>OY728157.1:1097536303-1107010845 GCA_963277665.1 Viscum album
ATGGTTTCCTAATTGGTGTTAGTTTTTATATACTAGTATAATTCTATAAATAATGATTAATGATAAGGAATTTATCAATATTTTATATAGATCATATGAAATACAACATCTCCTTAAAAAGTTCAATCCCATTTATAATGATCCAATCATTTACTGATATAAAAAACAATATAGTTTCTTAGAAAAGGTCACTAAAGATTCGTACTAGATGGGATCTATAGATAGAATATGAGACATGGGAGTCAATGAGTTGATTTAGCTATAGATGGTACCATCACTTATAATTTAAATATTTAAGAGGTTAGGTATTATGCAAAAATAGAAATTAGAGGAGGGTCTGGTGTAATAGAAGTAGATCGTACTTCTACAGAAGATATTTGTGGAATAACTAATGATGGTTTATGAGGAACCTCCATTAACACCAAATTTTATAAAATCATTAAGTCTCTGAATCCATATTCCTCTATTAAAATATAGACTCCTAACGGAACATAAAAATTTAAATCATATGTGGAAATCCATACCCTACACATTGATGTCATATCCCTATATACCATGGAACTAATAATAGAAAAAAAATAATAAATTAGAAAATAATGTAATATTAAATTAAAATTAAGAAAATAATAATTTATAATGGTAAGAATGCATTCCTCTAGGTTGAATGGTGTTTATAATATATAAAGAAGCTAGATCGATTACACTTGAAACATACCTCATATATCTCTATAAGTGAAATAATAGACATTATGATGTCTATTATATGAATCATGCCATAAATAGGAAATGAAATCCAAGTCTTGTATTTCAGGTATATGGAATGAGGATACTTGAGATACCAGACACAATACATGAGATCAATATAAACCCACACAACATATATTTCAATAAATGAAAATTGGCGTGGGATGAAGGAATGATGCTCTATTTTATATTATACCAAGACCACATATCATATTTTCTTCATGTGTGATTTCTAATATTACATATTAATCCCAACATTATAATTATTTCATAAAAACCCAATAATAAATTAGATTCAATGAAATGATTGTTTTGATGATTGAATATTGATATTGGGAATTAAATTAAAGTGATTTAATGGGTAAAAACATACTATATTCTCATTTTTCAACATGTATTTATTGAGATGTAGTAATGGGGAGATGAAGAGAGTTCTAAAATTTTATTTCTCCAAATAAAATAGTTGATGAGTTTTAAAGGAACCCAAGAAACGTGTACCATTCCAACAACATGTCATGTTTTTTATTTATGATTACATGATTATTATCTCTATTTTCATTATTATTAATATATATTATAATTTACTTTTTTTAATTATATTATTACCCAATGTTCTATAATGGTATGTTTGTTTAATTACAAGTTAATTTAAACTCATTTGATGTAGTTAGAAACATTTAATGATGTTTGGGGTTGAGATGATATAGATAGAAGTTTTATATTTGAATTAATTATAAAATGGAATAATAAAAATATTTTACCTATGAAATAGGTAAATGTAACCTCTACATAATGTAAAGGAAACTAAGTCAATACATAATGGTAAACTAGATAACAGATAAAGGTAACTAAGATGACACATAAATATTAGCTGTAAAAATATAATAGATTCCCAACACATAAAGGTCATGAGGTCGATACAAAAATGTCTCTAGGATGATATGTAATGGTTTCCAAGATAGTCTCAATTATACCTAAGGTTTATACTGATGGTAAAATTGAAAATAGGTAAATTACAGTAGAACATAAATGAATTGATCTGATGTATACATAACAAAAACTGTGTGGGAGCAACTGATACATAAGGGTTATTTTCATTACCTATTATAGAATATGATTGATAATGTGGTCATTCATGTATTGTTATATAAATTATCAATTAAAATATAATAATTAAAATATTTTCATTCATGTAAGTTGTAATTCTATGATAATAATTCCTTTTCATAAATAAAGGGTACTTGCATATATAAGTGAATGTTATAGATGTTGTAGATATTTTTTTGGATAGAAATAGAGATAATTGATGAATATTATAAGAAGGATTTATCTGATTTATTTGACAAGTAAAAATGGAAATAATATCGATGTAAAATATTATCAAAATAGTATTCACATGAAACAATGAAATTATATGAACATTAGAAGAGGAGGAGGATAATGAATAAATAAAGCATGTATTTAAAAATAAAATTGACTGATTGAATGATATATTAATTGTATGTAAGAGAATAATACCCCCTGAAGATAGAACAACTAAAGGGAAAATTGTATACAATTATCAAAATACTTGTTTTTATTTTGATAATCAATTATATAGAATTATTTTAAATGATCACCCTATAACATATTCTTATATTTGTTGTCCCAAATAGTGATTATAAATATAAGAATATGGATTATCCCTAGGATTATCATAGTGTCCTACCAGATGATTTATGACACATATAGGAATTTGTTTCAACCTCTGGAATGTCAACGCACCGTCACCATATGCCCCTTCTATTAGCCCTTTATGGGGGACCAAGTAAAATTTTCATGACCCTTGGTTTTTATTCAACATTTTGATATTATGTTTTGATGAATAATTTTAGGTTTGGGATTTTCTAGATAATATAACAATAATATCTAATGGATGATAAAAATAATTGGACATCCCAATTCAACACTACTCCTCTTAGGGTGCATTGGGCATGTCTCAGAACTATGTTGTATCAAAGTCACAAGGGTCATGCCCAAACAATATATCATTAAATTGTATCTTTAGTGATATAAACAAAAAACAACATTATTTTACATACTATTATCTATTTAAACATTACATAGCACAAAAAAATATAACAATACCAATAATGAATGTTTTATTGTCATTGAGGACAAGTAACATAAAAAATTTATATTATCATACATGTGAAAATTTATCTATAGTTGAGAAATAATTGATGCCATATAAACTTCTCATTAGCTATAATCATCTTACTAACCTGGTAAAATTGAAATATAAGAAACACATGAAATCGTATTCTCAGTAAGGGTAAACAAATGTGATAACAATAAAAAACTTTAGTGGACATATGATAAGAATATAGTTACAATAATGATATACCAGAAAATTATACCTAAAAAATAATTTCTCATACATTATCACATAAGGCATCAAAAAAATAATACTAGAATAAAACGTTTTTTGACACAAGATTCCATAGTCATGTACTAATAGAACATAACCTAGTAATAATAATAATAATAAAATTGTGTCATCCTTTAAATATTGACCCACGTTAATAAATGGAAACATTACATCCATGATCCACACCATAAGTTACCATTATTATGATAATCTATAATGTACTCGATAATTCCATCTTCATGATATATTATGTTCTCAAAAATGCATTGGAGGGAGATATAGTACCAACTAAATCATCGTCCACATATATGAGTTCAATTGAAAATCACTCACTTATCACATCACAGAGAACATAATGATAGTAATTGGGATTCAAAAACATCTCAAATTAAATCCCAAAAGGAGGTCATTTATAATTCCATCATTTATCATAACAGGATAAAACCATCGAAAATTAATGGATACCCAAATATATTCTATATCATTTTAGGTAAATTACCTTCAATCATGATAATAAAGAACATGGATTTTAGACCATATATATAAATGATATATTATTATATATAATTTTTTTATAGTGACTCATTGTGTTGAATCAAGGTGAATACTCCTCAATCAATGGATAGAAATAAAAAATTATTTATAAATTAAAATCATTGGATGATATATTGTATTTATACACAACGAATGATTCGTGAAGGAAAAGGATCTGATGGACCATTCGACTAATAGAGAATAGAAATAAATAATAAATAAAAATTAATATGTTGGATGGTATCATTTAAAAAATATCCTTGATCAATCATAAATCATGTTAATAGTTATAGAATTATATAAAAACACATAATAATTCAATTTAGAAAATTTATATTGATAATAAGTAATAATATTGAACTTTTTAAAATCATTACAAAAATAGAAATATTTTATAAGAAAATTAAGCTAAGGATTTATTTTAGAAAACAAAATTTTTTACAGGACTATTAATTTTAAAAACAAAATTTTATAAATATTTTTTTAAATGGAAACATTAATATATTTATTTTCCACAATTCGGTGAAAACAAATAATGTCAAAAAATTAGATAATTTCTTTAATTTTATATAAATTATATGTAATATAAAATTTCCTTAATAAAATATTCATTATTATATAATTAAAAATTTAATATCATCCAATGAATATAATCATATAAAAAATTCTCTTCATACTTAGTAAAATATAATGCGCTGATTTCTCTTATACGAAATACTTTTGAAAAATTATGAATCAAGGTCTAATAAAATTTAGATTAGATATATAAAAACACATTAACATAAAAGGAATATGATGCTTGTTATTATATAGAATAAAAATTCCCCAAATAGATTATCTTTAAAAAAAATATTTAATTGAAATTTTGATTGGAAACTAAACCGTTAAAGGTTGAGTAAAGATTTAATCAAGACCTATATAAACCATGTAAAATACTGAATTATAATCAATTAAAGAATAAAAATTATTTGTATATTAAAAATTCCTATAATATGGTAAATAAATTTTTAGTATTAATAAAATAAAAATGATTATATCATGGTTTATATTAGTAAACATGTCATGAGAAATAAATTTTTGTAAAAAACCCATTAACTTAATTCCAGAACTCAACTAATGGACTTGAAATAATATTATAATAAAATTAACTATAATATTCACTTAGTTTTGATCCATTTTAATATCTATAAGGATTTATAAATTTAATTTATAATCATTATATACATGTGTATTAGATAGTTAATATCAATTTTCATTATCAGATGTGAGTAATCATGATCCATTTGAACTAGCTTTGTTATATGGGTTTTGTTAATCCTTATTATAGAATATTCCATCAGTACCAGTTTTTTAAAAGGAATAATAATTTATTTTTTTAAAAATACTTAATTTTTTTTATTTCATTCTATTAGGGGTTTCATTAAGATCATTAAATATGAAATCAGTGATGAACATGTTTCAGTGATTTGTAATGAACAATATTTTGTGTATTAAATAATGATTTTAATACTAAAACAAACACTAAAGAGCCAAAAAATCATTATTTACATATTCATATCATATATTAGGTCTTATTATTTTATCATAACCATATATGATAACAGTTTATATCATTATTTAATTAGGTGATTAGACCGACCCATATAAGTACAAAACATAATTTAGAGATGATTATGATTATAAAAGTTGTTTATTAAGGAATAATATAATTACTATATAATAATAATTATATAATTTTAATACCATTATTTTATTAAATCATATTTTATGTAATTTTTATAAATAATATTGAAATAAGATGAAAAATGTGATGTATTACTTTGTCGAGAGGGTAGTCTACACCATTCATGATAAACAGTTCCATTTATCAATGAATGGGATATAAACGTGGATTATAATTTTTTATCCAACATAATAATTGTATAATATATTTCAAATTTATCCCATTTTAATATCATTTTAATCATCTATGAAAGGTTGTGGAAAAAAGCATAAGTGGTTTCTTCATGGAGGTGGTAGTCTGACCAATGCATGAATACTAATTTAATTTTTTTTAATTTAGAAGAGCGAAGGATTTTAATAGTTATTTCCATATAATAATATAATTTAATATAAATATATAATAATTTAAATATGTGGAAATTATGTATTACTTTATTGGGAAGTAAGAATGAAATTAATTATGTTTGGGGAAAAATTCTATTGTTGAGGACTATGTCGTTCTTGTTGAAGACACATTTGACAATAAAGTATTTAGACCAATTAATTTGTGTCAAAGTTAAATGAAAATAAATAAGGTTATAAGGTAGTTAATAATTTAATATTATCGAGAGAAAATATAATTTTAGGTTGGTGTTTATGGGGTGGTGAGAGATCCCTATTATAATACTAAGCATTATATTATTGTAAATATAATCACTTAACAAAAAGGGATTACATGCTTAATGTGAGTAGTGTCTCCAAAAATTCATAATCATGTACTTGGGGATGATAAATTTTCTAACATTCCTCAACCTCACATTTTAATATATTTTTTTAATTTGTTTATATGCCTTTTAGATTTTCAATTTTAACTATTTCCTTTTATCAATTTACTATAGTAACTAATTTTTATGTAATTACATTAATTATATAGACTATAAATAAAATATATATGAATAAATAATTTTAAATAATTTTTAAAAATTTTATTTCAATTTTTTCATAAAAAAAGATATATGTGAATGAAAAAAAATTTATATATCAGTGCATGAAATTTGAAAAAACCCAGTTTTTAGAAAAAGAATAATTTTAAAAAAAATTATGAAGGATAAAATTATCAGTGTATTATATTTTCAGGATATCAATTGATTTATAACAAAAATATTTTTTTTGCATTAAATAATTTAAATTTATAAAAATTTATAAAATGATATTTATCTAATAGAAAATACCAATAACGATTATTCGTTAAAAATACTGCATAAGTCCATAAAATGATAATCATGGGATTTAAAAAAAGAAAAAAATTTTATTTCAAAATAGATAGACTTAGTTATTTTAAAAATTATTTATAAATTTAAATATTCATTACATTATTGGTTTATCTGATATAATTTTAATGTTATGGTTTTACAAAACCATATTCTCAATATTGGCCACCATATTTTAATTTTTCACAAAAGTCCAAAGATTATATAATTCTCAAATATTTTTATTATAAATCCATAATGTTAACATTATTTTGTATAATTAAAATGTTAAATTTTTAGAAATAATTATTTACTACAAAAAAAATAATGATAACTATTTTAATCATGTGATACCAATTTAAATTTTTATTATTATTCTTACTTCCATTCAATTTCAAATTATATTGTATTGTTATATAATTCATGTAAATAATATTTATGTATATTTATTATTTAGTGTCTTTTAAAAATTCACAAATAATTC
The DNA here is from genome assembly GCA_963277665.1 of Viscum album. Classification (NCBI taxonomy): domain Eukaryota; kingdom Viridiplantae; phylum Streptophyta; class Magnoliopsida; order Santalales; family Viscaceae; genus Viscum; species Viscum album. The sequence goes on from OY728157.1 coordinate 1,097,543,427, forward strand.
ACATTTGGAATAAATGATATGAATAAAATGATATCATTAATGCAATCAATACATTTGTAAATAATCATTCTTTTTCATTAAAAGTAAAAATGAAAATATTGGAAAATAAATGTTTTAAATTAATTTTTAAATTAATAATTACATGTTTTACTAATAATATTTTCTATGGATGTATCCGGATAATATCATTTGTTAATATATAAAAAAAAAGTTTAGCACTGTTGGTAGTTGCGTGTCGGGATTCTGCTAACAGGAATCTCATTGAAATTTACATGAGTTTAACTTATCTGATGAAGGTCTAATCCCATTACATAATTTATATTTCTATTCATATGAATGGTCTAGGTGAAACACTAGTGAAGATATTTACTTTTTATTGTTATTAAAACTATCTTCATAAGGAATAATTCAACTACTCTATGTCATATTCCTCCTTTTTCTTCATAGATTTCATAATATGGACACTTATATATATACCCTCTAATTTTACATAATTGATATAATGTTGAAATTTTATTTTTAAATATCACAGATATATATTAGTTTGAGGTTGCATAAAGAAAATTTTATTCACATTATATTTATTTAAGTAATTTTATATGTAAAATTTCATTTCATTTAATCCCCCTTAAAGAAATTTCATACCAATAATTTTTATTACTACCCACTAATGAAATTATTGTATATGTCACTATGATATACATGACTTGGGATTTTAAATCTTTATAGGTATCATTATGGGTAGAATTATTACATCAAGGAAATGTAATTTTCCTTTAATAATTGACATATCACAATATAGGGTTTTTTCATAACCATTTAAAATAAATACCCAACATGACAGTTGTTTATGCGTATTTTAGGGAAACATTTTAATATAGATTTCATTATAATCAAAGTACATATATGTGATAATAAGTTTGTTTTATATGTTATATATGATTACTCTTTTTCAATACTATAGATTGAATTTGTAGATAGATAATTCATTTCCTAAACCAAATCAAATTCATATAAAAGAAGGAGAATAGGATTTTCAAAATTCAATTTCCATAAACAAAAAATTTGGGTACAATAATCAGATCATTGAATGTTTTAAGGAAAATATAAATCATAAAGTAATTTATTGGAATATTTTAGGTCTATATAAAATAAAATTGGTAATAAAGAGTTTTTTGAACATGAAACATTTAAAAACTCACATTTCATTAAGGTATGATTGATATTATTTCACTAAATTTATATTTTAACATACATTAGTAGATATGGTTGCAAATAAATTCCCTTTTTCCCTTATTATTTTAAATTTATAATTCTTATCACCCTTTTTAACACTTAGATTAGTGTATTGATTCAAGGGAATTCACATGTTTCAAAAAATTATGAAATTGAAATATTATTTGTATCTTAGGAATAAATATTTTTACCTTTCACGTTTTCCACATAGATCTCCACTTTTCCTAAAGAGTTAAATTTTCTATGAAAACCATTACAAAAGATACCCAATCTCTCAATTCCATTAATACATCCCATAAGGTTATACTTTCCACATTTTTACATGAAAAAACATTAATCTTATTTTCTTTATTATCTTGGTAACCTGAAATTCCATGAGAATCCATCATTATCATAGATAGTGTGTTTTGAATCTCAAATCTATTTTTATTGTTAATAAATAATTTTTATATAAGGAACGATATAATTCCATGATTTGTCACTCCATATCTTATCCAATTAGATATTTCTTGGGTAAAATCATTACTTTATCTTTGATATCCATTGTAAACTTTTTTTCATCAAGAATCAAACAATACTACAACAAAAATTATTTATTGTGAGTGATGAACACTATAAAAGAGTTATTTTATGATAAATATATCAAAAAATGAAACATAAATTTTTTACTATTATAAAATATTAAATTACAATTAGTTCAACCTAAATCAATCTTGGTCTAATATAGGTTTCTTTACGGTGGGTTTTCTCATATTCTTTAACCCACATCCATAATAAATCATGTATAATTTCTAATAAAAATAATTTGATTAGCCAAATCATATAACCCATTTGTGTTTAGATTAATGTGAATTATTAGGCCTACTCACAGTGTAGTTGAATGAAAATTTATTTGATACTCAACTAGCCTTTTCGGGGTGATAATCTCTAGGTACATTGTTTCCACAACTACATCCACTTTCCAGTGTCAATGTAGGGTTGATATTGGTATGAAGATAATAGACTCCCTCCATTTCCAAAACATCATGGTGTATTCCAACAATTAGAATCACCCAATCGGGTTTCACTAATGTTCCCTATTCCAAATAAAATAAAAATAAACAATATATTTCTCTACATTAACTATTACCTACTTATTTACCAACTATAGTGACCCAAAATAAACCTGTCATTATTTGACATCATTTCTATAATTTGAGAATTTTATCTCAAACAAATAATATAAAAATCCTAGGAACCTAAATTTTTGTGTCTATAGGGGCTCACTAGGTATGAAATTATTTTACAAAACATATATAAATTTCCCTATATTAGAGAGAAAATAATCTTCGTAAAAATGTTTCTTATGTTATACTCATATTTATAACATAGTAAAATAAAAAACATAAAATGTGATTAGATCAAGTGATTATTAATGGTATACATAATCCATGACAATTGAATTCCATATGTGATAATAATTTAAAAATATTGGTATAATATTATTACCTAATAAACATATACAAATTAAAGAATATATCATATATCAGGGAATATTTATTTTCATAACAAAAAACATTAATCAATATAGTGTGCAGTAATGTGTCAATAAACAAGATCCATGTGAGAACATAATAGTAATGTAAAGAATATTAAATCTTTTACATCAATAATATATGGAACAATCATTTGTATAGAGAAATATTACATTCATGAGACACGCCATTTGTTCCAATACTTATAGGTAAAAAATTGAACTAAAAATACCTTTATTGTGAGGCATTAATTTTTAAATAATGAATTTGAGAGAGTTATAGGACCCCACATGTAATTATTCAAAAATATGAGTTCTATATGATTATAATTAACTTTTCAAATCATAAAAACCCATGTATATAAAATTTGGTTCTCATAATTTTTAAAATGAATACATAAATAGATCATTTATAATTTAACAAATGATCATAAATAGATAAACCCCTAAAAAATAATTGGGAATCCTTTCATATTCAGAACTATTATTGGTAAATATCCTTCTTTTAAGAAAATAAATTGTAAAATATTTATACTGTATAGATATAGGGTGTACAATTATGTTTATAATTTTCACAGCAAAACAATGAATAGATTCTTGGTGAACACCCTACATTTAAAGGAAGGACGTAAATAGTGTCCAGAGAGGAATAAAATTGGAAGAAAACTCATATGTATTCACAATGGATAATAAGTAATGTCAAAGGTAGGGTAAAATCATTCTTCTAAAAGATAAATTCATTAAATAATCCATCACGATAAATAAGGTAGACGATATCATTTGAATAATTTTTTTATAAATAATTAAACATGTTAGTAGATATATCCATTCAAAAAAAATACAAGCATTTGAAAACAATTCATTGAATAAAATGTATAACCATGAACATATGACTTTTTATATTATAATGTAAATATTAAAAAAATGATATTATGTATTTATTTAATATACCATGAAATTAAAGATATTACGACTCATTGAAAATACCAAATTACAGAATTATGTGCTTATATGGAAAATGATAAATGAGATGTATTTCACAAATTCACCAAAAAAACCAATGTTGAAAATAGTAAAAAATTTATTATTACAATTTATTTAAATTCAATGTAGTTCGAAAATGTCAATAATAAATTAATTTTCCATATATATAGAAATTTATCGAAGCAACCAATGAATAAAAACATGGAATAAATGGGATTTTCCCAACCAATAATAGGATGCTTGGATATATTCACATAGAAGAATAACATCATATAAAATATGAATCAAGGGTAAATGAAATTTTGATGGTACATGTTAAACACAAAGAACATATAATTAAAATTATGAACAGTATTAAAAATAAAAAAAATTATAAAAATGGACTATCCAATAAAAATAATCATAATTTGAAAATAATATTGGCAAAAACCCCATTTGGTTCGATCTTGATTTTAACCAAAACCACCTTCAACATGTATCTTTTTAATCGAAATAATTTTAAAAGAGTAAATGACATTGATATTCCAAAAACATTGAATATGTAAAAATATATTCCTTAGGAAATAGTGAGACCTTTTTAACGATATAACAACAAACAAAAAAAATATGACCAATGAAATTATATTTTAGACATGTAACCCCTTACAATAATTCCCAACATCCTTTAAAAATATAAAATCCCATATATAAATAAATTAACTATATTAATAACATTTTTAAGAACATTTTTTGTATCTATTTATATTTTTTACAAATTTTATAATTAATTTAATTATTTATATTATTTTTATTAGCTATTATCAATATTAGGTTTTAGTAATCATGGTTGTTTGGAACTTGCTTCGTAATAGCGGTGTTGTTCTTCAACCCACTTCTTAAGATAAAAATTACGAGAAAACAAATATATTAGAACCATTTATATATAAATATTTTTAATTTAAAAAATATTATTCTCTATTATTTTTGTTTTTTAACTTTAAATATGATTTTAGTGATGGGAATGTTTCTGTGATATTTAATTATTGATCATTGGAAATGCAATTACTACGTTTAAAATTATTTATACAACTCTTGAACCTAAATAAAATAATTTTTTAAATTTTTTTAAATCATATATTATTAGTAATTAGGTTATGATATTCATCCATTATATCATTTTATTATATTTTTCAAGAAGGTGGTTAGAACAAATCAAACATGAACATACCATAATCAATTGACTATTATGATTATGAATGTTGTTTATTCTCAAATGATATCAGTATTATGTGAGAATAAAAATAATAATTACATTCTATTATGTTTTTAAATAATATTTTTAACATATTTTGATAAGCAATAAATAAAGTATATTTAAATAGAGACATGTCACTGTGTAGGAGTTACATTCTGCCAAATGAAAATTAACATTTTTATTTCCCAATGAATAATAGTGAAGGAATGAGTTTAATAATTTTTCTCCACATAATCATAACTATATAATATATCTAACAATAATTATTAATTTCATATTTATAATCAGGGATGTGAGGTAGTGTTAATGAAATTAAAATCATCTCTATATATATGCAATAGTCCACACAACACATGAATTCATATTTTATTTTTCATTATAGAAAAAGAGAAATTGGCTTAATAGGTATTAATGTAGAATAATGAAATTAATTATCCCAAAATAACTATTTAATCAAATAAGAAATATAAAAATATATTTTTTAAGGTATTAAAAATTTAAAAAATATTTAAAAAACAATTACTCACATTGATGATTTGGGATTTTTGTTGAAAGACTCCTTGGAAATGGAGGTCTTATTATAGTATATTTTGAATATATGTTCGAGGAAAAGAAATTGGATAATAGTTAAATGAATAAGGGTATATTGTTAAGAGACAAATATTAAATGGTCAACAATATTTGGAGATAGGACCCATTTATAAATTTTGAGAGAGGAATTGATATAAATATAATAACTTAATATAAAAAGAGTTGATAATAAACATGTATAGTGACTACAAAAAAGGAAAATAATGGAGTAGGGAATGAGATTTTGTCTATATATATATTAAAATATAATTTTATAATCATGATTTAATCCTATTTTTTAATCATTTACTCATATAATTTTCACTTTTTACATTTTATGTTTTCTTTGCGGCAACAAATTTTTATATAAGTGAATTATAATGCGTTAAAATAAAATGGACAAGAAACATATTTTAACCAAGTGGTTCCATATCATAAATTAACTTTATCAAAATATATTTATATGAATGGGAAAATAAATTATAACATTAGAATATATAATATGTATATACCCTTTTTCAAAAAAAGTTCATTTTTATTAATAAAATTTACTTATTGGGTAAAATTATAAATGGCATTTATTTTCAAAAAAATGTATTATTTTGTTTTAAATAAAATAAAATTTATGTGATTTTAAAATAATTCCAAATCCATATTTCTCTAAATTAATATATAATTAAGAGAAATTACCAAAATGAATTTAATGGAAAATAAGACCTTAAAATTTTTATACGAGGTGTTCCCCATATTTAATATTGCATTTTTAAAATTAATTTTTTGACTTCTTAAAAATTTATTTAATCAATAAAATTTTTATAATATTTTATATCTTTCATATATAATTATAATGTTATATTTTTGTAGCATACAAATCGACTATTTTAGAAAAAACCTAAAAATTGTCATATGCGAATATTGTTATTATAAATCCAAAAAATAAAGATAATATGTTGAAATTTGAATTCTAAAGATTTAGAATTTTTTTTCAAAAATAAAAACAATTCATTGACGACTATTTTTTAGAAAATTTCTATTTTTCAAAAAAATGTTTCTGTTATTAGTCTTATATACTCTCAATAACAAATTATATTGGTGTTATATTATTAAAAAAAACACATATATATATATATATTAGTTCATTTATTTATACAAGTAACATCAATGTTATTTTTTAAAAACAATGAAAAATAAATTATATCATTATTTAGAATAATGTATTTTTAATGTGACGTTATTTTTATTTAAAGGTAAAAGGGAATTATTTTCAAATTACATGTTATATAAAAAATTTTATATTATTAATTGCATTTTTATAACAAAATAATTTATATTTACATTGAATCCCATGATTTCTATGTATGAACTAAGCATATGGTAAGTTCTCGTGGTAGTCATGGGTGGTGATTCAACTTGCATGAATTTTTTGAAAATTTCAATGAGTTTTATCTATTACAACTAATGAATTTGAATAAACAATAATTTCTCATGTTCAGCGTTGTATTCATTTAAGTAAAAACCTTTTGAATCTACATCCAATCCATTATCAGATAAATGATATCCAAATGCATGAATTATACTAGCATTTTTCATTTCTGTCAATTTTCTTAATAGATTTCATTATATGGTTACATAATTTTTACCCACTAATTTAAAGGCTATATTATAATTGATAAATTTTATTGAAAAAATAATGGTGTCTTTTATTATTTATTATTCATCTATAATAATATATTAAATTAATATTTATTTATTTATAATATATAGAGTAATTACTATTCACTATAATCATCACTCCATAAAATATTTTAATTGAAATGTGACCTCCCATGTTTGATAGTTCTAATTTAAAAAATTGGTAGAGTTGTATGATTTCTAAATAATGATGAGTAAACTGTTATATTTCATCAACATAAATTCATGTAATATAATACAACTATGTTTTGAAAATGGCAATGACTATATTTGATATGAAACATAATAATATTAAGAAAATAGAATATAATTAATTATCCATATATTTTAAAATCAATCCTGTAAGATGATGATGATTTGGGAATTATTAGATGAAATTTAAATAAAAAAGATATTATTTTTGTAGGATATGACATGGAAAAATAATCAAAACTTCATTTTTTATATAATTAAATTTATAATTTGAAGATGTTCAAAAAAAATAAAGATGGATTTTTCTAAAACATTAATTATGTTTTAGGAGCCATCAATGGTCTAGGTGATAAAGTGAGTTTTGTGAAAATTATGTTGAAAATATGTATAATAATACAACCTTATATAATGTAATGATATTACTTATTAAAGAATAATGACTATTATAAATGTTTCTTGATTTTCTTCATAGATAGTTAGTGTGATAAGAAATTTAAGTGAAAATATAAATCACTATCATCCAATCATCATTATAGATTTCATTAAAATATATAGAGAATCTATAGACACTTGAAGCTTGAAGAAATAATGAAGATATACCTTATGAATTTGTATCACTATTAGTACTAAAATTTGAGAGAGGAAAAGAGAGAAATGACGGAAAAATACAATTAGCACACATTTTATTGTGGAAAGGATAGATATATTTCACAAATTAGTTTACAAAGGATAACAGGGTTGATGATTCTATATCAACATAGAAACAAGATAATTCCCATCAGATGAACCATTAATTTAAGAGATTCAACTAGAAATGCATTTTGTAAAAAACATGTTAAATAAGGAAGAAGATGAAAGTTAATGTTTCTAAGATGATGATGAGGTTGAATTTCTTACAATTATGAATGATTTGATGATATAAATGATTGGAGGAAAATTATGGAATTGTGGATAAAGACCAACCTGAAAAAGTTGATTATCTAGACATAAAAACTGAAAGGTGACACATAGAGTTTAACATTATCCATAACAAAAAATTAATGCTCTGTAGACTAACTTTTCAATATTAAGAATACATTGATCAACTAAAAGATGAAATTACTATGTTTTAAAAAATTTTGGAAGGGCTTGAGGGTACTCTATAAAAATATAGAGGAGTAGAAGATTTAATGTTATTTATTTTAGATCAAGAGAAAATAATTATGACATTAATACTCATATAAATAATAGGATGGAAAGGATTAAACCATTTACCTATGATGTGTACTTTCAAATAGAGGTCAAGGATATCGAAAAGGTTGATTTTGATAAGAATATGCTATAATTATGTATGATATATAAAAAAGAGTTGGTATAATGTTCCAAAATATGTACAAATACTATTTATAATATAATAATTTATAATACTCTCTATCTTATTGGTAATATTGGTCTCATTTGTGAGGTAGACACATCCATGGTCTGTGGAGTTCCTGTAGAGTTTGAAGGAAATGAAAAACCTCATGACTGATCTCAATGTCAAAGAAAAAATAAAACATAATAATTTAAGTAAAGGGTATAAAATTATATAGAGGAATCAAAGATAAAACATATCCTATATAAAATTATAATTTAATATATATTTTGATAAAAAATGACATTCTTTTAAGAGGTAGAAAGATTCATGGGAGGTGAATCTCTTGGGAGTTAACAATAGAGGATGAGAATATATCCTACAACAGAACGATTTTTTTTATATTGTTACAATTTCTCAATATTTGGTCCAAGTGGTGAAATTTTTTTTAATAAGAGTTTTAAAAATTAATCAAATTGAAACAAAGGATGAATAATATATATATATATATATCCAAACATGATCCCATTCAAGAATAGTTTTTATACATTGATGGAAGTTTAGAATGATTTCATAGCTTATCCAATGGAAAATTGAGATAGGAAACAACGAGTATAAACACATATAATAAATTCATGGAAGGGGAAGTGGAAGAATTAAAAAGATATAATAAAAAATTACTCATAATGGAGCTAAAAACAATATCTCACAGATTCTTTATTGTGGGTGTTTATCCGACCTGACTAAAACACAAATCTATTGAACAATGTGAAGTGTTTTATTGATGGTAAGGTTATATTTTAAAATTAATGTTCTATAAAAGTCAGTAAAAGTTGAATGAAAATTCTAGATAGATATAAATTAACAAATAAATAAGTTCTTTGTGAATATTTTATTTGAAAATCCCATTGGGTGTTTGTAAATATTGTGACTCTGTTATTTAGGTAAAATTAAATCATTAGATTTCTTTTATCAAAAAACTAAAAACTTATCAATGAAAATAGGATGAATAATTATTAATATAAATTTAGTGGTTTATAATAAAAACAGAAAATAAATATTCCAACCCCATACTAGTGCCCCTCATATGCGAGCTATGAATAGAATGAGATGAACCATGAACCCCACATCCAATAAGATGATGGTTGTGACTAGAATTATGGGAATATTATGGATTGATGAAATTAATCAATATTAATGTATATTTATATGATAAATAATTGATATATGAATAACAACTACACAATTAAAATCAAACATATAATCATAATAAATAGAAGCTCACAATTCTTAAAGGCAATTTCATACAAAAATTGATTCATTATGAAAACAGCTCCAATATCAAATAGGAAATGACCATAAACTCTAGAATAAACTAAAAATTTACGTTGAGTTATTATAATCTAATCAAATCACAATGGATATCATGTACAACTGAATAGTATTTTTGAGTCAGTATAGCTTATATACTCAGAATAATCCTCCCCAAAGCCTCTCCAGGAAAATGTGAACGAATCGTACTAAATAACATTGAATAAATAATTGAAACATAAAAATTATATATAAAGGTAATAAAAAATTATCATACTCACAAAGGATCTCTAACTAATTAATTCACAAACAATGTAATATAATAAAATAAATATTGTATATATGGATGGTAACTCACTTCCACCTCTATTCTGATTGGTCTCTCTCATGCCCCTTATAGTTATGGGATGATTTGATCCCTCCCATAATTAATCCCACACTTCTTTCATACGTATACTAGTAAGTATACATCATATTCATACTAGAACAACTAAATCGTCATTATTTCATCCCAACATATTCCTAATCTAGTAGAAATATGATTGCGACCATAACATGGGTATCATCAACTATAACTAAATTCATCACAACCCACACATTAATGAAGTGAGAAATTAGTCACCACCATGTGAGGCCATAACCACTACCTAAATCCCTTACCTCACTAGTATTCCACAAAAATAATATACATGAAGTGATAGGGGGGGAGAGGAACTACTCATCCTATCATTCACTCGCCAACCTTGATGTTAGAAAAAATACCCCCAAAACATTAGAGATTAGTGGGGACCAATTTTGGTGAATTAGTGTAAGGAATATGAATTTATAAAATATGACACACATATACCACACTATTTAATACAACATTAACAATGACTCATCAATAGCTATCATCATATGAGACACCCTACAACCACTATTAAGGTATAGAGAACAAATTACCACCTTTTAGTTTAATGTATTTTAAAAGTTATTAATTTTTTAAAAAAATTAAATGCACTATTAGTTTAACTATTTTTTGATACTATTTTAGTTTAGTTGTATAAAATTCATATTGAAATTTAATATAAAAACATTATAATATTATTATAAATTTCTCTTTAGAAAACTATTTTTTCACAATTGTGGGATTACTTTTAAATTAATAATTTCATCCTCTAGAAATTAAATTTAAAATAAAATATCACAAAATTTTTATCATCATAATTAATATTCTATAATTATTTAAAAATATTTTTTTTCGAAAATAAATATTTAAAATATAATAATTAATTGTAGTGTTTATGGTTAAAAAATGTTATTTTGAGTGGTAAACTAAATAGAAATGGTGTAAATTGAAATATAAACTTTTATAAATCAAATTTTATAGCCATTATTTAGCATATAGAATATGAGGTTTTCAAATGACCCATTTCGATTCACGGTGTCATGTTTAATCTATGGGTAATCCTTTTTCTTTTCAAAAATTAGATGGATGTGCGCTACCAAACATATAAATGGCCACCAACTCTCCTCTCCGCTTCAAAATTCCAAAAGTATTCTGATCAAAAAAATACCTGAAAAATATATTCCTTAATTCTCTATTCCTATACTATAGGAATATTTTTTTTACTATACCCTCCTACGAAAATATTTGGTATAAAACTAAATCAAATCTCTAAAGAATATGTATAATCCTTATCACATAATTTTCATTTTATTCATTCATCGAAATACTTAAAATCATCTTCATAAATGGTTATGTAATAAAATCAGTATTTAACGTACAAATATATTTTATTATTCTATGGAGTGACCAACATTTATTACCTATGCCATTAAGTGGGAAATGAAACCATCAATGGTGGGTACGGAAGACTTCTGGCTCACAAACTGATGCTATTTTTTAATCACCACCCCTAAAAATGGATATAAGGATTAATTTGGAGTCTTTTAGTGATATATATCACATAATTATACTTATGGAATTATAATATATCATAAAACTTATTATATTCTATTATTTTGGAATACGATAGCATAACCCATGTGTATGACTTACTATCACCTCACAAAGCAGTCTATTTAATTTTTTAGATACACATTATATAAATGTACACAAGGATTGAACAAATGATTTTTTTTTGATTTATAAATGAAATAAATGTTACCCAATAATGGTAATTTATTATTTCCCTTACATTTCATTCATCCATCATGAAAATGGAAACAATGTTCATGCATACATACATCTAACTTCCTCAAAAAATGGGGTGATTTATTTCATATATTTACCATCAATGGATTACATTTGATAAATTTATACCAAATATATTTTATATTTATATCATGGATTGAATTATCTATATTATAGAAACATTATAAATGACAAAATACCAAATATAACAAACCAATACATTCTTGAAAAATGAGGAATTTATTACCCAAAACACGATTCTACCATGAAATTATTAATAAATAGGTAATACAAGGACTTAAGTAAATCAAATTAGGTTTCATAATTGTCATTATGGTTAATTAATATGTTTATAATATACATATATTAACAATAAATGTGGGTAAAAAGCATGAAAATGAATTTAACAATTAATCAAATAAATTTTCATGTAACATTTATATTTGTGGGACACATGACCAGTACAACGCTTGTAAATTTTTTAAGGTGTATATATATCCCATAAATGTCATTTATTTTCATTATAATGATATTAATGGGATATAAATATATTTATATGTCATTTATTTTATGGAACCTATGATTTAAAAGATTCAAAAGTTGTATATGGTCAATTCAATAGTTACAGTATTTATCAAGATTGTTTAGGATGTAATTCCAACGAAGATATATTATTATATAAATTTGATGAAAATCATGAATTTAATTATAATAAAGTTATTTATTGAAATTAATTGTCTTAGTTTCATTTTATGCACTTTATGTACTCAATATTCTATGAGAGTGTTTTCAGGAAAAATAATATTTATTTCTCCCTTCATTCGTAATCCCTTATTCTATCAAAAACATGTTTTCTAAAAATGTTTCAATAATAATTTTAGGATTTTAATATGATGTTGTAAAGGCCTTTGAAAAATTTATTTTTAAATTTTTTTATGGATTTTTCATGTCAGTTTACAACCAAGGCCATTTGGCATTTACCAAAAAAATAAAAGGAATCAAATTTTAACATGTATGGAATGAATGGAATTTTACACCATCATGAAAAATAAATTTTTTAAAGATGTATTTTTTTTACAATGTATATTCAAAGAAACATTTTTCATTAATATTTGGTGCATTTTAATATTTTATAGTGGTGATTTCGAAGGAAATATATATTCTCACAATGAAATTTATAGTGATCATTTATGGAATTTCAATTAACAAAGGAAAAAAACTATTTTTTTTATTATAATTTTTTGGGTTTATGATCTAGTGGTACATTTTTTATTATTTTAATTCATGGTTTATTTTTATGATTATGCTCAATAGATTTTTTTGAAAGCCCCATAATTCTATGTGTCATGATATGATTCATTGATGATACAATTTTGATACACATTTCATTTATATTTGTTGAAATATGATGTTATGTTTATGAATCCTTTTTCATTTAATGAGTTATTATATGATAAATGTATTATAATATTTTGGAACACATATGTATGATATTCATTACAGGACGAGTGTACCCTATATCTCCATCCATCATATTGAGAAATATATCATATCTTAGGAGATAGCTATGAGAAATAATTCAATGGGATTGATCCACTATGGGAAAAAGGTGATGATGCTTGATTCGTTATGAACTAGGAAATATGTGTTGATGAATGATCTATTATGATTTGATGGTATTGGTTTTTAACAGAGACATGTGATACAGATTATATAATTATGATAGTGACAATCATATATTATAAGAACATATGATTCCTGATTTATTTATGATTATTTTTCAATATTACAGATCAATTCATTTCAAATTATAAAGGTTTATTCCATAGGTCATTTATATGATCGAGGACAAGTTTCTTATGAACATTTTATGTTCTATTCAAAATAATGTACACATATTATTATCATATTATTATCATATGATCATAATTTGATATCATCAATGTTATCCATTAACGTGCATATATCATCACCATTTATTATATATATATTATAAGAGTAATAAAGATTTTTTTTGTATGGTATGATTATGATGAGTTCAGAATAGGAAGATGTTTATGGGATATATTAATGATATTTCCTAAAATAAGAATATTTTCTTCCTATTATCTAAAGATGAAAAACCTTTATGATTCTCCAACGTGTATTTATGAGAATACATGAATATTTATTAGAAATATATAATACTTATATTCAAAAATTTTCAGGTTGATGTAGTTTGAATCAAAGGAATGGTTTAGTAATATTTTTGGAAACATAGATGAGAAAACATTTATTGAGAAACCTAAATATATTACTATGGATAAGTATAAATGTAGTAAAATATCCTAGAATTTTGGTAAAGGATAAAGTGTGTGGTTTCTTAGAAATCACATCCCTATGTCTATACAACATATGGATTTTTATGTTGAATTATTATACCGAGTGGTGAAAACACTGAAAATGGGAGCATTAATATTGAATCGATCATTACATAGTACATTAAAATAAAAAAATTTATAAACCTAATTTGAAACATTTTGGGGATAATCTTTGGGTATTATAAAACACATTATGAACCATATTTATAAATTTTAATATATAATGACATTCAATGACCCAAGTTAATCATATGGTATCTTACATTGAAATTAAGGTTCCAAAATACATAAATCCTGCAAATTATTCTTTAGGATTAGGAGGTTTCATGCTATTATTATTTTTTCTAAAACTATCCATTTTATTTTTATCCAATAGTAGGAACTCAAAAGAACATTTTTAATATTGAATGTGACGAAACATACAATGATTATCCCCCTGGGAAAACAAATGTTATAAGAGAAGTTATCTAAAATATCGTGACTAGGATCACAACATTCTCAAGTGATGAATAATGAAGAGATAATAAATTATCCATGTATCATGAAATGTTAGGTTGAGTCCATCAAGAGGAAACTCCAATCTTATTTTAGTGGTTCTGTTGCTCTACAATATCATGTGAAAAGGATCATAAAAACTAATGAGTTATTTTATGTTATATGTTATATAGTGCATGAAAAATAAATTTTTTATTTATACTATTTGGATGGACAAAATTATTAGTTGTGGACTCATATAAAACACATTAAATAACATGAATAGTTTGGCATTATGGGGTGGGATGAGTTTTATTATTATTTTTCAATATGTACATTCCTCAAATTCATTATAAAATTATATAAAATAAATTCATTGAGACAAATAAGATGGATGGTGATTATTTGGGTACTTATAATGAATATTTTACATGACCTGAATGGTATGCATCTGGTATTATAATCCAGCAAAAAAATTAATTTTGATCATTAGAAAAATGTATCTAAAATCCATTACATATAATATATTTAATAGCTATGAAAAGTTTATTAGATTTGAAATCATAGTTGAAAATAAATTTTATATTTAAACCATTCACTTGGTTTTGACTATTAATATATGATTATGTCCCATTAAAACTACAAAAAATCACATGGTGGAATGCAATTGTAGTGATCTACAAGCTTCAAATGTGGGAAGAGAAATCAAGGGAACTAAGAAATTCATTAATTAGGATAGCTAATGAAATGAAAGATACTTTGATTCCCACTAACACACTATCCATGCTCAAATTTTTCAAATGCATTAGTAACATGAGTTATTATTATAAATGTCCATGTATGACTGATAATGATGTTGAAAATTTTCATTAACTTCTCATGCTTGTAGATAAAGGGTAATCTCATCTCATCATTATTTCTGAATAGGAATATGGTAATGATGTGGAGAAAGGTACACATACTATCTACTCTAGAATTAGAAATTTATTATTTGAATTCTGATATACCCACTCATTTAAATATGTTGAATTTTCTAAGGGTATCACAATACCACCTCAATGATTTGATGTTTAATTAGAATTGAAAATAACTAATGGTGTGATGCCTAAATCACATGTCTATGATTATTCTGTAGTTTAATTTTTTGAAAATATCCTTCTTATATATATTTTTATTCTCCCTATGGTAGAATTTGATTTTATATTTTGAATGGATTTTCTTTCCCTATAATAATCCCGTATCCATTTTTTAGGATGGGAAGTCATGGTTGATATTCCAAACCAAACTATAATCATCTATTAATATGACAATAAATTTGTTCTTCTAGTGGATATCATTCCCATTATATAGTTCATGATTCATATTCCAAAGGGGTGATTATATCCAATGAATGGGATGAAGGTGAACATCCATGGTTTCCATATTTTTTTTGAGTTTTTAACAGCTTTCGGAATGAGTCTCCTAATCATCCATTAAATCACGATGTTGAATTCTCAATAGAACTCAATTTTTGTCTACACCTACTAAAAATATTCCATATAAAATTTCCATGATTGAGTTGTGGGAATTAAAGGAGACACTCCAAGAGATCCTTGAAGATTGACTTCTTTTTTCAACTATGACACCATGGGGTGTAACTATTTTCTTTTTTAAGAATAAATATGAATCAATGTTACTATAACTTGATTATTATACACTAAAAATGATCTATAATGTGAAAAAGTGTCTTATACCCATTATTGATGGCTTGGTTGGTCATCTATGTGGAGCTCAACACTTTTCTACAATTGAACAACGATAAAGATATCATCCATTGGGGGCCAAGAAGGATGATACACCCAAGACAAAATTATGTACATGGTTTTGAATCTATAACTATATAGTGATTTCATTTGGTCTTACTAATTCGTCTTATACCTTTAAGGATTTATGTTATGTATTCTTTAGATATTACCTTGATCAATTTGTGGTAGTCATTATTGACCATATTCACATTTATTAATGAAGAAAGAAAGATCATAATGATCATTGTTGAATTTTGTTGATGACCCCAAGGAAGAATAAAATATATGATAAATTTACAATGTGTGAATATTGGAAACAAATTTATGATTTATGGGTATTGTAATCTCAATTTAAGGTAAATAGTTGGTTCCATTGAAGGGAAATACTATTGAATGTTTTCACAAAACATCCAATATTATTTAGATCCAAAGTTTACATTTTTTAGGCAATTAGTATCAATGGTTTGTAGAGAATTTTTATGGATTTTATAATCCACTCACCACATTTACCTGGATATGAGAAAAGATCCATTTTCATAGATGAATGTGAGGAAAATTTCAATGAACTAAATTGATGACTTATCAAAAAACATATTCATAATTTTTCATACTATGGAAAATGGTTTTCAATCTATATTGATGTATAAATTAGTGGATTTAGATTAATTAGTATGAAGAATGATATTTTTATGCTTATTCCTTAATAAAAAATTTGGTTCATGCGTAAAATTACGCAAATCATGTTTTGGAGTTAGCTATGGTAAATTTTGCATTAATGAAATGGGTTCATTTTATCCATAATGGAATTTTAAAATATATATTGATCATGGATGAATAAAATATATATTCACACAGAAAGAGTTTAATGTATTCCATAGATTATGTATAGAGCTTATAAAGATTATAACTTCTCATTACACTACCACCTTGAGAAAGAGAATATGATTGTAGATGCTTTGAGTCGAAAAGATAATTCTATCTTATCTATTGTGAGGATCACAATTGATTAAATATTTATAGACATTCAATGTATATATATTGAAATCGGTATGGATGATACGAAATATTAGGCTTCTAGAATAAATGTTCAACCATATGTCCTTAGGAGGATAAATGTTAGACAAATAAAAGATATATAGCTGAAAAATAATTTTTTAAATGTTATTTATTTCAATCACATTGTGATGAAATGAAAATGTTTTAATACCATGTATATTTTTTCTTTATATAGGATTTGAAGAAGGATATTTCAGAATGAGATTAGAGTTCTTCACTCTCTATTCCTACATGAATTATAATGATATATAGAGATATGAAAGAGTATTTTTTGGGATGAAACTATGAGATATATCATAGAGTTTGTATATTAATACATGGTATATAAATATGTTATGCATTAGGGAAAAAATTATAATGGGATGTTATATCAGTTACCCATACTAGAAATTAAATGGTATTACATCACTAGGGATCATTTCATCGATCTCCCAAAAACATTTATTGGGATAATGTTGAATGGTTCATAGTTGACGACCATTAAATTTTCCATACTACATCGATATCAGAGAAGAATAACATTTTGATTTGATTTATAGGAAATATTATAATTAATTTTCAGGGTTTTATAGGTTATCTTATTCAATTGTTGTTTATCGAGTTCAATGGCCTAATTAAATATTCATACAATGCCTTCTGTAGGATTTGGTTACTGAGTATACTTTTATTTCTATGCATTATCTGTAGAAATATGTTCATTACTAGAGAATATTTACAACCCTGTAGTATATGATTATATTATTTTCTATGAATTTAAATGGTGTTTGGGATAACCACCTTCATTATATTGAGTTTTCTTAAAACAATAGATTTTACATGACCATTCTAATTGATCCTTATGAATCCCTCTATTGAAAGAAGTGTATAAACAATGTAATGAGGAAAAGTGTGTTAATTAAATATACTAGGACCATATCTATCATATGAAATGTAATATTGGTTTAGATTCATTTAAAAACAAATAAATGGAGTAGAAAGTTTGAAGAAATGTAATGATCAAAGGCATCAGCATGATTAGAGATATGAAATTGGAGACAAAATGTTTCTATGAATTTTCTAATGGAATTGGTAAATTAAATTTGGAATGAATTGAACGTTAATACCTATGTAATATGTCACCTTTGAAATTAGTGAACATATCAGGATTTTAGCCAATTGATTGGAGCTCTTCATCAAAAATATCTTCAGTCCATGATGTGTTTTAAGAATCTCTCACGATGTAGTATATACGTGATCCTCCACATTTATTGATCATGGATGTGATTCGACTAGATAATTTTCTTTTTATAAATTTTTTTTTGAAATCTAATATTTTATTGATAAATTCCATTTGAATCAAACCACTCACATGGAATCTGTTTCTTAGTGAAACCACGGATTTGAAGAAGCTTTAGGGGATCCTGAGTATATGATGAGGATGAATTTTTTCATTTATTTTTTTGTGAGAAAATTTTAGAAAGATAAATTCATGTTATGTTTGTTAAAATGTTACATTCAATGATTTTTTATGTTTTTTGGAAATAAATTTAATATCATTGATAGCTTGGGTTACACACAACACTTAGTTTTAATTAACTGTGAAATAATATTAATATTATTTAAAATAGAATATTATAAACCTGATAATAAATTTTAATTATTTAATATGAACAAGTACATTTTTAGAAAAAATTATCAAGGTTATATATATATATATATATATAATATTTATAATTAAATACATAATTTTTTATAATGTTTTTATATGATTCAAAATAACTGTTTTTTCAAAAAAAATCTTTTCTTTTTCTGAATAAAATAGAAAATTAATTTTTGACACATATTCAAAGTTTATTTGACAAAATTTAAGTAATCTTTAGAAAAAAATGTCAACATTGTCTTAGGGGTGAATTTTTTAGAATTCTTTAAAAATGATGATTTTTTGATTTGTACATAACTGTACTAATTTTTTTGAAAAAAATACTTTCTGATTTAATCCATTTATAAAATTTCATCATGTGTAAAAAATATTTAAATTTAACATCAGATTTATTATGTGATTATTTAACAAACTTATTTTTTCAATCACATTTATTTTGAATTTTTATATTAAAACAACTTCTCATCACATATTCGACATTAATTTTAAATTATAATTTTCCAATTATGTGAATGTAAAATAGAGAAATGAATATGATGTCTTGAAAAATAATAATAAATTTTATATAATAGGTCCGAATTATTTTTTTGGTCAATATTAATTGTAAAAATATTAATATTTTTTACCTCGGTTAAGGAAAACACAATTTTAGAGTGGTGATAATCTAAAAAGATAAGGGGTTATGTGACTATAAAATTGACCAAATCTCATTGTTTTGATATATTTTTACCATATATCATTTAATATCCCATCATATTGAATTTTTTGGGATTTTTTAATTTTTTAAACAAGGTTACAAATTTTTCATTTGAAAACATTTTAGTGTGTCCTCTACCCAACTTAAAAATTATTTCCACTATCAAATATTATTCTCACTTCCAAAAACATTCAGGTTATACAAGCCTACTAAAATACATTAAATAATTCTCTATAATCTTTATATTTTACTTTTTTTTCTTTTAAAACCCTTCTAATAATTCTTTGGGTATTAACTAAAATGTGTTCTCTGAAGATGACGAAGTGTCCATAACCATGGGTTTTCATTTTACATATTCCTCCAAATCCTTCAAATATTATGGATCCATACTAATATAATTATATAAGTATCCATAATATGTTGATATTTTTTAAAATTTAATTACCTACACCTATATTACAGTCCATCAAGTGGGAAACAAAACTCTCAATCATTTGTATAGAGATATACCACCTCATGAACCGATTTAATTCATTTTCCATAACAACCTCTCACGGCTGTATAAAATGGTGTATTTAAAATATATATATGGATATATATGATATTTATTACATAATTATACTTCCATAATTATAATATAATTAATTTTCTCTTAAATTCCATTCCATGTTAATATGTTAATGTTTATCGAGTGTAAGACGGACTACCACCTCACGAATCGATGTCATTCTTTCTTCACGAAGGCTATTCATGGATGCTAATAAGGATAAAATTAAATAATTTATATATATAAATGAAATATTTTCATTCATGTAAGGTAATATATTAATTTACATTCTATTATCTTATAGATGGATAAAATGTAGATAGTGTTCATGAATTTAATATCTTCTCAATGAATGGTGGAATCCATTTTCTATATTTATCATTAATTGATTAATATAATCAAATATATATTGATTGTGTGATCCCATATCATCCTTTATAGTATGGATTTATATTCTGGTATGTTATTTTTGATAAAGAGAGAAATGTGTATTTTTTATGTACACGCCGTGTACATATGAGTACACTCCGTGTACCCAGGTAATGCGTACAGCCTCGTACTGGCCGTGTAACGACCATGTACATGGCCATGTGGTGACCTGGAATATATATAAATGTGGGGACCAGTTAAGGCTACTACATGGAGTGTACATTTCAAGAACATATTGTGTATTTCACTTTTTAAATGATAAATCGATGTGGGTCACACCACATCCTCCGAAACAATTTTTTATCCACTTGGTTCTCAATGGATAGAGACAAAATGACTAAAAAATATAAAATCCCTCCCAATTCTATATCTGACCACCAATTGAGACATTGTTGGGTGTATTGAAATCCCCCCCTGTGAGTTCCCAATTTCCCTAGATCCTCTATCCCCTATTCCTTCTCTCATTTGTGTTATTGAAGGATGGGAGTTTTTCATCGTTTTGTAGATAAACACAGTTTTAGGTCGATTCAGGGGCTGACGTTCAAGAGTATTGGTTGTACAACATCAATATAGGTGGTTTGTGCCTTTTTTAATTGTATAAGGAATATAGATGCTAAAACATTTGTATACCCATGTTTGGTGTCTTTCTTGTTTGGAATTAGACCCTGTTTATTACATGTTATCATTTGGTGAAATGATAAAGAGTATTTGAATATGTATGAGTCTATATACCCTATTTATGGAATACCCCATGGATATGTTTCCCTTGTTTTATTGATTATGGTCTTTAAGTCCATAATTCCAATTATTCTTTCCTTGTCTTCCATTTATTTTGTCATTTGTATGGAGTTACTAATTATATGAGATAAATATGATAAGCATTGTGAATGTTTGACAAAATGGAATTTGAATGTGAGAGCTTCCCGATGTAGGGTCATTTATGTATGTTTTTCCATTATTTAGGCCTAGGGGTATTGACTGTGAGAGCTTATATATTGTCATTGACCCAAGGGTTTGACTGTGAGAGCAACCCAAGTGTTTATTTATAATTTATTAATGCTATGTTGACAATGCGGTATAGACCGTGAGAGATTCCCAGGTGGTTGTTTGTAAATGATTAGTGTTAAGATTAGACCAAATGGGTTATACCATGGGAGCATCCCATAGGATAATTATTAAATGATTGTTGATATGTTAGACTAGGGGGATTACACTGTGAGAACTATCCAAATGGGTCATGATTGTATAATAAGTTGATTTTGATGAGTCTTCCTGGCCAAAGCACAAGCTTGGACTCAGTCTTACTTTATTATTATATGGTCATCTAAGAAATGTATTGTTAATATTACATTTGGTATACAAGTCTTAGGATATATCCCCTTATTTACATGATTAATCAATTAATAATGAATGTTAAATGAATGTAATAGAAAACTGTAGGATCGTTAACTTTTGTGTATATCCAAGTTTAAGGCTTCATTTTATCATATTACCTACTATATATATATATATATATATTCATTGATACTTAGTCATATATATTTTGGGTGTTTCCTATTGGGACGTTTTTCACATCAAGTTTGGGTCATGTTTTTTGACCCAAACAGGTTATAAGCTTGTATATATAGATAAGGGAATGATCCCTTCTTCATCGGGTACTTGATTGTTGTTGGAGCGAGAGAGCATGTGTAGAGACCCAAAGCTTGACGTACATGGAAATTAAATTACTTTTGCAGAAAACTTAATACATAACAAAAACAGACACATAAGGACTGTAATAGTTTAGTGTCTTTGGAAACTTGGAACGTAATCTTCTAATCGTGGTGAAGGATCTTCAACATCTCCCATAAAGATCTTCCCCTTTTGTTTCTTACCTAAAACCTTTATTTATATCCTGGGGAAAAGAAAACATAAAAAGGGTGAGCTCAAATGCTCAGTAAGGGCAATCATGGATAAAATAAAACATACCATATACATTTGAACTTAAAAACATGAACATAAGGTTTAAACACCAAAATCTTGAGCAATGACATAAAACATGGAAGTACGTAAGGAATAGATCATAAAGAAACATTAATAATGATAAAATATCATGGTAATAAAACATGTAATTGTGGAAACCATTAAGCACATGATATGATTTCCATATTAACCAAGGCATTGCTACCAAGACCATCTTAGTGGACAAATCCCCTTTCTGAATCGAGTTCACTCCACATTCGAGTCCTGTATTAGTGAACCGGTTTAACTTTCCATTCCATCCATGTCTATCTCATGAGATATAAATCTTTACCCAATGCATTGGAGGGATATATAGGTCCCACACATCTCATAATGAAATAATTCTTACTTGTGCCACAAAATAGACATACATCATTCAAAATAACCGAAAAAATAACATGGGTTTCATAAACATCATCCCATCATCACAAAATCCATATAAAAGAAATGGATATCATTTCATAATAAGAAAATTGACACCATGTAAATCATATAGAATTTATACTTGAAACATACACATACGAAATAATGTCATCTTAGATGGAAAATGTTTTTGATAAAACACATGAAATGATTTTTTGAGTAAAATATCCTTTTTTATTCAAAATAATTTTATTTTCACAAAATTCCATGAATTTTTAAAAGAAAAGTATTTTATTTAAAATAATCATGAAATCTTGTGGATTAAGCTTCTTGAAAATAAGGCATTATGAAACAGTAAAAATCCATTCGTGCCGTATAAGTTAAAAAAAACATTTTTCTCGTAATTTTTCCAGAAAATTCAAAAAGTACCTAGTAAAAGAAGGATTCCATACATACCATGTAATAAAAGTCAGAAATGGGTAAAAAGGACATTAAACATACATGAAACCATTTTTAGGAAACATGGACACGGATGAGAACAATAACCCTAGTAAATACTTACGAATAAACAATCTCGGATAAGAACGAGATTGGAAAAGTTATCCCTTACCTTAGGTCTGATATGCTTTGTATGGTTCCGAACCTCCTGTATAATGATTTAAATAATATCATTGACTTACTACATAATCATATTCATTTTTATGATAACTTATATGTTTCACTTATGACTTTATATTACCCGTTCTTTCTTAAATTCAATGTTAAAGTAGCGTTTTGGGTAAAATTATTTCATTTATCGTATGTGTTTCGACTTGTCATTTCTTGATATTATTAATTATATCCTGATTTACATAATTCCAGAATTTAAAACGTGATTTATATATAATATATATATTCATCATATACATATATATTATAGATCGATAAAAGGAATGAAATACACCGTTCATGGAGACGGTAGACCATACGTACGCATGAACGTTGTTTTTGTTTCCTTATTGAATTGAATGAAACTAAATAGATGACATACATATATTTATACATAAATCCAGTAGAATTATTATTTCATATATTTCATTATTATTCATTATATAAACTTTATGATCATTCATGTATGGTTAATCATGGAGAATGAATCTCATCGCGTCGTGGAGACGGTAGTCCGTACGTAGGCACGAGCGATGATATCGTTCCCATAATTATAGAATTGGAGTGGATGGTATAATATATCATAATCAGTATGATGTTATAATAACCATATATAGTTATTATTTACACCATTATACCCATCCATGTAAAGTGTTGGTGGAAAAACAGATTACACCACGACGTGGAGACGGTATTCCTTACGTACGCAGGCGCGGTGATTTTGTTTTCCGTAGGATAGATAGAAGGTGAAATATGGTTGTTTAATATTTATAATAACATATAAATATATGAGGGATACTTAGGTTATTACTTCATAATGAAAAAACTAAAGAAGAAGAAGTTGAAGAAGAACGAAAATTGAATGAATCGGTAACAGATATTACTTCTTCTTTGACACTCCTCTTTGAATACTCCTCTTAGGGTACTAAAATTGGTCTTTGAAAAAGACCAGGACCTCTAGGATGTTTCTAGGGAAGTTTAATAGGTAAATTTTCAGGGTTTGGCCGAGATTAAATGCTCAAATTGGTTTGAGGAAGAGATGGAGGAGGTGCCCTTTTATAAGGGAGGAGAGGGGCACCTTTGGAAATCTTAAAAATATTAATTTATAATAAATCTAACCCCACATAGAAACCTCCAAAAAGGACTCATATTAGAATATTAGAGGATATAGGGTTTTAATATCATCAACCAATAAAATTTAGACATGTCAGGAATTTATTTTAAACATTATCAACTTGATTTATCCTTCTTTAATAAATTTAATTTTATTTGTGGTAATAAAATTAAAAATTTTAAATTGTAACAAATAATTACATATTTGTTGTGAATTGTCCATAATTGGATACTTTATAACATTTGATACCATATAAATTTAAATTTACAATTTTTAAAAACATTTGTGATTTTTAAACAATTTTATAATTTGTTATTTTTATGAAATAACAATAGTGTCAATTTTGACACTATTCATTTATTTGAATTTAAATAAAATATATACAGAAGATATGTTCAAAATAAAAGATTTAATAGATTCATAAAAGGTGATATGTATCTATAAAATTATTGGAGCACATTAAATAGTTCATATAATAATATTATTTTTATTTTTAAAACCATTTATTTGGTTTATCTCTTAATAAAATAATTACTACATAATTTTTGTATAATTATTTAATATACTTATTTGTTGCATAAAAATAAAAAATAAAATCCAATGATGAAGATAAATCTATTACCCTTCAGAATAATACTTTTACTAGAATTTATCATCTTAAAATAACAATATTTAAATTGTTATATTTATTAAATTATGAAGGTGAAAACTTTGGCATCATTTAAAATAAAATAATATAAGTGTCATAGTCACTATTATAAGGCTCCCAATGGTCAAATATTAGACCATTGGATGATTATGGTATAAATTTATATTACCAATAAGTTTTGGTCAAGGTTATGTGCCTTTTATAGTCACTATTAGTTTAATAAAAACTATATTCTTGATTTTTTACTAGATAAACAATTTATGAATCACTATTGTGTCACACATAATGATAATTATTTATTCCCTAAAAATTATAAATAAATTTTTATGATGTAGATATTGTTATTAGATTTCTGGAGACTATTCATGTTGAATGTTTCATGATGTTTATCACTAACATAAAATTAATATACTTATAATATTTAAGAGAGTGACATGTTGTCACTTTCTTTGGTTTTAATAATAATTAAATTCTTTTTATGGAAAAAAGTCCATTAAATGAATCTAATCCGAACCTTAGGTGATATGGATCGACTTTTAGTCATCCAATAGAATTTTTTCAGGTGTTAGGGTAATTTTATAATCTTATATTTACCCTTAATTACCAGATTTACCTTTAACTATGG
The DNA here is from genome assembly GCA_963277665.1 of Viscum album. Lineage (NCBI taxonomy): Eukaryota > Viridiplantae > Streptophyta > Magnoliopsida > Santalales > Viscaceae > Viscum > Viscum album. Next base: position 1,097,570,054 of record OY728157.1, read on the forward strand.
TAAATAAAATTTACCGTAGTTACTATTCATAATGCCCAAAAATAAAAAGTATCTTATTAACAAAATTTGGACCCACTGATTCCAAATATAGAATCCACTTTTCCAAATTCAATACACAGAAGTTTCAAAAATTAAATTAAAATTAATCCCATTGTCGAAACAAAATGGTTTTTTGTTTAAAACATTACAAAATATTGAATTTATTTAACCTATGAATTCAATGGAAAATCAAGGCTAATGACATAAATTATATTAAATGGTAAAAATAAATTCTATTTATACTTTAAAACCATTAAATATTACAATTTAACCATATAAGTTATTACGATGAAAAAAGTTGTTTTTAATTAAAATATAGCATGTTTTTACTATTCATTAAAATATGAAAGTTATCAGAATAATATGAAAATTTTATCCAAGGTAAAATTTTATATCTTGATTAAAAATAATATTTTTATTTTGTAAAATTAAACTTATAAACATTTTAAAAACTAGATTGAAAGTCGGTGTGCCATCAAAAGGCGACAAAACTGCATTTTTGGAAAAATACTTATTTTACCCAAAAAATTTATTTTGTTCTTATACCATGTTCTTGAAAATGTGTAACATGAAATAATAATGTTATAAAATTCAAAATTTAGTTAATACTATTCATAACAGCTAGTTCATAATTATATTATAACCATATATCATTGTTTAGTGAAACCTGATATTGCGTACAACACACGCTATCGAGGAAAGTCGCGATTGCGTGTAATGCAAGCCAAGTCATGGTTGTGTGTTGTGAAATAATCCTTCTTTGTTTCGTATAACCGAATCCAACCATATATCATTTACACATTGAATATATATATATATATACACAGTCAATGTTCCGTAGAATGACTATTATAAAACGAACATGAAAATATGTGTAACACAATCTAAGAATAGTGTTTTTATATGATTCAAAATAACTGTTTTTTCAAAAAAAATCTTTTCCTTTTCTGAATAAAATAGAAAATTAATTTTTGACACATATTCAAAGTTTATTTGACAAAATTTAAGTAATCTTTAGAAAAAAAAATGTCAACATTGTCTTATGTTGGATCTGAATCTACGGATTACACACAAGAGGGGGGGGGGTGAATTGTGTCTTTTCAAAATTATTATAATCTCTTCAATTTAGACAAATTCTGTCCACTATGCTTTGCTCGATTAAATATGCAGCGGAAAAAGTAAAAGCATGAACACACGGATGTATAGTGGTTCGGGGAACAGAAGGCCCCTAGTCCACTCCACCAACGCTCAAATCCACGAGCTTGGCGATTTTCACTATCTGGTCCTCGTTTCCACAGACCTGTTCACAACTGAGTACAAGCAGTTGACACCTTTACAAGATTCAGGCAAACACAGCCTTCCTGGTTCAAACACGAACCCACACAGCTTAGAACGAGAAGCTGATCACTCAAAAATAAAAAGGGTTTCGATAAAGAAAACACTTCTCCAGTTGTTCTTCACAATTGCAACAGAAAGCAATTGACAGTAGATAGATCGTTGTCTTCAGAAAATAAAGATCTGTAATCAAAACAGTTCTGAGTCGATCCAGTTGCAATAGATATTACCAGAAACTTCACAACTTCAGCAGCAATAGATTCACAACAGATAGTCGATGTAGAACACGTGAATCTGTTATCAAGATCTTCCTTTGGCAATAAAGGTTTTACACTTCTTCTCGATCACCAGAAAAGAACGCCTTTTCTCAGTCTCTGTTTCTTGCTCGTTAAAAGATCAATCTATATTTCACATACTTTCCTGTGTATATATATATATCTGAAGTTTCCAAGATAGAACATCTATATTCAAATCTGAGAAAATCTCCCGCATAAATAGATCCATGAAAATCTCCTTTAGATTCACGATATTAAATGAAATAACAGAGCCGTTGTAACTCCCCTGACGAATCGGCATAAAAAGCTCCGTTTAAATCAATCAGTAATCCGTTAAAAATCGTCTTTGATTCAGTCAAAGTCATACTTAAGAATCGGCTCGAAATCCGCCTAATAATCCGCTTGTTTGATCAATGCAAAAGGAAATATCGTCTGTCAAAAAATATCCCGACGCCAAACGTAGGGTTGATGACGTGGCTCCAAACGTAGGGTTCACAAACGTAAGGTTCACAAACGTAAGGTTCACAAACGTAAGGTTCAGAACGTACTCTTCAGCATTCAAACGTAGGGTTGATCATCCATACTTTGTCTTGCTTCAACTCTCCAAAGAACGTACGGTTGATTATAAAAGTAAGGTTGATGATCCATACTTTTGAGAAACAAACTCAACACTGAAAACTAACGTACGGTTTCTCTTCCATACTTGTCCAACAAGGAAAACGTAAGGTTCCTTCCAAACGTAATGTTCTTCTTCCATACTTTTCAACAACGTAAGATTCATTAACCATACGTTTCAAAATAACGTAAGGTTCCTTAACCATACGTTTGTTTTAACATAAAAAGTAAACTTTTCATCCATACGTTATGTTCATCAACGTAGGGTATGAACAGTGATTCCAGTACGCGCTAAAATTGATCTCGCGCTACAGTGATTCCAGAACACGCTAAAATTGATCTTGAGCTATAGTGAAGTATGAAATCTCGTTGTATGAAATAAATAAAATAAATTCCTGCAAAATACTCAACGAAATAATTAGTAAATAATTAAGGGTATTTGTGAGCATCAAAATCATCATAAAGAGACAGAGTATTATTTGAAATAATCTCCCCCTTTAAAAAACATTATTTTGAATTGTTTGAAAACAATACATTGCTCAAAAATCTCCCCCTTTTTGATGATCACAAAACCCATAAAATAATAGAACTAATTTAATTGCAATCTTTAAAATTTTAGAATTCTGAAAGGATTAAAACAATATTTAACTATAATAAAATTTCTCCCCCATAAAAATAAATTTTCAGCTATCCAAATTTCTTCATAGGAAACAAATGAATTTAAATGTTGTGTTTATCCAAATTCTCCCCCTTTTTGTGATATCAAAAAGAATGAAAAATTACGGATTTGAACACATTCAATATTGCACTGAACTATATGTAAATGCTATAATTAACTGTGTATGAATAAGTGAATTTGTTATACTGGCTATCTTAATCATAAATCAATAAACAACAAAACAAAAAAAAAAGAAAAGAATTTTCATTCACAAGCTGTTATATATAAACGATTGTGATATACAGAGGAATCAAGGTTCATAGATAAGACAGGGAAGAAAAAAGGGTGTCGATCTCCTTTGAATCGCGGTCTTGATCTCTGTAAACTGTTCTCTGAGCCTCTTCATCATCCCATCTCCTAACTTGATGATAAGATCTCTGTTCTCTTGAGTCATATGAATATCTTCAATCAAATTAACTCTGAAAAACTCATGCATTCTTTCTTCTTTTTCAACAAAAAGAGCCAGTTTCTCTGATAACTGATTCAAAAGAATCCTAATCGGTTGCTCTCCAGATGTCAACTGATCCACTAAAAATTTCTGATTATCTAGCAAAACTGACAAAGGGGCACTATTACACTGAAGATCGTGTAATCTGTCACTCATATTGCTTAGTGCTCCTGTAATTGCTTGAAATCTCCGAATCAAATCAGGTGAAGAGCCCGATCTACTCACAGCACTGTTTGCAACAGACTCAAATTTATTCTCCATGTAAATCTTCAACTCAAACATATCATCTTTCTTTACCATCTCTGATTTTAACTGATCAACAACATGCAACATATCAGTCTTAAACAAATCTACTTCCTGTCTTGAAACAGTACATTCTTTCAGCTTTTGAAACTTCAACTGCTCTAAGTTCAGAGAATTTCTGAGACTAACATTCTCAGATTCTAACTGAGAGATACGCTTGTACAACTCAACAACTTCTTCTTTTCTCGAATCAGGGGCACCCTATGCTCTATTCTCATGTCTAGAAAAAGGTTGATGAGGCAGGGCAAGTGGTAAAGAATCTGCATCTGACTGTTCTTTGTCCTTGTCCTGACAGGGTTGATCCACTGAACTAGCTTTTGAAGCCTGAAACTCTTCCACTGAAAAATCTTCCTGAAGTACCTCTGTATTAGCTTCAGAAGTATGTTCATCACGAACAGTAGTCTCTCTGATTTCTACTGAATGGTCAAGAACAATATTTTCTTGTAAATATTGAGGTCGGGCCACTTCTTCACCAGTCACTGCCTCCATAAGTTGTTCTTGTTGAATTACTTTTTCAACAGCCACAGCAGCAGATTGAGGTTCTTTTTGGATTTCCGGTTGAGCTACTGGTTCCTCTATCGGTGCAGTCTGCTCCACAACAGCTTCTCTCACAAATGAATAAGAAATTACCGGTTCAGAAGATTTCAAGGCAGGATAGATAATTTCTTCATCAATTGACCTCTTCCTTTTAGATTGAAGTCCTTCTTGACTTCTCTCTTCCTCAAATTCCTCCATCTCAAAACGAATTCTCCTTGCCACTGTACTAACTCTTGATTCTGCTTGTCCCTCCTTGGACTTAGCCGGTTGAGCCTGAGCACTCTCCGAGTCTTCCTCAGCTCCAACAGGTAAGAGTTTTCCTTTAATTGTGCTCCAGAAGTATCCTACTTTCCTTAAAGTTCCAGCATTAAAAACATTACTGTGGTGACATTTCACCCCAGCATCTACCAATCTGATCATTCCTCTTTTATGCAAAAACAAAGAAATGAACCTTCCATAAGGGAAAAAGGTCATTCTTTCTTCACTCTGACAGCAGTATCTCAGATATCTTATCATAAACCGAGGAAAATTAAACTTAATATCACACATCAGAAGATACATTATGTACATGTCAGGGTATAGGATTTTCTCCATCTCAGCCATCCTTGGTGCTAAACCAGTCTGAACAAATTTTACCAAGATTTTCTGATCGGGCTCCAAATCTTTAATAAACATTTTCTTTATCACTCTGGTTCCAAACAGAAAAGACATAATGTCTTCAGACTTATGTACAGAATCTCCAATATTCCGTAAATCGAAATGAAAAACTCCTTCATGAGGGCAGTTAAGAATTTGACTTATCTCTATAGATGATATGGAAAAGTCCTTATCCTCTATTTGAGCCAATAAACTATCCTCCGTATCTCCAAGGCTAAACTGAACAGTTCTAAAGAAATGTCTCATTTCTGCCTCATATAGAAACTCAGAATTTGCACTATTAAAAGCTTGCTCAAGGCTTTGAAACGACAACGCTTGCTTCAACAGTAAATTAGTTTCAAACAGCCATTCTAAATCTATGACTTTACCTTGCAGTATTTTCCGACCAACTACTTTAGGTTTCTTTGCAGCACTGCTCTCAGCTTCATCTGGACGCTTAGTCTTTTCCATTTCAACAACGATTTCTGAAGGTTTGTAAGTTTAGGGTTTGAAGATTCAGAAAAGGGTTTTGGAGCAGATGTGCGGTTTTAGGTTTTCGAAAGGGTTTCCGAAAAAGGTGAAACAGTTTAGAAGGTGAAACGGTTCTGACAGCCTTGATTCCCGTGTAATCACTAATCATTACTTTTATTTAAAACAAAATAAAATTACTTATAGCGGGAAACAGAAATTAAGCAGAATTCGAAAACAGAATAAGATTTAAAAAAAACTATTTAAAATTAAATAAACCTAACTCCCCCTTAATAAATTCAAACCTTGCCGTGGGAAGTGGTTTAGTAAAAATATCTGCTAATTGATTTTCTGTATTTACAAATTCTAAAAATATATCCTTTTTAAACACATGATCTCTTAAAAAGTGATGTCTTATATCAATGTGCTTAGTTCTAGAATGACTAATAGGATTTTTTTGAAATATTAATTGCACTAGTATTATCACATAAAATGGTTGTATTATTGAAATTTAATCCAAAGTCCATAAGAGTGTTTTTCATCCACAACACCTGTGCACAGCAACTACCTGCAGACACATATTCTGCCTCGGCTGTTGACAGGGCAATTGAGTGTTGTTTCTTACTAGACCATGATACTAAAGACTTTCCTAAAAAGTGACATGTTCCTGAAGTACTCTTCCTATCTAATCTACAGCTTCCAAAGTCAGAATCTGAATATGAAATTAAATTAAAATCAGAGGTTTTTGGATAAAGCAGAGATTGATAAATAGTACCTTTTAAATATCTAAAAATTCTTTTAACAGCAGTTAAGTGGGATTCTTTGGGATTTGATTGAAATCGAGCACAAAGACATACTGAATACATTATATCTGGTCTACTAGCAGTAAGATATAACAAACTACCAATCATACCTCTATATAACTTGTTGTCCACTGATTTTCCAGTTTCATCTAAATCAAGTTTTATATTAGTACACATAGGAGTTGTAAATGTCTTGCTGTTTTCAAGTCCAAATTTCTTAAGTAAATCATTAATGTATTTGCATTGATTTAAAACATTTCCAAAATATTTTTGAAATATTTGAAGACCCAAAAAGAAATTTAATTCTCCCATCATACTCATTTCAAATTCTTTTTGCATTAATTCTGAAAATTCATGACAACGAATTTTATTGGTTGATCCAAAAATTACATCATCAACATAACTTTGAACCAACAAAACATTATTTTTCACAGTTTTCTTAAAGAGTGTTGGATCTGCTAGTCCAATAGTAAAATCATTTTTCAAAAGAAAAGAACTTAGTCTTTCATACCAAGCTCTAGGTGCTTGTTTAAGGCCATAAAGAGCTATAGTATGTTTGAAAACAGAATCTGGTTTTTGAGAATTTTCAAAACCAGGAGGTTTCTCAACATAAACTTCCTCCATTAAATTACCATTTAAAAAGGCAGATTTAACATCCATCTGAAATAATTTAAAATTCATATAAGATGCATAGGCTAAAAGGATTCTAATGGATTCTAACCTGGCTACAGGTGCAAAGGTCTCGTCATAATCTATTCCTTCTTCTTGATTATATCCTTTAGCTACTAATCTTGCTTTATTTCTAGTTATTATCCCTTGATCATCCTGTTTATTCCTAAAGACCCATTTAGTTCCTATTACTGGATAATCATGTGGTCTTTCAACTAATTCCCAAACCTTATTTCTCTTGAACTGGTTCAATTCATCCTGCATTGCTATTACCCAGCTCTCATCATCTAAGGCTTCTTCTATGGTCTTGGGTTCTTGTTGGGATAGGAAAGCAGAGAATTTAACTATGTTTCCAAAGTTTCTTCTAGTTTGAATACCAGTCTCTAAGTCACCTATCACAGATTCTAAAGGGTGATTCTTTAAGGTTCTAGACTGTCTAGGCATTACATTCAAAGGTTCTTCAGTGTCATGTTCTTCTGAACTGGACTGAATTTCTTTTATATCATTTTCAAAATCATTCTTTAAATTCTCAAGTCTCATGTTTTCATTAGAGTCAGGTTCATCTATTTGTTCTATCCTTTTCTCAAAAGGATCAGATTCATCAAATTTCACATGAACTGATTCTTCAACAATCCTTGACTTTTTATTATAGACTCTATATGCTTTGGAGGTTGCAGAATATCCTAAGAAAATACCTTTATCAGATTTTGGATCAAATTTACCAAGATTATCTTTGGTATTCAAGATGTAAACCTTGCATCCAAAAACTTTAAAATAATTTACTTTAGGTTTTCTGTTATTCTATAGTTCATAGGGTGTCTTTTTCAAAATAGGTCTTATTAAAATTCTATTCATTATAGAACAAGCTGTATTAACAGCTTCTGCCCAGAAATATATAGGTAGGCTATATTCATTTAACATAGTTCTAGCCATTTCTTGAATAGTCCTATTTCTTCTTTCTACAATCCCATTCTGTTGAGGTGTTCTTGGAGCAGAGAAGGTGTGTTTAATACCCATGTTTGAGCAAAAGGAATTAAATTCCTGGTTCTCAAATTCTCCACCATGATCACTTCTCAATGAGATTATATTAAAACCTTTTTCATTTTGAATAGATTTACAAAAACCTTCAAATAAACTAAAAGCTTCACTTTTATATTTCAAAAAGAAAATCCAAGTAAATCTAGAATAATCATCAACTAATACATAAACATACAATTTACCAGCTAAACTTGCTACTCTTGAAGGTCCAAACAAATCCATATGGATAAGTTCTAGAGGCTTAGTTGTAGAAACTTTATTAACAGATTTGAATGATGATTTGTGTTGCTTGCCAAGCTGACATGCATCACAGAATCTGTCATTTTCAAATTTGAGACTAGGCAAATCAGAAACTAGATGTTTCTTAGATAATTTATGTAAAGCATATATATTGCAATGACCAAGTCTTCTATGCCAGATCCAGGATTCACTTATATTAGCAGTTAAGCAGTTTACTTGTTGTTTACACAAGGAATACAAATCCAAAGTATAAACATTATCAGTTCTGGGTGCTCTAAACTTAAACAGTTTATCTTTAGAAACAGTACAACTATTGTTAGTAAAATCAACACTGTATACATCATCACAGAGTTGAGAGATACTTATCAGATTGTGTTTTAACCCTTGTACATAAAGTACTTTGTTGATTGAGACTGTCTCTGGATCTCCAACTGTTCCAATACCAATAATCTTTCCTTTGGCATTGTCACCAAAGGTGACAAGTCCTCCTTCCTTTCGAGTAAGAGAAGAGAAATTAGCTGAAGTTCCACTCATGTGTCTTGAGCATCCACTGTCCATATACCATGTTTCTTTATTTCTTTGGTGACCTGCTACCTCATCAGTTTCAGCCATGAAACACATATTTGCTTTTAAATTGGCTTCCTCCTTCTCTGAGCTTGATTCAGAAGAATTACTTGAGTCTTCAGAAACACTCCAAGTAGCTTTCATAGCTTTCTTGTCTTTCTTCTCATAATCATCTCTTTTGAAGAATTTCTTCTTCTTTGCATCTTTCAATTTTGGGCAATCCGGTCTGATATGTCCCATCTTTTTGCATTCATAACATCTCACTTCCTTGCTATCCTTTTTGAAGGATTTCTTGAAGTCTTTCTTCTTACTGTAGAACTTTCTGAATTTTCTGGCTAGCTGAGCCAGTTCTTCATCCGAATTTGAAGAATCAGAGCTTTCTGATTTAGCACTTACTTCTCTGTTCTTCATCTTTCTATCCTTTTGTTGAGAAGTCACTTTCAAAGCAGTATATTCCCTTTTTATGTAGACTTTATGCTCATTTACCTCATCTTGCATTTCAGCTTCGTACATCATCAATGTACCAATCAGTTCTCTCATAGTTAGATCTTTAACAGAAGTTGATTGTCTGATTGCTGCAGAGATTCCATTCCATCGAGTAGGAAGTACTCTCAGTACCTTCAACGCTTGATCAGCCTGCAAGATTGGTTCTCCTAGAGCTGTTATATTATTGACAATTTCTGTCAATCTTCCATTCATCTGAGTGATGCTCTCTCCTTCAATCATTCTGAAAGTATCGAATTTTAACTTAGCAGTTGCATATCTCATCTGTCTTACATTATCTGTTCCTTCATAAGCAACAGCTATTGTTTGCCACATTTCATATGCAGTCGGGCATTGAGATACTCTGTTAAATTCATCTGGTCCTAGACCACAGATGATTGCATTCATAGCTTTTGAATTTATGTCATACTCAGCCTCTGTAGCAGCACTCCATGTATCGGGATTTTCAGGAATTTCATAGGGAGTCAGAATCTTTGAATAGACTTTGTAACCAAGATTTTTCAGATAAATAATCATACGTGATTTCCAGCAGCCATAATTATCTCCATTAAAGTAAGGTGCTCTGACCATTGACATTCCCTCTCTCATATCAGCCATGATACACTATGTATAATCTTTAAATACTTCTAGCTTGATAAGACTTTAAAAAAGAAGCTCCTCCTCTGATACCAATTTTTGGATCTGAATCTACGGATTACACACAAGAGGGGGGGGGGGGTGAATTGTGTCTTTTCAAAATTATTATAATCTCTTCAATTTAGACAAATTCTGTCCACTATGCTTTTGCTCGATTAAATATGCAGCGGAAAAAGTAAAAGCATGAACACACGGATGTATAGTGGTTCGGGGAACAGAAGGCCCCTAGTCCACTCCACCAATGCTCAAATCCACGAGCTTGGCGATTTTCACTATCTGGTCCTTGTTTCCACAGACCTGTTCACAACTGAGTACAGGCAGTTGACACCTTTACATGATTCAGGCAAACACAGCCTTCCTGGTTCAAACACGAACCCACACATCTTAGAATGAGAAGCTGATCACTCAAAAATAAAAAGGGTTTCGATAAAGAAAACACTTCTCCAGTTGTTCTTCACAATTGCAACAGAAAGCAATTGACAGTAGATAGATCGTTGTCTTCAGAAAATAAAGATCTGTAATCAAAACAGTTCTGAGTCGATCCAGTTGCAATAGATATTACCAGAAACTTCACAACTTCAGCAGCAATAGATTCACAACAGATAGTCGATGTAGAACACGTGAATCTGTTATCAAGATCTTCCTTCGGCAATAAAGGTTTTACACTTCTTCTCGATCACCAGAAAAGAACGCCTTTTCTCAGTCTCTGTTTCTTGATCGTTAAAAGATCAATCTATATTTCACATACTTTCCTGTGTATATATATATATCCTAAGTTTCCAAGATAGAACATATATATTCAAATCTGAGAAAATCTCCCGCATAAATAGATCCATGAAAATCTCCTTTAGATTCGCGATATTAAATGAAATAACAGAGCCGTTGTAACTCCCCTGAAGAATCGGAATAAAAAGCTCTGTTTAAATCAATCAGTAATCTGTTGAAAATCGTCTTTGATTCAGTCAAAGTCGTACTTAAGAATCGGCTCGAAATCCGCCTAATAATCAGCTTGTTTGATCAATGCAAAAGGAAATATCGTCTGTCAAAAAATATCCCGACGCCAAACGTAGGGTTGATGACGTGGCTCCAAACGTAGGGTTCACAAACGTAATGTTCACAAATGTAAGGTTCACAAACGTAAGGTTCAGAACGTACATACTTTCTCTTCAGCATTCAAACGTATGGTTGATCATCCATACTTTGTCTCGCTTCAACTCTCCAAAGAGCGTACGGTTGATTATAAAAGTAAGGTTGATGATCCATAATTTTGAGAAACAAACTCAACACTGAAAACTAATGTACGGTTTCTCTTCCATACTTGTCCAACAACGAAAACGTAAGGTTCCTTCCAAACGTAATGTTCTTCTTCCATACTTTTCAACAACGTAAGATTCATTAACCATACGTTTCAAAATAACGTAAGGTTCCTTAACCATACATTTCTTTTAACATAAAAAGTAAACTTTTCATCCATACGTTATGTTCATCAACGTAGGGTATGAACAGTGATTCCAGTACGCGCTAAAATTGATCTCGCGCTACAGTGATTCTAGAACACGCTAAAATTGATCTTGAGCTACAGTGAAGTATGAAATCTCGTTGTATGAAATAAATAAAATAAATTCCTGCAAAATACTCAACGAAATAATTAGTAAATAATTAAGGGTATTTGTGAGCATCAAAATCATCATAAAGAGACAGAGTATTATTTGAAATAATCTCCCCCTTTAAAAAACATTATTTTGAATTGTTTGAAAACAATACATTGCTCAACATCTTAGGGGTGAATTTTTTAGAATTCTTTAAAAATGATGATTTTTTGATTTGTACATAACTGTACTAATTTTTATGAAAAAAATACTTTCTGATTTAATCCATTTATAAAATTTCATCATGTGTAAAAAATATTTAAATTTAACATCAGATTTATTATGTGATTATTAAACAAACTTATTTTTTCAATCACATTTATTTTGAATTTTTATATTAAAACAACTTCTCATCACATATTCGACATTAATTTTAAATTATAATTTTCCAATTATGTGAATGTAAAATAGAGAAATGAATATGATGTCTTGAAAAATAATAATAAATTTTATATAATAGGTTCGAATTATTTTTTTGGTCAATATTAATTGTAAAAATATTAATATTTTTTACCTCGGTTAAGGAAAACACAATTTTAGAGTGGTGATAAACTAAAAAGATAAGGGGTTATGTGACTATAAACTTGACCAAATCTCATTGTTTTGATATATTTTTACCATATATCATTTAATATCCCATCATATTGAATTTTTTGGGATTTTTTAATTTTTTAAACAAGGTTACAAATTTTTCATTTGAAAACATTTTAGTGTGTCCTCTACCCAACTTAAAAATTATTTCCACTATCAAATATTATTCTCACTTCCAAAAACATTCGGGTTATACAAGCCTACTAAAATACATTAAATAATTCTCTATAATCTTTATATTTTACTTTTTTTTTCTTTTAAAACCCTTCTAATAATTCTTTGGGTATTAACTAAAATGTGTTCTCTGAAGATGACGAAGTGTCCATAACCATGGGTTTTCATTTTACATATTCCTCCAAATCCTTCAAATATTATGGAGCCATACTAATATAATTATATAAGTATCCATCATATGTTGATTTTTTTTAAAATTTAATTACCTACACCTATATTACAGTCCATCAAGTGGGAAACAAAACTCTCAATCATTTGTATAGAAATATACCACCTCATGAACCGATGTAATTCGTTTTCCATAACAACCTCTCACAGCTGTATAAAATGGTGTATTTAAAATATATATATGGATATATATGATATTTATTACATAATTATACTTCCATAATTATAATATAATTAATTTTCTCTTAAATTCCATTCCATGTTAATATGTTAATGTTTATCGAGTGTAAGACGGACTACCACCTCACGAATCGATGTCATTCTTTCTTCACGAAGTCTATTCATGGATGCTAATAAGGATAAAATTAAATAATTTATATATATAAATGAAATATTTTCATTCATGTAAGGTAATATATTAATTGACATTCTATTATCTTATAGATGGAAAAAATGTAGATAGTGTTCATGAATTTAATATCTTCTGAATGAATAGTGGAATCCATTTTCTATATTTATCATTAATGGATTAATCTAATCAAATATATATTGATTGTGTGATCCCATATCATCCTTTATAGTATGGATTTATATTCTGGTATGTTATTTTTGATAAAGAGAGAAATGTGTATTTTTTATGTACACGCCGTGTACATATGAGTACACTCCGTGTACCCAGGTAATGCGTACAGCCTCGTACTGGCCATGTAACGACCATGTACATGGCCATGTGGTGACTTGGAATATATATAAATGTGGGGACCAGTTAAGGCTACTACATGGAGTGTACATTTCAAGAACATATTGTGTATTTCACTTTTTAAATGATAAATCGATGTGGGTCACACCACATCCTCCGAAACAATTTTTTATCCACTTCGTTCTCAACGGATAGAGACAAAATGATTAAAAAATATAAAATCCCTCCCAATTCTCTATCTGACCACCAATTGAGACATTGTTGGGTGTATTGAAATCCCCCCCTGTGAGTTCCCAATTTCCCTAGATCCTCTATCCCCTATTCCTTCTCTCATTTGTGTTATTGAAGGATGGGAGTTTTTCATCGTTTTGTAGATAAACACAGTTTGAGGTCGATTCAGGGGCTGACGTTCAAGAGTATTGGTTGTACAACATCAATATAGGTGGTTTGTTATTTTTTAATTGTATAAGGAATATAGATGCTAAAACATTTGTATACCCATGTTTGGTGTCTTTCTTGTTTGGAATTAAACCCTGTTTATTACCTGTTATCATTTGGTGAAATGATAAAGAGTATTTGAATACGTATGAGTCTATATACCCTATTTATGGAATACCCCATGGATATGTTTCCCTTGTTTGATTGATTATGGTCATTAAGTCCATAATTCCAATTATTCTTTCCTTGTCTTCCATTTATTTTGTCATTTGTATGGAGTTACTAATTATATGAGATAAATATGATAAGCATTGTGAATGTTTGACAAAATGGAATTTGAATGTGAGAGCTTCCCGATGTAGGGTCATTTATGTATGTTTTTCCATTATTTAGGCCTAGGGGTATTGACTGTGAGAGCTTATATATTGTCATTGACCCAAGGTTTTAGACTATGAGAGCAACCCAAGTGTTTATTTATAATTTATTAATGCTATGTTGACAATGCGGTATAGACCGTGAGAGATTCCCAGGTGGTTGTTTGTAAATGATTAGTGTTAAGATTAGACCAAATGGGTTATACCATGGGAGCATCCCATAGGATAATTATTAAATGATTGTTGATATGTTAGACTAGGTGGATTACACTGTGAGAACTATCCAAATGGGTCATGATTGAATAATAAGTTGATTTTGATGAGTCTTCCTGGCCAAAGCACAAGCTTGGACTCAGTCTTACTTGATTATTATATGGTCATATAAGACATGTATTGTTAATATTACATTAGGTATACAAGTCTTAAGATATATCCCCTTATTTACATGATTAATCAATTAATAACGAATGTTAAATGAATGTAATAGAAAACTTTAGGATCGTTAACTTTTGTGTATATCCAAGTTTAAGGCATCATTTTATCATATTACCTACTATATATATATATATATATATATTCATTGATAGTTAGTCATATATATTTTGGGTGTTTCCTATTGGGATGTTTTTCACATCAAGTTTGGGTCATGTTTTTTGACCCAAACAGGTTATAAGCTTGTATATATAGATAAGGGAATGATCCCTTCTTCATCGGGTACTTGATTGTTGTTGGAGCGAGAGAGCATGTGTAGAGACCCAAAGCTTGAAGTACATGGAAATTACATTACTTTTGCAGAAAACTTAATACATAACAAAAACAGACACACAAGGACTGTAATAGTTTAGTGTCTTTGGAATCTTGGAACGTAATCTTCTAATCGTGGTGAAGGATCTTCAACATCTCCCATAAAGATCTTCCCCTTTTGTTTCTTACCTAAAACCTTTATTTATATCCTGGGGAAAAGAAAACATAAAAAGGGTGAGCTCAAATGCTCAGTAAGGGCAATCATGGATAAAATAAAACATACCATATACATTTGAACTTAAAAACATGAACATAAGGTTTAAACACCAAAAGCTTGAGGAATGGCATAAAACATGGAAGTACGTAAGGAATAGATCATAAAGAAACATTAATAATGATAAAATATCATGGGAATAAAACATGTAATTGTGGAAACCATTAAGCACATGATATGATTTCCATATTAACCAAGGCATTGCTACCAAGACCATCTTAGTGGACAAAGCCCCTTTCTGAATCGAGTTCACTCCACATTCGAGTCCTGTATTAGTGAACCGGTTTAACTTTCCATTCCAGCCATGTCTATCTCATGAGATATAAATCTTTACCCAATGCATTGGAGGGATATATAGGTCCCACACATCTCATAATGAAATCATTCTTACATGTGCCACAAAATAGACATACACCATTCAAAATAACCGAAAAAATAACATGGGTTTCATAAACATCATCCCATCATCACAAAATCCATATAAAAGAAATGGATATCATTTCATAATAAGAAAATTGACACCATGTAAATCATATAGAATTTATACTTGAAACATACACATATGAAATAATGTCATCTTAGATGGAAAATGTTTTTGATAAAACACATGAAATGATTTTTTGAGTAAAATATCCTTTTTTATTCAAAATAATTTTATTTTCACAATATTCCATGAATTTTTAAAAGAAAAGTATTTTATTGAAAATAATCATGAAATCTTGTGGATTAAGCTTCTTGAAGATAAGGCATTATGAAACAGTAAAAATCCATTCGTGCCGTATAAGTTAAAAAAAACATTTTTCTCATAATTTTTCCAGAAAATTCAAAAAGTACCTAGCAAAAGAAAGATTCCATACATACCATGTAATAAAAGTCAGAAATGGGTAAAAAGGACATTAAACATACATGAAACCATTTTTAGGAAACATGGACACGGATGAGAACAATAACCCCAGTAAATACTTACGAATAAACAATCCCGGATAAGAACGAGATTGGAAAAGTTATCCCTTACCTTAGGTCCGATATGCTTTGTATGGTTCCGAACCTCCTGTAAAATGATTTAAATAATGTCATTGACTTACTACATAATCATATTCTTTTTTATGATAACTTATATGTTTCACTTATGACTTTATATTACCCGTTCTTTCTTAAATTCAATGTTAAAGTAGCGTTTTGGGTAAAATCATTTCATTTATCGTATGTGTTTCGACTTGTCATTTCTTGATATTATTAATTATATCCTGATTTACATAATTCAAGAATTTAAAACGTGATTTATATATAATATATATATTCATCATATACAGATATATTATAGATCGATAAAAGGAATGAAATACACCGTTCATGGAGACGGTAGACCATACGTACGCATGAACGTTGATTTTGTTTCCTTATTGAATTGAATGAAACTAAATAGATGACATACATATATTTATACATAAATCCAGTAGAATTATTATTTCATATATTTCATTATTATTCATTATATAAACTTTATGATCATTCATGTATGGTTAATCATGGAGAATGAATCTCATCGCGTCGTGGAGACGGTAGTCCGTACGTAGGCACGAGCGATGATATCGTTCCCATAATTATAGAATTGGAGTGGATGGTATAATATATCAGAATCAGTATGATGTTATAATAACCATATATAGTTATTATTTACACCATTATACACATCCATGTAAAGTGTTGGTGGAAAAACAGATTACACCACTACGTGGAGACGGTATTCCTTACGTACGCAGGCACGGTGATTTTGTTTTCCGTAGGATAGATAGAAGGTGAAATATGGTTGTTTAATATTTATAATAACATATCAATATATGAGGGATACTTAGGTTATTACTTCATAATGAAAAAACTAAAGAAGAAGAAGTTGAAGAAGAACGAAAATTGAATGAATCAGTAACAGATATTACTTCTTCTTTGACACTCCTCTTTGAATACTCCTCTTAGGGTACTAAAATTGGTCTTTGAAGAAGACCAGGACCTCTAGAATGTTTCTAGGAAAGTTTAATAGGTAAATTGTCAGGGTTTGGCCGAGATTAAATGCTCAAATTGGTTTTAGGAAGAGATGGAGGAGGTGCCCTTTTATTAGGGAGGAGAGGGGCACCTTTGGAAATCTTAAAAATATTAATTTATAATAAATCTAACCCCACATAGAAACCTCCAAAAAGGACTCATATTAGAATATTAGAGGATATAGGGTTGTAATATCATCAACCAATAAAATTTAGACATGTCAGGAATTTATTTTAAACATTATCAACTTGATTTATCCTTATTTAATCAATTTAATTTTATTTGTGGTAATAAAATTACAAATTTTAAATTGTAACAAATAATTACATATTTGTTATGAATTGTCCATAATTGGATACTTTATAACATTTGAGACCATATAAATTTAAATTTACAATTTTTAAATACATTTGTGATTTTTAAACAATTTTATAATTTGTTATTTTTATGAAATAACAATAGTGTCAATTTTGACACTATTCATTTATTTGAATTTAAATAAAATATATACAGAAGATATGTTCAAAATAAAAGATTTAATAGATTCATAAAAGGTGATATGTATCTATAAAATTATTGGAGCACATTAAATAGTTCATATAATATTATTATTTTTATTTTTAAAACCATTTATTTGGTTTATCTCTTAATAAAATAATTACTACATAATTTTTGTATAATTATTTAATATACTTATTTGTTGCATAAAAATAAAAAATAAAATCCAATGATGAAGATAAATCTATTACCCTTAAGAATAATACTTTTACTAGAATTTATCATCTTAAAATAACAATATTTAAATTGTTATATTTATTAAATTATGAAGGTGAAAACTTTGGCATCATTTAAAATAAAATAATATAAGTGTCATAGTCACTATTATAAGGCTCCAAATGTTCAAATATTAGACCATTGGATGATTATGGTATAAATTTATATTACCAATAAGTTTTGGTCAAGGTTATGTGCCTTTTATAGTCACTATTAGTTTAATAAAAACTATATTCTTGATTTTTTACTAGGTAAACAATTTATGAATCACTATTGTGTCACACATAATGATAATTATTTATTCCCTAAAAATTATAAATAAATTTCTATGATGTAGATATTGTTATTAGCTTTCTGGAGACTATTCATGTTGAATGTTTCATGATGTTTATCACTAACATAAAATTAATATACTTATAATATTTAAGAGAGTGACATGTTGTCACTTTCTTTGGTTTTAATAATAATTAAATTCTTTTTATGGAAAAAAGTCCATTAAATGAATCTAATCCGAACCTTAGGTGATATGTATCGACTTTTAGTCATCCAATAGAATTTTTTCAGGTGTTAGGGTAATTTTATTATCTTATATTTACCCTTAATTACCAGATTTACCTTTAACTATGGTAAATAAAATTTACCGTAGTTACTATTCATAATGCCCAAAAATAAAAAGTATCTTATTAACAAAATTTGGACCCACTGATTCCAAATATGTAATCCACTTTTCCAAATTAAATACACAGAAGTTTCAAAAATTAAATTAAAATTAATCCCGTTGTCGAAACAAAATGGGTTTTTGTTTAAAACATTACAAAATATTGAATTTCTTTAAACTATGAATTCGATGGAAAATCAAGGCTAATGACATAAATTATATTAAATGGTAAAAATAAATTCTATTTATACTTTAAAACCATTAAATATTACAATTTAACCATATAAGTTATTACGATGAAAAAAGTTGTTTTTAATTAAAATATAGCATGTTTTTACTATTCATTAAAATATGAAAGTTATCAGAATAATATGAAAATTTTATCCAAGGTAAAATTTTATATCTTGATTCAAAATAATATTTTTATTTTGTAAAATTGAACTTATAAACATTTAAAAAACCAGATTTAAAGTCGGTGTGCCATCAAAAGGCGGCAAAACTGCATTTTTGGAAAAATACTTATTTTACCCAAAAAATTTATTTTGTTCTTATACCATGTTCTTGAAAATGTGTAACATGAAATAATAATGTTATAAAATTCAAAATTTAGTTAATAATATTCATAAAGGCTAGTTCATAATTATATTATAACCATATAACATAGTTTAGTGAAACCTGATATTGCGTACAACACACGCTATCGAGGAAAGTCGCGATTGCGTGTAATGCAAGCCAAGTTAGGGTTGTGTGTTGTGAAATAATCCTTCTTTGTTTCGTATAACCGAATCCAACCATATATCATTTACACATTGAATATATATATATATACACAGTCAATGTTCCGTAGAATGACTATTATAAAACGAACATGAAAATATGTGTAACACAATCTAAGAATAGTGTTGTGTATACTTCATGATAATACAGTGTGGCGTATAGCACACGATAATCTTGTTGTAGCATAAAACACATGAAATCAAATAAATTAAAAAAAGAATACTTATCATAAAATATCAGGTTGTTACATTCTACACCCCTTAAAAGGAATTTCACCCTCGAAATTCGTCGGGGTTATACATGGTTTACTATTCGAAATTTTCTTTAATAGAAACCCACATCGTAAAAAGGAATACCAAAAATTATCTTATAAAACTAATGTATGTAACTTAACGGTTACCAAAATTAACTAATCACTGGGTTTCCATGTTGGAGGACATATGTGAAAATATGGATATGGAAGAGAAATCTAACCGTCATGTTCTGATGGAGAGTGGTAGAGAACATGGCTATGAAATAGCCAGCAATCACAAAGCCATAGATTTGCGATGATCTAATGTACCATCTGACTCATCAGATATAAGAGCCCTAGGACAACATTTTTGGTTTTCAATATCATTTCCCTAAAGTTGAAAATTTTGAATTAGAAGAAATACTTTCTTGATTTTGGTACAATCTCACTGTTGTTCATTCTTTCAACAATTTACACTTCATCTCTTAACGAAGTGAAGTTGAATTTGTTATTCATGAAGTGTTAACAGATCATGTGATAGAATGATGGGTCATTCCATCTGTTTCAAACA
The DNA here is from genome assembly GCA_963277665.1 of Viscum album. NCBI lineage: Eukaryota > Viridiplantae > Streptophyta > Magnoliopsida > Santalales > Viscaceae > Viscum > Viscum album. The sequence continues at coordinate 1,097,590,106 of OY728157.1, forward strand.
AAAGGAAAACAAAAGTTATCAAATATACATAAGTCCATCTATGGTGTGGTTAATCCTATACGATTCCAAAAAAGAATTTATACTTCATATATTATACCGCTTAATAAAATAAAACTAGTTTCTACTAACTAGGGACTTCCTTTAGGCCATTGGTATGCGATAAAGGCCAGTATCACTTCGGTTGTGGGTTCGATTCTCACAGCCTTGTCCGACGCGATGGGATGTCACCCATCTTGCAGGTTTTCCTTTTTCTAAAATTACATTAATATAACATTCCATCAATAATATCTAAAAACATTATATCCTTAAACAATACTAACTTATGTCCAACATAATCCATTCCATTCATTAGGATTATCTAAAATACATCGGTCCAAGCTCATAGTATAAAGAAAATGATTACTTAAAATATCACATAACAATCACGTGAATTCCATCTTTTATCAACCATATATCATAATATATAGTTTGTTGGTCAAATTACAAACATGTGAATACCTTAATCATGTATTCTCTTGAAGAATGAATACCTATTGAACCTCAGTGAAAACATGAATGTAGTTAAAAGTTAACACTTTCCAAATTCCAAAATCCTCATAATTCTATATACTCAAACCATGATATCACTTAATCCTTATATCAATCATGAGCTCATGAATACAATCAAACATCTCATTATCTTTTTATCCCTTCATTATGCGCATATCATCTGATTTACAAAATATTTGAATCACTTTTCATGGTTACCAGTACTATAAAATTATTGAAAACCACAATAGACTAATACAAAAATATTCTAATAAACCATAAATGTACCTCAACAACATTATTATTGAATACCAATACATAAAAACATCAATCCATCTTTATCAATGATTGTCCTGGAATAATTCCTTCTTTGATTTAGAAGTAACTTTTTAGGTCAGGGCATTGAGTTGGGTAATGCCCATGTTCTATACAAATAAGACATTGAACTCCATTCCAGTCTGTCACTCTATGACCCTTTTCTTCACATAGACAACATCTATCCCTCCATTTGAGGTATTCCTCATGGTTCTTTTTCTCTTCATTAGAAATCTCATTCTTCCCTTATCTATGCTCCTCACTATGCGAACATGCATAAAATTCCATCTTCCTCTTATTTGATGACTTAGTAATACAACTAAATTTCACCTTGTTAATCATATATCGCGATGACTGATTCGGCATAATCAAAATATCTTTCTCTCTAGGCATTACGCAATTTCGTTGCTCATAGTCACAAATTTTTCCATTGGATTCAATGTTAACCGAATTCTTTCGGGTTCCCTACATTGACTAAAACATACAAAGAATTCTGTAAGAGGAAAAATCATGCTAGGGAAAACAACATAGTAAAGGGGGAGTACCCTCAATATCTAACATATTAGGTTAAATTCTATGATCGTTACCGTAGTTTTAGGACTATATCCTATATGTATACTTATCCTTAGGGACATCCCTAGACATACCTTAGAAATATCTCTAGGGATCTCACTAATGTTTTCGCATTCTAGTTTCCAAAGGTTGACTAAACCTTTCCTCTGATACCAACTGTAGCAGTCTGGAATTACTTCTAGTGGACTATAATTGATACCTATCAGAGAACTCCATGGGAGGCTACACACCCTGGGCAGGACACACCACCATCCCCAGTGGCAGCCATTTCCTCATGAAGCCCTTGGGTGGAGAGCCATGTTTCGTCCAATGCTCAAATGTGAGAGTTCCCAAGGATCGGATACATTCCTACCTCCTTTGCCTCTGATACCAACTGTAAAGACCCAAAGATTGATGTACATGGACATTACATTACTTTTTCAGAATACTTAATACATAAAAAAACAGACACACAAGGACCGTAATAGTTTAGTGTCTTTGGAAACTTGGAACATAATCTTCTAATTATGGTGAAAGATCTTCAACAGCTCCAATAAAGATCTTCCCCTTTTTTTCATACCTAAAACCTTTCTTTATATCCTGGGGAAAGGAAAACATAAAAAGGGTGAGCTCAAATGCTCAGTAAGGGTAATCATGGATAAAATAAAACATACCATATACATTTGAACTTAAAAACATGAACATAAGGTTTAAACTTCAAAATCTTGAGCAATGACCTAAAACATGGAAGTACGTAAGGCATTGATCCTAAAGAAACATTAATAATGAAAAAATATCATGGGAATACAACATTTAATTGTGGAAACCATTAAGCACATGATATGATTTCCATATTAGCCAAGGCATTGCTGCCAAGACCATCTTTGTGGACAAAGTCCCTTTCTGAATCGAGTTCACTCCTCGTTCTAGTCCTGTATTACTGAACCGGTTTAACTTGCTGTTCCATCCATGTTTATCTCATGAGATATAAATCTTTACCCAATTCATTGGAGAGAGATATAGGTCCCGCCCATCTCATAATGAAAACATTCTTACTTGTACCACAAAATAAACATACATCATTCAAAATAACCCAACAAATAAAATGGGTTTCATAAACATCATCCCATCATCACATAATCCATATAAAAGAAATGGATATCATTTCATAATAAGAAAATTTAAACCATGTAAATCATATAGACTTTATACTTGAAACATACACATATGAAATAATGTCATCTAAGATGGAAAATGGTTTTGATAAAACAATTGAAATGAATTCTTGAGGAAAATATCATTTCTTATTCAAAATCATTTTATTTTCACAAAATTCCATGAATTTTTAAAAGAAAAGGATTTTATTGAAAATAATCATGAAATCTTGTAGAGTAATCTTCTTGAAAATAAGGCGTTATGAAACCGTAAAAATCCATTCGTGCCGTATAAGTTAAAAAAACATTCTTCTCGTACTTTTGCCGGAAAAGTCAAAAAGTACGTCATAAAAGAAAGATTCCATACATACCATGTAATAAAAGTCAGAAATGGGTAAAAAGACATTAAACATACATGAATCCATTTTTGGGAAACATGGACACAGATGAGAACAATAACCCCAGTAAATACTTACGAATAAACAATCTCGGATAAGAACGAGATTGGAAAAGTTATCCCTTACCTTAGGTCCGATATGCTTTGAATGGTTCCAAAACTCCTGTATAATGATTTAAATAATGTCATTTACTTATCACATAATCATATTCATTTTTTATTATATCTTATATGTTTCACCTATGACTTTATATTACCCGTTCTTTCTTAAATTCCATGTTAAAGTAGCGTTTTGGGTAAAATCATTTCATTTATCATATGTTTTTCGACTTGCCGTTTCTTGATATTATTACTTATATCCTGATTTACATAATTCTAGAATGTAAAACATGATTTATATATAATATATATATTCATAATATACATATATATTATAGATCGATAAAAGGAATGAAATACCCCGTTCATGGAGACGGTTGGCCGTACGTACGCATGAACGCTGTTTTCGTTTCCTTATTGAATTGAATGAAACTAAATAGACGAAATTACTATATATATACATAAATCTTGTAGAATTATTATTTCATATATTTCATTATTATTTATTATATAAACTTTATTATCATTCATTTATGGTTAATCATGGTGAATGAATCTCATCGCGTCGTGGAGACGGTAGTCCGTACGTACGCACAGGCAATGATATCGTTCCCATAATTATAGAATTTGAGTGGATGTTATAATATATCAGAATCAGTATGATGTTATAATAACCATATATCGTAATTCTTTACACCATTATACCCATCCATGTAAGGTGTTGGTGAAAAAACAGATTACACCACGGCGTGGAGACGGTATTCCATACGTACGCACACGCGGTGATTTTTCCTTCCGTAGGATGGATAGAAGGTGAAATAGGGCTGTTTAATATTTATAATAACATATAAGTATATGAGGGATACTTATGTTATTACTTTATAATGAAACAACTAAAGAATAAGATGTTGAATAAGAAAAAAAATTGAAGGAATCGGTAACAGATATTACCACTTCTTTGACACGCCTCTTTGAATACTCATCTTAGGGTAGTAAAATTGGTCTTTGAAGAAGACCAATACCTATAGGATATTTCTAGGGAAGTTTATAAGGGAAATGGGCAGGGTTTGTCCGAGCTTAAAGGCTCAAATTGGTGTGAGGAAGAGAAGGAGGAGGTTCCCTTTTATAAGGGAGGAGAAGGGCACCATTGGAAATCTTAAAAATATTAATTTATAATAAATCTAACCCCACATAGAAACCTCCTAAAATGACTCATATTCGAATATTAGAGTATATAAGGTTGTAATCTCATCAACCAATAAAAATTATAAATTTTAGGAATTTATTTTAAACATTATCAACTTGATTTATCCATATTTAATCAATTTAATTTTTTTTATGGTAATAAAATTCTAAATTTAAAATTATAACAAATAATTACTTATTTGTTGTGAATTTTCCATAATTGGATACTTTTCAACATTTTAGACCATATAAATTTAAATTTAAATTTTTTAAATATTTTTGTGATTTTTCAACAATTTTATAATATTTTATTTTAATGAAATAACAATAGTGTCAATTTTGACACTATTCATTTATTTGAATTTAAATAAAATATATACAGAAGATATGTTCAAAATAAAAGATTTAATAGATTCATAAATGGTGATATGTATATAGAAAATTAGTGCATAACATTAAATAGTTCATATAATATTTATTTTATTATTTTTAAAACGATTTATTTGGTTTATCTCTTAATAAAATAATTACTACATCATTTTTGTATAATTATTTAATATACTTATTTGTTGCATAAAAATTAAAAATAAAATCCTATGATAAAGATAAATCTATTTCCTTTCACAATAATACATTTACTCTAATTTTGCTTCTTAAAATCACAATATTTAAATTGTTAAATATATTGAATTATGAAGGTGAAAACTTTGGCATCATTTAAGATAAAATAATATAAGTGTCATAATAACTTTTATAAGGCTCCAAATGGTAAAATATTAGACCATTGGATGATTATGGTTTACATTTAAATTACCAATAAGTTTTGGTCAGGGTTTTGTGCCTTTTATAGTAACTATTAGTTTAATAAAAACTATATTCTTGATTTTTCACTAGAAAAACAATTTCTGAATCACTATTGTGTCACAATTAATGATAATTATTTAATCCCTAAAAAATATAAATAAATTCATATGATGTATATAATTTTATTAGATTTCTGGAGACTATTCATGTTCGAAGTTTCATGAAGTTTGTCACTAAATTAAAATTAATATACTTATAAGATTTAAGAGAGTGACATGTTGTCACTTTCTTTGGTTTTAATAATAATTATATTATTTTCATGGACAAAAGTCCATTAAATGAATCTATTCATGACCTTAGGTGATATGGATCTACTTTTAGTCATCCAATAGAATTTTGGCAGGTGTTAGGGTAATTTTATAATCTTATATTTACCCTTATTTACCCGATTTACGTTTAACTATGGTACATAAAATTTACCGTAGTTACTATTCCTAATTCCCAAAAATAAAAAGTATCTTATTAACATAATTTGGATCCACTGATTCCAAATATTGAATCCATTTTTCCAAATTCAATACATAGATGTTTCAGAAATTAAATTAAAATTAATCCCGTTGTTGAAACAAAACTGGTTTTTGTTTAAAACATTGCAAAAGATTGAATTTATTTAACCTATGAATTCAATGTAATATCAAGGGTAATGACATACATTATATTAAATGGTAAAAATATATTATATTTCTACTTTAAAACCATTCAATATTATAATTTAACCACATAAGTTATTACGATGAAAAAGTTGTTTTTAATTGAAATATAGCGTGTTTTCACTATTCATTAAAATATGAAAGTTATCAGAATAATATGAAAATTTTATCCAAGGTAAATATTTATATCCTGTTACCAAATAATAATTCTATTTTGTAAAATTGATCTTATAAACATGTAAAAAAATAGATTTAAAGTGGGTGCGCTATCAAAAGGTGGAAAAACTGCATTTTTGGAAAAATACTAATTTTACTCGAAAAATTTATTTTGTTCTTATACCATGTTCTAGAAAATGTGTAAGATGAAATAATAATGTTATAACATTCAAAATTTAGTTAATACTATTCATAATGGCTAGTTCGTAATAATATTATAACCATATATCATTGTTTAGTGAAACCTGATATTGCGTACAACACACGCTATCGAGGAAAGTCGTGATTGCATGTAATGAAAGCCAAGTCAGGGTTGTGAGTTGTGCAAGAATCCTACTTTGTTTCATATTACAGAATCCAACCATATTTCATTTATACATTGAATATATATATATATATATATACACACTAAATGTTGCGTAGAATGACTATTATAAAACGAACATGAAATTCTGTGTAACACAATCTAAGAATAGGGTTGTGTATACTTTAATCTAATACAGTGTGGAGTATAGCACAAGATAATCTTGTTGTAGCATAAAACACATGACATCAAATAAATTTAAAAAATAATACTTATCATAAAATATCGGGTTGTTACAGCGTGTGACCAAGAGGAGGCTTGTAATGATATTACAGTTTATTGATTCTATATAATATGGTTTAAGTATTGTCTTTCCATCAATTAAACATGTTTGAATTCTTTCTTAGTCACATGTGACATGAATAATTTATATATTCCTGAGTTGTTATATTACTATCATTCTTCTTCTGATTACATTTGCTATATGGTATTACTACTTCCTTTATTGTTTATTATTTTCCTTCCACTATGTGTACACATCCAATTAGGCCATATTTTACACATTACAAAACAGTGTCCCTCGCTGCTAGTCAGTAGACTCATGCATTTGGGGTAATGTGCTTGAGGTCACATAATGAACCAGGAACGGGGAACATTTCGGCGGCACTCGAAACCGGGATGGTACAAAGTGGTATCAAATGTAGGTTTCACTTCCATTTAACCTTACAATTTAAGCCAATAGAATGGTATTTGAATGAATATGTAGTTTCTAATACGTTTTTCTAGGGAGTAGAAAACCCATGTATATGGAAAATCCAAGTTACCTATAATAATAAAATTTTTATGGTTTTATAATTTTTACTATTTATTTGGCTTTACCATTGGGAAACACACTTGTTTTGTGCTATTATTAATGACATCATTGTGGTTATATTTTACATTGAAACCTATTATGATAAGGGTATACCATCTCAAACATCCTATAGTCACTATCTAGTAATCACATGTCATGCATTCTCAACATGCCATTTGGGATTCATATTTGATTTCTTGCTATTGAGATACTTGTTGTTCTAGATATACATGTTATTGTGATAGATTCAAAGATAAAAATAAATTATATTATTAAAGGTAATTATAATATGTATAGCTTCATTTGGATGTATTCCAGGATTTGGTCCCTAATAAGTTATGGTCTCTTTCAGATCAGAATTTGGTGGATCCTGTTTGAACAATAATTTAATTCTGTTTTGATATGACAAGAATAAGGATGTAAAAAATTGATTAGATAAAAGTATGGTCTCCCACAGATCACAACATGGAATTCCTTGGATAAATATTATGTTGGAAAGGGTTTTAGAGAAGTTTCAGAGGCTTACTATCCAGAAACTGAGACAACATGAAATGTGATGTTATGAACACACACCATGTTTTCTTCTATTATGGAAGAAATGACTTTTCGTAATTATATTTCGTGTACCATATGTACACTATATTTAGCTATTTACAGTGTGACTGAATGTGGGAGAAGAGACGCAGGGATTATATACATTTGGTAGAACATACTTTGTACTAGGAGTACACATCGTGCTATTTTCAGATGTGTATCTAACCATGTTACCAACAACACAAGTAGATGAAACCTAGGTTTTATATGCCGTGTTTAGATTATACTCTCCATGTAGTAATAAACCATGTAGCTATCCATGTGAATAAAAACAATATTTGATGGAACATAAGCAGAACATGTTTTGTTTAGGCTAAACATGTTGTGCAGTGTTGCACCGGGAGAGAACCTTGTAGTTCTAGTCGGGTAGAAGAACCTAGGATGGAGGGAAATTTCAAGTACACATCGTGTGGCAGGATGAACACTCTGTGTGTATGTGGTGTTACATGACCAAGTTAGATGAGGTACATTCCCTTGTTAAATCATAAGTGAGCACATCATGTAGTGGTTCTACACATTTTCAAACCCTCCATTGTAAAACATTAATTCTTTCATTCTCTTATTCTGTTGTGGAACTTCAAAGTTGTTTTCCTTGATAATATAGTACTAAGGTGATTTCATTACCATGATGATTCATACACCCAGACTTCCTCTGGTTGTACAATAGATATGGGGAAATGATCAGACATCAGAAATGGTTGATCAGGGACAACTAGCAGATCCTCTTGTCTTTCCTGTTTTGGCACCAACTATTATATCGGACCCAAGTGCTGATGCAAAGCTACATGATGGTTTATTGGGGATAATTCACAATTTTTATGGAGCACCGAATCCTGCCCCGACTATTGCGGTGTTTACGAGTGGCATTCGAACTGCAACATCCTCTTATTTTTTAGGGGATAGAGGACCGCAAGCTTCAAAGTAATGGTTGGAAGCCATGCTCTCTATCTTCAAGCATCTAGAGATACCTCCTGACAGTAGTGTGAAGCTCGCAACATACATGCAACGTGACTCCACCATGAGATGGTGGTATGATATCTCATATGCGGAATTTCATCAGTATGTGGGTTTGGAAGAATTTTAGAGAACCTTATATGAATAAGTCTACCCAAAGAAGTCGAGTGCCGATCGAGCCTAGGATGTTAGGCACATTGAGTAGGGTGATCTTCCAGTGATGGATTAATCTTCTCATTTAATAGAGCATCAGCGCTTTGCAGCTTTTTTGGGAGGTGACAAGTTATCATTGACTAGGATGTTTGAGGATGGTCTCAGGTATGACATCTGATCATATGTGAATGTTTTCATGCTGACTTCGGTGACTGCTATATAAAATCATTCCCGGAATACCGAGTAAAATATTAGGGATTTGGGTGCTACGAGCAATGGTGTTTCACCATCCAGGTCTATTACTCCTTCAACAAATAATAGGAATCACCTTCGGAATCTTTCATGCAATATTTATTCAGGTATCCATGTGGTATGCAACCGGTGCAGTTAGAGTGTCCATATGATACCACATGGCCCGAAGGACCCAGTAAAGTGCCGATCTTGCTGAAATATGAGACATATTCAGAATTTTTTCAGGATTTTCTCACCAAAAGTCGGTGATAGGGGATCTATTATGACTCAATGTTTGGGAAAAAGGCCACTATTTTCTAATTAGTCAGGGAACTAGAGTTCGTCAGGCCATTCTTGCCGATGAGGTCATTTTAGAGACCCAGAGCTTAACATACATGGAGATTTCATTAGTTTTTTAGAATACATAATACATAACAAAAACAGATGCCCAAAGACTGTATTAGGTCAGTGCATTTGGGAAATCAGAACAAACACTTCTAATCAAGGAGAAATATCTACAACATCTCCCATAATGTTCATCACCCTTTTTTCTTACCTAAAACATTTATTTTTATCCTGGGGAAAAGAAAACATAAAAAGGGTGAACTCAAATTCTCAGTAAGGGTAAACAAGGAGAACATCAAACAATCCATAAAAATTTGAACGTAAAAAAATGAACATAAAACAAGAGTAATGAAATAAATATTGACAGTACATAATGCATAGATCAAAAATGAACATTAACCATGATGAAATATCCTGGGAATGAAACATGTAATTGTGGAGAACCATTATGAACTTGATATATTTTCCATAGTAGCCAATGAATTGCTACAAAGACAATCATAGTGGACAAATTCCATTATTGAACTGAGTTTACTTGCCTTTCCATCCATGTAATACTGAACCAGATTTACTTTCTATTCCAGCCATGTCTATCTCATGAGATATAAATCATTACCCAATACATTGGAGGGAGATATTGGTCCCACCCATCTCATAATGAAATCATTCTTCCATGTGCCACAAAATAAACATAAATCATTCATCATAACCCAACGAATAAAATGGGCCTCATAAACATCATCCCATCGTAACATAATTCATATAAATAATGGATGTAATTTCATCAAAACAAAATCAAACCATTTAAAGAATATAGAAATTATACATGAAACATAACCACATTAAGAGTTTCATCATAGAAGGAAAATAGTTTTGATAAGACACCTGAAATGAATTATTGGGGAAAATATCCTTTCCTCTTTCAAATCATTTTTTTCAAAATGATGTGCAATTTTAAAAGAAAAGAATTTTGTTGAAAATAATCATGAAATATTCTAGAAGAATATTTATTTAATATGGCATTATAAAATCTTAAAAATCGGTCCACGCCGTATATGTTAAAAAAATTTCCTCATACTTTTTTTGGAAAAGTCAAAAAGTACCTCGTATGGTAAATAAAAGAAAGATTCCTTGCATGCCACATAGTAAAAGTAAAAAATTGGTAAACATGAATTTAAACATACATGGAAGAATAGTAAAATCTTTATGAAAACATTTTTGATAAATCATGGAAATTGATGATAAATATAACCCCAGTAAAAACATAAGAAGAAATAATCTCCTATAAGAGCGAGATTTGATAATTATACCTTACTATTTATGATCGGTGGAATCATACGTGTCATAAAACAAAGAATATTAAATTCATATGTAAATATCATATTATTCATAATATTAATCATTAAACATTAATGGGATACTTAAACACCATACAAAAGAAATAGATGCTGATTAAGGCATTTGTATCACAGAAATAAAAGTGAGATGAAATAATCCCATACCTTTTGTCCAAATTATTCCATATGTCTCTAAGACTCCAGTATAGTGAGTTTAAGAATATTATTACCTTATAGAAGAACCATAATAATAGTTATGATATCATATATGATTCACTTACGACTTTATATTACCCGTTCATTAGTCAATTCCATGCTAAAGTAGTGTTTTGGGTAAAATCATTTCATTTATCATAAGTGTTTTGACTTGTAATTATTCAAATGATTTCAAAGATAATGATTACATAACTCCATAATGAAACCATGATTTATATATAATATATATTTATAATATAATATATATATATATAATATTGATAAATGGAATGAAATACAACGTTCAAAGAGACGGTAGGCCGTACGTATGCATGAACACAGTTTTCGTTTCCTTATTAAATTGAATGGAAGTTAGTAAATAACATATACATAAATCCAGTTTCATTATTATGTCTTATATTTCATGATTATTTATTATATATACTTTATAAACATTTTGGAATGGTTAACGTGGAGAATGAATCTCATCGCATCATGGAGACGGTAATCCGTACGTATGCACGAGCGATGTTATCATTCCCATAATTATTGAATGGAATTGGAGTGGATGATATAATATCTCTGAATTAGTATTATGTTATAATAATCTTATATAGTTATTATTTTCATCATTTTACCAATCCATTTATTGCGGTGGTGGAAAAACAGATTACACAACGGCGTGGAGACGGTAAGTCGTACGTATGCATGCGCGGTGATTTCGTTTTTAGTAGGATGGATATAAAGTGAAATAGGGTTGCTTCATATTTATAATAAAATATTAGTATATTATTGATACTGATTATTTTAATTTTTAATTAAACCACCATGGAAGAGGATGTAGAAGAGGAAACAATCTTAAAAAATTGGTTGAAGTGATTACCTCTTCCTCAACATGACTCTTTTCAACTTCCACATAGGGAACTAGATTTGGACTTTTGAGAAGACTATAACTTCTATAATATAACTATAATGGTTTATAAGATTAATAGGAAGGTTTTGGATGATATTTAACTCTTAAAATGTAGCGAAGAAGAGAGGGAGGAGGTTCCTTTTTATAGGGGAGGAGAGTGGCACTTTTGGAAACATTCAAATTATTAATTTATAATAAAATCAAACCCCACCTAAAAATCTAAAAAATGACTCAAATTAGGAGATGAGATGAGATAGGGTTTCAATATCATTAGTCAATAAAATTTGGACTTGTTGGGAAATTATTTTAAACCTTATCAATTTGATTTATCTTTATTTAATATATTTAATATTATTTGTGGTAATAATATTCTAAATATTAAATTGTTATAAATACTTACTTATGAGTTGAGAATTGTCCATAATATGATACTTTATGAAATTTACGACTATATAAATTTATTTTTATAATTGTTAAATATTTTTGTGATTGTTAAATAATTTAATAATATGTTATTTTTGTAAAATATCAATAGTGTCAATTTTGACACTATTGTTTTATTTGAATTTAAATAAAATACAAACGTATGATATATTTGAAAAAAATACTTAATAAAATCCTAAAATGTCAAATTAATCTATCAAATTCGTTTAGCAATTTATTAGTTAATATAATTTTTATTTTAATATTTTCAAAACCATTTCTTTTATATTTCTTTAAATAAAATAATTACTATAACATTTTTGTATAAATATTTAATATAATTATTTTTTTCTTAAAAATTAAAAATAAAATTCAAAGATGAAGATAAATCTAATAGATTTTATAATAATACTTTAGTCGAATTTATGTTCTAAAACTCCCAACTTTTAAAATGAAATGTTTATTAAATTATAAAGGTGAAAACTTTGACATCATTTAAAATAATATAATATAAATGTCATAATATATTTTATAAGGATCCAAATGGTCCACTGGTCGACCCTTGGATGAATAGGGTATAGATATACTCGACCAATAAGGTTTGGTCATGTTTTTGGTCCAATTTATGGGTATAATTATTTTGATAAAAACTATATTATTGATTTTTCACTAAATAAATAATTTCTACATCCTTAATGTATAAGCTATTAAGGTAATATATATTTCTAAAAAATAAAAAATAAATTACCATGATGAAGAAAAACATTTTTTATTTCATATGAGTATTTATAATTTAATTTCTATTCTGTAGATCTTTTTAATAAAAATACTTTAATTATTAAAGTTTTGAGGAAGACATATTTCACTTTCATTAAATTAAATAAATTAAAGGTCTTAATCAAAACCAAGTGGGTTCAAAAAGATACCATTTAGACCAAATTATATTTTAGGATGAAATATAATTATCACTATATATTTATACAAGAGTTAGGGTAATTTTATAATATTATTTTTACCCTTAATTACCTTATTTACCTTTAACTGTTGTAAAAAAATTTACCAGAGTTACTATTCATAGTGCCTTAAAATAAAAATTAGACTATTAACATAATTTATACCTACATATTAAAAATATTGAATCCATTTTTCCAAATTAAAAACATAGAAGTTTCAGTATTTAATTTAAAATTAATCCCGTTGTTGAGAAAATGAGTTTTAAAAGTTAAAACATTACAAAAGATTGAAATGTTTTTACCTATGAATTTAATGTATAATTAATTATAATTACATACATACTATTAAATGGTGAAAATATATTCTATTTATACTTTAAAACACTTCAGTATTTTAATTTACAATATAAATTATCTGGATGAAAAAATTTGTTTTTAAATAAAATTTAGTGCATTTTTACTATTCACTAAAATATGAAAGTTAACAGAAAAATATTAAAAAATTATCCAAAGTTAATTTTTATATATTTATTAAAATGAATAAGTTTATTTCTTAAAATTTAAATTATAAACATGTGAAAAAACTAGATTTAAATTCGGTGCACTTTCAAAAGGTGGAAAAACTGCATTTTTTTTAAAAACACTTATTTTACCTGCAAAATTTATTTTGTCCTGATAAAATGTTCTAGAATATGTGTAAGATGAATGGTATTGTTATAAAACTCAAAATATGGTTAATACTATTCATAACTACTAGTTAATAATAATTTTATTAAAATATATCGTTGTTTAGTAAAACTCAGAATTGCGTACAACCCACGCTATTGAGGAAGGTCGCTCTTGCGTGCAACCCAAGCCAATAATAGTGGTTTCATATACTACAAGCTAATATGGTGTTTCATATAGGACATTCCAATCATGGTGTAGCATAAAAAACAAGACATCAATGTAATTAAAATGAATCTTTCTCATAAAATCTTGGGGTGTTGCATTCAACCCCCCATAAAATGAATTTCACCCTCAAAATTCGTTGGGGTTTTAAATCATTTACTACATGAAAGTTTATTTCATTGATGAACACATTGTAAAAATTAATAATAAATTATAATTTTAAAAAGGAATGTTAGAAACATAATGGTCACCAAATGTAACTCAGCACTAGGATTCCACATAGGAGAATATAGGTGAAAAATATGGATATAGAAGAGAAATATAACCATCATGTTCTGATGAAGTGTGGTTGAGAACATGGATAAAAAAATACATCAGTCACAAAGACATAAATTTGTGATTATCTAAGGTACCATCTGATTCATCGGATATGATGACACAAGGTCACCATTTTTGGTTTTCAAGATCATTGTCCTATAGTTGAAGAATTTGAATTAGAAGAAATACTTACATGATTTTGGTACAGTATCACAGTTTGTCGTTCCTTGAACAATTTCCACCACGTAACATAATGAAATGATGTTGAATTTGTCAATTTTGAAGTGTTATCAAATCATGTGATAGAATGATAGGTTATTCCTTTTATCTCAAACAAAAGGTTAGCCAAAGTTATTAAATATATATAAGTATATATATGGTGATATTAATCATATATGGCTACAAATATGGACTTATACATCCTATATCATATCACATAATAAAATAAAACAAATTTATAAAAACCAAGGACTTCCTGTAGGCCAGTGGTAGGAGATAATGTCCTGTCACACATTAGTTTTGGGTTTGATTCCTACAGCTTTGTCCGATACGACAGGTTGTAGCCCGTCCTACGAGTTGTTCTTTTTCTAAAACTATACTATTATAACATTTCAAAAATAATATCAAAAAGTTCTAGCCTTAATCAATACTATATTATCTTTCTTAATCCATTCCAATCTTTAGTCTTATCCAAAATACTTATGTCTAATCTCATAGTATAATGAAAAAGATTACTAGAGAGGTCATCAACCAAGCAAGTTATTATAGTCATTTATCCCCAATATATCATAAGATATATCGTTTGGGGAATATTCCAAAAATGTGAATACCTTAATAATGTATTCTCTTGAAAAATGAATTACCATAGAACCTTAGTGAAAACATGAATGCTGTCAAAAGTTAACTCATTCCACATACCAAAATCCCAAAATTTTTATATACTCAAACCATGATGTAACTTTGTCCTTATACCATTAATGAAATCATTAATACTATCAAACATATTATTTGTCCCCTGATCCCTTCATTATGCACATATAATCTTCTTTCCAAAAATATATCAATAACATTTCATGGTTATCGGTACTATACAATTATTTTAAAACCAATACTTAGATAATCCAATATTCCATAAAACTATAAATGAGATTCCACAACCCTATTTTGGAATCCCATTACATATACAGTTAATCATTCCACCACTTCGTTGTCATATTCAAAATCACCAATAGTGATCGCATGTGAGTTACCTTTATCCCTTTCCTTAAGAGGTTGTTGATGTCAATCATCATTAACCATTGGATTAGGGTATTGGTTAGCAAAATTCCCCATTTCCATTAACATGTAGCTTTGAAGTGTAGGTGGTGCATTCTCTATTGTCTTTTCTCTATTCACATCATTAGCTACCTTTTTCCAATTACTTCGACACTCAGCTACTCGATGGCCTTCTTTTACACACATAAAACATTTTCTAGACCCTTGAAGACAACCTCCACCATGATTTTTCCACACTTTCATCATAAAGAAACATTCATCTTCTTTTAACCATTGTTTTGAGATTTTTTCTTGAACTCCATCTTTAGGTTATTGTAAAAACCATTAGATGGATTTGTAACACCAACATACAGTTCTACCTTGATAGCACAATGCACAATTTCTTCAATGATAGTATAGTCTCATATATCTAATATCCTTCGAATACTCTGTTTTAAGCCATTGAAGACTAGATAAACTTCACTTTTAGGTTGAATGATAATTCCAGATGCATACCTTGAAAGCCTTGTAAAATTCTCATTGTATATAACAACAGATTCATCATCCTTTTCTTCTTAAGCTTAAATAACTCCTTTTCCATCTTAGTTTGAAGAATACGAGGGTAGTAATTATTGAAAAAAAAGTACTTGAACTCATTCCATACCATGGATTCAATTTTATATTGGGGACCTGTATTATTAATTAGATTCCACCACTAGTCTCATTCTATTTCTAGATGGTAAACATCCAAAATGAATTTTTCATTTTCGAAATAGCGAAGTATGTAAAATATATTTCCAATGGTACTGATATTGTTCAGAAAAAATTGGATCAGAAGACCCATTGAATGAATGTTGGCATTGCCTCATGAAGGACTCAATAGAATATTGTTCCCTTCATTGCTCATTTTGAAGTCCAGAATGATTCATATCTTGTGTAAGTGTAACAATAATATTTTTCACTCTATCTCCCATAACATTTGTTTGTTCAGGAGTACAATCATTGCATAGTCCATTACATTGATCAACATAGTAACTTAAGTTTCCAGCCATCATCTAAAACCCAAAAAGAATAGTGTGAGTGGAAAAAATCATGCTAGGTAAAAAACATAAAAAAGGGGGAGTACCTTCAATATCTATCATCTTAGGTTTAATTATAACATTGTACAATAATTATAGAACTATAACCTATACTTATACTTAACCTTAGCGGCATCCATAGACATACCTTAAAAATACCTCTATGGATCTCACTAATGTTTTCACATCCTAGTTTCCAAAGGTTGAATAAAACATCAATCTGATACCAGCTGTAGAGACCCAAAGTGTGACGTACATGGACATTACATTACTTTTACATAACAATTAATACATAAAAAAATAGACACCCAAAGATTGTATTATTTTAGTATCTTTGGAAACTCGGAACAAAATTTTCTAATCATGGTGAATGATCTTCAACATATCCCATAAAGTTATTCCCCTTTTTCTCTTACCTAAAACCTTTATATATATCTTGGGGGAAAGAAATAAAATAAATGGTGAGCTCAAATGCTTAGAAAGGATAAACATTGAGAAAATCAAAAAATCTATACACATTTGAAGGTAAAAACAAGAACTTAAAACATGAGTAATGACATAAATCTTTGCAGTACATAAGGCATATATCACAAAGGGAAATTAATCATGATAAAATATAATTAGAGTAAAAAATGTAATCGTGGAAAACCATGAAGCAAATGATATGATTTGCATAGTATCCAAGGCATTGCATCTATAACCATCATAGAGGACAAAATCCATTACTGAACTGATTTTACTTTCCATTCCATCCCTGTATTACTGAACCTTATTTACATTCAATTCCAGCCATGTCTATATAATGAGATATAAATAATTTCACACTACATTGAAGGGGTATATAGGTCCCACAAATCTCATAATGAAATCATCCTTTCGTGTGCCACAAAATAAACATAAATCCTTGATCATAACCCAATGAATAAAATGGGTTTCATAAACATCATCCCATCACAACTTAATCTATATAAAACAATAGATAAAATTTTATCATAAAAAAAATCTAACCATGTAAATAATAGATACATTATACTTGAAACATAACCATATTAATGATTGTCATCATAGAAGGAAAATTGTTTTGATAAAACACTAGAAATGAATTCTAGAGGAAAGTATCCTTTCTTCTTTCAAATCATTTTTTTTCTCAAAATGACATGCAATTTTAAAAGAAAAGTATTTTGTTGAAAATAAGCAAGAAATATTATAGGGGAAGAATTATATAAATAAGGAATTGTGAAATAATAAAAATCTGTCCTTGTCGTATAAGTTAAAAAAACATTCTCCTCATAAAGTCAAAAAGTACCTCGTATGGTATACAAACTATGGATTCCTTCCATACCACATAGTAACTGTCAAAAAGAGTTAAAAAACATTAAACATAACTGGAAGAATATTAAGAACTATATTAAAACATTTTTTTTATAAAACATGGACATTTATGATAAATATAACGACATTAAATACTTACGAATAAACAATCTCGGATAAGAACGAGATTGGAATAATTATCCCTTACCATTTATGATCGGTGGAATCATACGTGTCATAAAATAACTAAATTTAAATTAATATGTAAATATCATATCCTTAAAAATAATAATCATAAAAGATTCATGGGAAGCATAAACACCATATAAAATAAATAGATGTTGATTAAGGCATATGTCTCACAGAAATAAAATTTAGACGAACTTGGCCCTTATATTATGTCCAATTTCATTCATATGTGCATGAGACTCATGTATAGTGGGTTTAAAATTATTATTAACTTATAACATAACCATAATAGTAGTTATTATATCATATATGATTCACTTATGACATTATATTAAACGATCATTAGTCAATTCCATGTTAAAGCAGCATTTTGGGTAAAATCATTTCATTTATCGAACATGTTTTGACTTGTAATTAATCATAAGATTTCATAGATAATGATTACTTACCTACATAATGTAAAAAATGATTTATATATATTATATATATATAATATATATATATATACACATAATAGATTGATAAATGGAATGAAATACTCTGTTCATGGAGACGCTAGGTCGTACATATGCCTGAACGCTATTTTCGTTTCATTATTAAATTGAATGGAAGCACGTAAATAACATATAAATAAATCAAGTATCATTATTATGTCATATATTTCATGATTATTTATTATATATACATTATAATCATTCTTGAATGGTTAACATGGAGAATGAATCTCATCGCGTCATGGAGATGGTAATTCGTACGTACGCACGAGCGATGCTATCATTCCCATAATTATTGAATGGAATTGTAGAGGATAGTATAATATCTCAGAATCTGTATGATGTTATAATAATTATATATTGTTATTATTTCCACCATTTTATTCATCCATGTATGGTTGTGGTGGAAAAATAGATTACACCACTACGTGGAGACGTTAAGAAGTACATACGCACGCGCGGTGATATAATTTTTCATAGGATGGATATTAGGTGAAATATGGTTGTTTCAAATTTATAGTAATATATCAGTATATTATTGATAATGATTTTATTACTTTATAATGAAACAACTAAAGAAGAGTATGTAGATGAAGACATAAACTTGAATGAATTGGTAGAAGAGATTACATCTTCCTCGATGTGCCTCATTTAAACTTCCTCTTAGGGCACTAGAGTTGGCGTTTTGAGAAGAAAATAACTTCTATAATAAAACTAGAGAGGTTTATAAGAATTATTGGCAGGGTTTGGCCGATCATGAATGGTTAAAATGGAGTGAAGATAAAAGAGAGGATATGCCTTTTATAAGAGAAGAGAGGGGCAATATTGGAAGCCTCGCAAATATTAATTTATAATTAAAAAAACCCACATAAAAAACTCCAAATTGTCTCAAATTCAATGATTAGATGACATAGAGTTGTAATATCATCATCCAATGAAATTTATACATATTGAGAAATGATTTCAAACCTTTTCATGTTGATTAATCCTTATTTATTATATTTAATTTTGTTTATTGAAATGATATTATAAGTTTAAAATTGTTATAAATACTTACTTATGTGTCGTGAATTGTCCATAATTGGATACTGTATGAAATTTATGACTATATAATTTTAAATGTATACTTTTGAAAAATTTGTGTGATTTTTAGACAATTTAACAATATTTTATTTTTATAAAATAACAATAGTGTCAATTTTGACACTATTCATTTATTTGAATTTAGATGAAATACAAACAGAGAATAGATTCGAAAAAAATTATTTAATAAATTTTTAACATGTCAAATTAATCTATAAAATTCATGTAGTAGATTAATTATTTCATATAATATTTAATTTAATATTTTTAAATCCATTTATTTTATATTTCTTTTAATAAAATAAATACACCAACATTTTATTAAAATTATTTAATATACTTATTTATTGCATAAAAAATAAAACTAAATACTAAGATGAATATAAATCTAATAGATTTAATAAGTATATTTTTAGTTCAATTTATCTTCTAAAACACCCAACTTCTAAAATGATATGATTATTAAATTTTGAAGGAGACAACTTTGACCTCAATTTAAAATAAATGAATATAAATGTCATAATATGTGTTATAAGGCACTCAATGGTCCACAAGTAGACACTTGGATGATTAGGGCATAGATATACTCTAAGAAAATATTTTTTTTCATGTTTCTAGTCCTTTTGATGGGTATTATTATTTTAATATAAACTATATTATTGATTTTTCACTAAATAAAAAATTTATGCATCCTTAATGAATAAGATTTTAATGTAATTATATATTTCTTGAAAATAACAAATAAACTACCATGATGAATGAAAAAAAATTATACTTCAAATTAGTATTTATAATTGAATTTAAATTCTAAATAACCTTATATTAAAAATACTTTAATTTTTAAATATTGAGTGAGACATATTTCACTTTCATTAAATAAAATAAATTAAAGGTCTTAAACACATCCAAGTGGGTTCCAAAATATACCATTTCAACCATAGTATATTTTAAGATGAAATATAATCATCCAATTATATTAATACATGTGTTAGGGTAACTTTATAATAATGTTTTACACTTAATTACCTGATTTACCATTAACTGTTGTAAATAGAATTTAACATAGTTACTATTTATAATATTTTATAATAAAAGGAGCGTATTAAAATAATTTGGACCTAATGATTTCAAATATGGAATCCATTTTTATAAACTCAAAACACAGAAGTTACAGTATTTAATTCAAAATTTATCCAGTTGTTGAGAAAACGAGTTTTAAAACTAAAAACATTGCAAAAGATTGAAATGTTTTTACCTATGAATTCAATGTAAAATTAATGATAATGACATGAATAATATTAAATGGAAAAAATATATTTTATTTATTATTTAAAACCATTCAATATTATAAATTAAAAATATAAATTATCTTGATGAAAATAGTTTTTTAATTAAAATTTAGCATATTTTTATTATTCATCAAAATATGAAAGTTCACAGAAAAATATTACAAAATAATCCTACATTTATTTTTATATAATTATTGAAATGAATACATTTATTTAAACACATTTAACTAATAAATGTGTTAAAAACTTGATTTAATGTGGGTGCGCCATCAAAAGGGGGAAAACTGCATTTTTTTAAGAATACTTATTTTACTGGAAAAATTTATTTTGTTGTCATACCATGTTCTGGAATATGTGTAAGATGGATTATATTCTTATAAAATTCTAAATTTTTTTATTAATATTCATAACAGCTAGTTCCTAATAATTTTATAACAATATATCATTGTTTAGTGAAACTTGGTATTGCGTACAACACACGCTATTGAGGAAGGTCACCCTTGCGTGCAACACAAGACAAGAATAGTGTATGCACAAACTAAAAGATAATACGGTGTTGCGTATAGCACAAGATAAACTTGGTGTAGTGTACCACACAATACATCAAAGTAATTAAAAATAATATTTCTCATAAAATCTCAGGGTGTTACAGTGGTCGTGCTTATAGTAGCCTGATGGAAGGCTTTTAGCGATAGTAGGGTGGGTCAGCACAGGGTAGTCTGGTAAGGTTACATGGAGGCAGTCTCAGATAGACTTTTGCGATGGAGAATACCCAATATAATTAGGATACCAGAGCCCTATGGTTAGAGGTGCAATTCTTGTCGCCTCAGTTTTAGCTTCTACATTTTTTAATATAGGGGATTCCCATTATTTCATAGATTTTACCATTGTGGAGATCCTTTGGCTCTCTATCATTACTTATAATGATTTTAAGACACTAGAATTTTTATTGTGGAATAGGATGGTTTGTGTACATCCATTCAAGGAGTTCCCTCTTGAGGTTGGTGGGTGTCACTTCTTATGGGACCTCTATGTCTTAGAGATTCCATGATTCAATATCAATCTTAGAATGGACAAGTTACTCTCTTTTCAGGCTTTTATTTACTGTTATCCTCATAGGGTGAGTTATATGTCACTAGAGGGTAGGTATTTTCTACACAAGGGAGAATGGAATTTCCAGTTGAGCAGAGTAGGACCTTATCCTCATTGGTTGGGTGGAATTATAGACATGATTTTTTGTTTATATCTGAATGACCATGGGACATAACAGATGGACTTTCCTCTAGTGGTGGACCATTTCAGAGATGCCTTTCCATGTGACCTTTCATGTTTTCCTCCTGAGGGAGAGGTATATTTCCCTATTGGTCTTGTGCCAGGAGAAGGACCAGGGCCTATTCCTCATTTTGTGGATGATTGGAAGCGGAAACAGTTGACGGTTAAGAATTGATATCCTCTATCGAGGATTGATGATATTTTTGATCAACTTCATGGATGTTGGGTGTTCTCAGACATTGAAAAGAGATCTAGTTATCATTACTTGTGTGATAGACCATTAGATATACCTCTTATAGACTTTCAAAGTAGGTATGGTCTCTTCAATTATTTTGTTATGTTGATCGGTATGACGAATGCACTAACAGTTTTCATGGCACTTATAAACCGAGTATTCAATCCTTATATGGATTCTTTTAGGGTAGTCTTTGTGGACGATATCTTTGTGTGCCCTCACACTCAACACGACCATGCCATCCATCTTGAGTTCATATTGTGTTCTCTATGGGATCATCAATTATATGTTGCACTCTCAAAATGATATTTTTGGATAGACCAAATTCACTTTTTATGTCATGTCATCTTAGAGACAGAAGTATCATTAGACCAAAATAAAGTGATATCTATATTACCCTAGGAGAACCCATAGATCATCTTTGAGGTATATATTTTTATAGGACTCAGTGGTTACTATTTGTGTTTTATAAAAGACTTTTCACACATAGTAGTTCCATTGACATGGATAACATAGAATATGAAAAAATACTTGTGGACAAATTCTTACGATTTCACCATTCAAGAGATGAAAGGGAGATTAACATAGACACTAATACAGATTTTCCTAGGGCCAAGAAAAAGTTATAATGTTTACTATGGTGCATTTGTTATCAAGTTGGGGGTAGTGCTTATACATGGGTAAAGAGTTCTTGTGTACGGGTCTCTGCAGTAGATTCCACATAAGAGGAACTACCCTATGCATGATCTCGAGTTATATGTAGTTGTGCATGCTTTTTGATGTTGGAGACATTATCTTCTAGGTGTTAATTTTTGGGTATACACTAACATCAAAATACTCAATTAATTCTTTAATCAACATGATGTGGATTTTAGAATGTGAAGGAGGGTTGAGAAACATTAGTATTTTAATTTTGACCATGCCTACACCCCTTGGAAAGGCAATGCAGTGGCTTCAACATTGAGAAGGAGAACTCAGATACAAGTTGTTCAAGAGGCTAGTAGTGAGTGGAATCATATTTTTCTGTAATCTGAGATACATTTCGAGGTGAATGAAAAATAGAGAAGATGTATCATTCTTCTTTAATTGATACATTTACTCTACTGGAGTAAGTGAAAATGTGGAAGCTATCAGATTCGGAAGGCCTGGTCCTAAATGAGAGTGTGTCAGGTGATTACCCCACTCCTAGAAGAACCATAGGTGAGAATGCATTTTTTCATTATCAAGGGCATATATGGGTGTAAGAAAACATACACAAGGATCTGTTGCAAAATTTTAATGCCTCATAATGGGTTGTTCATCATGGTGTAAATAATATGTATCATGATCTACATCATCATTATTGGTGGATAGTCATGAAGAGAGATGTATCAGGTTTTGATATGAGATGTTCAACCTATCTGCAGGTGAAGGAATGACATCAGCATCCTACATGGCTTCTACAAGAGTAACCCATTACTGAGAGGAAATGGAATGATGTCACAATACATTTTGTGACTTGTTTACTAAGGTTGCCTCGAGGGAATGATGCAGTTTTCATTTTTGTTGATAGGATCATGAAAGTTGAACATTTCTTATCAGTAAAGGAAACCTTTAGTGTTTATGTGCTTCGAATCTTCTTCATTTGAGATATTGTATGTTATCATGGGGTTATGCACTATATCATTTCAGATAAGGATACGTGGTTTACTTCTCGTGTATGGAAGGGATTATAGGGGGCTTTAGGTACACAAGTACTTATGAGTACACCTTACGATCCCCATATAGATGGCATGTATGAGCATACAATTCAGGTTTTGGAGGATATACATTGAGCATGCGCCAATGATTTCATTTGTCTTGGGAGAGACCCATACCCCTTATAATGTTGTCCTATAATAACCGTTTTCAGGTGGCAATTCAGATGGAACCTTATGAGGCATTGTATGGAAGGCCATACCGATCACCACTATTTTCGATGGAGGAAGGAGAGGCAGCTATGTAGGAACTTCGTCTTTTGCAGGAGACCACTATGAATGATGAGTTTATTCAAAAGAGTATGTATACTACAAAGTCTCACCAGAAATCTTACATTTATCGACAAAGATGACCTCTAGAGTTCAAGGCCGGAGATTAGGTTTTCTTATGTGTCACACCATGGTTGAGACACTGGAGGATTAAATGATAAGGGAGATTACACAATGATATGTCGGTCTATTTGAGGTTTTGGAGAGAGTCAGTCCGGTTGCCTATTAGTTTCTATTATGCCATAGGTACTAGACTATGCATGATACCTTTAATGTGTCATAGCTACTTCGTTACTTTTCAGTCCCATCTCATGATTTTTTTTACCCAAGTAGGTTGATTTGGAGGGGGTTTCATCAGTTGAGGAGGTCCCTACTCAAATTTTGGATCATTACATGATGTTTCTCCGTATGTGATCTATTCTTATGGTATAGGTACTATGGTTGCAGGAGCGAGTACATGATGGGAAATTGGCGACATAGGCCGACATATGATCGTAGTGGCTGGATTTTTTTTTAGATTTTTCATCACCTCCCATGGAAGGGAAATTCAGTGAATAATTTATTTATGAGGGATGTTTTTTAGAACCCGAATCTTCATTTTAGGTATGGATCATTAATATGGACTATTTTTTAGGAGAAAGGAAGAAATGTGGAATTTTTTGGGTATTTGACATGTACTTTTAAGTACACATTTGGTACCTGGGTACTGCGTATTGGCCATGTAAAAGCTGAGTATATTGCCATGTGGTGACCTAAAAACCCACTTAATTTAGAGGTAGGTAAAGTCTACTACATGACATGTTACTTTAATGGACATGCCATGTAGTTTTGTTATCATTTGATAAATCTGAGTGGGGTGACATATTATCCTCGAAAATATCATCTTCTACACTTGGTTCATATTGGAGAGTGACAGAATGACTAAAGAACTTTGAACCCCTCACAATGATCTATCCAACCACTGATTGAGACATCGTCAGGTTCATTGGAATCCACTCGGTGAGTTCTGAATTTCCCTAGATCCTCTCTTCCCGAGTCCTTATCTCATATGGGTTATTCGAGTTTGATATTTTTTTCATCATTTGGTATATCAATGTAATTTAAGGTCGATTCAAGGGTCGATGATCAGGAGTATTGGTTGTAAGACATAAATGTATGTGGTTTTTTCCTTTTGTATATTTTCATGGGATTATAGATCATAAAAGTGTAGTATACAAACATTTGGGGTATTTATTGTTTGGAATCAGACCATATTTATTACATGTTATGGTTTGGTAGAGAGATAATGGGAAGATTCATATTTGTGAGGCTAGATACCTTGTTTATGTGTTACCACATTGGTGTGTTTACCTTTTTTGATTGATTATGGCCTTTTGGTCTGAAATTCGTATTAGGATTTCCTTGTTTCCATGTCTTTTGTTGTTATGATTGAGTCCCTAATTATATGAGATTTTTGTGAAATGAATTTTCAATGTTTTACCAAGAGGAATATGACTATGAGAGCATACCGAGTTTGGTTCATTTATGAATGTTTGGCTATTATTTCAACCCAGTGTTATTAAATATGACATATTATAGATGGTCAACGACCTGGGGGTGTAGACCTTGACAACCTCTATGTGGTCTTTTATAATTTATTGATACTATATTGACCATGTTGTATAGACTGTGCGAGCTTCCCAGGTGGTTGATTTTATATGATTTGTTTTATGATTAGACCATAGGGGTTAAACTGTGAGATCTTTTGAGTGGGTTTTTATTAAATGATTCTTTTTATGTTAGAGAAGTGGGAATAAATTGGGAGAACTATCCCAAAGGGACATGATTGAATATTTAAATGATTGTGACAAGTCTTTAAAGCCAAAGAACAAGCTTGGAATCAATATTACCTTATTTTTTCTATGGTCTTCTGAGACGCCTATTGTTACTATTACATAGGGGATACATATATTAGGCTAGATCCCAATGATTACATGATTCAAATGATAAATAGTGAATGTTAAATGACTGTAATTGAAAATTGTTGTACTGTATAATTTTTAGTCGATTCTAGTTTATTGATTTATTTTTACTGATTACTTTATATATATATATATATATATATATTAATTGACAATGAGGAAAAGATCTATTGGTGGTTTCAATATGGTACTCAACTCACACCATGTTTAGGTCCTGTTTTTTGACCCAAATTGATTATATGTTTTCACATATAGATAAGGAAAAACAGCCTTCTTCATTTAGTACATGATTACTGTTGGAGCTATAGATCATGGAACAATGCTGTGGTTTGCGAAGCTATTAGAGTATATTTATTTTCTATACATTGGTTTTAGTATTGTATTTCCATCTCTGTGACGTGTTTGGATTCTTTCTTAGACACATGTGACATGCCTCATTTATATATTCTCCAATTGTTATATTACTCTCAGCCTTCTACTATTTACTTTTTTGTATGGTATTACTGCTTAATCTATTGTTTACTACATTATTTACCTATGTATACTCTACCAATGAGTGCATATTTTCTCCATTATCACACTGTGGACCTCACTATTAGTCAGGTGCCTCCAGAATTTGGGGAAATGCGCTTGAGGTCATGTAACCAATAGGGTTCGAGGCACCTTTGGGAAGCACACTGATCTAAGATGTTATAATGAATACATATGATATTTATATCATATTTAACATTATGGGTATTATTTAATCATGATAATGTTAAAAATTCTGAAAATTAAAAACCAATACGAACATGAAAAACAAATGAGTCGTTACCGAAAACATCATTTTATCAAAGAATTTTACAATCATGTAATAAAAGGTGATAAGTAAAAAATATGTTATATGATACATATCATTATGAATCAATAATTTATTAATAATAAAATAATATTTATTATATAGAATTTTCCAAAGTGTGTGACGGAATTCAAGACATGTGTTAAGGTATATTCATCACACTTTTTTATGGGACACATTCCCTATACACCACTTATTTTATTTGTGTGGTGTATATTATGCCTATGAACTTATTCGATTATTCTTATCATTATAATTATTGTATATTAATATCCATTTAATTTTCATTCATTCATGGTATATTTGATTCATAAAATACCAATGTTGAAAAGGTTTAATGCTATAATTTCATTTCTTATCAGGATTGTTTATGATATGATTCCAATAATCATATTTTTAGACCAACAAATAATTAAAATCATGAATTTTATTATCCTAAGGTTATTTCATGAAATTAATAAAACTTCTTTTCATTTTATTTTTTTCATGCTCACAATATTCCAAAATAATGCTTTTGAGGAAAAAAGAATTTATATTTTTTTAGTATAAAACCCCTTTTCTTGCATATCCTTGTTTTATAAAATTGTTTTCATGAATATTTTTATGATTAAAATATGTTTGATTAAATCCATTTTCACACATGTTTTACTTATAAAAAAATTACTCTAATGGAGTATTAAATTTTTTTCAAAATAATTTTTTTTGATCTCTATAGAAAATGTAAACAGTATTGGAATATATTATTCATAACATGTCACAAACAATGTATGTTATATTGTTAAATCTAATCATTATTTTATTATTATTTATTAAACTAAATATTGGCTATTTTGAAAACAATTAAATGAAAAATATATCATATAATGGTATTTTAATTATCATTTTCTTTTATACATTCTCAATTTATATTTTTAAAAATCATCAAAAACTATATTACGAGTCATGAAAAATAATACTTCCATTTACTTCAAAAAACCAGTCAACTTTAAAAAATATTCATTGTTTCTCACCAAATATTTATAATCACATTATCATAAGGCATCATGATTTTTTCTATTTATAACATATTCAATATAAATTTTCCTAAAACTATATTTTACTAATTTAACAGAAAAACTATTTAAAAAGTTATTATGATAAAATTTTCATGGATAATTAAATTTTAATAATAAAGAAACTACATTAATTAAAATTTTAACATATTTAATATTGAAGAATTTTACAATTTTATTAAATTTATAAGATTCAAATACTGATTTCTATCTTACAATATTTAATTTTTTTTGTCACCTATCAAGTAACGAAACATGATTTCATTGAGAATTAATAAATTTAAAATTACTCATAGTTTGAATCATAGTTTTTTAAATAATAAAATATAAATAGAATTTTTTTTCATTGTATAAAAAAAAATCATTTTTTACATGATCATGATCATGAAAAAACAAAAAAATTATAGTGATTCGATTTACCATTTATTATTTATATATTTATTTACATTATTTAATTTATGTTCACAAAAAATTATATTCCTTAAATAGTTGAAACATTTTCATTATCCAAAAAAGAAAATACACAAGTATAAAAATAAAAGGGATCCTTCCACCACACCATTATATTTTCCTCTTTTGGTGGCCTTGACTAACCTGTTCTCCTTTATAAACATTCATGAAATGTAATGTTCTATGTTGCAAGAAATGTATAATATCATCATGCGCATGAATCCGTAATATACATTAACATATTAATTGAAATGATTTAATAATTAGAGAAACATTAAATCATCAAAAAATAATTAATATATTAAAATGTACAATCCCACAATATAAAAATTTAATTATAATGTAGGGGAAAACATTCCGGCGATACCTCATGACACTATAAATATAATATTTCATAAGAAAAAATTTAAATATAAAAAAATAATATAATTCTATTCCAAAAATAATTAATGAAGAAAGATTATAAGATATTGATCCCTCAAGATAAATTCCACAACATTAGACCCAAGTGAATACATAACATATAGAGTATAGGATGTCATACATGGACACCTCTTCTTGGACCAAATATTCAGCACATGGTTATTAATAGAAGGCTTAGTCAATGGATAATAAATAAAAAATCCTTCCTCAAATCCAAAGAAAAGTATATGGAGAAGAGTATGTTAGTTTAAAAATAAATTGAAACCCCTATAGTAGAATAAATCATCACCAGCATGCCTAATGAGATGGAGACAATTTATCATCTATTTATTAAATTTTGATGTTGTTTTGTAATCAAATTATTATAAGGTACCAATAATCATTTCTTGTTGGATTTAGAATGTAAATTTTAATTATATAGTATTATAGAATCTATAATAATTAAATTTATAGTATGTGAATCGAAAATTAATGATGATATATCATGTCATTTGATTCAATGTGGTGGAAAATTAAGTTTAATATTATCAATAAGGATTAATGTTTTTGGAATAATCAATGTATCAAAGAGGTCTCCCAAGATATAATGTAACAAATATATTTTGAAGAATTAATCCTACCCAAAACCCCTTGTAGGAAGAACTTCCTTCCAATAATAAATCTCCAGAGTCGATGGAAGGGAATCAATGTGAAAGTGACCTCTAAATTTACACCACTAAATAACCCTATACACAAAACCCACAAGGAATAAGAATCACCACTACCATTCATCCCCACATAGCATCATCATATCAAATAAAACATTTTCCAATTTACTAGTATGAAATAAAATATTTGAAATTAGTACCTCCCCCAATAAATTTATTTTCCACTAATATTAAAAGATCACTCATCATTATTATTTCCCGGACAGTAAATATCTCAGAGTTTCCTTCTCATAGAATCATCTTTAACCACCAAACTATGGTTATCTTTGAGCACATCATGAAACAAATTGTCTGTGATATCCTAGTGGGTACATAAAACATGATCCATTCCTAAAATTTAAAACAATTGGTCTCCCTATGAAAATAAAAAATGGGTTAATGTTTATTAATTATGTAATTTTTTATTAATCCCTATTGTGAACTTAATTCAAATGGAGGTGAAAACAATCCTGATACCTGATCATCTTCTAGTAAAACAAAGTATAAATTTACTAACAAAAAATCAAAACATTTAGCATACCTAAATTTCTATACATTAAATGACATGGGACCAGGAAATTTCATGTCATTTTCAATCTCCCATGTTTATTCTATATAATATGTTCAACTGACATCATTTCCCCATGGCCAATGCAATCCATGCCAATGTATCCCAATGATTTATCCTACTTATCAACCAAAATATATCATACCAATCTATCATGACCCCCTCCCCATTCATGTAGGCCTCCCATTATAGTAATAAATATGAGTATATGAACTTTGATTTCTCATACAATAGGTCATGGGTTGGGGACTAGCACATATGGTATATGATGCACAGATGTGAGGTATTTCCCCCCAAATAGATGTATAAGATTTGAGATAAGATGGTTCAACAACAACAAACTCCACACCAAAAATTCAGTATAATAATAATTAAAATATCCAAATATATGACTATATTTTCATAAAAACATAAAAACATAAATGTATCTCTGAAGAACACAATCCATTATAGTCCACACATAAATGTGTAGTAAAAATAGAGCCATCATAGTTCATTTGAGGTCCTAACCTACAAATAAATTGACCATTTATCGAGTATTTATATAAAATACTACATCCAAATAGATATCATATAAGAGGGTTTAATCCTTCATTAGTTCCAATGATTACTGGAATGGTGGGAAAACACCCCCATCCCCCAAAATTTGGGGGTCAGTTTCCTTATCGACCCTTAGAGGGGTAAATAATGAAATCATAAAATATAAAATGTATTGTAGATAATCCATAATAAAAGATATTACATATCCTTGGAATAATATTCGTCTAGTATCACACAATACACTCAGATTCCGCTACTATAGTCATTATTTCAATTAATCAGGAAAACATAAATGTTAAATATTTATTATTTAACATATATAAGTTAGTTAATAATATTTTTTATGTCTTAAAATGTTTTTACTATAACCCAATAATCTCGGTGTCTGCGTTACCATAGATTATAAATTAATAATTATATTTTCTTCAAATAAAATCATTAACAACTCAACATGTTTTTATAAATTCAATACAATATATAATTATTAGATATTTGATGAATAATTATAAGCTACCAAGAATTGATGACTTTTTAATTCATAAAATCAATCAATGTGGAGGATTTATAAACCAATATCATCAACATAAATCCAACCAAATATTTAATAGACATTATAATTTAATAAAACTATAATAAATTTTCCTTTCAATACATTTTAACTAACCTGGTTTCATCCCTAAAACTATTGTTCGTTCTATAATCAACCCCTTCATCACTAAAATAAATTTCCACCATCCCTAGTAAATTTTCACCCATATCTTATATTATACTCAATACCACTATCACGGGAGTCTTACAAACTATAGGCTCATGTATCCCTGACCATTACTTTCAAATATAAAAACCTTTACAAATTCATAGTCAATCAAAAATGGATATTTTAATTATATATTATTACTATAAAAATTTATATTTGTAAAATAATTTCATGGTGTATCTAAGGACATGGATCAAATGAATAAAAGACTTTATCAGAAAATGAACAGGATTACTCTTACCCAAAATATAAAATTCATTTCCAACAACCATTTCTATATCTCATTTTAGATTATAGATTATTTTTTATATAGAGAGATACCTCTTTTAAGAAATATTATTATATGATGGTAGGTAAAATTATCTATTACATACAAACCAAGGTTCCAAATTCTACTTCTTTTGTAAGACATGGTATGTAACGAAAAACATGATACTAGAAAAATTCATATTTTCAATAATACGAATAATGAGATCCTAAAATTATTTGAGCTATTACAAATTCATATGATATCCAAGGCAACACATTGGCAAATGGGATGATATTAAAACATATATAAGGGAATAATCATTTGATTTAATGATAACACATTTGATAGAAGACATAACAGGATAACAAAAAATTAATGTATCAAGAATAAACATGTGGATTTCTATAATTATTAACATTGATTCATATGATCCTAGAAGCATTGGAATGTCATAGAAATATATAAAATGAAATAAACATGAGTCAAGGATAATAGACAATATAATAACACATAGTAAAAAAAGTCCCATAATCGATTAATCTTACTCCCTAGTACCTTACATTATGTCTCTCGATTCTAAAAAATTAAACTATAAATTGTATTAGTATATATCTATACCCATCATAACATGTTCACGAATATGGGTTCTATATAAACAATCTGATATAAGGACTAATCATAAGGGATACACATGGAATGAAATGGGCTTAAATAATTTCATAAGTCATATCCTTATGGATTATCATAATGAAATGCATGAAATAATTGATTAAAATAATTCTTGTAAATTCATAATCTAATGATAAAAAAATATATCTCTAATAATGAATAATATCGATACGATAACATTATATAGAGTGATTTGGTAAGATTAGAAATGTGACACTTGAACATGGATTAAGGGAAATGAAAAGTGTGTCTTTAACAGGACAAAGGAAAAATTGTTTTCAGAAAACAAAAAATAGCCAAAATTTTATTTTAGGTGATTTTAGAAATATATTTAAAGCCTATAATTGTTTATTAAGTGTACATAAATATTCAAATACAATAGATATGTTCCCTTTAGTTTGGTTTTATTATCTAGAGGAATTTAGAAGTGAACATTTTAAAACCTTTAATTCCCCATTAAAGAACGTTTAATTGAGATAAATACATATGTTGGGTTTATATAAAGAGAATATAAGATAATTATATAAGATTATTGGAGAGAGAAAATTATGAAAATAGTGAGAATGTAGATCCCAAAGTAAATCTAGATGTTCATATAGACCTCTCATCATATGTCACAATAAATTAATCACTTTCACTTAATGTACTAGAAAGAAAATTATTATTTAATTAATTAGTTTTCATCCTCTTCCATATTAATTTTACTTATTATAATGTTATTCTGTTATTTTATGCCCATTTTGAAGAGTAATAAGGTTAAATTTCATCATATTAGGAGTGTTCATATCATTTTTTCATGGTTCGTTCACTTGTGTATAATTATCGAACATCATATTGAATGGGAATAATATACCAAAAGATAAATTCAATGATATTAATACACTTAAATAATTTAAAATTTTACCATATATCATTCTATTTTTGCACCTGAAGAAGATTCATTTAATTAAGGTTAATGAAAAATGATTAGTTTATTTTTGTGGGATTTTCGACCATCATCCATTAGCTTCATTATATTTATTATAATATCTATATATTCAGTCTATCACATTAAATATTTTACAATATAATTTAACTTTAATAGTTGTTCTATGATGTTCCTTGAAGGGGGAAATATGAAGAAAACTCAATATCCACCGAGATGATTAACTGCCATAATTTGGACAATGGTTTCTTTCCATTAAATATATGGAGATGAGAAAAAGGCATGCTTAAAAACAATACACTATAAATACTAAATTATAGTTTATACATGATAAAAGAGTTATTATAATTTAATGATTAATATATTTTAGGATAATTTAATGAATAAAAGAAATTAAAAGTGGTAGTTTGAGAATGGAAGCTCTTGAATATAACCTCATTGAAGGAACACTTGAGGAACTTGGAATAGGTATTTTGGTGAAACTGGTGGAAATTGGACATAGAGAGAGTGTGCAGTAGAGTTTATGGTAGGGATTTGGAAATCATAATGGCTTGAATGGTGTTAGGATAAGGGGTGGTGATGGGTTGTATTCATATGGGGTGGAGAGTGGCATTTTTGGAGATTCTAAAAATATTAAATTATAATAAGATTATTGTAGATACAAATAATAAAAAATTGAATTAATATGAATATGGGATGGTTCAAAAAACCATTTAATATCCATTTTGTGAATATATAATTTTTTGTTGAATTATAAATAATTTATGAATCAATTATATTCAAAAAAATATCAATATTGTTAAATTTGATATTATTCAACTCTTTGTCTTTAAAATTTTTAGATAACTAGTCAAATTCAAAACATTTATTTTATTATTGTAAATGAATATCACGGTAACCATTATAATAATTTTATTTCATTAAATATCTCAAAATATAGTTATTTTAATAACATTAATATTATTTATTTTATTTAATAATTACTAAATCATTTCTGTCAAAGCAGTTAATGTAGTCATTTCATATATTAAATTGAAAAAAATTACCATAATGAAGATAAATCATTTTTATTTCTGAATACTATTTTTCGAAGATATATTCTAGATGACCACATATTAAAAAAATTCGACTTATTAAAAACAATAGTCTTCCATGATTGAATTTTATTTATATAAAATACTATAAGAGACCTAACATCAACCATGTGAATCCAAAGGGTAATAACTTAGAATCATGGATGATTATGGTCAAAACATAATCATAAAATTTAATAGGGTAACATTTTAGGTTCATTTGGTATTCAATATCTTATTATTTTAACTCTTAATTACTAGATATACCATTAACCTTGATAATAAAAATTACTATAGTTACTTTTCAATACTCCCATACATAAAATAGGTATTTTTGTTGAATATTTACCTCATGATTAAGAATATGGAAAGTATTTTTTAAAATTCAATAATTATACGAAGAAGAATTTATTTTATTATTAAATTGGAATAAAGCGATGAATAATAGTTTTCTAAAATATACTTTTTAATTATAAAATGTTATTATAATAAATAATTTTCTACATTAACATCATATTAAAAATAAATAATTTATAAAAAAATTTATTAATTAATTTTTTTTAAAAAATACAAAATATATTTTGATTTTATTATTCTTTTAAAAGAATATAAAATTTTCAATGTAAATTAATAAATTTCATTATTCATTTAAATTTAAATCATTTTTGGAAATTCACAAAAAATTATCTGAAGATAATAAATACTTGAAGAATTTAAAAATGATATTTATTTCTACAAATAAATTTTATAAAATTTCAAAAATTATTTATATTTATTTTCTTATGGAAAATAATAAAATCATTTTATTATGAAAATATATTTTTGAAGAACAAAATAAATATCATAAAAAAATATTTGTTTATTTCCATATAATTTATAAATAAATTTCATAATATTTCAATTCATGTTTAAACCCTCCATTTCATAATCTAGGTTATAATGGTCATCTTAGAATAAAAATAATTTAATACTATATCAAAAATATTTTAAACTTAGTTTTTCATGTAGTATATTTTACTAAAGAAATGAAATTATTTAATTATAAATATTTCATAAAAAATATCGGGATGGTATATTATTCCCGCATTACAAAATATATCCCACAATACATCATTTTGATACTAAGTTGAATATAGGTGATGTTACTTCTCCAACATCGATTCCTCTGGTTCCCATATTTCAATTTGTAATATCGAATCCTCCATTATCCTTTTACTATGTTTGTGTCCATATTGCATAGAAATTTTTCCCTATATTCTATAATCATCACTAGATTTTTCTAGTAGGAGAAATAATTTTACAGTTGTATAACCTTTGAATTCAGTACATTTGAGGTATCAAGTATGTAATTCCTTAGTAGGGATTAGTATAATACACTATATAGTTGACACGTGGTGGGCAGAAGTGCTAGCCAATATACCACTTCTCCACTATGATCAAGAATATATAAGGGTTTAATGTACCTAGGTAATATAAATCGCTTATTCCTAAATATAATCACTTAGTTCCATATAGATATATAGAGGAACCACTTTCCCCAACCTGAAACTCTATGTGTTACAACCCATATATTTACAGTATAATAATTTTTTATATCTATTAATATTTATAAACAAGATAATAATTTTATGTTAAATAGGACACTTTTTCAATTATGTAATCAACATGCAACAACATGTTTCTTTGAAATCTTATGTTGCACACAACTTTGAGTTATACCGAAAAATAATATAATAATAAGATTTGTTTAAATGGAAGTTATCGCCTAGTTGTTTTATTATAGGGAATAAATAGAACTAACTGAAATGTGAGCATACATGTTTTTTAAATGTCTTTACATTTATTGAATAAAATTTATAGGCTTAAAATTATAATTAATTCAATTTTAAGCATAAATACTATAATATTCTTGAAAGGTATTTTTACTGCCTTTTGATAAAGAACCCTTATTAAATATAGTTTTTCCTATTTTATTTGTTTCATTTGAAAAAATAAATTTCTTATTTAGAATTATGACGTAAAAATTTACATTGGATAAATTTTTGGTAGTTTTATGATAAAGTTCATTTTTAAATGTACAGTGAAAAATAGAGAATTTTATGTCAAAACTATCTTTTCATCTGATTTATTTATATGGTTAGATTATATTCCTAATTGGTTTTAAAGTGTAATTATATTATTTATTTACCATTTATTCCAATTTTTTTAATTTTATATTATTTCACTTTCTAATTAGACATAAACACACATCAATGTTTTCATAGTTATTATTTCATAAAAACACTTTTTTTAAGTTTTGACAATGGGAATTAATTTTTAATTAATTTCTAAAACTAGTGTTTATAATATTTAGAAAAATGGAATCAATATATGGAATATGGAGGTCAAATTTTGTAATTAGGTAACTTTTATGTTTAGGCATTTTGAATAGAAACTTTAATAAATATTTTATTTATACATAAGAAAAATAAATTTATTTATGACCCAATGATGATGCAATAATTCCTTCCTTAAAAGTGGATTCAAATAAATGATATTATAAATGTTAAAATAAATGTAATTTGGTTTTTTGGAAGTCATCCAAAAATTTTATATATGATAATTAAATGTTATATTTGTATTAATTATGTTTTTTATAATCAATAATGTTTTTATGGATTTTTTAAATGTCTTGACTTGAATAGTGTCAAAACTAACCTAATTCATATATTAAAATAAAAAATATTTTATTAAATATTATAAAATTAAAAAAATATCAAATTCCCTAAAAAGGTTTTAATATGTATAAAATTTTATTATTGAATCTTTAATTGGATAATTCTCATGTTTTGGAAATAATTTTAATTTTTAATGTGTTAATTGCATAATAGAAAGGTAAGAGTAAAAACGGGATAAATAAAAAATATAAGGATTTAACAATATCCAAAACCTATCCAATTCTTATTAGATGATTTTATTTCGACTTATATTCATCTTATATTCAAATTTAATGATTTTTGATATTTTAAAATCAAAAATAATTTTTTAATAAAATAATACATTCAATCATTCCTAAAGAGCCCCTCATCCCCCTTATAAAAGCCACCACCTCTAACCCTTACTCACACCTCTCAAGCCCCCATGGATTGTCCAACCTCTTCCCAAATAAGCTCCCCATATCCTTATATTCCTCCAATAATCCATACCATTGGAATAAGGAAATTCAATAAATCATTTTTGGTCAAATCAATGGTTGTTACCAGATTTAGAAGTATCGTCTTCTCTCAAGATCTTTTCTTTTATTATCCTTATACACTCTATATTCTATTATTATTCATTTATTACATAATAAAACTAGTATACTAAATATAATAGGATGTTTTTATGATATTAATTATAACTAAACTTATAAACAACTCCATCTAAGGGATTTAGAACATTTTGTTTCTATTTATGGTGAACTACTAACTCACAAAACTATGATTGTTCGATTCCCCCTACCGCCACTTATGGTGGACATTATGATGGAACAGTAATTAAATACGAAATTTATTTTATTTATTTTATCTATATACTCATTTTATTTCTTATTTATAACACACCTTTATGCTTTTCATTTTTTATATATACGATAATTTCATTTGAGGAAGTGCGGACTATAGCCCCCTCAGAGTGATATGACTCGTTGGTTATATACATGGAACATATAAATGATGGAATTAAAGGACTTATGAAACATATATAACATAGATAACATAATATATTTATAATATACCTATCTATCATTTAGTTTTCATTAGTTTAAAAATATAAAAAAAAAGAAATGAAAGTAGCGCTCAAGCGTACGTATAGCTTACCTTCTCCATGAACGGTGCATTTCATTTTCATATATCCAAATGTTATGGACAATTATAAAAAATATATACTGGATATAAAAACATATATACTTGATATATATGATATCTAAAACATGAATAAAATTATGGAGATAATTGACTATTGACCACATGGACAATTTGTAATTTTAACCAGTTCATTTTTGACTCAAGAACCGAACATCGACAAAAAGACAGATATGAACTTGAATAATTATATGATTGTTATAGTAAGGAAATAAGTGATAAAAAATTAATAATAAACTTTAAATGTTTTCTTAATAAATTATAAACAACTTACTTTTATCATTACAGTTGGTAAATAATGAAAAAGACAAGTTAGATAGAAGGTAAGGGAACATTTCACCCTACGATTTTTTAAAAGACTTATTTTATGATATGTTTTTAAATTTAAATTTTCAAATATTGGGATTTGTTATTATATATCTTTATTTCATGAAATTCTATGTACCTATTATGAGATACCCTTTTCTCTCTCATCAAATCATTTTATGAATTTTTACGTGAAACTATTAGGCAGCCGAATTTTTGAAGGGGAACTTCTTAACCCAATTTCAATTTTTGGGTCAATTTCTACTTCTTGATTATGTCAGGATATGAATATGTTTTAATGAACTCTGATTATTTTACACATAATATTCACTAATATTGAGTGAATTTTAATTTTTGACACATAATTTTGCGATTGTTTTATCTTTAATATAATGGAACAATATTTGTAAGGGACTACGTCTCAATATTCTTTCATTAAGGAATGTCTTGATATTGTGAACCTTTATTATCTTATAAGGTGTACATACAACCATTTTGGAAATTTATATCATCAATTTATATATTCTTATGATATTTATAATTTTATTTCCTATTATTATTTAATGATATTTATATAAGAGGTTCTCAAGTGGTTAAGGATTCTTTAACTAAATCATCGTTTTAAACGATTTAGAGATTTAAACTTATAAGTACATATAATTAAGTCCATGTTCTAGAAATGATGTTATGGATTTATTTATATGGACAATATTGTTTTAGAGTGTATATTCCTTTCAAATTTTACATGGTGGTATGGAAAACAATGATTCAAAACTCTTCTTTCTGAATAAATTGTTTATGTTAATATCTTTAAGTAATATCATCAGAATGCAATGTGAAAATTTTTTCTTTCCATTATGTTTATTTTATTTTTAATTAATATGTTATAGTTTTTCCGAATTTTTTACATATATGGGTGGTTCTGTGATAATCCTAGGGAATGTGAGCCTGAGATACCTCTATAATGCATTGGGTAACGTGACATAGGTAATCGTTAATATTTTCCAAATAGATTTAGAGAATATATTGTGAAGGTTATTCTGAATGAACTATGTAGCTATGAAAGCTACAATGTACCTATGATATGGATGCAACAAGTAAACATTATGATTTAGATTTCCCAGTGTTATTCATAAATTGTATGATTTCTTGTTGTATGTTAAAAGCTTCTATTTTGTCTGTATTGATGGACTACTGTTTTCTTTCTTTCTGTATCCCTTACTGAGATTTTTATGCACATCCTAATTTTTCAAATGTTTTTAATGGAATTTAGGTGGAATAGGGTCAAGGATTGGATCAAGGAAAAGTAATACTATTTTAAAATATGGAACTAATAATGTTTCTTTTCTTTTAACAGTTTTTATTTTATCAAAAAATGGATACTGAGTAAAAGTGTCTACAAGTAATATTCAAGTTCTTATGCATACATTATGAACTAATTCTCTAAAGACATAATACTAAAAATATACTCAATGACAATTGTTAACTTAATTAATGATTGTGTAATATTTATGGATGGGGCCATTCAGTTGGTATCAGAGGTCAGTTTAGATATCTTTAGATGTTTGGGTTTTATTTAAGTGTAAGTGAAATAACCATAATGGTTATCATGTTTTAAAGATTAATTGCTATTTTAGATAAATTTAACGTGTTTAAAATAACATGAATTATTATATCTTATTATTTAAACTCCTCATAAGATATTTTTTGATGATTTTTCTGATATGCTCACACAGGTTATTTTGGTTTTAATAAATGGCTAGATCAAGCAGGAACCAGTGTAACAATGGATTTGAAGAAAACTGTGTTGTTTTTTAATAAGAAACTGAATGAAATAGGATCTACAATGATTAATCTTTTTGATATTCTCAGATATCTATCTAGAGTCAAGACTGACCACCTGAACCAGGGTGATATTTATAAGGAATCATATATATGAGAAATGAATTCCAATGGAAGTTAAGGTAATAATCATAAAGGTAAGTAAATTCAAAAACCTAGGTTCAAGGAAGTGGAAATAAACACCTAGGAAAATGCTGACATGGGGAAGGAATATGTTTATGATGTGGTAATGAAGGTCATAAATTAATAACAAAACACAGAAAAAGGAAGTGACAGGTTGAATCCAGGAAAGGGAAATATATTATTTTAGAAGGATTAATTGAAAGTTATAAATGTGGTGTGCATGGTCATTATACAAATATATGTTACATAAGGAAGTATTAGAAATGGGATCAGTCAGACCGTACAAATATATGTTTACCAATAAGTAATTCCATTCCAATTTAAGATGAGGAAAACTGACAATGTCCAATGAAATGAATCGATTATTTCTTAGATGATGTTTTGACATTATTGAATTATATGTTATGATTCATCAATTTGATTATGGAAATGATGTATTATGGAGTAATTAGAAAAATAATGGTTAATGGATCAGGAATAACTTTTAATGAGTATGATGTCTACATATAAGGGATTCAAGAGTTATGGTAGATTTTAGGATGATAAAATGCTTCAGTGTTTTAAGGATCTTTTGATGATGGGATTACATTGGAAGACAATTTCTAGTATGTGTAACTGTGATGTTTGATATGATAAAATGTTATTCAAGAATGAATTATCTTTTCTTGTGTGGACATAATGGATATCCTTAGGGATTCCTGTGATATTTTTTAAGGCAATTATTGGTTATTAGTTTTTGGGATGAAAAATGGGTGGTTAGAAATAACCTTTGAGTTTAAAAGATGTTATTGATATTTTTAACGATTTTATCTTATTTTTTTATGTTATTATAATTATACTATTTTTGAAAAAGAACAACATGTAGATCGTGTGACAAACCGTCTCGTCGGACAAGGCTATGAGAATCGAACCCACAACCAATCTCTGATTGAGATTTATCATCTACCGCTGGTCTATTTGATGTCCTTAGATTATATGACTAATTCCTTTTAAGTTAAATGATTTTAATGATAAAAAATAAGTATATTTTTCATCTTATGTTTTATCTAATGGATATCCTTTTTATAGTAAAATTATTTGGTGATTATGTGATAGAAGTTATTTTGGAAGACATTTTATATTTTAGGAACACTATACGGCTATGGAAAATTGGAAACGTTGAGATCTAAATTGAGGAGTTATGGTGGAATTTTATTTTGGAAAAATCAATTTTTTTTATTGTGGACATGTAATGATTTGAGTTATTTATGGAAATTATTAACCTATCATAGAGAACATTTGATTAGGTTAATTACTTTTCA
Source organism: Viscum album (assembly GCA_963277665.1). Classification (NCBI taxonomy): domain Eukaryota; kingdom Viridiplantae; phylum Streptophyta; class Magnoliopsida; order Santalales; family Viscaceae; genus Viscum; species Viscum album. The sequence continues at coordinate 1,097,632,387 of OY728157.1, forward strand.
GTATGAGAATTTATGAGTAGTTGATATTATTTGGAGATGAATGTAAATATTTATTGTAGAACTCTATGTGATTAAATCCTTCTACGTTTTGGTTTTCAATATTATTTTGGATTATTTTTAATAATTTTATGAAAAATATTGTATTTAATGGTCTGTTTTTAACTTTCTGTTCTATTTTTTGAATTTTTTGATATTAGGAGTTGTATTTATTTTTTATTATTTTAGGGATTACTTAATCTTATACTAACCATTTTGATTTTTTATGTCTAAAGACAGGGTAAATATATGGTTCACCTTTTTGGTATCATGTTATTATCTTGAATTTGATTATAGCACTTTAGGTGTGACCAATTCATCTAAAATACTCATCATTTGGAGAAAAGATGAGTTTTAGGTAGAAAATTATTAAAGGATGAAACTCTAGATAAAAAGTAAGTAAATTTTGATATGTTCATAGTCATCCTCATAAATAAATTCTCTTAAGGGAACATAACAAAAATGTTTTCCATTTACGTTTCCAATAGGGGAATCAATGACCATTTAACCCATTACAATTTGTTGATTTTTTAGTGGTTATCATTCGCCTAATCATGTTTTCTATCAATCTCCATGAGAACGTAACACTTAGATTCTCCTCTATATCCCTATTTTCATACATGTAAACTTATTATGTGTTATCTCGGTTCACCATTATACTTCTATTCCTTTCATATAATGTTCTAGTTTAATTGACACTTTTTCCGAGATGGGACTTCCAATGATATTTGTGAGCCCAATTTAAAAACAATAAGGAGAAAATTTACAAATGAGAGTAGGGTTTAACAACTATAATATTTAGGGAATAATAATTTTTCTTATCTAATAATATATATGAATAAGATAATAAATTTATGTTAAAGAGGACACATTTTTCTATAGCATACACAACATGAAAAATGGGTTCCCTTGAAATATAATGTTGTACACAACTTTCAGTTATACAGGAAAATAAGATAATAATAAAGTTTTTTAAAATGGAAGTTAACTCATAGTCGTTGTATTGGATGGAATGAATAGAAACAACAACAATATTATTATACATGTTTTTTAAATGAATTTACATTTATCCAAAATAATTTAGTAGATTATAATGACAATGAATCCATTTTTATGCATAAATACTCCAATATTTTTAACAGGTATTTTTATTGTGTTTTGATAGAGAACCCTTATTAAATATAGTTTCTGCCATTTTAATATTTTCCATTTGAAAAAAATAAACCTACTATTTAGAATTGGTACATAAAAATTTAATTTGGGAGAAGTTTTGGTATTTTTCTGAAAATGCTTATTTTCAATGAATAGTGAAAAATACTACATTTTAGGTCAAAATTACCTTCCATCTGATTTATTTAGAGGGTTAGATTATATTTATAGTTTTTTTTAAAGTGTAATTAGATTATTATTTACCATTTAATCCATTTTTGGTCATTTTTAGTAATTTCAATTTTTAATTAGACAAAAACAGAAGTTAATCTTTTGATAGTTATTTTTTCTTAAAAACACGCTTTTTGGTTTTGACAACAAGAATTAATTCTAAATTAATTTCTACAACTTCTATGTATTGAATTTGGAAAATAGATTCCATATTTGGAATCAGGAGTTCCATATTTTGTATATATGTACCTTTTATTTTTAGACATTTTGAAAAGTAACTTTAGTAAATATTTTATCAACCATAGTAAAAGGGTAAATCTAGGAAATACGCGTAAAAGATAATATTATAATAACATTAAATTATCATAACAGCTGTACTAACCCTATTTGATTATATTTTTCCAACCATGGGAATCGTTGGTTTGGTTTTAGGACCCATTAAGCCACTTGTTTTTGAAAATGTAATTTAATTACATTTAATTTAATGTTAAATAAAATATAACCTAAACAAATAACTTTTACTAAAACAATTTTATACGGGGTTATAAATGTGATCCCTTCAACTATAAATATAAATTGGAAATATAAAAATATTTCCAACATCATTTTATTTTTTTATTAATTTTTTGACATTAAATAAAAAAATTTAATTATGACGCAATAATGATGTAGTGATTGCATCATTAAAAAAGTATTCAACAAAATGATATTATAAATATTAATTTAAAGATAATTTGTTTATTTTGAAGTCATAAAATAATTTTATAGTTGATATTAAAATGTTATATTTTTATTAATGATGTATTTTCGAAGAAATCAAATTGTAATGGTTTTATAAAAAGTCATGGTATAAATACTATGAAAATTGACAATATTCAAATTTTAAAATATAGAATATTTTATTAAATATTATAAAATACAAAAAAATTAATATTCATCTGAAGGGTTATACTATGTATAAATTTTTTTTATTGCCTCTTTAATTGGATATTTTTCATGTTTTGGTAACAATATGTATTGTAAAAGTGTTAAATGTTTTATAAAACCGTAAGAGTAAGAAAGGGTTAAATAAACAAGATAACGGTTAAAAATATCCAAAACCTATCAAATTCGTGTTGGATGAATTTATTTAGACTTATTTTCAACATATTTTTTAATTTAATGAGCATTGGATATTTTTAAACCAATAATAAATTTATAATAAAATAATACCTTCAAACGTTCCTAAAGAGCCGCTCCTCCATCTTATAAAAGGCCACCACCTCTATCCCTTACTCACACCTCTCAAGAAACCTTGGATCTACCATAATATGGCCAAATAAGATCCCAAAATACCTATATTTCTCATAGATGCATTATCATGGGAATTTTGTGATTAAATAAAGACTTTTGTCTCAAATCAAAGGTAGTTACCTGATTTAGAGGAAACGTCTTCTTTCAAGTTCATTGAATTTATTCCATATCCACTACCTCATTATTATTATTCATTGATCACATAAAAAACATTATACTAAATATACTATGATGTTTTTATGTGAATTATTAGATCTACAATTACACACACCATTATCTAATGAATTTAGAAAATACTATTTCTATGGATGGCGAACTACTGCCACACAAACCGATGACTATTCGATTTACCATACTACCACTTATGGTGGCCATTATGATGGGACTGTAATTATATAAGATATATATGATATTTATTCTACCTCTATACTTCGTTAATTCATATTTACAACATCTATTTATACTTTTAATTATGTATATATACGATAATGTCATTTGAGGAAGCGCGGACCACCGCCCCCTCAAAATGAAATCACTCATTCATGCTACATAGTGAATGATTAAAATATTGAATTAATTAACTTATGTAACATACATTACAAATTTATTATACTAGATTTATAATGTACCTATGTATCATTTATTTTTCATTCCTTTATAATTGAAAAAATGAAACGAAAGTAGCGTTCATGCGTACGTACGACTTACTTTTTCCATGAATGGTGCATTTCATTTTCATATATTCAATTGTTATGGACTATTATAAATAAATATATAATGTATATAAATACATATATACAGGATATATATGATATTTAAATCATTAATACATTTATCTAGATAATGTACTTTTGACCACATGGATAATTTTTAATTATAACAAGTTCATTTTTGACTCAGAAACTGAACATTTACAAAAAGATCGATATGAAAATGAATAACTATATGATCGTTAAAGAAAGGAAATAAGTAATATAAAATGAATAATATAATTTAAATGGTTATAATGAAATTATAATTAACTTAATTTCATTATTTAGGGAGGTAAATAACGAACAAGACAAGTCAGACACAAGGTAAGGGAACTTTTCACCCTCTTTTTTAGTCAATGACTTCTTTTTATGTTACATAATTAAATTTCAATTTTCAAATTATTAGATATTTTATTATGTATCCTTATTTATTTACATTTTATTTCCATGTTATTATATACTCCTTTCTCTCACATTAACTCATTTTACGAATTTTATGTGACAATGTTAGGCTAATGAATTTTTATAAGGGGACTTCTTAACCCAATTTCAATTCACTAGGATAAAATTATACTTCTTGATTATGTCATGCGATGAATATATGTAAATGGCCTATTATTGTTTTAAAATTAGTATCCACTTATACTGTGTGTATTTATATTTTTCACACAAATTTATTTCATTAATTTATCATTAATCTAATGGTACAATCTTTGTAATGGACTACGTCTCAATCTCTATTCATTGAGGCATATCTTGATATTTTGAACCATTATTATCTTATAAAGTTTATATAAAAAAATTGACATATTATATAATGATTTTCTATATTCTCATTCTTTTTATATTTTTCATTGATGGTATTATTTAATGATTTTTATTGAAGATTTTCTCAAATGGTAAAGGATTCTTTAACTAAAAAATCATTTTAATCATTTTAAAGATTTATTCTTCTAAATACTTATCTTTCATGTCCATGTTATAGGAATTATTTTAAGGAATTATTTATATGGAAATTAGTTCATTAAAAGGTAATTTCCTTTCAAATGTTTCAGAGTTGTTTGAGACCGTTTGATTCAATACTCTATATTTTGAATAAATTTATTTTATAAATATCTTGAACTTATATCTTGTGAATGCAATTTAGAGATGTTATATTTTATTTTTTCTTGTTTTCAATGTTATGAATATGTTATTATTCATGGTAATTGTTTTTGTATAAGGGTGGTTCTATGAAAAACTTATGGTCGGTGATCCCAATATAGCTCTTCAATGCCTTGGGTAATGTGATGAAGGGAAATGTTAATGTTTCTCCTAAGATATTTAAGGAAAGTATTGTGATTGTTATTAAAAACATAACTCCCAATATATCTATGAAATATACATTGTAATTATGATATAGATTATATAAGTTACCTGTATGATTTATGTTTTCCATGTGTTATTCATAATTCCTACGATTTCAAGAGGTATATAAAAGAGCATATGTTTTGTTTGTATTGATGGATAAATATTTTTTTATGTATCCCTTACTGAGATTTTTTTTCCATCCCACATATTGAACTGTTTTTCACAGGGCATAAGTTGGAATACAGTTAAGGATAGGTTTACGGGAAAGTCACGATCTTTTAAAACATGGAACAAAACAAGTTTCTTTTCTTTTTTGAGTTTTTATATTATGAAAACATTTGACACTGAGTAGAAATATCTACATGTAATATTCAAGATGTTATGTATATGTTATTACTTAATTCTATAATGATATAAAACTAAAAAGATCTTAAATGTGAATTATTAACATAATTCAAGATTATGTAATTCACAAGGCTGGGGCCTTACACAAAGCCCCATCAATTATTGTCTGAAAATATCTTCTTTCAACAATGGAAAGCCATAAAATGTCCCTAAATAGACATCCATTTACTACATGTTCTCAGACCAATTCCTTTTCCTTTTTTATTTATTCTAAAAATTCATCCAAACATGTAGTTTTTCTACATATATTCCTAAAATGGGAATCATATGGTTCCATTTTGATGCATCAGTGGAATGTATTGTTGTTAGATAACAAGACTAGTAGAAGAAGTTGATTTTATACTCATTTAATTTCCATTTAACATTCTCTCAACATGTCTTCCTATGTCTAAATGGTATGTTGAATCTGTCCATAAATTTTAGGGTGATAATTCATATAGATGTTTATCTTTGTGTTTAGATCATTTTTGAGTGATTTTAAAGAACAGACAGGTAAATATCATATCTTATTCCAATACAATGGATAATTGTAATACATGAAACCTCACCACTTCTGTGATATATATTCATGAAATTTGATTGGGTGATAATTCATATCTAATTTAAATAAAGATATTTTTCGTTGTAAGATGTTTGACAAAAAGACAAATATAATTATTTCTTCTGGATTTTTTTGAGATTATGTTGACTAAGTCTGTGGTGATGTTTTCAGATTTCCATGTTGGTATATATAATGGTTTCATCATCCCATTATAATTTATCCATTATTCCTTACCATGATGATAGACCACACACATTGATGTATATTCAGTGAACAATTACTTTATATTGTACGCCAATAATGATATTGGAGATCTTAATACTTGTCGGTGCTCCGAGGGTGGATTGAGAAGGCCGAGCTATGTGAATCATTCAATTTCTCCATATTTATAAAAATATTTGATGGTACACATAATTGTGACCCAAATCATATGAATCATTACTCATAAATGTTTAACATTTTGGATTCCCCGTTTTCGATAGATTCTAACCTATTATTAATGTTCCACATCATTTACATTAGCTTCATTGATTCTCTTTAATAGTTTTTTTAGCAATGATTTGATAAATGTATGATGATTTTCACTTCCTTATGATTACAATGTCAATCCATCATAATACTATATATATTGGAACCCTATAAACTCTCGTGATTGATAATGTTGCAGGACCCCCTCTACCCAGAGCATTTTCCACTTTATTTTAATTACCATGATGTTAGTGGATCTAGATGACGTAGTCCATGAAAAGAAATAATATTCTTCAATGGTTAATATTATTCTCTTTTTGTGTGAATAGATTTGTTGGCTCTAATTTTCATAATATTTCTCAAACATCTCTACATTAATACATTTCTAAAATATTTTCAACTCAATGATCATAGAAACCAAATCTATACCATTCATGGGATAGTTTTTCACATGAAAATTCATCTTCCATGAGGCATATTATACTACATAATCATTTTTCATTAGTACAATTCCAAATCAAATTATTTTGCATAAAAATATACCAAAATGGGTTCTCCACTTCTATGTAGTGTATTTAATGTTACAATGTAAAGACAATTTTCAAACTATTTGAAGAAGTATTTATATTTATTAGACCATAAAAGATTTAATCCCTTCAGATTCATTTTGGTTTTTGGGTTTCAACATCATGAGATGTTCCTCAAAATTTGTCATTAATACCCCTCTATAATGAGGAATCAATGGATATCCATTAATGATTTTGTTATGGACCACTTTAAATTTTTTTTGTCTTTGAATGATTCACATATATCCCTTAGTTGGTGATAAGATTCCAAAGGAATAATGCATACATCATCCAGAACTCACACTTACTATATATTTCATATGGGTGTTCACTTCGAAATGTCTATAGAATATTATTCAAATGATACTCATACTCCTCCTTGACCTTGGAGTTTATCAGTATATATTTTAAAAAGACTGCAACTAATTTTTTGATTAAATATCTAAAGACTCAATTAATTAATTACATGAATATTAGTGGAGGATTATTGTGCCTTAAGGGAATAAATATGAACACATAATTCCCAAACCTCATTAGAAATGTAGTCTTGGGAATATCATGATTTTTTCCTATTAATTTGTAATATCCTAATCCATGGTCCACCTTACATAAATACTTTTCCCTGGGCAGTTGACTTAAAAAGTCATCAATCCATGTCAAGAGATACTTCTTATTTATAATTATTTTATTTATATCACAATAATTAATGAATAAGTGCATTGATCTATCAATAATATAAATGAAGAGGAGTAGATGAACTAACGGTAAAGCTTTAAGGCCCTAGCCTTAAACATTACTTAATCTTGAGTTATTACAAGATTACGCATTGAGGATCTTTTTAGGTTTAGAGTTTTAGAGAATTAGATCATAACTCACGCATTACATTCCACATTTAAACAAAGTGAGTAAATAAAAGATAGTATTAATTTTTTTCCATCAACGGAAAAATATTCAAAACAACACATGGATTCTTTCATTACACTTCTTTGACCCTATCATCACATCATATACCTTTCCCTTGACCTGTGAAAAACATTTCAAAAACTTGGGATGAGCATAAAAAGCTCAGTAAGGGATATAAATGTACGAAATGAAAACATTAGTCCATGTATGAAATCATGCATTACTCATAAAACATATGCATTTTAACATACCTCATCAAATCATGAATAAATCATTGAAATCATAAGACATAAAGGTAACTTGAGGCATTCATAACATTCTTACGTAGGGAGTAACCCTCATGGTTACATTTGGAATACCCAACACAGAATAATTTCCCTAAATCTCTTTGGAGAAACCTTAATGTTTAACCCCTTCGCGTTACCCAATGCATTAGAGAGATATATCGGGGTCACCCGCCCTTAGTTTATCACGGAACCACCTGTCTTCATAACAATGCCCAGGAACCATAACATAATCGTATCATATAAAACATGCATAAAGGAAACATAAAATTTCCACATTTCAATCACAATATATCAATACAACACATTGATATAATAATAAAAAATTATGAAAACCATTTTCAATACCAAAACAAATGAAAATTAAGACATGGTATTTATTTTTTCATTTAAAAAAAAGTTATGGCATGTAGAGGAAGCTGAAACTCAAATAATGGTCACGGCGGCGGAGAAGTCGTTGTCGCCACATAAGTGCAACAAAAAAACATTCCTTTTGTCGTTTAGAAAAACGATTCATATAAAAAATAATCCTTTTGAATAAATGTAAAAGTAAAAGGGGTTTATATAACGTATAAAAGAATGTTGTGTATAAAACAAAATATGCCTCAATGAATGGAGATTGAGACGAAGTCCCTTACCTCGTATCCGACATGACATGATCATTAATTAATCTCCTCAATAATAAACTAGAGTTAATTTCTACTTTATTAATAACCCTTTTCAAGTTCATTAGTCCTTTTATATCACTTATTACCATGTCATGAACACTATGTGATTATATAAGTTAACAACGGTCATTTTGACGATCATTGGTACTTGAGTTAAAAATAAACTCTTTATAATTACAAGTTTTTCATGTATCCATTATATCCAGAGATATATTAATGATGTATATATCATATATATCATATATATCCACTATATATATGAATTTATAATATTACATAACATTTAGAGGTAAGAAATGTAATGCACCTTTCATGGAGATGGTAATCTGTACGTACGCATGAACGCTACATTCATTTCTATTTTGTATTTTCTGGAATGGAATCATAATGATATAATGGTATATTATAATTTCAGTATAATATAATATATAATATCATTAACTCCATCCTTTATACGTCCCACATACGACATTAACGAATCAAATCACTTTGAGGTGGCCGTAGTCCGCACTTCCTAAATTGAAGATATCGCGTTTACCCATAATGGAAACCATAAAGGTATGCCAAAAACGAAAAATACAGAATCTTAAGGAAAAAATAAAAATATTATACATCATATATAAATATAGTGTCATCTTAATGGCCACCTTTGAAGTTGTTAGAATAATATTGAACAATCATCATTTGGTGAGGCAGAAATTCACCATCCACGAAAACAGTATGCTCTTTAACCATTAAATGAAGGTGTGTGTAAGTTTAGATTGAATCCTTCTTATAAAAAACCTTTTTATATTGACGATACTGGTTTTGTTACAAAAGAAATTAATAAAAAGATTTTAGGGGGTTGGAAAAGCAAAATAAAACAAAAGAACATTAGAGAAGACTTTACCTTTAAATCGGGTAACTCTTCTTGGTTTGAACCAAAAATAGTTTATTGAATAGAATTATTCCAATGTTAAGGCTTCTAGGATGAATATAGGGATGTGGAGAGATAAAATGATCAGATAATGGCCGAGCCAATGGCTTGAGAAGTGTGGGTAAGGAGGTAGAGGTGGGGGCCTTTTATAAGAGGAGAGGAGGGGTGCTCTTGGAAAGGTATAAAATGTTACTTTATTTTCAAATGAGTTTCGGATTTTAAAGGTCCCACATTGATTTGTTTCTAGGATAAGGTGATAAGGGTTAGAAATATACTCATCCAATAGGTCTTTGACAAGTGTATGTCTTATATTTTACATTATCTTTTGTTTTTATTTAAATCTTTCATTTATGAGGTAATCGCTGCATCATCATGATGTCATAAATAATTTAATTTATTTAATGTCTAAAAATTATAAAACAAATAATATGATGTAGGAAATATTTTTATATTTCCAATTACTATTTATAGTCCAATATATCATTTATGTAGTCAAAATTAAAAATGTTTTACTCAGGTGATACATTCTTTGTTATATTTAACTTTCAATAAAAATAAAAAGATAAAATATCATTATCACACAAAAGTGATTCCATGGGGTCCCCACGTTTGGCACAAGGAATCCCATGGTTGGAAGTGACACAACCAGTAGAATTAGGACACATTTTGGGTTCATTTGTTATTATTATGATATTATTTTATTATCCTTAATTACCCGATTACTAATTTAATCAAGATAATTATAGATAATTACCGTCGTTACTATTCGTAATGTTCAAAAACAAAATAGTCTTGATTACCTAATTTGGAAGCTATGATTACAAATATGTAATCCATTTTACCAAATTACAAACACAAAAATTTCATTAATTAATTTAAAAATAATTCTTGTTGTCAAAACAAATAGCTGGTTTTTTTAGAATCAATATCTATGAAAAGTTTGCCACTTGTTTATGCCCAATTAAAAAGTGAAATTATTCCTAATGACCCCCATTGGATTAAATGGTAAAAAATATATTCTAATTACACTTTAATACCAATTAAAAATATAATCTATCCATATAATTAAATTAGAAGAAAAAGTAGTTTTGATGTAAAATGCAGTATTTTTCACTATTCATTTAAAAAATGAACATTGTCAGAAAAATACCAAAAATTATCCAATGTAAATTTCAATGTCCTAATAATAAAGAATATGTTTATTTTGACAAATAGATATTATAAAATTTTCAAATGTTTGATTTAAAAATGGTTTCCATAAAAAGGCAGTAAAACAATATTTTAAAAATATTTGTGTATTCCATGCTTATGATTAAATTTATTCTCATTTTAAGCCTCTAAAACACTATCTAATTCATATATAGACATATATAAGAATTTATTATTATTAATTACTTACTTGGGATGTTATATCCTTCCCCCCTTTATAAAATTACGTCCCTGTAATTTATTTACTTATTTAATAAGTTGGGGTATTTATCCCTCATTGCATTTTCAGATTCCCATGTTACCTCTTCAATCATATGGGTTTTCCACAAAAACTTCACTTGATGAATCACCTTATTCTGCAAAAATTGCTCTCTGTGGTCAAGAATCTAGACCAGTTGTTTCTCATAAGATAGATTCTCTTCCAGCTGAACTACCTCTGGACTCAAAACATGAGATAGATCTGGCATGTACTTCCTTAACATTGAAACATGAAAACATTGTGTACCTGAGATAAACTCAGAGGTAAAGCCACTCGATATGCAACTCATCCAACTCTCTCTAGAATTTCATATGGTCTAATGAACCTTGGACTCACCTATCCTTTCTTACCAAATCTCATCACACTTTTCCATGGAGAAACTTTGAGAAAAACATGATCACCTACCTCAAAATAGAGATCCTTCCTCCTGTTGTCCACATAACTTTTCTGCCTGCTCTAAGTTGTTCTCATGTGTTTCTGTATCAGCTGAACTTTTTCTGCCAACTCTTCTACCAATTCTGGTCCCATCACCTTCCCTTCACCCACTTCATCCCAAAAATCTAGAGTTCCACACCGCTTCCCATATAATGCCTCAAATGGTGCCATCTGTATACTGTAATGAAATCTGTTATTATAAGAAAACTCAACCAAAGAAAGATGATGGTCCCAACATCCATGATAATCCATCGAACAAGAACGTAGCATATCCTCCAAAGTCTGAATCGTTCATTCTATTTTCCCATCTAATTGAGGATGAAAAGCAGTACTAAAATTTAATTCTATACTCAATGACTTTTGAAAACCTTTCCAAAAGTTAGAAATGAACTTGGGATCACGGTCAGATACAATAGAGAGAGGAACTCAATATAATCTGACTATATCTTTAAGATACAAATGGGAAAGTTGATCTAGAGAAAACGTATCTCGTATAGAAAAGAAATGAGAAGATTTAGTCAAACGATCAACAATAACCAAGATTGCATTATTACCTCGAGGTGTTTTAGGCAATCCCACAAAGAAGTCCATGGATATATTCTCCCATTTCCACTCTGGCACTGGTAATGGCTGAAGCATCCCTTTCGGTAACTATCGCTTTGCATTAACATGTTGACAAATCAAACACATCACAGTAAAATTAGCAATGTCTCTTTTCATTCTGTCCCACCAGTAATACTCCCGAAGACCTCTTTACATCTTAGTACTTCCTGGATGAACTGAAAATGGAGAACTATGAGATTCACATAACAACTCTCTCTTCAATTTTGAATCAAATGGCACACACAATATCTTCCCGAATCTCAAAACAGAATCATTATCAATGTTGTATTCAGGCAACTTACCCTTCTGAACCAGCTCTACCCTTTTCTGCCACTCACTGTCTTGCTTTTGTGCTTGCTTAATTCTATCAGATAGAGAAGATTTCACTGATACCTGAAACAAAACCGAAGGACATCTTGCACCAAAAACATCAATTCCAAATTTCATCAAATCCTTAACCAAAGTATCACGTTCCAAATGAAACATTGTTAAAGAAGAATTACTTTTTGGACTCAAAGCATCATCCACTTTATTTGATTTTCCTGGATGGTAATGAATTGTACAATCATAGTCCTTGATTAATTCTAGCTATATCCTCTTTCTCATGTTCAATTATTTCTGAATGAATATATACTTTAAACTTTTGTGATCAAAATATATTTCACACTTTACTCTATACAAATGATGCCTCCAAAATTTTAAAGCAAAAACAACAGCAGCTAATTCCAAATCATGTATAGGGTAATTTTCCTAATGAATTTTCAACTAATATGAAGCATAAGCAATTACCTGATCATTCTACATTAGGATGCAACCATGTCCTTTCATTGAAGCATCACTGTAGATAACAAACTCACCATTCCTGGAAGGTAGTGCCAAAATTGGAGAATTCACCAATATTCATTTCAATTCCATAAAACAATCATCACATTCTTTTGTCCAGATATAATTAACACCCTTTAAAGTTATCTTAGTCATTGTACTAGATAACCACGCCAAATTTATATCAAACCTTCAGTAATAGCCTGCCAAACCAAGGAAGCTACGAATCTCAGTTACATTTGTGGGTCTTGGCCATTCTTTAACAACCTTTTTTGGTAGGATCAACAGTTATCCCATCTTTAGAAACAATGTGACAAAGGAAAGAAATTTGTTTCAACCAAAACTCACACTTGCTGAATTTCCCATACACTTTCTTTTCTTTTTAAAGTTTGCAAAATAACACTTAAATGCCTTTCATGCTCTTATTTACATTTAGAAAACACCAAAATATCATCATTGAAAACAACCACAAACTTATCCAAGAACTCATGGAAAATTCTATTCATAAGGTCCATGAATAGAGTAGGTGCATTGGTTATCCCAAAAGGCATTACTACATATTCATAATAGTAATATCTTGTACGAAACATGGTCTTTGTAATATCAGCTTCCTTTACCATCAACTGATTGTACCCCGATCTCAGGTAAATCATTGAAAAAAATAGAACTCCCTGGAGTTGTTGAAACAAATCATCGATATTAGGAAAGGATATTTTTTCTTAACAGTGATATTATTCAAGGCTCTATAATCAATGAAAAGTCTCATTGAACCATCTTTCTTTTTAACAAATAAAACAGGATCACCCCATGGTGATGTGCTAGGTCAAATGAAACCTTTCTCTAATAAATCATGAAATTGCTCCTTCAACTCCAAAAGTTCAATTTGAGCCATTTGATAAGGGGGTTTTGAAATTGGCTTAGAATCGGGAACTAAGTAAACAGTAAATTCAACTTCCCGATCTGGTATTATTCTCAGCAACTCATCAAGAAAAAAATCAGGATACTCCTTTACCACTGGTACATCATTAATCTGAATAGTTCCCTTGTTTTCAACTATATGTGCAAGGTAACAGTCATTTCCTTCTTTTACAAGTTTATCGGCCTCTTGATATGTTATCAACAGTAAGGGTTCATTCCTGTACACGAAATGAAAGTCTTTCTGAAAAGAAACTTCATTAGCTCTACAGTCCATCTTAGCATAGTAAATAGAGAGTCAATCCATACCCATGATATAATAAAACTCTACTAGAGGTAAAATAATAAGGCTTGAAAGAAGGTTCGTTCCACGGATAAGGATAGGAAGATTCTTAAAAATTATTTTTTCCTCAACATTTTCCCCATGTGTTTTTACCATAAGTTCAGGAGTCATTTCTTGAGATGGTACTCTGATTTTACTAGAAAAGTTTTCAGAGATGAAAGAATTTGTAGACCCCAAATCAAACAACACACTGGAATAATCTGAAAAAACAAACAAAGTACCTGATACCACTTCATTTGACGGCCCAACATCTGCTGAAGTAGTTTCAAAGGATTTCACCACCCCTTTATTCTTGTAGTCTAACTGCTTCCCATCACTCGAGCTCTCTGTTGGACACTCGTTTGCATAGTGACCCATCTCATTGCACTTAAAACATTTCCCTAACTGTAAATCAAATTTGGTCTTACCATCACCCTGATCTTTTTCAGTGCAATCACGAGCCTTATGTCCCATCTTACCACATTAGTAGAACTTTCTAGAAATCAGAAGACATTCCCTAGCATGCATTTTACCACATTTATCACAAACTAGAAACATAGTTTTCTTACTGCCAGGCCTTTTTGAAGAATTCCTTCCTTTCTCCTACCACCTCGGTCTCTTCTTTTGCTGGTTGTTATAGAACACTGGATCATTGGAAAACTCCATTTCCACCTTCTCAGCACATCGAACCAGATTTTCATAACTCTTGAACTCGTGAGAAGCTAAAGCCCTTTGCTATTTTGGATTTATTCCTAAGTAAAAACGATTGATTTTACTATCAAGGTCTCAGATAAAATTTGGAGCAAACCTTGCCAATCAAGTGAACCATTCTTCATAGGCAGCCACTGAGTCTTCCTCTTGCCTCAATTCTAGGAATTGTTTTTCCATCCTATGTCGAACAACCTTACGAAAATACTTCTCAAGAAATAGACCTTTGTATTCATCCCAGTCGAGAGCATCAATCTCATCAATGTCCCTGATATTTTTAACCATTGACCACCACTGATCTGCTTTACCCTCCAAAAGGTAAATAGAAAGACTAACCTTTGGATTGTCTGAACACCCCATGAAATCAAAAATCTTCTCGAGTTCTATAATCCACCCTTCATCTAGCACATGGTCAGATGATCCTCTGAATGATGGGGGATGTTGCCTCATGAAATGTTCCACCACTGACATGTTCCTCTGCGGTTGATCTGGCTGATCTTGTGCATGGATACCACCAAAATTTATCGCTTGAGTAAATTTCTCCATTACTGCAACAAACTGTTCAGTTCCAATTCCGACCATCTCAGGATGTTGATTCGAAAGGTTATTTCCTTCTGTATGCCTTCCTAGCACTGCTTACCTATTTCCTCTGTGGAAAGCCATTCTGAACAAACATGTCTTAGATGAAGCAACATGGTAATCTTCAAATGCTATATCATTTCAATTTGACCATAAAAATTATTTTTGGATAATAATTTAATAGAATTATAACTCCTAATGTTATCTAAACAGACCTCTGATACCAACTATAAGGCCCCGACCTTAAACATTACTTAATCTTGAGTTATTAAAAGATTACACATTGAGGATCTTTTCAGGTTTATAGTTTTAGAGAATTAGATCATAAATCATGAATTACATTCCACATTCAAACAAAGTGGTTACCAAAAAAGATAGTATTCATTTTTTCCCATCAATGGAAACATATTCAAATCAACACATGGATTCTTTAATTACACTTCCTTGACCCAATCATCACATCATGTACCATTCCCTTGACCTGTGAAAACCATTTCAAAAACATAGGATGAGCATAAAAAGCTCAGAAAGGGATATAAAAGTATGAAATGAAAACATTAGTCCATGTATGAAATCATAATTTACTCATAAAACAAAATCATTTTAACATACCTCATAAAATCATGAATAAATCATATAAATCATAAGACAAAAAGGTAACTTGAGGCATTCATAACATTCTTACGTAGGGAGTAACCCTCACGGTTACGTTTAGAATACCCATCACAATATATTCCCTAAATATCTTCGGAGAAATCTTAACGTTTATCCCCTTTGCAATACCCAATGCATTGGAGAGCTATATCGGGCCCACCCGCCCTTATTTTATCACAAAACCACCCGTCTTCATGATAATTCCAAATAACCATAACATAATCGTATCACATAAAACATGCATAAAGGAAACATAACATTTCCACATTTCAATCACAAGATATCAATACAACATATTGATATAATAAAAACATTATGAAAAAAAATTTCAATACCAAAATAAATGAAAAGTAAAACATGGTATTTATTATTTCATTTAAAAAAATGTTATGGCTTCTAGAGGAAGCTGAAAATCAAATAATGGTCACGATGGAAGAGAAGAAGTTGTCGCCGCATACGTACGACAAAAAAACATTTGTTTTGTCATTTAGTAAAACGATTCATATAAAAAATATTCCTTTTGAATAAATGTAAAATCCAAAGGGGTTTATACACCATACGAAAGAATGTTGTGTATAAAACAAAATATGCCTCAATGAAAGGAGATTGAGACGATGTCCCTTACCTCGTATCCAACTTGACTTGATCATTCTTTAATCTCCTGAAAATAAACTTGAGTTAATTTATACTTACTTAAGAACACTTTTCAAGTTCATTATTCCTTTTATGTCACCTATTACCATGTCATGAACACTATGTAATTATTTAAGTTAATAACGGTCGTTTTAACGATCAATAATACTTGAGTCAAAAATAATCTCTTTATAATTACAAGTTGTTCATGTAAACATTATATCCAGAGTTATATTCATGATGTAGATATCATATATATAATATATATCAAGTATATACATGGATTTATAATATTACATAACATTTAGAGGTAATAAATGAAATGCACCGTTCATGGAGACGGTAAGCTGTACGTACACATGAACGCTACTTTCATTTCTATTTCATATATTATGGAATGGAATCATAATGATATAAAGGTATATTATAATTCCAATATAATATCATATATAATATAATTAACTCCATCCTTTATACGTTCCATATATGGCATTAACAAATGAAATCACTTTGAGGGGGAGGTAGTCCACACTTCTTAAAATGAAGATATCGCGTTTACCCACAATGGAAAACATAAAGGTATGCCAAAAATGAAAAATACAGAATATTAAGGAATAAATAAACATATTATATATCATATATAAATATAGTGTCATCTTAATGGGCACCTTTTAAGGTGTTACAAGTATATTGAACAATCTTCGTTTCGTGAGGCAGAAATTTGCCATCCACGGAAACAATATGCTCTTTAACCATTCGATGAAGGTGTGTGTATCTGTAGCTAGAATAATTCTTATAAAAACATCCAAGTATATTTAATATACTTGTTTCGTTACATAATAAATGAATTAAAAGAGTTTAGGGGGTTGGAAAAGCAAAATAAAACAAAAGAACATTAGAGAAGACTTTACCTTTAAATCGTGTAACTCTTCATGTTTTGAACCTAAATGGTTACTTGAAGAGATTTATGCCCAAATTAAGGATTCTAGGATGAATATTGGGATGTGGAGAGATAAAATTATCAGATCTTGGCCGAGCCAATGGCTTGAGAAGTGTGGGTAAGGAGGTAGAGGTGGGGGCCTTTTATAAGAGGAGAGGAGGGGCACTCTTGGAATGGTATAAAATGTTACTTTATTTTCAAATGAGTTTCGGATTGTAAAGGACCCACATTGATTTGTTTTGAGGATAAGGTGATAAGGGTTCTAAATATACTCATCCAATATTCCTTTGAAAAGTGTATGTCTTAGATTTTATATTATCTTTTCATTTTATTTAAATCATTCATTAATGAGGTAATCGCTGCATCATCATGATGTCATAAATAATTTAATTTATTTAATGTCTAAAATTTATAAAAAAATACAATGATGTAGGAAATATTTTTATCATTCAAATTACTATTTATAGTCCAATAGATAATTTATGTAGACAAAATTAAAAATGTTTTACTCATGTGATACATTCTTTGTTATATTTAACTTTCTTTAAAAATAAAAAGATAAAAATTCATTATCACACAAAATTGATTCCATGGGGTCCCCACGTTTGGCAAAAGGCGTCCCATGGTCGGCCATGACACAACCAATTGCATGAGAACACATGTTTGGATCATTTGTTATTATTATGATATGATTTTATTATCCTTAACTACCCGATTACAAATTAATCTAGATAATTAAAGATAATTACAGTCGTTACTATTCATAATGTCCAAAAACAAAAGAGTATTGTTTATATAATTTGGACATTGTGATTAAAAATATTTAATCCATTTTACCATATTCCAAACACAAAAATTGCAATAATTCATTTAAAAATAATTCCCGTTGTCAAAACAAATAGCAGGTTTTTTAGAAACAATATCTATGAAAAGTTTGGCACTTGTTTATGCCCAATTACAAAGTTAAATTAATCCTAATGACCACCATTGGATTAAATGATAAAAAAATATTTTAATTAAACTTTATGAACAATTAAAAAGATAATCTATCCATATAATTAAATTAGATGAAAAAGCAGTTTTGATGTAAAATGCAGTATTTTTCACTATTCATTAAAAAATGAACATTATCAGAAAAATACCAAAAAATTATCGAATGTAAATTTCAATGTCCAAATAATAAATAATATGTTTATTTTGAAAAATAGAGCTTATAAAATTCTCAAAAGTTTTATTTAAAAATGGTTTTCCATCAAAAGGCAGTAAAACAATCTTTTAAAAATATTAGTGTTTTCCATGCTTAAGGTTGGATTTATTCTCATTTTAAGCCCCTAAAACACTATCTAATTCATAAATAGACTTAGATAAGAATTTATTATTATTCATTTCTTACTTGGGATGTTACAAAAGCACATCGTAATATGAAACCCTTGGTCGTATTCTATTATAACTTCTTCTTCAATTGTTCTTACTCACTATTTTCCATTCTAATAGGAGACTAGGTCATGGTCATATATATACGATTATGTTCAATTGTGACTCAACATCTCTGGGAAGAGGATGTCATGAAATTTCTTTAATAAACACATCCTTTTAGTAACTCTCAATGGGCATGTCTTCAAGAATAATCCTCTCCTATTCCATGATCATCTAAGCTGGATATTCTCTATCATAAGGAATTGATATCATCACTTAAATTTATTATTCTTAAAGTGATTCATCATCCTCCTTACAATTATACATAATTTAATGATGCCTTAGGATGTGAAGTGTGATATCCCTATCCTAGTAGATTGTGTTGGATTTTTATAAAGATATATAATACATGACCAATAAAGCCTCAAACTCCACCAATGGAAGTAAGAAGAATATTTCATGGAGGGTCATTCGAAAAAAATTTACAATGGAGGAGTTATATACTGTAGATGCAATAATATCACCCAGTTTTGATCTCACAGAAAACTTAACCTCTATATATTGATTTGGTTTTTGAATAGATATTCTAAACAGTCATTGCGTAAAAAATGAATATAAATAGAATTATATATTACATTCAATAAATGAATTGAATAATATTCACCACATAATTTTCGATCTCCACCTTAATTGAATCGATAAAGTGTTCTATTATTTATTCAATGGATGTTGTTGTAGTTGATTGTCTCTTAAATCAATGATTTTGGGAATTGGATTGACTAATTCTAATGTTCATTATAGTTGGACCACAATACATTAGGCTGAGTGATGATCTGAACCATCCTTCCATCTTATGCATTAGTGGTATTCATTGATTCCCTTTTTCAACTATTAGATTTATTCCCTTCTCTTCCAAATTTGAATCATCTCCTATTTTCATTTAAATAGTTCCCAATAAGCTTCTTCCTACAAGATTGACATGTGGGATTTTATTTATTTATCTTTTTACATTGTATTTATTTGTCTATCATCCCATATAAAACTCCACATTGATCTTTTTTATCTATTGGAAAATTAGGCCACTAAGAGTATCCAATGTAATGACCCAAAAACTATGTATATTTTTTTTAATTATTTTTGTTTATTAAGTGTCTCAAAAATTGGAGGCGCGTGATTTCGATGCCTGGAGAGCCCAGAACAGATTTTTTGAACTTTTTTAGGTACGTTTAGTAAATTTGTGTGTGAAATTTTCTATCTTTCGAGATAGTGCTCAGATTAAATATCTAAGGGAAATGTTGAATCCGCAGTATCGGGATTTAATTATGAGATTCCTAACTTTGATCAAAAAGGGCCAGGAAAACAAGTTATTTCTTTGACATAAAAAATAATAATAAAATTGATAAAAGTTATTTTATTTTCATTTTGAAACCGTTGGAAAAATGGAGGTGGGACCATAGTTCCATGTTAGACCATTTAATTCCTTGACCCTTAGGTTTTGTAACCACATCGTTTGGAGAATTAAAAGCTTGAGTAGTCACACCGTTGGGAGAATTAATAGTTAGAGTAACCACAATTTTGGGAGAACTAATATGTTTATTAATTAAAATAATTAATGAACCCAATTAATTGTGTGGTGCATTGCTCCCCTCTTTTATTCTATTTCATCAATGTGTGGGCTCAAGCTTTGGGATATGTACAAGAGGAATCTCGAACTAAATGTTGGCGGCTTCCCCCTCCGATGAGGAAAAATAATTAAGTGACGATCGTTGGAGGAATTTCCGGACTATGACAATCACCAACAGAACACCTTTAGATGCATAAACTACTTCATCATCTACAACATATTCTAATGGAAACAAGGTACGGTGATTCATTGTTTTCCTATGAGTTTTTTCCTACATTAAATGCTTCCATAGTTATTATGCTAATGCAAAGGGTGTGGTCCAATCCTAGAATTCTACGACCCTCCTTTGAACTCTGTTATGGTTATGTTCATCATTGGAAAATATAAAATATGGTGGCAAGGCAGAACCAAGGGAAGTGTAGTGTAGGCATTGTCTTGGTAGACCCATAGTCGCAGATGAGAAAAAAATGGACCACCAGAGCTTCATCAATGGTCCGTGAAAGCTACGCTGGCAAGGAGGAACTGGTGACCGAGGGAGACAGCAGTAGGTACCAGCCAGCCTGGAAGGAATGGCGGTGCCCGAAGGCTCTATAGCGGACAATGGAGAAGTCATCCAACACCATCCACATTGAATAGGGGTGGCATGCTATGATGGAGCCCACACTGACCAGTTATAAGGTTCCTAGCCATCTGGAACCAGGGAATTAAAGACCCGAATGGTTGTAGCCATTTGGAAGGGGAGTGGACCCCACATGCTCGGCTAGTATGCTAAGCGGTTCTATGGCCTGGCCGGACTCGTGGTCCAGTAGGCTGAGTTCGCAGTCCTGTGGGTTGTGCCCATGGCCCAATGGTCCGGACATGGCTCAGATGAACGAGGATGAGCCCCCTCCCCCTTCAGGCCATGTCGGTCTGACCGATTTAGACCGTACCCAAACCTCTTTTTCTAGTTATACTTAAATGAGTTTATCTCTTAAACCAGATGTATGTTAGAAATACAGGTTTCAATTATGTAACCCTTAAGGCAAGCCAGTCATTTTGAGATAATCCATGAGAGTCTTAGAGAATTTTGGTGTTTGGAAAGGTTGGATTGTACTAGAATCAAACCAAGCCATCAACACTAAAATGACTATAACATACATACCGGGAGTTCGGTTGACGCACCGTCTATTGTGATGGAACCATTATGTCATAAAGAATCATTTTGTTACTTCTTAAACTCACTTCATCTAGGCTGAAATATGACTGATGGATTGGGAGATGTTCTCCCAAGCGCACTGCGTGCGAAACCCTACAACTGGCTGAGACATAAAGACTGCTGACATTCAAATCTATGTTACTCGACAACCTAGAGGGAAGTACCTCTATGTAACTTTGCAGGCCCATGGTGGGGAGTATCTCTATGTGACCCTGCTGACCCATGATACTCAATAAGAGGAATACCTCAATAGGCGATGGTGGGGAGTGGTTCTGTGTGGGCCAGTAGACCCTCGGCACGCGATGGGGAGAAGTACCTAAGAAGTTCATGGTTAGTGGGAAGAACCTCTATGTTACATGGTAGGACCACTGTACTCAATAGAAGTGGTGTTCTCAAGTATCCAAGGCATTCAACGATGTGATTGATGATGCTACTATTACTAGTAGAATATACCTAGTATGAGATCTCTTTTGCTTTGTATGTTGTGATTGAAATAACGATTTTTGGTATTCCCTTTGTGGGATTTTGAGAGACCTCTAGGGTTCTCGGAGTCCCTACTGAGAATTGTTATACTCACCACTTCATGGAATTCAACTTCACATTGTTTTATATGGTAAAGAAGACGCGCATCTTTGACTGAGTCTTGAGGAACCAAAAATTGATGGTGTACATAGGTGACTGGTGGACATGGAAAGCCACAGTGATATGTTGTACCTTCCCTTCCTATAGGATCCTTGGTGGATGACCTCCGGAGTTGTTCTCCTTTTTTGTCTTTCCAATTCAGTTGGTCTAGTATTCTGGACGTTTTACATTAGTACATACATTTACACACTATAGTGGTTTTTAGTTATTATTGTACATTTATCCTTCTGTTTTGTTTTACTCATGCGCAATGTGAACTATCTGTGTGTGTACATGTTTTGAGGAAATGCCATTACATTATGAGGACATGCCTTTTCAGTGAAAGTCGCCAATCCATGAAAAATATGTGGCGGGATTGGGGTAGTCACGGCACGGGCCTGGTGCATGGTTTGAGACAAAGTTGTATCAATGTATGGTTGGTTACCCCACAAATACCGGGATTCTAATGTTTTTTTGGGGGTAACAGTGTTAAGTGTTGCGAGTACGACTTTTAGATCCGGGGAGTCTACTATTGATGCAGCGGCCGACGTATCCATACAAAAAGACCTAGAATTCTATTTTACCCTCAATACATGATAACACTGGTTATATAACTACCTCCATTATTTGAAAAAGATTCATCTCCCCAGGTATAACCTTCTAACTATTGTACATCTTGATCTATATTAGGATGCCTCCACATGGATGACCAGCTAGTATCCTAATATTTTGTCATGTGGACAACCAACCTAGGGATGAGGCATCCATTCAGGGACCGGTGGTTGAGATGGACCCACTAGGTGGTGCACCAGTCCTACCACCTCCCAATGGTCAATATCTACTGCTGTAAGTTCTAGCAGAGGACTTTCATAGGCTCAGTTCCATACATGAGTTTCAGTGACATAGAACTCCCTGATTCGGGGGAGAGACGGATCCTTGGGTCACTAAGGACTGGCTAGAGGATGTGACGTGGGTCTTCCTTTTAGATAGGACACCACAAAACTAGATTTATATCATACAATGAGCCTTCTACAGCGATAAACAGGGAGATGGTGGAGTTTGACAATCCTCACTCTCAATGTGGAGTCCCTCACTTGGGATAAATTTGAGAGGATTTTTTTAGGAAGAGTTTTTCCCCATGACGTTGTAATATGTGTTCATTCAGGAGCTTCACCACCCACTACATTTCATCATGATAGTGGTCAGGTACTCAGAGAGGTTCAGAGAGAATTGTTGCTACTCCACAGACATGGTGCGAGACCCATTCATCAGAGATCGAGCCATCGAGCAGGGACTCAGGTAGGAGATTAGGGCTTCAATGGTTTTTCTCAGCATCTCTTCCCTGGTTGGGGTGCTAGAGAGAGCCCTTATGATGGAGATCGTATTGGAAGAGTAGGAACCATCTGTTAGAGTTTCCATCATTCCCCCGGCAGAATATTCATAGGTAGGTAGTAGACAATAGACACATGGGCTCAAGCAGGCCAGGTCTTTCAAAGGCCGACCCTAGGACTCAAGGTTGGGAGTGCGAGGCTCTAAGAACATATAGAGTTAGATGTGCCCATTGCCCGAATTTTCATGTGGTGGTTAGGAAACAATGGCCCGTGACATCCAGACCCGCCATATAAATGACCAACAGGTGGTTGAGCAGATGGCGATGGGTGACAGTTGGAGGTGTTTCCCCACAACCCCTAGGTGGTCCACCCCAAGCACAGTGAGCTGCCAGAAAGGGGCGAGCACATATAAATGTATCATATGCTTATTACCACAACACTCCATAGATTATTAGAGGTACGATCAATGTCTATTCCACCCTAGTTGCAGTTATTATAGGAAATAATTCCAATCACTCATTCATTTCCACAGTTATAATTCAGAGCTCTTGGAATCTGATGGAGTAGTTTGCTCGATCCTTACAATTAGAGACTCACATGAGAGAGGGTTTGACGATTACACTTTGGTCTAGACAGTGTGACCTCACTCAAGGAGGAGAGAGATTCAGATGGGATCTCCTAGTAGCATCATCGAGGCCTTATGAATTCATCTTGAGTATGAATAGTCTATCCATAGTCCATGATTAGATAAACTACTTTAGGCACAATGTGTGGTTTATACGTGAGGGTGGGGTCATGTTTACCTTCACTAATGATAGGGAAACCATTTCAGCATAGGATAGACATTCTTGGAGGAGGGTGAATCCAATCACCCATCAGTTGGCTAGCCTCACCATCAGTGTAGTGGACGAGAGGAGTCTGAGCTATCCTATAGTGGATGACCAGTATGTTGATTCCATCCCTGATGATGTTCTAGGACTACCTCGTCTTAGAGATGTATACTTTTTTAGTCGACCTGTACCCAAAGATGAAATAGATATCTACACCATCATATCATATGGCCCCATTGGAGGTTTCTGTGCTGAGGGTGATATATGGAAGACATGTAGAGGAAGGGGTTCATATGGCCTAGTGTTTCTCCTTGGGTAGCATCGATTTTGTCCTATAAGAAGGCAGATGGGAGTCTACGGATTTGTGTTGACTATCGGCACCTAAACCAGGTGACCGTCATGAACAAGTATCCTCGGTCGAGGATCGATGATCTCTTCGACCAGTTGAAGGAAGCTCATCGACGTTCAAAGATATACATCAGATCAGGTTATCACCAGCTCAGGGTATTGGATGAGGAGGTACTAAAGACAACCTTATAATGCCGGTATGACCATTAAAAGTTCTTGTGGATTCCCTTCATTGTGACCAACACTCCAGAATTGTTCATGGGGATCGTGAATAATATCTTCCATAATTACCTAGATTGATCCATGGTAGTCTTCACAAAATACATCTTGGGGTACACATCGATGAAGGTGAAGAATGCCAAACACCTACAGATAGTTCTAGATAAAAACATAGAGAACCCACATTATGAAATGATCTCAATGTTTAAGTTCTAGATATGGGTAGTCCACTTCATATGGCATGTTATCTCAGAGGATGGAGTTGTAGTGAATTAGGCAATGATAGTTACAATGCTTTCTTGGGATCCACCCAGGAGTGTAATTGAGGTCTGGAGATTCTTGGGATCATATGGATTCTACCAGATATTCATATCTGAATTATACAATGTAGAGGCACCATTTTCATCATCGATGAAGAAGGGGAAACCCTTCTTGTGGACGGAGATGTGCCAGCAAAGTTTCCAAGAGCTGAGTAGGAGACTGACAAGTGACCCCACCATTAGGCTACCAGATGTGGGTGTTGGGTATGTAGTCTACTGCGATGCATCAGGGACAAGATGAGGTTGTGTCCTGAAGCAGAAGTGAGAAGTGATTGCCTATGGCTCAGAATATTTGAGACAACACGAGTAGAACTACGCTACCCATGACAGGGAGTTAGGAGTTGTGGTCTTTAAACTATTGATGTGGCTTCAGTACTTTAGGGGTGAATGAGTTACTGTTTACTCTGATCACAAGAGACTCATTTATATCTTCTTAGAGAAGGACATGACCTTGAGACAATGGTGATGGATGGTGTTCCCATAGGACTAAAAATTTGACATTGCTTACACTCTTGAGAATGGGAACGTCATAGAAAACACACTCAATATGAGGTATGATCTGCAGTTGCTGAGTGTGGTGGAAGAGCAGCTAGCCGCATTGGAGATATAATTCATGTATAGAGATAGAGAAGCTTACCACAAATCTATGGCTATCACTCCCCCACCCATTTATTGTGTTCGTGAGTCTCAGCTTGGGTACGTTGACTGTGAGGCCCGATGTGCTCAGATATCCTCGTGACTGTCTTCCTAGGGAATTTATGAAGGTGGGGAGAATGTCTTACACTTTATTAGATGAAAAATTGTACCATTGAGGCTACGATAGGAGGTGTTTTGGGAGTTCCAAACATCCCATTTAGCAGCACATCCGTGTGTGGTGAAGATGTACCTAGACCTCCATAATCAGTACTGGTTTTCAGGGATGAAGATTGTTGTGGAATTGTTTGTATCACAATTCATCACTTGTCATCATGTGATGTCTGAGCATTTGGTACCAGCAGGCTTAACTCATCCACTTTAGGTTCCATAATAGAAGTTGGATGTTTTCTCCGTGGAGTTCTTAATAGGCTACCATGTACATCCCAGGGCCACGATTCCATCTAGGTGATCGTTGACTGACTCACCAAGTTGGCCCACATACTCCATATCTGTGAGAAGGGATTAGTAGAGGGATCGAGACATCTCTACATATAATATATTGTACGGAATCACTGAGTTCCCTCAACGATCATCTCGGATCACGATGCTCATTTTACATCTTGCTTGTATTAGTCATAGAAGGAGGACTTCGGGATTCAACAATTCATGATCACATCTTTTCACCCTTAGAGAGATGGTCAGATAGAGTGGACCATACAGACACTCTAGGGCATGCTTCATGCTAGTGTCCTTGATTTTGGCCAATGTTGGGAGGCCCACCTACCATTGGTGGAGTTCGCATACAAAAATAGTTATCTCTTTACCATTAGAATGGCTGAGTTTGTGGCCATGTATGGGTGACCTTGCAGATCCCCTCTATGTTGGACTGTCCCAGGGGAGTCGACACTTGTGGGTCCAGATTTGGTACATGCTACCACAGAGA
The DNA here is from genome assembly GCA_963277665.1 of Viscum album. Taxonomy (NCBI): domain Eukaryota; kingdom Viridiplantae; phylum Streptophyta; class Magnoliopsida; order Santalales; family Viscaceae; genus Viscum; species Viscum album. Next base: position 1,097,659,511 of record OY728157.1, read on the forward strand.
AGGTTCAGATCATCTAGGAGAGTATGAAGACTGCACATAGCCGATACAAGTCTTATAACAATAGGATATGTAGAACATTTGATTTTTAGGAGGGAGACCGTATCTTCCCACGGGTCTCACCCCAACAAGGATTACAAAGGTATACCCAGGGCGACATGCTATCTGTAATGTCCATCAGACCATTCATGATGCTCATCAGAGTAGACGAGGTGGCGTACCATCTATCTCTTTCCACACAAATGCACTGGGTGCATAATGTATTCCATGATTCATAGCTATGGAGGTACCTTCATGATCCATCACAAATTTTTGAATGGGGTGAACTAGACATCGACGATGGGGCGACATTTTCAAAGTTCCCAGCAGAGATAGAGGATCAGCAATAGTGGGTCCTTCGAGGGTGGTTGATTCCACTCTGGCATTTCTGTTGGTAGCACGTGATTATCCAGGATATCACATTGGAGTAGGAGGCTCTAATACATGACCAGTACCCCCATTTGTTTCCCTAGTATTGTTGTGGATTTTGGGGATGAGAAGACATAATGTGGGAAGAATATAAAGACCCATATATTCCATATAATATATTTTTTTCTATAATTACTAGAATGTTAAAATTACTGGCATGAGATTTCAAGGTGCGGAGAGCTTAGAATAGATTTTTTGAACTTGTTTTTAGATATGTTCAGTAAATGTGTTGGTGATATTTTATAACATTTGAACTGGTGCAAAAATTAAATATCCAAGGGCATTGTTGAATCCAAATTGCGGTTATTCTATTAAGATAATCATAACATTAACTAAAAAGGGTCGAATGAAAATGTTATCTTTACAAACATTACAAAAATAATAATAAAATTAGTAAAGTATATTTTATTTTTTCAAAACCGTTGAAAAAACGACAGTGGTACCACTGTGAAACGTTAGAATATTTAATGTCTTTACCCTTATGTTGTGTGACCAAATAGTTGGGATAATTATTAGGTTTAGTAACCTCACCGTTGGGAGAATTAGTAGGTTGATCAACCACACTATTGGGAAAATTAAATTTTCATTTAGTTAAAGTCATTAATGAACCCAATTAATTGTGTTGTGCATTTTCCCCCTCTTTTCATCTATTTTCTCAAAAACTAGGATTTGGTTTTGGGAGAGCTATGAGAAGAAGATCTGATGAAACACCGGCGACATCCCACTATGACGAATAATGGTGATCATGCGATGGTCATTGGAGGAATAAACGTTCTACATCAAGCACAAATGAACACCTTCAGATGAAGATACCACCTCCACATCAGTAGCACCTTCTAATAGAAACAGGGTAGGAGGTTTCATTGTTTACCTTTGATTCATTTTCTTCATGATATGATTATCATGTTATTATGATAACACAGAGTGTAGGGGAAAATCCAATAAGGCCCGAACACTCTACTGAACTAAGTTATGGTGGCGTTTTTCATGGGACAATAGAAGATATGGAAATAATGTAGAACGAAGGGTTGCATAGCATAGGAATAATTCTGGGCGGCCCTTAGGGGAGGATGAGAATGAAAACAGACCACCATAGACTCTATAGTGGCTTACAAAAGATATGTCATCAAGGAGGCACCAACGACCAAGGGAGGCGGTGGCCGACGCCCGTCGGTCGTGAAGGAATGACGATGCACGACGGCATCGCATCAAACAAAGGAGCGGTCGGCCAGTGATGACTGCTTTGATGAGGGGAGACATGCTATGGCGACACACCATGAAAGAAGGCCACCGATTCGAGCCGTGGAAGAGGTGGTTCCCACTCCTGATGGTCCGCTACAAGATGGTCCGCACAGACCGACTCGGTGGTGCAGCGCAATCCAGTGCTACTGTTGAGTCGGGCGGTACACTACGGTGGCACGCTCTGAAGGAGGGAAACATCTTTGAGTAGTGGTGGAGGGTGAACCCACGCCCGTGGGTGCATAACGGGCCGGTCCATGCAGACCGTCCAAGAGGCATGACACCATCTGACATCACTGCTTTGAAGACCCAAACAGATGAAGCCATTCAGAAGGGGAGTAGACTCCCCATGCTCGGCCAGCGGGCTGAGCGGTTCCGCGGCCCAACAGGCCACACCCAACTTGGTGGGCCGGGCCAGACCTATGGTCCAGCGGACCAAGCTTGCAGTAAGCGGGCTGAGCCCTCGAACCAGTGGGCGATCCCAAAACCTAGTGGGCGTGACCTGACGTAACTAAACTAGGCCAAGCCCAGTCCCCTTCGGGCGGGGCCCAATGGATAGGGTCATGTCGATTTCACTGGGTCAGACCATACCTAGACCCATTTTTTTCCCAGTTATGCTTAAATGATCATATATCTTAAACCAGATTTCCTTTTGATGAACCATCTAGGACACCAAAAACCTTAGGAAGAGGTATTCCTTTTGAGATTCTCTATGAGAGAATCAGAAAAAGTTGGTGTTTGGCTAGGTTTGATCGTACCAGAATCCAACCAGGCCCTCAGAAATAAAATGCCTATAACTTATATAACGATTGTTTGGTTGATGTGTTGTATGCTGAAATGGAAGGATTATGAAAAGGTGAATAATTAGTTTTCTTTGTAGAGGGACTTTGTGCGGGTTGAAATATGACCGTTGGATTGAGCAGCGGTTCTAACAAGAAAACTATGTGTGGAACCCTACAACTGGCTGAGAACTGAAGACTCCAGACTTTTGACACTGTGTGAATTAACAACATAGTGGGAAGAACCACTATATGAATTTTAGGGCCCAAAGTATGTGGAGGCTCTACGAGACAAAGTATACCCACAGTACATGACATGAGAAGTACATCAACAGGCCATGGTGGAGATCGGCTCGGTGTGACCCCGAAGACATACAGTACATGATGGGGAGGAGTACTTATGATGTTCTTGGATAGTTGGAGGCACCTATATAGGACTTGGCTGTCCCACTATACTCGATAGAGAAGGATTTATCCAGAAGTTGAGGTATTCAATGGTGTGACAGATGATTCTACAGTTACTACTTTAGAATATACATTGTGTGAGATGTCATTTATTTTGGGCGTTGTGATTGATATCATGATATGTGGTTTTTCTTAGTGGAATTCCGAGATTCCTCTGGGGGTCTTAGGGTTGTTACTAGGTATTTTTATACCAAACCAGGCATAAGCTTCACGCGCACCTTGTTGTGTCTTCTGCAGACGAAAAGTCAACTTTGATTGAGTCTCGAGGAACCCAAACTTGATAGTGTACAGAGGTGACCAGTGGATGCAGAGAGCTGCAGTGACGATCTGCACATACCCATCAGGAAGGATCCTTGGAAGAAGACCTCAAGAGCAGTTTTACTTTTTTTGGTCTATTTCTATTCTAGTTGGGCTGGTATTCTGCACCCTTAACATCAGTATTTACTTTTACAGTCTTTGGCGGTTTTTAGTTGTGGATGTACCTTTCTCCTTTCATTGTGTTTTACTTGTGCGAGGTGTGCCCTTTATGTGTGTGTACAAGTATTTTGGCAATGTATTCCCATTTTAGGGAAATTACTATCCAGTGCTACTCTCCATCCCCTATCCTATGGAAGGCAGAATTGTTATAATCCCAGCATGGGACCCAGGTGATGGGTCAGGATCTCCCTTATGACATTAAGGTTTCAAAAAAAATCTCATCATTGGTGTTGAATTATCCAATCACCAATAGTTTTTATAGACTCAAAATTAATTCACTAAAGAAGTTCTCCACCTTGCATTTCTTGTTGTTGAAAAATATGTCGTCATATCATGTAGGCCTTGTTAATTTTTTTCTCATATTCATTTGATTGACTCATATTCCTTTTTTTTCAGTCTAATGAACTCTCTCTCTATCTTATGATGTGGATTTCGATGAAAATATTTATGGATTGTTTTCGGTTATCCTTCCTAATATGTGGAATCAATTTATTATTTGGAATTTGTGTCCTTCGTTTCTCTCCTCCACTGATCAACTTCCCTATAGAAATAGATGAAAAACATGTTACATTATCTTCTTATGAGAATTAAAGGATAGATAATATCTTCACAATATATTTACTCTACTAATCCATGATGGGAGGGAAATAAGATCCACTAAATATAGAATGAGTTTTCACAGAAAGGATTCACCAAGAAAACATATTTTGGTGGAGAAGGAGGTTTTTTGACCCGATTCAAGTAATTATTAATAACGTGATTTGGTTGAATCAGTTCTATACTAAAGATCCATTCTCTGGTTCCCATCAGTTTTGTCATCTCATTATGGGAATAATAAAAGTTTCTATAACATTGCTTGTAAGAAAAAATTCTCTTATTTCCATCCATTAACTGAATATTTAAATAAAATATGAGTGCTAGAATACATAGTTATTTAGAATATAAAATGTCAACTATCAATATAAAATATTAAACTTATGGATAAAAAGTATATCCTAACATATGATTTGGATTCAGTGTAAAATTTTATAGTCTTATGCTGACAAATACTAAACTATGTTCTAATACAAATAATACTGACCCATGTTGTTTACATGTATTATTACATGATTTTTGTCATAATTATCCATTATATACAAACCAAGGATCTACATGTTTAGTGTCTTTGGATTAATAGGTACGTAATTAGAAAACATGAAACTAGAATAAAAAATATTTTTATTAATAACCATAATTATAATGTAACTCCCTTTGAGGTCATTCAATTACATAGTATATGTTTTGAAATACACATAGATATGGGATGAGCTAAAATTCCAAGTATGGTAACAAAAATGTGATTAAATAATAACACCTGTTGTCGAGGGAATAACATGATACCAAAAAAGGAATGTCTTATGAATAATGTTATAGAATAATAAAATATAGAATATTGACTCAAATGAGCATTGAAAAATAGGAAAATGGAAGAAACATATAACATGAAATAAACATGAGCCAAGGATAACTTCGATGGAAGTATCAAATAGTGGAATGCGTACGATAATAGATTATGTTTACTACCTAACCCAATACAAAATTCCTTAAGATACTAAAAAAGTACACAATGAAATAGAGCACTATCTAGTTGAACCAATTATAATATGTTCACAAATATATATGACACATAAAGAGTCAAACATAAGGAAAAACATAAGGGGTTTCCTAGGAAATAAATGGGTTTCGTAATCATGTCATAAGGAATAACCAAAGGGTGTGTCATAATGGTATCCATGAAATAAAGGATTTAAATCATTCTTAGACATTTATAAAGGAAACATAACAATAGAACATTAATAATAAATTCCCACTGAAGTGAAAAAATAAAAAATAGTGGTTAGATAACTTTAGTAATTTTACACTTAATAAAACATTTATGTATGAGAAGTAATATTTATTATTGATGATAAAGGAATAATTTTTCTAAATACTTATAATGAAAAAAAAAAATTTTTGTGATGAAATTATGATTTTTTAAAATTATTTTCTACATTAAATAATTTATTATGTGTACATTAACATTAATATAAAATATTGATGTTCCTCTGAATGAGGTATTACAATCGAGGGAAATTGATAAGAGAACCATTTAGAACAAGTAATTACACATCATTGAAAGATGAATGGGGATAAATACAGCTGTTAAGTTCAAATACACAAAATGTAAGAGAATCATATATGATGACTTAGGTGACAAATTCAGTAAAACTAAGAGAAGTAACAACATTAAATAAATATAGTGTTTCATATAGATCCATTACCATATGTCCCAATGTGATCTTAATTTAGACATAATTTCACGTATCATCAAAATATATTCATTAAATTCAAAATTATGAACTTATTAGAATTTTTTTATTTATTATAATTTTATTATGTTCATTTATGGCCATTAAAATAAGTTATTTGGTTCAATATTTTCATTCAAGGAATGTTTGTTTCATAGTTTCATGGTTGTTTCACTTGTGTATAATTACGGAAGTTATTTTTGAATTGCAATAGAATTGAAAATTTGAAAAGAAATCATATTCATATTATTCTATATGTTTAAATGGTCCCATATATCATTTTTTTGACATAATTAAAAATCATTTGATACGATGTTACTGATAAATGTATGGTTTACATTTGTGGTTTTCTTGACCATTTCACATTATATTGATTTTATTTAATATAATATATATATATATATATATATATTACATATAGAACATAAAATAATTTATAATATACTTATTAAAAAATTATTTACCTATAATAATAGTTTTTTACCATCCATGATGGTGGTAATGGAAACAAATAATCATTATCCATGGAGAGAGTTAACTGTAATAATTTTGACAATGGTTTTCATTTATAGAATAAGAGGAGAGAGAAAAGGTGTCGATCAAAAATATTATGTTAGATATATAAAAATATAATGTATACATGATTAAATAGTTTTATTCATTGATGATTGAAATATATGACAACAAGGTAAAAGAAGAAATGAAATTAAAAGCTATAGTTTGAGAATTAATGATCTTGATTTTCCCCACCTTGAAGGACCACTTAATGAACATGGAATTCATATTTTGCTGAGACCAAAAGCACATGTATGTTGGGAGAGTATGGATGATATTTTTTGGAAGATATTTTCAAATATTTATGTCTGTGATAGAATGAATAGATGGTGTGGTATTTATAAGAGTATTAGAGGGGTGTTTTTGGAATTTTACAAAATTTAAAATATTATAAGAATACTATATAGAGAAATTATTCTAAATAGACTATATATTCATAAGGGGTGATTTTTTAGACCATATATTATCCCCAATAAAATTTCATAATATTTGTTTATTATTTTAAACAATTTAGTAATATAATATTTTCATGAAATATAATTATATTCAAATTTGATATTATTCATCACTATGACATTTAAATAATCAAGAATAGAAGTAAATTTCAATAAAATTATTTTATTACGTCCTTAAAATGAAATGGTATTCTAATTAAATCGTGTATCACCTTAATAATTTCAAAATACATTTATATTAATATTTTTGATTTCATTTATTTAATTTTTTAATATAATTATTAATTTTATTTACATTGTTGTGTATGAATTTAAGGTAATTTTTTCATTCCAATGAATTAATAAAAATAACATGTTGAATATTAATCTTCTAGATTTAAAAATTCTATGTATGGTAGAATATATATTATAGAGATCCACATATTAAAAAATATTATACTTATTAAAAACAATAGTATGCAATATTTGAGTTTTCTTAAATGAAAAAATATGTGACTTAATGAGATCCATGTGGATATAAAAGATCACAAATTTGACCAATGGATGATTTTGTTTGAAACTAAATAATCCACTATAATTGGGTAATGTTATAGAGTGATTTTCTAATCCACATAAAATTATTTTTCCCCAATATTAATTGATTTACCGTTAACCGCTGCAATAAAAATTTTTATGGTTACAATATATTATGACCAAATATGGAAGGGGTATATTAAATAAATTATTAACTTTTTAATAAAAAGGGGGAATCCCTTTTTTCAAAAATTAAAAACACAAAAGTGTCAAAATTAAATTGGACGTTAAAGCATAAAAAGCCACAATGAAAGACATGATCTCCGAAAAGATCCCCATTAGGTTTAAAATGTTTTTATAGTAAATAATTTTCTAAAACTAATTTCAAATAAAAAAATTAGAATATTTATATTTAAAAATAACTAACGAATGTTTAAAAATTGTCTGATATATATTTTTTATTTGTTAATGATTTAAAATAAAATACATTTTCAATGAAATTCAATATCTTTCAGTATAGATTAAAATATCAAAATTTGTAGGATATTATCAAAAATTCATCAAAATATAATTTTTAAAATCAGAATTAAAAAATTTACTATAATTTTTTAATAAATTTTATAATATAATAAAATTAATTATATTTTTTCTGATAGAATGGAATAAAAAATATATTCTAGGGAAAACCTTTTTAGAAGAATAAAATGTATTTACTAAAAAATATGTGTTTATTTCATTTAATAGTTCATCATAGTGATACAGAGGAACTAAAAATTTTGGTTATAATTGTTGTATCATTATAAAATATTTTAACAGTATATTTTGGTTCTTTCAAATTTAGTATTGTGTTCCACACAAGAAACCTGAAAAATAAAATTATTTAAAGATAAATATTTATAAAAAATATCATGGTATTTTTTATAGGTTTTATATGACAATAAACATATACTTAATGAATAATAATAACCTAATAATATATTAATCACTCTTTAATTATAACTATCATACATAGTAATTTACAGGGAAATAATAATAAAAATTATATGCCTCATTGGTGAATCAATTACATAAAAATGACTCTACATTGTTTATGTACTTACAAAAATATTAATCATTCTTATAGAAATAATAATCACATAAAATAGAAATCACATTAAATTATAAATCATCATGATAGAATGTATCTTAAAAATATATGTTTCCACACATTATGAATTATTATTTTATTTTTATTGATAATTAAATTTTTACACTTCATGATTTTTTTGAAATATGTTATTAAAATATTGACCTACATTACACAAATTCCAAATTTTAATACAGATATAATAACTTATACTATATATATTATATTTCATCCATTCATGAATTAATATCAATCTGAATGTTATTTCGGATTTTCCAAGGATAAAAGTAAAAAATATCAAAATTAGATAATATCTTATAACTATTTATTAGTTATAGAATATCAAAAAGTAATAATAATTAATTAGGTTGTATGAGATTTTTACATTTGAATTAATAATTGTAAATACCTGTAAATTTCAAGGAAATTTTTTTCGTAAATTCTTTTGAATTTTACGAGTACGCAGTTTCTGACGGAACTTGATTCCAAGGCCCGGTGTGCGTGGAATCAATTTCTAAAATTTAGCTCAGGTACATTCAGTGAACGAACGAGTGGGTTTTGGTAACTTCTGAACTAGTGCTCGGAATCAGATTCTGAGGGCACCATTGAACTCGCAGCATCGACAATGGCTTAAGGGGACCTTCACCTTGAATGCAGTTGGGGCGGTGTGGATGTTAGTTTTCCGGACATCGTGAAATAAAAATAAAATTTATTTTATTTTTATTCTTTCTTTTTCAAATTTAAATTTGTTTGAATTAATGTGGGGGCCCACCACCCACATTAATTCTATGAAACTCCTCCCTTAATAAAATAATGGACGAGCTTATTAGATGAGGGGGATCCGCTGGAGAAACCCCTCTCTTTCTCTTCTCCTCCTCCCTTCCTCTACTTCCTTTTTCCACCATTGGAGCACCATGAAGGGACCTCCTCTTCGAACGATCGAACAAGAAACGTCATCCTCCGACGACAATGAATGATGCCACCCTTCCACAGATCATGTCAGGAGGTAGGGGTTATTTTTTTTCAAGTTTCAATCTTTATTCTTCATTGCTAAAAGATTGGCCACTTGGTACCGTCGCAGCGGGAAGATATCGGACTGCACAAACATGTCCGATTCTCCTCCCCTTTTTCTTGTTGATCTTCGTTGATGTTTGAGGTGAAGGAGGCATGGTCACATTGCACCGCGCGGGGAAGAAGAGGACCACGGACGGAGCGGGCCGCATCAATGGTGTGTGGCGCCGTCGCGCCGCGCCGGTGAGGCCGAAGGAGGCCGCAGCCGGAGCGGGCCGCGGTGGGGATGCATGGCGCCGTCGAGTTGCGCCGGTGAGACCGCGGCCAAGAGCGGGCCTCGTAGGGGGTGTGCGGTGCCGAAACGCCACTCCGGTGAGATAAGTCACGACCTTAGGCCGCAACGGACTAGCTGGGGGCGGCCGGTTGAGCCGACTGGCGGCATCTCCCGGATGCGGTACCCCTTTTACGTCCCACGGAGGCTCACTACCGGCCGACCATAAAGGTCGGACGTTACCAAGAAAACAGGGGTGGCAGGGGTAACCGCCCCGACCAGCATTTAGGGCGGACCCCACTAGGTCCGCTGTTTCCAAAACAAAGGGGTTGCGCCCCTTGGTGTTCCGCTCGGCCGGCGCCGAGCCACAGCCGGCTTCCGAGCCGGGCTGCAGGCCGCACGGGCTGGGCCAGGCCACTCCAGTCGGGCCGGGCTACGCCCAACCTGGCCGGACCCGGACCTAAGTCTAGTAAACCGGGTTCGGGCCGACCCAAGGGGTGTTGGGGCTAGTCGGACTGGGCCCAGACCCCCTATTTCGGACTGTTTTCGGTTTAATGGCCATATCATGAGCTACGGACCACAGATCGACGGACCTTCAGTTGATTAGGATTCCTTGGAATGAGACGGTCGTTTAGAAATATTACACTCTTGGTTTCAGCGATGTTTGAGTATGTCTGGGTTGGTTCGAACCCGAAACCAATTAGGCTCTTAGAGCGGAAACACTTATAACTTAAGGACCAGACGTCTGAATGATGTTCCGTCAATTAAGATGAATTACTCATAGTGAGAAGGTTATTTTTTCTTACTCTACTTGAGGTTTGGATACAGTTGGAGTACGGTGGGGTTGGTTTTAGATTAAAAACCAACCGGGCCCCTGAGACAGAAAAACCAGTATTTCTCAGACCGGGTGTCTGATTGACACGCCATCTGTTGAGTTGAGTTCCTATTGACGAGAAAGAACTATGGAATTCATAAACTCGATACTTCATGATAGTTGATGTATCAAACCCCTTGGCTCGTAGAGCGGACCCTCCCAGAATCGAGTGTGCTGTGTTCGGGAACCCTAGAGCTGGTTGCGACTACGACGACGAGGACGATTGTACTTAGATCCTATGTGGGTTCGGCAACGAGGATGACTATACATGGAGCCTACTTGGGTTCGGCTATGAGGATGACTGTACTTGGATCCTACATGGGTTTGGCAGTGATGGTTACTGTAATAGGATCCTACGTGGGTTCGACAGCGACGACTTTTGTACTTGAATCCTTCGTGGGTTCAGTAGGGTAGATGATTCAAAGGCAACATATATCATATCCACCTCTCTTTGTGAGTAATATACCTATTTGAGATGAGTCTTGACATTCAATCATTATCATCTATATGATTGACTTGATTTCCTGTCTGTAATGGGTTGTTCATTCTTGTGTGGACTGGGTTGTACTTGGGATCATGAGTTGGATCCAAAATGGAATTGATGACTTAGGTATATGTATGGGCACATACATCAGTAGAGATGGTTGTTACTTTGTGTTTTTATCATTCCTTTGTTTTATCCTTTGTATATTTTGGGAGACCATCATGGGTCTTGGGGTCCTTACTGAGTATCGTATACTCACCCCTGCACAGGTTATGCCCGCACTACGTTGTGTTGGATGCAGACGACGGACATCGCTGATCGTGGTAGAGGCTTGTGGAGTGGGACGATATCTGGAGGTGGACTGTTAGGTAGAACTTACACAGAGTGGACGGACGGATTCCAGGAGCTGAGGAGACCGTCTGTACTCACCCTTCAGGTGGGGTTTCTGGAGGATGTTTCGGTGGATCCTACTTTAATTTTCAGATGTTGTACTTCACTTTTCTTAGTTGTACTGTACATTCAGTTGGGTTGGTATACTGGCCCATTTACATTCCAGCACTTACTTTTGTAATTAGTTTACATAGTGTTTACTTCACCCAGCATTCTCTATTGTGATTATTTTCTTATATAAAGGCAATACCTTACCTTTTATTAGGATGTAGGCCTTTGGTGCTAGTTGCCATCCCCTGGCCTATGGAAGGCGGTCTTGGGGTAGTCACAACATGGGCCCTGAGGACGGGTTATGTCAAATTGGTATCAGAGGAGTCGGTTCTACTACAGAACTCCGGACTCTGATAATTTCCTCTGTGAAGAAAGAGTGTTAAGGGTATTGTGTCTGGTTATCTGTCCAGGGAGTCCAGTGTTGGTGCAGCGGCCAATGTATCCATACACCAGGACCCTGGATACTGATTTCTGACTCATTGCACGAAATCATTGATTGCATGTGTGCTTCACAAGTTTTATTTGTGATTACTTTGTGTCAGATCACCAGTTATAATGTATTAACCGTGGCACGCATGTTTCTTTTCAGGATGGCCCCCCGATGGCAGCCATCTAGGGTTCCGAGTTACGTGCGAGATGGTAGACCACAGAGCGACGATGCCTCGCTGCGGGGCCCCATTATAGTGGAGGCACCAGAGGGACCTCTATCTATTGGGCCACTGATACCACCTGCCCCAGCAGCGGAGAGTGCACATCGTCTTAGTGAACTGCATGAGTTTCAGCGTCAGAGGCCGCCCAGGTTCCACAGAGAGATGGACCCTCAGGCAGCCATTGATTGGATTGAGGCTATCGTCAGAGTCTTCAAATTAGTAGGGACACCAACAGATCTAATGGCAATCCTTACAGTGAGTCTCCTACACACAACAGCAAGTTGATGGTGGTTCCTGATACTCTAGGTGCACGATGAGGAATCTCTACGTTGGACGGACTTCGAGATCCTCTTCCGCTCAGAGTTCGTTCCAGACACCCTCCGTGTGGTGCACATAAAGGAGTTACTATAGCTGCGGCATGACAGCATGCCAGTAGCCCAGTACACTGCGAGATTTACTGATCTCTCACACTACTCCACAGACATGGTACGGGACCCATTCTTCTGGGCCCGGACCTTCGAGTAGGGACTGAGGCTTGAGATCATGGATTCTATGATCTCCCTCAGCATTCCAACGTAGGAAGGAGTACTCGAGTGAGAAATTCTTGTGGAGAGCATTCTTGCTGAGCCTACACCACCAGTGAGGCCTACCGTAGGGCGATACTTAGCGAAGTCTTATGCAGCCGGCAGTAGACAGATGTTGCAGTGGTGCAAACGGACTAGGCCATCAGGCGGGAGACCTCAAGATACTGGTTTGGAGGTGTAGGGTACATGCAGTAGAGCCAGTCAAACAAGAGGCAGACAGTGCTATGCATGCGGAGGGAAGGGCCACATGGCTCGTGACATCCTGAACCTCCATGTAATGGAGCAGCAGATGGTTGAGGTACCACCCAGGCAGAGGAAGAGGTTCAACTGTGGCAGTCCGTAGGGATCAGGCGGATGAGGAAAAGGAGCTGGCTGAGTAGAAGGTGGTGGACGACGCTTCGAGGCTCTACCACCACCACCACCAGAAGGTCCACCCTGACCGCAGGGAGCTGGCAGACAGAGGCAGGCTCAGCTTCAGGTAGTAGAGACTTATGACCACGGCTCACCTGTGATAAATCTAGGTACTATCTATATCTACTCCACCCTTTATGTAGCTTTTAAAGACACATGAGCGAGTCGTTCTTTCATTGACACTGCCCTTGTTTGAAGTTCGGAGATTCTGATAGAGCCGTTGGCTCAATACTTACGGCTAGAGACTTCTGCGGGAGCAGACTCGATGATTACACACTGGTGCCGGTGGTGTGAGCTTACTCGAAGAGGCAAGAGCTTTGACTGTGATCTTCTTGTAGTGGCGTCAAGGCCTTACGACGACATCTTGGGCATTGATTGGTTATCTACAGTCCATGCTCAGATAGACTGTCTTAGGTGTGAAGTGCGGGGTGTCCACATAGATGGGAGCAGGTTCACCTTCACTGGTGAGAAGGGAGCCTTTGCAGCGCAGGATATACTTACACAGAGGAGAGGGAAGCCGATCACACATCAGTTGGACAGTCTCATCCTAGGAGCAGTTGATGTTCGGTGTCCGAATTTTCCTATTGTGGTGGATCAGTATGCAGACGTTTTTCTTGACGACGTTTCAGGACTACCTCCTCGCCGAGTGGTAGACATCTATATTGACCTATACCCTGGGACATCACCGATATCTACTCCAGCATTTAGGATGGCTCACTCTGAGCTTCGTGAGCAACGGGTACAGCTGGAGGACTTGTAGGGAAAAGGATTCATCCTACCTAGTGTTTCACCCTGGGCTTCTCCGATTTTGTTCACCAAAAAGGCGGACTGGAGCTTGCGACTATGTGTCAACTACCATCGCCTGAACCAGGTGAATGTGAAGAACATGTATCCACTTCCAAGGATTGACGACCTCTTCGATCAGCTCATGGGAGCACGACGGTTCTTGAGGATAGACCACAGGTCAGGCTATCATCAGCTTAGAGTTCGAGATGAGGATGTGTAGAAGACGACCTTCAGGTGTAGGTATCGCCACTATGAGTTCTTGGATATGCCTTTCGGCATAACCAACGCTCCAATGGTGTTCATGAGTCTCATGAACATGATCTTCCAGCATTACCTCGATCTATTTGTCGTAGTTTTCATCGACAACATACTGATTTACTCGACTACTGAGTAGGAGCATGCCTACCACTTGCGGGTTGTACTAGACACACTCCGAGAGCACTAGATTTATGGTAAGCTCTCGATGTTTAAGTTCTGGATTCGAGATGTCCACATATTGGGACACATCATCTTTGAGGTGGGAGTTGTAGTGGATCCTGCGAAGATCAAGGCGGTACTAACTTGGGAGCCACCCAGGAGCATGACAGAGGTGCAGAGTATCATAGGTCTGGCTGGGTACTATGGAAGATTTGTGTCAGACTTCTACAGAGTTTCAGAACCACTTTCATCATTGAATAAGAAGGGGAAACCCATCATGTGCTCATATAGATGTTAGTAGAGCTTCCAGGAGCTGAGAAAAAGTTTTACTAGTGCACCCATCCTGAGGCTGCCGTAGGAGGGCTTATGGTACGTACTTTACTGCGATGCATTATGGAATAGACTCGGGTGTGTCCTGATGCAGGAGCGAGCAGTGATGGCTTATAGTTAATGAAAATTGATGTAGTACGAGCAGAACTACGCTACCCATTACCTGGAGTTAGCATCAGTGGTCATTGCCATGATGATGTGGGGGCACTATCTGAGGGGCGAGCACTTTATCATCTACTATGACCACCAGAGCCTCAACTACATATTCTCACAGAAGGAACTGAACCTTAGATAGTGACGACGACTCTATTTCCTCCAGGATTATGACTTTGAGATATTCTATACTATTGGGAAGGGGAATGTAGTAGCTGATTCTCTCAGTAGGAGATCGGGAATTCAGATACATGGAGAGGCGACAGATCAGTTACCCGCATTACAGATATCCTTCATGGATAATGATGCGGCAACCTTCCTATAGTCCCTCGCAGTCAATCCTACACTTTTACAGCGGGTCAGAGAGGCACAACGTGAGGACATTGACTGTGAGCCGCGACGTGCATAGAAATCCACAGGACAAGCACCTGATGGATTTTATTTAGGAGGAGAGAACGTCATCCTTTTCAGAGGACGTACCATGGTAGAAGTTTAATTATAGAAGTATGTGCTGAGAGAGTTTCACACTTCTCCATTGGTGGTACATCTAGGAGTAGAGAAGATGTACCAGGATCTCAGACGACAGCACTGGTGGCCGGGTATGAAGAAGTTTGTGGCAGAGTTCGTTTCACGATGCCTCCCCAACCAGTAGGTGAAGGTAGAGCACCAGGTACCAGAAGACTTGGTATAGCCCTTATAGGTCCCAGAGTGGAAGTGAGACAGGATATGTATGGATTTCATGACAGGACTTCCACATAATTCTAGAGGACACAATTCCATCTGGGTGATCATAGACAGACTCACCAAGTCGACCCACTTCTTACCTATCATAGATCAGGGCTCAGTGGAGAGCTTGGGAAGTCTCTATGTTCAGGGGATCATAAAGATTCATGGTGTTCCATTGTCTATCCTCTCCGATTGGGACACTCGTTTTTCTTCACGGATTTGGAAGGGGTTGTAGGAGGCATTTGGGATGAAGGTTTCCCTAAGAACTGCCTTTCATCCTCAGACGAATGGCCAGATGTAGAGGACCATTTAGAATCTTGAGGACATGCTCAGTGCATGTGTCCTCAACTTTAGTCGCAGTTGGCAGGATCACCTACCTTTGGTGGAGTTTGCGTACTACAACAGTTACCACTCCACCATCGGGATGACACCATATGAGGAATTGTACATCCAACCTTGCAGATCACCTCTGTGATGGACTTACCCCGTGGAGTTAGCACTTATAGAACCAGAGATGGTCTAGGCTACGACGGAAAAGGTGCAGATCATCTAGGAGAGAATGGGGACTGCTCAGAGCCAACAGAAGTCCTATGCTGATAGGAGGCGGAGACCACTGGTGTTTGAGGATATAGACCACGTTTTCTTATGGGTATCACCTCGATGTGGATTACAGAGATTTTTCCGGGGCGACAAGTCATCTCCATGCTTCATCGAACTGTTTCAGGTTCTCAGCAGGATAGGCGAGGTGGATTATCGTCTGGGTCTTCCACCTCAGTTGTACCAGGTGCACGACGTCTTCCACGTATCTCAACTGAGGATATACGTGCATGACCCGATGCATATCATTGATCACGATGAGCTGGACATCATTGATTGGGTGACTTTTGCGAAGGATCCGGTGGAGATCGAGGATCGACAGGAGCGGGTCCTACATGGACTGTCGATTCCTCTAGTGCACATACGGTGGCAGCACATGAACCTCCAAGAGATCACATGGGAGCGGGAGGCTCAGATGCGTGCACAGTTCCATCATTTGTTTCCCTAGTTTATGATGTAAATTTATGGGTATGTAAAGCCCTGAGGTGGAAGTAATGTAAAGACTCGTAAATTTCAAGGGAATTTTTTTCTTAAATTCATTGGAATTTTACGAGTACGTAGTTTTTGACGATACCTGATTCCGAGGCCCGGTGTGCCCGGAATCAATTACATAATTTTAGCTCCGGTACGTTCCGTGAACGAAAAAGCGGGTTTTGGTAACATCTGAACCGGTTCCCGGAATCGGATTCCAAGGGCACCGTTGAACTCGCAGCGTCATCAATTTCTTAAGGGGAACATCACCTCAAACAGAGTCGATGTGGTGTGCTAGTTAGTTTTCTATACTTCATGGAATAAAAATATAATTTATTTTATTTTTATTCTTTCTTTTTGAAATTAAAATTTGTTTGAATTAATGTGGGGGCCCACCACCCACATTAATTCAATGAAACTCCTCCCTTAATTATATAATGGAGGAGATTTTTAAATTAGGGGGATCCGCTGGAGAAATCCCTCTCTTTATCTTCTCCTCCTCCCTTCCTCTACTTCCTTTTTCCACCATTGGAGCACCATGAAGGGACCTCCTCTTCTGACAATCGAACGAGCGACGTAATCTTTCGATGACAACGAACAATGCCACCAATCCACAAATCATGTCACGAGGTAAGGGTTATTTTTGTTCAAGATTCAATCTTTGTTGTTAGTTTCTAAAACAATGGCCAATTGATACCATCGTAATGAGAGGAGATCAGACTTCACAAATACAGCTGATTCTCCTCCCCCTTATCTTTTTGAACTTCATTGAT
Source organism: Viscum album (assembly GCA_963277665.1). Taxonomy (NCBI): domain Eukaryota; kingdom Viridiplantae; phylum Streptophyta; class Magnoliopsida; order Santalales; family Viscaceae; genus Viscum; species Viscum album. The sequence goes on from OY728157.1 coordinate 1,097,676,891, forward strand.
GCTTGAGGTGAAGGTGGCGTGGTGTCGTTGCAGTGCGTGGGGATGAAGAGGACCACGACGGTGGTGCGCGGCGCCGTCACGCCGTGCCAGTGAGGGAGAAGGAGGCCACGACTAGGATCAGGCCGCGACGCCGACGTGCCGCGCTGGTGAGATGAGCTGCGGCCTTAGGCCATGACAAAGCAGTAGGGGGCGGCGGGCTGAGACGGCGGCCGACGTCTCCAGGTGGCGGGACCCCTACTTGGTCCCGCGGCGGCTCACAACCGGCTGGCCATAATGGCCAGCCATTACCAGGTAACTGGGGGGGGGGGTGTAATGCACCCCTGACCAGCATTTAGGGCGGACCCCAATGCGTCCTCCATTTCCAAAACAAATGGGTCGCGCCCCTTTGTGTTCCGCTCGACCGGCGCCGAGCCATGGCCAGCTTCCGAGCCGGGCCGCAGGACGCACGGGCTGGGCCAGCAGCGCCCAGCCAGGCCAAGATGCACCTAGCTGGGCTGGTCCCGGACCCGAGTTGGGTCAACCCAGTTCTGTCCGACCCAGGGGGTGTTGGGTCGGGTCGGACAGGGCCCAGACCAGCTATTTTTGGACCATTTTCGGTTAAATGGCCATATCATGAGCTACAAACCTCCGATCGATGCACCGTCAGTTGCTTAGGCTTCCTTCTAATGAGACAGTCGTTTCGGAATATTTCACTTATTTTTTCGGTGAAGTTTGCATATGGCTAGGTTGGTTCGAACCCAGAACCAACCGGGCCCTTGGAGCGGAAACACTTATAACTTAAGGACCGGACATCCAAATGAAGTGCCGACAATTACGTTGAATTCCAGTTAGTGAGAAGGTTCTTTTCGATTACTCCTATTTTTGTTTGGACGTAGTTGGAGTACAGTCGGGTTGGTTTTAGCTTAAAAACCAACCGGGCCCTTAGGACAGAAAAGCCAATATCTCTCAGACCGGGCGTCCGATTAACTCGCCGTTTTTCGCATTGAGTTCCTATTGATGAGATAAAACTTCGGAATACATCAACTCTAGAATTTGTGATAGTTGGATTGTGCAGCAGACCCTCCGGGAATCGAGGGTGCTGTGTGCGGGAACCCTAGAGCTGTCTGTGACTGCGACGACGAGGACGACTGTACTTGGATCCTACGTGGGTTCGACAACGAGGATGACTGTACTTGGATCCTAAATGGGTTAAGCAGCAGCAACTTATGTACTTGGATACTACATGGGTTCAGAAGGGGTGATAATTCAGAGACTATATCTATCATCTCCACCCCTCTTCGTGAGTAGTATAGATGTGTGATCTGAGTCTTGACATTCAATCATTATCACCAATATGATTGACTTGATTTGCTGTGTGGACTAGGTTATTCTTTCATATGTGGAATGAGATGTACTTGGGATCATGAGTAGGAGCTGAACTGGAATTGATGACTTAGGTATATATATGGTCATATATCTAAGTACAGACGGTTGTTACTTCATGTTTGTATCTTTCCTTTGGTTTATCCTTTGTGGATTTTTAGAGACCTTCGGGGGTCTCAGGGTCCCTACTGAGTATCGTATACTCACCCTTGCACGGGCTATTCCCGCACTATGTTGTGTTGGATGTAAACGAAGGACATCACTGATCATGGTAGAGGCTTGTGGAGTGGGATGGTATCCGGAGGTGGACTATTTGTTGGAAATTACACGGAGCGGATGAATAGATTCGAGGAGATGAGGAGACCGTCTGTACTCACCCTTCAGGTGGGGTTTCTGGAGGAAGTCTCAGTGGATGCTGCTTTACTTTTTAGCTATTGTACTTCTCATTTCGCAGTTGTACTGTACTTTTAGTTGGGTTTTATTCTGGCCCACTTACATTCCTGCACATACATTTGTACTCAGTTTACTAAGGGTTTACTTCAGCTTGTATACTCTGTTGTGATTGTTTTATTATATAGAGGTAATGCCTTCCCTTTTACCAGAATTTAGGCCTTTGGTGTTAGTCACCAGCCCCTGACCTATGGAAGTCGGGCTTCGGGTAGTCACGACACGGGACCCGAGGATGGGTCGTGACAATAATCATCTATTGTATATGAAAATTCATCACTTTTTAATTCAAATTTTTTATTTATTATATTATATAATTCATTTTTATTGGGTAACTATAGGAAAAAATAAATTACTACTAAATGCTGTGAAAATATAGATAAATTCCTAATTTCTGTATCAGGAATATTCCATTAACCCGTTAACAAGTTAAATAGTATTCATATTCAATCTTCAATATAATTTTGTAATTTTATTTTATTATTATTAATAAAACTTATTCATACCTTAATACAAAATTGTACCTAAACACACATTACACAATGTAAAAGAAAAGAATTAGATCCCATGTCTGGAAGACTATATATATCACTCTAAAAAATAATATATGAGAGAGAGGATATCACAGAGGACTTGAAGTAATAAGATATCCTCAACTAGTATTGTAAAAGGATTCTTGGAGGAGCACAGTAACTCTATAAATGGTTAATGAATATCTATAACATCACATATATGGGAGGAAATATAAAAAATGATAAGAGAATGATGTTATTTTTAAATATTTTGATAATGTTTCACATGAATCTTCCATTTCATTTTCAAATGTTTCATTTTTATATATTAAATAAAATTTATACTCCAAAAAATGAAGGCGGTTAATGATATAATTATCTCATTTTTTATAGATTTACAACACTTGATTTCCTTATTTACTTTCATTAAAAATATGGAAAAATTATATACAGATACGAAATTTGTTGAAAATAAAAGATTCTATACTCAAAGATCTAAACAGAAATGAGGTGTGGGCTGTGAATTTGGTTAAACATATTTACTATTAGACATCATGAATGTAGATTATCGACAGTTGATATATATTTTCTAAATTACAGTAGTATATTTTAAAATTATATAATTGTTTACTTAATCATGTCATGCACACCCTGTGTTTATTTAATAATTCTGAACAATATATATTATAAATAAATGAAGTGATAATTACACAACACTACTTAACTATAATAATGTAGCCATTGAAACAACACTAACATGAGCCTTGTAGATTATCAAAATTGGTCCATAACTAATTTCAATGTCAATCTGTACACATGTTCACCCAGATCCAGTTCTAAAAAAACATTCTTCTTGCACGGACATTGATACCAAAAATAATAATCTAGGATAATAGATATTTTATTACAACAATTCCATATGTTAAACATTATATCTCACTATGTAATCTACCAACCCCATGAAAGGGAGTACTATTTTCTTTAGAAGACAATTATATTTGAATTTTTTTTATAAAACCTGTAATTATTTATCTATAATTGAGCTATAGTTGACTATTTCTATACCTATCATATGTCATATCATCACAACCTAGGTAAAGGAAACTAAGAAATTAGTGAGATGTAACACATAGTAAGGGTAAACATAAGATACATAAATCAAAGATAGTAATTAATAAAATGATTAGCATATTGGTGTAATAAATGTATATAAAAATTATCATCAAAAAACAAAGATCAAATTTCATGATTCATATCATGATGCTCAGAATAATATAATCTAATAGAAAAAAGTGTTTGAAATCATATTCCCACAATAGTAATTTATGATATAATAGAATAGGAAAAATAATAAAGTGAAATTGTGGAATAAAATGTTAATGTAACATAACCAACTTCTTAGAAAATTAAGAACAATAATAATATACTAATACAATGTGGAAAAACACATTATAAAAAAGATTATATGAACAAACTCATTATTTTCATTCCGGAAAATGTGAGAAAACTCATTATGCAGAATCCTATATGAACATACCCTTTATGTCCACACCTAATGATCTCATGAAATATCAAACTAAACTAATGCATTAAAGGGAGATATTGGACAACTCCAATCAGCATACATAAAAAAATCACTATATAATAAATCATCATGCTATCATAATGAACCCATTGAAGGAAAATGGTGTTCATATATTTTTTAAATGCAATCACACAATAAGAACATTAAATAGTTAATTAATAACCAAATCATGACATAATAATAGAAAATAAATTGGTATCCAATGATTTTTATTAACATTATAGGTATAGACAATTAAATCATGAAAATAGGAAATTTAATTATTAAACTGTATAAATAATGTGTTAATGGTTAATTAAAATATTTCACAAATAAATCGATTTATTAAATATAAATAAACCAAATTCAATCAATGAAATTAATAATAATGTATTCATTATGGAAAATCATTAGATGGATAATTAAAGTTACCCATGTAAGATAATTATCCATGCCAATATAAGTGATGAACTGTTTATACAAGAAAGAATTAATGTTTTTGGATTTATGAAAACATAGGTAAAAAATCAACCACTATATACAGATTAACTTTAAAATAATTTTTTAATTTAACTTTGAAAAGTAATTTAAATGTGACTCTATTTCATGAGATTTTTTTAAATAAACCTCAAATAATAATATAAAAATAATATAAATTTTAAAATAATGAAACCTAGGAAGATGTTTCAAGATTATGGAAAATCCATTATTTTAAAAACATATTAAAAAGAACATTATTTTCATATTGTTAAAAAGAATTTCAATGTATGAATGTAAATAGTTTCATTATAAAATTCGGTTTCAAAATAGTTGTAAATGAGCTTTTGAGATATATTAAAACATAGAATTTTAATAAATCTCTAAAAATGAGTATTTAAAAGGATTTTAATATTATATAGATACAATGTGTGGGTGATGATAAATCATTTTATTTTGAAACCATGGAAAACATTTTATAATTTGTAAAACAACTTCGTTAAAATCACAAATCATAAAAAGATAAAATAAATCATTTTTAAAAGTTGAATAAGGATATTTTATGGTCACATGAGATAAAATAAACTAATGATTTAAAATATAAAGGATAATAATGTATGGAATTAAAATACAGATTATAAAGGGAATCCATCATTAAAGAGTATGATTTTTCTCAACAATGTCATTTTCTGTGAATTATAATTTATTAGGTAAATGATATAAAATAATAATTATTCTTTTACCCGATGCTGAGAATGATTCACTAAATAAAATAATAATGTTGAAGAAACCAATCATGGAAGAAATTTTTTCAAGATGAATTAATTTAAATCCATGAAGGGAGTTCAATTAATAAAAATAATTATGGTATGGGTAACACAAGAATAAAAAGAACTTGAGAGACTTTCCATTAAATTAAAATTCAAATATCAAGATATTATTGTTAGTAATTATTCATGAATTCTATAAGAAATTGAATAAACTATATAAAATAAATTATAATATTCAATATCAGACATGTCTCATGTTGTTGAAAATGGGACAATGAAACCCTTATAAAAATTTTAAACTATTATTCAAAACACCCTGAAAAAATGAGATGGAATATAATTTTAAGAGTATGAAACATAATGTAATAATGAAAAAATATTAAATGTATATTATGTATATTATTCTGAATAAAATATTGTGTATAATAATATTTATGTCTGGAGGGGTGAAAATTGAGGCATGAAACCTTTACCTTGTTATTGATTCATTATTTGAATATGACTATCTTCTAGATAAATTAAATTATGCTGTATGTATACCTTATTTGGAACCATATTATTTAATATATAATTTAATTTGGAATACTTATAATCATTATTTATTTATTTATTAGATTTTTCCAGCATAGGAATGTGTGTAAATTTAATTTATGTTGACTTATTTTAGTAATTTGATAGATCAAAGATTTTATGTTAATAATAATTTGAGTAAAAAGCTTATCCTTTAATAAAAATGAAAAAAATAATTATTTTATTAATAAATTTTAATAATTTTAGTATTTTGGTTGCATATTTTTCCATGATTTTGTTTTATAATATTGTTTATGTATATGGTTAAAACAATCAAAACATAAAGCAGATGTGTCTCAATGGATGAGTGTAGTAAAGGTAGTGTTTAAAATCATTATAAAATTTGGATATTGATATTATTTACATTATTTTATGTCTATGAATAATATTTTATGTATTTAGTATAAATAATGAAAATCGTGTTGGATAATATATTCTTTATGGAGGTAATAGTCTACACAATGAACTGTGAACGTTCCATTATTTATCAAAGTGGATTGAAAGAATAAAATAATTATTGTTAGATTAATATAATAAAAATTATGTATAAAATGTTAATTATATAATTATACTAATATTTTTACTTTATTTTTTCAAGAGATATATTAATAAGAAAATTTTAGGTGTACATAACACATATGTCGACACATTGAACATCCTCTTGGTGAACTCCGTAGAATTTATGGACCTATGATAAAATATTTTGAAAAGGGGAGTTGGAAAGTGAATTTTAAAAATAAAATTTGATTATTGGTTTTTGTTTTCAATACAATTTGAAAAGGACAGTGCAGTAATGAAATTGTGGAATTGATCCCCCTCTATAATTGAACAAATTGAAACTTTTTTGACTACCCATTAATTTTCAATAATGGAATTACACAATTCATGGTAAAATGGTTCCGAATGATTTAAATAGTGGATTGTTTCGGTGGTATAAGTTAAATAATTCCACAAAAAAAATTTAAAACTCAATTTTAAACTTGTATCGAGACATTTATCACTCTATATTAACATTTTACCATTTTGTAATTTACCATAGTAACCTGATTTTACCATTGTACTTCATATTTTAAAGAAAATTTGTACTAACCATTATAATGACAATTTTATTAAACTAAAACATATAGACTCTTTATTTTTTAATAAATATTGAAAATAAGTTATCATTATCTTTTAAATTAAAATATTTACAATATATATAATTATTATTTTAGAAATTATATTTTAACAATTATATGTTCTTATTAATATAAATTTTTTTATCAACTAAATGTGAATTAATATAATTATATATGTGTTTAAAATTAATTTTATTCTGAATATTTAATATACATTAAGTTATTTCATTAAATTAAAATTATACACTGTGTGTAAGCCTATTTATTGAAAATAACTATTTTATAGTTATCAAGGTAATTAAAATTAATCATAGTAATCATATTTTTTTCTAAAATATAAAATATAAATATGTATATAATCTGATCAATTTGATCAATAATATGATATTAAATTTTTTAAATTTATTTTTTACAAGTGATGAAAAATAATTCTTAATATTAGCAAATAAAATATTATTCCTAATAAAATATTTCTTAAGCTTCCAGAATTTTTAACATTAGTTTTATAAATTCAACAATGTATAATGAAATAATTATTCAAAATTATAAATTTATTATATATATTATTTTTTCAAAATTATTTATTTCATTTGTGTCTTTTTAAATTTACATAATGGTGACTGTATTTGCAAAACCAAGAGTGAAATAATTTTAAGCTAGTATTGAAATTATTAATATTGAACTAATTTTTTTACATATTCAAATATTAAAATTTATGAAATTCCATTTTATATTATGATACAATATATAATGACAAATTATATTAATCAAAAAATTACCCTTTATTGCATCATTTGTTTTTAGTCCTTTTTTGTATGAATTTGTAATTGAATAAAATAATTTCATTTTCTAATGAGTGTATAGTTCATGTAAATTTAAATTTAATTGTTCATTTTATTCATGGATTCTATTAGTTCACTATTGTGTGGGAAAAAGCTAATTAGGATCATATTAACATAAGGGATCCAATATCTTATGTCTTTATATTATTCCTAAATAAATAAATTTTATCTTTAGAAGATTAATAATTTACCACAAATGAAATTAGGCTACGAAATTCATAATATTTATTTCATTCATGATATTACATCTAATATGATATCTTCCGCACTCCCTTAAGAAATATGATGATTTTTATCCTTCCTAAAATAATATTATCCATTCATAAAATCATATATACAAGTGTGTATATATTATAGTCATACATTCCCCAAGAAATACCTTTCCAAAAACGATGTGAATATATAATAAATTAAATCAAAATGATTTCATATATTATGTAAAAAATTAACTCAAGTTTTTATACAATATATTATAAATAAACCTATAAGTATATATATATTATAATCACAAGAATAAAAAAACATCACCACAAATATCATGGGTAACTTTTTCATTAAAAGGATAATCAATCCAAGACAATTATGACACTACGAAACACATTTATCAAATTTCGTCATCCCTTCATTACCTAAAAATAATTAATATATTATGCCTAAGTGTGTTAAATACCTCAATAACATGTTATTTAATTGTAATCCACAAAATTTAGCCTTCTCATTAAAAACATTTCACTGTCATTGATACCATTTAATTAATAGTTCCAAACCATTAATGAAAAACTATTTTTGAAATATCCAATGATATTTCACATAATCGTAATAACATTTAGAATATACCATAATTTCATTGATAAATATCACTCAGTAATAAAAATAGATAACTATAAAAAATTTTAGTTTCTATTAATACATCATCATAACTACGTTAGGTAATAAAAATAAACTCACATTTTCCATTATAAAAGAAATTTTTGAAAACCCAAAAATTGTTATTAATAAAATAGGTGTAAAATATCACGTGTATTTGAAAACTCATTCCTATCATGTCTTCATTAATTAATCCATCACTTCATCCTTTGATAATTTTAGTTTAATCAATTTTTTGTCATGTATGGTTCTATTGATCATCTTAGCCTCATTACAAAATTAATTATCAATAAATTATCATAATCATTTATACAATATTCGAAACAAAAAAATAATGAAAATCCATACTATAAATATTAAACATACCCTTTATCGATAATATAATATATCAATTAATACGTACCTTACTCAAAGATCAATATGTTTGAATGTATGTTTTCCATAGTCATTCCCAGTTAGGTTTTCTAACATAAATGTATTCAAATCCCTTGTAATAGTTCATATTAAGAATGTGAATAAATCATAGTGTATCAATTGGGGGTCACTATATTCATGTTTAGTCTTAAGCACGGTACTAGATTATGGATTGAGTGGATTTGCAACCGTCACATTTCTAGGAAATTTACCATTGGTGCATCTATTCCACAACCACATGTTCTTTTCAGTATCTAGATAATAATGATATTAAGGAGATAACCACACAAACTACACATTAGAAAACTTCTTGATGGTATTGTTTACAGAGCTTTACTACCTAGACATATCTCTAAAATTTTCACTAATGTTATCGTAACATAACCCAAATAACACTCCACTAATCATAAAAAAATGAAACCCCTCTCGGATTTCAACTGAATTTCCCCAATCATGAACTCCCTAACGTGGGAATAAAAAAATTTCTTGATTTACTGTATTTGATAGAAAATATAATGGCATATGATATTTATATCTATAATTTAAATTAATCCAGAAGTTAAAAATACATCACAAAAAATAATCCCACACTCGTGAATAGGGGGTTTAGGTTTTTTCAGGACTAGTTACAAATGTATCATAATTGACAAAATTTGTGATCATTTATTTATAATTGAGCTAGAAGAGACTACTTCAAAACTTTTCATATATTATACATGTATTAAAAACTAGTGAATTGTAATATAATAAATGGGATAAAATAATTTCAAAAAATTGGTAAACATAAGATACATTAATCAAATATCACAAGTATGCATTGGATGTGAATATGTGTTTAATAAATATACATATAAAATTATTCCCAAAAATTGATATATAAAAATTCATTAACCATTTAATAAAATTTGTCATAAAATATTACATAATTCAATAGAATTTTAAAACACATGATAACAATCGTAATATATTATATAGTACATGAGTGAAAATAATAAAGACTAAATTAGGGAATAACATGGAAAATGGTCATATAGAGATTCATAGAAATATAGAAAAATCATCTAATAATAAAAATATATGAGTTCACACACTATGACCTAACATATTTGAATAAAATCATTATATACATGCCTAGAAATGTGCCCAACTCATTATCCCCACACCTGTGTGAACAAACACATATTTTAATCTACTGAATTTTTTTGAGATATAATCTTAAACCAATTCATTGGAGGGAGATATAAAACCCCACTAGAAATTATTCATACTTATGTATTCCTCCTAAAATAATTTATCATCATATCATAACTAATCCATTCATTAAAAATTCGGTTTATATCCATTCCAAATGGAACCACATCAGTAAAACATTCATAATTCCGTAAATAATCAGAACATAATATAACTATGGAAAATAAACATGAATCTAAAGATATTGAATATAAATTTAGGAAAATACCAATTAATCATGATAATAGAAAATATTGTATTTAAAATTTTTATATATAAAGGTTATACAATTAAGTCAATAATTTTCCTCAAAAAATTGATTTATGGTTTCATAGTGATCACACTTCAAAACAATGAATTAAAAATATGGTATCCGTAGGGGAAAGGAAATAGATAAATAAATGGTGTTATACTCTTATGATAATTATTCATGAAACTATATGTGATGGATTTTTTCTCTTATATATATTTAGTATTGCTTATTTTTTAAAACATATAAAATTTATCAACAATTTGACGTAGCATTCATTAAAAATAAAATTAAAACATTACATTTAAAGGGCTTATAAAAATATATATTTTTCCATGAAAATAATTTTAATTAATACTCATATAATAATAAAAAACTATCATACATTGTAATACCATGAAACATAGAAGAGAATATTTTAATCATTTGGATGTTTTTTCATGTGGGTTAAATGTTTGTGAAGTTTCTTTTCTTAATTTTAAAATGAATACATAATAGGAAAAGTTATAGATATCTTATGAAAAGTAATTTTTAAAAATATTTGAAAGAAATATTTTAGCTAAAATAAAAAATTATGTTTTATGAAATGACCAATAATGGAGTCATGATAAATAATTAAATGTTGTATAAAGAAAAAGTTTGGTGGAATATAATAGATTTTATTTTTAAAATATTGAAACAATATTTTTATTAATTTTAAAAGACATTATTTGAAACCCAAATAAAAAAAATTGACAATGAAAAATCATATTGAAAATAAGAAAATTTAAATATAATGGTCACATAATATTACACATAATTAGGTTTCCAAATATATAGGGGAACCTTTTCCAAAAGAAAAATATTGAAATGGATGAGAAACCATCATTAAATAGGATGCATATTATTCTAGAAAAATATAAATTTGATAAAATTACTAACAAAGTAAAATATATGATATAATATATCAATATCCACCATATTGAAGAACAATGTTCCATTGAAGGAAAACATAATATATTGATAACATAATTGAATAATAATAAATTTAAGGGAGAATAATTCTAACTCAATGATGGGATTTTAGTGAACAAAAACTAGTATGGTAATGGTTATGATACAATACATATAAAATTAGTGATTCAATATTTAATGGAAATGAAAATATCAGAATATGAATGAAATTTCGTACACGTAAATGAAATAGTAAATTTTATACACTTAATAAACGAAATAATTGGGTGTAATATCAAACAATCCATGTGGAGTTGAAAATGAAAAAAAGATACCACTGCGATATTAAATTTTTTTAGTTAAAACCGCATGAGAGATAGAATATTGAATATAATTTTAAAAATAATGATGAATTAGGAAATCATGATTAATAATTTTATAAAATACATTGATAATACATTCCAAATTAATTGTGGTGTATAATAACAAAATGGACTCAGGTTGTGAATATTGAGATAAGAAACACTAACCATTTTTTAGATTTTTTTGTGCGTGATACTAACTTCGTGAATAAAAAAAATTAAAATTATTGGATACCATATTAATACAAAAGTTCTTCAATGATTCATTTGATATGGTACAATTATTATCAAATTATATTTATTTAATATGGAGTTTTCATTATCTTTTTGGGAAAATTAAATCTTTTTTAGATTATATTAGTATTTTTACCAATCAAAGATGATATTTTAGTTATATGTTATATAATTATTCTAAAATTTATAGAATTATAAAAAAAATTTATTCTGAATTTTAATGATACATGCATTTTATGTTCACTTATTCATCTGTGACCGTGTTTTAAATCCATGCTCATGTAGACTGTAAAACCAAATCATATATGGAAAAACTACATCTCGATGGATGAGTATGGTTAAGGATGTGTAAAATATAATTATAATAGATGAATAATTAATTTTTAGTTTTATTTTGTAGCTAAATTACATTGTAATTTCTTTTGATAAAAAATCAAAATCATGGTGGAAAATGAAATGTGTTACATTATAGAGGTTGTAGATTGTAAAATGAAAAAATGAAATTATTATGTTTATATATATATATATATTGAAGGTAATAAATAATGGTTGTTACATAGATATAATAGCTCTTTATTATAACAATAATAATATTTTCATTATCTTACTACTGTTATGGTATGATTGGAAGAGAAATTTTATGTAGAAAATTTATGGAGTATATAATACCTACATTGTGTCCATGAACGTCATCTTGAAGAGATCCTTATAATATAAATACATATGATATATTATAGATACCTAAAAACATAGGAAGTGTATGGGTATTATAGTATGTGAAAAAATTGGGTAGATTTTGAAGGATATTATGAAGGAAAAATGGAGTATTGAAATTGGAGAAGTTATCATGTAACAACCTAAGTTTTTATGAACATTTTTATTGAATAAATTAATTTTCATTGATGGATTTCATTGTAAGATACAAGATGTTTTGTTTTATTTATTCAATAAAATAAGTTAAAAAACTTCATATGATACCCCTAGTTAATATTGTGATAGAAGAAACCTCAATTTTAACCTTCAATACATGCAACACTGAGATTCTATGGAACATAATTTGATTATTTTAATTATTTAAATATGATAGTTACAACCTTGGCGTTATACATAGTAATATGAATAGTAATGACTAATTTTTAAATATGATTTATTGTTGAATTATATTAACAAAAAATAGTGATAATGAAATATATTATTTTTTTGTAATGATTTTATATTTTAAATAAATTGTTTTCCAAAAAGAGGTGCTTGTTACATGCTTATGTGAATAATAAAAAAATTAATTTTCAAAACATTTATAAATTAAATTTAATAAAATAAACATAAATTTTTAATTAAAAATATAATATTTAAATAGGTTTAATTTTTGGGATATTTTTTAATCATTTTAATTTGGGTTGAATAGTGAAAACACTAAATTTTAGTTGAAAAACGACTTTTCGTATAATTTATTTAAATACTAAACTATATTTTAAATTAGTTTTAATGTATAATTAGTTAACTGATATATTAATAAATAAAATTGACATCATTAGAATAAATTTTAAATTGAAATAGGATATAAAAACATTTCAATAATTTAACCTATTTACTTTAGAAATAGGTTGTTTCGTCCTGTCTGTGGGATTTAATGTAAATTAATTTCTACAAAATATATGAATTGAATTTGAAAAAATATATTCCATAATTGGAATGAGAATAATTTATAATTTCAAATACACTATAGGAAAATTTATCATTTGTGACAGAATACTGGAGACGGGCCCATTGTCTATCGTAATTAGTCATTCCATAGGGACTATTTAGGACATGGAAAAAATCCCGTCACAAATTGTTCTTAATAAAAAAATCCTACATGAAAACTGACAGATTAAAAATAAATTTAGCATTAATTCATTTCAAACCACGTGAAACATATTTTTGATTGTAATATACCACCATTGAAAGTACACTTTATCGTTATAGTCATTTGCAAAGAGCATTAATTCTCATCGCAAATAAAAAATTGGTAAATGAGTATTAGCGACGAGACCATCAAAAATACAGTTTTAATCACTGAAAGGATTATTAATTGGGGATACTAATAGAATTGGTTTCGATCATAACTAATATTAATTTTGGTAGTTTCCCTATTGCTATTACTCTTGTTGCTCATAATATGACCTATATACCCCCACAATAATTTGTTTTATTCTCTCATACTTTGACCTTACTTATCATCCTCTCATATGCTCTATTTCCCATTAAAAATTTAATTGAATTTAATTTTAAATTGTAGAATATTTTAATCTTTACATATGATTATAAGTTCAGTTTTATATTACACTAAATGTTATAATTTTTGTTAATTTGTTTTTTAATGTTATTAATTATTATCATAAATAATTGGCAACAATTAGGTTAATTAGAATTACTTTAATTTCATAGTAGTTAGTTTTATGTAAGAGTAATTATTTTAAATTAAAAGTACTTAGTTTTAATTTTTAATAATTATATTTAATTATAAATAATTATTATAAATAAGCATTAATTCATTTTAGTTATTAGTATGTAATTAGTAATAATTAATTCAAACAAGTGGTAATTACTAAAATGTACTAGTAATTTTTAACAAATAGTGGTAATTAGTAACAAATATTGTTAATTATTAATAATTAGTTGTAATAAGTAAATAATAGTTTTAATAAGTTATAATTTCTAATAATTAGAAATAACTAGTGGTAATTATTAATAAATAGTGGTAATTAGAAGTATATTGTTGCAATTTGTTAAAATTATTGGTAATTAGCAAAAATTAATAATAATTAGAAAAATTGGTAATAATTAGTAATAATTAATTGTACTTAGTAATGATTGGAAATAATTAGTAAAAAAATGTAATAATTAGTAATAATTATTATTAATGGGGGGTAATTAGTAATAATTAATTATAATTAGTAAAAAATAGTGATAATATGTAATAATTAGAGGTAATTAGTAATAATTAGTACTAATCGTTATTAATAATTAATTAGTAGTAATATTTATTTTTAATTAGAGGTAATTAATAATAATTAGTAATTAATAGTAATAATAAGTGCTAATTTGTGGTTTATAGTGGTAATTATTAATAATTAGCCATAATTATCGGAAATTATAAATAATTAGCAATAATTAGTAATAATTAGAAAAAATAACTAATAATTAATGATACTTTGTAGTAATTTGTAATAAAAAGTAATAGTTATTAATTATTAATAATAATTAGTGATAATTAGTAAAAATTAGTAAATATTATTGATAATTAGTTGTAATTTGTAATAATTAGCGCTAATTAATAATAAGTCCACATAATTAGTACTAAATAGTGTTAATTAGTAAAAATTAGTTGTAATTAGAAATACTTACCAGCAAATAGAAATAATTATAAATATTTAATCATAAATATATATAAAATTTAACAATTCATAATAATTATTAAATATTTTTAAAAATCAGTATATGTCATAAGAAATTATTAAAAAATTTATTAATTAGTATAAATTTTTAATAATTTGTAATAATTAGTGATAATTAGCAATAATTAGTCGCAATATTTAGTAATTATTAGTAATTTTATGTAATTATTTGAAATTAGTTGTAAATAGTAATACATAGTAAGAATTAGTGGTACATAATAATAATTACTAGTGAATTGTAATTATTATCAATATTTAGTGGCGCTTAGTTATAATATTAACACCCCGACCCTAGTTACCAATAGTTAGTGCATCATTACATAACATTTTCCTGATTAAGGAATCGTGTCATGAAAGGCTGTTTAGTTTAGTTGCATTGGATGTACAAAATACATACATATTTTTTATATTACGTTATGAATTAAAAAAATTGAGTCTCTGTAGAACACACTCATATCCCTTAGCCTATCCTAGCATGTCATTCACAATATAATTCTTCTCATCCATTGAAAAATTAAAACTAATGAAGGGGGTGAGCTCAGATGCTCATTAAGGATAACAATATAGCAAAAAAACTCATAAATAAGTGTAAACATTAATGGAAATGTAAATGACTAAATCAAAAGACTTATAAAATACATCACCATAATATGTAAAATATAAATAAAATAATTCCATTTACTTATTTACATGGATATTATACTATTAGAATAATCACATGTAATATCAATAGCTAATTTCATAATGATGGAATGCATAACGATGGACATCATAACCACATTTTCATGATATCGTGCCAAGACTACAAATATGTTTTATTCAAAGACTTATTCCAAGAAACTATTTTGTCTTATGAGACCTACCGATTTGTCAAGGAGTAATAGAAGGATCCACCCATCACTTAATAAGTACAATGCATTCCTAATATGAAAAGGATAAAATATAATATAAAAAATCGTATTAAAACTAACAAAAGAAATGTAAGTACTATAACCATAATGATGGAATGGTATAAAAATATCACATCCATAGTCAAGCATATCACAAAACCTTCCACAAAATATGAATGATTGTATGATAATAAATCAACTTCAAACAAATTTAAAATCCAACGAAGGATGTTGACATAGATGGAATGCATACGAAAACTATTTGAGTTAAATAATTCATTGAAAACAGAAATCATTCAAATGTAAATAAAAAATTTATTTTGAAAATATTATTATAACCTAGTAAGGGGAGCTTCAAAGGTTTTATAATGGATGAAAATGGTTGCACCCTCCGTATAAGTTAAAAACTATTCTATCCTTAATTTGTCGAAAAGGTCATAAAGTACCTTTTCAAGAATGCGATGGAACGGTTCCTTTCAAACCATTTTATAAAAAATAAAACAAGGGTATAAATGAATTTAACCCATAGACTATTAAATTTAAAAAAAAAATTGAAATAAATTTTTATGAAACACAGATGTGGATGATAATGAGGTCCCAGTAGATAGACACATATAAAAAATCTTGGTTAATAAAGATATTGTAAAATTAACCCATACCTTTTATTTTATTAGTGGATAGTATGTTATCCTCGGGTATAATGGTCAAATAAATTTTATTAAATTATAAAATAATCCACATACATAAATATGTTATCGTACATGATCTTATAATATTTTATTATTAATAATATTTCATTACTATCATTGTTTTGGGTGTTAACTGATTTGTTGTCATTTTTATATTTTGTTATGTAAGTCATGTTGTTAATGGATATGAAGTATTTTATTCATATCCAGAATGATATTATGTTCTTTAGACACTATTTTTAATCCATAAATGAAAATTATTTTTGAATGGTTACGATGGGGAATGATATTTAATCGTGTCGTTAAGACGGTTGGTCATACGTTTGCACGAGCGACAATATCATTATATTGATGGGGAATCGTTTGTATTCGGATGGTATATTATATATACAGAATAATTAACATGTTATATTTATTATTTACATCCATTATACTCTTTATTGTACCATCCAAATAGTGAAGCGTTGAATTAGAAAATACACCATGACATAGACACGGGAAGTCGTACATACGGACGTATGATGACTTTGTCATTCATTGTATAGAGAGAATAATGAATATGGTTGTAACATTTTTATAATAACATCACAGTATGTAGAAGGTACATGATTTATTGTTTTTTCAAGGAAACAACAAATAATGAACATGTGGAAGAAGAAAAGAACAAGATAGATGTGATGAAATAATTATTACTTTTCAGGTACATCTTCTTGATTTGAACAAATGGCACCATAGGTTGGATTTATGATCAAAATAAAGAATATAGGATGAATTTAGGGTAGTTTGGACGAAATTTGAGAATGTATTGGCCGAGAAAATTGGATTTGGAGGTGTGAAATTAAGAGAATGGGAAGTACCCTTTTATAAGAGAGGATAGGGCCACTTTAGGAAAAGCTTGAAATATTATTTTATTATTAAATAATTTTCAGATTATACAGTCTCCAAATGGATTTATATTGAGGATAAGGTGTTTATGGGTCGAAAACCTCTCAACCAATAGGTTTTAGACTAGTTTAGGTCACCATATTATCCTTATCCTTTAGTTTAAACTCATAGTTAAATAGTTTAACTTTTACCATGTCCCATTTTATTATTATAATAAATGGATAATAATCATACTATAAAAATATAAGAGAACCCCAATTGGTTCAGTATGGTCCTATAAAACCTTATCTAGGTCCTTTTTTCAATCCTTATATTTTATGTAATATTATATCATTTAATAATATAGTATTTGTTTTAAAAACACATTTCTGTCAATTTTTACACTATTTAGTATTTGGTTTATGAGAAAGTCATAAAAACATTACCACTAAAAATAAATTATTTAATAAACACTAACATGTTATATTAACTTATAAAATTCTCTGAATGAATCAGAAGTCTCAATTTACATTTATTTCATTATTTATAATATCAATTATTTAACCCTTCTTTAATAAGGCAATTACTCCATCATCATTTTGTCAAAAATAAATTTAACTATTTTATGTCTAAATATTTAAAAAAAATACCATGAGGTAGGTAATACTTTTAGATTTATAATTATTATTTATAGTCAGATTTATCTAATGTATAACCCAATATTAAAAATAGAATAGTTATTAAAATTTAAATTTAACTCTTTTAACAATTTCTTAAATAAAACAATAAGAAATGTCATAAACTAATCCATGTGGATCAAAAAAATCATATTTTATTCATATGGTAGCTTTAGGTTGAAATACGCATATCCAATATAATTAGGACATGTTTTAGTGTAATAATAATTTAATTTTTACCAATATTTTCCCTATCTACTTTTAACCATGGTAAATAAAATTTAAAAGTCACTATTCATCATATATTATTTTCATGCAATTGAACCACATTTTATATACTAATTTCCTCCGCGTCTCTCGGATTTTTGAAATCATTTTCACAGAAGCGGTAAAATTAAATTTTATGCAAATTTGTAAATGTGCCAAAATTGTGGCCAAAAGACCTTAAAATGTTCAACAAAATTTTACATATGAAATCTTATTTTAAAATGACTCCAACAAATTACATAGGACTAATATAGGTATTATGTATTTATATTGAAATTAATTTAAATTTAAATAAAAGTAGTAACTATTTATATAAAATTCTGTTTTAAATAATAACAAAGTGTTATTCACTATTCAGTAAAAATTGAATGTTTTCAAAAAATACAAAAAATTAACCTATGATAATTTTTATATTCTAAAACCTAAAATTAATAAAATTTTGAAAAATAAAATTTATAAAATTTCATAAAGTGGGTATAACAATTCCAAACTGATTTTAAAACAGCTAGTTTGATTTGTCATGGTGTGCTAGAACTGAATGTTGTGTATATGGAATTATATTGTATTATTCAAAGGGAAATGTACCATGTATGCTTGGGGTGTTAAATTATTCCCTATTTCAAATAATTTCATCCTCAAAATTTGCAGAATATTATTGCATAAAATGATTCAGGTGGTTCTTCATCATATGTTCTTGAGGTTCCCACATTGCCTCTTCCATTTTATGGTTTCTTGAATGAAATTTTACCAGATGAGCCTTCCAGTTTCTCAACCCTTGTTTTATGGTATTAATAATTCGGATAGGCTCTTCTTAATATGACATATCAGGATCTTTTTCTATTTCTTCATAGGTGAGTACATGCATTGGGTCAGAAAATTAGATTATCAGCAGTGATACATGGACCACATCTTGGACATTGGAGAGACTTAGAAGCTTTTCCAAATGATATGATTCATCTCCAATTCATTATTGAATTTCAAAAGTTCTGATGAATGTGGGACTCAATTTAACCTTCATACTTAATCATATAACACCCATACATGCAGATAACTTCAAGAAAAAATGATCTCCTACTTGAAATTACAAATCCTTCCTTCAGTTATCGATATAAAACTTTTTATAACATTGAGCTACATTGATTTGGTTTTGGATAATCATCTGTTTTTCCATTGTTTCCTCAACATGTTCTGGACTACTTGTTTTCTTTCACCAACATCATCCCAACATGTTATTGTGTGATATCTCATTCTGTATAATGCTTGATATGGTGCCATCTGAATACTTTAATGGAAGATATTTTTGTAGGAAAATTCTAATAGAGGTTAGTACTGATTCCACATACCTTGAAAGTCATGTATGAAAGATATCAACAGTCTTCTATGGTTTTAATTGTCCATTTGGATTGTCCGTTAGTTTGTGGGTGGTAGGAAGTGCTCAAACAATGTTTAGTATCTAGGTATTTTTGAATACTTTTCTAGAAATATAATGTAAAATGGGGGTCACAATTCAAAAGAATCGATAGGGTTACACCATTAATTCTTATAACTTCATTAATATATAGTCTTGATAATCTTTCAATTGGTAAATCCTCTCTTATACCATTAAAATGAGCATACACTGTAATACGATCAATAATGATTCATATTGCATCATTCCTTCTAGGATTCTATGGTAGTCCTCTGACAAAGTAGATTGTAATATCATGCCATTTCCACTCAGGTCTGGGAAGAGAATGAATGACTCTTCCTGGATGTTTCCTTCCAGCCTTAACCTGTTGAGAAATCATAAATCTTGACACAAAATCAGCAATATCTCTCTTCATGTTGTCCCACAAAAAATTATCATTCAAATCGCTATACATCTTAGTGCCACCCAGGTGTATAGAGAAATTGGAGGTATGAGAATCATCAAACAATTCCCTTTTTAGATCTAGTATATCGGGAACACAAACCCATTTCCAAAATTTTGAAATTCCATCTTCATATAAAAATATGATCATCTACCATCATTCAAAACATTAATTTTCTTTTCAAACTCCTCATCATCAGTCCGAGAACATTTTATTCTTTCTATTAAAGATGGTTTGGAAGCCATTTGAAAACGTATTGATTTTTAACCATCCATGATTATTCCCATATCAATTTTTCTAAATCCATGAACATAGGATCCCATTTATCTTACATCTTTTTCATAACTCCATGATATTTAATGATCAAAACATCTACCACTTTTTTTCTTCCCTATTTGGTAGTTGATATTGAAATCATAATCCTTGATTAGTTCAATACATCGCCTTTTCCTGATGTTGAGTTCTTTCTGTGAGATAATATTCTTTGAATTTTTTTGATCAGTTTATATCTCACATTTTCACCATAGAGTTAGTGTCTCAATATCTGCAATAAAAATATTACATTTGTTAATTCTTGATCATGAGAAGGATAGTGTTTTTCATGAATTTTTAGCTTTTGTGATGCATAAGCAATACCTCTATCATTATTTATAAGGACACAACCATTTCTTTTCATTGATGTAACACTATAAATAAAAAACCCCTCATTCAATGATGGTTGAGTCAAGATAGGGGAATATACTAATCTTCTTTTATGTTCTTAAATTCATTGTTCACATTTTTTCCAAACAAATTGAACCCCTTTACGTGTGAACTTGGTCATTGTGTTATCCAATCCGGAAAAATTCTAGATGAATCTCATATAATAACCTTCTAACTCAAAAAAATATGTACCTTAGTTATACTCTTCAGTGACGACCATTATAGTATTGGTCTTGTCTTAGAAGGATCAGTAGAGATTCCATCCTTTGAGTAAATATGGACAAGAAATGATATCTCTTGAAGCTAGAATTCAGACATGTTAAGCATCCCCTATAATCCATTTCTTATAAGGGTTTTCATAATAGTGCGACATTTATTTTCATGATCATTATATATTTTGTATGATACCATGATATAATCAATAAATACAACTAAAAATTCATCAAGATATTACTTGAATCCTCTATTCATTAGATCCATGAAAACAGAGGGTTCATTAGTCATTCCAAATAGAATTACTATAAACTAATAATGATCGTACCTAGTTCGGAATGATCTCTTTGGAATGTCACTCTTTTTCACGCATAACTAATGGTATCCAAATCAATGTTCAAGCAATTAAGATTATTTAGATCCATGAAGTTTATCAAATAAATCAACAATGTGAGGTAGGGGATACTTGTTATTTATTTTTATAACATTGATCTTCTTGTAGTCAATGCACCACCTCATTGATCAATATTTCTTCTTAACAAAAGGAATAGGGGCTCCCCATGTAGAATCACTAGAGAGAATAAATAATTTATCACTCAATTCCCCTAGTTGTTTCATTAGTTCCACTAATTCCACAGTGGCCATTCTATAAGGGGTATTCGATATGGGAATTGAACCAGGAATTAAGTAAATGAAAAACACAATATCTCATTCTAGAGGATATCCAGGTAAATCCTTATAAATACATCAACATATTATTTCACAATAGGTACATCCTCTATTTGAACATTATTTTCAAAACCCATAGTAATTTCACCCCCGTCCACCCCAATAATGGAATTTAGTAGAGAAACTGTGGGTGGATCTAGATAAGAAAAATATGGTGACATTTCTTATTTAAAGATAAGGTATTCCTTATAATCATAAAAAATTGTAACCTCATTTATCTGACAATAAATATTCTCATGAGGGTTTGAAAGACAATCCATACTGAGGATTATATCAAATTCCATCATGGGTGTGACAATAAAATCATCAGATAAAGCACGTTTATATGCCATAATTTTATCTAATTCACAAAACATTGTGGCAATGATACTTCTCTTAGGACATTTGACTAGAAACTCTCTTGTTAAATCATATTGGAAATATCTAATTTTCTTAGAAAAACGGGAAGATAGGAAATAATGTAAGGATCTAGAATCAAATAATGCATTAGAAAAATTTGAGGAAAATATTAATGTAACTGCCACCACATCAGGAAAAAATTCATCCTCTGTAGTTGGGAATGCAGAAGCATGGACTTTCCCCCTTTTCCATTCTAAGAAAAGTTTCCCTGACTCTATGGATATTTATTTGAAAAATTCCCAATTTATCTACAATTTTAGCATCCAACATTGAATACTTCTTTCTTTATCATGAAATCATGAACTTGGTGGCCTTTTTCACCACACATGTAATAGAGTCAGACTCCCTTTAGGAAATTACCGAGGTGTTTCTTCCCACATTTATTAAAGGATGATATTTAACATTTCCCTTCGTCCCCTTATTTTTATTTCCAGAGTGTTAAATAGATCTCTTTTTCTATATCTATTCTATAATGTCATAATGCTTTAAGTGTTCCATTTCTATATTCCCCTTATTTTCTAGATCCATAATACATTTAATTAAATAAAACAATTGAAATTTATTTCATGAATGTTTTGGAAATTATAACCTTTCCCCTTTAAAATTTCTCCCTCTAAATTTTATTTTCCCTCACTACAATAAATGATAAACCATTCCTCATCACTTCCTCAGGTTCCCACATTTCTTCTTATAGATTTTGGTTTCTCTACGACACATTAATGATGGACATTGTCTTATTTTATAGAACATGTTCTATGCAATCTAAAATCTTCAAAACTGTTCTTTATAAAATAGGTCATTTTATAATGGTGACACCATTAGAATGAGTACAAGAGATGGGTCATTTATGTACTTCCTCAATAGTGACATTTGGAATACATAATGTACTTGAGACATGTTATGTGGGACTGCTCATAGAAAGGCCACAACATCAATGTGATGAAGGATCTAAAAAGGGTCAATGTACCTTGGACTATGCTTCTCATCTCCCCAAATATCATAATTCTCTTAAATGGTGATATTCAATGGAATACCATGTCTCGAAAATCAAATTCTAGGTTTCATAAATGATTGTTAGCATGGCTCTTTTTGTTATCTTTGAGCATCATTAATGTGCTTCATGATGGTCTTAACCATATCCACTATTTTTCGACCTTTTATGGACCTATATGATTATTCTCCACAACATCATCCCAAAATGTTTATGTTCTAAAAATATTCCAATAAATGACTTCACAAGGATCCATTTGGATGCTTGAGTGGTAACTGTTATTATAAGAGAACTCCACCATAGAAATATGTTTATACAATAATCCTTTGTAGTCCATTGGGATTTCTCTCGAAATTTTTTCATGTGTTTGGATAGTCGACAAATATTGGCCATCAGTTTGGGGATGATAATACATAGTGAATTTCACCTTAATATTCAGAGCACGTTGGGGACTCATCCAGAACATAGAGGTGAATCTTGGATCATGATCAGATACAATCGATAGTGGTACTCCATGCAGCCTTACCACGTCTCTAATTTATATCAATTCCAGTTGATCTAATAAGAAATCCTCCTGAATTTCAATGAAGTATGCATTATCTGTAAAATGATCCACAACAACCTATATAGAACCAATTCCTTTGGATTTCATCAAAAGTACATTGAAAAAGTCCATGTTGATGTTCTCCAATTTCCATGTTGGTATAGGTAATGGTTTCATCATACCCATAGACTTGTACCTCTCATCTTTAACCTGAAAATCATATCGGGCACTTAGATATATACTTAGTGAATTTTTTCTTCATTAATATTGATTTCTGAGTAATTACCTTTTTGATAGTTTCGATTTTCTTCTAAATTCCTACATCCCCTTTTTAAGCTTCCATTATCCTTTCCAAAAGAGAATATTGAGTAATCATTTGTGAAAGTATTGATGATGGTCCCTTCTTTATGAATTCCATTTCTATCTTTACCAAATCTTTGAAGATTGGATCCTTTTTAGATTTGATTAATTATTGAATTGTTGGGTCCTTTCAACATATAGTACCTACTGCCCTATTCTGTCTCCATTGGGGTAATTATTTGAGATGTATTAATCCTTGATGATCTCTAACCATTATTTTTGTTTCATATTCCATAGTTTATGTGTGAATATTTACACTTGAGAATTATTTTATCTGTAAATATTTAAAACATCTCCCCAACGATGTAATTCTTCCTAATTTTTTACACAAGGATCAATGCGGACAACTCTATAACATGCATGTAATTTTTTTGCTCATAAATTTTCAACTAACATGAGGCATAGGCCATTAGTTTTTCATCTTTCCTAAAATTCCGTCAAAGGGAGACATATAAAAATTTCCAGAAGAAAATTCACATAAACATCAACATGTGATATAACACTTGTAGAATATTTTCTTAATTTCCATTGGTTCCTCTTTCCAATCATGTTTCACGAAAGAAAATCAGTTCTACTTCTCCTTATCAACATTATCAAATATAATTTCATTAGATGTAATATTTATCATCTTGTATTTCCTTGAACATTCAACAATATTCAA
Source organism: Viscum album (assembly GCA_963277665.1). Lineage (NCBI taxonomy): Eukaryota > Viridiplantae > Streptophyta > Magnoliopsida > Santalales > Viscaceae > Viscum > Viscum album. Next base: position 1,097,702,116 of record OY728157.1, read on the forward strand.
ATTGTTAATCGTGATTTTTGATAGCTGGTTTGGTATAAACAAAATATATCCAACTTGATCTCCCATTTTATTTGGAATCTCGTTGTTAAATTCATCATCTTACCCTACATGCCAGTTGATCATCATATTCCTTATATTACCATACATGATCTATAAAAAATGATAATCAGGGAAAAGTATCTTATATAGTTTAACATGTAAAGGTTAATCCAAGGAAATTAAAGGGATAGCCTATAAATAACATTTATCTCTATAACATAATAATTTCATGGATTCAATCTAAGTTATCCATGATCAATTTTCAAATGTATATTCATATATTATTTTTTTGTTCCATTAAAAATGGTTCATATTATGCCTATGAATTTGCTGAAGAATATACCACATGAGTGTCAATCCATAAGCGTATCAAGGATCATTGTCGTGCACCAGTTCCAATTCGAGTTTATCTCAATGTGGTGGTTTGGGTTTTACCCCAAGATACATCTGTTCAAAAGACACATCTTCTTGTTCATATTCAGATTGGAATGTATTGGCTTGATAAACCACATACTCTATAATCACAAAATGTTATTGATTATTTTTTTATAATTAGTCTTATCCCTATGGATTTTACTATAGTTTTATATCCATAATCCCAAAAATATCTAATCCTATCCTTCGATAACAACTATAACAACCCTTCTTTTTGTTACACACATAAACATGAATTATTACTTATAATTATACTTAAGAAAAATCAGATGATAGATAGGTTTACTGTATTGGGAAATTTTGAACGTTAAATTAAAAATATAAACCTGAAATACAACATCTTTATTTCAAACTACTTTAACATGACCAACTCATTCATTCGTTCTTAACACTGCAAGGGATATCCTTAAAACATACATAAAAAAGAGGTGATCTATACTGACCCAGAAGGGATAAAAAAGGAATAACATGAAGTGTACAATACATGTTAGAAAATATTTATATCAATTTATAATAATAGAAACATGACCATAAAGGTATGATATAGCATGATTTTCATAACGTGGAAATGTGTCTACAACATACAACATGATATCAGCATGATCTAAGGCTCATTGCACTTGGATTAGCATGAGTAATCCCTCACTAAACATTAATTATCATGAGTAAACAATCGTTTGAAATGTATCTTAATGTGTAAACCCTCATTGAACATGGATTATCATGATACTAAACATTACCCAATGCATTTGAGTTCTATCATGGCACACCATTTATAAACATTTCATTTCATGTATAAGTGCACCACATAGATCCTATAACATGGAATCATTAAAAAATAAATGTTATTCCACAATTAATGAATTTGAAATACATAAATTTAATTACCATTAAATATATGCATAATTGTGAATACGCATGGTAGAGAAATGGTTTTGTTATTCTCTACACGATGATTTTGTCATGGAAAATCGCATTGCAATTTTAGTAGTATAATGTCATTATATAGTAATTTACAAGTTTGGTTGATTAGAGAGAAATAGGTATATCAGGAAATATTCAGTATGGATATCATGTAACATAATATCCCAAAATTTTAAATTTAATTTAGTTGCATAATATGGGGGAAATTCTTAAATGGATATAAGAAGAGGGAAATATCTTAAGTAATTTCAGCATGGTGATGAGTACACATAGAAGGAATTAATGAGATGAAAAGTGGTATATCATCATTAAAAAATGTAAGGATGTATGGGGGTGGTGATAAATCATACCCCAACATTTTTAATTGAATGTAAAAGGGTATTAAAAATAATGAAACTTTGATAAAAATGTGAAAGGAATGATTCTGTTATAAAAATTTGGATTGGTAATGGGTGAACATAAGGGCTCATAAGAAGAATAAATGGGAGTGAAAGGGGCTCTAAACAGTAATAAATAAAATGGTAAGTATGTATTTTATTTATTTAAATATACAAAAAATAGGAATAAAAGAAATCAAAACACATAACATGAAAATAATTCATGATAAAAGTGGAGGGTTTAAGGTCCCTAATGGAATTTTTCCATAGTAACGACTTATGTTAGGGTCAAAATGAAAGAGGATAAATAATCCCTCATTCAAATAAAATTTAATGGAATGCAATAGAATTATTATAAAATATTGTTTTTATAACCATTTGAAATTACAAGAACTACTTACTAATAAGATGATTGAATTTTAAAAGAGGAGAGGAAAGTGGGGATCCCTTACTTGGAAGTGTGATTCCAAAGCCTTGGGTGAGGATTCTTAGGAGATTAGGGGAACCTTGGTTGCAATCCATGGAGTATGAGAAAATGTTTTTTCAAGATCCAAATGGTTTTAGTGATATGTAATTGGGAGATTTTTTTGGTTTACATAGGATAGGAGAGGGAATTATTTTTTATTTAGGTTTTGGATACTACACAATAAACTAATCAAAACCAAAAACCATACCATAATTCAGTCCCATGGTTTCTGCCAAAAGGGGGTGTCAAAAAATATTTTATATGTCCAAGGTATGAAAAAAATTAAAATAGAATTCTTTCTTATGTGTAGGTGATTCACACTCTCAAGGAAATCAATTTAAACTGTTAAAATATTTTATAAGCCATGTAGGGACCACTAAGGCATTATAAAATCAATAAAAAAGGTAAAATCACATTATTTTAAAGTTAAATCATATATTGGTGTGATATCATTTTTAGTATTTTATTACATCACTATTTTGTCAATATGATGTCATAAAACACATTATATAATTATAAGGTATTTAATTTTTACCCAAAAAGATTTTTTTCTCAGAAAACTATGAAATATTTATCGTTGGATAATATAGATATCTTGATTTGGAAAACAATATTAATCTTATGCAAATAATTTTCTAAATATGTTAATTTTAAATTAAAAGTTATCATTTATTAAAAATTAATGGGTTTTGAAAAAAACTATTTCCAAAGTTTAATTAAAGATACATTTGAATACATAAAAATTATATGATCATTTATATTTAATAAAAAGTATACAACAATAATTTTTTGAATATATTATATATTAAAAAATTCATTAATTCATCAAAATAAATTCATTAATTAAGAATACTATATTAGTTTTATCGTATAAAAATTTTATTCTTATCATAACAAAATATTTAATCATTTATTTAGTAAAAACAATAAATAAAATCATCACATATAATTAATATGACTATAATTATAACAAATTTTTAGTAAAATTATAAATAAAACTTTAGTTTAATATAATAATTTATATATTTCTGAAAAATATCATTTCACCCAAATAATCAATTTATCTAATTCATTGTATTTTCAAGAAAACAATTCTCATAAAGGAAATGACCGAATAAGTCATTAATTTATAAATGGGATTAAAAATAAGTATCTAATACCTCATTAATGAACCCCTTATAACACCTGTATAACACCAAAGGTTAAGGTGTATGATAACGAGAGACTCTTGGGGGGAGATCGGATAACATCGATCAAGTGGAAATCTCTTTTAATGTGTACTTCATTTGTAGGCAATTTCATTCAATCTTAACATGTTGATTCTCAACATGGGATTAGTCAAGATCAAATCCCTGTGACGCTACCTCTTACATGTGCTCTATCAAATGAGCTTCGTATGACTCGAGTCTATAGGACGAGGCCATCAACTCCTTTTCCTATTTCATAAAGATTAGTTAAAACCTTATATTTGTACTAGTCAAGTGATCACATATCAATGACTATATTGTCAATGATAATGATACTTAACAGCCATTTAAATCCAATTGGATAAAATAAATAAAGTGCATGTATTTTATATATCGACATGTCATTTAATAAAATAATATTCATGTAATTTTATTCATGAATGTTCTTGTCGATATACACTAGGTAGTTATGTAAAGGTAAGCAAGATTGAAACTATATTATATAACTTTTAACCTAAATGGAAAATGGGACAGTTTTGAACAACACATAAATATGTAATAATTGATTTGTAGAATACTCAAGATTAATTGGTCTAGTGAAATAGATTTAAAAAAATCCATTATAAATAATATTATATGAATTCTAATGGACTATATATATATTTTGATACATATTATTTATAATATAATATGATTGATAGTGTAGAACACCCGTTTTGAGGTATACCCTTGTTATTTGATTCTTCTTTTATGTTTAGTGTTTTTAAATAGATTTTTTAGAGGTGATTGGAGGGGTTAATAGAAGTTGTGTTGTAATTGAGAAAAATCAAATAGTTAACACTAGGAATGGGTACTCATTATGTGAATAGTTTTCCAGGATGTGAATTGTGTCGGAGTAGACAGAATTAATATTATTCAGGTTTTGAAGGATTTTATAAGAAGTTTATTCAGGTTGTTATATATGGATGATCATTGTAGGAAGGATCAGTCAGGGTTTGAATCGGTTTTCATGATTACAATGTAAGGAAAAGTGAATTTTTCTACATGAGGATTCTCTAACATTATCAATATAGGCTCTTATATCAATTAATGAATGATTTATTTCTTATCCGATTTATTTATCTATTTTACCATTCAACATAAATTATTTTTTCAATTAATTCTACTCAATCCCAGTTATAATCAAATAAATATTTGGGAAGTATTCTACATATTTACTCTATCTTCAGTGAATATTTGAGAATTAGAACATTGAAAAAAATTTAAGGTCTCCATTCTTCCTTTCTAATCGATTTCCACTCACTACCTCTTTTGAAAACTCTAGAATTTATTTTTATGGAATAATCAATGGGATTTGAAATACATTGATTGATTATTCATGCAATTCATAAAAAAAATTAAATGAAGTCCCTAATCTTATGTTATAATGTTGAGATCATTTAATCCATCATATTTAATGTAGGTGGTTTTACTCATTCCATATTATCTTAAATATAATAGATTATTTTTTTAAATATTTTCTTCCATCTTTTGGATAAATATATTTTCCTAGACCATTGTTAAAATTTCTCTCACTTGAAGGTTTATAAATACGGGTGTGTGGATGGCCCGATATTGTTTTAATATTTTTATCCTTTCTTCGAAATAATCATATATGTGTTGGATGTGGGTGTATCATGGTGTGGTTATGGATGGTGTGGATTTTCATATTGAATATAAAATGGATAGAAGTTCCACAGTTCGAGAAAATCCTTATGGCCCAAATAAAAGGTAACCAAGTAATATATTGGTAAGGAAGACTCATCACTCATTAGTATAGGGATGTCTGTGTTAATTATTTTTCACATGTGTGCGTGAGTCAACATGATTATAAAATCCAGTATTTTTGAATTGATTTCTTACTTATTTGAATAGGAATTTTTTATTCCTATAAAACATATTTGATAAAAATGTTTCCTATTTTAATATATAAAAAATAATACAACAATTTAATTTTTTTGATACTTCAATTATCCAGATACTTTAAATTCAATGGTAATCTTTTAATTGTTTTAGTAGAATGTGGGAAAATTTAATTGAGGTTTTCTACTAGTTTTGATTACTCACCCCTGCATATATAGTTTTGTACATACAAATTTTTTTTCCATGATACAAGATTGGAAAATACTTTTAATATATCTAGTTGAGCCTAATGAGATTTCATTGAAGGATATCTTGAGTAACTGACCAGTTTTTTGTTTTTTATTTGAGTTTAGAGTTGTTACATATAGGATCCCGAGTCTTTTCTTAACATGATTATTATATTTGGAGGATTTTGATATTTTAATTTAAAATATATTGATATTATATATGAGATTAATCAAAAGAAGGTAATGTTGTGACAATTAATTGGTTTCTATTGATATGTTTATAGAATGAATATTCCTTTGTGAGAAGAATGTGAATCCATAGAGGAGGTGTTCTAGAGATTGCAAAGCCATCAGAACCATTGGTGAAACACCTTCTGGTCAAGATTATTGGGAAATCATTATAGGCTCTCTTGATGTGTATTTAGTATAAGAAACTTCATCATGTGAATCAATCCTCATTATTCTAGAAATTTAAACCCTAGACATTTTTATGTTGATTTAGGACCATAGCATGTAGGACCCTGGATGGGCCGGCTGAACATTGCAATTTCTTTCCATAAAAGTCAATCTTATGTGAAGGTAAATATAGTGATATATGAGATAGAATACCTAATTATCTAATTGTGGGATCTAACAATTTTTGAAAATCATGAAGTGTGTCTTAGTTTGGAACGGATAAGAGTGATTATCAATAAGATGATTTATCTACAACCCTTCTATTTGGTAATGATTATATCCATCTTTCTACAAAAGTATGGAAGTATGTTTGGGAATATGTATTCCAATGAAGTTGCATAGCTTGTTACCATTGCACTAGAGGTAGTGGAAAGTGAAAGGATAATGTAACAGACATTGTATGGAGGGATATAACATTTTATTTATTCTAAATATATAATGTTCTATATTATATACAATATACATATAGGGAATAAGGTGATGGTTGGTGAGGTACGTCTTTTATAGGATCTTAATTTAGGAGAATCTTTTATCCATCCATGTTATAGCGAGAACTCTAGTGCATGGAATCAGTGGAAAAGGATGTGATATTCCAAGGGGAAGAGAGAATCATGTAATTAGTCTATGTGATAAGTCTATTTTCTATCACATCATATAAATCTTCCATGTTTCATTAAATGTAGCTCTATTTATCATTTGAAGAAGGACGTTACTATTCCAAAATGATATTTTAATAAAAATTGAAAAAGGGAAAACATATGAAATATTTCCATATACCTCAAAATAAAATATGAGGATATGTCTATAAAATATCTCTTGTCACATATGATGAATCAAAATGATATCATTATAACATTTCTTATCCCTATAGCCATGTAAAACATTATGACTATTGAAAGACCTTGATTGTACATATGATACTAAGCAAAGGGGGTGAATTCTATTATATGGAATCTGATAAAAATATTTTATAGAGATGGGAGTACTATTTCAACTAAGAAATTATGTCCCTTGATGTTGCGAGGTACCATTAATTTGATCTCAGCCTATAGAAATATATTAAATAACACAACTTTATCACATTCTTTTCTCTATTCTCCCATGGTCAAAACATTGGAAATCCACATGTAAAATACAACACATTTCATGAGAATTTTAACTTCCCTCCCTCATATGGAATTCAAAGATTACGATTTTCCATATTATACCATTAGAAATTATACAATATAGTTTCCCAATGATTTTTCTATGTATGATATGGATATATTTGATATAATAAATGGAATTAATTTATTGGTTAAATTGAAAACCTATATTTATTCATATCCTTAACATATAAAATTCACCACCCAAGATGGATTAATACACATATTTAATGGGGATTGGTATATGAATGTCAAAATCAATGAAATTTATTAAATTTAGACTGAACTTTTATTTTATGTTATCCGAAATGTACTTGGGAACTCTACATAAAAATAAAAATAGTAGGCTATGTATAATAGTGTATTGATACCTAGATTTATTTCGGAATTATTTCATTGGGTATTCCCATATACGGAAAAATAAATCTATATCAATATACTCACAAAAAAAGTACTATTAAAATATTTCACATATAAATTTACAAATAAAGATATGGAAATTAAAGGCCTAACAATAAGAATTGGAGAACAAGGGATTTATAGGACAACATACATTTCCTAGGAATTCTCTACTTTTTTATATAAGGTAAATGGTTCACTTCATTTTTTTGTTAAAAATTATAAACTGAATTAAATAAAAATAAAGAAACAGTATCCCCTTTATTGAATAAATGTCTATTTGAATAATTAAAGGGATAAAAATTGTAATCTATTATTGATATATAATTAAGAGATCATTAAATTAGATTCCAAAATGTGGTATTTTTATTGACAAAATTTCATAGTCGATATGGCCATTATGATTATTTTTATATGCACTTTAGTATAATTAATTGAGCTATATTTTTCTTTCATAAGTTGATCGATAACACTCACTACTAAATTTATAAATTTATATAGTTTTAAATGATATTTTTCATTTTTCTCATAGTGAGAATGTCTACCAAGAGCACATAGAAATCGAATAAAGCACATTGGGTGATCATGTACATTACATAATATTTTATAATTGGTAATTATTGAAAGATTAATTCCATATTCTCAGGAATTCTATTTCTATGAAAGGTATAAGTATTGACCCGAAGAATATTTAATTATTTATTTCAGGGAATCCTCTCAATATTGGTTTTAATATGTATAATTTTCTTGCAGTTTCATTTAATTATCAATAATTTTTATATAATTTACCAATAATAACATATCTAGTGATTTATCTAAAAACAATAGGTATTCTATTTAAATAGAAATATTATTTTTAGAAATCCTATATAGAGATTAAATATCATCTCACTTAGGAACCTATCATCAGCTTACCAGAACCATGAAAAGTCTATGTTATCTATTTTTATTTATTATGTTTTAGACCTGGTTATAGTATTAGGCTGGAAGATCATATTTTCCCATATGGATTGATGTAGTTTAAAATACATAAAACTAATTATCTAAAATATTAAATTTATTTTTCTCTAGTGTTATATGAATTCGGGACATATTTCCATTACCTCATTAGTGTACATTTCACAGTTTTCATGGATTATAAAATACTGAAATATATATTATCTTAGAGACACCCACTATTGATGAAATGATTTTGAATAGGGTATCCATAGGTTCATAACAATAACATGTTGAAAAAAACTAAACAATAAAATTCACTTGCTGAAACATTGATGTAAAAGTCATACAATTAAATGGTTAGTGAAATTCATGACAAAAGAAATTAATGACTGTTATTGAAAACATTCATCTAGACTAAACTGATCATAATAAAAATGTAGTTTTCTTTTCAGGTTACTATTAATCCATATTTAAGGATCTTTTTCACTGGTACTCCAAAATTAGATACTGACTATGTAAAATTAGGTTAAAATTATAGAGTGGGGACTATATGGATGTTTGGAACGATGATTAAAAATTGGTGTTTCACTTAAAAATCCGGATTTAGATTCACCGGTATTATTAAATTAATATTACTATGGCGTATCACCATTCTAAATGGATGACTCACCTTAGTGATGAGAAAACATTCTCATAAATGAATTCCCATTTCTAATAGTATTTTAGGAAAATTGAGATTGCATCTTATGTAATGAAATGTGTCACATTTAGTTTGTTTAAGGATGAGAATCAGTTTTTTGTTGTTATATATTAATATATACATATAAATATTTTTAAATTGAAGATGATTTCCATGAACATTGTCACCGATCAGCAATGAATATGGTAGAAGGATGACCTTATTTCATTTATTTTCAATTGAATCACTAATTCTTCACCCATTCTCACAATTAAAATGTCTAACATGGAAGAAGATGTTGATATGATGGATATTCTAATATTAGATAATTTTAATGGAGTATCGAAATAAATTTTCATATAAATTGATCCCCCATATACTTCTTAGTTAAATTTCTCTTTGTGGAATTCTCATTGAACACAAAGGAAAATAACCATGTAATATCTCCTTAAAACAGATGGGTAATCCAATAAACAGTTCAATCATTGGATGGAATTCTTAGTGATTTTTCATGGTCATGGTATCTCATGTAATGATCATAAACAAATAGTGGATTTATCTAATTAGAACATTTTTTAGGTAGTTATACAAATGGATCAGGTTATTCAATTTTATTTCCCACATCATATCTCTCCACAATATTACTTACGAATGGGATATAAATTGCTAAATAGACAATGTAATTTCTAGGACACTGCATATTTCATACATATGATTATGAAAAGAATGGATAAAACTTATATTGGATGATATTTTAGAACGTTTTATATTTATTGAATGAATCAGTGATGTGTTATATCTATTATATTTGCCTAAAATATTCTATAATTTTCATAATTTTTAATATTTCACTCAATTAAATATGTTCCTTTCAAATACTAGTAAGTTAGTTAACAAGTAATTTGTTCCACTTAGTTCTGATAAAATGTTTATCGATGAAAAAATTCTGATTATAGGTAGAAATGAAATGACATTATGAGGGAGATATATTTCTTTTCTCTAAGTATTATAGAAAATGTTTAAGATCCATATGGAATATTTGGAAATAGAATGTTTTGTACAATATAAATTGGAAATTATTTTAAAATATTTCACTTACCACTAGCATTGTAATGATGGAAATCCCAATAGTGGTTAAAAGTCACTACCCCTAATTAAAGTTACATCGTTAGTGATTGCTGCTTGATTTTATGTTTGGAGTGGTGTGGATTATTTTGTTGTTGTTTTTATATAGGAAATGTAATGGAATATATTATATGGATACATGTTATTCCCCACCCTATGTATGTTTATTTACGATAAGAATACTTTCTAGGATAATTCAATTATATTTATTCAATGAATATATAATTTTCTATGTAGTTTCATTAGGATTTTATCTTATTTTACTCATGTAATTATGGGTTATTCATGGAATGAATGGGTTTTCAATATTTTGATATGAGGTTAATTTAGATTTAGAATATTTAGTATCTCAAAGACCCATAACATTATCACTTATGACATGTCATGAATAATTTCAGTCCAAGATAATTTATTAATGTCATGTACCATTTTTCATTATATAGTTTCCACTCACCCCACTTTATCCAAGTGATCGTCTATGTGATCTTTTGGAAATAATTATCTTCTAGAACAATAGTGAACAAATATTTTATCATTAGACATTTGTCGAGAAAATAAAGGGTCATTTTCTTCTATTCTATCAAATATCCAATTATTTCTTAATGAAGATACATAATGTTCAACATTCATATGGAAGGGTATGCAGGATAAAACATGTTCTGACATGGCCATCTGGTAATTTTCTAGAGAAAATGAAGGATAATCCAATTCATGCATGGCATTTTAGAGATTATTTGTGTCGAACATTTATTAGGTATTTGGTTTTTACATCATTCCACACTTACAAAAATACAATGGCTATTTTATTTTCCAAATGTTTCCCTCTAACTTTTGTTAATGATATCGGGAAGAAATGCTTCAGAAACATCTCTCACTAGTTGCATAAAAATGATTCGTTTAAGGGTGATTCCCAGAACATTTGAAATTTTTTTTAAATATTTTTCCTAAAATAAGTATTTTTTTAAATTTTGGAATTGGCATCGTGTGGGTTTGATATTTTTTCATGTGCATTTGGAATTGACCATGGATTTATGTAACCATTTCTAAGAATATTAAAATGGGTCAAATAAAATATCACTAGGAATTGGCTTAGAGAAAAATTACTCACCACTCATGCATTATAGATGACAGAGTAGATGAATGTCTGTCATAATGTTTGTGTGGGTGTGTTTTTGTGTGGTCTTTATTGGACATGATATGAGCATTGAATAATTTTATTCTATTTATTTTTAAAGGAAAACTATATTTTTGTACACTATAATTTGTTAACATGTTCCCTCTTTATATATACATAAATTTTGAAAAAACATCCTATTTTTTATATACAAATTATCAATTTTCATAAACTGTGACCTGACATAAATAATTTTTTCGTGTCAACTAATAAAATTTAGTTAGGTTACTATTCTTCTTTATGATTAGTCACACCCTATATGTGATCATTGTAATGTATATAGTGGGTGTTTTATAGAATATGGTAAATTGGAGGATTTTTTATTTCTCTAGTGGATATATGTGATCTCTTGTTCATGGCTATCTAGGGTTTGTATATTATTGTTGGTCAGGTCATAGTTTCTATAGTGGTTCAAACTGTGTCCCTATGTAATTTATTATAGATTAAGTTGTTAAATATTCCTTTATTTATATTAATACTCATATAATATTTGTATTTTGAATTTTGGTTTGTAATTTTTATTTTTCCTTCATCATATTATCCTAATAATTTCTTTCATATTATTATATTTTCAGGTGGTGTAAGTATCAGTCCTAAAAAATTCGTCTATATTTCATAATAACACCTTAGATTTTCTTTCCATCCCATATTGTACTAGGAATGTCAGATAGGGTTAGTACCCCTTGAATCATGATAGAACAAAATATGGGGTTGCTTTTTTATAGATAATTTCTCAAATCCTACATTTTTATGATAGAATGTAATAGTTTGGACATCATTAAATGTCATGTGCATGTAGAATGATAATATTATTATTCTTGTAGATGTTTTAGGGAATGAAAATATAAAAATTGAGGATGAAATTGAGGAAGAAAATGTAATGAATTATTTGTATTTATTGGTAAATTATTTATATATATAACACATAAAATAATTTCTTGTACATTAGAGGTGTAATGATTGATAAATTCATTGTTTCACATAAAATTCAAATAATATTCATAGAAAATTTTTAATTAATATGAAGAGAGAAATAAGAAGATTAATAATTGACACAACTATAATCTAAATAAAATTTACAAATCAATGAAATATATAGATAAGGGAAATGTTTGTGAGAATATCCATTAATGATACATGAATTGAATAAGGAAGGATATTGTTAACATACTGACTGGTATGGTGTTCATCATCTGTAAACAAATAATTTTTTTATCATAATATCTTATTTTTTTATTCATTATCTCAATGTTGTGAAAAAAACTTATTTGAGGAGGGTGTGTTCCGAGGATTTATAAGGTAATTTTACTATTATTTTTTAAAAATATTGTGAGTTATTTCATCACCTAGAATGTTGAAAAATCATTGGTGTGTGATCCATATATTAACCCACTGTGTAAAGAAAGAAACAATTTAATATCTCTATGATTCACATCGGTATATAGATATTTTTGGTTACTCTATAATGGAGGTTCATAGGTTTTATCACTAACACAACAATAACATCCATTATATGAAAAGATTAATTGGACATCATAATTCACTACCCACTAGGTTGTATTGGTATTACAGTTTCAATAGTATATATATAATATAAATATAATGAAAATTTTGTAAAATTGTATTTTATTTTACTAATAAATAATTGGTTAGAATTGGGTTAGGTACTAGGAAAATATCATAAATATTTGGGCCTTGGTTGATAGCCTGACAACTAGTTCAACTACGTACTTAGTTTATAAAATATATTTAATTTTATTTAAAATTAATGTTAAAAATACTCCTTGGAAATAAATAGAATAAAAAATTAACATTAAATGAGTAGTTATAGTAGAGGGATTTGAATTGGAAATGGAAGAGTTAATTTTGTGCGACTATACAATTTAATAAAGTATTCATTGTTATTTATTTACAAATATTTTATTTATTTATTTCAAAAAATTTACCATAACGATAACATATAATAAAACATATAATATATAACATTTAATATCATATATAAAACATAAATATTATATAATGTGTTATAAATAATATAACACACAAACACACACACATATATATATTTCATAAACATGACAATATATATAATATAATGAAATAAACCCATGAATATAATTATAAATATATAACCAGAATTCATGAAAACTAATAAATGTGATGTAATAAAAAAATATAAATATTTTAATTTATTTTATTAAATTCAGGGAGACTTATATGTAACATATATTTTTTATAAAAACCCTTTTTTGATTATTTATAAGAAATAAAATAACAAGATGACAGTATAATTATGGTCTCCCCCCAAGAAGTGTCTTTGTTTACCGTATTTGGATCGACTAGGTTGTTAATAACTACACATGTTTGAACTGATGATATAGATTCTTCTTAGTGGACCATCACCTACGTATAATGTCATTCCATTGTAGTGAATTTTTTTCATTATAAGTGGTTATGGTCTACAATAGTCCTACCTTGGATCCCATGGGCAGTTCATGTTTACCACTGTGTAATCATATCTCATCCTATCCACTATATCCACTGTACTTTATGGTTCCAAAATTATAGATATCATAAAATAAACTCAATTATCCTCTATGTAAGATAAAATGTAAATTGTTTTTTAGAATCAATTTTGAATCATTCTAAATACTATCATATCACTATCTATTCTGATTTTCATTGTCATCACACGAAGAACCATTTCTATAAAAATTAACAAATAGACCACATGTGTTTACATAAGAACATTATTCTTCTGTAGAAATAGGATACAATATTTAATTCCTTTTAAACATATTTTTATATGTTATTAATTTCCTATAAAAACCTTCTTTTAAATGTTCTATGTATTTTTAAAATTTTAGATTCGACCCCGTTTCATTATATGAGATATTTCATCATTGATAACAAATATCATCTAAATTTCATATTTTATATGAATATGTTGGAGGGGAATTGGTTATAGATTCTATATTGGAAATCGTTAGATTAAAAATATTTGTAATATAATGGTGGTACTCCACAATATTTGAGTATGGAATCATTGGGTCATTTTGATAAAAACCTACCCTCAAGGAAATGAAAAATAACCTATAGTGGAAATTTAATCAATTTGGATGTGAGAATGAGGTTCTAAAGATGATAAAAATTGAATAAGGTGAATAAGAAAAGAGAAAACCAGAATTAACTAGTCTTCACTCAAAAACTCACAGCCCATCAAGGTAATTCTATAGAAATGGAAAACAAATGAAATTCATATCATGAGAATCATAAATTATTAAAAAAAAGTACTATATTTTAATAGATTATCAATGTTTAACTATTTGGAAAGTAGAACTATATTGATGATTTTATAATGTTTAACTGATAATTTAGGAAATTATTTTTCTGTTAGAATTGTAATGCACCAAAAATTTTAAAATCAAAATTAGCAGAGTATAAAGATAAAATGAAAAATTTGATGATGAAAATTTTATTATATTACAATGTAAAATTAATGTTTTATCATATAAAATTATTCATGATCCATCTATTATTGACATAAAAATAGTTTATATATACATATGATGACCATAACAAGTTTACATTGTAGTATTCTCACTGTGTCTCACTCACCACGTAATTTATTGATAAAATTTTTAATAGATCAGTAGAATATATTTTTTCGATTTTACCCTTTATCAACATCTCAAATGGGTTCTCCAATACAAAAAACAAAACCATGTTCTCTGTTGTCATCTATTTAATTTTTCATGATGTATCTCATGATGTCATATCATAGCCATGATGCATCTATGTATCCCTACACAACCTCATCATCATCGTCATATTTTCTATAGCCATATGTATATAGGGAAAACAGTATATCTCATGTAAATACATTATACCTCAAACCTTTATGACCCATATATAATCAGGTTTTGTGATCAATAGTTTCTAGGATTAAATACAAGTATGTTTTACAACAACATTTCATTTTAGACAACACATAAATGAGTAATATAATTGAGATATATCACATCAATGATAGGAATAAAATCTAAAACATAATCCATCTCAACATGAAACATTCCCACTCATTAAATTTATCCAATGGGAGAGTATATGATATGTAAATTTTATCAATATATTCCATTGAAATCCCAGATTTTGAAAAAAAATCCTCCTAAAAATTTGTGTGTGATTTTCTCGACGGGCCTGGGTGGTGAGGAATATTAAATCAAAAAATAATTAATTTAACTCAAATAGTATCACAATAGGAAAAATATAGCCTAATACTCATAAGTAGTTATCATCACATGATAATATCATGTGAAACTGATAAGGACTAGATCTCAAAAGACATACATTAGTCAATGATAAATAATAATTAATTAATCAGCCATTAATTTATATTATTCCATATTCATATCATAGATTAATATTTTCTAACCATCCCAAGGTTCACTGGAAATATAATTTTCATTTCATATATTATCATGTATGAAATCATAATCTAAGGTATCTATAAACAATACCTCTTTACTTAATAGATGATTTATCATTTAAT
The DNA here is from genome assembly GCA_963277665.1 of Viscum album. Taxonomy (NCBI): domain Eukaryota; kingdom Viridiplantae; phylum Streptophyta; class Magnoliopsida; order Santalales; family Viscaceae; genus Viscum; species Viscum album. Next base: position 1,097,718,142 of record OY728157.1, read on the forward strand.
ACAATATGGTTACTCTATGACTCATTTTAATCCACCATATAAAATATCCAATTATCATATTTGGAGTAAAATATTATTTAAGACATTGAAAGTAATCCTTTATTATCCTTTCAAATCCATTTAAATGAATCATTAAATAATTATATTTAAGTGTATGGATAGGTCTTAGCTATCATCGAATTCCCTAGTATTATCGGTAACACTATTTCACACATTATAATCCAAACATCAATCATGGATATCCATAATAATTGTATCAGTGAGCCTCCAGTCCCACTGACATTAAACTTTTCTTACTATATAAATTTATTAAAAATAACAACATTTATTTAATTACCATAGATATTAAATAAATATTAATTTTATTTTAAGAACAAAATTAAATGAACCCATATTGATGGAATCATGGTTTTTAAGCCTCTTATAACCATTAATTGTGTAACTCATTCTAATTTTTTTTAAGAAACAAATATTTTCAATCCCATTATCAATTAATGATTTTATTTTGAATAGGAATTGAATGTCATGAAACATTTAGGAAATATATAACAATATCAAGGAATCAACATGAACTTTATCTAAGTGTTACTTCTATAATAACGAAATTATCAAGAAAAATAGTAATTAACTTTCACCCCTCCTCCATAATTATCTTAATATTGAAGGAATTAATTTTTTTTTACCAATTCATTTAATTAAACCATACTAAAAACAGAAACATACAAATTTAAGAAGATATAACACAATATAATAAATTTATAAGGGTATCATCAAGAATATCATAAAAGTATTGTGATCATAAAATCCCACAATTTTATTAATGCTCATATCATTATATAATAAAAATATATATATCATGTAATATTTTTCTTATTTCAAATATATAATATAATTATTTTTTGAAAAATTATTATCATAATATTACAAATAATTAGTACTGAAAAATTGTATAGTCCCTCCATTCTATTATATATCTTTCTCGGAATTAGCATCATGTATTATGAATGGAAAAAATTATTTCTCTCTCTCCATGATAATTTACATATTCTTCAAATAATAATATACGACATGATTTAAATTTATGAAAAATTTCTAATAACAACTTGCAACATTAATTATTTTTTAATTCATGTAATAATATCAATAAAATCACAAAATTTTACCACTTGTGTTTTCATGTTCTTCATCATCTTTTAGTAAATTTCTAAATTATACATTATTTAAATAATCATGAGATCATCAATATTTTTATCTTTCTCTTCGTTAATTACATCAATCCATAAAAATAAACAAAATAATTATTAAATCACAGTATACATAAATAAAATTATAAAAATAAAATTTAATACATTGAAGGAATCTTCAATTTATTATTCACTAAGATTATTGGTGAGGGAGTTGTCATGTCCCAGAGGGAAACTCATACGAAAAGGTTTGAATGACTTTTTAAGGTTTTAAGACATTAAGTGTGATTCTTTGATCATATAAGTTCAAAATAAACCAATAAAAATGAATTAGGATAATGAAATATTATTTTTGACAACAAAAGATACCCATTCATTCATGTATTTAACAATATTAGAAAAAAATTCTAATGTAATTCCACATGAATAAATTATTTTATGAACCCAAAAATTTTAAATTTAAATTCCTTGTTTGATCTCATCACATCATGAATTAAAACTCTCAAATTGATCTATTATTTCAATATTTTAAATTAAAAAAAATCTTTTTGGAATGATCAAATTATTTCAACTTTAGTATATATCTAGAAATGAAGACTGCCAATCTGAAGTGACCACATAGATTAACCACATGAATCAGTCAAGTGATCAAATGAAAAAAGAAGTTAATGAATGAATAAATATTTACTGACTTAAAGGATCTACCACACATATGAGGATTAACCTAACAAACAATTAAATTGCCACATGAAAAAACAAGTGACCACTTAAAGGATTGGCCACATGAACAATGGATTATCAACATGAAAAAAATATGTAATCATACGAATGATCAAACACACATACTTAGGAATGAATTTATGGAAACTTATTTAATAATTTATCAAAAAATAAATGATATGAACAAAAATAAAATTTATTGGGGAAAAATAATACATGCACCCCCAAGACATTTCTATGAATTATGAAAAACCAATTTAATTGGTTTTAGTAATTGGATAACTTATATTAAATATATCTCAAATAATTATTATCAGTTATAATAAAAAAACCTGAGAAAAAAATGGAATGGGATAAAACCACATACTTTCTAAGATAACTCCCAATGATCTCACCAAAACAACTATATAGACACACATTTGAGGAACATGCCACATAACCATGAAACAGTTTCAACCAACCTATAAACAAACTATCGGGGAAGATACCTATAAAAAATAATTTCCATAAACAAGAATCAAATTAAAGCTGATAAATTATCAAATAGAGAATCACAATATCAAATACACAATCCCAAAATAAATGAGAAATCCAAATTTTCTAAATAAAGAAGATCAATGTTTAAATAACATGTGATTTGGAGCATTCATTTCTTACTCTCACTTCAATGTTATCACATTCATGAAACTATTCTATCATAATACATGAACCAATGTGATATCACACAAATTAAAAGCCTTCTCCAGATGGACCTAATTCGTAATAGGTAATTCTTATATGATAACATCATCATTAAAATCTATCTCATTAGAATTTTAAACATAGCAATCTCTATAATGATATTTGTGAAGCTCAAATGCATGGAAGATGTCTTGGATCTGAATAACTTAAGGGTTCAGTAATAAATGATATGTCACAAATCTAATGAAAAGTAACACCATGAAAATTATATCAAAATAATTAGAAAACATACTCCACATACTAAACATTTGATACCCATAATTAGGTGATATATTACAAAACACATGATCCATAATTCCAAACTCCAATTCCATTATCCTATGATAAACATAGGACATTAGGAAATCCTCGAAAACGATAATTTTTTCTAATATAATATATACCATTTATGATGTTATCTACACCAATTTTAATCAAATAATTGGGGACACTCTGAGCTATATCAAACTCAACAAAGATCAATAAGGTCATCTATATGATTATTGAATAATTCTAAACAAATAGTACAGTGGTAGATAATTTTGAATGATAAATACACTAAGAGAATGGTTGTCACCCATAAACCTATAAAATATAAAACATACATGTGTAATATATCCTGTAATTTCATACTAGTTTGGTTTATCTGTGCATCATGTGGAATAAGAAATTAAATTTTAATGAGTATTGTGGAGATAATAGAATTAAAATACCTCCAAAAAACATGATAATAATTAGGATAATGATAAGATATGATCATATAATAATCCCCATTAAATCACAACCCTGACTCCATATACTACATAAAAAACACATCCTCTGATCTTGACTTCATAATTTCCATGTAATGAGAAGATGTAATAATGATGTATGTGATCACTGATATATAATCATAAAAAACATGATCATTAGAAAAACTAATGAATAATTAAATCAATATGTCCTCAAATGGACACTTGGGTACATGAGGTGGTTTATGTTATCCAAATAGAACTTGATGCCCAACCTTCATCATCATACAGTCAAAACATCTAGTGAAAAAGATATGCAAATTAATTAATTATATACAACTAGCATAACTAGTCTATTATTTATTAATAAATCTCTATCTCACTAGGATGTAATACCAATGGACAACTTTTTAATTCATAAATAACCAAAACATTCATATCCAAATGGATAAAATGATTTCCTTAAAATAACACTCGATGATGATTGTCTTCAAACTATCATTTGGGGGGAATACCATTGAAAATTAATCATTCCAAAACTATACCTTAGAATCCCCCAACTAAATGTCTTCCACATGTTGCAATGAGGTTGTTATACCAACATCATAAAATGATAAAATTTTATATAAACTACACCTATATAAGGATATAACATTAATAATATATCAATTATTTTCTTGGGAGCCTCAATATGATTGAAGAGACCAACCATGTGACCTCTCACTGAAGTCACCTTCTAGAATATTCCATTTTACATATGAAATATAAATATTGAATCCATAATTCTATAGGAAACCCATACACCATCAATCATACAAATCCAAATAACTCTAAAAAAATACATACTTCTGACTCTTATTATCTATTATGTCCAAAAAACATTCCTCAATTATATAATGTTGCAACAAAGGTAGGGAAAAAATTTATTTTTAATCAAAATAATTGTTGGTGTAGTTAAATTTATGTAATCATCATTTTCAAAAATCATAATTTATAACATTCTTATGATGCATCAACATGAAACCCAATACAAGGTGAAAAGAATCACGATAGACCAAAATGTAATACTATTATGCATCCACTAATGAATCTAGGTATATAACAGCTACTACATAAAATTATCATGATCATAATGAGAATGGTTATTCCACCATAATTCATGATCCATCCATGTTAGAGATATCATTTGAATTGATGTTTAGGAATATTCAAGAACAATCATCAACAAATAATTAGTAATGAAAGAAAGTTATCCACCTCTATAACATTCATAGGTATACCCAATAAAATACTGAAATATTCATCACTGGGATTGTGGCTACTCCACATTTAGATATGGAGTTCTCTATGAAATGGAACTCACATTCCCATAACTAACACTTTTATAGCATCCCAAATAGTTTATTAAACATATAATTCCCAACACTACATGAATGTACTCTATGTGATCCTCCTCTATCCTTATGAAGGTAATGATTCCTTAAATAAATACCACCATGATCTAGTATCACACCTCGTTTAATATTTCATTCATTAGTAACATGATCATGGAGGGGGGAATAACTTCAATATTCATCACAACAAACTCTTAATGCATATAATGACATCAAAAATTAGTTCTCGTGTTGTCCTCATCCTTTAATACTATATGATGATATATAAACCAAAATTTTTCCTTTATGAACAAGATATGTTCGATAAAATGATCAAAAAATCATCAATTTGTGAGAGTTTATATTAATTCATCACAATCATGTTATCATATAGAGATTGTTAATTCAAATTCAGGGGTTGTTATCTTATATCTTTGAAAATAAGGAATGATATTATCAAGATGATACACTATGCTGAATGAATAATATCTATAAAAGATAATCAACCTTAATCCATAGGCATTGTATCTTTGAAGGGTAAATCTAATATAGGGATATCAGTATATGGGAACACTGACCATTAAGTATATCCCAAACTCAATCTCCCATTTAGGGTGTAGAATTATAGCTTCATTGGGAAATATATCAGGGTACTCTTCTACCCCAAATAAAGCACCCCTAGGAACTCTTCACTTGATTTAGTATCATTGTAGCCTTAAATAAGGAAATGGACAAAAAATAACTATCCTGTCAAAGGTCCTCACTAATAAAAAACACCAACTAGGCTTCATAATTAACATACAATATAACATGAATCCTAAACAAATCAATGGTATCATGCACCGAATGGAGATAATCTGTACTGAGTCTGATGTTATATGGTTTTCTTTTTAGACATCGTAAGTCTCCCCGTGAGTGAAAATTCAATGTTATATACTCAATTTCACTGTATACAGCAAGTAATCATTCGTGACCTCTAATTGGGGTAGTAAAAACAAGGGAACTAGTAGTATCACCAACGCACGTGTTATAGTATGGAATGGAGTGTGTATGAAAAGAGTGAATAGATCCTGAATCGAACATTACATAAACCAAAATTGAAATTAGATAGATAATACCTTAAAAATGGCTATATTTCCTATCATTTGAAATTTTATGTCACTCATATATCCATGATGTGCTCTTCCACCTATATAATCATTCTGATAACCATCTCAATAGACACACTATGATAATTGTATCTAAGGATGAGGGGAAAATGGGGCATTCCAAAATTAACCCAAACCATATTTTTTAAACATAATATTAAATTACCTAATATTTTTGGGGCCTCATTTTGTAACAATATGATGGATTGTCATGAAATTGGTCATGATCTGCACATTGATTGGTTAGTATGCTCAATCACCCTAACTATCGATGACACTAACCACAATAATAGTACTATATGATATGTGAATGATTGATGTTGGTTTTGAATCTACCATATGTGATGATATGAGTTGAATAAGAATGAATCATGCTCCATAGAGAATAATTTATTTTTTTAGGAAACATTGAAATTGCAAACATATATGTGCTCCAAATAAAATAATGGTGACTCTGATCTAATGAAATAATGTCCCCATTTTGAGTGTACATACCCAATACATAAATCATATGTGGCATTTTATTTCAATTACATTCAAACCATTGGATATATATATATATATATATTATTATCTTACCATAATTGTTTTTTCTTCGACCTACATTATTTGTATGGTAGTTTACATATATTGAATTTTTTATCAAAAGTTTATAACATTTCCAAAAAATCATTAAAAACATGAATTCATAAAGATATAATAATAAATATTATTACTTCTATATAGTAACATAATATTGAAAGTACATAGTTAATGCAAGACTGTAAGGTGATGGGGGATAAAAAATATTGAGTCTTCTTATATTGATGTTCAGACATGGTGATCTCAATTAGGGGATATCATGATGAATTACTCTAAAAATGGAACACAACATGTTTGGAGTGTCCTTAGTTGTTCGTATCTAAACACTTGAGTATTGGTAGATTGATATGATATCATTATTAACATTTTTTATTTGACTATATACATTGATGCATGTAAAATCCTTGACATTTAGGTATGTTGATGTATCATGTTTCAGATGCACCATTGGTGGAATGACATGGGTTGCATGATCATGATAAAATATATTATTCCTTCATGTTGAGGATGAGAAACCAAATGGGCTAGTTTAACAGAATGATAAATTCAAAGTATTTATATCTAGAAAAATCAATGAAGAAATAAAGAAATATTTAATGAGGAAAATGAGTGTGCATGCTATATTATGAGATATATTGAGGCAATTAGATTATATTTCCCATAGTGTGCCTACAAAGAGTAATCATAGCTATATTTTTTTTCTCTATATAGTCATTTGTGAGTTAAGATATTTTAATCGTGTTTTATGTGTTATAATTAATAATATTTAGATATGGACATAGTGGTTCATGAAATTTTTTATCTACGTGTCCAATAGATTTAGATGAATATGATTTTAGGATGATGTGGGCCCCATAAGTGTGTACTAGTGAACGTGTATTCATGATCAATAAAATTTTAACTCCATTAATAATAATATTTATATTAAGAATAATAATTAATTAATTTTATTCTCACGTTTTTTCATATATAATAATCCATAAAATTGAATATGAAAAAATAGAACTGTTCAAATGAATATATCGTGATAAATTTACTATAAATGACATAAGGATCATATAAGCTTTGTTAATCATTCATAATTTTAAATATTTCATTTTAATGTGTCAGAAATGGGGGATAAAAAATTCATGAAATTTATGACATGATTTTTTTATTTTTTTACGAAGGTGATGCCTTGGCCCAAAACGACCAAAGCACAATTATTTTTTAAAAAATGTTTACATGAGTCTAAAATAAAGGATCACATTACTATATTTTACAAGTATAGAAATAAGAGAAGTTGCACCATCTTCAAAGAAGACGATTTCTTGGTTTACTCTCACATTGGAAACGTCATCTTCTATTATGTTTGCCTCTCAATAACATGTATGATGATATAGTTAATCTAGATGAGAAAATGTGTGAATTATATCGAATGTGTAGTAATTATCTAAGCGAGATGTGTTATGCCGTTTCAAATTTCTTCCACAATGGTCGTCGATTAATTTTCTATCGAGAGGTTGTTCCAGTCCAAGCACCACGAAAATGCAATAGCGTGTATCAAACTAATCATTTCAGCATAAAGAGATTTGATAATGGCACAACCACACATGAATCATCCAAGGATCCAACTGAGGAAACATTCGAAGATAAATCCACACCATGAAGGTTCCGAATTTCCATTCGAGGCACCATCAATATTTATTTTGATATATCCAAGTAGAATGGCTCTTCGGAACACCTCCAGAGTGCAATGAGGATGAAAAAAATTGCCCCTAATCAGTAGATGTGTCAACAATCTAAAGTCATGCTCTATGTTTTTTCAATATCCTTTTTGAATCAATGAAGAATTTCATATAGCAATAAAAATCTACATCCAACCTACATTACGATTTACTGCTTAATTATTTGGAATAATAGTATTCTGATCATAATTGATCAAATGGTGGATATCAGCAACTGCAATAAGGAAAAAGTCCATTATATGTATAGATCCTTTAATTTATGCACATTTTATTAGATGATTCTTGATTGATCCATGAAGTAACCATCTACATTAAAAAATGTCAAGAATATAGTTTCTAAGAGCATAAGCAGTATCCTATGAAAGGAAGAGTGGTTAGAATCTTCTCTATGTTGAATACAAATTTTTTACTAAGAGCAATGATGGATCCCAAATTATTGAAGGCAAATCTCAGAGGGAACTCTGTTGTAAGACATATTCTAGAAGATATTTATCTTGAAGTCTTTATCAAGGGTTATTTAAAATGTTTTATACAATTGTAATCACTTTTAGTATTACTTAAATATGTATTTTAGACATTATTTTAGTTAGGAATACCATTGTGAGTAGGTACCCAAATTAAACAAATAATTTTTTCAAGAAAAATTTTAGTTTTCAATGATATTAAGAATAAAATTATGGAGATGATCATGTATGGAGCATATAATTTCTTTGATAGTGAATTTGGTACTCTCATGGGTTTGATAGGTAGATAAAATAGAAATTAAATGCATCATATTCGTGTTATCCAACCGGTATTTCATGGATGTGTCTTTGGAGACCATCCATTGAGAATTATTTATAATGAAAATGATTGATTCTTTGATTGATGGTCATATTTAAGAATTAATGAAATCTGAATTACCCATGTTATGTTTATTAAGAAATCTATTTTTGTGAAAGGAGATAGATTCAGATTTATTGAGAAATTTTTTTCAAGCGAGTCTTGATTTAAGGTATTCTTTAAAGTACTTTATAATTTTTTTGGTCAATACCACCATAATATATGTGTTTCCAACAAGTTGACGAAGGAACATTAACAAGTTTTCTCTCAAGGATACTACTAGTCCTAATAAAATTCATTATAGTAGTGTTCATTTTTTTAATAAGACCAATAGTACATTTATATACCAACATGGAGTAAACCATCCTATAGAAAATAGTAAATTTCATGAGGAAATTCTTACCTGACATTGAAAGAGATTTTACATTACAAGAAGATATTTGGATTAAAACATATAATATATAAATGTAATGTTGCAAGAAATGAGAATGATCCAAAACATGGGAACTCTATGATAATTTAAATGTAGGGAACCTTATTTTAGTCATCAGTCGCTGATAATGTTACATCTTATACTCGGAGGAATGTTCTTCAAAAAGAAGACGCAAGATTTTTTTTCATGTAATGGTTTAAATAGAATCCTCTCCATAGTTTGAGAGTGCATTAATCAGGATACAAATGTTTCTTTAGTCACCCTTAAGAAAAAGGATGATGTTATATGCATAAAAAATGATGGTAAGAGCATTCACGTTCCTTGAGACATGGATGAGATTCAGCTTATTCCAGTCCACCGGATGATTCATCAGACGACTAAGGTATTCATCCGCTATCGAGATGATAATGGAAGAGAGGGGGTTCCCTTGTCTGACACCATTGGTGAATTTAAAATATCCATTGGGAGATCCATTTATCAAAATGGAGATAGAATCCGAGTTGAATAGAGTTCTTATTGTAGTGATAAAACAGATACTAAAACCGAAACCTTGAAGAACATTGAAGATTAATCCCTAGTCCATGGTTTCAAAATATTTTATAATGTCAATTTTAATAGTTATGGCACCTCATCTGTTGGATTTATTAAATTTGTTCACACACTCAGAGGTAATGTATTGAAGGGATCTACCCTTAATAAAACCAAATTTGTTCCAGGAAACAATTTTCTACGTGATAATTGATAGTCTTTTAGAAATGAAATTGGTAATGATATTATAATGAGTATTCAAAAGGGTATTGCGCCGAAAAAAGTTAATCTCAAATTCATTCTCCACTTTTTAAATGGGGGTGGAAAATTAGGCTTTATGGGAAAGAGAAATCACACCATTAGAAAAGTCATTTTACAAGTTTACAAATGTCATCACAAATGACATCCCAATAATGTTGTAAGAAATGATAATTGAATCCAACAGGATATAGTACACTATCGGTTGTCAGACTAATGAAAGTGTCTTTAATTTCATGATCCATAGGAGTGTTGTGAAAGAAGTCGTTGTCCTCATTAGTGATCACTAACACAATGACCTCAGGAAGGAGGTCTTTGTTGATATCAGGACCATTGAAGATGGATTTATAGTAGGAGACGATATGGTGAGCAATTTCATCTTCATTATAAGGAATCTTGTCACATTCTAGCCTCTCCAAAAGTGAAATCAATCATGTTAATGAATTTATAGATATGAAATATCCTATTATCTCTCTTGAATCGTTATGAGAGATAATATAATTTGTGTCCAATGTGAGATCTGTCATTATTCGCATTCAACTTCACATTCGTCATGTGATGAAAGGTAAATTGTAATACTATTCAGATACACATTCTAGTACCATTTATTTAATGATTGAATATCGAGTAGTAGTGGTTCCTATGGTTACAATATATAATAATCATATAATGGTTTCTTTCAGGCAATAAATGTCGATAGTTATTGAATCAAGTTTGATGTTTCCAACGAACATGGTTCCATTTACATTTTCATTCAATTTTTTCCATTGGGAATAAATAAAATTTCATATGATCATATTTGAAATATTGGAAAGGTGTTTTGTGGATACTATATTTTTTACATTATTCTAAAGTAAAACATTTAATTAATATATTTTCAATATTTCTATTATTTTATGATCACCTTTAATTATTATTAGATGAAACATAACATTACCTATGTTAAAAATATATGAATTCCAAATTATACTATCACGATTCAAAATTAGTGGTATGATACATTCCCATTATATTTAATATCATGTCGATATAATTTATTATGTGTAGGATATCATCGATCAAATACCAATGGGTTATAAAAAATTATTTTGATGGAAATTATATATATATATATATATTCATAAACTTTTTTGTAATCTAATGTGATCGATTTTTGGTCGATGTTTGTTGTGATGGTTTTGTGTATTCTCTACTAGTATGAGTATCCATTAAAGGATGTTTAATGAAAGGCTTCTTATTGTGGAATCCTTAATAATAATCCTCAAATAAAAAAACTTTTTTTTGACAAATTTTATTTTTAATGAAAAACATGACCCCTCTCCGTTTTTGGTGTCAAAAATAGTCTATTTGGATTCCACATCAATTATGCTGTATCCAAAATATATACTTATTATATGTATAAATTATTTGAAAATTATTATTTTATAATATATTATATAAAAATATATATTTAAAATATGTAAATCTTAATTGGATGCCCCTACTCAACAAAGGATATATCGAATCAGTTCAAATATGAACTACCCAACATAGTAGACCAATCCTAGGTCCTAAATAAATCTATAGGGATATAATTTCGGAAACATGGACGTAAAATTTTTATCAAAAATTATGAAATTATATATTATTATATTCAATTTAATAATATTAATTTGGATGTTGTGGGTAATATAAAATAATAACTAAATTACTTTAATTCAAAAAAACTGATTATAGATTTATTAGTATTGAATTTTTTAAAATTTATTTTAAATAATGTAATGTAATTTCATTATTTCATACCATGCATAATGAACAACAATGTCATGGTTTTTAAATTATTTAAATTAATTATTGAATTTTAGTGATAAAATTAAATATACTTTTGTAATTTTTATGATATTCACATCATCCACCCCTCATTAAAATATGTAATGGAATCCATAAAAATTGTTAATTATTACCCAATGGTCTTCTCTAATTTGTGTGAGCAAAAATTGTACTATTCTGAGGATATCTTTGCAATGAGGTTCAAGGTGAGAACCATTGTGAACCATATATATTAAATTCATGGGAGTTCACGTTTCTATAATTTGAGTCATCTGTCAACTCAGGGGATTCCCACATGGAATGGGTAAGACCATTATCCAATTAAAAGATCATCCAATAGATAATAGATCATTAATATGTAATTATTTATTTATTTCATCATTTCCATTGTATGTTATTTTTTTTAGTTTATTCATTACATGGACTATCATAAAGTGATAAACAAATCTAGCATAGATTAATTGGACATGTGAAGTGAAAATTTTCTATTTAAATATTCAGAATGTTGTGACTATGATCCCATAGAATAGAACTATCATAAAAAAATGCATTTCAATTAATAAGATAAATTAAAAATACCACAATTAGAATATTAAATCATGAAATGAATTCCATCACAATAATTCATTGATAACGGTTTCATCATGGTTCCCATATGCCAATGTTGTGGGATTCTATTAATATTAAGAAGTTTCTATGTGGGAATTGGGATTACTAAAGTAATGTTGGTAGTATAGAACAGGTAATAGCTAATTTTCATCAACTTTTGAGTCAAATCATTTGGAAATTTAATGTATTTATTCACTGAATATATGAAACCTCTCAATAGATCATGGAGATCTAAGTTAAAGTTTTTGGCCAACAAAAATGCTTACAATGAAACTATAAATAGTAGTGACAAAATATCTAGAACTATATTGAGAGGTTTCAAGATCATTACCCCTATAATATTTATCCTTCAGGGTATTATAAATATAGTATTATAGTGATAAATGGATTTGATACAATATAATGATACTTATTCATAAATAGTAAATTTACACTAGTAATTAATGTAATATATTCTTCAACAATGTTTATTTATTATAGTTCAAATGTATATACTAACTACTAATATAAAATAACATTGATATATATAAAATAAATTGAATATACAAGCTATAAATAACAAAAAAGAGTAGTATAAGCACTCTACATAGTACAATTTCATAAAATGACGAATTATTTGATGTAACCCCCACTACCAAATGTGCCTCATTAAGGAAAATAAAGGTGGATTTCCAAAAAATCAATAAGCATATCAATGATTTGGAATATGTATATTTCTTGATTTTTTTATAATTATCAGTGAGTTGTAAAAATTGTATGGGGAAAATATATTCCTTCCAAATATAATATTATATACAGAAGATATAATAAGAGATATATTGTAAATAATGACATGAGATATCAAGTTCATTGTTTATATGAAGGATAGAAGAGGGGTATCTGGAATGACATATTGTTCTCAATATGATCAATAACAAATGAGAGGCTGGAGACACTTGTGTTCAAACTGAACCATGAAATAGTAACAAAAATAATTCTTACATCATTACATTCTAAATGATCCACATTGATCATTACATATAATATATATAAAATAAAAAAATCACTCCCAATAATGTGGTATTTAGTTAACCAAGATGATAAGTATATAAATAATTTCAACTTATCATTCATTATGGTGAACAACAGAATGATATTCAATGATAAGGTGTCAACAGTTATTTCAAATTTTAATGAAGTAATGAAAAATATCTCCATGAAGTAAAAGATAAACGATAGATAAATGAGTTCTAGTAAGATTTATTTTCATGTTGGAAGAAATTACATTTTATTATAATTTCAAAGTAAGGAAAAAGTAGCCAGATGATGCTTCTAGATTTGATATATTTTTCATGGAATACAATCTGATTATATCTATAATTTGGTTATTAGATACATCATATGGATAAAAAATTGGTATTAAAAAAATAGAACCAACTAGTATCATTATAATTTGAAAATTTATTTTGATATACAAGAAGAAAATGGTGTAATACCATCAGTTTAAGCATTGTGATATTTTCATAATATTTTTCCCATGGTGATGGTTCTTATATAAAATAATAGTAATTATGTACCATATGTTAATGAAAACAATATTTCCATCTCGAGTATAGACACTAGGATATATTATTTCATGTTATTAAATAAATTTTTTTATAAGGAAATCATATGTTAATATATGTCATATCATATTAGGGGATTGTACTTAACTAAACAAGAAAATCTTGTATTGGAAATCATTTAAAAATAACATAATAATGGCTCATATCATACTCATCTTGGGATCATTAGTAATGATCATGTAAAAAATTTTAAATAAACATTCATAAATAAAATTAGTTACAATATATTAAGTTAAAATATTTTGATGTATTTCATGATTTTCAATATTATCAAGATTACTGAGGCACCTTTTAGTTGTAATGGAGAATGTGCTAAACCACCAATGGTAATACTATTAAGAAAATCGTTTTATAAAGTGGTTAAAAATATCATTAAAATGATTTCATTGATCATTTAATAGAGTGTGGGATATTCACCCAACGTATTACACTGTATAAACCTTAGTGAAACAGTTTTAGTGAAAAATGGAATCAAACCCTACTTGATATTGTCAGATAAATGATGAGTTGTGAAACATTACCTTTATCATTTTGGGGATATTCACCATATAATATAGAATATAACATGAACGAAGTACCATCTAATGTGAAGTATGGTATTCTATCTAAGTTATGTTATGAAAAGCAACATTCTATATCACACATATGTTTAAGGGGTCGTGGGGTTTTTTTCAAGACTACATCACTGACAAAATTTCATCTCAGATAACAATTCTCCTAATTATAGTCTATCCTAATGAAACTAAAGGATGTAACATATATAACCCTTATAATAAAAAATCGATTCGGATAAAGAAATGTTATATTTCTAGAAATGGTACAAAATTACAACAAAAATGCTGTAAAAAATATTGATTTCTTCTAAGACGATGATCCAGGTATATAAGAGATATTACATGAAAAATCACCACGATAGTCAGTAGAGGATAATGATGCTCCTAAGATACATTACAAAAATAATTTTAAAATAAATGTTAGAATACCTTTTTGATATGGGTTTTATCAATGATCTATTTATAACATTACTTTATGATGATAATGAACCTATGACATAAATGAATGCAGTTTTTTGCAAGTATTCTACTAAATGGAAAGAACCTTCATATTCTGAGACTGAGTCTATATACCTAAATAATTTTTGGATATTGATAGATCCACTACCTGATGTAAAAAATAATTGTTGTAAATGTGTATAAATGAAAAATATTGATATGGATAGTTACGTAAATAATTATAAATAATGATTGGTTACACATGTTTATATGAAACCTCAAGGCATAGATTGTGAAAATCATTATACCATTATAATAACTTTTGAAACATAGCCCCAATGAATGAAATATAATAAAATGGATCTGTAAATACCAATAAATTTATATATTACTGTCACATAACTCATCCTTTGGAATTATGCACTCCACACAAAAGGAATAAGTGGTAAATAATCAATGTATCTCATGGAAATAGAATGTGAGACTAAATTCAATTACCTTCTATCTGAACATTCATCATATTACTAATAAACTTATGATTAATAAGTAGAAGTTTACTATACATATTTTAAATAACTATACTATTATATATAATTTGATATACGATTTCATTATGAATTTTTATTAACTGTTTTTAACAATTCTCTTTTAAGGTTACGCTTCGGGTAATATTCGCTTTATTTTCCATATGGCACTTAATTTGTTATATAAATTATCCTTATAATTATATCATGACTTACAGAATGTAAAACATGATATAAATATCATTAATATTCATTATAAGTATATTATAATAATATATAGGAGTATTTAATGAAATTCAACATTCATGGAGACAGTTGGCTTTATATACACATGAACAATAATTCAATTTTATGGATATATTGAAAAAATGTAAGAAAATGAAATATATGTATATGTATTTATAAATATAATATCATTAAATAATAAATATTATTTCACATATATCATAAAGATTCAGAAAACATATCCTTAATAAATTCTATATTGTGTGTGAACGAATCCCATTATTTTGATGGGGCGGTAGTCCACACATTCTCAAACAAAATTATCGTATTTACACCAAATAGAATATGTAAAGATGTTGGGTTTAAAAGGATTAAAAAGCATAAAAACATAATAAACATATTAATTATTATATATAAATTTTTTTATCATCATAATACACAACATGATATGCAGTAATGGAATAATAATCCATCATAGATTTGTGAGGCGGTAGTTCACCATACACATTAACAGCATATTTGTTTCCAATTAGATGGAGCTGTGTTTATGTGTAGGTAGGACTGTATAAAAAAATAATCATATATTTTTTATTCTGGATTTTGTAAATTAAATGAATAAATAGTGTGGAAGGGATGAGAAATAAAATAAGAAGACATGATTGAGAGAAGATGTAACCTCATAATCGGTCAAGTCTTTTCAATCTGTACCAAAATTCTTCAATTGATTTCTATCATCACAATGGAAGGATTATATGATTATGTGATGGATTTTGGGATTTTTATTAGGAAAAAATATTTCTAACCTAATTCGTTTGAGAGGTGTGAATTAGATGGAGAGATGTGTATATGGAAGGGAATGGATATACTTGATAGTTATGAAAAATAAGTTTTGTGTACCCACATTTCTACCTAAATGAAGTCATAACAAAAATAAAATCAATAATTTAGGGTTCATAGAAAAATAATTCCCCGATAATGGGGTTTTTTCAACTATTTAAGTCATTTTGGGACTTAAATTTAATGTTTATTACTTTCCTATAATAATTTTCCTCATAATCATTGTAATTGATTTTAATCACTTTCAGTAATATTTTGGGTTCCAACCTAGGTTAAAATTATTTTAAATTATAAATTACTTGATTCCAATTATGGAAACCATTTTTACAAATTCAAATCACATAAGTGGATTAAATTAATTTAAAAATAAACCTATTAATGGGACGACACTCTGGGGTTTTGAAGTAAAATATCCATTGTTTTATATGTGTTCATACCCAATTTCAATGTTAAATTTTTTCTTAATGACCTAAATTGGGTTAATTGATAAAACTATGATCAAATTAATCTTTTAAAACAAATTAAAATATTATTTTACTTTATAAATATACATTATAAAATTTCATTTTTGAATTAAAATCCTATATTTCTCAAAATTCATTAAAATATGAATTTTTTTTGAAAAATTTCAAAAACACACCCTAACCTAATTATTTCATATATTTTTCAATTATTATGTTTATTTGTACAAATTAAATATATAAAATTTTTAAAAAATTTATTTAAACTTTGTTCACCATTAAATGGCGTTAAAAATGCCTTATTAAGAAATATATAACTGTTTTCCTAAAATCAGGAATGTTTTTTATTATGCCTATAAAATAAATTTTATGAATATAAAAATATATTATTGAATTTATAATACATATATTACATTAATATAACTCAATATTATTAATTTAATTAATTTATTTAGTTATAATATCACTGTGAGTATTAAAATAGTTTTCTATAAAAAAATTCCCTTGATTTTTGGATTATAAATCATTTGTAACTAATGAATTTAATAATGTATTATCACATGTTTTTTCATCCTATTCATAAACATCAATTAAATATCTAGGTTATATCTTATTATATTAGATAATTATATTTTTAATAGTATATTTTATTTTCATAACACTCGGTCTTGTGTGTTACACAAGACATAGAGGAATGTCAATCTTGCATGAAATGTAAGGTAACATCGATGTTCCATGTGGATCAAGTTAAAAATTATGTTACATTTATTGCTTGATAGCATGGGGTTCCATGTAATGAAAAAAATACATAGTACATTAATATAAAATAAATAATTTACCATTTTGCATGAAATGAAAAATATCTAAAAGATTAAATTAATTTGTAAATAATAATTCCAAAAATTTCAATGGGTTATACTAGGACTAAATCTATGATTCAATAAAAATGTAGAAATTTTCCTGTATAAAATCAAAATGCATCATGTATTTATAAAATGAAAATATATTTTCCCTAACCATCCCTTTTTAATTAATAGTGAATGAAATATATCAAAACGTGATCCCACATGATTACATTAACTGACCACTTTAGGGTCATCGCTTAAACCATTATATATATTATAATCCATCCTTTAATCCCTAGAATGAACCATCACTATAGCCATGAGACTCCGTACTATTCCCCTTTAAATGTTGTACATTATATCTTGATATCTACAGTCATATCAAACATATATATATCCTAAATCATACATTCATTATATATATATATATTTATGAAAACATTAAAAGGAAACTAACACTATAGTATAAAGGAAAAAGGTGCCCCAAAAAAATAACATTGTCACACATCGTGCAACAATTGAATATAACAATGAATCATTTTATGTACCAAAATTAATTTTCTATTTTATTATGAATAGTTTATATATATCATGAAACCTATCTATAATATCTAATACTATTGAATTATAATCATGAATATTCTCTATATATCTCATTTATAATGATGTAGTTATCATGAAGAAAAATAATTAATTATCATTCCTCTATAAATATCTACATAATATTATCAACTCTATGTTGTTTATCCATTTTATAAAATTAAACCATGATATAATATAATAACAAAAATAATCAAAAGAGAAAATAGCATGTAATGAAAATCAATGATCCGCATAAGTAATTTCATAAAAGTCCTCAAATAACAAAATCCCATCCATTTTTAGACCCCTATCATGAAATATTATTCATCTGAAATAAAAAATAATTTCCTTTTTCCAAATCAATAATATATAAAATTATAAATATTTTTTTCTAGAAAAAGGTATAATATCATACAATAATCCGACTATTTTTTAAATTTCATATTTCGAATTATCATCATGTATTTTATGAGAAATTAATATTTTTATCTCTCTTATATAATTTATATCTATTAAATATAACAATCTAATATATGTTATAATTTCATGAAATATTTCCTAACAATAATACATGATATTACTTTTATTTCAATTATTGATATAATGTTATCAAATTAACAATATTATACAACATTCATTATCCTCTTCTTCCTCTTCCATTAATAAATTTCAATGTTAGTGAAATTTTTTTCTTATTGTGAGTTTTATGTTAATATTATTTAGGTTAATCACATAAATCCTTAAAATTAAATTTATTCACTATTATTTACCACCTTCTCTAAGTTAAAGGTGAATACATTTATCCCCTACCACAAAACAGGCTTCAAGTCACACAACATCACCAATATGGTTTATAGAGAGTATAAAGGCAATATGGAAACTCATTAGAATATTCTTGGATGATTATAGATGGATTACAATTCTCCATGATTTAATATTACTTTTTGTGTTCATGAGAATATAAGATGATGAAATAATATCGAAATCCTCTAAGTTATTAGAATAACAAGATATATATTCATATGATTATTTCAAAAACCGAGTCAAACATTCCAATTTAATTCATATATAATTTGGATTAGATTAAATTTAAATAAATTACCTCTATACTACTCATTTTAAATCATTTTAAAAGAATAAATTAAAAGATACAATTTCATAACATCACATCAATTTTTGAAGGGTTCCAATTTCAGTTTTCATCTATATTTTATTTTAGAATTTTTTTACTGTCATTCTATAATGTTTTATAATTTATATTTATATAATATATAAGCAGATGCGATGATCAACCATGTCAAGATACCACATGGATCGACCATAATAATTATTAAAATGAATTTGTGGATAAGGATGTGACCCTAAAAAGTATCTACTCAAAAGACGAGGATCATATGCACAAAGTATGAACTAATTATGTAAAAAAACAAGTTACAACGTGAAGGGAGAACTACATGGCCAATCGATCGACTACATAACTAGAAAATTCAACACATAAAGGATCTACTACCCATAAAAGTATCAATATCATTAATAAACCGGAAAAAATGAACAACATTTAATTTAATATGGTAAAATACTTTTAGCACCCCCAAAGGACCACATGCCCCTGGGAAAATTCAAAAAAGATGGTTCAAGGAATTTAGGAAATCTTCTTTCTCATCTCATTGACATATAAGTTGGTATAAACATTTTTATATATAATTTATTCTTTTTAGGAAACTATATTGTTTGGAGTACCTGGGATTAAAGGCATATTTGAAACTGTAAATTGTTTGTTTAAAATAACAACTATATTTTAACATCTATAAATAATTATAATATCATGGTGATCAATGAATATCTCTTCAATATCCCCATTTATTAGGGCTAGTTTTATATCTATCAAATAAACTCTATAATTCACTTGTAATGAAATCTCCAAGAACATATTTATGGATTAAATTATTATAACTTGTTAAAATGTATCATAAATGTCTACACCATTAACCTATAAATAAAAATTTCGAAAATGTTTTAATTCATTCCATGAGATATTACCATTTCTGACGAGTTTAATTCTAAACACCCATATAGTTCACATTACCATTTTTTCCTCTTTTCATGGAAAAATATCCAAGGTGATATTTTTCTCAAATTGATCCAAATCATCATTTAGTACATCTATTTGTTCCCTATAATCAATATATTATATATCTTATAGATTCATAATCTATTAGAAAATAGTCATTTCTGTTTCAAACCACAGCTTTCATCGCATATGAAATAGTTATTCATAACATTATATGACATTATATGATTTATCAAACTTTTGTTTCATTTAAAAAATTAAAAACATTAAATTTACTATTAAAATTTTCATCAATTTAATAATTTGAATTTATATTAAAAAGGGTAGTTATTTGAAAATATAAAGTACCTAACCCATTGGGTATCAAGAACCTAGTGAAGGGATTGACATCTAGAACTCCAATATCAACTTCAATAGTCTAGGATTTTTCTAGAAGAATCTAGTTAAATAATATAAATGGGAGGGAATTTATTAATATACCTGTATGCGAAATCCCAACCATATCTTTGAAATACTTATGAGGTGTAATAACAAAGGAAAAATAATCTTGTGTAAAACATGTATGAAATAGCTATAGGGGATTCATAACAAAATAAAAGGAGAAAACCAATTTGAAAAGGGTAATATTAAACGCCCAAAACGAATTGATGTTCTAACCAGAAAAAAGATGGAATAAAGAAATATGAAAAATCAAGACGCTTGATCACCATCATCAACCATCATTAATTTTCAATACAACATTGATCAAATATGATAAACCTTTTTAGTTATCTATATAATACACATTATTTTTAGGAATACCCATGCTGGAGTGAGTATATACTTTCCAGGTAGGGTGCTCTAAAAACTGATAGATAGAAATATAGGGATATGTTATAAGTAGTAAGATCAACACTAAATAAAGAGGAAAAAATAATCATATATATATATATATGAGATCATAGATAAACCATGATGATAAAGAAATGTTATCTCTATATCATAGCATATCCCACGATGATGATCCTTATTTTGGATTGATGTATTCTTCATTGATGCCTAATACCTCACCTGTATGACTGAAAAAGTTCAGTGGAGGACCCATAAATCGCCACTAATCCATAATATAAGGGTGATAAATCACATGTAGAGTACTCGTACTCTATTACAATAGGTTGTGCTACTCAATGGATGGACTAAGGACCTGCACCCTAGTGTGTTAATGTGTTTCACTCAAAACATGTATGACATTGGAACTATCCAAATTGGGTGTGCCATTTTGTTAATCGAGAAATGACAACCTATTTCTCATGTTTTTTCCAACCAGTCGGTATTATATGAATAACCACACCCTATAATGATAGGGGGTTTAAGTCATTTGATAGAGGACCCACACCCTAGTGCATCAAGAGTGTCACTCAACTAGTTTAGGGAGTATGGGTCCCCACAATATGATATGATAGAGGGATTATTGACCTCATCATCACTAGGATGATCTTTCCTCGTTTCCACTATCATAATGAATCTATTGAATAATAATATTTCTTAGAAAATTACACATCATACCTCTAAAATAATAATTAATTGTACCATCTCATTCTTCATTAATCATATCTCATGATAGGACAATCATTGGGTGAAATCCTTATCTAGATGAGAGAGATACCTAGAGTGGAATTTACATGGAAGAAGTGCATGAAATGTAATAGGGCTCAATTGATGTGTGTACTAACCTGTAATCCATGATGCATTTATATAAATAAATGGATTTTCTATCCATGTTAATCTTTATGGAGTGAAATGTTACTACATGAAATTTATCGTCCACCTGGGGCCTACCTGTGTGAACCATACCATGCCTATGTTATTGGTTAGACATGGGTACAATCCCATTTCCATGTAGATGTAGAGTACATGGTATATCCTCCAACATGGGGCCCTAGGCACAGGGTCACTTGAAACAATATTTCCAACCCAGGGTAGGTTACATGGCATGTGGTTTTCCACTACATAACATGTGTTCTTTATCATCCTCGAAACCCTATCACTATAGCTAGTGAGGATAACTAAATTGTGTTTTTGGAATACATTTCATATACGTAGTTCTCCAATGTAACTTATGTTCCAAAATACGCCTTCATTATGTGGTCATCACCACTGATTATACCATGAATAATGTTGGGGATCTCAGATATGGGGCCGTCCACACCCAATTTATTGCCGATGGACAGATCCAACCCACAAAAACCACTCATAGCATTCACATGTCACTATGACATTTTTTTTACTATTTGGATTTATTGTCCCTGATGATATCACCCACATCCCACAAACTATCTTATATTTCAACAAATCATCATCCATGTCCTCATATTCAAATCGACCATGGCTATAGGGGATCAATCATGCTCAATCATGCCATGAGATTGTTGAACCATGACACCATGTTCAATCATTGATGAACATGACAATTGGTTTGGAGAAATTCAAAATCATTATGTGAAATCCTTGGTTGTACATGAATTATTTGGAAAATATTATACAATGGGATATCTAGGGGTGAATCCATTCATATAAAATAAAATAAAATCACCAATTTAATTTATCCTCATTAGGAAGATGTTTTGAAAAGATAAATATGTGATAAAAACATTATTATACATGACCAATAGTTTAATAAAATTTATAGAAATCCTCAATTTACAAGAACTACCATGATAATGGGTTGATCATTGTTTAAAAATTCATTTTACATCGGCGACGATGACTTATTGTAATCATTTCCTCTCGATCCAGTTTGATCCAATCAATTTTCATCATTTGATCAAGATCATCCAATGATGAACTTTACATGATCCTCTTAAATCTCTTGTCGTTATGTGGATAACCTAGAATATTTCTGATAATAGTATATTTAGGGATAAAAATTCATTTTTTGGGTAATAAAAGAATTAAATAAATAAATAAATTAACTAATATTATTAAAGTACCCACCAATGGTTTCCTCATATGAATGACCAGGGATGAATAATGTTAGGTCACACAAAGAGTAAACCCATTATTCAATATTGAACCATAGTCCGTAATTTCCCATATGAGGTACAATACAATCGTAAAAAAAATTGGGTACATGAATGCTGTCTTCAATTTAATATTTTTATATTATCAATTCCTGGCTTACTAGGCCTCAAAATCAACCATATTTTTAAAACCTAGATTAAAAAATGTTCTTCATTATATTTCAATTTATTACAAATAAAAAAACTGATTCAGTAAATTATCTCATACATCATGGAATTTCTACCTGAGTAGAATAATCTAAATTAAAATTAGGGATAAAATAACTGAAATTGGATAACCTTCCCCCCTGATCCATCACATGCACTATCTTACTTCCACATCATAAAAACAAGGGGAATGGTTTTTCATCACAAGATCCACTCAAGATGCTCCTCGATCTCAAATTGGTACTCTATGATGATGGCTCCATCCATTATTTCTAGTTTACCACATCAAATAATGTTCATCACGTAATTAAATAATCTACTCTGTTGTGGAACATGGTAGACATCATGAATCATCTACAACATTGGGGATAGTTATAGATTTTTTGGAATCTCACCAACCATATAAAAGTTCTCTAATTCCTCGATGATCCATGGGGATAGTGTATCAACCTAGATAAATGTCAGCATTCATCACCATGGGAAGATAATCTAGAAAACATGGATTCCATAGTTCAACTAAAAGGGTCGATAATCTAGATCTTTCTAATATTTATATCATACATGGGATGTACAATTATTCATCCAGATCACCTAAAACATCTCCCTCATCACCTACATCATCTCTGGCCCAAAAAATAGATTCCTCGCTAATATTATATCAGCATAAGGGTGGCCTGATGGGGGTCCTATAGTGATTCCTAAAAGTTTCATTGTTCAACGGAGAGTAAATATTTTTTTATATCCAAACACTTCCAAGGAAGAATAATACTCCAAGCTTCAACCAAATTCAAAAACTGATGTCTTGATTATATCCTCCCAGCAAAAGGTAGTGCCCTAGGACTTAACATCTATCTGTTGGCGAAACATTGTTCTCATCATCAAATAGGTCCCAGAATCCACCTATATGACCCTCTAGAACCGTTATTTAAAATGTCCCTCAGGGTTCGAGACAATTTTATCGGGTACCGAATTAATCTATGTGATCCTTCATTCATACAACTATTCCAAAAATAAACTGAACTCTCATCACTAATATCTTGTAGGTTTGTCGAATTACTATATCAATGAACTATAACTCAAATAGATTCATTTCCCCTAAACATACATGGATTTTTTATAACAATTTTTATGGAGACTTCATTCCGTTTCCACTATGGAATATCAAGGTGATGCATCACATATGAAGAAACTCAGTGCTCAGCAGTCACCTGTAGACATTCAAGACACTAAGATACAAAATTGAGTATGATCTATCTCATTTAAAAATAAAAACCATACATTAAAATTCTTTTTTTATAATTCATAATATTATATTAATGAATATTATAGAATAATGAAACTCCCTTATCAGTTCCTCTCACATCCGGACAATAACCACCTTCTACCCAAGGAAAATGATGATGTCCTCCCCTCCATTAAAAAATATATCATGTTATTATCATAAGGATAATTATCCAAAAATAACTTTGTAGTACATTCAACATTCATAGAAAACTGTCATATGATAAGAAGCAAAGGATTCACCATCATCGACTACAGAAAATCTCAATCCCCTCTCTTTTACCTTGGTCAATTAAAATGATTCCAAATGATTAGATGCCTCCTCCACCATGCATGAATGTGAGATCCAGAAAAGGTAATATGGATCTATGCAACATCCTTGTAGTATAATCTTAATCAATATCATACTCCTTTAGAAACTCCAACTAAGGTATCACTTTCATTTTTAGATATTTTCCTGTGGATATACACATACGAATATGAATTTTAAATAATCAATAATGTGATCTTATAATTTATTTTGCGTCCACATATTTAGAAAAAAATATGTCCAATTCGATTTATACGTCATGTGTCACATAGTTCTACTCGAGGGGATTTTTCTAAATCAACACATATGTGATCACTACCTATATTTGTGTCTACATGCATCTGAGTCTAGATTCAGTTACATTGCAAAACTCTATATAATCCATTCTCTCATCTGATAGTCTCATCAATGGATCATTTTCATCCGCATAATAAATTTCTCAATGATTCGTTAATAATTATTTCTCTAGATAGATGGATGACTATTCAGCATAAGGGTGATCAATGGGGATTCCACTCTAGAAAGTTATGTTCAAACCTCTAGCAGTACCCCTCCAAGTTAAGAAATATTTTACACTCAATAATACTCAAGGGTGGATCGCAAACAAAAAATTATTCAATCTTCCCTAGGTCCATAGCTAAACATTGATAAAAAATGACATTCCATAGAATATAAACCTCATGACTCTGAAAATGGAACTTTGAAAGCATATCATATATGTGAAATTAATAGAGTAATTCTTTGACGAAACTTAGATGTTAAGCATTCTCCTAATCTATCATAGAGTAAACGAGTATTTCATCAATGATGATAACCATAAATCAGTCCATGTACGGAAGGATGATCCAATTTATCCAATCCAAAACACTTGTTGGGTAATATATTCCATAGGAAGAATCACAATGAACTCATAGTGTCCATAGTTACATCAAAACACTAAATTCAGAATACCAGCCTTGAAACCACTCAAAAAGTGGAAATCATACCTAAGAACAATCATTAAATACCAACTTTCACCCCAAAACTAATCAAATATTCCATTAATACTCAGTAAGAGAAACATGTTCATTAATATTATGTGGTATGGGAAATGATAATCATCACTGACCTGTAAGATCTATCATCCTTTTTCATTAAAAAACATGACCTACCAGGGGGACATGGGGGGTATAATGAAACCCTTCCCTCAAAAGACTTCCATCTACACCCTTAACTCCATAATCTTTTGTTGTTCCATTTAATATAATTTATAGGATATCATTGTGGTCCTATATTGAAATAATATTTACACATAAAAAATCAACATTAGAGGTATTCTCAAAACAACCTTGTAAGGGAGGTATATAATTTCCCCCACCACTGAAGGAATATGGATTCCTAAGGGGAAAAAATTCTAAAAAATGAACTAAAAAACAAATCGGTGAAGGGATGTAGACTACTACCATAATCTCCCACTCACTCATACATAAAATCAATGTCACATATTAAGGATAATCATATCCAACCACTATACAACAATCTAATGCATCTATTATTATGGAAAATAAGGTCCAAAACTGTGGGCACATGTACTTAACTATGATTTGAACACATGGTTTCATAATTATAGGAATAATTTCCCAAAAAAATAATCCATACTAAGTTAAAACATACAACACTTGAAATTAATTGATATTAATAAATCAGACCCCTTAATAAATTCTAGGAAAATCTACTGGGAAAAGTTATCGAAGGGGAGCTCTAGATATCTCAAAATTGATTTATAAATGAATTAATGTCTCAAGAAAATATTTCTATATGTATTTAGGATTTTTAAAAAGGATATAATATATCTTTTATGATATCATGAAATATCGGGTCATAAGCCTCAATATCAACCAGTTTCCCTTGACCTCGACCTCCAGCTCATTGATACTAGATAGGCCCACTTGGTTTTGGTTATGGAATAGAAAATACCATCAACATATACTAGTGGATCCCCCTTGGATCCTGACATAATCCTCCTCCATCACGACCTCCTTTGTTTCTTCCCTTTCCACACATCGTAGAACCCTAATCATGATACTATCTCTACTACGGTGGTCAATCCACTAAATTTATTCCCTCCTCAGCAAATTGGGTAGTTATGTAAAATTATATGTGTCTTATACCATTAATTAAATAACATCAGAACTCTATGAGTTGACCTAGAAATCAATGTGAATATTATTTTACAATTCAATGTTACTGAGACCATCCAAGAAGTGTTCTCATAAGCATAGATCATGTTGACTAGCACCAACTCGAAGATTCAAATTACTCAGAAACATTACTCTCACTAAAATATCATTATGAATGTTTTCCATATTATTCAAATATACCATCTACAATTCCTTCAATAAAACTACAACATATGTTTGAATTCATAAGTGGGCCACATTGGAACATATATGTTTTTGGAAACACTGCCAAAACTTCTACGCATGAATGTAAACATCATATTCATTATCAAGTAAGAAACAATTATGATTAGTGAACCTCAACAAATAATCCAAAACCAAAATAATACCCTAGTATAGCTTAAGATGATAATTATGGAAATCTATGAATAAACATTATGGGTAATACTTCTCAGAAAACACATGCTGGAAAAGAAATTAAAGGAGTGTCATCCCATCAATAGTTTGTGTGACCACACTCCACCATTGCCAAGATGTTCTATTGAAATTAATAGATTCCAGTGCACCCATATAATTATTCTCTATCTGCAGGATCTTAAAGACTCAAATATCCAAATCCAGATAATCTATCATTTCTAGGGGGTCTGGATAACCCCAGAACCTCTGTGTCCTCTCGTACTAGAACTGATGTGGTGAACTAAGCATGTGTGTATTGTCACCCATCACACCGAGTTCTATTTTCTACTCAATAGGTTGGGGTGATACTATATTCCCTCATTTAGGATCCTCCTCATGAGATGTCCCCTAAATTTAGGCCCCATTACACATCACATCATCTTCATGATCAAAAATAAATAACTAGGTTGATATTTTTCATGAAAATATACTAGAAGTGATCATGATATACACCAGTTATATGAGAATATACATATGTTAAGGGGACATAATATAGAAATTAAAAGAATTAATATTATATGATGCAACTAAAAATGTTTTTTTTAAACAGTGTATCTCTATGATGAGTCGATTAGTAGGTTCTTTAAGTCACTGTCTAGTGATTCATCGGCAGCAACACAATCACAGAGATCTATAAAATGAATGACGCAATCGAGAAACTTCTACACCATTAATAATATTTTGAAAAAAATATCCATATGTAGAAAAATCCAAACACCATCCCAATGAATGAAATACTCTCTCACCACTCTATAATGGCACAAATCACTAGAACATGGTTGATAGTTATGAGGTTATACCTGTAGAACCCAAAACCCACCTCTATTGGTCTATGGGATGCTAACAAGAACTAAAAATTCAAACGTTAATTGAGATTCCTATTCACTCTTTTCTATTATTAAGGCATCCATGCCTTTTTTTGAAAGAATAATAATTTATAATAATAATGAAATTGAAAAAATAAGGTAAAACAAGCATGAAATACATCCATAAAATATATGAGAATATGAAAAAAAAAATACAACCAACATATAAAGGGTAAAATTAAATCCCATACAGAAATGAAGTCCCATCCTAAAAACTAGAATAAGTAATTATTAGAGACCCCTGCTCATGATATACTAGCTTGACCACCATATACAATCAATACACCCAACTACAACTAATTTCATGTAGAGTATCTATTGATATATACATCATCAGGAGGAGACACAACCCATGTGTGAAAAGTCCACAAAATGATTAATATATACATATATAAGAGGAAATCTCAAAAAAGGGAGAGGAATAGAAATATATGGTAGAAGTAGTCAATTTAACTGCAAATAAAGAGGCAAAAAACATAAAAAAATCTCATAGATAAATCGAGATGAGAGATAATGGGGACATCAACCTCATATCCCAGTCAAGGATATTGAGATCACATGTAATCCAAATGGTCTATCAGAACTCCCATGTATCTCGTGTCTCTGTATTACAATTTTATTGGTGGGGGTGTATCTCTCCACTAATCAATAACCTAAGATGTCAGAATATACAATATATGACTGAGACATAGTATGATATGTTGATTCCATGTATTACATGGATACAAGACCTGCATTGTAATGTGTTAGTGGGGTTATATTCAAATCACGGACGACCCATGTCTCGTTAAAATAGGGGTGGACCGCAGTAAACTGAGGTATCATTATAGGGTGCCTCAATGGGTTTCCACTCAGTAGGTATCCATAGTGGACCCACTCCCGAGCACGATAACATGGTCAAATAGATGGGTATAGTACCTACACCCTAGTGTGATAGAGGGTTTCATGCAACTAGTGTAAGGAATATGGGCAACCATCACCCGGATATGACATCATGATTGTTGACCCCTCCCTATCGTCGATGATCCATTATAATCACTATCATGGTCATGTGTCTACTATATAAGCCTTTTGATTATAAAAGTTCATATCAAATACCCAAACCCATTATGAATGTCAATATTTCACCCTACATGAATTAATTCCCTTGATAATATAATTGTGCACAGAAGTATGTGTCTATATGAAAGTGATACATAATTCGGATGTCTGCTGGGAATAGTACATGAAAGGTACTAGGGCTCAAAAAATATGTGAAAACACCTAGACTCCAAGCCTCGTTGTAGAAAATATATGGATTGAATGGAAATGTAGCACTAAAAATAATTTAATAAAACAACAATGCATGTATCGGACACATGGGTTCAACCCGTGTGCTAATGGCCATGCCCTCTTTTCTTTTCCATGTACCTAGTCAGGCTTGGTTACCCAACCATGCCCTTATATAGCCCGAACTCATGATTTTCTCTCATGTAAGGGGTCCTAGGGATATTATAGTTATTAAATGTCTTGGAAACCTGAATAGGGGAAAAACTATTGTGGTTCATTTCACATAGTGTATGATTCTTACCATTCCCAATAACCAAAAATCATAGCCATGGGGGATAGATGAAATGTTTTCATAGACTAAATATATTTTATTTGGTTTTTCCGGTAATTTTTTTCTTAAATAGGTTTTCACTATGTGTTAATCATCATCATCTTCACCACATGTCATGGTGGGGTTTTTAAATCTGGGTATATCCAAACTATATTCTTCACTAGCATCCAGATCAGGGAAACAGAAACACTACACAAGCCTTCCATTCATTCTTTGTCTTAATTACATATATTCATGATGCCTAATTAATAGAGGTATCACCATATCCATGAAAAAAATCACAATTCATCTCTTCATCATCATCTCAATAATTGTTCTCATATACATAATGAATATGGGGGTTTGATCACAATCGATCCTTCCTTGTAAATGATGAAACATGACCCCATGGATGAATGATGAAGAGAATGAAAAAAAAGTGAACCAATTTAGAATAATATGAAAAATCCTCTGCTAGAAAAATTTTATTGGTCAACAATTATTCAATAGGATATCTAGTCAAAAATATTGTCATTATAGATAATTTTAGATCAAAAACTAAATTTATTAAAAATGGGAACATTAAAAGGGAAGATAAATTAAAAATCAAAAGCGTAATAGTTTTTCCAATATAGATATCTTAATGAAAAGAGAATAGATCCCATTTAAGGATTCCTACATTCATTATGGATCATTTTTTATAATGAATTCTTGATGATGAAGATTAGTTTTTAAGTTTTCTTCAACTAAATCCAACATAATCCAGTCATTTTTAATTATCTAATCTCGATCGTAAAATGAAGGTCATCATAGGCTCTTACCAAATATTTCAAGGTAATTTGGTTGACAATGGAGGTTTTCTGTAATAAGAAATTAAAAAGATAAACCAGGTTTTTGATATTAAATGGTTTAATTAAATTGATTAATTTTTAAATTCACCTAACATACTATCGAAAAAATGTCTCATCTATGAATTTTACACTGACCAACTTTTGGTTACACCTAGTAAAATATCCATATTTTGGAATGAGCAATAGTCTCATATTTCCCATATGAGGTTGTAAATAATTGGAAAAACAAAACAATGCAAATTCATGTTATTAAATATCTAATATATTATTGTGATATATATTTCAGGATCACCAATCATTATAATGATTCATTGTCACATCACCTAGATCAAAAAATATTCCTTAATATATTTTAACATCTTCCAATGGTAAGAACGAGTCACTAAAAAAGTATTCATTTTTACATGATTCTTTAAAATTTTACTAGTAAAATTTCATTCTTTCCCAATAAAACTAACCATTAATTATCATAGTTATGTTTTAATTGTTTTCATCAACATTTATATAATAAGATAAACAATTGTTTTAGGCACTCTTTTCTGCATATAAATCTCATCATGTTGAATGAATATCCCATGAATAAATCTTCCTTATATTTATTCAATCATTCCAAAATTAATAAATTTTTATGATCAATAGGTCTATACACCCAAAAAAAGTATTTCACTATAGGATTTTAATTATGAAACATCTAATGTCAATATATATTTTACGGAAATATAAGAAATCATCTATTTGGAGTATACATAGATGTGAATTTATATTATATCAAGAAGAAAACTAATAGTTTATATTCCATGGGATTGTTATTTTCATATCAACATGGATTATATTTTTCAAATCCACATCTCCAGTTTATTTGGTAGTATATGGAGAATTTTAGTGGTGTTTAATTTCATGTTTATTTAGTTTATAAAATAATTTCTTATGAACTTGTTTCTATTGACTATTCTTATCTATGAAATATATACTCGGAAATCATTCTCAACACCACATTATAATAATTGAAGCATTTTTAGAGGAATAGATTTTGGTTTGAAAAAATTTATATTGGCCATCCATGAGAAATTATCAGTGCAAGTGATAAAAAATATGTTTCTTTTTGGATTGATGTCACATTAGTCTACAAAAAATCCAAATGAATAGGCGTAATTAGTCTACTAGATAGAAAAACATTTATATTGTGGCTTCCACAAAATATCCTTCTCTTATGATTGTTCACATAAATTACATCGTATTTATTCTTTAGTTGTGAAAAATCTGTCACCACAACTTCTATAATGATTATAGTCTAAATTTTTGAGCCATGATAGCAATACCCTTAGATACATAACTTATTTTCATCCTCAAAACATAAATATAAAGTGTTTTAGGGTCACTAATTTAGATAAAATTACCACTAGATGTATATGATATATAAAAAATGATTTCTTATTTTTAGAATTGAATGATATGATATTTTTTTCAGAATAAATATTCATTTAAATCATCATAATATTGGCTTTCATGCTATAGGAAATATTTTATTCCATCAAAAAATTATACACCATTGGATATTAACATTTACTATTTTATATGATTTGAATAGATTAATTTAATTTATCTAGAACTTTCATTTTTAAAGTAACCAATCCAACCCATTGTTTTTAAATATTTTTTAGGATTCTATTATAACATGTCATCTGAAAAAAACAACCATTTTTTATTAACATTTTTTCGTTTCATCATTTATTTTTAAATTTCATCTCAAAAAGTATTCACCCTAAATTTATTTCCATATATTCAATATTATATCAAGAATAAGGAACCTAACCCAAAAAATAATTCATTCACACTTTTGAATAGTGATCTAGATGGTCACAAATTCCAAAATTCACCAATAATAAATATAATATTTATTTGAGAAAATTGTTTTAATGAAAAATGACAAATCACTTTCTCCTGAAAATCATTCTTTAACTTCCCAGGTATTATATTATTTAATTAATTGATTCATCCCCTATGTTACCTAAAATACCAATGTGTGAATGTTGTGCCCATGGATCTTGACTTTCTTTCTGAATATTCCTTTCCACCCATAATTTATTCATAACATTGATATTCATACTATTATGAACATTTTTTAGGACACCGTTTTTTGTGTTCTGTATGAACTTGCATCATGAAATTTCATTAATTATGGGGATTTTTTATATAAAATTACACATAAAATCTCATAATGTGAATGATTATTAAAAAACCTTTTAAATATAAAGTCACCCATATTAATATATTAATCATAATATATTTATAAAAACCAATTTTATTTTTGAGGACTAAAAGAGTAGATTTTACAAAAAATTTAAGCATCTTTTCCCAACATCTAAAATTGAATTAGCTTTATAGTCTAATGATTTATTATAATATTCACCAATCTTATTTTTACTATTTTATACTTTAGGACATCTTAGTTCTCTCTTACTTACCAATTATTCCTTACAAATGTTTTCAATCATGATATTTCACTATTTGACATTATTCTATAACATTCCACTTGAGGTTTTTAATTTGAAAAATGTAATTATATTTTCTTTTACATAACACACATTTTCATTTCACCATCATATAAAAAAAATTCACTAAATGTTTTAATTATTTCTGGAATTTTGATATTTTATACCAATGAATAATTTTCTTAATTTAAAAATGTTTCATTTATGTCCAATCATGTTCATCTTATTCCCAACTTGAAAATTATTCATTATTTTCCTCGAGAGTCATGAAAGACCAAAATATTTTTTTTAAAATTTAACATTGGATGTAATAATTTAATTAGTGTTTCTTTTTCAGTCTTTATTTAATATATATCATAATTATTTAGAAAAAATAGTCATACCATTGGTGGATTGTTTATGATAATTTCAAAAAAATTACGACATTATTCTCGGTGTCCTTTTCCTAACCATCTTTAGTATCACCACCCATATTATTTTTACATCATATAAAATTATCCAATTCCTACACATTGAAATTCTTTTAGTGGGAATTTTCATTCCTTTGATACATTTTAATTTCATGATGTTTTATGAAATATGAAATATAATTCTCTTATTTTCATCTTCTTTCCCTTATTCATGTTGTAAATCTTAAATTTCATCATAATTTAGTTATGATATTTTATTTTTGGAATATCCTTGAATGTAATGTCCTCATTTTTCTTCTTTATGAATAGTAGAACATTTCACACCTCATACACTCTATGTTTGTGATGTTGTAAATCGTGAGACAAAAAATATCTCTCATCTTATGTATAAACATAATCATAAAACTTATCTAGAATATTCTCCATTAAATTTTACTAATTAATTAAATCATCTAAAGTAACTAGTTATCATATAATAATGTTGGAAATTTCCATCACTTTAGTGAAGTAATCATAGATTATTTCATTTTATAATTTTTTAATATCATTAAACAGACATCTCTATATTAAATAATTTTCTTCGATCACTTTCACATGCACATTTAATGTTATTTATAACATTATCAAAAGTATCATACATAATTAGGTGACCAATTAACTTTATTTAAACATTTTATCGCCAGTATATTTTAATGGAATTCATGTCATTACATTATTTTTTACGTTCCATTTATCATAGAATATAATGGGAGGATCTTCCTCTTTTAGTGAATATCCCACTTCAATATTGCCTAAAAATTTTAGGAAATGTAATAAAATATATGGTATCATTCAATTATTCCATAAAATATAATTTCTAAATTAAATATATGAATATATATATGACAAAAAAAATTCATATTTTTTATCTCTACCAAAATGATTATCTAATAGAGGGGAAAAATGTATCACATTAATAGAACGACATCGGAATATGTTATACCATAGATAAGTAAAAGTGAATAAATGGTGTCCATCTAAAATTTTATTTTACCTAAAAATAACCATTGTAACTTGTTAGATTTTTAAAATAATAAAATTTATATCTCTATGATTATAAAATACAATATTATTAATGATAAATTATATGTACATGGATTTATATAATGTTAGATGATAATGTCTGTTCTTAATAATTTGTTTGATTTATTATTATCTAAAGAAATATATATTCTCAATATGATACATGTTAATAGCATAGGATAACTCCTTGGAAATTCATTTTCTATCATTATATGAAATTATAATATTTAACATAAATTATAATGTTTCTACTACATAATATTATAATGGTCACATTTTCAACTAGTCGTCTCTATAATAACTCTAATATTTCAATAATTTTTCTGAGTGATAAATTAAAATTCTTATCATGATGTCGATTTATGAACCTAAATGTCTTTCATTTCAAAAACCAAAATATCATATTTTTATATTCTCAGCTCACCAATCTTTTTCATTTACTAATAACATCATCATGAACATATAGGAAATGATTCATATTATATATATTTTCAGTATTATAAGAATTTTTTTGAATGATCTTAAGAATTATATAAGAAACCAATCCTTGATAAAATTGGTCTTCAGGATCTATATTATCAACATTTCTTAAGTCTCAATCATATACAGAAATAATAATGTAAAATATTAACATTGTTTTTTAATACATTAAAAATCCCAACATCAAATATCTTCGAGGAATCCATAAAACATATCTAGAATCTGGGTATCATTAAGATAAATATCTTATCTTTTGATATTACTTCACATATAGATTATATTACATATTTTTTTGAATGTTTTTGTATACTAAGATCTACATATTCATATCCCTAATTTCCCACTCCTTCAGATTACATAATCAATTTGAATATATTTATAAATCCATTGTATCTTTTAACAAGAGTTTTTAAATATATTTTTCTTCTGGTTCTACAATTACATTTCACCATCCCTTAGTTTTATCATGAAATAAAAAATCACCAAATAATCTAGTGATCAAATTCTATTTCTCCAACACACGGTTCAAATCCATGATAATTACTTCCCTACTTCCAATAAATGTATCTTAGGATAAATTTAACATCTATTGGTATAACCTTCATTAATTATTTATTTCATATGATATATTATATAATATAATCCTCTAGTATTCCACTTCTAGTATCATTAATCTAGATCTATTTGGAATCCATAAGTTCCACCTACCACAAATTCTGATTAACTGGAATCTGGTAAATCATCATCATGAAATATAATAATCAATACTTTCTAACAACTGAAAATTATTATTTTCCATTTCATAATTAAACAATTTGATTAAAACTCAATATCAATCAATATAAAAATCATTTCCACACCTTTGGTGTGTTTATTCTAGAAAATGTAATGATTAATATTCTAATTATTCAACTATTATAAATTAAACTCAACAATAATCATTGTTTATTCACTAATTTCCATTATATTTTTAAATTTGAGAATATTTTAGAATAATATGAATAATCTTATGAAACCCTCTATATAGTTTAGTATTTGTAGTTCTCAAACATACTACTTATTTTTATTTTGTAACAATTCAACATCTACATCATATCATTAGGCATCATACAATCAAGATTCATAAATATATAAAATTTAGTAAACTAATGAATCCCATATTTAATGTTTTAACGATTTCATAAGATTCAACTACTCTTAGGAAAAATTGTGAGTGTTAAGAAATTAAAATTATTAAATTATCAAGACTATCATGTATGATATATTTATACTTATATATCGAATAATAAACGTCCCTGGGTAAAATTTTTAAACCCCCAAAAAATACATCTAATAATTTGTGAGATTATTATGTACTGCGTAATATAATTTTTTTTATGTTTTGTCTATTCAGTTCAATAATTTACATGTGCACAAATAACATCAATTGAATTTAATTCTTTTGTCACCTTCAATAAAAAATAAATCTACATCTCTTATATACTGACTCCTTAACTACTGATCAACGACATTCATCATTTCTTGAAATATAGAAACACATCTTCACAATATTACATCATTTAGATCTATAGAATTGATGGAAAATTTCCTTAATCACCTAGATGATGTTAACATCTAGAAACATAATTAGATTTCATGATATTAAATCTTCTATATTCAAACATACATATCCTACATCTTTATCTTCACATATGACATACAATAATTCATATATATTAGTTTGAAAAAATGTAACACCATCAATAATTCTAACCCATGTGTTATTCAATGATAGTGGGTACTCATGTGATTGGTCAATATTGGTACTTTATATCCTTTACAAATTACATCAGTAGGTATGATTATGTTTTTTTATATGACATGTGTTCATTTTTTTTGAAATTATGAGGTGTAAAAAAAGAAATGCGATATCAACTAGGATTGTTTGTTATGATTATCCTATCAGATTAAGTTATTGAATAACTGAGATTGTAATTTACTAATCATCTAAAATATTGTTACACTATTTCATAATTCACATATCCTAGAAATCTATTATTTAATTATGTGTCAAGGATGCAGAATATTACAATATTGTATGAGGTCCAATGAATGATAAAATTATATTGTATTCTTATATCATTACATGGATATGATATAGTGGTAAAAAATTACTTATTAATATACAATCAATCTATATATAACATAAAGACAACATACATGATATAGACTTAGAGGTGTCTTAAATTAAGGTTTATAAGTATTTGGGTTGTGATTTATAAATACAGTTATTTGGATTCAAAAAAATTTGTCTCTAAATCAAAAATATTATCATTTATCAGTTATATAATGGAATCAATGGGATAAATTTCTTTAATAATACAAATACTAAACTATTAATGGCCTGATATTTTCTTTTCCTTATGAAACAAAAGAATAATATATAAATCAATTAGATAAAAATTAAACAGCTATATTTTGAAAACTTATATATAGTGAATATTCCTAATATTGAAGATGAGTTTATTCTCTATGATTTTTTGAAAATTTCTGACATAGGATACATAAATAAACTCAAAATTCTAGAAAAATATATTATTATTAGTATAGATATAGATTTTTTGTGGAATACGTTGATAAAATATACTTTATATTGTATAACTGACTAACTATGGAGATCTAATTGAGATTGTATATACATAGAATTTTTTAGATGATAGATAAACTAAGAGAGACTCTATATTAACAGTGTTTTAAATTTTTTTATATATTAGAAGGTGGATGTCCCAGATGATAAATGTGGGGTTTTATATGAAAATTTGAATAGATGTTATAATTTCAAATAACACATATTCTAGATAAATTATATAGTATAATTCAAGGAATTGACTATGAAGTGAATTTTTCTTTCTTTCTAATGATATGACCTATTCATATTTTAGTTCTATAACAAATCATTATGATTATGTGATTAGAAAAATCAATATCAAAAGTAATTTCCTTATTTCTAATTTATATTTTGATTTCTATATGATTTAAACTAAATGTTATAATATACCAAAAAATCATGTTATATATTTCATGTGGAAACACTCCATTTAAGAATAGGATAATGTTTCTAGAAGTAATAAAATTTTATTTGACGTTTTTTTCAAATATTTTATTCCCAAAAAATATTTTGATGACTCTTGGAGATAAAAAAATGTTTCTGATTCTATTTCAGATCTTTTAATATTGTATGAGGATTAAATATTACTTAATGGATATGATGTGTCAAAATTATATTCTATAAAGATGTCGTAGGGAATTTAATTATTCCTAAAATATATGGGTGAAGTAATCAATATATTTTGAATGAATATCTATAGAGATTTATCAATGCGGTTTCATGAAAAAATTCAAAATATAAATATTGTAAAATAAAAAAAAGCATAGAGAACTCCCAAAATGGTTCTTTATAAGTGTTACATTGAACAAATATTTAGAAGAATCAAGATCATTATAATGAGAAATAAATAGTATTTATGATTCCTTTTTTATCCACAATATGAACTATCTAATAGAATAAATTATATCTTCAATCTATAATTTCAAATTAATTGTATAATATAAGAAAACACTAATTTCATCCACGGGAGATTCACTAAATCAATGTAATGCAAAACCTTATGAACCTAAGAATAATTATATATGTGTTTTAGATATAGAGGCTAGTATGATATCAATATGAGTGTCTAAATTATATATCGTTTTCATCACAATAATGATGAAATGATATTTCAATATCGATTCTTTTTTTCATAAATATAAAATCAGTTTGTTTGATGCTATAAAAAATGAGGCAATGGAGGTTTAAAAAACAATCGCATAGTATATAATTTCATGGGTAATGTGAAGGAATTTATTAGATAAATATGTTAGTTATATAAATTTTTTTTCCTTACACTAACAGATATATTATGATTTAATGTGATTTAAATGGAGTTATTACATTGTAAAATGGAATCTATTATCAGCAAAGGAACAACAATATACTATTAAAATAATATATAATTTGAGAGACCATTAGTATATGTCATTAAATTTAACTGTTTGGATGATATAGATGACAATTTAATATATCCTTTAAGAAATTATTAATGAAAAAAAATCATGAGGATCATAATGAATATGTTGGGATTTGATACTCAATTTATAGGATGTAACATATGTAAAATGTATCATGTTTTTTTAATAAAGAAAATATATAATCCACATCTATTCATGTGGGTTGCATTAATTAATAATTAACCATAGAATTTTAAAAATAACATATTTATGATTCTATGTAATTCGTAATCGATGACCATCAAAATGTATTATGAGCTTTCACAATATGTTATGATTAGCGCAAGTAGAATCTATTATATGATTCATAATAAAGTCATTAGATAATAAGTTGACACATTTTATCAAAATGGATGCATGATATTATGTCACATTGAAATTAATATGGTTTTTGATATACCTATGGTTTTAAACTTAATATTAATCCCCATCAACTGGGGTTGAAAAAATACTTACCATGTAAAAAATCTGACATTGACACCTTTTTTCGTTAGCCTTTCCAACTGAGATAATCAGTGGGTATTTTTGTTTGATTATAGTCATCTCATCAGAGGATATTAATCATCATTCTATTTTCTGAAATATATGGCATTAGGAACCATTATTGAAATAAAATATAGAAATGTAGGGAAATTTTTGGATGAGTTTTATCTGACAAGATCAAAATCTTATATGCATGACATATAGTGTATTCATTTAATATGTCTGTCTATTTCTAAAGAATAAAAAATATTTGTGATTGTAAGTAAAAAATTAAAATATTTCATGTTCAATGGTGACTTTATGTCTTAAAAAAGGATTATATGAAAAATCATATGATTTATATTTATATATATTTGGGTGTACAAATTTATACGGGTAAATGATTAAGGTTGAGTCAAATCACCACATACCAATACATAGGTATAGTGGAAGTGATTTATTTCTAATGTCCCATTATTGTAAAAAAGTATAAATTAAGGAATTAATAATTTTTTCCAATAGGGAAAATTACCTTAGGTTCATGAATAAGGACATATAATAATTATTATACTTTACGCAATTGATTTTTCAAAAGTATGAAAGAGATAGTGATAATAATTTTCAAAGGAACATAGTTGGATTCACAAAGAGATGTGTATCTTTACATTATATTATCAATTATTGAGGTCATGTTGAAAAATGTTACATATTTTTTACTAAACCATAGACCATAATATGATGACCCATAATTGTATTAATCTCGTAATTATATGACTAAATGTAAATATTTCATTATAGTAAAATCCCATGATATTTTAGGTAAATAATTTTTGATTATTTTGATAAAATATTCGCAATGAAATTTAATTTATTTTTCTACTAATGGATAATATTCCCACTATATATGAAACAGGTTACTGAATCACAAGACTTCTAGATCTCTCAAATAGTCTCCACATAGGACAATATACTCGAGACATCGTCCCTATTACTTTTCTACATAACCTCTGTAAAAGGAAGAAAATAAATTCATAACCTCAAATTTCCAGTAAGGGAAAAATATGTTTAAATAATAGAACATAATAATTGATAAAATGTTTAGTATATTGGAAAAAATAGGATAAATAATAATGTTATACCCATTAATTCATAGCTAAGAAATCATGATTCGTTGAATAAGGATTTTCATAACATAATAGTTGAATAAAAAGAGTGAGGAAACATATTTTAAAAAACATGATCCAATAGTGAAAACCAACATGAAAAAATTTAAATTAGGAATAAAAATTATAATTCAGAAAATGTTTGAGAGAAATCAATATACCCTCACTTTTGTGAATATATTCATTATGTCCACAAATTAACATGTAATAAATCTCACTATGTCCATTCCAGTTTTAATGAAATCATTTTGTCAATGCATGATATCTCATGAGATATCAAACATAATCAATTCAGTGGAGGGTGATATAAAACCACACCCATCATCAACCATATATATTTTTCCTATTTGATATCAAATATACATCATATTATGGAACCATATTGGATGAAAATGTTTATTATATACATTTCAAAAGGAATCACATAAACCTATTATGATTCCATAAATAATCATAACAATATAAACCCATAGATAATAGTTGGGTATTCAAATTTTTTAGTAACATTATAGATAAGTAAATTTCAATAATGATAATAAATAATATGGTATTTTAAAGACATAGATAAGGGTTATATGGATAGGTTAATAATTTTCCCAATTAATTGATGTATAGAATCTATTTAAACATAATTTAATAAATTTAAGGAAATATGGAGTGTAAATCGATGAAATTTATTAGAAGGGAAACTATATTTAAGCATAATTGATGATTAGGTATGAAAACATATGTAATGAATTACAATGAGTTTAATCCTGCATAATATTATAAAAAAATTTAGAGGGTAATTTGTGAAAAATAATTTCTCATGAAATAAAACCCTTTTGCGATAATAGGAAAACTAAATCAAAACCACAAAATAGTTTTGAGAAAATGTTTTTATAAAATATTCATAAAAGATGAAGTTATTTGTATTGTTAAAAATAAATTTTAAAAAATGTGAAGTGAAAAATTCTGAAAATATTTACAATGAAAAGGGATATAAAATAAGAAATCCATGACGATTATATAATAATTTTAGAATAAAATTGGGGTGTAAGATAAAATATAAAATCAATAAATGAAATACATATATAATACATTTTTATTCAACAATTAAACCCTAATCCTTATAAATAGATAAAAATACTTCTAAAAAGTGGGAAAGGGAAATGTTAAAGTCATATGACATAAGGAATATTTGTGTTTTCACATATAAAGTAAAAATATTTTGTAATGGGACAAATGGATGCAGGGAAACCATTATTATAGAGGGAGGGTTTTATTATCAAAAATGATATAAACTTTTGAGAAATATGATCTTATATGTCAACATTTTGAATCCAAAAACTAATTCCCCCTAATATTAGAGGAGAGGACCCCATAGAATACATAATTATTTTAGATGAATATAATAATATAAGAAATAGGTTTAAGAAGAATAATACTAACATAATGAGTGGTGATTTTTAAAAAACCGATATTTCATTGGTATCTTCTAAATAAAAATCCATTTGAATAAATAACAAGTTACAAATATTAAAATACCTCTAATGACATAGATACTGTTAAAGTCATTAATTTTTATTAAACTCACACCCTCATGTTGGATATAGACTAACATTAGGTATTATATTTTTTTAAATCATTATTATGCACATCAATGTATTGTTTACAATTGATCTTAATCTATATTTATGAGGTTCATATGGAAAATTAATTGAATATTTGAAAGTTAAATAAGTGACGGA
Source organism: Viscum album (assembly GCA_963277665.1). NCBI lineage: Eukaryota > Viridiplantae > Streptophyta > Magnoliopsida > Santalales > Viscaceae > Viscum > Viscum album. The sequence goes on from OY728157.1 coordinate 1,097,761,520, forward strand.
CATAAGATATAATATGATAACAGTAATGTGGGGTTATTATAATCTAGAACTAGACTCTAGTAGTCAAAATCATCATTTCAAAATCACAGTAGAGTAGTTTAATAAAGAATTATTTCGTAGAATTTTCGATATTATAGGACACAAAATCCATAGTAATGGAAGTAAAATTGAGAAATCCTTAAATATTTAAAATATATCTTAAGATAAAAAGGATCAAGCGATCATTTATATATGTATTTTTACTGATACCCATTAAAAAATTATGTTCAGTAACACATCATATCAATCAGTATATTTGGAGATGAACTTATGCTCGAATGTTTTAATTGTAAAATTCAAGTGCACCATGTAAATAAGATTTGGTTACATAAGGTATTTTGGTGGAGTGCTATATATGATGATGGTATGAACATCAAGAGATCACATGAACGAGTGGGGATTATGTGATCTAGATGTCTCATTCAGGGAGGTATAACCCCAATGGTTAAGTGTTGATTAGTCTCATGTATAGTTTTCTATTCATCATCATCCCATTATAATGGTTCACAAGCAAAAAAATCTTTTTTAGGGATAATGAAATCAGTTCACATCTAGGGAGTTCCACACTATGAATCTAAAAAATAAATCACATAACCATGCCTCTAGTAACCAGACTTCATAAAAAGATTCTATAGAATACATTCCAAATAAATTTTTGTTTTATAGTTATAGAAAATTATGATTGAACATTAACTAAAAGAACTCACGTATTTTTCAAATGATATATATTTTTCTCCCCACTATGAGAGCAGCGTATTATTCCAAAAAATGTCTTAACCAACTATAATAAATTCATCTCATAATATACCCTTTTAAGTGCATATTTCAAATTAAATTTCCTTATAGTTAATAAAATTGGAATTTCAATAAAAGGGTGAGCTCAAATACATTTTAAAAGTAAATAGACGTGATAGAAATTAAAAATCAATATTGACCAGAAAATGAGAATATGCTTATAATCAAGGTACATAAAAAATCATAATAAAAAATTAAATCATAAAACATTATCTGATAGGCATAAAAGATGAAAATACAAAATCAAATGTCATTTCATTTAACATAGAATAATAAAATAGAACCCAAAGTATATACTATGTTACATGAAATAATGTAAATATAGTGGTATAATCATATACAACGAATTTGAATTATTTTTGGGCCTCGCTACTCTCCAATCAGTTCACATATAATATTATGAGTATATAGACATACCATAATGTTAATAACTTTTTAAAATAACTACATTAAAACCCATTTACATGTGAAATTATTATTATATATAAATAAAATTGTTATCAATTATTTATAACATATATGATCACTATCTTGTTCGTAAATAAAATTACTGGTTGAGCTAAATTCCACCACCCTCATTCATTGTGAAACAAGATAAATTTTAACCTATTAAAAAAATATTTCTATCTCATGATATAAAATCCTTTACCCAATTCTTTTTAGGGATATATATGTCTCTATTGTGTATTAATAATTATATTTTTGTTCCAATTCAAAAAATTAATCACATCATACAATCTTCTTGGGAAAGAAAACCGATTTCATATAAATTTTGAATAGAATGGTATAATAAATCACTTAATAACTCTGAAGATAATATAAGTATTATATAACCATTGTAATTATATAGGTATGAAAATATACTTGGTAACAATATTGGTAAATACTATTCAATCAATATTAAAGAACATATGGGATATAAACCATATAGTTAAAGTATATATAGTTAACATATTAAATTTTTCCTGAATCAAGAGATACATGGAATCAGAGTGAATAACCTTCAATCAATGGACTCAATAATATTGTACTAAAAGTGAAAATTAATGGGTCAAAAAATATTCATGTACACTAAAATTGGTTAAGAATTCCACATATATGAAAAAATAATTTCTCCAAAAGAGAAGGAAATTAAATAAGTCATCTAAGGAAAGAGGTTCTATAGATTCATTAAATCCCATCTCAAATACTCAAATGTTGTTAACATAGATGAAAAATACATAAAATATTAATTTTTTTCATAAAATCACACACACACACACACATATATATATAAATGATATTCATGAGAACCATTTGGAAGTAAATAAAACTCTCTTATTTAGATAGGAAAGTAGAATAAAAGAATAAAAAAATTAATATTGTCATATTCAATTAATTTATTTATAAAATGGGTTAATAAATCATTTCCAAAAAAAATTTAATGTTAATTATTTTACATTTTCGAATCATTTGTTATAATAAATGGAATCCCGGAAATAGAAAAAAAAATGAATAAGACATTCTGGAATGTATATCTATAGAACAATTATATATTGATAGTCAATATAAAATTAAAAATAATTATCCAATATAATTTTTATTATAATTACATGATACATTTAAAAATATATTTATTGAAATAATGAATCATGTAATAATCGATTACATTTATACGAAATTATGGGATAATAGATAAAATATATGATCTTGATGTTAAAAAACCTTAAATAAACACAATTATATATATGTCAAAACCCACATCTATTTAAGAGATCATAATCCATAATTATAAGAGCATGAAAGTGAAATTTCATGGTTAATGAGATGAAACATATTATATTTAAAAAATAGATAAAAAATATGGATATTATGGGAAAATATAGACATTGAAATAATATATTCATTAGAATATAAGTGATTTATGTTTTTCAAGCTGAAAAATTATGAATGAAATAATCAGGGAAGAACATGTCAAAATAAAGAATAACTTCCAAGAATGTAATGATAGATTATAAAAAATATCTCAAGATGGTTGATTTTAACCATCATTTATTGTCAAGGTCCAATATAGAGGAGTGAAATTCATTTATTGGTTGTTGTTGTATCAAAACCCTTACAATATTACTAATTTTTTATCAAAAATAATTGATGACTTAATGTAATTGGATACATAAATCAATTTAATTGAATCATGGATTATGCCAAACTACATTCTCCTTCTGTATATACAACATATAAATATGAAATTATTCCATGACATTAAAATATGTCTAAATGAAGATATATTGAGATGATAATACCTTACATTGTGATGCAACTAAATCAACATAACTATAAACTCATATATAATGAAAATAACTAACATAGATAATTATTTTAAGAATATATTCAGATTTACTACCTTGTATTAAAAATATTTTAAATCTTTTATTACAGAAATAATACACATGAATATTAATTTTCTCTAAATTAAGTTATATAGTTCCTTTTTTGTCATTAAAATATCATGTCAATTGAGCCTATTCATACTAAATATTTTTATCTTCATCCTAGAATAAATATTTATTAAATATTAAAATAAATCAATTTATTACTTATGTATTATTTCAATAATAGAAATAAATGTGTATGGTTTGTGAAAATTGAATGGGTGATAAAATAGTTTCAGAATGTTTAACTATCAAAAGGTGATATATTCTTATATATCAAAACTAATTAAGAATCCTTTTATATTAATTAGTAAATATTTAATTAAACATCATGGTCTTATATTATCATTATATATCATTATCTAATAATTCATTACATACATATTACAACATCATTCATGTAGTTGGTAAAACTAAAACAAACTATAATGTTTTATAATATATTCACTGGTAAGGTAATGCATTTAGATATTGATAGTATGTAATATTTTAAGGAGGAAACAAGTAATAATTACCATATATACTTATTAAATCCATTATAATAACTATTAAATATGTATGGTAATGAATAATGAAATTCATCATTCTTAGAGGTTTTAGTCTTCCATATGTGTGATTAAAGATATCATTTATCAGTGAATAGACATAATGACCCTATAGGATAAATAAATATTTATAAATTTTACATATGAAATATAAATGATATTATTTCTGAAAATTCTTGTTTGATACCAACTTTGAGAGGAAGGAATGAAAAATAATCAACATTTCTTTATAGAGGCAGTAATTAACATGTCAGTATGATCCATATTATCTTGTTTTCATTAGTGACAGAAATGATTGATTATTTGTTATAAAATTTATATAAATTAATTTTTGTATAGAAATAAAATTTATTTCAATATATTAATCTTCTTATAAAATAATATAATATTACAAATTAATAAGGAGATGTTTAGAATAAGTGATTCATACATCAGGGACCTGAAGTTTCTAATAATTGTACATTTAAATAAAATCTTTATGAAGGTTAAAAGTGGGAATAAATATTTTGAATATTATTATATTTCTGGTTTATAAATTTGGTATTTTTTTAAGGATAAAATCAGAGATAATACAATCTTTCATGTGAAGGAAATATCATATTTTTGTATAGAAAGTGGATTATTTATTTTGAAGTTACACATACATTTTAAAAATTGTGAAGTATTATCCATGATTAAATAGTTCGAAAATGTAAACATAATGTGGTGAAATTGATTTGGAGTCTAAAAAAATATTAGAAAATAACTATAAATCATTTCATAACAGTTTTTCTTCATTTTTCATAATAAAATTATCTTTATAATTCTTCCATTTTACTGTTGTAACTATTTTTATAATATTATTAATTAGTTTAAATGACAAAAACATTATCATATTACAGAATTTTATCCTATTTATTTGAAATTTAAAATTATTTTTATTATATAAAATTTATATTGTTGTGAAATTATAATTTTAAAGTTAACACACTTTTATTCTAAAAGAGTGTTTCTAGAAATATTTTTTCTTTCCGCATTAAATTTTTTTATAAGATAAAAATATCATTGATAATAATTTTATAGATTTAAATTAGTTTATATTTTTTTATACCATACCTATTGGACAAGGATAATATATAATCTTGCATCAAAATGAAAAAAAATGCTTGCTCCCCTCAATTTGAAATATTTTACAATGGTGGCAGGTAGTCTACAGAGGTGGTGGGTGGGAACACTACATTCTCAGTAGGTGGAATAAGGGACCATAGTGATGTGATGGGGGCAAGATAGAAAAAGTGGTGATAGAGTTGGAATAATGTTGGAATTAGTGTTTAGGATCAGATAGACTAATTTTTGTTGTAGTGGTATTATATATTCGACATCAATGAATCAATGGCACACAATGGATGACATCAAAGGTGATATAATGAGTCAGTTCGATGGTTCTTAGAGGCAGAATAGTGACAGACTTCAACGATAGAAAGGATGGTAGAAGTTGTTTTGGGTGAAGGGATTCCATTGATGTAAATGAACGGACTAAAATTTTGGGTAGATTCTTTAATCCTAGAAAATGTTTGGGCTTTGGGTCCTTTGGGACTAATGCCAACATTCCATGAAAGGTCCTCCACGTACCCAAGAAAATGGATTTTTTATTAATAAAAAAGGAGAGACTTCCGCTAAAACTATGGTAAAAAATAATTTAAATTTAATTATTATAAATAAATTTACTTATATGAATCATTCATTGTACTCCACAAATTAATCTGACATTAAAAATACATAATTCTATGAATACATAAAATTTTTTTTTATAAACAAACAATTTATTTTAGTTATAAAAATATTTGAAATGCTGTTAAAATGATAAAATAATTTATTAAAATTTATTTTATTTTTGTTAGATAAATATTATAATAAAAAAATGGTTTTTAGTATTCTAGGCCTTTCTTACATATTGATAAAATAAAAAAATCATAGCATTCATTAAAACAAATTTTTCGAATATAAATAAATATTATGATAATAATTTCAAAATTTCACTCCAAATACATTTTGAAATGATGAATTTGAAAATGAATATAATTTTATGAAATTTAAATTATAGAATACATAAATTTGGTTTTTATTATAAATAAATGAATATAAAAAATATCTTATATTTAATGTATCATTTTCATTATTAAAACATTTTAATTATTTACATTATAATGGTAATTATATTTATTTTTTTAGAATCATAGTGACTATTATAGATTAATTAATATTGTTTCTCTAATATTGTTTTTTTGTTTACATTGGTAATAACATATACCATTGGATATCTAACATATCATCCATTTTAAAGCATATATAATTTCATGCTATTGAATTCATACACTTTTTAAAATTGAGTCCTATAATTTCCAAAAAACTGGTTACTAATGACGATGTGTACGTAAAGTATTTATAAATATATAACATATAATGATATTTTTTTTCATATTTACAAATAAAAATAATGATTCTTATCATTTATTCATACAATATTATAACCACATATCCCCACATATGTATATGTAATAATCATATAGTTTAATGAACATCAAAATTTTTAATTTACATACACATCTAATTAATAAATCTATACAAAAAAACATATAATCCAAAAAAACAATATTCGTTCCTCAAATGGTTTTAACTACAAGTTTATAAAATCATACACTTGAATATATATAAAACTATCATGAAAAATATCATAAATTTGTCATCAGTCCTATAGCTACAAATACTAGATTTCTTACTTCATAAAAAACCATGAAAAACATCATTCTTCTAAAATAAATAATATATTAAGTTGAATATTTATACATATCTTAATCAAATGGTCTTTAATATATTTTCCCCCATAAAATTAAATTTTCATGAAATAACTTTTCAATTTTAAAAATTCAAGTAATTTTTAGAACCATTACAGTTTATCTTCAGTAGAATATTCAATATATGGTTTACATAACCATCATAAATTTTAGAATATACTATAAAATCATAGATTAATATAATATAATAGTTAATATATCTATGATATTCAAAAAATAATTTCTATTGTGGAATTAACCACACTACCTTTAATAAGGATATGAAACTCACTATTATAATCATAACCAGAATATTCAGTGAATCATAACTATTTAAGTGTAATCCCTTATTCAGTAATATGAAATGATTGTTTTCTCATATTTAAAATTTTCAACATTACCATTTTGATGATGTTTAAGCCAAATACTACGACTAAAATTTTATAACAATATTTGAAGTAATCAGTGTATATGAATATGTAATATAAATATAAAAATGTTCTGTCAAATGTAACACCCCAAGCTTCTATGGTACGATACAATTTGAATAATACAATATCGTGTGTTGTACGGAACTTTGAGATTCTAACACAGCGTGACCAATCAATGTATCCATTATGAATAGTAATACCCACTTTTTGAAATTTTATAAATTTTATCACTCAAAATGGATTTCATTTTTTGATTTGGAATATCGAAATTAACCAAGGGTGAAGTTTTGGTACTTTTCGGATAACTTTTATATTTTGATTAACAGTGAAAATTACTAAATTATAATAAAAAACAAATTTTTTAATAAAAAAAAGTTAGTTGTGATAAATTATTAATTTGAGTGGTTTTAAATTATGTTTAGAAAATATTTTTACAATTTAATACAATTTTGGTCATTGGAAATAATTTCACAATTAAAACAGAAATAAGCAAATGACAATCATTTGATAGTTATTATTTCTTAAGAACAATCCTTTTGTTTTGATAGACGGAATTAATTTTAAATTAATTTCATTTAATTATGTGTTTTGAATTTAGAAAAATGGATTCCATATTTAGAATTAGGAGGTCCAAATTGTGTAAATAGGAATCTTTTTTTTAGACATTTTAAATAATTACTTCGGTAAATATTTTATTTACCATGGTTAAAGGGTAAATCTGTTAAATAAGGGTGAAAATAATATTATAATAATAATAAATTGCCCTAAAACGTCTCCTAACCTTATTTTTTGATACATGTCCGACCATGGGAATATTTGGGTCGATTTTTGGACTCCATGGATCCACTTGTAAATGATAATGACACTTTATATTAATTAAGTTAATGTAAATACAAAAAATGACATAAGCATATATCTTTTAGCAAAACAATTTTTTCATTGGTCTATGAATGCTATATTTTCTACTATAAATATTAATTAGAAATATAAAAAAATTTCCTACATAATTTTATTTATTTATAATTTTTAAACATTGAATAATTAAATTTATTTATGACACAATAATGATACAACAATTTTTTTAATATTGAGAGAATCAAATAATAAGTATTATAAATGTTAAAATAAATATAATTTGAATTTTTTGATGCCATACACGAATTTTATTTGTTAATATGATATGTTAGGATTCCTTAACGGAATTTGGTTTGAATTAATAAACTTTTTATGACTTTAACAAAAATCAATTATTAAAAATTGTCAAAATTTACATTAGTGAGTTTTTAAAACAAGTATTATATTATTAATTGATATTCTATTATTAAACATCTAAGTTTCATCCAAAGGACTTATGTCATGATAGGTGTATCATTAATGGACCACTTGGGGGTCGCGTGGATGTATATAGTTAGTTTATTAACTATATAATATTAAAAAAAGTGACATGGAAAATGTCATTCTAATTAACTAAGAGTTAAAACTAAAAGATAAGGATAATATAATGACCCAAACATTTCTAAAATATATTGGTTGAAAGGATTTAGACTCATCCCCACCTTATACTTTGAATAATACAATTTGGATCCATTAGAAACCGAATATAAATTTATTATAAATTAGTAGTTTAAGTTTTTTCTAAAGAGCCCCTCCCCCTTATAAAAGGACACAACTTCTAACTAATTCTTCACACATTAAAATCATTTTGTATCATAAAAACCCTTCCCAAATACACATTCAACTTCCCTCACTTCAACCTATAGGCCTTAGTTTGTTAATAAAGCCAACCTAAGTAGCCCTTTTGATCAAATCAAAAGGTAGAACCCGAAGAAGATGTAATGTTTTCACCACCCTTTTTCAAGTTCCAGTCTTCTACAACTTCTTCTTTCTTTGTTATTTCCATTATAAAATAATAATTTTAGTATCATATATATACTGTGATGTTATTATAAATATTGTACAACCATATTCAGTATTCTATCCATCCTTTGAATGACATGTCACCACACGTGCGTATGTACGACATACCGTCTCCGCGTCGTGGTGTAATTGTTATTGAAAAACATTATTTTTTGGATGGGTATGATAATGATATTTAATTGATTTAAATAAAAAATATAACATGATAATGATTTTTTATATATGATATACCGTCTAATTATATATTATTTTAATATCAAAAGAATGATATTGTCGCTCGTGCGTACGTACGGACTACCGTCTCCACGAACACAATGAGATTCATTCCCCATCGTATCCATGCAATTATAATTATCATTTTATGATTATAAATGTTTTTAATTACTTGATATCATTCTGAATATGAATAAGATAAAACTTATCCATAACAAACACATCTTATGTAACAAAATTTATAAAAGAAAACGAGTAAGTTAACACCCGAAACGATGATAATACTAAGATATTATTAATAAAACAATGTTAAATGATCATATATGATATCATATTAATGTATATATTTCTTGTATAATTTAATAAAAATTATCTCACTATTATACGGGAGGATAACGTACCCTCAACCAAGGAAAAGTACAAGGTAAGGGGTTTTCATCTCCCTCCTTATTCCCGTTAGATTCATACCATATTTCCACTATTACCTTTTCTATGGTGTATGTATTGCCCATAATTGTATTATTTTCATAATACACATTAATTTATGTGTATTTACATATTAATTGTATGATACTTCTTCCATGGGGTGTATGTTTCGTAAGTTACCAAATTGATAAGGGTTAATCTCACAATCTCATTCTGATCTGAGGTTGTTTTTACGTAAGTATCTATTGGGAAATATTTATTATGCATGTCCATGTTACCTGAAAGAGTTTTCAAAGGGATTATTTTTAAACGAATATTTACTAAAACATCATTTAATGGTTTTGAATATTTATTCTTCTAAATCATTCTCATTAATGACCATGTCTTCAAAATGGCTTTTAAGGGTTTATTTATATGGACATGAATGTTTTAAAAATGATAATTCTTTTGAAAATATTCATAGTGGAATGAGAAACATTGATTCAAAAATGTATTTAAATGTCTTCCTTTAAAAATTGTGTAACATTTAAATGTTTTCATGAAAAAGGGATAATTCTCAAAATTATTTTTACAAAACATTTTCATCTATGTGAACTTCGTTTGATGGATTTTATGTTTATTTGAAATTTATTTATTATGATACAAACCTTCCATATTTTATTGAAGGTTTTGGGATATGTTTGACTTTGGATATGTTATTCTTACACCATTCATGGTTTATGGATAAAGTATTGACATTTATTATGATATTTTTAATACAAATGATTATGTTATGTTTAAACCTGTGCATATGAGAAATGCATTGGACTTAGTAAGTGATAGGTGGAGCCCGCTATTGATCCTCGATGCCTTAGTAGATCTCATGATACAAACTGGTGTCTTGGAACGAGGCCTTGACACAATCATATTTGTAGTCTTAGTACGAGGCATTGGCTACGTGTTTATGATAGTCTGGAATTATGTATTCCATCATTATGAAAGTGGTTATTGATATATATGTGATTATTCGATTAGTAGAATATCCATGTGAATAAGTAACTGGCATTAATTCATTTTATTTTTGCCATATTATGCTGAAGTTAAATTTTAAAAGGATCTTGTTTTAGTTATACATTGCCTTAAATGTTTATTCTTATTTATGAAAATTTCCGATATATTTTTATCCTTACTAGGTATCTGAGCTCACCCCTTTCTATGTTTTATTTTTCCCAGGATGTGAAGATGTATTTTATGAATGACCTATAAGGATAGTATAAGGGGATAATAGTGTGAACCATGGAGACTATGTTGTTGTAGTTTTCATTTTATGATGTAATGTAAACTTTATGAATGTATATATTTTTTCCAAGGCTACTAAACTAATCGGTCTTTCGAGACTTTATCATTATTGTGATTATGCCAATGTAATGTAGTAATGCACCGATAATGGGTAACTAGGGTCGGGGAATTACAGTTGGTATCAGAGGAAGTTTAGTACAAACCCTGGAAGCTAGATTTATATGAACTCTGATTAGGGAATATATACATAAGATGGTATTTGATGATTAGTATAGAAGAAATTCCTAGATTTTTTGTATTCTAGAGGTTTTATGAGTTTTCCGAGCTATACATCCCTGTTTGGATACAAGAAAGTAAAGGTTTCTCTGGCACATATTTACCTATGGGTAAAACCTGAAAGCATCTCTTTGATCTAGAATTGAACGGGAACTGGTGCACGACAATGGGCCTTGCTGCACTCGTGGTTACGAAAATCTCGGGGGATATGCTTAAGATAATTCTCATTTTCTTTACGATCCATTGTGAAGGGTTTATGAGTATATACTTCATCAAAGAAATTTTTTTTATGATTATGAATTATATACATAAATAGTTCAATTTATGTTAAGTGTTTTACAAGTATGGAATTATTTATTTTGATTCATAAATTGATCTAGTTTATGCCATTGTTTTGAAATGGCTCCTAGTGGAAGGAATGGAAACTGTATCAATGCATGAACTCAATGTAGGGATTTACCTTCTACTCAAGATAATTATAGTGGATCGGGTGATGAAACTGGTGCTGAATAGCTAATCACAATATTGGGACCACTCACTCAGGGTATGAATAATAACCTTACCCATATGGAGCACCATGATCCGCAGTGTGGAGTATCAATGTCAGAACGCTTCATGAGGTAGTAACCACCAATATTCAATGGGAGTAAAAATTCATTTGTAGGTGAGAAATGGATTAGTTCCCAAGAGAAAATATTTCAGGCTTTGGGGAGTAGTGAAAGGGAAAAAGTTTTTATGGCATTTTATCGCCTCACTAGAGATGCTGATAAATGGTGGTCATTGATTCAAAACATGAAGGAAGATGATTAAGTATAAAATATTGAATAGAGGGTGTTCAAATAGATTTTCCTAGAATAATACTTTCCTCGTGACCATCGAGCAGAAATAGAAAGGTAATTTCTGAGTCTGAGGAAAAAGTAGGATGAGAATTCCGCAAAGTATGAGGCTAACTTTAGAAGGATAGAGAGGCATGAAGTAGATTATATTCGTAACCCAAGAAGTAAGATTGATCATTTAATAGATGGGTAAAAACTATTTCTCCGTCGATAATTAGTCTCACAATCTTTCTCATCGTACGAAGATATTGTCTTATGTGCTATCAAGACAAAAAAGGAATTTGCTAAATCTTATGACTTTAAGGCAAAGAAAGAGAAGAATAGATCTTCTGACCACTCTGGAAATGGAAATAAATGGAAGAAGGGAAATTTTGATTATATATCCTATAGTAAATGTGGGAAGAAACACTCGGGTACTTCCTTGAATGGAATGGGAGTCTGTTTCAAGTGTGGTGAAAAAAGGCCACCATGATCATAATTGAAAGGGACCGAGAGTTGTTGTCAACATGGAATGATATAATTGTATAGAGATGGGACATTATGAAAGTAAATTTCTTAAATGTCAGGGGAACTTACCTCAGAAAAGGTCAAGGAATCAACACCAAGCTTATGCTATCACTACTGCTCAGGTAGAAGCTCTGAATGACATGGTGGCATGTAATTTAATGGGTTTCTCAAGTTTAGAAAATGATTTATATGATCCTGTATCATCTCATTATTTCATATCATTTTAGTTTGGTATGAAAATTAGATATTTCCAATTTTATTTAACAAGGGAGTTGTCAGTTAAAACTCCTAAGGGATGTATAATTGCAACAATGTTTTGTGATTCAGTCGCCATTAGAGCAGATAAATGTTCTTTATCCGCTGATATCATCATCATATATATGATTGAGTTTGATATAATCCTTGGTATGGATTGGCTTTCGGACCATGATGTGATGAATTATTCTAAGAATAAGGAGGTTACAATTTTTGATGATGATGATAAGGAACACCTTATCTTTAGGGAAGAATCATCACCACCTAATTCTTATCTTGATCCACCCCCAGTAGCTCAAATAAATTCAATTATTGGGGAGGAAGAGAATGAAATGACTGTGGGTGAGGAAAGGAATGTTCAAATAGATAATGTTCATCTTGTGAACGAATATGTTGAGGTGTTTCTGGAAGATTTACCTGGACATCCTTTAGAATGAGAAGTTGAGTTTTCCATTAATTTAATTCATGGATCAAGGCCTATATCGAAGACCCATTATATAATGGACACTGTGGAATTAGTTGAACTAAAGAAACAACTAGAGTAATTGAGTGATAAGTGATTTATTCTCCCTAGTGTTTCTCCATGGGGAGCCCCTGTTCTTTTTGTTAAAAAAAGATGGATATTTGAGGTTATGTATCGACTACAGAGAGATCAATACTATAACAAAAATGAACAAGTATCCCCTAACTTGAATTGATGATTTATTTGACCAACTACATGGAGATAAATAATTTTCAAAGATTTACCTTCGATCTGGATACCATCATTTGTGTGTGAAGAAGGAAGACATTCCGAATATAGCATTTCGGACCAGGTACGAGCATTACAAGTTTACAGTAATGCATTTTGGGCTGACTAAAGCTCCCTCTGTTTTGATGGATCTAATGAACAGAGTTTTCTAAGAATATCTCGATGATTTTGTAGTGGTATTTCTTGATGACATCTTTTTATACTCCAAAAGAAATTAAGATAATGAAAATTACCTACGTGTTATCCTGAAGACTCTGAAAATACATGAACTATATGGTTAGTTTTGAAAGTTTGAATTCTAGCTTCAATAGATTTCTTTTCATGGCTATATTGTCTCTAAGGATGGAATCTATGTTGATCCTGCTAAGACAAAATCAATCTAAGAATGGTCAGCACCAACTATTATAACCAAAGAAACATAGTTATATTGGTTTTCCAGGATATTATTGACGTTTCGTCCAGAATTTTTCCCGATTGGCTATCCCATTAACAAAGCTCACACATAAATGGGTTAAATTTTCTTGGACAAAAGAGTGTGAAGAATGATTCAATGAACTAGAGAAAATATTACTCAATGCTCGTATATTGACTCTACCATAAGGGGATGATGGGTTTGTTATTTACACTGATGCTTCAAAGAAATGACATGGTTGTGTCCTTATATATAATGATAGGTTTATTGCATATGCATCACGACAGCTGAAAATTCATTAGCAAATATATCCTACTCATTATCTTGAGTTAGCTACTGTAATCAGTGCTTTGAAGATATAGAGACATTATCTCTATGGTGAAAAATTTGAGATTTATACTGATCACAAGGGTTTGAATTATATTTTCTCACAAAAAGAACTCAATATGAGGAAGTGGAGACGGCTTGAACAAGTCAATGATTATTGTTGCACAATACACTACCACCTGTGGAAGGAAAATAAGGTGGAAGATTCCTTGAGTAGAAAAGATCATTGAGTTTTGATCAAGATGAGAGGGGAGAGGGATCATATTTTCATAGATCTAGTAAAGATGGATATGGGAATCACCATGGAAGGTGAAACATCGATTATTTTTCAAATGGTTGCCAAAACAGCTTTACTAGAATGGATTAAGAGTTCTTAGACTGATGATGAAGAGTTTCAAAATATGATTAATTCTGTGATTGATGGGTGATTGAGTGACTTTGTGTATGAAGATAGAATTTTGAAAATTGGGAGGAGACTTTGTGTTCCCGATATACCTGATCTAAAAAGGGAATTATTGGATGATTCTCATAGTTCCAATTTCTCTATACACCCTTGGAGCACCAAAATGTATAGATATTTGAAGGGAATTTTTTGGTGGGACAACATGAAGAGATAGATTACTGATTTCGTGTCAAGATGTATGGTTTTTCAACAAGTGAAAGATGGAAGGCAATAGAATGGAGGAGTAATGAAACCTATTCCCATAGCTGAGTGGAAGTGGGATAATATCACTATGGACATTGTTATGGGACTACCAAGGACTCCTAAAAGGAATGATGAAATATGGATCATTGTTGATCATCTTACCAAGTCATCACATTTTCATGCTATAAGGGAAGAATTACCACTTGAACGTCTATAAAGACTATATATTAATGATGTTGTAAGACTACATAGAGTACCCCAATCAATTGTTTCTGACCGTGATCCCCATTTTACATCAAGATTCTGGAAAAGTCTTCAGAAATCCCTGGATACTGAACTTCGTTTGAGCACTGCCTACCACCCCCAAACTGATGGACAATCAGAACATACTATTCAAACCTTAGAAGACATGTTGAGATCTTTCTCACCTGACTTTTTGGTTTTGTGTGATCAATATTTACCTTTAGTGGAATTTTCATATAATAATAGCTTCTATTCATGTATTCGGATGGCACCATATGAAGCGTTATATGGAAAGAGATTTTTCTCACCAACCTTCTTGGATGATGTTGGTGAAAGAAAACTAGTAGGCCTAGAACTGGTGGAGGAAACGATGGAAAAGGTAATGGTAATCCAAAACCACATCAAAGCAGCTCAAAGTAGGCATAAGATCTATGGAAATAATCGAAGGAAGGATTTGGAATTTCATGTAGTATATCATTTTTTCTTGAAGGTATCTCCATGGAAGGTAGTTATACATTCCAGTAATAAAGGTAAATTGAGTCCCAGGTACATAGGAACTTTCAAAATTCTAGAAATAATTGGGGCTATAGCATACTGTTTGGCAATGCCGCCAAATCTCTCCAAAGTTCACGATGTGTTCCACGTATCACTATTGAGATAATACATGCCTGACCCAACGCATGTACTACCCTATGATGAATTAGAACTGAAAGCTGGTCTATCTTATTGAGAAGAGCCCATCAGGATTCTTGATATAAGAGAACAAGTGGTGGGAAACCCGATGACTCGTCTAGTAAAAGTTTTATGGAGAAACCATAAGATGGAAGATGCATCGCGGGAACTAGAGGAACATATGATGAAGAATCACCCGAGTCTTTTCATGCGGTAGTATTCTTGAAATTTCAAGGGAGAAATTATTTTAAGGAGGGGAGAATGTAACACCCCAATATTCCACGGTATGATTTTCACTAAATAATATAGTAGAGTGTGTTGTACGGAACTTCGAGATTCTAATGCACCGTGACCAATCAAAGTAGACATTATGAATAGTAATACACAATTTTTGAAATTTTTTAAATTTTATCTCACAAAAGGACTTCTTTTTTGGATTTGGAATATTGAAATCTGCCTAAGGTGAAAATTTGGTACATTTCAGATAACTTTTATATTTTGATGAATAGTGAAAATTTCCATATTTTAATCAAAAAGAACTTTTTTAATAAAAATAATTAATAGTGATAAATTATGAATTTGAGTGGTTTTAAAGTGTATTTAGAATATATTTTTACCATTTAATACAATTTTGTTCATTGGACATAATTTTACAATTAAACCGGATATAAGAAAGTGTCAATCTTTTGATAGATATTATTTTTTTAAAACACACATTTTGTTTTGATAACGGGAATTAATTTTAAATTAATTTCTTGCCACTTATGTGTTTTGAATTTGGAAAAATGTATTCCATATTTAGAATCATGATGTCCAAATTCTGTAAATAGGTGACTTTTTCTTAGATATTTTGAATAATTACTTCGGTAAATATTTTATTTACCATGGTTAAAGGGTAAATCCGGTAAATAAGGGTATAAAATAATATTATAATAATAATAAATTACCTTAAAATGTGTCCTATTCTTATTGGTTGATACATGTCTGATCATGGTCATATTTGAGTTGATTTTTGGACCCCATGGATCCACTTGTAAGTGATAATGAGACATAATATTAATTAAGTTAAAGTAAATACAAAAATGAAATAATCATATATATTTTAGAAAAATAATTTTTACATAGGGTTATATATTTTATATTTCTGACTATAAATATTCATTATAGAGATAAAAATATTTTATACATAAGTGTATTTTATTTATAATTTTTAGACTTTGAATAATTAAATTTATTTATGACACAATAATGATGAAATATTTTCCTTATTAACGACAGAATCAAATAATTAGTATTATAAATGTAAAAAATATATAATTTGAAAGTTTTGATTCCATAAACGAATTTTATTGGTTAATATGACATGTTATGATTTCTGAAATTAATTTTTTTCTAATTAATAGAGTTTTTAATACATTATCAAAAATTACTTATTAAATATTGTCAAAATTGACATAAATGAGTTTTTAAAACAAGTATTATATAATTAATTTATATTATATTCCTAAAAAACTCAGGTTTGGCCAAAGGACTTATATCATGATAGGTGTATAATTAATGGACCTCTTGGGGGTCTATTGGATTTATATAGTATTTTTATTAATTATATTTTATAAAAATAAAAGGTGACATGGAAAATGTCAATCTAATTAACTATAAGTTAAAACTATAAGTTAAAGTTAATATAATGACCAAAAAATGTCAAAAATATTTTAGTTGAAAGTATTATGACCCATTTCCACCATAGAATTTGAATAATCCACTTTGGAGCCATTATAAACCGATTATGAATTTATTATAAATTAATACATTAAGTTTTTCCTAAAGATCCCCTCCTCCCCCTTATAAAAGGACACAACTTCTAACGAATTTTTCACACCATAAAAGACTTTTGGATCAGCAATCCCCTACACAAATACTCTCTCAACTTCCCTCACATCAACCTAGAGGCCTTATTTTGATCAGAAAACCATCCTATAGAGCCTTTTTGATCAAATCAATGGAATAACCCCAAGAAGATGTAATGTTTTCACCACAATTTTTCATCTTTCTTTCTTTTTCAACTGATTATTTATTTGTTATTTCCTTTCTAAAAGAATAACTCCAGTATCTTCTATAAAATTTGAGGTTATTATAAATATTGTACAACCATATTCAGTATTCTACCCACCCTTTTAGTGACATGTCACCATACGTGCGTATGTACGACTTACCGTCTCCACGTCGTGGTGTAATTGTTATTCAAAAACATTATTATTTGGATGGGTATGATAATGACATTTAATTGATTCAAACAATATATATAACATGATAATTATTATGTATATATTATATACCATCCAATTATATATTATTTAAATATCAAATAATGATATTTTCGCTCGTGCGTACGTACGGACTACCATCTCCACGAACGCGATGAGGTTAATTCCCCATCGTATCCACGAAATTAAAATTCTCATTTGATAATTAAAAATAATGTTTAAAGACTTGATATAATTCCAGATATGAATAAGATAAAACTAATCCATAACTAACACGGCTTATAAAACAAAATATATAAATGAAATTGAGTAAGTTAACACCCGAAATGATGATAATACTAAGATAGTATTAACAAATCAATGTTAAATTATCATATATGATATCATAATAATATATATGATTCATGTATAATTTAATAAAAATTATTTCACCATTATACAAAAGGTTAAAAAACCCTCAACAATGGAAAATTACAAGGTAGGGTGTTTTCTTCTCACTTCTTATTCCTATGAGATTAATGCCATATTTCCACTATTACCTTTTGTGTGGTGTATATACTTCCCATAATTGTATTCATTGTGTAATACACTTTAATTTATGTGTATTTACATATTCATTGTATGATACTTCTTTAATGGGGTGTATGTTGTGTAAGATACCAATTGGTAAGGGTTAATCTCACTATCTCATTATTATCCGAGGTTGTTTTTACGTAAGTATCTACTGGGAAATATTTATTTTCCACATCCATGTTCCATAAAAGAGTTTTAAAAGGGATTAATTTCAATGGACTTTTTACAGAACAATCATATTAAATGTTTTAAATATTTATTCATCTAAATAATTTTCATTAATGTCCATATTTTCAAAATGGTTTTAAGGATTTATTTATATGGATATGAATGTTTTAAAAATGATAACTCCTTTCAAAAGTTTCAATCTTGTAAGTGACACTTTGACTCAAAAATGTATTTAAATGTCTTCCCTTTTAAATTGTGTAACATTTAGATGTTTTCATGAAAAGGGATATTTCTGTCAATAATTTTTACAATACATTTTCGCCTATGTCAACTTCGTTTGATGGATTTTATGCTTAATTTAAGTTGATTTATTATGATACAAAACTTACATATTTTATTGTAGTTTTTGTGATATATTTGACTTTGGATGTGTTATTCTTACACCATTCATGGTTTATGGATAATTTATCGTCATTTCTTATGATATTTTTTATACAAATTTTTATGTTATGTTTAAACCTGTTCATATGAGGAATTCATTAGACCTAGTAAGTGACGGGCCGTGCCCGCTATATCTCCTCGATGCATCGGTAGGTCTCATGAGACAAACTAGTGTCTTGGCACGAGGCTTTCAAAAAATACTATTTTTAGTCTTGGAACAAGGCCTTGGCTACATGGTTATGATAGTCTGGCATTATGCATTACATCATTAGGAATGTGGTTATTGATATTGCATGTGATTATTCGATTAGTAGAATATAGATGTGAATAAGTAAATGGAATTATTTCATTTTATTTCTTCCATATTATTCTTAATTACAAGTTTAAATGTATTTTGTTTAATTTATACATTGCCTTAAATGTTTATGCATATTTATGAATTTTTCTGCTTTTTTGTATCCTTACTATGCATCTATGCTCCGCCCTTTTTATGTTTTATTTTTCCCAAAATGTGAAGCAGTCTTTTATGAATGTCCTACAGATATAGTATGAGGGGATATGAGTGTGGACCATGGGGACTATGTTGTTGTAGTTTTCATAGTATGATGTAATGTAAACTTTATGAATGTATCTTGTGTTTACAAGGCTACTAAACTAATTGGTATTTCGAGACTTGATCATTCTTGTGATCATGCCAATGTTCTGTAATAACGCATGGACTCTGGGTAACTGGGGTCATGGAGTTACATCAAATGACACATTCATTTTAATATATGATACTTTATTTTAATGTAATATTACATAGATAATAATATTACTCTCTTGGATCAGCATAGAATTCATTAAATTGTGTTCTATCATAATTCTCATTATAACCCATTATATTAATTAAGAATTGGATAACATTTAACTACTCATAAAGAGATAGTGATTAAAAAATATATTCTAGAAGACTGTCTAGATATGTGTGATTTGGGGCCCATTTTTCATGAAATATGTCATAGTTGATAAATTTCCCATAACTCCCTCTTAGATTTATAAACATTAGGTTAAAATATTCTCAAGACTTTATCCACTCTCAAGAATTCCTATAGTGATTTTTGTATATGAAATCCCTTAAAACACAAACATTACTAAAATTACAATATGTTATCTTATACATAGACATGTACATTATAATATTAACTATATTTTCACACATTTTATCTTATCATAATCTTCAAATAATTTGTTATTAAATCAATAATACTAAAGGGTAATCTACAATAAAAAACTTAGTATATTCCATAACATATGGAACATTTATGACATTTCAAAATCTCAAATTATCCTTAATCGATAAAATCCAAATATCTATTGTTATCTAAACCATTATTGGAGACCAACTATAAATTTTATAACTAATCTACCTATAATAACTTGTTTAAGAAATTATTTCATTATAATAAATTCCCAAAACCTTTTATATTTAATGTTTTATAGAAATATGACCTAAAATAAACATAGAATACTCATGTTTATTTTAACTAAAGTTCATTTTTCTAGCAACAATCAGAGAAATCACAGAATAAACAAGGGTTCTTCATAAAAAAATGCTCATATGATGTCATTATAAACACATCATACACATTACATTTCATTATATCATTGTAAATTTGAAACATAATAATGTGGTGAACTCACATAAAACTTTTATGCACATAATTTAATTTATATGGTGTATATAGTGCACATTTTATACGTAATATCATGAATCCAACATATTTAATGGTATTTAATGTTTCAATTTTTTTTCCATGTTGTAAATTTTTGTATAACGCCATTTCTCTTCATTGTAATAAATTAATTTTGATTATCTTAGATATTTTAATATTATGTTTATAATGACTTTATATTATATAATTTAATATATAAACATGTTTTATATGGATTTATATTTGATAAACACAATCATTTCATTATTTAATTCTCACTTCAACATCATGATTATTGTAAGGGGTTCTCACCACAAATTGATTTTTTTTAGACAAATATTAGGTTATAAACCTATCATATTTTATGTGGTGGACCTACAACCAAATTGAAATAATATATCCTGAATTTTATTATAATCATTGAATTTAATGTTTCATTATATTTTATCCCTTTCATGGGGATTAAAAATAAAAATTTAGAAAAGTGGTAAGTTATTCACCTTACAATCTCATTTTAATCATGATAGTTTATACTCAAACAACCATTAAATGAAATTATTATATCATTATATCATAAACCACTAAAATATTATTATCCAGTAGTTATTCCTGGCGTTTTAATATAATTTTTCAATTTCATTCTATTTGGAACGTTAATTAATGGAGACATTATTTTACATAATATTTGGCATTATTTCTCTCTTCAGTTGAAATTCCTTTTTCTTCCAAATAATTTTTTTTTAAATTTATTTCAAATTTTTTTTAATAAAATTATTTAAAGTAATCTAATTCCATTATTGTATTTTTGAAATATTATTTATATTACTATTTCCTATCATTTCTAAAATAAGGAACATTTCATCATTCTTACAAAAAATGAATCTTTTTTTAACATACTCGATATAAACAGAATCATTCATCTATCATGACCACTCATTTCAATGGTCAGTAAATTAAAATTTTATACCGTTACATTAAAATAAAACATTTTCCCTAATATTTTGAAAATAAATGGTTTTTAAATGTTAATTTTAATGTAAAAATTATAATTTACATAGAAATATTTAATGATATTTTAATGGAATTTATATCCTGAAACAAAATAAATCATTGTACGTATACTCTTCTTGAGATATTTTGTAAAGATACCATCATTATTATTTAATATGATGATTTAATATTAGTTTGACCATGGTATATTTTGAAATTATCTCTTATCAATAATTTTATAGTCATTAATAGTACCTTAAAATATTATCATTCTTATGATAACTATACATTAAATATTCACTAAATGTCATATAATTTATCAAGGATATGATTATTTCAATAAAAAGATATTATTTCTAAAATGATGTTTTAGTTTGGAAGTTAAAAGAGCAATTTGGGAAATATTGATATTCTGTATTCATTATTAAATACAGATATTTATTGATAAGAACCATTTTTTAAAATATCAATCAATCAATTCATATATAATGAATTTTTCGGACATGTAATGATTGGTGGGATGAATTATTATATATCCCCATAATTAATTGAAGTTAAAATGTGGAAAATAATCTAGTTATAATGGAATTGGGGTTTCCTAAAAGATTTATTCCACCTTGGAATGGTCTCGATAGTATAAATATCACAATGTTTGAGATAATGAATTATAATATTAAGAATTTTCCAAAGTAAGAATTTATTTATTACTATCCATGGGATTGCTGCATTTATATAATTCATGAATTCATATTTTTCACTAGTTATATATTAAATGAAATTGTTGTTTAGTTTCATACCATTCTATATTGATTATTCAATATCTAATGATGAATGTTGCATTATTGATTAAATGACTTTGTGTTCAGATATTTACCTGGTATTATTGATTATTTATTATTTATTATGATTTATTTATTCTTAGTATATCCCACTTTATGTAACTATTATTATGGATCTGATATCAAACGTTTTTTGTTTTCACTCCCCATGATATGAAGAAGTAACATTTTAATGTTTTAAATGATGGAGATTTGTTTTACATTCAATATATTTTATGTCATGTATTAAATTCATTTGAAACACTAAATTATGTATCTATGTTAACAAATCCTCTATAATTATATATCACATGAGATTTGATTACTTGTATCTAGCACTAATTTAATAATGTAACCCCTGACTCATGGCTACTCTAGTCAGGTCCATTACAATGGTATTATTTTTTAAAAAAATACATTTTTTAACTACCCATTTACAGATTATATATATATATATATAAGAGAATTATTATACCTTAGTGATTATTTTTGGGTAATTACATGAATGAATATTCCTTATGTAACCAAAATTATTGAGTGATTGTATATGGTAATTACTGTCTTTGTAATTACCTGAGTGATTATTTCTGTGTGACCCAAATTCTTGATTCCCCCACACCTATACGTGGATATTTTTACACAATTAAGAGGTTAATAGGTGATGAAGTTCATGTATTGTGACAGAGAAAATTTCCATCTTGGACTTATATACATAATATTTGGTGGGAGAAGTATTCGGGTTGGAGGTGACTCAACGAGTTAGCCATATCGCCCATGTTGAATCATTATCCATCCAATGGATCAACATTTGGAATTAATCGAATGATCACATTGTTATTTATTTTTTTATCATACAGATGGTTTATTATTTTATGTATGTAGATTATATAGGATATCATATAGAATAATAATAATGTGAAATTAGATAAAAAATTAACATGCACAGTGAATGTACTATATTTATGGATGGATTTGTTGTGTGTGTTATCACAACGAATTAAAATGATAAATATAAAAGAATTTCATATTTATATAATAACTAAAAACCCCAAAAAGAAATATTATTTAATTAGACAACATCCATCAAATGATTTTCAATGAAACAATAATATTAGTATGATCATTTTCCATATTTGGTGACACCTATTACAATTATGGGATTATTTTGAATGTTATTGGATTACATAACTAAAATTATCATCAATGAAGCATGCATAGATATTTTGGTGAAATTTTTGTGAAAATGAGATGTGTAATGAAATATTTCTAATTTCAAAAGTTAGTAATTCATTCAATGGATCATGGATCCATGAGTAAATAGAGTAGTCCTATCAAAAATAAACTTTAAAACTCTCTAATTAGTGTCATAGCCATAGCATGAAGTATGAGGATAGGTTTTAAGGGTTCTTCGCACCAAAATACTGATGTGATTTTGAATTATAAATCTAGTTGAAAATGGATATTAGGATTTAATAAAATAAATGGTGATATTTAATATTAATCAATCTATAATGAAATCTAAACAGTTATCAAGATAAAAATACATAACTATTATATTTTATTTGGTAGAAAATGGAAATTAAAACCTCATAAACATGGTTATCTATATTGTACAAAGAAATTATCCAAAACATAAGAAATTTACCATATTTGTATAGGATATTTCCTATAATACATTGATATCAATGGGGATTATAAGTGACAGAGTCCCCCCAACCTAGTGTGGCTACTTTGGAAGAATGTGGGTGTGGATTAGAAGCATACATCAGACACATAGATCATTAATTTGATGATTGAATTGGAATTATATCATCAATGTCCTTTAGGTTAACAAAATAATGTTAGTACATATATTCATAAACCTTGTTACCTCATCTATTATAATTTTTTTTGGATAATGAGACAAATGAAATCGATGAGAATATGATTCTAGTAATCACATGTATATTTAACCAATATAACTAGTCTAATAATAATGTAATCAAATATTTCATACTATTTTAATCCATTAAAATAAATATATTTCAGGTCAAATCGTTAACATTAAATTACTATAATTATCTAATTCATTCAAAAAAGTTATGTTAGTTTCAGTGAAATTTTAAACATAAAACATTAAGAAACTACATTATTAACATTGGTTAAGGGTTACCAATATTGTAAGAACAGATGAAAGGTTAAATTTTTTTTGTTTTTCTGAAAAACAATAATGAAATGGTGAAATGAAAATATAATTAGAATGCCGAAGGAACCTTCAAAATATAATTTTATAAACCCAAAGATAAAAAGGTGAGAATCAACCTCGAGGCAATTATATTTTCTTTTGGAAATTTAAGTACCATATATAAAATTATAAATTAATTAAAGAAGAAGTAATAATCCACTTCTATATTAGGTAAATTCAATATATCATTTTATATTTCTATTTAATTTCATTATTATTTGAAATAATATTTTATTTATATATTTCAATAAAAATATAAGAAGTACATAATTATAAAATAAACAAAATACCAAATATTATATTCAATGTTCTTAAAAATGACGAGGCCAATGTCAAATAGAGAATATAAATAGTTAAAAATTTGATAATAATTGATTGTTTCATTAAAATATAATTATTATGTAATTTTTATCACTGAAATCATTATATGATGTTATGGTGAGAAAGAAGACGATTACATGCTGTATTTGAAATAAATTTTATATGGTTTACCATGCATAATTTAATGTTTATTTATACAGGAATTAGAAACATTTTTGCACAAAATAAACTAAAAATGAATATTATAATATTCACACACACATATACCATGGTAATTTTTTAAGTAAAAAAAAAATTAATTTTCAATGAAATAAGTACCATATTTTTTTTAAAAATTATGGAATAGAAACCATCATTACATTTAAAACAATAACATATCATGTTTTAGAAATTTAAAAACATATAAATAAAAATATATTGAAGATAATATAGAAATTGATAAAAAAGAATAATTTAAATTATTTAATGTAGAAACTAGAGGTAAATTATTATACATCACAAGATTCTTTTATGAAATTAATGAATTTATAAATTGATTACATAATTTTCTAGTTTAAATGATATGACTTACTTCATGTTATTGAGGTTAAGAATATCATTATCAAGAATTAATTGATCATGAAAATATAGAGTTGGTTTAACTTACATCTCCTTATACACATCAGGTCCATGGTGTAATTAAAAAGAGGATGAATGAATATTCCAATGAAAATTCACTGTTCACGAATATGTATTTTGAATTTATTCCAAAAATAAAATTAATTTTTTCACATTAGATGCCTGGTGATAGTAAAATGAGGACCAATAATTATAATTATAAGTTTTTAGAAGTATTAAAGTATATTTTGAAGAAATATTTATAAATATTTGAATTAACCCATAACCATATGATAACTATAATTAATAATGGATATCATAAGATCTATAATAATAAATAAATTCATTATGTCACAATATGATATGTTTAGATGAAAATAGAATGGTAATGATATATTAGTAATCAATATTCCATCATGAATAAAATAATATTACTCATAAATAATTATGTTAAATGATACTAAGGATATTACACAATTCCCTACTAAATAATAGTTATTTTTAATAAAAATACAATATTTTAATATGTGGAAGTAAACCTCTATTTAAGATAGTGGGATATACATCAACATAAATAAGTACAATACTACAGATAGACAATAGTGTTCCTATGAACACAGTACTCCTCATGATTACGTAGGATAAAGTGTACCAGATACTCATAATGTATAGGAAATAGATAAATATGACAGATTTTTTTTATAATCATCTTGTCAATGTCATATATTATTCAATGATAATAATAAATATTTATCCTATATGGATTTATTAATTTCAAAATTGATAAAACAGTAAGTGAGTTTTTATCCTTAAATATGGATTTTATGTACGAAAATCAAGTCTGTATTTTAGTGGTTTCTCCAGTTGATGTGAAGATGGATGGTGTTATTCAATAGAAAATGTTCAAGGGAAGTTCAAGAATGGAAAAAATGAAGCATGATGGGTTAAAATAGGTATTAAGACATAAATCAATTTAAATGATATTTTTCATTTAAACATTCTTTGATCATTAAAGTAGTTATTGGATATTAAGGACCCGTTCATTAAACAAAAAACTAATGAATATGTCTACATAGAATGAAGAAATTTTATGGGAATATTAATTAAAAAGTGATGATATTTCTAGGGATCATATTTTTAGTTAAAATATTTCTAATAAACATAGAATATTTTCATAGATTGAATATTTTTTAGGTGTCTGTAATAGGATAGTGGGAGTTCAATTGTTTTCTAAGAAAAATAAGTTCAAAATATATAAAAAATATTTATTAGTAAATTAATTAGTTTATATTAGATTGATATTATCTCTTGAAATATTGATATATGTTTGTAACCAGTGATTTAGGAGATAGGATCTACTAAGGTAGATATATGGTTTTCTTGGACCATGAGAATGTCTATATATAGACAATGTATTTAAAAAAACCAGTTGGAATAATTCAAGATATAATTTTTCTAATATCACATGGAATACATCCTTTTAAGAAGAAATCTATATGACATAAGAGGAGATAAAATATTGATTTGAACTGAAAATATCCCATCAATAGATCTATCACATATTGTATTCTATGTACAAGATATGATATTACAAAAATATTCATTATGGTAGGAAAATATTACAAATACTAATATAACAACAAGGGATGTAGTCAATGCAATCCAATAGTACATAAACAAAACAATGAATATGTACCTAGTACTTGAAGAGGATGGAAACCTATCCATAAATGAAAAAAATATTATACCTTTATAAAATATTATTAGATATCATAGTGAGGTGAATGTGATAAGAAAGAGTAACTCAATAATGAAAATTTGATCCATATCTATAAATTATAGGAATATTGTTGATTTTTAAGAGATAAAGAAGACATATATATAAAAAATGAATTTTTTATATAATCCTACCAAAAATGTATAATAATATCATTATGATATGTTATAATTAGCACTATCAAATATTTCAATGTTATTAAAGATGAGAAATAGAAACTTTCTGGGGACATCATCTCCTTAATGAGTTTTACTCAAGGAGGTAAAGTCACTAATAAATGTTTAGTGATGTAAGAAAATATTGTAGTCTTAATGAATAAATAAATAACTTATTAGATGTATATTCTTATAATTTAAGATATATGTAGGATTACGATTAAATAGTTTTTAGTAGTGTAAGATGGGGGGAAGTAAAAGTTGGTTGTCTAGACTCGACATAAATATTACTTCATAATTACCATGTCATGTATAAATATTTTTATTTATAATGTTACCTTATAATAATTTTTCTAAAACATATATATAACATATTTATATTGTAATATACATTGATTTTTTATCATATCAATAGGTTTTAGTTTTTCATAGCTATAAAAAGAATCTCACGATATTATCACTGCAATATAAAAACTATTTCCCATATTTTTGATACGACATAATAATATAGAATAGATGATGTTATACTATGATGTTTTGGGGTATCATAAACATTAAGACTACTTCTCATGATGCTCACTCATGTTTTAATCAA
This sequence comes from Viscum album, assembly GCA_963277665.1. Taxonomy (NCBI): domain Eukaryota; kingdom Viridiplantae; phylum Streptophyta; class Magnoliopsida; order Santalales; family Viscaceae; genus Viscum; species Viscum album. Next base: position 1,097,789,930 of record OY728157.1, read on the forward strand.
GAATATCATATCTTGATAACTAATATACACTTAAGAAGTCCACCAATATTGTGTTTCATTGATCATTTATATCTATTATGAGGTGTAATTATCTCCTGAATTGAGATGATTATCAATGTGTATCATTAGATATTTTAATTAAATATATAAAGGATTACAAGAAATTTATATATTGGGGGAGTTCGTGAATTGGGGTTTTCAATGGTTGTATGACACCGATTCAATGATAAAAATAGGATTTTCACATTTGAAAGAAAGACAGATATTATGCCTAATTATCTATGTGGTTAGTAAATTTATTTAATCCATCACCGTTTTAAGATAATGTCAATACATCATGTATGGTCATTAATAAAATAAATATTTAATATAAATATTTTGACATATGTAATGCATCTTACATTATGATATATCTAATGAATAGTATATTATATTATAGAATGTCAGTTTATAGGAGGTTGTTGTTTCCGTGAAGAAACCTTATCTCATTAGGGGTCTGAGTGTGTCTCTATAAACAAATATTTTCATGAGGTAGTGTCAATAAAATTGATATAAATACATTCAGATATTTTTATAATGAGTATTCAAAATCATGAACAATTAAAATGGGTTTGTTTTTTGGACATAGTATTCCACATGAAAGATGGTCAGTTAATGCCTAAGATTATATGATTATAAAAGAAATAAATTCCTTATTATTCAAGTTAAGAATAGTATGTGTTGAATTTATTAACTCATAGTATTAATGGGGTACAATGTGAATACAATAAAAATAATTTATTAATGAATAATTTATTTTAATTTTTTTTAAATATTTTATTGAAAAGACGGTTTGAGCTAATGAATATTATTTTATAATGTATCATATATTTGATATTAAAATTATTTTTAAGTTATTAACGAGGTTTGTGATGTGTTCACTATTCCATATGTATTATATTGGAATATTTTTTAGGATAAACATACTATAGTGATTATGTGAAATTTTAATAGAATTTAACCAAGCTCTATAAATATAAATCTGCTTGAATTTATGGGTAGAATTTCCCTAGGAAGCTGATACCTCATCTCTCCCCACAATCAAATAAAAGAGGGTGAATAAAGATCTTGGATAACCCCGATCCATTAACTCACACAAGGTAGAACAATTAGTTCTCATGTGATTATATTAATATTTATGACCATATTAATTATCATTTATAAGTCCCTGAAATAAAATTTTGAAATTGAATCAAGCTTTAAAATGACAATTTAATGATCTAGATAGTTGATGATTGGGTTCTTTCAAGCTTCAACTATATATAATGAGTGTAACATGAATTAGATCCAAATATAATCAGGTATATATTCAATTTTTCATTTGTATTATCAATTCATCGACATGATATTATGTAGTGGATTACCGGTTATGTCTATTCTAAAAAAAATTAAATGTTATATATCTTCACATGAAATATGGTAATTTATTGTGAATTTTCTATTTTGATGCACAGATGTTACCAATATTTTATTTGTTTTTATACATTTTTAAAAAAAATTAACACCTAGATATACCTTATACATAAAAATATTTTATAAAATGGTTTTGACTATAATTATAAATTTAATGTACCTATATTTTGATCAACACATAACAATTGTTAGAGGGGCACTAAATAGTATAGAAAAAAAATTATTCAAAATAAAATAAAAATGTGTTGTTTATATTTTCTTAATTATTTATTTCATATTTGATAATTCTCAATTAACTGTTAATAGTTATTTCATATGGTACAACATCATAATTTTCATTTATATTTATTCAATTATTATTAATAAAAATTACCACATTATAATTATTATAAAATATTACTACAAATAATAGGATATGCATCAACTCATTAAAAAATAATACCAATTTTGATTTTATCTTTGCCAAAATTATACATCATAGAGATTAATTCGATGACAAAAATGGTATTATCATTGATAAATTTTAGTGATAATCTACTATGATATTAATTTTTCATTATATTTTTGTCATTGTTAGAGGAATAAGAACTATCTAAGATGAATGAATTTATATTCTTTTTTTATTTGGAGCCATTTATATTCGATATGCTTGGTCACTTCAAACATTTCTCAAGGAGCATCTAGATCCTCTTTCATGTAGTAATTGTTTATAAGTAATTTTCAAAAATTTATGAACATAACAATAATATTATTTATATCTTATGGTATTTAGAGGTTTGTTATATGAATTTTATAGAAAAAAACCAAATTTTCATGATCCATTGTCAAATAAATCACCAGGTAGTATAAATGATATTCATAACCATGGATACATGGTTAAGAATAAGTCCAATATTCAATATTTTGTGGAATATTAATTTTTTTAATCAATGTAGAATATTACGAAATCCTCCTCTATCTAATGAGATTACACTTGGCATAGAATTCAATAAAATTTATTCGTGATTCCCAAATGAATATGGGGTGAAAGAATCTTTATCTTATCATATTATTAATTTTTTTAGGAAGATAGAATCTGGTGGATTTATTAGTATTTTTCATTACACATAAGAATAAACACACCACGTTATATATTCATCCATAAAATATTTTATATTAAGAAATGTTCTGCCCATATCCAATGTGTCATCAAATGATTATTCGATATTTGGAATTATTATTTAATTTTCATTAATGAGTTCATGACATCAAACCCATTAATAATATATTCTATTTAATCCAATAAGAAGGGACTATAATATATTAAACCATGATGGAAGATTCATACACCATGATATATGTAAAATTTTATTGCACAATGTGTGATCTCCAACTTATAGAAAAATACAATTAGGATATAATGTAAGACACAAAAATAATTTTTGAATCCTTCCAAAACACATTGTAAATATGGTTTTATAATACTCTCTATATTTTTTAAGAGTCACCATTTTTGAAACATGATTCTTTCCTAGATTCCATGCAATGTGACCCAACATGCCATAGCAATTTTGATAAAAAAATATATTTTTTGTAAATATAAGCTAAGATAAACCTTAAGAAATGCCTCAATACTACTCAAGATGTAGAGTGTTTCATTATGATCTTAATAAATTATTATCCTATAACAATAAAAATATTTACACCACTATATTAATAATCTAAATCACATGAATACTTATATAATCTATTTTTCCATGGGATATAGTGAGAACTATACATGGAATATTTCAATCTACTATAGGTCAACTGAAATTTCATTGACACTGTGAAATAGACAATCCAAGTGGATGAATACATCACATGTCATTAATATTAAGGATAATACAATCATGTAACCTATATCCATGTAAATGATAACTCTAAAAGGGTTCCCACTAAGCATGGCCATGTTGTTTCATAACATAATTCAATTAATGAACAAATTTCTATTCATGTCATATATGTGGAAAATATCGTCTTTCATGCATTCCAATAGACAAAATGACAAGTGAAATTCCCAACCACAACATGATTAGAAAATTTCTTATTATGACCTGAGTATATTGGCTATCAATGAATAATGATTCATAGGATTGTTATCTCACCAGTCTCATGCAAGAATTACTATTAATATGCATAAACACCTAACTATAAAGATGATTGTATATCATTACATGAGATATAATTTTGTGGGTGATTATATGTAACATCCCAAGTAATTAATGAATAATAGATATTTTTATCTGTGTCTATTAATGATTAATATAGTGTTTTAGAGGCTTAAAATGAAAATAAATACAATCTTATGCATGGAATACACTAATATTCTTAAAAGATTGTTTTACTGCCTTTTGATGGAAAAACCTTTTTAAATCTATCTTTTGACAATTTTATAAGCTATTTTTGTCAAAATAAACTTATTATTTATGATTGGGACATCAAAATTTACTTTGTGTGAATTTTTGGTATTTTTCCGATAAAGTTCATTTTTTAATGAATAGTGAAAAATGTTGTATTTTAATTCAAAACCTCTTTTTAATCTAATTTATTTATATGATTAGATTATATTTTTAATTGGTTTTTAAGTGAAATTAGAATATATTTTTACCATTTTATCCAATGGTGGTCATTGGAATCAATTTCACTTTGAAATTGGACTTAAACTAGTGTCAATCATTTGATACTTATTGTTTCATAAAAACACGCTATTTGTCATGACATCGGGAATTAGTTATTAAATTAATTAATGAAACATACATGTTTTGAATTTTTTAAAATAGACATCATTTTTGAATTCAGAATATCAAATATAGAATAGGGTGAAGTTTTGGTATCTTTCTGAAAAACTTCAATTTTTGATGAATAGTGAAACCACTAAGTGGTAGTTAAAGAAACTGATTTTTCATTTAAATGAAAAATTTCCACTTCTGTGATTTGATTTTAAAAAATCCTACATACTTGGTTGTCATTAAGAAGTAAAATGTGGTTCAATGAGATTAAAATAATTTTTTGGTGAATAGTAACTTTTAAGTTCTTAATCGCGATTAGTGGTAATTACTGTAGTTTAAGGTAAAAATAATGTTTTAATAATATGAGATGAGCATGACACATGTCCTACCCTCATTGGATGGGTCATGGTAGACCAAGACAATCCATGGGTCAACTTGGGGACCCCATGGAGCCACTTTGGTTGGGAAATGACATAAATAACTTTTTATTTAATGTTAAAGTAAAAATGACACAAACAAGAAATGTTTTACTAAAACCATTTTTACATGGGGTTATACAAGTCAGATTTTTTATTATAAATATTAATTGGAAAGATAAATATATTTCCTACATCATACTATATTTTTTATAATTTTTAGACTTTAAATAAATTAAATTATTTATGACATCATGATGATGCAATGATTACCTCATTTATAAAGGATTTAAATAAAATGAAATGATAATGTAAAATCTATGAACTACACATGTCCAAAACCTATTTAATGGGTGGATTTAGAACCCTTATCACCATATCCTCGAATTATATCAATGTGGGACCTTTTGAATCCGAAACTCATTTTAAAATAAAGTAACATTTCTTTACTTTCCAAGAGTGCCCCTCCTCTCCTCTTATAAAAGGCCCCCACCTCTACCTCCTTACCCACACACCCAAAGCCTTTAGCTCGGCCATCCCCTGCCCATTTTCTCTCTCCACATCCCTCTATAACTACTTGAAGCCTCCCATTGGGCATAAGTCTTCCCAAGGAAGCCTTTGAGCTCAAACCAAAAGGAGTTACCCGATTTTAAGGTAATGTCTTCACTTGAGTCCTTTTGTTTTATTTTATTTCTCCAACCCCCTAAACTATTTTTATTCATTTATTTTGTAACAACTACAGTATCTTAACTATACTAGGATGTTTTTATAAGAATTATTCGAGCTACACTTACACACACCTACATCTAATGGTTAAAGGACATACTGTTTCCGTGGATGGTGAATTTATGCCTCCCGAAACGATGATTGTTCAACATTCTTCTAACACCTTCAAAGGTGGATATTAAGATGTAACTATATTTATATATGATATATAATTTGTTTATGTTTTCTTTAAGCTTCTGTATTTTTCATTTTGGGCATACTTTTATGGTTTCAATTATGGGTAAACGCGATATCTTCATTTAAGGAAGTGCGGACTACCGCCCCCTCAAAGTGATTTGATTAGTTAAATAACATATGTGGGATGTATAACCAATGGAACTATGATATTATATATGATATTATACTGGATTTATAATATACCTTTATATCAATATTATTCCATTCTATAAAATACTAAATAGAAATGAAAGTATCGTTCATGCGTACGTGGGCCTTACTGTCTCCATGAACGGTGCATTTCATTTCTTACCTCTAAATGATTATGTAATATTATAAATGCATGAATGTACTGGATATATATGAAATATATGATATCTACATCATGAATACCATTCTGGATATAATGGATACATGAACAACTTGTAATTATGAAGGGCTTATTTTTTACTCAAGTACAAATGATCGTTAAAACAACCGTTGTTAACATAAATAATTACATGGTGTTCATGACATGGAAATAAGTGATATAAAAGGAATAATGACCCTGAAAAAGGTTCTTAAACATGTAGAAATTAACTCAAGTTTATTATTCAGGAGATTAAAGAACGACCAAGTCAAGTCGGACCCGAGGTATGGGACTTCGTCTCAATCTCCTTTCATTGAGGAATATTTTGTTTTATACACAACCTTATTTTATACGGTGTATAAACCCCTTTGACTTTTTTGTTTATTAAAAAGGAATCATTTTTATATGCAGCATTTACTAAATGACAAAAGGGAATGTTTTTTTCGTACGTTTGTGGCGACAACGACTTCTCCGCCGCCGTGACCATTATTTGAGTTTCAGCTTCCACTAAAAGCCATACCTTTTTTTAAAAAAGAAAAATAAATACCATGTTTTACTTTTCTTTTATTTTGGTATTGAAAATTTTTTTCATGATGTTTTTATATCAATGTGTTGTATTGATATCTTGTGATTGAAAGGTGGAAATGTTATGTTTCCTTTATGCATGTTTTATGTGATACGATTATGTTGAGGTTCTTGGGAATTATTATGAAGACGAGTGGTTCCGTGATAGGCTAAGGGCGGGTGAGCCCGATATAGCTCTCCAATGCATTGGGTAACGCAAAGTAGTGAAACGTTAAGGTTTCTCCGAAGCGATTTAGGGAATATATTGTGATGGGTATTCCAAACGTAACCAAGAGGGTTACTCTCTACGTAAGAAAGTTATGAATGCCTCAAGTTACCTTTATGTCTTATGATTTCTATGATTTATTCATGATTTGATGAGGTATGTTAAAGTGCTTATGTTTTATGGGTAAAGTATGATTTCATTCTTATGTATATATGTACTCATGTTTCCTTTCCATATTTTTATATCCCTTACTGAGCATTTTATGCTCATCCCATGTTTTTTTGAAATGTTTTTCACAGGTCAAGGGAAAGGTACATGGTATGATGATAGTGTCAAGGAAGTGTCAAGAAAGAATCCATGTTTTATTTTAAATATGTTTCCATTGATGGGAAAGAAGAATACTATCTTTATGTAACCACTTTGTTTATATGTAGAATGTAATGCAAGTTTTATGATCTAATTCTATAAAACTCTAAACCTGAAAAGATCCTCAATGTGCAATCTTGTAATAACTCATGATTAAGTAAGGTTTAAGGCTGGGGCCTTATAGTTGGTATCAGTGGTCGGTTTAGATAACATTAGGAGTTATAATTCTATTAAATGATTATCAAAAAATATTTTTTTATGGTAAAATTGAAATGATATAGAGTTTTAAGATTACCATGGTTCTTAATCTAAGACATGTTTGTTCAGAATGGTTTTCCATAGAGGAAACAGGGAAGTAGTGCTAGGAAGGCATACAGAAGGAAATAACCTTCCGAATCAGCATCCTGAGATGGTCGGAATTGGAACTGAACAATTTGTTGTAGTAATGGTGCAGTTGACTCAAGCGATAAATGGTGGTGGTATCCATGCACAATATCAGACAGATCAACCGCAGAGGAACATGTCAGTGGTGGAACATTTCATGAGGCAACATCCCCCATCATTCAGAGGATCATCTGACCCTGTGCTAGCTGAAGGGTGGATTAAAGCACTAGATAAGATTTTCGATGTCATGGGGTTTTCAGAAAATCAAAAGGTTAGTCTTTCTATTTACCATTTGGAGGGTGAAGCAGATCAGTGGTGGTTGATGGTTAAAAATAGCAGGGACACAGATGAGATTTATGCTCTCGACTGGGATGAATTCAAAGGTATGTTTCTTGAGAAGTATTTTCCTAAGGCTGTTCGACTTAGGATGGAAAAGCAACTCTTGGAATTGAGGTAAGAGGAAGACTCAGTGGCTGCCTATGGAGAAAGGTTCACTCGATTGGCAAGGTATGCTCCAAATTTTATCCGAGACCTTGATAGTAAAATCAATCGTTTTTACTCAGGATTAAAGCCAAAATATCGAAGGGCATTAGCTTCTCGTGAGTTTAAAAGTTATGAAAATCTTGTTCGATGTGCTGAGAAGGTGCAAATGGAGTTTGCCGATGATCAAGTGTTCTATAACAACCAACAGAAGAAGAGACCGAGGTGGTAGGAGAAAGGTAAGAATTCTTCAAAAAAAGCCTGATGGTATGAAAACTAAGATTCTAGTTTGTGATAAATTTGGCAAAAGGCATGCTGGGGAATGTCTTCTTAATTCTGAAAAGTGCAACCGATGTGGTAAGATGGGACATAAGGCTCGTTATTGCACTGAAAAGGATCAAGGTGAAGGTAAGACCAAATTTGATTTACAGTTAGTGAAATTTTATAAGTGCATTGAGATGGGTCACTATGCAAACGAGTGTCCAAAAAGGAGCTTGAGTGATGGAAAGAAGTTAGACTACAAGCAGAAAGGGGTGGTGAAATCCTTTGCAACTACTTCAGCAGATGTCGGGACATCAAATGAAGTTGTATCAGGTACTTTGTTTGTTTTTTCTGATTATTCCAGTGTGTTGTTTGATTCGGGGTCTACACATTCTTTCATCTCTGAATACTTTTCTAGTAAAATGGAAATACCATCTCAAGAAATGACTCATTAAATTTTGGTAAAAAAACCTGGGGGAAATGTTGAGGCAAAAAGAATTTATAAGAATCTTCATATCCTTGTCTATGCAACGAACCTACTTGCAAACCTTATTGTTCTACCTCTAGTAGAGTTTGATGTTATCCTGGGTATGGATTGGCTCTCTATTTACCATGATAAGATTGACTGTAGAGCTAAAGAATTTTCATTTCAGAAAGACATTCAGTTTGTGTACAAGAATGAACCCTTACTGTTGATAACTTATCAAGAGGCCGAGAAACTTGTAAAAGATGGAAATGAATGTTACCTTGCACAAAACGTTGAAAATAATGGAACTGTTCAGATTAATGATGTGAGAGTGTTAAATGAGTATCCTGATGTTTTTCCTAATGAGTTTCCTGGAATAATACCAGATCAGGAAGTTGAATTTACTGTTGACTTAGTTCCTGATGCTAAGCCAATTTGAAAACCCCCTTATCGAATGGCTCAAATTGAACTTTTAGAGTTGAAGGAGCAATTGCAAGACTTATTAGAGAAAGGTTTCATTCGACCTAGCACATCACCATGGGGTGCTCCTATTTTATTTGTTAAAAAGAAAGATGGTTCAATGAGACTTTGCATTGATTATAGAGCCTTGAATAACATCACTGTTAAGAACAAATATCCTTTTCCTCATATTGATGATTTGTTTGATAAGCTCCAGGGAGCTCAGTATATTTCAAAGATTGACTTGAGATCGGGGTACCATCAGCTGAAGGTAAAGGAAGCAGACGTTCCAAAGACTATGTTTCGTACAAGATATGGCCATTATGAATTTGTAGTAATGCCTTTTGGGATAACCAATGCACCTGCTGTATTCATGGACTTAATGAATAGAATTTTCCATGAGTTCTTGGATATGTTTGTGGTGGTTTCCATTGATGATATTTTGGTGTTTTCTAAAAGTACAGAGGAGCATGAAAGACATTTAAGGGTTATCTTGCAAACCTTAAAAGAAAAGAAATTGTATGGGAAATTCAGCAGGTGTGATTTTTGGTTGCAATAAATTTCTTTCCTTGGTCATATTGTTTCTAAAGATGGGATAACTGTTGATCCTGTAAAAACAAAAGTTATCGAAGACTGGCCAAGACCCACAAATTTAACAGTGATTCGTAGCTTCCTTGGTTTGGCAAGCTATTACTGAAGGTTTGATAGAAATTTTTCACGGTTATCTAGTCCAATGACTAAGCTAACTCGGAAGGGTGTTAAGTTTATCTGGACAAAAGAATGTGATGAATGTTTTCAGGAATTGAAAATAAGATTGGTGAAAGCTCCAGTTTTGGCATTACCTTCCAGGAATGGTGAGTTTGTTATCTACAGTGATGCTTCATTGAAAGGACTTGGTTGCGTCCTAATGAAGAATGATCAGGTAATTTCTTATGCTTCATGACAGTTAAAAACTCATGAGGTAAATTACCCTACACATGATTTGGAATTAGCAGTTGTTGTTTTATCTTTAAAAATTCGGAGAAATCATTTATATGGAGTAAAGTGTGAAATATATACTGATCACAAAAGTTTAATGAATATATTCACTCAGAAAGAGTTAAACATGAGACAGAGGAGATGGCTGGAATTAATCAAGGATTATGATTGTACAATTCATTACCATCCGGGAAAAGCAAATAAAGTGGTTGATGCTTTGAGTCGAAAAAGTAATGCTTCATTAACAATGTTGCATTTGGAACGTGATCCATTGGTTAAGGATTTGATGAACTTTTGCATAGATGTTTTTGGCGCAGGATGTTCTTCTGTTTTGTTTCAGGTATCAGAGAGATCATCTCTATCAGATAGAATCAAGCAAGCACAGAAGCAAGACAGTGAGTTGTAGAAAAAGGTAGAGCTGGTTCAGAAAGGTAAGTTGCCTGAATTCGACATTGATAATGATTGTGTTTTGAGATTTAGGAAGAGATTGTGTGTGCCTTGTGACTCCCAGTTGAAGACATAGTTGTTATGTGAAGCTCAAAGTTCTCCATTTTTAGTTCATCCTGGGAGTACTAAGATGTACAGAGATCTGCGGGAGTATTACTGGTGAAATGGAATGAAAAGTGATATTGCTGATTTTACTGGGAAGTTTTTGACATGTCAATAGGTTAAAGTAGAGTGGAAGTTACCGAAAGGGATGATTCAGCCTTTACCAGTGCCAGAGTGGAAATGGGAGAATATATCCATGGACTTTGTTGTGGGATTACTGAAGACATGTCGAGGTAATAATGCAATCTGGGTTATTGTTGATCGCTTGACTAAATCTGCTCTATTCCTTGATATATGAGATACTTTTTCCCTAGATCAGCTTTCCAGTTTGTATCTTAAAGAGATAGTCTGGTTACATGGAGTTCCTCTCTCCATTGTATCTGACCGTGATCTCAGTTTTACTTCTAATTTTTGGAAAGGCCTTCAGATGTCGTTGGGTACTGAATTAAATTTTAGTACATCTTTTCATACTCAATCCGATGGGTAGTCAGAATGAACAATTCAGACCTTGGAGGATATTATACGAGCTTGTTCGATGGATTATCAGTGAAGTTGGGGCCAACATATTTCTTTGGTTGAATTTTCATATAATAACAGTTTTCATTCTAGTATACAGATGGCACCATTTCAGTCATTATATGGGAAGCGGTGTCGAACTACAGATTTATAGGATGAAGTGGGTGAAAGGAAGTTGATGGGACCGGAATTGGTAGAAGAGTTGGCAGAAAAAGTTCAGCTGATACAGAAACACATGAGAATAGCTTATAGTAGGCAGAAGAGTTATGCGGACTATAGGAGGAAGGATCTCTCTTTTGAGGTAGGTGATCATGTTTTTTTCAAAGTATCACCATGGAAAAGTGTGATGCGATTTGGTAAGAAAGGAAAGCTGATTCCAAGGTTCATTGGACCATATGAAATTCTGGAGAGAGTTGGATCTGTTTCTTACCGAGTGGCTTTACCTCCGAATTTATCTCAGTTACACAATGTTTTTCACATTTCGATGTTAAGAAAGTATATGCCAGATCCATCTCATGTTTTGAGTCTAGAGGTAGTTCAGCTGGAAGAGAACCCATATTATGTGGAACAACCGGTCTAGATTCTTGACCACAGGGAGCAAGTGTTACGGAATAAGGTGATTAATTAGGTAAAGGTTTGGTGAAAAAACCACATGATGGAAGAGGCAACACGGGACTCTGAAAATGCAATGAGGGATAAGTACCCCCATTTATTCGATAAGTAAATAAATTATGGGGAAACAATTTTCTAAAGGGGGGAAGGATGTAACATCCCAATTAATTAATGAATAATAGATATTTTTATATCTGTCTATTAATGATTAAGATAGTTTTTTAGAGGCTTAAAATGAAAATAAATACAATCTTATGCATGGAATACACTAATATTCTTAGAAGATTGTTTTAATTCCATTTGATTGAAAACCCTTTTTAAATATATGTTTTGACAATTTTATAATCTATGTTTTTCAAAATAAACTTATTATTTATGATGGGGACATCAAAATTTACTTTGTGTGAATTTTTGGTATTTTTATGATAAAGGTCATTTTTATTGAATAGTGAAAAATGTTGTATTTTAATTGAAAACCTCTTTTTAATCTAATTTATTTATATGATTAGATTATATTTTGAATTGGTTTTGAAGTGAAATTAGAATATATTTTTACCATTTTATCCAATGTTGGTCATTGGAATCAATTTCACTTTAAAATTGGACTTAAACTAGTGTCAATCTTTTGATACTTATTGTTTCATAAAAACACTTTATTTGTCATGATAGTGGGAATTAGTTATTAAATTAATTAATTCAACTTAAATTTTTTGAATTTTGAAAAATAGAAATCATTTTTGAATTCAGAATATCAAATATAGCTTAGGGTTACGTTTTGGTATCTTTCTGAAAAACTTCAATTTTTGATGAATAGTGGAACCACTAAGTGGTAGTTAAAGAAACTGATTTTTCATTTAAATGAAACATTGCCACTTCTGTGACTTGATTTTTAAAATTCCGACATACATGGTTGTCATTAAGAAGTAAAATGTGGTTCAATGAGATTAAATTAATTTTTTGGTGAATACTAACTTTTAAGTTCTTAATCGCGATTATTGGTAATTAGTGTAGTTTAAGGTAAAAATAATGTTTTAATAATATGAGATGAGCTTGACACATGTCTTACCCTCATTTGATGTGTCATGGACGACGAAGACAATCCATGGGTCAACTTGGGGACCCAATGGAGCCACTTTGGTTTGGAAATGACATAAATAACTTTTTATTTAATGTTAAAGTAAAAATGACACAAACAAGAGATGTTTTACTAAAAAAAAATTTACATGGGGTTATACAAGTCATATTTTTGATTATAAATAGTAATTGGAAAGCTAAAACGATTTGCTACATCATTGTTTTTTTATAATTTTTAGACTTTAAATTAATTAATTTATTTATGACATAATGATGATGCAGTGATTACCTCATTGATAATGGATTTAAATAAAATGAATCGATAATGTAAAATCTATGAACTACACAAGTCCAAAACCTATTTGATGGGTGGATTTATAACCCTTATCACCTTAACCTCGAATTATATCAATATGGGACATTTTTAATCTGAAACTCATTTTAAAATAAAGTTACATTTCTTTACTTTCCAAGAGCGCCCATCCTCTCCTCTTATAAAAGGCCCCCACCTATAACTCCTTACCCACACTCCCAAAGCCTTTGGCTCGGCCAACACCTGCCCATTTTGTCTCTCCACATACCTATATTACTCCTTGAAGCCTCACTTTGGGAAGAAGTTTTCCCAAGGAAGCCTTTGAGCTCAAACCAAAGAGAGTTACCCGATTTTAAGGTAATGTCTTCACTTGAGTCCTTCTGTTTTATTTTGCTTCTCCAACCCCCTAAACTCTTTTTATTCATTTCTTTTGTAAGAACTCCAGTATATTCAATATACTAGGATGTTTTTATAAGAAGGATTCGAGCTACACTTACACACACCTACATATAATGGTTAAAGGACATACTGTTTCCGTGGATGGTGAATTTATGCCTCCCGAAACGATGATTGTTCAACATTATTTTAACACCTTCAAAGGTGGACATTAAGATGTAACTATATTTATATATGATATATAATATGTTTATGTTTTCTTTAAGCCTCTGTATTTTTCATTTTGGGAATACCATTATGGTTTCCATTATGGGTAACACGATATCTTCATTTAAGGAAGTGCGGACTACCGCCCCCTCAAAGTGACTGGATTCGATAAATACCATATGTGGGACGTATAAAGGATGGAACTATGATATTATATATGATATTATACTGGAATTATAATATACCTTTATATCATTATTATTCCATTCTATAAAATATGAAATAGAAATGAAAGTAGCGTTCATGCGTACGTACGGCTTACCGTCTCCATGAACGGTGTATTTCATTTCTTATCTCTAAATGATTATGTAATATTATAAATGCATGCATGTACTGGATATATATGAAATATATGATATCTACATCATGAATACCATTCTGGATATAATGGATACATGAACAACTTGTAATTATAAAGGGCTAATTTTTGACTCAAGTACCAATGATCGTTAAAACGACTTTTATTAACTTAAATAATTACATGGTGTTCATGACATGGAAATAAGTGATATAAAAGGAATAATGAACTTGAAAAAGGTTCTTAAACAAGTAGAAATTAACTCAAGTTTATTATTTAGGAGATTAAGGAACGACCGAGTCAAGTCGGACCCGAGGTATGGGACTTCGTCTCAATCTCCTTTCATTGAGGCATATTTTGTTTTATACACAACCTTCTTTTATACGGTGTATAAACCCCTTTAAATTTTACGTTTATTCAAAAGGAATCTTTTTTACACAAAGCATTTACTAAACGACAAAAGGGAATGTTTTTGTTGTACGTATGCGGCAACAACGACTTCTCCTCTTCCGTGACCATTATTTGAGTTTCGGCTTCCTCTACAAGCCATACCTTTTTTAAAAAAGAAAAATAAATACCATGTTTTACTTTTCTTTTATTTTGGTATTGAAAATTGTTTTCATAATGTTGTTATATCAATGTGTTGTATTGATATCTTGTGATTGAAAGGTGGAAATGTTATGTTTCCTTTATGCATGTTTTATGTGATACAATTATGTTGAGGTTCTTGGGAATTATTATGAAGACTGGTGGTTCCGTGATAGACTAAGTGCCGGTGAGCCCGATATAGCTCTCCAATGCATTGGGTAACACGAAGGAGTGAAATGTTAAGGTTTCTCTGAAGAGATTTATGGAATATACTGTGATGGGTATTCCAAACGTAACCAAGAGGGTTACTCCCTACGTAAGAAAGTTATAAATGCCTAAAGTTACCTTTATGTCTTATGACTTCTATGATTTATTCATGATTTGATGAGGTATGTTAACGTGATTATGTTTTATGGGTAAAGTATGATTTTATTCTTATGTATATATGTACCCATGTTTCCTTTCCATATTTTTATATCCCTTACTGATCTTTTTATGCTCATCCGAGGTTTTTTTGAAATGTTTTTCACAGGTCAATGGAAAAGTACATGGTATGATGATAGTGTCAAGGAAGGGTCAAGAACGAATCCATGTTTTATTTTAAATATGTTTCCATTGATGGGAAAGAATAATACTATCTTTATTTAACCACATTGTTTATATGTGGAATGTAATCCAACTTTTATTATCTAATTCTCTAAAACTCTAAACCCGAAAAGATCCTCAATGTGTAATCTTGTAATAACTCAAGATTAAGTAAGGTTTAAGGATGGGGCCTTATATTATATATAATAATTATCTACATATTAATTCAAGAATATATTCTTTGATCATATATAAAAACCTTTGTAAAGCGTATCATAATCAATTCAATCTAACATTGATATATCATAACAACCTATTATACTCTATGATGAAAATTTATTATGGAAAACTTTTTTTACTTTTAGGGGATACTATAATTTTAAAGTTAATCTAAATTAAATTACAGTACATATGAATGAATTATAAATGAAACTTTCTTTTATTATTAAACCATTACATGTTATTTATACATTAAATTGTCCAATCATGTATAAAATATAAAGGGACATAACATGACATTCTTGTTGTAGGTGAATAAATGGATTCATCAATGTATCTACAATATTTCCATCAGTATCCACCCAAATAATCTTTCCATATACACTATAGATGAACTCCCATAAAATATGGTTTATATGAAGGATTTGATTAATGTTTTCTGGAGACTAAGGATCCTTTTTATGATAGATATCACCATTTTTTCATAGGAAATCCTTATCCCTCCCCCAAGGATAGAGTAAGGACTCAATTTTTCATTTTTAAGTAAAAAATATGTTTGGTTTCCTTCTCTACATGACACACTAATATCAAACTAAATACATACTATTATAATATATAAGTAATTTTTTTATAAATAGTAGTTAAAAATTACAATAAATATATATATGAAGAAATATATTTAAAAATAACAAATTAAAATTAACGTTAAATACCAACAAAATGTTTACACATATTAAAAAATAAATAAATTTCTCAATATATGGATGTAATTTATAATATGTATATTTTTTCCGCTTGATATATTTATTTTTGGAATTTAAATTATTTGTTATAATAAAAATATTATTATCTTATAAAAATTCGTTTTTCTTGAATTTTCTCCATTTAATATTAATGTTCAGTTTTTAAATTTATGGGAGTCATTTTTTTAAAATTACACCATTTTTTGATTTATCATACTTCTATTATATTAAGAATATTTTTGGAAATAAATAATTTTATAGCGAATAGTGAAAATACAAATTTTATCTATGTTATGAATTTAATGAAATTTTCTTATTACATGAATATAAAAAAAAACTACTACATTATCCCACTAAATTATATATTATGGATAATAAAAATAATTTCATAATTCCAATTTACAATTACAAACTCATTCTTAATATTTTGAAATAAATTATACTTTTTCAATTGAATGAATTTTTTATCTATTTTTTAAATTAATTATTACACAATGAAATATTTTTTCCTTAATTATGTTGTTATATAAATTAACAATGAGTAAATTTTTTTTAATTCATTTGAATCAATTTAATTGGAAAAAATAAAATAATCTTTAATATTATTTCTTAAAAACTAACATAAAAAATCGATTTTTTGTGTTACATTCATTTTTAGAAATATTTTATTATATGAAATATACTTTTAATTGATAAATCATATTTTATAAATTATAATAATTATGAAAAATATATCAAATTATCATCATTTTATATAATGTCTTAAAAGAAAAGTTACATAGGAAAATATAATTAATCATCCTGAAGACTATAATGGTAAAATTGATCTACCACTGAAGTAATGGTTATAAAATTTTTAAAAAATTATTATTTTTTAAATTTTGAGTTATTTACCACTATTGTATCCAAAAAAATAAATAAATTTATTATTTTTGGGGAATTTTTATTTATATTGTCTTGCCATTAATGACTAGTTTCGAGATTTTAGAAAAATCCACTCTTTTCACTTATAAATGGGGATCTTTTTTCATCAATTCCTATCACTCTAGGAACACTAAAAAACAGTCTTAAATATTCATCGTACTAGTATACAAACAATTATTCACCGTTTTAATTCATTTCTATTCTAAAAAGGAGACACCTTAAAGAACTAATCCCCTTTACAATGGAAATAATCTAAATACTATGGTATAAGCTCAAAACCCGCGTTTTATTTTTATATTTCATTATCAGAAATTTGTATTCATAAAATTATATTTCAGCATATTAAAATTTATACAGTAGTATTAATATTGAAATTTTATGTTATTTTAATTTTTTTATATGCATTAATCACAGTCAACTTTTCAATTAAGATAAATAAAAATTAGAATTATGGGTTGTACAGACTACCACCTCAAAAAATAAAGATCTTGTTTTCTCTCACTAACAAAAAAGATGGTTTTATTTTTCTTATTTGTTATGTATAAATAATATTATTTATTATCATTGTTATTTAAATTATTAAATTAATTAATTATTGTTATAAGGTAATATATCGATTCCTGTAAAAACCTAACACTAGTTTTTCAATATTTTCATTTTTAGAAAAATTGATGAAAAATAACATGTAATGAAATTTTATCATTATATATACTTATAAAAATCAATTACATAACTATTAACATATTTTAAATTAGGTTCTATGGATTGAAAATTATGACCTACACCACGTTTAATTTTTTTCGGAATTACTTTGATTATTAACAACTAATACTTAAAGATATTACAACAATAAAATACATGAATGTAATTTTTATTAATGAATATTAAAAATAAATAATAAATGAAAATGGGTAATAAGTAATTATATTTTTATGATAATGGATGGGAAATCATTCCATGTAAATTAATGATAAAGGTAAGGAGATTGTGAACTCAAAATTAATTCATTTTGATGATGAATTTATTATTCAATATTGACTTACCTAGATATTCCATTATGTTTTATTTCACATCATTATTTCTAAGGATAATTGTATATAAACCCCAATATATTTCTTTTATGTTATTCATTTAATTTGTCTTAAAAAAATTGTTTATGTTGGAAAATTTACTCATAATTAAGACTTCTACTGTGATGAAGATAAATTTATAACAAAATCCCTTTTTAGGATTTTATTTTTATTTTATTTAAATAATATATCTCTTATGAAATGATTCATTAATTTTTTTATAAATATTTTTTATAATTATATTTTAATATTTTATGATTTTTTAATTTTATGTTATGTGATAAGTTTTAGAAACCCATTCCTTTACAACGGGTTATCTATGTTATGATGAGGATTGAATTTTAGTGGCACAAAAATATATAAATGATGATGGGTGGGGTCTTATATAACCATAAAATTAATTGGTATAATCTGGTATGTCATTATATAATTTGGAATGGAAAAAATTGGTTTCCTCATATAGATGTGGGAAAGATGGGTTTTCTCAAATTTTCAGGTGTGGGAATAATTGGTTTGATCACATAATTATGCGCGGAATTTGCTTTTCGATATTGGTTATCATATTTGTATATAGGATCCATATTTTCATTTTTTAAAATTAATGAAACATTTAAATGTTTTTTATCAATTTATTCTATGTTTCATGATTTATTTAATTTTCGAGAAATTCCATGTTTTCAAGATAATGTGTTTCCATGTATACTGCACAATTTATCATGCTCACCTATTATATACATTATCTTATATGTCCCATAAATTATTTTTAAATGTTATTTGGTGTCTTAATCCAATTTTTTGATAGTCACACATAGTCTTATTAACTATTATTTAGATAATTTTGTTTTCCCAATATTCTCTTCACTTTTATGACTTAGTAATTGAAGATATATATTTTCTATAATTATAAATACGAGCTCAACCCTTCATTTTTCATTAGTTTTCCAGTTTATAATGATCAATGCATCATCTGAGATATAAAAGAAAGCAACTACAAGTGGAAAAATAAGGAAATTTTTTTTCTAGTTTTATAAAATATGATGTTTACATTTGTAATTTCAAATACAATAATACTTTTGACCCATGTTTTCACATAAATGACTTCTTTTAATATTATTATATTCATTTTATTTCTATTATTGATTTTTTGTGGGGGTTTCTAGTACATTTCTTGAGGAATCAGCGAGTTTTCATAATTTGGGCCAAACCATGAGCCCATTCTGTAAATTAAAAACCAATTTTGATTCTATTATAATTCACTAATTTTTCAAAATTTAGCAACCATTCTACTTAAAACATTTCGAAGCCTAACATATTAACACTAAAATATCGATTTGGACTCTCTGGGAATATATAATCAGGATGGATTTGGGTTTTTTATTAAGGTACTATGCCTACCCGAAAGCCGATTTCCTTCTTAAAAACCTAATTCATTAATATCTCATTAAAATTTTATGGTTATTTAGTGATTCTATCTATCAATCATGCCTACTTGTCCATGGAGCTCCCCATACTCTCTTATCCCTTTTGGAGCTAATACTCACCATGAATTTGGGAAAAACATCTATGGATTCCTCACATCTTCCAGATTCGAAGAGGTAACTTGTTACATTCATAACTCCTTAAATTTGTACTATTTTCCCCCTGTTTTATTTCCTACATGACCTTCTCAGCCATATTGAAACATCACATTCATTTTTTGCTATTTTTAAATTCATATACTAGAGTTTTTTGGGGTTTTATTCAAGATATCTCAAGTATGTCTTTCAGTATTTGATTTCATCCTTCTCCTTAGGGTTAATTTCACCCTTCCATGATGTTATAAATTATCTATTAGCTATGATTGGAACCTATGGTTTTACTTTGTCCCATTCTGGTGAAATATTGTGTTCTATGGCTCAATTTCTCTTCCTTGTGGTGTGGTGGTGGGGCGGTTGAAGTTCACACCAATATTTCATGTTTTTTGAACTAATGGTATGTGAGTCAATGTATATTCATCCTAATATGAGTTTTCCGTTATTCATTTAAATTTGTATAATGTTTGTCTTACATTATTTTTTGCGTGAGAATCATTTTTTGGAATTATTGATAAAGTGTATAGACCCAATAGTTTCATATTTGTTTGGAAATGTTTTTTTTTTCATGTTTATATTTTGTGGTATTAATTGAAGACATATTATAACATTTTAGAGTGTTTTATAAAATTTTTCTATAAAAACAATCACATATTTGGATTGATATTGGTGTGATTTTTTTCTTGAAATATGGTATTGAAATGGGTTTTGTGTGAAAATCTTGGTTATACACCTTGGGATTGTTTTATGTAAACTGTAAATGATTTACTGAGTTAATGAAAGTGGTAAATGCATGTAAATGTATTGTTTTGGTGAGTGTGTTTAATTAAGAAGAGGATTTGAATGTTAATGTGGAGATTTAAGATTTCAAACATATTTTGAATGTTATATGAATTGCTGAAATGATTTATCATATTGAAATAATGGCGTGAAACACATTTGTTAGATGTTTTGTGTGAGTATGATGTGAAAAAATGATTTTTTTTTGTTTGTGAAAGGAGTAATATGTGTCATGTGTATGGTCTATATGGTTTTTGTTCCTTGGATGTGGTATATTCTTGTGAAGATTGCATTTCATGGCATCTGGAACTTGTTTGAGAATAAGAGGGAAAACCTCGGGTACTTAGGTTGGTGGACATGTACTAGTATGCAAGTGATCCCATGGGGTTTGGACCCTATTTCATGTATCATGTTTTCCAATGGCCATACTAACAAAACAATGATGAGGATGATGTTATGGGGGATCCAATACGTTATGGTTATAGTCCCAACTAGAGGCTCATGTGCATGAGAACAATTATAGTGATGGTTACATTCACCGAGATAAGAGGTTCCTTGACCCATAGTGAGCTAGTCCTATGGGTTATTTTATAGTTTCTTGTTCTCATTTGATACTTTATACATACCATCATCACACAATATGTTCGGCTGGAAATATCAGTTTCTTTGGCATTCTTTTTAGAAGTGCTGATTTATTTTAACATATCACAGTTGAAAAATATTTTTTATTTAATGTTTATTCACTTTAAAATTCATATTAGCATTTCATGATAATGAAAAATTGGTAGGGTTTCATCTCTGAATGTTGATCACATGGAGTCTTTTAGTGGTGGAATCCTACTTACCCTTGGATCACACCCTACAAACATCTTTGGGTGTAAGTAGACTGGGATATTTTTTCACAGGGTTGGGTAAATCTTTTAGGGCTAGTTGTTTTGGGATTTTATTTGTCATTCATGATTCAATGTTGTGGATATGGATTGAGGGAGGTGCATCATGACATGATAAGGTTCTTGGGCTATCCATTTTGTGTTTCGTTTTATTGTAATAGTCTTTGATAAGTGATTCAAATTATGTAAATCAAATCTCATTTTTTTTAAAAGTTGGTTTGTTAGAAAAAATAATGATTTTTTATGTAGGATTTTTTTTATTGTTTAATGTTTATAAACTCAAGTAAATAATTCGAAAAATATATTTTGTGATACCTGGGAACTAGTTTTGGCCTGTGGGGATCGAGATCACCCTTCATCACTTACCACGGTCTAGGTCGGGTGCTGGTTTTAATGGCGACCAGATCAAGTTTGTGACAAAATGGTATCAATGGGGATTCACTGTACATTCCATGTTTTTTTGGGGATGAGTTTGGATAGTCTGATGTTATGATTTTTGGTGCCTGACATTCCGACTATGAGTGGTTTTCCTGGCCAATACACCTCGTGAGTTTTTTAAAGTCACCCTGGGACGTCAAGATTTATCTAAGTCTTTTGTTTTTCATGGATTAATGATGATTTGGGGAAATGAAAATATAGTTGGGCTAATATTCTTAGTGAGCTCATAAGGCCTGGAAATCCATATGGTGTCGTGGTTATTTCCCTAGAACACTATTCGTGATGGTGAAGTTATTGGTGTATGACCACCAACCATATGGCCAAGTCACCCACTGAAAATAGTTTCTTCTCACATTATCTTGGTCCTCTACATGTTGGAATATTTGTACATGGTTTTAATGGAAACATTGTCTTGATTTAGGAGATGTGAACTTTTATCAAATGATTTTTCAGAAATGTCAAAGTGGCATGATTTCAAAAATGGTAGAACTAATATTTCAAAATTATTTCGATACTAAAAATGGTTTGTTTAAACCTCTTTTGAAAGCAGGAACTATGATAATTTTGTTTCTGAAAAAGTGTTTCCAATATAGTTTTCTAAACTATTAAATGGTAATTTAATTGGATGTAATGTTTTGGAGGTCACATGTGGAGTTTGTAAATGGATTTTGATTTGGTAAATAGATATCATTTAAATTGTTTTTGTAAATTTGAATACATTGTTTCTAAATGGGAATAATTATGTTCTTAATTAAATGGATATTTCTGAAATGGAGTTTTCCATAAAATTATAAGTGTTTAAAAATGTGTTGAAATGTTTTGAAATGGTTTTGAAAGTAATTAATGTGGGTTTTTATTGAATGGTGAGTGATTTTATAATTTTTTATGATATTAAAATTGGGTTTTGATTTCATAGTTAGTAGTTTTGAGAAAGGGAATGTGTGGTCAAAATGTTTTGATTTTGAATAGAGGAAAGGTGTGGTTTTGGTCCTTGGTGTTGTCAAGGGTAACAAAATGCATGGGATTATAAGGTAAAATGGATGGTTAATGGCATGATTAGATGAGTTTCAGTATGGATATGAGGTGGGTGCCGGTGTGGCATATAAACATGCATGTGTGAGGATCATGAGATACCATTGGTAAACACGCAACACGCTAACACTATTTTATTATGAATGAAATTGATGGAAGGTGTTTTTCTTTGATAATGTGTGGTTAGGGTGTGTGTATTATGTGATTTCAGGATTTTTATTGTCAAATGATTCATGTTCAATAACCCATCTTGTTTAAACAATGAATTGGGATTGTGTTTCGTCGATAAGTTGGAATGAAGTGTGGGTCAGTGGTCTCTTTTGATAAAATGTCCTAGAGGACAATGTAGTGGCTCCAGTCATATGATTGGTTCTAGTTTATTGTATGTCTTAACCAATGGAACATCTTGGTTGGGTCATTGGGTTCTCTCATTAGATAAGGCACACCCCCATTAAGGGTTAGTGCTCACCTGACATGAAACAAAGATTATTTCTTTATTGGAAGGTCCTCCAATTAATCTATATAAGGAATTTAATCTCAAGTTTTGAATAATGAGTAAACACACATTACCTTTACATGTTTTTGGGATCCTCTAGTAGGAGGTGAGTGCTTTTGGAAGGTTTAAGGAGGCCTTTGTTTCTTAAGATTCCTTTTTTCGTTGATGGTGAAAGTATACTAGGGTTGTTAGTTTGGATGGTGTCTAATAGGGCCTCTAGGTCCTTCATAGTGTGTTCAAAGTAGGAGTTCATGTTAAACCACTAGTGTTGGAAATCTGGTCATTTGAGGATTTTATGGACACTTGTTGGAATAGTGTGTTTTTTGGGAACTTTTCATAATCCCCCTTTCTATGTGTTGTTTTTATCAGTCATAATCTCATGTTCTGTGAGGCCTTGATATGTCATGTGATTGTTTGACTATAATGGTGAAGATGTATAATCATCTGTAAGTCTTTGTTTTTTCAGATGTGTGTCTCATTTTGCGAAATTTCAATATCCTTAATTTATAGGATTATGTTTCCATATATCCTTTTCTTTTTCCATTTCTAATTTGATGAAACAACGGGTGATGTGTGTGCATCATCAACAAACTTATTTCAGTGAAATGTCAGGTTACAAAATGTGAGTTCATAATGTGTTATATCCTGGTGAACCCATCTGGGAACATGGTATAGTTTTCATGGAACCAAAATGAAAAGATATGTTGAAGGGGTTTCCAAATCCTAACTCTAAGGGCGATGATTTCTCAAATATTTGATCTCCAACAATTAGTCCTAGAGTGAAAATGGCATGTAGTTAGAGAAAGTATAGGGGTCCTTAAAAACCTTATACAAAGTACAATTACAAATATGAAATATGGGAATTATTTAAACCTCATGTGTCATTATCATTTTTATGTAGTTCCAATTAGGTGGATGGAGGTGGGAGGACCACATGTACATGTTATCACCTGATGTCATTCTCTACCCTCCTCGGTTTACATTGATATTTTAGAGAAAAGTTTGAAATTTTTTCCGATAGATTTAGTGCACAGTTTTTACAGGGTTACTAGTAATCATTCCATATAAAACCATAAATATATAAAGATCCACACAGTTAGTGTATGGATTCCCATACCATGGGGACTAACCATGTGGCCATCCCAACTCTTTAAATTTTCGGGGTCTTTTTGTGTCACCATGTGTTGGTCGGTTATGATAGGTGGTTATTATGGTGGGCATAATCAATATGGGTCTTATGTAAGTTTTTACTGTAATGGACATATATAACTCTACCCCTTGTGATGGGGAGTCCATTTGGGCCACCCTTATTAATGCTCTGATTTCATCTCGAGAAAATTTACTTTGTCTCTTGTAGTGGGGAGCCCATTTTGGTCTCCCAGTACTTGTAACATTGAATTTTACTTGGTCTTGGATTGGTGGTAGGAAATCTCATTCGAAGATATCTAACTATAAACATATTCCTTAGTTAGTTGTTTGGATTGCAGAGTGCCCTGTAGTTTAGTTAAATTTTGGTATGTGTATCCATGTTTGATATAGTTGTTCTTTTGGGTCAATTATATGACTCTTTTATGAATAGTTTTTGATGAGTTTTCTATTAGGATATTGTATAAATGTGATTGATTATTTTAGTTAATTGGTGTATGTTTTTGTTTGTGAGCGCATTCCTTCCTTATTTTATCACTAGAGGTGTTTTGTCCATTGGGGGAGAATCTTGGTAATGGAGTCCATTTCAGCCTTTCGGTTGGGTTTTGGTTTTTTTTTTGCATTATTGGGGCTTTCCGAGGGAGGAATGATTTATGGAGGAGAGTATTTCCACATTCATAACTTATTTTAATGGTATTTTTTCATTTTATTTCGATTCTTTCTTTTTTGTGGAGGTTTCCCATACATTTTTGGATGAAACAGTGAGTTTTCATGATTTGGGCCAAATCGTGACCCATTTCATGTTTTAAAAACAAATTATGTTTCTTTTATAACTCTTTAATTTTTCAACATTTTTTATCCATTACACTTTCAAAATGGCCTAACCTAACCTATTAACACCACCAAATAAATTTTTACCCTATAAAAATCTATAATCATGATGGATTTGGGTTTTTTATTATGGTATTGGGCTTACTCGAAACCCCATTTCCTTCTTTAAAAAATTAATTCTTTAATATATCATTAAATATTTATGGTTTTCAATGATTCCAACACTCACCCGAGCCCACTAACCCAAGGCACCCCCATGATCTTCTCCAACTATTTGGACATAATATTCATTGTTAATTAGGGAATAACTTCTCTGGATTCCTCAAATCATCTAAATTTTAAGAGGAAACTTGTTTTTTTCATAACACAGTCAATTTATACACCTTTTCACACATTTTAGTTCCAAAATGACATCCACATTCTTATTAGAATCTCATTTTTATTTCTGGATGTTTGTAAATTCATCTAATAGTGTATTTTTGGCATCTCATTCCAAATATCTCAAGTAAGCCTTTCTCTATTGATTTCATCATAATTCTTTGGGTTTCTATCACACTTTCATGATATTCTAAATTTTCCACCAGCTAGGGTTCATACACAGGGTTTGATTTTGTGTCGTTTTGGTGAAATATTGTGGTCAAGAGCTCGTTTAATTTTCCATGTGGTGTGGTGGTGGTGTAGTTGAAGTTCCGTACCATGATTTTGAGTTTTTGGCACAAATGGTTGGTAGTTACATGTTTAATCAAACTAAAAAGAGTTTTCATTGTTTCATTTATACTTTTAGAGTGTTCTATTACATTATGATTGATGCGGGAACCATTTATGGTATTATTGAGGAAACTTTTAGATTCAATGATGCATAATTGTTTGGAAATGTGCATTTTTAATGTGTATCTTTTGAGGTATGATTTCAAGCAATTTTATAACAATTGAGAGTGGTTTCATAAATGATTATATGAATACCAAATACTAATTGAATTGGTATTGTAGTGATTTTTTCCTTTAATGTGGGGTTTGAAATGGGTTTTTTGTGAAAAACATGGTTATACACCTTGGTATTTTTTTATGAAAATTATATTTGAATTGTGGAGTTAAAAAGGTAGTAAAAGGATGCAAATGTACTATTTGGTGAGTGTGTTCACATAATCCTGGTTTTTAAAAGATAATGTGGCGATTTAATATGATAAAAATTTTTAAAATGTTTTATGAATTGTGGAAATGAGTTATCATGTTGCATGGAAGGCATGAGACATGTTTGTGGGCTGTTTTGGGTATGTATGATGTGAAAAATGAACTTTTTTTTGTTAAAGGAGTAATATGTAACATGTGTGTGCTATTTGGTTTGTGTGTGACTAGGATGTGGGATTTTCATGAGAAAATTGTATTTTATGGTGTGTGTGACTTTATTGAGCAAGAGAAAAAAAGACAGGTATCTAGGTGGGTGGATGTGTACTAGTATGCTAGTAATCCCTTTGGGGACTGCCCCTGTTTCGTGCTGCAAGATTGACGATGAAAACACTAACTAAACTATGATGATGATAACGGTGTCTGGGAACCACTTGGTTATCGGTATTATCCCAAATAGTGGCTCATGTTCATGAGAATTGGAATAGTGATGGTTACTTTCACCGAGATACGAGATAACTGGGACGCACACCAAGCTAGTACTAGGATGTTATTTTATCATTGCTTGTTCTCATCAGATACATCATAAATACCATAGGCATATAGAATGTTTTCATAGATATTTTAGTAGATTTAGAATTCTATCTGGAAGTGTTGATCTATTTTAAAATATCCCACTTGAAAACTGTTTTATTTTTTATAGTTTCATCTCTTTTAAATTATTATTTGCATTTCATGTCTATTAAAACATACAGAATTTTCATTGATGAATTTTTATCACACTAAATCTTTCTCACACACCCTACTTACACCTTTGGTGTATGTAGACTTGGTTATTTGGTCGCAGGTTTGGGTAATATTTTATTGATAGGTCTTTATATTTTTACCATTCCTTAATGATTTATTGTTGTGTAGATATCTATAGGGTGGTGCATATTTCCATAAAGAGGATCGTGGGATATCCATGTTCGGTTTCCTCATATTTTATTGTCTTTGATAATTGTTTTAAATCATATAATTCAATTCTGAATTTGTGTAAAATATGGTTTGTTTAAAAAATAATGTTTCTTAATATTGTTTTTGTTTGTTGTATTATGTTTATAAACTCGGGTAAATCGTTCCCAAAGACCAATTTTTTTTGATACTCAGGAACTTTTACAAACACAGGGGGGATCGGGAACCCCTTCTGGCCTTGTGACGGGCCGGGTCGAGGTGCCAATATTGATGGAATCCAGATCATGTTCGGGACACATGGATTATGGTATTATTGGGAGATGTAATATAAAATCCATGTGATTAATGTATTATTTATGTGATGAGTATCATGGGTCACATCATCTGGAAACCAAGTAATGTTCAAAAATGATAATCCCGATCTAATCACCTTCAATACAGAATATTATATTAGGATATACCTAACATCTCTTATTGAGTCATTTATAGTGGATTCAATTAGACTCTACCATGAAATGGATACATTGATTAGTTAAAAATTGAATCCAAATTGAGATTTGAAATGAAATTTTAAATATTTTATTATAGAACCTATGTAACCCATTACAGAAATATCTCCCACTCTATTAATGACCAATAACACATTATTAGTTCTTCTCATGTACTTCAAGAAGTACTTCATAGGAATCCATTGACACTCACCTGGATAAGATGGTAATACTAAAAATTATAAATGAATATGTGACACCCGGTCAAATAAAAAATTAATACACAATAGATATAACAGTGGGTCCATAAAGACACTCTATCAATCTTTTATAACTCTTTAAAATGATCTTTAATCATAGAAATATTTTTTTCATGTAATACTATTACAATCTAATTCTTTTAATTCACTATTCTAAATCACTTTAATAAATCATTAATATTTATTTCCAAAATAAGTACATGTATCCTTTTTTATATTTATATATAGATAACAGTAAAATGTATATAGGCTGCTTCACACATTTCTTTAAGTAAGAATCATTTACTCACCCAAAAATTTATAGAGTGAAGTTTATAGATAAAATTTCTAAAAAGTGGTATCTCATATTTATAAAATATAAAAAACAAACTACACAAAAATAAAATAATATTAAATAGTTTATTATTATACATATTTCTAATAAAAAACTATTTGATTATATCTTGGAATTCAAAATTATGACTTCTAGAAGTAATATTCAATCGATTGGGAGAATGTTATATCTAACAAACTTTAATAGACTCATTTGGAATTTCAAAACCATTCATTTCTATCATGTAAAAATCCTAAATTATAATTTTAATAAAAAAATTGAAATCCATCTGATATATCTGATAACCAAAATGAATTATTATTGACTACTGAATCAAGATGGAATTTATTATCGTAACTGGAAAAATATTTTATTTATAGTTAATACCAATATTTTTTGGTAAACAACAGTCAGGTGAATGTATTTATAGCTATACACTCTACCGGCCATGTAATGGTTCTCATAGAATCCCAACTTCACCATATATGTATCACCTCTATAGGTGCATCTACAAAGTTCCAAACTTGATTACTATTCATGGATACCATTTTATATTTCATTCCATTTAAAAATTTAAAGGAATTAAAACTATAAATTTCCACATTGTTTTAAATACATTCATATCAAAAGGTTGTAAGTTATTAATTATTTTACATGAGAAATTCGTATCTATTTGAATTCTGATGTATCCAAGCACCCATTCGGGGTTCTTCTGTAACTTGAATCAGTTTTTCTTGCAATATTATTTTTAGAACCAACCAAATAAAAAACTCAAAATTACTTCATGTTTGTTGGATTTTTAACTTGCCCATGTTCAACATCCCACCCCCTAATTCCTCAACTAATATCAAAATTTTAATTTAAATATTCTTGTTGGGACCTGAAAAAAATGATTTTAGTATGATGATCAAAATACTATTCTTTGGTCTCCTTAGAATAACCAAAATAATAAGCATTTTTCAAAATTGGGGTAATTTTTATAAAAATTCTATCATCATATGAGTTCCTTACAACCTAAAATCTGGAAAAAAGTGGGTGTTTCCCATAATATGTCACTTATGGAGTCTTTATGAATACATTTGATTGAAAATATGTTATTAAAAATATTGTAGCCTTTTAAGAATAATCCTGTAAAATAATAGGAATGTCACATTGACTATTCATTGATCAAATCATGACCAATAGGGTACAATTACGACTTTCATATAAAACATTCCATCAAGATGATCTAGGTGGAGTAATTTGTGAATGAATTCACCAACTTATCATTATTATATATGAGTTAATAGATCATGTATTCACTACCTTGAATTGAATCAAGACTGTTAATATATTTTTCATTTTTAAATTTTTTGGTCTTTTCAAAAAGTTCCATACAAGTGTTTCATATGAAACACATATCTATAAAGAAACAAATCATTTGTAAATATCATTATGTACCTATAATGAAAACATTCTTGAATACTCATCAATCCACATTAATCACTATATATGTGAAGAAATTCTATAATATCCCATTAATATTTTATACACAAATAATTATTGTCAATGTTTTCCATAAAAATTAGCATGTATCAAATAATTCATTAACAATATTTTAAAATTATCCATCTCCTTAGATTATATCAATGTGATTCACCTTCATATGTCTGAGGTTACAATTCCAACATTGGGTTGGATTATAATAAACTATAAACAATTGTTAATAAATTTTATATACTGGATTTTTGATATCGTTAAATTATAAACTCATTATTTATATCAAATTCCCTAAACCATTTAAATATTTTATATCGAAAATCATTTGTATTAACAGATAATAAAAACCCCTAAATTTACAAATTATATATAGAATTTAAATTCTTTATTATTCAATGAAAATAGAAATAGGTCTATAGTTATTTTATTAATACACATTGTAAAAATAGATCAAACATGATGTAATCAAAAACAATGAAAAAATATTTTATATTATTAATATTATTATGTACAACTCCCCATGTCAATCCCCTTATTTCATTGTGTCCTTGTTTTTTTGCACAAATGGGTAATTCACACCCAATACCTAATATACAAAATTTATAGTCGTAGAAATTTATATATTTAATATTCACATTTAGAGGATCTAAATTCTTGTCTGAGGAAACACTTCTCAACCCAAAATACCAATTTTAGACAATTTTATTTATTACATTTATTAATGATCTAAATATGATTTTCAAAAAAAATTTCCTTATATAAAATAGGGAAATATATGTGGGTCAACATCAGGTATTATATATTTCCATAGTATATGTTTAACGATACTAATATCAGTTAAATTTAGTCCTGAAACATCATGTCTTGTGTAAGATTTATCTTATAATTTTGTATTCCTTTTTTTATTTGCATGATTCTCATGATTTTAGGGAATACTTTTTTCGTCCAACAAATTGATGCCTTCACACCGCATTAATGTGTAACCCTTTTTAAGAAATGCATTATGTGTTATTTAACTAATGATTGAATTGATATTTATATGTATATTATTTCATCATAAAAATATGGTACATTAACTCTTCATGTAAACAGATAGAGTTATTGAGATTAATAGTCTCCACATGGGAAAGAATATTGTTATAGATATCCAACATTAGTCACCTTTCAAAAATATATAATAATCCTATAGGATGGTAGGTTGTCCAATCCATTATACCTCGTTAATGGAATAATTTTCTCAACGAACAATTTAATTCATGATAAACCATGAACCTAACATTCACAAACTATATCAGAAAAATAAATCCATGCGAATAAACTCATTTAAAAACCATGGTAATCTATGATGAAAAATTAATTTTATATAATGTTATCTTTCATGACTAACTTCCAAAACAATCCTAGGTTAAGGTATATAGAAAAATTATTATATCATACATGTAATGATTTCAATAGTTTGTCTCCCAAAATATATTTATAACATAAATAATTTATTTATAATATTCATAATATAAATAATTTTATATAAATTAATAATGTGAGGAACAGAATCTAAATATAAAAACATTTAAAATATTTAAACACCATGAAATTTAAGTAGCATATAATAATGAAAATGTTATTATAATCATTTTATAATGATGTTGAATATTATTAATATTTGTAATTTAATTTATAAACTATTTTATATCTAATTACAAAATTAATTATTAATTATTTTATATTATATAGAACTTAAATTTTCTATGAAATTTAATGAATTGATTTATAATTTATTTTCTATTATATAATCATTTTTTCAAAATTTACATACCATATACATTATATTGTTTACACTATTTAATGATAAAAAAAATTTGATGTAGTTTAAATAATATCATTAAATAATGCATTCCTTTTATCTTAATAAATTTCTAGTTAGATAATTATGAAAAAGATCATATTTTAAAAGAAAATATTTATATTTATTCCATACTTATGTAAAAAATAATCGCTTTGTAAATTATCCTTGTAATTTATAAATGAAAATTGTATTTAATTATTATGGAAATTAAATTTTTTTTTGATAGGATGTCAATATATTTTAATTATTATTTATATACCTTTTATATTTCTAATTAACATGAAAAATATATTATTAACATTATCCTTTTCAAATTTATGGTATTTTGTAATAATTTTTCTAAAAATATCTAAACCATTATCAAAAAATATTTTAATGTCATTTAATTCATCAAAACATTGTTATAAATTTTAAAAAACATTCAAAAAATACATTTTTTGTTGTTTATAAAAAATTATTAACAAAATTTACAAAATAGATACTTTCTTCTCCAATCATTATGTTATCATATAATATATACTTGATATGATGAAATATCATGAACCATCCCTAATACCCAAGTACTCTAATACCTAAGCCGACACAGACAAGTCTCTAAGGGTTTCCATGATTCCCACAGGTTGGCGACATGATCAAGGAAACATAGAAGATAGAGGTGGGAATAGTTTTATGATATTAAATAGTATAACAAATAGATACATGTCAATATAATAAAAATAAGACTCTAAATGTAGTACAATACCAATCATAAAATAATTATATAACCCCATTGTAAAACCAAAATATTCCAGAAACTGAATGACCAAAAAACCATGTCCCAATAGTTACCACACTCAAATCACAATGATTAGAAACCACATCCTCAATGTGGTGATTTACACTTACTCAATCCAAGGAGAAGTAAATCTATAAACACACAACGTCATATGGATGATGTGAGAAAACAATCACATTAGTTTCTCACTAACGATTCTATAATATGATTCGAATAGAATAAAAAAAATACATATTTTGAATTTTCATATTACTAAAAAACTGAAATATAGTTCTTCATTTAAAATAAACATTCTATTAATTTCAATTTATTGAAATATATCAATAAAATGGATTCATATACATTTTATATAAAATACATTATATAAATTATTTGTTCAATATTAAATCAGTTTTAGAAATAATAGAATAAATTTCAAATAATCATAAATGAGAAAAGTCTTTATATTCAATGAGGTATGATATTTCTAGGTTATCTTATCCAATAAACTCATATTATGATAATATAAATGTGCACACATGTCCCCTAGACATTGGTCGAAGAGGACTAATCAATATCTTGCAAAGGATAAGATATTCCTATATAAATATTTGTTAGAGATGTAAAGCATAAATCCAATGCTTTGTAAATTCTAATTTATAATTATTTGTCCTAATAAATCACTAACAACCATTGCGTTCATGTTCTCAAACAACTTTTTACAACGAGAAATTTATTTCCAATCATTTCAGAATACATTTTTCCTTCTTACATTATTTTTATTTAATTTATCATAAAAACAATACATGGGGTTTTCAGTCATTCATTCATTTTTTAAGGATAAAACTAGTGTGTTATTATCAGAAAAATTAAATTTATATTCATGAAAACAATTTATCAATTAAATTTCAAAAAATAAATTTCAACAGTTTCCATCAAATCTTAATCACCAATCAATCCACATAGATGGAGGGTTTCACCAAATTTTCATTCCATTGAAAATTAAAATACCTATTTGATGAAATTTTTATTTTTAAAAAAATTTAAAAGAAATTTACTAGAAGAAATAAAATAAGGATTATATTAATTTTATTAACTTATATGGAACCACCTATCATGGAATCAATAAATCATATAACCTAATGCCCTCAATGGGAAACTGTAATGGAGATAATTAGAATTTTTTTAAGAATTAAACCTACATTCGTGATCTAAATCAAATTATATTATATCCCCCAAGACACATATATCCGTAATACCCAAGGAAGTAGAGAAGGAGACAAAGAGAGATGGATATCTATATATTAAATATTATAGGGGTGAGAATGAGTGAAATTTTTGATGCTGCTATCGAAATTTCAAATTGTTCGAAGGGGCCAAAATGGGTCCTTGAGAGATTAAAATACATATGAAATTGATCCAAGAGGAGTTGGGACTGAGCGGGAGGTAAAACTATTGGTTCAGAAAATTGTAAGCATTACTAAAAATTAAATATAACCTCTCTCACAAATAAATGGATAAGGCTGCTTGATTTTTCAACTGTGCACTCTAACTATACACCCCCTAATTGGAATAATGATTTATAATAACTCGGTTCACCATTTTTCAAATTTTTTTCCAAAAAATCAAAACTCAATAGTATTTTTATTCACGGTTATCCATATGTAGGTGCATGATTTGGGAAAACCATGCAACAAATGTCTAAATCCCATATGAAAAAAAATTATTCAATTTCTACATAAAACCTTTGAAGAATACCCCCAACTAAAAAATTGAAAAATTTATTATCAAGGATTACCTAAAAAAGTAAAAAATGATTCATCTCACGTACTATAAAATATTTTTGTTCGAAGATATACAATCATGAAGTAACCATGTCAAAAATCTGATGACACTACTCTCTCATCAGTGAATCTTTATCCCATGTCTAATGAGCAGTATAATTGTGCTACCATATAAATAGATCCAAAGGTATCATCCTCCCACAATGTATTTTTGTATCAATAGAATCCTTCCAGATACTATTCCCAGTCACAAATTGATCATTATTGATAGTAAGATCACACCTTCACAAAAAATGGGATTGATTTGAAAGATACTTTCATAGCTGATATACATAGAGATCATTATGTATCAATTTCAGTTTTGGAATAAGTGAAAAATGTTTATCCACATTATCCTCATGTCATTCACCCTCAAAAAGGGATAAAAAAATGAGCAGAAATATTACCATTCCTCCAAATCTGACGATGAACCAAACATGCTGAAACATTCATGACCACAAAGTCAACAATTGAAAAATCTGGAAATCTATGATGACGATTAGCATGAGACTTATACTGGATCTGGGTTGTAAAAATTATTGTTAGAATCAAATAAATATTTTTATTCATATTTTGAACCATCTTCATTCCAACCCTGGAAATTTTACCAATCACATAACAACACAATATAGATTTAGAAGACCCCAAAAGATCCATTCTGATCATGGAATAGTAACTATTATTATGTGAAAACTCAATGAGCCCCAAATATTCACCACAAGCTCCCCCAATGTCTACAATTTTGAGATAAATAATATACTCAAGAGTCAATATATCTCTTTATATGTAGACATCTGACTAAAGATGGTTTTTCATTCTAAAAAAACACCTAATATCTTAGAGCCTCTCAAAGGCCTATCCAAAAAAGAGAAGAAAAAAGGAGGATATCTATCAGAGATAATAGTATACTGATCTTTGAAAAAATAAAAAATCTCATTCACATAATGATTTCCTAGATCGTTAATTTTTTTCAATCATGAATCGGTTTAACATGTGATTATTTTTTCATCTTATTTATAAAACCCCATATCATATTCTTCTTTTTCAGGGTGTGTGGAAACCCCAGCAAATAATCCATTGATATCTCATCCCACTTCCATGTTGGAACTTAATGTTGAAGAAGAAAACCCAAAGGTCATGGTTTCTTAGACATAACATAATTAAATGAATATCAATGACTGACTATATCAACAATTACTCATATAATACCTTTCCACTAGAATCATTTGGTATGTAATAGAACATCATTATTGTTCATGGCTTAACATCCCAATGGGAATTAGGGATATCCCCCAAAAAATATTATCTAAATGGAAAGTTATAATGTTCTGGATTTGGAATCATATAATACCCTAAATGTAAAATTACCACTCCCCAATGGTATCTAAAACATAAAGAGAGTCTATAATGTTGAAAAATTCATCATTAAGCTAATATTCAAAGAAAAATAATCTTGAAAATGGAAAAAAGGAAATTGATGACTGGCCAAGGAATCCTTTGTCTCTATTTCTCAAAATCCAATGTTATATTTTGAAAAATGATCCATCATAGTTCTCTATTCTATTAACTCATTCATGTACTAGGTAGAAAGATTCATTTCATAACATATGTGATGACATTCCCTTTACCTGTGGTATAAGATATTTCATTGTGAAAATTTTACACATACTCCACCCAACACGTCTAGAG
The DNA here is from genome assembly GCA_963277665.1 of Viscum album. Lineage (NCBI taxonomy): Eukaryota > Viridiplantae > Streptophyta > Magnoliopsida > Santalales > Viscaceae > Viscum > Viscum album. The sequence goes on from OY728157.1 coordinate 1,097,826,089, forward strand.
TAGATTCCAAATTTGAGAGAATGTATAACCCTAGATATTATGGTTATAATAAATAGTAAACCATTCCATAATAAATGAATTTCCCAAAAATATAAGTGCATGAATCAAAATTATGAGTTCAAGGTCATGGGATATATAATTACTTTCATGTCGAAAATACTATCAATGACCATACGAAACAACCTGATAAAAATTTATAATAACACTACCCAAACCTGAACATGTTTTGTTATACTAGACCACATATCAATGTATGACCTCTATAACATTCTACACTATTGCAGTAGTCAGAATATGTTTAAACTGAGAAAAATATCATTTTCATTTCTCATCCCTATAAAACCTTACTCCCAATAATGTTATAGAAGTCATCATATAATCCAACTATGATAAATAGTTTAAAAAATAGAAATAATATACATATAAACCCAAGAATCTTTGAATATATAATATATTATGTGGTTCTTCCAAATTCAAAGAAACTTTCATCTTCATAGAGAAAACTAAAATTGCAGGATTCAACACCACTTGTCACTATAAATTAACATCTGAAATCCATTAACTACCTCTCAATATATTGGAATGGAGTCAATTTTTACTAAAAAATTTCAAATCATCCCATATATGATTCTCATGTTCATCCTTTAATATTGAATAAATAATGATGTCATCCCACTAGACCCCCAAAAAAGTATAAAAATACTCATGTAAAATACATTTAATTGTATGAATAAATAATTCTTGATTTTTTTATACCAAATGGCATGATAAGGTAATCATAATGTACATACCTATTCAAAAAGGTTGTTTTCTAAATTCAGATTCCATTATTGTCTATAGATGGAAATGAGATGAAATATTGATCTTTGAGAATGAATTTTTTTCATTTCATGTACTAGAAAAAATCATCAATCAATGGTGAAAAATACATGTTCCTTAATGTCCCTTTATAGTGTTTTTTGAAATCAACATTGTGGAAAAGTATCCAATTAGATTTCTATGAAAAGTGTATAGGATTAATCCAAGGTGATACACTCAGGAATATAAATCCATTACCTAAAAGATCATCCAAATGATTATCTAAATATTTGTTTTAGATGGTTCTATGTGGAAATATAAAATACATACCAATTGAGTACATGACTCTAAATCGATATAAAACACTACCTCACTTACCAATGAAAAATTTGAGAATTTATAAGGCACACCATCATGAAAAATTATTACAAATAAATAGATAATATAAATAAATTAATCTATATCTATATCAAATGAAAAAAATTGCATTCCCCAATACTAGATAAATTGATCCATCTCTACTTGACCTTGGGTCCCATTGTCCTTAAAGGATCTGGAACACCCAATCGAGTGTAGCAAAGGAGTCCCACCAAAGATAGCAGTAAATTTGGAATTTATTATAAATATGAAAATCAATAAATAAATAATGTAAATAGGGTTCATTTCAAGTAAAACAATATATAGATAGATGAATTTATGATAATGGGATGAAATAGGAGGGATAATGTATACCCTCCTCTCTTTTCCTTTGGAGTGGTGTAATAATATCGATCATATAATATAATAACTTAATAGGATGATTTATCAAACTCACTATTCAGATTGAAAGGAATGAATGTGATGAAACAGTTTCAAAGAAATCAATCACTAATGATGATTCAATAGTGATGGAACCTCTCATAGTTAATGGATGAATATCCACATTATATAGAGACTCTTCCATCATCTGAATAAGTTTTTTTCTGCATGATTGTAGAAGGAACCCCTTAGTTATTTGAAGTATCTTTTTACACCATAGCACCAATAGTTTCTGATTAACCCATCCAACTATGTGGATAATAATAATAATTAATGAATTCCCTCATGTTACTTGAGAATCCTATGGAATCAAATCCCTTTGGTGCCTCAATGATAACCCATTTTGAGTGACAAGGATTTCCACACTGGTAGAAAATAAATTTTATAATGTGCGAAACTATAGGATGTCTTTAAGAAACCTATAACCAAGAACCATTGTGAAAAACATCATTATTCAAATTCCCATTATGGGAACACATATAACTTCCACTTGGAGAAAAAGGAGCTCTCATCAACCTCGACATTATTGCGAGGTCCATCTTAAGAATCAAGGGTCTACACATTGTATTAGCATAATAAGGGAGATTCAACAAGAATTAATGATAATGAATATCATATAAAAGTACGTTCTCAAACATCAGGTATTCATCCTCCCATTATATACAAACTCAAGTAAGAAAAACACAATCTTAGATAATCAATTTGAATATATTTTCATGGCCCTGTCACCCTATTTGAAATTGAAAAACACAATAACCATAGACAAATCCATATAATTTGGATATATTTAATCATTGAAAATAACATTATTTTCATTATTCTCTAATTCATCATGTGTCTTTTCCATCACCCTAGTGTATTAATATCTCCTGATAGGTCCCCCAAGACTTATGGTGGTATATTTCTCCATTATAAGATCAGACATTTCTATGATATAAAATAAAATATCAATCATTCTAAAACAATCATCTGCCTCTGGGGGTTATTTTGAGCATTGGAAGATCTGTGGATTGTAGAGAATATATTCCTGAATAAAAATCATCATTTCTTCCATATGACTGTTGAGTCAATAAGGTTTTCCTTATGACATTTCCCTTCCTTTTTATTTTGAAAATCACAAACACCTTATCTTTAAGTAAATTTGTTCTTACCCCTGTTTTAATTCTCTATATAAAAGTTCCTTCCTTTAGGAAACTTACCTCTATATTGGTTTCATTGTTTATATCAATATTTTTCCTGAAGTATTAAAATCGGATTCATATCTATATTATCAGAATCGTATAGTACTTAGATATGAAGAATTCTGTTTTAGGATCCGAATTCTGTAATGAATTCACATTACGAATTCTGATGATGAATTCTCTTAACAAATTCTGTGATGAATTCTCATTACAAATTATGTGATGAATTCTCATTATAAATTATGTGATGAATTCTCATTTAGAATTCTTATGAAGAATTATGATTACGAATTATGATGACGAATTCTCATTACGAATTCTGATGATGAATTCTCATGATGAATTCTGATGATGAATTCTCATTAAGAATTCTGTAATGAAATCTCATTATGAATTCTGTGATGATTTCTTATTATAAATTCTGATGACTAATTCTCGTTAAGAATTCTGTGATGAATTCTCATTATGTATTCTATGAGGAATTTTCATTACGAATTCTGATGATGAATTCTCATAACAAATTCAGTGATAAATTCTCATTATGAATTTTGATGAATAATTCTCATTATGACTTCTGTGATGAATTCTCATTACAGATTCCAATGAAGAATTCTCATTATGAATTCTGGTTTTGAATTCGGATTACGAATTATGGATATGAAATTTAATGAAGTTCGACTCCGAATTATTCCGATAAACAAAATCCGAATATCCTTGTAATACATACTCTGAATATAATTTTTTGGGTAGACTTTGAACATTTTATTTATACACTGATTTTTCAAATTTGTAATAAAAAGATTTCCTCCTTTCAGTTACACATATTTTTTCCTAAAACGATGTTGTCCATTCTATTTTTAACTAACCATTGGTAGAGTGTCACGTGTACAGGTCCCTCCGAAATTTAAGGAAAATATGACCGTTGGAGGAGGGAGCTGACCGTTCCAACCGAGCCTATAAATATGTGCTCATTTGAAAGAGCACAATAACAAAAAGAATTTGATCGCTCTAGAGACAACATGCTGTTAAGGTGATTTCTAGAGAGAGAAGCTTTTCATGCCTTGTGCGTATTGAACATCGTGTTCATATTTCTTCGTGCGACTCTAAATGTTGGTTATTACATTTGAGGGCTTCTGGGGATAGGAAGACAGAGGTGCTGACTACCTTGAAGTTCGAGGGCTTCCTTGCTGAGGACGACGTTGGTTCCAACTACCTTGAAGTTGAGGGATTGCAGGGATATCAAGACAGAGACTCCGATCTTCGTATCGAGGGTTTACCCGGGTGTGGGTAAGATAGAAATTCTTGAAAGTATAAATCAAGGGACCTTTATCCAAGGTTATTGGATACCCTTCTCTTTGGGTTAAAATATTTATATCTTATTACTTTTTTTTGTTACATGTTTTTCCGCTGCATTGTGTATTTTAAGGAATGTATAATATTCTTATATTTACATACACTTGTACTCTGATTTAGTTAGATTCTATACGCTTTAAGGTACAATCTCATATTGTAAACTGTGGTTAAGTTTCATTTTCCATATCCATATTTCCGGAACTGGGTTTTCGGAATAACTTTCCAGATTAAAGAATGTGTATATAACTAGAAGTTTGTAACATCATACATTGTCCCAATCATTCAATTGGTGTTAGATGTTTTGTGAATTTTCTTAGTTTAACTTTGTTAAACATAGATCTTTCCTTTTATATGGAAATTTTTAAAGTGTACAATTCACCCCCCCCCCCCCCTCTTGTATATTGAGCATGTAACTCATTATTTTGATCCATCAATTGGTATCGGAGGAGGACTCTGAAATACTTATATTCACACATATAAGTTTTTCTTGCTCATTTTTTCATTGTTCTATATATTTTTCATGGTTAGGAATATTCTCCTTGAATCCGAAATTTCGTTATTAAAATGTTATTGTGTAGAAATATTTTAAGATGGCAGGAATAAATGTTGGTTCTATCAACAACCTATTCCTACAAGACCACCAATTTTTGATGGTAATGATTATGAGTATTGGAGATATTGAAGGAAGAATTTTTTCAACAATACTGTAGTAGAAAATTTTGTTATGCTTATTAAAGGTTATGAAATTCCTGATAAGGAAGTTAGTACTTTCACAAACCAAAAGAAGCATGATTATCAATTAAACTATAAGGTACGCAACACATTACTATGTTCAATGACTAGGAATATATATAGCCAAATTTCTTCTTGTGAAGCAGCTAACTATATATGGAAGAAACATGAAGTTACTCATTTTGGTACATCTAATGTGATTGAGACTAGAAGTGCCATGCTTAGAGCTGAGTATCATGGTTATAACTTACCTTATGGAGAACCCATTTTTAAGGTGAAACAAAGTTTTATGACTATCGTGAATATCATAAAATCTATGGGAGAGAATGGTCTGGATGATGAAGCTCTTGTTGACAAGATCATTGATATTATGCCCAATGAGTGCGAATCAAAGAGAACAACAATTGATGAGAACAAGAAGGTTACTCAAATTTCCTCAAATGAGATGTTTGGAACTCTTCTTCAACACGAATAAAAGGATGAAGAGAGATGCTGACAACATCAAAAAGAACAATGGGAATGGTACTATTTCTTTTACTACAACATCAAATCACATGAAAGCTAAAACTCCTTAGAGAGTAACTAGATACAAATCTAAGAAGGTTGTTATCCAATCCGAATATAGTGAGAGTGAAGTCTCAGAGAATGAGTTAACAAATCTTGATCAAAGGACGAAAAAGATAGTTCAACAAAAAATTCTCAATCCATGTATAAGAAGAAGGAATAGAAAGATAAGAAAGATTTAGAAGTCACATGCTATGAATACAAGAGAGCTGGACACATAAGACATGATTGTCCTTTCCTTAAGAAGAAATAATGAAAAGAGAGGCATTCTAAAAGAAATAAGAAAATGTATTATAAAGCTAAAGATAAGAATTTTCTGAAAGCATATGATAATTGGAGTGTTAGTGGTGGTGACTCTTTAGATGAATCGTTAGATTATGAATCTTCCAGATAGAAGAATCTTGGTCATATAGCAAGATTACCTATTAACAATAATTTCTTTATGGCTAAGGTACACAATGCTGAATCATTGACCAATGTTTCATTAAATACTAATGATAGTAAATATTATAACTCTTCAGATGAAGAATCCGCTTCTGCTGAAGAAAATAATTTACCTACCTATGAAGAAGTTTCTAGGTTTGCTGAACTTCTTGAGATTGAGAAATCAAAACTCAATAAAAAAATTGATTAGGGAAACTCTCGGAATATTATTCTTATTAAATAAATATCAGATCTTTCTAAAGATCTTGATAAGAAAAATGCGGATTTTATAAGTATTTCAAAAAGTATTGAGGATGTAAATTCTGAGAAGAATAAACTTTCTAATGATATAGAGAATGTAATTTCTAAGAAATGTTTTTTCGATCCTAACACTAGTTCCAAATCTAATGATTTTCAAGATAAAAAATGTTTATAAAAATCAAGTCCAAAATATTTTCATTAAAGAGGTTTTTTTTCGAACTTTACCTTAGGTAACGAAAATTTTGATAACATGTATTCACAAATATGACCTTTAAGAAACAAATCTGGATTTGGTTATACCCATGAAAAACCAACTATTAGTAACAATTATTTTTTCCCCAAAGTGCCCCATTTTGTACCAAGTGTCAATGTGGTGGTCATTGGGCAAATAATTGTTCTTTAAACCAAACCGAATCATTAGGTTTTCATAAGGATTATTTTTCTAAGAAGATGTGGGTGCCCAAAATTTTGTTATCTGAAAACCTCGGATCCAAACATGTTTAGATTTCGAAAGTCTAATTCTTATTTATTTTCAGGAAGATAAAGGATATACCAAGAGAAATACATGGTACATGTATAGTGGATGTTCCTGGCATATGACTGGTAACAAAAACTATTTTTAAAATATTATCAAGACGAAAGGAGGAAAAGTAACATTCGAAGACAACACTTAGAGAGAAATTGTTGGTATAGGTAATATCATTATTCTTGGTAAAACATTTATTTCAAATGTTTTGTTGGTTAAAGATCTTAAGCATCACCTCATTAGCATAAGTCAATTATGTGATGAAGGGTACCTTGTGAATTTTAGGAATGATAAATTTTTAGTACACAATTACATGGAATAGTTTATTCTCTCAGCCTATAGGAAAGAGAATGTTTATAAATTGAATTTAAAAGACCTTAGTAACCAAGACATACCTTGCCTAAGTGAAATGGAAGATCATTTTTGGTTATGGCGTAGAAGACTAGGTCACTGTAACATTAGAAACATTTGTAAACTCTCTAAGAAGAAACTAGTTAATGATATACCAGAGCATAGATTTGATTCCTATAATGTGTGTGTTCCTTGTCCATATGGAAAGCAACATAAATCAATTTTTAAATAAATCAGTGAAGTCTCAACAACTGATACGTTACTGTTGGTGCACATGGATCTTTTTTGTCCAACACAAACTGGAAGCATTGGAGGCAAATACTATGTGATTGTTCTAGTTAATGATTACATTAGATTTACATGTGTCTATTTTCTAACATAGAATTCTAAAGCTTTCTCTTATTTCAAATCTTTTAGAGCCAAAGTTAATAATGATAAAAACCATCCATTGAAAAATATTCATAGTGATGATGAGGTTGAATTTTAAAATTATGATGTGAAAATTTTTGTAGTAGAAAAGTTATTGCTCAAAACTTTTCACTACCTACAACTCCTCAACAAAATGGTGTAGTTGAAAGAAGAAATAGAATTTTTCAAGAGATAACTAGAACCATGTTGAGTGAATATTTTATAACTTTACATTTTTGGGCTAAAGCTTTAAGCACTTCCTGTTATACATATAAATCAAGTTTTGGTTAGACATTTTTCTTAACAAAACTCCTTACGAGTTATGGAATGGTGGAAAACATAGACTTTCTTACTTCAAGGTTTTTGGTTGTAAGGTATCCATCCTGAATACTAAAGACAACTTACACAAATTTGCACCAAAATCTGAGGAAGTGATTTTTATAGGCTACTCCACAACTTCTAAGGCTTATGGAGTTTTCAATAAAAACACTTGTATTGTTGAGGAAACAGTGCTTGTAAAAGTTGATGAATCTGATCCTTTTGTTTTTAAATCATCCCAACCTACATCTTTAGATGTGTTTTCAAGAACTGATTATCATCCTTTGTTAGAAGATCCTTATGATAAGGAAAATGTTCAAGAAAATATTTCTGAACCATTTACCCCATAAGACATTCTACCCTATGTTGATGAACATGTTCTACAAAACCCATGTCAGGTGTTTCTTAAGAATTATCCCAGTGATAGTATCATTGGTGATGTTAATCAACCTGTAAGGACTAGAAGTTCCTTGAGGAATGAAGTATAACATCTACAATATCTTTACCAATTATAATAAAAATGAACTAATGAAGCTTTTGGTGATGATGATTGGATCAAAGCCATGAAAGATGAGCTAAATGAATTCAAAAGGAATAATGTATGGACCGTGGTTAAAAGACCTAAGGAAACTTCTATTATTAGATTAAAATAGGTCTTCAAAAATAAGTGTGATGAAAACGGAGTCATAATTAGAAATAAAGCTGGAGTAGTTTCCAAAGGATATAATCAGCAAGAGGTAATAGACTATGACGAAACCTATGCTCCATTAACTAGACTTGAATCTATTCGTATCTTACTTGCCTTTGCAGCATTCTTCAATTTTAATCTTTTTCAAATGGATGTGAAATGTGCCTTTCGTAATGGTTATGTCCAAGAGGATGTTTTTGTTTAACAACCTCCTGGTATTGAAGACACAAAATATCTTTATCATGTTTTTAGACTTACGAAATCTATGTATGGACTTAAAGAAGCCCCACGAGCCAGGTATGATAGACTAACAAGATTTTTTCTTCAAAATAACTACGTTAAGGGAAATGCAGTTCTAACCCTTTTTATAGTGAAATACAAGAAAAATTTTTGGATTGTTCAAATATATTTTTATGACATCATATTTGGTTCAACTCAGCAATCATTAACTAATTCCTTTGCAAATATAATGAAATATGACTTTGAAATTAGTATGATGGGTGAGTTAACATTTTTCCATGGTTTTGAAATATCTCAAAAACCAGAAGGAACCTATATATCTCAACATAAGTATATTATAGATCTTATTAAAAAGTATGGATTTGACAAAACTAAAATTATTAGTATTCCCAATGGTACCTCAAACATACTTGATATTGATGAATCCGAGAAACCAGTGGATCAAAAATATTTTAGAGGTATGATAAGAAGACTATTATAATTAACTGTTAGTCTTCAAGACATAATGTTTTCAATATATATATGTGCCAGATATTAGTCCAATTCCATGGAATCTCATTTAATGGCAGTGAAAAGAATTTTTTTCCACTTAAAGGGAACCATGGATCTAGGATTATATTATAATTCTAGATATTATTTTATCTTAATGAGTTTTTAAGATGCTGCCTTTGGTGGGTGTAGAATGGATATAAAAAGTATATCCATAACTTTTCATTTCTTAGAAGATTCGTTAGTTTCATGGTCATACAAGAAGAAACACTCGTTAGCACTTTCCATGGATGAAGCTGAATATGTAGCAAGTGGAAGTTGTTGTGCTCAAGTGCTATGGATGCAACACACACTCACAGACTATGGCTTGAGTTTTACTAAGACTACAATTTTGTGTGATACCAAAAGTTCCATTGACCTTAGTGAAAACGCTGCACATCACTCCTGTAGAAAGCAGATAGATATTAGGCATCACATTCTTAGAGATCAAAGACTAAAAATAGATATTATTATTCAGTTTATCAGAACGCAAGATCAACTTGCTGATATTTTCAAAAAATCATTACCTTCCGATAGATTTGAATACATTAAACAGAAGTTAGGAATGATAAACGTAAGGTAATCTTCCTTCATTAACTTCTTGTTGAACTATTCTCGTTACAGTAATAATCATCCTTTCATAGGGGGAGTACATTTGGTTGTTAGCCTTTCAAAACATTTCAAAATGAGCTTTTGAAAAATTTTCGTAATGATATTTTGAATTTTTTTTCGTAATGAGATTTTAAAAAAAATGTCCTAATGAGCTTTTCAAAATTTTTTGTAATGAACTTTTCATACCTTTTGTAATAAAATTTTCATATTGAGATCTTTTGTAATGAATTTTTCATACTGGTACTTTCGTAATGAAATTTTCGTACTGGAACTTTTGTAATGAAATTTTAGTACTTGAACATTTGCAATGAAATATTTGTACTAGAACATTTGTAATGAAATTTTTGTACTCGAAATTTTGTAATGAAATATTCTTATTGAGAATTTTCATAATGAAATTTGTCGTACTCATGTTTTTTTGTACTGATTTTTTCGTACTAATAATTTCGTAGTCAAATTTTCATTATGAATAATGTGACCTATTACAAACAATCCTTCTAGCCAATCTGAAATGTATTATTTCCTTACATAAGTTTTTGTAATCATATTTTACTTGCTGGTATTTTCTTATGTGTTTTAAAATTTCTCGGATTCTAGTTATCTAAAATCCTATTGTTTTTCTTAAAACCACAAAATTTCGGAGTCTAGTTTTCCTTGAAGCTTATTTTTCAACTGTTAGATCAAATCTATATGAATCTCAATCGGTCGATCAACCATGGATGTTGATCTACCGCCTTAACTCCTATATAAAGGGGACCCATGTGGGTTTTCCGACATTGGATATCTTTCTTTTTCATCTCGATGCACTTTCCTCCTTTTTAAGGTCGTTCCTATCATTCTCAAGTCCGTTCGGAATCCTTCAGAATTGTTCAGTTCTGAATGCCAGTAGAAGCACCTTCTTATGATATGTCAACTTTAAATACAATTTCTAAATGGTTAGTTTATAAGGTGAGGCTGGTGCATCCGAATTTCTACAAGTATAATTCTCTTATATCTAGGAATATCATATTGAATGGATGGGAGGATGTATGCTTATCGAAGCCAGCGAATCAGGATCTGGTGTATACAGATTTTCTTGTAGGCTTTTACAAGTATGTTTCCTTCCTTGAGGAAGATGGCAGAGATTTGTTTTCGCTCATGTCCTATGGGAAGACATACAAATTATCTTACACCAAGGGTACAAGATTGGTGGGTCTATCTTATGAAGGTGAAGCTGAATTTTTCTCAAACAAGTTGTCGGATGAGCAAGGATGTTTTAATAAAGTGAAGGCTAAGGAATTCCTTGGACTTAATGATTTCAAGACCACTATGATTGCACATATCTCTTCAAATAATTGTATTCTACTACTATGGGTACAAGGTTTCTTCATACCGAGAAGGGGTGATAAGGATAATCTCAAGAAGAGTGATATATACATCATAGATTTTCTGGTAAATCTAAGGCAGCTAAATATGATGAGGCATGTTTTGATTACAATTAGAAATATTAAAGAAGGGAATCTGAATGCTCTGATTATAATCTATCCGGCCTTTCTTTCTAAGATTATTATCAGGTTTCTTGATTCATTTAAAATTTCTTGCACTTCCAAGACATGAAACTTAAAGGTAATGCTTTTTAGTGATGATACATTGAAGAGGATGAAAATGGGTTTTTCTGTTGAATCAGGAAAATTCTACACTTTACAAGTGGAAGAGGTTGAGGTAGTTCAGAAATATAAACAAACTCCGGAACAAGGAAAGAACTATGGGAAGAAAATGAAATTGTAGGAAGTGGAAGATGATGAGAAAACCCCCATGTATAAGGAAACTCAATCCACACCCCCTAAACCCAGGAAACAAAAGGCTTATCCAGATGAGGTGGTTTCCATGTGGAGGAAGATAAAGTAAAAAAGGAAATAAGGGGACACTCAATTCGGATTGGAACCTACTAAGGATAAGGCATTGAAAGAGAAACCGAATAATGAATTTGAAAAGCAAGCCAAGGAGAAGAAGATGAAGAAAAAGTTGTCAGAGGCAGATATTGATCAATCTCTTATGAAAGCCACTGATGTAGAATCCGAAAATAAACCTATTCCGAAATCCTTTTTGGTTAATTGATTTCCAGAAACTCAAGGTGAATAGACTCTGGAAAATTTTAAGAAGAAGAAATCTCAGAAGGAATTGATGTTGACAGGTCAAAAAGTTGTGAAGGAAATTCATCAAGTAGAGAGCAGTGGTGGCTCTGGTGGTGTAATAAAACAAGTTGAAGACTATCATGACAAGGATAGTTCTTCTGAGAAATTTTCACTCCAGACACCCCATGTTGGATCTTCAAAAACTGTTACACCAAGAGTTTATGAGAATGGTGAAGAGGAAGTGAACAAGCCTTCTGAAGAAGAAAGTCACAACCATGAATTTATACAGCCTGAGGATGTTGAAGCTGGAGCAGAGAAGGAGAAAGGTGATTAAGATGAGATTGTTCAACTTCTTGAAAGTGAGCAAGAATCTCCGGATGAATAGACCGTTCCGAAAGACGATAAGGGAAAGAAACTAGTTGTTGAAACTCCAAAGAATTATATTATAAGAAGGAATGAAGTTGGAGGATCATCCAAAAGAAAGATGATACATCAAAGGAAGAACCTTCTCCAACTGAAATTTCAGATTTGGAGTCATCTGTCTTTAGACATGACTTTGTTGAATAGTCCATAAAGAAGCTGGTTGACGTCATTTCGATTTTTCCAGTAATGAAATCTAGATTCCAGATGCTTCAGCATAGCATAAATAAAAAATTTGACTCTATATCCATGGTCATGGATATGTGTGTTATTCTTGAGGCTGATCATAAAATCATTCTTATCAATTATGATAATCATAGATTTTCTTGCAAGAAGATAACCAAGTGGTATAAGAATGTTGTTCAAGACATGTCAGACTTTGATAAATTCTAAGTAGATGTTAATGATGTTTTTTATACCGTAGACTCTATAATCAAGGATTTTACAAATTCTTTTGAGAAGAAGTTAACTCTTGAGCAGGATGTTCGGATGCAGGGGGTTAAAGATCTGAATGGGAAGCTATGTTGTCTTGTCCAATAGTACATGGATGAAAAATATCTTCGGATTCAGTTGGAAGAAAAGGTTTTCAAGAAAGAGTAAACACTTAAAGATTAGGTAGTGGCAATGGAGGCTCAAGATGCAAGAATCATTGCTTTAGAGAAGAAAGTGGTGGAGGAAAACAAAGAAATGAAGAAGCTGAAGACAATTTTCAAAATGATGAATCCCATAGAAAAGGAATCAAAATAGACCACTCCAATATTTTATTGTACTGTTTTCCTTGTATTAGTTCTTTCCAATAGTAATTAAATTTGGGTTACATGTATTTTGGTTGGTTTCATGTACTAATATTTCAGGTACTTTATTATCTTATCCATTCCCTCAATTCTTTTTGAAAATCACAAAGTGGGAGAAGGGAAATGAATTACTCAAAATGGGGAGAAGAAAAATCTAAAAGGGAGAAGAAAAATTTCTAAGTAAAGAAGAACTATCCCTATGTAAGGGGGAGCTTATCTAAGGGGGAGTTTCTCATTATGCTGTTTTTCATTAATATGATAATGAAAATCCCATTCCCGAAATCCAGAATACAATCATTAGAGTTCCAAAGACTAAGGGGGAGCTAGTTATATTCACTATCATCCTTAAACAAAGATAGATAAGCTTAAATTTCAATATCTATAAATTTATTCTAGGTCCTTATATTTTTTTCGTAATGATGTTTGTGCTTTCCAAAAAAGGGGATATTGTTTAGTTAATAAGGTTTTCCTTATGACTTTTCTATTCCTTCTTGTTTTGAAAATCACAAACAGCTTATCATTAAACAAATTGGTTCTTACCCTTGTTTTACTTCTCTAAGTAAAATTTCCTTCGTGAAGGAAATTTAACTCTATCTTGTTTTCATTGTTCATATCAATATTTTTCCATAAGTATAAAAATCATATTCATATCTATATTCTCGGAATTGAATGACACATAGATATGAAGAATTTTGTTTTAGGATCCGAATTCTCATTCCGAATTCTGTAATGAATTCTCATTATGAATTCTGACGATGAATTCTCATTAAAAATTATATAATAAATTCTCAATAAAAAATCTATGATGAATTATCATTACAAATTCTGATGATGAATTCTCATTACGAATTATGATGAAGAATTCTCATTATGATTTCTGATAATGAATTTTCCTTATGAATTCTGATGAAGAGTTCTCATTATGAATTCTGTAATGATTTCTCATTAATAATTCTACGAAGAATTCTCAATACGAATTCTGATGACGAATTCTCATTATGAATTATGTGATGAATTCTCATTATAAATTCTATGAAGAATTATCATTACGAATTCTGATGACAAATTATCATTACGAATTTTGTGATGAATTCTCATTACGAATTCTAATGACAAATTCTCATTACGAATTTTGTGATGAATTATCCTTACGAATTCCAGTGCATAATTCTCATTACGAATTATTGTTGTGAATTCTAATTAGGAATTATGGATATGAACTTTTATGAAGTTCGACTCCAAATTCTTCTGAAAAAGAGAATCTGAATATCCTTGTAATACAGACTCTGAATAAATTTTTTTGGTTAGACTCCAAAATTTTTAATTATACTACGATTTTTCAAATTTGTTATAAAACGATGTAATGCTTTCTGTTACACATGTTTTGTTATAAAACGATGTCATCCATTCTATTTTTAACTAACTGTTGGTTGAGTGACACGTGTACATGTCCCTCAGAAATTTAAGAAAAATACGACTGTTGGAGGAGGGATCCAACCGTTCCAACCGAGGCTATAAATAGGATCTCATTTGAAAGAGCTCAATAACAAAAAGAAGTTGATCACTCTAGAGACCACACACAGTTAAGGTGATTTCTAGAGAGATAATCTTTCCATGCCTTGTGCGTACTGAACTGATCTTTCAGATTGCTTCATGCGACACCAAATGTTTGTGATTATAGTTGATGGCTTTCAGGGATAGGAAGACAGAGGTGCCGACTACCTTAAAGTTTGAGGGCTTTCTTGCTGTGGATGACAGAGGTTCCGACTACCTTGAAGTTGAGGGCTTGTGGGGATAGCAGTACAGAGACTGCGATATTCATATCGTGGGCTTACCTAGGTGTGGGTATGACATACATTCTTGAATGTATAAATCAAGGGACCTTTATCAAAGGTTGTTGGATACCCTTCTATTTGGGTTAAAAGATTTATATCTTGTTACTTGTTTTTGTTACATGTTTTTCTGCTGCATAGTGCATTGTTAGGACAATATAATATTCTTAAATTTCCTTACACTTGTACTCTGATAATTAGTTAGATTCTATATGCTTTATGGTAGAATCTAATATTTTAAACTTTGGTTAAGTTTCATTTTCTGGATCCATATTTCCAGAACCAGTTTTTCGGAATCACTTTCCAGATTTATGTAACTGTATAGAACTAGACGTTTGTAACTTCATACTTTGTCCCAATATTTCAATTAGTGTCAGAGGTGTTGTGAATTCTCTTAGTGTAACTTTTTTAAACATAGATCTTTTCTTTTTTAAAGAAATTTTTAAAGTGTGCAATTCACCCCCTCTTGTATATTGAGAGTCTATATCATTATTTCGATCCAACAATGATGTTCCACAATTATCGTGGGAATGAGAAATGGTAAAGGTTCCTATCCTAGAGCCTATAAAACATGATCCCCAACATCAACTAGATTCGACTCTACAAGATGATTTTCTCACAATGTTTGATCAAATGATTCCTCCTAGATACTATTCACACAACTTCTGAGATGAATGATACTACACAACATTAGTAGAGAACATTAATGATGTCCAAATGTTATGAAGAACCAAACTCAAACTAGAGAATGAATGGATTTTAATCCCATTAGATAAATAAATAGGATATGGATTTCAATCTATCCAAATAAAAATTTAGCGAACTATTATAACAAATCATCATAAAGTCATTACCAAACCACACATGGTGACTTAAAGCTCATTACAATGAGATATGGATAGGGAAATTTTTTTAACAACCTCTCAAGTCCCAAAAAGATTACACAACAACATAATAATGGAAAATAAATATTCTTAAACTAATCCTTGGTTACCCTTTTTCCATGAACCGTCCTGGATACCCTTATAGTCTAACACACGATCCATTATTTTCTTGGAACGAAGGGAGTTCTCGGTCCCCATGGATTGGGTACTAGCACCTAGAATAATACATGATAATGATGGGAATGGTTTTAAAACACCAAAAATCACTTATAATAAATACATGCCAGTATCCTGAAAAGAAGACTCCATAAATAGAATAGTACCAGAGATCCGAATGGTTATAAACCAAAAGTAAAACCTCAATTTTCCGTAAACAAGAAGGTAAACAACCAATGTCATAATATAAAAATCACTCCAATATCAAATATTAACAACCACTACATTCAAGTTTTTCCTTTTCATTCCTCAAACCTATCTTAATGAAATCTATAAATACCAGATGTCACTGGTAGTGTTTGTGATGAAATTATAGTAGGGTATAATCATTGATTCCATAATAAAATGTCAATAAAAAACCGAAATATTGTTTCAATTGTAATGTTAAAAAATCATGAAAATACTGTTGTATAATTTAAAATACATGATATTCATTTTAATTGATGGAAAAATATTAACATAATTTCATAATAAAAATGTCATATAATAATATTTATATAATTTTTCAAGGAATTTGTAAATTAGATTTACAACCAATGTCATATATATCTAATAAAAAAATGATAAATAAGGTTATCTTCAATGTGTTATGAGTATTCTAGTTTATGGGATCCTTATAGTCCCCTATGATGATAATGGAAATGTCCACATAGGTCCCTCCAACATTGTTCATAGATTTCTAATCAACATCATTTTGAGGATAAGATCTATCAATGTACATGTTTTTTAGTGTTTTAAAGCATAAATTTATTCCTATAGAAATTCCAACCTATATTTTTTTCCATAAAAAAAATATCTACCTAGTATTTCATGTAATATAAAAATCAACAATAGATAAATTATTTCAAAAAAGATCAAAATATCATTTCCTTATTTTACATTTCAATATTCTAATTTCTCTATAAATTCGTATACATTGTTTTTAATGAATTCTTGACTTGTTTTAAAGGATAAAACCCGTGGGATCTCATGAAAACAATTAAATCCATTTTCTCAAAGTTAAAATCAAAATTAAATTTCATAAAATCAAATTCCAAACCATCCATCAAAACAAAATTGAACCCAAATTCACTAGAATTGTGCGACTTTCCTCATTTTAATTCCTAATAAAATATTAATCAAAATTAGATTTGAATATATTTATTCCAATTGAAATAAATTAAATTTATATAATAAAATTGAGGTTTAAACAAAATAACCAAACATATATGGAACCAGTTACCTTGGGATCACAGAATTCATGTAACCCAATGCCCAAAAAGTGGAACTCCAACGAAGAACATCAGAAATAATGATATGAGATTGAACCTTAGATTAATGATATAAAACATAAAATAATATATTATACAAGAAAATAGGGATCTAAAAACAATAGGGGTGATATAAGGATAGTTATGGTAATAGAAAATGAGATAATAACTCATTCTAGGGAGAGAATAAATAATGTTCTCCAAGATGTTATTGGCCTTTGAAAGAGTTTAGAGGCAAAAAAATTTCTCATTTAGAGCATCCAAAACAATGTAAATCAACCCAATAGGATTTCAGATTTAGGGGGTGTAAAAAAGTGGGGATTATAAATTTTTAATAATTTTTTTAAATTAAAATTTTTTTCTTGCAATTTAAGTAGGGTAGGGATGAACAATTTTTCAAACCATGTTCCCTAGACATGTTCCCCTATAATGGATTTCACATTTCAATTTGGAGGGATCTTCGTTTTTCAAATTGTGTTTAGGTTTGGTAATCCCCCACAATCTAGGATTAAAGTGTTGTCCTTAGGTAGGTGCATAGTTTGGGAAAACCATGTTCTATCAGTTCATAGCTAGAAAATTCTATATTTTTCTGTTTTCGTCCAGAAACCATCTGAAACATACCCTAACTAAATATTAGAAAAATTGAGTGTTAGAAAGTACCTAAAATAGTATCAATTTTTTATAGGAAAATAAATTATGATATTAGAAAATTATTGTTTCTAATAACACAGTATTAAACACATTAATAGGATGAAGAAGCTTTCCATGATAATAATGATGGGATGGAAGCAGATTTCTTAATATGGAAATGTCCAATGGGAAATACATATTAACATATAAAATTACTCCATTACACAAACACATCGGTAATTGAAATATTTACATAAGGGATGGATCTCATGGGTGATGAGACACATATCTTCATCACCTATGAATGAGAATTCCCATGAATCAGTTAACCAATTATCTCATGCTTTGATACCACTTATTGATTATAGAGGATCATTATATGAAATTACAGGTGGATGAAAATTTATATTTTATTGATTTTTCCTCGTCAAAATCAACATATAATATAATAAATTAACATAAGCACCAATTCATGGATGACAAAGAAGAATCATCTTTAATCATTGATTGATTAATCTTAATTGCATCACTAGAAAATCAGACAAAACCCTATTGCATATGAGGGTATTGAAGGACCCAAAGGATACTAGAAAATTTCGTAATAATTCCTAAACACAAATTTTTTGGATTCAACCTCCAAATTCACTATTATACATAAAGGATTCCTCAGTGCTATAAATATCCTATATCAATGCTAAAAAATAACTAATATTGTCAGCCCCACTAAAAGATGATAATATTTTTATACAATAAATATATTGATGAGAAATAATAACTTAATTATTGTTAATAATGGGGGTTATTTATCAATTTATTTCAACACTGACAATGGTAAGTATTATAAATGTTATTTCTAGTGTTAATAAAATCCATGCTATTGCTATGTGCTGGTGAAATTATAACACATAAGAATAGAAAATATAAATTTTAATTTCAATTTAATTTACATTTGAATAAATAATACAATATCAATGATTGAAAAAATTTCATACATTTGTATGTTATATGAAATTGGAATGTACCATTTCTCGCTACCATCGTAAAATTCCCAAAAAAGAATTCCATTATCTATGGATTCTGACACCCTCTATAAAAAACATGATCATGAAACCAGATGTTGAGAAAACCACCCCACATACAAAAAATATTGTTTCACTATACAAAAAATTAATTCATATATTTTTCACACTATAAAAAAAATAAATTAAATAGAATATTATACATTTCATCAATAAAATTTCAGTTTTATATTGAAAATAGATAGTTCAAGTCATATCAGGAACATTATGTCTCAGACTAATCTGATATAAAATCACACATATCAAAAATGATTTATGAATAATTTTACAAATGATTCAACAAAACCATTATCATTCTCATATTTATTGTTATGTTTCATGTGTTTTGAACTAAAATTTAAATTTAAAATATAACCTGACAAATTGGTTTATTTTAGTCACACCTTTTTTCTCATTGATGTAAGGATTATTAGTATATAAAAATGATTTATGAATAATTTAAGATAATTTTTAATACAATTTGAGTGTGGTTTATTGTATTATAGTGAGCTGAACTATATTTTTTTCCCAAATGACATTTTGAGATGAAACCATGGACATAAAAAAATATTGGCCACATTGTTATTTTGAGTGACTAGGAAGTAACTCCTAAAAATAAATCATGAAAAATGATACATTTTCTTAATTATCAATAACACATTATTTTTTTTATTTTTTTAGTAGGTGTAACCTTTTTTTACAAAATTTCGACTTTTATACTAAAAACAGCCATTTGGAATCATACCATTCACTCAATGTCTTCTATGGAGATGAGGTTGATTCCAAAATTTTAAAAATGAATTGGGGGTCATTTTTCTATTATATCAAAAAATATTAATGTGTTCACCTGGTTTTGAGTATTAATGTTTTGAAATAAAATTTCCATTTAAGATGAAAACATTTAAATTGAGGTATACCGAACACACCAGGTATTAGAATGACATGCAATTGATTTCTACATCCAAAATTGGCATTATTAGTCATTATGCTATTATAGGAAGAAAATTACTGTTTGTTTGATAGTTTTTGATTGAGTGGGATGTGTTTTTACTAAGAAATTAATTTTTAAAATTAAAAGACAAGCTTTGATTCATATCGATCACACTATGTGACATGTTTTTATGTAGATGATTCCTACATAGAAGAAAATAATTTCCTATTATTTTCCTGAACTATCAAGACAATATGTTTGTGATTTATTTATTTTCATCGATAGACATGTTTTACTCTATAAAATGACAATTTGAACAACCAACATGCATATCTAGTCATATCGGCCACACAGTGTGTCCTTTTGATGTGTGATTGATTAGTACACATAAAAAATGTAATAGGGATATATTTTATTATAATCAATTATAGAAAATAATTTTTACATATGTCTTGGTGAGTAGAACATGTTTTTGACTAATATTTCACTTTTTAAATGAAAACATATATTTCATGTCTTGTGAGTCACATTGCATATTCGATTAAGGGGTGTATGATTCCTATATTTTAAAAATGATTTTTTTTTCATTTTCCTAATGTATCAAATAAATATGAAGTGGTTTCTTGGTTTTGAGTATGTCCATCATGATTTGACCTATAATATTAAATTTAAATAACAAAATAAACATTGAGTCGTACATGCCCCACCGTGCGTTAGAATGACATAAAGATGATTCCTTTATAATTAAAATGACTATTATATCATTTCTGTATGGTATTATGAATATACAAGTTTTTATCCTCAATTTTCATTTAGTGGCACATATTTTAATGTAAAATGACTTTTTAAACACAACACAAGAACATTGATTCATACCAATCACACAATGTAATACCCCTATATTTTATGGTATATTAGCCTAAAGTAAATTTATTTTCATAAAAATCTTGTGATACATAGATCCTCAAGTCAAAATAAACTATAATTTAGTTATGTATAATAACCCCTCCATTAAATTTGTGATATGAATATGATTAACCAAATATTAAAATTATGTTCTAAAAATATTTTATAAATAAAATATATTGATAATTAATTACTGAATATTTTTTAAGTAATTATATACTATAAAAATGAATTTTTTTCTTCAAAAAAATATCTATATAATTTTTTTGAAGATAATAAAAATAATATATTGAACATTTTGAAACATTATGAAAAATTATTAAGTAGGTTTTTAAAATTTTTATTTAAAAATTAACGTAGAGTGATATTTTTATAATTTTTTGAAAAGTTTTATTTTCTAATAAATGGGAAAAACATAGAGTATTATCGAGAATTTATTTTTTCGTTTAAAGCATTTAGAGGGTTCCATTTTTTTAAATTATATTAATTTTAAAATTAGTTCATTTATATTAGGATTTATCTAATTATGTTCATTATAAATAATATAACGTTTTATCTGCCTATAAAAATATTTTATTCTTAATAAAATATTATTTTCAGAAATGTTCATTACATCATGTTTTTCAAGTTTAATTTTAAATTAAATTCTTCCACATCCATTAACTGAATTTGATATTTAGATTCAATATTTTTAATCATAGTATAAAAATAATATTTCATGTAACCATAATTTATGTTCAAAATGATTGTCGAATGGAAATAAAAATTAAAATTTTACCTTTGTAAGGGTGAAATGGGCAAAACAATGTTAAAACATTAGCATTCATTTTAATAAAATTCTCTAATATTTACCTTTATGTTATTGGATGAAGGGAGTTTAGCAATACTCATCCAGGATGATAAATAAATTAATCATGTTTATAACATCAGGAAAATTCAAATTTAAAAAATAATATGGTTGATAGGTTTGTTTACACAAAAAATTAAGATTTATGATAATTTAGATAATTTATAAAAATATATAATTATTTAATTGTGTATGTTAAAACATTGTCATTGAATTGGTAGGTATAATCATCAGTAACTGTATTTCCTAAATCATAGGAAATATGCGCTAAATTTTTTTAATGGAATTTTATATTCCAAAAATTATTTTTATTCAAAATACTCTTTTTAATTCACATTGTGCATTGATAAAATAATTAATTTTGTCTTATTTTTTTTATAAATGTAATTATAAAATTTAAATCATTTTACAAAATTCCATATTAGATATCAATAAATGTTAAATTTATTGATTTTTTAATAGATTAATAATTTAATTACTATTGAAAAATACTGATTATTCATATATTGTAATATCCAAATATTTATGAAATATATGCTTGCTAGGGTATACAACATGAAAAAATCATATACGAACCATGTAATACTATTCATTAAATTTATCAATTATAATCTATATGTTATAATAATGTGTATGAGTAATAATAAACACACTATTAAATATAAATGAGGGTCATACTCAACAAAAATTTATCAATTAATTCTTTTGAAATAAATATTCAATGTTTTTCTTCATGAAGACATTTTATTCTTGTAAAAAATATTTTCATCAAAGAAATTTTTTATTTCATTTTTTGAGGAAATAATATAATAAATTTTAACCGTCTTATAAAAATTATTTGATGAAATTAATTTTTTTGAAATAATAATATGAATATTATTTTAGGATTAATTTTTGGGATTTATATAGGCATATTTATAGAATAGTAAAAAAATATGCTTTTAATTGAGAACTATAATTTTTTGAATAAATTACAAAATAATTGTTTTAAATTTTTTAAATTAAATATGTGTTCAATTATTATATTAATAATCTACGTGCTCTCTTTTAAATGAATTTTATACATTAATTTCTTATAAAAAAACTTTTTTATACATAAAATGGAAATTTTATGAAGAAACTTTTTGTCATTGCTTTTTTTGTTTTAATCATAACATAAATTCATTCATTTATTGAAATATAAATATCTAGAATTGATTTTATATTTTTAATTTAATTATTCAAATGATTTAAATAGGTCCCTTTTGTTCTAAAAAATATGAAGTGTTCCCATACTAAATAATTATCACTATGGATGGTATGGGTTAATTAGATAAATGATGTAAAAAATAATTTCATACGACATTAAAAATCAATTAAAAAATTCTATAAAATTCATTCGATGAATTTATTTCATCCTTAATTATTTAAAATTCAATAATATGACCTTTTTAATCAATTAGAAATTTAATTTTATAATTATAATATTTATGTGATAATTAATGACAAAAATGTCACTTTTATTCTTTTCATATTTATCATATTTTATGCTAGGGAAAAATAAAATATATTCATGGACCCTTATATTAATTTTCAAAATGATTTATTTTTTATCATGGTAATTTATGTCTAATTTATTTGATAATATAATTACTTTAAATATTCACTCAACATCGACATAACATTTAGATAATTAATTTAAAAATAAATTAGATTATTTTAAAAATACTGAAACTAATATAATTTGAACTAATTAGTGTTTTTTGTTATAATTTTAGATAAATATAATATTATAGTGATTTTGTAAAGTATTATGTTAAGAATAAATATTTGTATTGTTGTAATTAATGTCAGATTAAATGAATAGTGTAAAAAATTTCATTATGATAATTTATAGTAAATATTAGTTTATTAAATGAATTAAAATTAATAAATATATTATATTATAAAAAAACATTAATTTTCGTTCAAAATATAAAAAATGTCTATTTTCGGTTAATTTTTATTTTATTTTATCCTTATTGAACCATAAATTGTAGAAAACATTATACTTCGATACTTATCAAAATGGTTAACATGGTTAAAAACAAAAAGATAAGGATTAAAACAAAACCAAAGTTGTTAAAAAATTTCTTGTAAGATAGTACATATATAAATAATTGTCCAATATTATTATTATATCAGTTTGGAGAAATTTGAATTAGTTGATTAATTTATATTAATTTAATATATCAAGAAATTTCTAAACTGCCCCTCCACTCACTTATAAAAGGTAATCTACTCTCATTCTTTTTCACAAAAATAATATCTTTTTCAAAAGAAAATATTCCCAATATACATTACGTATATATGTATATACATCATTTATCAATTTTTTTATAATAAATCCAATCTAGGATGTATTTAGGTATAATCCTATAATAATGATCTTATGAAGATGTATCATTCATAACCCTCCATTTTTAATTAATTTCTTCTTCCTCCTCCATAAAATAAATTAATCCATTAAAAAAAATTATATCATATATACATATTTTTTAACGTTAATAACTTAACATAAATCAATATTTTCTTCTATAAAATTTAAAACAAAACCATCAATCTTGTGTATGGAGAACTACCGTCGTGTGAAAAAATGATATTTGTATTCCCTCACCGCCTCTCATCAATAATTATAACGATGGATTATATATATATATATATATATATTACATTAATGAAATAATATTCATTATATATAAATAATATATTTTATATTTTATCATTTTTCCATTCATTGATAAATAATAATGTCGGTCGCACGAACAAGGGGTCTATAACCTTCAAAAAGTCTTGAAACCTATTTTTAAAACAACATAACATGGATGTTTTATATATACTTATTTAAATAAATAATATTTTCCTTATGATATAATGTTCAT
The DNA here is from genome assembly GCA_963277665.1 of Viscum album. NCBI lineage: Eukaryota > Viridiplantae > Streptophyta > Magnoliopsida > Santalales > Viscaceae > Viscum > Viscum album. The sequence continues at coordinate 1,097,850,652 of OY728157.1, forward strand.
CCATAAAACAGTAATTCTTAATCTTTGTATTTTATTTTTCCAATGTATTGTTGGAATTATGTATATTTTAAGTATACTAGGACTTGAAAACTGATTGATCTCACATAGTGTGATCCCTTATATATATTTGTATGTAATAAAGTGTACAAAGAATCTAGGTTCCATAATTTTGTGTTTTTTATGTTTTTATTATAGCATGTTTAGTTTAAACCTGGTGAAATATATATTAAATAAACATTACTAATATGAGATTTATGATAATCACTTATAATAATGGAAAAAATTTACCATTAGAAGTATTTTTCGTATTTTCACTAAATATTCATAATGATTTGGATATGATAGAACAAATTTTTTTCACACTATTTGGCATTAATACCTATAAAATAATGAAAATAAATACACATTGTCAATATAAGGAGTTCTCTACAAGGAAATCCATTAAAATTTGTGTTGGAGCTAAGAAGATCTTGCTAATATTATTGATGTTGGACCAGGTTATGACTAATAATAGAGAATATATAGAGAAACATGATCTTACATGTCTTGATAAAGCTATATTAGTTCGTTTCATGTGGTAGAAACCTCCATATTTTATATTAAATATTAATCTAGTGGTAGTTGAACAACGAATCAATTCTATTGATTTTTTTCTCAATTTGGGATGTAATGAAATGGAAAAGGTTGATCTTGTTGTGTACAATCTTAGATGGGATATTGATCAATGATATTCATTAATATATAATTCTAATAGGGATAAAAAATAAAAAATATATAATTGATATCTTATAATGTAACATTCATTGATAATTATTACCTTTATGGATAATAAACTAAAATGAATTTAAATTTCATAAGCATACTAAAAAGGATTGAGGTAAGTGGTATGGAATATAAGGATTCCTTTAAAAGACTTGACATCTGTTCTATTTAATATATAAATCATATAGAGTGATATTTTGACAATTTCATAGTAGGATTTATTCTAAACCAATGAAGGCCGCTGGATTCCGACAATTTTTCCTCAAATGATGAAATAATATTATGTTCCGTAAAAAACAATGTGTGAATATATTTTGGATAATCAATGAAAAGACGTGTCTTTCTAAGAACAAAAAAAGATAAATCATCGATGTATTAGAGGGGAACAAATAAACTCCCAGGATGTGAAAATTGTGGGATGAAATATCATGTAAAATTCTTGAACGACATATGAGTTTGTTACATGTTCATAGATAAGGATAATTTAGCTAATGAATTATATGGTAATAAAAAATAAATGATGTATAGAGATTATAATATAGATAAAAATTCCACTATCCACACCCGTTCCACATGAATTAATAGAATATATCCAGAAAGAGTCTGAGGGGGGAAGGTTAGTCTTATTCTATCTCTATAGCTGTAGTTGAAGTTTTCAATGATATGGTGGCAGGTTCATTAATAATAGATATAAATTCATACACCATTTAATATGATTATGGATCATAACAAAAATACATTACCTCTATGAATGAGATTAAAATTAGATGTTTCCCTATCTCCATAGGGATTATGTTGTCAAAATAATTTCATAGTGGAAATTTCACCTCATTATGGATCTGTTAGAATTTTCCCAATATGAACGATAAATGTGACATATTTTTTACCTGATTATTATACCTCTGTTTCATTTTTATAGTCTTATTTTGGTATTTATGTCAAAATATCTAAATATCAATATAATATCCATTGATTTTAAGAACTATATGTTGAATACCGTATACCACATGAAACACCATCCTGAGACACAGAACGATATAGTATTTTCTAAATATTGCCGTCATAACATATTCATTGAATTATCATTTTAAGAATAGGGATATAAATTTATGAAATATATATGAATTCCATAGTTAATAAATATTAATTGATTATTTACTAGAAAAAAAACTCATGATTTTTTAATGAATTCATTTTATTCATATAAAATATGTTTTTTATAAAAAATTATTATTATTTTATTTATGAAAAGAATATATTAAATATTTAAATCTTTTATTAAATTTATTTGATTAAAAAAAATTTTTTTTTTAAATAATAATATGAATGTTTAATGTGTGAGATTCTTGGTTGTTTGGATGCTTTATTTTTCAATGAATAGTGAATCATGCTTCTTTTTATTGAAAATTTTATTTTCTTTTCAAGAATATTAAAAAATAAATTTTATTAAAATAGTTTCAGAGAAATATAAGTTAAATAATATTATTATTAATACAATTATGGGCCTTAGAATAAATATCACATTTGAATCCATTATATATATAATTTTATACATTCAAATGAATTTTTTCATGGAAATTTTTTTCATAGTGATTTTATTTTTATTAATAAATTAATTGCATCAAATTTATTAAATATAATCATGAATAATAAATTATATATTATGAATCTGGTAATTTAGATTTGGAAAACATGACTCATTTATTTTGGATCAATATTAACAGTAACCATATTAAATAATTTTCACATTGGTAAGGGTAAATTGGAAAATTAAGGTCTAAATTATTGTGAATAGACTTTAAAAATAAAACCAAAACATGCATTAATATCATTGGATGATTATATTTCTTCCATTTTCATTAAAAATAAGAAACTATGACCATAAATTTAAATTTGTATATTATTTTTGAAATTATTATATTTATGTATGAAGTATAGATAATGTGAATTATTTTATTCTGTTGGTATGATAGGGATAAACACAACATATGTTTTGTTATAAAAGTTAATTTTAATGAAAATTTATTTTTTATCGTGGATTATTTTCTTCTATTATTACGTTTTGGCATAACTTCTATAAATTATTTCGCAAACGCCGACACAACTTTTATTTTACAAATAGAAATAAAATATAGTTGTTTTAAAAAATGCTTAATCTAATATAATTTGAAAGTATTTTTATTTTTCACTATTTTTTAGATAAATATAACATTCTATTTATTTTTGAAAATATTATATTTTAATTCCACCTTATTCATGATTTATTTGATTCGAAATAAAATGAATATTCGAAAAAGGACATTAATGATATTTTATAAAAAATAATATATAATTTATTTAAATAAAATTTCTAAAAATATTATTTAAATAAAAAGGTAAAATTATATCATTCAAAAATGTCATATATAGTCAATTTATTGGTTTTTTTCATTTCAAGTTAAGATAATTTGAACTTAAATGGAAGAAAACATTAACACTACGTTATTTGTCAAATGGTTTGTCCTGGGGTTAAAACTAAAATATAATGGTAAAAACAAATAATCACTTTTCAATGTTTTGTTGGAATACATTATTTAAATCTTTTATAATCCTATTCTATTAATAAATAATTATGGATCTATCAATATTAAATTATATTTAATTAATACTATATGAAATACCAAAAGTGCCCCTCCCCTACCATATAAAAGGGATCTTTTTCTACTATTTTTCCCCACATCAAAAACTATTTTGTTCATCCAATAAAAAACCATATACATTCCTTAAAACCCAAAAAAAATCCTACATTACACATTTTGTTCATATATACAATCATTCTTAACCGAGCATTTTTTTTATTTCTTATTCCACCTCTGTAAAATATTATTCAAACAAGGAATATAATAATATTGTTATCTAACACATACTTACATGATATTATGTTAATTCCATAACACACATCAATATCCTTTTATATAATATAGTAATTGAATATATCATCTAGATGTGTAGAGAACTACCAACTTGTGACCCGATTTAATTAACTTTACTTCACTTACTCTCATGGATGGTAATATTGATGGATTTAGAATAAATTTATATGATATTTATGAAATATTTTTCATTGTTTAAAAATATTATATCATTTATTTCTTACCATTCCTTTCATTTATGATTTATAACTTCATTCATGGAAACATGTATAATACTAACTCTACAAAGTGAAGTGATTATTTTCTCCATGACATCATATTGCTTGTATATGAAGATTTTATTTAAATAAATAATTTTTAATTTAGATATAATTAACACCCAACAAATTTAAAATAATAATTATATTTTTTCATCATTATGGATTAATAATGGAAATAGTTACATATGTGTACATATAACATACCATATCTTTGATTGAATATAGTTGATTTCATAAAACAATAATTATTTATTGGTTTTAAAATTTTAGAAAGAAGATATGTGTCCCATCTATAATAGTGTTGAAAAAGGAATTACTACCTGATGCCCAAATCTTAAATTTCACTATAAACCTTTGTAGAACCAAAATGTATATAGATTTTATGGAATATATCTATTAAGAATGTATGAAATATATAATTAATAATTAAATGTCAAGATGTTTGGATTTCAAAAATTGAAGGGTAAAAGAGGTCAACCTAGAGAATCAATTAAAGATATACCAATTCATATTAGAAAACGGAAATACATTACAATTGAATTTTTCAATATACAACCAATTAAACTATTAATTAATTAATAAATATGGTTTAATATTAATGTCCACATCAAATATGAAAATTTTTCCAAAATAAGAGCATTATTTAGTTATTCAGAGACTTTAATAACCTTATACTAAGGAATATATTGGAATTCATAGTGACCCTCATTCAATTTGGTCTGATCAAGATCCATGATTTAAATTTAAATTTTGAAAATTTATTCATAAGACTCTTGATATTGGGATTCATTTGAGGATTTTCTATCACCATCAATAGTATTACTAGTCAAAAAAGTATGTCAAAAAATTCTATGAATTTTTTTGGACATTCTCACATGACATTTATTGTAAGTAGGAGTAGTGTTCTACATTAATATTGTACTCATATAACAATGAATTCCATTCAAGTATTAAAAATGTAATAAAAGGACGCACTATATAGCTAGATGTCTCAGACTCCAACATAATCAGATGAATTTGAAGAAAGGATTCTTGTAAGGCCATAAATTTTTGTGGAGAAAATGATGAAGGTAATGAACATTCAAATACATATTGGAGTCATTCACATAAGAAAAAAATGGATATGAAAATAACTATGGGAATGATTTGGAATTTAATGTTGGATATCAAGTATTCAATAATTTATCTCTATGAAATGGTGTTATATGATTCCATAAAAAGATAAAACATAGCCTCAAGTATTACAAATCGTTATTAATTTTGGGAAAAAATTAGAAATGAGTATTAACAATTGGAAATTCCCACAAGAATATATAAAGTACAAGATGTGTTTCATATCACATTCTAAGTAAATATATTCCATAATAAACACCCAATATAACCAATAATGAAATAAAAATTAATACAAATATATCTTATTGTGATGACAACATTATAATTATTGAAACTATAGACCTTGTTTCAAGGATTAAAATGACTCGATAAGTTATGTTACCTCAAAAAATAATTAAATAGGGGAAGAAATGTAGAAATTAATAGTTGTTATGAAGATGAACCACCCTAATTTTTCTATATGGTGAAATCCATGATAATTTTGATGATGATATTTTTAGGATGGAATAATATAATTTTTTTTATTTTAAATACGTTTGTTTGATATTGTATACAACATAAACCCTTATAATAAACAAATAATTAAATTTTTTTTTATAAATTTATTCATTATATTCATTTCAATGAATTGTATGTTATGAATATGAATAACCATATTATGAGATTTATGTGAAGTTAACAATTGATACAAATTTAATGAAAATTTCTTATGAAATAATGTCATTATTTTTTTAATAAACATACATTATTCTATAAAGATAGAATTTGTTGAAAAAATAGTCATATTCATTTCATTGTGAATTATAAAAATCTAATTTTGATCATTATTGAAAAAGTATTTTATTATTAAGACTCATTTTTAAATATATCATATGAAAAATAGTTTTGGGTGAATTTATGGGATTTTCTATAATAGTTTATTTTTCATTGAGTATTGAAAATACTATTTTTTTAGTGACATGATTATTTTTTCATGAATTTATAAATGTGATATATTTCAAAATGGTTTAAAAGAAACGTTAGATTAATTACGTTATTAATAATCCAATTATGATCTTTGGAGTTAATTTTATAATATTTTTTGTAAAGAAATTTTTATACATAAAAAAGCATTTTCTGAGAAATTATTTTTATTTTATCTTTTCTGTTTAGTATTTAAATAACTTCATCCAAGTATGAAAATTTAATATTTAAAAATATATTCAATATTTAGAATGTTTCATTCAAATAATTTTTAAAATGAAAAAATAATTTCTAATCATTTTAAATATTTTCTATAGAAAATAATTTTCACCATAGTGTGGTAAATTAGTTTTTTAAACAAAAAAAATTATGTGAAAAGGCATTATAAATCAACCAAATCCATGATTTAATTTCACTGGATGAGTAAAATTTTTAAATAATCATCCATTTATCGAATATAGTACCATATGATTCCATTTAGTTATTATTTTATCCAATATAATATCTATGTAAGAGATAAACATAAAAATTTCACAACTGTTATTTTATATGATTGGGATGAATACAACTTATTTTTGGTTCTGAATTTTTATTTGAAAGATGAATAATTTTATTATCATGAATATTTATTTATAATTAAATTTTATGGGATAATTCCTTTTAATATTTGTGCAATACTGACCTAAAATTTATTTCATTAGTAAAAAAATAATATCAATTATTTTAAAATTAAAAAAACTAATATAATATGAAATAATAATTTTGATTGATGAATTTTCTAAATAAGTATATCATTTTATGGATTATTTATGGTATTATAATATAATTCCCACTTTTCCTTGATATATTTAAATCCAAATTAAATTAACAATATAAAAATTATTTTAAAGATATTCCATAATTAAATAGTATTTGATTAATTTTTTTAAAATTCATAAAAATATTATATTCACATTAATGAATAATATATGGTTTTAAAAATAATATACGGCCTATTTATGTGTTATTTTCCCTTTCATAGTAAAATTATTTACCCATAAAATGTAGAAAACATTAATATGGTTATAATTGTTAAAAGGGTTATTGGGGGTTTAAAACTACACAAAATGGATGAAAAGATAAAAAAATAACCATATTTTATTATAAGATTATATTTTGATCTATCATCATAAAATAATATATATATTATAAATGGATCCCTTATAATTTTAAAATAATATATATTAAATTAATACTTTATGAAATTCCAAATCTACCGCTCCCCACGATTATAAAAGTGTACATCAGATTTTCCACATTAAAACCCATTTGTTTTGAAATATTCATTCAAAAATAACATTTTTTACTTCTCACCCAACATCCAAGACAACATGGAATGATAATAATGATAAACAATGTAGGATTTAGATATAATCGTAATGACTTGTTCTAGAGAATATGAATCATTCTTAGCCGAGTTCTTTATTTTGGTTTTCCTTCATAATACATAAAATAAAATTCAAGATTGAAAATATAATAATACTATAATATCCAATAAATGGATTTTTTATTAAGTTAATTTCATGACCTGCATCTTTCTCATATTCAATAAAATTGGAAACAGAACCATCGTTCCTATTTAAGGCAGACTACGATATTACAAACGGATTAATTTGTTCTAAAAAACATTCTCTCTTGGATTTTTACAATGATTAATTTAAAATATGATTAAATTATATTCATGAAATATTTCTTTATAATTTAAAATTTATTAATCATATATTTTATTTACAAAAAATAAATTGAAAATTTTTAACATTTTTATGAGAATGTGTGGACAACCACCTCCAAAAAGAGAAGTGATCCATCTTTCACCACTAAATCACATTATAAGTAGAAATAAGTTTATTTAAATAAATAACATGTTAATTATAATATAATGATTTTCCATGTAATATAAAATAATTCTTTTATTTTTTCATCAAGTTTTTTGAAAACATGTAAATATTACTCAGGCATACATTTGAAAAACATTTGACGATTATACATTGTTTATTTCTTATAAAATTAATTTTTTATTGGTTTTAAAAAGTTTTAATAAATCATTGTACCATCTATAACTAAGATGGAAAAATAAATATTATATGATTCTCATATATCAATTTTTTTATACACATGGTATTATAAATATATAGAGGGATTTAATTGAAATTTCTAATGGGAATGTATGAAATGGAAAATTGATTATTATGTGTCATGATTTTTAGTTTTTTAACCATTTATAGATTATAGATAGAATCCTATAGGATTCATGATAAATATAACTATTACTATTTATAAGTGGGATGAAATTACATTGTACATTTCCACTAGATTACCAATGACTCTCTAAAAAAATGAGGAAATATGGGTTATTATTTATGGCCTGAACAAGTCTACACATTTCATCACTATAAGAGGCAATTTACAACTTCATCACCTGAAACGACACTATATTGATGATGTTATTAGAAATCATGGTGAAACTCTATATATTCTTCTAGATCATGGACTCATATTTACATTATTATTATGGAAAACTATTCATAAGTCTCTTTATATAATGATTCATTTGAGAACCATATATCACCCAGATACAGAATGTAAATATAAATGAAATACATAAATACTTTAATAAATATCAATTTCATTCTCGAATTCCTTTCTTGTTATATCTGAATAGTGTTTTCATTTAGTGTAATTTTCATATAATAATATCATTCATTATTATATTTAAACTTTTGTTGTATGAAAAATAATTTGGGTATATATGTTGTAATCCATAATGTTGGGAAGAAGTTGGTGGGGGTGGAGATAATTTAGGCCCAACAAAATTAGTGTATAAAACCATGAAGGTATAGTCTATTCAAATCCATTTTACAGACACTCATAGAAGAAAAAAAACTATTACAAAAAACTAAGGAAATATTTGGACGTTAATATCGTAAATCATTTTATCATGAATGTATCTATATGGAAGGGTGTTATATGATTCCTTATAGAGTTAAAAAATATACTTAGGTACTTCAGTCCATTTGAAACCATGGAATGAAATTTAAATATATCATAACAATTAAAATTTTCACTAATCCATTCTAATGTATATTATGTGTTCCATATCACTTTGAAAAGTAAACATATTCTAGAAAAAATTGATTTTCAAACTCTGATAAAATATATTTTGAATGTATTTTTTCTAATAATTATGATCTAATCTATATCTATTACATAAGAAAACATGTGTTTGGGAGTAAAATTACTCAGTGTTTAAACATACTTGATTGAAATCACAAAATAGTGGAATCTATTTGGAAAACTAAGGCTATTATGAAGAATATCCACATTCATTTTTTAGATGATAATGTCCATGAAACTTTCAATGTGGAATTTTATTTTGGAGGGAAATGTAACATCTTAGTTTTTTGAGTTGGGTTGAAACCCACTCCAGATTTGAACATTTCAATTAGTGGTTATGCCACTTTTTGTTTCGATGATTGGAACTCAATTCTAATATATCCTTTGGCCTCCTCTAATGGTTTTGTGTTCTTATATGGGAATCGATAGTGAAATGATTGTTTTGGTTTTTTATGGGATCATAAAAGGCCAAATGGACTATTTTGGAATTTTAGTTGATGGTGTACCGTTTAGGGGAAAGCCATGCGTCCCTTCTAGCTAACTCTATGACCCAATTTTGTACTTTTACATGGTTTGGGATAACCGTATGTGGGAGGTATACTACTATTTGTGTATTGTATACATAATTTTTTATTATTGTTCTTGGTTTCAGCATGGATAGTGATAACTATTCAGAAGTCTCATGGGTACAACCACTTAGGAAACACCTCAAAACTATAGTACACCTGGATACCACATGATTTAAAAAATAGTGCGGTTAAATTGTCTGGCCCAGTAAATGAGGAAAATTATATTTTTCTTCTTTTATTTCATTTTTCTTATTCTTCCTAATCATCCTCATTTATTATTCATTGGATTCATGCCCAATAGGAGGTCTCCCTACTCTTCCCAAATCCTCATATTTTCGAATCATCTTCTTCCTTAGAGATTTATTTATCGATCTTTCAGGTGTATTAGAATCACCTCAGTAAGGCTAACCACACATATACCATTCATCAATTTTATTTTACCCAGTAGATATCTAAATCTATTTTTGATTTTTTGCTGTCATTTAAGGATTTTTTATGGAAAATAATATCTATGCCAACCCACTTTGAATTGGTGCTTGATAACAGATCTACATACATCTATGAAATTGAAGCAGGCGGTGCATAATTTGATTTCTGTTTTCATATACATTTGGGTGGTTCTAGTTTTTAGTGAACCATTATGTTTTTAGTGAGACCATGTTATTTCATATTAAATTTAATTTTAGAACATATGGGATGACCATAGGCTTGAACTATCTGTTTTTCATTGGCGCGATGCTGGGATAGATGTCATTGTCCACATTAGGGGTTATGTCAGGGGGTGTTTTGTCTCTAAATTTATTTATTCTTTCAAATTGTAATTATTAAATTCGATTACATTAATTTTTTTCTTTTATATTGGGTTTATGATATGGATTTTTATTATCCAATTCATATATAAAGTTGATGAGTAGTCTATTTAATGTGAGATGTGCAAATAAATGATATTTAATTGAATCATTTTTTAAATTTCATTATAATTTCTTATGATAAGCTAAATGAATAATTAGGGACCTATGATGTCATTATGGGGTTTTAATAGGATGATTTGAGATGTATTAGACATCCGAATTTTGTTTTATTAACAATAGGATTGGGCATCATGGATGTCTGATTGAGACGGAAATACCTTTAGGTATTTCATGTCCATTGATATTGGTATTGAAATGCCCTAATATTTTAGTAACATGGCCATAGGATCATGATGTGCTAGTTAATTTGATAAGGGACATTATTGTTGATTTTCAATCACATGTGTTGACCAATGTGCCAAGTTGAGTCATGTGGACACAAGTTTACCTCGTTGATGAGGTGGCCCTGAATAATTGAGTGGTTAGACACCCCTGGTAGATGTGGATTAGGATATTATTGTTACCATGTTCTTTATATAGAAGAAAATATTGAAGGTGGGGAGCCTTCAATTGGTAGAAATGAGTCTATCATTTAGGGGATGGGGCTCGTCATGCTAGAGGCCATGATAGACATTTTTGTACCTCCCGAATTTGAGTTATGATCCAAAGGTGGATGTTATTTGAGGTATGATATTACTTTTCGTCTATTTTTCATGCCTTGGGGTGATGCGTTCTATTAATCAGTTGTCCAAGGGAATATGTTTCAGTTTGTATGGGAATGAATTTAGCATATCGTTACTTATTGATATATGAGGGGTCATTAGGAACAAAGTTTCAGGATACATGATTTGTTGTGGAGCCTGCGGTTTAACCTGGACTATGTTACATTATAGATACCTTCGTACATGGTCCAAGGCCCTTGTCATATTCAATCATCTAAAATTAGTCTAAGTAGGTAACCCCTCTATACTGTTTATTTATCATCAATGGAGTTTGTATTTATTTTTAATTCCTTGAGTTGATTTAATTCATTTACATCATGCCATCTTAAACAAATATTCTATGAATGCACCATTTGGTGGTATCCTATTATGACTCATCTCACACCCTACATGGGCCATTAAGGACATGTTTTTATTCAATAATTTACATTCAAGTACTAGATCATCCTTAAGTGTGTAATCGTAGAAGAAGCTTTCATGGAGTTGGCATGGGACCTCGACGTTATACTAGTTGGAGATTTCATTCTATTCAATATTATTTTAGTTTACTCTCATGTGTCATCATGCTTATTACACATATAGATATTATAATTATTTTATGTTGGAACTTCTTTTACTAATTTGTATTACCAATGGTAAAATGTATGCTTAATCTATTAGTTTTACAAGTGGAGAGTTTTTCATGATGGTATCTTTTATCTATTCTGTTACTTCGGTATAATTTTTTAACCTTTTCTATTGTATAATGACTATTTTTCCAATTTGTGGGTCTGTATTTAGTCTTATGAGTGTTACCATTCAACTGAATACTATATTATTATGAATTGGACTACTATATTCTATTCCCGAATGGAACAGAATCCCCAATATACCCTTTAAAACCCTCAATTTTAGTTAGAAGCCTTTTTAGTTGGGGGGGGGGGGGGTTCCCCAAAGGCTAGTGGAACCCAACCTGATAACATTGTTTTATAGGATATTCAGGTTGTTGATGCTACATATTTTATCATAGTAGTTCTTGAATGTGATTTAGTTGTGGAATTATGCAATCTAGTGATCCAAATAAGGCCGCCTTTTTTTTCTCCATGTCTTACTATTTGTGGTTCTGGAAGACTAGTTATTAGATTGTTGTTGGATATGGATTTCGAACTCATTTTTGGGTGTCAGAATCCCCATGTTAATGGAATGATATTGAGTAACATTGTTTTGGAATGTTGTTCATTTTTTTGAGATTATAGTTTATATGATATATAGCTCAGTTTTTTATTGGAATATTCTTGTTATGGGATGTGATATGTGATCATTGTCCTGGTAAGGCAAGGCTGAGATACAGACCATGGCCCCGTGAGGGAAGATGTGGTTTCATACTTGTTTAGATTTTTATTGTATCATTTTAGGATATTCCAATTTTTTAATTCGATTTAGTTTTTAAATATTTTTTTTAGAATGTGATTAATATAAAATGCCTTGTAAAAATGTGAAATGATATGATTTAAATTCTTTTAAAATGTGAAATGTGATATGAAATATATATGACATTATATATATATATATATATGATATTTTATTTTCTCTTTATATTGTGTCTCGCTCTTATAGGAGATAGCATGTGCAATGTTAGAAGTTACTTTGATCATAAGGATTTTCCGACTCAGTCATGAAATTGAATCAATGGTTGGTTGTCATGATGGGAAATGACTGATGTATTTTTTTTATACTTGGCTCTGTTTAGGGGGTAAGGAGGCCATGATTCAAGTATTCTATAGGGAATAGTTTTAATAGGGACAATAAGGGTAGTGAGATCAAATTTCATTTAACCGTTTTATATATATATGTCTATATATATATACACATATATTAGAGACCCTACCCCAAATGTTTTGGAGTCAGTGTTTACTATAAATTATATTTTTTTGATTACAAGGAATCAAGCCATAATAGAAAATATATTTTAGTGGTCTTTATAAACCATATACTTATATGAGAGATTTATTATAAAAAAAATACACTAATTAAAACTCAATATTGTTCTTCTCCTAAATAAATTTGAAACAAAAAAGATAACTCTAATGAATCTTTTAAATCTATACATTTAATTAATATTAAACTTCATGGATTCATGGGAAAATAAACATAATAAGTTTAAGCTCAAACTGTCAATATGTGTAAGTAATGTGGAAGCAATAATGAATACATGATAACAAATTAAAATTTCATAGTGAATAACTGATAACACATGCCATTCAAATAATAAGATTAGAAAAATCAATATTGGATTTTAAGAAAGTGAAAGAGATTTTATTTTAAAAATTAACAAAAATGAAAGGCATCCATAGATATGTAGACACAGGATCTCATGGGTGTACAAAAAATGAAACTAACTGAGGGAAATTAATAATTATTGGATTCTATATTTCCTAGAATTATTGTACCATCGCCTTGAAGACCATTCACATGATGGATTACAAAATATTGGGTAAACCCCATCTATGTAGGATAGCCAAATGTATCATCCAATGAGACTACTGATGCATCTTGGTGCTATCTATAATCAGGCCACACCCACGTCATACCAGTACAAAAAATTCCTCATATATCGAATAGTAAATATACCAATGCCCTTAATAAATATACTTATGGAGTATAATATAAAATTTAATCCATATTTCCCCAAATAATAATATAAAATTCAAAGTAAACATCATATACAAAATGGTATACTGTTTAGGAGATGGTCATATCCATGAAAAATGATATGGATACTTGGGTGAAATTCAATGCCAAATGATCATAATAAATTTAAAATTTCCTGGGGACTAAAAGGAATCATGTAAATTAATATGAATACTCCCCTTTTATAAATCAATAATAAAAACTTCAAAAGAGGATTATGGATGGTATCAGTACAACCTACCCAAAAGTCGAGTAAATTATTGGGTTATTGTTGTCGTTGAATGAAAACATTATAAATCAATCATTTACAATCAATCGTGATGGGAATATAATTTTGTTTATATTTTTTAACCTTTTAATTGAATTATATTTAAAAAAAATTTATTTAAAAAGTAACAATTTAGACATTAAAATGGAATTCAAATGTAATGACGGTGAGAAAATGCATACTTGTCATTCGAGATAAATGAACAGTCTATTTTCACAATAAAAAAATGTATGTGAATATATTTATCAGGAAAGCCACAACATGATTCCTTCATAAAATAATGTAAAACAAAAAATGAGTAAAAAATTATTGACCAAATCATTATAAAATCCTTTTTTAATTTTTTTTTAATAAAACATTTTTTTTAAATACAAAAGGTTCTCCGACAAAATAGATAAATAAATTTGGGTCATCCTAAAAAGATTTTCTAAAATATTTTGAGCACAATAGAGTGGAAAATTTGTAATAATATATTTAAATGGTCATGAATAATAAAATTATATTGAAATAATTTATTAAAAAATGGTTATACTATATAATTTAAATGAAATTCCATTGAATATAAATAGTGTTAGTCTAGTGAAAAATTGTAATTAAACATTCTAATGTGTCCCATACTGCATTGAAATATTTGAAATCATAATACTCTTGAAGGAATAATAATATGATAAATGTATATTATCATGATAATAAATGGATTCATGATATAACATGTCAATTTAATATTATATATAGTGTCTAAAAAAGGATAGAACTTAATAACAATGAAGCCTCAATAGAATCTAAATTATGGAAAAATTAGCTAACATGGATACCGACATTTCTTGTATATCTTTATATTTCTTAATAACAAACTTATGTTTGTTATATAATATCTTGAGTTTTTTTTTCATGTTAATCATAAATTTTATTTTACTTATAATCATGTTTTTTTAATTGCAAAATCAATTAACTGTATATCAGTTGTTTTATCCAAATTCAGTTTATGTGTTAAAATAACATATATATGTCAACTATGGTCCAATGGGTCATTATATAACATCTATAGAATAATAACCACGAAAAAATTATCATTTTAATAAATTAATTATAATTTTCAAAATAATAATTAAATATTGTTATGAAAAATGATCCAATGGTTCCCTCATGGAGAAAGTAGGTCGTACATATGTATAAGTAACATTGTTATTTTTAAATGATCATTTAAGAAAGAAGGTAAGTAAATTAAATATATATAGAATGATATTTATATCATAATACCATATTATTTAATCATATGTACACATATATATATTTCTTATGATGTAAAATTGAATCACATCATGTTGATGATGTTGTTGTTCACATGTCAACGACTGATATTACCACTTTTTAGTGTTTGAAATGATAATAATAAAAATGATATATATATATATATATATTATATTTATATATTTGTAATTAATACATGAATATAGTATATATTTATTTAATTTGACATACTTTTAATTGAAACAATCCATTATATGGTACATGTTTACTGTGAAATAATCACATCGCTTTGAGGATGTTATTGTCCAAACATTCACAATCGATGTTACCATACTAACGAAAAATGTAATTTATTAAAGGTATGTGTAATAGAATAATAAAAGTATGGTTAAAAGATAATAAATATCATATATATTTTACATTAAAATATATTCCATTTTAATTTCCTTCCATAAATTTTGGTTGTGTAGAAATGAACAATCATTATTCTGTGAGGTAGTAATTCATCGTACATAGAAACAGTAAGTTCACTAACCATTTAATATAAATTTTTGTAAGTTTATGTAGTTACATTATCATGAAAACATACTAGTATTTTCATTATAATGGTTTTTTCATAAAATAATACAGTAATATGGGTTTATGGGAATGATAATGGAAATAAAACGAAAATGATAACGAAATATGTTCCCTCTTAATCAGGTAACTCGTTTTTTATTGAACCAAATGGTTCATTTTATTTATTTCATCCCAAAGGGATGATTCTTAGATTAGGGGAGTTATGGTGATGAGTTATTTGGTAATTGATTTTTCAATCCAAATTAGCTGGAGGGTTTTGAGTAAGTGGGAGAAGAGGATGTCCTTTAGTAGTGGATGTTGAATTATAATTTGGTACTATTTTTTCAATGGAATTACATGATTGTTTTTCATGTTCTAAGTGGATCCAATAATGTACCAGATTCTAGACAAAATAGAATTTTGTGAATTTATTTTATGCAAATGTAATTTGGAAAGTTATATTTTTCGTTTTATGCCTTACGTCTTTGGTTTAGTCCCTTATTATGTTTAATTTAAACTTCATCGTTGTAATTAATTTTAATCAATTACACTAATATTTTTTGTCCAAAACAAATTTGTTCTTTTTATTAATTATAAATTATTTTAATCAAAAGTATGTAATACATTTTTTCAAAAAAAAGTCATTCAATTTGTGGAAAATAATTTAATATTTACCCTGTGGTTGGGATGACAATGAGGGTGTTCATTGTAAAAACATTTGAATGCTTGTTATGTTTCTATAAATAATTATAATGTGAAATTTATTCAAATGAAATAAATTGTATTAATTTATAAGAATATTATCTAATAAAAAATTAAACCAAATAATAAATATAATTTATCCCTATAAATAAATTATATTATAAATTGGTTTTGAATTAAATTTTAGAAATTTTCACTACTCATAAAAAAATGAACTATTTCAGAAAAATAAAAATAATTCAACATAACCTAATTATTATTTTGTTAATTAAAATACAATGATTATTTTTAATTAATAATTCAAATAATATATCAAATTTCATATTAAAAATGGTTCTCCATTAAATGATTGAAAACATTCCTCTTATAAAAATACATGATTTTATATGTAAAATAGGGTTTCTTAATTTCTTATGTACGTCAACACTAATTGAGGAATAAAAATATAATTATTGAATATATAAAATATATAATTAATTAAAGTAATACAGTGATTTTAATTAACAATGTCTATTAAGACAAAAATATTTTGGAAACATAAAAATAATAGTATTTCTTTTTCATACCAAATTGGTTATTATATTAATTTATATATTATTGGTAACCATTTAATTAATTATATTGGTATAAAAATCATAAATTTCATAATCTAGTTAAAAGTATTCATAACAGCTACCATAAAGGTTTTTCTATATCATATAATATTTGATGATAATAGTTTAATAATAAATTATTATCATTTTAAAACCTGTATTTTTTTGTAACAAAAGAAATCGATGAAGGTCACTCTTACATGAAAGAAAAGATAAATTGGTGATGAGGGAATTAAAATATAAAGACTATATTATATTTATTTAAGATTGTAAACATATTTTACATTATCATGTTATTATATTCTACTTTTTACATTTAATATTGCTTTTTGTACACCCCATTTAATACAAAGATCTTACTTTGGATGTTTGTGTTGTCATTTTATCCTCCCTAATATAAATTACATCCCAACAATTTAATCTCCATAATAGTTATTTCATTTTTTATACTACCTATCTATGAAAACCCACATCATGAGAAGGGTTCATAATTAATTCATTATAAAACATTGAATGGAATGTACAAAGTTCTTATGTACTACCATCTAACTGGGGTTATAATTTGAAGAACATCAATGGAAAGTAAAGATATGCACTTTTAAGAAAAGAATAAATATTAATAAGGAGTGAATGTGGTATTCAATCACAAACAAATGAATGGCCAATATAAAATTTAGGGCCTCAGTTTCATAAACCTGTGATGTTTTAAGATGCCATCAGTTCAACTTAAATTATGGTATTAGAAAGTCACTTTTCGAATGTTGTCAAATTCATTTACTATCTGATAGGATGAGGAAATATTCATAGGTGATATGATTAAATTTCATTTAAAAAATTCTATATTTTGGTTATGCTTCAATAAAATTATAATTCATTCTTTAATACATGAAATGAATTACCAATAATGCGTTTTTATCCATTGTTCACTAAAATAATCATTTAAAGGGTCATAATTCCTATAAAATAGTTATAAGTCAATGTATTTATCTTTAAATGTTGTCCAAAAAAAGTATGGTTATTAGATTAATCCCTAATCCTCAAAAGTGAAATTACTAGTTCATAATTTACATTTATTAGTCAAATTTTTGAACTAAAAAATTGAAAAATTTACTATGACATTACATACTTCACTGGTTAGTGATAAACCATTATCTTCCATTAATCAGAAATTCAAATCTAATGGCCTTGCCGGATATGATTGATTGTCACATACAATAAAATTATTCCTTTTCTAAATCCAAATTAATATAATTTGAAATATAATGATGATGTACATCCTTGAAATATGGTTATTACATAAATAAAATTCGAATTAATATTTTAAATATAACCTCAATACAAAAAATACTACATATTTTTTTCACATATGTCTGTCTATGGTCTTGGGGTTTTCCACAATATCATTAGTATTATTTATAAACCGTGAATAATTATAGTAAATATAATATAGCATATGTTTTTACTAGGATATTCATTATCATAATTCATTATAGAGGATTGTAAAGAAAATATAAAATTTCTTATGAATATCCCCCAGGTGTGTCAAACCACATTAGTAGGAAGGCTCAATGTCATGTACTAGGTTACCTTGAGCCAAGCCTGGATCACCTTGTCATAGTTATAAGTCATTTGAAAATCAATGCTAGATCCACAACCAATTATAGTGTCTATACATGGCTATAATGTTATGAAAAATATATAATATAAAATTTAACAAAATTATATGGTTTTATTCAATACTTAACCAAATAATTGACTTTTCTGTTATATTATCTAATTTATTTTTTTCTTAAACCTAGTTCCAAAGGTTGATACTAAACATCTATTAATACCAATTCTGTCAACCGATTTCTTGAAGTGTCAAATCTACTCTCTACTATCAATTAAATTTCCATTTTCAAAAGGAATAAATCCATAATAAACCAAATAGTTTATTACTCTGGATAAACCAAATACATAAATTACAAATTTATTATAAAATAATACAGTTGTTACAACATCAATTTTTTTCTCCTAAATAGTTAAATATAATAGAGTATAACTCTTATACATCTATTAAATCCACTCATATCTTTCATAGTATTATTATTCGATTAATGGGGAACAAAACATAGTAAGGGTGAGATTAAATGCTCAGTAAGTGTATGTATTGTGGTAAAATAATTAATAAATGAGAATAAATTAAAATTACAATGTCAATAACTGATAACGAATTCCCTTTATAAAATTAGATAATGAAAAATCAAAATATCATGGTAAGAAACTAGAAAACATTCCATTGAATAAATGGACTAAAAATAAAATATATTGATAGATATATCGATGGAAGATCTCATGGATGGATTATAAATGAAACCAAAAGAGGCGAACACTTAATTATTGGACTCCATGTTTCCTTGGTATATTGTACCATTATCGTCCAGTCCATTACCAATATACTTTATAAAAAATATTGGATAAAACACCATCTAAAGAGGAAATCCAAATCAATCATCCCCTGAGACTACTATGCATCGAGGGGCTATATATAATTGGGCCATACCTGTGTTTTACTAGTCTAAAGCATTACTCAGCTATCATGTAATAGATTTAACATTGTGCCTCATAAAATACTTATATAGACTAGATTATATGGAGTAATAAATATTTTCGCAAATGATAAAATAAAATTCCAAGTAATCACTATTTAAAGAATGGTATATGGTTTTTGAAATGATCATGTCCATGAAGAATGATAAGGATATTTTGGGGAAATTCAATGTCAAATGAGAAAAGTGAATTTAATATTTAATGTGAACTAAAAATAATCACTAAGGTGAATGTGAATAATATCCTTGGATAAAAAATCATAAATTATCTAGAGGATGGATGAGGATGGAATCAATACAGCATACCCCAAGTAGAGTAAAATGAAGGGTTATCATCATTGATTAATGAAAACATTATAAATAGATATTTTAAAAACATTTCTTGTAATAATAACTATTTATTTAGAAAAAAATTTAAACAACAATTTATTTGAATAAAATTTTTAAAAAATATTTAAAAATTAACCTTTTATATATGAAAAGGGTGCTTTAATGAAATTTTGGCGAGTAAATTCGTACATCTGATATGATGTAAATGAACATTAATTTTTCACAATAAAAAAGGTATTTAAAATTCTATATCATCAAAGTGACAAGAATATTATTTTACTAACCATATTAAAAGATATAAAGGCTAACAATTTCATTAACAAATTATTTTAAAATCATTGTTAATAAATATTTCAATAAAACATGGTATTTAGAAAATAAACAGGTTCTATGAATAAATAGAAAAAATTTGGGTATTCGTAAAAAATATTCAAAAATATTTTCAGTTCGAAAGAGTGTAAAATGGTAATAATACATACAAATGGTCATGAATTATTGATAATAATTGAAGGCTTTGATAAAAAATTGATTTATAGTTTCCTAGAATGGAAATTCCATTGAGAGATCATTTGTATTAGTCTTGAAGAAAATAATCATTAAATATCCCAATGTGTCTCATAACAGGTTGAACCATTTTATATCATAATCCTCATTAAGGAATAATATTAAATGAAAATTATAATATCATTAGAATAAATGGATTCATTATATAACATGTCAAAAGTATTATAAACACCATTAAAAAAGAAGTAGGAGTATAAAAATAATTAAATCTCAATGGAATATAAATGGATGTGAAAATACCTTACCTTGAGTCCAACTTGCCTCATATGTCTTTATATTCCATAATAATGAAAATAAGTTAATTCTTTACATTCATTATATTCTTTATCATTTTTATCATAAATTTTATTTCTATTATTATCATGCTGTATTCAACTACTAAATCAGTTTTATTAAGTTGGGTGTTCTGTAGAAATTATGTTTATGTGTCAATAAAACATTGTTAGGTCATATATGGTTAAAGTGGTCATTATACATCATCTATAGAATAATATACCTGAAATATTAATCATATTTATACATAAAACATAATTTTCTATAATATAATAAAATATTGTTATGAAAAATTGTCCAACGTTAGAGTAATGGAGACAGTGGCCCGTATGTATGCATGGGTGACATCCCCATTTTTCATGTTTGGGACTATCTTGTGGGGGAATATGTCTGGATAAGCATCAAATATTCCTCTTTGATGGATTTAACATTGGTAGGTTTGGTCTCCAATGAAACTATATATGTTATCATTAATAAGAGAGAGAGAGAGATATCTATGTTTCCTATTTACATTCATTCCTTATATTCACATAATTTATACACTAATGTTGAGGTATATTAGTGGGTTCCTATGAAGTCTAGTACTCAGTCAATTAAATATCATTTTGGAAATCTTAATGATTTAATACAAAGGGATCTAGAAAAGGTAAACATACATGTGGTGGATGGTTGGGTATGTGGAGCCAAGGATGTGGGAGTTACTGGATGGAGTTCATATGGGACGTATTCTTATGCATTTATTTTACTATCCTTAACCTTACATTGGATATTTTATTATTCATATTTTTAATTCTATAACTCAATAAAAATATTTCATTATTTATGATTTTGTTTAATTTATAAACTAAATTTTTTCCTGTAATAAAATTTTTATCAATTGATAATTTTCACGTTGATATATGGTATAGTCTCTCGACGGTTCGATCTGAGACAATTCCTTTTAGTAAACATGCATTATCATACGTGTAGGTTTTTATGATTTCATGTCACACTTTTGATAGGACCCAATGGTTTTGGTCAGGATATTACAAAACTATATCAGAGGCAATAGTATTTAATAACTTGTATTTCATATTTTACATTATATGGGTTGTGGTAGAAAAGAGTTTGGATTATTGGGGCCCAGATATGGGATCTATATCATTGTCTTAACACCATCCATTATTGGACCTCCATGTTTCAATAATGATGGTTTTTTAATTTTTTTACCATTGACTATATTCACCTTAGGTAATTTTAAAGATGTTGATATATGATTTATGATTTTCCATGCATTCACACATCATGAATAGAAATTTAGGTTCACAATATATATATATATATATATTCAATATAGTGGTTTATAAATATAATTACATTATTATTTCTGATAGATTCTACCAAAGTGAAATATCTATATATTCATCATAAAATGATATAACTTAATTGTAATTAATTAGTTTAATTAATCTTGTTGTGGTGTTTGTGCATATATGATGACTGAGACTAATGTACATGAAAGGGTAAAAGGGTTAGTTCTAAGAAGGGTTATACCTTGGGTTGAGGGTATAATCATTGAGAAACCTAATGTAATCACATATTATAGATATGTTATATTTATATTCGTAGTACTGTCTTTGATTTAGGGACTTGTTGTTAGAGAAATGAGAACAAGAGTATGATGATTGAGCATAGTGTCAATATTTGTCTAATGATTATTTATAGAGATACAAATTCATGATCAGAAGACATTATAGGGTTGGGGTGGAATTGAAAAATTCACAATTTTAACTGATCATCTTTCGTATTATGTTAACAGAAAAATAATATTTAATGGGTTTCTATAGGTGTTAATAATAGATTTATTAATAAATTATTCTTCCCATAGATATTTGGTTTGGATTTAATGAAAATATTAAATATATTATATCGCTATAAACAAATTCTTTTGGATTAATGGAATACATCTTGAATAGTGTCTCTAGTGAGAATTATGAGACCACAATTACATTTGGAATGTGGTCATTACCCTAAGTGATATAATACCTTTGAGAACATCTAGTGATTAGTTAAACAACATACCAGTGTCGTTAGTTTTTTTGTTTTTAGATATATTATTATGAAAGGAAAGAATATATGTTTACGACATATTTTCAGTTTTTTTTCAATTTTCATAACTATTGAAATTATTTTGTATCTGTGTATCTTTGTTGAAAATTTAAAATAAGAATAATAATTGTATTATTATTATTATTATTATTTATGCTGATGAAAACAATTTGAAATTTTCATGGGTAATTATAAATTATCATATAGTGGAAATATTTTTTGGGTGAATATTTTATTTTTGGGTAAAAGTAGTAATTTCTATATAATAATTTTTTTTAAGTAAAATATTCATTATGATTTCTAAGAGATTATTTATATATTATTGAATTATAATTGATTTTATTTTTGAAATAATAATTTTGTCTATAATGGAGGATATTTCATAATAATTGAAATTTATTATCATTATTTTTGTTTTTATTAAATTGAAAATTTTGATTTTGTGGAGATAAATTTAAATATTTGAATATGTATATTATTATGGGTAGAATATATATATATATATCATTGATTTTGTGATTATATATATATATATATATGTTTGTATTGGCCTATATATGTGTATATGCTTATATTTATATATGTATATATAAGGGTATATATATATGTGGGTGCGTGTGTCTGTGGGTGGCTGGATTTATAGCATTGTGTGTGTATGTGTATAATTCATATATTTATATTTTGATGAATTTTATAATATTTAAATTAATGTTTAAATATAATTAAGGGGTATAAATAAACAATTAAATATTTGAAAATAATGGAGGTTGGTCAATTGGGGAGCTTCATAGGAAACAAAGAGGGTTTTTTGAATCCATGAGTAATGGATGGAGGGAGAAAATAGAGATTAATAATGAATTTAAAAAACTAATTATTGAAATACAAAACAATAATACAATGATTTGGGAAGTGTGGAATCCATAGGAGGGCCACTGTTCATCCCCACATCTCTCACATGTTCCTTTCTAAAAAATTCATTTATTAATTTAATTATTATCTTTAATATTATATCTTTGATATTTACAAAAAAAGATTATATTGACACATATTTAGTATTGTTGGGCTTATCTACATGAGTATAAATGAAATCCTATATTTTTTTTATGGCGGTGAGGTGTTGTGTTCAAAATTAATTAATTACAATTTTAATTTTATATGTTAATAAAAATTATGCAAATTTTAATAAAATATTGATTCTCAAATAAAAATATCTCATGCGTGATATTGGTCCTAGTTAGGTACTGATGTCATCATAAAATTAATGTGGATGGTTGCAATCCCTTAACATTACTGTATGCATTATATGAGTTATTGGAATGTTTCTTTGATGAAATGTATTTTCATGGATTTTTAGGCATATGGATAGAGATGATTATGAAATTTTAAAATTTAAAAAGATCTTTGGAATGTAATATGAATTTGTATTGAATGGGTTTTTACACATTCATTTGCAGATAAGTGTTCAGTGGGGCCCAAAGGGAAAATCCCTACGATGGGTGTGTTAGAAAAAAGGTTCACATACATTGGATTATCCCTATTAAGGGATGTGTTGTCCTTGTTTAGGACTATCTGAATAAGTGAATTTTTTGGGTAACCATCGAGGTTCCCTCTCTTACTTTTATAAATCATTTATAGATAACCCTAGAGGATCCTCAATATTATTTTTTTCATGATATATATATATATTATTTACATATGTACCCTATTTACATTCACGAGTTTAACAATTATATTTTCAGAACAACTATTAAGGGATATTTTTGGTTTCCTACTGATTTGTACACTCACACCCTACTCATGTATTTTAGTGCTTGAACAAATTTACTAGTTATGAATTTAGTGAATTAAAAGGGACCTATGGTGGATGGTTGAGTAGTTGGAATAGAAGGATGTGGGTGTTTTATGATGGAGTTTTAGTGGGACATATTCAATGAATTTTTTATAGCCTTATGTCTAATATAGATCCTTATTTAGTATTTTTTATCTATATATCATGACATTCTTATAATTCAGGGTTATGAGGGTATTTTATCTAACTTTTAATTTTTTTTAAATTTAGTTATTTATTTTGACTGTGTACATTGATAGAGGGTATAGTCCCTCCAAGGTTTCATTCAAGACCTGAGATTCTTATTGATGACCTATTAAATAATGGGATGAGAGAATGAGGCCATATGGCTCTACATCTCAGAACCATTGGTTTTGGATTGGATATTTCAAATTTATTCCACATGTTTATTCAAATAGTTATAACGTTGATATAATATATGGTAGATCATGTGTTATTATAACTCCACTAGAAGAATTAGTCCTGAATTATAATAATCAACATAAGGAAAAAATATTTATGATGGGTTATATGCATGATATTTTACAAACATAATGAACTCATGAACCCCACCCCCGTATATTTTTTTCATATGATTGGAATCCAACCATTATCGATTCATAACCTTCATATTTTTATAAAGAAAATTATTATAAAAAAATAAATAAAAACAGAGAATGTATTTGATTATAATTTTAAAAGACTATTTTTTTATATTGAACCATTTTTAAATCATATTGGATATAGATTGAAATTATGATCATAACATGTAATGACATACAAGAAAAAATATGATATGAATGCAAATTATTATATAAATAATTATTAAATTATATAATGTTTTAAATAATAAATATTTATTTTTTAAAACAGATTTGTTATGTGTAACAATAATTTAAAAGGATAAATCTGAGATTTACACATCTAGTTAGTCCACTTCGTCAATAGTACTCACGAGCATCAGAAATCATTTTAGGTTAGCATAAATAAATAACTATTATAAAAAAATTTATGTTTTGAAGTCTAGAATTCATATGGAGTAATTTTAGTTGTCATACATAAAACATGGTTAACAATGAATGTTGATATTTATATAGAATATTTTTAATATTATATAAAAATCTTAATCATTTATCATTTATTAATGAACCACGTTTAACAATTTTATCATTTAGTACACCATAATGTTATGGTATTTCAAAATGACTGTGTAATGATCCAATCCAAAATCCAAAAAAAATAGTTCATAAAATATTTATTTAGTTATACACTATAGTAGTTTGGTTAAAAAAATTTTAATAACATTTACAAGATTCATTTCATATATAGATATTGGATATTATGGAAATTTTAAAATATTCAGCATTTATGTTTAATTATAAATCCCTATTTATATATATATATAAATAATCCTTAAAGGTAATAAAGTATCCCAAACCACCGCTATCTATTATACTTTTTGATCCAAATGAACTTTTTTATTTGAGGGAAAATAACTCACAATATCTATTTTAATTTTCTAAAAGGTTTTCATTTTTCCATTTAAAAGATTCAATCAAATAAAAAGATTCAGAATCAAATAAATATGAAGACGTGTACTTATAGGGCATGGAGATTTAATTTTTGTTATTATATTCTATATGGTAATGATAATAGGGATGTTTAATTGTTTACTTTTATTATCTTATTTAACGAATTATTGGAGGTTTTTAATTTTTACGATATATAAAACAATAAAATAATATATACCTTTATAAGACAATTAATTTATTGAAAATGAAACATATTTATAAATCTAAAAAGACACATTTTTTTAAATAAATGTGTACAATTAAAATTATTTATGGTTGAAACATCGTATCAATTTTATAATCCTATAATTAATGCATTTGGAAAATGTATACTATAGGTTCCTATGGGTAAAAACAACCCCCACACTATTTCTAACAGGAATAAGTTCTTTTATGTTAACCAGTCCCATTTTTCTTCTTAAATAGTTTGAATTAGCAAAAATTGAATGGCACACATCCATTAAATAACTTCTATCAAATATAATCAAAATGATTAATACCACAAACATATAAAACATAAAATCCATGTTTTTTGTCTCTCATTAATTCATTAGATTGTATTGAACGCATTTTATTTTTTTAAAATTGATATTTAATTTAAGGTACATCGAGTCCAATATGAGGCATATTATGTGAAAGGGAAACCCATTAATTATTATAAAATGTTATTGACAGTTTTAGAAAATTCATAGAATGTAAAAAAAGATCATATATAATTACAAAGATATTTCATTCTAATGAAAAAAATTAATATTCGATAGTATAGAGTAAAAAAATTAAAAATGGGTCCAAACATCGAATAGAATAAGACAAAATACAAATCATTTGATCAAGGGGAAAACAAAAATCATAAGAGAAGAATAATAGAAAACTAAAAAACTATTAAAATATAACCAAACCATATTAAAGACAAACAAACACCACTGAGAAGAATAAAAAAAGAAATGGGCTAAATGATCGATTAAAAGTGAGTAACGAATATCAAACCTTTGATTTATGTTTCAAAATGATTGAAAGATTCGCAGGTGGAGACTACAGAAGTCATCTTCCAAAAAATCATGATTGACCTGAGCTAGTTGATCTCAAATGTTGTTCTTTGAAAACTAGTGATAGAGTTTTATAAGAACTAGTAAAAATAGCTGATGAAATATATATTTTTAATTTTTAAATTCTAAAATCATAGATAAATCTATAATAAATAATAAACATTAATAGTGTTGTCAAATGATTCCTTTATAAATGTTTCACATCACGCTGATATGTACTAGTTAAATGTTAAAAAATTTAAAAACTATAATAATTTACTTGTAATATAAAAATGAATTTAAAATTTTTATTTATAATAAAAAATATTGAATATTAAATATAAATAAATTGGAAATATTTGAAAAATAATGAAACATTATATATATAATAATCTTATTTATATTATGATAAATGAATAAATAATATTAATTTTATAAATGAAAAAAAATTTAATTGTAAAAAATAAAGTTAGTACTATATAAAACAAATGAATATATATTAAAATTAAAAAATAATTTTGACTGGCATTGCACTTAAATTATAAGGATTCAATTTTTATTCCATATTAATAATTAATAACAAATAAATATAAAAATATGAAAATAAAGGAATTATTAATATAAAATTAAAAAATAGTTAATTCAGTATACTAATGACATATTTAAAAAAGGAAACCTAATTAAATGAAAAGGTTTAAATAAATATTAAAAATTACAAAATTAGAAAAATATTATTAAATATCTATAAATAATCAATATTAAATTAATAAATTTCAAAGGTATTATAACTAAATAAGTATTAAAAATTATTAGATAATGATAAATGAATAAATTTTAAAAATGAATAATATTTAATAGTTATGAATGAATAAATTGAAAAAAAAAATTAAAAATGATTTATTATTTTTCACTATATAATTTAATGAAATAAATTAAATGAAAAAATATTATAATTAAAAATTATAAATTTCCACAATTAAATTAAAAAAATAATATATTTATAATGATGAAATAATTATAAATTAATAAAAAATAATTATATATATTTTGAAAAAGTAAAATTTAAACAAAAATGAATAAATATAAAAAATATAAATTACATACATATTAAATTTGATGAGTCATAAAATTATAAAAATGTATAAATATTAATCCAAAATGATAATATTCCAAAAATATTATATGGATAAATATTGGAAGAGAATAAAGGGAGAAAAAATTTGTATATTTAAAAATGAGTAATTAATATTAAATGAATAAATATATGTACAAATTACATACATACACATCAAAATATACATACACGTAGATATATACATAAACATACATACACATACACAATCATATATAAATAACAAATACATACAATTCCATACTCAAAAATACAAAAACATACACATACATACATATACATACACGTAAAAATATACATACAGAAACATACACTCAAACATACACATATAAATACAAACACAAACACAAACACACACACAAAATACATATATATTCATAGTACTTATACATACCCAAAAATGCACAAACAAACACATACATATGCGCACAAATAGATGTACACAAAAAACTCATACATCAACATATATAAACATACATGTACACATATACATACCCCACCATACAAAAAACATACACATATATATTCATACATACACATTTTATATAAGAACACATAGACAACGTAAATCTACGCGGTCAAACATATACACATATACATAAATACACATTAAAAACATACATACATGCATGTACATCTATATACATACACATACAAATAAGCATAGACATACATACATACACATATACATAAACATTAAAAATATTCAAATAGAGATATATATATATATATATATATATATATGCATACACCTCACAACACTACACACATATATAGGTATAAAAAACATTCTCATACACAAAAACACATATAAACGAATACAAAGAAACAAATATATATATATCCAAAAAGAAACATCCATGCATACACAAACATATAAATATTGGTGTTTCTATATTTTTAATTATTTAATATTAATATAAATATATAAATTCAGAGATGAAGTATATATAAGTGAATATTTATATTCAAATATATAATTATATAATTATTAAATAAAATAAAAATATGTTATATTGATATATACATTTTAAAATAAATGTATAAAAATATATTATTAAATATTAGTATTCTTTAATATAAATTTATGATTTTTAATATATAAATTTTTGAAAATATATTTGATGATTTTTTATTGAAATATTGTTATATTAAAATATTGTTAAATAAAAATATTTAAATATTATGATTACATATATATATATATATATATATTCATATAAATCATATATTAATATATATATATATATTAAATAATTCATGAAACGTTTTATCAATAAAATTTTGGTTCTATATTAGTGTGAATTATTTTTACTGATATATAATGTACTCATCGAGATATATATTAATCAGTGCAATTAGATGGCTTAGATAAAAGTCCCCCACCTTATTGATCTTTTTTATAATTGATATAAGTCAATTCTTAATGTACATGAATATATAGTAGTTTTTCCAAATACTCTGATTTATTATGAGGAGAGAATCGGGACGCCTTCTTAAAATAATCCTTTAACAAAATAGAGGGTCCAAATCCCTTTATATAGACCTCCCTATCATTTTTCATTTAAAAAAATTTTCTAGCCATTTTCATGGTATCAAAAAACGTATATTCCTATATTGAATTATTCACTGAATTCCCCCAATGAATGTTAGTTATTTTATCCATTCCTAATGTATTTCATTTAATCCATTCAAAATATATTATAACCAATAGAGTAATGTGATAATATCCACTCACATATATTTAAATCATATTTTATTGGATATCCAACAACATAATTGACATATTTGAACAACATATTTGAATAAACACTGCCATATAAATCTTCCACATATTTTTGATATGCGTGTTAGAAATTTTATTCATTTTCCATCATATTCCCTCTCTTCAGATTGTTAATTTTCATCACAGGTTACCTCTAGATGTCATATTTGTCATCTATATAATTTACATTATAAAACTAAATATAATATTTATGTGTATAAAATAAAAACCAAAACAAATAGAAAAATATAATGAATTAATATATATATTTTTAATACAATGAATCATTTGAATAATTTATATTAAAAAATAGGTCATATTAAAAATGATTCAAATCCCAATAAATATTTACAGTTCTATAATCCTCAATACAGAGTGAAATAATTGGTGTATTAAATGATGTGGTTATAGATGTATTAGAAAAAAAATATTTTCATATAGTCAAAAAACAAATAAAATCAACATTAATATCATAGTTATGAAATATAATTTACCATAAATAAGAAAAAAAATATTAATGAATCAGATAGTATCAGTAATTATTAATTAATATATTACCTACTTATCAATATATGATATATTTCTTTAAAAATATTCATATAAAATTTCATAAATGTATGTTATTTTATATAATCATGCAGAAAAATAAGAGTCCATTACTTGGATGTTATGAATGAAATTTAGGAAACATCATGTACCTATATTGTTGTACTAAAATCACTCCACAATTCAAAATAATATTTTTCAAGGGATGAATATATTCCATCAAATACCAAAAGATAACCTTAAAGAATATTTATTACACCATTCCATTCCATAAGTTTCTCAATGTGAGTAAACAAACCAAAAAGTTCATATCAAAATTTCCCGCTCAACATTTCATAAATCTCATCATCATAAATATTATAAATAATCCACTAAAAAATATATAATTTCTGAATAGGATATGATATATAGGAATAAAATGGTAATAATTCAAGTCAATGGGTATATAATAATATTTATCATAAGGAAAATTTCATCACTTTTACATGTTTCAATTATTTCATATCAAACTACAAATTTTTATCAATATTTTTTTGCAAGAGACAAAAGTAAACCTATATATATTCAATATAACATCAGAATCAATAATCATGAAGGGAAAATGTTAAATGCATACTCACATTCATCTTTAATAGGTACTCCATTTTATCTTTCCTATGTTCCTAACCTATTTTTTAATATTGAGGAGAAAAAAATTAAAAACCATTTGAAATATAAGGATTTCATTTTTTTGTTCAATGAATTATTAAATAGTATTGGCGTTATGAATAGCTTAAACCACGACTGAGAAAGAAAATACAACAATAGAACATCGTTAACCATGAGAAGTATGATTATGAACTACCTTTATATAGTGTTCAAAAGATAAGACTAGGGCAGTATAAATTTTATATGGACTACTCAAATGAAATGATCACATTTTCAATCTAGATAATTTCTTTAATGAAAATATAAATTTTTTTTATGAAATATTATCTATTCAATGCATATTAATTATCATATAATTGTAATTTTATATACATGTATAAATATATATTTGTCACAGAAATAAATTTACATATATTTATCTAATAAAAATTATATATAAAAATGAAATAACCTTTAAATAAGAAATTATAAATATTGTTTTCAGCCCATCGAAATGCCCATTTATTATACATTTAGTTATATTGAACTTATAATAATTCTTTTCTGATCTTTTTATACTTATTTAAATTAAATGCATTTATTTCTAGTGCAACCCCCCTTATAAATACAAGTTGGAGGGCCTAGTTCATTGGCCTAGTATATTTAAGAACACCAACATCACATAACCATTAAGCCATTACAACCTTGAATAGTCCCATCTCATTTATATAAATTCATCATTGATTCTATGTATAGAATCCTCCATATATTTTAAGAACAGTTTTACAATTATTTTCAACATATGAAAAAATAATTTTTGAAAATATTCCCCACGTATAACAAATGTTTTCCATGGTTGGAATTTATTCCAAAAATATTTAATCTCTAAATAATATGAAGAATATTTATCTATAATGATCATGAAAATATTTTTCATCACAAAAATAATGAGTTATTTATCCCTGATTTTACCAATATTGTCACTAGTATGGATAATAATTTGCGAAAAATTTAATAATCCTTTTATTTATATTAATATCCTTACTCGTAATGTAACATCCCAGGTAAATGAAGAATAAAGAATTTTCATATTTATTAATATTTACGAATTAAATATTAATTTTACTTTAATGGGTTTGCTATGTTCGATTGCTTACTCGATACGCAACGATGAGTTTCTTTTAAAACATACGTTGCACACTAGTAATATAATAATATTATTTTAAATGGTAGTTAACATGTAGCCGTTGTATTGGCGGGAATGGATATAAATAACTATAATATGATTATATATGTTTTTAAATGTTATTACATTTATCCAATAAAAGATAAAGGCTTAAAATACGGAAAGAATTCAATTTTAGGCATTTATACCCTAATTTTCACTAAAGGTTCACTTATCACCTTTTGATGGCGAATCGTCAGTAAATATAGTTTTGATCACTCTGAGACATTATATTGGACCAAATATAACACTTTTTTAGAATCAGGACATCAAAATTTACTTTATGTAAATTTTTGGTATTTTTCCGATAATGTTCATTTTTTTAATGAATAGTGTAAAATGTTGTATTTTAATTCAAAACCTCTTTATAATCTAATTTATTAAAATGATTAGATAATCTTTTGAATTGGTTTTTAAGTTCAATTAGAATATATTTTACCATTTAATCCAATAGTGGTCGTTGGAATTAATTTCACTTTGAAATCGGATTTAAACTAGTGTCAATCTTTTGATACTTATTGTTTCATAAAAACACGCTATTTGTCATGACAGTGGGAATTAATTATTAAATTAATTAATGTGACTTATATGTTTTGAATTTTTTAAAATAGACTTCATTTTTTAATTCGTAATATCAAATATAGATTAGTGTGAATTTTTGGTATTTTTCTGAAAAACTTCAATTTTTGATGAATAGTGAAACCACTAAGTGGTACTTATAAAAACTGATTTTTCATTTAAATGAAATTTTACCACTTCTGTGTATTTAATTTCAAAAATCTGACATACATGGTTGTCATTAAGATGTAAAATGTGGTTCAATGGGGTTAAAATAATTTTTTGGTGAATAGTAACTTATTAAGTTTTTAATCGCAATTAGAGGTAATTAGTGTAGTTTAAGGTAAAAATAATGTTTTAATTATATGAGATGAGCTTGACACATGTCCTACCCTCATTGGATGTGTCATGGCCGACCAAGACAATCCATGAGTCAACTTGGGGACCCCGTGGAGCCACTTTGGTTGAGAAATGACATAAATAGCTTTTTATTTAATGTTAAAGTAAAAATGACACAAACATGAAATGTTTTACAAAAACAATTTTTACATGGGGTTATAAAAGTCATATTTTTTACTATAAATATTCATTAGAAATATAAGAAAATTTCCCACATCGTGATTTTTGATTTATACTTTTTAGACATTAATAAATTAAATTATTTATGACATCATGATGATGCAGTGATTACCTCATTAATAAAAGATTTAAATAAAATGTAATGATAATGTAAATTCTATGACCTACACATGTCCAAAACCTATTGGATGGGTGTATTTCGAACCCTTATCACCTTATCCTCGAAAAACATCAATGTGGGACCATTAAAATCCGAAACTCATTCTAAAATAAAGTAACATTTTCTTACTTTCCAAGAGTGCCCCTCCTCTCCTCTTATAAATGGCCCCCACCTCTACCTCCTTACCCACACTCCCAAAGCCTTTGGCTCGGCCAAACTCTGCCCATATTGTCTCTCCACTTCTCTATATTACTCATTTAAGCCTCACTTTGGGAAGAAGTCTTCCCAAGGAATCCTTTGAGCTCAAACCAAAGGGAGTTACCTGATTTTAAGGTAATGTCTTCACTTGAGTCCTTTCGTTTTATTTTGCTTCTCCAAACCCCTAAACACTTTGTATTCCTTTATTTTGTAATAACTCCAGTATCATCAATATACTAGTATGTTTTTATAATAAGGATTCGAGCTACACTTACACACACCTACATATAATGGTTAAAGAACATACTATTTCTGTGGATGGTGAATTTCGGCCTCCTGAAACGATGATTTTTCAACATTCTTTTAACACCTTCAAAGGTGGCCATTAAGATGACACTATATTTATATATGATATATAATATGTTTATGTTTTCCTTATGCTTCTGTATTTTTCATTTTGGGCATACCTTTATGGTTTCCACTATGGGTAAACACGATATCTTAATTTAAGGAAGTGCGGACTACCGCCCCTCAATGTGATGTGATTCGTTAATGCCATATGTGGGATGTATAAAGTATGGATATAAAGTTATTATATATGATGTTATACTGTAATTATTTATATATACCTCTATATCATTATTATTTATTTCCATTAAAGTATGAGATAGAAATGAAAGTAGCGTTCATGCGTACGTACGGCTTACCGTCTCCAGGAACGGTGCATTTCATTTCTTATCCCCAAATGTAATGTACTATTATAAGTACATGTATATAGTGGATATATATGATGAATGATACATATAAATGATGAATATAATTCTGTATTTAAAATATACATACCTCTCATTTAGTTTTAATTCCATTAATTTGACAAAGAAATGAATGTAGCGTTCATGCGTACGTACGGCTTACCGTCTCCATGAACGGTGTATTTCATTTCTTACCTCTAAATGAATATGTAATATTATAAATACATGTATATCCTAGATATATATGATATATATGATATCCAAATCAGGAATGTCATTCTGGATATAAAGAACCTTTGACCACATGAATAACATTTAATTGTAAGAAGTCCACTTTCGACTTAAGAACCAAATATCGACAAAACAAAAATTATTAACTTAAATGGTTACATAATGTTTATAACAAGATAATAAGTGATATAAAGGTAATAATGAACTTGAAAAAGGTTATTAATCAAGTAGAAATTAACTCAAGTTTATTATTCAGGACGTTAAAGAACGATCGAGTCAAGTCGAACCCGAGGTAAGGGAACTTCTTAACCCAATTTCCATTCTTTGGGTTAATCTATTACTTTCAAATTATGTCATGATATTATTATGTCCTATCTTGTATTTTTACATTCGTTATGTGTACTTATAGTGAATACACATATTAGATCTATTTTATTTAAAAAATGATCTTTGTAAGGGAGTTCATCTCAATCTTCTTTCAGTGAGGCAAATTTCATTTTATACACAACTACCTTTTATACGGTGTATAAACCCCTTTGACTTTTACTTTTATACAAAATGAATCTTTTTCTACGAAGCGTTTTACTAAACGAAAAAAAGGAATGTTTCTTTTAACGTATGCGGTGACAACGACCTTTTCCGCCGTCACGAGTATTATTTGGTCTTTAGCTTCCTCAACAAGCCATGATGTTTTTAAAATGAAATAAATACCATATACTATTTTATGTATTTTGGTATTGAAAATGGTTTTTATAATGGATTTGTTATGCCAATATATTTAAGTGATATATTTTGATCAAAGTGTGGAAATATTTTCTTTCCATTATATTTGTTTTATGTCTTATGATTTTTATAATGGTACTTGGACATTTGACGGGTGGTTACGTGATAAACCATATGACGGGTGGTGCTGTGAATACCAGGACTGGTGGTTACGTTATAACCTCGAATGCATTGGGTATGGAAGTTTTCCATATGGATATTCCATTAAGTATGTATGGAAGATGGTTTTATGGCTATTCTATTAAGTGATATGTGTGGAGGTCGACCGTATGGTTATTCCACTTATGTATGTTTATGTCCCAAGTTACCTTTATATGTTATGTGTTCTTTATATGGGTTTTTTGGTAATAATTTGGTTACAAAATGGTAAGTAATGATATTTTATTCAGTGAAGAGTTTTTATTACTTCATGAAGGTGAAGGTATTACATTGATAAAGTATACATGGTTTACGTGATGTTTGAAAAACTAACAGTTTTCATTCTTTGTGTATCACTTACTGAGCTTTTTATGCTCACCCCAAGTTTTTTTGAAATGTTTTTCACAGGACTTAATGTGGAATAGGGTCAAGGACAGGATCAAGGGAAAGTCATGCTATATAAAACATGGAACTAGACATGTCTCTTTTTAGTAGTTTTTTTATTTTATGGAAACATAGTAGAAGTGTCTACTTTGTAATCTTTTGAGATGTAATAGTTATGTACTAATTCTCTAAAACTCTAAACCTGAAAAGATCCTCAATGTGAATTATTCATTTAATTCAATATTAAGTAAGGTTTAAGGCTGGGGCTTTATAGTTGGTATCAATGGTCAGTTTAGACAACTTTTGGAGTTAGAAAATTGTTAAATTATAAGTTAATTTATGGTATGACTGAAATGATATAGCATTTAAAGATTAACATGTTGCTTAACGTAAGATATTCATGTGTATAGAATGTTTTTTCGAAGAGGAAACATGAAATTTGTGCTAGGAAGGTATACATATGGAAATGAACTTCTAAATCAGCATCCTGAGATGGTCAGAATCATAATTTAACAGTTTGTTGCAGTGATGGCTTAGTTGACTTAGGTGAAAAATGTTGGTTGTTTTTATTGATGATATTTTGGTGTTTTTTAAAAGTAAAGAAGAGCATGAAAGTCATTTAAGGGTTATCTTGCAAACCATAAAAGAAAATAAACTATATGAGAAATTCAGCACGTGTGAGTTTTGGTTACAAAAAATTTCTTTCCTGGGTCACATTGTTTCAAAAGATGGCATAACTGTTGATCCTGCTAAAACAAAAGTTGTTGAATAATGGCCAAGAACCACAAATGTAACCAAGATCCGTAGTTTTCTTGGTTTTGCAGGTTACTACTGAAGGTTTGTTGAAAATTTTTCACAGTTATCCAATACAATGACTAAGCTAACTCAAAAGGGTGTTAAGTTTATCTGGACAAAAGAATGTGATGATTGTTTTCAGTAGTTGAAAAGAAGATTGGTGAATGCTCGAGTTTTGGCACTTCCTTCCCGGAATAGTGAGTTTGTTATATACAGTGATGCTTCGTTGAAGGGACTTGGCTGTGTCCTTATGCAGAATGATCAGGTAATTGCTTATGCTTCACGTTAGTTGAAAACTCTTGAGGTAAATTATCCTACACATGATTTGGAATTAGCTGCTGTTGTTTTTGTTTAAAAAATTTGGAGGCATCATTTGTATGGAGTAAAGTGTGAAATATATACTGATCACAAAAGTTTAAAGTATATATTCACTCAGAAA
Source organism: Viscum album (assembly GCA_963277665.1). Taxonomy (NCBI): domain Eukaryota; kingdom Viridiplantae; phylum Streptophyta; class Magnoliopsida; order Santalales; family Viscaceae; genus Viscum; species Viscum album. Next base: position 1,097,888,578 of record OY728157.1, read on the forward strand.
GAATTGAACATGAGATAGAGGAGATGGCTAGAATTAATCAAGGATTATGATTGTACAATTCACTACCATCCGGGAAGAGAAAATAAAGTGGCAGATGATTTGAGTCGAAAAAGTAATGCTTCATTAACCATGCTATGTTTGGAACGAGATCCTTTGTTTTTTGATTTTATGAACATTGGCATAGAAGTGGTTGGTGCAGGAAGTTATTCTGTTTTGTTTCAGGTATTAGTGAAATCTTCTCTATTCGACAGAATCAAGCAAGCACAGAAGCAAGACAGCGAGTTGCAGAAAAAGGTAAAGTTGGTTCAGAAAGGGAAGTTTCCTGAATTCAACATTGATAATGATTGTGTTTTGAGATTTGGGAAGAGATTGTGTGTGCCTTGTGATTCACAGTTGAAGAAAGAGTTGTTATGTGAAGCTCATAGTTCTCCGTTTTCAGTTCATCCTGGCAGTACTAAGATGTATAGAGATCTGCGGGAGTATTACTGGTGGTATGGAATGACAAGGGATATTGCTGATTTTACTGTGAATTGTTTGACTTGTCAGCAGGTTAAAGCAGAGCGGAAGTTACCGAAAGGGATGCTTCAGCCTTTACCAGTTCCAGAGTAGAAATGGGAAAATATATCCATGGATTTTGTTGTGGGATTACCGAAGACATCTAGAGGTAATAATGCAATCTCTGTTATTGTTGATCGCTTGACTAAATCTGCTCATTTCCTTTCTATACGAGATACTTTTTCCCTAGATCAACATTACCGTTTGTATCTTAAAGAGATAGTTAGGTTACATGGATTTCATCTCTCCATTTTATCTGACCGTGATCCTAGGTTTACTTCTACCTTTTGGAAAGGCCTTCAGAAGTCGTTTGGTGCTGAATTAAATTTTAGTACAACTTTTCAGCCACAATCAGATGGGCAGTCAAAACGAACAATTCAGACCATGGAGGATATGCTACGATCATGTTCGATGGATTATCAGGGAAGTTGGGACCAACATCTTTCTTTGGTTGAGTTTTCATATAATAATAGTTTTCATTCTAGTATACAGATGGCACCATTTGAGGCATTATATGGGAAGCGGTGTCGAACTCCAGCATTTTGGGTGAAGTGGGTGAAAGGAAGATGATGGGACCAGAATTGGTAGAAGAGATGCCAGAAAAGGTTCAGTTGATTCAGAAAAACATGAGAATAGCTCAGAGAAGGCAGGCGAGTTATGCAGATAACCGGAGGAAGGATCTATCTTTCGAGGTAGGTGATCATGTTTTTCTCAAGGTTTCTCCATAAAAAAGTGTGATGTGATTTGGTAAGAAAGGAAAGCTGAGTCCAAGGCTCATTGGACCATATGAAATTCTGGAGAGAGTTGGATAATTTGCATACAGAGTGACATTACCTCTGAGTTTATCTCAGGTACACAATGTTTTTCATGTTTCGATGTTGAGGAAGTATATGCCAGATTCATCTCATGTTTTGAGCCCAGAGGTAGTTCCGTTGGAAGAGAATCTCTCTTATGAAGAACAACAAGTCCAGATTCTTCACCGAAGAGAGCAAGTGTTGCGAAATAAGGTAATCCACTAGGTAATGGTTTTCTGGAAAAACCATATGGTTGAAGAGGCAACGTGGGAATCTGAAAATGCTATGAGGGATAAATACCCCCACTTATTTTGATAAGTGAATAAAATTGCGAGGATTCAATTCACAAAATGGGGGTAGGATGTAACATCCTAGGTAAATGAAGAATAAATAATTTTCAAATTTATTAATATTTATGAATTAAATATTATTTTTACTTTAAAGGGGTTTCTATGTTCGATTGCATACTCGATACGCACCGATGAGTTTCTTTTAAAACTTACGTTGCACACTAGTAATATAATAATATTATTTTAAATGGTAGTTAACATGTAGCCGTTGTATTGGCGGGAATAAATAGAAATAACTAAAATATGATTATGTATGTTTTTTAAATGTTTTTACATTTATCCAATAAAATATAAAGGCTTAAATTACAGAAATAATTCAATTTTAGGCATTTATTCCCTAATTTTCACTAATGGTTCACTTATCACCTTTTGATGGGGAACTGTCATTAAATATAGTTTTGATCACTCTTATACATTCTATTAGACCAAATATAACTATTTTTTAGAGTTGGGACATCAAAATTTTCTTTGTGTAAATTTTTGGTATTTTTCTGATAAAGTTCATTTTTTAATGAATAGTGTAAAATGTTGTATTTTAATTCAAAACCTCTTTTTAATATAATTCATTAGGATGATTATATAATCTTTTGAATTGGTTTTTAAGTGAAATTAGAATATATTTTTACCATTTAATCTGATAGTGGTCATTGGAATTAATTTCACTTTGAAATTGGACTTAAACTAGTGTCAATCTTTTTATACTTATTGTTTCATTAAAACACGCTATTTGTCATGACAGCGAAAATTAATTATTAAATTAATTAATTTCACTTATATTTTTTTAATTTTTAAAAATATACTTCATTTTTGAATTTGGAATATCATATATATCTTAGGGTGAATTTTTGGTATATTTCTGAAAAACTTCAATTTTTGATGAATAGTGAAACCACTAAGTGGTACTTATAAAAACTGATTTTTCGTTTAAATGAAAATTTACCACTTCTGTGTTTTTAATTTCAAAAATCCAACATACATGGTTTTCATTAAGAAGTAAAATGTGGTTCTATGGGATTAAAATAATTTTTGGTGAATAGTAACTTATTAAGTTTTTAATCGCGATTAGAGGCAATTAGTGTAGTTTAAGGTAAAAATAATGTTTTAATAATATGAGATGATCATGACACATGTCTACCCTCATTGGGTGTGTAATGGCTGACCAAGAAAATCCTTGAGTCAACTTGGGGACCCCATGGAGCCACTTTGGTTGGGAAATGACATAAATAACTTTTTGTTTGATGTTAAAATAAAAATGACACAAACATGAAATGTTTTACTAAAACAATTTTTACATGGGGTTATACAAGTCATATTTTTGACTATAAATAATAATTAGAAAGCTAAAATGATTTACTACATCATTGTAGTTTTTTTATAATTTTTAGACATTAAATAAAATAAATTATTTATGACATCATGATGATGCAACGATTACCTCATTAATAAAGGATTTAAATAAAATGGAATCATAATGTAAAATATATGACCTAAACATGTAAAAAACCTATTAGATGGGTGGATTTCGAAACCTTATCACCTTAAACTAGAAAAAAAATCAAAGTGGGGCCATTAAAATCCGAAACTCATTCTAAAATAATGCAACATTTTCTTACTTTCCAAGAGTGCCCCTCCTCTCCTCTTATAAAAGGCCCCCACCTCTAACTCCTTACCCACACTCCCAAAGCCTTTGGCTCAACCAAACCCTGCCCATTTTGTCTCTACACTTTCCTCTATTACTCCTTGAAGCCTCACTTTGGGCAGAAGTATTCCCAAGGAAGCATTTGGGCTCAAACTAAAGGGAGTTACCCGATTTTAAGGTAATGTCCTCACTTAAGTCCTTTTGTTTTATTTTGCTTCTCCAACCCCCTAAACTTTTTTTATTCATTTCTTTTCTAACAACTCCAGTATCATAAATATAATAGGATGTTGTTATAATAAGGATTCGAGCTACACATTCACACACCTACATATAATGGTTAAAGAACATACTGTTTCCGTGGATGGTGAATTTCGGCCTCCCGAAACGATGATTGTTCAACATTCTTTTAACACCTTCAAAGGTGGCCATTAAGATGACACTATATTTATATATGATATATAATATTTTTATGTTTTCCTTAAGCTTCTGTATTTTTCATTTTGGGCATACCTTTATGGTTTCCATTATGGGTAAACGCGATATCTTCATTTAAGGAAGTGTGGACTACCACCCCCTCAAAGTGATGTGATTCGTTAATGCCATATGTGGGACGTATATAGGATGGATTTAAAGTTATTATATATTATGTTATAATGGAATTATAATATAACTCTATATCATTATTATTTCATTCCATTAAAGTATGATATAGAAATGAAAGTAGCGTTCATGCGTACGTACGGCTTACCGTCTCCATGAACGGTGCATTTCATTTCTTATCCCCAAATGTAATGTACTATTATAAGTACAAGTATATAATAGATATATATGATGAATGATACATCTAAATGATGAATATAATTCTGGAATTAAAATATACATACCTATCATTTAGTTTTAATTCCATTAATATGACAAAGAAATGAAAGTACCGTTCATGCATAAGTACGGATTACCGTCTCCATGAACGGTGCATTTCATTTCTTACCTCTAAATGATTATGTAATATTATAAATACATGTATATGATGGATATATATGATATATATGATATCCAAATCAGGAATGTCATTATGGATATAATGAAGCTTTGACCACACGAACAACATGTAATTGTAAGAAGTCCACTTTCGACTTAAGAACCAAATATCGACAAAACAAACATTATTAACATAAATGGTTACATAATGTTTATAACATGATAATTAGTGATATAAATGTAATAATGAACATGAAAAAGGTTATTAATCAAGTATAAATTAACTCAAGTTTATTATTCAGGACGTTAAAGAACGATCGAGTCAAGTCGGACCCGAGGTAAGGGAACTTCTTAACCCAATTTCCATTCTTTGGGTTAATCTCCTACTTTCAAATTATGTCATGATATTATTATGTCCTATCTTTTATTTTTACATTCTTTATGTGTAATTATGGTGAATACACATAATAGATCTATTTTATCTAAAAATGATCTTTGTTAGGGACTTCGTCTCAATCTTCTTTCAGTGAGGCATATTTCGTTTTATACTCAACTACCTTTTATACAGTGTATAAACCCCTTTGACTTTTACTTTTATATAAAATTAATCTTTTTCTACGAAGCATTTTACTAAACGACAAAGAGGAATTTTTCTTTTAACGTACGCGGTGACAACGAACTTTTCTTCCGCCGCGAGTATTATTTGGTCTTTGGCTTCCTCAACAAGTCGTGATGTTTTTAAAATGAAATAAATATCATATACTATTTTATGTATTTTGGTATTGAAAGTGGTTTTTATAATGGATTTTTTATGTCAATATATTTATGTGATATATTGTGATCATAGTGTGGAAATGTTTTCTTTCCATTATATTTTTTTATGTCTTATGATTTTTATAATGGTACTTGGACATTTGACGGGTGGTTACGTGATAAACCATATGACGGGTGGTGTCGTGAATACCAGGACGGGTGGTTACGTTATAACCTCCAATGCATTGGGTATGGATGTCGGCCGTATGGCTATTCCATTAAGTATGTATGGAATTTGGCCGTATGGCTATTCCATTAAGTGATATGTGTGGGAGTCGACTGTATGGTTATTCCACTTAAGTATGTTTATGTCCGAAGTTACCTTTTTTATGTTATGTGTTATTTATATGGGTTCTATGGTAATACTTTGGTTACAATAGGGTAAGTAATGATATTTTATTCAGTGATGAGTTTTTACTACTTCATGAAGGTGAAGGTATCACTTTGATAAAGTATACATGGTTTACGTGATGTTTGAAAAACTAACAGTTTTCATTCTTTGTGTATCCCTTACTGAGCTTTTTTTGCTCACCCCAAGTTTTTTTGAAATGTTTTTCACAGGACATAATGTGGAATAGGGTCAAGGACGAGATCAAGGGAAAGCCATGCTATATAAAACATGGAACTAGACATGTCTCTTTTAGGAGTTTTTTTTATTTTAAGGAAACATAGTGGAATTGTCTACTTTGTAATCTTTTGAGATGTAATAGTTATGTCCTAATTCTCTAAAACTCTAAACCTGAAAAGATCCTCAATGTTAATTATTAATTTAATTCAATATTAAGTAAGGTTTAAGGCTGGGGCCTTATACGTAATGTGACATGTAAGAAACACGATTTTTATTTTATTTTATTTCCATGTTACTATAGTTGGAAAACCCTTGAAGAATAACATTTAAAATATTTTTAAAATATTCCACTCTCGCACCTAAACAGTTCCAAAAAATCATGAGTCTAGGATATATGTGAATTAAAAATAAATAGTTTTGAAGTAAATTAAAAAATGATTAAAATATTAATTTATAATAAACATAAATTGAATATCACTAATAATAAAGATCCTAGAATATATCCTCATATAAATATCATGATAAGACATAGATACTAAAATTCTGATGGACCGTATATTTTCAACAATTCGGAGAAGATATTTTTTTATTAATCCATCTTAATATTGATGATTATATTTTTAAACTCATATCAAAATGATAATCAAACCTAATGGGTATTATATTTATTTAAATGAAAATAAACTGATTTTTTTTGGAAATTTACCATAATTTAGTTTATATTATTATATTTTCAAAATGACTCGAACCCTCAGACTTTTCATCCTTATTAGATAGTACATAATTAAGTGTTACAAATTATTTACCTGAAGTTGTAATATTTTCATCACTAATATAGTTTTTTTTATCAAGGTTAGGTATCAGATGCATAAGACCATATTGGATTATCTCTATCATGTAATTTTGTGTAGAGATTAGTGGAATACAATGTGGAATTTAATTATATTATTGAACTAGTAACAAATCGAGGTTATTAACTAAACAATATATCATCTGCATCCCAAAGAAAAGTCAAGAAAAACTGAAATTAATAAAATTTTAATTTCATAAAAGAATATTAAATTATATCAATGTTATATTTCATAGATTAATATTATTTGTTGAAATGATAGTGAAAAATTAGGGTAAACATTAACAGAAATCAATAAAAGAAGACCCAACAAATTCATAGTCGATCGAAAAATAAATATTAAAATTTAAATATTCAAAAATGAAAATTTATTGCACTAAAACCCTAAATAATTGAGTGGAGTTGTTTCCATTGGAGTTTTATTTCCACAATAGAGTTGTGATTGAGTGGTTACCTGTTTTTGGGGACTATCCATTTACATGTGGCAACAGTTTTTTTGAAATATTATTTTTGAAGGAGGGATGGTTTGTTCATTATCATGAAATGGATGGGGATTAAAAAAAATATCAAAACTATTATGGGGATATGAATGGGGTAATTGGATTAAAACAAAATAGGGGGTATGAGAAGATATATGGAAGGGGTGGGGAGGGATCAGATAATCCAAAATGGGATTATGACATTCTAACACACTCATGCATTAGGGTATGGGAATGTATGTTTGTGATATGGGATAGTTATGGGTGTATAATAGAATAATTTATTAAATTGTTTTACGAATTAAAATAAACAAATTATTATTTTTTGGATTTAAAATTTATATTTTCAATAAAAAGAACATGTGGTTTCCTAAAATAGAAATATTATATATCTAAACTTGTTCAATTAATTTTTTTTTTTGAAAAAAACCACAAACCCCAAAATTTTATTTAATCACCACCATAAACTACACCGCAATAAAAAAACCAATATCTCTTTGTGATTATTAGTTTATTTTATCTCAAGTGGATTTTTTCACCCATACCTATTGATTCACACATTGATAATTCTAAGACATAGTGCCTAGGACCATGTCCAAACTCATATTCCTTGTCCTTATAGATTGTATGAGAGGAACATTGATTGTGTAATTTTAACAGTTATACACTAAGGATTATCCACTCAATAAAAAAGGAAGTGAACCAAGTAAAAAATATTGTGTTGTATGCACTCTTTCTACCACATTCTCAAATCAACTTTTGGATTTATTTATGATCTATTATAAAAATTAGTACTGGTTAATGTGTTTTAGTGTTATTGTTTAGATTACCAACCCTCCCCCTTCTATGTGTGTAAACTCCCTATTTGGTCTTTTATTTTGTATCGTAGAATATTGTAGAGATTCTTTGTATTCATTAGGATATGTGATTTTTCATTACTAATAAGATCCTTTTGATCCATGATTTTTATGAAAATAAAACATATCATAAAAAAAGTATTCCATATATTTTTAGAACAGAATCTATCTATGAAAGAATATGTTGTTTTAATATCTTCAATCTTTGGGTTTGGATGTTATTTATATCAATAAAAATAGTTTATATGTTCAGAGCGTGGTGAAATACTATACAATTATGGACCATAAGAATATCTAAGTCTATGGTAGAGAATGTAATTCATTTCACTCATCCCTCTTAGTGACCGATTTTTAGGGGAAATATGTAAAAATTAGTTAATAAGCAATTAGATTCTACATGATGTAAATGGGTTACAGAGAAAGGAAAAGGATTCATAATTATAAACATTTCATGCCCTTATTTTGGATATTAAATTGGGGATGAGGAGTTAGTGTATTTTTTTCATTTAGATGAACAAATTTTTTATTCCATTTCATTATTATAGAGATTTTCTAGAGGATTTTGTATGAACCCGGACCTTTTTTTATGGATGGGTTTTTTTTATAGCGTTTTCTAGAAAAAGAGGAGAATCTGGAAATTTATGGTGTACACACCGGGTACCCGGTTTCCATAGTGACCATGTAATGGTCATGTAAAGTCCGAGTACTTGGCCGTGTGGTCTGACCTATAGACCGCCTAAAGTAGGGTTTGTTTAAGGAAAGTACACGATGTGTATGTTTAAATAACATGTCATGATCATTTTTTTAATTTCTATATCGGATCGGGGTCGCATCTCATTCACAGAAACACTTTCTTCTTAACGACATCTCGCCAAGAAGTGGTCGAGGAGCGCGATTCTTCCTAGAACCCCCGATCAATCCTCCATTCTCGGATTCCACCACTGTCGAATGCATTAGAATCTGTATGGTGAGCTATTTGTTCTTCTAGAGATTCATTTAATGATTTCTCTACTATTTTCAGATATTATTGGTTTAACTTTTTACATGTTTTTATAGATATAAATAGTTCATGGCTGATTTGAGGGCTGGAGATGGTTTATATTTATCAAACAATTTCGAGGTATGTGTTTTGTGCCTTTCCGTAGTATGTTTTTGAATATTATGTGAAAAAGTGCTCAATACCCCCGAACGTGGTATTACATGTTGAGGGATTCTAGCCCTATTAATTATGTCTATGACTTGGGTGCCTAATTAGAGGTTATTTTATTGTGAATATTCTATTTTTCTATTCTATAGTTGTGTTTCCAAGGGTTGTTTGGATTTTTAACATTGTGTCCAACTTTTCCAGTTTGGTTGTTTATTTTCAGTTCCTATTTTTGTTAGGATGGAGAGATATTATCTGACGTTGTTATATGATTATAGTTGTTCTTCAAAGTAGTTCAGGAATGTTGATTGGAATATTGATCCAAATGATTAATTTGGATTTTGATCATAATTTTTCATGGTTTACTTACACAGGGTTTTTGGGAACATGGGGTTGTAGACCATAGGGGGAATGGATGTTGAGGGAAACTATAAAGGGAATGTTTGCATTCACATTGTGAGACCATAGGGGGGAATGACTTTTTTCTCCCTCAAAGTGTCTGTAGTTCCACATTACGAGACCACCTGAAGAATTGTATGTAGTGTTGTTCCAAAGAGTGTCTTTAATTACTGATATGAGACTACATGGGGAATTGACAGTGAGTTATTCCTCAGAGATTCATTGCAAAAGTTGAACCAGAGGGTTAGACTGTGAGTTCTTCCCAAAGGGTTGCTTGTGTTAGTTTGGTTTAACTAGAGGGTTTAGGCTGTGAGTACATCCCATAGGGTGAATTGTTTTTTATTATCTTCTTACTTGATATATGAAAATGAATAAATTGAAACTATAGGATTTTTTACTTTTGAGTACATCCTTGTTTACTGTATTATTTTTTTATTGCATGCCATATATATTCACTAACTATTAAGTGAATATCTTTGGGTGATTTTCCTACTGGGATTTGTCTCACACAATCATTATGTCATGCCTCTGGTCCCCCAAGCAATTTATATTATTTTAGGTATAGATAAGGGAAAGCTCCCTTCGACGTTAGGTACAAGACTAATGTGGATTTAGAGATAATGGGACCAAGCTAAGGCTTGCAATACTGATAGAGTTTATTTTTTTTTCTTTTTTAATTTGGATTAGTATTGTATTCAATCATTGTGAATCAATTATATTCTTTCCTAGACATATGTTTCATGCATCGTTTATATATGTGCTCCATTTGTTTATTACTTTCAGCCTCCCACTAATTAATTATTGCATTTTATTACTACTTCCACTACTGTTATCTATTTATTTCCGTTGTGTTACTCTGCCAATGAGGGAAACGATACCCATTATCACACCCAAGGCCCTCACTGCTATTCGGTAGACTCTATCATTTGGAGAATTCGTTGAGGCTATGTGACCTACCGGGTATATAGAACCTCTAGGCGACACCAGGATTTGGGACGTTACAAAGTGGTATCAGAGGAGGTTCTTTTCTTATTGACACACTCGTTGGAGTCTATAGCTAGGGATAGTAAAGAATATATACATGGTAACATGATGTGCCCGAGAGTAGCTAACATGTGTATAGTAAAAATCCATTTTACCTCATTTATTTCAATTTTTATGGTTTTTAAATTAGTACAGTTGATTTGATTTCCCCATTGGGTGATTCACATGTTATCTACTATGATTTTTGCAGATATGGTGGTTCAAATTCGATAGCAATCCAATGAGATGAGGGTATTCCATCTCATGCATCCTATAATAATTTTCTAGAGATCACATGTCATGCATTCTTTCCATGCCATTAATGGTGTATTACTGATTTTATTTTGTATTGATAGACATTGTTTTATATATGAATGTTGTTTTGATAGTTTTCTTGATAGAATACTTGAAATTTGATAGTGTATTGCAAATATGTATGGTTTCGTTTAAATATGCCCCAAACATTGTTTATTAAGGTGTTATGGGCCCTCATGTACAGGAATTTGGTGGATCATTGCATTATTATTCCTTGTATATCACATTAATATGATGTGAATATTTAATTCATAGTGAGTACGGGCCCCTAAGGATAAGAATGTGGAATTTTATTGTCCATTTTAGATTTTTTCTGGGTTTCAGAGAAATTTCAAAGGCTTAATGACCAGAAAAACCCAGATTTCAGGGTGTGTATTGCTGAATACACACCTTGTATCCTTATGTTCAGGAAGGAAAATCATTTCATAAGTATATGCCGTGTACTTTATGTACACATATTGTAGTTTGTAACTGTGTTATACCTCTAAAGACTGAGACACAGGGTTGGGAAATCTTTTCAGTAACACACCATGTACTGGTCGTATATGTTTTGTGTACAGACCATGTGTCCTGCAGTGTGACCAATGACATGGGTGGATGAAATAATTCTAGTATATGTTGTTTCTGGAACAAACACATCGTGTAGAGTCTCCTATGTAACCGGTCGTGTGACTAAAAACACTGGTCAGTGAAGTTCTTTCTAGTTCATGGCGTGTCTGGCATAAACACGCCATGTATTCTTGCTCTTGGAGAACCATGTGTGTTATGTCGTGTAGAATAACTCAGGCAGGGGAAGAGGATTCAAGTACACACTGTGTTTTAGGAAAACATGCCATGTGTATGTGGTCTTACATGACCTGGGATGGAAAAAGTACACGTCCATATAAAATCTTAAAGGAACACAATGTGTAAGAGTGGAACATTCCATGAATCCACCTTTTCTAAATCTTAATTTCTTCCTTTATACTATTCCCATATTACACTTCTATGTTTTAGTCCTTTTTAATCTTGATCAAAGGTGTGTGTTTGACCATGTAGATTCATGCCACTAAGACGTCCTCCGGTTGTATTCCAGGTATAGGGCATTGACCAGACATTGGACATTGAATATCAGGAATTCCAAGAAGTTCCTCATGTCATGAATGTATTGGAACCAAGTGTTATCTCAGATACATGTGCCGATGAATAGTCTTGAGAGGGCTTTATGAGGTTCTTACAAACCTTCTAAGGGTATCACCTCATGCCCCATCTTTGAAAGATTTGATGTAGGTTTTTTAGTTGCAGTATCATCCCACCTTCACAGGGGATGGGGGACCTCAGGTTACAAAATAATGGTTAAAGGCCATGATTTTTATCATAGAGCATATGGAGACTCCACAAGAGATGATGGCGAAGATCTCTATATACAGGCTATAAGATTTTTCCAAGAGATGGTGGGATGTGATCAAACAGGCGAGATGCTAGCAGGTTGTGTTTTGGGATGAGTTCCAATGTTCCTTCCATGATTATTTCTACCTAGATAATTTAAGGGCAGACCGAGCCTGAGAGTTCATGAGTATGGAGTAGGGTACTCTTTCAGTTATAAAGTATTCTTCTCACTTCACATATCTATTGTGATTCACACCAATCCCAGGAGGTTATGAGTTATTCCTATCCGAAATGTTTGATGGTGGCCTCAAACACGACATCCAATCTCAGGTGAACATTTTCAAGTTTACATACATCACCTATATAGTCAACCAATAACTATTCACATAGAACAAACTAAGGGATTATGGATTGTTGAGAATGGGCGGCTCGACATCTGGAGTTGGTACCCCTCATAAAGCCAACATGAAGAATCGTTGGGAGTCTCTGCATGGGGATCCGATGAAGCGGGTTACATTGTCTTGAAACATGGTGGTGTGCTACCAGTTCAAGAAGAGTTGGTATACTTGTCCACATTGCCTGAGAGACCCGGTGGAGTGAAAATCAAGTGGAAATTTGCGTCATCTTCAGCAGTTCTGTCAGATTTTCCCACTAGCAGCTGGTGATAGAGGTTCTATTTCGACTCCTCGTACTAGAGTAGGGCCACCAGTTTCTCAACAGTCTAGGAATTAGAATTATTGCAGCCATTCAGGCAGAGGTGGAGGTTACTACCATGGTATTCAGTGGTCAGGAATTAAGTGAATATAGGGTGGACTAGCATAGGGTGGCCAGGTAGGTTCACATGGTCGTAGTGCATGTCAAGATTTTGCAATAAAGAAGATCCAGTATGAGCAGGATGACGAACCCTCTATAGTTCGAGGTACGATTATAATTTCCTTAGATCTAGATTTATCAATTTTCGATAAAGGGGCTTCCCATAGAATCATATATGTTGCAATTGTGGAGAGCCTTGGGCTCTATATCATTAGTTATACTAAATTCTTGATGCTAGAAAAACCATTAGGTACTTAAACGGATAATGTATGTCAGTGCAAGGAGTGGCCTCTTGAGGTTGGTGGGATTCACTTCATATGTGATCAATATGTCTTATAGATGACTATCTATGATTTCATTCCACGAATGGTCTGGTTTGTTCCATTCAAGGATGTGGTTGATTTCTATTGTCGTAGGGTGAGTTTAACGACCCAAGAGAGCAATTTTTTCTACAAAATGGAAAATGGGATGTCCAGGAAATATGAGCAGGACCTGAGCATCATGGGTTTAGAAGAGTTACAACCCATATTACTTGTCTATATTTCGATAACCAAGGGTCATCACAGTTGGAGTTTTCTCTAGTGGTTGATCGTTTTAGGAATGTATTTCTAGGGAACCAGTCAGGTTTTCCACTATGGAGAGAGACGTAGAATTTTCTATTGAGAATGATCCAGGACTGAAACTTGTGTCCATTCCTCCATATAGTATGGCTACACTAGGGTTACGGGAGCTCAAGAAGTTGTTAGAGGAGTTACATGATAATGGTTTCATCAGACCCAATACTCCTCCATGAGGTACTCTTATCCTATTTGCAAACAATTTGGATGGTACCCTCCAATATTTTGTGGATAATCGGATGTTGAACTAGATTACAGTCAAGAACCGATATCCCTTTCCATGTATTAATGATATCTTTGATTAGCTTTGAGGATTCCGGGTGTTCTCAAATATTGACTTGAGAACCGATTATCATCAGTTCCACGTAAACCGTTAGATATAACTATTACATCATTTCAGAGCAGTTATTGTCTATACTAGTATGTGGTTATACCGTTGGGCCTCACCAATGATCCTTCAATTTTCATGGTTCTGATGAACCGAGTGTTCCATCCATACATGGATTCTTTCGTGGTATTCTTTGTGGAAAATATATTAGAGTACTATCACACTCGACACGATGATGTCACACATCTTGTGATCATGTTGAGTACACTGAGAGAGCATCAAGTATATGAAAATATCTCAAAATTCCATTTTTTGGATGACCAGATTCACTTCATAGATCATGTTATCTCAGAGACTGGAGTATCAGCATATCCAAAGAAGGTGACAGAAGTAGTTTCTTGGGAGGAGGCAGAGAACTTCTTTGAGTTATAATGTTTTATATGTATGTATGAATACTACATATGTTTCATACAGGACTTTTCACAACTTCCAGCACTGCTAATGGGCCTAAAAAAGAGGGGTTTGAAGTACATGGGGACAGATTCTTATGATTCGTCCTTTTAGGAGCTGAAATGGATGTTTAATTCCGCAATGACACTAGTTATGACAGAGCTGGGCAAGAGCAATGCTATGAAATTTTATGCATCAGGTATCACGCTGAGAACTATGGTTATGCAGTGGGAAGGAGTCATTGTGTATAGTTTTCTATAGTTTAGGCCACATGAGTGAAATTTCACGAGGAATGATCTTGATTTTCCTACAGTTTTTCTTGCTTTACATTATTTGAGACATTAACTGTTGGGAGAGCATTTTGTGGTTTTCACTGACCAAAAAAGTCTCATGTATAACTTTACTCTGCAAAATTTGAATCAGAGACAATGAATGTTGGTCGAGTACGTTCAGTCCTCCGACATTGAGGTTGTCTACACACCTAGTAATGGGAACGTAGTGGCTAATGCACTGAGAAAGAGAACTCAGATACATGCATTTTATTAGGGTAGTAGTGAGTTGTGGCTTATGACTCTGTTCTGTAAGATATATTTGGAGGTTCAAGATAGACATGGGAAGAGGTATCATTCTTCTATAGCAATTACCTCCACTATACATCATCGATTGCGAATATGGAATCTATCATATTCTGAAGGCATGTTCATACGGGGAAGTGTTAAAGGAGAAGAACCAATTCCGAGAGGGAGTATCGGAGAGGATGAGATCTTTTACTTTCATCAGTGCGTATGGGTGTCAGCAGACATACACGAGGAGATGATGTGGGGTTTTCATTTCTCAGTTTGAATAGTAACATCCTGGTGTCACCAAGATTTATAATGATCTACACCATCAGTATTGGCAAACAAGTATGAAGAGTGGGTTTGCTGGGTTTTTCATGAGGTGTTCTACCTTTCAGCAGGTGAAGACCGAGCATTTGCAAATATAATTGATTTTTTAGTAGTTACCCATTCCCGAGTGGGTGTAGAATGATGTCTCAATGGATTTCTACACAGGTTATCGAGATCACATATAGGGAATGATGCATTTTGGGTTGTCATTGACAGACTCACGTAGGTTTCTCTCTTCTTGCCGATCAAGGAGTTATTCTGTGTTGATGAGCTGGGAAGGATGTATATCCGAGATATTGTACATTTTGATGGATACATACACTCCATTGATTCTGATAGGGACTCCCATTTTTCATGTTGAGTATAGCAGTGACAATTGAGTGATTTTGTTACATCAGTACTTCTGAGTACAACTTACTACCCTTAGACAGATGATCAGTCCAAGCATACTATTCAGGTGATGGAGGAAATGCTACGAGCATGCATCCTAGACATTGGTGGTTTTTGGGAGCAGAATATACCTCTTTTGATATTTACCTATAATAATAGTTTTCATGTAACTATTCTTTTGGAACCTCTTGAGGATTTGTACGATAGGTCATGCAGATCATCCTTATGTTGGCTGAAGGCAAGAGAGGTAGCTATGATGGGACCTCGTATTGTCCAGGAGACCACAAAGTAGATATAGTTGATTCAATATTGGATGGCTACAACATAGTCACGAAAGAAGTCTTATGCCGATCAATGGAGAACACCACTGGATTTGGGCGACTGAGATCAGGTTTTCCTGCATGTCACACTGAGGCTGGGTCGCAAAAGGAATATCAGTTAGGGTAAGATTTCACCAATGTACATCAGGAAATTTGAGGTTTTCGAAAGGGTAAATCTTGTTGCCTATCGGTTTCAATTACCTCAGTGGTATCAGGATATGCATGACATCTTACATGTTTCTTATCTATGATGTTACATCTCACACTCATCTCATGTTTTTCAACTAGAATAGGTTAAGGTGGAGGTGGACACACATTTCAAGGAGAAATCTATCTGGAATGTTGATCATAGTACGAAGGTTCTCTATTGTCAGTCTCTTCCTCTGGTATAGATTCTTTCGAACCACGAGTGATTACAAGATGAGTCATGGGAGAGGGAAGCTTATGTGCAATCACAATGGCTGGATCTGTTTGACGATTCATCTTCTATGCCACCTCGCTAAGGAAACACTGGGACAAATTTTTTTAAGGGGGGAAGTTTTTATTAACTCGGAACTTCTTTTAGAGTATGGGATTTCATTTCTAGTGTTTTTGAGAAAAATAAAATAATGATGAAATATAATGAGTAAGAACTATGTACTTTGGAGTACACTATCTGTACCCAGTTCTCGCAAGGGATCGTGTACTAACTGTGTAACGGACAAGTATATGGCCATGTGGGTTGATATAAAGACTACCTAAAGTAGGGGCCAGTTACAGTAAGTACATGCCATGAAACATGAATAAACAGACCATGTACTTTTCGTTTTAGTTTTTATAATGGACCAGGGTCATATCATGTTCACAAAAATCCTTTCTTCTAACAACGTCATGTCCAGAAGAGAACTAGGAGTACGATTTTTCCTAGACCCCTGATCGATCATCATTTATAGGATTCAAGTGCAGTTTATTGTGTTGGAATTGACACTGTGAGATATTTTTTCTTCTACATCTTTTTTTCCTTATTTCTCTCCTTTCATGAGATAACAATGATTTAACGTTTTAAATGTTTTTGTAGATCTATGTCATTAAAGGAAGATTAAAGGGTCGAAGCAAGAGCATATCGATTGTATAATGTCGAGGGAGGTGGTATGTTCCTTTTCATAGTTATTCTTTGAATATTATTTGAAAAAGTTCCCAATATCCATGAACGATGTATTGTGTGTTTTGGTATTTTAGCCCTGTTAATGACTATTGTGCCTTGTGTGCCTAAATAGAGGTTGTCTGACTGTGAATAAAGACTTTTTCCATGCTATGGATGTATTTTCAATGTTTATTTTGACTTTGAATGTCTGGTCTAGCTTTTCTAGTTATAAATTTAGTTTTCCATGAATAATGTTGTAAGGATGGAGTGATATTATTTGATGTTGTTATATGCTTGTAGTTGTTTATCAATGTAGTTATCGAATGTTGTTTCCCAAGTAGTTCTTAATGTTTACGTGGGTTGTTGAAAATATTGGTTCATGATTAACTTACACAGGTCTATGGGAACCTTGTGTAGTAGACTATAGGTAGAATGGATATTGAGGGTTTCTCCATAGGTTTTGTTTTATTTTACGTTGTGAGAGCATTATGGGGGTGGACATTGTGATCCCTCAGAGAGTCTGTAGTTCCACGTTGCGTGTCTTAAGGGAGAATTATATGTTGAGTGCTTCCTTAGAGTGTCTACAGTTACTGATACGAGACCATAGGTGGAATTGACGGTAAGTGATTCCAAAGAGAGTGTTTGTTAAAGCTGAACCAGAGGGATAGACTATTAGTACATCTCGGCGGGTTTCTATTGATTGTATGGTTGAAGCAGAGGGGTTAGGGTGTGAGTACTTTATAGTTGGTTACTTGTATTTGAATTGTTTTTTACTTGATATATGAATATTAATTCAATTGAAACTATAATATTATTTAAATTTCATTATTTCCTTGATTACTGCTTCATTTTTCATATTGCCATAAATATTCACTAACTATTAGGCGCATATCATTGGGTGGTTGCCTACCAGTATTCGTCTCTCAATGTTTTTGGGTCATTCTTTTGGGACCAAACGGATTATATTGTTGCATGTATAGATTAGTGCTAGCACCCTTCTATGAAAAATAGGTGACTGATGTGGAGATGGAGATCCTGGGACCAAGCTAAGGCTTGCATTGATGTCGGAGTTTATTTGTTTTCTTTGTACTTTGTTTTAGTACATTATTCCAGAATTGTAACCTCTTTTATGTATTTCATAATCATATGTATCATGTTTCATTTATATATGTTCTACTGTTTTTTATTACTTCCATTCTTATGATGTTATCTTATTCCATGTTATTACTGTTTATTTTGTTGTTATCTGTTTATTTCTGATAAGTTACACTGCCAATGAGGGCATTTTTCCCCAATATCACACCCTAGGCCATAGATGAAAGTTGGAAGCCACTAGAGTTTGGGGAAATTCTCTTAAGGCCATGTGACCATCTAGGTATGGGGAACCTCTGGGCTACACCCAGAACTAGGACAATACAGAATTCATGGCATTGAATTAAATAAATAAGGATTATTCCGGACAAATATTAATTAAAAATATATACTTTAGGCGATCAATAATTTTAGTAGTATGAAATTAATATGATCAAAAAAAATTATTATATCTTATGATATAATGTTAGTTACCTTCCGAAGGATAAAATTTAAATTTAGAAATTTTTTCACCCTTAACACATCCAACAATTTGAAACAGATTGAACCTACAAGGATTGATATAGAGAATTCTCTTTATAAGGATGATCTTACAATTTTAAATGAATTAATTTCATTCATTTCAAATGTCATTTATTGAGACAGTGATATATACACGTGTAAAAAAACTAATTTTTTTCATTATTTGAATTTTTCTATATAGTTTCCCCTTATAAATTATGGAGGTCAATGTGATGACTTACATCAACAATCACTAATGAAAATAATTGTGTCAAGTGGTATAAGTGACTAAAAATTCATTAATGGAATGGGAAGACCAACTATTAGAATAAAATAAATTCTATCCATAAAAATGAAAAAAAATATTTTGATTAGATAACTAAAAATCTAGATGAATATTCCATGGAATATAGAAATAGAACATTACCAGTAAAATAGAAAATACTCCAAGAAAGCATGTCGTGAAAAAGAATTATGCATTGAATAGTGGAATTATGAAGAGTAAATTGATGTTATGGAGACACAAAAATAACTAAAATTTAGGATGTATTTTCGTGGTATGCATTAATGAAATCAAGAAACATTATAATAAGAAAACAACATTAGGGAATGATAATGCATCCATTATGAAATCCATTGATACATCAAAATTCAATGAGATAAATGAGATAGATGTTGAATTCCCATAAAATTATCAGTCGTCCTAATTTTATTATTGAAAAAGAGATATTATTATTGACATATAAAAAATCTAATAATTATAAATTCAGGGCTCTTTCATGGAAGATTGTTGAGGCTGATAATTCCTTCAAGAACACTGACATTGAGTTTCAAAATTCATTCAATGTATTTATTTTCAAAATTCATTACCATCTTATGATACTAATAAACATATAAATTGACTTATGGTGACTAGAAATATTTTTTTTATAACCGACTATTGAAATATAAATAGGAAAATAAATTAAAAGAAATGAAATAATGTGATATTTCAACAAATAAATGAAATTTTTTCTTTTTTTATTAGAATTTTTTCATTAAAAAATAATAAAAATGGAGTAGAAGAATAACATACTGATTACAGATGATAAACTTAGTTAAATGGATTTATTATAGGGGATTATTATATTTATTATGTAGTTTTAATGAAGCAACATATTTCAAATTGATTTGAAAATTGACAGGTATATTTTGATGAACCTTATTTTAAAATGAGTATAATTCACATTGAATGAATGCATGGGTGGTATAGATTTTATAGAAACAATGATTATGTATACTGGTATGAAATTATACTCCATAAAATATATATAGTCCATGAATCAAGGGGATTCGTTGAGAATAACGATAATTCCAATAATAGAACATTTAAAATTAATGGTGTAATTGTATAGGCTCATTAATTATCTTAACGAAATAAGTGGGAGGAATAATCACTAGGAAACTAACATAACAAGTGTTTTAATTTACTAATAGAAAATATGAGGAGGAATAATAAGTCTAGATATTCAAAGAGGACAAGTGATTATGAAAAATAATTGGTGGTTGAGGTGGAATACAATGTACTGAAAGGTGGAAAACCATGGATACTTGATATTATTTACTTCTCACACATGACCTGAAATTGTTTTAGAAATGAATCCAGTTCTATGTATATGGTTTATTTATTTTATAAATTATGGATCACTCAATATCAAAGAATATTAATGTTTAATTTTTTTTGAGATTGGACTTGAATTCAATGAATTTTTTGGATTTCGGTGGGTTGAAGGACGAACTCATATATGTCTCTAAACAATAAAAAAATTGATATTTGGTGATATTTCATAAGAATTGTTTCTTTATTATGATTATAAAGGATAGAAGATTAATTATTATGTTATAATTACCTGGTGAAAATCTATTTCCGATTTAAAAAGATCAATATAGTGGTATAAGTATTGTATAAGAGTTGAACGAAATTCAAAATAATCAACATGGCCATTTAGGATAAAATAACAGGGTAAATATTGTCAAATATAAACCTATGTGGAATCTACCAATGGTAATTCATTATTTAATAAATAATATTGACACATTTTTAATGAAAAAATAACAAGGAAGAGTTATAAGAATATGTATCCCAAACCGAGAACCCTATTTATTTGACACACATGGATATGTGTGGTATAATGATATTTAACACAACCAATTTAGAAATGTATTTATTATGTTTTTAATTATTTTTCACATATAAGGTATATCTATAATAAATAGAGTATATCATGAACTGTTAATATATTTAATCACATTTTTTGTTATGATGAAATCAAAATGGGATGTTCTATAAAATTATTTTAGACATCTAATGAATTTAAATACATGAATAGTGATATTAAATAAACTGTAGTTATTTAAATTGTAAACCTGTGTTTACACTCACCAAAATTTTTTATCATAATTTATGAGATGTTTTTAGAATGAATATCAATATCAAAATATTAATGGTATTCATCATTCCATGAAATATAAATATATTGAAAATTAATTTGGTAAAAATTTACAAATGTGTTGATGAAGAGATATTCCATTGTTATAAACTGTTTATAAGGAGTTTGTGTCTATTTAGGGTAAAATAGATGTTACTCATTTTTATTCTAATTTGTAGTAATTTTTTGACTCTAACAAATAATCTAGAGTATAATAATTATGAATGAAAATTCTCTTTATTATATATAATTAATTATTAAGATATAATCCTGGTATAAGTTAGATGATCTTTTTTGTTCAATTTATATTTAATATAACAAAAACATGTTCCCAAAGTTTTAAATGATTTGTTTGGTGTATGTGTTGATTGACGTCCATTAAAAATGTACCACCATTGTAGTAAGATGATGCAATATAAAATCCATCTTGTAGTAATCCACACATTTTCCAATTATTTTGAAGCATCATTTATGGTTCTCTGTGTGCTAGTCTGGGGGTAATAATCATCTTTTGTCTCTTTCTTTTTATTAGATCACAATCCTACCATATTGGAAATTGATTCATGTTCTAATGTTTATGAGATACTGGAAGGTGGAAGATTTATCATTGACATTATAGAAACCCCAGAGACATTATTTTTTGAGATATTACTCACCTATAATGGTAAATTTTCATCATAATAAACTGATTCTCAATAATCCAAAAAAATTGATATGATATCGTGTAAATAGAGTAATGTTATTGAATAATAATTTCACAAATCCCATTTTGAAAATAATAATGACTTGGGATAGACATGAGAGATAATAATAAAATTATAAATATTATTTTTATGTGTTCTTGTCTTACAGATAATATAAATACTACTAAAGATATTAATATTTATATAAAATTTATTTATGATATTAATTCCATTATTTTCTTCCTTACTTATCCCATGGACATTCCATAGAATTATGTGGGGCCTTCCAAAATCAAATATCAATATATTAATAAACATAGTAGATCCAATATTGGAAAAAGATAATGACATAATATCATCTTTTGAATTTGAATTCCCATTGTGTAATATAATAAATTAATCCCATTATATCATTAATGAAGCTCTATACATGTGTCCTTAACCCATGTGATTGAAATTTAATTCTATATATTCCTAAAATGAATCCATAATTAAATATTAGTCCTATGATTTAGTTCAATATTTACATATTTTCCATTGATTTTACATATCAACCTATATAGAGATATAAAATAAAACTTCTATGTCAATGTATTCATAATAACATATCATTCAGGAGGAGAAAACTAAATCTACCTTTATCATGAGCGTATGTGTAACACCCCGAGATTTTATGAAAAATATTCCTTTAATATCATTGATGTCTTGTGTTGTATGCTACAAAAAGATTATCTGGCGCTATACGCAACACCAAATGAGCTTGCAGTATACACAACACTATTCTTGGATCACGTTACACACAATATTAATAGTAGTTATTCTACGAAACATTGAGTGTATAAATATAAATATATATATATATATTCAATGTATATATGAAATATGGTTGGACTCTGTTATATGAAACAACAGTGGAGTCTTGCACAACATCCAACCCTGACTTGGCTTGCATTACACGCAATCACGATATTCCTTTATAGCATGTGTTGTACGCAATAACAGGTTTCACTAAATAACGATATATGGTTATAATATTTATATGAACTAGCCCTTTTGAATTGTATCAACTACATATGGAATTTTATAACATTATTATTCATCTTAAACCTTTTCTAGAACATGGTATGAGAAAAAAAATCAATTTTTCGAGTAAAATAAGTATTTTTCAAAAAATGTAGTTTTGCCGCCTTTTGATGGAGAAACCACCTTAAATCTTGTTTTTGATATTTCTATAAGTTAAATTTGACCAAATAAAATACTTATTTGGAATCAGGATATAAAATTTTACTTTGGATAAATTTTTCATTTTTTTCTGATAAATTTCATATTTTAATGAATAGTAAAAACACGCTATATTTTTATTAAAAACAACTTTTTCATCAAAATAATTTATATGGTTAGACTATCGTTTTAATTTGTTTTAAAGTTTAATTAGAATATATTTTTACAATTTAATCCAATGTCGGTCATTGGAGTTAATTTCACTTTGAAATTGGATATAAACATGTATCAATCTTTTGATAGTTATTGTTTCTTAAAAACATGCTATTTGTTTTGATAACGAGAATTAATTTTAATATTAATTAATGCCACTTCTATGGTTTTAATTTGTAAAAATAGACATCAATTTTAAATTCGGAATATAAAATAATGCTTAGGAGGAATTTTTGGTATTTTTCGAAAAAACGTCAATTTTCGATGAATAGTGAAACCACTTAGTGGTAGATAATAAACAGATTTTTTCATTTAAATGAAATTTTACCACTTCTGTGAATTGATTTTCAAAAATCCGAGAGACACGGTTAATATGAAGGAATAAAATGTGGTTCAATGAGATGAAAATATTTTTTTTGTGAATAGTAACATTTTACTTTTTTTTACCACGGTTAAAAGTAAATAGGGTAATTAAGGGTAAAAATAATATTATTATTATCGTAACACATGTACTAATTCAATTGGAAAACTATAATTCGACCAAAAACAACCTTAGGAATAAAAAATGACCATATAGGCCCACTTGGATTAGATTAGTACATTTAATATTAATTTATTTAAAGAATGGTTAAAATAGTTAAAATCAATGTTTAATAAGTAAATAATTTTTAATATAGGGTTATTCATAAGATAAATCTGACTATAAATATTAATTAGAAAGCTAAAACTATTTTCTACATAATGGTATTTTATTTATAATTTTTAGACATTAAATAATGTAATTTATTTATGAGACAAAGATGATGCAGTAATTATCTTATTAATGAAATATTGACATAATTGATTTTATAAATAACCAAATAAATGTAATTTGAGGATTTTTATGAATTCCACTAATTTTAGAGGTTAATATTACATGTTAGTATTGATGTAATTAACTGTTTTAGAACTATTCATTCTGTTATGATTTTCACAAAAATCAATTACCAAATAGTGTCAAAATTGACATAAAATAGTTTTTATAACAAATATTATATTATTAATTGTTATTTTATTCCTAAAAATCTAAGGTTCGTCCAAATGACTTATATAAGGTTATAAATATTAATAATAAACAACTTGGGGTCGGTTTGGCTTTTTATTGTAAGTTTATTAACCTTATAGTGTAAGAAAACAAGAAGACACGGTAAAAGTAAAATTATTTAACTTAAGGTTAAATCTAAATTATAAGGTTAAAATAGAAATCTAAACTTGACTAAATTCTATTGTATGAGATTATTTCAACCCTTACCCACATTATCTTTGAAATAAATCAATTTGGAGATATTAAAAACCGAATATGACTTTATAATAAAATAATATTTTTTGTTTTTCTAAAGGTACCCCTCTCCTCCCTTATAAAAGGGCACCTCCTCCCTCTCTTCCTCACACCACATTGAGCCTTCAAGCTCGGCCAACCCCTGAAAAATTCTCTTCTCCACTTCCATAGAAACATCCTAGATGTTCTGGTCTTCTTCAAAGTCCAATTTTAGTGCCCTAAGAGGAGGTCTCGAAGAGGCGCTTCAAAGAAGAGGTAATGTCTGTTACCGATTCTTTCAACTTTATTTCATCTTCCACTTCTTCTTCTATAGTTGTTTAATTATGAAGTAATAACATCAGTATAACTCATATAATTATATGTTATTATATGTATGAAACAAACCTATTTCATCATCTATCCATCCTACTGAAAACGAAATCACCACGCGTGCATACATACGAAATATCGTCTCCACGCCGTGGTGAAATATGTTTTTCCACCAAAACCGTACATGGATGGGTATAATGGTGTAAAGAATAACTATATATGGTTATTATAACATCATACTGATTCTGATATATTATACCATCCTCTCTTATTCTATTCAATAATTATGGGAACGATATCATCGCTCGTGCGTACATAAGGACTATCGTCTCCACGACACGATGAGATTCATTCTCCATGTTAACCATACATGAATGATCATAATGTTTATATAATGAATAATAATGAGATATTATAAATAATAATGATAATGGATTTATGTATATATATATGTTTTTCATTTAATTAATTCCATTCAATTCAATGATGAAAAGAAAACAACGTTCATGCGTACGTTCGGCCTACGGTCTCCATGAACGATGTATTTCTTTCCATTTATCGATCTGTTATATATATCTATATTCTGAATATATATTATATTTAAATCATGTTTTATATTCTGTAATTAAGTAATCATGATCTAATTAGTCATATGAATAATTACAAGTCAAAACATGGATGACAAATGAAACGATTTTACCCAAAACGCTCTTTAACGTGGAATTTACACAAGAACGAGTAATATAAAGTCATAAGTGAAACATATATGATTTCATAACAATGATTATGATTCTGTAATAATTCAATGAAATTATTTAAATCCTTATACAGGATGTTTGGATACGTACAAAGAATATCAGATCTAAGGTAAGGGATAATTTTGCAAATCTCAATTTTATCAGAGATTGCTTATTCATAAGTATTTACTGGGGTTATTTCTATCATCCATGTCCATGTTTTATAAAAGTGTTTTCATGTCTGTTTAAAGTACTTTTTACCCATTTTTGACTTTTACTACATGGTATGTAAGGAATCTTTCATTCGTTTACCATACGAGGTACATTTTGACATTTCTGACACAGGTACGAGGAGAATGTTATTTTTATCTTATATAGCTTGAACGGATTTTTACAGTTTCATAATGCCTCATTTTCATGAAGCTTACTCTACAAGATTTTATGACTATTTTCATCAAAATACTTTTCTTTTAAAATTTAATTTAATTTTGTGAAGAGAAAATGGTTTTAAAGAAGAATGGATATTTTCCTCAGGAATTCATTTCAAGTGTTTTATTAAAATCATTTTCCATCTAAGATGACATTATTTAATATGTGTATGTTTCAAGTATAATGTATCTATAATTTAAATGGTTTAAATTTTCTTATAATGAAATATCCATTTGTTTTATATGAATTATGTGATGATTGGATGATGTTTATGAAACCCATTTTATTCTTTGGGTTATGATGAATGATTTATGTTTATTTTGTGGCACAAGTAAGAATGATTTCAATATGAGATGGGTGGGACCTATATATCCTTCCAATGCATTGGGTAAAGATTTATATCTCATGAGATATTCATGGCTGAAATGGTAAGTTAATCTGGTTCAGTGTTACAGGACTGGAAGGAGGAGTGAACTCGATTCAGAAAGGGACTTTTTCCACTAAGATGGTCTTGGCAGCAATGTCTTGGCTATTATGGAAATCATAACATGTTCTGAATGGTTTCCACAATTACATTTTTTGTTCCCATTATATTTTATCATGGTTGATGTTCCATTATGATATATTCCTTACGTACTTCCACAATTTATGTATTTGCTCAAGATTTTGATGTTTAAATTTCATGTTCGTGTTTCTGCTTCCAAATGTTTATGGATTGTTTTATGTTTTATATGTTTTCCTTTACTGAGCATTTGAGCTCAACCTTTTTATGTTTTATTTTCCCCAGGAAAAAAATAAAGGTTTTAGGCAAGAAAACAAAAAGGGTAAGATCGTTATGGGAGTTGTTGAAGATATTTCAACATGATTAGAAGTTTATATTCCAAGTTTCCAAAGACACTACACTATTACGGTCCTTGTGTGTCTGTTTTTGTTATGTATTAAGTATTCTGCAAAAGTAATGTAATGTCCATGTACGTCATGTTTCAGGTCTCTATAGTTGTTATCAGAGGAAAGGTTTAGTCAACCATTGGAAACTATGATGCGATAATTTTAGTGAGATCCCTAGAGATATTTCTAAGGTATATCTATGGATGTCCCTAAGGTTAAGTATAATATAGGTTATAGTACTAGAATTACAGTAATGATATTATAATTCAATCAAAGATGTTAGATATTTAAGGTAATCCCCCTTTATTATGTTGTTTTCCCTAGCATGATTTTGGCCTCTCACACTATTCTTTTTCGGTTTGAGACTATGGATGGAACACGAAGGAACTGTGTTGATCAATGCAATAGACAATGCCATGATTGTACTCCTGAACAAAAAAATGTTATGGGAGATGGAGTGAAAAATCTTATTGCTATACTTATACATGGTATGAATCATTATGGACTTCCAAATGAGCAGAGAAGGGAAAAATATTCAATTGGGTCCTTCATGAGGTAACGTCCGCCTTCTTTCAGTGGGTCTTCTGATCCACTTGCTGCTGAACAATGGATCAATACCACTGAAAAGATATTTTCAGTTCTTCAATGTTATGAACATGATAAAGTCATCTTAGCAGTATATCGTTTGGAAGGTGAAGCTGATCAATGGTAGAATCTTATCAAGAATACGAGGCCAAGAGACGAAATTGAGTCCATGGAATGGGACGAGTTCAAGAACTTATTTTTCCATATGTACTTCTCTCGTATTCTTCGAACAAAGATGGAGAAAGAGCTTCTTGAACTAAAGAAAAAGGATGATGAATCTTTTGGTGTATACGAAGAAAATTTTACAAGGCTTCCAAGGCATGCATCTGGCTTTATCATCCAACCTGAAAGTAAAGTTGATCGATTCTTTAGTGTCTTAAAACCAAATCTTCAAAGGAAATTAGCTATAAGAGACTTCAGTAGCTATGAAGAAATTGTGTGTTGTGCTATCATGGTAGAAATGGAAGTTGGTGTTACTTATCCATCTCATGGTTTTGACAAGAAACGATAGATGGAGTTCAAGGAGAAATCTCAGAATAATGGAAAAAGAAGATAAATGTTTCCTTATGCTCAATGTGTGGAAAGAAGCATGGTGGAGTTTGTCCTAAAGGGACTAGAAAATGTTTTAAGTGTGGAAAATAAGTTCATCAAGCAGCTGAGTGTCAATGTAATTTAAAAAGGGATTCTAATGATGTGAATAAAGAAAAGACTGCAGAGAATGCTCCACCAACACTTAAATGCTTCAGATGCAAGGAAATGGGGCATTATGCTAATAAATGCTTTAATCCAAGGGTTAAGGATGATCGACATGAGAAACCACATAAGGAAAAGGACAAAGTGAAGTCACATGCGATCACTATTGGTGATGTTGAATATGACAACGATGTGGTGGAATGATTAAGTGTTTATGTAAAGGGATTCCAAAATAATGTTGTATATAGTATCGTGGAATATTGGAATATTTATGTATAGGTCTATTGTGGTTTTCAATAATTTTATGGTACCAGTAACCATGGAATGTGATTGAGATATTTTTGGAAAAAAAGTTGATATGTGCATAATGAAGGGATAATAAGAAAATGAAATGTTTTACAATATTCATAAGCTCATGACTGAAATAAGGAAATTGTTATATCCTGGTTTGATTATATCGAATTTTTGGGTATTGTTATGTGGAAAGAGTTAACTTTTGACATCACTCATGTTTTCACTAAGATTCAATGGGTATTCATTTATCAAGAGAATACATGATTAAGGCCTTTGAATGTTTTAAATGACCCATCATTCTATCACATGATCTGCTAACACTTCACGAATAACAAATTCAATTTCATTTCATTAAGAGATGAAGTGGAAATTGTCCAAAGAACGAACATCGGTGAGACTATCCCAAAATCATGAAAGTATTTCTTTTAATTCCAATTTCATCAACATTAGGGAAAAGATCTTGAAAACCAAAAATGTTGTCCTAGTGCCCTTATATCCGATGAATCAGATGGTACCTTAGATCATCACAAATATATGGCTTTGTGATTGATGGATTTTTTATAGCCATGTTCTCTACCACTCTCCATCAGAACGTGATGGTTAGATTTTTCTTCCATATCCATATTTTCACCTATGTTCTCCTATGTAGAAACCTAGTGATGATTTTCTTTGGGTAATTGTGGCATTTCATATTTTAGTTTTTCAAATTATGTTTTAGTATTCCTTTTTACGATGTGGGTTTCTATAAATAGTAAATGATTTATAACCCCGATGAATTTTGAGGGCGAAATTTATTTTAAGGGGGGGGGTAAAATGTAACACCCCGAGATTTTTGAAAAATATTCTTTTAATATCATTGATGTCTTGTGTTGTATGCTACAACAATATTACCTTGCGCTATACACAACACCGTATGAGCTTGCAGTATACACAACACTATTCTTAGATCATGCTACACACAATTTTAATAGTAGTTATTCTACGAAACATTGAGTGTATATATATAAATATATATATATATATTCAATGTATAAATGAAATATGGTTGGATTCTGTGATATGAAACAACGGAGGAGTCTTTCACAATACGCAACCATGACTTGGCTTGCATTACACGCAATCACAAATTTCATCGATAGTGTGTGTTGTACACAATACCAGGTTTCACTAAATAATGATATATGGTTATAATATTATTATGAACTAGCTGTTATGAATAGTATCAACTAAATTTTGAATTTTATAACATTATTATTAGGCTTACACATTTTCTAGAACATGGTATGAGTAAAAAATCAAATTTTTGAGTAAAATAAATATTTTTCAAAAAAATGTAGTTTTGCCGCCTTTTGATGGTGGAACCACCTTAAATCTTGATTTTTACATGTCTATAAGTTCAATTTGACAAAATAAAATTCTTCTTTGGAATCAGGATATAAAAATTTAATTTGGATAAATTTTTCATATTATTCTGATAACATTCATATTTTAATGAATAGTAAAAGCACGGTATATTATAATTAAAAACAACATTTTTCATCGCAATATTTATATGGTTAGATAATCTTTTTAATTGTTTTTAAAGTGTAATTAGAATATATTTTTACCCTTTAATCCAATTTTGGTCATTAGAATTAATTTCACTTTGAAATTGGATATAAACAAGTATCAATCTTTTGATAGTTTCTGTTTCTTAAAAACACGCTATTTGTTTTGATAACCGGAATAAATTTTAAAATTAAAGAATGCCACTTATATGTTTTGATTTTGGAAAAATAGACATCAATTTTGAATTCGGAATATCAAGTAATTCTTAGGCTGAATTTATGGTATTTCTCTGAAAAACTTCAATTTTCGATGAATTGTGAAACAACTTAGTGGTAGATAAAAAAATGACTTTTTCATTTAAATGAAATTTTTCCACTTCTGTGAATTGAATTTAGAAAATCCGAGAGACACG
Source organism: Viscum album (assembly GCA_963277665.1). Taxonomy (NCBI): domain Eukaryota; kingdom Viridiplantae; phylum Streptophyta; class Magnoliopsida; order Santalales; family Viscaceae; genus Viscum; species Viscum album. The sequence goes on from OY728157.1 coordinate 1,097,919,029, forward strand.
GTTAATATCAAGGACTATAATGTGGTTCAATTTGATGAAAATATTTTCTGGTGAATAGTAACTTATTACTTTTATTTAACAGGGTTAAAAGTAAATAGGGTAATTAAGGGTAAAAATGATATTTTTATTACACTAAAAGATGTACTAATTAAATTGGACAAGTTTAATTCGACCAAACAGAAATTTAGGAATAAAATATGACCATTTAGGCCCATTTGGATTAGATTAGGACATTTAATATTAATTTATTTAAAGAAGGGTTAAAATAGTTAAAATCAAAGTTTAATAAGTAAATCATTTTTAATATAGAGTTATACATACAATAAATTAGACTATAAATATTAATTAGAACGATAAAATGATTTCCTACATAATGGTATTTTATTTATAATTTTTAGACATTAAATAAGTTAATTTATTTTTGACACAAAGATGATACAGTAATTATCTTATTCATGAAATATTGACTTAATTTATGTTATAAATACCAAAATAAATATAATTTGAGGCTTTTTATGAATTACAATAATTTTATAGGTTAATATGACATGTTTTTATGGATTTAATGAACGTTTTTCTAACTAATAATTTTGTTATGATTTTCACAAAAATCAATTACAAAACAGTGTCAAAATTGACATAAAATAGTTTTTAAAACAAATATTATATTATTAATTTTAATTTTAGACCTAAAAATCTAAGGTTCGGACAAATGACATATATAAGGATATATATATTAATAATAAACAACTTTTGGTTCTTTTGGCTTTTTATAGGTTGTTTATTAACATTATAGTTTAAGAAAACAAGAAGACATGGTAAAAGTAAAATTATTTAACTTAAGGTTAAATTTAAATGATAAGGTTAAATTAGAAACCTAAACATTTATAAATTCTATTAGATGAGATTATTTAAACCCATCCTCACATTATCTTAGAAATAAATCAATTTGGAGCTATTAAAAAATAAATATGACTTTATAATAAAATAATATTTTCAGTTTTTCCAAAGGTGCCCCTCTCCTGCCTTATAAAAGGGCACCTCCTCCCTCTCTTCCTCACACCACTATGAGCCTTCAATATCGGCCAAAACCTGAAAAGGTTTTTCTCCACTCCCATAGAAACTTCCTAGAGGTTCTGGTCTTCTTCAAAGACCAATTGTAGTGCCCTAAGAGAAGGTCTCAAAGAGGCGCTTTAAAGAAGAGGTAATGTCCATTACCGATTCTTTCAACATTATTTCTTATTCCAATTATTCTTCCTTAATTGTTTCATTATTAAGTAATAACATCAAAATAACTCATATAATGATATGTTATTATAAATATGAAACAACCCTATATCACCATCTATCCATCCTACGGAAAACGAAATCACCACGCGTGCGTACGTACGGAATACCGTCTCCACGCCGTGGTGAAATCTGTCTTTCCACCAACACCTTACATGGATGGGTATAATGGTGTAAATAATAACAATATATGGTTATTACAACATCATACTGATTCTGATATATTATACCATCCACTCCAATTATATTTAATAATTATGGGAACGATATCATCGCTCGTGCGTACGTACGGACTACCATCTCCACGACGAGATGAGACTCATTCTCCATGTTAACCATACATGAACGATCATAAAGTTTATATAATGAATAATAATGAAATATATTAAATAATAATGCAACTAGATATATATATATATATATATATGATTATGTAATCAAATTAATTCAATTAAATTCAATGAGGAAATGAAAACAACGTTCATGCGTATGTACGGCCTACCATCTCCATGAACGATGTATTTCTTTCCATTTATCGATCAATTATATATATGTATATTCTGAAAATATATTATATATAAATCATGTTTTATATTCTAGAATTAAGTAATCATGATCTAATTTATCAGTTGAATAATTATAATTCAAAACACGGACGACAAATGAAACGATATTACCCAAAACGCTCTTTAACATGGAATTTACAAAAGAACGGTTAATATAAAGTCATAAGTGATCCACATATGATATCATAACAATGAATATGATTATGTAATAAGTCAATGACATTATTTAAAAAATTATACACAAGGTTTGTATACGTATGAAGCATATCAGACCTAAGGTAAGGGATAATTTTGCAAATCTCATTTTTATCTGAGATTGCTTATTCGTAAGTATTGACTGGGGTTATTTCGATCATCCATGTCCATGTTTTATAAAAGTGTTTTCATGTATGTTTAAAGTTATATTTACCCATTTTTGACTTTTACTACATGGTATGTAAGGAATCTTTTTTTTGTTTACCATACGATGTACTTTTTGACTTTTCCAAAAAAAGTACGAGGAGAATGTTATTTTTAACTTATACGGCGTGAACGGATTTTTACGGTTTCATAATGCCTCATTTTCATGAAGCTTACTCTACAAGATTTTATGACTTTTTTCGTCAAAATACTTTTCTGTTAAAATTTCATGTAATTTTGTGAAAAGAAAATGATTTTGAAGAAGAAAGGATATTTTCCTTAATAATTCATTTCATGTGTTTTATAAAAATCATTTTCCATCAAAGATGATATTATTTCATATGTGTATGTTTCAAGTATAATGTCTCTATGATTTACATGGTTTCACTTTTCTAATGATGAAGTATCCATTTGTTTTATATGGATTATGTGATGATTGGATGATGTTTATGAAAACCATTTTATTCATTGGGTTATGATCAATGATTTATTTTTATTTTGTGGCAGAAGTAAGAATGATTTAAATATGAGATGGGTGGGACCTATATCTCCCTCCAATGCATTGGTTAAAGATTTATATCTCATGAGATATAAATGGCTGGAACGGTAAGCTAATCCGGTTCAGTGTTACATGACTGGAATAAGGAGTGGACTCGATTCAGAAAGGGACTTTGCCCACTAAGATGGTTTTGGCAGCAATGCCTTGGCTAATATGGAAATCATAACATGTGCTCAATGGTTGCCACAATTACATGTTTTATTCCCGTTATATTTTATCATGGTTGATGTTCTATTATGATATATACCTTACTTACTTCAACTATTTATGTCTTTGATCAATATTTTGATGTTTAAATTTCATGTTCGTGTTTTTACTTCCAAATGATTATGGATTGTTTTATGTTATCTATGTTTTCCTTTACTGAGCATTTGAGCTCACCCTTTTTAAGTTTTATTTTCCCCAAGAAATAAAGAATGGTTTTAGGTAAGGAAACAATAAGGGGAAGATCGTTATATGAGTTTTTGATGATATTTCAACATGATTAGAAGTTTATATTCCGAGTTTCCAAAGACACTAAACTATTATGGTCCTTGTGTGTCTGTTTTTGTTATGTATTATGTATTCTGAAAAAAGTAATGTAATTTCCATGTACGTCATGCTTTGGGTCTCTACAATATGTATTCATCGATTATTAAAAAACATATATGTTTGTTACAATATATATATATATATATTAATTATAATGTTAATGTCTACTGATCATTCTGTATGTTCATAGAGAGAAATATTAAATGAACTGTAATCATATAGAATTCCAAATGATTGTAATATATTCTTAATAAATAATTATAGAGATCTCCAATTAAAAATATAAGGATATGAAGTCTCATCCTATAATAAGAATCCAAAACCCTATAGATTGTATCATCTTTGTACCATCAGAAGGATTTATGCAACAATATACCATCAATGTTTATAATATCATCATATAACATCATGGTTATCATCATAGAAAGGAACTGTTATATCTTTTTCAGTGTTATAGATACACTAGGACATTATCACATTATTTTTACCTTGGTATATATCATTATGTGATTATATATTTATTAATATTATTGTACTTGAAAAAAATATGTAAAATTTACAATGGACTGTGTTCTGTGGAATATAATCTAATGGAATCCGATTTGGACTATATTCATTTTCTATTGATGTTTACACCACTAACTATTACATGATTCACAAGATTATACAAATATCTTTATTTATTTACTGGTTCTGACAAATTATATTTCATGGAAATTATAAATACTATAACCTATACTCATTTAAAAATACATCAACATATGATTCCTTTGGAGTGTTCTCTTAATCTACTAATGTGACCTTATAAGCTTTAAATGTTCCACCACAACTATATTATCACAATATGGTGTTATGAGATCATTACTGTATAACACCTCACCAAGGTACTAGATGATTTTTTATCATAGACACTTATTTGACCACAGCATGAGCATCAATATATTCATTATCAACTATATAGTCATTGAATATAACTTTATTAAATCTCAATCATGCCAAAAATCCTCAATTGAGAGTGAACATATATCCCGATAGTAAATTAAGATAGTGGTTTTCTACATGGAATCTGTCAATTATATATCCCCTAAAAAATACCATCTTTTTTCCTCCATAAAATTATCCTTAGTAAAACTCATATAACATTGGATAATATTAACATATATATAATAGTGGTGTTCTATATTATCTTGATATATTTATATAATGCCTAAATATTATGTAACATCTAGATATGATCCAATGAAAACATACAAGTAAGATCATATTGTAGATGTGTATAGGAGAACTATCATCCTTTATATGTCCTCATATATTTTGGAAACAATTTCTAATAATGATATATTTTATGTTGTATTGGTAATAATCCCATCATAGATTGATCTATACCAAATCTCTTTAGTAAATTGTTAATATAAATAGCATGGAATAGTATATGTATCCTCTTTAAACTATCACATTAGGTCATAATACAATGAATGAATACAAGTTATCTTAATTACTTCATGGATAATTATGTATTCAAAAATATCATTATGAATTATAATAATGGAATTTTTTAAATAAGTAGTATGTCATCAATATACACTCTCTAGAAAATTATTTAACTCCCATTAAACTACATATAGTATCAAGGCTCACAATCATTCAATAAAAGATATATTTGAGAAATGGATTCATCAAATTGAGTTTTCCTTGGTGGGGACAATTTCGTTTATTCATATATAGATCTCTATAACTTAAAACCTTTTTGGCATTGCTAAACTCACAAACCCTTCAATTAATTTCAAATTTTAATCTCAAGGAAGGTTCCCATTAAATACATATATTATGAAATATATTTTATAATCCTTGTTGTCATGGTAAGATACCGTGGAAAATATATTTATAGTGTGTTTTTTCCAAAAAAGAGTGAAAGTGATCTCATAGTATATACCAAAAAAAATTTTAAACAGTTTTTCAACAAGTCATGCATCATCATTAATAACATCTCCCTCCATGAATAATTTCATATTGAATAACCATTTTCAAACAATATGAGTTACATCCATGAATGAATTTGAAAAATCCAATACCTTGTATGATAAATGGAATCCATCTCAAAATTAATGGCTTCTTACATTTTGTTACATTTGTATCACTTAAAGATTCCTCATAGGTTGAATAATAAGTATTAAAAACTAATAATGTATTATCATATTTGAAAACTATAATATTTTATCATTTTTTTCAAACATCACTAATACTCCTATGTAGTATTTGTATTTATGGAAATTTTCCTTCCAAATTTATAATATCTACTAGTTTCCATACGATATCCTATCAAATTATAATATCCCATGCGGTTAATGTATCTTAGTGATTTAGGCATGAATAAATTCTATGAAACCCAACACACATAATTTGACCACATATATTTCCATCCACTTAAAAGTATGTATGAAATATCATTTATCATAATATTTTTTTTTCTTTACTATGTGTTCTTCCATCAATAATATGTATCCCTAAAGGGGAAATCAAATATATACATGTCATAACATTTATCTCACAATTCCAAACAACGTTCTGTTGCCCCTTTCACCGGCACTATTCTACATGGTGTGTATAAGGATGATTGAGTTCGATAATATCTCAAACAACAATATATATTCAATTATAACTTTGTTTACATATTATCTATCATGGTTTGGGAGGAGTTTTGTTATCATACTAGCATTTCAGTTCTCCATTTTATTCATATTTTTTCTTTATATATATATATATATGATATGATGGTTACCACTTATGTAAACATATACATGTCTACATAATTCATCAATAATAGTATTTAATTGTATTTATCATCTCTTTTGATTAAAATGAAATAGTCCACACTCACCTGTATTTACCAATTCAGAAATCATGGTCGCCCTTTCACACATTCCACTGAATAGTGCTTTGGTCATGCATACATGGGAACAAGCATAACATATTCCTAGTGGGACTAGTTAAAATAATAAATGTATTTATCTGGATATAATTTAGTCAAGACCTTTTTATTTTCATGACCATGATATTGATTCCATAGTAGGGTATGATATGTGTCAACCGAACATGATTTGTTATAATTTTTTACTACTTAGTTAATGTAATTCAACACATAGGGACAACACCTATGTAATTCCTTATCATAAAATATTGTTGGATTGTAAAATAAGAATAATTTATTACCAAATTTAAAGATAAATCCATTTATCATGGTTGGTCAATAATAATAATTCCTTTTGTAATTCATTGCTCATAATAATATTAATTCAAAACCAAGACCATTTCAGTCAGTAATGTGAGGAAACAATACCAAATAGCTACATCATCAAGTCAAAATCTATTCAGAGTTCATATATTTACTTGCCCTGGTGAAACATATCTAAATATATAGGTTTTCTTTAATTGGATGTAAATTTAAGAACCCAATATTATATCTAATACAAATATAAAGAAACAAATAATTTACAATAGATATAATGGACACCTAAATCTTAACCTTACATCATCATATTGGAGAAATTATTCATTTAGTTTCCTTTTTTATATGTAAAATAGTCATTTTATGACTCCCTAGTGTTCTACCTGATCCTATATCGCTTGGATGGGATTTCCGATGAGTCCTTAGACATTGAAAATGTTTTGGGTACATAATTTTTTTCAAACATTTTTTTTATCATAAGAAAATATGTTTCCATGCTATTGGTTCTTATAAACTTTGAAATGAAGGGTTAGGATATCTAGGAGAGATATCTATATATTTTTTTATTATATCTAAAACAAATTTAGGGTACATATAAGGAAGGCACATGGAAAAGATATCAATTTATAATTCATCGAGTAATTTAAACCCCAGATTCTATATATTCAAAAAATATAAAACCATCTTATGTATGTGGGGGTATAGATGGCCCTACCATTATATGAAATCATGTGTATTGTCCATTAGATATCTCAAAATGTTCATGTCTATATCTATCCTGATACATTTTGATATTATTATTCCACATGATTTAGGTATTTGAACTCTAATAAATCTTCTAGAGATCTTTAGAACTGAATGATAATATAAAAAATTGGACCTACTGTGCATCAACCAAATTTTCTAGGTTGAATGAAATCTCTTATTTACTTATATTCATAATAGGATAAAAAACTATGAGATTTAGCCTGTAAACAATCCATTAATAAAATAATACAATGTTTATGAACATGTAATACATCTGGAAATTACATATAGTTATAAAAAAAGTTGACAAACATTTTATTTTACAATATCAATATAAAAAATAATATTATTATATTATTTTGATTACTATGATAAGTGATAAAAATAAATCTAATTATCTGATTCATCTCCAACAATTTTGTCCATTCCATACAACCCATGAAATCAAAATGTCCTTCCATGTGGACATTCAAATGGAAGGTATTATTATTTCTCTTCCTAAAATCTATAAACAATCAATGAAAATTATATGATGTTTTTTTGGTTAGTGGTGTTTTAGACTACTAGATTATAGATCCATATTATTTTGATGTATAATGGTTATTATCCATAAATTTTTTTCATTTTGTCCACTTACATTACATATTAATATTATAACTCCATTATATAATTAATTATCAATATGATGTTAAAAAAGTTATATAAAATTCATTTATTTAAATTTCATCTTATACATTTGTCATTTGTTTTATTTTTTGTGATCTTGATAATGAATCCACAAAAATGAACTATATATTAGATATAAATAAAATAAATAAAATAAATAAATCATGAACTATCTAATGTTTTACATATTGAGAAGACAACAAATCAGCTGATCATACAAGGGGAATTAAATCCTTAGTCTATCATGGTATAAGAAACAACATTCCTCCATTGATCAATGGATATTTTTGTGTTGGTTCCACTATGGATGTGTCCTAAACTATGTCCACTACTTGCAGCTCCATCCTTTGCATATCTTTAATCACTCATAGATGAGGTAAACCATTATATGATAATATCTCTTTTCTTAAATAAAAATATATATGAAAAAATAGGTCATGCATAATAAAGTGGATCATACAACACAATGGTTATCATTTAAATTTTATAACAATAAATCACAAGCATTAAAATATAATTATATACTACACAGAAATTAGGTGGTCATGTAAATGATTATTCACATTCATGAAATTAATATAAATTTTATAAAATAGAAATATTTTCAATCCTTTTATAATAAGATAACATCAATTAATTACTAATGTAAATATATTATTAACTGAAAAATTAATTTATTCTATTTTTATAAAAAAAGTTCTTTAACATTCAACCCATTATTATTTTAATAAAATTAAAATATATTAATGTATTTTTATATTAATTAATTACTTTTCATCAATTTAGACTTAACACGGATTGCACCATTCTGAAATATCTATCATGTTCCATAGTCTCTACAATAAAGACACATGATATATGGAGTATATGAAATTTCATTTTATTATATATTGTGTACTTAAAATAAATATCACATTTTTGTTGATTAATTATCTAGTATGTGTATCATTTAATGTAGGTGAGGTACACAATGTGTACGGAGGATAGACAACATGTAGTTAATAATTTTATAAATTAATTACATAATGATTTAATTTATAGTAAAAAGTTATCACAGATAGTGTACTATCAACTACAGACAAATAGAAACCTATTTATTATGTTTAATGATACAATTAATTAATTCTATCATTCCATGTAAATTGGTAAGAGGTAAAAAAAATGTACAATGAAAGCTCAACCCATGTATTTCATTCATTAAATATCCATGATACATGCCCGGGGACTCATCCTATATTTTCAACATATATTAATGTGGAATCAGACATGTATAGTAGCTACACATATTTTACACTCAATTTTTCATTGGTTTTAGTCCCTATATTAAATGAAATAATATATACCTCTTTTATCAATTTGATTATAATAATTTCACTATGATACAATATAGACTACATTATTTTTATTGTAGCTATAAAAATTGTAGTCTCGAAAACATTCTTTTATTCTGTCCTAGTTTATCATAACTACACATTTAAATTTATTTTTATATTATTATTTTTTGCCTCCGGGTTCTCTCATTGAGGTTTGGGTTAAATGCAGGGTTAATTTCTTTTATGATTAATTAATTCAGTGGGGTTTGGACTCATGCACAGTCACTGCATGTTTGGATGTAGTCATTCCTTTAGCCTAGGATCCCATGCTGATGTCTATCATTTGAAATAAATTTTTTATATAAACGAAATAAGATAAATGTTTCAAATGAAGTGAGTATAATATTATTATTTAGATAATAATATTTTCATTATTATGAATTGTTGATAACATTTTTATTATTTAAAATTGTGATAAATATAATTATTAATAAATTTCTATTAATATCATTAATATTTAAAATGAAATGAATGAAATGAATGAAATTAATACTACTAGTATAATTTTCATTATTATTTTAATAGGAAAAATCTATTTATTATTGTTGTTATTGTTTTTTTATTTCATTTAAAATAATTATAATTTTCATTAAAAATTTTCTTTTAATAATAATAATAATATTATTATTATTATTATTATTCATTAATGATAAAGGGGAAACTAGCGCTAAACAACCTACACTCTTCCCCACCAACGTGTTTCTCATCGGCCCTAGCCCTCACCCCTCCGCCTACTGATTTTCCCTCACCTATCACACCACCTTCCTGGTGCACTAGCTGACCTTCCTCGCCCCTAAACTATGGCCAGAAACCATGCCACCTCACAGGCTTCTTCTTGATGCACCAAGTCATCTCCGGTAATCCTTCACCCATCAACGCTTTGGCCTCTTCCCCCCTACTCTGGCAGCCCATCCTCCCATGGTCGGTGCTCACCTCGGGCGACCAACAATGTCCTGCTTCATACCTGCTCAAGAATCATTCTCTGACTGACCCCCTTCATTACGTGAGCTATCCTGGAAAAAACCCATCTTCCGTATTTTTTTTATGTTTTTCCCATTTCATTCATTGTTTCTTTTATAAATTCAACCAAACCCTAGTGAGGTTATTGGTAATAAGTGAGTTTTTTCATTATTTAGGTTGTGAAGTTAGTCTGTGATGTATTTTTCTACCATAAATTCTATTTCATCGCATTCACACATATTTGAGGTAGGTGAATTAATGTATTTATTTTCTGAAGAAAACTATGGATAACAGAATTAATTAAAATAATTTTATTTCACGATTCACATGCTTCAGATAAATTTTCCTATCCTACTATGATGTTTTAGAATTTTATATATATTGTTATAACTATGTTTTGAATAAATTAATTATTTTTCCTATTTAGTTATACCACAAATATTGTTTTTAAATTTTCAGAAATGATTTTTCAACCCTTTTGTATTTTCAATTAATATGAAGATGTTATTCGCATACATTCCATATATTTAAATAGGATCGAGTGATGTTTTTACAATAGAAGAAATTGGTGGAAATTTTTTTTCTAATGGTATACTTCATTATTCTATATTTTTTTGTACACGAAGTGTTTGATTATAATGACAATTGTTTTTTAAAAGTTTTTCTTTGAATGAGACATGGTTTCAATCTAGTTTTTGAAGGTGTTGTGTATTGGTTTCTTAATTGGCCATTTAAATGTTTGGGGAAAGTATATTTTGTCTTTTAATCATTTATTACTGGTTTAGGTGTGCATTCACATATAAAGGTATATTTCGGTGAAAGAGGCATGTTAAATTATTTTTGGGAATGGTTTGGAAATTTTTTGGTAATATATATGAATTTAGAGTACAAACCCATTTTGTGTCATAGTACATGTATTTGACAAAGTATATGTTTTATTTTACATTTCTTTTTGAAATTATTGTAGAAATTTGGGTAAATGGATTGGGTGTGTAATGATAGGGGCCCCTTGGAATTTTGAATGCATTTTCTGTTTATTTGTTCTCAAATAATGATTTATTTTATATCTAAATTTTTTGTTAGTTAATAAATATTATTGGTTCCCCTGTGTAATTTAAAAAATGTGGGATTTAATGATTTGTAAAAATTTTATTCCTACTTGGTACATTGAACATGTTTTGGTACATGTTTGGATAAAGGGTCTATTTGGCATGTTTCATAGGAAATTTTACTTTCTCAATGATTAAGTAATATTTTATGAAAACTTATCAGAACTGGGGACATAATGTCCTATTTTTCCATGTTAGTATAAAGACTGTGTTTTTGTTGGTTTGAAATAAATATTGAATTGTTGTTAGTAAATGGATGAATTTTATGAAATAATGTTTTCTTCCCATGTTTTATTATGTTTTATATTTTTCCTAAAAAGGTGGAGAATTTTTTTTTGGTAAGAATGTGTTTTTATAAAAGTGATATTTGAAATGATTATAGAAAAGAATTTTTTTCATTGAAAGTGAGTACAGAGTTGAAAATTTTAATTTTTAATGAAATGGTTATGACATTTTTACGGTGTTGCGACATGTTTGCAACATTCGATGACATGATGTTAATATGTGATAAATGTATGTATGTATACATTAATAGAGAAACTCTATGGGGGATATCCAATTATTGGTTACCATTTATATTGTCTATGTTTGGGAAAAGCATGTGTGGTGATGATGTGTAAGATGATTCACACGTGTGAGGGTCTCCCCTATACATAGTATTATTATAACAACCATGGGTTCCTAAGTGTATTTCTGATTATCGAGTGATAGTTACTAGTCAATCTCGATTAGATGGTCTATTTTTGGTGTCCTGTTAGTTATAAACTCAAAAGATTCACTATACTGTAACATGTGGTTCCGAACCATGTTTGTCCAGGAGTTTTCTAAGGATGTTTAGGATCTCAAATGGTTACTTGATTAATTTAATTTCATTTTTTCTTTCTATTACACATGATTATTTCTAGCTTTCACTATTTACCTAGTTTACCTTATCCCAGCTTTCGTATCATTTGTTTTGAGTTTTTTATAGAATTTTAAATGGTTTTGGACATGGAATGTAGTGTTTTAAAGATTTTTTAAATGAAAAAAACGTGATTGTTTTTTTAAAATCTCAAAAACCTACTTTTTTGGTATGTCAAACATGGGTCATTTGATTGTTTTAGGAAATGATACTTTGGATTCTGTGGTTTATCATGGAAACCATACTGAAATATTTAATGATCATGCCAATAATATGAATTCAGATTCAGTTTTAATTATTTTTTCAGGTTCTTGGACCTAATTTTTTTATGTATAGTGATTGGTTTTTTGGTTGGGGATAAAAAAGTGGTAACAAAAATATTGTGAGGTACCTCTTTGGTTTCCACATTTTATGTTCTCTATCTGTTGGATGAACCTTGTAATTGAATATTTTTATATTCTTTTAAGATTCAATTTTAGTTGTTCAGTGTGATCTATTTGATTATTTTTTATTTGATATAGTATTTTGGCCGAAATCATTCCCTATGTTTTTATGATTGATTACCGAAACTAGTCTCTAGCCTATGGGGATCAAGAACGACCTTCTGGCCATGCAGCAGACTGGATTGGGTGAATAGATCATGTTTAACATGGATTGGTTCATCAAAATATGGTATTAGAGGGGGACCAAGTTTTGTGGTGTGTCTAGTAAATGAATATTATTACTTTCATGACTCATGAGTTAGGCACGGGAAGGTATTCATGAACCCCTCTCATTCTAATCCTCGACTCGCTATGGGTTTTCTGGGAATAATGTCCTTGTCTTATTCTGGTTGGTTTTGGATTTAGGGATGAAAATGGAGAGGAGCTGGTGTCATGTGGTGATTTTTCATGGAGTTGTGACCACTGTGATATCTAAGTTCCCAGTTCAAGTTCTTCTACGTTTTATTTCATACCAAGGGCATGGATCATTTCCCTGTCACTGAGTTGGGTATAAAGAGTAGTCCCTCTATCAGGTAGTTTCGTTTATGTGGGGTTTCGTAATGGATCTTCTTAGAGTAAGTATGATTTTGAAAATGAGATGGATATTGAAAATTATGAGTCTTTGTTTTAACTGGTTTTGGGATTGGTAAAAATGGATTTGAATGAATATTTTATGGATTGAAATTTTTTTATTGATTGACATTTTTAGATAAATTGAATGGATATACACATATGTGATAGTTCAGGGGATGTCATGGGTGTTTTTGTATGAAATTAATGGATTTAAATTATTTTTGGTAAATAATTATTTTTGAATAGGATGTTTTTGGGTTGTGTTTATATTTTTTCTGGATTTTGAGCTGGATGTTTTTGAATGATGGATCTTTCAATGTTATGTAATTGGATTGATATAGGTTTTGGATTTTTGTTTTATATGTTGTTCATAAACTGCCACCCCAAAAGGTCCTGATGGTTTCTATTATGTCATGCCCATTTTTTGGTCCTTATCGAACATTTCCTATCCTTAATAGTGATCAGGGTCTGTTAGAGGTATCAGAGTTGAATAAAGTTATCGGACATGTCATTTGGGTATTGGGACCTCCAAAAGCTTTCAGAGTGCATGTCATTTTTGGTCTATTCAAAGGTCCAGCTCTAGAAATATTGGAGTTGTTTTCCCCACCATCAATGCAAGTTGTGAAGATGTGGGATGTCTTTAAATCATACCTCACCCAACGGTTCATGCCTAATGTGGTGAAGACAATCAAAATTGAGGAGTTCATCTATATTCAATAAGAATAACAAATAGTGATGGAATATATTAGAAATTTGAAGTAACTTGGTTTCTATTATCATAAGGAAGCATCATAGGATTTGATGATAATTCATATCTTCATCGAGGGTATTCATCTTGAGATTAAAGAGTGGTTCATCTCTTCTAAGGATCATCATTTGAGATGCAGGTGGATGAGTTGTTCCTAGCTATGTTGGTCTCCAGAGCACAAATGGTTGGTAATCCAGCATATCTTGTTTCTCATGATGGTTCCCCATCTAGTGAGACGGGTTTTATTGAGGAACATATTTTTAATATTCCTCTACAGTGGTTTTGGCTTCTAGCTCATCGGACCATTCAATGGTGTTCCAGAATTGTGGACGTTTATGGCTCAAATATGCCATCATGTCATGTCCCCTTCAATGATGTTCCATCATTGGAGGTGTCTAGGTCATCTAGGGAAGTTTGGTAGGAAGAGTCTCCTAAGGAAGACGGTATGATCAAAGGATTCTAGTTCCTGACTGTGAGGCAGAAGATGTTTCATCCATCAAAGCCCCACCAATAGGTCATGGGGTGAAGCTGGCACATAGTCAAGAGTTTTCAGGGGTTTGAAGCATCGGTTCGGGTTAGGTATTACATATTCAGATTGGAACATTTCAACACCTTTGTACTTTTTTCATTATTATTAATGTTTTACCATTATTTTACGTTCATCGTTCAATGGGGGAATGTGACGAAAATGTTCTACTGCAATCCAATAGTCATATTTATTTGATTATGGTTTTCTAAACCGTGTGTTTTTCATGAAATTTTCTTTATCCATTGTATTGGATGATCTATGATTAGCTAGGTTCTTTTGGATATGTAATTTCTTGTGGAATAATCAATATTTTTAGTTATTCTTGTGTTCACTTCTTGGGATATGTTATGAATTATGGGTTTTTCTCTTCTATTTGGGGTTTTCGGTATGGGATGAGAGTTCAATCTTTCATATGTGGTGTTCTTTTTCTCATTATATATACATTTTTTGGATCAGTTGGGTGTCCTTGCCTCTCCACCCTCCATCTGAGGGTGGTATTTTTGGGTGATAAATTTATACTCTAGTTGAGTTATTGTGGTGGGGAGAACCCTCTTTTGTTCTCAAATTCTCTTGTGTTTTGGTTTCTTATGGTTTTAATCAGGCATGGATTCATTTTTTGTCTATCGTTTTTCTAGGTAACAATTTTGGGGTATAAATTGATTGTGGTGGGGGGAATTGTCACACCCCAACATTTCAATTGAAATTTATTTTATTATTTATTGTACTCAGGGACTCTCATAGATGATTGGTTTGAAAAAATGGTTAATGTTTTTGACATTTAATGACTCTAGTGTGTTGTGGAACGTTGCTCGGGCACCACACGTTTGGCCATAGCTGTGCAGTCGACCCAAGTGCATGTGCTGATGTCTATAATTCATAACAAATAGAGTTTTATTTAAAATCAATAATATAATTGTTTAAAATGTAATAATAATACTATTATGGTGTAGATTATAATATTTTCACTTTTAATAATTGTTAATAATATTAATATTATTTAAATTTTCTATTAATATAAGTATTAATAAATTGGTATTAATTTCTGTATTATTTAAAATGAATTGAATGAAATTATTACAATAAGAATAATTGTAATTATTAATCTTCATATCAAAATTTTTTTTTTTTTCTTATTATTGTTAATATTTTCATTCTTATTATTAATATTTATTTTAAAAAAAATGAATATAATAATCATGAAATAAAATGTGTTTTGTTAATGGTAATATAATAATAATAATTATTATTATTGTAATTATAAAATGATAAAAATGAAACATAGCACACCAACCCCATCCCTCACCCGTCCATTTTTCAACTTCCCCTAACCTCTCACACCCTTTCCCAGTGCACCAGCTGACCTCCCTCGAACCTCCAATATATCTAGCATTCATATCCCCTCCCCGACTTATTCTCGGTGCACCCTGCCATTCTGGAGAGCCCTTTCCCCTCTCCTCTCTCACCTCACCCCTCCCTGCTCTGGAAGACCAACCTCCCCTCACCGCCCTCATCTTCAGTGGCCAGTAGTGGTGTGACTTACACCTAGTCCGTCAACCTTCTCTAACCAAACCCCTTAGCAGCATGATCTATCCCATCAGAAGACCCCATTTCTCTTGTTTGTAAATTTTTTTCCCTTTATATTTTTTATTTATTTCTTAAATTTAACCAAACCTAGTACAACGGATGGTAAGTTGTCTGTTTGTATCATTGTTTATGGTGTGGGGTTAGTCCATGAGGTATTATTCTACCTTCCATGGAGATTCTTCACATTTATACGTGTTCCAGGTAGGTGTATTACCATATTTTCATTCTGAAGCACTCCATTGATAGAAGAATTATTTTAAAAACAATTTATTTCATGAATCAAATATTTAGGATACATTTTCCTAACATATTATGATTTTCTAAAATTGATTTAATTTTTTATAATTAATCTTTTAAGAAATTATTTGTTATGTATATTTATTTGTACACCAAATGCCGTTGGGGTATTTTTTCTAAATTTTCAAAAATTATATTCACCACTTGGGTATTTTTAAATCATATGAAAATGTGATTCTTCTACATTCCACGTATTTAAATAAGGTCTTTTAATGTTTATATGATCGAAAAAATTAGTGGAAGTATATTTTTTCCTGTTGGTTTATGCCCATAAGTTATATAAAGATGTTCATGAGATGATTTATTAAAATGATAGTAATTTTTTAAAAATGGTTACTTTTTATTAGACATGGTTTCAAGATCTTTATTGAAGGATTGGTGCATTGGATTCTTAAGTGAGATTCTAAATGTGTTTTGAATGGTTTTTCTGGTTTATAATCATTTATTATTTGTTTTGATGGGCGTCCTTCTATTATAGAATATTTGGGTGAAAGTGGCATTTTATGTTATTTTAGGGAATGATTTTGAAATGGATTCGTAAATATATTTGTAATTTATGTTAATTACCATATAGAATCAATTTTATTTGAACAAGACAATGTAGATGTGGTATTTCATGTTGAATTTTAATGTTTCTGTCTACGTTTGGGTAAATGAATTGGGGGTGTAAAGTTAGGGGTGTGTTATTCCTTCTGAATGTATGGTGAATTTTTTTCATTGCATTGAAATAAATATGGACTTGGTTTATTGAATGTTATTTTTGTTTTAAAATAATATTTCTCCTCTTTTTTAATTTCAAAAAAGGGGGATTAAATGAAATCTAATATGATTATTCACTTTTGGTACATGGATCACGTTTTGGTACATGATTAGATGAAGAGGTTATTTGGATTGTTTTATAAGAATGGGTAATTCCTCAATGTATTATAATTTTTTTGATGAAAATGTATTAGAAATAGGGGCTAAAATTCTTCCTTGGACACATTAGTATAAAATCGATGAGTTTTTGGGTTTTGAAAATAATCTATAAGTGTTGTTGATAAATGGTTGAATTTTGTGAACTAATGGCTATTTTCCATGTTTAATGAAGATTCTTGTTTTTCATAAAAATGTGGAAATATTTTTTGTAAGAATGTTTTTTGGTGTAAGCGATGTTTCTATTGATTATAGAAAATAATTTTTTTCGGTGAAATTGAATACGTGATTGAAGATTTAATTTTTTTTATTGAAATGGTTTTTGATGTTTATATCGCATGATGGCCCAGTTGGAACCATCGATGGAATGATATTAATATGTGATAAAAGTATGTATGCATACATTTATGGTCACCTCTATGGGGTATATCCTTATAAGAGTTATTGAAAATAGTGTCCATGTTTGGGGTAGGCAAGTGTAGTGACAGTATGTAAGATAAGTCAACTATGTGAGAACTTCCCACTTACACAATATTATTATAACCACCATGCGTTGCTGAGTATCATTTAGACGATCGAGTAACTATTTCAGGTCAACCATGATTTGAAAGGTTAGTATTATTTTAATTAAATGTTAGTCTAAGAAGGATATTCCACTAGACGTGTTCAGTTTTTGGAGGCCACATGGTTATAGACATAGGATATTCCCCATACACCGGTAGGTAGTTCCGAACTAGGTATAACCCAGAGATGTCTAGGGATGTCTACGATCACCCATGGTTACTATAATATTTTCATTTCTTAGTCTTTTTCTGTTATAATAACATATTTCTAGCTTTCGTTGTTTGCACGTTTTACATTATCCCATCATTAGTATATTGTGTTTTTGAGATTTTCTTATAAAATGGAAAATGGTTTTAGAGATGGTATGTTTCATGTACTGTAATTTTTTATGTGAAAACATGTTGATTATTTTAAAATACTAGAACACTACTTTTATAAATGTATTTTAATCTTGTGTCATTGGGTTGTTTCAGGAAATGAGATGTTCAATTCCGTGGTTTATCATGGAAACCCAACTGATCATTTTAATGGTCATGCATATCTTATGTTTTCAAATACATGTTCAATTGCTTGATCAGGTACTTGATTCAAAAGCTCAGTGGTAGAGTAGTATCAGTTTTGAAGATGGTGGTGCCCAAGCTGTCACACAATGATTGTGAGGTTCCAGTTTGGTTTCTTAGTTTTTAGTTCTTGGACTATTGATTGAACTTTGTAACTGAATCTTTTTGTTTATATTCTTTTAATATTCAGTGATAATTTTTTTTGTTCTTTGTTTTTCTTTTTTTTATCATTGTTTGGGGATGAAATCATTCCCATCGGGCTATGCCACAGACCTGCTCGGGTGACTGGCTCATGGTCGACCATGGTTGGTTCATGACCAAATCAATATAAGATTTTTAATGATTATGTATATTATTTTCTTTTCATAATGTGTCTAGATAAATTTTTACACCCATCCTATTACATAGAATCTAAAAGCACAAAATATACGATGGGATACATGCTATGTAATTCTGTTTTATCCATCTAGAATCATATGCACCACCAGATGGGCACATCAAATTCTACTCATCTATTTCTAACCTATTACTGGTCATATAAAGGTAAACAAAGAACATTTTTTATATTCTGTATATAATAAATACTAAATTTGAAATAAAAAATATAAATCTAATGTGAAAATCAATTAATGATTGATATATATTTATAAATTTAAACATCATGACTCTAATACAAATTATAGGTAATTGAAACAATATAATCAAATTAGTACCCAATGATTATTTTCCATTAAATCTAAATAATAATTCATAATGACATTACGATGAATGACATATTTCATTATTATATCAAAAGGATCAAAATGAAATTATATTCAAATTGGAGAGATGGTCATTTAGACTAATTTTCAATAATTTTAGTAATAAGAAATTACCACGATCTTTTGTTTTTCTTCGAAGTTGGTGTTGGTTGTTTGAACATCCATTTGGTTTTACTATAATTTCATTGAGTTTCCTATGTAGAATCCATGTAGTTTTAGTCCAAAAATGATCTATTGATCCAAAAGCATATCTAATGGTATTCTGAGCACTATCATGGTTGTAAGACAATACCAAAACGTAACACATTCATTAATGGTTGAAGATTCAATTTTTTTTATCACCTTAATGAGATGGATTTTGAGGATGGAATACACCTCATGGGTTTTGAGGGGAACCCACTATATTTTCATCATTTAGAGATATTTAACTTTGATGGTGAATTTGTTTAGATAATAAAATTATTCTATTACTTCCTTACCTATAATCAGGTATAAATATATCTAGTTTATAGAATTTGTGAAGGAACATAAGTCCTTATCCAGTATCAAAATAGTTAGAAACCCCCATATATAATAATAATTTTAATTCTATTTATTTTTTGAATTCACGACTCTTGGATAATATAAATATCATTAGATTAATTAATATTTATCTATGTAATATTTATTATACCGTTTCCCTTACCAAACACCATATGTTTCTAGTCCATATTCAACATCATATATCGAATCTCAAATAATAATTATTTTTTATTTCATAAATAAATAAATATTATATTCCTGTCAATTCATAAAAAATGTAATATTAATTTTTTTTAAAATTTTTTTTCTAAACATATGCTATAAATAAATATTTAATAAATTATATTCAATGGTATGGAGAATATCTTTTATTTCAACTCTAAAAGATTCATAAAAAATAAAATATATCAATAGATACATAAATTGTGTTACACTATAGGATTCATCCTTAGGTGTGTGAGGGGGTTTTTCATAATGTTCAATATTAGTGTCTATCAATACGTAAATACACCCATAAAAGAAGAATGTAATTACACTTCATCAAAAACCACATGAGAAAAATCATGGTGTAATATAATACTTTTGTCATGACATACCAACCTAAATGTTTCATACATGGGTCGTCACCTCATACTATTGATACATATTTCATTGAATTCTTAGAAAACCTATCAATAATACAATTCCATGTAATTTAGTTTGATATATTCATTTTAATCAAAGGTTTGAGATATCAATATCTATAAATATTGAAATGACAAATCCTTTATCGAGTTTTTCATTTATAATATAATATTCAAGACACACCCAACATACGAGATATCATCGGAAACATATATTGGTACAGTAGTATGTAGTTGAAACTAGTATAGAATTCAATAATTATATGAATAATATTAATAATGTTTAAATATTGTTTTACACATTCATATAAATTAATTTTTAATGACATGTAAACATGTGTAAATATAATTGTTGGGTCGATCCTACTAATATTCGATCCAAGGTATTAACAACTTTGAACATCGATAGATATCTTGTGTCCCTCTTATGGGTATTGAATATTTGATATTTTACATCATCAGTTTCCTAGAATACCACATCATACAACTCTTGGACATAATGATTAAAAATATCATCATCACCTTTCATTGTTCTCATTGAAAAATATAATGACATTTTCAATTCAAAAAGATACTATCAGATATTATGAAATTAAATTAAAATAGAATAAAATTGATATGTGAAATGATATTTGTTAATATTTAAATCTATGAATTTACATGATGTATAATGTAAAATTTTGTTGGGTTTAAATAAAACACTCAAAAGGATTCAAGTGTCATTAAAAATCTATTTTAAAATATTACTATAAATATTTCATTGGTTGTGTAAAATTAAAATTACTTCAAAATATAATATTCTATTAGTGAAGGGATTAATGAATTCTGATGGGAAAATATTGCAAAATAAGGGATAAATCTGAAGTTTTTAGTAGATTTTCTAATTTCACATGATATATTATAATATTTCAATGATGTAAAGGACAATAGAAATGAAAATCTATGTATTAGTTACTAAAAAATATTTTTAGCCTAAAAATATCATTTGACATTTTTATAATGAAACCAAAAATTAATTATTTTAAAAAATGTACAATCCTATTAAATTTTAAATACATTTTGAAATGAAGGGTGTTTAAAATACATTATAAATTATGGATTGGAAAAAAATATGTAATAATAGAATTTTTTTGGAAGGAATGATACATGGGATGTAATTTCATTTTATAATGATAAAAATGAGATAGGTATGGAGTGGTTTTATGGAAAGAATATCAATGATAAAGGATAATTATCATGGAATGAAGATAGTTTTCTATGAATGGGAAACTCTCAAATATATGTTATTTATATTTATGAGGAATTTCATTTAGCCACATGTTAAGAAATAAAAAATATATATATCTTTCTATATATTCTTAATGTTACATCCAAGGAAATTATAGAATAATAATTTTAAAATCTATTCATATTTATTAATTATATATTAATTTTACTTTAAGTGGACACTATATCTTATTGCATATGTTACACCCCACAATGGGTTCCTCTCGAATCTTATGTTGCATAGAAAATTGAGTTATACCGTAAAAGAATACATTATTAATATTAATATTGAAAATTTAAGTCATCACCTATTATTAATATTAGAGGGAATGAATAGAACTAATTATATTTTAACTACACATGTTTATGAAATGTTTTTATAGTCATCCAATAAATTTCATAAGATGAAAATGAGAAAAAAATACAATTTTATCCATTAAAGATTTTATATTTTTAAAAGGTCCTCTTACTACCATTTGATAGAGAACCCATTTTAAATCAAGTTTTTTATAAATTTTTTTGTACTATCTTAAAAAAAATATTATTTTTTTGAACTGGTACATTACAAAAATTATAAATTTTTGGTATTTTTCTATTGAAATTAATATTGTAATGAATAATGAAATATACTTTATTTTAATTCAAAATATATTTCTCATATAATTAATTTATCTAAAAAATTGTACTTTAAATTGATTTTTTTTGTAATTAATGTATGTTAAAATCATTTAATACAATTTTGGTCATTTTAAAAAATTTAAAATTTAAAATAGATATAAAAACAATTCAAACTTTTGAACATTTCATCTTAAAAATCGATTTTTTATTTTTGGTTGGGGAATTTATTTTAAAAAAAATTTCCTAATTATGTGAATTGAATTAAATAAATTTTTTCCATATTTGGATTTATAAGTTAGAAATTATAATTTAATAATAATTTCATTTATAGGTATAAAAAATTTACCATGGGAAAAAATTATTTACCATAGAAAAAGTGAAATTTTGACATGCGTTAAAGGTAAATGTTTAAATCAAAACATTCCTAAAAACTATAATATTTAAAGGATTGATGCAGTTTTTCTCAACCGTATCCCACCTATAAAACATTAATTACAACAAGAATGTGTTTAAATTAGTGCCACCTTCATGTGGTTTTATTTTCATATAAAATAATCAATACATTAATCACATGAAACCAGCTCCCCTCTAGTATATATACCACCTCTCCACCACCCTATTTCGACCCAAAATTAATTTAAATCCTCAAATATCATCCCAAACCTCTTTTACTCAATGTACCGACAACCAAGTACGGCTGTTATCATCATCATACCAAAACAATTGTCCTAAAGTGTCTTTCAAGGAGGGCATATTCAAGGGGTAATTTTATCAAAGTACATCTTTAATTTTATTTATATTTATACATTATTATATCCTCCTTTGTCCGTCAATAATTTATTACTTTATAATCATGAATATTCTAGAGTTTTATGTTTTTGCTGGAATATCTCATATTTTATTCATTCTTCACCTCCTCTTATTCAATGAAATAAAATTATTGTCCATGTTATACCGGTTAATCGCTTCCCATAATAATGTTTTTATTATTTTCCCTTTACATCATTCATGGATGATATTAATACCATTATTATGGTAAAATAATTTTATAATATATATATATATATTATATCCTATATAATTTTCTGGAAATGTTATATTAAACTTACCGACTATCATTCTATATTAATGTTACATGATATCTTTATTTCGGGACGTGTGGAATACAACCTCCTCAAAATCATGTGACCCATTCACATATCCCATATAATTTATTATGTATTATTTTGTTGAATGTATATAATAAAAATGAAGTACTAATTATTATGTAGTGGTATTATATATTTATACATATTTATATACATTTCATTTCATTTCACTCGTTCAATACCATATGAAAAGATGAAAATAGAGTTCATGCTTATGTATGGCCTACCGTCTCCTAGAACGATGTTTTTCGTTTTTCATCAAACATTATTATAAAAACAAATATAATGAATATATATGATATTTATATCAAGTGTTTTGTTCTTAATATAGTGGAATTATGACCACATAGACTACTGACGTCATACCATGTTCATTTTCGACTCAAGTACCAAATGACAACCAAACAACCGATATAAAATTATCTAATTATTTAATTGTTATAACATGGTAATATGTTATATAAAAGAAATAATAAAATTGATAAATGTTCTCAAGGAACATGAAATTATCCTATTTTGTTAATCTGAAAGATAAGGAGAGTATAAGACTAGTTAACCCTGATGTCAGGGAATTTAGTAACCCAATTTCCAATTGATTGTTTAAACATATAATTCTTGACTATATCATTAAAAATTATTTTTAATATTATTTTTAATATCATTTTCTTCTTTAATCATGAATTCAATTTAATTTTTTTTTGATTTAATATTTTTATATAGATTTTTTTACTTTCTGTGCATAATGACAAAAGGAATGATTTTTATCATATATGGAGACAATGACTTATTTTCCACTATAAGATTTATTTGATATTTGACATCCTGTATAAGCCATAATGTTCTTATAAGTATAAGAAATATCACATTACATTTTTATGTATTTGGGAATAGAAAATTCTTTTGATAATGGATTTATTATGTCCAAATCATGAAATGATATCATGTGATTGAAATGTGGAGATGTTATTTTTCCTTTATGAATGATTTATGTGTTGTGATTTATTTAGTTTTTTGTGAATTAGTTATATATACTCATGGTTATATAGTAAAAAAAAGTGATTTTGAGACTATGATAGGTCTCTAATAGATTGGGTGATGTGAAAAAGTAAAACTATAAGGTTTCTCCCATGTGATTTATGGAATATACTGTGACGGGGCTTCAAACATAACTGTGATGGTAACTCCCTATGTAGTTGTCAAAGATATAATGTAATAATTATGTGGTTTATATAATTTACCTTTATAATTTATGATTTCTACTAATTATTTTCATTAATCTTATGCTTTCATGATGTATGTTAAGGAGTTTGTGTTTTTTTGTTTGAAAATTTTGATTTTGAGAAAATGTTTTTAAGAGTATAAAATATGAATGGACTAAAAATTTCATTTCTTTATTTTATATCTCATACTGATCTATTTAGGCACATCCCTAGTTTTTTAAATTTTCTCTACAAGGTAAATGTATGGTTAAGATAATGGAAGAAGGCACGTAGATTTTTATGAGGAAGAGAAATAATGTTTTTTTTTAATGATTGAAAATATGAAAATATTTATAGTGATTTGATGTGTAAAATTGTAATATTTGAGTTGTTATGTAATAGGTATGGCCAAATTCACTAAAACACATAACCTGAAAATATCCTTGACGTTATTTAATGTCAAATCACTAATCTATCTATTGACATGGTAATGTTTTAAGGATGGGTCCTTATAGTTGGTATTCGAGGTCCTTATAGATAACATTTGTGGTTAGGATATTGTTAATATAATATTCATATATGATTTTTTAATTTTAAATAAAATTTAAATGATATAGTATTTAAATATTACCATATTGCTTCATCTAAGACTTATTGTGTTCAGAATGGTTTTCTTCCAAGGAATCCAGGTAGCTATTCTAGGATTACATCTATAGAAAAAAAACACCCATATTAGAAAACAATGAAAGTCATAATCAAAACTGAATAGTTTTAGGTAGTGATGGTGTAGTTGACTAAGGATATAAATTGTGTCGGTATCCACGCATGTGATCATCCAGATCAACCATACAACAAACTTTTAGTAGTGGACCATTTCAGGATGAAAATCCCAGATCAATCATAGAATCATCTAACCCTGTTCTAGCTAAAGGGTTTATTAATGCACCATAAATTATTTTCAATTTCATGGGGAGTTTAAACAATCAAAAGGTTATTATTTCATTTTACCTTTCTGAATGTGAATAAGATCAGTGGTGGTCTATTATTATGAATATTATGGCTTGTAATGATATTGATTCTATTGAGTAGGAAGAATTAAAAAATATGTTTCTGGTGAAATATACTCTTAAGGAGGTTCGACTTAGGATGTAAACCAATTATTGTAATTAAGAAAGAAGGATGACTTGATGGATTCTTATAAAAAAATATTTTCTTGACTGGAAAGGTATTCTCTAAATTTTATTTATGGTATTGATAGTAAAAACATACTTTTTTACTTAGGATTAAACACAATGTATAAAAGAGAATTGGATTCTCAATAGTTCAAAATGTTATGAAAAAAATGTTTGATGTGCAGAGGTTGAAATGGAGTTTTCTGATGATTATGTGTTCTTTGAAAAATATAACTATAAGATGTTTATGTGGGAGGTGAATATGAATAATTTTTTCAAAAAATTTGGTTGTATAACTAGTATGTTTACAGTTTGTGAAAATTGATGAAAAAATCACACTAGAAAATTCCTTTTTAATTCTAGTAAGTTCTTATGATGTGTTAAAATTTCATAAAAGGATCGTAATTTCACTGAAAAAAATTATTGGGGTAAGAATAAATATAATTTATAGTATATAAAATGTTTTAAATGAAATGATATGGCTCATTATGAAAATTAATGTTTGATGAAACACTCGAATGAAGGGAAGCAGTTATACTATAAGCATAATGTTGTGGGGAAATACATTGCATCTACTTTATTAGATGTTGGTCCATCAAATCAAGTGGTATATTGTACAGTTTTAGTTTACTCAGACTGTGAAAATTTATATTGTGTCACATGTTCTGTAAATTCTATCATTTCAATGAAATTTTAATGTAAATTGGAAATTATACCTCATGAAATAAATAAGGAATATTTGGTAAAAACACCTAGGGAAAATTTTTATGAATAAAATAATTATAAGAATATTCATGTCTTTATCTATTGAATGAATTTACTTACAAGAATTTTAATTTTTCCTCTAGTCGATTTTGATGTCAGTTTTGTTATTGATTTGCATTTTTTGTACCATGCTATGATTAACAGTTGAGGTAAAGAAGTTACTTTTAATAAATAATTTTAGTTTGTGTAAAAGAATGAACCATTACCATTGATAAAATATCCGAACGTTGATAAAATATTAAAAGATGGTAATGAATGATACCTTCACATATTGATTGAAGCAAATAAAATATTCATATTCATGATGTGCTAGTGTTAAATTTTTATCACGGTGTTTTTTTGATGATTTCCGAAGTAATATACATGATAACAATGATGAATTTATGGTTGACTCAATTTGTGATTCTAAGTACATTTTAAAACCCCCTTATGGAATTGTTGTAATTGAGCTTTTGGAGTTAAATAAATAAATTATAAGTTATTATAAAAGGTTTTCATTCGACCATAAACATCAACATGGGTTGGTCGAATTGTGTTTTTAGAAAGAAATATGGTTCAACGAGACTTCACATAGATTATAGAGCCTTGAATAACATAACAGTTAATAACATGTATCCTTTTCCTCAAATCGATGATATTTATGATCATCTCAGTGGTGCACAATTTTTTTGAAGGTTTACATGAGTTTAGGGAACCAGTAGTTGAATTTAAATTAACCCGACATTGCGGAGACTATGTTTCATAATTGATATGGCCATTATGATTTTTTAGTTTTGTTATTTGGGTTAACTAATGCACCTGTAATATTCATGTATCTTATGAATAATGTATTTATTGAGTTCATTGATATGATAGTAGTTGTGTATATTGATGAAATTTTTATATATTCTAAATGTAATGAGAAGATGTAATGTCATATAATGGTTATATTTCAATCCTTAAATAAAAGGAGACTATATATGAAATTCAGCATGTGTCAGTCTGGGATACAAAAAATTTCCATCCTCGGTCACAATATTTCTAAATATAGAAAATTAGTTGACCCTAATAAAGTGAATAGCATTGAATAATGGATAATACCTCCAAATATGTCTAAGTTCATTGTTTTCATGGTTTACCAGGCTATTTCTGGAGGTTTATTGAAAATTTTTCATTATTTTATCGGGCACTGGCTATGTTAACTCGGAAGGGTGTCATGTACATATGGATAAAATAATGTAATGATTGTTTTTATGAATTGAATGGAAGTTACGTGAATGATCCATTTTTGGAAATACCTTCCATAAATGGGGAATCCTTCATTTACAATGATGCTTCATTGAAAGTAATTCATAATATTCAAATGAAGAATGATAAGGTAATTAATTATTTTTCACATATATTGAAAAAACATGAGTAAAATTACCCTACATTTTATTTGAAATTATCTTATATAGTTTTATCTTTAAAAAAATGGAAGTATCATCTATATAGAGTTAAATTTGAAATATATAATGACCAAAAAATGTATAAAGTATATATTCCCTCAGAATGAATTGAACATGACAGAGAGAATATGGTTGAAACTAATCAATGGTTATGATTTCACGAATCATTACAATTTTTGAAATGAAAATAATGAGGATGATTCTTTGAGTTCGAAATTTAATGCAACATTAACCATGATTCATTTGGAATGTGGTCCTTTGATTCAGGATTTGATGAACATTTGAAACAATGTTGTTGGTTTTGGAAATTAATATGTTTTATTTCATGGGTCAATGAAATCATCTCTATCAGAAATAATTATGCAAACACATAATTAAGATAGTGAGTTTTTGAAAAATGTATAATTGGTTTAGAGATTATTGTTTCATGAATTTTTCAATGATAAATATTTTTTTCTACGATTTGGGAATTGGATATGTGTGCCTTATGATTCATATTTGATGAAATTGTTGTTATGAGATGCTTATAGATCTCTATTTTCAGTTCATCATGTCAGTTTTAAGATGTATAATGACTGTCCAGAGTATTACTGGTGGGATATAATGAATAGAGATATGACTGAATTTACAACGATGTGTATGGATTGTCAATAGGTTAAACTAGAGGGAAAGTTTCCAAAGTGGATTCTTCAGTCTTTTCTAGTACCTGAGTGGAAATGGAAAAATATATCGATGGACTTCATTGTTGGATTACAAAATAATTCTCGAGGTAACTATTCGATCTGGGTTATTATTGATCGATTAACTAAATCTTCAAATTTTATTTTTATTGGAGATACATTATCTCTATATCAAATTTCTTGGATATTTCTAAATAGATAGTTAGTTTACATGGAGTTTATCTCTTTGTTGTGTCTGATCCGGATACCAATATCACTTTTTTCTTTTGGGAAATCCTTTAGATGTCATTTGGTACTGAATTAAATTTCATTACATATTTTCATTCTCAATCATATTGGAAGTCAAAATGATCAATTCAGGCATTAGATGATATGCTATGATCTTATTCAATGGATTACCATAGATGTGGGAATCAATGACTTTCATGGGTAGATTTGTCATATAAAAACATCATTCTCTCTTGTATACAAATTTAATCTTTTTAGAAATTATTTCGAAATCAGGGCTGAACACCTGCTTATTAGGATGAAGTATTTAAAAGAATGTTAATGCGGAAGAATTGGAAGATAACATGGAAAAAAAGATCAATTGTAGGATAATTATTTTTATGAGGAATAACCAATCCTGATTCACGACATTATAGAGAAAGTGTTGTGAAATAAATTGATTCACCAGGTTATGATTTTGGGTAATATACATATGGTTTAAAAGGAATCATGGGAATATGAAAACTCTATGAGTGGTAAATAGGCCACTTTTTTGATATGTTAAAAAAATTGCGAGAATGAAATTTCCAAAAAGGGAAAAGGATATTAAATCCCAGGAAATTATAGAATAAAAAATTTTCAAATATATTAATATTTATGAATTGATAATAAATTTTAATTTTATGGGGACACTATATTAGATAGAATAACTGACACGCATCATTGTGTATCTCCAGAATCTTATGTTTCACACAATATTGAGTTATACTGAAAAACAATGGATTATTAATATCATTATATTGAATGGTAGTTATTAATTAGCCATGTTATTAGAGTTAATGAATATAACTAACTATATTGTGTTTAAAAATGTTGATTAAATATCTTTATATTCATTGAATATATTTAATATTTTTAAAATGATAAGAAATTTAATTTTAGGAAAAAATGCTCAGATGTTATTCAATGGTTGTTCCACCACCATTTGATTGTGAAGCCATTTTAAAACTATTTTCTGAAATATTTATATGTTATATTTTGCAAAACTAATTTATTCATTGAATGTGGGACATCAAAATTTAGTTTGTAGAAAATTTTGGTAATTTTCTGATAAATTTCTTATTTTAATGAATTTTAAAAATATTACATTTTAATTCAACAGAACATTTTCTGAAAATTTATTTACATTGTTATGATTTACTTTTACTTTTTAGAATTTAATTGTAGTAATTTTTTATCATCTAATCTAATTTAGTTCATTGTAATATTTTTCAAATTAAAATAAGATAGAGAAACATTTACTAATTTGGAACGTTTCACATTTAAAACCCGTTAGTTTTGTATTTCTTGAAGAATTAAATTTTTATCAAATATTACCGATTCATTGAAATGAATTTGATAAAATGGATTCCATATTTATAATAATAATGTCCAAATAAGGTTTTATTTTCATTTTTATTATTAGTTATAATATACTTACCAAGGTAAAAAAATTATTTACCATATAAAATGTTAAATTTTGACAAGGTTTAATGTTAAAAGTTAAAAGATTATCATTGATAAAAACTACAACTTATAAATCATTTTGAGGTGTATCTTGACCCTAACCAGAATATAAATAATTAAATAAAATCCATGTTCATGTAAATTAATTCCACCTCTATATTTTTTTCTTTTAATATAAATTAATTAATAGATTCATCACTAGAATCCACCTCTCCTCATGTATAAATACCACCTTCCCACCACCCTATTTTGAATCATTAAACATCATAGATCCTATAATATCTTACCAAGCCAATTCTCTTCACTCCCCCCATGTGATTTTTTTTGGACTCACAAAATGAAAAAATACAATATTCTCAATGTTCTTTCATGTATGCAATATTCAGGAGGTAATTCTCTGAAAGTACCTCTCTTAATTTATTTAGGTTTTACCTTTATCATAACCTCCTTCATCCAAAAAATGAATGATTACTGAATAAAAATTTATATACTATTTTTTTATGATTATAATGGAATATATCATATCAATTTATTTTTCACCTCTTCTTATTTAATGTAATAATATTATTTTCTATGTTATGTCGATTAGTCACCTGCAAAAATAATGTTTTTGTTCTTTTTTCCCATTAACACCTCCATTGATTGTCCTAAAACCATTAATCTAGTTAAATAAAATTTTAAAATATATATAATAACTTATTTCATAATCTGGATATGTTATATTTAACATAAATTAATGCTTTCCATTTTTTTCATATACGATAACTTCGTTTGGGGACGTGTGGACTACCACATCCAGAAAATGATCTGATTTCCTCTCAAATCACATGGAATGTATTTAGTATTGTAATAGTAAAAATATATGAGATAATTTAAACATTAATTATTATCAAATTATATTATATGTTTATTCATATTTCTATACAAATAATTAAATTACACACTTTCAATATGACATGAAAAATGAAAATTGCGTTCATGTGTATGTATGGCCGGCCATCTCTATAAATGGTGTTTTTAGTTTAAATTCATGTATTATTATAAATACATATAAAATGAATATATAATATATTTATATAATGTTTTATATTTTATATATAATGGACTTATGGCCACATAGACAACTGACACCATCTCAACATCATTTTCAACTCAAGTATAGAATATTAAGAAAACATCTGATAAGAGATTAAATAATTATGTAATTCTTATAACATGGTAATAAGATAGAAAAAAGAAATAAAAAAGGGTAAAATGGTCCTCAATAATATATAAATTAACCTAAATTTATTATTCATGAAGATAATGACGGTTTTAGAAAAGTCTGGCCTGAGATAAGGGAAATTATTAATCTAATTTCCGGTCATTGCGTTAAACAAATACTTCATGATAATTTAACTAAGATATTATGTGTGAAATGAAAATTTAATTTCTTATAATTTATTTATATCTTAATTTTTATTAAATGTTTTTTAAAATGTTTTTTTATCTGGAGTGTTTGATATTCCGTACAAAAATAAAGACAAAATGTTAGTAATATATATGGTGACAATAACTTCTTTTCCAAAAAACCATTATTTGATATTTCTTTGACTCTTTAATCCTTAATGTTTTTATAAGAAAAATAATTCCATATTCTTTTCCCATGTATTTTATTATTGATAATGGTTTTGAAAATTGATTCATTATGTCCAATTCAGGAAATGATATCATTATATTGGAAAGTGGAAATATATTTTTTACCTTATTCATGATTTATGTGTCATGCTTATATATTGGTTCATGGGAATTTCTTACGTACATGGGTTGATCCATGATAAAAAAAGGTAAGGTGATCCATTTTTAGTTCTCTAATTCATCGGTTAATGAGACATAGATAAATAATAGGGTTTCTCCAATGATGTTTAGGTAATATACTATGATGGGTATTCCAAACATAACCATGATGGTTATTCCCTATGTAGCTATGAAAAGTAAAATTTATGTATGATATAAATTCCACAAGTTATCTTTATTATTATTGATTTATAAGTATTAATTTTAGGAATCTAATTTATTCATCTGTATGTTAATGATATTATTTTTTCTTGGGTGAAAATTATGATATTGTGAACAAAAATTCGTGAGTTTAAAATATTCATTCACTAATGATTTCATTCCTTATTTAATATCCCATACTATGATTTTTTAGCTCATCCCATGCTATTGAATTTTTTTTACATGTTGTAAGAATGGGAGAGAGAAAGGAAAAAGTCCTGGATATTTTTTTCAAGAATAGAATTAATATTTTATTTCAAAATGATTTATATTACGAAAACATGGGAAGTGAGTTGAAGTGTCAACCTATAACATTTGGGTTTTGTAAACTCATTATTGAATAATTTTCTAATAATATAATCCATAAATGATTATAGGGGTGAATTAATGTCAAATCCTAGACTTATATTAATATTATATAATATTTTATGTTTGCGGCCTTATACTTAAATTAATTACATTTTGAACCAAATGACCATTACGTTGGTGTTATTAAATGGTGATCGTAAATAAGACGTCTGAATTGACCAACACAAAGGATTTATTCATAATAGTGATGGATATATGAATATAATTTGAATAATATTATTTGTTATCAATAAATGAATCCCAAGAATACTATTATATGATGATAAATGTTTTAAAGATCATCTTGATTTAGGAAATGAAATTCTAAAGTTAAAATTTATGTTAAGGAATAAAAATAACACTATCATTATGATTCTGTACATTAAGGAAATTACTTTTCGAAGAAAAAATTGGGGAATTGGGATAAATTCAATCATGAAAGTGGAAAATATATTTTGATGTCAGTGGTCAATTATATGAAATTATTTTAGGGGTTTCAAATCATAAGTAGATATGATTTTAACTCGGTATATCTTACAAAAGGAATGTTCATTATTAATTGATGAAGATAAAAAAAGAATATTTAAGAGAGGTATCTACCCTATAGCACTTATGACTATGTTTATTAAAAGTGATTCTTGATTATATGAACTGTATGAGAACCATTAAGATCATACACTACTCAAAATTCTAATAAAAATATAAATTTTTTATTTCTCATTATGAAAAATTAAAATAAATCCTAATGAGTTTCGTCTTATGGAGTTGAAAATGATATTACACTATGTTATATGTATACTTAAAAATGTTTTTTGGTTTGAAAATTGATATACAATGTGAATTTTTAACAATTTTATATGGATTTTGTAGGTGATTTTAGTGATTGAATGTAAAATTTGTGGTGCACATTAGTTATTGGAGGATATTTTGTTTCTAGACACTACATTATGATAATTATGTCAATGTAAACACAATTATTCATTAGTATATTATTAAATCAAAATACACAAAACAAATTATGTGTATAAAGACACACATTGAATATATAAGGATGATTTCATCATACCCATGGATGATTGGGTGTTATAATCATTTTGATATAAACTCTTAAATTATTTTGGTAACACATTTGAGGTAAAAGATCATTTATATCAAGTACCACATCATAAAATAGAAGGTGGAACGTATATTTTTTCATTTAAATATATTTTTATTAATATTAATATTGTAGATATATTGTAAAAAAATTATTGAACGAATTCTTTCGACAATCTATAGGATTTTTTAGAGTGTTTATCTCAAAAAAATCCATGTATTTTTCTGATTTAATTTTCACATTTCATTCATTTTAACATGTGGAAAATGTTATGGATTATATTGAATACTATACTTTAATTGATTGAATATATTTTTCTATTTTCATGTTATGATAATATGAGGAGTATAAAAATCTTTTTAATTATATGTGAGATATGTATTATAGGTCGTCAAATGTTATAGAAGATATTATGTTTTATTTTTCATGTTTCTAAAATATGTAAGCTATTGAAGAAACCTTTGTGATTGGGTTGATGATTCTTGAAGATTAAAGTGACCTCATTAATTGAAATAGAAAAATTATCGTGTGTTGACAATAATTAAGACATGGTCAATATAATATTTATCATTACACCATGAGTTGGAGTACTCTAAAAAATATTATTATATCCTATAATATGGTTATTAGATAACTATCATAATGAAATCATGATATCATGTTTTTTACATTAGGAAATTCATTCATGGTATTAAAGGTGGTTTTTAGGTTTTTTATTGAAAACAACCTCATTTATCAGTTATAATCAATTTGAATATGACATGAGGATGATGAATGAATAATTATTCGTTTAAATGGAATAAGTGATAGAAGGGATAAATTTCATTTGGTAATGGATTTCAGATGATAAAGAGTGTACAATGACAAAAAAACTGATCACAAAAACTAAATACTACATTATGGTTAGTTTTCTCTTATGATTTTGTGGTAAATAATTATTTAGTAATTAATATAGTGACAATTTTTTGAATATGGGTATTAGTGTGATTACATGATCATCATTCCAAAATATTGATACAATGTCACAATATAGGATCTTATCAATAAAGTGGCCAAAAAGTGATGAATTAATGTGGGGATAATTTTGTGGTTAGATACTTCATTCATTAATTCTTATGAATGTTCGATAACTTTTCAACTAGATATTTGATCCGTTTATATAACCCCAATGTAACCAAAATGAGAATGAATGGAATGTGATGTATGTTTTAGTGATCTACTAAGAAAAATGAAATATATATAGGATTTAATTTGTAGGAATTAAAATATTATCATGATATGAGGTTTCAATCCATTATGTATAAAAATTATATAAATAAATGAGTTCGTACCTATAGATAAATTTTCTGAATAAATTTGATTAACAATTATTCAATCCATATATTCGTATAATGATAAAATATGTTGGATTATGGAGATGAAAACATGTAAATAG
Source organism: Viscum album (assembly GCA_963277665.1). Taxonomy (NCBI): domain Eukaryota; kingdom Viridiplantae; phylum Streptophyta; class Magnoliopsida; order Santalales; family Viscaceae; genus Viscum; species Viscum album. The sequence continues at coordinate 1,097,954,415 of OY728157.1, forward strand.
ATAAAAAAATTAATGGCACATGAAGAGGTTATGTAAGATCAATAATATTTTTCTAAAATGCCTAGATATTTCTTGTTCATAAATTTTTAGATCATATTTCACTCCTATAAATTTTTATTATTGAAAATATTATTTATACATGGAAAATGGGATAAAAAAATATATTCAATGAAATATCCACCGGATAAAATGAGTGAGTTATCTGTAAAAAAATTCATATATCATTTTTATTATTTCTCAATCTATCTTATTTCATTATTTTATCACTGTTAATTTTATAAACTGAAAATTGATGGTAAATAAATGAGAGTTGATTTTTTGAAACCAAAATCCCCATACAAGGGGTAGTTTTGTCTCTCTTGTTCCATTTATTGGGTATTAGAATGTAATATGTAATTTCAAAAAATTTAGGATTATTTATCATTGTTCGTTTTTTCTAATATCTTATTAATCATAGATATATATGGAATACATGTATTTAATCATTAACGATGGAGCTAGTATGTTTTATGGGAGGGGATTTTATCTATGGAATGATATGATGGTACCATATCATTATTCTCAAAGATTTTACATTTTTAATATCACCAAGAATGGTGTACATATTCTTAATGATGGGAGAAAATAAGCATTGGGGTAAAATAAGATAATTGAAGAATGTGGGATGGAATATAACACACTACTATTATAATCTATCATAGAATAAGAAAAAATGTGGGATGTATAACAAAATAGTAAATATAATTTGGATGAAACTCTATAATATCCCCATGGTAGACAAAATAGTAAAGAAATAACAATTATTAAATTTTCATGCTCAATTTAGGTGTATTAATATTGGAGAAGGTGATTTGATGAATTACATTTTCATTTATTTGATCATACTTATTTTATCAATTCAATGTTTTGGAATTATTATAGAGGATCCAATAATTGTAAAAATATTATTCTATATTATACAAGTTAACTTCAATGAAAAAAAATCTCATAGAGGATCATTATATTGAACCAGCATTATAACATTACATAATTTTGAGTTATGTCAAGAATTTTAAATTATTTCAAATTAATGATCTATTTAGGTTTATATTTTTATATAATTAGTAAATACTACAAACATAACAAATAAAATATAAAACTTTATATATTTTTACTCACAATCCATTTTTCTAACAAAATAAAATCACTCCAAATGAAAAATGATTTCCTTTTATGCCCAATCATAATAATATTCCCTTTAGTCTATTAGTGTCACTATTCTAAATTATATATTATGTAAATAAATTTCCAACACTATATGATCATAAAAAGTTTACTAAGGGATACAGAATGATGGAAAACATTTACTCCGGTGAAAACATGAAAACACATGTATACCTTATTATAAAGTAATTGATTTCACCAATACGATGTCGTAAATAAATTCTATTTATATTAATGTTTAAAAAAAATAAAAATATTCCATTTAAACTCATTTCAAGGATTTATAACACCTAAAGGTATCTTGTAACATAATTATACAAAAATATAATAAAAAAGGTACCGAATTCTATATGATTTACTCTTAAAAATTGAAAACCCAAATGATCTACTTCCATACAGAATTCATTGAAGGTTATAACATATCCACCTATCAATGGTTTATCATTAAACACCCAAAAATTCTCAATGTACCATTATATAACCTTAACACATAAAATATTTCGATCTCCATGATTTCAATCTTAAAACTTTCATTTCAATTGACAAGAAATAATTTGAGTATATTAAAACATTGAATCCAATTTCAAAACCATTTTCAATATGAAAATGCCATGAATGCATATAATGGTTTTAATTCACTTTAAAAACCAATAATTGTTATATAGGACACCAAATAACAAATAATTGTCATAGCGACGTAGAAGTTATTATCACCATAAACCATAAAACCATTCCTTTTATTATTTAATATGAAATTAAAATGCTCCATATATAAAGAATAAGAATATTTATTGTAGAAAACCACTGAATAAAATTATATTCAAAATGGGCTATTTATAAACATCATCAAATAAGGTGGTGTATAACATCAAAATATGCCTCAATTAAAATAAAACTAGATGAAGTCCCTTACCTCGAGTCTGATTGATAAGATACATTCATTATCATACTAAATAATAATGTTATGTTATTTATTTAGATTATTCATAAAGATTTTCTCATTTATAATTCCTTTTATTTTAATTTTTTCAATGTTAAAACAATTACTTAATAATTTAATTTCACATCTGATGTTTTGAGGATATTCGGTACAAGATTCAAAACGACATTGGAATGACATCTATAGCCAAAAGTTGGTAATATAACCTCTCTAATGAATACTTTTACATACATAATAATCAATTTTTTTTTATAAATTATACTTGTAAATAAATTCACTTAATTTTCATATGAAAATTAAATACAATAAAAACACAGGGATGGTATCTCGTACATAGACATGGGTAATGTATACATGTTCCAAGGACCATTATAGAAACAAGGTAAAATTAATTTTATAATTAAAATAATATAATTAAATAATTAATATCAGATTAAAAATTTAAATATACTTATATGTATCATGCATGAGATGTGCTGAAGAAAAAATAGTCACATTACTTCGTTGAGGTGGTGGTTCACATGTACACATGAACGATGTTAACATTTTTATATTCATGGGAAGTATGATAGTAATTGATATATTATTATCATATAAATATTATTATATAATTAATATCACATATAAAAACTATTTACATCATTATAATAATTATTGTTGCAATGTGATGTAAAATTAATATATGGTTTCTTGGAGGTGATAGTTAAGACGTACGCACATCTGATTAATTCTTAACCCGTTTGATATAAATGCAGATATAATGTGAAAATGATTTTGTGAATATGAAATATCATTATATTGAAGATATTTTAGTTATTATATAATTTTTTAAGATGATTTTATGGATGTTGAATTAGAATTTAATTAGAAACACTTAAATAAAAATACTCTTCTTCTTCAGGTGACCTCCTTTGATAAACACATTTACTCTCAAAAGTGCATTTTCTGCCTACAGTAATGCCTCTAGAAATTGGGGTTGGATTCCAGTATGGGATTTAAGAAGATATGTGTGAAACCAAATTTGGTTTAATGTTTGAATAAATGTTAGGAAATAGTTCCCTTTTATTAGAGACGGGGTGAGTGATCTTCGAATTCCTCAATGTATTAAATTAATATAAATAATGTTTCTATTAGAAATAAATCCAAATTCAGTTATGTATAAAATAGGATGATAATGCATTTAAATCCATTCAACCAATGAAATTTATATATGTTTTCATTATATTTTTAAACATTATATACTTTTACCTTATTTTACCCTTTTCACTCATACCATGATATCATGTAATTTACACATTAAGGGTTAATCTAATTTTAATACCATGTAAAATGAATAATATATGAGTACTTTATTAAATTTAATGACATAAACTATATTTTTAAAAATATTTTTATAATTTCAATATCACTTAAAAAATATTATTTGTTTTAAAATATCAATAATTTTAATTTTCATGCAATTCATTGCATTACTTTTTAAAACTATCATAAAAAATTGATAATTTTGAATCAAAAATTTTACGAAATTAATAATATGGCAAAGTAATCCATAAAATTATTTTATGACATTTATTATACAAATTATATTAATATTCTTATTCTTAATATTAATTATTTCATTCTTCCAATTATTAAACAATTATTGAATTATTATTATGTCACCATGTTGGGTGATTATTTTATTACAAATAAATATAATTAAATTTCCATCATATAGAAAAACATGTTATACTTCTAAATACTATTTTTAGTCAAACATATCCTTTATATATAACCTTATTACAAATATTTTTCCTATTAAAAAAAGTGTGACATACTTTTCATTTGATTAGATATAATAAAATAAATTTCATACTCACACAAAATTGTATTCTGGGGGTTATTATATCATCCCTATAATGCTTTTCCAAAAAAACTTGTATAATTAAATTAGGTCATGTGTTATGGTGATTTTTTATTTATAAAATTATTTTTTCTATAAATTACAAGATTTACCATTAATCGTGGTAATATAAATAATTACAATATCACTGTTCATTTATTCCAAAAATGAAAGAGAACTATTTATTGAATTGAAATTTTTTTATTGAAAATATTGAATCCATTTTTCAAAATTCATGAAATAGATGTAGCTATAATTTAGTTGAAATTCATAATGTTGACATATAGATAAAACTTGTTTTTAAGTAAAACATTCAACCATTCACAGAGTGTTTATATCTAATATCAATGTGAAATTGATTCCAATTACCTAAATTGGATTCAGAGATAAAAAATTTATTTTCTTATATGATAAAAATTTTTAAACACGTATCATTATTATATAAATAGATTGGAAAAAATAGTGGCCTTGTAATGATATTTTAAATTATTAACCAATTATCAAAATATGCAACTTCTGATAATAATACAAAACATTAACAGAATGGAAATTTTTCTTTTAAAATTAAAACATAATGCTTAATTTTTCAATTAAAAATTATAAAATTTCCAATAATTTTATTTATAATTCATTCCCTAATAGAAGCTGAGAAAACAACATTTTAAAAATATTGGTTCTTTTCATGCTTAGAACTAGATTTATTCTAAATTTTAAACTACAAAAATTATTAACTGATTGTAAAAAACATTTAATAGACATGTGTAGACATAATATTTTTAGTTATATTCTTTCTTGTTAATAAAATAGATATAAAATAACTTCCAATTAAAATAATAATAATTATATCTTGTTTTTTTGTATATCATGGTCTTACATGGAACATACGATTTCGGGGAAACACATTGTTATGTTTCAAGAATACTGTCAAAAATATCCTCCCCATTAATTTAAAATTAATATATTATTCATATATATTAATAAATATAAAAAAATATTATTCTATTTTTACCTGGGAGGTGACCTAATTATCCATTTTGGAAATTGTATTCTCACAATTTTATTAACTTATCAAATTAGAGGATGTATTTTTCTGTAATTTCATTTTCAAATTTACATGATTTATCATCATCCATATTGTTTTCCCATAAAATATTAACATGATGAATGAATATATTCTACAACACTTGGTCTATGTGGTCATGAATCCGGACTATTTGTTCCAAATAATAATGATTCTCTTCCAAGTTAACTACATCAGGGGTCAAAACATGAGATGAATCTGGCATGTACTTTCTTAATAATGAATCAAGAAAAAAATTGTGCACCTTGTGTTAAATATGGGGTAAATACACTCAGTAAGAAAGTGATACTTATTTATACAAGATCTAATAGGGTCAAATGAAATGTGGAAGCAGCTTCCCCTTCGTACCAAAATGCATTACACATTTCCTTTGAGAAACATTGAGACCGATATGATCACCGACCTTGAAATAATGATTCTTCCCTTGGGTATCCATAAATTTTTTTCCCACTACATGATATCCTCATATGTATATGAATCAACTAAAAATTCTCTATCATCTTCTCAACATTTATCACATCATTTTTTCCCAAATATCATCCTAAAACGTTGGTGTATGACACCGTTTTTTCATATAATGCCTCAAATGGTGGCATATGTATACTAGAATGAAAATTGTAATTATATGAAAACACTAACAATGAATATTTTTTATCCCAACTTCCCTAGATATACAATTAACAACCAAGTTTAATATACTCCAATTTCTCATTAGTTCATTCAAACTTCCCATTTGATTGAGGATTAAATGTTTTGTTGAAATTTAATTCTATTCCTGATGATTTCTAAAAGCCTTTACAAAAGATATAGGAGAACTGAGAATCTCACTCATATAGAATGCATAGACTTACTCTGTGTAACCTGAATATAAATATATTATATAACTGATATTGTTGATCTAGAGATAGAGTGTCTCGAATAAGCATGAAATGTGATGGTTTTGTTGGTAGATAACAATTAACCAAAAATTTCATTATTAACTAAATAATAAATTAGTAATAACTATATGAAATACATGTGGATATATTCCCATTTCCACTATGGAACTGATAGAGAATGATGTATCCCCTTCAGCCGTTGTCTTATTGATTTAATGTACTGACAAGGAAAACAACTCCTGGTAAAGTATGAAACATATATTTTCATTCCATCCCAACAATAATACTTTAGATGGTCTCTATTCATCTTAGTTCTTCCAGGATCTACTAAAAATAGGGAACTATGATCTCATCTCAAGAACTCATTATTCATGTTTTATTCACTAGGACCACACAATCTTTTCGTAATCCTCAAAACCAAATCTTTATCAATGTTAAATTCATCGAAATTACCCTTTTTAACTAATTCTATTTTTTTCTGCAACTCATTGTCTTCCTTATGTTCGATCTTAATTATATCATATAAATATGATTACATGGGAACATGAAACATTGTCGAGTATTTTTATCCCCTAATAATATCCATGTCAAAATTAATCAAATAATTAACAAAAGAAATATGTTCCAAACATAACATAGTAAATATAACATTATTTTTTCGACTCAAAGTCTCATAACCAATATATTCATTTCAAGGAAGGTAATAAATCATGAAATAATAATCCTTTGTTAGTTATTGACATAATTTTTATCTCATGTTAAAAAATTTCTTTGTGTATATATACTTAATTAATTTTTATTTTTATATATTTCACACTTAATGGCATACAAATCATGCCTCTAAATTTTTGACACAAAAACAACCCCAACTAATTCTTGTTCATGTGTAGGGTAGTTTAACACATGTCACCTCAAATAATTTGAAGCATTAAAAATTATCTATTATTTCTCCATTAAGACATATCCCATTCCTTTTGATGAAGAATCAATTTTGATAACAAATTAACAGTTTATGGAAAGAAGGGGAAAATATGAATATTTAAAAATATTCTCTCTTGTTCGTAAAAAAAATCTTATACAATTGTCCAAATGAAATTAACTCCCATAAATGTTAACATTTTTGTGAGCTAGGTTACCGAGAAATCTTTTCTAAAAACCGTAATTGATCTCCCACTAATCTATGAAATCTATGAATCTCTATGACATTATTTGTTCATGGTCACTCTTTGAAAAAATTTGTATTAAAATGGAAAATAGTACTACCATATTTAGAAATAATGTATCCATGGAATTAGATTTTTTTAACATTAATTTACACTTACAAAATGTTCAATATAGTTAGTTTTCTTTTATGATTTTCGAAACAATCTTTATGTTCAATTCATTTTCTTACTAGAATTTAGAATATAAAAAATATCATCTATAAACACAAACAAAAACCTGATCCAAAAAATAATGAAAAAATTAATTCATTATTTTCATAAATATATAATGTGAATTATATAACCTAGAGGGGATAAATACAAACATATAATACCCATATATTATCTAAAATGCTTTTTTTTGAAATTTTATCATCCTCCCCCTTTAGATGATGGCACCTTAATGTCAAATCAATATTAAAAAAATACGGATCTTCTTGGAGACAAAAAAAAACACCAATATGAGTAAAAAGATACTTTTTTATAAAATGGTTTTTATTGAAGGCTATATAATAATAAAAAATACTCAGTGAAAAATATTTATTTTCCGAAAATAAAACAAGTGCACCCTATAGGGATGTTCAACGTTGAATGAAGCCTTTATCAAGATATTCATTCAATTAGTTTTCCAATTCTACAATTTAAAATTGAGCCATTCAATATGGGTGTTTAGAATCAAGTTATAATCTTGAAATAAATAGATAATTAATTCAAATTATTGGTCAAGAAAAAAACCATTCAATTATTTAAGAAAACATCCAAAATTCGATTCTATGCTCAGAAGTCACTGACAATAAATTCTTCATTATTATAACCAATATGTTATAACTGACATTTCCTTTCATCATTAATAAATATCTTGGCTTAATGTAATTTTTTTAGAGGTTTGAAATTATTTAATAATACAATATGTTATTTGAAATATATATTATCATGATAAACTAAAATCTATTTCATTCCCCAAGTGATATCGAATTCCACTATGGGAAATTCAACAAGATTTACAAGAAATACCATCCCACCATTGAAAATTAAAATAATTAAATATTTATATCTATATATACTAAATAATTAAACTCATATTGTATATCAAAATTTATATATGACACTCATGAGGTGATGATTCCTATTTACATGGAAAAATCTCATAAATGAAAGAATGTGGAGATCTAAAGTCAAAAAGAGTATTAGACTAGCTCAAAAAACCTATAACATTCCAACCACAACTACATGTTATGAAAAAACAAAAATAGTATTATAAGATTATTTTTCCATGCCATATTTGTTTCTATCATTAAGGTTTTTACCCTGGGAAATCAACATTAAATACACATTGGCAAAATTACCTAACTAATTGTAACTAAAACATCACACCATTGACTTTCCATTCCATTATGGATCATATCCCTATCATTAATGAGAAATATGATCAATCTTACCACATATGAATCACTTACCAGAAATTTAAAGGCATTCACTAGGATGTTTCTTACCACAATTATCACAAGATAGATATTTAGTTGTCTTATCTCTTAAATTAATTGATGAATTCTTTCCCATTTCCTTCCAAATAGACTTTTTTTCTGGATCTAATGGGACACATCATCATTATAAAAATTCATTTCAAACATCTCATCACATCACACATTTTTTTCATATATTTTTATCTCACAAAAAACTAATTCCCTAAGATATCTTGGCATCAATCATGAGTAAAACCAATTTATCTTACAATCAAGATCCCTAGTAAAAAAATTTACATGTCTTTCCAAACTAGTATATTTTTATTCATATTCAGCTACCAAATATTCCTCTTGTTGTATAATTTCCTAAAATTGATTTCCTACCTTTTTATAATAGTCTTAAAATAATATTTATCTAGTAATATATTCTTAAATTTATCAAAAAACAAGGAATTAATTTTTCTCCTACTATAATATTTTTAGAATTGAACAATAATTATCTACATCACCATCAAAAAACAAATTCAATAGTTACCATTTGGTTCCCTAAACTACCCATGATTTCAAATATCATTATATAGGATTTAATCCATCCATTTTTTGGGAACGAGGATAGATGATCCCTTGAATAATGTGGGATGTTGTCTCAATAATTGGTCAACTATCATCATGTTACTCAATGGTAGATCAAGATTAATTCCTGAATGGACACCAATACCATTTATGGCATATTTTGTCTGATCCATCACTATATAAAATTGCTCTATTCAATTTCTGACCACCTTTGGTTTTTGATTCAGAAGGATGGTACCTTCTTGATTAATTCCCACCATTATGTCCCTATTTCTTATGTGGGAAATATTTTAGAATTGAAATAGTTTATATAAATAAATATTTTAATCATAAAATTATATAACTTTTTTAATTTAATATAAGGAAAATTTATTCATGGGTATGATATTAGAATTAACATATACTCCAGAGTTATCCAAACCCATCGCTAATACCAACTATAATGAAATGACCTTAAAACAGTACATAATATTGTGTTTTGACATTAATTTTTTTTTTCAAATTGACGATATTTTTAGGTGAATATTTTTTATAAATTTAGGCTACACATCATATATACGAACTCAAATATTTCATTTTAGGGACTTCTACTCACTATACTTTTTTCTCACAAAAAAATCATACAAAATGAAAAATGGTTACTTTTCAGGTTCAATCGTCATGAATTTTCCAATATTCCCATACCTATCTCTATTATCCATTATATATTGTGTAAAAAATTTCATATCCTTGGATTATTATAAAATTCTCATCACGGGATAATCCAAGATGGAAAAATGTTAGTCAAGTGAAAACATGAAAACCCATGTACGCTTTATTATAAACTAATAATTTTCCCCCGTAAGAAGTAGTAAATAATTTCCATTAAAAGTAAGATCATTGATTAGCCCTTTTATATTATTTAGTTTATAGTTATACCTATCAAAATCATAGATAATACAAAATGGTAACTTCTGACATAATTGTACTAAAATGGAATAAAAATGTGGTCCACTTACAAACATAACACCATTAAAAAAGGAATAACCATATGATCAACTTCCATACCCAATGAAATAAAGGTTATAACATAACCACCAATAATATTCTTGTACATAACCACCTTTAAAATAATCATGTTCTATTATATAATTATAAAAAAGAAATTATTGAAATTTTTATAATTTCACTCTGAAACTTTTATTTCAAATCACAGAAAATAATTACAAGATATTGTAATTTAAAATCCTCTTTCTGAAATCTTTTCAATAATAAAATACCCCAATAAGGGAAAGAGGGAAATATTGATTAATTTAACTTTTTAAAACATAGTTGTTTTTATTTGAATCCAAATAGCATATAATTGTTTTTATGATGTAGATGTCATTATCACCATATACATTAGAAAAAAATTCCATTTTTTATTTGTAATGGAAATAAAAAAATCCGTATAGAAAACATAATATTATCCCTGTTGAAACCCCTTGAATTTAATTACATGGAAATGTGGATTTTTATAAACCTCCTTAAATAAGGTTTTGTATAGCATGAAAATATGCCTCAATGAATTTATATTCATAAAAATTACCTTACCTCGATTGTGATTCATCACTTATGTTATTTATCTTTTTTAATATTAAAAAATGATTAATTATTTAATTTATTGATACCATTTTTCAATTTTATTTTACAATTTATATCACCTATTAACATGTTTTAAAAATTAATTAATTATTTAATTTCATGTTATATATTTTAATGATAATTGATATATGAATAAAATTTATTTTAGTATAACATCTATAGCCAAAAGTGGTTATTTGAACATCATCTGAAGAATAATATTTATGACATAATATTCAATTTTATACATCAATAATACTTATAAATACATTCATTAATTATATATTTGAAAAATTAACTTAGTTACAATCAGGGAGATGGAAATTTGTACATATGGATCAGTTACATTTCCATTTTTCATGATAATTATGGAAGAAATTATTTTTGTATTATAATAAAAAATGATAATAAGATATTAATATTATATTAAAAATTTAAATATATTAGTATTTATTGTACGTGTGATGTGGTGAAAATTTTAATAACATCGCTTCTTGAAGGTGATAGTTCACATGTACACCTAAACAACGTTATCATTTTGATGTGAATGGAATGTAATAATGTAATTCATATTTATTTTTTTATAGTGGAAAAATATTTTTTGAATATAATTTATAGTCATTAATCACTTCATTATAACCAATATTGTTGTAAGGGGATGTAAAATGAATATATAGGTTCGTGGATGTGATAGTTTAAAAGTACACACAAATTATTAATTATTTTCGCATTTAAAAAAAATGGAATGGATTTTAGTGAGGATATTAAAATTATTAAATATTAGTAAGTTGGGTATACTAAAGTAATTATATATCCATGTTGGAAGATGATGTGAAGGATCTGGAATAATAAATAAAACAGAAACACATAAATAGAAACGATACCCCTTCTGTAGGTTATATCCTTTAATAAACACATTAACAATTATAATATGAGTGTTATGAAAAAAATAAAGAATTTATAATGTATGGTGTGATTATATTATTGTTTGTATGTAGATCTTTTCCTATCCAAATTATTTTGTATGTGTGAAAAAATGATAATATTTATTGAGCTTGTAAAACAGAGGGTAGGGGCACTCATGGAATTCATCGAAGTATTAAATTAATATAAATTAATTTTCAATATAAAATAGGCCCAAATTGAGTAATTGATAATATATTATTATTATGGGTAGAAATAAATTCATCAAATAAAAATCATAAAGTTTTTTATTATATTTTTAATCCTTATATTTTTTTCAACCCATATTTTACCCTTTTTACTATTATTGTGTTATCATATCATTTTCACTTTAAGGGTTAGTATAATTGATATAAATTGTAATCATAAAATAATTGGGAAATTTTTATAAATTTTTGGACTTATCCCATTATTTTTGATGAATTAAATAATTCTATAAATTCTATATCATTTAATAAAAATTTATTTATTTTAAAATGTCAATAATGCAATTTTGACACTATTTATTACATGCCATTTTATAAATATAATAACATCAAGATAAATTCAGAATAACTATTTTAAAAAATTAATAATATGTTAAAAGAATCAAAAATATTATTTTCTGTCTTTAATTATATCGAATTATATTTACATTAATATTTTTACATCATTTATATTATTTTTCTATTAAAAAAATATTTATTACATCATCATTGTGTCACTATTTTAGTTAATTATTTTTTCATTAAATTATAATTATATTACTAAGATTTATATAAAAATATTATTTTTCAATATATTATTTAAAGTAAAATATATACCTTATATTACCCCTTATTAAAAATATTTTACTTGCTAAAAACCAAATTGTGACCAACATGACTTTTCATTAAATATAACAATATAAACTTCAAACTCATATCCAAGTAAATTTTAATGGGTATAATCTAAACCAAAGGATAATTTTGGTCAAAAAAACAATGATCAAATTAAATAAGGACAAGTGTTAGGGTTATATGATATTATTTATGATATTATTTATACATTTAATTTCTCGATTTACCTTTATCCATGATAATAAATATATTTAATAATCTTTCTATTGATATTGTAAAAAAATGAAAGGGAAAGATTTTTTAAAATATCACCATAGTATTCAATATTTTGAATCCATTTTGAAAAATTCAAAACACATAACTTGATAAAAATAAATTATAATTAATTTCATTGATGTATCAATAAAACTGGATTTTAAATAAAAATGTTAAAAAATCTCATATTATTTATTTCATATTTCATTATGAAAGTGGCCCCAATGTCCTAAATTGGATAAATTTATAATTATATGATTTAATTATTCCTTAAAACCTATTAAAAACATAATCTAACAACGTAAATAAATTAGATGAAAATCCGTTTTTAACTAATATTTTTTATTTTTCATAATACATCAAATTATGAACGTTCATAGAAAAAAACAATTAACCCAATGTAAAATTTTTTTAATTATATTTCAAAACATATATTTAAATTTCAATATATAAATTATATAATTTTATAAAATTTTAACTTGAATGGGTTTTCAATCAAAAGGGTGTAAAACTACCCATTAAATACATTGTTAATATATATGGATTAAACTTGATTTATTATTATTTTAAGACTATAAAAATTATGGATTGAATAGAACAAATTGAATAAACATTCTTAAACATAAATATTTATTTCTTTTCATTCTAAATAATATATTGTCTACGTGATAACTATCACCTAAAATAGATATATTAATATTAAATTTTTTTATATAACATTGTATTGTGTGTGACATATGATTTTAGAGAAACTCATTATTGTGTGTCAGGTACACGATCATACATAGTTTCCCCAAAAAGATAGAATTACTAAATATTATCTAAATATTAATAAATATGGAATATTATTATTAAATATTAATTAGGGATGTTACAATTGATACATCGAAGATTTGATCCTTGATATTCAATATAGAGTTTTGATAGCTTTTGATATGAGGAGAGGTATATCCATATGTATGATTTTAAAATCTTAAAATGGTATTTTGTTTTATTATTCATGTGGTTTCACAAAACATTATCTTGTTATTAATTATGACGTGGAAATATAATTCGAGGATTGGTTTATGAATATTAATATATTTGTTTCATTATTTAAAAACACATGAAATGATAAAAAGACCAATACAATGGTGAAAATTATATTTTAATTTTTTTTGTGGTTTAAATATTATATATTTTTAAACTATTTTATATCAAAATAATCACATAATATAGATTGATGATTATTTGAAAAAAAATCAAGGGAATTCAATTTGTCATGTAGTTTAATTGGAGGAAAAAAGGAAAATAGTAGAATGTTCCAAGAAGATCAGATCATGAAATAAATCTAATTTTCTATAATATCATAAAGATACGTTTTTTATGGATTAAATATAAATCATTAATCATGAATTAATGATAAAAGACTCAATGCTATCATAGTGAAATCAAAATAGTATAAATAACCATCAATTGAAAAAAAAAATATAAGCCTAGAGATGAAAAATTATTAGGAAACAGAAGATAATGTGACCACAAAAAAAAATTATGATTAGGGAATGAGTATTTTCTATTCATAAAATAAATTAAGAGACATAAAAAAGTGAAATAAAAATAATTAAATAATTATAATTAATACAATATTAATAACATTATACCTTAAAATTCAAGAAGATAACTGAGATGGAAGTGGAGATCGCATTGATGATTTGTGATTTCAACACAATTCACAATGAAAGGAACATGACTATGAAAAAATTTATTTCTATTGTAATTAAGTGAATCATATTAATAGTAGATTGGTAAACAATTTTAATTCCTTTATGGAAAATCAAATTGAGTTTTAAAATTCTATCGAATAAATTATTTAATGTTCTGAAATAGTTGATAAATTTGCGGATTCTATCATAAAATAAATTTATTGTCCAATGGTTTCAACAACTATTTATTTAAATATTTAATATTTATATCAAAATGTTTTATCCAAAAATAAAAAATAAAACAATATGATCACTTCCCCTTTAATGGAGATAACCCTGAAATTTTATCTTAAGTTTTAGTTTGGATAAAAAAAATCATTCATATTTATTTAAAATTTAAAAGCAATGATTAAAAAAATTACAAGGTAATGCATAATTTAAAAATTTAATAGTTTTATAGGATTAATTGGAATACAAAATATTAAAAGTAACATGGATAAAATGTTGATGAACCTTATTTCTTACTAGAATTTTTTACATTAAATGAATATAAGGGTACCATTGAATATGTGGAAAAAATAATATATGTATTGGAATAATATCTCAATCATTTATTTAAATATATATATTAAATCAAGCGAGAGTCAATATTATGTTCTATGATTTAGTGTAGGAAACATTCAAATTAGAATTTATAATTTCATATTAAATTTGAATCCCTTTAGGAAGCTTCTGATTAGTATGATCAAAAAGGAAAAACCACCAAAATGTATCTCCCTGTATTATTTGAAGAATTGAATAGGACTTATAACTCCAAATTTACTAATATTATATGTGATACTGAATTCTTTTTGTTGTTATAGTGTATTATAAATTAGTATTAGTTCAATATATTTTGTTACGTTATCGTGGTTTCCCACCCCACGTGACAAACAATAAACAACAATTTAAGGATATAAAAAGGTAATGTGGATAAGATATAACTCTTGGAATGGTGTATTAACCAACATAAATTTAGACATAATAACATAATTTTGAGAGATGAAACAAAAATCTATGTTAGTTCTCCTTATCGATGGGTTGAAGAATAATCACATGAGTGTCTCTAAACATTATCACTATATAAATGAGTTGTTATTTTATATAAAATATGGGCCATTATGATATTGAAATATAGAATAATTGTTATTAAAATATAAAATATTGTGGAAATATATTTCAAATATATAATGATCAAATAGTTTTTGGATGAGTGTTAATTAAGTGTGTGAGATATAGAATAAAGTAATTGTACTTTATTGTAAAAGATGCACTTTTTTCAAATATAAATTTATAATTAGTCTACCAGGGGAAATTAATGAATTAAATAATACATAAAACACATGATATAATTGTAAAATTAAGAAAAAAATCCAATGAATGAAAAATTGAAAACAAATAACCCTCTTGATTGGATGCACGTAGATGTGTGTGTCTTGATGCAATTTAAAAGAACTGATAATGATATACAATTAATTTATTTTTTTTGATTTTACTCATATGAATTATATATATTTTATGTTGATAAAATAAAATTTTTTTAGAATGTGAAAAAAAATTTAGGGTTGTTCTAAAATACTGGGTGTGTTTGATGACCCACATAGTACTGGGTTGAAAAAATATAGAGATATTTAAATTTTGATCACAATATTATTTTTGGGGGAAATAATATTTTCTAATTTATATTATCCTTGAAAATTGTTTTGAAAACTCAATTGCTCCTAAAATAAGTTGTATTCCCTTGTAAGGTCATTTAGTAAAAATATGATCCATATGAATTTTCAATAAAAATGTTATTTGATATTAAATGAAATAAATATTAGATTATTATTATGTGTTAATCCAGTGATATTTTTTAAAGGAGAATCCAATAAATATTCAATCAATAGGGATAATCCTATAATTTGAGGGTTTTATTATGCAAGGAATAAAACAATCGTTGGCATGAGGGTTGTGGTGTATGAGCATTTTATTTTCTATTTAGATTTCATTATTTTTCATTTTTTTCTTTATTTATTTTATATCCTCTCTTGGATTTCTTATTATATGAGTTAGACCCCTATAAGTTTTACATTCTCATAAAGGTAAATATTGGAAGAGGTAGGTCACATAAGGAGTCGATGCATAGATAGTTTAGGGTGTGGTGGATGTGTGGTGTCATTCCGAGAATGAAGGTATATTTTTTACACCTTGATGTGGCCAGGTTTAATGTTTTATGACAGAGATCTTTTCAAAGTTATATTTTATATATAAAATCCTTATTTCGGTTTATCGGGACCCATTTAGTTCTATCTATGGGTCTTTGTAGAAATTGTAAATTTTGGGCCATTTGGGGGTTTTTAGTTTGGGGGAACCCATGTACTCAAAGTTTTCTTCATAAGAAACATGTCATGTGTTTTTACAACTTTGATGAGAGGGAAAGGGACTATTGTTAATTTATTCTTGTTTGAAATTATATATAGAGGTGTCTTAGGATGTCGATGTCTTTTCTTCCAAACACGTCATGTCAAGGTTACATGGCCATGTAGGACACATGGATTTATACTGGATGCGGAATATAGAAAGTGGGAATGTACTATAGTTTTACTGACCCTCTGTGGTGGACACAGTCAGATACATGACTAGGTAGCCATGTGGGAGTAAACCCCATGTAATAGGGGAGTACACTATGTACTATGGGAAGTACATTCCATGTTGTCCATCTTAACAGTTTCTTGATTATTGACTTGTGGTAGACACAATGTAAATGTGATAGATGATATGTACCACCCATTTTTGTGATATTTAATGTTATACTGCCCTAGAGTCGTAAATAAACCTGTTAGTATTCCATTATTAGTTTTCTACCACATAGATCGTGATGATTGAATCATTTCATGATATGTTGTCCATATTTATTGATATATTTATTATGTGATAAATTATTGTCAAATTTATATTAGGATTGGATTCATAATATATTGTTATGATGGGATTTGTGATGTGACATCTGAGTGGGGGTCATGATCTCAATATATAACATGACATGTGAATTTGACTATACTTTTTTATAGGGTTCTCTTAAAAGGATTCCAAGAGGTGTGATTGTGTAGTATAACTGAGTATACCTTTCAAGGTCCCTCGATGTGTCAACTAGACAATCATGAATATAGTAGTCTAGGTTTAGGGATTTTTATTGAGGATCTAATTTTTTAGAGCATTAAGTCTAGTCTGGAATCATGTGACAGAAGATACAGTAGGATTTCATTTAGATGATATGTATATGAGCCTTAAGTATCTGCAATAGATCCCATAAAGGGAAGGATAATAGATGATAATGGGTTGTATATCAAGGAGTATAGATTTTTATTTCTTATTAGGTGGTTTTTATAAAGGTATCACTTGTTCTAAATATACCATTGAAGGGATTCTTTCACCTAAAGGCTTTACAAGGCCCATGTTGAATACTGTTGTGTGAGTGGAAATACTCATGGATGCCCTTGAACTAGGGTTTTTTATTTAGGATCAGTAGTCAAACTAAGAGAATGTTAAAGACATTTCAATGATAGGAAAGACTCATTATTTGGATGAGATCAATGATCCCACATTAGGGTTTCTATTCTTGTAGCGCCCTATGGATATTTGAGGATTGTTTGAAATAAATTTCTTATAATGTGGGTTACAAAAGGGGATATCCTAGTAAGATGTCACATTTGTGATCCGAACACAAGGACCATGGGAGCCCCAAGGTTCGGGAAATCTAGTGGTTGTTGTTTTATGGATGATAATGTCTATATGAATGAGGAAGAACAATTATTTATTATTTGAGAGGTGGATATTTCAGCTAGATCATCTATTCAAATGAACATATTGAAATTTTGATCACCCCTGTGTTTCATAGCCATTTAAAAATATATTAAGGAATATATTTCACATTATTGGTTTTATGGGGAGACCCATGGTATATCATGAACAGGCTATAGGCCCTCAATTTTGATTTGGTTTACACAACCATTGGATGAATAGAGTTAGATATGTGGATTATTTGGAAGATTGTTGGACCTATATAGGCCTATAAATGTATTACCCCATTTATAGAGTGGGGATATGTGGTCCCAATATTTTGATGGACCCACATCACATGGTTTTTCAAACTGACTTTATTATTTTTAGTTAGTATTTCTTGAAGGAAAATCATATTTTAGATAGCTTCTCTTATTATTAGAATAGTTCCTTTCATGAGTTCAGATTTATTGACTGGAGTACTATACCCTAGTAGATGTATAATTTCATGTATTCAGATACAATGATGTGTTATGATTAAAAAATCATTCTTGTTTTTTTAGACATGATGTAGGTCCTGCGTAGAACTGGTGAATGATCATGGTGAGGTAGGGAGGGTTGAGAAACTTGTTATATATCATCAAGAGTGGGTAGAGTGGTAGTAGATTTACCATCGGTGGTAGACTAGAAACACAATCCTTGTGTTTTTCTTATTCTTATTTATCCACCTATTTATTTATTTTTATACACGTATATATTTTATTCATGATGTTATCAGTTTTCCACCAATCTAGGTATTTCGTCTGTGCATTGACATTTTGTAGCAGTAAATTATATGTTCACGGTTGGGGGTGGACTATAGAGATTTATGCTCACCATATGAATGTCATCCATAGTGTATGTGAAATCATATATCATCTTTACAGTTGGTGAAAATCATTCAATATAGGTAATGTAAAGGCACATTTTTTAATGATTGATTAAAGAAACATGTGTTGAGTCTAAGGATTGGTCTGGTATAAATTTTTTTCATGGAGACTGATTCTATAGTGTATTTCAATGTTGGAAGTATATATCAATGTATCTATTATCATACTATATTATATTTTAATTGTGATCATTCATGTGGGTGACCAATTGTTCATTCATATCCTGAATGGTAAATTATATTTTCTATATTTCATTTTTATGGTACTCAATTCTTCATGTAAATTTATCTATGTGTCATCTAATGCTAATTATTTTAGATTTTTTAGGTTTTTTATCATTTATTCTACTATGATGAAATGGTATAATCTCCACCATAATATCTTTTTGAACCTCCATTTTAGTTGGAATCCTCTATCATATATAGAAGTTCCCTTGGGGCCTTATGGTGAACTAGACTAGTTTAAATGTTAAGTAAACTATTTAAATTTCAATGGAAATGATATTAGAGATTGTCTTCTGTTTTGATTTGGGGATATGGTAAGAAGAAGGTTTATTTTTGCCTTATAACAATTTATGTATATCCGAACATTGTTTTGAGAACCCATTTTCTTATAGGAAGACAAAGTTTCTAGGAAAAACGATAACAAATATTTGATTCAATTTCAATGAGTTTATGATATCATATAATGTGTTTCACTTTTTTTTGTGGACTTATGATATATTTTATATTTTGGTTCATGGAATCTGGAAATAATTCCAATGTTCATGAATTATTCTATGGAAATATAATTCACATGACATATGGATGTATGTAGGTTAACTTTTTAAAAATATCCCCAAAATTCTATATGGTGTGTCACATATAGAATCGTGGTGTCATTGTAATTTGAGTAAATTAATGTATATTTTTTTCTAATAATAGTCCATTAAGATATTTTTTAGAGAGGTAAACTAGTGGTATTGATGTTTTCCCTTTGTGGGGGGATGAATAAAGTCCCCATGTGGGTCATTGAATGTTTCAGATTCCATATACTAATGTTAGTGTCATAACATAGGCACAGATTTCTAATAGATTTCTAGATTGGTCTCAGGTATCCCGATGTAATGTTTTATCTTAATTCAAATGATTTATGTTCTTGGGATGGGTCATTAAAAGAAAAAGTTCATCTATATGAACTTATATTTTTTACTATTGTTGGTGTGGCCAATATTTCTTCTGATGGGACCTCTGTAGGTCTATAATCACTAAGGGACAATAGGAATGAGTATTACATGTGTTTTAGAGGTAGAATATAGGTAATGATCTCTATCCCATTGTATTTATGAGAGGATAGGTATGGTTGGTTACAAATCGTTGTGAAATTTTCTTGCATTTTTGGTAGAACAATGAGAGAAAGCATGGGAAATTTTGGTTTTGGATTGGCATCCATATTTAGGGTTGTCATGTGTTTAATCATAGATTGATAGGGATTATTTATATTGAATAATAGTTATGACCTTTCTCATAATTGATGGAACAGACCCGTATGAATAGAATGGTTAGTCATTTAGACATGTTTGCATAAGTTCTCTAGGACATATAAAATTTTAGAATGAGTATTATTGTGTGTTTGCATGATTGAGAAAATGTGATAGGTTCATGGTGAATCACGCTACCTTATGTATGAGTGTGGTAGTTGGTGTGGATATTTATATATAATCCTTTTTGTGTATGGGAATGAGTTTTTTTATTTGGTATAGTGTCGGTCGGTTAACAATTTGTTTGTCGGATCATTTTAGCATACGGTAATGATGTTTAGGTAATGAGGAAAATCAACTGTTGTATACATTGTTGAAAAATTGTAATAAATTAATTTTAAGTGTTTTCAAGAAGGAAATATGGTTGTGGGTAATGTAAAGGCCATTGGATGATGTAATCCTCATTTTACTGGTTTTTTTAGTGTCGAGGGTGTTGTTTTGGGTGATCCATGAGTGACAAACAGTTCCAATTTTTGTGTGGAGCTCATGTGTGATTTTATTTTTGACATCTATATATTATTGTATGTTATGGGTGGGGAGTGGGTCCTGTATTTCATCATGTTGTCTTTGCAGTAATGATGGGGATACTCTCATGTTGAGGAGAATCAGATTTGTCATTCATGAATGTCCCTCGAGTTGGGAGAGTTATGGCTGATTTAAAAAAACGTGTTGGATATACCTGAATGAATTATGGTGGCCCCTAGTAAGAGTTTAATAATGTATTTTGATTGAACACTATGTCTTCATAATTTAGAGACCCATTTAAGGTGGTTATACTATTATGTCCCACCTAATCACAAGTTATGAAAATCCTGATAAACTTGAATTTTTGTTCTTAAGTGAGTTTTAGTGGAAAAGATAAATTTATCCTATGAGATGATATTTTATAATAATTTTTTTCCATTTCACTAGTCCATGAATAGATTGTTTATCCTAGGATCTGATTTTTTTATAAATCAAAGTTATTTGAATTTTTAATGAATAATAAATAATTAATATTAAATTAGTTAAATTCTATTTATTTCTTGTGTGTTAATTAGGTGATATATTTTTAATGGGGTTTCATATTGAAATTATAACACTAAGGTTTCATTTGAAATATGGTGACTTTTGTAGTTATTTCAATAACCTATCATGGGCATTGAGTAGGTACGAGTGCCCCTTTTTCTTTAATTATTTATTTTCTTTTTTTCTCTAATTTTCATTTAACATTTTCAATAATTCCACTCTTCTATCACAAAATATTCATGTTCCACATTATAGGTGTGCTATAAGTTTGAGGTGAAGGAGGAGAGGGATATAAAGATCACATATGGAGCCTCCAAGGAGCTAGATTCGGTTGTGGTGCACGTGTGGCATGAGTCCAATATTGATGATAGTAAATTTCATGCATTGAAGTAGGAAAATTATATTATTTTATTAATATATCCCCTTAAAGTATATGGTTCATTTTTTATACTAATATGGAATTTTGGGGACCCGGTCAGTTAAAACCAATGGATTGAGGGATAAATCAAGGTGTGTGGGCCATATAGGGGTTTTTTATTTCTGAAAACCCATGTAAAATGCATGTAGTTTAATGAACAATTTCCATGTGTTTATTATAATCAAAATCGTGTGTAATAAGGCAATATATGGGACTTATTCCTTATGAAATCCCTATATAGGGGAGGCATGGGGTATGGTTGAGAGTTTAGCAAGACACCCCATGTTTGGTGTATATAGTAATTTTGGTCACATAGCCAAATCCCGTTCCTAGTACATAGCTAGTGGTCATGTAATACAATTGGATTGACTTTTTGGGTGGAAAATACTAGGTTCATAACTAGTTACCATAAGTGGGAGTGAAAACTATGTACCTAGGTACCATGTCGTGTACTTAGGAAAGTACACGATAGGTTGTCATGTGGCATAGATGTTGTTTTCGATTGGTGGTACGTGTTGTGTACATGTGGTTCAAGCCCTATATGTCCTATTTTTATTCTTGTTTCCTATTTTCACATCTTTTAATAATAATTAGAACACTGAATAGTCAATTAAGATTGTTTTTCCACATAGAAAATTATGATAAAATCAATTTTTTTCTTGTGTTCTACCCTGTGGGATTTTTAAATTATGATAAAATATAAAAGAGGATTTATGGTATTTTTAGATTTATAATCTATCAGTTGGGTGGGATGTGTGATATAATAAATGTGTTGGGGTCATCAAGATGATAAATGACATAGATTGTGCCATCTTTGTATGTTTTTTAAACATTCTTTTGGATGGATCTTGGGTGGTAGGATTGAGTTATATTTCTAAGAAACCCTGCATTGTCCTTGGATGTTGGTAATGGTTACTTGAGGATATAGTAAACCTGGTTTAGTTCTTATGGTTGATGATCATATTTGATACAGCCATATATATGGGTTTACATTAATGGATAGTTGTTAGGAAAGGGATCCATTGAGATGATGTGGAGATAGGCATGTGGTACCCACATGGTATTCAGAATTTTGGTCGGAAAATACAAAAGGATGGGATGTATTCTAGGGTGAATGGTTGTGGAATAGTTTTTAATGGTTTCTCCCCATGATTTCTCATTTATTTTGGATTTTTTTACATCTTTTTTATCTTGATTTGTTTATGAGGTTTGTTGAAAATGTCCTTCTATACATGTTACTACTTGTAGATACACTTGGTGGTAAATAGATGATCAAATATTAGTGGTTATCATATGTGTGATGCTTGAGAATGAATCTATATCAGGCTTACCCAATTTTTTAATGAGAAAAATGAATCTATATTAGTATTTCATATTCATTTGGTTTCATTGAGGTAATTTGATGATCATTTGATTAGCATCTCCTGTGATGTTGGGTGTCGTTGGAGATCCCATAGGCAAATGTCTATTTCTGTTTTTATAATGGAGAACATGGGAGATATGAGTTTTAATTGATTATTAGGAGGGTTTGTGAAATCATTTGGTGGATATTTTAGAGGTGATGAGATTTAGAGGATCGAGAGAGGCCTATGTTTCCTTCCATGATTTGATATGCACTACTAGTTAAACTATTTATATGACTGTTTCATGAGTTGGATTAGACGATATATTATATGGAATTTGGCCAATATGTTATTGTTGTTACTTATTATTATTATTATTTTAGGTGACCAATATGTTAATGTTGTTACTTATTAGGATTATTATTTTAGGGGACTATTTTTATAATAACCAATATGTTAATGTTGTTACTTATTAGGACTCTTGTTTTGATCATTAAACTTGATCCATAGTTCCTAGAACAAGAATTTCATAATGTGGACTCATATCGTTACACTATGGGGTCTGCCATTATTTCTCTATGAGTTTTAGATTACATAGAGATTCTGTTTTGATCTATAGGACACGATTGATGTTGTGTTTGGGAGTGAGTCAAGTGTGTAATAAATACCATGTTGTGGGATTTATTGGGGGTAAATTTCATTCATGAGTCATACTATATCCCATAGTTTGATTCATTCTATATTTTTTCTCAGGGCCCCATATTTATTTTTTTATATGAAATTTTTATTTTTATTCCTGTTTTTATTAGTTAATGACAAGATTGGTCATATTAGGGGTTCGTTAACTAGTTATAATAGTATATTATATGTTCACCATTGTTGATTGGACTACTGATATATATTTCTTATCCAATGTAAGTGTACCTCTATTTTCATGCATCACATTTATCAGCTATCAGGTTAGGGAAAAAGTTTTTCAATGGATCAGTTGGAGGGCCAATGACATGAGATTGAGATGATATTCTAGTGTGGAGTTTATAGATCAGGCATGTCTACCTCAATATTCATGGACACTAGGTATGTGGTATAGATAATAGTTGGTTTTATATCATGATTTCTTCTTCATTATATATTTTTTCATTCCAATGGTGGAAAATTATCTAAGTAATAGCATAATATTTTGAGTTTTTATGCCTCATACTATTTGTTATATCATGTGGTCATTTAATTTTATTTATCTATTTGTACTATAATGTTTATCAGTGTGGATTTTTTGGTTATTTCCAATGTATTGTACACAGACTAGAGGGTGTAATTTCTTCACGTTATATTTTATAGTATTCTGACTGGATAGTAGCCTCTACTATTTGAGGAATCAGGTTTCTGGAATTGCGGTGGTCCCGAATATGTGACATGTCATGTCGACCTAGGATGAATCGCTGAAGTGTGATAACAAATTATTTTACATTGATAATATATATTAATTCCAAAAATTGAAAATATAAAATATTTTCAGTATAATTAAATAAGGCATCGATAGAGTTCTCTATTTTCACTAGGAAAAAAGGATTATTGAAGCAAAATGAATATAGTTTTGTGGGAATGTGTTGAACTATGTAATTGAATCATTGTATATCAAAATATATTTAGAGACAAGAAATAATTGTGACTATCTACATTCTCATGGGGTGATTACTATAACAAAATATGATCAAAAAATATTACTAAAAGGTGTTTGGTAAGAATAAAAACATCAAAATATTACATTTATTTGATTTATCAATCAACATAATGAATACATGAATATTATTGGGAATGCATGATGAATGATTTAATTAAGGTATATTCATTAGATATAAACTCAGTGGAAGGGCCAACCAATAATATAGAAAAAATATGTGTAAATTCATTGATAAAAATTATTTTGTTTTATTAGGAAATAAAAACTTGATAATAAAATCAATGCCTCTTGATGATGATATAATGAAGTACTAGTATTAAATGTTTGACAACATGGTAAAAATATAATTGTAATAAGATATTTTTTAAATTCCAATGATAAGTCAAAAATTTCCATTGCTAAGGAAGGAATAATGTAAGTAGGATCTTAGTACCAAATACATATAATACACGTAGAGTCTAAAATAATCTATTTATAAAGATTTGATGTTGAAAATCATTAATGAACAGAGATAATTTATACTCATACTAGATTATTCATTCAAGATAAATGAATTATTAATGAAGTAGAATTAATATGTTATTACTGGATAACATTAATTTATGAATTCCAAAATAATATTAATAATAATGGAATTTTGGAATTACTATCACATCCCATTGATAATAATATTATCATCTAAAAGTAATGATTTTCTAAAATAAACTCAATGAAAAAGGGGTATGTTCCATATAATAAATATCATCATGTGTGAACATGATAATCTCAAATTATGGGTATTAATTTTTATGGGAAGTGTTGAATTATTTTAAGGATTCAAACACTCTTAATAATTCATAAAATATATTCTCAAATGAATTAAAAACTACTCCCGATAGATTGGAAGTTATTGTTTCATTTTGGAGATCTGGATGAAAAATTATTTTTTAACCAAAAAACGAATCTATTCTTGATGGTGATAGATATCATATGAGTATGTAAAATAAATAATTTTATTTTATTAAAATATTTAATCAAAAATTGTATTCAAAGAATAATAATTGCTGAAAATCATGAATTTTTAAAAAAATTAAGGGGGAAATAATAAATTTGTCATGTGAGATAACACATACTCACTCATTATAAATATCAACATTGATAATTTTTTTGAATAAGCTAATGAGAGAAAAGTATTAAAATTACTTCCTTAATAAGAAATCATTGTTAATTTTTATTTATCTACTAATGTATTTTAATGTTTTGATAGTGAAAATTCCTATTTTTCCATTATATAAGAAAATATTCAAGATTTTAAATTATTAAGGATGAATAAAATTGATTAATTGATATAGGAATCTACCACTTCAATCCCAGGTAATAAAATTTCCATGGATGAAAAAAGTTTGACTATTAATGAAATGGAGTTTATTAGGCTCATTGAAATCTTATTGCAACTTGTCATAATCAAAATTAAATATTGATTTTTATTACTCGTTGTTCACTATTCCAAAAAAAAACAAATGGATTCCCATCTTATAGAAGTTGAAAAACTCTTTTTCGATGATAATGGGTACCTCAATTAGGGTATAAGATATATGAAATATACATATTTTCATTATTATAGTAGTTTTGATGTTGATTTTAAAGTTGAACATGGTGATATAAATTCATCTTTCGTAGGGGAATTAATTATTAGAGGTATTTATGCTTCATAGAGATCAATGTTGAATCATTATTCATATTAAAATAAATGTAAGCTATAGATATTGTTGGATACAATGAAATATGAAAGATGATATATAAAATGGTAGAACTTGATGAGATGAGGGTGAATGTCTCCAACTATATTTTAATGGTGGTATAATTTAGTGAAATAAACTTATCAAAGAATTAGACACAATAGTTGAGGACAAAAAATAATGATATCAAGAACCACCTCTTCAAAGAGAAGGTTGGACAAAGATATGACTCATTAAAATATTATATAACCAAATATATTTTTTATTAATGGATAAATACCAAAATATTGAATTCCCAATAGAAATTAATGGTCATACAGGATTAAATTCTCTCCTAAAATCCTCAAATATTTTCTAGTTCACTTTACATCATTAATTCCATGGTTTTTTTTGAAAAAGAAGAGAACAAAATGATGTATTATTCCAATGTGGGAGAGACTCTATTTGTTATTATGGATTATTTCAAAAAGGGAGAGGAGAATATGATTTTACATATATGGTAGATTTTTTGGTTTTGGTAGCCAATACATATGGGAATAATCATGTTTACTTTCACATGATTCGACTAAATAAAACTAAGTAAATTTAATATCCCTTGGTGATTAGGAAGATGGATCTTGTATAATTATGATCTCTTGTGATTTGAATCGGAAAAATGGTGAGATGTGATTTTATTTCAATTAAGACATGGTAGAAAAATTATTAATCATTTCACTGAGAGTTTTATAAATAAAAAAATATGGTGTCATACTATGATTTGGTGTTTTGATAACATTCACACTAATAACATTCTATAACACATCCTAGGATGAAAATAATTATTTCGTATTTATGGATTGTTTTTTATATTTATTGAATATATTCTAATGGATGAGTTAGAACCCATTTGGATTTACATTGATGAATAGTTATAATGGGGTGTTTATTTGATCGGAATCATAGTGTTATAGTATAGTTCCCCGGCCCCAGATAGCCTAAAGCCAATGTTTTCTACTAATTAAAGTATAATGATTATAAGGTATCAAATCCCAATGGATAGAGAGTTTAGTAGTCTTGGTAAACTAAGAAAATAAATAAGTCATGTATTAAAAATAAATACAGTAATTATAATATAATTTTTTCTTCATTAATAACATATAACATTGAGGATACAATTATATCAACTAGTATATCCCTTAATATATTTCATATTATTCTTCTCAGATTCATAGGGAAGGAAATATATTAAGGATGAGCTCAAATGCTCAATAAAGGACAATATATAGCAGAAGAATTAATAAATCAAGAGAATAATGTAATGGGAGGTTAAATAACAGAATAGACATGCCATGTTAACAATAAACAGAATCGTTTTTCATAAAATATGTAGAATTATAAAAACTGGAAACACATTCCATTAAAATAACATTATATAGAAAAATAAATATTCCAATGTACAAAACTAAAACACATTCCGTCTAAATAAATGAAAATTAAATATATTCATAGATATGTCAATAAATAATATCATACATGAATAATAACTATAACTAAATGAGGAAAATTATTTATTAATTGATGACATCTCTAAGTAATAGGAAAACCTATTCTTCTAAGAAAATTCACAATAAATTTTAAATATATAGATAAAATCCACTTAATATGAAATACTTATTTTTCTCATGAGAACCCATCAATTCATCAATGATCTATAAAATGATTGGTCACCATATTTCATAACATGTCCAAATAATTCCTCAAATCAAATAATAAAAAATATTTTCATTATCAAATATCCATATTGGTTAATGAAATATGAAATATCAATATTTCCACAAATAATCAAATAAATGTTAATATAGACACGGTATGTAAAATTGATTATTATAAATGAAATAGTAATAACCAGGATAAATGAAACTGATAATTAGTGGGAATTCAATGTTCAATGATAATAAGAGATTGAATATTTCAAGGGGACTAAAAAATGATTCAAGGAAGTTAATGTGAATTGTATCCCTTTAAAATCAATAATATACCATCTAAATGAAGAATAATGACAGTATCAATAAAAAAATCCCTAGTTCATTAAAAATGAAGGATTGTTATTGTTTATGAATTTAAATACTATAAAATATATTTTAATTTAATTCTTTAGGAATTTATCCTTTTTTGTACCATATGGAAACCCTTTTTTCATCAAATTACTTTTTAAATAATTATATTTAAAACTAACCATTAAAATTCAAATGAAGATTCAAAAAAATGGTCACATGTAAATTTGTTCTTGTTGTATAAGGAAAAAGAGGATTCCTTTTACATTGTTAAAAGGATAAAAAAATACCTTCTCTGGAAAGAGAATAGAATATTCCATTGAAAAAATTTGGAAAATAGGAAATGGATAAAATATATTTACCAAATATTTTTGAAATCTGTATTGAATTATTTTCAATAAAACGTGTTTTTTAGAAGAAAGGTGAATCTCCATCTAAAAAGGGAAATAATGTCATGTTTTCTTAAAAACATTTTCTAAAACATTTTGAGTACCAAAGAGTGAAAAAAGTAATAATACATGAAAATAGTACAAAATAATAATAATAGGGTAAAATGAAAGGATTTTTTGATTAACATTTCATATAATTTGCTCAAAATGAACTATAATGGAATGATTACAAAATATATATTAAGGAAAATATTATTTAAACATTCCAATGTTTCCCATAACACTTTGAAATATTTTAAATTACAATCCATATAATGTAATAATATTAAATGGAAGATTTAAATACCATTATGAAAAATTAATTCATGATATAATATTAAAATGTCCAATATATACACAACACAAATGAAGTAAGTGGTGAACATGAAATTTTTCTCACTAAAGTAAAAGAAGTGAGATTCAAATCACATACAGTGAGTTTCTATTTGAGGGAATGTTATTTAAAAAAATGTATAATAAACATATGTTAATGATATTCATTCTTAAAAAATATTTTCATGCATATCATTACTTTTATTTCACTTATTACCATGTTGTGTACAACTACATATGTAATTATGTTTACATTTGGTTTTTTTGACCAAATTCGATTTCTGTGTAAAAAACAACTTTGGTATGAAATCTATGGTAAAATAGGAACATTATATAACATATACCAAATAATAATACATAAGTAATTATCTTATTTATAAATAAATTAATCTTTTGAAATAAATAATTAAATATGGTCATAAAAAATGAGTCAACAATACAATCTTCTATAAAGTAAGACATTTGTACGCATGAATAACGTTCATGTTGTTCAATGTTCGTTATAGAAAGAAGGAAGATAACGCAATATCATTCAATAATAATTATTATATCCTAAATATCATTTTATATTATTATATTTATTTATTTATTTAACACTTTTTACATAAAATGAATCAAATCTTGTTGAAGAGGCGATAGTCTAGACATCCACGAATGACGTTATCACTATTTATTTGTGTGAAATGTTAATATAGAAAATGATATATATTTTACATACACAAATGTAATTATTGAATCAATAAAATATTCTATTTTTTTATTTCGAAAATTTATAATTAAACTTATCATTTATACATTCCATGTATAGCATGAATGAATCATATATATTTGAGGCGAAGGTAGTCCGCATTTCCACAAATGATGTTAGCATTTTCACAAGAAATGGAAAATATAATGATATGTTTCATAAACGATTTAAAAAATATTATATACATAATAATATCATATATAACATATATAAATAAAGATTCTATATTAATAACCACCATTAGAGGTTGTAAAATAAGAACAAACAATCATCATTTTGTGAGGCTGAAGTTCACCGTTCACATAAATAGAATATTCATTACCTCTTACTGGGATGTTCGTGTATTTGTTGGAATAACCCTAAGACTAAAACCACAACAATATATTGAGGATACTAAGGTTTTTATAATTACCTATAATAAGATTAATTGAGGTTGTGGAGTATATATTGACATGAAAGTGATCATTGGAAATCATTACTATAAAAATCCGGTAAATCCTTTTTGTTTATACCAAAGGGATTACATGGAATTATTTATACCAAAATGGACGATTCTAGGTCCTATGAGGGATTTTTAGAATCTATTAGGGAATATCATGGCCTAAAAAATGTGGTTTTAGGTGAGTGGGGAATCTAGATAAGTGGTTTCCTTTTATAATGAAGAATGAGTGGCAGTTTTGTAAAAAATATTTAAAATAGAATTCCTCCAACATTCTTCTAATTGAATGAGGATATATTAATGGAATAAAATAAAATTAATATTTTATAGGATACATATTTCCACAAAATTTCTCTTTATAAATTTTTATAGGTAGTTTTGGGCATTATGGTGAAGGTTTAGGCCGTAATTAAGTTTCATTTAACCTTAATCGTTGAACTTAATTTTAATTACATTCACTAATATGTGTGTTAAAAATACAAATGTGTTCATATTATAAATTATAAAATATTTCTATTCCAGGTATAGAATCAATTTTTCTAAATTCAAATCACATATTTGGTAGATGATAATTTAAAAATAATCTCGCAAGATGGCTGCCAATAATGGTTTTTAACATAAATCCATCATAAAGATTACTATTTTTTTATAATCAAATTCTAGAATAACTTTATTAAAATGAAATCAATTGTTTTAATTTATAAATATAATATGTAATTAATATTTAAAACCCATTAGAAGTATAATTTAACCTTAGAAATATAATATTGGAAAAATAATTTTTTAACTAAAATTCAGTGTTTTCAATTATTCATTAAAGAATGTAATGTTTCAGAAAAATAACATAAATTCTCCATAAGTTAATTAATATATTTTTCATACAAATATAATGTTTAGTTTGAAATTTTTAATAAATTAATGTGTAAAAAGTAATTTTTAAATTCGGTTTTCCATTCTAAGGTGGTAAACATTCATTTATAAAAAAATAGAATTTTTTTGTGTAAAATAGTGTTTGTTCTTATCATATGTTGATAAAAACAAATTAATGAAGATAAAAAAATAATCTATTAAATTTATTACATATATATCTCATTAATATTATTCACTAATAGTAATTATTTATTTTTATTACGAAAAAACACTTTTGGAATCATAAAAATATTAATATTTCTTTTTGTATCTAATTGGTTATTATTTTTGTCTATCATTAAATGGTAACCCAAGAATAAAATTTATATTAATTTAAAACAAAAATATTCATAAGTTAGTTATTTATATTCATTACGTCTGGTTTATATCTTATTTTGTTAAATAAAAGTATGTTTATAATATATAATATTTTGAAAAATATATCTTTTGATAAACACAAGCCATCAAAGAAGGATTCTCTTACATGTAACACAATATAACTCAGTTATTCATGCATTAAATGATATAGAATTTATTTTAAATATTAAATATATTTAATATTATCTATATATTATATTGCCTCATGCGCTTGGTGGTGGGTTTTGTACACACTATTGAATACAGGGTTCTAACTCTCGAATTTGGGGGGTGTTATATTATCCATGACTATATTAAATTTCATATTTGCAATCTAAACTAAATATTGGTGATATATTGTTTTATATTTATAATTTTAAAATCCCACATCATTACAATGTTTCATAAAGCATCCTTTATAAAAAGTGTGAATGAGAAGTGAAAACCTCGAATGGACCATCATATAAATAGGTTTCTAAATCGGAAAACAATAATAGCATGTAGAGATACGTAATTGGACAGAATGGGTATATATGAATAGGGAGTTATTGAGGTCATCAATCAAGAACAATTAAATGATCAAATGAATTTGGTGTCCCTCAAATCCATAAATATTTGATGATTTATAAGGCCATTGGTTCATCAAAAAAAAGGTAGTATAAAAAAAAATTGTCTAAAGTAACTTTTCCTAATGTTGGGGAATTCATTTATAATTTATATAAAATTAACTGATATGTTTATATTGATATAAATTCAATTTTCTTGTTGTTAGTCGATCTATTTTCCAATTCATTTAAAAAATTAATATTGATTCATGAAGCACAAAATACATTTATAATGGTTATAAAGGACCACAAAAGGGTGACATGTCTTACAATTTTAATTTTACTGGGTTACAAAACATATATGGTAAAAAAATTTGTCAATAATCCTAAATAGAGTTAACACTTTTTAATTATTAACATTTTTCAAAATTTTTGTAACTAAAACAATGAATAATTAACCAGGACATTGCATATGTTAGTGCTTGGTGTGAAACCCTTATTATTCATTAGACATGGGTTCAAGAACTACATCCTCTGGGAATTTGATAGTTTGTCACCTGACTTATAGGTTGTAAATTTATAAAACCAATTTAATTAATTTAAATAATAAATATGAAGGAAAACATTGATGTAAGATTAACCATTAAATAATATTTTAATTAATGTTATCAACACAACTGTAATGCCTAAATCATTCATCCTATAATTTCAACATATATCCTCCGTTATTCAAGGGTTTATCCTCTACAATAGGGCCTTGAATCGCATAATTTCTTGGTTCAAAAAACTTATAGTAATGAAATATTATGGATTCAATAGAATGTTCTTCATTTCCTTCCATCATACACGTCATTTTACTTCAATAATCATTTTCATTACGCTCTTCTTTCCAATAGATTAAGCATTTTATATTCTAGGTATAAACATTACTTTTTGTCTTCTTCCATACATATAATATTTCATAAAATGGTTATTAATTTCATTATACTCCCTACCACTCAAGAAATTATCATCCTCCATCTTTCCCATCTTTGGTGGGTTTTTGAGTTAGTAAAGGTATATATTGTAAATAAAATTTTGGGAATCATAATAAGTCCTAAACATGATATCCTTCACTCTCTTCAACACATCATTTAGTTTCCAATTTCTCTATATTTAACATCATGTTCAATGATAAATTGAATCCTATGAGTTATACCCATTGAATAAATACATAATTAATAGTGTGAGAAATAATAATCATAGTGAGAAAAGAATATAAATATCTATGATATATCTAACTCATTACATATTATTTTTAAATCTAAAACACCTTAGGTTTAACCATAACGATTCATTGTAATTTTCCATTAAAATTCATCATATTTTTTTAAATAAAAATATCATTACAATAATTATATCCCATATAATTTTAAAACTATATCGGTTGTAAGGCTTATTTTCGTGTACTATGTTATCCTGTGTCAGACTTAAAATACCTTGTCATAGTAATAACGCTTGGGTACATCTATTCCAAAACCACATCAACTTGCAATATCTAGATAGGGATATATTTCATATAAGAACCACATAATATATAGATTACCAAAATTATAGGATTTTATTCTATACATGACCTTAAATTCTAGATTGTGTTATGTTCCCTAAAATATTCTTTCCGAAATCATTTTATCAATATTTTTACTAAACGTACTTTGATACCAACTGTAGCCCCTCAACACCAGATATCCCAGAGCCAGTTTCTTATATCAATAACAGTGTATTGATTACATGGAATAAAATCCTGAAGGACTAAGAGTTTAGTAGACTTGGTAAACCAGTTTCATAACCATGTATTGTATTAAATGTTAATAGACTAAATACAACTTTTTTTCGTCTTTCTAAAAAACATCAAGGGTATCCTTATTCCATGTAGTATATACATGAATAGGTTTCGTAATATAATTCATTGATTCCTGGGGTAGGTAACATAATAAGGGTGAGTTTAAATTCTTAATAAGGAAAATATATATTAGAAGCAATAATAAATTAATTAGAATAATCAAATTGAATGGAAATTACCTAAGAACACATGCTATATAATCAATAAACTGAATTGAACAACATAAAAATATAGAAACATACTAACTGGAATAAAATTCCGTTCAAATATCTAGATAAGTAAAAATAAATATACAAATGAATGAAATAGAAACAAATTCCATCTAAATATCTGAAAATGTTATTTACCCATAGATATATTGATGCAAAATCACATGGATGTGTAATAACTAAAAATATGATGGAAGATAATTCTTACTTGATGTCATTTATGAACCACATTAAAACTTATACCATGAATACCTCCCTTAATTTGTGTTAAAAAAATATATGGAAACCCATTTAATTTTTTAAAATTAGTTGTCTCATGAGAAATAATTGATGCATCATGGAGATGCATAATGTCGGGGATCCACCCATCAGTACCAGTACAACACATTCCTCATATTCAATAATAAAAATAAATCGCATTCCTTATCCAATATCTATATTGAATAAAGAATATAAAATTATAAATATTTCCCCAAATAATAAAAAATCATTCATATAGAAAACATATATAAAATGGTTTATAGGTCTCAGAATTTTAATATATATGATAATAAATATTTATAATTAAGGGGAAATTCATTGTTCAATGATAATTGATATTGAATATTTAAAGGGTAATAAAATCAAATCTAGGTACTAAATGTGAATACTATACATGGATAAATAAATTATTAACAATCAATTGTATAAATAAGTTTAGTATCAATACAAAAAATCCCAAATGAAGTATAAATAATGGTTTGTTACAGTTTATGAATACAAATAAAATAAAATCTATTTTTAAAAAATGTTGACTAAAATATCCTTTTATTTTGTAAAACATATTGAATGAAATTATCTTACAAATTTTTTTTTGAATACATTTTTATTAAAAATTATTCTTTTAGACCTGAAATTTATGATTAAATGAAATGAAGCATTCTAAATCATTAATTTCCGTACGATGTAAAAGAACAATTGTTTTTTGCAGTAAAAATGATTGGAAAAATGACTTATCGAGAAAAAAATAACTATTCATTAGAATAAATTGGTAGAATGAACCAATCCGAAAAATATATTTTATATATAACCAAAAAATAATTTT
Organism: Viscum album; assembly: GCA_963277665.1. Lineage (NCBI taxonomy): Eukaryota > Viridiplantae > Streptophyta > Magnoliopsida > Santalales > Viscaceae > Viscum > Viscum album. The sequence continues at coordinate 1,097,990,341 of OY728157.1, forward strand.
TGAAAACATTTTTAAAAAGTATGTTTTTTAGTACAAAATAAGTTCTCAGACTAAAGAGTAAAATAAGTTTATGTTTTCATAAAAACATTTTCTAAAACATTTTGTATACCATATAGTGAAAAAATGTTACTAATAATTTAATATGATCATAAATAACCATATGATAGGAAATTTAATTGATTTATTGAAATAATGGTCATATAATTTCATTGAATGGAAATACCATTGAAATATCATTAATGTTATTTTTGTTGAATATATTCCTCAAATGTTCTAAAGTGTCCTTTATCACTTTGATACATTTTTAAACATAAGAATCATAATGAAATAATATTAAAAGGAAATTTTATATACCATTAAGATAAACTAATTAATTAAATAATATAAAAATGGGTAGTTGAAATACCACAAAAAAATCATCAGTAGTGAAGATGACATTTGTCCCACAAAAGTAGAAATGTGAGATAAAATTCTCTTACCTTGAGTATCTTTTCAGGTTAATGTAATTTAACATTTTATATGATAAAAATATGTAAATTACATAATTTATTCATATATTTTTTCCTTTTTCTCATTAGATATATTTCCTAATTACCATTTTTTGTACATGTACTTAAATAATAGAATTTTTGTCAGTTTTTTGACCAAATTTGATTTATGTGTCAAAAAACATTTGTAGGTCGACTATGGTCAAAGGTTTCATTATATAACATCCCCAAAATAATAATCATGAAACAAATATCATTTCTCTATATTAATTGTACATTTAAAATCAACCAGTGAATGTGGTTATGAAAAATGAATTAATGTTACAATCATAGAAAGGGTAGGTTTGACATATGCATGAGTAACGTTATAATTTTTCAATTATCGTTATAAAATTAAGGTAGGTAATACTATATCATTACATAATGAAAATTATATCATAAATACCATTTTATATATTCAAAATAACTTATATATATAATTTATTTTTGGTAAATGGATACACATCGTGTTGAGGAGGTGGTAGTTCACATGTACATGTACGACATTATCACTATTGAAGTGTCTGAAAGGGTAATGAATAAAATAAAATATATTATATTTACATGTATTTAACTATTTAATTATTATAATAAAGAAATTTTTTATTTCAAATTTGTATAATTAAGACAATCTTTTATATGTTCCATGTATAGTGCGAATTAATCACATCACATTGAGGGGGAGGTAGTCCACACATCAAAAAATAGTGTTATCATTTTGTCACAATATTGAAGGAATAAATAAATGTTTTTTAAAAAAATTACTGACTAGTAAAAAATTAGATATCATATATAACATATATAAATAGTTTTACCATCATAATTACATCCATTATACGAATTAATGGAATAATGAACAATCTTCATTTCGTGGGGTGGTAGTATTCTATCCACATAAATGATATGATCGTTAACTATTAGATTTTCTTGTGTGTATAAATTAGTAGAATCCTTTCAATATAAATACCTTAGTATATTGAGGATAAATTTTCAATTATATTAACAATTAATAAGAAGATTTTAGGTTTTGGATATTTAATTGTATGAAAAGTGATCATTGCAATGCATTACAATACAACAGGGTAACTTTTTATTGTTTAAACCTAAGGATTCATTAGAAGGATTTATACCCAAAAGGGGGATTCAAGGTTTTGGGGAGGAATTTTGGGAAGATATTTTGGCATATAATAACTGAAACTAAGTGGTTTGAGAGGTGTGGGAATGGGGATAATTGGTGGCCTTTTATAGTGAAATAGTAGTGACACTCTTACAATAATTTGAAAATGGAATTTTCCCATGTTTTTTCATATTTAATGTGGATCCAATGATGAACCCATTTCCTTAAAATATATGGAATCATACCAAATTTTTCATATAGTAGATATAGGGACATAAAATACCAATTGGATAAATTTATAGTGCATTTTAGGCCAAATGGTTATAGTTTAGTCCCTTACTAAACCTAATTATACTTTGAAAATTGTAATTAATTTTAATTACAATCACTAATATATTTATTCAAAAAAGATTTAATTGAAAGAAATTATAAATTATTATTATTCAACATATCAAATAATTTTTTTCCAAATTCCAAACATATAATTGGAATAATAGAATTTAAAATTTATCCACCATGCGGGGCGACAATGTGTGTTTTTAATATCAAAATGTCCGAAATATTTCTATCATATTTATAAGTAATTGCAATGTGATATTGATTCCAATTTAATATTTTTTATTATTATATAAAAACATTATGTATTAAAACATTAATACCAATTAATATTAGAATTTATTCTTATAAATAAGATATATGAAAAGGTTTTTTTGAATAAAAGTTCTGTATTTTTATATATTTTTTTAAAATGAAATATTTCAAAAAGTAGATCATAAATTCACCCTAAAATATTTCATATGATTCTTATGTCAAAGATAATGTTTTTTTGACATATTATATAAATTCAATTTTGACAATCATGAATTAAAATTTATTCACTTATAAAAGGTGGTAAAATTTTATTTATATAAAATATAAGTTTTATTGTGAAATATATAGTTTTTTCTTATCATATTCGTATAAATAAAAATGGAAGAGTAAACAAAATATATTACATAATATATAAAATATATATTTCCTTATAATCATTCAATAATTTTAATTTATTATGTTTATAAAGATAAAAATTCAATGGAAGCATAAATATAATAATATATCTTTTTATATCAAATAGGTTCTTATTTTTGTTCTCATTAATTTATAAAGCATGAATTAATTTTCAAATTATCTATACCATAAATTTTCATAATTTCTTTAATACTATTCATAATGTATATTTAATATATTTTTAAACAAAATAATATTATTTTAATAATATATTGTTGATCTGTAAAACATGGCATGGCATGTAACGCAATATATCGAAGAATGTTTATCTTTTTTTAATTTATTCATAATAGGTGTTTCATGAATTAAAATATATAGAATATATTAAAAATGGTAAATATATTACATATTATGCATATATTATATTCATGTACACTCTAGGTGTCGTGTGTCAGACACTCCATCGAATACAAGGTTCTTACATTAGAATTTTGGGGTGTTAATGATGGAGTACTTTCTATTCCAAAATGGTTTAAAAAATACTATTATATTATTTCAGAGTGTGGACCCTATATTAAACTAACATCAGATTTTTGAATACAATATTGAAAAAAATATATCCTATGACATGATTATTTCTCTTTAGTGTTAAATTAATGCGATAATGACTCTGCAGTATTTAGAAAATTAAAAAGTTTATTATACTTCCATACTATAATCATTAAAAATAAATTATAATAAAATATTATTAAACATATATCTTATTGTTATGATAAATTAAATTTAATGGGATACATATGATTTATGAATATCAATTTTAATATGCTTATAAGACATTATGAATGCATCTCATGAAGACATATATAGTAATCTACCTGATCTTAGGTTATGAGGGAAACATACAATTGGAATTTCACATGATTATGGGTCATTAGTTATTTCTATATTTATATATTTGTATTTTTCCTAATATTTTTTATTATTATTAATGTTTATATGGATTTCCATACATTGATGCTTGGAAGAAATACATAGTAAAATATACTAACTTTGAGGTGGAATAGGTTTGGTGTTACATATGTGACATTGTATTAATTAGGTAAGTCATAATCGGATTTTCAAGTGCAATTTAATTTTATTAATATATCTATAATCATTTTATGGATATAAATTGTTTTCCTATTTCCATTTCCTTCTTATTTCATTATACAGTTCAATTTATAATTTAGAAGAATGTTAAATCACTAATAAAGAATAACTTAACAATAATGACTCCAAATTGGTGAGGTATCGTGGTAAAGAGTTCATAACACCAATTTAAATTTGAAGATGTTTGTTGTTGTTGCTATATTTAATTCCTTATTTATGAAGACATCATTGTGTTGTTATACACTAAGATTAAACTGTGGTTATGTTCACCTAGTGATACTATGATATTGTCTAATAGGGATACACACATTGTATATATAGTACCTTATTAAATTATGTAAAATTTAATTAATAAGAATTAATATTTTTGTCATATAGTGGAATAATAATTATAAAAGCACCATTATTGTATAAATATTATCACCTGATATTCAAGATGAAAATATTGGAATTTAATATCATCACCTATTAATTATTAATAATATAATAAGTAAATACTGATTTATTCACCCTTTTAATTAACTCATAATATAAATATTCAACTATTATTTAGAATACTATAATAAATATTTATTTATAACCCACACCTACCATGAAGCAAACAAGATTGTCGATGGTCTTGCCAATAAGGGATTTCCTCGTGATGTAATTTGGAGGAATGAACTTCCTTCAGATTTACTTCTGTACTATATTATAGACACCATGAAAATGCCTAATTTTGGTCTCATGTAATTTCCCCTTGAAGTAATTTATTTTTTTTTGAATAAAATTTATTGTTCTGTCCTTTGACCAGAACACAACCATCATTAAAAAAATTATAAATATTTATTTTTAAACACCATCAATATAATACTATGTATACAAATACATATTCGTGAGTTTAGTGTGTATAATATTTATTTATTTAGTTAATGGATTATACATTTTTCAGAATGATTATATTTTTTAATATATGATAAATATCAAAGAGTATTAACAACCCTACATAACATCCTTATGAAAATTATATTCTATATTTCATATCATTTAAATAAATATTAATTTATTTATTTGATAAATGATGCTTAAATATGAGAACACCAAGTGATATAATAAAAGAAATAATATTATTAATCCAAGACATGAAGACTGTATTAGAATGAATATTTGATAATGGATCTTATCACAATTATGATATATTATCCAAGGGTTTCAGATTAAATTTTTATCATTTGGTAGGTGATGAGTTTTTTTGCACAATGGGGCTAAAGAGATTATTTGAAACCCCATAGAAAAATATTATTCTTCATATATTATGAGAAAAAATAGAAATAGAAAAATTCCTCATTATGATAAACTCTAAATAACATGAAGAACTCAACACCTCTATTCAGGAACCCGAAATACAAGGATCATTATTTGAAGACTCAAGGAGAACATTTGGATTCAATTAGAGGAATCCCTTTTTAAATTATCATCCACAATGAAAATGACACTAGATAAGTATCATAAGAAATTATATGGAATTATCAAAATTTTGGTAACTATTTTTTTAAATTAATTATAAATGTTTTTTAAATGATCCCCGTTTAGAAGATTATCCGGTTTCCATCATCATGATAATTGTGTATTATTCCTTGTAAATGATAAAAATCCATTGTCAGGAACTAGCAAGAATTTTTTTTCCTCGAACCCTTCATGTTGTAACAATGTGGTCTCGTTATAATTTAAAATTATTTATTTCTTAACCGATCAATTTTCAATATTTTTTATTTTATTTTGTTTATAATTTATCCTTATTAATGAGAAGGATGAGATAACATTTTTTTGTAATTGAAATTATAATGAATAGTAAAAAAATCATTGAGGAAAACATGATGATCCCATACATATGGGTCTAGGATTATTATTAGATGAATGAAAAACATGTCTAGTAATGGGGAATTACACATCGTGTATCTTTAGTGAATAATATAATCCACACGAGAAACCCCATGTATTGGGGTCCATAGTTTTATCTATACATTATTTTAATGGGTGGAGCACTTTGGATGATCAATTAAAGATGATAAAATGATTATAAATATGAGAGGATTGAAGATTATTTCAGAATTGGTTCACAATGATAACAATTATTCATGAATTAAATTGGTTATGGAAAAATAAATAAAATTTATTTAGGTCATGAAGGGTTTCTATGGAAAATGATTTCTATGGATGTTTATAGTGGGGAATTTATTTTACACCAGGAATGATTTTTTCGAATTCAAGTACTAAGAGATATGTTTTGGGATTAAATGATACCTATCAGATTGAAACCATGAATACATAATTCACTTTGTAAATGGGGATTTTTTTCAACAGATTTATATAATATTGTTCCCTTCTATGCTCAATTTATTCTCACACTTTTCTCTTGAACTTCGTCACTCCCTTTGGTGAGTTTGGAGGTCCTATTCAATCCGTATGATGAATTCATCAAATATTCACCTGACAGAATATGGTAATCAATGGATCCATGATTTATTTTAAATTGAATCATTAATCAACCATTAGATAAAAGTGGATTTCTTCTCTATCACAACAAATCATCCCCATGATAAGGGTAGGGACAAAAACCTGTCACTCCCTTCCTTCTTCAAGATAAAGGAGGGATATTAACCACTGAGTCCCACCTTCAATAGGACCAAGAGTGGTAATTAACACCAAGGATATAGAATCTTATAAAAAAATTTAAGGAATTACACTTTTAATTAAAATAGGATAAAGAGATTATATGGTATACTACTCAAACAATATGAAACAGTTATACAAGGAAACCAAGATACAACCCATGCAACATTTAAACATATTTATGACAAAATTATAACATGTGTAATAAAGCGTGTACCAAAAGAAAGAGACGAAGCAGCAGTAAAACAACTATCCACATGCATGGGCAAGTTATGTATAAAATGGTCCTCAAAGACCTCATGGAAACCTGAAAATAGTTTTACAGTTGTAGGGTGGGTATACATGTATACCCAATAAGAAAACTGAAGACACTCATGCCTGTTGAGTCAATAAGGTTTTCCTTATGAATTTTCCATTCCTTCTTTTTTTGAAAATAACAAACAACTTATCTTTAAAGAAAATCACTTTTAAAAGGAAAATTGCTTTTATAAGGATAATCGCTTTTATAAGGAAAATCGCTTTTATAAGGAAAATCGATTTTATAAGGAAAATCGCTTTTATAAGGAAAATCGCTATTATAAGGAAAATCGCTTTTATAAGGAAAATCTATATTATAAGGAAAATTATCCTTATCATATTTTCATTGTCTATATCCATATATTTTTTAAGTATAAGAATCATTTTCATTTCTATATTCTCGGAAGTCGTTTGAAACTTTGATATGAAGCATTTTTTTTCATCTCTGAATTCAGGATGAGAACTGTAATGATGTTCTACTCCGAATTCTGGATACAAACTCTGATAAAGTTCTACTCCGAATTCTGGATACGAATTCTCATGATGTTCGACATCAAAATCTAATGACGAATCCTGATTACGATTTCTCATTATGAATTCTGATGACAAATTCTCATTCCAAATTCTCATTCTGAATTCACCTGTTAAACAGAATCTGATCATCTTTGCTTTATACACTCCGAATATTTAGACTCCTAATATTATTTTTCTTAGACTTCGTACTTTTGTTTTGCTTACACTTTTATATTTTGTCTACTCTTTAACATTTTTTTTACACTCCAAACCTTCACTCCGAACTTTTGAGTTTGTCATAAAATGATGTCATATATTCTGTTACACTTGTTTTGTTATAAAACAATGTCGTCTATTCTATTATAAACTAACCTTTGGTTAAGTTACACGTGTACAGGTCCCTCCAATTTTTAAGGAAAATATGACCACTGGAAAGGATGCCGACCTTGCCTATAAATAAGAAATCATTTGAAAGAGCTCATAATGACATAGAAGTTGATCGATCTAGAGACCACACGTTGCTAAGGTGATTTCTAGAGAGAGAAAGCTTTTCATGCCTTGTGCGTACTGAACAACTCGTTCAGTTTTTGCTTCGTCCAACTCCAAATGTTGGTGATTACATTCGAGGACTTTCGGGGATAGGAAGACAGAGGTGTCGACTACCTTGATGTTCAAGGGCTTCCTTGCTGAGGAAGACAGAGGTTTCAAACTACCTTGAAGTTGAAGTCTTGCGGGGATAGCAAGGCTGAGATTATGATCTTCGTATCGAGGGCTTACCCTAGTGTGGGTGAGACAGACTTTTGTGAAAGTATAAATCAAGGGACCTTTATCCAAGGTTGTTGGACACCCTTCTCTTTGGGTTAAAAGACTTATATCTTGTTACTTGTAGTTTTACTACTTGTTTGTTTTCACTGCATATTGTATTTTAAAGAATTTATAACTTTCTTATACTTCCTTACTTGTACTCTGTTTCATTTAGATTCTAAATTCTTTAAGGTAGAATCTCATATTGTTATCTTTAGTTATGTTTCAATTTCCGGATCCATATTTCCGGAACCTACTTTCGGAATCTCTTTCTAGTTTTAAGCAAGTAAATATAACTTGAAGTTTATAACTTCATTACTTATTCCATGTTTTCAATTAGTGATAGAGGTGTTGTGAATTTTCGTAGGTTAACTTTGTTAAACTAGAACTTTCCTTATCTAAGGAAAACTTAATTATCTGTAACCATCTTTAAAGGTTCCAAAGGAATTTTTAAAGTGTACAATTCACCCCTCTCTTGTGTATTGAGCATCTACATCATTATTTCGATCCTACAATTGGTATCATAGGGAGGTTTCTGAAATTCTTGTACTCACGTATAAGTTTTTCTTGCTCACTTTCTCATTCCGGACATTCTCATTCCGAACATTCTCATTACGAACTTTTTCTACTAACAAGTTTGTGTGCCAAATGTTATTTTAAGTATGACATGAGTCAATGTTGGTTCCATTGATAATCTAAATCCTACAAGACCACCAATCTTTGATGGTAATGACTATGAGTACTGGAGAGATCGAATGAAGACTTTTGTTATCAATACTAGAGTGGAAAACTTTTATATGATTACTGAAGATTATAAAATTACTGATAAGGAAGTTAAAACATTCACTAACCAGGAAAAGAAGAGTATCAACTCCTTATAAGGTACACAATACCTTATATTTTTCAATGACTAGAAATATATATAGCCAAATTTATTCTTGTGAAGCATCTAATTGTATCTGGAAGAAGTTAGAGGTAACACACTTTAGAACTTCTAAATTAATTGAGACTATGAGAGCTATGATTAGAGCTGAATACCATGGATTCAATTTTCATTATGGTGAACCAATTTGTAAAGTTCAACAGAGTTTTATGACTATCGTCAACAGTTTATAGTCTATGGGAGAAAAGGGTTAGATGATGAAGCACTTGTGGATAAGACAATTGATATTATTCCCAATGAGTGGGAATCCAAAAGAACTGCTATAGATGAGAACAGGAAGGTCACTCAAATTTCTCTTGATGAGTTATTTGGAACTCTTCTTCATCATGAAACCAGAATGAAGAGATCTGCTAACAACGTCAAAAAAAGAATTGGAATGGTACTGTTGCTTTTACAACAACATCAAATCATATGAAAGATAAAACTCATGAGAGAGTAACCAGATCCAAGTCTAAGAAGTTGGTTGTTCAATCAGAATCTAGTGAGAGTGAAGTCTCTAAAAATGAGTTAGAAAATCTTGCTTGAAGGATGAATAAGATAGCCGGCCAGAGAAATTTCCAAATTCAAGTATAAGAAAAAGGAAAAGAAAGATTGGAAAGATGGAGTAGTCACATGCTATGAATGCAAGAGAGATGGATATATTAGACCAGATTGCCCTTTGCTCAAAAAGAAAGAAAGGAAAGAAAGGCATTTAGATGGGAATAGAAAGAAGTATTATAAATCCAAAGCTAAGAATGTTCAGAAAGCTAGTGATACCTGGAGTGCCAGTGGTGGTGACTCTTCAGATGAATCTTTTGATTATGAATCTTTAGGACATAAGAATCTTGGTCTTATAGCCAAATTACCTATTGACAATAATTGTTTTATGGCTAAGGTACGAAATGATGAAGCATTGACCGATAATTCTTTATATTCTAATGATAGTAAGTATTATAATTCCTCAGATGAAGAATGCTCTTCTGATGAAGACAATACTTCACCTACTTATGAAGAAGTATCTAGGTTTGCTGAACTTCTTGAAATTGAGAATTCCAAACTCAATAAAAAACATGATAAGGAAAACTCTAGGAATTCTATTCTTACGAAAGAAATATCAGATCATTATAATGATCTTGATCAGAAAAATGACGAATTTTAAAGTATTTCAAAAAATCGTGAGGAAGTATGTTCTGAGAGGAACAAACATTCTAAAGAGTTAGAAAAAGTAATTTCTAAGAAAAGTGTTTTCGAGCCTATCTCTAGTTCTAAATCTAATGATTTTGAAGATAAAAACTTGGTTATAAAACTCAGGTCCGAAATCTTTTCCTTAAAGAAGTGTTTATCAAACATTACCCATGGTAGTGAATATTTTGATAAAATGTTTTCCCAAATAGGACCATTATGAAATAAATCCGGATTTGGTTATACCCATCCAAAACCATTTTTTAGTAACAATTATTTTGTTCCTCAAAGTGACCCATTTTTTACAAAGTGTCAATGTGGTGGTCACCTGGGCAAGGAATTGTTCCTTAAACAAAACCCAATATCTAGGATTTCATAAAGCTTATTTTTCTATGAAGATGTGGGTACCTAAAATTTTGTTATCTGGAAATCTCAGATCCAAACAAGTTTGGATTCCGAACGTCTAATTCTTTTCTTAATTTCAGGAACATAAAGAGAGAACCAACAACAACACATGGTACATGGATAGTGGATGTTCCCGGCACATGACTGGTAACAAAATCTATTTTGAAAAGATTATCAAAACGAAATGAGGAAAGGTAACTTTCGGAGATAATTCTAAGGGAGAGATTGCTGGTATTGGTAATATTGTTCTTCTAGGTAAAACCTTGATTTCAAATGTTCTTTTTGTTAAGGGTCTTAAGAACAACCTCATTAGCATAAGTCAGTTATGTGATGAAGGATACCTTGTGAATTTTAGAAATGATAAGTGCTTAGTTCACAATTTCAAAGAAGAATTTATTCTCTCAGCCAATAGACATGATAATGTTTACACCTTAAATTTAGGAGAACTTAGGAGCCAAGATTTACCTTGCCTAAGTGCAATGGAGGATCATTCTTGGTTATGGCATAGAAGACTAGGTCACTGTAACCTTAGGAACTTATGCAAACTCTCTAAGAACAAAATAGGTAAGGATCTACCAGAGCATAGATTTGATTCTTCTAAAGATTTTGATCCATGTCAATATGGAAAGCAACATAAATCTAGTTTTAAATCAATTGGTGAAGTCTCAACAACTGATTCATTACAGTTAGTGCACATGGATCTTATTTGTCCAACACAAACTGGAAGTATTGTAGGAAAATACTATGTGTTTGTTCTAGTTGATGATTACACCAGATTTACTTGGGTTTATTTTCTAGCAAAGAAATATGAAGCTTTTTCTTATTTCAAAATTCTTAGAGCTCATGTTAAGAATGAGAAAAACCTTCCAATGAAAACTATTCATAGTGATCATGGAGTAGAATTTCAAAATTCTAATTTTGAAACTTTTTTTAGAAGGAAAGGTATTACTCACAATTTTTCAGTTCCTAGAACTCCTCAACAAAATGGTATAGTTGAGAGAATAAAAAGAATTCTTCAAGAGATAACTAGAACCATGTTGAGTGAATATTATATAGCTAGACATTTCTGGGCTGAAGCCGTAAGTACTTCTTTCTATACTATAAATCGAGTTTTGATTAGACCTTTTCTTAATACAACACCTTATGAGTTATGGAATGGTAGAAAACCAAGACTATCCTACATAAAGGTTTTTGGTTGCAAAGTATTCATTTTGAATACTAAAGATAAATTACATAAATTCACACCAAAATCTGATGAAGGAATATTCTTAGGTTCTTCCACAAATTCTAAGGCTTATAGAGTTTTTAATAAAAATACTTGTACTGTTGAAGAAATAGTACATGTAAAATTTGATGAGTCAGATCCTTTTGTTTTAAAACCATCCCAATCCACATCCTCGGATGTGTTTTCAAAAACTGATTATCAATCATTGATAGAAGAACCTTCCGATAAGGCTAATGTTCAAGAAGATACTTCAGAAACATTTACCCCAGAAGACTTTCTACCCTATGTTGATGAACATGCTTTCCAAAACCTGAATCAGGTGTTTCTTAAGAATCATCCTAGTGATAGTATCATTGGTGATGTAAATTAACCAGTAAGAACTAGAAGTTCCATAAGAAATGAAGTATAACATCTAGCATTTCTCTCCCAGTTAGAACCAAAAATCACTGATGAAGCTTTAGGTGATGATGATTGGATCAAATCTATTCAAGATGAACTAAGTGAATTTGAAAAGAACAAAGTCTGGGTCTTGGTTGAAAGACCTAAGGAAACTTCTGTTATTGCAGTAAAGTTGGTCTTCAGAAACAAATGTGATGAAAATGGAGTCATAGTAATAAATAAAGCTAGACTTTTTGCTAAAGGCTATAATCAGCAAGAGGGAATAGACTATGAAGAAACCTATGCTCCAGTAGATAGACTTGAATCTATCTGTATCCTACTTTCCTTTCCAGTATTATTTAATTTTAGCCTTTTTCAAATGGATGTGAAATGTGCTTTTCTTAATGGTTATGTCCAGGAGGAAGTTTTTCTTGAACAACCTCATGGATTTGAAGATAAAAAATATCTTGATCATGTTTTTATACTTACCAAAGCTTTATATGGTCGTAAACAATCCCCACGAGCATGGTATGATAGACTCACTGGATTTTTGTTTCAAAATAACTATGTTAAGGGAAATGCAGATCCAACCCTTTTTATAAAGAAATATAAGAAAAATGTTTTGACTGTTCAAATTTATGTTGATGACATCATATTTGGTTCACCTCAGCAATCTTTAACAAACTCTTTTGCATGTCTAATGAACCTTGAATTTGAAATGAGTATGATGGGTGAGTTAACTTTTTTCCTTGGTTTTCAAATTTCTCAAAAACCAGATGGAATCTACATATCTCAACATAATTATATTAAAGATCTTCTCAAAAAGTATGGTTATGACAACACTAAGAGTATATGTACTCTCATTGGTACCTCAAACTCATTAGATCTTGATGAAGCTGGGAAACCAGTAGATCAAACATCGTTTAGAGGTATGATAGGAAGTTTACTTTACTTAACAGATAGTCGACCAGACTTAATGTTTTCTTAGTATGCTTATGTGCCAGATATCAATCCAATCCAAAGGAATCCCACTTAAAGGTAGTAAAAAGAAATTTTCACTACCTTAAGGGAACCATGGATCTAGGATTATTTTATACTTCTGGAAATGATTTTTTTCTAAAAAGCTTTTCTGATGTTGACTTTGGTGGATGTAGAATGGATAGAAAAAGTACATTCAGAACTTGTCATTTCATAGGAGATTCGTTAGTTTCTTGTTCATGCAAGAAGTAACATTCTGTAGCACATTCCACTGCTGAAGCCGAATATGTAGTAGCCGGAAGTTGTTGTGATCAAGTGTTGTGGATGCAACACACACTCACAGACTATGGCTTGAGTTTTACTAAAACTCAAATTTTGTGTGATAACACAAGTACCATTGCCTTAAGTAAGAACCATGCACATCACTCTCGTGCAAAACACGTAGATATTAGGAATCACTTTTTAGGGATCACACACTAAAAGGAGATATCATTCTTTAGTTTATCGGAACGCAAGATCAATTTGCTGATATTTTTTACAAAATCTTTTCCTTCTGATAGATTTGAATATATTAAAAAAAATTAGGAATGATAACTATTAGTAAATCATTCTTCAATTACTTCTTGTTGAAACAATTCTCCTAACAGTAGTACACTCCTTTTCATAGGGGGAGTACATTTTATTGTTAGAGTAACTAATTTTTTTTTCAAAGTTAGTTTTTCAAACATTTTAGAACTAAATTTTCGGAATGAGAATTTCCAGAACTGAAATTTTCTAGAATGCATATGTTCGTATAGAAGACTTCTGAAATGGAAATTTTCGTATTGAACACTTCCGGAATGGAAAATTTCGTACTAGTAGATCCATAATGAGATTTTCGTACCGATTCTTTCATAATGAGATTTTCGTTTCCAAAAGTTTGTAATGACTTTCTCGTACTGAAATTCTAGTAATGAAATTTTCGTACTGAAAACTTTATAAGGTGTATTTGTTTTTTATTATTCTTTTCGTATTGACATTACCGTACTGAATTCATTTTTCATTGTGAGCTTTGCGAAGTATGTTTTTTTTCGTAATAAAGATTTTTTCGTAGTTTTTTTTATAATGTTACCCATTACGAATAATCCTCATAAGCCAATCCAAAAGGTATGATTTCATTACTCTTGTTTTCAAAATCATATTTTACTAGCTAGTATTTTCTTATATTTTATTTTCGGATTATAGTTTTCTTAAATCTTTGTTTTAATAAAAACCTCAAAAGATCAGATTCATGTTTTTTTTGAGAATTGGTTTTCAACCGTCAGATCTGATCTCGGCTTGTTACAACCGTTCGATCAACCGAGGAAGATGAACCGTCTTTTCATTGCCTATATAAAGGGGAACCCAAATGGTTGTCCCACATCCGTTTTTCAAGCTCCAGCGTCCCGATGATCTGCCTCTCTATTTTAAGGCCATTCCGATCTTCATCAATCTCCGTTCCGAACTTCTCAGAAGTCTTCAGATCCGAATTTTTGTGGAAGTAGCCTCTCAATAAATGTCTTCCTCTAAGCCGATTTCCAAGTGGTTAGTATATAGAGAAATATTGGTTCATCCTGATTTCATCAACAAGTATGATTCTCTTATATCCAAGAACATTAAGATTAACGGATGGGTTGATGTTGTTGTGTCTAAGCCCAGTAATCAAGATGATGTATATTCGTATTTGCTTATAGAGTTCAATGAGACAGTTTCCTTCTTTAAGGAAGATGGTTGGGAGAAATTGTCGTTTAAGTCCTATGGAAAGACTTATAAGCTTTCTTATGCCAAGGAAGCCAGCATGGTAGGGCTGAACAATGAAGGAGAAGATGAGTTCATCTCTCATGTTTTTCAGGATTCAAAGGGAAGCTTCGACAAAAAAAATATTTGGAGACTCTCGGACTGTCAGATGATACAGCTCCGAATATTTCTACTCTTTCTACGAATTTTTGGATTCTAGAATTATGGGTACACTGTCTTATCGTACCGAGAAAAGGTGACAAAGACAGTTTGAAGAAATGCGAGATCTATATTCTAGATTTTCTGATAAACTTGAGGATGTTTAATCTGATGAAACACATTCTTATTACAATTGAGAATGTTAAGAAAGGAAATTTGGGAGCTCAGATCATAATGTATCCAGCAATCATCTCGAAGTTAAGAGTTCGGTGCCTTGAGTCTTTCAACGAGGATTGAGGGTCTAAGCCAAGAGCTTGAAAAATTATGTTGGTGAGTGATGGTACCCTGAAATTGATGGATGTTGCCTTCGACAAGAAGACTGGTCAGTTTTTTGATTTACCAGCTCAAGAAGAAGCGGTTCCGAAAGTTGGTGAACCTGAATCCTCTAAGCCAGTGAAGAACAGAAAGTTGAAATAAGTTGATGTTGTAGTAGAGAATCCCATCTCTAAGGAATTTCATTCCGCACCTCTAAATCCGAAGAAGAAGAAATCTTACCCTGGTGAGGTAGTTTCTAAGTGGAGGGAAATCAATGAGAAAAGAATGAAAGGGGAGCCTCACTTTGGCTTGGATCCTGTGGAGGCTAAGGCCTTGAAGGAAAGGACAACAAATGAGCTAGAGAAACAAGCGAAAGAAAAGAAGCTTAAGAAGAAGATGTATGAAGTTGAGGTAGCTCAGACTTTGTTGAAATTTAATGAGATGTTTTCCGCAAACATTCCCATTCTGAGATCTTTTTCATTGAAATCTATACCTGAGAATCCAGGAAGAAACTATGTCACTCCGGAAGACGCAGTTGCTAAGCCTATTGAGGAAGTTGAGCAAAATGAGCAAGTAGAAGAGGAAGAAGCAGTTACTGAAGGTAGTGGTGAGAACATAGATATTTTGAAGCATGTAGACGATTATAAGGGGACATTTTCGGAACATTTGTTGCTCCGAACATCAGAAGATGAATCATCTACGTTAGTAACTCTAGGGAAGGATGAGGAGAAATGAGAAGAAGAAGTAGCTTATCATACAGAGGAAGAACAAATTCTACATGATATTTCTCAAATGGAGAATGTAGAGGATGGTTCTCAAAATGTTATTGATGATGAAGAAAAGGTTGTTCATGTGTCTGACAGTGAAAAGAGAACCCCAGAATAGGAAGCCATTCGGAAAAAGGACAAGGGAAAACAACTTGTTGTTGATACCCCGATCTCAATGGTTGTAAAGAGAAGGGAAGTTGGTGATTATTCTAAGAAGAAGGATGAGAAAATTGAAGAAGGAAATTCTCCAAGAAATGTCTCGGATTCAGAGTCATCTTCTTTGGGGCATGACTTTGTTGTTCAGTCTTTAAAGAAGTTGTTGGGTACTATTCCGACTTTCTCAATTATTGATTCAAGATGCCAGATGTTCCAACAGGCTTTGAATCAGAAAAAAGACTATGTATCCATGGTTATGGACAAATGTGTTGAGATAGAGGCTCAGTTCAAAACTTTTTTTGTCGGCTATGAGGCCCGCAAAAGATATTGAAATAGAATGACTAGTTGGTCGGGGAAGACTATAGAAGAGATGGGGCTATTTGATGACTTCCAAGATAATTTTAAGGATGCTTTTGAGACAGAAGACATGAAGATAAATGAACTTACTTCTTCCTTTGAAGAAAAGTTGACAACTGAGACAAATTTCCGGATTGAAGAAGTCAGAGACTTGAATGGGAAGCTGAATTCTGTTTCTCAAAACTGGAAGTATGAAAGGGATCATCAGATTCAGTTTGAAGAGAATATTTTAAAGCAAGAACAAATCTTGAAGGCTCAGGAAGAAAAGATTCAAGCCTAGGAAGAAAAGATAGAAGCCCAAAATGAAAGAATAGTTGTGTTAGAGAAGCAAGCCGAGGAAGACCATAAAGACTTGAAGAAGATAAAGACTATTCTTAAGGGTCTCATGGAGAAGGAAAAAGATCCAATATAGACAAATCCGATCTTTTGTTGTATCATTAACTTTCAAACTTAATGAAAATCTTGATTGCTCATTTCTTTTGTTGTTGGAACTAATTTTTCGGGTACTTTGTCATATTTCCCATTCCCTTGAATTCTTTTTGAAAATCACAAAGGGGGAGAAGGAAAAGAACCCTAATAAAGGGGGAAAAGGAAAAAGAATTTTAACAAAAGGGTGAGAAATAAAAAAAGCTTTAATATAGTTTATCTAAGGGGGAGTTTTTCTTTAAAGAAGACATTCTTATTCTTAATGAAATACCATTCCAAAAATCTAGAATACGATCCTTAGAGTTTCAAAGCCTAAGGGGGAGTTAGTCGTATTCTTCAACATCCATAAGAAAAGGGAGATAAGCCTTAATGTTTTTTCCTTAGTCTTTATTTTTCGTAAGGTTGTTTGTGCTTTCAGAAAAGGGGGATATTGTTGAGTCAATATGGGTTTCCTTATGACCTATCCATTCCTTCTTGTTTTGAAAATCCCAAACACCTTATCTTTAAGGAATATCACTTTTATAAGGAAATTTGATTTTATAAGGAAAATCTCTTTTATAAGGAAAATATCTTTTATTAGGAAAATCGCTTTTATATAAAAAATCGCTTTTATAAGGAAATCGCTTTTATAAGGAAAATCGTTTTTGTAAGGAAAATTGTTTTTATAAGGAAAATCCCTTTTATAAGGAAAATTATCCGTATCATATTTTCATTGTCTATATCCATATATTTATTAAGTATAAGAGTCGGTTTCATTTCTATATTCTCGGAATCATATGAAACTTTGATATGAAGGATTCTGTTTTAGGCTCCGAATTCTGGATGAGAACTGTAATAATGTTCTACTCCAAATTCTGGATATGAACTCTGATAAAGTTCTACTCCCAATTTTGGATACGAATTCTCATGAAGTTCAACATCGAAATATAATGACAAATCCTGATTACGATTTCTCATTACGAATTCTGATGACGAATTCTCATTCCAAATTCTCATTCCAAATTCACCTGTTAAACAGAATCTGATCATCTTTGCTTTATACACTCCGAATATTTAGACTCCGAATATTGTTTTGCATAAACTCCGATCATTCGTTTTTCTTAGAATTTTATATTTTGTCTACTCTTTAAAATTCTGTTTACACTCTGAACCTTCACTCTGAACTTTTGAGTTAGACTTAAAACGATGCTGTATATTCTGTTACACTTGTTTTGTTATAAAACGATTCCATCTATTCTATTATAAACTAACCGTTGGTTAAGTTACACGTGTACAGGTCCCTCCGATATTTAAGGAAAATATGACCGTTGGAAAAGAGGCCGACCTTGCCTATAAATAGGATCTCATTTCAAAGAGTTCATAACGACAAAGAATTTGATCGATCTAGAGACCACACGCTGCTAAGGTGATTTCTAGAGAGAGAAATTTTTTCATTCCTTGTGCGTACTGAACCGCTCGTTCGGTTTTTGCTTCGTGCGACTCCGAATGTTGGTGATTACATTTGAGGACTTTCGGGGATAGGAAGACAGAGGATCCCACTACCTTGAAGTTAGAGGGATTCCTTGCTGAGGAAGACAGAGGTTTCCAGCTACCTTTGATGTTGAGGGCTTGCGGGCATAGCAAGACAGAGATTCCAATCTTCGTATCGAGGGCTTACCCTAGTGTGGGTAAGACAGACTTGCTTGAAAGTATAAATCAAGGGACCTTTATCCAAGGTTGTTGGATACCCTTATCTTTGGGTTAAATGACTTATATCTTGTTACTTGTAGTTTTATTACTTGTTTGTTTCTGCTGAATATTGTATTGTAAGGAAAGTATAACTTTCTTATACTTCCTTACTTGTACTCTGTTTCATTTAGATTCTATACGCTTTAAGGTAGAATAACATATTTTAATCTTTAGTTAAGTTTAAATTTCCGGATCCATATTTCTAGAACCTACTTTCGAAATCTCTTTCCAGTTTTAAGAAAGTACATAGAACTTGAAGTTTATAACTTCATTCCTTATTCCATGTTTTCAATTGGAGATAGAGGTGTTGTGAATTTGCCTAGGTTAACTTTGTTAAACTAGAACTTTCCTTATCTAAGGAGAACTTAGTTATCTGTAACCGACTTAAATGGTTCCAAAGAAATTTTTAAAGTGTACAATTCACCCCCCCCCCTCTTGTATATTGAGCATCTACATCATTATTTTGATCCTACAATGCCCATGTGGGGGAACATTCTAATTTCATTGTATAAAAATAGTAAAACCACAATGCACTAACCAAGGAATACTAAAAAGCCCAACCTCACCAAGGAATCTCACCAAATAACGCAATTAATGTAATGTAGTTGTATAATCACATAGACATTTGGGTACCCCACACCACATTCCCACTGATTAAATTCTCATCCCTAACATCCAACGTAATGATGCTACCACTCTTCCACAATGTTGTCCCACTACCATAACCCACCTACACACACTATGGCCTCATACCACACAAGAATCCCACCCTCAAACACCTAGTCCACAAACCCCACACCTCTCACATGAAGTCACCAAGGCCCAATCCTGAAGACACATAGGAATACAAACCTACCAAATAGATCTTGAACTATGGTAAACAAAAAGACATTATAACCTTCCCAGATGTTCTCAATAGGTAAGAACGTGAAGAGGGTGTGAGGAAGAAAGTCAGTAACCATCCATCCATCCTCCCATAGGGATGTTGAGAAAGACACCCTCCCCCATGAAATGAGGGTGTTCATCACATTATTCATAACAATGGTGGTGTGTGCATATAAATCACAAGGAACTAAAAAATATACATATATGTAAACAAACACTCAATCGAACATATGTGTCCCAAAAAAAACAACTAAGCCACATAGAATAACATTTATTGATTACCCTATATGAAAAACTAAAAAACAACCACTACTAAATCATACAATGGTCCCCTCTTTTATTTGACTACTTTTTATTTATTTATCATGGGGTTAACATTATTTTGTTCCAGCAGTACCCAAGGAAAATAAAAGAACAAAATCATTAATAATATAAAATGGTGATCATCCTGATTAACTAAAATCACAGTAACCAACCCACATCATTCATCTGTGATACACGTTTATACACTACCAAATATCATTCTTAAATGTTATAATGCACAATCCCACATTCATAACCACACCTGATATCCCCACTACCTAAAAACAACACACTTGGGACACATAATAAAATAACGTCATGAAATAACCTGTACATGTAGCCCTGCTGTGCAAAAAATTCCCATATGTAGTCGCATGAGACAACATGCCCATAACCACATTGTAGTCCCAATACCCAACATCGCTCGATGGACACAAGACAAACAATTTTATCCCCACTTCCTATAAGACAATCCATTCCTCTATCAATCAGTCTCTCAACCTGAGGATCAAACACACCCTCGTACCACCCCACACACAATTCCCATAGCAACTACCATTTAATCCACAACCATATTGCACACACAAACAACACCCTTCTCAAAAAAACAACTCCCTTGCCACCCAAGTAATTAAACTATGCTCCAAATAGAATCATCAATCAACCCACATAAGGTCCCAAATCCCATCAGAACATAGCACGTAGCCACACCTATCAAACATGATATATTCATATTTGAAAAACATTGTTCGTTAATCCACATCGATAAATAGGGGTAATCACACAAGGTTTTTCATCATCGGGGATCCATTTCATTTAACTAGGTGTATGTGATTAGTTAGATAAATATTCTAAAAAATTAATTATATGGAAGTAATAATAATAAACTATCACACAGACATAGAAAAAGTCCACCAACAACCATGTTTTTTAGAATCCATACATTAACAACAGATCACGTCATCAATAAAAATAACATAAAATAAGAAATCAACATAAATCCATTCCCATCTTGTTATTTTGTTGATCACTATTATCTTTTGACTATATTACCTTCTTATGTAATTCTAGTTTGTGTATAATATTTCACCAATTAATCATAAGGTAAAATTAATACACCAACCAATCTAGATTCATAATTAAAGAGAGGTAGAAGAAATACCTACTTGAAATAACAATAAACCAATGATCTTATTTTCTCTAGGAATAGGGGATCACATGAGAAGCAGGAAACCCAGAGAAAAACTAAGAAGGATGGAGCTCTTGAACAGGCGCATGACTATTCTAGAGAGGATCACATTAGGTGCAATAATACTGAATAAAAAGCAGACTGTGAAAGGATGATCTTGGCATTGAAGGCCCATATCCTACATTAAATGATGAACATTTGAAAAGCAACTAGCTTCAGATTGTGATCAAGATCATGTAGTTTGAATATCACAAATCCCCTAGAACGTTACGATACTAATGATAAACCGAAAATCCTTAAAAAATACATTAAAATGCTTAAACAAGGCTTTAAACATGGTTTACGTCAAATGAAACATATGATTGGCCAAACTGGAAAACTTAGATGAACTGGAAAAACATGAAATGAGTCACTAATGCTGATCCACAGATGGGTGAGATACGGATGCGACCTATAGACGTTGAGAAACTAACACAACCTACCAACGTTGAGCCACTAACATGACCTTTTGAAGCTAAGCCACCAACGCGGCCTACCAATGTTGAACTACCGACACCCTGACACCGACTCCCATACTCACTGACATCAATGACCTGGACACATCGATACTGATTCCTATGACTCATCGATGCTGACACCACTAACTCACTGATGCAGATGCCCCTAAATAACAAATTTCTATAGTTCAAATATTATTTTTGGATAACTATCACAATGAGTCACAGACAGCCCCCTGGAACACACCTAACATAATTTTTTTGAAAAAGGTAGTGCTTGGAAAAATATGGTTCATTAATTACATTAGATACATCACAAAATATTAGTGTCCCCGAAAATTTAAATCCTAACCAACGAAGAATAGTGGTCCGGACAACCACCTCTTAAGATACCTCTTAGGAAAAACTACACTAATGTTGTTTGAGAGTTGGTGTGAAATTAATGATATCCGAGAACACCTCATTTACATCATTCCCTTGGACAACTATGGAAACACTAAAGCCCCACTGTCTTGACATATGTATTTGGGAAGTACATCATCCATGTCATGATACTATCTGCTCTAGGTAGCACTAAATCTCCTGGATGGGTTTAATGGCATCAAAATTAATGTCTGTCGATTATGTATTAGGTCATACCCTCTCCATAGGTTTGGAATATCCATAGAAAATTGAGAACAATGGATAAAATGATCTGATCAAACATAATTTGATGCATTACATCATAATAAAAAGAACAAATTTAAAATACAGTAATGAAACATTTAATATCTTGTGGTATTAGGCATACATATATGCCTCCCATTCCCAAGTACTCTCATCGAGGCCACCATTCTTCAATAACACATGAACCAATGAAATGATCCATGCTCAAAGCACCTCATCTTCACAAACCATAATTCATATTGTTCTCTCGATGAATGTTGTGTTATCCTTGATATCCAAATCTCCCCAGTCAATGATGTGGGTGTCATTGTGAAGATAACGACGGAGTTGAGAGACCTAGAAAATGTGGTTGATCGTCTCTAACCGAATAGGCAATTCCAGCTGATATGCCACCATTTCGACTCATCCCAACACCTCTAATAGTCCGATGATCCTAGGAGAAAGCTTGATCCCTCTACCAAAACTACATGGCACACATCGAGAGGATTATTTCAAAAAAACATGTTTCTCAACCTCAAACTCCAAAGGACTCACAATATAACCAATATGCATCTTATTCCAATCATTTTGTGCCTTCATCCTCTCATGGACAAGCTTGACCTTCTCTATCGTACACTACACCGTTTCCAGACCATGAATAGTTGCCTCCCCATCTTCTATCCAGTACAAAGGTGAAAAAAAGGTCTTCTATAGAGAGCTTCTAATATATCCATACCAATGGAATAGTGATATATATTATGGGAAAAAAACTCTACCAAGGGAAAATGTCACAGCCACTATCCACTAAAGTCTCGAACAAATGCTCCTAACATTTCCTCCAACATCTGAATGGTCCTCTCATTCTTCCAATTCTTCTAAGGGTGGAAGGTAGTGGTGAGGTGTAACTCAGTTCCAATGGCATGCTAAAAGACCCTCTAGATTCACAATTTAAAAATTATATCACAATCCAAGACAATGGATATTGGAACTCCATGCATTTGTTCCACCACATCAACATATATCTTTGCAAAGGAATCCTCTATGCTTAACTCCATGATCGCCAAGAATTTTGTCGACTTCATCAAATGGTCCACCACTAAAAAGAGAGAATCAAATTCTCCCTTAGTCCTGGGTAATACTATGATGAAATCCATCCATTTTTCATCCATATTCAACTATATAACATCTAAGGGTTACAATAGACAACTTGGAATATGGTGCTTATCCTTCACCTATTAACACACTAGGAACCATTCCACAAGTTCCTCGACTACCAGCTTCAACCCGGGCCCCCAAAACTGTCCCCTCAAGCCTCAGTACATTTTATAATATCCATAATGCACCGCTAAAGGTGAGATATAGATCTCACAATGAATTACCTCATGAATTACTACATGGAAAAAAAATATCCCATAGAACATCATATGATACTGACTACCCATCGACCATCTCTCTAGAGCATCACCATGGACATCACGATCACACATCACTTCAGTCTCTATGTCTCCCCCCTAAGACTCCTCTAACTACCAAATTTTGGAATATTTCATTGTGATATGAAACAGATAATCTCTATCACCACTGACACTCACATCGATCAGTATAGTGTCTAACTCACCCATTTCCTTCAATACATCAATGGATTTCCAAAAATCCTCCTGTTGTGACTCCTTGCTTAAGGCATCATCCACCACATTTCCTTTTCCTAAGGTGTAAGATATCTAAAAGACATAGTCTGAGAGAATCTCCATCCACATTCACATCTGCCTATTTAGGTATCACTAAGAGAATATATACCTCCAGTTATTATGCTCAATGAATAAAATAATGTTCACCCCAATAAGGTAATGTTTCCACAACTTCAATGAGAATATGGACGATGCAAGCTCAAGATCATGAGTTGAATAGTTATGTTCATGTAGACGTAACCACCTAGACCCCTAAGAGATCACTCCCTACCACTGATTCAGAACACATCCCAAGACTAGATGAGATGCGACGCATAACACCTCAAACGCTACACCTTCCAATAGTAATCTAAGAACTAGTTCACTGAATAGATTTTCTTTTAGGTAGAGGAATGGTTCCTAACAATGTTCACTCCACACAAAGGCTTGGGTTTCCTAGTCCAAGACATCAACAGGAAAAATACATGAGATATGTTGGGTAGGAACCTCTAGTAATATTCTGTTAGACCCAGAAATCTATGATCCTCATCCACGTTATTAGGTGCTTCACAAGAAAAAACACCTAAAACATGTATGGGTTTACTACTATCCATTGATAAGACAACACATGTCCAAGGAAGTGAACCTCTCAAATCCAAAATATTCACTTGGAAGACATCACATATATAAGGTGTTGTCATAGGACCTCCATGATTATCCACATATTCTTGGCATGTGCCTCCTCTGGACTTGATTAGTTCTAAATGTCGTCGATGAACATGATGACGAACCTACCAAAAAACAGGCATAAAAAAGAGTTCATGAGCCCCATTAACAGAGCTGGTGGATTTGGGACACATAATGACTTGACCAAGAACTAAAAGTTCATGTACCTACACATGTAATTATTAGTCTGGATGTCACCCTTTTTCACCCGGAATTGGTGATATCCCATCCAAATATAGATCATATAAAAGAAACAAGATCCTTTAAAATGGTCGAAAAGATCCTCAGTCCGTGGGAGGGGGTAACAGACCTTGGTTGTCACCTTATTCAGACTTTGGTAGTCTATACATAGTCTTAGACCACTATTTTCATTCTTCGCAAACAAGACAAGAGATACCCATGGAGACACACTAGTTTAAATAAAACCCTTCTTTATTTGGTCGACAACCTGAATCCACAACTCCTCCAACTCAGAAGGTGCCATTCGATAGAGAGCCATCAAAATCGGATGACCATCGGGTTCCATTTGTATTCTAAACTCATTGTCACATTGAAGGGGATAGAGAAACAACCTCCTATAAGAAGACATCTTTGAACTCTCTAACAAAACATGAAACTTCCACCATCTCTGTGTCTATTGATCACGTTGACTGCTTGGCCAGTAATGAAAGAAGAGGTTCCACACAATAACTTCTCACCTGACATCCCCGGTGACAAAATGAAAACTACACATTGGTCATCAACACCAGAAAACATGACTCTTCTTAAAATGTTGTCGTTAATAGATTACAATGATAAAAACCATTTGATGAATATGATGGCATTGTATGACAACATCTATTGAAGAAGAACAATTATAATTGACTAATGTGGCCCCAACATCAGTCTATATCCCACAAAAAACATCTAACAAACAAGTTTGGCCTCCAACTAGCATACTCAACATTAGAGGCACCAGAAACCTCTTTATGTCTAGTCATAGATAATTGGCTAGCCCGAGTATAAAAAAGAAGTGCGAGGATCTAGAATTGAAAAATGAAAACATAAGAGTATGAAACAGACAGATCATATATAATAACCTTTCTCTTTATTACACACAAATAAATTAATTAATAATTAAAATTTCACTTCATACAACTATGACGAATGATGGGTCTAGTATCGTGGGAAATTAAGAACATTACATAACATCTTAGAACATGAAACAGAACATCTTTATTGAAAACTTCTTCTACATGACCCAATAATTATTTCATACAAAGCATTGCATGGGATATCCTTAAGAACTTTATAAGAAAAGGGTGAGGTATAAATCCTGGTAAGGGATTAAACAAAGAATAACATTAATAATATACTACATGTTTGAAAATAGGAATATTAATGGAGTAGAAGATAAACATGAAAATAAAGGCATGATATAGTATGATTATCATAACATGGTAATGCGGCTACAAAATTTATCATGATATTAGAATGATCCAAGGATCATTGAACATGGAGAAAGTGTAAACCCTCATTTCCCATGATGTATCTCAATATAGTCTTTTCCCAAAGCATTGGATCGTTATCAGGGCACACACTTTATAAACATTTCATTTTAGGCATTAGTGTGCCACATGGATCAAACAAAATGGATTCATTAAAAAAATATTATCCCATGAATACAACATCTGAAATACATAAATTTATGTCTTAAATCAACAAGTACATGTTAATAAAGGTTAATAACATTGATATATAAATGTGTATGGTTTTCACTTATAGGACGATTTTGGCATGGTAAATGTGGGTGTATATTCCTCAGCATAGAGATGTAAAATAGAAATATTAAAAAGGGTTGATGAAAGAGAAAGGGTTATATCATCATTTATACATTAAATGTACATTAATGGGGTCATGTAACCTAATATCCCCATAAATACAATTGAATTTAGATGCATTATATAATAGCATTTTTAGAATGTAAATTAAAATAGAAAATTTCTTTATGAAATTTTAGGCATGGTAATGGTTGTACATGGGAAGCTATAATGAGAGAGAAATAGGTCTCACAACATTTGAAAATAAGTAGGGAAGAGTAGGGAAGGTCTTAAATCATACCCCAGCATTATTAATTTAATATAATAGAGTATAACAACATAATGAAACAAGGACAACAATGAGAAATGATGAAATCACTTACTTGAATGTGTGATCACAAATCTAGGGAGAGATTTAGAGAGGCTTATAGAATGGATGGGGCACTATGAGAGGAATATAAAGAGATGGGAAACGAGGTTGGTCAAGCTCCAAAGGTTTTTAGTGGAGTGTAATGGGAGATTGAGTGGGATTACAGAGGAACTAAGATCGAATTCTCTATTACCCTTGTTTTGGCCACTACACATTAAACTAATCAAAATCAAACCCCCCCATGGTTTTTCCCCTGGGTTTTTCCAAAGTGGGGTGGTGAATAGTATTTTAGAATTCCAATCGAATAAATTATTAATATATTAGTCTTTCTGATGTAGAATGGAGTCACACTCCCAATGAAATCATTTTAAAAAGTTAAAATATTTTTTATGTATTGGATGGTCCATTAAGGCCCCATATAATTAATAAAAAATTTAAAATTGCATTATTTTAAAGATAAAAAATATATTTGCATAACATTCATTTTATAGTATTTTATTAAGTAACTATTAAGTGATTATGATTTCATAAAACACATTAAATATTTATATGGTATTTAATTTTTTGCGAAACATTCGATTATCTCAGAAAATTATGAAAAAATAAAAATTGGATAATTTGGACATCTTATTTCCTAAAATAAAATTAATTTAATATAAATATTTTCTAAACATGTGAATTTTTACATTTAATATTAATGCCGACATTTTTGAAAAATTGATGGGATTTGACAAAAATAACTTTCAATCCTTAATAAAAATTACAATTGTATTCATAAGAAAATTACATGATCATTTATATTTAATAAAAAATTATTTAGTAATAATATTTTATTAAAATAACATTAAATTAAAAAATCGCTTAATTCATCAGTATATATTTTTAAATTGAATATTAACTAAAAATACTCTTTTTTCGTTAAGAAGCATTTACAATGAAACATTAATAAAATGAACGTATATTATTTATTCTAAAAAAAATTAATACACACAATTATATATCTAGGGTCTTATTATATATACCCTTATGAAATCTATATAATACCTAAGGGTAAGATGTGGAATGTTGATAGACTCCTGGGGCATCTTAGATAACATCGATCGGGTGGTAATATTTATTAACATTCACCTCTCTCATAGGCAGTTCCATTCAAGATTAACATGACGAATCTTACAATAAACTTGGTCAAGAGAAAAACACAATGATGCTACCTCCTTTATGAGCTATGAAAAATGGGATTCATATGGAGAAATTCTATTAATGAGGCCATCAATCACATTGTCTGAGTAAATTGGATTTGAGAAAGCTTAATATTTATACTAATTATGTGATCACTGTTTAATGGTTATATAATCAATAGTAACAGTTCATAAAATTAATATAAAATTGAAAAATATAAAACCATTGAAGAGTATATGTCTTATTTAACCATTTTACATAATAATATATTTAATCAGATCAAGAGAAATTTTTATTAATTAAAGTTTGAGTTGTTTCATTCTTCTCACTTTAAGATACATTTCCCTCGAAATTTCCTTTTCCCATAGTAATACAGATGATGGTAACTCTTCTTATCACTTTATATGATTCTGACACTGCTTCTTCAAACATGTGGTTTTTTCACAACACCATGATGTGGGGAATTGTCTAATTTCATAGAACATTTTCCCTACTATCTCAGCATTTCACCGGATTCACTTCATAATAGTGGTCATTCTGCATTTGTACCAACATTGGATTAATACATGTGACGGGCCAGTTATGTACTTCCTCAATAGTGATACATGGAATACATCACATACATGAGATAGGTTCAGTGGGAGTGTCAGTCAATAATCCACTACACTAAAGTGATCTAGGATATATAAAGTGTTTTTGTATAGTGGACTATTCGTTCCCTTGTACCCAAATCTCATAACTCTCTACCACAGTGATATGCAGAGTAATACCATGTCTCCAATAACAAAATCTAGGTCTCATCAATGATTGTCATCATACATATTTTGTTGACTCTGAGCAGCATTAATGTGCTACTGGATTGACTTAACCTTCTCCACCATTTCATCATCCATTTCTAGACCTAGAAGTTTCTCTCCACAACTTCATCCCAACATGCTGGTGTTCTACACCTCTTCCCATAAAGGGCTCCATAAGGTTCCATTTGGATGCTGGAGTGGAACATTTTTTTATAAGATAACTCAACCAGAGGAAGATGATGATCTCATCCTTGTTTGAAGTCCATTGATCATACTCTCAAAATTTCCTCAAAATTTTGGATAGTTCACTCAGATTTTCCATAAATTTTAATATGATAAGATGTATTGAAGTTCATCCTAGTATTTAGAGTTTGTTAGAGACACTTCCAAAACATCAAGTTGATCCTTGGATCGTGATCAGATATAATAGACAATGGTACAACATGAATCATTACCATTTCACTAATGTATATCTATTCCAGTCGATCCAATGAGAAATCCTCTTGAAGTGCAGTGTAGTGTGATGTCTATGTAAGACTATCCAAAACAACCGAGATAGTATTGTTTCCTTTGGATGTCTTTGGATGTCCGGTAACAATGTCCATAAAGATGTTATCCCATTTCAATTTTTGTATGAGTAAGGGTTACATCATCCCATTATACTTTTTATTCTCTACCTTCACTTGATGACATACCAGGAACATTTATTTATACTCAACAATCACCTTCTTCCTATTATCCCACCAATAATGATCTCATATATCTCAAAACATCTTTTTGTTTCCTGGGTGAATGGATAAATCAAAATAAAGTTCATCATACAAATGTTTATAAAATAACACTATATTTTATAGAACACATAGTGTTGATGAAAATCTCATTATTCATTCCTTATTAACATTGAACATTGAATATTTCCCTTCTCTATAAGTTACCACTTTCTTCAGAATTCCCATATCATCTGTTTGATAATCCTATAACATTTCGAAAAGAGACAGCTGAGAAGTCATTTTAAAAAGATTTATGATGTTCCCTTCTATATAATTCTGGATATTATCTTCAAAAAATCTAATAAGATTGGATCCTTTTCTATTATCATAAAAAAAGAGTTGTTGGATCATTTCTACTAAGAGTATCCACCACCATTTTCCCTTTACCAAGATGGTAGTTACTTGCAAGGTCCTAGTTTTGATCACCACTAACCATATTTTTTGGCGCATATTCATCTCTTTTTACATGAATATATACCTCATGATTTTCATATCCATATACATTTCACAGATATCCCGAAAGAGGTAATTTCACCAAATTTTTATGTGATGATTACTTTCGCCAACTCCAGATAATGCGTTGGATAGTTTTTCTCAAGAACATTCAATTATATTGAAGCATAGATATTAAATTTTTTATTTTGCATCAACACACAACCTATACCCTTATTTTTAGCATCACTAAATACCCCAAAAGTTCTCCACTTGTGGGAAGTGTGAGCACAGGTGCATTGATAAGCCTCAATTTCAACTCCTTCAAGCTATCTTCGCATTCATCACTCCACCAAAACATGACTACCTTTTGAGTTAGAAGGGTATGAATGTTGGAAAATCATGAGAATTTTTTCACAAATCAGTGATAGTATCCAGCTATCCCAAGGAATCTATGGATACTAGTTACCGATGTTGGCCTCAACCATCCCTCAATTGCAGCTTCCTTGGAGGGATCCACAGATATCCCATTGCTTGTAATGATATGGGAAATGAATGGTAATTCCTTCTGCTAGAACTCACACATGTTGTACTTTTCATAGCTCTCTCTATTCGCAAGGTATCTCATATAGTTCATAGATTCTCATCATGGTCCTCCATTGTTTTGGAGTATATAAAAATATAGTCTATAAAATATAACACAAATATGGGGTGGTGGTGCGTGACTACGCCGCTGGGCATGAAGGAGCTGCAGCACGAGGCCGTGGCGGTGAAGGAGGGCAGCCGGCTTGCTGATGGCCGCCGGTGGTGGTGCAGCATGTGACCACACCACAGAGAAGGGCAGGTCGTTTAGATAGTCGGGGAGACTAGTGGGACTTGGGGTCCCGCGTGCTCACTACTAGAGCCATGTGGCGGTAGTTGGTCGGCCACCGAACCTGAATGGCAGGGTGGTTCGGGGTACCCAGCTGGTGCATCCACCTTGGGCAGTGGCTAGGGTGGACCCCACCATGGGGCCACCCAGCTTCCCCCCCTATGGGCTAGGCCAAACCCAGCGGGCTGGCTGGGACCCATGGTCGGACCTAGGTCGTGCCGGGTTAGTCCAACTGGGTCGGACTAGACCCGTACCAGCTTCGACCTTCTTTTCGCTTTTTTGGACCTAACATGATCTACGGGTATCCATTTGATGAACCATTTTCATTATAGGAAACATTCGACCGAGATGGTCATTTTGATATACCCCACATAAAATTTGAATAATGTTGGGGTACAGCTGGGTTGGATCAAACACGAATCCAACCGTGCCCCCGGGACTAAAAGACCAATAACATACAGACCGACCATCTGATTGATGCACCGTCTGTTGCATTGAGACCCCTATTAGATTTAGGTCCTTTGGAATAATATTAAATGGGATATCATGTTATTTGGAGTATATAACTTTTTCTTGAGGAGAAGACCCTCCCAGAATCAAGCGAGCTAAGTGCAGGAACCCTGTGGCTGGTTGTACCATTAAGAGGGATCATATATGGGCCTATGATTTGGGATCCTAAATGGGTATCTGTTCATTTATCCCACATAGATCCACTCAAATAATCCACGTTGGACTACTCTATGATCCTACATGGGTCCTCTCTACTAAGATCCTATGAGGGTCTGTTGATTTATGATCTAACATGGGTCTTCCTATCAACAGAGTAAGATGATTCAATAGTTACATTTAATCATTGTTACTACCTGTTTCTGACGCATTCGCCGGGGCGCGCTCATCCGTCTGTGGAGTACGCGCTGCTTGTTGCCCCGTATTCCCACTTTCCAAAGGCGGGTGACATTCATTCCTTGTTCAGGTACGTCTGCTCCTTGATCGAAATGAGATGATGGGATGTCGGTTCTTCCTTCCATGGATTCCTCCTCGAAACTCGCCACCTAGTTCGGGTCTCCCTCATAGATTTAATACGTAGTTCATGAATCTCATTCTCGGTGCCATATCTTCATGGATGATGGTTAATTACACTACTTCCGTCAAGACATTCCATGGGGTCTTGACATGGTAGCGACCTTCGGTCGGAGTAGACGGCAACATCAGGCTTGTCAGGGCATCTCTGGGTGCATGGACATTGGGGAACCTGTATTCTTCCTCATGAGAGGGCATCTCAAGGGTGCATATCTTGAGGCATCCCACGTCGAATGCGGGGAATCATATGCCATAGGCTTGTACCTGAGGTTT
The DNA here is from genome assembly GCA_963277665.1 of Viscum album. Classification (NCBI taxonomy): domain Eukaryota; kingdom Viridiplantae; phylum Streptophyta; class Magnoliopsida; order Santalales; family Viscaceae; genus Viscum; species Viscum album. The sequence continues at coordinate 1,098,022,623 of OY728157.1, forward strand.
TCCTCAGCTTCCCATGTTTAACACAGGGTATGCAGCATGTTTAACGTCTTGCGAAGACAGTTACGCCAAAGGCATTCCATCCGAGGTTTTCCTCAGGTATGTCAGGTTTATCATAAGGTAGGCCGCGAGTTTAACGTCTTGCGGAGATGAAATAAGGGTGATCAGAACGTCCCAGAGAGACGGATCAATGGTGGTGTGCCCCGTAGAGGGGAGATGTCACACCGTAATGGCTGATCTGAACACCACTGAGGGTGGATCAGGGGAAGTGCACCCCAGGATGGGGTACATTACCATTGGTTGGGATTGAACCTCTTGGAGGTTTCCTACGTACCCTGTGTACAGGAAAGGGATCAAAACCCACGTAGTTCGAAGGGGTGATGAATCGGGGTGTACAAAGAGGAAAACGACCCGGAGATATGCTAGGGCTTACACATGGAAAGCGTCCCATGCACCGCTAGGAGCAGTGAGGAGGTGGATGGCATGATCCCACCGGGATGTGGTGGCCCGGGTGAGAATCAGGATGGTTGATGGATAGATGAATGAAGTGGAGGGGGAGTGAAATGGGACCATCGCATGGGCGACGGTGAAGTTGGGCTTGAACCTTGAAGATGCTTCCTACGTATCCCCGTGGCAGGGAATGAAAGTCCGCATAGTTCAGGATAGTGCCAGTGAACCGACTTGAAGGTGGGCCTTGGCCCGATGGAGGTCGTCAGCGAACCGACGTGAAGGTGGACCTTGGTCTGATGCATTGGTGAACCGACTTGAAGGTGTACCTTGGTCCGATGAGCATCATTAGCGAACCGACGTGAAGGTGGACCTTGGTCCGATGCGTCGGCGAACCGACGTGAAGGTGGTCCTTGGTCCGATGAGCATCGTCATCGAACCGACGTGACGGTGGACCTTGGTCCGTTGTTTCGGCGAACCGAGGTGAAGGTGGACCTTGGTCCGATGAGGGTTGGGCTTGAACCTCAGTGAGGCTTCCTACGTACCATACCTTGACATGGATCGAAGTCCTCGTAGTTCAAAGGGTTTCATCGGTGAACCGACGTGAAATTGGACCCATGGGTCCGCTAGTGGTGGGCTTGAACCTCAGGATGGTTTTCTACGTACCATGCCTTGACATGGATCAAAGTCCTCATAGTTCAAAGGGTTGATGGAATACAGTTTAAAATCATGCAGGACGGTAGTGAACCCTGACGTGAATAAACGACGGGCAGTGGGTGTCGGCGAACCAACGTAAATGAGGGACCTTGGTCCGATGGGAGATGGGCTTGAACCTCTGGGAGGGTTCTTACTTACCATGCCTTGACATAGATCAAAGTTGTCGTAGTTCGGGTGAAAATGGGGGGGCTTGGCACACCGACAAGGAGACGTTCTGGGCCAATGATTGTTGGGGTTGAACCTCGGGGAGGCTTCCTACGTGCCATTCCTTGACATGGCTCAAAGACCTCGTAGTTCAAAGGGTGGTCCCAACGGCTTGTCGTCGGGCTGGAATGCAGTTTAACGTCATGCTGGACGCAGGTAGAACTAGACGTGAATTGGATGACTGGTGGGCTTGAACCTCGTGGAGTCTTCCTACATACCATGCCTTGACATGGATCAAAGACCTCATAGTTCAAATGGGTGTGCGGTTTAATGTCATGTGGGACAAGGGAATACAGTTTAACGTTATGCTGGATGAGGGTGGAACTCGACGTGAATAAACGACTGAGTTGTGGGCTTGAACCTCGTGGAGACATCCTACGTACCATGCCTCGACATGGATCAAAGTCCTCGTAGTTCAAAGGGGTGGTGGGCAGGGCCGGTGCTCACTCTAAGCCCACGTGAGTCATGCTCGGTGTGAGAAACAACAGGTTGTAGGGACCTGACGATCACGTCGCGAAGGGTGCGTCCATGAGAAGCGAAGAGGGGCTTACGCATTAGGCGGCCCACGGTGTTGGGACATACTCTAGGATGGAGGCCCGAGGAAAAGGATGACGATAGTTTCGGGCTTGAGCCTTGAAGAGGCATCCTACATACCATGCCTTGACATGGATGAAAAACCACGTAGTTCTTCTGATGACAGCTTACCATCGATTGGTTTGTTTCAACGGCTTACCGTTGGATTGAGTCACAACGGCTTACCACGGGATAGGTCACAATGGCTTACCGCTGGATGGGGATGTGAACAGATTACCGTTTAATGGGGACGCAATGGCTTACCGCTAAATGGGGTCACAACGACTTACCGCTGGAAAAGGATGTCAACAAAAGTGGATGGGGCTTACGCGAGGAAGCTGCCCGGGTGCCGCTAAGGAGCGAAAATGGTGAATGGGGCTTACGCTAGGAAGCTGCCCGGGTGCCGCTAAGGAGCGGAAATGGTGAATGGGGCTTACGCTAGGAAGCTGCCCGGGTGCCGCTATGGAGCGGCAATGGTGAATGGGGATTACGCTAGGAAGATTACCGGATGCCGCTATGGAGCGGCAATGGTGAATGGGGCTTACGCAAGGATGCTTCCCGGATGCTGCTAAGGAGCGGCAACGTTGAATGGGGCTTATGCAAGGAGTTGCCCGGATGCCGCTATGGAGCGGCAATGGTGAATGAGGCTTATGCTAGGAAGCTGCCCGGATGACTTCCTCATGTCTGGCTATGAGGTCATCCCAACCCATTGGTGAGTTGAGGCCTTCACCTATGCACTGGTGCACAAGTGGGATAACGCCAAGGGGTGTTGGAATCAGGCCACTATAATCATTGCATTGGGCGTCTTATGCTTGGAGCATACGGAATCTCCTGTTTGGAACAAGAGGCATCCTATGTTTGGAACATAGGGAGAATACTACAGTTTATAGTCTTGTAGGTGGGACTATTGGCATCTCATGCTAGGAGCATAAGGCATCTCTTGGTTGGAGCAAAGGGGCATCCTATCATTTGTTAGATAGGGTGTACTATAGTTTATAGTCTTGTAGATAGAACTATTAGCATCTCATGATAGGAGCATAAGGTATCTCTTGCTTGGAGTAAGGGGAATCCAATCATTTGTTAGATAGGGTGTACTACAGTTTATAGTCTTGTAGATAAGACTATTTGGCATCTTACGCTTGGAGCGTAAGACATCTCTCGTATAGGGCAAGAGGCATCCTATGTTTGGCACATAAGGATTACTACAGTTTAGAGTCATGTAGAAAGGACTATTAGGCAGAAGGTGCCTAGAAATGGTTGGTGTTGGGACTTACGCAAGGGCGGCCCTTTCTGGTTCAACCTGGCATAGGAGCCAAGTGATTGGGTTTGGAGGAGTTGCCTGAGGAATGGTTCGACTCAAGGTACTCGGGGAATTGATGATGAGAACCTCAAATCACGACATAGGAAACAAACCAAGAGGAATACATCAATTCAAGGTGTTTAATGGTGTGTGGAGGAGTGCCTCAAATCATGGTGTTCCATAGGTGGAAGGTGGGTGCAGATAAGGGTGCAATGGAAAATCCCGATGTCCCGGCCTGAAAAGTATGCGGTGCGACTCTCCAATTTTCATGGGGGTCTGTGACGGTAGCGAAGGGACCGGCCCGGAGGGCCGTGATGGATGCCCGGCACTGACCCCGAGCGGGGGTGCGGGGGCGCAGGCCCCGCGGTACTGACCAGTGGGCGCGAAGGTAGGATCCTCGCAAAGGATAGGTCTTTGAGAAGTAGCTTCGCGGAACATGGCCTCGCGGAGAAATGGTCTCTCATGGAGCAAAGGGGTCTCACGGAGCTTGGTCTCGCGAGCAGCATCGCGGAGCATTGGCTCGCTGAGCATGGACTCATAGAGTATGGTCTCACGGAGCAGCATCGCAGAGCATTGGCTCGCGGATCATTGGCTCACGGAGCATGGACTCACGGAGCCTCGGCTCGTGGAGCAGCAACGCGAAGGAAGCTACTCGCGGAGCATGGCATCGCGGAGCCCCAATGCGGAGCTCCGCTCGGCCGCCCAAGGGGTGAAGTGTCCGTGGCCATTTGTCCGGAGAAGGGGGGTGAGATGGGTATTTATATGCAAGGGGCTCCACGAAGCAGAACTCGCGTGCCACCTCCGGTGCTTCGCGGCGTGCTCGCGAATGTCAAAGTCGTTCGCAAAGAGTTACCGCCTCCAGAGCTTTGCGGCGGGCTCGCGAACGTCAAATTCGTTCGTGGAGAGGTACCGCCTCCAAAGCTTCGCGGCGGGTCTTCGTGGTGCATCGCGAAGGTCAAACATGTTCGCAGAGCTTCTCACCTCATTACTTCGCGGCGGGGCTCTGCGATCACGGAGGGGGGCTTCACGAATGGGCTTCGCGAACCAGATTTCCAGCCAAACATCAAACGCCCATAACTCATAATCCGTAACTCCGTTTGGGCCCTACGACCAACCAAATCGAAGCATGCGAAATGGACTACGGTCTTGGATCATGTATGGAGAAATTTGGAAAATTTTGGGGACGCGTTTTCCGGGGTCTACACTACCGTATCTATGTTATACCTTGTGTGAGATGAGTCCTTACATTTTTTTATTCTTTTCGGTGGCATTACCTTTATGGTACTTACCTTCATGGTGTTACCTTCATGGTATTTTTTCTTGCGTTGGACAGTAGAGCCTTAGGCTTTTGATTTGGGCCTTGTGTTTCCTCATGATTGAAAGTGGTTTACTCGACCACTTTGGTATATTTATGGGAATATACCTAACTAGGGCTGTCAGTTGTATTCATGATTTATTATTTATCCTCTCTGGATCTTATGAGACCTTCGAGGGTCTTGGGGACCCTATTTAGTATCATTAAACTCACCCCTGCATGGTTTATGCCCGCAAATATTAGTGTTTGGTGCTGATGAAGGACCATGCTGACTGAGGACGAGAGTACAGGGACTAAAGGTATCTTGGAGGTAGACATTAGACTATGTGTACCGTAGAGAGGATTGTTCTAGATCTGTACCTACCCTACATGTAGGATCATTGTAGGGTGCTCATAGGATCTGTTCTCAATTTAATTTTACAATTCAATTTGAATTTTACTTTTTAGTTGGGCTTCTATTCTAGCCCCTTTTTCTTCTACACACCTTTTTTAATAAATAGATTTACATTGGGTTTATATCCTTCTTTGTTATTTTTTGTGTGAGTTTACAGGTTATAAAGTCGATGCCTTCCCAGTTTTATGGAATATGCCTTTTGGTGCTAGTCCCTAGCCCTCGTCCTATGGAAGGTACGCTTGGGGTAGTCAAGGCACGTGACCCATGGGATGGGTCGTGGCCAATTAGTATCAGAGGAGTCGATTTTACCATAGAATAATTGGACCCAGTTCCTTTAACGACAATAGTGTTAAGTGTTACAAGTGCGGTTATTAGTTTAAGGAATCCAGTGTTTGTTCGGCGGCCGACGTTTCCACACACCAGGACCTTGAATTCTGATTTCTGACTCACTGCACGAAAAAACTGATTGTGTGTTTGTTTTGTAGAGTTTTAAATATGATCTCATTGAGTCATCTCTCCACGTATAACTTATTAAATGTGGCGTAACTGTTTCTTTTCAGGATGCCTCCACACAGACTGCCATCTAGGGATCTAGGAAGAGTAAGTGATGATAGCACACAGAGCAACGAGGCCTCGGTGCAGGGCCCTTCATCCGTAGAGGCACCAGTGGAGGCACCAGCGGTACCATTACCTGTTGGGCCAAAGATTCAACAATCCCCAACAGTATAGTGTGCACACTTATTGAGCATGTTGCATGAGTTACAACACCATAGGCCACCCAGGTATAAGGGTGTGACAGACCCACAGGCAGCTGAGGATTTAGTGGAGGCTATGGTGAATGTCTTCTGACTGGTAGGGACAACATCTGATCCCATGTTGATATTTTCCACTAGTCATTTACATGCAGCAGCAAGTAGATGGTAGAGCATCATGCTCCATGTTCACGGCGATGTGATACTTATCTGGACAGACTTTGAGAGCTTTTTTCATGAATTTTTTGTCTAGGATACCCTTCGCGCAATGCACATATAGGATATTCTACATCTACAGCACGACAACATGATTGTGGCTCAAAACTCAGCGATTTTCATCAACCTATCACGCTACTCAAAAGATATGGTGCATGACCCATTCATTACGGGCCAGACCTTCGATCTAGGACTCAGGTGGGGGATCAGGGCTTCGATTATTTCTCTCCTCATCCTGACGCAGGCGTGTGTATTAGAGTGAGCCATCTTCGTTGAGAGTTTTATTTTTGAGAAGTCACCAACAGTGAGACCAACCACTGGGCATCACGTAGCAGAGTCTTTTGTGGCTGGAAGCAAAAATATGTCATAGAGGTCCATGAGGTCCATACCTACAGGTGGAAGACCGTAGGATTTAGGGTTGGTTGTGCAGGGAAACTCAGACATAGAAATTAATGTGAGGAGCATGTGGTGTTACACATGCGGCGGGCATGGTCACATGGATCGTGACTGCCCGACCCGCCGTATGGATGATCAGTAAATTGTTGATGTACCGCCCATTTAGAGACATAGGATCGACCGAGGAGGTCCTCAAGAAGTAGGCAGACATGGCAGAGCAGCAGGTCATGTTGCTGGTTGTGGGCGATGATTCGTGGTGTTACCGCCACCACCACTAGGTGGTCCACCCCGCCCAAAGGGAGAAAGTGTATAGGGTCGAGCTCAGCTATAGGTAGTTGATTAACATGATCAAGGTGCTCAATAGAATATATGAGGTAAGATCTATGTTTACACCACCTTTTCTACAGTTCATAAAGACATAGGTACTATTCATTCTTTTTTTGAAAAATACCCTCATTCGGAGAATGGAGATCTCGGTGAAGCAGTTGGCTCGATCATAACGTCTCAAGACTCATACGGGAGGGGATTCAATTATTAGACACGGCTTCCAGCAGTGTGAGTTTACTCTAGGAGGCGAGAGCTTTGGTAGTTATCTTATAGTAGTGGTTTGGAGGCCTTACAGTGTCATATTGGGTAATGATTGGTTATCTATAGTCTATTCCCTAATCAACTACATTAGGAGAAAAGTGTGGTGTATCCGTGAGTATGGGAATAGGTTTACATTCACCGTTGAGAAGGGATCATGTGCAGAATACGATGGACATACCTGGAGGAGGGTGTAGTTGATCACTCATTAGTTGGATAGCCTTACCCTCGAAACATTTGATGTGGATAGACTGAGATATCCTATAGTGGTGGTATAGTACACAGATGTCTTCTGTGATGATATTTTGGGTCTACCTCTACATAGGGAGGTGGAATTTTTCATTGTCATGTACCCCAGGATGGCACCGATATCTACACCATCATATCAGATGGCTCCCATGGAGCTTCGTGAGCTGCAGGTACAGCTGGAGGACTTACAGGGGAAGAGGTTCATCCAGCCCAGTGTTTCTCTATGGGAATCCATGAATCTGTTCTTGAAGAAGGCGGATGGGTGTTTGAGACATTGTGTTTACTATCAGTGCCTGAACCAGGTGACCATGAAGAACATGTACCCACTCCCAAGGATTGACGACCTCTTTGATCTGCTGAAGTGGGCACTTCGGTTCTCGAAGATAGACCTCAGGTAAAACTATCACCAGCTCAGAGTGCAAGACATGGATGTGGACAAGACATATTTCAGATGTCTGTATGGCCACTATGAGTTCTTGGATATGGCATTTGGCATGACCAACACACTGGCAGTGTTCATAAGACTCATGAATAGAATTCATCAGCCATACCTTTATCACTTTGTAGTAGTCTACATCGATGACATTCTAATATATACAGCTACTAAGGAGGAGGATTCCTATCATTTACTGGTTGTTCTAGACACACTTCAAGAGAACCCCCTTTATGGTAAGTGGTCAAAGTGCCAGTTTCGTATCCAATTGGTTCACATTCTGAGACATGCTATCTCGGAGGCAAGATTTGTGTTGCATCGAGCGAATATTGAGAACTGTACTCGCTTGGGATCCACCTAGGAGTCTGATGGAGATACACTGTTTTATGGGATTGGTAGTATACTACTAGAATTTTTTTCCAAATTTCTACAGAGTTGTAGCACATTTATCAGGGTTGAAGAAGAAGGGGAAAACCTTTGTGTGTTCAGAGAGATGCAAGAAGAGTTTTCAGGATATGAGGCAGAGGCTGACCTATGCCCCCATATTGAGGCTTCCAGAGGAGGGAGTTGGGTGCTTAGTCCATTGTGATGCATTAGGGACTAGGCCTGTATGTGTCATGAAGCGAGAGTGAGCAGTAATAGCATATTTTTCTCAAAAACATATACAAAATTAGAATAAATATACTACCCATGACCTTGAGTTAGCAGTAGTGGTAATCACATTTAATATGTGGTGACAATATATGATGGGAGAGCGTTTTACGGTCCACTCTTCTCACTAGAGTCTTAGGTATATTTTCTCCAAGAATGACCTGAACCTGAGACAACAACATTGGCTTGAGTTCCTCTAGTACTATGACTTTGAGATATTCTATACTAATGGAAGGGGAACGTTTTAGTAGATTCACTCAGCAAAAGATATGTTATAGAGTTTCTAGGTGAGGCGACAGAGCAGCTGGCCGCTTTGCAGATATCCTTTGTGGATCAAGATGGAGAAGCTTTTTTTCAGTCTATTACAGTCCCTCCCACACTTCTTCATCGAGTCATGGAGGTGCATCATTGGGACAATAACTGTGAGGCTCGACATGCTTAGATATCCACAAGACATGCACCTGATGGAGTTTCTACAGGTGGGGATCATGTCATCTTTTACATAGGACGTACCATGGAACTAGTGTCGTTTCAGGATAAAAGTGTTGAGGGAGTTCCACAAATCCTTTCTAGCGGTACATCCAGGTGTGGAGATGATCTACTATGTCCTCTGACGACAGTACCAGTGGCTGGGAATAAAGGAAGAAGTAGCAGAGTTTGCCTCTACATGCCTCACTTCTAGGCAAGTGAAGGTGGAGCAGATGTTACAAACTAGATTAGTTCAGACGTTAGAGGTCCTAGAGTGTATGATGGATGGAATATCAATGGAATTAGGGAAAATAATTCCATGTGCTTCTAGGGGTAATGATTCTATCTAGTTGATCGTTGACCGACTCACCATGTCCACCAACTTCCTACCGATCAGATAGCATGGTTCATTAGACATAATAGGATTCCTATATGTGAAATTGAATGTGAGGCTATATGGAGTACCCTCGACTATTGTCTCCAATTGTGAAACATGTTTCACATCCCGACTGTGGAAGGGGTTGCAGGAGGCTTTTGGGTTGCAGATTAGTTTGAGCATCGCCTTCCATCCTCAAACAGATGGTTAGACTGAGCAGACAATTTAAAATCTCTAGGACATGTGTGATTTCATCATTGACATCAGTTGTAGCTAGGACGATCACATGCCCTCGGTGGAGTATGCATACAACAAAAACTATCACTCCATGTTTGGGATGGCACCATTTGAGGCTCTGTATGGCCGACCTAGCAGATCGCCTATGTGTTGGACTAACCCCGGGGATTTAGCACTCATAGGACCAGAGATGGAATAGGTTACCATGGATAAGGTGTAGATAATCTATGAGTAGATGAAGACTACACAGAGAAGGAATAATTATTATGTCGATAGGAGATGGAGACCTCTGGAGTACGAGTATGGTGACCACTTCATTCTATGGGTCTCACCCCGATGAGGTTTGCAGAGATTTGGTCGGGGCGACATGTTATCTTTGAGGTTCATCAGACACTTTCAGGTTCTCAATAGAGTTGGTGAGTTGTATTACCACAAATCTCTTTAACCTCAGTTGCATTGGGTGCTTGAAATTTTCAATGTATCCTAATAGAGGAGACATGTGCACAACCCTTCACACATCATTGATAGGGTGATCTAGACATTGACAATGGAGAGACGTTTTCAGAGGTTCTAGTGGAGATTGTGGATCAATAGTAGAGAGTCCTTCATGGACTATCGATACCTTTTGTGCATGTACGTTGGAAGCATGGGAAGCTCCCATAGAGAAAATGGGAGCAGGAGGCACATAAACTTACTATGTACCCCTACTTGTTTCCGTAGTTTGTGTTATGGATTTTGGGGAAGCAAATCCATGATTTGGGAAGAATATAACCACCAAATTTTCCATGTAATTTTATTTAATTATATTGGAATATTAAGAGGCTACAAAAATTGACAGCGTGTGATTCTGATTCCCAGAGAGCCCGGTTTGAATTTCAAAACACTATTTTAGGAATCTTCATTAAACTTGCGGGCGGGTTTTTCTATCATTTGAACCGGTGCTCAGAATTGAAATTCATGGACACTATTGAGCTTGCAGTGCCATAATTCCCTTAATGAGACCTTCACCTTGACCACAGTATATCGAGGATGAATCTTAGTTTTTGTGCTTTTTGTGGGAGAAAAAAAATAATGCATCTTTATTTTATTGATGGAATTTAATACTTCAAATTTGATTTGGGGTTTTGTGGACCACCCGAGCTTGAGATCTCCCAATTTGAATTAAACGGTGGGGACCACCCAACCCTTGAACTCCCCCATTAATGGGATGTAACTCTAGGTTTACCCTCACATTAATTGTTCCAACAAAAAATTAATAATTTTCCAACACTTATTAAATTAATAATAATAATTTAATAGGATGGATCCTCATTTTTCATGATTTGGGAGGATTTTTTGGATGATGATAGGTCAGAAGAACTGTGGAGAAACAATCTCTCCGACAATGAGCATTTTTTCCAACAAAAAAATAGATTAAAAGATCCCTAACAATGAACGTCTTCAACAATGATGATCTGTGGTCTTCCTTTCCTCACCACAATGATGTCAATGAGAAATCAAGGTAGGGAATATTGTATTTAATACCCCTTACCCTATTCTTGTCAATATTTTGGATTTAAGAACAATTATGCCGCTTGATAACATTCAAATATGGAGTGTGCGGGCCAAACGAACTCGGCATGGCCTCTTCACAACCTTTGCAGTTTAATGATTGTCTCGAATCCTTGGAGACCTTCCAAGTCGAGTGCAGGAGTCTTTGAAATGATGAATGATCCCTTAGGGTGTGCTCGGTGACCTGAGAAACATCTCCGACCACCCGTACCGGCGACCGGCCCCGGTGAGGCTCGGGAGCGGTGACCGAAGCTCCGGTCGGCCGTGAGGACGTCAGCAGCGCGTTTGCACCACCATAGAAGGTCTGCGGCGAAGCAAGGGTGGAGACTGATGCATGACCGGTTACACGATGTTGGTGATGGCGCACGACCGTGCTATTGGGTGTGCATGATCCATGGAATGAGGCCGTGATGACGAAGGATGAAGGCCATCTCAGTGTCGGCCATCGGCGTTGGAGTGGCCCTAGACTGCACTGCTTAGGATGGTTGGCCGTCTGGCCAGCTGGGGAATTGAGCAAGACTCGAGGTCCCACATGCTACCTACTGGTGCCACATGGCGACGACCGTTCTGCTACATAACCCAAAACGTCTTGTCCGTTGAGGGTACCCATGGGGCGCCTCCCCCGGGGGAGGTGGCTAGTGTGAACCCCACCGAGGGGCCACCTACCTGTGGGCCACAATGGGCTTCCTTAGAGGCTGAACCGTGCCAAACCCAGTGGGTCGGGCCAGGTCAGACCTTGGGCCAGTCCCGGGTCGGGTCGGGCAACCAGAGGAGGGTCGGGTCAGCCCAGGCTGGGTCCGACCGTACCCGGACCAGCTTCAACCTTATTTTTCGCACTTTTGGCCATAACATGAGCTACGAGTATCCATTTGAAGAACCTTCTATGGAATCAAAATCCATGGATTGAGACTTTCCATTTGGTATACCCCTCTTGAGATTTGTATAATGTTGGTTTATGGCTAGGTTGGATCGAACATGAATCCAACCAGACCCCAGGACTAAAAGGCCAATAACGTACATACTAGGCGTCCGAGTGACACACCATCTATTGGGTAGAGACCCCTATTGCATGGAGGTACTTTGGGATACTTTTACATGGGTCTTAGTGGATGTTTGTGTATCTAACTATGGACTGAGGAGCGGACCCTCCCAGAATCACCCGAGATTAGTGCAGGAACCCTATGGTTGGCTGCAACATGAGAAAGGGATCCTATATGGGACTATGTTTCGAGATCCTACATGAGTCTGTGTTCTAGTATCCCACTTATATCTTCTCTAGTAATCTGTGTGGGACTACTATAGGATCCTACGTGGGTCTACTATACTAGGATCAAACATGGGTATGATGATTTGGGATCCTACGTGGGTCTGCCTTTCAACATAGTAATATGATTCAATAGTTACATGTAATCATCATTTATACCGTACCTAAGTTATACCTTGTGTGAGATGAGTATTTACCTCTATAGTATTCTTTTGTGTGTCATAACCTTTGTGGTACTTACCTTCATCTTTTTACCTTCATGGTATTCTTTCCTTCGTGTGATAGTTTAGCTTTGGGGTTTTGAGTTCGACCTTGTGTTTCCTCATTATTAAGATGGGTTTACTCGGCATCTTAGGTATATGAATGGGAATATTCCTATGTAGGATTTTTAGATGATTTAATGCTTTATTATTTATAATTTGTGGATCTTGTGATACCATCGAGAGTTTCAGGGACCCAACTGAGTATCGTTATAATCACCCCTACACGGGCTATGCCCACACCTTGTTGTGTTTGGTGGAGATGACTGATAGGGCTGATAAGGGATGAGAGAAATAGGACTAGAGGTAGCTCAGAGGTGGAAATTAGACGAGGTGTACCGCAGAGAGGATTTATTGAGAGCTGTACCTACCCTTCAGGTAGGATTCTGGGTGGGTGTTCACATGAGATGTTCTCAGTTTACTTCTAATTTCTAGTTTTACTTTTACATTTCCATTGGGCTTCTATTCTGGCCCCTTTACATTCTGTACACACCCTGTTTTCTAAATCATTTTACTTTGTTCTTGTATCCTGTTTTGTGCATAGTAGTGTGTGGTTATAGTTTATAAAGGCATAGCCTTCCCAGTTTTAGGGAATACGCATTTTGATGCTAGTCTCTAGCCACAGGACTAAGGAATTTCTGTCTTGAGGTAGTCACGGCCAGGGCCCCTGAGGATCGGTTGTGATAGATATCTACTATACAATTAGAACAAATAATCACAAGAATAGGATCAATAAGGAATTAAGGAAAATAATGTTGGTTCATCCACTACATTTATATACATCATTCCATGTAATATTTTTTTTACTAAATTTGTAAAAAATAAAATAAATAAATTACATAGTTGTGTTAGAATGGAGGATAAATGATGATCAAATGGATTATAATAATTCAGGTTGTCTTTATATGTTTAGAAAGGAGATTGATTCATAATAAATCTTGGAGAATATTGTGATTTCAAAATCATCAAGTGGGTTTATTCATTTAAAACAAATTTTCGTTATTTGGTGTTACAAAAAAATGTTTATTGTTGTCGAGTTCTATATACAATGACACATTATTTAGTAATTAACCAGAAAAATGTTATTCTATATCATATTAAATTAATATATTGATGATTATTGAATTATAAATTCCAAATTTTGGAATTAATGATGAATATAAAAAATAGAACAATCCAATAATTCCTAGTTTTTGAAGGATATTTCCATTGAACTGAAACTAAAATCAGTTTTATAGGATATACACAAAACTAGTTTTATACATTTTGTATCAAAAAATAGTATGGTATTATATTTTATGTACTATGTTTTATAAAGATAAACATGTATTGATAAATTTTTAATGAATAAAAGACATGTAGAGATACTTCAACAATGCTCAAGAAATCATCACTGTGTAGAATCTATGTTAAATTCCTATAGTTGTTTACATTTTGTTAATATATAATGATAATGTTTTGTGACCCTGGACATATAATTGGTTCCCCTACTAGAAGTTTCTATTGAACCTCTGGAATTATTCAAAATATATTAGAGGTCAGAGACTAGTGGGGATTGACTAAATGGATATTATAGAGAGACTATAACCTCAGGTTGTATTCCAAATAAAAGATGAAATAAAACAAAATAAAAACCATTCGCATACTATCAAAATAACAAAATCATACAAAAAATTAAATATCTGTAGAACAATAATTGAAGAAAGATGTATTATTTTTCATTCCACTAATCATCCCCCAAGGTTGGTTGATGTAAAAATTAATATATATAAGTGGAATAATTAACAAACTAAACTTTCTCTAGAAGGTCATGAGAATTGGCCAATCCTATTTTAAAATTCAAAAATTCTATCCCATGGAAAAACAAAACCATTTGGCCTTTCCAAAGTCTATATCTGCAAAAAATAATAAATAGTTTATTGTTGGGTACCCAATGATGGCCCAATATGGGTGTGAGAACAAATTTGTAAGAAGTCACTAATTGATTCCTAGTGACAACAAGAGCATGCTTCGGGTGATTGTTATTGGTCAATATATAAATACATAAAACATAATTGACTAAATTTTTTCAATTATAATGAATAATTCAAACACATAAATCCGGTTTAGTAAGGATCTGATGAATGGTACATACCAGTATCATCATGTTTTGGAGTGTCTATTAACATATAATGATGACCACAACAAACCATATACCGCTATGGGTAATATACCCATACCTATATAAAAAACTATAACATCATGTTAATATATGCATATATAGATCCAAAAAATTGTATACAAAATATTGGATTCACCATGGGTCTAACCAGAACATCCAAAATTCTCTAGAGGTGTACATATATCCATTCATAATAAGGAAAACCAAATATAATTAACCCGGATAATAGATTTTTCATGAGTAATAGATTAAATTATTATTGATGTTAAACATATAATAAAACTAAAAAGTTAAGGTAATTAACAATTCAACATTACACACATTTTTTCAAAAGCTTAAATATTTATGGAATTATTCCATGGTCTCAGATTCCTTCCACATAAGATAAATACTTTTTATCAACATTCAATTCCATTTTAAAACATATGATGTATCATTGAAATTAAACTTTATAATACCTCTTAATAATTTACCTCTAAAAATTTAATGATTTACAAATTAAAATTGTTTTTTAAATAGGAATAAATTATCTACATTTCATTTTATAAATTCATGTCTAATCGTACCACTAAACAAGTTCCATTCCAAGCTATAAATAAGAAAATATCAATTTATTTCTTCCATACCCCACTAATTTCCTTATGTTTATTCAGAATTAAATGTTTATCATTTAATTATGTCCATAATAAGAGTTAATGATAAACATAATTATGAATTATGATGAAATTAAATTAAATAACCACTGATTAAAAAGATGACTTCACACCCAACTATTTATACATTGTAAACCATTTATATTTTACAAACCATTTTAGTGTCATAGTATAAATTGGGTCCATTACCTAACTATTATGCATTCATTTTATATAAATTAATCATTGGAAAATTTAAAGAACATGACAATGATCGATATCATTAAATAGTATCACATCCTATACTAGGGTCCATGGGAAATTTTTTGAGACATTTAAATAAGGAAAACTATATATAATAAAATATTTCAAAATACACTAATGCAAATAAAAGATAAAATGGATGCTCCATACACACCTTTAAGAAAATTTTGTTGAATATGGATTAATTAATAAGACCACGAGCATTATTTATAGACAAGTATACCAATTTAATACATGTAATAATCTCATCTAGAATTGGTAGAAATGAAGAAACCATAAAACAACTAAAAAATAAGGAATATAATTTTTAATAATAATGGATCACATGATAGTGATGAAAAACATGAAAAGATGAAATATTTGTGATCAAATCACCCATAGACTAAAATTTCTACAAACTAGTGCCCAATCATACCATAATGTAGATAGATCCATCATGAACCATATAGGGTGAACGAGGTACCCAATGTGGGTCGATTATGGCTTAAAGTTGATAAAATACATAGTTAATGGAAGAGGCTTTGAGGGGTGTAAGGACGTCTTAAAATTTATATAATTTATTCATAGTGCCTCACCATCTAGACAATGTATAGTAATTGTAGAGACCCGAAGCCTGACATACATGGACATTACATTACATTTGCGGAATAATTAGTACATTACAAAAACACACACACAAGGACCGTAATAGTTTAGTGTCTTTGGAAACTCGGAACGTAATCTTCTAATCGTGGTGAATGATCTTCAATATCTCCCATAAAGATCTTATTTTTATTACCTAAAACATTTATTTATATCCTGGGGAAAAGAAAACATAAAAGGGTGAGCTCAAATGCTCAGTAAGGGTAAACAAAAGAAAAATCAATCACATCATATTCATAAGAACATAACTTTTGGAAATCATAACCTGCAAAAGAGATCATAATTTCATAACATGGGATAACTCATGGCAGTGAAATCTATTCACAATAATAATAACTTAAAACATTAAACTTTTTGGCATAGACACATAATCATAGAGAATCAATTCTTGTTAGTCAAGACTCATTGCCAAGACTATCTTAGTGGACAAAGTCTATTTCTGAATCGAGTGACCCTCGTTTCAGTCCTGTTTTACTGAACCGGTATAACCTACCATTCCAGCCATGTCTATCTCATGAGATATAAAATCTTTACCCAATGCATTGGAGGGAGATATAGGTCCCACCCATCTTATAATGAATCCTTTCTTATGTGTGCCACATAAATCATAAATCTTACATCATCGCATAACACATGTAATAAAAATTGGATTCTTGAAACATCATGACATCATAAAACAAATCATATAAGGTAAATGACTTCATAAAAATAATTCACTTGAAACATAATCAAATCAATGTAATAATAGGGATAAAAACAGAACCCTTTACTATCTTAGATGGAAAATAATTTTGATAAAACACTTGAACTCCATTATTGAGGAAAATATCCTTTCTTCTTCAAAAATATTTTTCCTTTCATAACATGTCATACGACTTTATAATAAAAGAAGTTGATTAAAAATAAACTTGAAAACTTGTAAAGGAAGCTTCATGGAAATAATATTTTAAAAATCCATTCATTCCGTATAAGTTAAAAAAACATTCTTCGTACTTTTGTCGGAAAAGTCAAAAAGTACCTCGTACGAAAAAATGACAAAAGATTCCTTTCATATTCTTTACTAAAAACTCACCAAAGGGTAAAATTGGATTTAAACTATTATAAGTGGATGGAAAAAATATTACATATTGAGGGAACATGGATGTGGATGATAAAATACACCCCAGTAAATGCCAAAGTATAAACAATCTCGGATAAAAATGAGATTGTGATATTTCCCTTACCTTAGGTCCGACTTGCTTTGTAAGTGTCTGAACCTCCTGTATAATGATTTAAATCAGGTTATTGACTTATTCCAGAATCATATTCATTGTTATTATATCATATATGGTCCACTTATGACTTTATATTACCCATTCTTTTGTAAATTCATGTTAAAGTTGCGTTTTGGGTAAAATCGTCTCATTTCTCGTTCGTGTTTTTAACTTGTAATTATTAATATGATTACTTGGATCATGATTACTTATATCCAGAATGTAAAACATGATTTATATATAATATATATTCATAATATATATATATATATATATAATATCGATAAATGGAATGAAATACACCGTTCATGGAGACGATAGTCCGTACGTACGCATGAACACTGTTTTCGTTTCCTTATTGAAGTGAATGGAATTAAGTAGATGAAATACATATAAATTTACATAAATCCAGTATCATTATTATGTCATATATTTCATTAGTACTTATTATATATACTTTATAATCATTCATGAATGGTTAGTCATTGAGAATGAATCTCATCGCGTCGTAGAGACGGTAGTTCGTACGTACGCACGAGCGATGATATCGTTCCCATGGTCGTGGAATTGTGTTGAAGTGTATGTAGACTATTTAAGTATTAATATCACTTTATAATAATCGTATATAGTTACTCATTACACCATTATACCCATCCTATTAAGCTGGTGGTGGAAAATAGATTACACCACGACGTGGAGATGGTATTCCGTACGTACGCACGCGCGGTGATTTCATTTTTCCGTAGGATGGATAGAAGGTGAATTAGGGTTGTTTCATATTTATACTAACATATCAGTATGTAAGTAATACTTATGTTATTACTTTGTCATGAAACAACTAAATAATAAGAAGTTGAAGAAGAATGAAATTGGAAAGATCGGTAATGGATATTACCTCTTCTTTGAAATGCCTCTTTGAAACCTCCTCTTAGGGCACTAAAATTGGTCTTTGAGGAAGACCAGAACCTCTAGGATGTTTCTAGGGATGTGGAGAAGAGATTTCGGCAGAGGTTTGCCGAGCTTGAATGCTCAAAGTTGTGTGAGGAAGAGAGGGAGGAGGTGCCCTTTTATAAGGGAGGAGAGGGGTACCTTTGGAATAACTAAAACTATTATATTATTATAAAGTCATGTTCGGTTTTAAATAGCTCCAAATTGATATATTTCGAAGATAAGGTGGGGATGGGTCGAAATACTCTCATACAATAGAATTTAGACAAGTTTAGGTTCCTATTTTAACCTTATCATTTAGATTTAACATTAAGTTAAATAATTTTACTTTTACCGTGTCTTCTTGTGTTCTTACACTATAAGGTTAATACACTTACTATAACATGAAAAAAGAACCACAAGTTGTTTATTATTAATATATATATCCTTATCTAATACATTTGGCCGAACCATAGATTTTTAGGAATAAAATAATAATTAATAATATAATATTTGATTTAAAAACTATTTTCTGTCAATTTTGGAACTATTTGATATATGATTTTTGTGAAAGTCATAACAAAATTATATGTTCGAACCAAGTTGATTAAATCAACACTAATATATCATAGTTACCTAGAAAATTAGTTTAATTCATAAAAAGTCTCAAATTACATTTATTTGAGCATTTATAACATCAATTATGTTAACATTTCCTTAAAAGGGTAATTACTGCATCATCGTTGTGTCATAATTAAATTAATTTATTTAATGTCTAAAAATTACAAATAAAATACCATTATGTAGGAAATATTTTTAGCTTTCTAATGAATATTTATAATCGAATTTATCTTATGTATAAACCCATATTAAAATTTTTTTATTTATTAAACTTTGATTTTAACTATTTTAACTATTCATTAAATAAAATAATATTAAATGTCATAATCTAATCCAAGTGGACCTAAATGGTCATATTATATTCATAAGGTTGTTTTTGGTCGAATTACACTTATCCAATAGAATTGGAACATGTGTTAGGGTAATAGTAATATCATATTTACCCTTAGTTACCCTATTTATTTTTAACCGTGGTAAAAAAAGTAAAAAGTTATTATTCACCAAAAATTATTTTCATCTCATTGAACCAAATTTTAGTCCTTTATATTAACTGTGTCTTTCGGATTTTCGAAATTTCACTCACAGAAGCGGTAAAATTAAGTTTTATGAAAAATTCAGTTTTTTTTAACTACCACTTAGTGGTTCCACTATTCATCAAAAATTGAAAGTTTTCAGAAAAATACCAAAAATTAGGCCTAAGCTATCTTTGATATTATGAACTCAAAAATGATATCTATTTTACCAAATTCAAAACATATCAGTTTCATTAATTAATTTAAAAATTAATTCCCGTCGTCAAAACAAAAGCCGTGTTTTTAAGAGATAATAACTATCAAAAGATTGATACTTGTTTATAACTGGTTTAAATGTGAAATTATATCCAATGACCAACATTGTATTAAATTGTAAAAATATATTCTAAATATACTTTAAAACCACTCAAATTAATAATTTATCACTATTAATTATTTTGATTGAAAATTTTTTTTTAATTAAAATTTAGTAATTTCCACTATTTATCAAAATATGAATGTTATCCAAAAATTACCAAAATTTCAGCCTAAGCTCATTTCTATATTCCAAATCCAAAAATGAAGTCCATTTTGAAAAATAAAATTTACAAAATTTCAAAAAGTGGTTATTACTATTCACAACGGCTAGTTTTAATAATATTTTAATAGCATATCGTTGTTTAATGAAACTTGGTGTTGCGTACAACACACAATATCGTGGAAGGTCGCGATTGCGTGTAATACAAGCAAGGTCAGAGATGTGTGTTGTGAAATCTAATTTTGGTGTAGCGTATAACACAAGACATTGATGAACATAAAAAGAATATTTTTCATAAAATCTCAGGGTGTTACATTCTACCCCCCTTAAAATGAATTTCGCCCTCGAAATTTGTCGGGGTTATAAATGGTTTACTATTAGAAAGTTTCTTTAATCGAAACCCACATCGTAAAAAGGAATACCAAAACCAATATTTAAAAACTAATGTATGAAACGTAACGGTTACCCAAATAAACTAATCACTGGGTTTCCACATAGGTGAAAATATGGATATGGAAGAAAAATATAACCATCATGTTCTGATGGAGAGTGGTAGAGAACATGGCTATGGAAAAGCCAACAATCACAAATCCATAAACTTGTGACAACCTAAGGTACCATCTGATTAATCAGATATAAGAGCACTAGGACAACATTTTTGGTTTTCAAGATCGTTTCCCTAAAGTTGAGGAATTTGAATTAGAATAAATACTAACTTTATTTTGGTACAATATCACCGTTGTTCATGCCTTGAACAATTTCCACTTCATCTCTTAAAGAAATGATATTTAATTTGTCATTCGTGATGTGTTAGCAGATCATGTGATAGAATGACGGGTCATTCCATCTGTCTCAAACAAAAGGTTAGAAAAAGTTTTTTAATATACATAAGTCATTCTATAGTGAGATTAATCATATATGGTTCCTAAAATGGACTTATACTTCATATATCATACTCCATAATATAATAAAACTAGTTTCTACTAAACAAGGACTTCCTGTAGGCCAGTGGTAGGCGATAAAGGCCAGTCGCACTTCGGTTGTGGGTTCAATTCCCATATCCTTGTCCGACGCGATGGGCTGTCGCCCATCCTGCAGGTTGTCCTTTTTCTAAAACTACATTACTATAACATCCCATCAATAATATCTAAAAACATTTTATCCTAACTTATGTCCAACATAATCCATTCTAATCTTTAGGCTTATCTAAAATACTTCAATCCAAGCTCATATTATAAAGAAAATGATTACTTGAAATGTCACAGAATAATCACAGGAATGCCATCCTTTATCCCCCCATATATCATAAGATATATCTTGTTGGTCAAATTACAAACATGTGAATACCTTAATCATGTATTCTCTTAAAGAATGAATACCCATTGAACCTTAGTGAAAACATGAATGCAGTTAAAAGTTAACACTTTCCACATACCAAAATCCTCCAAATTCTATATACTCAGACCATGATATAACCTTCTCTTTATATCAGTCATGAGCTCATTAATACTATCAAACAGTTAATTTTCTCCTTATCCCTTCATTATGCGCATATCATCTTTATTCCAAAAATATCTGAATAACCTTTCATATATACTGGTAGCATTAATCACACACTTTCAAAACTCAAGGAAAGACAACAATGTAACAATCCTTAGATGTCTCTTTATTCCATAGTACCATGAGATTCTTTATACAAAATTACACTTGATAAACATGTAAGCATTCCACTACCTTCTTAAACCATTGACCGAGCATCAAAAATTCTTTCATCTCACATATCATTTGTAGTCTCTTCATCATCATCAACATAAATTCTACCCATACGGCCGTACTGATTCTCTTCATGAGACTTTCCCTTAGGGAATTGGTTTGCATAATTCCCATACATTCCACATTTAAAACATTTAACCATTGTTGATGTCATAGCAATACCATTATCCTCATCTCGGGTGTTAACTGAACCTTTTCCTTTGCAATTACTGGCTTTGTGTCCTTCTTTTCCACACCCAAAGCATCTTCCAGTTCCTTTGAAACATTCTCCTTGATTCCTTTTACCACATGATTTACATAGGGGAAATTGAACTTTCTTTCCTCTATGATCATCATGAAACTCCATCTTTCTCTTATTAGCCGATTCAGGAAACTTACCAAATTTTACTTTATTGATCATATTATGAGATTGCTGATTCGGCATAATAATGATGTTTGGACTTCCAAATCCCATTTCATTTGGTTGCTCATGAAGAATATCATTCCATTGTCCATCATATCCTCCATTATCGTGAATCACATTGTTTCAGCAATTTTCTAAAACCCAAAAAGAATAGTGTGAGAGGAAAAAATCATAATAAAGGGGGAGTAACTTCAATACCTAACATCTTTGGTTTAATCTAATATCGTTACCATTGTTCTAGGACTATATCCTATACGTATACTTATCCTTAGGGGAATCCCTATACATACCTTAGAAATATCTCTAGGGATCTCAATAACGTTTTCACATCCTAGTTTCCAAAGGTTGACTAAACCTTTCCTCTGATACCAACTGTAGAGACCCTAAGCCTGACGTACATTGACATTACATTACATTTGCGGAATACTTAGTACATTACAAAAACACACACACAAGGACCGTAATAGTTTAGTGTCTTTGGAAACTCGGAACGTAATCTTCTAATCGTGGTGAAAGATCTTCAATATCTCCCATAAAGATCTTCCTTTTTTACCTAAAACCTTTATATATATCCTAGGGAAAAGAAAACATAAAAGGGTGAGCTCAAATGCTCAGTAAGGGTAAACAAAAGAAAAATCAATCACATCATATTCATAAGAACATAACTTTTGGAAATCTTAACCTGCAAAAGAGATCACAATTTCATAACTTGGGATAACTCATGGCAGTGAAATGTATTCAAAATAATTATAACATAAAACATTAAACATTGTGGCATACACACATAATCATAGAGAATCAATTCTTGTTAGTCAAGACTCATTGCCAAGACTATCTTAGTGGACAAAGTCCATTTCTGAATCGAGTGACCCTCGTTTCAGTCCTGTTTTACTGAACTGGTATAACCTACCATTCCAGCCATGTCTATCTCATGAGATATAAAATCTTTACCCAATGCATTGGAGGGAGATATAGGTCCCACCCATCTTATAATGAATCCTTTCTTATGTGTGCCACATAAATCATAAATCTTACATCATCGCATAACACATGTAATAAAAATGGGATTCTTGAAACATCATGACATCATAAAACAAATCATATAAGGTAAATGACTTCATAAAAATAATTCACTTACAACATAATCAAATCAATGTAATAATAGGGATAAAAACAGAACCCTTTATTATCTTAGATGGAAAATAATTTTGATAAAACACTTGAACTCCATTCTTGAGGAAAATTTCCTTTCTTCTTCAAAAACATTTTTCCTTTCATAACATGTCATACGACTTTAAAATAAAAGAAGTTGATAAAAAATAAACTTGAAAACTTGTAAAGGAAGCTTCTTGGAAATAATGTTTTAAAAATCCATTCATGCCGTATAAGATAAAAAAACATTCTTCGTACTTTTGTCGGAAAAGTCAAAAAGTACCTCGTACGAAAAAACGACAAAAGATTCCTTTCATATTCTTTACTAAAAACTCACCAAAGGGTAAAATTGGATTTAAACTATTGTAAGTGGATGGAAAAAATATTACATATTGAGGGAACATGGATGTGGATGATAAAATACACCCCAGTAAATGCCAAAGTATAAACAATCTCGGATAAAAATGAGATTGTGATATTTCCCTTACCTTAGGTCCGACTTGCTTTGTAAGTGTCCGAACCTTCTGTATAATGATTTAAATCAGGTTATTGACTTATTCCAGAATCATATTCATTGTTATTATATCATATATGGTCCACTTATTACTTTATATTACCCATTCATTTGTAAATTCATGTTAAAGTAGCGTTTTGGGTAAAATCATCTCATTTGTCGTTCGTGTTTTTAACTTGTAATTATTAATATGATTACTTGGATCATGATTACTTATATCCAGAATGTAAAACATGATTTATATATAATATATATTCAGAATATATATATATATATATATATAATATCGATAAATGGAATGAAATACACCGTTCAAGGAGACGGTAGTCCGTACGTACGCATGAACGCTGTTTTCGTTTCCTTATTTAAGTGAATGGAATTAAGTAGATGAAATACATATAAATTTACATAAATCCAGTATCATTATTATGTCATATATTTAATTAGTACTTATTATATATACTTTATAATCATTCATGAATGGTTAGTCATTGAGAATGAATCTCATCACGTCGTGGAGACGGTAGTCCGTACGTACGCACGAGCGATGATATCGTTCCCATGGTCGTGGAATTGTGTTGAAGTGTATGTAGACTATTTCAGTATAAATATCACTTTATAATAATCATATATAGTTACTCATTACACCATTATACCCATCCTATTAAGGTGGTGGTGGAAAATAGATTACACCACGGCGTGGAGACGGTATTCCGTACGTACGCACGAGCGGTGATTTCATTTTTCCGTAGGATGGATAGAAGGTGAATTAGGGTAGTTTCATATTTATAATAACATATCAGTATGTAAGTAATACTGATATTATTACTTTGTCATGAAACAACTAAATAAGAAGAAGTTGAAGAAGAATGAAATTGAAAGATCGGTAATGGATATTACCTCTTCTTTGAAACGCCTCTTTGAAACCTCCTCTTAGGGAACTAAAATTGGTCTTTGAGGAAGACCAGAACCTCTAGGATGTTTCTATGGAAGTGTAGAAGAGTGTTTGGCCGAGCTTGGCTGAGCTTGAATGCTCATAGTTGTGTGAGGAAGAGAGGGAGGAGGTGCCCTTTTATAAGGGAGGAGAGGGGCACCTTTGGAATTACAAAAACTATTATTTTATTATAAAGTCATGTTCGGTTTTAAATAGCTCCAAATTGATATATTTCGAAGCTAAGGTGGGGATGGGTCGAAATACTCTCATCCAATATAATTTAAACATGTTTAGGTTCCTATTTTAACCATATCATTTAGATTTAACATTAAGTTAAATAATTTTACTTTTACCGTGTCTTCTTGTGTTCTTACACTATAAGGTTAATACACATTCTATAACATGCCAAAAGAACCCCAAGTTGTTTATTATTAATATATATATCCTTATCTAAGTCCTTTGGCCGAAACTTAGATTTTTAGGTATAAAATAATAAATAATAATATAATATTTGATTTAAAAACTATTTTGTGTCAATTTTGGAACTATTTGATATATGATTTTTGTGAAAGTCATAACAGAATTATATGTTCGAACCAAGTTGATTAAATAAACACTAATATATCATAGTAACCTAGAAAATTATTTTAATTCATAAAAAGTCTCAAATTACATTTATTTGAGCATTTATAATATCAATTATGATAACATTTCCTTAAAAGGGTAATTACTGCATCATCGTTGTGTCAAAAATAAATTAATTTATTTAATGTCTAAAAATTACAAATAAAATACCATTATGTAGGAAATATTTTTATCTTTCTTGTGAATATTTATAATCGAATTTATCTTATGTATAAACCCATATTAAAAATGTTTTTGTTATTAAACATTGATTTTAACTATTTTAACTATTCATTGAATAAAATAATATTAAATGTCATAATCTAATCAAAGTGGACCTAAATGGTCATATTATATTCATAAGGTTGTTTTTGGTCGAATTAAACTTATCCAATAGAATTGGGACATGTGTTAGGGTAATAGTAACATCATATTTACCCTTAGTTACCCTATTTATTTTTAACCGTGGTAAAAAAAGTAAAAAGTTACTATTCACCAAAAATTATTTTCATCTCATTGAACCACATTTTAGTCCTTGATATTAACTGTGTCTCTCGGATTTTCGAAATTCCACTAACAGAAGCGGTACAATTAAGTTTTATGAAAAATTCAGTTTTTTTTAACTACCACTTAGTGGTTTCACTATTCATCAAAAATTGAAAGTTTTCAGAAAAATACCAAAAATTAGGCCTAAGCTATATTTGATATTATGAACTCAAAAATGATATCTATTTTACCAAATTCAAAACATATCAGTTGCATTAATTAATTTAAAAATTAATTACCGTCGTCAAAACAAAAGGCGTGTTTTTAAGAGATAATAACTATCAAAAGATTGATACTTGTTTATAACTGGTTTAAATGTGAAATTATATCCAATGACCAACATTGTATTAAATTGTAAAAATATATTCTAAATATACTTTAAAACCACTCAAAATAATAATTTATCACTATTAATTATTTCGATTGAAAAAGTTGTTTTTAATTAAAATTTAGTAATTTCCACTATTCATCAAAATATGAAAGTTATCCGAAAATTACCAAAATTTCACCCTAAGCTCATTTCGATATTCCGAATCAAAAAATGAAGTCCATTTTGAAAAATAAAATTTACAAAATTTCAAAAAGTGGTTATTATAATTCACAACTGCTAGTTTTAATAATATTTTAATAGCATATCGTTGTTTAGTGAAACATGGTGTTGCGTACAACAGACGCTATCGTGGAAGGTCGCGATTGCGTGTAATTCAAGCAAGGTCAGAGATGTGTGTTGTAAAAGCTCCTTTTGGTGTAGCGTATAACACAATACATTAATGAAATTAAAAAGAATATTTTTCATAAAATCTCGGGGTGTTACAGTCATTGTCATTCTGGTCAGCCCAGTTAGGCCACACCACTATTGTAATATCACTGGCTAGATAGTGGCCTATTTATGACATGTTTTTGGCACTATATCTCCTTGTTTCTATGCCATGGCCACATCCTAGGCCTTCCGAGACCTCACTAACACTCTAGGACCCCTAATAATCACTCTTTATGACATATCACATGAGGATTCACTGAGAAATTTATTATTTTGATTCCTTAATGATACACTATAGTTTTAAAAACACCACACTATGTGAAAAATAATAATTCAGTTATACATTAAAGCATCATCATGAATAAAACCATGAAATAAAAGAGCATGAACTACAAGTTATGATCATTATAAATGTATCGAACCAATTTTATTAGGGATGTGCCACTTTTATAGTTAATTCCAAACTCAATCAATTCTCCACCATCACTCCATTCAAGTGAAATCCATAGTTATACCATTTTTCCCACCAACCACTCTCATTTGATCCCACAAAATTCATCTCAATGTTAATGTAATGAAACTCAATAATAATGCTTATTCATATCATCATACCTTCACTAGTACATAATGAGTTAAGACCATTTGGAAAAAACCATAAGTCCAATAGATAATTCACATAACCTCTGCATTCAAAGAATCATGTTTTTTATTGATTCCTCATAATTGATCCATATAACAGATTAATAACCACCTATATATATGCTTCTCAACACATCACATATGATATTTATCGATCATCAAGAACACTATAACTAGATTACTATAAACAATCATCTTTTTGTGTTCCCAAGTTCCACTAATATTTTAGGAGTAAAAAAAAATAATATGATCTACAAGTGGACCTTATAAAATGGAGGGACTATGAAACCACCTTCAGAGTTGTAGGACCTCTTTCCGATCATATGAATAAAAACATAATCCAATGGGGTCATGTACAAGACTCATTATAAATTTACAACTAAATTTATCATCATAAAATTGAAATATACTGAGGGACACTTATGTGATTACCAGATTCACATATTCTATGGTAATTTTTGTCACTATGAGGAATTTACTATAATTTCATATTGAAATAAATTAATTACCCACTCTTGCAAAATACTATAAAATGAGATCTTGATGGTTTATAATCATGTGGATTATAACATCCATCACACCAACTCTAAACATAATAAAACCACCAATTTAAATCTATATCCCACCTTGTTCTATTTCTATATGAGTTTTAGGAGCACCCAAAACTCATACATGTGTATAACCAAATTGATCTCCCATGGATGGGATATTTTGAAATTTAAATACCACACCATCATATTCGGTTTGATATAAAAAATCCTAATAAAAAATTTTATATATTCATCCATTTGAAAATATAATAGATGGACCATCCCATGCCAACCAATTCCTAGGAACTCAACTCCAAATGTGCAGAATATAGATTAATTATCGATATTGTTTTTTATAATTTATAGAATCCCATGATCATTTGTACAGTCATCTTGAATTCCCCATCAAACTTCTAGTATTCTCCACGGTTATTTACTCAAGCCATGAAAACTGGATTCTTATTCATCCACACGATCAAATTCACCTCCATCCCAACTCATATTAATTCTCATTATGTCCATACCAAGTGTAAAAACTAAACTCCCCTACTTTAAATCCTTAAAATTCCAACAAAATCATCTAACCACCTTGTACCAATGCACACAATATCCATTCAAATTCCTTTATGTAATTTCTCTTGACTATATGGGTTGCTTTATTGGTGCCTCAATTGATCAATTTTTAAAATATACTCATCCATCATCCAACATGAAATTCAACATAATGGAATGACAATGCCATTCTATGAACCTATGAATTACATCACAATACATAGTCTATAACCCATCATTGAATCATATCAATGTCTTAAATGACATTATTTTAGAATTTCATCCATTAATAAGGTCAAATCCTAGGGTCATATATCATGATGAAACCATTAATAAACCATGATTCATGTTCACTATGGTTATAAATGGATAATTACTTGCTTACAGTCCATATGGACTGACCTTTTCTCTTTGTCAAGTCATTCCCACAATCCAAAAGCTTCCTTTATGGTTCTCACTTATAGGAGGGTCATTAACATGATCACTCATAAACTACTGTAACATAAATCCTCAATTAGCTAGCCACACTCAATAATCCTTCAAAATGGAACCTGACAAGAAATAGTGTTTGGAAAATATCAATACCATTAAAAGAAGTAGTACATTTTAATTCATGGATTTAGAAACCAAGGATCCTTAAATCTGGAAAAAATCATTACCATTATTTCCCTTCATCCTTAAGAACTTCCCATATTGCTGTTCCTAAACAAAGAGTTTACAAAAAAATAATTTTCTTCCACCTAGAAATCATTTACATTTATAAAAAAATATCTCTAGGTGACACACAAAAAGGTGAATAGGCTAAACATTTGATTGACACTATCCTAATAACTGTATCCTTAAAAAAGGGTACTAGTATACAAGTGATTCTATAATGGAACTAAGATGTATATTAGTATAATTAAATGAACATTATATCACTAATCTCATATAAATAAATTTAATATAAGTCATTTTTACATGTTTCAGGAAATGAATGGAATTTAAGGGCCATGTCAACCCATCTAACATGTAGTATCATTGTCAACTGTTCAAACACAAATCCCAGAGCCAAATCCAAAAACACAAGGCTCTCCTACCTAGAAAAATGTTATAACTAACAAAAATATAATATCAATATAACATTATAGACCTTATTAAATTTCCACAATGAAACTAGTTACAGACTAAAACCTCCCATACAAAGGGATTAAACATCCTAAAAGGCTCATACACCTAACTTGATTAGCAATAGAAATAAATCAAAAATCCTGAATAGTTTAAATTTATAGGGTCCCAAAACCTGGGCCAAAACTATATCCTCATGACATAATTCCCATAATTAATCTCCACATAACCATGATACAAATCTGATGATACCAGTTCATAATAACTATACCATTAATACCTGGGGTTATAATATCATAAATTGATACACAACATGGGAACTCCTCTAATATCTTCCCACTACTCATGGACACTATTAAAAACTCCAAAGATATACATTTAATGTTCATATTGGGATTCCATTAATTTCATATGACCCATTTTTCATTGAATCAATGTATTGCATATTTTATCCATACACTAATTATTTAAATGTTACTTTTTTTCAAATACAACAATTATGTTTTGAGGTATCCTCTTCATGATTTCAGAAGTGTATTCTTAAAATTCAATGTTAATGGGAATGGATTGATAATATTGAATTCAAAATCTATTAGTGAAACACCAAAGAGGTTTAATTATTGAAAATTAATTTAACAAAACCATAATTTTAAATGTGCACATATATATATGCTAATCTATTAAGGAATCATTGAGCGATGTGGAAAGGTAGAATTACAAGAAAGTCTAGTATGAAAAAACACATTGTAAAAGCCTCTAAAACATCAAATATTGAACCCCATTATCAACCACATTAAAGATAAATCTAATGAAGATATAAATCTGAAGTTTTTAATCATTGTGTAAAAATATATCATAAAAATAAATGATAAACAAAATATATAAATCATAGGTAGTATACTAATAGAACCCATATCATTATACATGACATTATACATGTCATGTGAAACCCTGAGTTCCTAAATTGATGAATTACCCAGACACAGACTCATTTTTTCAGCCTGAATAAAGCAATACCAAAAATTAAAACCTAAAAATTCATAATAAACATTATATGTTCCACTCAAGTTGAAATAGGATAACCAGAAAAGGTGGACCACATGAATAACAACCCCATCTCTAGAGACTCTTCATTTCCAACAAACATGTTTTAGATACACCCAATAACATGATCATTACCATTACTAAACACCTCCTTATTCTCATTTTTACCATACCAAAAATAGTGAACCCAATATAATACATGGATATGATTCCACTCTTTAATATACCACTGTAATGAACCACTAATCAGTTTCCATACAAGAGGAAAATATTTTACCTCAAGTGTGACTCCTAATACCACAATGGATTCTAATTACTATAGAGGAACTAAATAAAAACTAATGAGAGTCTACATCCACTAGACAGTATTCCTATAATAATGGAAAAAAACACAAAAACCTTATCGTATAAAAATATAAATAATTTAAATTCAAGAAACTAAATGTATACATTAACCTACTTTAAAATTTATTGAGTTGTCAACATTCCACATTTAATACTATATATAAGAATCAAGTACACACATTAGATACATAGGATAAAATAGATTAACTAAACTGACCCTAAATGGTCTTATCACCCCTAACACTTGTTGGCATGACAGAAAAAAATGAATCATTATCCCTTTCCAAATTAAAATCTAAAACCTGTAACAAATTATATCTTCCAAATTACATATTTATGGATTGACTAGGGTGTCTATATAGCTTTGTAGGACACCACCAACAATATCCACAAAAAATAGTCCTTATTCCATGTAAATGGAGTGGTTCTCAAGATAGAAACAAAAATAATACCCCAAAATATTTTAATTCTAACGTATAAGAGAAAAAATGAATATGTGGTCCATGATAACTCCTAATAATGTTACATATCTACTGAAACCACTTTTCTTGTGTCTATATGAGCATTAAATTTAATGCACCAACCCATATGCCACAATGGGTAACAAAGAAACGCTATTCAAAGAAAATACAACATAGGGTTTTGTATCTGTCCCTATATCCCCAACAAGTCCACCAAGGGATGAGATTCTCCCCTAGAATAATTGGAACAATAAAATCAACCCTTTTCCTAATTCAGCCAGTGTTTATGGTCCCAACCAATGTTAATTAACAAGGATAAAAAAATTAAATAAGTCACAAATTGGATCCATCATATTTTAAAAATTGAATAAAAATAATAAAATCATTGTAAATATTTATTCCCTAGTCAACATACCATTTTAATATTCTAAAGAATATTTTCATTCTTATTCGGTCACACTTCTATTCCACTTACACCAATTAGGTTTTAGTTATATTCCATTCCAATTTTTTTTGTTTAGCATTTTTAATCCATTCCACGATGTCAGTTCCATTTCAATATTTCCCATTTTATATTTGAAGATTTTAGATTTCCAATCCAAACCAATTGGTAATAAAAAGAACATAATCCCATTTATAAATTCTCATTTATTTATTCTATTGAACAAGTCACTTTTTAAAATACACATTAACACTAATAATGTTTTTCATAAATACCCAACTAATAACCAATCCTTTTTCCCTATTATTGTTTTACCATTTCATTACGTCAAAATGAAGAGCTAATTTGATAAATAAATTTTTATAGAAGTTATATTCAATTATATAACCATTGATTAAAACAATAATTTCGGCCTCAAATACATGGAAACAACTAACCATATATCTATGAGCAATAATTTCAGGTTTTATTTCATCTATAGTCCAGTCCCATAGTGTTACACATTCAATTTTTATAAAATAAATTTTTCGAAAATATTGGCCAATTTCATGGTCATGTCAATGAAAAGGTACATCATATAGTATAACCTCTTAAACAAGTGTATAAGATGTTTTTGAAGAGACAATTAAACATGGAAACCCTATATAAAAAATTTTAATTCAAAATAAGAAATTTTTTATTAAACTCAACATGGATAGAAGACAAAAACCTCTATAAAAATAGGTGACACTATATGTTAAACAAAGTGACAAACAACTTTAGTTTGAGATAATTATACCCTTCAAAGATAGACCTTCAGTTCAGGTTGAAACATGAGAAATATATAACCTTTTAAATAGACCTAGAAATTGGGAATAAATTCTTTTGAAATAATATCTAATATAGATGTGAAGGAAAATAAGAAAATAAGAAATAATAGTGACAAACTCACATATAAACTTCAATCACCTCACACGAGAGTTGAATCAGACAAAAAATTATGCATAAATATAATGTCCCTACGTGGAGGATAGAGTTTAACCAAGCTAGTCAATTCAATAATAATTATAAAAATAATGATGTGTTAAATGAAGTGTGGTAAAATGTGGTAAAAGATAGATTTTTCCATCTAAATTACATCTTTTTACGGCTCAATAGTGAACATGTGGACCATCGGTAGGCCATGAAATCCAATAGGTCCACACCCATACTATAATGCCACGCAATATTTAGTGTCCTCTGGAATGATATTCATTGGAATTAAAACCAATTGGATACATGCTTCGATCAATGATAAAACCATCTGATATCTCACCTAAACCTATTGACCACTTAGAAAACCAATATAATTTACAACATTAATTCTTTTAATGATGGTCAAATGGGTAAGTAATAGAATATTATTATCAATATTTTCTTCGATAATTTAAATATAGTGTTGAACTATTCCATATATCACATTACATTATACACATCAGACTGATGCTGGAAGTAAACGGGGGGTCGATGATGTGTCTTTTAGGTATTGAATTTATATCAAAATTACATTCAATAAAATTATCATAAATAGATGAATAAAAAAATATTATACCTATTAACTAAGGCATAACATCAAAATTAAAATATAGTGAAAATCCATTACAATTAAGCATCATCTATTTTTAAAATAACCATTTAATAATTTTTTTAACATTGAACATACATCAAGAAAACATAGGGTGTGACATAGTTATTTAACCTATAATATACCTATGATATTAATATACATAACGTACCAATGTATAAATAAAGTGATTTAATATATTTTCATAATATATTGGAACTTCCCTATTAAGTTAGAATGAGAATGATATAGTTAAATTATTAAAATATCCACATGTAGACTAATTAGTATAGGAACATTCCACATTTTAAGATTTAGTGCATAATTTTGTTCTGGATCAACATAGTCAATAAAAATGTTAAAACCAAATATGTGGTTTTATATTCATCATGTTTAACTGATATATTATTTAAAAAGAATAATTATTCAGATAATCATGTATTAAATAGATAAAATCTAAGAATAAAATGTTTATACGAATTCATTAATTGATTTCACGTATCATAATTATGTTCATCATTTTGGTGGTCTCTCTAGTTGATGTAAATCTAATATTATTTATTCAAGAAGAAATTATACATTGATGGTAAAGACGTTAACAGTAGGGATCAATTGTATAATGGTTGTTTTATGTTATATCTAACTACACTCAATGATGAAAAATTTATAATAATCATCATGATAAAATCTATTATAGTCTTACATATAAATGAATCCTTATATAATCATAAAATTTGGAAAATATATGTCATCGGTCTTAATAAAAACATTGTGTTAGATATATATATGACTCATTAAAATTGATTAGAGTAATAAAAAATATTAGTATGGTATGTTAGATATGGAGATCAATCAGTGGAATTAATAAGGAATTTTGGTCATTCAATTCTCCATTTTGATGAATCTATACTATAGATTTGTTTATTAATAGATTTAATTAGATACATGTCTAGAAGATGTTATGTGGAAAACTATGCTTTTCCAAGTGATTTTTTTCAACAAATGGAAAATAGATATTAAGGATAATATTATATTGAGAAAAGGTTATATAAAAATCACCAATAATTAATTAAAGTGGTAACCCTAATTCTAATGAACCTGATCTATGAAAATTTATATAGAATGATTTTAATGTAAATTCAGAAGACAAAAATTGAAAAGGTACTGAAAACTACAAGATCGAATAATTCAAGATTAATTTGATTATTATGTCACATTGTGAATAGTCTTTCTATTATGATTTTTTTAGTTACAAAAGGATATTTTTATGATTACTAGAATTATATATTGTTATTCTATTAAAATTTAGGACATATTCAATGATATATTTTGGGAAATGATAGTTATTATTCATAACTCAATTTGTAAAAATATAAAATAAAACTAGAATAAATTGTAACATCCCAAGTAATTAATGAATAATAGATATATTTATCTATGAATTAGATAGTGTTTTAGAGGCTTAAAATGAGATTAAATCCAATCTTAAGCATGGAATACACTAATATTCTTAAAATATTGTTTTACTGCCTTTTGATGGAAAACCCTTTATAAATCAAACTTTTGACAATTTTATAAGCTCTATATGTCAAAATAATATTATTATTTATGATTGGGACATTAAAATTTACTATGGATAATATTTTGGTATTTTTCTGACAATGTTCATTTTTTAATGAATAGTGAATAATACTGCATTTCACATCAAAACCGCTTTTTCATAAATTTTATTATATGGTTAGATTACATTTTTAATTTATTTTGAAGTTCAAATATAATATATTTTTACCATTTAATCCAATGGTGGTCATTAGGATTAATTTCACTTTGTAATTGGGCATAAACTAATGCCATACTTTTCATAGATATTGTTTCAAAAAAAACCCGCTATTTGTTTTAACAACGGGAATTATTTTTAAATAATTTACTGCAATCTCTATGTTTGGAATTTGGTAAAATTGATTACATATTTGGAATCAGAAGCACCAAATTATTTAATCAAGCCTCTTTTGTTCTTGGACATTATGAATAGTAACGACAATAACTATCTTTAATTACCTTGATTAATGAGTAATCTGGTAGTTAAGGATAATAAAACAATATCATAATAACACAAAAATGACCCCAAAATGTGTCCTAATTATAATGGTTGTCTCATGTCCGACCATGGGATGCCTTGTGCCAAACTTGGGGACCCCATGGAATCACTTCTGTGTGAAAGTGACTTTTTAACTTTTTCTTTTTAAAGAATTTTAAATATAACAACGAATGTATCACCTGAGTAAAACATTTTTAATTTTGTCGACATAAATGATCTTTTGGACTATAAAAATTCATTAGAAAGCTAAAAAGAATTCATACATCATGATATTTTTTTTATAATTTTTATACATTAAAAAAATTAAATTATTTATGACATCATGATGATGTAGCGATTACCTCATTATTTAACAATTTAAATAAAATGACAAGATAATATAAAATCTAAGACCTGAACTTGTCAAAAACCTATTGGATGGTTATATTTAGAACCCTTATCATCTTATCATAGAATTATATCAATGTGGTACCTTTTAAATCCGAAACTCATTTTAAAATAAAGTAACATTTCTTTACATTCCAAGAGTGCCCCTCCTCTCATCTTATAAAAGGCCCCCACATCTACCTTCTTACCCACACATCCAAAGCCTTTGGATCGGCCAACCCCTGAAACTTTTCTCTCACCACATCCCTCTATAACTCTTAGAAGCCTCACATTGGGCAGAAGTCTTCCTATGGAAGCCTTTGAGCTCAAATCCAAAAGATTTACATGATTTAAAGGTAGTGTCTTCTCTTGTGTTCTTATCTTTTATTTTGCTTCACCAACCCCCTAAACTCTTTTTATTCATTTATTTTGTAACAACAACAGTATCATCCATATACTAAGATGTTTTTATAACAATCATTCGAGCTACAATTACACACACCGACATCTAATGGTTAAACAACATACTGTTTCTGTGGATGGCGAATTTCTGCCTCACGAAACGATGATTGTTCAACACACATATAACACCTTCAAAGGAGGCCATTAAGATGTCACTATATTTATATATGATATATAATATGTTTATGTTTTACTTAATCTTCTGTATATTTCATTTATGGCATACCTTTATGGTTTCCATTATGGGTAAACAAAATATCTTCATTTTAGGAAGTGCGGACTACCACCCCCTCAAAATGATTTGATTCGTTAATTCCATATGTGGGACGTATAAGGGTTTTAATTAATGATATTTTATATGATATTATAATGTAATTATAATATACCTTTATATCATTATGATTCCATTCCATAAAATAGGAAATAGAAATGAAAGTAGCATTCATGCGTATGTACGGCTTATCGTCT
This sequence comes from Viscum album, assembly GCA_963277665.1. Classification (NCBI taxonomy): domain Eukaryota; kingdom Viridiplantae; phylum Streptophyta; class Magnoliopsida; order Santalales; family Viscaceae; genus Viscum; species Viscum album. Next base: position 1,098,059,360 of record OY728157.1, read on the forward strand.
CCATGAACGGTGCATTTCATTTCTTATCTCTAAATGTTATGTAATATTATAAATTAATGTATATACTAGATATATATGATATATATGATATCTACATCATGAGTATAACTCTGGATATAATGGATACATGAACAACTTGTAATTATAAAGAGTTTATTTTTTACTCAACTACCAATGATCGTTAAAACGACTATTATTAACTTAAATAATTACATAGTTTTCATGAAATGGTAATAAGTGATATAAAAAGAATAATGAACTTGAAAAAGGTTCTTAAGAAAGTATAAATTAACTCAATTTTATTATTCAAGAGGTTAAAGAACGATCAAGTCAATTCGGACCCGAGGTATGGGACTTCATCTCAATCTCCTTTCATTGAGGCATATTATGTTTTATAAAAAACTTTCTTTTATATGGTGTATAAACCCATTTGAATTTTACGTTTATCTGAAAGTAATGTTTTTTATACAAATCATTTTACTAGAGGACAAAAGGGAATGTTTTTTTCGTACTTATGCGGTGACAACGACTTCTTCGCTGCAGTGACCATTATTTGAGTTTCAGCTTCCTCTACAAGCCATACCTTTTTTTAAATGAAAATTAAATACCATGTTTTACTTTTCTTTTAATTTGATATTGAAAATGGTTTTCAAAAAGTTTTTATTATATCAATGTGTTTTATTGATATCTTGTGATTGAATTGTGGAAATGTTATGTTTCCTTTATGCATGTTTCATGTGATACGATTATGTTAGGTTCTTGGGAATTATTATGAAGACGGTTGGTTCTGTGATAAACTAAGTGCGGGTGAGCCCGATATAGTTCTCCAATGCATTAGGTAACGCGAAGGGGTTAAACGTTAAGGTTTCTCTGAAGAGATTTATGGAATATACTGTGATGGGTATTCCAAATATAACCAAGAGGGTTACTCCTTACGTAAGAATGTTAGGAATGCCTCAAGTTACCATTATGTCTTATTATTTCTATGATTTATTCATAATTTGAATGAGGTATGTTAAAGTGATTATGTTTTATGGGTCAAGTATGATTTCATGTATATATGTACTCATGGTTCCTTTCCATATTTTTATATCCCTTATTGAGCTTTTTTTTCTCATCCCATGTTTTTGAAATGTTTTTCACAGGTCAAGGGAAAGGTACATGATGTGATGATAGTGTCAATGAAGTGTCAAGAAAGAATCCATGTTTTATTTTAAATATGTTTCAACTGATGGGAAAAATGAGTACTATATTTTATGTAACCACTTTGTTTAAATGTGGTATGCAATGAATGTTTTATGATATAATTCTCTAAAACTCTAAACCTGAAAAGATCCTCAAGGTGTATTCTTGAAATATCTCATGATTAAGTAAGGTTTAATGCTGGGGCCTTATAAGTTGGTATCAGAGGTCAGTTTAGATAACTTTAAGAGTTAGAATTATATTATATGATTATCCAAAATTATTTTTTTTATGGTCAAATTCAAATGATATAGCATTTGAAGATTACCATGTTGCTTCATCTAACACATGATTGTTCAGAATGGTTTTCCGCAGAGAAAACAGGGAAGAAGTGCTAGGAAGGAATACAGAAGTAAATAACCATCCGAATCAGTATCCTGAGATGGTCGGAATTGGAACTGATTAGTTTTTTGCAGTAATGGTGCAGTTGACTAAAGCGATAAATGGTTGTGGTATCCATGCACGAGATCAGCTAGATCAACCGCAGAGGAACATGTTAGTGGTGGAACATTTCATGAGGCAACATCCCCCATCATTTAGAGGATTATCTGACCCCGTGCTAGCTGAAGGGTGGATGAAAGAACTGTAAAAGATTTTCGATGTCATGGGTTGTTCCGACAATCAAAAGGATAGTCTTACTATTTATAGTTTGGAGGGTGAAGTAGATCAGTAGTGGTCGATGGTTAAAAATATCAGGGACACTGATGAGATTTATGCTCTCGACTAGGATGAATTCAAAGGTATGTTTCTTGAGAAGTATTTTCCTAAGGATGTTCGACTTAGGATGGAAAAAAAATTCTTGGAATTGATCCAAGAGGAAGACTCAGTGGATTCCTATGAAGAAAGGTTCACTCGATTGGCAAGGTAAGCTCCAAAATTTATCTGAGACCTTGATAGTAAAATCAATCGTTTTTACTCACGATTAAAACCAAAATATCGAAGGGCATTAGCTTCTCGTGAGTTTAAAAGTTATGAAAAGCTTGTTCATTGTGCTGAGAAGGTGGAAATGGAGTTTGCCGATGATGAAGTGTTCTATAACAACCAGAAGAAGAAGAGACCGAGGTGGGAGGAGAAAGGAACGAATTCTTCAAAAAAGTCTAATGGTAAGAAAACTATGTTTCTAGTTTGTGATAAATTAGGTAAAAGGCATGCTGGGGAATGTCTTCTGAATTCTGGGAAGTGCTACCGATGTGGTAAGATGGGACATAAGGCTCGTGATTGCACTGAAAAATATCAAGGTGATGGTAAGTCCAAATTTGATTTACAGTTAGTGAAATGTTTTAAGTGAAATGGGATGGATCACTATGCAAACAAATGTCCGACAAAGAGCTCAAGTGGTGGGAAGCAGTTAGACTACAAGCAGAAAGGGGTGGTGAAATCCTTTTCAACTACTTCCACAGATGTCGGGCCATCAAATGATGTTGTATCAGGTACTTTATTTCTTTTTTCAGATTATGCCAGTGCGTTGTTTGATTCGGGGTCTACACATTCTTTCATCTCTGAAAAGTTTTCTATTAAAATGGGAATACCATCTCATGAAATGAATCCTGAACTTGTGGTAAAAACAGATGACGGAAATGTTGAGGAAAAAATAATTTATAAGAATATTCCTATCCTTATCCGTGGAAAGAACCTACTTGTGAACCTTATTGTTTTACCTCTAGTAGAGTTTGATGTTATCCTGGGTATGGATTGGATCTCTCTTTACCACGCTAAGATTGACTGTAGATCTAAAGAAGTTTCTTTTCATAAATACTTTTAGTTTGTGTACAAGAATAAACCCTTACTATTGATAACATATCAAGAGGCCGAGAAACTTGTAAAATATGGAAATGAAGGTTACCTTTCACATTTTTTGAAAACAAAGGAACTATTCAGATTAGTGATGTGCCAGTGGTAAATGAGTATCCTGATGTTTTTCCTGATGAGTTGCATGAAATTATACCAGACCGGGAAGTTGATTTTACTATTGACTTAGTTACTGATGCTAAGCCAATTTTAAAAAACCATTATCAAATGGCTCAAATTGAACTTTTAGAGTTTAAGGATAAATTGCAAGATTTATTAGAGAAAGGATTCATTCTACCTAGCACATCACCATGGGGTGATCCTGTTTTATTTTTTAAAAAGAAAGATGGTTCTATGAGACTTTTCATTGATTATAGAGCCTTGAATAACATCACTGTTAAGAACAAATATCCTTTGCCTCATATCGATGATTTGTTTGATCAGCTCCAGGGAGCTCAGTTTTTTTTCAAAGATTGACCTGAGATCGGGGTACCATCAGTTGAAGGTAAAGGAAGAAGATATTCCAAAGACCGCGTTTCGTACAAGATATGGCCATTATGAATTTGTAGTAATGCCTTTTGGGCTAACCAATGCACCTGCTGTATTCATGGACCTTATGAATAGAATTTTACATGAGTTCTTGGATAAGTTTGTGGTTGTTTTCATTGATGATATTTTGGTGTTTTCTAAAAGTAAATAGGAGCATAAAATACATTTAAGGTTTATTTTGCAAACCGTAAAAGAAAAGAAATTGTATGGTAAATTCAGCAAGTGTGAGTTTTGGTTGCAAAAAATTTCTTTCCTTGGTCACATTGTTTCTAAAGATGGGACAACTGTTGATCCTGCAAAAACAAAGGTTATGGAAGAATGGCCAAGACCCACCAATGTAACAGATGTCCTTAGTTTCCTTGGTTTGGTAGGTTACTACCGAAGGTTTCTTGAAAAATTTTCATGGTTATGTAGTCCAATGAATAAGCTAACTCTGAAGGTTGTTAAGTTTATCTGGAGAAAAGAATGTGATGATTGTTTTCAGGAAATGAAAAGAAGATTGGTGAATGCTCCAGTTTTGGCACTACCTTCCAGGAATGGGGAGTTTGTTATCTATAGTGATGCTTCATTGAAAGGACATGGTTGCGTCTTAATGTAGAATGATCTGGTAATTGCTTATGCTTCACGTAAGTTGAAAACTCATGAGTTAAATTGCCCTACACATGACTTTGAATTTGGTGCTGTTGTTTTAGCTTTAAAAATTTGGAGGCATAATTTGTATAGAGTAGAGTGTGAAATATATACCGATCAAAAAAGTTTAATGTATATATTCAATCAGAAAAAATTGAACATGAGACATAGTAGATGGCTATAATTAATCAAGGATTATGATTGTACAATTCATTACCATCCGGGAAAAGCAAATAATGTGGCTGATGCTTTGAGTCGAAAAAGTACTGCTTCATTAACAATGTTGCATTTGGAACATGATCATTTGGTTAAGGATTTGATGAACATTGGCATAGAACATTTTGGTGTAGGATGTCCTTCTGTTTTGTTTCATGTATCAGTGAAATCTTCTCTATCAGACATAATCAAGCAAGCACAGAAAAAAGATAGTGAGTTTCAGAAAAAGGTAGAGCTGGTTCAGAAGGGTAAGTTGCCTGAATTCAACATTGATAAAGATTGTGTTTTTAGATTTGGAAGATATTGTGTGTGCCTTTTGATTCACAGTTGAAGAGAGAGTTGTTATGTGAAGCTCATAGTTCTCTGTTTTCAGTTCATCATGGAAGTACTAAGATATACAGAAATCATCAGGAGTATTACTGGTGGGATGAAATGAAAAGAGATATTACTGATTTTACTGTGATGTGTTTGACTTCTCAGTAGGTTAAAGCAGAGAGGCAGTTACCGAAAGGGATGCTTCAGCCTTTACCAGTGCCAGAGTGGGAATGGGAGAATATAGCCATGGACTTTGTTGTGGGATTGCCGAAGACAACTTGAGGTAATAATGAAATCTGGGTTATTGTTAATCGCTTGAATAAATCTTCTAATTTCCTTTCTATACGAGATAATTTTTCCCTAGATCAACTTTCCCATCGGTAACATAAAGTTATATTCAGGTTACATGGAGTTATTCTCTCCATTGTATCTGACCGTGATCCCAGGATCACTTCTAACTTTTGGAAAGGCCTTCAGAAGTCTTTGGGTACTGAATTAAATTTTAGTATAGCTTTTCATCCTCAATCAGATGTGCAGTCAGAACAAACGACTCAGACATTGGAGTATATGCTACGTGATTGTTCGATGTATTATCATGGAAGTTGGGACCAACATTTCTTTGGTTGAGTTTTCTTATAATAACAGTTTCCATTCCAGTATACAGATGGCACCATTTGAGGCATTATATGGGATGTGGTGTCGAACTCCAGCTTTCTTGGATGAAGTGGGTGAAAGGAAGTTAATGGGACCAGAATTGGTAGAAGAGATGGCAGAAAATGTTCAATTGATTCAAACACACATGAGAACATCTCAAAGCAAGCAGAAGAGTTAAGCGGATAGTCGAAGGAAGGATCTATCCTTCGAGGTAAGTGATCATGTTTTTCTCAAATTCTCATCATGGAAAAGTGTGATGTGATTTGGTAAGGAAGGAAAGATGAGTCCAAGGTTCATTGGACCATATGAAATTTTTGGAGAGAGTTGGATCAGTTGCATACCATTTGACTTTACCTCCGAGTTTATCTCAGGTACTCAATGTTTTTCATATTTAAATGTTAAGGAAGTACATGCCAAATCCATCTCATGTTTTGAGTCCAGAGGTAGTTCAGCTGGAAGAGAACCTATTTTATGAGGAACAACTAGTCCATATTCTTGACCACAGGGAGAATGTGTTATTGAATATGGTTATTCATCAAGTAATGGTTTTGTGTAGAAACCAAATGAGTGAAGAGACAACATGGGAATCTGAAAATGCAATGGCGGATAAGTACCCCCACTTATTTGATAAGTAAATAAATTGCGGGGATGTAATTATCTAAATAGGGGAAGGATTTAACATCTCAAGTAAGTAATGAATAATAGATATTTTTATATATGAATTAGATAGTGTTTTAGAGGCTTAAAATGATAAAAAATCCAATCTTAAGCATGGAATACACTAATATTCTTAAAAGATTGTTTTACTGCCTTTTGATGGCAAACCCTTAATAAATCAAACTTTTGACAATTTTATAATATCTATTTGTCAAAATAAACTTATTATTTATGATTGGGACATTGAAATTTACAATGGATAATTTTTTGTTATTTTTCTGAAAATATTCATTTTTAATGAATAGTGAAAAATACTGCATTTTACATCAAAACTGCTTTTTCGTCTAATTTAATTATATGGTTATATTATCATTTTAATTGATTTTAAAGTTTAAATAGAATATAGGTTTACCATTTAATCCAATGTTGTTCATTAGGATTAATTTCACTTTGTAATTGGGCATAAACTAATGCCAAACTTTTCATAGATATTGTTTCAAAAATACCCGCTATTTGTTTTGACAACGGGAATTATTTTTAAATAAATTATTGCAATTTCTGTGATTGGAATTTGGTACAATTCATTACATATTTGGAATCAAAAGTTCGAAATTATGTAATCAAGACTGTTTTGTTTTTGGACATTATGAATAGTAATGACAATAATTATTTTTAATTATCTTGATTAATGAGTAATCGGGTAGTTAAGGATAATAAAATAATATCATAATAACTAAAAAATGACACCAACATGTGTCCTAATGCTACTGGTTGTCTCATGTCTGACCATGGGATTCCTTGTGCCAAACATGGGGACCCCATGGAATCACTTTTGTGTGAAAGTGACTTTTTATCTTTTTATTTGTAAAGAAAGTTAAATATAACAAAAAATGTATCACCTGAGTAAATCATTTTTAATTTTGCCTAAATAAATGATCTGATGGAATACAAATAGTCATTAGAAAGCTAAAAAGATTTCCTACATCGTGATATTTGTTTTATAATTTTTATACATTAAATAAATTAAATTATTTATGACCTCATGATGATGTAGCGATTACCTCATTATTTAACGATTAAAAAAATGAAAATATAATGTAAAATATAAGACCTACACTTGTCAAAAACCCATTGGATGGGTATATTTAGAACCCGTATCACCTTATCCGCGAATTATATCAATGTGGGACCTTTTAAATCCGAAACTCATATTAAAATAAAGTAACATTTCTTTACCTTCCAAGAGTGCCCCTCCTCTCATTTTATAAAAAGCCCCCACCTCTACCTTCTTACCTACACATCCAAAGCCTTTTTCTTGGCCAAACCCTACGAATTTTGTCTCTCCAAATCCCTCTCTAACTCTTAGAAGCCTCACATTGGGCAGAAGTCTTCCCAAGGAAGCCTTTGAGCTCAAATCAAAAAGATTTACCTGATTTGAAGGTAGTGTCTTCTCTTGTGTTCTTATGTTTTATTTTGCTTCTCCAACCCCCTAAACTCTTTTTATTCATTTCTTTTGTAACAACACCAGTATCATCCATATACTAGGATGTTTTTATAATAAGGATTCGAGCTACACTTACACACACCTACATCTAATGGTTAAAGAACATACTCTTTCTGTGGATGGTGAATTTCTGCCCCACGAAACGATGATTGTTCAATACTAATATAACACCTTAAAAGGTGGCCATTAAGATGTCACTATATTTATATATGATATATAATATGTTTATGTTTTACTTAATCTTTTGTATGTTTCATTTATGGCATACCTTTATGGTTTCCATTATGGGTAAACGTGATATCTTCATTTTAGGTAGTGCGGACTACCGCCCCCTCAATGTGATTTGATTTGTTAATGCCATATGTGGGATGTATAAGGGATGTAATTAATGATATTATATATGATAATATAATAGAATTATAATATACCTTTATATCATTATGATTCCATTCCATAAAATAGGAAATAGAAATGAAAGTAGCCTTCATGCATACGTACGACTTACCGTCTCCATGAACGGTGCATTTCATTTCTTACCTCTAAACGTTATGTAATATTATAAATGCATGTATATACTGGATATATATGATATATATGATATGTAAATCATGAGTATAAGTCTGTATATAATGTATACATGAACAAATTGTAATTATAAAGTGTTTATTTTTGACTCAAGTACCAGTGATCGTTAAAACGACCGTTATTAACTTAAATAATTATATAGTGTTCATGAAATGGTAATAAGTGATATAAAAGGAATAATGAATTTGAAAATGGTTCTTAAGCAAGTATAAATTAACTCAAGTTTATTATTAAGGATTTTAAAGAATGATCGAGTCTTGTCGGACCCGAGGTATGGGACTTCGTCTCAATCTCCTTTTATTGAGGCATATTATGTTTTATACACAACTTTCTTTTATACGGTGTATAAACCCCTTTGACTTTTACGTTTATCTGAAAGGAATATTTTCTATACAAATCATTTTACTAAATGAAAAAAGGGAATGTTTTTTTACGTATGCAGCGACAACGACTTCTCCGCCACCGTGACCATTATTTGAGTTTCAGATTCCTCTAAAAGCAATACCTTTTTCTTAAATGAAAAATAAATACCATGTTTTACTTTTCTATTATTTTGGTATTGAAAATTGTTTTCATAATTTTTTATTATATCAATGTGTCGTATTGATATCTTGTGATTTAAATGTGGAAATGTTATGTTTCTTTTATGCATGTTTTATGTGATACGATTTTGTTATTGTTCTTGGGAATTATTATGAAGACGGGTGGTTCCGTGATAAACTAAAGGCAGGTGAGCCAGATATAGCTCTCCAATGCATTGGGTAATGCGAAGGGGTTAGACGTTAAGGTTTCTACGAAGAGATTTATGGAATATACTGTGATGGGTGTTCCAAATGTAACCAAGAGGGTTACTCCCAACGTAAGAATGTTATGAATTCCTCAAGTTACCTTTATGTCTTGTTATTTCTATGATTTATTCATTATTTGGATGAGGTATTTTAAAGTGCTTATGTTTTATGGGTAAAGTATTATTTCATGTATATATGTACTCATTTTTCCTTTCCATATTTTTATATCCCTTACTGAGCTTTTTATGCTCATCCCAAGTTTTTGAAATTTTTTCACATGTCAAGGGAATGGTACAAGATGTGATGATAGTGTCAATGAAGTGTCAAGAAAGATTTCATGTTTTATTTTAAATATGTTTCCTCTGATAGAAAAAATGAGTACTATATTTTATGTAACCACTTTGTTTAAATGTGGTATGTAATGCTTGTTTTATGATCTAATTCTCAAATACTCTAAACCTGAAAAGATCCTCAAGGTGTATTCTTGAAATATATCAAGATCAAGTAATGTTTAAAGTTGGGGCCTTATATTAATACTACCCTATTAGTTATAAATACCTAACAAAACATGTTAATGTTAAAAGTATAATTTTCTCGTACATGATGAATTGAGTGTTTTGGTTTTCAATCAGAAACATAACATGTTTATTATAGATCAATTTGACAAATTCTCATAGAATGGTTTACGTAATAATAAATATAGACTTACAATAAAATATGGTTTCCATATTTATATAGGTCGAGGGTATTTCAGTCTCTAATGCTTCTTAAGAAGGATTTTATGAACTATTTGTTAAAGAGGTTTAGGTTTTACAGATATATTAACATCTTATCATAATTCATATATTATTATCAATATATAATTATTCAATTTTAAAAAAATTCATGTTTTTGATAGTGGAAAAATTATAAATACATAGTTATCATACTACTGTATGTATTTTATGAAAGAACTGAAGGCATGAAAAAATGATTAATAACATGAGAAAATGGGTGTCCAATCAACTATTACCATACCATTGTTGAAGATTATTAAAACTATATAACATAACATGTATTTTTATAGTAATTTGATATAGGGAATGTGGGAGTCTATTAGAATTGGTTCCCATTAACCGAAATACAATATACTTTTTAGTACTGTAATATTAATAATGAATTACCATATAATCATTATTATTCAATTTAACATTATTGTTTTAATCCCTATATTGTACTTAATGATTTTCTATTGTTTAATTTTTATATACTGTTATGAGAACATATAGAAGCTATGAAAATAATCATAAAAAAAATTCATACAGTCTAAATGAAATTTGTATAATGAGATACAAATCATGTTTGACAATCACTAATTAGACGCCTATAAGATATTGAGACATTTCTCATAAAGTCCCAACATGGTCATTTTTTAGTATGAATTTATTTGGAAAGTCCCCATAATTAAAGTACCATGATTTTGTACATTATCTGATATCACTATATGAATATGTTTGTTTTTACCTTATGACATGAGATAATTATTACTGTGTTTTTTGAATTAGGTATGTAGATAAGTAGATGAAAATCATAACAACATATTCTCTAGGAGGGGTAACATATGTTTGACTATAATAAGATATAATTGATAATTAAATTTGTTAATAATGTATTTCTACCTTTCGTGTCAACATAATAAGATATCTCTAGCCAAATAGTAGAAATAAAACTATATAATAAATCCATATCCATTTTATTTTAACAATTATGTCATTTAAAAGTGTTAAAGAATGATTAATTGTTATTCCACCTAGTGTTTCTATAGGTACCCCACATTTTCCAATATTGAATATGAGGATGACTATTGAAGCCTGCCTTATATTTGCTAAGGGATTGTTACTAGCCCCATAGGTATTAAAGTCATATATATTGTGGTAGTTACCCATTTTATTTATGTTTACCAACAAGATATAATATGAGTTATAAAAATAATCTCCAAATTCTAAAAAATCACCAATCTGAAAACAAGAATTTAAGGACATACCTAATGAATATAAATAGGAATACAAAGAAATAATATTAATAAACAACCATAAAATCTGTTAGGTCCAAAAAAACCACTTTTTTCTAGTAACACCCATATTAATCCCCAAAGATACCCAATAATTCAGAAAAATAGTTTATAAATATATTGGGAAATAATATAGTAATAATTTTTATAATTATCCCAGAAAACTCTCCTTAAAATTTGAAGGATGGATACTATTTCCCAGTGAATAAAAAACAGATCAAAATCATATCCTATGTAGGTAAATCTATATCACTTCCTCCCTAGGAATAATCATAAGTAGTAAATAGAAGAAAATATTTCAATGAAAATTAATATACTTAATAAAGGTACTCTATACTCAATTACCCACAGTGTTATCTCTCTATATATAGTGTCCCAACACGAGTTCCACTAAAAGTTTCCCCAAGCTGGTCGGTCACATGTCTTCATACACACCGCCACATACACAAACGACTTCTGACTAGAAACTATGGTCCAAGGATGTGTGGTTGGGAGACTATACCCTCCTATCAATGTAGCATTTTGGTAATAATAAACAATAATTTAGTAAAGGAATCATAATATAAAATATGGAAAAAAACATGTTTAATAATAAATTACATGATAACAAATAACCAATAACATATAATAAAAATCAAAACCCATTTGATGAGTCATTAAAAAAGTTATTCCCTGTTATGATAACATAAAAAAATGGGAACCGTGAGATATAAGACCAAGCATATAAAAAATTTTATCCAAAAATATATACGGACTAGAAGATATCCCCACAAGAATCATGATAATACGATCGGTATTCTACTCCCTTGATCAACGATATTTGTAAACAGATCAAGTTATTCTGATAGGCCAATTTCACTTATCCATACCTACAATCATGAAATCTACAAGGGTTCTATAGCTGGACCAAGTAATAGGTGAAATAAACTCATTATTCCACCACCAATGGTGTACCCAAATAATCTACTAAGTGTACATAGCATAGTAGTGTGAAGATAAAATGAATAATAATCCATATTGGGAAATAAATACAAGTTGTCTCTGGTTCTTGTAGGATATCTGGCTTACTCTACCTTCTTCGGCGTAAGACAAGAATAAATTTGATCATTATTCTACACAAATATATATTTAATCATATATATATATATAATATATAAACATGTACATGAATTATATACATGACACCGGTATGAAAAAGTATAATCTGCATAAACATTTTCACATAAGTTATTTATAACCAATGTGTGAAAGCCATGTATATTGCTTTATGATGTTAGTTGTAGGATAACACATGAGAAAAATCATGTAACATAAATTATCATGTTTGTTATTATATAACTCACCTGATAATGTCATTTTTTATGTCGGTTATATCTAATTACTGATTATATAATGAAAATCCAAATGCATTTTCATGTTAGCTACATTATAACTGACATGTTAAATCATATTTCACATATCGGTTTCTATGTGTTTGACATGGTAATGAAATAAAAATTTATTTATTTTGTCAGTTATATAATAATCGATTTGATAAATCATTTAAAATTTTAAGAATTTCATTTTCAATAATTTTTATGTTTTTTGATCAGGTGAATGATAATTGTGTTTTCTCATGTGTGAAAGCCATAACTGTGTTTCTTCGATCTAGTGGCCTCCAATCTAGGTTTTCAAGAATCATGCATCCACAATTTCATCAGCACATTCAATCTGATCGTCGTTAATCTCCCATGTATTCCTCACATACATTGCTATCAATCAACCAATTTCATTAATTCCATAATCCATTTATTTTAAATTAACTTTACTAAAATCTCTCATTACCATCCTAATTAATATTATAATATTATTTCAAATATTCTATTTACATTTATCCATGCTTTTATGGTTTGTTTATTATTTTATTATTTCCTCAAAATTTATATGTTAAATAAATATTTATGTGAAACTCTTTAGATAAATTATATATTATGTTGTTATCTCAAATTAATACTTCTTTAGTCTCATACATATCGAAATTCATAGGTACATGATACTATTTATTGTACAGACTAAATGTTATATTAAATAAACAATCCCCATAATAGTATGCTTGAAACTACCAACAGTAATACCCAAATTTTCTAGATAACACATAATCAACCTAAAATGTTCGTAGTATTAGCTAATTTCACTCTACCTAAGGAAAATTCACTAAAGATAATTTTTAATTTCATTATAATACTTACACGTAATATGTTTAATCATAATTAAATACATAATTCAAACTCATTACCCAAAATAAGCCACACCTATGGTAGATGAACACTAAATCAATTAGTATACCTAGCTTGTTACTCCTTAAATGCATGTTTGATCATTTTAGATGTGGGATAACTTTTTAAAAAAAAAGAATACATATATACATAATATAAATAATTTATATATATGAATATAATATAGAATTACGAAGAAAAATGAACAATCCATTTATGTAACAAGACATAGGTTATTTATGAAAATTTCAGAACTAAAATTAATTATAAATATTTTATAATTTTTTCACAAAGTAGGGAAATTATATAATTATATGAACATATACAGTTTATATTCATTCTCAAAATGAACTCTTCTATATTATTCATTATATTTAATTTTCCTTTAAATATATGATCTTTATTGAAATATATATATTTTTTATTTAATATCTATTATGTTAAATATTTACATAATTTAAATATGACATATTGAATATTATCTCAACATTGATCATATCAATTATCCAAAATAATATTTATTTAGTTTAAATGAATTCTCAAATATGCCCATTACTTTTAAAATTTTAAATAAAATATTATAAAAATCTACAAATATAAATATAAAATTGTTCCATTTTTGTATAATTTTTTCTAATTTAAAAACACATTATAAACTACCATTATAATTTTTATATATATTATTTTTATCATAATTATATGTAATGAAAATATACATTAGAAAAAAATATTGTAATATTAAAAATTAATAGATATATATATTTAATAATATTTGCATGGAAATTTTATTTTTAATTTATGCATAAGAAGAAATATTTCCTTGATAACTCCATCTATGTTCATTGATAATTGTGATCATTCAATCATGATCGATGTAGTTTTATTATATGGAGATCATCCAAAGTTGATCCCCTATCATAGTGATCAATATGTACCCCTTAAATCTCTGAATAATACTGGTGAATCATTGGGTGCTAGCATGGTTGATTGATTTTATTTTTATATTTACTTTTTATCTGATCGTATTCCTTGGAGCTTAAAAGAGTTTATCTTGATCATTTTATACATGATTTGGATTTGGTTCAGTTATATTCAATTTCAATTTTTATCTTATTTTATTCATAATAAAATGAACAATGAGAGACTATTATAACTATGTTTTATTTTTTAAATTATATCCATACATATCTTTTTATGATTTAAAAATACATTTAAACATATCGTCCATTATTTTAAATAATTAATAAATACATTTTCAAAGACTCGTATATTTGTTTTATTTCCAAATTGTATTACGTTCAGATTATGGAATATTTCATATAAATTAAAAATTGTCTTATTATGACAAGATATAATTGTTTTTATAGATAATAATTAGTCGATGTTAGATAATGACACATAGAATAAGTAATGAATATGAGTAAGGTGTTGATATTTTTTTGGAATTTTCTAAATAGAATTTTCCAAAAAATGGCATGGTTTTCTGTACACGCCTGAAATGTTTAAACATGATAACGTTGAATAGAATATAGATCAAAAATCACTTAACATGTCATGGTTTGAATCCAATTTATAGCCCCTGGATTTAGAATCATTCAATTTGATAGAATTATAGTTCTCTTAATGATGATGCATTGAAAAATTATAAGACTTATCAAATTGGAGAAATTATTCATGATATCGAAATAAAGGCAATTGAAAAAGATTAAACAATTGAGAGTCTATATGTAGATGATCAAAAAATAATTTTATCATATTTGTATAGACCATATTGATGTATCTATGGTGTTTTGATTGATTAACATGAATTAAAAACATGTATATAGTGAGAGGAGTTGTACATAAACTATATAAATATTTAATGATGTTTTTATAAATACAATTATCTTCTAGATTTATATTATATAATGATGAAAATAAAATTCCTAGTAGGATAAAGATTCAAAAAAATACCTAATTTCTTGAATGAATGTGTGTTATATTGAAAGGTATATGAATTTCTAGTAGGGTGTCTGATATGTGCGATTTCAAAATATAAGTTGATATAAAAAAATTGCTAATTTAAAAGTTATAGAGGCCCATACTATGGAATGTTGGTATCTTTATATAATTATTCAATTGAAACGTTTATTTTCTAATTCACATAATGTGGAATGGATAACATAGCATGATGAGGTGTATATATGTGATGGAAAAGTACTATATCCTATAGATTTCCCATAGTGGAAGAAAATTGATCACAAGTTTCCTAAATTTGGGAATAAAGACCGATATATCATAATTGGATTGTTCACAAATGGAATGAATCCATATCAAATCCCTAACAGTACACACAAATCATGTCCCATTTTATCCGTAATTTATAACTTATCTCCTGAATTTTTAATAGAGGAGAAATATTCCATGTGGAGTTTGATGATCTATAGACCAAAACAACCTAAAATTGATATTGAATGTTTGTTGTCACCATTAATTGATGATTTTAAATTGTTCTGTGAAGAAGATATAAGGGTTTATTATTTTTATAAAATGTAACATTTTAAACTGCATTAAATTATTATCTTCATTGTAATTGAATTACTAGTAAATGGAAATCTCTCTGGATACAATTTTAAGAGGAATCAATATTCTACAATATTTTAACAACATACTTCAAATTATTAACAACATCATGGGAGAAAAACAACATACACGTGTCATCTAATGTTTTTACGTACGGATAACTCTTATATAAGATTAAAAATGTTTTCAATGGATTACATGAGGTTTTTATTACTCCAATACCCTTATTAATATATTTTTATTTTGATAGGGTGTAAAAAATTGATGAGATGATCAAAAATAAAAATAAGTCTAGTCATCATAAAACTATTTGGTTAAATAGTCAATATTTCTTGAGCTACCAAACTAGAGATATCATGTGGTGAAACATATCATTGATGCAACTTACATGGGAAAGAATATATATAATATTTTGATTGGAAAACTATATGATTTTAAGTGATATACTAAATATGTGTGGAATTAAATTTTAGATTTTCACTCAATGAGAATGTATTATTGTTGGAACCCACTCCTAATAGAAGGAGAACATTCCTGCCCCTAACATTTTATAACTTATCCAAGAGGGTTAGAATTATATTTTATTTCTATATATTCATTTTATCAATGGGCCACATGGTAATTCTTCACATGTAAATTTTTTTGTGTCATTAAATGATTTGAAGTATGTAGGAATTGATCTCTTGATTTTCATGTCATGATGCCCTTGCTATTACAATTTTAATTTAATGGAATAATTACCACCCATGTTATAATGACTATCATGGTGTTGATTTATTTATATAATTCAATTTTTAATATGTTTATAGATTCAAATTCTCTAAAAACATTACAGAACATAGAATATTCTACTCATTATAAATTTAAAAAATATATGCCTCTGTTATTTTATATCATGGTTCATTAAGTGGTTCAATTTGTGAGAGAAATAATGATTTGAGGACCTGTGTGTGTAGATTTGTTGTATACTTTTTAATTTTATTTGAATATATTGATGTGGTATGTTATGATTCCATGTTGACCTAAATAATCCATTTTTTGTTATTTATATTTTTGTGTTGGTTTCAGAGTTTCGTATAAGTTATTTTTCTGCAATAGAAGACATTAGTTTCCCTACATCTTTCCATAAACAAGTTAATTATGGCGAAAAGGGGATCTATTTCTTGATTTTTAAACCATTGATAGATGAAAAAAATAAATAAAGCACATTATTACTTCTTGAAGAACATAGATGATTCTCAAACATATAAAACATTTCATATTAATGTGTTGAAACTATTTTACCCAAAGAAGAATGTTATCTTTATTTTTAATAAGCAAAATAAAACATTATTTTCATTCTTTGAAGAGACCATTCTTACTAAATGAAATGGACTAGAATCATTTTTATGGTTATCGAGGGTTCCATTCTTAAATTTAATAACACGGTTTTTGTATAAAAATAATGGATATAATTTTAATACAAATGATTAGGACATCATATGTGAGTTTTAGAAAAATAGTGTGTTTGTTTTTGTTGAAGAGAAGCATTTTATGACTAAAAAAAGCAAAATATCTAAATAAACTACATTATATATAGTATTGGGAAAATATGGGAGGTTGATTACATTAACTTTAATGTTATAGTGTTTAATTTTTTATTGTTTTATTATTGACAATAGTTTCTGACTTGAAGAATTTTGAATGACACTAGTTAATCTAAATAATTTCGAATACAAAACTGGTCCTTTTATCATGGAAACAAGAGAAAAACAAACATTCTACATTATTGATAAATCCAATATAAAATGTTTATTTTTTTTATAAATAAAAAATATGATTTTGGTAATGATAAACATGATGAAGATTCTAATTCATGCGATATCCCTACTTTAATGGAATAACTAACAAATAGTATTGATGATTACGTCATAAACATGGTTTGTACTATACAGAACAATCATGGTGAAGTAATTTCTAAAAAAATCAATTACATAATTTCTATTATCATATTTTTCATTTTTATAATCATCGTTTACTTTTTAAATTTCATAATACAGATATTTATATACGATTTTTATTATTAAAACATGTATCATAACTAATATGTTAAATAATTTGTTTATATATGTTTAGTTTGTTCTATTTTCCCAAGTTCACCCTTATATAACTTATCTATTAATTTATTTTTCTGAAAACGAATTGTTTTAAATTTAACATATTAAGTAAAAATGAAAAATATTGTGTGAGAGTATACTATAATAAAATAATTTTTCTTCTAAAAATTATTTTTCAGGAGGGTGAATTTTTACTATGTCATTTGAATAGAAATTAATAATTTGATGTATTCCTTCATTTATATCATTTCATATGTCATTAATTTTTTAGTATTTATTTTAAATATAACAAATTTTAATAAAAATGTTTTTGTTTTGGTTTACATCATTTTTTGTATACAAATTTTTATTTTTTTATTTTTATTTGTTGGTAATTGTTTGATGTGTATAATTTTGAACTCATTTTTGTTGATTTTATTTTTATGATAATTAAAAATCAATCCTTTAAATCACCATATATTTCCAGAGAAGATCATAGTTATACTTAGTGGTAGGAACGTACACATGCTTCTATTGATAAGCCTTTGAAACCTTCTTTAAATGAGAAATATACTTCCATGAGGGAAAAAAGTGTCATAAGGTTTGTAAACATGGCACCAAAAATTTAAATAACTATCATTTTCCCATATTTAGTAAGAGAGAAAACTGATAGACATTGGTGGTAATGATATTCCATGAGGTTAAAATTCAAAACAATTAAAGACTATTTTATCAGTACAGACTAAATGAAAAGTTAGTATTTCGTTTTATGATTGATGAAGTGATGAAAAATTGAAATTAACAAATTTATGAGAGACCATTTTTGTAATATTTTTTTATTATTTTACATATATTTTAATGTTTCTATAATATATTTTTTCCACTTCTAATTAGATGAAATATGATATTATTTAAACTAGATGAGTTAGGAGGAAATGGTTATCATTAGATATTATGATATTTTGGGATTTAAATCATCCCCCACATTATAATTCCTTAATAGGAAAGAAAAAATAAAAATACATGGGATATATATCCATTTGTAGATGAAGATACATGTAATTATTTATTTGAGAGAAGATGCTGAGAAGTGTTTTTAGTAAGAGAAATTTTAACTTTTTAGATTCTTTTTATATTAATGACCATGTAATTTTTTATTTATTCATATTTATTTATTATTAATTTAATTAAATAATAGAGATCTGAATAGGAAATTCAATCTTCAAACATATAACCCATATGTTATCCTAGTGATTGTATTACTAATCAGAAGAATAGATGCTAAAATAAAAAAAACAAAAGCTGGGTTCTAAGTCTGTAGGGTCTATAGACGTTTCCCCTCTTATCCCCATTATGACATGAAAAATGGGAGTGGGTATGGATGAGAAAAAAACAGTATCATACGATATATTCAATATTTAAAGCTAAATAGATTGTATGATTGTTAATTTTTTTTAACGTTAATAAAATCGTTATAAATTTTGATTAAGTACATATTTCTCAAAATATTCCATACAGGATTTTATTAAAGAGAAGAGAACACAAGTGAGTCTTTATTGATGAAGGTAGATAGGATATTTCATCTATAACAATGGGAATGCCCGAACACCTGGGTCATGTATGATTATTCCTGGTTGGTGTATCAGTAATAAAAGTGTTTCCCCATTGTAAAGATTATTCACTAGATAATGTTTATAAAATATAATCTATGGAAGAAAATTTTCAAGTTATTCATTCGACGATGTATGATAGAATCAGAACATTTTAAATGTTGATATTTGCAGACATGCATTTATAATTTCCTCTTGTTGATATGAATCATCCACCTCTACTAGTATATCCACTCCACCTTATTATTCTACTCAAACATATCTTCCACAAAACCCCACTCATTATCCTACCTCTACACCCCCTCCCCAACATCTTCAATGTTTTTATGAGTTAAATATTGTTGATCATTATCATATTGTTTCATATGGGATGATATATTATCTATGTGATACCATTCAAGATCATCATATTGAGATAGAAGAGAATCATTGGGTCACTATATATGATATTGTAGATAGTATCAGAATTATACCATGTCCAACAGATGAGGAGAGTTTGTTGGAGAATGTATCGTTCATTTTTTATTTTTTCCATCACGACTACTTCGACAAATTACTATAGTGTTACTTAAATATGTTACATATTCAATCATTTTTTATTAAAATTGTTTTTTCAAATTAATTTATATATATTTATCAACATTTTTATATCAATACATTAAAATTAATAAAATATTAAATATACAACTAAAATTTCAATGTGTCATGACATTAGATATAAATTATAATAGACATGATAGATTTTTTTTGTACTCAAATTTTTATTGGAAGTATATGTGATTCCAATTGATGATACTATTTGTGGGCATGCAATGAGTGTCGGGATTTATAAAAATCATATCATTGATCTTGTAGTAGGATATTAATGGGGAATCAACATGATGAAAAAAAGTTCTATGTATGTTGGTTAAAAAATTTCAATTCCTTTAAATTATTGAATTTTTTTTAATCTGAAATATTTATTATTATGTATCTATATAATATTTGTAAATGTAATGAAAAGACAGTGGTATATGGATTTATGGACCCATAGTTTATTTCTCCTCTAGCATTGACAATGACTGATATCGAATGATGTGTTTATATAACTGAAATATTTCCAGTGAATGTAATTATTTGGTGTTTTAGGTTTCCATATCTTTAAGAGAATGAAGCATTTTTTAACGTGAAGTGTTATATATCACTCAACCTAAAAAAAACTCATAATAAATTTTCTTATATATGATTTTTCATAGGATGTTTGTTGTTTTTAGTCTGAAGGAGAGGACATTGTACTGGTTATTATATATCCATGGCGAAATGTGAGAGAATTTTCAAAATTTATTGTAATAATAAGTTTTATTATTTTAAAAATTGTTTATATTGTAGAGAATAAAATTTATTTTATAGATGTTATTTTCAAACATGTAATGGGATTTATTTAGGGAGACGACAACAAAGAGGATCTCCAATATCAAATCAGAAAAATATATGGTGAATTTTTAATTAGAATTACTAAATTTTGGATATATTACATTAAAATGTAATTTTCAATTAATATCTCCTTGAAAAAGTGTCATAAACAAAAAAGATGTAAAATAATGTGAATATTATGTTTATAGATTTATGTATGAAATAATTTAAAATGTGATTGTTAAATATTTTCAAAGGTAATATTTTACTATAATTCATTACTTCATATTTTTGTATTTCTATTTAAAATTCATATAAAATGAAATCATTATGATTTTTTTTATTTTTGAGGACCCACGTCCATATAGTTTACAAGAGTTAATACATTTACAAATTTAATGGGAAAATAATTTTATATTTCTTATTGAATTTTAGTTTATTTGTAATCCTCATTTTAAATATTAATGGTCAATTATAAGTGATTTTTTCTTGTTTTCTTCTAATTTTTTTTATATTCTATTGCATTTTTCTATTGATATGCTGGTGGATGAATCAAGGTCAAATTTTTTTAAAAAAATTTATTTTTCACATTGGATTTTAAAATTAAGTAACCTGATAAAAGGTTAATTACATATTTTATTAGATAATGGACTTCAAAACCAAATAAAAAATATTAATTAACAACCTTGGTTTTAGATAATGGATGTTAAAAAGATATTAAAAGCATCCTCTACAATTACATCAGATAACAACTGACTTGCGATGGAAAAATAGCCTACGTGAAAAATTTATAATCTACCAGTGTGAGGAAATTTGTAGGCATAAATATAAATAGAAGGATCCAGTTAGACCCCATGAATATCGTAGGATTCCATAACAACTCTAATGACCATTGGCTCTAGAAAAGGTAATAGTCTCGAATATCATACAAATGTGGGACATCGTTCCTATTACTGATGAGGGTGGGGTGATTCATCATTCCTGACACCTAATGAAGGGAATGTGGCGAATCATGAACATCATCCAAATTAATGTAAACATTATGAGATGTGATTCCCATCACCCAATGTAAGGGAGTGAGAAATATAATTCTCAAACACACCCTGAACCATTGTTCAATGACCAATACCCATGGTCATGTAATTATATTCATCATGTGTGGATACCAATTAATATTTATAATCATTTAACACAATTCAAAAAATACACATTTATAATTATACAACATGTTGAGAGGCTTTTTCCCTAAATTCTATTTAAATAATATAATCCACTTTACTTGTAATCAAAGAAAATCTATTTCATAGTCATGATAGACACACTGATAGGGGTTATAGAATTTAAACACTTTCATCAAATAGTGAATTCATATTAGCACACCCAATGGCGTAGAAAAATACATGTTTAGAATCCCTTAAAATATTATTATGGATCAATAAGATTATCTCATTAGGGAAAAAGTAATTAAATTTGTTAATTTTTTTGAGGAAATGTGGTGAAATTTTAATCTTGGTTAACATTGACAAAAACTATGAAAATCCTTAAAATGTTAGCGTTCAACTAACTTATGTCTCTGGATGACCACACATCATTTATCATAATTTTATTCGATGAATACAAATTGAATTTAGAATAACAAATCAATTCCCTTAAAATAATGCATTTGAGTTCACACGAAAATTGAGTATGATATTGGAAGATATACTATGATGGGAAGAAAAAGGATATGTTATTTTACCATTCAATATCCAATGTGGTTGGCGGTGATGTAATTTAATATTAGTTGGAGGAGAAATGAAAATTCTTATTTAGAGTGTTGTGGTGGAGCTCGCGACATGAATAAAATGGGTATTTCCTACTACTAGAGACTAATAAAATTATGGTGAATCTCTTTAAACATTTATAGTATAAAATATAAACTAACATTAATTAATGTGATGCCTTATTTGGCCACATGGTTGTCCAAACAGTGTGATAGCCACTATCTAATACCCCCACTTGCAAGGGCTAGCTGCACTATTTGACTAACTTTGAACAAGATATGAGAAAATTCACTATCAAATTTATTATATATTTAACAGAATAATTTGGAAATAATATCATGGTGGTTGAAAATCTATTCATCCTACTATTGTGCACTAATTTCCCCATATGGTTGTGTCACATGGGTAGCCCTTACTATGAACTAACCATGCTGCTCAGTTTTCCTCTTTAGTTTCATGAATTATGGGATTTAAACAAGCCTAAAATTATCATGTGTCCTCCCTTATGTCATAATTGACATTTACCAAGAGAGAACAAAAAATATAAATCAAAAGAAAAATAATCCACAATATTATCCAAATAATATATATTTCAACCTCTCCTCCTTAATAATACACATCCCTGAGTTGGACTTCTAAGGGTAAAGAGTTCTCATTTGAGAATGTTTTGGATGATTTGGCATGTACATTATATTGGAAATCTGGGCCTCCTAAAATACCTGGTCATTCCTCTATAGAATCTAATAAATTTATTTGACCAGCTTAGGCGAGTCTTCACACTCTGTTCCATTATACACACAAGGTACTCCTTAGAGTAATGATATAAATATAACAAAATCACATCCAGTTATAAACTATATGATAGATATGGATATTACCAAAAAATACCGGACACATTTATAATGTCATTTATTAGAAAATATTTATTTGGAAGATCACTATGTTATGTTATTGGTATTAATCTATCCACATCCTCGAAGGGTACTATAAACCGATTGAAAAACAATCCATACCTCTGAATACATTGATGTTCAAGCCTTGGAGATACATAAAAAAAATCCTAATCCAAGAACAAAAACAACATAGGTCATCGATGATGATTGTAATAAGACGACCACAATGCCTAAGCTATCAACATGAACTTCCTAGTTAGTTGAAATTTATATGAAGTATCGTAAATAATAGATGCCCAATGAAAAGTCATATCACATACATCTAACAAGTACAAAGGTGGTCAATATGTCCTACCATATATTCATTTTTCCGGATCCATCAAGATTGTATCATGAAATATATTATTTTAATCAACATGGGTATGTGTTTTTTCCAATAAAACAAAAATTTAAAGATGCATACATTGACTGTATCCTCTAACACATAAATTGTGAGATATGTCTATCTTTTCTAAGTGAGTGTTATAGGTCTTTCTAAAAATCACCTATATATGCAAGGACTTATAATGACCATTAAAAACATATATTTTTACGAGATAATAACTTCCAAATATGATAGATTGAGGATCTAGAAGAATAGTGATGTCCTCATTAACATATATACTCTTTAGACAATCTTTAGAAAATGTCTACTGAATAGTTAAGATGTGGGATAGCTTCATTAATAGGTACACTACTACCCCAACCGTATAGTTTCATTGAGGTGATTTTGGAAAACCCATCATGAATTCAATGGAAACATCATCCCATTTCCACCCACAAATGGAAAACAACTGGAAAATTACTTCGGTCACTGTTTATCCATATTCACCTGCTGATAGGTTATAAAATGTGGGAAAAATTGTGATATCTTCAATTTTATACTTGGAAAAAAAAATTGGAAATGAACGTCTCTATACATCATGGTGACCCCAAGATATACTAACAAATATGAGAAAATAAATTCATACATCATCCCCCATCTCATATTCGATGGAACCCATAAATTCACTTTTTTGAGAAGTGTCTCATCCTCATATATTGTCCAACATGAAGATGAATCTTCATCTACGATACATTATATTTGTACTAGGCCCTCAATATTTTATCATTTCCACATTATTACATGTTGTAGAATGGTATAGGTCATGAAATATGATGAGTGTAAAGTATTTCATTGATCCTAATAAACATCAACTAGAATCTCTACAAAAAGATCTATAACCTACCACACACCCTTGTCCTCCAAAACAACTTTCATTCGAGTCTTTTTACTCAAAGGATCATCTACTACAATACCTTATCTGGGCATATATGCAAGCATGAAATCGAAAGATTGATGTTATTAGACCCGCCAGCACTTCCTAATATTCGTATCATATTGTATACAGATATCTCTGAGGATTTTTTGATTAGTGAATAAAAAAAATATCACCACATAAATAATGGCTCCACCAGAGTAAAGCATGCACCACATCATCCAATTCAACATCATGAATCAAGAAATATTACTCCTGAGGTCTCAATTGATGGGAACCATATAGAATGACTCACTCATCTTGCAACAAAACTAATCTAAACCCAATATTATATGTCCCACAATAATCATTACTATTTTTTCTCATCTAAAATAGAATCAAGATGATCATAAACATCAACTATTCATTCCACTCATGAATGCATGTTTCATAAGATTCATCCTATACAAATATCACATCCTTCAAAGTCAATCCCATAAGATGTGTCTTGGTATGAAAAAACAAGGATGAATAGTTTTTAACACCCTTGTAACACACAAGAATCTCAGTATCCTAATGAAGTTGTTGGGATACTTCTAAGAATCTATAATTCCAACCATTATTGGGAACACTGATAATTTTATCTCTAGTATAATGTAACCTAATAAGTCGAATTTATTCGTCCTAAAGTGGATATTGGTGATATTTTCTTAATTATGGAGATCAATCGGTGTACTGAAAATAAGATCATGATGTTGGTCATGAAAACGTGGAGTGTGATAATACATAATGATATTATTCATAATGACTAGGACAAATAAATCCATATATTTGTATAAAACATGATTCATCAAGTAAATGAAATTTTTTGGTGCTGTCACGAGACCAAATAGGATAACCAGGTATTCATAACCTCTAAAATTTATTTAGAATGTAGTATGTTGTATGTTTTAATACCTTACACATAACAATGGATATCTAGAAGTCAAATAAATCTCGGTGAAAATATATTTCCTTAGAATTGACCATTATGGTAATCTATTGAATGAAGTAGATAGAGGTTATTTATCATATATTGGTTGAACAATCAATATTCCTTTAAAATCATGAGGGTACTATTAATTTTAATGGAAAAATAGACAGGTGAATCCTAAAGATAAGTGTGGGGGAGTAAAACCCACCTATCCTCTAGGTATTATAACTATTTCATGAGATCTAAATGCTTAGTAGGTACTATCCTATAAGAATAAATGGAAAATGGTTCCACTCTAGGAACTAAAAGGATAGTTAATTCTACCGGCCATACAATGGGTAGCCCTGAAAAATAGTTAGGGAATACATCCATGAAACAATCAATAATAGGGAGGGAAAATAATACGTCATATCCATGTATCATCTATGGAAATATGAGGAATCAGTTTTTTCACACTTTATAACCCTTGATTCTTATGTCCAGATCAAGATGCATGGAAATAACATTCTTTCTTCGAGATATGTCAAATAACCTCTATTGATGTAAATGTCACTCTATGATAATTAAAATAAAAATGATCTAGATATGGGGTTATACAATATATCACATTGATTAAATTATCCCAAATGTTTTCGAGGATGAAATGATTCCACATGAAAATATATCCACCTACCTCAAGGGAAAAATTGTTACAAAAGAGAACACTCTATGATCATATTCTCAATAGAATATCGAGTGTCATGAAACAGTATACATACTCCATGTAGAGGCTCATAATCTCATGAATTCCCATATTTATAAATTAGTGTGATATATAAGTGTAAAAATAAATTATACATCTAAGTGGAAGCCAATAAAATTGTAACTATAAATGGAGAGTTACTATGGATATGCTCCTCTGGAATTGGTTTCACTTTATTTAAATGGCCTATATCTTTTCCATATGTCAGAACATAACTACTCTGAGAGGTCCTTCCCTACTCGCACTATGAATCCTAAGATAGATTCCCTCTTCCTTGAGAGGCCAGTGGTATTTTAGATACCTTCTTAGAGAGATACTATTGGCCCATCAACAGAACATGCAGTAGGGGTAGTTCTCCTCCAACAAGGCACTCGGGGGAAATTTAATACAAAAAAAAAACAAAATATGGCCCAAATTATAGCAACCTATGAATACAACTAGATATCACGTGCCTTTGTGTTTAAATTTTCTTTTAATTGGGTACCGGAGACATATAATGAAATAATTAATATGATTCATGTAACTACCACTCTCCCAACCAAAAGAATCAAAGTGGTTATTCCATCCTCTAGAAAAACCACAATGGTGTATGGGTGTTATACCGACATAGATAGCACATTCCAAATCCCACAAATTCCACTCAGTTATGAGATCCTAGTTGACTATAAGAAAAATAATAGTCATCTAGAAGATTATAACATGTGATATGATGGCATACACCAATTCATCCTTGAGTAACCTTACAAAAATGAGAACATCACCCATAAGAGTCTATGTGAAACTTTATAGCTCGTTAAAAAAATTAAAATATTCTATTATAGATATGGATCCTTATTGAAGGATCATGACTCTCTAGCTTAGTCATCCCTCAACATCTGTTTGAATATATAATCATAAATGGACATCTTGAAATTTATCAAATCATAACATGATATGGGTCATTCTAGGTAATGACATCCCACCTTCACTTTGAAAAACAACATAACATATTGATTTCAATCTTCAACATCTTATTTAGAGAAACAATAATATTTATTAATAGGAAAAGCATGGAATCAATACATGACTCTTCAGTATATGGTCCACTATCCCATGAAAGGGTAGTAGGATTATAAAAATTCTCTAGAGTCAGCTCTCCCATATTTTTGAATGTTTGGAAAAATACTTTCATATATTACATTATACAATAAAAATAATGTCATAATAGGGTATTAATTCCCATATCTAGATTTGTAAATGGTGATACAGGTGGTAGTACTGAAGTTATCACTATTGTATCAGGATTCACCACCACTAGAGCATAGTAATCTCCACTTTTTGGGTGTACGACCCTAGGTTATCTTAGTGGAATGATTCTGAAAAGATATATACAGACCTTAGAAAATATTACAACAATTGAGATGTTTATAGATAAGAAATAGTATTTTTACACATCATTTATATAAAAAATATCTCACCTCTCTAGATACTATAAAATATAGGTCTATTTTTTAAATAAATTATATAAAAATCTATAAAAATCTGTAGAGACACTCCCAACTTCCCACTACTACAGTTGAGTCTACATCTAGGTCTTGTATCAGCAAAGTGGTTATGATATATGGAGTGTCAATTAGATGGTATGTACAAAAACAACCATTAATTTTTCAAAGGGAATCCCCATTTAGTGGTAACTATTTCATATAAATGTTTTAAATTCATTTAGGTTTCTACTATATATATATATATCTGGGATTATAACATGGTCCAGTTAAATTCATTGAATTTCAAAATTTTAAAAATACTTAACCCTTATACTTTTATATTGTCATAATATTAACTTCAACATGACCTCTAAAGCTAGTATATTTTTGTAATAGGTCATGTGAAATGATATTATTAAATGGTTTAGAATTTAGGATATATTAGAGTACATGCTTCATAAATCACCATTGGCATTTAAGCAATCTGATCATTGATTTTTGATTTAGTTCATGGAACAAGTAGATCCATCACCCACAACTTGGTATAATTGGCCAATTATGGTTTCCTCATCAATCTATCTAAGGAAATTTTATTTTAGATTAAAATATGAAAATTAATTAATTCAATTATACACCCCTATAGAAAATTTTAACACATTTTCACATATACTAATCAAGGAACTAACTCTGTGAAACATGAATTTTTTGTGAAAAGAAGATGTGGCATGTCATGATGCATTGCAGATTAGTCAGAAGGTTCCTTTGGTGATTCATTAGATTAAAATTAATTACCTTAATATGATAAGGATAATATAACCCATAATTGAAATATATGAAATTTATTAATGTCACAAAACATGTGTATCATCCAATGGTGATATCATATCTACAATAAAAGGCGGAAAAAAATATTTCTGCCTACTATTCGCCACCAACTGTCCAATACCCCACCCATGTGGGGTAGTCACACAGTTTGACTAAGCATGCCTAAGGTATGTGAAAAACAATTATCACATATATGAGATATTTTAAACAATCATGTGTCCTAAATCAGATGGATGTAAAAAAATGATGAAACTAAATTTTGTGCATTATCTTCCCCACATAGTCCACCTATACATTTAGTAGTAGTTATTAACTAGATGTCTTGCTAATTAAACAACTCCAATTTCGAGATCTCTGAACTATGTGAACACCACAGTTGATACGGTGACCTCCCTTAATCGATAGTTCATGTATATCATAAAAAATAGTGATTTTAAACTGTATGACCAATGATAGAAACCTTTATGAAAATATGAATGGTTTCACTAATGACTCTTCATCAATGTTCTTATTCTATAATCACCTCCATAAGTGTTCTTTCAACCAATTAATTCATATCACATCCATATCATCATCTCTTCCTATCTTTGATACATCTCATCACAACCTCATCTTAGTTTTCTCATCCATAACCATGTCGTATGTATATAACCACTAGAATCCAATTGTGATACACTATACCAAAACCCAATAAGAAAACCCATGGAAAACTATACAAAACCACATTTAGTTAATTTGGAATACATGTATATGTTATACCATTGAGAAGTTATAACCAGCACACAGATTCTTGGTAAACTATTGTCCATGAATGATCATATAATCACTTACCAAACAATTAAAGAATCATAGACTTGATAAATCATATAAAAAATTCTTTTGGAAGGATATTGAGTAAGTGGTAGATATTAGTAGTCCATTCTTCCAAAAACCTATATGTGAACTAAGACACCTAAACCCAATGACATTGAACACCAGATGCCTTCCGGATTGTGTTTTTTGAAGAGTATGAAATGATAAAATATAATGAAATGATATATCACACATCCATTCTATGGGAAACAACCGATACATAGACTCAATAATAACTATCATCCCACATGGCACCAAACATAAACTATTGAGGAAAATTGGAACAGATTCCCTTTAAGTACAGAAGTATCAAAATTCAACCACATTAACCATATTCATTTATTAATTTAGAAGTAACAATTTATTCCTTTTTTAGATTTTTAATAAAAATTAATCCATTCATTTCATTATGAAACTCTATTTTTTTATAAATCTCACTATAATTTCATTATTATATCACATTATCCTTATAAATCAATTAAAAAACACATGGTTTCAATTATTCAATATTATTAACATAAATCCCCATCCAATAATTTCATTATTAATACATAAACAATTCATTGATTTTTTAATTTTATGACTCATACTAAACTTCCATAATGATGATGTACTCGTATTGAATAAGAAATATATTTCACCAACAATAATCATGAAATAATTATTATTTTTAATTCATGAAATCATTCCCTTACACTTTAGAATCATTAATTCATATTTTCTTAAAGAAATATTACATTATTCTTGCATAATTAAATTTTACATCAAAAAATGTACACTTCCACCTAGTATCCATTTTATCCACCAAAGAAAAAATTGAAGATATTAAAAAATTATTTTTCAGAACACATATATAGAATTTTAATCTTTATAATATCTGTGTCCCAAATCTTCATTAATACCAAAAAAAATTTCTTCAAATTCATTGTGAGATCATACATCTCATTTAGAGAGACCAAAAATAAAGAACAAATTTAGTTATTCCATAAGTAGACATAAATGTATTATTTCATGAAAAGTATACCTTATGCTCAATATAAACACATTCTCTCCCAATAAATAAAATTATGAAACAAATTTTTTTTCGAAATTATTTTATAATAAATAATAATTGAAAATTAAAAACATAATGGTTTCATTAATATAATAGAATCATTGAAAATATGTTTTGAAAATGTTATAAATTTTGTCCACAAAAGAAATAAATAATTTAAAATTTATTTATGAGTATTTTACTCACATGTCACGAAAATTTATTTACATAAAACTATAGTAGTAGAATCCCACCCCAAGTGGGAACATAATTATTATTTTAGACGATTTTCCACAATACCTCCAGCTTGCATCCCCAAACACCAGAGCTTGCTAACTAGCAAAAAGGGCTTGGGTGTATTTTGGGGGGAGAATATTCCCTCACGGGTTAGAGTGTAGTGTAGATATATATATAGGAATAATAAATTAGACTCAGCAGTATGTGAAATTTTATGACCATACCAGTAACTCATTCTAGAGAAATATGTTACATCAAATAGATATTTGATGAAAAATAATATAAAATTATGAAATATAAGTATCATACTGAAAAAATAAAAATAATAAGTAGATGAAATATGATTATGATTCCCGTGTACCTATAAAAATGTGTGGGGTGGAATAGGGGTGATCAACATATACCACATTCGATAAAAATAATATAAAGAAGGACCAATATTGCTTCAAATAACATCAGGAGAAAAACATTGATCCTCTACCCCCAAAGTCCATCATAGAACTGTAAATCATGCATTGGAACCATGATGAATCTCGTTATCAATACCTAAAACTATGAAGTATTCATGGGTACAAAATTTTATCCATGAAGGGTGTTAGATATAAACCCAGTAGGAAACCACCAACGGTGTCCACATCAATCAATTTGGTACATCATAAATTGGATACCATGAAATTAAAAATAAATGAAATACAAAAAGAAATTACTAAATAAACTAGAATGGGTTCCACTTCGAACCCCCATACAACTATACCTTCATCATCCAAATAAAGTGTGTCTGAACCAAAAAATACTTCATGAGTAAAGTTATATGTTTAACATATATAATAATATGAGCACTGTTACCATGGTTTTGATTTTTCTTGGAAAACACAGCCATGAAGATCCAATTTCAAAGGTTTATTTATTATTTAAGGTCATTCCTTTAATTAAATAATATTCACCAGGATCCCATCAACGGAGGTCTATGTAAGAACCCAACTATCACACTAGGGGATATGATATGACCCAATCCATAAGAGTCATTCCACGGATACCCATGTATGATAGTTATAGTGTTATCCCAAGGATGATGTGATAATTTCAAGAATTAACCTCCTTGTACTTCCCTATTATTGCACGTAGGGGCCAATGACAGTGTCATTTTATGGTACAACGAATTTTACATTGAACATATCAATAAAGTGTCCCCTCGAGAATAGGTCTCACACATATGGAGGTAAGAAAGAAAAAAAAGATGAGTCAGTCCCATACATGGTTAGTGTCTCCCCCTTCATGTTTTCAATTCATTAATAAATTCCAATTATGGAATGATGAGCGGGTCCTAGGGATCCTCAAGTTAGAACACCTTTGATCTCCCTCATCATTATTGTGATGGAAGATAATTATATCATAGTTAAAAATTATAAATTCATTCAATTATTAATTACATTTTATATAAATGGGTGTGGGGCTTACCTCATGGAACACCTTCTAAACAATTTTGTCTATCAATTGATGGTACTTATGATAGGTTATTCCCCTCATGGGATGTGGTTAAATTTAAAAAAGAGAGGAAAATAGGCCCCTATAGTGGAATAATAATATGTTGGTGGCATTTGAAAATGAAATCAACCAAATTGGTTTATTTTCTACTTTCTAGGCTCTCAATAAACATGAATAAGCAATAAAATTAATTTATTTTACAATCTTGATATTTCTATGTATGGATGTGGTACCCAAAATCATGATGAAAGTTGTTAAATGCAACGAATCGGGTGGGAATAAACTATAACACCTACCTCAGTCCCAAAAATCTTTAATCAAAGAGCCTAGACATTTGAGTCATGATAGAAAGGAAGATATTGATGAAATCATAAAATGCCCTGTAAAATGGGGAAAATAAAATTTCCCCAAAATACCTCAATAATGGATGGAAGCAATAAGATAAATAAATATGTGTAATTTAGATCATACTTAAATCATTACTATTATTCGTATGGGGAGATAATTGGATAACAGAGGATGGTGTAGTGTTTATCACCAAATTATCAATGGTAAAAACCCTCATGAAGAGTAGAAGAGGTTCCTCTACTAGATAAGGGAGAAATAAATAAGGGTTTTATATAATAAAATAATTAATTAAAAAAATTAAATTTCACCCACACATGAATTGGTGCATGTTTTGGCCACAAAGATGGAAAAACTACCCACCAGCCATGCAAAAATATCAATGTCTATGATTTTTTAAAACCCCCACAATTGTACCCCTGGTGTTTCATGGTTGTAGAAAAACCATGTGCCCTCATTTCCCAACATTATCAATCCGAATTTTTTGGATAAATTGTGATCGCTAGGATGTAAGGTTTCTCCACACTTGGATGTCCAATTTGCTTCTTCAACATTTGATTATTTGATCTCTGAACTAGTTCCAGAGAACCTTGAGACCTTCAGAAATACATTAGGAATATTCGTTAGGCCCAATCCAATAAATTTAAACAAAAAAATTAGTCTGTATGTTTTAGAAAATTTGGTAAATTACAAACTCCACTCTCACACCCAAGAAAATGTATCCCCTAGTTTCAATTCAAAGGGAGGTATAATTTTTTCACGTTAGAGTTTCTGTTACAACACATGAACATCTCCCCTCTGCCACTATCATGTCTCATATTTTTTGAATCATTGATCCCATAAAAATAATACTAGAGGAACTGAACTACCTTAGAGATACTCCATGCTCTGATCAACAATACATAATATATTCTACAGGAAATGCGCTTCTTCCACTAGCTCAATATATTCAGGGTAAAATGAATTAGACATCTCAAGATGATACCACTAAAGTTGCGATACGTGGAAGAAATATAACATCGAACCGTACCTCTGAGGATGATATAATTATTATGATACAGGCCCCAAAATATACATTATCTCGAAAGACCCAACATTTAGATAAAATAACATTCCCAAACATTGAATTCTTCTATGACCCTTCCATGGAAAAAACCACAAAAAAATATATTCACCTAGATTAAACTCTATAGTTTAATAACAACCATTAGTATAAGACACTTACCAACACTATGATACAACTGTATAATTTTAAATCACTTTAAATTTCTTTGAATTATCCTGAATGAGATAAAGAACCAATTTAAGTGACTTGCTAACCTCTAACAAAAACATAGTTTAAAAAAACTACCTACCAATATGGGGCTCATAGGGATCCATCTAAATCATTTCGAATAAAAATTTTGTTGTAGGAATCCTCATTAAGAGGTAAATCAATTTCCCATGTTCTTCAAAAGTCCCGTATAAATTTCTGAATCATGTCCTCTAACAAATGTATCATCCAATCAGATTACCTTTTCAAAATGAGAGTGATTTGTTGTACAAAAGCTGACCTATGAACCTAATGCCTTTTGAAACCCTTTCCAAAACAACGAGGTAAACAATGTGTCTCAGTCCTATACGATAGAATGGGTCACACCTTGAATGCACGCTATCTCCTGAATGTAAATCATCTAATGATCATCAATGAGTAATATATCCTATATCATTATGTTTTATGACAGATTGGTCATCTTATGACAACCCTGCTTTTTATTACAACTTAAGAATGCTTTATTACATAAAACATCACTTAATACAACAAAGAAGATCGAGAGGTTTAGTGTCTTTGGGGCTTAGGGTCATTACATAAAAACATTAAACTTGAATTACAACATCTTTATTGAAAACTTCCTTTACATGACCACTACATTCTTTCGTACTTAGCATTGCATGGGATAACTCGAGGACATGCATAAGAAAAGGGTGAGCTATAAATCCCAGTAAGGGAGTACACAATGAATAACATGAGGAGTACAATACATGTTAGGAAATAGGAATATCAATAGAGCATAAGAGAAACATGAACATAAAGGCATGATAATGTATGATAATTATAACATGGAAATGTGGCAACAACACTTAACATTGAATTAGCATGAGCCAAGGCTCATTGCACATGGAGCATGAGTAAACCCTCATTGCACTTGAATCACGAGTAAACCCTCGTTGCACTTGAATTAGCATGAGTAAAAACTCATTGCACATGAAGTATCATGATACTATACTTTACCCAATGCATTGGAGCGCTATAAAGGGCGCACCCTTCTTAAACATTTCATTTCATGCATAAGTGTGCCACATGGATCATAAAACATGGATTCATAAAACATAATCATTTATTCCACGATAAAGGAATGTGGAATTTATACATGGAACATTATAATCAATAGTAAATTTGCATAATGGTGAATACCCTTGATGGAGAAATGGGCATGGTATTCACTACACAATGACATTGGCTTAGAAAATCGGTGCGATTTCGGCAGTGTAACGGCGTGACATAAGAATTCATAAAAAAGGTTGATGAGAGAGAAAGGGGATCCTCATCAAATTTCATGTAATGGATAGTAAGGAGATCATATATATACATGTCCCAACAATAGAAATGGAATCTAGATTCATGATACAAAAGTATTGCTTGAATGTAAAAGAAGAGAGAGAAGTTCCTTTCGGAATTTCGGCATAGTAACGGGTGTACATGGGAGGCATTTAATGAGAGAGAAAGGGTTCTCCCATCATTCAAACAATAAGAGGGAAGTATGGGGGAGGTGCTAAACCATACCCCAACATTCATAATTGAAATAAAAAAAAGGCAATACAACTTAAAGAAAATTGACAAAAATGAGAAGGGAAGAAAACCCCTTACTTGGAAGTGTGCTTCCAAAGGCTAGAGAGAGGCTTGTGAGAGGCTTCTTGGGAGCTTGGGGCACCTTGAGAGGATTCTAGAGAGAGTAGGGAAGAGGTTAGAAGAACTTCAAGGGCTTTGAGTGAGGAGGAAGTGGGAGCTTGGGTGGGTTTATATAGGAAAGGTGAGATAATTCTTTATTATTTAGGTTTGGGACCCCTTATATTAAAATAATCCAAACCACAATCCATCCCATGGTATTTGCCCATGGTTTCTGGAAACGGAAAGAGGAAAACAATATTTTACAAGTCCAAGGTCCGAACTTATTAAAAAAATTAGGGTTTCTTATGTGGAGGTGAGTCACACTCCCATGGAAATTAATTTAAAATGGCAAAGTGTTGAATAAGTCTTGAGGGCTCCATTAATGCTTTGAAAAGTAAGTCAAACAAACCCGAACCCTCATTATTTTAATGATAAAACACATATTGGCCGAACATAAGGATTATGGTATTTTATTACATCACCATTGGGTCATTATGATGTCATAAAACACATTATATATTTAAATGGTATTTAATTTTTACCCAAAAATTTTACTGTCTCAGAAAATTATGAAAAATTCACCGTTGGATAAATTCGACGTCCTGATTCCAAAAATAATATTTATTTTATCTAAATAATTTTCTAAATATGTGAATTTTTACTTTTAAAATAAAAACCGACATTTATATAAAATTCACGGGTTTTGAAAGAAATGGCTTTCAAACCTTAATAAAAATTTTAATTGCATTCATAAAATTATAAGATCATTTTTATTTAATAAAAATTAATTTAATATTAATAATAATATTTTATTAAAATATTATTCAATTCAAAAATCCTTTAATTTAATAAAATATAATTCTTAATTAAATAATAATTAAAAACACCATTTGTACTTTAAAAACTAATTACAATGTATCAAAAAATATATTCATTATTATAAACAAAAAATAATGTACATGAACATGGTGCTACTTATTTGTTACATAACCCCTTAAAATAGCCGCATAAGACCTAAGGGTAAGGTGTGCGATGGTGACAGACTCTTGGGGTTGCTCGGATAACATCGCTCGACTGGTAATCTCTATAGAATTCCATTTTTCCCGTAGACGATCACATTCGAGCTTGACTTGATGAAGCTCAGCTTGGGATTGGTCAAGGTCAAATCCCAAAGACGCCACCTCTTTTCCGAGCTCTGACAAATGGGCTTCGTAAGGGGAAATTCTACTGGATGAGGCCATCACTTCCTTTGTCTGAGTAGAAAAGGTTTTGTTAAAGCCTTATATTTATACTACTCAGATGATCACTCTTCAACGGCTATAAAAGTAACGGTCACAAATTATAACATAAAACTAAAGAAGCTGATATCTTATAAAAACATGTTTCATAAAGAAACATTTAACTAGATCAAGAGGGATTTTCCATTAATGAATCTTTGTGTCGTTACAACATTCCCCCCTTAAGAAATTTCACCCTCGAAATTTTCCTTTTCCCACACTAAAACAAATGTGGGTAACTTAGCTTCATCATATCCTCTGACTCCCAAGTTGCTTCTTCAAACTTGTGGTTTCTCCACAACACCATGACGAGGGGCATTGTCTTATTTCGTAGAACTTTTTCTCTATGATCTAAGATCTTCACTGGTTGCTCCTCATAAGAAAGATCATCTTCCAATTGTACCACCTCGGAAGAGAGTACATGTGAAGGGTCCGGTATGTACTTCTTTAAGAGGGATACATGAAAGACATTATGCACCTTGGACATAGTCGGTGGAAGTGCTAGTCGATAGGCCATAGCCCCAACACGATCAAGAATCTCGAATGGGCCGATGTACCTTGGACTTAACTTCCCTTTCTTTCCAAACCTCATGACCTTCTTCCACGGAGATATGCGTAAAAACACTATGTCTCCGACTTTAAACTCAAGGTCTCGTTGACGATTATCTGCATAACTCTTCTGTCGACTTTGGGCTGCCTTGATATGCTGCTGAATGGTTTTCACCTTCTCCACCATTTCATCGACCATTTCTGGTCCAAGCAGCTTACGTTCACCGACCTCATCCCAACATGCCGGTGTTCTACACCTTTTCCCATACAGGGCTTCATATGGTTCCATTTGGATGCTCGAGTGGAAACTATTATTATAAGAGAACTCAACTAGAGGAAGATGTTGATCCCATCCTCCTTTAAAGTCCATTGAGCATGCTCTCAACATATCCTCAAGTGTTTGGATAGTCCGCTCTGATTGGCCATCAGTTTGAGGATGATAGGCCGTACTGATGTTCAGTTCAGTATTCAGAGCATGTTTAAGACTCTTCCAAAACATAGAGGTAAATCTTGGATCTCGGTCAGACACAATAGATAGTGGTAATCCATGCAACCGTACCACTTTCCTGATATATATCCGTGCCAGTTGATCCAGGGAGAAATCCTCTCGAATAGCAATGAAGTGTGCAGTCTTTGTAAGACGATCCACAACAACCCAGATTGCATTGTTGCCTTTGGATGTCCTTGGAAGTCCAGTGACGAAGTCCATGGTGATGTTCTCCCATTTCCATTCTGGTATAAGCAATGGTTGCATCATCACCTTAGACTTCTGCCTCTCTGCCTTCACTTGCTGACACACCAGGCACTTTGATGTATATTCAGCGATCTCCTTCTTCATATTATCCCATCAAAAGTTTTCTCGGAGATCTCGATACATCATTGTGCTCCCTGGTTGAATATAAAAATTTGAACTATGTGCATCATCCAAAAGTTCCTTCTTCAGCTCCGAACATGATGGAACACATAGTCTTTTCCCAAACCGCACAATTCCTTCTTCATTAACATTAAACTCTGAGGATTTTCCCTTTTTGATAGCTTCCACTTTTTCTTGGATTCCTGCATCATCCTTTTGAGCATCCTTTATCCTATCCAAAAGAGATGGTTGATAAATCATTTGTGAAAGGATTGATGATGTTCCCTTCTTTATGATTCCCAAATCCATCTCATCAAGTCTAAGAAGATTGGATCCTTCTCAATTCTCATCATTGATAGAATAGCTGGATCTTTTCTACTTAGGGCATCCACCACCTTGTTCGCTTTCCTGGGGTGGTAATGTATTGAACAGTCATAATCCTTGATGAGCTCTATCCATCTTCTCTGGCGCATATTAATCTCTTTCTGTGTGAATATATATTTAAGACTCTTGTTGTCAGTATATATCTCACATTTCTCTCCATAGAGATAATGCCGCCAGATTTTCAAGGCAAAGATCACCGCCACCAACTCCAGATCATGCGTTGGATAGTTTCGCTCATGGATTTTCAACTGCCTTGATGCATAGGATATCACTTTATCATTATGCATCAGCACACATCCTAATCCCTTCTTCGAAACATCACTGAATACCACAAAAAGCTCCCCACTTGTGGTTAAAGTGAGCACGGGTGCAGTGATAAGCCTCCTTTTCAACTCCTTGAAGCTTTCTTCGCATTCATCACTCCAAGCAAGCTTTAATCTCTTTCTAGTTAGCTTGGTAAGAGGGTTGGACAATCGTGAGAAATTTCTCACAAATCGTCGATAATATCCAGCTAACCCCAAGAAGCTACGGATATCAGTCATCGATGTTGGCCTCGGCCATCCCTCAATTGCATCTGTTATGGAGGGGTCCACAGATATCCCATTGCTTGTGATGATATGACCCAAGAATGAGACCTCCTTCAACCAGAACTCACACTTGCTGTACTTGGAATAGAGATTCTCCTTGCGCAAAGTCTCCAGTACAGTTCTTAAAAGCTCCTCATGGTCCTCCTTGGTTTTGGAGTATATTAGAATATCATCTATAAAGACTACCACAAATTTGTCTAGGTAATCTCTAAAGACTCTATTCATTAAGTCCATGAATATTTCTGGAGCATTGGTGAGTCCGAAAGGCATTACTATGAATTCATAGTGCCCATACCTTGTACGAAAAGCTGTCTTGGGGATATCATCCTTCTTTACCCTTACTTGATAATATCCCGACCGCAAGTCCACCTTGGAGAAGTATTGTGCTCCACGCAGCTGATCAAACAAGTCATCGATTGTTGGGAGAGGATACTTGTTCTTTATCGTGATTTTGTTAAGT
This sequence comes from Viscum album, assembly GCA_963277665.1. Lineage (NCBI taxonomy): Eukaryota > Viridiplantae > Streptophyta > Magnoliopsida > Santalales > Viscaceae > Viscum > Viscum album. Next base: position 1,098,099,159 of record OY728157.1, read on the forward strand.
TCACGATAATCGATGCAAAGCCGCATTCACCCATCCTTCTTCTTGACGAAGAGGACTGGTGCACCCCATGGTGATGCACTTGGGCGTATAATCCCTTTATCCAGATTCTCCTGTATTTGTTTCTTCAGCTCTTCAAGCTCTACAACAGCCATTCTATATGGAGTCTTGGATATTGGTAGAGCCCCAGGTATAAGTTCAATTGAGAACTCGACATCTCTTCTTGGAGGAAGACCTGGAAGTTCCCCGGGAAATACTTCAGCGAATTCCCTCACAATAGGCATTTCATCAAGGGTGGTTTCTTCCTTGGACTCAATCATCTGAGCCAGATATGCGTGCTCATAAGGCAGTAATATCCATGCTTGAGATGATGGAGATAAAGGAGATTCATCTTCCTCCTGACACTTGTAAAGAATCGGGGGTCGATTCTCCATATGGAGTGTGATTTCCCTCTCCCGACAATTTATGTTGGCTCCATATAAGGAAAGCCAATCCATGCCAAGAATTGCATCAAATTACACCAAAGGGAGTATGACGAGGTTCGACGGGAAATTCAATCCACATATTATAATAGGGGAGGACTTATACTCATGGGATGCAATGATTGCCCCATTTTTCATACTCACCAACATCTTTACTTCCATGATTTGTGGTGGTGCAGGGATTGTTCTACTAAACTTTTGAGATATAAAAGAATGCGTAGAACCTAAATCAAAAAGTATGTTCGCTATTCTTGAATGAATAACCTGCGTACTTGTCACCACTTCGTTGTCGGGGTTCACTTTGGCAGAAGTGATGGAAAAAGTTCTTCCTTGCTGTCTTGGAGGTTGCTGGTTGCCCTCGATAACCCTTGGATTAGGGCACTGATTTGCAAAATGACCCAGTTCATTGCATTTGTAGCATTGAACAACGCGTTGAGGTTCGAACGGAGCGTTCCTCTCCTCTGTCGCAGTCGTGGGTCCTTCTTGCTGACAGTTAACAGCTAGGTGCCCTTCTATTCCACACTTGAAGCATTTTCTTGTCCCCCTAAGGCAATTTCTAGGGTGCTTCTTTCCACACTTTTGGCAAGTGGGGTGCTGGAATTTCTTAGCGCAGTTGGATTTATCCATCGGACCACCAGCATTGAAGTCCACCTTCCGCTTCTTGTTCCCATGATACCCATGTGATTCTCCGATCTCCATTTCAACCTTGAGGGCACATCGGACAATTTCCTCATAGCTGTCAAAGTCACGGATCGCTAATGCTTTCCGCAAGCTAGGCTTCAGCCCACCAAAGAAGCGGTCAACCTTGCATTCGGGGGTAACGACAAAGCCAGAAGCATATCGTGCAAGCCTTGTGATGTTTGCCTCGTACGCTCCCACAGATTCCTCATCTTTCTGCTTGAGGGAAAGGAAGTCCCTTTCCATCTTAAGACGGATGGTGTGCGGAAAATATTTATCGAAAAACATCTTCCGGAATTCCTTCCATTCCAAAGCCTCGATCTCCTCCTCAGGCTTCGTATTTTTGATCAACGTCCACCATTGATCAGATTCACCCTCCATACGATAAGCCGCCAGGAGAACCTTCTCTTTTTCAGAGCATTGGAGGATAGAGAATATCTTTTCAATGGAGTTGATCCATTGTTCAGCGATCGTGGGATCAGATGATCCACTAAAAGTAGGAGGCCTTTGTCTCATGAAGCTTTCAATAGCGACTTGTTCTTTCTTAGGGGGGGTTGAACGTTCCTCTTCACCAGTGTTTCTATTCAAAACTTGAGTTAGCTGAGAGAGAAGCGTGACAAAGTTCACGATTCCCGCTCCCATTGGATTGGGCATCTCATAAGTACAATCATCACACTGATCTTCACAACGGTTGTTAGCCCGAGTTCTCCTATTACCGTCCATTGGCTGGAATAAAAGGAACGTTAGGGGTAACACATAAAGGGTAATCCAAAGACAAAAGTTGATGACTTATAAATAAACTTTAATCTCTTTAACTCACGAGTCTATAGGATTCAATCCAGGATTTTCACGATCTTCCTTCTAAAATATATTCTTAGGGGAATTTTTCCCTTAATAAGGGTTCATACTATGATTGTGAATTTATCAAAACATATCCCCCGGGAGTGTCGTAACCAAGAGTGCAGCAAGGCCCGTTGTCGTGCACCAGTTCCCGTTCGAGTATAGCTTAAAGCGGTGTTTTCGGGTTTTACCCCTAGGATATATCTGTGCCAGAGCCGCCTCTACCTGCTCGTATCCAGATAGGGATGTATTTGTTTGATAAACCACTTTCTTAGTATTTACCAAAACAAATGGATGTTTTTATTATTCTTAGTCTTGTATCTATGGATTTACTAGGGTTTCCTAATCCCAAAAATAACTAAACCTATCCTCTGATACCAACTATGACAACCCTGCTTTTTATTACAACTTAAGCATGCTTTATTACATAAAACTTCACTTAATACAACAAAGAAGATCGAGAGGTTTAGTGTCTTTGTGGCTTAGGGTCATTACATAAAAACATTAAACTTGAATTACAACATCTTTATTGAAAACTTCCTTTACATGACCACTACATTCCTTCGTACTTAGCATTGTATGGGATAACCTGAGGACATGCATAAGAAAAGGGTGAGCTATAATGCCCAGTAAGGGAGTACACAATGAATAACATGATGAGTACAATACATGTTAGGAAAAAGGAATATCAATAGAGCATAAGAGAAACATGAACATAAAGGCATGATAAAGCATGATAATCATAACATGGAAATGTGGCAACAACACTTAACATTGAATTAGCATGAGCCAAGGCTCATTGCACATAGAGCATGAGTAAACCCTCATTGCAATTGAAGCATGAGTAAACCCTCGTTTCACTTGAATTAGCATGAGTAAAAACTCATTGCTCATGACGTATCATGTTATTATACTTTACCCAATGCATTGGAGCGCTATAAAGGGCGCACCCTTCTTAAACATTTCATTTCATGCATAAGTGTGCCACATGGATCATAAAACATGGATTCATAAAACATAATCACTTATTCCACGATAAAGGAATGTGGAATTCATACATGAAACATTATAATCAATATTAAATGTGCATAAAGGTGAATACCCTTGATGGAGAAATGGGCATGGTATTCACTACACAATGACATTGGCTTAGAAAATCGGTGCGATTTCGGCAGCGTAACAGCATGACATAAGAATTCATAAAAAAGGTTGATGAGAGAGAAAGGGGTTACTCATCATATTTAAATGTAATGGACAGTAAGGAGATCATATATATACATGTCCCAACAATAGAAATGGAATCTTGATTCATGATACAAAAGTATTGCTTGAATGTAAAAGAAGAGAGAGAAGTTCCTTTCGGAATTTCGGCATAGTAACGGGTGTACATGGGAGGCATTTAATGAGAGAGAAAGGGTTCTCCCATCATTAAAACAATAAGAGGGCAGTATGGGGGAGGTGCGAAACCATACCCCAACATTCATAATTGAAATAAAAAAAAGACAATACAACTTAAAGAAAATTGACAAAAATGAGAAGGGAAGAAAACCCCTTACTTGGAAGTGTTCTTCCAAAGGCTAGAGAGAGGCTTGTGAGAGGCTTCTTGGGAGCTTGGGGCAACTTGAGGGGATTATAGATAGAGTATGGCAGAGTTTGGACGAACTTCAAGGGCTTTGAGTGAGGAGGAAGTGGGAGCTTGGGTGGGTTTATATAGGAAAGGTGAGAGAATTCTTTATTATTTAGGTTTGGGACCCCTTATATTAAAATAATCCAAACCACAATCCATCCCATGGTATTTTCCCATGGTTTCTATAAAAGGAAAGAGGAAGGCAATATTTTACAAGTCCAAGGTCCGAACCTATTAAAAAAATTATGGTTGCTTATGTGGAGGTGAGTCACACTCCCATGGAAATCAATTTAAAATGGCAAAGTGTTGAATAAGTATTGAGGGCTCCATTAATTCTTTGAAACGTAAGTCAAACAAACCCAAAACCTCATTATTTTAATGATAAAACACATATTGGCCGAACATAAGGATTATGGTATTTTATTACATCACCATTCGGTCATTATGATGTCATAAAACACATTATATATTTAAATGGTATTTAATTTTTACCCAAAAATTTGACTGTCTCTGAAAATTATGAAAAATTCACTGTTGGATAATTTCGACATCCTGATTCCAAAAATAATATTTATTTTATCTAAATAATTTTCTAAATATGTGAATTTTCACTTTTAAAATAAAAACCGACATTTATAAAAAATTCACGGGTTTTGACAGAAATGGATTTCAAACCTTAATAAAAATTTTAATAGAATTCATAAAATTATAAGATCATTTAAATTTAATAAAACTTAATTTAATATTAATAATAATAATTTATTAAAATATTATTTAATTCAAAAATCCTTTAATTTAATAAAATATAATTCTTAAGTAAATAATAACTAAAAACACCATTTGTAGTTTAAAAACTAATTACAATGTATCAAAAAATATATATTCATTATTATATACAAAAAATAATGTACATGAACATGGTGCTACTTATTTGTTACATAACCCCTTAAAATAGCCGCATAATACCTAAGGGTAAGGTGTGCGATGGTGACCGACTCTTGGGGTTGCTCGGATAACATCGCTCGAGTGGTAATCTCTATCAACTTCCATTTTTCCCGTAGACGATCACGTTCGAGTTTGACTTGATGAAGATCAGCTTGGGATTGGTCAAGGCAAAGCCCAAAGACGCCACCTCTTTTCCGAGCTCCGACAAATGGGATTCGTAAGGGGAAATTCTACTAGATGAGGCCATCGCTTCCTTTGTCTGAGTAGAAAAGGTTTCGTTAAAGCCTTATATTTATACTACTCAGATGATCACTGTTCAACGGCTATAAAAGTAATGGTCACAAATATTAACATAAAACTAAAGAAGTTGATATCTTATAAAAACATTTTTCATAAAGAGACATTTAACTGGATCAAGAGGGATTTTCCATTAATGAAACATTGGGTCGTTACACATCTTATCAATGAACACACATAAAAAATCATTTCCTTGGGAAGATTTCATAAATCTTACCAGAAAATCCATGTTGACATCATCCAATTTCCACTTAGAATGGTGTTGTGTCAATTGAAACCTAGTGGGTCTCTAGTGTTTTCTATCACCTATTAGAAAGTGGTGCACTGAGTGAAAAATAATGTCAATAACCTCTTCATACCTGGCCACAAATATATACATTTCCTGGGTTAGAAAATCTTGATAGGACATAGGTGAATGAACAAAAATAGGATGGATACTCCCACATCAATTCAACCCTTATATTAGAATGCTCTAGCAACATCCCATGGAAGATCAAGATCTAACTATTGTGAAAAACCCAACTAGGTGGTGTGATTTAACCTGTGATGCTCTACCTCATGATGAGGCCCTCAGAATCCAATATTTTTCTCATCCAAACCAACTATATGAGGGATCATGTCATTTTCAAAGCTTCTAAATCTGGATTCCCTCACTATTCAAGATTCCCTAGGTGCATCTTAGAAAATAAATCCATCAACATCTACTCATTGTTTTCATCCTTGACAAGTTGTTCCTATTTTTTCATCTTAGAGTGCCATCTAGGGAATTACCCTTTCTATGTGTATAAGTAAGCTCAAAATAAAAAGAATCATGGTAATCATCCAACGTGAATTTCCTCAGGTTCATGTCTTGTTTTGTGGAGATACGTTTGAATCTTTTTGATCCATGTAAATGATGGATCACTCACCAAAATGATTGTTCCTCCAAATCTGTACGTCATGGACATGGTAGCTAGCTCAAATTCATGAAAATGTTAATTCCTCTTTGACACATCATATATAAAGACTTGTATACTACAACATGATATACCTTCATCAAAAAATACCCCCAATCTGATCATTAAATAAAAACATTAAATTTTTTATCATCTACTAGGCTGAAGAAAAAAAATTATTTGTACTGAAGTCATTCATCGCATTAATCTAGTCAAATATCACCTCGTTCTTGTTTAATTACATAAAAGGACCTACCAAACATGATAAATACTAAATAAATCTCCAATAATAGCCAGAAATCCATAAGAATATGTGTATTTGAAACACATTCTTGGGTGACTCCCAAGAAAACACAATTCTAACCATCTACTGGCCAACAAATACGAAATATTATGAAGTTATATGATCAATAATGTGAACCATAATGATCTAAATGTGGAATTTATATATATTATCATATTATTGTTTCTCAATTTGTTTACTCAAAATAACATCATGATGGTTTTCATGGTCGTGTATGGTGTGAGAATACACTTAGATGTCATCTACCAAGGCTACCACAATATAATTATGATATGGGTGTAATTTTTAATTCATTGAATCCATAAAGACTATTATAACATTCTTCAGACTGAATGACATAAACAAATACTTGTAAAAGTGCTACCCACACTAGAATGTTATACATGGTATTAATGATAATCTAACATAAACCTGATTGTAGCCTAACCTCTTTTATATCACAATGAAATCAGTTTCTCCTCAGAGATGGTCAAAAGAATAATCTATATAAGGTTTGTGCATACAAGTTCTTAATTGTAAGCTAGATCAGTCAGGCACCATCTAAGGGTACCATCCACATTTCGGTTGAGAATGACAGTTGAACCATAATTTAAAATACTGGGTAACATAAAACCCTTAACCTCTAGAGTTTCATTCTACATCATTATTTCCTATAGCTCGATTGGTGTCATCCTATATTGATGAATAATCATATGTGTTACAACTGGAAAATGTTGATGGTGAAATATCCCTCTCTCTCAAGAGGTATCCCAGAAAAATATTAATAGAATAAATCCTTGAAATGATCCAAAAATAGTGGGAATTATACAATATATATTCTCTGATACCTCATAATGTGAATTTCCATCTAGGTTGTCACAATATCAACCCTGGCTTTCATTAAATTAATATTACATCACTCTTCCATAATACAGAATACATTTCAAAAAAATTTCCATAGACCATATAATCCAAGTGACTTTGGAAACATAGAAACATTAACATTGGTACATATGTTGTCTACATTATCCCCCAATAAGTTCTCCATGACTATAACCCTTCTTAGACATATAATAATTAACAAACTATCATAAATTTTTGAATTAAATAAAAAAAAGGGTTGATCCCAAATGCTCAGGTAAGGTAAACAATTGATGTATGTAATCCTAAACATGATAACAAGGGCATGAGAACATGATAATAACATTAAAATATCATACCCTACATATAATAGATCACAAAAATAAATGTTTTAATAATTATTGTATTTTTATAATAAATGAATCATAATGAGTTCCAGGGAATAATCCATGAAATAATAACATGGGAGTATGACATTGAATTTTTGGGGTATACATAAGTATATAAAATCAAATGTCAATGCTACCTATAAAGAACACCGTAACCTCTTTGGATTGGGATAATCACCTATGTATGTACTTTCAGCTTAGGATAACTACCCATGTACCCTCTAATTTTGGGGCTGGTGCTTTAGATAGTGCATCCTATTACTTTCCTACATGGGATACAACCAATGTACCTACTTATATTTAGTCTGGGGCTATAACCTATTTACCTTCATGTTTTCGGGATTGGGCTACAACCTATGTACCCTTAAAGTTCATATATTGTTTACCATTACCGAATTCATTATAGGGGGATATAGGTCCCAACTGAAAAATAATAAAATAAAAAATACATGTGTCATAAGATAGTTAATCTTTCATCACATAATGAAAAATAAAAAGAGTTGGGTTTCATAAACATCATATTATAACCCACAAAAGGAAATGGGTATCATAAGGATTTCATCAAATAATTACCCAATGAAAAGAGATAATCCTCATAGTCATTTCAACACAGAATGACCCATTGAAAGAAGATGGTTTCAAAATCATATAAACCATGGATGAAAAATGGGTGTAATGAAAATAATTCCATAAATCATTCATGAAATAATATTAATGGTATTATTGGTTTATATACCCAATAGAGAACAGAATATAATAATGTTCTTCATCATAGATGGAAAATAATTTTGAATTATCTTTTAAAAATGTATCTTGTTGAAAATATCCTTTCAAGTTTTAAAAATAACTATTAAAAAATAATTAATTTTTTAATCCATTTTCATTGATAATAAACAAGAAAAACTATAAATAAATCTCGAAAGCATTTCAAAAATAATTGTTAAAAACGAAAATTAAAATTTAAATTGATTCTATGAAAACCATAAAAATATTTTAAATTCATTTTTCCTTGAAAATTATCTGAAAATATAATCATTATTTTTTTAGAAATGGTGGTTTTTGAAATTCATTGAATGTGTCTCAAAAAATTAAAATTGAGACAAAACTACTTTACCAATTTTGTTTCTTTTGAAACATAAACACCAAGAAAAAGATATCATAAAATGGATATGTAAATAAACCAATAATTGATGATAATAATCACAGAATATATATTAATTGGGAGTATATATACTGCACAAATGGAATGAGTAGTGAATAAGGCATAAATCTCACATAATTTAAAGTGAGACTAGAAATCCCCTTACATTATGTATTCACACTCATTGTACTAATAAAAATATCATTTAAAAATTATATATTTTTTTTATACATATTTTAGAGAACCGTATTTTTATTTGAAATTTCATATAAGGTTTAATTATAAGTTTTCGTCACCCTCTAATTGACTTTTCCATGTGAAGGTTTTTCTTTGGGTAATATCCTCTTTGTTCTTCATAAATGTTTTGATTTATTTTTCCTTATAATATTACTTAGATCATGATTGAATTTTTTCCATGAATGTAAACCATGTCATTGATATAATATATATTCAGTTTATATGTATTTATAATAATCTATGATATATTAAAATATTAAATGGAATACACTATTCATGGAGTCAATAGGCTGTGCGATTGGATAAACATTGTTTCCATTTAATTATAATATTTTATGAAAGAAACTAAATGAAAAATATGTGTGTGTATATATTAATATGCATAATAATTATAGTTGAAATATTATTTCAAATATATCATATATGCTTACAAATCCATTCAATAATACATTACACATGTAGTGTGAATGAATCAAGTCACTTTGAGGAGGTGGTGGTCCACACCTCAACAAACAAAGTTATCATATATACACAACTTGAACGAATGATGGTATGTTTAATATAATAATGATATAATAAATAATAAATCATAGATATAAAATAATTAATAATACAACATAATGTACATCATAATTTTAATCTATGGTAGGTGGTTATGGAAAAAACCAAACAACATCATTTCGTGATGTGGTGTTTCACCGTACAGAAGAACAATATGTTTGTTACCCCTTAAGTGGATGTGTTTGTTAGTGAAGGTAAAAACCATAGAAACAAAAAATATCATAATATTATTTATGTGTTGGTTATTATAAATTTTTTTAATATGAATAATTGATGTTGTGGAGAATGAAAATAACACAACAGAGCTTAAGTAAAGTTGTTGCCTCTTCTTTGGGAAAATCCTATTGGTTGGCAGCAATGGATACCTTGTATGGATTTATAAATAAAGGTTGGATTATAATATTAGAGGAGGGATTTTGTTAAGTATATTATTTTGTGATCCAAGGTATTTATATGTGTGAATAGAGGTATGTGTGAGTGCCTTCTTATAGGGGAGGAGGAGTGGAACTATGGTTAATTTTTAAAACTTGAATTCCACCCATGTTCTCCCCATTAAAAGTGGGTCCAATAATTGAAATAATAAGATAAAAGGGATGATATTGTTGGAAAATTAATATAAAATGGATATTTTATATGTTTCTTTTGTGTTTTGAGCCTTCTATGTATTGTTTAGTCCTTTATTAATCTTATTTTTAATTATTGTAATTAGTTTTAATAACCTGCAAAAATATTTTTGGACAAAAAATAACTGGAAAATTAATGAAATTATAAATTACACGGATTAAAAAATTTTAATTCATTTTTGACATATCTGATCACATAAATGTAATTAGTTAAACAAAATTTATTACCACATATAGGTAGCAACAACTGATTTTTTTAGAAAAAATGTTTAAATGATTGGAATGTTTTGATATAAAATTTACATGTGTAATTTATACAAATGAAGAAATTAGATTAATTTATTTAAAATTAATCTCATTACACTTTAAACCCAAATTAATATATAATTTACCTATATAGATAAAATATATGAAAAGTGGATTTTAATTAAAATTCTGTATTTTTTTACTATTCATCCAAAAATGATGTTTTCCAAAAAAATAATAAAATTAAAACTATGATAAATTAGAAATTCTAAATAAAATATTGGTCTTAATTTTATAAAATTAAATTCGTAAATTTATCTAAAATTATATTTATTATCATCCACATACGGACATATAATGTCATTATTTTAAGAAAATAGCATTTTGAAACATATAAAGTCATTAATAAAAATTAAAAATCGTATTATTAATATGATATTTCTATATAAGACCATTATAAATAATAATTTAAATTTTTTTATTTCCATTCATATTATAATGCTTAATTTCATGTTTATATCTATCTGGTTTATATAATTTTTATAATAAAATGATGTTTCATTGAATCTCGATGTTCTATGTGACACAAAATTATCATAGTGTAGAATATAATGAACATTTGACTTAGTGTAGTATTCAATGCACGAAATCAATGAAAATTAATTTATTTTAAGGAACGTGATACAAAAACATATGGTTCTACATTATACCCCCCTTAAATTTTATTTCTCCCTTGAAATTCATAATTATGATAAAAAACAATGTTATTTCTCCCATATCGTATCCTTAAGATCCCATGAAGTTTTTGATAACTATTGATTTCCCAACAATTAATTTTCTAGGGGAGTTGAATTGTTTTTACAACATAATCTATGAGATCAATAATTTAAATTATTTTTTCCTTGTAATAATGATCATTCTCTAGTGTCACAACTTCTAAGTTCAGTACATATTAATGGTCGGGAATGTAATTCCTCTGGAGAGATACCTGGAAACCGTCATGTACATGAGATATTTCTTGAGGCAATTCTAATTGATAGTACACCCTTCCCATGCAATCAATAATCTCAAAGGGGTTAATATACATATGGGATAGTTTCCATATCTTCATGAACCTCAAAACCATATTCAATAGAGAAATTCATAGGAACACCTTCTCAACATATTAAAATTGTAGGTCATGCATAAAATTATCAGTGTAACTTTTTTTCTAACATTTCACTTCATTGGTAAGATAATGAATGTATATAACCATTTCTTCAAATTCAATAACTAAATCACGTACCAAAAACATTCTTCCTCCAACTTGATCCAATGAATTTTGAGCTCAAAACTTCATCCAATATATGGATTTAAAAGGGGCTAGGTGAATGCTTGAGTTAACCATATTTTTGTAAGATACTAAACACAAAAAAAGGTATTAATTTCAAATACGTTTGTAATCCAATAAAAAATATCTCAACATTTCCTCAAGGGTTTGAAATATAATTTTTTATTGGTGGTCTATCATAGGATAATAAAGAGGGATGAAATTGAATTAATTATCATGTGATTACTGATGACTTCTCCAAAACATTTAGGCAAGCCTCAAATCCCGATTAGATACAACATAATGCGGTAATATATGAAACATTTCCACTTCCTTAACATATATCCAAGAAATATGATCTATAGAGAAGTCGTATCTAATAGTAATTAACTGTGCTAAATTAGAAAGGCTTTTTAATGCCACACATATATAATTATAGCACATAGAGGTTTTTGGGAGTCCATTGAAGAAATTCATAAGGATTTTCCACCATCTAAAATCATGTATGGTTAATAGATTCTACATCACCTTATAATTTTTTCATTCTTACATAACACTGTGGAATACTAAAAACCAGGAGATAAACTCTATGATATCCCACTTCATTCTATCCCACCAGTTGTATTCTTTCAACTCTCAATACATCATAATACATCCATGATTAATATTGAATGAATAACTAAGAGATTAATGTAACATATTCTTATTCAAATTTGTTATGGAAGAAAAACAAACATGGTTCTGTATCCATATCATTCTGTCCTTCACAAAGATAAAAATTGGAACATCTATAAAATTATTTTTCCACTCTACATCTACCTTCTGTACCTCTTTAATATTCCTACGTAATTAGGCTTGAACATTCATTTGAGAATTATAAAATCTCCCCCTTACATAATTATTTTTAAATCCTTCCCTTCCAAAAAAATATTGGATCTTTTTTTAATCCTCATCATTGATAATATATTATTATCCTATCAACTCATAGCATTGGCTACCTTTTTAAAATTCCTATAGTTGTAATTTATTAAGATGTTGTAATATTTTATCAACTCTAACAATATTCTATTTCACATGTTCATCTCGTTCTATGTGAATCAATATTTTATAATTTTATAATAAGTTTATATATCACAATTTTCTCTATAATGATAGTGCATCTATATTTTAATTGAATAAATTTTTACTACTAACTCCAAATCATGAGTTGGGGAATTTTTCTCATTATTATTCAACACTAATGAGAAATGATCAACCATCATGTTATTATGAAATAAAACATCCCATTAAATTATTGGATGCATTAATAAATATTAAAAATCCTTCTATAATATAGGTTAATGTAATAATCGGTTCATTGACTGAAATTCTCTTTAGTTCCATGAAAATTTTCTCACATTCATCTATCCATAGAAAATTGGGAACCATTAAATTTAACATGGTCTATGGTGTATGTAATCATTAATAATTCTCCAAAAAAACATCAATAATATCCATCTATAGCAGGAAAACTATTCGTCTAATTCTACATGGTTGGTCCAGGTCAACATTATACATCCTCTTTCTTTGATAGATCTATTTTGATACCATCTCAGGAGATTAATTAACTCAAAAATGAATCCTTTTACTTCCAAAATTCACACATTGTAATTTTTTCATTTAGATTTTCCTTCCTCGTGGACATTAGTAAAAAGGTCAAGTGGTGTTTATGATATTTATTGGTATGTGAATTGATTGAATATCTTCAAAAAATAATTCAAAAAACATAATGTGGTAATCTCTAAAGACTCAATTCATTAAATTAATGATGATTATAGGGGAATTAGTAATTCTAAAAGGATTCACTATATATTCATAGTGTATATAACTTGTACATAATTCATTTATTAGATTGTATTCCTACTTGACCGTCAATTGATGATATGTACAATGAAGTTTATTATTGGAAAAGTAATGATCTACACACAGTTGATCAAAAAAATAATCAATACAAGGAAAATGGTACATGTTATTGTTCATGATATTTTTCATCTCCTAATAATAAATGTATAATTTCATTCATCAATATTTATTTTTCATGATGAAAATTAGTGCACCACATAGGGACACACTTTGAAGAATAATTCACGTATAAATGTTTTATTGGAGTTTATTCTTTAATTCATTCAACTCAATTGTAACCATTTATTGGGATTCATTGAAATTAGTGTGGAACTTGATATTAGTTCAATCGATAACTCCGCATCATGTTTTGGGGGAATTCAAAGAAACAATTCTGGGAACACTTCCAAAAACTCCCCAAAAAATAGGTATAACTTAAATCATCGGTTTCTATGCAACCATTTGAGACAAATATGCCATAGAAATGGGGATTCAGACCCATATATGGGATGCAATATCCATAGGATTTTCATACTTATCATCTCATTGATAGTTGATCAAAGGTTGGTTTGAAATATCAAATGTATCTTTACTTACCTGAATATTTATTTGGAATTTATGAAAATTAACAATCCATGGTTATTGAAAAAGTTAAATTCATCCAGAGGAATAATTGAAATATTTTCAAGAAAAAAATTACATCTAACTTCAACATGATCAGAATAATAGACTTCATTTGAAATCATCATACCATTAGTGGTTTGAACTGCTAGTTTGACTTCTAATATATTTCTTGGAATCATAATACACCAAATAAGTATTTATATATGAAATAGTTGTGTAGATCTAGAATATAATAAGATATTAATAGTTCTAGAGTTGATGGTAAGTGTACCATTCACCACATATTTGTCTCATCCCTTGTTCAAAACAACAATCCCATGAGTATTCTTATTGTATCTTTTTTAAGAGTTTTATGATGTCAGTCATCAAAACTAACCCCATGTTTCAGTCACTGGTTATCCTAATACCCCCACTACTTTCACTAGAACCCAAAAATATGAGAGCTTCATTCTTGGTATATTATACTCTATTTACATTATTTGACAACTTTTTCTCACTAGTTTTGAAATAAATTTCAATATATAATTCACTTCCTCGCTTAAAACATTTATTATAAAAAAATAATGTTCTCTCCATGCAAGTTTCCACACTTAAATCATAAGGTAAGGCTCATCTTCTTATATTCAGGGGTTTTTGATTTTGTTTTTAACTATGTTCTCCTCATCTTAATAAAACCTTGATATTTACATATTACTCCAACATACATTTCATCATTTTTTGCACGACATACACTTTCATGCTAGATAATATCACAACTTATGGGAAAATCCATTATAAGACATTGATTTTAGCCAGAAAAGAAACATAAAATCATAATTTAGTGTTGGAAATTAATTCCAATAGCATGCATCACATGTATAGTGTTATTAAATTCATAGGTTCAAATGAATTAATCATAATTTATCTTCATATCATGGAATTAATCTATCATATTTACATGAAAAACATGATGAACGTGCTTATTAAAGAATAAGTACTTGAACATGTCCCAATACATGGATTCAGTTTAGTCATTATTCCTGGTATTCATGATTAGATTCCAAAACTATTATTCTTATACTTGTAACTAATAAACCACTAGAATGACTTTCTAATGATTAGAACAGTAGATAATAGTGAATATATTTTCTGTGGCACTAATCTAGTTTTTAGTAATAGGTGGATTAGAAGACCCGCTAAAAGAATGTGGATGTTTCCTCAGGGGGGACTGAAATAAAAATTTTCACTCCATTAATAATTTTTAATCCCCACAAGATTCACATTTGGAGAATGATATGTGAACTTTGAAAATAGTACCACATTCCAGCTCCAATAGCATTTGGATGTTCAGAAGAAAAATATTTTGAATTTTCATTTTAGTCACCATTAACAATGTAAACATGGGTTACAAACATTTAATAAAACTAGAAATGTTGAGTAACAAATAGGTTTAATCGTAAGTAACCACATAATCATGAAGAAAACAATATGGCTATATTATAAAACAACCATTTTCTATTAAACCTTATATTTATCATAATTTATTTATAGCTAAATAACATTTAAATATTACATGATGGGTCATGAAGTGATTGTGAATTACAAAATTGTATCCCATAGAATTTTGAAACTAGTTGTATAGTAAGGAACATTGTTATATACCAGGTTACACTCAAGTCATTCCCGTTCTCAGAGTTGTTACCTCTTGGTAAATTTGTGCTAGAACATCATCTTCTTGTAGAATCTAGATGATGATGTATTTATAGGAAACAAATCACTCTGTCCTTTACCAAAGATCATAATAAAGAATTCTGACATCATGATTGGTAGTAAGTAATACATGAATCATAAGGGGATAAAAATAAAAATCGATTAAATAATAACATAGGAGTATGGAAATAAATTATTGGATTACATATAAGCATAGAAAATATTATGTTAATGCTACATACTAAGTGCATCATAACATATTTGGAATGGTCAAATCACCCATGTACCATCATCATGCATGGGATAATAAAAAATATATAGTCATGTTTTTATATTGGACTTTATCCCATGTACCCACTTACTTTCATGGATGGGCTACATCTAGTGTACCTACTTATCTTCGAGCATAGGCTATAATCTGTGTACTTTCTTGTTTGTGGGATTCAGCTACAACATGTGTAAACTTTTAGATCATATATCATTTATCATTACCTAATTCATTGGAGGGAGATATAGGCCCCAACCATGATATAATAAAATCTAACATACATGTTCAAAAGGATAATATAATAGGATTCATATCTTGGACAATAAAAAGTGATGGGTTTTATAAACATCATATCATAACACATGTAATGAAATGTGTATCCAAAACATTTCATCATATCATTAACTACAGAAAAGTAATAGGTTTCATAGTCATGGCATCAAATCATAACCCATTAAAATATGTGTGATTCAAAAGAATATAACCCATGTATGATAAATTAGATTCATAAAAATCATTCTGTAATCCATTCAAGGAAGTATACCAATGGTATTCTGGGTTAATATCCCTAGTAGAGTTCATACTAAAACAAATATAGTCATCATAGATGGAAAATAATTTTGATATAACTTTTAAAAATATTTCATGATTAATTTTTCATTTCTTCTTTGAATTTTTTTTTTAAAATCTAAAACCTTTTGAAAACCATTGTCTTCAAATAAATGAAAAATTATAAAGATTTCTTAAATGTGTTTTGAAAAAAATTTCATTGAAAACACATAGAAATTTTATAAATTATTCTTTGTAAATAAAAAAAAATTATTTTTTCCTATAAACATATTTTAAAATATCCAATTTCAAAACATTCAAGAAGACAAGGTTTTTAAAATTCTTGGCATGTGTCTCAAAGAAGGCAAATTGAGAGGAAACTAATTTATTAATTTGGTATCTTTTTAAACATAAAGACCATGAAAGATGGATAATAAAGTGTATATGTAAATAAATTCATATATATATACAATTATAATAATACTATAATATATTCATTTGAATTATATACACCACATAAAATAAAGGTTTGGTGAAAAAGTCATAAATCACATCGAAATAAAAGTGAAATTTGTGATCCCCTTAACATATGTCCTGAACCAATTCATTCTCATAAAAACTTCTTGTATAATAAATATATGTATATTATAAATATATTATAGATCCATGTTTTTATATATAATATAATATATGGTTTGAATATAACCTCCTATTAAATACAATTTAATAACTCCATGTTAATGTTTCGCATCAGGTTATATCCTCTTTTTCCTTAATAAATGTTATGATGTATTATTATTTATCATCTAAATTAGATCATGATATATTCATTATTAAAATGTAAATAATATTTTAAATATAATATATATTCATCATATATGTATTTTTAATTATCTATTTAATAATGAATATGTAATGGAATACACGATTCATGGATTCGGTAGGTCATACATATGCATTAATGTAGTTTCTGTTTAAATATCATACCGACTGAATGAATGTAAATGAAATAAATGTACATATTTAATAATTACTATTGCATTATAATTTCATATATATCATATATTAATTTTAAATTCATCTTTATAACATTCCATGTATAGAGTAAATGAATCACAATGCATTGAGGAGGTGGCAGTCCACACTTCAACAAATGAAGTTATCATGTTTAAAAAATGGAAATAATTAATTTATGTGTTATACAACTATTATCGAATCATATATACATAATATATATCATATCAAAATAAATGTTATATCATAACTACAACCCATGGGAACTTGTAAAGGAAAAAAAATAAAATCATTTCATGGTGTTGTAGAAATTCTTGCACAAGAATGGTATAGTCATTACCCATTAGATGTAAGTGTGTCTAAATATATATATATAACACATTTAATAATATAATATAAGTATATTTTCAATATCCATGGTATTATGTGTCCATGTAATATGATTAATTTATGTTTTCGAGAATGAAAACAAAACAAAAGAGCTTAAGGATGATACCACTTCTTTGGGTAACTCCTTTTGGTATGAACCAAAGGGCTTCCTTTGATGGATTTATTCCCAAATGGATGCTTATATTATGAGTTGAGAGACTATGGGAGAATATATTAGTGGTTTTTTTAGATACAAGTGGCTTTGTATGTGTAAATTGGGGGGTTGTTCCTTTTTTATGCGGAGGAGTGGCATTCCAGTAAAATTTTCAAAAGGAAAATCAACCCACATTTTCCCATGAACAATTGGTCAATTAATGAACCAAATTATATCCAACGGAATATAGAATCTAAATATTTACATCAAATGGTTTTTGGATATGTTTCTTGATCTTTATGGACCATATTTTTTTGTTTTCTTCATTATTAAGAAAATATTTTATTTAATTGGTGTATTAAAATTTTAAACCTTCACTAATATGTTTCATAAAAAAATAATTTTATCTTATTATAATTTATAAATTATTTTGATTCAAAATATGTATTAAATTTTAAACAAGTATAATCCAAAAAATTTTAATAAATAAATTAAATTTAATCCTCCATATGGGACATGACAGTGGTGGTTTTTATGAAAAAACATTTCATTATTTTGAAATCATTTATTTAAATATATAGTATTAAATTGGTGAAAATGAACTAAATTGAATTAATTTATGTAAAATTAATCTCATAACACTTTAAACACTAATAATTTGATTATCTATATAAATAAATTAAAAGACTAATTACTTTTGAATGAAAATTCGTTATTTTTCCCCATTACTCCAAACAAGATTATTTTTAAAAAAATCTTAACATTAATCCTAATATAATTTCTTCATTATAACTTATAAAATAATTATTATTTCATCGAAAAAAATTTCAACACATTCCGCAAAGTAATTTGTTTTATTATTCATTTAAAGACATAAAAATTAGTTCTTTTAATAAAATATGATTTTCAAACATATAAAGAGTTTACCATAAATTATAGTTGTTATTAACAATATTATTTATCTATATAATAATATTCTTATTTATATTTAGAAACTGGTTATTCATATTTATGTTAAGATGTTTTTTGGAAAGGTTATAGTAGTCTCACGTAAAAAATTATATCAATAAAATGATGTTTCATAGATAATTTTTGTTATGTGTTATTTAATTTTATCTAGGTGTAGTGTATAATGAATGATTTACATAGTGAATCATGAAGCACCAGACATTAAATAAAATTAGTTATTTGAAAAGAAATGTTTTTGAATACTTAGTGTGTTACAGTAACACACCTAGACTAGTAAGATTTAGTCTAACTCTACACTCCTAGATATCCCATTCTTCCTTTTGGATGTATGTGATACCCTCTGGTGGTGTCAAAGATACACTATGGTGATATAAATCAACCTGGGTTTGATAAGGCACAATCTGTTCCATACCAAGAACTATCTCAATGTTGGTAAATTTGATGATAAATAAAATCTCATAGAAATGGAAACCAACAATATCAAGGGAGACTCCCTTCCCTTACATACACCCTCATCTCAAATAGTACATTTTTTTTGAGATTCATCAAATTGTAGGAATACTCTTTCACAATTCCACACCTTACCATAGTTTAAGTAGATATAAATGATTGAAATACACATGTAACAAACAAGACAAATACTAATGTGGTTAGTACATAAATATTACCTCTAACAAAAGATGGGCCAACACTATTCTCCCATCCTGACATATATACTGCGTGAATACAGCATAAACCATGGCCCTAAGATGATGATCGGCCAACTAGAGCTGGTCCACTCTAATGATGTTGAAACAATGAGGCCTAAATGCCTCATCCACAATCACCAAAGAATCCTAATTGTCATATAGAACACCATATTCATGCTAGATGATTGGTCAATGACCCCACACATGAAGATGATTCTAGAACAAGTCCACCTTTACTAGACATGGGGGAAATGATTAGAAAAAAATCCAGATATTACCCATCCTACCACAAAAATGACACCCAATTAGGTTCCTCATAAAATGGACATACTTATGGTCTTGCCATCCGCATTGGTCACACAACACCTAGATATTAGTGCATTCCACCAAGCTAGTATTGACCCCATATGTACCCTCTAAATGTTACTTCCTTCCACTAGATAAACCGTGATTCTACCTGGAAGATGAACTACCCTAGCATACATTGTTAGATTCTCTTAGGATTCGATCAGTGATGTGGTCAAATTTCATAATATCTAAAATGGTTCTCATCCCAAATATGTTCACTTTAGATCATATGGAATATACAATCCCATCCTAAAATCTCTATATAGTAATAAATTCATCACCAGACAAGGTCTTTGCAAAACATTGAATACTATATCACTGACATGTCACATTTGTGATGGTTCATAAATTTCTAAGCATGGTATATTCTTATGGAATGGAAAAGAATTTTTTATATAAGTATATCAGAAATTATTCATTGAGCATACATTTATGTTGACTGTCTTGTGTATGATTAACCCACCAATTCATAGCAGAGTCACTTAGCATGTAGTTGGAATGCATGACCCTCCACTAAAGAGGGAAATTGATGTTTCAAATGATAGATAAAATGGCCTCAAACAATGAATCATTAACATGAGGTACTCCATCCCATGCGAATGTGGGAGGAATCTCTTACGGTAACACCCTAGTAAATTTTCCCCAGTACGGGCTGGTTTGGTAGTACCCTAAACAGACAACTTGAAATGGATCAACAAATAATGGAACTGAAAATATATTACTAGAAAATGATATGAAGAAGGTGAATTAAGTGTAATTATAGGAGGTGTAACAGGTGGATCAGGGACCATAAAATTTGGTCAATTATCAAAACTACTATTTTAGTATATAGTATGACAACATCATGGTGGAACTGCTCTATAATTTTCATGTTCATGAATCAGATATGATTTATAATGAATTGGGAATCCATTGAAGTGAGGAACATGAATAATTCCTTCCTATAACATGGAGTAACACTCAGTCTTCTTCTTGGGTTAGGTGGATGTGATAAGATGATGTCATTGATGGATCAAATGACAAACTTCTTACAACCAACTACTATGGTTGGGGCAGGGTTGTTGCCTCAATTTAAAAATTTATGGTCCCCATTTCAATTTCAAGATCACATTCAATAAAATTTTTATATTTTGTTTAGTATTTATAAAACATTGAAGAGATGAATTAGAGGGACCAACATTTCCAATTTATAAGGGCCCATACTCCATATAAATTTATAAATGGAATCCACTTCACCTGAACTATAACATGTTCTGGCCCTTATGACCAATGGTCCCTAGAAAAATATTCCATAAATAACTACAAAAGAGTCCACTTCAATATATATAGGGAAAAATTTATGTTAATATTGGAATGTTAAATTTAATTTATATTTTATTAGTAACGAAATGGATATAAATTTATGAACCACAACATGAACATGTAATATAGGAAATGCATGTAGAGAAGTAAAATTTTCATAGAATATGTATGACATTTAAATCTATTGGTGCCTAGTATTATGCATGATTTTAATATTCCCTTATATCATTAGTCCAAGGGTAAAGAAACACTTTTATTACAACTAATATTAATAACAGTTGAATACATATTTTTCACTCAATTATGAAATTCATGAAACTCTAACAACGCAATGAATAATTACATTTACATATCATATAATTTTATTCCCATTTTATGTGGGATAGTTACACACATGTATAAACTCATTACCCAATTCAAATATACAAATCTCGTATCCACTATGAAGAGAGTTAGAAAACTGGAAAATATGATAATATTTTTTCACTTCCCATCCTTGGCTCAGCTTAACATTTCAATGAGCTAGTTTTCCAAAATATCTCAAGTGTGACTCCACGAATGTCGAAGGCTTCCAACTTGAAGATAGGGCCTACGGTGTGACCAGTGGGAGACTATTACATTATGGGTAAGATTTTAGCACAAAAATATATATAATAATAAGAAATAAAAATCATAATAAGAAGAAACTTTATAAAAAAATTAATGATCTGTTGTAGTGGAAGTAGTATCAACAGGTAGATAGCCACAAAACATTAATAAATAGTCATGAAAGATAAGTACATAACTAGAGGAAGCTAAATAATAAGGGAATGAAATATTATTTTGATTTTCTTGTGTCCATAGAAATGTTTTCATGTGGATCACGGGAGGTCATAATATAACACATTCTATAAAAAATTACAAAAAATATAAAAAATCCTAACAACTACAACTGTTAGAATAAGATTGAACCTCTACACCTGTACAACATCTTAGAATTTTAAATCAAGAACCAAATCTATATTGTTCCCTTTATCAATATATTCATCAGTGAATTATTCTTGGGTACCAAAGGCATACCAAGAGGACTACGATATATAATCCTATTAGGTCACCCAAAAATCTGTCTAGATCAATCTAGGGTGTGAAATATAAAATGGAAATTGTTGAATTATTATTAAATTAATGATATATATAATTCACTAAGTACATCAGACTCAATTATACTTGGAAAACATAACTTATTTTAACTGCTTCGACCTAATCCCAATTTTTGAACTAAAGAATCCTACATTAGTAATGTTAGTAGTGTAATATATATATATATATATATATATATAGTATTAGAGGTTGACTATCCCATGTATTTTTATTTATTTTGGTAGACACATAATTTTAGATTAAATATTAATATATTATTTATTAATTATGGTAGTTCATTGAATTAATGAACCCGTACCTTGATCTCATCCCAGGTGGTCTAGGTGGGGCCCTAGGTATTAATCATAGGTATTTTTATTTTACCAATTATATAAGAGTCTATCCAAGATGACACATATATTAAATCCTTAGTTTCACTCCAAAAATTGTGTGATAACATCAAAAACAGGCCTCTAATTCTGTCCTTAATATCTCACATAGGAGCTCGAAACTTTCTAATGGAATGGTACAACCATCATGCCACCAACACTATCCAAAGAGGCTCCCCTACATAACTGATATCAATTCGTCTCTAAGAATGATGAAATATCATGAAGATAACATCCCAATCTTTGATTGTGTTTCCCCCAATGTGTTTCTGAAGAATTAATAAATTTTAACAAAGGCACAAAGATCCCATCCAAGGGGTCCTTAATCTAAAACCCCTTTTATTTCCCCCAGCACAATGGTGAAGAAATACAATTATATCATACTTAACATGTTAGAAAATTCATTCAGTTATCCATTCCAATTTATGACATTGTTTTTAGGGCATAACGGATGTATAACCCTTATAAACCATTTAATTGTTCAATTCAATGTATTTGAGAAAAAAAATACATCACAAGGGTTGATAGGGAATTTAGAAAAAGGTGAAAAATAGATCTCTAATGTCGAATAAACACATTGGGGTTTCACATGGAAAGAAAATCAACCCCCTAGGATGATTCACCACCAATTAAGGTTTCACTAAAAAAGATTAATTCTTAAAAATAATTTATTTAAAAAAAATTAGGAGTTGCTAGATTGTTTTGGAAAATGAAATCACATCCCATGTTAAAAAATACAACAAAACATGCATGAAAGAGCTAGAACACCAAGATGATTCTTATATTAATTCCCTTATCTAGCGGTGAACCATGATTCAATGAAGAAACTGGTATATTTAATAGATAACAAAATTACCTGAAAATTGTGAAACTATTATTGTACAAAAATAGTAAAATAGAGGATGGATATAATGTTAAAAGAATGAAATATGAGTGTTGGAATTACCAAATGCGTTTTTATGTTTTAGATGGTGAGAAATTTAGTTTGTGGATGGAGAAGAAATGTTGATACTGAGATTAGGGAAGGGAGAACCCCATGGGAGGATGATGAAAGGTTCATCTACTAGAGAATGATGAAATAAATAATGGAATTAAATATGAGTTTCATTATTAAAAAAATGAAACTTCATCCACAAAGTGAGGGGTAGAGGGTTTGGATGCACGATTGGCCAAACCATGTGCCAACGGTGCAGAAGACCCCTATATAAGTGGTTTACTATCCCATGTGGGATGTTTATAGGGTGACATGGTTTAAGACACACCATAAAGCCCCAAGTAACCCACTATTTCAAGACACATGGTAAGATAAACTATGCATGCTTGGATTCATAATTTCTCCTAACCATACAACCCAGAACATGACTTCAATTTTTGGGGATCCGATTCTAAACAAGCTCCATACACCCTTGATACATCCATGTATTCATTAATAAACGCAATTAGGGCCGAACAATGGATTTAAATAAAAAAATTGTATGTAACTTTGAGAAAATTTGGGACATTATAATTATAAGTATATATCAATCATAAAGGTAACATGATACATGAATTTAATATCACTATTAAAAATAGAATAAAATACTTGGTCAAAATTCATCATCGCCATTACCCAATGCATTTGATGGCTACCAAACGCCGACGAATATTTTTATTATAAAAATATTACCCTCCATTGTTTCATAAAGGGATCACCCATCCTTGGATTACAGTGTAACTAATAATCATCCAAAAAAATTCTGAATTACCATAAAATAATCATAACACTTTAAATATTCTATTTTCGTTATCATACTCCCAAAAAATATTATTTTCTCCCACAAGAAGTCTTTTCCATAAAATAAAATATCAAATAATTTCATAATAATTCTTCACAATAAAAAAAACATTAATATGGAGGGGTTTTATTTGAATAATACACTGAATATTATAGTGGACTCTAGACATCAAATAGTATTTCTAGTGGTGGGATAACTCGTTTTTATACTATATGTTAAAATAAAATATGGTTTTCATATGTTTCAAATATATTATAAAGATTCTAGAAAAATATTCCATTGGAAAACATATATATAAAAAGCTATAAAGTACCTTTTATAAATCAATTATTTTCATATAAATATAAATAAAAATTATTCTTTAGAATATTGACATGGAAGAGAGTGAATTACAAAATAAATCCTTAAAATATTATAAATAACGGTTTGAAGTAATGTGTACCCAACAATGAGTCTGAATTATAAAGTATATTATTTATCATCCTCAAAAATAAAAAAATTGATTATTATATAAATTCTTATGATCCCTTTTAATTTTCATTATTTATTTTGTTTAAAATTGGACCACATTATACAAAATTAAATATCCAATTCTATTCTCTTCGGATGTTTAGACAATATTCAGCCCGTGTGTCCAATATTTATTCAGTAGGTTGGATAAAATTAAAAAAATCAACATTAAATAATCTAGAAAATAATAGTAAATATATTATTTTCATTTTCATACATCAATTTTAATTTTCAGACCAATTATGAATAATTTTTATTATAAATAAAATATTTTTTATTCATGGTGATGGAAGATCATATGTACTCTTGATTAACATTTTAGTTTTTTCAATGATCTTGATATAAATAATGTAAATTATATTTAAACATTACATAATGATAATTATTTCATAAATACCATATTATTTCATCAAATATACTTATATATATCTTATATGAGATGCATCGTTGAAAAATAAATCACATTGCTTTATAGAGATGGTAATTGACATATTTGAATGAATGGTGTTATAATTTTTCAATGGATGCTATGAATAGATAAATAATGATATATTATATTTTCATAATTATAAACACATAAAGAGAGTCATAAATATTCATTTAATCTACCATTATTATTATATTTGAGAGGTGTTGATTAAAAAGGAATAGAATTGGTTTGTGAGGTCATATTCCACCAAACACAGAAACATTATTTTTATTCTCTACTTGATTGAAGAGGATATAGATATATTTATTCCATTAAAATAACAAAATTTTGGTATAATAATTTTATTTTTGAGAGTATTTCACTATTTTTTACAATATTTTATAGATGCATAATAATAAATAAAACAAAATCATTTGGTTCCAGACTATACCTCTTCTTCAGAAAACATCATTTTCATACACCTTAACCCCCTTAAGATTTGTATTTAACCCAGAATATGACCTTTTGAACATGATGAGGGATTTAGGAAATGAATTTGGTCAGGAAGTGGATAAACAAAAGGGGTTTTTATGTGTGAAGAAATGTTGAGTGGATGTGCCCCATTATAAGTGAGGTGAGGGGCACTCTTAGTGTTACATAAAATAAAAAAAAATTATTTTTCCCATAAAAAAATCCTCCAAACTGATATATGTCGAATATTAGATAATTATGGTTATAAATCCAATCATCAAAATTTTTTTGGGGAATTTTAAGTAAGATTTTAAAATTTATGAATTTTTAACCCCATTAACCCTTTTTTACAACTACCATCATAACAATGGTTTTACTCTTTATAGGTCAATATTGTCACTATAAAATTAATATTGGCCAATTACTGGCCCATATATGATGTTATAAACATAGACCAATAACATGGATAAGTAATTTTTCTTTGAATCTTAAATAATTAAACAAAATATTAGTTATTATATTATAACATTTATGCTATTTTTAGAAAAACACATTTAATTTGACCTCTAGAATAACATGAAAAAAATATAATTAGAATTAAATCCATTTAAACGTCATTAATATGTAATTTTACTAAAAAAATGAATCAAAATAATTCATTATAATTATATTACTTTTAATCATTTTAAAATATTTTATTTTCTATCTATATTAATTAAAGCCATTATATATTTGCGGAGAATATAAATTGTTATCAATTATTTCATCCATAAAAATTATAATTCCATTAGCATGTTAAAAAATAATTCATCATTCGAATATCAATTTGTAACTTAACATTACAAATTTTAATCCCTTTCACTAAATATTATGGATATTAAAATATAGAAATTGACATTTTTATAATAATCTTTTACATAAATATTTAAAATGTAAAAATCAATGAAATGTTTCCCAAGGCTTAAATATTTTCAAAAAATATATACATATTTCTTTACATAATTCATTATAAAATATAACATCACATGTTATGGTAATTTTTTTCCTTATCATATCATTTTTATCCTTAATCACCCAATTTACCCAAACCATGGTGATAGTTATACTGTAGGGATATTATTCGTAATGACCAA
Organism: Viscum album; assembly: GCA_963277665.1. Lineage (NCBI taxonomy): Eukaryota > Viridiplantae > Streptophyta > Magnoliopsida > Santalales > Viscaceae > Viscum > Viscum album. The sequence goes on from OY728157.1 coordinate 1,098,126,272, forward strand.
AATGAAAGGGACTTATTTAAAAATTTTGGTTATCCTAATTCAGTATATGGAATCAGTTTTTCAGAATTCAATTTCCAAAATATTATGAATTTGAAATTATATTAAAATGAGAAAAAATTTAATATAATTTTTTTGAAAATTAATTTTTTACATACAAAATTTTTTTATGGGAAATTCAATCTAAAATCTTATTCCATTGAACATAATTGGATTATTAAAAATTTTATAAAATTTATTTTACTTTTAATCATCAATAAATGAATTTTTTACATTCTAACACAAAAAATATTGTTTATAATTAAAGATTGTATATTTCAATATTCAATGGAAAATAAATCTTTATAGAAGAATCCCTTAATTTAAATCTATGATAATTATTAAATGATGATTACAATAATTACATAATATTAGTAAAATAAAATTTTATAAATTTAAATCAAATAATTTTATTATATTTTCAGAAAAAAAAATATTTTAAGAAAACTTAATTTTGGAAGATTAAAATAATATTAATAAATATTGAGTGCTGATTTGAAATGTATTATTCAATATATTTCACTTTATTTAGACATTAATATATTTTTTATAATGGGTTTTATTATATGTATTCCATCCAATTCAACTCCTATGTTATAACAATTTTTATTAAATAATAATATTTCATGGTATATTTAGGTTCAATATTTTGTATAATGTGTTCTATAGAACATAATATTGATTTTAAAATGTTATTATATTACAGTCCCACCAACATAATAATTTGTGACCTGAATATTTGGATATAAAATCAGTAATCAATGGTTTGAAATTTTAAAGTATCTTCGTTGAAATCCCACATCATAAAAAAGGTTTACTGACTATTCTTCTTAAATAGAGAGAGAGAGGTGTATGAAATTCATAATTAATGATGTAGAGTTATTGAAATCATTGATCACATGAAATATAATTATCATTATAATATCAGGGATATGAAAATCATAATCCAAAGTGTTGTGAAAATTACCATTCATTAATAGATAAAAAAGCTAATGGGATAAAATAATATTTTTTTGACGATACATTTCCTTTATTTCAAGAATTTGTATTCCGTTTAAATTAACAACATAAAGAAACATTCATACTTGATAATTATAATTAAATATATTAACTGCTTTCCTTCACAATATCACCATTACCTTCGAACTATGATTATTAATAATGAGTTTATATAATTCCATAAGAATAAATATATTCAAATGGATTTCATAATTATAAAAACTATTTAATGGTTATTACTCCAATTATGAGACAGTAATAAAATATAAAATGGTTAGAATAATGAATGACAATAACAAAAATGGCTAAACAATTATTTGATATAATAATATAGTAACAACTATATCCTCAATAATAACACCAAAGGATCAAATATCATCATTTGTTAAATAACAAAACTTAATAATCCTCGAAATATTCAAAACTAATATTGAAAATAAAATAATATAACTATTATACAACATATTATGATAAAAACATTATAATTTATCTTCAAATAACATCAATAACTCATAATTTATCATACCAAAATAAAATATATATCCTAACAATGTAATCTTTATTATGTGTGAAACATTTATATCAATTACATGATTCACTATAATTTATCATTTAAATCATATATACAACCCAAATTTAATTCATTACATATCCTCGAATAAAAAACAATAAGATTTTTTTTACCTTAATCATATAATGTTTCACAAAAATATTGCGATAATATTCTGAAATAAAATTAGTCACATAACCAAAAAAATTACATTCAAATACCAAGGTTCTCTAAATGAAAAAACATATTTTCCAAAAATTATCTTATTATTTAACCATCATATAATTTCTGTTAAAAAATTTATACTATCCATGATATATTGTTAACTAGTTGTTGGAACTAAACGCTTGTCACACATCGGTTGTGGGATGAAGCCCCGTGACCTTTTGAGATGAAACGAGTTTCCCATTTACTAAAAAAATTATTAATGAAATTACCATTACATTCACAAAATTAGAAGAACAAAAAAATGTAATCTTTATAACATCAATAATTATGAATGCTTTTCCTCAATGTTTATCTCATACCTTCCATCTTAAATTCCCAAAAAAATATAAATTTATTCTTCTGAAGTAGTCTTTCAACTTAATCCTAAGGGTTACGTGTACCACAACCTAATAAAATATCTCCCAAAATATCATTAATCACATTAAAATAACATCATATTATACCTCAAAGTGTGTTTTTATTCATGTTCCCTTATTATCATCCTAAAATTTATATACACATAATGGTATATATTAGTCTTATTTTATCCTCACATGAAATAATGTTATTCTCCAATGTTATCTAAAACATTCCTATGATAAAAACTATAATTAACTGACAATAAACAATATATAATTCAGTTTTATTAGCCAATAATTATTTCTATTATAATTTATTATGTTTACCATTTAGTGTAATATAAAATATAGACATCATTAGTATTTAAATAAATATGACACCACAATGTTGACACCTCAAATTAGTATCCATTATTTCCACAAAATAAAACATTTCAGTGATTAATAGTATTTTATTTTATGACACGCCGTGATATTTTTCCTCTTGACAAAAGTATTCACCCTAATCATCCTTAATATCCTATGAATATCATTATAACCAATAGTATGAGCATAACGAACATTACAATGTAAAAATGAATAATTAATGAAAAAAGTTAGATCATAAACTCCTAAAACATATTCCTTCTTCACATATATACCATGGGCTAATAATAGTAATTTTTTTACTCCATGAGATCAACTGTTTTCTACAAATATTTTCAAAAATAATTTAATATTGAAAAATAATGGAAAATTAAAACTCATAAAGGATTTTTTGAAATAATTGTAAATAATCATAAGGTTATTTATTTCACCCATAAAATGAAAATGTAAATTCCATTAAACATAATCTCAATAAATAAACATTTAGAATATTATGATTTCTAATTAAACTATTTATGAAATTAGTAAATCATGTAGTTAACATGGGACATCATTTTCATATCACTCATTAAAATGTAATTAACTACATTGTCAACTTCAATCAAAATAATTTCCCAAGACATTGGTGTGCTATAACAAACCGTACAATGAATAAAATGTTTCCACACATCCAGAGTTTATATTTAATCCACACATATTTGGTATATAATAAAAAAAAATCATACTAAAAAAATCCAATCAATTATATCATGATAATGACCCATGATATCCTTTTATTTAATTATTATTCTCAAAAAATATTCTTTTGACCCATATAGAAACACATTGAAAAATAAAAATATACATTCAATTTAAAACATTTTTTTATAAAATTAATAAAACACAGAAGTGGTGTTTTTGTTTGAATAATACCGAAAATATGATAAATTAACATAAAAATTCATATAAAAGAAATGTTTCTAGGAATTTTTTTGACACTATATATGTTAAAATAGAACATTATATTTTATTTTTATTATCAAAGTCAAAACATTAGATAAAAATAATCAATTTGAAACCCATTATAATTAAAATAAATTAATTTCTTATATAATTAATTTCTATTTATAGAAATTATTATAAAATTATCTTTTAGAATATTGTAATTGTATAGAAAAATTTAGAAAATAAATCATTATACTAATTAAGACATTGTTTTTATAGTAATGTGCCCCTTAAATTGAATCTTAATAATCAAGTATAATTTATATCATCTTGAATAATAAACATCTTTTTAATAATTAGAGTCATAAGATAATTTTTATTTTTTCCCTTCCTTTTTATTTTATTATTTAACATGTTTGATACAATTAAATAATTAATTATGTTCTCTTCGGATATTTTCATGATACTAGGCATGTGTCTCCAAAATATATTGGGTTGGTTGAATATGGTCGAGGATAACAAAATTTCATCACATCAAGAAAAATAATCAGAAAATAATTACCACTTTTATATAAATTATACAATATAAATGAAAAGTGTATGGATGTTATTAAAAATTTACTATGTTATTATGATAGAGATGATATATTGTATGTACACATTAGTAATTATTTCATTTTGAAATGATCATGAAGAAAAGAAGGTAAGGATTATTTATCATTAAAAATTATCCATTTTTCAATAATACCATATTACATTTTTTATATAATTATATATACCATCTATTGGATTCTAGGATAGAAGATAAATCACATAGCTTCGTGGTGGTGATAATCCATATGTATGCATGAATTAAATTATCAATTTTTAATGGATGTTAAGGTAATAAAAAATATGATATCTTAACCTTTCATAATGATATTCATTCAATTATTACAATAACATAAAATTAAATCCATATTTATAACGTGTAGCGATAAGATTAGATGACGAATAAATTAAGTCAATTCATGAGGTGGTAGTCTGAGGTTCACAAAACTGATAGTTTATCTTAGTATTTATATTTTTAATTTTTTCTATTTTCAATATCATGTGTTAATCCTTTTTCGAAAATTGCAATGGTAATAATTTTTTACACTCTATGTTTGATTATATTTTTTATAAATGGAAAATTGTTCTAATAATGGACTATATATGATATTTTTAGATATAAAACTTTCATGTGGCCTATGATGGGTTTTTTGGTTTTTTATTTAATTTAAAAATAATTATTTATTATAAATTTTGTTTAAGGCCATATTTAGAACTATTCATTTAATTAGACAGTGAAAAAAGAATGACATTAATGGAATTAAAATATAATCATTTAATACCCCACTAGTATGTTATTTTCATAACCATTATTATTGGAATTCAACAATTAATATTAATTATATTACACATAACATTATAAAATAATTTATTTTATTTTTCAATTAATTAAATAAATGTTATGTCATCATTACCCATGACATTAGGTAAATTATTTCATCGCTAAAAATTATTTATAAATCATAATGGTTAAAAAAATAATTTATCCTCTATGTACCTACTCCCTACGAAACATATTGGTTTTTTCAATGTCACAAAATATTATAGATATTAAAATCATGAAAGTGACATTTTTTACATTTTGTATTACTTATATATTATAAAGGTGAAAATTATTGAAATATGGAACCTTGATTCCATATTTTTTATACATATATATAAATTTTCATGTGAAACTAATATAATAGTATAAAATAGTGTTTTTTTATTAATTTGTTTCCCTTTAATATTATTTTCTACCTTAATTACCTCATTTACCCTTTACATGGTTATTATTATTCAATAATGTTATTATTCAAAATTACCACAAATAAAAGAACATTATTAAATAAAAATTACCTCTTAATTAAATTTAATGAATACATTTTTCATGATTCACTTTATATATATACAATAAGTTAATTAATGATCTAAATGAGAAACACAATAAAAAATAGTTTTTCTTGTAAATGACTTAATAAGTATAAAAAACATTTCATGTCATATTCCACAATAAAAAATATTCCAATGAGGTTAATAAGAATATTAAGAATATAATTAAAGTATTTTATGTTAGAAACAATTTTAATAAATGATTCTATTTCTAAAATCTTGTGTTGAAAATAAAATTGTAAGTGAAAATCATTATTTTTTTACATTAACTAAAAAATCAGTTTTTTCGAAAAGTCCTAATGTAATGGTCTGGACCTCTCTGGTCCATTACATTGTGAAAATGTGATGTTTGAGGTGTTTTGGGAGATCAAGGTGACTTATCCCCAACACTTTTCCAATTGTTGACTTCTATGAATGGTGTTTCTACAAAGGTGAGCTCTAAAGGTGACTTTTTCCATCACTTGCCAAATTTTTTAGTTCTGTGAATAGTACATCTAGATCAGTGAGGTTCTAACAGAAACCTTTAATTTCTCTTCCAAATTTAAAGCTCATGAATAGTGTTTCCAGATCAGTGAGGTTCTAACAGTAACCTTTATTTCCTTTGCCAAATTTCGAGTTCATGAATAGTGTTTCCAGATCAGTGAGGTTCTAACAGAAACCTTCATTTCCTTTGCCAAATTGCGAGATTAGGAATAGTGTTTCCATATCAGCGAGGTTCTAAGAGCAACCTTTATTTCCTTTTCCAAATTTTGAGTTCATGAATAGTGTTTCCAGATCAGTGAAGTTCTAACATCAATCTTTATTTCCTTTGCCAAATTTCGAGTTCATGAATAGTGTTTCCAGATCATGATGGTCTAACATCAACCTTTATTTCCTTTGCCAAATTTCAAGTTCAGGAATAGTATTTCCAGAATGGTGACCTTCTAACGGTCACCATTTCATTCCTTTGCCAAATTTAGAGTATGTGAACAGTGTTTCCGACTTTCTAAATTTTCACCCCTTTGACGTTTCCTTTGACGTAAAATGCATTTAAAGTCTTGTTTTAAGGACTCTATGGACAATTCAATGGCCATAACTCCTAAATTAATTATTCCTATAGCTCGGTATGTTTTACATGGTCAAACCGTGTTGGTTAATGCGATCCACTTTTAATGGGGATTAAAGCATATCGTAAACTGTTGCCCCATTAAATCTTCATAAAGGGGAAACATATCAACTTCCCTTGTTCTTCCTCTTTGTTATCGGCTATGAGATGCTAGAACCTTTCAATACTTCCCGTAAGAGTTTCACAATCAAACATTACTCTTTGTATTAGTTCTTCTCTGTTTTGATACAACTAAGCTCTATCGATCAATATTTGATATAAGGTATGTTGTATCGTCGTTCTTTTATGGTTCATCTTCTCTTATTTATCCTTTCTATTTTATAGCATGTAATTTCCATGATTCTAATTGGGTTTCCTTGGGGTTAGGATGGTGCAATCGTACAGTGGAATCCTATTGTTGATGCAGTTTTCGTGAGAGGAGGATCGTGACCCATTGTATTTATAAAGAACATCAATCACAGATGAGGTAGGGGATTCTTGGCTTCTATTTTCTTTTACGTGCAACTGTATTGTTAGCATGTTTTATCCTAGTGGATCACAATGTAATCGACATAATAAATATTTTATCTGGTTAAATAAATTGATATATATCATATGTTATTGCCTCTTGTTTTTCTTGATAGTGTGATATCTATTATTTCTTTGGTTAGCTATTTGTTCTTAATGGAAATCGGTAACGAACATAAACCAGGATTAATTAATAATTGTTGGATAAAGATAAATAGGCATTAAAGTGAATCTGGTTCTTATTTAAATTTAATGTTAATCAAATTATTGTAGTAAGCATGATTATTTATTTTTTATAACTTACTGAATAGGTTTCCAGAATTTGGAACCTACGTTTAATAAGTCTATTAATTCATAATTGATTAAAGAACTCATTGTTAGATAATCTCTAAAAGGGTTCTGAGTTACCCTCTTGATTGTTAAAGGGCCAAGAGCCCATTGATGTGATGTTTTTTTCCTGCTTCTTGTGTTGTGATGTGATTTGGGATGGCTATTATGATTTGTGGAGGCATGGAGACTTTTGTTTGTGGCAGCAGATGACGCCTAGAGTGGCGAGATGCATCGGTTTATGCACGTGGGTGTCGAGGAGAACACCAGGGATGATGGAATGGGATGGATGTGATTGATGGATGCTTACTGATTCTCTTTGTTAGTTTATCTATTTTAATTTTCCCCACTACTCAAGGCAGCTGGTCTTACATACTCTTCTTTCAAAATAGGCAAGGACACACGGGGTATGCCACGTGCTTTCCATTTTTAGCTTTTCAATGAGGTATGGGTATATGCTCATGATATAAATGGAAATGAATTGACGTGTAGTACATCGACTCATCGTGTTGAGCCCCTTTGATTTAATAGAATAGGATATTTGTCTAGAATTTCTATGAATATGGGAATGTAATTCTGTTATGAATATTTGAATAAATGGTGTAAACTCATGGGGTTGGAGTTCGCTGGAACATAATGATGAAGTTGTAAATTTTTTAAGGAACAATTGACTTTGGGTGTAATGCTAATGAAACTTAATGGGGAATATCTCATGGTTAATTAATTTTAAAGATTTAATTAACATAAAGTGAAAAAAAAACAAAATTATGTAATCTAATAAATATCATAAAATTAGTGTGTTCTTATAGGATACATAGTCTTAGAAGTAGCAGCCCAGAGTCTGAGAGATGTTAGTTGCAATTGTGTCTAAGACTAGGTAATTACCATAGTGTGATTTTGAGGTATAATATATTATGTACTTTTTGTGTTTCTATACGCTACTCCACCTTATCAGTAAGGGAAACTGACACCCCAGGGATTCTAAGCCCAGTGGGGGGGTGTTTTCCCTAACATTCTGGTGGGAGGATGAATGGATGACTAACTCCTTTGGAACTGCTCTCTTATCTTGGTAGTTACTTGTGTTGATAGGAATATTGGTTAGTATTCCTCGTATATGTGTGTAGAGGTCAGTAATGTCTTGTTGTTATTCAAACACATATATTTGAGATATAGTATCCTATGGACTACTATAGGTGTAACGTGTATAGGCTGTGATGGATTGAATATCTTTACATGGTGTGTGGGTTATAATGGCTTGAGTTATAATACCCGACGTATGATACATGTTATTTGAGATGTGGTGGCTCTCGGAAACTACCTGGTAACTTTTGGTTTTGAGGATAGTTTGGTGCTTCGCCCAGGTGTCTGCAGGCAAGACATTGTGGTCCACAAGGTGCAGATTGTGGTGCTTCACCCAAGTGTCAGTGGGAAAGCCTTTTGGAGAGAGATGCATAGGATGTGCGATGTTGGGGAAAAGCAGAAAACCAGTGGGGAATTAGTAGTGGGGTACCCTTGGTATTCTTTATTATATGATATATTATTGTATGTGTTAAATGGTTTGAGTAGCCATGGCGAGGTTGGGAACGTAGTATACCAGTTTAGGTGATGAGTTAGATTCACTTGTTGTTCATTGTGCTTTAGCATGATTTCCTTACTTTTGCATGATAGGATTCGAAGGGGATCCTACTGCGTATACTATTATACTCACCCTATGTATATATAAATTGTTTTTCAAGTCACTTGGTGTAGTTTGGAGACCAAGCTGGTTTCTACTAGCTTGGGGTTGCAGGAGCTGTTTGGACTTGTAGATACTGCTGTTTTACTTTATTTCGGGAAATTGCAGTTTTTCCCTTCCAGTTGTAGTACTTATTCATGAAATTTCATATGTGTACTTAGGTTTCTTTTATATTCCAATTTTGAGTTGGAGTTTGTTGGGGTCAATCTTATCTCTCTCTTCCTCATGTGTTCTCTTAGAGGGTAATGCCTCCCAGTTGTGTGTTTACTATACCTTTGGTTCTAGTTTCCAACTCGGGGCCTACTGGAGGCGGGACTCGGGGGTCATTATCTCCCTTCTCACATTTACGGCCTTGGAGGGGTACACTTTGTGGTGAGGGGGTCGTGACAGAGTGGCACCAGAGGTCTGGTTAAGAGATATGATGGAGTTTGGAGTTAGGCACATGTGAGGTTGCATGGGTTGGTAGGGAAATGGTGTCATTCATGATTATCACGTGATGTAAAAACGAGATACTGGCTGAGACAGAGGCATTTAGGTCCCCCTATGATTTGATGTATGGACCTTTAAGTTTACTATGGCTACTAAACAAGGTGATACTACTTACAGGGTACAAACCTTGGAAAGGATCATGCATCATTCTTCTTGTTCCTATGTTTGAATGGGTAGTCCTAGGGATAGGATAACATAAAATGAATGAAAAAAAAATAAATTAATTAATGTTGAGTATTCCATATTCTAGGATTAGGAGCTCTAACGGTTTGTTATTTTACAGGTATGGATCCAGGTCGACGTCCTCGTCAGGTTTTAACTAAAAATGTCATGAAGGCTGTTCCAGCAGATTTCCGTAGGGTAGAGGTTGACGAAAACGACACTTGGAGGAAGACACTATGAGAGATTCAGCGCCAGAGTCTACAGAAGTATGATGGATCTGTTTCAGATGCAGTGACAGAAGACTGGTTGGAGGAGATCAAGATTGGCTTTAGTTCGATTTGTTCTCATAAAGAGAACTAGGAATCCTTGGTTGTGACAATGCTGCATAGAGCTCTGAGGAAGTGGTGGTTCTTGTTCCTCGGGGATCTTGAGGAGTCAGTGATCTCATTGGAGGAGTTCTGAGACAGGTTTAGAGTTGAGATTCGTTCTTCGAATGCGATGGTTTCTAGTCGCCAGGAGTGTCTTACCCTTCGACAGGGGAGCTCCAGTGTTCGAGAGTTTGGAATCCATTTTAGAAACCTTTTACGATATGCTTCGGACCTACTGTCAGATGAGGAGCCTATGGTGAGGCATTTTGAGGAGACTTTGCATCCAAAGATCATCCTCCAGATCACCCCTTTAATGCTGAAAACATATTTTGAGGTGTTGGTGAGGACAAAGGTTGTCGAAAGGACCTTGTCCAGGACCGGATCATCACGAGAGGGGAATCGTAATGATCCCTCAGTAAGTAGATCTATAGTCTGGGGTTCTTAGTTTTAAGGGAAGGAACGTTTCTGTTCAACCAGGGGTAGTTCCCAGCCCTTCATATCTTGTTTTTCCAGAGGCAATAACTATCAGGCCTATACCAAGGGATCAGGAACTTGTTTTCTTGTAGTGGTCAGGGTCATCAGCACCGGGAGTGCCTGACCATTCAGAGAAGCCATCGTGCACTAATCACTACGCTCCAGGTTCCTCCATTGAGGCAGTTCCATTGAAGGCATTAGCATCCAGATGCACCAGCTTTAGATCTGCAGATTGTAGATGGGGTGGGAAGAGGACAACCCCATGATGCTCCCCGTCCACAGAGAGTAGAGTGCATCCTAGGAGGTGGTCTTCATCAGGGTCAGAGAGGCTATGAAAGTGGTTGTGGTCGGATTAATGCTCTAGCGTTACCAGCTCCAGGAGAGCCAGTCATCGTTCGAGGTTCCCTTTTCTTGTATTCTACCTTGGGGTATTCTTTTTTTGATTCAGGAGTGACACACTCCTTCATATCACCTACCCTTTTCCATGCTTTGGGAGATGAGGTAGAGAGGCTTCCAGTTCCCTTGGCATTGACTACGCCAGCTGTAGGTCGAGCTGACATGATTGAAGTATATAGAGACTGTGATCTAGTGTTGGTGAAACACCTCTCTTGGGGAGATTTACTATGTTTACGAATACAACCATATGATGTCATCCTATGCATGGATTGGTTGTATTCTGTGTAGTCTATTGTGGATTGCATCAGGAAAAAGTTTGTCTTCATAATGCAGATGGAGACCAAGTGGTGTTTTCTTGTGAGAGAGACCCTCAGATGGGTCATAGGCATGTTCCATCCTTATAATTCATTATGGCTGAGTTAATGCTGAGTTCTTCAGAGGTTCATCAGTTGGCATTTCCAGGGGTTTTAGATGAGTACCCTGATGACTTTCCATAAGAGGTTGTAGCATTACCCCCACGATGAGAGATAGAGTTCCAGATCGAGTTACATCCATGATCATATCCTATCTCTATGTCTCCATATAGGATGGCCCCTTTCGAGTTACGAGAGCTACGTATAAATCATTATGGTCTGTTTTAGGGAGGGTTTGTTCAACCAAGTGTGTCACCATGGGGTGCAATAGTTTTTTGTGTGAAGATGGTCGAAGATAGTTTGTGGTTGTGTGTGGATTATCATCACTTAAACAAAGTGACAATAAAGAATCACTATCCTCTTCGGAAAGTTGATGATTTATTCGATCAACTGATGGGTGCAAGTTGGTTCGCAATGATTGACTTGTGGTTAGGATATCAAAAAATGCATGTGAAGGATGAGTATATCCCAAAAACTACATTATGTTGTCGTCATGGGCATTATGAGTTCGTTGTAATGCCATTTGGCATGATGAATGCTCAAGATATATTCATGGGATTGATGAATGTCGTGTTCTGTGAGTTCCTGGACAAGTTTCTAGTGGTTTTCATTGTCGAAATCCTTGTGTACTTCACATATGAAGAGAAGCATGTAGAGAATCTACATGAAATTTTGGGAGTTCTTCGTAAACATTAGCTATTTGGAAAGATGTCGAAGTGTGAGTTTTGGGCTCGAGAAGTCCGTTTCATGGGGAATGTTGTGTTCCAACAGGGAGTAGATGTGGATCCATTGAATATAGAAGCATTTGTTTCTTGGGTAGCCCCCAGAACAATTTTAGAGGTGTGAAGTTTCCTTGGTCTCGCAGGATACTACATGAGGTTCGTATCCAATTTCCCCCCGAGTTGCGACTCCTCTGATATCTTTGACTAGGAAGGATCTAGTGTTCATGTGGACTGACTAGTGTCTGGCATCTTTCGAGTATCTAAATGAGAAGTTAGTAAGTGCCCAAGTTCTTTTTCTTCCAGTTGAAAGAGTTTAGTTTGATGTTTTCGGTGATGCTTCGAATATGGGGTTAGGGTGTTTCCCCATGCAGCAGAAGTTAGTTGTTTCATATGGGTCTCAGCAGTTACATACCTATGAACATAACTATGCCACCCATGATCTAGAGTTGGCAACCGTGGTGTTTGCGCTGACGTTGTGGAGACATTACCTCATTGGTGAGCGCTTTGTGGTTTTCACTGATCATTAGAGTTTGAGTTATGTTTTCTCCCAGCATTACTTGATCTTACGACAGCGTTGGTGGATGTAGTTCTTATAGGAACACAACATTGAAATATCGTATACAGCTGGAAAAGGGAATGTTGTTGCTGATGCGATGAGCTAAAAGTAACATAGTGATGTTGTGCATGAATCTGGAGATTCATGGAGATTAATGGAAGAACTGTCAGCATTACTTATTAATATCGGAGAAGATGGAGTAGAGGTTGTCTTTTTCAAATGACGGTACAGTCATCCCTAGTGCAGAATGTGGAAGAGTCCTAGTAGGGAGATCTCGAAGTGGAGTTTTGGAGAGACCAAGTTGTTTTTGGTGAGGCCTCTAATGGTTGGTCAGAGGAAAAACCACACAGAGTGTTGTATCATGGAAGGATTTTTGTTCCCTTGGAGATTTTCGAGACGGTTCTCAGAGAGTTCCATAGTTCGCCTTTAGAAGTAAATCCTAGTGTGACAAAGATATACCGATCCTTGAAGAGCGAGGATTGGTGGTCTAGGCTGAAGATTGTGGTTGCGGAGTTTGTGTCTCGATGTTTAGTCTGCCAGAAGGTGAAGGTTGAACACCATGTTCCTGGTGGTCTTCTCAAGCCATTAAAGATTCCATAGTGCAATTGGGAGGACATATCAATGTACTTTGTTACAGGTTTACCTCAAGCTCTGGGAGGACATGATTCTATTTATGTGGTATTGGATCGTTTAATAGAATCGTCCCACTTCATAGCGATCAAGGAGTCCAGCTCAGGTGATGTTTTGTCGAGGTAGTATCTGGAGTAGGTGGTGCGACTTCATGGAGTCCCTAGTACGATCATTTTTGATCGAGATCCTCATTTTACCTCCAGGGTGTGAAGAGGTATCCAACATTCTTTCGGTTCTCAACTATGCCTTAGAACTTCTTTTCATCTTAAAACAGATTGTCAAACAGAGTGAACCATCCATACTCTTGAAGACATGTCACGCTTTTGTGTTCATGATTTTGGAATTTCATGGATAATGCACTTACCCTTGGTGGAGTTCAAATAGAATAATAGTTTTCACTCCACCGTCAGTATGGCGCCGTTTGAAGCCTTGTATGGTCAGCCATGACATTCTACGTTGTGCTGGAATGGGTTTAGAGAGTCAGTAATTCTCGAACCAGAACTAGTGCAGAATACAATAGAGATGGTTCGGGAGATTCATGAGAGGATGAAGACAGCGCAAGATCGTCAGAAATCATATGCTGATAAAAAGGAGACCATTGGAGATTAATGTAGGGGATCCTGTGTTTCTGAAGTTGACTCCCCATAATGGGTAGGGAAGGTTTGGTCATGGAAGTAAGCTTTCTCCCCAGTTAGTGGGGTCTTTCGAGATGTTAGATCTTGTTTGGAGTGGTGGCGTATCGAGTAGCATTTCCCCCATAGATGAGTCGAATACATGATGTTTTCCAGGTATCACAGCTCCGTAATTATCTTCATGATTAATCCCACGTTATCGATTGGGGAGAGATCGATGTTGATAATGATGCAACCATTGAGGAATGACCTATGGAGATCCAAGACCGCAAGGAGAAGGTGTTGTGTGGGTGTTCTATCCCCTTAGTTCGTGTCTTGGGGCGACACGGTGGGATGTAGGAGAGTACATGGGAACGTAAGTCACAGATACATGCTCAGTACCCAGAGTTGTTTGTTTCTTAACTCTTTTCATGTACTGATGTTCCTTTTTGGGTTAGACCTTTCTTGTTTTAATTATGAATTTTCTTTTGTTTCTTTTATGGCTTGCTCTCTTTGGAGAGGCATCTCGATGGGTGGTTGTTCGGGCCCTGTTTCATTTTTTTCACTTTAGGTGTGTTTTGAAATCTTGAGGACGATAATATTTTGAGAGTTATCTGATGTAATGTTCAGGACCTCTCCGGTCCATTACTTTTTGAAAATGTGGTGTTGGAGGTTTTCCGGGAGGTCAAGGTGACTTATCCCCAACACCGTCCCAATTATTGAGTTTTGTGAACAGTGTTTCCAGAATGGTGAGCTCTATAGGTGACCTTTTCCATTGCCAAATTTTCGAGTTATGTGAACTGTGTTTCCTTATCAGTGAGGTTCAAACAGTAATCTTTATTTCCATTGCCAAATTTTGAGTTCATGTATAGTGTTTTCAGATCAGTGAGGTTCTAACAACAACTTTTATTACCATTTCCAAATTTCAAGATCATGAATCGTGTTTCCAGATCAGTGAGGTTCTAACAGCCACCATTATTTCTGTTTCCAACATTCAAGTTCATGAATAGTGTTTCCAGATCCGTTAGGTTCTAACAGCAACTTTTATTTCATTTTCAAAATTTTGAGGACATGAATAGTGTTTCTAGATCAATGTTGTTCTAATAGGAACCTTTATTTCCATTACCAAATTTCGAGTTCATGAATAGTGTTTCTAGATCAGTGAGGTTCTAATAGAAAATGTTATTTTCTTTTCCAAATTTTTAGTTCAAGAATAGTGTCTCAAGAATGGTGACATTCTAACGGTCACCCTTTCTTTCCTTTGCCAAAATTCGAGTATGTGAACAGTGATTCCAACGTCCTAAATTTTCACCCCTTTGACGTTTCCTTTGATGTAAAATGAATTTAAAGTCTTGTTTTATGGACTATGAGGCCAACTCAAAGGCCATAACTCTTAAATTATTTATTCCTATTGCTCGATATGTTTTTACTTGGTCAAACTGTGTGGATTAATGCAATCTGCTTTTAATGGGGAATTAAGTGTATATTAAACCATCACCCAATTAGATCTTAAAAAATGGACATGATATCATCCTCCCTTGTTCTTCCCATTTGTTATCGGCTATGATATCCTAGAACCTTTCAATAAATTCTATAGGATTTTAACAATCAAGCTTTACTCCTAGGATTGGTTCTGCTCTGTTTTGATATAACCAAGTTGTATCGATCAATCTTCAATATAAGGTATGTTGTATCGTCGTTCTTTTGGGGTTGATCTTATATTATTTCACCTTTCTGTATTACTGCATGTAATATCCATGCTTCTAATGGGGTTTTCTTCGGTTTTGGTTGGTTTTGACGTAAAGTTTCATCCTTGGGTGGATGTAGATGTCGCGAGAGGAGGATCATGACACATTGTGTGGATAAAGAATGTCAAGAACAATTGAGGTAGGGGATTCATTGATTCTCTTTTCTTTTATGTGCAACTGTATTTTTAGCATATCTTATCTGAGCGGATCAAAATGGAATTGACATAATAATTATTTTAACTGGAAAATTTAATTGATATCTATCGTATGTTATTGCCTATAGTTTTGTATAATAGTGTGATATCTATGCTTTATTTGTTTAGAAGTTTTTTCTAAATGAAAATCGGTAAAGAACGTAAACATGGATTAACTAATAATTATTTGATAATATTAAAGAGGCATGAAAATGAATCTGGTTCTTATTTTAATTTGATGTTAATCAAATTAGTGTAGTAAGCATGATTATTTAATTGTGATAACATACTGATTAGGTTTTCCTAATTTGGAACCTACATTTAATAAAGATGTTAATTCAAAATGGATTAATGAACTGCTTGTTCGATAATTTCTAAAAGGGTTTTCAGTTACCCTCATGATTGTTAAAGGGCCAAGTTCCCATTGATGTGATGTTTGTTTCCTGCTTCTTGTGCTGTGATGTGAGCCTGGATGGCTGTTGTGATATGTAGAGACATGAATACTTTTGGTTGTGGCAGAAAATGATGCCTAGTGTGGTGAGTTGCATCATTTTGTGCATGTGATTGTTGGGGAGGACACCAGGGATGATGGAATGGGATGGATGTGATTGTTGGATGCTTGCTGATTTTCATTGGTTGTTTATCTCCATTAGTATTCCCCACTGCTGATGGAAGCTGGTCATATTTACCCTTCTTCTGAAAGAGGGTAAGACATGCGAGGTATGCCACATGCTTTCTATGTTTATATTCTCAAGGAATGATGGTTATATGTTCAACCTATAAATGGAAATGACTCGACGGTTAGAACATCTACTCACCGTGTTGAGACCCTTTGTGTTAGTATCATTGGATGTTTTTCTAGAATTCCTCGGAATATGGGAAAGTAATTATATAATGAATATTTGAATAAATGGTGTTAACTTATGGGGTTGAGTTTGCTATAACATAATGATGAGGTTGTAATTTTTTGAAGGAACAGTTGACTTTTGGTTTAATGCTAATGTAAGAGAATGTGGAATTTTTCATGGTTAATTAATGTTATAGAATTAATGAACGTATAGTGGAGCAAATAAAAAGGGAATTATGTAATCTAAAAAAGCTCTTTGAATGGATGTGTGCTTATAGGATACCTAGTTTTTGATGTATCATCCCAGAGACTGAGAGATGTTAGCTATAGTTCGGTCTATGACCAGGTAATTCCCATAGTGTGGTTGTGAGAAATAATATATCCTGTACTTTTGGTGTTTATATACGCTAATCCACCCTGTTAGTACGGGAAACTGACACCTCGGGAATTCTGATCCCTGGGGGGTGTTTTCCCCAACATTCGGGAGGGAGGAGAATGGCTGACTACCCCCTTTGGCCCCACTCTCTTCTCGTGGTAGTAACTTGTGCTGATAGGCACAATGGTTAGATTTCTATAAATATCTGTGTGGATGGATGTAATGTCTTGTGGTTGTTCGCACACATATATTCTGGATATATTATCCTATGGACTTCTATAGGTGTAACGTGTATAGGCTATGATGGCTTGAGGATCCATACATGGTGTATGGGTTGTCATGGCTTGAGGTATAACACCCGATGTATGATACATGTTATAAAGGATGTGGTGGCTCCCAAAAAATACCTGGTTACTTATGGTTGTGAGGATGGTGTGGTGATTCACGTAGGGGTCTGCAAGCAAGCCTTTGTGGTGCACGAGGTGCAGATTGTGGTGCTTCGCTCATGTGTCTGCGGGGAAGCCTTTTTGGAGAGATATTATTAGGACGTGCGATGTTGGGGAAAAGCGGAAAACTAGTGGGGAAGTAGTATCATGGTACCCATGATATTCTTTGTTATATGATATATTCTTGTATGCGTTACTTGGTGAGAGTATCCATGGTGATGTTGGGAATTTAGTATACCTGTTTAGGTGATGAGTTAGATTTACTTGTTGTTCAATGTGCTTTAGAATGCTTTCTCTACTTTTAAACGAGAGGATTCGGAGAGGATCCTACTAATTATACTGTTATATTCAACCTATGTATATATAAACTGTTTTTAGTTCACTTGGAATAGGTTGGAGATCAAGATGGTTTCTACTAGCTTGGGGTTGCAGGAGCTGTTCGGGCTTGTGGTTGTTGTTGTTTTACTTTCTTTTGAGTACTTACAGTTTTTCCCTTCTAGTTGTAGTACTTTTGCATGACATTTATAATGTGTTATTGGGTTTATTTTATATTCCAGCTCTGAGTTGGAGTTGATTAGTATCTGTCTTATATCTCTCTTCTGCATGTGTTCTCTTAGAGGGTAATGCCTCTAATTTGTGTGTTTACTATACCCTCAGTTCTAGTATCCAACTCGGGGCCTACTAGAGGCGGGACTCAAGGGTCATTATGTCCCTTCTCACATTGCTGGCCCAGGAGGGGTACATGTTATGGGTAGGGGGTTGTGACACCTAAAATATAATTCTAATGTAATTTTAAATTAATGATTTAAATAATGATATTATTGTTATGAAAGAAAATCTCAAAAGAATAAATAAATAAATTATTATATTCAATCCTAATAGATAAAACAATTTTTGGAAGAAAACTAATTTTTGAAGAATGAAATTACTATAAAAAATTGAGTAACAATTACCTCATAATTAAGAAATACATTTGTTATTTATTGGTAATTTTATATTTTTTTAATATTTATTTAAATTCTATTCATACCAAGTAATTAAATATATAGTTTATGATATACATATCTATATAATAATATTTCAGGGTTCGTTTAAGCTCAATTTTTTTATCTTGAAACCAAAATAATATATTCATTATTCTAAAATCTCAAAATATAATTGGCCACCTAAAACATACAATTGAAAATAAACCATTAGAAAAAACGTCCATAAAAATTAATATCCTCGAGACAAGGGAAATTGTGGCTCTCATCGTGTACCAATCACCCAATGAATAACATACCCTATAATATTGTAAATTGGAAAACCAATATCTCAAATCTTTCCATCCATCCAAACATCATTATAATATTAACAAATATGTAGCAATATGTACCCATTAACAAAATAATACATATATATTAGAAATATTAAACCCCATAAATCAAATCAAAATAAAAGAACTACTATTAATATGATGAAAACATAGAAATAAAATGTTCCTTCAATACAAAAAACTCAGTGGAACTTCCAAGGAAAAAAATTAAGTAAAAATGCTTCTCGAACATGCAATAAGTAACAATTAAGGATAAAAACATTAAAAAATACAATAAAATTGGGGATAACATTATAATAATTATATTTATTTAGTTGATTCATCATTCGTATGTTTTAACAAAATGAATCCTTACATTAACAAAAAAATAGAGAAACAATATCCAGTTAGGATGATCAAGAAACAGTTAAATGTTTAGAAGTTTTAATGGAATAACAGTAAACACAATTTACATAATTATTTCTTTAATAATGTTACCTTTTCCAAAAATTCAATTCATAAAAAATTCCAATCCCAACAAAAATAATAAAAACTAATAATAATCAAAAAAACCCACAACACACTATCTAGAAATTATAAATGGGAATCATGGACATATAATCACTGCATATGATCATCATCCCCAAAAAATTGATTCTGAATTCTGTTTTTATAATATTTTTTGTACATTAAAAAATTTACAAGTAAAGTAAATCAAGATAATTACAGACTAACACAAAACAAAAGAATGGCCATCAATCCCTATCCTCAATTCGAATCTTTCAATTTTCTCTAAGAAAAAAATGAAATAATAGGAATAAAACACCACATAACACAATGAATGATTGAAACACAATAATATAATTATATTCACATCAATAATATAATTATATTGATTCACATCAATAATATAATTATATTCACATGAAAATACAAAGTATTTTTTAAATAAAAAATGAATTGGATTTAATTAAACTCTTATTAAATAAATTTTTATTTTACGTTTTAATTTATAAATTATATAATTATTAATTTGAGGAATTATTTTCATTTTTTTCATAAGGATATGAAATCAAACATAGGTTCAAATTATCAGATTTTACAAAAAAAATTGTCTTTTTTGAATTATGAAAATACAAATTTTTGTAAAATTGAAATTAATTTTCAAATATTTATGTTATTTTAATATCCAGTTATTTTTCAAAAATTATTTTCGATGACATTATTATTATTTTGATATATTTAACCCAATTAATTACTGTATTACCCCCGTTTTCTGGTATTTAACCCTTTCTTGATGATTTTAATGTTTTGAATGCTAAACATGACGAATGGGAGAGTCGGGAGAACATTAAATGATGTTTTGAGGCAAAGGGGACGTTGCACGGTGGTGAACAAGTTTTCTAAATCGTGCGGCCAAACCATGCGTAGTTGTCGCTTGAGCCAGAAGGTTCCACACTGGTAGCACATAGTTTGTATAACAGTGTGACAAAACTATCTATGGAGTGTCTTCCGAGGTAGTGGCTAACACATGGTTAGTGCACGGTTCGTCTAGCCGTGCAAGAAAACCGTGCGACCACTTTAACGAGATCCTATAAAAGTGGATCTCACACATTTTTTTCGTGTAAGTGGCTCTCGTTTCATCCTAAGAGGCCCTAACTCAGAATTTTTCTTCTCTTAATGTCATGTGAGGATATCCTATCATTCTAGAGGCGATCTGAAAGCTTCTCTTGGAGAATCAAATCCGAATTCTGGAGGTATGTGATCGTAATTCTTCGTTCTTGATCAGTTTCATAGATCTACTTATATATACTTATCCTCTTTTCTCTATTTCATATATATAATCCCATTATGGATAGATCTAAGTTTATGGATTCCAAATATGATGATATTTGGTCTTGATCCTTTTAGGAGAAGAGATCTAAGGAGGGTTGTTGAAGAAGAAACCTGGTTTTCTTGAGCGTTCTTCAATCGTTGTGGATTCTGTCAAAAACCAAAAGGTAGGGGGCTTCTTTCTTGACTCCACATAGTATGACTAATTGTCTTGCTTTCAAATTGAGTGTGTGGTGTGGAATTGATTGTTAAAATCATCGAATAAATCTTCTTTAGTGTTGATTTATGGTTTTCGTGAAATTGTGCAATCATGGTGAAGTGTTTTGCAAAGTGATTTGGCTTCATGAATTTAAAATGTTGATTTTAAATTTTGGATTTTCTGAAATTGTAAATGTTTTGGTGAAAAATTAGGTTTCAATATAAATGGAGTATTATTGAAATGGATTTGATGGAAATTGTTTTCAACATAAATTTGATTTTATTTAATTGGTGTTCTTGCATGATTGGTGGGCAGATGTGGTGTGTGTTCATATTTCATTCAGGATGGAAAAGGGTTAGGAGTATCCCCCATCAGTGTTTGTATGGATAAGGGTTAGGGATCCTCCCTGTCAAACATTCATATTGATTTTTGGACAGATAATGGTTAGGCGTCTCCTCATCAGTGTTGGGATGGATAAGTGTTAGGGCTCTCCCCCATCAAACATTCATGTACATTTCGGTTGGATGAGCTTAAGAAGTCACCCCCATAATATTTGGGATGGATAAGGGTTAGAGCATTACCCTTTTTCCAGGTATCATGCATGGTTTATTTCATGGATTTGTGGAATTTTTGGTTATGCCAAAAAGTGATCTTGTAAAATGGTTAAAATCTTGTTTGGTTATTTTTCTAGAAAAATAACTTGTTGGAAAATTTGTTTCAATTGCTTTTGGAATGCCTATGGTTATTAATGGTTTTGGAAAAATGTTTATATTTAGTTATAAACTTCTTTTGAGATTATGTTTTATATATACTATTATTTATATAAATGTTTCTAAACATTATATCGTAGTGGCGTTAGTAGGGAAGTCATTGGGGAATCATACTGAGTTTTATACTCACCCTTGATTTGTCACATTAGTGCTTTTTGAAGATGTTGTATTCCAGGAAATAGGTAAAGGAAAATAATTTTATTGCTAGTGGCTCGTGGTGATGCTTGAGAGATGATGTGGGGCTTGGAGCTTGTGGAGCAAAGAGTTGTAGTTTCTTTTGAGAGTCTTGATTTGTTCATCCACTATTTACATTGATGATTATTTTTATCTTCCACTATTGTCTACATTGATGTTGTTTGATATAAATTAAGTGTTTATTGGTGTTTCATTTTTTCATGCATCATATAGTGAATGTTTGGTTATGATGGGTTGGTTGATGGGTTAGTTCGTAATGGTTAAATCATCCCCCAACTTGAATTTGAAACCCTTCGGCATTTATTTCCAGGCTTTGGCATCTTAGGATATCTTTTAAAGCATAGTAATGACTCATTATTCTCTCAATACAATGAGAATTGGAATGTCATTACAAATGGTATCAGCTTGTTCGGTTCTTTCCTAACAAGTGGCCATCGATGTTCTTGGTCTTGGAGTTGAAATTCATTCTTGTCTATTCCTTGGGTGGAAATCTTAGATATGAGTTAGATTGTCAGAACTTGAAATGTATAGAATAAAAGGACTTAACTAACCTGTTTATGTTGAACTTCATGTTACGAGGGTGTTGGGTACAAAAGTGTTTTGGATACACTTATAGAATGTTGGAAATCTCATTGTAATGTGTTTAGAAAATGAGAGGATCAGGACATGCATTATAGAGGAATGACTTCCCACTAGTATTGAATATCTCATTGTGAGGAATGAGTAAGGATTTTGTTGAAGGTGTGAATTTCTGAAAAATGAAGAAATTGTTTTCAATTTAATGATTTTGAAAAAAGGGTATTTTCTGTATTTTGAAAATGGGATTATTTTCAAAAGGCATGGGGAATGTTTTCAAAAATGTTTAACCATGGGAAAAGGGTTGTTTTGAAAACAATGTTGTGATAGATGATGTTATAGAATATGAAATGCTAATCCATGAGTTTCTAGAGACTGATATTGATGGAGGTTTTTGTTGGATTAGAAAATGGCAGTGGTTAGGCATTGTTGGAACCAACCCGAAGAAGCTGCGGAAAATGTGGTTGCACCTAAAAAACATGTGAACCAAGAGTTGGTTCAGAGTATCGTCCGTGATTTTTATGTTGTGGATATGACAAAACAAAGGAATGAACCAAGGAATATGGATCATACAATCCAGTTTATGAAGAAGAATCCACCCAACTTTCAGGGTGATGCTGAACCCGAAATGGTGGAGGTGTGGCTAAGTAGGATTAATCGTATCTTCAATTTCATCGGCACACCATCAGAGATCATGGTCAAGTTGGCGACATTTATGCACGATGATCTTCCACATCAATGGTAGGATTTAGTGGTGCATGCTAAATTGGATGAATGATTTTCATGGGATGATTTTTAATAATTGTTCAATAGACAATTCTACCATCACACATTTAATATCCACAAAACAACGGTCTTCTTGATCTTGAAGAAGGAGGTCCTATCTGCTATAGAGTATGCAGGTAAGTTCATGAAATTATTCCATTTGGAAATAGAGGTTGTGGAAAGTGCATCTTTGAAGGCACACATATTCGAATCAGGGCTAAGGCAAGAGATTCGATCAAAGATTGTGGTGCACTGTATTACGAATTATGCAGAGATGGTGAACAAAACGACTATTTCTAAACAAGATATATCAGGATCGAGAGGAGGAGGTATGATGATACCTACAGGAAATGGTGGGAACTCAACCTATGGGAACAAGAGGAAAATGGACCCCTATTTCCACGGTGCACGTGGAAATCAGTATTAGATAGTGGGATCAGTGAACATTAATCCATGACCCCAGAGAAAATCATGTTGTTTTCAATGTGGTTCACATGATAGAAAAAGGTGATATTGTATGGAAAAATCTAGACCATATCACAATTGAAAGAAGATAAGGCATCTACAGTGCTATTGTAGGAATGCTCCGAGGTTCGGTGCGCGTGACATGTCCCCTGAGTCGCAAGAATCGTATGCTTTGACAGGATGAGGATATTACTGTCAGCCTTGTCAACATCATAGAGCCAGCCATAGTGATTCTGGAAATACCATGACTCCTCAACAAGGGCAATCTCAACAAGGCAACAAGGAGGACAGTGTAGCGATGAATAAATTGGATGAATCTGAGCAGGTGATGGTTGATGATCTGGCTGGACCATCTATGGTGAGAGGTACGATTATTTTGAATTATATGCTTGTGCATGTGTTATTTGAAACTAATGCATCACATTCCTTCATTTATTCTCGTTTTGTTGACTTTTTTATGTTTTAAACTAGAAATTATTCCGTCTATTTTAAAACTGAAAACCCCTCTTGTTGAAAGTGAACATCAAGCCTTTGTGTGTAGAGAATGTGATATTACTGTTGATAGAGATGAGTTAAAATAGGACTTCTTGATGTTGGACATGGATTTCTATGATGTAATCCTTGGTATGGAATGGTTGACAATGTTTAAGGCTCGAATAGACTGTTACCGGAGAACAGTTAGTTTCACGACTGAGGATGATATCAACAATCTCTTCAGAGGAGAGAGGAGGGTAATGAAAGGTGAAAAGAGCTTATTGGAACAAATGGTGGGAACAATCTCTTACTAATTGGCCGCATTGACTTTGGAATCAATGGAAGATATTGAAGAAAATAGTTTTCCGGTTGTTGTTGATCAATTCCCAAATTTTGTTCCCAAGAACATCTCAGGGTTACCACCTCTAATAGAATTGGAGTTTACGATTGATCTCTTTTCGGGGACCAGTCCTATTTCCATTCCATCTTATAGGATGGCAGCAACAGAGTTACAGGAATTGAAATTGTAGATAGGGGAGCAGGAAATCAAGGGTTTCATTCGACCTTGTACTTCTCCATGGGAAGCACTGGTGTTGTTCGTGAGGAAGTCAGAAGGAACTCCTCGGTTGTGTGTTGATTATCATAATCTTAACCAAGTTAATATAAAGAATAAATATCCAATTCCATGCATTGTTGATCAGTTTGATCACTTAAGGGGAGATAAGTGGTTCTCCAGGATTTAATTGCATTCAAGATATCTCAAATTACATGTTCGGAAGGAGGATATTCCAAAGAATGATTACAGAAGTAGATATGGCCACTAAGAATATATAGTCAAGAATTTTAGTCTAACAAATGCACCAGTTGACTTCATGGCTTTGATGAATCAAATATTTCAAAAATATGTGGATTCATTTGTTTTGGTGTTTGTAGATGACATTTTTGTGTATTCAAAGACATGGGCTGATCATGACGTGCACCTGGAAACGGTGTTAAAAATATTTTGAGAACATTGTTTGTATGCTAAATTATCAAAGTGTGATTTATGGATATATAAAGTACATTTCCTTGGCCATGTAATTTCTGAGAAAGGCGTTATTGTTTATCTTGAGAAGATATAATCCATTATCTCATGTCAACCACCGAAGATTGTTTTTGAGATACAAAGTTTTCTTGGTCTAGATGGTTACTAAAAATGATTTTTTTGTGATTTATCATGACTAGATTCAACAATGACAGCTCTGACTAAGAAGAATTCTCTCTTCCAGTGGATATAAGAATGTTAGAAATCTATCCAGAACTAAAAGGTCAGCATACATCGACACCTAACATGATCTTTCCAGAATTAAGACAAGGGTATGTGGTGTATTATGATGCATTGAGATGAGGGATGGGTTGTGTTCTAATGCAACGATATCATGTGGTTTCTTATGGATCAAGGCAGTTGAGGGTGTATGAGAAGAATTACCCAACTCATGATTTGGAGTTAGCTGAAGTCGTCCATGCATTGAAAACATGGAGACATTATCTATTTGGTGATAAATTCACTGTATTTATGAATAAAAAAAGCTTGAAACACATTTTCTCATAGTGAGATTTTAACTTGAGCCATGCAGGTGGAAGGAGTATCCCCAGATGCTTGACATTGACTTGATTTACAAACCTGGGAATGAAAATTCGGTGGTGGATGCATTGAGTAGAATGTCACATGCTCAGTTAGTGAACGAAGCTTCAAAAAAAGGGCAGTTTATGTCGGTCTTAACCGACATGCATGTGGAATATGAAAACCAAGGTGAGGATGCATTTTTCTTTTCAGATATGCTCGTTCATGATTTTTTATAGATGATCAAAGAATCACAAACATCTGATGCAGAATGTATGGTTGTATGTTCAAAACTCAATGGTGGGGAGACCATTAATGGCTGGAAACATGATGTGGGTTCAGTTTTGTGTTTCAATGATCAGATGGTTATACCTATGGTTTTCAGTAAAAACACCTTCATTCTTACCACCATTCAAAATGGGATGTACACCCAGGTACATAGAGGACGTATAAGGAATTTAAGGCACATTTTTGATGGAGCAGCATGAAATAGAAAGTGGTTGAGTTCGTCTCATGGTGCTTAACTTGTCAGCAGGTTAAAGTAGATCATCCGAGTCCTGATGGTATGTTATAGTCTTTACCTATGCCAGTGTGGAAATGTGATCAAATAACAATTGATTTTTTTACAAGTCATCCAAGAATAGTCTGGAAACACAATGCCATTTGGTCATATTAGATCATGTAACCAAGTCGGCCCATTTCATCCCAATTCATGAAACTCATACGGTGAAAGATCTTTCAAAAATATATATCTGAGAAGTGTTAAAGAGGCATGTTGTACCAATTTCTATAGTCTTGGATGGAGATCTGAGGTTCACATCTCATTTCTATAAATCATTATAGCACTCCCTTGGATCTCAATTGACTAGGAGCATGGTGTATCATCCTCAGACAGATGGAAAATCCGAGTGGACTATAAAAACTATTTAAGATATCTTGCGGGATGGTGTAATCGATTCTATTCGATCATGGGAGGAACATATACCCTTAGTGGAGTTCTCATACAATAATAGCTATCAGGCCTCAATACGCATGGCTCCGTTTGAAACATTGTATGGGCGTCCTTGTCATTCTCCACTATGCTCAGTGGAAACTGGGGAAACATTACTAGTTGGGCCGAGCCTTGTCCAAGAAACAATGGAGGTGATTCTGTTGATTAGAAAGATGATGGTGATGGCTCTAAGTCAACAGAAATCTTGTGCAGGTCACCATCGAAGACCATTGTCGTTCGTTGTGGGTGATCATGTCTTCTTGAGGATCTCTCCAAGGCTTGGACATCGTCATTTTGGTAATCAAGAAAAGTTTTCTCCTAGATACATTGGAACTTTTGAGATACTGGAATGGGTTGGAGAGGTGGCATATCAGTTGGAATTACCACCATGGTTCAGTTTGGTGCAAAATGTCTTCAATGTATCTCAGTTGAAAAAGTATCAGCCTAATCCTGACCATGTGATCAGATGGGCTCATGTTGACCTAGATCCAGATGCATGGTTGATACATATCCCGATACGGATTGTGGGTAGGCAAGAAAATGTATTTTGTGGAAAAATCATTAGTCTAGTGCGGGTTTTATGGTAGCATGGTCAGATTTAGTAAGAGACTTGGGAATGTGAAAAAGAAATGAAAGAGTAGTGGCCGGAACTCTTTCTGTTGGGTGAGGGTTTTCTACTTTACGAGGATGGAAAGACCATGAGTGGGGAGAATGTAGGACCCCCGATTTCGGGTATGTAACCCTTTAATGAAGCTTTCAATGGTTTTAATGTAAAGGGTGACAAATGGGAGAGTCATGATAAATTTAAATTATGTTTTATTTCTAGGGGATGTTGCACGGGCGGCACACGGGTTGTCTAAACCATGTGGAAAAACTATGTGTAGTTGTCCACTAAGGTAGTATCTTCTACACAAGCGGTGCACGGTTTGCATAACCATGTGGAAAAACTGTGCATGGAGTGTCTTCTGAGGTAGTGGCTAATACATAGTTAGCGCACGGTTTTTCTAACAATGTGAAGAAACTGTGCAACCACTTAAATGAGATCTTATAAAAGTGTATCTCACGTGTTTTTTCGCTCTAAGTGGCTCATTTTTTCACTTAAGAGGCCCTAACTCGGGATTTTGATTCTCTTAAGGTCATAGAAGGTGCTCCCATCAATCCGGAGGCGATCCAAAGGCTTCTCTTTGCGAATAAATGCCGGATTCTTAAGGTTCCTCATCGTCTTCTTCATTCTTGATCAGTTTCTTAGATCTAATTCTCCTCATTTCTCGGTTTCTTAGATATACACCATTAATTGATAGACCTATGGGTTTGGATGCCACATATGATGATATTTGGTCATTATCATGGTAGGATAAGATATCTAAGGTGGGTTCTTGAAGAAGAAACCCGGTTTTCTTGAGTGTTCATCATTCGTTGTGGTTTCCGTCAAAACCCTAAAGGTAGGGGGATTCATTCTAAACTCCACATAGTAGAAAGGATTGGAATGCATTCAAATTGATTGTGTGCTGTCGAATTGATTCGGAAAAGCATTGAATAATATTCTTCAGTAAAGATTTATTATTTTATTAAAATTGTGTAATCGTGGTGAATTGTTGTGCAAAGTGATTTGGCTTCATGATTTTAATAAGTTGATTTTAAATTATGGATTTTCTAAAATTTTAAATGGTTTGATGGAAAATTGGATTCCAATAAAAATAGAGTTTTATTGAAATGGTTTTGAATTGAAATTGTATTTAATTGAATTGGTTTTGATGGAAATGGATTTCAATAAAAATGTGTTTTTATTAGAAGGGAGTGTTGGCATAATTGATGGGCAGATGTGGTGTGTGTTCTTATTTCATTCCGAGCATACAAGGGTTTTCAGTCTCCCCCATTAGTGTTGTTATGGATAAAGGTTAGGGATCTCCCCCTTCAAACATTCATATTTTATTTGTGACAGATAAGGGTTAGGGGTCTCCCCCATCAGTGTTGGGATGGATAATGGTTAGGGCTCTCCCCTGTCAAACATTCATGTGCATTTGGGTTGGGTAAGGGTAAGAAGTATTCACCATCATTGTTGGGATGGATAAGGGTTAGGTACTTCCCCTTCTTCCAGGTAGCATGCATGGTTGGTTTCATGGGTTTGTGGAATGGTTGGGTATGCAAAAAATTGATCTTGGGAAATGTTACTAAAGCTTGTTTGTTTATTTTTTTCTAGAAAAATAACTTGTTGGAAATTTGGTTTCAATTTCATTTAGAATGATTTTGGTTATCAATGGTTTTCGAAACTTGTTAATATTTAGTTATAATTTTTTTTTAGAAAATGTTTTATATAAAATATCTTTATGTAAATGTTCTTAACCTTTCTATCCTAGTGCCGTGAGTATGGAAGTCATTGGGGAAACCTACTGAGTTTTATACTCACCCCTACATTGGCACTTTATAGATTTTGGAGATGTTGTATAATGGGACACGGTTCAAGGTAAATCATATTATCTTTTGTGGCTCATGTTGATGCTTGGGAGATGTTGTGGAGCTTGGAGCTTGTGGAGCATGGAGTTGTAGTGTCTTTTGATAGTCTTGAGTTCTTCATCTACTGTGCACTTTGATACTTAGTTTGGTCTTCCGCTGTTGTGCACTTTGATGTAGATTGATATAAATGAAGTGTTTATCAGTCTTTCATTTGGTCATACATTATATAGTGACTCTTTAGTGATTCTGGGTTGTTTTATGGTTTATTTTTTAAAGGGTAAATCGTCCACCAACTTATATTTGAAACCCTTCCGAATTTATTGATAGCCTTTGGAATATTGGGGATGTCGCTTATGTCCTAGAAATAAATCTTTGAGTTGTCAGGACAATTAGAATTTGCGGGTCATTATAATTACTATCTAAACATCATTATATTGGATTGTTGTGTAATATTATATTTGTGATTAAATTGAGAATTTTTTGAAAACGGTTAAAAAGTGAATAATGTTTCAACATCCTAATTAATTAAATTGACCATAATTAGGAATGATTAAATTAAATTTATAATGTATATATGTGTATATTAATTTATATTAATATAATTATTATTAGTAGTTATAGTGTTAATATAAAATCAACATTTCTTTGAAAAATACTCTTCAAGAAAACCCACTTTTTCAACGTGTTTGAGTGTTTAAAATTGATTGCATTTTTCCAATTATGTGAATTTATTTTTGTAAAATGTATTCCATATTTGTAATATCTGCAATATATATTATATAAAAAAGGTAAAATAAATTTTTTCCATAATTAATTGGGAATATAGTAATAAAACATTACCTAGCTTAATGTAAAAATGATTTTATAATGGGATTACCCTAAATTCATAATAGATAAAATAACAAAAAACAATCTCTAAAATATAAGTTGTAGGAATATATCGATATTATCATGTATATGAAATAATAATTGTCCAATTGTATCCTTTTATTATGTGATAAAAAATTTATATAATATTATTTACAATCAAACAGGTGTGCAACTATCCTCACTTACAAATGTTCATCCCTCTCCTCCCCACTTCAAACCATCATGGCCATTTTAATCAAGAAATACCATCTCGAAAACCATCCTTAAATATATTCATAAAAAATGGAATACTTGTGTATATCATAAATCCTGCATAACAAGGATTTGGGTGCTTACATTAGGAGTTCATCCAAAGAATATGTAACGTTCATAATGGAGTATTTTTATTTTATTTCTTCTTTACACAACATCAAGTATTATTAAATTTTACTTATATAATAATAAAAATATCTCACATGTATATGTATATATTTTTCATAATTTAATAACCTAAAACAATCATATCAAACATTAAATGGGAAACAAAATCATCATTCGTTTGTATAGTTGACTACCGCCTCATGAAACGACGTCATTTTTTTTCATCACCAACTCTCTCAGATTCTTATAAAGAAGATTATAAGTATGAAAATAATAATTTTAAAATAATTATACTTATCAGATTATTATTTATCCTAGAAATTCATATTTTTTATATCATGGTGGAAATGAAAACCTTGCTCGTGCGTATATCCGACTACTACCTCATGAAGTGATGTGATTCATTTTTAGAAAACACATTAGACAGAAGATAATATAGATAAATTCACTGAATAAATGTTAGATATATGAAATACATATTATATATAAATCATATTTTTCATTCTAAAATTTCAATATATAATTTTTCTTCCAATTCCACTAACTGAAAAATGATAATGTTGTGCATTTTTACGTGTGGCCTACCACCTCCATGAAGCGATTCGATCCTTTTCATCAACAAATAACATGGATGATATATATATAGGGATATATAATGAAAGAAATGGTTTATATGAAATGATGATCATTTTTTAATGATACAAT
Organism: Viscum album; assembly: GCA_963277665.1. Classification (NCBI taxonomy): domain Eukaryota; kingdom Viridiplantae; phylum Streptophyta; class Magnoliopsida; order Santalales; family Viscaceae; genus Viscum; species Viscum album. The sequence goes on from OY728157.1 coordinate 1,098,157,335, forward strand.
TTTACATACCTTCTCACTATAATGGTCATTTATAAGTGGAAACATTATTCTTGATTAACTACAACCTATTCTCACTATTATTTTAACATTGATCAATTCTCATAACCATGTTTCCAGATTGAATTATAATTTATAACTGATTTATAATTATGATAAATTTTCCATTAATATTATTTTTTATATGTCTAAATAATTACCACATTTCCCAATATCAACCCATTGAAGTGATTTTGGACACTTAAGTAGAATATCAAAAAAACAATGATGTAAAATTCATGGATTAAGTAATCATATATAAAATCATATTATGTGAAATAAATGTAATAATAAGATATCATAAGTAAGTAAATAATTATCACAAGTTTATTATTAAGATTAATAATGAATGTATGTGATGATTCAGACTCACGATAAGGGGCGTCACCCCAATTTAATTTTGTTGGGAAATTTTTTAATGTTATGGACCATTATTATTTCATGATATCTATGTACAAGCCATTTGACATGTTTTATCCTGAATTTCTCTATTTTAATGATATTTAGTTTTTTATATTGTTAAGGAATCATGGGGAGCATGATTAAAATTATTCCAAAGTGTTAACTGACATGGTTAATTAAAAATCATATTTCCATGTTTCCTTAAAAAATATTTTTATTCCATGCAATTTTTTATTAGAATTATTTTATGTTCATATAAATATAGACATGAATGTTTTAATAGTGAATTTTTTTTCTTATGTGCATTGTTTTTAAACTATAGTCAATTTATGCATGTTTATGTAATATTTTCACACACGGAAACAAAATCAATGTTCTAGTTTAACATATAAGGGAAAAAAATAATTTCTCACTTCCATAAATATTATTTTATTGTTTTATTTCATTACTAGATTTCATATTTCATTTCAATGAAAACACAATTTTTCATTTTTTGGTAATTTTTATTGAAATTGGGTTTATATACCAAGGATGATTGGGTTTGTGATATCCCTCCAATTCATTGGTTATGGAAGGTGACCATAGAGTTATTTCATTATGAAGAATGATATAGAATGTGATTTCCTCAGATTCCATTATATATTATCTATGCTTGAAGTAATCTTTTTTGGTGTTTTATCTAGAAGATGGTATGCAATTAGCAAATTTTTTAAAATTAAGTATTTACTATATTTTATATCTAAAAAGTATAATTTTTTTACAAAATTAATCAGTTTATATATTTTTTTTTAAATAAACCATTATGAGTTTTATTATTTCCATTACTCATTATAACGAAATATTTTATGAAAATAATTGTTAAAAGCAGGTTGTTACATAAGTATAGAATTATTTTTTTGAACCCAACACATATATTGAAGAAGAAATTTTTTATAATATTTCCATGATTAATATTTTTCTATGGTCTATTTCATATAATTTACATCTCTTTATATGGTTATTAAACCTTTTAAAAAAAATTTATAATGTTTAAAGTTGGGTAAGAACAAGGAATAAGTCAAGTTTGTCATTGTCATGATTATTAGTGAATGTAAATTATGTTTTATTTTAAAATTATTTTCTTGTGTGGTAAATGTATGTTGATTATAATTGACCACTTTTTTATATATGGGTTTGTTATGTAAGAGTTATAATCTATCTCTCAAAAACTATAAGCACAAATAATCTTTATGAATTTAAGATTGTGAATTCTTGTATTATATTAATAGAACAGGTAAAGCATATGGAAGAGTCCATATAGTTGGTATCAATGCAGGGTTCTGATAAATTTAGATGTTTGGTTAATGTTGATAGCATTACCACGAATTATTTTACATTTTGGATAAGTTGAAATGATATAAAATATAAATATTTCAATGTTTCATAAACATAACATTTTTTATTTAGAACTTTTTTCCATAGAGGAAACAAAGAATATGTAGTTCATAGGAATATAAGGGAAAATAATAATCCAAATAATTCTCTCAATATTAATATAATTTGAATTAAAATTATTGTTTTTCTGATTGAAGAATTTTCAAAAGCTATAAATAGTGGTGAAATGTGTACTATAGTGAAGCTAGATATAATAGATAAGAAAAATTCGATAGAATATAATTTCATGAGACAAAAGACAAAAAAAATGATGTTGATTTTATGACAATGTGGTATATAAATAAAAGACCAATTACATTGAAAATATACATGATGACATGGGATTATCAAAACATCAAAATGAATGTTTTATTCTTACCATTTTTTAGGTGATGTTGATCGATGGTGGTCTTTGTTTAAGAATCGCTAGACATAGATGATAATTATACCTTGGAATTGAAAAAACATAAGAATATCTTAGTTGAAAAATATTTCTGTATGTTTTTTTACTCATGATAGAGAAAAAATCATGGTATTTAGGAAAACATTTGATAATTTTGTGGCTATCGGTGAATCTAATTTCATAATATTCCCTATGTATATACCAATTTTTTTATGGGATCTTGATAGTAAGAATAGTTAATTTTACTCAATATTGTTACCATGATAAAGACGGTAATTATAGTCCCATAAACTATTCTTTTCTAGAAAACTTGTTTGACGTTCCAAGAAGGTATAAGTGGATATTGTTTATGAGCATGTGTTAAATAAAAACAAAAAGAAAATGTGATCTAGGAGGGGGAAGGGGGGTATGTGTTAAGAAATTTCATATATAATAGTATCATGTTCCCATATTGTGATAAGAGTTCTAAAGCCCACCATGTGGAATGTATTATTAATTCTAGTATGTTCTTCATATGGTATTGGTTATATCATATTTCTCATTAATAAAGAAGAATATATTTATAAAATAAATAAAAATAAAATAGTGTGATGATTTAATTATAATGATTTGTTCATTATTCCAATGTGTTCCTATAGATGGTTACTCATGTTGGAAATCAACTGGATCTAAAGGAAAGTTAGTTACAAAATAATTTATTACCACAATGTTTTCTGTTATAACATCATGTGAAGTGGAAATATGTATATTATGGGTTTATTATAATTCTTCCAAATCCCTTTTAGACTATGTATTGTATTATTAATTCACATATGAGACATATTAATGTAAAATGTTAATATCACCACATTAAAATATAAAATAAATTTTGGTGAAAATTCTGTGTGGAAATATTAAAGAAACTATGATTTATAATAATCATCATTTTTATTAGTGTAATGGTCTATCATGAAAATATTATTGAACAACACGTAGTTGTGTTTGATATAATTTTGGGCATTTATTTCATTTTAGCTTCAAATTCTATGATTGATATAAATTATAAGATATTTTTCTTCAATAATTTGATACCATTGATCCTATTCCCGGAATCTATGAAAATTATTATAGATGGAAGTGAAATTTACCAAACTCATATTGTGTAATAGAGAGAAAATCATTGAATTAGATATGATGCAGTAGTGATTGAATACATGGATGTATTTCATGAAAATTTTATGGTGTTATTATTAATTAGTACGTTCAATAAACAGTATAATTTATTCCAAATATGAATATTATTTCAAAATAACTATATCAAATGACACAATTTGAACATTTATAAATGAAAAATAAATTTATGTAGTGGTAACATAAATGTTCCATTATTTCTATAACCTCACCATAAGGTGATACTATTTTTTTATTACAAAAAATATGGTTCAATGGGAATTTTTATTCATTATAGATACTCAAATAATATCATTATTGAGAAGAAATATCTTTTTCCCCATATCTATTTATTTTTTATTTAGCAACAAGTAGCATAGAAATTTTTGGAAGTTGATTTGAGGCCAAGGTATAATCAAATAAAGGAGAAGGAGGATGAAATTCATAAGTTAAAACATCAGTCTATATATGGGAATTATGGGTTTGAAGTTTTTAAATTTTGTTTATCAAAGGAACCTCCTCTATTTATGGATCCAATGAATACAAATTTCCATTATTCCATGGATAATTCATTCTTATTTTTGTTGATTACATTTTGAAATATTCCATTGTGAAGAAGAAATACAAACACACCTAAGGAATGTTTCGAAATATTAAAATATAAAAAAATATATTGAAAATTTATTAATATAGAATTTGGGATAGAAACATTTGGTTCCAAGGACAAATTATTTGTAGTGTTGGAATATCTATTTACCCAGCTACATCTAGAGTTATTGAATAATGGCCATGAAATATAGATTTTTTTACAGATTCCTTGGTTTCATACTATAGCATGTTCCTACATGCATTTTTTTGAGTAGTTTTGTTAGTTTCCTATCATGATGACTATGTTAACATGAAAAGAAGTTAAATTAATCTAGATTACATTATGTGTTAATTTCTAGTGAACTAAAAAACAGATATGTGAATTCTCAAGGTTTTTCCCATTCTTATAAAAATGGAGAATTTTTCATATAGAGTGATATTTTATTGAGTGGAAATGGATGTTTCATGATGAAAAATGATCAGGTATTTACTGAGGTCTCATGATATTTGACACCTTAAAATTTTAATTACCCTTGAAATGATATGTTATTTTTTTTTTAAACATTATTGCATCTTTTCAATTCAGTATGGTGTGAAACATATACTAATCATACTATTTTGATGTAAATATTAACTCCTAAATAATTAATCATAGTTTAGAGAAGATGAATGGAAATGATAAAGAATTATTAACACCTTATTAATTACAATCCTTGATAAGAAAACAATGTTGAAGATTATTTCAGTCAAAAAAATAATTTCATATTAACCTTGACACATTTATAACAAGACACACTATGTAATTATTTGAGGAATTTTTCCCTAGATGTTTTGGACATAGGGATGTTCTGTGTCAGGTTTTTGGTATCAATGTTCTAGATTTTTTCATAATGAATAATCAATTCTCATAAGGAGGTTCATGTTTTGAATGAAAAGGTAGAATCTATTAGAAATGGTAAGATTCCAAACCATAATTTTTTTCATAAGGTGTTACAAGATTTGGAAAAGATTATTTAGGCCAGACAATTTCCATTAGAAAAGATATTTTTTTAATTGATGCTCTTAGTTCTCTGTTTTATGATCATCCTATATTAACTATGATATATCAAGTGTTTTAGAAGTATTATTGGAGGGATAGTTTGAAAAGAGATATTGTTGAATTATCAATTAAATGTTTAACTTGCTGAAATATAAAGGGAATTCTGAAACAGTTTCTAGTTACATAGTGGAGATGGGAAAATATATCAGTTGATTTTATGGGGGGAATTCAAAAGATTTCTCAATGTAATAATTTGATTCTGGTTACTATTGATCGATTTACTAAACCATCACATTCCCTTATCATTATAGTTAATATGTATTTTGATCATATTTCTGTAATATATTTAAATAATATATTCATGATACATGGATATATTCTCTCTATTATGTCATACATTGATCCCATGATCGAAATTAATATTTGTAATGGATTTTAGAAGTCATTAGGTTGTGAATTATATTTTAGTACAATATTGATCCTCAATTAGTTGGCTAATAGAAGAATATTTTTCTAAAAATTAAATATATGCTTTATCCATGTGAAATGGAATACAAGGTATGTTAGGATCATTAGATTTCATGGATTCAGTTTTTATATAAAAATACTATTCATTCATTGTTTTAAATGGAACCATATAAGGAATTCTATCAAAAGTGGAATGAGAGGAAATCATTTTTTGATAAATTAGAAAAAATTATGTTGATTTGAGTAGATTTGGAAGAGTAAATAGATGAGGTGGTGTAGTTTATTTAATAACATATTATTATGTATTACATTTGGAAGAATGTTTTTCCAGATAACCATAGAAAATATATTTACATTTAAATATATGATCATGTTTTTTCAAGGTATCTACTTGTGAAAGATTGATATATTTTGGTTAAAAAGGAAATTTAGTCCCATGATTGATTAGAACATGTAAAATATTGGATATAGATCGAATATTTTTGTACTAGTTGGGTCTCCCTCGATGTTAGTACTAGGTATGTAATGTTTTTCAAGCTTCAATGTTAATGATATATATTCTGAATTCATATCATGTTTTAAGGCATGAAGTAGATCGGTTTGAATATAATATTTCTTATTAGAAGAAAACTATTAATATTGTTGACCATAGATTTATTGTTTTTTGGAATAAGATTATTCACTGTGTTATCATTGTTTGGAAAATAGATATGGTCGTATAGGCAACATTAGAATCTACAAATTATATGGGGGAATGATATCATGACTTGTTTAATAAGTGAATATAATAGTACAGAAAAAATTTCAAAACGGATAAATAATTTAAAAACCCATGTAATGATATAATAAATCACATTTTTGTTTATTAATAACAATTATATTGTTATATTATTTTTTAAAATATTTTGTGACTTTTAAAACAAAACTAAAATGTTGGTAATTAAAAATTTCTTTCATAAAACAGTTCTGAAATGATTAATTTCTAAAGTATAAAAATCGAATTTTAGGAAATAAATTTTTTATTTTTAATAATAATATAAATATTATCATAGGTTTAAATTAAGAGTTTTTTCAAAAAAAATATGGATTTTATATCAATTTTGAAAATACAGATTTTTTTCTAATTTTATTTCCTTACAATAAAATAAGTAATTTAAAATTTTTCATATTTTTTTAATATTATTAAAATAATATATATTTATTTATATTTAATAAACTTATTTACTATCAAATAATCTTTTTTGGGATTTTATTACATGATTATTGTTGGGTTTAAATCATGATTTTTCGGAAAAACTTTTTTATTTTTACAATGTTTCACTATTTTCATTAATTAAAAAAAATAATGAATATTTAAATAATGGAAATATATAGTATTTATCCATATGTCATAATTTAAATTCATATAATGATTGTTACTATTCATATAGTTTATATAAAATCACTATTCTCTATAAAAATACACATCATGAAAACTTGTTTTTTCACCACATATACTAGATTAGTTTAAAATTAAATACATTCCATTGTCTAAATAGAAATTTTTTACAGTGTATTATATATTTTTAATAATAATATAATATCTTATATAATAATTTCAATATTAATTTTTATAATTTATTGTCGAAATGTTAAAAATATTTTGATGCAGTTAATGTAAAAAACATTTTACAAGGTATTAATAAAAAAAGATAAGGGTAATTATTTCTTAAACCATTTCTATAATATATTTTATGCATATATTTAGAAAAAATAATCTCTAAGCCTTGGGAATATTCAATTTTGGAGACTAATATAATGTTAAAATCAATAATATCCCTTTTTCTTTTCAAAATTACATGTTTTGTAGTCACATTAGTTAAAAAATGACACCCTAGCTACATTAATATTCACAGCATCATATCCCTTTATCTCAGAAAATACCTTCCCTAATATCTAACAAATTTCTATACACATTACCAATAGAATATAGATTTATCATAAATCCATCATTTGAATGATTTTCGATCCACAAGAAGGATGTTTTCTATGAAAATGTATCATGCATAACCGAGTATTTTAATTTTATTTCTTATTCCACCTCTGTCAAATATTATTCAACTAATTTGATGTAATAAAACATATCTCATATAATTATATGTTGTTTTGTTACTATAATAATGTGAATATATCTCATTCTCTACCAAATGGTAAACCGAATCATTATTCGTGTGTACGGTGAACTGCCCCCTCATAAACCTATCTGATTTTTAATACAACATTGCAAGTCAAGAGATGTTATAATATAGGATTTAAATTTTATATATGATTTTTAAACATAATTATAGTTATTTTATAATGATATTACTATCTCATTTTTCATTATTAATTTATACTATAGCATTCTCATTCCCACTTATCCACTCACTGCAAAATGATAAAATCGTTCTTCTATACGTGGAAACTATTTCTTCCATGATGTGATGTGATTCATTTTCATCACCTGAAAATATGGGTGATATATATGATATATATATATATATATATATTATTGTGTATTTATGATATTATGATCATTTAGGATGGTTATGATATTAATTACCTTTTTTTATAATCATCATTAAAAATTGAACTTTTACTCTTGTGTGTGTTCCACCTACCATCTCCATGATTGTAGAATAGTTATTTATTCAAAACAATAATTAATTATTTTTTTGAAAATTATTTTTTTATAATTAATTTAACTAATTAATCATTTGTATTCTATATATTTTTAGATAATGACCTCTTTGACCATTTTCAACATGCTGGTGTCATTTTTTTGGCACAGAAGTCGAATAACATCAAAAACATCGGACACAAACTGAATTGATTAAGTAATAATATATAACATAGTAATAAGTGAAATAAAAGAAATAATAAACATTAAATGGATGGTAATATTTTAAATAATCATCATAAGTTTTTTACTCAACATGATAGATGACATTTTTGACAATTCAGACTTAATGAAAGGGACACTGTATCAGTTTCCTTTTTCTGAGGTATATTTTGATATTTTTATCCTATATTATATCATTAGGTGTATATACATCACTAGTGGAATTATATAACCTAAGTTTACCTTTTTTTAAAGATATTTTAATTTGTTTATATTCACATTCTTTGGTATGTATTATAATTAAAAAGATTCCAAAGTTATAAATGACTTTCATTTTTAAAAACCATATTTTAATGTACCAATAAATCATATTTCCCCCTTATTATAAATTTAATTTTATGTACATGAATTTATTATAATATAAATATTTTATATATTTCATTTTTTTCAAATTAATTTTTCTTATTTTTTTACAGAACATTTCAACAAAAACGCAAAAATAATGTTTTAAGTTAACACATACAGTGCCAACGACTTCTCCAGCCACCATTACAATTATATTATTTCTTTTATTCCATTATAATATTTCATATATCCTTCATATAAAAATAATTTTTCTTGTTTTTGGAGTATTTTGGTATTGAATATGTTTTTTAATTGTGTTCATTCTTTGATATATGAAAATAATTTATTATGCATGCAAAGAATAGTTTTTGAGTGTATTGTTAACAATTTAATGATTTTATATGTTGTGATTATATTATTTTTATTTAATATTATTTTTGATGTTATATTGTTATATTATAAAACATTGAATTGTGGTTCCATCAAAACCCAATAACTGGTGGTAAAATTATAGGCCATGGATGAGTGGGCCTTCGATATCGCTATATTAAATTGTGCATGGAAGTCTATCATACAGTAATTCCAATTTAATTATGATACTGAAAACTATATCCCAATTTAACATAATGTTTTATGTATTGTTTTTTACATTTTTATGGTAATTTTAAAATTTAAAAAAGAATGAAATTATTTTATTTATTCTAATAAATTATTTACTACTTATTAACGGTGAATGTATAAAATTATAGAAAAATCACGAGTTTTTTTTGTATTCAAAGAATCATTTATTCATTTTATTTATACATTACGATTTATTTTGATTTTTTTGAAAATCATTAATGAAATAAGGAAACATTTTCATAATAAATTTTATTTGATCATAATGATTACTCTAAAATGGGAAACTTTAATTATTAATCATTGACTGAAATGTTTATTTTTTTTCATTATTGAACCCTTTATCATTCTATAATCATACTACATTTTTAAATGTTTTTATGTTTTAAAGATGAGTAAAGACATAGAATATATTTTGATGACAATCGTGATTATTTTTCATGAAAATAAAAAAATGTTTAATTTTATATTTTTTATATTGTAGGAAAATTTGATATTGTTTAGAACTTTCTGGTTTGAATATTATGGTTTTATTATTCCTTTTTTATGACTTATATCTATATAAATATAAATATTCATGTACATTGGGAATGTAATAAATTGAATTATAGTAAAAATATCACTAGAATCTGTATTTTTAAGAACGATTTCTTACAAAATCCACTATAATATGTAAAAATAAATAATAAAAATGAAGTCAAGATAAAATATCATCATAGAAGAAGAGAAAACTCAACAAGAAACCTTCAATAAATAAGTAAATCCATAAATATTATGAGACGATGGTAAAATATTAATTGATTAAGGTGATATTGATACTAACAATCCAATATGTTTATACTCCCATTAGAAAAGTATGGAAGTGGATAATAGAGAATATGAGTCTTATATGGCTTGATGAAATACAATAAAAACAATACATGGGCATCTAAATGATCTATTTGTATTTTAATCCTAAATCCCCCCACCAAGATGTGGAGGAAAGGAAAAAATTGTTTTCCTATAGTAAAAATGAGTTCTAATTTTTAACTTGTAGTCTTTCATGCTCTGGTCACCTTAAAAAGTGGATTAAATCATCTTTGACCTCCACCATGTCCTGCATTGTGATCTAGAAGATAAATTTTTAAACACCCATGCCACTACCACAGCTAAATTAAATTATAGAGGGATAAATATATAACTATATTATATCACCACACCTAATACTACAACATTTCAAGGCCCAATATCCTAATTTGTTCCCTCATTTTTCATCTGATCTCCTTCTCATCTTCCTAAAAAAACCAACCAACAAGGTGTTTTCAATTACTACACATTTCTAATTGGGTAACTCCCCATGATCCTTGTGATACCACACCCTCCACTATAGTTTTTAGAACTTCTCTATTTTCCATTGGGTATATTTTTTTAGGAATCTCCCTTAAAAATAGTCACTCTAGATTTTTACTACTCCCACTGTATCAAGCACCAACACAACACTGATACTAAAAAAAAATCTTCAATAAAACCAATATAAAAATTACTTTTTCCATTGATAATGTTACTATAACCACCACTACAATGTCCACTATAATGTGTCAGATATCCTAAGGACAAAAAAATCAATATACATTAAAATACCTATCAACTCCCTCTAATGACCCTTGATCATTGGGAAAATAAAATTCCACACTCATATAAATTTGGGTCCTTATATTAAACACCTCTAAAAAAATTAATATCATAGATATTTGAAATAAAAACTAATAAGGAATGATAAATTGGTTTCAAAAAAAGCCACAATGAACAATAAATATCATAAGTCTCAATCGAAAAAAACATCAACACATCACTAGGAAAGGGTGAGAAACTATAGAGTAACATCCATCCACTGATAAACCAAAAAACTTCATACATCGAATCTTAATAATACTCATACATAAAAAAATAAGAATATTTTGAATGAAACAATGAATAATGATCCCATATACACTTTTTCATGATATAATGTCTCTATAGAATATTGACCCGGTGAATAACAAACCCTATAAATAGGATCTCATTATGACCCAAAATCATTATTTTTTTTCTTGTTGAATGTTATATCTTTTATAAGTTCATGCCTAAAAATATCAATGTCAATAGAATCATCATAATGTTATTTGAAAAGTAATTAAACATGAAAAAATACATGAATCTATATATTCAATGTGGGTATTACTAAAAAAATATTAAAAAACACTAACAAATTCCAACACTAGGAATGTATAAAAAACTAAGGATTAAACATACTCTCAAGAATATATCATTACAAATTAAGACGCAGATCTATATTCAAAAACACATAATTTAAAATAGAAAATTGATGATTCCTTCACCTTTGATAAACATATGAATCCATGTTATTTTTTGATGCCTTCATCTAGTCTCTAATCAACAAAACCATCACTATTGTTCTCTTCTCAAATCATTTCCAAAAAAAACCATTCCAAACATGATCTATCACAATAGAGATCCAAATTGACATCCCAGAAATTATTTTAATTTATTAAAACCAATAGATGATTGATAAATATTATTAAAATTTTACTCTGCCTAGGTTTGGTGTTTCACAAAAGAACCTACAAAATCTAGCACACATGAATGTAACATGTCTTTCAACATTTAGATAGTCTATCCTTACAATCCATTTATTTATTGGTGAAAATTATTGATATCAAATAATTATAGAGCCAAATGAATTCTAGATACCTCTCCATACAATGAAGATGAATCATGGATCATTATAAGAGATTCTTATCTTGATAACCCCATGAATCAGTCACACCTCTTTTTGATACTACATCAACAATACATCCACTGATCTTCACTCCTAGATCTCTATAAAGTGATCCAACTTTGTCAACTAGTAAATAATCATCCATATAGTATCATATTCTCCCTATTCATGAGGATAATAAATGAATAAGTCTATCGATATGTCCTTCCATATCCACTTGTGTTCACTGAGATTCTAATTTTACCCAATTAGAATAGAATGATCATTGCATTCCCACTATAAAACTATGCATCTATAGATAAAACAGAAATCCGATCATTACAACCCAGACCACCATAACTAAACTCACAAGGCATGATAAATCGTATCCATAAGAGGATGTAACCCGTAATGGAAAATTTGGATCAAATGTAGAACCACCCCACACATCATCATATGAATATAGAAAATCCCTTAAAATAATAACTGTTGGAGATAATCCTCAGTCCAACCCTCAAGGGAATGGCTATAAACAGAACTATCTATAGAAACCACCACCTATTAATCCACAAATGGTACTGCCTATACTTATTGGATTATGATTATTATGCCGTCACATGATTAGGACAAGGAGTCCCAAAAAAATCACTTAATAAGGTGCATTGAAGAGAGATACATTATAACATAAAAAACATCATCGGACTCACACACTATATATCAATAAGGAATATTGGTCATGGAATCAGATAAAAAAGTCTATTTCTAAGGTGTAATGAAAAGAAAAAATTCATAATACTATAAAAATTATATATTTCCTCACTACTATAAAATTTATATCAAGGTGGTATAAATTTTATCAGAAAAAAATACAATATTTAATGACCACATAAAGCTCATTGATGTGGTACTACTATTATAACATCATATAAAAAAACCATAAAAGTGATCAAGATTTTTTTTAGTTTACTTAAATTCATCTCTTCATAAATTTTAAGAAAAAAAATAGATTACATCTTCATGCAATATTAGAAAAAAATCCAATATAATTTGAAATAAATAATTATAAACCTTAAATGAATTTCCCTCCAATGTAAAATGATGAATCGATGCTCTAACTAGGTTCTCTGTAAAATAATTTAAAACATCCTCAAACTAGTCAGTAAACATGAAAACATATATTTTTGAATCATATATGTTAGTGGATTCATAATATAATATATATTTTTCGTTAAAATAATTAAATATCGTGCAGGACCAAAAAAACACCACACATATATCAAATTCTTAAGGTAATCCTATGAAACAAAATCCTTGTTAGTTGATGAATCCATAATCCCATCACAGAAAAACACAAAATTTCCTAATTAATGGACCTCAATAGCCTAGATCAAAAACATTGAAAGTTTTCAAAATAGTGGGCGATGTTAAATAATCCCCCAAATAGCTCTCTAATGCATTCCATGATCCAAAAAAACACCTAAATCATAAGGATTCCAATAATAAAGATCCGTACTAAATGATCTAGAATCTAATAGAACACTAAATTAATATACCTCATGAACATGATTAGAGATTTCATAAAATATAACTTCATTAAAAAATATATAATGCCAATAATGACATATGAATGGAATCTTCATAATAAAACACCCATAAAAATAATGTGATCATATCCAAACCTCATGTAATTTGAGAACCAGTTATCACATTTTCGTTGATTAGATAAATATTTTATTTAATGGGTAAGATATCATTTCTACACATTCACACAATTGATGTGATATTATTAAAATATAATTCAGGACCCACATTGACATTATTCACAAGATGAACTACATCTCCCAACGGTGATACACTTATCTGAATGAAAACACTATTAAAAATACCATCAATAGAAAGAGAAATCTCTAAAACTTATAAGACACCACCCTATATAGGGACATCTATTTCAAAGAGAAAACATGTTGATGCATTATCGAAGACATGATCACACATCGAGTGGGTAGAATTAAAACCCAGTTAGTAAATGCATCATGGGACTCATACATAACTTTGTTAAACACTATTGAATTATATTCAAATAAACTCAATATCACATCATTCATCATGGATAATGGGAATTATAAATTATTCTAACCCATCAAAGGCTCTGGGTCCCCAGAAATCACAACTTAGTCTTCATTAATATAATAGAATATATTATGACTATAAATGAAACACATAATATCCTACACATAATATATCCATTCAATGTGGATGATGCTATCGTATAATGATATCGTATAACATTAGAAAATTTCCCAAGAGATATTTTGTCATATCATAAAATCATAGTCTCTACAAAGATTATAATTCTTGTTTTACAACCAAAAAGATTAGTAAATACCATGTTAACTACAAACCTCTCTACCACACATCCCAAATATTATAATGGGAAGGGTTCAATGAAGTTATTCATAAATCCCAAATTTAATAATGCATAGACCTATGTATAATATAAGGATATAAAACCTCACATTATATCATTATCTTCTACCATTGTAATCCTCAATTAATTGATCACCCCATGACATACTCCATGGAATCTCAATCATTGATGGTTATGATATCTATATTCTTGCACCACTGAAATTCCCTACAGTTTTTTTGTTCCATAATATTGTAAAAATCCTCTCATATTTGATATCTAATGTCCATAATCAAGATTAACCTACAAATATTAATGCATTATAGAATATTACTATAGTGGTGGAGCTATATGATGGCCACCAGCTCCATTATGTCTATTATGGATGGTCATGCACTCTATATTTAGATACCCACAAACATTGAATAAAAAATTAAAAACACACCATACCTATTGGTAGGGCTATGTTAACTATGATATTTCTTTATAAAAATAATAATAAGGTTGGAACTAACTCTTTACTATGTGAAAATATTTTTATCTTAGATATTGGTAACTTTTATCCATATAAATTATCCATAGTGTGTCCAAAATACTCTCGTACCACGATAATCTAGTCATCATGAACACCGTCACTATAACCTACACCATTTAAAGCACATAGATAAATGATGTCGACCTGAATGTGGTGATCAAGAACCTGATCATTTGATGAAATTCCGCCTTAAAATGACTCCTCCTTACATCCTCATATCATAGGACTTCTAATGTTTACACAAGAGGTTCATATATGAGATATATAATTATTTCATTCTAAAACTCTTTTGGATGAGAGTGAAAATATCTATCTAAAAATACTCCATATATGTTGAAGAATAATTTTTGGATAATAACTATTTACAGAACATCTCCAATTAAATAGAGGACTTATAGAAATTGATGTGGAATAAGAAATACACATATGAAGCTACACTAAATAGTATAGTAATAGACAATAAAATCAATTTCTCACTCCATTAATTGATCAAATTGATCATAATCTATTCGTCCTCCATCTAATAATTTTTCTCTTAATCCAAAATGCGGTACTTGTATATATAAAAACCATAGACCTGAATCTATTCATTAATCATCCACTATTAATTATCATCATCTATGTCACCTTTATAGTGATATGATGGTATATTATTCTCATAATCATCATGATGAACAGGATGATCTTGTAAAATTTGATCAAATCCTTCAAAATTAAATGAAAAGGACTCTGATACCTAAAAATTTTTATAGTAAGGGATAATGGATTAATTAAATGTCATCATAATTCAAATTATTTTACCAAATTCAGACATTGTAACATTAAATAAATTTTTTTGATTGTTATATTGGACAATAACTTAAAAACAACACCACTTATCTTTAAATGATTAGTAATCTTGATGGTCCTAGTATTAAAATACATGGGCCCCAAAATTCACTTATCATAGTCTGTATCTTTTGTTTTTGTAATGTAGTAATTCATGAAAATTCTATTTCTATACTCAGAAATGAAATTCTTAGTAATTTTTACCTATAGGATCCTTTACATATTTCAACCACCATCTCAAATACCACATTGTTAGGACATATCCCTCCATCACCTCCCTTCCATTGTTTTCTGGGAAGATTGTGATGACCCCCAAATCCAACCTCCAATGTTCTACATGTTAGAGACTATAATTGATTCAATCTAATTCCTACCAATGGGAAGCATTTAACTATACATATAACATTAAAAAGACACAATAAATGTTTTCCACCAAGAAAATCAATATTATATATAGAAACAATCACTAATGTAAAAAAATAGTTAGACACATAGTGGAAAGATACTAAAATGCCTCAAATAAAGTTTATAATACATCCGAAAACTCTAACTCCTCCTGAATAACCATTATGAGATAATAATTCCAAATTTGATCATGAAATATCTTATGTGAACCCTAAAAACTATTAGTATAAATATGGGGATAGAATGAATGTATAATTAGTAGGATATACCTCGAATCCTATAAGGTAAATGTGAAATAAGTTAACTAAATCCCATGGAATATGAAAATGGATCCAACTCGTTGCCTAGGCTGGTAAAACTATATCCCATCCTCCCTGTGTTTCTCTTACCAAGTGAAAAATTTATTTTTGTCATCATATACCAAATATATATATATATATATATATATATATTGGAAATATACCATTAATATAACTCCGTATTATTTTATTTATTTCATGAACCAGTGATGATTATCCAATTATATAAACCCTTCCATTAGTCATCTAGTACCCTATACATACATATCACAACCATGTGATCATCTAGTAATTTAAACCATACATCACCTTAGAAACTCATTATCTTCTCTATATTTGAAACCAAGAATTAAGAATGAAGCCACTAAAAATTCAAATTATGTACTATACTAGAATCCATTACATCCCTTATATATATTTCTTTAGTGAACCACGGTTTCTACAACTGAAATACGTGTATTTTTTTAACAATCAATTGTTAAATTCCACAAACACATTTTTGGTAATATTTTACCAATTAAAACCCATGTAGAAACATAATATATAACCTAATCTATAATAATGTGAATACACCAACATATTATTTGATGTCTAAACGGATAGTGGGGAAGAGGGAGAAGTCATGTATAATTTCCCTCTCAAACATTTATTTTTAGGAAATCGCCAAGAACATAAAGCATTGTTCCACTATAACCACGCCCAACTCGGGTGGTGGAGCATACAAGATCATAAAATATAATTACTTGATTTATCACACAACCCATATTTGGGAAACTACCCTCCATTATAATGAAAATAATATATCATCCCACTAGAAACCAGACTGACATGGCTATGTCCCATGAGACTAAATTCCCTATAAGAACACATGTATCAAGATTCATTGTTTATAAAAATTTCCAATCAGAGATTTAAAATTGAATATAAATTCACCACTTATCAAATAAAAATTTGGTTTCATTAATTTTATTTAATCACATTACAATGTGCTTTCAAAATTCACATCATAATTTATAGATTACATATCATGTACCTTAGGGAATTCTCTTTATCCACTGCATGGTTTCAATTATTATGTATTATGGGAATCAATAACCATAAAATAAGAATGTTATTAAATAATGTATCATTGAATAATCTGGAAATTCTAGGACCATAATTAAAATACCACCAGGATGATAATCATGCAGTTAATATAACAACTATAGTAGGTTGTTGGAAATAATAACAAAAAACCATCAGTCAAACATGTCGTCAAAAGAATCAATAATAAAATATGGTTATTCTTATCCCATACTGAATACAAATCAACTAATGATACAATAAAAAAAACAACACTATAATATGTATAATAGTATATCTTTGTTCTCAATAAATTTTATCCTACACATCATTATTCATATCTTAATTGATATGAAACAAGAAATCGATGCTCTCAACTTTTGACATCTATTCCAGGAATACAAAACCCTCCATATAAATTCATAAAAATGGATATACTATCCTATATCAAAATTAAGTTAATATAAAACATATTTTATAAAAAATAATATTATTGGGAAACCAAGGAAATACCATTAATTAGACAATATAAGAGAAAAAGTAATAATATTATTTTTGGACACACAAAATTCTATGTCATGTTTTAATTTAAAATGATGTATTTTTTCACTAACATATTTAGTTAAAAATTTCATTATTTATATGGTTCAAAAACTAGAAATCTAACACAAACAACTAATAAAAATAATAACAAGTAATAAGTAAGCTAATTACAAAGTTATATGTTCAATGCTGTTTATTGAATAATGTAAATTATAATTCTCCGGAATATTTCATTAATCACATTATTTTTAACATTTATACAAAATTTAATGAATTATTATAAAATAAATCATGAAACAAAAAAATAATCCAATAAATATTGACATCATAATATCTATAAATTATCATGTGGTATCATGAAAATAACCTCACTATGTTAAATTACAATACCATTTATAGTCATTATTACTTCTAGTTATTATCATATTTATGGAAAATTATCAACTTACCTAAAGAAACTAAAGCATTATAATTAAACAGATGTGAAAAAATAAAAATTAATGAATCAAAAACCTCTATTGAAATATTTAAACTTTCACTATGACAATAATGAATAATTTTGGTAAAGAAATCAAAAAAATCAACATCATTTCATGCTTTATACAGATAAAAAACAAATTAACCTAACAATATTATCAACATTAAATAAATATAACATTGAATACATATAAAAATAGAGGAGAGATTATCTCGAATCATGGGATTTTAATACTAAAGAACTGAGTGGCAAAAAATCTATAAAAATGGATAGAGAGTGCTAAGATGGAATTTGGGCCAGTTATACTCTTTCACTTCCTCAACTATGGTTATGTCATACAAAAAATGGTCCTAGATCCTCCATCACAATAATATTAGAGTTTTCATCATTTAATCCTTCATCATTCGCATGGCTTCAAAATTATATAAAAGCTTATATGACTTCCACTTTCCATGAACCTTGATCTGAGAGAAAGGGTTTCAAAAACCCAAGATTCTAACATATCATCATTCTATGGAATAGAGATAAATCATCAACTATATTCTCTCGCCATTCCAAATTATATTAAATTGTGAGACCTTGCTCTCTCTTTCCTTTGATCCTCATATTTTCAATAACCTATTATATATTCTCTCATATCCAAACAACCAGGAACATTAATTAATTCCAGGATTCCAATAATTAAATTCTAGAACATTCATAGAGAAAAATGATTTCTAATATGACATTAAAACTTTTATTATTTCCTATAGGTTTCATTTTAAGGAAAACAGCTTCCAAAACAACTACCATAGATGTTTTATAGCCAGTGGTGCAATGATAAACCACATATCTAACTCACAACACCATCATATTTAACATAACCAACAATATAATTTCATGATTAATGGATAAACTAAAAAAATATTCCCCCCACATCTCACACCATCCCATTCACCATGGCATGAAATCTATATATCTGGGAATAAACATAACTCCCAACTATGATATTCTTCCAAACACTTGATCGACACCTCCAATCCATGGGAATATTAATAGTGAGGGTTTCAGAAAACTAGGAATGTACATATATTAAGTATGTAATATGGTTGAAAAAGTATTTAACATTCTTGATGTTGAATCATAACAATTAGATTAAATTAAACATTGTCATTCAAGTAACGATTATTGCAGTTATGAAATGAAAATCATTATATACAGGTGTACTATTATGTTTCTACATTCTAATCATGGAAATTATGATTTCTTAGTTATTGACACTGAAAATGTTCCCTAGAGAGTCTCACACTACGTGTACAACAAATATCATTGAATACTATTGATATTAAATAATAGGAATAAATATTATAATTAAAATTATGAATAATAATTATTATTGTGACAATGATCACATAAATTATGTCACTAGATATTTGAGTTTTTAAATTGTGAGTTAAATATTATTTATGGTTTAATATGAATAAACTATCAATAAATAAAAAAATATTCATCAATTTATTAAATAGAATAATCTTAGTATTTATTTAGATATGTGAATATTTAGTGTAACTCTCCATCCATAGTTATCCAAGGTCGGTGCATTATTACATAACATTGGCACGATCACAACAGATAAAGTCCGAAAGACTGATTAGTTTAGTAGCCTTGGAAGTACTAGATACATACATAATTTTTACATTACATTACGAAATTAAAAAACAACAAAATCGTGTCCCCTTTGAACACATTCACATCCCTAAACCTATTCATGTAGGTTAATCATAATATACTTCTTCACATCATTGGAAAAATAAAACATAAGAAAGGGGTGAGATGAGATGCCCAGTTTGGATAAAAATATAGCGAAAAATATCATAATGAACCATAAAAATTTAAAAAAATCTATAAGACTAAAACATTAGACTTTTAAACATATACTTCAACATAATATGGAAAAGATAAATCAAATAATTCCAATTACTTATTCACATGGACATTATACTAATCGAATTATAACATGTAATATCAATAGCTAATTTCATAATGAATGAATGCATAATTCCAGACTTCCTAACTACATAGTCAAGGAATCATGCCAATAATACCAAATTTATTTTTTCAAGGATAGGTGAAAAGACGCTAGTTCAAGTAATGCGACCACCAATGCATCTAGGAGCTATAGTGGGATCCACCAATCACATACTAAGTCCAATACACTCCTCATATGAAAATTTTGATACATAACATAAACATTCGTATTAAAACTAGAACATGAAATGTTAATAATTTTACCATAAATCATGAATGGTATAAAAATAATACATCCACATTAAAACATATCACAAAACCTTCAATGTAATATGGAATATTGTATCATAATAAATAACCTTCAAACAAGTGTAAAATCCATCAAAGGATGTTGACATTTTATGAAATCAAATCTATTTGAGAGAAATATCTCTTTCTATATTGAAAACATTTAAAAGTCACATAAACATAAAGGGATAAACATTATTTTGAAAATATTATTTTTATATTGTAATGGAATATTTGCGGGAATTAAAACTGCATTAAATTTCCCTACTCTCGGTATAATTTGAAATAAAACGTTATTAACTAAATTCGTCAAAAAGTTCATAAAGTTCCTTGTTTGGAAAACAATAGAATGATTCCTTTATAAAATTATTAAAATTAAAACAAGGGAATAAATGACTTTATCCTATATTATATTAAACAGTAAAAACGTTTTGAAATATATTTTTATGAAACATGTATTTGGATGAAAATGAAGTCCTAGTGGATACTTACGTATTAACAACTTTCAAATAAGTAAAGAGACTGTAAAATTAACCCTTACCTTATACATTTCCTTGATTGAGGGTATGTTAACCTATGAAGAAATAGTTAAATCATTGTTATTAAGAATTAAAAAAACCATATAGATAAATACAATATCATATATGATCTTCTAATATTGCTTTGTTAGTAATATTTCAGTAGTATCATTGTTTCGGGTGTTAACTGATTCGTTATTATTTAAATTATTTGTTATGTAAGCCTTGTTTGTTAATTATAGGATGTATATGATTCATATTTATAATGATATTATGTTCTCACACATTATTTTTAATCATAAAATGAATATTATTCTTGAATGGTTATGATGGGGAATGACATCTCATCACATCATGGAGACGGTATGCCGTATATACGCATGAGTGAAAATATCATTATTTTGATGAAAAAATAGTATATAATTGTAAGGTAAATTATATATACAGAACCATTAACTTTTTATATTTATTATTTACATCAATTATTCACATTATTATACCCATCAAAATATTAAAGTGTTGTGTAATAAGCTACACCATGACGTAGCGTCGGTAAGCCGTACGTACGCACGTATGGTGACTTTGTCACTAAATGGCTGAATTGAATAATGAATATGGTTATAAAATATTTATAATAAAATCACTGTATATATAAGGTACATTAGTTATGATTTTGGTATGGAAACAACCACGAAATAGGAAGCATAATAAGAAATGAACATTGAAAGAGGTGATGAAATTAGTTCCTCTTCTTCTGATTATTTCTCTTCATTTGAAAAAATGCGATCCATAGGATGGATTTAAGATCAACATAAAGACTCTAGGTTTAATTTAGGGATGTTGGGAGGACATTTGAGAAGGTTTTGACTGAGAAAAATGGTTTTTGAGATGTGATTTTGAGATAATGGGATGTACCCTTTTATAAGAGACGCGAGGGTCACTTTAGGAAAAGTTTGAAATATTATTTCGTTATAAAATCATTTTTAGTTTGTAATGGCCATAAATGGATTTATTTCAAGTATATGTTGGGGATGGATCAAAATCATCTCAGACAATAGGTTTTTGACTAATTTATGTTACCGTATTAACCTAATCGTTTAGATATAACTCTTTGCAAAATAGTTTAACTTTTACAATGTCTTCTTTTATTTATAAATTACATGGTTAATAAACAAACTATAAAATTAAAATATAACCCCATGTGGTTAATTAATGAATTATCTATCATGATATAAGACCTTTTCCCAATAATTATATTTTTTGGAATATTATATCATTTAATAATATAGTATTTTTTTTAAACTCATTTATGTCAATTTTGCCATTATTTGGTATTTGGTTTCAGTGAAAGTAATAATAACAATATTACATCAAAAAAATTCATTGAATTAACCCTACTATGTCATATTAGTGAATAAAATTTGTCAAATTCCTCATAATTACCAATTTACATTTATTTGGATTTTTATATTATCAATTATTTTAATCATTCATTAATAAGGTAATTATTACATCATCATTGTATCATAAATAAATTTATTTATTTTATGTATAAAAATTATAAATAAAATACCATTAATGAAGAAATATTTTTATATTTTTAATGAATATTTATATTTCTATTTATCTTATGTATAACCCTATATTAAAAAAAAAATCAGTTATGGAAATTGGAATTTAAAACTTTTAACTCTTCTTTAAATAAAATAATAATAGAAGAACTAATCTAATAAATGTTGTTCCAAAAGTATCATACTTTATTCTTATGGATTATTTTGGTCTAAATAAACTTATAAAATAGAATTATGACATGTGTTAGGGTAATTTTAATATCTTTTTCCCCTTTAATTACCCCATTTACTTTTAACTCTTGTAAATAAAACTCAAATATTTCCATTCACAAAAAATTATTTTCGTCTTATTGAACCTCATTTTACTTACCGATATCAACTTTGGATCTCAAGTTCTTGAAATTCTAATAACAAAAATTTTAAAATTACGTTTATGCAAAATTGAAAATGTTCTTAGTAGGTAGAAGGCGTTAAAAAGTTAAAGAAAATTTTATACATATAATCTTATTATAAAATGACTCAAATAAATTAAATTGAAAAAATATAGGTATTATGTATATAATTTAGCTTAAATTAAATTTAAATAAAATAAATAAAATATTTAATTAAAAAGTTGGTTTTAAATAATAACGCATTGTTTTTCAATATTTATAAAAAATTTAATGTTTTCAGAAAAATAAAAAAAAGCACCTTAAGTTAATTTTGATATTCATAATTCAAAAATATATTTTTTTAAAAAATTGAAAACATAATAGTTTCATTAAATAATTTAAAATTAATTCCCATTGTCATAATGAAAAAGTTGGTTTTAAAAAATTAAAAAATATCAAAATATGGACATCTGTTTTTGTCAAATTTAAATGTGAAATTACATATAATGGACCAAATTGTATTAAATGATAAAAATATAATCTAATTATACTTCCAAGCCATTCAAATAAATAATTTGACAACATAAATTATTTTGATAAAAAAAAATTTCAATTAAAATTTTGTATTTTTCAGTAGTCATCAAAATATGAAAGTTTTCAGAAAAGTACCAAAAATTTATACAAACTAAATTTTTATGTACCAATCCTAAAGAAGAATTTAAATTCATTAAATTGAATATATAAAAGTTTCATATATTGGTTTTAAATATCATTCTCCAATAAATGGTGGTAAATTTTCATTTTTTTTAAAAAGTACTTCTTTTATCTGAAAAATTATTTTCTTCTTATATCATGTGTACGATACTCAAAATATGGAATCTAAAATTATATGTAGTATATAAAACTCAAAAACCAGTTAATACTATTCATAACCATTTTTAACAGCATGTTTGGTATGTCGTGATTGACTCGAACTCGGTGTTTCGTTTAGAGCATGTTACAGAAAAACTTTAAATAGATAACTTACTATGATATCTTCGCGTGTTATATTCTTGTCTCCTTTAGTAAATTGTGTCCTCATAATTTGAAATTGTTCTTCGATAATAAAATGTTTAAAATAGAAAAATTGTTTTGTGGAAAACCGACATCAGAAATTGGGTTAACAAAATTTATTCTTAATAAGAGGGGAAGGGAAATGAAAAAGTCACCAACAAATTATTATAAATATTAAGTGAAAATTGGTTGAAATTAAAGACACATAATTGGAGGAAAATGTTAATATATATTGGGATTTACTGAGGTCATCCATCATATACAAGCGTAAAATTGAGGGCCTCAAATCCATCCATCAATGATGATATAAAATGTACTCAGTTCAACAAAACATAAATATGAGGAAAACAATATTCTTTTCAAGTATAGCTTCATCCTTCAACTAATATCTACAAGAAAGTCATCATTCACTACAAAAGATAATAGTATTCAAAAATATTATTTGTATCCTATTCGTATAGGGTTCCAAAAATATTGAATTTATAATTCATTTGTAAAAATCTATAAAAAAATTTATACAGACCAGGACATCACGCAGGAATGTGGTTGGTGATGCACTATTGTCTCCCTTATGTTTCAGTTTCAAGTCTCGTGGCCTTGTCAGACGCGACGGGTTTCCACCCGACCATAAGGTTGCCTTTTTTATAAAAAAACTCAAAAATAATTTTAATAAATGTATTAACCTTAAACCATAATGTCCATTGTACAACATATTCCATTCCAACATTTAGACTTATCAAAAATACTCGTGTCCAAAATCGTTGTCCAAAATATTATAATCAATGCCTACATAACATAATGAAGATAACTTTTTCCCACATAATAACATGTGAGAAACTTCATCATGTATTCTCTAAAAAAATTGTAACACACTAAATTTCCATAAAACGTTATTGATTACATTTATTTTTGCTTATTTCATATATAATATAAGATATATTCCTTATATCAATAAACTTTGAATACTCCAACAATGATATAAAAAACAAACCATAAATTAGATCCAAGATAGTCACGAATATCAAATATAATCTATCCAAATCATCTTTCTCTTATTCCAAAAACACTACCTCAGTATCAGGGCCATATTAAGGTTCATATTTCCTTCAACCATTTACTTTTCAAAAAGTTTATCTTGATTTTGAGTCACTTTTCTTAGTACCATATAATCTTAAATCATTAATGAAATAGTACTGCAGTATAATCATTTTATATTTCCATGATAAATATAACCAGTCCATCATTGATACTACACTAAAATGACATAATTAATTAATAAAAAAACACTATTTATTACTATTCATCTACAGTAGTATCATGACTTCATTATTATCCAATAGCATCATTTGTGGTAAACTATAATTATTGGGACATTTATTCTTATAGTTTCACAACTCTTTGTAGATGAAGCATTGTACATTTGAAACATTTTTCTTACCCTTGAAATCATGTACTTGATGTCCTTTTTTCTACACATATAACAAAATCACATTCCCTTAATGAATATATCAGTGGGATTCTTCCCATATATATCACATATGGAAAATTCCTTCATTACCCTCTTACATTTATCCATCTTTCTCTCTACCATCATTTTCATCTATTTCTTCCTTTCAATTCCATATGACACAGAGAATTATTTACTTATTTTATTAACAAAGGATACTATTTATTAATATGATTAGAAAATTTGGGAGACTATTTCCCTTATAAATGATGGTTTAAAACCAAGAAATATATAATCCTTCTCACTCTTTAGATCATGCGTATTTCTGGAGTTCTCATTCCTTCTATTTTGCAACATCTCTTAACAATGGATTACACTAGGTTTGATTATGAATCGGAATGCATAAATCCAACCAGAAAAAATACCTAACATAAATTGAACGTTTTATCCATTTAATCACTATTAAAGATAATAAAAATCTTTTCTTTGAGGAAGTATTTAATCATAAATCCTTCATAATGGTTTGTCAAGAAAATTTTAATTATCCTAATCATATCCCCCTGGAATGTCGTAAACAAGATTGCAGCATGGCCCATTGTTGAGTACCGGGATGCCCCGGGTCAATCCTGAAATTCATTGTTAAAGTTTTCACTCCAAGATATATCTATTCTAGAGTCGTTTCTACCTTGTCGTATCCAGACAGGGATGTATTTCTTTGAATACTCACAAAAACTCTACATTACAAAAAATCTAGGATGTTCTGCTATACTAATCCCTAAATTCAATCTTAGGGTAATGTTCTATATTCATATTTTTTCAAAATCTAGTATCCTTGGTTTTTATAATACTTCCTTTGATACCAACTATAACGCCCTGACCCAAGTTACCCAATGTAGGTGCATTATTACATAACGATTTCATGGTCACTAGAGATCGTGTCTAAAAGACCAATTAGTATCGTATCCTTGGAAGTACTAGAAACATACATATGCTTTACATTACATTATGAAATTGAATAAAAAAAACATTGTGTCCCCATTGAACATTTTAATATACCTTAGACTATTCCAACAGGTTAATCATAACATACACTTTCGTATCTAAGGGAAAAACATATCAAAGTGGTGAGCTCAGATGCTTAGTAAGGATAACAATATAGCAGAAACTATCACAAAGAAGAACATCCATTTAGGTGAATGTATAAGACTAAAAAAAATCTTTTTAAACATAATCTTCAGTATAATATGGAAAAGATAAATCAAATAATTCCATTTATATATTCACACTAATATTATACTAGTCGAATAATCACATTTAATATCAATAGTTAATTTCAAAATGACAGAATGCATAATGTCGGACATCATAACCACATTGTCAAGGCATCGTGCCAAGACTACAAATAATATTTTTTCAAGTCCTTGTTCCATGACACTATTTTGTCTCATGGTACCTACAAATGAATCGAGGATCAATAGCGGGCTCCACCCATCACTTACTATGTATAATGAAATCCTCATTCGAAAAGTTTGAAACCTAATTGAAACTTTTCTTATTAAAAATAGAATACAAACTATTAATAATTTATCCATAAATCATGGATGGTATAAAAATAACACATCCACATTTAAACATATCTAAAAACCTTCAATACAATATGGAATATTGTATCAAAATAAATCAACATCAAACAAGAATAAAATCCATCAAAGGATGTCGACATACATGAAATCAAAACTATTTGAGATAAATATCTCATTCTATTTTGAAATCATTAAAAGTAATGTAATTATAAAATATAAAATTATTTTGAAAATATTCCTATAAACTTGTAAGGGAATATTTTTGGGATTTATAACGACAAAAAAAATTCCGCAATCGCTGTATAATTTAAAATAAAACATTCTTACCTTAATTCATCGAAAAGGTAATTAAGTAAATTTTTTGGAAAAAAATAGATGTATTCCATTAAAATATTTATAAAATGTAAAACAGGGTTATTAATTTCTTTAACCCATATTATATTAAATATTAAAAATGTTATGAAATACATTTTTAAGAATCATGAATGTAGATGATTAAGAAGTCCCAGAAGATACTTATGTATTAACAACCTCAGATAAGTAAAGAGATTATATAATTAACCCTTTTCTTATAATATTTCGTGATCGAGGTTACATTAACCTCATGTATAATAGTAATATTGTTTTGAATAAATTATAATAAACCACATACAAATATGTGATATCATATATGATCTTCTAATATTGCTTGGTTAATAATATTTCTGTAGTATTATTGTTTCGACTCTTAACTGATTCATTTTCCTTTATATGCTTGGTTATATAAGCCATGTTTTTATGGGTATAATTTATTTGATTAATATATAGAATGATATTATGTTCTTAAATATTATTTTTAATCATCAAATGAAAATTAGTTTTGAATGGTTATGATGGGTAATGACATCTCATGGCGTCGTGATGACAGTAAGCTGTACGTATGCATGAGCAACAGTATCATTATTTTGATGATGAAATCATATATAATTGGATGTTATATTATAAACACTGAATCATTAAAATGTTTTATTTATTATTTACATAAATTATACTTATTATTATAGCCATCCAAATATTAATGTGTTTAGTAACAAACTACACCACAACGCGGAGACATCTTGTCGTACGTACGCACATATGGTGACATTATCATTCATCGGATGGATATAATACTGAATATGGTTGTATAATATTTATAATATCATCATATTGTGTTTAATTTATTGTATTTATTATTTTGGTATGAAAACAACAAATAATGATGATGTAGAAGAAGAAAAGAACATTTATAGAGGTGATAAAATTATTACATCTTCTTGGCGTTCTTAATTTTTATTTGAACAAAAGGGCCACTTAGGATTGATTTTTAATAAAACTAAGGAAAATAAGTTATATGAAGGTATGGGAGGATATTTTATTAGGATTTGGTCTAGAAAAATGGATTTGGATGTGTTATTTTGATTGAAGGGGAATTACCCTTTTATAAGATAAGAGAGGGTCACTATAGGAAAAGATTGAAATATTATTTTATTACGAAATCATTTTCAGTTTATAATGGATCATAATGCATTTATTTCTAGGATAATGTGGGGAAGGATGAAAATAATCATATCCAATAAGTTTTAGACAAGTTTAGTTCACCTTATTAACCTTATATTGTAGATTTAACTCTTATTTAAACAGTGTAACTTTTACAATATCTTATTGTATTTTTATATTACATTGTTAATAAAATTACTATTAAATTCCAAGAGAACCACAAGGGGTTCATTAATTACTTAACTATAATTATATAATAACTTTTGAAGAAACGTAGAATTATAGGAATATTATATCATTTAATAATATTGTATTTGTTTTAAAAACTCATTTATGTAAATTTTGACACTATTTGGTATGTGGTTTTTGTGAAAATCATAACAGCATGATTACGTTGAAAAAAGTTTATTGAATCGACACTAACATGTCATATTAATAAAAAATATATATTTAAGTTATCAAAAATCTCAATTTAAATTTATTTGGATATTTATAAAGGAAATTAATTTAATCAAACATTAATAAGGAAATTAATACATCATCATTGTGTCATAAATAAACTTAATTATTTAATGTATAAAAATTATAAATAAAATACCATTATTTAGGAAATATTTTTATCTTTATAATGAAAATTTATAGTCGAATATATATTACTTATAACCCTATATTAAAAATATTTTAGTTATGAATATTTGAATTTTACACTTTTAACTCTTAATTTCATTAAATAATAATAAATTTTATAATTTGTTCCAATTAGTTAAAAAACATTCATATTGTATTCCTATGGTTGAATTTGGTCGAAATACACTTATCCAATTGAATTAGGACATGTGTTACGATAATTATTATATCATTTTTACCTTTAATTACCCTATTTACTTTTAGCCGTTTTTAATTAAAGTCAAAAGATACAATTCATGAAAAAAATTCATATTATTGAACAAAATATTACTTACTAATATCAACTATGACTCTTTAATTTTTGAAATTAAATTCACAGAAGCGGTAAAATTATGTTTTATGGTAATTTGCAAATGTGTCTTGAAGGTGGGTAAAAGACATTAAAATGTTCAATAAAACATTACAAATATAATCATATAACAAAATGACTTAAATGAATTAAAATGAACTAAAATAGGTATTATGTATCTATTTTTTCTTAAAATAAATTTAAATATAATAAATATTTATGTTAAAAATGATAGTTTTGAACAATAACTTAGTGTTTTTCACTATTCATCCAAAATTGAATGTTTTCAGAAAAATACCAACAACTCACCCTTGGATAATTTGGATATTATGAATTAAAAAATGAATACTATTTAAAAAAATTAAAATCATAGTTGTTCCATTAATTAATTTAAAATTAATATTCATTGTTAAAAATGAAAAGTGGGGTTTTTAAAAGTTAAAACTATCAAAAGAGTGACTTGTGTTTATGTCAAATTTAAATGTGAAATTACTTATAATGAGATACATTGTATTAAATGATAAAAATATAATCTAATTATACTCCAAACCTTTTGAATTTATAATTTAACAATTTAAATTATTTTTATTTAAAATAGTGTTTTCAATGGAAATTTAGTGTTTTTCAATATTAATCAAAATATTAATGTTATCAGAAAATTAAAAAAGTATCTTAAATAAAATTTTATGTCACACTTCTAAAAATGAATTTAATTTCATTGAATTGAATATGTAAAAGTGTCAAATATCGGATTTGAAAAATGGTTCTCCATAAAAAGTTGGTAAAATTTCATTTTTTTTAAAAAACTTCTTTTATCTGAAAAAAATTAATTTGTTATTGTATTATTTATAAGAAAGAAGTAATATGGATTATAAAATTATATTGAGAATGTAAAATTCAAAAATTAGTTAATACTATTCATAACCTCTCTTTGAACAGCTTGTTTGATAAGTCGTGGTGCGCTCGAACTCACTATTGTGTGTAGTGAAATTTATTTAATTACTTTTAAGATATAACGTAAAATGAAATCATAGGGAATTACATTTTACAATAATTCAATAAATTGTGTTTCTCAATTAGAAAATTTACTTTGATAATAAAATGTTTAAATTAGAAAAATACTGTTAAGGAAAACCCACATTGGAAATTGGGTTAACAAACATTGTTCTTAATAAAAGGTAAGAGGAAATGAAAAATTCACCACCAAATTATGTTCTCGATTTGGATAACAATGGTTGAAATTAGAGAAACATTAATTTAGGGAAGATGTAAATATTTATAGGGTGTGATTGAGGTCATCAACTACAAACAAGTGTAAAATTGAGGACCTTAAAGCCATCAATCTATGATGATATAAAATATCATAGGTTAAACGAAACATAACATATTAGGATAACACATTTTTGGTTTTATAATTCCTTCCCAAAAGATTAAGAATTAGTTTCTTCATTGAATAATTGGAAAAAATATACTTGGCAATTAAAGATTCATCCTTCAACTAATTTCTACAACAAAACTAACCTTTACTCCAAAAGATAATAAAATTGAAAAATATTCTATTTATTCAAATCATATAGTGTTAAAAAAATAATTAATTTATAATTCAATTGTTCGAAGATTTAAAAAACTACATCATACACACTAGGACATCACGTAGGCCAGTGGTAGGAAATACCCCCTTGTCGCCCTTGAGTTGCAGGTTCATTTCTTGCGGCCTTTCTGGATGCCAGAGTGGTCGCCCAACCTTCTGGTTGTCTTTTTTATAAAAAAAATCAAAAAAATCTTAATTAATGTTTTAACATAAAACTATAGTGTCCAATGTCCAAGTTAATCCATTCCAAACTTTGGACTTATCAAAAATACTTATGTATAAACTCATAGTCCAAAACATTGTAAGGATGGTCAACATAACATAATGAAGATATATTTTTCCCACATAATAACATGTGAGTAAATTTATCTTGTATTATATTAAAACATAGTAACACCCTGAATTACCATAAAAACTCATTGATTACAATCTTTCTCCTCTTATTCCTTATATAATACTAGATATATTCTTTATATCAACAATGTTGAATACTCAAACGATGATGGAAAAAACCAACCATTAATCAGGTTCAAGGTAGTCAAAAATAGACAATATAATCTATCCAAATCAACCATTTCTTATTCCAAAATCACTATCTATGTATGAGGACCATATTAAGGTTCATCTTTCCTTCAACCATATTTTTTTCAAAAATATGAACTTGATTTTTAGTCACTTTTCATAGTACCATATAATCTCAAATATTTGATGAAATAATATTATATTACAATGATTATTTATTTCCATTATTAATATAACTAGTACATCATTAATACAACACTAAAATGACATAAATAATTAAAAAAAATTAGAACATTGATTATTCCTCTTCATCTCCAGTGGTATCATTACTTGATTATTATCTAATTGCATAATTTGGGGTATAATCTGATTATTTGGAAATTGAATCATGTAGTGTCCCCAACTCCTTACAGATAAATCATTGTACAGTTGAGGCCTTTTTCCTACCCTTTTAGTCACGTACGTGTTGTCCTATTTCTCCACAATTATAACTAACTCCCATTCTCTTAACTAATTTACCAAGGTTATTATTTATATAGTAATCATAAATGGGAAAATCCTTTTCCCCTCTTACCTTTATCCATCTTTCTCTCTACCATCCTATTCTTCCCTTTCTTCTCTTAAACTCGATAAAAATAAAAATAAATTATATATCTTATTAACACTTGATACTATTTAATCATATGATGAGAATACACAGAAGACTACTACCCTTCTAAATATTGTGTCAAGACCATGAAATATCTTATCCTTCTTTATCTTTGGATCATGGGTGTTGTTGGAGTTCTCATTCCTTCTACTAGGCACCATTTCTAAATAATGAGGTACACTAGAATAGTTTATGAATCATAATACATAATTCCAAACTTGTATAAGACCTAACATAAATTGAACAATAAATGCATATAATCTTTATTAATAATAAAAAATGTTGTCTTTGAGAAATAGTTTACTCATAAATGCTTTATAATGGTTGGTAATGAAAATGTGAATTATCCAAAGAATATCCCCTGGGAGTGTCATAACCGAGAGTGCAGCATGGCATGTTGTCATGTACCAGGATACCCCGATTCAGGCCAAAAACTCCTTGTCATAGTTTTCAATCCTACATACATCTGTGCCAGAGCTGCCTCTAACTTATCATATCTAGACATGGATTTATTTCATGGAAAACTAACATAATCAATACATTACCCAAATTCTAGGAAGTTATTCTACACAAATCCTCAAATTCTAACTTTGGATAATGTCTTCTAATCAGATTTTTTTCAAAATATAGTATCCAAGGATTGAAATAAACATCCTCTAATACCAATTCTAACACCCAGGACCATGTAACCCAATGTCGGTGCATTATTTCATAAAATTGATATGATCAA
Source organism: Viscum album (assembly GCA_963277665.1). Classification (NCBI taxonomy): domain Eukaryota; kingdom Viridiplantae; phylum Streptophyta; class Magnoliopsida; order Santalales; family Viscaceae; genus Viscum; species Viscum album. Next base: position 1,098,190,774 of record OY728157.1, read on the forward strand.
ATGAGATCATGTCTGAAAGACTGATTAGTTTAGTATCCTTAAAAGTACAATATACATACAGAAGTCTTACATTAAATTATAAAATTGAAAAAAACAACAACATTGTGTCCCCATTGAAAAAACTCATATTTCTTAGCCTATTATAGCATGTTTTTCGTAATATACTTTTCACGTCGTGGGAAAAATTAAACATAATAAACGGGTGAGCATAGATGTTGAGTATGGATAACAATATAACAGAATCTATTATAAATAAGCATAAACATTTAAGGCAATATATAAGACTAAAACACAATCCTTTTAAACATAAAATTCAATATAATATGTAATATATAAATCAAATAGTTCCATTTACATATTTATATGGATATTATACTAGTCATATAATCACATGTAATATCAATATCTAATTTCATAATGATGAAATGCAAAATGTCAGACATCATAACCACATAGTAAAGGTTGCGTGCTAAGGATACAAATAAGATTTTTTCAAGGCCCTGTGAGAAAACACTAATTTCTCTCATGAGACCTATTGATGCATAGATGAGCTATAGTGGTATCCACCCATCAATTAGTAAGTCCATTGCATTCCTCATATGAAAAGATTAAAACATAACATAAACATTGAAATTAAAACTTGTATACAAAATGTTAATACTTTAACCATAAAACAGGAATGGTAGAAAAATAAAACATCCATAGTCAATCATATCACAAAACCTTCAATTCAATATGGATGATTGTATCATAATAAATCAACTTCAAACAAGTGAAAAATCCATTAATGGATGTTGAAATATACGAAATCAAAAGTATTTGAGATAAATATATCTTTCTATTTTAAAATCATTTAAATGTAATGTAATTTTAAAATAAAACATTTATTTTTAAAATATTCTTATAATCTTTTAATGGAATCCTTCAAAGAGTTATCATGGCAGAAAATTTTAGTAGTCACCGTATTATTTAAAATAAAACATTCTTATATTAATTCATAGAAAAGGTTATAAAGTACCTTGTTTGGAAAACAACAGAAAGATTCCATTAATTTTTTATATAGAATGTAAAAAAATGGTTATAAATGAATTCAACCCATATTATATTAAATAGTGAAAATGTTTTGAAATACATTTTTATGAAACATAAATTTGGATGATGATGAAGTCGCAGTAGATACGTGTGTATTAACAACCGTAGATAAGTAAAGAGATAGTAAAATTAACCCTTGCCTTGTACATTTCATCGATTGATGGTAAATTTACCTCCTGTATAATAGTTAAATCATTGTTATTAAGTTTTACAAGAACCACATACATAAATATGATTTCATATATGATCTTATAATATTTTTTGTTAATAATATTTCAGTAGTATCATTGTTTCAGGTGTTAACAGATTCATTTACCTTTATATTCTTGGATACATAAGAAAATTTTATTATGGATATGATGTATTTGACTCATATCCAGAAGTAAAATATGTTTTTAAAAATTATATTTAATCATCAAATAAAAATTTCACTTGAATGGTTTTAAATGGAAATGACATCTCATCACGTCATCGAGACGGTAAGGCAAACCTACACACGAGCGACTATATCATGATTTTAATTATGAAATCGTATATAATTAGTTTTTATATTATATAGAAAGAATATTTAATTTTTTTATATATTATTTACATCAATTATATTCATTTTTATACCCATCCAAATATTAATGTGTTGAGTAACAAACTACACCTTAACGTGGAGATGATAAGCCGTACCTACGTACATATGGTGAATTTGTCATTTATAGGAAAGATAGACTAATGTATATGGTTGTACCATATTTATAATAACATCACAGTATGATGAAGGTACATGATTTATTATTTTGGTACGGAAACTACAAATAATGATAGGGTGGTAGAAGAAAAGAGCATTGCAAGTGGTTATGAAATTATTATCTCTTCATGGGGTTTCATTTTGATTTGAATAGATGGGTTACATAGGATGGATTTATGATCAAATTATTGAGACTAGGTTGAATTAATATATCTTGGTAAGATATTCAAGTAGGTTTTGGCTGAGACAAATGGCTTTGGAGGTGTGATTTTAAGAGAAGGGGAAGTACCAATTCATAAGAGAGGTGATGGTCACATTAGGAAAATCTTGAAATATTATTTTATTTTTAAAAAATTTTAAGTTTATAATTTCTATAAATGGATTTTATTAGTGGATAATGTTAGGATGGATCTAAACACTATCAAAAAATAGGTTGTATAAATTTTTAGTTCACCATATTAACCTTATCTTTTAGATTTAACTCTTAGTTAAATAGTATATCTTTTACAATGACTTCTTTTATTTTTATATTACATGGTTAATAAACTTACTATAAATTTTATAGTGAACCAAAATTTGTTTAATAGTTACTTATATATCATTATATAATCCTTTTTTCGAACCATAAATTTTTTGGAATATTATATCATTTAATAATATAATATATTTTTTTTAAAAAAACTCATTTTTGACAATTTTGACACTATTTGGTATTTGGTTGTTGTGAAGGTCATAAAAAATGATTACTTAGAGAAAAATTCATTTAATAAACCATAACAAGTCATATTAATATATAAATTTCGTGGAATGCAAAAAAAATCTCAACTTAAATTTATTTTGATATTTATTATATCTATTATTTCAATCATTCATTAATAATGTAATTACTACATCAACATTATGTCATAAATAAATTTAATTATTTAATGTCTAAATATTATAATAAAAATAACATTATGTATTAAATCTTTTTAGATTTTGAATGAATATTTATATCCCAATTTATCTTATATATAACCAAATATTAAAAATGTTATAGTAATAAAAATTTGAATTTAACACTTTTAACTCTTCTTTAAATAATATAATAATAACATTAATTATATAATCCACGTGGGTCAAAAAGGATCAAATTATATTCTTAAGGATGATTTTGGTCAAAATAAACTAATAAAATGAATTTGGACATTTGTTAGGGTAATAATAATATCATTTTTACCTTTAATTGCTATATTTATTTTTAACTGTGGTAAATAAAAGTCAAAAGATACTATTCCACAAAAATTATTCTAATCATATTAAACGACATTTCAATTACTGATATCAACCATTTCTCTTGGAATTTTGAATTTCAAATCACATTAGCATTAAAATTACATTTTTTTTGAAATTTATAAATGTGTTAAGGGCCGTTATGCAATTTTAGAATTGGAAATGGGGTTTTCATGTTGATAAAGGATATATAAATAGTATAGGTATTTTCATATTAGGGTTACATATTGTGTGTAATATTTTATACACCGTGATCTGGGTCAAAATTTTATTTGGATGAATAAGGAATTTTAGAATTACCAAATGGTCCAAAAAATATTGAATAATGACAAATATAAGTGAATTTCGGCCATTCCACTATTTCAAGGGAGCATGAACCACGGTGATTATGATGCACCATTTTCGGGTTGGGGATTTTCTGTTTCTCAAGGTGTAAATAAGCTTTTGGGTTGAATATCTATAGTTTTATAGAATATGAGTGTAAAACACAATGTGATTTCATTTATTTCATTGACATAATGGCATTGAATCATTTCTATACACCCTCAATAGAATTTTTTCAATTCTTATGATTGAGTACGATTTTTGGTTCCCTTCCAAATTCAAATATTCCCCCATTGTTAACATCGATTCATGGGAGACCTTAGTTTCATTTTTTATATATTTTTTATAACCTTTACATAGATTGGATCCACATCTTCATGATATCTAATTCCTCATGTCCAAGATGAGTTATGTTATATTCTTCTATGGTTTCATCTTTATTTAATATCCCTAAAAAGTTATGATAGTGGAATTGGATATCAAGGTATTTTATTATGATATTATTTTTATGATAAGGTATTGTGATCCATGTTTTTTTGGGATTCGTCACATAAGATGAGTATCACACTCATCTTCCCCTGCGTCACATTTATGAAATAGTTCTAAAGCTCTGGATGACTTAGGGGATTTAATGACATTCTACTATTTTTTTTATAATGTGGAAATATAATGATATTTCATTCTCTAGGTTGATGGTGTGGATTTTTATAATTAAAATATTAAAATTACTTAATTTAATTGATGGGAAAATTGTGATTTACATCATGTTACACATTTCTATTAAACTTCTCATGTTCTTGATGTGTGTTCACTCATCATACCTATAATTATTATTTTATTAAATTGAGTTTTGTTGATGTTATATTATGGTTGGAATAACCATTTATTGAAGGCCAATAATATTGATATTAATGGATCATATATCTGAAATACAAAAATTTATGTTTTAACATATATGAATTCGATGGTGAATTAATCTATAGTCATGCATCCTCATTGAATTCATAGTCATGATTGAATCTCATACTAGTCAATATATGATGTTATATTCATATTGTAATTTTGTGGTTCTGTAGCCTCCCTAGGGATTTTTCTATACTATTGTTAAGATTGGAAGTATAGGGAATTGTAGAACAATTGGTTTACAAGACTTATGATGGTTTTTGATGTGTGGTGGTGTGAAAGTTCGTGTTTATTATTTAATATTACATCCATTATCATTCCATTATTGTAATGTGGGGAAGTAGTGGTTTTTTTGGAGCCATGACATAGATAATAGATATTGGGCTATTTTTTATTTTCTCAAAGTGGTATAATATAACAAGAATCAAATACCAAAGAAATTATTATGGTTGGAAATGAAATAAAATCATGGTTATAAATTAAATGATGATATATAAAACTATATAGTCATGTATAAAATGAATGTGGGGGATAACATGAATTTTTATCCCATAAATAAAAATTAAAAAAAATCAATATAATATTTTTATTTATGGTATATCATAATATAGAAAAAATAATATGTCTCGATGATAAAATTATTTATGGTTTTGTAGCTATTTTCTTATTGTAGTGGGGTTGGTTTTTGCGATTATTGTTTTATTTGTGATGATGCGTGGATGTCAATATGTAATGATATTATAGGTTACAATAGTACTAATTTGGTCTGAACCATCTAGGATAGTAATCTATGTGGATTATTGTGCTTATTGTTTCCTATGATTTCTTATAAATCCCCCTAGTCTAATATCCTCACTAATGCACAAATGTTTTTTTCATTCTTAGTGGTTTTTATAACAACCCTGATCTTTATGAAACACATAAACAAGATTAGTTACATTAACATGTAGTAAATAAAACATTGAGGATTGAGTGGTCTAGTTTCATGGGAAATTAGGAACATTACACAACATCATAGAACATAAAACATGGCATCTTTATTCAAAACATCTTTTACATTACCATAAAATTCATTTGTACTTATCATTTCATTGGATAACATGGGGACATGCTTAAGAAGAGGGTGAGATATAAATCCTATTAAGGTAGTAATTAAGGAATAAAATACAGAATATAGTACACGATAGGAAATAGGCATATCAACAGATCACAAGAGAAAAATGAACATAAATTCATAATATAGAATGATTATCATAAAAAGGAAGTGTGGCAAAAACATTTACCTTGATATTAGGATGAGACAAGGCTCAATTCACATGGATCGGGAGTAAACAATCATTGAACTTGAATTTGCATGAGTAAACCCTCATTGAACATTAATTATCACCAGTGAACCCTCATTTAACATGATTTATCATGATAGTAATCTTTAAAAAATGCATTGGATCACTATGAGGGCACACACTATATAAACATTTCATTTCATTTAAAGGTTTGTCACATGGATCATACAACATAAATTCAATGAAAATAATAATTTATTCAATGAATATGAGATGAGTAATAAAAAAATGTATGTACTAAATCAAAATGTACATTTTCATAATGGTTAATAACATTGTAAGTAAAATGGGTATGGTATTCACATACACAATGATTTTGGAATGGGAAATGTTGTTGTAACTTCACCAGCATAGCGATGTCAAATGGAAATCCTAAAATGGGTTTATGGGGGTGAAAAAGGTATATCATCATTTATACATGAAATGGATAGTATGGGGGTCATGAAAAATAATATCCCAACATATTTATTGGAATTTAGATGCATAATATATAAAAATTATTTGAATGTAAATGAAAAGAGAGAAATTACTTAAAGAATTATGGCATTGTAACAAGTGTATATGAGAGGAATTAATGAGAGATAATGAGCTCTCTAATAATAAAAAAATTAGTCGGTATGTAAGGTAGAGGATCGAAATCATACACCTAAATTTTTAATTGAAATTAAAAGGGTACAGAAACAAAAACAAATAGGGACAAAAATAAGAAAGGAAGAAATCCATTATTTGGTAGTGTGATCCCAACGGCTTGGGATAGGATTGAGATATAAAAGTATGGAGATTTGGGCACATTGTAAGGATTGTATAGATGGTAGGTCTTATGTTGGATAAGCTCCAATGTTTTTCAGTTAACAGTAATTGGAGATTGAGTGGGTTTATGTACGAAAGGAGAGGAAATTCGTTATTATTTAGGTTTTGTACACTACACATTAATCTAATCTAACCCACAAACAACACCCTGGTTTTTGCCCGTGGTTTTCTCAAAATTGGAATGGAGAACATAATTTTATAAGGCCAATGGAAGAAATTATTAAAATAATAAGCTTTCTTATTTGGAGGTTAATCACACTCTAAATGAAATCATTTTAGAAAGCTAAAATATTTTATATGACATAGAGGGTCCACTAAGGCTAAATAAAATTAATAAAAAAATATAAAATTACATTATTTAATGATAAAACATATATTGTTCGAATATCTTTTTTATAGTATTTTATTACATCTCTATTAGGTCTTTATGTTATTAGAAAACACATTATATATTTAAACCCTATTTAATTTTAACCCAAAAATTCGATTGTCTCATTAATTTATGAAAAAAATACCCATTGGATAATTTAGAAAACCTAATTCAAAAATAAATATAATTTTATCTAAATAATTTTCTATATATCTAAATTTTTACATTAAAAATGAAAACCAACATTTATAAAAAATTCATGTGTTTTAACAAAAATAACATTCAAACCCTAACAGAAATTACAACTGTATTCATAAAATAATTATACAATAATTTTTATTTAAAAAATAATAATTTAGTAATAATATTTTATGAAAATATTATTTAATTAAAAATTTTATTACTCTATTAAAATCTATTTTTTAATGTAATTTTAACTAAAAATAATAATTTTTTTAAAAACCATATATAATGTGAAAATAATAAAATGAATGTGGATTACTTATTTCATAAAAATATAATACACACAAGCATAGTTCAAGGGTTTTGTTCATAATCCCTTATAACACCCGCACAAGACCCGAGGGTAAAGTTTGTGATGGTGACAAACTATTGGGGAGGCTCAGATAACATCACTCGGGTGGTAATCTCTATTAACTTATACTTATCCTGAAGGTGGTTCTATTCATGCATAATGACTTGAAGCTCAGCATGGTATTGTTTTAGAGGAAATCCCAGTAATGCTACCTCCTTTCGGAGCTACGATTAATGGTCTTCGTAGGGATCAATTGTACTAGATGAGGTCTTTGCTTCCCTTTTCTGAGTAAATAGGATTTGTTAAAGCCCTGTATTTCTACTAATCATGTGATCAGAATTCAATGGCTATAATAGAAATGAGATCAATTCATAACAGTATATTAAAATCCAAAAACAAAAAACCAAGGACGTGCATATGTCTTATATAACTATTTCACATAATAAGACATTTAATCAGATTAATTTTAATTTTTATTAATAATAGTGTCACAACCCGTCCACGGGGCCCGTGTCGTGACCACCCCAAGCACTCCTTCCATAGGTCAGGGGTTGGCGACTAGCACCAAGGCGTAAATCCCGGTAAAAAGGGAAGGCATTGCCATTTTAAAATAAACAAACACCACAGAGCAAGCAAGCAGTAGAAGTAAACACTAAGTAAAAACTGGGTACAACAGTAAGTGCGGAAAATTAAGTGGGCCAACATACAAACCAAACTGAATGTAAAGTACAACTGGAAGTGAAAACAGCAATTGAAAAGTAAAGCCACAACATCGATTCGTCCAATGGAAGTCCCACCTCAAGGATGGGTACAGATGGCCTCCACAGCTCCTAGGGTCCAGCCGTCCACTCCGAGTATGTCCCGCCCAGTGGTCCACCTCCAGGTATCGTCTTGCTCCGCAAGCCTCAACCACGATTAACACTGCCCTTCGTCTGCAACCAACACAACGTAGTGCGGGCATAGCCCGTGCAAGGGTGTGTATAAGATACTCAGTAGGGACCCCGAGACCCCCGATGGTCTCCCAGAATCCACAAAGGATAAACCACAAAGGAAAGATACAATCACGAAGTAACATTCAACACTGCTTAGGTATATGCCCATACATATACCTAAGTCATCAATTCTCGTTCGGCACCAACATCTGAGCCCAAGTACAACCCAGTCCACACAGGAAAGCAAAACGTAAATCCATACAGGATAGATGAACACAATCCACATAGAAAAGAAAAACAGGATTCAGCTCACACATGAATACTTCTTTGTAAGATGATTGAGATGATCAGATATTTCCACTGATTCATCTAAGCCATCAGACCCACAAAGGATCGATAAGTACTAACCCCTACAATGACCAACACAGGAACGATCATGAAGTTGAAACCATAGATATTGTGAAACTCCTTCTCCATCATGTACAGTGGGTATGCCGCTACAACCAAGCGCTTCCCTCTAACCATGGACTGTTGTAATACTCCAACTATCGAGTACTGTGGTCCTGCAGCTACAACCAAGCGCTTCCCACCATGGGTCTGCTGCTAAAACCAAGCGCTACCCCACATAGCCTCTAAAGGTACTCCTTCTGTTGAGTACCACGGGTATGCCGCTACAACCAAGTGCTCCTCTGTCGTGGGTCTGCTGCTACAACCAAGCGCTCCCCCCGTGCTGCTACAACCAAGCACTTTTCCATCGTGGGTATGCCGCTACAACCAAGTGCTCCCCCTAAAAGCCTCTAGAGGTATTTATTCTGTTGAGTACCATGGGTCTGCCGCTACAACAAAGTGCTCCTCCGCCATGGGTCTGCTGCTACAACCAAGCGCTTCCCACTAGGCTATCCGTAACACACCGAGTCGTTCGATGAGCAGTCGTCAAGTCTCAACCGGCTCTAGGGTTTCCGCACATAGCATGCTCATTCCGGGAGGGTCCACTCCACGATCCAAGAGGTCGATGCATCAACTGACATGTAGTCCAGATTTAATGTATCCAAAAGTTCTGTATCGTCAGCAAGAACTCAACGTCGCAGACGGCGCGTCAATCGGACGCCCAGTCTGGAAGTTATTGGCTTTTTCGTCCCAGGAGCCCGATTGATTTTTAAGTTAAAACCAACCCAACCGTAATCCATCTGCGTCCAACTCTCAGGAAGAGTAAGCCAAAAGATCCATCTCACTTAGAGGAATCCAACAAAGTCGACGACACGTCAATCGGACGTCCGAAGCTCAAGTTATGAGCGTTTCCGCTCCGAGGGCCCGGTTGGTTTCGTCTACGAACCAACCCAGTCGAACCCAAAGTATTCCGAAACCATGAGTGTAATATATAGGAACCTCCGTCTTGATACAAGGATCGCATCTCCGCTGACGGTGCGCCGATCGGAGGTCCATCGCCCAAGATATTGGAAAAAAACCGAAAGGGGTCCGAAAACTGGGGGTCTGGGCCCGGACCGACTCGGCCCAACCCCCCTGGGTCGGCCAGAACCGGGTCGACCCGACCCGGGTCGGAGTCCGTCCCGGATGGCGCGGCCCGGCCCGGCCTGGGCGCCACCCGGCGGGCGCTGGCCAGGTGGCCAGCGGGTCGGCTTGGCCAGTACGGCCGAGCCGCGGGCGGGGGGCGCGCTGCCCCCACGGGAAAGAGTCGCGGCCCCGCGTGGGGCCGCCCTTACCAGTGGACGCGGTAGCCAGCCGCGTCACATGCCCCTTCGGTCCCGCACGGTCGTGGGACCGCGCCATGCCGCCACGGCTTCAGCCGCGGCGGCGCACCGGCGGGCTGCTCCGCGGACCACCGGACAAGCTCCGGTGGTCGGAATTGCACGTCGTCTTCGCCAAAAGCCCTCCCGGGGTCTGTCCTTCACTGCAAGTATCTCATATCGCCTGTGCGGCTTACTTTGTCGTCGTCCACCATTCCGCACACCATGAATGAAAAAGGGTGGTGGGTTCGGACTTGTTCGTTGGTCCGCACCCACAACGTTAGCGGTTTTAAAAGTCTCACACCAAATATTTAATCATACGCCGCGGGTATAAATCACAAGATTGAAAATGAATCAAACCGCTAGCTCAACCTTTTCGTCGAACGACAGTTCATCGCGGAATTGATCGTCGTGGAAGAAGAGGATCGTCGCATCGCGGAAGGGACGTCGCTGTAGTCGCGGTACACAGCGTCGCGAAGTCAAACTCTGAGGATTAAAATCACACAGATTTAAGGTGCCCCAAAAGAAATAATGCCGAGGATATAATTCACAAAGAATTAAAATAATTGTAATCCCCTACCTCAATCGGTTGTTGATCGAAGGTTTTCACGGGGAAGGAACGCCGCGGAAGAAACGTTGCGGAAGGAGAATTGTTGGCGTCGCGGAACACGGCGTCGCGTCGTCGATCTGCGAGGGTTCGATGTTCTTCGCGTTCTTCGAGTTCTTCGCGTTCTTCGAGTTCTTCGCGTTCTTCGCGTTGTTCGCGAAGAAGGATGAAGATCTTCAAGAATGAGAGCTTCTCCCAATCCTCTCAACAAGCAACCCTCAAGTGAAACAAGTATTGGTATTATTTCATTCTCAATCCAACAATTAGAAAATACAAGTTACGTAACGAACCATTAATTCGATAAATTAATGGTAATGACATAACTACCGAATTAATTGGGATGTTTCTTAATCAAAAAAACACATGGTTGGCTTTCAATTAAGAGGGGGATGTGGGTGTGTTACTTAGGAGGAAAGAAACGGTGGGGTTCGTGTGGTCCCCACCATACAAATATCCTACCATGTGGGTTGGATATTTTGGGTTCCACCCTATCTGCTTAACTAGCTTAAGTGGATTTAAGTGGCTTTAAGTGAAATAATATAAAGTTGTCACGCCACTTTATTTTATTTCTTAACATAACCCTAAAAATTAAAAACCACACCCGAGCAAATGCAACTCTGGAAAAGTCATTTTAAACAAATACCGGAGCTGCGATTCCATCGGTGCCCTTGAAATTTGATTCGGAGCACCGATTCAAAAGATAGAAAAGCCCGCTCATTCGTTCACTGAACGTACCCGAACCAAACTTCCGAAAATGATTTCGGGCACACCGGGCCTCGGAATCAGGTGCCGTCAGAAACTTCATTCTTGTAAAATTCCAAAGAAAATTAAGAAAAAAAATTTCTTTGAATTTTACGGGTCTTTACATCACTCCCACCTCAGGGATTTACGTCCCGATAATGATACATCATAAACTAGGGAAACAAATGTGGTTACTGAGCACGCATTTGAGCCTCCCGCTGCCAAGTGCTTTCCAAGAGGTTCCCATGATACCATATGATGCGCACTAGAGTAATCGACCATCCACGTAGGACCCGCTCATATAGATCCTCGATCTCCACCAGGACCTCCGCAAAAGTCTCCCCATCATCAACGGCTAGCTCCCCATGGTAAATGATATTCGTCGGGTCGTGCTCGTATCTCCCCAGTTGAGATACATGGAAGTCATCGTGCACCTGGTGCAACTGAGGTGGGTGGGTCAAGCAGTAAACCACCTCACCTACCCTGCCGAGGACCTAGAAAGGTCTGTTGAACCTCGTTGATAAATTGTCGCCTCGGCCACATCCTCTTAACTCACGTCGAGGTGTGACCCGTAAGGAAACATGGTCACCATTCTCGAACTCTAGTGGTCTCCGCCTCCTGTCAGCAGAAGACTTTTCCCGGCTCTGAGCTGTCCTCATCCGCTCTTGGATGACTTCGACCTTTCTGGTCCTACAAGAGCTGCTGAGATTTTTTCTTTTCCAAGAAGAGAAGTCCGGTCTCATCCCCTGGATGAACCACGTTCTTCACCTAATACAGTCAATTCTGTCATGGATGATACTAACCCATACCAAGGATGACGTCGTAAGGCCTCGACGCTACTACCAAGAGATCCAACCATTACTCTCACCTCCAAGGGTTGAGTCACACTGTCGGCATCAGTGTGTGGTTACTGGGTAACATCCAGTAGGTATCTCAAAGTGAGGGTAAAGTCAACGGTTTTTAAACCGGAACCTCTTAGTAACAACACAAAGAGAGGACAAGAAGGTAAACTCCAAATGAAAGGTGTCTTTTATTACTGCAACTCAAAGTACAAAGACACAAAACATCTACAAACAAACATCAACAACGCTAGAAGCAGCATAAACAAAAGTCTCCAGGTCTAGATCTAGTCCCGCTCCTGTCCATCTGCTCCCGGAGCTCTATGATCGTAGGCCTTAGCTGACTGAAGCTGAGCTCTCACTTGTCCACTAGCTCCTTACGGTCGGGGTGGACCTCCTGGTGGTGGTGGTGGCAATACCTTGAAGCATCGTCCACGTCCAGTTGCATGGACAGCTCCCTTTCCACGGTCTCCTACTCCATGCGGCCCGCCTTGATCAAACCTCTGCCTCTGCCTGGGTGGTCCTTCGGCTATCTGCTGGTCATCCGTATGGAGGGTCAGACAGACACGAGCCATGTGACCAACCCCGCCGCATGAGTGACATTCTCTGCTCATGGTAAATCGTTGTCCACCCTGGGTGCCTCGCACAAACGATCCCGTGTCACACGGTTGACCACCTATAGGTCTAGTCCTCTTGGACCCCTGCGTCATTTGTCTACTGCTCGCTGCAGAAGACTCTGCCGCATGTCGGCTAGTGGTGGGTCCTGCTGCTGGAGACTACAGCTCTCTCTCCAACACCCTTGTCTGTGTCGGAATGCTGTGAGAAACAACTGAAACTCTGATCTCTCGCCTGAGCCCCTGCTCTGAGGTTCGGGCCCACAAGAATGGGTCTCATACCATGTCTGTGGAATAGCGCGAGAGATCGGTAAACCTCGCCGTGTACTGGGATACTATCATGCTTCCCTACCGCATCCGTAGAATCTCCTGGATGTGTACCGCATTGAGGGTGGTCGGGATGAATTCTGAGCAGAAGAGGCTCTCAAAGTCCGTCTAGAGAAGAGATGCCTCATCGTGCACATGGAGCATCAAGATCTACCATCTTCCTACTGCCGCGTGCAGGAGGCTCGCTGCGAGGATCACCATGAGGTCTGCGGGTGTCCTCACTAATATGAAAACCCGTACAACTGCCTCCATCCAGTCCTCAGATTCCTGGGTGTCCGTCTACTCGCGGAACCTCAGCGGTCGCTAGTGCTGAAACTCAGGCAGTGCATTAAGGCGACGTGCATCGTCAGTGGATGGGGCTGGTAGCATCGGTGGCTCAGAGGGTAGAGGTATCGCAGGTGCCTTTTCAGTTAAAGGGACCTGTACCGAGGCCTCGTCGCTCGGCGGGCAGTCGTCGCGTACAACTCTTGGAACCCTCGCTGGCTGCCGTCATGGGGCCATCCTGAAAAGAAACAGGTGCACCACGGTCAAACAGTATTCCTGGTGAGCTGACACAAAGTAATCACAAAGAAAAATTGAAACACACATGCAATCAATGTTTTCACGCATTAAGTCGGAATCAGAATTCAGGGTCCTGGTGTACTGATACGTCGGCCGCCACACCAACACTGGACTCCCTGAACTGATAACCACAACCAATACGCTTAACACTATTGCTTCACATAGAAAAATATCAGAGTCCAAAGATCTGCTGTAGAACCAAACTCCTCTGATACCAATTTGTCACAACCCGTTCACGGGGCCCGTGCCGTGACTACCCCATGCACGCCTTCCATAGGCCAGGGGCTGGCGACTAGCACCATGGCGTAAATCCCAGTAAAAATGGAAGGAATTTTCTTTTTTAAAGAAAACAAACACCATAGAGCAAGCAAGAAGTAGATGTAAACACTATGTAAAAACTGGGTACAACAGTAAGTGTAGAAAAGTAAGAGGACCAGTATACAAACCCAAACTGAAAGTAAAGTACAACTGGAAAGAAAAATAGCAACTGAAAAGTAAAGCAACAATGTCGAGCCATCTACTGGAAGTCCCACCTGAAGGGTGGGTACATATGGCCTCCACAACACCTAGGGTCCAGCTGTCCACTCCGAGTACGTCCCGCCCAATGGTCCATCTCCATGCATCATCCTGCTCCGCAAGCCTCAACCACGATCAACGCTACCCATCGTCTGCAACCAACACAACGTAGTGCGGGCATAACCCCTGCAAGGGTGAGTATAAGCTACTCAGTAGGGACCTTGAGACCCCCGAAGGTCTCCCAGAATCCATAAAGGATAAACCACAAAGGAAAGATACAATCACAAAGTAACATTCGACACTACTTAGGTATATGCCCATACATATACCTAAGTCATCTTTTCACATTCGGCTCCAACATCGGAGCCCAAGTACAACCCAGTCCACACAGGAAATCAAAACATTAAACCACATAGGATATCTCAACACAATCCACATAGGAATGAAAAACAGGATTCGGCTCACACATGAATACTTTTTTGTAAGACGATTGAGTTGATCAGATATTTCCACTGATTCATCTAAGCCGTCGGACCCAAAAAGGATCGATAGGTACTAACCCCTGCAATGACCCACACAGGATCGATCATGAAGTTGAAACCATAGCTATTGTGAAACTCCTTCTCCATCAAGTACAGTGGGTATGCCGCTACAATGAAGCGCTTCCCTCTAACCTTGGACTGTTGTAGTACTCCACCATTCGAGTATTGTGGGCCTGCTGCTACAACCAAGCGCTTCCCACCATGGGTCTGCTTCTACAACCAAGAACTCCCCCTCATATCCTCTAGATGTACTCCTTCTGTTGAGTACCATGGGTCTGCCGCTACAACCAAGTGCTCCTGTGCCGTTGGTCTGCTGTTACAACCAATCACTCCTCCGTGCTGCTACAACCAAGCACTCCTCCGTTGTGGGTCTGCCGCTACAACAATGCGATCCTACTCATAGCCTCCAGAGGTACTCCTTCTATTGAGTTCCGCGGGTTTGACCCTACAACCAAGTGCTCCTTCGCCGTGGGTCTACTGCTACAACCAAGCGCTTCCCACTGGGCTATCCATAACACACTGAGTCGTTCGATCAGCAGTCGTTGTAGAGACCCGAAGCTTAACGTACACAGACATTACATTACTTTTGTGGAATACATAGTACATAACAAAAACACACACACAAGGACCGTTATAGTTTAGTGTCTTTGGAAACTCGGAATATAATCTTCTAATCGTGGCGAAAGATCTTCAACATCTCCCATAAAGATCTTCCTTTTTTTTACCTAATACCTTTCTTTATATCCTGGGGAAAATAAATCATAAAAAGGGTGAGCTCAAATGCTCAGTAAGGGTAAACAAAAGAAATATCAATCACATCATATTCATAAGAACATATCTTTTGGAAATCTTAACCTGCAAAAGAGATCATAATTTCATAACATGGGATAAATCATAGTAGTGAAATGTAATCACAATAATAATAACTTAAAACATGAATCTTTGTGTCATACACACATAATAATAGGGAATCATTTCTTGTTAGTCAAAACTCATTGGCAAGACTATCTTAGAGGACAAAGTCCCTTTCTGAACCGAGTCACCCTCGTTTCAGTCCTGTTTCACTGAACCGGTATAACCTACAGTTCCATCCATGTCTATCTCATGATATATAAAATCTTTACCCAATGAATTGGAGGGATATATAGGTCCCCCATCTCATAATGATACCATTATTATGTGTGCCACAAAATCATAAATCATACATCATTTCATAACCCATGTAATAAAAATGGGAATCTTAAACATCATGACATCATAAAACAATTCATATATGATAATTCATAAAAATAATTCCATCACAACATAATCAAATCAATTTAATAATAGGGATAAAAACAAAACCCATTATTATCTTAGATGGAAAATAATTTTGATAAAACACTTGAACTTCATTCTTGAGGAAAATATCCTTTCTACTTCAAAAACATTTTTCCTTTCTTAACATGTCATACAATATTAAACTAAAAGAAGTTGATTAAAAATAAACTTGAAAACTTGTAAATTAAGCTTCATGGAAATACTGTTTTAAAAATCCATTCATGCCATATAAGTTAAAAAAACATCCTTCTCGTACTTTTTCCGGAAAAGTCAAAAAGTACCTCATACGAAAAACGACAAAAGATTCCTTTCATATCTTTTACTAAAAACTCACCGAAGGGTAAAATTGGATTTCAAAAATTTTAGGTGTATGGAAATAATATTACATATTGAGAAAACATGGATTTGGATGATAAAATACACCCCAGTAAATACCAAAGTATAAACAATCTCGGATAAAAATGAGATTGTGATATTTCCCTTACCTTAGGTCTGATTTGCTTCGTAAGTGTCTGAACCTCCTGTATAATGATTTAAATAATGTCATTGACTTATTACAGAATCATATTCATTGTTATGATATCATATATGGTTCACTTATTACTTTATATTACCCGTTCTTTTGTAACTTCCATGTTAAAGAGCGTTTTGGGTAAAATTGTTTCATTTGTCGTTCGTGTTTTGACTTGTAATTATTCATATGATTACTTAGATCTTGATTACTTAATTCCAGAATATAAAACATGATTTATTTATATATATATTCAGAATATACATATATATAATAAATTAGTAAATGGAAATAAGTACACCGTTCATGGAGACGGTAGGCCGTACGTACGCATGAACGCTGTTTTCGTTTACTTATTGAGTTGAACAGAATTAAGTAGATGACATACATATATATACACATAAATCCAATATCATTATTATGTCATATATTTCATGATTACATCTTATATATACTTTATAATCATTCATGAATGGTTAAAGTGGAGAATGAATCTGATCGCGTCGTGGAGACGGTAGTCCGTACGTACGCACGAGCGATGAAATCGTTCTCATGATCATGAGACTGTATTGGAGTGTATGTATACTATTTCAGAATAAATATCACTTTAAAATAATAATATATAGTTATTATTTACACCATTATACCCATCCAAATAATGTGGTGGTGGAAAATAGATTTCACCACGGCGTGGACACGGTATTCCGTACGTACGCACGCGCGGTGATTTTGTTTTCCGTAGGATAGATAGATAGTGAAATAGGATTGTTTAATACTTATAATAACATATCAGTATATGAGTGATACTGATGGTATTACATCATAATAAAACAACCTATGAAGAAGAAGTGGAAGAAGAAATAAAGGTGACCGAATCGGTAACGGAAATTATCTCTTCTTTGAAGCGCCTCTTTGAGACCTCCTCTTAGGGCACTAAAATTGGTCTTTGAGGAAGACCAAAACCTCTAGGATGTTTATAGGGAATTCGAGAAGAGCATTTGGCAGGGGTTGGCCGAGCTTGATGGCTCAAATTTGAGTGAGGAAGAGAGGGAGGAGGTGCCCTTTTATAAGGGAGGAGAGGAGCACCTTAGGAAAATCTCAAAATATTATTTTATATTTAAGGTCAAATTCGGTTTATAATGGTTCCAAAGGGTCTTATTTTTAATCTAAAGTATGGATGGGTCAAACTCCTCTCAGCCAATAGGATTTAGACATGTTTAGGTTATTATTTTAACCTTATCAATTAGATTTAACTCTAAGTTAAATAATTTAACTTTTTCCGTGTCTTTTTGTTTTCTTACACTATATGGTTAATAAATTTACTATATCAAGCCAAACGAACCCAAAGTTGTTTATTATTAATATATATAATCTTATCTAAGTCATTTGGGCGATCCTTATATTTTTAGGAATAAAATAACAATTAATAATATAATATTTGTTTTAAAAACTAATTTATGTAAATTTTGACACTATTTGGTACATGATTTTTATGAAATTCATAACAGAATGATAAGTTCAAACCAAGTTACTTAAATCAACAATAACATGTCATATTAACCTAGAAAATTAGTGTAAGTCATAAAAAGTCTCAAATTTTATTTATTTGGGCATTTATAACATCAATTATGTCAATATTTCATTAATAAGACAATTACTGCATCATCTTTGTGTCATAATAAATGATAATTATTTAATCCCTAAAAATTATAAATAAATTTCTATGATGTAGATAATTGTATTAGAGTTCTGGATAATATTCATTTTCGATGTTTCATGAAGTTTATCACTAGATTAAAATTATTATACTTATAAGATTTAAGAAAGTGACACGTTGTAACATTTTTTAGTTTTAATAATAATTAAATTATTTTCATTGAAAAAAATTAATTAAAAGAATCTAATCTGACCCTTAGGTTATATGGGTCTACTTTTAGTCATCCAATAAGATTTTGACATTTTTTAGGGTAATTTTAAAATATTATATTTACCCTTAATTACCCGATTTACCTTTAACTATGGTAAATAAAATTTACTGTACTTACTATTCATAATTCCCAAAAATTAAAAGTAGCTTATTAACATAATTTGGATCCACTGATTCCAAATATGGAATCCATTTTTCCAAATTCTATACACAAAATATGCAGAAATTAAATTAAAATTAATCCCGTTGTCGAAAGATAACGAGGTTTTCTTTAAAACATTGTAAAAGATTGAATTGATTTAACCTACGAATTCAAGGTAAAATCAATAATAATGACATAAATTATATTAAATGGTAAAAATATATTATATTTACACTTTAAAAACATTAAATATTATAATTTAACAACATAAGATATTACGATGAAAAAAGTTGTTTTTAATTAAAACATAGCGTGTTTTTACTATTCATTAAAATCTGAATGTTATCGGAAAAATATCAAAACTTTATCTAATGTAAATTTTTATATCCTGATTCAAAAGAAGAATTTTATTTTGTCAAATTGAACTTATAAACATGTCAAAAACTAGATTTAAAGTGGGTGCGCCATCAAAAGGCGACAAAACTGTATTTTTTTAAAAATACTTATTTTACACGAAAAATGTATTTTGTTCTTATACCATGTTTTGGAAAATGTGTAAGATGAATAATAATGTTATAAAATTAAAAATTTAGTTAATACTATTCATAACGGCCAGTTCATGACAATATTATAATAATATATCGTTGTTTATTAAAACTCGGTATTGCATACAACACACGCTATCGAGGAAGGTCGCGATTGCGTGTAATGCAAGGCAAGTCAAGGATGCGTGTTGTGCAAGCTTCTTTTGGTGTAGCGTACAACACAAGACATTAATGAAATTAAAAAGAATATTTTTCATAAAATCTGGGGGTGTTACATTCTACCCTCCTTAAAATGAATTTTTCCCTCGAAATTCGTCGGGGTTATAAATGGTTTACTATTCAAAATTTCTTTAAAAGAAATCCACATCGTAAAAAAGAATACCAAAACCAATATTTATAAACAAAAGTATGAAACTTAATGGTTACCCAAATAAAATAATCACTGGGTTTCAACATAGGTGAAAATATGGATATGGAGGAGAAATCTAACCATCATGTTCTGATGGAAAGTGGTAGAGAACATGGCTATGGAAAAGCCAGCAATCACAAAGCCATAAATTTGTGACGATCTATGGTACCATCTGATTCATCAGATAGAAGATCACTAGGACAACATTTTTGGTTTTCAAGATCGTTTCCTTAAAGTTGATGAAATTGAAATTAGAATAAATACTTTCGTGATTTTTGTATAGTCTCACCGTTGGGCGTTCTTTGGACAATTTCAACTTCATCTCTTAAAGAAAATAAGTTTAATTTGTCATTCGAGATGTGTTAGCAGATCATGTGATAGAATGATGGGTCATTCCATCTGTCTCAAACAAAAGGTTAGAAAAGTTATCAAAAAATACATATGTCCATCTATAGTGAGATTAATGATATATGGTTCCTAAAATGGACTTATACTTCATATATCATACTGCTTAATATAATAAGACTAGTTTCTACTAAACATGGACATCCTGTAGGCCAGTGGTAGGCAATAAAGGCCAGTCGTACATCGGTTGTGGGTGCGATTCCTACGGCCTTGTCCGACGCGATGGGCTGCCGCCCGTCCTGCAGGTTGTCCTTTTTCTAAAGCTATATTACTATAACATCCCATCAATAATATCGAAAAATTTCTATCCTAACTTTTGTCCAACATAATCCATTACAATCTTTAGGCTTATCTAAAATTCTTCGGTCCAAGCTCATAGTATAAAGAAAATGATTACTTGAATGCCATCATTTATCCCTCATATATCATAAGATATATCTTGTTGGTAAAATTACAAACATGTGAATACCTTAATCATGTATTCTCTTGAAGAATGAATACCCATTGAATCTTAGTAAAAACATGAGTTCTGTCAAAAGTTAACGCATTCCACATACCAAAAACCCAAAATTCTATATACTCAAACCATGATATAACTATTTCCTTATATAATTCATGAGCTCATGAATACTATCAAACATTTAATTTTCTCCTTATCCCTTCATTATGTGCATATCATCTACATTCCAAAAATATCTGAATAATCTTTCATGGATACTGGTACCATTAATCATACACTTTAAAAACTCAAGGACAGACAATAGTGTAACAATCCTTGGATGTCTCTTTATTCCATAGTACCATGAGATTACTTATACAACATTACACATGATAAACATGTAATCATTCCACTACATTCTTTAACCATTTACCGAGCTTCAACAAGTCTTTCATCTAACATATCATTTGTAGTCTCTTCATCATCATCAACATAAATACTACCCATACGACCATACTGATTCTCTTCATGAGGATTTACCTTAGGGCATTGGTTTGCATAATGCCCGCACATTCCACATTTAAAACATTTAACCATTGTTGATTTCGTAGCAATACCATTATCCTCATCCCTGGTGTTAACTGAACCTTTTCATTTGCACTTACTGGCTTTGTGTCCTTCTTTTCCACACCCAAAGCATCTTCCAGTTCCATTGAAACATTCTCCTTGATGCCTCTTCCCACATGATTTACATGGGGGAAATTGAACTTTCTTTCCTCTATGATCATAATGAAACTCCATCATTCTCTTATTAGCCGAGTCAGGAAACTTACCAAATTTGAGTTTATTGATCATATTATGAGATTGCTGATTCAGCATAATAATGATGGTTGGACTTCCAAATCCCATTTAATTTGGTTTCTCATGAAAAATATCATTCCATTGTCCATAATATCCTCCATTATCGTGAATCATCACATTTCCAGCCATTTTCTAAAACCCAAAAAGAATAGTGTTAGAGGAAAAAATTATAATAAAGGGGGAGTAACTTCAATATCTAACATCTTAGGTTAAATTCTAAGATCTTTACCATAGTTCTAGGACTATTTCCTATACGTATACTTATCCTTAGAGACATCCCTAGACATACCTTAGAAATATCTCTAGGGATCTCACTAACGTTCTCTCATCCTAGTTTCCAAAGGTTGACTAAACCTTTCATCTGATACCAACTATAGAGACCTGAAGCTTAACGTACATAGAAATTAAATTACTTTTGTGGAATACTTAGTACATAACAAAAACACACAGACAAGGACCGTAATAGTTTAGTGTCTTTGGAAACTCGGAATATAATCTTCTAATCGTGGTGAAAGATCTTCAACATCTCCCATAAAGATCTTCCTTTTTTTACCTAAAACCATTCTTTATATCCTGGGGAAAATAAAACATAAAAAGGGTGATCTCAAATGATCAGTAAGGGTAATCAAAAGAAATATAAATCACATCATATTCATAAAAACATATCTTTTGGAAATCTTAACCTGCAAAAGAGATCATAATTTCATAACATGGGATAAATCATAGTAGTGAAATGTAATCACAATAATAATAACTTAAAACATGAATCTTTGTGGCATGCACACATAATCATAGAGAATCATTTCTTGTTAGTGAAAACTCATTGGCAAGACTATCTTAGTGGACAAAGTCCCTTTCTGAACAGAGTCACCCTCGTATCAGTCCTGTTTCACTAAGCCGATATAACCTACCGTTCCATCGATGTCTATCTCATGAGATATAAAATTTTTACCCAATTCATTGGAGGGAGATATAGGTCCCACCCATCTCATAATGATACTATTCTTATGTGTGCCACAAAATCATAAATCATACATCATTTCATAACCCATGTAATAAAAATGGGAATCTTAAACATCATGACATCATAAAACAATTCATATATGATAATTCATAAAAATAATTCCATCACAACATAATCACATCAATTTAATAATAGGGATAAAAACAAAACCCTTTATTATCTTATATGGAAAATAATTTTGATAAAACACTTGAACTTCATTCTTGAGGAAAATATCCTTTCTACTTCAAAAACATTTTTCCTTTCTTAACATGTCGTACAATTTTAAACTAAAAGAAGTTGATTAAAAATAAACATGAAAACTTTTAAAGGAATCTTCTTTTAAATAATGTTTTAAAAATCCATTCATGCCGTATATGTTAAAAAAAACGTCCTTCTCGTACTTTTGCCGGAAAAGTCAAAAAGTACCTCGTACGAAAAACGACAAAAGATTCCTTTCATATCTTTTACTAACAACTCACCTAATGGTAAAATTGGATTTAAAAAATTTTAGGTGGATGGAAATAATATTACATATTGAGGATACATGGATGTGGATGATAAAATACACCCCAGTAAATACCAAAGTATAAACAATCTCGGATAAAAAAGAGATTGTGATATTTCCCTTACCTTAGGTCCAATTTGCGTCGTAAGTATTCAAACCACCTGTATAATTATTTAAATAATGTCATTGACTTATTAACGAATCATATTCACTATTATGATATCATATATGGTTCACTTATGACTTTATATTACCCGTTCTTTTTGTAAATTCCATGTTAAAGAGCGTTTTGGGTAAAATTGTTTCATTTGTCGTCCGTGTTTTGACTTGTAATTATTAATATGATTACATAGATCATGATTACATAATTCCATAATATAA
Source organism: Viscum album (assembly GCA_963277665.1). Taxonomy (NCBI): domain Eukaryota; kingdom Viridiplantae; phylum Streptophyta; class Magnoliopsida; order Santalales; family Viscaceae; genus Viscum; species Viscum album. The sequence continues at coordinate 1,098,214,037 of OY728157.1, forward strand.
AACATGATTTATATATATATATATATATTCAGAATATAAATATATATAATAAATCAGTATATGGAAAGAAATACTCCGTTCATGGAGACGGTAGGCCGTACGTACGCATGAACGCTGTTTTCGTTTCCTTATTGAGTTGAACATAATTAAGTAGATGACATACATATATATACACATAAATACAGTATCATTATTATTCATATATTTCATTATTACTTATTATATATACTTTATAATCATTCATGAATGGTTAAAGTGGAGAATGAATCTCATCGCGTCGTGGAGACGGTAGTCCGTACGTACGCACGAGCGATGATATCGTTCTCATGATCATGGGACTATATTGGAGTGTATGTATACTATTTCAGAATCTATATCACATTAAAATAATAATATATAGTTATTATTTACACCATTATACCCATCCAAGTATGGTGGTGGTGGAATATAGATTTCACCACGGCGTGGAGACGGTATTCCGTACGTACGCACGCGCGGTGATTTCGTTTTCCGTAGGATGGATAGATGGTGAAATAGGATTGTTTCATAATTATAATAACATATAAGTATATGAGTGATACTGATTTTATTACTTCATAATGAAACAACCTAAGAAGAAGAAGTGGAAGAAGAAATAAAGGTGAACGAATCCGTAACGGAAATTACCTCTTCTTTGAAGCGCCTCTTTGAGACCTCCTTTTAGAGAACTAAAATTGGTCTTTGAGGAAGACCAGAACCTCTAGGATGTTTCTAGGGAAGTGGAGAAGAGAATTTGGTAGGGGTTGGCCGATCTTGAAGGCTCAATGTAGTGTGACGAAGAGAGGGAGGAGGTGCCCTTTTATAAGGGAGGAGAGGGGCACCTTAGGAAAATCTCAAAATATTATTTTATATTTAAGGTAAACATCGGTTTATAATGGTTCCAAAGGGTCTTTTTTAGAATCTAAAGTGGGAATGGGTCGAAATTCTCTCATCCAATAGGATTTAGACAAGTTTATGTTATTATTTTAACCTTATCAATTAGATTTAACTCTATGTTAAATAATTTAACTTTTACCGTGTCTTTTTGTTTTCTTACACTATATGGTTAATAAACTTACTATATCAAGCCAAACGAACCCCAAGTTGTTTATTATTAATATATATAATCTTATCTAAGTCATTTGGCCGAACCTTAATTTTTTAGGAATAAATTAACAATTAATAATTTAATATTTGTTTTAAAAACTAATTTATGTCAATTTTGACACTATTTGGTACATGATTTTTATGAAATTCATAAAAGAATGATAAGTTCTAAAAAAGTTACTTAAATAAACAATAACATGTCATATTAACCTAGAAAATTAGTTTAAGTCATAAAAAGTCTCAAATTACATTTATTTGGCATTTATAACATCATTTATGTCAATATTTCATTAATAAGACAATTACTGCATCATCTCTGTGTCATAATAAATGATAATTATTTAATCCCTAAAAATTATAAATAAATTTCTATGATGTAGATAATTGTATTATCTTTCTATAGACTATTCATGTTCTATTTTTCATGATGTTTATCACTAGATTAAAATTATTATACTTATAAGATTTAAGAAAGTGACATGTTGTCACATTCTTTGGTTTTAATAATAATTAAATTATTTTCATTGACAAAATTTAATTAAATGAATCTAGTCAGACCCTTAGATGATATGGGTCGACTTTTAGTAATCCAATAGGATTTTTACATTTGTTAGGGTAATTTTAAAATATTATATTTACCCTTAATTACCCGATTTTCCTTTAACTATGGTAAATAAAATTTACCGTAGTTACTATTCATAATTCCCAAAAATAAAAAGTATCTTATTGACATAATTTGGATCCACTGATTCCAAATATGGAATCCATTTTTTCAAATTCAATACACAAAAGTTGAAAAAATTAAATTAAAATTAATCCCATCGTCGAAAGAAAACGGGGTTTTCTGTAAAACATTGCAACATATTGAATTGATTTAACCTACGAATTCAAGGTAAAATCAATGCTAATGAAATAAATTATATTAAATGGTAAAAATATATTCTATTTACACTTTAAAACCATTCAATATTATAATTTAACCACATAAGATATTACGATGAAAAAAGTTGTTTTTAATTAAAATATAGCGTGTTTTTACTATTCATTAAAATATGAAAGTTATCGGAAAAATATCAAAACTTCATCTAATGTAAATTTTTATATCCTGATTCAAAAGAACAATTTTATTTTGTCAAATTGAACTTATAAACATGTCAAAAACTGGATTTAATGTTGGTGCGCCATCAAAATGCGGCAAAACTGCATTTTTTGAAAAATACTTATTTACTCGAAAAATTTATTTTGTTCTTATACCATGTTCTAGAAAATGTGTAAGATGAATAATAATGTTATAAAATTCAAAATTTAGTTAATACTATTCATAACGGCTAGTTCATGACAATATTATAATAATATATTGTTGTTTATTAAAACTCGGTATTGCGTACAACACACGCTATCGAGGAAGGTCGTGATTGCGTGTAATGCAAGGCAAGTCAAGGATGCATGTTGTGCAAGCTTCTTTTTTTGTAGCATACAACACAAGACATTAATGAAATTAAAAAAAATATTTTTCATAAAATCTCGGGGTTTTACATTCGTCAAGTCTCAACCGGCTCTAGGGTTTCCGCACATAGCATGCTCGTTCTGGGAGGGTCCACTCCACGAGCCAAGAGGTCGATGCATCAACTGACTTGTAGTCCAGAGTTGATGTATCCAAAAGTTCCGTATCGTCAGCAGGAACTCAATGCCGCAGACGGCGTGTCAATCGGACGCCCGGTCTGGAAGTTATTGGCTTTTTCGTCCCAGGGGCCCGGCTGTTTTTTAAGTTAAAACCAACCCGACCATACTCCACCTACGTCCAAAACTCGGGAGGAGTAATCCAAAAGATCTGTCTCACTTAGAGGAATCCAACAAAGTCAACGGCACATCAATCAGATGTCCGGAGCTGAAGTTATGAGCGTTTCCGCTCCGAGGGCCCGGTTGGTTTCGTGTACGAACCAACCCGGTCGAACCCAAAGTATTTTGAAAACCTAAGTGTAATATATCGGAACGACCGTCTTGATCCAAGGATCGGGCGTCGATCAGAGGTCTGTAGCCCAAGATAGGGGCATAAAACCAAAAGGGTCCGAAAAAGGGGGGTTTGGGCCCGGACCGACCCGGCCCAACCCCCCTGGGTAGGCCCGAACCGGGTCGACCCAATCCAGGTCCGGGTCCGACCCGGATGGCGTGACCCGGCCTGGCCCGGCATGGGTGCGAACCGGCTCGCGCTGGCCGGGTGGCCAGCGGGTCGGCTCGCCCGTTACGGCCGAGCCGCGGGCGGGGGGCGCGCTGCCCACCCCCCCCCCCCCCCCCCCCCCCCCCCCCGTGATGGAGTCGCGGCCCCGCGTGGGGCCTCCCATGCCAGTGGACGCGGCAGCCGGCCGCGTCCCGTGCCCCTCCAGTCCTGCACGGTCGTGGGACCGCGCTTTCCCGCCATGACTTCAGCCTTGGCGGCTCCTCCCGGCGGTGTGCCATGCGCCGCCGTACCGGCGAGGTGCGCCGACGGGCTGCTATGTGGACCACCGGACGAGCTCCGGTGGTCATAATTGCACTTCGTCTTCGCCAAAAGCCCTCCCGGGGTCCTTCCATCACTGCGAGGATCTCATATCGCCCGTGCGGCTTACTTAGTCGCCGTGCACCGTTCCGTACACCAAGAATGAAAAAGGGCAGTGGGTTCGGACTTGTTCGTTGGTCCGCACCCACCGCGTTAGCGGTTTTAAAAGTCTCACAAAAAATATTAAATCATACGCCGCGGGTATAAATCACAATATTTAAAATTAATCAAACCCATGCCTCAACGTTGTCGTCGAATGTGAGTTCGTCACGGAATTGACCGTCGCGGAAGAAGAGGATCGTCGCGTCGCAGAAGGGGTGTCGCTGTCGTCGCGGTACACGGCGTCGCGTAGTCAAACTCTGAGGATTAAAATCAAATAGATTTAAGGTGCCCCAAAAGAAACCATGTCAAGGATATAATTCACAAAGAATTAAAAGAATCGTAATATCATACCTCAATCGGTTGTTGATCGAAGGTTGTCATGGGGAAGGAACGTCGCGGAAGAAACGTCGCGGAAGGATAATCGTCGGCATCGCGGAACACGACGTCGCATCGTCGATCTCTGAGGGTTCGGCGTTCTTCGCGTTCTTCACGAAGAAGGATGAAGATCTTCAAGATTGAGAGCTTCTCCCAATCCTCTCAACAAGCAAACCTCAAGTGAAACAATTATTGGTCTTATTTTATTCTCAAGCCAACAATATGAAAATCAATTTTAAGTAACAAACCATTAATTCGATGAATTAATGGTAACGACTTAACTACCCAATTAATTGGGGCGTTTCTTAATAAAACAAATGCACGGTTGACTTTAAATTAAGAGGGGGTTGCGGGTGCGTTACTTAGGAGGACAGAAATGGTGGGGCTCGTGTGGGCCCCACATCACAAATATCCTACCAAGTGGGTAGGATATTTTGGGTTCCACCCTATCCGCATAACTAGCTTAAGTGGCTTTAAGTGAAATAAAATAATGTTGTCCCACCACTTTATTTTATTTCTTAACTTAACCCCAAAAATTAAAAACCACACCCGAGCAAACGCAACTTTGGAAAAGGCGTCTCTAAGCAAATATCGGCACTGCGATTCCATCGGTGCCCTCGAAAATTGATTCCGAGCACCAGATCAATAGTTAGAAAAATCCGCTCGTTCGTTCACTGAACGCACCCGAGCCAAACTTCGGAAAATGATTCCGGGCACACCGGGCCTCGGAATCAGGTGCCATCAGAAACTGCATTCTTGTAAAATTCAAAGAAAATTAAGAAAAAAAATTTCCTTTAATTTTACGGGTCTTTACAAATAGTTTAGGTCATTTCAATCTCCCCGCCCCTTAAGAAATATCGCCATCAAAAAATTTTATATTTCTACACTAAAACATATGGGTGTAACTCTGCTTCATCACTTCCTAGTATTCCTACTTTACTTCTACAAATATGTGGTTTCACCACAACACCATGACTAGGGTAATTGCCTTATTTTGTAGAACTTTTTCTCTACGATTGAATATTTCTATAGGCTTATCTTCATAGGATATGTCATTCCCCAATGGCACCACCTCTGGATTTAGTACATGTGATGCGTAAGGTATGTACTTTCTTAACAGTGAAGCATGCAATACATTATGTACTTGAGACAGGTCCAGTGGGAGTTACAGTTTATAGAATACTAATCTAATGCAATTGAGGATCTCAAAAGCGCCAATGTACCTTGGAATAAGCTTTCACTTATTCCCAAATTTCAAACCACTATTCCACTGTGATATGTGATGGAATACCATGTCTCCAACATCAAACTCCAAGTCTCATCGATGACGGTCAGCATATCCCTTTTATAAACTCTTAGAAGCTTTAATGTGCTGTTGTATTGTCTTAACCTTCTTCGTTAATTCGTCGACCATTTCTGGACCATGGTTTTTTTCGCTCCCCATCATCTTCCCATAAGTCTGATGTCATGCACAAATTCCCCTAAAGGGATTCATATGGATCCATTTCGATTCATGAGTGGAAACTATTAATCTAATTTAACTCAACCAGGGGAAGTTTTTGATCCCATCCTCCTTTGTAATCCACTAATCCTGGTCTCCAAATGACCTCTAGTTTTTAGATAATCTGCTCAGATTAGCCATCATTTTTAGGATGATAAGCTGCACTGATGTTCTGTTTAGTATTCAAAGAATGTTGGAGACTTCTTTAGAACATATAGGTGAATCATAGATTTCGATCAGATATACTCGATAGTGGTACTCCATGAATCCTAACCACTTATATGATGTATATCTGTGCCAGTTGGTCTAATGATAATTCCTATCAAATTTCAATGATGTTTTTAGTACTTGTATGCTGATCCATTGAAACTCAGATAGCATTGTTTCGTTTGGATGTCTTCGAATGTCTGGTGATAATGTACATGGTGATGTTCTCCCACTTCAATGTTGGTTTGTTTAATGTTTGCATCATCCCCATAGACTTCTACCTCGTTTCATTAACATTTTGAAATACCATAAATGTTGATTTATACTCATCAATATCTTTATACATGTTATCCCACAAATAATTATCTCAAAGATCAAGAAAAAAAATTTATATTCTGGGTGAATGGAGAAATTCCAACTATATGAAACATACAAAATATCACTCTTTAATTCCATATTTTATGGAATACATAGTATTGAAACAAATCTCACAATTACTTCTTCATTAAAATTTAACTCTGAGTATTTTACTTTTATGATAGTTTCCATTTTCTTTTGAATTCCAACTTCACCTTTTTGAGATTCCTTTAACATTTCCAAAAGATACGGTTCAGTAATCTTTCATCAAATGATGGATGATGATCCCTTCTTTGTGATTCTTTGTCTATATTAATCAAATATAAGATGATTGGATCCTTTACAATTCTTATCACTAATATAATCTATGGGTCCTTTGTACTTAAGGAATCTTCTTCCATATCTGCTTTCCCACGGTGGTAATGGATTTAGCAGTAACAGTATTTGATCTACACTAACCATATTCGTTGGAAAATGTTCAAATATTTCTATTTCAATATATACATGAGACATTTGTGACCCATATATATTTCTCACTTCTCCCCAAAGAGGTAATGCACCCAAATTTTCAAATATAATATTACTTCAGTTAACTCCATATCATGTGTTGGATAGTTTTTCTCATGAACTTTCAATTTCCTTGAAGAAGTGTCAATGAAGTTGTCTTCTGACATCAACAAACATCCCTGGACCTTCTTCATTGCATCACTAAATACCACAAATTTACTCCACTTGTGGGTTGTGTGATCACAGGTGCAGTGATTAACCTCTTTTTAAACAGATTGATGATATCTTCGCATTCATCACTACAAGAAGACTTGAGTCCCTTTCGAGTTATCATGGTAAATAGGTTGGAAAATCGTGAGAAATTTATCACAAACTCGAGAAAATTTCATGCTAACCCCAGGAAGCTACGGATATATGTCACTGATGTTTGCCTCATCCATCTTTCAATTGCAGTTGTCATAGAGGGATCCATAGATATCCCCTTGCATGTGATGATATGTCACAATAGTGTAACTTTCTTCAACCAGAACTCACACATTATGTACTTTTCATATATCATATCCTTTCTCAAGGTCTCTAGTATAGTTCGTAGATGCTGCTCATGCTCCTCATTGGTTTTAATGTCTGATAGAAAATCATCTATAAAGAATACAATAATATTTTCAAGGTAATATATAAACAATCTATTCATCATTTATAGGAAGACTGTTAGAGAATATTAAGTCCGGAAGAAATTAATATGAAATCACAGTTCCCATAACTTTTATGAAATCAAATATTAGGGATATCCTCTTTCTTCACCCTTACATGGTAATATCTCGGCCGCAAATCCCCCGTGGAGAAGTATTGTGCTCAACATAGTTGACTGAAAAATTAACCAATTTGAGGTGGAGGTTATATGTTCTTTATCTGTATTTTTTTAACTCATAATATTTAATTAAAAGGATAATTTACCCATCCTTCTTATTATTTAAGATGACCGGTGCACCCCATGGTGATGCACTTCTGCATATAATTCCATTATCCAGATTCTCTTGTAGTTGGTTCTTTTCCTTCTCAATCTTGGAAACATCTATTCAATACAGAACCATGGATATTGGAAATTCCCCATGTGTAAGATTAATCGAGATTTCAACATATATTCTAGGAGGAAGACCAGAAAATTCTCCATGAAACACTTCATCAAATTACCTCAGAAAAAGAATATCATCATGGATGATTACTTACTTAGAATCAGTCATCTTAGCATGATTTTCCTTCTCATAGGGAAGTAATTTCCACACTTGAGATGATGGTTCAAAAGACGATTCATCCTCATCCTTTCAGGAGTATAGAATTGTGGTTCATTCTTATATAGAGATCAATATCCCTCTCATATCAATTTATGCTAGCTATATATAGGGAAAGACAATCCATGCCAAGAGTTGCATAAAATTCTACCAGAGGTAGTATGAATTGGTTCGTCGGTAAGTTCAATCAACAAATTGTGATAGGGGATGAGTTATATTAATGTGATGGAATGATTGACACATTTTCCATTATCACTAATATCTCTACTTCCATAATTTTTCTTAGTGTTGGGATTGTTCTACTAAAATTATTGGATATAAAAGAATACATGGAACCCGAATAAAAATGTATGTTTTCTATTGTTGAATAAATAACTAGCATACCTATCACCACAACAATGTCGGGGGTTTCTTTGATGGTAGTTATGGGAAAATCATCCCCTCATTTCCTTGGCGGTTGTTGGATGCCTCCGAAAACCGTTGTCTTATGTTACTGGTTTGCAATGTTCCCTAGTTCTTTGCAGTTGAAGTAATGAACAATGTGTTGAGGTTTTAATAGTGTATTCATATATTCTGTCGTAGCAGTATGTTTTTATTCTAGGTAATAAATGGCTAGGTTTCCATCTCTTTCACACATAAATCATTTCCTCATTCCCATTAGGCAATTTCAAGGGTTATTCTTTCTGCACCTTTAGAAAATGGGGTACGATAATTTCTTTGTACCAATGGATTTATCCATCAGACCTATATAATTAATGTCCACATACCACTTCTTATCCCCATGATACTGTTGAGATTTTATGATCTCCATTTTGACATTGAGGGCACTTCAAGAAATTTTATAATATCTATGAATGTCACAGATCGTTAGGGGTTTCCATAGGCTATGTTTCATCCCACAAATGAAGTGATCAACCTTGAATTCAAGGGTAACGACAAAGCCTAAGGCATATCATTCTAGCCTTATGATTTTTTACTTGTACGCTCCGATGGATTTGTCTTTTATTTCATGGGGGCATCTAAGTCACTTTCAATCTTATGTCGAAGGGTGCGCGAAAAATATTTATCAAATTTTTTTTTCTAAATTCCTCACATTACAATGCCTCAATATCATACATAGGCTTTGTATATTTTGATCAGTGTCCACCCTTTATACGCTTCACCATCCATATGATAAGAATCCAGAATAACCTTCTCTTATTCGTAAAATTGGCGGATGGATAGGATATTTTCAAGGGATTTGATTCTTTGTTCGGTGATTGTGGGATCAAATGATCCATTAAATGTTGGAGGCATTTGTCTCATGAATCTCTCAAATGCTGATATTCATTCGTTGGGGGGGGGGTGTTGAACATTCCTCCTCATCCATGCTTCTATTCAAAACAGGATTTAACTGATAATGATCATGACAATGTTTTTGATTCCCTCTCATATAGGATTGGGTATCTCAAAAGGAGATTCATCGCATTTATCATCACAGGGGTTGTTAGCCCAAGTCCTCATATTACTAGCCATTAGCTAGAATAAAAGGAATGTTATGGGTATCATAGTGAGGGAAATCGAATGAAAAAAGGGATACCATATAAATTACATTTTTCAAAAACATAATAATTTATAGGCTCCAGTCTGTATTATCCATGATATACTTCCCAACATATATTATTAGGGGAATTTTTTTTAATTACCTTAATAATGGGTTATAATAAGATTCAGAATTTACCAAATCATATCCCCTAGGAGTGTCGTAACCAAGATGGAATCAAGCCCCATTGTCGTGAACTAGTTTCCGTTCATGTGTTGATGAATGTGGTGTTTTCGGGTTTTACCCTTGGATACATATGTTTAATTGCCACCACTACATGTTCGTATCTCGATGTAGATGTATTGTGTGACATCCCCAACCCGGAATTCAATAAATCTATGCTCCAAACTGGGTGGTTACATGACCGTAATCACAACTCCCAATATGCCAAAGGTTGCCGACTAGCAACTATGGTATGAATAGCCAATTGGGGAGACAATACAACCTTTTTAACAGAGTAATCCAAAACAAAAGATAAACATAACAACAGAATTATAACCTATAATACCATTGAATGCATAAAAAACCATTCCGAAAATGGAATAAAGACAAGTCCAACAATAAATATGACTTGTTTTTCTATAAGTGAGAAATTGAACATAACCCCAAATAGAGACAAATAGAAAAATACCCAAATGGTTTCCGACCCCAAATATGGGTCCTCCTCCACACACACATGTTCTAACGAAACATTCCAGTAAGGACCATTTCACTTCTCTTGAAATGAACACATGATGTCTTCTTCGGTACCCAACAGTGGCTTGAGCTGGGTGGGAGTACTACTCAGTAGCCCACCACCAACAGTGTTTACAAAATACCTTCTATAACCAGATGTGAATGAAAAATAAAATGAAAACTAAATTACAAGGTAAATATTATGTGCCATTATATAGTTTAGGTCCATTACCAATAGTTATTACCTTTTCGATATCTTTCGAATTTCATTTCATTTCCCATTACATAGCATTTATAACACATTTAACATGTGTTCATCAAACACAATAAATTTAACGAGTTAATGTACACAATCTCGTACCTAAGAGAAAAAAATAGTTGTGTTAGGAGCATCGGTCCAACTCTCCCTCAACCATATCCTCACCTCGAAATGTCAGTCTGGGTGGATGAAACTGCAGGGAGAATAGATAATCGGTCCTCATCCCAAACCCGTGCATTTGGGTGCTGTTTAAGAATCAGTCCAAATCGACCGATGGGCGTTGAACCTCATTCATTACCCCACACTACCAATCCATGTGAACATTATATATATTTATAAAAACATTAAACATTCACACCACATCACAATGATTTCCCAAGGAAAAGATAAATCACAACAACACATATGATTTAATACCATGCTTTCACCTAGTGACACCTTAACCGTATTTCACATCATTAACCCTTCAGCCCAATTCCTTTTTTATGCTTATCTCACTAAGCATTGTTAATTATTCCAATGTCACTATTCTTTATTAATAAACTCATAATCCATTCCATTATGATTTTTCATCATTTTCATGTTCTATCCCATTCCATGTTCCAAGACTATTCACAATTCATTTAATGTTTCCATGTTCACCCATATAAACAACATTCATGTTAACCCAAATTTCTTTAGGATTATATTATTAAGCCTAGGTTCATCACCTTGCTTGTACCCTATAACCATTAATCTCATCATCATATTTATCAAGGGATCATCACAAACACACAACAATCCTACCTGTTCTTCCCAAATCCCCAGGTCTGCGAAGGTCGACTCACCCCATGGGTGGACCTAGTTTAGTCTAATGACCCTCAACGCATCCCATGGGGATCATGAGGGTTCCAGTTTATATTTTTAATAAACATTTTTCCCAAAAAAATCAAAGGGTTATCAAAACATACAAAGAGACACTCAAGAACAAACCCACACATGAAAAAAATCCTCAAATAAACCCCGGGGTATAACATTTAGACCACTTACCTCGATTATGTTGTTGAACGCACTCTTAATAAAAACCTCATATTCCACTTCAACTATAAATTTATTATTCAACCTAAAAAACACTCATAGAATAGTGTTTTATATCATCAGAACGAGTGGGGAAGAAGATACAAACCGTAATTTCAAAAGAGAAGCAAATATGGGATTAGCCTTACACGGAGCTTGATTCTGCAAAAAACGGAACCAATAATGCCTTAGATACGAGTAAGATAGATCACTTGAAGCCCCAGGAAGGTTTGGATAGTTCCTAGGATGAAGAGGGGTGAAATGGGAGGAAATCCTGAGTTGGGGTTAAAAATCCAAGGATGGAAAATTTGTAATTTTTAAATGATTTCTAGGCCTCACGGTTTACCTACAGGGATTTTCAAACCGCACACAAACTATATGTATTCATCTTTACCAAAAGCTCCCCATGCATGGTTTACTCGCAGGGTTTTACCATCTGTCTAGAGGCCACTATCCATAAACTCATCTTCTTCATTTTTTCTTGGGTCGTCCGCACGGTTAGCACTAACTGTGGGAAGATGGTGCGACCTACCCAAAAAATACTCATTTTCTCCACATTTCATGTCTCGAGCCCTTGGAACACCTCTGAGGCTCCTCTAAGACATCGGTAGAGACTTAATTAACCAATACAATGTATTCAAACTAAAACTCAAAGAAGAACATACCTTTCCAAGATCTGGTATCTTGTAACCTCCACCCTTATAATGGCTCGTCCTCGAGTCGAGCTCCCAAGCTTCATTACACCTCCATGGAAGATAGTTCAGGCCACTAACCTGCATATGTAATTCCTCCACCAATGTTTCTTCTAGAACATTTCCATGTTTCCATAGTACTCGTACTAATGGAACAACCTTTCCCCTCAAGACATTCTCCCCATGATCCAAAATAGAAACATGATGCTCCTCGAAGGACGCATCGACCACAATATCATCATTCTCAAAATAAACCATATGAGTTGGGTAAGGGTGATACATCTGAAGCTACAACAGATTAATGAAATCATGAAACCCACTATACTGATGTGGAAGATCCAATCGGTATTCCAGCAGCCTGATCCTCTCCAAAATCTGAATCGGACCCTCAAAATTGGGTCCCAACATTCCATGCTTCCAAATCCATCGGCGACCCAACTATGGAGACACCTAAAGGAACCCACTATCACCCACCCCTAAATCAAGAGGTATATGTCTCTAATCCACATATGAATTCGTCTTGCTCTGATAAATTTCCATTCGCTTCCAAATCAACTCAACGTTTTCTGAGGTTAGCTTCATGAGACTCGGTCCCAAAAGCTCATTTTTACCGGTCACCAACCAAAACAATAGAGATCTACACAACCTCCCTTAAAGATCATCAAATGGCACCATCTGAACCATATCCTGATAACTATTTTTGTTGGAAAACTCAAAAACTGACTGGTTCTTCTCCTATGAACCACCAAATTCCATGACAAAAGCCCTTAACATGTCTTCCAACACTTCGATTGTACTCTTATACTACCCATCCATCTGCGGGTGGAATGATATAATCAAAATCACCTATGTACCCAGTTCCTTGTGCTACCCTAACATGAAATGTGACGTGAATAGAGGATCACGACACCAAACTATAGTCTGTGGTACACCATGAAATTGTACCATTTCTCAAACATACATCTCACCCAACTGATCAACTATATATGTCTCTTGAATCAGTAAGAAATTTTTTACTTTTTATAGCTGATCCATAGCCACCCAGATTGAATTATTCTTCTTAGGGGTCCTCAGAGGACCCACCATAAAATATATTTTAACATCTTCCCACTTCCATTCCAAAATGAACAATAAATGTTACAATCCACCTGGGTGTTGATGCTCGGCCTTCACCTACTAATAGTTAAGGAACCGTGCCAAAAATCCCACAACATGACTTTTCAGTCATGACCACCAAAACTGTCGGTGGGGATCACGATACATCTTGGTCAAACATGGATTCACTTCCCATTTCGATGCATGGAACTCACATATCAACTCTTCCCTCATACATACCGGAACAACCACTCAACCATGAACACAAACAACCAAGTCCACACTAATGGTCCAACTTTAAGATGGATCTACACTATTAAGTTGTTCATTCATGGACAAACATTCAGGATTATCGAGCTAACTTAACGTACATGACTAAGAAGAGTCGACTCAATTGAAATGGAAGCAAGAGACAGCTAAACATTTTACTCCCATATCTCCAGGTGAATCTCTGCAAATAAACCCATCACCCGCCACTCAGTGCTGGATTCCTGAACAACTTGGTTATAAGAATTAATTATCAAAGTATCAGCAACACGGTTTCCTATTCCCAATTTATATACAATCTCAATGTCAAAATATAGGAGATTCTTGACCGATCATCTATAAAGATCCGTAAATTTCAAGAATTTTTTTTATTAAATTATTTGGAATTTTTCGAGTACATAGTTTTTAACGGAACCTGATTCTGAGGCCCGGGGTACCCAGAATAATTTTCTGATGTTTTGTTAAGCTTAAATTAACGAGCGTAAGAAGTTTTCCTGAATAAGTGGAATAAATCTTAAATGGTTACTCAGATCAGAAATCTGAGGGAACCGTTATGCTCAGGATGGAGGGTTTACCCTTGGTGTAACTTAAGTTTAGTCGGCGTAGGCCTCCTGTGAGAATACCCGAAAATGTCATAACCGTAAATAATATAAGTAATAAAGTTATTTTATTTTTAAAGTGATTATAACTCACAAATTGTAACTTGGATTAAAAATCTGAGACCACCTATGAACTCATGAGGGTATGATTTCGTTATGCAGATACTAACATTGGCATGCGCGGGCCACCTGAGAAAGTTAGTTTTTGGCCGTAAATAAAATAATTAGGTGACAATTATTTTATTGTAAACTTCATAACATCTAAACCGTAACTCAAATTGAAAATCAGAGAGTACCGTTGAGTTTTTTGGGGCCTGTTTCACATCGGCAGAGCCTATCTTTGACCACAGTGGGTTGAGGGTGATTTATAATAATTTTCCAAACTTCTTTTCGGGTACGTTCAGTAAACGTACGAGCATAATTTTCTATCTTTTGAACCGTTGATTGAAATTGAAATCTGAGGGTACCATTGAACTCACAACGCGGGTTTTCTCTTAAGAAGACATTCACCTCGACGACAGATGATCGGGTATGAAATTTAGTTTTTGAGGTTTTATGTGGGTTAATTATATAAAATAAGTGAATAATTTATTTTATTTTGTTAAACACTTGTCGTGCAGATAAAAGTGGTTAGAAGCTCCACTTGGTAGTTGGTGGTGGAACCACCACACCCTAACCTCCCATTTAATGGAGAGGGAGATTAAACCTCTCAACCCCCCCATTAATTAATTTATGTGTCGATGTAAAATTAATTGCACTAAATTAATTTTATGAGTTGACATAAAATTAATTGTTGTTAGTTAATTTTATGTGTCGACATTAAATTAAGTGATGTCAGTTAATTTTATGTGACGATGTACAATTAATTTCACTCAATTAATTTTATGATTTGACGTAAAATTAATTGTTGTTAGTTAATTTTATGTGTCAACGTGAAATTAATTGTTGTCAGTTAATTTTATGAGTTGACATAAAATTAATTGATGTCAATTATTTTTATGCGTCGATGTGAAATTAATTACTGTCAGTTGATTTTATGTGTCAACATAAAATTAATTCCTTTCATGTGTTTTGATGAAGGCTATGTGGGGGAAAGATCTTGGCATCCTCCCCTCTTATGTTATGGCAACGCTCCTCTTAAATTGTGCCAACGCAATTAAATTTGCCCGACCCCCTTCATAAATTAAGTAACCGCATTGTTGGAATTTAGGAAGGTTCCAAATAAATGAACCGTCATAAATTCCATGATGGTTACATACCTCTCCCCCTCTCCTATATATAAGGAGCTTGGGAGAAGGTTTTGATATGGCTTCACCAAGTGACAATGTGCTTGTAAGTATCACGTCGACCAACACTTCGGGAAATCATATCCTCTCCAACGAAGAACATGAAGAACGCCAACGAGGATCTTCCACATGATTCTTCTTCGACCTATCTTCCCCAGTTACCTAACCTCTGCAACATCGTCAATGAACCGGCGAAGCTCGGAATTGGGGACGTGTGGCGGACGCGATGAATGACGGTCTTCATTGTCTTCTTTCCAGGACTCTACCAATGAGCGACGAGCAAGAGGTAGGGGTTACTTCTTCATTTAATTCTCCATTCAAGTATTATTTAATGAACTTCGTTGTTAAATGATTGTCCGATTGTCATCAAAATAACTGGAGGAGGTCGGACCACACAAACACGGACGATCCTCCTCCCTTTTTGTTGTTTATCTTCTTCTTGGCTTGAAACGGAGGCGACGCGGTGTCGTCACACCGTGCGGGAACGAGAGAACTGCGGCCGGAGCGGGCCGCTGTGATGGCACCCGCTAGAGGCGGGACCTCTCGGGTCCTGTGGGTTCAATTAAGGCCAGCCTTAATGGCCGACCGTTTCGTCAATCAAGGGGGGGAAGCCCCCCCCCCCCCCCCCCCCCCGCATTCCGCTCGACCGAGACCCGAGCCACATGCCACGCGGGTAGCGTTGCCCGCGCTGGGCCGAACCAGCCGAGCCGGGCTGGGCCAGCCACGCCATGCCGGGCCAGCCGTGCTGGGCCAGCCCCCCACGCCGGGCTGGGCCGCGCCCAACTGGGCCGGACCCGGACCTGATTCGGGCCGACCCAGGGGGTGTTGGGCCGGATCGGACCGGGCCCAAACCCCCTGTTTTCGGACAATTCTGTTCAAACGCCCATAACATGGGCTATGGACCTTCGATCGACATACCCTCAGTTGGGTTAGAATCCCTGGAGCGAGGTGCTCGTTTCGGTTTATTACACTCAAGGTTTCCGAGAAAATTGTTTATGGTCGGGTTGGTTCGAACACTAAACCAACCGGGACCTCGAAGCGGAAACGCTTATAACTTGAGCCACAGACGTCCGATTGACGTGCCATCGACTTCATTGGTTTCCTCTTAGTGAGACGGTTCTTTTTAATTACTCCGCTCGAGGTTTGGATGCCACTGGAGTATGGTCAGGTTCGTTTTAGCTTAAAAACCAACTGTGCCACTGGGACTAAAAAGCCAATAACTCTCAGACTAGGCGTCTGATTGACGTGTCGTCTGTCACATTGAGTTCCTGTTGATGAGACTGAACTTTGGGATACATCGAATTTGGACTTCATGACAATTGATGTATCGACCCCTTTGCTCGTAGAGTGGACCCTCCCGGAATCTATCATGTTGTGTGCGAGAACCCTAGAGATGGCTGCGATGAAGATGACGACTTCCATACAAGGATCCTCCGTGGGTTAGAGGAGGACGACTACCGTACTAGGATCCTCAGTGGGTTCGACGAGGACGACTACCGTACTCGGATCCCCAGTGGGTTCAACGAGGATGACTACCATACTAGGATCCTTTGTGGGTTCGATGACAATGTCTATCATACTGGGATCCTCCGTGGGTTCAACAACGACGTCTACCGTGCAGGGATCCTCCGTGGGATCGATGACGATGACTTCTGTACTAGGACCCTCTATTGGTTTAGCAGCGTTGTTGATTGTACATGGATCCTCTGTGGGTTTGACAGTGATGACTACAATACTTGGATCCTCTGTGGGTTTGGCAGTGATGACTTCTATACTAGGATCCTACATGGGATCAGCAGAGGAGATGATTTAGCTGCTAAATCTAATTACCTCCACCTCCCATCAAGAAGTAGTATACCTGTGTGAGCTGAGTCATGATTCTCAAACATTATCATTGATATTTTTGACTTTCTTTCCTTTGTGGGCTGTTTTGTGTTTTTCCTGTGTGAACTGAGTTGAGCTATCCTTTGTGGACTAGGTTGTGTTTTTCCTGTGTATACTGAGTTGAGCTATCCTTTGTGGACTGGGTTGTTATTTCCTTTGTGGACTGCGTGGTTCATGGAATTTTGAGATGAACTATAACTGAGGACTTAGGTATATGTATGGGCATATGCCTATGTATTGTTGTTGATACTTCGTGATTGTATCTTTCTTTTGTGGTTTATCCTTCGGGGATTATGAGAGTCCTTCAGGGGTATCAGGGTCCCTAATGAGTATCATATACTCCCCCCTGCATGGGGTATGCCCACACTACGTGGTGTTGGATGCAGATGTCGGACATCACTGATCGAGATGGAAGCTTGTGGATCTGGACGGTACCCGGAGGTGGACCACATGGCAGGATGTACACGGAGCGGACGTCCGGACTGAGGAGATGTGGAGGCTATATGTACCCACCCTTCAGGTGGGAGTTCCGGAGGACGGCTCAGAGTTTCTTCTTTAATTTTCTGGTGCTATATTTTCTTTCGGTTGTACTTTACTTTCAGTTGGTTTTGTATTCTGGCCCATTTACATTCCAGCACATACTTTTGTACTCAGTTTACTTAGAGTTTGATTCAGCTTGAGTACTCTGTGGTATTTGTTTTCTTATATAAAGGCGATGCCTCACCCTTTACCAGGATTTACGCCATTGGTGCTAGCCGCCAGACCCTGGCCTATGGGAGGCGGGCTTGGGATAGTCACGACACGGGCCCCGAGGGCGGGTCGTGACAAATTGGTATCAGAGTAGTCGTTTCTACTGCAGAACTCAGGATTCTGATAATTTCTTCTCTAGGAAGCAACAATGTTTAGAGTAATGAGTGTGGTTATTAGTCCAGGGAGTCCAGTGTTGGAGGGGCGGCCAACGTATCCATACATCAGGACCCTGACTCCTGATTTCTGACTGAGTATATGAAAACATTGATTGCATGTGTGTTTCAAAAATTTTCTGTGTGATTACATTGTGTCAACTCACGAGGTATATAGTATTGATCGTGGCACACCTGTTTCATTTCAGGATGGCCCCACGATAGCAACCAGCTAGGGTTCCGAGCTTTGTGCGAGATGTCATCCCACCGAGCGACGTGGCCTCGGTGCAGGGCCACATTACAGCGGAGGCACCGACGGTACCTCTACCTGCCAAGACACCGATGCCACCAGCCCCAGCATCTGAGAGTGCACATCGCCTAAGTGCACTGCATGAGTTTCAGATCCAGAGACTGCCCAGGTTCCACTGGGAGACGGACCCTCAGGCAGCCGAGGATTGGCTGGAGGTTGTTGTTCAAGTCTTCATATTAATAGGGACACCAGCTTGCCTCATGGTGATCCTTACGGCGAATCTCCTGCATGTGACAACATGTAGATGGTGGAGCCTAATGCTCCAGGTGAACGGTGATGCATCAATTATATGGATGGAATTCGAGAGCCTCTTCCGCTCAGAGTTCATTCCAGCCACCCTCCAGGCGGTGTGCATTCAGGAGCTACTACAGCAGCGACATGGCAGCATGACAATAGCCCAGTACTCGGCGAGATTTACCGACCTCTCATTCTAATCCACAAATATGGTACAAGACCCATTCTTCAGGGCCCGGACCTTCGAGCAAGGACTAAGGAATGAGATCAGGGCTTCAATGATCTCCCTCAACATCCCGACACACGTGGGGGTGCTAGAGAGATCCCTTCTAGTGGAGAGTTTTCTCGGTGAGCAGTCACCAGTGACGAGACCCTCTACAGGACGACCCGCATCGGAGTCTTCTACAGTCGGAAATAGACAGATGATGTAGAGGACCAAGAGGGCCATACAATCAGATGAGAAATATCATGAAACATGATCAGTTGTGCGGGGCACACGAAACAGATCCAGCCACACGACGAGCAGACAGTGATATGCATGCGGCGGGCATGGACACATGGCTTGAGACTGCCCGACCTGCCCTGCAGATGAGAAGCGTGTGGTAGAGGGACCTCCCAGGCAGAGGTTTGACAGTGGCGGTCCGCAGGGAATAGGCAGATGAGGCATAGGTACTGGCCGAGCAGTGGGTGGTGGGTGACGCTTTGAGGCCCTACCACCACCACCACCAGGAAGACCACCCCGGCCGTAGGGAACGGGTGGACGTGGGAGAGAACATCTTCAGGAAGTTGAATCATATGACTATGGGGCTCCAGAATCTGGTGGACAGGAGAGGGACTAGTTCCAGGCATGGAGGCCTTTGTTCTTGGTGATTCTAGTTTCTTTGTTGTTGTTGTTTGTGGTTGTCATGTGACTTTGTACATTGAGCTGCCGAAATAAAAGACACTTTTCGTTGTGATTCTTATTGTATTGTCCTTTTGTATGGTTGATACCAAGAGGTTCCGGTTATTACTGTTGACTTGACCCTCACTTGTGAGATTCCTACTGGAGGAGACCCAGAAACCGCACAATGATGCCGACAGTGTGACTCAACCCTTAGAGGTGAGAGTAATGGTTCGATCTCTTGGTAGTAGCGTCGCGGACTTACAATGTCATCCATGACATGGGTTGTAATGTTAATGTCAGGACTGACTGTATTAGTAAAAGAACGTGGTTCATCTAGGGGATTAGACCAGATTTCCCTTTTCGGAAAAAAGGAGAAATCTTAGCAGCTCTAGTAGAACATAGGAGAGGTGTCTTACCGACTGGCCATTCCAGCTCATTTTCACTGGTTGCACGACATCTTCCATGTATATCAGTAGAGGGGATGTGTACATGACCCGTCCCACATCATCGACCATGGGGAGCTGAAAATTACTGATGGGGCAACTTTCACAGAGGTTTTAGTGGATATTGAGGATCGACATGAGCAGGTCCTACGTGGATAATCGATTCCCATGGTGCGCATTCACTGGCAGCACGAAAACCTCCAAGAGATCACTTGGGAGTGGGAGGATCAGATGTGTGCTCAGTACCTCCTTTAGTTTCCCTTGTTTGTGTTGTAGCTTTACAAATACGTAAATCCCTAAGGTGGGAGTATTGTAAAGACCCGTAAATTTCAAGGAAATTTTTATTTCTTAAATTTTTTGGAATTTTAAGAGTATGAAATTTTTGATGGTTCATGATTTCGAGACCTGGTGTGCCCACAATAATTTTCTGAAGTTTTTTTAAGCTTAAATTAACGAGCTTAATCATTTTTCTTGAATAAGTGGAATAACTCTTAAACGGTTACTCAGATCAGAAATATGAGGGCACCTTTATGTTGAGGACGGCGGGTTTACCCTAATTGTGACTTAAGTTTAGTCAGAACATTCACCCTGTGATAAAACCCGAAAATGGCATAACCATAAATAAATTAATTAAATAAAGTTATTTTATTTTTCAAATTCTTATAACTCACAAACGGAAACTAAGATTAAAAATCTGATACCACCGCTGAACTTGTGAGGGTATGATTTCTTTAGGAAGATACTAAGTTTGGCTGGCACAGGCCTCCTGAGAAAGTTAGTTTTTGGATGTAAATAAAATAATTAAGTGATAATTATTTTATTGTAAAATTCATAACATCTAAACGGTAACTCGAATTGAAAATACAAGAGTACCGTTGAGTTCGTTGGGGCGTGTTTCTCATAGGAAGAGCCTAAATTTTACCGAAATGAGTTGAGGGTGATTACTAATAATTTTCTAAACTTTTTTTCGGGTACATTCAGTAAACGTAAGAGCAGATTTTTCTATCTTTTTAACTGATGCTTGGATTGAAATCTGAGGGTACCATTGAAATTGCAACGTGGGTTTTCTCTTAAGAATACTTTCACCTCGAAGACGGATGATCGGGTATGAAAGTTATTTTTGGGGGTTTTACGTGGGTTAATAAAATAAAATAAGTGAATAATTTATTTTATTTTGTTAAACCCTTATCGTACAGATAAAAGTGGTTACAAGATCCACTTGGTAGTTTGTGGTGCAACCGCCACACCCTAACCTCCCATTTAATGGGGAGGGAGAGGAATCCTCTCAACCCCCCCCCCCCCAAATTAATTTTATGTGTCGACGTAAAATTAATTGCACTCAATTAATTTTATGAGGTGACATAAAATTAATTGATGTCAGTTAATTTTATGTGTCGACATGAAATTAATTGCTGTCAGTTAATTTTATGTGTCGACGTAAAATTCATTGCACTCAATTAATTTTATGAGTTGAAATAAAATTAATTGTTGTCAATTATATTTATGTGTCGACATGAAATTAATTGCTGTCAGTTAATTTTATGAGTTGACATAAAATTAATTGTTTTCAGTTATTTTTATGTTTCGACGTGAAATTAATTGATGTCAGTTAATTTTATGATTTGGCGTAAAATTAATTGATGTCAATTAATTTTATGTGTCATCATAAAATTAATTTATGTCATATGTTTTGATGCAGGCTATGTGGGGGAAACTTCTTGGCGTCCTCCCCTCTTAAGTTGTGCCAACACACCTCTTAAATTGCGCCAATGCAATTTAATTCACCTGACCCCCTTCTTAAATTCAAAAACCGCATCGTTGGAATTTATGAAGGTGCCAAATAAATGAACTATCATAAATTCCATGATCCTTACATACCTCTCCCCCTCTCTTATATATAGGGAGTTTGGGAGAAGGTTTTGGGATGGCTTCACCAAGAGACGAAGTGGTAGTAAAGTATCGCGACGACCAACACTTGGGGAAATCATATCCTCTCCAACGAAGAACGCGAAGAATGCCAACGACGATCTTCCACACGATTCTTCTTCAACCTTACTTCCCCAGTCACCTATCCACCGCAACATCATCAATGAACCGACGAAGCTCGGAATTGGGGACGTGTGGTGGACGCAGCGAATGACGGTCTTCATCATCTTCCTTCTGCGACTCTGGCAACGAGCGACGAGCAAGAGGTAGGGGTAAATTATTCATTAAATTCTTTATTCATGTATTATTTAACAAACATCATTGTTAAATGATTGGCTGATTGTTTTCAAAATAACATGAGTAGGTCGGACCGCACAAACACGGCCGATCCTCTCCCCTTTTGTTGTTGATATTCTTCGTGAATTGAAATGGAGGTGACGTGGTGTTGTCGCACCGCACGGGAACCAGAGAAATGCGACCGGAGTGGGCCGCGGCGAAAGAGTGTGGCGTCGCCGTGCCACGCTGGTGAATCCGAAGGACACCGCGACCAAGAGCAGGCTGTGGAGGAGGGGCGTGGCGCCGGCGCGCCGTGCCGAAGCACCACGAAGGACCACGGCCGGTGTGGGCGGCAGCGGAGGGGCGCAGTGCTTGCGTGCCTCACCAGACGGGTAGGAGCCATGGCCTATGGCCACAGCAGTTCAGAAGAGCGGTTGGCCAAGCCGGCCGCTGGCACCAGCTGGAGGCGAGACCCCTCTGGTCCAGTGGGTTCAATTAAAGTCGGCCTTAACATCTGGCCGTTTCATCAATCAAGGGGGGCAGCCCCCCCCCCCCCGCATCCCGCTCAACCGAGAGCCGATTCTCCGACCATGCGGTCCGGGCCATGCCCAACTGGGCTGGACCCGGACCCGGTTTGGGATGACCTAGAGGGTATTGGGCCAGGTCGGATCGGGCCCAAACCCCTGTTTTCGGACATTTCAGTTCAAACGCCCATAACATGGGCTGCGGACTTCCGATCGATGTACCGTCTGTTGCGTTGGGATCCTTGGATCGAGACAGTCATTTCAGTATATTGCAGTCAAGGTTAGGGAATTTTGGGTATGGTCGGGTTGGTTCGAACACGAAACCTACCGGGCCCTCGGAGCGAAAACACTAATAACTTGAGCCCCAGACGGCAGATTGAGGTGCCGCCGACTTCATTGGTTTCCTCTTAGTGAGATGGTTCTTTTGGATTACTCTACTCGAGGTTTGGATGCGGCTAGAGTACGGTCATGTTGGTTTTAGCTTAAAAACCAACCGGGCCCGTGGGATGAAAAAGCCAATAACTCTTAGACCGGGCGTCAGTTGGACGCGCCGTCTGTCACGTTGAGTTCCTATTGATGAGACAGAACTTTCTGATACATCAACATTGTACTTCATGACAGTTGATGTATCGACCCCATGGCTCATGGAGCGGACCCTCCCGGAATCGAGCATGCTGTGTGCGGTAACCCTAGAGGTGGCTGTGACGAAGATGACGACTTCCGTACGAGGATCCTCAATGGTTTCGACGAGGAAGACTACCATACTAGGAACCTCACTGGGTTCGACGAGGATGGCTACCGTACTAGGATCCTTAGTGGGTTCGACGGGGATGACTACTATACTAGGATCCTCTATGGGTTCGACGACGATGACTACTATACTAGGATCCTCCGTGGGTTCGACGGCGACGTCTACCATGCTGGGATCCTCCGTGGGTTTGACGGTGATGACTTCTGTACTAGGATCCTATGTGGGTTCAGTAGCATTGTCGACCGTACGTGGATCCTCCGTGGGTTTGGCAGTGATGACTACTATTCATGGATTATCCGTGGGTTCGGCAGTGACGACTTCTGTACTAGGATCCTACGTGGTATCGACAGAGGAGATGATTTACAGGCTACATCTAATCACCTCCACCTCTCTTCAAGAAGTAGTATACCTATGTGAGATGAGTCTTGATTCTCAATCACTATCATTGATATGGTTGACTATCTTTCCTTTTTGGACTGGGTTGTGTTTTTCTTGTGTGGACTGAGTTGAGCTATGCTTTGTGGACTGGGTTGTGTTTTTCCTATGTCGACTGAGTTGAGCTATCCTTTGTGGACTAGGTTGTGCATTTCTTTGTGGACTGCATAGTGCTTGGAAGGTGGAGACAAACTGTAACTAAGGACTTAGGTATATGTATGGGCATATACCTAGGTAGTGTTGATGATACTTCGTGATTGCATATTTCCTTCGTGGGTTATCCTGTGTAGATTCTGAGAGAGCTTCAGGGGTCTCGGGGTCCCTACTGAGTAACATATACTTACCCCTACATGGGTTATGCCCGCACTACGTGGTGTTGGATTTAGACAACAGACAACACTAATCGAGGTTGAAGCTTGTGGAGATGGATGGTACTCGGAGGTGGACCACTTTTCGGGACGTACACGGAGCAGACGACCATACTGAGGAGCTGTGGAGGCTATCTATACCCACCTTTCAGGTGCGAGTTTTGGAGGACAACTCAGAGTTGCAGCTTTAATTTTCTGCTACTATTTTTTTTTCAGTTGTACTTTACTTTCAGATGGTTTTGAATTATGGCCCATTCACTTTCTAGCACTTACTTTTGTACTCAGTTTACTTAGAGTTTTCTTCATCTTTTGTACCCTGGAGTGTTTGTTTTCTTATATAAAGGAAATTCCTCCCCTTTTACCGGGATTTATGCATTTGGTGATAGTCTCCAGCCCCTGGCCTATGGGATGTGGGCTTGGGGTAGTCACGACACGGGCCCCGAGGACGGTTCGTGACATCATCCCTATCAAAACATTATATATTCTTGTGAAAACATATACTTTAAACTCGTATGATCAGTATACACCATGAACTGTTCCCCAACAAAGTAGTGCCTCCAACGCATTGAGTCATACACTATTGCATCCAACTCAATGTCATGAGTGGGGTAATTCCTCTCCTATGGTCTCAAATTCCTTGAACCATATGCCACAACCCACTCATTTTTCATCAACACAGCACCATGTCTGATACCAAACTCGTCACAAAATATAACATAATTCTTACCTTGTATATGTAAGATCATGATCGATGTAGTTGTTAGTCGCTTTTCAACTCTTGGAAGGCATTCTCACAAGCCTCACATCACTCAAAACTGATTCCTTTTTTTGTCAAGCCTTATAGTGGTGATACCAAACGAGTGAAATCTTGAATGAAACATTCGTAATATTCAACCAAACCTATAAAACTCTGAACATATGACACACACTTGGGATGATACCAAGATACAAATGATTTTAATTTATCTTGATCCATTGTCCCTCCTGCCTCATTGATGATGTGACCCAGAAAATGTACTTCTCCAATCCAGAATTGACAATTTGATAGCATGGTGTGTAGCTGATGCTCTATTAGTGTACACAAAATGATGTCAAGATGTTGAGAATGATATTCATGAGTTTTAAAGTACACCACGATGTCATAAACATACACAACCACAAAAAAGATACATATAAGGATGAAATATTCAGTTCATCATAGCCATGAACACCATCGGTGTATTAGTCAGGCTGAAAGGCATCACCCAAAACTCAATCAACCTGTAATGACTCCTAAAAGATATCAGGGGTACGTCAGAAGGCCTCACCCTGAACTAATGATAACCTAATCTCATAAGAATCATTGTGAATTCCGTTTCACCACTCCACTGGTCAAACAGGTAATCATGTCGTGGAAGAGGTTACAAATGTTTCACAATATTTGATCTATCTTCCTATAATCAATAAAAATCCTTAACGACCCATCAACCTTCATTGAAAAAAGTACAGGATCTCCCCAATGAAACATACAATGACTTCTACAACCTTTACATTCCAAATCTTCAAGATGAACCTATAACTCCTTGAGTTCTACCGGTTCCATTCGTTATGGTGAAAAAAAACTGGTTCCGCTCCCGATAACAAATCAATCGTAGTCTCAACATCCCTCTTGAGTGGAAACCCCAAGAAATTTTCAAGAAACACATCCTAAAACTAATCCACTAAAGGGGAAAAAATGATGTTTCCCTCTATCATCATTAATTAAATGACAAGCTACTTGATCTTTTACCCCATCCAACTGCCGACAGAATGGTCTCACACAACCCACTCGAACATCCCTCTCTACATGATGGACATAAGTATCATCCTCAATAGACCTGAATGATACCTTGTGACAGTAATAGTCTATGTGTTTCTGCTATAACCCAGACCAGTACATACCAAAAATCAGTTCAAACCACAACATCTCGACAATGAACAAGTCCCATATGAAACGATATACACCGACCCCAAATCACATTCCATGGAATACTTCATATCATCATTTAGTACACCCAACAGTGTCAACCGACATGACCCCGCACAAACTCTCTAGAGGAAAACCCAACACTAGTAAAAGCTATGAAGAAATAAAATAGTATTTTGAACCAGTTTCAAACAATGCACTAACAAGCGTAGAATCTACAAGGATCGTACCTCTAAAACTAGATGGCCACAACTCGCTATCATCAGGTGTAGACTGAACATCGTGATGCCGACCTGCCCCTTTACCCTAGGCTCCAACCCGTGTTCCCTAAACTGCACTGCTCTTCTGATGTGGGTGATCTTTCCCTAGAGTTCCACACCCACCGCCCCAACTGTTACGGCCTGTGGACCTCCAAATAACTTCCTAATACGGAGCAACAAATCGCTTTCCTCTACATGGAATCTTCATGTCCCCAATATTCATGCTCACATATTGAGAGTTACTTCAGCACCTCTACATGTGTCCCAATATTATACATGATCGATACTAAACTAGAGGTCGAGGTCACTGGAGACACATGTTCCAAGGCATGCCACATTGATAGAAAAACACATGATCCTCATTCTAGGAGGCTGACCCTCTCTTCTGACCATCATTCACATTTCCAACCTACTGAAAACTTCCAAAATGATGCTTCTAACCTTCAGAAGATGCTCCACTTGTCCGCACAACTTGCACAACGAGACCACTACCTAAAAATACTTTCAGGTTCCTGTCTGATATCTATGACTGATGCATTACCATTATAAACCTCTTCAGGTGAAATATAATCACATGACGCATGATACCATGTAACACCCCATCTGGGAAATGTTTCGCCACTACTGCCTCATCCCATACCAATGCTGGAACAAAACGTCATAGGTTAGTGGAGAGTCCTGCATACTCCATCACCATCATCGATACATGAGTTAGGTCCATGAAATATTCAACCCACTCTTGCATCAAAGTCACTAGGTAAAATTTCTGAAGAAAATATCCTAGAAATCCTAGCACAACATCCCCCCAGCCTGCTCAGTCTGTGCCAGGACGTCCAACCAATGCATTGCCTGACCACAAAACATATAGGATGCCAACATTCCCCCCTCCCATTTGGAGTCTCTAGATTATATAGTATCGTTTAGACTGACTCTATCAAAAAAACTAAAACCTCTAACCCACCCTCTCCAGCAATGGTCAGAGGGTGTTGCAGCTGAAACTTTCTTGTTAGCTCAAACATGGTCGGTGCAACCCACCCTGGGTCCCAATCCATCATCTGCATAAGAGGAGCCATGTTATATCAGATCAAATCTTCTCTTCTATCCCAAATCGCCACATTCTCATACTCATCTACTAGAGAAGTGTTCTCAGAAACATCCTCTTATTTTCCAACCGGCACTCGATCTCATGGTGGGATTTCTATACATTTCCAAATACGTGATTCAGAACAAATAAAAAATAACTTTAAAAACATAATAACAAAAAGACTCTACACCTGCCACAACAACCCACCATCAATGCACAATCCAAACCGCCTTAACATTCCAAAAACATTACCTCGACCATCTCTACTGCATGCCAGGGTCCACTAGGTATAATAAACCATACACCACCAAAAGGCTCAACCAACATGTTACCAAAAATATTTTAAATTCACTATGAACCCTCAAATTCACATATTTCATTAGTCATCACTTATCATTATTTTCTCTTCACCAATTTACATTTTTTTTCTTACCACATTTCCCCTTTTTAATTATCAAATGCATGGTGAATTCGATCTTTCATGCCTCACACATCCAATTTGCCTATGCCTACCATGGTGCATGCCACTTATCTATCTAGGTGTATACAATGATTCATGAATGCACAACCTCGTTTCATTGAGGCCATGAGACAAATATCATAAAACAATCACACCACACAACATGTGCATCACCCAATTGTGAAATAAAATCAACTATGACATCTCACAATCCAAAACAAAAATTTCCCTCCCTGGTTGACTTGGGTTTTCCCTTGTACATGGGTTAGCTACTCCCAAGAACGAGCTTATAAAAAAGGCCCAACACATCCTAAATTCCATATACCGTCCCAAATAACTTGATTTCTTGAGAAAGAGAATAAATATCTCCTCTAATACCACTTTGTAACGCCCCTGACCTGGAAGCCACTAAACGGGTGCTCCGAACCGGGTGGTTAGATGACCTTATGCCCACCTCCCCATACTCCAAAGGTTTCCGACTAGTAGCAGGGGTATGAATAGTCAATTTGGGAGACTATACTCTATTTTTATTAGAGTAAGCCATAACCGAAGAAAAACTAAATATTAGAATAGTAATGTATAATATGAGAGCATGCATAAAGAACCATTCCCTAAATAGAATTAAACCATTTCTGACAATAAATATTCCATGTTTTTCTACAAGTGGGAATATTAACCAAACCCCAAATAAAGACAAACAACAAAATCCCCAAATGGTTTCCAACATCATGTTCAGGTTCTCCTCCACACACACTCATACCAGCCCAATAGTCTAGCAAAGATATTTTCCCTTCTCCGGACACGTAGTCATGATGTCTTCATGGTGACCTAATTGAAGGCCAAGTAGGGTGTGAGTATAACTCAGTAGGCCACCACCAACAAATCTAAAAAATATCTGGTATAAGAAGATGTGAAACCAAAGGAAAATGAATAATAAATGGAATGTATAGATTAAGTTCCATCAGCCAGTTTAGGTCCATTACCAATATTTATTACCATTTCCATAACATACTATTTCATTCCATTTACCATTACATTCTATTTCTACAACATTTAACATGGGTTAAACAAACACAATAACTTTCACGGGTTCAAGTACACAATACCAAACCCAAGGGAAAACACATAGTGGAGTTTGGAGTTTAATTCCATCTTTCCATCAACCATATCCTCACCTCAAATCACCATTCTGGGTGGATGCAACCATTTAGTGAATAGAAAATTAGTACTCATCCATAACCTGTGCATTGGGGTGGAGTTTAGAGAATCAGTCCAACTCGGCCCGTGGGAGTAGCACCTCAACAATTACCCCACAGAACAAAGCTACATTAACATGCTATTTATAAATATCCATTAACCATTAACACCACATAAAAATGATTTCCCAAGGCGAACAAAAATCATAACAACACATATGAGTTAATACCATGATTTAACCAATTATCACCTTTACCATATTTCACATAATGATCCATTTATCCCAAATCCATTTTGTATTTCTTATCTCATAACCCTTGTTCATTTTTCCTTTCTCACTAGTCTTAATTACTAGACTCAAAATCTTTTACATTATGGTCTTACATCATTTTCTCATACTAAACCATTACATGTTCCAACAATTTTCACAAATCATTTAATGTAGCCACATTCAGCCATACAAAGCACATTCATGTTAACCCAACATCACTTAGGTTATAATTTTTATGCATAGGCGCATCACCTTTCTTCTACCCCAACACCGTCAATTTCATCAACATGTTTATCAAGGGCTCATCATAAAAACACACCAATATGACTTGTTCATCACAAATCTAGAGGTTCGGGATGGTCGACTCACCCCATGGTTGGACCTACTTTGGTCTCACGACCATCAATGAATCCCATGAGGATTTTGAGGGTTCCCTTTTACATTTTTAATAACTATTTTACCAAAACATGCCACGGTTAATCACAATAAACCAAAAGACACCCAAGAAAAAAACCACACATGCACAAATACTAATATAAACAATGGGATATAACATGTAGTCAACATACCTTGATTCTGCGGTTGAAAACACTCTTAATCAAGACCATAGATTCCACTTCCATCAACCTTTTAGTTTCAACCAAAATCTCACCCATAGAGTAGGGTATTGGAGCTTCGGAAAGAGAGGTGAAGAAGATACAAACCCTAAACTCAGAAGAGATGAAAACTTGGGATTAGCCTTTCCCAAAGCTTTGATCTATAACCAAAAAAACCAAAACTCCTTCGAAATGAGGGAGATTGATCTCTTGGAGACTGTGGGATGGTTGGATGATTTCTAGGGTGAAGATGGGATAAATTGGAGGAAATCGAATGTTTGGGTTAAAAATCCTAGGGTGGTAAAATTTAAATTATAAATGATTTCCTAGCCAAATGGTCTACTTGCACAGTTTTCCAAACTGTGTGAAAAATATGCCGAAGCATCTCTCCCAAATGTCCCCCTTTCATGGTTTACCCGAACTATTTTCCAAATTGTGCGAAAACCGTAGAGAGGACACTGTACAAAAACACATCTTCTA
This sequence comes from Viscum album, assembly GCA_963277665.1. Classification (NCBI taxonomy): domain Eukaryota; kingdom Viridiplantae; phylum Streptophyta; class Magnoliopsida; order Santalales; family Viscaceae; genus Viscum; species Viscum album. Next base: position 1,098,244,776 of record OY728157.1, read on the forward strand.
AATAGTTTCTTGGGCTGTCTATGTGGTTGCTAAAATAGGTATTGAACATTGATCTCATGATTAGTATAAATAGAGGGCTTCAACAATCCAATTTACTCAGATAAAGGAAGTGATGGACTCATCATGTATAGTATCTACCTAAGAAGCCCATTTATTATTTCTGGGAAAGAATTCAGCATCAATGGGCTTCACTCTTGACCAAGACCAAGATGAGATTCCCCACACTATGCTTGAACATAACCGCCTACTGGAAAAGTGTATGTTAATAGTAATAACCACATGAGATATTTTATCTAAGCCTCCCCATGAGTCTGTTATCCCCACAAACCTTACCCAAAGGTCTAATGTAGGTGCTATAAGGTGTAATTTAACAAGACCATATAAGTATGATTATGTGCAATATTATTGTATAGAATAAAAAATATACATTCATTTATTATAATTACATTTTAAAATGATTTTAATTGAAAAATAATATTTTTAGTTAATATTCAATTTCAAATATATTTTTACTATTTAATGGATTTTTGAAAAAAAATTAATTTTTCATTTAATATTATTAATAAATTATAATTTATTAAATAAAAATTATCGTAGAATTTTTTATTAATACATTTTCAATTTATATTAAAAATTGAAAGGTGTTTTTGTCAAATCCAATGAATTTTCTATAAATGTAGGTATTCATTCATAAATTAATAATTAACATATTTATAATGTTATTTAGATGAAATGAATATTATTATTAGAATCAGGAATTTGAAATTATCCAATGTTAAAATTTTCATAATTTTCATAGATAATCGAATTTTTTGTGAGAAATTATTTTCCGTTGAAATATATAAAGTGATTTATGTCATCATAATGACCTAATAGTGATGTAAAAAGATTATATAAAATTTTATTTGTCCTATATATATTTTATCTTTAAAACAAGGTAATTTTAATTTTTTTTTTTAATTTTATGGTGTCTTAGCGAACCCTCCAAGAATTATTAAATATTTTATCATCATAAAATGATTTCCTTGAGAGTGTGAATCACCTCCACATAATAATCCCTAACATTTCAATACGTTCATTGAAATTATAAAATAATTTTCAACACTACACTTTGGGAAAACCATGGGAAAAACATAGTATGGTTTGTGGTTTTAATTCTTTTAATCTGTATTCTAAAAAACCTAAAAGATAATGAATTCCATCTCCTTTACTATACAAATTCACTAAACATCCCATTCCTAATCATTCCAAACCATTTAAGGAAAACTAGTGGGTAAATAGAATATTGGGGGTTATGTGATCCACTTAAAGGAACATAATTTTACAAAATGTTCTATGAAGTGTGGTACAAATTATTTTCTAGAGAAATGTTATATGTATATGCATCATAAATTTTTTTTTTGGTATGAAATTTCTATATTATTTGGGAAAAATAGGAAATAATTAATATAAATATAATATAGTTTCTTACTATGGGGAATTAGATATTGTTTCTTATTTTTAGATATTTATATTGGCCAAAAACAAAATTTGGTTCCAGATTGTGATGATTAGAATAATAGTTTAGTTGATTTCTAGAGAAATAATCATATAGTGGAATATTAGGCATGGCCGAATACAACATTTAATCTCTTGTATTTGGGATTGGATAATTATGAGGGATGTATCTCAGATATTGAGAAAGTAATATGGTAAATTGAGATTAGTTTTTCATTCACCATTATTGACAAAAGTTTGGACTATCATGTTCAACAAACATTTAGTCAAAAAGGGGGAGTAGTGCAATAATGGTGGATATTATAACTCAAGGAATACAATAAGGTATATGTTTCTTTGGATAATAAAAAATTTTAGTTCCATATAAAATTTTTCTCATTGATAATGAGGGAATGTAAGGTGAAGAATCTACAATCTCACTCTATCATGGTATTTTGAGCATACTAGAGATTGGTATTATATTTTTAGAACACCCTTACTATTTCCCCATCCATTTCCCTATTAGGGTGTGTGATCCAGGGATATAGAGGAGGAACTATATATAGTTATTAGATATCATTTTGCCTTCCATACATTTCCTATGTATTTGGTGTTTCATACGATGTTTGGTGTCTATTAGAAGATGATTTCTTAACCAGGGAAACCATAATAGTGGATCGATCAGTTTTATCTGAGGGGAATACTTTATAGTGATAATATCAAATTTATCTAGTCCTTCGAGGTTTTGACTAGTGAAAAACTCACATTTTAGTTTCTTTTTTTTCATATCATTAGGGATTGGTCTTCTAGTAAGCCAAATACATTCTCTATGGTAATATTATTTTCTTATAGATGATTTGGTCATGAGGTAACTTAGTTTCCACCAATTATTGGGGACCATAATCTTAAAGCTGGAAATATTCTTAATAATCCGTATATAAAAAGTTTCCTTGGAATCCATATAACTAGTAGGGGTTGCAAGATTATATTCTTATAATAGGAAAATCAATTGGTAATGTCCATCCCACGAATTTCCCCCACCCACAGAATATATTATATATGTGGAAACATTGGTGGTTTATAATATTAAATGGGAGGTGATGGATGAAAAATAATTCATGTTAAATATATTATAATACATTTGGGTCTAATGACCAACTATGGTGCGATCTATTTATCTTCCACTATGGTCTATGATTCATTTTCTTTTGGGTTAGTACCCATGTTCATTACAGTCACCTTAGTATATTTTATTGTAATCAAGGTGTAGAGGGTTTCCATTCCTCTAGGATTGACTATTTTAATAATAGCTCAATGGACTTTTCTTGATGTATGTTTGGCTAAGTCACTATTTATGGTGAATTAGTATAATTATTGTGATTTTCATATACTTCAAATACCACCATAAAATGCCATCTTTGGCATCAAATAGTATAATTTTTTGGATGAATTTATTTATTTATTCAAGATGAGACTTGAATTTTAAAAATGAGGGCAGATGGAGTACGATATTTATTTGAAGGAATAATTTTTAGATGGGTTCAAGATCATCAGATACATTACTACCATAACTAGATCAGTAAAATTTTTATTCCATGTGGAAATATGTGATGAAGTTACATAGAGTCCCTAAGGAGATTATAGGTGTTTTTTCAAAGAATATTGTGACCTAATCCCCTTCACGATAAATTGACTTTTGGATAGAGATGCATCCATGTGAATGAATACTTCTAAGCTATATGAGTTAAATATTTAAGTTAATCATCTAACATAACGAGGATTCATCAAGTATAGCATGTCACTATGGGGTTTACTAGTGTTGTTCACTAAGAAGTAGGATTGTGGTGTAATGTTCTTTATAGAGTGTTGGTGGTTTAATGAGGTGGTTTTCAATAATCATTAAACTCAAACTAAGATTGAAAATTTATCTAACCAGTTTAAGGGATCCATCTAGTTTTCAAATATTGTTTATTAGTCTGAATATCAATAGATAATGGTGGGGAGGATGATTTTTTGAATAATTATATAAGCATTCTCTATGGGTACATATATTTCATTGATATTTTATTCATTTCGATAAAAAATTCCAATATTTTCTTAGGACCCATGAATATCATGGTCCATGAGTTCCCAGATTGTTTTTGGGTCTTGTTCATTGTTGACATTGATATAAACATTTGGTCAGAGGAGGATCATGATGAGTATCATAAGGTTGATTTAAATGTTTATTAAAGTGATCTTAATTATAATATTATATCCATGTAAAGTTTTTTGACATTGGTGGTGCACTTCCTTTTAGAGGTTATGTCACAACATGTGGTTATAAGATATTTATCAAATATTGAATTTTTGGTTTTGTGGGAAGAAACATCAAATTTTACATAGTACATTATTTTAAATTGACTCAAAAATATTTTAATATGTTTCTATTTTTCCTCTTGTTACATTTCCCCATTGAAAATGAAGGTGTGATACTTCATATAGAAAAATAACTAATAGGAAGCTTTCAATTACATGAAAGAGAAGTGCATTAGTTCCAATTTGATTTTGTTTCTAGGGAATATGGTCTTCATTGTTGTACTTTATGGTGGTTTCCATATTATTATGGTTCGATTAATGAGTTGTAAGAGAAAAATCAGGTATTATAGGTAATGTAAGATACATACTTCCAATTATAAATATTCTACCCCTGAACATGAGATCTGGATAGTATCATTTTATATATATTTAAATTGAAACTACATCATTACAAATTTTCTTTTGTTAATTATAAAGTACAAGATCCTGACAAATAAATTTTTATAGCGGCTGTTGGATAAGAGATAGTGGAGGTTGGTAGTGTTAAATTTGGACTACCACCATGAGACATCCCATACCCTAGAGACGGTGAATCAACATTATGATGAAATTATTATAAAATTGTGTGGAGATTGTTTTTAGGAATTTATAGATGTTTGGAAATGATTGAAGGAGATTTCAGAGATATATCTTGATATGGAGAAAGGATGTGGTAGAGGATTAAGGTTTTAGATAAAAGTATAGTCCTTAATAATGATACAAGTGGAGGGGTCACATTTAGTATACAATGATATATATGTGACGTACGATTGTGTTCATAATGATGATATTCAAGGGTTTATACAAGAGGAGACTCTCTAAGAGTTTCATAGTTCAGATTTGGTAGTACATCCCATGTATTATAGATGTATCTTTCATAGATATGTCATATGAGGTGCCTTGGGATGAAGTAATGATTTTTTAAGTTAATGATTGTGAAGGTGCATATTTCCTTTTATTTTATTTCTTATGATTTTGTTTGATTAGTTTTGCTCTTTAGTTTGATGATATTATAATTTTTTATTTGGATTTTTTAATTCTTATCACATTATAAAGATAAGAGATTTATATGTACATTAATTGTTAATGAAGAAGTTTCCAAATTCTTATCTGTATCTCTAAAGATTAGATGAAGTTGCTATTCTGGTTTTAGAAACATTAGATTTCACTATTTAAAAATTTTATGTATTTATTTACTATAACATCTACATTGGTCATTTTCAACTGAATCTTGAATCTAAGGAAATATAACATGTTTATTTTATTTAATTAGTTTACATAAAAGTTAAAAAATTATTTGAATGGAAATTTAATTACTTGAAGTTATGCTATGCTATTTTGTAGTATCTGTTTTTATAGAACAACTTTTCTTCTATTTTTTGATGATTTTTTGATCTATAAATTTCAGTTTTAATTGATTTTTTTGTTAGAAAGCTAATAATATTTTCTAAATATCATTATTAATGACCAAAGAATGAATCTACTGTTAAGAGCACTAACAATTCGTTGAAGTTTGTCAAAATATTATGTATAGATTTTTCACAAATGTATCGTTACTGTTCATGAATAGTGAAATGTATGGTTCATCATTTTTACATTTATTATTCATACCATACGTTATGTATAATGTTCGTGAATAGCGCAATGTATGGTTCATCATCCCGACGTTTACTGTTCATACCATGCGCTAGGATTACTAGTCATGAATAATGAAAAGTATGATTCTTCATACCTATGTTTACTATTCATATAGTGTGTTACATTTTCTATTCATGAATAGTGCAATGCATGGTTCATCCTGTCTATGTTTATTGTTCATAAATAGTGAAAAGTATGGGTTATCATCCCAGCATTACATTACATTCCATTATGCTAAATATGGTTGGGAAACCATATATTACTGTTCATCATCACTATGCTATGTTACTATTAATCATCCCGATGTTACCTTACTATTCATTCTGAAGTTACTATTTAGTATGTGAAATTTTATTAAAAAATAGATTTTATGCATATATATAGATTATTTGATAATAATTTTTTTGGAAAAAATTATCAATAAATATAAGGATCATAATCGAATATTTTTTTAATGTTTTTTGGTGAAATATTTAAAGAGATAAATTAATAAATTTTATCAACACCCATTAAAACACATTTTGACGTTTCAAAGTTTTTTATATTCAAATGATTGAATTTAATTTTATAATATAATGCTAGTTTCTAGGAATTGTTTTGAATACATTAAAAAATGAAATGGATTTAAAATTCTATTAAAAATAATTCAATGCTTTTATTATTCTAGATATTTTATTGGAATACTTAGTCAAAATATTTTGAATTATTTTATAATATATTTATTCTATAGGAATAAAGAAGCAAAAATGCTGATATTTTCATGGAGACATTAATGGGCCCTCCTGACTCAATTTAAATTTAATATCCAATGGAAGTAGATCAGTTGAGAGTGAAATATATTTTATTATCTATATATATCATTCTCTCTTGCAGGTAAATAAATTCAATTTTAATGCAAAGAGAACGTGAAGTGAACAATGAACTTTTCGTGAATTTGAAATGTCTTATGACACTCTACTTCACCACATGCTCATTCTCTAATGTGATGAATTAATTCTACATAGACTATTATTGCATCAATGAGACAAGATGATCTATACCTTAAGAACCAGTACATGTGCTTTTGATTTTATATTCCTTTTCATCCGATTCTAGGTTTGTAACCCTACGTCCCATCTCTCACACACACTCTATTTTTCTATTTATGATTTCGAACAGAAATGAAATATTTTTTATTCTTTTTTTTTCGTGTTTTGACTCCAAGATTTAAAAATCAAGATCCCAGCATTGTAACTCCCTGTATCAAAAGTCAGGACTATATGGTTCGTGACTCCCAGTGTCTAAAGTCATGTTGTTAGGGTTGGGACTCCAAACACAAAAGTCAATTTTGTGGTTATCCATCCACTAGAAAGGTATTTTCTAATTTGGTTATGATTCCCATTTAATATTCAGTTTTAGTGCACATGTATCTCTCACATATTAAAGATTTGTAAGAGTAGTGTAGGCCCACTTTGTACTGAACAACTATATAAAACATCCTTTAATTATTTAATCAACAACCTTTTTTAGAGTTTAATTTTATATTTTATTATGCTAGCCTATTTATAGTCCTTTGAGTCTAACGATAGTGATCTTATAAGATGTAATTATTGAACCAGAATGATACTTGGATTCCTCAAAAGCCACCACATTTTGATGAAAATTCTTATGGATAATGGTGATCCCAAATTGACACACACCTCAAACAGTTGAGTATTGAGCACTGATATATCATGTACAAACAATACACACTTCCTGAAGCCAACCCAGATACTCCTACAGAAATTGATGCTACTGGATATGTTTTAAATTAAAATTTTGTTAATATTTTATATTTTGAAATTAACAGAATTGTTTTTAGTCATTTTTCTTCATGAAAGACAGCTCATGAGATTTCGATGATTCTACAAGTTACTCACCTTGGTTCTGAGAAATTGATCTGAACATATCTTGGAATGCTTCGTGCTAAGTATCAAGTCTTAAAGATGTGTGAATATGAAATTGTCAACCAAATTCTCCATAGATTCACAAGAATTATGAATGGAATGAATTCACATAGAGATGCTCAGGAAACCCCTGTACGTGTTGAATTTTTCTGATGAGAATTACCAAAGAAATGTAATGTAAAATAGTTTTCCATTGATGAAACAATTATCTTAAAAGAGTACACACCTGATGAAATGATTGTATCCCCACCCTAATATGAACTGTAATTGATGAACATAGATGATGAGGATGCAATAAAAAGAAAATTTGTAGAATTTAATTCTATAAATGTTATTTCTAATGACTCCTTAGAATATGATCTACCCAATATTGAAAAGGAAGACATGGCTCAGATTGTAACTGGAGTCTGTAAAAGAATGAAAAATAAAGGAATTGAATAAAAAAAATTAGAAGAAACCATAAAAAAGAAAAATATAAGGGAGATAAGAATGGTGATAAAAATTAAAATGCATTATATATAACTTGTTATTAGTGGAGGGAGAAAGTTCATATAAATCCCGATTTCCCTAAACTAATTAATAAAGAAAAATACAAAACAAATGATAAAAAGGCTTTGAAAACAAGCTAGAGTTGTACCCAATTATTTGGATCAAGTAAACAATCTGGAAAAGGCAATGAATCTGGTAACTTGTACTTCATGGAATCACTAGATAAGGATAGTAATTCTATTTATTATTTTCAATGTTTTGATTCGGAATATGAATATGAAATCTTAAATGTTTTTGAAATAAATAATGAAATTATAATATTAGGAAAAAATATTTTAAAAGATGATAATTTATATAAAACACATAAAGATGATAATGAAAAAGATATTTCAGAAAATAACATAATTTTGAATGGTAATAAGATGTTAATAAACATTTATTCTTATTCTCATTCATCAATTTATGATAATTTGTAAAATGATCATGAATCAATGAAAAATTGAAAAAAGAAGTTGAATGTCTTAAACAATATTTATCTACTTTTATTCATGGTCATGAAAAATATCATGAGATGATGTCTTTAACTAAAGTTGATACAAATAATTTTTGTTTTGGTTATGATAGAAGATGACATAAAATGTATAAAACCAATTTTTTTGAAAGTCAAAATTGTTGTACTTCAACTGTTACTTGTTTTAAATGCGGCACGAATGGTCACTATGCCAATGACTTCCCACATAGATTTATACTATCTTTGGGATTTACAAAAACTAATATTTATAAATCCTTGTTTTCCAGAGTAAATTATAATACATGTTCAAATTATTTATGGGTACCTAAAAATTGTATTACTGATCCAATTGTACCCAAAGCAGCTAGGGTACCAAAATTGTTAAGTAAATGATTTTTGTAGGAAAAATGACTTGGATGTCTCAAGAACGACATCTGGTACTTGTGAAGTGGATTCCCTGAGTATATGAGGAGTGATCCATCAATTTTTACCTCATAAAAAAATGTGATGGAAGAATTTTTACTTTTGGAGATAATTCCAAATGCCAAGTAAATGGTTTTGGTAAAGTTGGTATTTCAAATTCTACATTTATTTCAAATGTTTTATATGTTGATGGTTTAAAAATTAATTTAATTATTATATCACAATTATGTGATGATGGAATGGAATTTAATTTTCAAAATGATAAATGTTTAGTTTTTAAGAAATATTCTTTATTATTTTCTGCTAATCGATAAGATAAATTTTATACTATAGGTTTTGCTGAATAAAAAATTGAACAAGTAAAGTGTTTGAATGTTGTGCAGAATTACATCATCCTATAGCACTGATGTTTAGGTCATGTTAATTTTGGAATGTTTTATATTCTCTAAATGCATGATAATTTTTTACAGCTTCTTTATTTGAAGAATGAACATCTTCATATTTGTGACGCCTACATGAAAGGGAACAAATGCGATATTTATTTTAGACCTATCAATCAGTTAAGTTCTAATAAGACATTCCTATTAGTACATGTCTATTTATTTAGTCCAACTCAATTTTATACCTTAGTGGAAGTAAATATACTTTAGTTATTGTTGATGAATATTGTAGATTTTCATGGGTATATTATCTTTCACATAAAAATGATACTTTATCTAAATTCACTTATTTTTGTAAAGTAGTTAAAAAAAGAAAAAATTTGTATGATTATTTCAATTCATAATGATAAATGTGGTGAATTTCATAATTTAGTTTTTGAAAAATTATATGAAAAGTATTGATATTTTCTTAATTTCACTTCTCTTAGAACACCACTAAAAAATGGTGTTGTAGAACGTAAAAATATAAATCTTATTGAATTTCCTTGAACTATGTTAAGTGAATATAATAAACCTAGATATTTTTGGGCTAAGGATGTTTTTTCATCATGTTATATTTCATGTAAAATTATTATTACAACATTTCAAAAGAAAACTGTTAATGAATTAATCAAAAATAAAATGCCTAATGTTTGTCATTTGATATTTTTTGGCAGTAATGTTTTTATTTTAAATTCAAAGGATAATATAGGTAAATTTGATGATAAAAGTGATGAAGTTATTTTTATTGGTTATTCTAATAATAGTAAATCTTATAGAGTTTATAATGAAAGTACAATGGTTATTGGAGAATATATTATAGTTATGTTTGATGAAAATATTATTAAAATAATTTCTAATTCTAATGTTATCGATGATGATTTTAGAGATTTTAATTTTGGGGAAGATATTACTCAAGATAAGAATAAATTATTTGATTGGGACCACACTCCTTCTGATACTGATCCAAGATCATGGAAAATTAAAAACGATTATGCTATTGAAAATGTTTTTGTATATGTTGATTCTAGTGTCAAAACTATAATATATATTTTAAATTATTGTTTCAATTCCTCTTTTATTTATGATTTTCTTTTTGTTGATAATAAATATGAATTAAAAGAGTCAAATTGGATTATTTCTGTACAAGATGAATTAAATCAGCTTGATAGAAATAATATTTAGAAATTAGTAAAATTACCTGAAGATTAGTAGGTAATTGCAAACAAGTGGATATTTAAAAACAAGCTAGATGAAACTGGATTGATTTTCAAAAACAAAGAAAGACATGTTTCTTAAGGATACTCTCATGAAGAAGTTATAGACTTTGAAGATTCTTTTTCACCTATTTCTATGATAGATTCAATAAGAATTTTATTGACATTTATGTTTTTTCAAGGTTATAAATTATATCCAATGGATGTAAAAAAGTGAATTATTAAATGGTTTTATAGTTGACGATGTTTATGTTTCTCAACCCCCGTGTTTGGAAAATTAAAAATTTCCCAACCATGTTTTGAAATTAAATAATGCTTTATATAGTCTCAGACAATTACCTCGTGCTTGGAATGAAAGACTTTCATTATTTTTATTAAAATACGGTTTCAAGAAAGGAAATGTTGATGCATCCATTTTAATTATAAGATCATTTGATGATATTTTAATTGATCAAATATATGTTGATGATACAATTTTTTAATCATTTAGTGAATAAATTTGTATGGATTTTTCTTCTATAATGTCTTCTGAATTTGACATCAGTATAATGGGAGAATTAATGTTATTTCTTGGAATTATGATTTCTCAAAGGAATGATGGTATTTTTCTTAATCAATACAAGTATGCTAAAGATTTATAAAAATTGTTTGTCCTATTTTCCTCTGTATCAATGAATACTCTTATGGGTACTAATTGTAAATTAGTTAGTGATTAATTTGGTAAATTTGTTGATATTATAGTTTATAGAGTTATGATAGATAGCTTGTTATATATAACTGTATCTAGACCTGATATCATTTTTAGTGATTGTTTATGTGCTAGATTTCATGCTGATCCAAAATAAATTCATATTAATGCTGTATAAATAATAATTATATTAGTTAAAGGAATGACTCATTCTGATTTAATTTATACAAAATATATCTCTTTTGATTTAACATCTTCATTTGATTATTATTTTAGAGGCCTTGGAATTAACTTAAAAATCACATCCGGTATGTTTCATTTACTGGGAAAATTGTATATTTCATGGTAATATAAGAAAAAATTATTTGTTCCTTTATCTACTATAGAAGATGAGTATATATATACTACTCGTAGTTGTGATCAAGGTTTATGGATTAAGGAAAACTTATCTGATATTAGTTTTTATCTTGATAAACTACCTATTTTGGTTGTGATAATACTTATACAATTTCTATTTTTAAAAACCCTACGGAGAAATCTCGAACAAAAAATATTGATCATATATTTCATTTTATTAGAGATCATTTAAATAAGGGTGATATTGTTTTTGAATTTATCCCTTCTGGAAATTAGCTTGTAGATATTTTTACAAAGACTTTTGACTCTGCTCAGTTTGATAAAATTAAATTTTCTTTTGGAATATTGGTATTTTAATTTTTATTTCCTGCATCTGTTTTGGGGGAGAGTGTTTGCAATTTTTTTCTAAAAATATGGGGGGAGATGTTTTGGGGAGAAATAAGATGGTCTTAAAGAGAAATAATTTGGTTTTAACCATTTAAAAAAAATTCATTTATGGTTTAACTGTTTTGGTTTTGTAATCAATCAAAAAGGTAGATATATTTTGTTCCTATGCATATTTCCTTTAATTTGATTTCATATTATTTTGGTGATTACATTTACTTTTTATTTTTATGATATCATAATTTATGTTATTGTATTTTTTGATTCTTATCACATTAGAAAGATTAGAGATCGATCTACACATTCTTAGTTAATGAGGATGTTTGAAAATTCTTATCAGTTTCTCTAAAAATTCATTGCAGTTGCTACTTTGGTTTTAGAAACTATACATTTTACTATTTTAAAATTTTGAGGTATTTTTTTCTCTAACATATATATTTGTAGGCTTCTCATGAAACCTGATTGTATATAAATCTAATATGTTTATCTTTGTTTCATTAGTTTACATCAATGTTTAAAAATATAATTTGAATTGACATTTGATTACTTGATGTTTTGTTATTCTATTCTGTAGTAGATTTTTTTTTCAGAATATTTTTTCTTCTATTTTTTGGATGACTTTGTGATCTATATATGTCAGTTTTAAGTGATATTTTTTGGGAAGATAATATGTTTTTCTAAAAATCATTAGTTTGGACCAAAGTTTGAATCATCTTCTAAGAGAACTTAAAATGTGTTGATGTTTGTGAAAATATTATATACAGATTTTCCACAAAAGTATCATATAGTGTTCATGAATAGTCAAATGTATGGTTCATCATCCCTACATTTATTGTTCATACCATAATATACGTTTATTGTTCATGAATAGTGCAATGTATGGTTCACCATCCCTATGTTTACTGTTCTTACCCTAAGATAGGATTAATGTTCATGAATAGTGAAAAGTATGGTTCTTCATCTCTATGTTTACAATTTGTACACTACGTTATATTTTCTGTTCAAGAATAGTGCAATGTATAGTTCATCATCCCAACATTTAGTGTTCATGAATAGTGCTGGTATGGTTTATCATCCCTACGTTGTGTTACTGATCATTCCATAAAGTATGGTTTGACAACCATGAATTATTTTTCATCATACCTAAACTAATTTACAATTCATCATCCCTATTTTATGTTAATGTTCATTACAAAGTTACTGTTCATTCAATACAATTTTCTAAAAAAATTAATTTTCTTCATATATATGGATTTTTTTTAACGAATTGATTTTGGAAAAATTCTCATTAAATATAAGGATCATAATCAAATAGTTTTTAATGTTTTTGGTGCTATATTTTGAGAAATAATTATATAAAATTTTTAAATGTATTTTAAAAATAAATTTGGACGTTTCATAATTGTTTAAATTTATATTTTTGAATTTAATTTTAGAATCTGCTGCTAGTTTTTAGGAAATATTTTGACCACGTTAATTAAAATTTAAATGTATTTAAAATGAAATTTTAAATCATTAAATTATTTTAATATTCTAGAGAATTTATTTGATGAGTTACTCAAAATATTTTGAATTATTTTATTATATCTTTATTCTATAGAAATATAGAAGCTACGATGATGCTATTTTGATGGATATATTTATTTGAGCTATTGAGTCAATTTATTTTGAATATCACAAGGAAGCATAAATCCTGAAACTACTATATATTTTATTCTCTATACATATCATTCAGTTTTACAGGTAGATAAATAAAATTTAAATGCCAACAGAAAGTGTTGTGAACATTGAATCTGATGTGCATTTGCAACGTCCTTTGACACTCTTCTTCACAACCTGCTCATTCTCTCAAGTGTGGAATTAATTCATCTTTGAATACAATTACATTGACGTGATGTTCTGATATAAACCTCATGAACTAGTACCTTTGATTTAATTTTTATCTTTTCATTCATTTGGTTTTGAGTTTGTAACACTACTTTCCATCTCTCACAAACACTTTATTTATCTATTTATGATTTTTCACACTATAGAATTATTTTTTATTTGATTTCCTTGGGTAGTTACTCCCGAATTCTAAAGTTAGGATCATAGGGTGGGGACTCCCAATATCTAACGTTAGGACTATTTAGGTTGTGACTCCTAGATTCTAATGTTAGTTTGTAAGGGTTGTGAATCCACACACAAATGTGAGTGTTGTGTTTATCTCTCCACTAGAAAATGATTTTGTAATTGGGTTATGATTCTCCTTTATAAATCATTTTTTGTGCACACATTTCTCTTATTGAGTAGAGAGGTAAATGACTAGAGTATTCCCACATTGGACAGAACTACTATAAAAAACATCCTTAGCTTATTTACTATTTATACAACTAATTAAACTTAATAATTAACTGTGAAATTATTTTTTTAATCAAATTATTTTATTAAAATTCTTAATCTATATGTTCTCCCCCCTCTAGACCACCTGCCATTACCCTGTCTGACCTAATAGTAAATTACATGATGATTAATTTACTAGTAGAAAAATGTGGAATATTGTGTTCCTAGTGGTTTTTTGAATCCATAATGCATTCCAATGTAACAATATATAGACATCTTAAGGGTTATTTCCCTTGATATGAGCTATAATGTTCATTTTTTGGGTGATCAGGAATTGGTTTAGATTTCATCTCACTTATTACCTATCATAGATTTAGGTTCTAGATGTTCTAGCAAGGTAGTATGTAGATGGGGTAGTGCAGCTTCATGGGGTACCTAGGGCCATCATCTTTTCTCATGATCCATGGATGACCATATTTGTTTGAGAAGTTCTATATAACAATTTGTTTTCATATGTCTAACACAATACCACATTCCATTATCAAGTATATAGAAATATCAATCAGACCATTCAGACCGGTGTGAATAGGTAGTATTGCTGCATCTTGGATTTCAATGGATAAAGGAAGAAGCATTCTCCCTTTGCTGAGATAGATAATTAAAATATAATTATCATTCTAATATTGGTATGTCTCTATTTGAGTATTTACACTGGTGTCTTTTAAATCCACCTTGTGATGGATAGGGATTTGGGGTCACTAGTTATAAGGACATATATAGTATATAACATTATAAATAAGAAATAGATGATCTTTCAGAGGATGAGGGAACTGTAGGTCCATTAGAAAACTTATACAGACTAGTTGATTAGACCACTATAGTTTATAGTTAGTGATCATTTTTTCTGATGGGATTCTACTAATAATTAGTAATAATATCAATTCATGATAATAATAATTATCCTTGATCGATCAATCCATTTGAAGTGATATGGAACACTATAAAGGTGTATGATCTATGGGAACATCCCACTAATTGGGATATGATTCATAATTTCTCCCACATGTCACAATGTCTACAATATCGTCATATAGGATCCCATATCATATATTGCGGGGAATAAGATGTTAAGGAATACATAATATTATAGGAAGTACTATTCAAGATATAGGATCATTGAAATATTATATTCTATGACCATGCTAAACTTTCAGTTTGAGTGATGTGGAGGTATGTTGGTACAATAGAGAGTATGTGGTAATGTCAGTTAATGATGTGCACTCATGTATCCTGAGATATTTAGTGATTTATTTTATTTTTAACAGTATATTTCAATTTGTGTTGAATTATTGAAATTTCATTATCCTTTTCATAATGATTTTTTGGTTGAATCATTTAGTTTGATAAGAATCTCTAGGTGAGTTCTTGGTTAGTTGTTTGTGTGATTTTAATTTTGAATTTTGATTTTATTTTATGTGATGAAAATAAATTTTGAGTAATTTTATGTAACATCCTAGAATTTTCCATCTTTCAAAATTAAATAGATGGTGTGATAATTATTTATAGATTTTATTGGATGTGAGAAGGTAGTATTTATGGAAAAAATAATTGTGGATTTTGTTTTCAATTTTAAAACAATATTATGTTCACGTCGAGGCTGGTTAGCATGTCTCATTGTAACTTGATGATTGTGGATGCAATACATCAAAAGGGATTCCAATTTTAGGAATCCCTCATTGTTTATGTATAGTCTTAATATTTTCATTTATATGTACCATATCCATGGGCCACAACTGATCATGAAAAGTATGGGTGGTCAGTTTTGTTGTGTGGGGGAGAGGATAGATTATATTTTTCAGTCTACTATTTTTAGGGACCCCTTAATGTCGTTCAATTGATACAGCATAGAAGTGGTTAGGTTTTTGGATTCTAACTTATGAAAATAAGAAATTTTCTCAAATATACACACTTTTATCAGATAAAATTATTTACGACAAACTTATTACAAGGATTCATTTGACTTAAATAAATTTTGGTGTGGACCTAACCACATGAACTTATGTTTTTTATTTTCCCTAATATATACAGATCTATGTTTCCCTTCTAATATTATTGTTCAAAAAAACTAACTCGACCCCTAGGAAACCATTAATGAATATTTTGGAGATCTTTTAGCACTTTTACTTGGATTTGACACTAATCATATAGCGATTGGATTTTTGTGATATAATGTGACTTCTTTTCCATTAAATCCTTGTTTCTCCATTATATAATAACTAGGGACAACAATGATATCAATCATTGTTATATTTATATATTATTTATTTTTTGTAATTTGGATAAATTATATTTGTATCCTAGGTTTATTTCTCCCTAATCCATATGGGTTTACAATTTTGATCACATAATCCCTATATTTCATTCTCACAGTCATTGTAAAGCTCTAGCTAAGGTATGGAATTACAGAAGTCCTTATTATTTTAAATATAACTAAAAAATATCTTTCCATTGATTTATTTGGCAGGATGTTATTTATTATCCTAATGAAGATAAAATGTTAGGCTAAATAAAATTAATGGGAAATTGGTTTTTTATATTTTTACTCATTTCCATGATATTTCTCAGGCATAAGATACTTCATCTTTTCTATTGTAGACTACAAAATTTCTATTAATTGGTTGTTTAAAAGTTAACATTCATCTAGAATAAATTTTCATAAAAGGATAACAATGTAAATATTATAATTAACTATTGATTTTAAATATGGAAATTTGGTATTTTAATATTCATGAAATTGAGGGTGAATTATTATGTATATGTGAATTATGATGGATGTTTTTATAGTGGTAAACATTATCATCAGTTGATTTATGAAACTATTTATTTTTAGTAATTTTATGGATATGTTGGTCAATTTGGAAATGGTTTTTCAATGTTTCTGAATGATGGGATGTGTTTGGTTATAAAGATGTAATCAGTTTTCTTGAGTACTCATCGTTGTCGGTGTGTGGTGGTTGAGTTATTGGTGTGAATTTTTTATTGAGGACATGGTTTCCTTAACATGGTATGGAATAGGGGAAGTGGATGTTGTTGTGGGAATATAACATGGTTTGTTAATTTTTAATAGTTATGTAGTTTCTCAAATGTGGTGGAATACAATTCATAACAAAGAACATTTAAATTGATATTACTAAAATCAATTTAAAATCATTTATATAAATGAAATGATGGTTTATAAAAATAAATGGGTAATGAAATAAATAAATTTCATTAATATATTTTATTGTTTCGATTTTAATATGGAATTGTAATGTAATATTGAATTTAATGTTGTTGGTAATGGTTTGTCTACAAATGGACAGAATAATTGGTCTTCATTGGATGTGAAGAAAGATTGTTGTGGTTGTTTTATAGGGGAAGTCGTTCTCTGTTGTGGTATTAATGTAGGAAATGGTGGAAATGTGTGGTGACTAAGAATTAGTGATGCTTATGGGTTCTTATAGTACATCCTTATTATCAACCTACATGTATGGGATTATATTTCTCTTATTATTAATTTATTATTTTATAATGATATACGCACGCAACTCGAGATGGATATCCTAACCAAAACCCAAATGATTTTGGATATGTGTGTTTCACCGTAGAATCTAGGATGCAAACTACTAAAATAGGATACGACTGTATAGTGAGTTCTCCCCCTCTTAGTTGTAGTGTAGTGGTAATGATATTTGAATGTGGTCATGATTCCTTAAAGAGATCATGTGTTGTATGAATATGGAATGAGATTGACTCTCTTCATGATCACATTAACCTATTGATATAGATATATGATATGTTTGTGATGTGCAATGTAGATATGGGTATGTTATATAATGATATTTATATAGAAATGTATTGATATACTAATTCCAACATAATATATTGGACCCTACGTGTTATTGGTATACATAAGACTATATTTTAACCCACATAAAAAGTTGGGAGTATAGTGTGGTTTTTTTAGAACGACTATAGAATGTATTGAGAATATATGATATTTGAAATTATGATGTGAGAGAAAAAACAAATGCTGTATTAGTTTTTGGGATACCTAATATGATATATTCATGATAATACTTTATTATACATGAATTTGTTACTTAGTGTGTGAGACATGGTGATGATGGGTGATAGATGACATCATAATGTTTTAATGGTACATTGATTTGTTCAATAATCCATTTTATTTTTTGTTTCAAATGTTTATGATAGATTCTAAGTATAATACTACATACTATACATGTTATTTCCATTGTTATACATATATATATATATACACTATTTTTTCAATATCTAGGTTGAGTATGGTGACAGATCCCGATATTACATTATTAGAGCATGGGATTGGAATTTGAGTTTATTCCTGTAACATATATATGAAATTTTCATTGTGGAATTGATTTTTTTGACATATATTGCTTTATCGATTATTGTGGGATTGGGGTATTTTATATTTTGGTGTTGATTGTTGTGTTGTTATACTATTCCAAGGAAATTTCTAGGTAATTCCCCATTTTTCATGTAATATACCTGTAATGCTATTCTAAAACCAAAATACAATTAATCAAGGGACTCAAGGGTCACTATCCTCATTATAGTATACCCAAGAGGGGTTCTTAGTGTTGGTGGGTCCTAATATTCAAGCCCTATATGAGATGACATATTGAATGACCATGACGTTGATATATCGATTGAGTGATCACAATGTCACTTATCATATTTCTTAAACATTAAACCTATGATTTAAAATTTTCATGAAACCATTTATCCCATCCTTTTATATTTTATTCAATAAACATAAATTTTGAATCCCATGATTTGATAACATATTTGAAAATGGTAACATCATCATCATTAATATTTGAATGCAATGATTATGTCATAGTATAGTTGAAATAAAAATTACTCCACAGATAATAAATAAAAATAATATTTATATTTTACTAATGTGATAGTAGAATAAAATATCATCTACTAGTCTAAGAGCTCAATCTAATAAAGAAAATCCCATAAGAGGCCTAAAAAAAGAAATTTTGTGTGAAATAGATTGGACCCCCTATATGTGACTTAGAAATAAATTGGGATAGTATTTTTTAAATGTAATGATTCTAAAATTAATGTAAATATATATCAATTATATTGAATCCGATTAATAATTTGGTCATTCATAGATATAAATAAGTGGGACATATAAAATAGAACAACTCACCTACACTATAAAAATAATGAATTTTTGTGGATATAGCTTGAATGTTTAAAATTATAAAAGAACCTCTTTTCACTTTTAATGTCTTTAACATCTAAAGGTAGGGGTTTGGTTTTTCATGAGATCATTCATCATCCCCACTTCTCTTATTCCTCCCTAAAACATCTTGAACACATAATGATCAATCATGGTTGAGTTTCATATTATAAATATGGGATCTTTGTGTGAAAATATTGGTAAGATAATAGAGTTTTCAGTATCTGGATCTATTATTATTGAATCCACGATATTATTTATGTGTTTATTTTATGATTCTATTATATAATTTGTTTAATAAGGATTATCATGAAGTAATGAATAAAATAATTAATGTGATGATATGAGTCTTATTATTCAAATATTTTTATTTCTTTTTTATGAATATTATTGTTTATTAGTCCATTTGATGATATAACAATAACACTACTTAGTATGTATGATTATGTGATGAGTAAAAAAATTAAAAAAATCTAAATTTTGTTATTGAATTAGTTTGTTGATTTTATGACTCTATGAGTTTTAATGTTACATTATCCCTTTTTACTTTCATTGGTAATTGTTATTCAAAATCATTTTAGTGATGAAATATAATGAGTTAAGTAGTCAACAAGTCATATTTAATCCTTGTTCCATGTATTATAAATTATGGAATCAATTTTCTAAATAAATTAGATTTAGTGTGATATTTGATGAAAAAATGGGAAAATGCCATTGTATTATCATCGAATATATAATAATATTTTTTATTTATGTATCTAGTTTTAAATAATTATTCCAATTCTTAAAGCAAAAATTTTATCCCTCCTATTATAAATTTCAATATATGTAATAAACACTAACTTACTAGTCCCTTTCTTCTATTGTAAATGATGAATATTATGATTTACTACTAAATATAGTGAATTTAATACAATTGCGGAATTTCTATGATGTGATAAATGTTTTGTCATTATAATGAGGGAAATTAAGGTTTATTTTTTGAGGTTATATACCTTCTTGAATTTTCTTCCACTTACTTATCATCTTTTCATTTTCATTGGATTTCTTCTTTCATGGAAGGATTGTAAAATATAACTATGATAAGGCAAACCAACTTGATCCCACCTATTCTAATAGGGTATAAATTTAGTATAAATTTGTATAATAACATATGAGACAATAAATATAATTATTATAGCACAAATATGGTGATATTATTTAATTTTTGTTACTGTTTCTACATGTCTTCTATTTGTTAATTTATTCAATATGATTACATATATTATTAAAAAAAATCCCCACTCCTAATTTTATTAATTTTATATTCATTCATACTGTTTAAAATCCTTATTTTTTTATAGTTTGGTATGACTCGTTGCATATCCAAGTCTTCTAATTGTACGATACATGATATAGATCCGAAACATAAAAAACACTTCACACTAAAAATAATTCATCTACAAAATCAAATAAAAAACACAAATAGTATCCAATTCTAAAACAATTTCAAGAGTTTATTTATGAATTTCAAAGTTATTCTAATCATAAAATTTTAATAAAGTTATAAAATTATAAAAAACTAAAATAAAAAATTACTATAAATGTGGGGAACCAATTCATGTAGATCCAATATCCGCAACAGCTATCCAACTCTTTGGTAGGTTTTATTAAGTATTCACATACTCATTATTTATCATAATTAAATATAAAACTCATTCATGATCATAATAAGTAAATATAAATAAAATATTTAAAATCATAAAATTTAAATAACATATTAGCATGCATGGAATATATAGTTCTAACTTGAATTGCTTAATTTAGTCATGATTTGGTGTTCAATAATAGATCAAGGTACCAATGCATTGGTGAGGTAATCATCCTTATTAAGTTATTTTACAAATCTCATGTTTGTAAATGATTGAATATGGATATTTAAAAACACTATAATGTTTATCCAATTATGACATGTTATATTCTCCCATATGATGAAATTGGGGAACTATTTCTTGAATAAGGAAAATATTAAAACACGAATCACAACCACTTAGTTTTTAAAAATGGGAAGAAAACTACATACATGATAATTTATATCTATGTTAATAGAATAATTTAATATCCTCAATGGAGATTCAGTTCATTTTAATATTATTGAGGTGTAATAAATACCCCAAAATGGTCATTTTGAACATTAAACAATTACTACATGTAGCTTTATTCATAAAAAACACTATGAGGTAAATTAATGATAAAAACTGAGTTAAAACCATCAATGTATGTGATAAAATAGAATCCTTAAAAACCAATATGAATTTTACTCATGTAATGGGATTAGAATAACATTACTCTAAAAGAAAGAGAAAAACCCATTTGGGATTTTCAATATCCTTAGTTTTTTTTCAATAATATAAATAATTTATAATTTATGTTATAATGAGAATTTATTTATTTAATTAAAAAGTTTTTATTAAAATAACTATTATAAATAAGGAAAATGAAAATTATATTTACATCTAAATAAACCTACATGTTTTTATACATGAAATAATCACAAAATTCCAACAATTCCAAAATATCATTATTTTATATGTCACTATGATTTCACATTGTAAAGTATAAAATGCTAACAAAACACATTAAAAATCATAATCAAATAGTTTTTTCTTCAATCATGTCATAAGTACCATAATTAAAAAGTTCTATTCGTGTGATATTGTTTCTCGCATGACAATTATAAAAATTACTTTTTCATTGAAATTATGATTAAGAACATGTCATTCATAATGTAATCCCATAAGGGTTTTCACATTTTATTAATACCTTTGTTTGATAAATTTTATATAGGTACATCAAATATAATTATCTTAGTATATCCATAAAACATTTGTATTAATAAGTACATTGAGTTCAGTGATGTTATAAACATATAATATGGGTATGCACATCCTTCGGGAATAATTAAAAATCACAAATTGATTTGTTCCATTACAAATTACTTTCCTAAAGTAAAAATTATAAAATGACTTGATATACAATTAAATGTATTAAACCCTACAAGTGGGGATATTATTAGAGAACCTCAATATAAAGGACTCATTTCCAATGTTTACTTATGTAACATTGTACTGGTTTACAAGATTATGTCCTATGTGTGATTAGTTACAACATTATATTAGTGATACTACTCAAAAAATTCATAATATATCATCAAAATACAAGTACATAGATCATTAATATTGAGTAACCTGGTATAATATGTGTTCTTGGGGGATGTAATAATATCATCTCTGATTTAATACTTATAAAAAATAAATGATTAAATTATTTCCACGAATATGAATAAAATGAAACCAATTGTCCCTAAAACAACAATACCTAATGGTATTTAGTGCATAAAAACTAACAATCATTCCCTTTAACTCATTCCAATCACCAATTTATCTAATACAATGTGATATGGTTTAACATTCATTATTTTTTATAGAATGGTTTTTATTAAATATTTAGGAATATTATCCTATTTAGAACTCAGAACATATTTATATAACCTTTATCAATGGTATATCGAATGTGATGATATTGGTGAAGAATTTTTTTGGATATCTTGTGATACCCGTGTTCCTTATCTGGTGTAACTAATCCATTGTTATTATAATAGATTTCAGTCTGATACATGATTCTTGGGAAAACACATTATTTAGAATGTAATTTTCTTGTCCAAATATATTATTTAGGCATGCCGAATTTTGTAATACATATAGCTTCTTTTTTTGAAGCATTATTTGTTAGTATCTTGGAATTTTTAAAGCATATGGCTTCACTATTTAGTATAAACCGAAAATCCTAACTGTGATTTAAATCCATATTTTATGGTTTAGAAACTGTGTAAATGTTTCTATTTAGTATGGGATCCTCTAAAGTACCAAATCTTGGTAATATATCCTAAATTCTTCTCAGGAACTTAAATAAATACTACGTGGAAATTATATAATTTTAAATATGATTTTATTGGAATATACTCATTATGATTAATGGAATATATGAATTTTCATTATTATATAATTTTGAATTCCTGAATGATTCTACAACATAAGAACTTATAAAATTACTCATGCATTAATCATCTTCTACTATTTAATAACATTGTTTCTTGGAATGATTCAATCAATTATGCATTCATATAAACCCATTTTTATAATTCTTTATAATGATACATTTTACACATGACCAATATATGTTTTTTCCTATATCCATGAATTCATTTGGATTTATCTTAATTTAATATCATAGTTAGTATTTATATTTCTTCACCATGATCATTCACTATAGAGGGATGACAAGATCAGTTTTTCAATAATTTAAACATTTGGATTTCATATGAAATGAGAGGAGTGTAATCAATAAAAATTTCCATAAATTAAATAATTACCCCTTAAACATATTTATATAAAATAATATAAAATAAATTTTCTATAAATATAAACACATATATATATTAATTAAAGATATATATTAGAACACCAAGAATCCTCTAGAAAACCTCAAATAGATCATTATTGATTTAAAATATTTTTATAATATCTAGTATCTTGAAAAACTTCTTGATTATCATATATACATCAAAAAAAATAATTTCTATAGGAATGTGATTTTTGAAATCCAATATATATATATATTTTATTTAAAATATATTTCAATAGATAAAAAATAAATTTTTTTATTACATCCATTTGGGAAATAGTTTCTTCAGAGTTAATATCGTGTATTTGTCTAAAAAATTATTGCACTACTTGATATTTGAATATACTAACTTAACATTCTATGAAAATCTTCTAATGAAATCCACATTTACTGAATGGATTTTACACCCTCATGTGTATTCATTGAGTTCCAAATCTCGTTAATTGAAATGGATTCCATTTTCAATTAAATTACTTCACTAAATCAATCTATGTTACAGCCTATTATAGACTCTCAATGAGATGCTAAATTATCTTCTAGGAATGTTACTTCACATTTATATGAAATGAGAAACACATTCTCTTGGTTTCTTGAAAAAATATATAAGACCTTTATGTTTCTCTTTATTCTATATTAGTTCTTTTTTCATAACCCATTTTGATTCTATCTTATGTATCAATAATTGATAACATCATATTAGTATTAAACATTATAAAGATAAAATTTAATCCTACATATTATGTTTGAAATAAATTTCATTTCTATATATTCATCATTATGACTACAAAATTATTTTTACTCTAACCGATTATGGAAACAATGAACCCCAATCTCTTTAGAACAACAACGAATAAGAATTAATCAGATTTGGGTTCATTTTTAGAAGATTTAATATGTCTCACATAGCCATAAAATGTAAATATTTATGATATATTTAAAATAATTCTTATTAGTCCTCATATAATGTGAAATATTTGAATAGCAGTTTATGGAACAAGGTTTGTCATAAATGATTGTGTTTCTAGTCTATAAAACCAAAATCAAATAGGAAGTTCGACATGAAAAATCAAAGAAGCCACCATGTCCATGAGAGTTTGTTTTTTTATTTGAGATATGAAATTAAACATTCATGTATAGGTTGGGTGAATTGTGATATTATACCACAATATTCATGATAATAAAAAAATCATGATTCGTAAATTCTTTATTATAATCATATCATGGGGTTATAATAATTTTCCATGTAGATTGTGTTAATATTTTTTAAAATGTCAATATATTTAAAAGGACTAAAACTATTGTTTATTAAGATATACAAACATATATGGGAAAATGTTATTTGTAGATATAATGATTCATAAAAATACACCTTAAGATACATTATTTATAGGACAACATAATTCTTTTTATATGAGAAATAATAGACCATTTCCTTTTCCCCCATTACCCATTAAAGGATATTTAGTCATTTTTCAAAATAAATATTATTCATATAAATCACATGAGTCACAATCATTTAAATCATTTAAATTTTCATTATTATGTAATTGGATATGATTCATTTTTATAAGAAAATAGGGGAAAATTACCAAAATAATTTTTATTGAAGTTGTTTGTATTGATATTTTATTAATAAAACATTAATAATATTTTTATGATGTAATATATATATATTATTAAATATTGTAGGTCAATAATTAAAAATTCCATAAATATAATTACAATAACACATGTTCATCATTATAAATGAAAATCCTTTCCTATCTAGGTAAGATATAGAGATAAACAATTTATCTTCTAGTGGTACATGAAAAAATCATTCATGAAATAGTTATATTCATCTAGGAATATATAAATTCATGATCCACATATATAATGTAGTAAATCTTGATCTATTACCAAGATGTGTGTCTACTTCTTTGTTAATTTTATTCCACAAATATTTCAGAACATGTGCACTTCCATTAATATGTGAAATGAGTCTTCTATAAAATAACCATGATTAGGTGTTATATTAATAGATCCCTATAATAAATGATTCTTTAAACCTATGACCCATTAAATTTTTTTTACAATCTAAAATCAAATTTAATGATTCAATTTCTTCAAAATGATTTTAATCCTTAGAATCAATATTTTATATCATAATATTTTTTTCAAAATATATATCATTTGAATTCATTTTTTTCCTACCTAATGCAATTACACACCCGAATTGTATGATTAGGATGAGTTCTAGTGGCCATTGATACACCTCCCCCGAATTTGATTGGCTTTCAACGAGCATCATGGGTGTAAAGAGGGAAAAAGGGATTTGTGTACCCTAAATGATTAATATAATATAATATTCATTGTATATATATATTTCTAACATGTAGGGGATAAATGTACTGATCTAGATATACCAATGGTGGAATCATATTCAATAATATGAAATAGAAGAATCAATAATAAATAGAATTGGAAGAAATTAAATAAACACCCAAACATACAACTTGATGTTACTAAAAAAAATTCCTCAAATACAGGTCATGAAATAAAATATCTTGAAGGGGTAACTAAGGGATGAGCATATTAGTTACATACACACATACATCTTCATACAATAATATAATGAAATTCAAACTCCATCGTTGGTAGGACCCTCAGGGTCCCCTACTATCCATCCATTCCAACTCAGCTGAGATCCATCTCTGGAGATCGAATCCATACCAGATTGTAAATGAATAATGTCAACACACTTCCCATATGGTCCGTTTAGGGCATGAGAATTAATCTTAGTAGGATATCATCCACTTGGTAATTCCAAACATAAGTATTTAAGTAATTATGTAACAAAATAAATAAACAATCTCCTAATGTTTAAGTGAATAAAAAAACTCATTTGGTCTTCATGGTCCACTAGTGAGTCTTCACCTACATTGGCCCAAACCAGAATCACTAAATATGAGAGTATCCATTGCCAATGGCCCAAGGTAACCCCTGATGTCAAAAATCCCACGTGAACCGTCTTATTCCACCTCAAAATTCATTTGTAGTGCATGTTAACTATAACATTGTTTCCCTAACATGTCTATAAGGACCCGGCCTTAAACCTCACTTAATATTGAATTAAATGCCTAATTCACATTGAGGATCTTTTCAGGTTTAGATTTTTAGAGAAATAGATCATAACTATTACATCTCAAAAGATTACATAGTAGACACTTCTATAGAGTTTCCTTTTTTTACAAAATATTAACTCTTAATAAAGAGAGAGTCATGTCTAGTTCCATGTTTAAGACAATATGACTTTTCCTTGATCCTATCCTTGACATTATTCCACATTATTTCCTATGAAAAAAATATCAAAAAAAACATGGGATGATCATTAAATTCTCAGTAAGGGATACACAATGAAGGATAACTGGTAGTTTTTCAAAACAACAATTAAACCATGAATACTTTATCAATGTAATACTTTTCACCTTTATGAAGTAGTAAAAACTCTTCACTGAATAGAATATCATTACTTACCCTTTTATAACCAAAGTATTACCATAAAGTCCATATAAATAACACATAACATATAAAGGTAACTTGGGAGATAAACATACTAAAACGGAATAACCATACGGTTGACTTCCACACATATCACTAAATGGAATAGCCATACGACCGACTTCCATACCCAATGAATTGGAGGTTATAACGTAGCCACTCATCCTGGTATTCACGGCACCACCCGTCGTATGGTTTATCACCTAACCACCCGTCAGATTTCCAAGTACCATTATAATATCATAACACATAAAACAAGTATAAAATAAAAAAAATATTTACACATTTCAAGAAAAATATATCACTTAAATATATTGGCATAACAAATCCATTATCAAAACCATTTTCAATACCAAAATACAAAAAAAATAGTCTATGGTATTCATTTACTTTAAAAAAAATATTACGGCTTGTTGAGGAAGCTAAAGATCAAATACTACTCACGGAAACATAAAAGGTCGTTGTCATCGTGTACGTTAAAAGAAACTTTCCTTTTTTCATTTAGTAAAACAATTCGTAGAAAAAGATTCATTTTTTATAAAATTAAAAGTCAAAGGGGTTTATAAAGTGTATAGAATAAAGACTTGTATTAGAAAAAAATATGCCTCAATGAAAGGAGATTGAGACGAAGTCCCTTAAAAAGTTGGTATCCTTAGATTAAGAATAAATTAATTACATGCTTATGTGTGAAAAATATAAATACACCCAGTATAAGAGGATATTAAGTGTAAAAAAATTAGAGGTCATCCACACACATTCACAATATGACATAATCACGAAATAGTGGTTTAACCCAAAGAATTGAAATTGAGTTATGAAGATCCCTTGCAAATATTCGACAGCCTAACGACGTCCCTTCAAAATTCAGAAAATTAGTTGATGAGAGATAAAATGGTATCTCATCACCTTGACATAAAATTTACATCAATAAGGATATATATGAACATATCCCAACATAATAATATTTGAATTAAAAGACATAAAAAAAGAAGTCTTTTAAAAAGAGAAGGGTGAAAGGATACCTTACCGACTTGGGTAACTTTCGAAATGTACACCCGATGAAATAAGGACTATCCAATATTAATGTAAAAACCCATTAACGAAAGTATATTAAACAAAGGGTAGAATAATTTGATGTACATACACCACTCAAAGGAAATGGTGGAAAATGTATGTAACACCCCGAGATTTTTTGAAAAATATTATTTTAATTTCATTAATGTCTTGTGTTTCATGCTACACCAAGATTACCTTGCCCTATACGCAACACTGTATTAGCTTGATGTATACGCAACACTATTCTTGGATCATGTTACACAAAATTTTGATAATAGTTATTCTACGCAACATTGAGTATATATATATATATTCAATGTATAAATGAAATATGGTTGGATTCTGTTATATGAAACAACGAAGGATTCATGCACAACACGCAACTCTGACTTCTCTTGCATTACACGCAATCACGATCTTCCTCGATAGCGTGTGTTGTACGCAATACCAGGTTTTACTAAACAACAATATATTATTATAATATTATTATGAACTAGCCGTTATGAATAGTATTAACTAAATTTTTAATTTTATAACATTAATATTTATCTTACACATATTCTAGAACATTGTATAAGAACAAAATAAAATTTTCGGGTAAAATAAGTATTTTAAAAAAAATGCAGTTTTGCCACCTTTTGATGGAATACCTACATTAAATCTAGTTTTTGACATATTTATACGTTAAATTTAACAAAAAAAATTCTTCTTTGGAATCAAGAAATTAAAATTTACTTTGGATAAACTTTTCATATTATTCTGGTAACTTTCATATTTTGATGAATAGTAAAAACACGCTATATTTTAAATAAAAACAACTTTTTTCATCATAATAATATATATGGTTAAATTATAATATTGAATGGTTTTAAAGTATAAATAGAATATATTTTTACTATTTAATATAATGTATGTCATTAGCATTTATTTTACATTAAATTCGTAGGTTAAATCAATTCAATCTTTTGCAATGTTTTAAAGAAAAACCCGTTTTCTTTCGACAACGGGATTAATTTTAATTTAATTTCTGAAACTTCTGTGTATTGAATTTGGAAATAATTGGGTCCAAATTATGTTAATAACATACTTTTTATTTTTGGGAATTATGAATAGTAACTACGGTAAATTTTATTTACCATAATTAAAGATAAATCGGGAAATTAATGGTAAATATAATATTATAAAATTACCCTAACACATGCCAAAATTCTATTGGATGGATAAAGGTAGACCCATATAACCTTAGGGTAGGATTAGATTCATTTAATTTACTTTTGACCATGAAAATAATTTAATTATTATTAAAACCAAAGAAAGTGACAACATGTCACTCTCTTAAATCTTATAAGTATAATAATTTTAATTTAGTGATAAACATCATAAAACATCGAACATGAATAGTCTCCAGAAAGCTCATGAAATTATCTACATCATGATAATTTATTTAGAATTTTTAGGGATTAAATAATTGTCATTAATGGTGATACATTAATGATACAGAAATTATTTATTAAGTGGAAAATAAGTAATATAGTTTTTATTGAAATACTAATATCCATTAAAAGGCCCACAAACCTGACCAAATATTATTGGTAGTGTATATCTACACCTTAATCATCCAATTAACTAATAGATAACCGTTTGGTGCCTTATAAAAGTGATTATGACAATTATATTATTTTATTTTAAATGATGCCAAAGTTGTCACCTTCATAATTTAATAAATATAACAATTTAAATATTGCGATTTTAAGATGATAAATTCTATTAAAAGTATTATTATAAAATTTAATAGATTTATCTTCATCATAGGATTTTATTTTTAATTTTTATGCAACAAATCAGTATACTAAATATTTATACAAAAATGTTGTAGTAATTATTTTATTAAGAGATAAACCAAATCAATGGTTTTAAAAATAATAAAATAAATATTATATGAACTATTTAATGTGATCCACTACTTTTATAGATACATATGACCTTTTATGAATCTATTAAAGCTTTTAGTTCGAACATATCTTCTGTATATAGTTTATTTAAATTCAAATAAATAAATAGTGTCAAAATTAACACTATTGTTATTTTATTAAAATAACATATTATAAAATTATTTAAAAATCACAAAAAAATTAAAAAATTATAAATTTCAATTTATATGGTCTATAATGTTATAAAGTAACAAATTATGGAAAATTCACAACAAATAAGTAATTATTTTTCATAATTTAAAATTAGAATTTTATTACCACAAATAAACATAAATAGATTAAATAAGGATAAATCAAAACGATAAGGTTTAAAATAAGATCCAAACGTGTCTAAATTTGATTGGTTGATGAGATTACAACCCTGTCTCATTTAATCTTCGAATATGAGTCATTTTTGTAGGTTTTTAAGTGGGGATAGATTTATTATAAATTAATATTTTTAAGAATTCCAAAGGTGCCCCTCTCCTCCCTTATAAAAGGGAACCTCCTCCCTCTCTTACACACACCAAATTGAGACTTAAAGCTCAGCCAAACCCTGACCAATTCTCTTCTCCACTTCCCTAGAAACATCCTAGAGGTCCTGATCCTCTTCAATGACCAATTTTAGTGCCCTAAGTGGAGGTCTCAAAGAGGCGCGTCAAAGAAGATGTAAAGTTCGTTACCGATTCTTTCAACTTTATTTCTTCTTCTACTTATTCTTATTTATTTGTTTCATTATGAAGTAATAACATCAGTTTCACTAATATACTGATGTGTTATTATAAGTATGAAACAACCCAATTTCACCATCTATCCATCCTATGGAAAACGAAATCACCACGCGTGCGTACTTACAGAATACCGTCTCCATGCCATGGTGTAATCTATTTTCCACCATCACCTTACTTGGATGGATATAATGGTGTAAATAATGACTATATATGACTATTGTAAAGTGATATTGATTTTTAAATAGTATACATACACTCCAATACAATTCCACAATCATGGGAATGATATCATCGCTCGTGCATACGTTCTGACTATCGTCTCCACGAACGCGATGAGATTCATTTTCCATGAGTAACCATTCAAGAATGATTATGAAGTATATATAATGAATAATAATGAAATATATGTAATAATAATTCTACTATATTTATGTATATATATATGTATTTCACCTAATTAATTTCATTCAACTCAATAAGGAAACGAAAACAGCGTTCATGCGTACATACGACCTACCGTCTCCATGAACGGTGTATTTCGTTCCATTTATCGATCTATTATATATATGTATATTCTGAATATATATTATATATAAATCATTTTTTATATTCTTTAATGAAGTAATCATGATCTATGTAATCATATGAATAATTACAAGTCAAAACACGGACGACAAATGAAACGATTTTAACCAAAACGCTCTTTAATATGGAATTTACAAAAGAACGGGTAATATAAAGTCATAAGTGAACCATATATGATATAATAACAATGAATATGATTATTTAATAAGTAAATAACATTATTTAAATCATTATACAGGAGGTTCAGACACTTACGAAGCAAATCGGACCTAAGGTAAGGGATAATTATTCCAATTTCATTCTTATCCTAGATTGTTTATACGTAAATATTTACTGGGGTTATATTTTTCATCCATGATCATAAAATGTTTTTCATAAAGTGTTTAATATTCTTAAATGTATTTTTAATGGTATGTTTACCCCTCTTTGACTTTTATTTTGTGTTATGGAAGGAATCTTTCTTTTATTTACCCTACAAGGTACTTTTTCACTTTTCCGACAAAAGTACGAGAAGAATGTTTTATTAACGTATACGTCATGAAAGGATTTTTATGGTCTTATAAAGACTTAATTTAATGAATCTTCTTCCAAAATATTTCATGACTATTTTCAACAAAATCCTTTTCTTTTAAAATTGCATTACGTTTTGTGAAAATAAATTGATATTGAAGAAGAAAGAATATTTTCCTCAAGAATACATTTCAAGTGTTTTATCAAAATCATTTTACATCTAAGATGAAATTATTTCATATGTGTATGATTCAAGTATCATGTCTCTATGATTTACATGGTTTCAGTTTTATTATTTTGAAATGATATCCATTACTTTTATATGGAATATGTGATGATGGGATGATGTTTATGAAACCCATTTTATTCGTTGGGTTATTATGAATGATGTATGTTTATATTGTGGTACAAGTAAGAATGATTTCATTATAAGATGGGTGGGACCTATATCTCCCTCCAATTCATTGGGTAAAG
The DNA here is from genome assembly GCA_963277665.1 of Viscum album. Lineage (NCBI taxonomy): Eukaryota > Viridiplantae > Streptophyta > Magnoliopsida > Santalales > Viscaceae > Viscum > Viscum album. Next base: position 1,098,277,555 of record OY728157.1, read on the forward strand.
ATTTATATCTCATGAGATAGACATGGCTGGAATGGAAAGTTAAACCAGTTCAGTAATATAGGACTGGAAGGAGGAGTAAACTCGTTTCAAAAAGGGACTTTGTCCACTAAGATGGTCTTGGCAGCAATGCCTTGGCTACTATGGAAATCATATCATGTTCTTAATGGTTGCCACAATTACATGTTTTATTCCCATGCTATTTTATCATTATTAATTTCCCTTTATGATCTATGCCTTACGTACTTCCATGTTTTATGTCATTGCTCAATATTTTGATGTTTAAGCATTATTTTCATGTTTTTAAGTTCAAATGTATATGGAATGTTTTATTTTACCCATGCTTACCCTTATTGAGAATTTGATCTCACCATTTTTATGTTTTCTTTTCCCCAGGATATAAAGAAAGGTTTTAGGTAAAAAAAAGGGGAAGATCTTTATGGGAGATGATGAAGATCATTCACCATGATTAGAAGATTACGTTCCATGTTTCGAAAATACACTAAACTATTACGGTACTTGTGTGTATGTTTTAGTTATGTATTAAGTATTCCACTAAAGTAATGTAATGTCCATGTTCGTCAAGCTTTGGGTCTCTACAGTTGGTATCAGAGAGAGGTTTAGTCAACCTTTGGAAACTAAGTTGTGAGAACTTTAGTGAGATCCCTAGTGATATTTCTAAGGTATGTCTAGGGATGTACCTAAGGTTAAGTATAAGTATAGGTTATAGTACTAGAATTACGGTAACCCAAGATGTTATATATTGAGGATACTCCCCCTTTACTATGTTGTTTTCCCTAGCATGATTTTTGCCCCTCACACTATTCTTTTTGGGTTTTAGAAAATGGCTAGAAACAGGAAGATTCATGATAATGGAGGATATGATAGACAATGGAATGATTTTCATCATGAGAAGCCAAATGAAACGGGATCTGGAAGTCCAAACATTGTTATTATGCCTAATCAGTAATCTCATAAAATGATCAATAATCTCAACATTGGTAATTTTCCCAACTCAGATAATAAGAGAAAGATGGAGTTTCATGATGATCCTAGAGGAAAGAAAGTTCAATTTACCTCATGTAAATCATGTGGGAAGAGGCATCAGGGAGATTGTTTCAAAGGAATTGGAAGATGCTTTGGGTGTGGAAATGAAGGACACAAAGCCAAAAAAGTGCAAAGGAAAAGGTTCAGTTAACACCATGGACACGGATAATGGTATTTCTACGACATCAACAATGATTAGATGTTTTAAATGTGGAATGTATGGGCATTATGCAAACCAATTCCCTAATGGAAAATATCATGAAGAGAATCAGCATGGTCATATGGGTAGTATTTATGTGGATGATGATGAGGAGACTACAAATGATATATGAGCTGAAAGAAGTGTTGAAGCTCATTCAGTTGTTTTAGAAGGTAGTGGAATGATTGTATGTTTATCGAGAGTTATGTTGTAGAGTTAATGGTACTATGGAATAAAGAATCATCTAAGGATTGTTACACAATTGTTTTTCCTAAAAGTATTTGAAAGTATATGTTGAATGGCACCAGTAACCATGGAAGGTTATTCAGATATTTTTGTAAGGTAGATGATATACGCATAATGAAGGAATAAAAAGATAATGAGATGTTTGATTGTATTCATGAGCTCATGATTGATATTAGGAACTAAGTGATATCATGGTTTTAGTGTATAGAATTTTGAGGATTTTGGTATGTGGAAAGTGTTAACATTTCACTGCATTCATGTTTTCACTATGGTTCAATGGGTATTCATTTTTCAAGAGAATACATGATTAAGGCCTTAGAATGTTTGGAATGTTACCAACAAGATATATCTTATGATAAATGGGGATCAACGATGGTATTAAATCTCTGGTAATCGTTTTCACTATATTATAAGAGTGGACTATAGTATTATGGATAAGCCTAAATATTGGAATGGATTTTATTGGACATAAGTTAGTATTGTTTAAGTTTAGATGTTTTTCGATATTATTGATGGGATGTTATAGTAATATATCTTTAGAAAAAGGAAATCCTGCAGGATGGGCGACATCCCATCGCGTCAGACAAGGCTGTGGGAATTGAACCCACAACCGAAGTGAGACTGGCTTTTATCGCCTACCACTGGCCTACAGGAAGTCCCGACTTAGTAGAAACTAGTGTTATTTTATTAAGCGGTATGATATATGAAGTATAAGTTCATTTATGGAACCATATACAATTAATCTAACCATAATATGGACTTATAACTTTTTGTAGCCTTTTGTTTGAAAGAGATGGAATGACCAATCATTCTATTACATGATCTTCTAACACATCACGAATAACAAATTCAAGTTCATTTCTTTAAGGGATGAAGTGGAAATTGTTCAATTCATGAACATCAGTGAGATTGTTCCAAAATCATGTAAGCATTTCTTTTAATTAATCAACTTTAGGGAAATGATCTTGAAAACCAAATTTTTTTTCCTAGTTTCCTTATATCTGATGAATCAGATGGTACCTTATATCATCACAAATCTATAGCTTTGTGATTGTTGGATTTTTCATATCCATGTTCTCTACCACTCTCCATCAGAACATGATGGTTATTTTTTTCTTCCATCTCCATATTTTCACCTATGTTCTCCTACGAGGAAACCCAGTGATGAGTTAATTTGGGTAACCGTTACATTTCATAATTTAGTTTTTAAAGCCATGTTTTGGTATTCCTTTTTAAGATGTGGGTTTCTATTAAACAAACTTTCGAGTAGTAAACCATTTATAACCCCGATGAATTTTGAGGGCGAAATTCATTTTTAGGGGGGTAAATGTAACACCCCGAGATTTTATGAAAAATATTCTTTTAATTTCATTAATATCTTGTGTTGTATGCTACACCAAGATTACCTTGCGCTATACACAACACTGTATTAGCTTGCAGTATATGCAACACTATTCTTGGATCATGTTACACACAATTTTGATAATAGTTATTCTACACAACATTGAGTATATATATATATTAAATGTATAAATGAAATATGGTTGGATTATGTTATACGAAACAACGAAGGATTCTTGCACAACATGCAACCCTGACTTGTCTTGCATTACACACAATCACGACCTTCCTCGATAGCGTGTGTCGTACGCAATACTGGGTTTTACTAAACAATGATATATTATTATAATATTATTATGAACTAGCCGTTATAAATAGTATTAACTAAAATTTTAATTTTATAACATTATTATTCATCTTACACATTTTCTAGAACATGGTATAAGTACAAAATAAATTTTTCGGGTAAACTAAGTATTTTTAAAAAAAAATGCAGTTTTGCCGCCTTTTGATGGCGCACCCACTTTAAATCTAGTATTTGACATGTTTATAAGTTCAATTTGACAAAATAATATTCTTATTTGGAATCAAAAAATAAAAATTTACTTTGGATAAATATTTCATATTATTCTGGTAACATTCATATTTTGATGAATAGTAAAAACACCCTATATTTTAATTAAAAACAACTTTTTTCATCGCAATAATTTATATGGTTAAATTATAATATTGAATGGTTTTATATTATAAATAGAATTTATTTTTACCATTTAATATAATGTATTTCATTATCATTGATTTTACATTAAATTCGTAGGTTAAATCAATTCAATCTTTTGCAATGTTTTAATGAAAACACTGTTTTCTTTTGACAACAAGATTAATTGTAATTTAATTTCTGCAACTTTTGTGTATTGAATTTGTAAAAATGGATTCCATATTTGTAATCATTGGGTCCAAATTATGTTAATAAGTTAATTTTTATTTTTGGGAATTATGAATAGTCACTACGGTAAATTTTATTTACCCTAGTTAAAGGTAAATCGTGTAATTAAGGGTAAATATAATATTATAAAATTATCCTAACAAATGCCAAAATTCTATTGGATGGATAAAAGTAGACCCATATAACCTATGGGTCGGATTAGATTCATTTTATTTACTTTTTACCAAGAAAATAATTTAATTATTATTAAATCCAATGAAAGTGACAACATGTCACTCTCTTAAATCTTATAAGTATAATAATTTTAATTTAGCGATAAACATCATAAAACTTCGAACATGAATAGTCTCCAGAAATATAATAAAATTATATACATAATGATAATTTATATATAATTTTTAGGGATTAAATAATTGTCATTAACGAGGATACATTAATGATACCAAAATTATTTATTAAGTAGAAAATAAGTAATATAGTTTTTATTGAAATAATAATACCCATTAAAAGGCCCATAAACCTGACCAAAACATATTGGTAGTGTATATCTACACCTTAATAATCCAATGACCTAATATATAACGGTTTGGATCCTTATAAATGTGATTATGAAACTTATATTATATTATTTTAAATGATGCTAGAGTTGTCACCTTCATAATTTAATAAATATAACAATTTAAATATTGTGATTTTAAGATGATAAATTCGAGTAAAAGTATTACTGTGAAATTTAATAGATTTATCTTCATCATATGATTTTATTTTTAATATTTATGCAACAAATCAGTATATTAAATAATTATAAAAAAATGTTGTAGTATTTATTTTATTAAGAGATAAACCAAATAAATGGTTTTAAAAATAAAAAACTAAATATTATATGAAATATTTAATGTGATCCACTGATTTTATAGATACATATGACCTTTTATGAATCTATTAAAGGTTTTAGTTCGAACATATCTTCTGTATATATTTTATTTAAATTCAAATAAATGAATACTGTAAAAATTAACACTATTGTTATTTTATAAAAATAACATATTATAAAATTCTTTAAAAATCACAAAAATATATAAAAATAATAAATTTCAATTTATATGTTCTTTAATGTTATAAAGTAACCAATTATGGAAAATTCACAACAAATAAGTAATTATTTGTTAGAATTTAAAATATAGAATTTTATTACCACAAATAAACTTAAATAGATTAAATACGGATAAATCAAAATGATAAGGTTTAAAATAAGATCCAAACGTGTCAAAATTTGGTTTTTTGATGATATTACAACCCTATATCATCTAATATTCGAATATGAGTCATTTTTGGAGGTTTTTAAGTGGGGTTTGATTTATTATAAATTAATATTTTTAAGAATTCCAATGGTGCCCCTCTCCTCCCTTATAAAAGGGCACCTCCTCCCTCTCTTCCACACACCATTTTGAGCCTTCAAGCTCGGAAAAACCCAGAAAAATTCTCTTCTCCACTTCCCTAGAAACATCCTATAGGTCCTGGTCTTCTCAAAATACCAATTATAGTGCCCTAAGAGGAGGTTTCAAAGAGGTGGTTCAAAGAAGAGGTAATGTTCATTACCGATTCTTTCAACTTTATTTTTTCTTCTACTTATTATTATTTAGTTGTTTCATTATGAAGTAATAATATCAGAATCACTAAAATACTGATATGTTATTATAAGTATGAAACAACAATATTTCACCATCTATCCATCCTACGGAAAACGAAATCACCACGCGTGCGTACGTACGGAATACTCTCTCCACGTCGTGGTGTAATATATTTTCCACCATCACCATACTTGGATGGGTATAATGGTGTAAATAATGACTATATATGATTATTTTAACGTGATATTGATTCTTAAATATTATACATACACTCCAATACAATTCCACGATCACGGGAATGATATCATCGCTCGTGCGTACGTACTGACTACCGTCTCCACGAAAGTGATGAGATTAATTTTCCATGATTAACCATTCAAGAATGATTATAAAGTATATATAATGAATAATAATGAAATATATGGAATAATAATTCTACTGTATTTAAGTATATATATATGTATTTCATCTATTTAATTTCATTCAACTCAATAAGGAAATGAAAACAGTGTTCATGCGTACGTACGGCCTACCATCTCCATGAACGGTGTATTTATTTCCATTTATCGATCTATTATATATATGTATATTCTGAATATATATAATATATAAATCATGTTTTATATTCTGGAATTAATTAATCATGATGTAAGTAATCATATAAATAATTAGAAGTCAAAACACGGACGACAAATGAAACGATTTTAACCAAAACACTCTTTAACATGGAATTTACAAAAGAACGGGTAATATAAAGTCATAAGTGAACTATATATGATATAATAACAATGAATATGATTATTAATAAGTCAATAACATTATTTAAATAATTATACAAGAGGTTCAGACACTTATGAAGCAAATCGGACTTAAGGTAACGGTTAATTATTTCAATCTCATTCTTATCCGAGATTGTTTATACGTAAATATTTACTGGGGTTATATTTTTCATCCATGATCATAATTTTTTTTTCATAAAGTGTTTAATATTCTTACATGTATGTTTAATGGCATGTTTACCCCTCTTTCACTTTTACTTTGTGTTATGGAAGGAATCTTTCTTTTATTTACCCTATAAGGTACTTTTTGACTTTTCCGACAAAAGTATGAGAAGAATGTTTTTTTAACGTATACGGAATGAAAGGATTTTTATGGTTTTATACAGACTTACTTTAATGAAGCTTCCACCAAAATATTTCATGAATATTTTCAAAGAAATCATTTTCTTTTAAAATTGCATGATGTTTTGTGAAAAGGAATTGATTTTGAAGAAGAAAGGATATATTCCTCAAGAATTCATTTCAAGTGTTTTATCAAAATAATTTTACATCTATGATGAAATTATTTCATATGTGTATGTTTCAAGTATCATGTCTCTATGATTTACATGGTTTCAGTTTTATTATTATGAAATGATATCCATTACTTTTATATGGATTATGTGATGATGGGATGATGTTTATGAAACCCATTTTATTCGTTGGGTTATTATGAATGATGTATGTTTATTTTGTGGAACAAGTAAGAATGATTTCATTATAAGATGGGTGGGACCTATATCTCCCTCCAATGCATTGGGTAAAGATTTATATCTCATGATATAAACATGGCTAGAACGATAAGTTAAACCGGTTCAGTAATACAGGACTGGAACGAGGAGTGAACTCGATTCAGAAAGGGACTTTGTCCACTAAGATGATCTTGGTAGCAATGACTTGACTAATATGGAAATCATTTAATGTTCTTAATGGTTGAAACAATTACATGTTTTATTCTCATGCTATTTTATCATTATTAATGTTTCTTTATGATCTATGCCTTAAGTACTTCCATGTTTTATGTCATTGCTCAAGCTTTTGATGTTTAAACATTATGTTCATGTTTTTAAGTTCAAATATATATGGTATGTTTTATTTAATCCATGCTTACCCTTACTGAACATTTGAGCTCACCCTTATTATGTTTTCTTTTCCCCAGGATATAAAGAAAGGCTTTAGGTAAGAAAAAAAGGGGAAGATCTTTATGGGATATGTTGAAGATATTTCACCACGATTAAAAGATTACGTTCCAAGTTTCCAAAGACACTAAACTATCACGATCCTTGTGTGTCTGTTTTTGTTATGTATTAAGTATTCCACTAAATTAATTTAATCTCCATGTACGTCAATATTTGTGTCTCTACAATGTAGCATAAATCTCACGGGAAATAAAGTGAGATGAAAAATCCCTTACGAAAACTCAGAAGCCTAACATCACCACTTAAAAATTCCAGAAATGGATTTATGATATCAAATAGGGTCTCTGATAATATGAACATAAAATGTATAGTATGATGAATATAAAATAACATCAAAAAAATTAGAAAGATAAGCTTAAAATTAATGACATAAAAGGGATTACTTAAAAAGAAAGAGAGAGGTAGGATCCCTTACATCTTGTCTGACGTGACTCGATTACTCTTTAATCTCTTGAAAAATAAACTAATGTTAATTTCTACTTTCAGAAAATATAATTCTAATAAAGAAGAAAGGAGGATGGCGCTTGCTCTCGTTTCCCACCGATGGCGAACTCCGTGGTAGGGTTTGGCGATGGCCGCCGCCGCAACCCCTCCTCCCTCTGCGGGGGGAGGGGGACCGTCCTTTCCTTCGCCTGAATCTGGGAAGTGTGGGGATGGTGCTCTCCAACCCTCGCTGGCCACAGGCTTCCTTCTCCCATCTATCAATGTCGCCCCGAAGGTCACCGGATGCATCTCCGGCCAACCCGTTGTTCCAGTTTCATCACAGGAATTCTATGCGGCTTCGGCTTTGCTTTCTAATGCCCTAATTGCAAGGTTTGTGAGAAGACGTCCGCTGTTGGAGGATTTCAGTATGTTCGTAAACGAAAAATGGGGGCTCAAGAATTTCGCGCATGTTGGAATCCTTGGACCACGACAAATCCTCATCCTGTTTGCGGATGATGGAGATTTGGGGAAGGCTTGGTCCCGAAGTAAGATGGATTCGGGTTTCCATCTTCTTCGATGGACCTTTGAAAACCATTTGAACCGTGATTCTCCAAGTTCTGCAATCTGGCTGCAGTTGCCGGGACTTCCCATTCCTTTTCAAAATCCAGGACTTCTACGCTCGATAGGTAACTTTATTGGACGATTTATTTGCTGTGATCAAAGAACTTCATCTTTGTCAAATCCCGCTTCTGCGAGAGTTTGTGTTGAAATGGATCTCTCAAGAGTTCCGCCAGAGGTCATTTGGATCATCGTGGAAGGTGAATACAGGTACGCTCAAAAAATTCTGTATGAAACTTGGATTCCGTTTTGTTCCAATTGTTGCAAGCAGGGGCATGAAACAGTTAAATGTCGAAGAAGGATTCCAGAGTTCCATTCGGGTGCGCTCAATAACACTGGGAATGGTGATATGATTCAGAATCATGCAGCTCTGAATCCAGGGGCATCTGCAACTGGGTTGGTCCCGGTGGTTGATGAGATGGTTCAGCACAAAACAGGTCTGGATCGAGGGGTATCCGAAATTGGACAAGCCCTAGTGGTAGATGATATGGTAAATAATCAGGGTCTTGTTGAGGTTTCTTCAGGTATGTGTGTGGGGCAGGAGATCCAGTCAGGAGAACTGACAAATAGAAGTAAGAGAGGTATGGAGGATTCAATGCAGGAAAATGAGAGTTCAATGAAAATGGATAATAGAAAGGGGAAAGAAGTAATGGAGCATTCTGATAAAGAGGGGCTGAAGGATGGTGAGCCTGATGTGCTGTATATGGGCAGGGGACTGGGGAAAATCAGACATATAGTGGGAGTAAATCTACAGGGCAGAGCTCTCCTATCATGGTACAGGTTAGTGATGATGGATTGATAAATTGTTCGGAAAATCAGTTTGCTGTTTTGATGGATAATGATCAGAAGGAGGATGAACCAATGGAAGAGGAGGCAGTTCAGTGTCTCCCATCTCCTGAGGATGCCATCATTGTCCATGTGATGGAGAGTTCAGTTGTTCTGACCATGGGTGACTCTGGTGGACAGCCTCATGTCTCACCTGGGATGGAGCAGGTAAAAATTGGTAAATGTTTAGGGGGTTCTTATGGGAAGATCAAGGAGATCTCAAAGGAGGTGAATGGGGTATTGGTAGCTTCTCATGGGCAGGTTTCTCAAGGTAGGTTGGACATTAATGGTGTGGCTGAACAGCAGCATGGTTCTATGGTGGCAGAAGGCAGTGAACATGATCTTGTCATGACAAAAGAAAAAATGGTGATGGAAAATCCAAAAGTTTGTCAGGTTGTGGGAAGAATTATGAATGACTTGAGTAAGAGAAGTAAGGTTGAACATGGATGTGTTGTGGAGTCACATAGTTACCCCTTGCAAGAAGAGGAGCTCTATAACCACAAAGCATCCTACACTGATGTTGTCAAGCATGGACCTCATGAGCCCCTAAGCAAGGAAGTGGAGGGCAAAACCAAAAGTAGGAGGAAGACACGGAGGGACTATACGGACCTACCCAAACCAATGGCGACGAGGTCTGCTAACAAGAATGAAGGGTCACAAGAAATTGTTCACGCAAATGGGTATAGTGGCAAGCGAAGGGGAGGGTCTCCTAAGATGGATAATGGACATAGTGGGAAACAGAAAACCAAGGAGAAGATGTCTGAGGAGATTCTTAGGAAGAAAAACATGTATCTTGAGATGATGCGGAGGTATGAATCTTCAGAATGGGAGTCAGCTGATCCTGGGGATGAGTAATCCGATGATAGGGAGAGGGATGAGTATGGGTTTGATGTAATGTAGCATTTATATTTTCTACTGTCTTTACTTGCACTTTTTTCTTAATAAATTTTCGGGATCAGGCTTTCGCCTAGTCCAGACCTTCCTGGTAATTTCTACTTTCATAAGAAACTTTTTCAAGCTCATTATTCGTTTTATATCATGTATTTCCATGATATAAACATTATTTAATCATTTATGTTAATAATGTTCTTTTTGTCAATATTTGGTACTTAAGTCAAAAATGGACCTCTTACAATTACATGTTGTTCATGTTGTCAAAGGTTCATTATATCCAGAATTATATTCATGATTTTGATATCATATATATCATATATATCCAGCATATACATGTATTTATAATATTACATAACATTTATAGGTATGAAATGAAATGCACAGTTCATGGAGATGGTAAGTCGTACGTACGCATGAACACTAATTTCATATATATTTCGTATTTAATGGAGTGAAATAATAATGATATAAAAGTATATTATAATTAAAATATAATATCATATATAATATCATTAACTAAATAATCTATAAATCCCACATATGGCACTAACAAATCAAATCACTTGGAAGGGGCAGTAGTCCGCACTCCCTAAAATGAAATTATCGTGTTTAACCATAATGGAAACCATAAAGGTATGACATAAATGAAAAATACAGAAGCATAAGGAAAACATAAACATAATATATATCATATATAAATATAGTGACATCTTAATGGCCACCATGAAAGGTGTTAAAAGAATATTGAACAATCATCTTTTCGTGAGGCAGAAATTCGCCAACAACAGAAACAATATGTTTTTTAACCATTAGACGGAAGTGTGTGTAAGTGTAGGTCAAATAATTATCATAACAAAATCCTAGTATATATAATATACTGGTGTTTGTACAAAATAAAGGAATAAAAAGAGTTTATGGGGTTGGAGAAGCAAAATAAAACAAAAGAACACAAGTGAAGACATTACCTTTAAATCAGGTAACTCCCTTTGGTTTGAACCAATAGTGTTTTTTGAAGATCTTTCTACATAGGTTAAGGCTTATAGGATGAGAAGAGGGATATGGAGAGATAAAATGTGTAGATAATGGCCTAGATAAAGTCTTGAGAGGTGTGGGTAAGGGGGTAGAGGTGGGGCCTTTTATAAGAGGAGAGGAGGGAAACTTTTGAAATGTCTTGAAAAGATACTTTATTATAAAATGAGTTTCGGATTTTAAAGGTCCCAAAATTATATATATCTAGGGTAAGGTGATCAGAGTTCTAAATCCACCCATACAATATGTTTTTGACAAGTGTAGGCCTTAGATTTTACATTATCTTTTCATTTTATTTAAATCTTTAAATAATGAGGTAATCACTGCATCATCATAGTGTCATATATAATTTAATTTATTTAATGTCTATAAATTATAAAAAAATATCATGATTTAGGAAATAATTTTAGATTTCTAATGAATATTTATAGTCAAACATATGACTTGTATAACCTCATGTAAAAATTGTTTTAGTAAAATAATACATGTTTGTGACATTTTTATTTTAACTTTAAACAAGAAGTTATTAATGACATTTTCTTACCCAAGTGGCTCCATGGGGTCCTCAAGTTGACCGATGGATTGTATTGGTCGTCCATGACTCATAAAATAAGTGTATAACATGTTCCAAGGTAATTTAATTTTATTATAACATTATTTTTTCCTTAAATAACACTATTTACATTTAATCGTGATTAATAAAACGTAAAAGTTACTATTCACCAAAAAATTATTTTAATCCCATTGAACCACATTTTACTTCCTAATGACAACCATGTATGTCGTATTTTTGAAATTAAATTCATAGAAGTGTTAATGTTTCATTTAAATGATAATTCAGTTTTTAACTAGTGGTTTCACTATTCATAAAAAATTGATGTTTTTTAGAAAAATACCAAAAATTCACCCTAAGATATATTTGATATTACGAATTCAAAAATGAGGTCTATTTTAAAAAATTCAAAACATATAAGTTGGATTAATTAATTTAATAATTAATTCCCGTTGTAAAAACAAAAAGCGTGTTTTTATGAAACAATCTATATCAAAAGATTGACGGTAGTTTAAGTCCAATTTCAAAGTGAAATTAAATCCAATGACCACCATTGGATGTAATGGTAAAAATATATTCTAATTTCACTTTAAAACCCATTAAAATGATAATCTAATCATATAAAAAATTATATTAACAAGATTATTTTAATTAAAATACAACATTTTCCACTTATTCATTAAAAATGAACTTTATCGGAAAATTAACAAAAACATACAAAAAGTAAATTTTGATGTCCTGATTATAAAGAAAGATTTTATTTGGTCCAATATAACGTATAATAGTGACCAAAACTATTTTTAAATAGGGGTTTCCATCAAAAGGTGATAAATTGACCTTTTAGTTAATATTAGAGTATTTATGCTTAAAATTGAAAGTTTTCTTATTTTAAGCCTTTGTCTTTTATTGGATAAATGAAAAAACATTTAGCAAACATATATAAGCATATTATAGTTATTTCTATTTATTCCCGCTAATACAGCAGCTACGTGATAAATACCATTTGAAATATTATTATTATATTATTAGTGTGCAACGTAATATTTCAAAGAAACTCATTGTTGCGTATCAGGTATGCTATCGAACATAGCAACCTCTTTAAAGTAAAATTAATATTTAATTCCCAAATATTAATAAAAATGAAATTGTTTTATTCTTTATTTGCATTGTATGTAACATCCTTCCCCCCTTTTGGGAATTGAGTCCTCGCAATTTTATTCACTTATCAAAATAAGTGGGGGTATTTATCCCTCATAGCATTTTCAGATTCCCATGTTGCCACATCAACCATATGGTTTTTCCACAGAACCTTTACCTGGTGAATTACCTTATTCCGCAACACTTTCTCTTAACGGTCAAGAATCTGTACTGTTTGTTCTTTATAAGAGAGATTCTCTTCCAACTGAACTGCCTCTGGGCTCAAAACATGAGATGGATCTGAAATATACTTTCTCAACATTGAAACATGAAAAATATTGTGTACTAGAGATAAACTCGGAGGTAATGACACTCGGTAAGAAACCGATCCAACTCTCTCCAGAATTTCATATGGTTCAATGAACCTTGGACTCAACTTTCTTTTCGTACCAAATCACATTACACTTTTACATGGTGAAATATTGAGAAAAACATGATAACCTACCTTTAAAGATATATCCTTCCTTCGGTTATCCACATAACTTTTCTGTCTACTATGAGTTGTTGTCAGGTATTTTTGAATCAACTTAACTTTTTCTGCCATCTCTTCTACCAATTCTGGTCCCATCATCTTCCTTTCCCCTACTTCATCCCAAAAAGTTGGAGTTCGACACTGTTTACCATATAATGCTTAAAACGGAGCCAGCTGTATACTAGAATGAAAGATGTTATTATATGAAAATTCAACCAAAGAATGATTCTGGACCACACATCCCTGATAATCCATCGTGCAAGCACGTAGCATATCCTCCAAGGTCAAAATTGATCGTTCTGAATGCCCTTCTTATTGAGGATGAAAAACTGTACTAAAATTTAATTCAGTACCCAACGACTTCTAAAGTCCCTTCCAAACATTAGAAGTAAACCTGGCATCCCGATCAGATACAATTGATAGTGGAAGTCCATGCAACCTGACTATCCCTTTAAGATATAATCGAGAAAGTTGATCCGGAGAGAATGTATCTCGAATAGGAAGCAAAAGAGATGATTTAGTCAATCGATCAACCATAACCTAGATTGCATTATTATCTCGAGATGTCTTCCGTAATCCCACAACGAAGTTCATGGATATATTTTCCCATTTCCACTATGGCATCGGTAAAGGTTGAAGCATCCCTTTCGGTAACCGCTGCTCTGCTTTAACCTATTGACAAGTCAAACACTTCACAATCAAAATGACAATATCTCTTTTCATTCCATCCCACCAGTAATACTTCCGCATATCTTTGTACATCTTAGTACTTCCAGGATGAACTGAAAACGGGGAACTATGAGCCTCACATAACGACTCATTCTTCAAATATGAATCACAAGTCACACATAATCTCTTCCCAAACCTCAAAACACAATCATTAGCAATGTTAAATTCAGGCAACATACCCTTCTGAACCAGCTCAACCTTTTTTTGCAACCCGCTTTATTTCTTCTGTGCTTGCTTAATTCTGTCTGATAGAGATGATCTCATTGACACGTGAAACAAAACCGAAGAACTTCCTGCACCAATAACTTTTATTCCAAATTTCATCAAATAAAAAACCAAAGGATCTCTTTCCATGTCTATAATGGTTAATGAAGCATTAATTTTTAGACTCAAATCATCATCCACATTATTTTCTTTTCCCGGATGTTAATGAATTGCACAATCATAATCCTTGATTAATTCCAGCCATCTCCTTTGTCCCATGTTCAATTCTTTCTGAGTAAATATATACTTTGAACTTTTGTGATCAGTACATATTTGACACTTTATTCCATACAATTGATGCCTCTAAATATTTAGAGCAAAAACAACAACAGCTAATTCCAAATCATGTGTAGGGTAATTTACCTCATAAATTTTCAACTGACATGAAGCATAAGCAATTACCTGATCATTCTGCCTAAGGACACAACCATTTCCCTTCAACTAAGCATCACTGTTGGTAAAAAACTCACCATTCCTGGAAGGAAGTTCCAAAACTAGAGCATTCAACAATCTTCCATTCAACTCCTGAAAACAATCATCACATTATTTTGTATAGATAAACTTAACACCCTTTAGAGTTAGCTTAGACATTGGACTAGATAACCGTGAAAAAGTTTCAACAAACCTTTGGTTGTAACCTGCCAAACCAAGAAAACTACGGATCTCAGTTACATTTTAGGGTCTTGGAAATTCTTCAACAACTTGTTTTTTGTAGGATTGACAATTATGCCATTTTTTGAAACAATGTGACCAAGGAAAGAAATTTGTTGCAACCAAAACTCACACTTGCTGAATTTTCCTTACAATTTATTTTCATTTAAGGTTTGTAAGATAACCCTTAAACATTCATGCTCCTCTTTAATTTTATAAAACACCAAAATATCATCAATGAAAACAACCACAAACTTATCCAAGAACTCATGGAAAATTATATTCATAAGGTCCATGAATATAGAAGGTGCATTTTTTAACTCAAAAGGCATAACTACCAATTCATAATGGCCATATCTAATATGAAACGTAGTCTTTATAACACCATATCTTTTACATTCAACTGATGGTACCCCGACCTCATGTCAATCTTCAAAAAATACTGAGCTCTGTGGAGCTGATCAAACAAATCATCGATATGTGGCAAATGATACATGTTCATAACAGTGATATTATTCAAGGATCTATAATCAATATAAAGTCTCATTGAACTGTCTTTATTTGTAACAAACAAGACAGGAGCACCCCATGGTGATGTGCTAGGTCGAATGAAACCTTTATCTAATAACTCTTGCAAATGATTCTTTAACTCTAAAAGTTCAACTTGATCCATTAGATAAGGGGGATTTGAAATTGTCTTAGAATCAGGAACTAAGTCAATAGTAAATTCAACTTCCCGATCATGAATAATACCAGGAAAATCATCAGGAAAAACATCAAGATACTTATTTACTACTGGAACATCATTAATCTGAACAGTTCCTTTATTTTCAACAATATGTGCAACGTAACATTCATTTCCATCTTTTACTAGTTTATCAACTTCCTGATATGTTATCAAAATCAAGGGTTCATTCTTGTATACTTACTGAAAATCATTCTGAAAACAAACCTCTTTAGCTCTGTAGTCAATCTTAGCTTGGTAAATAGAAATCCAATCCATGACCAAAATATCATCAAACTCTACTAGAGGAAAAATAATAAGGTTTGCAGGTAGATTATTTCCGCAGACAAGGATATGATTGTTCTTATAAATTCTTTTTGTCTCAAAGTTCCCTCCGGGTGTTTTTACTATATGTTTGGGATTCATATCTTGATATGGAATTCCCAATTTACTAGAAAACTTCTCTGAAATGAAAGAACTTAAAGACCCGGAATCAAACAACACATTGGCATAATATGAAAAAACAAACAATGTACCTGATACTAGATCATTCAATGGACCATCATCTGCTGAAGTAGTTGCAAAGAATTTCACCACACCTTTTTGCTTGTAGTCTGGCTTCTTTCCCTTAGTTGATTTCTTCGTTAGACACTCATTTTCATAATTACCCATTTAATTACACTTAAAACATCTTACCGCTGGCTTTTCACTGCCTGCTTGATCATCTTCCTTACAGTTACAAACAATATGACCAGACTTACCACACTGAAAGCAATTTCCATACATGCATAAAATTATTCCAGGATTCATTTTACCACACTTCTCACATGATGGATTTTTGGTTTTCATACCTCCTTGCTTCTTTTATGAATGATTCCCCTTTGCCTGCCAACCAGACCTCTTATTCTATTGTTTGTAAAAGAACACATGATCATTTGAAAACACCATTTCCACCATCTCCGCATATCGAACAAGTTTTTCATAACATTTGAACTCACAAGAAGCTAAATCCCTTCGATAATTTGGTGTTAACCCTGAGTAAAAATGGTTGATTTTACTATCAATATCTCGTATGAAATTTGGAGTATAACTTTCCAGTTGAGTGAGCTTTACTTTATAATGAGCCACTGATTCATCCTTCTGCCTCAATTCTAGGAATTGTTTTTCCATCCTAATATGAACCACCTTAGGAAAATATTTCTCAAGAAACATACCTTTGAATTTGTCCCAGTGAAAATCATCAATCTCATCACTATCCCTTATATTTTTCACCATCGACTACCACTGATCAGCTTCACCTTCAAAACGATAAATAGTAAGACTAACCTTTTGATTATCTGAATACCCCATGAAATCAATAATCTTCTCTAGTGCTTTAATCCACCCTTCAGCTATCACAGGGTCAGATAATTTTCTGAATGATGGGGAATGTTGCCTCATGAAATGTTCCACCAATGAAATGTTCCTATGTGGTTGATCTGGAAGACCTTGTGCATGGATACCCCCATCATTTATATCCTGGTTCACATGTTCCATCACTGTAAGAAACTATTCATTTTCAATTCTGACCATCTCTGGTTGCTGATCTGGAATGTTTTATTCCTCTTGATGTCATCCCAACATAGATGCCTTGTTTCCTATGTGGAAAACCATTCTGAACAGAGAAATATCTTAGGTGAAGCAACATGGTAATCTTTAAATGCTATATTATTTCAATCATATCATAAATCAACTTATAAATTTAACAATTTTCTAACTCCTAATGTTGTCTAAACCGACCTCTGATACCAACTATAAGGACCCAACCTTAATACTCACTTAATATTGAATTAAATAAATAATTCAAATTGAGGATATTTTCTGGTTTATATTTTTAGATAATTAGATCATAACTATTACATCTCAAATGATTACACAATAGACACTTCTATAAAGTTACCTTTTTTATAAAACATGAACTCTTAAAAAAAGAGTCATGTATAGTTCAATGATTAAGACAACAAGACTTTTCCTTGATCCCATCATTGACATAAATCCACATTATTTCTTGTGAAAAAAATTTCAAAAAAACTTGGGATGAGAATAAAAAGCTCAGTAAGGCATACAAAAATAATGATAACTGTTAGTTTTTTAAAACAATAAGTAAACCATGAATACATTATCAATGTAATACTTTTAACCTTTATAAAGTAGTAAAAACTCTTCACTGAATAAAAGATAATTACTTACCCTTTTGTAACCAAAATATTACCATAAAACCCTTATAAAGAACACATAACTTATAAAGGTAACTTAGGACATAAACATATATAAATGGAATAACCATATAGTTGACTTCCACACATATCACTAAATGGAATAGCTATACGGCCGACTTCCATACCCAATACATTGGAGGTTATAATGTAACCACCCGTCCTAGTATTCACGGCACCACCCATCACATGGTTATCATGTAACCACCTGTCAAATATCCATGTACCATTATAAAATTATAACACATAAAACAATTATAAAATAAAGAAAACATTTACACATTTCAAGCACAATATATCACTTAAATATATTAACATAACAAATCTATTATCAAAACCAGTTTAAATACCAAAATACATAAAATATTATATGGTATTCATTTACTTTTAAAAAAATATTACTTCTTGTTGAAGAAGGCAATGATCAAATAATACTCACGGCGGCGGAAAAGGTCGTTGTCACCACGTATGTTAAAAGAAACATTCCTTTTTTTAGTTTAGTAAAATGCTTCGTAGAAAAAGATTCCTTTTGTATAAAATTAAAAGTCAAAGGGGTTTATACATCGTATAATAGAATGTCTTCTATTAGAACAAAATATTCCTCAATGAAAGGAGATTGATACGAAGTCCCTTACAAAGTCGGTATCCATAGATTAAGGATAAATCAATTACATGATTATGTGTGACAAATATAAATACACCCAATATAAGAGGATATTCAGTGTAAAAAATCATAGTTCATCCACACATATTCATAGTATGACATAATCAAGAAATATAGGTTTAACCCAATGAATTGAAATTGAGTTAAGAAGTTCCTTTGCAAAAATTCGACAGCCTAACGACGTCACTTCAAAATTCATAAAATTAGTAGATGAGAAAGAAAATGATATGTCATCACTTGAACATAAAATTTACATCAATAAGGATATAGAAGAACATATCCCAACAAAATAAGATGGTAATTAAAAGACATAACAAAATAAGTCTTTTAAAAAGAGGAGGGTGAAAGGTTCCCTTACCGACTTGGGTAACTTTCGAAACGTACACCCAATGAATGAAGGACTATACAAAATTAATGTAAATACCCATACACGAAATTATATTACACAAATAGTAGAATAATGTGAATTAAATACACCACTCAAAGGAAATTGTGGAAAATGTAGCATAAATCTCACGAGAATATAAGTGAGATGAAAAATCCATTACGAAAACTCGGCAGCCTAACTGCACCACTTAAAATTTCCAAAATTCGATTTATGAGATCAAATAGGGTCTCTTATAATATTAACATAAAAATTATAGTATGAGGAATATAAAATAACATCCCCAAACATAAGAAGCATGATCTTAAAAGGAATGACATAAAAGAGAGTACTTAAAAAGAAAGAGAGAGGTAGGATCCCTTACCTCGTGTCTGATGTGACTTGATTGCTCTTTGATCTCCTGAATAATAAAGAAAAGTAAATTTCTACTTGATTACGAACCTTTTTCAAGATTATAATGCCTTTTATATTACTTATTTCAATGTTATAAACATTAATTATTCATTTAAGTCAATAATGTATGTTTTGTCGATATTTGGTACTTAAGTAAAAAATGGACCTCTTACAATTACATGTTCTTTATGTGGTAAAAGGGTCATTATATCCAGATTTATATTCATGATTTTGATATCATATATATCATATATATCCAGCATATACTTGTATTTATAATAGTACATAACATTTAGGGGTTAGAAATGAAATGCGTCGTTCATGGAGACGGTAAGCCGTACGTACGCATGAACGCTAATTTAATATCTATTTCGTATTTGATGGAGTGAAATAATAATGATATAAAATTATATTATAATTCCAGTATAATATCATATATAATATCATTAGCTTCATCCTTTATACAACCCACATGTGGCACTAACAAATCAAATCACTTGGAGGGGGCAGTAGTCCGCACTTCCAAAAATGAAATTATCGTGTTTAACCATAATGGAAACCATAAAGGTATGCCATAAATGAAAAATAAAGAATCATAAGGAAACATAAACATAATATATATCATATATAAATATATTTACATCTTAATGGCCACCATTAAGGGTGTTAAATGAATATTGAACAATCATAGTTTCGTGAGGCAAAAATTCACCAACCACAGAAACAGTATCTTCTTTAACCATTAGACGGAGGTGTGTGTAAGTGTAGCTTGAATAAATATAATAAAAACATCCTAGTATATATAATATACTGGTTTTGTTACAAAATAATTGAATAAAAAGAGTTTAGGGGGTTGGAGAAGCAAAATAAAACAAAAGAACACAAGTGAAGACATTAACTTTAAATCGGGTAACTCCCTTTGGTTTGAACCAAAATGGTTTCTTGAAGAGATTGCTGCCTAGGGTAAGGCTTATAGGATGAGGATAGGGATGTGGAGAGGTAAATTGAGCAGAGAATGGATGATACAAAGGCTTTATAGGTGTCGGTAAGGTGGTTGAGGTGGGGGCCTTTTATAAGAGGAGAGGAGGGGCACTCTTGGAATGTTTTGAAAAGATACTTTATTATAAAACGAGTTTCAGATTTTACAAGTCCCAAAATTATATATTTCGGGGATAAGGTGATAATAGTTTTAAATCCACCCATCCAATATGTTTTTTAAAAGTTTAGGTTTTATATTTTACATTATATTTTCATTTTATTTAAATCGTTAAATAATGAGGTAATTAGTGCATCATCATGGTGTCAGAAATAATTTAATTTATTTAATGTATAAAAATTATAAAAAAATTTCATGATTTAGGAAATCTTTTTAGATTTATAATTAATATTTATTTTCAAACATATTACTTGTATAACCCCATGTAAAAATCGTTTTACTATAACAATACATGTTTGTGACATTTTTATTTTAACTTTAAACAAAAAGATATTAACGTCATTTTCTTACCCAAGTGGAACCATGGGGTGCCCATGATGACCCATGGATTGTCTTGGTCGGCAATGACACATCCAATAAGTGTAGGACATCTTTCAAGGTAATTTCATATTATTATAACATTATTTTTACCTCAAATTACACTAATTACCTTTAATCGTGATTAATAAAACATAAACGTTACTATTCCTAAAAAAATTATTTTAATCCCATCGAATAACATTTTACTTTCTAATGACAACCATGTATGTCGTATTTTTTAAATTCAATTCACAGAAGTGGTAAGGTTTAATTTAAATGAAAAATCGGTTTTTTTAACTACCACTTAGTGGTTTCACTATTCATCAAAAATTAATGTTTTTCAGAGAAATATAAAAAATTCACCCTAAGCTATATTTGATATTCCAAATTCAAAAATGATGTCTATTTTAAAAAATTCAAAACATATAAGTTGAATTAATTAATTTAATAATTAATTCATGTTGTCAAAACAAAAAGCGTGTTTTTATGAAACAATATATATCAAAAAATTGACACTAGTTTAAGTCCAATTTCAAAGTGAAATTAATTCCAACGACCACAATTTGATTAAATGGTAAAAATATATTCTTATTTAACTTTAAAACCAATTAAAAATATAATATAATCATATACAAAAATTATATTAAATAGTGGTTCTGAATTAAGAAACAATATTTTCCACTTATTCATTAAAAATGATATTTCTCGGAAAAATAACAAAAACATACACAAAGTAAATTTTGATGTCCCAATTTTAATGAAAAATATTATTTGGTCCAATAGAATGTCTAAGAGTGAACAAAAATATTTTTAAAGAGGGTTCGCTATCAAAAGGCGATAAATCGACCATTTAGTGAATATTAGAGTATTTATGCTTAAAATAGAATTATTTTCTTATTTTAAGCCTTTATATTTTATTGGATAAATGTAAAAACATTTAAAAAACATATATAATCATATTTTAGTTATTTTTAATTATTCCCACCAATACAACGGCTATGTGTTAACTACTATTTGAAATAATATTATTATATTATTAGTGTGCAATGTAAGATTTCAAAGAAACTCGATGTTGCGTATCAGGTACGCTATCGAACACAGAAACCCCTTTAAAGTAAAATTAATATTTAATTAGAAAATATTAATAAATATGAAATTATTTTGTTCTTAATTCACCAGGGATGTTACAATGCCACTCTTTCTCAATGGCATGTCCAAGGATATAGAAACCCAGTCCCTCAAACCCCTTCTTGAAATCATCCATCATCTGGATGCTCGACTTTCATAGGCACAAAAATATCTACCTAAAATAAAAATAATCATGTGATCATAATATTTTTTACCAATGAATGATTATCTCCATCATCCCATAATAGACTATGCCAAAATACCTCAATAAAGAGAGCCTCAAACCCAATATGTTTTCCTTGACACTATCATCTGAAGGATCCTCAGCTTCAATGTGGTTGTCTACGGAAAGAATACCCAATACAAATTACATATGCTTCACAAATGGGGAACTCTACCCACACTAGTTGTCAAAACCAAATCTCATCTATGTCATTCTTTTTTATTTTCATGACAACAATTGGTGTTTTGGCCATCATAGGTTAGCAGAAATAACAAAATAGTGGCTAAGTCACACCGTGTCTGGAACTTTGTGCCCCTATAACCATGTCGCTCATGTCTAATGGACATTCCATCTAGTAACAGTGGTCATTCCTTAATCCTAGAGGGATAAACACCCCAATCAAATGTCCATGGCGCCCGATGGTGATCAAATCACACATGTATCCCAACCCAATCCCAACTAGATGACCAATTCCACCTCAATCTGGATAACTATCCCACATCAATCCCCAGTCTGATCCCATCATAATCCCATGAATCACATCTAAATATCCCAAGCATTGAATGTAAATAATTGAAATCAATTTAAAAAACAATCTATTATAATTGAATTCTACATGCCAAATGAAATAAAACAACTCAATTTAAATAATCTACCCATACATCCTAGCTATCGAATGTGATAAATGGACTCTTACACGACCCCACAAGAATAAATATTGTTTAGGAATGTCCAAACACATTCCATAATTTCATAAAATAATTTTTTCATCTTGGAATAGGTTCTCACTAAACTACAAACCAGTGTGCTAAAATCATCACACCTAAATCGACCACAAAACTGATGTAAAGGTATGCACCACCTACCTTGTAGTTACAGACATAGGAATGTCTAGTATTGGCCTCTAACTCTAACTAGATTGCATGAAATTGATGATTTTGTGAATCACCCTAAAAATTGGGAAGAAAGACTAAAAAGGAATTTTTATTTTTTGAGGTGATATCAAAGAAAAAGAGAACCATTGGTGAGTATAACCATACCGTTATGTTTAAAAAACATAATATATCAAAAAATGGATTTTAGTTAATGGACATGTAAAATTACCTTGGGGAAATGAGGGGGTAAGAATTGTAACGCCCCAACCCTGGTTACCCAGAGTCGGTGCATTATTACATAACATTGGCATGATCACAAGAAAGATCAAATCTCGAAAGAACGATTGGTTTAGTAGCATTGGAAACACTAGATATATTCATAAGTCTTACATTACATCATAAAATGAAAAACTACTACAACAACATTTTGTCTCCATAATCCACACTCACATCCCCACATAATAACCCTGTAGGTCATTCATAATTTACTTCTTCACATCTGGGGAAAAAGAAAACATAAAAAAGGGGTGAGCTCAAATGCCCAGTAAGGATAACAATATAGCGGAAACTTTCATAAGTAAAAATAAACATTTAAGGCAATGTATAACTAAAACAAAAGCCTTTCAAACTTGAACTTTCAACATAGTATGGCATAAATAAAATTAAATAATGTCATTTACTTATTCACATGGATATTCTAATAATCGAATAATCACATTCAAAATCAATAACCACATTCATAATGATGGAATTCATAATGCTGAACTTTAATTTCTTTGTCAAGGCCTCGTCCCAATACCTTGGGGCTAAGTGTAACCGGAACCCAACCCGGAGTGCCTCTAATAACCGGACACCAACCTGGAGTGCCTCTAATAACCAGACACCAACCCGGAGTTCCTCTAATAACCGGAGACCAAACCGGAGTTCCTGTAATAACCGGAGACCAAACCGGAGTTCCTCTAATAATCGGAGACCAAACCGGAGGGCTAACTTTTACCGGTCCCCAACCCGGAACATACTTGTCTAACACATTCATCTGAATGAAAGGTTGAAATATAACATAAACATTCGGATTAAAATAACTTATAAAATGTCAATACTTTAAACAAAAACCATGAGTGACCTAAGAATAACTTATCCACAGTCAAAAATATCACAAAACCTTCAATAAAATAGGGATGTTTTGTATCATAATAAATCAACTTCAAATAAGCTTAAAATCCATCAAAGGATGTTGACATAGATGAAATCAAAACTATTTTAGAGAAATATCTCTTTTTTTTAAATCATTTTAAAAGTAACATAATTATAAAATAATACATTCAATTTGAAAATATTCTTATAATCTTGTAAGGGAAGCTTCGATTATTTTATAACTGCGGAAAATAACCACACCCGCCGTATAAGTTAAAAAAACATTCTTACCTTAATTCTATCGAAAAGGTTAAAAAGCACCTTGTTTGGAAAATGACGGAAATATTCCTTTATAAACCACTTATAAAAAGTCAAACAAGGGTATAAATGACTTTAACCCATATTCTTGTAAATAGTAAAAATGTTTTGAAATACATTTTGAAGAAACATGGATGTATATGATAATGAGATCCTAGTAGATTATTACGTATAAACAACCTCAGATAATGAAGAGATTGTGAAATAACCCTTACCAATTTGGTAACTTATGGAACATAAAACCCATGAAAGAGGTATCATACAATTAATATGTAAATACACATAAATTATAGTGTATTACACAAAGAATATAATTATGGGTAGTACATACACCACACAAAAGGTGATGGTGGCAATATGGCATGAATCTCACGGGAATAAGGAGTGAGATGAAAACCCCTTACCTTGTACTTTTCCTTGGTTGGGGTAGGTTAACCTCCTGTATAATGGTGAAATAATTGTTATTAAATTATTCAATAATCATATATATTAATATGATATCATATATGATCTTTTAATATTGATTTGTTAATAATATCTTTTAATTATCGTCATTTCGGGTGTTAACTTACTCATTTTATTTTATATGTTTTGTTACATAAGCCATGTTTGTTATCTATAGGATGTATCTTATTCATATCCAGAATGATATCAAGTCCTTAACAATCATTTTTAAATCATCAAATGATAATTAAATTTTAATGGATATGATGGAGAATGAGTCTCATCGTGTTCGTGGAGACGGTAGTCCGTACGTACGCACGAGCGACAATATCATTGTTTTGATATTAAAATAATATATAAATGGATGTTATATAATATATACAGAATCATTAACATGTTATATTTATTATTTACATGAGTTACACATCATTATTATACCCATTCAAATAATAATATATTGAATAACAATTATACCACGACGTGGAGACGGTAAGCCATACGTACGCACGTATGGTGACATGTTATTCAAAGGGTGGATAGAATACTGAATATGGTTGTACCATATTTATAATAACAATCATAGTATATATAAGATACTGGAGTTATTATTTTATTATGGTAATAACAAAGAAATAAGAAGTGGAAGAAGAAAGGAACTTGAAAAGGGGTGGTGAAAACATTACATATTCTTCAGGTTCTTCCTTTTGATTTGATCAGAAGGGCTCCTTAGGTTGGATTTATGATCAAAATAAGGCCTCTAGGTTGTAGTGAGGGATGTTGGGATAGTATTTAGGCAGAGTTTGGCCGAACCAAAAGGCTTTGAATGTGTGAATAAATGGGAAGGAAGAGTGCCCTTTTATAAGAGGGGTGAGGGGCACCTTTGGAAAAGCTAGAAATATTAGTTTATATTAAATTCATATTCGGGTTATAATGGCTCCAAAGTTGATTATTAAAAGGTTAAGGTGGATATAGGTCGAAAACAACTCATCCAATAGAATTTAGATAGGTTTGGGTACTTATATTAACCTTATCTTTAAGTATTAACTCTAAGTTAATTAGTTTCACTTTTACAATGTCCCTTTGTATTTTTATATTATATGGTTAATAAACATACCATATACATCCAAGATACACCCAAGTGGTCCATTAATGATACAAATATCATGATATAAGTCTCTTGGACGAACCTTAGATTTTTAGGAATTTAATATCAATTAATAATATAATATTTGTTTTAAAAACTCTTTTATGTCAATTTTGACACTATTCAATAGTTGATTTTTGTGAAACTCATAACAGAATGATTACTTCGAAAAACATTAATTAAATAAATCCTAATATGTCATATTATCCCATAAAAATTGTGTAATTCATTAAAAGTTTCGTATTATATTTATTTGGGTATTTATAATATCAATTATTTTGATTTTTCACTATTATAGTAATTACTGCATCATCATTGTGTCACAAATAAATTAACTTATATAATGTCTAAAAATTATAAATAAAATATAATTATGTAGGAAATCTGTTTATCTTTCTAATGAATATTTATAATCTAAAATCCAACATATATAACACTATGTACAAATTGTTTTTCTAAAAGATATATGCTTGTGTCATTTTTGTATTCATTTTAACTTAATTAAAATAAAGTGTCCCTATCACCTACAAGTGGCACCATGGGGTCCCAAAATCGAACCAAATATGCCTATGTCCGAACATGTATCAACCAATAAGGCTAGGACACGTTTTAGGGTAATTTAGTATTATTATAATATTATTTTTAACCCTTTTTACCGGATTTACCCTTAACAATGGTAAATAAAATATTTACCGCAGTAATTATTCAAAATGTATAAAAATAAAAGTTAACTATTTACAAAATTTGAACATCCTGATTCAAAATATGGAATCCATTTTTCTAAATTCAAAACACAGAAGTGGCAGAAATTAATTTAAAATTAATTCCCGCTGTCAAAACAAAAAGCGTGTTTTTAAGAGATAATAACTATCAAAAGATTGACACTTGTTTATGTTCAGTTTAATTGTAAAATTATATCCAATGACCAACATTATATTAAATGGTAAAAATATATTAAATATACATTAAAACCACTCAAATTCATAATTTATCACTATTAATTATTTTGATTAAAAAAGTTGTTTTTAATTAAAATTTAGTAATTTTCACTATTCATCAAAATATTATTGTTATCCGAAAAGTACAAAAATTTCACCTTAGGATAAATTCGATATTCCGAATCCAAAAATGAGGTCCATTTTTAAATATAAAAAATATATAATTTCAAAAAGTATGTATTACTATTCATAACGGCTAGTTTGATTGGTTGTGGTGTGTGTTAGAACTAGAAGTTGCGTACAACACATGCTACTGTATTATTCAAAGGAAAACATACCGTGGAAGCCTGGGATGTTTCATTTAATTTTTTTTGATGTCCCCATTTAGTCAAAAAGTTTAAAATATTTTATTTAAAAAGGGTTCACCATTAAAAGTTGGTAAAAGTGCAATACTGAAAATGAATTTGTTCTTACATTATGTCTAAGAAACTCATAATATGGATTCTAAAATTATAAGGATTATATAAAGATTAAAATTTAGTTAATACTATTCATAAACTCTTTTGAACGGCTTGTTTGGTAAGTCATGGTGTAATTGAACTCGGTGTTGCGTGTAGTGCAAGTTATTGAATTATTTTGAAGAAATAACACACTATGAATTCTTGGGGTGTTACATTCTCCCCTCCTTCAATAAATTGCGTCCCCGCAATTTGAAATTGTTCTTCGAAAATAAAAGGTTGAAAATAGAAAATATATTTGTGGGAAAACCCACATCGGAAATTGGGTTACTAAAATTTAGTCTTAATATGAGGAAAAGAGAAATCAAAGGGTCACCAACAAATTATGATCTCGATTAGGAGAACATTCGTGGCAATTAGAGACATATAATTGGAGGAAAAACGTAAATATTTATAGGTAGTGATTGAGGTCATCAATCACAAACAAATGTAAAATTGAGGTCCTTAAATTCATCAATCTATGATGATTTGAAATACCATCGGTTCAACAAAACATAGGGTATTAGGATAACACATTTTTGACGTTTCAAAATATCTTAGTTGAAATCCCACATCGAAAAATAAATTAATGAGGCCTCTATTTAAAATAAAGAGTGGAAAGTGTGAAGATTACAGATAATTACACATACTAGGGTTCCATGTAGGAAAATATGGATATGGAAGAAAAATCTATCCATCAATTATCTGATGGAGAGTGGTAGAGAGCTTGGCTATGAAAAGGCCATCAATCCCAAAGCCATAAATTAGTGATGATTTAAGGTACCATCTAGGACAACATTTTTGTTCTAAGTTCCTTTTCTTAATGTTGAGGAATTTATAAATGAGATTGGCTAAGATCATAAAGATATATACTTACATTATAATTAGAGTTTTATCCATTGATAAATTTCTACCACAAACTCATCTTTCACTCTAAAAGATTATAGAACGTAAAAAAATTTCTATTTATACTATTCGTACAGGGTTCCAAAATAAATGAATTTATAATTCATCTACCAGATCTTTTAAAAAAACTACATTATTTAATCCAGGACATCTCGTGGGCCAGTGGTAGGTGATACACCCTTGACGCCCTTCGGTTGCAGGTTCAAGTCTTGCGGCCTTGCCGGACACGACGGGTTGCCGCCCGACCTCTGGGTTGTCCTTTTATGGCAATCCAAAATAATCCAAACTAGAACTATCCAAAATACTTCTGTCCAAACTCACAGTACAACATTTATAAGGAAGGTAAACATAATGTAGATCCTTTTTACCCCATAATAGCATATGAATACCTTCATCATGTATTCTTTTAATACACTGAAACATCCTGAATTAACTTATTCCTTACTGATTAAATTCATGCTCCCTTATTCCATATAGAATGATGGATATACTTCATCAATCCAAAAATGTTTTAAACCCCAACAATGATGGAATATACAAATCATTAATCAGTTTCAAGGTAGTCAAGAATATAAAATATAATTTATCCAAAACAATCATGTATTATTCCAAAATCACTACCTCGGTATCAGAACTATATTATGGTTTATCATTCTCTCATCCATATATTTTCCAAAAATTTATCCTGCTATTGAGTCACTTTTCTTTGTTCCACACAATCTCAAGTCCTAAATGAAATAGTACTGCAGTACAATCCTTATATACTCCATAATTATTATAACAAGTACATTGTTGATACAACACTCAATCAACATAATAACTCTAATCATTCCACTTCATCTTTGGTAGTATCATAACTTGATTATTATCCAATAGCATCATTTGCAGCATGGTTTGATGACTGGGACATAGGTTTGCGTAGTGTCCAAACTCCTTGCAAATGAAGCACTGTACATTTGAAACCATTTTCTTACCCTTGCAGTCACGTACTTTGTGCCCTTTTCCTCCACACTTATAACAAACTCCCATTCCTTTCAGGCAAGTTTCAGGGTGTTTCTTCCCACAGTTATCACATATGGGAAAATTCTTCTTTTCCCTCTTTCCTTTATCCATCTTTCTCTCTTCCATCCTTTTCTTTTCTTGCTTCCCTTCAAAGCCATAGGACTCAGTAAAATCATTACTTATCTTATCAACACATGATATTATTTCTTCATATTATGATAATACATGGGAGACTATTTCTCTTATAAATTCTAGCTTAAGACCATGAAAGATATGATCCTTCTTTCTCATTGGACCATGTGCATTGCTGGAGTTCTCATTCCTTCTACTGGGCGCCATTTCTAAACAATGGCATAAACTAGATTAGTTTATGAATAACAATACCTAATCCCAAACTT
Organism: Viscum album; assembly: GCA_963277665.1. Classification (NCBI taxonomy): domain Eukaryota; kingdom Viridiplantae; phylum Streptophyta; class Magnoliopsida; order Santalales; family Viscaceae; genus Viscum; species Viscum album. The sequence goes on from OY728157.1 coordinate 1,098,307,578, forward strand.
GTAAGACACATAACATAAATTAAATAGTTTATGGATATAATCTATAATCATAATAATTTCTCCTTTGAGGAAGTAAATCCACATAAACCATTCATAATGGTTTATAAAACAAAGGAGAATTATCCTAAGCATATCCCCCAGGAGTGTCGTAACCAAGAGTGAAACAAGGCCTATTGTCGTGCAACAGTTCCCGTTCGAGTCTAGCTCAAAGCTGTGTTTTCAGGTTTTACCCCTAGGTACATCTGTGCCAGAGCTGCCTCTACCTTCTCGTATCCAGACAGGGATTTATTGCTCAGAAAACTCACAAAATCTCTACAATACCAAAATTCTAGGATGTTCTTCTATACTAATCTTCAAAGTCCATCTTAAATCTATGTTCTCTAATCAGAGATTATCTAAATCTAGCTTCCAAGGTTTGTACCAAACTTCCTCTGATACCAACTGTAATGCCCCGACCCTAGTTACCCAGAGTCGGTGCATTATTACATAACATTGGCATGATCACAAGAAAGATCAAATATCGAAAGACCGATTGGTTTAGTAGCCTTGGAAAAAGTAGATATATTCATAAGTCTTACATTACATCATAAAATGAAAAACTACTACGACAACATATTGTCTCCATAATCCACACTCATATCCCCACATAATAACCCTATAGTTCATTCATAATTTACTTCTTCACATCCTGGGAAAAATAAAACATAAAAAAGGGGTGATCTCAAATGCCCAGTAAGGAAAAAAATATAGCGGAAACATTCATAAATAAAAATAAACATTTAATGCAATGTATAACTAAAACAAAAGCCTTTCAAACTTGAACATTCAACATAGTATGGCATAAATAAAATTAAATAATGCCATTTACTTATTCACATGGATATTCTACTAATCGAATAATCACATGAAAAATCAATAACCACTTTCATAATGATGGAATGCATAATGATGAACTTTAATTTCTTTGTCAAGGCCTCGTCCCAAGACCATGGGGCTAAGTGTAACTGGAACCCAACCCGAAGTGCCTCTAATAATCGGACACCAACCCGAAGTGCCTCTAATAACCGGACACCAACCCGGAGTTCCTCTAATAACCGGAGACCAAACCGGAGTTCCTCTAATAATTGGATACCAAACCGGAGTTCCTCTAATAACCGGAGACCAAACCGGAGGGCTTACTTTTACCGGTCCCCAACCCGGAACATTGTTCTCTAACACATTCATCTGAATGGAAGGTTGAAATATAACATAAACATTTGGATTAAAATAACTTATAAAATGTCAATAATTTAAACAAAAACCATGAGTGACATAAGAATAACTTATGCACATTCAAAAATATCACAAAACCTTCAATAATATAGGGATGTTTTGTATCATAATAAATCAACTTCAAATAAGCTTAAAATCCATCAAAGGATGTTGACATAGATGAAATCAAAACTATTTTAGAGAAATATCTTTTTTTTAAATCATTTTAAAAGTAACATAATTATAAAATAATACATTCAATTTGAAAATATTCTTATAATCTTGTAAGGGAAGCTTCGATGATTTTATAACGGCGGAAAATAACCGCACCCGCCGTATAAGTTAAAAAAACATTCTTACCTTCATTCTATCGAAAAGGTTAAAAGCACCTTGTTTGGAAAACGACGGAAAGATTCCTTTATAAACCACTTATAAAAAGTCAAAAAAAGGTATAAATGACTTTAACCCATATTCTTGTAAATAGTAAAAATGTTTTGAATTACATTTTGAAGAAACATGGATGTGGATGATAAAGAGATCCCAGTAGATTATTACGTATAAACAACCTCGGATAATGAAGAGATTGTGAAATAACCCTTACCAATTTGGTAACTTATGGAACATACAACCCATGAAAGAGGTATCATACAATGAATATGTAAATAAACATAAATTAGAGTGTATTACAAAAAAAATATAATTATGGGCAGTACATACACCACACAAAAGGTGATGGTGGCAATATGGCATGAATCTCACGGGAATAAGGAGTGAGATGAAAACCCCTTACCTTGTACTTTTCCTTGGTTGGGGTAGGTTAAAATCCTGTATAATGGTGAAATAATTGTTATTAAATTATTCAAGAATCAGATATATTAATATGATATCATATATGATCTTTTAACATTGATTTGTTAATAATATCTTTTAATTATCGTCATTTCGGGTGTTAACTTACTCATTTTCTTTTATATGTTTTGTTACATAAGCCGTGTTTGTTATCGATAGGTTGTATCTTATTCATATCCCGAATGATATCAAGTCCTTATACATCATTTTTAAATCATCAAATGATAATTATATTTTAATGGATACGATGGAGAATGAATCTCATCGCGTTCGTGGAGACGGTAGTCCGTACGTACGCACGAGCGACAATATCATTCTTTTGATATTAAAATAATATATAAATGGATGTTATATCATATATACAGAATCATTAACATGTTATATTTATTATTTACATGAGTTACACATCATTATTATACCCATTCAAATAATAATATATTGAATAACAATTACACCACAACGTGGAGACGGTATGCCGTACGTACGCACGTATGGTGACATGTTATTCAAAGGGTGGATAGAATACTGAATATGGTGGTACCATATTTATAATAACAATCATAGTATATATAAGATACTGGAGTTATTATTTTAGAATTGTAATAACAAAGAAAGAATAAGTGGAAGAAGAAAGTAACTTGAAAAGGGGTGGTGAAAACATTACCTCTTCTTCAGGTTCTTCCTTTTGATTTGATCAAAAGGGCTCCTTAGGTTGGATTTCTGATCAAACTAAGGCCTCTAGGCTGTAGTGAGGGATCTTGGGAGAGTATTTGGGAAGATTTTGGCCGATCAAAAAGGCTTTGAAGGTGTGAAGAAATGGGAAGGAAGAGTGCGCTTTTATAAGAGGGGTGAGGGGCACCTTTGGAAGAGCTAGAAATATTAGTTTATATTAAATTCATATTCGGTTTCTAATGGCTCAAAAGTTTATTAATCATAGTTTAAGGTGGGGATAGGTCTAAAAAAACTCAACCAATAGAATTTATACAGGTTTGGGTACTTATATTAACCTTATCTTTAAGTATTAACTCTAAGTTAATTAGTTTCACTTTTACAATGTCTCTATGAATTTTTATATTATATGGTTAATAAACATACCATATACATCCAAGAGACCCCCAAGTGGTCCATTAATGATACAAATATCATGAAGTAAGTCTCTTGGCAGAACCTTAGATTTTTAGGAATTTAATATCAATTAATAATATATTATTTGTTTTAAAAACTCTTTTATGTCAATTTTGACACTATTCAATAGTTGATTTTCTTGAAACTCATAACAGAATGATTACTTCGAAAAACGTTAATTACATAAATCCTAATATGTCATATTATCCTATAAAATTATTTTAATTCATTAAAAGTTTCGTATTATATTTATTTGGGTATTTATAATAACAATTATTTTGATTTTTCACTATTATAGTAATTAATGCATCATCATTGTGTCATAAATAAATAAAATTATTTAATGTATAAAAATTATAAATAAAATATCCTTATGTATGAAATCTTCTTATCTTTCTAATGAATATTTATAATCTAAAATCCAACATAGATAACCCTAAGTACAAATTGTTTTTCTAAAGGATATATGCTTGTGTCATTTTTGTATTCATTTTAACATAATTAAAATAAAGTGTCCTTATCACCTACAAGTGGCACCATGGGGTCCCAAAATCGACCCAAATATGCCTATGTCCGAACATGTATCAACCAATAAGGCTAGGACACGTTTTAGGGTAATTTAGTATTATTATAATATTATTTTTTAACTCTTTTTACCCGATTTTCCCTTAACCATGGTAAATAAAATATTTACCGCAGTAATTATTCAAAATGTCTAAAAATAAAAGTTACCTATTTACAAAATTTGAACATCCTGATTCCAAATATGGAATCCATTTTCCTAAATTCAAAACACAGAAGTGACAGAAATTAATTTAAAATTAATTCCCGCTGTCAAAACAAAAAGCGTGTTTTTAAGAGATAATAACTATCAAAAGATTGACACTTGTTTATGTTCGGTTTAATTGTAAAATTATGCCCAATGAACAACATTATATTAAATGGTAAAAATATATTCTAAATATACTTTAAAACCACTCAAATTCATAATTTATCACTATTAATTATTTTGATTAAAAAAGTTGTTTTTAATTAAAATTTAGTAATTTTTATTATTCATCAAAATATTAAAGTTATCCGAAAAGTACCAAAATTTCACCTTAGGCTAAATTAGATATTCAAAATCCAAAAATTAAGTCCATTTTTACATATAAAATATATATAATTTCAAGAAGTATGTATTACTATTCATAACGGCTAGTTTGATTGGTTGTGGTGTGTGTTAGAACTCAAAGTTGCGTACAACACATGCTACTGTATTATTCAAAGGAAAGCGTACCGTGGAAGCCTGGGATGTTTCATTTAAAATTTTTTTTTTTGATGTCCCCATTTAGTCAAAAAGTTTAAAATATTTTCTTTAAAAATGGTTCACCATTAAAAGTTTCTAAAACTGCAATACTGAAAATTAATTTGTTCTTACATTATGTCTATGAAACTCATAATATGGATTCTAAAATTATAAGGATTATATAAAGATTAAAATTTAGTTAATACTATTCATAACCTCTTTTGAACGGCTTGTTTGGTAAGTCATGGTGTAATTGAACTCGGTGTTGCGTGTAGTGCAAGTTATTGAATTATTTTGAAAAAATAACACACTATGAATTCTTGGGGTGTTACAAGAATCTTCCTCAATTGTGTGTGAACCACACTGGAAGAATGAGGGAAAAAAGATGGATAGAAAGAGATAAATAAAATAGTGGAAAATCTAAAAATTTTCCATATAGGAGTTCCCATAGTTAGATCAAATTGTTTTACAAACCATCTAGTAAATGTGTAGGATACAGTTCATATGTACTATCTATATGGAAGTACCCATTTGTAATTCCACATAGTTTCATCTAACAGTGTGAATACCCCGAGGAATACCTCTACAATAACTAAATATATACATTCATTATTGTGTGGCTCACCCAGATTGGTTTTCCAAACCATTTAGCAGTGCTATATATTGTCCTACGATTAGCTGGAGGAGGCTGCATGGTTTTCCACAAAGCATGTGTCTTGACCAAAAACTCACAAAACCACCCTTTGGTCCTCAAACACTCCAAAAAAACATCCAAACACCATAGTATTTTTAAAAACCGAGAAAACCATCAAAAAAATGATATAGGGTTCAAATAAAGCATATAAATTAGTTCTACTGATCGGAAATGATATTGGAATACCCACTAAATGAAAAAATAAAAATGGTAGAGGGTTTCCATACAATTCAAAAAGCGGGCATGTAACACTTTTCCAAATCATATTTTCTCTCATTTTAGGTAGAAGGAAATTTATCATATGGTGTGGTTTTCCATTAGAAATTTAATTATCACTTCATTTACAATTCTCAAAATATTATTTTAATACATGAAATTATTAATGTAAATTTTTTTCTTCTAAATGACTAATCTCATAAATAATTTTGGGTTTACATAAAATTCCATGAATATATAGACAAAATAAGTGTCATTTAATGTATTATATATATATATAAATATTTAATATTGTATTTTAATTTATATAATATTTCTAATTTAATAACACATAATATTATTTATTTTGTGAACTGGGATCCATATTTCTCTAGGATATAACTGTACTAAGCTAGTATCTAAATGAGTATAATTATTTAAAACAATAATTATATTCTAAAACATGAGATTATTAACTGACCAAAATCATTAAAAAAAAAGAATATTCTCAATATCAAGCATCTTGGTCCCAATATGAATGGGTTACGAAGTCAATTTCCACTCAACAATTTCATTATGAAAATTACTAAATTTCCAATCAACACATGATTGAATATTGTTGTTCAACTAAGAATAAATAACTTATTTGATTGAGAACGGTGATGAAAATTTTTAATAACATTATAATGAAATTTTAATCATAGATATTGAATGAATGATTTTATATTTATATTCTCCATTAACAGATCATATATCACATACATAACCTATATGATTAAATTATGAATAATTCAATAATATTTATCTTATGGAAACTCAAGGAATTTTACGCAAACTAAATAAATATTTTAATGAAATTTTTTCTTTTATATCTCATATGATGTTCAATACATAAAATAAAATTACGTAGAACAATTCCATGTGTCTATATTAATTTTAGTTACCCATAAAGACCTTGTATTCTTAAGGGGTCTAGTGGATGGGAGACCTGGGATTGTGATATTTCACCTTGGGGATCTGAAAAAGGAAAAAACAAATCAAATTACCCTTACAAGGAGTGATCACATAATAAAAATTAATATAAATGTTTCATGTAAGACTTAAATTGGGGTTTTCATAGTGTTAATATATTATAAGTTTTTATAAATTTATAATACTTTTTTATTCCTTTTCCATTTAACAAGTGTAGATTTTATGCCAAAACAAGATTTTAATACTGATTCCCACACTCAGAGGATAGAGAAAGTAATAATAAAACCCATCCATGATCATAAAACGTAAATCCAAAATATAAGAATAAAATAAAATTATAAAAATTCAATTTAAATTGATTTGTAATATTTAGATATTTCGTGAATTTTCAAATTCACTACTTATTCAGTATCCATGGATAAGACTTATAACAATTAACATGGTGTGATTCACATCATATCTAATTGATGATAGCAACACTAATAGGAAAAATTATGTAACCAGAAAAGATAAAAACATTATAGATAATTCTAATGTGAAAAACTAGAAAGATGTTTTAGAATAGGAAACTAGAGAAATCTTTCTCAAATAATGAAAATTAAAGAACAATAATATCACATTCCACCTCAATTTTAGTTAAAATACCAAAGACATCCTCATCTGTGATTGGTCATTGTGATTGAAATTGATGTATCCCCACAAAATGGGATGAATTGCCTCGAAATGATCCTACCACCTACCACCTACAATCATACATCATCATTTTCAATACATGTATGAAATATAGAATATAATAGAGTCACCATTATGTGTATATAATATTTTACATGATAAATTTTGATCTGTTGAAAATAAAATCTTCGATACGTCTCTCATATGTTGAAAATTTACAATCCTAATCATAAGGACACAATGTGGGATTTTATCACAATATCTCTGGACCAATGGTTCTATACCTCATCCATGCACATCTAGGCTTCCTGATCATACAACCTCTACATCATCTAATCTTCGTCAACATATGGTAAAAACATAAATAATCATATATATTGTCGTAAATTATAATATGCTTTAATGTCATCACAATTAGTGATATGATCCCACAAACATCTAATGTATACATAAAAAAATTGTAAGTAATGTTTACACAACATAATTTCATTATCATGAAAATAAAATTACATTATAAATCATCCCATCTACAAATTTAAATATGTAACATAATAGATAAGCATTAATAAGAGAAGAAAATAACGTTCTAAGAACCCAATATAGATTTTAAGCCTATTAATTGACCATAACAACACAGATCATGAGATGATAGAGGAAATGTTGGCCATAACCATTATAGGATTAACATGAGGTAAGACATATCTCTAACTATATTTCATGTCTTTGTGTAAAATAAAATCACCAAATCTTGTGGTTTATACATGTTTGGAGGTGAGACAAAGTACACCTCTCTAGGGATAAATTCATATTTCTCAACACTGTGGATAAATACACATATCTATGAAAATATCTATATATATGGTCCTCTAGAATACATGATTTTGAGAGGAGAGATAGTATATGTTGCATCACCATCCCTTATGATCCCAGCTATGGATGATAATGGATGTTTCCACTCAAGTGAGTTTCAATCAATTACATTTTTATATGTAGGATGACATAAGATTTACCCATATCCACTTATTATATCCATAATGTTTATAGATTACAAAATTATATGGTTATAAATATCCATATATCTCATCCACTATATACATATATCAGTGGTACTGGAGGAATTAAACATATCCATCCATCACACACATGATATGCTCTCGGAAATATTTACATCAACCTATCCACTATTGGTAGATGATCTATCTTAATCCAGATATGTGGATGAGTAAAATTGTGTACAAGTATAATTCATCAATATTCATTACTCATATTGGTGGGTGAGAAAGACCATAAACACTTTTATCCCACTCCAACCCTAGACATAGGTTGAGTATAGATGGGGTCCACCATCATGAACCATAAAAATGATATCGATCAATCATAGGATACATCACATATAAAATTGGATTAGTTGTTCCAATCAATAATTACTATAAAGGATTACCCTAATAGTCACGAAATACATCACCTAATGAAATCCAATGTTATTATATCATCCTTATCATATCCACATAGACTTATCTCAACAAATCTATGGATAATTCAATAAGATATGAGTGTAATTCAATAAGATATCCTAGTATATTCATCATATAAAAGTTGATACTACTTGAACATGTACATCACTAGATGTCAGAACATCCCTAATGAGTTTATACATTTATATATCATTGAAATGTACAGATTGTAAGTCTATGTCGACAATGTTTTTAATTATTCAACTTGAAATGTCCTAAATGGGTTAATATCATTTCTATCATTTAGATTTCCATTCACATAATATCTTGTAACTATGGTTACTCCATTACATTACATAACCATTATCATATCTAACATAAATAATTAAAATAGGATTCCACTAGCATATTCATTATAGTTTATGTCACCATACACAAGTACATTCTTTTAAATTAAAAACATTCATTTAGATCCTCTGTATACATTATTATTGGGCCACAATATTTACAGTAGTTCCCATACATATTGAAATATCATTATATTGCTTCCATTATTGACTTTGACCAATAGCTTTCATTATCATCCAATATAATGTAATCAAATTATAAAAATCTATTACTCTAATAGAATTCATGACAATAATTGATAGAAAATTTTTTTTATTATACACTCTAGTAAAAAGTTTTCTATTCATAATGAAATTTAATAAATCTTATATTTATTATTTACTCAACCTCACTCAATTTTTATTCCAATCACATTGTTCATTCATTATTTTAATTCACTATTTTTATTCCTGAGTTCTTTCCATTCCATTTCATGATTTCCATAAATTATAATGAAACTTGAACAACATGAAAAGTTTAACTTTATCATAATGAATTCATAAGACCTTATGTGTTTTGAAAACATTTTATGCTAAATAATAATAAATTATAATAATTAATATAACTTTCAATAATATCAGGTTGCATCAATTGATATATAAACAAGAACCATTCACCACATCTCATGTTTATGAAATAAATCCATAAATTTTAAGTTCGAATATCATTTATGGTTGTTAAAATCCCATAAATATTGTTATTATATTTTAATAAAAAAATTATTAATATATAATTAAAAAAACTACATATCCTATTCATGTAATTCACATTTCTAAGAGTTAATTTCTTACATTAAAAAATTCCTAGTGATAAAGGTCTATCTATACCTTATTCATTTAATTTATTAAATATAAATTATTAATATCTAATAATTATAATTTATCCAATTGAAGTAATTTTTATATGAATAATTCAACTACTAATCATTTTAAAATTGAATAAAAATAGATCCATTGTATTTGAGATGTCACATGGAGTCCAATATTACTTCCTGACTCAAATTTTCAGTTTCACATACAGATCCACACTTCTCTCTATATAGAAAATAATTGTTATGAAAATATATCCTCTATGTTCCCTATCCGCATTCATATAATCCCTTCACTTGGAATACATTCCTCTTTTATTTGAATATTGTGACTAAGAGGACTGCTAGATAATAGTTGGTTAATGTGTGCATTTTAAAGACCCGAAAATTTCAGGGAATTTTTTTAATAAATTGTTTGGAATTTTACAAGTCCGAAATTTCTGACGGTGCCGGATTCAGAGGCCCGGTGTTCCCAGAATCAATTTCTAATGTTTTGTTCAGGTACGTTCAGTAAATGTACATGAATTTTTTTCAATATTTTGAACCGGTGCTTAGAATTGAAATTTGAGGACACCGATAAACTCACAATGCCGGTATTCGCTTAAGCAGACCATTACCGCAGTTGCGTATTATACAAGACGAAAGTTATAAATTGGGGTTACTAATTAAAATTTTAAATTAAATAAAAAGGTGTGTGCAACACATTTTTATTTGAATGGTGGTTAATGTCTCTAGATGGAGGTTAGGGGGAACCACACCCTATACTCCCTTGGGAGGATATAACTAAGAGTGGGTCCCACACAAACATAAACCCCTCAACTCCCCTTGAAACCCCCCTTTGATACTATTGGACTTCCCTTTGAATTAATGATGCTACCTTTCCCCTATTAATTTTTTAAACCATCCAGCTACCTTCATTAGGGTGCCACCACAATTAATTAATATCTTAATAAATTAATTTGAGTATTTGAAATATTCTGAATTTATTTTTCCAACATTAAAAGAAGACATTACATTATTTTAATGGGGTTGGCACATATTACCTTGGTGGAACTTTTGGAGAATTAGAAAGAGATAATTCTTCCCTGAATACCACGATGAACACCCATTATATCCAATTAAGAGCAACAAAACCATCTTCGATCTTCGTCCAAGCCACCAGAGGAGGAGTCGCCCGTGAGGAACGTCAACTACACTTCTTTGGATATTTCCCAATGTCAACGAAATTGAAGTCCGTCTTCTGTGATGCCCGACATCCGCGACACCATTATTCATGGCTCGTCGACGTGCTACGTCAAGTACGAGGTAAGGGGTTGTTTATTGATATATATAATTCCAAACTTCATCATTATAATTAAATGATTTGAATTCCCAACTGTTAACATCATAACAAGGTGGGTTCGGGCCGCAACAACACGACCCCGAACCTCCCCCATACTTGTTGGTTTTATTGGCAACGGTAGCGGAGCCGGAAGGGCACAGTGCCTTCACACCGCGCCAGAGAAAGGATGCCACTTCCATGTAGGCCGTGGCGGTCAAAATAGGCTGCAGAAACCAAAGACCGCGACCAGGCCATGCCGCAGCGGTGGAGGATCGGTGTCGTCGCGCTGACCACTTGGAGGAAACCATGGGCTGAATCCGCGAGCCGTTCGAATGAAGAGAATCATCTATCCACCTTCCGGCCAGGATGGAGGACCACAACGCCGCTTGGCGCTACACTGTGGAGAAGACCACGGCCAGGAACCGCGGGCCCCTCGCCGGGCGAACCGAACGGCCACCTGCCGGCTTTGCTGATGAACATTGGCGCTGCTTGCCGCCCTGGGGGAGGAAAAGTGGCCCGCTATGCAGGCCCCTCTCAATGGATAGAACCAGCTGGCTTTGGCCGGCCGCGCAGGGAGAGGTGGCGTCGCTCGGCGCAATCGGGCAAACCGGACCGGCCCACTCAGCGAGCGGGGCCTGCAGGTGGGCTGCACCCCACCGGGCCGGGCCGATCCCCCAGCCGGTTCAGACCCGCCAAACTGGGTCTGGCTAACCCCCCAGCCAGGTCGAACCTGTCAAACCTGTCCGTGCCGACCCCCATCCGGTTCGGACCCACCGAGTCGGGTCGGGCCGACCCGCCAGCCCACTAGACTTGAAGGGTCGGACCTGACATCGCCTAATTGTTAATGTCTTTAAGACCGCACGTTAGAACGACACACTGTATACGGCACAATGACCCTTGGAATGAGGCGTTCCTTTTGCGAACTCAATGTCAATTTTGGAAATCATTGAAAAAATGGCCGGGTTTGGATCAAGCGTAAATCCAACCGAGCCCCTAGAACGAAAATGCCAATAACTCTCAGACCACGAGTCTGATTGTCGCGCCGTCTATAACATTAGGTTCCTTATGATAATATGGATATTCGGGATACATTAAATCAGGACTTCGTGATAGTTGACATATCAAAACCTTTTCTTGAGGAGCGGACCCTCCCAGAATTGAGAGTGTTGTATGTGTGTACCCTAGAGATGCCTGTGACTGCGACGACTAATGTACTGGAATCCTCTATGGGTTTGACGATGACGACGATTGTACTGGAATCATGTATGGGTTAGATAGTTCTAAATTCTGTTCCTATATCCTTTGAGGGTTCAGCAGAATAGTAGGTCCTGTATCCTATGGCGGACCAAAAGCTTAGGTGAGAAAGCTGGTCCTGTATCTTGTTTGGGTCCGACAGCTCAGATGAATTATAACTGGTCCTGTATCCTATGTGGGTCCGACAGCTTAGACGAGATAGCTGGTCATGTATCCTGTGGGGGTCCGACAGCTTAGCTAGTCCTGTATCATGTGTGGGTCCGACAGCTTAGATAATACAGTGGCTACATCTGATCATCTATATCTCACTACTATTGTGGAATTCCTGTGCATGGTGAGTCATGTCTTTCAACAATTATCAATTTGGTGATTGAATATACTTCTTTTTTGGAGTTGGTTTGTGGTTGTGCTCGAGTGTTGGAGCCAGACTGAGATCGGTAACATAGGCATATGTATGGTCATATACCTAAGTAGGGTTGGTTGATACATCATTATTATATCATTCTTCTTTTGTTTATCCTTAGTGGATATTGTGAGACCTTGCAGGTCTCGGGGTCCCTAATGAGTATTGTTATACTCACCCCTACACGGGTTATGCCCGCACCACGTTGTGTTGGATGCAGACAACAGACAGTTCTCACGGAGGCTAAGAGCGCCATGACTGGACGGTACCCAGAGGTGGACCTTACGAGTAGTCGGCACTCGGAGGAGACTAACAGACGTGAGTGCTGAGGTGGCCATATGTACGTACCGTTTTGTTAGGAACCCCAGAGGATGATTCAGTAGCTGCTCTTTACATTCAGTTGTTTTTCCATTTTTACTTGTACTTGTTGTTATGTTGGGTTTGTATACTGACCCATTTACCTTCCTACACAGTCTTTTGTATTCATTTTTTACTTAGTAATTACTTCATGTTGTGTTCTATGTTTTTTTTTATTAATTTTATAAAGGAAATGCCTTCCCAGCCTAGGGATTTTTGCCTTGGTTCTTGTCGACAGCCACTGGCCTATTGTAGGCATGCGTGGGGTAGTCAAGACATGGGCTCCGAGGACGGGTCATGACAAAATGGTATCAGAGGAGTCGGTTCTACCACATAACTCAGGACATCCATAGTGGATGTGGGATGGGATGTCCATGGATTTCGTGATGGGACATCCACTTACATCTAGAGGAGATCACTCTATCTAGGTGGTCGAAGACCGACTCACCAAGTCGGCCCACTTCCTACCGATTAGAGACCAGGTCTCAATAGAGAGCTTGGTACACCTCTACGTTCAGGAGATCATATGTCTTCATGGTGTGCCATCGACTACCGTCTCCGATCGATATACTCATTTCACTACCCAGCTATGGAAGGGGTTACATGGAGGCTTTTGGGATGCAACTTCACTTTAGCACCGCCTTCCATCCTCAGAAGAATGGTCAGACTGATATGACCATTTAGACTCTCGAAGACATGATTTGTGCATGTTTCCTTGACTTTGGTTGCAAATAGGAGGATCACATACCTTTGGTCGAGTTTTCATGCAACAACAGCTACCACTCCCCTATCGAGATGGCTCCTTACGAGAAACCGAACGACAGAACTTGCAGATCACCTCTATGCAGGACTGACCCAGGGGAGTCAGCACTTGTAGGACTAGAAATGGTGCAGGCTATGATAGAGAAGGTGCAGATAATCAAGGAGCAGATAAAGACTGCATATAGAAGACAAAAGACCTATACTGATAGAAGATGGGGACCACCAGATTTCGGGGATGGTGAACACATCTTCCTAGGGGTCTCACCTCGACGAGGTCTAAATAGATATTCCTGAGGTGGAAAGTTATCTGCATGTTTTATCATGTCATTCTAGGTCCTCAGGAGAGTAGGCGAGGTGGATTACCACATGGAAATTCAATCTCAGTTGCATCAGGTGCACGATGTATTCCACGAATCTCAGTTGTGGAGATATGTGCACGTCCCATCCCATATCATTGACCATGGGGAGCTGGATATCGATGACGAGGTGAAATTCATAGAGGTCCTAGTGGAGATCGAGGATCGACTGGAGTAGGTCCTATGAGGATGGTCAATTCCTCTGCTACGCATTCTCTGGGAGCATGAGAACCTCCAGAGATCACCTAGGTGGGGGAGGCTCAGATGCGTGGTCATTACCTCCATTTATTTTCCCTTGTTTGTGTTATTGATTTACGGGGACATAAAGGCCTTAGGTGGGTGTAATGTAAAGACCCAGAAATATCAAGGAAATTTTTTTCTTAAATTATTTGGAATTCTACGAGTTCGAAGATTCTGATGGCACCCGATTCTGAGACCCGGTGTGCCGAGAATCAATTTCTGAAGTTTTGTTCATGTAATTTCAGTAAACATACATTTAGGTTTTTCTATCCTTCGAACCGATGATTGGAATTGAAATCCAAAGACACCGATGAACCCATAGCACCAGTATTCACTTAAGGATACCTTTACCACAATTTCATTTTATACAGGATGGATGTTATAAATTGGGGATACTAATAAGAAATAGAAATTATATGAAAATGTATGTGCAACACATTTTTATTTGAAAGGTGGTTAAAGTCTCTATGTGAAGGTTAGGGGTGGGGCCCAACACACACTAACCTCCCTTGTGAGGATATAACTAGGGGTGGGGCCCACATGACCACAAGCCCCTAAAATCCCATTGAAAACCCTTTTTGAAACTCTTGGACTTCCCTTTGAATTACGAAAGCCACCTCTCCCCTATTAAAATTTTAAACCATCCACCTACTCTCATTATGGTAACAACACAATTTATTAATTTCTTAATTAATTAATTTGAGTATTTGAAATCTTCTGAATTTATTCTTCCAACATTAAAAGAAGTCATTACAGTCTTTTAATGGGGTTGGCACATATTTCCTTGGTGGAACTTTTGGAGAATTAGAGAGAGAGAATTCTTCCCCGAAGAACATGAAGAACTCCCTTTCTCTCCGACGAAGAATGACAAAACCATCTTCGATCTTCGTCCAAGCCACAAGAGGAGGAGCCACCCAAGAGGAACTACGACTATTATTCTTCTTTGGACGTTTCCCGACATCAACAAAATCGACATCCATCTTCCGCGACGCCTGACTTCCGCGACACCATCTTCTGTGGCTCATCGATGTTCAACGTCAAATACGAGGTAGGGGTTGTTTTGAGCTATCTATAATTCCGAACTTCATCTTTCTAATTAAATAATGTGAATTTCCAACTGTGAACATCGTAAAAAGGAGGGTTAGGGCCACACGAATAGGGCCCGAACCTCCCCCATTCTTTTTGGTTTTATTGTAGACGTTGGTGAAGCTGGAAGGGCATGGTACCATCGCACCACGCCAGAGAGAGCTGGCCACGGACTTGTAGTCTGTGGAATTCAGAAGAGGCGGTGACAACTGAAGGCCACAACCAAGCTGGGCAGCACCTGTGGAGGACTGGAACTCTCACGCAGGCCACATGGAGGAAATTTCAGCCCACATCCATAGGGTGCTCGAACGAACCGAACGGGCGGGCTGCATGCTGGCCGTGCTGGAGGACCGCGGTGCCTCTTGGTGACAAGCTTTGGAGAACACTACGGCCCACCACTGCAGGCCGCTCACCGGGTGAACCAGTCGGGCTGAAGAACTGTGACGCCGCTTGGTGCTGTGTGGGAGGAACAACACACGAGCTGGGTCCACAGGTGGGCCACGTCCCACCGGGTCGAGCCAACCCCCCTACCTGGACGGACTCGCTAAACTGAGCTGGGCCGACCACTATCCGGGTCGGACCTGCTGAGTCGGGTCAGGCCAACCCGCTAGCCGACTGGGCTTGACGGGTCGGGCCCGACATCCCCTAATTGTGAATATCATTAAGACCGCGTGTTCGAACAACGTGCCGTCTGTGGCACTGGGACTCTTGCAATGAGGCGGTCCTTTTTCGATACTCTAAGTGAGTTTTGAACGAATTTGAAAAAATGATCGGGTTTTGATCTAGTATAAATCCAACCGGGCCCCTGGAACATAAATTCCAATAAATCTCAGAAGGGCGTCCAATTGTCGCGCCGTCTGTTGCATTGGGTTACTTATAATGAGTTGGAACTTTGGGATACATCAACTTAGGACATCCTGATAGTTGATGTATCGACCTTTTTTCTCAAGGAGCAGACCCTCCCAGAATTGAGTGTGCTATGTGTGGGAACCCTAGAGCTGGATGCAACTACGGAAACTACTGTAATGGAATCCTCCATGGGTTTGACGACGACAACTACTATACCATAATCCTATGTGGGTTCGACAGTTTTGACTTCTTTTCCTGTATCCAGTGTGGGTCTGATAGAATATTCGGTCCTGTATCCTGTATGGGTCTGACAGTTCAGATGAATTATAGTTTGTCCTATATCATGTTTGGGTCTGATAGATTAGATGAGATAGTGGGTCCTATATCATGTGTTGGTCCAATATCTTAGATGGTCATGTATCTTTTGTGGGTCCGACAGCTTAGATGATCCAGTGGCTACATATGATCATCTATATCTCTCTACTATTGTGGCATGCCTGTGTGAGATGAGTCATGTCTTTCAACCATAATCAATGTGTTGATTTCCTTTACTTCCTATGTAGAATTGGTTTTTGCTTGGGCTCGAGTGTTGGAGCCGGACTGAGATTAGTAACTTAGGTATATGTATGGGATATACCTAAGTAGGGTTGGTTGATACTTCGTGATTGAATCTTTATTATTTTGTTTATCCTTTGTGGATATTGAGAGACCTTGAGGGTCTAAGGGTCCATACTAAGTATCGTTATACTCACCCCTGCATGGGTTATGCCCACACCTCGTTTTGTTCGATGCAGATGATGGACAACGCTGACGGAGGCCGAGCGCACAACAATTGGATGTTACCCGGAGGTGGACCTTGCGATGAGTTGGCACACGGAGGAGACTAACAGATGTGAGTACTGAGGTGGCCATATGTACCTACCGTTCAGGTAGGAACCCCGGAGGACAATCCAAGAGATTCTCTTTACTTTCAGTTGTTTTCCCCTTTTTTCTTGTACTTGTTGTTCAGTTGGGTTTGTATACTGGCCCATTTACATTCTAGCACACTCTTTTGTATTCAGTTTTACTTAGTAATTACTTCCAGTTGTGTAATCTATTGGGTCTCATTACTTTTATAATGGAAATGCCTTCCCAGCTCGGGGATTTATGCCTTATTCTAGTCACCAACCCCTGGCCTATGGAAGGAGGGCATGGGGTAGTCACAACACATGCCCCGAGGATGGGTCGTGACATGCATGGATCAGCCGAGTAGTGTTATATTCTCTACATCATTTAATCATCATGATTTGACCTCTTTTTCATAAAATTATATATTAAAATGTATCTATTGTGGTGGGGTTGAAAAAAATAATTGAACCGTCGAATGAAATTAATCTGGTGGGAATGTGTGATTTGGATGCCAAGAAATTAGAGCCTTTCGCAACCCACACCCTAGAAATAATGTTGATAAGTCACAACCTTCTCTTATTATCCACAATCATAGGGGATAGTAATTTATGATATGGATTTTCACATATTGGGAGTTTGATCTCACCCCTTTAATATGCTTAATTTTTCAAAGATATGAATATGATTACATCATGTGACATGTATAATAATGTGATTAGGTGTGAAAATTTTTGGAAACCTATATCATTATGTTATAGTTTTTTGATGTAACATTTTGGCCCCATTATTAAATAATTATTGAATTTATGTTTATCTTGGGTCCCTTCATTTAAGAACCACCTCACCTTAAAATGAATTCCCTATACAAACATCTTCATTCAAAGAATAATTTAAAAAAAATGTACATTTAATCTATTTTTTTAGTTCTTTATAGTCGCTTAATTGGGTATCTTCCAAGTGGTATCTCTATCATTATGAAAAAAATTATCCAAATTGATATTTGAAATCATCATTGTATGATTTTTTGGTAGAATCAATGTCATTATTTAAAAAAGTTATTCCAATACTCCAATGACTATGAACATATCCTTTTTTATTATCAAGTTTTTAACGAATTTATTTAAAATAATAAATTGACTCTCACCAATAATATATGGTATATACTCATCATTCAGATTGCATATGTGTCATCAGGTTGAATACATGAAATAATATACATGATAAATCATGTAGATGATTCTCATGGAATTATATCTATATTTTTCATATCCTTAGAAGGATTTTAAATCTTCCAAATATTTATTCCATGTTATAAAAAAATATTTCTCCTTGTAATTATCTATTCTGAACCACTATGTCAGTTTTCTAATATATGTGTCTCTACAAAGTACATCCGTCCTTTATTATAAATCTTTATAATACCTTCGTACCAGGAATGTATATTTTTAGTCTACTTCCTTTATTGAGAATCATTTATTCAATCAATTATTTATATAGTGAAAATTAGAGATATCATTTTCAATATGTATAATTTAATCGTTATAAAATATCATTAAAACTACTATATTCAAACTAATAATCTTATATAGATAGTAATTATCATTAATCATTATAAAATAATACTATTTGATTACATTAACAAATCATATAATCCAACTTCCAGAATCATTCTTCAATCCACTTGTAAAACTTTTGTACTCACACTAATTTAAAAACTCATTTAGAATTTCAAAAAAATTTGGTTGAATGATATACACATCCTAAAATAATTTCATCTTTGGAAATTAAGTTTCTATAACAATTTAAAACACCTCATAATAAATAAAAATTTTATAGATATCGCAATGAATATGGAATTTATAATCACAACTAGAATGATTTTTTATTCTTAGTAAATTAGAAGAATATTTTAAACCATTATAAATCATGAAATCATTATTGGTACACACTCTACCATTCATGATAGGTTTCCTTTAGAAAACCCACTTTCCCCTATGGGTATCATCCCTTTAGGTGCAACTACCATATACCAAACATGAATTGTATACATGGATTTCATTTCAAATTCATTTCCTTATTTTTATTTCATGGAATCAAAACTACAATTTTTTATAGTATGAAATGGATACATCTTGTATGGGTATTATTTCATCAACCATTTTCATGAGAATATCATATTTCTTGTTTTTTTGGGGAATCCTTCCAAACATTTGAGTTTATTTTGTTTGTTGAGTTGTATCTTCTTCTATAAATATTTTTGGAATGGTACCAATATCCATATTAATAATTCCAAATGATTATTGGTTTCTAAATTCTCTAAATTTCATATTGCTCTAAAAAAATCCCCAACAAATATCATTCTTTTTAGGGAAAGTATAATGTTAATAAATGAAATATTTTTTTCTTATAATATGATTGAAATAGGATACCATAAACTCTTTGGGATAAACAAAATAAATAAATATTTATCAGACATGGGTCACATTTTTCTAAATTATATCTATATATAAGTGCTTCCAAATCCAAAATACACAAAAAATGAATGGAAATATTGGGAATTTTTAATACCATATCTCAAATGGTGTCTTTATAAATATATTATATAGAAAAAATTATTAAAAATTCAGTATTATCTATTGAATAACTGCATAATATAATAGGATTGAAACATCAGATTTTCCTTGATAAAACATTTTCCAACAATGTATGATTACTCTTTTTTGATACACTATTTAATTATGATATTCTATGGGGAGTTATTTGTTTCTAAATTCTTCAACCTCTAAGGTTATCTATAAATTTCAGGATTATGTATTCACCCCTTGACATGGTAAAATGGTCTTGATAATAATTACAAATTGATTCTGTTCTTTATTAAGAATTTTTTTAAACATGTCAAATGTTTTATATGTGTGTTTCTTCAGAAACACATTTCTATACCTACAAAAGTCATTAGTAAATGTAATAAAGTAACTAAAATGATTATTTTAGTTAGTACTAATGAGTCCCCATCTATCACATTATCAAGGATATAATTTCCACTCTCTCGTTTATCTTCTCTCCCAAAAATAAAACCTTTTTCCTTTTTTAATAAACAAATATATCAAGTCTCAAATTACTCATATTCGACTAATTCCAAAACTCCATATCTAAGTATTCTTTCAATGTGTTTATCCATTATATGTATAAGGAGTCAATACAAAAGTTGGTGGGATTAGAATAAACTATATTCTTTTTATACTGATGTTATATATAGTATTATATGTGTCAGGAACGTATAAACTGGTTATTTTACTCCAATTCCATAAATCATTTCAATATTATATATAGAATAAATATTGTAAATTATAGAGAGTTAAAACCCCTTTGGATATAAATAATATATAAAAATTTATTATATACATATTTAAATAAAATAATAATATTATTTTTTGTTCTTTGATTAATCAATATGGTTAAATTATATCATATGTTTTGAACACTAATACTGCAATCATTTTCTCCATTACTAACATGAAAATAAACTTCCCCCATCATAAATTCCTTCATATATATATATATATATGTTTTTTTAACACAAATGGGGGATTGAAACCTATAACATAATATCCTCAAATAGTGTTTGTGAATTTTACCTTTATAACATTCACATTTACGGGATCAAAATGATTCTCAATGAAAACACTCTTGAATACTATATACTATTTTCTACCTGATTTGTAGGTCATTTTTTTAATGATATCAGTATTATTTCCATAATGAATAACATGTTTTACAACATGGAAATATTTTTGTGTTAGCATCATATTTTATATTTATTATCAATAGAATTTTAATGACAGTATTGTCACAAAATTGAGAGCCAAATAGTCATACGTATTTATTGATCCAAATTCCATAATTCACAAATAAACGGAAATACTAAGATGATAATAACATCCCATAGTTATTTAGGTATATAATCATATCAATTATAAAATTACTTATTATTGGATATTTGATAAAATAACTATTTACCCTAACCCATTAAATGGATATAGTCAACTCTATTTCACTAGTATCCTAGCTGTTATAATTTCCTTTCTAGTTTAATGGAAATAAGATGTCATAAAAAATCAATTATTGGATTAATCTTGAGGATCCCTCTAATTTAATGAAACTACCCATAAAGGTAATTATGAGTTACATATTATAGACTTTTCCTATACAATAATACATATGGGAACTCAGCTAGGCCATGAAAATACCAAGATCGAAGATTAAGGTATTGACATGTGTCCAATTATATGGAATATAACAATTAGTATTTAGTATTTTTTATATTTTATGGTCTCACCGCATTTTTTATACATCATATTCAAATTAAATTCCTTACTCATATGTCTCATGTAATTTTTATATTCTCATTTTTATTTCTTTTTGTATATGCATACATCAAATGATTTTTTATCATTGAATCCATATTTCCCCAACTAAATTGATTTCTTTATAAAATATTATTTTGAAATTTTTTGTACAACATGGATATTGTGATATCAAAAAATAGAATCCCAATAAATATATTCATATATTATTTCATCATATAAAAAATGTACACTAACTCTTCATGTAAACACATAGATTTAAATGAGATTGATAATCTCTACACGAGTAAACCTAATGTGAAAGATATACAACCATTGTCTCCTTTAAAGAATATGGAATAATTCTCCAAGATACAAGGTTACCCTACCCCATGTTCATCTCCTCATGGAACACTACAGAAAGGTTAATTTAATTAAGGATACCTATATCACCTAATATGAACAAACTATGCTCATCAACTAAATTCATGATAATACTTCAATTAAAAACTACGTTCTGGGTAGATAAATACTATATTTTATGGATTCATTCCAATGATGAATAACATCAATGAGACCCGAGGTTAAAGTGAATGAAAATTTTATAGAATCATGCATTACATGAAATACAATTCCCTATCAACAAGAATAAATTTATAAGATTGAAAAATAATACATAATACTCCATATAAAAAAATAATATATTTATGAATAAAGAGATGAAGTACTTATAAATAAATGGTAATTTAAGATATTGGAATATGGGAACAATTTATGAATAATTTTATTAATAAAATCATTTTATATGAATTATCAAATTATGTTAAATATTATGTTTATTCAATAATTATATATATATAAACGTTTATATATAATTTTAATATGATATTTCTTCTATTTTATATTATATGGGATGTCTCTATGTATGAAATTTCATGAAATATTTGATATTTAATATCATATTATATAATTATTTTTAAATATTTTGTACACAATATACATTATATTATTTGAACAAGTTTATCAACGCAATAATCCAGACGTGGTTTACAAAATATAATTAAATAAGACCCTCCTTTTTACTTAAATTTTTTATCATTATATAATTATTAAAATTCATAATTATTTAAATTTTATCCTTATTAATGTGATTTATAATCACATTTTAAATTTCCATTTTAATTTACAAAAATGTATTTTATTTAAGGATTAAAAATATTCCATAAAATATGATAGGATTTCAATATCATTTAATTTTGATTTATAAAAACAATTATAATCCTTTATAATTTTATAAATATATTCATAATATTTACCACTTAATAATTGTACAATTTCTATAATAAATGTTTAATAAAATTTAATCCATCAACCACAAAAATATAAAATTTAATTAAATTATAAATACCATGTTATAATTTTCAAACCCATTTCATTGAAAGATAATTTTAAATATTTATAATATATTTAAAATCAAAATAATTACATCACTAAATGGATCTGAAAACATTATTTTATCATATTATGTAACCATGATATGTGAAAATGTATTTATAAATCCAAAAAATTAATTAATCAATTAATATTGATAGAAAAACCATGATTCGATGATAAATCAACACACAATACCACGGTTGTGTGGGAATAGCATTACCTAATTTGGAAACAACTTACATAACATCCATATAAACCCATTAAATAATTAAATTACCCATAAACTTGGGTTATTAAAGACATTTAATCAGTAATGTAACACATTAATGAAGATCCACACTTTATCATCACTCATGAGTTATAATTCCCAAGAATCAATTAATCATTTAGAGAACATTGTGATACAACTTATGGGTTTTAGAGTCATATCTAGTGAAATTGCAATTCAATGAAAAATCATATTTGAGTTATATATCAAGAATATAATGAACAGTAATTATAAATAAGTACACAAATGTGCATATGTTGATAACAAATAATTAATCTATGAGGAAATTTACTTGCAGTCGATGATTAAAAAACCAAAAAAATATTCCTACATATGAAGGGATTACACCATCCATTTAATCTAAAACCCATTATTAATTATTCCTAAAAAAGGGGTTGTTTTGGATTATCCATTAACCACTGTGGATTATGTATTTATTAGTGCTATAAATATCCTACATTAATGCTATAGAATCAGTAATGTTTTTAGCAACATTAAAATATTATAGTATTTATCAGTTATAAATGTAAATATGATAAAAAATCCCTTCATAAATACTATTATAGGGTTCCTTTAATCAAGTTATCTTTTACAATGATAATATTGAATTGTTCAAAAATATTTCTAGTATTGATTAAAGAAAAGATGTAGTGGTTTAATTTTAAACATACAAAAAATTTTAGTAGAAAATAAAAAATTTCATTTTCAATTAAATTTCAATTATAATACAATAAAAAAAATAAAAAATTATTAAATTCATTTAAAAATTAGTATACATATTTTAATTGGTATGAAAAATTTTACGCATCCATTAACCAATTAGATAAAATTATTGTGTGGTTGACTTTATATAACAATCCCTTCTCAAATGTTCTTGAACATGCTATATGTTTTTGAATATACCATCCTAGATCTAAAAGAAGTGTGTACCTATATAATACATGATTCTTATATTATTATTAGTATAATTATATGAATTAAACAAAATTATTACACAATGTATTGATAAAATGTCATTATGATCTAAAAAGATACACATCGAGTCATACTGGTCACACCACATGTCAGATTAATTAGTGATAGATTAATACACACAAAAATGACTTATGTATCATTATACAATATTAAATTGAAAATAAAATTTTATTTTCTCTCTTTTGAGTTTATGGAATGTGTTTTGAACTAAATTGTAAATTTTGAATAATAACATGCTCTTTGAGTAATATCAGCTATACCATGATTTAGATTATTGTTTTCCAGATTCCTGTATATCAAATATGATTTATGAATCATTTTGATAAACTATAAAAAATATTAATGTGTGTTTTTTTAAGATTTTAGTGAGTGAGAAAACTTTTTAAATAGAATTTCATTATATGCAAAAATAATTTACATTTGATTCATTCCTATAACATCATTTATCTAATTGAAAAGCGATTAACTCCTAAAAATTAGAAATGGCATAATGATCATTTTTTAGAGTATCAATTCAATAATGGGTTGTATTCTACATTATCACAAAGTGGTAATTGTTTCTCCAAAATGTAACTTTCTAAATGAAATCAAAATCATTGAGTCATATCAATGTAATAGTGTATCAGATTGATGTTTGGTTGATTACATCATAGAAAATATGATGTTTATTTTATTATTAACATAAATTATCAAAACAATATTAATATTTCCCTATTTTTTTAATGGCATGAATATTTTGATATAAGATTTCAATTTTATTTTAAAACATGTACTTTGAGTTATAAAATCCATGTTGTGTATCATGATGATGTTTTCATGATTGAGACTTGCTATAACTAATTTATGGATCATTTTAATAATGTAATAGGATAATCCTTGTGATTTTTCATAGTTATTATATAGTTAAATGTGTTTTTAACTAAAATTTCACTTTTTCTGAAAATATGTACTATAAGTCATACCATTTAAACCTTGTGTTGGAAGGATGTGTAGATTATTCTTATATTGGGAAAATGACCTATGGATTTCTTTTTGTAATATAAAAATACAACATGAAAATGTATTCTTATGTTTTACTGAGAAAGCCATGCTCTATGTAAAATGAAATTTTAAACTAAAAACATATATGTTGATTTATATTGGTCCAACCATGTGTCGGATTGATATGTTACTGATTACTATACATAGAAAATATATTATGGAATAATTATCTAATATTCTAAGTCTATGAGTGTTTTTAACTTTTCTTTGAGTGAGTGATACATGTTTTT
Organism: Viscum album; assembly: GCA_963277665.1. NCBI lineage: Eukaryota > Viridiplantae > Streptophyta > Magnoliopsida > Santalales > Viscaceae > Viscum > Viscum album. The sequence goes on from OY728157.1 coordinate 1,098,333,080, forward strand.
AACTAAAATTACAAATTTTAACATAAAAAACACATTTTGTGTAATTTTAGTCACATTTTATATTAGATAAAGGTGTGTAAGATTTAAATAAATCATAAATGACTTATTAATAATTATATTAAATTATCAAAACATTATGAATTATTTTTCATGGTTTTTAGCATGCAACTATTATTTTGAAGAAAATTTCTTTATTAAATAAAAAAAATTAAGTCATACCGACCACACTGTGTGTCATATTAACATGTGATTGATACCTACATACCAAAAATTCTTTACTAATCATCCTATTAATTTTCTAGGACTATTAATGAGTGTTTTCTTCATATACGGTGATTGAAACATGTTCCTATGTCAAATTTAATCCACAAAATGAAAATGTTGAAATTAATCAGTACTTATCAAATCGTGTAACACTACATAATTTTATAAAATACATTTATTCAAATAAATTTAATTTAATTTATATCTTGTGATACATTTAACCTCATTTATAAATTATCCATCATATAATTCACGGTTATATCATAGCCATTAAATTGTTGATATGAATAGGAATACCAAATATTGAAAAATTTATAAAAATGTTTTAGACATAGAAAATATATACTGATAAATAATTACTGAATTTTTTTAAAGTATTTATATGTTTTAAAAATAAATTTATTTCGTCAAAAATAGAGTTCATTACTTTTTTAAGAAAATAAAATATTTAATTTTTTGACATCAATAAAATTAATATGAAAAAATCAACAAAATTACTGAATTCAGAATTTAAAAATTATTTATGAGTGAATTTTTAAAATTTTATAAAATGTTTTATTTTTTTATGAATACTAAAATTTAATGATTTCTATTGAAAAAATTTCTTATTGTTTACAAATAAAAAATTTTACATTTTTAATAAAATTGTTTAAAATGTAACATTAGTTTATATAAACTACGAATAATCCAAATGAGGTTGTTAGAAATAATTTTATGTCAAATATTGGAATGAAAAATTTTTAACTAAGAAAATATTATTATTGAATTATGCTTTCCAGAATATTTTGAGGTTTTAGTATTAATTTAAATTATTAAACATCAATGAATTCAAATTGATAAATTGGATTCCAAATTTGGAATTATAATTTACAAAAAAATTTAATGAGTCCACATTCCCTTTTTGTGATAATGAATACTGAAATAATAAAAATATTGTTACCTCGAAAAGGGTAAAATGAATCAAACATTGTTAAGATTTTGATAAGGATTTAAAATTTATCTAGAACTTGAATTTATCTAATTGGATTAGTTGATTTTAGCCATACTCATCTATGTTTTAGAAAAAATCATTACAGTTTTTACACATTGAATATTTAGTAAAAAAGAATATTAAGCTAGATATCATTTGTTATACCCAACATTGATTTTTTTAAATTTATATATATTACAAAAACATAGTAATTTACATGTTTTTAATATGAAAAATAAATAAAATTGGTAGGTATGAATATGGGTATCCAAATTAAGAATTATATTTCTAATATACATGCTTAATAAAACATTATTTATTACATATTAGTAAATAAAGATTGATTTATTTATAAAATTCATTGAATGATTCAAAAATTAATTTTATTTAAATATGGGTTTCATTGATTTTTATGTGTGGAAACTATAATTAACTTCTTCCAAATTTTTAAATTTGTTTAATAAGATAAAAATTATTTTTTATTTCATCATATCATGATTCATTAATTGTAAATTATGGTATTTTTCTAAAATGATTTATCTTTTAGAGAATATTGAATAATACTGAATTTTCAAATATTGTAACGTTATATGGGTTTTAGAACTCTATGCTTGATATCATATACAACACACAACACTATGAATAAAAGAACCAAAAAATTAATTTTTTTTAAATATCACCTTTTAAAACTATTCTTTTAATTTGTAGATATTAATCGGAATAAACAAATTGTTGAAAATATATTAACGTTATAAATAATAAAAAGTTATTATTTAATGATTAAGAATTAGATACACAATTTTTTTCACAAAAGACACATTATTCCTTAAAAAATTCTAAAAAATTGATTTTAATTGTTTTATATTATAAAATATTTTATTAATTTTATTTACATATGTATAAATTTTTTTTATATAATTTATTTTTCCTTCAGGTTTGAATTTTAAATAAATAGTGAAAACACTTCATTTTATTGACAATTTTATTTTTTCTCAAATTTAAAAAATTCCAATTAATTTATTGTTTTGAAGAATAATTTGTTTAATAATAATATTATTTATCTAATCATGGTCACAATAATAAATTTTATTCTTAAATTTTCAATAAAATCATTTTAATATATAAATAAGCATTTTTTTTGAAAAAAACGTTTTACATTCCTTCCTACATTTTAATATATAATTTATCTATTCCAATTAATGAAATAGATTCATGGAAAATGGATTACATATTTGGAATCATGATTCCAAATTTTAAAAATATATCTCATTTTATTTATAATCATTGTTAATACTCATCACAGTAAGTAATTGTCACCACATCAATGGAATATTGGGTAATTAATGTAAAAAATGTGATATGGAATAAAAAATCAACCAAAAACATTCATTACTATCATGAAATGATTCAATTTCATCCGTAATATTAAAAAATTTGAATATATTGCCATTTTATATTTTTTTATGTTTTTTAATTTAAAATTATTTATTTGAGAGATAGAAAAAAAAATTATTTGCCTTTATACACACACACACACACACACAATATTTTATGATATAGATGAATAAAATATAAGGTAATTTATACATATTAATTTCATTTATAACATTATTTTTTATTATGGAAGTTTAATTCTAATTTTTAGTGATGAAAATTTCATCGTAAATGATTGTGCAGCACCGAAAGAATATTTATTTTATTAATATAAAATGAAACTAATGATTTTACAAATACTAGATCTATTATAATATGAAATAATAATTATGTTCAATGGATTATGTATAAATAAAAAATTATATATTTTTTGAAAATATTAAATTTTAATTAACACTTTTTCATGATGTATTTAAATCCATATAAAATGAATAGTGTAAAAATTAAAATTTATGATATTTATGATATTTAGTAATTAATAATATATTATTAAATGATTTAAATACATAAATAATATAATATAATTTTAATTAAATTATTTTATTAAAAAAAGTACATTTTCCATTTATAGGTAGTTTTCCATTTTATAATAATGTCATTGACCCTCATAATTTACATAAAGTTAAAACTACCATTTTTTGAAAAAGCAATTAACAGAGGGTTGAATGTAAATTTCTTGGATAAAAACACAATTAAAACATGTAAAATTTTTATTATATGATAATATTTTGATTCATATACATATTTTGTTGGAAATATATAATATTTTAGGTGTTTTATTCAATAATTGTAGCTTATATTATTTTAATACCTTAAAAATATACAAAGTGGTCCTCCCCTCACATATAAAAAGGAACCCCACTCTTCATTTAATCATAAGTCTAAAACCACATGGACAATAAATTACCAACATATATCCCTTCCTTATATCCTTCCAAAAATCATAGAGGCCTTGTCTTGATCGTAAATTTAATATAAGAATTTTGTATTTATAGTTTTGAATAAGTGGTCTGAATAAGGTGTATAAATCATTACCACAAACTTTTGTTTTGTTTTTTCATAAACCCCCATACAATAATATTATCAATGATAATCTAATAAAAGTAATGTATTCCTTGTATTTATATTTTATTATGGTAATTTATTAAACTATATCTATCTCCTCTTCAATCACATGGGAAATGAAACTGACATTCTTTTGTATGGTGGACTACTACCTCACAAACAAACGTAATTTATTTTCCTTCACATCCTCTGATTGATGGTTATAGTGATTTATTTAATAAATATATATTTATAGATGATTTTAATGAAATATTCATCATTATTATAAATTAATATATCAAATGTTTTATTACCTTTCCAATCAATGAAAAATGATAATGTCATTCCTGTGTGGTTGTGAACTACCACATCAACAAAGTGATGTGATTTTCTATTTTCACTAACACAAAACATGGATAGTATATATAATATTGTTTATATAAATAGTATAGTATTTATGATATAATTATTGTCTTGGGAATAAATAATACTTATTTTATTTCGATCATACGCTTTGAAAAATTAAAAATATTACTCCAACCAACATACTACCTACCTTTCCATGATTATAATGTAATTCATTTTTCATAACTATATTTGGTTTTTTTGTTTAAAAAGTATAATTAATGTATAAAAATATTAATTATTTCATTATTATGATTCTACATATGATGTAACAATTTCATTTTTACCATATTTATTTTATAATGTAAATAAATATAAAATTTCAATTAAAAAAATAAAATGTAGAATATAATTTAGATAGTTTATTAAAAGTGATAAAAAAATCATTTCCTTACTATTCCTAATAATTAAGAACATACGTGATGATTCAAACACATGGTAAGATATGTTGATGAAATTTCCACTTCATTGAGACATATTTTGTAATATGAACCTATTTAAATTTATGAGGTTTATATATTTTCCCTTTTATTAATTTTATGAGAATATTTATTTAATCATGATTATTAACAAGCCAATTCAAGTGTCTATTTCAATAATAATGTTTAATAAATAGATCTTAATTCTATTTAAGATCTATTATATTTTTCTTCCATATCCAAATTCATCAAAACTACATTATGGAAATATTTTTTATTAACACAAAATTATAACAAAAGAAATAATATGTTATCATTTAATTTTTTACATGGTATGAGTGTAATATTTATATTTTTCTCTAAACATGGTAATTATTAACTTTCATTACAAAGGTAAAAAGAAATTATTTTAACTTATATGTAATTAATGGACCTACCCACCTCCATAACTAGTTTTACATAATTTAGCATATTCTCAAAAAATTGAAAGGTATTTCAATGACTTTTTTAAAGATATATTTTTAATTCATTAAATTTTATTATCCAAATGACAATAATTTATTTTGGATCCTTTATTTTGGATGACCATATGTCCATATTTTATCACAAATTATTTGTTTTGTTGTTAACATTCTCTTGAAACAATTACTTTATTGTGACAATTGAACATTGTATTTCTATAAAATATCTATATTCATAACACCATTGAATTGATAAATTCATAAACTATAAACCACTTCAATCTATTTTGTTTAATTTATATTTTATTGGATTGATTGAGGTAATATTGGTATTTTATATTATTCACTCAATATGGATATTTTTTGGTATGGAATATTATTCATGAATTAAATCAATCATTTCATATATAATGAATATAATGGGAATATAGGGATCGGGGGGGGGGGCATGGAATTTTATATCCCCCGAATTCATTGATTTGTCTCATGGGACAAATATTAAGGTCTAATTAAATTATTCATTACATATAGTGATAAAAAATAATTGTGAAAGGTATTTGTGGTAGATATATCATGATATATGATTTCATGAAATTCAAAAGAATAAATTTCTTTTTATAAGAATCAGTTATTATCATCTATGAGAATACTATATTTCCAATCCTTGGATGTATTTTTTAATCATGTTTTTGAATATATTGATTGTTTTTTCAGTTATTTACCTTTATATATTTATTATTGGTTGTTTATTCATGATTTTTTTATTGTACATAACACTAACTTAGCTTCTGAGCTTACCAATTAATTTGTTTTCAATTCCATAGAATATATATAACGATATTATGATTAATACTAATGATAAAATAATGATTCTAATGATATTTATACAATCATTAATATTTGACAATAGAATCATATAAGCTAGTAGTTTTCTAAGAATATAAATCCAATCAATCATGCATGGTGACATGCCCTTATATATGAATATATAATAATGCATACATAACAATTTGTCTAATATAGTTAGGGTTTTTATAGGATAAATCAATTTTGGATCTTCCCACGAAACCCATATCTATAATAAAATATGAATTTAATTATGTTAAATCTAGTAAATAAATAATAATGATTTTTTATTTTTTTAATAGTTGTATAAACAAGTATCACCACTAAATCACCCTAATAGTATCACAAAAATATATTTTCAACCCCCCAATAGTAAGGTAGGAACCCATTTTGAGACTCTGGAATTATTTTTATTCCAATCTGAAACACTAATAACGAATGATTTAAGATTTATTCATTTTTATTAAAAAAATAAATTTCCATTGAAAACCACCCACATCAATCAATAAATAGAGAAAAATATTTAATTTAAATTAAATACTTTCAAAAAATATAAAATTATATTGAAATTAGAACGAATATCTAATCAAATGAAATTTTGTTATACTTAATGATTTGATATTTCTCCATCCAACACCAAAATAAAATATTATATCATTAAAAGAAAATAATTATAGACAAAACAATCTTCGCATTTCTAAAAAAAATTCCCCCAAAAGATATCATCCGTAAAAATGATATACAAGGTCAATACTAGTAATAGAAATTAATAAAAGAAGCAACTATATAGCCACACAATCACAACTATTTTTGATATTCAAGATTCCATCTCTCAATAGTGTGATACTGACAGTACACATTATTTTATATATCAAAACCATTCATATTCAACACCAAAAAATGATGAAATATCCCAACCAAAAAAAGAGATCAATAATTTTGTGAGAGTATATCCAATCACAAGAGAACTCCTAATTAATAACTTCTCAATTGTGAATGTCCCGAACCAACCAGATTCGACCCTGAACTGATTACCCGAGCCAGTCCGCGACATGGCCCGGGAGGTTTTCACTATCATCTGGGGATGGAAAAAAGCACTGATGAATAAATATAGGTGAATTGGGAATGATATCACTGAGTGAAAATAAATAAATCAGCAGAAAGTTAGATTTATTCAATGTAAATAAACAGCACGAAATGTAAGTACAACCAACAACAACCAACTAACCTTCCCAAGACCAAAACTCTACTCAAATCAGAGAGTATCTCACCAATCCACAACTAACTCTCTCCCATGTAAATCAATCATGAGTCAAACCTACAACAAAATTAAAAAATTGGAAAAAACTATAGGCGTGAGTATTAAAACTCAGTAGGCGAGCCCAAAAAACTATTCCCACTACACTACCCTTACCTAAATAATTTACTAATTTTAGGTTTGAACTAAATTATAAAAAAATGGTGTTTCCACACACAGACACATTATATTCTAAAACAAGTAACAGTCCAAGGACCTTTTTAATTTAAGAACATGTTTAATGTTTGAAAAGAATTGGTGAATTTCATTTTAAAATATTTTATTCACAAACAATTTAAAAATCCAAATTTTAGCATTCAGTCAAAAGGAAAACTGCACACAACACACATCACACACTAAGGGAAATGGAAAAGAAGTGGAAGACAGGGGCCATCAACCCAACTAGACCTCTCAATCCTCTGCCACATACAAATAAACACTGAGGAAAACATGGGTTGAACCTAAGAGCTCATGAACAATCAAGAACGTACTATACATCTGACTCATCTCGAAGGCATGCCCTACTCAATGACGTCATAACTCCCTAATTATCGGTGTTTACCTGCTTGTCCTAACTGAGGGACCCAATCCCCAAGCAATAATAATAACAAAACATCTCTCTCCTATGGGCCACAACCTAGTGCATAATCTAAACTAGTGCATCAATATTTCTCTTAAGATTCACATACAATGCCAGGTTCCCAGGTCAAAATATATAATAAATAGGGGTGAGTCAACAGTGTCAATCAAGTAACTAGTCAAAATGAAAAAACATCACAAATAACCAATGCAACCAATGTACACAAAAGTATCACTCATTATTCACCTCAAAGAATGTTTTCCCAAATAATTTATTTTATCATGGTTCCAAACGTGTAACACCCCAGGTAAATAAAGAATATGACATCTTTATATTTATCCATATTTGTGAATAAAATTTTAATATGACTTTATAGGGGACGCTATGCTCGATGACGTACCCAACACGCAACAACGAGTTTCTTGGGAATCTTATGTTGCACTCTAATAATAAAATAATATTATTTTAAATGGTAGTTAACATGTAGCCATTGTATTGGTGGGAATGGATAGTAATAACTAAAATATGATTATATATGTTTTTAAATATTTTTACATTTATCCAATAAAAGATAAAGGCTTAAAATACGGAAAGAATTCAATTTTAGGCGTATATGCCCTAGTTTTCACTAAAGGTTCACTTATCGCCTTTTGATGGAAAACCATCATTAAATATAGTTTTGTTCACTCTTATAAATTTTATTGGACCAAATAAAACTCTTCTTAAGAATTGGGACATCAAAATTTACTTTGGGTAATTTTTGGTATGTTTCCGATAAAGTTCATTTTTTAATGAATAGTGTAAAATGTTGTATTTTAATTCAAAACCACTTTTTAATCTAATTTATTTATATGATTAGATTATCTTTTGAATTGGTTTTAAAGTGAAATTAGAATATCTTTTTACCATTAAATCCAATAGTGGTCATTGGAATTAATTTCCATTTGAAATCAGACTTAAACTATTGTCAATCTTTTGATAATTATTGTTTCATAAAAACACACTTTTTGCTCTGACAGTGGGAATTAATTATTAAATTAATTAATGTGACTTATATGTTTTTAATTTTGTAAAATAGACTTCATTTTTTAATTCAAAATATCAAATATAGCTTAATGTGAATTTTTTGGATTTTTCTGAAAAACATCAATTTTTGATGAATAGTGAAACCACTAAGTGGTACTTATAAAAAATGATTTTTCCGTTTAAATGAAATTTTACCATCTTTGTGTTTTGAATTTCAAAAATCCGCCATACATGGTTGTCATTAAGAAGTAAAATGTGGTTCAATGGGATAAAAATAATTTTTTGGTGAATAGTAACTTATTAAGTTTTTAATCGCGATTAGAGATAATTAGTGTAGTTTATGCTAAGAATAATGTTTTAATAAAATGAAATGACCTGGACACATGTCCTACCCCCATTGGATGTGTCATGGAAGACCAAGAAAATCCATGGGTCAACTTGGGGACCCCATGGAGCCACTTTGGTTGGGAAATGACATAAATATCTTTTTATTTAATGTTAAAGTAAAAATGACACAAACATGAGATGTTTTAATAAAACAATTTTTACATGGGGTTATACAAGACATATTTTTTACTATAAATATTCATTGGAAAGATAAAAAGATTTATTACGTCCTAGTATTTTTTTTATAATTTTTAGACATTAAATAAATTAAATTATTTATGACATCATGATGATGCAGTGATGACCTCATTATTTAACGATTTAAATAAAATGGAAAGATAATGTAATATCTAAGACCTACACATGTCCAAAACCAATTGGATGAGTGGATTTAGAACCCTTATCACCTTATCCTATAAATAAATTAATGTGGAACCTTTAAAATCCGAAACTCCTTTGAAAATAATGTATCATTTGGTAACATTACAAGAGTGCCCCTCCTCTCCTCTTATAAAAGGCCCACATCTCTACCTCCTTACCCATACTCCCAAAGCCTTTGTCTCGGCCAACCCCCGCACATTTTGTCTCTCCACTTCCCTCTCTTACTCCTTGAAGCCTCACTTTGGGCATAAGTCTTACCAAGGAAGCCTTTGATTTCAAACCAAAGGGAGTTACCCGATTTTAAGGTAATGTCTTCACTTGAGTCCTTTTGTTTTATTTTACTTCTCCAACCCCCTAAACTCTTTTTATTCTCTTCTTTTGTAACAACTCCATTATCTTAAATATACTAGGATGTTGTTATAATAAGTATTCGAGCTAAACTTACACACACCTACATCTAATGGTTAAAGATCATACTATTTCCGTGGATGGTGAATCTCTGCCTCCCGAAACGATGATTGTTCAACATTCTTCTAACAACTTAAAAGGTGGCCATTAATATGACACTATATTTATATATGATATCTAATATGTTTATGTTTTACTTAAGCTTCTGTATTTTTCATTTATGGCATACCTTTATGGTTTCCATTATGGGTAAATGTGATATCTTCATTTAAGGAAGTGCGGACTACCGCCCCCTCAAAGTGATTTGATTCGTTAATACCATATGTGGTACGTATAAAGGATATAGTTAATTATATTATATATGATACCATACTAGAATTAAAAAAATATTATGTATCATTATGTTTTAATTCCATTAAATATGAAATAGAAATGGAAGTAGCGTTCATGCGTACGTACGGCTTACCGTCTCCATGAACGGTACATTTTATTTCTTATCTCAAAATGTTATGTAATATTATAAGTACATATATATAATGGATATATATGTAATAAATTACATCTAAATTATGGATATCATTCTGGAATTATAACATATATATATATATCTCTCATTTTGTTTGAATTCTATTAATATGACAAAAAAATGAAAGTAGCATTCATGCGTACGTACGGCCTACCGTCTCCATGAACGGTGCTTTTTGTTTTTATCTCCAAATGATATGGAATAGTATAAAATGAATATTTACTGGATATATATGATATTTTAATCATTAATAATATCCTGGAAATTATTTACTTATAACTACATGGGCAATCTTTTTTCGAACAAGTTCATTTTTGACTCATGTACCAAACATCGGCAAAAATGTCTGATATGAACTAACATAATTAAACAATTATTATAACATTATAATATGTAATATGAACTGAATAATAATCTCTAAAGGAGTTACTTAGGCAATTATGAATTGACCAATGTTTATTATTCAGGAATATAATGAAACGAACAAGACAAGTTGGACTTCAGGTAAGGGATCCTACTCCTCTCTTTCTTTTTAAGTACACTATTTTATGTCATTCCTTTTAAGGTCATATTTCTTATAATTGGGATGCTATTTTATATTAATAATACTGTAATTTTTATGTTCATATGATGAGATATCCTATTTTCTCTCATCAATCCATTTTGGAAGTTTTGAGTGGCGCCGTTAGGCTGCCGAATTTTCGTAAGAGATCCAACCTCTCTCTTTCTTTTTAAGTACTCCCCTTTATGTCACTTCTTTAAAGATCCCCTTTGTTATGTTGGGGGTGTTCTTTTATATTATTCTTTCAGTAAATTTTATTTTAATATGTTGATAGATCCTATTTGATCTCATCAATCCATTTTTGGATGTTTTAAGTGGCGCTGTTAGGCTACCGAGTGTTCGTAAGGGATTTTTCATCTCACTTTTATTCCTGTGAGATTTATGCTACATTTGCCACCATTTCCTTTGAGTGGTATATGTACTACCCATTATTATACTCCTTGTGTAATATAATTTCATTTATGGGTATTTACATATTCATTGTATGACCCTTCTTCAATGGGGTGTACGTTTCGAAGGTTACCCAAGTCGGTATGGGAACCTTTCACCCTCCTATTTTTAAAAGAATTCTTTTGTTATGTCTTTTAATTAACATAATATTATATTGGGATATGTCCTTCTATATCCTTATTGATTTAAATTTTATGTCCATGTGATGAGATACCCTTTTTATCTCGCATCAACTCATTTTCTGAATTTTGTAGTGACGCCGTTAGGCTGTCAAATTTTTGTAAGGGAACTTCTTATCCCAAATTTGATTCCCTGGGATAAAACTGTAGTCCTTGAATATGTCGTTCTATGAATATGTGTGAATATCCTTTTATTGTTTTACACTTAATATCCACTTATATTTTGTGTATTCGTTTGTCACACATAATTATGTAATTGATTTATCCTTAAACCAAGGATACCGTCTTTGTATGGGACTTCATCTCAATCTCCTTTCATTGAGGCATATTTTGTTTTATACACAACCTTCTTTTATACAGTGTATAAACCCCTTTGACTTTTACGTTTATTCAAAAGGAATCTTTTTTATACGAAGAATTTACTATACGATAAAAGGAAATGTTTTTGTCGTACGTATGCGGCGACAACGACTTCTCCGCCGCCGTGACCATTATTTGAGTTTCAGCTTCCTCTACAAGACATACTTTTTTTAAAAGAAAAATAAATACCATGTTTTACTTTTCTTTTATTTTGGTATTGAAAATGGTTTTCATATGTTTTTTATATCAATGTGTCGTATTGATATCTTGTGATTGAAAGGTGGAAATGTTATGTTTTCTTTATGCATGTTTTATGTGATACGATTATGTTGAGGTTCTTTGGCATCATTATGAAGACGGGTGGTTCCATGATGGACTAAGGGAGGGTGAGCCCGATATAGCTCTCCAATGCATTGGGTAACGCGATGGAGTGAAATGTTAAGGTTTCTCCGAAGAGATTTAGGGAATATACTGTGATGAGTATTCCAAATGTAACCAAGAGGGTTACTCCCTACGTAAGAATGTTATGAATGCCTCAAGTTACCTTTTATGTCTTATGATTTATATGATTTATTCATGATTTTATGAGGCATGATAAAGTGCTTATGTTTTATGGGTAAAGTATGGTTTAATTCTTATGTATACATGTACTAATGTTTCCTTTCCATATTTTTATATCCCTTACTGAGCTTTTTATGCTCATCACAAGTTTTTGAAATGTTTTTCACAGGTCAAGGGAAGGGTACATGATGTAATGATAGTATTAAGGATGTGTCAAGAAAGAATCCATGTTTTATTTTAAATATGTTTCCATTGATGGGAAGAATGAATATTGTCTTTTATGTAACCACTTTGTTTAAATGTGGAATGTAATGCAAGTTTCATGATCTAATTCTCTAAAACTCTAAACATGAAAAGATCCTCAATGTGTAATCTTGTAATAACTCAAGATTAAGTAAGGTTTATGGCTGGGTCCTTATAGTTGGTATCATAGTTCAGTTTAGATAACTTTAGAGGTTAGGTTATTCTATAAGCATAAGTGACAGTACCACAAGGGATAGGATTTCAGAAAGAGTACTAGTTTTCGATAAAGTGAATGACTAAGTATATATTGGTGTTTATCTTCCTCATTAGTATATGATGGTTTTGTTGATATACTCACACTGACCTTTTTTGTTTTAGTAAATGGATGGTTCGACAATAGGTTTGAAGGAAACTGTGGTGGTTCTCTGATTAAGAGACTGGATGAAATGGGGGATTCAATGAGGAAACTCGTGGTTGTTCTAAACCAACTAGCAAGGAGTCATGATCAACCACTTGAACCTTGGTACATTCTATAATGCATCAAGATGACCAATCGATGTGGATGTTTAGGTAATAATTATAAAGGTAACCATTACATTTTATATGATCCTTACTTTTGAGGTAATTATGGGTTATTATATGTTATGATGTAAAATGAAAGGCATGAGATAAACATGAGTTTAAAATATGTTATGATCATTTTTGAAGATTTTATATTGTTTTGGGGAATAATTTAAGAATTATATAGTTTTGGAAAAAGGACAACACGCAGACCATGTGACAACCCGTCGCGTCGGACAAAGCTGCGGGAATCGAACCCACAACCAAAGTGCGACCGGTATTTATCGCCTACCACTGGATTACGTGAATTCCCTGGTTAGTTTGACTGATTATTTTTAGTTATATGATTTTATGAATTAAGAGTAAGTTGATTTTTTGTTATTTATGAAAATGATTAACCTATCATGGAGGATATGTGATTAGGTTAATTACTTTTCAATACGAGACTTTAGGAGCAACTGATGTTTTTTGGAGATAAATGTTACAATTTAACTTGGAAGACTATGTGACTAAATACTTAAAATATATGGGTTTAAATCTTAGTTTGGTTTACTTTGAAAAATTTTATGGACAAATTGATTATAGAATGGTCCTCGTTGAACTTGGGGTTTTGTTGGACAAAGTATGGAGATTAAGAATAGATTTTCTTTTTATAAAAGGTTATCCTTTTCTAGATTATCTGATCTTGTACTAACCTTTTTTTTTTGGTTTTGGTTAATGTCTAAATACATGGGAAGTATATAGTTCTCTTTTGTGGATTAGGTGACTCTCTAGAAGTTGATTATAGTACTCTTAATGCGAAAAAGTATCCCTAAATACTCGTCGTTTGGAAACAAAATATGAGTTTGATTAAGGAATATAGTAAAATTTTAAAGTCACCATGATAAGTAATTATGTTTCCTTATGAATATATTCCTCAATAGAAAGTAACTTAAAACAAAAATGTTGTCTATTAACTTTTCCTACTGGGGAATCGAATACCGTTTAACCCATCACAAGTTTGTGATTTTTTTATGGTTAACTTTCTCCTAGACATGTTTACTATCACTCTCCCTTAAGAACATGACCCTTTGCTTTTTCATCCATGTACATGTTTTTTACATGGAATCCTAGTTTGGGTTAACTCGGGTGACCTCTTTACTTATCTTCCTTTATTTTAAAGTGACTGTTTTACCAACTCTTGTTCCGATGTGGGACTTTCAAGGATGTTTCCAAGCTCAATTTTAAAGATTGCGAGGACGCAATTCCCAAAAGGGGGGAAGGATGTAACACCCTAGGTAAATAAAGAATATGACATTATTATATTTATCCATATTTGTGAATAAAATATTAATATGACTTTAAAGGGGACGCTATGATCGATCGTGTACCCAACACGCAACAACGAGTTTCTTGAGAATCTAACTTTGCACTCTAATAATAAAATAATATTATTTTAAATGGTAGTTAACATGTAGCCATTGTATTGGCGGGAATGGATAGAAATAACTAAAATATGATTATATATGTTTTTAATTATTTTTACATTTATCCAATAAAAGATAAAGGATTAAAATACGGAATGAATTCAATGTTAGGCATATATTCCCTAGTTTTCACTAAAGGTTCATTTATCGCCTTTTGATGGAGAATAATCATTAAATATAGTTTTGTTCACTCTTATACATTATATTGGACCAAATAAAACTCTTCTTAAGAATTGGGATATCAAAATTTACTTTGTGTAAATTTTTGGTATCGTTCCGATAACGTTCATTTTTTAATGAATAGAGTAAAATGTTGTATTTTAATTCAAAACCTCTTTTTAAGCTAATTTATTTATATTATTAGATTAACTTTTGAATTGGTTTTAAATTGAAATTAGAATATATTTTTACAATTAAATACAATTGTGGTCGTTGGAATTAATTTCACTTTAAAATCAGACTTAAACTAGTGTCAATCTTTTGATACGTATTGTTTCATAAAAACACGCCATTTGCTCTGACAGCGGGAATTAATTATTAAATTAATTAATGTGACTTATATGTTTTAAATTTGGTAAAATAGACTTCATTATTGAATTCAGAATATCAAATATATCTTAGGGTGAATTTTTGGGATTTTTCTGAAAAACTTCAATTTTTGATGAATAGTGAAACCACTAAGTGGTACTTATAAAAACTGATTTTTCCGTTTAAATGAAAATTTTCCATCTTTGTGTTTTGAATTTCAAAAATCCGACATACATGGTTGTCATTAAGAAGTAAAATGTGGTTCAATGGGATAAAAATAATTTTTTGGTGAATAGTAACTTATTAAGTTTTTAATCGCGATTAGAGGTAATTAGTGTAGTTTATGGTAAGAATAATGTTTTAATAAAATGAAAAGACCTAGAAACATGTTCTACCCTCATTGGATGTGTCATGGCCGACCATGAAAATCCATGGGTCAACTTGGGGACCCCATGGAGCAACTTTCATTGGGAAATGACATAAATATTTTTTTATTTAATGTTAAAGTAAAAATGACAGAAACATGAGATGTTTTACTAAAACAATTTTTATATGGGGTTATACAAGTCATATTTTTGACTATAAGTATTAATTGGAAAGCTAAAAAGATTTCCTACATCATAGTATTTTTTTATAATTTTTAGACTTTATATAAATTAAATTATTTATGACATTATGATGATGTAGCGATGACCTCATTATTTTATGATTTAAATAAAATGGAATGATAATGTAATATCTAAGACCTACACATGTCCAAAAACTATTGTATGAGTGGATTTAGAACCCTTATCACTTTATCCTTGATATACATCAATGTGGCACTTTTAAAATCCGAAACTCTTTTGAAAATAAAGTAACATTTTGTAACTTTACAAGAGTACCACTCCTCTCCTCTTATAAAAATCCCCCATATCTACCTCCTTACCCACACTCCCAAAGCCTTTGGATCGTCCAAACCCTGCACATTTTGTCTCTCCAATTCCCTCTATTACTCCTTGAAGCCTCACTTTAGGGAGAAGCCTTTCCAAGGAAGCCTTTGAGCTCAAACCAAAGGGAGTTACCCGATTTTAAGGTAATGTCCTCACTTGAGTCCTTTTGTATTATTTTACTTCTCCAACCCCCTAAATTATTTTTATTATTTTATTTTGTAACAACTCCAGTATCTTAAATATACTAGGATGTTGTTATAAGAATTATTCGAGCTACACTTACACACACCTACATCTAATGGTTAAAGAACGTACTATTTTCGTGGATGGCGAATATCTGCCTCCCGAAACGATGATTGTTCAACATTCTTATAACACCTTCAAAGGTGGACACTAAGATGACACTACATTTATATATGATATCTAATATGTTTATGTTTTACTTAAACTTCTGTTTTTTTCATTTATGGAATACCTTTATGGTTTCCATTATGGGTAAACGTGATATCTTCATTTAAGGAAGTGTGGACTACCGCCCCCTCAAAGTGATTTGATTCGTTAATACCATATATGGTACGTATAAAGGATATATTTAATTATATTATATATGATAAAATAATGGAATTAAAATACTATTATGTATCATTATGTTTTAATTCCATTAAATATGAAATAGAAATGGAAGTAGCGTTCATGCGTACGTACAGCTTACCGTCTCCATGAACGGTACATTTCATTTCTTATCTCAAAATGTTATGTAATATTATAAGTACATATATATAATGGATATATATGTAATATATTACATCTAAATTATGGATATCATTCTGTAATTATAACATATATATATCTCTCTCATATTGTTCTAATTCCATTAATATGACAAAAAAATGAAAGTAGCGTTCATGCGTACGTACGGCCTACCGTCTCCATGAACGGTGCTTTTCGTTTTTATCTCCAAATGATATGGAATAGTATAAAATGAATATTTAATGGATATATATGATATTTTAATCATTAATACTCTCCTGGAAATTATTTAATTATAACTACATGGGCAATCTTTTTTTGAACAAGTTCATTTTTGACTCATGTACCAAACATCGACAAAAACGTCTGATATGAACTAACATTATTAAACAATTATAATAAAATTATAATATTTGATATGAACTGAATAATAATCTCTAAAGGAGGTACTTAGGCAATTATTAATTGACCAAAGTTTATTATTTAGGAATATAATGAAACGAACAAGACAAGTTGGACTTCATTTAAGGGATCCTACTCCTCTCTTTCTTTTTAAGTACACTCTTTTATGTCATTCCTTTTAAGGTCATATTTATTATGAATGGGATGATATTTTATATTAATAATACTGTATTTTTTATGTTCATATGATTAGAGATCCTATTTTCTCTCATCAATCCATTTTGGAAGTTTTGAGTGGTGCCGTTAAGCTGCCGAATTTTCATAAGAGATCCAACCACTCTCTTTCTTTTTAGGTACTCCCCTTTATGTCACTTATTTAAAGCTCCTATTTGTTATGTTGGGGGATGTTATTTTATATTATTATTTATGTCCATTTTATTTTAATATGATGATAGATCCTATTTGATCTCATCAATCCATTTTTGGAAGTTTTAAGTGGCGCTGTTAGGCTGCCGAGTGTTCGTAAGGGATATTTCATCTCACTTTTATTCCCATGAGATTTATGCTAAATTTTCCACCATTTCCCTTGATTTGTATATGTACTACCCATTATTATACTCCTTGTGTAATATAATTTCATTTATGGGTATTTACATATTCATTGTATGCCCTTCTTCAATGGGGTGTACGTTTCGAAGGTTACCCAAGTCGGTAAGGGATCCTTTCACCCTCCTCTTTTTAAAAGAATTATTTTGTTATATCTTTTAATTCAAATACTATTATGCTGGGATATGTCTTTCCATATCCTTATTGATTTAAATTTTATGCCCATGTGATGAGATACCCTTTTTATCTCTCATCAACTCATTTTCTGAATTTTGTAGTGACGCGGTTAGGCTGTCAAATTTTTGCAAGGGAACTTCTTATCCCAAATTTAATTCTTTGGGATAAAAATGAAGTCCTTGAATATGTTGTTCTATGAATATATGTGAATATCCTCTTATTGTTTTACACTTAATATCCACTTATATTTTGTGTATTCGTTTGTCACACATAATTATGTAATTGATTTATCCATAAACCAAGGATACCATCTTTGTATGGGACTTCATCTCAATCTCCTTTTATTGAGGCATATTTTGTTTTATAAACAACCTTCTTTTATAAAATGTATAAACCCCATTGACTTTTATGTTTATTCAAAAGTAATTATTTTTATACGAAGCGTTTACTAAACGACAAAAGGGAATGTTTTTCTCGTACCTATGCAGCGACAACAACTTCTCCGCTGCCGTGACCATTATTTGAGTTTCGGCTTCCTCTACATGCCATACCTTTTTTAAAAGAAAAATAAATACCATGTTTTAATTTTATTTTATTTTGGTATTGAAAATGGTTTTCATAATGTTTTTATATCAATGTGTTGTATTGATATCTTGTGATTGAAAGGTGGAAATGTTATGTTTCCTTTATGCATGTTTTATGTGATACGATTGTGTTGAGGTTCATGGGAATTATTATGAAGACGGGTGGTTCCGTGATAGATTAAGGGCGGGTGAGCCCGATATAGATCTCCAATTCATTGGGTAACGCGATGGAGTGAAACGTTACGGTTTCTCCGAAGAGATTTAGGGAATATACTGTGATGGGTATTCCAAACGTAACCAAGAGGGTTACTCTCTACGTAAGAATGTTATCAATGCCTCAAGTTACCTTTTATGTCTTATGATTTCCATCATTTATTCATGATTTTATGAGGCATGTTAAAGTTCTTATGTTTTATGGGTAAAGTATGGTTTAATTCTTATGTATACATGTACTCATGTTTCCTTTCCATATTTTTATATCCCTTACTGAGATTTTTATGCTCATCCCAAGTTTTTGAAATTTTTTCACAGGTCAAGGTAAGGGTACATGATGTGATTATAGTGTCAAGGATGTGTCAAGAAAGAATCCATGTTTTATTTTAAATATGTTTCCGTTGATGGGAAGAATGAATATTGTCTTTTATGTAACCACTTTGTTTAAATGTGGAATGTAATGCAAGTTTCATGATCTAATTCTCTAAAACTCTAAACCTAAAAAGATCCTCAATGTGTAATCTTGTAATAACTCAAGATTAATTAAGGTTTAAGGCTGGAGCCTTATAGTTGGTATGAGAGGTCGGTTTAGATAACTTTATAGGTTAGGGTATTCTCTAAGAATAAGTGACAGTACCATAATGGATAGGATTTCATAAAGAGTCCTCGTTTTAGATAAAGTGAATGACTAAGTATATCTTGGTGTTTATCTTCCTCATTAGTATATGATGGTTTTGTTGATATACTCACACTGACCTTTTTTTTTTAGTAAATGGATGGTTCGACAATAGGATTGAAGGAAACTGTGGTGGTTCTCTGATTAAGAGACTGGATGAAATGGGGGATTCAATGAGGAAACTCGTGGTTGTTCTAAACCAACTAGCAGGAGTCATGATCAACCACTTGAACGTTGGTACATTCTATAAGGAATCATGTACGAGATGACCAATCGATGTGGATGTTCAGGTAATAATTATAAAGGTAGCCATTAGATTTTATATGATCCTTACTATTGAGGTAACTATGGGTTATTATATGTTACGATGGAAAATGAAAGGCATGAGATAAACATGAGGTGAAAATATGTTATGATCATTTTTGAAGATTTTATCTCGTTTTCGGGAATGTTTTAAGAATTATATAGTTTTGGAAAAAGGACAACACGCAGACCATGTGACAACCCGTCGCGTCGGATAAAGCTGTGGGAATCGATCCCACAACCAAAGTGCGACTGGTATTTATCGCCTACCACTGGACTACGTGAAGTCCCTGGTTAGTTTGACTGATTCTTTTTAGTTATATGATTTTATGAATTAAGAGTAATTTGATTTTGGGTTATTTATGAGAAAGATTAACCTATCATGGAGGATATGTGATTAGGTTAATTACTTTTCAATACGAGACTTTAGGAGCAACTGATGTTGTTTAGAGATAAATGTTACGATTTAACTTGGAAGAATATGTGACTAAATACTTCAAATATTTGGGTTTCAATCTTAGTTTGGTTTAAATTAAATAATTTTATGGACAAATTTATTATAGAATGGTCCTCGTTGAACTTTGGGCTTTGTTGGACAAATTTTGGAGATTAAGAATAGATTTTATTTTTATAAAGGGTTATCCTTTTCTGGATTATCTGATCTTGTACTGACCATTTTGGTTTTGGTTTTGGTTAAAGTCTAAAGACATGGGAAGTATATAGTTCTCTTTTGTGGATTAGGTGACTCTCTAGAAGTTGATTATAATACTCTTAATGCGAACAAGTCTCCCTAAATACTCGTCTTTTGGAAAAAAAATATGAGTTTGATTAAGGAATCTAGTAAAAGTTGAAAGTCAACATGATAAGTGATTATGTTTCCTTATGAAAAAATTCATCAATAAAAAGTAACATAAAAAAAATGTTGTCTATTAACTTTTCCTACTGGGGAATCGAATACCGTTTAACCCATCACAAGTTTGTGATTTTCTTATGGTTAACTTTCTCCTAGACATGATTACTATCACTCTCCCTCAAGAACATGACCCTTTGATTTTTCATCCATGTCCATGTTTTTCTACATGGAATCCTAGTATGGGTTATCTCTGGTGTCCTCTGTACTTATCTTCCTTTATTTTAAAGTGATTGTTTTATTGACTCTTGTTCCGATATGGGACTTTCAAGGATGTTTCCAAGCTCAATTTTAATGATTGTGAGGACGCAATTCCCAAAAGGGGGGAAGGATGTAACACCCCAGATAAATGAAGAATATGAAATCATTATATTTATCCATATTTTTGAATAAAATATTAATACGACATTAAAGGGGATGCTATGCTCGATGGCGTACCCAACACGCAACAACAAGTTTCTTGGAATCTTACGTTGCACTCTAATAATAAAATAATATTATTTTAAATGGTATTTAACATGTAGCCATTGTATTAGCGGGAATGGATATAAATAACTAAAATATGATTATATATTTTTTTAAATATTTTTACATTTATCCAATAAAAGATAAAGGCTTAAAATACAGAAAGAATTCAATTTTAGGCGTATATGTTGTAGTTTTCACTAAAGCTTCACTTATCGGCTTTTGATGGAGAACCATCATTAAATATAGTTTTGTTCACTCTTATACATTCTATTGGACCAAATAAACCTCTTATTAAGAATTGTGACATCAAAATTTACTTTCTGTAAATTTTTGGTATCTTTCCGATAAAGTTCATTTTTTAATGAATAGTGTAAAATGTTGTATTTTAATTCAAAACCTCTTTTTAATCTAATTTATTTATATGATTAGATTATCTTTTGAATTGGTTTTAATGTGAAATTAGAATATATTTTTACCATTAAATCCAATAGTGGTCGTTGAATTAATTTCACTTTGAAATCAGATTTAAACTAGTGTCAGTCTTTTGATACTTATTGTTTCATAAAAACACGCTATTTGCTCTGACATCGGGAATTAATTATTAAATTAATTAATGTGACTTATATGTTTTGAATTTTTTAAAATATACTTCATTTTTGAATTCAGAATATCAAATATAGCTTAGGGTGAATTTTTGGGATTTATCTAAAAAACTTCAATTTTTGATGAATAGTGAAACCACTAAGTGGTACTTATAAAAACTGATTTTTCTGTTTAAATGAAATTTTTCCATCATTGTGTTTTGAATTTCAAAAATCCAACATACATGGTTGTAATTATGAAGTAAAATGTGGTTCAATAGGATAAAAATAATTTTTTGTTGAATAGTAACTTATTACGTTTTTAATCGCGATTAGTGGTAATTAGTGTAGTTTATGGTAAGAATAATAATGTTTTAACAAAATTAAAAGACCTAGACACATTTTCTACCCTCATTGGATGTGTCATGGCCGACCAAGACAATCCATGGGTCATCTTGGGGACCCCATGGAGCCACTTTGGTTGGGAAATGACATAAATATCTTTTTATTTAATGTTAAAGTAAAAATGACACTAACATGAGATGTTTTACTAAAACAATTTTTATATGAGGTTATACAAGTCATATTTTTGACTATAAATAGTCATTCGAAATATAAAAAGATTTTCTCAATAATAGTATTTTTTTATAATTTTTAAACATTAAATAAATTAAATTATGTATGATATCATGATGATACAGTGATGACCTCATTATTTAACGATTTAAATAAAATGGAAAGATAATGTATTATGTAAGACCTAAACATTTAAAAAACCTATTTAATGAGTGTATTTCTAACCCTTATCACCTTATCCTTGAAAAACATCAATGTGGGACCTTTAAAATCCGAAACTGTTCTGAAAATAAAGTAACATTTTGTAACTTTACAAGAGTGCCCCTCCTCTCCTCTTATAAAAGGCCTCCAACTCTACCTCATTACCCACACTCCCAAAGCCTTTGGCTCGGCCAACCCCATCACATTTTGTCTCTCCACTTCCCTCTATTACTCCTTGAATTCTCACTTTGGGATGAAGTCTTCCCAAGGAAGCCTTTGAGCTCAAACCAAAGGTAGTTACCCGGTTTTAAGGTAATGTCTTCACTTGAGTCCTTTTGTTTTATTTTACTTCTCCGACCCCCTAAACTCTTTTTATTGTTTTATTTTGTAACAACTCCAGTATTTTAAATATACTAGGATGTTTTTATAAGAAGTATTTGAGCTACACTTACACACACCTACATCTAATGGTTAAAGAACATACTGTTTCCGTGGATGGCGAATCTCTGCCTCCCGAAACGATGATTGTTCAACATTTTTCTAACACCTTCAAAGGTGGCCATTAAGATGAAACAATATTTATATATGATATATAATATTTTTATGTTTTACTTATTCTTCTGTATTTTTCATTTATGGAATACCTTTATGGTTTCAATTATGGGTAAACACGATATCTTCATTTAAGGAAGTGCGGACTACCGCCCCCTCAAAGTGATTTGATTCATTAATACCATTTGTGGTATGTATAAAGGATATATTTAATTATATTATATATGATACCATACTTGAATTAAATTACTATTTCGTATCATTATGTTTTAATTCCATTAAATATAAAATAGAGATGGAAGTTGCGTTCATGCGTACGTACGACTTACCGTCTCCATGAACGGTACATTTCATTTCTTATCTCAAAATGTTATGTAATATTATAAGTACATATATATAATGGATATATATGTAATATATAACATCTAAATTATGGATATCATTCTGGAATTATAACACATATATATATCTCTAATTTTGTTTTAAATCCATTAATATGACAAAAAAATGAAAATAACATTCATGCGTACGTACGGCCTAACGTCTCCATGAACGGTGCTTTTCGTTTTTATCTCCAAATGATATGGAATAGTATATAATGAATATTTACTGGATATATATGATATTTTAATCATTAATACTATCCTGGAAATTATTTACTTATAACTACATGGGCAATCTTTTTTCGAACAAGTTCATTTTTGACTCATGTACCAAACATCGGCAAAAACGTCTGATATGAACTAACATTATTAAACAATTATTATAAAATTATAATATGTGATATGAACTGAATAATAATCTCTAAATGAGGTAATTAGGAAATTATTAATTGACCAATGTTTATTATTCAGGAATATAAAGAAACGAACAAGACATGTTGGACTTGAGGTAAGGGATCCTACTACTCTCTTTCTTTTTAAGTACACTCTTTTATGTAATTCTTTTTAAGATAATATTTCTTATGATTGGGATGCTATTTTATATTAATCCTACTATAATTTTTATGTTCATATGATGAGAGATCCTATTTTCTCTCATCAATCCATTTTGGATGTTTTGAGTGGCGTCGTTAGGCTGCCGAATTTTCGTAAGAGATCCAACCTCTCTCTTTCTTTTTAGGTACTCCCCTTTATGTCACTTCTTTAAAGATCCTCATTGTTATGTTGGGGGATGTTATTTTATATTATTCTTTCTGTACATTTTATTTTAATATGATGATAGATCCTATTTGATCTCATCAATCCATTTTTGGATGTTTTAAGTGGCGCTGTTAGGCTGCCGAGTGTTCGTAAGTGATATTTCATCTCACTTTTATTCCCGTGAGATTTATTCTACATTTTACACCATTTCCTTTGAGTGGAATATGTAATACCCATTATTATACTCCTTCTGTAATATAATTTCCTTTATGGGTATTTACATATTCATTGTATGACCCTTCTTCAAAGGGGTGTACGTTTCGAAGGTTACCCATGTCGGTAAGGGAACCTTTCACCCTCCTCTTTTTAAAAGAATTCTTTTGTTATGTCTTTTAATTCACATACTATTATGTTGGGATATGTCCTTCAATATCCTTATTGATTTAAATTTTATTTCCATGTGATGAGATACCCTTTTTATCTCTCATCAACTCATTTTCTGAATTTTGTAGTGACGCCGTTAGGCTGTCAAATTTTTGCAAGGGAACTTCTTATCCCAAATTTGATTCTTTGGGATAAAAATGTAGTCCTTGAATATGTTTTTCTATGAATATGTGTTAATATCCTCTTATTGTTTTACACTTAATATCCACTTATATTTTTTGTATTCGTTTTCCACATATAATTATGTAATTGATTTATCCTTAAACCAACGATACCGTCTTTGTATGGGACTTCGTCTCAATCTCCTTTGATTGAGGCATATTTTGTTTTATACACAACATTCTTTTATACGGTGTATAAGACCCTTTGACTTTTACATTTATTCAAAAGGAATATTTTTTATACGAAGCGTTTACTAAACGACAGAAGGGAATGTTTTTGTCGTACGTATGCGGCTACAACGACTTCTCCGCCACCATGACCATTATTTGAGTTTCGGCTTCCTATAAAAACCATACTTTTTTTAAAAGAAAAATAAATACCATGTTTTACTTTTCTTTTATTTTGGTATTGAAAATGGTTTTCATAATGTTTTTATATCAATGTGTTGTATTGATATCTTGTGATTGAAAGGTGGAAATGTTATGTTTCCTTTATGCATGTTTTATGTGATACGATTATGTTGAGATTATTGGGCATTATTATGAAGATGGGTGGTTCCGTGATAGACTAAGGGCGGGTGAGCCCGATATAGCTCTCCAATGCATTGGGTAACGCAAAGGAGTGAAACTTTAAGGTTTCTCCGAAGAGATTTAGGGAATATACTGTGATGGGTATTCCAAACGTAACCAAGAGGGTTACTCCCTACGTAAGAATGTTATGAATGCCTCAAGTTACCTTTTATGTCATATTATTTATATGATATATTCATGATTTTATGAGGCATGTTAAAGTGCTTATGTTTTATGGGTAAAGTAGGATTTAATTCTTATGTATACACGTACTCATGTTTCCTTTCCATATTTTTATATCTCTTACTGAGCGTTTTATGCTCATACCAAGTTTTTGAAATGTTTTTCACAGGTCAAGGGAAGGGTACATGATGTGATGATAGTGTTAAGGATGTGTAATGAAAGAATCCATGTTTTATTTTAAATATGTTTCCGTTGATGGGAAGAATGAATACTGTCTTTTATGTAACCACTTTGTTTAAATGTGGAATGTAATTCTTGTTTCATGATCTAATTCTCTAAAACTATAAACCTGAAAAGATCCTCAATGTGTAATCTTGTAATAACTCAAGATTAAGTATGGTTTAATGCTGGGGCCTTATAAAACGGGCCATAACCAACATTTAATGAAAAAACCACATTTCTCAAGAGATACAAAACACTTGCACACGCATCAGATGAAATCATTTATCATCAAACCAGAACTACACATGAAGTTCTATAACTTATACTAAATGTCCAAATGGGTATTCATTCCCAATTATTCATTCATTCACCATGAAAATATTTCCAATTACGTGTATAAAATAAACATCCTTTTTTTACATCGAGTAATTATTCCAAAATTAATTATCTAATACTATTTCTTATTAATTAAAATTTATAAAAAATTATGCATTTAATAAATTCTAAATTTAAAGGAGAGTGTAGTGGGGTACCTAACCAGTCTCGTAGTCCTAACCCAATGGTGAATCATGCCTCGCATAGATTCCCATCCACAAGCAAGGTGATGATCCCAGTTTTGTGGAATTACTTCGCCAACGTGCTGTAACTAACATACAATAACTAAAAATGCATAACCAACTACAATATTCAAGCCAAATGATACAATGGTGTAAAAACCACCTCAATATGTTTTCAAACATACATTTGACCATTTACATTATTTCATAAAACACTTTAGAATTTATAAATCATTTTTCAAAAAGTATCTCACAGACATACAAACTCATAACTCCCTTCAAACCCTCTTTTATGACCAAATGAAGATCCCCAACAAACCCGAATAGAAAACACATGTCATAAACAATGAATAAACTAATTGTGAAACCTAATAAAAATACACCTCACGTTATAAACCATTTTTAATCCATACACACACCGATTTCGAAACCATAATCCAAAAGACAACAACATACTTCAAATAAAATAATTAACAATCACTTGCTAAACCAACCAACCAATTCTTAAATAAAAATGGTGCGCACTAGATAACAATTTGTGAAAAAATATCAATGAAATTGTACCCTAATCCCATATATCATAGAGAATGAAAATGAAAAAAATACTACATCGGTAATTAACAACTAAGGGTAGTGATAAAATATGAATTCAAAGAAATCCTAAATTTAATGGTGATGTACAAATGGTTAATACCTAAACTCTAATGCACAATGTAAAGGCATGCCCAAGGCTGATGCACGATCTCATTCACAACTTATCATCATGCTTCAGAAGCCTAAACAAACCCTAAACCATAAAAATAAACCAAAAATTGAGGGATCCACACAAAATAACAAGCCCAAGCATTTAGGGTTTGTAAAAAACATAAAACACACTAAGGATATCCTATAATAATTGGGAATAAAGAAAAAACACCAGAGGAGGGAGCTTCACTGTTGAAAAGGGGGTTGTCTTGCTGGGAATGGTTGCGCAGGCTGACTCGCATCTCAGCTGGAAGAGGAAAGCACAAGAGAGGGAGGTTGAGCTATCCAGTAGTAATGCCGGAAAGAGGGTCAGCCGGACATGGTTGTGCCAGTGAAGAGTGTGTTTGGTTGGAGGGTGTGTGATTGTTGTGGTGTGTACAAAGGGGGGAGGAATCGTCGCAAGTCACAGGAGATAAATGGAAAGAGGAGTCACGGGTCATCCCATGCACGCCTAAATAAGTACTAGTGAGTGGAATGGGTACCAGGCGGGATGTGGTCATGGGTGCGATGTAGTTATGCCAAGACAGTGAAGGGGAAGCGGTCTTTGTTTGGGAGGAAATTCCGGCTAGAGAGGGGGAAATCCACACTAGTGGAGTACGGTTGTTCGGAGATGGAGGTGCTCCGGTTTGGGTCACACCATGAAGGTGAGAGGGGTAGGAGGGAGAGAGGGAGCGTGGGAGTGTGGGAGGGAATGAAGACCTTTCAAAAATAACTATTCATCTATTCATGATAATAGAAATAATAATAATTATAATAATATAACTACAATAATAATAATAAAAATTATAATACTAATATACCATTAAAATAATTCATAATGATAACATTAAATAACATTAATTTATTTGTAATATTTATAGTGATAATAATAATAGTAGTAGTAATAATAAAAAAATGATGATGAAAAAATGAAAAATAATAAAAGTATTAATTTCATTTTAATAATAATAACAATAAAATTATTAATAACAATAAAAATTTTAAAGAAAAAAATAAGTCACCAACCTCAATCATTTTAATTTCCTAATGGCAGGAGAATCATACCGATGCCCAAGAGTAGCCAAGCGGGGTTTCGAAAAAGTTCTTTTCCCGTGCACCCAATGGCATTGACTGAAAAACATGCACTTTTTAACCTAACTGAAATGTTTTTCGCTTGGGACACAACTCGAAAACCAGAAAAAATAATTTAAGATCAAATAAATAATGAAATAACATAATTAATTTGGTCTAGGAGTTAAAATTCCCCCAACCATAACTCTTCCAAACCCCGAAAAAATAGAACAATTCCTAGACCACAAGATGAAGCACCTAAGTGTCACCCACCTCCAAAAGTATAGACCCCTCAAGTTGATCGATCCAAACAGACACCAAAACCCCATGAAACACAACTCATCTTTGAAATATGGTCACAAAAACCACTACTAAACAGAACCCAGACCACCCATTTTAACAAAGGAACGAACAAATTTAAACCACCTATGACACTTATTCTCATAATCCTAGTCCAACGAATCTGTTGGGTGTACTCCAATCCCAATGTATACTCAAGAAGAATAACCAAGGATTATGTGATTCCAGATAAGACCACCCACTAGCAAATGATACAGGACAAGAATCACTAATACTATCATGAGGATTCCCGAATGGAATCCCCAACATAAGGATCAGGATAACACTAAATTACTTCAGGTGTAACTCTGTGAGACCCACAGTGGGGCTTCCCACCGTAATAACTGATGAGTTTAAGAAAACTTGCAAACATTCTGCAGAAACACATAACCATTCTACCCTGAGTGGGATAAGGTATTTTCCCTTCTAATAGAGCATCAAAACTATTCTTAATTCTAAAATAACGACTTCACACCCTTGACAGAAAACAAACCACAACACACTAAGGATGAAAATTAAACCAATGCCCCTTTTCACCATTTGGCTTCTCTTGACTATGCCCCAAAATCACTCCAGGACTTATGTATAGAGCACCAATGATTGATGCATCTCCTTCCTTGTAGTCATGCTTTAGAAATTCCAAAACATTACACACAACCCAAAATTCCACCAAACACACTTCCAACAAGACAAAAGTTTCAAAGAGGTTCGACAAAAACTATTTTTACAATTGAAGGAAAAGAAAGCCCGCCAAACGCTTCAATAGATGATTACTGCATCCAAGATAAAATACAAAGAGAAATCCTCAAACTTATCCCCAAACATCGCCCCACACCTATTGACGGGTTGAGGTGACCTTCAACGAGAAAATTTTTTCTTCAACACACTTCTTGGAAATATCATGACATAATCACTTCAAGTGGCCCAAATGTCCACATGTGTGGAAGGGTCTCAGAGCACTCTGACACAACAGCTTCTTGGGACCCTGCCTATCACACTGGTGACATATCATGGCATTCCACTATGAAGAAATAGAGTATAGGATTGAAGGCCTCTTGATTCCACTGTTAGAGAAACCCACACCAGGTCGCTTCCCATTCTTCCTATCAACATCCTCTACGTTACTTCCTCACGACGGGGGAGGATTAGCCACCTCAAGACCTCCTACTAGATCATCTTCAGTAAGACAGGTTTTCCCCACATCATCTGAAATGTTTTTTAGGTTGATCTCTTACACATTAGATCAGAGTTCAGGTCGGAGTCCAGACTCAAATTATCGTGACTTCCCGGGATTGTTTGAAACAAACCATTGGTCATAAGGAACTATGTATAAGAAACATCGATTGAAATCTAGTACTGATTCATCACCATTATCAAGAAAAATCAACTCCACCTCTTCCTTAGATTCATCAAATCATAGAATTTTTGTTGGATTAACGAAGGATTGATGAATTTCTAGGTGAGGTCTTCTGGTGAGTTAGTTCGAGACACGAACTTCCACCATTTCCAAGTTGGACATTCAAGAATAATGGTAACCAACTTCACATTCAATGATTAAAGCAACCCAATGAAGCTGAAGTCCCTCTAAATCTTCCTCAACAACTCCTCTGCCTTAACTGGGTCTGCTAGAACCTAAAACATGGGACGGTTCAACATCAAGAATTCCAGAACGTAGACATTAGGTTGATCAACTGGAGGATTTTTTGAGGTTTGATCTCTCAAAGCTGCACCTTGGTCATCCATTGAACCTTTATGGGGGTGAACAGTAAGGAAAAAGAAAACATTGAGTGATATAAAAAAATGGTCATTTTCATTTCAAATTCTTCTTTTCACAATTTCAAAAATAAAACATTGAAAAACAATTCATAAAAGTAAAGACGACCCATACAAACCAAAAGGAGAAACTAGTGTCGATGGGTGACTCAGACATATGGTTGGCAGTCATACATTAGTCACACCACCGTCACAAGAAGAACACTTAGATAACTTCCCTGTCTTCACATGGCTTTCTAGACCATGCGAGATCATGGATGCAACTTTCTTGGCTCCAATTTCCATTCCCAATACAAAACAATCCTTAAGAATCAATGGACATCGACAAACCTGAACATCCAATGGTAACCTGAGGTTTGGTACAAGCAAGGTTTCATGACGTCCTTCTCATCTGTATGCTTAATGTCATGAATATTCTACTTTTTCTATCATGAAAACCCCAAATAATTATGAGTGCTCGGAAAATAAGTTCTCCTCAAGAGCCAACCTACTCTGATACCATTTTGTCATGATCCAACCCGGGTCGACCCTGAACAGTTTACCCGAGTTAGTCCGTGACCTGGACTGAGAGGTGTTCCCGATCCTCCTGGGATCAAGAAAAGAACTAGGGTATAAATAGAAAAAATTTGAGAATTTTTTCACCTAGTTAAAATAAATAAATCAAGGGAAAGGTTGAATAATGCAAAGTAAATAAATAGCACGGAAAGAAAGAACACCCAACCAAAACTAACTAACCTGCCCACTTCCAAAACTCCTCGCGACTATGAGAGTTTCTCACCAATCCATAGCCAAATCTCTCCCATGGAGATAAAGCTTGAGTCAAACCTACAACGAAACTAAAAAAATAGGGAAACACTATAGGCGTGAGTATTAACACTCAATAGGCATGCCCAACAAACTATTCCCAATGTAGTACCACTAAATAAATAATTAACCAATTTCAGGTTTGAACTAAATTATAAAAAAAAATTGGTTTCCACGCACAAAAACCTTAATTTATAAAACAAGTAACAGTCTAATTCCCTTTTCATTTAAAAACATGTTTTATGTCTGAATGGAATCAGAGCATTTTATTTTAAAACTTTTTTTGCAAACAATTTAGAAATTCAAATTTTAGTTGATAGTCAAAAGGGAAACCACCCACAACACACTATAGACACTATGGTCAATGGAAAGGAAGTGGAATAGTGGACCCAACAAATGAACTAGAGCTCTCAATCTTCCTCCACCTACAAATAAAAACTGAGGAAATCATGGGTGATGCCCTAAGAGCTCGTGAACTTTCCAGAAAATATTATACATCAGGCTCATGCTGAAGGCATGCCCTACTCAATGACACCCTAACTCCCTAACTCTCGATATATCCCTCCATGGCCTAACCAAGGGACCAATTCCATAGCAATAATAATTACAAGACAACTCTCTCCTATGGGAAACTAGCTAGTGCATAATCTAAACTAGGGCACCAATCGTTCTCAGAAGATTGACTAACATTCCTAGGTTCCTATGTCAACAAATATAATATACAAGGATGAGCCAATAGAGTCAATCAAGTAACTATTCATGTCGCACAGACATCACACACAACTCATGAAACAAACAAAAACAAAAGGGTCAACCCTAAGTCACCTCAAATAATGTTGTGGAAAATAATTTATTTTATCAATGTGCCAAACAGGCCTTAACCAACTTTAATGAAAAACCTCATTTCTCAAGAAAACCAAAACACTTGTCGATGCATCAGAAGAAATAATTTATCATCAATCTTGAACATCACTTGATGTTCCTTGAATTATGTTCAATGCCCAAATGGACATTATTTCACTATTGTTAAACAATTCACCATGAAAATATTTCATGTGACGTGTATAAAATAAATAGCTCTTTTTTCCATCAAGTAATAAATCCAAAATTAATTATCTATTAATAATGTTAATTTATTATTATTAATAAAAAATAAATAAATTAATAAAATCTAATTTTTATGGCATGTGCAGTGGGGGACATACATTGGCTCGGAGTCCGAACACAACGGTGCGTCATGCCTTGCACAGATGCATAAGCACAAGCCTGCTGATGACCGTTGTTTCATAGAATTACGTCACCAATCCGCTTCAACAAATTTATAACAACTAAAAACCCATAACCACTGACTTAAGACAAAACAATGAACAAACAGTGTAAAAACCACCTTGACATGTTTTCAAACATACATTGCTCCATTGACATTATTTAGTAAAACACATGAAAATTTATTAATCATTTTTCAAAAAGAATCTAACAATCTTACATGCTCAGAACCCCCTAAAAAGCCTCATTAATGACCAAACACAGATCCCCAACATAACCGAACAGAAAATGCATGACTTACACACTGAATATAATAATGTCACAACATAATAAAAATACCCCATACTTAAAAATCTATTTTGAAACCATAAAAAAGCCTCTTTTGAAACCTTAATCTATAAGTGCACTTGAGGAAGTTCAATCACCAAATTCAACATCACATTTACACTTTTAAGGCCAAAAAATGATTCAAAAATTATACCAATCATGTGAAATACCAACCAGAAAATTTTTAAATAAAAAGGGTCTACACTACTTATCAATTTGTGCCCAAAGATCTATGAAAATAAACAAAAACACCACATATCATAAAGAATGCGATGAAAAAAATACTAAATCACTAATTAACATCTAAGGGTAGTTATTAAATAAAAATTTAGTGAAATCCAAAATTTAATGATGATACGCAAAGTGTTGAAACCTCAACTCAAATGTGGAATGGAAACACATTCTTGATACCAGTGAACGATCTCATTCTCACCTCATCCGCATCCTTCAAGTGCTTAAACAATTCCCACGCCATCAAAACAAACCCAAAATTGAGGAATCAACTCAAAAGAACAAAACATAGCATTAATGGTTTGGAGAAAACATCAAACACAT
The DNA here is from genome assembly GCA_963277665.1 of Viscum album. Taxonomy (NCBI): domain Eukaryota; kingdom Viridiplantae; phylum Streptophyta; class Magnoliopsida; order Santalales; family Viscaceae; genus Viscum; species Viscum album. Next base: position 1,098,366,506 of record OY728157.1, read on the forward strand.
TAAGGAAATCCTATACTAAAGGGGAAGAAGAAAAAAAGCCTAAGAGGAGGGACCTTCGCCAGAGAGAAGGGAGTTGCACGGCCGGGAAGGGTTTCATAGGATGAGTTTCATCCCGAATGGAAGAGGTTGGTCCCAGAGAGGGAGGTCGAGCGGGTGAGGAGTCACGCTGACCAGAGGGTTTGCCAGAAAAGGGTGTGACGGTGAAGCCTATGGCTGGATGGAGGGTGCGCAACTCCTGGGGTGTTCGAAATGGGGGGATTCATCACCACAAGTCACAGGAGATGGCCGATAGGAGGTGATGTGCATCATCACGTGCATGCTAGAATATGCGCTAGAGAGAGGTATGTGAACCAGGTGGGGTGTGGTCGTGGGTGTGCTGTGGTTAGGCCATGCCAGCCAAGGGGAAGATTTCTAGGTTTGGGAGAAAATTACAGATGAAGTGGGGGAAAGAAGGACTCGTGGAGGAGGGTTGGTCTATGATGGAAGTGTGATGGGTTGGGTCGCACCGTGAGGGTGAGAGGGGTAAGAGGAAGAGAGGGAACATGGGAGGGAAAGAAACTCTAGGAAAAAAACTATTAATCTAATCATGATAATAGAAATAATAATAATATTATTATTATTACTATAATAATAATAATAATAGAAATAATATAGAATTAAATAAATTCATAATGATAACTTCAATTAGCATCAATTTAATTGAAATATTTATACTGATAATAATAATAATAATAATAACATAATGATAAAAATAAAAACTAATAAAAGTATTCCTTTCATTTTAATAATAATAATAAAATTATAAAGAATAATACATATTTTAAATAACATAATAAATCACAAACTTCACTCATTTTAATTTTCCGAAGGCAGAAAAATTGTGCACATGCCAAAGAGGAGACACATGGGGTTTCCAAAACAGGCTTCGCCCGGGCGCCAAATGACGTCGACTGAAAAATGCCAAATTTTTAACGTAACTCAAAAAAATTTCATCCAGGACTCAACCCGAACTCCCAAGAAAATTATTTATGACCATATAAATATAGAAATAAAATAATTAATTAGGCCTATGTGAGATAGTTAATAAAAAACCCAAGCATTTTAACAGTTAAACAATTAATGGATTGATTAAAATTTATACTCTTAACCAAATTGGGGATTCCATGATTATTGATAAATGAAGCATAATGAATCTTTCATCCCTATAAATTCAAGCTAGCAATATAAATTTCACAAAACCCCATAAACATGTAAACAGTGAACTATATAAACAATTTATTCTAGGTTGATATGATTAATAATATAATCACAAACAAACAAATTTTATATTTCTAAATTAAAAGATTAATTAATGTAATGAACTCCACATCTAATCGACCATCACTACTACCAATGGGATAATAAATGAAATTCCCACTACAATCCATGAAAAATATAATTTTTTTGATAAAGTTCATATCACTAGTGTTTAAATCAACCTATTGATGAATTCCACCTATTGGTATCGACTCATGGTTATAATGTTCCCATATCATGAAATGAATGAAAATTATCCCCTTTATCTATATATTGAAACATTCCAAATAGAAAGGTAATCATTTTACATATCCCAACTGCCTTTAAATTTAAAATGACATCCCCCAACATTATATTTTGCATCATACATGATTTGATGACAATGTTTTTTCCAGAACATCACCCAATAAATATTTCCATATATTTCTTCCACCATTAACATACATTATTCAAGATTTCACAATACATGGACAGGGGTTTGATCAACTCATAGACACTCTACTAAAGAAGGTACAATACTATGTGCTATCACAATCACAAAATTATTTACCAATCTAAACCCAAATGGTTCGTAGTTTATATGGTCCTATTAAAGAACATATAATTTTAGAAACTCTTCCAATGAATAAATGAATTAAAAAGCATGATCTAATCTAAGGATATGACCTTGAGATAGATGAGAGACAATGATGATACATTTAAAAGACTTTACATCATTACTTTTATAAATCATCCTAATAATCTCCATCACGTATTACCAATCAATACATAAAACCTAAATCAATATATAGTCATTTTATTAATGATATTTATCATAGTATAATCTTATATTAATCCTTATCATTTAGAATTGAGAATATATGAATTTTTCACTTCCTTTTAAATAATTTCACATTTCATTTAATGATGAGAATATCTAATTCATAGATAATCAATCACAAGATCATTCACCACTAATAGGTATACTATGTAACTATATTGTTCTATTCTTACAATCCATTCACAAAGATCCAATATATCAAACATTATATGTAAAGACACGTAAATTTCAAAGGAAATTTTTTTCTTAATTTTATTTGGGATTTTACGAGTATGCAGTTTCTTGATGGAACCTGATTCTGTGGCCCGGTTTGCCAGGAATCAATTTCCGAAGTTTTACTCGGGTACGTTCAGTGAACGAAAGGGCGGGTTTTCCAAACTTTTGAACTGGTGCTCGGAATCAAAATTCGAGGGCACCGATGAAACCGCAGTGCCTGTAATTGCTTAGGAACACCTTTTCTGGAGTTATGTTTTCTCGGGTGAGGTTATTAAATAAATGGGATAACTAAAGAATAAAATAAAACATTGTTCTACAAATTTTATTTTTATTCTATGTAGTTTAAACCTACGTATGGAAGTTGAGGTGGGACCCACTAAATCGTAACCCCTCAAGAAAGGATATTAGTGAGGTGGGCCCCACATCAGCCCTACCTATTCATCTTCCTCGAACCTCCCATTAAGCTAGCAAACCCCCATTAATATTTATATAACACACCCGCACCCCCTTTTTAAATTCCAAGTGAACTTTGGCGTTTAATTGGATTATTAAACGCCTCTTTAATTGGTGAACGCACGTTAATTAAATCATGATTTAATTTTGAATTTCAAAAATGGATGGCATGATTAATAAAATAAGGCAAAGGTTTATTTTATTATTCTTGATGTGTTATGTGAGAAGATTTGGGGAGAAATTACTCTAGTCTTGGAGAATGTTCTTCCTCGTTGAAGAATGCGAAGAACGATGAAGAACGCCTACCTCTGACGAAAGACGAAGGAGAAGGAAAGTTCGTCAGAGATCGGCGATGTGACGTCGTGTACCGCGATGCCAACTATCATCTTCTCCGCGAAGACATGTACCGAGACAGCCACAATCCTCTTCTGAGACGTCGTCTTCCGCGACATCTTTTCCCATGAAGATCCTTATTCGACAACTTCTTCGTGGTAGGGGGTTTTGGTTTAATTTTATTTATGTGGATTATATCCTTGACATGTGTTTTAATTATTGGAAGTCGTTTGAACCACTAACGCGGTGGGTGTAGACCAACGAACAAGTTCTAACCCACCATTTCTCTGTTCTTGATGTGCAGAATGTTGGATGATGATGAAACGAGACTATTGAGCGATTGGATGTCATCACAGTAATCTACGGGTCCCGATACGACACCAGGCTCAGATGGGAGCAAGAATGGACCACCGGAGTGGCTATGCTGGCCCATGGACTTCACCAGCGAACGACACCGGCCGACATCCCGGAGGCGGCATCATCCCGGCACGCCGTGGAAATAGGAGACCGGGATCCCGCGGCCTCACGGGATCCGGAGGAGGACGCAGCACCTGCCGCATCCGCGGAGCGCGAAGGAAGGGGGGGACCGTGTCCCCCCTTGCTTGGCCGCTGGCTATGCCAGCCTGCCACCCGGTCGGGCCAGGCCGGGTTGCACGGACCGGGCCGGGCTGCGCCCTAATGGGCTGGACCCAGACCCGGGCGGGGTCAACCCGGTTCGGGCCGACCAGGGGGGGTTGGGCCGGGTCGGACCGGGCCCAGACCCCCCACTTTCGGACCACTTTTTGTATTTTTCCCATAACATGGGATATGGACCTCCGATCGATTCACCATCAGTTGCGTAGCGATCTTTGGAATGAGACGGTAATTTCGGTATATTAAAGTCAAGGTTTCGGAGAACATTGTGTAGGGCCGGGTTGGTTCGAACACGAAACCCACCGGGCCCTCGGAGTGGAAACACTTATAACATAAGCTCCAGACGTCTGATTGACATGCCTCCAACTTTCATGGATTACTCTTAGTGAGATAGAACTTTCGGATTACTCCGCTCGAGGTTTGGACGCAGTTGGAGTGCGGTCGGGTTGGTTTTGAATTAAAAACCAACCGGGCCCCTTGAATGAAAAAGCCAATAACTCTCAGACCGGGCGTCTGATTGACGTGTCGTCTATCACGTTGAACTCCTCTTGTCGAGACAGAACATTGGGATACATAAAATCTGGACTATGTTTCAGTTGATGTATCGACATCCTTGGCTCGTGGAGAGGACCCTTCTAGAATTGAGCTTGCTGTGTGCGGGAACCCTAGAGCTGGCAACGACTACGACGACGATGAAGACTGCACTGAAATCCTCCGTGGGTTCGGCAGCGATGAAAACTGTACTGAAATCCTTCATGGGTTCGACGACGATGAAGACTCAACTGAAATCCTCCGTGGGTTTGGCAGCGATGAAGACTTTACTGAAATCCTTCGTGGGTTCGACGGCGATGAAGACTGAACTGAAATCCTCGGTGGGATCGGCAGCGATGAAGACCATACTAGAATCCTCCGTGGATTCGACGGTGATGTCTACAGTTCTTGTATCCTACGTGGGTCTGGCAGTACTACTGTTCGTGTATCCTACATGGGTCAGGTAGAGTAGATGGTTTTTATATTCTACGTGGGTCCCAACATAGATGAATCATGGGCTATATCTGATCATCTCTATCCCCTTATGAAAAAGTTTACCTGTGTGAGCTAAGTCTTGAATTTCAGTCATTATCTTTGATATGATTGAATTGATTTACTATGTGGTTTGGGTTGTACTATCCTGTGTGGACGTGATCAAACATGGGCTTGGATGTTGGAGTCGAACTGGAATTGATGACTTATGTATATGTATGGTCATATACCTAAGTAGTGTTGGATGTTACTTCATGATTGTATCCTTACTTTGTGGATTATCCTATGTGGATTTTGGGAGACCTTCAGGGGTCTCGGGGTCCCTACTGAGTAGCATATACTCACCCCTGCACGGGCTATGCCCTTACTACATTGTATTGGATGCGGAAGATGGACAACGCTGATCGTTGTTGAGGCTTGTGGAGCAAGTCGGTACCTGGAGGTTGACCACTGGGTGGGACATACATGGAGCGGATGGCTAGACCCAAGGAGCTAAGGAGGCTATCTGTACCCACCCTTCAGGTGGGACTTCCAGTGGATGGCTCGACGTTGCTGATTTACTTTTAGTTGTTGTACTTTCTTTCTAGTTGTACTTTACTTTCAGTTTGGGTCTTTATTCTAGCCCATTTACTTTCCGAACTTACCACTGTACCCGGTTTTACATAGTTTATACCTCTTATTCCTTACTCTGTGGTGTTTGTTTACTTTATAAAGGTAATGCCTTCCCCTTTTTGTTTAGATTTACACATTGGTTCTATTCCCCAGCCCCTGGCCTATGGGAGGCAGGCTTGGGGTAGTTACGGCACCGGTCTCGAGGATGGGTCGTGACAAATTGGTATCAAATAGATTTCAGTAGAGCTTCCAAGAGATGAGACAGATGTTGACCAACACACCTATCTTGAGGATACAGAAGGAGGGAGTAGGGTACGTAGTCTACTGCGATGCATCAGAGACCAGACTTGGATGTGTGCTGATGCAGGAGCGTGCAGTGATCGCCTATGGATCACGATAGTTGAGGCATCATGAGCAGAACTATGTTACCCATGACCTGGAGTTAGAATCAGTGGTTTTTGCTATGAAGAAGTGGCGACACTATCTAATGGGAGAGCACTTTACAGTCTTCTCTAACCACCAGAGTCTCAGGTACATCTTCTCGTAGAAGGACCTTAATTTGATGCAATGGCGATGGCTCGAGTCCCTCCAGGACTATGACATTGAGATATCCTATACTCCTTGGAAGGGGAATGTAGTAGCCGATGCTCTCAGTAGGAGGATAGGAATTCAGCTACTCGGGGAGGAAACAGAGAAGATAACTGCTTTTCAGATATCCTTCATTGATAGAGATGGAGAAGCCTTTCTTCAGTCACTCACAGTCACTCCCCCACTTCTCCAGCGGATCAGAGAGGCACAACGTGGGGACGTTGACTATGAGAAGCGGCATGAACAGATATCCTCAAGACAGACACCTGATGGATATTCTATGGGAGGAGAGCACATCATCATTTTTAGAGGACGTACCATGGTACTGGCTTCATTACAAGATGAGGTACTGAGGGAGTTTCACACTTCCCCTTTAGCGGTAAATCCAGCTTTGGCAAAGATGTACCAGGATCTCAGCCGGCAACAATGGTGGCCGGGTATGAAGAAGCTTATAGTTGAGTTCGTTTCTCGATGACTCACATGTCAGTAGGTGAAGGCAGAGCATTAGGTACCAGCAGGATTGGTGCAGCCCTTGGAGGTCCCGGAGTGGAAGTGGGACAGGGTATCTATGTATTTCGTGACTGGACTTCCACGCACTTCCAGAGGTCACAACTCCATTTGGGTGATTGTCGACCGGCCCACCAAGTCAGCCCACTTTTTACCCATCAGAGAGCAGGGCTCAGTGGAGAGATTGGGATGATTCTACGTTCAGGAGATTGTATGGCTTCATGGTGTGGCATCATCTATCGTCTCTGATCGAGATACTCGCTTTACTTCCCGGCTTTGGAAGGGGTTTCAGGAGGCATTCAATACGCAGCAACGTCTGAGAACCACCATTCACCCTCAAACGGATGGTCAGATGGAGAGCACCATTCAGACCCTCGAGGACATGCTCAGTGCAAGTGTCCTCGACTTTGGTCGCTTTTGGGAGGACCACCTACCCTTGGTGGAGTTCGCGTACAACAACAACTACCACTCCACCATCGGGATGGCACCATACAAGGAATTGTATGGCCGACCTTACAGATCACCTCTATGCTATACAGACCCTGGGGAGTTAGCACTTGTGGGACCAAAGATGGTCCAAGCCATGACAGAGAAGGTCCAAGTCATCTAGGAGTAGATGAGGACATCTCAGAGCTGACAGAAGTCTTATGCTGACAGGAGGCAGAGATCACTAGATTTCGAGGATGGCGACCACATTTTCTTACGGGTTTCACCTCGACGTGGATTACAGAGATTTGGCTGGGGCTTCAAGTTATCTTCGTGCTTTATCAGAACATTCCAGGTTCTCAGTAGGATAGGCGAGGTGGCTTATCGCCTGGCTCTACCACCTCAGTTGCACCGGGCGCACGACTTCTTCCACGTATCTCAGGTGAAGAGACACATGAACGACCCGATGCATATCATCGACCATGGGGAGCTAGAAATCGACGATGGGGTGAGTTTTTCAGAGGGCTCGGTGGAGATCAAGGATCGACAGGAGCGGGTCCTACATTGGTGGTCGATTCCATTAGTGCAAATCAGATGGAATAATGGGAACCTCCAAAAGAGCACTTGGGAGTGGTAGGTTCAGATGTGTACACAGTAACCAAATTTGTTCCCCTTGTTTATGATGTATATTTACAGGGATGTAAAGCCCTGAGGTAGAAGTAATGTAAAGACCCGTAAATTTCAAGGGAAATTGTTTTCTTAATTTTCTTTGGGATTTTACGAGTACGCAGTTTTTGACGGAACCTGATTCCAAGGCTCGGTGTACCCAAAATCAATTTCCGAATTTTAGCTCGGGTACGTTCAGTGAATGAACGAGTGGGTTTTCTTAACATTGGAACCAGTGATCGGAATCAAAATATGAGGGCACCGATGAAACCGCAGCGCTGATAATTTCTTTGGAACACCTTTTCCGGAGTTACATTTTCTCGATTGAGGTTATTAAATAAATGTGTTAGCTAATGAATAAAATAAAATATTGTGCTACAAATTTAATTTTTATTCTTAGTAGATTAAACCAACGTATGAAAGTTGAGGTGGGACCCACTAAATCCTAACCCCTCTTGATAGGATATTAGTGAGGTGGGTCCCACACCAGCCCCACCTATTAAACTTCTTCAAACCTCCCATTAAGTTGGAAAACCCCTATTAATTTTTGTGTAACACACCCGCACCCCCTTTTTAAATGCAAAGTCAACTCTCGCGTTTAATTGGATTATTAAACGCCTTTTTAATTGGTCAACGAATGTTAATTAAATCGTGATTTACTTATGAATTTCAAAAAGGGATGGCATGAGTAATAAAATAAGGAAAAGCCTTATTTTATTATTGTTGACGTGTTGTGCGAGAAGATTTGGGGAGAAATTACTCTAGTCTTGAAGAACGTTATTCCTCATTGTAGAACACGATGAACAAAGAAGAAAGGCAGCCTCTGACGAAAGACGATGAGGAACGCAAGTTACTCAGAGATTGAAGATACGGCGCCGTGTACCGCAACTCCAACGATCCTCTTCTCCGCGACGTCGTGTACCACGACGCCCATGATCCTTTTTCGCGACACCGTCTTCCGCGATGTCTTTTCCCATGAAGATCCTTGTTCGACAACTTCTTCGAGGTAGGGGGTTTTGGTTTAATTTATTTTTTGTGGATTATATCCTCGACATGTGTTTTAATTGTTGGAAGTAGTTTGAACCACTAACGAGGTGGGTGTGGACCAACGAACATGTCCAAACCCACCGTTTCTCTGTTCTTGATGCGCAGAACGTTGGGTGATGATGAAACGGGACCATTGAGCGATTGGTGGTCGTCGCCGTAATCTAAGGGACCCGAGATGACCCTAGGCGCAGACGGGAGCAAGAACGGACCATCAGAGTGGCTCTGGTGGCCCGTAGACTCCACCGGCGGTGCGGGTAGCCAGCACGGTGGCGTCCCAGCGCGCATCCAGGAGGAACCGCTGCGGCTGAGGCCATGGCGGCAGGTGACCCGGATCTCACGGCCGCAGGAGATCCGAAGGAGGATGCGACACCTGCCGCATCCACGGAGCGCAAAGGAAGGGGGGGACCGCGTCCCCCCATGCTCAGCCGCTAGCCGAGCCAGCGGGCCACCCGGCCGGGACGGGCCGGGTTGCGCGGACCGGACCGGGCCGTGCCCTAATGGGCAGGACCCGTACCCGGGTCAGGTGGACCCGGATCGGTCTGACCCAGGGGGGTTGGGCCGGGTCGGACTGGGCCCAGACAACCAACATTCGGACCACTTTCGGTCTTTTTCCCATAAATGGGCTACAGACCTCTAATCGACGCACATTCAGTTGGGTAGCAATCCTTGGAATGATATCGTCGTTTCGGTATATTACACCCAATGTTTTTCAGAGTTTTGTGTATGGCCGGGTTGGTTCCAACACGAATACAACCGAGCTCTCAGAGAGGAAACACTTATAACTTAAGCTTCAGATGTCCGATTTACGTGTCGTTGACTTTGTGGGATTTTTCTTAGTGAGACAGACCATTTGTCTTACTCCACTTGAGGTTTGGATGCAGTTGGAGAGTGGTCGGATTGGGTTTGCCTTAAAAACCAACTGGGCCCCTAGAACGAAAAAGCCAATAACTCTCAGACCGGGCGTCCAATTGACGTGACGTCTGTCACGTTGAGTTCCTCTTATCTAGACAGATTTTTGGGATACAGCAACTCTGGACTACTTGTCAGTTGATGTATTGACCCCCTTGGCTCGTGGAGCGGACCCTCCCTATATCGAGGTTGCTGTGTGTGGGAACCCTAGAGCTGGTTGCGACTACGACGACGATGAAGACTGCACTGAAATCCTCAATGGGTTCGGCAGCGATGAAGACCGTACTGAAATCCTCAGCGAGTTCGACGACGATGAAGACTGCACTGAAATCCTCCGTGGGTTTGGCAGCGATGAATACCATACTGAAATCTTCCGTGGGTTCGACGGCGATGAAGAATGCACTGAAATCCTCTGTGGGTTTGGCATCAATGAAGACCGTACTGAAATCTTTTGTGGGTTCCACGACGATGAAGACTGCATTGAAATCCTCCGTGGGTTCGGTAGCGATGAAGACCGTACTGAAATCCTCCGTGGTCTCGACGACGATGACTACTATTCTTGTATCCTATGTGCATCGGGAAGTACTACTGTTCGTGTATCCTACGTGGGTCCGGCAGTGTTTGACTCTGTTCTTGTATCCTACATGGGTCTGGCAGAGTAACTGGTTTTTGTATCCTTCGTGGGTCCCGGCTTAGATGAATCAGTAGCTACATCTGATCATCTCTATCACATTATGAAGAAATTTACCTATGTGAGATGAGTCTTGACTTTCAATCATTATCTTCGACAAGATTGACTTGCTTTCCTATGTGTTTAGGGTTGTACTATCCTGTGCGGACTTGATCGAACTTGGGCTCGAATGTTGGAGATGAAATGGAATTGATGACTTAGGTATATGTATGGGAATATACCTATGTAGTGTTGGATGTTACTTCGTGATTGTATATTCCTTTTTTGTATTATCCTTTGTTGATTATGGGAGACCTTCGGGGGTCTCGGTGTCCCTACTCAGTAGCGTATACTGACCCCAGCACGGGCTATGCCCGCACTACATTGTGTTGGATGCAAACGACGGACAATGCTGATCATGGTTGAGGCTTTTGGAGCAAGTTGGTACCTGGAGGTGGACCACTGGGCAGGACGTACATGGAGCAGACGGTTGGACCCAAGGAGCTGAGGAGGCTATTTGTACCCACCCATCAGGTGGGACTTTCAGTGGATGACTCGACGTTGCTGCTTTACTTTTAGTTGATGTACTTTCTTTCCAGTTGTACTTTACTTTCAGTTTGGGTTTGTATTCTGGCCCATTTACTTTCTGCACTTACTATTGTACATAGTTTTACATAGTGTATACTTCTGATATCTTACTCTGTGGTGTTCGTTTACTTTATAAAGGTAATGTCTTCCCCTTTTTGTCGGGATTTACGCCTTGGTGCAAGTCGCCAGCCCTTGGCCTATGGGAGACGGGTTGGGGTAGTCACGGCACGGGTCTTGAGGACGGGTCGTGACATTATATTTGTAGAAATATAATTCCTATGAATAGTATAGAAAGAGACTCAAATTAACATAAATGTACCTAGAGAATCATCTATCACTATTCAACGAATTAAAATTTCTAATCAAACCCATTAAACAAAAGGGATAATTTTTTTAAGAATCCCAGAATTTAAAATTAATTAAATAAGTAATTGTTAAAAAAACATCGCAAGAATTCTATTAGAGTTAGATAAATTCTTCTGGAACAATTAATATGTAGTTAGGGAACAATTTTCATTATATTGTAATCACCCCGTATTTCACCACAACGATCAATACACAACACAAAATCTCAATATCCAAAATACCTCCCATTTAATCCAATGCATTATCTCCTCAATAAACTAGGAATAAGGTTCAAAAGGTTGATTGTTTTCCCCATGTATATCTGATAATAATTATTTATGGTTATAATTAAATCAATCATACAATCAAAAAATCTTTTACTATATATATATTAATCATTCTCCCCCATTTTAAAACTAGTTCACGAATTGATGTCATAATTATTTGTCATCAAAAGGAGTCATTCCTAGGAATACATAGGAGCTCATATATATTAAAAAAATATTCTATTATGAATACATATACTATATATAAAAAGTATAACTTTTTGTATATTATCCTGGCCAATCATCAAATGTTCCCAACTCTAAAATTTATCCTATATCCTTGAAACCATTTCATGTTATCTTGGTTATCTAGTAGTTGATTTCCTCAAGACCTCCATCAATATGTCAAGGGATAATGAATAGTGCTTAATTAATAAAATCCTAGAAGGAATTATCTTTTTATTTATCTATGAAATTCTTTAGACATCATCATCCAACATAATAAAAATAAAATATAAACAATAATTATGTAAACAAATATAAAATATATATAAACCCATCCTAAAATATAATCTTTTAAAACTAAAATTCTAGACATAACTAACACATAAAAAGATGAAGATATATTATTCAACATGAAATGAGGATAGATTTATTCATGAGATACTCACTCTACAAATACTCCAATCATCTATCCAACTCTTGGATCCATTATCATCCTACATCTACATATGTTCATATTCATGTACACAAGATGAATAAAAATGAATTTACCCAATTGGGTTTAGTATAATAATACCATGTATGATAATCCAAATAAGAGTTCTTGACCCATTAAATATAGATTATATACAGAAAAATAGAAATTATTGTGTATGTGATATTATTTCTCCCAAAATCATCAACATATATATCATTATTTGTGATCAGCCTATGGCATCACTATTTCAAATATCTAACTAAATAAAAATGCCTCTTGTAAGAGAATAAAAACCATATCTCAAAACCAACCATATTATTATAGGATGATAAATTTCAAAATATATATTTATTATGACATAATTGGGGAAATAAACTCATCAACCTCTCTTATAAGCACTTGTGAAAATATGCATCTAATATTATCTGTAAAAAAATATAAAATACACATCTTCGAGGAAACCAAAAAGATTTATTAAAACAAGTTTATGTACCAATTATTTAGGAATTAGATATATTATGGAATACTGGCGGAAATAAACATCTTTAAGGTATATATCATGTCCTTTGAAATCCCAATTCCTGGAGAATTATCATCGACCATGATCCCAAATAGGTGAGAACAAGGGCTATCATGATGATGGATTACAGTCCACTAAATTCATATAAATATGATGATAATAAAATTACATATATCTACCTATCACATCCATCAGTATCATAAAATGATGATATTGGAGGAATTTTCTTTAGATTCCTAACATTTCTATAATATTCCCGTATTGCGGACACTCGAGTGACTACCCATCTCCATCTACCCACACTAATGATGAATGATGAATTATCGATATATTTCTATCCCTTATTGATAGCTAATATATCAAGTCCTAGATTTATATTCTGGAAAATAATATTTAGGTATAAGGATTCATTACTCTCTAACATTATTAGTCGATGAAAAAATATATATCCATAATAAACCCACTCTATCCCCAAATAGAGGATAAATGTAAATGAAATCCACCCTATAACCTGCCACCATAGATATCCACCCAAGATTGGCTCTGCCACATATCAAATAATATGACTACACAAAGTAAATAATCACAATTATGGCTTCCTCTAATTGTCTCATAATATTTCCCATATTACAGTTTAGAGCTACTAAATCTTCTTTAGTTTATCCATACTGAAAAATCACATAGAATTCATTGATAATTCAATAATAGAGGAAACATAGTTATTGAGTTATCTTATATTCCATTCCATTTAATTGTTTATATAATATCTACTTGTAAATGACATGACATCACAATATCCACAAAGGGATTCTACATTTACAAGTCGTCATATACTACTGATATTATTAAAATATAGATGGTTGTTTTTAAATTAATAATTTATGAATAAGATTTATAATAACATAATAATTCCATCATTTATAGTACATATTAATCAATTCATATAACTGCTATTGCTCCCTTCATTACCCATCCATTCTCATATATATCAGATATTTTTTCTTGAATGATTCCACTACGTAGTGAGAAATGTTTAAGTCATTATTCATTACTATATCCTCTTCAATTGCATGAAATTGATTACATTCAAAATAATAATAATTTCTGATCCGGAAACATCATTTATGGGGAATACACATCCACTATTACAGGTCGTTATTTTATTTCCACATTCAATATATATCAATATATATCATTTTCCCCATTTACAATTTAGTCACATTATTCAAAACAATTAATCCAAAAAACATTTTTCCATACATATTATAAATGATTAAATTTATATAATACATTTAGTATTACAATGTTAATTCATTACAAAACTTTTATATAATATATAACATCATACTAAATCTAATTCATTAAATTATGTAGTAAGATGTGAATATAAATTTTTATTAGTGGAACTTATTTTATTTCCTTATTAATTTTCATTCTATTTCACCATTTACATATATTTGGATCAAACCATTGAAACATACTTAATATTAATCATTTAAAATGAATTCAAATTACCTTATCTGTTTTAAAAATATTTCATGTAAAATAATTATAAATTTTAGTTATTTATACCCCTTTACCAAAACATCATGTATCATCCAATGAGTTGTAAACAAAAACTAATCACCACATACAATGGTTGATGAATAATTCATAATTAGTTAATTCTTATTCCTATTTTTTGATTTTTTAGATCCAACATATATAATTATTGTAACCCCATAAGTGTTTATAAATAATTATTTGTTACAAATAAATTATATTCCTTCAGTGGCTTGTGTTACATGAACCACTGAGTTTTAACAAAGCACAAAATATTGTGATTTACACACAACTATTTGAACCTAGACATTAAACATAGTTATATGAATATAAATAATTGATTTATAAATATTATATAAAATGTATTTATATAAATAAAAAAATTTCACGAATAAAATAATAATTTCTAGAAATTTTTAAAAATGTTTTGAACATACTATTATATCTTGAAAATGATATTTATTTATTTTTATGAAGAATAAAAAAATAATTTCATTATTATGTTATTAATTTATTTTGATAAAATAAATTTTATTTTTGAAATAATAATGTTAATATTATCTTAGTTAAATTTTCTTAATTTTTAGGAAAATATAATTTTTTATGAATAATGATAATTACATGTTTTGATTGAAAATGTGTTCTCATTTAATTATTTTATAATTTAAATTTTTTTTTCAAATGACAATAAATGTAAAATTAATTCATTTATATATTATATAATATAATCTAGTATATTTTAATCATTTTATATTATAAATTTGATATAAATTTTTTTAAAATTTTGAACCATTTTCTTTTTCAATACACGGTTTCTCATTTTGAATACGAGATTAATTTTAAATTAAAATTTCCCAATTATGTGATGGAATTAGACAAAATTGAAGAATGTTATTTAATATTCATAATTTATATTATCCTATAATGAAATCATATATTTTTACAACAATTAAAATTTATAATGTTAAAAAATATTTACACATGTTATGGTAAAAATGGGTTTACTAGGGGTTTTACTAAGAAAGATAGTTATAATGTTTACAAAAAAATTTACAACACCCAATGGAGGAAACTATTTCTAAAAGATATTGTCAATGATCTATAATGGCCAAATTGTTTTCCTTTGGGCATGTGAGAATCATTAGAAAACTATTTTCTTTAAAAAAAATATGTGTACTACTCACCTTACATAAAAAAAGACACCACTTATAATCTCATCTTCACACTTCGATAACCATTGGGTTTGTAAAAAACCCACCAAATAACATCCTAACTAACCTAAATCCCTCCTATAATCCATATTTTTTTTCATATACCCACCCTAAGAAGATGTTTTGTGTAAACTAAATGATGTTTTCCGAAATAGAGTTAACACTCCAAAACAATCATTTTAATTTATTTCTTCCTCCACCAAATTATATTATTATTACTCAATTATGGTATAATAAAATCAATATATTTAATATAATGATACATTTTTATGTTTATAATAGTAACTCTATTCGTCTCCTCTTCCATCAAATGGGATTGAAATTCATCATTTGTGTGTGTTGACATTTGCCGCCCAACAAACCGTTGGGATTCATTTTCCATCACTACCTCTCATAGCTGGATAGAATTATTAATTAAATTTTTATAAAAAATATTTATAACATTATTCTTCTTATTAATTTATTATATCATATATTCGTTCATAATTTTCATTCTATGGGATATGATAACCTCGCACATGTGTACACTAGAATAACGCCTCTGAAAGTGATTTGATTTGTTCATGTTTTAAATAGAAGGTAATAAAGAAGGATTAAAGGAAAATAAGTAATATATGTGACATATAAATTATAATGGAATTTTATTATTTTATTTACATTTATTTCATTAAATCAATCATGAAAATGGAAGTAGAATTCATTTGTCCGTTAGTCCAAACTTCTCAATGAATGGTGTATATTATTTTAAATATCTAAATTTATAGATTACTATAAAAACCAATATACTAAATATATATTATATTTATAAAATGGAAAAAATTATTAATATTATTGAACCATTATCAATGTATGATGGTAATAATTACATATCAAAATATAAAAAAATACTTATTTCCCAAAATATGATATTAATATTGTATTAATGAAAAATGGGTAATAAGAGGTTATAAGATCTTCATATACATTCGGATATGTATAGATTTTGTTCTATAATATATATTTAATAGAAATGTATTTACAATAATTTTTGTATTAACATGTTAGATAGATGTTGAGACTTACGGTATGGGATTTATAGTCTCTCATTCATTTATGGAGGACATATGAAAATTCAATACTCATTTTATTTTTGAAGTGTATATACTAACAATTTTACTTTTTATATCATTAATATTAATATTTAAAAATATTATTTGTTTATTTGATTTTATTCATTATTTTTTCTTCCAATTCAAAATTTTAGTATAGTGGTAAGCGAATTATGTCTCACATTTGTTTTCCTTGAGGAATATTCTGCTTTCACCATCTATTATTTAGTTGTTGTATATAAATCCCGTGAATGTATATTATTATTTCTAAAAATAATAATATAGTTACATAAATATCCATTTTGGTATCATTATTTACTGTGCATTATAATACAATGTTAGTAAATCGGTATATATTTTATATTATAATCTCATTGTTAATCCAAATTGTATATATTTTGGTTTCTGATGATAAAATCTTATTATCCATATATTAAAAAAATCAGGAATTTTCTTATTATTATTTTAGTCCATGATAATACAATTTCCCCTTCATATTAATCTCTTTATTTTCTCAAGATAAAAAAATATGGGACTTCATTTTTATTTCATTCTTTGATCAAAAACTCATTTTCCACAAAAAACCATATATTCCCAAAATATTTTTAAAATTATTTTCATAAATTCTAAAAAATATTTATTAAATACATTTTTACCCATGTATAAATTTTTATAAACAAAATTGAATTAACATTATTATAATTTTTAAAAAAATTCCCAATTGGATTTTACAGAAAATGTGGAAAGAATATTAATTTAATATGTACGGGATGAAAAAAAATCTACCATCAGGAAAACAATTTTATTTTATGATTTATTTATATTTTTTAATTCTAATTTTAAATATTTTATATTATAAAATTTATATATATAATAATTTGTTTAATAATATTGGATTGATTTCTCAAGAACTTTTTAAAAGTATTTTTAAAATATCTTTTATTTTTTTATGGTTGTTTTCAATGAAAACGATTTGGAATGTGTTATATGTTTTAAAAAAGAAATTTTCAAAAATAAAATGATATTTTATTTAATTAATATTTTTATTGAATAATAACAAATCCTTTTTTATCAATGATGGCATCCTTTTATGTTTTATATGCCTTATTTGAGATATAAGAAAAAAACAAACCATTGAAAATGTTTTTCAGAATGATTTTTGTTTATGATGTATTTATTTTAGTGAATCCTATTTCTATTTAATGGTTTATCCCATAAGGAAATTATTAGGATATATTTTTCATTCTATAGTTTATTCTCTGATTGAAGGGTGAAATGATACTGTGACCTTTCTATTTTCATTATTTATTAACTTATTGTTATGTTTTTGAAACCTGTATGATTTCATTAGTTATGAGAAGATGAATGTTTTATAATCCTGTGGAACACATACATATTATTTTAATGTAGTGGGTGGTATTTATATCGACCTACAATGCATTGGCTAATGATTTATAGGTCATGAGATAGATGGGAATAGATTGGTGAGTGAACCCATTTGAGTAATGGACTTTTTCTATAATGATGGTCATGGGAGTGATCCATGAATACAATGATAGTTTGGGAAGAAAACCAATTAGAATATGATATACTTGACAAATATTCTCAACTACTATGAGAATGATATTCTATGCATATGTGTATTCCAAAATTTCATGTCTTTTGCATTTTTAGAGTCACTTAGATCTTGTTTATTTATTTCCTAAATATTTATATATTATGAACTGAAAATCATTATTCCATAAAAAAATATATAGATATTTATTTTTTAGTATATGGTTCCCATATATTATGATCTTATTCTCATTCCCCAATTCCATGTTATTCTTATATATATCTCTTATTTACTGTTTCGATTTTACGAGATCACCCATTATTATCTTTTCTACCCCTCGATATAATGAAAATTATTATGTATGATTTTTCTTTGATGGTCTATAGTTATGATGAATATTTTCCAAGATTAAATAGTTAACATATAAACTAGATGATTAATGATTCCATTTTTACAAAGTAAATATACCCCAATGATCCTATGGTGTCTTTTTGTATAATTTAATGAATTATTATATAAAAAGATAAATAAAATATTTAAATCAAGTATTTTTATCTATTGTTGGGATAATAGGATATGTTTAGTTATCCATTACAAACATGGATGGGAAAAAATATGCGATATCCACAAGGATATGTCTGAGGATAAGTCTTTGGGTGAGATAGTGTGTTGTAAAATATCCAAGAATTTTGATAAATGATAGTGACAAAAGTTTCTGTAAAATTATTTCATCTACTAGAAAATAAGATTGAATATGGATCAGAAAGGAAGGTATTTTGGGAAAATCTCTCGCAATATGGTGTATTGAGTTGGACTTGGTCATTATATGATTCAAGAAAATATAGTTTACCACACACCTAGATTCAAACTACTAGGAAATCTAATTTGGAAATTTCTAATTACATTATGATCCATAAAGATAATTTTAAAAAGATGATGACTATGAATAATCAATGATAAACCTAAGTTAGCATAGATGAAAAATAAGGTTACATAATTTAGAGAACATATAAGTGATTTTTTACAAATATGTTGTTTCCCATAATGATTACTATTGCATGCACTATTATTTTTTGTTTTAGTCTGTGGACATTACCCGAAGGAACCATATTAATACTTAGTGGCATGGAAAATGTAATAAAATTCTTCATGAGAAGCCCAATGTTATAGGATCTAGAATAAAAATGATTGGTTGAAATGCTGAAATAAATTTATCAATCCATAAATCTTGTGGAAAATCGAAATGATAAAAAGAGGGAACAATTTTATGTTGATTCCATGATAATGAGTCATCAATTTTACTTCAATGGATATATTGGTCTACTGGTTAATAAAAAATTGATCGGTATCACTGAAATGATATCTTCCATTTTCTACTATATAAACATGATGTATTCATATTAGATCTCTATCATTTTTAATGTGAAGTGGAAAAATGGTGTACTCTCCTTAAGAATACAATATAACATTAGGAAATGGAATATGTAATCTGAGATTAGTTCAAAATTTTATTTTTAAACAAGTATATTTCATATAGTATAGATATGAAGATTGAGAAGTAGTTATTTAAGCTAAATATAATGGATGATGAATATATAGGAATTCATAAGAAAAAATTTGTAATAATTGAGAGGTATGCATATTGTATTACCATCCATCATGAATGATCGGTTGATTCAATATTTAGTGGCATAAAATGAAGTCGCCAAATAACATTTTCCATCAGAGATTCTAGTATCAATGAAAATATTATTCGATATTCTATCATGTTATAAATAGATATTGGATTTACATAACATTCTCATGGTTTAAGAAAGATGCAAAAATGGAATAAAAAATAAAATCCTAAAATAATAGACAAAACAATGTGACATCTCCATTATGCTCAATGTGTGTGAAGAAATATGGAGAATATTTTCCTTATGAAAATAGTAACTATTTTTAGTGTGTATGATAAGGCCATTAGGATATCAAATGATGACGTTTTGGAAAAAATCTAGCTAATAAAAAAAATCATGAGAAATCACTACATAATGCACCACACCCAATCTAGTACTTAAAATTCTTTGAGTACTAGTATTACAAAACATAGTCACAAAATTTAATGTTTAATTGAATTGATTGATTTTAGCTAGCTCTTAATATATGATGAAATGGGAAATCCCACGTGATCGCTAATTTTGATGAGGGGTGAGAAAAGGAATTGGTAGAAGTTAATGTTACCACAAACTCTAGAAATTATATTATTATATTTGAAAATAGAACTTCACATTATTTCATAAAATAAGTGTTTTATAAGGTTAATAATATAACACCAATATCATTAAATGATGAATTATAAATACAAAAAGTAATGGATAATGAGTGAATCTAAATTATATGATTCATATCATGTTGAAATTTTCAATAATGTGATTCTTGTAAATATTTTCATTCTTCCCCTTATTGAATTTGATTTTATATTATGCATGAACTGGATTTCTCTTCATAAATCCCAAATAAAATTTTGATTATCAGAAGTCGCGTTATTTATTCCAACACATCATATTTTAATTATTATATGAGTTAATAAATATGAACTTCTAATGGAAATCATATCCATTTTGTGGTTTTTCATTCTTATTCAAGAGTGGTGAATATCTTTGATGGTTTAGAAGAAACTCATTATCTATGATACACCTATTATGAGGGAGTTCATCTATGTATATCAGGAATATGTTACTAGCCTTCCACTAAAAAGTTTTTTAATCAATATAACTAATACATAATTCCACATCAATTTGAATGTTTCCCATTATAATGGACACAATTTAGTTGTGGAAATTTAAAATGGAAATCCTAGAGAACCTTGAAAAATAATTCATTCGATAAAGGGCATCACCATGGAGTGAACCTATTATTTTTGTTAAATTAAATATCTATTGATGTAGTTATGCATCAATTTTTAGGAGTTGAACACGATTGTGGTAAGGTTTCATATACCCCAAGTTAATCATCAATATAATCAATTGTGCAGAGATCCACACTTTTCTACCATCAACCTTGATTCTAGATATCATCAATTGAGGGTCAATATGGAGGATACCCCAAAGGAAAAAAATCTATACAGGTGATAGAAACTATTAATAAAATGTTATGACCTTTTTCAGAATAATTTCTTTGTTATCAAAATGGATTTTATGAATATATTCATATGGGGTAAATTTGATTAGTTTGGGGTAGTCTTTATAGATAATATTAATATCAATTAGAATAGAATGTAAGAGCATGAAGGTCACTTCATAATTGTAATAGAGACATTTTTAAAGGGTAAATTATATATTTATATATATATTAAAAAATATGATATCTGGTTTTGAAAATTTTCATTTTTGGGTCCTATAATCTATGGAGAGTGTGTATTACTAGATACACCAAAGACAGAGGCTATTGAAATTTCGAATAGAGCAGTAATGGTGAATGAGATCCATAGTATTATTTAAAGAGCTATATATTATCCATTGTTTTTCAATAATTATTCATGTTTATATAATCCTCTAACAATGCTATCTTGTAAGGGATTTATGATCTTCTAGTTAGATGATTGTTTGGAAAATATCATGGAAGTGAGTAAAAGATTGTTTAGCACACTGGTTCTTACATTACCCTGTGGGTTTGATGGGGTTCTAATCTATTTTGATGCATCAAATAAAATATATTGATGTGTTCTTATATATACTAAAATTTTTATATCTTATGCCTCATAAAAATATTTTTTTCATGAGAAAAATTATCCTAATATTTATTTGTATTCACTATGGAAATTTATTCATTATTTTTATTAAATAATGATATTTATGGAGAAAGTAATGATATATATTGTAAGGACCCATCCTTAAACAATACATATTACTGAATTTTTGAAATAGTATTAATATTCGATGGTATTTAGAGTTTAGAGTTTTTGTGAATTAGGATAAAAACATATTATGTCATCCCATTCATTATAATCTTTCACTTATACTCAGTATATATTTTTTCACAAATCGAAACCCTTTTAAAAAACAAACATGTTTTCTATTAAGGACACACATTAAATAATTTCAAAATTACATATTCACTGTCCTTTCCAATATTATGACCTATTATAAACATTTAAAAACATGTGATGAGCAATATAAATCTCAATAAGACACATAAAATATAGGAAACTATAAGGCCAATTAGAAAATTGAACAACCAATAAAAAATATTTATTAAAACTAATATTAAATCATAAAAAAATAATGTACGTGCCTCGAGAAATTGAGACCATATCACTCATACATTCACCCATAAAAAGAAAAACTATACTGTTGACTTCCTTCTCAAGAGTTCCCAATACATTGGAGAGTTGTAATGGAACATACCAATTGTATAATCAATATTAGGCTCACCCATTTTTCCATAGCTATATTGGGGATCAAACCTTTTTATAAGGTATATCAAGATCACCCAAATTCTATAAAGGGAATAATGGATTTTTATATAATTTTTATGGACTATATAACTAGTATACCCCTTCAAAACACTACTATACCCAAATGCAAAACACGTTCAGTTATCAAAAAACCATTTTCTTGTATAAAAACTTTTGTAGTCTAAAAAACTTGAATATAATAAAGAATCTATTTTCACTAGAAATAACTATGAGAAATTATAGAGGAAAACTGAATAATTAAATCATCATGAATGTAAGAAATTTTATTCATAATGTATAAGTTAAAATAGATTACATAATTCTTTTGTAAAAATAGGTAAATGAATAACATTGAAAGATATTTATGAATGAAAATGTTTTAAATAAAACATTGAAATAATCATTTTAGATAAAATTTGTGGGAAATTAGAAAATTATCATTTTAAAACATTCATTATCATTCAAATTTATTCATAAAATCTATTTTAAACATAAGAAATAATGAAAAGAAATTCTTAGAAGAATAAATCACTAAAACATTTAAAACAACGTTTTCAGATAAAAATTCACATACAAATATATTATTATTGTAGGTATAATTAATAAAATGATGAAATTAGATTTATTAAATATAAATACATATAAGAAGGTGTAAATACAACATAATATATTCATAATTCATTTCACAGATATGATTATTGAAAAATGACCATGAATTACTTGTTTCAGCAAAATACATGAAATTCTGTGATGAATTCCATTATAACATTTAATTAGTAGAATCATATTCCACATGAAAGATTAAAATTTTAAGAAACATTAAATATCCTCAAAATAAATTAATTCTTTATATATCATTTGAATGGAGAGTTATATACCCCTATAATAAGAATAGAGATGCATAACATCAAAATATTCCTTAATGGATAAAAATTGAGATGAAGTCCCTTACCTTGAGTCTAACTCAACATGTACATTCATTAGCATCCTGAAAAATATATTTACATTAAATGTTTACTTCATTTTTATTTTTTTTAAATCTTATTATCCCTTTTATAACACTTTTTATCATGTTATAACAACAACTTAATTATTTATGTCCATGCCGAATGTTTTGACGCTATTTGGTACATGCATCCAATATGACATTAGTATTATATATATTCATATTGGTTATTATTCCCTCATATTAAAAGTAATATTAATGAGATATTAATCACTTTTATATGTCAATTATTTTTTTAAATCCACCCATTACATATGGGATGAAAAATGAACTATGTTACAATCATGAAGATGGTAAGTCATGTGTACGCATGAGTAATAATTCCATTTTACAATGATCAATATCAAAATATGGATAATATATTTTGAAAATTAAATAATTATAAAAAATTACTATATATTATATTAGTCCCTAATTAATACTTATATGTAAATTATGCAAGCAATATAGTGAAAAAATAATAATCGGATTGCTTTGTGGCGGTGATAGTTAAAATATATCCACAAATGATGTCATCATTTTTCTATGCATGAAAGAGTATGAATTTAAATGATATATTATCATTCCATGATGTCAAATATTTCATGAATATCATATATAAATGTTAATTTTGTAGTTATAACTATTCATGAGAGACTGTGATGAAAAAAATAGTAATATCGGTTCGTGATGCGGTCGTTCGTCGTACACATGACCGATAGTTCATTTCCCATTTCATGAAAGTTGTGATTGATTTAAGTTATGATATTAAAATAATATAATCTCCCTATATTTATTATATTTTATTTATTATTTCATCACGGATGAAGGATATTTGATGTATGTGGAAGAAGAAATATAAAATAAATACATTATTAAAATTATACCTCTTCTTCGGAAGATCCCCATTTTATAAAACCTAAAGACATATAAGGGAGGTTTTCATCATTAAAAATTAGATTTAAATGTGGGTAGGTATTCAAGGAAGGTATATGTGTATATCTGGGAAAATGGAAATTGGTTTTGAGGTGTTTAGAAGAGAAATAATTAGTGCCCTTTTATAAGATAAGGGAGTAGCACTATTGGAATTTTGTAAACTATTAAATTAATATATATTAATTCCATACTCCAAATTTCTCCAAACATATTTATTTCAATGATTGGAAGATTATTTATCTATATCCATTAATTTAATGAAAATTATATATGTTTTGTTTAGTTTTTATTCCTTATATTTCTGGTTTAACTCATATTTCACCCATTTATCACATACCAATGTAAATGGATCATTGATAAAATTTACAACATTATAAATATTAGTGAGATTAATTTAATAATTTTATGTATTTTATATCATTTAGTGAAATATTATTTATTTTAATATATCATTAATGTTATTGTTTATGCTATTCATTTTGTGACTTTTTAATAATATCCTAATAACATGATATATTCAATCCAACTTTTTTAACTCATTAATCAAATGTAAATTTTACGATAAAAATTCATGTATAATTTAAAATATATCAATAATTTTTTTGTATTTTTCATAAAATTTATTTTATAATTCAATTAATTAAAAAATTATAGCTTAATCATTATGAAAATATGTAATATAATTATGTTTTCCATAAAAATTGAATAAAAAATTCACGATGAATATAAATATTTAAAAATTTAATTGACTATATATATGTTAATATAGCTTGATACTCTATATTAAAAAATTTAAATTTATTAAAATAGAAGTATTTCATCATTGACTTTTCATTAAAATAAATTAATGTAAATGGAATAAACCCATCCATGATGCTCTAAGGGGTTTGAAAATCATTATATAGATGATTTTTTTTCTACAATAACTCATCCAATAAACATTGAACTGGTGATAGTATAATTTTTTAATATTTATAAAGATATTTTTACACTTAATTCATAAATTTACCCTTAATCATTGTAATAAAAAAATCACTAATTTAAATATTTCATATTTTCCAATAATTAAAAGGGATATATTTACTAAATTTGGAGATTATAATCCATAATATTGAATAATGTTTTAAAATGAAAAACAAATGTGTTAAAATTATTTTAAAATTAATCCTATTGATTGAACATGAAAACATGTTTTTAAAGTAAAATTGTACAAAATATTCATATGTTTTTATATTAACATTCAATTTATAATTGAATACAACGACTTAAATAGGATAAAAAGATAAAAAATTATCTAATTATAATTTAAATCCAATTAAAAATATAATTTAACTGCATAAATTATTTATACTAAAAATATGATTTCTATTAAAGTGTTTTATATGTTAAACATTCATCAAATTTATGAAACTTGTTCAAAAAATAACACAAATTAAAAAAATAAAATTTTTATATTCAGAATGATATTAATAATATTATTATTTCAAATAGAATTTGTAGATGTTTCAAATATATTATTTCAACATGTGTGACATCAAAAGGTAGAAAAAGACCCTTTCGAGATTAATACTTTGTTTCTGTGTAAAATTTTATTATCTAATATATTATTCATAGGAAAAAATAATATGAATTTCATACATTATATTTAATATATTATATATAAATTCCATTAATATTATTCAAAAATTGTGACTTATTTATCTATTAGATTAAAATACACTTTTCAAAATATTATTAATATTTTAGAAATCCATTTCCATTAACTGAAATGTCTTATTTTAATTTATAATAAATTTCTAAAAATATAATTACTTATATAAAAATTGGTAAACAATATTTTTATAATACACATAATAATATTAATTTCCCCCATTCTATCCTCTTGGTTATAACCATCATATTTAAATATCATATTTATTTATTCATTAAAAATCATTGTGGCATACCATGTACACCATTAAACATAATTTTATTATTATGATATCCATAAATCTTAAGAAGACATCATAATCTCCAAATATGTATAAACCATCCTATAACACTGAATGTAAGGACTCGACATTGGAAAAGATATATTATAGTTTTTTATGTATAATTCAAATTTTAGGGCCTTTATAGTTTATAGTTCTACAAAATTACTAAAAAATCCTTCAATGTAATCCTCTGCATTGCAATTTATCAATTATAATGAATATGAGTTTTTCAAAAAATGAAAACCCTTTAAAAAATAAAAAAAATCTTTCACAAAATGTATTCAATAATTTAATCCTGAAATATTATGTGTAATTACCAATAATAAGACCTATTAAAATCATATAAAATTCGGATGACCACCAAAAATCATAATAAGAGTAAAAATAGAAATCTATTTGTCTAATGAAAAACATTAAAACCCATTAGAAAAGTTTTCTTAAAACTAATTGTGATGAATAAAAAATCTTTTAGGTTATATGGGATTTCATTACCATATCACAATTATATTCACCCTTACAAATGGAATAAACATACTATAGTGACTTGTAAGAACCCAGATCTTCATTTCAGGTATGTTTTCCTTCTTCTGGAGTTTTTGTGAAATATAAGGTTTTTTGGAAATTTTTGAAGTACACACTGTGTACTCTTTTTCTACTCAAAGCCATGTGTTGGACGTGTCCGGGCCACACACACAGTGTGTGGGGGTGGCATGGAGGCCTATTTTGGAGGAGTATGGAAAAACCAACTACACGCCGTGTACTTTAAAAATACACGTTGCATACTTTTCTTTTTTTCACTAAATGGAGAGGGGTTGCACCTCATCATCATAAACGTCTTCTTCTAGGTCTGGTTCGACCAAGAGACCTCGTACGACCACGAAACTTCTCAAGATTTTCGAGTCTCTATCCGTTCTCTGATTCGAGCTCTGTCGATTGCATTGGAAGCGCAGCGGTGAGTTCTCCCTTCTACTTGAGGCTTGTTTTCCAATTCTTCCTCCTTCTCATGTTATCTAAGGTTGAAAGTTTTGTGCTTTTTCTCAGATATAATATGTTCTAGGGAGAATAAGTCATTTTGGTTCAACTATATCGATCTCCTAGTATC
This sequence comes from Viscum album, assembly GCA_963277665.1. Classification (NCBI taxonomy): domain Eukaryota; kingdom Viridiplantae; phylum Streptophyta; class Magnoliopsida; order Santalales; family Viscaceae; genus Viscum; species Viscum album. The sequence goes on from OY728157.1 coordinate 1,098,393,954, forward strand.
GAGGTAGGTGGTTTGTGCCTTACCGTTCAATGTCTTTGAGTTTTATGCGCAAATTCCACCAATACCCGTGAACGGGGTATTGCGTGTTTACCTTTTTCCATTGATGTTATCCTGCATTTCTTTTATGCTAGTGTATAGCTGAATTTACCATGTTGGAGTATAATTTCTTATGCTTGGATGTATTTTCCCTAGATTTTTTCTAGTTATGACCTTTGGGTCTTGTTTGCCTTTGGCTAATACACCCATTTTCATGCCTTGCAGTTATAGGCTGAAGTGAAACTCATGCCATGCTTGTTACCTTATAGACTGTTTAGATATGTAGCTCTATAGGTTTACTTTGGTTATCCATGTAGCTATATATGCGTAATTTGGACTTATAGAATTATTATGCACTGAATGGCACAGGTCTGAGAGAACCTGGTGCTATAGTCTATAAGGGATAGACCGAGTGAGCTTCCCAAAAAGTCTTAGATATTATAGACTATAGGGGATGGACTGAGTGAGTTCCCAGAGAGTCTTGTATTTTAATAGACTATAGGAGTGTAGAAAGAGTGATCTTACTCATAGAGTCTTACCTTGTTTGAATCTCTTTACGAACCTTCCCAGGCTAGAGGAGGAATTGACCGAGCGAGTTTCCTCAGAGGTTCTGTGGTATACCTCAGGCTATTGGAGGAATTTACCGTGATAGCTTCCTCATAGAGTCTCTAAACCTTGGGGCTAAGACTGTTAGACCGCGTGATCTTCCTCAACGAGTCCCTGACTACCCTAGACTATAAGGGAAATTGACCGGGGGTGCTTCCATAGAGAGTCTCAGATATTCGTATGACCAAGCTAGAGGGGTTAGGCTGAGTGCACTGCCCAGAGGGTTGTGGCACATCTTGGATAAGACCAGAGGGGATGGCTGCGAGTACTTCCAATAGGGTTTCATTTTTTAGCTGTTTTATTCACTGTTGTTGTTCATTGTGGACTTATTGTTGTTATGTATCATCCTCCTTTACTACTTACTGTTTACTGCCTATTTATTTTTGTTGTTGTTTACTTCTTATTGTGCTTTTTCCTGCCATATAGTCACTGATTGTTAGGAACATATCATCAGGTGAATGGATACTGGGATTTAGTCTCACATCCTATTTGGTTCATGCTTGTGGGCCCAAGAAGACTATGTTGTTGCAGGTATAGACAGGGGAAAGTTCCCTTCGACATCCGGTACTTGATTTCTTGGGGAAAGGGAGCATGGGACCAAGATTTATCTTGTGATGTAGATATGTTGTTTAATCTTCTTTTGTACTTGTGTTGGTACTGTGGTGTTTTCCATCATTGTGACATGTTTTTTTTCTTTCCAAGATATGTATCATGCATCATTTCATATATACATTAGTTCTCCATTTTGATGATTTGGTCTTCTGCTGTTTATATTGTTGGTTATTACTGCTTCCGCTATTGAATGTTTATTTTTCTTCCGCTGTGTACTTTGACAATGAGGGCATAGTTTCCCCACTATCACACCATGGCCCTCACTACTAGTCGGCAGCCTCTGGCATTTGGGGAAATGCACTTGAGGACATGTGACCAACTGGGTACACGACACCTCTGGGTGGGTTCCGGAACAGGGACATTAAAAAGTGGTATCAGATGAATTATTTTATCTTGCCGTACTATTTGGGGACTTTATCCATGGATGGGACGAATTTGGTATTTGGTAATAATCTGTTCCTGAGAGTAGCTAAACTGTGTACATGGAAAAATCATACTACCTCATTTATTTAAATTTTTTGGTTTTGAGATTTTATAGTTGATATGATTTCACCTAGAGTGATTCACATGCTTTGTGCTGTTATTGTTTGATATTACAATTCTATTTCTGTCGCAACCCGATGATATGAGGGTATGCCATCTCATGCATAATATAGACAGTTGTATAAATCACATGCCATGCATTCTTTCCATTCCATCTAGGGTGCATTAGCGATTTCATGTTGTTGTGATAGAATCTATGTAGATTATGCATGCTGTTGTGATAGATGCTTGACAGAATCTCTGATGTTATGTTAGAGGATTGTTTGTATTGTACTTTACTTAAATGAACACGAAATTTTGATTCTTGAGGTGTTATGGGACCTATTTAATCGGATGTTTGTGGACCATGATCCAGTTTTTTCTTATATATGACTATATGAGATTCCATGAATTGATTCACGGGGATTATGGGCCCTCACAAATCGGAATTTGGAACCTCATTGCATTGTTTTCAGTGTTTTTAGGCTTCTGTGCAGTTTCTAGGCTACTGCCCAGAAAAACCCAGAATACACGGCGAGTAATTTCTGGTTACACATCGTGTAGTTTTTAGGCCATGTTACTAACTGTGTGTGCATGAACACTGTGTTGTAGAAATAACTTCAAGAACGTGCCGTGTAGGGTAGGTGCACGCCGTGTAGTTTTGAGCCGTATACACAGCTATGTCACCAACGACACGGGTCAAGGAAACTCCAGTAGAACATGCCCTATTGTAAAGGAACACACCGTGTAGTCCTGTCTAGGTACCCGGCCATGTCACGAACCACAGGGGTCGTCATTACCTTCTCTTAGTCACGCCGTGTGGTTTTCAAAACATGCCGTGTAGTCTTTTCCAGGTACCCCGCCGTGTCTCGAACAACACGGACGGTGTCACCTTCTCCTATACACGATGTGTTTGTTTGGAACACGTTGTATAAGGGTCAGCCATGTATAAGGCCATGTAACTAACAACACGGGCAGCTAAGACCTTGTCTATTACATGTCGTGTCCCTTGAGAACACGCCGTGTAGTCTAGGGCTAGTGGGAAAGGGTGGGTTAGTCATGTAAGGAGACTCAGGCAGGGGTTTAGAGTTCAATTACATGATGTGTATGGGGACAACACGCCCTGTAGTCTTGGGAGTTACACGACCAGTAGGGCATGAATACATGCCCATGTTAATGGCTTAAGCAGGCACACCGTGTAGTTTTTATACACGCCGTGTAGTCATGTTTTGTAAAACATCATAGTTTCTTCCCCCTGTTCCCATTTTGTACTCCCGTGTTTTCAGTCTTTGTCAATAATGATCTAAGGTGTGATTTTGATCTTTCAGATATATGCCTCTGAGACATCCTCCTGTTGTACGTCAGTTTCCCGATGGTGATCAGACACCGGATATGGCCAATCTGGGACCTTCTTCAGATCATCCTGTTGTGCCAGCATTGGCCCCAGTAGTTATACCCATCACAGGCACCGATGTACTGTTCAGGGATGACTTCCTGAGGATGATACATACCTTTCAGGGAGCGCCGCCTCCTGCCCTATCGATGGCTCAGTTGACATGGGTTTTCCCACATTAGCATCCTCTTACTTTTTTAAGGGATGGAGGACCCCTACCTGCAGAGTCATGGATAGAGGCCACAATGTCCATCTTTGATCACCTAGAGATTCCTCTAGAGAAAAGGGTAAATCTGGCTACTTATATGCTACAGTACACTGCCAAGAGGTGGTCGGAGGTGATCTCGTGATCAGGGCGTCAACAGGATATGTCTTGGGATGAGTTTCGATGCACCTACTTTGACTACTTCTATCTGGAGACTCTGAGGGCCGATCGAGCCCAGGAGTTTATGAGTCTGCAGCGGGGTACTCTTTCTGTTATGGAGTACTCATCTCGCTCCACTGAGCTACAACGTTTCACACCGATCCCAGCAGGTGATGAGTTGTTCCTTGCTAGGATGTTTGAGGACGGACTCAGGCAGGAGATCCATTCCCATGTGAATATCATCTAGTTGACTTCTATATCCCCCATCGTCAACCAGGCGCTGATCACTGAGTGCATCCTGAGGGATTATAGAGCAGTGAGCCAGGGCGGTTTGATAACCAGGGCTGATGTTCCTCCTACGGATAGTAGGAAGCGTTGTAGAGAGTCTCTTCGAGGATATCGGAGTTCGTGGGATGCGTCTTCTAGAAGAGATTTTGTATGCTACCTATGTGGTAGGAGTGGGAATAATAAGCCTCAGTGGAAGAGGGATCTGATAGAGTGCCGGTCTTGTGGCAAGATGGGCCATCTTCAGCGTTTCTGTCACATCTTCTCACCTTCAGCTGGTGGTAGGGGTTCCTCTATGACCCTGTGTTATGGAGATTCTTAAGAAGTTTCCCTCGAGTCTCGTAATTGGGGTTCTTCCAGCCATTCAGGTCGATGTGGAGGTCGTGGCCATGGTGGTCAGTCACCAGGTCATCAGCGAAAGCAAAGTGGATTAGCTCAGAGCGGTCAGCCAGGGGCGTAGGGCCACGATTTAGGCCAGTAATTTACCATGGAGTAGACCTATCAGGATCAAGATCTCGGCCCTTCTACAGTTCTAGGTACGATCATAGTAGCCTCAGTTTTATCATCAGCTCTTTTCGATACTGGTGCATCCTATAGCTTTATCTCTATTGCTGTCGTGGAGAGACTTGGACTCTGTATCTTTTCATCTGCTGACTTGTTGACTCGGGACATGAATTTGGGAACGAGGACATCTATCATACGTCAGTGCAGAGAGTACCCTCTTGAGGTTGTGGGGTGTCATTTATTATGGGAACACTATTCCTAGAGATTACGGGCTATGACTTCATTCTTGGTATGGACTGGTTGGTTCCTTTCTAGGCAGTCGTCGATTACTATCAACGCATGGTGAGTTTCGTATGACCAGAGGGAGGATATTTCCTTCATAAAAGTGAGTGGGATGTCCATGCGGGTAGAGCTGGACCAGAGCATCATGGTCTAGGGGAAGTTATAGCCCAGATTTACAGTCATTATCTGGATGACCAGGAAACTTCACAGTTAGACTTTCCTCCAATGGTGGATCATTTCAAGGATGTATTTCCAAACGAGTTTTCAGGTTTAACTCCAGAGCATGAGATAGACTTCTCGATTGAGCTCGTACCAGGAGCGGAACTGATGTCCATTCCTCCTTATAATATGGCTACACCTAAGTTGCAGGAGCTCATGAACCAGTTGGAGGAGTTGTAGGCAAAGGGATTTATCCAACCCAGTACTTATCATTGGGGTTCGAATGTCCTATTTTCGAAGAAGGTAGACAGTAAGCTTCGGCATTATGTGGATTATTGGAAGTTGAACTAGCAGACGGTTAGGAACTAATATCCCTTGCTGCAGATCGATGACCTCTTTGATCAGCTTCAAGGAGCCCGGGTGTTCTCGAAGATCAGTCTGAGGTCCGGTTATCATCAGTTGCGCATTAGACCACCAGATATACCTCTGAAAGCTTTTAGGAGAAGGTATGGTCTTTACGAGTTTACAGTCATCCCATTCGGTATTACGAACGCGCCTGTAGTCTTCATGGAACCAATGAACCGATTGTTCCATCCGTACATGGAATCCTTTTTCGTGGTCTTCATGGATGATATCGTGGTGTACTCTCACACTCGACACGACCATGCCACACATATTGAGATCATTCTGAGTACACTGAGAGAGCATCTTTTGTATGATAAACTCTCGAAGTGACACATTTGGATGGATCGGATTCACTTTCGGGGTCATGTTATCTCAGAGACAGGAGTGTTAGTGGGCCGAGATAAAGTGAGAGATGTAGTTTCTTGGGAGAAACCGAAGAACTATTTTGAGGTGTGGAGTTTCCTAGGGCTGGTTGGATACTACAGACACTTCAGTCAAGACTTCTCGCACATAGCAGCACTGTTGATAGGTATGACTAAGAAGGGGGGAACATTTTTATATTCAGATTCTTGTGATTCCGCCTTTCAGGAGCTGAAACAGAGGTTGGCGTTATCACCGATACTAGTCTTTCCAGAGCCAGGAAAGGGCTATACTGTTTACTGTGATGCTTCAGGTATCGGGCTGGGAGCTATGCTTTTGTAGGGAGATGGAGTCATTGCATACGGGTCTCGGAAGTTGAGGCCACATGGGAGGAACTACCCGACACACGATCTGGAGTTGGCGGGAGTTGTTCATGCCTTGCGCTATGGGAGACACTATCTTTTGGGAGAACACTTTGTGGTTTTCACCGACCACAAGAGTCTCAAGTATATATTCACTCATCGTGATATGAATCTGAGACAGCGCAGGTGGGTTGAGTATCTTTATTATTTCGACTTCGAGCTCACCTATACACCAGGAATGGGCAACACAGTTGCTGATGCATTGAGCAGGAGAACTCAGATTCAAGAAGTTCATGAGGCTAGTAGTGAGTGGCAGGTTTTGGGTCTGTTCTCTGAGATGCACTTGGAGGTGCATGACAGACAGGGGAAAACTTTACTTTCCTCTATAGCTGTTACCTATACACCTCCTGATTGGGTACGAATGAGGTAGCTATCAGACTTAGAGGCCTACGTTTTGCGGGAGAGTGTGTCAGGAGGGGACCCTCTCCCTTGATAGACAATGGGGGAAGATGTAATCTTGCATTTACAGGGATGTGTATGGGTGCCAGCTGACATACATGATGAGTTAATGTGGGATTTTCATTCCTCAGTTTGGGAAGTTCATCCTGGCATCACCAAGATGTATCAGGATCTTCACCACCAGTACTGGTGGCCAGGTATGAAGAGAGATGTTGCTAGTTTTTTAATGAGATGTTTTACTTGTCAGTAGGTGAAAGCAGTGCATCAGCGACCAACATGGATTTTACAGCAGTTACCCATTCCATAGTGGAAGTGGAATGACGTCGCGATGGACTTCATGACCGGGTTACTGAGGTCACCTTGGGAACGTGATGTTGTATGGGTCATCGGCGACAGGATTACAAAGGTAGCACAATTTTGTATGATCATGGAGACCTTTAGTGTAAGTGATTTGGGATTACTATACATCCGAGAGATTGTAAATATACATGGAGTTCCACATTCCATTGTTTCTGATAGGGATGTGTGCTTTACCTATCAGTTTTGACAGGGACTTCAGAAGGCATTGGGTACATAGGTACTTTTGAGTACAACATACTATCCCCAAACTGATGGCTAATCCGAGCGCGCGATCTAGGTGCATGAAGATACGATTCGAGCCTGCATTCTAGACTTCGTCGGTTCTTCGGAGAATCATATACATCTTGTAGAGTTCTCCTACAACAACAGTTTTCAGGCGACCATTCAGATGGAACCTTATGGGGCATTGTACGGTATGCCATGCCGATCACCCTTATGATGGCTGGCGGAAAGAGAGGCAGCTCAGCTGGGACCTTGTCTTGTTCAGGAATCCTCAGAGTAGATAGAACTTATTCGGAAGATGATGGCTACAACACAGTCTCGGAAGAAGTCTTATTCTGATCAGTGAAGACGACCTCTGGAGGTCAAGGTCAGAGATCGGGTTTTCCTGCATGTCGCATCGAGGTTGGGACATAAGAGGATTCAGAGACAAGGTAAGATTTCACCATGGCACATCAGACCATTTGAGGTATTAGAGAGAGTTGGGCCAGTTTCCTATCGGTTGCAGCTACATAAGATGTACCGGGATATGCATGACATCTTTTACGTCTCTTATCTCTGATGTTACATCTCAGACCCATCTCATGTCTTCCAATCAGAGGAGATTGTGCTTGAAGCGGATGCGTCATTTGAGGAGCATCCTATTCGGATTGCCGATCGCATTATGAAGGTTCTTCTATGCCGGTCTGTTCCTCTGGTATGAGTGCTATGGCAGCACGGGCGAGTACATGATGAGACTTGCGAGAGGGAGGCTGAGGTTCGATCACAGTGGCTGGAGCTGTTCGAGGTTTCTTCTTCTACACCCCTCTAGGGATATTCAGGGAATAATTTCTTTAACGAGGGATGTTTGTAAGAACCCAGATCTTTGTTTCAAGTATGTTTTCCTTTTTCTAGAGTTTTTTGGGAAAAATAAGGTTTTCTGGAAATTTTTGAAGTAAACACCGTGTACTTTATGAGTACACGCCGTTTACTCTTTTCCCACTCGATGTGGTGTGTTGGTCGTTTCCGGGCCATAGACACAGTGTGTGTGGGGGTCACGTAGAGGCCGATTTTTAATGAGTACGGAAAAACCCACCACACGCCGCGTACATAAAAAATACACACTGTGTACATTTATTTTTTTCCCTAAATGAACCGGGGTCGCTCCTCATCATTATAAACGTCTTCTTCTAGGTCTGGAATGACCGAGAGACGTCCTACAGCTATGAAACTTCTCCGGATTCCAATGATTCCATCCTTTCTCCAATTTGAGATCTGTCGATTGCGTTGGAAGCGCAGCGGTGAGTTCTCCCTTCTTATTGATCATTGTTTTCCAAGTCATCCTCCTTCTCAAATTTTCTATGGTTGAACATTTTGTGCTTTTTCATAGATCTACGACATTCTGGGGAGAATCAGTCAACTTGTTTCAAGTATATTGATCTCTTAGGATCAAGGTAGGTGGTATGTGCCTTACCGTTCAATTTCTTTGAGTTTAATGCGCAAATTCCCCCAATACCCTTTAATGGGGTATTGCGTGTTTACCTATTTCCGTTGTTGTTTTCTTGCCTTGCTTGTATGCTTGTGTAGAGGTGAATTGACCATGTTAGAGGATAATTTATTATTCTTGGATGTATTCTCTATTGCTTTGTTCTAGTTATGACCTTCAGGTCTCGTTTTCCATTGGCATCTACACATGTTTTCATGCCTTGCGGTTATAGGTTGAAGTGAAACTCATGACATGTTTGTTGCCTTGTAGACGGTTTAGCTAAGAATCTCTATGGGTGTACTTTGGATAGAAAAGTAGCTCTATAGGTGTAATTTGGCCTTATAGCATTATTATGCATTGACTGGCACAAGGCTAAGAGAACCTGGTGCTATAGACTATAAGGGATAGACTGAGTGAGCTTCCTAGAGAGTCTTAGATATTATAGATTACAGGGGATGGACCGAGTGAGCTCCCAGAGAGTCTTGGATTTTTATATACTATAGGAGGGTAGATCAAGTGAGATTTCTCAGAGAGTCTTACCTTGTTTTAATCTCTTTAAGAACCTTCCCAGGGTAGAGGAGGAATTGACCGAGTGAGCTTCCTCAGAGGGTCTGTGGAATACATGTGGCTATAGGTGGAATTGACCGAGGTAGCTTCTTCAGAGAGTCTCTAGACCTTGGGGATAAGAGGGTTAGACCATGTGATCTTCCTCATATAGTCTCTGACTACCATAGACTATAAGGTTAATTGATTGTGTTTGCTTCCCCAGAGAGTCTCATAAATGTTTATGACCATGCCAGAGGGGTTGGGCTAAGTGCACTGCCCAGAGGGTTGTGGTACTTCTTAGATAGGACCAGAAGGTATGGCTGTGAGTACTGCCCAGAGGGTTTCCTGCTTGTTAGCTATTTTCTTCACTGTTGTTGTTGGTTGTGGACTGATTACTATTATGTATCATCCTGCTTTTCTGCTTACTGTTTACTTCATACTGCTTGTTGTTCCTGTTTAATGCTTATTGTGCTTTTACCTCCATATACTCACTGACTGTTAGGCACAAATCTCCAGTTGAATTCCTATTATGATTTAGTCGCACACCCTATTTGGGTGATGCTTTTGGGCCCATACACACTATTTTTTTGCATGTATAGACAAGGGAAATCTCCCTTTGACTTCTGGTACTTGATTGCTTGGGGAAAGGGAGCATGGTACCAAGCATTGGCTTGCAATGCTGAGGAGGTGTTTTATATTATTTTATAGTGGTTTTGGTACTGTGGTGTTTTCCATCATTGTTAATTGTTTGGTTGCATTCCTAGATATGTATCATGCATCATTTCATATATACATATGTGCTCTAGTTTGATGATTTGGTCTTCCACTGTCTATATTGTTGGTTATTACTGCTTCCACTATTGCATGTTTATTTTTCATCCGCTGTGTACTCTACCAATGTGGGAATAGTTTTACCACTATCACACCAAGGCCCTCGCTACTATTCATCAGCCTTTGGCATTTGGGGAAAATGCGCTTGAGGCCATGTGACCAACCAGGTATGGGGTGCCTCTGGGTGGCTTCTGGAACTGGGACGTTACATGACTGACCCAAATTTCAACTTTAACAGTGAATCCGGGATGAGTGCCCCTACGTCGTAAGAGCACCACCCTGAATGGAATGGGATTGCGACTAGCCGAGATGATGAAATATGTGATAATGGGGAGAGAATAATATCTGGAAATGATAAAAATTTTCTTTATAATTATTCAAAGGGAATAAAGTTATGATATACTCAAAATAAATTACCCTCCATAGGAAGAAGAAAAATAAATATATAAAAATTGAAAAAAAACTAAAAAAATATGAATATATAAAAAATCTAAATATTCTATTTTTTAAATTAAAAATAGATCATGACTATATATTAGTTTGTATAGTACAATTACTAACAAATGGTTTAACAATTGATGGAAAAAATACTAACATATATGGGCATGCTGAAATAGAATGGAAAACTAAAATGGTAAACTCTAATTGATGAAATAACCAGGGGTCACTTGCCTTCCATCCAATGCTACCAACCACCGATTTCTAACTCATGAACTCAAAAAATTCCCTTAATAAAAAATAAAAAATTCTCCATGCATCTTAAATGTATTTTGTTGGGTTTGAGAATGAGTCTTAGTATGCTTTCAGATAGGTGGGTAAAAATGAAAATTTTGACAAAGAAATTCTATGCAAAAAATAAATAAGCAACATTTCTTGAATAATGTAGAGACAAACTCACCTAGTGCTCAATAGCCACCAAGAATCTATCACCATCTTCTTACAATGTCAGAATCACAAGGGAAATGAGGATAAAAATCTCATTACTCAAGGAGTCCACAAATGTTAAATAATACATAGGTGCACCATTATGATCCACATACAAATGCCAACCGGCACCACATGACTTCAATTGAGTACCCGATGTCCAGAAGGCATTCTCAACCTATACACAACTAGTCATTAAGACATCTGATTGAAAGAACATGTTAGATCGTAGAATGATATTTGGAGGCACAATGATACTCATCCCCAAATAGTAATTTTCATCATCTCAAAAACTGACAACATTAGGAGTGAATATTCCATTCAACAATAGTGATCTAAACCCAATGACCTATAGGGTGGCATGTCTCATCCCCCAACCGATAACTTCAACATTGTCTAATGATGTCTCTTCCCCATTCAGAATGATTTCAATTCCAAGAACCCTTATTCATTTACATGACACAGAACTATTGGGGGCCTCTACCCACCCGAATGATCAAAAACACCTCATCACTAAGACATACTCTGCGAACTATATTCCAAATAGTGATTTGGGAAACATTGGTGTTCGACATAACCAATTTAGAACTGAATCAAAAATAATACTAACTTCTCATTCCACTTAAACCACATCACCTATTTCTGATAGAAATACAATCCCATACCACACGATCCTTGGTCATAACCTAGAGGCATAACTACATCATCCAATTACCAAGTCACACAACGTATGTTCAACACAACTCAAATTCCTTGGTCTTATCTCATCATCACAATCACATCATCTCTATTATATTACCATCAGATTCTCAATCCTTTGGACATGACATCCATGAGGGATAGATCAGAAAATAAAATCATACATATATATAAATAAATTCTATAGATTTACCAATTCAATTCAACACAATATTCTTAATTAAATTTATTTGGGAATATCAATGTACAGGAAACTAATCAATTAGATAAATAAACAATACCCTAGCCTCAATGCACAAATTATGAGCCCCTAAAAAAGATCAACCATTTGTATACATGATTGTTCAGTTAAATTGGCTTCCAAAATGGATTCAATTGAGTAATTAAATGCTACCATCATCATTAAATGGCCTCACTCGAACAATGAGATGACGTTCTAAAATTCACACCCCCAACCACTATTGAAATTACAAAGAATACCATGCACCACCAACCATCTTGTTGTAGATGTAGGCAAGTCTGATCATAGCCTCTAACACAAATAGATTTGGGGGAAATTATCATTTTCATGGAATGACATAAAAATATGGAAAAAAATTAAATGTATTACGTGGTCCAAGAGGTGATAGAAAATAGAAATGCTAGCATTGGGAGATATTCCTTACCAAGACAGATCCAATGCTGCAAATATCTTGATGATGGAGGGTAGTACCAATGATTGATCAAATCCAAATGGAGGAAGAAAATAGGAGATCCCACGGTGCTATATAGAACAAAAGAGGGAATTAATGTTCTTCGAGAGGAGGGAATTTTAATTAATTAATCCTTTCAAAATGTCACATGGTTAGATCCCTCATTTTCCTAAACATGGCAATAACTTTGCAGCTCTATCTTCCTACGAACCAAGACACACACTATTTTACCAATGTGCATTATAATTGTGATTGGTACAGTGGGTGGTTACTATTCGGTTGTCACAAATAATGAAACCTATGTTGGATTTGAAAAACTATAACACCCTGATTTTTTTTTTATTTTTTTGAATTAATTTATATTTTTGGATATTTTTGATTTAACGCCACACTGAAAATAGTGTATTTTATGTTAAATTACTATGTTCGAATTGAGTTATTTGAAAATACATGTTAATTTTTAACTACACCCAACATAAATTTTAGATTTCTAAATACACAATACCTTGGTTAGCATGTGTTATATAAAATAATGACTCTCCTCAATGGATTTTGTAACATGAATGTCCTATTTTTACTGAATAATATTATATCAACAAATGTTGTTATTTAATATAATATGGTACAATAGAGCCTCTAAATTAATTGTTTTTAATATTATTAAATAATATATTAAAATATATGGTTCACAAAAATAAAAAATAAATCCATACCTTACTAGTTAAATTTAAATAAATATATAAACAGATTGAATATAAATGAAAAATTTAGTGCTATAATTATAAGTTGTTTTGACATAACAAATTAAATTAAATTTAATTATTCAGGGATACTAATATAATATTTATGTTATATATTAAATAATATATTTTGGATATTCATTCAATAGATTTTAGATATGTAATACACGAACAAAACCAATTTACTGCTTAAACCCGTAGAATTTGGAAAATGTAATGTGTCCTCATTTTAATGGATAACACATTTTAAATCCCTAAATAAGAACTTTCATTGACATAATATGTAAAAATAAATAAAATATTTGAAATAGTAAAATGGACATTAGGACACTATAAATTTATTGTACTTTTTGGTAATAATAACAAATATTGAATTTTAGTTCCAATATTATTTTCTATCTACATTATTTATAAAGATCAATTATATTTTAGGTTATTTTAAAATTTAAATTAGATAAAATTTTTAAATACTAATATTATTTTGGTCATTGAGATAAATTTCCCTTTGAAATTGTGTATAAAAATATTTCTAAATTTTGAATGTTTTTACATAAAAAACTCACAATATCAACTCGAGAATAAGATTAATTTTAAATTAAAATCATCGACTTATGTGATTATAATTTGTAAAAATTGATTACATATCTATTATCATCATTATTTATATATTATAATAATTTCAACTTAATTTTTGACCAAATATAGTTGTGAATGTAATTAAAATTAATTTCATCGACTAAGGTAATAGTAAGTTTAACTAAGGATTAAAAATTATTTTAATTACCCAAATCATCTTTGAAAATTTTCCAAAAAGAATGTTTCTGTCCATTATTATGCCACTAACCTAATATTATTTTTTGATATTTGTTATGAATTTTTTTAGGTAAAAACATTTTTACCCCTAATATGTTTTCCAGAATTCCATGTGTGTCCTTTCTCATATCTATAATAGGCCTCCAACTCTCCCTCTTATTAATTCCTCTCAAACCACATATGATTTTAAAATTTAGACTAAATAAAATATCCAACATCCATACCATCATCCCGGAAGCCTGCCCTTGTGCAGAAATCATAACAAGGAATCCATTTTGCACAAACAAAAAGTAGTTACTTGATTAAGATGTAACGACTTTTCTCAATCTCCGTTATTTTATTTTCTTCCTCCACCGCTCCACTATCTTTATTCAATTATTTTAAAAACACCAGAATCCTAAATATACTAGGATGTATTGGTTTTATGTTTTCAACCTACACTTACACACAACTCTATCTAATAAGTAACGAAATTACTATTTTTGTATGGTGGACTACCGCCTTACTAAATGATGATTGTTCATTTTTCCTTTACCTCCTCGCATGGTGGAAATTATGATGGAAACCTTATTTAAATAACTATTATATTATATTTATTATTTAGTTTATATTTTTCATTACTTTCAAAAACACATATATTTTTTACTATCCATTTTGTGTTTATACAATAATTTCATTCAAGGAAGTGTAGACTACAGCCCCCCACAATGTGATATGATTTGTTCAAACACATCATAGAATGTGTTATGGATGGGTTTAGTGAATATATATTATAAATATAATATCATAAATATAATATTATAATGATATATATAAAAATATACATACATATATGTATTTTACATACTTATTTTTAACATGACAATTCAATTGATAAAGCATTTTTCCATACGTACGGCTTACTGGCTCAGTAAATTGTGTGTTTTGTTTGACACATGTATATTATATATACTTTTTCAATAAAAATATAATGAATATAAATTATATTTAGAAGATGTTTTACATTATTTACTTAATGATATTTTTATAACGACCAAGGATATAAAAATTTAAGACATATATGATAAACAAGGTGGATATTACCCAAAGTGAAACCTTATAATTGAATTGGTAACAAGAAGGTAATATAATACCATAATCATACCCTATACAATGCTATAATAAAAAATGTAATTCTGTATAATATTTATAATCACATTTTATTTATTATATAGTTGTAATGATCATGTACGGCATGTTTCAAGACACACGATATGAGGATTTAATCAAACATCATATTTTTGTGAGATACATGATTTATTAACCGCCCATTCCTTTTGGGAGTTTCATATATTTTGAATGTATGTATTCTATAATTATTATAAATAAACTTATGGGTATTAACATGTTAAATATTTGGTCTTCTATTTTTGGGGTTTATGTTTCAAAAGTTACCTAATCGATATGAATGATTTGTCTCAATTTACCTTTTCTGATAAACATAAAATGTTATACACCTATATATTTTTATATGATGTGTACATAAAACATTTTACCAGTTATTTAATGAATATAAAACATTTCATGATATTTTAAGATTCATCTAATTTGAGTATCATACATGGGGATTATGTTTCAAGGATACTATGTGATGAGAGTTTATTGAAACAATATCATTGGTTTTTGAGATTGTTTATAATTTTTAATCTCTTGTTGAATTATTATAATACATATCTCATGAACATTCCTGAATTTTCCACTACTATGGTTATTCATGATATATTCAATAATTTGTGGCATTTTTTATTATTTTTTACATATTATTATTAATATTTTTTAAGATAGTTAAAATTTTTCTTCTCTCTTCAATCTCAAATCAATTTCCTTTGAAAACCATTGTTTCTAAAAATGGAATTAATTTTTTTAAGAATTAATTATAATTTGTCATTTTATTTTCAATGAAAATTACTTTAAAATTATTTCATTATTTCTTGATAAGTTTTCAATGTATTTTCAATTAAATGGATTTCAAAATATTTTCAATATTTATTTATAAGTTTTATAAACATTTTAAAAGAAAAAGAATATTTTAAATGTTTTGAATCATATTTTAATTTTTTTTGAAGGAAAATTGTTTTCAAAAGGTTTTGAATATTTTTTTTATTATTTCAAGGGATATGGTCTTCAAAATTATTTTCCAGACAACATTCAATGTTTTAATGTATATTTACAGAAAATTGTTTTCAATGATATTTATGTTTTAAATATCCTTTTTCAATGAAAACGAGATATTTTCATCAAGAGATATTTTTGTAATAGTTTTCAAAAAAATTTCCATCTTAGATGATTTCCATTAATGATACTGATGAACTTCTAGGAAATGATCTCATGGGTTAATTCATATTTTTCTATGAATGGTTTATTCATAATGCCAGGGTATTTCTGAAACCCATTTCATTTTTAGAGGTTATATATATACGAAATTTCATTTTATTTCAAGGGATATTATTTTGTTGAAATGATTATGAAACTTGTAACTTTTTTCAAATGTTATGATGTGTTTTTATTTTTATGATACTTATTTAATCTGATGGTTTAATATATGATGGTTTATGAATTTATGTTAAATGTATGTATTATTTCACTATGATATGGGTATGAACTATATATCCCTCTAACACATTGGGTAATGATTTATATCTCATGATATAGACTATGATGGTCATGGTAATGAACCTTGACTACTAATATGGACATGAGAGTGAACCATGACAACCAGGATAGTACGAGGAGTGAACTAATTCTATTAATATAGCCATCGGAATAAAACATGAATACCAATATATTATGTGTAGTGATCCAATACTACCATGATGGTCATGGAAGATATGCCTCAGCTACTATGGGAATCATATTATATATTCTTATGGGTCCAACACAATTCCTTGTTTTATTCCTATATTATTATTTCATGGTTTTGTTCTTTATTTCCATTGAATGCATGTCCTATTAACTATCATGATTTATGCCATGATTCGTGTATATGATCTTTGATGTGTACGTAATGATATTCTAATTTTCATATCATGTTGTCATACCCTAATTATCATGATTATGGTTACATAACTCCTTCGTTTCTTGTCACCAATAATTTTAATTCACCACTCTTTATGTTTCCTACCCTATGTTATAAATATATGTATTATGTTGGATGTGTCTAAGACTGCGTTTAGTCCCAAATAATCTAGTGGAAGATAATGTAGATCACATCTATATCAGGGTTAAAGATTCCATGTTTCCAAAGGCACTAGTCTATTATGGTATTTTGGCATTTGTTTGATTAATATTTTCATTATTTGACAATTGTTTTTTAATGTTTATGTATGGAAGTTGAGGGTCTTGGTACCTTTTATTACAAAAAAGGTTTAGATTACCATTGAAAATAATGTTTACAAAACATTAGTGACAAAACTATGTATTATTATAAGGATATGTCTAGGGATTTCTTGAAAGATAAGTATAAGGACGTGTTACCATTTATGAAAATGTACTGGAAATTTGTTAATGGGTAGAGTAAGTGGTTTTGTAGAAATACATCCCAGTCTGGATACTACAATTGGTTGTTATTCTGTAATAGATGTACTTAGGCATAAAAACTCTAACATGATGTCTTGGGCCTAACCCGGGGTAATCTGGTATAATTAAATATGGCTTACTACACAATTGGGTTGATACTCCTAGGGGATATGATTTTGGAATAATGAAACTCTTCATGAACCATCATGAAGAATTCAAATATATGTTGTCCATGAATAACCTGAAATTTAAATTGGGTGTCATAGATTATGGAAGTTATCATGTTTTTTTACATCCTATATGTAAATATTTTCTACACTATATGGATTTCTATTTGTTCATGTATTGATCACATTATTCTTCTTTTTTAGTTAATGGTGGGAACTGGAAGGAACACGATTAATGTTTAATGGGATGGGTTCTTTGAAGATGAGCATTCATGTTAGATGATTAATAGAGGGAAGATTATTGTGATCTTGAATAATTATTTTTCACAAAACATGAATAAGAATGTGCACTATAAACAACTATTTATATGACAAAGGAAGAAAAGTAAAGAGATCGCTGATTGTTTTGGTAATGGAAACTGTAGAGTAAAGAAGATTTGTTTTCAAATGTTTTAATAAAATGTAAAGAATCACCTAATTGAATGTATTATTAGAACAAGAAGATGTCTTGACTATGTAAAAGAAACACATAATGAATGTTACTACAATAGAAAAAACTAAGAGTTAGGTTAATGGAAGAAATGAAAATATTATCTTGCTGAAGACATCATCTAATGTTAATGGATAAAGTGTTGTGTAAATTTTCATTATGAAACTCAATGTCCCAAGATGAATGCTCCTAAAGGGAACTAGTAAGGTGGTGTGAGTAATGGTTCCATTAATGATGATGGAGAGACTAATGATATCCCTACATGTAAGAACATTTAATTGAAATTGAAGAAATTATGAGCCCACAAAGGGCTCTGAGTGTTATCTTCCCCACGTCATTGAATCATAGGCCTAGGGCTAGTGTGAAACTTCTTTCATCATGTGTTGTGGGTTTCAGGGAGGTGTATCCTCAGTTGCAGTGGCATCGACGAATTTGTTGACTCAGTCGCCTCATCCTTTTTAACCGCTGCAAGCCTCTCTTCGTCAAAACCATTCATCAGATAGGGTTTCTCAATGCGCATGGTACTAGTCCAAGATCGAGATCCATCTTCAATAGACTCAGATTGTCGCATTGTCATCCACGTGTGTCTTAGATGGTTCACCATTCTCTTCTAATGGTACTCAGATGGATGTGATATGATATAGCTTGTGTTGGGTCTTCCATCGGTCATGATGATGATGTCTTTCATTTATTTATCTTTCAATCATTTATTAGTTTCGAGTGTGGTTGGATTCGTATGATGGTGTTGATCTGTGTTCTGGCTGTGTTTTTGGTGTTGGGTTTTTGTCCAATTATTTATAATTTTTCATCCCATCTAGACTCTCTGGTTGTTTTGGTTGATGGTTTTGGTTAGCTCATGTTGGATTGATGCTGGGTGTTGATAATTTGTACATGATTGTTTCTAGATTTTATTAATCATTATTATCTTTTTTAATTCAGGTGAATTTCTAAGCAATTTACGACGAAAAAGTGAGTGTGATGTAGTGTAGTGTTTTGTTCTAGGTGGTCTTGATCTTTGGAATTATTTTGTTTCCATGGAATTGAGCACTTGTGTTGTTTGTAGTATGAGATGTTTTGAGCCACAATTTTCTTTATAGATTTGGATTTTGGATGATTCTTCAAGACATTCTTCTAAGATTTTCTCCATACGGGGATTTGAGTAGGTTCTTTCACTCTGTACGAACTTTCAGATTTGTATGTTTGAGAGGGTATGGCTCCAACATCTATACCAGGCCACTGAAATTTTACATGGGACATATTTGTGAACTGTCATGAACTGTTGGAGGTTTTCTGTAATGAATATGATGTTAGGGAGGGGTATTTTGTAGTAGTTTTTTCTAGGATTTTTCAATTATTTTATGTTGATTTATTTATTTCCTTTAATTCTTTTTTGGTTTCAACCCTTTCCAATAAAATATGGTTTGTCCAAAATTAATAAAAAATTTGGCCTTCAGGCCATAAATTTTAAAAAATAGAGAATATAGAAGAAATGTGAATTGAAATGGGTATTTTTAATAGTATAATGTATCCTTGTTAATATAATAATGATGAATTTGGATAATAAATTCTTTTTGGTAATTGGATTCATGAAGTAAATTATAGTAATAGTCTAACAACTTGAGTTTTAATGGACTTTTTTCTAGAATAAATAAAAATTATCATTTCAATCATGAAATAAACTCATTCATATATTCTTATTACATGAAACTCTAACTTGGAAAATGTTACAAGAAACACTTACCTGGCGTTCGTTACACGCAACACCGACTTGCCGTACGATACAGACAATATTGATTCTCTACGAAACATCTATTTTTTGTTAAAATTTAATGGATATAATTATATCCTATCCATTAAACATTGTTATATGAATATTATTATTTTCGAAATTTTTTTATAGAATTAAAATATATAGATAATTACATATATGATTGTTGGTATTGTTTTTCTTTGTTCAAAAAATTATTATATCAAATTAACTAATAATAAAAATGAACTAAATTTTCGACTCATTGAGAAATTGAGTTTCATAAAATAAACTTCATTTTTTAATTCATAATGTAATAATTAGCATACGGTGAATTTTTTGTATTTTTATAAAAATCATCATTTTTATGAATAGTAAGAAATATTCCTTTATTGTTAAAAAAAGTTTTGTTTAATTAATTATTAATACTCAATGAAATTATATATTTTTTATGTAAAATTAGATAATTATTACATCAATTAATAAAATATAATTAATTATAATCAATTTCACTTTGAAATTGAATATAATATCATAACAAATGTTTCCACTTTTTCCTACATTAAAACCCTTTTATTTCATCCTATTTGCATGATTATCACTAATTAGAAATTTTACACATCATTGAATTAAATTTAAAAAATCCAACAAACAACAATTTATATAGTATAATATTTAAATCCTAATAATGAAAAGTCAAATTTTGATTAAAATTATTATTAAAATTGATTAAAATTATTCCCAATAGTTAAGGAATAATTAAACATAAATAGTGATTAATCTTTAAAATTATGGGCCCAAATGAACAATACACTTGTAAAAACCCATTTTATGTACATAATTCTTCCATAAAACATAAAATATTGATATTGGATGATTTTTTATGATTTATATTAGGTAAGAACATGTTCACACTTAACTGGTATCTAAATCTTTTAATTGACACCTTTTCCTTCCCTATAAAATGTCAAATCCTCTACCCATTCCTCACACCTCTCATACCTTTTCAATTAGTACAATTTATAACGAATTTTCCACTAAGAATTCATCCCTTCTATCAGGAATCCTAGATTTTTTAGAAATCTTATCAAGGAAGACATTTTCCATAAACAAAAAATAGTTACCCGAAATTGATGTAACATCTTATTTCAAGCTCCTTTCCATTATTTTTTTCTCCACACCCTCCACTATATTTATGTCACTCTTTTTTTGAATTTTTTTCATAATTATACAATAATTTTGTTATGATATGCTTTAATAATACACTTACACACCCCTCCATCTAATGGATATTGAAGATATTGTTTCTATGTTTGGAGAGTTACATGCTCTCGAAACGATTGTTGTTCATTTCACATTTTCCACAAATCATTATGTTAATTATGATGGAAACTATATTTATATATTTCATATATTATATTTAATATTTATTTATTATTATTTATTCATTTAATAAAAATAATATCTTTAATTTTTATTTGGTGTTATCATGTTAATCTCATTTTTTGATGTGTGGACTATCGCCCCCTCAAACCGATGGGTTTCATTCACACACCACATGGAATGTATTAACGATTGGTTTAATGAAAATATGTGATATATATGTCATATTAATTCTACTAGAAAAATTATATATATATATATACATATATAGACAAACACATAAACAAACACACACCCATATATATATATATATATCATTTACATACTTTCTTTTAATGTGATAATAAAGATTGAAACATCGTTAATGCATACATACGACTTACCATCACCATGAATGGTGTATTCCATTTCATACTCCAATATTTTATATATAATTTTTATAGAAATAAATTTTATATACATGATATTTATATCATAGTTTTATTTCTCGATCATGATAAAATTATACGGACCAATGATATAACAAATGAAGACCCTTGTGAAGAACCAAGTGAAATTTTCATGAAGTGAAACTCAATCATAGGATCATTAACAAACATGTAATATAAGGTCTTAATAAAATGATATATGGAATTATATATAAAAATATTCATCTATAAAATATTTATAGTAAACTTATATTTATTATACTGAAATCTTGCATGATAACAGAGAGAGTCCGGATACAATGTAAGTTTATTTTATCTCAATTTTTAATTTGATACAATTCATGTTATGATCACCACTATTTACTTTTTTTTGGTGTATGTAATGACCATGAATGTATTCTACGTATCAAATACATGAATTTATGGGTATTTAAATGAAAATCTTATAAAAATTTCCTTTATGGGGTTTATCTTTCAAAAGATACCAATATGGTAAAACAATTTTGTGTCAATTTTCTATCTTTGAAACTCATGTTTTGTTACACACCTAATCTATTTTCTTATGGTGTATATCCTTCCATTTTACATGTTATATAATAAATATAATTCATTCATGATATCATTAACTTCATTTAAATATTTTCCTTACATGAATATTTCTATACCATGTTACCAAGTTATAAGAGTTTATTGAGACAATCTGATTGATTTTTGATACATTTTTTGCTTATTCTCCCTTGATGAAATCTCATGATATATCTATCGAGAATATTCAAGAGTTTCCTTAATTTATGATTTTATCATTACTTCTTATCTTTTTAGTACCATTTTCCACTATTTTGTACTTTAGATAATGGTTTTATGTAAAATCTTATTTTATCTCTCTTCACCTGACAAATCTATTGTATTCAAAATCCAAGTTTTCAATAATGTCATCCAAATGTTTTCAAAATATATATGATGATCATTCATAAGGAAAAATTATTTCTATAAATATTTTAATGTTTCCAAATCATCTTTTATATTTTTTCATTACTATTTTCATTGAAATTGGCTATCACATGGTTTTATAATAAAAATATCTTCTTTCAAAGAAGAAAGTATATATTCATCATGAAATGATTCTAAAATATCATTCACAATTAGTTCTCATATAAGATAACATCCATTGAAGATATTCATTCCTTTATGTACAAATTATTCAGTATTTCCATTCATATTCATTCGCTAAATTGATTATTCTTTGATGGCATGTTGTTATTAAACTCATTTCACTTTCAAGAGTTATATGCTTTTGAAACCTGATTCTTTTGAGGTGTTATGTTTATGATGAAATGATTATGAAACATATGTATTTCAATATGTTATGATATGATTACATGTTTATGATACCGCTTTCATTACATTGGTTTTAATATGTTTAGTTTTGATCAATTGATACATCTATATATGATATCATTATGTGACAGGTGTGACTAATATCTCTCTCATATTCACTGGGTAATGTTTTATATCTCCTGACATACACTACGATGGTATTTGGAGTGAAACTTGACTACTAGGATGGTCATGTGAGTTAACTATTACAACTATGATGGTATGATGAGTGAACTCATTATACTATGACGTCTAAGGGAGTGACCCATTACTACTATGATGGTATGGGGAGGGAACCCATAATATAAAGATGTTCTAGGCAGTGATTCCTTGTGTACTATTGAAATCATTATACTCTTCTCTGTTTTCCTCAATTACATTTCTTACTCCAATGTTATTATTTCATGTTATTTGTACTTTTCATACATTTAATCATGTCATATAAACTATTAAGCTTTATTCAATGATTCATGTATATGATATTTGATATGTAATGTATTATCATATATTTTCATGATCACATTCTCATACCCTTATGCTCTTGTTTATACTTACATGTACAACTTATTTACGCTTACTGAGAATTTAATCTGACCCCCTTTTGTGTTTCTTTTCATAGGTTGTGAATATATGTATTATGTTTTATTTGTCATAGAAGGGTTCTATCTATGAAGTACCTTGTGGGAGATTGTTTTACTAGCATCTATATCAGTGTTTATGTTTCCTAATTTCCAAAGGAACTATTCTAGTACCGTCTTCTTGCATCTATGTGTGTAATATATTTTGGTTTAGTTAAAATTTTATGTAATTTTAATGTTTGAAAAGAATGGGCCACTATATATGGTATCATCTAAAAATATTGGTTACCCTTTGGATACTAGTATGAGATTCCCTTGGTGAGAATCCAAAGGACTTGTCTATGGATTAGTATATGGTTAAGTAAATATTTAGGAAAATCAACATGAATTTTGGCGAATGGTAGATTGAGTGGTTTCCTAGATATGCATTCTTATCTGGATACTACAAATTTATGTGGCTCTTGAATATATATACCTAGGGGTAACAACTCAAACAAGTTTTTTTGAGGTTGAATCAGGGCCATCTCCTACAAAACAATGGCCCTTGTTTCACACCTATTTTGACAATCTCGAGGGATATTCATTGGGATTTCACAAACTCATCAAGAACCATAAAGAAGAATTGAAATATAAGATCACTATTATTATCCTTAGATATACCTATGGTGTCATTTATTAATGAAGGTGTCATATGATAGAAATTCTATATGTTTTATAAAGATTATGTGTTTCTTTATTATGATAACTATTTCTTACACTATGATTTTGGGTTTAGAATATGTTAGGAACATAAAAGATCTGCGTTAATGGCTATTGTGATGGAAAATGAAACTATTGTCCCCCCTGAACAACTAAATTCTATGGGAGCTATAATGAATGGTAGTTTCTACAATCACATATATTTCTAAAGATATAAAAAATGGCGGACTTACAAATGGGAAAAAGAGGAAAAAAACATTCTATTTAGTCTTTCAAGAGGAAATGTACACCTTCTTTCAGTGGGTCTCTAAATCGAATTGCTTCTAAACAATTTATTAGTACAACTGAAATGATATTCTCTATTATCAATTTTATGGGGCATGAGAAAGTCATTCTTGTTATTTTTCAGTTAGAAGAAGAAGAAAATAAGTATGGGGACATAATGATCAATAATATGCATCATGATGTGAATGAATCCATGGTTTTGGATGTGTTCAAGAATTTATTTTTCAATAATTACTTTTCTAAAATTCTACTTACCAATATTGATAAATATTACCTTGAGTTTGAGAATGGGGATGATTAGTATGTTGGTAACTATGAGGATAATTTCAAATTTCATGTGAGGTACACAATTGGAATTATCTTCCACACCAAATGTTTTATTGATTGGATATTTGGAGGATTAAAGTCATGTCTCCAAAGGGCATTGGCCATAAGATACATTAGTAGCTATTGAGAAATTTTGAGTTGTGAAATCAAAAGCTAATATAGAGGTAGGGTTCATGTATCAGTCTCATAGATTTTACAAGCAGAGGAAGTTGGGGATTAAATGAAACTCTAAAAACTATGGATACAGGAAGATGAACATTTCTTTATGATCTAATTGTTGGAATAATCATGTAGTAAATTTCATTAGTGGGTCTAATAAATTATTTATGTGCAGAAAGGAAGGCCATCTGAAAATTGATTATTGAGGTTAATGGAAGTAGTTGGATTAAAACAGTAATAGAGAAAGATCCTCACAGAATTCACCTCTCACGATTTAGTGCTACGTGTGTACGAAGAATGAGCATTAGGAAAACTACTATCCATGCCAATGGGTTGGTGATAATGAATAAAAATTGTATTATATTAAGCCATGGGAAAAGGGGAAATCTCATGCAATAATTATATCTCTATGAGGGGTGTGATAACGATCTAATAAATGGTACACATACCAACCATTATAGAACTATTAATTTCATATTTGATTCTAGATTTTTCCTGTCTTTTGCACAAATTGATTTTTATATGGTTTTTAATACTACTTCAAATTAATTATTGGAGGAATTTTCTATGAAAACCCCTAATGGTGTGATAATTTCATATCAGGTCTATGACTACAATTCAGTTGAGGTCTGTGGGAATTTTCTTCCTGAAAATCATCTCATTCTTCATTTGGAAAAATATTATGTCATCATAGGAATGGATTGACATTATCTACATAAATACCAAATTTATTTTCATTTAAGGGAAGTTACATTCTATATTAAAATCCCTCATACGAGTATCCATGAATTGGATGATATGTTTCAACATTATATGGAGATTATATCCAGTGTATGGTTATTAATTCCCATTCAAATGGGATGATTATCTATAATGTTTGTAGACAATATCATCATTGATGATATTCCCACTGTTCTGGATTTTTGGAATGTCTTGCCGGAATACTTTCCTAGTCATACACCAAAATGTGATGTTGTGTTCTCAATATAATATATACCAGGTTCCACACCAATTTCATAGACTCTTTATAGAATGTCCCAGATCGAGTTGTATGAATTGAGGATGAAACTCCACAAAAACCTGGATAAGTTAATCATTCGGCCATCTATATCACCATTGGGTGCATCAGTTCATTTTTTTTTTCAAAAGAAAAAAGGATAAATGTGACTCTTTATTGATTATTGGGATTTGAAGAAGATCAAAATCAATAAAAAGTATCATGTTACCTCTATTGATTTCCTGATTGAGAAATTCCTCAGAGCTCAATTATATTCCATGATTGACCTTCATTAACATTATCATCAATTTACGTTTATGAAGGAGGATATATCCTATATAAAATTTTGTAAAATCAATGGTTACTGTGAATATATAGTTATTCCTTTCAATCTTAATAATTCCCTTGATATATTCAGGGATTTAATGAATATATTCATTAGATATTGCCTTGATATATTTTTGGTAGCCTTTATAGATGAAATTATTATCTATTCAAAGAAAATGAAAGAGCATGAGTATCTTTTGAGAATTGTAATGAATACTCTATATAAGGAATAATTATATTCGAAATTTATAATGTGTGTATTTTTGCTGGAATAGGTTTCATTTTTGGTTAACTTAATTTCATGATTTGGTACAAAAGTAGGTACATCAATGTCGGAGGCTATTCAAATCTTCCTAAGACCAACCACAGTTAATGAAAACTATTCATTTCTAGGATTATCATGATATTATTGATGGTTTGTGGATAATATATCATTAATTTCAAATCTTCGGACCAATTTTACTCTAAATGGTGTTATGTTCCTTGGGAAAGTCAAATGTGAGGGAAATATCAAGGAACTAGAATGATGATTGGTCATTGGACCAGTTCTTATATTACCTGGAAGTGTAGAGGGTTTATAATTTATAGTGATTTATCCAAGAAATGTTTTTGATCTTTTCTTATGAAACATAACATAGTTAAAGCCTATGACTCATTATAGTTTACTATTTTTGTGAAAAATTACCCAACTCATGATTTGATATTGGTAGCTGTAATTTTTTCATTCATGATATAGGACCATTGTCTTTTTTTGGAAAAGAACGATATTTATAACGGTCATTATTCTCTGAAATATATATTCACACAGAAGTAGTGGAACATGTTCCAGAGAACAAGGTTATAGTTGATAAATGATTATGACTACTCAATACATTTCCGCACTGGGAAGAAGAACAACGTGGCCGATTCTTTGAGTCGAAAAGATAATGCAAAATTAACTAAGATATGTTTCACAAATGATCATGAAATTCATTTTTTTAATGTATGGATATAGAAATCCAAAAGGAACGGGAATAATTTTCTATTTCTCAAATGAACTGTAATCACATTATCCTTGAGATGATTAAAGAGATACAAAAGGAAGATCAACAACTAAAAAATAAGGTTATAAATTTTCTAGAGTTTAACATTAATCAAGATAGATTGATTAGGGTCAAAAACTATTTATGTGTTCCTTCCATGAACAATTTGATGATGGGGGTATTGGAGGAATCTCATGGTTCCTTATTCTCTATTCATCTTGGAATTTCAAATATGTATACAGACTTTATAGAATAATTCTAGTCAGATGGAATGAGGAGAGATATCATAGAGTCTGTGTATCAGTGCTTGGTATGACAACAAGTTACAGTTGAAAAACAAAGTTCTAAAGGTACCCATTACCCATGCCTTAATATAAATTGGAGAACAAAACTATTTATTTTTTTGTCGGATTACCCAAACACACTATATAGTTTAATGATATATGTGTGGTAGTTGATTGCCTTACTAATTTAGCACATTTTATTAACATAAGAAAAGATTAATCTCTTGATCATATTTATTGAATATACATTAAAGATTTGATAATGTTGCATGGAGTACCGTATTCTATTGTATCAGATCAGGAACCAAGGTTTACCTCAATTCTGGAAAAGCCTTATTCTAACACCCCAAGTAAATAAAGAATATGACATATTTATATTTATCCATATTTGTGAATAAAATATTAATATGCCTTTAAAGGGGACGCTATGCTCGATGGCGTACCCAACATGAAACAACGAGTTTCTTGGGAATCTTACGTTGCACTCTAATAATAAAATAATATTATTTTAAATGGTAGTTAACATTAGCCATTGTATTGGAGGGAATGGATAGAAATAAGTAAAATATGATTATATATGTTTTTAAATATTTTTACTTTTATCCAATAAAAGATAAAGGCTTAAAATACGGAAAGAATTCAATTTTAGGCGTATATGCCCTAGTTTTAACTAAAGGTTCACTTATCACCTTTTGATGGCGAACCATTATTAAATATAGTTTTGTTCAATATTATACATTATATTGTACCAAATAAAACTCTTCTTATGAATTGGGACATCAAAATTTACTTTGTGTAAATTTTTGGTATCTTTCCGATAAAGTTCATTTTTTAATGAATAGTGTAAAATGTTGTATTTTAATTCAAAACCTCTTTTTAATCTAATTTATTTATATGATTAGATTATCTTTTGAATTGGTTTTAAAGTGAAATTAGAATATATTTTTACCATTAAATCCAATAGTGGTCATTGGAATTAATTTCACTTTGAAATCAGACTTAAACTAGTGTCAATCTTTTGATACTTATTGTTTCATAAAAACACGTTATTTGCTCTGACAACGGGAATTAATTATTAATTTAATTAATGTGACATATATGTTTTGAATTTTGTAATATAGACTTCATTTTTGAATTCATAATTTCAAATATAGCTTAGGGTGAATTTTTGGGATTTTTCTGAAAAACTACAATTTTTGATGAATAGTGAACCCACTAAGTTGTATTAATAAAAACTGATTTTTCCGTTTAAATGAAATTTTGCCATTTTTGTGTTTTGAATTTAAAAAATCTGACATACATGGTTGTCATTAAGAAGAAAAATTTGGTTCAATGGTATAAAAATAATTTTTTGGTGAATAGTAACTTATTAAGTTTTTAATCGCGATTAGAGGTAATTAGTGTAGTTTATGGTAATAATAATGTTTTAATAAAATTAAATTACCTATACACATGTCATACCATCATTGGATGTGTCATGGGCGACCATGAAAATCCATGGGTCAACTTGGGTACCCCATGGAGCCACTTTGGTTGGTAGATGACATAAATAACTTTTCATTTAATGTCAAAGTAAAAATGACACAAACATGAAATGTTTTACTAAAACAATTTTTACATGGGGTTATACAAGTCATATTTTTTACTATAAATAGTCATTGGAAAGCTAAAAAGAATTCCTACATCATAGTATTTTTTTTTATAATTTTTAGACATAAAAAAAATTAAATTATTTATGATATCATGATGATGTAGCGATGACCTCATTATTTAACGATTTAAATAAAATGGAATGATAATGTAATATCTAAGACCTACACATTTCCAAATCCTATTGTATGAGTTTATTTCGAACCCTTATCACCTTATCCTCGAAATAAATCAACTTGGGACCTTTAAAATCCGAAACTCTTTTGAAAATAAAGTAAGATTTTGTAACTTTACAAGAGTGCCCCTCCTCTCCTCTTATAAAAGGCCCCCACCTCTACCTCCTTACCCACACTCCCAAAGCCTTTGGCTCGGCCAAACCCTGCACATTTTGTCTCTAAACTTCCCTCTATTACTCCTTGAAGCCTCACTCTGGGAAGAAGTCTTTCCAAGGAAGCCTTTGATCTCAATCCAAAGGGAGTTACCCGATTTTAAGGTAATGTCTTCACTTGAGTCCTTTTGTTTTATTTTACTTCTCCAACCCCCTAAACTATTTTTATTCTTTTATTTTGTAACAACTAAAGTATCTTCAATCTAATATAATGTTTTTATAAGAATTATTAGAGCTACACTTACACACACCTACATCTAATGGTTAACGAACATATTGTTTCCGTGGATGGCGAATCTCTGCCTCCCGAAACGATGATTGTTCAACATTCTTCTAACACCTTAAAAGGTGGCCATTAAGATGAAACTATATTTATATATGATATCTAATATGTTTATGTTTTACATAAGCTTCTGTATTTTTCATTTATAGAATACCTTTATGGTTTCCATTATGGGTAAACGTGATATCTTCATTTAAGGAAGTGCGGACTACCACCCCCTCAAAGTGATTTGATTCGTTAATACCATATGTGGTACGTATAAAGGATATATTTAATTATATTACATAGAATACCATACTGGAATTAAAATTCTATTATGTATCATTATGTTTTAATTCCATTAAATATGAAATATAAATGGAAGTAGCATTCATGCGTACGTACGGCTTACCGTCTCCATGAACGGTACATTTCATTTCTTATCTCAAAATGTTATTTAATATTATAAGTACATATATATAATAGATATATATGTAATATATTACATCTAAATTATGGATATCATTCTGGAATTATAATATATATATATCTCTCTCATTTTGTTTTAATTCCATTAATATGACAAAAAAATGAAAGTAGTGTTCATGCGTACGTACGGCCTACCGTCTCCATGAACGATGCATTTCGTTTTTATCTCCAAATGAAATGGAATAGTATAAAATGAATATTTACTGGATATATATGATATTTTAATCATTAATACTATCCTGGAAATTATTTACTTATAACTACAAAGGAAATCCTTTTTTCGAACAAGTTCATTTTTGACTCATGTACCAAACATCGGCAAAAACTTTTGATATGAACTAACATTATTAAAAAATTATTATAACATTATAATATGTGATATGAACTGAATAATAATCTCTAAAGGAGTCACTTAGGCAATTATTAATTTACCAAAGTTTATTATTCAGGAATATAAATAAACTAACAAGACAAGTTGGACTTGAGGTAAGGGATCCGACTCCTCTCTTTCTTTTAAAGTACACTCTTTTATGTCATTCCTTTTAAATATCATATTTCTTGTTATTGGGATGTTATTTTATATTAATCATACTTTAATTTTTATTTTCATATGATGAGAGAACCTATTCTCTCTTATTAATTCATTTTGGATGTTTTGAGTCACGCCGTTAGGCTGCTGAATTTTCGTAAGAGATATAACCTCTCTCTTTCTTTTTAAGTACTCTCCTTTATATGACTTCTTTTAAGCTCCTATTTGTTATTATGGGGGATGTTCTTTTATATTACTATTTTTTTAAACATTATGTTGATATTATGAGAGACCTTATTTCCTCTCATCTAACCATTTTGGATGTTTTAAGTGGCGCCGTTAGGCTGCCGAGTTTTTGTAAGGGATTTTTCATCTCACTTTTATTCCCGTGAGATTTATGCTACATTTGCCAAAATTTCCTTTGAGTGGTGTATGTACTTCCAATTATTTTACTCATTGTGTAATATACTTTCATTTATGAGTATTTACATCAATGTTGTATTGTCCTTCTTTCACGAGGTGTATGCTTCGAAAGATACCCATATCGGTAAGGGAACCTTTCACCCTAATCTTTTTAAAATACTTCTTTTGTAATGTCTTTTAATTAACATACTGTTATGTTGGGATATATCCTTATATATCCTTATTGATTTAAATTTTTTGTCCATGTGATGAGATACCCTTTTTAACTCTCATCAACTCATTTTTTGAATTTTGTAGTGACGCTGTTAGGCTGTCAAATTTTTGCAAGGGAACTTCTTATCCCAAATTTGAATCATTGGCATAAAAATGTAGTCCATGAATATGTCGTTCTATGAATATGTGTGAATATCCACTTATTGTTTTACACTTAATATCCACTTATATTTTGTGTATTCATTTGTCACACATAATTATGTAAAAATTTATCCTTAAACCAAGGATACCGTCTTTGTATGGGACTTCGTCTCAATCTCCTTTCATTGAGGCATATTTTGTTTTATACACAACCTTCTTTTATACGGTGTATAAACCCCTTTGACTTTTACATTTATTCAAAAGGAATCTTTTTTATACGAAGCGTTTACTAAACGACAAAAGGGAAAGTTTTTGTCGTACGTATGCGGCGACAACGACTTCTCTGCCGCCGTGACCATTATTTGACTTTCGGCTTCCTCTACAAGCCATATTTTTTTTAAAAGAAAAATAAATACCATGTTTTACTTTTCTTTTATTTTGGTATTGAAAATGGTTTTCATAATGTTTTTATATCAATGTGTTGTATTGATATCTTGTGATTGAAATTTGGAAATGTTATGTTTCCTTTATGCATGTTTTATGTGATACGATTATGTTGAGGTTCTTGGGAATTATTATGAAGACGGGTGGTGCCGTGATAGACTAAGGGCGGGTGAGCCCGATATAGCTGTCCAATGCATTGGGTAACGCGAAGGAGTGAAACGTTAAGGATTCTCCGAATATATTTATGGAATATACTGTGATGGGTATTCCAAACGTAACCAAGAGGGTTACTCTCTACGTAAGAATGTTATGAATGCCTCAAGTTACCTTTTATGTCTTATGATTTCCATCATTTATTCATGATTTTATGAGGCATGTTAAAGTTCAAATGTTTTATGGGTAAAGTATGGTTTAATTCTTATGTATACATGTACTCATATTTCCTTTCCATATTTTTATATCCCTTACTGAGCTTTTTATGCTCATCCCATGTTTTTGAAATGTTTTTCACAGGACAAGGTAAGGGTACATGATGTGATGATAGTTTCAAGGATGTTTCAAGAAATAATCCATGTTTTATTTTAAATATGTTTCCGTTGATGGGAAGAATGAATACTGTCTTTTATGTAACCACTTTGTTTAAATATGGAATGTAATGCAAGTTTCATGATCTAATTCTATAAAAATCTAAACCGGAAAAGATCCTCAATGTGTAATCTTGTAATAACTCAAGATTAAGTAAGGTTTAAGGTTGGGGCCTTATAGTTGGTATCAGAGGTCGGTTTAGAAAACTTTAGAGGTTAGGGTATTCTCTAAGCAGAAGTGACAGTACCATAATGGATAGGATTTCAGAAAGAGTCCTAGTTTTAGATAAAGTGAATGAGTAAGTATATCTTGGTGTTTATCTTCCTCATTAGTATATGATGGTTTTGTTGATATACTCACACTGAACTTTTTTGTTTTAGTAAATGGATATATCGACAATAGGTTTTAAGGAAACTGTGGTGGTTCTCTGATTAAGCGACTGGATGAAATGGGGGATTCAATGAGGAAACTTGTGGTTGTTCTAAACCAACTAGCAAGGAGTCATGAACAACCACATGAACCTTGGTATGTTCTATAATGCATCATGTATGAGATGACCAATCGATGTGGATGTTCAGGTAATAATTATAAAGGTAACCATTAGAGTTTATATGATCCTTACTTTTGAGGTAATTATTGGTTATTATATGTTATGATAGAAAAAGAAAGGCATAAGATAAACTTGAGGTTAAAATATGTTGTGATCATTTTTGAAGATTTTATCTCGTTTTGGGGAATGTTTTAAGAATTATATAGTTTTGGAAAAAGGAAAACACGCAGACCGTGTGACAACCCGTCGCGTCGGACAAAGCTGCGGGAATCGAACCCACAACCAAAGTGCGACTGGTATTTATCGCCAACCACTGGACTACATGAAGTCCCTGATTTGTTTGAATGATTATTCTTAGTTATATGATTTTATGAATTAAGAGTATGTTGATTTTGGGTTATTTATGAAAATTATTAACCTATCATGGAGGATATATGATTCGGTTAATTACTTTTCAATACGAGACTTTAGGAGCAACTGATGTTGTTTGGAGATAAATGTTTCGATTTAACTTGGATGACTATTTGACTAAATACTTCAAATATTTGGGTTTCAATCTTAGTTTTGTTTACATTGAATAATTTTATGGACAAATTGATTATAGAATGGTCCTCGTTGAACATTGGGTCTTGTTGGACAAATTTTGGAGATTAAGAATAGATTTTATTTTTATAAAGGGATATCCTTTTCTGGATTATCTGATCTTGTACTAACCTTTTTGGTTTTGGTTTTGGTTATAGTATTAAGACATGGGAAGTATATTGTTCTCTTTTGTGGATTAGGTGACTCTCTAGAAGTTGATTATAGTACTCATAATGCGAAAAAGTCTCCCTAAATACTCGTCTTTTGGAAAAAAAATTGAGTATGATTAAGGAATCTAGTAAAAGTTGAAAGTCAACATGATAAGTGATTATATTTCCTTATGAATAAATTCCTTAATAAAAATTAACTTAAAACAAAAATGTTGTCTATTAAATTTTTCTATTGGGGAATCGAATACCATTTAACCCATCACAAGTTTGTGATTTTCTTATGGTTAACTTTCTCCTAGACATGTTTACTATCACTCTCCCTCAAGAACATGACCCTTTGCTTTTTCTTCCATGTCCATGTTTTTCTACATGGAATCCTAGTATGGGTTAACTCGGGTGACCTCTGTACTTATCTTCCTTTATTTTAAAGTGATTTTTTTACTGACTCTTGTTCCGATGTGGGACTTTCAAGGATGTTTCCAAGCTCAATTTTAAAGATTGCGAGGACGCAATATCCAAAAGGGGGGAAAGATGTAACACCCCAGGTAAATAAAGAATATGATATATTTATATTTATCAATATTTGTGAATAAAATATTAATATGACTTTAAAGGGGACGCTATTCTCGATGGCGTACCCAACATGCAACAACGAGTTTAATGGGAATCTTACGTTGCACTCTAATAATAAAATAATATTATTTTAAATGGTAGTTAACATGTAGCCGTTGTATTGGCGGGAATGGATAGAAATAACTAAAATATGATTATATATGTTTTTAAATATTTTTACATTTATCCAATAAAAGATAAAGGCTTAAAATATGGAAAGAATTCAATTTTTGGCGTATATGCCATAGTTTTCACTAAAGGTTCACTTATCGCATTTTGATGGTGAACCATCATTAAATGTAGTTTTGTTCACTATTATACATTCTATTGGACCAAATAAAACTCTTCTTAAGAATTGGGACATCAAAATTTACTTTGTGTAAATTTTTGGTATCTTTCCGATAAAGTTCATTTTTTAATGAATAGTGTAAAATGTTGTATTTTAATTCAAAACCTCTTTTTAATCTAATTTATTTATATGATTAGATTATCTTTTGAATTGGTTTTAAAGTGAAATTAGAATATATTTTTACCATTAAACCCAACAGTGGTAGTTGGAATCAATTTCACTTTGAAATCAGACTTAAACTAGTGTAAATCTTTTGATACTTATTGTTTCATAAAAACACGCTATTTACTCTGACAGTGGGAATTAATTATTAAATTAATTAATGTGACATATATGTTTTGAATTTTTTAAAATAGACTTCATTTTTTAATTCAGAATATCAAATATAGCTTAGGGTGAATTTTTGGGATTTTTCTGAGAAACTTCAATTTTTGATGAATAGTGAAACCACTAAGTGGTACTTATAAAAACTGATTTTTCCATTCAAATGAAATTTTTCCATCTTTGTGTTTTGAATTTCAAATATCCGACATACATGGTTTTCATTAAGAAGTAAAATTTAGTTCAATGGGATAAAAATAATTTTTTGGTGAATAGTAACTTATTAAGTTTTTAATAGCGATTAGAGGTAATTAGTGTAGTTTATGGTAAAAATAATGTTTTAATAAAATGAAATGACCTATAAACATGTCCTACCCTCATTGGATGTGTCATGGCCGACCATGAAAATCCATGGGTCAACTTGGGGACCCCATGGAGACACTTTGGTTGGGAAATGACATAAATATCTTTTTATTTAATGTTAAAGTAAAAATGACACAAACATGAGATGTTTAACTAAAAAACATTTTACATGGGGTTATACAAGTCATATTTTTGACTATAAATAGTCATTGGAAAGATAAAAAGATTTCCTACATCATAGTAGTTTTTTTATAATTTTTAGACATTAAAAAAATTAAATTATTTATGACATCATGATGATGCAGCGATGACCTCATTATTTAACGATTTATATAAAATGGAAAGATAATGTAATATCTAAGACATAAACATGTCCAAAACATATAGGATGAGTGGGTTTCGAACCCTTATCACTTTATCATATAAATACATAAATATGGGACCTTTAAAATCCAAAACACTTTTGAATATAATGTAACATTTTGTAACTTTACATGACTGCCTCTCCTCTCCTCTTATAAAAGCCCACCACCTCTACCTCCTTACCCCACTCCCAAAGACTTTGGCTCTTCCAAACCCTGGAAATTTTGTCTCTCCACTTCCCTCTATTACTCCTTGAAGCCTCACATTGGGAATAAGGCTTCCCAAGGAAGCCTTTGATCTCAAACCAATGGGAGTTCCCCGATTCTAAGGTAATGTCTTCACTTGAGTCCTTTTGTTTTATTTTTCTTCTCCAACACCCTAAACTCTTTTTATTCTTTTCTTTTGTAACAACTACAGTATATTAAATATACTAGGATTTTTTATAATAAGTATTAGAGCTACACTTACACACACCTACATATAATGGTTAAAGAACATACTGTTTCCGTGGATGGCGAATCTCTGCCTCCCGAAATGATGATTGATCAACATTCTTCTAACACATTCAAAGGTGGCCATTAAGATGACACTATATTTATATATGATATCTAATATGTTTATTTTTTACTTAAGATTCTGTATTTATCATTTATGGCATACCTTTATTGTTTCCATTATGGTTAAATGCGATATCTTCATTTAAGGAAGTGCGGACTACCGCCCCCTCAAAGTGATTTGATTCGTTAATACCATATGTGGTACGTATAAAGGATATATTTAATTATATTATATATGATACCATACTGGAATTAAAATACTATTATGTATTATTATGTTTTAATTCCATTAAATATGAAATAGAAATGGAAGTAGCGTTCATGCGTACGTACGGCTTACCGTCTCCATGAATGGTACATTTCATTTCTTATCTCAAAATGTTATGTAATATTATAAGTACATATATATAATGGATATAAATGTAATATATTACATACAAATTATGTATATCATTCTGCAATTATAACATATATATATCTCACTCATTTTGTTTTAATTCCATGAATATGACAAAAAAATGAAAGTAGCGTTCATGCGTACGTACGACCTACCATCTCCATGAACGGTGCTTTTCGTTTTTACCTCCAAATGATATGGAATATTATAAAATGAATATTTACTGTATATATATGATATTTTAATCATTAATAATATCCTGGAAATTATTTACTTATAACTACATGGGAAATCTTTTTTTGAACAATTTCATTTTTGACTCATGTACCAAACATCGGCAAAAACGTCTGATATGAACTAACAATATTAAACAATTATTATAACATTATAATATGGGATATGAACTGAATAATAATCTATAAAGGAGGTAATTAGGAAATTATTAATTGACCAATGTTTATTATTTAGGAATATAAAAAACGAACAAGACAAGTTGGACTTGAGGTAAGAGATCTGACTCCTCTCTTTCTTTTAAAGTACACTCTTTTATGTCATTCCTTTTAAAATTCATCTTTCTTGTTATTGGGATTTTCTTTTATATTACTATTACTATATTTTTTATGTTCATATGATGAGAGACTCTATTCTATCACATCAATCCATTTTGGAAGTTTTGAGTGGCGCCGTTAGGCTGCCGAATTTTCGTAAGAGATCTAACCTCTCTCTTTCTTTTTAAGTACTCTCCTTTATGTCACTTTTTTTAAGGTCCAATTTGTTATGATGGGGGATGTTCTTTTATATTACTCTTTTTTTAAACTTTATGTTGATATGATTAGAGTCCCTATTTACTCTCATCAATCCATTTTGGGAGTTTTAAGTGGCGCTGTTAGGCTGCCGAGTTTTCGTAAGGGATTTTTCATCTCACTTATATTCCCGTGAGATTTATGCTACATTTGCCACAATTTTCTTTGAGTGGTGTATGTACTGCTAATTATTTTACTCATTTTTAATGTGATTTCATTGATGAGTATTTACATCAATGTTGTATTGTACTTCTTTCACGGGGCGTATGTTTTGAAAGATGCCCATGTCGGTAAGGGAACCTTTCACCCTCCTCTTTTTAAAAGACTTCTTTTGTTATGTCTTTTAATTCACATACTATTTTGTTGGGATATGTCCTTATATATCCTTACTGATTTAAATTTTATGTCCATGTGATGAGATAACCTTTTTATCTCTCATCAACTCATTTTGTGAATTTTGTAGTGACGCTGTTAGGATTTCAAATTTTTGCAAGGGAACTTCTTATCCCAAATTTGATTCTTTGGGATAAAAATGTAGTCCATGAATATGTCGTTCTATGAATATGTGTGAATATCCTCTTATTTTTTTTACACTTAATATCCACTTATATTTTGTGTATTCGTTTGTCACACATAATTATGTAATTGATTTATCCTTAAACCAAGGATACCGTCTTTGTATGGGAATTCGTCCCAATCTTCTTTCATTGAGGCATATTTTGTTTTATACACAACCTTCTTTTATACGGTGTATAAACCCCTTTGACTTTTACGTTTATTCAAAAAGAATTTTTTTTATAAGAAATGTTTACTAAACGACAAAAGGGAATGTTTTTGT
This sequence comes from Viscum album, assembly GCA_963277665.1. Taxonomy (NCBI): domain Eukaryota; kingdom Viridiplantae; phylum Streptophyta; class Magnoliopsida; order Santalales; family Viscaceae; genus Viscum; species Viscum album. The sequence goes on from OY728157.1 coordinate 1,098,432,446, forward strand.
CGTACGTATGCAGCGAGAATGATTTCTCCGCCGCCATGACCATTATTTCAGTTTCGGCTTCCTCTACAAGACATACTTTTTTTAAAATAAAAATAAATACCATGTTTTAATTTTCTTTTATTTTGGTATTGAAATTGGTTTTCATAATGTTCTTATATCAATGTATTGTATTGATATCTTGTGATTGAAAGGTGGAAATGTTATGTTTCCTTTATTCATGTTTTATGTGATACGATTATGTTGAGGTTCTTGGTAATTATTATGAAGATGGGTGGTTTTGTGATAGACTAAGGGCGGGTGAGACCGATATAGCTCTCCAATGCATTGGGTAACACGAAGGAGTGAAATGTTAAGGTTTCTCTGAAGAGATTTAGGGAATATACTGTGATGGGTATTTCAAAAGTAACCAAGAGGGTTACTCCCTACGTAAGAATGTTATGAATGCATCAAGTTACCTTTTATGTCTTATGATTTCTATGATTTTTTCATGATTTTATGAGGCATGTTAAAGTGCTAATGTTTTATGGGTAAAGTATGATTTAATTCTTATGTATACATATACTCATATTTCCTTTCCATATTTTTATATCCCTTACTGAGCTTTTTATGCTCATCCCAAGTTTTTGAAATATTTTTCACAGGTCAAAGGAAGGGTACATGATGTGATGATAGTGTCAAGGATGTATAAATAAGGAATCCATGTTTTATTTTAAATATGTTTCCGTTTATGGGAGGAATGAATATTGTCTTTTATGTAACCACTTTGTTTATATGTGGAATGTAATGCAAGTTTCATGATGTAATTCTCTAGAAATCTAAACCTGAAAATATCCTCAATGTGTAATCTTGTAATAACTCAAGATTAAGTAAGGTTTAAGGCTGGTGCCTTATACATATAATCCTAAAAAATATCCCAGACTGAAAGAAAAATTCAAAATGTAGAGTATATGTTGAGATCATGTTATTTGGATTTAAAAAGTGGGATAGATCACTGACTTCCTCTTATTGAGTTTTCATATAGTCATTTATTTCACTCATGAATTCATATTTCAGCATATGAAAACCTCTATGGGTTGAAATATAGATATCTAACATGCTAGGATGAGGTTGGAGAAAGTATTTTATTTGGACTTGAGATCACTGAAGAAATGGTTTTGAAGGTTAGAACTATTCAGTAGCATATCAAGGAACCATAATGCTGGATAAAATGTTAGGATGATAATCATTGGTGTGATCAAGAAATTGGTGTTCGTTAAAAGTCGTTTCTTTGAATAGCACACTAGAAAATGTTATGAGATTCTGAAATAAAGTGAAATTAATCACTAGGTATATTGGACCCTTCTAAATTCTATATCATATCCAGATATTTTTCTATAGCCTAGAAATTCCACCAAATCTTTCTCATGTCCATGATGTGTTTCATGTATCACTTTGGAGGAAGTACATACTTGACTCTTCATGATTAATGAACTCAGAGGTCATGCCGTTGGATCCCAATCTTTCTTATGCGGAGAAACCAGTTGACATTATGGACAGATCAGAGGATGTTCTATGAAACAATACCACTGACCTGTTCAAATATTTATGAAAAAATCACCAGTTAGAGGAAGCTTCAAGGAAACTCAAAGATATGATAAAGAATAATTATGGTCAATTTTTTTACATGAGTGAATAATTTAAATGGGAAAATTCATTTTATAGGGGGTAAAATGTAACACCCTAAGTCTTCATGGACCTTTTATTATTTAATAAATTAAATTTCTGATTTTTTACATTAAAACACTATGTCAATGATTCCTTTTATATGAATCACTTACCTAGGATATGCTAAATGAAACAAAAACATGGCATATGATACACGGAACACAATGTTTTTAAGAAACATCTTTTTTCATTTAATCTAAATGATATAATTATAACCTAGACATTAAAAATAGTAATATAAATATAAATATTGTAAAAAACTATTTTATATAAATAAAACATATTAGTAATGAAATCTAATATTTTTGGTAAACTTATTTTGTGTTTAAGAACATTATTTTCTCGAATGAACCAATTGTAATAATGAAAGAAATATTAAACACATATTGAAAATTTATTTAAAAAAATAATTTTTTTTATTTAGAACTTCAAATTTTTCCTAGGGTTAATTTTTGGTATTTTTTTTGAGAGACATCATTTTTTGATGATTAATGAAAAGGCCAATTTTTAGTTAAAATATTCCTTCTATCTAATTATATATTAATTCTCAATGATATTATAAATATGTTTTAAGGAAAATTAGTTAAAATGTAAATCTATTAATATAATTTAATTATTAAAACTGAATATCACGGAGAAACATATTATAAAATCAAAGCATTCTTTCGATCATTTTCCTAATTTAAAACCCTATAATTTTTTCACGTCTATAGGATTAAAACAAATATTAATATTTTTACTTTCTTATAATTAATTTCAAATATTTTAAATAAACCATTGAATTGAATCTAAAATTTTTAGTCTAATAATAAAATATTTTTTTACCAAAATTATTAGTAAAAGTGATTAAAATTAATTACACTTGTTATAGCCAAATTAAGATCCAGAAGCGTCTAAACCATTAAATTAAGGTCCCAAATGAACAGTAACTTTTTTAAACACCAATTTAATTATCTTAGTTTGTCCAATTATCATCCATTATTTCATTGTTTTGGATTTGTATGACTTCTTTTAGTGAAAAACATGTCCACGCCTAACTTTCTTTCTAAAAATTCTAAATGAGTCATTTTCCTTCCATATAAACGGAAACCTCCTCTGCCCATTCCTTACACCTATCAAACCATTTATGTTTATAAAATATCTTCCTATGTAGTTATAAATCAATATTTTATTCTTCATTGATTCCTCCCTTTGTAAATATATCTTCTCAATGAATCCTTTAGGCATAAAACTAAAGTAGTTACATGATTTGGACATAATGTATTATTTGAAGAAACATTCCATTATATTCAACCCACAGCCCCATAAAATCTGATTATTATACTATTATATGAGAAAATAAAAGTATCCTAAATATAATAGTTTTTTTTAATGAAAAATTTTCAACCTACACTTACAATAACATTCATCTACTGGATTTTGAGTATATAGTTTCTGTGTATAGCGAGTTAATGCCTCACGAAATGATGGTTGTTCATTTATCATTTACCACCAATCATTGTGTTTCGTAGGATAGAAAATACATTTATATATTTAATATATTATATTTACTATATATATATAATATTATTTATAACTTTTACAACATAAATTTCTTTACTTTTAATTTGGTGTTAATATGATTATCACATTTGAGGATGTGTGGACTACTACCTCCTCAAAGGGATGTTATACATTCACACACCACATAGAATTTATTAATCATGGTTTTCATGATAATATATTATATATATGATATAGAAAATATACTTTAATAATGAAATAAATAAATATACCTATATATATTTTAGTAACATATATTATATCAATACGATAATAAATAGGGAAACAACGTTCATGCATACATATGTCATACTGTATCCATGAATGACGTAATCCTTTTCATACACCTATATACTATAATTTATTATAATAAAAGGATAATGTATATAACTAATAATTATATGTTATTTTCTATTATATAGTTATGATATAAGTATAAGGACCAGTGATATATCAAGTTAAGACACATGCGAACAAAAAATAGAATTCTACCCAAAGTGAATCTTTGACACATGATTGTTAAAAATAGGGAAATAATAGGTCATAAAAATACCCAAATATTGTATTATGAATAAGAATATTATTATTTTAAATATTTGTAATAAAATAATTTTTATTATTCAATAATCTTGAATGAGTGTAGAGAGAGTCCGGACACAGGGTCGGGGATTTCATCTCACTTTTAATTTCTGTGAGATTCATGTTATGATCACAACTTATTACATTTAAATGTAATATCTTGAATATCCATATTTCATGATATCTAAATCTTCATAAAATTTAATTTTCGTAAATTATTTTTATGATCCCATGTTACCATGTTATAAGAGTTTATTGATACAATTTCACTGGTTTTTGATATTATTTATGTGTATACTTTGTTGATGACATATTATGATACATCTGTCAAGAATTTTCTTGAGTTTCCATTCCCTATTTTTATTCCCGATATCCACTATTTTTAGTAAAATTTTCCACTCATTGGAACTTTATATAAGTTTTTATGCATAAAATTTGAATGTTCATCTCTTTGGTCAGAAATCTGTTGTTTTTAAAAACCATGTTTTCGAAAATGTGCCAAACAATTTTCAAAAGACCCATGAAGATCAACCTCAACGAAAAATGATTTTTAAAAAATGTTATATAGTTTTAAAATATTCTTTTATAATATTAAAATTCTATTTTCTAAAAAGGGTTTTTCATAATTATTTATTTTATAAAAATCATTTTTCTAACGATGAAATAATATTTTTATAAAGAATTTTTTCAAAAAGATCTGTTAAAATTATTACCGACTTAAGATATAATCCATTGGTGTAACTCATTCCAATATGGTGAAAGTATTCAATATTTAATTTATAATGATTTAAATTTATGGATTTTTTTGATAGAATGATGTTTTAAAACTCATTTAAATTTTATGAATTATAATCATTCAAAACCCCCTTCCTTTGATAGGTTATGTTGTTAATGAAAATATTATGAAAAATTTCACTTTCTCAGGATCTGATATTTTTACATGTCTATGATACCTATTTCATTTTATGGGTTATGATAAGTTTATATATTATCATCTAGCTCATGTATGTATGATTTTATTATTTGATGGGTGGGATGTATATCTCCCCCCAATGGATTGGCTAAAGTATTATAACTCGTGCGATGAACTATGATGGTATTGGGAGTGAACCGTTAGTACTATTATGGCCATTAGATTTGACCATGAATAATAAGATGGTATTATGAATGAACTCAAGCCACCATGATGGCCACGGCAGTCATCCATGACTAATATGATGTTATGTGGAGTGAAACCATATTACTGACATGCTTATGGAAATGATTCCTTAGTTACTATAGAAATCATTATATGTTTCATCATTTTCCACCATTCCATTTCTTAATACCATGTAATAGTTTCAATCCTTATTTCCTCTACTTCTTTTAATTTTTGTATTATGAACGGCCACACATTGTTCCATGAGTCATGTATATGATCATTCATATGTAGGTTATGATCTTATATTTTCATGATCACATTATCAAACCCTTATTCTCACGTTTATGCTAAAATTTCTCCCTTTTATACACTTATTGAGAATTTTTTATCACCAATTTTGGTGTTTCCTTCCCATGTTTGTGACGAAATGTATTATTTTTGATGTGCCTAAGAAGGGTGGTAGAAAAGAAGAACCTATTAGTAGATAATTTAGCATGCATATGTATCAGTGTTTATTTTTACATGTATCCAAAGTAACTTGAATAGTATAGTCATCTTGCATCTATCCTTGTAAATCATTTTATAAAAAAATTGTGTAATGTTAATTTTTGTAATAATGGGTCACTATAAAAGGATATGTTTATAATTATTTGTTTTTTAATTTTCTTCATGATGTATTTACAAGAACACAATGAATGATGATTATTTAATAAAAAAGTGATATAATGGAAATTTTTTGTCCTTAAAAAACAAATTATTATTGGATAGATAACCTTTTATATTCTCCTTATGTTATGAAAATATCTTTTGGAAGTAGACATGTGGGATATAAATACGTATGTTTGAAGGTACTGATTACCATGGAATTAATTAAGGGCATATTGGAAATTATTTTATTCTATCATGTATGAATATTATAACTTATTTTATTTAAGTAATATATCTAGTAATATTTGGAATTGGGAAGAATTCATGTTTTCCATAAGTATTTATAGTAATTATGGTAATTACCATGTTTCAGGAGAATATATTATGAGGGTATTAACTTGTTTGGAAGGTGACAACCAAGAGATACTTTGTGATATAAGGGGGGAATCAATTTTAAGAAAATTTCATGAATTTAGTTCTAATGTTTAGGTTATTCATCTTTATGAAGTGTAATATGTTTGAAAATTTATGGATTCATTAAAAAAATATAATTATGACATTTTTATGAATAAAATATTATCTTAAAACATACGGTTTTTTCATTTTTCATAATCTATTATAGAAACGTTATTTTTATGACAATAGATCAAATATCAGATGGCGTATCATTGATATCATGATTCGTTATTGCTTCAGGAATGAAACAATCAACTTCCATTTTAGAGAAATATAAGAAATGGATCATGGAACAAAAAAATATATGGATTTAATAAAATCATTAAAGTATATCTTTAAATGAAAATTATTTAACATTAATAAAAAGGATCCTGAAAAAATGATATCCCAGTACCTTTGTTTATGATGAATCAGATTATCCATTAGATCATAACAAATTTATGGATTTCTAATTGTTAAAATTATCATTACCATGTTCTCTATCACTATTAATTAGAACATGATGGTTATATTTCGATTCTTTGTATAATTTTTCACTTTCAACCTATGTTTTCTAATGTTGAAACCCTATTATATGTTACATTGGGTAACTGTTATGGTTCCAGGTTTCCCTTTCTATGGGATGTTTTAGTTTTCAATTTTTAGTGTCGGTTTCAATTAATTAATATTTAAATTATTTAGAAATTTATATCCTAAAAAATTTCTAGGGAGAGATTCATTTTATGGTGATTAGTATGTAACACACAAATTTTTTGTAAAAAAATATCATATAAAATTAATCTTTTTTATATTTTTCATTTCAACAAACACTGAGAATATATTATTTGATATTAAAGAACAATGTTTTTATTTATTTATATGAAAACCCATGTTAACGGTGCACTAAAAAATATAAATTTTAGCTTTCTCTATATAGAACACAATGGATAGCTTGCATTACAAGCAACAATGACTATCCTTGATGGAAAGTGTAACACGCAAGACAGGGTTTAATAGAATAATAGTATATACTTAAAAAAATATATTTAATATAATAATATAAAAAATATATGTTATATTTGAATTTATGAGTACTATTAACTAATTTATGAATATGTATAAATTAATAAAAAAATAATTCATATGATATCAGTTAATCATAAATGAATATAAAAACTAATATAACATAATGAAAAATATTATTATTTTTATAAGATATTTTACCCAAATAAATTATATTAAATACAATTGTATTGTAGTACTAATGTAATATATATTTTATTCATTTAATATAATATTTTTGATATGAAGTCAACAGATTTTATATATTAAATATAAGAACAAACCCAATTTTATGCCTAAAAACATATATTTTTATAAATGTAGTATTACTGCCTTTTAATAGGTATACCCATTTTAATCCCACATTTGAACCTTTTATAGACTTAATATTAAAAAATAAACATCATATTTTAAATATAAATAAAAAACAATGTTTGGAAAAAATTTTGGTACTTTGCAAAAAGGGCTTACTTTTAAATGAATAGTTAAAAAACAGAATTTTTGATGAAAACTACTTTTTCAAAAAAAAATATTTATAATGTTATATTATATTTTAATTCTGATTTATAGTTTAATTGGATATTATTATTTTTATAAATTAACATAATTTGGGTTATTTAGATCTATATCACTTTTAAATTTGGAATAAAAACCTGGTAATTTTTGGAACGTTATTACATTAATATTCAGCATTGGTGACCAGATTGAATGAATAATATTAAATTAATTTATGGAAATTATGTGACTTAAATTAGAAAAATGGAATCCTTATTTGGAATCGTAATAATTTATACTTTTTAAATGGCCAACTATGTCTTTTTACCAAATCTATTGGTTATTGTTATTAATATTAATTAGATAAATTAAATTAAAATAAAGCCTAACAAAGGACTACACTTTAAATTTATGAACGAATATAACATAAAAACTTTTCCATACCACAAATTATAACCATTATTTTGTAATTAATCTTATATTATGGAGATTTTATTTCTATTACTTTTGATAGGTTAAAATTTGATTACACCGAACCTGTATTAAAAAATGCCAACATTGTTATTTCCCTATCCTATAAATGGCAACCACCTCTTCCTCATCTTCAAACCTCTAAAAACACAATTTTTTTCCAACAATTATACAAAAAACTCCAAAAATTCCTCAAATATTATTATTACCCTCCCACACGTAATAATGTTATATATGGAAGCCTTTTCGCATAAACCAATTTGAGTTAGTTGTTTAAGAGGAAACATGTTTTCTCAAGTTCCGTTATTTTATTATCATTCCCCACCCCAAAAAATATTTATATTTTATTATTTTAAAAACATTAACCTAAATATTATATTAGTTTTTATCATTTGTTTTCTGTTTACACTTACACAGACATCCATTAAATGGGTAGCGAACATGATATTTATGTGTACGGTGAACTACCACGTCTTAAAAAATGATTGTTTGTTTTTCGTTTTCCGCATATGATGGTGGAAATAATGATGTGAACAATATTTAATTATTTCATATATTATTTCTATTATGTATTTGATATTAAATAATCATTTATTCAAAAAATATATTTTTTACACTCTATTTTCTGTTAATAAGATATTATCATTGAAGGCGGTGTAGATTATCATCACCTCGACGTGATATGATAAATTCATAAAGTAGATGAATATTATTCAGGATGTGTTTATAGAAAATATATTATTTAATAAATATTGTATAATATATATATATATGAATATTTATATTTTTACATTATTTTTCAATATGATGATTAAATGGAAATAACGTTCACGTGTACATATAGTTTTCCACCTCCAAGAACGGTGTATTCTATTTTATACGTATATTTTTCATGGATTATTATAATAAAAATAAACCAAAATTATATTATAATTATATAATGTTTTAAATTCGGAAAATCACAATATTTGTATAAGGAACAATGATATTACAAATTAAGTCATATAAGAACAAAAAAGCGTATATTACATCAAGTGAAACCAAAACATAGAATTTATTACAGGAGTGTAATATAAAGCCATAATAAAACCCTATATGGTGTCATATGTAAAATATTTCTTTTGTAAAAGGTCTATATTAAATTTATATATATTACACAGGTGGTTTCAATGAATACGAAGAGAGTCCAGACATAAGGTAAGGGGATTTAATCTGTCTTATTATTTTTGTGGGATACAAGATTTATTCACCACCCCTTTCTTTTGTGTTGTGTGTATACAACCCATGTAGTTATATGATGTTTATTATACTTAAATATATTCATATATTCATATATATTATATTATCTTCATTTAAAAGGGTTTATGTTTCAAATGTTACCAAATCAGTAAGATAGTTTTATCATCATTTACCTTATTTAAGTAGCATACCTTGTTATAGAAATACATTTTTATAATATGAGGTATATATAATTCCATTAAAATGTTATATCGATAATGTACATCCTTTAAAAATATTTCATGCTTCGTGTAATTTCACTCTCAAACCTCGGGAGTAAAGATTAAAGGTAATAATTGTGAATAATTTATTGAAACCATACCATTGCTTTTAGTCATTTCTTATGACTATGATTCCGTTGTTTTTTTCTTATTATAAATATCACAAGAACCTTCATGAATTTTCTTATCATATATTTATTAATGATATATTATTTTATTTTTACGATTTTTCTTCTCTTTGGTACATAATATTATTAAGAATGTTTTTAAGAGTTTCAGGCATTACGTCTCTCTTCGAACGAAAATATATGTTCTTACAAAACAATATTTTATTAATAAGGGTTTAAAAATGTTTTCAAGATTTATTTAGATGTTTTCAATGTATATTTAATGACATTGATTTCAAAAATGTTTAAATCATTCATTAATATTTTACAAAGTGTTTTCAATGAAAAATGAGTTTAAAATGTTTTGATGCTTTTTGTATTTGTTTTCATGGAAAAACGATTTAAAAAATATTCCAAGATTGTTTTTATGTTTGCAATTGAAGAGGTATTTGAAATGATTTTCAATCATTATTTAAATGTTTTAAATATATTTTTATAATAATTTTTTTTAAAAAATGAACAATGTAATAAAAAAATTCCTGATGAAATTACATTTTTCTCAAGATGCGTTTTGAAAATATATTTCAAAATAATCTTCCACCTAAGATGACATGTGTGGATATTACTCATTCCCTTATAATAAATTGTATAATGGTTTTTTCCCTTATTTATAGGAATGTGATATGATTAATGACATGGTATTTTTGAAATTCATTTTCCTTTCTCTGGTTTTATGTTTATGAAATATGTTTCTATTTCATTGGAAATGGTATTTATAAAAGATTATGAAACCTTTTTCATTTTCTATAGGTTTTGATATGTTTATATGTTTATGATACACATTTTATTTACAGGGTTATGAATATGTTTTTTGATTTTTTTGAACTTGTATGTATGATTTCACTACTCCATATGTGAGATCTAGATCTATGTACAATGCACTGGGTAAATATTTATATCTCATGAGATAAAATAATATGGACTTTGGAGTGAATATTGACCTATAATATGGCCATGGGAGTGATCCTAGAGTACCATGATAGTATGATGAGTGAATTAATTCGGCTAAGATGACCATTGGGGTGATCCATGACAACCATGATGGTATGGGGAGTGAACCTATACTACCAAGATGATATTAGCACTGATTCCAAGTCTAATATGGAAATCATATTATATATGCTTATGTGTCTTCCACAATTCTGCGTTTTATTCATATGTTATGATTTTAGGGCTTATAATCATTATTTATTTATGATAACTATCATATGAACTTCAGTGTTTTTTTCTTGGATTCATGCATGTGTTCATTGATATGATGGTTCTGATATTCTATATACATTATCATGATATCTTAACTTTATGCTCATGATTATTCTTACATATCTCCTTTGTTTACACTTATTGAGAACTTGAGCTCACCCATTTTATGTTTCCATCCCCCGGTTATAAAGATATATATTATGTTTGATTTTCCTAAGAAAGGATCTAGTCACGATGTTCATAGTTGGAGATAATATAGCTCTCTTAAGTATCAGTGTTTATGTTTCCATGTTTATAAAGGCATTAGAGTAGTATGATATTTTGGCATCTGGTTGTTTAATCTTCTAATTTTTCCTGAAATGTTATTTAATGAAAATTTATGAAAATTAATTCTCACTATAAAAACAAAGCATTGGTCGTATGAAATCCCTCTTAATAATTGTTGAGGTTTACTGATTGCATGATCCTACTAATGAATAGTTTCCCAAAACAATGCTCAATGCATAATGGGGTTTCACAGCTACCACTACGAGGCTACACAGTTAGATCTAATAATGCCCCTTATCCTACACATCGACAAAACGGTGCCTTTAGACCTCTAATAAATACAAAAACATTCCCAACATGTGTGACACTATTCCAACTACACACCATGAATAAAAACAATGTTTTTTCTAAATGAAAAACTTGGAATTATGTTCTAATAAAAATAAAGAAGTTGACATAACCACTTAACCAAAAAAATGAATAACCCTGGGGATTTTTACCCAATCCAAATAATTAGAATTTTAAACATATGAAAATAATACATCTATGAAATACCAAATTCATTAGAGAGCTGTAATGGGGATTAACCATCATATAATTCGTATTGGTAAGACTTGCTTATTAATGAGATATATTGGGTCACAACCCATTTTATATGCTATATCGGGCTCACATGTGACCTATAATGGGGTTTGAAACCTTCTTTTATAATTTACAAGAAAAAATCATCAATAAAACCATAGAAAACTCATTTATACCAATATTTAATAGACATTAAGATATCAAAATTCCTTTTCCTGTAAAAACAATTTCCAAAACCTAAAAACCACAAACATAATAAAGAAACCAAATTATTTAGAAATAACTATCAAAAAATAGAAATCAATAATTAACTATTTAAAGCATTGTGAATGTGTTAATGTTTTTTCATCAATTTTTTTTATAAAAACTCTATTTTTCAATTTTTTATAAATTGGTGAATGGCTATCTTTAGAATAGATTTTTCCAAAATTTACGTTACATAAAACCTAAAAAAAAATTCATTTTAATAAAATCTGAGAGAAATTAAAAACTTTATTTTTAAAACACTCTTTTTCATATAAATACATTCTTAAAAATTTGTTTATTAACATAGACATGATATCTATAGATTTTGAAGAATAAATCTTTTAAAAAATAAAAAAATGAATTTAGTTATAAAGTACCATAAAAATATTATATTAATGATGTGAGAATTAATCAAATGAAACAATTATGTGTATTGACTATAAATCCACATAAATTAATTATATATATAATATAATATATTTAAAATTAATTTCCTATATAACATTATCATGACATATTCAAGAACTATAACTTTTACCCAATGAATATATATTAGGTTATGATTTCTATTACTGCTTTGTAATCAGTAGAATAAAATGTCTCATGAAAGGGTAACATTTATAAAAAAATTATATATCTATAGAATAAATATAACAATGATATAAAATTTGGATGTATAGTTATCCACACATTGAAATAGAAAAAATATCCATAACATAAAAATATGCCTTAGTAATAGAAAATTGAGATATAGTTTATTATCTCGAGTTTGACTAACCACATAAGCTATTTATCATCCGGAATAATAAAAATAGAATAATTATTTACATTTTTCAAAATAAAATTAAATTTTCATTTTTAAATTTATATCACTTTTTACCATGATATATCATTCACATAATTATTTAGGTTCTCATCAGATGTTTTGATGATATTCAATAATTGTGTCAAAAATGATATTGGTAATATGTATATAGTCAATGTGATAATTAGTCCATCATATCTAGAATAAAAAAATGACATAATAATATTTTTTTGACATCAAATATTATTTTGAATCCATATATTGCCTAATTACATGAAAAATAAACTACAACACATTAATAGAGATTGTAAGTCAGACATACACATTAAAGACATTTTGATTTTTTAGTTACCATTATGAATATAATATTAATAAAAATTTAACATTCTCGAGTAATAATAATATCCTATAAATAATATTAATTATTATAATATACTTATATAAAGTATCTATGTGATATAATTATTAAAAATGAATAACATTTTTTTGATGAAGTGATGGTTCACACGTACACACGAACGTTGTTATAATTTTTTAGTACATGTAATGGTAAGAATGTAATTGATATAATTACTTATAATAATGATAATTATTTTATATATTTAATATATAATTATTAATTACATAATTATTTCCATTACTATTATATGGTTATGGGAAACTAATTATATTAGTTAGGGAGGCAGTAGTTCGTCCTTCACCCAAACCATAATTATTTTCAAATTTAATAGCAGTAGAGATATATTTTGTTGATGATATTTACATAATAACATATAATTATATTGACAATAATGAATTTATTATTTAATAAATTTTTTACAATATTTTAAAGACTTGAATGAATAAATAAATTAGAAATACATGATTAAAACAATAACACTTCTATGGATTACTCATTTTCTTAACACCCTAAGAATACAGAAATTAGGTTTCATGCCAGACTTAAGATATCTAGAACTTGGGGAGGGATTATAATAAGAAATTTTTCTAGATCTTGGATGAAAAAAATGCATTATGGGTGTATAGAAATGAGAATAAAATCTTCCCTTTATAATATAGGGGAGGGGAACTTTCATAATTTCATAAACTATTACATTAATATAAATTAGTTATATATTAAAAATGAAATAAAATAATTTATTTAAAATATTCGATTAATTTAGGTAAAAATAAAATCATTAAATTAAGATGATACATTTTTAATCATTATCTTTTTAATGTTATACCCTTTTTGACCCCATTAACTCTTAACGTGATAACAAATGTTTTTTTAGTTGTTAATATATTTTCTATAAAAAGAAAAAAGAAAAATTAATATATAATTGATGAAATTTTAAATTATATACCAATAATTTAACAAATTATTATAAATTTATGATTTTTATTTAATTTATGAAGATATTATTTATTTTCATATATCAATAATTTGAATTTTTACACAATTCATTACTGGATTTTTTAAAATATTTTCATAACTAGGTATTCTCTACAAAATTCATATAACCTATTAATAACATATATAATTAATCTATACATTTCATGGATAAAATTAATAATATTAAATTATATTTATCTGAGTTTTTTTAACAACATTTTATTGATTTTTTCATTAATTAAACTTTTATTGCTTTATCATTATTTAATCCCATAATTTAATTATTTACTTTATAAAGACTAAAAATAAAATATATTCAAGAAGATAAATATTTTATATTTCAAATAAATATTTATTTTCAAATAATTATAAAAAATAACCACATATTAAAAATTAATAGTTTTTAAAACAAAAGTATGTCATCATTGACTTTTTGTTAACATAAAATACTATAAAGAGGAGAATATCATCCATGTGGCTACAAGGTGTCATAAATTCCCCGAATAGATGTTTGAGTTGGAAATATATCATAAAATAAAATTAGTACATGTTTTCGATAATTTTATAATAATTATACAAATATTTTTACAAATAATTACCAGATTTACCCTTAACAGCGGTAATAAAAAAAGTATCAATGTTACTATTTGATATCAAAAAATAAAAAAAGGACATATTTTATAAATTGGGACTATATTTTTCCATATATATTACCTATTATAAAAAATTCAAAACACACAATTGGATAAAAGTAATTTTAAATTAAACTCATAAATTGAATTAGAAATTTGGTTTTTCAAATTAATAACATTCAAATGATTTAAATGATTTTATATAGAAATTAAATGTGAAATTGATTTCAATTACCTAAATTTTATTAACATATATAAAATTGACATAATTATACTTTAAAAAAAAATTAATTTAAAACTATAAAATATTTAGATGAACAATTTGATATCAAGTAAAATGCATTTTATTATTCAATATTAAAGAAAACATGATTTTTATATGAAAAACAACAAAATTTTAACTAAAGTAAATCATTATATTCCAATTCAATATAATATAATAGTTTTTGAAAATATAATTTGAATGGTTTCAAATTAAAATATTTAAAACCTGGGCACAATCAATAGGCGGAAAATATCCTTTTTTGAAAAATATTCTTTTATGTGTAAAATTGGATTTTTTATTTTCAAAAGTCTAGAAAAAACATATGATTATTGACCACAATTAAATTAAATATTATTTATATAATTAATATAATCAAAAAATAGTGTTTTTTATGTATTGGTTTAAAATATACTTATTCATGTTTAAAATATTTTTAGAAAAAAATTATTTTTTAAGCAAGGATTTTAATTTTTTTTGTAATTAATAAGTAACCAAATCATTAATTACCAATAAAATGGAAAACCATATTTCCATAAATTTATTAATACTTTTACATCACTCTATACTATTGAAATGGTTATAACAGTATCATTTAAATGATAATATTTAGTTGTTCATTTCTACACAATGTGGCGTATGATGTAGGAAATAAGACAATTTATTTTATTTTTTAAAAAAATGGGATGTTACAAATATACCTATTAAAAAATTTAATGAATATATTCATATAGAAGGAGTTTAATTTGCAAAAGAGATGATGTTTGGGGATGAAAAATGATTGTGAATGCTCAATACATTACCAGCCTAGAAAATTGATCGAGGTGGACGATTCCTTTAATATAAAGGATCATAAAATATTATCCTTTATGAGGATCATATATGACTTAATATATATATATATATTTGAGGGATGGATATGATATCCTAATGTAAGGGGTTAAATATTTTCTCTCTCGATTGAATGTTTTATCATCTATTAATGTGATGATTTGTGATGTCTAGAATTAAGTTGTGGTGGTATAAAATAAGGTTTGAAATGTTTTAGATATTATCTTTGATGATGATGACATGATAATGTTATGTAACCATATTTTATATTCATCCATTATATATTTAATGGAATTTTCAGAATAAGAACACGGTTTTTCAGTCACTATATTGCATTGATATATGATGGTATATATTTGTTTGAAGGAGTATTTATGCTAGGTAGGAATTAGGGGAGTTATTTTTGTGTTTGTTTCTTGGTGCATGGAATGTCATAAATTTAAGGCTGAGTGTAAAAATCACCAATATTTGTTACATCCATTATCTATAAGAGAATATAAAATAGATATAATCACAATGGATTTTTCCATTGGACTCCTCAAACCATATAAAGGGAATATTTCTATATTTGTTGTAGTCGATCACCTTAGAAAGTCAACACACATAATAACTATTATTGAATACATATCTCTTAATAGTAATTCAATTATATTCATTTATTAAGTGGTAAGATATCATGTACTATGACATTATATTGTGTCTGATTTGGATCTGGGGATTACATTAAGGTTCTAGGAAAGTCTTCAGAATATTCTTGACATGGAGTTGAGTTATAGCACTTGATATCATCCTCAAATAGGTTGTTAGACCAGGAGTACAATTCAAACACGATGTGATATACTAAGATCATTTTCTGTGGACTTTAATGTTTTTTGGTATCAAGACCATCCTCTAGTTTAGATTTCACACAAAAATAGAATTTACATAAACAATCATATGTCTCTTTATAAATACGTAAATATAAATATATTAACAGATCCAATATGATGGAATGATTTTAAATAAATATATATATTTGGACATAATATAGATAAAGAAATGGTAAAGAATTTTAGATCCATTCAACAACACATCATTAAATCCCAGATTCGATAGAAATATTATGCAGGCGATTATTTGAATGATCTAGAATTTGATTATGGTAAAAATGTGATTCAAGGACTTCTTCAATGAAAGAATAATTGGAAATATAATCCCAGGTATATCTATCACTATGAATTTATTAATCATTTCAAGATCATATCTTATTGAATAGGGCTTTCACCGAGCCTATATTTTGATCATGATGTATTCCATGTAACTCTCCTAATGTAGTGTGTACCTAACCCTTCACATGTACTTAACTAAGATATTATATAGGTGGAGCATGATTCTTCTCATCAAGAAAAATCTTTTGTGACTTGGGATCATATATAGAAATTTACACCTAAATAATACCATTCACATTGTAAAATATTTATTACGAAACAACAAGTTAAAAAAAGACACATTGCGAACTAAGGAAATTATCAGGTTGAATTATTCTTATATATTTATATCAAAATGAAAAATTTCATGTGTGAAATTAATTTTATGGAGGGTATAATGTAGCTGATTTTGTTTTTATAATTTATTAATTTTTTTCAATAAATATTTTTTTTTTTATACCTCTTATTATATGCATCACTCAGTTTAAAAAAACAATGAAATATTTTCCTTTGGACATAACCATTATAACCACGATTTAAAACATATTAAAATGAATATTAATAATCAATTTTTAAAAATTACATATAATACTTTTATATAGTGAAAATATATTGTTATAAAATATCATCATTTTTTGAAAATTCTGTATAATCATCAAAAATACAATTATCTCACAAAAATATTTTTTAATTTTTTTCTGAACAATTATTAAATTACTTTTTTATTATATTTGAAAATTAATATTATAAAATAAAACGTATTTATCAAATAATATTATCAAAAATATTATAGAGTTAATTTTTTTGATTTCTATAAAATGTTTATTTCTTTGCTGAATAATAAAGAATAATTGTTTTTATTTAAAATTTATATTCAATTTAAGAATTTATAAGGTTTTATATTTTTTAAAATATGATTATCTATAAAAATAGATTTAATTATATATAAAATAATACAATTTATAAAATTTAATAACTTTAAAATTTAATTTTTTAGAATTTTTTAACCCTTTGAACATTTCCGTTATTGAAAAATGGTGTTCTAGTTTCTTCTTCAAAATTATATTTAAATTAAACTATTACACATATGTAAATGTAATATCAAAAAATGGTTTTAATATTTCGATTCATCATATTTTATATTATCTTAAATTGGAGAAATAATTTTATTACCATGATTAATAATAGAAAAAGTAAATATTATTTACTACTATTGTGGTAAAAATATTTTAAACAGGGGTTATGTAAAAAGATAATAATTTAAAATGATCCTAAAATTATCAAATATAAATATTATTGTCATGTCTAATCATTAAATTTTTTAATCTCTATAATTTCTTTTTTTAGATCTTTTTGGCATGTGAAAAACACAGAGTAAACTTTTTCTTCTCTAGAAGAAGGCATCACCCCAAATTGATGAGATTATTTTATTGTATCCACTAGACATATAACTTATTATTTAAAACATATGTTATATATATTAAAAGTGTATTTCATATAGTAAATTTTTAATTTTTAGTTCATGACCTGTTACAATCCTCTATTACATAAAATGAGATACAAAATAATCATTCTTGTTTTTGATTGGCTACCATCGAGGGAACTGATGTTATTCCCTCTCCATCACCCCCAACCACCGATTGATATATTGATAGATAAAATTAATATATATTTATTTCATGATATTATTATAGTATTTTTATTTTTATATCATATATTCATCATTCATTCGATTGTATATGAATATGGTAATACCCTTGTTGTGTTGGGAGGACTATTACCTTGTGAAGCAATTTGATTCATTCATACATTAAATGGATGATAATAATGTACGGTTTATTGAAAATATGGGAATTATATGACATAAGAATGATTATATAATGTAAATATATTTTTTATTATTATATTTATCAATCCATTATGAAAATAGAATCAATTTTCATGTGTACGTATGACCTAGCATCTCAAGGAATCATGTAATTATTTTTCTATCTCCAAAACATATTTATTACTCCAAAATCATATTTGTATACTATATAATTTATTTATTTAAAGTTTATCATTATGGAAATGATGTAACCATGATGAATGTAATAGGACCAAATGTAACATTTCAAATCATACATGTAATTCAAAACAGTTATTTCCTAATATGTGAATTTAACATTGAGTTATCAAAAAGGTGAAATAAAATGTCAACAAAATAGTATATTGTATGATCTGGATAATTATTGATCTATTATAAATTTAAAATAAAATTTTATATATTTTAATAGATATTTTAATGTGTATTATATAAGTCTATACTTCTATTAAGGGATTCCAAGTCACTTTTCATTTCATGAGGACATAAGCAAATTAACACCTCATTTATATTTTTGTTGTGTATGTACATCCCCTTTGACATGTTATATGATTAATATCCTTATCTTAAAAATATTTAATTTTTTATTTCATGTCATTCATCATTTTTTCTTACATTTAAAATGAATAATATTGTTTTGAGGAATTTACATCTCACTTATATATTCTATGATACAAATTCCAAAACCACCATTAGTTTGATTTATTATTTCTGTAAGTATACCATGCAATTATTTTATGATTATTTTCCAAACAATTATGGTTAATAACATTTACATTTTAGGATCTCTCTTTCATGGTGTTAATAATTCAATATTACAAATAAGGTAATGATTTTATGATATAATATCATCATTTATTTGGATTATTTATGATTATGTTTCTAATGATAAAATATTGGGATCCATATACAGGAAAGTTAATTAATTTAATTATCCAATATTTATTTCATGAAATTAAATTCTTTCCCTTAATTTTAATGTCCTTATGTACTCTACAAACAAAAATAGTTTTTTATGGAAAATTAAAATTATTTCTATATTTAGTCGGAAACCTATTTTACAAATAAAACCAAGTTATCTAAATGGGATAAAAATAATTTTATAAAATTTATTTATGTAAAACATGTACCCATTGTATACATATAAAAAGTTTATAGTAATCATCATTTTTTTTCAACAATGTTTTTTTTATTTTACAAAAAAATGATAGGATTTTTTGTTTTATGGGTATGTCCTTAATTATTTTTCTCTTAATAAAAAACATTATTTTATCTAATTCATCATAAATATTATTTCAAAGATATATTAAATTAAATAGACATTCAAAATGTTTTAAATTTTATTTTTTTATGTAAAAAGGATATTTTCCTCAAAAAAATTAAAATATTTTCTTAAAAAATTATTTGTATGTTTTCACATGTTTTTTCAATGAATTTGATTTCGAATCTTTTTTAAGGTTTTAATATTTTATTTTGATAATTTAATGGATATTTTTCTTTGGAAATGTTTAAAATTTCTATTTAAAATAATTTTACAAGTAATATTACATCTGTTAATGTTACATATTCCTTATTAGGGATGTAACCCAGGGATACCATTCTAATTCTATCAATGATTGGTTTATGCTAATAATGGAATGATTCTTTTGAAACCTATTTCTCTTCCATTGGTAATAAGGTGAAGAAATAATTATTAAACACAAATTATTTTATTTGTTATGCATTTTCTAAATGATTAAATAATTATGAATAATTTATATTTTCCACATGTAAAAATATATTGTAATGTTTAGGAAACCCATACCATTATTTGGTTTAAAATATGATAAATGTATTATCATGTTATCGAACACATACATATTATATTCATTATATTATTGGTGGACCTATATCTCTTTCAAATAAATTTGGATAATATTTATATATCATTAAATAGAGTGGATTGTAATTGGGGGAGAACCATGTTCACTAGGGGACATCATATACTATGATGGTATTGGGAGTGAACCTTGAATATTGTGATTTTTTTTGTATTGAACTTATTCCATAATAATAACACTATTATTGATTCATGACTAATATGAAAATGATATTATATTCTTATGTGTATGAAAAAAATTCCTTCTCTAATAGAAATGTTATGCTCACATGGCTCTTGTTCTTTAATATAATTATGATTCGTTTCTTTTGAACTATAAATATTTATTCCATCACATAATATGTAGACCTTTTATATTCAAGGTTTGGTTCTCATATATTATTCTCATGTTCTCATAACCTTATTTTCATATTATGATTATGTATCTTCTTAGTTTACCCTTACTATGCATCTGATCTCACCCATTCTTATTTTTTCTTTTCCCCATGGTATGAATAAATGTATTATATATGATAATTATATGAAGGGATATTATTGAAAATAATATAGTGGGATATTTTATTATTCTTATATAAACTATTTATTGATATTTCCATATTTATTGTGGAACATTATTTGTATGATCCTTATTTATGTTTTTGAATAATATATTTAATGTTAATATAAATCTATTTACTCTATATGATAGAAAATCTAGTTTTAATATAATTATAAATATCTAGTAATAATATTATATCTCATCCAATAGAATCAACTAGATAGCTTGATGTTTGAATTCCCATTTTAAAGAGTTCATTTCCATTATAAATAAATTCTGAGTGATCAGTATCCAACCATCACATATTTTTTTAATTTATTTTCAATCTAAATTATTAACTCATAATAAAAAAAATTAAATAATAATAATAAAAATTAGATTAATTTATATAAAAACATATTAATAGTTACCTAACCGTCATTCTATTGCTTTTATAATGTCATAATGATTCCAAAAAATGATTATTATTATAATTAGGTCCCACGTGCACCACCAATCAGCTCATTTGTCATGAATAATCAAAGGGCTCTAAATAGAACCCCCAATTAATTGTGCACAATAAGCCACTATGCTTGTGGTGTTGACTTCTATATCATCCGTTTCATGTGCCTGGCCACATTGATGACTCTCATGTTTTAAAATATTCAATGGATCATATTAGTTTACCTTCTTCATCCCTTACATATTATCATATTAATTAGATATATATATGCATGCCATTAATGATGATAAATTATTCTCATGGTAGGGATTTAATTAAAATTTTCAAAATATATTATCAAATTGATTATATGGTTGTCCAAATTATATCCACTAAAAAATATATTTTCACTATACCCATTTTCTAGGATTGATTTTTTGAACCCAAAACCATATCATCTGAGATCACACAACCCACACCCCCCAAACATGCCTATTTTGAAATTGGAACCTTTTTTCCACTCCTAGAAGTTTACTAGTGGTTGAACCCCTCTAATCTCTACAAAAATTCAATCCAGGATAAACATAAACCACTTTATTCTATATGTGATGTTAGTTTTTAAAATTTTAAATCTAGTAATATTAAATTATAGAAATAAAGTATAAACAATTTAAAACTACATATTATGTATCATTCTAAAACTATATATAATATAATATATTCTAATGGAAATGGATTTGACTCATTATGACCTTTCTTGTGGTATGTTGTGTGTATCATAAATCCATCATATAAATGCGTTATTAATGAAATGACATAATAAATTATAGAAAAGGTCTCAAAGTTATAACAAAATCCAAAAAATGTGTTAATATCATTAGAATGGTTTCAATATCTTCTAATACTATATAACATTGATCAATGTTATTTTCACATTTTGAATCCATCACCAAGTCAAATATTTCAGAGAATTGTAAAATTATAAAATTTATCTCATAGATTAACTACCACCAATAGATTTAGATATTGTAATTATGTTTCCATTAGCAATAGAATGTGAAATATGAAAATATAATAACGGTTTGAAATAATATATGATGTATATAGAGTAGTAAAATAAGCAATATTTTATGGACATAAATGTTGTGTAAGAATTAAGGTACAATACATTTTTGGCATCAAACCATCGATCATTGGCAATACTCCATTGAACATTGGTGTTCCTGTAGTGGATACACCAATAGTGGATCCTCCCACAAACACCATATATTCTATAAAATTATTATTTATTTGTGGGTTAGCAATGCTAGGAAATAATTATAAATATATATTTATTTTAATAATTTGTTTAAAAGGCTTGTCCACTAGTAAAAACTAAGAAAAATAATAATAGTTATTTTTATGATACAAATCCTACTGTAAAAACCCAAGTCCCAACTCAAATAAAAATTCCATTTTCCAATTTGTTAATCTAGAAAAATGAAATTTTCCTTTCCATCATTTTTATTTACAAATTTCAATTTGTATTCAAAACTTCATATGTTGACTATTTAAAGAACAAAAGAATACCACTTTAATTCAATTGAGTTCTAATAAATCCAAAAAATGGAATTTGAATCATAATTTGATGTTAGGAAATGAAATTCCTAATAATAAAGTGTTATTGTTACACAAAATTTCCCTCGGAACTTCAATATATGTAATTAGAGGAATTATGTCTCTTTTAGTAATGTTAGTTGAATAAAAAAATTTCTAGGGTGTAGAAAAATTACATAAAAGATATATTTGACCTATAAGGTGTCTTCCAAAGTCGATTATGTCCCAAAAAATAATATGAGGTGAATTATTGAGCCACTTGACGAGTTAATAATGTCAAAATAGGTGATTAAATAGTTTCTATTATAAAGACTTTTAATTTACCTCTTGTTATAGTCGTTGGAATCACATTACTCCAATCCCATGCCCAAACACCACTTGGGATTTTGATTGCATAAAATTTGTGTTTTATTTTTATAAAAAAATCAAAATTTATATTATAACTATTCATTAAATATTAAATAAGTAATTATTATTATTTAAATATTTAAAATTTGTATAAATCAAATCATATTTGTCTTTAAAATAAGCAAAAATATTTTTAAAAATGAATGGATCACATTAGTTCAAAAATCCCTATTAGAATTGACTTATTTTTGGCATCATGATTCATTGTAAATATGGAATTAATAATGAATATCACTCATCAACAATAATTTGAGAGTAATATCTATAAAAACAACATAGCTACCAATATATAATTTATTTTTTGGTATATTCTGACATATTCCCATTAGAAAGTTTCCTTCAAACTTGATATTGATATTACATACAAGATATGGATAACATAAATCATTTATAGATTACAATATTTTAAGAATTTAAATGATAATTAAATACAATATAATTACATCCCATGTAATTATATTGGAATGAAGAAAAAATTCCTTCATCATAAATAAACCAAGAGACATGATATAATAAACATAGAATAAGGGTGGACAAATCCTCTATTAGTCAATGAAATCCCACTATAAAATTAAATTAATACTCAATAACTTTTTTTTTAAAATTAATAGAATTTTTTTTATATTTATCAGGGTATGAATCCCCACAAGTTGGGAACATATAATACAACCTGAAGATAAATGATTAATAACTTATTTTTCACTTTAGTTACACCAATGAAACATATATGACAACCAATGTCATGTATATTACATGGGCCTCTAAGAATAATATTTTTTCCTTCACATATACTAATATTGATCAGATGTAACTCAATACAGTCGAACATACACATATGGACGTTATCATATCAATATAGCCCAATTTGATGATCATTAATAAGTGAAAACCTATAATGTAATATATTCTAGCGGTTGATTGAATATAAACTACACATATTTATGAAATAAATATTAATTAATTTTATTTAATTATTACTTACATATAGTAACAAGATATATAATATCCCCAAAATAATAAAAAAACTGATTTTTGGGCCTAATCACAAACACATCAAATATGGATTTGACCCCAACCACCTCAACCTATGATTTTATACTCTTCTCAAATATGATTGTCCCAAACACCTTAAAGTATTCTACATTTTTTCCCCTTCATGAATTTCATACTTTTTTATCTAGGACCTCATAAAACAAAGGGAATTTATTTTCAATCTTGATAGTGTATCCAAATAAAAGTGTTACTATTTTCCTAATACTATCATGGGATGGTTCGACGTTACATGACACACTCTAATGAATTATTTTATATCTAATAATATTTAATACATAAAAAATAAATATATAATAAATTAAAATTCAAAGTATAAATAATTTCTGTGTATTTGTAGAAAATTTAAAGACTATAAACAATTTATTTTATCCAATATACCTATGAAAATCATCTAATATAGCACATTTATGAGGGTCTTTTCTATATGGATTATTTCATGATTAATGTTATCGATTGTGGTGATATTATTAATGATACACATTTTCAAACTAATTAATTGTTATAGAATATGTCTCATATTAGAATAAAACATCACATTATGGGTGATAGAACCAAATATATTTTTAATGAGATAAGCATATCCGAAATTGAAAAACATTACCCCCATTATTTCTGATATGTATATAATTTTTCAATAAATTGATATAGTAATTGAGAATTCAAAATATCTATATATAATTTTTAATTCATTTATTTTTAATTATAACATTCATTTCCCTAAAAAATTATTCTAATATCAAGATTCATCTGAGTCATATCTAAATTTATTTCCATAGTCTCTATTCTAATACGAAACACTATTCATGAACAATAACATTATGATTAATATTAATTTTTGGTGTATTGGAAAATAAAAATATCAACAGGATGGAAATTATAGATATAACATCCCAGATAAATAATGAATAAGATAGTTTTCATATGTATTAATATTTGTGAATTAAATATTAATTTCACTTTAAAGGGGTTGTTATGTTTGATAGTGTACCCGATACACAACCACGAGTTTCTTTGAATTCATACATTGCACACAAATAATATAATAATATTATTTTATATAGAAGTTAAATCCTATCTATTGTATTGGAGGGAATGAACTAATCTTACTACAATATTATTATACATGTTTTTTAAATTTATTTAGTTTAATCCAATATAAGTCTTAGGCTGAAAATTCTAATGAATCTAATTTTAAGCATAATTTACATTAAAAGGTCGATTTATCAACGTTTAATCGATAAACCGCTTTAAATATTGTTTTTTTCACCTTAAGACATTATAAATGACCAAATAAAATCCTTTTTATAAATTGGGACATCAAAACTTACTTTATGTATATTTTTGGAATATTTCTGATTAATGTCAATTATTATTGATTAGTGAAAATATTGTATTTTAATTCAAAACTGTGTTTTAATATAATTTATTTATATGGTGATATTATCTTTTTTAGTGGTTCCAAAGTGTAATTATAATATATTTTTACCCTTTAATCAAATGTTTTTCATTGAATCAATTTCACTTTGAAAGTGGAGGTAAACAAGTTTCAATCTTTTGATAGTTATTGTTTCTTAAAAACACGCTATTTGTTCTAACAATGGGAATTAATTTTAAATTAATTAATTCCAATTATTTTATTTTAATTTATAAAAATATGCATCATTTTTGAATTTGGAATATCAAATATATCTTAGGCTGAATGATTTGTATTTTTCTGAATAAGTTCAATTTGTAATGAATAGTGAAACCACATAGAAGTAGTTAAAAAAAATGAATTTTTCTTTTAAATGAAATTTTACCACTTCTGTGAATTGAATTTCAAAAATCTGACATACATGTTCGTTATTAGTAAGTAAAATTTGGTTCAATAATATGAAAATTATTTTTGGGGAATAGTAACTTTTGACTTGTATTTACAACAGTTAAAGGTAAATAGGGTAAATCAAGGTAAAAATGAATATTGTAGTAATTTAGAAATACTTTAACACTTGTAAAAACCTTATTTTATGAGTCATGGCTTATGATGGGAATCTTGGGGTCGATTTTGGGACCCCATGGAGCCTATTAATAGTTATAATGACACTTTTGATTAACGAATTTAAAGTAAAGGCAAATATGACCAAAACAAAAATCTTTTAGAAATTAATTTTTATATGGTGTTATATAATTCACAATTTTGACTATAAATATTATTTATAAATCTAAAACTATTTTGTAAATTATATTATTGTTTTAAAAAATATTTTACATCGAATAAATTAAATTATATATGTCACAATAATGATGCAGTATTTACCACATTAATAAATGATTGAAATAAATAAAATTATAATAATTAAAATATTATCCAAAACCTGTACAATTCTTATTGGATGATTTTATATAGACCATGAGTCATATTATCTTTTACTATAATGATTTTTGGAAAATTATAAACCTAATATCATTATATAATAAAATAAGTTTTTCACATTTTTCTAAAGAGCCCTTCCTCTCCATTATAAATGGAGACCACTTCAAACCATTTCCTTGCACCTCTGAATCCTATAGACTCGTCCAAACACTTCCAAATTAGGCTCCATACATCCCTCCCACCCTCTTAGATGCCATAACATAGGCATACGTCACTTCAAAAAGTCATTTGGTTCAAAACAAAGGGAGTTTCCCAAATTAATTGTAACTGTCTCTATTAAATTGTTTATTTTATTTTACATCTTGAACCCCTAAACTATTTTTATAACTTTATTTTATAAAAACAATAGTATCAGCAATATAATAGGATGTAGTTATAAGAATTAATTTAACTACACTTAAACACATCTCTATCTAATGTGTGAAGAACATACTGTTTCTGTGGATGGAAAACTAACGCATCACGAGACGATGATTATTCGATTACCTCATACTGACTGTCATGGTGGCCATTATGATGGAACTATATTTATATATGATATATATTAAGTTTATTTTTTCTTCATTTTTCTGTCTTTTCCATTTATATCATACCTTTATGGTTTCCATTATGGGTAAACACGATAATTTCATTTGAGGAAGTGCAGACTACCACCCCCTCAAAGTGATATGACTTGTTAATTCCATCTGTGAGATATATAAAGGATGTAGTAAATTATATTATATAAGATATATAAATTTAATTATAATATAACAATGTAAAATTATGTTTAAATCCCATTAACACAAGGAGTAGAAATGAAAGTAGCGTTCAAGCGTACGTACGACTTACTGTCTCCATGAACGGTGCATTTCATTTCTTGCCTCCAAATGTTATGTACTATTAAAAATAAATGTATATAAAGGATATATATGATATATATGATATCTAAATCATGAATATAATTCTAGATATAATTTAATATTTACCACTTGGATGACTTTTAAATATAATGTGTTCATTTTTGACTCAAATACCAAATATCGACCAAACTACCATTATTAACTTGAAATGATTAAATAATGTTTATCACATGGTAATAAATGATATAAAAGTAATAATAAACTTTAAAAAGTTTATTAAGAAAGTATCAATTAACTTTAGTTTTTTATTCATGATATTAAAGAATGATCGAGTTATGTTGGACACGAGGTAAGGGATTTCATATCTCACTTTTAATTCCATGAGATTTCTATTGTTCGCCACTTATTTATTGAATGTGGTCTAATGTATTCTGCAATTGATATATATTATCATGATTCTATTTTATATTAATGGTATTGTGTGATTAATTGGTGGTTATTATCTTTTGGTCATATGACTCGATTGATTACAATGAGGTAAGAGGTTTTTATCTCACTTTTTATTCCCGTGAGATTCATGCTATATTTTTCACTATTTCCATTGATTCGTGTATGTAATGAAAATGATTCTAATCCTTGGGTAATATAAATTTCATTTATGGGTATTTACAGCTACATTTTATGGTCATTCTTTCTTGTGGGGTATGTTTTGTATGTTACCAAATCGGTAAGGGAACCTTTCACCCTCCTCTTTTTAAAAAGCATCTTTTTGTAACGTATTTTAATTTACATATTATTATGTTGGGATATGTTATGATATATAATTATTGATATAAAATTTATTTACAATTGTTTATATACCCTTTTTATCTCATAAACTCATTTTATGAATTTTAATGTGACATCGTTAGGCTGTCGTGTTTTTACATGGAACTTCTAAACCCAATTTCAATTTTTTGGGTTCAACTTTTACTTCTTGAATATGTCATCCTATGAATATTTTTGAATGAACTAAGATTGTTTTGCACATAATATCCACTTATATTGGGTGTATTTATATTTTTCACACATAATTATGTGATTGATTTATACTTAATTTAAGGATACCATCTTTATAAGGGATTTCATCCCAATTTTCATTTCCACTGAGACTTCATTGTTTTTATGGACCAATTCACTATTATATGGTGTATATACTATCCTTGACATATTATATAATGAATCCATTTATTCTCATGATATTATAAAGTTCTAATTTAATGTTATTCTTCAATTATTTGTATTTACGCGTCTCTCTTTTTCTTAAAATACTCTTTAACTAAAATATCATTTTAATTGATTAAGAGATTTATTATTATAAATATTTATCAGTAATGACCACATTTTCAAAATTGGTTTTAGGATTTATTTATATGGACATTAATGTTTTCAATTGATAATTCATTTAAAATATTCAATGTGTTATTGGATACATTAATTCAAAATATCTCTTTTTAAATGGTTTTGAAAATGATTAGATAAAGAATTATTTATTTCAATATCTTGATTTGATATATTAGAATGTGGAAAATATTATATTTCCTTTATACTTGTGTTATGTGTTATGATTATGTTATATTAATTGGTAATTTTCTATGTATACGAGTGGTTCCATGAAAAACCTTTGGCGGATGAGCCCGAGATAGCTCTCCAATGCATTGGGTAACGTAACAGTGGTCAATATGATGTTTATCCTATGAGATGTAGGGAATATAATATGATGGGTTTTCCAATTGTAACTCCTTATTTTGTTGTGATAGCTACAATGTAATTTTGATTTGGTTTCCATAAGTAAACATTGTGACTTCTTATTTGTCTGTGTTATTAATCAATCTTATGATTTCGTAAGGTATGTTATGATTGAAAAGTATGGTTTCATTAATTGGTATTTATTTATGGGATAATGTTTTAATTCTTTATTTAATAACCCTTACTGAGGTTTTTATGATCATCCCATGTTTTTGAAATGTTTTCAAGAAGACTTAAAGATTAATAGGGTTAATGATTGGGTCATGGAAAAGTCATGTTGTCTAAATCATGGAACTAAACATGTTTCTTCTTAAGAGTTTTTATTTTATGAAAAAATGGATATTGAGTAGTAGTGTATACATTTAATATTCAAGTTGTTATGAAATATTATGGCCAAATTCTCTAAAACTCTAAACCTAAAAAGATCCTCAACGTGAATTATTCATTTAATTAATTTTTATGTAATATTTTAAGGTCAGGTCGTTATAGTTGGTATTAGAGGTCAATTTAGACAACTTTAGGGCTTAGAAGTTTTCGTTAGACATTTGGTTAGTCGCTATCTATTATTTCGGTTAAATCCAAATTTTATAACTTTTTCAGATCAAGGAAGGTCAGTTACAAATGGAAGGAGGAGTATCACAAATGACATTCCTATCTCTTCTTGATGAATGCTTGCAATAATTATTGCAAAGTCATGTTCGTATTATTATAAAACTTCGTATAGAATACAACTCACTTGCATGCAGTGGTTTGATATATCAAACACATCCACTATACCTCGTTATCATCATGGATCATTGGTTGTATTTAGAAAAAATCCTATTTTCACAATATTCTCATATTTTCAAGAAAATTAAATATTATCAAGGCATTTCCAAATATTATAACTTATCACAAGATTTTGAAGCATATAATGATTTCAACAATGTTCTAAAGAAGGATACCCTTGCACATCCAATTTATTTTTCATTTTACAATTTAGTCTCTCATCACATACATATGGTACTATAAAAGGACCATTAATTGAATGTTTCAACTCAAATTCGGTCCGACTATTTTATAGAAATCATTTTTTGTCAGATGTTTTGAAATTATATGTCATAGATGAATTTTTCCCAAAACTGTTTTTCTGTAAACAAACATATGACCCATGTTGTACAAGGTGTATTTGGATGGGGGAAGAAAATGATTTTGAAGGATCTATAATTCATTATTTCAATGCATGGACCTTCTAACTTTGTGAACAAGATGACTAAGAAAAAAAAATGGACACCATGATCAAGGTATGATGTTCTTCATTTTGGGGATCATTTTATTTTATCATATAGTGGTGAAATAACACTTTAAGAATTAATATGTTTTGAACATAATGAATTTTCCTCAAAATGTGAGGTATAATGAAAATATTGAGGTTAAAAAATGTTAGTGTTTTATCATAGTTTCATAAAACGGACATCCCGTAGGATGGGTGACAACCCATCGCATCTGAAAAGGTTACAGGAATCAAACCCACAACCAAAGGGTGACAAGGGAGAATCACCTACCACTAGCATATTTGATGTCCCTGGTTAGTATGACTTATTATTTTAGTCAAATTATTTTATAGAACATGAATAATTTTATTTTTAGGACTTATGTTTTATCAAATTGATATACTTAGTATAGAAAAATGATTTAGTGATTAAGTTATAAAGGTTGTTGTGGAAGACATTCTCTATTGTGAGAAAACACTATATACTTAAAGAAAAATAGAATACCATGGGATTTAAATTGTGGAGTAATGGATGAGATATTATTTTGGAATAATATATGTTGATTTGGGTTATTTATGGAAATGAATAACCTATCATAGAGAATATGTGATTAGGTTAATTACACTTTAGTATGAGACTTTAAGAGTAGTCAACGTTTTTTGGGATAAATGTAAAGAATTACTATGAAATACTATGTGATTTAAATAATTCTGAGTTTTGGGTTTCAATATTTGTTTTTACTATTTTTGAGGAATTTTAAGGACAATTGTGTATTGAATGGTATTTCTTAAACTTTGGTTACTTTTCGTTAAATTTTTGAGATTAATAGTATTATTTATTTTTATAAAGGAATATCCTTTTATGGGATTACATGATATTGTGATATCCATTTTTGTTTTAGTTAATATCCAAAGACAAGGTAAATATATAGTTCATCTTTTTTAGATTATGTGATTCTCTCAAAGTTGGTTATAGCACTTTTAATGTTAACATGTTATCCTAAATAGTCATCGTTTAGGGGAAATATGAGTTTGTGGTAGGAATTTAGTAAAGCATGAAAGTCCAAATGAAAAGTAATTTTGTTTACTTATGTTTTTAGTTATGCTCATAAATAAATTCCTCAATGTTATGAAATTTATCTTAAAAAAACTTTTCTGTTATCTTTTCCTACTGGGGAATCAAGAACCATTGGACCCATAACATGTTTGTGATTTTTTGGTGGTTAACTTTATCCTAATTATGTTTTCTATCACACTCCATCAGAATATGACCATTTGTTAACTCTTCCATATCCATGTTTTCATACATGTAATCCTAGTATGGGTTATCTTAGGTGACCTTTGTACTTCTCTTTCTTCATTTTAATGTGATAGTCTTATTGACTCTTTTCCGATTTGGGACTTTTAATGAAGTTTCCAAGCCGAGTTTTAAAATTGTGAGGACATAATTCACAAAATGGGGGAAGGATGTAACATCCTAGATAAATAATAAGTAAGACACTTTTCATATTTAATAATATTTTTTAATTAAATATTAATTTTACTTTAATGCGGATGCGATGTTTGATAGTGTACCCGATACACAACAAAGGGTTTCTTTGAAATCTTACGATGATCACTAATAATATAACATTATTATTTTAAATATAAGTTAAATCCTAGCCATTTTATTAGAGGGAATGAAATAAACTAACCACAATATTATTATATATGTTTGTTAAATGTAATTACATTTATCCAATAAAAGTTAGAGGCTTAAAATGTTAATAAATCTAATTTTAAGAATAATTTACATTAAAAGGCCGTTTTACAACTTTTTAATGGAGAACCCTCATTAAATATATTTTTGGACACTTTAATACATTATAATTTACCAAATAAAATCCTTCTTTATAATGGGGACATAAAAATTTAGTTCATGTAAATTTTTGGAATTTTTCCGATAAAGTTCAGTTTTTTAATCAATAGTGAAAATATTTTATTTTAATGCAAAATTTGTTTTAATATAATTTATTTATATGTTTAGATTATATATTTAATTGGTTTTAAAGTTTAATTAGAATATAGTTTTACCATTTAATCCAAAGTTGGTGATTGAAATTAATTTCACTATGAAAGTGGATATAAACAAGTGTCAATCATTTGATTGTTATTGTTTCTTTAAACCACACTATTTGTTCTAACAACAGGAATTAATTTTAAATTAATTAATTCTACTTCTATATTTTTAATTTAGAAAAATAGACATAATTTTTGAATTTGGAATATCAAATATAGTATAGGCTTAATTTTTGTTATTTTTCTGAAAAAACTCATATTTTTTATTAATAGTGAAACCACTTAGTAGTAGATTAAAAAACTTACTTTTTATTTGAAATCAAATATTACCACTTATGTGAATTGAATTTTAAAATTCTGAAATACATGGCTGTTATTAGTATATAGAATCTGGTTTAATAAGATGAAAATATTTTTTGGTGAATAGTAACTTGTGACTTTTATTTACCACGGTTAAAGGTAAATTGGGTAATTAAAGGTAAAAAAATAATATTGTTATAATTCAAAATTACCTTAACACTTTTTCAAAACATATTTTATGAGTCATGGTCGACCATGGGCATATTTTGGTCGATTTTGGGAACCCATGGAGCCATTTAAGAGTGATAATGGCACTGTAGATTAATTAATTTAATGTAAAGGTAAAACTGACAAAAAAATATTTAAGTCAATTAATTTTTATATGGTGTTATATAAGTCATATTATCAACTATAAATATTATTTAGATATCAAGTAAAATTTCCTACATTATAGTATTTGTTTTAATAATTTTATACATCATATAAATAAAATTATATATGACATAATAAAAATGTAGTCTTTATCTCATTAATAAATGATTTAAATAAATAAGATTATAATGATTAAAATATTATCCAAAGCCTATCCAATTCCTATTGGATGGTTATATTTAGACCATTAGTCATATTATCTTTGACTATAATGATATTTGGACATTTAGAAACCATATAGGATTATATAATAAAATAATTCTTTCACACATTCCTAAAGAGCCCCTCCTCTCCGTTATAAAAGGAGACCACTTCGAACCAATACCTCACACCTCTCAAGAATTTAGGATCGTTCAAAATCTACCCAATTAAGCACTTTAAATTTCTATGCTCTTCCTAGACGACATACCTTTGGCATAAGGCACTTTAAGAAGTCCTTTGGTTCAAACCAAAGGGAGTTGCCCAAATTAAATGTAACAGTTTCTGTTAAATTGTTTTTTTAATTTACTTATCAAACCCCTAAACTAATTTTATTCAATTATTTTATAAAAATAGATATATCCTTAATATTCTAGGATGTTTTTATAAGAATTATTTGAACTACACTTACACACACCTTCATCTAATGGGTGAAGAACATATTGTTTCTGTTGATGGAAAACTAACGCCTAACGAGAGGATGATTGTTTGATTACCACCTACCACCTCTCATGGTGGAAATTATGATGGAATTGTATTTATATATAAATTATATTGTGTTTATGTTATCTTTATTCTTCTTTGTTTTCCATTTATATCATACCTTTATGGTTTCCATTATGGGTAAACGTGACAATTTCATTTGAGGAAGTGCGGACTGCCGCCCCTCAAAGTTATATGACTCGTTAATGCCATATGTGGGACGTATAAAGGTTGTAGTTAATGATATAATATATGATATTATACTTTAATTATTATATAAAAATTTATCATTATGTTTAAATTTCATTAAAATATGAAATAGAAATGAAACGAGCGTTCATGCGTACGTACGACTTACCGTCTCTATGAACGATACATTTCATTTCATACCTCTAAATGTTATGTACTATTCTAAATACATGTATATACTTGATATATATGATATATATGATATCTAAATCATGAATATCATTCTGGATAAAATTGACTATTGTACACATGGAAAACATGTAATTATAAGGTGTTCATTTTGGTCGGATGTTCCAAATCTCGACAAAACGACCATTATTAACTTAGAAATGATTATTTAATTGTTATAACATGGTAATAATTGATATCAAAGGGAAAAAATTGAAAATTGTTCATAAGAAATTATAAATTATATTTAGTTTACTATTCAGGAGATTAAATAACCATCGAGTCAAGTCGGAAATGAGGTAAGGGATTTCATATATCACTTTTAATTCCGTGAGGATTCCACTGTTCACCATATATTTATTGAACGTGGTGTAATTTATAATGAAATTGATATATATTATCATAATTCCCTTTTTATTCATCTTATTTTTTGATTCATTTGGTTGTTATTATCTATTGGTCAGACAAATTGATTGATTACAACGAGGTAAGGGGTTTTTGTCTCACTTTTTATTCCCGTGAGATTCATGCTATATATGTCACTATTTCCTTTGAGTGGTTCATGTAATGCCCATGATTCTACTACTTGTGTAATATAATTTCATTTATGGTTATTTATATCTTAATTTTATGTTTCTTTTTTCATGTGGCGTATGTTTTGAATGTTACCAAATAGCTAAGGGAAACTTTCACCCTCCTCTTTTTAAAAGAAATCTTTTTGTTATATCTTTTAATTTACATATTATTATGGTGGGATATTTTCTTATATATCGTTATTGATTTAAACATTATTTCCTATTTTTGAGATACCATTTTTATCTCATCAACCCTTTTTCTGAAATTTAATGTGACGTTGTTAGGCTGTCAAATATTTTCAAGGCAACTTTTTAACCAAATTTCATTTCTTTTGGTTCGACTTGTAATTATTGACTACGTAATCCTATGAATATGTGTGAATGACATATGTTTTATTTTAACATAATATCAACTTATTTATTCTGTATTTATATTTTTCACACAAAATTATGTGATTTATTTGTCCCTATTTTAAGGATACCATATTTATAAGGGATTTCATCCCAATTTAAATTTCCACTGAGACTTAATTGTTGTTATGCACCCATTCACTATTATATGTTGTATATAATGTCCTTTTACATTTTACATCATGAATAAATTTATTCTTATGATATTATGAAGTACTGATTAAAAGTTATTCTTCAATTATTTTTACTCAAGCGTCTCTCTTTTTGTTAAAAAACTCTTTAACTAAAATATTGTTTTAAATGTTTTAAATACTATTTATTATAAATATTTCTCCATAATTTCCATGATTTAAAAATGGTTTTTAGGATATATTTATATGGACATTATTGTTTTCAAATTATAATTCAATTAAAAGATTCAAAGTGTTGTGGGACACTTTGATTCACAAAATGTCTTTTTAAATGGTTTTGCAAATGATTTGATAATGCATTTTTTACTTCATTATCTTGATTTGATATATTGGAATGTAGAAATGTTATATTTACATTATAATTGTGTTATGTGTTATGATTATGTTATGGTTATTGGGGATTGTTTACGTATATGGGTGGTTCCATGATAAACCTAGGGTGGGTGAGCCCGAGATAGCTCTCCAATGCATTGAGTAATGTGACAGAGGTAAACATGATGTTTCTCCTAAGCAATTTAGGGTATATATTGTGATGGTATTCTAATTGTAACTCCCTATGTAGCTGTGATAGAAACAATTTAATTTTTATTTGTATTCATAAGTAACATTTATGATTTATTATTTGTGTTTCTTATCCATAAATGTTATGATTTCTTAAGATATGTTACGATTGATAAGTATGGTTTCATTGATTTGTATTTATTGATGGGATAATGTTTTCCTTCCTTATTTTATAATACTTACGGAGATTTTTATGCTCATCCTAATTTTTTGAAATGTTTTCCACAGGACATAATGATTAATAGGGTCATGGATGGGATCAAGGAAAATTCATGCTGTCTAAAACATGGAACTAGATATGTTTCTTTTTAAGATTTTTTATTTTATGAAAAAAATGGATACACAGTAGTAGTGTCTACATGTAATATTCATATAGGTATGTAATTTTATGGACTAACTCTCTAAAACTCTTAACCTAAAAATATTCTCAATGTGAATTATTCATTTAATTCAATATTATGTAATGTTTTAAGGTCTAGTCCTTATACCAGCAACCCTAATCATTCTTCATCTAGAAAAGGACATGGTAGTCATCTAAATCAACTATAACCAATAATTTTAATAATACGGGAATCAAATATCAAGGATATAGTAATGAAAATGGAATCATAAACCCATCAATTCCAATAAGACAATTATTCAATAATAAATGGAATTTAGATTCAATTCAATTTTTTATTAAAAAATGTAATGTCTATTTGATGTTCAAGTTAATTACACTAATACGGAGAAAAAAGAAATATATATTTTTCCCAAGTGATGAATCCTAGTAGCATATGTCCCATAAAGGAATGGGTCTGCATGTTACACATAATAAACAAGTTTAAATATTATAATATAATCGTAGAAGAATTGAATTTAAGGGAATCCTTTGTTACATTGAGGATTTTTTGTATATATTTTTTTGGTATTTTTGATTTCAATGGTATATATTTTATTCATTATAATTTTATTTCCAATAAACATGTTTATTTTAGTATATGTTTGACGTCAATGATGATGGTTTACAAGTAATTAAATTATTATATGTCCAATGGTGATTCCACCATTAATTTGTAGAGAAAAGGGAAATGTCTTACACCTTTAACCAACTATAATAGCGTTTTTGGAAAACTTTTAGATTTTTTGTTGATTTAAACTCTCTTGTTACATAAATACAAAATCATTATATAATATTAATTATATGATAATCTTATACTATCATTAAAATTAAATTAGAATTGTTATCCAATTGATGTAGGACTAAGTTCTAAACAATTTTTTTTCCATTTTATTTGACCATTATTTTTAAATTGAATATTTTTTTCTAGCATTTTTTGTTTGATTGAGTTGTTGTGAGGGGTGGCACAATGTGGTGATTTAGGTGAAATTGACTTTTATGTTTCGATGTATCACTGTTTTAGTACTCTTATAATATAGGGAGTTTCATTTATTTGTTCCAGGAATGAATCATATATATGATTTATTTACGGTAATGACTTTTTCAAATCTGACAAAGTGGTATTAATTCAGGATGGATAGAGAGGCTTAGAAGAACTTTTAGTTGTGGCATCATTAAATAAAATAATTTTCATGAAATTTTCATGATTTCATATGGGTCATTTTTATTGAGGGTATATAGTTAGTACAAGGAATGATCTATATGGATAATTGTTATGGGTTGTACTTTGGAATTTATATGATACATATTGAAGACTATCTTATTTATTCATAAAATGAGGTACCATTGAATTTGGTCAATTTAGAGATTTTGGAAAGGTGGAATGAAAAATATTGGATAGAATATTAGTTGTATTGATTCTAAAGTCATATATATTGATCATATACTTTATCAACTAATAGATAAATACAAGAGTGGAGTTACACACAGATCAGTAATACATGTATGAAAATATAACAACATTAAACAATGTTTTTTCTGGGGAATATATTAATATAAATTTGTTTATTTGAGGAAATACCCACAGTTAATCATAAGTGTGACATTAATATTATTTGGACTCAACTAAAATATATTAAGTAATTTTAATGGAATATTTTTAGTCTCTTATGCTATTTAATTCATCATTATAATCTAGGGATGTGGTTATGAATTTTTTATGTTAATATTGTGAGAAATATGACCTAGTTTTTTGGGATATAAGTTATTTAATATTAATTAAACTAATCATATAGAGATAATTCTATAAACATTTTGGAATAAATTTAAGTGTATAAGGTAAGTAATACTTCACTCAATTGAATGGATGGGTGAAATTAGAATATATATATTGGGAGAGAAGTTGAGGTAGATCGGGTGAGTGAGAATCTATTTCTAGTTCATGATGGGGTGATGGAACAAAAAAGTCAAGGGGATGAATGTCTATTTTTTTGAAAAAGTAATTATATTTTAAATTATTAGATAACAAGTTTATTATTCCAAATATTAAACCATTAAACCACAATAACATAACTTAATAATTTTAAAATGGAAGAAATTAATAGATGAAGAAAATATTTTTTAGTAGTTTAGATATAAATGATACTATATAATCTATTCACATTGTGTACTAGCCTAAACCTGCTCCCACATTAGGAATTCCACAAGAACTGTATAGGTATACCAGTTTCAACCGAGTGCACAACATGTACTCAAGAGTACACTACGTATAATTAAAAAAATTCCAAATTTTCTGTTTTCTTCAAAAACTCCCAAAACAAATTTCAATACATGAAATAAAGATATGGGTTCTTACAAAAATCCCCCTTACATCAATTCATCCTAGAATTTCCTTTCCATTGTTGGAGAAAAATAAAATTCAAAAAACTCTGGCCATTGTGGTCGAACATCGGCCTCTCTCTCCCTGGTATCATAATGTACTCACCCATGCTAACATATCACGGTACTAGAGAAATACACTAGCCATGGAGATCCTTCATGATGTGATCCCCAATATGTAAACGGTGCTCCTAAAAGGAATCATCTACCTCCAACTCATCCTACTCAGGGTTACAATAGTGGGATGGGTCAAAAAAGTAATGTCGAATCTGAAAAACATGCAAGACGGCGTGCATAGCATGGTACCTCTGAGGTAACTACAAACGATTGGAAAGCAGTCTAACTCTCTCCAAAACCACAAACAACCCGACATATCTCTGTGAAAGCATACACTATCTCATAATACTTATGTGTACCAACCTCAGTGTCACGTGTAGGAAAATAAGATATCAAACCATGAACTACATAGGACATCTTTGTCGATCAACATAATATTTATACTAAGATTGTGTAGTAGAAATACTCTATCCAATCATCTCAACATTCTCAGTGGTCTCATGGACATGATGGGGTCCCAACATAGATTCTTCTCATTCCAAAATCCAACAAAGGGGTGATTGGCATGGCCTACTGTACGAATCCTCGTAAGGATCCATTAGAATCGCCGCCTAAAAACTGATATTGTAGGAATAATAAAATAGGGGTATGTGACTCTCCCAAGAACCCCATACATCCAAAAGCATGCTCAAATCATTTCCTCTATCACATGGATCATTCACTATGACTGGAAATATTTTTGGGGATGGTATGTTTTAATCAGAACTACTTGTGTACAAAAATCCCTCTGTATTTACTTCACAAAACGAGAAGTAAAATGTGTGTCACATTATAAAATGATAGGTTATGGAACCCCATGAAAACATACAATCACACAGATATACAACAATTAATGCACAACAACACTGAAGGATTCCTTGATTACAATGAAATGTAAAACCTTCATGAGTATGTCAATAATAACCCATATTTCATCATTCACACAAGGAGACCTCGGTAAACCCATCACAAAATCAATCACAACTTCATTTCACATCCAATCAAGAATGAGTTACTACTATATAATCCAGGCTGGTTGTCGATGCTCCCCCTTCACCTGGTGACATGTGTAATATCTCATAACAAAACCAGAAATATCACACTACATATCTGGCCACAAAAACAAACAGTGTAGATATTGATACATCTTGGTGAAACCAGGAGGAACTTCCCAAATTAAGGAATGAAAATCCCACATCAACTTTTAATGTATGTCTATTTACACCCATACTCATCCATGAAAATTCAAGATCTCATCATCACCTATGGTCCACCCAGTAGTAGGGTCCTCTCCTGACACACTCCCCCATAAGACTAGGCCATTAAAATTTGATAATTGCCTCATTCTCACTCGATCTAGTAGAGTAGAGGTAACAAATATAGATTAAAGAATCATTTTCCCCTACCTGTCATGCACCTCTAAATCCATCATAGAGAACATAGACAGAAGCTTCCACTCACTATTGGCCTCCCAAACTGCCTAAATCTATGTCCTCATTCACAACACATCAGCCACTACATTGACATTCACCAGAGAGTAGACAAGCTCAATATAAAAAGACTTAAGGTACTCAACCAACCTTTGTTGTTTCAAATTCAGATCATGCTGAGTAAATATATACATGAGGTTTTTGTGGTTAGGGAAAACCACAAATGTTTATACCAACTGATAATGTAATCAACAATGTAAAGCATGCACTATTGTAGCAAACTCTTTATTTTGTGTTAGTTAATTCCTCTCATGTGTCCTCAAATTCCAAGACTCATACAGAACCACTCTTTCCCCCTACATATGAATTGATCCTACCCCAATACCTGATGCATCGTAGTAAAAAGTGTAACTCTTTCTCAACTCTGAAAAATCTAGTATCGGTGCTGATGTTTATCTCCCTTTCAACTTCTAAAATGATGAATCACAAGAATATGCCCACAAGTACTTCCCAACCTTCTTATTCAGGCCCATCAGTGGCACTACAAAGCATGAAAAGTCTTTTATAAAGTGTATTTATTATCTATCCAAACCTAGAAATATTTGTACCCCAAAGACATTATTCTTACGCTCCTAGGAAACTTCTGATCACACTTTCTCTAGGTCTACTAATACTCATATATCTGAGATCTTAGAATATAAATGATGCTCTCTCAGTGTACCCATGATGATCTTAGGATGTATGTAATGGTTGTGTCAAGTGTGAGTGTAGACAAATCTATCATCCCCAAATAATACCAAAAAATAATCCAATTGAGGGTCGAATACTCAGTTCATCAGTTCCATGAAAACAGGTTATGTGTTCGTGAGACTAAATGACATAACCACATACTCGTATAGACCATTCCTACTATGAAAGGATGATCGAGGTATATCTGATGGTCTAATGCGCAACAGATGATAACCGGATCACAAGAAAATATTAGAGAACAATTAGATTCCTCAAAGATGATCAATGAAATCATCAATCCTCGTTAAGGGCTATTGGTTGATGATGATCATCTTGTTCAACTTCCCAAAATACACACAATGTATAAGGGATCCATCTGCCTTCATTGACAAAAATAATAATTGAACCCAAAGGAGAATTATTGGGTATGATGAAACCCTTTTCCTGAGACTACTATAACTTCATCTTGAGCTCCTGTAACTCTGGTGTAGCTATCCAATAAGGAATAATGGTCACCGTTTCTTCTCCAATAAAAAGCTCAATAGATAAATATACCTCTCATTTTGGAGGTAAACCTAATAATTAATCAGGAAAAACAATTAGGAAACTGTCCAAAACAATAGTAAAGTCTATATATTAAGTCCTCTAGTCATCCAGATATAAACTATCTATTTGGGCGGTAATTACTCCCAATACATAATTCATAGGTCGAGTTGTACTAGTGTGAAGATCGCATTTTCCCATGTATATAAAAGACCATCTCTATTGTGTTGTGAAACTCCAAAATTTGAAATAGAAGTCAAAAATGAATAAAAAGAATAGTAAACAGTCCA
The DNA here is from genome assembly GCA_963277665.1 of Viscum album. Lineage (NCBI taxonomy): Eukaryota > Viridiplantae > Streptophyta > Magnoliopsida > Santalales > Viscaceae > Viscum > Viscum album. The sequence continues at coordinate 1,098,475,105 of OY728157.1, forward strand.
TACTGAGAATGAAATTGAATCATTTCCTCTCTAATACATTGAGGTTCCATAATAAGTGACATCCACCATCCTCAAAAGGTCACCCCTTGCATCAATGTACACTATCCATTCTAATCACCAACAAAGTGTTTAGTGTCACAATTCTCTCATAATTATGTATATAGACTCTAATTCTCTTCACAAACATAATAGATATGAATCTTTGGGAATCCCATGTATCAAAAAGATCATAAGATAAAACTAAGGCTACTAGAATTGTACTTCTCACAGTACATGGTCTAGGATCCTGCTCATGTGGGGTTTGCTCTACTGAAATTTTCTGACCTCTACTACATCCATATGACCATGCCTGAAAAACCTGATATGATCCACCCTAATGTCATAGAAAATCTAACATCTACATAACAAATCCACATCCACCACCCTGTCCTGAGCGTCCTGACGAACTCTTGTTCCCTAACTGATGAGAACATGGGGGTCTTACTCCTAAATGTGGAGTCATAACAGAACCCCTCTCGCCCAATGATGGTGAGAAAAAATTGAAAAAATGATGAAGGTGACCCATATTACCACCAGATCGACACTCAAATGGGTCTCTCAGACACTGAGGTTTCATGTTCCCACTCATCCCTCACTATTAGCATACCACCTAGAAACATGAAGATTCATTGTGTGAAAGATCCCTGCAGTGCTTACCGCTTTCTGTCAAAGGAGTACCCACCTTGGATGTTGAACCACCATGGCTCTCAGCTCCCAAATCCCTCTGATTACACTCAGTAATCAACAATTAATTTACTATAGGCATCACAAGAGATAGAATAAAATCATACACCTGTGATTGAATTTCATACCTAATGAAATTCCTCAAACCGCCTATCCAAAGATAACTCGTCACCTCCCAAAACAGGTGTGAAATGATGAAGCTCTGAATGATGAGATGAGTAATAAATCTCTAAAATAATACCCTTCTCTGAATTCATGAACAATCAGGCTTGATCAACCCTCAACATCTCGAGGAGGAAATAATAATAGAAGATCCTTTAAAACTCTTCCCAAACCATATCCAAGGGATGTCCCTCCTATGAGATAACACCCCACCATATCTTGTAAGATTTAGGTAGCATGTGTGTAGAGATATTCACTATTCTTTATAGAGGCATCTTTAGATGGTCAATGATTCATGCATGGCCTCCAGCCATGACTCTACAATATGTGGTCCTCCATCCTTTGAAAATGTGGGAGGATGCCAGAACTGGAAAACCAACGTCATGTCTCCCATTTAAAGGGAACGATGTTGTGCTTCATGAAATGTTTGTAACATCCTCAAAAGCCATCACAAAACCGAGAATCAAAAACTACATCCAGAATAATAGCAGGTTCCTAAATGGGTATGACGGGAGTATATACTGGTAGTCCCCGATCTATCCATTCTGGTGTCAGGTTTTCTCCCTGTACATGGCATACAACCATAGGACATATCAACTGCGTGACTCTGCAATGTCAAGAGCACGCCTTATTTTTGGATTACCATGGAATGAAACATATAGGTACAAGAATGGAACGGGAGAAGAAAACATTCAGGTTTTTCAAAAAAGGGTTACATAACGTGTATAGCCCCTACACAGTGTGTTCCCTTATGTTTTTGACATCGTGCGTACCTTTTCCATACATAGTCTTGTAACACTCATAAACACATTGTGTTCCTTCAGAGACATGGAATGTACATGTTTTTTCCCCCTTCCTATATAATTCTACATTTCTCAACCAATCAGTTCTCTTATGGGTAACACTACAGGACGTGTTCACCCTAGAAATGGCATGTAATAGATTAGTTCCATATACCCATGCCATTTTTGACACAGACATATACACAGTAGATAACTACATATTGTGTAGAAGCTAAACACTTCTTGTACAACCTATGTTTCATCAACCTATGTCATTGGTCACACAGCCGGATACATGGTTCTCCATACATAGAATGTACAATTTAGACAATGCGTGTTCTACCAAACGTTTCCCAACCTTATGTGTCTGCTCACACAGTCAGTCACATGGTCCAGCATTACATGACGTGTACTCCCAGTACATAGAATGTACATAAGAAAAGTCATTTCTTCTATAATAGAAGATCACATGGAATGTGTTCATGACTGCACACATCGTGTTGTCTAGGTTTCTGAATAGTAATATTCAAAAACTTCTATAGAACACTTAAAATATTTTATTTTATTCAATTCCATGAAAAATTCTGCCCCCATGAGAGACTATACTCCTATGAATCAATGTATCGAATTATTATTCATCAAAAAACATGAAAAAATTTAATTACAGTTCCAACACTATCCAACAAAATTTGATCTAGGAGGTCCCATAACACCTCAGGGGTCAATGTTTAGCATCCATCCAAATGAAACACTACATATTCCCTCACCATATATAAATATCATGTATTCTATCACGAAATATATCATAACTTAATGAATATATAGCACAACATCAATCACAAAAGCATGAATTTATTAATGCACACTAAATGTCAAAACAATAATGCATGTCATGTGTTCTCTAGAAAGTTTCTATATGATGCATGAGATGGCATACCCTGATCTCATTGGGTTGAAATAGAAATATATCCACAAAAATATCAATGATAACATCAAAAATCTAGTGAGTCACCCAATAGTAAAATCAAATCCAATGTAACAATTGAAAAAGCAGAAAAATTTCAATATTGGACATAACTAAGCTTTTCACAATACATGGGTTAACTAATATATGGAATAGTTTATTACCAACTACCCATTCCTTCCCATCAATATCTAAAGGTTCCAAACAGTAATAAAAATTAGATACGAACCCCCTCTAATACCACATTCTAGTTTCCTCGATCAGTGTTCCGCACAAGGTTCCCTATACCTGGTTGGTCGCATGACCTCAAGCATAATTCCTTGAAACCCAGAGGATTCCAACTAGTAGTAAGGGCCTTAGGTTTCACAGCGGGTAATGTATTCCAACAATGGTAGAGCTACATAGTTGAATAACAATAATAAACAATAGAGGGAATTGTAATATTAAACAATAGATGTAAACAATAGAAAAATGATAGTAAATAAAAAACTGGAGCACATATATAAGTGATGCATGAAACAATTGTCTAGGGAACCAGATAAATAATTCACAATGATTAAAATACAACACTAAAATAAATTTCAAAAAATACAAGTATACTCCTCCAGCATCGCAAGCCTTAGCATGGTCTCATGCTCTCCAGCTCCATGAGCAATCATGTACCTGATATAGAAGGGTTCTTTCCCTTATCAAAACCTACAACCCTATAATATGTTTGGATCCAAAAGAAAGACCCAAATATGTTGTGAGATGAATCCCAGTAGGCATCCACCAAAATACCTATGCCTAACTGTTAGTGAATATATATTGCAGGAAATATGAAAAAAGATGCAATAAACAAGGAAGTAATCAAAAATAAATAATCCAACAGTATCCAATTATATAAATTTTCATTTTTTAATAATTCACACCACTTAATAATGAAATCCAAATATATATCCTAGGTTTTTTATCCCCTATGTAAAATAAAATTAGATGTCAAAGAAGACCATCTATCAATCAAGTATGACAGAGTCCAAGCTTTTGCTTTGTCTTGATAGGCTCATCACAATCAATAAATAATTTACCAGAAACCCTATTCAAAGTCTTACTTATGTGGTTCGAAATATCATAAATTCAATAATTACATAACGACCCTCTGGGAAATCTCACACTTTCCAACTCATTTGATAGCACACAAAAAAGACTCTCTGAAGAAGCACCAACTGTCAATTCACCCTATAGTATTTCAACGATAATCTATAAATTCTTTGAGGAAACACTCAATTTCCATTCCCTATATGGTATCATAATGGTATACTAAAGACACTCTAATGGAAAACCCACCATAAATACACATTATGGTAAAGAAACGGTATGATATAGACACTTTGAGAAAGCACTCATCGTCAATCCCCCCTATGGTCTTGTAATGGTATGCTATAGCCGCACTAAGGGAGAACTAATCATCAATCCCCCATAGGGTCTCATAACAGTAATATATAGAATCTCTGATGGATAACTCACTGTAAATCCCCTTTATGGTCTCGTAAGGGTAAAATATAACATACACTATAGAGAATCCCTCAACGTCAATTCCCCCTACACGAGGTTCCCATAGCCCTGTGAAATACAATCGTACACAAACAATATCTAGTAGCCCAAAGTAATATCAACTACTAAAAGGCTAATAATCAACAATGTATTTCACAAGCATTTTACAAGAAACCACAGATAATCAATTCCAACCTAACAAGGAAGGAAAGGAAGCTAGTTATGCCTCAAAGGAAACCTGTAACAAACTATCAAAAACATTCAAACAAGGAAACAAACCCATGAAGTGTCTCATAAACATACAATTTAGAATAATATATCAAAGAAAACCTTAAATATATCAATCAATCTAAGACACATGATAACAAGGTTCAATTCCATAACACCAAATACCCAAATCCTGGGTAACAGGAACTAGGCATATAAAACACAACAAAAAACTAAAATAGAAAACAATGCATCTACATCAGTGTCATATGAAGAAAAATATCTAATATCAGACCTTCTGTCGATCGAGAACATCCCAGATGTACAAAAAGGTAAAAAATGTTCAACCTTTGAAAACTGAAGCAACAAGAGTAATAAGGACAAGCGACTCTAGGGAAAGAGGGAACTCACCTGTGGGAATCCGATACACCCATTAGTGTCTCAATCGAAGCTCATATGGAGGAATAGAAGGCACTCTAATGTATTTGGTCTTACATTCCAAACCTAAACAAGTCACTGGAAGAAGGAATGAGTTATAGAGATGAGACGTGACCCCAGTCTGATTAACCAAAAAGAAAGAAAATTACATGGTGTGTTCCTTTAATGTACATGTCAAGTACCATCCTCAACTGGACCCACATTAGGTGGTCCACACACCCATTTAATCAGTTGTTACATGGAGAGTACATAGCTACCTGTGGAAACCAGGTACACGGCATGTACTCAAGGGTACATGTCGTGTACTTAGAAAATTCCCAAAATCTTCTTTTTCATTAATAATGCCTGAAAAATGATCCTTACCTATAATGAAGATCCTGGTTCCTAGAATATTAATCTTTTATCATAGAGAAACCTGAAAGAATATAGAAAATATAGCATTATAATAGGTTTTATAATAACATATGGAAATTGAAAAAAAAATCCATTTTGGTGATTTTCATGGATTTTATTTGATAACATAAGTGAAATATTCATGAAAATAAAATATTTACATATCCAGAATCAATGTTGATGAATACAAAATGTTATATAATTATAATATATAATATAATATTTCTAGCTAGATGGATTTTTAATAGCCCAATTTAAAAAATTCAATTGATTAGGTTTATAAATTCATCAAGGAGAAGTCATCTCATATCTATTTTTACCTATCAAATATTCTACGTAGCCAAATTGATTAATTAGATAAATTTATCAAATTGATGAACTCACATAAATGAAATAATTAAATCTATTAAAAACATGACTAATCAAATTTTCAAGAAAATTAACTCCTTTATGTGAAATAATCAGATTTGGGTCAAACATACTAATATTTATAAAATATTAGTATCATTAAAAATATTAAATAATAAACTAAATATATATATATATATATCATGATATCATTGAATATTTTTGAAAAATAGCTATAAAAAATAATAGAATCTATATTAAAAACATGGATCACCTTCCATCCTAATTTCAAAAATTATTTACTTTGATTCAAAATAATATGTATTATACATAATTTTTTATAATTCTCATTGATTACAAAGCCAAAATTAATCACCCAATTCAATGTTTGTTAGAAAATATATTGAATCAAATAAAGAAGGTAACCAAATATATAAATTTGGATTTGTGGTTTGGTAGCATGGGATTTTGGGCAACATGGATTAGCTACATCAGGGAATAGGAAACATGGTTCGAATACATGGATACAATAAAATCCTTGTAAAAATGAAACGTCTTAGTATCAGATAACATTTTTATCCTAGTTACACTTCTTGAATCTTATGAAACATATTATGAACAATAAAATCATGATATATAATTATATTTTATGAATATAATTATTATGATATAATCATGGTTAAGAATACCATAATAAATACATATGGTATGAATTATTATTACAATATTCTAACAATTAAGGATATTAAATACTTATGATAAAGAAATAAAATTAATATATCTTGGAAATTTCTAATGAATATCACAATTTATGGAGAGAATATTACAGATAAATCCTTATTTATATCGATACATAACTTTGTACATAGATACTCTGCACATTCTCCCACTTTTTTATAATAAAAAAAAGTATAATTTCAAAACATCTCTCCTTTTTAATAATAATATAGATAATGATTCAATAGAAAATTTACATCATTGAAATGAAAATGGTTCACAGCCTAATTGTTTAAAATATAATTTTATTAAAATTAGATGTTAAATTAATCAGCAATAATCAACTAATATCGATGAGAAGGATTAAAATAATTAGAAAATTCCTACATAAATTAAAATTTTAATCTTAATAGAATATTCCAGATAACTATATGTTTCATTAAAATTTGACTATTTCATCATATACACACATTCAAAATCCTCATGAATTTGACATTAAATTTGATTCTCTATGACTGTGATAGTGTCAAAATTTTTCAATATGAAAAATTTGAAAACAACACATATTTTAAAATGTAATATATATATATTATTAAACTATATAGATCATTTTTTTATAGAAATACTTTCCATCCATTGAAAATTAAAATATATTTCATAAATCATAATTGTATATTCTTAAACTATTTCAAAAAAATTATAAACTCAAAATAACACATTTTAATCATGAAAAACTATTTATATTTAAAAAAAACACTTAAAATTAATATTTATTGATCATTTTTTCACTAAAGTATATATTTAATATCTCAACATGCATAAATAAAACATAAAAAATTAGATTACAATATTGTAAAAATAGACTCAATAATAGAATACATTTCAATGAAAAATTTCATAATTGAAATACGGTTTTAGTTGAATCAATTGATGAATTATATACTTCAATTCCAATAATATGAATTTCCAATAGAAGAGAACCACCTTAATTGTAGTTACATTATAATTGATAAACAAACTACATTATTCATAAATTTATTCCGAGATTAGATAAATAGTGAAAACACCTTTTATGAAGTCATATTTAACCTCAAAATCATATTTAAAAATTAATAGTTTTAAATATATCAATTATTATAAATGTTTCCAAATAATAATATGCTTCAAAAATAAATTTAATAGATTAAAAAATACATTTAAAATATTTAAATTTAATTTTTTAATAGTTTACATATAGGGAATGAATTCAAAAATAATAAATATGTATTTCTTCCCCCTAATTACTCTTATACATTATTTTTGTAAATGAAAAACATGGTCATGTATATTTTAAAAATATAATAATTAATTATAGATATATTTTTTATTCATTCCTTTCTAAATAGAAATAAAAAATAATTACAAGTAAAATTTAAAATCTAGATGGGAAAAATCCTAAAAAATAAACATTCAAATCACAAGGATCCATTAAACCTATTGTATGAAACTCAATGAATTTTTAATATATCCAAATGATAATAAAATACTATTGAACAAAAAAATACAACTAACATTAATTATTCACTATTCATATACAAATGATATTTCAAGTTCATGTCATATAAACACAACTATTCTACTTATTAATAACAAAAAAAGTTAAATATTGAAGTACACTTATGAATCCCAAAATTAATCATGTTATTATTGATTATCACAAATGAAATAATAAATCTACTAAAGATCATGAAAATATTATTAGGATTAAACTATAATAACAATATTACTAGACAGAAATATTTCCAATTAAATAGATATTTAATTGGTATAAATAATGGTATAATTTCACAATAATTGGAATACATAACTTTAGCTACACAAGGAGAATTATTTTAGAAAGTTTGGAAGTGAAATTTGAATAATATATTAATGTACATTTGTGACCAAAAAATTTAGTTAAAATCAATCTATTGTCAAAATAATAATATACATAAGATCTACATATAGAACAAGTAACTAGGGAAATTACAATATCCATTACATAAAAAAATTATTAATCAATATAGGAATTAAATAATTATGGCCAATTCTATTATGTTTATTGTAATTTTTCTATAAATAAGAATTCTTGACATTTGAAGTAAATTATTTTTCAATATTAATTTTCCAAAAAACCTTTCTATATGTAAATTTATTAAATTCATTCCTAAAATCATTAAATTTTTTATTAATATGTTCAAAATCATCAAAAACCATTTCCTAAGTGGGTGAATTTGAGGTTCTATACTTTTCATTTAACAACAATATGTATTCCGTAGTACTAATAATTTCTATATCAATACTCATAAATTTAAATTATATGTTCGTTTTATATTCAGGGAGACTTTTATATTTTTCTTTGTGTGATATTTTTATAAAGGAGATTCCTTTTATTTTGAATTCATATGGGTCGTACATTTCTTTAATATCATTAATTTTTTTTCAGAATTTCTCGAATTGAGAGAAGTAAGAGAATAAGAATTAAAATCACTATTTATTTAAATGTATTCCATATATAATTACATATTTTTTAGAATATAAAACAAGATCACATGAAAAATAATTGGAAGGTATATATGATAGATAATTTTATCATTCCATAAATGAAACATTTACTGTTTCTTTTTTAACATTCTTTCATGTTACATAATCATTTTGAATAATTCAAAGTAGTCATAAATTTTTTCCATTTATACCTTCATATGGTTTTTTAGATTTCAAAAATTCATTATAATATGTCCTTTATTAATTTAATCATAACAAAAAAATTGAACAATCTAAATTAAAATTTTAATTACCTTGAGTGATATATCCATTATTGAAATGGTCGTTATCATTTTTTTGGTTGGGATGTCCATTTTTGTGTGTCCGTATTTTATAAAATTAAGGAAACAAACATCATAGAATTTATTTCATTAATTTTATTTGTTTTTAGATTTTTTGAAATTTAGTGAGAATTTCTAATAGTAAAACGTTTTCCAAAAAATATTTTTATGTAAATAAAAATAAATAATATTCATGAAATTATAATAAATATAATATTTAATAGCATCATCATCCTTCGTATACATTGGATCAGATTTATGTAAATGATTATACATTATCAAAATATTAAAAAATAAATAATAAATTTTATTTAGATAAGATTCCATATAGATCTCCCACTAAGTATATATACTACATTTTATATTTATTATCAATATTTGAATCAAATAATTTATATTCCTTAAGTCGGCCATCATTGAAAAATATCATTTATATAGTCATGTTAAGGACTAGAATAATATGTTATAAAATTTAATATAAATATTAAATTAACAACAATATATCCAAAAAAATATCCAATCGATAAAAATAATAGTGAATAGTCAAAAAATATGACAAACTAATTTATCCTAAAATTGTGAGGCTCTGAAAAAAAAAATTATTTATGAATGTGTTGATTATAGTAGGCAAGATTGTGATGAATTTACAATCATTAAAAAATTATTTACTGTTTAAAATTTATGAGTAGAATGTGTTCATTCCAGATTTTACGCAATTCAATGACATCGATATAAAAAATATAAATGAAATTATTTAATAATGAATGATAAACCCAATAATTTAACAGTACATTCGATCTAAACAAGTATACAACTACTCTTCACACACCTTATTGGTGAATTTCACCCACAATGGTATATCACTTTTTATGGAGAGTGATAAATAATTAGGTACTCATTTTTCCCAACTAGAGGAATAATACATTTTTTTCCTTTTATAGGATTAATGAAAAAAAATACTTCTATAGGAGAATACACAACATTAACTATTACAATCTAAATCATAGACTCTTTTCTTTTTATGGAATAGATAGAACCCATTATTTCACACGTCAAAACATAACCCTAGTATTTCAAAAATAGAGAACCAATCTATTAATTTAATGGATAAGCCCTACTGTGTTCAATGTTATGGACTAAGAGTAACTCAATTTTATAATGGGTCTCACTAAACATGGATTATTATACGACCAATCATTTCTTGTATTGTTGTGTAGGTTATATGGGACCAGATATTATTAAGGGATACAAAAAACTCAATCTTCATTGGGGATACACTAATAACTTGTATTTATTTTGTTTTTGTAGTATTAAATTAGGAAATATGTTTTATGTTTGAGGAAAAAAATTATAATTACATCAAATTGAATGAAATAAAACATAAATCCCAGTGAATGGTTTTCGATAATGTTACTAGCATTATAATCTATTAGTAACCTATCCTTAAAGTTGATGATATAATGAATCATTGTTAATTAATATCTTTCATCACCAAAAGTTGAACAATTAAATGTTAGTAAATCCTTTAGAACTCTGTGTCATGAAAGAGTTAATAAAATGTCATGTCTACAATTTTTTCTTTCATGCCTTGGATTTTTTGTGTAGAAAATTTAAATGAATATTTTCAATTCTATAAAACCCCTGATTCTCTGCATTAATTTGAAAAATGTCTTTGAATCATTTACTAAACATTAGTATATTTTAAAATTTTATATTATGTTATACATATAATCATAATAGTATAATAAATATAAAGATAATAAAATATAAAACACATCCATAAAAGTTGATAGTAGATAACTTGGAACACTTGAAGAATTTATTAAATACTATATTTTAAAAATACAAAATAATTCTAATTTTATTTTTTTTGTTTTTACAAACACTCATAATACTCATGATGATTTCCCTGATAAATGTTTCATATCTTTATACAAGAGAGATAACTATTATCCACATGACTTATCTCTCGATATTCCTTAAATAAAAATACTCGTTGTACAAATAATCATGTTTATAATATTTAATAAATTATTAAATAATTAATAACAATAACCTTGATAAGTTCTTTGATAATATATTATAATGAAACTTTTTACTTCATATTTAATAAATTTTAATGTCCCCATTTCCAAAATTTCACTGTGAATATCCATACACACTTAAATTCATGAGAATATCATTTAATTATTTGTAAAAAAATCTAAATCATTTTCACATGAATTCTAGATAATTACTATGTAATTAAATAAAATATAAATCTGTAATAATAATAATATAAAACATTTCACAAATGGAAATTTGAAATAATATAAAATATATAGATTATTTCCATGTTTATGAACAAGATGAATGAACTCACAAGAACACATAAGAGAGTTTGATCACATTGTTAATTTTTTCATCTGTGAATTGATCATGTTAGTGAAATATCAAAATAACTAAAATATCTACATAACCAATTTTATATAGATTAATATACCACAGATCATAATTTAACCATTTTTTTAAAATTTTCTTCATGGCTTTTTTTCATGTATCTGAATTCACATAAGAGAATTGATTATGTAGCCACATTCACATAATAGCATTGGTCACATAGAATATTTCAGATAAAAAATACATTTCATAGCTAAATCTATAACATATCAGATTTCAAGAATTATGATTGATAATGTAGAGTAATTCACATAAGTAGAAATCTAAAACCTATAAACATCTCAACTTTTCAAATTCCATACATAAATAAGTCATTCTAAATGATATAATCAAATATAGCTCTAGTTTAATTTTATTTTCTATAATTAATTATATTTCGTTATAATAAATACTCAATTTAACATGACATAAATGGATCATGTTATCATTTAAATACAGAATAAATATAATGTTTAAAAAGGAAAACAATTGATGAAAAACAATTAGGAACTCGTAACCTTATTTTAGAAATGATACGGATTGATTCATAATGTGATTCCATATAAATAACAATATAATTTTTTTCATTTATATTGAAACAGTAATAAATAATTTATATTTTTCTATACAATGTTTTCATATAAATACATAATGTTACTAAATCGTGAAATATAAAAACGTTTTTTTTCTTATATAGGAAATCAGCTATATGGTTTGGCTATAAGAAAATTGTGAAAATTATGTATAAATAATATTTGACTGTATTAATTGAAATTTTATTCCTAGTGAATATTTATATAAAAATTAGAAAATTTTATAGAAAATCAAAAAATAAAATCTAAATATCATTAAATAAAATAAATATAATGATATAATCAAGGTTAAGGAGACTTTACAAAATAAAAAAGTTATAAATTATTGATAAATAATTCAATGTAATAAAAATTTTATATAATTTGTGTGATGAAAATAACACACAAAAACAAATTAATTATCAAATAAATGATTTATGGAGAGAATTAAATAAATTGATATTTTATATTTTCAAAACCTAAATTCTTTCGTGGGGAAACACAACAACTATATGAGGGAACTATGATATGAAGGGAAATTAAAATAATGGTTCTCAGGATTTATAGATAAATAATTTAAGGGAGGATTCCAGATATTTATATTCAATTAATTATATAAATAAATATATTAAAAATGTATTTTTTAGTGGAAATATTCCATTTAAATCATGTGTTATTGATTCTATATTTCATTTTGTGATAGATATAGGAAAGAATTCATGGTGAAATTTGAATATTTATGGTTTGTTAAGGTTCACTTAATCGATGATGAATCTCATGCCAGCAATGTGATGGTATGGTTACTGATTGATTGTATAATAAACTCTTCTTGAGATTAAGGGTATTTTCACAATTAACAGTTCTATAAAGTAACATATTTACAATTGGTCATCTAAATAATGAATGATACAAATATTTATTCAGAAATAATGTATAAGTGATAACACAAGGATTCATGGTTGTGTATCGAGGCTTAAAAGATATGTTTTTATCTAAATAGAAATAAAATATTGAAAAATGCAATTGAATAACACCTTATGAATATTTAATGATGTGGAATTATAAACACTGGCTATAAAATTATTTATGACATAGTGTTCCGATGTTGTGATACTTTTATTACATATAAGATGAGAAAGGTGTCATTCAACATCAATGATAGGAAACCTAAATAATAGAAGAAATATCGTGAGAACATGGACATTTAAGGGAAAACACTAGTACATTCTCGTGATTAGTCATTATAATTTGTGACATTAACAAATGATTCAATATTTAAGGTATGTTTTAGCATCCTTATGAATGAATCAAGGGTGTTATAGTTTTTTATGTTGGCCCATCATTGAAAAAAATATCAAAATAATTCTCAAGTTTCTAATGTTATATATTGGTATAAATTATATTAATATGAAATTATATAATTACTTTTGGAGAATACGAATTTGGTTTGAAATAATTATACAAATAATAATAGATTCAAATAGTGTAGATGATTGGATTTATTGGAAATTAACATAAAATGATCAGATTATGTGACTACATTCCAGAATGTCTGTGGATATTTCAGAGGTAGAATACCATTTGGTAATGTACCTTTCCAATAAAATTCCATCCAACCTAAAATGATCATATATTCTATAGGATTTCTATACTATAAAAATAATTGATGTTAACAACCTTAATGTTTTTAAATGACTATCCTATGTCAATGATGATGCATTGGACAAGTAAAAAAATATATGACTTGAAAATGTTTATTTATTAGATATAGTGATGAAAACATTGGTTTTTTAATTTGGTTTTATGAAAATAATAATTTAATTAGAATCATGAATGTTCTCATTAATAAGATTGTATTTTGAACGCATCTTAACATAGTGGAAGATGGAGTGGAGAAAATTTAGTAAACACAACAAATTATATTTATCTAAATAGATGATTCAAGAGGCCATAAGTTTTATAGATCATGGGGTATAGAATTTATATATGGATATATATGTCTATAAAAAGATGTACTGAAGTGCTCAAGGACCCAAATAACTTATTTGAGATTCCAAAATATGTAGTTTCAGAAGTATTAGTTTCAGGAAAATAAGAACTATAGGATGAAATATGGATATAGACTGAAATAAAATTACTTATATTGTGGTTAAGACATAATTTCATTTATTAATTATTATATATAGAGGGGATCCCACAATCCAAGATGATGTTTCTATCATTAGTGATTACAAAAATAAGGAGTTATCCATTAAAGTTGAGATTAATTCCAATACTTAATGGTGAACCATATACCTAATTAAATAACCAAAGGTGAAGAAAAATATGCATAATAATGTATTATATTTATTATAATTAGTCTATTTTGGTAATAGGTTTGTTTCTCATATTCTTTTGAAATAATTTCAGGTGAATTAATGAGTGAATTTACATAAAATTTTGTAACCCATAGTCGAACATTTAACCTTTCGTAAAGTGATTTGTGTATCAAATCTAAATGATTTCATTATGAAATTTTTTTGTTTTAAACCATGTTTTAAACCACATTGCTTCATAATTATTGTCTTGTAAGATGAAAATGAGTCTCTATAGCTTGAAATAATCATTAAGGCATTATTCTAAGAAGTTAAATTCATTTGCAGATGATAATGTGTTCATCCATATATTTAAAATAACTGGATGTAAACTAGTGTTCCCCACATTGTAAATTCAATTATTTTTTACAAATAGAATGAAAAAAGGGAATATGAGGTTACATACCAAAAATATGATATCTTTTCAATATTTTTAGGAACATTTATATACTCTATTGTATGTATAAAGAGTAAAATTATAATTTCATTGAATGTATCATCATATTTATATTGAATATTATAGAATAACATCAATATGTTATGAGTTCAAATTTCAAGAATATCATAGGTCTAAAAGCTAAATATTTATTCTATATAATAGATGAAATGTTTAGAGTTATATGGGTACAGACTTTGGAGTGGATATAAATTCATGGATGAACTTATATTTCCTAAGGGTCTTCTTGGGGGAACTCATAATTATATAAAAAATTGGGTGTTTGTTCCACAAATTTTAGGGTACCATTCATTGGTTTTTCGATCGAGTGTTTCACTCATAGATAAAAGACATTGTGATTAAATATTATTTCATCACAAATATATTGATGGAATAGTTGGTTTAGTTATGACACATTAGGTAATAGAAAAGAATATTCAATAAATTCCCTAAATATTTAATTACGGAAGGTTTACAGAGATAAAATTTTTCCTAAGATATACAATATGGACTAGAGGGTGTTTTTAACAATATTCAAAATTTATTGATATTTGGCTGATGAATAATTTTTCTAATTGTTATTTATTGTCATAATTACATAAATAATGTCTTAAATGGTAATATTGTTAAGGGATTTATAGTATGAGTCGTGTTTGAATTCAATATGTTTGGAATGAAAATTTTGGGAGATTATATATTTTATTATTAATGATTTATTATTGTATAATTTCAGTGTAGGTATGTGTCTAGATGTTATGTTCCAGAATCCGGTGTACATATGGTCACTAGGCGAGGGATGATAAAAATTTACAGCATGAATAATAACATTTTATTGATAACACAAAAGTATTTTATTTTGATATTTTATAGAAAGCTTGATAGTACATAGGGTTTTACTGAAAAAGAATATCTTATTGCACTATATGATTGTTTTCAAGGCTGAGGTAGATATTGGTAATCTAATGTAGCTACAACCAATGGTGTTAACCTCACAATTGCATAAAATAAGTGTAGTTCGTTTACTATTTGGAACCATCAATAATGGTAGGTTGTGACCACTTGTATACATTTTCAATGAGTATGAATACCTTGATACACAAATCTAATTATTTACATTAGAATTAATCTATGTGTAGCCATGAAACTTCTATGAAATTAATGGAAGTACTTATGTCCTCCCATGATTGTATAAATAATGACCAAACCATGTAAATATAGTTTTCTCTATTTTTTGTATGATATATTTTTTTATATTTAATGTTGGGTTCACAGATTTTTATTAATCTAATAGTGGGGAGAATCAGTGTACTGATTTATTTTAACATGAATTTTATATTCTTGTATAGGGGTGGTATGGGGTTCTAACATATTTTGAAGTTTCTGAGATTCATTTTGCGCTTCAATCATCTAAATAATTAATCATTGAGGATTTATTTTATTAATCCCAAAAAAAATTCATAATATAATTATTCATATAGGGAATAAAGGTTCTAGATAAATTCAATCCTAAACATTTTTCAACCGAAAATTCAATGGTATTGTGTGTCCCATTAAAATTTGTTACTGTAAATATTTATCTCCTTCCATGGTTACTAGTCTAATGAAATTTACCCCAATGGTATATTATATTCATGAAAAAATATATTTTCAATGAATAAAAAGATCCAATTCCAAATAAATATGATAAAAATGAAAAACCAATATTGTGACCATGAATTTTAATGTGCTTCATCCAGTTCAATAATGAATTCAATACATTATGAAATATTTTTCATACTAAAAATAATATGAAATTCACAATACCTATATAAAATTTCATGTTACACATTTATTTCATGATACAATTAAAAAAATTCACAAAAAAATAAATTACCAAAAATAATAGTTTACACAAAAATAATGAAAATATTTGGATTAAATAGTTATCATGGGGTGAAATGTATCTACATTTATTTATCTTGTATTTATGATGTAGTTGAAGGACCCATGATCCTTCTCAATTCCATGTCTTTTAGGGGTATTTAATCTTTATTTTTATTCTCTTAATCTAGTTCATTCTATTTATCTGATTAAACTATATATTTTCATTGTATATGATTAATTTATTCCCACTGGAAATGTTTTTTTATTTGTTAATTAGAGTTCAACAAATCATACTATTGTATTAGATGATTTTTATGGAAGTTTATAGATTTGGAATAAACCATGGTCTTTGAGGTAATATAAATCAAGGATAACATAATTAAATGACACACACAATAAATTCATAATATCAAATATCAAAAAACAATAAAGAATTTTCAATATAAAAAATAGAACCCTATCCCTTGAATATGGAGGTGATGTTGTACATTTAAGCATTCCAGATGAAATGAAACACAACCTAGAAGAGTATTCCATGATATCATTCAATAATATTGATGTGAGACACACAAATTATAACATTTCAAATACTAAATTAATAAAAATTTCTTCTTCTTATATTTCAATATTTCTATGAAGATTCATTATTATAATTTTTTCATTAGTAGTCAACAAACCATGTGGGCAAATATATAGATGATTTGTTATATTTTTTATAGTATTGATACAATTTATGATTCTAAAATGACTAATTCTATTGAAATATTGATTGAGGATATAAATAGTAATTATATGGATGTTTTATATATGATTCATCCAAAAAATAATAATAACTCATATTATCAACATTTTATCCCATGAATAGAAATAAAATCTAACTACATGTAATATATTACTCATAATAGTGTTTACAAATTTTCAATCACATTTTACTATAACCTTTCTTTTAATCATAAACTAAAATTTCCTAAACATTGGTATAGTGTAATAAACACAATTTAATAGAAATGTTCAATTTCCTTTGTATTTACCAATCAATATATATATATATTAAATTATCCTTGAGGATGATTCAATAATTGTAACACAAACACTATTCCATTGAAACCCCTTCATTTAATATGTTATAAAAAAGGTAAGGAAACTACTAGTAGTTGGGATCATATATCTTATATCATATAGTAATTAGGTTAACCATATTCAAATTATTAATAAATGTTCTTGTCCTATAGTGGTTCATAAATAGAATAATAAATTGTTAATTACAAGAGTGAAAAATAATTTGCAATTATTTATTTATAACCCTAAAACTATTTATTTCACATGAATGAAACATTTAAAATTATTATTTATTTACTAAATAATATAACACAAAGCACATAAAACTCAATACTATTTTCATTAATAATTATCTAGCTAGGCCAAGATTCGTATAGCCTATAAGGAATGGGAAAAGGAAACATTTATATTTTATTTTAGGGAATTTATATAAAGATGGATGATTTTTTATCAATAAAATTTAATAGATACATTCATGCATTGAAAGGTAAATATTTTATTAGATGAAATAGAGTACTTTATGGTGATCATACATGATGATATTACAAAAAAAGATCATATTTTCTTGAATACATATGTAATATCTATTTTATTATTCATAGATATATTAATTATACCCTTATTTTAAATTTCATAAAATTTCATTTAATGGAATAATAATGAATGTTTTGGGGCATATTATATCTAGTGTTTATCCATTTTTTTGGTCAAAAACTAATGTTGTATAAAATACTACCATACCCAAAACATGTTTTTAATGTGTTTTATTTATTGTCAAATCATGTTTTCTCATCATATTTAATAATGACATTAGAAATACCACACTTTCCATACATTGGTTATTTTAAAAACATGTTCTGTTTCTTTATAATGTTCATTTTATTGATTGTATTGTTCAAAAACAAGTAATCACACAACCCAACCCATTATATAACCACATGGGTGTGTTCAACCGTATTATATCATACAAAAAACCTCAGTCATTACATTGAAGGATGTCTTAATATAATATGTTTTGAAGTATCACTATTCATTTTTAGGATTCACACCCATGACCCTTCCAATTCAACTACACAACCACATAAACATTTCATCCCACTCTATTTTTGCCTGAACATTGGTTTCTAATATTTAGATTCAATGTTTTTTTTATTCTGTAATCATGATACAATTAAATTTCTCTGTAATCATAATGATCATCCATGTATTATTAGATTTATGTTCATATCAAGGGGTTTAAACATTCAATTTACATAAGATAGTATTGGAATCTATGATACATCACCAAATCTATAATATTTCCCCACAATTAATTTTCAATATTCAATTATCAATCCCCATTTTTTAATTCATCCCTAATTATCATCTTTGTGACATATCATAAATGAACCCTCTGTATCTAAGTTTTATACATTATTTGTTGATAATTAGTTTCTCTAATTATTATAGAAAAAAATCACACAACCTTATGCATAATTTAGAATGGAATATTTTGGATAAACTAAAAATTCTGAGTATTTGTTGTGTCTAGGGTATTTAAAAGAGTATAAAAGACAATTACTACAAATATTTATTTAGTTCCTCGAATAATATGGATAATGGGGCCCCCTTTCCTACTCAAGGAATAACTCAAAATATCATTTTGTCGAAAATTTATTACCCTATATTTTATAGGGTTACTCATCACATTTTAATGTATTTTAAATAATATAATTTATTGATAATATCTCCAAGTATAATGGAATACCCTAAAAACCCCAATTATTTTGTGTGATATTTGTATCATCAGGCATAAAATTCATGGATCCGTTCTCAAATTATTTTAACATTGTATATATCCTAAAAATTATTAATTTTGTATATAGATGTATGGAATAAAAAATACAGATTGCTAATAAAAAATGGGATGTTTTTTTAAATTATGTTATCAAAAACATTTAGGACGTTTTGATTATCACTTTTTTTCATTTCATACCAGTTTTATTATTTCTATTACTCCAACATGAAGATCATTCTTTTTATGTATGGGGTTTTTTAGAAAAAAAACTATTTTATATCTTAAACAAATTAATAGAAATTTTAAACTTGTGAAGTTATGTAAATCATTTAAAAATGATACCCGCCAATAGGAAAATATTACGAACACACTTAGATATCTCAGTTTGGGGTTTCTATAATACCTGTAAATCACTATTTAGAATTTCACATTATAGTTTTCTCATTCAAAATTCATTAATCCTACCCATTTAGTGGGTTTACCGTTATTTTGGGAGTTTATAAAATATAATTCCTATCTATTTGATATCAATGGAAATTGAAAATTATAGATTTAGTAGTTGAATGAAATTCAGTATGATGCATATGAGATCTGTGAAAAATGAAATGATAATGTGATTGATTTTTGTGTGAAAACACAGATATATTTTTATAATATATTCTATTTATTGTCTATTTATATTCATTATTATGAATTTAAATATATTAATAAAAAATTATTACTTATTATATATTTTCTCAAAAAATAGTTAATGAATATTGTGATGATAATTATACATTTAAAATTGATGTTCCTAGTAGACTATGGATACCCAACTGTGATGGGGGTGAATTATGTGTGCACGATTGTTTCTAAACACCAATACACACCATAAAATCATTAAACCCATATTATACTTGAACATTTTTATCCAGTGAAGAAATTAGTATGTCTATTTTTACCATACATATAATAACATATGTTGTAATGGAATGAAGGTAAAGATTGAAAACAATATTCAAAAGGTTTTCCCCTACTGGGAAATCTACTCCTTTCCACACATGGTATTTCTAATGTATAAATGGTTCATTATTAACTAAATAAATTTTACGTGAAATTGGTTGGGAATCATCTTGTTCCCAATGCAAACTATATTACACTAGTGTTTCTGGTACAAATCATATGTGACTTCTTGTGCTCCCACATGCCCTTATAACTCATAAAAATGTATATATTCATATTAGTCTTTCTAAAAAAATTAATTGCTTTATAGGGATGTCATTACACCCACAAATACAATCTTATTCCTTAAATTTTGTGAGACGTTTTATAACAATATTTCTTTGACAAGAGAATATGGAATTTTATTTATTTACTGTTTGAGAATCCTTTCATTCTTTAGAATTTATTGTTTTAATTTACAACTCACATAAAAAAACATGTATTCTATTATATTTCACATTATTGTGAAGAATAAGAAAACAATATCCGAATCTTAAATAGTGATATTAAATTTATTACATAGATCTTATTATTATCACACTCATATTCATTACTACTGATAATATAGGTTTATCCTCCTCATCCTCCTTCTCCATCAAGTAATTTTTTTCTCATTTATTCTCTCAAAATCATTACACAAATTATAAAGGATAGTTACAACATTTTTTATAATTTCTTATACATTATCATCAAAAAAACTCATGTTCACTGGTGGCTATATTATATTTGTTATTCCTTTTTAAATACAAAAAATGTTTGTGGTGACAAAATTATGACTACCTGGGAAAAATAACAAGATTATAATATAATGATTGGGTTTTAATGAATTCTCTTGTAGAAAATTTTTAAACTCATACTATGTCCCACCAACTCCCCATAAAAAATTCATATCACATAAAATAAACAATAAAATTTAATATTCTTTATAATTTGGAAGGCATGTATTCTTCCTCTCAATAGAATCCAAAAAATTAGACTCTAAATCTTCTAAATATATAAATTTCATAATTGAAATCATTTGTTTTGTAACATGTATCTTATATTGCTTTTATAGATCCATGAAATATAAATATCCTCTCATTTGTAAATTCTAGGGAAAATCCACAAAAAACATCATTAATCCTCTCAAACACAGATTATATTCTTCCTCAAATCAAAAGTGTATTAAATTTATATTATATCCTAAAAGACTCATCATCAACTAAATATTATTACTTTACTAGAAAATATTCTTTCTTCAAGAACAATTTTAGGTTTTCCTTACCTGCAACACCATAACAAATATCATATTATATTTTTAATGAATTTTATATACAAATCTATAGGCACAAAATATGTCTTGTTGATATTCAATTGATCACATGGTTCTTATCTTATATATCCATTTATTTGATTTTGTGGTTTGTTGAGGATTGTCATTCTTTTTATTTGAAAGCTTCACTTCTCTCAGCTTTTCAATGTATCATTGAATTCAATAGCTACATCATTTTTATTAGATCTTATTAATTATTATCCTCAATCATCTCAAAAAATCACATGACCTAGTGAGTATATTAAATGAAAAATAACTCCATTTCAAAAACCAATTATTTTAAGTTAAAAACATTAAATAGAATCCAGTTAAAAAGAACAATAACTTATACAAATTTAAGGGTTAAATTAATTCTTATGTACACTTTTTCACCTCAAAGAATTTTCCAATAATTCACATAATAAATTCATCTCATTTCAAAATAATCCCAGATAAAATTATTCTACTACTCTATAAGGCATGACTTTGTCTTCTCAAAATCAACCACAATGGATTAACTATATATTTTCTATAATATCATTTTTAACAGTATATAGAAAAGTGAGAGAATAAATATATTTTACATTTTCAATAGGGATGGAAGCATAATTAAAATTATTCGTTTTTTTGTTCAATTTCTTGTTTCTGTTTTATTTCAATGTAAAATCAATTATAATTATTATATTAATAATATATTTTTATATAAAAAGAAAAATTTATTTTTCTAAAATGTTTTGAAATGTGATTTAATTCCAATTAAGTATATTATTTTATTCAAATGTAAAATTCATTTTTTACTACATCAATTATTAGGGTTTCAATATTTCCAAATAAAATAAGGGATATTTATTAATATTCTATTTTCACCTAATGAAATATATTTTTTATATTGACATATTAGTTTTTTGGAAACCATAATACAAAAAGAACTATGAAAATTATTCTAATAATTTTCTTTCCATTTTCATATTGAAGAGTAATAAATCTATCTATTATAGATTCTTGTTTCAATTTCTATGGTACTAATACAAATATGAATTTTATATCATATATCACTCAATTTTAAGGCTATATTACCTATTAATATACTTCTATCATTTTCCATTATTTTATTCGTTATATCCATATTCATTAATTTCATGGATATATTCTACCAAACTCCCACTATTTAATATTCTTCTTTTTAATATTTACATAACCATAAACTTATTACTCTATTTGGTTTTACATTAATGAGAGAATACCTTGAATGTTATTATAGTTATTTACAAGGGAAATATCAATGTTATGTATACTTTTTATTTCAATATAAATGTTTGTTACTAAGGAATTTTGATTATATATTATAACTTATTTTCATTCTTCACATATGTTGAATGTATTTGAAATATTTTTTATAGAAATGGTCTTAGAATTATGCAGCCTATTGATGCTTAATTAGGTATCATAAGACAAACTATATTAGATATTTGGAGTATGCCTTTCCTTTTTATGTATGATGCCATGGTATGAAGCCTTAACTGCCAGATTAAGATATATTTTATTATGCATACCATCATAATGATGTTATTAATTATTCTCTATTTGATGTTTTATCTTGTTATGTTTTTCAGTGGATATATTTAATACTCATGTTATTTTTTATAATGAATATTTTATTATTAATTAATCATATGATATTAATCCTTCCTTTTAATGTCAAATGATTTTAGTTCTGATGAATAATTTATAGAGTATATTATATTGGATATGATATTCCTATGTTAGGTTCTCATTCCCATATGGTCTTATAATTTCTACTTTTGACCATTAATTATTCTTTAAAATGTCTATAATTACCAACCAATTGTGCCCATCATTGTTATTTTTTTCATTTCAATATGTTACAATGAAGATTCAAATATATGATATATATCAAACAGTATGAGGTGTATTCTTTTGTTTGATATAATGAAGAGTTACTTTACTATAATAAATAATATTTACAATAAGAATATTTCACATTAAATAGGAAGGACCTTGTTAATTAAATTAATTATATTTTGAAAATTCTATAAAACTATACACTCAAAATGTCATGGTAATGTATGAAATTCAATATTGGTGATCTATATTCTACATAGGGATGATAAAGATTAGGTCACCATAATTTTCATTATTGTCAATATATAATGAATATATGATTTTAGCACTCTATCCAAGTGTTTGGGTCTAGGGATATTATATTTTGTATTAATGTAGAGTTTAAATTACATTATAGTTGACGCTACTATTAGTTATTGATATTTATGTTTTGTGTGTGTAACAAAATAAACTTCTCACTCCAAAAAATTACATCGAAATAAATAAATATTCGTTTCAAAAAATAATGACCAAAAATAGATTCAATTAGTTCTAGTTCTTTTAGGAAAATGGATGTATAAAAACTGTCGTATAAGTGAAATAAATAATCACCACCTTATTTCATAAAATCTATCACCCTTTATATAAATTTAATACATAATTACATTATTTTTAACCATAAAATAGAAAACAAAATAATGCACGACCTCATATGATCAGATATGGGAAACGTAGAAGATATCAATACAACATGAGCATTAAATTGTGTTATCGTGAGAAGAAAATTTGAAAAACATACCTTTCATATCCTGGATCGTGAACATGTGTCATGAAATAATTCAAGTTGGTCATAATAGAAAAATAATAAAGGAATAAATGAAAATTATCCATGGAAGCATAAAATTACCATAGGACATATAAAATACATAAGAATATAAAATTGTAGCCTTATTTAACTTGGATTCCCCATGAGAACTATCAAAGTGCATTGGGTTCACTCGTAAATCCATCATATTAGTCATGGTTCTCCCGTAATACTATCACAATAGATTTTGTTATCTCCCAAAAACAACTTATAATTCAAGGTTTAACTCCCAATTCTATAATATTGGATTGGGTTCTCTCTTTAAACCATTGTAGTAGTCATATTTAACTACCATTACTATCATATTAGACAGAGACACTTACTGAACTAGGTTCACTCTTCATTCTATCCTTCTTTACATCATGAGATATCAATAATTAACAAATTAATAATAGTGATATATATTTCACAGCTGTCACATAATTATTATAATACATATTTGATCCAAAGGATCATAAAACATTAATTATATCAAAATCCATGAAATATAATTTATTTGATAATCATTTCATCATATCATTATCTTTGTTAAAAAATTGGATTCAAAATCAAATCATTATTTCATCAAAGTGTAACCCATGTAAAAAATAAATAGGTTTCAAAAGAATCTTGTCTCTATAAACATACTACATCATAAAAACTAATGAGAATGAGATATTATTATTAAATACCTAGTAAATCATATGTGACATTAAATAATGTCAACATAGATAGAAAATATTTTTGAAATATCACATGTATCATTTCTTAATAATAATAAATATTCTATTTTTAATATAACTTATTAAAAATAAAATAATTTAAAAAGAATTACCTTTAAAAACAATCTTGGAAACATATAATAGATTATTTAGAGATCATTTAAAAAATTTATTGAGGAAAATATCATTTCCGTATTGAAAATTAATTTTTAAAACATAAAAAATAACAAAAAATATTTAAAATAATTATCATTCAGTGTAACCATAAATCTTATAAATAAATCATTAAAATATTTTTCTTTTTTGAGGGTTGAAAATTTATTTCTTATATTACAAATTAAGTCAAATATTCTTTTTTCAATTATAGATAATGAAAAATTGATCTTATTTGGAAAATAAAATGAATATTTATTTCAAAAAAAAAGGTAAAAATGTCTTCAAAATATAATTTGATAGTACTAAAAACAATCATTAATTTTTTAGGAAACATTGATAATGAAAAAATAATTATAAGTAGTTGGGAGAAATAAAGTTGATTTCTCTTAGAAATATTATTTCAAACTCTTGAATGCATAAAGATAATAAATTGAAAGGAAACATACATTTTAATGAAATAACTAAATTAGAATATATCTCTTGAGATTCATGATAGATAATTCATAATATTTTATCCTTAAAATAATAAATAAAAACAATCCAAATAAATTATGGGATAATAATTTAATACCATTTCAATATTAGTATCTTTAAATCATAAAACACATTAAATAATAATATTACATGAATCATAAAATATCATTAGAATAAAAATAAGAATTTATTAAATTCTATTGGGATTGTATTTGCGAATCATAAATAAATAGGTGTATAACATAATGAATGTCCTGAAGATGAAAAACTGAGAAAAAAATATCAGACCATATGTCTTAGAAACCTTTATAATTATTAAATACTCATATATAAGAAATATAAAATTACGATAAATATATTACAGATTTATAATTTTATATTTAATACTATATATGATTTAATTATGTAATTTTACTTATTTTTTATTTTAAATTCTGGTTAAAATCAAACTTCAGGTAAAAACTGCTCATTCTTTCTTTTATATCATGATTAAGAATTTTTTGTCAAATTGCAATGATCAGGGATATATAATATCTAAAATGTAAACCATGTGATATGTATCATATATATTAAATGTTAAATTGTTTAATATAATCCATAAACTTTTGAAAATTACAATGAAATATACTATTCAAGTATATGCTTGGCTATATGTATGCATGACATTCATTTACATTTTCTTTATGAATTGAAGTAAGGAGAGGTAAATAATAAATCACCATTATAGAGTTATTCTGACATCATATATATCACGTATATTGACAATTTTTATCCCTATTACCTAGAATTAAAATCTTATTTGGAAACTGAATCACCGCTCTTCATGAGGTGGTAGTCTTCTGTACGCATGAGTGATGTTATCGTATTTTAATTGATCATAAAGTAAGATGATGTATGTCATATTATTATTAAATTAATATAAATATTTCATAAATACAATATAAAAACAATAAATGTATCAGTATATCTATTAATTATATGTGGGGTTAGAAAACATGTTACACAGCTTGACGAGGTTGTAGTCCAATGTACACATGATTGATTATTTAATTTCCCATTTATTGAAGAGGAGATAGATTTAAGTCATTAAGTTATCATAATAAAAAATTTTATATGATATATACTGGAATTATATTATTTTTATTATTAATATATCAATATATGTTATAAGGTAAGAAGTAAAAAGAAACATCATCTGGATGACATTTTACATCGCCAAGAATAACCTTCTTTGGTACCTTTATTAATTACAATATGATTCATATTTGGGGATGAAAAAATAACTAGAACATTGATATTGTTGTTGGGGAGTTATTTTGGAATGGTTCTATCGATCCATAAAGATTTAGAGATGTGATAAAATTTGGGGAGAATGCCCCATTTTATAATTGAGAAGTATTGTTATATTTTTTAACATCCCAAACTATTCACTAATAGGAAGCCACTGTTACCACAACTTCCACAAAAAATGATAACTATTTATTGGGGGTAGTTTATTTTTGATAATAAACTAAATCACACACAATTTCTTTTAAATATATATTTTTAAATAAGTTATGTTTAATTATTTTACCATTTTTATTCTCAACATAGTATCTCATACATTTTTATTTACCTAGGAAAATTAAATAGTAATATTAAAATTAAAATGATCTAAATTAGATAATTTGGACCCAATTATTCTTCATAATGATTCATATTTATTTAATATAAATCAAATTTTTCTAGATATTAATTTTTAATAAGAACACATATTACTTGCAAACCCCCGTTTTACAAGTAATCACAATAATTAATTTTTATTGTCTTTATTAATCAGTGTTACCGAAAATTAATATTAAATCACTATAAATTATAAATTATAATGAATAAAAATATGAAATAAATATTATCAAATTAAGAACATATAATTCATATAGTTTATTCTAATATTTTTCCCATAGAAATGATGAAAAAATCATTTTCAAGAGACCTAATTCTCAGATGTGTAGAACTTTTTAAAGTAAAAATTAAAAATAATGATTAAAAGGTCATAAATGAAATTAAAAAATTTATAATTAAATAATTTTACGTGTAAATACATCTTAAAATAAAATTTTCCTTCTATAATATTTAAATGAAAATCATTTTTTATTAAAAATATTTTCTAAAAATTCATAAAAAAATTATTCTTTTCAAAAACATCTCCAAAATATAATCAGTGAAAATATTGAAATTAATATTTCGTGAATAATTAGTATTTTATGAAATTAATTTTTTAATTGGGGAAACTATTTATTTTATTATTTTATCATAAAAATAATGAATTTTTTTTTGAGAAGATATTATTTTCGAAAATGATAAATTATTTAATATTAATTAAGTAATATTTTATCAATAAGTATTATTTATATTATATAATTATAAATAAAAATTAAAATTTGGTTATACCAATTCATACTGATATTTTAAAAATCTAGTTTATAAAATTCATGTTAATAAAATAGTACTATATCATGGTTCATTGAAACACCAGTTTTGTTGTAACCCATGATTACAAAGAAATTTAATTTAATAAAAAAATATATATTTCAAAAAAAATAGTGTTGTTACATTCTACAACCCATTCAACAGATTTGAACCTAAATATTAATCACACTACAATAAAATTGGGATAATTCTGCCTTATTATATCCTCATGATCCGAATTAGCTTCATCAAGCAGGTGGTTTCACAAAAATAACCTTGACTAGGTGGGTGGTCTTATTTTGTAGAAAATTCTCTGTAAAATCACGAGTCTTAAAAAGTTTCTCCTCATATGAAATATCGATATCCTATGCTACAACCTTTGATTATAGATAATGTGATAGAAGAGGCTTTTTACTTCCTTCGGATATATAAATAAATAAATAAATATAAATAAATATAAATATATATATGGAAAACATCGTGAACTCGGAAGTGGTTCAGTTAGGATATCATTTGATAAGACGCTTCCCTAATATTACAAAAAATTTCAATCGGACCAATAAACATATTACTTATGTCAACATTCATTTTTAATCTCAATTCTTAACCAAATACAAATTTAAAATTTCAATGATGATTGTTAGAATAACTTTTTCTTAGTCTTTGTGATGCACTTATTTTTTACTGAATAGAACAAACATTATCTTAAATTTCATCTTCTAGATATTGTCCCAATATGTTTCTTTCTAAAGAATAATTCTAGTATGTTTGAACTTAAAACTAATTTTTATTGTGTTATTTATATGTATCCATCTAAATTCAAGAGTTAAAGCTATTTTTGGATGAAAATTCCACTAGAGAAAGGTGCTAATACTGACCACCATTTAATTCCATTGAACAAGATGTCATCATATCATCATGGTTTTATAATTTTCTCTCTAAATGACCATTTATTTAACAGTAATACATTGGGTTGAAACATAACACTTTATTAGGAGTCTGATTGAGTCGCCTGTAGTACTTATAGGTAAACCTCATATGCCAAAGAGTTATAATGGACTGCGGTAATCCATGAATCCATTCAACATTCATTATATATATATCCAAGAAAACCATTCCAATGTGTAATATTCTCTAATAGTAATGAAGTGTGTTGACACTATATGGTGATATATTGTAACCCATAATGAATTATTCCCATTAGTAGTTTTGTTGAGTCTGGCCACAAAATACATAGTGATTTTTCATAATAACATTCTTATATGGGTAATGGTTGTAAAATTCCCATATTTTAATTTCTATAAACCCTAAATTTTTAAAATTTCATGCACCAGAATACATATTATTCAATATATCTTTTCATTCAATCTCACATGAAATACCCTTCATTTTTATATACATCTATGGAGTTATGAGATGAATAGAAAATAATGAACTACGAGCCTCTTCTAGCATCACCTTCAAATACAGTACAGATAAAACACATACAAAATTACTAATCCTTATCAATCCTTCACACTAAAGGTTAAACAAATGAATATTTCCCACCATCATCTACAAATCTACATCTTCTTTCAACACCAATTTAATATTCACTTTGATATATGGTCACACACTCAATTGAGAATGGTTATATATCACCTTTATGAATTCAATATTCATTCCCTAAAAATACATTAATATTATATCATTTTTTATCCTCAATATTGATAATATAGCATGATTATTCCAACTAAATGAATCGAACCCCATATTCTCTTTCCCAAGGTTGTAATATATTTTACAGTGATATTATTTTATAACATATACCCATCTTATTTGGTGCATATTTATCTTCTTCTATGTGAATATATATTTTATACTAATCCGATTAGTCTATATTTCACACTTTTATATATAAATATTTTTCTTACATATAAATAATTCATAAATTTAAATAGATAACACCACACCTTGAGTTGGATAGTTTTTTTAGTCAACATTTAATTTTAATGAGGCATAAGCTATCACCATATAGTTCTTCATAAGGATGCATCCCAATCCCATCATTGATGCAACACTGTAGATTAAAAATCATTCTCTACATAAGGAAAATTTAATAATAGGTTCACTATGTAATCTTATATTCAAATTCTAAAATGTTTACCCAAATTCATAGTTATAATGGAACTAGGATTGCTTATAAGATAACATGGTGAGTGTATTATATAGTCTTAAAAAATTATCTAAACCATTGATAATATATAACTAACCCCTGAAAACATCAGATCTTAGTAACAGTGGTTCATTTGGGCCAACATTAAATATATTTTTTTTCTAATGGATCCATTGATACACAATCTCTTCATACTATATGACCATATCATGAGACCTTTTTTATTCAAAATTTATAATTAGTAAATTTTTCATAAAACTTATCCATCCTTATGGTCATTAGCACAATCCAAAAATGGTCTTCATCTTATTCCTTTCATTTGAAAAGTATATTAATATCATATATAAATACTATTGATGACTAAAAAAGTAATATATAAAAACTCAATTCATTATGTCCATAAATATATAAGTGTTATTTGTAATACCATGTTGAATTACTATATACTTGCAATATTTGTATCTTATATAGAAAGATGTCACGGGTGTTTCTAAAAACATCACCATCTATTAATTATATCTAGAATAATGGTTAATCATGAAAATATTTTGAGCTCTTCAAAATTGATCAAACTATTCATCAATATGGGGTAAAGGATATATGTTTGTAGTTGTGACCTTGTTCAGTTTTGGATAATCAATGAATTTTCTAGTTGATCCATCATTTTTATTTATAAAAATAATAGGTGCACCCCTTAAGACACACAATTGGATGAATGAATCACTTTTCACTGATCTCATATGGTTTCATCATTAATTAGTCAAACTCAATTTGGTCTACTCTATAGGGTTTCTTTGAATATGTTGCCACATCATATAATAGTTCTACTTGAAACACATGTTCACATTTTTTTTTATTAAGATACTATTTTGCAAAAAAGTAAAAAAAACTCCCATCCAAAATGCATATCATTGATAATGATTTACACACTAGAAATCTGGGGCTAAAATCCCTTTTAAATAAAAATCAATATCCCGAAAACATATTTCATCTCCATTGAAATTTAATATCAATCAAAATATTGATAGATGATCATTGGTTTGATTGGAATATTAAATTTGATTTCCATTACAAGGATGTGATGTGGGGTTTATGTAGATTAAAGTGATCCATACTTCGGATAACAAAAGATTTATCAATAGGGACTAAAACTATGTTTTTAGTAAGCACATTATGATAAAATTAAACTATAGAATAATCATAGACATGAGATTTCATCATCGTTCCATCGGGAATTTTCACCACTAATTCATCATCAAATCATTGAGTATAGAAATTAAGATCGTTATATTCTATTCATGATATAAATGAATTTATATAACTAATGTTGGATAGGATAATTAAAAATCTAAGCATACCAATTTCCACCTCAACATTACCTTTCTCCCTTTAGAGCGATACTATATCAAAAATTGTTATCATGGCCATAAATAATCAATAATCATTTTGATTAATGTTGAAAAAATGTTTCATATGATGCCAAAATCATGATACCTTCATTTATATCTATGATACAAAATGTTTATCTTGCATCATTAATGAAAATTACTCAAATAATTCTAAACTTTTGTAAATAGTTTTCGAATTTTGAATGAACCTCCCCCATGAGTGTCAAACAAGGTGGGAAATAAGGATTGTTTCCATACACTAATTATGGGTCGAGTCCAGTTCAATATACCAATTTTGGATTTATTACCGATACGTATAAATATTTCCAAGAAACATCAACTTGTATCATTTAGATATAGATATGATTTTTTAAATACCATGAATTAAATCCATTAAAAAAAATCCCAAACATTATCTTATAATTCGACTCAACCTTGGACTTATCCTTATAGAAATCCTTATTTTCGGATTTAAATTTTCTTATCCATGTTTCAAATGATTATCTAATCCTAACTCTAATTCCAATTGAAGTGACATGATGTTATCATACATAAATATTATATCATAATTTATGAATGGTAATTATTTAATATACTAATTCACACCAGAATCACTGAGGTCTAGTTCCATTAGAAAAATTGATAATGTAATAACTTGATCTAGATTGAACTAAATCATCTCCTAGTAATTTATGTATAAATAGAAGTCATATTAGACATATAATATATAATATGTATCATAATAACCTAGTGAATGTAAACATAAAAATTGGGGGCCTCTGAAACATAGTACGGGTAAACAATGTTGCCATTAACATAAACTGAGAATAAGGGTATGTGATCATGATAATAACATTTGGAAACCGTTACATGCATATAATAGATCATAAATATTAGTCATGTAATTAATCAT
Source organism: Viscum album (assembly GCA_963277665.1). Taxonomy (NCBI): domain Eukaryota; kingdom Viridiplantae; phylum Streptophyta; class Magnoliopsida; order Santalales; family Viscaceae; genus Viscum; species Viscum album. Next base: position 1,098,507,908 of record OY728157.1, read on the forward strand.
GGATGTTCATAAGAGATAAATCATTGTGTAATTCAGTAATATAATACATAGAATCATAACATTGGTATAATACATTGAATTGTTTAATATATATATAAAATAAGATGTTTTTTTCTTAGTATTTATGGTGTCACTTCTAGTACTAACACAATAGATTGGGTTTATAACCAAAATCGTCCTACATGTCAATTTTCACTATGAATATTGTCATTGTGTGTTTGGATAACTCTCAAAACAATCATAATAGTCATCGTTCACTCCCAATACTATCATAGTGAATTTTAATGATTCCCCAGACCAACATAGTAGTCATGGTTATTTATGGTGACTATCATAGTTAATATTGTTGGTTACAAAACTAGGTTCACAACCCATTATACACCTATTTATCTCATGAGAGATAAATAATTAACCAATCAATTAAAAAAAATTATAGGTCTCACCCATCACAAAATCAATATCATACATACCTATACTATATGAATATAAAACATTCATCATATCAGAAACCATAAAAAATAATTTCCCTAATAATTCCATCATATAATTAAAAAATCCATAAAAATAGAAATGATGGAATCATACAAACATATCCCCTGTAATTCTTATATGACATCAAATGATACCATCATCGATGGAAAATTAATTTGAAAAATCACATGGAACATTTTTGGAATTAAATATCAATTAAATATTGAAAATAAAATTTCCGAACAATTTTAACAATATTTTATTTGAATATAACATTGGAAAAATATATTTGAAATAATAAATATCATTACAAACATTTCACGAGTAATAAATTAATTTAACATTGAAAATTTCTATTTTAATAATAAAATTTCAAAAAACATTATAAATATAGTATTCATTGTAAATAACCATTAAAATATGGAATTAAATATATTAAATATTGTGTTTTCATTACATTTGGTGGTATTTTTCATGTCGTATACCACAAAGCAATGATTCTTTTCACATTTACCATAAAATCAAATCATATGTTTTTAATTGAAAATAACATGAATATTAATTTTAAATAAATTTTTAAAAATTTAAAATAAAGTTATAAATTTAATTAATGAATAATTATAGAGTATAAAAACAATTGTTCAATTTTCTTAAAATAACTTGGATATTAAAGAAAAAGGGATATTCAACCTAGGAATTAAATAAAATGGATTTTTCCTAGAAATATTCTATTGAAAAATTTAGTACATAAATAGAGTAAAATTAAATTAACACATTTATTTTCATTAAATAACTATAATTTAATAACATTCATGTGATTATTTAGAGATTGATTATAAAATTTAATCATCATAATAAAAAACATACATTATCCTGATAAACAATTTGATTGTATCATAAAATCCTTACCATTTTGGTAACACTGAATCGTAATCCCAATAATTAAATAACATTAACTGTAACATAAAATATCATTATAACAAATTAATTTATCACACTACATGAAATGGTGGATTTATATACACCTCAAAATTGAATATATTTTTATTACATAACATTTTTTCAAATAATACGAATTGACACACAAATCTCTTACCTTAAGTCTTGACATCCTTTAGACAAATTAAATACTTCTATAAAATAAAAAATTATTTATTATAAATTTATTAAATAATCACTTGTATATATATATCAATGATATATGATTTATTGATGGCCTTATATAACCCATTTATTAAAAATTCCTTGTTAAAATATGATTTTGGGAAATAACTACTTTATTTGTTCGGTATGTTTTGATTTGATATTTTGGATCTCTTACATTAACTGGGGATACATAATCTAAAAACAATATCTATAATATAAATATCAGATATATTTGTTATAATTTTATTTATAGTAATCTATAAATTATAGAGATATGGAATGAAATACATCGTTCATGGAGATGGTAGGCCGCATGTACGCATGAACGTTGTTTCCAATTTCTTGATGAATATAATGAATAAATTGTAAATAATTAATAAAATTTTAAGATTACCTATTTTATATTATATATCAAATATAGTCCTTATATTTTTCTTAATTCACATCCATGCAAGGATGAACAGAAAAATGAATGACATCACTTAGGGAGGTTGTCTTCCACAATACATAGGAGCGATGATATCATATTCCCACTGAATGTAATGTAAGAATTTATATGTGATATTTTAATTCAAGAAGTATAAATTTTTCAAAAATAATATATATATATATATATATATATATATATATCTGTGTGTGTGTGTGTGTGTGCACATATATTTAATACATCATTAACTCTATATGTGATAATAAGCTATGAAAACTGATTTACATTCCTCTATGAGGCGATAGTCAGATGTAAACCATGTAAATTGTTTCTTTTCCCATTTAAGGAATGTAGAGAGAATGTATATAATTTAATTAAAATAAAAAATATCAGTATATTGTATATAAGGTTTTCTATATTTTATTTATTAATCGATTAATATATTGTGTAATATAATATATGAAAAGAAGGACCTAAGTGAACATAATTACAATCACTTCGATCAACAACCATTACATTATACATTAAGGGTCATAAGATTGGTATTCTATGAATAAAAAAGTTATAGGACATTTATAAGGAATTCTTATGGTATCATTAAAGTTTTTAGTAGATCCAAAAGATATAATAGGTGTGAATAAGTGATGATAAAAAGATACCATTTATAAATGAGGAGGACATCCATTTTTTTAAATACGAAAAATTATTCAGTAATGGAAAGAAAACTTCACCCCACGTGCCTATAAAGTAGATAAATAATAGAGTGGATATATAGTACTTTTATCTAAAACTATTCCAAAAATATGTATATTATTCATTTTATTCATTAGCATTTAATTTAATTTATTTAAACCATTTTAGTTTTTTTAATGGTAACTTTTATCATTTTCATTACAATTTCATTTTACCCATTGTGAATAAATTTAAAATTAGGCTTATTAGATAATTTTTAACCACTTATTTTAAATAAATATTAAAATTTGTTAAATATAAATTCCATTTTGGTAGAAATTAAATTTTCTCACTAGCACATTAATATGTAAAACATCATTTTTACCTTAATCTCTATAGTTAATTTTTATTTTATTTATTAATATATGTAACCAAAAAATAATTTTAATCTATTATATAATATAAATTTTTTTCATTATAAATACAGAATCAATTTAATCAAAATTCAAATCAAATAAGAGATGAAATTTAAATTATGATTAATCCTATAGACACGAGGAAAAAGGAGTTCCCATTAGATAATTTTCAAATGTTTATACATTTATAATATGTAAATAAGAAAATATTGATTTTAATTACCTAATTTGATGATATAAATATTTAATTTAACTAATTATACATTTAAACTAATTTAAAAGTTTAATTGATATTTTAAATTCATTAAACGAGAATCTGATTCTGAATAAAAATAAGTATATTTTACTATTCACTATAATATTAATCATTACAAAAATTTCTCAAAAATTACTTCAAATGTTATTTAGACATATGGATTTAAAATAGCAATTTTTTTTAATAATATGGTAAAAAATTCCAAATTTTTTTTATTTTTTTCTCAACACTTTTAATAAAAACATTTTTTGAGAAAATTATATTTTTGAGAAATATAATGTTTTTACAAAAAAATTATGCAATTTTCTTAATCATAATTTTTTTTAAAAAAATATTTTATAGTTAATATTTATTTTTTATTTATAGTCATAATTTTAATTATAATGTTATGGTTATAAATATCATGTTAATATATTATTATTAAAATTATATCATGGTTTGTTAAATCTTGGTGTTGCATATAATGCAATCAAAAATGAAATTAATTTGGATTTTCAAAAACAGATCAAGAAAATTTGGGGTTTTACAGTTCATACCATCCATATATAGTATCTTTACAATTGATCATAAATTTAAATTCATAAGTAATCTTTTTAGGTCTTATGTGACTTGTTTTTTATTGGATTATTTATTTTTTTGGAGTTTTTGTTGGAATATATGAATATGGTTGACATAACACATGTGTTTTTATTTAATTTATTTTCAATATTATTTTGGGAAGTGTTTTTTATTTTTTTGGGATTTATGTTCAATATTATAGAAAACCACGAGGATTGAAATGTGATTTTTATGATAAGGTGATTAATGTTATTTTTGATGATGTTCATTTTATTTTTGGGCAACTTATTTGATTCAGTTATATTTTGGAAATATATATATATATTTTTTCAAAGTGTTTGATATCATTTTATGCATAATTATTTTGTTAATTTTTAGTGAAATATATTGGTTTTTGTATTTATGCCAAGATGATTCGAGATATTTTGGGAAAAGATTATAATATTTTTGGAGAATGTTTTATGAGTATTTAGGTATTCAGAATTTTAATTTATGAGTGAGAAATGTTATTTAGGGGAAAAAGAATAGCGGAATTTGGAGGATCATGTGATTTTTTTTGGATTTTTTTATGTTTATTTGGTGTATATTATATATTTTAAAGCTTTATTTTATTATGGAATCATTTTTGAAGTACATAGTGTTTTATTTTATATATTAGGTTTTAAATATTAATGTAATATTTTTTAATATCATGGTTTATCAATATATCATTTGTTATTACCATTACACATATTAACCGGCATTTTTTATTTTATTTCAAAAAAAAGAGGATGATTTTTTAAAAAAATGTATCCATTTAATGAGGAACATTATCTACTAATGTGTAATGACATCTATGAAGTGTTTATATTAATGCATTATGTCACGATCTGAACAAATAAGGCTCAAGCCACAACTACACCAGTCTTTCCTTCATAAGACATGGGCGGTGGAAGGTTTCGAAAGGAATAACTTACATGGGAGGCCTTTGCCTAATATTTCAATATGAACAAACTCGACCATATCCAAGCTTCAGTAAAGAGAACAAATAATAAAATTTGAAATATATAAATAATAAAAAAAGCATGTAAAATTTTTAGGTAGTACAAGAGGACTAATATGTACAATAAAAATTAAAAATAGAAAAATAAAAACCTTAAATGAAAGAAATCCCAACCAAAAATAATCATAAAACAAGTCATTAGGAATCCTAACCCCGAATCCCCCATCTCTGACAACCTTATATGGTAAAATGTAGTAGAGTATCTCTATTATCATTTGTAATCACTACTAAAATTTCCATCATCTGTATATGAAATTACATGTGTGGGAAAACCCCATGTAGGGGTGGGTATATACATACCAGTCGAATGCCCTAAAATCAGAAGGGGGTAGCAGTAAGAGACATGATTGGAATAGGTATCTCAACCCAACGAAATTGGTTAAACAAATACAATGATAGGATATATATATATTCGGAATAAAATTAGACATTGTGGGGGAGAAGGAGGATCTCTATCTCACAACCTAGCAGTGGAAAGAGCTCCCACATTTCCAAAGGAATATCAATGATTCCTAGCATTTCACAAAACTTTCAAAAGAGTCGTCCATGTTAAGACACTCCTCACCACTATGCTACAAAGTGAAGAGGAACAATATCTAGGTAGATGAATTATGAATTGAAACAAAATGTGAGTTTTACTATGTAGATAGAGGAAGCATGCACTTAGTCCTCAATAGGGAGCCACTTCATAGATAACTGGAGGAATCATGATCTGTAGTGACAGGTGGGTACTAATCTGATATTTGAGGAAACATTCTAAGACCCCCGCAAGAGGGTTCCACTCAATAGTGAATAGACGACCTGTGAATTATATTGATAGTATATATCCACTATATTAGTCGAGGACCCAAACCCTAAATCTGGATGATGGTGGAACAAATAGTCAATAATTAACAGATGTCGTGTCATGTCTAGATGTTTCCACTCTACAAATAACTATAGGACCAATACCCTAAATAGTAGAAGAGTATCCCCAAGTTGTCGAGGACCCATTCCACTCCCAGATAGAGGGTTCCACACAAAAATTAAATAGAGGACCCATAATCTATCCAGTATGATGTTTACACAACAATCTCTTAGATGATCATTCCTGGTCACTAACCTCATTGGTCATTGCCTAAAAAAGTGTCACACTCGGTACATCTCCCAACATATCTCAAAATTTCTCACGAAGAGTACTATTGAATTCTACGTAGAAAAACACTCAAGATAGAATATTGACTATCCAAAATTTCCATCTTCATGAAGAAGATACATTAGTTAAAAGTTTATCAAAAAAATATGTAGGGCCACACAACGTGTAAAGGGGGCCACACAACGTGTGATCACGCCCCACCACCTACCCATATCCCATACGATATATAAAAAACATTCCATATAGACCTAAATGGTGTGTTTGGTTCTTAGAAGGTGTTCATCAGCTACCCATGGTTATTTATGTTCTCTTGGTCATGCCCTTGAATAATTAACTACCACCCTGAAAGATGATACATGAAATATTCTCCAACTTGTGTGCATGCATATGCTTTAAGGAATGTCCATGTTCTATGAACTTGGGTGTTTACATTGGCATAGTTTTCTACTCATATACTCTTCCACATTTCCTATCTACTATGGCTAGGTCACACGACATGTGACCTCATCACATGGTGTGAGATTCGTATCATTTTCCATAACATGAAAACATTGGTATTATGGGTATTACACATAGTTTTTTCTAATGTGTATATATCATGATTTCATATTCTTCTAAGAAATTTATTCCTATACTTTTGAGTTAAACATATACCTCTTCCCCATTTAATCCTTCCTCATGGACTCCCAAAACTGATATGTAATCCTTTTCCATTTTTTCCATCACTCTACTCGATAGAAAACTAGATTTTCGATTCACCTACTCAACTTATGTATGAACCTAATTCATCTCCTGTACCACTCCCTAACAACATAGGATCCCAGATCCCAGATGAATTCTTTTTAACTCAAAAATACTATGATCAATCCATAATTATTCAACCCACTCATCACACAAGAATCATCCACGAATCCATGGTCCTCATCTAGTTTGATCCCACTTGGAAATGTCGAACTCATACCCCTAGGCCATTCTGTAAAGAATGAAAATAAAAATTCTGTAAAAGAACAATATTAATATTTATAAAAATATATTTCCAATAATTATTGTCCAAATGATAAAAATTAGGATTCTCTAGTAGATAAAGGTATATAAATACTGTAAAATTTCTTCACAGGCTCGTGAAAAGGCTCAATTTGAATGGATATCAAGGAAATGTATGATCATGCTCAATCATATAATAAATTTTGGTAGAATCCACTAATTTAGAATTCATAACTTATTATTGGATCATTTTTTTAATTACTAGTGAACGACAATGATGAAGTATAGTTATCACATCCATTGTGCATTAATTCACCTAGATCTAGAGTCTCATTGTCAACTAATTGTAATTCTCGAATGGGAGGTGTTAGGACTCTATTATAAATGATCCCCAGGTAAGGTGACTACATCTAGAGACCCTCTATAACAAGGATAATATGTATGGAATTAGGTTTTTATGGGTTAATTGAATTTATCAAAAAAATAACTATTTAATCCACAAAACACACGTGCCAATGGACATTCTATCTGAACACCCTATGCTGACCCATTTTAGATAACAGCAAGGGTAAAAATAAAATTTTAGTTCTAACTATGGAATATTATTTTCAATTAAAATATACTTTGAATATTTATCCCATATTCATTATAAATCAATTCTATTTTAATATAAATATTTATAATGATTTTATATTATTATTTCATGTCACAACTGACCTCAGATTCACCTATCATCTTAGCACATGGATCTAAAAATATTTCTTGATATATTTCAGATTCGTACATTAAAAATATAGGGTCTCTAAATTTTTCTACACATCATAATTTTCTACCATGAAATGAAATACATAAACAAAAACCTTGTGATACTAAGACAACATTTTTGTCACCTCATCCCATGATCTCTCATAAATGCTCCCATCAGTCCACAATACACGAACCAAGGGAATTGACCATCTGCATATGGTCCTCTCATGAGTATATTATCTCCCAATTGGGTTCTCCATAAAAGTGATTCAATAATTAATTTTTATCTCACTATAGATACTAACGGGCATAGGTTCATGAACGTATCTCCTCAGCTATGAAATATGAAAATCGTCGTGCACCTGATCCAACTGTGGGGGTAGGGTGATGTGGTAGGAAACCTCTCCAACCTGCTACAAAATATCAATTAACATGATGATCCTTGAGGAAATCATGCCTCACTAACTGAATATCCCCAATCCAAATCATTATGAGACTCTCAGAAATTTGTGGTATCCCTTATTCATATATTAGGGCCTATAACATTTATCTTCATAAGATTTCTATTTTCTCTTGGAAATCCTCATCCACATGTGGATTTCATTAACCTTCTCTATCATTACATGTACCATCGTCTTCACAATACGATACACCTAACTAATCTCAATGTTGTACAAGATGAAATTTTAGTGTATTCCATATATGGCAACAAATGGTGACATGCTGATAATATAATGGAAGGTATTTCTGTACAAAAACTCTACAATGGAAATAGATCCTTCCACCTCTGGATGTTTTCTAATACCCATGTTCTTCACAAATCATACATCAAAATGATAGATATCTAAATCTTCCCTTTATTTCAAGAGTTTAAAGGTTACATTCAGCCTCATCTGTTTCTTTAATTCCTCCTATAGACCCCTCCAAAATAATTGTGTGAACCATGCATAACAGTCAAGGAAATATTTAGCGTCACCCCAAAAGGTGAATAATATCTTATACGAACACCATCCACATACTCTTTACCAATCATAGCCCCATGATAAAAAGTATGTTCTCCAACTGCATGAGTTGATAATTTTTCATCCATATAGTATCATGGAATCTCCTTATCCAAGTAATACTTATCATTAAATCCATGGATATTCAATGCCATTTTAACTTTGGGATCACAAGAAGATGTAAAACACTTCTAAATCATAGTGCTTAGCCTTCACCTGCTGACTGGTGAGGCACTAAGAGATGAACTCAGCCATGCTCTATCTCATGTCGGACCACCAAAAATTTCACTGAATGTCTCAACATTTCTTCCCCCCAAAAGGATATGAATCCAATAGATAATTGTTAAAATCTATCATCACCACTTCTCACATCATGACTGGGACCACCATATGTCCCTAGAAAAGGATGAAGTGATTCTCTCACATTCAATATCCATCAGTTGAAAATATTAAAGAAATCTATTCACATATGGAATCATAGTGGATTTATCCGAATTGGGATTCTATTACAATTCTCTAAAGTGGAGGAGTCAACTTCATCGACTAATGAAAAGCTACACCTTCCTATAAACTATTGTCACCTGCATGGAATTAACCTAATCCAATGCCTCCGTGACCAAACAGGCCTATGAATTTTTTTTGTTGAAATATACTACCACATTGTACATTCACATAGTATAAACTATCTCATATTCATAGACTATTAGTTACTAAATCCAGTTCATCTATGTGACGTTCAAGTCTCTCTATGTGAATACATACCTGAGACTTTGATGGAATAACTAAATAACAATGTTCTCTCTATAAATATACTTCCTCCACATTTTTCATAACGTTGACTACCACTTCAAGATCTAGGTTGTGAGTCATATAGTTCTAATCATGGGGTATCAGTAGCCTAAAATCAAATCTGATTACATTATATCTCTATATCAACACACTATAGAGCCTAGATCACGAGGAATCACAATTCAATTCAAATTTCTCATGTTCATCTGGTAGTCACAAAATAGATGAGATAATCAGCTATATCCTCAACTCCTCAATGGCCATATTACACAAGATAATCCAGGAATACAACTACCTTTTCTTTTTGATGGTGTTAATTAGGGATTTAATCTTAGATAATTCATCCACAACCCTCTAGTAGACACCTCCGAGAAAATAAAACTCCTCACCTATGCCACAATTTTGGGGGATTCCCATGAAAGCACATTATTGATATTCACCGATTCCACATCTAATCCTAGAAGAGAAAATAAATTCTCAAATTAGTGAAACTCAAAGTGAAAAACTAGACCATTGAGAGATTAATATATGTACAGATCTCATGATGAAGATCTAGAACCGTCATCCTATGTTCTGCATGTTCCTCCATCGATTCAGAGCATATGAGTATGTTTTCAATAAAGAAAAAAACTCATACAAATAAAGATGGTAGATGTTGTTTCTCAAATCAATAGACATAGTAGGTGAATTCAACACACTAAAATTAATCACAAGGAACTCATAGATTCTAAAGAGGGATTATAATTCCTTCTTTATAATATCACCCATAAGAACTCTCTACTGGTGGATGCAGGATTAAAGATCAACCTTTGAGAAACATTTTTCACCTAAGAACTGATCAAAGAGGTCATGAATGCTATGAATGGGGTTATTATTATTTATCATGGACTGGTTTAGCTGAGGATAGACCTCACAATGCATAATCTCTTATCCTTGTTTTCCACAAAAAAACATAGTGCAACGTTGGTGGGCACAAAAGGTCTGATAAATCCCTTCTCTCGATGGTCCTATAACTATAACAGTAGTTCCCATAACTTATTAGGGGTCATCCAACACGAAAAAAAAATATGTGTGTTGAACTAGGATAAAATTAAATAAAAATATAGATCCCCAAACTAAGAGATAGACCTCGAACATCCTCTAGAATTTTTCCCGTAAAATACCCAACAACTTAAGATATCTAGATTCCTGAAGAGAATATTGTACTAAGATAAACACCTGAAAATTTATGTGTGATGGGATGTATGATCCTACTCACAAAACCTAATTAGTAAACCATGACATATCTATCACCCATAATGTTTAATATCTTCTAAATAATGTGATTGAATCTGACATATCAATTTTGACAATAAACTTGGGCATAGATTATGTAGGAGCAATCCATAAAAAATATGACGTCATGTGGTTCCATCATGATGACCAAAAGATCCCATGAGAACCTTACTCCTTGAAGCAATAAATCACACTACATGAAGATTATATATATATAGAATATTTTTACCCGTATTAACCTGACGACAATGCTAGTGTGTTAAATCCTTTATTGGGAACACTCGCTCTCGTACATAGAGTAATGTGATGAAATAATGACACCCACCTATGCTCATAATAATGATGAAAGAGTATAATAAACATATATTTCACCTCCCATAACCTTGTGTGCCACATCTTCATACTCCTCCATATCCTGTAACTATTTGTAGCCCCAACTACCAGCCCCCTGAGAATTATGAGGGCCTAATAGTGGTGGTGGTGATGGAAGGATAACATAGCATCGTCAACCACCCACATATCCTCCTAATAGAGCTCTACCTACTCCAATATTAGCTCCACCTCCCTTGGGACCGCCCTACCCTCAGCCAGGAGATCTACAATCAAGGTGTTGCCTCCATCATAGAGGTACATCTGTTATATAGCTATGATCTTCACCACATCTGGTCAACATATCATGTGCCTTGTTACATCACCTTTATCATAAACTATACCACCCCTCCCCAAAGATTCCATAGTCTTCTTATATTTACCATAAATCATTCCCCTGTCTCAACCTGGAAAGATCTTTGATGTTGAGATCCTATTGGCTAGCACTGTAAAGCAGCTGTAAATGAATCACCTCTATAATGCCCACATACAACTCCATCTTCCTGGATGATCTCATATTGAAATACCTCCAACACCAATGCCTCCTCAAACCCGTAGAATATGTGGGAAAATACAAGGTTGATATAGTAGAATGAATATCTCTTTGGATACCCTTCCCAAACCACCTCACCTAGATGTATACATCGCCAATCATGTTGAGGGGGAACCGTGTAGGGTTTGAATCCTACAAAAATACTCGAACACAATCATACCACCCAAATGATGCACTATAATATTCTAAATACAAACTAATAGTAATAATGTTTTGTAATACTCCTCATGGAAGAACATTTGGAAGGTATTACATGAGAATGTTGATGCCTAATGCATCAATTTGTCTAGACTCCACCATCGCTCAATAGCTCCATGGAAAAGGCAGGATGCTAGTGCAACTAACTGAACATACAATTTTCAGATGATCTGGAAAACAAAAATCACTAAAACAAGATAATCCTCCACTTCCTAGGGTTTTGTATCATACTAGAATCCCAACAGCATCTAGATATGGAACGTGGGGATTCTATTATGCATGTACACACCTTAATCCTCCTCTGGTGGAATGATCTACTACTCAATAGATTGTGGTGTTTCTACTATTCCAAAAGGTAGAATAGTCTCATGTGATATTTCCTATACTAGGGCATCATAACGCATTGGATTGCTATCTTGATCCAGATTCAGTAACCTAGATAATAATCATCACAAATAAATCCAAAAAATTTAACTTGAACGTACGATAGTCTGATGAACATATATTATAATGGGGAGATATCGCTAGAATGTAATTAAAAATACCAAATCATATATTATTCCTATACCACTGATCCAACAACCAATTTCCTAGTATTCTGAGTTGAAAATATTCTTTTAAAAGTCTTAGTGATTGGATATATTAGTCACCAAACAAACAATGCCTTCCCAAACCTGAATGGAATACTCAAAAAAATTTGATATTATAACCCTAAATCCTAAAAAACAATCATATGGGAAAAAATCACAACTCTATCTTATGTGATAAACTACTTGAATTCCAATATTTCATTACCAATCCATATACATCAATTCAGGGGTACACAATGTGCAATAGTACCCACATAGTGTGTGGTCACATTCCTCCTCCTGGTTGTGTCACATTCGGTACATGGATCACTACCCCAAAAAACCTCCATTGCTTCTGAGTGGACTAAACAGTATCTACACAATCTCCTTGCCTTGTACATGTAAACTTTCATGTGTCATAGTACACAAGTACAAGAATTTTTCTCCGTCATGGGGTCATGCTCGTGCTCCGGGTTGTGTCCATGCACACTATTACAAAGTGTGACCTCCTGCATGGGGTACTACAATTTTTTCTTCCACATGACGTTTATACTTGTGGAATTATACATTTCATGTTACCTAGTCACATAGTTTGTGATCCATTACATTTTCAAAAACCATATTGCCGCTACTTTTGAGGTACAACCCAACATCTTTTTATCCAAGTAAATGATCTGTGGTTGTGTTTTCCCATGAAACAAAGATACCCTCTTATGTGTTTTACATCCTCTTCCAAAAAATAAAATATATCATCTGTGATTCCTAAAATTTATGTGGACACCTTCTTTCATCTTTACCATCCATCTGTAGGCCAGGAAACTGATTTTGGATTCACCCAATCAATGCTCGGTTGTGCCTCATTCATCTGCTATGCTTTTTCATCTCCACTATAGATCCAAGATCAAGGATGAAATATTACACGATCGAAAAATCCTTCAAATACATCCCTATTTCGTGCATCCATTTCTCACTTGTGATTCTTTCGTGAATCTGAAGGTCTGTTGGGATCGATCATGGTCAACAATGTCAAACATAGACCATGTTGGACAATTAGTGAAGAATGAGAATAAAAAAAGGGTAATGAACTACAGACTTGTGTGACACAATACCTATATGATTTTTCATTACCGAGAAATAAAAATTGGGATGCACAGTGGTGATAAAACTGAAAAATTAATTTTAAAACAGTTCATAGGCTCATTCAAAGACCCAATGAGAAATAAAATCAAAGATACTATATGATAAATGTAAATAGATTAATCAATTGGGTACGAATCAAAAAATGGATGATTCATATATTTTGATTCGATCATTCCTTGTGGATGAGTGTGCATTCCACTGAATAAGATGAGTCATTATGTTCGTTGTGCCCTGATTCTCCAGGAATCATGGTCTCAATGAAATCATATTTTTATCTACAATAAGAGAGGGTAACACTATCCTCATTATAATCAATGTTTCATAAAGAAAACATGGTATATCCTCCATACTAATGATTATTCATAGGGATTTATATTTTTAGGTTTAATTAATTAATTGTAAACTACATTAATTCATCCCATGAACATACTAATCAATGGATGTTTTATCTGAACACCCAGTACTCCCCCATTTTAGGTTTCTCATAGAGTAATCCTATCATACCAAATCCATTAGTGGACTCATATTGTAAATATTTGATTCCATTTAGGAGTTATACAATTTTATTTTATAATCCTCTCTTGTACACAATAAATAATATTTAATATTTTAATTCATTTAATTTGTGTTATAACATTCATCTAAATTGAATGTCATCTTCGTGTCTGATTATGAAAAAAATTAATTGATATATTCCAAAGTATAATAAAACTAAAATAAGATATCCACAATTATATATGAAAAAATATTTTTCATTAATTATTATTTCAAATGTGATCTAAAATTTATTTGGAAACTAATCGAAACACACACCCTAAGGGTGACGTGGTTCTTATAGAAATAGGATTAAATCTGGTAAGCATGTTTTCTTATATAATATAAATATATATACTCCTTAAAAATGATTTAAATAAAGGTTAATATATCTATTAATATGTATCAAACAACACTCAATAATCATGTCTAGCCTTTGGATTCTAATTCTCAAGTCCAAGTGTTATGATATTTCATAAATAGTTTATGAAATCATTATTTATAATGTGATATGTTTTTAAATCATTACATTAATTTTTTTTAAATATAAATATTTTATTATGAATATATAATGGTACAATATATTTTTAATCACAATTTAATACTATGAATATAATTTTCCTTCAAATGGGGGATGCAACAACCAAGAACTTATTAACAAGATAACACTATTATGATCTTTTAATACACATGATTTAATATTTATAAAATTTTTGTAAACACGTAAAAATATATATATACATACATTTATATCATATACTATATAAATAACATAATCATTGATGAACGAATAATATATTTTACATTATTATGAATAATTTTTGAATGAATGTGAATTTAATATATCTTTTTATGTTGGTTTATTATTTTATATATCTTTATATTTATTTAATTATTTTATAATTCAGTAATGTGTATTTAATTTTATTGTATCAATTCATTTTAGTATTTCTCAATATGATATTATAAATAATTTTATTATGGGATGATGAAAGACTATTAATTTTCAATTGAAAATGAAATAATAATCATTTTAATTAAATTGTTTTTACATGTACAATGTGGAATAATTTTGAAGCTAAATTCAATGATTTCAGAATATTAATTTGACAAAATATAAATAATTTTTGTACTCAATATATGTGAATAATTATTTTTTTCATTTTTTTGATTTTTGATGTGGTTGAATTTTATGTGAATTGTGAAAGATATAATTTTTAAAAATATTGTAAAATTTATGGAATAATATTGATATAGTAATTATTTAAACATATATGAAACAATTTTCTCTTACTAATATTTATCATAGAGTAAAATATTTCATAAAATTGATAAATTAGGGACCTGTTTTTTTTGTAACATAAGATATATTTTTATTTAATAAGAAAAATCTTAATAACTTTTCCTTTATTTAAGTATTCGTTTTTGAAGATTAAGTTTATGAAAACATTGAAAGCAAAAAAAATCATTAACAATAATATAATATTTTTTTAAACAATAATGTATATCTTTTTGAGGTAAATCGATTTTTATGCATAAGATGGATTTTTTCTAAAACTCTTTTTGTTGTATTATAAGTATTATTATTAAAAATATATTTAAATTAACTGTAAATTAAAAAATGTAAAAGTGTTTTCAAATTTGGAAATATGATGTTTTATTTAGCTAAAAAGTTCTATATTAATTTTTTCAAAAAAATTGGCCATTATCGCAAAATTTAATCACCATAGAAAAGAATATAATGTCTAATGAATCATTAAATTAAGGGATAAAGTGAGAAAATATAAAAAATTCCTTTCATTAAATTATTTTATAGAGGATTTATCAACATCCCAATTGAAAGTGACTCGACTGGTATTGTGTTTTCCATTAGGGAATGCTCTTATCACTTATCTTGTAAATTCCAAAATCGTTGGATAAATTGCTTGGGCTCTCTTCGGACTTTGAACCACATTATTACTCATGTATATCGGGAGGCGAATTCTATTGCGGATGGTTTGGATAAAAATGCAATTGAAGATGCTGATTTCACATGGTATGACAATATCCCTGCTGCTTTTTTACCCCTTTTGAAAGGGGATTTGAAAAAAACACCTATGTTTAGAATTCTGTAAGTTGGACTATTTTATCTCAATTTAGGGGCATTGCTTTTTTGGGTAAAGCCTTAGATTATTCTAAAAAAATCAACATCCCAATTCACTCTTTTTATTTGTTATACATTTTGGATCCACATTCATTGAGAATGTCATCCCATTTTTATTATATGAAAATAATATTACAAATATTCCACTCCTACCAATTATAAAGGATTTATCATCAAGACCATAAAAAATACACAATAAGCTAGATATATACCATCTAATATTGCATAATTCCTTCAATTACATGTCTCTATAACATTTTTTCATCATATAGTCACCATGTATTTCTTTAATCACATCATCATATAGGAGGTTTCTAAGAAGTGGGAAGATTTACTTTTTAAATTAATGGTTTATAATCATTATATTATGTTATATTTTTAATATAATTATTATTTTATATTAATTATCATTAAAACAATTTTTAAAAATAATAATTTTATGATATCATTATACTATAACATTTTATTTCTTATTCAATCATTATAATTTGTTAATGTTTTGGGTCTTTATTACCACCTACAAGATAGAATCTATAACGTGTATGTCACGAATGATTATTTAATGGTTTATAATGGTAATATTATTTAATATTAATAAATTTTAGACGTATTAGTAATTATAGTTTGGGTATAAAAATATTTATATTCAATATTAAAATCAATTTTTATGGAATAGAAAGTTCATGAAAATTATACTTCTTATGAATTCCATGAAAATATACACCAAACATTTTTTAAAATAACAATCGGGGTCTATAAGAAATGCTATAGATATTTTGAACATTATAGATATTATTAAACCATGACCAATTTGAAATGAATGGATAAACGAAATCGGTACATCCATCGAAATCTGAAATGTTAATAGAAAAATATTGATTTTTAAAAAAGAATTATTACTAAATGGGTAATAATAAATTATACATTAATGGAATGTAATAAAATAAGTATTAAGTATAGTAATGATATAAATTTTAAATAAATATAAATTATATTTTAAGGGATTATATAACATGTCTTACTAATTTGATGACTAAGGAAAGAATATTCATAACTCAATTTCATTTCATTAAGTTATATAACTTCTCTATTGACTATGTTATTCCTTGATTATATATGTTATAAGCTATTATTTTTTTTATAAAATTCAATTATTCTATAGGGTTTACATTTTATCCATATAATCAATACATATAGTTATAATTACTTCTAATATTATTTATTTTCTAATGTTTTATTTTATAGTATAACTTTTCATCTGAAATTTTTATGTTTCAATGTAATTTAAGGAATTTTAATTTATTTCTCTCAAATGCAACATATATTTAGTTATACTATTTATACATTGCTTGTTTCAAATAATTCATTATATTTCACCCAAGTTTTCATGAAAATTATCTTGAAGAAATTTTATAGGAACAACGGTCCTTATTTTTTATTTTTGGTGAGGAATATTTCTCGTCCATATCCATATTATACATTTTTATTCAAGATTGTTATTTTTAAAACTTTCATGATTTATTAATGCCCATTGAAATTATATTTTAAATTATATTCCAAATATTGAATTGTTAAATTTTTATAATTTCCCATACATGTAGATTTTTACCATATTAACAAATGTATAAAAAATACCTTTTAAACATTTTTTAAAAATAATTATTTCACTGACATTATAATAATTAATAATCATTTATATTCATTTACATGTTTTTATAGTTTTTTTAAATTAATAAAAATTTAATGGATTTTTCAAATTTCTTTAAAAATTGAAAATGATATTATTTAATCAAATGTTATGAAATGGGATTCAATTACATCAATTAATATTTTTATCATTCACTCTACATTTCATATTTATATGTTCATTAGTTATTAAGGATTAAATATTTTGGAATTTTATCTGATTCATGGTTTCTATTGTCTTGTTTTCATCCCCTAAAATAGATCATTAAAATACACATAGGATTTAGTTTTTATAACCATATTACTAGATCCCTAAATTTATTTTAAAAACTCAATTCCATTTTTATCAAACTCAAAAATAAATAACTCTTCTAGCGTGGTGTTACATGTACTTCCCTCTAAATTAAACGTTCAATTCATTTTTCATAAATCAGTATATTTATAAGGATTGTGTTCTCTATCACACTTTATCTATATCTTGATATTATTTTCTACATCATATAAATGTTATTTAATTTCATGGATACATTCTACATTAATTACACTATTTTTATATTATTTTTTCTAATATTAACATTTCAATATACCCATTAATATTTATACTTTTAGTTTCATGGGATATCACTAATAAACATATTCAACTTTTTGAAATGGGAAATATTGACATTAAATATAATATATATTTTAGTAATAATATATATTACAAATATATTTTTATTAATTATTATATTATATATTCACTCATTTAATATGATGAATGAATTGTGATTATTTAGTGACTAATGGAACCCCTAAATTTATATCCCCTCTATGCATTAATTGGTTTTATGAGACAAAATACCATGAGTATTTGGTTAATCCATTTCCTATTTAGGTATGATGTCTTAACATGTAGACCTGATAGTATGATTAGTATATCAAAAATTATAAATTACATAACTATAAAATCAATTGTTAATATCCATATACTTATTTATGTTTTCATGGTATCCTTCAATATATTTCATAATCATTTTATAAATTATATGAAATATTTGATTATGAATTATCACATAAATATAATTACTATCATGATAATGAAAAAATATTAATGCCATGACCAATAATTTGTGCTCTAGGTTCTACTAGGTTTTATTTTTTTATGTTCTGTGCTTATACCCATATTTTTATCGTATGCTCCTATATTATCATTGAATTTAAAATAATATGTTTATCCTCATTGAGAATCTGATCACACAATTGTTATATTTGAAATTTCCTAGGATATAAATAATTTAAATACTTCTGAGAAACATATAATTATATAATGAATATTTAATTTTTTGGGAGATGTTAATGAAATAATATAAAATATAAAATAATTTGTATAATGGTAAAATTTCCATTTTATGGGAACAGAATCATTTATTTGAATAAAAGGGTTAACTAATTATATAAAACAATAATGATAAAATGGATATAGTAAGTAAGTGGTTAAATTTTGTTAGTGATAATAATATTATGGATGGTTAGGTTTTTTATGTTTGGTTATTATCAATGCCTGTCTGTGGAGAATTTGTTTTTACGATCAGATCTGGATGTCTAGATCACTGTTTACTATATTCAATGTTTATAAAATAATTAATCGATGTTTTTTTTGTTGAAAAAAGTAAATCATATACAATTATAGGTTATCAATGAGAATGAATATTAGTTGGATAATTTTTATGTTTATATTTTCTAACATGATATTGAGGGTAAATGTATACAATGATCCAATGTAACATTGGATGATGATATTTCATCAACAACCACTGAAGAAAATTATAAATGTTTTTATGCGAATATCAATCAATATGATTCATTTAGCATTTATAAATTTCATCATTTATATGATAAATTCTTGTATTTAATTTTTTTAAACATCCAAATGAATACTTGATAATTTGGAAGGAGACAATTGATTACAATGAAAACATTAAGAATTAAAATATTATATGGCAAGAAAACCCCACATAGTAATGATTAAGGTATTATAAAAGGAAAAAATTATAAATTTACTATATAAAAACCTATTGATTTATAGGTTTCTCATTATTTTAAGAATCATATTAAATAAGTTACATATAATATTAGTTCTTTAGGTCCTATACTATATGTTTATGTGAATCATATGAAACTAGATTCATCTTAATTTGATGTTATTTTTGTAGAAACGTTTTCAAATTTTCAGGATGTGTTATTAGTTGGATTCAAACAAGTAATAATTAAGGAGATAAATAGTGGTGATTAATTTCTTATTATGGGATATAAAATAATGTTTTAATATTGAAATATTCTTGTAAATATGAATATTTATCTTTCTGATGATGAACTAATAGTAGTTCACACAACTTATAAGAAAATATAATATTTTATTAATAAATCACTATATTTTATGTATTTTTTTATGTAATAAAAACAATTAATTGAAATGTTTTTTCAAAACATGAATTTCTAAATGAATTTGAAAAAAATAAAAATATAGTTGATATCTAATATATTAATTATATGTCCAAAAAGTAGATAACAAGTATTCATGAGGTATTAGTCAACTATAATGATGTTTTAATCATTTAAAAATGATGCCTCTAAATTATCCATGATAAAAATAAACAAAAGGTTTAAGTTCAATTTGATTCCACTAATAGTAAGGATATGTTTTAAAATAAAAAGTGAATGATTTTTTAAATCAAGATTTTTATTACACCTCACATTTTATTAAAAAGTAATTGGATATTTCATATATTAAATGGGAAATAATAAAAATACTTCTTTCAAAATTGAATCTTTTCTGAAATAATGATTGATCTTAAAATTCTGATGACTATTTCTCTATAAACTAGTTGAAAATGTTACATTTCATTTAAATGATATCATAGAGTAATGTTTAGATAGCTAGGAGATAAAAACTAACTAGTTATATTTCAACTATTGTATAAATAATTGAATTAATGTCAATAGAAATGAACATTACTGATTTATGATGCAATTTTATGAATTATTTATTGATTTATTTAAGGATTAAATCATTTTGAAATCAATTTTTTTGGAAAATAATTATATGAAAATGAATGAAGATGGATATGTGAATATTTTTCATAGGAAACTAATTTTTACTAACAATATAAATTAATATAGATTTTTTATACAGTCTTATAAATAAATTAGAGTCATATTGAAGACCCAGAACTCCAATGTACAAGTGATCATTCAATATCCACCACAAATATATTTTTATGATATTTAAAAAATGACATCATTTAAAAATCATAATATATACGGTTTCTATTAAAAATCATTTCTAGATATGAAAATGATTCAAGAGTTCAAATATACCAAAGAGAAAATATTGGGATTTTATTATAGTCATGATTAATATTTGGGATATCAAAAAATTCCATCATCTTAGCATATATGAAAAGGATTTGTTGGAGGTAAATTTATCATTTCTCAATGAACTCTAGAAAAAATTATTTTAATTTTCATATTCTTCCATATAGAGACAAACCACTCATCCTAAGACAGAATATCTAGAAACCTCTATCCCAAAGAACTCAATTTTGAGCAATGAATTATTTTGTCAAGTACCTTTTGACTATTCATTCATATATCCAATTTATTTCACATTATATCTTATTAAATTCCATTAATAAAATTAAATTCAGGTTTCAAATTCATCTCTTTATCATAATATTAGATTTTTTATTTTACTATGTAATATTCATTGTTATATAATATTCGATTTGTTTTCATCATGATATCACAAAATTGTGAACAATAATTAAAATAAAAATATTTAATATATGTTTTCATTTTTTATTTATCTTTTTATAAGCTTAATAGTTTCAAAAATTTATAAAAATATTTGATTTTGATATCATAATATTAAGGGGTATTTTTGGAAAATTATTTATTCATTAAACTGTTCTATAATATCCTATATTAAGAATCTTTCAAAATACATTATTTTTTACATATGAGTTTCACTATGTTTGATATCAATTTATTTATTGTTTTTAAATGTGAATTTTGGTTAAATATTGTTCACGTTTTAATTTGAGAGGTTTTGAAAAGTGATAGTGTTACTTATAGAGAAGATACAAAAACTCATGAAATGAATGATGGTAATTAATCATTTGAATATTTTTCAATGTAATATTTTCCATTATATATCATTAATATCATAATGTAATGTTACCTATGTATTATATAAAAAATAAATACTAAGATAATATATTATAATTCTTCACATTATGAGATATTATTTATGCAATTTTACTTAAAAACATCTCTTATGTATCAAACATATTAAATGTAAAAAATATTTCAATGGATATTTAGATTATATTTTTTTATTATGTATAAAAAAATTTATGGGATTATATTTATAAATAAATTATTAATATTTATATATCATATCATGGAAAATATTATAAAAATATATTAATTCAAAAAATAATATATAAATTTTCAAAAAAACTGCGATACTTTTGAAGGAATTTCGGCAGCTGAATTATAGGAGATATTTATTAACATTAAATTTTTTTGTTAATAGGGTAAATTATTACATAGGAACTGACCAAGGTTTTATCCATTCAGTGATAAAATTATACAAAATATTTTATAATGCATATAAAAAATTTTATAGACACCTATGTGTTAATAGGAATATTATGAACTAATCAAACTTGTCTTAAATAATATTATTTTGAATATTAATATATGATTTTTTGCATTACTATTTTAATACATATTAAATCCACTAAAATACCATTACTATAATTTATTGTTTATTAAACAAGTGAAAATTTTAATGATCAATGTAAAATATGTATAAAATATAGAACTAATATAAAAGTATAGATTTTAATTATTTTTTCTATTCTTGTTGTTTTTTATAAAATTTTGTTTTTCTTGATAGATATATCTTATACATCCAATGAAAATATATATTAAATTTAAAATAGTCAATGTATCATCATATTTAAATCACTTATGAGATTCTCAGTATAAGTATCTTAAAATAATTATTATAAAGGAATTGGGTTTTGGAGAAGTGGAGTAGGGGAGGATTCATGAAAATTGTGACCCTTATTAAAAAACTCATGAGAAATTTTCTTTTACTTCTGTTTACTATTCTTTTATAAAAATTAAACTCTTATAATGAGATAGATTACATAAAATATTAAATAGGTATTTCATTTTTTAGATAGTGAAATTTAGGACTCAATCCATGGTACATTTTAGTTATTTAAATAAACAATGTCATGACAACAATATATTTGAAATGAAAACAATTTTATCCAAATAATGTGATGTATGGGAAACAATTAATATTAACAGCTTTTTTTTAAAAAAATTATGAGTTTTTAAATTTTCTAATTGATTAAATATTAATAATATCCTCTAATATTTTTAACCCATTATTTGTTATAATTTACCAGTAAACTGTATCATATAATATATCCAAGAATTGATTTTCACAGAAGAAAAGTAATATTTTTTTTCCGAATCATGGAAATTCATAAAAAATCAATGTAAATTTTAGATTATATTTAGAATTTTTTAACAACCATTTTTCTTATAATAAATTTCATAATAGTATTAAAATAATATACACATTCATAGATGTTAACTGACTACTATATTCCCTAATACAATACATATAAAGCAATAAAATAAAATAATTAATAAATAATTTAATCATTAATTCTAATAAATATCTGGATATAATCATTAGGATCGCGATATTTAGCTTTTAGGAATGATTAATTTAGTGGTAATTGTTATTTTATTAAAAATAGAGACAACGTGTTTACTAGTAAAGAACCCCGTACTGTCAAAAGTTTAACATGACCATTATATACTAAATTGATAGTTAATTGAAAAACATGAAATGTTAATAACACAAACGTGTTGGAAATTAGTGGTATATTTGGCTCATAACTTTTTTGAACTTGCGTAAAATCATAAATCAAACATAATTATTTTTAAAAATTTATGAAATAAATAATTAAAAAATAATATATCTAACTATTTAGTGTAAATCATTTTTTGAACATATTTCTGCCATGTATTATTAAATTTATAATTCATTTATCATCATCATTATTGAAAATAATGAAATTTGAATTTTATATTGAATTCAAATGTATAAGTATGATGTTGGACCACACAATGAATTTTCCTATATTTTTTATAATAAAAATAAGATTTAAAAAATCAATTTACTATCCAATTATTATGGTAATATTTTATAGTTTAAAAGGAAATACTATGTTAAATAGAGTTTATGATACACAACACTAATCCAAAACAAACAATGCAATATTATTTTTTAAATATGTACATAAGAGTATGAATATAATTAACTAATTTATGAAATAAATATAATGTTCTTACTCAATGTTAATAAATTGATAAAATATCCAAAAACCATCACTAAATTTTTAGTTAAATTATTTTTTTCATCAATAATTTGTTTTCTCCAAAAAAGGTTTTCCATTATTTTAATGGTTTAATATTATATATAATTTCAAAAAATTAATGAATATTTATTGAAAAAATATAAATTTGGATTTGAATTCATCATGTCAAAATTATCGTTGAATTAAATTTTTATAATTTAATGAAAATATTTTTTAATGAATTGGGAAATATATTATTTTTTATTGAAAATAATATTCAATTTTAATGTATTTTGAAATTAATATTTAATTTTGGATCATTTTTAAATTTTATTGACTTTCATTTTGTTTGAAATTATTAAATTATTGTTTTCAAAGTTAATTTTATAATTAATATACATAAAACTATTTTATATCTGAAAGGGAATCTTTCTTAAAAAAAATTTCATCATGCTCTACCGATTTGAATTTAATTTAAATTAATTCACATATATGTTCCGAATTTTAAAAATGGAATTCGATATTTGTAATTATTGGGTATAAATTTTGATAAATATGCCTTTTTTATTACTGGATAGTATTTATACTAACTTTAGTAAATTTTCATACCATGATAGAAGGTCAATCAGTTAATTTTGAGTTAAAAATGATATTATAATGACTATAAAATGACCGTAGTTCCAAAATAATTTTTATCTGATGAGCATAACTCAATCATAATAATCATCAAATATAATATAAGGTCTTTTTTTTCATTTTTATGGTTATATGACTTTTATAATATTTGTTTATTGTAAATTAAAAAAATTCCATACTTATTTTAATAACGATAATATTTTTATGATTGGGATAACTTTTGGCTGTGTTAAATAAAAAATAATAATGTGAACTCTAAAAAATTTATTGTAATCATGAAAAATTATTTTAATTTAATGAAATGAAATAATTATCATAATTTATTGCACAAAATAACCATTGTAGATATTTAATCAAGAGAAAAATATATTAAATGTTATTAAAAATACCAAATGAAAAATAATTTGGGATAATTTAAATGATGAAAAAAATATTTTTTTACCATGAATATTTTTATATGTTCCAAAAAAATTTATAGGAATTTTATGTGTTATATTGATATAATTTAGTCCTATGTAAAAAAAATATTCTAAATTTTTTTTATTATTTATATTTAATAATAAATAAATTTGTTTTAATCCATTTTTTATTTAATATTTAATTTATTGACTTTTATATATTAATATTTTGGGAAATTTAAAATGCTCGCCTCTCCTATCTAATGAAAGGTATCATGTTCTTCTTGAACCATCACACATTAATGGATATTTGGAATTGAAATGACCATCCTAAATATCTTTTTTATAATACCAACACTCAATTTAGAGGCCTTATATTTTAAATAATTCAAATAATTTTGGTATTGAGATATTAAAAAAAGGATAATTTAAAAGAATGATGTATAGTTTTTATAATCATTTTAATTTTGGTTCTTCTTCCATCACCATAAAATATTATTCAAGCATGATTCTGAAATAACACCAAAATATTCCATAAACTAATGTGTATAATTGTAATTACAAAAAACTTATATCAATGTCTTCTTCCATCAAATTGGAAAAAAACATCATTCATGTATACGGCTGACTACCGTCTCGTAAACATATATAATTCATTTTCCTTCAGTGTCTCTCAATAAAGTTTTTATTGATGTATTTAATTATGTATACTATATTTATGAAATATTTATCATTTTATAAATATTTATAACACATATATAGTAAACATTCCTTAAAATGGGAACTGATAGTGTCATTCGTCCATATATGTGTCCTACCACCTCGAAAAAGTGATGTGATACTTTTTTCATCACCACATCACATAGAATATATATAAGAATATTTGATGTTTTATTATGATATTAGTTTAATTATTATAATTATATAAGGATAAAATAATACTTACCTTATATCCATAACAATCGCAGGAAAAATAAAACGTTAATTATGTGTATGTACAACATCCAATCTACAAGACTGTAACACATTTCATTTATCATATCAGTTTTTAATGGTTTGTTTTAATATTATAATTGAATTATAAAAATTATAATTATTTCATTATTATTTTTTAGAATATTAATAATAATAAAATATTTAAATATAGTTTACCTACCGATGCAATAATTAAGATTTCATCTCAATATTTTCATAATGTCCCCCGTGAAGACAAATGATTATATAATTATAAATAACCAGTTAAAACTAGTTTAAAATAAATATTATTCATTAAATAAGATATTAAGAAATTTTATAACGAACATATGATTATTATTAAGGATGGAAAATAACATATCTGATGATTTAGACTCAAGGTAAGGTATATTATTTAAATAATTTCCTTTTAACGTTTCCCTTAGTGAAATAATTTTCTTCCATAACCACATTTGAAAAATTTATTTAACAAATGGTTTCAATATTATTATAGGATTCATTAAATTCATTTTTACCATGATTTAAATTTTAGTTAATGGATTGGAAATATTTATTTTTTTTCATCTTCCAAAGGTGCTAATTTATGAATTTTCCATCAAAAAAGTATATAATGAATATTTATTAACCTATATATCATGAGAGTATTTCCCCATCATAATGACTAATATTTTAATTGAACATTTCTTTAAAATTATACTAAGATATTATCAAATAAGATTGATCCATTTATTTTTTCAATTTCTTTTCTCTAAGATATTTGAAAATGGAAAAGTTATTTTCCACACGAATTTTCTTATTATGCAATATTTTAACTATCAGCTTATGGTTTTTGGAAATTATTTATGATGATATCTAGTTCCATTATAAACCAAATATGGGTTGGTCTCTAGTATACCTCCAATTAAATTGGGTATGGATAATGACCATATAAGTATTCCAAATATGGGATGGAGTTAACTTTTGAGGATTCCACTAATAGATAATGGGAATATAAAATAATGGAAATTTCATGACTAACAATGATGGTTAATCCATTAGTAACTGGGATAGTTTCTCTAAGGTAATATTTTGAAGTTAATATTGAAGTTCTTTCCAGAGTAACTATCATGGTTACCCCATTTATTACATTTATGGTTCTTCAATATATAATTTGTAAAATTATAACTTTGGAAAACACATTACATGGGATTTTACAATTACGAAAGGAATGTTGAAGATTATATTTTTCGAAAATTATTTTTGATGAAATGTTAAATGAAAAGTGTTTTATATATAATATCAAATAATGTGTAGGAAAGGGGTTTATTTTGAGCTTAGTTTATATTTTTAGAAAAATTATTATTATTTTTTGGGTTTATGTTCAAGAATAGTTTGATTATATTTCCTGTCATTGATTTATTGAAATAATGTATTAATAAATAAAAAAATCATGGAATAATTTCTATATTTGGTTTTATTTTCAATATTTAGAAATATATGTTATATGGAATAAATACCATTGACAAATGGTTTAGTTAAAATTTGGTTATTTATTAATGAAATTTATGAATTTTTTATAATTTTCTAGTTACATGTAACCCATAAGATTAACATATGATACATTTTTTGGAAGAAAAATCATCATTTAATTTTGTTGGATTTTTTTGAAATGTATGGATGCCCATTTGGGTCTATATGATCTTCTATATTGATGTAATTATTGTTTATATAAGGGTGAAATATTTTTGCGATGAGATACCCTTTATGGATAAAAACATAATTATCGTTTAATATATTGTTGTTATTTTTTTGAAAGTATATCAATTTTTTTGGAAATTTTTTTATTAATATAATGAAATATGTGGCTAAAATGTGGTTTTTTGATTATGAGATAAATTTTATTTTCAAAGTAGCTCACTATTTTTTGTTCTTTATATGAATAGATTAAAAATAATTATATTTGATTTTATTTCGGAAATATATTTTGATTTATTTTATTGAAGCCTATATGATTATTTTGTATCTTATAGTGATTTAGGTTATTTATAGAGATTCACATCATATTTTGGAGACTATCTTATTATAGAATCTAAATTTAATCTATGAGATATTATGAATGATTATAGTTATATAAAGATAAATATTAAACATATATTTGAATAATTTTTTATCAAATACATAAAATAGTAGTGTTTTAATCATTGTCTGGTGTAATTATGATGAATTTTATGCATAGATATTCCAGTAATTGTGTATTTTGTTCTTTTTGTATTACTGATAAATTTGGATATTAATATATTTCATGATATGATGGTTTATTCTTTTTGGGAATTATCTTACCATGTTCTATACATTTATTTTTAGATTAATTATTAAATATGTGAGGAATATATTGTTATCCATTTCTGAATTTTTGGTCCCATAAGTTTATTATTTATCATTATAAATTAAAATTCATTTTTAATACACCTTATTTATAGAATGAAGATATGATTGTGAGGGTAATTAATTATGGAAAAAATTTATATTGTCCATGTTTTAATATTTTACAATTCTCTATGTCATTGTGGAAATGGAATTCCTTAATATTAAAAATATTATTTTGAAAAAAAACTATCCAATTAGTTTTTTTATTAGTGAATTTGATTCATTATAACACATCACATATTTAAATATTTGGGATGGTTAAATTTCACGTGGACTAGTTCTCTCTCTCTATATATTTATCATGGGAATTTAGTTATTTTTTATATCCATTTTTCTATATCAGATTTATGTTTTCCTAATTAAATACCAATCATTTCTCATTACAGATTACCATTGTACTTCCCTTTCTCCCTTTTTAATTGGATATATTAATTAAATATCTTATTATGATGGTATTCAATAGCTTAATTTTGAAATAAAAAAACATAGTTACAAAGCCCGAGTTAAAATTTCAAGCGAAAAATATTAAAGGGTGTGAATCTAATGCCATGTGATTTTGAAATGAAATACCATGTTTGACTGCATATCCGATATGTAACTCTGATATTAAAAAAAATAAAAATTAAAAATTTAAATGAGGTCATTATAACATATCCATTAACATTGTAGGAATGAAAATGAATAACTATTTTAAATTATATATAAATTTTATAATCAATGTAACTGTATTGATAAATTCATATAAATTTCTGAAACAATTTTTTAGTAAATTAATATTAATCACAAAAAATAAGTTTTCCTCAAAAAAGGGAATTCATTTTTTTTCCTGAGTGAATTTTATAATTAATATTTTCAAATTATAAAAAATATTTTTTACAAAATTGAAATTTTTTTTAATTCGAATTGACATAATTAGGATAGAATGAATTTTAAGAAATTTAATGAAAGTATTTATTTTTCAATGGATTATGATAAATATTGATTTTTATTGAAAAAAAAACTATATTTTATTTACTAGGTAACATTATATTTCATAAAATCGTCAGAATATAATTTCATTCTTTTAATTTAATATTATTTAGATATTATTTTTTAAAAGAATTTTACACAAGAATTTTTCATAAAAAAAGTATTTCTATATGGTGATTGTTTGATAAACTACTTTTCCACAAATTTTCATCATTTTATTTTAAATTAAAATCTAAAACTTTGGTATTTTTAATTTTATAAAATGGATTCATTATTTTTAATCATTGGGTCCAAGTTTTGTGAGTAGTTAACTCTTATTTTGAAAAAAAATGAATAGAAACCTTAGTAAAATTTTATACCATAATAAACGGTTAATATCGTAACTAAGAAATAAATACTATTTTATAGATACTATAAAATTTCTTGAACTCAAGAATAAATTATATTTTAAGAAAAGTAATCTTCCTAAATCATGCACGAATACATTTATTACTTGTTGATTCCATATTTATGTTTTTATGGACTTTATAATATTTTATATAAAGAAATGTAAAAAATGACAACTCTTTTTTTAAATAATTATATTATGTTTAACTAGGAGTTAACTTCAAAATATATTAAATTAAAAATATTACGCAAATAGGTAAAATTTTTATCTTTATCATGGAAATTCATTTTAAAATTTTTGTGATGAAATCATTAACTAAATTGGTTCCGCAATGCTGACATAGTAATTATTTAGTTAATCAATAATAAAAAAAATGATATTAAAAATATCAATAGTATTACAATATTAATAAATTAATGTGGTACATGAATTTCATATATGATCATGTTATGTTGGTTATTTTTTAAAATAATAATTTAAATTTTTAGTATTGTATTGATATTATTAATGTCAATGTAATGAATACTTCAACAAATTGTTATAATGAAATTTCATTATAAAGTATATTGTATTAAATTATAAAAAATTTGTCAAAATATTAAATTCATCAAATAATTAAGTTATGATTTTCAATAATAGTAATTTTCTATTTTTGGGATAATTTTTTCTATATAGTAACTACCATACCCTTAAAATTTTATGAAACCTTGTTGGAATAATAATTATAAAAATAGTTAATGAATGGTTAAAAATGAAAGGTTAAAAACATATCAAAAAAAATATATTTTTATTTATTGGAGTATATCAACACATATAATCCTTTATTCTAAAAATATCATTTGGATCTATTTTTAATTTAATAATAACTTATATTAAATTAATATTTTTTAAAAATCCTAAGAATTCCCCTACCTTCTCTTATAAAATAGAACAGTATCTACTAAATTATTAATACATAAATTAAATTTTTTTCTTCCAATTTCTACTAGAAACCATTAATATGTTGAATAAATTAATTTCAAATTAATTTTTTTTTAATTAATAACAATATTATTGGCCCTAACTTCTTAATATAAGGATATTTTCAATGAAGATTTAATGTTTTTAGCACGTTTTAGTTGAATTTATTCTTCCTCGTCCTTCAAATATTCAACATCCATTATATTATATTTACAGATGTTTGTGACATATAATATGGTTTTTGTGTTTACAAAAAAAAATATATATATCTGCTTCTAGAAAATGGGAATGAAAACCTTATTCATTTATACGATGGACTACAACCTCACGATCCGATGTAATTATGTTTTCGACACTGACTCCCAAGGATCGTTAAAATGATGGATTTTTTTTTCTTATATGATATTCATGGATTATATTAATTTTTATAATGATAATAAGACATCTCTTTTCATTAAAAATCCTAAAAATTAAAAATGATAACGTCGTTCATGCATATGTGTGGACTAAAACTTATACAAGGCTATGTGATTTTTTTTCAAAGCCATATCTCACAGATGAAACATAGAAGTATATTACAATAATTAATAAATAAGTATGTATATTATTATCATTCTTTAAATATACCAAAATACTTACCTAATGTCCACAAATATCTTTGGAATGTAAAATATTTAATCATGCAAACATACAGCCTATCTTCTCTATTGATGAATAAAAATGGTATTTACGTCCGGATTATTATTTTGGAGAAGAGGTAATAATGACCTCTTGGACCATAGTTGTCTTAACTAATAAATTTTTTACATATGAAAATAATATCATAAACACTCCTAATGGAAACTTATATGATTAATGAATTGTATATAACCAAGTAATAATTGATATTAAAGAATAATAGACATTGAAATGTTCTCAAACAAGAATATAACTAAATTAGATTTTTTATTGAAGTTGTAAATGAATGTACATGATGAATCATACTCAATGTAAGGTACATTTTGTTAAAAATTATCATTTATTTTTACCCTTAAAACCCTTTTTTCCAACATTTCTATAGTTTATAACTAATTATCTAAATTAATCATTTACTATTCACTTATTATTTTTAATGTCATTTTTACTCATGATGGAATTTTTACAAATTGGTTTAAAGGTAATATTTTTTTCATTTTCCAAAGGAGGTACATTGTGAATTTTCCTATAGTAGTGTGGAGGGAATTTTTTTCAAACATATACAACATGTGAATCTATTCCTCCTATAATGACTAATATTTTAATTGAATCATTCATTGCATGTTTAAAATACAATTTCAAAGAAAAATTTTTCATTTTTAATTGTGCATATTTCTAAAAAAAAGTTATTTAAAATTGGAAATGTTAACTTCTTTATTAATATTTTCATGATATAGACGTGTATATATAATGTTATGATATTTGGAAATTGTTTATATTGATCTGTGGTTACATTATAAACCAAATATGGGTTGGTCTGTGATTTTCCTCTAATGAATTGGGTATGGATGTTGATCTTATGGTCATTCCAAATACAGGGGGGTAATTGACTTGGTTTATATTTATAGAAAATTTTTATATATTGGGATGATTATTCAATGATTAAAATTAATAGATAATCCATCAGTATGTGTAGTTATTACTCAAATGTAATTTTGGAAGGTAACCATGAAGGACTTCAATTATTACATGGGATTGTAATTCAATATACAAGAATAGAAATAATAACATTGTGATTAAGTATTCATCTGATTGTAAATTTTTAAAACAAACCATTATGTGTATATTTATCCATTAATATTTCAAATTAATTTTTTATGAATATTATTGGATAAAAATGAAAAGTTTGTTGGGTATTTAAAGGGTCTATTTAAAGCCTAATGTTTATTTTGTAAAAAGGACACATTTTATAAGTATTCATGACCCGTATTTATTTCATTGTATTATGACTGAAAAGTATCTATTTGTCCTCATACCTTGTGGTTAAAATAAATTCCATGGTGTTTAAGGATGGGTATGGAAAAATATAATTCAATCATAACATTATTGAATATTTTTCATAAAATACATAAAAATATATCAAAGGTAGTATTTTGTGGTGAAAATAGATTCTAATTAGAAGTGTCTCCCATGTAATTTATGGATTTTAATGTAAAAAAATGAACTTCTTCTAAAAATATATAATTTTAAAAGATCATTGGTAGTGAAAGGATGTGAAATTTAGTATAACAACTATAAATTATATAATCTTAAAGTTTATTTCCTTATAGTTGGTATGAGAGAAATGATTAGGAAATAGTGTAGATAAGAATGATTTTATGTGTGGTTGACTTAAGATTCGTCGATACCAATATGGTATTTCATGATTAAGCTTCCTTATAAGTTCAATATCTTAGACATTATTTTTTGGATTAATGTGTTTTATTTTTAAGAGATTAGTGATTTTTTAGATTGATTTTATATGGGTATTCTTCCTAGCTATTGATGATATAATTGATAATATGTTATCAAGTTATGATCTGTATTGACCATTGTTATGTTGTAATTATATAAATATATTTATATATTGGATAAATTTATTTAATGTTTCGGAATGAATTATTCAATAATGCACATGTTTTCGGACTCTTTTCATAGGAATTAGGAATTCCAGAATTAATGGAATAAATTATGAAAAAATTCCAAAATATAGGTTTTAAAAACATGTATCACATACAATATGTGTAAAAAGCATTCACAACCTGATTCTATGTCCACAAACTAACCCATGATTCAATGTCATTATGTGAAGATATTGCATAGTGTGTGAATATATTACATGATTTTCATCATTAAATTATCATAATTACAACTATTTTTAATAAAATACATAACATGAAATAATTTAATAACATGTAAGTTACTAAGACTAATCAAATAAACAAACAGATTCTTTGGTGGGTAAGTAGACCTCAAATGCTTAACGCGCAACTGACAAACATAAAAATTATGAATTTTGGTCCTCGTATTAAATATGTGTCATTAAAAAATGGTATTTATAGGCATACAAGTATATAAAATATTTTTAAATTAGTTTACTAGATTTTATTGGCATACAAAAAGAATAAATCATGTTTTAAACATAATAACTATATTTAAAAAAAGATATTTTACAAAATTTTAAAGGAATAATTGTTTTCAAAATATATTATGAGACATTTCAAAATTTTATTTGAGTAAAATAAAATTCAATTTTTATATCTAAACTTCAAATTTTTCTTAGTGTGAATTTTTTTATATTTTTTTGAGAAGTTTCATTTATTTATGAATAGAAAAAATTATAGAATTTTTATTGAAAACTACATTTTCATATAAATAATTTTTAAAGTATAATTATATTATTAACTGTTTTAAACTAAAAATATATAAATTATACATATATTAATCCATTTTCTGTCATTTTATTCATTTTATAGTGAATTTTGATTGAAAAAAATAGTAAACGTTTGTATATTTTCACATTAAAAAATTTCTTTTTTGCTATTTTTGTAGAATTATCTTTAGATTTAATTTCTCACTACATAATGTTTAATCTTGAAAAAAGGGTATAGGTATTTGGAATGAGAATAATATTTATATTATAATACCTTATTCTTACTTTTTTTCAATAATAATTATTCAAAATAGATAAAATTAATTTATGTTTTTAAGGATAATATAATGTTTTTCCAAGACATGTGTTTTTTTTTCAAATTAATGTTAAAAAAAATATAGTTTTTATTTAGTTAGTTTTATTCAGTATTTATAATAATTTCACCAAAATTATATAATTAATTATTTTAAATAATCGTCTTAAATGATACATTGGCATGGAAAATAAAATGGTACATAGAAGGTTATTAAAAACTACAAATATAAAATTTAGGAAATATAATATCTAGGGATAAATGATAAGAATAATATAATTTTCTAATGGAGTATGATTGGATCAACCAAACCATATCTAAACAGTATGACATGTTCCTTTTTTAGTCACATGATGTAAGTTATACAAACAAATTGGGTTATCCTTTTGTTATTTACAATAATTCCACTCTTATAATATTAAAGGTCACATACACTATCACTTCTTCACACATATCATGCTCTTTGAATCATAAAACACCTGACCAAATAATAACTCCACATCCTCAATCACATCATACAAGCCTAAATTTCTGCATAATTCAAACCAATAATGTCTGTTGGTGAAGAAATTTGAGTTTTCCAATGAAGTGGAATCATTCTTCAATAAAAAATTTTGTATTATTTTTTCACCCCCATTAAATTATTATTATTCAAGAATTATATAATAACCCCAGTATACAAAATATATATATATTTAATTATGTTTTTTTTCTAATTACATCTACACACGCTTCTATAAAGTGTGTAACACAATATTTGTTTGTGTGTGTGATTGACTACCACCTCATGAAAAGATGTAGTTTATTTTTCTTTTTTTCACATCTATTGTTTGGGAATTTGGATGGAAATAATATTTTTATATGATTTATATGATAATTATGATTTATTTTTTCATCCTTAATTATAATACAACATATACATTCATGATTTCCATTTCGTGGGTATACGATAACATAGTTTGTGGACGTGTGGACTACTGCCCCCACAATGTGATGTGATTCATTCACTCTATTCATGTAAATAATTATGGATGATTTTAATAAAAGTATGGAATATAAATGAAATATCTATTAAATTAATGACATTATTTAATTTATGTAAACATAATATATTATTTTATTTATTTCCATTTTCAAACACTGAAAAAATAACAGTGTCATTTGTGGATGTGTGGACTATCTCTTCCTAAAAGAAAATTGATTCATTTTTCATCACAAGAAACCCATATACAATTTTATATTATTAATGACTATTGTATTCATGATTTAATTATCATTATATAGAGGTAAATCTTACTTATATTATTTCCTTAATAACTATTGAGAAAATGGGAATGTTACTCATGGGCACATACGGCCTACCATCTCCATGATTGTAACATTGGTTCATTTTTAAAAACCAAGAATGACTATTGTATTTAAAAAAATTATTAATATATAAACATTGTAATTAGATTTTTAATATTATTAAATATAGGTTTATATAATTTCTTCCATCACTATTGTTAATCAATCGTATAAGTCTTTGACACTTATGTTGAATATGAAAAAACACATGATGTAAACTTAATACATTAGGAATTTTTTGAAAAAATTGAAATGTGTAATGTATAATTATTAATAAACCTAAAAATGGTTGTGAGGAAATTAAATAATTCAAATATGTTTATTGTCTATGAAGATAATGATACATGTGACAAGTCAATCTAAAGGTAAGGGACATTCTCTCAATCATATTTATTTTAGAAATATGTTGATTTCATACACCCAGTATCTTTTTATGACGTACATATGATGACCATTGTAAATATCATCTCATGTATTTATTTATTCTCATGTTAATTAATGTTATTAAAAAAATTTATTTCTGGGACATATGATTAAAATGATTCAAAGTTTTATGGGACACATTGATATAAAAAATAACTTTTAAATTGATTATGGATTTAATCTCAAAAAATAATCCTCTATGTAGATATTCTAGAATTATTTATTTGTTTATGTAATTTTAACTAAAATTATTATAAATGATATATTATGACTATTTTTCATTTTATTCATTTTTTTAAAATGGAATCTATATGCATTCTTTATACTGAACGTTTTGACAAACTAAGAAAGAAATTTTCCATTCATAGAATACAAGGTGACAAAAATATTTCCACCTCTCTGAATTATGTTTAATATCTACATTCATTTTAATGATTTCATGTTTTATTAAGTTAAATTAATTATTTCCATGTTTATTTTATTTTTACGTGAAAAGTGATTGTTAATGAAATGGAGGACATGGTATTTAATATTAGTATTTAAAATAAAATTTAATTTTTATAATAAAGTGTTTTAATATTACATTAAAAGAGTTTTCCAAAGTATTTAATGATTAAATTTTTTTTATTCGTGCAGTGGTACATGATAGTTACCTTATGTGGAAAACCATATTTATCTAGAAAAACCCGTTATGGATTACATGATGGGGTGGCATAGATAGTATCAGGTGAGCCTGTTATAGCTTACATGATTGGGAAACCTAGATAGCATCAGGTGAGACCTTTATAGCTTACATGTTTTATAAACCCAAATAGTTTCAGGTGGGACCATTACAACTTAAATGAAGGGGCCCACCAAATATCATATGGTTTTCCCATTGTAAAATACATTATGCGGCATCCTGAATAGTGATGGGGGATCCCATTATATCTTTTAAGATTGGGTATCCCAGATAGCATTGGGTGGGTCTGTTATATCTCTCCAATT
Source organism: Viscum album (assembly GCA_963277665.1). Lineage (NCBI taxonomy): Eukaryota > Viridiplantae > Streptophyta > Magnoliopsida > Santalales > Viscaceae > Viscum > Viscum album. Next base: position 1,098,545,616 of record OY728157.1, read on the forward strand.
CATTGGTAAATGATATAAATATATGTTTTCCATAATTTTATTCCAATTGAACACGTTTGAATTTTTATTGAATGGTTTTTAAAAGATGATTGAATGAGATTTTGAAATATTTGAAATGGTTTTTATGAATATGATTCTCCAAGTGAGATATATAATTTTTAATTTACTATTATATGTTTTATTTATTTCATTTGTGTGATTATTTTCATTTAAAATTGTTTTATTTTAAGATCAAGGTAGACATTTTGTGAGTTTTAATTTTTTAAATGAACAAAAGTTTCCTTTATTTTTATATCACTTATAGAGTTTTTGTTCTCATTTCATGTTTTTAATATGTGTTCACATAACTTTTAGGGTGTGTAATGGAAATGAAAATTTCAACATGAATGTGTTAGAAATTTTACATGAAAATATTTTTTTATTTAATTTAAGAGATTTATGTTATGAAAAATGGATAATAATGGGAGGTTTCCACATTATTTTTTTGGTTTTGTTATGTATGAGTTATGGATGAATTATACGAAAATCTAAACATGAAAATATCCAAAAAGTGAATGAAATGAATTCTGAATGAAAACTCAATATAATGAAAATATCAATATATGTTATTTGTAGTTGGTATTAAAGTAATGGTTTAGTGAACATCACAGTTCATGATAAAGATAATATAATGCTCTTATAATATTTTCATTTGTGGTTTTGTTGAAATCAAATTTCATTTTGATATTTCCATGTTGATTCATCGAATGTAATCATTTTCATAGTGGTTTTCCATAGAGGAAACAAGAAATTTGTATGGTGAAGTCATCGAGTAGAAAATATGCATCCAAATCATCATCAAGGGATTGTTAGAGTTGGAATAGAATAATTTTTTGTAGTGATGAATTAGTTGAGGAAAGATAAAAATGGTGCGAGTTTTCAAGCTAGAGAAGAACAAGATATATCATGGATGAACAGTTCTATAGTGGTTCATTAAAGGAGGAAACATCTAACAACATTTACATGATCATGTTACCAAGTGGTAGCTAAAGAACTTTTAAGTTATCTAGATAACATATTTGATCTGTTGGGATGTTTGGAACATTTAAATTTATTTCTTTCAATATTTTATTTTGAAGGTGATGTTGATCAAATGGGGTATTTAGATAAGAATATTAGGGAGAATAATGGACATGATTCTATTTGATATGAAACATTTAAGTGTATTACCCTTCAATAATATTTCCCAAAGACATTTTAAATTAGTATGGAGAAATAATTATTTGAATTAAAGAAAATGGATGATGATTAATTTACAACATTTTATGAAAACATTACTAGAATTCCCGGGCATATAAAAGATTTTATTCGGGACACTAATAGAATGATTAATAGGTTTTTTTCAAGGTGAATAACGAGTTTATGTAGAGAATTGGATGCATGTTATTTTTAAAGTTAAAATAATGTCCATTTATGTGCTCATAAATTTTAGATTGAGTTTTTTGAAACATAGGATCCTCTAGGTATACATAGTAAGATAATTTCAAGGTGCATGAAAACAGTAAAAAAATCATCTATAAAGTCTAGAGTCAAGCCCCAATATGCCCAATGTATGGAAAACAATTCATGGACTGTTTTTCAATATGTCAGATGTGTTTCTAGAGTGGTTATTCTAGTCACTTTGCTCATGAAAAAATAATTGTTTCCTAAACAATCAGAATATGAGGTAACAAATTTCCGTCCAATGGTGAATTGTTTTATTTGCAATGATATGAGTCATTATTCTAATTCATGTTCGAATTTACATTCACAAGATGGAAATCATCCTGATTCGAAGCAAAATGATTTTTTAATGTAAATTTCTACAAGTATAGCTGATGTTGTGAAATATAGTGAATTGATTGACGTTTCGAGAAGCAAAATACTTTTCTAAGGCTAACCCTTATTCCATTGCTTTTGATACTCCTTCTGATGTTATGTGTGATGTGATCATTAATTTATCAAGGATTGTTTGGGGAATTTTGTCTTCGATTTATATTTATATAAGGAATTTGTATAATTATACACATGAATTTAGTTTTGTATATGAGTTTTATGTATTGATAACCTTTACAAATTAAGTGACCTTTTTTTTATTAAGGTCATTTTTTTGTATTTTTATCATATTTGTGGGATTGTTACAGTTATGAAATTGTGATAATGAGATCAAAATATATTAATTATTATTATTTCTCTATTTTTTAGAGATTAAAATAATTCATCAACATTAGGAAAATGATCTTCAAGAAATAAAATATTATCTTATAAACATCTTTTTTAACGATTCCAATTATCTATTTCACACATATTAGACATGTGGGTTTGTTGGTATTGACTTCCTCTTGAAAATGTTCCCTTTCACTCTCTATTTCCCCATTAGAATTAGTTTTTCCTTCCACATTAATGTTTTAATTTCCAACTAATTTTCCCTATGTGGTGTTCATGTTATGGGTATATTTAGTTTACCTTCTGGTTTCCCACATTCCATTTTGAGGATTTATTTTCATAATTTCTTTTATATGATTTCAAAGGAATCTCAAAATGATAAAATGTTGATAACCACAAATCATGTTGGGTAAGAAGTTAATTTTTATGGGAGGTAATTTGTGTCATCCAGAGATTCTATGAAATATATTTTTCACCAAAATTTATTTAAATTCATTGATATCATGAGCTACACTAAATGAATTTTTTATATGAACAATAATGTACTATTAAAATTATTATTTAATAAGTTAGTTATCATATAACTAGAATGTCTGAGTGTATGAATAGGGTGAATTATATTATGTCTACAAAAAAATTATATTTTTTTGACGTTTATTCGGTAAAAACCGGAAAATTACTTTTAATTTTCATAATTATTTGGGATTTTTAATATTTTTCAAAAGATGACGTCATGTGATTTAGAGGCCGGGAATTCCTAGAATTAATTGATTAAAATTTTTTAAGATAGGTTTAATAAACATGTTGGTGGAATTTGCTAACTTTTGAACCGTTGCTCAGAATTAAAATCTGAGAGCACCGTTGAATCACCAATGTCAAGATACACTTCAGGGAATCTTCACTTCGAATATAGTTAGTTTGGAGAAATATATAGTTTTTGGACTTCTAAAGAATAATAAAATAACATATAATAGTTATTTTATTTTATTTTTATCCAACAAATTAGAGGAGGTTGTGGGACTAGAGACTCATCATGCCATTTAATGTCTTGAATCGACAACCTTTTAACTCTATTGTTATGAATTAAAATAGGTTCATTAATTAATTTAAAGAACCTCATTAAGTTTTCAATGTGTTACTCACATTTCCCCATCCTATATAAATGGAAGTTGGGTTGTGGTTTTTGAATGACTTCTTGAAGAGAAGAAACTCTGGCAAGGTCCTACAGTGACATACACCAAGGGAAGATGGATTCTTAGGAAGAAATGATTCGGTATCGATGAATGTTGATGACTCCATCCAACGTGGATTCTCCTCACACCATAACCGTGACACCTCCAACAAATCATGAGGTAGGGGTTTTATGTTTTTTTTTTTGGTTTAAAATTATTGAATTGAGTTTATTTATACTTTAATATTACATAAACATTATCCCACTTGTTATCATTTTAACACGTCGGGCGTGGTCCAAGAGAACAAGGCTTAGACCCTCAGCAACTTTTTTTTATTATTTTATTCGGTAACTGCTTTCCTCAATTTTGATGGCTATGCGAGATAGAGGGTCGTGATGTGTCAGCCACGGTCCAGGAGGCTTGTAGGCATATATGGCACCAAGAACAGACGATTGCAGCAGGTCTAGTGGCCCATAGAAAGAACCATTGACGCACCATCCTGGCAGGGGAGAGCGGTGGCTAGAGGAGGCATGCGAAAACTGGTCCAAGGCGGTGGGAAGGAGGCAAGATGTCACACGCCGTGGTGGGTAGATGCAACCGTGAGGAAGAATGTTGTCGCAAATAGGCGCCACCAGTGACAGTATCCACAACCAGTGATCTACAACAAGAGGGGGTGGCGCGGCCTCAGGCCTTGCCCTGTCTGCGGAAGGCTGGTCGGCCACCTGGCTAACAACTGCACATAGTGGGGAAGAGCCCCAATGGCCAATGGAAATGACCCCACATTCATGAGGCCAGCTAGAGAATATTCTAACTTCAAGTGGACTACGCTTGTCATGGGTCAACCGAACAGGCGGGACCCGCCCAGCAGGCCAGACCTGCCATGCGGGCCGAGAAGGACCTGCTGTCCATCACGGGTGGGCTGAGCCACACCTGGTAGGATGATCCAACCACGGCTCGGGCCCGCAAACCAGCCACGCCGACCCCGACATGCCGGACCTAGTGAACCGGGTCGACCTTTAACGGGCTGGACCCGGATTGGGGTCAGGTAAAACCCATGACTCATGGCGTCGGGTGACCAGATCGAGTCGGACTGTGGCTTGACCCAACCATCCCCCGAATAAAGAAACACCCTTATCTAATGAACTGGGGGTCTGTTTGACACACCTTCAGTGGTTTTTGGACCCCTTCGAGGATGCGGTCCCTTTGGAATATTCTGATGGGCCCGACCGAGCCAGGCCAGACCATGGTGCGATCACCTCCATTTCATGAAAAAGGGGTGTAACTAACAAACCGGGTGTCTGATCGATGTTTCGTTTGTGGATGAAGTACCAATATGACAATGCAGTCCTTTGGAGATACTCTAAGTGCGTTTTGATTATGTTTATCATGCAACTGGGGTTGGATCAGACTTGAATCCAACCAGGCCCTTTTTACAAATTTTCCCATATCTCACAGACCGGGCGTATGATTGATGTTCCATCTGCCTCATTGAGACATTTATGATGGGGAAGTATCTATTTTATTCTTTTTGTTGGACTTCTTACCTCATGAAATATGACTGGCGGCATTGGGAGCCGAGTATTTTGGAGATCATGCCTACTTCCTAAGGGAATCGAATGGCTCGCTGTAACATGAAGAAGAAGAGTGACCGATATGGGTCCATATCAGAAACATCAGAGTGGGATGATCTAGATTTTTGAATAATAATCCCTACTGTTGTACCACGACCAAAACGGTTTAGCACCATTGAACAATACTGTTCAGTACTAGGGACTAATACGGGTCTTCAACGGGCAACTAATACGAATCAGCACCAACAAATAATAGAGTTCAGCATCTAGCAACCAATTCATGTCAGCATACAATGACCTATACGGGCCAACAATAGAGTTACTATGGATTGGATGATATGGCTTTACAACTAGTCATCCAAATCTCAGTAACCTTGAGGATATTCCATTAGAATGAGCTATCTCTATTTCTTTGTGATTCATGATTTACATCATTATTGTGGTGTTACCTTTGTGGTATTTATTGTGATGTATTTCTTCGAGGAATACTGAGAGACCTTCGGGGGTCTCGGAGTCCCCTACTGAGTTGTAATAATCACCCCTACATGGGATCCTCTAGCACAATTGTGTTTAGTGCAGACAATTGATGCCCCGATACAAAATTTGGAGGTTCGGGACATGTTGGAGCTTGGTGTCATGAGAAAAGTGAAGATCCTCTTCTTCCACTTCATACCTACGACAACTTTCATCCAGGTAGAGCTCTAGGGTGGAGAAAATAGATTTCTAATTTCATTTTAGTTTCAAGGGGTTGTATTCTAGACCACTATTTTCAGTTCACACTTGTACTTGTGGTTGTCCTTTACTCTCACGTTCATACCTTACATTTGTTGGGAGTTTACTTCATTTTCAATTTTCCAGTGTGTACAGATCTATAAGGAAATGCCTCCCATATTTGGGAAAATACTTCATTGTTATTCACCAAACCCTGGCTTATATATATCGGGATTACGTTAGTCACATCCGGGAGATGTGGGATGGGTAATGACAAAGTGGTATCAATAGTTGGTCGATTCTACAAGAATAACTAATAGTATAAATTTAATGAGGAAACTTTGTAATGGGCCATGAGTTTGTTTTTCAGTACATGGAGTCTGGTGTCGGTGCAGTGGCTAACAAATCCATACCCCAGGACCCTGAATTCTGTTTTCCGACTCGGTACATGAAAGCACCGATTTCTAGTGTTTTGAAATGATTTCCTGACCATGTAAGGCTCAACTCACTTGGTATAACTTATTTATAGTGGTGAATCAGTTTCTTACAGGATGCCTCCATGAAGCTATCCATCCACGATTACTGTTAATGATCATGATAGTGGCCTACCAAGAAACAAGGTGTTGGTAAAGAGACCATTCAAGGTGATGGAACCTTAGGATAGTGTATCGGCAGCAACACCACCCATTGAGAATCCTATACTACAAGTGAATCATGTACGCCAGATGAGCACATTTCATGAGTTCTAGAAATAGAGACCTCTACAGTTTTGAGGTGAGAATGACCCATAGGAAGTAGAGGACTAGCTTGAGGTGGTTTTTTGGGTCTTTCTCATAGTAGAGACACCCGCCGAGTTGATGGAAATCATGTCTGTTAGCCCTCTTCAAGGATTAGCAGGACTATGGTGGAGATTGACGCACTAGGTTCATAATGATACAACCATCACATGGCTGGACATTGTGTGAATTTTCAGGGTGTAGTTCGTGCCAACAAAACTTCACTCTGTGGGTATTCAAGAGATACTGCATCTGCAATAGGGCAGCTATATTGGGGCTCAGTTCTCAGATAAATTTACTAACCTCTCCAGATACTCCAGTGACATGTTATAAGACCCATACATTAGGGCCTAAACCTTTGAGAAGGGGTTCCGACGAGGGATCCGAAATGCAGCGGATTCCCTCAGCATGCCAACGTATGATTAGGTCCTAGAGCATGATTTTTTTATGGAGAGTTTATTTTATGCAAAGGCACATATAGTGAGAGCCCCTACCAAACAAAGGTTTGGAGAGTCATTTGCAGCTGGCAGTAGACAGATGACATAGAATCCAAAGAAGTCTAGACCATATGGAGGGATACCCTAAGACGCAGGGTCAGAGGTGCGAGGCTCGAGGCTCGAGAGGCCGAGGGAGCCACTAGCGAGGCATGATCATTTTTTCCTGTGGGGGGACATGGTCACATAGCTCGTGACTATCTGACTCCCTGCATGGATGATCAGATAATGGTGGAGTGGCCACTAAGTAAGCAACACCAGCAATAGCATCAGTGCCAATCAGGTGGCGAATGATGTTGGGGAACAGGATGTGCAGCAGTAGGTGGTCGGTGTCACCAGGCACTGCCACCTCGACCCCTAGGCAGTCCACCATGAGCTCAGTTATCAAGTGGATGAGAACATGCCCAGCTACAGCAAGTTGAGGCTGACAATCCTGATGTCCATGAGATGATACAAAGTATGATCTATATCTTCTATAATTTAGTAAAAATGGATATCGACTTGGGTATTATCCATTTATTCATTTTTGCGTACATAGTTTGGGGCTCTGAGATTATGAATTATCATTTTGGTTGACCATAGAATTTCAATACACCTATGGGAGGACCTTCAGAAACCACACTCTATTGTTGATAGTTTTATCTTACTCTCAGAGGAGATAGTTTTAAATGTGATCTTTTAGTAGTGGCATTGAAGCCCTACAACGTAATTTTAGGTGTTGAATGGATATCAGTAGTTCATGCATAGATTGAATTCTTGAGATGTACAGTGAGATTTATGTGTAGATATGATGGACAACATTCCTTTGTCGGGGAGAATAAAAATAGAGAAGAAAATCATGGACATGAAATCAAGAGGGTGCAACCAATTAAATATCAGTTGGATTTCATGTCCTTCGACACAGTAGATAAGGCAGGTTCACTATTCCAAGTGTGGGAGGATGAGTATGAGGATGTCTTTACAAAAGATATCATAGGTCTACTTCCTCATTGAGATTTAGACTTCCACATTGACTTGTACCTAAGAAAAACACTGATATCTACACTATCATATCATATGGACTCTGCGGAGCTCCAAGAGATAATGGTAAATAAGAGGATTTAAGGAGGAATGGATTTTTAAGGACCAATGTTTCTCGATGGGCATCCTCGTTGTTGTTTTCCAGGAAGCCAAGAAGATGTTTGAGGATATGTGTGGACTTCCAGTGCCTAAACCAGGTGATCGTGAAGATCAAGTATGCTCTAACGAGGATTGATGATCTGTTTGATCACTTTAAAGAAGTTAAGTGGTTCTCAAAGATAGACCTCACATCATGATATCATCATCTTAGAGTACCGGGATAAGTTCGTACCAAAGACATCCTTAAGATTTCATTATGGCCATTACGATTTCTTGGTGAAGCGTTTTGGTGGGACAAATGATCCAGTTGTTTTCATGGTGCTCATAAACAGGATGATCTATCTACACCTCGATAATTTGATGGGTTACTTCATCAATGTCATCTTGGTGTACTCAGCGTCTGAGGAAGAGCATGTTTTACAGTTAAGGGGACACACTCAGGGAGAACCAGTTATATGGAAAGATCTCGAAGTGTGAGTTCTAGATACATAAGGTTTACTTAATGGGGCACATCATCTCAGTTGCTTTAGTGGTAGTGGATCTAGGGAATATGAAGAAAATTCCTTCATGCGGACCACCCAGGAGAGTTACTGAGGTGTGGAGATTCCTTCGATCAGCAAGAAACTATCATAGGTTTGTACACATTTTCTCAGGAGTACTATCACATATTACTACCTAGTAGAATAAGGGAAAACCCTTCCTATGGTCAGATATATAAAAAAGAGCTTTCAATAGCCGAGGAAGAGCTTTACTAGTGCTCCCACCATGAGGTTTCAAGAGGAGGGCACTAACTACAAGGTTTAATGTGATGCATCATGGACCGAACTCAATTGTGTATTGATGTAGGATGATGTAATGGTTACTTATGTATCACAAAAGCTTATGCATCGTGAGAATAAATATGTGACTCAGGACTTGGAGTGGTATGAATTAGTCTTCACACTCATGATGTGGAGACACTACTTGATGGATGAGTGCTTTATGGATCACTCAGACCAAAAATGATTTAGATATATATTCACATAGAATGATATGAATCTGATTATATGATTTTGGATAGAGTTACTACAAGACTATAACATTGAGAAATTATATACTCGTGGGAAGGGAAACATAGGAAAATTTGCACATAGACGGATATCATGTTCGTATCAACTGAACTAGGATTCAGATTTGTTGGCATCACTACAGATATCCTATGTGGATAAAGATGAGACAGTCTACCTCTAGTCAATGGTCATTTCCCCTCCAATTCTTTAGCGAGTCTGGGAGGCACATCTCGGGGACAACAGCTATGAGACATGACGTACTCAGATATCCACCGACCATGCACTTGAAGGATATTCTATTGGTGGGGAGCATGCTATCATTTTCAAAGGACGTACAATTATGTTAGTGGTGCTACAAAGGGAGGTGTTGAGTGAGTTACAGGCATACCCCATGGATGTACATCTAGGCATGATGAAGATGTATCAAGACCTCAGGCGTCCGTACTAGTGTCAATGTATGATGAAAACTATGGAAGAGTTTGTTTTTATATGCCTCACATGCCTGCAAGTTAAGGAAGAGCACTAGGTACCAGTAGGTTTGACCCACCCCCTCGATGTGATAGAGTGTAAGTGGGAATAGATATCCATTGAGTGTGCGATGGGGATAGCATGTACATCCATAGGGCATAACAACATTTGGGTGATCGTTGAATGACTCAAGAAGTCTTCACACTTCCTTACTATTCAAGAGAAGTGTTCGTTAAAGAGCTTGGGAGGTCTCTACATTCAAGAGATCGTGAAAAAACATGTGTTTCCTTCAATGATAGTATCAGTACATGTTGCATGGTTCACATCCTGGTTGTGAAAGGATTGTAGGAGGCATTTGGGACTCAACTTCAATTGATCCCATCTTTTCACCTGTAGACAGAGAGTCAGACTGAGCAGACCGTATAGATCATGGAGGAAATTATTCATTCATGGGTCCTAGTTTTGGTCGTAGTTGGGAGGCCAACCTACCCTTGGTGGAGTTCACGTACAACAACAATAATCACTCCACCTTTGATATGTCCCCTTATGAGGTGTTGTATGGATAACCATACAGATCACCCTTATGTTGGGTGGAACTAGGAGAGCCAGCACTTTTGGGCTGAGAGATGGTATAGGCTACAACTGAGAAGATGTAGGTAATCCGAGAGAAGATGAAGACTGATCATAGCTGAATGAAGTCATATGATGATAGAAAATGGAGACCAATAGAGCTCAAGGATGGAGACTATGTATTCAAGCAAGACACCCATCAACGAGGACTACATATATTTTCCCGATTCGGAAAACTCTCACTGATATTTATCAGATCATTCCTGATACGTCAATGAATTGGAATGGTGGAGTAGATAATGGCACTTCCACCGCATTTGAAAAGGGTGCAAGACATCTTCCACGTATCCCAGTCGAGGAGTTTTGTGCATGACCAATATCACGTCATCGAACATTGTGAGCTAAAGATTGATGATGGGGCAACTTTTACAGAGTAACCAGTGGAGATAGAGGATCCCCAGGAGCAGATCCTTTATTGGCAGTAGATAACTCTGGTATACATTCTGTGGCAGCATAGGAATCTCCAGGAGAGAACATGGGAGAAAGAGTCTCATATGTGTTCCCATTACCCCTATTTGTTTATGTATCCGTGTTTATATTTTGGGGACATAAATCCCCATGGTTGGGAGAATTTAAAGACCCATAAATTCCATGTAATTATTTTAATAAAATTTGTATTTTTACGAGTCTGTGAAAATTGAAAGCCGGTGATTCCGAGTCCCGGTGTACCTAGAATGAATTTTAAAAGTTTTTTAAGGTACGTCCAATAAACACACGTGATTTATTTTATCTCTTTTGAACCAGATCTCAGAACTGAAAACTGACAAAACTGTTGAATCAAAAATGACATGATTTGCTAAAGGGAATCTTTACTTATACCGCAGTTGGTCGGGAGAATAATATAGTGTTTGGAGTTTTTAATGAATAAAAAATAACATGTGATGGTTATTTTATTTTAATTTTCTCTAACAGATGTGCGAGGGTAGCTGGACCAGTGAATTTTCAAGACATTTAATGGTTTGAATCATTAACTTCATAACTACATCATTGTGAATTAGAAGATCTTAATTAAATCATTTAATGAATCCCATTAATTCTCCAACGTTTTACTCACCATTCCCCCTCCAATTTAAATGGAGCTTGGGGTGGGGTTTTGGCACGACTTCTTCAAACATGGAAACTACGGTGATGTCCTGCGGAGGCATCCACTAAAATAGGATGGATGCTCTAGCGGAAATGATCTTGGATCGACGATGACCCCATCCAACATGGACAGTCCTCCCACCATGACCACGACACATCCAGCAAATCTTGGGGAAGGGGGATTATGTTTGGTTTTGGTTTATCATTTTTTAAAAGAGTTTATTTAATAATTAATGATAGATAAATATTCTCCCTATTATTTTCATGTTAATGTAGAGGGAACAGGCTGAACGAACAAGGCCCTGACCCTCCACTACATCATTCATGTTGCGTTCTTTGGGAATATTTTTCCTCACTTTTTACGGCAACGCAAGAAAAAGGGTCACGCAATGAAAGCGGAAGTACAGAAGGCTCGTAGGTTTAAAAAACACCATGATGGGACCATTGAAGCACTTTTGGTAGCCTGTGGAAGAACCGCCGGTGCACCATGTCGGCGGCTGCCCGCCGTCGCCATAGGTGGCCCGCAGCAACCGACTGCAGGCAGAGGGAAGGCGGTGTGCCGCGGTGGCCAGAGACCACCGGCTTGAGTCGCCTGTGCGGGAGATGGGTGGAACTTGTAAGCAATATTGGAAGAATCACCCATGATAGGTGGGCACGACATGCCCTTCTGTCACCCCACATTGGCTGGAGACCGGTCGGCCACCCGACCAACCATTGCAAGCGGTGGGGCAGTGCCAAACCCGACGAAGGAAACAACCCCACATCTGTAGGTCTAGCTAGAGAACCACCCTACTTTAGGTGGATGAAGGAAAGTGGTGTCCTGATAGACCAGGATGGACAAAAACCGACCGAAAGGGCCGAACACGCAACCCAACTGGCCAGCCAAGGTGTGTTGAGCCCCACCCGGAGGGCCAGACCAACTGCGGCCTTGACCTGCAAACCAGCCCTTCCAAACCCTATGTTATGGACCAGTGAACTGGGATGATTATTTAGAGGCTAGAACTAGGGTGGAGTTGGGTAGACCCTGAGAACCATTGCATCAGGAAGCCTAACCGAGTCGGACCTGGCCTAGACCCAACCAGCCTCCGAATAGAGAAACACGCATAACTGACAAACTGGGTGTCCGTTTGACACATTGTTAGTGGAATTGGGACCCCTTATGGGAAGATGTCCTTTTGACATATTCTAGTGGTCCCTACCGATCCACTTGGGACCGAGGGGCGATAACCCTTGTTTCACAAAAAATAGTGTATCTAATAGACCAAAAGTCTGGTCGATGCATCGTCTGTGCTAGAAGGACACTTGTGACAAGTTAGCCATATAGAGATACTCTAGGTGAGTTTTTATGGATTTTTTAGTGTGGACATGGTTGGGTCAGACTTGAATCCAACCATTCCCTTTTTATAACAGTTCCCATATATCACATACCCGGGGTCAAATCAAAATGTCATATGTCATGTTGGGACTCCTCTGACGGGGCAGTCCCTTTGGTATGGTCTTTTCGGGGCTTCATACTAGTTGAAATATGACCAATAGATTGAGGAGATAATTCTTCTAGAGAGCAAGCATGCTTCGTGTGGGAATCTATTAATATGATGTGACATGAAGAACAATAGAGACCAATATGGGTCAGCATTAGAAACTCTAGAGTGGGATGATCTAGTTGTTCATCTAATCATCCATAACTCTATATTGAAGACCAATACGGGTCATCCCCAGTGACCAATACAGGTCAAAAGCAGTAACCAATATGGGTCAGCATCTAGGGGCCAATATGGGTCAACATCAGCTACCAATACAGGTTAGCATCTCAAAACCAATTTGGGTTAACATACAATGATCTATATGAGTTTGTAGTAGAGTTACAATGGATAGTATGATCTGGCCTCACAACTAGTCGTCCCAGTCATAGTAACCATGAAGTTATACCGTTAGAGTGAGTAGTATCTTTTTATTTTTTCTTCATGATTTAGATCATGTTGGTGATATTTCCTTTGCCGTATTTCTTGTGATTTTTACTTTGGGGATTACTGAGAAACCTTCGGGGGTCTCGGGGTCCCCTACTGAGTTGTTATACTCAACCCTACATGTGGTCCACCCACACGTGTGTGTGTGGTGCGCACTACTGATGCTCAGAGGTAGACTTCGGAGGTTCGGGACTTGGTGGATCCTTGTTCAATGAGATCAGGTGAGATTTTCTTCTTCGACTTAAGACTTACAACTACCACCCACTAGGTAGAGCTCCAGGCCATATGTGACAACTATTTACATTATTTTCAGTTTACATGGACTGTATTCCATCCCACTATTTTCATTTTATAGTTTTAAATGTGGTTGTACTTTAAATTCATGGTTATACTGTACTTTTTTGGGTGTTTACTTCACTCTCCATTTTTGAGTGTGTACAGATCACTAAGGCAATGCCTTCCCAGTTCGGGAGAAAGCCTTCAGGTGCTACTCACCAACCCCTGGCCTATGGAAGGTGGGATTGAGGTAGTCATGTCTGGGAACTATGGGATGGGTCATGACTAATAAAATTGATTTTATATGAATAATATAATAATAAATTTAATTTTATAAAAAAAAATTATTCATTTAAAAAGAAGTTTCACAAAATTTTAATGGTAGGCCTGATTTAAATAAATTTTTTAATATTTTCAAATATTTTTACATGAAAATTTTAACTTTATTTTTGAAATATTTATTTCAATGTTATCATAAGGTGATATTATGGTATTTATCTTAAAAGATTCATTTTTTTCATGAATAGTGAAAAATACTCAATTTTAATTGAAAACATTTTTTTTCATCTAAATGATTTATATAGATTAATTATTTTTTTAATTGGATTTAAATTAGAAATAGATTTATTATATATATTAATAAAATTTGGGTCTTTTTATTGATTTTTTATTAATTTATACAAAAAACATAATAAACATTTGAACAATTACAATTTAAAAATCTTGTTATATTGCCACATGTGTGGGCTTAGCATTAAATTTAATTTTTCTAATACTATGAATTGAATTTTTAAAAATGTGAATAAGTATTTAGAATATAAAATATATTTTTATTATAATAATTTAAACATAATTTTAATTATACTAATGAATGTAAATAGTTAAAATTAATTAACGTGATTCCGGTTAAAATGAGGAATTGCACATGACATGAGATAATATTAAAATTAATTTTACACTCACATATGGTTTTTATTTTATTAATTTTTATTATTATTTTAAATAATTTGGTCTAAACAATCTAATAAAATTATATTTAATTAAATAATTAATTGGGAAATTACCTGTGTAAATAGAATAATATAAGTTACCTTTATAAAATCTATAAAGATGAAATTAACTAAACAAAATGACTAAGGAACCAAACAATAAAAAATATTTTCAATTAGTGTGATGTAAATTTAGATCAGCCATAAATTCCAAAAAATAAATTATCTCTATATTTTTGAATCACATGAGGTAATGGGGCCCTCTTAGTAGTGTCTACCTTTTAATATTTACAAGAATGAAAGTCATCTTCCACTATCGAGGCACATTAATCCACCTAATCTCATAACACCAATAAATCACTATTGATTATCCAAAATATGAAAAAAAAAATCCATTTATCCCTAATATCATACAAAAATCCTCGATTTAGGAATTAATAATTCCAAGAATGTCCTTTACTGGGAACTGAAAAGAGTTACCTAAAGAGTAGGTAACGTTCTTCATTAGGAACTTTTGTTTTATTTCATTATCCACATATTAAATTATTATTATTTTGTGATTACATATTATAATAATTACAGTAAATATACTGATATTTTTTATGTTATGTTTTCTACCTACACCTACACAAAAATCAATCAAATGGGAAACAACATTTTAGTTCTTGGGTTTGGAAGTCTATCGCCTGATGAAACGATGTATTTTTTTTCCTATACCACCTCACATTGTTGGGAATAATTATTTAGCTACTAGTTTTAAATGACCTATATGACCTATATGATTTATTTAAACATCTTTAATTACAATGTTACACATACAACATGATTTTAGTTTTTTGGGGAATAAGATAATGTTGCTTGTGGACATGTGGACTACCACCTCCTCAAAATGATATGATTCGTTAATGATTTAAATGTAATTTATAAAGGATAGGTTTATTAAAAATATTTGATATACATGATATGTAAATAATATTCATGTCATAATTTACATTCAATAAATATAATATATTATTTTATTTATTTCCTTTTAAAACATTGAAAAAGTTATAAGGTCATTCGTATACGTGTAGACTACTCCCTCATCAAAGAAATGTGATTCATTTTACACCAAAATAATTATATATATAATTACACATGTAAAAACTTTGGTATTTTTGATATAAGTATAATTCTAGAAAGATAATGTTCACTTACCTTCATTCCATGATAATCACAGAAAATGTGGATGTCACTCATTTGTACGTGCGACCTACTATATCCATGATTATAACATTAGTTAATTTTACTTAAACAATATTAATGATTAGTTTTAACATTATTATTAATTTATAGTGATTAAAATTATTTCATTATTAAAATGTTATAGTAATTTATATAATAACCACATTTACCATAGTCAACCAAACATTGTCTTTTCTGACACATAATCCAAATAAGTTCAAAACATATGATATAAACATAATTGATTACGTAACTGTATAAAAAATTAAAATATTTATAATAAATGTAATAATAAAAAAGAAAAAGGATATAAAGAATGTAATTAATGTAAATAATATTATTGTTCATGAATATAAAAACACACATGAAAAGTTGGACTCAAGGAAATGGATGTCCTGTCAATATTCTATATTGAGGCATACTTTGATGTTATACACCCACCTTATTTTATGAGGTGTATATACCACCAATTTACATATCATATAATTATTTTATTTATTATGTATTTATTTAATTCTTTGATAAATTATACTCATTCATTTTTCTTATGATTCAAATGATTCAATGTTTTATGGGACACATTGATTTAAAAATATCTGTTTAAATTTTTAATGATTTAATTTTAAAAAAATCCAAAATTTAAATATTCTTGATATTATTTATATATTTATTTATTAGAATATAAAATGATAATATGTGGGGTTTTATTTCTATTTTTATTTTCATTTAATTCTTTTCAAAATGAATCTTTATAAGTCTTTTATTTTAAATTTTTTGAAAAATAAATAGCGGAGAGTTCTATTTGAAATGTACATGGAGACACAAGAAATTGTTCCCCCATGAATATTATTTTATTTATAGCTTAATTTGGATTCTTGATTGATTTCATAAATTAAAATCCATTTTCACTTTTAGGTTATTTTACAATTGAAAATAGTTTTTTCAATTAATAGTGTCATGAACCAGCCTGTAATGACCCAGAACTGGTCAATCGATCCGGCCCTTAACAAGTCTTGAGAGGAGTTATTGATCCTCATGTGATAGAGAAAATTTAAAAGGGAATAAACATAGGTAAAATGGGAATGATTTTTCCAAATATAAATAAACAAAACCTGAAAAATAATGGAATACCATGAAAAAATAAATAAACCAAACAGAACGACTAACCATTGACTGATAAATAGAACAACCTGAACCTAATGACCATTAAAACTCTATGTCACCCAATGGGTCACACTTTGATCATATAACTAAAAATCACCCATTTCAATTGAGATCTAGGTGAAACAAACACCTAACACTAAAAACTAGAACTACGTAGGCTTGAGTATTAAAACTCTATTGGAATTCCAAAATAATATATTCCCAAAAGAATATCTATTAAATAAAAAAAACTCTTGTTTTGCATACAATATTTTATTGTTTGGTTATCACAAGATTTTCCCATTAATGTGAATTATGATCCATTTCCATTTTAATCATAAAGCAGTTCTTTTTTCTAGAAGTAATATTTAACCTTTTCACGAAGAGGTAGTGGGAAGAAGGAAGGGTAAAACAGTTTCAAAAAAAATTTCAATAAAAATTGAGAATAATTTTATCACTTTTATCAAATAGATCCACCAAAAATGAGAAGAAATTAATTATCACATAAGGGAAATGTAAAATAGAATGAAATTTTAATCAACCAACCAAGATCCTCAGTCATATATTGTAAGTAACTGTGTGTGGAAGTAAATGGAAAACCTATGGGAAAATAAATAGTATAGAACATATTATACATCTGACTCTTCCTGCTGAAATACACTACCTGATGACATCATAATACACAAACTCTTTATCGTCGACCTACTTAGCCTAATCGAGGGGCCCAATCCCATAATAATAATAACAAAATATCCTCCTATTATGTTCCACTATCTAGTGAGTAATTAAATCAATTGAAATAATCAGTCACTGATAAAATTCTCATGATTCCAGGTTCCCATGTTCATCATAAAAGGGGTGATATAATAAAACACGACATGAATCCAACCACATGAAATTTCACCACACACAATCATCAAACACAACAAAGTCACCCCCATGTCACCCCAAGGACCAATTCAATCAACAATAAAATATTTGTTCTCATGGGATTCCTACCCAGAGTAATTACGACCACATACGACATAATCAAACAAAGTGAACCATCAAAAAAGATTTTTCAAAATAACCAATTTTACAAAAATGCAAATCGTGCCCCACAAGACAATCACATACCAAATCATTTCTAAAGAATAAAATATACACCACTATCATAACCATCCCACATAGATCCAAAATATAGAAATTCATTTTTTTCCAAAAAACACACTTATAACCCAAATCATTATTTAAAATCCATAATTCACATAAAATGTCCAACTGAGAAATTTGACAAACACATTGTGTGAGAACCCTGATTGAACCATTTTTTTACAACATAGTATGAGTGGGAAACCACTTCATTTCATGTCAAATATTTATTCCAAAAACAATACATCAATAATAAATATAGAAACTATGTGAAGAAAGGAAATAAATCAATAATTTTTTATATATAAAAGGTAGTACATAGGAATACCTTCTTCAACAAGGGAGCATACCAAGACGAGACACTTCGTTTCTTAACAAATTTGGCACCAACTACTCATAATTAGCCCGCACTCACATTCACAAACATATATTTTAATATATCCATAATCTAATGCATGTATTTGATGTTTCATGATAGTATACATACAAAGTTAAATTATATATAAATATATATATATATATTATATACATACCATAAGTATATATGTGGGCTCCCTAAAACATTGATCAACACACAGAATAACATATCCTTGAATAAAAAAACATATAAGAGAGGTTAAAATCACCTCAAATAATATATCATGGACTCGTAAAACTATTAAGGCCCTAAAATAGGGGTTGTGAAACAATCATCAGGAAATAACCATACATTGGATGGTTGTGGCTATCAAAAACAACCCTAAACACCTCACATTCAGAAGAAAAACATTGAAATGAGGACATACATACCCTGAGATATGCTTTCTAGAACTGATGATTAGAAGATTCAATGAAAATGAATAAAACCCCATTTTAGGGTTCCAACTGATTAGATATAGTACTGGGAAAATAGAAATTGTCTGATGTAAATAGGTGGGAAAAAGTAGAATCCATTCCTCATCTAATCAAACAATAACTACAAAGGAAACTCTTTGATTCGACTAGTAGGGAGGGAGCCTAAATGGGGCGTTCTGTCGCGTTGTAGGGGGGTCGACTAGACGAGGGGTTCACACAATGGGTGAGGTAGAAGGGGGGAGTTGTGACTCCCTTAGGTTTTATAAAAACTAAATTCAAAATAAAAAAAGATAATAATATATAATACTAATTATAATTTTTAATAAAACATTATAATAATAATATTATTATCTATAATAAAAATATTTTCATTAATATTGTTTTTAAAGCAATTTATTTTTAATTTATATTCTATAATTTTGATTTTATCATGATAAAGTTTAGACATTAATTAATGACTCAAATATAAACAAGAAAACCCTGAACCCAATGTTCTAGTATGGGGTTTGAAAATTCTATACACCAAAATTCTATCCACCATTTGAAATCCACAACAAGGCCTAACCCTAACATAGAAATTTATACCCCTTCAATGTTTGAGGAAGTTCTCAATGAACTACAAATAAGAAAAGGCCATAAATCTATAAACAATGGTATACAATTAAAAATTAATCATATTATATTTAAATTGGACTCCATAATATGTTCCACCCAACCCCAAATGTGAAAACACCTCCATTATATTGAACAAACGAAAATAGATTCCCAATATACACAATCAAAGCTCTCAAAAGGAAACAACTCATACATTACTAAACAAAACCCACAACACATTCTAAAAAATACGAAAAAATGCCAAATAAATTATGATGAATACCCTCATTATTTTAACTCAAAAATACTATTGGTATTTCTCCAATTCCAATATTAACTCAATAGTAGTGATAGTGTCTACATATCTCTGATTGAGACTACCTACCGGTAAGTCAATACTAGGAACTGAACCAATTTACTATCAAGAGAAGGCCATAACAGACTCCCCACCATAGAGACAACATAAAACCTCAGAGGGAACTACAACACCAACATGAGGAGGCCTAAATGGACTCCCCATGATATGATACAAGTAGAAAGTTAATTCATAGACCCTCTCAATGGGCCTCCCCACCATAAAATCTAAATAAATTAAACGAAATCGAAAACGTCCTATCACAGACCAAACACCCCCACCACAAGTGGAGGGGAGAGAAGGGTCCAAATAACAGGACATAAAAAACAAAAATGAAAATATAAAAATAACTTCATATCACCGAATGACCATAAAACAATTGATATAAATGGACACAAGAAGGCCCATAAGGGCCACTAAATTGAGGCTCAAACCCGATGAGACACTACCACCAAGGTTTCAAGAAATAGATATGACTATGCATACTTATAAAAAGAGAAAAAACATGAAACAAATGGTATAAATGTACTAACGAGGTGTTTATTTCTCATTCTACCAAACATGGAAACTAAAATAGGATAACGAAACCTACAGTTTATATTATTTCCATTTTCCATGCTAAGGATATAAACTAGTCCAATTTCTTTCATGACCATAGAGTTCTTATGACTACACACCAGATTCATTTTGGGACATATGGCTAGAGATCTAACAATTGAAACATATCCTATATCATAGTCTGTCTTTAGAAACCCCCAATCAAAACTTCTCCTTATGCTACAAAAAGCAACAAAAACACATTTCATACATATTCGATGGAGCCCCAAACACGCCAAGATTTACTTTTTCTCCACATGTAACGTTATCATCACAAGGAAAATATATTTGTTAATGCTTTACCACTTTCAATTGTAACAATAAATTATAATGAAATGAAAAATGGAAAAACATTTTCATCCAAAATCGAGAATTTTAAAATTATTGAAGGATATGCTTCTTTTAAAAATATTTTCTCAAAAGGGTTCCACAACATCTATCATTAACTTATAAAAGGGACACGATAATGAAAAAAATAACTCAACGTGATCATTTCACCAATATAGGACTTACTGAAAAAGGTAATATAAAATAAGTCTTGAATAACACATGATTCCTACAAGCATCTAGCACCAACAACCATAGAACTCTTTCCACATCTCCCATTGGAATTACAATCATCCTCTAAATTAGGACTTTTTGAATCAAGGATGACAGATTTCATATTCTTTGCCTCAAGATACCCATGAAAATATGATCCCATTCAAATCCTCCCACATACACACTTCCATTTTGAGAGGTTTTATTTTGTCAAAAAGGATGAGAAATAGACTTAACCCATAAACTCCAAGAGGAGAGTCCTTACATTAATCAATCGGAGGGTCTTCATGCAGTGAATCAACAATGGAAAACATTAATCTTGAATTATATCATTATGGGGGCATGAACGAGCCACTAAATTAAACCATGTACCCAACCCAAAATGTTAAATTGACCCAAACGTACCACAAAAAAATCGGATCACACATAGGGATACTCTATAAAGGAACCTCAAAACGTTCCTAAACTAACCACAAAACATTATCCCAAAAAAAATCACCAAAAGGAACTCAAAATTGAAAAAATAATTTAGACATAAGGGACATTCATACACTACCATCTTGAAAAAAACTTCTCAACAATATAAAAAGACACACCACATAACAAATGGTTATTACAATTCCACAGATTTCTATTAAATGAATTTTTAAAAATAATATAGGATTTTTGGGTTGCCCATTCCCTAATGGAATCTCACGGAGCCTCACACATTCATATTCTTGGGCCATACCAGGCCCAAAATCAATTTCTCACACATATATGTACTTATGGTCACTCAATGGAACACCAAATGTGAAAAGTAAAATTTTCCACTTTTTCAAAACAAATCATTCAACCAACATATCCATTTTCCTAATTCAACAACCCTCCTTTAAAAATCACTCTTCACAAAAATCATGACCCTATTAGAATATATATAAAAAATTTAAAGAAACACCAACCATTCTAATAAAAACATTTCGTATAATAAAACATTTTTTCTGAACCATTTTTCGCATATCAAAACACTACCAATTGGGCCACAAAACTTATTTCATTCATAATTGTCTTAAATAAGAATCAAACTCTACCCATTTGAGGAAAATTCTAAACATCCATTCGATTATAAATTTCAATTTATCTAAAATACATTTTTCCAAAAAAATAATGTTTTGATTACGAAAACCCGCACTCATTGAAAACATTCTCATCTTACACAAATACAGTTCATAAAACTCCGCTTTTCAAAAACATCATCCCAAGTAATTATAAAAATAATATTTCGTCACATTGAAAATAAAAAATCATAAAATCCATCCATTAATAAATACACAATATGAGTTTTTCAATAAATTTATAGATTATAGAGAGACCCCAAACAACTCAAATGGGGAAAATTGTGTCGATGGGTGACTCAGACATATGGTTATCCTGAAAATTTCAGTCACACCACCATCATTGGGAGTATTCTATGGGTGTTTCCCTAGATTCACATGGATTTTCATGAACTTATAGCTCATGGTGAACACATCCCAACTCCCTTTTTATTTCCAAATACCAAACAATCCATAAGAACAAAAGAACATGATCACATATAGGCATCCCCTGGTAAGCTAATGCTCGGATTGAAAAAGAGTTCACAATGATCCTCCTAAACCTACCCCTCGAGTCCCGACAATCCTACTACTTCTACTTAGACATCCCCATGTAATAATGGGAACCCTAAAATAATGTTCCATTTAATACCCTACAAAAAATGATAGTTTTTTTCATGAACCAACCCAGGTCAACCCTGAAATGTTCACATGATCTGACCCGCAACAAGGCCTGAGAGGCACTATCAATCCTATTCGGTTGGATACATGTTCCATGGGAATCAACAATGATATTATGGGGAAGATTTCCCCTAATATTAATACAAAAATTTATTATAATAATAAAATATAATCACAGTATAATTAAACCAAACTGTACGACTAAGGAGTAACAACAAAATAGATCTTACTGAACCTAAGGACCATGAAATGTCCACATGATCCCCTGTGTCATAATATGATCACAAGAATCAACAACAATGATATAGACAAAGATCATACTGAAACATACAAATAGATTAAAAAAAGTACAAATTATTTTCATGAGTATTATAACATACTAGGTATGCCCAAATAATCTATTTTCCAAATGAATTTCTTAAAAAAAGATACATGAATTGTATGTTTAATGTAAAATATATAAAAGTATTTTTTTAGACATTTTCATTTTAAATCAATTAATGATCCATTTCCATTAATTCATAAACTAGTTCATTTTTCCTTATGGAAGATTTAACCATTTAATTAATAAGGTATTGAGAATAATGATGTGTAAAACATTTTCAAAATCATTTTGTACAATCATTTGATCAAAATGATATCACTTTTATAAAATAGATTCACCATTCAAAGAGTCCAAATTAATGATCACATAAGGGGAATAAAAATATAAAGAAAAAGAGAACAACAAAAAATGAACCACAATCATCATCCCTTGAAATCAAACTGAGGAAGTACATGGGAAAACATTGAAGATCCGGAATAATCAAGAAAATACTATACATGTGACTCATCCTGAGGATATTTTCAACAGTATAACATTATAACACCCAAAATCCTATTCATCACCATACCTGTCATGACTAATGGGACTAATCCGATATCAATAATAACAAAATTTCCCCTACTATAGGCCACTAGCTATTGTGTAATCAAAAAAAATTACAAAATTGTTCACTAAAAATTTACTCGTTATGATAGGTTCCCATGTTCCAACTAAAATGGTGTGATCCAATCATAGTAGATAAGAAACCAATCACATAAACTTCTATTACACACAACCAAAACACAAATAGGAATTTCATCCCTAAGTCACACCATGGAACAAGCCCCTCGCCTTTCAGTTATTATATCTCAATGGAGTCTTGCGTAGTAGACCTCCAACAAAATACAGCATAATAAAAACATTGGGACCATCCAATGAGAGTTTTAAAGATAACTAGTTTTTAAAAAATGCCAACAGAGCCTCACATTACTTTCACATATCAAATCATTTCCAAATTTTCAAATATGGACCACTTTAAAATCCAAACCATTTTGAAACCCATATAAAAATCCATATCTAGAAATTAAGAACACCTTTAAAACCAAAGACTTTCTTTAAAACCCGAAATTAACTTATAAAGGACAAACGGGAAATTTGAAAAAAAAATTGGTGGAAACCCCCAATTAAACAATTTAATAAAACATAGTGCAAGAGGGAAACCATTTCATTTCATGTGAAATTATTATTATAAAATCCATACATCACTAATAAATACCAAAAACAAGGTGAGAAAATAATTAATGAAATACATAATTAGATTTAAATGATAATAAATAGGGAAACATACATTATCAAGGGACGAGACCAAGATGTGACACTTAAGTACTTGAAAAGTATCGTGGTGACCACTCATAACAAGGACTGCACTCGCACACACATCCATATGGATATATATATATTAGTAATATAATGAATGTATTCCCTATTCCATGAGGTAATGCGTACATGGAGGATATATTATATATATATATATATATACATTATGTATATGTGTGTGCACCTAAAAATGTTGATCAAAACTCAGTAAAAAAATCATAGAATCACAAAAACATATCTGAACGTTTTGAAACAGCTTAATTTAATTTTCACGGACTCATAAACCTCATAAGGCCCTAAAATATTGGGTTTGAAACAATCAGTTCGTGAAAAGACATACCTCGCATGGCGGCAGATAACTAAAGCAATCCAAAACACCTCACCTTTGGCAGATACCACTGAAACACAGACCAAAACCACAAAGGATCCTATTTTCACAACCCTAAATTAGTAGAATTAACAAAAAATGCATCGATTCCTAGTATAGGGTATCGATCAAGAAGGTAGGGCACAAGGACCACTAAAATCGTCTAATGTGATGAAGGATTACAATAGATAAATCCTACAACATTGAATTAAATAGGAACTATGATGAATACTCCACGATCTGGTCAGCTGAGAGGCTAGAAGAAGGAGGGGTGGGGCATCGCCATTCATGGGGGTTGACCAGGGGAGGGGTAGCGTGATGAGTGAGGGATAAGTGTAGAGTTTTTCCTTTAATATGATTCCTAAAAAACTAAAAATTAAAAATTTTAATAGTAATAATAATAAAAAAACAATACAAAAATTCAACAACAATAATAATAACAATAAACAAAATAATAATATATTTATTTTTCATAATAATAATTTCATCATTATTATTATTTTGAATTCATTTTCATTTTATTTTATTTACTTATATTTTTATTTCTATTTAATAAATTTTAAACATTAAAAAAGACTAAAATATAAGCAATCAAAACATGACAGTAAGGTGTTGGATTAGTGTGTGACAATTCTCCCCACCATAACGATTTCCAAACTCGGAAATCCACAACAAGGCCTAACTGAAACATAGAAACTGGTAACCCTTCACATCCCCCAGGGGATTCTGAATGAACTAGAGGCAATAAATGGAATGATAACTATCTTCAAAGGAAGAGACTTATAATTAAAAATAAGGGGACTCAAAATGGAGTTCTCACTATGTGACACCCACCCCCAAAATTGATAATAGATCTAGATGATTAATTAATGGAAAAGAGATTCCCACAATTCATAATCCATTATCTCAAACTTAAACATATCATAATTTACTAGACGGATCCCACGCCACTTTTTCAGATCACCAAACAAGTGAAAATCCCATCAAATGAATTCATTCATAATTTTAATTCATAGAAAATACAAGGTGTGATCCAATTCGAATGTTAATTCAAGTGAAGAGATTGGGGATAGACTGCTCCTAACATGACTATCTACCTCCAAGACAACACGAGGAAGAGAACCAATTTACTGACATTGGGTGGCCTAAAGGGATTCAACACCATTAGAAACAACCGAACACCCATGAAAGAACATGAACACCAATATGGGAAGGCTTGAACAGACTCCCCGCCATGCGAAACAAGTTAACAATAAATTTAGGGAGACCCATGATAGTTCTTGGAACCTTATGAACTATAATAACTAAACTAAATCAAAATCTTCTTGTCATTGAACAATCACCCCCACCACAAGGGCAGGAGAGGGAAGGGCCCAACTAACTGGGCATCAAAACCATAACCAACAACATTCGAATGACATGGCATCCTCAGATGACAAAAAATAGTTTAGACCAAATTCACAATGTAAGGCCCCATAATGTCCCTTAAATAGAGTCATACACCCAGTGAGACACTACCACAACGGTTTCAAGAAATAGATATGTCTATGTCCGCTTAAAATTATATGAAAACTCTTTCACAAAAATGGGTCACAATGTGGAAAGATTTTCCTCCCATGTATTTCTACCAAACCTGAACAAATTAAATAGGACAACGACACCGGAGGTTTAATCTACTTCCATCATCCATGGTAAGAAAATATATTATACCGAAGCCTTCCATGTCCATGTTGTTCTCCTAACTGTGTGCCATTTTCACATCGGGACCCATTGATAGAGATCAAATTATAGAAGCATGCCCTACCTCACATGAAGGATTTTGAAACCCATTAAGAAAACCTCTATTTTCCAATTCCACAACATACCACACACCATTTAAAATTTATCCTTTTTATACAGTCATACTTCTCATTATGATTTCTTATGTAAATGCTTCAAATGTTGATAAAAGTGATATAAATAATATCCATGTGAGCTCGCTCTCAATATTTAAAAAAAATATAATTTTAAAGTGAATCATGTACATAAAAATTCATATAATAGATAATGATCAATATATATATACTTTAGAAATTCCTAGACTATATATGATTCTAACACTTCATTATTTATTCGGTAATATTTTTAATATCAAAATTTCAAAAATATGATCGAAAATATTTGTATATTCCTAATCCATTTTTGATACCATTTAATTCATTATAAAAAACAAAAAAAAATCACATCGATTTGGCATCCCAAATGAGTACTTTTAGAAAAAAATAAGATACTCATAATATTCTTATAAAACTTGTATTATATAGAAACATGAAATAAAATAAAAAATAGAGAATTAAAATAGGTTACATATAATGACCCGAAAATCTTGTGGATTTTTTTTAAATACATGGGAAATTTACAAGTCCGTAGTTTCTAATGGCACCTGATTTTGAGGCCTGTTTTGCCCAAAATTAATTTTTGATGTTTTGTTCAGGTACATTAATTAAACGTACGTGCGGGATTTTATATCTCTTTATCTGGTGCTCAGAATTGAAATCTGAGGACACCAATGAACTCGCAGCGCCGGTATTCGCTTATGGAGACATTTACCGCGGTTGCATTTTGTAGAGACCTGAAGCTTGACATAAATAGATGTTACATTACTTTTAAGGAATACTTAGTACATAACAAGAAAATACACACAAGGACCGTAATAGTTTATTGTCTTTGGAATCATGGAATGTAATCTTCTAATCGTGGTGAAAGATCTTCAACATCTCCCATAAAGATCTTCCCATTTTTGATTCCTTACCTAAAATATTTCTATTAATCCCGGTGGAAAAGAAAACATAAAAAGGGTGAGCTCAAATGCTCAGTAAGGGTAAGAATGGATAAAATAAAACATACCATATACATTTGAACTTAAAATAAACATGAACATTAACAATCTTGAGAAATGACAAAAAACATGGAAGTACATAAGGCATAGATCATAATGGAACATAAATCATGATAAAATTGCATCAGAATAAAACATGTAATTGTGTCATCCATTAAGCACATGTAATGATTTCCATAGTAGCCAAGGCATTGCTGCCAAGACCATCTTAGTGGACAAAGTACCTTTCTGAATAGAGTTCACACCTCGTTCCAGTCCTGTAATACTGAACCAGATTAACGTACTTTTCCACCCATGTCTATCTCATGAGATATAAATCATTACCAAATTCATTGGAGGGAGATATAGGTCCCACCCATCTCATAATGAAATCATTCTTACTTGTGCCACAAAATAAACATAAATCATTCATAATATCCCAACGAATAAAATGGGTTTCATAAACATCATCCCATCATCACATAATCCATATAAAAGAAATGAATATCATTTCATCATAATAAAATGAAACCATGTAAATCATATAGACTTTATACTTGAACCACACACATATGAAATAATGTCATCTTAGATGGAAAATGGTTTTGATAAAACACTTGAAATGAATTCTTGAGGAAAATATCCTTTCTTCTTTAAAATCAATTTTTTTTTCACAAAACGTCGTGAAATTTTAAGAGAAAAAGACTATTTTTAAAATAGTCATGAAATCTTTTGGAGGAAGCTTCATCGAAATAAGGCTTTATAAAACCGTAAAAAATCCTTTCATATCGTATACGTTAAAAAACATTCTTCTCGTACTTTTGTCGGAAAAGTCAAAAAGTTCCTTGTAGGGTAAATAAAAGAAAGATTCCTTCCATACCATGGGGTAAAAGTCAAAATGGGTAAAAAGGACATTAAACATACATGAATGCACTTTTATAAAACATGGACATGGATTATAGCAATAACCCCAGTAAATACTTACGAATATGAAATCTCGGATAAAAATGAGATTTGAAAGATTATACCTTACCATAGGTCAGATATGCTTCGTACGTATCCAAAACTCCTGTATAATTATTTAAATAATGTCATTGGCTTATTACAGAATCATATTCATTGTTATTATATCATATATGGTTCACTTATGACTTTATATTACACATTCCGTTGTAAATTCAGGTTAAAGTAGCATTTTGGGTAAAATCGTTTCATTTGTCATTCGTGTTTTAACATGTAATTATTCATATGATTACTTAGATCATGATTACTTACATCCAGAATGTAAAACATTTTTTATATATAATATATATTCATAATATACATATATATAATAGATTGATAAATGGAATGAAATACACCGTTCATGGAGACGGTAGGCCGTACGTACGCATGAACGATGTTTTCGTTTCCTTATTGAATTGAATGGAATTAAGTAGATGACATAAATATATATATATATATATATATAAATACATTAGAATTATTATGTCATATATTTCATGATTACTTATTATATATAATTTATAATCATTTTTGAATGGTTAACATGGAGAGTGAATCTCATCGCGTCGTGGAGAGGTAGTCCGTACGTACGCACGAGCGATGATATCATTCCCAAGATCGTGGAATTGTATTAATGTGTATGTATAATATTATAGAATCAATATCACTTTACAATAATCATATATATTCATTAATTTCACCATTATACCCATCCAAGTAAGGTGGTGGTGGAAAATAGATTACACCACGACGTGGAGATGGTATTCCGTACGTACGCACGCTCGGTGATTTCATTTTTCGTAGGATGGATAGATGGTGAAATATGGTTGTTTCATACTTATAATAACATATCAGTATATGGGTGATACTGATTTTATTACCTCATTATGAAACAACTAAAAAATAATAAGTGGAAAAAGAAATAAAGTTGAATGAATCGTTAACGGACAATACCTCTTCTTTGAAGCGCCTCTTTGAGACCTCCTCTTAGGGCACTAAAATTGGTCATTAAAGAAGACCAGGACCTCTAGTATGTTTCTAGGGAAGTGTAGAAGATCATTTGTCAGGGGTTGTCTGAGAATGAAGGCTCAAATTGTTGTGAGGAGGATAGGGAGGAGGTTCCCTTTTATAAGGGAGGAGAGGGGCACCTTTGGAATTCTTAAAAATATTAATTTATAATAAATCTAACTCCACTTAATAACCACCAAAAAAGACTAATATTCTATGATTATATGATATAGGGTTGTAATATCATCAACCAATCAAATTTATACATGTTTTGATCTTATTTTAAACCTTATCATTTTGATTTATCCTTATTTAATATATTTAAGTTTATTTGTGGTAATAAAATTCTAAATTTTAAATGGTTATAAATAATAATTTATGTGTTGTTAATTTTACATAATTGGATACTTTATGAAATTTTAGACTATATAAATTTAAATTTATAATTTTTAAATATTTTTGTGATTTTTAAACAATTTAATAATATGTTATTTTTATAAAATAACAATAGTGTCAATTTTGACACTATTCATTTATTTGAATTTAAATAAAATCTAAACAGAGGATATACTCGAACTAAAATATTCACTAGATTCATTAAAGGTCATATGTATCTATAAAATTAGTTTACCACTTTAAATAGTTCATTTAATATTTATTTTATTATTTTTAAAACCATTTATTTGCTTTATCTCTTAATAAAATAAATACTACAACATTTTTGTATAATTATTTAATATACTTATTTGTTGCATTAAAATTAAAACTAAGATCCTATGATGAAGATAAATCTATTAACTTTCACAATAATACTTTTACTCTAATTTATCATCTAAAAATCACAATATTTAAATTGTTATATTTATTAAATTATGAAGGTGACAACTTTGGCATCATTTAAAATAAAAGAATTTAAGTGTCATAATGGCTTTTATAAGCCTAAAAATGGTAAAATATTAGACAATTTGATGATTAGGGTTTACAATTAAATGAAAAATATGTTTTTGTCAGGGTTTTGTGCATTTTATGGTAACTATTAGTATAATTAAAACTATTTTCTTGATTTTTCACTAGATAAACAATTTTAGAATCACTATTGTGTCATAATTAATGGTAATTATTTAATACAAAAAATATATAAATAAATTCATATGATGTAGATAATTTTATTAGCTTTCTGGAGACTACTCATGTTCGATGTTTCATGAAGTTTATCACTAAATTAAAATTAACATACTTATAAGATTTAAGAGAGTGACATGTTGTCACTTTCTTTTGTTTTAATATTAATTAAATTATTTTCATGGAAAAAAGTCCATTAAATGAATCTAATCCGACCCTTAGATGATTTGTGTAGACTTTTAGTCATCTAATAGAATTTTGGCACGTGTTAGGGTAATTTTATAATATTATATTTACCCTTAATTATCTGATTTACCTTTAACTATAGTAAATAAAATTTACCGTAGTTACTATTCATAATTTCCAAATATAAAAAGTAGACTATTAACATTATTTGGACCCACTTATTCCAAATATGGAATCCATTTTTTGAAATTCAATACACAAAAGTTGCAGAAATTAAATAAAAATTAATCCCGTTGTCAAAAGAAAACGGGTTTTTGTTTAAAACATTGCAAAAGATAGAATTGATTTAACCTTCGAATTCAAGGTAAAATCAATGATAATGACCTAAATTGTGTTAAATGGTAAAAATATATTCTATTTGTACTTTAAAACCATTAAATATTATAATTTATGCATATAAATTCTTACGATGAAAATAGTTGTTTTTAATTAAAATATAGTGTCTTTTTACTATTCATTAAAATATGAAAGTTATCAGAAAAATATCAAAACTTTATCTAATGTAAATTTTTATATCCTAATTCAAAATAGTAAGTTTATTTTGTAAAATTGAACTTATAAACATGTCAGAAACTATATTTAATGTGGGTGCGCCATCAAAAGGTGACAAAAATGCATTTTTTTAAAAATACTTATTTTACCTGAAAAAATTATTTTGTTCACATACCATGTTCTAGAAAATGTGTAAGATGAAATAATAATGTTATAACATTAATTATTTAGTTAATAATATTCATAAAGGCTAGTACGTAATAATATTATAAACATATATCATTGTTTATTGAAACCTGATATTGCGTACACCACACGCTATCGAGGAAAGTTGCGATTTCGTGAAATGCAAGCCAAGTCAGGGTTGCGTGTTGTGAAAGAATCCTTCATTGTTTTGTATAAAAGAATCCAACCATATTTTATTTTTACATTGAATATATTTTTATATATATATACACTCAATGTGCGTAGAATGACTATTACAAAACGAACTTGAAATTGTGTGTAACTCAATCTAAGAATAATGTTGTGTATACTTCAAGCTAATACAATGTGGTGTATAGCACAAGATAATATTGTTGTAGCACAAAATACATGACATCAAATAAATTAAAGAGAATACTTATCATAAAATATCGGGTTGTTACACGTTTTATCGAGAGTGGAAGTAAATTTTGGGGGTTTTCTAAAAAAATTAAATAAAAATATGACAAACATATTATTATGTATGTTGGGGTTTAATCCTCCAAGGGGAAGTTAGAGGTGGGTCCCACACTAACATAACCTCTCAGGGGAGGATATTATGTGGTGGGGCCCACATGATCTCAACCCCCATAAACCCCCTTAACCCTCTTTAACCCCTAAATTTCCCATAACTTATGGAAACTCTTCACCTTCCACCTTCCCTCTTAATCTTCCTACTCACTCTCTCAATTAATTAACAAAACATGCAGTTAATTAATTGGCTCTTCTAATTTGAATTAATTCGAAATCATTATTTGAGAATAATAATATATTTTATATGATTATGGTTGGGGTTGGTATATTTTTCTTTTTTTGGGAGAGCTCTTGGAGGAACGTTATCCTCTTGATGAAGAACGCTTGTCTCCACCAAAGAACGACGATGCCATCTCATTCCTTTCCAAACAAGGAAATAAAGGGAAGATGATGCCCATGAAGAATGTCACCAACAACAATGTCATCCCATCCCGAAGTCAATGGAAAGACGATGTCTTCCCGTGACACCGTCCAGTGATCATTGATTGCAAGGTAGGGGGATTTACCTTTCTTGGGTTTGACATTCTCCGTTCTTATTTCTAAAGGACGAATGCGGGCCAGCCAACGAATAGGATAATCTGCGGTTCAATCGTTCTTGTGGGTAAGGGAAGAATTACATATGGGTATTATAACTGGGATGGAACGGTCTTGTTGATGATATTTATTGAACCTTGTTATGATTTGCTAACGCGAAGAGTGCAGGGCAATCCAAACATAGCCCGATTACCTCCACTGATATTGTGATGTTCTTCCACTTGTTGCGTTCTTCGTGGGCGACGAGACAAAGTGGCAGTGACAGAATCTGGAGGGTCTAGTGCTGAGGGCGGCATCCCGGGAGGACCCCCGGCGCAGACGAATCCAATTTCCAACCACCAGAGCGAACCCAGTGGTCCGCATAAAGAGGTTTGTCAAGCGGCGGTTCAGGCGACCGAAGGCAGCCGCAACAACGGTGGCTGGGCGCTAGCCGCGTAGAGGGACCAGAGGCCACTCGGGCTACCCAGTCCGTGAGATGATCTGCCAGCCAATCTGGTCGGCCCGCTGGAGAACCACGGCGCCTGCAGGCACCACATGGAGGAGGATGCGGCCCACTTCTGCGGGCCCCTCATTTGGGTGAACCGGCCGGCCTCATGCCGGCCGGGCTGGAGAACCGCGATTCCCACAGGCGCCATGTGGGAAAAACCATGGCCCGCATTGCGGGCCCTGTGCACTGGGCCGAGCCGTCCTGCTACGGTCGGTCGGGGCAGAGGAGGAGGGGGTGTTTCTTGGCACCATCGGGCGAACCGGAGCAGCCCACTATGCAGGTGGGCAGTGCCCCACCGGAATGGAATAACCCCCAACCAGGCCAGACCTGCCGAGCCAGGTCGGGCCGACCCGCCAGCCCACTGGGCTGGACGGGCTAGGCCTGCCTTTGCCTAAATTCGAATAACTCCTAGACCGCGCGCTCGATCGACTAGATGTCTACGGCACTGAGACCCTCATGATGAATCGGTCCTTTTGGGAAAATCTAGGTAAGTGTTTTACAAATTTGGATAACGATGGGGTTTGGATCATGCGTAAATCCAATCGGGCCCCTGGAACAAAAATTCCAATAACTCTCAGACCGGGCGTCCGATTGACGCACCGTCTGTCACATTGGGTTTCTTATGATGAGGAAGAACTAAGAGATACATCAACTCAGGACTTCATGATAATTTATGTATCTATACTTGGAAAAAAAAGCAGACACTCACGGAATCAAGCATGATGTGCACAGGAACCCTAGGGCTTATTGCGACTGAGATGTACTGGAATCCTCCCTAGGTTCGAGAATGATGACTACAATACCAGAATCCTCTGGCAGTCTGACAGTTTTGACTTATGTTCATTTATCCTATGGGGGTCTGACAGAATAGCTGGTCTTGTATCCTATGTGGGTCCAACAGCTTAGCTGGTCCTGTGTCATGTGTGGGTCCGACAACATAGATTATTCTATGACTACATCTGATCATCTCTATTACTCTAGAATAACTGGTCATGTATCATGTGTGGGTATGAAAGCATAGTTGGTGATGTATCCTCTATGGGTCTGATAGATTACATAAATCAGTGACTACATCTGATAATCTCCATCACTCTACAAAATATGTATACCTGTGTGAGCTGAGTCATGTCTTTCAACCAATATCATAATGGTGATTGACTTTACTTTCTTTGTGGAATGGTTTTTGCTTGGGATCGAGATTTGGAATCAGACTATGATTGATAACATAGGTATATGAATGGGTATATACCTATTTAGGGTTGGTTGATACTTTGTGATTGTATCTTTCTTCTGTGGTTTCTCCTCTGTGGATTCTAGGAGACCGTCGGGGGTCTCGGGGTCCCCTACTGAGTGTTGTTATACTCACCCCTGCACGGGTTCACCATCACCTGGTTTTGTTCTATGAAGACGACAGACAACAATGATTGAGGCTGAGGGTGACCGATTGAAGGCTGCATAGAGATGGACTAGACGAGACGTACCACATGGATGTGTTGTTCGAGTTATGTACATACCATTCAGGTAGGATTACCCAGTGGACGATCCAGGATCTGTTTTCGTTTTTTTACTTGTACTTATTTTTCAGTTGGGTTTGTAGATTGTCCCACTTACTTTCAGAACACCTTACATTTCTATTTTAGTACTTGTTGCCTCTACAGCTTGTGTTCAGACTGTGTGTGTTATAGGTTTATAGTAAATACCTTCCCATTTTATCAAGGATTGGCCTTTGGTGCTTTTCGCCCACCCCTGGCCTATGGAAGGTGGGCTTGGGGTTGTCACGACACATGCTTGAGGATGGGTAGTGAAATATTGGTATCAGAGGAGTCGGTTATACCACAGAACATAGTACTATGATCTGTCTTACTGTGAAGAAATAGTGTTTAGTGTATTGAGTGTGGTTTTCAGTCCAGGGAACCCAGTGTTGGTTCGGTGGCCGATGTATCCATACAATAGGACTCTGACTTATGTTCTCTGACTCAGTGCACGAAATCAATGATTGCTTGTGTTATTTCATTAGAGTTGTTTTATTCGTGATTACTTTGTGACAGCACACCGGGTGTACTGTTTTAACCGTGGTGCACCTATTCCTTATCAGGAGGTTGCTGCGTAGACATCCTGCTAGCATTTTGGAGAGAGTACACGGTGACGGCCACCAAGTGACGAGGCTCCAGTTTAGGGACCTCTTTCTATGTTGGAACCATCAGGTTGTGTACTAGTAGAACCACCACCCATAGGGCAGCGGATACCCCCATCCGCACTGGCAGATGGTGCATGCTGACTGAGCACGTTTTTCGAGTTCTAGTTACTGAGGCCTCTGAGGATTCGAGGCGAGAAAGATTCCCATACAGTTGAGGACTACATGGAGGCGATTACTGGATTTTACCACCTAGTTGAGTCACCAGTATAGTATATGTTGATCTAAGCTACTAATCTTTTTCAGTGAATGACTATGAGGATGGTCCGCATAGTGATATGGTTTCGGTACATGGACCATTTTCCGAGATTGTACCTTTGGGCAGTTTGCCAACTATATCACTGCATGTTGGTTTGAAGATACTACCAGCAGTACTGGTAGAGGACACTTGTAGGCTTAGTGCATTACACGTGTTCGACATCAGATATCCCCCAGGTTCCATGTTGAGCCTGACTCACTGGGAGCTGAGGACCATCTTATAGAGGTGGATGAGAGTTTTCTAGAGCCTTTACAGCTTCAGAAGGACGACATGTCTCTTGATGATAATTCAACGATGCATATCGATCTTTCATGCAACTCGATGAATATGATATGATCAAGGCTATAGAGCTAGAACCTTTGAGTGAGGTTTGTTTAAGGATATCCGAGCCATCACCTTTTCCAATATGCATTCCTACTTATGTTAGGGTTCTAGAGAGAACATTTTTGGTGGAATTTTCATTGTCTGAGTGGATACAGCTAGTGAATGTTAGCAGTTGGGAATAATGAAACTGGCGCTAGTCTCAGAGACATTAGCATGTATAATGCTTCGAGAAGATGATGTGTTAAGGACAGATGAATCTGCAGGGCAGTAGATGTGGAAGCAGAGCTTGGAGAGCGGCATGAGGTGGTGAACATTTCGATATGTTACAACCACCCGTCATTGTAGTCCCCACTAGGCTCAGGGAGCTAGAGGGAAGGGGAAGAGAATAGTTCCATGCAGTCATGGAGTGTGACCCATGGGCTCTAGGAATGATTTGATTTACAGTCTATGTCTACTACTAGCTGCCGTATCAATATACATAGGTACCAATCGTTTCCTCCTTCCACGAATCTTGTCCCCGACCAAGAGTTTTCGGTTAAGCTATTGACGTGACACTCACTTATGGAGATACCCTTGGGAGGAGACTCGATAATTACACTTACACCAATGGTGTGTTCCAACCATTGATGTGAGAGTTTTGTTTGGAACCTCTTGGTGGAAGCGTTTAGGCCTTACGACGTTATTTTGGGTATGTACTTGGAAACCATAGTTCATACACAGATTTATTGTGTTTGTAAAAATAGTTTTGGTTTATCTATAACATTGGGATGGGGATTTCCATGGTCGGAGAAAAGGAAATCCCAGGCAGCACATGTTGGAATCATGCATAAGAGAGTACAGTCGATCACTCATGATTCGACCAGTCTTACCTTTGTGCCACAATTCTCCAAGAGTTGCAGCACCACTATCATCTTTGGCGAAGAAGGGAAACACTTCATGGGGCCATAGATATGCCAAAAGACCTTTCATGAGATGAGGAAGATGATGACTAGTGCTCCCATCTTGAGACTACAAGAGGAGGGAGTTGGGAATGTAGTTTATTATGACACGTCACGGACCGGACTCAGGTGTGCCTTGATGCAGGAGCGAGCAGTGATCACGTATGGTTCTCGACAGTTGAGACAGTATGAGCAGAACTACGCTACCCCGACGTGGAGTTAGTAGTGGTGCTCTTATCCTTGAAGATGTGGTGGAACTATCTTATGGGTGGGCGCTTTACAGTCTAATCTGACCACCAGAGTCTCAAGTATATCTTTTCACCGAAGGAAATGAACCAGAGACAGTGGCGATGTCTTGAGTTCCTCCAGGACAATGACTTCGAGATAGTCAATACTCCTAGGAAGGGGAACATTGTAGCTGATGCTATATGTAGGAGATCACACATTCAACTACTAGGAGAGGTGACAGAGCAGTTTGTCATGTTTCAGATATAATTTGTGGATACAGATGGAGCCTCCTTTTTGTAGTCTATTACAGTCACTCATCCACATCGTCAGTGACTCATAGAGGCATAATGTGGGGAAGTTGACTGTGAGACGCGACGTGCTCAGTTATCCACAGGGCAGGTACCAGATGGATTTTCTAAACGTGGTGAGCAAGTAATTCTCTTTAGAGGACGTACCATAGTACCAGTTGCACTTCAGGATAAATTTTTGATGGAGTTACACACTTCTCCTTCAGTGGTACATCCAGTAGTGGCGAAGATGTATCAGGACCTCCGACGATAGCGCTGGTAGCCAGGTATGAAGAAGGCAGTAGAAGAGTTTGTCTCACGATGCCACACATGTCATCAAATGAAGGAAGAGCACCAGGTAACAGTAGGATTGGTTCATCCCTTAGAGGTCCCATAGTGAAAGTGGGATGGGATATATGAGGATTTCGTGACGTGACTTCCATGTACATCTAGGGGACACAACTCTATCTGGGTGATCGTAGACTGACTCTCTAAGATGGCCCACTTCCTACCGATCAGAGAGAAGGGCTTAGTAATGTGTCTGGGATGCCTCTACCTATAAGAGAACATACGACTTCATGGTGTTCCATCGAAGATCGTATCCAATCGCGATGCGCATTTCACTTCCCTACTATGGAAGGGGTTGTAGGAGGCTATCGTGATGTAGCTTCACATGATCACCACCTTCCATCCTCAAACGGATGGTCAGACTGAGAGGATAATTCAGACTCTTAAGGACATGCTATGTGCTTTTGTCCCCGACTATGGTCGCAACTTGGAGGATCACTTACCCTTGGTAGAGTTTGCGTATAACAACAGCTACCACTACACCATCAGTATGGAACCTTAGGAGGAACTGTACTACCGACCTTTCAGCTCACCTCTATGTTGGACACACATAGGGGAGTCAACACTTGTAGGACCAGAGACGTTGCAGGCTATGAAGGAGAAGGTGAAGATCATCTAGGAGTGGATTCAGACTGCACAGTGCAGGCATAAGTCCTATGATAATAGGAGACAGAGACCATTGGAGTTCGATGATGGTGACCACGTCTTTCTACGGGTCTCACCTCGACGATATCTAATGAGATTTGGCTGAGATGGGAAGTTATCTCTACGATTCATCGGAACTTTTAAGGTCCTCAACAGGGTAGGCAAGGTGGCTTACCACTTGGCACTTCCGCCTTAGTTGCACCGGGTGCATGACATATTCCATGTATCTCAGTTGAGCAGATACATCCACGGACCGTCCCACATCATCGACCATGGGGAGCTAGACATCGATGATGAGGAAACATTCATGGAGGTTCCAGTGGAGTTTGAGGATCGATAGAAGTGGGTCCTGCGTGGACGGTCGATACCTATGGTGTGTGTTCTCTAGAAGCACGGGAACCTATAGTAGAGCACATGGGAGTGGGAGGCTCAGATGTGTGCTCAGTTTCCCCTTTGGTTTCCCTAGTATGTGTTATAGCTTACAGGGACTTAAATCCCATAGGTGGGCAGAATGTAAAGACTCAGAAATCATGTGGAATTTTTTTGTTAAAATACACGGTAATTTTACGAGTCTACAGTTTCTGACGGTGCCTGTTTCCGAGGCCCGGTGTGCACAGAATCAATTTCTGATGTTTTGTTCAAGTAAGTTCAACAAACATATGTGTGGGATTTTATATCTTTTTAACAAGTGCTCGGAATTTAAATATGAGTACATCGATGAACTCTCATCACCGGTATTCGCTTAAGAATTCCTTTACCACATTTTTGTTTTATCGAGAGCAGAAGTTAATTTTGGGGGTTTTCTAAATAAATTAAATAAAAATATGAATAACCTATTTTTATCTAAGTGGTGGTTTAATCCTCCAAGGGGAAGATGGAGGTGGGGCCACCCCCACATAACCTCCAATGAGAGGATATTATGTGGTTGGGCTCACATGATCTCATCCCCCTTAAAACCCCTTAACCCTATTTAACCCTTGGAATTCCCATAACGTGTGAAAACTCTTCACTTTCCACATTACCTCTTAATGTGCCAACCCACTCTCTTAATTAATTAACTAAACATGTAATTAATTAATTGGATATTCTAATTTGAATTAATTTAAATTCATTATGTGAGCATAATAATATGTGTTATATTATTATGGTTGGGGTTGACATATTTTTCTTTTGTAGTCAGAACTCTTGGAGGAACGATATACTCTCGACAAAGAAGGCATGTCTCCACCGAAGAACGACAGTGTCATCTCCTTCCTTTCCGACTGGGGCAAGAAGGGGAAGACGCCGCCCGTGAAGAACATCACCAAAGACAATGTCATCCCTTACCAAAGTAAATGGAATGACTCCATCTTCCCATGACAACGTCACGTGATCACCGATTGCAAGGTAGGGGGATTTACCTTTCATGGGTCTAACATTCCCCATTCTTATTTCTAAAGGATGAACGCGGACTAGCCAATGAATAGGATAATATGTGATTCGATCATTCTTGTGTGGAAGCGATGAATTACAGGAGGGGTTTATAACTAGGATGAAACGTTCTTGTTGATGATATTAATTGAACCCTCTTATGATCTACAAAAGTAGCGTATGCAGGCCAATCTAAACACGACCTGATTCTGGAGGGTCCAGTGCTGAGGGCGGCATCCCGGGAGGACCCTTGGTGAAGACGAATACAATTTCCAACCACTGGAGTAAACCCGGTGGTTCATAGAAAGAGGGTTTTCGGGTGGCAGTGTCGGCATTCGGAGGCAGTGGCAACAGAAGCGGCCACCCGCTAGCCGTGTGGACGGACCGAGGGCCGCTCAGGCCAGCCGGTCTGCGAGATGACTAGCCGGCCAATCTGGCCAGCCCGCAGGTGAAACGCGACTCCCGTAAGCACCGCATGAAGGATGATGCAGCCCGCATCCACAGGACACTCTGCTGGGCGAACCGGCTGGTCGTGTGCCACCCGGGCTGGAGAACCGTGGCGCCTGTATGTGACGTGTGGGAAGAACTGGGGCCCGTAGCGCGGGCCGCGTGCACTGGGCTGAAACTGTCGGCTATGGCCAGCCAAGTAAGAGGAGGTGGTGGCGCCGCATGGCACCGCTGGGCGAATTAGATTGGTCAGCAGTGTGGACCGGGTCCGCTGGTGGACCACAACCGACCGGGCCAGGCCGACCCCCAGCCAAGTCGGGCCGACCCGCCAGCCCACTGGGCTTTACGGGCCTGGCCTATCTTCACTTAAATTCGAATAACTCCTAGTCCGCGAGTCCCAATTGATGCACCATCTACGACACTGGGACCCCCACGACGAGGTTATCCTTTTGGGATACTCTAAATATGTTTTGGGAAAATTTGTAAAATGGATGGGTTGTGATTGAATGTAAATCTAAACGGGCCCCTAGAACGGAAATGACAACAACTGTCAGACCCGGCATTCGATTGATGCATCTTATGTTGCATTGGGTTCCTTATGATGAGCCAGAACTACGAGATACATCAACTCAGGACTTCGTGATAATTTAAGTATCGACACTTGCCTCGAGGAGAGGACCCTCCCGGAATCAGGCATGATGCTGGCGGGAACCCTAGGGCTGACTGTGACTGAGATGTACCGGAATCCTCCATGGGTTCAATAACGATGACTACTATACTAGAATCCTCAGTGGATCTGACAGATCTGATTTCTATTCTAGTATCCTATGTGGGTCCAACAGAATACCTAGTTATTTATCCTGTGTGGGCCCGATAGCTTTGGTGGTCATGTATCCTATTTGGTTCCGATATATTAGAGTAATAAGTGACTACATCTGATCATCCCTATCACTCTAGATTAGATGGTCATGTATCCTATGTGGGTATGACATCTTAGTTAGTCCTATATCCTATGTGGGTCCGATAGATTAGATGAATCCATGACTACATCTAATCATATCCATCACTCTACAAAAGATGTATACCTGTGTGAGTTGAGTCATGTCTTTCAACCATTATCATCATGGTGATTGACATTAATTCCTTTGTATAATTGTTTTCTCTTGGCCTCGAGAGTTAGAGTCGGACTGTGATTGATAACGTAGGTACATGTGAGGGAATATAACTATGTAGGGTTTGTTGATACTTCGTGATTGTATATTTCTTCTGTGGTTTATCCTCTGCGGATTATGGAACACCTTCAGGGGTCTCGGGGTCCCCTGCTGAGTATTGTTATACTCACCCCTGCATGGGTTTCGCCTGCACCTTGTTGTGTTCTATGCAAACGACGGACGACAGTGATTGAGGCTAAGGGCGATGGATGTGAGGCTTCTTGGAGCTGGACTAGACGGGACGTACCGCAGGGATGATTTGTTTGAGTTCTGTACCTACCCTTCAGGTATGATTCCCCAGTGGACGATCCAAGAGCTTTTTTCCCTTTTTACATGTATTTTCGTTCAGTTGGGTTTGTATACTGGCCCACATACTTTCAAAACACCTTATTTTTCTATTTTATACTTATTTCCTCTACTGCATGTGTTCAGACTATGTGTGTTACAGGTTTAAAGGCAATGCCTTCCTTTTTTATCAGGGATTCGCCTTTGGTTCTAGTCGCCAGCCCCTGGCCAATGGAAGGAGGGCTTAGGGTAGTCACGACGTAGGCCTGAGGACAGGTCATGACATTACAGAATAGCCTATTGAAATTGAAATGTCCTTTTGGTGATTTTCATGTTTTTTATTTGGTAACATAAGTGAAATATTCTTGTAACGTAAATATTTACCTGTCTAGTATCAATGTTGATGAATACACAATGTAATTTAATTTTAATAGATAATATAATTTTCTACATAGATGTTATTTTCATATCATAATTTACATAATTCAATTGATTAGGTAGGTAAATTCATCTAAGAGAATTCATGAAATATCTGATTTAACATATCCAATATTCTACGTAGCCAAATTGATCAGGTAGCTGAATTTATCACATAGAAAAATTCGTATAAATGAAATTATGAAATCTATAAATGAATCCTGAATTATCAATTGTTTAGAAAAATAACACCTTATAAGTTAATGATTCATATTTGAGTCAATCATTCTAATATTTATAAAACTTCACTCTATTTGAAAATTTTAAATAATATTCTTAATATTAATTATATAAATATATCATGTTAACATTGATTTTTTAAGAAAAATAGTGAGGAAAATATATAGAATTTATATTAATATAATGAAGTTCCTAACAACATAATTATAAAAATTCTTAATATCAATTAAAAATTATATGTATTATAAATAAATTTTGATAATTATCTTATATTCCAAATCGAAAATTAATGGTCCAATTTTTAATTTGTTTAAAAGAGTTAAAAATGAAATAATGAAGGTAACCAAATATATAAATTTGTCTATGTGGTTTGGCTAAATGGGATTATGGGATATATGGATTGGCTACATCAGATAATTGCAAACGTTGTTCAGATACATGGATACCCTGAAATTCATATGTAAATGAAACATCCTAATATCAAAAATAACTTTTTTCAGTAGTTATATTTCTTGAAACATATGAAACTAGTTTTGAACAATAAAATCATGAAATATAATTATATTTAATAAATTATTTATTAAAATATAATCATGGTGTATAATAACTTTAAAAATACATTATAATGGAATTATTCTAAAATTATTCAACGAATCAATTATTTTGAATACTTATTATAAATGATATAAAAAAATAAATCTTCGAAATTTCCAAACCATAGAGCAGTTGATGGAGTGAATAATACAAATAAAACCTTGTAAAATTAAAAACATAATGCTTTTCAAGGAGCCACTCAAAATTCTCCGACATTTTTAAATAAAAAAACAAGTTTAATTTCAAAAAAAATCTTCCCTTTTTTATATAATCAAATAGATAAAGAATCAATAGAAAAATTAACTAATGGAAAATATAATGTTCCAAATTCTCATTGTTTAAAATATGTTTTTATGAAAATTAAATGTTTAATAAATCAACAAGAATAAACTAATATCCATGAGAAGGTTTAAAATAATAAGAAATTTCCTATATAAATTTAATAATTAACCTTAAAAATATTCCATACTACTTTAGATTTGATTTAAATAGGAATATTTCATCATATAAACTAATGAAAAATCCTCAGGAATTTGACATTAAATATGATTCTCCATTAGTGTTATAGAATCATAATCCTTCACTAAGAAATCTTTGAAAACAACACAGATATTTAAATTAAATGTATATGTCATTAAACTACATAGAACATATTTATTAAAAAAATATCTTATATCCATTAACAATTTAAAATAGTTTTCATAAATCATTATTATTTTTTCTTAATCTATTTAAAAATATTATAAACTGAAAACTACACATGTTAATCATGCACAACTGATTATATTTAAAAATAAAACACTTATAAAAACCATTGATTAAATTTTTTTCATTAAAGTAAATATTTAATATTTCACAATTCACAAACAAAAATAAAAATAATATTACAATGTGGTTGAAAT
The DNA here is from genome assembly GCA_963277665.1 of Viscum album. NCBI lineage: Eukaryota > Viridiplantae > Streptophyta > Magnoliopsida > Santalales > Viscaceae > Viscum > Viscum album. Next base: position 1,098,589,582 of record OY728157.1, read on the forward strand.
AGATTTAATAAAATAATTTCTTTAGTTGAAAAATTTTCTAAATTTACATAAGGTTATATTTGACACAAATGAAAAATTCTATATGTTAACTCAAAAATATTAATTTCAATTGTAATTGAACCACCTTAGTTATAGTTAACTTATCATGAATAAACAATGTAATTAATACATAAAATTAATTATATGTTATATATATACAGAAACCACCATTTAAGAACACATATATAACTTTAAAATCATATTTAAAAAATAATAATTTTTACTTATTTTAATGATTAAAAATGCTTCTTGAATGTTAAAATGCTTCAAAAAATAAATTGAATATATTTGACAAGACTATAAAAATATTTAAGTTTATCATTCAGAAATGGGTAACGAATTCAAAAATAATAAATAAGTATTTATACTCCGAATAATTGAGTTTCATTATTTTTAGAAATACAAAACATGTATTTTTATATTTTAAAATATAAATAATTAATCATAGATATATTATTTATTCATTCCTTTCTAAATCAAAATAACAAATAAATATGTGTATAATTTTAAATCCAAAAGTGAAAACTCATAAAGACATTATATTCAAAAGGATCCATGAAACATATCAAAAGATACATAATGTAATATGAATGTAGTTAAATGATAATAAAATAAAATTCAACTGTAACTTACAACTAAAATAAAATATTCAAAATACATATAAAAAATAAATATCAGGGGAATGATATATAAACACAATTTTTCTACTTATTACATAAAAAAATAAGTTAAATATTGATGTAAATGGATGAATCCCAAAATGAATCATGGCATTCTTGATTATCACAAATAAAATACATAATCTAATATAGATCGTGATAATATTACAAGGATAATATTATAATAACAAGATTATTGGACATAATAATATGTAATTAAATAGATATTCTATGGGTATAAATAATTATATAATTTCGTGAGAATTGGAATACATACCTTTAGGTAACCAGGTTGAAATGTTTTTAGACATTTTAGACATTAAATTAAAATTAGATAATAACATCCTTTTGTGACCAAAAAATATATTGAAGACCAATGTATTAAGAAAATAATATTATACATTAGATCAACGTTTTAAATAAAAAAAATGGAAATTTAAATAGTCTTTACATTTAAATGTACATTATTAATCAATATATGTATTAAATAATCCCCACTAATCCTATTATGTTTATCGTAATGTTTCTTAAAATAACAATTCGTTACATTTGAAGAAAATTTATTTTAAATTTTAATTTTAAATAAACCTTTTTATTTATTACATTATCTAATTAATTCGTTAAACATTAATTTTTTTTTTAATATATTAAAAATCATTACATGTCCATTATTATGTTGATGAAGCTATGGTTCTATATTTTTAAATTTACATCACATTTTATTCCGTATTTTTCAAAATTTCTATATCAGTAGTCATTAATTTAAAATATATATTGATTTTATATTCATGGATATTTCATATATTTCATTGTGTTAGATGTCTATAAAGAATATTCCTTTTATTTTTTCTTCATATGTGTCATATATTTCATTAATATCTTTAATTATTTTTATTATTTATAAAATTGTGAGAAGCAAGGGAATTAAAATTAAAATCATAGTTTTTTGTTAAAATTATTGATCATATATTTACATATTTTGTAGAATATAAACCAAGATCACAGGAAAAAAATGGGAAGGTGAATATGAAATATTATAGTATCATTACATAAATGAAACATTTACAGTTTTTTTACATTATATCATGTTACATCATCTATTAGAATAAATCAATGTAGTTGTAGATTGTTTTCCTTTTTTAACATCCTTTTTTTTGAGATTTGGATATTTCATTATAATATTTCTTTTATTCTCGAAACCATCACAAAATAAATGATCAATATAAATTCAAATGTGATTTACCTTGAGTGATATATCTCATATTTAAATGGAATTATTTATTTTTTCTTAGTTGGGCGCTTCATTATTGTGTTTTCATATTTTATACTATTGATGAAACAAATTTAGAAGAATTTTTTTCTATAAAGTTATTTATTTCATGTTATTTCTAATTTTAATGAGATGATGTACAACTATAAAATTTCAAAAAAAAATTATTTTTATGGTAATAAAAATAAAAATAATTCATTAAATTATAACAATTATCATATTTAATAGAAACATCTTCTTTTGTATCAATTGTATCCAATTTCGGTAAAATTTAAACATAATTAACTTATCCAAAATTATAAAATTTGTAATCTTTAGATCATATTCCATAAATATCTACCACATTGTATAAATACTAAATTTTAAATTTATTATTGATTTTGGTATAAAACCATTTATATTTTTAAATTCAATCCTCATTGAAAAAACCATTCCATTACTCTTGATAAGGACAAAGATAAAAAGTTTGAAGATATAATATATTAATTTAAATAATAATTATATTTCAAAAAAACCATTAATCACAATTGCTATGAAATATCCGAAAATATGAAAAACTAACCTATCCAAAAATAGTCATGCTCTGAAACCATAGTTTAGGTCCCGAATGGTTAATTGAAATAGACAAGTGTTTGATGAATTTAAATTCATTAAAAATTAATGAATGTATAAAATTTATGAGGGGAATGTTATAATTCTAAATATTTCACAACATAATGACATAGATATAAATATATATAAAAGAAATTATAATAAAATCTAAAATATAAACAAATAATTTTAATAATTCTTTTGATCAAAATGATCATACATCCACTCTTAACACAGCATATTGTTGAATTTCACCAAATATGGTGTATCACTTGTTATGGAGAGTGAAAACTCCTTAGGTCTTCCTTTTTAACAACTAGAGTCTTAACATAATTCCATTTCCTTTTATAGGTTTAATGAAAAAGACATTATTTTATTGGTGAAGATACTATATAGACTGTTACAATCTCAATCATTGACTCATTCCTTTTTAATGTACAGACAGAACCAATTATTTTTCTGGTGAAAACCTAAGCCAGTATTTCACAAATAGAGAAAAATATATATTATTTTATTGGGTAATTATAAACATATTCTATTTTATGGACTAATATGAACGTGGATTTCTAAGGGGATTGAATAATCTTGGATTCTTATTGGATTGGTCATTTCCAGTATTACTATATAGGTTCAATTGGACCCAATATTATTTGACGATAGAATAAACTATATCTTCCTTAGGGATACACTAATTATTGCTGATGATTTTTTAGGGTAGTATAACCTCATGCAATATTGACTAAGTGTGATGAAAAAATAATAATTACAACATAAATGAAGTTTAAAATCATAAATCCCAGTGAATTATTGTCGATAATGTTTCTAGAATTTGGATATATTAGTACCCAAACATTTAATATATTGATATAATGAATACTAGGTAATCAATACCATTCTAAATTGTGAATTTTAATGATGATTTTTCAGTACATACTTTAGAACAATGTGTCATGAGAGATTTAAAGAAATTTTATGTCCATAATTCTTCCTCTCATGCCTTTGAAACTTTGTATACAAAAGTGAAATGACTATTTTCTATAATACAAGACCCCTGATTCGATACATTAATTCCAAAAATGGTGTATGAATATTTTAATACTCATCGACATACATTAAAATTACAAAATATGTTATAGAAATAATCTCATTAGGTTAATAAATATGGAAGTAATACAATATTATACACATCCATAAAAGTTGATAGTAAATATATTTGAACACTTGTGGAATTTATTGAAGACTATCTCTTAATAATAAAAAATATTTCTAATTTGAAATTTTATCTTTTTTACGTACAGTCATAATACTCATGATGGTTTTTGAGTTAAAAGGTTACACACAGTCATAATATATTATACATACAATTATTACATCATCTTTATTAATTTTGAATATCATAATTTCCAAAATTTCAGTGTGAATATCGAAACCCAATTAATCTTATGTGAATGTCGATTAATTATTGTTTTAAATATATAAATAATTTTACTATGGATTCTATAAAATTACTAAGTAATTTAATAAAAAATAAAATTGTAATAATTCTTATATAATGCATTCCAAAAATATAAATAATAAATAATATGAAATATAGAGCTTAATTCCATGAATTGTAATAAGCATGATGCACTCACCAGACCACATAGTTTAATTTTATTACATTGCTGATTTTCAAATATGTGAATTGATCATGGTTGAGAAATATCCGAAAAACTAAAATATATACATAAGAATTTTACATGGATTAATATATTTCTTCACATAATTTCACAATGTTTCCGAATTTTTCTACATAATATTTTTTCATGTAGATAAATTCATGTAAGAGAATTGATCATGAAGATGAATTCACATAATATAATTTGTCATATATTCTATTTCACATATCAAATATTTTATAGAAATAAATCAGACCAATATTAGAATCTATGAAAGATGATTGATCATGAAAATGAATTCATAGAAAAAAATTATAAAACCTACAAACATCTTAAATGATAAAATTCCATACATAAATAAGACCTTCTAAATGATAGAAAAAACTTTGGGTGTAGTTGATTTATATTAACTATATTTCATTATATATCAATATAAAAAATACTCAACTCAATATGAATTTAGTAGATCATGATACTATTTAATTAAATAAGAAATATAATGCATAAAAATGTCAAGATTTAGACTTAAAACAATTAGAACCTTCTAACCTAATTTTAGACACAATAAATACTGATTCATAATTTTATTTCATTTAAATAAAATTAGGTAATTTTATATTTACATTGAAACTAGATAAATAATTAATATCTATATATACCTTATTTTCATATAAATACTGAACGTAACCAAATGTTGAAATATAGAAACATTTTTTGGTTATATAGGAAATCAACTATATCATTTGGCTGTAGGGGAATTCTGAAAATCATGTATGATAGATATTTAAAGGTCTTAAGTGAATCTTTTATTCTATTAACTGATTATAAAAAATTAGAACATTTTATGGAATGTAACGAAATGAAATATAAATATCATTAAGGAATGTAACTGTTATAAAATAATCTTGGTTAGGCAGACTTTAAAAAATAAAAAAAGATAAAAATTATAGGAAATACATCAAATTATTATCAAATTTAATATAATTTTGTTGATCGAAATAACACAAATAAAACACTTTAATTATATAAAAAAAGGTTCAGGGAGAGAATAAAATAAATAAATATTTCTAATTATCAAAACATAATTTGATTCATGGAGACACTAAACAACTATAAGTAGGAACTGTGAGAAGAATAGGAATTTAAATAATGATTCTAAATATTTCTGGATTAATTATATAAGGGAGGTTTCAAACTATATATGTTTAATTACTTCTATAAATAAAAATATTTTTAGTGTATATTTGAGTGTAAATATTACATTTAAATCTTGGATACTTGATTCCATATTTCAATATATTCTATATAGGGGAATGGATTCATAGTGAAATATGTATATTTATGGTTTGGTAAGGTTCACTTAACTGATGACGAATCTCATTACACCATGGGGAATGATATGGTTAATTATTTAAGGTATAATGTATGCTTATTGAGATTAGGTGGAGTCTCAAAAAGTCTTGTTCTTTAATTTAACATAATTACGACTAGTCATCTAAATGAAGAATGATTCAAATTTTTCACCACAAATAATTTATAAGACATAGCTCAAGGATTCAAGGTTTTGAAATAGGCTTTAAATGTTATGTTTTTGTGAAAATAGAATAAAAATAGAGAAAAATGTCAGGGAATAACAAGTTATTAAAATTCAATTATGTGGAATTATTTTCCTGGGAACATTTCTCTTAAGAAAATACAAATTATTGATACAAATACTATAAAAAATATTTAACAAATGGGGTTCAGATGCTGGGAGACTTTTATAACAAGGAAGTCGAGAAAGGTTTTATTCAACATGAATGATAAGAAACCTAAATCTTAGAAGACCGAGCTTGTGAAAATGGACATTTAGTGGCTTACACTAGGATTATATCATGATTTGTCAATGTAATTTGTTACATTAATAAATAATTAAGATTTTAAAGTAAATTATTACATTCATATGAATGAATTTTGTGTGGTAAGAAGTATTTTTGTTGGTACCTCATTGAAAAACATATATAAATAAATTTGAATATCCAAAAGTTTGAAATTGGTAGAAAATATATTAATATGATTTTCCATAATTTCTTTTCAGGAAAATGAATTTTGTTTGAAATAAGTATACCTAGAATAATAGTGTCAAATTGTTTAGTTGATGGGATTTATTTGACATTAATAGAGAAGGCTCAAATCATGTTACTATATTAGATAATGTTTGAGGATATTTGATAGGATGAAATTATTTTCTCAAACTACCTTGTAAATATAATATCATCCACCCTAACGTTAATAGATATTCCATTATATATTTGTACTAGAAAACTAATTGATATTTACCACCTTAATGTTTGAATATGGTTATCATTTGTCAATATTGATGCATTGGATTGGTAAAAACTCAAATCTATGTATTGAGCATGTTTTTACAGATATAGTGATGAAAACATTAGTTTTTGAATTTGGTATTATGAAAATAACAATGTAATTAGAAGCATGAATGTTATACTTAATGATATTGTATTTTTAACCTATCTCAACATGGTGGAAGATAATGTTTAAAATATTTAGTAATCTAAAAAAATGAATATTTATCCAAATAGAATATTCAAAATGAAATATGTTTTATAGGATTCAGGGGGTATAGAATTTCTATATGGATATGTATGCCTATTATATGATGTACCAAATTGCATTCGGACGTCAAAATATTATTTAGATCTCTAAAAGGAGTTGTTTTAGAAGCATTAGTTTCATAAAATGAAGAATCATCATATGAATTGTGGATATATACTGAAAAAAATTCCTTTTATTGAGGTTTAAACGTATTTTTATTTATTAATTATTACATATGTAGGGGATCTAATGATCCAAAAGAAGTTTCTAACATCAGTGATTAAAATAATTAGTATTAATCCATAAATGATAAGATCAATTATAATGGTAAAAGCTGACCCCTAGAGCTAATTAAATAACCAAGGATGAAGAATGATATACCTAATAAGGTAAAATTTTATTTATAATAATAATTCAACTGTATTAATAGGTTTATTTCTAAAAATATTTTTAAATTATTTTTAGAGATGTAATGGGGGTATTTATTTAAAATTATATAAACCCTATTCGAACATTTAACACTTAGGAAAGTGATATTTATAATTATTCTAAATGATTTAATTTTGAAAAATGTGCATTAAAAACCATGTTGCTTCATTAGAGATGGAAATATATATATATATATATATATATATATATGAATACACTAGATGGTTTCATGGATAAATGGAATAAGTAATTTACATGTAACATGAAATTGAGACTCTACATTTTGAAATAAGAACTAAGACATTAGTATTATAAATTAAATGTATTTTTGAATAATAATGTGTTCATCAATAGATTTAAAATGACGTGATTTATGCATGTGTTCTCCACATTGGAAATTCACTACAATTATCCAAATAGAATGAACCAAAAATGGAAAATGAGGATAAATACATGACATATATTCCCTTTTAATTATTTTAGGAATATTTATATACTCTATGGTTTGTATAAAGATTAAAATTATATTTTCAATGGAATGTATCATCTTTTTTATATTGAATATGATAGAATAAAATCAATTTTTTAGATGTATTATCTAGTATATCAGATGATTAAATTGTAATGGATTATGCAATATAATGGATGAAAATATTTAGTTTTATATGGATAATGACATTGGAGGGGATACAGATTCATAGATTAACTAATATTTATTAACAGTTTTCATTGGGGAACACAATTGTACATAGAAACTGGATTTTTTTCAATGAAATCAATTGTAAAATTCAATGGGTAAAGGATCTATTGATTCACTCATAGATAAAACACATTTAGTTTAAATATCATTTCATCTAAAAGATATTTATGTAAGGAGTGGTTTAGTGGTGGATCATTAGATAATTCCAAAATTTGGTTAATATATTCATTAAATATTTAATAAAGGAAGTTTTAAGGAGATTAAATTGGGCTTCAGTTATACTAGACAAACTAGAGGGTATTGTAGAAATTATTCATTGAGGGTTAATTTTTAATGAAATTTTTTGTCTAGATCATGTTTAAATTCATTATTTTTGGAATGAGAATGTGGTGAGATTATATATTTTACTATTAATGATTCAAGGATTTATAATTTTAGTTGAGGTATGTGTTTTGATGTTATGTTCTGGAACTGGTTGTGAAAATGGTCAATGAGTGAGGGATAAGAAAATATTATGGCATGAATGATAACTTATTATTGATTAGAAAAAGGATTTTATTTATATATTTTATAGAATGTTATATAGTCCTTAGTGTGTTACATAAAATTAATAACTTATTTCACTTTATGTTGTTCGTCAAGGATGAGGTATATATTGGTTATTGAATATAGTTTCGACCAATGGTGTAAACCTCACAATTGCATAAAATTATAACAGTTGGTTTTATATTTGGAGACCAATATAATGGTGAGTTGTGACTACATATATACATTCTCATTGAGTATGAATCTACAGATACATAAATCTAAAACATTACATAATAATAACTCTATGTGTAGCCATACAACTTTTAAAAAATTAATGGTGGTTCTTATGTCCAGCCATTGATCTTTAACTAAATTCTAAACAATGTAAATATTATTTTATTTCTATTTCATGTACATTAAATTTTTTAATTTAATGTAGGTTTAAATTATTTATTGATTTTTTAATGTTATAGAGATTAGATTTAGTGTATTAATTTATTTTAATATTAATTTCATATTCTACTACATTTGTTGTATGGGATTTACAAGATAGTCGTGTTTTTAGGATTTGAATTACGCTTCAATTATCTAAATGTTTAATATTTTATGATTGATTTTCATAATCCCAATAAAAAATTTTCAATTCCATTACTGATTTATGGAATCAATGTTCTTGATAAATTGAATCATAACCATTTTTTAATCCCAAAATAAAAGGTATTGTTTTTGCCATTAAAATTCATTATGGTAAAGATTTATCACCTACCGAGGATACTAGTCTAAGAAATGTTTCCCCAATATTATGTGATATTCTTGAAAAATATCTTTTTCATGAATAAAAAGATCTAATTTGAAAACATAAGGTAAAAATGGAAAATAAATTTTTATGACCTTAAATTGTAATGTTCCTCATCAAATTCCCACATTAATTCAATCTTTTATGAAATATTATTCAAAGAAAATTAAGCTAAAATTCATAATACGAATAGAAAAGCTAACGTTTAAAATTCCATTCATAATACAATGAAAAAATATTCAATAATAAATGAAGTAACATAAATATTAGTTTACAAAAAAATGAAGAAATTAATGGGATATCAATGTTATCATGCGGTGAAATGTATCTACATTGATTTAGCTAATATTACCAATATATATAAAGGATCCATGATCCTTTTCGATTACATGTTTTATAGGTGTATGTTATCGTTATTTTCCTTTTGTTTATATTGATCCTTCTATTAATGGGTTAACTCTACATATTTTCTATGTATATAGATAATTGAGCTGCATTGGAATTGTATATTAATTAGATAATTTGAGTGCAACACATCATACTACTGAATTAGATGATTTTTACTAATAGTGGTAGATTTGGTAATATTTATGGTCTTCTATGTATTGTAAATCAAGGATAACATAATTAAAGGAAACACACCACTAATTCATATTATTAAGCTTCTAAAATCAATAAACATTATAAATATAAATAATGGAACACTATCCCAAGAATTTAGGGATGATTATGGTCATTTAAGCATTCCAACTGTAATGAAATAAAACCTAGAGGATTATTCTATGATATTAGTCAATAATATTGATGTGAGATACAAATATTATAAAAATAAATATAATATTCTTATAAAAAATTCTTCATTTTCTACTATTTTAAATTTAGGGATTAATTATTAAATTATTTTCATTAGTATTAATAACACCATGATAACATATATATAGATTATTTGTCATATTTTTTTGGAGTGTTTATACTAGTTATCAATTTGATATGAAAAATTATATTTAAATATCTATTTTGTATATAAAGAGTGAGTATATAGATGTTTCATATATTATTCTTAAAAAAAATTAACTCATATTCCCAACATGTTATCCCAGGAATTAAAGCAAAATATAACTACCTTTAATATAGTTTTCTTAATAGTGTTAACCAATTTTTAGTCACAATTTCCAATATCCTCTAATCTAATCATAAACTAAAATTTCTTGACCTTTGAGATAGTGTCAAAATCCTAATTGAATATAAATTTTCAATTTACCTTGTATTTCCCTATCTAAGTAAATATTTTAAATTATCCTTGCAGGTGAGGCTATATTAGTAACGTAACCACTATTTCATTTAAACCCCTCCATCATATATTTTATTAAATAATCTAAGGAATCTACTAGAAGTCGGGATCATATATCTTATATCAGATATTAAATAGGTTAACCATATTCAAATTATTACCAAGTGTTCCAATCCAATAGTGTTTCGTAATGATATTAATTAATTGGTTCAAACTATAATAAATAATAATATGCAATTATTTATTGAAAAGAATAACGTTTTCCATTTCACATGAAGGAAAAATTTTAAATTATTATTTATTTACTAAATAATATAACACCATGCCAGAAAACCTCAACACAATTTTTATTTGGAATTTTCTTGTTATACCTAGATTCATATAACCTCTAAGGAAAGGGAAAAGGAAACATTTTTATTATAATTTGGTGCGTTTTTTAATGAAGTATTTCATTATTCGTATCAAATTCAATAGATTCAATCATGTATTGAATGATTGGTATTTTACCCGATGAAATAGAGTATTTTATGGTGATCTTTATAGATGAATTTTTATTAAATAGATTTTATATTGATGAATACTTATCTAAAATATATTTTTCGATTCATAGATATATTAATGATATCCATATTTTAAATTTTGTAAAATGTAATTTAGTGGGGGAAGAAGGAATTTTTAGTGTCATATTATATCTATTATGTATCCAATTTTTTAAGTCAAAAACTAATGCTATTTAAATATTACCCTAACAAAAATTTCTATTTTATGTGGTTTATTTATTAGCAAATCATGTTCTTTACTTCATGTTAATTTATTACATTATTAATACCACGCTGCACGTGTATTGATTATTAATAAAATTTATTGTGTATATGTATAATGTTCATTTTTTTAATTGTATTATTCAACGTAATATAATCACACATCACACCCCATTGTATAACCACATGGGTGGGATAAACCCTCATATATCATGAAACACACAACTCCAATTTCACTAAGGGAAGTTTAATTTTAATATATTTATGGGGATGATTATTTTTTTTAATGATTCACACCCTAGACCCTTCCAATTCATAGTACACAACTACATAAAAAAATTCAGCCCAATCTGTTTCCCATTGAAAATTTGTCTCCTATTTTTAGAATCAATGGTTTTGGAATTCTCTAATCATGATTGACATTAATTTCTTCTTAAACCCAATGATCAACCATGTATCATAACATGATTTATCATTTTTAGGGGTTTAAAACATAAAATTTATATAAGAGTGCAATGGAATATATGGTATATTACCAAATAAAATATATTTTCCCTATTTTAATCTTAAATATTTAATTGTTTGTCCCTATTGGGTATTCCATCCCTAATGATCACCTTTGTGACATATCATAAATGAACCCTTTGTATGTGGTTGTTATAAATTATTTTACGACAAGTAGGTTCTCTAATGATTATAGAAAAAATACAAAAACCTTATGTATAAGTCAGAATTGTATATTTACATTAACCTAAACTTTGGTAGTATTATTAGGGACATGGGTATTTAATAGAATTTAAAAGACCAAGACTACAGATCAGTTTTTAGTTCCTAGAACAATATGAAAAATGGTGACCTCTTTCCCCATCAAGTCATGACTCAAAATGACTTTTAGTCAAAAATTTATTACCCTATATTTTGTTGGGTTACTCATCACATTTTATGGCCATGTAAGAAATATAATTTATAGGGAATATATCTAAGTGGAATGGAATATCCTAACAACCCCAGTTATTTTGTGAGATATTAGGTGCATTGGTCATTAACTTAATGGATACGTTCGCAAATTCTTTTAACATTGTATATTTCCTAATATTTATTAATTATGTATCTAGTTGGAAAGATGAAAATATAATGACTTCTGGTAAAAATGGGATGTTTTTTTAATTAGGTGTTCTAAAAAAATAGGGGGTTTTGGTTTATAATGTTTTTTAATTACTTAAAAATTTTCATATTTCAATAACTCCAACTTGATGACCATGCATTGGATGTACATGGGTATTCAAAAAAACACTTTATATCAAAACCAAATTAATAGAAAATTTAAAATTGGGAGGTTATGTAGACCATATAATAATGTTATACCCCAATAAAAATATTTTGAGTACACACATAGATATCTCAATTTGGGAATAGTATAATACCCTTAAATCACCCATTGGGATTTAACATTATAGGTGTGTAATTTAAAATTCATTAATCCAACCCATTGTGGGGGATCACATTTATTTTTTGATTTTAAAAAATTTAACTCATATGTATTAGATGTCAGTAGACATTGGAAATAATTTATTTAGTAGTTGAATGAAATTTAGTACGATACATATGGGAAACCTTGAATATAAAAAAGATAATGTGATTGATTTGAATATTAAAACCCATATATTTTTTATAAGATATCACATTTATGGTATATTTATATTCATGATTGTGAATATACAAATATTTCTAAAAAAATATTTTTGATTATATAATTTATCAAAAAAATATTAAATAATCATTGTGATAATAACTATACATATATAATTGAGGTTCCTAGTGGAATGAACATACTCAAATGAGATGGGGTGAATCTGCTGTGCACTGATTTTTCCGAATACAAACACACATCATAAAACCATAAAACCCCTATGAAATGGGAAAATTTTTATCATGCGATGAAATATGTATATACATTTTAACTAGAAATATAATAACTCATGAACTAATGGAATGATGTTAATAATGGAAGAAAATATTCAAAAGGTTTATCCCCTCATGGGAAATCAACTCATTTCCAAACATTGTATTTTCAATGTATAAATGGATCATTATTAACAAATAATAATTTTAAGTGGAGTTGTCTGAGAATCGTCTTTTTCCCAATGCATACCATATTAAAATGGTGTTGTCACCACAAATTATATCTGACCTCTTGTTCTCCCACTGGTTCATTTTACTTGAATCCAAAAAGTTGATCTTTATATTAATCATCCTAAATTACTTCAATATCTTCCTAGGGATGTCTTTTCACCAAAATATTTGATCCTTTTCCTCAAATTTAGAGATTCTTTTTCATCCAAGATGTTTTTTACAAAATCATAATGTTTTTTATCATTATTAATTCTTTAATACTTTTATTCTTTAGAATATTTTGTTGTCCTTTACCAATCACTTCAAAACAACATGTCCTAAATTATATTTAACCTTATTGTGATTTACATGAACAAAATATCAAAATATTAAATACTGATAATAAATTTCTTACGTAAGTCTTATCATTATCACACACATATTCATCATTGTGGATTATATTGGTTTCTCCTCCTCCTCTCTCTCCATCAAGTTCTTTTTTTTCACCATAATTATCTTCAAATCAATACACAAATTATAAATGATAGTTACAGATTTATTTTCAATTTTATTATCAATGATATTCTAAACTACTCATGTTACCTGGAAGCTTATTATATTCATTTTTCATTTTAAAATACAAAAACATGTATGTTGGCAATAAAATATGACTACCTATGAAAAATAACATGGATATAATACCCATTTCTGGTTTCAATGAATTTTCTTATACATAACTGTTCTACACAAGGTGTGTCTCTCAAACACCCTATAATTTTTTTCTTTCATATAATAGAAAATATATTTGAATATTATTTATCCTTTGGAATGAGTGAATTATTATTTTCAAAACTTTCAAACAACATTTGACTCCATATCTTATAACTATATTAAAATCATACTAGAAAGCATTAGTTTGGTAAGATTGAGCATATATTGATTTTATAGATCTATAAAATATACATATCCTCTAATTTTTAATTTCCTTGGAAAATAACCAGACATAAATCACTAATCCTCTCGATCACTTCATTAGAAGTAGATTACAATTTTATTTTCATTTATAAATAGTATCTCTAGTTTTGATGTCTTGTTATTTTTTTATTCTTAGAAAACCTATTTTTTCCATATTTTATTAATGAAATAGATTTAATGAATATCCCATTTGAAACCCACTCCAAACATGCTTAGATCATTTATTCACTATGAATCATGATGTCTTGAACATGAAATCATAGCTTCAACGTTATCAAATTTTTATTTCCATCAAAATAAAATAAAAATTGAGACTCCTATTTTTTTTAAAAAAAAATTCTTCCAATTCAATAGATGATGATAATATTATATTTATTAAAATTCACAGATCATAGACCAATCTACAGGATTATTTTTTTTACACCATGAAAAATAGGGTTTCCTTCATCCTGAATAATTACATCTTCACTTTCTTTTAGATACTAAAACAAGATTTTTCATCCAGAATAACGATGAAACATTCCTAACTGTTTATGTCTCACTCTACGAACTTCAATGCCATATGGTATAAATATATTTATTTGTGGAGTATTACACTCAATGTTATATCACATATATTCTATTATGGATGTTTTATTCTCTTTCCATTATTAGTTTTATCATTCTTCAATGTCATACAATGAGTAGTGGTGTCTTACATTAAATAATGATAATCAAAAAAGACCTATGATCTATAGAGTTTTATGACAAAACTAAAATTCATACAATCACATAAAATATTTGTGATCATCAACTGATTTCTTGTGTTTGGAAAAATATTCTTCTGATAATTATAAAGAAATCCTTAAACATAATACTTTTAAATTTTTCATAAACTATAAAATAAAGACTTCTGCAATTTTCTTAAAATATTCTTTATCTTCTATTTGGGATTATTCAATGTTCTATCCATATTAGTATTCCATGGACCAGTGGTATCTCTTTTTACATTTATTTTTCATGGGATAAACAAATATTACATTTATGGATACACATTTATCGACATAATGGCATGAAAATAATTTGACATGATATCCTTAACATAATATTTAAGAAAATAATTCAACATTCACAATCATATACTGTCTTTTTCAATGAAAAATATCCCTAATTAAGTCTATTTTCAAACCACATAACTTATAAATTTAAATTATATACTCTCGCCATTTTGGATAATAAATGAAATGTTTATGATACTATCCCATTTTTAATACACATTGTATGAATTAGTTCCCCTTATCAATATAGTATAATCATCCTAAAATTCCCCCACCATTTATTTTTTAATATTACATCCGATTGAGACAATATGGGATTCCAACACAAAATATATAATGTATATTGGGATCCACTATTTAAAATTATTCTCCCTTTAATGACACTAAATAGAGTATTACAAGAACAATACTTCTATAAAAGTCATTGACCACCCACCATTGATACATAGAATCGACATTCATATACTATAAGTATATAAAAAACCTTCATCCTTTTATAGTTGATTTTACGAACTACAAAAAAATTTAACATCATGTTATATTGAAATCACATTATATTTCTCCTAGGAAAATACCTTAAAAAAATTAGATTTCCATTTAATTTGGTTATGAATTTATAGAAAAAATTTGTGAGATGTTTTAAAAACATGATCTATATTATCACTTGTGATATCATTTTATATCATTCAAAATTTGGAGGATAGTATATATATATTTCATGAAAATAAACCATCATTTAATTACTGGAAAAAATACTTAAGAATATTTCATGTTCATGCTATTCCCTATTCATTTATATTATCAAACACCATGACTAAAATCATTTATTCATGTTATAATGGTATTGGGAGAAGGATAATATTACCTCAACCTTTTGGTTTTTATGTGAATTAATTTATTTAATGATTCAATAAACTTGTTTATGTTTCTGGAAGCTCCATAGATTTTAGACCTCCTCCTAATGGGATACACAATATAAATCGCCACCTTATCCTATTATCATTAAGATGCCATAAAACAAGTATGGGATAAGGTTGGATCCTCCAATATCTATTAAATTTGAGATGTAGGGCTGAGATACATTTATCAACCCAGAATCACCCTTTCTTGTAGATCCGAAATATTTAGATTTCTTTATAATTTCTCCACTGTTTTCTTCAAAAACAATATCATATATGGTTATATAATATTTATATCCATCATTGAATTTATTCATATATAGAATAAGGTCCTCAAATAATGAAAATGAATAACATTATTTCTTTTTATCTTTCTCTATCATTTGATATAATTCAAACTAACCATTCTATATATTTGTAATACCTTTTGGAAAAGTATCATACTACTATTTATGTGTTAATACATTTTCTTCAGTAATAAATTGAGAATTTAATAACATTATTTTTTTCAACTAATAATTTAATAGTTCTTCTTGTTCAAGAATCCATTTCATATATATGACAACACTATGACCTACCATCATGTACCATTACTCACAACTTCTTGAACATTGAATATTTTTCCTTCCAAGGATGTTTATATTAATATTCAAAAGGGATGTCAAAAACAAATCCAATCAAGTAATATATCTTTTGGATAGAATCCCATGTTGATTGTAAATTTATTCCATCCATTTATGGTCCATGTTATAGTAAATATTACCTATTATAAAAACTTCTTATCAGTGGGGTTGACTTCATTCTTGTGCATTTTATTGCTTTCACTCCCAATGCAGACTCACTTACTTTCTTAATCTATATACTATCCAGTAATATTAACATATTATCTTCAGAAATTAGATGATATATTGGAGGGTTTAACCAAAATTAATTACACTTATAACCACATACTCAATCATATCACCTTTTTTTTGTAAAAAATATATACCATATGGAAACATTATTCTTTAACAAGGTTTCATTATTTTCTACATCATGATGTATCATTCTATATAATTTACCACGTACTATTTAGAATCTATAATTTATACTTAATGAGCCATTATTCATAATTTTCTTATGTTGATGATCAATTATTTTATATAAATAATACCTTTCAATAATCCTTTCCCATTTCAATTCAGATGAAATTTTTCCATCATGAAATGATTGCTATTTTTGAGATAAAACAACAAAAAAATTGGCCCATTTTTTGTGTTATTTATTCAGAATAATGATCACCTATGTCCATGAAATATTTTTTTTCCATATTATTTTGATTCTTTATAATTTTAATGGATTTTTTATTCCAAAAATTCAGAGTAAATATATTTAGTACGTGAATAAGTGTCTATGATTTGGGATACCTTATTTCATAAGACTAAGATGAATTCTTCAACACAAATTATTAAGAACTAATTAATAGTAAATATATTATTCTTTATTGAAATATTCAATACAAAAATTTATGTAGAAGTATAATTTTCCATGATGGTTTAGTATTTATCTCCATTTTCCTAAATTTCTTATTTGATTCTCGACTCTATAAATTCATGATGATAAGGTTCTTCTCATATTCTTATAATGTAAACCTATATTCTAGAATTGAATTTTTATATATAACTATATAAATATTCATTCTCATATACTCTATTGAAGAATTATCCATCTCTTTTACCACTTTTATTTGACTTTTATATGGAATGATTAAACATGCATAAAGAGTTTATGTAAGTATTTTTAAATCATAGAACACTTCCCCCAAAACCATATCAAATATATATTACACAAATTGAAATCATTTCAATTATTTATCCCATTGAATGAATAATTCTATTTCATGTTTGATAGATTATATATTTCCATTCAAATTATTTGTGAGAGTGATATGTGTTTTTATTTTCATTGTTAGTTCATTATTCATAGGATGAAATGCTTTTTCCAAATCTAATATATCATCTATCAATACCATGATATATTGAAACATTTATATAATAACATATTTAGTGGCATTTTTAATATAATAAAAGAATTCAGAATAAATTTTACTAAGTGAATCATTAAAACTGTCTTTCTTGTAGATTGAACATATGAAAGAAGATTAATTACAGTCATCAAGTTTTTCATAATAATTAACACTTTGAGTACATTCATTTAGTGTATTTCCAATTGGAATCTCATTTTTTTCACATTTTCTTATATTACCTGTTTTTCATATTTCATATGGTATGGGAAAAACCATAATTATAGTAATCTCAATAATAAAAATATGTTTTTCAATTAGAGGGTTTCCTTCAATCATCAGAAGTCACCAAATCATGTATTTAATAAAATTAATAATGTTTTTTAAAAAAAATATCATAATTATCATTTTTATTTTGATATCAATTTATCTAATTCAATAGATTGATATAGAAGAAACACATGATCTGTTTCCACTTGAGGTTCCCTGTAGACCGTGTAGAAAAACCTGATATGTGGGGTGAATCAGGTTTTTTATGGTTTATTTTGAAATTCTAATTATATTATGTAATCTTTTCAACTCCAATTTTTTATGAACCTCTATAACTAAATGTGAGTTATTAATATTATAATTTACTAAACACAAATTACCACATTAATTAATTGAAATAATGTAAACATGTAAGGATTTATTTACAATGTTTGACCCCTCCAATAAAACATAGTCTGTATCATACATGGGATTCCCAAGGTACATATTTTCTTCTATAAAATCTTCATCATTAAAACTGGAGTTAACTATTTATCATCAAATCTCAAATATAAACTATATATCATGGGTCTTGTATCCATATTAAACAAGTGGCATCTTATAGTCTTATGGGATATTTATACTCATATTCTATGAGTTATTTATCAATGTCCTTCATCTGATGTAAATCGTAATCTATCTAGGGATGTTTCTACAACTACAAAGATGATCTTTTCCTCAAATAAAAAGTGTATTAAATTTTTCGTATCTCTTAAAAAACTCAACATAAACTAAATATTAGTAGTTATCTAGATTATAGTGTTTCATCAGAAGCTATTTCTGGTTTTCCATACCAACTTCACCATAATAATGATCATATTATATTTTTAATGAGTTTAATATCTATAAATATAGTCTCAGAATATGTCCTGGTGATAGTCACATGATCAAATGTTTCATATCTTATATACCATATTCATTGATTTTGTAGGTTGTTTTGGATTATCATTATTGCTATTTGATATCTTTTGTTCTCTTAGATTCTCATTTAATCACTAAACTAAAAATACACAGCATTAATTTCTATATTTTTTTAATTCTTATCCCCAATAATTTGAAAAACTCACATGCACTGGTGTGTATATTAAATTAACTATATCTCAATTTCAAAACCTATTTATGTTATGTTGAAATGGTTAAATATAATCTAGTAAAAGATAACTATATTTTATACAAATCTCAGGTATAAATTAATTCATGCTCACACTATTTGACCTCAAGGAAATTTCAAAAAATTCCTAAAATAAATTCAACTCACTTCAAATCAAGAACAGATAAAATTGTTTTTCTACTTTATTAGGAATAAATTATTATTTTCAAAATCAACCATAATGGTTTCAATATATATTTTCCATACTATTAATTTTCAACTATATTTAGAAAAGTGAGAATTTATTTTTTTACATTTTCGATAAAGATGGAACCATAATGGAAATTATTCATTTTTTGTATTCAATTTAATGTTTCTGATATATTTCAATGTAATAGAAATTACAATTATTCTATTAAGTATATATTTTTATATAATTTTTTTTATTATATTAGATGTTTTGAAAAGTTATTTCATTCACATTAAGTATATTTTAGCTTCAACCCTAATATTTATTTTTTTAATACATATTTTTTTAGGGATTTAATATTTCAAAAAAAATAAATGATGATTTTCAATATCATTTTTTTGTCCAATGAAATATAATTTTAAAATTTACATATGTGTTTTATTTTCCAAACAATAATAAAAAAGATCTATTAAAATTACAATTATTAATTTTCATCAAGTTTCATCTCAAATAGTAATAGATCAATCTATTATAGAGTGATGCTTCAATTTATACTATATTAATACACATATGAATTTTATTTTATATATCTCCTGAATTTTTTGGGTTTTTTTCTCTATTAATCTTTTTTCTCTATTTCCTTTATTTTATCCATTATATCCATATTCAATAATTTCGTGGATATATTCTACCACAATTCCAATTTATATATATATATATATTAATATTGACATAACCATATACTAATTACTGTATATGTTTTTACTTTAATAGAATATTACAATGAATTTTATTAAATTTATTTAAAACGGAAATATTAATATTCTTTATAATTGTTATTTCAATACAAAAGTTTATTACTATAGAATTTTTATTACATACTATAATTTTTAAGCATTATTTTCATATGTTTAACGTATTGGAATTATTTATTATAGAATGGGTCTGAGAATTATATAGCCTCTCGATGTTTCATTAGGTGTCATAGGATTGACTATCGTAGATATTTGGTATACACCTTTTCTCTTTATGTATGATTCCATGTTATGAGGCCATAACTGAAATATTAATATTTATGTTATTATGCATTCCATTATAATTAAATTAAAAATTATTTTCCATTTGATGTTTTATATTTTTTTTTCAATTGATATATTTAATACTCTTGTTATTGTTTTTATAGAATATTTGATTATTAATTATTCATATCAAATTATTTCATCATTTTTTAATTCAAATTATCTTAGTCATGAAGAATAATTAATAGAGTGTATTATTTTGGATATGATTTTCTGATGTTATTTTCTCATAACCACATTGTCATATTATTCCTACTTATGATCATTAATGGTTTCTTCCAATTTTTTTAATTATTAACCAATTAAGCTCATCATTCTTATGATTCCATTTCAATAGGTTACAATAAAGAGTATAATATATGATATATTTCAAACTTTATGAGGTGTATAGTTTTGTTTGAGATAATGAACATTTATTGTTCTATTATAAATACATTTTATAATGCGACAATTTTACCTTATATGGGAATGAAAATGTAATTTTAAATAAATAGTTTTTTATAATTTTTTGTAAGTATAATGTCAATATGACTTGTGAATGTAAGAAATTAAATATTTTCCATTGATATTATACTTAGGGATGATTGTGATAGGGTAACTTAAGATGTTATAAAAGTAAATAAACAATGAAAAAATCTTTTTAGCTGTAAATCCAAGTGTGTTAGTCTATGGATACTACATATGGTAATAATGGAGAGTTCAAAATACCTTATAATTGATGATGTTATTAGTTATGGATATTTATTTCTTGTGAATGTAACAAACTCAACATCTTATACTGTAATATTATTTTATAATAAAAGAAAAATAATTATAAAAAATGAATGACAATATATTCATTTAGTTATAGTTCCTTTGAAAAAATGGATACATAAAATTGGTTCATAAGTGAACTATATCATCTCCAACAGATTTCTTCAAAACTATCACCCTTGATATACATTTCTTAAATAATTAATTTCTTCTTAACCTTATAAAATAAAACACAAGAAGGAATTAACATATATGCTAAGATATTAAAAACATAAAGCAGATCAATATAACATGATCATTAAGGTATGTTAACATGAGAAGAAAATTTGAAAAAAATACCTTGTATATCATCGATCGTTAAATTTTTTCTTAAAATGAGTCGAGGAAGGTCATTATACATATATAATAAATGAATCAAAGAACATGATCAATGGAAGCATGAAATTACCATATGGCATATAAAAAATAACCATATAAAATCGTTACTTTATTTGTCGTGGATTTACTGCTAGGACTATGACAGTGCATTGGGTTAACTCCCAAAACAATCATATTTGTCATCGTTCACCCCCAAGACTATACAACTATATTTGGTTCTCCCCCTATGAAATTAATTAGTCATGTTTTAACTCCCAAGACTATCATTGAGGATTGGTTTCTATCCATAAACCATTGTAGTAGTCATGTTTCACTCCCATTACTATTATAGTGTAAAGAGACACTTACTTAACCAGGTTCACTCTCCATTCCTTTATTTTCATACCTCATGAGATATTAATCATTATACAATTAATTTTAGTGAGATATATGTCATACCGTTCACATAATGATAATATTATTAATGTGTTCCACAAGATCATAAATCATTCATTATAAAAAACCCATGATATATAATAGGGTTTCATAATCATTTCAACATGTCATAATCTTTGAAAAAACATTGTTCAAAATCATATAAATATTTCATTATAGTGTAACCCATGTAAAAAATAATCATGTTTCATAAGAATCATTTATTCAAAAACATAATATATCTTGATAAATAATGGGGATGGTATATTAGGATCATATCCCCAGAAAAGCCTATTTGAAATTAAATAATGTCATCATAGATGGAAAATGATTATGAAATATCACGTGGGAGATTTCATTAGAAAAACAAACATTATATTTTGAAAATAACTGATAAAAAATTATAGATTTTAAAAATCATTACCTTTACAAATTAACATTAACACATATATTTTTTTATTTAAATATCGTATAAAACATTTATTGATGAAATTACTATTTCTGTATTGAAAATAAATTTTCTAAAAAAATATTCACCAAAAAAATTTATAAAATTTTCATATAAATTGTACCTTAAAACATATAAATAAATCACTAAAATATTATTTCTTCACCATGGTTGGATATTTATTTTATAACGTAAATATTATGAAAAATTTTCTTCTCAAATATTTAGAGAAAGTAAAAAAGACCTTGTATGGAAAATGAAATTAATATTCATATCAAAAAAATTTAAAATTATATAATTGTAAAAATGTCTTTAAAAATAATTAGATAGTACTAAAAAATATCATCATTTTTTTTAGAAATCATTAATAATGAAATAAAATTGATAATTTAGAGAAATATTGTAGATATTTAATAGAAATACTTTTTCAACACATGAATAGATAAATAGAATAAATTTGAAATAATTAAAGTATATTGATGAAATAACTGTAGTAGAAAATATGTTTGGAGTTTCCTGATAAATAAATCATAATATTTTCTCATTAAAGTCATTAATTGAAACAATCCAAATAAATGATGGGATTATATTGTAATACCACTGAAATATTAGTATCATTAAATCATAAAACCCAATAAATATTAACATTAAATGAAACATAAATTATCACTACATTAAAAATATCAATTTATTAAATTTTATTGGCTGGTATTTACAACTAATAAAATATAATAGGTGTATAACAATATTAATGTCCACATGAAGACAAATTATCAAACAAATCCCATTCCTTATGTCTTAAAATCCTTGGTGCATATTAAATACTCATATCTAAGAAATATAAAAATTTTATATGTCAACTATAGAATCATAATTGTATATAACATTCTATATATGATTTAATGATGAGCTTTTACTAAATTTTTATTGACAAATTCAAGTTAAAATCAAATTTCAGGTAAAATCTACTTATTTTTTCTTTTATAAGTCAAATTATAATGATCATGTATCAATAATATCTACATGTTAACAATGATATTTGTATTATATATAATAATTATTCAATTTATTATTTTAATCCATAAACTTTATATAATGAAAATTAAATACACTGATAAAGTATATGGTACGTTGTTTGTATGCTTGAAATTCATTACCATTTTCATTGTGAATGGATAGAAATGGATGTAAATAATATTTCACATTTTATGAGTTATTATTTCTTAAACAATAACTCATATATTTATTAGAATTATCATAATTACCATTTATTTAAATGATATTTGATAACTAATTACATCACATCATGAGGTTGTAGCCTTCCGTACGCTTGAGTGGTGTTTTCAAATTTTCATTGGTTGTAATCTAATATGATAATGTGATATTATTATTATATAAGTATAAATAGTTCAAAAATACCAAATTAAAACATTAAATATATCATTATCTTTATCCATAAGAGTTGGGGATGGAAAATAAGTAACACTGCTTCACAAGGTGGTAGTCCAATATATACATGATTGATAATTTCATTTCCATTTTATGGAAGACGAGATTGATTTAATTCATTAAATTAACATTTTAACATACCTATATATGATATACATTGGAATTATATTATTTGATTTATTCATACATCAATTGATGTTGTAAGGGAATAAGTGATAAGAAACATCTTAGTGAAGACAGTTGTCATCTCCAAGAACATAATTCATTAGATCTCATATTAATGACCATAAAAATCGTATTTGGGAATGAAAAAATCACTATAACATGGATATGGATGTTGGGGAATAATTTTTGAACGGTTTTGTTAATCACAAAATATTTAGAGCTGTGAATAAATTTGAAGAGAATGTTATATTTTATAATTGATGAGGAGTGTTATTGTTGTGTATACCCAAAAATATTCACTAATGGAAAGATAACAAGATCCCAAGTGCTATAATAATTGATAAATAATCTCATGGGGATATTATATTGGTGATAAACAACTCATAAACCCACAAACTCTTATTTTAAACATTTTTTTCAAAGAATTTAAGTTTACATACTTTTAACATTTTAGTTTTCAACATAGTAACTTGTATCTTTTTATTTACCTATGTAAATTGAATAATAATATTAAAATTAAAATGTTCCCTATTATATGTTTTTGACCCAATTATTCTTAATAATGATACATTTTTATTAGATATAAATCATATTTCTGTTGATAATATTTTTTAATAAAAACACATGTAACTTGCAAAATCCCATTTTAACTAATATCAAAGTAAATATTTTTTCTCTATATTATTCATTGTTACAAAAATTAAATATTAACATAATATAAATTATAAATTAGAATTATTAAAAATATGAAATCCATTTATTCACATTAAAAAAATATAATTTATATTGTTTATTTTAATATTTATCTAACATTAATGATGAAAAAACGGTTTTTTCCGGAGAGATAATTCTCAAGTGTGTATAATTTTTTAATATCAAAATTAAAAAATAATTAAAATGGCATAAATTGGGCCAATAAATTTGTAATTGAATAATTTTACTTTTAAACACATATTAAAATACAATTTTTTGGGAAAACGTTTTAAATGAAAAACAATTTTTTAATAAAAAATTTTTTTTTTCAATTCATAAAAAAATAAATAATATCAAAAATAACTCAACAATTTAATCATTGAAAATTTTTTAATTAATATTTCATGAATACTGTATATTTTATAAAATTATTTTTCTAATAGTGGAAGGAATTATCTTTATTATTTGTTCATAAAAATAATGAAAACAATTTTATATAAAATAGTATTTTAGAAACATATAAATTCTTTAATAAAAATAAAGTATTTTTTAAAAATTAGTATTATCTAAATAAATTAATTATAATTAATATTTGAATTTTTTTTATTCCTTTTAATATTGAAATCTTCTATAAATTTCATGTTTGAAAAATCAATATTATATCATGTTTAATTAAAACTCTAATATTGTTTTAACAGAGGATAACCAAGAAATTAAATTTATTGAAAAATATATATTTCAAAAATATTAGTAGTGTTACATTCTACAACCCTTTAAATAAATTTAACACAAAAAATTCCTCACACTAAAATAAAAAATGTGGATTCTTATTCCTCGTCAAATCCTCAGGATCTGAAGTTGCCTCTTCAAGCTGGTGGTTTCACCAAAAAACAAAAACTAGGGGACAACCATTGAAATATGATCTCTATTATCAGGATCTGAAGTTTCCTAATCAGGATCTTGTTTTTTAGAGCATTCTCTATACAATCTATAATCTCTATCATTTTCTCCTCATATGAAATATCACTATCAAGAGCTACAACCATTGAGTTTAGTAAATGTGAAAGATGAGGAATTTACATTCTTCATGTGTATATATATATACCCCTGTATGAACATATAAGTGGTTCTGTTAGGATTCTAAATGATAAAAAATTTCCCTAATACGATCAATAGTTTTAGAGGGACCAATATAGATATTACACAATTTTCCCATCATTTAAAATATCATTAACTAACCAAAAAATTAAAATTTCATTTAATATTGTTAGAATACCATTTTCTCTAGTATTGTATTTCTCTTATGTTTTACTAAATGGCACCAAAAATATCATCCATTTATTTATCTAGATCTGGTACTAATAGGCTTCGTTCTAAAGATTAATTCTACTACATCTCAATTGTACACTACCTTATATAGTGTTTTCTCAAGGATCCATCTAAATTCAAGATTTAAAGATATTTTTGTATGAAAATTCAACTATATTAAAGGGTTAATATTAAAAACTATTTAATTCTATAGAAAAGATGTTAACATATCCTCTAGGGTTTAATTTTTACTCTCATTCTGATAATTTATCTATAGATAGTACATTGGGCAGAAACATAACAATGTATCATGAGTTTGGTGGAGTATTCATTATATAATCAATGTCAACCTCAGAACCCAATGGGAAATAACAAAGTGAATTAATCCATTAAACCATTGAACATCCATTTTATATATCCTATAAGACATTTTAAATTCATAATCATCCATAATAGTGATGATTTTTTTGACTTTGTAAGTGGATAAAAAATTACCCATATAGAATTATTCCATTTAGTAGTTTTGTTGTGCCCGAAAACAGAATACATGGTGATTTGTTTGATTAATATTCTCATATGGTTAATGGTTGTAAAATTCCCTTATAATTTTATATCTAAACCCTAAATTTTTTACATTCCATGCCCGAAGATACATATTCATCAATATATCTTTTCCATCAATCTCACTAAAAATACTCTTTCATATTTCAATGCATCTTTGGTGTTTTAGGATGAATATAGAATAATTATCTATGAGCCTCTTATAACATATCATTCAAATACAGTACAGAAAAAACACATTCATTGTTTCTGAACCTTATCAATCCTTCACACTCAAGGTTAAACTCATGAATATTTCTCACCACCATCTATAACTCCACATCTACTATCTAACCATCTTTAATATTCACATTGATATATAGTTAAAAATTTATTTTAAACTAACTAGATATCATCATTTGGAATTCAATATCCACCCCCAAAAAATATGTACATATTATATAGTTTATGATCCTAAAAATCGATAATTTAGAAGGAATATTCCAACTAAATTCATCAAACACCATATTCTCTTTCCCATGGTGGTAATTTATTAAGCAGTTAAAATCGTTGATATTCAATACCAATATTATTTATTGAATAAATAAATTATTATATGTGAATATATCTTTAAAAATTATGTGATTAGTCTATATTTATCAATTTCTCATTAAATATAGTTATTATATATAAATAATTCATAAATTGCCATTTATAAAACCACATCATGAGTTGTTTAATTTTTTTAACGAACCTTTAATTTTCACATGGCATAAATAATAACCATATAATTCTTCATGATAACGCATCCCAAACCCATCATTGATGCATCACTATAGATTTAAAAATCATCTTCACTTGAGGGAAATGAATTAATAGGTTCACTAACAATTCTAATATTTCAATTAATAAATTTTTCCCCAAATTCATATGTCTAATGGAACTATGATCCCTTATGAGATAACATGGTGACTATATTATATAGTCATGAAACCCTAACAAAAAAACGATGATAATATATACCCAACCCATGAAAACATCAGATATCAGTCAAAGAGGTTAATTTGGTCCAACATTAAATAAATTTGGCTTTGATGGATCTATTGATACACACTCTATTGATTCTATATGACCCATATAATGAGACCTATTTTATAAAAAATTAACAATTAGTTATTGTTACAAAAAACTTATCCTTCCTTATGCTCTTTAGAACAATCCAAAAATGATCTTTAAAATCATCCTTTCTATTTAAAAGTTTAAGAATATAACATATAAAGACTCTGGAAGAGTAAACAAGATAATATATAAAGACTCAATTCATTATGTCTTGGAATATGGATGTATTATTTGTAATACCATGTAGAATTACTATATAATCATAGTATCTGTAACTTTTATAGATTGATGCATTTGGTTTTTCCATAATCATCTCCCTTTATTAGTGTTATCTAGAATAAAAGTTAATCATGAAATGTTTTGATCTCTTCACAATTGATCAAAACATTCATCAATATAGGGAAAAGGTTATATGTTCATGGTTGTGATCTAGTTCAATTCTTGATAATCAAATAATAGTCACATTGATCAATCATTATTATTTATAAAAATAATTTGTTCACCGCAAAGGTCATACAATTGGATAAATGAATCTCTTTCCAATGTTATCCTATAGTTTTCTCATTAATAACTCCAACTCAATCAAATATATTCTATATGGTGTCTATGAAAATGGTTTCGAACCATATAAGGATTCTATTGGGAACACAACATAAATTTTAGTATTATAATATGATACTCTTTGGAAAAATAATAAACAAACCCCCACAAAAAGGCATATAATCGATGATGATTTTCTCACCAAAAATATGAGACTAACACCCGTTTTGAATGCAAATCAATATCCCAACAACATAATTCATCTCCATTGAAATTACATATCTATCTAAACATTGATATGTGATCATTTGTAATTTAGGAATATATATTTTGAATTCAATTATCTGGAAGTGATTTGGGGTTTATGTAGAGGAAGTTGATATATACGTAAGATAACATTAGATTTAGAAATAAGGAAAACAACTATGTTTGTAGTGATAACAATACTACAAAATTAAACAATACAAGAATCATATACTTGAGGTATCTTCATCGTGACATTGGGGATTTTTTATACTAATTCAACATAAAATCATTGAGTATAACTATGAAAATCCTTATACACTTTTCATGATAAAAACGAACTCATATAACTAATCTCATATAGGATAATTCAATATCTTTGAAAAACTATTACAAACTCAATGTTGTCATTCTATATTTAATCCCATACTATATGAAAAATTATTATCATGATCATAATGAATCAATAATCAGTTTTACTAATCCTGATAAAAAAATTCATATGATGTCAAAATCAGGATGCCTTCATTTTAATCTCTGATACATAATGTTTATCCGACATCATTATTGTACATTATTTTAATCCTTCTAATTTATAGTTAATAAGTTTGGAATTTATAAAAAATATCCCACATGGGTGTCAAACCAAGTGGGATACAAGGCATATTGTCGTAAACTAATTAGTGATTGAGTCCAGCTAAATCTACCATTTATGGATTTATTAAAACTAGGTATTAATTTTCCAAAGAAACATCAAATTTTATCTTTCATATATATATTTTATTTCTTAGAAACCAAACAATATATCCGTTACCAAAATTCAAAAACAATATCCTATAATTCGACTCAAACAAAAACATTTCCATAGAGATGTCCATATTTTTCTCATTGAAATTTTCAAATCCATGATTCAAAATTTTGAATCAACCATAATTTGATACCAAATGTAGTGACGTAATAATATTAGACATAAATTTATATCTTAATTTATGAATATTCATTATGTATCTTACTGATCCACACCAGAATCATTTTGGTCTAGTTACATTAGGAACATTGATTTAGGAAAAACTGGATCTATATTGAACTAAATCATCCCCCACAAATTTATTAATAAATACAACACCAATTTGACATATAATATATAATAAATATATTCATAACCAACTGAATGGATACATAATAAAGGGTATATTAAAAAACTCAGTAAGGGTAAATAAGGGAGATATCAACAAAACAAAAGAAGAAGGGTATGTGAACATGATAATAACATTTGTAAACCATACCATGCATATCATAGATCTTAAATATTAGTCATGGAATAAATAATTTTTGTTCATAAGAGATAAATAATAAATTTATCCAATAATATTAGACATAGAATAATACTATTTGAATAATACATTGAATTTGATCATAAATATAAAATAGATTTTTTTTTCCTTAGTATTTATGGTGTCATTTCCAGGACCATCTTAAAATATTGGGTTCATTCCCCAAATCATCTTAGATTCCAATTTTTACAACGACGAATATCATAGTTTATTAGTATCACACTCCAAACCATCATAGTATTCATGGTTCACTCACAATACTATCATAGTGGATTTGAATCACTCCCTAGACCATCATAGTAGTCATTGTTCATTCTCATTACTATCATAGCGAATAAAGATAAATACTAAAATAGTTTCACTCCCCATTATAGTCCTATTTATATGATGAGATATAAATCATTAAACAATGAATTGAAAAAATATATAGGTCTCACCATCACATAATGAATATCATAAATACATACACCAGAATGTTATAAAAAATTCAGAATATCAGATCACATAAAAAAATAATTTCCATAAAAATTATGTCATTAGAATTTCCTGTGGAAAAGAAAACAGATTCATAAAAATTTATGAATTTCATCATAGCATAACCAATTAAAAAATAAACCTGTTTTGTAATAATATATTCATCATAAAAATAAACCAACCATATAATTAGTAATGATGGAATCGTTGGAACATATCTCTTCTAAACATTAATTGACATCAATGTATCTCAACATAGATGGAAAATTATTTTGAAAAATCACAAGGAACATTTTCTGTTGAAAATATCATTTAAATATTTAAATTAATATTTTCATAAATTTTAAAAATAAATTTATTTGAATATATCATTAGAAACATATAATGAAAAAAATAAAGATCTCTTAAATTATTTATTTTAGAAATAGTTATTTTAACATTGAAAATTAATTTATGAATATTAATATTTCAAAAAACAGTGAGAAAATAGTCTTCATTATAAATAACCATTGATTGTTACAAATAAATATTTTAAATATTTTATTCTCATTACATTAAGAGGCTTTGTTCATGTTTTATACTATAAATAAATGAATCCTTTCACATTTATTGAAAAATCAAAAAATTATTTGACTAGTAAAAGACGTGAATATTAATTTTAATTCAGTTATTAAAAAGTAAAATTATGATAAATATTTTCTATTAATAGAAATATTAGAGTATAAATTGTTTTTAATTTTTTAGGAAACATGGATATGGAAAAATAGTATTTCTTCCAGAGGAATGAAATAAAGTGAATTTTTCATAGAAATATTATTTTGTCATCTTTTTTATATAAAGAGAATAAAATAAATCTATCACATATATTTTCATTACATAAATATAGTGGAATGAAAATTAATGAGTTTATTTTGGGATTTATTATTATAAATCATAATCAAAAGAAAAAAAATTAAACAATTCTAATATATGATGCGATTGCATTGTAAAATCCTTACCAGTTTGGTAACATCGAATCATAATCCCAATTAATGAATAAACATAACTAAAACGTATAATATCATTATAATAAATAAATTATTGATATTACCTGATATGGTGGATTTATAAAGTCCTCATAAATTAATATATGGTTATAACATAACATTTGTCCAAATGAAGACAAATTGAGACAAAAATCCCTTACTTTATGTCTTGAAATCATACAGAAACATTCAATTATCTTATATAATAAAAAAATATTTATTAAAAATATATTTAATAATCAGATGTATATATATATCATTCCATAAATGACTTAGTTATGGCCTCATATAACCCATTTATTAACAATTCTATATTAAAATTACATTTTGTGTAATAACTACTTTGTTTTTCATGTACTTTTTTATTTGGAATTTTTAATCCTCTTACATTAATAATGGATACCTAATCTAAAAGAAAATATCTATTATTTAAATATCATATATATTTATTATAATTTTATTTATATTAACCCAGAAATGATAGAGATATGAAATGAAATACAACGTTCCGGGAGACGGTAGGCCGCATGTTCGCATGAACGTTGTTTCCATTTTTAATGAATAGAATGAATGAATGGTAAACAATAAATCACATTGTAAGAGTAAATCTTTTGTAATATATATCACATATACTACTATCATTATCTTTATTCCCATCTATGTAATGAGGAACTGAAAAATGAATGACATCGCTTTGGGAGGTGGTGGTCCACAGTACATGTGAGGGACGATATCATATTCCCACAGAATGTAATGTAAGAATTTATATGTGATATTATAATACAAGAAGTATAAATATTACCCAAATATTATATATATATATATATATATATATATATTAAATACATCATTATCACTATATGTGATAGGTGGTAATGGAAAACTAATTTCATCAGTATGTGAGGTGTTCGTATGACGTAAACTTTACTGATGGCTGCATTTTCCATTTGAGGGGAGTGGAGATAGATGTACTATTGAAATAAAAAAAATCAGTATATTGTATATAATGTTTTTTATATGTGATTTATTAATAGATGAATATATTTGTACGATAATAATTGAATAAAATGACCCATGTGAAGATAATTACCATCACTTTAAACAACAACCATATCATTTCTCATTAAGGGTCTGTAAATTGGAATTACAGGATTACCAAAAGCTATAAGAAATTTATAAATAATTTTTTTCATTTATCATTGCATTTTTTCATTATACAAAAAGACTTCATAGGAGTGAATTAGTGAGGATTAAAATATATCTTTTATAAATGAGGAGGACTATCATTTTTGTAAATACTGAAAATTAATCAACAATTGAATGAAAACATCAACTCACATGCCACAAAATTTGATAAAAAAATAGAGTGTAGTTGTGTTATTTTTTATCTATAACTATTACTAAAAAAATAAATGTTATAATAATTCTATTCCATAGACTTTAAAATGAAATATTTTAACCATTTTAATTTTCACTATGTAATATTTTATCTTTTTCATTTCCTTTATATTTTAACCATTACGAATAAATTTAATTTTATCCTTATTAGATAATTTTTACCCACTTATTTTAAATAATGAAAACAATTTATTAAATATAAATCCAATTTATGTGGGAAATTAATATTTTTACTGGTTCATTAATATGTAAAACATCATTTTAAACATAATCGCTATAATTAATTATTTTTTGTATTTTTTAATATTTGAAAAAAAAAATATATTGAAGCTATTATAAAATATAACACTTTTTTCATTGAAAATATGTAATAAATTTTATCAAATTCATATAACATAAGTGGTATAATTTAATTTTAAATTATTCTTGTAGACACGTGGAAAAAGTGTTTTACCATTAGAAAATTTTCAAAAGTATATACATTTATAATATGTACATTCAAAATTATATTGATTTTAATTACCAAATTTGAGATTATAAATTTATATTTTTACTCTTTTTAGTTTAAAATAAATTTTTACATAAAATTTAAAATCCAAATTCAATAAATGAGAATGTAAATCTTTTAAAAAAATCAATAATTTTTACTATTCAATAAAAAATTAATCATTTCAAAAACTTCTCCAAAATTTACTCAAAGGTAATTCTTTCATATATATTTCAAATATGATTTTTAATAACATTTCTAAAAATTCTAAAATTAATTTTTTATTAGCTCAAAATTAGTAATAAAAATATTTTTTCTAGAAATTTATATTTTAAAAAAATATAATGGTTTTAAAAAATGTTATGTTTGATTTTTAATAAAAAAAATTAATTTTTATAAAATCATTATAGTTAATATTTATTTTTTTATTTATATTTATAATTATAATTATAACTATAAGGTTATAAATATCATGTCAAAAATTTAATATTAAAATTATATCATGGTTCATAATTCTTGGGGTAGCGTGTAACACAATTTAAAAAAAGTAATATTATTTTATAAAATATTGCATAAAAATTTGTGGTTTTATAGGTCATACAATAATTATATAGTATGTTTATGTTTGATCATAATTTAAAATTTATTTTTACACATTTTAGGTTGTATGTAATATGTTTTGTAAGGGATTTTTTTTGGATTTATTGTTTGAATATATGAATATGGTTGACATATCCCATGGGGTTTTTATGTAAATTACTGTAAATATTATTTGGGGAAATTATTTTCATTAATTTTTGAATAGATGACTAATATTATGAACAAACCATGGGTTTTAAATGTGATTTTTATAACCAGGTGATTAATGTTATTTTTTTTATGTTCATTCTATTTTAGGGAAAATTATATGATTTATCCATATTAGGGAAATAAATATATATTATATTTTTTTATCAAAGTCGTTGAAATCATTTGAGGTATAATGATTTAGATAATTTGTATGGAAATATAAATTATTATGGATATATGTCATATTTATCTGAGTATTTTTTGGGAAAAGAATATTATCTTTCTGGAGAATATTTGATGAGGATATATATATAATGTGACTTTATGAGTGAGTACTGTTATTTTGGGAAAAAATAACAGATTATTTTGAAGGAACATTTGAATTTTTTGGATTTTTGAATTTGATGAGGTTTATATTTAATATTTTTAACGTTTAGTTATTTATGTAATCATTTATGAAGTACATAGTGTTTTATTTTATATATTATGGTTAAAATAATATTGTATTAATTTTTAATGTGATCGTGTGTAAATATAACATTTGGTATTACCATTACACATATTTACCAGCTTTTAGAATTTTATTTTGAAACTAATGGAGTATTTTTTTTTAAAGAAATACATTCAATGAGAAATATAATCTATTAATGGACCACATTATCTATTAAGTGATTATATCATGATCATTACTAATATGGATCTAGATATAACTACACTTTTCATTCCCCTATTATCGAGCGGTGGTGAAAAGTTTCAAAAGGAATAATTTAAATGGGAGGCCTCTGCCTATTATATCTATATGCACAAACCTGACCATATCCATGAAGATGTAAAGAGAAATATTAATTAAATTTTAAAGATATAGATAACCAACCATTCAAGTAAAATCTCTATTGAGTATAATACTGTGAATGTGAAAAATAAAAACTAAAAAGGGAAAATAAAAACCTAATATGAATGATATCCCAAACTAAAATAATCATAAAAATAGTGATTAGAGGCCCTATCTCTGAATCCCCCATCATTCACCACCGTTTTCATAAAATGTATTAGAGTATCCCTATTATCATATACAATCACTGATAACATGTCCATTATTTTTCTATGAAATTACATGTATGGGAAAATCCCATATAGGGGTGAGTATATAAATACTAGTAGGATGCCCTAAAATCAGAAGAGGGTAGTAGAAAGAGACATGATGGTAATAGAAAAATAAACCCAAAGAAATAATTTTTCAAAATCTAATGACATTGATATATATATATATATATTCTAAAAATAATAATACCTTGTGAGAGGGAAATAGGATCTCTATCTCACAACATAGCCAAGGAATGATCTCCCACATTTCTAAAGGACTTTCAATGATTCCTTCCATTTCACATACATTTTTTAAGAGGCATCCAAGTCAA
The DNA here is from genome assembly GCA_963277665.1 of Viscum album. Classification (NCBI taxonomy): domain Eukaryota; kingdom Viridiplantae; phylum Streptophyta; class Magnoliopsida; order Santalales; family Viscaceae; genus Viscum; species Viscum album. The sequence goes on from OY728157.1 coordinate 1,098,625,564, forward strand.
GCCACTACCTTACACTAAGATTCATAGTTGAGGGAAACAATATCTGGGTAGATAACCCATGAACTGAAAAAAAAATGAGTTATACTATAAAGATATAATAAGCATACACTTAGTCCCTATGGGTTTCCACTCAGTAGATAACTAGAGGACACATGCTTTGTAGTGACAAATCTACACCACTCTGATGGTTGGGGAAAGAAGATCAGATCCCACAAGAGGGTTCCACTCAACAGTCAACATTTGACCCATTCTTTGACAAGATAGGATAGTTCCACTATTATAGTCGAGGACCAATACCCTAACTCTAGATTATGGTGCCACTCAATATTCAATTAATGACCTATGTCATGCCATGTTACAAGGTTTCCTCTATAAAAATATAATAGGAGCAATACACTATAATGTATAATGGTGTCGCACTAGTTGTCGAGGACCCATGCCATTCGCAGCTAGAGGGTTCCATAAAAATAGCTGATTGTGGACCCAAGATCAGTCCACTAAGAGAGTTATTCTCTAATCTCGAGTACCATCATTCCTGGTCACTACTCTCATTCGTCATCGCCTAAAGAAGTGTCTCACAATGTATATCTCTCAGATTAACTCAATGTTGACCATGAAAATTACTATCACATTAAATGTGAAAAAACAATAAGGATAAACATCTCACTATCCAAAATTTGTGTCCTCTTGAAGAAGATACAAGAGCTAATAATTTATCAAAAAATAAGTAAGGCCACACAATGGATAAGGGGGCCCACACAATGTGTGATCACGCTCCACACCTATCCATATCCCATAGAATACAATGTACACACACCATATAGACCTAAATTGTTGGTTAGGGTACTACAAGGTGTTCCTCAACTACCGAATGTCATTATTGTGTTCGTTGACATTTCCTTGAATACATAAATATGTCTATGTAAGATGATACCATGCATGATTTCCACCATGTGTTTGTGCCTCTACATTATTCCATTTCCATGTGATATGAAATAAGGTGTTTATATTGGCACAGTTTTCTAATCATTTACTCCTCAACATGACCTATCTACTAGGGGAGGGTCACAAGACATGTGACCTCATTACAAGGTGTGTGATTCATATCATGTTCTAAAACATGAGATCCATGGTCTTAGGGGTATTATATAGAGATTTTTCATATCTGTATATATCATGTTGTCTTATTTTTTCTAGAAGTGCTGATCTACACTACTACATTTCACATATACCTCTTCCCAATTGAATCCTTACTCTGTGACCCCCATAACATAAGTGGAAGACTTTTCCATTTTTTCTAACTGCATGTTGGCTGGAAAAGGGTTTTTTGATTCACCTTCTCTACTATTGTATGTACCTCATTCGTCTCATTTAACACTCCATCTCCACATCATATCATAGATCAATGATGAATTCATTTTTACCTAGAAAATACTCAGATCAATCCCCGATTATTCAACCCACTTACCACATATTAATTAGTCACAAATCCAAGGTCCTGATCGGGCTCGATCCCACATGGAAATTTCTAACTGAGACCCCTAGTACATTAGGTAAATAACAAAAATTAAAATTGTTTAAAAGAACAAGAAGAATATTTATAACAATATATGGCCATGAATTATTGACCAATTTATATAAAATTGGAAGCTCATGGAGATAATACTAAATAAATATTGTAGTATCAATTTTCGTGATCATGTAAAGGCTCAATGTGAATGGATATCAATTAAAAAGTTCCATCACACTCATTCATTTAATGAATTATTGTAACATCCATGATTTAAAAAAAAATAACACAATATTGGTTCATCTTCTGATGTAGAACATCATTTCCAATGAAGAAGTGATGTTGTCACAGCCATTGTTCATTGAATCACCGAGGTACAGACTCTCATTGTCAACTGATTTTGATCAACCAATGAGATATGGAAGACCACTCATCTCAAGGATCCCCGGTTTATGTTACTGCCACTAGAGACCATCTATAACATGTATAATATGTATGGAATTACTTTTTTTGGATCGATGAAATTATTAAAGAAATAATTAATTAGTCCATAGAACACACCAACCAATGGCTAATTTTTCTGAACTCCCCAAACTGGCCCATTTTAGATTGCACCAAGGGTAAACATCACATTTTCTATCTAACTAGGGAATATTATATCCAATTACAATAAATTTTTATTTATTAACCCATAATCATTATAAAAATATTCATTATTGATATAAATTATTTATAATGATATTATAATATTAATTCTTGTCACAACAGACTTCCGATTCAACTATCGTCTTAGCACCTGGATCAAAAAAACTAGATATAATTCCTATTATTACAATGAAAATATAGGGTATATAAATAATTCTATACATCATGATTTTCCTCCATGAAATGATATAAGTAGAAAAAACCTCAGGAAACTAAGATGACATTTCTCTCTTCTCCTCACATGATCTATCATGCATGGTCCCATTAGGCCCCAACACGTGAACCATAGGAATGAACCATCCATGTAGGGTCCTCTCATGATAATCCTTTCTCCCCATTAGGTGCTCCATAAAATATAATCCATCATTCATTTCTTGGTCACCATAGAGAATAATGTGCATAGGTTCATGAACATATCTCCTCAGCTATGACATTTGGAAAACGTCGTGCACCTGATCATACTGTGGGAGTAGGGTGATGTGGTAGGCATCCTCTCCAACATACTACAATATCTCAAATGGCCCTATGAGCCTTGTAGATATCTTTTTTCCCAAGCTGATTCTTCTCAATCGTAGTCATGGGGAGACTCTTGAAATATTGGTGTCTCTATTCTTAATCTAATAGGGCCTACAACATTGATCTTCATATGATTTCTATTTTCTCATCGAAATCCTCATCCAAGAATGAATGCCCTCGGCGTTCTATGATGTTTCTTATACCATATTCAGCGTAATAAGTGACAGTTAACTAATATTAGTCTATCACACATGTGACATAGAAAGTCCCTCATATAGGGCTTCGAATGGTTACAGGATTATCATATAATGGTAGTTATTGTTGTAAAAAATCTCTACAATGAAATGGGATCCTTTCAGCTCTAATTGATTTCTAACATGCTTTTGCTCCACATATTCTCCATCACATCAATATGGATCTTCATATTACCTTTATTTATAGAGTTTAAAGGTTCTACTCAACCACATCTATGTCTTCAATGCCTCCTATAGGCCTCTCCATAAATGGGATGTGAACCATATATCACGGTCGAAGAAAATATTTTAGGTCACCCCATAAAGCTGAATAATCTCTTGTAAATACACCATCCCAAAAAGCTCCTCCAAACATAGATCTATGATATAAAATTATATTCTCCCACTTTATGAGTTGAAAATTTATTATTCAGATGGTATCATGGCCTCTAGTAATCCATGTAATACCTACCATTACATCAATGGATATTCCATTTCACATAATCTCTAGGATATCAAGTGGATGAAAAAATACTTATGAATTATGTTACATAGCCTTCCCCAGCTGACAAATGTGGAATTGAGAGATGAACTCATCCATATTGCCTCTAAAGTCATCCCACCAAAACATACACTAAACATTTCAATATGTCTTCCCAAAAAAAGGATATATATCCAATGGAGAAGTGTTAAAATCTCTCATCACCTTATCTCACATCATGATGAGGACGAACATCTGTACCTAGAAAATGATGAAGTGATTCCTTCTTACTAAATATCCATAAGTTGAATATATTATGCAAATCTATTATTATAATACATCATAGTGGATTTATCCCAACTATGATTCTATTACAAGATTATGAAGTGGAGGAGTCAACACCATCGAATATTGAAAAGCTAAACAACCTTCCTCAACTATTGTCACCTAAAAGGAATCTACCTACTATAATGCCTCCCCCTCCAAATGGGTATATGAAGTACATATAATGAAATAAACTACCTCATTTCACATCCACATGTTATAAACTATCTTAGAGTCATAGTCATGGAGTAACTCAATCCAACTCCTCCATCTCACATTCATGTCTCTCTATGTGAATACATACACGAGACATTGATGGTATGACTACACAACAATATGATCATCTTAAAGATATTTCCACCACATTCTACATTATGATGACTACAACTTCCAGTTGAAGGTTTTGAGTCACATAGTTATACTCATGGGTTATCAACAACCAGAAAGAATATTTGATAACTTTATATCTCTTTATCAACGAACTATAAGCCTATCTCTTGAGGCATCACAATACACCAAAAATTACACACACTCTTCTAGTACTCTCGAAATAAAGGAGATCATTAGACATAGCCTCATCTACTCAATGGCCATTTAGAACATGTAAATATAGGTAAACAACTGCCATTTCCTTTTCAGGATTTTCAAATTGGATTTAATCTTATATAATTGATCCACAACCCTCTAGTAGACACCTCAAAGCTAAGAAAACTCATCACCTATACTTCACTTTTGGGGGAATCCCATGAATGCCCAATATCGTAATTCACTAGGTCCCATTCTAATCCAAGAAATGAAATGAAAATCCAAAGGATGTGAAACTCATAGATAAAAACTAGAACATCGAGAGATTACTATAAATATGGACCTCAAGAATAAAATATACCACCATCATCATGTTCTCCGCATGTACCTCCTCGGATGCTGAGTATATGATAATGTTGTAAATGAAGAAAAAAAACGGTCCAAATAATGATGATAGATAATATTCCTCAAAGCAATAAACACAGTAGGTTAATTATTCACATTGAAAGGAATCACCAGGAACTCATAGTTTTTGTAGAGGGATCAAAATTCATTCATCGGAATATCATCCTCACTAACTCTCAATTGGGGGCTGTAGGATCAGAGATCAACCGCTGTGAGCCATTATTCACCACACAATAGATCCAAGAGGTCATGAATCCTCTGAATGTGGTATTTTTTTTCATATACTAGTTTAGTTAATAATAATCCTAACAACAAAATATTCTAACGTCCTCTATTTCCACACACAAAAACTAGTATTGCATTAGGGGGTACACTATATCTAATAAAACCCTCCTCTCATTGTCCTATAACTGTAACCATAGTTTACAGAGCTTGTTAGTGGTCATCCAATGTTTCCAAAAGAATATGTGTGTTGACCTAGGATGAATGTTAATGAAAAACATGATCTCCAATATTTGAGGTACACCTTGGACATCCATTTGAAATACATACATGATATCAACAATGACCGAAGATATCCAAATTCCTAGAGAGGATTCTGAACCATGGTAAACACTCAAAAAATAATAGGTGATGGGATATAGACTCCTTCTCCAAAAACTCACTAAGAAAACCATGAGATTTATATCACCCATAATGTTTAATCACAACAAAATAATGTGAAGGCATCTAAATTAACTACTATGACAATAAATTTGGGCTCAGATCATGGACAACCAATCTATAATTTTTTTGATGAAATATGGTAACATCGTGATGACTAAAAGTTCTTTTGAGAACCTTACTCCTTGAAACGATATCTCAGGTGATAGGATGATAAATTATATACATGATTTGTTACCCATATTTACATCGAGATGAAGCTAGCGTGGAAAATCCATTATTGGGAGATCTTGCTCTTAGAGTTGAAGTAAAGAGAGAAATTAATGACTCAAACATGTGACTAATAATATTGAAGAAAGGGTATAATAAACTCATTTTGTACATCTAATAATATCGTGTTCTGCATCATCATACTCCTCCAATGCCCATAGCTGTTTATGGCCCCATCCTCTAGTAACCTGAACTTGATGAGGGCATCATAGTTGTAGTGGTGTTGGATGGATATCATTGCATCCTCAACCACCCACATCTCCTCCTCCTAGAGATTTACCTAATACACTATTAGATCCACCTTCTTAGGGCCACCCTACCCTCAGCTAGGAGATCTGCGATCATGGTATTTCCTCTACCATAGAAACCCATCCACTATCTAGCTATGATCCTCAGCACATCTGGTCATGAAATCATGATCCATGTTACCTCACCTTTCACATGAACTGCATAACCCCTCCACAATGATTCCTTAGTATTATATGATTTCCAATACCATGTTACCTAGTGTATACCTAGGAATATCTCTGACATTGAGATCTTATTGGGTGGCACTAAATAGTGGATGCAAATGACTCAACTCTATAACGCCCCCTTCCAACTCTAACTGCATGGATTCTCTCTGATAATAATACCTTCCTCAAAAATGCATACTCTAACAACTAGAATAAGAGGGAAAGTAAATGTATACTATACTAGAATGGATATCTCTTTGGACACCCTCCCCAATCCCCCACACCTAGATTTAGACATCCCAAATCATGTCGAAGGAGTACCGTGTATGGTCATTAAACCTACCAAAATACTCTACAACTATCATCCCTCTTCATGATGCACTATCATTTCCAAAATATCATGTGGGGGATTAATTCTCATGGAACAACTACTAGAAGGTATTTCATGAGGTTGTTGATGCCTAATGTTACTATTTAACCAGTCTACACTAGTGCACAACAAAACCATTGAAAATGAAAGATGCTAGGATAAGTTCAAGAACAATCATTTTTTTAAACGATCATGAATACAAATATTAATTAAACAAGATAATAATCCACTTCCTAGGGGTCTGGATCACTATGGAACCCAAGAATCCTCTAGAGATGGAACTTATGGATTCTACTAAGCATGTGCTCACCTTCATCCTCTTATAGTAGTATGATCTACTATTAAATAGATTGTAGTGTTTTTACTCATCCACATAGTGGAATATCTCATTTTATGGACCCTAATATGGGGCTTAATTACCCAATGAATTTCAATCATGATCCAAAATCAGTACCTTGGTTAGCTATCATCGCGATGGAATCCTGAAAATTTAACCAGGACATACCACAGTCACATTAACATATATATAATGGATAGACGACACTAAAAGGGAATTAAAAATACACTATCCTATATGATTCAAGTACCACAGATCCCAACAAACAATTTCATAGTATTCCGAGTTGAAAATATGGGTTTCAATGGCCTAGTGAAAAGATATGTCAGTCGACACAACAACACTTCATTCCCTAACCTAAAATCCATACATGGAACAGTTCGATGTTGTAAACCTAAATCCCCAAACATACTCATATGGGGACAAATTGCATCTCTCACTTACGTAATAAACTACTCATATACCAATCTTTCAGGACCAAACCAAATGCTTTGATTCATGTGTACACGATGTGTAATTGGAACCACACTGTTTGTCGTCCCACTCCTCCACATGGTCGTGCCCCTTTCGGTACATGGATATCTAACCAAGTATTTGTCCACTACATGTATGTGGAAAAAATGGTAGTGATATTCTACACAGATTCATACACATTATTCTGGCCTTATACATGGTTAATTTCTTGTGACATTGTAGACTAATACATGAACAGTTCTCCCTCATGGGGTCCTTGTCCTACTTTTGATCGTGTCTATGCACTCGGATACACCGTGTGACCTCTCTCATGGGGTCCTTTCATCTGTTCTGCCACATGTCTTGTATACCTATTGATGTTCAAATGGATTGTGACCTCATCACATTGTGTGTGATCTGTTAAATTATAAAAAACCAAACTGTCAAAACTATTTGGGTACAACACGACATGTGTTCATACATGAACATGTTGTGTGGTGGTATTTTTCCCATAAACATAAATACACACCTATGTGTTTTAGATCCTCTTTCTCAACGTCAAATATATTCTCTAGGATATCTAAAATTGATGTGGTTACTTTCGTTCATCATTTCCATCCATCTATTAGCTAGGAAACATGTTTTTGATTCACTCAATAAATTCTCGTGTGTTCCACATATATCAACAATTTTTTTTCCATCATCACTGTAGATCCCAGATCAATGAATCAATGAAACACAACATGAAAACCCTACAAATCCTTCACTGATTCTTTGACCCATTTGTCACATGTGATTCTTCGGTGAATCTGTTGGTCTATTTTGCTCGATCTTGCCCAGCAATATCAAACATAGACCACAAAAGCCAATCAAATAATAATGGGAATAAAAAGGGGGTAAAGAACAATAATTTTGTGTGACACAATCCTTGTATGATTTTTCTTGGTGAAAAAATAAAAAATGGGATGCATGAGGGTTGAGAAAACTGAATAATTAATTTTAAATTGATTCATAGGTTCATATAAAAACACAACTTGAATGCAAATCAAAGACTCTGTATGATCATGATAAATTGTTTAATCAAGAGGGAAAACATCCAAAAATGGATGAGCCCAATATAATGAGATGATCATTAAATTAGGATGAATGTGCACTCCAATTTAAAAGATAATTCATTATGTTCATAGTTCCATGATTCGCCTGGAATTGTGGTCATTATGTTGTCAGATTTTTAACTACCAATGAGTGGTTGTAGAATTATCCTCTCAATGATCAAGGGGTCAGACCAAAAATGTGGGAGATCGTCTGCACCATGGATTATATAGAGTGGATTATATTTTTTATGATTACTTAATTAATTAAAAACAAAATTATTTCATCCAATGAACATATCATGCAATGGATGTTTTTTATAAACACCCCATGTTTCAAATTTTATAATGCTTCTAATGTAATAATATATTCCAGATGCAATAATGGTCTCATATAGTAAATAATAAACTCCATTTAGTAGTTATGAAATTTTATTCAATAAACCATTCATGTGTGACAAAAAATATATTTAATATTTTAATATATATAATTTCCTGTACAACAGGCCTCCGAATTGGATTTCGTCTCATTATATGGATGTATAAATATTTTATAGATATATTCCCAAGTAAAATGGGGATAAAATACGTTCTCTATAAATAGCAATGAAAAAATAATGTTTGATATTTATAACTTCTAATGTGAGATAATATAGATATGGAGACTAATCGAAACACAGACCACAAGGGTTATATTATGCTTATAGAAATGGGTTGAAATCAGTTGAGTATGTTTTATCATATAATATACATCATTATAATTCGTTAAAATGATGTTAATAATGGTTAATATATTTAGAAATATTAATCAAAAATTAACCAACAAGCTTTTACAGCCTTTGGATACTCATTCTAAAGTCCAAGTCATAAGATATTACATAAATGGTTTAAAACATCATAATTTTAAATGATATATTTTTCTAGATAACTGCATTTATGTTTTAAATAAAATATATATTTGGTATTATGACTATATTAATTAACACTAGTTTTTTAAGAACAATTTAAAATTGTGAGGATAAATTCTTCATCATGTGGGGTATGCAACAACCAAGAAATTTTTAAAAAGATATCACTTTTATGATCTATTAATACACATGATCTAGTATTTATAAATATGTTCTAAACACCCACACACTTACACACACACACACACAAATTTATGTCATATCCTTAATATATAGCATAATCATAGAAGTACTAATAATATATATATAATTATTATGAATAATTTCTGATAGAAATTGAATTTTATATATATTCTTAACATGATTTTCAATTTAATATAGATATATATTTATTTAATTATTCTCTATTTCATTAATTTGAATTTAATATTTTTTTGTAGATTCATTTTAATTTTTATAATTATGATATTACAAAAAAAATTATTACCATTTCAAGAATGAATATCATTTTTCATTTGAAAAGGATTTAATTGTCATTTTAAATAAATTGTTTTTACATGCACAATATAAAGTAATTTTGAATATAAATTCATAAATTTTAGAATTTTAATTTGATAAAATATAAATATTTTATGAACTCAATATATCAAGATAATATTATTTTTACTTTATTGGGTTTTTTTAATGTGGTTGATTTTGTTGTGAATAGTGAAAGATATTATTTTTACCAATAAGGTAACATTTATGGTATCATAATGATATAATAATGATTTAAAAATCCATGAAACCATTATCTCTAAAAAGTATTTTTTTATAGAGTAAAATATTTTATAATATTTGTAATTTAAAAACCCAGTAATGATTTGTTTGGGAACGTATGTTATATTTTCTTTTAATAAAAACCTAATTTCATCACTTTTCCACTATTTAAGTATTCATAATTGTCGATTATGTATTGGAAAATATTGAATGAAAAATGATATTTAATTAATAAAAATATAATAATCCATACTATATATGTTTTTTATGCAAATAGATTTTTATGATTAAAAGGGAATTTTTCTAAAACTTATTTCGTTGCATTAATATTATTATTACTAAAAATATTTTCTTACCCAACTATTAATTGAACCATTAAAAAGTGTTTTTATAATTAGAAATATGATGTTTAATTTTCGTAAAAAGGTCAATATTATTTTTATTCATAAAAATTGGACACCACATCAAAATATAATCACTATAGAAAAGACTATAATGGCTAATAAAGGGTTAATTTTGGGGATAATGTTAGAAAATATAAAAAATTAATTTCATTATATTATTTAATAGAGTATTTATCAACGTCCCAATTCAAAATATTAATTTTTTATACATTTTGGATCCATATTCCTTGGGAATTACATCCCATTTTTCTATAATGAAATTAATATTAAAAAAATACCACTTCTGTCAATTATAATTGATCCCACTTCAATGCCTTAAAATATACATAATAAACTACATATATACCCACTAATATATCATAATATGTTCCCTAACATGTCTCTATCACATTGTTTATCATCTAGTCATGATGTATTTCTATAATCAACTCACGATCTAGGAGGGTTCCAAGAAGTGGGATGAATCACTTTTTAAATTTATGGTTTATTATCATTATATTATTTTATTTTTCGAATATAATTTTTATTTAATGATATTTTTCATTATAAAATAATTTTTAAAAACTAATAATATTATGTGAAATTTATGATATCCTTATACAATAACATTTTATTTCTCATTCAATCATTATAATGTGTTCTTGTTTTGGTTTTTATTACCCCCTACAATAACTGTTATATAATGTGTGTGTCATGAATGATTTTATAATGTTATATAATTGTAATATTAATTAAAAATAAAAATATTATGATTTATTACTGATTCTATTTTTGTTATAAAAATATTTATATTCACTAATAAAATCAAATTTTATATAATGGAAATTTCATGAAAATGATACTTTTTATTAATTCCATTAAAATCAACAAAAAACATTGCATAAAATAACCCTCAATGTATATAATAACTATAATAATTTTTTTGAACATTATAGTAATTATGAAACCATGACCAATGTGCAATGAATGGTTCCTCAGAATTGGTACATCCATTGAAATCTGAAACTTCAAAAAAAAGTGATTTTTAAGAAATAATTATTACTAAATGGGAAACAAGAAATTATAAGTGAATGGTATTTAAAAATATAAAAATACGTATATTAATTATATAGTTATCGAAATAAATATTATTTTATGTTAAATGGTTGATATAAGATATCTCACTAAGTGGATGATTAAGGTAACAAGATTCTTAACTCAATTTCATTTCATTAAGTTATATAAATTCTTTATTGAAAATGTTATTCCATGATTGTATATGTAAATAACTATTATTTTTTTATAATATTAAATTATTATATTGGGTTTAAATTTTATCCACACAATCACTTCATTTATTTATAATAACATCAAATATTGAGTTCTTTCTCATGGTTTATTTTATAGTATAACTTTTTATATAATTTCATTATGTTTCAATGTTCAATGAGGAAATTTCATTTATTTCCCTCTAATACACCATATATTTTATTATGCTATATATATTTTTGGTCTTTTATTTAATTCATCATAATTTCCATAATTTTTTAGGCAAATGTTCTTGAAAAATTCATATAGGAACAACTGATATTTTTTTTATTTTTTGGCGAGGAATGTTTCTCATCCATATACTTATTTTTCATTTTTATAGGAATGTAATTTTTTGACCTATCATGATTTATTAAGGCCTATTTATATTTCATTTCAAAATCTATTCAAAATATTGAAAGGGAATTTTTTATCATTTCTCGTATATGGAGTTTTTACCATAGAAACATTGGTCGAAAAATTCTTTTGTATCACTTTTAAAAGTGATTATTTCAACACTATCATTATCATTCATCATCATTTATATTAATTTACATGTTTTATTACATTTCTTAAAGTAATATAAATTTCCATTATTTTTTGATTTGATTATATGAATATAAAATGATATTATTTAAACAAATGTTTTGAAAAGGGATTTAATTCTACTTAATTATATTATTATATTCAAATATTCATTTACACTTTTTAATTTCATTAAATTTTATGGTTTAAATATAAGGAATTTTTATTAATTCGATGTTTCTATTATCCTTTTTTCACACCCTAAAATGAATCTTTAAAATAAACATTGTAGTCTGTTTTTACAACAATATTAATAGATCATTAATGTTTATTAAATTTTGTATTCTTGTTTTTTTATACAAAAAAAATAACTATATCTTTTGAAGCATTGTTAAATTTCTTACCCTCTAAAATAAAATTATATTTTATAGTTCATAACTCACATTATTCATAAGGAATGTGTTCTCTATGACCCTTTATCAATCTCCAGACATTATTTTATAAATCGTATATAGGTTATTTAATTTCCTGGATATATTCTACATAAATTACAATATATTTATATTATTTTTTTTAATATTAACGTTTCCATATACCCATTACTCTATACATTTTATATTTCTAGAGGGATTACTAATAACATATTCAATTTCTTGACATGGGAACATTGACATTCAATATAATTTATATTGTATTAAAAAAAATTGTTAAAAATATATTTTTATTTATTATTATATTATATATTCACTAATTTTATATGATAAATTCATTGGGATTATTTTGTGATTACTGGGGCCCCAAAATTTATATCCCCTCGATGTAATAATTGGTTTTATGAGATGAAATGCCTTGCGTATTTTGTTTATCCCTTTCCTATTTATGTATGATTTCATGACATGGACACCAGATTGTATGATTAGTATATCTATAATTATATAATCCATCACTATACAATTATTTATTATTATCCATCTGATAATTTCTATTCTCATGTTATCCATCAATATATTTCAAATTAATGTTATCAATGATTTGAAATATTTGATTATGAATTGTTACATAAAAATTATTATTGAATTGACTATAAAAAATATTTATTTCAGGAAAAATAATTTGTGGTCTAGTATCTACTCGGTAGATTTTAATTATGTTATGTTCTTATTCTCATATTTCCATTATATAATTATTTATGATTTTCGATTTTAAAAGAATATATTTATCCTTACCGAGATTCTAATCACACCATTATTATATTTGAATTTACCTTGTATATAAATAATTGAAATACATATAAGAAGTATATAATGATATCATGCATATACAACTTCTTAGGGGATGTTAATTACATATTATACTATAAATAATTCATTGTATGATGTGAAAATTTCTATTTTGTAGAACAGAATCATTTTTCTGAATAAAAGGGATAACTAATTCCCTAAAACTATAATGAAAAATGGGATTTGGTAAGTAAGTGATTCAATTTTGTTTGCGGAAACTTTTTAGTCAATAAGGTTTACTTATGAAATTTCCATTCCCCTATGTTTTGAAAATCAAAAATATTTTATCAATGGCAAATTGATTTTCCTAAGAATTGTTTTATTTAAGAAAATTTCTCTTCTATGAGGAAATTTTTATCATAAATTTGTTTTCACAACATCAATTTATAATCTCTCTAAATAGAACTCAATTTATACCTATTTCAAAAATTCGCATTTCTATATAAAACCTTAGTATGTAACAATTCCTTGGATATAGAGTGTTTTGTTTTTATACTCCTAATTCCATGATATTCAGATTCTAAATTCTATGAAATTTAGATTCTGAATTCATTAAAATTTAGATTCTAAAATCTTGAAAATTCAGATTCTGAATTCATCGAAATTCATATTCTGAATTATCTAAAATTTAGATTCCAAATTATCCGAAATTTAGATTCGGAATTCACTGATATCTAGACGATGTATTCCAAAAAATTCAGACTCTACATTCCTCAGAATTCAAATTCTGAGTTCATTGGAATACAGGCCCCATAATCTATTAAAATTAGATTCTGTACTCTTTGAAAAATATAATATGAATATCTATGATTTATAGAATTAGATTGTTTATATTATTAGAATTAGAATTATATTTTTTATTAGACTCCAAGAAATAAGATTTGGTTAAGCTATATTATATTCCTTCATATGATATTTCTGTGAAATGATTTCATGCAATCTGATTCTAAATAATCATTGGTTGATTCACATGTGTACAACTCCCTTAATATTCTTGGGAAAATATTGATGTTGGAGGAGGGAGCTAACTATTGGATTTGTGACTATAAATAAGATCTAATTTGGAAAAGATATGATCCATTCTATCAATCTAGAGATTACATAGTGTGAAGTGATTTCTAGAGAGAAAGAATCACTTTCCTTGTGCGGATCTAAACATATTTTTTAGATTTATTTGTGTAACAAAAATTGTTGCTGAGTACAATTAAGGGCCTATGGGTATAAGAAGACAGAGGTACTAACTACCTTAAGGATCTATGTCTTGCGGGGATAGCAAGATATATTCTGATATTCCTATCATGGGCTTACCCTGGTGTGGTTTGACAGACATTATTTAATGTATAAATCATGGGACCTTTATCCATGGTTGTTGGATACCTTACTATTTGGGATAAAGAAATCTACTTTTTGTCTATTTTGATTCATGTTCTATTTCTTATGTATTTTGATAATGGAAGATATTATAACATTCTTATACTTTCTTATACTTTTATTTTCTCTAATAAGTTAGATTCTATAAGCTTTAAGTTACAATATTTTCCTATGTAAATTTTTGTTATGTTTCATTTCCAGAACCATATTTTTGGAACCTAAGAATGTTTGTCTCATAGAACTATTTTAGGGTTTATAAATTTAACTTATTTATCTATTTTAAAAATAGTATACCTTAATGTAATAAATAAACATTTTTAACATACAATTCACCCCCCTTATCTTATAATTTTCAATCTGCATACAACATTTGGATCCTACAATTTGTATCAGTGGTGGAAACTGAAATAATTATAAATACATATAATTTTACTTTCTCAAATATTCATTTTTAAAAATTTTATTGAATAAATTTTCATTTTCAAATTCTCCTTCTGGATTTTTGTCTTTGTTTGCTAGCTTTTACAACTAACTAGATCTTATGGAAATGTATTTTCTTATAGAATGGAATGAATCAATATAGGTTCCATTGATAATATAAATCCAATATCCCTCCAATTGTTGAGGGTAATTATTATGGGTATTGGATAGATATAATGAAGACCTTTTTCATTAACACTCGTGTAGACACATTTTTCATGCTTACTAGAGATTACAAAATTCCGAACAATGAATTTGAAACCTTCACCAATCATGAGAATCCGAATATCAACTAAGTGACAATGTACACAGTAATTTTTTCTCTTCGATGAACATGAATATATATAGTTGAATTTCTTCTTGTGATGCTGTGAACTACAACTAGATGAAAATTTAGGTTACACATTTTTGGACATCAAAAGTGATAGAGATTGAAGAGCAATGTTGAGAGCCTAATATCATGGATTTCTCTTTCCTAATGGAGAACCTATTTGCATAGTACAACAAAGATTTATAACTATCGTCAATAGTCATTAATATATGGGAGATAAAGGTCTTGATAATGATGATCTTTTGGATAAGATAATTGATATTATGCTAAATGAGTTGGAATAAAAAAGTAAATCTATTGATGAAAATAGGAATGCTTCAAATATTACACTTGTTGAAATTTTTTTAACCCTTCCGGAACATGAGACAAGAATGTAAAGAGATGATGTTATGAATAATAACAAGAATGGAAAAAAGAATTGTATCCTTTACTACAACTAAATCCATGACTCAAGAAAGGGTTACAAAATCTATGTTTATGAAAGACATTGTTATATCTGAGACAAGTGAATGAGAAAATTACGAAAAATAATTAGATAATATTTATCAAAGAATGAACAAGATACTTGCAAAGAAATATTTTAACTATAGATATAAGAATAATTAATTAAAGAAAAAGAAAGATTTGAAAGTCAGTAGTTATGAATGTAAAGGGGTTTGATATATCAGGATAGATTGTCCTATGATTAAGAGAAATGGCAGGAAGGATAATAATTCTGAGAGATACCAGATAATTTATCAAAATACTAAGGCTAAGAAAGTATTGATGGAAAATGATTCATGGAGTTCCATTGGTGGTAAATCATTTAATAAATCGTCCATTTATGAAACCTCTAGATATAAGAATATTGGTCTAATAGCCACACTCCCCATTGAAAATCATTTTCTTATTGATAAGGGGAACAATGATGAATTTATTAATAATGTATCTTTGAATGAAAATTATAATGATGATAAATATTATAAGTCATCAGAAGAAGAATGTTTTCATAATGACGTTAACTTTTTACCTTCACATGAGGTAGTTTCTAGATTGTCAAAACTTCTTGAAAATCAATATAGTATGATAAAAAATAAGCTAGAGAAATAAAATATTAGATTTTATTTTTTAACTAAAGAAGTATAATATATTTCTAAAGAGATTGATCAGAAAACATTTGACATTTAGTGTGATTCTAAAAACATTAAAGAAGTTAATTCGAAGAAGGATAAACATTCTAATGATCGTGAAAATGAATTTCTGAGAAAAATATTATAGATGATAAATATACCTCTAAAACAAATAATCTTGAAAATAAGAGCTTGGTTATTAAACTATATTAATAAATATTTGATTTAATGAAATTATTGTAAAACATTACCTCTTGTAAGGAAAACAATAAGAAGATGTATTCCCAAATTATTCCTCTAAGGAATATTTCTGGATTTGGTTGTACTCAATCGAAACCTATTTTTAGTTATAATTATTGTTTTTACAAAGTGACCCATTTTTTATGAAATGTCAATTTGGTGGACATTGGGTGAAATTTTGTTCTTTAAACAAAATCTAATCTTTCGAGTTTCATAAAGCTTGTTGTTCCATGAAAATGAGGATTCTTAAAATTTTACTTTCTAAATTTTCAGGATCCAAGTATGTTTGGATTCCAAAAGTCTTAATCTATTATTTTCACGAAAATAATGAATGGAGCAATAGAAATACATGGTACATGGATAGTGGATGTTCAGAGCATATGACTGGTCACAAAAACATCTTTTAAAATATTTTGTAGACGAAAAGCAGAAAAGTAGAATTCAAATACAATGATTAGGGAGAAAGGGTTGGTATAGCTAACATCATTCTTCTTGAAAAAACATTTATTTCCAAATTTTTATTAGTTAAAGAACATAATAACAACCTCATTATTATAATACAATTGTGTGATGAATGATACCTTGTGAATTTTAGGAATGATAAATGTTCAGTACACAATTACATTAATGAGTTAAATTTTTCTACTCATAAGAAAGAGAATTTATTGATAATAAACATTGAAGACCATAAGATCCAATTTCTACCTTTCCATAGTGAAATGAAAAATCAATCTTGGTTATGGCATAGAATGTTAGACACTATAATCATAAGAAGCTATGAAAATAGTCAATGAAAACTCTTTTTAATGATATACCAAAACTATGATATGATTCTTCAAAAGTATGTGATCCATTTCAATATAGAAGGAATCATAAATCATGTTTTAAATAAATTGTTGAAATCCCAACATCTGATCCATTACAGTTAGTGCATATGGATATATTTTTTCCAACACAAACTGGAATTGTTAGAGAAAAATATTATGTATTTGTCTTAGTTGATGATTCTACTAGATTTACATGGGTCTATATTTTTTAAATGAATTATGAAGACTTTTCTTATTTTTAACCATTTATATCCCAAGTTAAAAATGTGAATAACCTTTATTTTATAAATATTCATAGTGATCACGGTGGAGAACTCCAAAATTAATATTTCAAAACTTTTTGTAGTAAGAAAGGCACTACTCATAACTACTCAGCTCTAAGAACTCCTCAACAGAATGGTATGGTTGAAATAAGAACTATAATTTTTCAATATATAACTAGAACCATATTGATTGAATACTATAGAGATAAATACTTTTGGGGCGAAGCTGTTAGTACAGCTTGTTATACTATAAATCAGTTTTTAATCAGAACTTTTCTTAACAAACACCTTATGAATTGAGGACCGGTAAAAAACCTAGACTTTCTTATTTAAATCTATTTGGTTTCAATTTATTCATCATGAATACTATGGATAAATTACATAAATTTAACTCAAATCAGATGAGGGAATTTTCATAGGTTTCTCCACAATATCTGAGGCTCATAGATTTTTTTATAAAAATGTGTGTACTATTGAAGAAACAATGCAAGTTAAATTCCAAGAAACTGATACTTTTGATTTTAAACAATCCCATCCTATATCATTGGATGTGTTTCCAAAAAATAATTATCAAACATTGATAAGATATTATTCTATTAAGTAAACTAATCATGAAAATATTATTGAAGCATTGACCCCTGAAGATTTCCACCATGTGTTGATGAATTGATTTTTCAAAACCCAAATCTTTTATTTCTTAAGAACAAACTTATTGATATTATCATTGGGGATGTAAATAACCATTTAAGGACCAGAGGATCCTTAAGAAATTAAGTATAATATCAATCATTCCTTTACCAATTAGAACCAAAAGCACTAATGAATTATTTAGTGATGGTGATTGCATTAAATCAATGCTAGTTGAGCTAAATGAATTCCAAAGGAACATAGTCTGAACCATGGCTGAAATTCCTAAGGAAACATCTGTAATATGAGTAAAATGGGTCTTCAATAATAATTATGATAAAAAAGGAATCATTTCATGAAATATAGCTAGATTAGTTGAAAAATTCTATAATAAACAAGAAGGAATAGACAATGAAGGAACATATTCTCCTTTAACAATATTTGAATCTATTCAAATTTTACTTTCCTTTGAATCATTATTTAATTTAAATCTTTATCATGTAGATTTAAAATGTTATTTCGTTAAGGGATATGTTTGAGATGATGTTTTTGTTGAACAACCTCTAGGTTTTGAAGAAAAAAAACATCTTGAACATGTTTTAAAACTTATCAATGATTCATATGTACTTAAACTAGCCCTTAGAGCATGGCATGATAAATATACATGATTCCTGTTAAAAAAATATTATGTTAATGGAACAATTTATCCAACTCTTTTTATTGATAAGGATACGAAAAAAAATTGATTGTTCAATTTTATGTGGATGACATTATATGAAGTTCAACTTAAAAATCATTAACTGATTTTTTTTGGAAATAAAATGGGATCTGAGGTTTAAATGAGTATGATGGGTGAGTTAACATTTTTCCTAGGATTCCAAAATTCTCCAAAAACAGAAGGAACATATATATCATAACTCAAGTATATTAATGTTATTTTTAAAAAGTATTAATATGAAATCACAAAAAGTATACGTACTATAATTGGTATATCAAATTCAATTGATCTTAATGAAGCTGAGAAACCAGTATAACAACAAACATTTAGAGGTATGATAGAAATTTTACTATACTAGATAGATATTCATCTAGACATAATGTTTTCAGTATGTCTAGGTGGAAGATATAAATATAATCCAAAGGAATATCATTTTAAAAAATGTTAAAATTAATTTTTCTCTATCTTAAGAGAACCATGGATTAATTATTTTTCAATAATTCTAAAAATGATTTAGTTTTAAAAATATTATTGGATACTAATTTTGAAAGATATAGAATTTATAGAAAAATGACATCTGGAACTTGTTAATTCTTAATAGATTCCTTAGTTTCATGGTCCTAGATAATGAAAAACTAATTAGAACATTCCAATGATGAAGCTGAATATGTAATAGGTAGATGTAGTTGTGATCAAGTGTTTTGGATGCAACAGACAGTCACAGACTATGGAATGATTTTTACCAAAACACAGATAATGTAAGATAACACTAGTGCCACATCCCTAACAAAATACCATGAACATCACTCCCATTAAAAACACATAAATAATAGGCATCACATTCTTAAGGATCACATAATGAAAGAAGATATCATTCTTGAATTTATTGGAATGCAAGAACTACATTCTCATATTTTTACAAAATCATTATCCTACGATAAATTTGAATACATTTTAGAAAAAATAGGAATGATAAATGTAAGTTAATATTCCAAAGTCTTTTTCATATGGGTGGTACTTGTTCTTGTAGTCCATGTAAATCCCCATAATTTCATAGGACGTTATCTCTTCAATGTAATTCAGTAACTCACGCTACACGCAAATCTGTGTTTGAGCACACCACAACTTACCAAAATTGCCATACAAAAAGAGGTTATGATTATTATTAACTGAATATTGAATTCTATATACTCCTCATTAATTTAACATACTTATTATTTGTTTTATTGAAAAAATATATGAAGAAATTCAATTTTTCAGATAAATGAAGTATTTTTTAGAAAATGCAGTTTCCCGCCTTCTAATGGTGAACCATTTTTAAATCTAATATTTTATAATTTTATATATTCTATTTACTGAAATTAAATTATTCATAAGTGGAGGGACATTTAAATTTAATTTGGATTAATTTTTGGGACTTTTCAAATAACTTTCTTATTTTGAGGAATATTGAAAACTATTAATTTTTAATGGAAAAAAAATCTTTAATCAAAATAATTTATACTGTTAAAGTAGAAATTTCATATATTATATTTTTATCATTTAATATAATTTAGTTCATTATATGTAATTTCACATTCAAATTAGACAGAAAGACATATCAATATTTTGAGAGTTTTTTCTTTTTGGAAACCTGATTTTTGGTTTTGAAAATAGGAATTAATTTTAAATTAATGACTAAAACATATATATTTATAATTTATTCAAATATAATTTATTTTTTAATATATAATATCAAAAATAGTGGATCTTGAATTTTTTATATTTTTATGAAAGCATTCAATTTTTGATGAATTGTGAAAAACACTATGTTGTATTGTTAAACCGACTTTTTAGTTAAATTATTATTTAATTTAGTTAAGTTTTTTTGAAGTCAAAAAGGTTAAATAATACTTATATTAGTACAATTAAATTAATTTGAGTCATTTTCTAACAAAATTAGATATATAATATTTTATTGAACTTTTAACGTCTTTTACCCACTTTCTAAGAACGTTTTCAAATTTGCATAAAATATAATTTTTATACTACAGTAAATAGAATTTATAAAATTTGAGAGACATGGTAGACAATAGTATGTAAAATGATGTTCAATAGCATGAAAATAATTTTTTGTGAATTGTATCTTTTGAATTTTATTTACCTCCGTTAAAAATAAACAGAGTAATTAAAGGTTAAAATGATATTATAATTACCCTACCACATGTTCTAAATCTATTGGATAAGTGTATTTCGACCAAATTAATCGCTAGGAATAAACTATGATCCTCTTTTGTATTCTTGTATTAGATTCTAACATTTATTATAATTTTATTTAATGAAGTGTTAAAAGCATTACATTCAAATTTTAAAAAATTAAACATCTATAATATAAGGTTATATATAAGATAGATTTGAATATAAATATTCCTTAGAAAGATAAAAATATTTCATACATAATGGTATTTTATTTGTAATTTTTAGAAATTAAATAATTATATTTTTTGAATACACAATGATGATTTAGTAATTAACATATTAATTAAATATAAAAATAATTGATATTATAAATATCAAAATAAATTTAAATTGAGAATTTTGATCTATTACATGAATTTTATACGTTAATATGTAATTTTATGGTTGATTTCATTACTTTTTTTAAGATTAATAATGTTTTTGTGACATTAAAAAAATCAAATACTAAATAGTTTCAAAATTGACATCAATTAGTTTTTAAAACATATACAGTATTATTAATTGAATTAATATTCCTAAAACTCTAATATTTTGAAAAATAACATTGATAATATTACATATGTCCATTATGTACCACTTGGTGTTCTGTTGGATTTTTATAGTATTTTTATCAACCATTTATTATAATAATACAAGAATAGATGGTAAAAGTTAAAATATTTAACTAAGTGTTAAATACAAAATATTAGGTTAAAATGGTAACCTAAACCTATCTAAAACATATTGGTTGTGGGGTTTTAAACCCAGAACCACCTTATACCTTAAATAATTTGTTTTAGAGCCATTATAAATTCAATATCATTTTATAATAAATAAATTTTTCATTATTTTCCTAAAGTGACACGCACCTATCTTATAAAAGAGTACATAACCATTTCTAAAATCAAACCTCCAATTCCATTTGGCTCGGCCAAAGCCTGCCCAAAAATCCTCCCAACTTCCCTCAACTCATCATAGAGGCCTTATTTTGGTCATAAATCCAACCTAAGGTTCCCTTTAAATCAAATCAAAAGGATGCGCCTGAAAAAGATGAAATAATTTCATCAACACATTCAGAGTTCTTTTATTCTTCCACATCCTCATTATTATTTATTTCCATACTAAAATAATTAATAAAGTAAATTCAACAAAATTTTATGTTATTATAAATATGAAATAATAGTATTAATTATTATATGCATCCTATGAATGATAATGTCACCATACGTGTGTACGTACGGCTTACCATCCCCATGTCTTGGTGGAGATTGTAATTCAACACTTCATTATTTGGATGGGTATACTAATGAATAAAATTGATGTAAATAATAAATATAATTTGTTAATAACTCTTTTTATATGATATACCATCCAATTACATAATATTTCACCATCAGTAGAATGGTATATGCTACTCGTGTGTACATACAGATTACTGTCTCCATGAACACGATGTGATTTATTGCCCATCGTAACCATTATGAATAAATTTAATTTTTTGATTAAAAAAATGGTTATGAACTTAATATAATTGAATATATGAGTATAATACATCATATCCATATCAAAATTGACTTATGTAACAAAACATATAAAAGAAAACAGATCTGTTAACACCAAAAACAATTATACTACTAAAATAATATTAACACTGTAATATTATAAAATCATATATGATATCATATTTTCTGTGTGGTTCATATATAATTTAATAAAAATTATTAAAATTTTATAAAGGAGTTAATTGTACCCTCTACCAAGGAATAGAACATGGTAAGGGTTAATTCTACAATCTCTTCATTTTCCGAGGTTGTTTTTACATTTGTATCTACTGGGACCTCATTATCATCGACATCAATGTTTTATAAAAATGTATTTCAAAACAATTTTGATATTTAATATATTATGGTTTCAAGTCATTTATCCCCTTGATTCACTATTTATAAAATTATTTCCAATGTTTCATTGTATTTTTTATCCAAACAAGGTACTTTATAACTTTTTCGACAATTTAAATTAATTATGTTTTATTAACTAATAAAGTGGTTGCTGCCATTTTAAACTATTATTACACATTAGAATAATCCCTTAAAAACTTATAATAATATTTACAAAATAAATGTTTTCGTTTGTAGTTATGTTTCTTTTAAATGATTTCAAAATAGAAAGAGATATTTCCCTCAAATACATTTGATTTCATCTATGTCAACACCATTGATGGTTTTTACAGTTGGTTGAAGTTAATTTATTATGATACAATATTTTATACTGTATTGAAGGATTTGTGATATGTTTGACTGTGGATGTTTTTTTGTACCATTCATGTTTTATAGTTAAAATATTAAAATTTCATATGCTAGTTTTAATATGAAGGATTATGTTATATTTCAAATCTTATCATATGAGGAATACATTGGACATTGTAAGAGATGAGTGGAGCCCACTATAGCTCCTCATTACATTGGTAGGTCAAATTAGACAAACTAGTGTATTGGAATAAGGCCTTGAAAAATTAATATTTTTATTCTTGGCATGAGGCATTGACTATGTTGTTATGATGCCCGACATTATGCATTCCATCATTATAAAATTAGCTATTGATATTAAATTTGATTGTTAGACTAGTTGAATATCTATGTGAATAAGAAAATTGAATTATTTGATTTATATTTGACATATTATGAAGAATATTATGTTTAAAAGGATTGTTTTTTAGTCTTATACATTTCCATAAATGTTTATGCTTATTTATTATAATTTCTACTATATTGTAATCCTTACAGAGCATCTGATATCACCCTTTATTATGTTTAATTTTCCCAGGATGTGAAGAAGTGTATTATGGCTGATATGTAGGGTTAATATATGTGAAAAATGGTCTTCTCAAAGGTTTATTTTTTTTTGTTTTATTTTCAAAATGGTTTTGTAACATGCATATAAGTAACCTATTTTCCAAAAAATCTAAATTGATCATTGATTTAGGACTTTATTCCTTATAATCATTTTAATGTATATAAATAATGCACTGACACGTTGAAACTAGGGTGAGGGAATTATAGTTTCTATCATAAAAATTTTAGTACAAACCTTGAAAACAAGATTTAGAAAAACACTTATTAGGGAACATTACCCTAAGATAGACATTGAAGATTTGTATAGAAGAACATCTTACAATATTGGTAATGTATATATTTAGTGAGTTTTACAATCAATAAACCCATTTCTCGAATGAACGGGTAGAGACGGCTCTAGCACAGATGTACCTAGTAGCGAAATCTCTAAAAAGGAGTTTCAGGATTGACTCGGGGTATCCTAGAACACGACAACAGGCTTTTCTACACTATTGGTTATGAAACTCCCAGGGGATATGCTTAGGATAATTGACATTTTCATTAAAAACAATTAATAATAATTATGTGTATATACTTCTTCAATGAAAACATTTTCATGATTATAGATTATATCTGAAAACTATTCAATTTAGGTTAAGTATTTTACAACTATGAAATTATGTATTATGATTCCTAATGTAATCTAGTTTATTCCATTGTTTATAAATTCAGTATAGTTTAAGTAATAGAGACTCTATCAAGACTTGTAATCCATTTAGGGACTTCCCTCTTAATCGAGTTAATTATAGTGGATCTAGTGATGTAATAGGTGATGATCATCTTATCACCATACTAGGACAACTCACTCAGGTTAGGAATAATAACCATAACTGTATGGAGTTACATGATCCACAACATGGTGGATCAATGTTAGAGAAGTTAATGAGGAAACAACCACCAACATTAAAAGGGAATAAATATACATTTTTATTTGAGAAATTGATAAGTTCCACAAAGAAAATATTTCATGATTTGTGAAGTAGAGAAAGGGAAAAAGTTGTCATGTCAGTTTGTTACATCACATGAGATTCAGATCAACGGTGGTCATTAATTCAATAAAAATGGATAAATATACTTCATGTTTGGAATAGATGGAGTTTAAAGATCATTTCTTATAAAAATATATTCCCCAATACCATTGAGCGGATATGTAAATGAAATTTCTAAGTCTAAGGTAAAAAGATGATGATAAATTTACCAATATGAGGAAAAATTTACAAGGTTAGCGAAGCATGCTACATATTATATACATACCGAATAAGTAATATTGGTCAATTGTTTGAGGGGTTCAATCAATTTCTCCATCGAGAATAAGTCTCACAATACATGCCATCATACAAATATATATTTTCATGTTCTATCAAGATAGAAAAGGAATTCTTGAAGTCTTATGACATTAAAATAAATCTATAGTAGAAGGGAATAGTGGAGCATGAGAAAGATAAAATGAAAAATGGAAAGAAGTATTTTCCTTTATGTGATAATTGTGCGATGAAACACCTTGGTACATGACTAAAATGAATGGGATTTTATTACATGTTTGGATAAAAAGGAAACCAAACTCTTGATTGAAAGGGAAATAAAGAGTCTATCAATGATGAATGCTAAAATTGTTGATAAATGAGGAATTATTCAATTGAATGTCTTAATTTTTAGGGAAAAATACCTCAGAAAATGAGATGGGGGAAAGTCCAAGCTTATGCTATTACTACAATTAAAGTGGTATAATTAATGTATTTCTATTTTTTGATTCATGAATTATATTCTAGTTATAATAAGAATGTGATATATAAGGATTATATTATCTTACTTTTTGTTTTCATTAAGGTTTTAATATGATGGAGGTAATCATAATTTCAGAATGTGACAATAAGGTCAACTTTATGTTGTTCGAGTACTCTGATGTTACAATAGATTTCAGAATTTAAGGACTTTTAGAGAGAGTTTGGAAAGAATTATTTTGGATAACTATAAATGTTGGAATTGATTATGTTGGAAATTATATATAATTGATTTATGTTAAAACATTTCAGAAGATTATTTTTTGATAATTCAAAAAAAGGACAACATGTAGTTCGGGTGGAAACCCATCCCGTCGGACAATGATGTAAGAATCAAACAAACATCCAATGTGCGACACAACTTTATCACCTACCAATAGCCTACAGGAAGTCCTTGAACATTATAAATTAGTTTTCATTATGGTATATGTTTGGAACCTTTTAGGATTAGGATAAATAGAATATTATTGAGTTATATTATCTTTTGGAGTCAAAAATCAGTTTGTGGTTGGAATTAGTTGAAAGATGAAACTCTACTTTTCAAGTATATATTTTTTCCTTTTATTCTATAAAGTAATTAATTCTTAAAAATTTGGGAATATATCTTAAAACCAAAAATGTGTCATCCCAATACATTCTGTTTTATTGAACCGATGATATTTCAAATCATCATAGATTATTGGCTTTGAGGCTCTCAATTTTTTGTTTATGATTTATGACTTCAATCACTCCCTGTTAATATTTATGTTATTCCTCAAATTAGGTGTCTTCCACCAATGTTCTCCAAAGAGATATTATAATTTTGAGAGGACTATTTCATTTCTCTTTCCCTCTTATCAAGATGACATTTTATTATCCCTACTTCCGAGGAATGTTTTCCAAATTGGTATTTTCTATTCTAAGACTTTTATATTCGACTTTTTTTTAAAATTATGAGGATTAAATTTATTGAAGAGGGGAAAATGTAAAACCCCATGATTTCATTGTACATTATCTATTTAAAGAAATTCCATAACATGTGATACTCGAAACACCAAGTTTTAGTGCACCACAGCTTACCAAACTAGCTGTTCAAAAAGCAGATATGAATATTATTAAATGAAATTTAAATTTTATATACTCTTTATAATTTTAACATCCATTTAATGTGTTTCGTAGAAAAAATATAAATACAAATTTTCATGTCTAGTCCCCCAATGACTGTTTCGTGACTATCCCATGCCCGCCTTCCATATGCCATGGGCTGGCGACTAGCACCGAAAGGCATATTCCCTAAAACTGGGAAGACAAGGAATTTATAACTGTTAAACTCATGTAACCTATCACACAGACAGATACAAACACAAGAAAACTATATAACCAAAAGATTGCTAATTGTAATTGGGGCTAGAATACAAACCCAATAGCAAAGGTACAAGTACAACTGAAACAAAATACAGCTGAAGAAAGAGGAAGGCAACTATTGGTTCGTCCTCCGAGGTTCCTACCTAAAGGGTAGGTACGAATCGCCTCCTCAATACTCCTCGTCTGCCCATCTCCACTGCATACTTACACACCATGTGGTCCACCTCCATGTACCATCCAGTCCTGGACTCTCATAATCAGTCATACTGTCCATCGTCTACATCAAACACAATGATGTGCGGGCATACCCCATATATGGGTGAGTCTAAAAATACTCAATAGGGACCATGAGACCTCAATGTCTCACAAAATAAAAAAATAATAAACCTCAAAGCAAGAAGTCAACTTTCTACCTTACTTAGTTATATGCCCATAAATATACACTACTAGAAAAGGGGGCAGTGGAGGCCCCCTTACTCGGGTGACCGCCATTGGCGGTCGCTATAGCCCACCTTTAGCGACCGCCAATGGCGGTCGCTAACCTCCCTAAAAATATTCGGGGGGTTTCTGCGCCCCCCCCCCCCCCCCCCCCCCGCGCCCTCTCGAGCCCTAACCCCTCGCCGCCCTAACCCCGCGCCGCCCTCCCCTCCCCCGCCGCCCGGCCTCCCCCGCCGCCCGGCCTCCCCCGCCGCCCAGCCTCCCCCGCCTCCCGGCCTCCCCCGCCGCCCGGCCTCCCCCGCCTCCCGGCCTCCCCCTCCGCCCGCCCTCCCCCGCCGCCCGCCCTCCCCCGCCGCCCGCCCTCCCCCGCCGCCCGCCGTTCCCCCGCCGCCCGTCCTCCCCCGCCGCCTGGCTTCCGGCCTCCGGCCGCCGCCCTCCGCCTTCGGGCCTCCGGCCGCCGCCCTCCGGCCTCCGGCCGCCGCCCTCCGGCCTCTCGGCCCTCCCCCCCCCACCCCGGACGGCACCCGCACCCCGGACAGCCCCCGGCGCGCACTCCGGACCGCCCCCCGCACCCCGGACCCCTCCCCGCACCCCGGACAGCACCCCCCCGCGCACTCCGGACCGCCCCCCACACCCCGGACGCCTCCCCGCACCCCGGACAGCACCCCCCCGCGCACTCCGGACCGCCCCCCGCACCCCGGACGCCTCCCCGCACCCCGGACAGCCCCCCCTGCACTCGGACACCCCCCTCCGAACCCGGACAGTCCCCCCGCACCCCGGACAGACCCCCCCCCCCCCCCCCCCCGCACTCGGACACCCCCCCTCCGAACCCGGACAACCCCCCCGCACCCCGGACAGGCCCCCCGCACCCCGGACACCCCACCCCGCACCCCCGACAGCCCCCCTGCACCCCAGACAGCCCCCCCTCCCCCGCACCTCGGACACCCCCGCACCCCGAACACCCCTGCCCGCACCCCTGACAGGCCCCCGACACCCCGGACACCCCTCCCCGCACCTCGGACAGCCCCCCCCCCCCCCCCCCCCGACCCCGGACACCCCCCCCCCCTCGCTGCCCGTCCCCCGTCCCCTCACCGCCTCCTCTCCTCCAGCTCCCCGCCGCCGCCGCCGCCCGTCCCCTCCCTTGCCGCACCGCCTTTGGCTCCGGCTCCCCTTCGCTGCTCCTCTCCCTCGCAGCACCGCCTTCGGCTCCCCTCCCTTTCAGGTTTGTAGCTCAATCAGGTAACATGAGCTTTCAGTTACATTATTATTTTATCAATGGTTCATAAACAAATGATTAATATTTATTTTGAATATAGTTGATTTGATAAATGTAAATGTAATAAGTATTGTGTAAATGTTTGTTATACAGATATTATTATGGATAAGAGTTGGATTGATCTTCCAAATCGAACGTCTAGAGAATATTTCAATGGCATTATGCAGTTTATTGACTTCACGAGAGGATTTGAAAGTGACTATATTAGTTGTCCATGTAGAAAATGTGCTAACAGATATCAATTCACACGAGATACTGTGAGGGAGCACCTTTTCTTTAATGGATTTCTGAAAAATTATAAGAGTTGGACTCGTCATGGAGAAGAATATGTTCGTTGTCAAAATACAGATGCAGATCAGATGGATGTTGATGCAAGGATGACTGATCCAATGCATGAAATGCTTACTGAAATGGTACGTGGGTTTGATCCTGAAGGCATTGACATCCAGAATCTTGAGACCGGTGAGATAAATCTTCGCTCTAGTGCAGATCGTGATTCGAGGAGGTTTTATGAAGTACTTGATGATGCGAAAACAGAATTATATCCTGGATGTACTTCTTACAATAAATTGTCGTTCATCGTGGAGTTGTTGCATTTGAAGACTTTGAACAATTGGTCAGACACATCATTCGACATGCTTTTGGTTTTATTGAAAAAAGTTCTTCCTGTCGACGCTAAGATTCCTGAGTCGTATTACTATGCTCGTAAGTTGACAGAGAACTTAGGTTTTACATATGAGACTATAGATGCATGTTCAAACAACTGTATGTTGTTTAGAAATGAAACTGCTCATTTGGATATCTGTACGGTTTGTGGCGCTTCCAGGTGGAAAGAGAACAGGGGAAATAAGACTCATCAAAGTCAGATTGCGATACAGGGGAAACCGATTGCCGTAAAGCAAATGCGTTACGTTCCCCTTAAACCGAGGTTGAAAAGATTTTTTATGTCATCTAAAGTTTCTAATTTAATGAGATGGCATGCAGAAAGAGTTCATGAAAGTGACATGTTAACCCACCCGGCAGACTCTCATGCATGGAAGGATTTTGATAAGAGACATCCCGACTTTGCTAAAGATGTTCGTAATGTCCGATTGGGATTGGCAGCAGATGGTTTCAATCCATTCAAGTCTATGGTTGGTGCAACTCATAGCACATGGCCCGTGGTGTTGGTTCCATATAATCTTCCTCCGTGGCTTTGTATGAAGCAACAATTTATATTACTTTCCACTCTTATTGATGGACCTAAAAGTCCGGGGGATAAGATTGATGTTTACCTTCAGCCATTGATTGATGAGTTGAATGAATTTTGGGGCGATGGTGTGATGACTTATGACTGCGAAACGAATGAAATGTTCAAACTACATGCAGCTTTATTGTGGACAATCAATGACTTCCCAGCTTATGCAAATTTATCAGGCTGGAGTACGAAAGGGGAATTTGCTTGCCCTTGTTGCAATAAAAGTAAAAAATCTGTATGGCTTAAACATTCCAAAAAATGGGCATACATGGGTCACAGGCGTTTTCTCCCTCCCCAGCACAGGTTCAGAAAGGACAGAGTGGCATTTGATGGTTCTAGAAAGTTCAGCCCAGCACCAAAGATCATGACAGGAGTCGAAATGTTATCGCAGATTGAGGAAGAAAACATCCGCACGGTATATGAAATTCAGGATTTGGTGGCTCCTCCAGTACGTAATATTCGTGCTGCGGGTAGGCAGCGCAGTCACAATTGGAAAAAGAAAAGTATTTTTTATAGTCTTCCGTATTGGAAAACTAACATGTTGAGGCATAATTTGGATGTCATGCACATTGAAAAAAATGTTTGTGATAACATATTGTGGACCATTTTAGGTGTCAGTGGAAAGTCAAAGGACCATGTTAATGCACGCCGTGATTTGGAAGAAATGGGTTTAAGGAAACAGTTGCATTTACAGTTAGCTGAGGGAAACAAGGCATATATGCCTGCTGCACAGTATTCGATGACTACAGAGGAGAAAGAGACATTTCTTTCTATTTTGAAGATGGTCAAGGTGCCTGATGGTTACTCTTCTAATATTTCAAAGTGTGTGAATCTGACGAGCAAGACATTGCAAGGGTTGAAAAGTCATGACAATCACATATTACTTCAGCAGTTGATTCCAATCGCAATTTGTGATTGTTTATCCCCCAATGTTGTTCAGCCCTTGATTGAGATGAGTAATTTTTTTAGACAGCTTTGTTTAAGAAATCAACGAATGAGTGATTTAAAAAGTTTGCAGGACCGAATTGTACTTACGCTTTGTCACTTTGAGAAACTTTTCCCCCCCTCATTTTTTGATGTTATGGTCCACTTAACAGTGCACCTAACTGATGAAGTAATGGCTGCTGGTCCAGTGCAATTCAGGTGGATGTATCCTATTGAACGGTATTTGAGTACATTGAAAAGATTTGTACGCAACAGAGCTCGTCCAGAGGCATCAATAGCCAATGGTTATTTGATGGACGAGTGTACTACCTTTTGTGCAGAATATCTTACGGATGTTGAAACAAAATTAGATAAGCCCTATCGGATTCATGATGGTCCAGTTGGAGAAGGAACCACATTTGATATGGACAACATCGAGTGGATACAAGCACATCGATATATCTTGTTCAATACTCCATCAGTTGCACCATTAATGCAGTAAGTATCTTATCAATGTGCTTGTATAACTTTTACATGTTTTCTTTGCATAAGTTGATCTTTTAAACATCGCGTAATCATTTGCAGGAAACACATTAATGAGATAAAAGAAGAGATGCATCGTGCGACTGAGTTGCAAATTCAACAATCTCATTATGCGGCATTTCATGATTGGTTCAAGGATTATGTATGTATAAATTGATTTTCATTATGAGTGAAGTATTAAACTAATTCTTTCTGCATATATCAGTATTGATTTTTATAAATTATGTAGGTTCGTAAGCTGAGGGAGTTAGGGGACCCCACGTTACCTGAAGTATTTATCCAACTGGCTGAGGGTCCATCTATAACCGCTCGTCGTTATAAAGCTATTGATGCTAATGGTTTTCGATTTCGCATTAAAGATGTTGATGACAAACGAGCAACACAAAACAGTGGAATCGGTTGTCCCTTTGTCGATTCTGGTTATTACTATGGTCAATTGATAGACATCATTGAAGTTGTATACACACACGGTTTGAAGTACATATTGTTAAAGTGTAATTGGGTTGATCCAGTGCGTGGATGTAAAGTCGATCAATATCAGTTTTCATTGGTGAATTTTAACTACATGTTATACAGAAATAATGAACGAGTTGAGAATGAACCTTTCATCTTGACATCACAAGCGGAACAAGTATTCTTCGTTACTTTGCCTTCGGATCCAAGTTGGCAAGTTGTTGTCAAAATGTCTCGGCGAGGAGTGTTTTTATTTGAAGAAGATGAACCCGAGACTGTTCCGTTTGTTTACCAACAACTTGATCAACATACCGTAGTTCAACGTGAAGAAGATATTTATTGGGTCAGAGCGGCTGTTGAAGGAGAAACGGTCGATTTGCATGCTTAATGAAAGGTATAATTGTTTTCCCGCTATTCAGTAGAATGTCCTAGGATATCATAAATTATCTAATCATTTTATAAATCCTTATAAGTTTTAATCCTCACTTTTGTAAGTTAATTCAGTCATAAATATTTAGGTTGATTAACTTTCTGATTTTTTAAAATTCATTCACAACTAATTATTCAATCCATTTTTTGTTTGATTAACAGTTGTACAAGTTTGATTTATTAAGAACAATCCAATTTATCTTTTAAACACTTTGGACTCATTACTGATATTTTGTATGATTGCAGACATGTCAGGGGAAGAGGCAGAAAATCCACATCATCCATCTGAGGCATCTACGTCTCAGGGTCGAGGTATGTTTGACAGTCATTATCTATATTATTTATGTAATTAACATATATATATATATAAATATAACATTTGTCAATTTATATATAAAATTTTTTTCAACAGGATCAGACTCGGCTGCTTCTTCCTCTCGCAGGAGAGGCCCTGGTCGTGGCATATTAGCATGGAATTCCGACACGACGATAGATGTTTCATTTGATGAGGTATTTCATCCCGTGGGACCGAATGCCCCGGCATTTATTCGTCAGCTGGGTCATATCATACGTGACCCACATCGATTTCCATTGACCACGCGTGATTGGGCTTCTATCCCTCAGGACACATTAGATCGTCTATGGAGGGAGGTTCAGGTAAGAAAATAATTTTACTTTATTTTCTATTTATAAATAATACTAATATGATTGATTATTTTCATTATAGAAAAATTTGAAAGTATGCCCTGAAGAGTTTCGGCCCGTGTGTATGAGCAAATGCCGTAAGCTGTGGAAAGATTATAAAGGCAAAGTGAAGAGGGACCACTGGGTACCAAATGTGGGTGCCCCTGACATTTTGGAAAAAGTCCCGAGAGGTGTCCTCCCAGCTCAGTGGCGTGACTTGGTTGCATATTGGTCTACTGAGGGTGTTGTGGTTTGTATATTAATTATTTTGCTGTATATATATTTTCAAGAATATGTGATTTGTTTGAAATTTGAATGAATTGAATGTAGGAGGTGTCAACACGCCATTCGGAGAATCGAGCGTTGCAGGGACCAGCTCACAGGCTCGGGACTCGTCACGTGTCTCAGATCCGACATGAGGTATATATTATTCACTTTTTAATTAATTAATTAATATGGTTTTGTGTTTATATTCTTTTAATATACAGTTGCGAGGGCAAGGTGCAGCAACTGATAAAATGTCGGTGTGGATAAGGACTCGTGATCGCAATGATCCAGAGGTTGCAGCATTGATAGTAAGTGTCTGTACTTACCAATAATTACATAAATCTTTATATTAACATATATATATTTATATATATTTAAATATTTCACAGGATCAATTTGAAGCTGAGTTAGAACATCTGCCAGAGGACCAGCGACAGCTTCCCATGCGACGAGATGAGATCTTTCATCGCATTATTGGTCGGGACGGGCATGGCTATAGTTTGACCTATGGAGCAGGGATTCCTCGTTCTGTAGTGTCACGCGCTGCGGTTGTCGGTCCTGCTGTTGCTCATATGACACAGCAGATGTCAGATTTTGAGGCACGGCTGCGCGCTTCCGAGGAGACAAATGCGCAATTGACAGCTGAGGTAAGAGCACTGCAGGAATATGTGCGTCGAGCTGATGGTACAGGGGATCATACGACGCAGGTATATACTGTATTTATTTATTTAATTTAAATTATTTTTGTTATTAAAATATTTATAATGTTTATTTGTTGTAGGCACCTGGTCCACCAGAAGGAGGTAACAGTGATGGCAACGCGTGACGCACCATATATTCACGAGATATGTTTTTTGTTTTTACTGGTAGGGTTGACATTGATGTACTTTATTTATTCATTTAAGTAATGCATTATTACCATCCATGGTGGTCTTTTAAATATTTTATACACATATTGAGTTTTTGATCAGATAATCTTAAATGATTCTACATTTGAAAAAGTCGAACTAATTCCAACAGATCAATAAATCTGATATTATAGATTATGTATTATCCAATATATTTTTTATAAATTTTTGTATGGTATCGATAAAAGAAATATGTATTAATTAGATGTTATCACTTTTATTTTTCACTTTTGTAATCAATGGGATGACCTTTGCACCCCCGGAGAGCCCCCCGCACCGCCGTACAGCCCCCCGCACCCCCGTACAGCCACCCGCGCACCCCCGTACAGCCCCCCGCACCCCCGTACAGCCCCCCGCGCACCCCCGTACAGCCCCCCGCACCCCCGTACAGCCCCCCCCCCCCCCCGCACCCCCGTACAGGCCCCCGCCACCCCCGTACAGCCCCCCCGCACCCCCGTACAGCCCCCCCGCACCCCCGTACAGCCCCCCGCACCCCCGTACAGCCCCCCCGCACCCCCGTACAGCCCCCCCGCACCCCCGTACAGCCCCCCGCACCCCCGTACAGCCCCCCCGCACCCCCGTACAGCCCCCCCGCACCCCCGTACAGCCCCCCGCACCCCCGTACAGCCCCCCGCACCCCCGTACAGCCCCCCCGCACCCCCGTACAGCCCCCCGCACCCCCGTACAGCCCCCCCGCACCCCCGTACAGCCCCCCCGCACCCCCGTACAGCCCCCCCGCACCCCCGTACAGCCCCCCGCACCCCCGTACAGCCCCCCCGCACCCCCGTACAGCCCCCCCGCACCCCCGTACAGCCCCCCGCACCCCCGTACAGCCCCCCCGCACCCCCGTACAGCCCCCCGCACCCCCGTACTGCCCCCCGCCACCCCCGTACAGGCCCCCGCCACCCCCGTACAGGCCCCCGCACCCCCGTACGGCCCCCCGCCACCCCCGTACAGGCCCCCGCCACCCCCGTACAGGCCCCCGCCACCCCCGTACAGGCCCCCGCCACCCCCGTACAGCCCCCCCGCACCCCCGTACAGCCCCCCGAACCCCCGTACAGCCCCCCGCCACCCCCGTACAGCCCCCCGCCACCCCCGAACAGGCCCCCCGCCACCCCCGGAGAGCCCCCCCGCCACCCCCCTACAGCCCCCCGCCACCCCCGTACAGCCCCCCGCCACCCCCGTACAGCCCTCCGGACCTCCGAATGCCACAAAACCGTACGACAACATCCGGGGCGTCAATTGTGAAATGGTCGGCCAGACGGCACCTCATTCGGAGGTGCCGTGCGACCGCGGCGGCCGGAAACGCGTTTCCGGCGCCGTTAAACACCAAAACGGCGTGCGGCGGTCCGATTCGGAGCAAACGTGCTCCGAACGACCTGAAACCGCACGGGGACGAGAGGAATATTTTTCCTGAGATGCAGGAGGAGGCCGCACGTCCATCGGACGTGCGGTGCGCGCGGCACGCCCGATTGTGTCGTTTTCAGCAGCGCGGCGCGCGCTGAAATGGCGCGTTGGGGGGTCAAAACCACCCGAACGACCTCCGAATGCCACGAAACCGTACGACAACATCCGGGGCGTCAAATGTGAAATGGTCGGACAGACGGCACCTCATTCGGAGGTGCCGTGCGACCGCGGCGGCCGGAAACGCGTTTCCGGCGCCGTTAAACACCAAAACGGCGTGCGGCGGTCCGATTCGGAGCAAACGTGCTCCGAACGACCTGAAACCGCACGGGGACGAGAGGAATATTATTCCTGAGATGCAGGAGGAGGCCGCACGTCCATCGGACGTGCGGTACGCGCGGCACGCCCGATTGTGTCATTTTCAGCAGCGCGGCGCGCGCTGAAATGGCGCGTTGGGGGGTCAAAACCACCCGAACGACCTCCGAATGCCACGAAACCATACGACAACATCCGGGGCGTCAAATGTGAAATGGTCGGCCAGACGGCACCTCATTCGGAGGTGCCGTGCGACCGCGGCGGCCCGAAACGCGTTTCCGGCGCCGTTAAACACCAAAACGGCGTGCGGCGGTCCGATTCGGAGCAAACGTGCTCCGAACGACCTGAAACCGCACGGGGACGAGAGGAATATTATTCCTGAGATGCAGGAGGAGGCCGCACGTCCATCGGACGTGCGGTGCGCGCGGCACGCCCGATTGTGTCGTTTTCAGCAGCGCGGCGCGCGCTGAAATGGCGCGTTGGGGGGTCAAAACCACCCGAACGACCTCCGAATGCCACGAAACCGTACGACAACATCCGGGGCGTCAATTGTGAAATGGTCGGCCAGACGGCACCTCAGTCGGAGGTGCCGTGCGACCGCGGCGGCCGGAAACGCGTTTCCGGCGCCGTTAAACACCAAAACGGCGTGCGGCGGTCCGATTCGGAGAAAACGTGCTCCGAACGACCTGAAACCGCACGGGGATGAGAGGAATATTATTCCTAAGATGCAGGAGGAGGCCGCACGTCCATCGGACGTGCGGTGCGCGCGGCACGCCCGATTGTGTCGTTTTCAGCAGCGCGGCGCGCGCTGAAATGGCGCGTTGGGGGGTCAAAACCACCCGAACGACCTCTGAATGCCACGAAACCGTACGACAACATCCGGGGCGTCAAATGTGAAATGGTCGGCCAGACGGCACCTCATTCGGAGGTGCCGTGCGACCGCGGCGGCCGGAAACACGTTTCCGGCGCCGTTAAACACCAAAACGGCGTGCGGCGGTCCGATTCGGAGCAAACGTGCTCCGAACGACCTGAAACCGCACGGGGACGAGAGGAATATTATTCATGAGATGCAGGAGGAGGCCGCACGTCCATCGGACGTGCGGTGCGCGCGGCACACCCGATTGTGTCGTTTTCAGCAGCGCGGCGCGCGCTGAAATGGCGCGTTGGGGGGTCAAAACCACCCGAACGACCTCCGAATGCCACGAAACCGTACGACAACATCCGGGGCGTCAAATGTGAAATGGTCGGCCAGACGGCACCTCATTCGGAGGTGCCGTGCGACCGCGGCGGCCGGAAACGCGTTTCCGGCGCCGTTAAACACCAAAACGGCGTGCGGCGGTCCGATTCGGAGCAAACGTGCTCCGAACGACCTGAAACCGCACGGGGACGAGAGGAATATTATTCCTGAGATGCAGGAGGAGGCCGCACGTCCATCGGACGTGCGGTGCGCGCGGCACGCCCGATTGTGTCGTTTTCAGCAGCGCGGCGCGCGCTGAAATGGCGCGTTGGGCGGTCAAAACCACCCGAACGACCTCCGAATGCCACGAAACCGTACGACAACATCTGGGGCGTCAAATGTGAAATGGTCGGCCAGACGGCACCTCATTCGGAGGTGCCGTGCGACCGCGGCGGCCGGAAACGCGTTTCCGGCGCCGTTAAACACCAAAACGGCGTGCGGCGGTCCGATTCGGAGCAAACGTGCTCCGAACGACCTGAAACCGCACGGGGACGAGAGTAATATTATTCCTGAGATGCAGGAGGAGGCCGCACGTCCATCGGACGTGCGGTGCGCGCGGCACGCCCGATTGTGTCGTTTTCAGCAGCGCGGCGCGCGCTGAAATGGCGCGTTGGGGGGTCAAAACCACCCGAACGACCTCCGAATGCCACGAAACCATACGACAACATCCGGGGCGTCAAATGTGAAATGATCGGCCAGACGGCACCTCATTCGGAGGTGCCGTACGAACGCGGCGGCCGGAAACGCGTTTCCGGCGCCGTTAAACACCAAAACGGCGTGCGGCGGTCCGATTCGGAGCAAACGTGCTCCGAACGACCTGAAACCGCACGGGGACGAGAGGAATATTATTCCTGAGATGCAGGAGGAGGCCGCACGTCCATCGGACGTGCGGTGCGCGCGGCACGCCCGATTGTGTCGTTTTCAGCAGCGCGGCGCGCGCTGAAATGGCGCGTTGGGGGGTCAAAACCACCCGAACGACCTCCGAATGCCACGAAACCGTACGACAACATCCGGGGCGTCAAATGTGAAATGGTCGGCCAGACGGCACCTCATTCGGAGGTGTCGTGCGACCGCGGCGGCCGGAAACGCGTTTCCGGCGCCGTTAAACACCAAAACGGCGTGCGGCGGTCCGATTCGGAGCAAACGTGCTCCGAACGACCTGAAACCGCACGGGGACGAGAGGAATATTATTCCTGAGATGCAGGAGGAGGCCGCACGTCCATCGGACGTGCGGTGCGCGCGGCACGCCCGATTGTGTCGTTTTCAGCAGCGCGGCGCGCGCTGAAATGGCGCGTTGGGGGGTCAAAACCA
Source organism: Viscum album (assembly GCA_963277665.1). Lineage (NCBI taxonomy): Eukaryota > Viridiplantae > Streptophyta > Magnoliopsida > Santalales > Viscaceae > Viscum > Viscum album. Next base: position 1,098,664,690 of record OY728157.1, read on the forward strand.
CCCGAACGACCTCCGAATGCCACGAAACCGTACGACAACATCCGGGGCGTCAATTGTGAAATGGTCGGCCAGACGGCACATCATTCGGAGGTGCCGTGCGACCGCGGCGGCCGGAAACGCGTTTCCGGCGCCGTTAAACACCAAAACGGCGTGCGGCGGTCCGATTCGGAGCAAACGTGCTCCGAACGACCTGAAACCGCACGGGGATGAGATGAATATTATTCCTGAGATGCAGGAGGAGGCCGCACGTCCATCGGACGTGCGGTGCGCGCGGCACGCCCGATTGTGTCGTTTTCAGCAGCGCGGCGCGCGCTGAAATGGCGCGTTGGGGGGTCAAAACCACCCGAACGACCTCCGAATGCCACGAAACCGTACGACAACATCCGGGGCGTCAATTGTGAAATGGTCGGCCAGACGGCACCTCATTCGGAGGTGCCGTGCGACCGCGGCGGCCGGAAACGCGTTTCCGGCGCCGTTAAACACCAAAACGGCGTGCGGCGGTCCGATTCGGAGCAAACGTGCTCCGAACGACCTGAAACCGCACGGGGACGAGAGGAATATTATTCCTGAGATGCAGGAGGAGGCCGCACGTCCATCGGACGTGCGGTGCGCGCGGCACGCCCGATTGTGTCGTTTTCAGCAGCGCGGCGCGCGCTGAAATGGCGCGTTGGGGGGTCAAAACCACCCGAACGACCTCCGAATGCCACGAAACCGTACGACAACATCCGGGGCGTCAAATTTGAAATGGTCGGCCAGACGGCACCTCATTCGGTGGTGCCGTGCGACCGCGGCGGCCGGAAACGCGTTTCCGGCGCCGTTAAACACCAAAACGGCGTGCGGCGGTCCGATTCGGAGCAAACGTGCTCCGAACGACCTGAAACCGCACGGGGACGAGAGGAATATTATTCCTGAGATGCAGGAGGAGGCCGCACGTCCATCGGACGTGCGGTGCGCGCGGCACGCCCGATTGTGTCGTTTTCAGCAGCGCGGCGCGCGCTGAAATGGCGCGTTGGGGGGTCAAAACCACCCGAACGACCTCCGAATGCCACGAAACCGTACGACAACATCCGGGGCGTCAAATGTGAAATGGTCGGCCAGACGGCACCTCATTCGGAGGTGCCGTGCGACCGCGGCGGCCGGAAACGCGTTTCCGGCGCCGTTAAACACCAAAACGGCGTGCGGCGGTCCGATTCGGAGCAAACGTGCTCCGAACGACCTGAAACCGCACGGGGACGAGAGGAATATTATTCCTGAGATGCAGGAGGAGGCCGCACGTCCATCGGACGTGCGGTGCGCGCGGCACGCCCGATTGTGTCGTTTTCAGCAGCGCGGCGCGCGCTGAAATGACGCGTTGGGGGGTCAAAACCACCCGAACGACCTCCGAATGCCACGAAACCGTACGACAACATCCGGGGCGTCAATTGTGAAATGGTCGGCCAGACGGCACCTCATTCGGAGGTGCCGTGCGAACGCGGCGGCCGGAAACGCATTTCCGGCGCCGTTAAACACCAAAACGGCGTGCGGCGGTCCGATTCGGAGCAAACGTGCTCCGAACGACCTGAAATGAGATTATTTCTTGAATCGAAGTTTTTAAATTATTATAGCACAATGATTTGATATTATATATATATTAAATATATATTAAATATATATTAAAACATTTAAAATATATTATATATATATATATATAATATATTTTAAATGTTGTATTTAATAGTATATATATACATATTTAAAATATTGTATTTAATAGTATATATATATATATATATTTATAGCACAATGATTTGTATTTAAAATATTGTATTTAATAGTATATATATATTATAGCACAATGATTTGATATTATATATATATTAAATATATATTAAAACATTTAAAATATATTATATATATATATATATATATATTTATATTCAATTCAATAAAAAAAATTTTAAAAAAATTTTTTTTTTAGAGTAGCGACCGCCAATGGCGGTCGCTATAGGTGACCGGCAGAGGGCCTTCAGCGACCGCCATTGGCGGTCGCTGCGCGGCCGCTACAGCCCTTTAGCGACCGCCAATGGCGGTCGCTAATGGGCTTTTATATAGTAGTGATACCAAAGTTATCATGTATACACATCTCAATCAGGCGGTAACACATGGTCCAACACAAAATACCTAAGCTCAACTATTCCACAAATGAACGAAAAACATAAAAGAAATTACCACACAAGTATTCCACATAGAAGAATACCACCAAGGTATAACCAAAAAGGAATGTACCATACAGGTATGAATTCAACTCTCACCAGTTATAACTTAGGTATGAGAGTAGAAATGATTAGTTATAGCTACAAAATCATCTGACTCCATTAAGAGGCTCTACTGCTGACCTACATAGAATCTCTATGATCTGACCCACATAGGATCATTATATCCGGACCCTCATAGGATCGCTAGGAGATGGCCCTCATAGGATCACTAGAGGCTATCCACATAGGATCGAAAGGAACTCGCCCACATAGGATCGCTAGGAGCGGACCCACACAGGATCCCTAAGAGATAACCGACACAGGATCCCTAGGAGCTAACCCACAAAGGATCACTTGTAGATGTCCCACACAGGATCACTAGAAGATGAACCATAGAGTATCCCTAGGAGCAAACACACATAGGATTGTTAGGAGCTGACACATATATGATCGCTAGGAGAAAACCCACACATGATAACTAGTCAGTCTTCTTGTCACATCCAGCTACTAGGTTCCCGCACTATGATCGATTGTCTCCTGGAGGATCATCACCACAAGTCAGTGGTTGATACTAAAACTACCAAGAAGTCTCGTGGAGACGTACCTCAAAGGACTTCCACATCATAGGAGTCTCAATGAAACAAATGTCGCGTCTATCCGACACCCAGTCTCTGAGTTATTAGACTTTTAGTTTCAGGGGCCCGGTTGGATTCGTGCTCAATCCAACCTAACTGTACCCCCATCATAAAATCAAATCACCAGTGGGGTATACTCAAATGGACCCTCTTTCTCCAAGATTTCCAACGCTGATGACAGTTCATCAAATGAACGTCCAGTGTCAATGTTTTGGCCAATGTAAAGTGTAGGTTCGTATCAGGTCTGGGTCTGGTCTGTCCAGGTTAGACCAACCCTACCCGACTAGGCCTAGGTCGACCCATTTTGCGTCGACCTGGCCCACTGGGCATTCATTTTGGCCGCGAGGGTCGTAAGGGTCCAGGGAGGGCACGTGTGCAGCGGGGCGGCGGAGGCCGTGGGTCGGCTCCTCCGTGGATGATGGCTCGGCTGTGGGGGTGTCGTGTGGGTGCGGAATTGCTTGTTCTAGCCCAGGTTGGCTCAGTCGAGAGGGTGAAGGCTATGGTTTGTCTTGTCCAGGGGGTGTCGCGAGGGCGCATGGCGGCACGACCAAAAGGGCGGAGGCCTCGGGCTGGCTCGAATGGGGGTGCTGCGACCGGTGGCCCGACCCTGGGCGGTGACTCAGGTATAAAGGGGTGGCTCGACCATGGGCGGCGGCGCTTCCGCGGAGGGTGATGGCTCATCCGCGGGGTGGAAACCCAATCGCAGGCGGTGACTCGGCCACAGAGGCTGGCGGTTCGGCCACTGGGAGGTAGTGGCTGCAGGGTGGTGTCATTACACCGTCATCTTCGTTGCGGTTGGTTGGGGTGTCGGCCTCTTTTCTCGTTCCCCACCGTGGTTCATAATTGTTCCTCCAACACGAACAACAATTAATCACAAGGTTTTCAGAGAGGATGGGCCATGTTTTTTTATCCCGCACTCTCCTCGTTAGAGTGAAAGAAAGCGAATATAATTCCTTCTTGAATTACGAAGAATTATCATGAATGGATAGAGAGAATAATTTCAAACAACCTCCCGAAAACTTCCCGCAAATAATTATACACAAATAAACCAATACCTTGGATTGTTTGTTAAAGTTGGTGTGAGATTGATGCCGATGAAGGTGAAGAGAGTGCCAATAATGGTCACTTTTGAAACCACACTTCAATGTCAGGCTCACTCATTGTCCACTTCCTTGATTACTAAAGAATGTTCTTCGATGGAGTTCTTCGTTGGATAGGTGAAATCCTCCCAATATCTATCATCTCCCCAAATGTACCAAAATGAAAATTACCCAAAATGACATGTTTTTGAAATTTATTTGTTGTCCCAATTACAAATTGTGTTAATTAGTTAGATAAGTTGGCATTTTAAATTTATGTCGGTGACACCGTTTATGAGGTGGAAGTTTAAGAGGCTAACCACACTTATGATATAGTTTAAGGGGTCTTAAAACATGGGTGGTCCCATCCACCATAACCACTCGTGGGATGATTGGCTTGGTGGTCCCCATTTCCTTAACCTCTCATGGGAGGTTTTAGTTCAGGTGGTCCCCACTTGTGAAATATCCATATTGGTGGTTTAAGAATAAAATAAAAATACAATGTTACACGATTTTATTTTATTTTATTTCTTCACGAAAAACCCAAAATAATTCTTTCACCCTCGACCCACTACGGCTGAGGTGAAGGTCTCATTAAGCGAATATCGGCACAATGAGTTCTACGGTGTCTTCTGATATCAATTCTAAGCACTAGTTCAAATGTTAGAAAACTTGCTCGCCCATTTACTAAACATACCCATACAAAAGTTCAGAAATTCATTCCAGACACTCTGGGCCTCAGAATCACGGGTTGTCATTTTTTTCGGACGCATATAATTATCATATATTTAAAAACAATTACATGAAAATTTAAGGTCATTACATTCTCCCCACCTTAGGGCTCTACGTCCTCATAAGCCACAACTCAATCTAGAAAAATAAGTGGGGGTTCTGAGCATGCATATGAGCATCCTGCTCCCATGTGCTCTCCTGGAGGTTCCCATGCTTCCAATGAACGTGCACTAGAGTATTCGACTTTCTATGAAGGACCAGCTCCTATAAATCCTAAATCTCTACTGGAAACTCCATAATAGTCCCCCCATCGTTGATTTCCATCTCACCATGGTCGATGTTGTGAGAAGGTTCGTGTAAGTATCTCCTCAACTGGGATACGGGGAAGACGTCATTTACCCGGTGTAACTGAGGTGGAAGAGCAAGGTGGTAATCCACCTCTCCAACTCTGATATGGTCTTGAAAGGGTCCAATGAATCTCAAATATAACATACTGCCTCAGCCAAATCTCTTCAATCCTCGTCAGGGTGAGACCCATATAAAGATGTGGTCGCCATCCTCGATCTCTAAAGGTCTCTGTCTCTTGTCAGCCTAAGATATATGTCTGCTCGGTGTTGTCTTCCTCCACACCTACATGTTCTTCACCTTCACTATAGTAGACTGTACCATATATGGTCCCACAAGTGCTAACTCCCCTCATTCAGTCTAGCACAATGGTGGTATGTAAGGATGCCCATACAATGCCTCAAAAGGATCCCTCCGAATGGTGGAGTTATTATTGTTGTTGTAATCCAACTCCACCAAGGGAATGTGATGCTCCCATATATGACCGAAGTCAAGGACGCAAGCACGTATCATGTCCTCATGGGTCAGAATGGTCCGCTGAGTCTGGCCATCTGTCTGAGGATGGAAGACGGTGCTCAAACATAGCTGCAGCCCAAAAGCCTCCTACAACCACTTCCATTGATGGGAAGTAAAAATAGTATCAAGATTGGATACAATCATAGAGGGTACTCCTTTTATCCATACAATCTCTTGTACATAGAGGCATCCCAAAATCTCTACTGAACCCTACTCTCTAATCAGTAGGAATTGGGCTGACATGGTGAGTCGTTCGACGATCACCGAGATCGAGTAATGACCTTTAGACGTACGTGGATATCCTGTCACGAAGTCCATGGATATCCCATCCCACTTCCAATCTAGAACCTCTAATGGCTGAACCATGCCTGCTGGTACATGATGCTCCACCTTCACTTGCTAATAAATGAGGCATCGATAGACAAACTCGTCTACAGATTTCTTCATTCCCGACCACCAATTCTATCATCATAGATCCTTGTACTTATTTTCCACTCATAGATGTACCGCTAGAGGGGATGTGTGTAACTCCCTCCAAAATTCCTCCCAAAGAGACATTGGTACTATGGTACGTCCTCTAAAAAGGATAACGTGATCCCCAACTTTAAAAAATCCATAATGTGTATGTCCTGTGGATATATGAGCACGTCCTATTTCATAATCAGGTTCCCCTAGCTCTGCCTCCCTATCTTGCTGAATAATTGGGTGATTGAATGTAAAAGACTCAAGAAAAGCTTCTCCATAGTTATCCACAAAGGATACATGAAAAGTGGCTAGCTGCTATGTCGCCTCGCCTAGCATTTGTATGCCGGATCCCCAGATGAGTGCATCTGCTACAACGTTACCCATCCCAGGAGTATAGACTATCTCAGTGTCATAGTCCAGGAAGAACTCAATCCATTGTCACTGTCTCAGGTTCAGGTCCTTATGAGAGAAGATATACCTATGATACTTGTGATCAGAGTACATTGCCTTGTGTTCACCCATTAGATAGTGTCTCCACATCTTCAGGGCGAAGACCACTGCTTCTAACTTCAGGACATGGGTAGTGTAGTTCATCTAATGATGTATCATCTGTCGAGAATAATATGTGATCAATGCTCACTCCTGCACTAGGACACGTCAAAGCACAGTCCCTGATGTGTCGCAGAAGACTATGTACCCTACGACCTCCTCTGAAGCCTCAAGACTGGTGCAATAGTCAGCCACTACCTCAGGTCCTGAAAAATCTACTGGCAACTCTTTGACCACATGTAGTGTTGGCCAATCTTCTTCAACGCTGATAATGGTTTTGCAACTCTGGTGAAATGTGGTACATACCTCCAGTAATATCCAGCCAATACAAGGAAACTTTGTACCTCTGTAACAATTTTGGGTGGCTCCCAAGCATGTACTACATCAATCGTCACTAGATCCACTGCAACTCCAGCCTCCTGTTTGAGAAGTACCAGAAAGTGAACCTCTTGGATACAGAACTAGAACTTCGAGAGCTTACCATAAAAAGGTCATGATTCCTCGAAACCACCATGCTCCCTTCACCTGATCTGAGTTTTATCTTTGAGAACCAATGTACTCAATTCTAATGGTCAACATGGTCGTCAATCCTCCGGAGTGGGTACTTGTTCTTCACAGTTAGCTGATTGAGGGGCCGATAGTCGACACAAAGTCTCATGCTCTTATCTTCCTTCTTTGAAACTAGAATCAAGGCTTCCCATAGAGATACACTGGGCTGAATGAATCCCTTCCCTTGCAAGTCCTCTAGTTGTACATGTAGCTCACGATGCACTGTGGGAGCCATCCGATATGCTGGTGTAGATACCGGTGTCATACTAGGATACATGTCAATGTAAAATTCCACATCTCTATTAGGAGGTAGACCTGGAACATCATCAGTGAAGAAATCCACAAACTTGTCCCCCACTACAAGATAACTTAGACTCTACACATCAAACACTCTGAGGGTAATTCTAGCCAACTGATGTGTGATCGGCTGCAACCTCCTTCGGGTAAGTCTTTCCTGTCCTGAAAAGGATCCATTCACACCATTGAATGTAAATCTGGTCCCATCCATGTGAAAACATCGCACTTTTCACCTAATAGAGTCAATATTATCAAAACCTATAGATAACCATTATATAAATAAGATGACGGTGTAAGGCCTCGATGCCGCTACTTGGAGACCTCTGTCGAAGCTCACGCCTCCTAGAGTAAGCTCACACTACCATCACTAGTGCATAATCATCGAATCTACCCCTGTAAGAGTCTATATCCATAAGGATTGAGCCAAAACCTCTATCATAATCTTTGTTCTCTGAACGAAGGCAGTTACAATAAAATAATGACTGGAACTTTTGTTTAAAAGTACTTTAGCTAAGGCGGAGTAGACACATATCATACCTCATATCATATATGGAGCACCGTGATCGTAAGCCTCATCTACCTGGAGTTGATCTCACCCCAATCCACCTACTCCCTGTGGTTGGGGTGGACCTCCTGGTGGTGGTGGCGGTAACATCTCGAATGGTCTCCCACTACCAGGTGCAATACCAACTCCTCTGCCACGTCTTCCTGCTTCCTACGATCCTCCTTGGTCGAATCTTTGTCTCTACCTAGGCAGTCCTTCAACTATTTGCTGATCATCTTCATGACAGGTCAGAGAGTCACGATCCATGTGACCCCACCTGCCTCATGTGTAACACATCCCGCTCCTGGCATGACTGGATTTGTCTCGGGTTCCCCCCACAACCGACCCTAAATCATGCAGTCATTCACCTCTAGGTCTGGTCATCATAGACCTCTGTAACATCTGTCTGCTGCCAGCTGTAGTAGACTCTACTATGTGATGACTGGTAGTGGGTATCACCGCTAGTAACTTCTCAACAAGGAAACTCACCACTATGTGGGCTCTCTCTAACACCACTTCCTGCGTCAGGATGCTAGTGAGATCATCAAAGCCTTGATCTCTTGCCCGAGTCCTTGATCGATGGTTCGGTCTCTGAAGAATGGGTCTCCCACCGTATCTGTGGAGTAGCATGAATGGTCAGCTAACCTCACTAAGTACTGTGCTACAGTCATGCTACACTACTGTAGATGAAGTATCTCCTGTATGCGCACTGCACGAAGAGTCACTCAGAAAAACACTACCTCAAACTAGCTCTCGAAGTCTGCCAAGAGAAGTATCACCTTTTCTTAGACTTGGAGAATCAAGATCCACTATTTTCAGGCTATTTCCTGTAAAAGGTTAGAGACAAGGACCACCATGAGGTCTGCTGGTGTCCCAAAAAGTCGGATGACTCTCACTACATCCTCCATCCTATCCTCAATGCCTGTGGGTCCATATCTCCCCTGAACATGGGTGGACTCCATCATTGGAGCCCGTGAAATGCGCTCATGAGGCATGCACTCTCTTCTATGGGGATGGTGGCATCGGTGGCCCAACGGGTAAAGGTATAACTTTTTTCTCTACTGGTGCCTCTACTGGAAGAGGGCGCTGCACTGAGGCATCGTCTCTCAGTGGGCTATAAGTGTTTACTACTATATGAACCCTATATGGCTTTATTCATGGAGGCATACTAAAAAGAAATAGGTGAACCATGGTCGATGAGTTATACATAGTTAGTTGACTCAAAAGATCGCAAATAGAACTATTTAAAACACACATGCAATCATTGTTTTAGTGCGCATAGTCAGAAATCAGAAGTCATGGTCTAGGTGCATGGATAGGTCGGCCGCCACACCAACACTGGATTCTATAAATTGATAACCGCATTCACTACACTTAACACTATTGTTGATAAAAGGATGATCAGAGTCCTATATTTTGTCGTAAAACCGACTCCTCTAATAACAATTTGTCATGACCCGTCTTCCAGGTCTCGTTCCATGACAACCCCAAGCCCGCCTTCCATGGGCCATGGGCCGGAGACTAGCACCGAAAGGTGTATTCCCTAAAACATGGAAGGAATTGCCTTTATAACCTGTATACCCATGTAACCGAGCACACATCAGGATACAAACACAAGAAAACTGTATAACCATAAGAGTGTTGAAAGTAAAAGGGGCCCGAATACATGAACAATAGTAATGGTATAAGTACACCTGAAATACAAGACAATAGCAGAAAAGGAAATATAGCTACTGGATCGTCCTCTGAGGTTCCTACCTGAAAGGTAGGTACGGATTGCCTCCTCGGAACTCCTCGTCCACTCATTGCCTCTGTGTACCGACAAGCTGTATGTTCCACCTCTGGGTACTGTCCAGTCCTGGTACTCTCATCCTCAGTCAGCACTCTCCATGTTCTACACCAAACCCAATGAAGTGCGGGCGTAGCCTATACATGGTTGAGTAAAACAATGCTCAGTAGAGACCCCAAGACCCTCAAGGTCTCACAAAGTCTAAAAAGGATAATCCTCAATTCATGAAGTCAACTGTAAACCCTACTTAAGTATATTCCCATACATATACCTATGTTATCAAGTATACCAATATCAATCATGAGGAAACACTATGTTCAACCCAAAAGCCCAAAGCTCAATTGTTTCACAAAGGAAGAAAAACCACAAAGGCATGTACCATAGAGTTATGCCAAACATATGATTACCACCATGGTATTACTACAATGGAAAGTACCACATTGGTACGAACTCATCTCACACTATGTATAACTTATATAGGGTAGTGGAGATGAATATTTATTGCTAATAAATCATCTTAATCCATTAAGAGGCTATGCTGCTGACCCACACAAAATCTCTAGGAGAATACCCACTGAGGATTTCAAGGAGCTGACCCACATAGGATATTTAGGAGTTGACCCACACAGGATCACTAAGAGCTAACCCACTCAAGATTACTAGGAGCTGACCCAGACAGGATCGCTAGGAGCTGACCCACATAGGATCCCTAGGAGCTAACCCACACAGGATTGATAGGAGCTGACCCACACAAGAATTCTAGGATCCGACCCACATAGGATTGCTACATGCTGACTGACACAGTATCTCTAAGTGTTGACCCACAAAGGATCGCTTGGAGCTAACCCACACAGGATCGCTAGTCTGTCTTCTCGTCACATCCTTCTACTGGGTTCCCCCACTATGATCGCTTTTCTCCTAGAGGATCCGCTCCACAAGTCACTGGTCATTACTACAAATTCCAGGAAGTATGATGGATAATTATCTCGAATGACCACCATGTCATAGGGGTCTCAACAGAATAGATGAGGGGTAAATTGGACGCCCAGTATATGAGTTATTAGCCTTTTAGTTCCTGTGGCCCTATGGGATTTGTGCTCGATCCAACCGAACAGTAATCCAGTATAATTTAAATAACCAATGGGATATACTCAATGGGTCCATCTCGCTGCAAGATTTGTAGCGCCGCTGATGCTTCATTAAATGGACGTCTGGTTCCAATGTTTTGGCCCAAGTAAAGTATAGGTTTGTATCAGGTCCAGGTTAGGTCCGACCGGGTCAGAACAACCCGACCCGAACTGGCCTGGGTCAACCCGACACGACCCGCTAAGTCTTGGACAGCTCGCGGTGCGGCCCAACCCACTAGGCGGCCCAGCCTACTGGGCGTTCCGGCAGGCCGTGAGGGCCGCGTGGGGTTGTAGTGGCCGCGGGGGCCGCATGGTTGAGGAGGCCACAGGTCGGCTCGACCGCAGACGACGACTCAGCCGTGGGTGTTGTAACACCCCAAGCATCCATGGTACGTTTCCCTTTGAATAATGCAATGTCTTGCATTGTATGCAACTTCGAGATTCTAACACACCACTACCAATCAAACTAGCTGTTATGAATAGTAATACCTACTTTTTAAAATTTTATAAATTTTATCTCGCCAAATGGAATTCATTTCTAGATTTGGAATATCTAATTTAGCCTAGGGTGAAATTTTGGTACTTTTCGGATAACTAATATTTTCATGCATAGTGAAAATTACGGAATTTTAATTAAAAACATCTTTTTTAATTGAAATAATTAACAGTGATAAATTTAGAATTTGAGTGATTTTAAAGTATATATAGAGTATATTTTTACCATTTAATACAATTTTGGTCATTGAACATAATTTCATAATTAAACCGGACATAAACAAATGCCAATCTTTTTATAGTTATTATCACTTAAGAACACAATTTTTGTTTTGACAGCGGGAATTAATTTTAAAATAATTTCTGCCACTTCTGTGTTTTGTATTTAGAAAAATGGAATCCATATTTGGAATCAAGATGTCAAAATTTTGTAAATATCTATCTTTTTTTAGACATTTTGAATAATTACTTCAGTAAATATTTTATTTACAATGGTTAAAGGGTAAATCCAGTAAATAAGGGTAAAAAAATAATATTATAATAATACTAAATTACCCTAAAATGTGTCATAACCCTATTTGTTGATACATGCCTGACCATGGGCATCTTTGGGTAGATTTTGGAACCCCATGTATCCACTCGTATGTGAAAATGACTCTTTAGATTAATTAAGTTAAAATAAATACAAAAATGACATATGTATATATGTTTTAGAAAAACAATTTTTACGTAGGGTTATATATGTTGGATTTCAGATTGTAAATATTAATTAGAAATCTATAAATATTTCTTACATAATGGTATTTTATTTATAATTTTTAGACATTGGATAATTAATATTATTTATGATATAATAATGATGCAGTATTTTCCTTATTAGTGAAAGAATCAAATAATTGGTATTATAAAAGTTAAAATTAATATAATTTGAATTTTTTTATGAAATCAATGAATTTTGTGGCTTAATATGACATTAGAATATTTCTTAAATGAATTTGGTTCTAATTAATAAAATTTTTATGACTTTAACAAAAATCAATTATTGAATTGTTTCAAAATTGACAAAAAAAAGTTTTAAAAACAAATATTATATTATTAATTGATATTAAATTCCTAAAAAACTAATGTTGGACCAAGAGACTTATCTCATGATATGTTTATGATTAATGGACCACTTGGGGGTTTCTTGGATGTATATTATATGTTTATTAACTATATAATATAAAAATACAGAGTGACATGGTAAATGTTAAACTAATTAACTAAGAGTTAAAAATAAAAGATAAAATTAATTTAGTAACCCAAACCTGTCAAAAACCTATGGGTTGAGTGGTTTTAGACCTATCCCCACATTAACCTGTATGTAATTCCCTTAGGAGATATTAGAATCCTAATATGAATTTATTAAAAAATAATATTTCTAGCTTTTCCGAAGGTGCCCCTCCTCCCCCTTATAATAGGAAACCACTTCTAACCAATTATTCACACTTTAAAAGCATTTTGGTTCGGCCAAACCATGCCCAAATACTCTCTAAACTTCCCTAAATTCAACCTAGAGGCCAGAGATTTATCAGAAAGCCAACCTATAGAGCCCTTTTGATCCAATCAAATGGAAGAACCCGAAGAAGAGTTAATGTTTTCACCACCCTCTTTCAAGTTCCTTTCTTCTTCAACTTCTTATTTCTTTGTTTTTTCCATTCTAAATTAAAAACTCAAGTATCTTATATATACTATGATGTCATTATAAATATTTTACAACCATATTCATTATTCTATCCATCCTTTGAATGACATGTCACCATACGTGCGTACGTACGACTTATTGTCTCCACGTTTCGGTTTAATTGTTATTCAATAAATTATTATTTGGATGGGAATAATAATTATGTGTAAATAATGTAAAAAAAAATATAACATGATAATTATTATGTATATATTATATACCATCCAATTATATATTATTTTATTATCAAAAGAATGATATTGTCGCTCGTGTGTACGTACGGACTACCGTCTCCACGAACGCAATGAGATTCATTATCCATCGTATCCATTCAAGACTAAATATAATTTGATGATTAAAAATAATGTTTAGAGACATGATATCATTCTGGACATGAATAATATACACCCCATCCATAACAAATATGGCTCACATAACAAAGAATATAAAGGGAAATGAATCTGTTAACACCCAAAATGATGATAATACTAAGATATTATTAACAAATCAACGTTAAAAGATCAAATATGATATAATAATAATGTATATAAATATTTAATAATTAAATGAAAATTATTTCACCGTTATACAGGAGGATAAACTAACCTCTATGAAGGAAAAAGTACAATGTTAGGGGTTTCTTATCTCACTTTTAATTCCGTGAGATTTCCATTATTCACCACTGATTTATTGCATGCGGTGTTTGTACTGCCAATGTTTTTATTCATTGTGAAATATAATTTAATTCACAGATATTTACATCATCATTGCATGATCCTTCTTTTATGGGTGTATTTTTCATATGTTATGATATTGATAAGGGAATTTTAAATTTCCACTCATTTGGATTTACGCATACATAAATGATTATTATACTCCAAGTTTATGTGTGGAATCACTATTCATTTACTTCGGTCATAATTTCTACTCCCCTTTCTATGGATATAATTTTGATACACATAATCACTCCATTGATAAATTCTCATGTCGTCGATATGAACTTGATAAGAGTAATTTTAACTCAATCTCCATTTTTTGAGTTAAACATCCAATTCATTGGTGTTGTTTTTACAAGAATATGTGTGAATTTACTCTGATTGATTTACACTAAATATCCAATCATATTGAGTGTATTTATATTTTTCACACATAATTATGTCATTGATTTATCCTTACCCTAAGATACGGGCATTATAAGAGACATAATCTCAATTTACATCCCAAGGAAACTTCTTTACTGTTATACACCAAGTCACTTTTATTTGGTGTATATAATGTACTATGACATAGTATATGATGAGTCCCTATATTCTCATGATATTAAAAAGTTTTGATTAACTCAATTATTTGTATTCAAGTGTCTCTCTTTGGTTAGAAACTCTAACTAAAAGATCATTTCTAAATGTTTTAAAGACTTATTCTTCTAAATATTTCTCATTAATGTCCATTTTTCAAAAATGGTTTTAAGGATTTATTTATATGGACATTAAAGTTTTACAATTAAAACTCCTTTTAAAAGTTTCAATGTGGTATGAGACACTTTGATTCAAAAAATCTATTTTTAAATGGGTTCTTGACAAATAGTGTGAATTTTAAATGTTTTCAAGATAAAGGGGGATATTTCTCTCAATAGTTTGATGATGATTTTAATCTATGTCAATATCCTTCATTATTCTTGATTGAGGTTAATCTGATATAATAAAATCTTCCATATTGTATCGAATGAGTTATGATTGATTGTGTATGTGCTATTTTTATACCATTCATGGTTTGTGGTTAATGTATTGACATTTATTGTGCTAGTTTTATTAAGATTGTTTATGTTATGTTTAAACTTGTTTATATGAGGAATGAATTGGACTTAGTAAATGATGGGTGGATCCCTCTATAGCTCCTCGATGCATCGGTATGTCTAATGAGACAAACTAGTGTCTTGGCACGAGGCCTTGACAAAATCTTATTTTTAGTCTCGGCACGAGGCCTTAGATACTTGGTTATGATAGTGTGGAATTATTCATTCCCTCATTATGAAAGCAGTTATTGATATTGCGTGTGATTATTTGACTAGTAGAATATCCACATGATTATGTAAATGGCATTATTTCATTTTATCATTACCATATTATGCTGAATTTCATGTTTAAAAGGCTTTTGTTTTTAGTTATACATTGTCTTAAGTGTTTACGCTTCTCTATGAAATATTCTGCTATATTTTTATCCTTACTGAGCATCTGAGCTCACCCCTTTCAATGTTTTATTTTTCTTAAGATGTGAAGAAGTAATTTATTAATGACCTGCAGGGATTGTATAAGTGGATATGAAGACAAGATGATGTTGTAGTTTTTTAACCTTATGATGTAATGTAAACCTTATGAATGTATCTAGTACTTCTAAGGATACAAAACTAATCGGTCATTCGAGACTTGATCCTTTGTGATCATGCCAATGTTATGTAATAATTCCCTGACTCTTGGTAACTGCGGTTGGGGTGTTACAGTTGGTATCCGATGAAGTTTAGTACAAACCTTGGAAGCTAGATTTAGATAAAATCCGATTAGAGAACATATATCTATGATGGAATTCGATGATTAGTCTAGAAGAACATACTAGAATTTTGGTATTGTAGATATTTTGTGAGTTTTCTAAGCAATTCATCCCTATCTAGATATGAGAAGGTTGAGGCGGCTCTGGCACATATGTACCTAGGGGTAAAACTAAAAAACACCACTTTGAGCTAAACATGAACGGGAACTGGTGCACGACAATGGGCTTTGCTGCACTCTTGGTTACGACACTCCTAGGGGATAAACTTTGGTAAATTAACAAGATTAGTATGAACCATTATTAAGTGAAAAAAATGCCTCTAAGAATATATGTCGGGAAATAGATAGTGGATAACCTAGATTTTAACATAGGGTACCCCAAGCTAGGATATATTGTTCAATTATAAGATTATCAAATTATGTCTATTTTTTTAACATTATTATTAGTTAATTATTCAAAAACCCTAATTGTATTTTCCTTTTGTTAGTTAAAACATGGATGGAGCAAGATCACGAAAAACTCTTCTCTCTCTTCCTGAAGAACTACTTATAATTATTATCCAGATGTCATGCATAGATGATGTTGAAACATTTTCAAAATGTCAAAGTTACATGCAAACAACTTTATGAGACATCCAATACCTCTATAATTGTACGATTGTTTCAAAAATCAAGTACTGACTATGGGATAATATTGCGCTCTCAAAATTCTTACCACGCAAAGTGTGGGAAGTACCATCAGGGTCTTTTCAAATTCTTCACATTATCTCAAAATTACAATGCACTAAATGATTTTCATGATTCTGTAGAAGAGGGAGACCTTCGAGTAGCCTACATGTATCAAATTATCAATTTATGTCTTTTGGGATATATGGAAACTGATTTACCAAAACCTTATTTTGAAATATTTGAAGATGAATCGGTAATAATTTTTCTAAAAAAAACATGTTAAAGACGATGTCTCAGAATTATATATATGAAATACCTATTTTTTATGATTCATCAATGCTTCCATCGATCTAATCCAAGATGGATGAGGAGTTTTTCGGTAAAGGAAGTATATGATTTTGAAAAATTCCTAAGGTACCATTATGACACATTAACACATTCTACCAAAAGGCAATTCCACCTAGTCTCTCCAGAGTTCATGATGTGTTCCACATGTCACTAGTGACAAAATATATGCCTGACCCATCACATGTACTAACCTATGAAGAATTAGAACTAGAACCCGATATATATTGTTGTGAAGAGCGTATCATAATTCTTCATACCAAAGATCAAATGTTGAGAAACTAGATGACTCGTCTGGTAAAGGTTATATAGAGAAATCATAAGATGGAAGAGGCAATGTGGGAACCCGAGGAACATATGATGAAGAACCTATGTATAAATAAATGGGTGGTGAAATGTTTAAAAGTGTTAGTGCTATTTATTGCAGGGATTACTTTGGACGAATTTTCTCTTCTATGTGTAAACCTACAATTTATCATGTGAAAATGATATTTGAGGAAGAATTGTCTTTTTTGTTGCGGATATAGTTATAAATAACCATTTGGTCTTATATGGTCATAGGGTTTGAGGAAATTAAAAGTTATTATATTTTGGGATGAAAATTCAAGGTAGGAGATAACATTTTTTGTTAAATTATGATATGGCTATTTTGAGGAATTTATCTCATTTTGTTAATGTTATAAAATATAGTCTTTAAAAAAGGACAAAACAAAGACCGTGTGAGAACCCATCGCGTCGGACAAAGCTGTGGGAATTGAACCCACAACCAAAGTGTGATTGGGATTTATCACCTACCACTGGACTACGTGAAGTCCCTGGTTAGAGTTACTATTATTTTTAGTTAAATGATTTTATTGATCAATAATAAGTGATTTGAGATCATATATCTTATCAAATGAATACCCTTAGTATTGGACAATGATTTGGTGAATAAGTGATAAATGTTATTTTTGGAAGATGTTTGCTTTGTTGGGAACACTATATGCCCAAGGAAAAGAAATTATATTGGATTAAATTTATGGAGTAATGGTGGATTTTTATCTATATATTTATTTTGGATATATAGTAATTTGGGTTATTTATGGAAATGATTTACCTGTAATAGAGAATATGTGATTAGGTTAATCACTTTTAAGTATGTGACATTGAGAGTAGTTGATGTCATTTGGAGATACAATTTAACGTGGAAGACTACATAACCAAATTCTTCTAAGTTTTGGGATTCAATATTAGTTTGGATTATATTGAAGTATTTTAAGGACAATTGATTATTGAGTGGTATTTATTTAACTTTGGGGTATTGTTGGTTTAATTTTTGAAATTAATATTAGAGTTTTTTTTTCTATAATGGAATATCCATTTGGGGGATCATCAGATCTTATACAAACCGTTTTTGTTTCTATTAATCTCTAAAGACAAGGTAAATATATATAGTTTATCCTATGTGGATCATGTTATAATATACAAGCTCTTCTAGTGTGACGAAGTCTTCATGAATACTCATTGTTAAAAAAAATTTGATTTAGTGGTATAAATATATTAATGAATGAAACTCTACTTAAAAAGTAATTTTATATATCTTTATGTTATTATTAAATATAATAAAGGAATTCCTCATCCTTATGTAATGTAACTTAAAATCAAAAATGTTATCTGTTTACATTTCCTACTGAGAGACTAATGACCGTTTTCCCAACACATGTTTTTGGTTTTATTATTGTTAACTTTCTCCTGATCATGTTTTCTATCCCCCCCCTTAGAACATGACACATTGTTTATCGTCCATATCCATGTTTTCCTACATGGATTCCTAGAATGGGTTATCTTGGATGACCTTTATACTTCTCTTACTTTCTTTTAAAGTGATAGTTTTATTGACTCTTTTTCGGATGTGGGACTTTCCATTATATTGTCAAGACCAATTTTAAAAATTGTGAGGATGCAATTTTTTGAAGGAGGGGATAATGTAACTCCCCAAGCTTCCAAGGTATGTTTCCCTTTGAATAATGCAATGTCTTGCATTGTACGGAACTTCGAGATTCTAACACACCAGAACAAATCAAAGTAGCCTTTATGAATAGTAATACCTACTTTTTAAAATTTTATAAATATTATCTCTCAAAATGGACTTCATTTTTGGATTCGGAATATCAAATTTATCCTAGGGGAAATTTTGGTACTTTTCGGATAACTTTTATATTTTGATGAATAGTGAAAATTATTGAATCTTAATTAAAAACAACTTTTTTAATAAAAATAATTAACAGTGATAAATTATGAATTTGATTGGTTTTAAAGTATATCTATAACATAATTTTACCATTTAATACAATGTTGTTCATTGGACATAATTTCACAATTAAACCGGACATGAACAAGTGCCAATCTTTTGATAGTTATTATCTCTTAAAAACTCGCTTTTTGTTTTGACAGCGGAAATTAATTATAAATTAATTTCTGCCAATTCTGTGTTTTGAAATTGAAAAAATGGATTTCATATTTGGAATCAGTATTTATAAATTGTTTAAATATCTATCTTTTATTTTTATACATTTTGAAAAATTACTTCGGTAAATATTTTATTTACCATGTTTAAAGGGTAAATCTGGAAAATAAGGGTAAAAAAATAATATTATAATAATACTAAATTACCCTAAAACGTGTCCTAACCCAATTGGTTGATACATTGCTGAATATGGGCATCATTGGGTCGATTTTGGGACCTCATTGATCCACTTGGAAGTGATAATGACACTTTATATTAATTAAGTTAAAATAAATACAAAAATGACAAAAGCATATATCATTTAGAAAAAAAAATTTATGTAAGGTTATATTTTTTTGATTTTAGACTATAAATATTCATTAGAAAGATAAAATAATTTCCTACATAATTGTATTTTATTTATAATTTTTATACATTTAATATTTAATATTATGTATGACACAGTAATGATGCAGTATTTTCTTTATTAATGAAAGAATCAAATACTTAGAATTATAAATGTTAAAATTAATATAATTTGACTGTTTTGATGACATAAATGAATTTTATTTCTTCATATGACATTATAATATTTCATAAATGAATTTGTTTCTAATTAATAATGTTTTTATGACTTTAAAAAAATCAATTATTGAATAGTGTCAAAATTGACATAAAAGAGTTTTTAAATAAAATATTATATTATTAATTGATAATAAATTCCTAAAAATCTAAGTTTCATCCAAGAGTCTTATATCATGATATTTGTATCATTAATAGACCAATTGAGGCTCTCTTGTATGTATATAGTATGTTTATTAACTATATAATATAAAAATACAAAGTGACAGGGTAAATGTTAAACTAATTAACTAAGAGTTAAAACTAAAAGATAAGGGTAATTTAGTGACCCAAACCTCTCTAAAACCTATTGGATGAGTTTTTTTAGACCTATAACCACTTTAAACTTTAAATAATTCACTTTGGAGCCATTAGAAACTGAATATGAATTTATTATAAAATAATATTTCTAGCTTTTCCTAAGGTGCCCCTCCTCCCCCTTATAAAAGGACACCACTTCTAACCAATTCTTCACACTTTAAAAGCCTTTTTCTTCAGCCAAAACCTGTCCAAGTACTCTCTAAATTTCCTTAAATTCATCCTAGAGGCCATAGTTTGATCCGATAGCCAACCTAAGGAGCCCTTTTAATCAAATCAAAAGAAAGAACCCGAAGAAGAGGTAATGTTTTCACCACCCTCTTTCAAGTTACTTTCTTCTTCAACTTCTTCTTTCTTTGTTTTTACCATTATAAAATAATAACTCCAGTATATTATATATACTCTGATGTTATTATAAATATGGTACAACCATATTAATTATTCTATACATCATTTGAATGACATGTCACCATACGTGCGTACGTACGGCTTACCGTCTCCATGTCGTGGTGTAATTATTATTCAATAAATTATTATTTGGATGGGTATAATAATGATTTGTAATTCATGTAAATAATAAATATAACATTATAATTATTCTATATATATGATATACCATCCAATTATATAGTATCTTAATATCAAAATAATGATATTGTCGCTCGTGCGTACGTACGGACTACCGTCTCAACATACACGATGAGATTCATTCTCCATCGTATCCATTCAAGAATAAATTTAATTTGATGATTAAAAATATTGTTTAGATACATGATATAATTCTGGACATTAATAATATACGCCCCATCCATAACAAATATGGCTCACATAACAAAGAATATATGGGAAAATAAATCCATTAATACCCAAAACGTTGATAATACTAAGATATTAATAACAAATCAATGTTACAAGATCATATATGATATAATATTAATGTATATAATTCTTGAATAATTAAATGAAAATTATTTCACCATTATACAGGAGGTTAACCTACACTCAACAAAGGAAATGTTACAATGTAAGGGGTTTCTTATCTCACTTTTAATTCTGTGAGATGGCTATTGTTCACCACCCATTTATTGCATGTGGTGTTTGTACTTCCCATGTTTGTATTCATTGTGAAATATACATTAATTCATGTATATTTACATCATCATTGTATGATCCTTCTTTCTTGGGTGTATTTTTCATAAGTTACGAAATCGATAAGGGAATTTTAAATTTCCACTCATTTGGATTTACACATACTTCCATGATTATTATACTCCAAGATTATGTGTGGAATCAATATTCATTTTCTTATGTCATAATTTCCACTCCCCTTTCTGTGGATATAATTTTGATACACAAAATCACTCCATTGAAAAATTCTCAAGTTGTCGATTTGAACTTGATAAGAGTAATTTTAACTCAATCGCCATTTATTGAGTTAAACATCCAATTCATTGGTGTTGTTTTTACAAGAATATGTGTGAATGTCCTCTGATTTATTTACACTGAATATCCAATCATATTGATTGTATTTATATTTTTCACACATAATTAGAGCATTGATTTATCCTTATCCTAAGATATGGTCTTTATAAGAGACTTAATATCTATTTACATCTCATTGATACTTCTTTGTTGTTATACACCAAATCACTTTTATGTGGTTTATATAATGTACTATGACATTGTATATCCTAAATCCATTTATTCTCAAGATATTAAAAAGTATAGATTACCTCAAATATTTGTATTCAAGTGTCTCTCTTTTGGTTTGAAAGTCTAACTAAAATATCAATTTTAAATGTTTTAAGGACTTATTGTTCTAAATATTTCTCATTAATGTCCATATTTTAAAAATGGTTTTAAGGATTTATTTATAGGGACATAAAAGTTTTAAAATTAAAACTCCTATTAAAATTTTCAATGCGGTATGGGACACATTGATTCAAAAATCTATTTTTAAATGGCTTCTTGAAAAATAGTGTGACTTTTAAATGTTTTCAAGATGAAGGGGGATATTGCTCTCAATAGTTTGATGGTGATTTTAATCTATGTCAATATCCTTCATTATTCTTGATTGAGTTTAATATGATAAAAAAAATCATCCATATTGTATCGAATGAGTTATGTATGATTGTCGATGTGCTATTTTTATAACATTCATGGTTTGTGGTTAAAGTATTCACATTTTGTTATGCTATTTTTAATAGGAATATTTCTGTATTGTTTATACATGTTCATATGAGGAATGAATTGGACTTAGTAAGTGACAGGTGGAACCCGCTATAGCTCCTCGATGAATCGGTAGGTCTAATGAGACAATTTAGTGTCTTCACAAGAGGCCTTGAAAAAATAATATGTGTAGTTTCGGCACGAGGACTTTGCTACTTGGTTATGATAGTCTGGAATTATACATTCCATCATTATGAAATTGGTTACTGATATTCCGTGTGATTATTCGACTAGTAGAATATCCATGTGATTAATTAAATGGAATTATTTCATTTTATATTTTCCATATTATGCTGAATTTAAAAGTTTAAAAGGCTTTTGGTTTTAGTTATACATTTCATTAAGTGTTTATGCTTATCTATGAAAGCTTCTACTATATTTTTATCCTTACTAAGCATCTGAGCTCACCCCTTTCAATGTTTTATTTTTCCCAGGATGTGAAGAAGTAATTTATGAATGACCTGTAGGGATAGTAGGAGGGGATATGAAGATAAGATGTCGTTGCAGTTTTTTTACCTTATGATGTAATGTAAACCTTATGAATGTATGGTGTACTTCCAAGGCTACTAGACTAATTGGTATTTCGAGACTTGAACCTTTGTGATCATTTCAATGTAATGCAATAATGCACCGAATCTGGGTAACTGGGATCGGGGAATTATAGGTGTGCCGCGTGGGTGTGGGGAGGCTGGGACGGGAGGGCGGAGGATAAGGGGTGGCTCTGCCGGGGGTGCTACGAGGGTGCTGGGTGACTCCGCTGGGAGGGTGGAGGTCGCGGGAAGCTCGCCCAGGGGGTGCCGTGAGCGGCGGCACAGCCATGGTCAGCAGCTTGGCTGTGGAGGGGCAGCCCGACAGCGGGAGGCAGCTAGGACACAAGGCAGCGGCTGGCCTGCCGTAGGTAGCGGCATGACCGGAGAGAGCGGCGGCTCGGCCGCAAGGTGGTGATGCCTGTGGGGTGGCATCATTATATCGTCGTCTGAATCGCGGCCGATGGGGGTGAAAATCCATTATCGTGCCCTACGATGGTTCGTAGTCATTCCGCCATCAGAATCAAAAATTAATCACAAGGTTTATAGAGAGGGCGGGCCATGTTTTTTGGCCTGCACTCTCCGTATTAGAGAAGTAACAGGTGACTATAATTCATTCTTGAATTCTAAAGAATTATCAAGAACGGAAAGAGTGAATAATTTTAAACAACCACCATACAAATTCCCACCAATAATCGTACACAAATAAACCACTACATTGAATTTTTCGTTGAGGTTGGTGCAGGAAGGAAGTCGAAGAATGCGAAGAGAGTTCCAATGATCGTCGCTTCTGAAACCACACTTAGATGTTCGGCTCACTTGTCATCCTCATCATTGATTTCCAAATAACGTTCTTCTATGTTGTTCATCTTGGAGAAGTCAAATCCTCCCAATATTTCTCCTCCCCCCTAATCCACGAAAATGAAAAGTATCCAAAATGGTATATTTCCCCAATTTAAATGTTCACATATTTTCAAATGGTGTTAATTAATTACATAGTTTGGCATAATAAATTTATGGGGGTGGCACCATTTACATGGGGGAAGTTTAAGAGGCTCCCCCACACTTATGATGGATTTGTAGGGGTTTTAATCCTTATGTGGTCTCCAGCACCATAACCTCTCATGGGTGGTTAGGCTCGGTGGTCCCCACCTTTATAACCTCCCATGGGAGGTTTTTGTTTATGTGGTCCAAACCATTGAAATATCTACATGGGTGGGTTCAAAATAAAACGTGACATCCTTCTATTTTATTTTTTTCCATCACAAAAAACACAAAAGCCATATTTCACTCTCAACCCACTACGGTTGAGGTGAAAGTCTCCTTATGTGAATACCGGCGCTGCGATTTCAACGAGGTCCTCAAATTTCAATTCCACGAACCGACTCAAATGTTAGAAAAACTCACCCGCACGTTTACTAAACTTACTACCACTAATGTTTAGAAATTCATTTTGGGCACTCCAGGCCTCAGAATCACACGCCGTCAATTTTAACAGACTCATAAAATTCCTATATATTTTAAAAAAATTACATGGAAATTTTGGGTCTTTATATAAATTCAATTTTTCAGATAATGGTAGTATTTTTAAAAAAATTCAGTTTTCCACCTTTTAATGGTGATCCCTTTGTAAATCCAATATTTTACAATTTTATATATTAAATTTAGTGAAATTAAATTCTTCTTTAGAAAAATGACATTAATATTTAGTTTAGATAATGTTTTTGGTGCCTCTCTGATAACATTAATATTTTGATGAATAGTAAATGAATAAAATATTTTAATTGAAATTTTATTTTAATAAAATAAATTTATAGTTATAAATAATGACTTTTTTGGTTTTATAGTATAATAATATTATATATTTCTCAATTAATGTGATTTATGTCATTATATGTAATTTCACTATTAATTTGGACATAAACACATATTAATCTTTTGATAGTTTTTACTTTTTGAAAACCCGCTTTTGGTTTTGACAAGGGAAATTAATTTTAAATTAATTAATGATACATCAATGTTTTGAATTTAGTAAAATTGACTTCATTTTTGAATTCATAATATCAAAATTATCTTAGGGTTAATTTTTTGTATTTTTCAGAAAACATTCAATTTTGGATGAATAGTAAAAAAACACTACGTTGTAGTGTAAACCTAATATTCTATTTAAATAATTATTTATTTTATTTAATTTTTTAATTCATAATATATAAATAATACCTATATTAGTCCATTTTAATTAATAGGATCTAATTTATAGGAAAATTAGATATATAAAATTTTATTAATCATTTAACGTCTTTTACCCACCTTCCATGCACATTTGCAAATTTGTATAAAATGTAATTTTACCTCTTATGGGAATTGAATTTCAAAAATATGAGAGACATGGTTGAAATTAATAAGTAAAATTTGGTTCAATAGAATGAATATAATTTTTGGTGAATAGTAACTTTGAATTTTTTTAACCGCGGTTATAAGTAAAAAATGCTAATTAAAGGTAAAAATGTTTTTATAATTGCTCAAACACATATAACAATTCTATTGGATAAGTGTATTTTGACCAAAATAAACCTTATGAATAAAATATGATCCACTTTGGTCCACTTGGATTAAATTCGTACATTTATTATTATTTTATTAAAAGAAGGGCTAATGGTTGTAAATTCAAATTTTAATAACTAAAACAATTATAATATAGGGTTATAAATAAGAAAAATTTGACTATAAATATTAATTCGAAAGATGAAAGAACTTTCTACATAATGGTTATTTCTTTATAATTTTTAGCTATTAAATAATTAAATTTATTTATGGAAAAATGATGATGATGTAATGAATTTATTAATGAAAGAATAAAATAATTGATATTATAAATATAAAAATAAATATTAATTGAGACTTCTAATGCATTAAATGTATTTTTTATGTGAAGATTATTTTTTTGGGTTGATTCTATTAATTGTATTATAAGTAATGATGTTTTTATTACTTTGTCAAAAATTAAATACTAAATACTGTCAAAAATGACATAAATGTGTTTAAAAAAACTATATTATTAATTGATATAATATTCAGTAAAATATAAGGTTCTTCTAAAGGACATAGATAAGGATATATATGTCAATAATCAATCACTTGGGGTTGTCTTGACTATTTATAGTAGGAAATTACCCCTATATTATAATAATAAATGAATACAGGGGAAAAGATAAAATATTTAACTCATAGTTAAATCCAAAAGACAAGGTTAATTTGGTGACCTAAACCAATCTAAAAAATATTGGATGATATTTTTTTGACCCATCCTCACCATTACCTCGAAATAAATCTTTTTAGATCCATTATAAACAGAATATGATTTTTTAATAAATTAATATTTCAAACATTTCCTAAAGTGGCCCTCCCCTCTCTTATTAAAGGGTATTTCCCCTTCTCTCAAAATAACACCTCCAAATCCATTTGTCATGGCCAACCCCTACTCAAATATCCTCCCAAATACCCTCACCTAATCTTATAGGCCATACATGGATCATAAATCCATCCTATGGATCCTTCTTGTCAAATCAAAAGGAATCACCCGAAGAAGATGTAATAATTTCATCATTTCTATCATAGTTCATTTCTACTTCCACTCCATATTTATTTGTTATTTCGATAAAAAAATAATGAATCAAATACCTTTTACATAATATGATGTTATTATAAATATGGAACAACAATATTCATTATTCTATCCAACATATGAATGAAAATGTCTCCATACGAGTGTACGTACGACTTACCCACTACACATTGTGGTGTAGTTTGTCATTCAATGCTTCATTATTTGGATGGGTATAATAATGAGTATAAATGGTGTAAATTATAAATATGAAATTTTAATAATTCATTATATATGATATACCCCTGAATTAGATACGAGTTTACCATCAATAGAATGGTATTGTCACTTGTGCGTACGTACGCATTACCATCTCCACGAATAGGATGAGATTCATTCCCCATAATAACCATTCAAGAATGATTTTTATTTTATGACTAAAAATACTATTTAAGAACTGAATATCATTCTGGATATGAATCATATACATCCTATCCATAACAAACATGACTTACATAGCAAAACATATAAAATAAAATGAATCAGTTAATACCTAATACAATGATACAACTAAAATATTATTAAAAAATAAATATTAGAAGGTCATATATGATATCATATTTATATATTTGGTTGTTTTATATTTTAATAAAAAATGATATAGCTATTATAAAACAGTTTATTGTAGCCTCAACCAAGGAAATGTACAAGGTAAGGGTTAATTCTACAATATATTCATTATCTGAGGTTGTTTATATGCGAATATCTACTAGGTCCTCTTTATCATCCACATCATTGTTTCATAAAAATGTATTTTAAAAAAAATTACTATTTACTAGAAAATTGGTTAATGTAATTTATACCCATGATTGAATTTTTGTAAAATGGTTTTAAAGGAGTATTTCAGTCATTTTTCAAAAACGGCACTTTATAAAATTTTCGACAAATTATGGTAAGAATATTTCGTTATATGTACAATGGGTACGACCATTTTTCCTCCATTATGACACCTTCTAATTTTCCCTTACATGATTATAATAGTATTTTCAAAATAAATTTTAAATTTTATAATTATGTGACTTTTAAATGATTTGAAAATACAAAGAGATAATTCACTCAAACAGTTTTTATTTCATCTATGTAAACATCCGTTAATAGATTTTACAGTTGACTGAAGTTGATTTAGTATGAAATAGTCTTCCGTATTGAATTGAAGGTTTTTGGATATTTTTTACTATGGATGTATTATTTAAACCATTCAAGTTTTATGGTTTAAGTATTAACATTACAAATGATAATTTTAAAACGAATCTTTATGTTATGTTTGAAATATTTTCATATGTGGAATGAATTGGACATAGTATGTTATGGGTGCAGCCCTCTATAGAATCTTGATGTGTCTATAGGTATCATGATACAGACTAGTGTCTTGAGATAAGGTCTTGACAAAATATTATTTGTAGTCTGGACACGAGGCGTTTACTATGTGGTTATGATGTCCAACATTATGCATTCCATCCTTATGAAATTAGCTATTTATATTACATGTGATTATTCGACTAGAAAAATATCCATGTGAATATGTAAAATTAATTATTTGATTTATATTTGAGATTTTATTCTGATGCTTTTGTTTAAAAGTCTTGTGATTTTGTCTTATAAATTTCCTTATATGTTTTTTCTTATTTATGATAGTTTTTTCTATATTGTTATCCTTACCAAGAATCTGAGCTCACCCCTTGTATATGTATTGTTTTTCACAGTATGTGAAGAAGTGTATTATGATAGGTATATAGGGTTAATCTAGTGGAATAATGGCGTTCTCGAGGGATTATTTTTGTGGCGTTTTATTTTTGAAATTGTAATGTATTATTTCAAATATATATTCTATTTCTCAAGAATGCTAAATGGATCGGTCCTTCGAGACTTGATTCTTTATAATCATGACAATGTACTAAAATAATTCATTTAGTCTGGCTTACTAGGGTCGGGGCATTACAATTATTTTTTTTTATAAAAAAATTTCTTCTAACCACTTTTTTTAATAAAATTTATATCGTAATAAATAATTTGGGGAACAAAAATTCTGGAACCTAAATTTGTTTATTCATTCACTTATTTTTTCTAGTTTCAAAAAATTCCTTTCCATAAAAAAATTACAGAATCTATAAAATTTTCTTTCCATAACAAAAATTTCTATATTTAAAAATTTCTCAAGATGAATATTTTTATTTACTGATTGTTTCCTAGAAATCCAAATGGTAATTTTCCTTACATAGGATTCCGTAATAGAATTTTTTACATGTTGGGATTTTTATCATGTTTTATAAAAAATTTCGGATTCATTTTATTTTAATCCAATTTAATAACTTAAAACCCTCAAATGATCGAAAACAACAAAATCCTTCTTTTCTTTTTTTCTCAACCGTCAGATCAGATCGTGATTATTTCAAATGTTAGATCAATACGGGAATATGAACCATTGCTTCAATGCCTATATATGGGACCCTATTTCTTGTCCCACATAGGGTTTCAATATTTTCATCCCCGAAGCTCTGCCTCTCTTCAAAAGGGTCATTCTACATTTCAATGATTTACTACATTACGGATGTATTCAGATGTTTATCCACAAAAAAATGTCTTCACCTAAGGAAATCATACAGAGGAAAATATAAAAAGAATGGTTAGTTGATCCAAGATTTTACAATTAGTATAATTCCTTCAATATGAAAAATATCAATCTCAATGGATGGGAGAGTCTTTTCACAGCCAAACGGAAAACCCAGGATCTAGTTAACCCTTAGTTACTTGTTGAGTTCTACGAGACAAAATGTTTTTTCAATAAAGGTAGAATAGATAATGTTTCATTAAAGTGTTATAAAAAACCGATTCCATTTCCTTCAATATGGATGCATGTATTATTTGAGTTACATATGAAGGGGATTCCATTTTCGACACCCACATGTTACCAGATGTATCCAGAAGCTTTGGGAAAGAGAAAGCATTAGAGTGACTTGTACTCAAAGATGTGAAAAAATTTAAGATCAACCATCTTTCATAATGTTTTAGTATTATAGACTTTTTTCAGGGTTTCCTAATTCTAAGAAAAGGAAAAAACTACTCCTTGAATAAATTTTACATCTACGTTCTGGATTTTCTAGTGAACATGTGGTAGATAAATTTGGTGATGTATATCCTACTGATAATTACCAATATCATGAATGGAACTCTCAGGTCACAAATAATAATTTATCCTGAAATTATATCCAAAATACTAATCCCTTTCATAGTGTTGTTCAAAATCTCATGTATCTCTAAGAAAATAACATTCCTGATTTGTTTATTTAGTGATGACAGCATGAAGAGGATGAAAGATTGTTCCAATAGAAAATATATAGAATTATATAAATTATCAGAATGAGAGATTTAATCCATGTATATAAATGTGGAAGTAGAAGAGAGATCAAGGAAACCAAAGGTGAAGAGAAGGAATAATGAACCGGAAACCAAAGAGAAGACTTAAAATCGTGAAATTCAGTCAACACCTCCAAAAAAAGAAAAAAACCCTACCCTGATGAAGTTGTAATGAAGTGGATGGGAGAGAAGAAAATTATAAAGGAAGTATATCCTAGATTTGGAATAGATACTATTGAGGAAAAATAATTTAAAATTAAGGCCGCTGAGGAGTATGAATGTCAAGAAAATATAGATGATGAAAAACAATAAAAAGACTGATGATCACATTATTCAAGCAATTATCAAGGAAATGGAGAAAATATCCTAACAAATTAAGCTACCAAAATTATTTCTCAAATAACCTTTACTTGTAGAGACTTTTGGAAGTAATTACATAATTTTAGGAAATTAACTGGAGAAAAAATAGATCAGGAAGTGGTAGTAGAAGACGAAGAATAAGAAAAATGAATTTACATTGACAAATTGATAAGTCATGTTCAAGAATATCATGAGAAGGAATGTCCTTATAAAATTTCTTCCATATGGACATCTTAAACTAAATCAACGAAGCTATCTTGAAAAATTAAATAAGATGATGGTCAGGAAGAGGTTAATATACCTTCTGATGAGGAATGTAGCAATCACAACTTCATTCCACCTGATGATCTTAAGATAGATGCTAAGAAGGAAAATGTTGACTATGATAAAATAGATCAAGTATAGAATAGTGATCCTGAATCCCCAAATCCATTAGATCCCATTTCAAAAATTGATTATTGTAAAATGGTGATATTTGATACACATATGAAAATTCTGGTAGAAAAGAATGATACTGGTGGATCATCCAAAGGAAAGTATTTTGAGATAAAAACATAATTCTCACCAATAAGGGAATTGAATTCAGGATCATCATCCATGGTTCATAACATTACATTTCGGTTTCATAAGAAATTATTCAACACCCTTCCCTCATTATTGACTATTGAATGGAGATTTCGATGGATTCAACACTCCTTTAATCGGAATACTGAATCCGTAAGCATTCTCCTGAAAAAATTCATCAAGCATGAAGCTAATTTCAAAACCTTATATAAATGTTATGATTCTCACAAGAAATATTGTAAGGAGAATAGAATTGGGTTCAAGAAAATTATTGAAAACTTGATAATTCTTGATGAATTTCAAAATTCAATAAAATAATTCTTTTGACTGATCATATGAGAGGATAAATAATCATACAAAAAGTTTTACTAAGAAGCTGAACCTAGAAAAAGTTATCATTAAGCATGATGAAAAAGATCTGAATGGGAACTGAATTCAGTTTCTTTGAATTAGAAGATGTAAATTGTTCATAGAATAGTGTTTTAAGAAATTCTTAGTTGGAAATAAGAGCTTCTGAGGTACTAGGAAGAAAGCCTTAAGTCATAGGATGAAAATATCAAGGAACTAGAAATGATAAATTCATATCAAGAACTGTTTCTTAGGTGTTTTTAATAGGATCATAAAGACCTTAAGAAGCTGAAGATTATTTTGAATAAGACCATCTCGAAAGAAAAAGAATAATGAATATTTTTTCCATTCAATTCTGGACTTTTTTTATTTCTTTTCCTATACTAATTTTTACTTTCTTAATGAAAATATGGTTGTCCTCTACTTGTTTTGTTGCACAATATTAACCTTTCTGGAATAATATTTCAACCATTCCACCTATTCCTTTATTAAAATCACAAATGGGGAGGAAGGAATGAAAAAAATAATACTATGTATAGTGTTGAGAATTCCCTAATTAACGGGGATTTCAACTAAGGGGGAGTTTACATAATGAAGTCTTTTGTATGCAAGAAAAATTAAAATCTCTATAATGGAGTCAATAATATGTTCCTTTTGGTATTTCAAATCCTAAGGGGTAGTTAGTTGTATCCATCTTGATTTATATTTAAAGGGTGATAATTTATTCTTTTTAAGTTCATAAGGTAAATTTTGATTCCTCATATTCTTTTTTATATGGTTTTTTTCTTTCCAAAAATCGTGATATTTTTGTTTCAATATGGTTTCCAAATTAATTTTTAATTCCACTATGTTTTTAAAATAAAATACACTTTATCTTATAGGAAATTATTTTTCCCTATGTATTATTTTATTAAGGTAAATTTCCCTTCTCTATGGAAATTTTTTTCCTCAAATTTTTTTAATTATATCTTTTTATAATCCATATTAATCAAAATCATTTTATTTCTAAGTAAATAATTATGATTTGTATCTAAACCCTATGAATATTAAAATTCTATGGATATAGAATTTTTTGTTTTTAGACTCTGAATTCCCTAAAATTCGTAATCCGAATTCCCTAAAATTTAAATTCTGAATTATCTAAAATTCAGATTCTAAATACCATGAAATTCATATTTCCATTTATCTGAATTTAAGATTGCTAAATCTATAAAATTTAGATTCTAAATTTTGTGAAATTTTTATTATAAATTCTATTAAATTCATACTCTGAATTATTTAGAATTCAAACTCGTAATTCCTCAGAATCCAGACTCTGAATTCCTCTAAATTTAGACTCCTATTTCCTCCGAATTCAGAATCTGAATTCTATAGAATTTAGATAATGAATTCATTGGAATATAGACAACACAATCTATTGAATACTTATTCCTAATTCTTTAAAATATAGAATCCAAATATCTTTGTTTTAAGGAATCAGATTATTTATAAGATTAGACTTTAAATTATATTTTCCCCATAGACTCCAGAAATTAAGATTTTTTTATTCTACCTCATTTTCCATACACATGTTTTTATTATGAAATGATGTCATTCATTTTGTATGAGAATAACCATTGGTTGACTGACACATGTACAGGTCCCTCTAAATCTCAATGAAAAAATATGAAAAAAGGAGGAGGGAGTCAACCAATGGAGTTGTGACTATAAATATGATCTCATTTAAAGGATATCATAATTATTCCATCAATCTAGAGATTACATAATGTGGAGTGATTTTTGGAGAGAGAGAATCTCATGTTTTTTGTAGATCTAAACATCTTGTTCATCTTACTTTGTGTGAATCTGATTGTAGCAAATTATAATTGAGGTCTTCTGAGGATAGAAAGGCTGATATGCTGACTATCATAATGAATGATGGCTTGTTGGGATAATAATATATATTATGATATTCCTATTGAGGGATTACCCTAATGAGTGTAAGAAAAACTTTCTTGAATGTATAAATCAATGTACCTTTATATAAGGTTGTTGGATTCCCTACACATTGGGTTAAAATAAATTTCTACTCGTTAACTATTTTGTTTCATGTTTTATTTCTGTTGTAGTTTGGTAAAGTAAGAAAGTGTAACATTCTTATAATTTTTTATTATTTTATTTAATTTGATAAGTAATATTCTATATGCTTTAAGTTAAAATCTTTTCGAAAGTAAATTTTTATTTAGTTTCATTTTTGGATCCATATTTGTGGATCTGAGGTAATTTTTTCTCATTGAACTATTATAGGGTTTTTGAATTTACTATATTTTACTTTGTTGAAAATAGTTTTACTTATTTTTAGAAATGAATGTTTTTAAACATACACTTCACTCCCTCTTGTTGTTGAGCATCCACATACACTATTTCAATCCTATAAATGGTTTTAGGGGGGGGCTCTGAAATACTTATAAATATGTATAAATTTTTTGCTCAAAATTTAATTTTTATAAAT
Organism: Viscum album; assembly: GCA_963277665.1. Lineage (NCBI taxonomy): Eukaryota > Viridiplantae > Streptophyta > Magnoliopsida > Santalales > Viscaceae > Viscum > Viscum album. The sequence continues at coordinate 1,098,698,287 of OY728157.1, forward strand.
TTTCTTGCTTACATTTTCATATTCAATTTTTCTTTGAGTATTTTTGTCCTTGTTTTTTTAAATTTTACTACTAACATGTTCTTGGGGAAATTTATTTTCATATAGAATGACAGGAATGAATATTGGTTCCATTGGTCAAACTAAACCACCAATTTTTTATGGTATTGATTATATGTAATGGAGAGATATAGTGAAGAACTTTTTTATTAACACTGGTGAAGACAATTTATTATTTCTTATTAGATATTACAAAATTCCAGACAATGAATTAAAAACCTTCACTAATTATGAAAAATAAAAATATCAACTAAATTAAAAGGTACACAATACTTTTTTATGTCCCATGAACAGGAATATATATAGTCCAATTTCATCCTTTGAATCTTCCAACTGAACCTGGATGAAATATTATGTTACTCATATTGGGACTTCAAATGTAATAGAGACTATAAGATAAATGTTGAGATTCTATTATCATGGATTTATTTTTCATTATGAGAACCTGTTTACAATATACAATAATGATTTATGAATATTTTCAATAGTCATCAATCTATGGGATAGAAAGGCCTTGATGATAAATCTCTTGTGGACAATATAATTGTTATTATGCCAAATGAGTGGGAATAAAAAAGGACATATATTGATGAAAATTGTAAAGATAACAATATTACTCTTGATGAATTTTTTGGAACTCTTCTTCAACATTGAGACAATAATAAAAAAATATATTATTATAAAAAAGAATATTAATGGAAATGGAAGTCTATCCCTCACTACTGCTGAATCCAAAACTCCAGAAATTGGTACAATATCTAATTCTAATAAAGTCATTATTCTCTATGAGTCAAGGGAAAGTGATCATTCTGAAAATGGATTAGATAATCTTGCTCGAAGAATGAACAAGATAGTTGGAATAAAATTTTTTCAGTATAGTTATAAGATGATAGAAAGAAAGTAAAATAATGATTCTGATGTGACCTGTTGTGAATGTAAAATGGATAGAAATATCATGACATATTTTCAAACACAAAAGATAAAAGATAGGAAGGAAAATAATTTTTACTGAATCCGGAATAAGTACAATAATAGTAACACTAAGAATGTCTTGAAGGATAATGATACATGTAGTTCCAGTGGTGGTGACTCATCTGATGAATCATTAGTGTATGAAACCTCTATCTAGATGAATATTGCCTTAATAGCCAAAAAACCCATTAAAAATCATTGTCTTATGTATAAGGTACAAAATTTTGAATCTATTTATAAAGTGTCATTGATTGAAAATTATACTAATAATAAGTATTACAAGTCTTCAGATGAACAATATTCTTTTGATGCAGATAAATGTTTACCTTCTTATTAATATGTTTCTATATTTTCTTAAACATCATGAAAATGAAAATTGTATGATAAAATATATGTTATAGAAATAAAAGTCTACATTAGGTGTTTTAACTAAGGATTTATCATATCATTATAAAGATATTGATTAAAAAAATGGCTTTGAAAGTGTTTCTAAAATTTGTAATGATTTTTATTATGAGATGGATAAGCTTTATAAGGATCTTGAAAATATAATTTCGGAGGAAAATAATTTAATGGCTAACTATAGTTTTAAAAAAATAACCGTCAATATATGGACTCGGTTATTAAACTAAATTCATATATATTTTCATTATAGAAATGTTTTTCAAACTATACCTCTTGTAATAAAAACATTGACCAGATGTATTCTCAAAATCATTATATAAATAATAGTTCGGTATTTGGTAATAATAATTCTAAACATATTCTTAGTAATAATAATTTTGTTCCCCAAAGTGATCCATTTTTTACTAAATGTCAGTGTTGTGTACATTGGGACTATAACTTTTCTTAAAAAAATACAATTTCTAGGTTTTCATAAAGCTTATTTTTCCATGAAAATGTGTATTCCAAAAATTTTAATTTTTGAAATTTTCGGATGAAAGAATATGTGGATTTTGAAACTGTATATCATTTATATTCAGGAAAATAATGAATGTTTATCACCCTCATTATGAGGTATGTGGTCTTTGTTTATGAATTTTTATGTGTTTAAAGTGAGTGGGATAAGTTGGGAATAGGTTGGGAGAGTTTGGAATGATTTTCCATGATTTTGGTGGCTTTTAAAGGGGTGCACGGTTTGACCACGGTTAGTGGAAACTGTGCAGATTCCCCAAAAAACCAATCAAGGGAGATAGTAGGCTTTGCACGACATGTACACAGTTTTCCAAACTGTGTGAGGAAACTGTGTAGACCCTTTCTCTCGCGGCAGTAGTGTGCGAACGGTTAGCGCATGGTTTTCCAAACCGTGCGGGCTATCCGTGCGGCCTCTTAAAATAGGGTTATATGTTCAGGGGACCCTCAGGATTAACCTATTTTACACCAATATTCGTCCCACATGATCCTCACTCGGGATTTTGGGATCTCAAGGGTTAATGGTGCTCTCCCATTCGATTTTTAAGCGTTTCAAAGGGGTTTCACGGTGGTGTGAAGGTGGTTTCTCCCGAGTAAGACGCTCCTATTGTTTCTATTGTGTTTTCCTCTAGATGTACATCCCACTCTTTAGTGGTTTTCTAGATATACACATTTTCTATGTAGATCTATGGTATTGGTTTCCTTTGATGTTAATATTAAAGCTTGTGGATGTTAGGGAAAGGGTATCTAGAGAGGTTTCGGTGGTGCGTTCGCCAGATTTGAGGTGCGGTGGCTTGTGGGTCAATTTCTCAGGAACCCTAAAGGTAGGTGGCTTCTCTATTGACTCCACTAGGTTAGAACTAATGGTTTTGGATACAATTAATATGTTGTTAATGAAAGTAATTTTGTTTTGATGTGCGATATTGGTTGGAAATCCCTTGGGTTATTTTTTGAGTATTTTTGGGAATAAGGGTGTTTTATAGTGAAATGCTATTCGTGTGGATTTTAAAATGTATAATTTAAAATGGGACGATATGGTTGATTTGTGAAAATGATTGATGGATAGGGTTTTCAATAAAAGGGTTTTTTTGAAATGTTGTTTGGAATGGAAAATGGTTTTCAATAAATGGGTGATTTATTAAAGTGGATTGATATGCAATGGAATTGGTTTATTGCATGTTTCTGTGACCTTGGTGGGTTTATGCATGGTTATGTTTGATTGAAGTGTTGTATGGAAGTGGGCGGGAAGTCTCATAATAAAAATGGGATGGATAGTGGTCGGAAGAATCACCATATGAGTAGTGGTCGGGAAGTACCGCTTAGTGTGAATAGGTGAACGGGTTGGGTGGAAGTCCCACTGTTTTGATTGTTTTGTTGTGAATGGGGTAACAGGTTGGGAGAATGTCCCCCCATTTTTGTTGTTTGTTGTACATTGCTTTTCTAGATGGAATTTGTTGTGTTAACGTGTAAATGATGAGATGGCTTGTGGAATGTTTTGTTGGCTTTCCCATGGTTGCTTGGTTTGGGTGTGATGTCTTAGTAAGGGAATGTTTGGGATTATGAAAATGGTTTCACTTGTGATCTAATTTAAAGAAACTGTTTTATATAAAAGTGCAGACGGTTTTATCCAATTGGCATGCGTAGGAAAGTCATTTGGCGAAATCCTACTGAGTTTTAGTACTCACCCCCTGCTTTGGCATTGTGGTGTCTTTCTAGATGTCATGTACCATGACATGGGAAAGGTAAGGAATCTCCCTCCTTTAGTGGGGAATTGTGATCCCTTGGCGGAGATTTGATCTTAGATCATGGTATGGAGCTATTTTGGGGTCATGGCTTGTGGTTTTTGTTTGTTTAGTTCCATAGTGTACCCTGATGTAGTGTGGGCATGTCTAGTTGTATTGAATTTTAGTTGTGTTGTGGAACAACTTGGCTCTCTTTTGGGAATGCATGGTTGGGTAATTGAATTGACATGGATCATATAGTGGCTATTAGTGGATGTTTTGGTTGGTTTTGTCTTAAAGGAAATTCATAACCCAACTTGATCATGAAGCCCTCGACATTCATTTACAGCCTTTGGGATCTTGGGAATGTCACTTAAGGCCATATAGCCCTCACCGCCTCCTCATGCCAATGAGGTAGGGGAGGGGTGTTACAAGTGGTATCAGTTTTTTCGGTCCTTTGAAGTTGATTCTCAGATTTGGTGTTGACATTCATTGTGGTATACTCCTTGATTCGGGATGGTTGCAAGGTGTATGATTGTCAAAACATGGAATGTATAGAATAAAAGGATATCTCTAAACCTTTTATGCTTAAAATCAAGTTACCAGTGAGTTGGGTACATAAGTGTTTTATACACACTTATAAGCATTGTAAATCTCATGTTCATCGATGTAACCAATGAGATGAGCAAGGCATAAATGGTAGAAATGACTTCCCACTAGGATGCATATTTCATTGGGGTATAATGTTATTTGGGATGAACAGAGAAATAATTTTTGTGTGAAACTGTAATGTGAATAAATTTGATATTTGGAAAATGGTATGATTTTCAAAATGGTGAAACATGGGAAATGTAAAAATCTGGAAATCATTGTTGTAATAGTGTTGTGTAATGTGATTTGAAATGGGATTTCGTGATGACTATGAAAGAGAGACACATGGTTTTTTGTAATTATGTTTATAGAAATGGAACAGGGTAGGCGCCGTAGAGACCAAGCGAAGGAGGCTGCTGAGAATGTGGTAGCACCTGAGCCTCAGGTGAACCAGTAGCTAGTGAAAATCATAGGGAATGATTTCAAGCTATGGAATGTTGAAACAAAATGGATGAACAAAATCATGTGGATCATGCGGTTCAATTTCAAATGTAGAATCCACCCATCTTCAGGGGTGATTCAGACCCAGAGAGGGCAGAAGCGGGGTTGAATAGAAGGAACAAGATCTTTGAGTTCTTGGGAACTCCGATAGAGTTAAAAGTTATGTTGACCATGTATATGTTGGAAGATATTTCCCATCAGTGGTGGGAGTTGGTAGTCCATGCGTGGATAGACTAGGGTATGATGTGGGAAGGATTTGATGAATTGCTTAATAAACAATTCTACCCACATACGTTCATAATTCAACGTATGACTGATTTCTTTAGTTTGAAGCAACAATATATGTCCATAACGGAGTAAGCAGCTAATTTTATGAACATAGTTCGGTTTTCACTCGAGGTGGTGGGTAGCACATCATTGAAGGCATGGAAATTTTAAGTGGGGTTAAGGTAAGAAATCTATTCGAAGATAGAGATGTTGTGTATATATGATTTCACATAGATGGTGAGTAGAGTCTCAGTGAGTGAGAAGGATTTTTTGGGTGCTCCGGGTTGAGGATGCTTGGTGGTACCCATGGGGAATAGTGTGAACTCTAATGCTGGGTTAAAGCGAAGGAGGGACAATTATTCCTAGGGCGGGAAAAAGGCATATAATCGGACAACAGGATCAGTAAATCTTCCTCTGAAGTCCCAGAACATGTTGGGATGGTTTCAGTGTTGTTCTATGAACCACATCAAGTAGGATTGAATGGAACAACCTTAAGCATGTCATATTTGTAAGCAGATGGGGAATCTATAACGTTTTTTTCATAATGATCCAAGGTTGGGTACACGTGACACTCCTCAGGATCGCAGACATCGTATGATTCGACAGGACATGGACAATAGCACATCCATTTTCAGCAGAGTAAAGTGGGTCGTGGTGATTATCGGAATACAACGACGCCTCAGCAGAGAAATAAAGAGCAGAGTGTGGCAAGAAAACATGTGTTCAGAGCTGAGCAGGTTGTGGTGGATGATCTGTCGGGACTATCCATGGTGAGAGGTACTATTCTTTTAAATCCAACCTTGATGCAAATGTTGTTTGATATAGGTGCTTAACACTAATTTATTGTTGTACGTGTGGTTTATTTGCTGGTTTTAATGGTAGATATGATGCCCTCAGTTTTGAAACATCAAACTCCTTTGGGACGAAGAGAGTGTTGAGCCTTCTTATGTAGAGAATGTTGTATCGTTGTGGGCGAGGTTCAGATATTGTGGAATTTTTCAATTCTTCTGATGGATGGGTATGATGTAATCCTGGGAATTCATTGGCTGGTGGCGTTAAAGGCTCACATCAATTGTGATGCTCGAACAATGGATTTTACGACACACGATGGTGTTAAATATCTCTTTAGAGGAGAGAAGCATGAATGGCAGGGTGCAACTGGTTTGTTGGCACCAGCAGTGTGTACATTATCATATCAGTTGGCGATGTTGTCTTTCGAATCGGTAGTAGGTGTTGAGAAGAGTTTTCATCTGGCAGTGGTATATCAGTTCATGGAATTGTTTCTTGAATAATTCTTCGGGTTACATCCCGTGTGAGAATTGGATTTTACTATTGATCTCCTTCAGGGGACTAGTACAATCTCACTTTCGTATTATCAGATGACACCAGTAGAATTGCTAGAATTGAAAATCTAGTTGGAAGAGTTAGAAAAAAAGGGTTTATCTATCATAGTATGATTCTGTGGGCAGCACTGGCGTTGTTTGTGAAATAGGCGGATGGAACATTGAGGCTATAGGTTAATTATCGTAGACTTAAACAATTTACGATAAATAAAAGATATCCACTTTCACGAATTGATGATTTGTTTGACCAGGTGAGGGGAGCCCAGTGGTTCTCTAAGATCGTCCTGAGGTCATGATATCATCAATTGCCGGTGAGGAAAAGGGATATTACTAAAACAGCTTTCAGAAGTACACATGGCCATTATAAATGTGTGGTTATTCCCATTGGTCTAATGAATGCGCCAACTATGTTTATGGCATTAATGAATCGAATATTTCAGAGATATCTAGATTCATTTTGGTGGTGATTGTAGAGGATATTCTGGTGTATTCAAAGAAAAGGTTGGAGTATGAGCAGCACTTAGGGAGAGTGTTGGGGGTCTTGAGGGATCGTCTGTTGAATTCCAAATTTCCAAAGTGTGACTTTTGGATACAAAAAGTTTGTTTTCTTGGCCATGTGATTTCTGAAAGTTGTGTTTCAGTGGATCCGGAAATGATAGAGGCTGTTATCACCAGGAATATGCCAAGGAATTTGTTTGAAATATGTAGTTTTCTTGGTCTAGATGGGTATTATCAGCGTTTTGTTCGTGATTTTTCACGTTTGGCTTCACCGATGACATTTTTGACAAGAAAGAATGTTCCATTCTAGTGGAATGAATAGTGTCAGCAGTGTTTCAAAGAGCTAAACAGTAATCTTACATCAGCAAAAATCTTGGTTTTTCCAGAATCTAGAAAAGGGTATTTGGTGTATTGATATGCATCGAGATCAGTGTCGGGGTGTGTTCTCATGCAAGGGAATCATGTGGTTGAATATGGCTCATGACAGTTTAGAGTGCATGAGAAAAACTACCCAACTCATGATTTGGAGTTGGTAGTAGTCATCCACGCTTTGAAAGTATGGTGTCATTATCTCTTCGGTGAGAATGTTAAGGTATATACAGATCACAAGAGAATGATACATATTTTCTCAATAAAGGGATATTAACTTGAGGAAAAGGTGATGGAAGGAATATCTCCAGATGTTTGATTTTGGATTGATGTACACACCAGATAAGGGAAATTCAGTGCTAAATTCATTAAGTATAAAATCATCTTCTTAGGTGATAAAATAGGCATAAGACCAGTGGTAGTTGATGTCGGTTATAGCTGACATGTAGTTGGAATATAAGGACCAGGGAGATAGAGTGGTATTCGTTTTGGTTATGTTGTTTACTAACATTGTTGGCTTGGTAAGAGAGGCACATATATCTGATTTTGAGTGTGTGACCATGGGGTCGAGACTCAATGGCGGGGAGACCATTGGGGGTTGTTAACTGAATGGATATTTTGTTTTGTGTTTTTAGAATCGAATGGTTGTACCAGTTTCTAGTCAGGAGGATCCTCTCAGGGCGTATAATCATTCCAGGTGGGTTGTTCATCTTGGAATTCAGAAAATGTATAAAGAGTTGAAATCACTGTTCTGGTGGGCTGGTATAAAATGAAGTGTGGCTGAGTTTGTTTCAAGATGCTTGACTTGTCAGTAGGTCAAGGCAGAGCATCAGAGGCCATCAGGAATGTTGCAGTCTTTACCAATCCATGTTTGGAAGTGGGATCTGATAGTGATGGAATTTGTTACAGGTCTCCCAGGAATGGTCAGAAAGCACGATGCCATTTGGGTGATTGTGGATCGGCTAACAAAGTCAGGCCATTTCATCCCGACTCGGGAATCTCATACAGTGGAGGATCTATCCAAAATCTTTATCCAGGAGGGGGTAAAGAGGAATGGTGTTCTAGATTCGATTGTATCAGATATATATTCGAGGTTTACAAATCGTTTCTTTAAATCCTTGCAGCAAGCCCTTGGGACACAATTGGCTATGAGCACGACGCATCACCCTCAAACGGATGTTCAATCCAAGAGGGAGATACTAACTCTGGAGGATATGTTGTGGTCTTGTGTCATTAATTTTTGTGGCTCTTTGGAAGAGCACTTGTCGTTGATTGAGTTCTCGTACAATATCAGTTATCAGGCATCCATACAGATAGCTCCGTTTGAAGCATTTTATGGGAGGCCATGTCATTCTCCACTATATGGGGCGGAAACGAGTGAGTCCATGATGGTTGGACCGAGCCTTGTCCATGAGACAACAGAGAAAAATCAAGTTGATCAGGAAGAGAATGGAGGCGGCTCAGAGTCGTTAGAAATCATATGCAGATCATCATCGATGACCGTTGTCATTCGTTTTGAGTGATCATGTGTTCTTGAGGATCTCTCCTAGGATAGGACATTGTAGGTTTGGGAAGTAGGGAAAGTTATCTCCGAGGTATATTGGGCCTTTTGAGATTCTTGAGCAGGTTGGTCAGGTGGATTCTCATTTGGAGTTTCCACCTAGGTTCAGTGCGGTGCACAATTTGTTTCCTTTGTCGCAGTTGAAAAAGTATCAGTCAAATCGTGACCATGTAATTCGATGGGATCATGTTGACCAAGAACCAGATGCTTTGATGGTGATGTTCCAGTGTGAGTTGTTAATAGTCAAGAGAATGTCTTGCGTGGTAAAACTATCAGTTTAGTTCTTGTTTTGTGGAGACACGGTCAGATTCACGAGGAGACATGGGAGAGGGACGAAGAGATGGTCGAGCAGTGGCCCGAGCTCTTTCAGAAAAGGGCATGTTCACTACTTTCCGAGGACAGAAATTCCAAAGGTGGGGAGAATTTAGCACTCCCGGTTTGAGGTATGTGGCCTTTGTTATGCATTTTTATGTGTTTAAAGTGCATGGGATGAGCTGGGAAGAGATTGGAAGAGTTTGGAATGGTTTTGGATGATTTTGAAGGATTTTAAAGTGGCTCACTATTTGAGAACGGTAAGTGGAAATCATGAAGATTCTTCATGAAACCGTGCAAGAGAGATAGTAGGATTTTCATGACCTTCACATGATTTGCGAAATCGTGCGATAAAACTGTGCAAAACCTTTCTCTCGAGGCAGTAGCGTTCTCACGGTTAGCGCACTGTTTTCCAAACTATGCAGGCTAATCGTGTGGCCATGTAAAAATGGGGTTATAAGTTTCGGGGTCCTTCGGTCTTAACCTATTTCTCTCCAATCATCCTCCCACTCTAGCCTCACTCTGGATTTTGGGTTCTCATGGGTTAAGAGTGCTCTCCCACTCGATTTTGAAGCATTACAAAGGGGTTTCAAGGCCGTTTGAAGGTGGTTTCTCCCGGTTAAGTCTCTCCTCTTGTTTATCTTGTGTTTTCCTCTAGATCTACATCCCTCTCATTCATGGTTTTCTAGATCTACACTTGTTTTGTGTAGATCTAGGGTTTTGGTTGCCTTATATTTTAATATTAAGGGTTGTGGATGTTATGGAATGGGGATCTAGAGAGGTTTTGGTTGTGCGTTCGCCGGATTTGAGGTGTTGGGGCATGTGGGTCAATTTCTCAAGAACCCTAAAGGTAGGTGGCTTCTCTATAAACTCCACTTGGTTATAGATAATGGTTTTAGTTACAATTAATTTTTTGTTCTTGAAATTAATTGTCTTTTGATGTGCGATATTGGTTGAAAATCCCTTGGGTGTTGTTTTGAGAATTTTGGTGAAAAGGATGTTTTATGGTGAAATTTTATTCTTGTGGATTTTAAAATGATGATTTTAAAATGGAACTATTTGGTTGGTTTGTGAAAATGATTGATGGGAAGGGTTTTCAATAAAAGGGTTGTTTTATTGAATTTTTGTTTGGCATGGAATTTTTTTTTCAATATGTGGGTGATTTATTGAAGTGGATTGATATGCAATGAAATTGGTTGATTACATGTAGTTGTGGCCTTGGTGGGATTATGATTGGTTTGGTTTGATTGAAATGTTGTATGGAAGTGGGTGGGAAGTGTCACTATAAAAATGGGATGTATAGTGGTCGGAAGAACCGCCATATGAGTAGTGGTCGGGATGTACCGCTAGATGTGAATGAGTTAACGGGTTGGGCTGAAGTCCCACCGTTTTGATTGTTTTGGTGTGAATGGGTGAATGGGTTGGGAGGAAGTACCACCATTTTGGTTGTTTGTTGTGCATTTCTTTTGAAGATGGATGTTGTTGTGCTATCACGTAAATGATGAAATGGATTGTGGCATGTTTGGTTGGCTTTCCATTGGTTGCTTGGTTTGGGTGTGATGGCATGTTAAGGGCATGTTTGGGCTTACGAAATTCGTTTATCTTGCCATTTAATTTAAATAAACTATTTTATTTAAATTTGATAATAGTTTTATCCTATTGGCATGTGTAGGGAAGTCATTTGGGGAAATCCTACTGAGTTTTAGTACTCACCCCCTACTTTGACACTGTCGTGTCTTTGAAAATGTTTTGTACCGTGACGTGGGAAAGGGTAAGGAATCACCCTCCTTTAGTGAAGCATTTTGATCCCTTGGTGGAGCGTGGAGCTTGGAGCTTGGCATGGAGCTTTGGTGGTGTCATGGATTGTTGTGTTTGGTTCTTTAGTTCCGCAGTGTACTCTGATGTTGTGTGGACATGTCTAGTTGTATTGGTTTGGAGTTTTTTTTTGGAACAACATGGTTATCTTTTGGGAATGCATGGTTTGGTAATTGAATAGAAATGCATCATATAGTGGCTGTTTGTGGATGGATTGGTTGGTTTTTTAAGGGAAAATCGTTCCCCAACTTGATCTTGAAGCCCTTGGCATTCATTTCCTACCTTTGGCGTCTTGGGAATGTCTCTTAAGGCCATGTAGCCCTCACCGCCTCCCCAAGAAAATGAGTTTGGGGAGGGGTGTTACAGAATGTAGCAATAGAAATAAATTGTACATGTATGGTGGATGTTCCCGACATATGATAGGTAACAAAATCATTTTCGAAATGATTATCATGGAAATTGGTGGAAAAATAACATTCAATGATACTGCTTAGGGTGAAATATTTTGTATAGGTTACATCATTCATCTTAAAAAAACATTGATTTCAAATGTTTTCTTGTTAATGGTCTTAAGAACAACCTAATTATCCTTTTACATATGCGTGATTAAGGTTACCTTTTTAATTTTAGAAAATATTCATTCTTAGTACACAATTCCAAGGAAGAGTTTATTCTTTCTTCCCATAGGGAATAAAATTTATACACACTAAACATAGAAGACCATTGGATCTAAGATCTACCTTGCCTTAGTGAAATGGATGAACAATCATGCTTGTGCCATAGAAGGATAGGACATTGTATCATTTGAAACCTATTTAATCTAAATGATATTTATATTATAATATTTTAAACATCATTTTAGCTATATAAATGAATGAAATAGTTAAAAATAATTAACGTAATGCAGTTTAAAATGTTCATTTGCGCATGAAATGTGTTAATGTTAAAATTATCCTTACACACAAACATGTTTTTTAACTAATTTTAATACATATTTAGAATTATAATATGTAAATAATCCATTATTACAATTTTAAATTATATTATTTACTGATAAATTACCTGTGCAAGTAAAAAACATGAGTTACCTTAGTAAAATCAATAAACATAAAATTTACTAAACATAATGACTACAGAACAAAACAATAAAAATTATGTTTGTTTAGTGTAATTTAAATTTGTATGAATCATAAATTCCATAAAAATAATTAATTATCTATTTTGGAATCACATGAGGTAAGGTATCCCTCTCAATAGTGTCTACCTTTTGGTATTTAGAATAATGATAATCTTCCTCCATTTTCCAAACGCATTAATCCCTCTCACATCATGACACCTATAAAGAAATTTTGATAATCCTTAAACTGAAAAAATATGATTAAAAATCCATAATCTCATACTAGAATCCTCAATTTGGGAATAAATAAATCTTTGGATGTCCTTCGTTGGGAACTAATAGGGGTTACCCATAGAAGAGGTAACATTCATCAATGAGCACTTTTGTTTAATTTTATATCCACAAATTAAATTATTAATAAATCATGATTATATAATATAATAAGTATAGTAAATATACTTATATTATATATTATATTTTTTCTACAAACACCTACAAACACATCAATCAAATGGTTAATGAAATTTTCATTCTTGTGTTTAGAACACTATCACCTCGTGAAACGATGCCATTTTTTTCCTTTACCACCTCACTTATTGGGGTATTATTATTTAACTAATATTTTTATATGATTTATATAATATATATGATATATTTATGCTTCATTGATTATAATATAACACATAACATAATGATTTTAATTTTTGGGAATATAATAACATTGTTTGTGGACCTATAGACTACCCCAACTCAAAATGATGTGAATACGTCATGCATTAAATGTATTTTATTAGGGATTGGATAAATAAAAATAAGTCATATACATGAGATATAAAAAATATAAATTTTATAATTCAAATTCTATTAATATAATATATCATTTTTTATTAACTTTTTACACACTGAAAAAGTGATAATGTCACTTTAGACTAGTGGACTACTCCCTCCTCAAAGAAATGTGATTAATTTTACAACAAACTATTTATATATATATATAATTATATATGATAAAAATATTTTATTTATGATAGAAGTATCATTCTATAATTATAAATTTAACATTCCATCAACTATGGACAATCACCAAAAATGTTGATGTTACTCATGCGTTTGGACGACCTACTATCTCAGTGATTATAACATTGGATTATTTTTCATAAACAAGATTAATGATTGGTTTTAAAATAATAATTGATGTATAAAAATTATTATTATGTAATTATTACTATTCTGTAATAGTTTACATAATAACCCCACTTACCCTAGTCAATCCAACTTTTTAGTTTTTGACACATACGCCAAATATAGTAAAAACATATGATATTAGCTTAATTGATAATGTAACTGTATAAAATTTTTAAATAAATTAAATAAAAGTAATAATAAAAATGAAAAATTCTATAATTAAATTAAATAATTAAAAAAATTTCTTTATTTTGTAATACAAAAACAAACAAGATATGTCAGACTAATGATAATGGACTTTGTCTCAATATGTTTCATTGAGGAATATATTATTTTTATACAACCACATATTTTTATAAGGTTTATATAAATCCCATTTAAATATCATATAATTAATTAATTGTTTCTATAGTTGTTTAATTTTTTGATAAATGATAATCAATCATTTTACTTATGATTCAAATGATTCAATGTGGTATGAAGCACTATCATTAAAAAATATCTATTAAAATAGTTAATGATTTAATTTCAATAATATTTTCCACCATTTCAAAATTCATTAAATTATTTATAAATTTATTTATAAAAATTTAAAAGGAAAATATATGAGATTATATATATATATTTATTTTTATTGAATTGTTTTCAATATATGTAATGTTTTGAAAAATGAAAAAAGGAATGTTCTTTTTTGAAATGTACATGGAGACACCAAAATTTCTACCCCCATATATATTATTTAATTTTTGGCATCCTTTGGATGCTTATTTGATTTCTTAAATGAAAATCGTTTTTCAATTGTTGGTTATTTTAGTATTGAAAAGGGGGTTTCCATTAGTAGTGTCACAAACCAAACATGGTTGACTATGAACTGGTCAACTGAACCCACCCGTGACAAGGCTCAAGAGCTATTCTTCATCCTAATAGGATAGCCCAAATGTCCAAGGGTATCAACATAGTGAAAATGGTATTGATTTTTCCAAATAAAAAAACAAAAGCAGTAATATAATGGAAGACTATCCAAAAAAATAAACTAAACAGAACGATTAAGAAAGAATGGATAAATAGAACTAACATAACCTGATGACTTCTAAAACACTATGTGACCCTATGGGTCACACACTCATCATACGACTAAACGTCTCCCATGTCAATCAAGATCAAGCTGAAACCTACACCTGACACTAAAAGAAATAACAAAGTATATGCATGAGTATTAAAACTCAGTAAACATGCCCAAATAGTCTATTCCCAAATGAATTTACTTTTATTAAATAAAAATAAATTTCATGTTTGAAATACCATATAAAACAATATTTTTTTCACACATTTTCCCATTGAAGATAATTTTGATCGATTTCTCTTCTAATATAAAATCAATTCATCTTTCCTGAAGGAATATTTAACCTTTTAGTGGATGTGGGATTGAAAAGAAGGAAGTGTAAACCATTTTGAAAATATTTTTCAACAAACACTTGAAAATCATTTTATCGCTCTTATAAAATATTTTCACCATACAATGAGGAGATTGTAACGATCACACAAGGGCTCAAATAGCCAGAAATTTTAACCAACCAAGAAAGAACCTCAATTATCAGTCATATATAACCATGTGCCGAAGTACATGGAAAACCTAGAAGCTTTTGAATAATCTAGAACATACTAAAAATGGGACTCATCCTGATGACATTTTCTACCTGATGAAATCATAACACCCAAACTCTTGATCTTCACCCTACCTGGCCTGATTGAGGGTTGCAATCCCATTATAATAATAACAAAATATCCCCATTTAATGGGATATTCTCCAGGTCATAATCTAATATACTACATCAATCATTCAGTAAAAATTCACTCATGATCCCATGGTCCAATGTTCATCCCAAAAGTGGTGATCCAATCAAACCAGACTATAATCCCTTCACATGCACTTTATTCAGACACAATCAACACACACAATCAACAAACAGAACAATGTCACCCCCCAAGTCACCCCAAGGGACAAGTCCCTCCACATTCAACTATTTAATCTCATGGGATTCCAATATAGTGTACCTACCACAATATATGACATAATCATGGAATGTGAACTATCCAAGGAGATTTCTCAAAATAAATGTTTTTAAAACAATTCAAATCGGACCCCACATGACTTTCACATAACAAATAATTTCTAATTTATTAAATACAGACATCCTTAATATCCATCTCACATTGATCCACAATTTTGAAATTCATTTTTTAAAAACAAAAACACACTTTCAACCCAATTAATTCTTTAGAACCATTAATTCATTTATAAATTCCAACAATGAATTTTGACAAACACATATTGTGAGAAACCCAATTAAACCATTTTGTACAACATAGTATGAGAGGGAATCCACTTAATTTCAATTAAAATAATAATTCTATAAATAATACACCATTAATAAGTATATAATCTAGTTGATGAGAAGTATAAATCAATACTTTTTTATATGTATTAGATAGTGCATAGAAAAAACATCCTTAGTAAGGCAGTGGACCAAGATGAGACACTTCGGTTCTTGAAAAATTAGGTGGGAACCAATCATAATTTTACCAAACTCACATGAAAAAAACTATATATTTATATATTCAAAATCCAATGCTAGTATTCCATGTTCCATGATGGAATACACAACTAGATGAAATATATATATATATTAGATAAGGCCATAATTATATGCATTCATACCCTATAACATTTATCAATACTCTGTATAACATATACTAGAATCATAAAAACATAGTGGGAAGGTTTAACTCATGTCAAATAATTTACCACAAACTCATAAAAAAATAAGGACCTAAAATAGAGGTCATGCAACAATCATCAGTTAAAAACCCTTACCTCGTACGACTACGACTAATAGAAACAACACTAAACACATCACCTTTAGGAGAAAACATCGAAACGTGGATCAACATACCTTGTGAGAACCATTGAACATCCAAAGATCAGAATACTCAAATAAAAAGAATAAAACCCTTTTTTTGGGTTTCAGCAAAGCCGGTAGGGTACCATGATAATCGAAATCGTCTGATGTAAAATTTTGGAAATTAGGAGAAGACATTTCCTCGTCAAAACATAAAACAACCATGATAGAAACACAATGATATGGCCGGGGGGGACCCAGAAGTGGGGGTAGTGTCACAATGTAGGATGGTCGACCAGAGTAAGGGGATTCTCAACGAGTAAGGTAGAATATGGGAAATTGTGCCTCCCTTATGTCTCCTAAAAAACTATTATAAAATAAAAAATGATATTAATATATCATAATAATAATAATAAAACATAATAATAATAATATTATTATTATTATCAATATTATCAATTCAATTATTTTTAAATAAATTTCTTTTTAATTTATTTTCATTCAATTTGATTTTAATTTAATCAATTTTAATCATTAATAAGTGACTCATATATAAAAAAACCATGACCACAAGGTTCTTGGTTGGGGAAACACATTTCTCTCGACCATAATTATTTTTTCCTTTTGAAATCCATATCAAGGCCTAACCCCAACATAGAAACAAATACCCCTTCACAGTCATAGTGTATTCCCAAAGAAAAACAAATAAGAAAAGGCCCGAAAACAATATATAATGAATGGAATTTAGAAATGAAACTCATTAGATTGAAAATGGATTCGTTACTGCGTGCCACCCACACCCAAATGTGAAAAAACCTCCAGTTTATTGATTAATGGAAAATATCTTCCCACAACACACAATAAAATCTCTTATACCGAAACATCTCATACATTAATAAATGGAACCCACACCACATTATAGAAATTACCAAACATTACCAAATCAATTCCAGTGAATACGATTTTAATAACTACAAACTATTAGGAATGCTCTAATTCCAACAGTTACTCAATATTAGAGATAAATTATAGATATCTCTGAATGTGACTACCTACAAACAAGTCAACATCTGGAACATATCCAAATTACTAATATGGGGAGGCCTGATTAGTCTCCCTGCAATATGATACTAGAAGACTCATAATTTAACGAGGCCCTTGATGAGTATCTCCTATCTAAGAAAAAACTAAATTAAATGAACTCGAAAACATCCCAGCACTAACCAAACAACCCCAACACATGGGGAGGGGAGGGAAGGGCCCTAATAAAGGTGCATCAAAACGACATATGACAACATAAAAATTACTACATGCACCCAAATAATGATAAAAATATTTATACTAATTCACAAAAGTTGGACTATAATTACAACTAAATAAATTCTTAAACCCAATGAAACCAAACCACATGGGTTTCAAGAAAGAGAGATGACTTATCCTCCTTATAACCAAGGTTTTACACTTACACCAAAATAAGTTGTAAGGTGGAAATGAGGCTCACCCATATCATTATAAAAAAGGTACAACTGAAATATGTAAACAACACCTAAGGTTTAATCTATTTCCATCCTCCAAGATGTAGTTACAAATTAATCCAAAGCCTTTCATGGAACTTGGGTTCTCCATAATATGAACCATATTTATTTTGGGACCTATGGATATAGATTTGATGATTGAAGCATCTCATATCTCTTAATCATTCTTTATGAACCCACGAACATAACTTATCTATTCAGTACAAAAATAAATCCCAACACATTTGATACAGAACCAACTGATCCCAAGACACCCCAAGAGTCACATTGACTCAACATGGAACATTATCATTACAAAGAAATAGAAGATGAAAACTCATCTCCCCTTTCACCTCTATCAAGGAACACTATATAAAGAACATAATGGAACAAAGATTTATCCTAAATAGAGAATTTTTAAATTCTCTAAGTATGGATATAATTTTTTCAAAAAGGATTTTCTCAAAATGGATACACAACATAAATATTTGACATATAAAAGGGACAAGACCCTAAAAATCACCAAACATGACTATTGAACCATATGAATCCTTACTGAGAATGGGACAGTAAAGTAAGTCTGAAGAAACAAACAACTCATGCAATGATCCATCATCATCAAACCTAGATCTCTTCTGTAGAGACCCAATTTTTACCCTGTATGTCATTGGAATATTTCTACATATAATTCTAGGGCTAGGAATGAAGACGGTCTGTGATTCTGAGGCCTAGTGTGCCCAGAATTATTGTTATAAAAATATTATGTATTTTATACTATTCATGTGGAAGGGTTGTGTTTTCTCAAAAACGGTAGTGTGGATGGGAAATCCAAGGCCACGGTACAGTCCGGAGCGGGCTGTTTACCCTAGGCGGGTTGTAAAAGTTGTGAGCGCGGGCCTACTGTGAGGGATGTCACCCAGGGGAAATATCTTTATTTTAAAATAATGACATAGTGATTTTTATCACTGAAATCCCATTAAAATAACATTCCAACAAAGTCTCGGAATGTAACTCTGAATCTTTTGTTGAGTTTTAAATGGGACGTTATTCCTAGGAGAGATATAAATCTAGAGGTCGTGAGAGTTTCGGATTCTACGCTAAGCGGATTCATCTATAAAAATAAGAATATGATTTTGGAGTAAGGGTTCTCCCTTATCTCACTTTTCTATATCTCTATCTATCTCTCTCTTTCTCTCTCTCTATCTCTCTCTCTCGTGTTCTTCAGCATTCTTCACTATACTTCGTCTAATCAAGGAGCAAACTCTGTCGGAACGTTGGCGGATCGATGTGGCATCGCCGCGAATGCGTCACCAATGATGAACAGCCGGATCGAGGTAAAATTCTTGGTAAATTTCGGCAACATCATCAATTTCTGGAGTTTTTTCAATTTCTACATTTAAATTCTATAATTTTGAAATTGGGGCGACTACTAAACAAACACGGCCAATGCCCGAGCCCTGTTTCAATTGTCGTTCTTGGGTGTTCTTTGTCCAAATTTTCAGATGTGCCAAATATTGTCAAATCAAAGATCAAGGGAAGTCACTACAATGTCCTCACCCGGAGGATTCCAAATCCTCCTTTAGATTTGGAATCGTGCCACCAGATCGGTGGCGGTGGCCGTCGGATGCCCCGGCTCCGGCATGGGCGGTGGGTGGAGGTCGGCCGTTAGGTGGTAGGTTTGGCCAGGGGATTGGACAAGGTGGCGAGGTCGGGTGCTGCCAGTGCGGATGAGGTAGCTTGAGGAGGAGTCGAGCCAAGGCGACAGTCGGAATGGAAAAGCGGGGAGCTGAGGTGGGGGCGGCGTCTGGTGGAGCTGCCGCAGCAATGCACCCTGCAGGACAGTGGAGAGGCGGCACAGATAAGGTGGTCGCAGAAGAGCACCGAGCGGGGTGACCAGGCAGAGCGGCGGAGCCCGGACGACTGCGGTGAGAGCAACTGATGCATGGCGGTGTGCTGGACCTGCAGTTGGAGGCAGCGGGCCATGGTCGTTCATGGTTGGGGCGGAGCACCCATGGCGCTGACCGATGGTCCGGTGCGGCATGGACAACATCCCACAAACAGAGGGTCCTGCTGGGTGACGTGGAGAAGACCGAACATTGGAATGTCATCATTGGAGAACCTGTCCCGAAGTGGGTCCGGTGTGGCTAGAGTTGGCCGTGGCCAGCGACCCGTGGTGAGTCGGGCCTCCCACGGCTGGGTCGCGGGCCGGTGGTTCAGACCGGGCCGGCCGAGGTGAACCGGCTCGGTTGGGCCCCTTGCGATCAAGGGGTAGTATCTCTTAAATGACACGTCATTTTGATGCACCGTCTACGGATGTGGGTCCGACTCTTTGAGATGGACTTTTTATGTTGGGTTTTGGGGTTTTTGGGATCTGTTCCCAAAGACCGGTGACTCGAAATGTTTTAATTTAATAATATTAAATAATTATTAAAGATTACAATGGACCAATTTGCGATTCGAATGTTCGTTTGATCTTCCGTCCAAGGTGTTGTGGCCCTGGAGTTGAGACGGTCCATCCAAAGTGGGTTCGGAACCCTTGCAGGTTGGTTTCGTTGCTCGGTGGCATGAAATGATTAATGTGAATAATTAATTAATTATTTAAATTAATTAATTATTATTGCGTCAGACCTAACTCTTTCTTGGGATGTCTGATTGACGCGTCATCAGCGGAAGTGTGACCCCAGTCCTCGTGCAGACTTTTTGAGACACTTTCCAAAGTGTTCAGGTCGAAGACAAGGTGTGGGCCCCACAAATCCGGGTTCACACATTTTACAATGAAACTCCACTTTTTCATGTGACACCCATTAGGGGTGTTTGTGTACTCGTTTCAGAGAGTTCTTCTGAGGGGATTGCGATGACACAATTCGCCAGCCTAAATTCGGGCCGGAGACGTGGGCAACACGAGGCAGATTTCGGACGTATGCTGCATTTTTACAACTTATGCTTAATAAGTCCGTTCAGGGAAAATTAATAGCATACGTTGTGTGGTTATATACAAGGAACAAAATCGTACGATCTACATGATGTGTTTCGGGGTCAAGTTGTGGACCCCACAAGGCTTAGTTTGAATATATTTTGGGGAGTTGAAGCTTCTGCATCAGGAGTCTGTTTTAGGTGCTGTCAGCGTTGTTGTTACCCTGGCATAGAGCCGAAACTTTCTGAAGTGCTTTCAAGCATTGAAGCCAAAGTTGAGGTGTGGGCCCCATGAGACGTCTTTTATGTTGTGAGCTACTTTTTTCGATAGTTTTTATTATACATCTGTTTAGGGAAAATGAGTAGTCACTTTGGTGTTTTTTAAGAGAGCATCGTGATGGCGCAGTTCACCCAACATCTTTCGGGACTGATGTGTGGGTCCCACGAGATGTCGTATGGGTATAAAGTGGTGTTGAATAACTTTTCCATCGGGAGCCCCTTTTATAGGAGTAAATAGTCTATATCGTATGTTTTTTCAGGAGGATTGCAACTGTGTAATCTGTTTTGGCATGCAGAGCCTATATTGAGATCTCATTAAATGTAGAGACATGAAAGGGTGTTGGTCAGTGGTTCCTTTGACACACTATAAACCTACACATAGAAGTGGTGTTAGTGACACCCAGTGATGACACAGGCCGTGCAGAGTTAAAAGACCAGTTCTAGGTTTACCATCCAGCAGGGCTGGGAAATGGGTTACCCATTGACCTTATGGTTTACCCTTCAGTGCGGCTGTGCAGTGGGTTACTCGTTGACCTTAGGGATTACTGTCTAGTGAGGTTGGGCAGCGGGTTACCAGTTGAACATTTAGGGTTCACCCTCCAGTGGGACTTTGCAATGGGTTACCAGTTGAACATAGGGTTTACCTTCAACTGAGGACGGACAGTGGGTTACCAACTGACCTTAGGGTTCACCCTCCAGCGAGGCTGGGCGGGGGGTTACACGTTGACCTCATAGGGTTCACCCTTTAGTGAGATTGGGAAGTGGGTTACTGGTTGACCTTAGGGTTTACCATCTAGCGAGGCTGGGCAGTGGGTTACCTGTTGACCTCTTAGGGATCACCCTCCAGCGGGACGGAGCAATGGGTTTCCCGTTAGTCTTAGGGTTTAACCTCTTGCGGGGCTGGGCTGTGGGTCACCCATTAACCTAATATATTTCCATCCTCTGAGATGGGTAGTGGGTTACCCGTTAATCTTATGTTTTAACCTCCAGCAGGCATGGGCAGTGGGTTACCTATTAACCTTAGAGTTTAACCTCCAATGGGTCTAGGTGGTGGGTTACCCAATGAATTCTTTCAGACTCAGACCTTTCTATGAGGCTAGTCAGTGACTTTTCTCCGTGATAACCGCAGTGAGACATTGGGTTGTACGGTTCAGTGATGAGACAACTTTGACATGCATGACATTTGGGAATCAGTGATGAATAACCATAGAACTTTTGGCAACTTTTCATGGGCTCGGCATGGAGATCGAGATCCCCTTACACACATGTTCGGGTTTCATGTCGAGCATATATATATACACCCTACTTTTTTTTCCCACTCCATATGTTTAGTTACTCTCTTTCTAGGTGGTGAAAATACGCGCGAGGTATGCCACATGATTTCCGTGTCTAGCCCCTCTAGGTTGGACGAGCCTGCTTCCATTCTTTTGTTGGGTTTAGATTCACTCTCTCTTTTGTACTCCTACACTTTTCATGCTCCGTGTACTGCTCACAAGTTTAGTATCTCCTTTTTTTCTCCCTTGAGATTTCGAGGCATCCTACTGAGTATCTTTATACTCAACCATGCTTGGGATTTTCCCACACATGGTGTGGACTTGAGGACGACGGATAGGTCGATCAAGACTATTGAGGATCATAGAGGACAAAGGAGGTTGGGCTGCATTCAGTGGATGTAGAAGGATTTATGGGTATGAGACTCACCAGTGGTTTAATTTCGTTTACCTGATGCCTGGTTGTGGCACCATTCTGGTTGGGAACATCTTTTTCCCCATTTAATTTTTAGTTTACTTGTCATTCTACTTTATAGCTTTACTTGTAATGTTTAGAGGTCTATGTATGTATGTCGGTTTCGCTTTTGTATCAGTGTTGTATCCTGATTTCTTTTCTCTTCACTTTGGAATTTTTTAGCTGTGTGTGTGTACGGTTTCTTAGGAAAAGGCCTCCCCAAGTTTGGTGTGCCTTCGACGATAGTCACCAGCACCTGGCCTCTAGAGGTGGGCATGGGGTAGTTGTGACTCGAGCCCCGGTAAGGGTCAGTTTGTGAAAAAGTTGTATCAGAGCTAGTTCATTCTTTGGGGCATTGTTCGGACATCCCTAAAAAGGAACTAGATATGTTTTGGGGAAATAGTGTCAATGTGTCTTTAGAGTGGCTCTCAGTTCAAGGAGTCTAATGACGGTGTGATGTCTGACGTATCCGTTCATGAGGACCTTGAACAACTGCTTGTCAACTCGGCACAATGAGACGCTTGTTGCTGGGAATCTGGTTCATGAATCATATAGGATTGTGTCATTGATTGTTCTTCTTGAGTCATCCCCCCTCATTGTTGTTATATATATGCTCATTTGACCGCAATACTCCTTGATCTGATTCATGATGTCTCTGCGATGATAGCCAGCCAGAATACAAGCTTCAGTTTGTGATGACAACTCTGTGAGTGATAAGGCCTTATTTCAAGATCCATCATATGATTACCCTTTCTCTAGAAGGACTGGAATTAGCTCCTCCACCTATGGAGTAGTAGACAGTACCAGTAGCGAGGGTCGATGATGAGGGAAGTTTGGGCGCGCTACATGAGTGCCAGCACCAGAGACCACTGAGGTTCCGTGGTGAGCCAAACCCTCACATAGCGAAGGGAAGGCTAGAGTCGGTGGTTCACCTCTTCAGGCTTGTTCGGGCACTGATAGGTAAAATGGTGGCTTTGAAAGCCAGTCTTTTTCCACCAACCAGTTTGGCATTAGTAGATCTAGGGTAACTCAGATGGAAAATGTGTTGGTAATCTCATGGGATTACTTCTAGCAGCTATTTCATGAGGAGTACTACCTCTCCTACTTATTCTTTATACTTTTTCTGGAGCTGCTAGAGTTTTAGTGGGGAGTGATGAGAGTGTTAGAGCACGCGACTAGGTTTATAGACCTTACTCATTACACTTGGGAAATGGTCCATGATGGAAACTTCTAAGCATAAAAGTTTGAGAAATATCTTTGTAGAAGATATTCGTGCTAGCATAGTGCCATTGTGAATCCTCACCCATCTCAGGGTGTGGGAGCAGGCACTAGGTACATAGAAATTTCTGGCAGAGGGATGTCGATTATCAGGGCCTCTATGCCAGAGTTCTCTCCTTAATGAGACTCAAGAACATGGTTGGGGACAACTTATAGCACCGAGATAGCCCAGGGGGGACAAGTGGTATGTTTGTGAGGTGTGAGGTTACATGACGTGAGGCTACTTGACCAAATGTTATGAGTTTTCTAGATAGTTGGTAGATGCACCACCACGACAGAGGCAGTTTCGTGATAAGAGATCTCCTAGGTGAGGACAGGGTGGTCCCCAGTGAGGTGGTGTTAGCAGAAAATCAGGAAGAACTATGGTTGGAGGACGACGTTTCGAGTTCCTTCCACCACCACTAGGTGGCCCATGTCAGACTCAGTGAGTTGACGGACAGTGCCGCAGGCGGCATTGTGGTATGCATTTCTACAATCCTGCAACGTTTGAGATAATAAGACGTATAATTTGTGCCTTTTTCTACCTTTATCAGTAGAAAATTTTAGACACTAGGTGAGGTAATATTTTCGTCTAACTACTTGTTTGAGGGGTTACTGAGGGTGATGTAGGGCGTCGGTGTATCCATCTGTTGATGTTGTCCGATGTAGCTTTGAATGCATGGGAAAGAGGGGTTCTTCCCCCACTGAGACATGTTTTTATGATGCAATCAAAATTGTGTGGGAGAGTCAGTACGACCCAAAGTGGATAGTATTGAGGTGCGGTGGATGAGTCCCTATGACCTGTGCATTCAAGGCATGGTTGTGCGGTGGAGTGTCAGAGCAGGTTCTAGATTTTCTAGTGGGGTTTTTCTGCTTGACCCCCCTTTCCATGAGGTGACACTAGTGGGTTTGGAAGAGTGTTTGTTTTGGGATTATTCTATTTACAAGAGGGGAAAAGACATGTGAGGTATGCCACACGATTTTTGTGTCTAGCCTCTGGTGGTTGGATGAGTTTTCTTTCCTACCCTGTTCTCTGGTACCTTGCATTCTTAATGTCAATCTTGATACCATTATAAAGTAGGGTTCAAGGTGATGGACCCCCTATAAGCATAGCTACACGTTTCAATATGTGGTGGTGGTGGTGGTATTCCTAGTTCTGAGAATGTGGAGACACTATCTTTTGGGATATCTCTTTTTGGTTTTCTCAGACCTCCAGTATCTCAGGTGTGTCCTCACCCCAGGAGACATTATTCTGAGATGATGGCTCTGGTTAAAATTTTTGTAGGACTATGATGTTAAAGAGGCCTATGTTTCGGGAAATGGCAGAGTTTTAGTAGGTTACCTAAGAAGAGAGTCTCAATTGTGATGCTCCGACTCTAGAAACTTGTTTGACTGGGTATCCTTGGACGTTTCACTAAATGGGTATTCTGAAGGAGGGAATCACGTGACCATCTTCTTGGAACAAATTGTGATTTCGGTCGCGATGTGGAAAATAGAGGTTCGGCTGTGGAAGTCCCCCGAGTTTCTTTGTGACTTTCGGTAATTGTGCAAGTGGTTGAGGGGCTTCATACCATCTTTCCCTACCCTCACAATTGTAGGAGTGGGCGCATGATGTATTCCACGTGTTGCAGCTGATGATGTGCGTGCATATTCCAAATAATTACCTCGAGATTAGCGGACCATATAAGTACGAACCATCCCTTTTTTGCATGTTGTTCCAGAATGGTGTTGTGCACGTTTTTTTGGAGTGGGAGAGCTAGGTGTGAGCTCTGTATCCTGGGTTTTTTTCCTTGTTTTTATTTTTTTGGATGAAAATCATGAAGGATGGAATGTTGTAGATTCCTGGTTTTTACCGTTTAATACCTTGGAATATTTCTACATATAATTTTTGATCTAGGCATGAAGATAGTGTGAAATTCCAAGGCCCGGTGTGTCCGGAATTAATTTTATAATAATATTAATTATTTGTATACTATACACATGGGAGGGTTGTGTTTTCTCATAAACAGTAGCTCAGATTGGAAATTTGAGGGCATAGTTGTGTCCACAGCATGCCTTTTACCCTAGGCGGGGTGTAAAATTTGCAGGCGCATGCCTACTGTGAGGGATGTCACCCATGGGAAAAATCCTCAATTTAAAATAATGAATTATTGTTTATTATCACATAAGTCCCTTTCAAATAACTTACAAATGATGTCTTGGAATGGAAATCTGAGACTTCCTTTGAGTATGAAATGTGGCGTTTTTCCTAAGCATGATATAATTTTAGAGGGCGCGAGAGTTTCACAATCCGCGCTAAGAGGATTTGTCGATAAATAGATGAATAAGAGTATGGAGTTAGGGTTCTTCCTTCTATTTCATTTCTTTTTCTCTCTCTCTCCCTCTCTCCTATTCTTCGGCTTTCTTCACCATTATTTACAGAATCAACTATAAAACTCTAACGGAACCTGGGCGGATTGATGTGGGATCACAGCGAATGCATCGCTAACGACGAACAACCGGATTGAGGTAGGATTGTTGGTTAATTTCCACACCTTCATCAATTTCAGGAGTTTTTTTTTCAATTTCTTCATTTAAATTCTATAATTTTGGAATTGGGGTGATGGCTGAATGAACACGGCCTATGCCTGAGCCCCATTTTATTTGTCGTCATGGGGTATTCTTCGTCCAAATTTTTGGACGTTCCAAATCATGTCTGATCAATGATCGAGGGCATGCGTTGTGAGGGCCCCACACCGATGATTCTGAATCCACCTTCGGATTTCGAATTGGGCTAGTGGAGCGGTGGCGGTGGTTGTCGAAAGCCCGATCTCTGGAATGGGTGGTGGCCAGAGGTCGTGCGTCTGGTAGCGAGTGCTGCCAGGGGTCGGACGAGGTGGCGACATTTGGTGTGGCCAGCGCGGATGTGGTATTTTCGGTAGTAGCTGAGCCGAGGTGGTGGCCAGAATGGAAAAGCGGGGAGCCTAGGTATCGATGGTGTTAGGTGGAGCTGTTGCGGCAGTGCGCCCCATAGGATGATGGAGAGGTAGCACAAATGAGGTGGCGCAGATGAGGTGGCCGCGACAGTGTGCAGAGCGTGGTGTCTAGGTGGAGCCAGCAGCCGAGCGAGGGAGCCCGGGCGGTTGCGATGCGGGCGACCGGTGCGCGGCGGTGCGGTCGGTCGATAGCCGGAGGCAATGGGACTTGGTTGGTCATGGTCAGGGAGAAGCACCCAAGGCGTTGACCTCGTTTGCGGTGAAGCGTGGAGAAGGACCCGCAAACAGCTGGTCCTGCTAGGCGACGCAGAGAAGACCAGCCTTGGCGGGTTTGCTTTGGAGAACCAGAACAGAGGAGGGTCCGGTGTGGCTGGAGCGGGCCGCGACTAGTCTGGTCGGACCCCCGGTTAGGCTGTAGGCCGGCAGTTCAGACCGGGCCAACCGGGATTTACCGACTCGGTTGGCCCCCTTGTGATCAAGGGGTCGTATCTCTTAAACAGCGTGTCCATTAGACGAGCCGTCTACGACTGTGGGTCCATCTCTTTGAGATGGAAATTTTATGTTGGGTTTCCGGGTTTTTGGGTTATGTTCCCGAAGATGGGTGTCCAAAAAATATATTATATAATAATATTAAATTATTATTAATGTTTACAATTGACGTATTCACGAGTCAGATGTTATTTTGACACACCGTTAGAGGTGATGCGGCCCAAGAGTTGATACAGTCCTTCTACAGTTCATTAGGAACCTTTACGTCTTGGTTTCATTGCTTGGTGGCATGAAAAGCTTAATGTGAATAGTTAATTAATTATTTAAATTAATTAATTATTCTTGTGTCAGACCTAACTCATACTTGAGATGTCCGATTGACGCACCGTCCACGGTAGCGTGAACCCATTCATCGTGAAGACTTTTTGAGATGCTTTCCGAAGCATTCGGATTGGAGAGAAGGTGTGGGCCCCATAGGGCCGAGTTCACACTTTTTAGGGTGAAACACCACTTTTTCACCCGACACCAGTTTGGGGTGTTCGAGTACTAATTACTGAGTGTTCTTCCAAGGGGATTGCGATGACACAATACGCCCGCCTAAATTCGGGCCCAAGGCGTGGGCCCTATAAGGCGACTTTCAGACGTATGCTTTGATTTTACGACTTATGCTTCATAATTATGGTCAGGGAAAATGAAAAGCTTACAACGTGTGGTTATCTACAAGGAACACAATGTTATGAATTGCGTGACATGTTTTAGGGCCGAGATGTCGGTCCCATAGGGCCCCATTTGCATATAACACAGGTAGTTGTAGCTTCCGCATCTGGAGTCTGTTTTAGGAATTGTATGTGTCATTGTGGCCCTGGCATTGAGGCGAAATTGACTGGGGGGGGCTTTCAAGCATTGAAGACAGTGTTGAGGCGTGCGCCCCACATGCCGTCTTTTTTTCTTTGAGCAGTGTTTCATGACTTTTTCTTCAAACGTCTGTATGGGGCGAATGAGTAGTCTTTTGGTGTGTTTTTTCAAGAGCATCGCGATGGCGTATTCTGCCCGACCTCTTTCGGGACCGAGGTGTGGGTCCCACGAGACACCATATGGGAATAAAGTTTTGTTTAATAACATTTCCATCGGGAGACTGTTTCCAGTGAGTAAATAGTATAGCACGAATGTTTTTCTGAGAGGATTGTAACAATGTATTCTGTTTGGGCGTGCTGATCCTCTTTCTAGATCTCATTAAATGTGTAAACCTGAAATGGTGTTTGTCGAAGGTTCCATTGATCCACTCTGATCGTACGCACGGTAGCGGTGTTAGTGACACCTAGTGATTTCACATGCAGTGTGGATTTATCGGAATAGTTCTCGATTTACCCTCCAGCCGGTTTCCCATTGACTATAGTGTTTACCCTATAGTGATGCTGGGTAGTGGGTAACCGTTGACCTTTCAGTTTACCCTCCATTGAGGCTGGGAAATGGGTTACTTGTTGTCCTTTTTGGGTTCACCCTCCAGTGAGACTGGGTAGTGGGTTACCAGTTGACCTTAGGGTTTACCCTCCATCGAAGCTAGGCAGTGGGTTACCTGTTGACCTTAGGGTTTTCCCTCCAATGAGGCTGGGAAGTGGGTTAACCGTTGACCTCTTAGGGTTCTACCTCCAGCGAGCCTAGGCTGTGGGTTACCGGTTGACCGTAGGGTGTGCCCTCCAGTGAGGCTTGGCAGTGGGTTACCCATTGACCTCTGAGGGTTCACCCTCCATTGAGACTGGGTAGTGGGTTACCCGTTCGTCTTAGGGTTTACCCTCCAGTACGGTTGGGAAGTGGGTTACCCGTTAACCTTAGAGTTTACCCGCTAGTGAGGCTGGGAAGTGGGTTACCCGTTCATCTTAGGGTTAACCCTCCAGCGGGGCTGGGTAGTGGGTTACCTATTAACCATATAGTTTACCCTCCAGTGGGGCTGGGTGGTGGGTTACCCGACAAATTCTTTTAGACTCATCCATTTCTAGGAGGATAGATAGTGACTTTTCTTTGTGATTACCAGAGTGAGACTTTTAGTTGTATGGTTCAGCGATGAGACAGCTTTGACATGCAGGACATTTCGGCTTCGGTGATGGATATCCTTAGAACTGTTGATGAATTTTCCTGGGCTGAGTTTGGAGATCAAGATCCCCTTACCCACTCATTCAGGATTCTTGTAGAGAATATATATATACACCCACCTTTTTTTTCACTCCTTGGGTTAAGTTACTCTCCTTATAGAAGGGGAAAAGACGTGCGGGGTATGCCACAAGCTTTCCATGTCTAGCTCCACTTGGTTGGAAAAGCCCGCTTCCTTTGTATTGTCGGGTTGACCTGCACATTCTCATTTGTACTCTTACTGTGTTCCTGCTCTGTCTACTGCGCGCCGTTTATAGTTCCTCGTATGATTCTCCTTCGAGCTTTTGGGGCATCCTACTGAATATATTTATACTCACCCCTACTTGGGATTTTCCCTCACTTATTGTTCCCTTGAAGACGATAGACAGGTCGATCGAGACTACGGAGGAGTGTAGAATACACAAGTCGTTGGGGTGCATTCAGTGGATTTAGGAGGATTTCTGGGTGTGAGTCTCAACAGCTATTTAATTTCATTTACCAGTTTCCAGGTTGTGGCACATTTCTGGTTGGGCACGTCTTTTTCCCCTTTTACTGTTCAGTTTAATTGTCATTCTACTTTCCAGCTTTCTTTGTATTGGTTAGAGGTTGATGCTTGTATGTTGGTTTCCCTTTTGAAGTAGTGTGGTGTCTTGCTTTATTTTTTCTGCACTATTTCATTGAGTTAGCTATCTGTGTCTGTACAGTTCCTTAGGCAATGACCTCCCCTAGTTTGTTTTGCCTTCAATGCTAGTCTCTAGCCCCTGGCCTATGGAGGCGGGCTTGGGTTGTTGTGGATCGAGCCCCGGTACAGGTGGGGTCATGACAGCTTTCCATTTCTTACACTATAATTCCATTCACTATTTCCATCTAGGACATTTAGACTCAATGATTACAGATTTCATCTTTTAGCTCTCAAGATACCCATGAAAATATGGTATTTTTCAACTCCTCC
The DNA here is from genome assembly GCA_963277665.1 of Viscum album. Classification (NCBI taxonomy): domain Eukaryota; kingdom Viridiplantae; phylum Streptophyta; class Magnoliopsida; order Santalales; family Viscaceae; genus Viscum; species Viscum album. The sequence continues at coordinate 1,098,728,639 of OY728157.1, forward strand.
CTCATCTGTACATCTGTTTTCAGAGGTATTATTTATTCAAAAAGGAAGAGAATCAAACTTTGACTAAAACCCCAAGAAGATATTCCTTACACTAATCAATTGGAGGGTCCTCCAGCAGTGTATCACTAATGTAAAACTTTAATGTTTCATTAACTCTTTATGGAGGCATGGACTAGCCAATAAAAAAACCATGGACCAAATCCATATTGGTCAATTGGCCTAAACGTACCACAAAAAAAAATTGATCACACATAGGGAACCTCTATAAGGGCACCTCGATACACTTCTCAAAAGAAACTACTAACCACTATCCCAAAAAAATCACCAAGAAGAGATCAAACAAGAACAAATACTTCAGACAGGAAGGAATTTCAGACACAATAATCTTTTAAAAAGCATATCAACAACAAGAAAAACACACAACAAAACAAATGGATGTTAAAATTCCTCATATTTCCGTTAAATGAATTTTCAAAAACAAAATAGGATTGGTGGGTTGCACGTTCACTAATCGAATCCCATAAAGCCTCACACATGCAATTCATAGGCCATATCAAGAGTACATTCAATTTCTAATATATAACTATGAATATGGTCACTCAAGGGAACATCAGTGGTCAAAACACCACATTTCCACTTTTCAAAACATAGTTTTCAACAAACATTTCCGTTTTCAAAATTCCCCAAGCATCCTTTCAAAAATCACTCTTCACAATAATCATGAACCTATTAAAATTTCCCAAAATGTTTTTATAAAAACACGAACCATTCAAATAAAATCATTTTCATGACATACATTTTTCTTCAAAAACATTTTACTCATTTTGAAACATGTATAATTTGACAACAAACCTTAATTTTTTCATATCTATATTAATTAAGAACCAAACTCTTCCTATTTGAGGAAAATTTCAAATATCCATTCGATGGTAAACATCATTTTACTGAATGATATTATTCCAAGATAAACTCATGTTTTGATTACGAAAAACCATAATCTATGAATCCATTATCATATTACACAAAAACTATTTCATAAAAACACACTCTTTTTAAACATCATCCAAAATAATTCTGAAAATGCACATTCAACCATTTGAAAATCAAACCATTTCAAATTCAACCAATCATAAATAAGAAATAAAATTTTTCAATAAATTTACATATTCAATGGAGATTCCAAACAATGCACATGGAGATAATACTATTTATTGGTGGCCCGAACACATGGATGGTGGCCAAATTTCAGTCAAACCACCTTCACTAAATGTATTCTATGGAAATTTCCTCATCGACAAATGGATTTCCATGAATTGTGAGCTCATAGAGGCCACAACCACACTAAATTTTTATTTACCGACATTAAAAAATCCACAAGAACAAAAGGAAACCATCGAACCCATATATCCCCTAGCGACTTGATGTTCAGAATGAATAATATTTCAAGATTCACTTCCCAAACCCACCTCTTGAGTGTCGATAATCCTACCAAGGTCCACTAATGAAAGAACATAATATTATTCCATTATTTCACCTACCTACCCATGTCCCCCGTGAACCGGTCACCCGATCCAGCCCACAACAAGGTATGAGAGGCATTCCTGATCCTCCCAGGTTGGTATCAAGCACCAAGGGAATCAATAGATTGGGAATTAAAATTATTTCCCATAATATTAATTTGCAAAATTTGTATATTAGTAAAATTGCATCCCAAAATAATTTAACCAAAAAGAATGTTTAAATCATTTCCAAATTTTTTTTAAAAAAAATAGAAATTCATATTATCAATTTTTGGAAAGATATTCACAATACAATGAATTGAATGTAATGAGAACATAATGGAAATAAAAAACTGTCAAGAAAAAGAGGCCAACCAATAATGCAGCACAATCATTCTCCCTATAAATCTATGTGCTAAAGTAAATGGGAGAACCTAGGAGCTCATGAATAATATAGAACATATTATACATGTGACTCATCCTGAGGGATTTCCCAACAGGATAACATCATATCACCCAAAATCCTAATCATCACCCTACCTGGACTGACTAATGGGATAAATACCATAGTTATATTATCAAAATATTCCCCAACTATGGGCCACTTTCACATGTGTATTCTAAACATTTCTAGATGTCATTCACTAATAATTATCTTGTCATTCTATATACCAATGTTAAAATTTTAATTGGGTGATCTTATCAAACCAGATAAGAAACCAATCACATACACATCCATTACACACAATCAACCTAGACTAGAATGGAATCCTTGAGTCACAACAAAGAACAAGTCACCCGCCATTGAACTATTTGATCTCAAGGGAGTCCTACGCGACAGTCCTCCCACAATATATAATATAATAATGGCATGTGGACCATCCAATGACAGTTTTGAAGATAACTAGTTTTTCAAAATTCCAACCGGGCCTTACATTATTTCACATACAAAATCATTTCCAAATAATCATATACACACAACTATAAATTACAAACCATTTGGAAACCCTATTAAAAAATACATTTCTACCAAAAAACAAATTTTTAGCCCAAGAATTTCTATATACCCAAAATTCACTACTAAAGGACAACCATGCAATTTGAAATACAGTTGGTGTGAAACCCCCTATTCAACCTTTTCATAAAATATAGTACAAGAGGGAAACACATCATTTCAAGTAGAATAATTATCATGAAAATAATACATCATAAATTAGTATATAATATATGTGAGAAAAGGAATCATGAAACAATTATTTGAATTTAAATGCTAAGGAAAAAGGAAACATACATCATCGAAGGATCAGACCAAGCCACGACACATCGACATATGAAAAATTAGGCGGCAACAACTCATAATAGGCCCACACTTGAACACACACATATATTTATATATCCAAATAAAATGAATGAATTTCATATTCCATGAGGTGAAGCGTACATGGATGAAATAGATATATTATAAATACATACCTTAAGTATATGTGTGTGTGGATGAAAATGTAGATCAAAACACATTAAAAAAATCCTACAATCACATAAACAATGCGGTAAGGTTCAATGCACATAAATTAATTAGAAAGGGATTGTAAGCATCATAATGCTCTAAAATAAAGGGTGAGAAGAAATCAGCAGGTAAAAAACATTACCTAAGCTGGCAGCGGAAAACCGAAACAACCCGAAACACCTCTCCTTCAGTAGAAAACAGCAAAATGCCGACCAAAACAGCTCGAAAAGCCCTTTTCACAACCCTAGATTAGAATATTCATTGAAAAAAACATCAATAACTTTGATGGGGTTTTGACCAAGCAGGTACGACACCAGGACCACTGAAATTTTCTGATATGATGAAGAAGAACAATTGAGAAAGCCTCCATCATTGAATAGGATAGGAACTATGAAGGAAACTCCTTGATCCAGTCTGCATAGAGGGACATATATGGGAGGAGAATTGTCGTTCATGGGGGCCGATAAGGGGTGGGGGTTGCGTGATGGGTGATGGGTGAGGGAGATAAACAGAGCTACACATCCCTCACATTTCCTAAAAACATGAAATAAAAACATATAATTTCAAAAATAATAATAACAACAATTAAAAAAAAAACAAAAAAAACAATAACAACAATAATAATAATAATAAACAAAATATGAATATTTTTATTATTCATATTTATTATATCCTCATAATTATTATATTGAAATCATTTTTATTTTAATTTTTTAATTTCTTTTGATTTAAATTTAACCAATTTTAATAATTAAAAATACATAAATATAACCAAAAAACACGTGGCTTCAAGGTTCTATGTCAGGGTGTGACAATTCTCTCCACCATAACGATTTCCTCCCTCAGAAATCCACACCAAGGCATATCCTCAACATAGAAACTGATACCCCCTCACAACTCGGGGGGATTCACAATGAACTACAGACATGAAATCGATAGAACACTATCTACAAATGAAGAGACATATAAATCAAAATCATGAGACTCAAAATGGGCTCCTCACTATGTTCCACCCACCCCCAAAATTGATAACTTATCCTGTTGATTGATCAAAGGAATAGAGCTTCCCATAATTCACAATACATGCCCTAAAACTAAAACATCTCATACATTACTAAACAGAACCCACACCACATTCATGAGATTTCTAAATAAGAGGAAATCACATTTGATGAATTCCCACATAATTTTAATTCATCGAAACCATTTGGATTTCTATAATTCTAATATTATCCCAATAGAGGAGATTAGAGATTGATAACTCTGAATGTGACTAACTATCTCTATGAAAACTCCATGAAGTGATCCGAAATAATTACACTCGTAGTCCTGATGGGACTCATCAACATTAGAAACTACCGATCACCTATGAATTAACATGGATTCCCACATGGGGAGGATTCAACAAACTCCTCACCATATGAAACAATCTAACAAAAAATTCATTGCAACCCAAGATGGGTCTCCCAACATTATAAACCATCATAACTGGTCAAAACCAAAAACATCTTGACACTGCACAAAAAACACCCCCCAAGGGAAGGGGGGGGGGGGAGGGGCCAACAAACGGGGTATCCAGACCACAACTAAAAACATACCGATAACATCACATCTTAGGATGACCCAAAAAATTGAGACCAATTCACACTGAAGGACCCATAAGGTCCATTAAATAGAGGCCTTCAACCAGTGAGACACAACCACTAGGGTTTTAGTAAATGGAGATGACAAAGAATATATATAAGAAATGGAAAACTATTACACAAAAATGGGTAACAATGTGGAAAGATGGTAATGCCGTATCTTTCTACCAAATAGGCTCAACATAAATAGGACAATGACACTAGAGGTTTGTGCTTAATCCATCTTCAATGTGATGGACATAAATTATACAAAAATCCTTCCACTGCCCTAGTGTTCTCATGACAATGTTCTACCTTTATTCCATGACATATGGATAGAGATAGGATGATAGAAGCATGTCCTACCTCATAGTATGTCTTTAGAAAACTAAGAAAAAAACAACTCTTTCTAATGAAAAAATAAACCACACCACATTTCAAACTAAACCAACCATGCCCAACACACCCAAAGATTCACTTTTACCCAATATGAAACATTATCATGTCAATGAATTTGATGATGTACACACAACATCCCTTTCCCCTTGAATAAGGTACATGAAAGAATGTACACAAGGGAAAACATTTTCATCTAAAACTGAGAAGTTTGAAATTCTTAAAGGAAGGATATTAATCAATCAAAATAGAAGTTCTAAAAAGTTCTCCACCAAATCCACATTTTCTTTCGAACAGGAAATCCACATTGAAAAATGTCACCAAACATGACCAATGCATCACAATAGTCCTTACCATGAAAGGGACCTTATTTTAAGTCTTAAATTACACATCACTCCTCCATGCGTTAAACACCAACAACCCAAAACATCTTCCCACTTATCCTATTTTAATTCCCTTCACCATGTACATATTGGACTTTTAGACTCTATGATTTCATATTAAATCTTCAACGACTCAAGATTCCAAAAAAATATGATCTATTTCCAATACACCCACATTCTATCTTCTGATGCGAGTGGTTTCATTTAGTTAAAAAGGAAGAAAAATACACTTAACCCGATAAATCCTAGGGGAGAGTCATTAAATTAATCATGTGGACGGTGTGCTAATGGCGAACCAATCATGGTTGAAATCCTATCATGAATTAACTCATAATGGGGGAATTCAGTACCAATAACGAAAACCGTGGTCCCAAAACAAATAGCTCTATTTTCCCAAATGTACAACAAAAAAATTCGGATCACACAAAGGGAACCGCCATAAGGGCTCTCCAAAACACTCGTTAAAAGAATTAACCAACCATTATCCCAAAAAAACTCACAAACACGAACTCAAACAAGAAAACATCCTTCAGAAATGAGGGAATTTCAATATCAAAAATCATGAAAACAACATATCTATGACAATAAAAATATAAACCAGACAACAATTGGTGGTTAAAATTCCACATATTTCCCCTAAAAGTATTTTTGAAAATAAAATAGGATTAATTGGTTTCACATTCACCAATGGCATCCCATGGAGCCTCACACACGCATATCCATGTGTTATACCAAGAACCCATTGACTTTCACACACATACCTATTCATGTGGTCACACATGGGATCACCAAAGGTCAAAATGATACATTTTTACTTTTAACAACAAATAATTAAATCCACGTCTCCATTTTCAAATTCACCAAGCCTCCTTTCAAATATTTATAGTCATGAAAGTCATAAACCAATTAAAATTTATCATAACCTTTTTAGAAAAACACTAACCATTCCAAATAAACATTTACAAGTATTACAAATTCCTTCTAAAACATTTTACTAATTTCAAAACACATCAAATTGCACGAAAAATAATATTTAATTCAAAATAATTTGATTTAAGAACCAAAATATTATTATTTAAAAAAAATCCCTGATTAATCTTTATGGTAAATTTTCATATTCAAAATGAGATGATTCCAAAAAAACTCATTTTTTATTATTAAAACCATTCCCATTAAAACTATTATGATATTGCCCAAAAAATGATTCATAAAAAACCACTTTTTTAAAACATCATCAAAAGTAGTTCTAAAAAAATATTTTCAACAAATTGAAAATAAAACAACTTTAAATTCAACCTTTCAAAAATCCATAATAAGCATTTTTTAACAATGTAGATATACAAGAGACACCCAAACAACTCACACGTGGAAACTAGGGTTATTGGGAAACATAGAAAAATGTTTGGTAGTCATATGACATTCCTACCACCATCATAGAGATTATTCTAGAGCAATGTCCCTAAATCGACAGGGATATCCCTGACATACGAGCTCAGGTAGGACACTTCCGAACTCCCAATTTATTTTCCAAAACCAAAAAATACATAAGGAACAAAGGACACTATCAAACCATAACATACCCCGGTAACCTGAGATTTGTAATGCATAAGAGTATGTGACACTCATCCAGAACCTTCCCCTGGAGTCTTAAAATTCCTACACCTTCTACCTTGACATCACCTATTAAAAATTGGTGCTCTAAAAGCATGGTCCACAAAATAAACAACCTACTCTAATACCATTTAATCATAAACCAACCGTGTTACCCCTAAACCGGTAACCCGACCCAGCACGCAACAATGCCTAAGAGGCAGTCTGAATCCTCTGAAGATAGCAACATGAATCAAAATAATCAATAGAGTGAGGATGTGAATGATTTCTGACAATACAATTAAACAAATGAAGTAGAATAAATAATGAGAATCCCCTATTAAATAAAAAAATAGATTAACTATTTATGAACTAATAAATAGAACTATTCGAACCTGATGACCACTATAACTCCATGTGACCATGTAGTTAATACTCAAACCAATACATTCAACATCACCAACAATGATTGAGATCAAGCTGAATCCTGCACCTAATACTAAAAAATGAACATACTATAGGCATGAATATTAAAACATTATAAGCATGCCCAAATAATATATTCCCAATTTAATTTCCTTTAAATAATGAAACATCAATTTTAGGTTTAAACCCCAATATATAAACGTAATTTTATCACACATTTTTTCATATCAGAAAGTCATGATCCATTACACTGTTTATCATAATCCCATTTCATTTTCAAGATGGAATATTTGAACTGTTATTTAAGGTCGGATTGATAAAAATAAAGTGCAAAAAAATTACAAAACCATCAACCATAAATATTTTAACATAATTTTAACACCATTAGCAAAGATATGCACCACAAAATGTTGAAAACATAATGATTACACAAAGGAAATTGAAAATAGATATCAATAATGACCAACCAATAATGCACCTCAATAATCCCCCACAGATAAATAAGTACCAATATATATGGGGGAACCTTGAATATCATGAATAATCTAGAACATACTATAAAGGTGACTCATACCGAGGTCATACCCTAACTAATGACTTCATAATTGAAGAACTACCAATCCTCCCCCTACCTAGCCTGACCATAAGGACCAATACTATAGAATTAATGATAAAATATCTCATTCCATGGGCTAATAGGTGGTGTGTAATCTAAAACAGTGCATAAATCATTCACTGAAAATTTACTTGTTACAAAAGGTTACCATTTTCTAACTAATAATGTGTGATAGAAAAAATCTAGATGAGAAACCAATCACTTGGACATTCATCACACAAAACACTGTCACCTTAATTCATCACATGGAACATGTCCCTCACCATTCAACTATTTGATCACAATGGAGTCCAATGCGGTGGACCTCCCACTACATATAGCATAATAAAGTAAAGTGGACCGTCCAAAGAGAGTACTCATGTTTACCAATTTTACAAAAAATTCCTACCATTCTTCACATGACATCCACATACCTAATAATTTTCAAAGAATCAAATACGAACCACTTTCAAATTCTATCTGTTTGGAACCCCAATTTAGAAATCCATTTTTACCAAAAAAAACACATTTACAAACCATTTCTTTATTTTCATACCACAATTCTCTTATAAAGTCCAATAGATAAATTTTACAAACACATTGTTTTAAAACACCAACTAAACCATTTCATACATCATAGTTCTAGAGGTAAACCACTTCATTTCAAGTAAAATAACCATTCTAAAAACAATAAATCCATAATTATTATATAAAATAGGTGAAAGAATACTGAAATCAATAATTATAAATATTTAACGGATAATTCATATGGAAACATACAACATTAAGGGAGTGGACCAAGCGAAGACACTTCGACGCTTGAAAAATGTGGTGATGACCACTCATAACTGGCTCATAAATGCACAGACTTATATATATATATATCCATAATCCATGGAATTTGTTCCTTGAACATTAAGAGAATATGTATATGGAAAACATATATATATATATATATATTATACACACATTTTTTCTATGTCAGTGCACCCTAAAATATTGATAAAAATTAATTAAAAATTTTAATTGAATCAAAAAAACAAAGCGGCAAGGTCCAACAAACCTCAAATAAATTACCAAGGACTTATAAAAATTATAATGCACAAAAATATATGGTGTGAAACAATATACAGGTAAATAAAATTATATTGGATAGCTTCAGCAAACAAAAACATCATGAAAATCAACTCATTCGACGGAGAACAACAAAACCTAGACCAACACACCCCTTGGAGGGCCTTCTCACAACCCTAGAACATATGAATAAATAAAAGAACATCAAACCCTAGGATAAAGATTCAGATGAGTGCCTATGGCACTAGGACGATAGAAATCAGCTGATGAGAATAATTTTGAATTCGAAAAAAGACTTACCTCATCGAATCAGACATGAACTGTGAAAGAGACACGCTGATCGAGTTGGTGGAGAGGAAATCGGAAGGGGGTTGCATCATGATTTATGGGGACAACTAGGGGAGAGGGTTGCGCGATGGGTAATGCAGAAGGGGAGACATACACCTGCCTTAGGATTTTTAATACCCAAAATAAAATAAAATAAATGATAATAATTGAAAATAATAATAATAATTCATTAATAAACCTAGTAATCTTTTAATTATTATTATTCAAAATAATAATATTATCATTATTATTATTTTAAGGTAATATTATTTTTATTTCATTATCATTTATTTTGATGTTAATTTAATCAATAATAATCTTTTAAAAAATACTCAAATATAAAAAAATGTAACCCCAAGGTGCTGTGTTGGATTGTAATAAAAAAAATTTATTTTTATTGAAAATGGGGTTTAAAATTAATTGTGTATTTTATCTAAATGTGTTTTAATATTAGTTTAAAATATTTTTCCAAAGGGTTTTATAATGTAATACTTTTAATCATTATGTTTTAGTTGATCATTACATGATTGTGTGTCCTAGAATGCACATAGTTATCATGTCACATTTTACATAATGGGGTGGCCTAGATAGTGCTATGTGACCAACCCGATTGGGTGGCCTAGATAGTTTTTTGTAATCCAGTACTGACTTACCTGATATGGATACCAAAATAGTACATGGGGATCCCAATATTTATAACCTCATGGGGGTGGCCTAAATAATGCTCGGAGATCCCGTTATTACTGACACGAGGAACCATCCAGGATTGCACCACGTAATCTCATTGCATCACTCAAATTCATCAGATAACAATAATAATAGATGTCATCCATATGGTGATTTCAATTCAATGAGTTTTCAATGTGTTTTGAATGGATTTTTAATGGTTATTGAAAGGTTTTAGAAAGTTATTTATTAATATAATTCTCTAAGACACCAAGAGGATTTTTAATTTACTTTTATTGTTTTTCCTGTTTTTATTGAAGTAACATTTTCCTTTTTTTAAATCCCTTACTGAGAATTTTTTCTACTATAATGTTTTTAAAAAAAATATCACATGTTCTTAAGGATAGGTATCGGAAATGAAGAAGTAATTTTTAAATGCATTGATATTTTCCAATATTATAATCCATTTTTAAATTTTAATAGTTTTGTATTATGAAAAAAATTGATACTAATCAAAGTTTCCACTTTGTATATTATTTTTTTCATGTGAATGATTTATGGAATGATTCTAAAAAACACTAAACCTGAAAATAACCTCAATGTTAAAGAATGAAAATTCATAACATAAGCTAAACCAATGAAATGTTTAATGTTGAGGCCTTATATGCAATATTTTTAATTCCGGAACCTTTTAAAATTTCTGGTGCCCACCTTGCATAGGAGCCTCATCGAGTTTCATTCTGTTTCATTTTTAATCAACTATTTTTGTAATTTTTTTTTCAAAACTACATTTCATTCATTCCATTAGTTGTAAAATTTAATCATTATGATTTTTAACCATTGTATACCTATTATTCATAAATTTAAATATCATTCCCAACCCGCACATATGTTTCATTACCACATCCCATTCTTCATCATGGTTCCATTGTTCTTTAACATTTATTCATTTTCAATGTTTTTAATTTTTTATTACATGTTTTTATTATGATTTCACATTATTATCTTTTCTCATCATTTGAAAAATGTATTTGATCAAATTATTTCTAATTATTTAAAGATTAAATCCTTTTTGTCTAATCTTGGATTTCCTCTTATGTTACTTTTTTTTATTATTCACAACATGTTTAATATTTTCCATTTTTTGATCATCACTTTCATACATAGATAATACACCTAGGTCTAAGGGTTGAGAGTAGGTATGATTCCAAACATAATTAATTTATATATTGAACCTTGGTTAAATTATATCTACTACTTAGGTTAGTAATAATTTTTCTTCACATTTTTTTACCTAACCTTGACCATAGAAAGTAAACATGAATGATACTATCCTAATTAGTGTTTAGTAGAAATACGAAAATTGTCCTATGATAATTCATTCATATAATCCATGACTAACGAACATAATTTTTATATTCTACCTGGATTGTGGGACAATTTTAGCAAAGGTACATCCAACCAACTCGACCAAAACTAATTGGTGATATTTTAATCAATTTGTAGCCTTAGACATATGACTATTTTGTTTTAATTATATGTTTATATTCTATAACAATTGATGAAATAAATTCTAATTCCTTATTTAATAACTTAATTAAACTCCAAACTACCATACATTTTTTAAAAACAAAACTTGGAGAGTGAACGTGAGGAATCCATTCCAAGGGTTTTGTTCGGTTTAATGTCATATTACCAAAATTTATTTTTGGTTTGACCCCACACAACCAAATATCCAAACTGTTATGGTAAGTGTTGTTTGGGAATATAAATTCCAATATTATTATATCCCATAATAATTCAACAATTTATATGTCTGAGTCATATTAAAATAGACCATTTTCATTTAAACATGAAATATTTCATTTCCTGTTTTAATAATGTTGTTTCAATATAATACTGATCCCAAGCTATGTCGAAAGATATAGGGCCTCAAAAATCCCAATTATACGTACAACATGATTTAATAATCACTATCATGATAAAATAATGTTCAATTTTTTTTGAATGCTATTTGATCATCCAAACCACCAGTAAGAAACTATTTGATCTATCAAAAAAATCATTTTTCTAAAATTTCAATCGATCATGGAGATTCATCTAGATTAAATACAAATATAAATTTATCCCTCTCATTCAATATATGAAAAACATCAAAGGACTATAATACTTCTTCTCTAAGTACATAGATATCTTTAAGGAATGTAATATAGATATATATTTCACAATATAAAAAACTAATATCTGGATTTAACGAATAATTTTTTTTATTCTCTATGTATGTAATTATTATGGGTCAATTTTTTGGAATCATTAGTATATATTTTTTATCCACAATTTATAGATATAATTTATTAATTAATAATATTAAAAAATCATTGTTAAGGAATTAATAATTATGTAGATTTCGGGAAGTGTTTTCCAATTAAATTTTAAAATATTATAAAAATTATGAGTACCAAGAAAAACCTACAGGATATTATATATTATATTATTTTTTCAAAAATTGGAAACACATGTTATATGGAATTGATTCCTTTAAAATGTTGTTTAGTGAAATGATGATAATTTTTTGTGGGGAATTTAGTTAGTTTTTTCCCAAAAAATTTGGTCCATTTAACACTAATATTTGACTTGTGTAGAACTTTTAGTTGAGGAATAATTATATTATATTCATTGTACAATGTTTAAAAGATTTAATAAGATTTTTATATTTTAAAATAATTTATTTTGTGGTAATTATGGGTTTTTGGTGGATGCAAGATCAATGCTTTGGGATATAATTTATTGTTAATAAAATATTTATTATTGAAAGTATAAGGGCCTTTTTTAGATGTTTATTACATTTTTTGGAACATATTTTTTCTCATATATATATAAAACAATGATTTTGAAAATTAATTTGTTGATTATTTAAAAAAAATTATTTCAAAAAAAGTCATCTTTCTTGGAACCTTATATGATTAAGGCAATCATAAAACAATAGGATTTTCATTTAGAAATAAATGCTAAATTATCATTTAGAAGCATGTTTGATTGTATTATGGCTAACAATGATTGGTTTATTTATATAAATTTCTATAATATCATTGAGATTATTTTATTAGAGAATTATCATTTTTGGAATGATATATTAAGAGTAATTGATATTATTTAGAGATAATAATATAATTGGTCAGGGAAGAATATGTGATCAAATCCTTAGGATTTTTGTGTTTCAATATTAGGCTATAATATTTTTTTTGAATAATTTATAGAATATTTAGTTATTGAAAGAACTTTTTTGAACTTTATTTATTTCTAGTGAATTTTTTATATAATGTAATTTTACGTCATATAAGGGTTTAATGTTTTTAGAGATTATCTTACGAAATGATACCAATTTTTTATTCCATGGACACCAAAAAAAGTTCGAATATATTGTTATTATTTTCTGTATTTTGTATTATATTAAATTATTAGTATAATGCTTCCATAATAAAAAATCATCTAAAATAAACATTACTTGGAGAAAGAATATGAGATTGATATTTGTATTTGTTTAGGGGTGTAATAATAATTTTCATGTAAGTATATTTCTCTATTCTGTTAATCTATATGAATATATAATTCCTCAATATTATAAAATATATTTTGAAATAGAAACATTTTCATTTTAATTTTCATAATTAGTAATCAATTACCATTTAACATCATTTTAACCCAAGATTTATTTCCAAATTGTATTTTAAATGTCATCTTATTTTCATTTTCACAATGAGGTACTACTGCTTTTTTTATGAAATCTGAAAGGACACATTGTTTTAACACACACCAAATCCACTATATTTTATTCCTTCCTATATACATAATTATTTATGCTTACTTTTATTATTTCAAAGATTCATTCCCCAAAAATATTTCTTAAAAAATTAATAAATATATGTAATTTAAATATATTATTTCAAAATGAAACGTTTATTTTCCTTATGAAAATTAAAATGATAGTTTAAAAACATTGTTTAATATATGATTACATACTTGGATATTACTTAAAATTTAAAAGTAATATGATTAACAGATAACAAACTAAATCTATATAAGAATGTTTTATGATCAGGATGATGAGATCATTAATAAAGCCATTTTTCACAGTATATACTGAGATAAATTTTTTTTAAAAATTGAATATTATTTCTTGGATTTGGTTATGATATATATGAATGATTTATGTTGTTTTAGACACATATAAATAAATAATGATTATGAAATGGGTTTTCCTATAATTATATATCTTTCAATTGTATCTGAAAAAATATGTATATCTCAATAGGTAATAATGATTAATATGGGGATTTGACATTATTCATTAAGGGACTATCAAAACTATGATAGTTTGTGGTGTGAACCTTGAATAATGTCATTTTGGAATTGGGCGTCAATCGAATCCATAATTATATCCTTGGAAATGATCATTGATGAAGTAAATGATTTTATATGAATATGTGAATGTAAAAAAATTATGTATTTTATTAATGTTATTCTCTAATGGATCATATTCTTCTATTCCATTATGATTAATGTATTATGAAAATCCATGACTTATTACATGACTCATGATTATTATATTAATTATTTTGGGTTTGTTTTTCATTTTTTTCTCATATTATCATACCATTATGCTCATGTTATGATTAATTGATCATTGATATCCTCATTATTTTCCCTTACTGAGCATCTAAGCCCACCCTTACTTATATTTCCCATCCTTGGGTTATAAAGATTATTTTTATGTATGATATGACATTGAAGGGTTCTATATCAGAATATCTTATTGGGGGATGATATAGATTTATTACAAAAATTTTCTTTCTGTATACATGTTTCAATATACATTAAACCTATATGATTATAGTGTGGATTGTAATATTCAATATTGAGTATTCTTTAAGTATAATTAAATATTTATATATGAATTATATTGGTCAATATAGTTGGTTTAGTGGTTTAATTGCCTTTGGATACATGGATGAGAAATATTTACTAAAAACCATTAGGATAACACTATATATATATATATATATGAGAAAATCCAATGTTATGGTTGATAATCCAATGCGGTTTTCATAGAATAACATCCATGATTGGATATGAATATTCGGAATGTCATTGTTATAGATTCATTTAGGGTTAAGAACCCCAAAAAGATTTGGTCAAGTACATATCAATGGTCAATATATTGGATGGTGAGGGCCCCTTATTGCACACCATGTTTTTCTCTCCTAGTCGATATTATTTGGATAAATCAATTATTATATATAATATATTATTAATGATTTCAATTGATAATGACTATGAATGTAGTAGGTTAAACATATGGTTTCAAACATTCAATTTTTTTCTCATGATTTAGATATTATAATAATGGATTTCAAAATTATATGATTGAACACTTGGATTAATGTGTCTTTTTGGTCACACATAGCATATTTTGTGTTAAAGGACTAAAGATATAATAATAATGTAAAAGTACTGATAAGTACGATCTAATATGGATGCATCTAATTTGATCTTACATATACAAATTCATTTATAAATGAAACCCATATAGGAATGTTAACTCCTATCCTCAATGATATTATGATGAATTAGTATTGAAACCCCATAATTGTACTTTGGTCACATATTGAATCAGTGATTCATTCATAATTATGGATTTTAGGAACTTGATTCTTGAAAATCAAGATATTCTCTCTCTATTTGAATTTGATTTTATCATAAGAATTGATTCGATTTATTTATATAATTCCCATATCAGTGTATGATGAAAAGGATATATGATTGATATTTAGAACCAACCTATAGACATATGTTTGTGTCATTATAAATATTATCTCAAAAAAGAAATTTCTTCCATTAAATGGGACATGATTCAAAATAAAAAGGAGTCTTTATAACACATGGTTGGATATAAACTCAACATCGAATATTCTAATATTATACAAGATATTTTTTATGTTTTCCTTGAAGAGTTTTGTAGACTTCATCAAAAAATTCATGTTGGTTTTGGAATAGACCTCATAATGTCTTCTACAGATATTTAAAAAACACATTATAGAATAGAACATATTATGTTATATGAATAAAAGAAGAAACTATATAAAATATTTATAAGGGATTCATTCAACAAAGACTATCACCATGTGGGGAAACTATTTTTTCTTTCAATAATGAAGATGTATCAATGCAACTATACATTGATTATGAAGAAAATACTAAGAAAAAAATCTTGAATAAGTGTAAACTAAACCATTTTCATGATTTATTAAATCAATTATGAGGTGTTAAAATGTTTTCCATGATAGATCATTGATATGGATACTATCTGTTGAGGGTAAAACCTGATGACTAACACAAAAAAATCGTTCATACATTGTATAAACTCTATGAATTTATCATGATTCCATTTTTTATTACAAACACCCCACTATAAACGTATATTTAATGAATATAGTATTTATTTATTTCCATGATAATTTTATGGAAGTATTTATATATTATTTTTATATATATACTAATATTAAGGATGTACATGAATATCATATGAGGATTTCAATGAAGACCCATAGGGAGTAAAATTTGTATGGAATGTTTATGTAGTGTGAATTTTAGAAGTAACATTTTTTATTTTTGTATCATATAACTTTATGTTTGGGTATATCGATGGATCCATCAATATAAAAAGTTATTGAATGATAGCCTAGACTAACCAGTGTGACATATATCCCAATTACTCTCATTTTGGATACATATTTGGGAATCATTTTGTAAAACATATCATATATGTCTAATGGACATTCAAATATAATTAAAATGGGATCGATGTTTGATTAGAAAACATTATTGGAATGAACTTTCATGCAACTAATGAAAAGGTTTGTCATTATTACTATATATGGAATGCGTTATAATGGAGAAGGGATTGTTGAATTTTTTTGAGGCATTAATGTAGAAATAGGTATATGTTCTCAAGAAGAAATATATTGTTAAACCTTATGCCTCAAATTAATTGAAGATTCATGTGAGAAATCGCCGAAATTATGATTTGTGGTTAGATGTAGAAATTTTTTCATAAATTATATGGATGCATTATCATTATATACAATGGTGTGACAAATACAATGATAAAAATGTTTACTGAAAATATTAACATAGAATAAATTGAAATGAGAGAGAGAATATGGTTGTAGTTGATTAAATATTATGATTACTTTATAAATTACCACCCCTTGAATGTGAACAAGGGGGGATTTTCATTGAATCTATAGAATAATTATATATTTTATATTATGATGATCATAATATATCTAATATTTATATATCACAAATGATGGATATGAAAATTTGATGGATATAGAGAAATATTATATTTCTAAAATGAGTGATCAACCATATATCTATATAATGATTAAAGTAGCACATAAGTATGATAGATATTTATAAAATGATGTATGAAATGTTCATGAGTTCATCATTGATTATGATATATTGATAAGGTTTAGAAACCTTTTATGATTACTATCTATATTTGATTTTAAGAAGGAGATGTTGGATAAAGATGAGATTTTATTTCTATCTATTAATCATTCTTGTATGATGATGTATAAATATCTGATTGGGTCTATCTAGTGGCATAATATGATGAGAGATATTTCAGAGTATGTGTCTCAGTTCTTGGTATATCAACATGTTAAGGATAATAGATACAATTATTAGGCGATGTTTCAACCATTACCCATACCAAAATGGGAGTGGGAAAATATCACAATGGAATTTTTCTTTTCATTCCCCAAAAAAATTAAAGGTCATAAATCTATTTTGACTCTTTTAGACCATCTTTGGAATAATGAAAACATCATTATTATCAGATAACATTTCTACCTTGATGATATTCCCAAATTATAAATTATGTAAGTTTAAATGTTTCATGGAATAACGCGTGTACTAAATATAGAGGTTATACAACTAGAAAATGATCTTAACTATGTTGAAAAAAATTATAAACAATTTATCATTGTGATAATGGGAAATAGAAAAAGGATACTAAGCTGGAATAATTTATCTTGAGGAATCATAAATTCAAATATGGTGAATATGAACCTGAATATGGGATGAAAGATATCTATCCTTATTTTTTTTATCGGAGTGATGAAATTTTGGGGGTGAAAGATATTTTATGGGGTGGGGGTATAATTTGAAAAAGTAATAATTCATGGTATATTTCTCTTAAAATAAATTTAATTTATTTGATAGCTTGTTAAACAGACACACTCATGAATAATTAATCATTGTTAAATTATACCATTATAACATAGTATTTAAATTTTACATATGAATAATAATAAATAATTTTTGAAAATAATGTATAAATTTTTTATTCAAAGAAAATATATTGAACACATGTCCTCAATTTTTAATAAAAACAATATATTCTTCAAAAATATAGTTGTGCTAATAAATGTTTTTTTTTCTTTCTGTGAGAGAAATATTTTAACATATTTTTTTCTATGATTAAAAAATTTATTAAAAAAATAATCTCCAATTTTGTATTTATATTTTAAAAAATATATTACAGAGAAATATAAATAATTTAATAAAAATAATGAATTATCAATGAAAAGTGACAAATACATATTTTAATTTAAAAATATTTATTCTTTCATGAATATCCCAAATTTTATTTTGATTACATATTATTTAAGACTGAATTTTGTTCGTCTATATTATGATTAATCATATTAAGGTGTATATAACCAATTATATGTTTTATTTTTTATAACAACTTTCTATACATAAGAAAACATTTGCCCATGATAACCTCCTTTCATCACCTTTTTATGGTTTAATGTTAAGTTATATTCCCCTAATTTTTTGAATAATGTTTAGTAAAATGTATTCCATATTTAGAATAAGATTATTTAATACTATATAATAAGGTAAATTTATATTTTCTTCACAATTAGAATAAAAAAATATTATAAAATCATTATTGTGGTTATGGTTACAAAGCGTATTCTGAGGGATTAAAAAAAGAGATAAAGGTAGTTTTTTAATTTAAACAGGTTTAAATTATATCAAATGGAAATTTTTAACATAATTATATAACAAATATTAATCACATTCAATTTTAATGAATTTATATTCACTATGAAATTATTATAATTAATTATTTTATGAAATTAAAAGTGTGTCCTCTATAAAAACTCGTAACCCACATTCCCATATGTTGGGCTGAAATCTATAATATTGCATTTCAAGATTTGAAGTTTATTATTGTGACCCAACATTTTCTCCAAAAAATTAGATCATATAATAGAAAAATGTTTTATCATATACAACCAGATGGAACAATTGGTTTTTGATTTTTAGAGAATTTGGAATAAATCTTACATAAAAAAAACTCATATCAACTTCGACTCATTAGTAATCAAAAGTAATTTTCAACCAATTAACCCAAATTTTCATATTTAATAATAGTTCATCAGAATTATCCATATGAAATCATTTAATAGAAAAAATCATTCAACATAATTCTTTAAAACCTGGGGAAAATAAACAATAAGAAGGATGAGCTCAAATGCTTAGTAATGGTAATCAAAAGAATTAAAAAGTAAATGTCATCCATGAAGATATGAGTCTATAAGGGTATTATTGGATAATAAATTTGTATGAGTTAATCATAAAATAACTCATACCCATAAATTCTAGTAATATAAAATATGAATACATATAAAAATTAAGAGTCATTAGAATTGAAAATATTGATCCCTATGATATCAATCTTCATCACAATAAGAATTATCAACCTATAGAAATCATAAAGAAACACGTAATGGTATCATGGGACATCATTATAATTTTCTATCATATAAATGGATGAAACAAACAACTATCATAGATACTAGACACTCTTACAAATTTAATATCCAAACGAACAACTTTCCTACAGATTCTTTTGAGGGATATAAATTAACCACCCATCATTGGCCTATCATGAAACCACTTGCCATTATTTTCTAACGTAATCACCCATATAATTACCAATTTAAACTGAAAAATAATCAAAATATTCATAAACACATAAGAATAACAAGTAACACCTTTCATAATGTTGTTAACTCATTTGAAAAAATAGGGTCTATAATAATCTTATTAAAAGAAGATTAACTAATGTAAAATATATAAGTCCAATAAAAATTTCATTGAGACATCATTAATTAATGGAAATTAAATAGGTTCACATAAAATATTTTTAATACATGATTACCCCATGGAAAAAATTGTTCCAACAACAAGTTATTTGAAACATGATTAACACATGGAATGGAAATTGTGTTAATAAAAATATCTTTCAAATATTATTAACCCGTGGAAAATAAATGGTTTCAATAAATATATTTATGAAACACGATTATACCATGGAATATAAATGGGATCAACATAAATATTATTGAAACATGATTAAAACATGTAAAACAAATGGGTTAAATAAAACTCAATTTGAGACAAGAGTAACCCAAGTAAAATAAGTGGGTGCCAAAAGAATCTCTTTTAGATATGACCAACCCCTGGAAAAGAACGAGATTCATAACAATATATTTCAAACAATAATAAATCATCCAAATAATGAAAAATGATGGTATCAATAAAAAATATACCCAGTTGATTATAATTAGGAACAATAGTTTTCCACATAGATTATTTAAATTACTAATAAATGATTATTAGAAAATTCTTATGGAAAATAATATTTAAACAATCGAAAACATCTCATACAACATTGAAACATTTCAATCATTAAACTAATGGAAGAGAAATGAATAAAATGAAATGTAGAATATTATTAGAATAATTAGACTGATGATATTATATGTTCTAGTATATTTATATAAACCTCATGAAATAATATATTTGTATAACATAAAAAACATACTAATAAAGGAAAATTGTGACAAAAATACAATACCACTTTGGTATCTAAAAAATAGTTAACTCCATAAAATATAAACCATAAAGGGATATTTAAAACTCCATAGAGTTATTAATAATAATAATAAAATATAATCACGGTAATTTTAAAAAATAAAAAACAAAAATAAATATTGAATATGGAATATGCCTCGTAGAAATAAAAGTGCAACTTGAAACCCCATTACAATTTTATTAACATCAAAATCAAAACACCAAAAAGTAATAATCATAAAATTGAATATTTAAATAAAATTAAGATAAAATAATTAAAGATATAATATTTCTAAATAACAATTACATAAACCACAAAGAAGAAATTTGTTTTTATTATGATGTATTCCACATGAAAGTATAGGTGATGCTAAAATCCCTTACTTGTAATATGATATCTCATTTATGTCTTTAACATACAAGATAATAAAAATATATAAATTATGTAAATTATTGAGTACATTTTCGAGGACTATTATTTCTATCTTCTCACTTATTAAAATTTTTTATATTACCAATTAAATAGATATGTTTACTTTGGGTGTTCAAACCCTATTCGGTGTATGTGTCAAAAATGAATTTGGTTGGTTGAATATGGGAAAAAGGTCATTATATAATGATATATAGAATAATAATTAAATAATTATCATATTTATAAATAAAATATAAATTTAAAAAAAATCATGAATTATGGTTTTGAAAAATGAACCAATGTTGGAATCATGGAGACAGTATGCCACATGTATGCATGAGTACTATTCACATTTTTTGAGTGATCCTTATAAAATGACGGTAAGAAATATTTATACTTAAAAAATGATAATTAAATATTTTATACCTTATTATATAATAATATATTATTATATAACGAATTATTTTTGATATAAAAGGAATCATATCACATGGAGTAGGTGCTAGTCCACATGTCCACACACAACAATATCACTTTTTTAGTTTTTGAATGTGTAATAAAGAAAATGATAAATTTTATTTCTAGAAAGGTAATGATGATATTAATATCTTATAAAATTTATTTATGGGAAATTTTTTTAATTAAAACCATCCTTATTAAATTCTATGTAATGTTTGAAAGTATCCCATCATTTTGACGAGGATGTAGTCCATACGTCCACAAACAATGTTATGTTATTTAAAAAAATCGATTGACTAAAGGGATGTTTAATATAAAATAATGAAGAAATAATAATATATATCAAATAAAATTTGCTTTTCCATCATAATTATCAACCTTTATATGTGTTAATGGAATAACGAATGACATCATTTCACGAGGCTGTAGTTCTCCATAAATGAATAAGAATTCAGTTACCCATTAGATAAAAGTGTGTGTAGGTGTTGGTCACATTCAAAACATAAGAAAATATTAGTATATTTAGGATACTGTTTTTTCTATATTAATGTAATTTGAATAATATAATGAATGTAGAAATAAATAAAACATAATTGTTAATTGAAGAATCTAACATCTTTTTGAGGTAACTCATTTTGGTTTACGCTTAATGTCTTCAATTGATATATTTATTTACAAAGTGAGGAATCCATGGTTATGAGATGTATTTTGATAGATTATTTTGGTATTTCTTGGATGAAAATATGTCATTGATAGTTATGAAGAACTTGATATTGGGTTGAGTTCGTTTTTATAGTGGAGGGGGATTAGAATTCTTGAAAATACTAAAAGGTAAAAACCGATTTGAGGTCTCTCATACCTCATGTTATTAAAAAAAGAAATAATAATGGATTAAATAGGATGTATTATAGATAAAAACTCACACAACTCAAGATGAATATAATTTTTAACATTTTTTTCATTACAATTCATGTATCCCTATTTATTTTTAATTTTTAATTTTTGTTGTTTTTAATTCACTTAACTAGTTTTCTATCCTATGTAATTATTCCATTAAGAATAAATTATAATTTGAAATATTATAAATTTTATGAAACATAATTACATAATATTAAATAAAATTTCTAAATAAAAATCCCATATCTATTGGGTATTAATATTAAAAAAAACACAAGTAACGTGCAGAAACACTACTTTAACGGTAATTATAATAACAAAGTATTGTAAAATTATGGGTTAATATAATAATAATATAATATTTATTATCCCATTAATGGATCATATATTATGTTTATGAACACATAAATATATCTTGGTAGATTATCAGTGTATTTAGTAATTTACAAAATTTAATAAATTATCATTTATTTAATTAAAATAGTGTAACACCCGAGAATTTTATGAGAAATATTTTGTTTTTATGTTATATAAATCATCAAAGGAATATTTAACTATACACAACACTATCTTGTCTTTCTTGACATGAAATCACCGCCTTCCTCGATAGCTTGCGTCGTACGCAATACCGAGTTTAACTAAACAACGATATGCTATTAAAATATTATTATAACTAGCAGTTATGAATAGTAATAACCACTTTTTGAAATTTTGTAAATTTTAATATTAAAAATGGACATCAATTTTGGATTCGGAATATCGAAATTATCCTAGGGTGAAATTTTGGTATTTTTCTGAAATCATTCAATTTTTGATGAATAGTGAAAACACTGGGTTACTATTTAAAAACTGACTTTTTATTTAAATAATTATTTATTTTATTTAAATATATTTTAGGTCAAAATTGATACATAATACCTATATAATTTCAATTCAAATCATTGGAGTCATTTTATAATAATTTTAGATATATAAAAATTTTATTGAACTTTTCACCGTCTTTTACCCACCTCCTAGGAAAATTTGGAAATTCACATAAAACATAATTTTACCGCTTCTGTGAGTGTAATTTCAAAAATCAGAGAGACACGGTTAATATCAAGGACTAAAATTTGGTTCAATGAGATGAAAATAATTTTTGGTGAATAGAAACTATTTAATTTTTTTAGCACGGTTAAATGAAAATAGGGTAATTAACGGTAAAAATGATATTATTGTTACCCTAACACATGTCATAATTATATTGGATAACTATAATTCAACCAAAAACATCCTTAGGAATAAAATATGACCATTTAGGCCCACTTGGATTAGATTAGGACATTTATTATTAATTTATATAAAGAAGGGTTAAAATAGTTAAAATCAATGTTTAATAACTAAAGTATTTTTAATATAGGGTTATATATAAGATAAATTCGACTATAAATTTTAATTATAAAGATAAAAGGATTACCAACATAATGGTATTTTATTTGTAATTTTTAGACTTTAAATAATTTAAATTATTTATGACACAATGATGATGGAGTATTTATATTATTAATGAAATATTGACATAATTGATGTTATAAATACACAAATAAATGTAATTTGAGACTTTTTATGAATTAAAATAATTTTCTATGTTAATATGACATGTTTGTATTTATTTAATTAACATTTTTCGAACTAATCATTCTGTTATTATTTTCAAAAATATCAATTATCAAATAGTGTCAAAATAGACATAAAATAATTTTTTAAAACAAATATTATATTATTAATTGTTATTTGATTCAGAAAAATATACGGTTCGGCCCAATTACTTAGATAAGGTTATATATATTATTAATAAACAACATGTGGTTTTTTTGTCTTGTTATAGTGAGTTTATTAACCATATAGTGTAAGAAAACAAGAAGACACGATAAAAGTAAAATTATTTAACTTAAAGTTAAATCTAAATGATAAGGTTAAAATAGGACTCTAAACATGTCTAAATTCTATTTTATGAGATTATTTCGTCCCATACCCACCATATTATAGAAATAAATCATTTTCGAGCTATTAAAAACCGATTATGACTTTATAATAAAATAATATTTTTAGTTTTTCCAAAGGTGCCCCTCTCCTCCCTTATAAAAGGGAACCTCCTCCCTCTCTTCGTCACATCACATTGAACCCTCAATATTGGCCAACCCCTGACAAATTCTCTTCTCCACATCCATAGAAACATCCTAGAGGTCTGGGTCGTCTTCAAAGACCAATTTTAGTGCCCTTAGAGGAGGTCTCAAAGAGGCACTTCAAAGAAGAGGTAATGTCTGTTACCGATTCTTTCAACTTTATTTCTTCTTTCACTTCTTATTATTTAGATGTTTCATTATGAAGTAATAAAATCAGTATCACTAATATACTGATATGTTATTTTACGTATTAACCAACCCTATTTCACCATCTATCCATCCTATGGAAAACGAAATCACCTCGCGTGCGTACATACAGAATACCGTCTCCACGCTGTGGTGTAATCTATTTTCCACCACCACCTTACTTGGATGGTTATAATGATGTAAATAGTAACTATATATGATTATTGTAAAGTGATATTGATTCTGAAATAGTATATATACACTCCAATACTATTCCATGATCATGGGAATGATATCATCGCTCGTGTGTACGTACGGAATACCATCTCCACGATGTGATGCGACTCGTTCAACATGATTTTTCATTGCATAATGATTACATAAATGAAATGAGTAAAAAAATATGATATGTATTACACTAATACCATTCTTTAAATTTGGTATCTATAACCTAAAAAGAAGATTAAGAATTTATTCAACAAAACACGCATAAGAACAAAAAGTAATAAACACCCGAATAACAAGTAGTAATGAAATATTACTAATAAGATGCTATGAATATAACCATATATGATATCATAAAAATAAGTATGATGCTGGAATAAGTAAATAACATTATTTAAATCATTATACAGGTGGTTCGGACACTTACGAAGCAAATCAAACATAAGGTAAGGGAAAATATCACAATCTCATTTTTATCTGAGATTGTTTATACTTTGGTATTTACTGGGGTGTATTTTATCATCCACATCCATGTTTCGTCAATATGTAATATAATTTATATCCTCTTAAAATTGTTTAAATCCAATTTTACCCTTCGGTGAGTTTTTAGTAAAATATATGAAAGGAATCTTTTGTCGTTTTTCATACGAGGTACTTTTTGACTTTTTCGACATAAGTACGAGAAGAATGTTTTTTAACATATACGACATGAATGGATTTTTAAAACATTATTACCAAGAAGCTTCCTTTACAAGTTTTCAATATTATTTTTAATCAACTTCTTCTAGTTTTAAATTTTATGACATGTTAAGAAAGGAAAATGTTTCTGAAGTAGAAAGGATATTTTCCTCAAGAATGGAGTTCAAGTGTTTTATTAAAATTATTTTCCATCAAAGATAATATAGGATTCTGTTTCGATCCCTATTATTTTTACATTTATTTGATTATGTTGTTATGGAATTATTTTTATTATTTCCTTTTATCTTATATGGATTATTTTATGAAGGCATGATATTTAAGATTCCCATTTTTATTACATGGGTTATACTATGATGTATGGTTTATTATTTTGTGGCACACATAATAATGGTATCATTATGAGATGAGTGGTACCTATATCTCCCTCCAATGCATTGGGTAATGATTTATACCTCATGAGATAGACATGTCTAGAATGGTAGGTTAAATCGGTTCAGTAAAACAGGACAGAAACGTGGAGTGAACTCGGTTCAGAAACAGACTTTGTCCGCCAAGATAGTCTTGGAAATGAGTCTTGAATACTAAGAAATTATTCCTTATGATTATTTGTGTATGACACACAGTTTCATGTTTTATGTTATGATTATTGAGATTACATTTCACTACTATGATTTATCCCATGTTATGAAATTATGATCTCTTTTGCAGGTTAAGATTTCCAAAATGTTATATTCTTATGAATATGATTTGATTGATATTTCTTTTGTATACCATTACTGAGAATTTCAGCTCACCCTTCTGTATGTTTTCTTTCCCCAGGTCCGGAAGAAGGTTATTAAATAGGATATCCCAAAAGGGACTCTAGATATGATTAAATAAATGGGAGACAATGCATATGCTTTACGAACCAGTTGTTTATGTTTTCCAGTTTCTAAAGACACTATACCTATATGATAATTTCCTGGTTTTGTTAGATGTTGTGATATGTGTGCATCAATTTTGATGTATTAAAAAGGTATGTAAATTATGGGTCGTCATTGTTGGTATCAGAGGAAAGGTATAGTCAATATTTGGAAACTAAGAAGTTAAAGACTTAGTAAGAACCCTACGGATAAGTCTAAGCATAGAACACAATCATAGTGTTTTAGAAATGGCAATGATCAACCTATGATAAGACCTTATGTGTGATATTTTATTCTTGATTATGTTTTTTCCTATTATAATTAGTGTTTCTCACACTATTCTTCTTAGTTATAGTCGATGGCTAGAACCCAATGGAATCATGTTAATGCAAAATGCGATGGGCAATGCAATGATTGTCCCCCTGAGCAACCAAACGTTATGGGAGGTGGAATTAAAAATCTTGTAGCCATGATCACACAACTTTCTCAAGCTATGAATCATGAAGGACTTCCAAACGAGAAAAGGAAGGAGAAACATTCTGTTGAATTCTTCATGAGGCAGCATCCACCTTCATTCACCGGGTCTTCTGATCCATTAGTGGCTGAACAATGGATCAGTACCACTGAAAAGATATTTTTAGTTCTTCAATGTTCTGAACATGATAAAGTCATCTTACCAGTTTATCATTTGGAAGGAGATGCTGATCAATGGTTGAATCTTATTAAGAATATGAGGCAAAGGGATGAAATTGAGTCCATGGAATGGGATGAGTTCAAGAACTTATTTTTCAATAAGTACTTCCCTCGTATTCTTCAAAAAAAGATGGAGAAGGAGTTTCTTGAACTGAAGAAAAATGATGATGAATCTGTTGGTACCTATGAAGCGAATTTTACAAGACTTGCAAGGTACGCTTCCAGAATTATTATCCAACCTGAAAGTAAGATCGATCAATTATTTAGTGGCTTTAGACCAAGTCTTCGAAGGGCGTTAGCCATAAGGGACTTCAATAGCTATGAGGAAATTGGTCTATGTTTCCTCAAGGTTGAGATGGATATTGGTGTAACCCATCAGTCATATGGGTTTGATAAGAAGAGGAAAATGGAATTCAAAGGAAAATCTAAAGAGCACACTGAAAAGAAGATGAGATTTCCCTTATTCTCAAAGTGTGGGAAGTGTTGAGTCAATAAGGTTTTCATTATGACTTTTCCATTCCTTCTTGTTTTGAAAATCACAAACACCTTATCTTTAAGGAAAATCGCTTTTATAAGGAAAAATGATTTCTTTAAGGAAAATCGCTTTTATAAGGAAAAATGCTTTCTTAAGGAAAATCGCTTTTATAAGGAAAAATGCTTTCTTAAGGAAAATCGCTTTTATAAGGAAAAATTGCTTTCTTAAGGAAAATCGCTTTTATAAGAAAAATTATCCTTATCATATTTTCATTCATATTTGTTCTTAAGTATGAGATTCAGATTCATTTTCTCGGAGTCATTAAAACTTAGATATAAAAGCATTCTGTTTTAGGATTCGGTTCTGGACAAGAACTATAAGGAAGTTTCATTCCGAATTCCGGATATGAATTCTGACTAAGTTCTATTCCAGATTCAGGATACGAATTTTGAAGAAGAATTCTCATTACTAATTCTAATGAAGAAATCCCATTCCGAATTTCTCATTACGAATTCTGATGATGAATTCTCATTACGAATTCTGATGATAAATTCTCATTACGAATTCTGATGACGAATTCTCATTACGAATTCTGATGATGAATTCTCATTACGAATTCTGATGATAAATTCTCATTACGAATTCTGATGATGAATTCTCATTACGAATTCTGATGACGAATTCTCATTACGATTTCTGATGACGAATTCCTATTCCGAATTCCTATTCCTAATTCTCATTCTGAATTCACCTATTAAACAGAATCTGATTATCATTGTTTTATACACTCTGAATTTATTCACTCCGAACCTTCACTCCGAAATTTCTATTCCGAACCTTTATGTTAGAGTTTAAAATGATGTCATACTTTCTGTTACACTTGTTTTGTTATAAAACGATGTCGTCCATTTTGTTATAAACTAACCGTTGTCTAAGTGACACGTGTACAGGTCCCTCCGAACATTAAGGAAAATATGACCGTTGGAGAAGAGCCGACCTTACCTATAAATAGGAGCTCATTTGAAAGAGCTCGGTGCTGAAAGGCTGACAGATCTTCTACTCATGTGATTACATGCTTGAAGTGATTTCTAGAGAGAGAGGCTCTTATTAACTCTCAAAGCTTCGTGCGACTCCGAATGTTGGTGATTACATTCGAGGTCTTCCGGGGATAGGAAGACAGAGGTGCCGACTACCTTAAAGATCGAGGGATTTCTTGCTGAGAATGATAGAGGTTACCAACTACCTTAAAGTTGAGGGCTTGCGGGGATAGCAAGACAGAGACTCCGATCTTCATATCGAGGGCTTACCCTGGTGTGGGTAAGACAGACTTGCTTGAAAGTATAAATCAAGGGACCTTTATCCAACGTTGTTGGATACCCTTCTCTTTGGGTTAAAAGACTATTATCTTGTTACTAGTAGTTTTACTACTTGTTGTTATTCCGCTGCATTTTGTATCTTAAGGAAAGTATAACTTTCTTATACTTCCTTACTTACTCTGATTAGTTTAGATTCTATACGCTTTAAGGTAGAATATCATATTGTAACTTTTGTTAAGTTTCAATTTCCGGAACCATATTTCCAGAACCTACTTTTGGAATCACTTTCCAAGTTCAGTTCGGTGTTAGAGGTGTTGTGAATTTACTTAGTTTAACTTTGTTAAACTTTGCCCTTTCCTTTTCTTAAGGAAACAATAGTTTCTTAACTAACTTTAAAAGTTCCAAAGTAATTTTTTAAAGTATACAATTCACCCCCCTCTTGTATATTGAGCATCTCATATTATATTTCGATCCTACAATTGGTATAAGAGGTTGGAAACCTCTTACTCTATACCATTCTTACATTTGGTATCAGAGCAAATGTTACTGAAATACTTGTACTCACATACAAGTTTTTCTTGCTCACTTTTTCATTCCGAACTTTGTCATTCCGATTTATCCATTCCGAACTTTTCTCATTCCGAACCTTGTTATTACGATTCTAAGATACTAACAAGTTTGTATCCAAGTTATTTTTTGTATGGCAGGAATTAATGTTGGATCGATTGACAATCTGAATCCTATAAGGCCACCTATCTTCGATGGTAATGATTATGAATACTGGAGAGATCATATGAAGACTTTTGTTATCAATACTGGAGTAGACAACTTTGTCATGCTTACTGGTGATTATAAAATTCCTGACAAGGATGTCAGAACCTTTACTAACCAGGAGAAGCAAGAATATCAACTCAACTATAAGGTACGCAATACTTTATTATGTTCAATGACTAGAAATATATATATCCAAATTTCTTCTTGTGAAGCAGCTAATTGTATATGGAAGAAGTTAG
Organism: Viscum album; assembly: GCA_963277665.1. Classification (NCBI taxonomy): domain Eukaryota; kingdom Viridiplantae; phylum Streptophyta; class Magnoliopsida; order Santalales; family Viscaceae; genus Viscum; species Viscum album. The sequence continues at coordinate 1,098,759,167 of OY728157.1, forward strand.
AGGTTACACACTTTGGGACTTCTAAGGTGATTGAGACTAGAAGAGCTATGCTTAGAGCTGAATATCATGGCTTCAATTTTCCTTATGGAGAACCTATCTGTAAAGTTCAACAAAGATTTATGACTATCGTCAACAGTCTACAATCTATGGGAGAGAAAGGATTAGATGATGAAGCTCATGTGGACAAGATAATTGACATTATGCCCAATGAGTGGGAATCCAAGAGAACAGCTATAGATGAGAACAGGAAGGTTACTCAAATTACTCTTGATGAATTATTTGTAACTCTTCTACAACATGAAACTAGAATGAAGAGAGATGCTGACAACATCAAGAAGAAGAATGGAAATGGTACTGTTGCTTTTACTACAACTTCAAATCAAATGAAAGCTAAGACTCCTGAGAGAGTAACCAGATCCAAATCGAAGAAAATCATTTTCCAATCCGAATCTAGTGAGAGTGAAGTTTCAGAAAATGAATTAGCCAATCTTGCTCGAAGGATGAACAAGATAGCTGGACAGAGAAACTTTCAATCCAGGTATAAGAAGAAGGATAGGAAAGATAAGAAAGATGGAGAAGTAACTTGTTACGAATGTAAAAGAGCTGGACATATTAGACCAGATTGCCCTATGCTCAAAAAGAAAGAAAGGAAGGAAAGACATTCAGAAAGGAACAGGAAGAAGTATTACAAAGCCAAAGCTAAGAAAGTTCTGAAAGCTAATGACACCTGGAGTGCCAGTGGTGGTGACTCTTCAGATGAATCTTCTGATTATGAATCTTCAGGACAGAAGAATCTTGGTCTTATATCCAGATTACCTATTGATAATCATTGTCTTATGGCTAAGGTACGAAATGCTAAATCTTTGACCAATGTTTCCTTAAATCCTAATGATAGTAGATATTATAACTCTTCTGATGAAGAATCATCTTCTGATGAGGAAAATACTTTACCTACTTATGAAGAAGTCTCTAGATTTGCTGAACTTCTTGAGATTGAGAATTCCAAACTCAACAAGAAACTTGACAAGGCAAACTCTAGGAATTCTATTCTTACTAAAGAGATATCAGATCTTTCTAAAGATCTTGATAAGAAAAATGCTGATTTTGAAAATATTTCAAAAAATCTTGAGGAAGTAAGTTCTGAGAAGAATAAACTTTCTAAAGAATTAGAAAAATTAATTTCTAAGAAAAATGTTTTCGAGCCTAACTCTAGTTCTAAAACTAATGATTTTGAGAATAAAAACTTGGTTGTAAAACTCAAGTCCAAAATTTTTTCCTTAAAGAAGTGTTTATAAAACTTTACCCATGGTAAGGAAAATTTTGATAAGATGTATTCTCAAATACGACCTTTAATAAATAAAACCGGATTTGATTATACCCATGCAAAACCTGTTTTCAGCAACAATTATTTTGTTCCTCAAAGTGCCCCATTTTGCACTAAATGTCAATGTGGTGGTCACTGGGCAAAAAATTGTTCCTTAAACAAAACCCAATCCTTAGTTTTTCATAAAGCTTACTTTGCTAAGAAAATGTGGATACCTAAAATTTTATTGTCTAGAAATCTCGGATCCAAACAAGTTTGGATTCCGAAAGTCTAACTTTGTTCTTAATTTCAGGAAAATAAAGAAAGTTCCAGCAACAATATTTGGTACATGGATAGTGGATGTTCCCGGCACATGACTGGTAACAAAATCTTTTTTTAAAAGATTATCAAAACGAAAGGAGGAAAGGTAACTTTCGGAGACAATGCTAAGGGAGAGATTGTTGGTATTGGTAATATAGTTTTCCTTGGTAAAACTTTGATTTCAAATGTTATTTTTGTTAAAGGTCTTAAGCACAACCTCATTAGCATAAGTCAGTTATGTGATTAAGGTTACCTTGTGAATTTTAGGAATGATAAATGCTTAGTTCACAATTCCAAGGAAGAATTTATTCTCTCAGCCAATAGGAAAGAGAATGTTTACACCTTAAACTTAGAAGACCTAAGAAGCCAAGATTTACCTTGCCTAAGTGCAATGGAAGATCATTCTTGGTTATGGCATAGAAGATTAGGACACTGTAATCTTAGGAACCTATGTAAACACTCTAAGAAGAAACTTGTTAAGGATCTACCAGAGCTTAGATTTGATTCTTCTAAAGTTTGTGATCCTTGTCAATATGTCAAGCAACATAAATCTAGTTTTATGTCAATCGGTGAAGTCTCAACAACCGATGCATTACAGTTGGTGCATATGGATCTTTTCGGTCCAACACAAACCGGAAGCATTAGAGGCAAATACTATGTGTTTGTTCTAGTTGATGATTACACTAGATTTACGTGGGTCTATTTTCTAGCAAGGAAATCTGATGCTTTTTCTTATTTCAAAAGTTTTAGAGCTCAAGTTAAAAATGAGAAAAACCTTCCATTGAAAACTATTCATAGTGATCATGGAGGAGAATTTCAAAATTCTGATTTTGAAACTTTTTGTAGTAAGAAAGGTATTACTCACAATTTTTCAGCACCTATAACTCCTCAACAGAATGGTGTAGTTGAAAGAAGAAATAGAATTCTTCAAGAGATAACTAGAACCATGTTGAGTGAATATTCTATTGCTAGACATTTCTGGGATGAAGCTGTAAGTACTACTTGTTATACTATAAATCGAGTTTTGATTAGACCTTTTCTTAATAAAACTCCTTATGAGTTATGGAATGGTAGAAAACCAAGACTTTCCTACTTCAAGGTTTTTGGTTGCAAAGTATTCATTTTGAATACTAAAGATAACTTACATAAATTCGCACCAAAATCAGATGAAGGAATTTTCTTAGGTTATTCCACAACCTCTAAGGCATATAGAGTTTTTAATAAAAATACTTGTACTGTTGAAGAAACAGTACATGTGAAATTCGATGAGTCAGATCCTTTTGTTTTTAAAACCTCCCAACCTACATCTTCGGATGTGTTTTAAAAAACTGATTATCAACCTTTGATAGAAGAACCTTCTGATAAGGAAATTGTTCCAGAAGATATTTCTGAAACATTTACTCTTGAAGACTTTCTACCCTATGTTGATGAACAGGTTTTACAAAACCCAAATCAGGTGTTTCTTAAGAATCATCCCAGTGATAGTATCATTGGTGATGTAAATCAACCTGTAAGGACTAGAAGTTCCTTAAGAAATTAAGTAGAACATCTAGCATTTCTTTCCCAATTAGAGCCTAGAAGCACTGATGAAGCTTTAGGTGATGATGATTGGATCAAAGCAATGCAAGATGAACTAAATGAATTCGAAAGGAATAAAGTCTGGACCTTGATTGAAAGACCTAAGGAAACTTCTGTTATTGGAGTAAAATGGGTTTTCAGGAATAAATGTGATGAAAATGGAGTAATTGTTATAAATAAAGCTAGACTTGTTGCTAAAGGCTATAATCAGCAAGAAGGAATAGACTATGAAGAAACCTATGCTCCAGTAGCTAGACTTGAATCTATCTGTATTCTACTCGCCTTTGCAGCATTCTTTAATTTCAAAATTTTGCAAATGGATGTGAAATGTGCTTTTCTTAACGGTTATGTTCAAGAGGAAGTTTTTGTTGAACAACCACCTGGCATTGAAGATACAAAACATCCAGATCATGTTTTTAGACTTACCAAAGCTTTGTATGGCCTTAAACAAGCCCCACGAGCATGGTATGATAGACTCACTGGATTTTTGCTTCAAAATAACTATGTTAAGGGAAATGCAGATCCAACCCTTTTTATAAAGAAAGATAAGAAAAATGTTTTGATTGTTCCAATTTATGTTGATGACATTATATTTGGTTCAACTCAGCAATCTTTGACTGACTCTTTTGCTAGTCTAATGAAATCTGAGTTTGAAATGAGTATGATGGGTGAGTTAACATTTTTCCTTGGTTTTCAAATTTCTCAAAAACCAGAAGGAACCTACATATCTCAACATAAGTATATTAAAGATCTTCTTAAAAAATATGGTTATGACAACACTAAGAGTATAATTACTCCTATTGGTACCTCAAACTCTTTAGATCTTGATGAAGCTGGGAAACCAGTAGATCAAACATCTTTTAGAGGTATGATTGGAAGTCTACTTTACTTAACAGCTAGTCGACCAGACTTAATGTTTTCAGTATGCTTATGTGCAAGATATCAGTCCAATCCTAAGGAATCTCACATAAAGGCAGTAAAAAGAATTTTTCGCTACCTTAAGGGAACCATGGATCTAGGATTATTTTATACTTCTGGAAATGATTTTGTTCTAAAAATCTTTTCTGATGTTGACTTTGGTGGATGTAGAATGGATAGGAAAAGTACATCCGGAACTTGTCATTTCTTAGGAGATTCATTAGTTTCTTGGTCATGCAAGAAGCAACATTCTGTAGCACTCTCCACTGCTGAAGCTGAATATGTAGCAGCTGGAAGTTGTTGTGCACAAGTGTTGTGGATGCAACACACACTCACAGACTATGGCTTGAGTTTTACTAAAACTCAAATTTTGTGTGATAACACAAGTGCCATCTCCCTAAGTAAGAACCCTGCACATCATTCTCGTGCAAAACACATAGATATTAGGCATCACTTTCATAGGGATCACACACTCAAAGGAGATATTATTCTTCAGTTTATCGGAATGCAAGATCAACTTGCTGACATTTTCACAAAATCCTTGCATTCTGATAGATTTGAATATATTAAACAGAAGTTAGGAATGATAACCGTAAGGTAATCTTCCTCAATTAACTTTCTGTTGAAAAAATCTCCTTACAGTAATAAACTCCTTTTCATAGGGGGAGTACATTTGATTGTTTGTTTAACAAAGTTTTTCAAAAAAAAATTTCATACTTTTCGGAACGAAGATTTCCGGAATGAAAACTTACGGAATGAAACTTTTCCAGAATGGATATTTTCGTACAGAATACTTCTGGAATGAAAGTATTCGTATTGAAAATTTCCGGAATGGACAACATTCGTACTGGGACTTTCATAACCAGATTTTCGTACCAAGTTTTGTTTTTCATATTTACTTTTTCGTATTGAATTTTTCGTATTGACTTTTTCGTATTGACTTTTTCGTATTGAGTTTTTCGTATTTAGTTTTTCGTATTGAGTTTTTCGTATTGAGTTTTTATATTACCCATTACGAATAACTTTCCTAAGCTAATCCGAAAGGTATGTTTTCCTTACTGAAGTTTTCGTAATCATATTTTACTTGCTGGCAATTTCTTATAGTTTGTTTTAGGTTTTTGGATTTCTTAATTCATTACTTTAATAAAAACCTCAAAAAGATCGGATTCAAGCTCTCAACCGTCAAATATGATCTCAGATCATTCTAAACCGTTAGATCAACCGAGGAAGTTGAACCGTCATCCCATTGCCTATATAAAGGGGACCCTATTTTCTCGTCCCACATCGATTTCAAGCTTTTGCGTGCTGAAGCTCTGACTCTCTGATTTAAGGCCATTCCGAACCTCAGTCTTCTCAGTTCCGAACTTCTCAGAGACTTCAGATCCGAATGTCTGCAGAGTTAGCTTCTCAAGAAATGTCTTCAACCAAGCCCATTTCTCAGTGGTTAGTCTACAGAGAGAATTTAGTTCATCCGAATTTCTTCAGAAATTATGATTCTATTATTTCAAAGAATATCAAGCTGAATGGCTGGGAAGATGTTGCGGTATCAAAAACCGGCAACCAAGATGAAGTCTACTCTGACTTTCTTGTTGAGTTTTATGAGTCAGTTTCTTTCTTCAACGAAGATAATAGAGAAAAATTTTCTTTCAAATCGTATGGCAAGACTTATAAACTCTCTCACACCAAGGCTGCAAGCTTGGTAGGGCTATCCAATGAAGGTGAAGCCGAGTTTATTTCCCATGTATTGCCAGATTATTTGGGTAGTTTCAACAAGGAAAAGGCATTAGAAATTCTCGGATTGGATGATGAAAAGGCTCCGAAAATTGCAAGCCTATCTACAAACTTCCGGATTCTGGAGTTATGGGTGCAAGGGCTTATTGTACCGAGAAAAGGAGATAAGGACAGCCTGAAGAAAAGTGAGATATACAACATAGATTTCTTGATAAATCTAAGAAAGTTCAACTTGATGAAGCATATCCTTCTTAATATTGAAAATCTGAAGAAGGGGAATCTGAGAGCTCAGATCATGATGTACCCAGCAATATTGTCAAAGCTCATAGTTCGGTGCCTTGAGTCCTTCAAGGTAGCTTGTAGTTCCAAACCAAGGGTGTGCAAGATCATTCTGCTTAGTGATGCCACTCTTAAGAGAATGAATATAGCTTTTGACAAGGAGTCAGGGAAGTTTATTGATCTACCTCCACAAGTAGAAGTGACTCTGAAAGTGGCTGATCCGGAATCATCCAAGCCGGTAAGGAAGAGGAAACTGAAAGAAGTGGTTGTCGAAGCTGAGGAACCCAAGTCTAAGGAAGTCCACTCCGCACCTCCTAAGTCTAAGAAGAAGAAAACCTATACTGATGAGGTTGCAGCTAAATGGAGAGCTGACAAAGTGAAGAGGAAGGAAGGAGATCCGCAGTTCGGATTAGATCCTGCGGAGGCTAAGGCTCTGAAAGAGAAGGGTGCTGATGATCTCGAGAAACAAGCAAAGGAGATGAAGTTGAAGAAGAAAATGTCAGAAGCCGAGGCTGTGCAAGCATTGTTAAAGTTCAACGAAATGGTTTCAGCAACCATTCCCGTTCCGAGAACTTTTTCTCTGGAATCTCTACCTGAGACTCCAGGAAGAAATCTTGTTACTCCGGAAGAGGCTGTTGCTACTGAGGAAGTAGAGCAAGTGGAAGAAGTTGAAGAAGCTGCTGAAGGAAGTGGTGAGACAGGAGATGTGCTCAAACAAGTAGATGAATATAAGGGAACTCCTTCGGAACACTTGTCGCTCCGAACATCTGAAGCTCAATCTTCAAAGCTTGTTACTCCTGAATTGGAAGAAGAGAAAGGTGAAGAAGAAGTTTCTTGTCTGAGAGAAGAAGAACATCTTTCACTTGATCCTGCTCAGAAGGAAAATGTAGAAGTTGCTGATGAGGAAGATTATATTGTTCAAGTCTCTGATAGAGAGAAGAAATCTCCGGAACAGGTTTCTATTCCGGAAAAAGATAAGGGGAAACAAATTCTTGCTGATACCCCGAGTTCAGAAAAGAAGATGAGGAAGGAAGCTGGTAGTTCTTCAAAGAGGAAGTTGAAGCTTATTGAGGAAGAAAATTCTCCTAGCAAGATTTCAGACTCGGAGTCATCCTCGTTGGGGCATGATTTTGTTGTCCAGTCTTTGAAGAAGTTGGTGGGAACCATTCCAACCTTCTCAAGCATTGAATCTAGATGCCAGATGCTCCAACATGCGCTGAATCAGAAAACCGACTCCGTATCCATGGTTATGGATAAATGTGTTGAGATTGAAGCCCAATTCAAAAAAAAATTTATTGGTTACGAAGCACATAAATGATCTTGCAAAAGGATGACAAGCTGGTCTAAGAAAACTGTGGAAGAGATGAGGTTACTGGATGAGTTTCAGGATAATGTTAAGGATGCATTTGAAACCGAGGAAAAGAAGATTAAAGAGCTGACTGCATCCTTCGAAGACAAATTGACAGAGGAAAAGAACTTTCGGATTCAGGAAGTGAGAGATCTGAATGGAAAGCTCAATTCCGTTAATCAATGTTGGAAATATGAAAGGGATTATCGGATCGAGTTTGAAGAAAGGATGAATGCTCAGGAAGAGAAGATGAAAGCTCAGGAAGAAAAGTTGAAGGCTCAGGAAGAAATCATTGAAACTCAGTCAGCAAGAATAGTCGTCTTAGAGAAGCAAGCAGAGGAAGATCACAAAGACTTAAAGAAGATCAAGACGATTCTTAAGGGGCTAATGTCGAAGGAGAAAGAACCGAAATGACCAATCCGATCTTTTTGTTGTAATTATTTTGTTGCTGACATTTCAAATCTAATGAGAATCGTGCTTGTTGTTTCTATTGTTGTCATTACTAATTTATCAGGTACTTTGTTAAGTTTTTCCATTCCCTCCAATTCTTTTTGAAAATCGCAAAGGGGGAGAAGGAAAAGATCCTTAAGAAAAAGAGGAAATCTAATAAGTGCTTATCAAAGGGGGAGAAAGAAAAAATACCCAAGGAAAAAGAACTCTAATAAGAGTTTGTTTAAGGGGGAGTTTTTCTTAAAGAAACATCACTCCGGAAATATGAATACGATCCTCAGAGTTTCAAAGCCTAAGGGGGAGTTAGTCGTATTCATCTATATTCTTAAACCAAGGGAGATAAGCTTAATGTGTTTCTTTATTCTTAGAATATCTTTTTCGTAAGGATGTTTGTGCTTTCCAAAAAGGGGGAGATTGTTGAGTCAATAAGGTTTTCCTTATGACTTTTCCATTCCTTCTTGTTTTGAAAATCACAAACACCTTATCTTTAAGGAAAATCGCTTTTATAAGGAAAAATGCTTTCTTTAAGGAAAATCGCTTTTATAAGGAAAAATGCTTTCTTAAGGAAAATCGCTTTTATAAGGAAAAATGCTTTCTTAAGGAAAATCGCTTTTATAAGGAAAAATTGCTTTCTTAAGGAAAATCGCTTTTATAAGAAAAATTATCCTTATCATATTTTCATTCATATTTGTTCTTAAGTATGAGATTCAGATTCATTTTCTCGGAGTCATTAAAACTAAGATATAAAAGCATTCTGTTTTAGGATTCGGTTATGGACAAGAACTATAAGGAAGTTTCATTCCGAATTCCGGATATGAATTCTGACTAAGTTCTATTCCAGATTCAGGATACGAATTCTGAAGAAGAATTCTCATTAAGAATTCTAATGAAGAAATCCCATTCCGAATTTCTCATTACGAATTCTGATGATGAATTCTCATTACGAATTCTGATGATAAATTCTCATTACGAATTCTGATGATGAATTCTCATTACGAATTCTGATGATGAATTCTCATTACGAATTCTGATGATAAATTCTCATTACGAATTCTGATGATGAATTCTCATTACGAATTCTGATGAAGAATTCTCATTACGATTTCTGATGACGAATTCCTATTCCGAATTCCTATTCCTAATTCTAATTCCGAAATCACCTATTAAATAGAATCTGATTATCATTGTTTTATACACTCTGAATTTATTCACTCCGAACCATCACTCCGAAATTTCTATTCTGAACCTTTATGTTAGAGTTTAAAATGATGTCATACTTTCCGTTACACTTGTTTTGTTATAAAACGATGTCGTCCATTTTGTTATAAACTAACCGTTGTCTGAGTGACACGTGTACAGGTCCCTCCGAACTTTAAGCAAAATATGACCGTTGGAGAGGAGCCGACCTTACCTATAAATAGGAGCTCATTTGAAAGAGCTCGGTGCTGAAAGGATGACAGATATTCTACTCATGTGATTACATGCTTGAAGTGATTTCTAGAGAGAGAGGCTCTTATTAACTCTCCAAGCTTCGTGCAACTCCGAATGTTGGTGATTACATTCGAGGGCTTCCGGGGATAGGAAGACAGAGGTACCGACTACCTTAAAGATCGAGGGCTTTCTTGCTGAGAAAGACAGAGGTTACCAACTACCTTAAAGTTGAGGGCTTGCGGGGATAGCAAGACAGAGACTCCGATCTTCGTATTGAGGGCTTACCATGGTCTGGGTAAGACAGACTTGCTTGAAAGTATAAATCAAGGGACCTTTATCCAAGGTTGTTGGATACCCTTCTCTTTGGGTTAAAAGACTATTATCTTGTTACTAGTAGTTTTACTACTTGTTGTTATTCCGCTGCATTTTGTATCTTAAGGAAAGTATAACTTTCTTATACTTCCTTACTTACTCTGATTAGTTTAGATTCTATACACATTAAGGTAGAATCTCATATTGTAACTTTTGTTAAGTTTCAATTTCCGGAACCATATTTCTGGAACCTACTTTTGGAATCACTTTCCAAGTTCAGTTCGGTGTTAGAGGTGTTGTGAATTTACTTAGTTTAACTTTGTTAAACTTTTCCCTTTCCTTTTCTTAAGGAAACAATAGTTTCTTAACTAACATTAAAAGTTCCAAAGGAATTTTTTAAAGTATACAATTCACCCCCCCCCCTCTTGTATATTGAGCATCTCATATTATATTTCGATCCTACAGGAAGAAACATGGAGGGAGTTGTCTTAAAGGGACAAGTAAATGTTTAAAATGTGGAAATTAAGGTCATCGGGCTTTTGAATGCCGCAATGATGGGAAGAAGATGTCTAGTGATGCGAACAAAGAAAAGGCTACACAAAGTCCACATCCTACAAATCAATGTTTCATGTGCAAGGTGATAGGGAATTATGCCAATCAATGCACAAATCCAAGGGTTGATGATGATGATCGACGTCAACAAACTCTTAAGGACAAAGACAAAGGAAAGTCACATGCAATTTCTATCTGCGATGTGGAGTATGATAACAAAGTGGTGAAAGGTACACATACCATCCACTCTAAAGTAGAAAATGTTTTATTTGATTCTGGATCCACCCAATCTTTTATTTCTGAAGAATTTTTTAATGGTATCATCGTTTTACCTCAACAATTAGATGTTGAGTTAGTTGTGACAACCCCTAATGGCAAAACAGTCGCACCAAAAGTTTATAATTCTTCTCTGATTGATGTTTGTGGGAATGTACTTCCTGCAAATCATGTGGTCCTTCCTATAGTAGAATTTTATGAGATTCTTGGCATGGATTGTCTTTCTTTATATGGATCTCATATCAATTGCCAAATAAGGGAAGTCACATTTCATATTCTAGATCAATCTATGATCGTCTATCGATGCAAGGATGAACACAACCTTCCAGTGGAAATTTCTTCCATCTTATGGGTCTTGATTCCACTAAATGAAGGTTATTTATCTCAAATGGTTGGTGAGAAACTCACGATTAAGAATATGGCCATTCTACGGGAGTTTTATGATGTCTTTCTGGAGGAATTTTCGGGTCTTCCACCAAATCGTGAAGTCGAGTTTTCAATAGAACTCGTACTGGGTGCTTTGCCTATTTCAATGACACCATATAGAATTTCCCCAATTGAGTTGCATGAATTGAAGAAGAAACTTCAAGAGAATCTTCATAAGGGATTCATACGCCTTAGTGCGTCACCTAGTGGAACATCTGTTCTGTTTGTTAGGAAGAAAGATGGATCAATGAGACTCTGCATTGATTATCGAGAACTTAACATGATCATGATCAAGAACAAATATTTTCTCCCGCGCATTGATGAATAATTTGACCAACTATGCGGATAAAAATACATTTTCAAGATTGATCTTCATTCAGGGTATCATCAATTAAGGGTCAAAAGAGAGGATATACCAAAGACAACTTTCCTTACAAGGTATGGACACTATGAATTTATAGTGATGCCAATTGGTCTTACTAATTCCCCTGCTATCTTCATGGATCTGATGAATATAGTCTTTAGAGACTATCTTGATCATTTTGTGGTAGTCTTTATAGATGATATTTTTGTCTATTCAAAGATAAAGGAAAAACATGAATACCATTTGAGAATTATATTTAAGACCCTGAGAAAGGATAAGCTTTATGCCAAATTTACCAAGTGAGAATTTTGGCTTCAAAAAGTTTCATTTTTGTGTCACATAATCTCAAAAGAGGGGATATTTGTGGATCCAGCAAAAATAGAGGTTATCGAATGATGGTCGAGACCACCAATAGTAACTGAGATCCGAAGTTTTCTTGGTTTGGATGGATATTATCGACGTTTTGTGAAGGATTTTCATCATTATCTAATCTACTCACCAGGTTGACTCAGAAAAGAGTTATGTTTTTTTGGACATAGGAATTTGAAGAGAATTTAAAGGATTTGAAAAGAAGGTTATCTAGTGCACCTGTACCCACACTTTTTTGTAGAGGAGAAAGGTTTGGGATCTACAGTGATGCATCCAAGAAGGGGCTGGGGTGTGTTCTTATGCAAAATAATATGGTGATATCTTATTCCTCACGACAGTTGAAAATCCATGAGAAAAATTAACCAACTCATGATTTGGAGTTAGCTGCGGTAATATTTGCATTAAATATTTGGAGGCATTATCTTTATAGAGAAAGGTGTGATATTTATACTGATCATAAAAGTTTAATGTATATTTTCACACAAAAGGAGCTGAATATGCACCAAAGAAGATAGTTGGAGCTGATTAAGGATTACGACTGCTCAATTCATCACCACCATGGGAAAGCAAACAAGGTGGCAGATGAATTAAATAGGCAAGACCATGCTAGCTTAGCCATGTTGAGGATCACAAAGGATCCAATATTTATGGATTTACAAAGTATGGATCTTGGAATTATAATGAAATGGGAAAAATCATATCTTTCTCAATTGAATGTTAAACCATCTATACATGTGAAGATTAAAGAGGCGCAGAAAGAAGATGTCGAGTTACAAAAGAAGGTGAGAAATATTCCTTAATTCAACCTTGATTGTGATGGGATAATAAAGTTTTGGAATAGGGTTTGTGTTCCTCCCATCCCAGAATTAAAGAAGGAGTTGCTGGATGAGGCTCATAGTTCTTTATTCCTTATTCATCCTGGAAGCACGAAGATGTATAGGGACCTAAAAGAGTAGCTCTGGTGGGATGGCATGAAAAGAGATGTTGCTGAATATGTCTCTCGATGCTTGGGTTGTCAGCATGTTAAATATGAGAGATAGAAGTCTAAGGGGATGTTACAACCATTACCCATACCTGAATGGAAATGGGAAAACATCACTATGGACTTTGTCACCGGACTTCCTAAAACATTCAAAGTCAATAATGTTATAGTTGATCATCTTAAAAAGTCTGCACACTTCATTGATATTATAGAGGATTTCTATCTGGACCAGCTTTCCATGATATATGTGAAAAAAGTGGTAATATTGCATGGGGTACCACTTTCCATTATATCTGATCGAGATCTGAGATTTACCTCGAGGTTCTGGCGAAGTCTTCAGCATACTCTGGATACAGAGTTGAGTTTCAGCACTGCTTATCATCCTCATACAGATGGTCAGTCTGAGAGAAAAAATCAAAATCTAGAAGATATGTTTAGAGCTTGCTCTATGGATTTCAAAGGTGGTTGGGATCAACACCTACCTTTGGTAGAATTTTCTTATAATAATTTCTTTCACTCCAGGATTCAGATGGCTCCTTATGAAGCTCTCTATGGAAAGAAATGGAGGACTCTAACTTGGTGGGATGAAGTTGGGGAAAGAAATCTATTATGACCTGATCTTGTTGATGAGATGGTAGAAAAGGTCAGATATATTCAAAAACAAATAAGAGCAGCTCAGAGTCGAAAAATAAGTTATGCTGACAACCGAAAAAAATACCTAGAGTTTGAAGTTGGTGATAAAGTGTTCTTACGAATATCTCCTTGGAAGAGGGTCATGAGATTTGGAAAGAAGGGAAAGTTGAGCCCTAGATATATCGGTCCTTTTGAAATACTGGATTGTGTTGGGATGGTAGCTTATCGATTGTTTCTCCCACCGAATCTCTCCCAAGTTCATGATGAGTTCCATGTATCTCTCCTGAGAATGTACATACCAGATCCTTCACATGTACTCAGCTCAAAAGTTGTACCGCTGGAGAATGGTCTTTCTTATGAAGACCAGCCGTTAGAGATTCTGTATTATATCAAAAAAGTCCTACGGAACAAGACCACTCTCTTGGATTGCTTTACACGCAACCGCGGCCTTCCTCGATAGCTTGCGTCGTACGCAATACTGAGTTTCACTAAACAATGATATGCTATTAAAATATTTTTATAACTAGCCATTATGAATAGTAATAACCACTTTTTGAAATTTTGTAATGTTTTGTTTTCAAAATGGACTTCATTTTTGGATTCGGAATATCGAAATTATCCTAGGGTGAAATTTTGGTATTTTTCTGAAAACATTCAATTTTTGATAAATAGTGAAACACTGGGTTACTATTTAAAACCCGACTTTTTATTTATATAATTATTTATATTATATAAATTTATTTTAGGCCAAAATTGATACCTGATACCTATATAAGTTCAATTCAATTCATTGGAGTCATTTTATAATAATTTTAGATATATAAAAATTTTATTGAAATTTTCACCGTCTTTTACCCACCTCCCAGGAGAATTTGGATATTCACATAAAACATAATTTTACCGCTTTTGTGAGTGGAATTTCGAAAATCCAAGAGACACGGTTAATATCATGGACTAAAATGTGGTTAAATGAGATGAAATTAATTTTGGGTGAATAGTAACTTTTTACTTTTTTTTTACCACGGTTAAATGTATATAGGGTAATTAAGGATAAAAATGATATTATTATTACTCTAACACGTGTCATAATTCTATCGGATAATTGTAATTCGACCAAAAACAAGCTTATGAACAAAATATGACCATTTAGGCCCACTTGGAATAGATTAGGTCATTTATTATTAATTTATTTAAAGAAGGTTTAAAATAGTTAACATCAATGATTAATAACTAAATCATTTTTAATATAGAGTTATATATAAGATAAATTAGACTATAAATATTAACTAGAAAGCTAAAAAGACTTCCTACATAATGGTATTTTATTTGTAATTTTTAGACATTAAATAATTTACTTTATTTATGACACAATAATGATGTAGTAATTATATTATTAATGAAATATTGACATAATTGATGTTATAAATACCCAAATAAATGTAATTTGAGACTTTTTATTAATTGAAATAATTTTCTATGTTAATATGACATGTTAGTATTGATTTAATTAACTTTTTTTGAACTAATATTTCTGTTGTGATTTTCCCAAAAATCAATTATCAAATAGTGTCAAAATAGACATAAAATAATTTTTTACAACAAATATTATATTATTAATTGTTATTTTATTCCTAAAAATCTAAGGATCGGCCAAATGACTTAGATAAGGTTATATATATTATTAATAAACAAATTGGGGTTCGTTTGGCTTGTTATAGTATGTTTATTAACCTTATAGTGTAAGAAAACAAGAAGACACGATAAAAGTAAAATTATTTAACTTAAAGTTAAATCTAAATGATAACGTTAAAATAGAACCCTAAACTTGTATAAATTCTATTTTATGAGATTATTTCGACCCATACCCACCTTATCTTCTAAATAAATCAATTTTGATCTATTAAAAACCGAATATGACTTTATAATAAAATAATATTTTTAGTTTTTCCAAAGGTGCCCCTCTCCTCCCTTATAAAAGGGCACCTCCTCCCTCTCTTACTCACACCACATTGAGCCTTCAAGATCGGACAAACCCGGCCAATTTTTCTTCTAAAATTCCATAGAAACATTCTAGAGGTCCTGGTCTTCTTCAAAGACAATTTTTAGTGCCCTAATAGGAGGTCTCAAAGAGGCGCTTCAAAGAAGAGGTAATGTGTGTTACTGTTTCTTTCAACTTTATATCTGCTTCCACTTCTTCTTCTTTAGTTGTTTCATTATGAAGTAATAACATTAGTATCTATCATATAATTATATGTTATTATATGTATGAAACAACCCTATTTCACCATCTATCCATCCTACGGAAAATGAAATCACCGTGCGTGTGTACGTACGAAATACCGTCTCCACGCCGTGGTGTAATCTATTTTCCACCACCACCTTACTTGGATGGGTATAATGGTATAAAAAATAACTATATATGATTTTTGTAAAGTGATATTGATTCTGAAATAGTATATATACACTGAAATACAATTCCACGATCATGATAATGATATCATCGCTCGTGCGTACGTACGGAATACTGTCTCCACGATGTGATGTGACTCGTTCTACACGATTTTCATTGAATAATGTATACATAAATGAATTGAGTGAATAAATATGATATGTATTACACTAATAACATTCTGGAAATCAGTTATATATAACCTAAAAATAATAATATGAATTTATTCGACAAAACACGCATAAGAACAAAATGTAATAAACAAACGAATAACAAGTAGTAATGAAATATTACTAATAAGAAGCTATGAATATAACAATATATGATATCATAAAAATAAGTATGAATCTTGAATAATTTAATAACGTTATTTAAATCATTATACAGGAGGTTCAGACACTTACAAAGCAAATCAGACCTAAGGTAAGGGAAAATATCACAATCTCATTTTTATCCGAGAATTTTTATTCTTTGGTATTTAGTGGGGTGTATTTTATCATCCACATCCATGTTTCCTAAATATGTAATATTATTTATGTCCTATTAAAATTATTTAAATCCAATTTTACCCTTCGGTGAGTTTTTAGTAAAAGATATGAAAGGAATCTTTTGTCGTTTTTCGTACGAGGTACTTTTTGACTTTTCCGACATAAGTACGAGAAGAATGCCTTTTTAACTTATACAACATGAATGGATTTTTAAAACAATATTTCCAAGAAGATTCCTTTAAAAATTTTAAACATTATTTTTAATTAACTTCTTTTAGTTTAAAATTGTATGACATGTTAAGAAAGGAAAATGTTTCTGAAGTAGAAAGGATATTTTCCTCAATAATGGAGTTGAAGTGTTTTATCAAAATTATTTTCCATCTAAGATAATATAGGGTTATGTTTCTATCCATACTTTTTTTACATAGATCTGATTATGTTATAATGGAATTATTTTTATGATGTCCTTTTATCTTATATGTATTATGTTATGATGGCATGATATTTAAGAATCCCATTTTTATTACATGGGTTATGATATGATGTATGGTTTATGATTTTGTGCCACACATAAGAATGGTATCATTATGAGATGGCTGGGACCTATATCTCCCTCCAATGCATTGTGTAAATATTTATATCTCATGAGATAGACATTGCTGGAATGGAAGGTTAAACTAGTTCAGTGAAACAGGACTGAAACGGGGAGTGAACTCGGTTCAGAAACAGACTTTGTCTGCTAAGATAGTCTTGGCAATGAGTCTTGACTACAAAAAATGATTCTCTATGATTATGTGTGTATTACACAAAGTTTCAAGTTTTATGTTATGATTATTGGGATTACATTTCACTACTATGATTTATCCCATGTTATGAAATTGTGATCTCTTTTGCAGGTTATGATTTCCAGAATGTCATATTCTTATGAATATGATGTGATTGATATTTTTTTGTATACCCTTACTAAGCATTTGAGCTCACCCTTTTGTATTTTTTCTTTCCCCAGGCCAGGAAGAAGGTAATTAAATAGGATATTCCAAAAGGGACTCTAGATATGATGAAATAAATGGGAGACAATGTAGATGCTTTATGACCCAATTATTACATTTCCCAGTTTCTTAATACACTATACGTATACGGTCCTTTCCTGGTTTTGTTATATTTTGTAATAAGTGTGCATCAATTTTGAAGTATTAACACTGTATGTAAAGTATGGGTCGTTATAAGTAGTCACAAAATAATCAATGTTTTTTTCATTTCTTATGCTTTTAATGTAATTATATCATCTATAAAAAGATGAAATAATTATGATATTAATAAATCTTTAATATTACATAAAAATATTTATAACCAACCTAGGTAGATTCTTCCCTATTCAAAATATTTTTAGGCGTTTTACTCGAAGAAGGTTCCTCTTTTATCTTTTTCCTTATATAACTAATTTTATAGGTCATATTCCTAGAATAGTCTCCCTATAAAATATAAAAAACTGATCATACGATTGACTGGGTATATATATTGTCATCCAATTGGTTTGTACATGTTTTCGGTCACATATACAACTAATTTTCTCTGTTTAATCACTATGTAAGCCTGTTTTTACCTTAATCACTATAATTAATCTCAATTACATTTAGTACTCATTGCTGTCAAAAAAATATTTTGATATTATTATAAAGGAAATTATTATTATTAAAAAAATTTATATCCATTTATTTAAATTCAATAAAAATATTTGGCTAAAATTAATTTAAAATTCTCCCTCTTACGCTGCGAGATAATGTGTTTTTAAGGAGAAAAGTGAAAAAGTTTGAAATTTTTTTCTATCGAAATTCAATGTGAAATTGAATCCATTTGAATTTTATTTATTTATTTATGGTTGAACTAATTATACTTTAAAATAAAATTATAATATAATTTATCTAAATGAATAAAATTGATGTAAAAGTATATTTCAATTAAAATGCATCGTTTGTCTCTATTCAACAAAAAATAAATCTTCATATAAAAATACAAAAAATTATCCTAAATTAAATTTTTATATGAATATGTAACAAAATTAGATTATTATGTCATGTAAAAATTATATAAGTTTAAAAAATTACATTTAAAATAGTTCCTCTATTAAAAGTCGGCAAAACTACCTTTGAAAAATATCCAACATTTTCAATTCTAGAAATTGCATTGATTATTATCGTAAAACTATCAGATATATTGGATAAATTTTATAACAATTTATGAAAGTTATAGAATATTAATCGATTAATATATTTCACTAATAGTGAATAATTAAATTTATTGGGATACAATTCTATTCTGGTGAAAAATAGTCTTAAAAAAACATCATTTATATTCAATTTGGAATTATTTTAATTTCTAATTTATTGGAATCCAAAGAAATTATTTACTAAAAAGGATTTTTATATATTGTAATAATTTATTTAATCTCATTCATTTCCTTAATTAAACCATATAGGTTATAACCATCATTATATTATTAATAGTATATTATTTTCTGGTAAGACTTGGGATTGTGTGTAACATTAGTCAAAAAACGAACATTATATTGCGTAAAATGAAAGATAAACATTGTGTTGAACGTAATGTATCATAAAATATGTATTTCATGTAATTTTATCAATTAAAATATTGAAATTAATTTTAAATATTTTTTTTTTAAATCATAGGATGTTATATTCTTCCCCCTAAAAATAATTTTTACATCAAAATTCGTCTTGGTTATCAAAGGATTAAATTTTAGGATTAGTTTATTAAAACCCACATCATAAAACAGTTTTCATAAAAAATTATAATAAAAAGGGATAGTGAGAAACATAAATGACACAAAATATTTTTCAAAACTATGACTCTACATAGGGGGAACATAAGATGGAATGGGAAAATCCATAATTAATTATAAGGAGTGATTGAGTTCACTGATCATAAATAATTGAATGATCGTTGGAAATTTAATGGCCTTAAAATCATAAATAATTGATGATAAAAAATACCATCATTTCCTCATAATGGACGATATTATAAAATAATTATCTATCATCATATTTTTTTCTAGAGTTAAATAATTATCTTACAATCTTTAATAAGATAAAAATAAAAGGGATATATACTTAATTGATGAGTATAATTTCATATATTAATGAATTTTCCCCAAAATATCATCTTTTTCACTAAATGTAATGTATTGTAGACTATTTATTATCTTATGAAAAAAAAATTGACCCTATAACCATAAAAGGGATAGTCACGAAAATCCACTATTCATTAAACAAAATCTGAAACCATAATAAATTAATGGAAATATATATATCATTTAGTGTGATAACATCCAAAATAATTAAAACCTAAAATTATAAATATTAATTCAAAATTCCCTACTAACATCAAAAGATGATACTAAATAATTCCATATATCATAATCCCTAAGATTCGTTAATCATTTATTTTGTAAGTTGACACACAAATATTAGTAGGACCAGATCATATATTTTTCCATGTTAAAAATTCAATCACTCCTGAAATAATATTTCCTCTATTTTCCAAATAGACATAATATTTGTGTGAGTAGAAGTTCATACAAACTCATAAATAATCTGGGAAAGTGGTAGTACATTAAAAACATATTATCTATCAGTCATGTATTCAGACCCCAATACCATTCTTATTCCATGGGTTCTCACCGAGCTTATGGGTTTTCCCATTCTCTTTAAAAAAATATAACTAATTACTCCCTGAAAACTCTTTATTTTGATCCTTGGTGTAAGAAATACCTCATACCAAAAAATGACTCTAGAAATAACATTAATATCTTATAACTTCAAACCACAATGTGGTGTCTAATACTTTGAAAAAATGATCATCCTTAAACTTATAGGCCTATGATGGTATCCATAACACGTAAAATATTCACACCTCCCAAAAATAATATTATTTTATGTTTTCTTAACCAACCATTTGTACCAAATGTGACATTCTAGATCCCACACTCCTAAATCCTATTCTGCAATTCATAAATTTCAATTTCCAACTTTTATACTAATAATTGTGACACGTATTTTTCATCTAAACTATAATCACTTAATGGGAATATATATATGATGTACAACCATGAGGAACATTTAGTATTATAGTTTTAGAGAATTATAAAAATCCTCTTAAATAGACAACTCTGGCCGACATGGAATCATTAATCCCCATAAGAACATTTATCCCATTTAACCTAACTTTTCTTATTTTACAGTAGTTCATCGACATCATCCTTTCCCAATCCATTATAGAAATAAAAAATTCTTCATTATTCTATAATACCTTGGGAATTGAAACATAATAAGGGCGGGATTCGATGATATGTAAGAGTAAAAATAAGAATTAACAATTAAATGTCATTATTGGGAATAAAATTGTGTAAGGGTATGATTACATAATCAATGTGTATGAGTGAATCATAGTAAAAATCATACCCCTAAATACATATACCATCTAGTATGATAAAATATTAATGGAAATTGTATTCTTAATCTATAATCATGAGCAATGTGATATCAATAATGATCGTTACAAACATTATAAACCTATAGATGGAATAAATAAAAAGACAAATTTTTCGTAGTATATGATTATATTTTCACTCTTATTAATGAAATAACCATATGGTTGACATCAATACATATCAATAATAAAATTGAACATCCATACAACCATACTCTATACCCATTTAATTGGAGGGATATCTTAACCCCCCCCCCTTCTATGGTCTATCTAAGAACCACTCGTCTTTGGTCTTTCAAAAACCCACCACTCAAAAGTCCATATACCATTGAAAAGTAATCACACATTAAATATTTCATTAACTCTTTGTAAAACCAGTTACCCCTTTCATAATATGAATATCACTTGAAAAAGAAATTATTTCCATAATAATCTATTTGAAACATGATTATCCCATGGAAAATGAATGGATCCAATAATAATCACTTTGAAACATGATTAAATCCTATGAAAGAAATTCGATCAATAAAAATAACAATAAATATTTAATAACACCTTGAAATTTAATGGGTCCAATAAAAATATCTTTCAAACATGACTAACCCACAAAAAGAAAATGAGGTCAATAAAAATTTCATTGAAACAACATTTACCCATTGAAATGAAATGGGTTCAATAAAAATCTATATGAAATGTTATTAACACATGGAAATGAGTTGAGTTAAATAAAAATATCATGAAAAAATTATTATACCATGTAAAATAATTTTGTTAACAAAATATATTTGAAACATGAGTCACCCATGAAAAATAAATGGATTCTATAAAGTCCCATTAGGACATGATCAAGCTATGGAAAAATAAACGCGTTTCAGAATGGTGTCTTTAAAACAAATTTAATAAATTAAAATAATTAATAAGGATAGAATCATTGAAATGAATCCCTAGTATAGGATAATTATAAACAAGGATTATTGATATTGATGAATGTAAATACCATTAAAATGTCGTTTGAATAATCTTGAGAAAAATAATCCTTAAACATTCCAAAGTATCCCATACCACTTTGAAGCATTTAAATAACTAACCCCATGAATCAAATGACATTATATGAAAAATATAATATCTTGATAATAAAGATATAAAGTAAATAAAATTCTAAGTGATAATTTTCATATCCTTATAAAATAATATAGTTATATAGAATATCAAATTACCCATAGAAAGAAAACTGGGACAAAAATACAAAACCACTTGGGTAACATTAACATCATAACCCCCAAGAAATAGTTATCATAAAAAGATATTTAAATACCAATAAATTAAGGTATAATATTTATAAAACATATTTATTGTTAGTATATATAAAATTTAATATACATAAGTGTTAAATATGATATATTTCTCGTAGAAATCAATGTGAGCCGAGAAATCCCATTAAAACTGTAGTAACATCTGAATCAGAAACCCCCAAGTAAAGATAATAAAATGAAACATTTAAATAAAATTAATATGAAATAAATCATTATATAATAAATCAATATGGTTCGTCGATTAAACACACAATATAAATAAATAGTGATTATGACGTATGCCTCCAAGAATTAAATGTGATAAAATAATCATTTACCTCGAGTCTGATTGGCCACGTGTCTTTGTCATACTAAATAATTATATTTTATAATTATATAAATTATTAATAATATTTTTTATTTTTATAATTAATTTCTTTTCAATTATTTAAAATTTGTAGACAAAAAAATAAAAAATTATTTTTATATCAGGTTTTTTGACCCTATTCAGTTTATGTATCAAGAAATTACATTGGTTGATCGGCTAAGGTCAAATGTTCATTATATAAAAAATTTTAGAATAATAATCATGAATATTTATTTCAATATTTATATATTTCATAATTTTATTACAAATAATTAAAAATGGTTTGGAAAAATGATCCAAAGTAAAAATCACGGCAATGGTAGGCCGTATGTACACATGAATAACATTCCCATATTTCAATAATCTTGTGGAAATAGGTTATGTGATAACTATAATTATTTTAGGATAATTATATCATAGATATAAAATTATTTAATAATATATATATATATATATATATATATTTCGTGTGATGTAAAAGGAATCTCTATGTGTCAAGGAGGTGGAAGTCCACACGTCCACGAAGGACATTATCAATTTTTTAGTTTATGAAATGGTAATAAAGAAATGATAAATTATTTTTATATTATGGTAATTGTCTCATAAAAAAATATAAATTTTATTTATTTTAGATATTTTTAACTAAACCTATCATTAATACATTCCATGTAATGTGTGAATGTATCAAATCGCTTTGGGAAGGCGGTGGTCCACACATCAACAGACAATGTTATCATATTTCAAAAAATGTACTAAATACGGGTCTGTATAACAAAAAAATTAGATATATGTTAAAACAAGAAAATCATATTTTTTATATAAAAATGATATTTTCTTTAAAATTCAAAACCATGAGGAGTGGTAAAGGAATTAAAAATGACATTGCATTATGAGTTTCTAGTACCTCACACATGATAGTTAATTTTGTTACACATTTTATGGACATGTGTGTTGGTGTATGAAAACACCTTAAACAAAACAATTATCAGTATATTGAAGATTATAATGTTATTATATATTAATTTAATATGAATAATGTCTATATGAAGAATTAAATAAAACATAAATTTACATTGAAGAAATATTCCTCTTTTTCAGGTGTCTCTTTTTGGATTTCAACAAAGGGCTTCTTTGGCAGGATTTCTCCAAAATGTATGGAATATTTGGTGAAGAGAAATACATTGAGAGATTATTTAAGAATTTATTGAATGAGGCAATGGTTGTGTGAAGTGTCATTAGGCAGGTAGGGTGAGTTCCTTTTCATAGTGTATGGGGAGAGGAATTATTTTGAATACCCAATGATAAACACTATTGCGAGTTCTATCTTACATCATGTAAGTAAAAAAGTGGAACCAGAATGGATTAATTATTATGTATGGTCAATCAATACGTACACAACACATAAATAAAATAATTTTTATAATTTTGTTCCTCAGGTTTTAGGTTTCCTTATTTATTTATTTTTATTTATTTATTTATTACTTTTTTTGGTTTTCAATATGGTAACTAGTTTTCTATCAAATTTAATTTATCCAATAAAACAAAATTAAATTTATAATTATTATAAAAAATACAACCACTTAATATGAAATAATAAATATAAATTAAAAAATAAGAAACCCATATTATTTGGATATTAATTTTAATAGAAACACAGGTAACGCGAAAAAAATTACATTAACCCTAATAATGCTGACAATGTTTTTACTAATTATGGGTCAATATATTCATTATAAAAAATTTATCATCTAAATAATTGAACATATTTTATATTTTTTAATAATTTAAATTCTCATGGTAGAATATAAATTTTTAGTTATTTTAAATCATGTAATAAATTATAATTTATTAACTAAATAATCGATGTGTTCGCATATCATAATAATTTAATATAATTATATCATATAAAAACATTACATAAATAAATATGATAAATAGAACTATTTTATATTCTTTAAAAATATTTATAACCAAAACTATGTATCTTCATCACTAATAATATGATTTTTATGCATTGAAGGAAATGAAGGTTCTTTATTTTATTTCTTGTCACTTAATTTATTATATAGGTCATATTCCTAGAATAATATCCCAATAAATTATAAAAATAGGGTTTAAGTTGGTGGTGTTATAAATATTTCTATCTAATCGGTGTTTCACTAGTGTTGGGTCATTTATACACTTTATATTATCTGTTTAATCATTATGTAAATTTGTTATTACATTAATCATTGAAATTAATTTTTATTACTTTTACTGATATTTTTGGATATAAAATTAAGTTGACATTTTTTTAAGACAATAAATAAAAATTAAAAATATTAATATATTTTTTTTTCCATATTACATTAATTGAAATGGCTATATTTATATTGAAATTAATCCAACAGAACATACGAGACAACATGTTTTTATAGAGAAAAAATAAAAATTTAGAATTGTTTTTTTATCTAATTTTAATTTGATATTTAAAAAATTGAAATTAATAGTATTTTTTGACGTATTATATCTCTAATTACACTTTAAAAACAATTTAATATATCATATAATATATAAATTAATTATTAAGAAATTGAGTTTTCAATTAAAATGAAATGTTTTTCAAATTTCATTATAAATGAAAATTCTCAAGGAGAAACCAAAATATCACCCAAAAGAAATTTATTAATTTATATTACAAAAAAATATCTTATTTTTTCAAAAAAATATATAATTTTTATAAAAATATATTTAAATAGGTTCTCAATTAAAATGCGGTAAAATCACATTTAAAAAATAAATACCTTTTTATGCTAAAAAATTCATTCATTGTTATATTAACCCCGATAAATCATATTATATGAATTTCTAACATTTTATTAATATATATAATTTAATTTTCATTAATATTTTTCACTAAAAGTGAAAATATTAATTAACTATGATAAAAATCCATTTCAGTCAAAACGTTTCTTTTACTAAAAACACATCCATTATATTAATTTTGACTATATATTAATTTATAATTAATTGGTTACAAATAAATTAAATTTTATAAATATTTTTAATCTATATATTAATAATTAATATAGTCTCATTAATTTCCCTCATTCAATTGTATATGGGATAACTAACATAATAGTATTAATAGTATATTATTGTTAGGTAAGAATTAAGATTATGTGTAACATAATTCCTTAATGCAAATAGATGATGAATACAAATAAAAGTTAAACATGGTGTTTCTTATTATTCATTATAAAAATTTTATTTCATGTAACACTCTATATTAAATAAAAATAATAAATTGAATGATTATATTTCTTTAAATAATAGAATATTATATCATCTCATATACTAATAAAAAGGTATCTCACCATTCACCTATTTATAGAAAATTGAACGATATATCTCACAAAAAAATTTAAAAATTAATTTCTCAATATCAATGTCATTGATTTAGTTAAAATTTTATTCTCCAAACTCAATTACATATTTATTTACGAAATTATATAAATGAGGCTTGCTGAAGAAGAAATATTCTTCCTTCGAGACCTATTCCAAATTATTTCATCTAATACCTGATAAAAACATGATATATTCATCATAAAAAATTATATTCAATAAAAAAATATAATAAATTTTTATTATGACTATAAAACCACTTTTATTCAACATTAATTCAATCAAATGGGAAGTGAATGTTTCCCTCATGTATATGTGTGGACTAACACCTCCACGTACCGAAACAATTCATTTTCTACACCTTCATTCATGGATAGTTGTTATGATAGGGAAAATTTTTATATATGGTATTTATTAAAAAATTACAAGTGTGTAATTTTAATTTTATCTATCCTTCTTTCATTTTCATTCGTTAGAAAACAAAAACATCACTCCTACATACATGTGGACTACCTCATCCATGTAGTGATGTGATTCATTTTTCATTTCAGATTTATATGTATTTTTGTAACAAAAGATTTAAAAAAATATATATTGTATATAAGTTATATTATCTATTCAAAAATTTATTATTATTATTTCCCATTAATTCATTCCATCTATTGATGAGAAAAATCAACATTCCTGCAAACACATGGATTACAGTCACCATGAATGGTGTACTTAATTTTTCTATCTCTAATTATTATGGATGAATATATATAAATATATATAATAAATATATAGGGTATTTATATCATAATTTATATTATATTTATTATTAAATCAAGAACAACATATAAAGACCAAAACTAAGAAACTAAAATACTCATGAAAAATTAAATTATTTACTATTAAAAATGATGCTTTAAATAATGAATAAAACATTAATTGGAATTGAAATGTTATAAGTGGGTTATATATGATATTATAAGTATTTATATAAATATTATAAACAATTATAATAATCTTAAATTTATTATTTATGATTTTATAGGTTTTTGTTGCAGATAAATCTTATGGTATGATATATTCATCTCACATTTATTGTTTTGAGGCACATGTCGTATTCATAAGTTGTTCCCACAATGTTGGGAATATACATTCAATGACTATCATTATGATGCTTCTCATGAATATTATATGGATTTAAATATTATTCTATGGTTTTCTATTTCATTTTATTTTTATTTTTTATTTTATCAAAGTGGAGATGGATTTATTTTACAATCACAATTCTAATAGAGAATGATTATGATTATTTTTCTGATGAGGAAATTATAGAAATATCTCTCAAAACTATCATGAATATTATAATCCTCAGGTTAATTCCTTATATCACATTTTTTTCATTTCATTTTACTCTATTTATGAAATCGTGATATTGAAAATATTATTTTAAAAGAGAAACATATTTTATTTTTCAGTTTAGTCAAACTCATTTTTCGTCGATATCCATGATCTCTAAAAAAATTATATTTTTAATTTATTTTATGATATTTTATTGTTATTTTTACATATCATTTAATATTAACGAAATTTATTAAATGGAAGGTTCTTGATTTTATCTGAAATTGGTACCTTTTAATTTCATTCAACAATTTGAAATGCATCACTATTTTAACATAAATTACACGAATGGAATTTCCCTTCATCATGACCACTAAATAATTGAATGATGTAGTTACATTATTTTGAGTTAAACCATAAGAAATTTTTTCTTTTTTATTTTTGAAATTTCAGGTTTTTAATATCTGATTTCGAAATGTGGAGTATTTTTTCCTTAATAAATATTATATATTTCTTTAAAAAAAATTCACTTTTGATAATATCCATTGATGTTATATATTTTTTAATAGGTAAATAATCAATGTTCACCATTCTTTATTATTTCTATTTATGTATTATGTTTTTCAGGATGAGATATTTTTGAAACTATTTTATTTTCCAAGGATTGTGTTATGATTAAATAAAATAATTATTATGAAACCCAAATATTTTCTAGGGTTTATGATATAATGTTAATGTTTTTGGATCATTCAGAACACAAATGAATGGATTATGATTTTGTGATTAGTGGTTCAATAATTATCTATCCCACAAATGAATTATATAAGGATAGATATCTCATTAGATAATAAGGAATGGAATGGGATGTGAACCTATTTTATTAAGGGACACATTAATCTATGATGGTCTTTGTAGTGAACCTTGTATTTTCATGTAATGGAATTGGGTGTGAAATTAATCCACTATTATAATTTTTATAATGTACCCTAACTAATGATTGGATTTTGAATGAATATGTTTGGGTCACAATCTTATGTCATATTCCACTTTTATGGTCTAGTGGATCATATTCATTTATTCCTTTACGATTCATGTATTATTAAATATAATGCTTCATTATAAGAATAAAATTTTTTATATATGATATGTTGGGAATGGTATTCTATTTTTAATCTTGTACTCTTATACAATTATTCTCATGTTATTTATATGTTATCATTGATATATCTCATATTTACCCTTACTAAATAGATCAACTCACCCATTCATATGATTCTATTCAGAAATTTGTAATCTATAGTTTAAATTATGATATCAAAAATAAAGGTTATAGTTTTTATGATCATAGAGGGATATGATGGATATTTTCTATGATGAATTATTTTATGTGTCTATGTTTCCAAAGACATAAAATCAAAATTGTACTAGAATGGATTGTAATGACAAGCACTAAATATTCATCTAATAAGATTTAATATTTATGATTGAAATTTATAGGTTCATATGCTAGGGTATTAAATGAGCCTCAAGAGCAGCCCATATAATATTGTAGATAAATCTACAGTATATATACTGGCTAGCTGGTGGGAACCAAATTATAGAAATTGATGTCAGTAATAGGGGATCCCCCCTGATATTAATAACTAAAATCCCCCTCTCCCACATGTTTCCCCCTCATGGGGTAGGGGTTCTCCTCAAATTTCATATCATCATCAACCCCCTTCAAGTGGATTATCCATGGTGATACACATTGTTTTAAGTTATATTCTTAATCATTTTTCTATATATTGAAATCCTCCTACATTCATTCTAATGTTATCATCTCTTGTATTATAGTTTGGTTCCCATTCAACCAGAACATGATGAAAATATTGTTTGGGATAATAAATTCATCTTTCCATGGAAATATATATCCCAAGATGTCATCCATATGTTATTTTAAAATATTTAATGAGGTATGTTTTTGTGGTGACATTTATAAAAGTTTGTCGCGTTAATTCAATTAAATTGTTTTTATTTTTTCATTGTATGGTACTAGTTTTTTCTAAATTTTGGATAGGGTTATCAAATTGGATATTAGAATGAATTTGGTCAAATTTATGGTGGGGTGATGACCCAATGAGTTTTATCATAATGTGTCAACCTTAATTTTGATTAATGAATAAATTATAAATGTTATTAATAACAATTTTTTGTTTTTCCCATGAGTTATCAAATCAATATATTGAGATGGGTTTTGTTTATCATACGTGATGACTGATGAGATTTAACCAATATTAGGAACTAATTTTCTCCCTCAAATAGAATTTGAAAAAAATACTTGAGGTAGGTAGTATACATAATTTTCCTTTGAAATTTATCAATTCCTTATAATGAATGTGGTGTGTGTTAAAACAACTTAAGGCATTGATGTGTTCAATTAAAAGGATTAACATTAATATGAATCATCGATTAAGACACACAAAATATTATTATCTTAATAGACTATTCAGTTGTTTATGACTGATGACTTTACATGGAACATACTTAGCCTTGGTGGATTTTATATAGGTTGTGGTTATGGGATTAAGAGTGGACCAACCTAGTGAGACTTTTATAAACAAGAAGGTATGTAGTACCTCCTTTTAATTATTTCTTACATTGGAGAACCCCTATGGTAGGTGAAGAGACACTATCATTCTAATGATGTTGGGGCTGTTGTATTCCCTATGAATCGAATGTTTCCCTAATACATTATTAGGGACCTAATACCCAAGGCATAGTGTCTATATTGTTTTGTAACCTAGGTGACCCCACCAGGTTCCCTAGTTACTAATCAACCCTGAATGGGTTCATATTATCTAACTATATATTGTACTAGGAATAACCATAAAAATCACATGAATTGAAGAATATTGCTTTGAATTGAATTATATTGATGTGTTTAAGTATCTGGTAATCCATAGTACATAATTTGTTCATTCATGTATATATTTTTTATTCATCTATGGTTCTAAATATGCTTCCGAGGACTATTCATGTGGGCCAATGTGATGATTGTATGGTAGATGTCAATTTATGTTACCTTGTAACCAATATTGGGACTCATTTGGTACTATTATGATATGGAATGGACAATGGCATCACTACGGTTTTCACGCATGTATGTTGGGATTGAAATGGTGATCCATATAATCAATTTCTGTGATATATGGATTCATCATTGGGTCACTTTGGGTATCCCAATATTATGATATTGTATATAATCCTCCCAATAATGATTAGTGGTACTATGATCACAACTATTATGATGAGCATATGTATAGAGTAGATCTAGGATACATCATGTTGAGCCCAATTATTTTAACTTTTCCTCAAAGGTTTTCATGGATTCTTCTATTTGTAATGGTGACTTAGAGAATGACTTTGATTATGTGATTTACTTGAATTCATGGAATTTGGATAAATCCATTATTATTAGATAGGGTTTATAGAGAATCCCAAAAAATATATCATCTAGAACTGGATCCAATCAAGATAATATGTTGGCTATTTGAACATGATACTTTTGGATTCCTGGGTTACACCATAGAATCTATTATTTATATGGTTGGAATGATATCATGACATGAAACGATTCACCCATACATTATATGAAATTGGTATGGTTAATTGGGTCCATGTACCTAATGACCAAATATCATATATCTACCACATTGGAAGACATGGTCAATGTGATCTACATAGACACATTCCAGCATCAAAGCAATGAATGTATTATAGTTTTTTTATATTTGTCATTCAACTGTTAATTTATTCACATTGAGCGTATCACATGCACATGTCACGACTTATAATTATTTGTATGAGAAGAAACTTGTTATTCCTTACTGAATATTTTTCTCACACCATGCCTGGGCCATGATTACACATGGGTACCTATGAATCTATCAATTGTATACTACAAGAACATTCTATGGATGATTCCCAGAATGACATTATTGAGTGGATGTCTCAGATGAGGTTGCATATTGATATAATGTGAGGCCAGTTTTGATCTTATATACAAAATAATTTATGTCATTTTTCTGTTATATATATATATATATATATATATATATATGACTGAACAAGTGGGAGACCATCAACTGTATTTAGGGTACAGTTATCGAGGCCTTCATTTCATTTCTTTCACTATGATTTATGTTTATTTCTATTTTTCCCAGTTCTATTTATATATAATGGATGATATTTAGTTAATTAATATTCATCTATTGGCACTAATAAAGGGGGTATAGCCTTTCCATGATAATATTGTAAAACCATATTGCTAGTTTCCATCCTATTGAATTTGAGAATATGTACCTATAGTATTTTGGTTAATTGGGTTTAGGAGCCCATCGAGTGGTCACAACACAAGGATGTCAAAAAGCCGTTTAAGATTTATTTTGTTATCTTACAATTTCAGTATTATCTAGTCAATGGATTTAGGAATTCATATATCCATTTGATTGAACCTAAATTAGTGTGTTGTGAACAATTTTTCATGTGAAAATTCACGGTACCATGGGTAGGGTATTGATTTTCATTAATTTAAATATTATGGTTTCTTTTTTTACATCATATTATGCACATGCGTTATAAGATTTATTATTTATGGTTTGTATAATATGTATCTTAGACCATTGGAAGGAGGCTTATTTTCAATTTTACACATGAACTATAGACTCAAGTGGCATCTCATCCATCCTATTAGGCATAATGGTTCAACATTATATAGTCTTTCCAGTGTGTCAGTTTTTTCTATCAATTTATGATTGAATTTTTAATGTCACAGTTGATAATCATTCAGTGTTTTTAGGTTTTTTAATTGTCCAAATTCCAAAAAGGTATGACCACTTTTATAAATATATTTTTTTCAAAGGAAAATATTATTGATCTTATAACAATGATGGTGATATACTCCCTTCATCCATGGTTGTGTATAGGCCCTATGGGGTATGATAGAAATGAAAAATATTATATATAGCCCCTTGGGGAGAGGGTTTTGGAGGATCAGATATTTATTGTCCCATTAACATCCTATAAGGTGTTTTCCCATATTTGTTAGAATAATATTTTAACTATCCTACCCCATGGATAATATTTTCCATTGGTGCATGTATTTGAGGATGATGTCATTAGAAATGGATGCAGTGAGTGGTGAGTTATGGTTATCGAGAAAGCAGTACAAAATTTGGATACATAGAGTTATCTAGTTCCCTAATAGGTTAATGGGTTTCCATGTTATTCCAATATATAAAGGATTCCCTTAAGAGGGAATTAGAATGTGATATGTAAAATATACTTTAGAATGAAACATGATAGGATTCCCATGAGATAACCCACGAGAAACACACAATATATAACAGTTGTGTATCCCATGAAAATATTTTGATATGATGTAGTTTTTAGTAAGCCATAGACTTGTGGTGATTGAGGGATACACGTTAGAGGTGTCAACAAAAATTTTATTATTTCTTTTTATGTAGGATCACTAGTGAGTTCTTTTTGTTATTTGATCGACACATAGAGAAGAAATAAATTGTATGACATATTCTTTGGGATTCCATATATTTCTTGGGTAATTAATTTTCATTAATGGTTATTTGGATGAACTAGATGTGTTATTGTGGTTAAATAATCATGATATACCATGGAATATTTAAAATTACAGATTTTAGAGAGGAGTTCCATGATAATTCCTTTCAAAATTAGTTGACATTCCATGGATCATGGTTTCCCTAGTTTGGAAAAGTATTACTTATGATAGCATGACACATGTGATGGATTAGGTGGTATCAGATTATACAATTCAATTTTGGATGATATGAAAATGGTGCATTAAAATTTGTTATGTTTCACGTCAAAATAGGTAACCTAGTGAGCAGTCAAGAGTGGGATGAGGATTTATGAATTGTTTAAGATGTTCTTTTAGGTTTGGTGACTATAAGATTTAGATGAAAAAATGGATGTTTGTTTGAGGTGAGGAATATTTTTAAATTGGATTTGGTATAGTGATACCACTGATGGAGGATTAGGTAGATGATTCCTATTTTGGAATGAGTATGGATCGGAAATGATGGCATGTTCTGTTTCATGATCAGACCTTCTATGGTTTAACACAAGGAGTGGTTTATGGTTATATATATAGTCCGGATCTATATATTGGGTGTTTGTGGGATCATCCTTGTTATTTGTTGGGATTATGGTCTAGTAGGGTAATGATAAGAAAACTCTTATGGTGGGTTGTTTGATGTCGGTCGAGAGTGATGTCACCCTCTTACTAATTGATTCCTCTAGTGTGGGATGAATAGATTTATGATAAATTTGGAATTATGATGTTGTTGTATAAATGGAACTGTTTATATTTGGATTCCTTGGTAAATTCCATGAGTGAATACATATATGGTGTTGAGTTGATTATATGTGTAGGTTTCTTGTTTAGGATGGTTGATAGCGATCTAAACATGGTTTGATCAATGGTGAATTGATGCACTTAGTATGAAACAATTGTGGAAAAGGAAATAGTTGGTTAGAAAATAGAATGTCAATGGTACTCGTGTATAGAAACTAGAAAACATTCATTGACAATTATAGGAAACCTAAATATTAGGTAGTTAGAAATATGTTGATAGTGGGAGTCAAGAGATTCCAAGAAGGTTCATCACAGGGAGGTCCAATAGGTGATTTTTCATAAAATTGAATGTGATGAGATGTAAAACAAAATAGGTGTGTTGTTTTTGATAATTAATGTATATTTTTGAATTTTATAGGTCTTTTATAGGGATGGTCGTCATTCTTGTGTTATGCATGGATAATGGAGACTCATCCCTTTGTTTTGGAATGTGAGTGTGAAGGGAAACACTGAAATTATACTAGTGGATTTATGTGTCTTCAGTTAATGTAAAATATAAATATTATTGACTATGTTGATGGAATATAGGTATGAAGTTCTGGTGTGGAATTTCAATGGTAGATGCACCGTAGTATTAGAATTGTCTATTATGAGCTAGGACCGATTGTATAGAGTATAATATGATGTATACGAAATTGGAAAAAGAAAAGGAAATTGAATAATATTGAATTGTGAAGTGGGGAACCATCTCAATGATTCTTAAATTTATGTGTGCATTTGATCTTGCATCAGAGGATTAATCAACCTGAATTTTAGTTCTATATTTTGATGTGAATTTGGAATTTTTTGATGGAATATGGCTAATTGATGGTAGATAGATGTCTAATATATGTCATGATATGTTGATAGATGACCAAAAATAAACCTCATTGGTGATAAGTATTACGGCTGGGACACTGTAAAATCATGTCTCCATACAGAATGTATAATTTCCATTGTGATTTGAATTTTACAATTAGTTGCCTTGTAGTTTTGATTTCTAGTTTTCATAATCATGTTTCCATAGTTTTATCACATTTAAAGAGGTTTTTTGGATTTGGATGCTAACTTGGGAGTCACTCCATGGTCTCAAAATAGAATTTGGGAGGTTGTATGGATTATTAATAATAATATAAAGCAGATCCACATACCAACTTATAGTCTCATTAAAGGGGGAAATTAACCATTTCATGACCACATTTATGAACGAGATTCCACCACCCCATTGTTTTAAAATTGTGCATAAGGTGTTCCCCCTACCATTTCCTCCCATCATCAATCCCCTTCAAGGTTGAGTTATCATAGTGTTTCATACCATTTTAGTTACGTAATTTATTATCTTGGTCTCTATTGGCCTCCTATATCTTTCTTCCAAATATTATTTTCTCATAGATTACAATTTTGTTCAGATTTTAGTGAATCATTGTTTTATTAGACAAATAGGATGGGTCATTCATGTAGCTTAATAAAAGGATGTCCATAGATATCGTATGCATATCATTTAACATAATTTTCATGCTTTGTATCCATGGTTATTTTTATAATATTTTAATTATAAATTAATATAAATAATGTATTTTTATCACTATGTGATAGGAATATTTTCTAGAATGAGCACATAGGTATTCCATGGGCTGTTGGCAGGTGTCAAATCAAAGTTCCACTATGGAATCATGGCCTCGTGAGTTTTCTTCCAAATATTAGATCTTAAATTTTGAATAATTAATTAATTATAATTATAAAATTGATTAATTATTGATATTTGGATGGAGTTATTAACTTCAGATGTTGATAAATACTCATTTTAATATGAATGTGGTTAGATGGGCTAAGACGTGACATAGCAACTAATATCATTCATTAGATAAAAATGAGGAATCCTTCTTTGAGGTAAGTCATATATGTACTTTATAAATGTAATTTATGATTTATTTATAATTAATGTGGTGTTTGGTCATAAAACATATTCAATTTAAATGTTTAATTCAATTTTTTGAAATTAATTGTTATTGTTAGAAGTATGCATAATGTTCCAATACCCAGATTGAATTTTGTACTAGTTGGTTCAACACAGTCTTTAATGATTTATGAATTTTAATTTAACATATATAGCTCATATAGAGAGATAATATGTAATAGTAATGGGTTTTTTATTGTATCAAACTAGTAAGAGATGGATTTTGGGACATTTTTTTGACTATTTTCTATAATGAAAACCCATTATTGGGAGTGAGTCCATCTTTTCATGATGATGATAAAGTGTAACAACCTGATATTTTAAATAATTTTATCTTACCTAAACTTTATCTCGTTGATATACTTTCGTTCACCCAACCCTATGACAATAATATAAAATAGTATGCTGGATAGCATATATGACACACTACAATATGTTTAAATGAACTGTAAGATCATATTTAAATATTTCTAGTATATTATGGACATTGAATTTTCATGTATAAATATGATTTTACCACATTATAAAAAATATTTCAAATGTTCGATGTAATTGATAATTTATTGAAAAAATCATTTTAAATAACCACTTAATTTTTTATGGAAATTCATTATATGCTTTAAAATATATATTCTTTAAAAATGGTTTTAGTTATCATTTTTTTGAATTATAATAAATTTATGAATATTATATATATATTATTTCATATACGGTATATAATTTTTAAAATTGGGATATAAAAATTAACTTATGTTGATATTTTGGGATTTTTCTAAAAAGATTTATTTTTTTATAAATAGTAAAAATCCATGGTTTTCACATTGTTATATCTTCTCAAAATTTAGGAAATTTTAATATCCCATTATGTATTGAATTTGAAATAAATGTAATATAATTATAATATAATTATATTTAAAATAACTAATAACATTCTTATCATATTTAAAACTCTTTACGATACATATTTATTTTTATGCTGAAAATCATATTTTTCTAAAAACATTATTTGAAACAAAAAAATTCTCCCTTTTAATTAATTTAAACATTATTTATAAATGAAAATTTTAAATTAAATTTATTGATTACATATATAACTCTGTGAATTTTTAGCATTCTCATGATTGTTACTAGTCATATATTTGATATAATTTCATCTTAATCTTTTTAAATAAATGTCATGAAAACCAAACATTCCCCACATTTGTGAGTTTTATTAAAAAATTTATTAATCCAATAATGTGTATTGAAAATAGAAAAATTGATTCCATATTTTAAATCAGTAAAATTAATATTATATTATATGGATAACATAATTTTTGGTTATATTGAATATTAAAAATAGTAATAATAGTTTTCCATGGTTTTGGTTAAAATTGGTATACTAGAGGTAAAAATAAGAAGATAAAAGTTAAAATAACCTAAAAAAATTTCTATATCCAATTTTTTGCCTATACGTTTCCTATATGACTTCTAAGGTCTCATAATGTGAAATGTTTTAGCTTTTTCATGTGAAAAATGTTGGTATTATTAATTATTATAAAAATTCCAGTGTGTGTCCTCAAATATAAAAGGACTCTCCCTCCACTCACTTATCCACATATATGAAGAAGTTTTTCTCCATAATACCCTTAAAATTCTGTCCAAAACTTCGTTAGCCTCATTATATAGTTTATATTCTTCTTAAAAGACCCACCTTACAATCCTTAATAAAATATCCTTAGTGTCTTCTACTAAGCGAATGAAATTTTCTTCATGGAGTCACTATTTTTATTTTATCCTTTCCCACTATAAATTATGTACTAAAAATTCAAATATAATAACATGATTATATTACAGATATGAAAATCATACTTTTTCATAAAATAAAATACATATAGGCCATCCTCTATTAAATGGGGAATCAAGACCTCGATCATGAGTATGGTGAACTACTATCGCATGAACCGATGCATTGTTTTCATCACAAACACATATGAATCGTCATAATGGTGGACTAATGAATATATATAATACAAATGAAAGATTTTTTTTAAAATAAATATATCATCGAAGTCCATTTCTCTTCACCCATTAAGAAAATGATATCGTCACTCATGCGTACAAATGGCCTACCATGTCCATGAAGCGATGCAACACATTTTCCATGTCCTGATTTCATTTATGGATTTAAAAATGAATCCTATAAGTAAATATTATGTTTTAAATATTAATATAATTATATATTTTATTAATCATTATAAAATACTCTCTAACTAGAACATTCATGATAAAACACATTAGAAAACAATAAAATGACACCTAAAACAATTACAATAATAACAATAAAACATTGTTAATGAGTGGACAATAATAATTTATAATGGGATCATAAATGATATAATAAATTTTAATAAGATTATATTAATAATTAATTAGATAAAAATGAATTTTATATAATTGGATAAATCACGTTTAGATAAATCAAATCATGAGGTGATGGATTTTGTCTTAATTTCTTATTTTTGTGGTATTATGTGTTGTTACACACCAAATATATTTATATAATGTATCTACCATACATTATACGTTTAATATCATGAATCATTCACAATTCATGGTATTTTATGATTTAATTTGGATTATTTCATCAAAATATATTTGACATCAGAATTACTGAGTAATGTATTTCAAAACCCATTTTCTTTTCATTGGGTCATATTACTTCTTAATTGTATTTGATATTTTATTATTATATTTTAAATGACTATTTGTTATATTATGCTGTATATTATCATTTTTTGTGGATTTGAAATTTATAAATATAATCGATTCATTTATTATATCTCATATCAATATTATAATCATTAAAAGTGTTTCTCATTTCAAATTGGCATCATTTGGACATAAGACATGTTATACACATATCTTCTTTTATGGTGTTTATCTATAGACATGTTGATATACTATATCATGAATATCTTTGTATTTATTTAATTTAATGTTGAATTATCTACTATTCCTTTCATGTTTCTTTCAATTAAAAATTTATCAAATTTTTTAGAGATTTATTTTTCAATTTAATTTTAATTTGGATTGTTTATACATGAATTACAATTAAAGTAAATTATTCCATAATTTTATAATATAACCCTTTCAATTTATTCACCTATGGTTATTCAGTATTCGATCATGTAATTTTATCAATTTACTCTCCTTAGTACATAAAATGATTCATAATTTTTTTTCATATAATATAGTTTCATGTCTCATTTTCGGTCGAAATTCCTTTTTCTTCTAATTACATGTTTTGAAAAAATGTGTCAATTGTTTTTACTATGAATGATTAAATTATTTTATACCCAAATTGGAATTTAAAAAATTGAATATTTTTATCCATTTCCAATCAAGGTACTTATGACTTTTATTATTAAAATGTGAATGTAATCTTTTCTTATAAAATACATAAAATTAATGGAACTGTTCAACCATAATGTCCCATCATTGAATTGAATCATCAATTATTTTCATATAGTTTTTTCCAAATAAAATCGATTACTTATTATTTTAAATATATATTTTTAATGTTATTTTCAATGTTAATGGTTTATTTTCGTAAAAATAATATTATTGATCATTTATTTGTATTTTAATTCATCAATGGTAAAAACATTTCATATTACATACACAGTATTGGGGATATGTTCTAATTATTCATGCCTTTTATTTTTTTTTGATTTTTAATGATTATTTTTATGAGGGAACGTGTTTTTATATAATTTACTTATTAATTATGTATTCATTGACTTTCAATTGAAATATTCACATTCTTATTATCATTATAAATTTCATTTCGTTTTAATTTCTATATTTTTTAACATGGATATTATTATTTATTAAACCATATAAAATTTCAACACATGTTTTTTTACTTTGAATGAGATTCGATTGACTAGGGAAATGTGGTTATTTCTTACACAACATTATGTAACAAGTTATATTCATCTTGAATTATGGTGGTAATTAGATATATGATGAATCCATTGGATACATAATGATGAGTATAGCCTAAAATTATTTAATTATTTAATCCATAGATATTCTATGGAGGATAATTAGTAAGCTATCATTAAATGGTGTTTCCGGATATATTTAATCTGTCATATAATAGTTTTGATTATATATATATCATGATATAAAATATCATGATATCAAATATATATCATTTATTTCATTAATAATTTATTAATTATTTACGAAGAAATTATTGAATTTCTATTATCCATGGATGGAGTGTTTTCTAATTTTATTAATTAAATGGAATCTGGGTTCTGTTGTTACCTATTGTATAGTGATAAAGCAATACCTAATCATAATTGAATTTTTTTTGATTAAGTATAATGTTTTTTATAACACTTTTAATTACATATAAAAGGTTTATTTTTTTATGATTTATTTATTCACGATAGTATCAATTTATGTAACTATTTTGTTTCATTTGGTATCAGCATTATTTTGATTCCTCTCCGGATGATATGTAAAAGTAATCATTTAATGAATTAAGGGTTGTAAAATATTTAATTTAAAAATATTGATTTTAGTATTTAAATTCTTATTCTAGATACAAGTATATATCTATATAAAAAATAAATAAAAAACTGAGTCCTATGTGATGTGATCCCTAGAATCATACACCAATGTAAAAAAGTAACCAGTAACTCTAGGATATTGAGGATGTGGTATTTTTGGTTGGTATTAGAGCATGTTTTGTAGAAATATTTTAAACAAGATTTTGTAAAACATATATTGGGGGATATAACACTATGATTTAAATGGATGATAAGTATAGAATGCATGCTAATGTTTTGGTGAAGAACTGATTATGTCTTTTTCAATGAAATTAATCATTGTATCAATACTAAAATTGAACGTGGTTCAAGAATAGTTTTACCTAGGTGTAATAACTCCCAAAGGGATCATTTCGATTTGAATTGATCATCACCTTCTCCATGACAATAGTCATTAGAATGAACTTGGTATGAAATTATCAAGGGATATGTTTTAGATAAACACATTTTATTTAAAAATCATTATGAAGGATTAAATATATGAACATAATGAATGATAGTGGTTAAAAATAAGGTGTATTAGATTAAAAATATGGTGACATGATTTAGATATCCTATAAATAATTATAGGGTTTTCCCACATTGATTATTATTACTCACACTATACTTTTATGTTTTAGTTTATGGATTGATCCCGATGGAATCATGATAACATTGAATATGACTAAAATGAAGAAATTATGCAGATAAAAATGGGATTATGACTAGTGTGAGATATATTATTACTATTCATAATCAGTAATCATGATATTTTATTAATAATAATTAACATAACAAACATTGAGACTCCCCAAAGGTGAAATGGATGGTGTCTGCAAAAGAACATGAGTGGTGGTAGTCATTGATGAAAAATGGATCGATTTATATCATTTCAAAAATAATGAAATAGAATATATGTAGAATGTATTAAATTAATAAGAAAATGTTTTATGTCTGGATAATAATTGAATTTAATGATGAATTTTTTAGTAAAATTGACGAGTTTATTATAGAGAAATAAATGTATTATTAATTAAACATTTTTTGTATTTTCTCGTGAATATGGAGACCCTGGGAATTATCTGAGTCAACCACCTATTTTAATGGTTAATTATGAGATAATGAATGGAACAATGTTAATGTATAAGGGGTAAGTATTTATTTATTGGGATTTGATATTTTAATGGTATATTTAATTTTAAGAATGGTAGTTTGGTTATAATAATATTGAATAAGATACAGCTTCTGTTGATTTTTGGTAGAATTTTTGTCTTCAAATAAGATTAATTCAAAAATTATTAATAACAACTTGGGTTTATGAGTTTCTGATTTATCCTATGTTAAATGTATCCAACACCAATTTTTTAGTTTCACTGTGATGGAAGTCTATCATGAATAATGATATTTTAAAATAAATTTATAGAAATAAAAAAATGAATTAGTATAATAAAACATTATTTAATGAAGAATGCATTAAAATTTTATAGAAAAAATGTAATGGTTTTTTAACCGTTATGGACTAATTTATCTTTGATGTTTTAGTAATTATGGGTCATTACAATATCAGAACGTTATAATAATTACATTAATATTTCTTTGTATATGTGGAATCTAGCATTCCATGTCACCACCCATCACATCTAGTAAAATATATAGGCTTAAATCCACAACTTATGGGTGATAGGAGTATAACGCCTACTACTACCCTATGTGATGTACTATTTATTATAAATTTTTTTACTTAATCATTTTTATTGATAAATTCTTTTAAAAATTTGGTGTTAGTATTGATGTTTAGAGATTAATGTGTAATATTTACCTGTTCAAACAATTATGGTTTTGGTAAATATGAGAAATAAATGTAAGTACATGTCACATTTTTAGAGATATTATGATCTTTTAAAAGTAAATTTTAGTGTTTCAAGAAAAAAATTGAACTGTTTTATTAATTTTTTTATTAAGATATGATGTTTTAATTTATTGAATCATAACCAGAGGATTAATTTTTTATTTTTGAAATAAAAAAATATCAAGTAATTATATATCCTTATATTTATAGACAACAAATTAATTACTAATCATTAGAAATTGATATTGAAAAAAATGTTTTCCCATTACATTAATATCATTTCAATGAAATAAACTATTTTAACTAGTAAATATTTATGATGTTTGGATATAAAATTTCAATTTATACACTACTTTATTATGTCCAATAATCTATATCACTCTCCATCATTATTTACGCTTTTATTCCATGTGAATATTTTCAGTTATAAATTTTTTTACCCCATGTGGATTTTTAATTAAGAATCATCAAGGATGAAATTCACACATAATTTTCACTGTTATAATGTGATTGTGTTGTTAATACTCTTTTTCATGTATTTGTTCTTCCAATTAAATGTAAAATTCAAACCCCCCGTTTCCATGTGAAATTACAAATTTTGAGGATGCAATTTTTGTAAGGTGGGGAGATTGTAAAAATTCATGATTTTAGTGTATATATATTTTATAATAATTAAATCTTTTTGATATCATATGGTATTTAAAACACTGGTACCTTCAATGAAGATAATAATGTTTTATAGTGTATGTGATATAGAATGCTTTGCATAAATGAACAATGATATAATGTTTAAATATGACCAATATAACCAAACTATTGAATTGGCGGTATAAATTTTGATGACCTAATTATAAATTATAAATTTATAGTTTCTAATTTATTAAAATTAAATGATTTCATTTTTGTAAATAATGGCATAATTTTTTAGGGAAATATTTTTATGATTTAAAATACAAATTCATCAAAAATGGGGTTTTATTATTCTTTCAATTTTTGGAGTTATAATAAATTTATACCCAATTTAGAAAACAAATTTTATAAAAATGAAATAATTTTTTTAATAATAATATTTAAATTTATATATAGAGAAATGATGGGATTTTCTAAATAGGATGAATTTTTAGCAAACAGTAAAAAATACAGGCAATTCAGAAACATTTATGTTTTTTCATTATATGATATAATTTTAAATTGACATCATATTTTCAATTTATTTAAACATAATATATGAATAATTAATTTATATTTAAAATAAATAATTACATTTGAATATTCTGTATACATTACATTGATATAATTTTATTTTTTATTTAAAATATAATTTTTTAGAAAAGTGTTTAAAAAATAATAATTTTACACCATTTTAAATATTTAAAATAAAAATAAATTATTAATGGTTTTATTAAAAAAATTATAATATATCTAAAAATATTTATTCTAATTCATGTAATTATTATTACTTATCATATAGTAATTATAATATCTTCTTATGCATGTAAAATGAAATTATAAAAATGTGTTTTTTGATACGCATTTGTGTTTTATATTAAAAGAAAATATTACAAATATATTAATTGAATAAAGAAAAATGGATTAAATATTTTTATTCTGAATATTTTATATTAAAAAATAGGCTGAAATTATTTCTTCCAAATTGGATAATGAAAAAATTATAATTATTTTACCACGATTAAGGTTAAAATGGAATTAGTAGAGGTTTAAATTACATGATAAGGGTTAAAATGACC
The DNA here is from genome assembly GCA_963277665.1 of Viscum album. Classification (NCBI taxonomy): domain Eukaryota; kingdom Viridiplantae; phylum Streptophyta; class Magnoliopsida; order Santalales; family Viscaceae; genus Viscum; species Viscum album. Next base: position 1,098,802,807 of record OY728157.1, read on the forward strand.
TGAATGGTTGTCTACATGCTATATTATGTCCATAATTGTACCTTAAAACATTATAGTATTGATATTAATCGATTTTTGAGCCACTTGGAAAGTGAAAAACTGTTGTTAATATTAATTATTTTCAAATATTACATGTGTGTGCTCAGCCTCAATTATAAAAGAGAACACCCTCCCCTCAATTCATAACATCTCTCAATACATTTGGATAAAAAAATTCCAAAAATATCTCCTATAAATAAATAGATACATCTTGGAGGTTATTTTATTCCCAAAATAACAACACTAATTTTATTAATAAGAGATCCAAATGATGTTCTTCTAATCAATGTAAAAAGGTTTGACTAAGAAATTTGATTATAAATCTGATTTTCCACGTTCAATTTTGTCAAAAAAATTCCTATATAATATAAAAATAAAACCCCATATACTGAGATGTTATTATGTTTTTCGAATAGTGTTTATCCTTCTCTTACCCCATCAAATGGAAAAAAATCCATCTCTCTGTTGTGTGGTTGACAACTGCCTCATTAACAGATGTAATTTTCTCTCCATCAATGACTAATGTGTATAGTCATAAGGATATAATAATTAATATATATAATAAATATTACATGATGTTTACTCTTTAAATTTAATATATTGTCTTCTTCCTTACCCTTTCTCCCATTAAGGAAATGATTTTCTCGCTCGTGGGTATGTATAGCCTACCGTCTTCAAAAAGATATGCAACTCAATTTCAATGTTAATATTTACAGAAGGGTTATAAAATTTATCCAATATGTAAATATGATATTTATAATAATAATATATTTCATTAAATGAAATATATAGATTCTATATATATGAAGTTAAACATTAATTGAAAAACATACATGAGAAAAGAGGGAAATTAACACCCAAAACAATATTTATAATAATATATTCTTAATAAAAGAGTGGTAATATTATTTAATAATATAATATATGAAATTATAACCAGGAATATGGTCTTTTTATTATGTAATAACTTTGTTAAAATCATTATACATTAGGTTAAATCATGTGAAACCAGAATAAAATGTTTGGTTATAGATTTTGTTTAAATTTTATTTCATTGAGGCATAATGTAATTTTATGCATTTATTTTTTGAATATGTTAAATATAATAACCAATTTACATGTTATATCATGAATCATTCATAATTAATCATATTTTTACATCCAATTTGAAATAATTCATCTAATGTTATTTGAATAGAACTTACGTAGTGCAAAAAAATTCAAAAATCACTTTCTCTTCATTGGGATATATTACTATTTATGGGCATTGATATTATAAAATTATGTTTACACATAATTTTTATTATAATATTTCTTATTAATAATATTTTTATGTCGATTTAAATTTGGTACACGTAATTTATTTATTTATTAACTCCAAATTCAACATTATGATCATTATAATGGTTTCTCATCTCAAATAATCTTCATTGGAACCTATTTCATTTTATACAACAATATTACTTTATAAGGTGTATCTAATAACCCTTTTTTATGTTAGAACAGGAATATATTTTATATTCTCTGGATTTAATGGTCCATTTCATTTTATTTCATTCATGTGGATTATAATTAAAACATTATCAATGAGGTTAGATATTTATGTTTCAACCTAATTTTAATCAAGTTTCTTTAAACCATAATTTCCATAGGAGAATAATTTTTGATCCCTATATAATATTTTTTTAATGTTATCATTCTTTATTTATTCATGTTGTTTTCATGTAATGGTATTTTTTCTTCTCTTTTATAAGTAAAATGATTAAGATTTTTAGGGAAATTTGACGTCATTTATCTCTTATGAGGGAATTTCTTTTTCTTGAAAATCCTTATTTTCCCTATTTTATATAAAAAACATTTTACTATGATTGTTTGATGACATTTTTAGAAATCACAATTCTTTAAAAAATATAAAAGAGATATTATTATTATCTAAACAATGTAATTTTTTCTTCTTTTACAAAAATGTTAAAGAAATTTTTATCTTTAATGTTGTCGGCCTGAAGAGAACCTTTATATTATACTGACCACTCAGTAGAAAGAATATTACGTTATATTTTTATATGGATGTTTGAAAATAAATTTTTCCATTAAATTTTTATAATGACTTAAATTTAATAATTTTTTTACCAAAGTGAAATTGTATTTTCTTAAAAAATGACTTCAAAAAATTATCATGGTATATCATTTCGTCAATGAAAAAAACATTATTTGAATTATAATATACTATAGTTATGTTCGAATAAAACATCCCTCATCCTTTAACATTTTCATTTACTGTAAAAGATACTATGTAAGTTATAGAAAATTACATTGTTGATTACTTTTTTATTCATTTACCTCCCATTGAAATATTCAATTTCTTTTGATCATTATCAATAAAAATTTCCAAAAAATGTTGATATTAATTTGTATGTGTATACATATTTTTTAAATAATATATGATTCATACATGTGGTTTTTTACTTGTAATGTTACTTTATTATCTGGGGAAATATAGATATTTAATATTATTTATTCAATATTGATAATTATTGACAAAGAATAATGTTTGTGAATTAAATTGATCAATCCATATATTTGTAATTAATTTGAAATGGAATTATGAAAGGTAAATTGCATTATATTGACACTATGTGAATAAATGATCTCATTATGTGAATTTGAAATCATTTATTAAAAAAAATTACACATAGTTTATATCCACTTTTTGATAGGTCTTGAAAATTTAGATATCATGATGTCTGAGATTATAAAATCCAATATTAAAAATTTTCATCATTACGAATCATCTTATTAATATCCATGACATTATTATATTTATATTTGCCATCGGATTATTTTACACTCACCATTTTCATTAAATGAAACATGTGATTTTATTTTTACCCTAAAATATTGATTATTCCTTTTATAATCATGATAATAGTGTTATTTTTTAAATGTAATGTCTGTTAAGATATTAACAATTCATTATTTATTATAGTTTATTTATTAATGATGTATTTCTCTTTATATATGTCTTATAGGGAATTTTTTCTCACCCTTATTTCATTCCACGCCCATTTAACTAAATAAAGAATACGTGAATGAGCTCAAGGATGTGGAATTTTTTACATTCACTATATTGTATTTAATGTTTTAAAATGTAATGGGATTTTCATGTCCATATCATGTTTACAAAAATTACTAAACTATTTAGTCAATTAGGATGAAATCACATATAAATTTCATCTATTTAATAAATAAACTACTGAATCTATGCTACTAGGGTTATGGTCTTTGAATTCTAGGAGACAGAAAATTCCTTCATTAAGAAATGTTGACTAATTATAGGGATGTTGATCGGGGAGCAATGTTTTTATTTCTCAACTATATTGTGACCCAGGGGACACTGGTGGGTTCCTTAGTTATTTAGTTACCATGGGGAGATTTATATGGATTAGGTAGACATTGTAGTGAGTGTATCCTTAGGACCCATTTAGAAAGTATATTCCTATGGGGATGTAAATTTTTGGAATGGATTTATGCATTTAGAAATTACATTATTTTTTGTCCCTATTTGTATTTATTTTTGATGATGATATGGATAATATGTGTTATTTTTCAGACATGGCCCAAGGGCTTCATGTGCTGAGGGTATGGTGGATTCTTATAGGTGTTACATACGATCTAGATCTGGGCATTATGTGATATGAATATAATAAAAATTATATGATGATTTTATTTTGGATCCCAAAAATGTACCCAAGGAACTAGATATTTATCTATATGATTAATTCCAAGGATGATGTGATTCGAACTTGGGTCTATATGGGATGCCTTATGAGACATGGGTCAGTAAGATGTATAGCTTTAGTTAGATTAATATGTTCTTACTTTTAGAATTGTAATCTCTAACTGTATGGTGAAGAGACACCAAGTTCATCCCTAGGATTGTGTTGGTGGATTCTGAATATTTTACATGTTTAGGTTTGAGATTTATATAATATCAGTGATCCATCCAATTAAAATTATGACATGGGGGAGGAATTTCTTTAAATTATTTCCGAATATTCTCAGGAATCGACTGTGGGACATTAATATTTCTTTGAGTTTTTATAGATTCTTCGGATTCCATGGATATGATCATGGATAAAATCATAATGAGAATTTATCCCTTTGATCGTTATAATTTGTTATTACATGTTTATTCCATTGCATATTGTATTTATATTGTGGAAAAGTTATCACAACATTCTTGGAGACACTCCATCACTGAATGAAGTACATATGGTGGATCTGTTTCACATAGCTAATGGTAAACATTTACTAGTTTGGTACAATGCTTGGATTAGACACTATTATGGGATAAGAGGCATTATAGTATCAGAAGGATGTCTTCATTAACTGTTTAGTTTATTTATTATTTATATGTTTATTATTAATTCTAAAAATTTTACATTCACATATCACTTCATATACCAGTCAGTATGAGAATTTTTTGGTGGTTCCCAATTGAGTTATGAAATTAAATCCTACACTGGCCACCATTCCACATGTGTACTTGAGAGACTCTAACATGGATACTGCATACATAGGATTAGATTGAGTCCTATGATAGAATAATGAAGAGGGAAACTCAAATGAGTTTGGATATCAAGATATGTTGAGTTTCTATGTTGACATGAAATTAGTGTATTTTTTGAATTTTTTACCAGAATATATATGAGAACGACCTAGTGGGTAAAGATAATTTATATATATATGTGGTTTTTTCATTCCTATATTTCATTTAATTTATTATTATTCATTCAATTTTCAATTTATATTGAGAGGATTATTTTTAGTTCACTAATATTAATCTCCATAATCTATCTTATGAATTATGTCTTCCCAATGGTACCTCTTTAGTCCACAATTTTTTGTCTGAAGGATTTAGCTTTTGGGGAGGTGGGCCTTATGTCTTAGGGTGAACTTGTCCAGAGCAATAGTAGAGTGGCCAATGAACCACTCCATTATATACATCACTAATAGATATAGATGAAATAAATCATATATATATATATATATATTATTTGGTAGTAAATCAAATGGATAATAAAGTAGTATAATTTTATCTAATTATTAAAGTAGACAAATATCCATTGAATGGTAGATATTATTATATGAAAATTTTATTAATATAATTTATTATTCATTGGTTCCATTCAAATATAGAGATCACAAACCTAAAATTAATTCTTCTATGTAACTAGTCCTTTCATATTTTCTATCTGTATGAGGGTGGATTTTAGTATAAAGATGTATTTCATTACATAACACTAATTGAAGACAAATATAAAATATATTTGTGAACTTTGGATCATAATTAATGAAAATTGACTATTATACACCATAAATCACTACAAAAAACATTAAAGAAATAACAAAAGGTTACTCAATCGATGTATTTTTTATTATTGATATGAAATGTTATAATTTTTCAATCGATCAAAAAGATAGAAAATTGTTTTTTCACTTTTATTTCTTTTGATGACTGATGAAAAAATACGTCCTAAAATTTTCTAACCACCAAAATTGAATTATAAAGGCATTCATCATCAATTTTGGTGATGTAAATTTATCTTCAGACTATTGGAATATATGAAGTATGAAATTATATTGTGAAATATTATATTTATTATTATCCAACAAAAAGGTCATTTGATGATATGTATATATAACGATACTCCTATAATGTATAGAAAAATTAAATCTCTAATGATAATTATTTTTACATAACCTAGGTTTTAGTGAAACATATAATATTATTTGAATTCCAAATTCACTCTCATGATTATTGATAATAATTGGAACAATCCTTTACTTTGTTGTTCCATTCTCATAAAAACTCTTTCATCATCTTGTTGAATTCCTATTATTTTATCTATTAATAACGATTGATATTCAATATGGGAAATATGTAAAGACATTCCTCCATTTAATATTCTCAAATAAAACCTCACCAGAACATTAATCATGGAATATTATTATATCCTTATATTTGAATTAATTTTAAAATCATTCTTACACAATTACTCAACTACCATTTTAAAATTTATGAGTTGATAATGGATGGTGAGATCATAAATCATTAATAATAAATTTATTCTAATCTCGTTCATGAATAAATACTTTTGATTAAATATATATTTAATAAATTATAGTTTTTATATATTTATATCGATTATCTATATAGATAATAATTCAAATACTTTAAATAAAATTTTATTTATTCCACATCCATATCCCCAGTCAGATAATTCTACTCAGGAATATTCCATTATCTATGAGAATATGTTGTAAACTACACATTACAGATAAAAAATACACATTTATGATGTGTCAATATAGATGTCTAATTTTTCGTCTTATTGGGTAATGTTTGTATTGGGGTATAAATAATACTTATATTGAGATTATTTATGATTTAAACACACTCCTAAGTCCATGTAAACATAACCCCTCTTTATGTTAGTTGGTCTGTTGAGTTTTATAATCATAAAAAATTGTTCAAAAGGTTTGGATTTCACACAGAAATTCCATGAATGATATGGATATCAATCAAAAATAAATTCTAGGACCACTCTTCCTTAACATAATTTATTGTAGGTTTTTCTAAAATTACTCCATCTATGAAAACATTCTTTATAATCGATTCATTATAAACCTATAATTTACAATATATGATATTTTAATATAAATTATTCATCCTTGTGGTTTGTATAATGATCTAAATATATTATTTCATATTCTCCTATAATCTATAATAATAAAGAATATCATCATTAAGTAATACTATAAACATATTGGGGTAATCCATAAAAACCCTTCTCATTTATTCCTAAAAATAGTTTCCTTCTACCAACCAAAGGGAATTACCCAAAATACATGGAGTCTATATCTAGTTCACAAGGTTGTAAATGGAAAATCATGAATTAATACAATATGTTTATGATATTTATATTTATGATTATAATATGAAATTATGAATCACTAGAAAATTTTAAATAGATCGTACATTAACGGGAAAGAAATTTTTTATTAATTATAATACCATTTTATTCTAAATAATAAAAAATTTATCTAATAGATAAATATATATTCTTCATAAATATAATAGGAAATCCTTAAATAGAGACCCTTAAATAGGGAAATTCATTGTATTAATGATTAATCATGTGATTTTTTAACTTCCCATGATTTACTATAGTCTTCAATATAAAATATTTTTTATAGAAAAATGTCAAACTATCATATAAATTGAAAACAACACCTATTGATTTATGGGAGGTCCATAGAATTATTCTAGGAATAAATTGATAAACTTCTACATATTGGATATATTCCCCATATTTATACCCACCATCAACTCAATTATTTAGAAAATACATCCATACCCATCTGATGATATTATAATTTTGATCTAACATTAAGATATTAAAATATTCTTTTTATTAACAATATTTTAATTGATTTAATATTTCGGTGGATTCTAGAGACTAAAGGGAAGAACATTATATTGACCGTTTATTTTATCCCCCTAAGTAGAGATCCATTCCACACATAAAATAGTATAAAATAAAACTAATTAGAGATTTCCTAGGTTTATGAGAGATAATTCACCAAAAATCATATTAGGGATTTATTTTAATACCAAGTCAAACATAGACAAATCCTTCGATGTTACCATAAATAAGTTAAAATTTTCGCTTCAAGGTGATAAATTAATATATATTATGAATTATCATTATATGAATGAGTAATTTGACCTTGAATAAAATAGTTCACTTGTAACTATTGAAAATTCAGATATAGTTAATGTAAATAATTATTGGGGTTTTCCACTCTTTTATTATATTACCATATTCATGAGCATAACCTTGAGGATTTGGGTGTCGATTCCTTTATTCCACTATTTTGTTAAAAATATTTTGACATAATATCCAACCTAGTTACAATAAATAAATGAAACATGGTATGGGGATTATGGGAAAACAGTTTTTATTTTTCATTGGAATTTACATGAACACTTAAATTAAATTTATTTAATTTTTTCTATGTTTACAATCTCTATGTCTACTCTTCCATAATTTTTAAAAGTTTTTATTTCTAAATAGAAAATTTATAGAATTTATTCATTAAATACGTTTATAAGTTATGTATTAAAACATAATCCCTTTATGTTATTTATCATATTATCTTCTAGAATAATTCTATCATTATATATTCTTATCATGAACTCAATGAGATATTAGAGTGTCCAATAATTCCATTAATAGTTTCTCGGTAAAATGAATGATTTATTCATACCTTGAAATTATAATTTGTCAAAATCATTACAATGGGTTGGACTTAATCCATTATAATTTCAAGAAATAATATATTCTATAAAAATAAAAAATATCATATCAATCCTTGTTAATAATGTAGATTTCATTTTTTTAAATCCCAATCTGTTTTACATTATTCTTATTTTTAATAAGGAAATGAAGATTTATTTTTATTTTTTAATGGAAGGAAAATAATAAAAAATGAATAAAATATTGAAATTAAAGCTTCATATATATTCATTATCAACTTCATTTCTTATATTATATATTAATTACCACCAATGACTAATTTATAATTCATAAAAATTAATTGCCCAGAAGATACACTTATTTCTCATATTATTCCACCATAAGAAAAAATTTCTCAAATTAAGATATCCATTATTTAAAAGCATGTGGATTTTTAGACACATTGAGGATTGGAGATTACAACCTCATAAATTTCTCAAATACTGAATCTCTATGATGTGGTAATGTAGGCACCTATGTTTAGTTTTTTATAGTAAACATTATTGGTGTCATCTAAGAGAATATATACATGATGTTTTCAATATTAACAACCATTATATTTGACTAATCATAAAATTTAACATTATATACACACTTATCATTTAAACTTTATCATCTCTATCATCTTACATCATTCCAGTTTAACAGTATTTAATTTTGAAAACACGATAAATGTAATATTGAACATGAATTTTCACTCTATTGTGATTTTATATTACTAAGTGTTTTACAATAGGGTATTAATATTAAATCTAAAAAATAAATAAAATTTGATCACATTGAAAAAGAGATTCCACATATCCATGCCCTTATATTTGGTTTTTTATTTACATATATTCCCAAAATATTTTTTAATTTAAAAAAATTAAGAAAACATTAAATTTGGATTCTTTAGGTATAAAGGAATAATACATGAAACTTGAATAATATATTTTATATAGGTGTAACTATGCATCCTTATTATATCAATCCTCTAGGATACAACTGTTTCATTCGGGATGTGAGGAAAAAATAAAATTGAAAGCACAAATTCATAGTAAGGATAACAACAAACATGCTAGATTGTTGTGGAATATACCTCTATAAATCATGAAATAATAATAGAAAAAATTTACTACCATGGTATATCATTAATATATTATAAATAAATAATTCAAATAAACGAGTTCTACATAAATATGTGTTTGGAGACCTTATTATATATTTTCATGGTGTCATTATGCATATGAAGTCATGAAAACTACCCTTATCAAACTATCTAAATGGATATTATGGAATTAATATAATGAATAACATTATATCTAAATAGATCTAATGGAATAAATACTAAAAATAACATTATATCATAAGGTTTCTAGTGGAATGGGTACTAAAAATAACTTTTTATTTAAAATGATTTAAAAGACTTCACACTTCCAATAACACGGTATAAAACTCATGAAATAAATATAGTGTTTCTAGGGATGAAATAATACTTGGTGCATTAGAACTATGTTAAAATTGTCAAAAAATAATAATAATATTTCCATTAAAAATTTCATAGATAAAAATACAGACATTAATGACATTTTAAAATTTATATCTTATATAATCATTCAACATTAATCCAAGAGTTAAGAATATATGTTTAAAGAAAAAAATATCAATTACAAGATGAGAATATTATCAATTTAAATTACCACCAATTTTGATATAATAGTACGGGGTACTCATATTATGTGTCATGTTTTCTAATTATTACCTTTATAGAATATTTTCCAAATTGTCATATGAATTTATTTTTTATAATTTTTTATCATATAATAGCATAATAAATGATTATAAGGACACGATTATATCCGTGACCTGGTATAGAATTCACAAGAAATGGGATCATGAAATGGAAAACCACAGAGGTCAAGTATTCCCCTAACTTAAATAATAATACCCTGTCAAACTATGTTCCCTTTAAATGCCATCATTGTGGTATTAATGTTTGTGATGATAAGGATTTCTCATATGATCAAAGAATAAAATATTTCTGTGGTAGAAAACATTACATTATTAAATTATTATGAGAAGAAAAGATAAATATAGTGGGGGATCAATTCTTCTAAATAGAATTCATTCTCAATAAATCACATCTTCATTATAACATTGTAATGGAAAATTAAATCATGTAATAATATATTCATAGTAATGGCATAATAGAATAGATTTTTTTCAATAATGGGTATTATAACATTGATTATAATTATAATGTATTATAATATTTATTATATTTGAGTATATGATTTTAATATATTATGGTTTGAGAATAGTAACAAGAGAAGTTCCACAATATGATATTAAAGATTTCTAAATGGGAATCTCTTACATTAAGATAGTAATACTATTTAAATTTGTATAAGGATAGTGAATTAAAAGTACTTTGATGATATAATATCCTTGGGATGATAATAACAGAAAATAATAACTGTGAATCATGTAACAAATAATATTAATTTTTTTGGATAAAAATATTATATTTGACTTGATAAGATGAGAAATGAGAATTATTCCTTTCAGTATAATAACATAATAGGAAAAAGGTAATAATTTGAGTTAATTGAAAATTGAACATTTAAGGTTTTTATAAAGGATGATAGTATAGTGTAAAATGAATTACATTATAAAATTAAATGTAATTTTAAATTCAATAAAATAATTATCACACTTATAAATGATTAGAAAAAAATAAAAACCAATACCTTTTATAAATATCCTCAAATCATGGTGTGATGGGAGTAATCCCATGTAGTTAGTTATTCAATATTTTATTACGTTATTTTTTAAAGTGATCCATTACATCTACAGTTCCCCATTATTTGTTTTAAATTTCTACCATAATGTTATATATCAATATTTGGACACGATCATAATATTTGGTTAATTTGGTCATGCTTACTAATATATATTGTCATAATTTCTATATTTTACATATTCATAGTATTTTTATTTTTTTGGAAATAATATTCATTTTATTTCCTTATATAGTGTCAATATCTTGATTGAAAATAGGTAATATATGTTATCAAAGTCATCGACTTCATATGTGAACATTATAAATTAAAAATAAAAAGAAATAATTAATAATAATGAAATATATGGGTAAAAAGTCTTTTCTCACAAAAAAATTAATATTAATACCTTATTAACCACTACATAAATAACCCCTAATGAATCTAGAAAAATTCATAAGTGAAGGATTTTAATTTCTTTGTGATTTAATGGTTTTTTTGGAATGACATTGATTACATGGTGACTTCCACTAATTTGAACGTTTCTTTTAGATGATTTTACACACTCATATATTTTTTATGATTATATTGATATTTACCTTGGGAAAATACTTGTGATGTTTCATTGTACACGTGAAGTGATAAATTTCCACATATTTGATTTTCCGAATAGTCAAGTCCATGATTTCTCTTCTTTGTATAAATTTTCTTATTCATTTACTCTAAAAAAATTACACAAATCCTAATAAATACATTATAAGTAATATATTTTCAATACCATAATCCCCAATATTCATATATTTTATTGATCATAAATCACAATATATATAATAAAAAATGTTTATAATGAAACATATTTATAATGGATTAATATAAAAATATCCTCTCAAATAAAACATTGTACAAATAAATTTAGTAATAGTAAATAAAATTACACAATAAAATCATACTAATATGAAAAAAACTTTAAAAATTTTTAAATGGTTCTATAACATAATTAATGATTAAATCCTCTATATATTAGTAACATGGTGAATTTCATCACATCCTGAAATCTTTTAGAGTCCACTATAACCCTATATATTTTTAATGATGTTAGAGTTGCAAACTCTATATAATTTAAAATAATATAAAGTGAATATAATATTTTAATGATAAATATACCTGATGTTTATCATTTCACAAACACTATAACATAATTATTCTTCTAGTTCCCTTTCATATCATATGCAAAAAAAATTCCTCAAACTCACTACTTTCTCTCTTAATATTTGTATTCATAAAATAGCTTTCCATAGATCCATTTTATATGGGTTCTATCATTGTTCACCCAATTTTTCCCTAGTTGAGATTAGAAAAAATATATTTTTACATTTTTCAATATGATTTTTTCAATAGTAAAAAGGAAACAGTATAAACAATAAACCATGTTTGAATGGATAGTATGAGTTGAGGAAACATTATTTTTGTGGGATTAAAGCTATGTTAATCTCCCTATAATCCTAGTTATTTTGAGAACATTTTGAACTACCATAATTCTATTTTTTTTATTAAGACATTAATGTATTATTATAGATCTCAAATATTTATTTCCACACCATCACTTGACAATATTCTTAAAGATGTGAAAACATGTTGTATTTATCAATAATACATCTTATGGTTATAGATCAATGGACATTCATGAATACAGGATTTCATAAATCCAATATAAATAATCATTGTTCCACCAAAAATATTTCTCTTAACCATTTCCTTCCTCCCAATGATGATTAATAGGTATTGTGGATCCTATCACGTAATATTTTATTTCTTATTACGAAATGAGGCGCAATCTCTTGTTTTACTCCAAAATATTTTCAAATGTAAATACACTTTTCATACCAAATAAAAATCATAATGATAATGGGTTTTTAGTGAATTTTAACATTATGTAAAACAATTAATATAATAAATTAGTATTTTATCTATACATACAATTTATAAATTATTTATCATGGAATTGTTTATTTCTACCATTATTTAATAAAATACAAAAATCATTCACAATCATATTCAAAATATCTATATCCTAGTATATTTTAATGGAAAAACCCGTATTTATATTCTTATAGTATTTGATATAATCAGTATACTAATCAAATTTATATTATATGGATTTTCTATTTCCAACTACAATGACATGAGGATCCTAGATCTTTTGAGTGGACTCCCCAATCCAAAAATCTTATACTGGGATTTACACAATGTAAATATCTTTTCATGTTGAATCAATCTAATTTTGTTATAAATTATTATGTATAATATATAGAAGACCCAAAGTCATTTTATCAACCACAATTGAAGGTTAAATTTATGAAATTTAGATTTGTTTTCATAAAAATCTAAAAAAATTTGGGGCAATTTGGAAATGATTCAATAACAAACAAAAGAACAAAGGTATTAAAAAGTGAACTTATATTTTAAATATGACTTTTTTTATAGGGTTATAGAAAAATTTTCATTAACGGTTTTCTATAAATCATTAAATATTACTCTCTCTTTAAAATTAAATTAACTGGGTGAATTTCCATGGTTAATGTTTCATCAAGATCTCGATTATCCTTTTATCCTTATAACTAGTGCACTATAGTTTAAAACAAAATGTAACTATTATTTTACATGGATATATAACTTTTGATATGTTATAAGTAGAACGAGGCACATTATGATTCTCGATATATAATATTTTAAGGATTTCTAATACCGACTAATTTGATCAATATTAGTTCCCCATCCAAAAATAACAAAACAGATCTCTTTGAAAAAATAGTATATCTGTACAAATGTGTTGAAATTTAGTGATACAATAGAACCCTTATGTTAATAAAAAAATAAATGGTTTTAAATTTTAAATGCACTGAACATTTTTTCAAATGATTATTTGGTACTCACATTCAATGTGAAATATATATTACAACAATCACCCACTTTTCACCTCTCTATAAGGAGTAGGGGTAGATGGCGAATAGACAATGTTTTCTTGTCTTTGTAAGACATTTATATTTATATATATATATGCACTGCAAGTTTCTGATATAGAATTCAATTTTGATGCCCGGTGTGAACGAAAATAATTTCATAAAAAAATTAAATATATATTATATTGTGCATGTGTACTAAATTAATGAAAATAGGAAATATCAGAAATGGTTTATTAGATCAAAATTTTAAGACCATGTTTGTGTTTGGGACATAGTGTTTACCATCAGTGCAATATAAAATGACTCAGAACTGGAAGTTTGGATCTCTCTCCCAATGGTTGAATGTTTACGTGGATTAATTAATTAATTAATTAATTAATTAATTTAATTACATTAACTTAATTTTTGATTTTAAATTGGTCATTAGGGATAATTTTCTAAGGTTAGATCACAATACTCCAATCCACTTGTTAGAGTGATTCCACTCACCCATTGACAAGGAATGATGAACCTCTAAATCAACATGTATCGAAGCATTATTGACAGTTGATCTTATTCTGATCATTGCATGATTTTATTCTTCGCCAAATATTTATCCAAAATAGAGTTTGAAATCATCATATATTGTTACATTACATTAAAGTAAATTAATTGAGCTTCTTCATTTCTTTTCTAGACTCGATGCCATTTGAAAACATTGTATGTTCCCAAGATCACCAGATTTAACTTATTTCTTTGGATTATCTTACCCAGGAGAACGTTCATTATCGTTGAATTATAACTCATGGAAAATGTTCATAAAACCTTTTTTCTTGTGTTTTATTGCTCTACCATTGTTTTCATTATTTGCGGATTGAACCCCATAGTTCCTAGTTCAAAAGTTATGGGGTGACCCGAACTTGATTTTCTATTCACGTTTGTGACAGAAGGAAGGAATGATGAATATTTTGTGAGTGATGAATAGATATGGATTAATTTAGATGAAAGGAGGTTCAATATGATAGACTGAGGTTAGATAATCAAGTATCAATAATGTGGTTGTTTGAAGAATGATGTTCAAAATTATTATTGGTGATTATTGCAAATTTATGAAAAACAGTGGACAGTGAGTGTAAGATTCAGGTAGATCTAGAGTTTTTTGACAGATTTATGGTGATATCCAAGGTTGTTTTACCACATTTGAATTGAGATGAAAATATCATGAAATTTTGAGATTTGGGAAAAATTATTATTACATGCCATGTATAATGATGAACAAAAGGCGTGTAGCCCCATCCTGTGGTGGTGCTATGGTTTCGGAATACCATAATGATGGCATGAATTAAAATTCCTTTGACACAACTTGTAATTCCATTACTCATGTGTCATACATTTTATGTTCCATATGGCCATCCACATGTCAAGTACCAATGTAGATGGAAATGGGGTCCAATTACATAGACACAATCATAGGACATAGTTGAGGTCCCAGTTAGTCAGGAAATGATGGGTAGACCACTAGCATATTGTGTAATAAAACATAGTTTGGAGACATGTCATGGCCAAGGAGATGGCCAGGATATGGAGTGGGACTTTACAAAGTGTGGCTTCTCTCACATGTCATGATCCCCTTGATCTCCTTTGATATATCTTCAAACGTTCATATATCATTCATTTTTTCTAGGAATTTTTCCCGTGAATTTCTTAGCATGAATGTTTTTCCATTTATAATGTGATGATTCCTTATAAATAAGTGTTCTAATTTTAATGCGAAATTGTATAGGATTGGAATGCACTAAGGTGATACCCACTAATGGAATAAATCTGCATAATTAGAATATCATCATTAATGTAGCCCCCAAGCATGGTTGAGAAGTGTAGTACACTGAATAGAGTATCATGATTAGACCTAGTAGGACTAGGAAGTGATATTCCCCAATTATGTTTCCGAGTTACCCTCCAGTAGGACTAGTAATTGGAGTTACTCAATGTACTAGGCTTACCCTCTATCTGATATAGGTAGTGGGGTTCCCTAATTAATATTATAAGAAAACCCTCCAACATTGATTGGAATTGGAAAACCACTATGATATCTTCCAGTCATATCCCTCCAGTGAAGCTGGGTAGTAGTGTTCCTTGATGAATCACCTGGATTACCCTATAGTATGAAAAGGAAATTGAATTCCCTGATAATCTCCATGAGTGTAAATATCTAGTAGGGAAGGGTGTTGGAGTTCCTTGGTGACTATTATAGTATGTCCCTCATATTTGTACCAGGTTATATAATCCTTAAATATAATTTATGCCCCTAGACTATGTTTTATAATGAAATGGAGTGGTTTGACTTAGCTTTGGTCTCACAGAAAAGGGGAATGATTTTCCAACCAAGATGTGTCCCTATGACGCGACTTAAAGCATAATAGGCGGGCTAGTGATTCCCAAATATGATAGTATCCTGGGGTGGGGATTCATCCCATCGACTTTTTTATTCATGGAAGATTCATTAGGTGATGGGAATTGTATATATACTACCATTGGAACTATTGGATTCCATTTTTTTTGGAAGAGCTGTTAAATGAAGATCCTCTTATTCTATCATTTGGTACTTTTGTGTCTGAGAATATATATATTTATTTGGTACCCACTCTATTAGATTATATTAATCTCTTTCCAGGGGATATGAAGACAGATATGATATGCCACATTCTTCCCATTTTTTGATTCTCATCGTTGGATGAATTAACTCTCCTGGAATATGTAGCGAATAATCTATAAGAAGTTTCTCTTAAAATTGTGTCAAACTCTTTATGTTTTGATGAGTCTTCCTAAATTATTTTGTTGTGTTGCGATGTACACATTTACTTTAACTTATTCTATATAATAAAATATTCTCCAGTCATATCTCTTACAATTACCCCTTCACCATTTCAAGTCATTCTACTTGTTTTGTATACACTCACCCATACATGGAATTTTCCCACATGTGTCATGTCTTTGTAGATGACGGATAGGTCGACCGTGACATTAGTGAATCATTGAGGTACTGGGTACTTAGACTGCATACAGTGGATATATTTTTGTATAGAGAAGCAGGTATCTCTATGATATTTACACTTCTACAGTTTTGTTTAGTTTGAATGAAGCACACCATTACTACAGGGATGATCCTTTACTTTTCAAAGACTATCTGGATAGAATAATAAGAAGATGCATCCCTGAAGAATAATTTGATGGTGTTTTGAACTTGTTCCACACTAGATAAGTTGGGGTACACTATGGGATTCATCGAACAATCAGAAAATTGTTACAATGTGGTTTGTACTAGCCGACCATGAATCTTGATATTCGTGAATTCCTCATGAATTTGTGATAAAGGTCAAATAACTGGGGGTATAAGCTGGAAGTGTGAAATGATACAACACTCAATCATGGGAATTGAATTTTTTGACATATGGGGAATTGACATCATGGTCCTTTTCTTAAATCTTTTGGGAAATCCTATATCCTTGTCTGTGTGGACTATGTGTCCAAATGGGTTGAAGATGATGCATTTTCTGAAAATACTGCTTGAGTCATCATCAAATTTTTAAAGCAACGCATTTTTACCCGGTTTGGAATTCCAAGGCTCATCATCAGTGACCGTGGTACCAACTTCAATAATGTGTTGTTTCGGAAGCTAATAACTCTCCATAGATGTCACCACTACATGATCACCCCATACCATCCACAGACCAATGGCCAAGCTGAGGTTTAAAACCAAGAAATTAAGGGTATTTGGTAGAAAACTATAAATACATCTAGGAACGATTGGGTCACTAATCTTGATGATGCACTTTGGGTATAAAGAACCGCCTAAAAGACACCTATTGGAATGTCCCCATATCAGTTGGTATGTAGAAATCCTACCACTTACTTGTAGAATTGGAACATTAAGCTTATTGGGCTATGAAGAAACTGAATTTTGATATCAAAACTATCCAAGAGAAGTGATTTCTACAGATGAATGAAATAGACGAGATGAAGAGATAATAATACGACAAACTATTATTTAAAAAGAGAAAACTAGAGCCTGGAATGAAAAATGGAACCAAGAGAGAAATTTTTCAGCAGGAGAAAATGTTCGCCTCTTCATCTCAAGACATCGAATCATGGCTATAAAACTCAAGTCGAAGTGGTCAGGTCCATACACTGTCACAATTGATTATCCACATGGTGCTGTTGAAATTTTTGATGGGAAGATGCCTCCATTTAATGTTATTGGTCAATGCCTTAAACATTAACCCACTACTGATACGATATGAATCATTGAAGAACTAAAATGACAATGAGATGTTATCCGTCTGGTAGAAGACGTTAAACTTAGCGCTAATCGGGAGGCAACCCAACGGCTTCTTCATTCTTTGGTGTTTGTTTCCTTACACAATATCTATCACTAAATCCCTTTTTTTGGATGCAGCTAAAAAAATTTCTAGATCTTCTGATTCTTCTGTGGTCATCGATGTGCTTGTTCCATTTCCCTCTGACTTAGTACGACAGATGACTTAGCATCTGGCAGATATAGAGCATCAACTTGAGGAACATTCATTAGAGATTCATTCTCAGAAGCCAACACCACCATAAAGAGCATATATTCTATTCCTTCCCCACTAGATTCATACTCACCATGCTCCGGAGGTGGTTAATCCTACTAAGAATCCCCGTGAGATCGATGACACAACTACTAGTTCTCGCAAGAGGCAGAGGAGTTCTGAGATGATGGACCATGATGGTTGAACATTGTCCATCTATCTGGCAGAAGACGTAAAACATAGCGATTCCTGTGAGGCAACCCATGATCCAAATTCATTTTTTCCCATTTCTTCTTGTAAATGTTCAAGTTTTTTTGAGGATATTAAACATGGCATGTGTGAAAATATTTTAGCTACATTTGATATTTTAGTGCACTTGTCACTCTTCTGCATTTCTACATCAATTTATATGATCCTCGGTGTTATCTTTATGATATGATGCAGGTATGTGTTGACCACATATTGATTTTACATGTATATCATTTCTGGAGCTTCATTGGATACAAAAATCCTCTCTGTGACTATCTGCACTTACACATAGAAGTGTTTTATTATTGTCATATTTTATGTTTCCAACAACACCATGTAAACTAAAAAAAATGACAAGAAAATTTTGAAGAAAAACACACTAAAATTCTTGTCATTGATAATCCCACAAAAAAGTCATTGTATTTTTGTCGCAACATAGTCAGCAACATACCACTTGTGTCCCTAGGCAGTTTGAACACATGATTCTTGTTTAGAATTCTTTGAACCTTGATCTCATGACCTAGATTCTTGTTGATATTATTTCTGTTTCGACCCAAAGTTTCATTAATTTAAAATCCCTCTTGATCTTATTAAATGTCCCTTTAAATAAAATGTTTTTATAAAATGTCAACTTCATTAGTTTTATGATATGAATTGTGACTGTTACTTTTATAGCAGTCGAACAGTGATCACATGATTAGTATAAATATAGGGCTTTAACACATCCAATTTTACATAGACAAAGGAAGTGATGGCCTCATCCAGTAGAATTGCCCCATACGAAGCCCATTTATCGGTGCTCGGAAAAGAGGTTGTAGAGACCCGAAGCTTAACGTACATAGACATTACAATACTTTTGCGGAATACTTATTACATAACAAAAACACACACACAAGGACCGTAATAGTTTAGTGTCTTTGAAACTCGGAATATAATCTTCTAATCGCGGTGAAAGATCTTCAACATCTCCCATAAAGATCTTCCTTTTTTTACCTAAAACCTTTCTTTATATCCTGGGGAAAATAAAAAATAAAAAGGGTGAGCTCAAATGCTCAGTAAGGGTAAACAAAAAAAATATCAATCACATCATATTCATAAGAACATATCTTTTGGAAATCTTAACCTGCAAAAGAGATCATAATTTCATAACATGGGATAAATCATAGTAGTGAAATGTAATAACAATAATAATAACTTAAAAAATTAAGCTTTGTGGAATACACACATAATCATATAGAATCATTTCTTGTTAGTCAAAACTCATTGGCAAGACTATCTTAGTGGACAAAGTCCCTTTCTGAACCGAGTCACCCTCGTTTCAGTCCTGTTTCACTGAACCGGTATAACCTACCGTTCCAGCCATGTCCATCTTATGAGATATAAAATATTTACCCAATGCATTGGAGGGAGATATAGGTCCCACCCATCTCATAATGATACCATTCTTATGTGTTCCACAAAATCATAAATCATACATCATTTCATAACCCATGTAATAAAAATGGGAATCCTAAACATCATGACATCATAAAACAATTAATATACGATAATTCATAAAAATAATTCCATCACAACATAATAAAATAAATTTAATAATAGGGAAAAAAACCCTTTATTATCTTAGATGGAAAATAATTTTGATAAAACACTTGAACTTCATTCTTGAGGAAAATATCCTTTCTACTTCAAAAACATTTTTCCTTTCTTAACATGTCGTACGATTTTAAACTAAAAGAAGTTGATTAAAAATAAAATTGAAAACTTGTAAATGATGATTCTTGGAAATAATGTTTTAAAAATCCATTCTTGTCGTATATGTTAAAAAAAATATCCTTCTCGTACATTTGCCGGAAAAGTCAAAAAATACCTCGTACGAAAAACGACAAAAGATTCCTTTCATATCTTTTACTAAAAACTCACCGAAGGGTAAAATTGGATTTAAAAAATTTTAGTTGGATGGAAATAATATTAAATATTGAGGAAACATGGATGTGGATGATAAAATACACCCTAGTAAATACCAAAGTATAAACAATCTCGGATAAAAATGAGATTGTGATATTTCCCATACCTTAGGTCCGATTTGCTTCGTAAGTGTCCGAACCTCCTGTATAATGATTTAAATAATGTCATTGACTTATTAAAGAATAATATTCATTTTTATTTTATCATATATGGTTCACTTATGACTTTATATTACCCGTTCTTTTGTAAATTCCATGTTAAAGAGCGTTTTGGGTAAAATTGTTTCATTTGTCTCCGTGTTTTGACTTGTAGTTATTCATATGATTACATAGATCATGATTACTAAATTAAAGAATATAAAACATGATTTATATATATATATATATTCAGAATATACATATATATAAAAAATCAGTAAATGGAAAGAAATACACCGTTCATGGAGACGGTAGGTCGTACGTACGCATGAACGCTATTTTCGTTTCCTTATGGAGTTGAACAGAATTAAGTAGATGACATACATATATATACACATAAATTCAGTATCATTATTATGTCATATATTTCATGATTACTTATTATATATACTTTATAATCATTCATGAATGGTTAAAGTGGAGAATGAATCTCATCGCGTCGTGGAGACGGTAGTCCGTACGTACGCACGAGCGATGATATCATTCTCATGATCATGGGACTGTATTGGAGTGTATGTATACTATTTCAGAATCAATATCACTTTAAAATAATAATATATATTTATTATTTACACCATTATACCCATCCAAGTAAGGTGGTGGTGGAAAATAGATTTCACCACGGCTTGGAGACGGTATTCCGTACGTACGCACGTGTGGTGATTTCGTTTTCTGTAGGATGGATAGATGGTGAAATAGGATTTTTTTCATACATATAATAACATATCAGTATATTAGTGATAATTATGTTATTACTTCATAATGAAACAACCAAATAAGAAGAAGTGGAAGAAGAAATAAAGATGAACGAATCTGTAACGGAAATTACCTCTTCTTTGAAACGCCTCTTTGAGACCTCCTCTTAGGGCACTGAAATTGGTCTTTGAAGAAGACCAGAACCTCTAGGATTTTTCTATGGAAGTGTAGAAGAGAATTTGACAGGGTTTGGCCGAGCTTTAAGGCTCATAGTTGTGTGAGGAAGAGAGGGAGGAGGTGCCCTTTTATAAGGCAGGAGAGGGGCACATTAGGAAAATCTCAAAATATTATTTTATATTTATGGTCAAATTCGGTTTATAATGGTTCCAAATGGTATTATTTAGAATATAAAGTGGGGATGGGTCAAAATCCTCTCATCCAATAGGATTTAGACAAGTTTAGGGTATTATTTTAACCTTATCAATTAGATTTAACTCTAAGTTAAATAATTTAACTTTTACCGTGTCTTTTTTGTTTTCTTACACTATATGGTTAATAAACTTACTATATCAAGCCAAACGAACCCCAAGTTGTTTATTATTAATATATATAATCTTATCTAAATCATTTTTCCGATCCTTAGATTTTTAAGAATAAAATAACAATTAATAATATAATATTTGTTTTAAAAACTAATTTATGTCAATTTTGACACTATTTGGTACATGATTTTTATGAAGTTAATAACAGAATGATAAGTTCAAACCAAGTTACTTAAATTAACAATAACATGTCATATTAACCTAGAAAATTAGTCTAAGTCATATAAAGTCTCAAATAACATTTATTTTTACATTTATATCATCAATTATGTCAATATTTCATTAATAAGACAATTACTACATCATCTTTGTATCATAATAAATGATACTTATTTAATCCTTAAAAATTATAAATAAATTCCTATGATGTAGATAATTGTATTAGCTTTCTGGAGACTATTAATGTTCGATGTTTCAGGAAATTTATCACTAGATTAAAATTATTATACTTATAATATTTAAGAAAGTGACATGTTGTCACATTCTTTGGTTTTAATAATAATGAAATTATTTTCATTGAAAAAATTTAATTAAATGAATCTAATCCGACCCTTAGGTGATATGGGTAGACTTTTAGTCATCCAATAGGATTTTGACATTTGTTAGGGTAATTTTAAAATATTATATTTACCCTTAATTACCTGATTTACCTTTAACTATGGTAAATAAAATTTACCGTAGTTACTATTCATAATTCCCAAAAATAAAAAAGTAGCTTATTAACATAATTTGGATCCACTGATTCCAAATATGGAATCCATTTTTCCAAATTCAATACACAAAAGTTGCAGAAATTAACCACATAAGATACTACGAAGAAAAAAGTTCTTTTTAATTAAAATATAGCGTGTTTTTACTATTCATTAAAATATGAATGTTTTCGGAAAAATATAAAAACTTTATCTAATGTAAATTTTTATATCCTGATTCAAAAGAAGAATTTTATTTTGTCAAATTGAACTTATAAACATGTCAAAAACTAGATTTAAGGTGGGTTCTCCATCAAAAGGCGGCAAAACTGCATTTTTTTTTAAAAAATACTTATTTTACCCGAAAAAATTATTTTGTTCTTATACCATGTTATAGAAAATGTGTAAGATGAATAATAATTTTATAAAATTTGAAATTTAGTTAATAATATTCATAAAGGCTAGTTCATGACCATATTATAATAATATATCGTTGTTTATTAAAATTCGGTATTGCGTACAACACACGCTATCGAGGAAGGTCGCGATTGCGTGTAATGCAAGGCAAGTCAAGGATGCGTGTTGTGAAAGTTTCTTTTGGTGTAGCATACAAAAAAAGACATTAATGAAATAAAAAAGAATATTTTTCATAAAATCTCGGGGTGTTACATTCTACCCCCCTTAAAATGAATTTCTCCCTCGAAATTCATCAGGGTTATAAATGGTTTACTATTAAAAAGTTTCTTTAATAGATACCCACATTGTAAAAAGGAATACGAAAACCAATATTTAAAAAAAATTATGAAATGTAACGGGTACCCAAATAAAATAATCACTGGGTTTCCACATAGGTGAAAATATGGATATGGAAGATAAATCTAACCATCATGTTCTGATGGAAAGTGTTAGAGAACATGGTTATGGAAAAGCCAGCAATCACAAAGCCATAAATTTGTGACGATCTATGGTACCATCTGATTCATTAGATATAAGAGCACTAGGACAAAATTTTTGGTTTTCAAGATCGTTTCCTTAAAGTATATGAAATTGAAATTAGAAGAAATACTTTCGTGATTTTGGTATAGTCTCACCGTTGGTGGTTCTTTGGACAATTTCCACTTCAGCTCTTAATGAAATGAAGTTTAATTTGTCATTCGTGATGTGTTAGCAGATCATTGAGATAGAATGATGGGTCATTCCATCTGTCTCAAACAAAAGGTTAGAAAAGTTATCAAAAAATACATAAGTCCATTTATAGTGAGATTAATGATATATGGTTCCTAAAATGGACTTATACTTCATATATCATACTGCTTAATATAATAATACTAGTTTCTACTAAACAGAGACTTCCTGTAGGCCAGTGGTAGGCGATAAAGGCCAGTCGTACTTCAGTTGTGGGTTCGATTCCCACGGCCTTGTCCGACGTGATGGTTTGCCGCCCGTCCTGCAGGTTTTCCTTTTTCTAAAGCTATATTACTATAGCATCCCATCAATAATATCGAAAAATTTCTATCCTAACTTATGTCCAACATAATCCATTCCAATCTATAGGCTTATCTAAAATACTTCGGTCGAAGCTCATTGTATAAACAAAATGATTACTTGAATTCCATCATTTATCCCTCATATATCATAAGATATATCTTGTTGGTCAAATTACAAACATGTGAATACCTTAATCATGTATTCTCTTGAAGAATGAATACCCATTGAATCATAGTAAAAACATGAGTGATGTCAAAAGTTAATGCATTCCACATACCAAAAACCCAAAATTCAATATACTCAAACCATGATATAACTATTTCCTTATATCATTCATGAGCTCATGAATACTATCAAACATTTAATTTTCTCCTTATCCCTTCATTATGTGCATATCATCTACATTCCAAAAATATCTGAATAATCTTTCATGGATACTTGTACCATTAATATTACACATTCAAAACTCAAGGAAATACAACGGTGTAACAATCCTTGGATGTATCTTTATTCCATAGTACCATGATATTACTTATACAATATTACACATTATAAACATGTAATCATTCCACTACATACTTAAACCATTTACCGAGCTTCAACAATTCTTTCATCTCACATATCATTTGTAGTCTCTTCATCATCATCAACATAAATACTACCCATACGAGCATACTGATTCTCTTCATGAGACTTTACCTTAGGGAATTAGTTTTCATAATTCCCATACATTCCACATTTAAAACATTTAACCATTGTTGATGTCGTAGCAATACCATTATCCTCATCCCTGGTGTTAACTGAACCTTTTCCATTGCACTTACTGGCTTTGTGTCCTTCTTTTCCACACCCAAAGAATCTTCCAGTTCCTTTGAAACATTCCCCTTGATGCCTCTTCCCACAGGATTTACATAGGGGAAAATGAACTTTCTTTCCTCTATGATCATCATGAAACTCTATCTTTCTCTTATTAGCTGAGTCAGGAAACATACCAAATTTGAGTTTATTGATCATATTATGAGATTGCTGATTCGGCATAATAATTATGGTTGGACTTCCAAATCCCATTTCATTTGGTTTCTCATGAAAAATATCATTCCATTGTCAATAATATCCTCCATTATCGTGAATCATCATATTTCCAGCCATTTTCTAAAACCCAAAAAGAATAGTGTTAGAGGAAAAAAACATAATAAAGGGGGAGTAACTTCAATATCTAACATCTTAGGTTAAATTCTACGATCTTTACCATAGTTCTAGGACTATATCCTATACGTATACTTATCCTTAGAGACATCCCTAGACATACCTGAGAAATATCTCTGGGGATCTCACTAACGTTCTCACATCCTAGTTTCCAAAGGCTGACTAAACCTTTCCTCTAATACCAACTGTAGAGACTCGAAGCTTAACGTACATAGACATTACATTACTTTTGCGGAATACTTAGTACATAACAAAAACACACACACAAGGACTGTAATAGTTTAGTGTCTTTGGAAACTCGGAATATAATCTTCTAATCGTGGAAAAAGATCTTCAACATCTCCCATAAAGATCTTCCTTTTTTAACCTAAAACCATTCTTTATATCCTGGGGAAAATAAAAGATAAAAAGGGTGAGCTCAAATGCTCAGTAAGGGTAAACAAAAGAAATATCAATCACATCATATTCATAAGAACATATCTTTTGGAAATCTTAACCTGCAAAAGAGATCATAATTTCATAACATGGTATAAATCATAGTAGTGAAATTTAATCACAATAATAATAACATAAAACATGAAGATTTGTGTCATAAACACATAATCATAGAGAATCATTTCTTGTTAGTTAAAACTCATTGGCAAGAATATCTTAGTGGACAAAGTCCCTTTCTGAACCGAGTCACCCTCATTTCAGTCCTTTTTCACTGAACCGGTATAACCTACCATTCCAGCCATGTCTATCTCATGAGATATAAAATCTTTACCCAATGCATTGGAGGGAGATATAGGTCCCACCCATCTCATAATGATACCATTCTTATGTGTGCCACAAAATCATAAATCATACATCATTTCATAACCCATGTAATAAAAATGGGAATCTTAAACATCATGACATCATAAAACAATTCATATACGATAATTCATAAAAATAATTCCATCACAACATAATCAAATCAATTTAATAATAGGGATAAAAACAAAACCCTTTATTATCTTAGATGGAAAATAATTTTGATAAAACACTTGAACTTCATTCTTGAGGAAAATATCCTTTCTACTTCAAAATCATTTTTCCTTTCTTACCATTTCATAAACTTTTAAACTAAAAGAAGTTGATTAAAAATAAACTTGAAAACTTGTAAAGGAAGCTTCTTGGAAATAATGTTTTAAAAATCCATTCATGCCGTATAAGTTAAAAAAACATCCTTCTCGTACTTTTTCTAGAAAAGTCAAAAAGTACCTCGTACGAAAAATGACAAAAGATTCCTTTCATATCTTTTACTAAAAACTCACCGAAGGGTAAAATTGGATTTAAAAAATTTTAGGTGGATGGAAATAATATTAAATATTGAGGAAACATGTATGTGGATGATAAAATACACCCCAGTAAATACCAAAGTATAAACAATCTCGGATAAAAATGAGATTGTGATATTTCCCTTACATTAGGTCTGATTTGCTTCGTAAGTGTCTGAACCTCCTATATAATGATTTAAATAATGTCATTGACTTATTACAGAATCATATTCATTGTTATGATATCATATATGGTTCACTTATGACTTTTTATTACCCGTTCTTTTGTAAATTCCATGTTAAAGAGCGTTTTGGGTAAAATTGTTTCATTTGTCGTCCGTGTTTTGACTTGTAATTATTCATATGATTACTTAGATCATGATTACTTAATTCTAGAATATAAAACATGATTTATATATATATATATATTCAGAATATACATATATATAATAAATCAGTAAATGGAAAGAAATACACCGTTCATGAAAACGGTAGGCCGTACGTACGCATGAACGCTGTTTTCGTTTCCTTATTGAGTTGAACAGAATTAAGTAGATGACATAAATATATATAAACATAAATCCAGTATCATTATTATGTCATATATTTCATGATTACTTATTATATATACTTTATAATAATTCATGAATGGTTAATGTGGAGAATGAATCTCATCGGGTCGTGGAGACGGTAGTCCGTACGTACGCACGAGTGATGATATCGTTCTCATGATCATGGGACTGTATTGGAGTGTATTTATACTATTTTAGAATCAATATCACTTTAAAATAATAATATATAGTTATTATTTACACCATTATACCCATCCAAGTAAGGTGGTGGTGGAAAATAGATTTCACCACGGCGTGGAGACGGTATTCCGTACGTACGCACGCGCGGTGATTTCGTTTTCCGTAGGATGGATAGATGGTGAAATATGATTGTTTCATACTTATAATAACATATCAGTATATTAGTGATACTGATGTTATTACTTCATAATGAAACAACCTAAGAAGAAGAAGTGGAAGAAGAAATAAAGGTGAACGAATCGGTAACAGAAATTACCTCTTCTTTGAAGCGCCTCTTTGAGACCTCCTCTTAGGGCACTAAAATTGGTCTTTGAGGAAGACCAGAACCTCTAAGATGTTTCTAGAGAAGTGGAGAAGTGAATTTGGTAGGGTTTGGCCGAGCTTGAAGGCTCAAAGTTGTGTGAGGAAGAGAGGGAGGAGGTTCCCTTTTATAAGGGAGGAGAGGGGCACCTTAGGAAAATCTCAAAATATTATTTTATTTTTAAGGTCAAATTCGATTTATAATCGTTCCAAAGGGTCTTATTTCGAATCTAAAGTGGGGATGGGTCGCACTCCTCTCATAAAATAGGATTTAGACAAGTTTAGGTTATTATTTTAACTTTATCAATTAGATTTAACTCTAAGTTAAATAATTTAACTTTTACCGTGTCTTTTTGTTTTCTTACACTATATGGTTAGTAAACTTACTATATCAGAACAAAAGAACCACAAGTTGTTTATTATTAATATATATAATCTTATCTAAGTCATTTGACCGAACCTTAGATTTTTAGGAGTAAATTACAATTAATAATATAATATTTGTTTTAAAAACTAATTTATGTCAATTTTGACACTATTTGGTACATGATTTTTATTAAATTCATTTCAGAATGATAAGTTCGAAACAAATTACTTAAATCAACAATAACATGTCATATTAACCTATAAAATTAGTTTAAGTCATAAAAAGTCTCAAATTACATTTATTTCGGCATTTATAACATCAATTATGTCAATATTCCATTAATAAGACAATTATTGCATCATCTTTGTGTCATAATAAATGATAATTATTTAATCCCTAAAAATTATAAATAAATTTCTATGATGTATATAATTGTATTAGATTTCTGGATACTATTCATGTTCGAAGTTTAATGATGTTTATCACTAGATTAAAATTATTATACTTATAAGATTTAAGAAAGTGACATGTTGTCACATTCTTTAGTTTTAATAATAATTAAATTATTTTCATTGAAAAGATTTAATTAAATGAATCTAATCCGACCCTTAGGTGATATGGGTCTACTTTGAGTCATCCAATAGGATTTTGACATTTTTTAGGGTAATTTTAAAATATTATATTTACCCTTAATTACCCGATTTACCTTTAACTGTGGTAAATTAAATTTAACGTAGTTACTATTCATAATTCCCAAAAATAAAAAGTAGCTTATTGACATAAATTGGATCCAATGATTCCAAATATGGAATCCTTTTTTCCAAATTCAATACACAAAAGTTGCAGAAATTAAATTAAAATTAATCCCGTTGTCGAAAGAAAACGGGGTTTTCTTTAAAACATTGCAAAAGATTGAATTGATTTAACCTACGAATTCAAGGTAAAATCAATGCTAATGACATACATTATATTAAATGGTAAAAATATATTCTATTTACACTTTAAAACTATTCAATATTATAATTTAACCACATCAGATATTACGATGAAAAAAGTTGTTTTTAATTAAAATATGGCGTTTTTTTACTATTCATTAAAATATGAAAGTTATCGGAAAAATATCAAAACTTTATCTAATGTAAATTTTTATATCCTGATTCAAAAGAAGAATTTTATTTTGTCAAATTGAACTTATAATCATGTCAAAACTAGATTTAATGTGGGTTCGCCATCAATAGGCGGCAAAACTGCATTTTTTTAAAAATACTTATTTTACCCGAAAAATTTATTTTGTTCTTATACCATGTTCTAGAAAATGTGGAAGATGAATAATAATGTTATAAAATTAAAAATTTAGTTAATACTATTCATAACGGCTAGTTCATGACGATATTATAATAATATATCGTTGTTTATTAAAACACGGTATTGCGTACAACACACGCTATCGAGGAAGGCCGCGATTGCGTGTAATGCAAGGAAAGTCAAGGATGCTTGTTGTGAAAGCTTCTTTTGGTGTAGCGTACAACACAAGACATTAATAAAATTAAAAAGAATATTTTTCATAAAATCTCGGGGTGTTACAGAGGTCGAGTCTTTGGGCTTCGCTCTTGACCTAGCCCAAGCTGAGCATCACCATGTCAAGCTCGAACATGACCGTCTATGGGAGAAGTGGAAGTTGATAGAAATTACCACTCGAGCGATGTTATCCGAGTCACCCCAAGAGTCTGTCACCATCGCACACCTTACCCTTAGGTCTTATGTGTCTGTTTTGAGGGGTTATTTAACTAATTTATAGTACTATGTTCATGTACATTATTTTTTATATAATAATGAATATAACTTCTGTTCATTATTGATACATTGTAAATAGTTTTTAAAGTACAAATTGTGTTTTAAGTTATTATTTAATTAAGAAATCTATTTTATTAATTTAATGGATTTATGAATTAAATAATGTTTTAATAAAATATTATTATTATTATTATTATTAGATTAATTTTATTTTATATAAATGATCATATATTTGTATGAATGCAATTATAATTTTTATTATGTTTTGAAATCTATTTTTTTCAAACCCGTGAATCTTCGATAAATTTCGGTTTTTATTTTAAAAGTGAAAATTAACATAATTAGAAAATTATTTAGATAAAATAAATGCTACTTTTGGAATCAGGACGTCGAAATTATCAAATGGTGAGTTTTTCATAATTTTCTGAGATAGTCAAAAATTTTAGTAAAAATTAAATATCGTTTAAATATATAATGTGTTTTATGACATCATAATGACCAGATAGTGATGTAATAAAATAATATAATCTATATTATCGGCCAATAAATTTTTTACCATTAAAATAATGTGATTTTGGGTTTTTTTGGCTTACTTTTCAAAGCATTAATGGACCCCTCAAGACTTATTAAACACCTTTTCTTTTTAAATTAATTTCCACGGGAGTGTGACTCACCTCCACATAAGAAACCCTAATATTTTAAGAAATTAGGACATTGGCCTTATAAAATATGTTTTTCCTCTTCCCTTTTCCCAAACCCTTGGAAAAAAACCATGGGATGGTTTTTGGTTTGGATTAATTTAATATAAGGGGTACCAAACCTATATAATAAAGAATTCTCTCACATTTCATATATAAACCCACCAAAGCTCCCACATCATCCTCACTAAAAACCTTTGGAGTTCATCCAAAATCTGCCCTAATCTCTCTATAATCATACCAAGGTTTCCTAAGCTCCCAAGAAGCCTCTCACAACCTCTCTCTAGCCATTGGAAGCACACTTCCGAGTAAGGGTTTTTTCTTCCTTTATCATTTTTGTCCAAATTTCATTAAGTTGTTTTTTCCTTTTAATTTAAATTATGAATGTTGGGGTATGGTTTTTAACCTCCTTCATACTTCCCTCTTAATGTTTTAATGATGGTATACCCCTTTCTCTCTCATTAAATACCTCCCATGTACACCCGTTACTATGCCGAAATTCTGAAAGGAACTTCTCTCTCCTCATTTACATTCAAGCAATACTTTTGTATCATGAATCTAAATTCAATTAAAATTGTTGGGAAATGTATCTATATGGCCTAATTACTGTACATTACATGTAAATACGATGAGTAACCCCTTTTTTCTCTCATCAACTGTTTTAAAGAATTCTAATGTCACGCCGTTACGTTGCCGAAATCGCACTGATTTTCTAAGGAAAAGCCATTGTGTAGTGAATACCATGCCCATTTCTCCATCAATGGTATTCACCTTTATACACATTTAATTATTTATTATAATGTTTCATGTATTAATTCCACATTCTTTTATCATGGAATAAATGATTATTTTTTATGAATACATGTTTTATGATCCATGTGGCACAGTTATGCATGAAATGAAATGTTTTAGAAGGGTGCGCCATTATAGCGCTCCAATGCATTGGGTAAAGAATATTACAATGATACGTCATGTGAAATGAGTGTTGACTCATGCTAATTCACGTACAATGAGGGTCTACTCATGCTTCATGTCAAATGATAATTTACTCATGCTCCATGTGCAGTGAGCCTTGGCTCAAGCTAATTCCATGTTAAGTGTTGTTGCCACATTTCCATGTTATGATTATCATGCTTTATCATGCCTTTATGTTCATGTTTTTATTATGCTATGTTGATTTGACTATTGTCTAACATGTATTGTACTCCTCATGTTATTCCATGTGTACTCCCTTACTGGGCTTTATAGCTCACCCTCTTCTTATGCATGTCCTCAGGTTATCCAATGCAATGCTAAGTACGAAGGAATGTAGTGGTCATATAAAGGAAGATTTTAATAAAGATGTTGTATTTCATGTTTTAAGTTTTTATGTAATGATCCTAAGCCCCAAAGACACTAAACCTCTCGATCTTCTTTTTTGTATCAAGTGACGTTTTATGTAATAAATCATGTTTATGATCTAATAAAAATCAGGGTTGTCATAGTTAGTATCAGAGGATAGGTTTGGTTATTTTTGGGATTAGGATTAGAAAACCTTATTAACGCCTTATATAGAAGACTATGTACAATAAAAATGTCCCTATGTTTTGGTGAGTATTGAGTAAGTGGGTTATCAAGAAAATACATCCCTGTCTGGATACGAGCAGGTAGAGGCGGCTCTGGCACAGATGTATCCTAGGGGTAAAATCTGAAAACACCGCTTTGAGCTAGACTCGAACGGGAACAGGTGCACGACAACGGGCCTTGTTGCACTCTTTGCTATGACACTCCCGTGGGATATGCTTTGGTAAATTCACAAGCTTAGTATGAACCCTTATTAAGGGAATTAAAAAAATTCCTCTAAGAATATATGTTAGAAAGTAGATCATGAAAAGCCTCGATTGGAGCCTGTAGACTCATGAGTTAAATAAATGAAATTTTATTTATAAGTCATCAACTTTTGTATTTGGATTAACCCTTACGTGTTACCCCTAACATTCTTGTTATTCCAGCCAATGGTCGGTAATATGAAGAATCGGGGTAACAACTGATGTGAAGATCAGTGTGATGACTATACTAATGAGATGCCCAATCCAATGGGAGCAGGAATCGCAAACATTGTCACGCTTCTCTCTCAGCTAACTCAAAATTTTAATAGAAAAATGGGTCAAAAAGAACGTCCACCCCCCCCCCCCCCCAAGAAAGAACAAGTCACTATCGAGAGCTTCATGAGAAAAAGGCCTCCTACTTTAGTGGATCATCCAATCCCACGATCGCTGAACAATGGATCAACTCCATTGAAAAGATCGTCTCCATCTTTCAATGTTATGAACAAGACAAGGTTCTCCTAGCATCTTATTTTTTGGAGGGTGAAGCTGATCAGTGGTGGATGTTGATAAAAAATACAAAGCCCAAGGAGGAGATCGAGGTGTTGGAATGGAATGATTTCTGGAAGATGTTTTTTGATAAATATTTTCCGAGCACCCTCTGACTTATGATGGAAAGGGACTTCTTTTCCCTCAAGAAAAAATACGAAGAATCTATTGTAGCGTACGAGGAAAAATTCACAAGGCTTGCACGATACGCTTCTGATTTTGTCATTACCCCCAAATGCATGGTTGACCGCTTCTTTGGTGGGCTGAAGCCTAGCCTGCGGAAAGCATTAGCGATCTGTGACTTCGACAGCTATGAGGAAATTATCTGATGTGACCTCAAGGTCGAAATGGAGATCGGAGAATCATAGGGCTATCATGGGGATAAGAAGCATAAGGTGGACTTCAATGCTGGTCGGCCGATGGATAAATCCAATAGTGCGAAGAAGATCCAGCACCCCACTTTCCAAATGTGCGGAAAGAAGCACCCTGGAAATTGCCTTAAGGGGACGAGGAAATGCTTCAGGTGTGGAAGAGAAGGGAACCTACCTATTAACTGTTGGCAAGAAAGACCCACTACTACGACAGAGGAGAGGAACGCTCCGTTCGAACCTCAACGCGTTGTTCAATGATAGAAATTCAAAGAACCAGGTCATTTTTCAAATCAGTACCCTAATCCAAGGGTTTTTGAGACAACCAACAACCTCCAAGGCAGAAAGTAAGAGCTTTTTCCATCACTTCTGCCGAAGTGAACCCCGACAATGAAGTGGTGATAGGTACGCTAGCTATTCCGTCAAGAATAGTGAATGTACCTTTTGATTCAGGTTCTACTCATTCTTTTATATCTCGAAAGTTTAGTAGAATAATCCCAAAATGACCACAAATCATGGTAGTGAAGATGTTAGTGAGTACGGAAAATGGGGCAATCATTGCATCCCATGAATATAAGTCATCCCCTGTTATAATCTGTGGATTGAATTTCCAATGAACCATGTCATACTCCCTCTGGTGTAATTTGATGCAATTCTTGGCATGGATTAGCTTTCCTTATATAGATGCAACATTAATTGTCGGGAGAGGGAAATCACACTCCATATGGAGAATCGACCCCCGATTCTATACAAGTGTAAGGAGGAAGATGAATCTCATTTAGTTATATCATCTCAACCGTGGATATTTCTACCTTATGAGCATGCGCATCTGGCTCAGATGATTGAGTCCAAGGAAGAAACCATCCATGATGAAATGCCTATTGTGAGGGAATTCACTGAAATGTTTCCCGAGAAACTGTCTGGTCTTCCTCCTAGAAGAGATGTTTAATTCTCAATTGGACTCATACTAGGGGCTTTACCAATATCCAATACTTTATATAGAATAGCTGTTTTAGAGCTTGAAGAGCTGAAGAAACAACTACAGGAGAATCGGGATAAAGGGTTTATACGACCACGTGCTTTACCATGGGGTGCACCAGTCCTCTTCGTCCAGAAGAGTGATGGGTCAATGTGGCTTTGCATCGATTATCTGGAACTTAACAAAATCATGTTAAAGAACAAGTATCCTCTCCCACGAATTGATGACTTGTTCGATCAGCTGTGTGGAGCACAATTCTTATCCAAGGTAGATTTGCGGTCGGGATATTATCAAGTAAGGATTAAGAAGGAAGATGTCCCAAAAACTACTTTTCGTACAAGATACGGGCACTATGAATTCATTGTAATTCCTTTTGGACTCACCAATGCTCCAGTAATCATCATGGAATTGATGAATAGAGTATTTAAAGATTACCTAGACAAATTTGTGGTAGTCTTTATAGATGATATTCTAATATTCTCCAAAGCCAAGTAGGATTGTGAGGAGCACTTGAGAACTATACTAGAGACATTGCAAAAGGAGAAGCTCTATGCAAAGTACAGAAAGTGTGAGTTCTGGATGAAGGAGGTCACATTAGTGGGCCATATCATCATAAGCAATGGGATATCTATGGATCCCTCCAAAAAAGATGCAATTGAGGGATGGTCGAGGCCAACATCGGTAATAGATATTTGTAGCTTCTTGGGGTTAGCTGGATATTATTGATGATTTTTGAGAAATTTCTCACGAATGTCCAACCGTCTAACCAAGATAACTCTAAAGGGAGTAATGTTTTCTTGGAGTGATGAATTCGAAGACAGATTCAAGGAGTTGGAAAGGAGGCTTATCACTGCGCATGTTCTCACTTTACCCGCAAGTGGGGAACTTTTTATTGTATTTAGTGATGCTTCGAAGAAGGGCTTAGGATGTGTGCTTCTGTAAAATGATAATGTGATATCCTATGCATCAAGGCAGTTGAAAATCCATGTGTGAAACTATCCAACGCATGATCTGGAGTTGGAGGTGGTGATATTTGTCTTAAAAATCAAGCAGAATTATCACTATGGAGAGAAATGTGAGATATATACTAACCACAAGAGTCTTAAATATATATTCACACAGAAAGAGCTTAATATGAACCAGAGAAGATGGGTAGAGCTCATCATGGATTATAACTGTTCAATCCATTACCACCATGGGAAAGCGAACAAGGTGGCAGATGCCATAAGTAGAAAGGATCCCACGATTCTATCAATGATGAGAATTGAGAAGGATCCAATATTCTTAGACATGAGGAAGATGGACATGGGAATCATAGAGAATGGAACATCATCAATACTTTAAAAAATGATTGCTCAACTGTCTCTTTTAGAACGTTTAAAGGATGCTCAAAAGGATGATGTGGGAATTCAAGAAAAAGTGTGAGCTATCGAAAAAGGTAAATCCTCAATGTTTAATGTTAATGAAGAAGGAATTGTGCTGTTTAGGAATAGACTAAGTGGTCCATCAAGTTCGTAGGTAAAGTAGGAACTTTTGGATGATGCACATAGTTCAAATTTCTCTATTCACCGAGGGTGCACAAAGATGTATTGAGATCTCTGAGAAAACTCTTGGTGGGATAATATGAATAAGGATATCGCTGAATATACATCAAAGTTCCTAGTGTGTAAGAAAGTGAAGGCAGAGAGGCAGAATTTTAAGGGGATGATGCAGCCATTGCCCATACCAGAATGGGAATGGGAGAACATCACCATGGACTTTATCACCAGACATCCAAGGACATCCAAAGGAAATAATGCAATATGGGTTGTTGTGGATCGTCTTAAAAATACTGCACACTTCATTGCTATTCCAGAGGATTTATCATTGGATCAACTGGAAAAAATATATATATGGGAAGTGGTAAGGTTACATGGAGTACCACTATCTATTGTGTTTGACCAAGATCCAAGATTCACCTCTATGTTTTGGAAGAGTCTTAAACATGCTATGAATACTAAACTGAACTTTAGTACGGCCTATCATCCTCAAACTAATGGCCAATCTGAGCAGACTATCGATACACTTGAGGATATGATGAGAGCGTTCTCAATGGACTTCAAAGGAGGATGGGATCATCATCTTCCTCCGGTTGAGTTCTCTTATAATAAAAATTTCCACTCGAGCATCCAAATGGAACCATATGAATCCCTGAATGGGAAAAGGTGCAGAACACCGGCATGTTGGGATGAGGTCGGTGAACGTAAGCTTCTTGGACCAGAAATGGTCAAGGAAATGGTGGAGAAGGTGAAAACCATTCAGCAGCATATCATGGCGCCCAGTTTCGACAGAATATTTTTGCAGATAATCGTCGATGATACCATGAGTATAATGTAGGAGACATGGTTTTTATACACATATCTCCATGGAAGAAGGTCCTGAGGCTTGGAAAGAAAGGGAAGTTAAGTCCAACATACATCGTCCCCTTTGAGATTCTTGATCGTTTCGTGGTTGTGGGTTATCGACTAGCACTTCCACCTACTATGGCCAAAGTACATGATGTCTTTCATGTATCCCTCTTAATGAAGTACATACCGGACCCTTCACATGTACTCTCTTCTTAGGTGGTACATTTGGAAGATGATCTTTCTTGTGAGGAGAAACGAGTGAAGATCATAGATCATGGAGAAAAATTTCTATGAAATAAGACAATGCCCCTCGTCAAGGTGTTGTGGAGAAACCACAAGTTTGAAGAAGCGTCTTGGGAATCGGAGGAAGTGATGATGCTGAGTTACCCACATCAATTTTAGTGTGGGAAAAGGAAAATTTCGAGGGTGAAATTTCTTAAGCGGAGAATACTGTAACGACCCAAAGATTCATTAATGGAAAATTCATCTTGATCTTATTAAATGTCTCTTTAAATAAAATATATTTATAAAATGTCAACTTCATTGGTTTTATGATAATAATTGCGACCGTTACTTTTATATCAGTTGAACAGTGATCACATTATTAGTATATATATAGAACTTTAACACATCCAATTTTACATAGACAAAGGAAGCGATGGCATCATCTAGTATAATTGCCCCATACGAAGCCCATTTATCGGAGCTCAGAAAAGAGGTGGTGTCCTTGGGCTTTGCTCTTGACAAAGCCCAAGTTGAGCTTCACCATGTCAAGCTCGAACGGGACCGTCTACGGAAGAAGTGAAAGTTGATAGAAATTACCACTCGAACGATGTTATCCGAGCCACCCTAAGAGTCTACCACCATCACACACCTTACCCTTAGGTCTTATGCAGCTGTTTTAAGGGATTATGTAACTAATCGATAGCACTATGTTCATGTACATTATTTAAGTATATAATAATGAATATAATTTATTGTCAATATTGATACATTGTAAATAGTTTTTAAAGTACAAATGGTGTTTTTAGTTATTATTTAATTAAGAAATCTATTTTATTAAATTAAGGGATTTTTGAATTAAATAATATTTTAATAAAATATTATTATTATTATTATTATTTATTGATTAATTTTATTATATATAGATGATCATATAATTTACGAATGAAATTATAATTTTTATTAAGGTTTGATATCCATTTTTGTCAAAACCAGTGAATTAACGATAAATGTCTGTTATTATTTTAAAAGTAAAAATTAACATATTTAGAAAATTGTTTAGATAAAATAAATTTTAGTTTTGGAATCAGGACGTCAAAATTATCAAATGGTGAATTTTTCATAATTTTCTGAGATAGTCAAATTTTTGAGTAAATAATAAATACCTTTTAAATATATAATGTGTTTTATGACATCATCATGACCCAATAGTGATTTAATAAAATACTATAATCTGTATTTTCGGCCATTAAATGTTTTAACATTAAAATAATGTGATTTTCGTTTTGTTTGGTCTACTTTTCAAAGCATTAATGGACCCCTCAAGACTTATTAAACACCTTGTCTTTTAAAATTAATTTCCATGGGAGTGTGAGTCACCTCCTCATAAGAAACCATGATATTTTAAGAAATTCATACTTTGTCCTTATAAAATATTTTTTTCCTATTAACTTTGCCAAAAATCATGGGCAAAAACCATTGTATGGTTTGTGGTTTGGATTAATTTAATATAAGTGTTCCCAAACCTAAATAATAAAGAATTATCTCACCTTTCCTATATAAACCCTCCCAAGCTCCCACTTCCTCCTCACTCAAAGCCTTTGGAGATCGTCCAACCTCTGCCCTAATCTCTATAGAGTCCTCCCATGGTTCCCCAAGCTCCCAACAATTCTCTCACAAGCCTCTCTCTAGCCTTTGGAAGCACACTTCCATGTAAGGGTTTTTTCTTTCTTTCTCATTTTTTTATAATTTTCATTAAGTTGTTTTTCCCTTTTAATTTCAATTAATAATTTTGGAGTATGGTTTCGTACCTCCCACATACTTCCCTCTTCATGTTTGAATGATGGGGTACCCATTTCTCTCTCATAAATACCTCCCATGTACACCTGTTACTACGCTGAAATTCTGAAAGGAACTTCTCTCTCCTCATTTACATTCAGGCAATAATTTTGTATCATGAATCTAAATCACCTTACAATTGTTTGTACATGTATCTATATGACATCCTTACTGTCCATTACATGTAAATATGATGAGTAACCCCATTCTCTCGCATCAACCGTTTTTATGAATTCTTATGTCACGCCGTTACGCTACCGAAATCGCACCGATTTTCTAAGGCAAAGCCACTGTATAGTGAATACCATGCCCATTTCTCCATAAAGGGTATTCACCTTTATGCACATTTTCTTATTGATTATAATGTTTCATGTATGAATTCCACATTCCTTTATCATGGAATAAATTATTATGTTTTATAAATCCATGTTTTAGGATCCATGTGGCACACTTATGCATGAAATGAAATGTTTAAGAGTTGTGCACCCTTATAGAACTCCAATGCATCGGGTAAAGTATATTATCATGATACATCATGTGCAATGAGTGTTGACTCATGCTAATTCATGTTCAACGAGGGTTTACTCATGCTTCATGTGCAATGAGAATTTACTCATGCTCCATGTGAAATGAGCCTTGGCTCATGCTAATTCCATGTTAAGTGTTGTTGCCACATTTCCATGTTATGATTATCATGCTTTATCATGCCTTTTTGTTCATGTTTTTCATATGCTATATTGATATGCCTATTGTCTAACATGTATTGTACTATTCATTTTATACCAGGTGTACTCCCTTACTGGGCTTTATAGCTAACCCTATTCTTATGCATGTCGTCAGGTTATCTCATGCAATGCAAAGTACGAAAGAATGTAGTGGTCATGTAAAGGAAGTTTTCAATAAAGATGTTGTATTTCATGTTTTATGTTTTTATGTAATTATCCTAAGCCCCAAAGACACTAAACCTATCGATCATATTTTTTGTAACAAGTGTTGGTTTATGTAATAAATCATGTTTATGTTGTAATAAAAAGTAGGGTTGTCATAATTTCAGGCTTCGAAAATGTTTTTCAAAAACTTGTATTTTGTTTGAGACAATTATTTTCCCTCATGCTCATATTTATTCGCCAACATTATATTTCCATACCCATGAGGACTCTGGGACATTTTAAAATCATCCCTTATTTCTCTTATTCTTGAGGGTATCTCAACCATGTTTTGTCTTCTAGAACTTGCCATGTTTCTTCATCAAATCGATGGAAATTTTTGAAAGTTGCACTAAAATGATCGAGTCATCTGTTTGAATTTTCAGCCCCGTTAACCCACTGAGCCACCCATACATTTTATCCACTGTATAGCCCTTATAATCCATGAAGGATCCGTTTAGGATGATCCCAATATGATACCCTTACCTACCAATTTATTGAATTTTTTCATGATAATTTTCAATCCATGTGTGAGGGATATATTTACTCATGGAGAGGGTTCTTCGAGGGGCGGTGAGTAATTTGATGTACATGGATTGAAATTATCCCCTCATGATCATATGAGTTATTTTCCATAGTAGCCACACTCATTAAATATATTTATATATAGGAATATATAATCATTTTGGTTCCAACAATGACTAATTTGGTGATCATTACACGGTAACCCTCCCTTTTGGGGATACCAATAAAAGTGAAGATCCATTACTCTAGGAACTAGGGAGTTTTCTATATGAAATACCTTCATTGAGATGTTACAACATATATGCTACTTTTGTACCATACTTTGGGATTATTTTCTGAAATTTATTTCCTGGGGTTTTTGAGTTGATACTCACCAGTTTTCTTGGCCATATTATTTGAGTGAGTTGTGTCTTTAGAAAAAAAATAAAAGAAATAAAAAAAATTGAGCAAAACATCATATTATTATTTGATTGGAGACAAGAAATGTTTTATGTGTGGGGGAACTATATTTTGAGGGTGACATTTTTATTGACATATATCATGCATTTATTTCAAGATTCAACCCTCTTTTTTACCAAAAAGATGCCCATTTTTTTACCCACCATCCCGCGACCTTAGAGACACTTGAAACACATGTAAAGTCCTTGAGATTGGTGCATTATTTTGATTTCCACTAGTGGAGATGTGAAATTCATGGCAAGAATGTGGTAAACATGCGAGTGTATGAGAATAGAGAAAAACATTGATCAAATTTTCTGAGCGATGAGTGTAATGGCAAGGAAGGTCACGTGATTAATGAGTGAATGTACTTGTTTTCAGAAAAAAATAAAGTGAAAGAAAAATTGATTTTGAAAATAATGTTTTAAATAAAGCAAGAAATAATATGAGAAGGTGATTGAAAAATTTTGAACTTGTAATTTTGATGTTTGGATTTGTCTACGGGTCCACTTGTGTTTTATTTCTGATTGTATTTCCCAGGAGTGAAAAAGTTTAAGTGTGGGGGATTTGATGTAACTGGATGTTACAAAATTTTTTTAAATAGTATTAATTTATTTTCCAACCGGATCTCATGTTTTTATGTTCTGTTTGTAGTATTTTAAATATTTTAGTTGTTTTTATAGTTTTTAGTTAGTATTATATTATTATGAGTAATTTATTTTCAGTTTTTAGAATTTTTTAATATTTACTTTATTAACGTTTCATATTTTATTTTTATTTTACTTTAATTAATATTAGATATTATTAATATTAATATTGTAAATATAATAATTCTGCTTATTATTTGTATTACTACTATTCTTATTAGTATTATTATTATTAAACTTAATTATATTATTAGTTTATTTTATTTTATTTTATTTGAATTTAAATTTTTTACTTTCCCCCTTAATCCCCTCACCCGATCCCCTCCCCTCCCTATTCTCAAACCCCCAAGTTCACCTTATTAACCCATTCCACACTCTCTCTCCAATCCCCTCATCTGCCTACACACCACCCCATTTATCTCACCTCCTTATCCTCCCCGTATCTCCCCTCCAAACCCGCCACACACCTCCTTTTTCTCCCATACCTAACCCGAACCCCCCTTAGGGAATTGGACCCTGCTCCCTTCCATTTGGCTGCACCCCGTCGCGCCCCACACTCCTCGCCGCACCCCTGCCACTTCCCCAGCTCCACCCTGGCTCTCATCTCCGTCTCTCTAACCCACTAGCCCCCTGATCCCCTCTCTCACCCTTGATCCCCCATCTCATCCTTCCGCCCTCTCTCTCTCACAGACCTCGGGCCTCCCCTCTCCATCCTTCTCACCCACACCCCACCGGATACTCCTCTCCCATGCCGCTCTCCACTCGCCCGACGACCCTCACCCCATCGCACCCATTTCACCCTCCTCACCCACTGAACCCCACACCATCTCTCTTGCCGAACCCGCACCCAGCTAGCTTATTGACCTACCTCCCCTACTCCGCCCGGTTTCCCCTGTCGAACCCCACTTCCCATCCTAACCCACTAGACCCTCTCGCCCCGGCTTTTCACTTGCAGTGCACCGACCACTGACCGTCTGAGCAGCCACTGCGGTCACTGTCGCGGACCAGCATTCGCTTCATTACCCATATCTTTTGTTTTGGTGGTTGCGACGCTGGTGAGCGACGTCATCATGTGTCGAGGTGTCTTTAGTGATCGACGAACGAATTTCATGCGATGAGAGTGAATACTGACACAGTTAATTGTGGGTAAAGCGGTTTTATTTTACATGACATGTCATTTTATTACTGCGCTTACCTTTTCAGTTGTGATGTCAGGGTAATTTTCTTATTCTCAGGATGTTGGTGAGAGATTAAAATTATTGTGAATGCCATGCAATGATTTTATATGATGATTAATTGTCAATTAAATTTATTTAATTGAATGTTTATCTGTTTAAATTATTTTTTCACTGAATTAACAGCTGAAATTAAAACTATCCATTTTAATATAAAGTTGACGCAGCGTTCCAAGAAGGTAAACTATGTTGAATGACTGTAAGTGCAAATTGGTGACACAACTTTGTGAGAAATGGGTTGTGTCATTTTGTCGTGTAGTTCGGTACTCACCATAGTTTCCTAATTTATTTATAAAACCAAAGAACATATCCTTAAATATATTTAAAAATCTAAATGAAGCATCTAAAAATGCTTATATTTTCAGAACTGGTGATAATTAAGCAGAATTAACTTTTATTCACAAAAACGAATTCTTTGCATGGCTGTGTAGCAACATAATTACGTCCTCAGCATCCCCGAAACATTTTATTGAAATATAGTCCATCATCATTTTCAATTACAGTTTACTTTATTTATTTTGTATTCTCACCTTTTAGTTTAATAAAAAAAGGAAACTCAAAATAGTAATTCCCTAAACTTTTGTCTGTCGAGACATTTTCCAACGAAATATTTTTAGTGAACTAGATTCTGTGCTCTCTGTGGTTCGACCTTGCTCACCACTTCTACATTAGCCAGTTGGTTATAAATATTTTCAAATTGGATGTGGTGCGACGTGCATACCAAAAATGTTGAGGGAGTTCTACACATCACCTATAGTGGTACATCCAGGAGTGGAAAAGATGTATCAGGACCTCTGATGATAACACTAGTGACCGAGAATGAAGAAGGAAATAATAGAGTTTGTCTCTCGATGCCTCATTTTTCAGCATGTGAAGGTGGAACATTAGGTTCCAGTAGGCATGGATTAGCCTTTACAGGTTCCAGAGTAGAAGTTTGATGGGATATCCATGGACTTCGTTACAGGACTTCCACATAAATCTAGGGAAAATGACTCAATTTGGGTGGTCATTGACCGACTCACCAAGATGTCCCACTTCATACCGATTAGAGTTCTGGGTTCATTAGAGAGAATGGGACACCTCAATGTGAAGGAGATTGTGTGACTACATGGAATAACCATGATGATTGACTCTGATTGTGATTCACGCTTTACTTCCTCCCTATGGAAGGGGTTGTAGGAATGTTTCGAAATTCAACTTCGTTTGAGCACCTCCTTCCATCCTCAGATGGATGGTCAGACTGAGCGGATCATTCAGACCTTTGAAGACATGATTCATGATTGTGTCCATGACTTTGGTCACAGTTGGGATGATCCCTTCCCCTTGGTGGTGTTTTCATAAAACAACAGCAATCACATCACCATTGGGATGAGACCATTCATGGCTTTGTATGGGCGACCCTATACATCACCTTTGTGCTGGACTGACCTAGGGTAGTTAGCAATAGTGGGACCAGAGATGGTACGAGCTACCACATAGAAGTTGCAGATTATCTAGGAGAGGATGAAGACTGCACAGAGCAAGAAGAAGTCATATTCTGACTAGAGACGGAGACCACTAGAGTTCAAGGTTGGCGACTATGTCATTCTACGGTTCTCATCTCGACAATGTTTGTGTAGAATTGGTTGAGGCGTCAAGTTGTCTCCGAGGTTTAGCAGATATTTTCAGGTCCTCAACAGAGTTCGTGAGGTAGAATACCGTTTAGCTCTTACACCTCTGTTTCATCGGGTGCACAACTTCTTCCACGTATCCCAACTGAGGAGATATGTGCATTACCCTTCTCACATCACCTACTATGGCGAGTTGGACATCAACGATGGGGAGACATTTATAGAATTTTCATTTGAGATTGAGGATTTACATGATA
The DNA here is from genome assembly GCA_963277665.1 of Viscum album. Lineage (NCBI taxonomy): Eukaryota > Viridiplantae > Streptophyta > Magnoliopsida > Santalales > Viscaceae > Viscum > Viscum album. The sequence continues at coordinate 1,098,847,629 of OY728157.1, forward strand.
AGGTACTTCATGGACATTCATTACCAATGGTGCGGGTTCCCTGGTAGCATTAGAACCTCCAGGACAACACATGCGAGTGGGAGGCGCAGATGCATGCTCAATACCCCCATTTGTTTACCTAGTTGAGTTGTGGATTACGAGGACTTATATCAATGAGGTGTGGAGAATGTAATGACCCAAAATTTCCATGTAATTTTTTAAATTAAATGGTAATTTTATGATTCCACGAATATTTACGGCACATGATTCAGAGGCCCAGTGTGCCCGGAATCAATTTCTGATGTTTTTTTGGGTACATTTAGTAAACGTACGAGTGGTATTTTATAACGATTGATACAATGCTCGGAATCAAAATCTGATGGCACTGTTGAACTCGAAGTGCTGGTATTCGCATAAGGATACTTTCACTTCAACATCATATGGATGAGGGTGAAAGTTAGTTTTTGGGTTTTTATAGAAATAATTAAATAAAATGAACTACATTTTATTTTATATTGAGCTTCCTTGTGGATATTTCATGTGGGGCCAACCGAATGTAAACCTCTATTTGGATGTTAAAAGTGGGGACCAACAGACCATAACCTCCCATGAGAGGCTATGGTGGTGGGGACCACTCGAACTATAACCTTTCCTGAGAGGTTATGGTGGTTGGGAGCACCAAAGATTAAACCCCCTCTAAACCCCCCTTTAATTTGGAGAAACCCTCAACTCCCACAATTAATGAGGGAGAGCCTCTTGTCCTCCTCCACCTTAATTGTTCCAATACACATACCATTAATCATTCCAACACCAAACATAAATGAGGCGATTTACATTAATCCAATATGAATTGTTCCTACGATTAAATTGGGGAAACACTTTTTTATATTGGCTATGTCTTTTATTTGGTGGATTTTGGGAGAGGAGGAGATATTTGGAGAAATATTAACAAACAAAAAACCACTTCATCCATGAAGAACGTCGATGACTTCAACCTTCTTCCTCGGAACATCCTTCGACGTTGGACGTGTTCATCTTCAACGAATCGACGTCTGCCTTCTTGCACCAATTTCAACCAGCATCGAACAAGTAAGGGTTTTAATTATGAATGATTTTATTCCCTTGATTATTTACTTCTAAAAATAAAAAATGCAGATCAACTTATTATCAAGATGATTCGCGGATGTTTTCCAAGCGTGATGGGAATAAATAGTTGCGGGAATTTGTAGGGGTTTATTCATTATTAGATTAACACTTCCCATGTTCTCCCCTATTTTTCATTTGTAGGGTTGGGATTAGAAATTACTAAGGGATTATGGTAAGTGATGTTTTAAAATATCTTCAATTCTTGTTCTTTGTTTATGTTTTTGATGAAATTTTTTCTACAACTCTAAAAAAGGAAGGTGCGGGAAAATCATACGTGGCTCGACCACCAGTCATTATTCTTTGTGGTGTTCTTTAAAATAGAGGAAGGAGACGATGGAATCAAAGGTGACGAAGGCAATGGTCGTGCCCCACGCGGCCTCTGCGACCTGCGCCGCCCCCGTGATGCTTCGACGCCACGGCTGCACCGTCTCTGCCGCACCTGGTTGAACCGCGCCGCCTGCCGACAGTGCCCCCTGAAGCTCACGCCTCCTACCGACCGCACCGCCTGCTGGCCTCCTGATCCGCCCAAGCTATGCCGGCCCACCGGCCTTCCAAGCTGCATCGACCGTGCTAGCCCACCAGCCTTCCGAGCCCCCGGCGGAACCAGCACCACGTGGAACCGTAGTGGAACTGGCCCGCGCACTCGCAGTGCCCCGACAAAATTGTCCCGCACCCTTACGGTGCCCCGACCAAACCAGCATCACCCCCCCCCCCCCCGGCCAAGCTTCCCTCACAGTGCCCTCCATGCCGAACCGCCCTCGGGTGGACCCTCGGACCGTCCTCGCCCTCGCGTTCGGTCTTCGTCCTCTAGGCCCTCAGCATCCCCTCGCGACCGGCTGGGCTGGGACAAGCAGGCCGGGTCGAACCAAATGTGATGGCCCACCCAACTGGCAGGGCCAGACCCAACGGGTCTGGACGGGTTAACCCAAACTGGGTCGGGCCAGGATTGGTCAGGCAGGGAAGGTCCGACCAGGTTGGACCCTAACCGGGCCCACTATGAACCTTTACCTTGTTTTGGCCATATCAATGGCACCAGACGACTGTTTGATGAACCGTCAGTGGTGTTGGTAATCATTGAGCCTGATTGTCCCTTTGAGTATACCCCATTATAGTTTGGGTAATAGTTGAGGTACGGTCAGGTTGGATCATGCAAGAATCCATCCGGGCCCCAGGACTAAATGACTAATAACTCATAGACCATGCATCTGATTGACGCACCCCCTTTCTCATTGATACCCCTATTATGAAGAGGACCGTTGAGATACTTATTCTTTTGAATTCATGGCAGATTGAGTATCAACCCATAGCTCATTGGTCAGATCCACTCAGAGAAGAGTGATCGTAGTTCGGAGTTCTAGTAGCTGGATGAAACCCGACGACTGCTAACTATTTGATTCGGAGTGACTCTACTAGCTTAATGGGGAACTACTTGGTGTCGTGGCAGACCCACAGTGCAGGACCACACTTGCTGACGCGGTAGACCCACGATACTTGATAGGAGGAGTACCTTAGTAGGCTGTGCGGGTGAGTGTGCTTGGTGACAGGGCTTACCCACAGGGGGGATCGCCTATGTGTAACGCGGAAGACCTACATTACTCGACAGGAGGAGTAAATCAGCAATCCAAGGTTAGTAGGAAGCGCGCTTGGTGTCTCAGTAGGCCCACTGTACTCAATGGAGAAGGATTTCTCCAGTAGCTAAAGTTTCGATAATGGGACTAAGGATGTTACTAGATACTACCCCTAAAATAAAATCCTAGTTGAGTTGAGTCAGTACATTTGTGATTTTCTCATGATTGAGATGGATTACTTAATAACTGTGGTATATGTATGGGCATATACCTAAGTTGGGTTATTTGTTGACTTAATACTTTTTGGTTTATCCAAGTTGGATTTAGTGAGACATTGAGGGTATTGGGGTCCATACTGATTATCGCTATACTCACCCCTGCATGGGTTATACCCACAAGTTGTTGTGTTGGATCCACATGATGGACAACACTAACTGAGGCTGAGAGTACCAGGACTGGATGGTACCCGGATATGGACCATATAGCTTGTCAGAACATGGAGGAGACAGACAGATTTGGTGTGATAAGGAGACGATCTGTACCTACCCTTCAGGTAGGAACCCTATAGGACGATCGCATAGTTGTCTATTCTTTTTCTTCAGATGTATTTCATTTCAATTTTACTTGTAATTTCTAGTCGGTCTTGTATTCTGGCCCCTTTTACATTCAACACTCTTTTGTTATACAGTTTACATGGTTTTTTGTCCAATTGTGTGCTTTCTTGTGTGTATGTGTTACAGGTTATAAAGGCATTGTATTCCCAGTTTTAGGGAATTACGTCTTTGGTTCTAGTCGCCAGCCCCTGGCCTATGGAAGTCCGCTTTGGGGTAGTCACCGCACGGGCCCTAGGGGACAGATCATGACAAATAATTTTATGCATGTATTTGAATTATGCATTCCATAATCACAAAAACCCCATGTGAACCAAATTCATTATTGTTATTATCAATATCCCTTTTTTTCATGTTCAAAACTTATTCTGTTAATGAGATTGTTATAAATTTTATTTTATTATAATTGGCAACCACATGTGAAAATGTATGTGATATATAATTTCTCCTTCTCATAGAGTTTCTGTTTGTCTTGTGATTATCTTATATTGTGTGTTATATACTCGGGGTAATTTCCTCTTTCTCATAAGTGTAATTATACAAGAACCAATTCCTTATTCACAGAAGTTCATGTGTGGGTGCTAACATTATAAAACCTTAGAATATGTATAAGATGTATCTAAATACATAACACTTGTTATGGGGTTGTTCATGCTTTATGAAATAAATTTATCATTAATAAATCTCATTCATATATCACTTATTTTTTATACATGGTTCACTATCTTCATACGACACAGTGGTATTGTTTTATACCATCATTGGTTCATGTAAAATTTCATACATCTTGTGGTTCATAATTCCTAGAATAGAACAGCATAAACACATGGAAATATTCTCTTTCATGAAGGATCTGTATTGAACTCTTCTACTTCATGAATTATGGAGGATTGTGCATCATTTTTTATCACATAAAAGTGTGAGTATAGAAGAATTGTTTTTTAGAAAATATGATCTCTCGTATAAATTGTAAATTGATGCTCATACTATTTGGTTGAGTGCATTAGTATTTATAGACAAGGTCTCCATTACCTTGAACCGCATCAAATATGTATTTCATTTCTTATAGATCAATTTTTTGAAATCCATAAGATCATATATTTTAATTATCCAATTGTGGGATATATTATTCAACGAAGCAGAATAACATGGTGTCACCTACTTCTTGATCAAATGATCCGCACATTCATGTGATGATGATCGAACGTATCATCTTACTTGCACATGAGTACGTGTGCGCCTCTATATAGTTTATTATCTTCCTCTATAGAAGTATATTTTTAAACCTTTTGATTACATGTTGATCGTAAGCATATGTTGAATGATCCATTATATGATTATCCCTTGATCTTAATGGAAAAAATGATCATGAGATTGAATCTAGCCATGGAGTCTTCAGGCTTGCATCACATTTCAATACAACAACACATAGAGAGTTAATGTTTGATGTTGAAGACATGGAGATTGTAGTGTATTTGGATCCTTGTTGAAGATACGTATGTGATATTTCCATATGTATTAAATATTGATAAATATTCCTCCACATGATCCATTCCCACATTAATTTTTCCCCCATTCAGGTTCCATTTAATATGATATTTTATTCCCACTATACAACAAGACAACACTAAGGTCAACATTAGGATACACAAAAAAACAACTAAATTGTCACAACTGACATCATCACCCTCGTACATGCCACCGTGTCAACCCATGCACACATGTGCAATGTGTCAAGCCGTTCCCTTATACATACTCCATTCATATTTCCGCATATTTTTTCAATACTGTATCTGTACACATGCACACATATTCTATGTTTCTACAATTTCTTCTATTCAAAATTCACAAACCTCCCCCATAGGTTCCCATAAATGGGTAGGCTCTTATGTGGGTTTAACGTTACCCTTATATGTGGTTGAGCATCACCCCGTGGGTGGTAGTGGTTCGCACCAATTTATTTTTTTAAACTCCCATAAATTTTTATTACCAAATATTAAACATATAAAATATAAAATATGGATTCAAAATTGACCTATAAAAAACATCATTTAATATATAAAATATCATGAATTTTTATTTTTGGCCGTCAAAAATAGTTTTCATTCAACAAATGTTTATATTTCATGTTCTTATTCTATATTATTCAAAATGATATTCTCCCTTATCTTCATTAAAATATTCTTTATGAAAATAAATAATTTAATGGTCTTGAAAAAGATCTTTCATGGTTCTCACAAAATAATGAAATACTGCATGACCATATTTTGTGCCTCTAATTTATCTATTCCACTTCATTTAGTTTTGGAATATTTTTTCAAATGATCTCTTCATCATCTAATAATCTTATAATTTTTTTAAAATAGTGGGTCCCCATTGACAAAATTCAATTAACCTAACATCAATTACACAATAATTATACTTATAAACTCAATGTTTTCAGAATATCATTCTTAATAAGAGTTGATTATATTATTCTTCGTCAATTACTACCAATAAAATTAAATTTTTTATCAATCATTATTATATTTGATGATTTGAAATCACCAATCTCATTAGATTATCTGACATATTGAAATCAATATGTTCCTATTACTTCATTGAACATCATTGAAAACCAATTACAACCATTGAAAATAAATCCACTCATACTCTCTGTGGGTTCTTCAATATATCCCCAATGTATTTTTCAATGATACCATAAAAGATCCTTCCATGTGAACATTTCAATAGTGTAATCACTCCAACTTTCTATGGAATTTTTTTAACTTTATTCCACCTTTATTGACAATAATTAAAATTAAATGTGGGTTGACCATAATACCCATATATAGTTGAGCTTTACTCCTTTGGTGGCTATTGTTGGCCTAATTTGTTTCAATATCCCATTAAATAGGATAGAGAAATATTTTATCATTTACAATATTTAATAGGACTTCAAAATTGACCAACCAAAAAATTCATGAAAAATATAATTTCTCATGTACGTATATGAAAAGACTTCAAAAAAATTCCTCAAAAAATAAATGATTATATTTTATGCTCATCTTCTCATTATGAAGGATGATATTTCTTCATTATCATTATTAAAGTATTCTCCATGAAAATAAATTTTTTCATAGTCTTCAAATAATATATTTAATTTTTCTCATGAAATAATTAAATATTTCACAACCTTCTTAAATGGATTTTCTTTGTCAATTCCTTTTATTTTATGTTTGGAAAATCTATAAGAAATGTCTTCATCATCCATTCATCTTTATCATTATTGTAAATACGGTGTCACTATTGACACAGATGTTTGAACATAAGTTCAATTCCATAATAAAAAAAGTTATCAAAACAACTTTATTGAAGGATGAGCCTTAACAATACTTAAGTGCATTCTTCCTCATTTAATATCCAATAAAAGTTAACTTTTTAATCATATTTGGATATCGTGGATACATGAACAACATATTTCATGATATCTTCTTAAAAATATTGAAATAAATAAAATATTCATATTCCATTGACAACCATTGACAACAAATAAATTCTATTTAAAATAATCACAATGCATTCTTAATGTTGATCTTAAATCTCCCCATTTGTATTTATTTGAAGTACCTTCAAGGTAATTTTCTAAATCAATATTCCAATATGTGAAAATATCCCCTTTATTATTTCATACATTCATTTCAATTTCTACCACCCTTAATAAAAATAAATACAATATTCATGGTAATAGGGTATAATACCATACATAAGAATCATTTAATCCATCAATTAACTCTAATTATACATAAGATATGCTCAAATTAGAAAAAATTGGAATTGATATTTTAGGAAAGTTTTCCTTTAACAATGGATCATGATACCTCATGAAAAAAGAATATATATACATTTAATCTTGGATTATACAGTTTTATTTCATATAGAATATAATTAATGATATATGAATCAGTCATAAGAATAATCGTCTTGAAACTCCATCAACTATAACATCAAATAGATAAAAAACAATCATGTTCAATAAGAAGTATAAGTTTCCTTATATCACATATACACTTCCAAATTTCACATATCATTGATTAATCAAATTTCCACCCCTTTTTTATATGTTAAATATTTTTTTGATAACCAATGAGGATATATTTTTAATATATAAATTTTCTAATGACCTGATCCTAAGTAAATTTCTAAAACAATAAGATTTTTTACCAATTGGATGAATGATTTTGGTTCTAGATTGATCTCTCTTCATTTTTCTCTCCATCAAGGTAAAAACTCTTCAATATATTTATAATGGTAAATCTATTCAATATTAGATTTTATGATGTTATAATTTTGAGAATAAACTAATTGGGATCTTCAAAATTTGACATTTCAGATTTGAAAACATAAAAAACATCACCATGAATTATATCTTAAATACTTGTTATTCATGATAACATATATAAGATCAAACCAGGATAATATATTCTATATCCCTGTTTTCCACTATATGATATCACATTATTCATATTTGTCAAAAATTGATCGTAAATCATATTTTTATTTCAATACCAATTGAGGAATCATTTCAATATGGTGACTGGTTCAGGTTTTCAGTCAATAATTGATAGCACACACTACTTCTCAAGTTCCCCTCAAGAAAGTTCATCACCGTAAATTTCCCAAAGAGAAGAAAAAATAAAAAAAATTACAGTATTGAGATGGGTCTTCCTTTATTTGTCAATGTGAACAAAAATATTGACATTGTATTCTAATCAAAGATGAACTATTTCCTCCAATAGTAATTCTTAATCATTTAAAAATATATTCAAATTTAAATTGGTGCAACATGAATCTCTTCACATTATCTTTGGATATATAAGGAAAATTTTTATTCACAATATCATTCATGGATACAATAATTTTACACCAATTAATGGCTGCCTCATGTTTTATAATAATAGTTAAAAAAATTCAATATGTCCAGATTTTCCAAATATATCACAATGAACATATATTGCACAGTAGTTTACTTCCTTTGATAATATATCTTATAATTTTTATTTATCATGTGGAATCATTTCATTTTCACTAGATATTAATTATATATATAGGTAATGTCATGGACCTTCGTGGTCTATTACATTGTCAAAATCCAGTGTTTGTGGTGTTTTGGGAGGCAATAATGGCTCATTTCAAGAGCTTATCGAATATTCGAGTTTTTTTCATCATTGAATCATGGAATTAGTGTTGTTAACATAGAGCATCACAATTTAAGACTCAAGGTGTTGGTTTTGGGGAGTCATGGCATCTGTGTTAGTGAGTCAAGGCATCCTTATCAGTTATTCAGGGCATTGGATATTCCCATCATTGGTGAGTTTGGATGTTAGTGATTCAGAGTATTGGTGAATCCGGGAATCAGTGAGTCAGAATGCCAGTGAGTAGGTCGTTGGTGGGAGAGGGCATCAGTGTGTCAGGGACACATTGAGTGAGGGCATCAGTGATTCAGAACATTGGTGAGTCGGGGAGTCGGTGAGTCAGGTGTTGGTATGTCACATTGATAACTCAATGTCGGTAGCTCAGTGTCTATGACTCCTTTTTGGTGGTTTGTTCTCAGTGACTCACCCATCATTGACTTGATACCAGTGATTGTGGCGGGGTTTTTTGTGACTTGCCAATTAGTGACTCATTTTCATCGTCGATGGATTTTTGTCAGTGACTAGCCCATCGGTGACACACTGTCGGTGTCAATGGCTTACTCTTAGGGACTCAACCATTAGTGATTCTGATGGTGACCCACTAATCCTCAATTTCCATTGGTGTTGATTTCCATAGATTTTCCTGATTTGTGGTCTCAATTATTCATACACATTCATTATTTCATCATCTATGAATTATTTTTTCCATTGAAATATTTTTCTATTGGAGAATCCACCAGTGGTTGATTATATTTTTTTGTTATAGTTTATTTTTATTTTTTACAAAGGTTTTTATTAGAACATATACTCCGTTTTTGTTGTTCCAATCTAATTTTAGTAGTGTTTTCAGTTTTTAAGATAAATTTTTTACCTTTTTTTGTTCATTTGAGCTATTGTTATAATTATTTTTATGATGTTTGTAATTATCCATTAATAAATTTATCTTCTTGTATAAACATATAACACGAAAATTTAATAAATATGTAGAGAATTCATGTCCATTATTTTATATTTGATAGGAAATGTGTTTAACTACCTATATGACTTACATGAGATATATTCAAATATATTTTCTAGTCTAATGAGAGGATAAGGAATGTTTGAGTTTTTCTATACTATATTGAAATATTAAATTTCAAGTTTTTATTCTCAATTTCATGGATATATATATTATTTTATTATTCATATGATATATCGATATATTTGTGGTGGACATGTTCATATAGAGATATGAGTGTTCTTTATAAATATCGTGAAAAATAATTTTTTCCTCATGAATAGTAAAATGTTTTTATATAGGGATTTCATGAGTAATGGTTATAAATTAGAGAAATCATAATCATTTTTATGCATAAAAATCCCTATAAGGTCACACAATTATTATTTTGACTAATTATGGATTTTAGTAAAATAAAATTCTATATATCAGAGAGTTTATATGTTAATTTTATCTAATGTATTTTGGATAGATTAAAAGGAATTGTGATGTTTTTTATAATGTTTATAATACTATAGTGATAGTGAATAATTGTTTCTAATATTTACCAAACATTCATAAAATTATTACCAAACATTTTTATTAAATATGTTTATTTTTACAACGTATCTATTTATATATATGTTTGTGTGTGTGTCTGTTTTAGTATATTCAAATATGATATTGTTATATCAGGTATTTAATAGAATGTAATAAAATAAATTTATGAAGAACCACTAGTTAATATAAAAAAGCGATGATGATATCATGGAATTATCATAACGAATTCATTAAAACCTAGATTTTATTTTCTGTCCATGTGTGAATTGTTTGAATATGATAATGGTAAACTCTAATAAAATCAAGGATCATATCATTTTTAATGGGTTTAGCCTTAATTATACATGTTGGATATGGCATGGTGAATGAACTACAAATTCAACATCTAATCTTGATGATACTATTCATAATGATGTAGAGTATCATATTGAATAATTTATTCATAATTACGGTGTTGAAACCACAAAGAAAACAACAATTGTTGAATGAATGCATAATGATTTTATGAAACCATTGTTCTAAGGTTCACGTAAATTTACATTGTTATCATTAGTTTAATGAATAATTAACTTGAATGAAATAAAATGGTATAGTGATAAAATTTTCTCCAACCTACATGGGTTTTTAAAAGTGCTAATTTCATAAATAAATGAGATACAAGATTCCAATTTTTTGGTGAAGAAAATATAATGCGCAATTGGATTTGGGAATAAAAATATACATTATTACCCAAATTATTTTGTGTTGTATCGGAAATAAGAACAATATATATCTTTTTGTCCTACATGTCATACATCATTCTATAACATGGAAGAAAAAGTCACTCAGATTTACTCTCAGGTACCGATATATAACCCCATGAAAAATATTTTTTGTAATTTCTAATGATATCTTCTTATAATTCATTCATGAAATTATGATACTTCAACTTTTATTGATTTGTAGGTACTAGAATCAAATCACTTGCTAATGAAATTTGGTACCTTCCAATAATTACCTATTTAAAGTGTCTATTTTGAAATTTAATTCTTGAAATAGGGTAATTTGGCATTCAAATGAGATCATCTCAGATGGTAACTTACGCCACCATGCTGATCCACCATTGTAAAAGATATTTGATAAATAAATTTTCCTGATTATAGAAGTGATTATAGAAATCTCATAATGGGATTATGTAGTAATGGAATGAATCCATATCGGAGGCTAAGTATCTAACATATTTCTTGTCCTATTTTTTTTTTTTATAACTTTTCCACACATATATGTATGGGGAAGAAATATTTTAGGATGATCATGCTGATTTATGGACCAAAATAGTCAGTAAATGATATTGATCTGTATCTTTCACAATTGATTGATGATTTGAAACCGCTATGGTAGTCATGTGTTAATGTTTTCACTACATAAAAGATAATGTGTTTTATTTTTCATGCTATGATAATTTTCACTATAAAAAATTTCCTACATATGGAAACATATCTAGATATAGTTTTAAGGGACATAGAGAATATCCAATTTATGAAGAAGATACTTCGTTTTATCTATTGAAAAAATATTGAAGACCATTCACATATGACATCAAATATTTTTGTTCATTTTTCATCATTATCATATATTGAAAACATAATTTAATGTTTTAAGGGAATACAATCTCCCCCCATGATCATTTTTAGTATAAGAATATTTCCACATTGTGAAAATTTTTGATTTTAAATTTAGAAGGAAAATAAGTTATGGTCATCAAAAAATATCTAGATGAAATAGTATATCATTTTCAAACTACCTTAATAGATATTTTTTGAGATAAAATATAACATATATGTTATTAATGATGAGAAAAACAAATGTGAATGTTGGATTGGAACTCTGTTTGAAATAAAAGATAAGAAAAATGACGGATTGAAAGCAAGATTGGGCTTGATATCTATGGGAATATGTTTGGAGTTAGCGCCCACTATGAAGGGAAACCGATCATATTTACCTCCTGTATTCCACACATTAAGAGATATTGAAAAAATGGATTTATGTTAGTGTCTTCATTGTATTAAAGTACCCATTGGTTAATATGAAAATGTAATGAATTTTCTGTCACTGATGGATTGTAAATTAAAAGGTATGAAATCCCATTATTATTATGTATTGATGAAACAATTTTTATCGATATCATTGCATGGTATATTATCGAGAGAACATAGAAATACTATCCTCGAGTTATGTAATTTTTTCAAATCCATTTACAGAAAAATTCATTGATCCAAATTTGATAGATGTGTTTGAGAATGAAATTTCTATTATTCTTTTTAATCTATAAATGTTTTTCCCACCTAGATCATTAAATATAATTGTATTTCTAGTGATTCATTGGGTTCATGAGATAAGAATATATGGGCCTATATATTTACAATGGATGTATCCTTTTCAATGATACATGAAAATTTTAAAGGGATATGTTAAAAAATTCTTATCGATAAGAGGCCCATATTGTAAAATAATATGTATCAAAATAGGTGATTGTGTTCTGTACATATTATGTGTTTGAAGTGAAGAAAATTGGTCTCCTTATATCTTAAAATATGATAGTTGAGAGTGAAGGAAGATGGATTCAAGGCTTAATGGTGAAGTTCTTTCCATATTATAAAGTGATGCATGCACATTTATTCCTTTTGAACAACACAGCTGAGGTTAAATCATATATATCATCACATATTATATAATTAAATTAATGATATCCAAATTTAACTAAAAAGTGGAAGATGATTGTTAAAAAAAAAATTGATTCATGGTTTAATGAGAAAGTCAACATAGATATTTCTACGTCATAAACATTGAAATGGATGGCAAGGGACTATCTCTTTATGTGACTGTATGGACTAGTTTTGTTATTAATGGGGAGAAATTTTACCCAATGATGTTGGAAGAAAAGAGTACCATTAAAAATAGTGTTATAATGGTCATCACTGAAGCACTTCATTATTCATGTGAAAAGGATAAAAAACCCTATTTCAGCGTCAACACCATATTTTGGAGTTCTTGAGGACATATACAAAATTGATTATATTAAATTTTGAATCACTAGGTTTATGTTTAATTGGGTGGAAAGTAAACTAGTGTGAAACATTATGGATATGGATTTAAATTAGTTGACTATAAAAGATATAATTCTATCAAGGAATAGCTTATTCTAGCCAAACAAGAAAAGGAAGTATTTTATGTCATTGATCCATTGAATGATTAGTGGTATGTCATTTTGATAGTTAAAAAAATCCGTTTGGATGATGAGGATGAAGAATATGTATTTTATTTATATGATTCTTCTTCTTCAATTACACTATTTCTAGATAAAAATGAATATAACACATACTGATTGCAAGGGGTACAAAATTATCATGTTGAAGTGATATGGGAAAACACTAAATTACACTCTTAATTAATCTTGTAATTAGTTACATTAAATTTATTTTTATTTTGAAAATTAAATGTCTAAAAATATATTATTTAATATAATGAGGATATTTACTTATTTATATAAGATTATTATTATGATTTTTTATATTTTATTATTCTATGGTTATGGCTAAATCAATTTTTCATTGAAATACCCAAAATAAATTTTTATATTTTGTTCTACATTATGCATACAGGAACAAAATTTAAAAAAAATTATATTTAAATTTTTTAAATGTACATATTTTTATATAATTAATGTTTATATTTAATAGTTCATCATGCATATTTTTTAATGGTAAAAATATCATTATTATTTATTAAACATACCCATGAATCTCACTTTTTTTAATACATAGTTACGTTATCCTATTTTCTAATTATTTACTTGTTTAATTCTATTTAGGTACACAATAATTTCATCACATTTTCCTATTATAATTATAGATATAGATGCAGAGATCGAAGAACATCTACTAAGGTATTTTTCATTCTTCATATTACTAAATATATAGTAATATAATTATTTAATGAATGAAAATTTCTATTTTTGAATAAATACTTGTTGTAATAGTGGTTATTCTGTAGTAGTGGAATATTCTTAATTAAGTATTCATATTGTAAATTTTTTAGTTGGTAATTGTGGAATTACACATTTACCAAAATTGTAACTTTATCTTCTATAAGAGTGATTACATATTAGGTTTAATGATAATAATAATGAAAGTTTCCCAAAGGTTACGTAGCTTATTGATAATATAGTCATGTAGAGCCGTTGTAGGATTATCATTTTATATTGTGATAGGATTTCTGTAAGAAAAGTTTTGATAGATGAGAATTGGGATACAGTAAAGGAAAAATAACTTAATTGATTATTTTATCTCAATTTTCCAATATGATATATTTAAAATGACTAATATTTATTTTATACAGTTATAGATGAAATTCAATTTTGAAGAAACAATGAATTTAATAAAAGATGTCTGGCATTAGTGGTGGTGTGATGGAGGGATTTCAAAACCAAGATGAAAAAATATGTTGTTGGAAGGAGAAAAAAAGAAAACACATGCCTCGGGTATCTATTTTTAGTTGAAGATATATAAAAGAAATATTTTCCACCAGACATCTTGAAAAATTTATCGTATAATAATTATATTATATTATATTGTTAAAATACATATATATGTACCTAATTACTTATTAGTTTACTTCTTATATAGTAGTCCTCAAGGATATCCCATTAGGATAACCAATTTTAGAATGGATACCATCACACTTTATCACATAGTGGGTATCATTTATTGAAGATAAAAGTGATTGAGGAATCATTTCAAGCGCTAAGAGCTCACTCCCCTAATGGTTTTGATAAGTTCCAATTAATTCCTCCATCTCCACCCACCTAACATGAGAAATGGAAAAGAGTGAGAAGAAGAAAAAATGAAAAGTATCGAATTGATAAAGCTAAAAAAGCATTATAATTATTTATAAGTTTAAAATTATTATTTCGCCTGAATTATTTTATTTTTTAATCTATCAACACTAATATATAATTACATTTTTAATTTCAGGATGATCTTCAAGTGAAATCGATAAATGGATGTTTTATGCATCAAAGTAGGATGGACATCCTAGCCACTTTATTTGGAAATCTAGGATAACCCAGCCGTCAAAGAGGGTATGAGGTGGGTGTTTATATTCAGAATGTGTTTTGTTATAAAATTAAACAAACAAGAGACCCA
Source organism: Viscum album (assembly GCA_963277665.1). Taxonomy (NCBI): domain Eukaryota; kingdom Viridiplantae; phylum Streptophyta; class Magnoliopsida; order Santalales; family Viscaceae; genus Viscum; species Viscum album. Next base: position 1,098,862,827 of record OY728157.1, read on the forward strand.
GAAATCAAATCCTTAAAAGCATATCTGAATGATATGAAATAGTACATGGGTGATCAAATTCAAGCTGGTGTGTAGAAGGCAACATTATAACAATTGACAAGACAGTCAGGGTCTGTATAGCCAAACCAGCCAGCCCACCCTGTATACTCAGATCCTCGACCTACTTGCTCAGACCCAACATTATATTTTGTTTTGTATGTACGAGATCCCAATATACATATTGTAACGTTCATATTCATTAATGTTTTTGTGGATTCTATAAATCACTAACCCATTCACATGGGTCTGGTTAGAGTGTCGTTACATGATATTATTAATCCTACTTCTCTACTATCATTCCCTACCGTATAGGTAATTGGATTTGGGGATTTAATGGGTCAATTTTTACTTTTTTCTATATATCCTTCATCATCATATTTCATATGAGGTAGGTATTTTATAAATTATAATTAAATCTTATTGAAAATTACATAAAATGTTTTCTGACATTTACCATATATAAGAGAATCTAAAATCCAATGATCTGGCCCAAAGGGAAAAAATGTTAAAAAAAACAACTGTAGATTCATCTGATATTTTTTATGGGAAAAAAGTATATGGGGGTTCATCTTCCATGGATAACATCTTTGAGTTTCATGTGTTGTCTAAAATATATGGAAATGACTATCCATTGAGAATTTTTTAGAAAAGATATCATTGATGTAATTAACATTTAAAATCTTAGTGTGCCTTTGTTGTAGTTCTTAGTGTGCCATTGTTGTTCTTTCAATTTATTTCTTTATATAAAAATGGTTCTACTTTACTAACTATATTATTTATTAAATTAAGTATCAACAAACTCATCTTGCTCAAAATGACACCACGAGAATTAATGGTTTTATAGATCTAGAATTTATTTCAACATTTATGAAATAAGTGTAAACATAAAATTGGGAGAAAAATATATATGAGGTGTTATTAATGATTTATATTGGGTGTTTGTTTTCATTTCCTGATGGGTAAGAACGAAAACATAATTATTCTATAATGTTCCTTATAATTTCATTAAATTTGAATTTTTTGTATTATAGGGGGCATTGGAGGATAGGAATATTATTCCTATGTAAAGACACATTATATTAGTTTTTATATTTTCTATTATATGGGTTCTAAATTTATGTGGTGTAATATTTATGATTTTATAAAAAAATTAACATTGAATATTCGTTTTCATATAAACCTCTCTCGAATCATTAAAATATAGATTGGGTTTCAGCATCTTTTTTATGAAAAACTATTTCAAAACCCATTTTCGGTGTCGGTTATTTAAGAAACTAAGTCCAAAATCCATATTTTTCACATTTTCAACATTCATTTATATATAAAATAGATGAAAAAAAATCAACCGGAGTAGTTTTTGACATTACTTTCATAGATAAACTGACACTATAAAGAATCGTATTCAATTTTTGGCATCAGTTTTTTAAATACCGATGTTGGAAGCATTATTTTTTACGTCACCATTATTGACAGGATTTAGAATATGATGTTAAAAGTGAAAAAATTGATTCTAAATCATGTCTTTTCACTACTATATCCCACTGTCATGATTCCCTTGGAATTTCTCATTCAATTCCTAAAAAATCTAATAGGAGAAAATCTATTGATACTTTGAAATTGGCCTAGCACCATGTATTATTTCTATGGACAACCCATAATCATGATTTTGTGTAAGACTATAAAATCATCCTAAATTGCGTCATAAAACTCCCACATAAATTAATATATCAGATTTTGAGATTCTCTCTATCCATCTAAGATAAACAACAATTTATTATACGTTTGAAGACTCATATAATTAATTTTACTTACATAAAAAGTTCATATTTATTATCAAAAAGATAAATTATCATTTATTGGTTCATAATAAGAAATGTGGAATCCCTTCCTCAATAGTTGATATGGAATTTAATTAGAAAAATCCAATCAATTCGAAGAATAACATAAAATTAAACTAGAGCGTGAATAATTATATTAAAGGAATAAAATTCCTCCAAAAATCAATTTTAGAAGAATGAAATACATGAGATGAAATCCTCAAACCATTAGGGATCTCAATTCACCATCTCTCCATTGATTTAGTATTAGGATATCCTTGGAAAATTTTCTATATATAAAAGAGTTGGTATATTCACAATCAAATAAGGCATTAGTAGTATTATAGTAGATGGTATGTAACACCCTGAGCTTCCATGATACTCTTCTCTTTCAATGATACAATAGCTTGCATTGTACGCATGTTCGAGATTCTAATACACCGCGACCAATCAAAGTAGCCGTTATGGATAGTAATACCTACCTTTTAAAATTATATAAATTTTATATTTCAAAATGGACTTCATTTTTGTATTCGGAATATCAAAATTATCCTAAGTTGAATTTTTTGTATTTTTCAGAGAACATCCAATTTTTTATGAATTGTGAAAAATAATTAAAAACAACTTTTTTAATAAAAATAATTTATAGTGATAAATTATAATATTGAGTGGTTTTAAAGTATAATTATAATATATTTTTACCATTTTATCCAATGGTGGTCATTAGAATTAATTTCACTTTGAAATTGGACATAAACAATTGTCAATCTTTTGATATATATTGTTTCTTAAAAACACGCTATTTGTTGTGAAAGTGAGAATTAATTATAAAATAAATTAATGCAACTTATATTTTTGGAATTTTTTAAAAGAGACATCAATTTTGAATTCGGAATATCAATAATATCTTAGGGTGAAATTTTGGAATTGTTCTGAAAAACATCAATTTATGATGAATAGTGTAACCACTAAGTGGTAGTTAAAAACGGATTTATCGTTTAAATGAAAATTTACTACTTCTATGAATTGAATTTCAAAAATCCGACATACATGGTTGTCATTAAGATGTAAAATTTGGTTCAATGGGATTAATATACTTTTTTGGTGAATAGTAACTTTTATGTTTTATTAATCGCGATTAAAGGTAATTAGTGAAATTTAAGGTAAAAATGATATTATAAAAATATAAAACTATCTTGAAACTTTTCCTACCCTTACTAGATGATTCATGGAAGTCCAATAAAATCCATGGGTCAACTTGGGGACCCCATGGTGCCACTTGGGTATGAAAATGACATTAATAAGTTTTTATTTAATGTAAAAATAAAATTGTCACATACATGTGTTGTTTTACTAAAACATTTATTACATGGGGTTATATAAGTTAAATATGAGACTATAAATATTAATTGGAAACCTAAAACTATTTCATACATCATGGTAATTTGTCTATAATTTTTAGACATTACATAAATTAAATAATTAATGACACCATGATGATGTAGCGATTACCTCATTAATTAACGATTTAAATAAAATGAGAAGATTATATAAAATCTACGACTTAAACTTGTAAAAAACTTATTGGATGAATATATTTCGTACCCTTATCACCTTATCCTCTAAATATATAATTTTGGGACCTTTGAAATCCGGAAATCACTTCATAATATTGTAACATTTCCTGACTTTCCATGAGGGCCCCTCCTCTCCTCTTATAAAAGGCCCCCACCTCTACCACCTTATTCACACCATCAGGCAATTTGGCTTGGCCAAACTCTGCCCAAATACTCATTAAGATTCCCAGTCTTACTCCTTGAAGCCTCACTTTGGGCAGAAGTCTTCCCAAGGATGCCTTTGGCTCAAATCAAAAAGAGTTACCCGATTTCATGGTAATGTCTTCTTTTATGTTCATTTGTTTTATTTTTCTTCTCCAACCACATAAACTATTTTTATTCCATTATTTTGTAACAACAACAGTATCTTATATATTCTTGTATGTATTTATGATAACTATTTGAGCTATACTTAAACAAATATCCGTCTAATGGTTAAAGAACATACTATTTATGGGGATGTAGAATTACTGCCTCACGAAACGATGATTGTTTTATCTTCTCCTAACACTTCTCATGGTGGCCATTGTAATGGAAATATATTTATTTATGATATATATTATATTTATTTCCTCTCCTGCTTCTGAATTTTACATTTAAAACATATCTTCATGCTTTTCATGTTGTGAAAATACGATAATTTCATTTGAGAAACTACGGACTACCGCCCCCTCAAAGTGATTTGAATCGTTAATGCCATATGGGGGACATATAAAGGATGGAGTAAGTGATATTATATATGATATTATACTGGAATTATAATATAACTTTATATCATTATGTTTCATTCCATTACAATTCGAAATATAAATTAAAGTAGCGGTCATGCGTACGTACGGCTTACAGTCTCCATGAACGGTGCATTTCATTTCTTACATCTAAATGTTATGTAATATTATAAAGGCAAGTATATACTGGATATATATGATATATATGATATATACATCATGAATATAATTTTGTATGTAATGGATATTTTTCCACATGAACAACTTGTAATTATAAGTAGTTTATTTTTGACTGAAGTACCAAAGATCGACAAAACGACCGTTATTAACATAAATAGTTACATAATGTTTTTAACATGGTACTAAGTGAGATAAAAGGAGTAATTAACTTGAATAAGGTTATTAAGAAATTATAAATTAACTCTAGTTTATTATTCAGGAGGTTAAACAAGGGTCGAGTGAAGTCGGACACGAGGTAAGGGAATTTCTTAACCCAATTTCCGTTCTTTGGGTTAATCTCTTACTTTCAAATTATGTCATGATATTATTATGTCCTATATTGTATTTGAACTTTATTTATGTGTACTTATAGTGAATACACATAATAGATATATTTTAATTAAAAAATTATCTTTTTAAGGAACTTAATCTCAATCTTCTTTCACTGAGGAATATTTCGTTTTTATACAGGACTTTATTTTATACGGTGTATAAACCCATTTGAATTTTACGTTTATTCAAAATTAATTTCTATTATATGAAGCATTTTACTAAACAATAAAAGGGAGTGTTTTTTTGTCTTACGTATGCGGAAACATTGAATTATCTGCCGCCGTGACCATGGTTTGAGTTTTGGCTTCCTCTATAAGCCATAACATTTTTAAATAAAAAATAAATTCCATGTTTTACTTTTCAATTATTTTTGTATTGAAAATGGGTTTGATAATGTTTTTATTATATCAATATGTTTTATTGATATCATGTGATTGAAATGTGGAAATGTAATTTTTTCTTTATCCATGATTTATGTGATACAATTTTGTTATGGTTTATGATATGTTTAAACATGGTCATATGAAGAATGCATTGGAATTAATAAGTGACGGGTGGAGCCCTCTACAGCTTATCGATGCATCGGCAGGTCTCATGAGACAAAATAGTGTCTTGTAACGAGGCCTTGACAAAATATTATTTTTAGTCTTGGAACGAAGCCAGGGCTATGTGGTTATGATAGTCTGGCATTATGCATTACATCATTGTGAAAGTGTTTATTGATATTGCATGTGAATATTCGACCAGTAGAATATCCATGTGAGTAAGTAAATGGAATTATCTCATTTTACTTTTTCCATATTATGTTGAAGTTCAAGTTTAAAAGGCCTTTTTTAGTTATACATTTCCTTAAATGTTTATGTTTATTTATAAATCTTCTTCTATATTGTTATCCTTACTGAGCATCTGAGGTCAACCATTTCAATGTTTTATATTTCCCAGGATGTGAATAAATATTTTATGACTAACCTACAGGGATAGTCTTAAGGGGATAGGTGTGTGGACTATAGAGACTATGTTATTTTTATTTTTCACATTATGATGTAATGTAACATTTATGAATGCATCTAATGTTTCCAAGGCTACTAAACCAATCGGTCTTTCGAGACTTGATCTTTTGTGATCATGCCAATGTTATGCAATAATGCACTGAATCTTGGTAACTTGTGTCGGGGCATTACATGGTAAATGTAACTTTCACCATGTTGTTTTTATTCCCCTCTACAGTAATAGAGAGAAATTCTGATATCTCATTTTCCAATATCATAAGTGATTATTGATTTTTATCATCATTAATAACTGTTGTATTTTTTACCTTTTTAATATAATTTAAATTCAACTTACATTTGAATGACTGGAGTGAAGCTGGGGCATTCTGTGGAAATTTTTGTCCATAATCAACTGAATATGTCTTCCAATAACTTCAATATTGAATTAATTAATAACATTCCATTACATACTTAAAACATTTATCAGTACCTTTAAGATAATTTGCACTATGTTTTTGTCTACTCTTCGAGCATGAATATATTATCATACAATACTCTCTATGGTTTTTATAATTTATTTTGAATCACATCATACTTTTCATATTATTACTATGAGATTAATGGGTAACTCCAATAATTATATCCACCATTATAGAACATAATGTTATTTATTCAATTCTCACGAATCCACTAATGTAAATTCATATCATATTATTGGTTTTAATCCACTGAATAATTCATCAACCTTATTTTCATAATGTCTTATAATACTATAAATGTACCTAATAATTCTTGTGTTATTTTCCTCCTTTGTAAAAATAGATTCATTATCCTTTTTTAAAACAATTAATTCTTTCTCTAGCTTAATAAAAATATTATAAAGCAATTTCTTATTAAAAAAGAACAACCTAAGGCATTCAACTCTATAGAGTCAATTTATTACAGTTTCCTTTTGTTCTTTACTATATCCTACCATCAATATTCTTCACCATTCAAAATAAAAATAGAAATAGTTATCTTCATGTTATAAATAGTGAAGGTTGGAAAATATATATTCAGTGGTACTGATCCATTACTCAATAATAACTGGATTAGAAGACCCACTAAAAGAAGGTGGTTATTTCTTCAGAACAAACTCATCATAACCATGTTCTCTCATATTCTTTTTTGTAAGCTCTTCACGATTTGTATATTGATAAATTTTCTTTAATAATTACAATGATATTTTTCATTCCATCTCCCATAACATTTATTTTGACAAAAGGACAATAATTTTTTAAATACACAGACCCTATTATCCAAGAGTAATTAGTTACTTTATTACATTATTACTATAGACAAGGAATCATATTCCAACTGGACTGAATAATTTAGTAGTTTTAGAAAAAAAATATACAAAATTAAAGCATAAATTGCAATTGAAAATATAAAATACAACATAGTTAATCCTTTTAGGGAACCATTTTTTCCCTATCTTGATCCGACATATCTATTATAATAAAAATCTTGGCATCCTATAGAATAATTAAACATAATAATGGGTTATCTCATAGTCTATGTAAGTGATGAATAAGCTATCATAAATAAGAATAAAAATTTTGGGAAAATAAAAAACTAAAAAAATAAATTTAATAAAAAAATTCATCATAGTACGGTGCAAATAATATTTTATCAAATTATTCCATATAAATAATCACATTATCGACAAAACAATACCATGGTTATTCTATTCGAATAGAAATATAAAAATCAATAAATTATCTCATAATTATGGATTTCATAATTCAGAGCACACACCATCAATTATTCGACCAACATACCATAAAATATGAGTAAAATATAATCCAATACCCAACATAGTTTGTTTGTCTTATGAGACCTACTAATGCATCTAGGGGCCATATAAGGCCCAAAACTTCACATAATAAGTCTAATTAATTCCTCATATTGAAGGGGTAAAGTTTAGTAAACAAATAAAATTTATTCAAACTATGTTATGAATTGACAATAATATTCTCCAATTAGTAAGTATAATATCTAACTATCCAAATTAATATAGTGAATGTTATCCAAGATATACATCCTCATTCGAACTGATTATAAATAATTTAATAAAATTTGTATGGTGGAATTATAAGAAATGAAACTCAATGAAATACAAGATTCAACAAAGGATAATTCAGATGATGAAAATTCATTAAATGGGATCATTGAAAATTTATTGAAGAAAATACCCTTTTCACTATGAAAATAAATTATTTTTCAAACACTGAACAATTAAAATGAATTTTTTTAAGAAATTCATGTAATGTTTTAAATGAATCTTCCAAATATTAAGGATTATGATTGAGGGAAACTCTACTATAGCTGTATAAGTTAAAAATAACATTCCATCGGAATGTTTGACAGAAAAGTCTCAGTGAAAGTTATTTATAAAATTAAATAATATAATTTTCAATAAATTTAAAAATGTAAAAAATTACTAAATATAAAATTTTAAAATTATCGAAAAATAGTAAAATAATTTTTGGAAGGAATGTTGGAAAATGTCGATATTGGAGAAAAAGTGTTTTTTAAGGCAACGTTAAAAACCATAACATTTTTATTTTAAAATGTATCTTAAAAATATCATATCATTTAAGTGAGAATTATTTAAATTAATTTATTATGTGGATCCTCAATAATTCCACACGAAATAAGTGGAAGTACAACATATGGTACTAAGAAGTAATTTAGCATATAATGTTATCATGAAAAAAATCAATTAAGTATAAGTTTAACACAATGAATGGAAATTGTATTTAAAAAGTTATTAACTCAAGAATATCTTTAGTTTTTTGTACTTAATCATCCTCTTTAATATCACCTCATTGAATGTCCCCTTAAAAAACATGGAATAGGTCATTAGGTGAGACCAGTAGCACATCGACATGGGGATAATTATGAGGAGATGATATGGAAGATATTTTAAGATATTTAATTCCAATGGGGACAAAGAGGGTGTTTATGGGTGGTATTTATACTTTAGGAGGGGTGGTTTTATGTAATTAAATTATGATTATTTTATATTTAAATCAAACAACATTTAATATCATTAATTGCATATAATTTTTATTGATTATAAATGTTTTGAGGTAAATTTAAGTTCTAGAAAAATATAAATCACCAATTTAATTCTTTAGTTTTTATAAATTTTAATATTTTACCTTTTAACATTAACCCTCTAAATTATTTTACCTACACTTTGGTAAATATTCTATTTTTATGAAGGTTAATTTCTAGGCCTAAAAATGAAAATGACCGTATAACCTAATTTGGAACTCTTGATTCCAAATATGGAATCCAATTTAGTTTATTCAATTTATTACTGTAATAAAAATAATTCTTTTAATTGTAAGTGTGTAACCCTTATAAATATTGATTAAGGTTAAAATTGGGGTTTTAGAAATTGTTAAAAAATTGTTACTAAATGACACATCCTATGTATTATTTCATTTATTAAATTAATTTTGATCGAGAATAAGGGTTAATAAATTTGAGATTGAGATTATATAATAATTATCTCATAAAATTAGTTGTATATCATAAAAATATTATTTTCAATTTTTATCCAACAAATCATCTTTTTTAGAAAATTATCAAAAAAGTATATTGAGATAGTTATGAAGTACTGACTCCAAACATGTTTATTTTATAAATAATTGTTATAAAAGTTTCAAAATATAAATATATTTAGTTTCTCAAAGAAATAAATTAAAGAAAATTCGTGAATAAAACATGTATTTGATAATTAAATGACTTTACAAAATATTATGTGCCCATTTCTAAAGAATAATTAAATTTTTATTGAATATGGTATTATTATTTATTTTATAATATAGTAAATATCATTCAAAAGGTCCAATTTAATATTTTGTTTCTAATGGTCGTGTTAAAATAATAATATTTTGGAGTTTGTTTACGATTGGGGTTCTGTGAAAAGTAAGCTATCAAAAATAGTGTTCTTCTAAAATTTCATGATGATGCACTCTCCCCCCCCCCAAATAAATTTCTTCCTCCTAATTTAAAATTTTTATTTTTAATAATGTAATGACATTTTAAAATATTTTAGAATAAATCCCACATCAAAAAAGTGTAAAAAAATTCCTCTTAGTAAGAGGGAAAGTAAAATGTAAAGGACACCCCAAAAGTAGGTTTCTCTATAGAAGATCCTTATTGGGAAGTGAAAACATAGACATAGGAATGAAATATAACTTTATTGTTTTTATGGATAGTGATAGAGATCATTTTCATAAAAATATTTACTATAAAAAAATATCAAATCATTGATGGTTTAAAATACAGATTATTTTATATTTAATAAATTAATAGAATGATGTTTTTATTCCAAAATCCTTTTTCTGGAGTTTTTGACTTATTTTACTATCAAGATAAATCACTCAATAAATAAATGTAATGTATTTATTATAATAAAATCATCCTTTGGTTGGGCTTTGATCGGTTTCCACATCATCAATTACACCAGGAAATGGATATTAAAAGTTAATTTCTTATATAAGAACCCCATTAAATGAATCATAATATCCATAAGCCATTCCATCAACCTATAAATATTTATTAGATCCAAAATAGTTAGAATATATTATTAACCATATAAAATATCCAAATACGAAATTATTCATTGTTTTCTTTAATATATTCCTTAAATCTTATCATAGAGTACACATAGTAAACATAAAAAAACCGTAAAATAAACAACCAATTTTATAGTGTCACATAGCATCCCATAAATATCAATTTTTCATTATTATGTCAATGTCGAGCACATTTTTAGGGTTATCTTCCCCAAATCATTTTTTTCCAAAGGATAACTTTCAACAGAATCAGTTATCCATGTTATAGGTACTTTTCATCACATAATTCTAATTCCTTAATGAAGAATAACTTTAGTATGATCTTGAAAAATCTATTGATTAAAATAACTATAATATAATTTATAATTTTTTATGAAAACCATGAATCCAAAAACAAAAACAAAATCATTCAACCTCATTCTTGAACCATTAAATAAAATTCAACGTTATATTCATCATTCCTTTCATTTGTTATTTGTAGTATCATCATCTTCTATAGAATCACTATTACTCATATAAACTTACTGATTCTCATCATTAGTCACCCCGTAGGACAAATTTTTTCTTAAGTATCACATAATTAAAATTTAAATCAAGCATATGTCTATAATCCCTTATAGAGACTATTATTCCAAAAATTTCAATTTTCCTCTGAAATTACTATCTTTATATCCATAATTCTGATCCTAAAATATATTCATTCTCCCCTATGTCATTCAACATGGTGTTTGTTCTAAAATACTCATCATATATGAAACATGATATTCATTTCCCTAAAATATCCACCACCCAATCTATCACCAATCTCTGTCTTTCTCGTATTTGGGGAGTCTTAGTGATGGTGAAGGTGTGTGTTTTTTAATCATATATTGTGATAAATGATTATTTATAAATATAGTATCATTCAATCGTGTCATCATACCATTTGGTTGATAAACCAAAAATTTTCTACAATATTTAATGTAAACCCAGTTCTTTTTAGTGTCCTCTGTTGACTAAATCAATAAAAAAATTGTTAGCATCAAACTACCCTAATCAGAGTAAACAAATATAACTCAAAGTTTGTATAAATAATGAAAAAATATTCTCAATCTTTGAGTCTTTAGGTTTATACAAGGTTATCCATGGTAAATAGAAAAAAGTATATGATATTATCTTATACATAGACATATCCATAATTCCAGTCATTGGGTTATGTTCTCTAATCCATCTTTTTCAGAAATCTAGTTCTCAAGGTTTATAGTAAATATGATCGAACACTAACTATAAAGACATCATCCCTTGTATCATAGAGTCAGTAGTTACATTATTACATTGAAACAATATTCAAGGAATCATATGACTAAAGAAATTAGTAGTTTTGGAAAAACAATTACATACTTGAAGATTACATTACAATTGAAATTAAGACAAAAAAATTGTGAATCATTTAGGGACACCATTATTCTCTTTTCTTGACACTGAATATTAACAATAATAATCCTCCTGCAATCCATGATAAAATGAAATATAAAAAATGGTATAGCTGAGATAATTTATAATTAACGAAGAAGTTACCATAAATAATCCATCAAATATGGAAATATAAATAACTAATAAATGTCATATAATTAATAACATGACAATAATATTTTAGGTATAAAAGTTGGTTAAGTAATTCAATATAAATAATCCCCTGAACTCAAAAACAGAACCATGGATATTTTACTAATAAAATTATCAAATATAAATATATAACTAATCTCATGAGGATATAATGAATAATATTAGACAACTAAAAAATACCATTAAGGTGTCATCTAAGAAACCATACATAAACAGGTAATCCATAAGCCAATACACAGATTATTTTGTCCCATCAGACCCACCAATTCATCCAGGGGAAATATTATGACCAAACTATCAATTATTATTTATAATTCATTTTATATAAGAAATGGTTAGCAGATAATCAACATGTTTTTTTCTGAATCTATAGTAAAAAAATGTAAATAATGTTCATCAATCAGTAAACAAAATCACAGACTATCCAAATTAATATGTTTAATGGTATGAAAACATTACACCCCCAATAGAATTAATCATACACTATTTAAAAAAATATGGATGATGGTATCAAAACATATCATGCTCAATGAAGAATAAGACTCCAAAAATTATGTTTGTAGTAATGAAAATAATTTAAAAGAGATCATTGTAAAATTCCTAAGTAAAATAACCTTTTTCAACATTAAAATAACTTATGTTTAAAATGTCATACAACATTAAATTAAACATATTATTTTAAGATAACGTTGTAAACGTGTCGAGGTAGATTCAAAACATAATGGATGCATGGAAATGGGAATAAATTATAATACCATATTGATTAAAAAACATTCCTGGTATATTTTTGTGGAAAATAATGAAATTTCCATGTTTAAAAAATGAAAAAATATACCTTCTAAACTAATCGTTAAAAATTCATACATTAGTAAAAATGACAATAAAATATCATGGGGGAATATTTAAAACAATTTTCAAAACAATCTTATAAAACATGAACATGGATGAAAAATTACAATTTTCAAGGAAACATTGAAAAATAAAATTATTTTCTTAAAAAATAATATCTCTCAATGATATCATATCATTGAAGTGAGAATTAATCAAATGAATCGATTTTTGGTAACCATTATAAATCTATCTAAAAAATAAGAAATACAACATAAAGAAACAAAAAATAATTTCATATATAATATTAGCTTGAAATAATCAATGAATTACAAGTTTAGCATTAAAGTTGACATAATAAATACCATATCTCGTTATTTCACTATGTCTTCCATACTTCAACCTCTACATGAATATCACCTCCTTTGGTGACCCTTTAAAGAACTTGTAATGAGAATTATAGTTGAGAACATTAGATATTGGACAAGGGGGAGTGGGGAGGATGGTTATATACATATATATTAGGATATTCTTGGGTTTTTTGGATAAAGGGGGTGGATAAAAATGATATTTATATGTTTGGAGGGGTGGTTTGAACTGATTAAATAATAATTATTTTAAATTTAAATCCAACTTCTTTTTGGTGGAATTAATCCCAAAAAATTTGGTTAACAATTAATGTTTTAATTAATGGTTAAGGTCTAAAATAACATCAACCACGCATTAAATTTTTCTATTTTTTATTCTTTCATATTTTAACTATAAAAAACAACATTATTTTACCTATACTACGATAAATCATTCTTTTTATTATGGAAAATTTTTTATACATAAAAATGAAAATGACTTTATAACCACACTCAAACAACCTTATTAAAAATAAGGAATCAATAGTAATTTATTAAACTTATAATTTTGACAACAATTAAATAAATAGATGTTACGTGTATAAATCATAAAAATAGTTTCTTAAGGTTGAAATTCTGTCTTTCAAAATTTATAAGCATGTGTTTCTAAATATAACACCTTATATATTTATTCATTCATTTAATAAATTCCAATCAAAAAAATAATTAATAAATATTATATCACGATCACACTATAATTATTCCATAATAGTTGTGGTATTTCGTAAAAATAATATTTTCACTTTTTAAATCAATAATATTTTTTTTAAATTCAAAAAAACAATACCCTAATATAATTTTTCACATTATGATTCAAAAAATGAATTTTATTTTCTCATATACATTTTATAAATGTTTCAATATTTACTTATATTTATTTTCTAATATAAATCCTAAACAATTGTGTTTCTTAGGAAACATATATTTTAATAATAAAATGAAAATAGTAAAACTTTTGTTTCAATTTATGATGAATAAAAAATTATTTAATATGAACTTCATATTTATTTCATAATAATTGTAAATCTAATTCCAACTCCCCAATTTAACACCTAGTTTATAATGGTCATGTTGAAATAATAATATTTTTTATTTCATTTAAGATTAGGCCAATGTGCAATGAAATCTATTGAAGAAAGAGTTCTTAAAAAACATAGTGTGTTACACATTGAATTTTCCATCACATGCATTATTAACATGATTCCTTTGAATTATATACACTAACTATAACAAAAAAAAATAGTGTATATGACAATAATTATACTGAGAAACCATATAATCATGAATAATCACTTATAGGATGTCAAAATCATGACCCTTATTTTGAATAAATGAAACCTTAGGTTTAATCTAGGTCATTCATGGGAATCATCTATTCAAATCGAAAATAATGGATTTAAAATAAAAATGGATTTATACAAGCATAACCCCTAGGAGTGTCAAACTAAGTTCATAGCAAGGGAACAGTCTACATGAACTAGAATGACGACCAATTTATGCTAAATATATTCTTTTAAGGTTTATCACCCAAAATACATTGATGTCAAAACCACATTTAATTATACTATCTATTTTGGGATGTTTTTAAAAAAACCACACTCCTTTCATTTACATAACATAATATATTCAGCTATAAATAGGGTTTTCCTAATGTTTCTTACTAAATATTTATCATCCTTGTATACAAAGAATTTTAAACCCTCCTTTGATAAAAACTATAGAAACCCATATAATTAATACTTAGATATAAAATCTTATTATATGAATATCTTACACATAATATTAAAATCGATTCTCAATCATATAGGTATACTATCATTAAGAAATTTTATATATAAAAAACATGTTCATAATAGATATACATCATATTCTATTATTATATTCATTAGTAGCACACTTCTTTGACATATCATATTTAAAACCATACATCATAATTTGGGAATGGAGTCATAATAAATGGAGAGATATGATTTTTAGTAATGGTAGAAACAGTAGATATCAATAATCAGATTAATATAACATGGATATAAGTATATAACAACATGATTATTATGTTTTAAATAACCATATATTATATAGATCATAATCTTTATCCATGAAAAAAATCATCACAGTTCATATGACATGTCTCATAGTTTAATCAATGTAAATAATCCATGAAATCATAACATTGGAATATGACAAGAGCTTTCTTTTACACAAATGAGTATGGGAAATCATTTCAATAGTCATCTCTCACATCCATTACTATCATATTAAATTGGGTTTTCTCTTCATTCCATTGTATCATTAGACAAGGTTCACTCCCAAGACTATCATATGGGATAGAGTCATTTATTGAACTGGGTTCACTCCCTATTTCAGTTTATATTATCTCATGATATATATATATATATTTAACAAATTCATTTCAGGTCTATTGAAAAATGATTCAAAATGTATGCAACTTTGAAATATATAATCCTATTAACTACAATTGAAGTGGTGAGAAGGGTCAAACCATAGGGATAATGTGTATAGAGACTAGAAATGTCCTCTTCTAAGAATGATCTATTAGATTATATTTTAAATGTTATAAAAAACTATAAATTATTAAAATGAATGAAATATTTAAAATAATACTTTAAAACCATAAAACTATTACATTGAACTAAATAAATCTATTAAATAAACTGGAGTTGATATAATTATCAGAGTTGTGATATACTTTCATGTGTTGGAAATGATAATTATTTTATTTAGACATACATATATTTATTTATATAATTATCACCAATTGTAAAATTAATTAAAATTCCATCAGATCTCTTTTTTTTATGGAACATGTTGTTCTAATATTCACACAAATCATCCATCATTTCATATTATTTTATGGTGAATAATCTACTCATCATTGTGTCACTAAACCACTTGGTGAAATAAAACAACATGTTTCTCAGAAAGTCAATGTATATACCTGAAACATGTTTTTTTGAATAGGATTACTAATAAAGTATCACACATGATAGTTTTAAGGGGAGAACACACAAAAATATTAATTTTCATATAAATATAATTTTTTTATTCACAATTCCCTCTTGTGTGACATATGATTCTCTTGTTCTCCTGACTGAAATACAAAATAATAAATTCTTCAATGATCTCATCCCTGTGATCACTTATAAGGTATCACGTGAATGGGTGAAAAAGATTTTGTAAAAGCTCAAAAATAAAATTCATACAAGCACAAATATATTTAATTAAATAAAAATTCAATCACAAAAATAATTAACATGTAATCAAACATAAAAATAAAATAAAGACATGAAATTATCATCATATTCATAGTAACTCTGAAACAACAAAATTAACCCACAATGATAATAGATAAAAACAAAAAATAATTAAAAAAATTCACCATGCTTTTGTTGTCGTAATGGTTACGACAATATATCATAAAAAATACAAAAATATTAAACATTTTCCTTTTAATTTGAATCATTTCAATCCAAACCACCGCACTGCTGAAAAAAATGATTAGGTCAGTCCCTCACTTAGTGCGCAAAGCAGTCACACCTCATTTATTTAGGATATAAAATAGAACATTCACGCACATGAAAATTTTCCAAAATTTCATTTCACCTACCGGAAATATGCAATGTGGCCACTATATTGGTGAAGGCGTAGGGAAACGCACTAATAGAGAATTGTAGTGGAGGGCGGTGGAAATTAGGTTGGTGATGGGGCTATTTGGCTAATAGAGGATGAGAGTGGATGATGTTGGTGGAGGTAGTGGTGTTACATTAATAGAGCGAGGTGGCCAATGAAGACAGGTAATGCTGGTGGGAAACATGGATGTGAAGGGGGAAAAGAATATGGGGGCATGGGTAGTGTTGGAATGTGGGTGGCGTGAAGGGGGGAAGTGAAGGGATAGCAATTGAAGGGGATGGGGGCATGATAGGAGGTGTGGTGGATGGAAAGGGGATGAGGGTGACATTAAGGGGGGATGCAAGGGGCGCTGGAGGCGAGGGCTGATGGGGAGGAGATTGAATGGGGTTCTGTAAGTGTTTTTTAGTGGATTAGATACCATTTCCTTGGAGGAGGTTTCCCCCATTTAAATAGACAAATAAAAATTCAAAATTAAAAAATAATTAAGCCTAATAAAAAATGACATAATATTAATAAATTAGAGATTAAAATAAATGTTATAATAATAATAAATGGTTTAAATAAATAATAAACCTACTAAATAATATGCTTGTAAATAATAATATAAATAAAATTTTGAGAAATCATTAGAAACATATATATACACATAATTATATTTATTAATAATAACACATAAAATATAATAAAATTATAAAATATAATAAATATAATAACACTAATATTATATATTAATCTAATAAAAACTAATTATAAAAATAATAGAAACATTTTAAATAATATAAAGTGTAAAATAATATTTAATACTTCAAAAAATATTATAACAATTTCAAATAAAAATAAATAAACTACTCAAGAAATTAATATTTATTAATATATTAAAATTACTAAAAGTGTAAGATATTAAATATTAATAATATATAAAATTCACAAAAATTATATAATTACAAGAAATAAAAACTATTAAATTATAATTATCTTAAAATTAAAAAAAATAACAAAAGTACTATAAAACTATATAAATAACCTACAAACAATAAGATATGGTAGAAAATATAAATAAAAATAAGTTAAAAATAAATTATAATATCAACTAAATCATGGCACACCAAATCACCCACAGATAAGCTTTTGATGTCCTGGGAAAAACAATAAAAAACAACATGTACCTACAATATTAAAAAAATTGAAATATAGTGACATGTGAAAAATAGTTCTATCACTTTTACCCACATAATATCGTGCTTCATTAAAAATTCCAATTTTCAAATACATTTTCCCAATCAATTACATTATTTCCAAACAAGCATCTGAAGTCATGCATTATGTGGCCTACCTCACAATCAATATCGAAACTAAAACAATTTGATCAAAGATATTCTCAAATATCATACACAATCCTTTTTCTAATAGGCATTCCATGAATTCCACATCCCTTGTAGTGGAAATTAAATGAATACATTAATCATGATGAATTTATGAGAGGTTCATATATCCCTGAGGTAGTGGATGGTGGGTCATATAAAAAATTGACATTTTATGGAAAAATGTGAGTTTCATCTTAAAATAAATGCATGATAATTGCCAATAAAAATTTCACCCTTATAATCTTGTTCCCGAAAACATAAAGCGTTGCTTGTACCCAAGAATAAGATAATCTAATATCACACAAATTTTTTTCAAAAATAATTCTTCATCTTTCTTTTGGGACCCAAATATCTCAAATAAGATGGCCAGAAAAAACTGCTGATAATAGCATCCCAACACCATAAAATAAATGTCAAAAAATTATAAAATTAAGGTATAAATGTATCTTGCACAATGTAACATATCAATGAAATTAATTCATTTATAAAACTTTATACCTCTTAGAGTAATGGATAAACACTTAAATAGGTATCCCCAAAATTATGGGTTGTTGTGTAATGACTACAGATGTACTCATTGTGGGAACCAAAAAGAAACTACATTCCCATATCAAAATAAATCTAATAAATATAGATAATATTAAATATAACACATATGATCTGGAGTATATGATGTTAATACATGTGTATAAAATGACTAATTTACCTTAAATAACCATCTCCATTAATAAATTTATCCCCAACAAATAGATTAATCATCTTCATGTAATTATTCATGAAATATGTAGGAAAGAGTTTTATTTGTGTAGTCATACAGAAAATGATTCATCAAGTCTTCCAAGAGATAATTGATGGAGAAAATTTAATGGTGTGTTAGTGGGTCAAATGGGTTGAATAAAACAAAAAAAATTCCAGAGTCATTTTAGTGAAAATTTTGAAATTCCTATCTTTTCGATATGAAAATCTGGATCATTCTAGAATATATTAATTGGAAGAGATTCCCGCATGAAAAAGTGATATGGTATATGATGTGAAAATGGGATGATATACTCCTAGGTTTTTTAAAAATAAAACAGGAAAACACAAATGACCATGAGGGTAAATTGGTGTATAAAAAATAAAAAAAATTCTCAAAAAAATCAAGAATGAAATAATCTTAGTAATAATATAAATCTTGGTATCAAGGATAAATTTATTCCTAATATGAATCATGTGTTCAATATTCCCATGGATACAAGAGGTATGTACATGACTACGTTATAATAAATATACAATATCATTCTTGTGGGTTCAATGATTAAATGAATCATTCCTTTTTTATATTTTTTATTTTGTTTTGTAGTATTATTTAAATTGTGTTTTTATCAACATATAATATGACTAAAAATAAAACACTTCCTTGATTTAGTTAATATAGAAATTGAAAAGCTTCATGTGTCTGCTAATTCTCTGAAAATGATGTGCGTGTAAACTCTAAATATATACATCACATAACCATGCCATAATATATAAGTCACGCCATTAAAAATGATAAATTTATGATCAAAATTTGAATGATAAATCCATATCCACTGTAGTTTTGGGAGAAATAGATCTCACTAAATGAACATAATTTGATTAAAAAAACTAAATGAAATAAAACTAAATACAGTGAAAGGAAATAAAATAAATTATGGTATTCCTCCCTTTAATTGAAAATATTACATTATCTTCACCTATACATTGATAAAATTCATCCTAGATTGAACAGAATTGTGTAAAATGAATCTTCTTATTTTTTAGTAGGAGTGTGGAATACATTCATCCAAATGAAAATTAGCATTCAATCTACACAATATCATAATGGAAAAAATACATGAAAATAAATTGGTTGATTTAAATGGAAATAAATATACTAATAATGAAGAGAATATACCTTATCTGAAGAAATTCTCACAAAATAATTGAATTTTGTTCAAATAGAATCATCAGGAAGATCAAGAACATTTATTTTTCTAATTTTCACAATAAAATAAATTCTTTTAAGAGAAACATTAATTGATCAGCTTATATCAATCGTATCCTTGACTAAAATATATGTTTTGATGATGTATTGAATTTTTTTTTCACCACCAACAAACAGAACAGGTAAATATACTATTTTCCAACTCAATTAGTGCTCGACGCATTGTGCAATTTGGGTGGAATATATTGGATCAGGTGAAACCATTATTTAAAGAATGAAATATTTTTCAAAATATTCTTATAAACATACCTCTTCATATTTATTCATTGGACCATGTTTTACCACGAACTAGGGATCCTCTAGGATATCCCATTTTATCATTATTTTTATAAAATTATGACTATTCTTTACCAAAATAACTAACTGATTTTAGTAATCTTTAAATTTATCAGATATCTCTAATGAGTAAAAATAAATTGGACTTTTAATTATTATAATAAATATGTTCTTGGATATCATATGAAGTGAAATCCACTTTCATTTGGTAATCCATGTTTTCTTTAATGAAATTTGACAACATCAAGGTAATGAAGTTCACTAGTTTAACGTCCAATCCATCCTAAAAGGGGTAATTTTATAGAAATTATTTGAATCCTATTGATAATGAGATGCATGGGTTTTTACATCTTAGAATAATTATATGAGAACACATTTTTTGTTGGAGAACTATATCCAACAAAGTGGAATAATGAGCTCTAATAATCTTGAAATGTGATTAGATTGGAATAACTGATTTTTGGTGAAGTAGAGTCATAAATGGTATTCCATGAAGAATCATTGATAAATATAATTGTAGTACCCCTAGATTTTGTTACTTAACCCACTTTCCTCACGTTTTTTTAATTAGTGTTTCTTTGATTGAATTTCCAAAAAATAGAGAGTTTCTATAAAATAGAGAGTTTCCATAATATAGGGAGTTTCCATAAATTAGATTGTTTCCATAATGTGGGGTGTTTCCATAAATTGGGGTGCTTCCATAAATTGGGGTGTTTCCATAATGTGGGGTGTTTCCATAATGTCAGTTGTTTCCATAAAGTGGGGTGTTTCCATAAAAATTGATATTTAAATAAAGAGGGGTAAAGGTAAAGGATGGAAGAATTGGTGGTGGGGGTTGAGGGAGTTTTGGAACTAAAAGGAACTTTTCATGATCCATACATGGTTTGCACAAACATTGTTGTCAAATCTTGTGCAGAGGTCAAATCTATATCCTATTTTCTAGGAGCTTAACTGTTTTTTCTCTATTTATTTTGTTTTGGTTTAAAAACTCCCCTAATTCTAGATTAGTCTCCCTAGACGGCTGGATTACCAAACCCACACACGTTGGTACAATCTTAAAGCCTTCCCATGGTGGCTTCGAGTCTAATTCATAAGGTATGTCACCATTATTTCATGATTTGTCACATTTTCATAGATCTTCTTTGATCTAATTATCTAATCTCCATTTATCTCAGATATAAACCTATATAGGAAAGATAAATAGTTTGGGATTCCATATATTTCAATGTTGAGTCATGATCTTGCTAGGATAAGAGATCTAAGGCTGCTCTTTAGGAATCGACTCACTACTTTGTGCATTCTTCGTCTGTTGTTAATGATTCATCAAAACCATCGAGGTAGGTGGATTCAATCTCATATCCACTTTCTATTATTTATTCTCTTAGATTAAAATTGGTTTATTTATTATTAAATTCATGTAAAAATATACATTTGTGATAATTTATGATTTTTATGAAATTGAGTTATCTTGGTGAATAGTTTTGCAAAAAGGGGATTTATTTAAAATTATGATTTTAAATTATTGATTTCCAAGAATTTATAAACGGTTGATTAAAAAGGTATTTTCAATAGAAATGGTTTCAATAAAAATGGTGTTTTATTTAAATGGTTTGGAATTTAAATGTTTTGGCATTGAAATGGTTTTGACGGAAAAAGGTGTCAACAAAAATGTGTTTTTATTAAAAGCTTTATTTTGGCTAGATCGTTGGGCATATGTGTTGTCTGTTCATATTTCATATATGGGGCTTGATTAAAATATGACCTTCTACTTAGTTCCAAAGGTATAATCGAACATGGGAATTGTATATACGTGGCTTGGTAAAAATTTGACCTTGTGCTCGGTGCCAAAGGCTTAATGGCACATGGGAAACAATAACCTTGTGAAGACATGGTAGATCGATGAGAAACCACTAATGAGTATGGAACTATCATAAAGTTTCATGCATGGATGGTTTCATGTATTTGAGTAATGATTGGGTGTGCCAATATAAGGATATTGGGAAATGGTTGTAAATATTTTTTGGTTATTTTCCTAGAAAAATATGTTGCTATAAATATTGGTTTAAATTGCACTTGTATGGTTTTGGTAATGAATTGTTTTTGAAACTTGTTTATTTTAAGTTATAAACTGCTTTTGAGAAAAACAATTTATATAAACCTCTTTATATACTTTTTTCTTGCTCTTATATCCTAGTGGAGTGAGTAGAGAAGTCATTGGGAAAACCCTACTGAGTTTTATAGTCACCCCTGCTTTGGCACTTTGGTGCTTTTTCAAATGTTATTTTCCTGGCCAGGGGTAAAGGTAATGTTTCACAGATTTTTAGCACTACCTCATGATGTTGGGATGTTCAAAGATTTTGGGTCTTGGAGCATGTGGAGAATAGAATATTGAGGTCATTGGAGAGTCTTTTGTTGTTTATCTGCTATGTAATCTGATACTTGGTTATCCATCTGTTGTTTCTTACATTGATGTGATTTTGAGTGCATGAAGTTATTGAGTTTTATTTCATTTCTTCATGCATTATATAGTGAATGTTTGGTTATGGTTAGTAGGTTTATTGTTTTATTTCATAAATTATAAATTGTCCTCCAATTTTATTTGAAACCCTTCGGCATTTATTTCAAGCCTTTGGCGTCTTGGGGATGTCACTTAAGGCATATTAATGACTCATTGTAATCTCAAGACAATGAGAATTGGTAGGTCATTACTAATGGTATCAGATTTTCCGGTCCTTGACTAAGAAGAAGTCATCAATGTTCCTAGTTTTGGAGATGAAATCCCTTCTTTTCTATTCCTTGGGTGGGAATCTTAGAAAGGAGTAGGTTTTTCGGAACATGAAATGTATATCATAAAAGGATGTAGTTATCCCTTTTATGCTGGACATGATGTCTCCAGTGAGTGGGGTAAATAAGTGTTTTAAGACACTTCTAGGATTTTGAAATCTCATTTTCATGGGTTTATCCAATGAGACGAGAATGACATGCCTCATAGAGGAATGACTTCCCACTAGGTGTGCATATATCATCTCAAGAAACGATCAATTTTGAAAATAATGGAATTGTTTTTTGAATGAATGATTTTGGAAAAGAGAATTATTGTTGTATTTTTAAAAATGGTTTAACTATCAAATGAATGTAAAGTGGTTTCAAAAATAGTTGAACATGGGAAAAATAATTATTTGAAAAATAATGTTGTTATAGTCAATGTGATAGAATATGAAATTCAAAGCCAATAGTTGCAAGAGTGTGAGATTAATAGAGTTTTTTGTATGTTTATAAAATGGCACCTACTAGGCGTCATTAAAACCATCCTTAAAAAGCTATGGAGAATGTGGTTCCATGTGAACCACATGTGAACCAAGAGCTGCATCGGAGTATTTTCCATGATTTTCATGTTGCGGACACAGGGAATAGAAAGAAATGAGCCACGATAGGTGGATCATTCCATCCAGTTCATGAAATAGAATCCACCGAATTTCTGGGGTGATTCTGAGCTCATGAAGGTGGAGGTGTGGTTATATATGATTAATCGTATCGTCAACATCATCGGCACACCAGTTGATATAAAGGTCAAACTGTAAATATATTTGTTCTAGGATATTGCACGTTAGTGGTGGGATTTAGTGGTATAGGATAAATTGGATGAAATACTTACATATGAGTATTTTGAGGAATTGTTCAACAAATAATTATATCCCGAAACGTTCAAGATTCAGAAAAGGGCTTACTTCTTCAGCCTGAAACAATAGAGTTTCTCTATCAAAAAGTATGCTTCTATGTTCATGAACATAGTACGCATTGCACCAAAAGTTGCAGCAAGTGCCTCTTTGAAGGCAAACATCTTCAAATCAAGGCTATGATAGGAGATTCGATCTAAGATTGTAGTACATTGTATTATAGTATATACAGCGATAGTGAACAGAGCGATTGTGCATGAACGTGATATCTTGGGATATATGGAAGGAGGCCTGATGATACCTTTATGAAATAATGGGAACTCAACCACTAGGAATAAGAGGAAAATGGACACCTATTTCCATGATGCATGTGGAAATTAGAATGTGATAGTTGGATCAGTAAACCGTCCTCCACAACCCCAGATAAAATCAGGTTGTTTTCAATGTGGTTCACATGCCCACATAAATTGAGATTGTACGACACAACCTAGAGCATGTCATAATTTTTACAAGATTGGACATATTCAGTGCTATTGTTGCAGTGCTCCAAGGTTAGGTGCTCGAGAAACTTCTCAGCTATCACAAGTATCATATTCTTAGACTTGATGAGGATTGCAGAAGTAGTCTTGTTAGTAGAGCAGAGCTAGCCATGGTGATTCTATAAATACCATGACTCCTCAACTAGGGCTGCCTCAGCAAGGAAACAAGGAAAATAGTATAGTGAAGAATCAATTTTATGGAGATGATAAAATGATTTTTGATGATCATGCTGGCTCATCTATAGTGTGAAGTATGATTCTTTTGAATTCATCCTTTGTGAAAATTTTGTTGGATACTGGTGCATCAAATTCATTCATTGCATCTCGTGCTATCGATTTCATTGTTTAAAACTGAAAATGATGCCTTCTGTTTTGAATCCTCAAAATTTTTTTGGTGAATGATAATGTTAGGACTTTGTATATAGAACATGTGTTATAACTGTTTATTGAACTAAGCTAAAATGGGACTTATCGATGTTGGATATAGATGTCTATGATGTAATCCTGGGTATGGATTGGCTGATAACGTTCAAGGATCAAATAAACTATTATAGGAGAACAGTTAGTTTCATGACTAAGGATGACATCGAGAGTATATTTAGAGTGTAAAGGATTGAAAAGAGAGGTGCAAAGAGCTTGTTGGCACCGATGGTGTGAATAATATCTTACCAATTGGTAGTGTTGAGTTTGTAATCAATGAAAGAGATTGAGGAAAATAGTTTTCCTGCTATTGTGGATCAATTTCCAGATGTCATTCCCATGAAATTCTTTGGGTTACACCCTCTTTGAAAAGTTGATTTTAGGATTGATGTCCTTCTGGGGACCATTCAAATTTCCCTTAAATCTTATAGGATGGCACCAATAGAGTTACAGGAATTAAAAGTGAATTTAGAGGAGCTGGAAATCAAGGGTTTCATTCGACCATGTACGTCTCCATGGGCAGCACTGGTTTTGTTCACGAAGAAGGCAGATATAACTCTTCGGTTGTGTGTTGATTATAGTAAGCTTAACCAAGTTACGATAATGAAAAAATATACACTTCCATGGATTGATGATCTATTCGATCAATTAAGGGGAGATAAGTGGTTCTCAAAGATTGACGTGCAGTTTGGATATCACTAATTGAGATTTCTAAAAGAGGATATACCAATGACAGCTTTCAGAAGTAGATATGGATACTCTGAATATATAGTCATGCCTTTCTGTCTAATGAATTCTCCAGCAGTCCCCATTCCATTGATGAATCAGATATTTAAAAAATATCTTGATTCTTTTATTGTGGTGTTTGTGGACGACATTTTGGTATATTCAAAGACAAGGGCTGATCATGATGTGCACCAAGAAATAGTGTTAGAGATTTTGAGAGAACATCATTTGTATGAAAAATTTTCAAACTGTGATTTTTGGATATAGGAAGTACGTTTCCATGTCCATGCCATTTCTGAGATAGATGTTTCTGTTGATCCTGAAGAGATGGGAGCCAATATCTCTTGGAATCCATTGAGGAATGTGTTTGAGATACGAAGATTTAATGGTCTAGATGGTTATTACCAATGATTTATTCATTATTTCACAGCACTCGCTTCATCAATAAAAGCTCTGAAAAAAAAGAATGCTCCATTACAATGGATATAATAATGTTAGAATTTTTTCTAGGAATTGAAAGTTCGGCGTACATCGGAACCTATCTTGATCATGCCAGAATCAGGACTTGTGTATGTTGTGTATTGTGATTCTTTAGGATCGGTTTTGGTTTGTGTTCCCATGAAATGAGACCATGTGGTAGCTTATGGTTCACGGTAGTTGAGGGTTCATGAGAGGAATCACCCAAAAAATGATTTGTAGTTAGATGTTGTCATCCGTGATTTGAAAACATGGATACATTATCTCTTTGATGATAAATTTACTATGTTTACGAATCAAAAAAGTCTGAAAAACATTTTCTCACAGTGAGATTTAAATTTGTGGCAAAGGTAAAGGATGGATTATCATTGAATGTTTGAATTTGACTTGATGTAAAAATCAGGGAAAGCAAATTTTGTAGTGGATTCATTGAGTAGAATTTCATATACCCAGTTGGCGAAAGAAGCTTCAAATGAATGGCAGTTAATGTTGGTCTAAGCCGATATGCATGTGGAATGTGAAGACCGAGGTGATTTTGCAGTTTTCTTTTCTTCTACGCTTGTTCTGTATTTAGTAAAAATGATCAAAGAGGTACAGACATCTGATGTAGAGTGTATGGTTGATAGTTCAAAACTCAATAGTGGGGAGACCATTGAGGGATAGAATCTTGATGGGTGTTCAGTTTTGTGTTTCATAGATCAGATGGTTGTACCTATGGTTCTTCATGAAAATTTCTTCATTCATACCACTATTTAATATGGGTTGTACATCCAGGTACACAGAAGATGTATAAGGTGTTGAAGGTTCAGTTTTTGTGGAGCGGAATGAAAAATATGGTGGCTGAGTTTTTCTCACGGTGCTTAACTTGTCATCAGAATAAAGCAGAGAAACAGAGACCAGTTGGTATTTTATAATATTTTCCCATCCCAGTGTGTAAACGTGATCAAATAGTAGTGGATTTTATTACAGGTCTTCTAATAATGGTCTGTAAACATGATGTCATTTAGGTGATAGTGTATTGTCTAACCAAGTCAGCCCATTTCATCCATATACGTGAAACTCAGACTGTGGAGGATTTTTAAAAAAAAATATATAAAAAAGAAGTGGTAAAGGGGCATGTTGTACCCGTGTCAATAGTCTCTGATTGAGATCCGAGGTTCACATATCATTTTGGGAAATCATTACAGCAAGCCCTTGGAACATAGTTGACCATGAGCACCATTTATCATCCTCAAAACAGATGGGAAATCCGAGCGGATAATACAAATGATGGAATACATGTTGTGGGCTTGTGTAATGGATTTTGGTGGGTCATAGGAGGAATATATACACATAGTCGAGTTATCATACAATAACATCTATCAAGACTTGATATGCATGGCTCCGTTTGAATCATTTTTTGGGAATCCTTTTCATTTCCCACTATGCTAGGTTGAAATAGGTGAAACATCACTTGCTGGGCCAAGAAACAACAGAGATGATCCAGTTGATTAGAAAGAGGATGTAGACAACTCAGATTCATCATAAATCTTATGCAGATCACTGTTGAATACTGTTGTCTTTCGTTGTGGGTGATCATGTCATCTTGAGGATCTCTCCAAGTCTTGGACATCAACATTTTTGGAAGTAGGTAATGTTATAACCTTGATACATTGGCCCTTTTGAGATACTGGAATGGGTTGTAGAGGTGGAATATCGGTTGGTATTACAACTATGGTATATTTTGGTGCATAATGTGTTCCATGCATCCCAGTTGAAAAGGTATGACCCTGATCATGACCATGTGATCCGATGGGATCACGTTGAGCTAGAACGGGATTCTTCCCTGGTACATATTTAAGTGCAAATCATGGATAGAAAATAGAATCTCTAGCATGGGAAAGGCATCGGCGTTGTTCTAGTTTTATGGAAACATGGTCAGATTCAAGAAGATACTTGGGAACATTAGAAGGAAATTAATGAGTAGTGGCCAGAAAACAATTTGCCCAGTAAGGGATTTGAATTTTCTAAGGATGGAAAGACCAACGGCTGGGAGAATGCATTACCCCCGATTTTGAGTACAAAACCCCATTTCCTCATGTTTTTACGTGGTGTGTCTTTAATTGGGTTTCCATAAAATAGAGAGTTTCCATAAAATAGAGATTTTCCATAATATAGAGAGTTTCCATAATGATGGGTGTTTCTATAATGTGGGGATTTCCATAAAGTGGGGTGTTTCCATAAAGGGGGGTGTTTCCATAAGGTGGGTTGTTTCCATAAAGTGGGGTGTTTCCATAAATTGGGATGTTTCAATTAAAATGGGTAAAGATGAAGGATTTAAGAATTTGGGGGTTTGTTTATGGTGTTTTGGAACCAATATATGGATGCATGATCTATATATGTTTGTCACAAACCGTGTTGTCAAATCTTGCGTAGAGGTCAAATCTAGATCCTTTTTTTAAGATCATACTCGTTTTTCTCTATTTATTTCGTTTTTTTCAAAACTCCCCTAATTTATGATTACCCTCCCTAGAAGGCTGGAGAAACCTCCCCATATTTGTTAGATCCAATGTAGATCCTTCCCTTAGTGATTTTGTGTCTGATTCTTGAGGTGTATTACCATTCTTTCCTGATTTGTCACATTTTTGTAAATCTTATTAGATCTACTTCTCTGATCTCCATTAATTCATGGATTTGAAACTATAGTGCATAGATATACATTTTTGGATTCCAAATATTTTAATGTTGGGTTGTGATACTTCTAGTATTAGAGATATAATGCCGCTCTCAGAGAGTCAAACCACTTCTTTTTGTGTTCTTTGTCTGTTGTTAATGTTTCATCAAAACCATCGAGGTAGGATGCTTCACTATCATATCCACTAGATAGAATTGATTATATTACATTTAAATTGGTTTATTGATTGTTAAATTCATGTTATGATATTCATTTCTGATGATTTATAGTTTTTTTGTAATTCTGTGATCTTGTGAATAGTTGTGAAAGGTGGGGATTTATTTAAAATTGGGATTTTAAATTATGGATTCTATGGAATTTAAAAATGGTTGATTAAAAAGTGGTTTTCAATAGAAACTTTTTTTGATAAAAATTATGTTTTATTGAAATGGTTCGGAGTATAAATGGATTTTCATTGAAATGGTTTTGATGGAAATAGTTTTCAATAAAAGGTGTTTTATGTAATGGTTTATTTTGGCTTGATCGTTGGGCATATGTGTTGTGTGTTCATATAGTATATACAGGGCTTGGTTGAAATATTACTTTGTGCTTAGTTCCAAAGGTTTAATGGAACATGGTAATTTCATATATGAGGCTTGGTTTAAATATTTCATAGTGCTTAGTGCCAAAGGATTAATGGAACATGGGAAACAATTTCCTTGTTGCGACATGGTAGATCGACGAGAAACCACTCTTGAATATGGAACTTTCATAACGTTGCATGCATGGTTTGTTTCTTGGCTTTGAGTAATGGTTCGGTATTCCGATATAAGTTTATTGGGAAATGGTAGTAAATATTGTATGGTTATTTTTCTGGAAAAATATATTGCTGGAAAAATTGCATTCAATTTCACTTGTATGGTTTTTGTAATGAATGGTTTTGGAAACACGATTATATTTAGTTATAAACTTCTTTTAATAATTTGTTTCATATAAAACATTTTATATAATTTTTTCTAACTATTTTATCCTAGTGGCGTAAGTAGGGAAGTCATTGGGGAAAACCTACTGAGTTTTATACTCACCCCTACTTTGGGAATTTGGTGCTTTTCCATAGGCTATCTTTCCCGAATGGGATAAAGGTAATGTTTTACACATGTTTAGAACTATCTTATGATGTTGGGCTGTTCAGATATTTTTGAGCATGGAGAATTTGGAGCATGAAGTCTTGAGGTCATTGGAGAGTCTTGTGTAGTTTATCTACTGTGTAATCTGATACTTGGTTATCCTTCTGTTGTTACTTACAGTGATGTGGTTTTGAGTGCATGATGTTATTGAGTTGTCTTTCATTTTTTCATGCATCATGTAGTGAATGCTTGATTATGGTTAGTAGTTTTATTGGTTTATTTACTAAAGGATAAATCATCCCCACTTGGGGAGAAGTAATAGAAACAATATAAATAGAATGATATTAGATAGTAAAGAGGATGAAACACAACCCAAAAAAAGAGTAAGAGTAGTCACATCAAAGGACAGGGGGCTCAACATAGTGTTTTGATAAAAGACATGTTGAGTCTATTCCACCCATATTAAGAGAATAACCTCATTCAACTTTGAGAACCTAAACACATATTGAATGTGGCATACCCTACACGTCTTTACAATCCATAGATGGAGAGTAAAAAATCAAACGATATGGATATATATATATATATATATCTGTGTGTTTATGTTTTTGTTTATGTGTGTGTGATCATAGTAAAATAATTCCAAATATGAGAGTGAGGGAACATCAATCTCGTAGCATTGCCTCAGAAAAGATTCTCCCATAGTTCCAAATGTCCAACAATGATGCCACGCATCTTACAAGTCTTCCTAACAGAAAACATCCATGTTAATCCACCCTCACCACTGATCCATGTAGTGTAGCGACCATAATACCTAGTTGGAGTAACCATTCCATCGTTCAATATGAGGCTTACACTTAGTTTATAGTTACCAAAACATTTCCCTTCTCCGATAGGACTCTTTCACATAAATAGTTGATAGAGGACACATGCACATCCATGAAAGAGGGTTACACTATGATGGTATAAGACCCATTTCCATCAATATTGAATGGTTCCTCTATATATTTATATATAAGAACCATTCTCTATGCCAATAGGAGAGTTACACTTTAAATGAAAATGAACCATGCTCAACCAAATTATAGGTTCCACTATAGAAATTTGTATAGGAGCCATGTCTAGCCCAGCTAGAGTGTTCCACTAATTTGCTATTAACATCTTCCCCAAACAAAGATTTATACATAATGAGATGTTTGCACATATAACATCACCTCCTCTCAGATCCTGACAATAACCACCATTATTACCTAGAAAAGGATTACGTGATCCCCTCCTTCATAACATCCTTCTAGAGATCCATAATGAAATTTGGTCAGGAAAGACCACACGATTGATGTATCAATGATGGGACTCTCTCAAATTCTCTAGGAGTGAAGAAGTCAACAACAATTAATGAAGAAAATATATACCCACTTGATCTACTAGGTTCAGCTGCAAGGAATCCAACTTCTCAAGAGCCTCCAGCACTAAGCGAGATTAGGACATTCTTATAACGGTGTTTGCTAATATATTTCCATTTTTTAGAGTATATACCATATCAAAGTAAAATTCATGTATGAACTCTAGCCATCACCACTCTATTAGGATCAAGTATGTCTATGTGGTGACATACCTATGACTCTTATTGAATTAGTAGACCAAAATATTCAACACCTGTACATAGTGCCTCTACATCCGCAAAGAAAGGATTGCCTTCACCAGCTCTATGTCGTGAGTCATGTAGTTGTGCGTGTCTATTATCAATTTTTTCAAACCATATATGATAACTATCTATCATTGCAACAACACATAACCAAGCCCATATCCCAAGGTTTTGCAATATACCACTTACTCCACAACCTCATCTGGTAGTCTCAACATAAGAGCACTTGTTATCCCAAAATCCTTAAAGGCTTAGTGGAACTATTTAGTCCAGGTGAATGTTTTTCCATTCCATGTCAGGGTGGTAAAATGGGTTTCAATCCTATAAAAGTTTTCCACAAACCTCATGTAGTACCCCACACATCCAAGAATGCTCTGAATCTCAGACATGATATTCAGGGGATCCCAACAAAGCACTACAACAATAATTGTTGGTTCCAGGTCTAAACCAATATCACATATGTCATTTCCTAGAAAGTGAAACTCGTGAATCCTGAACTTCACTTAGACAGTTTTCCATAAACATGGTTCTAAGGAAGCGAATCTAGAAAAATCCTTAAATGAACCTAATGTTTTCATAACCCTCCCATAACTGGGGTATGATCCACAACAACCTAATTCCCCCACTATAGGTAAGGTGATAGAGACTAACACCTAAGTCACAACCAATATGGGGAGACCTTTTCTTAGATGTTTCTATGAAAAAACACAACCACATTAATACAGAAGTACATATGGAAAAAAGTAAAAAAGATTAAACAGCAAAAAATTAAACTTATCATGGTAAACCTATAGTGTGTACACATGTATGACTTTGAAAACTGAATAGTAAATTGGAATAATACATGCCCAGCCTAAAAAATTGGAATGCAAACTGATAAGAATTCCTTGTTCTGGATCTCCATGCTATGACCCCCCATTCTTGGTCTCCAGCACCAAGTATCCCTAAAATCCACTAAATTCACTACTATCTTATCCATCATCTACATAATACATGACTTGTGATGAAAAATATCATGGAGTGGTGATTATATACATAACCTGTAGGATACCCCAAAATATGATGGGGGAAGTAAGAGATATAATAGGAAAGGAGATATTATAGATAGTATACAAGATACAACTCAACCTAAATTAAGAGAAAGTGTAACCTCATCCAAGAATAAGGGCCAAAATATGGTTTTCATATGAACAAAACATTGATTATTTTCCACCCATAGTAGCAGTGTAACCTCAACCCACTATGAGAAGTGATCATTTAAAGCATGTGTCATACCCCATGCATCTTCGCAACCCATGGAAGGTGAGTATCAAAATCCAAATATATGGATATAGATGTTTGTATATATATATATATATAAATATTCTATGTAATATAATACCAAAAAATAGGTTAAGTGGATCTCTATCTCATATCTCATCCCTAGAAAATAGTTTCCCATAGTTTCTATAGTCCAACAACAATTCCTTGCATCTCGCGTGTATGAACAGAAAAAAACATCTAATTCAAGCCTCACATTGCCACTATATTTCATATTAGGGGCCAAATAATAATGGCATCTGACCTATTCCATATTCAATCAAGAATATTCCACGTAGTTAATAGAAAGAGGATGCATACCATCTTTTGATATGAGTGTTCTGCCCTAGTAGTCGATGGAGGACCCATTATATGACTAGTAGGATTATTCCCCTCTGATAGTAGAGGATACAAATCCTTCCAAAATGCTGGTTTACACTACAAATGTTGATATAGGACCCATTACCTGGTCCAAAATGATGGTTTATCTATAATGGAAGAGGACACATACCCACCCCCACTGGAGGGTTAAACTCTATGAGTTTGTAGAGGACCCACACCCATCCAAATTGGAGAGTTCCACTCTTGGATTCTATAATGGATGTATACCCAGCCGTGTTGGAGGGCCCCACTCTAGTCACCTATGAGTCATGACCATCATAGGTGGAGGGTTTTACTCGAAATTCCATTGATGATCCAATGTTATCAATTCCATCCTTGAGTGACACCTAAAGAAGAGGCATTCTTGGAATCAACTCACATAATATCCAAATACCCACAACTGAGTGTAGGATTATTTTCTATAAGTAAAAATAATTTTGATAGGAAACTAATAGGTCAAAATAAAATTCCAAATAAATTATTTATGAGAGATTGATGTTTCCTATAAATTAACCAATAGGTACATGGAATGTGAGGGGACCCGCACAGACTGTGGTCCGTCCCCAACACCCGGATGTGTCCCTGGAGGAAAACATCCTTCTTACCATGTAGGGACACATAGTATTTAGTGAATCTACACGTTGTTCCCCTGTAATTGGGTTCATATCCCATTCACATTTTTATACATCAATACATGGTCGTGTGCAAAGATGTGACTTTCGACACGGGTTCTTGCTCATGTTCTCTATCATAGGGCTTGACCATCTTTGAAAGGGTGTCACAACATATAGGGATTATTCATTCCATGAAATCCATAGGATATTCCAAACCCCTAGTAATCACATTATTATGGGGGTTCGTGTTGTGTGTTCATCATGATACAATCCATCTAGTTGAGATTTTTCCGGATATCCCGATCCATTCTATATGATTCAGATTTGAAATCACCACCTACATATTCATCCATGGATACTACTAATAGTAAAATATATTTCTATGTATCATCTATTTTGGCCATCTTGTGGCTTAAAAATTGAACACATTTGTCTTTGAAGGTTTGTTTCATGTCCCACACGCCTCTGGTTCATCCTTCATTGGGGACATGAAAGCCAATAATTATAATTTTTTCCAAGAACCCATAATCCATGTGAGAAAACCCTTGATTTATTGAACCATTCCTCGTATGTGGATTAGTCGTTATTCTGGGTGTCCGATCAAGCTCAGTACCACCCAAAAATTTTTAATTGGGATGAAAAGAAGAAATTAATTAAGAAAGATGAATAAATTGTTGGTTTAAGTCACATGAACAGATATTTATCATTCATTTTCATGATCAATTAGACAAATATCATGAAATGGGATATTTATGTTTATAAAATAAATGAAAATTCAATCAAATTGGTAGATGAGTTGTTGAATTTTTTTGAAATTGGTGAAGATCATTGAAACGATGATTCCGCTCAATCAATTTAATAAAAATGGGTGTAATCCATAGATTGTTGAGTCTTAAATGTATAATGGATTGTTCTTCATCAGATAACATCCATGAAAATGACGAAAGGACGTTTTTTCATTCATTACATCCTGATGTACCCCAATCTAGAGTTTTTTCATTGATCGTTATGATTCACAAACAAAAGTAGGAATGAGAAGCCCTAGAATCCTTCCAGAGTTTATGAGGCTAACACTACATGATTACATATAGTGGTGATCATATCAATATTTGAATTTGGTGATAATTAAAAAATTAAATTAATTAACTTAATTATTTAACCAACTATACACACTACCAATGGGATAGTTATCTTTACTCCCTATGCCAACATATTTTAGATCATTCCATCGGAAACATAATATTCCAGACTAAACTATGGTCTTAGATATCTAATCCAAGCTCCCATTTAATATTTATCTCATTTATGTTATGAAATTTTTGGTGAACAACGTAAAATATTTTTAATAATATTATAATGCTAATTTCAAGAACATTGGGCCTTAGAATGGCACCCAACTTAGGGATATGGAAATATTTATTTAATTGTTTCAATGAATTACGAGGTAAAAATTGGGTCTCTACAGTTGCATGGTATTTAATTCTCTCTTCACATTATGTGAGGCTATGAAATTTAGTGTAACATAAATTCTAACAGTTTCAAAAGGATAAATTTATAAGGGAATGAATTAGTAAATAGTGTGTACCAATGATTCACCCCCCAGTATAGTGGAACGAAAATATACATTGGGTTCTATAATTGGTATCATGACCTTGGATTCCCTAAAATATCCATGTTATTCCTAAATTTTTCTCCTTAATAAACTGAATATTTCAATACTACTTTAAACATAATTTGATGGAGAAAAAATATGATTTCTATGTTGACAATTTTTTAGAGGTTTCATCCAATATAAATACAAATTTAAAATTAATATAGTATATGATGAGGATAAAGAATACGAAATTAAAGGAATAAACACCACTAATTGTAGGTAATCGCAGTGGTAAAATAAGAAATAATACTTTTGATTAATATTCATCTAATAAGTCTTTTTCAAGATGTGATGCTGAAGATGTATCAAATAGTTATATCAATTCATAAATTAATGATAATGTGGAGAAATTTCCCAAACAAGTAGTGTAATGTTTTTTTTAGAAATATTCATGGTCATTTGGATGGGAAACTAAAGATAGAATAAGAAGAACATTCAATATAAAAGTCAATAGATAAAAAGGTTGTCATATCAAATTGTATTAAAAAGACAGTAATATTAAAAGGTTAAATATTATAACTTAAAAAAGAATGTTATGGTGAATCTTTTTAAGAGTTAAAAATAAATGCTTGTGAAAATTATTACTTTGATATTGTTTTAGTAGAATATTTCTAATCATATGAAATATGGTAAAAAAATAAATATGTATTTAAAATAGTCACAATGGGAAGGTGAATAAGAAATAATTAAATATATTTTACTTTTTTAAAATTATTAGAAATTGAGAATGATTTTAAAATAAATTATATAAAATGGGAATGTGATGATATCCAGAGATTGGTGGAGGATGAGAATAAATCCCTTAACTTCATCTTCCTTGAGCTTGAGGTAGAGCTGTGAATTTATTAATCGATGGAAAATGGAGCATCCCATGAAATTATATGTAATGATTCTTCCACTAATCCTTCCATTGAAAATTGTTTCTCTAGTGGGGATCATACTAGTATCAAGAATAGTGCCTGATCATCATATCACGTGAAACACCCTCTAAAATGGACAAATCCATAACCATGAATGTATCATTTTCACTAATGGTGTTTCACTTGTTAATACATGTTTAAAAATTAATTTTTTGATAATATGGATGGTGAAAACATCAAAATGATAAACAAATTAATCTGTGGGGGACATATCAAAACGTGTAATGATATTATCCCCAAGGACATTCTAAAATGGAGGTCAACACACTCAATAATATAACGACAGATAACCTATAAAATCTGGATATGTATCACTATAAAATAAGTGAAGAAGGATCATAGGTCATTTTTTTGGTTAAAAATAATTATAGTAATAATGAATTTGAGTGTTAGTATAGCATGTGAGTTTATAAAAATAATAAAAAACTAAAATCATGGGGATAAAATATGAAGAAGAGAGAAAACTGGGTGACCATATGTGAAAGCTCAAAAAAAAATTCCTAGATGAGAAAATAGTTGAGAATTAGAAATAAAAATACATTTTATTATATGTTAATATGTTAAACATGAATATGGATAATATCTTGTGTGAAATGATAATGTTTTCAAGACATACAAACATCCAATTCTTTATATATCTACCATGAAAACTAGACCTGACAAAGAATAAAATAAATGTTCTTTAAAATCCACGTGATAAAATTTCTATACATAAAAATAACATTTTTGAAAAATGAAAAATATGAGATCTGTAGAAAATAATTTCATGTAATTAATTGAATATTTGACCCTAAGAATTAACTTTAATAAACTAATAGGTTCCACCTTTCCTCCTTATTAGTTTTTTATTAGTGTTCACATGTTGGGAATCATATGAGAAGAGTTGAGTTTATGTCATTAGAAAAAAATAAGATTAACTCTTTGGTGTGTTTCAAATACCAGGATGTGGAGTAAATAAGATCCTTCATTGGGGGGGGGTTACTAAAGGAGTCTTAAAGAACATTATTTCATATGAATATGAAATTTTTGGAGGGCCTATTAAATGTAGTTTTTATGTATTCTAATAACACTTTGAACCCTCATTTTATTGCATTCTTATAAATGAGGGACCGATTGCTCGATGTGAAATGAGACAAATTGGGAATTATTTTTCATACACCAAAAAATTCAAATGACATATTTGGAGTAGGTATAGGATTCAAATTTATCATTTAATAAAACTGTAAATTAAGAAGTTCAGAGAATGGTATCACTTATATGTGTTTTTAGAGGCAGTATTTACAACATTGATTATATGCATATTATTTTATATACTAGGTTATCCCATTTATACTTATGGAACAATGATTACCACAAATTTTCATAAAAAATTGTTCAATCATCCCTCATATTAAAAATATTCTAGAATTTATGTTGAATGGGAGGATTTTTATAATTTAAAAAAATAATGATAAAATGATTGGCCCTTACATTTTCCCATTGTTACAACATAAGTCCCGCACTCCTGGATCAAATTCTAAAAACTAATCATTATATTTCAATTTTTGATAATAATTAACGTGAACTAGTTTCCAGAATCCAAAATTCAAAAAATCATAGTAAATATTGTATAACTATTATACTAATGAAACTCATATTTTTATTGTTTCAGATAATTATGATAAACTCATAAATATAAATGAAAAATAAACAAATTCCAAATAAAAATGTGTATCATCTCCAAAATATTATTCTTCAGTAGCACCAATTTTAGTTATATACTTCTTAAAACCTTTCTTCATTACCTAAGGAAGAACATAATAAGATAAGGGTGAACATAGTTGCTCCTTAATAGTAAAAATGAGATATATAATTTTATGATAATATGAAATAATATTAAAATTATAAGGTTAAAAGACCATGACCATAATATAAAAATTTCAATCCAAATACTAAAAACATCATAAAAATATGTTCTTTCCTAAAACATTAGAATCTCAAAAGTAATAAATCATAATAATGAAATATTTTCATAACTCAATAATAAATCATAAGATCATGTAATAAATGAGTGTGTAATCATTATAAATATAGAATTAATTTCATATGTTATGTTTATAAACAATGTCCATAAGATCCATGATCAATAACATTTTCCCATATTGGATCAATTACATCAACTTGTTTCTCATAATAGATGAAGCACATCGACTAGTTTCTCATAACATATCAAGCACATCAAATTTTTTTTTCTTTACTATACCATGATATATAGTAAATTTTCAAATTAATTGGATGTATATATAGGTCCCACACATCACATAATTAAAACACTACTTATGTGATTTAGGGGATATCAGAACCCATTAAAACATTGGGTTTCACAAACATCTGACCGTAGCAAAACCCATAAAAAAAAATA
Source organism: Viscum album (assembly GCA_963277665.1). NCBI lineage: Eukaryota > Viridiplantae > Streptophyta > Magnoliopsida > Santalales > Viscaceae > Viscum > Viscum album. Next base: position 1,098,901,868 of record OY728157.1, read on the forward strand.
GGTTTCACAAATATATAATATTTTCTCTATAAACATAAATAATCTTGAGAAAAATTAAATATGTAATCATTTTAACATATCCCCAATAAATTATTAATAATATAAAATTATTTCAACATAAATGGAAAATTACTTCAAAAGATAACGGGGAATAAACCATTAAGAAAATAGCTTTTTTTTAAATTCACTACTATTTCTAAAAAGTTATGAACTAATAAATAAAAAAATATTTGAAAATAAACTTTTAAATTAATAAATTAATATTAAAACAATTGATACATTATAAATGGGGTAAATTACGTTCACTTTATTTATGTTAAAAAAATTCCTTCCACACTATTGTAAGAAAAGTAAAAAAGTTCCTTGTTCTAAAAATGATATAAATATTCATTTTAATGGTTTTTTAGAAATTTAAAAAAATGATAAAAAATTACAAAAAAATAATTAGATAATATTACAACCTTTTTTGATTTTTTTTAATAAATAAGGACATGGAAGATAAACATTCCATGGAGAAACATAGTTGTAATAGATCGTAAATAATTATGAGATTGTGATATAAACTCTTACCAATTTTTTATATTTTGAATAATACCCCCATGAATGAAAGAAATATATATTGATAAAAATGTCACATATTTTACATGAAATGTATGCTAAAATTTATTCAGGGTCATAAAATATACCACACAAAAGAAATAAATTGCGTATAAGGCATGTGTCTTAGAGAAATAAAAATGAGATGAAAATACCTTAACATGATACTGGTTTTCCATTTACATTATTTATATACTAGAATAATAAACTTAGGATAATGAATAATTGATTAATAACATTTTTGATGTTTATTATTCCTTTTATATCACTTATTTCCTTGTTATATACAATTACATAATAATTTAAATTTACCTCGGATGTTTTGATGATATTCGGTTCATACATCCTTAATGTATTCAATAGGTTGAATATAGTCAAAGAGTTCATTATTCATCATTGTATAGATCAATAATAATTATATTATTATTATTTTTAATTCATAAATTATAATTTTATTTAAAACCATTAAATATCATAATATAAAATGATCTATGTTACAATTTTGGAGATAATAGGTTGTTTGTATGCTTGAGTTACATTTTAATTTCCCAATGATCATTATAGAAATAAGTATGTTGATATTTTATATTTATGTAATAATCATTACATCATATATATACATGTATAATATTTCTTCATTAAATTTATTATATATGTCATCCATGTCATGTGGTTATGAAAAATGAATCACATAACATTGGGGTGGTGGTGGTCCCCAGGTTTGCACGAACATTTTTATCATATTTTCAATGCATTGAATGGTACTAATTTGAAATAAATATTGTATTTCTATATTGATAAATATTTTATTAAAATCATATTTAAAATTAATTTAAACATTATAACATTTTATGAGATAGGATGATAGAAGAATATATACATCATTCCGCGAGGATGTAGTCCACCATAGTCATGAACGATTGATTTTTATCACATTTTATGGATATTGAAGTTGTATATAGGTCATAATTATAACATGATAATATCCCAGTATATATGGTGTTCTAGTTTTATTATTTTATCATGGTGGAATATTACGTAATGTAGGTGTAAAAAGATACAAAACTAAAATAATAGGATAACAATATTAACACTTATTTAGATAACCTCCAATGATTAAAATCTTATTCCTTATAAGTATTGTGTTACTCCTAAAAAAAGGAATCTAGAATAAATTTATTGATTATATAAATGTATTGGGGAATTTAGTTTATGAAATAACGGGTTTTATGTTTTCTGTATTGAGAATAAGTGGTTCTCTGTTATAAGAGAGGGGAGGGAAACTGTTGAAATTTCTCAAAATATTTATTTAATATAAATTTCAATTCATTTAGAAATGGATAAAATGTGATTTATTCATAATATAATATTATTATGGTTCTATATATTCTCTTATAAGAAAAAATAGTGAAATTTGGAATATATTTCTATACTTTTTTTTATTTTTCCCCTATTTAACCCCATTAACTCTTACCTCGTGAAAATGAATTTTTACACATTAAGAGTCAATAGAGTTATAGAAACTTGATAAAAGAACCATAAATTGAAAATGGTTTTTATATTAAAAATTACCATATTTATTATTATGAATTTAATATTTTTATGAATTTTATATCATTTGATGAAATATCATTTCCTATAAAGTATCGATAATATAATTTTTTTGAAATATTCCTTACATAGAGATTAATAATATCAAACTAGTATCTAAAATTTGAAAAAATACTTATTATAACCATAATATGTAATAATGTTTTATAAAATTTTATGATAACATAATTTTTCTCAAAATATATTTATTTTAATATTTTAAATATCAATTATTTTATTTTTTCATTAATTGAATAATTACTGATTTTGCATTATGAAAGGATTTAAGGTAATTATTTATTCACCGAATTTTTTATTTAATTACCATGATGAATATAGATATTTTATATCTCAATATAATATTTACTGTGATGCTTATCCACTATATAATTAAATTTTATAAATATTACTATTATAAAAAACTAGAGTGTCACATGTGTGACAATTCGTTAAATAAAATAATAGAAATGTTATAATCATATCCAAGGGGACCCAAAAGATCATAAATTAAACCGTTGAATTATTATGTTATATATAAACTAATTAAATAATATTTATTTATATTTTTGGTTTATTTAGTAGTTCTTATCATTTTATATTTAACCTTTAATTATAATTCTTACACTTTGTCATTGTAAAAACATAAATATGTTTACTATACATATTGACCAAAAATTAAATATTTACATAATATAGAATCAATGATTTCAAAAACAAGAATGTAATTTTCAATATTAATCACAAAATAGTTGAATATTTTAATTAAAATTTAAAAAGGAAAAACAAAATGAAAATGGGTTTTTAGAAAATTTCACTTTATAAATAAAATAGGGATTTAAGATAAATTATATTGTAAAATACTTCACAAAAAAATCATAATTGAATTATTTTTAAATAAAAATAAACTATTTTAATTTTAATATCAATCATATATATAATATTTGTAAATAATTTAAAATATAATGAACATTTCCAATAAAGATAAGTATTTTTGATTATTCGTTGAAAATTTAATCTTTTATGAAAATTATAAAAAATTATTTTAAGATATATTTTAAATGATGATTTCATAAATTAAATTAAAATTTTAAAATAAATTTTCTATTACATATAGAAATTAATTATTATACTTTCTCATAAAAAAGGATGAAAACCCATTTTTAAAGAATACATATATTTTTAAGAAGAAAATCACTTAACAATAAACTGTGTGACTATTTTCCAACAATTATTAAATAAATTTATATTTAGTTATAACATTATATTTATTTCATAAATAATATAAATCTACTCATACCCACTAATTTAAAAGCTATGTTATAATAGTAACATTTAAATAATAATATTTTGTTGTTAGTCAATTCTTGTTGTTGCATTTGTCTTACATTGTATTCATTGTTTTTAAACTCTCAGGGAATTAAATTCACCCCACCCCTTTAATAAATTTTTTCTACTTCTATTTTAACAGGGTCTTGGTTACTAGGATTTGACAATTCAAAATTCGATAATTGAAAACCCACATCTTAAAGAGGGTCAATATAAGTTCTTATTGAAATGTGGGAATGGAAAGTACAAATGTCACCTAAGAAACCACATCCCATATTTATGAATATAAGAGAATAAATGGAAAGTGATGAATTTGATATGGAGAAATATGTAACTCCCATGTGCTTACATATAGTGATATATATAATGGTCTTGAGAAATGTAACCACCATAAAACCAAAAATCGATGATGGGATAAAAGGTCATTGATTTATTTGTAAGAAAAATAAATTAATATTGTTTATTTTCAAAATCTTTTCCAAACATTGAGGAATAATTTAATTAACTATAATAATAACATATGTAAACATACTTAAATAATATGTATAGTTTCATCCTTTAATCATTTTCCACCACAATATCATCTTTTTTCCAAAATGATGAGTCTTCAAGTATATTTTATTTTCCCTAAATAACTAAAATCAACTTATAATACATGTCATAATCCACCTAAAAATAAAAAATTATTCCTCTTATATTTAGAAAAAAACCTATATGTGGTTAGCACAAGATGATATGATTTCTAAAATTAATAAACCTAAAAATGCAGAAAACTACATTAAATATTCAAAATTCATCAGAAACACTGAAAACTCAAAAAAGGTCATTCAAAAAATTACTATCCTTAAACTTACAAAAAAATATTATAGACTAATATTTAAATTTAAGTATTAGAATGATTATATCACATAATCTTCTAAAAAAATTTATTATTTATATATTAAAAAATATTTATTTCATAAACATATAATCTCCAATAGGCATTAGAAATTTCCATAAATAACCATATTCACCATAATAACTCAATAAAATCAGATAATTATCTAAAATATAATTCATCCATTATTATTAAAATAAACTCAGGAATATTCTATTTACCTTAATCATATAGGGTTCAAAAAATAGTGAACATCTTCAGAAATAACATTAATCACATAACACCAAATCGATTTACAATATCATGGTTATTTATATGATAAAAATTATATTACCTAAATTAATATAACAATAATATATCATTTATTATAAATAAAAAATCAAAATAACTATTAAATCATGTAGGCCAATGGTAGGAATTTAAAATTTGTCACCCTTTGATAGTGGGTTCAATATTTTTGTCCTTATTGGACCTGGCGAGTTTTCACCCATTATATCGGTTGTCCTCTTTCTAAGATTATATTAATATATTCATTATAACATTAAAAAATAATTTTGAAATAATATAAAAAATAGGCTTAATATATTCAACGTTAATAAAAATTTATAACCTCAATGGTTATCTCATTCCATTTATTTTGCTTCCCAAAATGTCATAACCCATACTTACCTCAAAATAAAAGATATTATAAGCGTAATGGTAAAAAATAACTTTAAATATTTATTTCCAAATAATTTAAATACATTCTTCATATAATAATACTTCATGTTTATCATTAGGGTCACATTACCTTTCCCAAAATATCATTATCCTCCTTAAAATTTTATCACATAACACCTCACAAGTTGAGTCTAAGCCATTGAAATTATAGTCAAACACAAACATATATACACATGATGGTATTTATAACACCTAATATAATGTCTCTCCAAAATAACTTAATCAAAAAAATTATCTAAACTATTTTCTAATACCAAATATATCAGCTTAAATGTAGCACACCCGTATCTGGTTCGAAAAAAATAAATATTATATATCTCACTCTGAAACTGATAAACATGACATAATTTCTATTATCAAAAATTTAAAAAGTAAATGAATATTTTGCGTGAATTTAATATATATATATTCATTTTAGGTTTATAGTTTTATATAATTAGGACACACTGTTTCAATTCTTGAAAAAATAATCCACTTTAACAGAAAAATCAATATCAACAACCAAAATTTCTCCACATATAATACCCTTCATATAAATTACCTTCTTAAATAATTTCTAATAACTATTGAAAGTGAATCATAATTGTTTTTTTATATTAGTTGCTCAATAAGTTCATGAATGAGAGATATCAATCTATCTTCAAATGAAGTCAAAATTATATATATATGTTGGTATAAGAACATGGATATAACATAAAAAGTCCCTAATTAATATCACAAAGATCATAAACAAGTTTTACGTAATAAAACATTAGCATTACAAAGTATATGAATCATCAGAATGATAAATTATCATGACTAAATCATGAAACATAATTTCATTTTAGAAATATTTGTGGAATTATCCTATGTATATAATACATATCATATATCAGGGTTATCTACCAAGACCATCAGATCAAAAATCACTACATGTTTCCATAAGGGATCAAGCACATCAACTTGTTTCTCTTAACAATCTCATGAGATATACTAAATTACCCAATATATAGGAGGTAGTTATAGTTCTCCCATGTAACATAGTAAAAAACTAAAAAAAGTGTTCCCCAAGATTTCATAACCCATGAAAGGAAATGGGTTTCATTAATATTTAATCATACCATAACACATGGAACAAAAATGGGTTTAATAAATAATTCATCAATTCCCCGTAAACATACACCATACATAGAATGAGTAGGTATTGTATCCTTTGATCATATCCTCATAAAAAATAAGTAACCTCAAACTATTTCATCTTAGATCGAAAATTATTTTCACCAGTCACTTGAAATAAATCCTAAGGAAGATAACGTTTCCATTTTAAAATAATATATATTTTCAAAAAATATGTGAACGTTTAAATGGAAAAAAATTCATTAAATATAAAATTGAAAACTTATAAATCATTATTCAAAACAAATATAGGGTTTATGAAAATGGAAAATTTCATTCATATGGTGTTTGTTAAAAAACCATTCTTTTCACACTTTTAAAAAGAAATTCAAAAAGTACATTGTTCAGAAAATGATAAGAAGTTTCCATTTAAAACATATTGTAGAAAATATAACACTGGTAACAATGGATATAAAAATAATTTTATAATTATCAAAACCTTTTATAAATTAATTTAATAAATCATGGAAAAATAGGAGAAATATTCCCCAGATGAGACTTAAATATAAATAATCTAAAATAATAACGGGATTGTGAAATAAACCTTTACCACTTTGGTATCATTTTTATAACAGTCCCCATTAAAGAAAAAAATATATTCATAAGAAAATCTAATAATTTTCATGATAATAATCATAAAAAAATTCGTTGTCATTATATACACTGTACAAAAAAATAAGTAGTGTATACGGCATGCCACTGATAGAAATAAAATTGAGAGGAAAATCATTTACCTTCCCTATAGTTGATCGTGTACATTATTTATCATCCTTAATAATAATAATAGGATTATTTATTCTTGATTAGGAAATTTTTTTGATGTTATTTCTAATTAATATAACTTATTTCCATGTTATATACAATAACATAATCATTTACGTTCATTTATGATGTTTTGATGTTATTGGGATCATATGTTCAGAATGAATTCAATAGGATGAATATGGTCAGAGTGTTCATTATTCCATCTTCTATAGAATAATTATCATGAAATAATTATCATTTTTATATAGTAATTATACTATTAAATCAATCTATTAGATATGGTTACAAAAAATTAACTACTTAACAATCATGTAGATGGCATGACATACATACGTGTGAGTAACATTTCCATTTTTCAATGATCACTATGAAAGAAAGGTAATTATTGATTTATATTTCTATAAAAATCAGGATAACATATATATATTACTATTTCCTTAAAAACACTTATATATATATATATGTCATCCATGTGATGTGGTGATGAAAAACGAATCACATCCCTTCATGGATACTGAATTCCACACATTCACCCAAATGAAATTATCAATTATTTAGTGAATGGAATGGTAACAAGTTAAATTCAATAACATTTGATTTCCTTTATATATGTTATGTTATATATATTTTTTTAGTTTTCTATATTAATTTTTTGGGCAGGGTAATGAAGTAATTAATAGGATACTTTTAAAGATGAGGTCACATAATTTTTGGTAATTTTCTCCACTAAAAAACATTCAGTTATGTATGATACTTAATAATTACATATCATTTAATATGGACACATAATATGTAAAAAATAAATTCAAATAATTTTGGTTTTATCAAATAGGTGATGGATTTTTCTGAAATTATGAGACTTATCAATTTCACGACTTGTAATTGGGATACACATTGTATGAATTCCCTAGTAGATAAGATAATCTAGATATTTTCATTTCATAATGAATAACAATTAAAAAAATGATATTTGTAACAATTAATAATTTATAAAAATATAAAGGAAGTTGTTCATTAATGGATTTACTGGATGTCTCGCTTCAGATACACATTTAATAATGTATAGTGAGTCCATTATATCAGGGAAAGTTTAATGATCAGTCTTTAATTTTTGTGTCACGTTGAAGCTGTTATTTTTAAATTTATTTATATTAAATATCTGTATATAACTATTTTGAAATATTTTGTATCACCCAAATGATGGGTTGCTACTCCAATTGTAATCAAATTATTATGGGTACCAAAATATTCTATTATTCTATTATTTAATGTTAACTACATTGGATATCTTCAGAATGAAATGTTAAATAATTATAAAGGGTAATCAAGGAACCTTATTGGGTCCCCATAAAAAATATTAATGTTCAGAAAATTGAGTGGAGGCCATGTTAATTTTTAGATAAAAATATATATGAAATATTAACGAATTTTAGGGGCCTAGATTTTAATATTGTATTATTATTATTAGTGTTCTTTATATTCATATTTAAAATATAATATTTTTGTCATTTATATTATATTTTAGTATGGTATATCTATTAAATTAAAAAAATTAACTATATTTTTTATGAATAATTCACCCTTGTTTGTTGGTAACTTGATGGTTTATCGTTATCCTACTAGTCTCGATCATATTGCATTAAAAATGTTAGGTTTTTTCAGGATGTATAGAAGTATTTTACATTTTTGTATAGGGAGCTTGGTTACTAAAATTTTAAACTAAAGTCATGGATAGTTATGCATATGAATATGTCACAACTACTAGACATCAAGGTGGACCAATATCACTTCATTGCTTCTTGTGTTAAAGGAAATAAAAAATAATCATTCAATCAAATTTAGGAAGTGAGAATAATAATACCCCTATAACATATGAATTTTTATTTAATTATCACTATTCATGTTTATTTTTTTGTATAAAAGGGGTTAACTTTTGTGATAGTGTATGATAACACTACAATCACAAGGGTTTATTTCATATCACATAAAATTGGTATATTCTTAGAGATTTCAAATTTCTTAAAAAAATTCTAAATGAGAACACTTTCACAATTATATAGATTAAATAATATGATGGGGAAGAGTTACAGAACATAAAGTTTTAGATGTTTTTTAATGAAATGGTTACTTGCATAGCTTTTCAACTCCAAGGTATCTATAAATAGAATTTATTACTTGATAGAAGATATTAAACTAATGATGATATGCATTTGAAAATGATAAATGCCTATAATTTACCAATGTAATTATGGTAAAAATATATCAACATGTATTTCTATGTGATTAATAGAAACATATAAATCTCATATACAAATTGGTCACCATATGAACTATGAAAGAGAATAAAACATTTGTTATATTAATTTTTGGTGACTGGTGATAATGTCTCAATTTGAAACAGTAATAAAATTTTATAAATGTCAGATAAAAAATTATATGAAGGTGTGTTTCTCTAATATTCATCCCAAAAAAATATTACTAAAAAACATTGGTTATGGATGTATCTATCAAGGATGAATTTTTTTACATGAATTTGTTGGATTATACTATACTTTTGGATTAAATTTATGATGAAATGGGAGAACTATACTTGATAAATCGTTAATATTTTTAATATTTATTGTGAGATATAGAAGATTAATCAAGGGGCGATTAATATTTCATAAACTAAAGTACAACAAAATCTGATGAATCACCTAATGAAGAATGTCACTTCACATCTATTTTTTTTCATATAAAATATAAATTTAGTGAGAAATATGTTTTATAAATATACTTTATTTTTAATTAATATAATAAATAATACATATAAATAATCAAAAACCCCCATTTAGGTCCTCAAAATTCATGATTAGCTAAATAAAAATAGATAAAAATATATGGGAACATCCAATACCTCCTAGTGATTACAAATTTAATGAAACAAAATGTATTTTAATGAATATTTTATATGATTCTGGTTATATTATAAAAAATATTCCATGATTTGTATCCATAGGATGTTAAAAATAACATAGAAATGGTTATAGAGAGGGTTTTACAGAAGCTTATAGATTATAACCAAATTTAGTTTTTTATCATAGATCTGTCTTATGTGATTTAATATTTATCATATGGAAATAAAATCCTCATACCTAAATAGCTTTATTTTGATGAAATTTTTAATCAACTATCCACCTTGTTTAAAGTAGAAGAATACGTTTTTAATAAATTATTAACTATAAAAATTCAGTTTATAGGCAATATAAATCACATTTTCCATGATTTTTAATGTTACCATTGTTTCTTATATATTTCTAATTTGATAAATTTAAGGTTGATCCTACTTCTTTGTAAGATAAATTTAATTTAATATTTATACTAATATTGATATATACAATATAATATTTATATCATCATAACATTCCCTATGAAATGAATTTTTAAAATTCAATCCTAATGAGTTTAACATAATCCCAAGAGGTGAACCCAAATTATTTATATGTTTTAAAATATTTCAAAAGGATGATGAAATTTTTATAAATAAATAAAATTACTCTAAAGATATTTTGAAAGTATTTGATCTTAGAAGATAAATAGATTAAGACTAACATTGAGTAATAGTTTATGGTTAGCTAAACTCATAGAAGGAATGATAGTTGAATAGAAAAGTAATCATGGAATAGGGATCCACTTATACTTGATTTCAAGAATACTGATGTTAATTTTCATTATGTTCATGTGTGAAATATTTAATGATAAAACAATAGTCACACCTAAATATAAAAAAATTATTATCACGAATGTAGAAGGTTGTATAATCCTCAATTTTTTATACCCTTTCAATATATTATTTGAGTTTTTGAGTTCCACATACATATATTTTAGATTATTTAATATATATATATATATATATTTATAATTAGTGTCATGTATCATTTCCCATTAAAAAATTATTATTTTTCAAAGAAGGAATACTCTTTTATATTTTTTATATAAGATCTTGAGTATAGTTTTTGTATAATCATTTGAACTCAAACATCATGGATTACAAAATCATTATGTGATTTTTTTTATATTCTATGACAAAAAAACCTATCTTGGGTGATAATTCATGAGTAATTTATATTTCAATGAACCCTTAATAGTATTCCAGGACATCACATATTAAAGTGGTATAATTATATTTAGGGATAATTTTAAAAAATAGTGACATGACATTGGAATTCAATGAAAATGTTAATTAGGTGGTTAATTTATTTATAATATCATTATCATCAAGAAATTTTTATAAAATTAATTTAAAACTTTTTTAGACCTATATTTGAACTAAATTCATTTCAAAACAAATTGTATTTTATTTTAGACAATGATAAATATTATTGAATTTTGTAATAACTTGGTGTTAGATAACTAATTTTGTATACATTACTGATTTATGGGGACAAATATACCAAGAAAACATTAGGAAATAAAGATAAATATAAATGAATTTTTAAACAACATATGTGTTTATATTATATACGGTTACAAATTAAGGATATTATGTGCTTCAGCTCAAGTTACATTGAGCTTGTTCAATATTATATGAATCAAACCATCAAAAGGTGTTATTATGTATATAAATTCCTATATATAGAACATTATATGTGAAAAACTAAAACATTATATGTGGTGATACACTAACTTAACTCAATATAGAGATAAGTCCTTAACAATAGATAATGAAAGATCAAAGAGAGAATAAGTAAGAAACACTATATGTGGAAGGATTTCAACATACATTAAAATGGTGATGTTGGATAGAGTAATGATTTTTAATACAAGGATATTTTTATACAATAATATATTAAATCATAATATGATTTATAATATCAACATTGTCTATATCAACACACATCTTGACACATGGATCTAAAAACAATGTGGAGGTCATCAAAAAAATTTATTATTCAACACGATGGACCATTTTTGATTTTTTATATGAAATAATTTATATTGTATCATATATTTCTATATTTACCTATTAAAATGAAATTATAGGATACTCTTGATAGTATTCTTTCATTCATAAAATTATCTCATTAGATTCATCTACTTCTTGTGATTTGTTTTCGTTGTTACCTTTCATTCATTTCAATTAAATTTATTATAGCACCTTATGGGTAGATTTTTATCAATCTTCATGATCATTTATAGAATCTTTCAGGGGGTCACAAAATACATTAAAAATTAGGGGAAAAAAATTTAGGCAGTGGTTGAATTTACTATGAAGAATATATTATAATGAACTCAACCATCAACTCAACCAAAAAAATCTGAAGTGTTTATTTTCAATTATATTTGTGATGAAAATGGTATAAATGAAATACCACCTTGAACATGGTATTAAATATTAAATGGGTGGGTAGTTAAAAAATAAATTTTATAGAAATATTGAGTTTTCGTAAATAAATTGTGTTTCATAGATGTGTTGGGAATGAGTTTATTTTCAATAGATAAGTTTCTATATTCTATAAATAATTATAATACCTGGTAATATTGATAATCGCATTAATATTTATAGACTAAATATTATAGTCATCATGTTTACTTCTAGTAAAATAAATTTCATTTTTCAAATCTATATATTTCATTGATTTTTTTTCTACAAAGGTAGTGTAGTTACATACATTCATAATTATGATTATATTCAAATAGTTAACTTATATATATTTTACTAGAAAGTTAATACATACTCCAAATCATAAAAATTCAATATTTATTATACAAGTAGGAAAACATGAAAAATATAATGTTCTATTGAAAATAATTATGAGATAACCATTTTAATAGAAAATTAATTTTCATCAGCAATGCAGACAATGTTGATGTAGTCATACTTCCCAATAACCAACATAGGAAATAATTGAATTAAAACATATTTTCACGACTCACAATCGACATTCTTATACATATAATTTCATATCATGTTTGAACATAAATAGTGATATCATTTAATTTCATATATTTTTTTCAATACAATATATGATATAAATATATATTTTATGCATGGATTAGGAATATATTTTAAGCTAATTCATTAATATGAAAAGTTTAATGTGTAAATCATGGTATTAGTAGAGTTGTGATCAATTGGAAATATTATTTCCAGTGATCCATTATAAAAATAAAATAAAGGACACCACAGAACTATTATTTTTTGTTATTTATATATTTTTTTATACAAATACCTTGAATATGAAATTTTGTGAAGTAAAAGTTAGATACATCATATTCTTCTTATTCAATTTTGGTTCCATTTTTTTATAATTTATTATAAATATTATCTGTGATGTAAAATGTTTATCCACATTTTGTATGTTTTCTTAGTATTGGATAACACTTATTCAAGTAGTAAAAGATACCAAGATACTATTAACTAATATTTTTAATGTTATTGATACCAAAACCATTGAAAATATTAAATAAATGTTATATCATTCAATGAAGATGGTGAATCCTAATATCGTCAATCATATGCATGATGAAGATAACTCATATGTAGTAAAATGAATCATACATATTAAGGTATCCATGTAATATCAAATAACCCGATTTATGGGTGGGATTATCATTTCATCTATTATATGTTATTACCTTGAGTGTAATCTAATAAGGATAATAGATCTTATTCATGGAGATAATTGATGTCACATATAAATAGCGAGATATAATGTTTTGCGATTTAACATTATTTATACTGATCTCAGAGTTTCTCCCCTAATATTTTATTCATTTAATTCAAAATTATATAATGTTAAACTAATTTCATGTCACTTAAAATTGTTTTTAAAACCTCATCCAATTTTGAGATTTATATTTAAATATTTTCTTTTGATCCTCCAAACCATTTCATGATATGAAACAATTATAATCACTGATAACCATATAATAATATTTATAGAAAGATAAACCAAACCAAAATATTTATTTAATTTTTATATCATATGTAACCCAAATAGACCATATGATTAATTTATTTTATAATGAGTTTAATTTCTTCAATAGATTGTGATATACAAAACATCAAGTTTTAAAAAAACAAAATAATCTGTTAAATTTTTATTATCTAAACATGACCACTATAACCTATAAATTATAGTAGTGGGTATTAATATAATAATTAAATTATTAAAAATATATGTTATACATGTGTTAATTGGTTTTCTATTAGTGAGGAATGAAAATAGAAAACATTTGAAAGAAAAATAATTATTTTCAGAAAAAAACAATTTCGCCGCGACTTGAAACCATATGTGGAAATTAATTTTTGATAGATTTATTAAATATATTTGATAAAATGAACATAAATTTTTATGTAAAAATATAAAAAATATTCTTTGCAAAATTTTTATGGATTTTAAAAAATTATTTCATTTTGGATTCAATAATGAACAATATTTATTCTTATTAGTATCTTCTTTTTAGTTTAAAGTATTTATAAGATCCATTTTGTTTTAAAATTATTTTAATAGAAAAATTAATTATATTATACAATAATTTATACAATTTAGTCCATTTTAATCAATTATATTTTCTTTTATATATACATAATACTCTTATTTTATTGAAAACGATTCCTTTAAAAAAATATGTTCTCACCACTTTTATGGGTGTAATATTAAATTATATTCAGCCAATTTATTTACATAAAATATGTAAAATTGGTAAAATTTATTCAATGGTTTATATTAAAATAATTAGAACTATATAATAAGGTATGAATAATTTTTTACCATTATTAATAATAAAAATTATTAAAGTTAATTACCACGGTTAATGTGAGAACGATATTACCAGGGGTTAAACTAAGAACATATGGGTAAAAAGGCCAAAAATGTATCATATTATTATTTTATGTCCATATATAAACACCATATCATCCAATTTTATATAATTTTCCATTTTGGATCCTTGTATATTTTAAAAAACAAAGGTGTAATTCATTCGTTTCAAAAATTCTAATTGTGTCATCTCCCCCACTTGTGAAAGGCCTCTACCTCTTCACCCCTCCTCATTATTTGGAAGAAATTTGTTTCATACAACACATAAAAAAATACATTTGTTACACCACTCCAACATCTTATATCCCATTTTGTATCATAAATCCTTTTTAGAAGTCTTTTGGTCAAAATCGAAAAACGTTATCTGAAGAAGAATAAATGTTCTGAAACAATCATTTCCATTTTATTTATTCTTACAACTCATTAAATTATTATTAAATCATGTTTTAATAATGAAACAAGTATATTAAATAAAATGAGATGTTTTTATTTTAATTTAATAACCTATATCTATATCCTCTTCTATAAAATGGGAAACATAACCATCGATTGTGTGTATGGTGGACTACGACCTCACGATATGATTTAAATCTTTTTCAACAGACACTTCTCATGGTTGGATATCATTATAGATTCATTGTATATATATATATATATAATATTATTATATTATAATACTTATTTAATTATAATATCACATATACATTCTTACGTCCCATTCTGTTTAAGAAATGATGACGTCTCTTGTGTGTACGGAAGACTACCGTCACACAAAGCGATCTGATTTTTTTCACTTGCACATTAAAAGATATGAAATTACAATAAATTTAATGCATATATTGGGAAATTATGATATGATTTTAATATATAAAATATATTTAAATCTCACTTTCATACCCTTCCACCCATTAGGAAATGATATCATCACTCGTACATGCGTACGAATTACCTTCTCTGTGAAGAAATGTGAATCATTTTCGATGACCAATTTTCAAGAATAGTAATAAATATATATATATTGAAATGCAATAAAATTTATAACATTAATATCACTATGTATATTTTATAACTATTACATGTTGTAATGATTCACATCATTCAAGGAAAAACACTCATGATAAAATAAGGCAATTAACATCATTAACAATAGTGATAATGAATGATTTTTGACAAAAATTATATAAGATGTTATAAAAGGATAATATATAATATTATTAATATCAATATAGTTATATTATATGTTATTATATTGTTTTAAAAAACCATACAAGTCGTTAATTAGTGTTCTCTTAAAGGTAAGTGTAATGTAAGAGATTTCATCTCAATTTTCATTTGATTGGGACATACTGGTTAATAAGAACCTACCCAATTGTATGTGGTTTATATATTACCCCTTTTATGTATTATAAATTAATAAATATTTGTTAATTATGTTAAAAGTTTCAATGAATATTTTTTTATTTCAATGGGTTTTAATTTTAATGTTACCAAATGAATGAGAACACATTCTATAATTTCACTTTCTTTTTGGATTGCAGTTACACTTTTTAATAGAATATAATCATCAATCCTTCATAAGATCCAATAATTCTAATAAATATCCATTTTATCTGTATAACGGAAACAATTATTTCCTAAACCATATTCAATTTGAACATATAGTGTTTACATTGAATTTTTTAATTAACTGGCTAAATTTTGATAAATCTGTATTCTTAACAAAATATGAATATTTGAAAAAAAATAAATATTATTAATGAATTAAATAAATTATTTGATATATAATACATGATTTAGACAATCAGTTATTGTTGGGGGTGCTGTCATTTATCCCTTTTATTTATCAATAGGTCTAATTATGAGAATCAATTAGCCAAATTACAATGGTTTTACCCATATTTTAAAACTATCTTGGGAAGAATCGTGATAATAATGGTATATAGATAACTGATATCCTAAATTCCAATAATTTATCATTTACATCATTGAGAAAATATTTTTTATTATTATCCATCATATTTTCAGGTTGATATCATATCTCGATGCTAATTATTCTTCTTATACTGGTTAAATGGACTGTTTATTTAGTTATTTATCTTTTTGTATTGACTATTTAGAATCCAATAATGTCATTAAGTGCCTGAACCATGTCATGGTTCCATCTATCCCGACACCTAACCCAGTTGGTGGCATTTCAAGAAGGGCGATCATATTCCCCATGGGCTGGAAAGTAGTGCTTGGGAATCAAGAATACACTTTTGGGAACAATTTCTCCCATGATAAACAACCATAAATAATTATAAATAATAAAACATCCCATAAAAATCAATATACTTAACCAAAAGTTATACATAAATCAAAGCTAAAAATTCTGTAACCTCAATTGAATCCAAAATAACAAAATTGGAAGGGAACCAACTAGACCATCATACAAAACATAAATGTAATAAGAGGTCCATCACCCACAAGTGACCTCCATTAACATTTACATGAGAGGATCACTTACAAACAGACTCTCCATCACCACCACGAAACGTCATTCCTTTGCGTGTTTCAACAATAACATTGTATTGACACACACCTAGTTATATGAATTGTGTGATCTAAATCCCAGTATGTTTCCACCCAAATGAAAGATTCTATTCTATGTCATTAGAATAAAAATAAACTTTTATGTTTTAAGAAATAATTTGAAATACCTTTTACTAAAAACATTTTAATGAAAAAAATTCAAAGAAGATTTCTTTTGAAATTGACATAAGATTATAGTTCATTATATACCAATGGTAAGCACCACATCCCAAGAGAAAACCACATCATGAGATATCCATATAGGTATTATCTGTAGTGGGACCCTATAAACCTCATATCTTAGTGAAAAATGGTAAAGAAACTATAAACCCCAACATCCTCATTCATGAGCTACTAAAGAGGAATCCATCCACAATTATAGGTTTTCATGAAATCATCATCATTTTTTAGTTAGTTTTTTAGAATAAATACTTCTATAACGATCTTAGCCTTGATCTCGTTGATACATCTAGAATACTAGTCGTATTCTTCTCACCTAGATTCCTAGGATTTAGTTGGTTCTCAATTTTCTATTTCTCATGTCACATAGATCACCACTTTCACATAAACACATCAAGACTCATAAACACACATGATAAACCACATCTTTTATTTGAAAAAACATCTTTCAAATCCATGATCAAGGTAAATCCATTATAAAATATCATTCTCACCACATACACAATTTATAGAACACGTTTGAGAAGAAAAAAAAGGAAGAACACCTAAAACACAACCAGTTTCTTTTAGAATATCATATTTCATTCCATAATAACATTAAAATAATTGGAAAACATATTTCACTCTGCACACATAATCCATAAAAAAAATTAATGAATAAAAGAAAGAATAAAAATATCATATAATAATACACTATCAGGTAATCACATACCTCATGCATTGAAAATTTCAGAATCTGATGGAAAGGTACAACCAGCCTCAAAGGAACCCAATAAAAGAATGATCATAACATAAATAAATACAATTACCCACTCCATAATGATTTAACCATTATTAGATCAATATTCCAATTAGAGTAAGTATAACCCATGAAATACAGATGAAAAACCCTAGAAAGAGGAATAAATATATTGAAGATAGACTTATATGATGATTCATGGTTATCCAAGTCCAAACAAAACCAATAATTGGAGTTCAAGGGAGAGAAGAAAGAGATGAGTAGGCCCCTATGGATAAAAATCCCATATGGTTCTAATTATGGGAATTTGTTGTTAAAATATGAGTAGGGAAGAAAGTTAATTCCCTATTTTAAATTACCTATACAGGCTACACTATTTCATGGGGGTGGGGAAATTCCTGTGTTGAAATCCATTTAGACTTGATATGCCACTGTCTATGCTGAATAATTTCTCATATGTTAAGAAAAAGTTTCCCTAATCCATGCTCCAACAATGTGCCACCTAATGTTAGGTCCAAAAACTCCATTTTTCTCAAACAAAAACTCCCATGAAAACCAATGGAAAAATAAAAGACCAAAAATGAACCAAAGAATACCACATAATAAAATCATGAATGTGACAATTATCCCTTCCAAGAAAACACTCTACCATTAGAAATTGAACTTTAATTCTTATTGGAGAGTAAAAATAGATACTACTCATCAATCCAAGTCCTTCACTCTCATGTCTTAGTATCATCATTACCATTCAGCCAAGGGACTCAAACCAGTAGTAAGAAAATTATTTGAATGACATTCTCTTTGGAATCCACAACCATTAATAGTCAATCAAACAAAGAAAAATAAGCCTCTAACTCCAACTCATCCTAATTAAATATAAGGAATGTATCGAAATTACACTTATTACGCTGCAAGACATTGAAAAAGTCATAAATTGAAATCAACTGAGATAGAAAATAAAATTGGTATTCCACATTACCAAATCTCTCAGTGACCACAACAGTTTGATATACATCAGTATTAGCTTCCCCTATATACATAGATGATGATAACCCAAGAGAGATACCATTTAGTGAAACACCCTATCACCTATAAAGAATTCAATTCCTAAAAACCATTGATCAACATAAGAGTTCTGGTGAATATGAGGTTTCAAAAGATATTGTCTGATTAACATGACATTTCTATAAGTTTCCTACATAATGATTGGTCCCAAAAACGTGGTTTCTCCGACCAATTCCCAGCATACAAGGGTCCTAGAGGGAATACCATAATGATCCTCAAAGTGTTCCATTTGAATATAGGATAGATAAATTTTATTATAGTAAAATCCAACCAACCACAAATGGATATCCCATATTCCTTGAAAATAAAACACAAATTCTTAGAGAATTTCATCAAATATTTGATTTTGAATTCTCCGTATGAAAATTATATTGAGGATGGTATGTAATATTAAACTTCCCATACAGCCTTAATTACTTCTAGAGGACTAAAAAAATTATTAGGTAATATGGGGGGTGCATTTCTGAAATAATAGCTAACATCACACGATGAAACCTCTCTATCTTTTATGCATACAACTGACCCAACTCTTCCAACATGGATGAATACTAGATCTGAGTGAAATGGGAGGATTTTCTCAGATGGTCAATCAGTACCAATATGTTATTTTTACCCCAAGGTGTATGAGGTAAGGAAATAATGAATCCTAGGGAGACATCATCCCACTTCTAGGTAGGAATGGGTATGGTCTGAAAAAAACACTGGTGTTCTACTCTAACCTGAAAACTTGTATAGAAATATTATACTTGTTCAACTATGTATAATCCCATCCCTAGCCACTAGAAATAAAAAACACATAATAAAAAATCATGGTGGAACCATGGTGAACAATCCAATGACACCAGTAACTATCCAGCATTAACACCTTCTACAATGACAATTGCACCAAGAAGCAACCCATGAAGCACGAAAATCCATTATGATACAACAATCCTTCACGAGGAACATCCCCACCATTTAAGAATTGCATATAATGCTGTAAAAACTCATCATTCATATTCTCCTACATAATCAACACCAAAAGATAAGGTTTCATTTAAACACTATCCAAGAACACACCACTACTGTGCTCTTTGTCCTCATGATTCATCTTATAAAAAAGAACCATCAAGGTCCACTCATCACTGGTCTCATTCAATTCATGTACTATAACATTCCTAATCAAATAATCTCTCACAACATTAACCTCTCTAGGGGTATACACAATATAAAAATTGAAGCACTGAAGGTACTCTAACCAATGAAACCTACTTTGATTCAGATATTTCTGGTAGAATATTTAAGAGAGAATATTATGATTCGAATAAAATAATAACTTATTCCAAAAAATATAATAACTCCCTATATTCAAGGAATGCATCACTACTAGTAATTCTAGGTCATGGGTTATGTAATTCATTTCATGTGGTTTGTGTTGTAGAGAGTCATATGCCACCACATGGTCATCCAACCTTATCACACACACACAAGACCCATACTTTAGGCCTCAAAAGTGACCATGTTTACCTTTCGAAATTCATAAATCATCAGGATAAGGGTTTTTGTAAAATACCACCTAAGCTCTTTAATGGACACTTGACATTATGGGATCCACTCAAACATCCACCCTTTCTCAGTGTGTGTAGTCATGGGTGATGTAATATGGGGTAATTCTTGGAAAATCCACCCTAAATATCCATCATATCCCAAAAATATATAGATCTGGAAAAACATGAATAGCTATGCTCATATATTCACTTCACTTGACTTCATAGTGTCCATAAAAACCCAAAGTTTTGGGATCACATTACCAAGAAACATCACATCCCAAATTCATAAAGTGAACTTGGAAAACCTGGCATAGAGGGGATGATCTTGAAGAGTTCCCACACAATCCTAAAATACTGCAGATACAACTCTATATTCTTAGAATAGATCAGGATTTCATCTACAAACACTGTGGAAAACATTGGGATACTGGTAGAACATTCGGTTCATGAGTTCCATGAAAACTGTTAGGTCATTGACCAATCTAAAAGGCATTAAAAAAATAATTAAATTAATCCTACCAACTTCTAATGGTTGTGTTTTCAACATCTTCCTCTATGGCTCAGACAAGATAGTTCCCTCAATTCAAGACAAACTTAGATAACCTCTTTACCCCCTTAAGAGGACCGGAAATATTTCCCATATGAGGTAATGTGCATTTTTCCATGATCATCACCTTATTATGATTCTGGTAATCGCTGAACAATCAAAGAGATCCATTATTCTTTATTAAAAACAGAATTAAGGAATCCCAAAATGATACACATGGGTGAATTAATCCATTAGTTACCAAATCATCCATTTATAACATTAATTCCTTTATCATCTAGGGGAACTCTATATGATGGAAGAGATATTGGTTGTGTTCTCGGTGGAAAATTAATGGTGAACTCCACTTCTTTCACTTGAGGTAAACCTAGGAAGTGATTGGGAAATACCTCTTGGAACTCATCCACCAAAAGAGATAATCCACTCTCAACACTACTACCATCATCAACCAGCATCATTGGTGATATATATAAAAAAGACTACTTATCTCTGAATGTGGATGCCATGGACGTCCTAGCCAAGGATCCCATTCTCCTTGAAAAACCTGGGTACTCTCAATAAGTTTCAAAAAACTCACCCTCTGTCGAAAATAAATGTTGTGAACCTAGAAATGAAACATCAAATCCATATTGAGGATCACAAAAAAGAGGTCCATTTCCAAAACAAATAAATCTCATTCAAGCTTTTTCTTAAACATAGCTAGTGTGGGATGCAGACACCTAAAACCATTATCTATCTTCTTACCAATCGGTGTCACAATATCTATAGAATATGGGATAAGATAGAATAGAAAACTCAAAGATCCCATAATATGTGCAGAAATGAAATAAATAGAGACACCGATATCAAATATAACATAAGCTCTATATGAAGAAATATTAATTGTAAATCAAACTATATTAGGTCGTGCATCTGATTCCACTAGTGCTTGATCCACTACCTAATGATGCCTTATTTCATCTTGATCATTAGGATAAGCAAATATATGTGACTTTTCCTTTAACTAACACTAATAAGAAGAAGATTCATCTATACCACTATGACCACCAAACTGGGAACACACCATCCTGGTTGGCTCTAACAAGGATAACATCCCCCTAGAGGCTTCTAAATCTGTAAAACCCTAGAAATTATTTTTGTATCTAAAAAACCACTAAATGTTCTCTGTATTTCTACAATTATGCAAAGGTATGGATTAGGATGATCATGTAGACCGCACATGTCATTCCTTCCCACACTAATATTATATGACTGATCTGGTGTCTAAATCCAAGAAAACGATAGTCGTGAATGTTGGACTAAACTACCACTTCTCTTCTTCTCCTATTCATCATGGTTCCTTTTCTACTAAGATTAACTTCCACTACCCTGAACCAATGTAGAAACTAATCCAAAACAAAATGTGAAATCAACCAACCCAACATAAGACTTCAATTTAAACCACAGCACTTTGGATTGGATATCCATTCACAACATCATTTTTAACTTTTTAGCCTTTACGTTCTCATTGAAAACCGCCTTAGTTGTGAACACAACCAAATCTTCAAAGTGAGTGGCATACTCCATCATGATTTTATCATCCTAGTGATGATCCAAAAAGACATTTTTCATGGAGAAGGCTATGATATGTGGATAATTATAATTAATGATGAACTTAAAAACCTTCCAACCATTCTTCCCATGCTTCCTAGTTGGAACCACAGAGCCCCACCACCTTTATTTATGACCTTCTAACAATAATAAATCACACTTCACATTGACTACCTCAATAGTATCAAAAAGCCTGAACATCCTCTCAGTTTTATCAATACAATCCTCGGCTTCTAAGGGGCCTGTATAAACCTGAAATGACGAAGAATTCCTCTTGAATAACTCATGAGATATTTCTATTCGAAGACATATTTCAGCATCCCAAACATGATCAAGACCATAGAATACTCCCTAATCCAAATATTGGATAACTTGAACCATGACATCCACTAGTAAAAGATCAACTTGTGAGGTAGAAATCTCTTTGTTGTCTTCCTACAGCTTCACATGATGTCTCTAGGGTGCAATCTTTCAACAAAAAGAAAAAGTTACATGGAAAACCCATCAAAAAATTGATCTAAAAATTTAAAGCAACAATATCAATTTCCAAAACCATCCATTAATCAAAACAAAAGAACATTCATCACACTATCAAGTCACACCACTTCACCCCCACACATTGCACATGCATTTCCTTTATCCTGTATGTATCACCTAGATGAGAATTTGTTCCAAATTGCTATTATCCCCTAACAATAAAAGATCATTCAAGAGGTGTGTTGGCTTTACACCCCAATCGTAAATAGAACCTCAAGCACTGAAAATTCTCTCTACAGAATATCCACACACTTCCCAATGTCATGAACCACAGAAAAGTAAAAACCTGCTTTCATATTATTTTCTCATGAACCATGTCGGGGTTCCATCCAACTAGACACCCGACCTAGCCCATTGAATTTCCTAAAGGGAATTACCAATCCCCACAGGCTAGCATCTAGGGCCTGGGTACAACAATACACATTTGGGAATCATTTCAACTATGATAAAAAACCATAAATAATTATAAATAATACAAAATAAAAAATATATCAATATCCATAACCAACATAAGTACAAGAATTCGAGTAAAATATTTTAGAATTTTAACTAAAAACAAAAATACCAAAATGGTAGGGGAACCAACTAGAGAATCTTCCAAAACAGACATGCAATAATAGGTTCATCACCCTCAATCCACCAACACAAGAACATTAAAAAGAGGAGCACAAATAACCTGATCTATGATATCCACCACAAAACCTCTTTCTCTTACCTGATTCAACCATAATAAAGCCTACATACACCCTAGGGTGTATGTCGGGGGTGATCCCAATCCCTATAGAATGCCAGAAGAAATATTTATTTCGTTTCATAACATTAGAAGAAAATTCACCAAGTATATTTTAAGAAAGAATTTTAAAACACTCATATTAAAACAATTTTGAGGGAAAAAAGAATCATTCTTTGAAAATTAACATAGTAGTAAGGATCATTTTATACTAACGGTAATCACCATATCACATGAGATAACCACATAATAGTATATATTTTTAGGTACTTACAATACTAGGACCCTAGGAACCTCATATCTCACTGAAACATTATATAAGAACCACAACCCACAACGTCCTCATGTAAAATCCACTCGAAGGAATCCATACAAAATTATATTGGTTTACAACATCATCTTCATATTTTAGTTAGTGTTATAGCATCAATCCATTTAGAAGAAACAAGGCCTCTACTTCATCAGTCAACTATAATACTAGTCCTTTTCTTCCAACCTTGATACTTTGGATTACTTTTATGCTCATTTTTTCATTTCACAAGTCATATAGATTTCCACTTTCATATAAACACACCATGAATCATAAACACACATATAAACCCACCATGTCTCATAGGAAAATCCAATGTAAAATCCATATTCCCATGAAATACATGTTAAAATATACTTCGAACAACTAAAAAAATTAAGAACATATTTCATAAGCACAACAAGAAATAACACATGAAACACAACAAATATCTTATAGAAAACAAACTATCTGTCCATATGCACCTTAAAAGAATTTGAAAACACATATCACACATGAAACATAATCCATATAACATGTTCAAGAATCAAATAAATCATAAAAACGTCATCTTATAATTCAAAATCACTGAATCATCTACCTCATGCTTGGAATCATCTGAAATCTGATGGAAAACCACCACCATACCACAACGAAACACTATAACATAATTATTGAAGAATTATTTTTCAATAAACATAATGGAGGAACGATATCCTATGAAAGAGTGAATAAAACCCTATAAAGAGGAAAGAAATAGAATAGGGACTCACCTGATGATTCTTGAAGATAGAATTAAAATTTACCCAAAAATTTTATTTCATGGGGTCCAAGAGGTAAAAGATTGGGCTATTAGTGATAAAAATACTATATGGTTCAAATTAGGTGTGGTTTACTGTTAAAATCATGGGAGGGTGGAAATTTAAATCACTATTCTGAATGACCTAGACACACCCATTAATTTTATAAACCATGTGGAAACCATACAGTCACCTCTTTCCAAGATGAAACTTGAAGAAATGGTTTTTTGGGGGAGGGTCCATTCCCATATAGTAATTTGTGTAACCTGGATTGTTCCATTGTCTGGGGCACAATGTTTTTCCATGGTTGGAGCATGGTTTCCCTTAACCATGTTCCAACATTACTCCACCTACTATCTGGTCTAAAAACTCAATTTTTATCTAAAAAACTCTTTGTAAAATTAATGGAAAATACCAGACTGAATGTAAATAAATTAATACCTAAAAATATATTCACAAATGTGAATGTTAAGTTATTGATTAAATGGAATATTTGTTCAGTTATTTACCTTCCCATGTTGATTATTCATAATTGATTCATGACATCTATCACTATATTTAATGCTTTCTATGAATTTGATCTCACAATGATTTTTCATCCTTTTTACAGTATATAAAGAAGAAATCATTAAATCAATTTCATGGATGTATAGAATTTTATTTTTCCTGCATTATTTTTTATTTTCTATTCCTAGTATAAAATCAGTAACATGTGTGTATTTGGAACTCCAAAACTGCCTAATTGATTGGACCTTTTGGATTTGACCCCTTGAATCTATTCTAGTGAAATAAATTAAACTTCAGATCCGTTTTATAGAAGTTGGGGTTATTAAATTTGTTGTCGAATCTTGTTTAATAGAAATCTTGGATACTATATTAATCAGAGCATAGATTAGGTAACATAACCATATGGTGGACTATAATTATAGTTATAGAAGAACAACATAATATTTCCTAAAAGAAAATATTATATGGTTTTTCGGAGTAATACATCCATGTTTGGATTCTATAAGTGGACATAGCTTTGGAATAGATGTATCTATTGGATGTAACTCTAAAAAATGAGCGTCATGCTTCACTCAAAGATTACCTGGTAAATAAAAATGGGCCTCAATTTGCACATAGTTTGACACTCCCTTGGGATATGCATAGTATTATTCATGTATTCTTTATTAATCATTATAATGGATTTGAAAATAATGATTTCCCTAAAAAATGATGATTAAGATTTTGAGATTTATAAATAATAAATTTCTAATTTATGTAAAATATTAAAAAAAAACTTTTCAATTATACATTATGATTTAAAATTAAACAAATATATGATATTATCCAAGTTATCTGATTGTTTATAAATATAACATGGAAGAAAGAACATTATTAATAATCATGATCAATATACATATTGGCCCAATGAGAATGCCAATAAATGAATTATTAAAACCAAGACGAGGATGGCTATGTTATAATAGATTATTTTGTTTATTACAAACAACACTTATTCAATGGGGAATTATGGTGTTCTATAGTGTGATTATTCTTCGTGGGATCATTTAATACAACTTAATCCACCATCATTTAGTCGTACTACAATTCCAATGGTAGGTGTGAAATGGAATAAGTCCCATGAAATATATATTTATGTACTAAGGATGTAGTGAAAAGAGAAAGGTTACACAGGTTGTGTATTATATCAAAAGATATGTTGATCAATGGTTGTTATTAATCCAAAATACTATATATTGAGAGGAAATATAAAACATTGAATGGATATATTTTATGGAGACATTCATTGAAATATATTTTGATTTTGATAAGTGAGCTGAAATAATGATATTGTTCCTTCACGTTATTTAATAGTCAGAATAAAGTGTTGTGGAGAATGAGGCGTCCTTAAAAAGGATAACTAGGTATTGTATATATTACATACACAACATAGAATTCAAGATTGAAAATTTATCTGAAAATATTAATACATGGACCCAAATGGTGCTCGTCTTTAGAACATTTTCATCATACGATTATATAATATTATGTATCAAAATAATAGAGAAATAATTAACTATATCCTATATGTTAAAGGGAAATCAATAATTAAGTGGTCGACTGAGAACAAAGAAAAATGGAATTTGTAAAAAAAGGCTAATTGAATGGATAAATTTCAATATTGTGAGAATTGTGAAATGAATCATCTTGGGAGATGGCTGTTGGGAATTGAAGTTTGTTATTAGTGTGGATATTATGGTTATCTGGTCAATGAACGAAATATAAGAAAGAAGACACTATTATCATGTTATTAAATCATAGATAAATGGGAAATTAATCAAACTAATGTCTCAAGCATATAGGGAATCAAGCACATAAGATGGCAAGGAGAGAAGACCAAGGTTAAGTGATCAATAGTCCTATGGTGGAAGTACCAAAGGATGTGGGGTAATATACATTAATCATACCCTAAAATTTCTCAAATAAATTATTTTATTTAGGATATTTTATTTCATTTATATCGTCAATATTTTATATAAAAATTAAAATTTTTTATATCACATTAAGAAGGGATTTTATATTTAATATCTTAGTGGAAGTCTCACTAAAATAAGTATTTGTTTGGTTCTCCCATGTATGAAACATAAACATTGTCCCTTTTTATAATTTATAATTATACTAATTATTAAATTTGATATTTTCCTTAGTATAGAATGGATTTCAAAATACGAGGAAAAGATTAATTTCTAGGAGAATTAAATTTTTAATTGAGATGAAGATATATGATTTATAATTTTTAGAAAAGATAATTCAGAATATGATTCATTTATATAACCAAACATAGTATATATTTGGAATGATATTATTGGGGAAGAATACTAAACAATTTATTGTGATGGAGAAGGTAGTTTTTAAATTGAGGTTGTACATATTGTATAGAAATATATTGATTTTTTTAATGGGAAATCACCTGGACATACACTAGAGCCTGAAGTGGATTTTTCTATTAATTTAATCCCTCATGAGATATCCATATCAATGAATCTCTATAGATCAAGAACCTAAGAATTATTTGACTTTAAGAAAGAATAAGAGGAGTTGTGTGGTATTATATTTATCCACCCCTAGTGTTTCACCATGGGAATCCCATATTCTATACACTAATAATAAATATCAATCCATGTGGTTGTGAATTTGTTATGGGGAAATCATTTTTTATTGAAAATAATAAATATCTTATATCTCGCATTGATGAATTATTTGATTATCTTCACAGAGATCAATATTTTTAAAAGATTTACCTCCATTTTGGGTATCAAGAATTGTGATTAAATAAGATCCTCACTCAAAATACATCCTTTTTAATGAGGTATAGCCACGAAATGTTCTTATTAATTCCATTTGGATTTATTAATACACCATATGTTTTCATGGACTAATGAACTGAGTATTCAAATAATATATTTATAATTTATTTTTGGTATTAATTTATGTAATCTTTGGGTATTATAAAATATTAGGGGGTCATAGGAATCATATTAGAATCATTCATGATACATTCAGAATGAAATATTTATCTTGTAAATTTATTATAAGTAATTTCTAGATTCAAGAATAGTCATTTCATGTCCATATTTTCTCTAAGGATGGAATATTAATTGATCATATAATGAAACATCCAGTAAAAGAATGGAACGAATAGGGAAACAAAACTAAGGTATAAAGTTTATTGGGATTAGAATCCAACTAATGGAAATTCATTGGAAATTGTTTCTGATTAGCTAACCCATTAACCATGATTACAAGAAAAGGGGTTAAGTTCATTTGAAAAAATGAATATGAAGAATATATTGATGAACATAAGATAATATTGAAGGATTATATTAATTTTTCATTACCATGAGGAATTTTTTTTGTGAAATATAGTTATTCATTGAGTGAAGGACCATGTTGTGCCATTATGAAAAATAATAATGTTACAGAATATTAATCAAGGTTGTTGAAGACATGAACACAAAACTATATAACCAAGGATATTATGTTTGTATATTCCATCATTATATTGATGATTTTGAAACAATATCTTAATGGTGAAATAAGTGATATATAAAAATATCAATGTATCCTAACATAAATCAGTCTTTGTAATGACCTCATCATGAGGAAAATTTGATGGCTTGATCAACTCAAGGATTATAATTTTTCAAAAAACTATTAGAGAGGGAAGGAAAATAAGGAAGTGGATGTATTTAGTAGTAAAGATCCTAGAGTTAAAACCCAAACATGGATATATAGGGATCATATGTTATTGGATCCAGGAAATATTTATATGTGAATTATTAAGGGGAGACATTACACCTTTTTAAATGTTTTATAAAATATAATATATTAGTAAAAGATAAACATATCTCAACATGGTGGAGAGTATTTTCGACAAATATTTAAATATTTGAATTATGGGATGTTGGTGGGATTTTATTTGTAATATTAGGTTATGAAATTTGGAAATAGATTATTTGTTCCATATATAATAGATTTAAAAAGATAATTTTGTTGATTATTCATATTGCTTGAATTTATCTATACACCCTAGTAGCACGAATATGTATAAGGATTTTAAGGAATATTTTTTGTCAGATAAATTGAATCATAAAATTTCTTATTATATGTCAAAATATTTGGTGTTTAAATAAGTGAAAGATGAGAGGAATCATCAAAGAGGATTCATTCAACCTATTCTTATTTTTGGGTGGATCTAAAATGAGATTACATGGAAAATTTTAATTGGAATACAAAATTCCCAATGAAAATTGACTTAATATGGATTATTATTGATCACTTCACTAAATCTAAAAATTTCCTCACTTTAAGAGAAAATTATCCTATTCGTCACCTCATAAGTATATATATTAATAAAATTGTGAGATTCATGATAAACCTTTTTTGATTGTGACTAATCATGATCCTCATTTTATATAGAATTTTTTAAGAGTCTTTAGAATCCTCTTGATATGAATATTTATTTTAGAATATCCTTAAATCCTAAAAATGATGGAAAATCAAAAATTGCAATTCAAAAAGTGGAAGATATGTTGATTTCTTACTAACATGACTTTCAAAGTAAGTGGGATAAATATTTATCTTTGGTATATTTTTATATATAAACAGTTTCCAGTCAAATATTAAAATTGCCTCATTTGATGCATTATTTGTATAGATATTTCATACTCCAACATTTTTGGATAATGTAAGTGAATGTAAACTTTTATTCCTAGATCATGTTAAACATACAACAACATTTGTAAATACTAATCATTCTCATATTGAGAAATCTCAATGTAGGGAAAATTTCTGTATCAATAATTGGTTGAAGGATTTGAAATCCCATGTGTGAGATCATGTTTTCATATAAGTGTCTTGAATGATGGGTTTAATATGGTTTAGTATAAATGGAAATCTGATCCCCATGTATGTTGGACCCTTTGAAATTTTTTATAGGATTATATTTTTGGATTACTAGTTTGAAATTCCATTGGGCCTTTCTAAAGTACATGACCCATTCTATATAACATTGTTAAAGAAGTACATGCCAAATATAATAGATGTTCTCACCGTTGATAAGATATAATTTGTATATTATAAATCTTATTTTTAATGACTAATCCATATTCGTGATACTAGATTGAAATTATTGTGGAATCTATATTAGTAAGGGTACATTGAAGAAATCCAAAAATTGCTGAATAAACATTGGAAGTAGATAATTTCATAAAGGGAAACATCATTCATTTCTTTAACAGATAGTTATAATGAAAATTTCAAGGATGGAATTTTTTATTGAATAATGTATCACACTAAGGCTTGTCAAAATATTTATTTTATAACAGTTTTAATTTCATCAATTGATTTGAAATATACCCAACTATATGATTTAAGGAAGCATAATACGATATTAAAAAATTATTATTTAAATGTGGAAAAAATAAACTATCCATTAGGTTGTAAGGAATAAATAGTAATATGAAAATTAAGAAAAATATATGGTCTGCACATGTTAATAGGGAATCAATTGATCGAGATTAAAAATAAAAATCTTATGAAAGTAATATCAATATATTCAGAAAAGTCTGTTTGCGATGTTTTTTTCACATATGTTAAGATTCATTATCCAAAATTTAATAATTTTTTTTTAAAATTAACATTGTTTTTGTTAATATAATATCAAAATTTAATTAGGTTTAAATTGTTTTATTTGTATGAATTTTTCATTTTCAAATGAATAGTGAAATGTATTTATATTCATTTAAAACTATCTTTTAAGTTAAAATATATAAATGTTCCAGTTGGAAAAAAATATTTTTGAAAATAGTTCTATTATATAATAATTAATCTAGTTTAGTTCCTTTCAAACTATTATATTTTGAATTTTAATATATACACATTTTACACTTTTGAAAAAAAATTCATTAAAGGTATATTTTTCATCACATATGCTTATTTCATTTCAAATTAAATTATTAGACTTTTGTGATTAGTATTTGGTAAGATTAATTACAGATTTTTAATCATAATAATCAATATTTTCAAATAATAATGACATTATTTATTTCAATAATGAATAGTGAAACCGTTGAAATTAATTACTGAGGTTCAATTTAAAATGTGTTTATCGGGGTTAAACTAAGAAAATAGGGGATAAAATGAAATAAGACTTCCCCAATTATTATTTTATTGAAATATTTCTTCCATATCCTACAAAAGTTCAAATAATGGTTCATTTTGACATATTTATCCTTTAAAAAAGTGGATTCAACTCATTCCTTTCCATATTTGAAGTGTGTCCCCCCCCCATGTATAATAGTCCACCATTATATCCCCTATTCACACTAACAAATCCATTTGGATTCGAAAACAACTAAAAAAATAAATTACTTAACCCCATAAAACATATTATATCCAATGGTTTGATCATCAATCCATCCTATTGAGGATTTTGAATCAAACATAATGTGGTTGTCCGTTGAAGTGGTTTCATTCTTAGATTATTATTTTTATTTTATTTTTATTCCTACACATTAATGGTGCATTAAATTATGATAAAATAACAACAAAAATATATACCATATAGTGAAAAAAAATTAATTTAATTATGTAACCAATATTTTCACCTATCCTATCAAATGGTATACAAAATCAATGATCAAGTGTCTAGAAGACTACCACCTTATGAATTGATGGGGCTCATTTTCCAACAATACATCTCACAATTGTATATAATGATTGAATTAATGTATAAGTATATAATATTTATGATATAATAATTATTATTTTATTATAATATAACTTATATGTTGTTACATTCCATTATGTTTAAAATATGGTATTGTAGCTGGTGTCTACGGCGAACTTCCGCGTCGCAAAGCGATGCGACTATTTTTTCATATACACTCTACATGGAATGAAATAATGATAAATTTAATAAATATATGTTATATATATATAAATCAATTAATTTATTAATTTTAATATATCACCAAATTACTAATCCTTTTATTCAATAAGAAATTATGATGTTTCTCTTGTGTATCTGTGACTTATTGTCTCCAGGAATCGATGTGATTCAATTTCTATGACTAATTTTAATGAATGGTAATAAATATGAATGTAATAAGAAATAAATTTTGTAAAATTAATATCACTCTAGTGATTATGGAACTGTATACTATTTTTTGGATCTAAAACAATCATGACATAACAGTCATAAAAAAACAAGTCAATTAACTCCCAAAACTTTAGCGATAATGAATGATTGTTAACGAATGGTTGATAAGATGTCAGAAAAGGACCGTATATGATATTGTAAATTTTAATTTAATTATATTATAAGATATTTAAATTTTTTAATCTACTATATTGGAGTTTAATAATTAGTCAACCAAGGGGAATCTTGGGGTAAGGGATTTCGTCTCTTTTTTGATTTCATTGAGCTGAATTTGTTAATATGAACCTATACAATTTTATGTGGTGTGACCTGAAATACTATTTATTCTTGATGGTAAATTTTAAAATAGAAGTTTATTAAATCAAGAGTTTATAATTTTAATGTTACCAAATAGGTAGCAATCTATTTTATAATCACATTCTTTGAATATTTATTTTAATGTTTATGAAGAAATCTTATCATTCCTACTCCATAGGCTCAAAAAAATCACTTAAATTTCCATTTTATTTTTATCATGGATACTATTATTTAAAAATGGATTTATACTTTTAAATATCATATTTTATTTATTGTATTAACTAGGAAATATTCCTAAATATATATTCATTAGTTACTAAGGATATTGATGAGAAGGAATTTTATTCAAGAATTAAATTAATTACTCTATATATGAGGAATTATTTGGACATATTATGATGGTTGGGGACCATTATTATATATCCCATAATTATATTTTATTATCTCATTATAAAAATCAATCGACTAAATTTAATGGTTGTTTACCTGTAGTTTTAAACTATATTTTGAAAAGTCTTGATAGTAGAGGAATGATGAAACATATGATCATGATTTCCAATAATTAATCTTATAATTCATATAGAATTCCGTTATTTTTATTATCCATGATATTTTAACATTAATATTATGAAAATATGCCTTTAATTATCAGTTCATTAAAAAGATGGAATGTTTATTATTTTATTTTATTTTCCATATTTATTATTCCCTATCTAATCATGATAGTTAATTTATTATTTAAATATAATTTGTGCTCAGTTATTTAGCATTCCATGTTAGTTATTACTTATTGATTAATTATATATAATTATATATTTTACGCTTTTTGATAATTAGATCTCATAGTTATTCTTTTTCTTTCCTTATGATATGAAGAATAAATCTTTGAATCTGTTTCAAGAATTCAAATTAATTTTTTAGATATATTGTGTTTTATTATCTATTCCCAATATAAAATTGGTATCTTGTATGCATCTAGTTATCTAAAACTTCTAAACTGATTGGTCCTTTAGGACATTTCCCAATGTATCTATACCAATATAATAATATAGATGCTATCTATAGGTTACTGATGCTTGGTTTATTACATCATACACCAATAGCTAATGGTAGTTGAGAAATATCATAATATCCTTCCATAAAATATTCATTACCATGTAATATAGAAATCCTTAGTTTCAAATATGTTAAATAGTGTGAAATATTTTATATTGTTCTATATGTTATAGGAAGATACGTGATATGTAATATTGGATTCTGGGAATATCTCAATCAATATCCCACTCACACAAAATCCAAATATACTTTCAACCATTGCATCATATAATTTCTTATATAATAACTTCTGAAATAATGACCTAACCTCCATTTAGCTATTTCTAAAACATTTTTAAAAATCTATCTTCAATTTCACCATGTATTATACCCATAGTTATAATTTATGAATATCCCTCCAAAACTCCTTTTGGATAAACTATAAAACACATTTAGGGAAATTCTCTATGTTTAATGAAATATAATCTCTATAGAATCATCTATAAATTTTTCCAGCATTGGAATTTGATGAATTAAAAAAGATATTATTTCCAACATTCATAAATATTAACAATGATAAGCCACTAAAAATCAATCGTGTTACTCAAGCTACATAAGGATCAAATGAGATCTTTATAAACAAATGTATCATTATAAATGTATCCTCCAGATGTTACATAAACAAGCCTATAGGGTCATATAAATCCTTTTTCCAATATATCAACTAACTATGAGATAAATAGTATAGTAATCATATATATACACTCATAAATTATAGATTATCTATGTATATAATGGGGAAATGGATGAACACAACAAATTTCATTCCCCAAATAGTTAATCATATCTCATACCCCTCACATGGTAGATAAGAACAACACATCTAATATATCTAGGTACAATCATACACTCCTTAATTTTATCTTAATCAAGGGACCACATGGTGTACTCATCACATACTATGAAAATTTTCATCTTAATTAAAACACAACATATGACATGAACATCAACATATTATACCACCTACCGGATTAGAATAGCCTCATTTATTATATAATAATTGTATCAATGTAAGGAGATTCTCATTCTATGTATCATTTATAAAATTAGGTTTGAGGATTTAAGAATAAAAAATTCTCCCCTAGAATACCAAATATATAGTTTAGGACACACTATGTGGTATACTGGGGGATTCATTAAACACAACAAATCTTATTCTATATTTAATGGTAACATTTTGTGTGTATATTTTAAATTCTAATCAAATTAAACATACAATTTATTAAAAATTTATAATACTCCATGATGAATGTATGTGGGTGCATACTCAAATTTATTCATTGATAGGTTAATTACCATTTATATTAATAATAATTTGTATCCAAGATGATAAAATTTTAAACTATGAAATAAATTTTTATAATATGATACATTTCATATTATTATTCTTCTTTAAGAAAGTTCACAAGATCATATATTACAGAATACCTAATTGTATCAAATATTTTAACAATCGATCCAAAATAATAGTAGTTGAAAATTATATTTTAATAATATAGTAATAAATTCCACATTTTAATATTTCCATGAATCATTTATAATTTTATAGTATGAATATCAATTTATGAACATACATGGTCAAAATAATTCTAGAACGATTCTTTTTAAAATTCTCCCATAGAAATAATTTATAATGAAAAAACTAATATTTAACTCTTCCTAATTTTATTTAAAATAATTTTTAATAATATTTATAGGTAAAATTTTATTAACATTCACTTTTACATAAATCAATATAAGATTATTTTGAAGTAAAAATGTGTATATTTTAAGAAACTATTTTTTTCATAAAATTATTTTCCAAGGAAAATTTTCTAACATATTTAATTAATTCAAATAATTATTATTAATAAATAATGTAAATGATATTTATGTATTATATATCTGAATATATGAATTTAAATCCATATAATGATGATTCATGGTCATATATATAATATATGATCATTATATTCAAGGAACACTCATTTCTTGAAAAACTATTTTTTAAAAATAATTGTTGGTTTTTTTAAAATAAATTAAAACACTTAAGATAATTGAATTTAATAAAATTTACACAATATTTGGAATCAACAAAATAATAATTTTTTAAAAATTTAGACATAATTTTTATTCATACTTATTGGTAAGAATTTTTGGAATTAATTAATGTGATTAAGGTTTAAGAGATTTTTTCACATTATATGCACTTTGGTTAAAATCAATTTCACACACATATGTAAATTTTAATTTGATAAATATATTTTAATATTTATTGTCATTATTTTCAATTTATATAATAAGTCCCATTTTATTTTAGGCTTAATAGAATTATTACATCGGTTATACAACTAGTTACCGTATTGAAATGAAAATTGCTAAAATAAATTAAATTTAGAGGATAGTGGAGTAAAATTCATAGAGATGTTTCATTTTATGATTTGGAGGAGTGTATCAACAATAACATCCCACCAATTATTTATTTTAAATTTTTTAAACACATGGGATGAGAGTGACTTCGCCTTATTTAATAGTTATGGGCATTTACGAAAATGTCACGCCTCTTAAATTTAAAAAAAGAACTCCCTCCCCCCACCACTTATTCACTCATATCAAGCCATTTTCCTCATTCCAACCCAAATAAATATCTCCCAAATATAAAAATACACATTATAACTATTCATGTCTTACCAAAAGTCCAAGCCCATGGTCCAAAAGAAGATCTCCAAGGAGGTTTCTTATAGAGAAGCCAATCTCCTTAACAACATTATTTCATTTCCATTCATCTTGTAGAAGCCACTATTATGTGTCAACACTACATATATAAAAAATAATTTACTTGTAATATATTATTATTTTAATATTTTTATGATGAAATATTTATCCGTCTCCTCCTCCATCAAATGGGAAACAATACAATAGCTAGTGTGTACGGTGGACTACCACATCACAAACTAATATAGTATTTCTCATCACTAAATCACATTGACAGTAATAATGAAGGAAATATATATATATATATATAATACAAATGAAATGATATTAATTAATTAAAATTATTGAATCATCCATTTCCATAAATTTTCACCCATTAAGTGAATGATATCATCGCTCGTGTGCAGGTACAGTGTAACGAACCAAACTGGGGTGACATCCAACCAAACACCCAACCTGGCCCAGGGAATGGTCTAAAGGGAGTTTTTGATCATTATAGGATGTAAAATAGTACCTATGTATCAAGAATACACTTTTGGTAATGATTTCACCCATGAAAAAAGAATAAAAAATAATTATAAAAAATCAATCATCAAACCAAGATCCATATCTATCCACAAAGGATATAAAATAATTCATGTTAAACATTTTTCAACAAAAACGGAAACCAAGAAAACCAAAATGGTAAGGGAGAAACAAAAAACCCCAAAACCCCCCATGGAATAAGTGTTCTGCCTCCTTCAATCCACCTCCCCAAAAAACTATATGAAAAGATAACTTGAAACCATAACCACCACCACCACCAAGAAATATCTTTCCTTTACAATAATCAACCTTTATAAAATCTACATACACCCCAGGGTGTATGTATGGTGTGATCCAAATCTCAGTAGGATTCCAGAAAAAATAAATCTTCCATGATACATTATAAATGATAAATCACCATGGATGTTTTAAGAAAGAACACAGAAACACTATTTATAAAAACATTTTAAGGAAAAAAATTCAATGAAACATACTTTATAATTTAACAGAAGAGTAAGGTCCATTATATATAGACGGGAAGCTCTGCATCACATGAGAGCACAATGTCCCAGGAAATCCCAATAAGTACTAGCACTAGTGGGACCCTAGGTACCTCGTAACTTAGTGAAACACGGTATATAAACCATAGCCCACTATATCTTCATGCATGATCCAATAGAGGGGAAGTCATCCCATTTTCTATATATATCCATTCATCATCATGTTTAGGGAGTGTTGTATCATCAATCCTACTAGATGGAACTAGGCCACGACCCTCCCAATCTAACTAGTGTAATAGTCCTATTGAGCCCACTGATAGATATTTTATTTTCATCTTTATTTATATGTAATTAAATTATTGAATACCTAAAAAATTTATTAATATGTGTTATTTTCATTAATTATGGATTTATAGGGTGTTTTGAGCATAAATTTGAAAAATTCTTAATTTTGTAAATTTAACAAATTTTAATCACATTGTAAATTCGTGATTATCATATAAAATATTGACACAATTGCTGTGATTATTATTTATAAAAAATTTGGGTTTATCAGATATAACTTTTTCTTCTTGACCATGAGCTTATTCAACCATATAGAGACCCCAAAAATTCAATAAGGTTGGAGAAATATTCTGTGAGACTGGGTGGACCCCACCTCACTAAATAAATCATAACATGGACTAAAATCCTCCAATTGGGATGATTATAGTTGTATTTAAATGAATATTAAATGGGATATTCAGATTTTGAAGAGTATGGAGATATTCCTTCATAAATGAAGCTCATTAATGCTCGACTATACGGGAACAAATTGGAAACATTCATCAAGAATACAATATTGAAATTAATTGGAGATATATGTTACAAAAAGGTGAGTATTTAGATTATATTTTGTGAAAAAATGTAAAATATGTTTTCAACACCTTTCATGAAGACGCTATTACAATGATAATTTCACCCATGATAAAGGAGGAGTTAGACACAACCACTGTGGAGGAGGCCTAGGGACAAGCTGATGACATAAGAATTTTCTTTTCATTTCATTTTAATATAGTTTTATTTTAAAATTTAATTCATTTTCATATTTTAAATTCAAGTGTGTCATTATTCTTCCATCTTTATTTATCTTCCATCCTTAATCTAATTGTTTTCATTGTTTCTCATTTTACTGCTACATCTAACCCAAAAAAATGAGGGGATAACTCGAGTCATGGCTGGGGGGAGGTTTGTGGAAATTTCATTTATTATGTGCTCAAATTAATATGTATTTTTATGTTTTTGATTAGAAAGAGTGACGTGTATAGGTACTGTGATATATCACATGCTTGATCAACGTGTGCCATCAACCTTGATTATAGGAGGTGGTGGAATAGAGATTCATACATGCAATCTATATTTAACACCACTAAATAACCAAATAGTAATTCATTAATTAGATCTTATAATTGAATTATCAAACATAATTAAACACCAAAAAATATATTAGTGGGACCAATATACAAAACCACAATGACAAAGTTCTTTCATCACTAATTACATTCTATCATTGCATGTTATTATAATTTTTAACATTTAATTTTTTTTCTAAATGAAATTTCGATCATATAATAAATTAAAACAATAAATTTAATTATTTTTTGTGGTATAGAATAAGTAGTCTAACCACTGAGAATTACCTTCAAGTGAGATGACTTGAGTCAGCAACTAGTGTAGGACATTGGTTGTCCAGGGTCATCTCACTTGAAGAGCATTCTCAGTTGTTCACCTACTTATTCTATATCACCATACCTAATTTATCTTTTTTTTATATTTATTCTATGAAAGTAATTTCATTTAAAAAAATTAATTGTTAAAAATTATACGATCATCCAATGATATGAAGTAATTAATGAAGAAAGAACATGGTTGTTATGGTTTGGTATGTGGGTTCCACTATTCTCTTGTTGGTGTTTAATTAAGTTTGATAATACAATTATGATATCTAACTCATGAATTAAAATTCATTTATTTAGGGGTTTTAATTATTTATTTTATATATTAATTTAAATTCCACCTCCACATATAATCATGCTTGATGGGACACCTCGATCGAGTGAGTGACATCTCCCGGGTCCTGGCTCCATCATATTTCATTTCATCTACGGAATGGATCAACTCCATCATATGATGATCTTTTATACAATATAAGGGAGTAAAAAGTCTTTAATAAAATAATATAATTGATTTCTATTTCTGTGTTGTGGTTGATAACTACCACACCCATGCACATCACTTTTTCTCCTCACAAACATATTAAAACATAAGAAGTTTTTCACAAAATCAATTACATTTCCACATACATCGCCTTGACCAAGCCTAGAGTTAAACCCTCATTTTTAGGGTAAGAGGTTATAGTGGAATTAGAATGAAATAGAATTATTAGATTATTTATGATAGAGAAAAGGGATGGAATAAGATAGAATCACTTGAAATAAAAATATGAAAATTAATTACATGAGAAAATAAAACAAAATTAAAAATAAATGAAATGAAATTTACCAAGTCAGAATCATGTCCCTAGGCCTCCCCTAAAATGTTGGTTTTTAACCCCTCATTTATCATGGTTTAACTATTCTTCATATATTACAAGGGTTTCAATCCATCAGTCTTAAAATTTTAGATCATCAAAATTCGAATTTAAAATTTCTTCCAGATTTTATCCACCAAAAAATTCATCATGGTAGGAAGCATTAATGGCTTCATATTCTAATGGTTTCTTCATGAAAGATGTTAAAAAACTACTTTTATGTTTCTACCCAAAATATAATCTTTATCCTAATTTATTATTAAGAGATATTTCTAATTAATTTCTAGATTTTATTCTGGATGAATGTTTCATATTTTGGCTCCAAAAGATGAGCATGCATGGGAAACCTTAGTGAATGAATATCTCCCTGATATTCAACATCTGAACATCCCATTTTATATTCATTTAAATAATTTTGTAATCACACCAATTATATATTTTTTGTCTGAGTTATGATTTATTTATTGAGGTGGGGTCTAGGAAGTTTCCTATAATAATTCTCCAACGGTATTGAATTATTCGGGTTCTTAGATGGTCAAATTAGCTCCTAGTCTAGAAAGAATTGGTTTTAGCCCATAAATCAAGGTGTCCTAAAAATATAATCACATCAATTGGATCAATATTCAAATTGATATGCATGAATTTACAAAGTGATTAAAATCTGTTAAATTTCCAAAATTAAGAATTTTTTTAATTTAAGCTCAAAACAACATATAAATCAAAAATATATGAAAATAACTCATGTTTTTTAATTTTTAAGAGTTAGATAATATAATTAAATATAAAAAATGATGAAAATATTATCTCTATCATCCTCCTTGATAGCTATAATTCCCTTTTTTTCTCAATTTCATTATCTCATGTCACATATATCACTATATTCACATACAAAAATCGATTAATATGAACAGAAAAAAAAACCACTACATTCAATTATGAAAATCCATAAAGTGTCCACAAAAACACTAAATACATTTTAAAACCTGATTCTCACCACAAGAACAGTTTATAAATCACATTTAGATTAATTATAATGAAAGAAAAAGTGAAATCCGACGATTTCAATTTATAAAACGACTTTTCCAATCATATGCACCCTAAATCCTTTTAAAAACACATTTATCTCCATTAAAAAAATCCATGGTGAATATTAAAGAACAAATAGATAAAAAACACCAAAATCATATAATAATTCAAAAACATGGAATTGCATTTCTCAATATTGGAATCTTTCAGAATCAAGGGGAAAACAACAATTGCACCACAAAGAACTCTATAATGGTATGGTCCAACAATGAACATCAATATTTCACCCCAAAACTCATGATTGAACCATCATTTGTTCAAACAACCCACTGGAAAACAATTACCCAAAGGGGATGAAGGAAAACCCTAAAACAGAGAAGAAACCAAAGGAGAAAGGACTTACTTTATGATTTCTTAAAGAATGCTCACTAAAACATGTAAAAATAGAAGGGCATAAGGGGGAAATGAGAGGGGTATAGTTCTCTAGGACTGTAAATCCCATGTGAGAAGAGATATTTCTGGAATTTTTGTTAAATTAGAAAAGGGTAAAAAGGTAATTTACTAATAATAAATGAGTTTTACTAGCATTATGGTTAACCATCTTGGTTTTCCAAACCATGGGGAAACCATGTGGTCCCATCATTTTGAAATATAACTTGGATTTATTCTTAACATGTAGAGTATGAACACCCATGTAGTAAGTTGTTCGACTTGGATATTTCCAATATCCAATGGAAAATAATTTCTCTTAGGGTACCACATAGTGTCCCAAAACCGTGCAACAAATGTGCACCAACTATTTTTGGGTCTAAAATATCCATCTTTCTATAAAAATAATTGGTGGAACTAAGGGATAACTACATAGCCCAAAATAAAAAATGGAATACATTCATGAAAAATATCAGATGAGACTTATAGCCTACCATCTCCACAAAGATATGTAATTCATATTCAATGTAAAATAATCAAGAATAGATCTATAAATGTATCTGGGAATTAAATATTATATTAATAACCTTAATTTTATTTTGGAGTTGGTGGAACTATATCGTATATACATAAACCATAACATTAATTATAAAACACACTTTAGAAGAAAAGGAAATTAACAACTGAAACAATATCAATAATAAAACATTTTTAATTAATAGATGATAATATTTAATAAATTGATCATATATGATATTATAAATATGAATATGGTTCTAGTATAAATTAAAAACACTCTTAAAAATAATATTTTCATAAAACAGAAAATAGGAAACCACAAAATCATAAAAAACAATTTATAATATATATAAATGAAGAAATATTCATTTCAATATTTTACACCATAGTTTTGACATAGGTCATTCATGGTAATCATATAATTGAATCCTCCATAGGGATCATAAAAATTCTATAAATTCCAAAAACTTATCCCCTAGGATTATTGATCTGGGTGTGCAAGAAATCATATTTTAATGCACAAAGGGATTGTTGAGTCAAATCCCAATGTTCCCTTTTCAAAATTATTACTCCTATGTACAACTATTCCATATCCACGTCAATTTTTTGTATCCAAATGTTGTTGAAATTTCTTGGAAACCACATGAAATATCCTTTACCAAACATCTAGGTTACTTTCCAATACATTGAATTTCCCTTAGAGTTATCACTAGAGTTTTATAACCCGTACATTTAGTGATTTGATAATCATTTTCTAAGATACCAACTATAATAACCTAAACACCTCATACATAGATATTACATATTAATATATTAATATTCAAAACATTTAAAAAAAGTCACTGGGTTAACTTATATGTTTTGTGACATTGGATACAAGATACAATATCTTCTTATTTCTTGAATGATATTAACCATATCTCCCAAAAATCTTCCCAATTGTTACTCTCCATAGACACACACAACTAAAAAAACATTATACATAAACTAAGGAATGAAATTATTAGAAAGGGTGAGATAAGATGCCCAATAAGTGTAAACATGGAAGATATAAATAAATGATAATTTAGAAACATATGTGATGAACATGGGTATGTGATCAGAAATATGACAAAAAAATTTCATACCTAAACAATTATGGACATAAAAATGAGCCATGGAATAAACCATTATGACATTTAACTATATGAATAATAATAGTGGGAAGTTATCCAAAATAATTCATGAACCAGAATTTTATATTATATAAGTGTGGAAGAATCAAAATTATAAAATCCATTTCATATGATAAGGTTAGGAACTAAGACCATAAAATAAAAACATATCACGAATAAACATGTGTTTCACATTTCATAATGAATCAATAATCATCACACATCTCACATTTCATAATGGATCATGAATCATCATCTATTTCATATAGTGGATCAAGGAAAACAACCTATTTTCTATATCAAATCATGAACATAGGCTTGTTTCCAATTATTATATCGTGAAATATAATAAGTTACTCAATTAATTGGTGTGATATATAGTTCAAACTCATTAAATAAACCATACATTTGTCTTTAACAAGATCATAA
The DNA here is from genome assembly GCA_963277665.1 of Viscum album. Taxonomy (NCBI): domain Eukaryota; kingdom Viridiplantae; phylum Streptophyta; class Magnoliopsida; order Santalales; family Viscaceae; genus Viscum; species Viscum album. Next base: position 1,098,946,225 of record OY728157.1, read on the forward strand.
ATCATTCACCATAGTATAAACCATAAAAATAAAATGGGTTTTATAATCATTCCATCATATCATAAAAAATATAAAGGAAATGGGTTTCATAATCATCTCATTAATTCATCGTAGAAAACCCCATGTAAAAGGAATTGGTTTGATAAATATTGCATCATCGTAATAAAAAAATGTAAATAATTGAAAATGATTGTATAATTGTAACATATCCTTAGTAAGTCCAAAGTGAAATCAAAATATTTCATCTTATATGGAAAATTATTTTGAAACATCACAATAAACATTTGTTGAGGAAAATAACTTTTTCACATAGAAAATTACATTTTGAGAACTAAATGATCAAAAAATAGTGTCGAAATAAGTTTCTTGAAAGTAAACATTGATACTTGTAAATGAATATTTAAACAAATTTGAAGTCATGACAATGAGAAATTCCATCCATGTTGTACATGATAAAATAAATATTCCATTCACATTTTTTGTAAAATCCCAAAGGTACTTGTTCAGAAAATGATATGAAGATTCATTTAAACACCTTTTTAAAGAAGTAAAAAAAATAAATATAATTGACTCTAGACCACCATATTATACACATAAAATAAATATTAGAATGATTTTTTTTTAAAACATGTATATGGAATAAAATGGTTCCTTGACAGAAAAGGGCGATATATTGAATTTTTTAAAAAACTTTATTTTGAAATCATGACAATATAAAAATTGTAAAATTAAATGAATACATTTAAATTCACAAAATGAACTTTGGATAATTATATTCATGTTTTATAGAAATTTATATCATAATATCTCTTCATTATAATCATATCACATTTAATTATGATAAACATAGATATTTTGACAATAACCCTTTAAAAATTTGAAATATTTTGAAATTTAAGTCCCCTGAAAGAAATAAAATTACATGAATATAAATATCCAATAATTATCAGGACATGTATGATTTTATAAATTCATTGTTATTATATACATCACTCGAATGAAATAATTGGTGAATAGGGCATGTGTCCAACATAAAAAACGTGAGATGAAAACACCATAAAGCATTGGAATCTTTTGAATGTTACTATCCATTAATGAATAACATTAAATGAAACATTAAATATCAATAAAAATATGATATTAATTATATAACATTTAAAATGGATATTATATAACCCACATAATTGAAACGAGTTTGTAATATGTTATACGTCTCATATAAAAAAAAGTGGTGTGAAATCTCTTTCGTTAAGTCCCGAAATTCTTCATACCTGATTGAACATCCTCAATAATAATTATAGATTTATTATAATATTATTAAATAACCCTGAGTATATATATCATTCCATATATTATTTACTTATAATTTTTTGTACATTTTAAATAACAATTCCTTGTTAAAATCTCATATGGTGTAATATTTATTAGTTTTTCATGTATGTTTTTCTTTGGTATTTTCAGCCCATTTACACTGATCATATTTCCATCATATCGATAATTTTTACAATTATATTGTTTTATTATATATTAATTATACATTTATTTATAGTAATTTATTAAATTTAGATATTTAAAGCGAATTACTTTATTCATTGGGATGGTAGGTCGTATGTACATGTGAACGCTCTATCCATTTTCTCGATGGACAAATGATAGAAAGTTAAATAATATTTAAAAATTATTGAATTATTTTTATTTAATAATTATTACATATTTTCATTAAAACTATCCATATTACCTTCCTTGTATTTCATATGTAAAGTGTTAATAACATCACTTTAAGATGCGGTAGTCCACCATACACACAATAATCATTATCATACTACCATATAATGAAAATTAAGAAGGTGGGTGATATAATATAATAAAATAATAATAATCATGTTTTTAAGAAAATATAAATATTTTATACCTATCATTATATCCATCAATGATAGGTCATTATAGAAAAAAATTATATCGGTTTGTGAGGTGGCAGTCTTCCGTACACACGAATGACAGTAGCGTTTCCAATTTGAGGGAAAAGAAGATAAATATATCTTATTACATTAGCATAATATCTTATTAGAATATTATATTTATTTTATTTTTATAAAGGATTTATTATTAATGAAATAAACTTGTAAGAGAATAACTAAATAAGAAATATCATTGAGAAGATAATTTCTCTTTCTTAGAGTTACCTTCATTGGACATCTTTTTAAGAACCCTGGGGTAGGTATTTTGGGATGATCAGTAGATCTAGATCATGGATGAGAATGTTTGGTTGAGGTTTTTGTATGTTTTGGCTGAGTAAATGGACTTTAAATTTTTGATGACGTGATGGTAGGAAGTTCCCTTTTGTAATTGAGTAGTTGTTCTATTCTTGTTAATACTGAAAACAATTCACTAATGGGAACTCAATATCCCCCCATGTGCCTCGAAAAATGATATTTAATTTATTTTAGGTAATATTGTGTTTGAAAAAACCTCCACCACATAACACACCGTTGTAAAACATATTAATCCATTTCCCTTTATTTTACTTCATTTTACCATTTTAATTTTCACTATTGTAACATAACTTTTATTAGGTTACCTATGAAATTTATCTCTTATGAATAAAAATAAAATGAGTCTTATTAGAAATTATTTATCCAATTGTTCTATAATTGGAATCTAATTTTTAAAATTAAAATAATATTTTTTGGGGATGTTTTTTTAATGAAAGTTCATGATATATGGAAAAGATTTTTTTAACCAGACTCGTGGTAATTTATTTTTACCATTTTTTTATCCATTATGATAAAATTTAAATTTAACTTGTTATTTATTACAAGTTATTATGAATCCAAATAAGTAATCCATTTTACTAAATTCAATTCACATAAGTGACATAATTTAATTTAAAATTAAACCCACATATATGATGAAAAATTGTGTTTTTAAGGAAACATATCCCAAAAGTATAAAAGTTTTTACATTAATATTAAATTTTAAATTTACTAAATTTACTAAATTTATATTTATAATAATATAATTTTACTAGTTTTACATTTAAATCATTTTAAAAAAATATGTCACTTTTTAGTTTAAATGAATATGTAGTTTTAAAATAAATCATTATTTTTTTTACAGTTCCTCGAAACTAATAATTGTTTCAAACAGTTTCCAAAATTTTACACAAAATTATTTTTGACATATATATTTTATAAATGATATTTATTTTTGAAAATTCTTTTTATAAAGGTGTCAAAATTATATTTAAAAATGATTACAAAATTTGATGAAACTACTTTTTAGAAAAAATATTATTCCTAAGCAAAAAACGTGATCTATTATTATCTCATTATAGGAAAGAGTATTAGATGAATGGTAAAAAAATTTATTAAATATATAATATAAAAATTTCATTAAAATAATTCTATAATAGTTATTTATTTAATTTTTAAGGAAAAATCCCTTTGGGGATATAAAAATTGTTTCTAAAAAACATTTCTTTTACATTGATATGTTTTTTATTTATATTTATAATTTATTTATTTTAATTGAATTTATTTTATAAAATTGTACACTATATAATTTTAATAATTTAGTATTTTTGATTTATTAGCACTAATCAAATGGCAAGGCGATAACTATAATATTATATAAAATTTTATTAGTATGTCATATTTTGTATAAATTTGGTGTTGTGTGTAACGTAAGCTATTGAAGAAGTCAAATTTATTTAAATAACAATTATTTCATAAAATCATAGGCTATTACATGATTCATGTGCCTATGTATCATATATATCATGGAATTTCCTTCCAATGAAATGGTTTTCCCAATATACCATTGAACAAATTATAGAAAAATAAAAATTAAATTGAAAATAAAACAAAAAAAGAAGAAAAATAGGGAAAATGATTATTTATAATTATATAGTGTGTTATTATATAATATATATATATATATTTTATTATACATGGTGAATCTATCTCAAAATCTTTCTATATATTTCTCAAATGACTCACTATTTGAAATAATATAAAAAAAGTACGAGTAATGAGACACATGGCATAAATAGGAAATGGAATCTAAGTATTATAATGGTTTTAATTGGAAGTGGGATACCCTATGAATCTAGATGTAGGAAATGATATCTGCTAAACCCACATTCCATTATATTCTACATGTGACTATTGGCGTAGGGATCAAGGAATGACACTCAATTTTCCAATTTTTGAGCACCATATTTCATGTGTTCTTCATGTGTAGCCATGTATAGTAGATTTATGACCAAAAAATTCTTACAAATTCTTAAATTCATAAAAAAAAATTATAATCAAAGGGATTATGGTACTAATTATTTTTACTTGGAGTAATAAATTAAATTCATGTGAATTATGATAACATATAGAGGGTGGGAATATCGCTACGCTCGATATGTGCCATATGTTGTCTACATCATGAAGATGTTAACCATTTGTTACTATCAAGAAATATAGCTTCTCCCAAGAGGAAAGAAGTTCTCAGCATCATTGAGATGGATCTTGCAAGCACTATCTCGGTTCTTCTAGTTCTGCATCATCTATTCAGAATTCAATATTCTAGGCAGCTTATTGCACTGCTAAAAGTGGCATGCACTGAAGTGTTGCATTTTTTTTGGAAGGGTCACAACAACTCGGTGCATCACGATGAAAAAACAAGTGAATAAGAAGTAGTTAATAGTATCTCATGTCCATTCAAAATTCCAATTACATGCTTAATGATCATTGTGACACCTTGGATAGGGAATTCATGATCCTCAAGATATTAAAGGTTATATGTTACTACCCCAAACGAAGGGGCACGATGGAGGTGTAATGGTATAACCCCATTAGTGGATGGTTAAATTTGATCATGGATGGGGCCTCCAAGTGGCAACATACAACGTCATGCATAGGCGTAATTTTCAAGGTTCCACATGGGTAGGTGGTGGACTAAAGTTACGGTCTTTACGGGCATGCTACTGCATTTAAAGCTGAAATAATGAAATTTATCGGTGCAAAGGACACCTAATGTCAAAAAAACTAGAATATAATATGGTTTTAGTGTAACTCTACAATGGTGGTTTAGGTGGTATGGGTGGTTTAGACTAATCTATCATGGAAACTAAATTGTAAATGGAAAAATCACCTTGAAAATATTTCATCTCGGAACTAATTTATTACACACATCTTTCGGGATGTGAATCACATTACTGATTGTATTTCCAATAAAGGGTTCCTAGAAGAAAGGATAATCCATACTATCATGGTTCCTATTTAAATGGTTCTTATTCTTACTTAGGACAAATGTAAAATATCCTCATTCATAATTGTGTAATGTTTTGATTTTATCAATATAGGAGCATGTTCTCATTTTTCACAAAAAAATTAAATTCATGTGATTTGAAGGATTAAAAAGGCAAGGATGCTCATATTTCATCATAGATTGTTTTATATAAAGTGATGAAGTGATAGGGAGAGGGATCACATTATTTTTTTTTCAAATGATAGAGTCAAGGTTTTTAATGGAATCCACACAATGTGTACGATTATAAAAAACACCACGTATTTTTTTTATTTTTTATTTTTTAATTATTATTATTCTTGTTATATATATTTTATATTTTATATGTAATTTATATATGTTATAATAGTTGGATTTAATGGGGAATTTTTTTAGTTAAAAGTCACATGTAACTCATTTAAGGTAGTTTGAAATGTTTGATGGCGTCTCGATTCAAGTTAACATGGATTAATGATTTTTTATTTGTAATAATTTAACAATGTATTCATATATAATCGTTACCAAAAAAATATGTAAAGGTAACCAATTGAATATGTAATGTTATATAGGTCTATATGTATAGGAATCTAGGCTAAAAAATAATGGTAACTAAGCTGACATGTTAATATTACATGTAAAAATTAGATGAATTCCTAATACATACAGTTCCCTAGAATGATATGAGAAAATCTATATGATTACTTATAATGGTTACCAGACCACAAGTTTTTATATTTAAGGGTTATCTATATGGGATAATTAAAATGTTTTTATCAATATTATGGTTTGTAAGAGTTTATCTAGAGAATAAATAGTACTAACGGGGTTATAAAAGCTAACACAGAAGAGTTTTTCCACAACCAGTCATATAATATTATTGGTAATGAAGTCAACCATGGATTATGAAATGAATTTTCAATAATAAAAAATGATTTCAGAAATAGCCTGTTATGTGTCTTCTGTCACAAACCTAACCAGGTACCCTATTATCCTGATAACCAAGATGATCTTGACATAGCCTAAATGAAATTCCCAATCCCCCTGGGATAGTGACTATTATATGGCATCATACAAGAATGAAAGTGGGAATGATTTTTCCCCAAAATTTGTGGAAGTAAAATATACATGTTAGTAATGCATACCAAAGAAACCGCACTTGGAGAACTATACTAAATGTAAAATATGAATAACTTCCCAAATTACTACAAAAAAGGTACCAAAACAAGAAAACCACCGAATCCCCAAAGGACAAAACACACCAAGACCATTGATGGATAGTTAGAAAAACATCCATGTTTTGCATTAACAAGCTCAAACCTTGAAGGAGTTCAACTACAAACACCTGCATTAATGAGTAGGGTGTCTGCTAAAAATCCAAATATTGTGTCACTGCGGATTACATAACGTATTCCAATAATATAATAACCATGTAAAATGATTTCAATGTAAAACAAATAGGTTTGGAAATTAAATATAATATTTTAATAATCATGTTTTAAAATTTCAAGGATGGAAATAATTTACAAATTCCTTCTCGTTATTTAAAAATGATTTAAATAATATAAAAAAATATTTAAATTCCTTGTGACAAATTATTTCTAAAATATTTAAACTTTTGAACAATTTATTAAATAAAAAACATTTTTCTAAAAAATTTACATAATTCAGAAGGCATGTAAAAATTTTTACAATAATGGAATAGTTTCATTTTATATAATAATATGTGAAAAACATGTACATATTCATAATAAGGTATGATAGTTCTAGGATATAGAGTGCTGACACTATGAAATGAAAAATATTTACATATTTCATTTTTGGCCTAATTTCAAAGAGGACTCATCACCATTGCCTAAGGAATGATATGTGCTGATATGATGTTTTAGATGTTTTTTAAGCCCTAAAGTTCGATCCATATAACTCACTAACTACCTAAGTATTTCATGTAATATAATAACAATACCATGGTAGGATATTTATTTAGATACTCATTAAAATAGAAGGGAACACCATTCTCTACTGAAAATGTGCCAATATTCCCTTTAAAACCCATAACATTATTTTAATCAAAAAAAGACCTTTCACAAAGAAAAAACCCTAAGGTTTCTATTTAAACTTTTTTAATCCATTTTCACAAATAGGGATTTGAAATAAATTCAACAACTATTTTCATAAAACAATCCCACAAATAAAATTCAGTAATTTTATTTTCAAATAAATTTTAACAATTTCATAAACAACCCCCAATTCACTAGAATTGGGGGATTTCCTATTTCCGTTCAAAACCATTTTGATAATTAAATTGAATAATTTAATTTGTCACAATTTTTAGAACCACGTCTGAATTCAAAGGAATTGGTGTTTTCTAATTTCATGCCCAAACACCATTTATATTAAAAACCCCAATTCATTATAATTGGATGTCTCCCAAGAAAACATTTCAAATACAGTTAATTAAAATAAAATAATTTAATTTAATTCTAATAATGGGATAGACCCCCCAGGATATAGCCCCAGACCCCCAACCCCTGGATAGAACCCCCACCCAGATAGACCCTAGAGAGACCCCCACACCCAAGACATAACCCCCAGACCCTGGAAACCCCCCTTGGACAGACCCAGGACACCCCGCCCCCACCGTAGACCCTGGACAGATCCCCATGCATATCCCAGACCTCCACTCCCCTGGACTGCCACCCCCACCCTCATGGACAGACCCTGGTACCCCCACCCCCATAACATGGACAAAAGATAAATTATTTTGATTAAATAACTAAAATGAATGTTTTTTTATTATAACAACATATATCCATTCCAAAATAATAACATACATAACATAGATAATATTAATAAAAAACTCATTAACACCATAATAAACCGAACATTATAGATATTTTAAAAAAGAAAATTATATCAAAATTTAATAATGACAATCCCAATATTCATTGTTTTTTAAAACAATATTTTATACTCATCTTATTTCCTGGTTCCAAATTCAACTGAACCATCACTTTTTCCATGCAAAAACATGTTCTTCAATGCGAACTGATATACTGAAATAAATAGAATTCACACATCAGTTGCCATAGAATGGAAAAACCACCAGAAACTCGTCATCAATCAATAAATGAATAAACATATATAGTATTCAGTCACATAGAAAAGAAGTGGTAAAAAACCCCATGCATTACATGGTCTATTTCAGAAAATTCATCCCTAAAAAAATTCCAAATATATAATAATAGTATCCCATTGGGACCCAATTCATACCAATCAGAATTAATAAGGAAGGACATACCAAAAAACTTATGAAAACATATATTTTTTATGATAATTACTGCATGTTTTTAGGATTATTTAGATCATTCTAGGTGTAGAATAGTTAAAAACATGAATATAAATGTTTCAAATTGTCGACATATAGGATAACATTGTAGAATGATCTTATTGGGTGATGAATAGATGATGTTAGGAGTAGAATATTTTCCTAATTTAGGGTATAGTGGTCTAAGTATCATTGATGAAATTTGTTCTCCCTTTTTGGAAAAAATATGTTTGAATCATAAAAAACATCAAGGGGAACACATATTGCTTGTCTAAAAGAAAGAGATACATCTTTTAGAGAGAAATTTAAGAATTTTGATTCATTGCATAACACCTGAATGGGAAGATAGATCACCCGAGAAAAATAAATGAAAAACTATCTTCTTTTAATAATGAAAAACCAAATATTCATTGTTTAGAAACCTGAAAAAAAACATATTTTATTGTAGATAAACCTATAAATATATTATGGAAAATGAAAATTCAATGTAAAATAAAACTATGAAACTTTATTAAGAAAAAACATAACAATTTTACTATTATTAAAAAATTAAAATGAAATCATCAGTTGGAAAATAAAGAAAAATGGATGAAAAAACATCATTACAAAAATATATAATCAAAAATTTAAATGACTTTTCAGTTAGATACAATAAAATTAAAACATAATGCGTGTTTGTTATATCAACTTAACCAACTAAAACATAACAAATTCGATACCTGTACAACATATCAACCATAAATCGAAGAGAATCGATGGATTGTGGGGTGGGTGATAAGTGAAATGGTCCTGGAGCAATGATTAGGGACCACGAAGAAGGAATCCAAAAAAAGAGAAGTTGCTGAAACCCTATATTGGGAAAACCGAAGAATCATAAGTTTATTTACTACGAGGAAGAAGTAATAGAGGAGTAGCAGAAACTGGAGAGTGGGGAGACGAAAATCAATTCAGTTTGAAACAAAATGTTGTTTATTTTTTCAGTATTGTGTAAACTCATTTCATATGGATGGGTAGTTTGAAAGCAGTGAATAGATAGACTGATCTTCTAGAAGGGGATTAATCTATATGATCTTAGAATGGCATGTAGATTTTTATGTTGAATGTACAATTTTTTTAGTAAATAACTTGTTAAACTAATATGTTCATAGAGGATATGTAACAGATATGTTAAAATAAAAAACAATTCGAAACATGATGAAATAATAAATACTTACCTAACATCATTGCTGAAACTAGTTTGTAAAGATACAAAGTTCCAAAATGAGTCACTGCTCCCATTCAATGATGGTGTATCTCTCAAAATTGTAGTGTTACTCCACCCTATGAACCTATATGTAGGATCAAGAGAATACAAACAAAGTTAATGTTTACTAATGATTTATCACACATTCTCATTCTAATGCAGTTGTAATGCTCTAATCATATGTAAAAATTTTAAATTTTCAACAAATAAAATAACATATAAATAAACAGACTTTTCAAATAAGAACTAATAGTTGTATAAGAGTCTAAGACATCATCCCAAAATTAATAAACCTTAATTTTATATGGAAAGGAATAAAAATTTATTTTTACCATTGAGAAATAAAATATATAATGTAATGTACTATTCAAATAATAACTAATTGTAATGAATATTGAAACTGAAATGCTGTAATTGTGAATGTCAAAATAATGGAGACAGTTTGGAATCCAATCATATATAACAAAATCTAGAATGAAAAAATAATAATTGTGAAAAGAAGTGTGTGTGCGGTTACAAAAGCTGCAGTTTATTAAATGATAATCACATTATTCCTTCAATGATGGTGTGTTTATCCAATATCTAGTGTTACTCCACCATGTCCCCTTATATTCTGGATCGAAACATTACATTAATATTGATTATAATGAATATATTGAATGCATAAATTAGTGGTAAAAAATATTCTAATAGAAGTGGATTAAATATAGAGACAGTTAAAATAGTATAAAACATAAATAATAATCACATTGAACCTTTGTAATGATTTTCATCCGACACATTGAACAATATCTATACAAAACAATTTAATAATTAGAAATATAATGTATAAAATTATAATTAATGATAAGTAAAATTAACTGTATCAAATTCTATAAGTCAAAAAAAACTGAACCATAAACAAGGAAAATTTGACAATAAAGAAGACAATAAGTTGAAACCAATAAATCATACCAAATTCAAATGATAGGAGGATAAAAATTTGTAATAAATAAACCCCACCTAAACAACCCCCTGCCCCTCCCTTTCCCCCTCCCCCCTCACCTGAACTTCCATCCCCCCAACAACCCCCTCTCTCTGCCCTCTGCACCCCACCTGCACATCCACCCTACCCCCTCCCCTGCCCCTCCCCCCACCTACACACCCCTCCCCTGCCCCCCCCCCACTAGCACACCCCTCCCCCTGCCCCCACATACACACAACCCTCCCCCTGCCCCAGCAGACCCCCTACCCCCCGACCTGCACACCCCCCTCTCCCTGCTCCCCTGCCACCCACCTGCACACCCCACCCACCCCGCTCCACCTGCACATCCCTCCCCCAGCAACCCCCTAGCCCATATCCCCCCACCCCACATGCACACCCCCTCCCCTTTCCCCCAGCACACCCCCTACCCCATGCCCCAACCTGCACCCCCACTCCCCATCCCCTTCCCCCGACCTTGCAAACTGAAAACCCCCATACCCACCCAATAAAACACCTACCCACCCTCCACATTTCATTCCACATCAACCACTTAATGAAATATGTGTATAAAGGATCATTGGTGATGTTTTTGTAGAAAATCATTTTTCCGTAGATCACAATGATGGATGATTCCCAGGAAACCAATCTAGAATTTGGAATGAGTAGTTGATTCCTTTATGATTAATAAATCTTGATTTGTTGGATAATCTAGAATAATTTCTAAGGATATGTATCCATTTAGTGGGGAGTTTGTAATTAACTATATCATAATGGGTCAGAAAATTCAAATGAAATTGAGTTTTTAGTCTCCAAGTAGCATGAGTTTCATGAATCGGTATTTAGAAAAACAAATATGAGTGTCGGAATGTCTCTTGTGAAGTTTTTGTGCCTATTTAGGTGTTAAGGTGGTTCATTTGGTAATCAAGTAGAAGTTAGAGGTTTTCTAGTCCATTCCACATAATTTTAAGACAAATTAATTACCATGTATATGTACACTGGGTACCATGTCTAACGAAGGAAAAATTAGTTGATTATGAGTTTTATAGTGGGGAATCCTTTAGTGGGGAACAAGGTATGGTTTACTGGATATCCAAGTGATAGGTTTGTGGTTGTGTTCTCTAAGTATTTAAAACTCCTTTACTATATTCATGTAGTACATGTCTTGAATGAGATAGTGGTGGTACATGATAAGATAATAGACCTAGAATAAAGAATAGATTGAAGATATGGGATGAGATATGGGACCTCAACCAATGAGAGTGGGTGATATAATGAAATGATCAATAATAAAGCTCTTTATTTTTCAAACATCAGTTATTCAGATCAAATCACAATGATTTAAGGTGTGATGAATAACCCAAGAATCAAATCAACATCATCTATATTATTCATAAAAACTCATGATGTTTTTTTATCAATAAGCACTTTCACTTCCCATCCCCTACACCATCACCCCCTGCCCCACCCCCTACCCCCCTCTTTCACCCCAAGCACTAATGCCCCTCTGCCCCCATACCCCCTACCACACCTCATGACCACATTTCACCCCTACCCTAACACACCACCTCCCTAACTTGAGCCCCTCCCTTTGCCCCATGCACCCACACTACCCCCTCCACACTACACACCCCTCCCCTGGGCATTTCATGATATCATGCCAACCAAATAAATATCAGATCATGTTGTAACCTAGGCATACCAATTTCTCAGGTCTAAACAACCAACTACTCATCAAGAATGACTCTGTGATTAAATTACAATAATCATGATAATGTCTATAAACTCCAATAAAAATTATGGATTGAGGTTGATTCCTAGGAACCTCGGGTAATCAATAAATAAAAAACATCCCCCAAGTCACCATGCCAAATGGTCAGATCCCATACATCCTGATAAAGATTAAGTAAAATCATCAGGATTGACTGGATAATCCTAGTGATAACATAGTCATCTCATAATAATAATAATATTGAATAAAAATAAATAATCCCCTAATCCAACTCAGTTAAATCCTAGTTAGGTTTGGAATCCTAGGGACTTGTGGCATCCCATGAATTCCATATAGACATGAGGAAGAATCACAACATCCCAAGCATTATTCACATGGTTTAATAGTCGGATCCCAAGATACATGTCTGGAATCCATGAAGACATCATCATGTATAATTGGTCTCACAACCATAGCAAATAATTCCCATGGTCAGATCCTAGTAAACAATCTTAGGCAACCACCATACCTTCGTCAGATCAGGCCCATAGGTCAGGTCCCAAGAAGTACATCTGGGCACCATGGTTGCATCCAGAATAAACATATGAAGGTATAAACAAATGATAAGGGTTTTAAAGACATCCAAACCCATCACTAGATTTCATAACCCCATGTAATTATACATTTGATATATATTTTAAGGTGACACCCACTACCATCCCTACCAAGGGAATATGAATCCGCTTAGGGTTAGTTTGTCAATAGGGCACCCATTGGGGTCCCCTTGTAATAGAGTCACCCTCACACAGGTCCTCGGTCTCCATCCAGGTCTTGGTTCAAGAACTGATGCTCAATGTAATACTATTTTTCATTGAATCATACTCAATTGATCTCAATATTTTTTACTACACTAGATATGTCATGTTGACAAGACTCAAGATATGGCACATGACCCATTTTGGTCTTCAAGGTCTCACAAGGTCTATTTTCTCACCTAACCCATGTCCATAACCTAGGCTAAGTGTGTCTCAAGCTAAGGACTAGACTATTAGTGTCAAAGGTAAACCAGCATACACCAAGGTCAATCAAGGCCCTAGCACTTTATAAATCATAATCAATGAATTTAAATTTAATTAATTAAAACAGTTAATTAAGTAAACGGAATTAATTTATATATTGTTTATGGGGTTAATTTAATTTAAATAAATTGATCACTTCATTAGCAAGACTACAATCCATGAGAATAAATCAAAAGCATAAATATCACATGGTAAAGTATGCATTCTTCCTATCTTTATTCAATGATTTTCTAATTATTTCCCAAAGGTAGGAATATGTTTCCACGCACAACAAGGCCATTCCATGATCAGTCCCACCCCACATAACAATTAACGATCCCAACTCTCTCTAAGAAGCTTAAAAAAATTATCTAAAACATTTAAAATTAATTTATCAATTTAATTATAAAAGGGATTAATCATCAAAAATCAAAATGGATACCTTATTACACTAGAACCAAGTCCAAAGACATCCCAAGGGTCTATCTCATATCTTCGGAAATACATCAAGAAAGATCCCCAAAACAATGCTAGTAAAATTATAAATTTAATTTAAAATTTAGTTAAAGATTAAGAAAATCCACAATGATAACATAATATACCAAATCGCTGAGAAACCAGGGGGAGAGGGAATCTTGGGATATCCTCATCCTAGGTGGTATGAAATACCCTTGAGAAATGAAATATGGTTTCATCTCAAGACATTTTCACATGCTTGTCAATTCTCGGAGTTCATTAAGCGCATACAACTCATATAAATAGAAGATGAAACTATGGCACCACCTACCACATAGTTATATGAGCCTCTCCATCTGATATTGAGTGATGGACTGATCTAAATCAACAAGATTCCTCAAAATAGATAAAATCCCCCATGTTATATATTTAGAATGAAATTCCATGAAATGGTGAGAGTGGTCACTATGGGTACTATCAAGGTTGGAGGGTCACACGCATAGGGTATCTAGGAAGAGTGTACCTCCATGATATAGGTTGAGGGTGGAGGGTCGTGGATCAAGGGAAGATGGAGAAGGATGGCACTGCCATGAGACAGTTCAATGGTGAAGGGTCGTGGATCAGGGGAGGATGGAGGAGGAGGGTGCCACTGTGAGAGGGACGTCGAGGGCGGAGAGTCGCTGATCATGGGAAGATGGAGGAGGATGGAACAAATGATTGTGTATCGAGGAAAACATAGATGGAGCCCAACAGATTTTTGAAAAAAAAGGGGACAGAAAACTATTGGGGGAGAACGGAGGAGCCCGACAGATTTTCGGAAAAAATGGGGGACGACAAATTTTAGCCACTATTTTTTAATTAAACTGAGGTTATAAACCGAATATGGCCACAGACCTATAAAACTGTGGCAATAGGTCCGTGGATATAACCTAAATTTCTAGTAGTGGAAAATATAAATGTGTGAGTCGAAAATAAATGGGAATTATTTTTCATATAGGATTAATTATGGAATTATATTTCCAAAATGATTATGGATGTTTCTTCCCTTTTAATTGTGTGTATTCTATATTTCAATATTTGATAATTTCTCAAGAGTGAAATGTTTATATGTTGAGGAGTGATAAATATTATATTTTCACATATTTTATTTAGGTAGAAATTGTTTCTATACATGATGAAATTTTGAAATATTGTTTTTAATATTAAATACTTGTTTATATTACTTTAATTTTTCTTGATTCAAATCTTTACCTGGAATCGCAAGGCCCCAAACAAGTTCACAATCCCAGACTCAAAATCTATTCACATATCTGGATAATTTTTTATTCTATCCTATAACTCTCAAATTAAAAATCCTAATAAGATTTAATTCAACTTGAATGTATATAAAATTTGGTGGATAAATTTATTAACTATGTACATTCATTATTTTTCCTCATTCAAGGACATAACGGCCAGGGAAATTAGAAAATTAGAATATGAATAGTCTGCATGCCATAAAATATTTTCATGTTAAAGCTATCATAACATTGGATACACTTATAAAACAATGTTCAACTTCTATTGATAGAGATAGAAGATATCTAAGAATTATCAATTAAATACTATGTTCTATAATTTTTTTTATGTGGGCTGAAAATGAGCCCAAATTTTGAAGTTTATTTTTTAGGGAAATCTATCCAGGTATTTTCTATAAATTGTAAATTACCCTTTAATTTTAATGTATAGCCCTTATCAGGGGATAAAGTTTAGTTTTTTCATTTTAATGGTGTTATATATTTTTAATGATTATTAGATTATCTACCATCCTCATATCTCATTTATCTCATTTTTTTATTTGTTACTCCAACTGTGTTTCCCTTAGGAACTCAACTAGAAATAGAGATCTGACCTCAATGTTTCTTCAAGAGAGTTATTAGTTGTTTAATTGAGTTTAAAATACTTTAATTACTTTTATTTTTTAAATTATATGAATTTATTTTATGGTTAAATTGTTTTTGGTGATCATCCACCCATTTTTCACTAAAGTTTGAATTATTCAGCTCATTTAACAGTCATCATTCCCTTCACATTTTTTTTTCTGTGCATATGGGGGAGCATGGAAGATATTATCATGGTCAGTAAATAGGATGTATAGATTATTTTTTAATGAGGATTACCCTATATATATATATGTCTCTGTGTGTGATAATAATAATTGAAACAAAAAGTTGTGGTGTGATAGTTTATCATCACCTCAGTTAATTGACACATGATATTCCTTATGAACAACAATTTCAATAACCATGACATCCCATAAATATTTTCCTACATTATTTATTATAAAATAATTTTTTTTATTTATTTTCATTTACATATACAGATATTTATATATTTCATTCAGATTTAAAACACTCATTTATATTATTTATGTTGTATTTATTCTAGTGAATCTATGATAGTGACAATAGGAAGAAAGTGCGTGTGGGAGGCCTCAATGAGATCTAAACTAGGATGGGACACTAAGGTATGTGTTTAGATGAATAAGGATTTAATTTAATAGTAATTCAATAAAATAAAATTCTGGTAAATTTGGTATCATTTATAGGGAGGATAAGTGCTTACACACACAGTTTATTTATAAAAAAATATACAATTTCAAATACAGAAAAGTACAACAATATTTCATATCATTCATTTCATAGGTCATGATATATTCTAATGATGATGTTTCACATTATTTGAATGCTAATATCGTATTCGGTAAGCCTAGTAGGGAAGAGAAATTTAATATTCAAATCCAACAAATCACCAAGATGATTCAAGATAATTTTAAGATGCTAGTAAAATCTAGCGGGCTAATAGCATCACTGAACATCCTAGTTGAATAACTAAAAGTTGTATATAGAGAATGAAAAAAGATATATAGAGTGAAATTACTATTCCACATGAAATGTATGAAAAAAATGGTGGAATTTATGAAATTATTGAAGATCCAATTCCCTCTACAACCAAAGAATACCCAGAATCCTAGCTTATAGAAAATAGTTTGAAGTTTAATGTTTTAGGGGAGATTTATCTTCTAAGACATGATTTAAATCCAAAATTATTTTTTTGATTTGAAAAATAAATTATGTGATTCATATTTTGTAGATTAAGTTCCATTACCTTATTCTATTGTGCAAGAAGATGAAGAAGTTACTAGTCTTGACTATAGACTGGAAGATATAGGGAAATGGTACAGTAGTTCATAGTAGGGTTAAGAAACAAAAGATATTTTTTTGAGAAATTATATTATTAAACTAAACTAGTAGAGAAACAAAATCATATTACATACCTTCATCACCACAAACAAACCACTCCCTTATAAGAAAAAAATAGATATCACCCTTATGTTCTACTCCCTCCACCTATACACTAAAAATTCTATCTTTCAACACTTCTGGAGGTTAGGGATATTTATATATTATCAAGGGGTGATCACTCAAGAAATACCTCTATGGAATATAGAAACAATAGTGTTTGGTGTTGTCAAATAAATAAATACATTCCAACGTCAGATTAGGGATATACCACTACAATTGGTGACTAGGGGTAGTAGAAATTAGTGCCCGCATGAAGCTCCGAACAATGTTATATCCTCTTTCCCATTTATCTTTATTTTTTTTATCTTATGTTTTGTTCATTATTTATAAGTATAATTGAAATTTTATTGGATTTTAACACAAGGCATATATTAGAAAATATTTTCATATTCGGTCTTTCTTTCTCCTAATATTTTCTTCCCTTATTTATATTTTTTGTTGATCTAAAATGTGTGTTAGAATAATCTATGTGTGGGTGATTTCCAAAAAACTTATTTGTTTTTTTGTGTTTTTATTTTTATTATTTTTGGGATAGTTGAGTCATTAAAAAAATATTCATTTCAATTTTCATACATGAATTAATTTTTAGAGATTATAAATAACTTTAAAAAAATTGATTTTCAATGATTGTTAACATGAGAATGTTTTTCTAGAATGGGATTTTCAGCCATTTTTATGATTTTGACTAATTTTTGAAATCAAAGCCGATAAAATAATAAATCGTAAAAATCATATCTTTTATTGTATTAAATTTTTTTACATAATCATCCTTGTACCCACACATTATTTATAGAATCATGTTTTTGGTGTGACAGTGAGGAATTTTTATTTTTCACTTTCGATGGTTTGGAGTTCATAAATGGTATTTTTATGATTCACTCATTTTATTATTTAGACACATTTTATCATAAACATATCTTTACATTTAATCTTCTTTATCTATTAAAATTGATGAATTTTATTATATATTTATTCCACAATAGAAGACAAATTTTACTCACCTACCCACAATATTAGTATTTTCTGTGGAAATTTGATTTTTATGTGTTGGGGGAGGGCCCTTCAAATGTGATCTTTTGACTTTGTCAAATTTTTGGGTTTTTTGATGTGTTTGTCTTAATATTGGGTGGTTGATAGAGATAGTATTGGGTATGATTCATCATTCCATTTTTCTTTATTTGGATAATATGGTAATTAATAAAAACAATTGAAAAAATCAAAAAAAAAAAGAAAAAGATTTTGTTTTGAAGAGATAGAAATTTTAATTTATATTAATGATGTGTCTCATGTCCATATAAAATTTCATAATCATGAAACTTACCCAAATGTGTCTACACATTGTGCATTAGTAAGAATATTAATGAGAGAGGATATCACATTGTCTTAGTAATTTAATCATGGCCGTGGATGAAATAAAAAATAGGTTCTTGGATGACTGGTAAGTCTCACTATATTGTAATTGAAAATTTAGGATCACCCAATCATGGGAGGAAACAATAATCCCCAATATAAGAAGAAACTACTTTTAAATTTATTGAAACAATTTCACATGGGTATTCTATTTATTTATCGAAAATCAATTTACGTTCACATTAAATATATTATTCAATTTTAAAAATAATGTATGTAAAATTTGTAATTATTTTTCTCATTATAAATTTAAAACCTGTGATATCAATTTTTATTTACATAGGAAAAAGGGTGACATTCAGATTATTATATACTTTTTACACTACCCTGAAGTAAGAGGTCCTCTTTGTGTAAGGGTAAACTGATTTACCCTTATGCAACATTAATCATACCATCAACACATGATTATTATGTTATGTGTATGGATAATATATTTAAAATTATGTATCTGGTTACTCCAACATTTAGATGCATTCTATGTATATTGATAGTATGGTTTAACCATTCATAGATTAGAAAAAAATACTAACCCTTATGAAACTATACTCAACTACCACTATGAAGTTGTTGAATCCACCATTACATTATCCCTATAGATTCCCCATACACAACATTAATAAACATAAATATAAACATTTCTGACAATGGAACCATCCTTTAAATAGGATTCAATTAGAAAACACATTTGTTGAGAAGAAGGCCTGTGTATGGGTAAAAAAAATTATAACATTAAATTTATAATTAATCCAACATTTAAATAATTAATAATGTGATTTTGTATCTCATTAATTTTTCATTTACAATTAAATAAATTTACTGAATTTTAATAATTCTAAATCAATTTCTTATGTTCCAATAAATAATTATAAGAAAAAAATTAATTAATTGCATAAATTATATAAACAATTAAAAACTATCTTGTAAAATTAAGAAACCACAAATCCCTTTTAATATCCAAAAATTATAAAGGAATGTAGAGAGGAAAAATATATAAATTTTAGTAAATTACCTTAATAAATTTCTCACCCATGAAAATTTTAAATAAACACTTAATAAAAGACTAAAAAGGGTCCAAATAATCACACAACAATATACATCTAAAGAGACACACTTCATCTAGAAGATTGGGAAATTAAGACTGTGTTATCCAAGTAGAGAAACAATCTCCCTGGGAATATACCCCTCAAATAGTATCAACACTATCAATAATATCTAATTTTAAAGGGGGAATAAATACTTTTATCAAGACAGAAATCATAGCATAAGGCCAAACATGGGGACTTCACACATATCCAAACAATTTCCCAATTAAACCACAAAAATTCACAACAAGTCTATATAAGAAACTCAAAAAACAATTAATATTTATAAAACAATATAGAAACATATAATTGTAAAGACTTGATTCATAATGATTGAAAAATTCATAGAATGTTATTTTGGAAAAACCATCATATTTGGAACATTAATAATTTTTATTAGGAATCCTCTCAAATAAAAAGATGCACATTATTCATCGTCGTAAAATTATCATTATTATTAATACCTTATAAATATTTTAATTTATCACTTAATCAAAAAATGAATAATAAATCAAACATAAAATAGAATTTACAACATTCACAATATTTAATTCTTGACAAGTAATGAAAAATTTAGGTTAATAAGTTTAAAATTTTGGCATAATTTTCAATAAGTGTTGGGAAAAATCCTCAATGTTTAATTTTTAGTATTTTTTGGTTGATTTGGTCTATTGACTAAATATTTATGAAAAGATTAGTTTTGGAGTTCCAAAATGAAATTTTAGTGTTATAAAGGTTCTTAGATTCATGAAATCATGTATTAAAAATGGAAGTTGAGCCATTAAAAAAAGGGGTAAGTTACATGACGATGAGAAGTACTATAATAGAAAAATGGTGGTATATTACATGATAATAAGAAGTTTATGAATAAAAAATTTTGTACGTTACATGGTTATGATATGTTACATGTATGAGTAATTTCATTTATTATTCATAAAGAATTATTGTTTCATGAAAAAAATTATTAGGAGTATAATGAAAAGGTGGTGTTGAGATGGAATGTTATGTAAAAGAGAGGAAACACTTATAAATTAGAGTTCCCCTCCCCATTTGATCCTAAGAAACCATAAAAAATGTCCAAAGGAACATAATTCATAAAGGAATTTCATAAAATATTTCCCTATGTTAAGGATTCATAAGAATATTAGTTTCGTGAACGAAGGTTGTTTCGTGAAAGAAAAGGATTCCCAATAGTTTTGATTTTCATAAAAGATTTTACGTTTTCATGAAATGTTATGAGTTTCTCAAAAGTAAATGTTTTAAAATGGTTTGAGAAGAATTATTAATAACTAGGAAGTTTTGTGAATGTTGAAAAAGGGGTTTAAAAAATGTAAAGCTTATTTGAATCAGACGGTATTTCCACGTAATTTGGTGGAAATAGGTACTCATCAATTCAATGAAATTAAATCTCCATGATGAATAAAATAATTTTTAATCCATATTGATTCAATAGATCAATAAGAGAATATTCTAAATGAGTAGTGATCATAGTTTATATGAGATATTAGTGAGCTATCATATTATGGATGCTAGTGATGTAGGTGGGATATTGAGTCTAATCCAAACAAAGTAACAACTACTCACATTAGTGGATTTGGTACATCCACAGATTTCTTGTGTATACTCCTTGGATATATCCCAATTCAGGTTAGAAAATTAAAATATCTACGTCTCATGAATTATATCATTTAATTTCACTATTTTTATAGTAAAGTGATAGAATAGTGTTCTTAATGATGAAATTAATATTCAAAGGGGATGTTGTATTAATCGGTCATACATTGATTCCCACCCCCCATCATAGTATTTAATAAAATGGGTGTAGAACTAATAGACTTCATATAAAAACTAGAAGGTTGGAAAAACTTTTGAAAAAATCATAACAATGATTCACTGGAATCTTTTTGTGTAAAACATTCCAAATTAAATTTGTAAAAAAAAGATAAATGAAATATTCATTATAAAATTATATCATTAATTTATGAAAATAATTTATAGGAAAACAAATTTTTTGAAGTGAGCCTATCTAAATATTACCACACACATTATCACACTACATGGAATAAAATTTAAGATTACAATCTCAAAGTAATTTTTCCAATTTTTTTTATTAATTAAAAAATCCTACTATCTGAAAAAATAACCAATTTAATTTACCTTTCATCACATAATTTAAATAATCCACCATTTACAATTATGAAAAATTTAATATGTTTATTGAAAAACTATTTCATAGTTTTAATATATTTAAAATATAACAATAATTATGTTTAACATACCATATTTGTCATTCAATCATCACATATATTGAAATGTTAAATTCATTCATTATAAATTAAATAAATAAATTAAATCATTACATGTATCATTAACAAATAATGACGTTCAAATAATTCAATTTTTCCATCATAAAGGTTCTAAAGATTTTTTAATATAATATTTTACCATGAGCCCCCTTATGAAAACACTACTATTGTTTATTGATTTCACCTATAGTTTACT
Organism: Viscum album; assembly: GCA_963277665.1. Taxonomy (NCBI): domain Eukaryota; kingdom Viridiplantae; phylum Streptophyta; class Magnoliopsida; order Santalales; family Viscaceae; genus Viscum; species Viscum album. The sequence continues at coordinate 1,098,968,594 of OY728157.1, forward strand.
GCATGTAATTGTATTTAATTTATTTAATTTTATGTTAAAACCATATTATATTCCATAAAAAGTGACAAAAATTTAAATAATCATAAAAATAGGTTCAAAGAATTATACAATCGGGGGAATCCATCCTTCACACTATTATATTATCCACTTTGGGCACCCTGAGTCAACTTCATCATTTTTAAAAGTATCCTGAAAGTTAATGGTTCATCATTAGTGAAGATTTCCATCTCTTCATGTACTTGAATCCAGAACATATGTGATTATCCAAAGATAAATCCTTTTATAAATAATGAAACATAAAATCATCAAAACACCATTAACTTCATAAATAGAGTGACATCTATAATTATAGCATGGAATAATTTTACACATAACATAGAGAAAAACCAATCATGTAACTCCTCAAGATTGTAGAAAAATACATCATATAGAACAATTATAACTAGTAAAAAATAATCTAATTCTAAGATGGAAATAATGAAAAATGAAAATAGGAAATATAATCATACCCTAGGATAAATTTCACAGCATCGTGCTTGAGAGAAATAGTCAATAATGGAATAGAATACTACATAAATGAGACCGTCACTCGAATTCAACTCACCAGAACAAGAGGACAGATATTAGATTTAAAATTTTATTATATCTCTAAACTCATTCCCATGGAATAAAAAAGTGTCCAATAAAATATTAAGGTATTAAATTTAAAAAGGAATTGCAACCCCATCCCTGATACTAAATTATCTCCATCATGCATGAGGACAAAGAAATAACTCACTACCTTTGAATGAAATTATCATTTAGGTTTGTAATAAATAGTTTTAGTGGTACAAACAATTAAATCTCAATGGATGAAACTGGTGGGATTAAATTATAGAGAAGGATGGAATCTATATTCATTCATGTAAAGCATTGAAGATATAAATGTAATGAGTATATCTCAAGACATTTAATTGATAGTGGAAGAAAAATGGAGTGTTATGAGTTTTGTAAGGTATCACAGTGGTCTCAAAAAATATGAAGTTACATTTGATTATGGTAGAAATAATTGTTCTCAAATACCACTAATAAGAAGAATCTCCTTCCAATTAGACACCTTCACCATTGAAGAATTAAATATGTACTGAAATGGATCTTGAAACTTCTCCCATTAAATGAACGACTCTTCATAACCACCAAGAAATAAGAGTGATCACTATTGAGATTCCCCAGGTTGCATCATCACTCCCAACGAAAAATTGAGATCTTCCCTAGAATGGAAAAATTTTAAGAATGCACAACCTCCTCTAAACAATTCTCTATATCATTATCCAAAACCAATCCCTTATACTTATGCATACCCTAGTGTTTATTCTATATTAGTTTCTTCCTCCATGAATAAGTATTAAACAACCCATTTTGTTAATCTGATGGAAAATATGATAGGACATAATCGACATGATCCTAGAGATGATTTTATCCATAATCAATTGATATAAATGAAAAACAGTCATTAATTCATAAAATGAGACTTTGAAATATTTTATATTTATTAGTTGAATAATTTTAACACAATTCCGATATTCTGGCCCATTAAAACACTAGCACAAAAAATAACTATACATGAACCATTTCTTGTTCTCAACCCCAAAAAAAATGTTACCTAACAAATAATGTTTATTAAATTTGAAATTACAATCATTATAACATATAGGGATAAAAGTTATTGTGTCATGGATGGTCTCCCTTATTTATGCCAGATTCTATGTTAAGCTAAAAAAGTTTCCCAACTAACCTTTACAACCCCTACAAGTTATTATCTAAAAATAAGAACATTCCTATCAACCAAAATCATTGATACCACCCAGTCATGACCCCCTATAAACTGGTACCCCTCAAGGGCATGTACATAAGATAAGGAGATAACCACCTCTTCTCCCCTTCAACAAGCCATGGGTTTGAATCATGCTATGAATGAATATAATGCAGTTTTAGGAGGTATTTCCATCAATATACATGTATAATATCTAAGGTAATATATATCAATAACAAAAACCACCATTAAAAAATATTCATCATAATAAATTAAAGATCCCAATATAATAATGTTATGTCCAAAAAATTCATAAAATATGGAAAAAAACAAACAACTCAAAGGTAGATACATAGGTGGTTATCTGCACTCAAAACAACTCATTTGAGTCAGTACTATCCATCCTAGTAAATAACCATCTCTTATGGAACTAAAAAAAGTTTACATATACAAACGATGAGAATAACATGTATACCATATGGGATTATCGAAACAATTCCCATGAAAAATCTGAATGAACCATACTAAATCATAGTGAATAAACAAATGAAAATGACTCACTACTAAGAGAAGTCCAGATATAGTTTAATCTTCACCATGGATCTCTCTCAAATAAATTCATAGATGTATGTAATATAATATAAAAATCATACATAGATGAATTGAACCATGCTTAAAATCCCTCACTGATTGGTCACTCCCACAATCCAATGAAAACACAATTTTCTCATCTATTGGATGAGTAATCCAGAACCATGTGAAAATGTATCATATCCAATATGAATCCCATAAACCAGACAAAACCTTATCATCATCAAATAATAATATCACCATTTTATCTATTTATAAGTACAAAACACACCAGATCCAATGTATCATTAATAATTTCTCAATACATGACAACCCACACATGTCCACAAATGCAAAACCATATTCACCACTATCTGATTCTGGTGTGTGATATAATCCCAATCAATAAGATCTTGCAAATAAATTTATAGTAAACTGTGATCTGTCCCATCCCATTAAAGAGAAAACAGTATACCTCAGTTCATCATATCATGGGTATTCTCACACTACACTATATGTTAAGAGATAGGGGAAGAGGGGGTATTACACCGTCCATTCCATCACTAAAAATGATATAGGGAAACTCATTCAAGGAAAAAATTGAGTGTTGGTTTCCATACTTATATGGGTCGAGTGGTTTATGAAATAATAAAATATAAAGTATATCACACACAAAAATCAATAATGTAAAATACATGTCCTTATACTCATTAATAGTTATCATATTACACAACACCAGAACTCCACTACTAATGTCTCGATATAAAACAATCACACATGAATCCTGATTAAATAATTAATATTAATCATCCATAAGTTTTTTAATATATTTATGTATTCAATTTCCAATATTACTACTTTAATCCACTGTGTTGATCTCCTTTGGTACCATAATTCACAAATTCTTATGAATTTTATCATTGCCTACATTCACCAATGAATAACCATTTTCTTTATTCATTATTTTCATTTCATAATAACTATATATTCTATGACTCTTACTAAGATACCATAATAAATGATTCACTTGTAATGCATTGATTAAAACTATGTCAATCATTTTGGATACATAATAATCAAAATCTACAAAATCCCCCTTTTAAATAAAATCATAAATAAATTACACATTAATTAATCCGTATTTGAATTCCGTAAAACAACCACAATTTCATTCACAATGCCATTTTCTATAATATTATCAATCCCACCAACAATAAAATAAATGATAATTATCCCTAGGAAATTTCCAGAAATCGATTATAATATAATCAATCTAACTACTAACTACATCATCACTAGTATAGTCCTAAGACTCCACTCCCATCCCTCACCAAGATCCCAACTATTACAGATAGATAATCAATTAATATACAACTATAAGAATTCTAGATCATTCACACATATAAATAAATTATTTTTATCACACAATATCAAGGGTAAATTAATGCAGTAAAACTAATATGTATGTGGATTTTTCAAACTATAATGATATCACTTATCCTAAATAAAATTAATTATTTGAAAACAATAATTTCATTCCAACAATTGAATTTACTAATTCATTATTTGTAGGATATCAGTTATAAGAAACTTTTTTCCAGAAGCTATAAATTGCTAGAGAAAATCATAAATGATCTATAATTATTACTGTAACATTTAATCCTTTTTTGGAAAATAATAATAAAATTTCATGTGTATTTGGAAAAATAATTCGATCATCCTGACTTAATGTGGTTAATAAATTTCTAATAATATTAATAATTATACCAACAAAAACAAAAATGAACAATTAATAAAACACTATCTATTGAAGAAAGAGCTAATGTAGACATAATTTTAAAACACATGTGATCACACATCCCAATTCAGTCCTTTAATATTATTGATAATGAAACTTTTACACCATATAAAAATTTATTAATATCAAATGTAAATATAAACCTTCTATATACTAATAACAATAATGAATAAAAATATAATAATTTCTTCTATTTAAATTTTGTAACCTCCATTCAGTATTTGATATAAATCTATATGTGATTCTATAGTTTCAAATATAAGTAATTATTATTATTATATACATGTGATAATAACTTTACCACTACACAAGTATATAATATAAAATAATAAGAGTAATTAATATTACATCATGTGAATTCTAAATTCTAATTAATAATAACATATTGTTTGTAACAATTCAACCCATCTAAATTCAAAATTTACATTTGTAAAGACCCGTAAAATTCAAGGAAATTTTTTTTTCTTAATTTTCATTGGAATTTTACAAGAACGTAGTTTCTGACGGCACCTGATTCCGAGGCCCGGTGTGCCCAGAATCATTTTCCGAATTTTGGCTCGGGTACGTTCAGTGAACGAACGAGCGGGTTTTTCTAACTTTTAAATCGGTGCTCGGAATCAAATTCTGAGGGCATCGATGGAATCCAGCGCCGTTATTTTCTTAGAAACGCCTCTTCCTAAGTGGTGTTTTCTCAGTTGTGGTTTTTAAATTTTCGGGTTTAAGTTAAGAAATAAAATAAAGTGTGCAACAACATTATTTTTATTTCACTTAAAGCCACTTAAAAGCCACATAAAGCTGCTAAATATGAGTTGAAGCGGATAGGGTGCAATTCAAAATATCCTACCCTCTTGGTAGGATATTTGTGGGGTGGGCCCGCACGAGCCCCACCGTTTCTTTTCCGCTAAGTAACACAGCAGCGAAAACCCATTTTAATGAAGTCAACTGACGTGTTTTCTAAATTCTTAACGCCCCTATTAATTGGGCGGTTTATTCGTTGAAATTAATTCTATGAATTAATTTTGTTCGTTTCTTAACACATTTTCAATTTGTTGGCATGTTAATAAAATAAGAACAACAAACCTTCTTCTTGGATGTTGTGTTAAACCATTTAAGAATCACTCAATATCTTCATCCTCCTTCGTGAAAAACGCGAAGAACGCATAGAATGCGAAGAACGCCAGCCTCCAACGAATGGCGACGAAGAACGCCAGACCCCCGAAGATCGACGACGTGACGTCGACGATTCTCCCTCCGCGACGATTCTTCCACGATGATCCATCCCCGTGACAATCTTCGATCGGCATCTTGAGGTAGGGGATTGCGGTCCTTCTAATTCATGGTGCATTATAACATCAACATGGATTTAATTGTTATAATTAAATCTTTATTTTCTTGATCCTCGGATTATGTCTACACGATGCCGAGTACCGCCCGACAGCGACGCCCTTCCGCGACGTGACGATCCTTTTCTTCCGCGATGATCAATTCTGCGACGAACTCGCGTCTGACGACGACGTTGAGGTAGGGGTCGTTTTGAAAACGATAATACCCATGTTTGTTTTCCTCCAAGAAAAGAACGCGGACCAACCAATTAACAAGTTGGTCTGCGGATTATTATTGTGGGTTGAGGTTTATCAATTGCTCGGAATTATGATGTTGTTTCAAAACGCTAACGCGGTGGGTGCGGACCAACGAACAAGTCCGAACCCACCGCCCTTTTGTTCTTGGTGTGCGGATCGGCGGACGATGACAAAACGGGCCGCAGAAACGATTTGTTGATTCCGCAGTGAAGAACGGGACACGGGATGAGCTACGGCGCAGACGAAAATGAAATCGGACCAGCGGAGTAACTCCGGTGGCCCGCGGACTCCACTGGCGGTGCGGGTCCCCAGTGCAGCGACGCCGGAGGCCGGAGGCGGCAGCGTCCGGTTTCGCGGCCGCGCAGAATCGTCAAGGGGGCGGCGCCCCCTTGCACTTGCCCGACCATCAAGGCCGAGCCACCACGCGGTCAGGCCGCGCCCACACCGGTCGGGCCGGGTCGTGCCCAGGTCGGGCCGGACCACCCTGGCTGGGCTGGGCTGCGTCGGCCGGGTCGGACCCGGACCTGGACGGGTCGACCTAGGGGGGGTTGGGCCGGGACGGTCCGGGCCCAGACCCCCCCCCGTTTCTGGACCTTTTAGGTCTTTTCTCATAACATGAGCTACGGGCCTCCGAACGATGCTCTGTCAGTGGCAATGTGATCATTGGATCGAAATGGTCGTTTCGGTATATCACACTCAAGGTTTTTGAATACTTTTGGTTCGGCCGAGTTGGTTCGTACACAAAACAAACCGGGCCCTCGGAGCGGAAACACTCCTATCGTGATCTTCTGACGTACGATTGATGTGTCGTCGACTTTGTTGAATTACTCTAAGTGAGACAGATCTTTTGGCTCACTCCGCCCGAGTTTTGGATGCAGGAGGAGTATGGTCGGGTTGGTTTTGCCTTAAAATCAACCGGGCCCCTGGAACGAAAAAGCCAATAACTCTCAGACTGGGCTTCTGATTGACGCGCCCTCTGCGACGTTGTGTTCCTGTTGACGATACGGAACTTTTGGATACATCAACACTGGACTATGTGTCAGTTGATGTATCAGCCAATCGGCTCGTGGAGCAGACCCTCCCGAACGAGCTAGTTGTGTGCGGGAACCCTAGAGCTGGCTGCGACTGCTACTGTGACGACGACAACGACTGTGCAGAGATCCTCAGTGGATTTGACGACGACGACAACAGCACTCATCGATCCTTTGTGGGTCTGTGCTACCGATCCTGTGTGGGTCAGCGCTCAGCGGTCCTGTGTGGGCCAGCGCCTACAGATTCTGTGTGGGTCTGATCCAGTGTGGGTCTTTGCGGGGGTTAGTTACCTATCGATCCTTTGTGGGTCAGATCCTTTGTAGGTCTTTGCATGGGTTAGTACCTATCGATCCTTTGTGGGTCAGATCCTTTGTGGGTCATTGCGAGGGTTTGTACCTATTGATCCTTTGTGGGTCAGATCCTTTGCGGGTCATTGTGGGGGTTAGTACCTATCGATCCTTTATGGGTCTGACGACTTAGATTAATCAGTGGTAATATCTGGTCATCTTTATCATCCTTCATAGAAGTATACATGTGTGAGCTGAATCCTGTTTACTTTTCTTTGTGTTTGTGTTGTGCTATCCTGTGTGGATTTGCATTTTTCTTTCCTGTGTGGACTGGGTTGTACTTGATCTCGGATGTTCGAGCCGAGCGAGAATTGATGACTTAGGTATATGTATGGGAATATACCTAAGTAGCGTCGAATGTTACTTCGTGATTGTATCTTTCCTTGTAGTTATCCTTTGTAGATTCTGGGAGACCTTCGGGGGTCTCAGGGTCCATACTGAGTAGCTTATACTCACCCATGCACGGGCTATGCCCGCACTACGTTATGTTGCTTGCAGTCGACGGACATCGCTGATCGTGGTTGGGGCTTGCGGAGTAGGATGGTACCTAGAGGTGGACCACTGGGCGGGACGTACTCGGAGCGTTCGGCTAGACCTGAGGAGCAGTGGAGGCTATCTGTACCCACCCTTCAGGGGGGATTTCTAGTGGATAACTCGACATTGCGGATTTACTTTTCAGTTGTTGTTTTTCCCTTCCAGTTGTACTTTACATTCAGTTTGGGATTGTATACTGGCCCACTTACATTTCCGCACATACTGTTGTACCAGTTTTTACTTAGTGTTTACATCTGCCTGCTCACTCTGTAGTGTTTGTTGTTTACTTTACAAAGGCAATGCCTTCCCTTTTTGCATGACTTACGCCTTGGTGCTAGTCTCCAGCCCTTGGCCTATGGAAGGCGGGCTTGGGGTAGTCACGGCACGGGCCCCGAGGACGGGTCAGGAAAAATTGGTATCAGAGGAGTTCGGTTCTACCACAGAACATGGGACTCTGATCTTATTTCTATGTGAAGCAATAGTGTTTAGCGTATTGGGTGTGGTTATCAGTCCAGGGAGCCTAGTGTTGGTGCGGCGGCCGACGTATCCGTACACCAGGACCCTGACTTCTGATTTCCAACTTAATTCACGAAAACATTGACTGCATGTGTGTTTCATGTTTTCCTTGTGATTAATTTGTATCAGCTCACCAGGTATACTGTTCTGACCATGGCTGACCTGTTTCCTTTTCTGAATGGCCCCACGACGGCAGCCAGTTAGGGTTCCGAGAGTTGAGCGTGACAACAGCCCGCCGAGCGACGAGGCCTCGGTGCAGAGCCCTTTGACAGCTGAGGCACCGGCGGTACCTCTACCCGCCGAGCCACCGATGCTTCCAGCCCCAGCTGCTGACGATGCACGTCGCCTAAGTGCACTTCATGAGTTCCAGCACCCGCGACCCCCCAGGTTCCGTGGGGAGACGGACCCCCAGGCAGCCGAGGACTGGCTGGAGGTAGTGGTGTGAGTTTTCCGGTTAGTGAGGACACTAGCAGACCTCATGGTGATCCCCACAACAAGCCTACTGCGCGCAGCAGTGGGCCGATGGTGGAGTTTGATGCTCCAAGTGCACGATGAGGCATCTCTTCTCTGGACAGAATTTGAGGGCCTCTTCCGTTCAGAGTTCGTCCCGGCCACCCTCCGTGCGGTGTGCATCCATGAGCTTCTTCAGCCGCGACATGGCAGCTTGACGGTCGCCCAGTACTCGGAGAGATTTACTGATCTCTCTCTCTACTCAACCAACATGGTACCGTACCCATTCTTCCGGGCCCGGACCTTTGAGCAGGGATTGAGACACGAGATCAGGGCATCGCTGATCTCCCTCAGCATTCTGACTCAGGCAGGAGTAATGGAGCAAGCCCTTTAGACCGAGAGCTTCCTTACTGAGCCTTGATCAGTAGCGAGACCTACCGCGGTGTGGCACGTAGCAGAGTCTTCTACAGCAGGCAGTCAACGGATGACTCAGGTGTCCAGGAAAACCAGACCCTCACGCAGAGGACCTCAGGACACTGGCTCAGTAGTGCGGGGCACACATCGTGCAGCCAGTCTTTCGAGAGGTAGGCAGTGCTACACATGAGGCGGGCAGGGCCACATGGCTCGTGACTGCCCGACCCACCGTGCCGAGGAACATCAGATGGTTGAGGGGCCACCCAGGCAGAGGCAGAGGGTCGACCATGGCGGTCCTCAGGGAGGAGGCGGACGAGGAAGAGGAGCTGTCCGAGCAGCGGGTGGTGGCCGACGCTTTGAGGCTCTACCACCACCACCACCACCAGGAGGTCCACCACAACCACAGGGAGCTGGCGGGCAGAGACAGGCACAGCTCCAGGCAGTGGAGGCCTACGCCCATGGCATGCCCGAGATAATTAGAGGTATGATCTCTGTCTATTCCATCCTTGATGCAGTTATTATAGACACAGGAGGGAGTCACTCTTTCATAGCCCATGCCCTTGTTCGGAGCTCGGAGATTCCGAGAGAGTCGTTGGCTCAATCCATACGGCTAGAGACTTCTACGGGAGCAGAATCAATGATTATGCACTGGTGCCGGCAGTGTGAACTTACTCTAGGAGGCGAGATCTTTGGCTGGGATCTTCTTGTAGCAGCGTCGAGGCCTTATGACGTCATCTTGGGCATGGATTGGTTATCTAAAATCCATGCACAGATTGACTGTATTAGGCGCAAGGTGCGATGTGTACGCACCGACGGGAGCAGGTTCACCTTCACCGGTGATAAGGGAGCCTTCACAGCACAGGATGGACTCTCGCAGAGGAGAGGACAGCCCATCACTCATCAGTTGGATTGCCTCATCCTAGGAGCAGTTGACGTGCGGAGTCCTAGTTTTCCTGTAGTGGTGGATCAGTACACGGACATCTTTCCTGACGACATTCCAGGACTACCACCTCGCAGAGAGGTAGACTTCCATATTGACATGTACCCTGGGACAACCCCGATATCGACTCCAGTGTATAGAATGGCCCCCACTGAGCTTTGAGAGCTACGAGTACAGTTGGAGGACTTGCAGGGCAAGGGATTCATCCGACCCAGTGTTTCACCCTGGGCTTCCCCGATATTGTTCACCAAGAAGGCGGACGGGAGCTTGTGACTTTGTGTCGACTATCGTCGCCTGAACCAGGTGACAGTGAGGAACAAGTATCCGCTACCGAGGATTGATGACCTCTTCGATCAACTCAAGGGAGAACGGTGGTTCTCATAGATAGACCTTAGGTCAAGCTATCATCAGCTCAGAGTTCGGGATGAGGATGTGTAGAAGACAACCATCAGATGTCAGTGAGGCCCCTATGAGTTCATGCTTATGCCTTTCGGCGTAACCAATGCTCCAGTGGTGTTCATGGGACTCATGAACAGAATCTTTCAACCATACCTCGATCGATTTTTCGTAGTCTTCATCGACGACATTTTGATTTACTCGACGACTGAGGAGGATCACGCCTATCACTTACGGGTTGTCCTAGACACACTCCGAGAGCACCATCTTTATAGAAAGCTCTCTAAGTGTTGGTTCTGGATATTCGAGGTCCACTTATTGGGGAACGCCATCTTTGAGGCGGGAGTTGTAGTGGATCCTGCAAAGATCGAGGCAGTGCTATCTTGGGAGCCACCCAAGAGCATGGCAGAGATGCGGAGTTTCTTGGAACTAGCTGGATACTATTGGAGATTTGTGCCAGACTTCTCTAGAGTTACAGCACCACTCTCAGCTTTGACGAAGAAGGGGAACCCCTTTGTGTGGTCAGACAGATGTCAGCAGAGCTTCCGGGAGCTGAGACAGAGATTGACCAGCACACCTATCTTAAGGTATCCTGATGATGGAGTATGATACGTAGTCTACTATGATACATCAGGGACTGGACTCGGAAGTGTCCTGATGCAGGATCGGGCAGCGATCGCCTATAGATCATTTCAGTTGAGGCCGCAAGAGAAGAACTACGCTACCCATGACCTGGAGTTAGCAGCAGTGGTCTTCGCTATGAAGACATGGTGACACTACCTGATGGGCGAGCGCTTTACAGTCTTTTATGACCATCAGAGTCTCATGTACATCTTCTCTCAGAAGGACCTGAACCTGAGACAGCAGCGGTTGCTCGAGTTCCTACAGGACTATGACTTTGAGATAGTCTATACTCCTGGGAAAGGGAACGTAGTAGCTGATGCTCTCAGCAAGAGGACGTGCATTCAGCTTCTTGAGGAGGCGATAGAGCAGCTAGCCGCTTTGAAGATATCCTTCGTGGATAGAGATGGAGCTACATTCCTTCAGTCACTCACAGTCACTCCTCCACTACTACAGTGGGTCAGAGAGACACAACGTGGGGATGCTGACTGTGAGACACGGCGTGCACAGATATCCTCAGGACAGGCACATAATGGCTTCTCCTTTGGAGCATATCACGCCATCCTTTTCAGAGGACGTACCTTGGTACCAGTTGCTTTATGGGACGAGGTGCTGAGAGAGTTTCACACTTCTCCTTTGGCGGTACTTCCTAAAGTGGTGAAGATGTACCAGGATCTCAGACGACTGCACTGGTGGCCAGGCACGAAGAAGGCTGTGGCAGAGTTCGTTTCTCGATGCCTCACCTGCCAGCAGGTGAAGGCATAGCATCAGGTACTAGAAGGCTTGGTACAGCCCTTGGAGGTCCTGGAGTGGAAGTTTGACAGGATATCTATGGACTTTGTGACTATAATTCCATGCACTTATAGAGGTCACGACTCCATCTGGGTGATTGTCGACCGACTCACCAAGTCGGCTCTCTTCTTACCCATCAGAGAGTAGAGCTCAGTAGAGAGCTTGGGGCATCTCTACATTCAGGAGATTGTACGGCTTCACAGTGTTCCATCATCTATCATCTCCGATCGAGATGCTCGCTTTACTTCTCGGCTTTGGTAGGGGTTGTAGGAGGCATTCGGGACATAGTTATGTCTGAGCACCGCCTTTCACCCTCAGATGGATGGTCAGACGGAGAGGACCATTCAGATTTTCGAGGACATGATCCGCGCATGTGTCCTCGACTTTGGTCGCAGCTGGGAGGACCACCTACCCTTGGTGGAGTTCGCGTACAACAACAGCTACCACTCCATCATCCGGATGGAACCATATGAGGCGTTGTACAGCAGAACTTGAAGATCTCCTTTGTGCTGGACAGACCCTGGGGAGTCAGCACTTGTGGGACCAGAGATGGTCTGGGCCACGATTGAGAATGTCCAGGTCATCCAGGAGATGATGAGGACAACTCAGGGCCGACATAAGTCCTATGCTGACAAGAGACGGAGGCCACTAGAGTTCGAGGATGGCGACCACGTCTTCTTGCGGGTCTCACCTCGACGTGGTTTACAGATATTTGGCCAAGGCAGAAAGTTGTCTCCATGCATCATCGGACCATTCCAGGTCCTCAGCAGGATTGGCGAGGTGCCTTATCGCCTGGCTCTACCACCACAGTTTCACTGGGTGCATGAAGTCTTCCACGTATCTTAGCTTAGGAGATACGTGCACGACCCGACGCATATCATCGACCATGGGGAGCTAGACGTTGATGATGGGGCGACTTTTATGGAGGTTCTGGTGGAGATCGAGGATCGACAGGAGCGGGTCCTACGTGGATGGTCGATTCCTCTAGTGCGCATCAGATGGAAGCACGGGAACCTCTAGGAGAGCACATGGGAGCGGGAGGCTCAGATGAGTGCTCAGTACCCACATTTGATTCCCTAGATTATGATGTATATTTACGGGGACATAAATCCCTAAGGTGGGAGTGATGTAAAGACTCGTAAAATTCAAGGAAATTTGTTTTTCTTAATTTTCTTTGGAATTTTACAAGAACGCTGTTTCTGACAGCACCTGATTCCGAGGCCCGGTGTGCCCTGAATCATTTTCCAAAGTTTGGATCGGGTACGTTCAGTGAACGTATGAGCAGGTTTTGCTACCTTTTGAATCGGTGCTCGGAATCAAATTCTGAGGGCACCGATGGAATCGCATCGCTGGTATTTTCTTTGAAACGCCTCTTCCGATGTTGCGTTTGCTCGGGTGTGGTTTTTAAATATTTGGGGTTACGTAATGAAATAAAATAAAGTGTGCGACAACTTCATTTTTATTTCACTTGAAGCAACTTAAAAGACAAATAAGCTACTCAAGCTGAGTTGAAGCGGATAAGGTGCAATTCAAAATATCCTACCCTCTTGGTATGATATTTGTGGTGTGGGTCCCACATGATCCCCACCGTTTCTTTTCCGCTAAGTAACACACCCACGAAAACCCTTTTTAATGAAGTCAACTAACGCATTTTCTAAATTGTTAACGCCCCTATTAATTGGGCAGTTTATTCATTGAAATTATTTCTAAGAATTAATTTTTTTCGTTTATTAACACGTTTTTAATTTTTTGGCATGTTAATAAAATAAGAACAACACACCTTCTTCTTGGATGTTGTGTTAAACCTTTGGAGAATCTCTAAAGATATTCATCCTCCATCGCGAAGAACGCGTAGAACGCGAAGAATGCCGGCCTCCGATGAAGGACGACAAAGAACGCCAGACCCCCGGAGATCGACGACGTGACGCCGACGATTCTCCCTCTACGATGCTTCTTACACGACGATCTATCCCCGCGACAATCTTCTATCGACATCTTGAGGTAGGGGATTGTGGTCCTTCTAATTCTTGGTGGATTATAACATCAACATGGATTTAATTGATATAATTAAATCTGTATGTTCTTGATCCTCGGAGTTTGTCTACGCGATGCCGAGTACCGCGCGACAGCGACGCCCTTCCGCGACGCGGCGATTCTTTTCTTCTGCGACGGTCAATTCCGCGACGAACTCGCCTCCGACGACGACGTTGAGGTTGTGGTTGTTTTGAAAATGATAATACCCATGTTTGGTTTCCTCCAAGGGAAGAACGCGTACCAAGAAATTAACAAGTTGGTCTGCGGATTATTATTGCGGGTCGAGGTTTATCAATGGATGGGAATTATGGTGTTGTTTCAAACCGCTAACGCGGTGGGTGCGGACCAACGAACATGTCCGAACCCACCGCCCTTTTCGTTCTTGGTGTACGGAATGGCGGACGATGACAAAAAGGGCTTCAGAGATGATTTTTTGATTCTGTAGTGAATAACGGGACCCAGGATGATCTACGGCGCAGACGGAAATGAAATCGGACCACCGGAGCAACTCTGGTGCCCCGCGGAGTCCACCGGCGGTGCGGGTCGCCTGCGTGGCGGCGCCAGCGGCCGGAGGCGGCGGTGCCCCGGCGCGCCGCCGGACATATCCGCCACGGCTGAAGCCGCGACGGGGGGGGGGGGGGGGGGGGGGGGGTGCGGTTCCGTGGCCGCGCAGAACCGAAGGCAAGACACGACATTGCCGCATCCGTTGGCGAGAGGCGGCCCCCCACACGGGGCCGCGGAATCTTCAAGGGGGGCGGCGCCCCCTTGCACCCGCTCGACCATCACGGCCGAGCCGCCTGGCGGCCGGGCCATGCCCGCGCCGGCCGGGTCGGGTCGCGCCCAAGCCGGGTCGGACCACCCTGGCCGGGTCGGGCTGTGCCGGCCGGGTCGGACCCGGACTCGGACGGGTCTCCCAGGTTTGGGCCCACCAAGGGGGGGTTGGGCCGGGTCGGTCCGAGCCCAGACCCCCCATTTCCGGTCCTTTTCGGTCTTTTGCACATAACATGAGCTACAAGCCTCCGAATGATGCGCCGTCAGCGGAGATGCAATCCTTGGATAGGGACGGTCGTTTCGGTATATCACACTCAAGGTTTCAGAATACTTTGGGTTCGGCCGGGTTGGTTCGTACATGAAACCAACCGGGACCTCGCAGCGGAAACAATCATATCTTGAGCTTCGGATGTCGGATTGACGTGCCGTCGACTTTGTTGAATTCCTCAAATTGAGACGGATCTTTTGACTTACTCCGCCTGAGGTTTGGATGCAGGCGGAGTACGGTTGGGTTTGTTTTGCCTTAAAAACCAACCGGGCCCCTGGAACGAAAAGGCCAATAACTCTCAGACCAGGTGTCCGATTGACGTACAGTCTGCGACGTTGAGTTTCTGTTGACGATACAGAACTTTTGGATATATAAACTCTGGACTATGTGTCAGTTGATGTATCAGCCTCTCAGCTCGTGGAGCGGACCCTCCCGAACGAGCTTCCTGTGTGCGGGAACCCTAGAGCTGGCTGCGACTGCTACTGTGACGACGACGATGACTGTGCAGAGATCCTCAGTGTATTTGACGGCGACGACTACATCACTCAGCGATCCTTTGTGGGTCATTGCTACCGATCCTGTGTGGGTCCGATCCTGTGTGGGTCAGTGCTCAGCGGTCCTGTATGGGCCAGTGCCTACTGATCTTGTGTGGGTCTGATCTTGTGTGGGACTTTGCGGGGGTTAGTTACCTATCGATCCTTTGTGGGTCAGATCCTTTGTGGGTCATTGCGGGGGTTAGTAGCTATCAATCCTTTGTGGGTCAGATCCTTTGTGGGTCATTGTGGGGGTTAGTACCTATCGATCATTTGTGGGTCCGATAGTTTAGATGAATTAGTGGAAATATCTGGTCATCTTTTTCATCATTCAAAGAAGTATATCTGTGTGAGCTGAATCTTGTTTACTCTCCTCTGTGGTTTGTGTTGTGCTCTCCTGTGTGGATTTACGTTTTTCTTTCCTGTGTGGACTGGGTTGTACTTGAGATCAGATGTTGGAGCCGAGCGAGAATTGATGACTTAGGTATATGTATGGGAATATACCTAAGCAGTGTCGGATGTTACTTAAGGATTGTATCTTTCCTTGTGGTTATCCTTTGTGTATTTTGGGAGACCATCGGGGGTCTCGGGGTCCCTACTGAGTAGCTTATACTCACCCCTGCACGGGCTATGACTGCACTACATTGTGTTGGTTGCAGACGACGGACAACGCTGGTCGTGGTTGAGGCTTGCGGAGCAGGACTGTACCTGGAGGTGGACCACTGGGCGGGACGTACTCAGAGCAGTCGGCTGGACACGAGGAGTAGTGGATGCTATATGTACCCACCCTTAAGGGGGGATTTCCAGTGGACAACTCGACATTGCGGATTTACTTTTTAGTTGTTGTTTTTCCCTACCAGTTGTACTTTACTTTCAGTTTGGGTTTGTATACTGGCCCACATACATTTCCGCATTTACTGTTATACCAGTTTTTACATAGTGATTACTTCTGTCTGCTCACTCTGTGGTGTTTTTTGTTTACTTTACAAAGGCAATGCCTTCACTTTTTCAGGGACTTACACCTTGGTGCTAGTCGCCAGCCCCTGGCCTATGGAAGGCGGGCTTGGGGTAGTCACGCCATGGGCCCCGAGGAAGGGTCGTGACACCATTCATAAAATTATTATATTCATTTACATGTAGCTACTCTTTCAAGACAATCCTTATCGAACGATGTGATAGAATTATATTTCATTTCCATAGTTTACATATACCGAATATACAATTAATTAATTACAACATTAAATATTATTATTCTTCCTTCTTCAATATTATATATAAATATTATCTTATTATTATTAATCAAATCAATTAATTCATGGAAACTAATTCCATCATGAAATATACCTTGCATAAAATAAAATATAATCATCAGATCCCCTACTCACAAGAGTCTATATATTAGGCTATAATAAGAACATGAGAGAAATGGAGGATATCTCATAATCCATGAAATCCCAAGGTGGCCTCTCATGGTATCAAAGAAGGATTCTTAGATGATCATAGGGACTCTAAATATGATAAAGGAAGTTCTAAGATCATTCAATCATTAGTTGAAACATGAAACTTGAAAGGAGGATGAAAATACTTTTAAATATGTTGGTACTATTTCACACGGATTTTCATTTATTTATTAAAAGTTGTCATTTATTTGTTAATTGCATTAATTTAAACTTTAATAAAATAAATTTATAAAAATATTTATTTTTCTCTTTTGTTATATAATTTAATAACATGATTTTATTATTAATATTAATTAAAAAACTTGAAAATGGATATTTGGATATAAAATAGTGTAAAAATTGGGTTTCTCTATAGTTATTATACTACCCTAATGTGAGAACAAATTTATGTATAAGGTTAATTTAATTTACCCTTATATATTATAAATTAGTACTTGTCAAAAGCATCAAATATATTTTGTGTGAGAGTAATATATTTTACAGTTATGAATCTGGTTTCTCTTTTGTGAGATGTATGCACCGTGTAAGGGTAATAAAACGTACCCATACATAGAAATGAGAACATCAATGACCCTTATGTAGATCAACTAAACTACCATTGTGCATACATTATGACAACCCTTAATTGATATATATATATATATTACACTCATGTTACCTTAATTAATTTCAATATACTGTAATATGACAATAGAATCTATCTTTATTAATGTTTTAATTAACTAACACTTAGAAAAATAAGAAGGGTTTAATAATGGGGAAAAGTATAAAATAAAATTTAATTTTCAATTAAAATAAATTTAAAATAAATAAGAATATTATATCTAATTAAGAAAAAAAATTAATAATATGTTTCATATTAATTTAACCCCTTTAAACACATCCACAAAATTCCCAATTACAAAAAAAGTTATTTTTTTTAATAAAATTTTATCAATATTCTAAAAAAAATTATAAAAGTATCCAAAAACATCAAACACTCTAAAATAACAAAGTAAGGTCTCTAGGAAAAATTAAGACCTTTAAATGAACAATTTACATCTTATAGTAGAAGAAGAAAACATCTCTTGGCATAAAAGGATCAAGCATATTAATCAAAACATAATGGAAAAAATATTAAAATTGAAATCTACGACTAACATTCAAAATTTGAGACATTATCTAAATAAAACATGTAACTATTTTGTAAGAGGGAAATAGTAAGAAAATACTACTGGTTGATGAAAAGGTGGGATTCGAACATACTAGATTACATTCAAATCAATGTGTGTGGTCCCATGTAGGTTCCTAGAACAAACAGTGGGATAAATATCATGATTCTTACTGATAATTAGAGTATATATTTTTTTATCTTGTTAATTAATGAAAATATATATGTTATCGATTTTATTTTATGGTTTCAGATAACATGCCAAAAAACATCATGGTATAAATGTGAAATTGAAAGGTAAACAACATGGAAAATATATGGCTCGTTAAATGTTGAATCTATAATCATTATTAGAAGTAATCCATGGATATAGTAGAGTACAAGAAAATAAATCTTTTTTAATCCCTGGAGTGGATAATAAAGCATAATATATTTGACCTAGATTTTGGAGAATATTTTATCACATTAAAGTATTATATATAATGTTTTGAATTCACAAGAAGTAAGATAATCAAGAAAAAAAGGGAGATTCAGTTAATGGAGGGATATTTTTGCAATACTTCATCATGTGAATGGTTTATAAGTGTCACAACTAGAGGATAAACAAGATTACGAAAATAAGTGATGATAAAATTTTTAAAATTTATACAATGAATATATCTAAGATTCTAATATATAGTGAGAAATGTGATTAATAATAAGAAATAGATACGAAAACTTGTTTCATAATAATTATGATTGGGGAAAAAGATTACGAGGTTGAATTAGTTAATAGATAATCTACTAAAGGGGTGAATAAATAACTCAACATATAATGAGATGATCTAGTATCTATGATTCAAATACATTTTTGATAAATTTTTTCCAACATAATCATGGAGAATTAAATCTATGTAGTAAAATTTATTATTGTCTCAATTGGAGTCATCCATACATGAATAAGTATTAAAATTTGAATCTTTTTTTAAGTCCATGAATTAGTACATATATGAAATAGAAAAAACCCATATATAGGAGCTTATGAATTGGTTTATGAATAATAATTTCATAATAATAACGTGTATGATTAGAAATGAAAATAATAAAAACGGAAATGTGATGTGAAAGAAAGAAATGTCAGCATTACAGCTATATTTAAAATTTCAATAAATTGATTTCATAAAAATATATACAATGGTTGAAATACATGAATTGATTAGAATCGTTTTTATGTGGATATTAAGTAGAAATTCAAAACATAATAAATTCATTTCATGAAGTTTTTAATCAATATAATTTTCAAATATAAATTCGATATTACACAACAGGTATGATATCTAATTGGTGATGATGAATCAAACACGTGTATGTTGATGAAAACTCTCTATGGATTAAAACCAAAACCTATTGCCTTAAATTCTTAGTTGGACACTTCCTTCTATAATTTAGTATTTATAAGAGTTGGATTCCATAAAAATATTTATATAAAGTCAACTATATAAGAGAATTTATTTTTTAAAATCAATGTTAAAGATAATATATTTGAATTAAGAAAGAGAAAGTGGTTGTATGACCTTCCACTATATAATAGTTTTGATTTTTTAATATCAATGATCTGAGAACTCAAATATTTTATATTGTGAACATTTTGTAAAAAAGAGTAATACAAATTTTTTTCTAGGAAATTTATACGGAGATGCTACAGATTAAGTTTACAATACATGATAGAAAATTAATATCAACACCAATTACTATTGGGACTAAGATTGAAATTATATGGACATAATATACTTTGATTTTAAATTTAATTAAAATATTATTGGAAATTTATTTTATTTCAAAGTAATAAGGTCGAATATTTTCTTTGTAACATGATTGAATTTATTCTTTAACTTCATTCTCATATAGGAGAACCTCTTAGTTGTGAAATAGATTGTGTGGTATATTCAAGGAAAAGTTGATTATGGTTTTGTATATTATACATTTTGACTAATTTATATCAGAATGACTACATTGAATTGGATTGGATTATAGAAATTATAGATAGAAAATAAATGAGTGGGTTATCTTTTGTTATTGGGGGAATATATGTTAGATATATTTTAAATAAGAAATAAATTATTTCTCAAGATATAATTAATGTTTATTTCATTTAAGAAATAAAATAATATACAAAATTAATATGTAGTAATGGGAAACTATAAGATCTTAGAGAAGATGTTAATATTCCCTTGGTATTCTATTCTTATATCCAAAGTGATATTGATATGAAACAAAATATAGTACAACATTCATGAATTGATTGTTTTTAGATATGCAATAATTTTATTATGGAGAATAAGGAGTATGTTATTATGAAGCTAGGACATGTGGGTACAATTCAATAAGTGGCACACATCATTAAAAAACAATTACAAACACAAATATTTGTGAATTATTATTTTATCCTTATAGTTCAACCACATCCCTCAGCTTGAGGTGGTTTTGAAACATCCCCTCATAACATGTTACATCATTATTTAGAAGGATGTTATTTTTTTTGTTCATGGTCATATTTTTGGGTATATGAAGAATAGGGGACATACAATGCATGGGGAATTAGAATACACATAAATGATAGATTTGAAAATATTGATAGTTTGGTAGAAATAAACATATCTCTCATTTAATACAATGATCTTTGACATTTATATTTATGAATCTAGTATTTTCACATATTTTATTCTATAAATAAATGTTTTAATATTTCATAAATTATTTATTTGAAATTATTTTCATCAATTTTGAATTTTTGGTTTTTTAGGGGTAAATTTCAAAACTTTCATAATTCTGGAATATTATTACCTTTTAATTACTTTTTTATTTCAATCATAAAATTTAAAATACTGATCCAGTTTGAGTTATTATTTTTTAGAGGATTCCATGATATAATTTCTTCAAATTACTATTTTGGAATATGATCTGATTGAAACATCCGCAAGCCATAAAAAATCAACCATGTTGAAAAAAATTTCACGAAGACAGTATAGACCACACCTTAGAAATTCAGTCATAACTCCAGATACACACCTCCCTATTAGATGAGTATAACTGGATTTGATATATTCATAAATTTTTCATTCATACAATAAAAATCATGTAGATATTAAAAAATTAATTTTTCTTTGTATCCTGAAATTGAGGTAAAATTTAAGAACCATTCATCTAGAATAAATATCCATTTTTAATGGGACATGACATTTTCATAAAGATTTTGGATGAAGCAGAAATTTCGTATTGAAACAACCATGATAAAGATGAACAAACTTAATGAATGATACAATTCCATATTCTTCCATTAATGGGACTACTATGGACAATAATTTAAATAAAATATTCTGGATCCAAGATTTCACTTTTTCCAAAAAAAAAATGTGTCCCATATCCTTCTCAATGTATTGGAAACATGGGGGTAGCATTTTATTTCCATATATAGTTTTCATGAATGACCTTATCTTCTATAATTATAGTTTTATTTTAATATATAATTCATCTTATTCAAACCTTGTTCAACCATTTCTTTTATTTAATGTTTTCTCCAATCATTTTCCCTTCTCAACAACAACAAAAATAGAGAACTACCATAGTTGCTTGTTTGAGGGAGGGATTGGTGATTTGATTGAGTATTATTATTATTAATTAATTATATATTATTAAATAATTTTTGTTGTATATATGTTTAAAATTATTAAGGTGAGAGATCTCCATATTTTCTCTACCATCTGAATTATTCTTCTCATTTACCATTTTTCTTTCCCTTCACTTTTTGTGTCATGCATATAGTAAAGCATGGAATAGGTTGTGATGGAAAGAAAAGAAGAATAATATATGAATTAATGAATAGAGTTTCCCCATATGAAAATGTCTTAGAATTGGGTGATGAAAATTAAAATAATAATGTTAGGTGTGATAGGTCTTGATCATCTCATTGAGTCGAATAATGAAAATATTTTTGAACGAATATTTCAATCACTACGAACTCCTAAAAACATTTTTCTTAATTTTTTATATCAAAATTAATTCTATTTTTAATTTTAATTACATATATAATATTTATATTTTGGAATATCAAGACCCCCAATATATATTATTTTAAACTTTTTTAGATAATTTTACACAGTGACCAAAGAAAATACAATGCTTATGAACAACCTCCATGAGATATTGATCCTAGTGTGCACTCTATCTTCCACACTTTGGAACATAAAATATTTTAACAGGAAAAAAAATAAAACCATATCGATAATTTTTCACCGTTTCCATGGAGACCATGATCTGGCATAGTTTATTTTTCAAAAAAATGAAAAAAACAAAATATTTCAAAAACATTATAAGAAACAGATATATTTTATATCATAATTTATTTAGGTTATGGATTAATATAGTGATTTTCCTTATCCATGTCCATGCAAAGATATTTTTAATAGTGATTATAAATTTAAGATAAAAATGCTAAAAACATCCCAACAAATAGAGAATATTCCCTATAAGTTCAATAATATTCTAAAATTGATGAAAAAGAAAGAAAGATGTAAGCATCACTATCCACCAATGTTGAAGAAGAAAAATTATTATGGATGTAATGGAAAAAATAAATGATAAATAGAATTTTATTTCCATTCCAACTAGATTTGAAGAATACAATGGTGAGTTTATGTGTAACTTTAATATTCACTTCCTCTTCATGACATGAATTCCTTATTGCCCTACTTGATGAAATAGAGTTTATAGCTGAATTTTTTGATTGAGATTTAATTTATGAGCCTTATTTCCATTAAAAATTTATTTATTTTGAATTGATAAATTATATATGTTATTTTAATATTATAGATTCTGAAAAACTACTATAGGACCTAGATTAAGAAGAAGAAGTTCCATGTATTGTGGAGAGAATAGAGGAGGCAGTCGAGTTGTAAAATGGTTAAAATGAGGAATCATTTGCTAATACAAAACCAGAAGAGAAGTTACATCCTATTATATTACATTCACCACCAGTGTACATATCTCATCGTGTTAAAAACAAATTAGGTAGCACCCCATTGTTCATTCCCTCCACATTGGCACCTCAAATTTTCTTGTTTATCTATTCTGGGGGTTACATATATTTTTATTTTATTTAGGGTCCTCAATTATTTATTCCTCTCATGGATTGAGGAAAAATCCATATTTCTTGGTTTATATGAAATAAGCCCCATCCACCATTGTATTGTGGTTAAATCACTACAAATGGTTAATTAGGGGAAGTAAAATACTAGTGCCCACATGGGGATCCAAACTATGTTCTATCTTCTTTTCTGTTCCTCTTTATTTTTACATATTTTTATTGTGTTTTATTTATTTAATTTTTTCAAGGTGAAGTGGTATTTTTCATGAGCTCAAATCATATATTCTATTATAATATAATGATTTTTTGTATCTTTTATTCTCATTATTTTTTCTACCGTTATATTTATTTTCTATTGAGATGAAATGAGTGGTAGTTGAATTGAAGTGTTAGGGATGATCATCCGGATATATTTCTAATTGTGTGATTTTATTTTTTTCATATTTTTTATACTATTGACATTCAATGAATATTATGATCATTTTCCACATCAATTGATATTGAGAAAACTGAAATGATTTTTGAAAAAATGGGTTTTAAATTATTGTTGATGTGAAAACATTTTCCTTCATTTGGATTATCAATAATTTTTAAGAGTTTGACTGATTTATGAAATCCATTCCTATGAAACACTAATATGAAATATTTTACCAGTCCTATTAGTTATTCTAAATGTATTTGGAATATTCTTTATAATTCATACACTTTTTTGAGAAAGGCTTATACTTTGTGTGATAAATATAATTTTTGAATTTTCTATTTTGATGATATGGATTTCATGGAATTTTTTTTGACATGATTGAGGAAATAAATTGGATTTACATATATTATCCTAAGACCCACCATTACATATATCCTTTTTATCCTATATATTCAATTAATTTTTTCGTAGGTTTAATCCACATTACTATAATGTGTGTGGAGAAATTTCAATTCATGTGTTTTATTCTAAAATTTTATAATTCGTTAGTGGTTGGAGGTGTTTTTCACCATTTAAGGATTTTAATTAAATGGAAATTTTGAATGAGTAATGATTTTATTATTAATTATTTTTTTCATCCTGTTATCTTTCAAAAAAATAGGAAATTAATAAAAATCTAGAATATTTTAAATTTATCTTTTTAAAATATTTCATGACTCGTGTACCTATCTAAAATAAAGTGGATTAATTTCAATCATTAATTTTATTCAATTTTCTATTTATTCTCCTTGAAAATAAATAAATAATTAAAATAAAATTATTACTTCCTCAAACACTAAAAAAAGGGGGAACACGGATGATATAATTCATTCGAAATCATTTATTGACTCATGTACCATTTCACAAAATGTAGTGATTTTCTTTCATATGATGAAGTGGGATTGATTGAGTAATTTCCTATGTTTTAACATGAATTATTTAAAAATCATACTTAAGATTCTAGTATTCTCTTTATGGCCTTAAAATTTTAATTAATTTTACCCACAAACCCAAAGACATAGAAATCCCCTTGAAAATACATTATGATTGAAAATATTTCAATGTTGTGTAATATAGAGAAATGATAGTTGTGAAAACTGAATGGTGATACATATATTTTCCTAGTATTAGAAAAACTCCAAATTCAATTTCACATTAGAGAAGAGTAACATAAAATTCAATTTTTTGTATGTTGTGACTGGGCCATGGATGAAGTTTTGAGGTTTAAGATTTTTAAAATTGTGGAATAAAATTTATGTGTAATTATTTCAATGAGGGAAGATGATATAATTATTTTTTGGAAATGATTAATGATATTTTCTCATTTATGATTATTCTGGGGATTTTTATTTGAGTATATGATGAATGTATAAGAGTAAAATGGTTAAGTGTTGGGGAGTGATGAAGAATATATTTTCACATATTTAATTTTGTAGATAAATGTGTCAAACTATCTAAATTGATCAACTGATCTAATTTTCATCAATTTTGGATTTATGATAAACTTAGGGGTTAAATTGGAAAATTTCATAATTATAGAATTATAATATATTTTAGTGACTTTTATATTTAAATCATAACATTTACAATATTGATCCTAATTGATTGATTAATTTTTGAGATTATTTCTTGATATATGGGCATCAAAATCATCTTTATTAGTAAGAGCTGATTAGAACAATCAAATTCATAAAAATCTTACATGATATGATAAAATGTTATGGATGGAATCATGGACGCCACCGTTGTAATTGACTCATAACTCAAGATGAACACCACCAATATAATATATTTTAACTGTATTTGAAATATAATTTAATGTTTCGTTCACAACAGAAATATCATGAATATACTAAATCATTAATGCAGTCATTATATTCATTAAATTTGTGGAAATTTTTTGAAGCATTACTCCAAAATAAATATTTGAAATTAATGGGACATATAGATTCCTAAAAATGTCGGAATACTTTGAATTGTGTTATTTAAATGACCAATATAAAGAAGAATTTTTTTTACGAATAATACTATTTCATATTTTAACATTAAATTGGAATCAAATGCGCATGATTTTGAATGATAAATTCTTTTTCTGTGATTTCACATTTTCATATAAAAATTTATCCCCTCTGCTTCTAAATGCGATGAAAAAATGGAGGTACTCTTTATTGGACATTTAAAGTAGCCTCGTATTTATTTTAATTCTCTAAATTTTTTTTTCTATTAATATATTAGTCTTTTTCTTCATACCTTCTTCTATTTCTTTTATTTTTTGTGTTCTCCCTCCATTTTCCCATCTCAAATCCAATAAAAATGGAGAACTAACCTTAAAATGAGTTCAAAGTAGGGAATGGTTATTTTATTGAGGTTTATTGTGATTAATATCCTATGTATGTATATATATATATATATATATTAAATTCTTGGAGTTTTGACTATTGTTAAAATTATTATACTGAGCGATCACTATGTTTCCACTATCGTTTGAATTCATCACATCATTTCCCATTTTTTCTTATGTCATTAAAATAGTGGAGAATTACATGTATTTTTAGGGTCAGAGAAGAGATATCCAAGATGAAATAAATAAGATAATTTCCCCATATTAAAAATTCTCAGTATGGGGTGATGAAAATTCAAATGAGATGGTGAGGTGAGATAGGTCTTAATATCGTCATTGATTTGAATGAAGAGATTTTTTGAACAATGATTTCAATCACCAAGAACTCCTAAGATTCTTTTATTTATCTATTTCCATCTAAATTAATTACATTTTGAAATAAATATATTTCTATATATATATTATTTATATATTATGTGTTTCAAAACCCACATATATTTTATTTTAGTATTTTTTATTAGTTAGTTAAAAATAGTGACAATAGAGAATTCACCGTGTGTGAGTGGACACCATGAGAGATTGACCATAGTGTGCAGTCAATATTTCACTCTTATATAAATAAAATATTAAATATGATAATATTACTAAATCGCAAATAAAAATATATTATTATAAAATGTGTTATAGCTCTTTTCATAGTTATCATAACTGGAACCAGTGAATCCCTTTTTAAATATCATATCATACGTGGAAAATGACCACATGTGGTGTATGGATAGCTTAATCTTTATATCTTGGTAGATGGATATTTATATTTGGGGATTAATAACTTGGGTAGGTAGAAAGAAAATCTAATATAGAGTCATACCTTAATAATTTTTATTATATTGTATTTTTGTCTATTAAATATTTATCGGAAGTTATATAATGTATTTTAAAAAATGTTATGATGTTTGTTGTCTAATTTAGGTAGATATAGGTTTTTAGTGTTTTAAGAATTTGATAAATTCTAAATAGATAAATTTAACCAATAAAATAGTAATAAATAACAAGGCTAATATGTAATGAAATATTGGATAATACATAAAAGTAACCTAGATGATATATAATCTTAACCAAGAAAATATGTAAAGGTTACCAATAAGAATCGTACAAAATTTTGATATGTAAAGGACATGAGATTGATCAACAAATACCATCAACATTACATATAATGGTTACTAAGCCATAATATTTGATATATTTATTTTCTTGGTGAGAAATAGAATGTTATTGAAGTAAACAAAAAAAAATTGGATTTTATATGGGGCATAATAAATAGTAAATAGGCTAACAAAACTGATATGTAAGAGAATTTTACATTTTAAATCATTGAATAATATTTATAAGGTGGAAACCCATATATAATAATATAAATTATCAATTATAGAGTTTTATTGATAATATATAAACTCACATATTTTTTCCTACCATAATACAATGGTCACATTGTTATTGAAGGGGAAATGAACATGAAATACAATATTGAAGATACTGTAGATGTTTTAATGGTAGAAACCATTATAATTGAGGTATATAAATATAAATAAATGATTTAGACTTATAATTATTTTTTTATAATTTAATGACCTATATGTCATGGGGGAAATATTAATTTCATTTAGCATAGAAGTTTATATGGAGGAAATCATTAATCCAAATATTATAGAAATAATATTCTAGTAGTTCTATGAATTAATATGCATATATTAAAGAAGATAAAATTAAGATCCATGTATTATCTATAAATATTCTATGATTTAATGGAAGATAGATATAAGGGAAACTATTGTGATAATATCTTTTAAATTCTTAGGAATTTAAGGATAAATGGATTCATTATTATTAAAACCTTGTGGGTGTTGATTTTATATATTGTAATGAAATATTATGAGCAATAATCATATCACATATTATTATATACCTTGTCACATAGTATTGTGAAGAGATTTAATAAGTGGGAGTGTCCCTAGTTTTGATGGTTTATCCTTTCCTGATATTTTGTAATACATACTATGAATAGTATTATCCCATGGTATATTGAAATTACATCATTATATACCCCTTGGAATATCCAAATATAGAAAACCAAGAAAAATATTCATATCCATGGGTTTAACATTAGCATATTGATATTGTGCTTGATTGAATATTGATATGTTTGAGGAGTTTTTAAAAAATGGAGAATTATATCCAATTAAGATTACAATGATTTAACACCCAAATTCACCCATGCCTCTCAGGGTGTACTAGGATTCTAATTTCAATAAGTGGTATCTGAGATAAAAGGTTCATTCCTCACGAATATATCATTAGTTGGTTTCATCTGTTGAAAAGAATGGTCAATGAAAAATGACTTTTTTATAGTTTTAATTTGTAAATTTGTTGTAATTCTATGAGATCTTGCATAAAATCACTCAGAAATGATGTTTTTTCTACATTAATGCATGCAATAATATTTAGTGATGTTATGTAAATTTCAATAACTAATGTTGATTGTAAAATACTAATAATTATGAATAGAAAAAAAATTCCTTATCTAGATCTTTGGAAAACCTAATCAATATGGAGCTAATTAGATTCAAAATAAAAAATCATTTGGGAAAAATTTATTAATATTTATTGTGGTTTTATCAAGGTAACATAACAAATATTATTAGTTCTAGGAAACATATTGGATGATTTTAAGATGACCATGATTTATAATATTGAATATTTATTTAACCATCCAATTGAATTTTTGGTATTCATCAATAAATTTTTTTATGAAATTAAATATGATGAAAACTAGGAATAAAATTATCAAAATGATACCACCTTTGTATAATGATAATTTTTCAACTCTTGATGATTAATATATCATATAATTATATTTTAAAGATCACTTTATCTTGGAGGTGTCCTATTAAATTCATATCAAACCAAAATTCACATTCAACAAGTCTTCAAAATATATATAAATTAAAAGATAAGGATAATTTAGAGATACATATAGTTTTAAGTGATAAAAATATATTACTGATGAATTTCTATCACTTTTCATGGGAAAATTATAGTGATCTAAAAGTTTTATGACTATACGATTCAATTAGAAATATTTTTTGTAAAAAAGTTAACCATATCATGGAAATGTTTCCAATGAAGGATATATGTAAGGATAATATTGTTTTAAAATATAAAAGATGGTTTCCAAAGGAAAATAACTTATATTAGGTCATCTAATTGGATATTTATTGTACATGAAAAAAATTTAGGTAACGACGAAAATGATGATGAATGGTTCTTTATAGAATATTAGGTTAGATTTATTTTAGATATAGAAGATATTATATTAGAAATAATGAAAAATATAAAACCAAAATTAGACAAGAAAGTCAACTACAAAGACTTATTAACCAAAATATTGAACTCAAATTAGAACTCGAGTAATTTCAAATTCACTAAAATAAAAACATATCATCGGTGACCTGTAAATGGAATGATTTTTATATATTGATAAATATAAAGATTAATTGAATTGGTTAGAAAAACTAATCTTAGAACTTGAGGAAACACATGTAATACCTAGAGAAGTTTTTGATTTAATGTTAATATTGAATAGAAATATAAATTTTTTGATTATATTGGAACATAGTTTGAATATAGTAAAAATAGTATTGAATCCTTTAAAGAAGAAGTTTTGTCCTTGAGAATGAACTTTGACATTGTGGAAATACTATATAGTAATAATAAGAACCTGAATTTAAGAATTGTTCTAAATAAAATCTATTAGAAAGAGAAGCAATGAGTATAACGACTATTGATGAATCCTAAATGACTATATGACTAACCTTATGATCATGAGTGGTCTCAGTGGTGATGTTAGTACATCCAATGATGGAGGAGTGGTAAATAATATGGGAAATAAAAAATGGTGAGACAATGATATCAAAAATGACATATCATTAGTAAAAAGTCTAATCAAACGCTATAAATATGCAGAATGGAATAAATGATAAAATATTTAACATAGTGAAATGATAATTTTGTGCCTATCATTAGTCATACAATGACCTAGTGTAAGAAGAAAGAGAGCTAATTGAGATTTGTAGTTTTCTTGATTTAATAATGCAGGGTAAAGTCCTATCATATAACTCAATAATAAAAACATTTTAATTGATTATTTTATAATTAATATAATATTATTCACAATTCAATAAATTGTATTTAGTGGATAAAAATTACTTGAATAGAAACTAAGGATAAATTTTTGCTAAAAAACCATATGACATCCCCTTGAAAAATATTTTTATCCAATGGATGTAGAAGAATATCAACTTGTAGCATATATTGAGGGAAATAAAGAGTTTTCACATTGTATCTCATCTCAACAAGGCATTTTTTGACTAGAAATATAAGAATACTGAGAATGATATATGGGAATAAATTTCTCTTGAGAAACTAAAAAAGTGGAACTTTTATAGTGGGTGTTCATCCAACATTAATAGAAACGTGAACCTTTTTAAGAATATGATGTTTATTGTTAATGGAATAGTTATATTCAATAATTAAAGAGCTCTAAATATCAAATTATTTTGAATTATAAGTTTAATTGAAGGCAGCCTGATGAAAATAGTCATTCTCTATGTTGATATTATCTAACAATTAGGAATTAGTGAACAATGTGACTTTGAATATCATGTCATATTCATTTTTAGAGTTTTTTTGTTAGTCTTTTAATTGGGAAATAATTTATAAAGTTATGGATTAACAATGTCAATATATTCTAATGTGGATTCCAAGTAAAACAATATTCTCATTTTGATATAAAAATAATATGTCTTCTAGCATCAATGAATTGGTTGTATTTATCGATAATTCATGAAAATGGTAAATGTTAAAAAGATAGAAAGAAATTATGAATAAAATCCAAAATCAGGGGAATAACTTTGATGCCTATATAGAAGGAAATATAGTGATAAACACTTAATATTCATAGAATAATTGTTCTGTAAATCAATAATATATTATTCAAAATGATGTTTGTTGTCGCAATAAGGTTCACTAACATACTATGTGAAACAAATCATACTATATTTCATTATTATAGTATAATGTGATGTATCTTGTTCATACCTACAGAAAAAGAAGTTATTGAGTATAGTTAAAAGTTTCAGAGAAGAGAAAAGAAATAAATTGGAAGAATAATCAAGACTTTTGATCTAACAATGGTGCAAAGTACACCACTCGTGAGGTGGAAAATTAGTTAGAGAATCATAGTAATAGGTATGAATTCTTATTAATGAGAAATCCATAAAAATTAGAAGTGGAGGAAATGTAAAATTGAATGGAAAAAAATATATCATTGACATTTATCACCAAATGTATAATCTCTAAAAACTACAGTAAGGATTCCACAAAAGTTTTAATGTTCATAGAAAATTGGGATTTTATAATCTATGGATATAAAAAATATTATTAAGTGATGTCATATGGGATAAAACCAATTTTAAATCCCTTAAAAGTATTTAGTAGCATGTTTTATATTTGGTATGGGATGGTAATCCTGGTAAATATGGATATGAAGTGGATGAAGTGTTATTTTTAGTCCACTACTCCAAGAGAAATACCAATAAGTGTCTCAAAAACCGATTGGATAATCTCTTGAAAAGTACTGATATTTAAATTTATGAATGTAAATATATGAAAATTTATATAATTCTAGAAATTATTAAGGTCTGTCAGGATTTTGGAGAGATAAATATAATAACTACTGGCATATGTAGTCCCACATTTGAAAAATATAATGAGACTAAATTAGTGGATGGATAAATTTTTATGGGGCTGAACCATTGAATTAATATTAAAAAATATGACATTTGATCAATATGTCAAATATTCTTTGTAATAAATATGATCTAAATTAAAAATAAAGTATCATAAATATAGAGTACACTACTCTACTTTATCATGTGGAGTAATACACATTTGAATATGTATTTAAACAGAAATCTTGTTCTAATATATGAATGACGTGTCAGATCAAAAAGAGAAAAATCAGATTTCTATGATTTTGAAATTTTCGAGGGATCATAATGTAATGGAAAAAATTTATTGCTAAAAAATAAAATTGATTATTATGTAAAGGGCATCAAAAAAATAATATATTGTGTGAAATTTCAATAAGAATGTAATATGAATTAATATGGAATAAATTTTCACACTGATAGAAATACTGGATTCAATTAGACTCATTCTAGATGTAGATATTTAGATAAAATTTTAAACCTATTAGATATATATAAATATGAAATTATTAAGTTATATTCAAAAATAGGAATTATAGATTAAAAAATACGTGGACATTCTAATTATTAATGTTGAATGTAAGGTGTAATGGGTTAATAAATCCTTGTATGAATTTAAACAAACACCTTAAGCCTGGTATTAAATATTGCACAATTTCTACAAGATTATGGATTTCATCAGATGTATAGTTCACTATAACTAATATGAATAATTTACTGAACAAGATAAGCCTATCGTGACCATCGTTGTTGAAGTAACCATATTAGGAGGAAGAAAGATGAATCTAGTGGAGAAATTTTCACATTTATTGAGATCAATGTTTTAGATTTTGTTGATCAAAGAACTCACAAATCTTCTCAAGATATATGTTAGTGAAGAAGGGGAATAAATTTTTGTTTCTATTAAATATTATATAAATTATATTTTGAAAATGCTTAATATTAATGAATATTATTGGGTTTTAACAACAATTATTTTTGGAACCAAGATTATATATCATGAGGAAGTAAAATAGGTTGATCTAACAATTACTAAAAAATTATTATAGGCTAATTATATATCATTGAAACAAGATTAAATATTTTACCTATTTTATGATTGGATTCCAATATTCCATGTTTTTCCAAGTAGTATATCCTCTTGGTATTCAAATTGATCATGGTGTAAATTCAAAGAACATATAACTATATTTTGGTATATTGGGTATGGAATAGTAGATATTTGATTTCATGCTTACATATGGGTTGGTTTGGAGACATTTAATATTGATATTATATTAGTAGAGAATAATTTTTTTTGGAGAAAATGAATTTGATGTCTCAAAAATAAATAAGACAGTGTTTCACTTAGTATAGAAGAGGTGGATGACATTTTAGTAATAAAAGATTACACACAATGGTTATGGATGACAAATAACTATATGATCTAGGATAATATTTGAAGCTACACATCGTAGTCTATTATAGTATCCAAATTGAGATTGATATGAAAAATTTGGCAAAACATTCATGAATAAAAATTATTAAGATATCGTAACATTTCATTAATGATGTGGTAGAGTAAAACATTTTAATTCTAAAAAATGTGGGTAGAATTCTTCTAGTAGCAAAAATATTCAAAAAAAATGGCCACGCTATATTTTAAGAAGCATTGGTATATCTTTGGTGTTTAACTACCTTCCTCAAAATTTAGAGGTTCAGAAATATCTTCCATTCTCAATGGACATAATTATTTATTTTGATGTTGTATGTTTTTATAGGTACTCATATTTTGTTCAGTGTAAGAATATAGGTGTAGTGAAATCCAATGGGGAATTATAATATTAATAATGTACTTTCCTAAAAATATGGATATAATTCAATAAATTAACATATTATCTTGTTTCATATAATGATATTTCACTCACTTAGGCTTATAGAATTTTTTAATAACTAATTTTATTGTGGTAAAAAATGGAAGAAGTGACAAAATATGAATTTTGTTTTCATATGTAGAAAACAATTGTAGATGGATCAAAGATAGAATTACATGGACAAAATAGTATATGGATTTATAATTGGGTTGATTTAAATCATGGGTTGATTGATAACCAAATCCAAAGGTGGATAATGTTGAAACTAAATGTTTAAATGATGGTTTTCTATAAATTGAAATTCATTTGAAACAGTTTGGATGTTGTCAATAATTTTTCAAGTCAGCTTTAGTTGTGTGATAGATTTAAGAGCTTATATAATTTTAAAATGTTCTAATATATAATTCTATTCAGGAAAATATATAGAGGTAACTATGCCAAATATTACTGGAATTATATTTATCTGGTTTTGTAAATTTATATAAAGAGAATAATAACAAGGGAAATAATTGATGTAGTTATTATCTAAGAGAAATATTTCATGAAAATAAATAAATTAGAAGTTAAAATTCTATGATAATATTCATTGAATTTTTTTAAATTTTATGAGGAACAATATCACAATGAAAAAAACCCTTAATAGTTTAGTTTTTATCAATTATAATGATTCATTATGAGGGATCATCCTATAGTATATTATTTATTTTCATTTTCTAAAAGTGCAATGAAAAGTGATAACAAGAATAATATTACCTATTATATTCAATGCACACTTCTTAAAATCTTGTAACACATACAATGAGGGGTCTTATCGCTGGGTACATTGATACATCAAAGGTTTTTGCATCTTGAATTAAACCTTTATAGTGAACTGAGAAAAAACATTTTTGTCCTATTTAATTTTAATGTCTGGATATTGTTTGGGACTATATAATTGCAAATTTTATATGTTATTTCTAACATGAGAAAAATATCTAGTATAAAAAAAAGAATAATTGAACTCCCTAATTCACCCCACCCCCTTAGGTTGTATTGGGTATGCAGTTTGAAAAATATCTGTGAAATTTAAACATAATGTAATATACTAAAGAGGAATTCTAATTTAATTATAGAAAATTTATAAGAATTGGGTCGGTTAAGAGGACGCAAACCCTTAAATTTGGACCTAGGTAGAGACCCTAATAGAAAATCAAACTCCATCATTATTTTATATAAATATAATTAATTATTATTAAATTTTATGAAAAAAATACACCATCTAAATATAAATAGGAATAAGAACTAATCCAATATCATCACTCTTCGTGTGAGGATTTTGAATGTGATACAACTAAAATAACCTTGAGCAACCATATCATTCATCACTTCCTTTTATCCTATTTATTTACATATATCATATTTATTTATTTCAAAAAATTTACAACAA
The DNA here is from genome assembly GCA_963277665.1 of Viscum album. NCBI lineage: Eukaryota > Viridiplantae > Streptophyta > Magnoliopsida > Santalales > Viscaceae > Viscum > Viscum album. The sequence continues at coordinate 1,099,003,619 of OY728157.1, forward strand.
ATATAATATATATATATATATCTATTATAAAATATAATTTAATATTTAATGATATATATATATATATATATTACATAAATGTGATTTATATAGAATATATCTAAACACACATATCAATACACATATTATTATATAAACAGAGATTACATATATTAATTTAAGAAATGTAATTAGAAAAATATACATATGTTAATTTTAATTAAATATAATATGGGATTAATAGTAGAACATGATATTTTTTTATAAACACACGTGGTATAATAATATAAAATGAAAAAATTGTGATTGGAGAATTGGGGTAGCCTCTTGGGATATGCCTTTGTTTATAGTCATTGTCTTGTTCTAGTGACAAACACCTACCCATGATGGAAAAGAGGATGAGGATTAATCATAGTGAACAATTTCCTATATCACATTTCATTCCCATTTAATTAAATTTCATTTTTTTATAAAGGATCTAGTAATGGGTTGTAGTAAACCCACATCATAACCAAGGTGTAGTTGATGTTTAACCATGTTTAATAAAAAAAACTCCATATACCCCACCTCATTTTGTATATATTGATCTAAAATTATAAATATATTAAAATATTCCATAAATACTCAAAATAACGTAAAATACCCAAAAAAAATTTATAAACAAATTAATTTTTAATTTTAATACAAACATGACATGATGTATTCCAATTTCATTATCTGTCCATGATAAATAATTTTCATAAAAATTAAACTATAATCAATTATTCTTTATGAAAAGACATGAAACATTATTATAAATGGAAGTAGAATATTCAATTTTACAGTTATTTATATTTTATATTTTAGTTATTACCTCAAAAATATTTTCTACTAATTTTTCATGTCTTTTTGTCCTTTTAGATCGTTCCATCTAAAAGTTGAAAAAATATTCCATCATTGATCATAATTATCATTTAATTTATTATTTTGGACAGAATTTTGTGGAAGGGTAATTGTTTATAGAATTTATATGTGTAATCATGAATGTGAAAATTACCATCTATATACACGTGGTCATCTACCAGATATGATTGTGGTATTAATGGGTCTTATTCGAAAAAACATCCTAAGGTGGTGCATAAAACCATCTACAGAAATACTAATCCATTTCGATATGAGAATGATGTATTGAAGAAGAAAAAAAATTTAAAATGGAATAAACAAGAAAATAGAAAACCTGAATTAACATACATTCACTCAAAAGTCACAAACAAACATGGTTATTCAATGTCAACAAAACTAAAATTTGAAATCCCCATAACATGATAGATAAAATATTTTCCCAAACATTATTATGTAGTAATAGAAAATCAGGATTGAACCCATGAGAATTAAAATTATTATCATGAGATCACAATGTGTCAACATATTATTTACGAAATTGACTTTGGGGTAGAATTGATATAAAAAAAAGGGAAAAACTAAACCAACATAAAGAAAGAAAAAAGATCTTATTTTTTATACAAATTTGATTATGTTATGTTACAAAATTTATCTGTTATAATATAAAATTATTCATGTTATTAATTTATCATGGGGAATAAAATGACTTTTTTCCTCTTGATCAAAAAATAATAAAAATATTCTTCATATATTTATCCCTAGTTCCACTAATAAATTATTTAAAAAACAATAAATTGACACCACATAAATAGTCACAATGAAATTTCCAAATTGTAATGGGAATTTTTATTCTATTCCAATTATTTTCCTTAGTTATATTACTCATTTTCTTGGAAAAAACATACCTAATTTTGATATGAGATAATAAATGATATTATAAATGAAAATTAAATTATAAAAAGAAACAAAAAAAGTACATTGATTAAAAACTACTAATTTTATTATTATAAACCCAAATAAATCCTATTTTCCATCATTTCCATGGATATGATGACATGTTTGAGAAAAACCTCACCAATATCAATATATTTAAGTGGAATATGGAGAAGGAGGATGAAAATAATAGTTAAATGAATTAAAAACTATTTTAAAACACCTATAACGGATTTGAAGGATAAATTTGATTGAGTGGAAGCTCCACCACTTATATGAATAATCATTTATTTAAAAACCACATTTATATATTTATATTAAAAAAATGGTTACATGGTGTGTAATCATGTAATCTATTCTATTTTTACTTTCTATCACATAGTGGTTAAATGAACTTTATTGTAATGACCAAAGATTTATATATATATTATCATTAAATAAATATTATTTTAATAAATTTCCTCACACATAAAACTAAATTGAAATTAAAACAATTAAAATATTTTTGATTTTTAAGTATTATCATTAAAATTTAACCACTAAATTGTCTTTTACAAATTGAAGTGAACATCTTATGCAGTCAATGAGGAATGGTTGATGAAATGGAAACTGAAACTAGAATTCTTCCATATGAATTAAATGTATCCAAACATGTAAATTAGGTATATTATTTTGGATTTTCACTATACTAATCCCACCCTATACTCTAGTAATTATAGTCTAAGAAACTTCATATACCAGAGAAGTTCATGCTCGTATTGATTACCACAAGGTGCACACTAGTTAAACTACCAACAAAAACTACAACAAGATATTATTTGATGAATATTTATAATGTAGAGATAAAAATGTGTTATTTATGTATAAATTAAAATTATATTTAAATATAATAAAACATTTATATCAATATATTAAGAAATTATATAGTCCTCTAAATGTTATTTTTTAAGACATAATTTATATTTAAAATTTTTTTTCTAGAAAGAGGAATCTTTATTCAATGATATGAGATAATTTTTTTAGAAATAATAATAAATATTATCACTTCATATGTTTTTAATTTTTTTTTAAAAATATTTATATAGGAAGTCATTTTTTTAATAAAAAGAGTGTTTTTATTATTTATGCTTTTAATTATAAATAGAATATTATAATTTTATAATTATAAATTCAAAAAATTTACAACATTCTGGTTTTATCATTGTCATATTATCATAAAATGAATTCTTTTTAATTTTCAAAAATAATTAATTTTAAGGTAAATAGTGAATCAATCGATTTAATTAATTTCATTACTTTTATGATATTATTTAATTATATTAATGTGTTGAAGAATTATGAAACCTTCTTAATATTAAATAATATAATTTAATTTATAATAAATATTTTCAAAGTACAATTTTTATTTCTTCAATCGCATGATCAATATTTTTAATATTTATTGGTAGTTTTAAAAAAGAATTTTTTCAACTATTTTGTCTAATTAATTATCTCACGTGGAGGTTATGTCATTAATTATTTTAATTTTAAATGTAATCCATTTTAATGATTATAATTATTTTATATTCATTAGAAGCAATGGCATTGACAATTCAACCTTAATAATGTATCATTATTATTTAAAAATAATCTTTTTCAAAAAAAAACATTTTTTCCATGTTACATATGATTGTGTTAAAATTAAATCATCTAAAACATAATATTTTTAAATGGAAAATAGTAATTAATATTGATACTATTTTAGTAAAAATTATCTTATAATCCCCATAATATTTTTTGTTCTAAAGGGTAAATTTACTATGTAAAAATTTGTGACCATGGTGAAAAATAAAATTTTAAAATTAATTAAGTGTAAAACATTGTTATTTTTAAATAGTTGATGCTTTCTACATATTTATATTCCCAAAAATACATTATTTATTTATTTATTTTCACTTCCTTCAATAGTGAAACCCAATTTATTTATAGTTATTGGTATTTACAAAAAAAATCACTCCTATTCACTTATAAATTTTGAACTCCCTCTTTAATTACCTTCACAACAAAACCATTAAATTTGGGACTAATCTATACAAAATACTTTCTTACACACACTTATCCACATTATGTAGTTTTATATTCTAAAAATGCGACACCACAAAGGTTTAGTCCCCATCAAAAAGGATATAATACAAGAAGAGATGTATAAGTTTCTAACATCTACTTCTATTTTTTGATTTATTTAATTGATTTTATTAATATCTTATTATATGATTACTGAATCATAATGATATAATAATTATCATTATTATACTGACTTTTATCACAATTATTGCGATATTCTTAACCACACACATCTATTTTATTATGAAAAAGATGAGAATCATGTGTTATTTAGATTATCCTCTCCAAGATACGATGTTTTTTCATTTTCCCTCAACACCCAAAACGGGTGGTCTTAATCGATAATTTAGTGTATAATTATTCAATTAAGGATATATATTATATTATTATATTATATACCATATTAATAATTTCCTAGGTTTTATGGAAAGTAAAGTCACTGACCATGCATACATGTGGACAACTGCCACCCTGGAATGATAGATATTTATTCTTCATTTCATTTCCACCTTACATAAATGGGCATGAAAATGGTTTAAAACAATTTTTTGATTATTTGATATCATTAAGATTCTATTGGGAAATATTTATTAACCAACTAAAGATATGATTAGTAAATTCCTATCGTAAATTTAAATGTTTAAAACAATCATGATAAGAGGAAATTAATTAATTATAACTTTGTTATATTTTCACATCATTTACTTCATCCTATAATTAAATTATAATTCTCATATATCACAAAAATAGATACAAAATGATATCACTATTATAATTTTGTAATTATATTATAACTAAATAACCTAATAATCATCGATAATCTCGTCGTTTTCATGTTTCGATTGGATTAGACATTTCCTTGAATAGTGCTATGAATATTTAACATGGATGATTATGAAAAAATTATTTATCTTATAATGTGATATAAATATGTAAATATTTATTTTTTTATTTTTAAAAATATATATCAACAATTTACTTACTAATTTAGAAAACATTATTTATAGGTTTAAAATCAAGGAAGAATGCTTTGTTTGGATTTCTTCTTCTAGGAGAAAGAATAAATTACTATTGATTGTAAATTTAAATATAATAAATCATTATAATTATTCTATAATATTATATTAACTGATATTTTAGTTATGATCATTGTAATAATTTTGAATACTGACACTACTCCAATGAAACTAATACAAACATTTAATACCGTAAACATCAGATACAGGAAAATAAGAAAAAATTCTCTTGTATACATATAGATAATGAAACTTAATGAAAATTAGGAATATTTTTAGTAATTAATGTGATTATTAAATTTTATCTTAATATATTTATGTTTTTTTATTTTTGGATTGAGCATATTAGACTCTCCAGAGAAATAATGTAAGGAATACTTTATATGAAATTTAAATCCCTGGTGACATTTTTTTGTTATACACCTTATTTCATTTTCAATGGTGTAAACATATACATAAGAATATTTTTTACAATTATTCTCTTATATTTAATTAAATTAAATTTTATTTTTAAATGTATACTTATCATGGGAATGTCATTCAAATATTACAAAGGTTTTAAGGGGACTTCAGTACTCAAACCCTTTTTTTGGGTCATAATCACTCTTATTTGACAATAATATTTCAAAATTGTTCTATTATAATGAATGAATATTTTATGTTTTCTTTCCACTAGTATAAGTAAATCATTATCCACTCTAATGTATTATTCCTTGATTATTATGATCTTTTATTAAAATTATTTTTTTGTTACAAATAATCCTCATTCCTTTTAATGGTTTTTTATTTCATACCCCTTTTTTCTACCCACCAATTTTCTCATTTATCTAGTGGAAATATAATTTTTTTATCTACAATAATCTATTACATACCCATTATTTAAGTTAAAACCACTTTTTTCATCTTTCTAATGATGTGGGTTTCCAACAGGATTTAATTTCAATTTTACAAAAAAATCTATCATATTTTAAAAAATAATATTAACTTCCATTCCAACTTTTTTTATAACATTTAAAATTTTTCATGTTTCCATTACTAATTAATTTTTTTATATTTAAATTTTTCAAACTATTTTCACTTCCACGTTAGGAAAACATTATTACCATTCAATCCTTTATTACTAAAGATTCCATTAAAAGTAAAGTTTTCAATGTATTTTTACATATATTTTTTAAAATCATTTTTATTTTATAAGATGTTTAATTCATAACTATTAATAATATATTTTTCCAAAAGATTTCCCTTTTCATTCTCAAAAATATATTTTTGAATGTAATTTACACATTTTTCATTATAAAAATGTTCATAAGGGTTTTCATAAAGCATTAATTTTTTCACATCAATTTTTCCTACAAGGTTTATCTTTAATAAAATAAATTTTTTATCATTTAATATCTGTTATTTTGTTTAGATTAATTTTTCGAAATGATATTATCATGTCCTGGGATATCATAAATTCATGTTATGTGATATGTTCACGAAACCCATTCTTGTTGAATTAGTTATTTTTATTAAGATGATGATTTATTTTATGTGTCACAAATACATATGAATCATGATGTGTGGGGTCCTATGTCACCATATAATGAATTGGTTTGTGTTAATATCTCATGATATATTTAGGAATAGAAATAAGATGTTTTTTCACATAGGCATGGAAATGATGGGGTTTCCCAAATTTATAGGTGTGGATATAGTGAGATTGTTTACATAGGAATGGGTATAATGGGATTTCTCATACATGTTATCCTATAATTATAGTTATTCCACATTTTGAATTCTTTCATCAATTTATTGTATTATTTGAATATTAATTTCATTTACATGAAATTCCATATTTTCATTATTATTCCTTTCATTTATTGTGCACTTTTATTCCATGCTCTTATCTTATATGGATATTGAGATATGTTTTGAGCCATATAGGATCATTCATGCTTAATTATTATTATTTTTATGATATAGTTTTGCTTCATAATTTTTTATGAATTTCTTAAATTTTATAATGATCTCTTATCATGATATTAATGCATTCATCATATTCTGCTTCAGTATTATGTTCTAACACTTTAAGATATGCCTTTCCATTAATGAGAGTTTAAGATCACCCCATTCCTATGTTTCCAATCATAGTGTTATAAAGATGATCATATAATGTGATATGTCTTGAAAGGTCCTTGAGGTGCATGATTACATATAAATGTTTTCAAGTGCTGTAAAATAAGTTGTTTACATAGATAATCTCAAAGATATTGAACATTTGGAACATTGAGATATAAGACTATTTTTTTGTTGAATTATATAATTCTAGAGATTATTATACTATTTATGTTATGTTTATCATGGGTTAATATAGTTTGTATCAGATTAGGGCTTAGTTATTTTTTTTATTTATTTAGATATTTTTGGTGATTGGATTAGTTACGTTTGTTATTCGAGTTAGAGAACCTTAGTAAAAACACTATAGAGGATCCAAATAGTAGAATAAAACCATGAAATATTTGTAATGCCTTCAGTATATAGTATTACCTTGCAATAAATACCTATGTGAATTCTATAAGTGGATGAAGTATTTGAAATATATTTACCTAGGAGTAATTACCAAAAAATGGAATCTTTTGTATTAATTTGATTATCACCTGCTACATTAAAAAGTTTCCTAACTAAAATAATAGTTTTACACACCTGTGAGAAATGGTTTGATTGATCATAATCACATTATGAACTCCATTATTGGATAGGTTTATTTGTTACATTGATGAATTGGGTTAATAAGTGTATAATAACCCAACATAATGTATCATATGTCAATCAAAGATTGATATAGTTTGATCACAATGAACTATAGGAAAATATGATAATTTAAAATAATCAAATTATTAATGGATCAAATTATTTTTTTGATTATAATTATATCCATGTATTAATATTGTTTTATCACTCATGTTAACAATTTTAGTTTGTGTAGAAGTTAGAAATAGAAAGAACCAATGGATTGAAGGATAATGAGGATAATACCTCAAAAATAAACCCATTGGAAAGGGACATGGTATGAGAAATCTTTTCATTATACCCAACAAGATATTGTATAACATGATTAATAATTTTAGCATAGTAAAATTCCTAAACACCCACAAGTAAACAAATATAGAGCCTCATGATATATCAATAGATGAATATGATAACGTGAAAAAAGATCAATTTCCTATATTTCATCAAAAAATGAAGATGCACCAACATAATTTCCATAATATGATGAGAAGATTCATTACAATTGGAAGAAGGGTTCATAAAGCATAAAACTATCATATGAAGATAAAGAGGTTTTTTAGCATGATTGGATTGAAATATAGGAATATAATGGAACCATCAATGGTCTAATGCTTTTTGTGTTGAATAATTTTACATTTCCCAAGTATGTGTCATAAATATAAAGAAGGTAAGAACAATTATTGTAAATAAACACCACTACCAAGGGAATATGGTATATAATGTTCAAAGAAATACAATGAGGTGTATTTTTATCACTAAATACTTTACATTTGAATATAGGATATTGGGTCATTATTCTAGAGACACAATATTTTGTTTTTATTTTCTAGCTGCACCACTATTAGGTTTTCTTATGAACTAAATTATCCTGATGCATGATGGTTTATTCAAAATATATTTTTATGATAATATAAATCACAGTGTCTGTCCTTTATATAGATTTTTATTAATTGATTAAAGTTTTTCAATAATATACTCCTTGTTCATGGATCATAGTTAGAATACACGCAACAAACACTTTATTGTGAAAAATGGCGGGGGTAGATAAAACACCCAGAAGCCTAACATCAATGAAAGTGAAGATGAATGTAATCAATCCTCTTCATTGTCATAAAACAATGAATGACAACTATGTGTATCCTATATTTTAATATAGAACATGAATGAATTATATAAATGGATTATATAAAATGATCTCCACGATGACCATCGATAGTTCAGTAGGACACAACAGTAGGTTTATAAGGGAGAGGACACCTAGTGATCCTTGATCTGGGAGACACACAAAAATTGGGTTCGACCAAAAAGAACGTGACAGTCCATGTGGATTGTGGGAGAAACAATTTAGTCCATTTACGGCCTTATATATACACATGAAATTACACCCAGTTTATATGTGGTGAGGAACCCATTGAATCCTAAAATTTATTCAAGTGGGTTTTATAAAGGAAACAACTCAAGTACTAGTGCTATAATTGGGTGAAGAGATGGTTGATAATCTATTGAAGCTACCATCGTATGTGAGGTATATGATGGAGAGGGTTTATTCCATTACATTAGGTATGGGTAATCCAAAAAATTCTATTAGGGTTGTGAAACTGGATGTCAGTGAGTCTTATAAGGATGAGGATAAATGTTAATCAACATAATCTTTCATCATAAATTGTTTACCAGTAATGATATGTTAATCAACCATGGTGTGAGAGATAATTGTGTGGGTTGTAACTATTTAAAACCTAGGTAATCCAATTTTATACATTAAACAATCTTATGATAATATATAATTGTAGGTCAAAACTATTCCCTCAAGGAAAATCATAATTATTATTAACACCAATCTATGAGAGTTATTTTCCTCAAATGGTTTGGCAGAAATATAATAATGAGATTATGTTTCTATAAATTAATAGATGTAATTGAAAGTTTATTAGAAAATCAATTCTTGAGATGTATTCTAGATGAACATAGAAAACATCCTTAGTAATTTATATTTAATATTGTGATGATTAAATACATTTTATGGTATATAATTCAACATCTTTAGATTTCACTACTTATTAACCATAAATAAATATTATTTTAATTGAGTTCCTCACATGAAAAACCAAATTAAAATGAAAATAAATGATATATTTTTTATATTAAATATTACACATAAAATTAGGAGTTGAATTACATTATAAACACTTGTGTAACTGTATTACATGGCCAGTGAAAATATTATGTTGAAATGGAATTTAGAAGAGGATTCATTCTTTATGAAGCCCATTCATCTAAACTCTTAAGAGAGTTAGCTTCACTAGGTTTTCCTTTGACTATTCTCAATCCTAAATCGATCAATTATGTTTTGAGATAAACTATAAATGTTATGATTTCAATTTAGGGAAGATTTACACAATGTATATTCTAGTTGAACCACCACCCTAAATATCAAATAGATTTTATCTAATGGTTATGACTTACATAGATATCATAAGATATTATAAAAGTATAAATTATTATTACATAAAAATATAAAAATATATCTTTATATTAGGAATTTATATAGACCTTGAAAATAATTTTTTCCAAATTCTATTCATTTTTAAGAATGTATTTTTCAAAAATTGGAATATTATTTCTAGGAACAAATCTTATTTATATTGACTTATAATAAATTATTTTAATGAATTAAACATTTATAAACAAAACTCTTTTTTTGAATAAATATAAGTTATGAAGTTATTGAAAACACATGCACTACCCTGTATATTTTGAATAGGTATATCGTCTGTGAAATATAATAGAATGTTATGAATCATAACTACTGTAAATATATCCATTGTACATTGACAATTAATTTTATTATATTAAGTGTTATAATAAACTACAATTAATATAGATATAATAAGTTGTGACCTCAAGCAGTAGGATTATACACTAAGAAGCTAATTTATTAGATCATATGAGGAAGATAGAATCAATGATATTTTCCATTGATAAAGCTCAATAAAAAATCTGTAACTAAATCATGGGAAACCCATTTTATGGGATAAGTTCAATTTTAAAATGATCTTGTCCCAAACAATGTACGTCGAACAATACCAAGAAAATCTCACCATCATAAACATTACCATTTGGGAATTCACTAATATAATAAAGGGATATTTATCAAGACCATATTAGTAAGATTTTTTATATTTATTTATAAAAAATAACTATATTTACCACTTTTAAATATTCGTTTTAAATGGTTTGATAATCATATTTATAAAAATTAGATTTTAAAACCATTTTTTTTCTATTTTTAGAAATGTTTATCTTCAATGACATATCTATATTTTAATGAATTCAAGAAATTTTCAAATAAAACATATATTAATAAAATATTATAATTAATTACTTTTTCTTAATTATAAATTATAATTTAATTTTATTGAGTGAAAAATAACATTATAAGGGTCCTAAAACTATTATTATCAAAAAACTAATATTTTAAAATAAATATGACAATTTTATTTAAGGGTAAATTATCCGTAAAAATAATTACTTGGATAAGATAAATATTATTTTTGAATTTATCATGCTCAAATTAGAAAACAGAATGTTTTCATACTTTTTCGGTCGAAATTAAATATAGTAGAAATATATAATGTGTATTATGGCATCATACTGACCCAAAAGTGATGTAATATATTAAATAAAATTTATAAAATACTAAATTTATATTTCAATTATAAAATAATGAGTTTTTTGAAGTTATTTTACTAATTTTATTAACCCTTGATGAATCCTCCCGAACCTATATAATATTGTAAGGCTATATAATGAACTATTTAAAAATTATGACTCACTTCCACATCACCATGGATATTATTTTAATTTTATACATTCTTATCGATTTAAAATTATTAAAACAACATCAATTTTGTAGTAACCATGTTCAAGAAACGTGGTTTGTCTTGTCGTTTTGATTACATTATCATATTATTCCACAAGAAATATGTTTGGATATTAATAAAGACTTCTCCTATCTTACCTATATAAACCCAACAAAAATACCATTCATAATCACTGAAACTCTTGGATAATTAAATTACTCATCTATTCCCCATATATAAACCACATAATGTGTTCACAGGATCTGAAGAAGCTCCTCACAAACATTAAATAACACCCTCTCAAGTTAAGGGATCATTTCATTCTCCTATTTATTCAAGAACCTCCTTTATATTATGGCCTTTGTTTTACAATTGCTCGTACTGGGATAAGATTATTCCCTTTTTTCCAATTGGTAATGTTGGGATTATGTTTCAAATATCTTTATTATTACCCTTACGATTTACATGTGAGGATATCCCCCTTTCACTCTCATTAATTTCTCCCATATACTATTATGTACCAAAATTATGTGGTCGAGGTTGTCATGTAATTTCTGCATGAATAAATTTTTTATGAATACCAATAATTATTTCCACTCATTTGTGTTCACATTGAATTAAATATTGTTAATTTATTTGGAATTTATATACATGTAACCTCCACAGTCCCATAATTCCATTATACTATCATGTTATATCATTCCTTACTATTAAAGAATCTGATTCTCACACCACTTATGTTACATTGATATTCCTCTTTGATCAAATTTATTTGATAACCTTATTATATGATTTTATTATTCCCTTACAAGGCTTTATAGCAATCTGTTTTCTTATGTCTTTCCCCAGGTAATCTTTGGATGTTTTGAAAGTGAAATGAAATTTTAAAAGCATGGTAAAATAATTTTATATTATATATTTTTAATTTATCAATTTTATATTATTTGTTATAAATTCCCTAAATAATCTTGGATTAATAATATTTTTCAATTGTATAATGTGTATCATTATGTAATAAATTATGACAAGAGTGTAACAAAGACATCATTTTTAATAGTTGGTACAATTGAATTGTAAAGTTTCTATGAGGATTTGGATTATAAAACTACAGTAAAATCCAAAGAGATAATATTAATGCTAGTAAATCAACCCCAAATTCTGGTAATGTATTAGTTTCCATGAAAATACATCCATGTCTCAATACAATAAGTGGATGTGGCCCTGACACAAAAGTACATAGGGATAATAACAGAAAAATCATGCATTATGTTAGACTATATCATTCTATAGTGCATAAAAATGGACATTTCTACATTTATGGTTTGAAAATACAAGGGGATATGTTTTTTAAAATTAAAATCCCCTTAAAACCCATTATAATGTGAACAATGATTCCCCTAAGATTTAATGTTAAGAAATATATCATTTAATTACCTAAATTGAAGAATAGAAAATAATATGTTAATTAATATATGCAATTTTTGACTTGTCACTTTACTGTTGATTGTTTATTATTTATGTGTTTAATAGGTAAAAAATACTCTTCCCTAATTAATCATTTTTTTCTCAAAAATTGGCTGAATTTTGTAGAAACTAAATCAACAAAAAATGTGATGGAAAATGTACTAGAAGCACAAATTAGATGTGAAATCAGTTAGGAATAGAAGTCATGATCTTCCAGAAAATGATTTCATAATTGACTCAATTTCCAAACTGAAACATGAATCATGAGAAATTACAAAATCCCTCAAATAAAGATCAATAAGTAATTGAGAAGTTCTTGTGTCAAATTCCTATAAATTAAAATGGATCTTATTATACCTTAATCATAGAGAAATGGATCACCAGAATTGAAATGATCTTCACCAACCATAAATAAATTGAGAAATATAATTTCATAGTGGTATTTTATCATTCGGAGGGATAAGATGATCAATATGGGAAATTGGTCAAAAATATGATATCATTGGAGGACATCAAGTGATGGTGTATAAGGAATTCTAGAAAAAAAATAAAGATTTATTTTTCATGTAATCTCTGATTAAAATTTTTATATATTTCCTTTTCCCCAAAAAATGATTATGAAGTCACCGTGTTGTAAATGGAAACATTACAAGACTGGGGCGATATGCCTCCAAATTTTTCATTTACCCCAAAAATTAATATTGGCCACTTTTTAGTGGGTTGCTTCTAAGTCATTAATAATACTTATCCATTGAGTAATCTCAACAACTATGATTAAATTGTAGGATTTTCCATCAATGTTGAAATGGAGATCCATTAATCTTAATGTTTTAATTGGGATTAGATGTGAATGATATAGTTTCATTTTAGTGGAATAATGGAGAAATATAATTTTGGAAATAAATCTCAAAATCCACCTTATCAATATTATGTGAAGATGAATTTCAGAAATTACATAAGGGGAATTTGGAATGAGTTGTAAGGAATGAGACATAGATACTGATTGCCGATGGGAGAAACCCACCAATGTGATGGAAGAAATGAATTCTCCAGACAACCCTTAGCTTGTAGTGTAATGTTTTAATTGCAAGGAATAAGATAACTATTCCTGCCAATGATCTACGCCATTGTTTTTCAGTGAAAATCATCCCCAACAACCTCCAAACATGTAAGAAAATATTTTACCATCATAACTATTGAGTTAAATCACTATAAATTAATAATGATAGCTATGATAGTTATTCATACCATAATAGTAAATGTACCTTTTTTATTTATGTACTATTCATTATTTAATATCTTGAAATTTTATTAAAACTCTTCAAACACCTATTATATTCATGGATTTAGGGAAACCTATGAAAATGGTAAATGGAGTAATTATTTCATCAATAGTTTTAATCACATCCCTTATAAAACTTTGTTGACTGAAATTCCCAATGAACCTTTTGATAATTTTTTGTGGAATTTGATATTATACTAGTCTTGGATTCATCCTCTATATATAAGAACAACATAATTTTAAATTTAATAAAATCACCATTAGTATTGAGAATATAACCCTATTCTATATATGTTTGAGGATAATGAAACTTTATTGGTAGAAACTCCTCAAGAATAGATATTATCTTCATATGATTAGACATATCAAGCATAGATGATATGTTATATAGAAAAGATCATCCCTGAAGTAATTCCAATAAAGAAGGAATATTCATATGTGTTTCTTAAATAGTTGTATGGTCTTCCTCTTAGACGTGATGTTGAGTTATCAATATAAATCACACCTAGAGATTTATAAATATATAATACTTTGTATATAATGGTTTTTTTGAATTAGTGGTTCTATTGAAGGAACTTTTGGAAAATATATATAAATGGTTCATACACCCATGTGCATAACCATTGGGGGAACCAATCTTCTGATTCAAGAAGAAGTATGGGTCAATGTTCATTTGAATTAATTATTTTGAGCTCAAAATATCATGATAAATGATATATATCCAATTACATATATTGATGACTTTTTTGATCTGCTATGTAGATCCCATTATTTTTCTATGGTTGGTTTTTAGTCATTATATTATCATGTAAATGTGAAGAATGAGGATATCCCCAAGATATCTTTTCATACATGGTATGTGAACTAATATTTCATAGTGATGTCATTTAGACTCACTAACTCTCCAAAAATATACATAGAATTCATAGATAGATTATTTATTGATTACATTAACAAATTATTGGTACTCTTTATAGATGATATTATCACTGAATCCAAAATCGAGGAGGAAAAATATGAGAATTTGAATTCAATAATGAATACCTTGTGAAGGATTATGTTATTGTAGAAGTAGGTTAAATGTGAATTTTGGTTGGATAAAGTAATTTTTTTAGAAAATTTTATCACCAAGTATGGGATATCTGTAGATCCATTAAAAACAAAAGAAATTAAAGGATGGAAAATTATAATATATCTAATAGAAATATGAATCTTCCTTGGATTAGCTAGGTACTATCATTGATTTTTTAGAGCCATATCTTGATTTTCAGTCCCACTAACCATGATTATTCAAAATGGAGTCATGTTTTACTGGATGGATGAATCTGAAAAAAAATTATAGAGGTGAATGAGAGGATAATAACAAAACCTATTACCCACCCAAGGGGAAAGAATTTTTATCTATAACGATGAACCCAAAAAGTTCTTGGGTTGTGTACTCGTGCATGGTGACAATGTGTTATCTTATGCCTCATAATATCTAATGAATTGTTAGAAGAACATCCAAACCCATGATATATAATTTTCCTTGGTAATCTTTTCATTAAATATTATATGGAATTATATATATGTATAGAATTTTGAGGTATATATTGATCACAAAATCCCCAACTATATATTTACACAATGTAAGAACAATATTATTCAATGAAGGATGATATATCTTATTAAGATTTGTGATTATTTAATCCACTACCATCAAAGGAAATAAAAAAATTTAGCAGATTCGCTAAGTAGAAAGGATTCTACAACCCTATACAAACTGGGGTTTGTATTAGATCAAATCATCTTGGACATGTAAAAAATGGAAATGGGAATAATAAAAGGATCTTCATCCAAACATAATCAAATAAATTATGAACCATCCAGTCATGAGAGGATCGATAATTATTAAAGTAATGATGAGTTGTACCAGAAGATGGTAGTTAATAATCAAGAGTATGACTTTGCTGAAGATGGAGTTATATTGTTTAGAACATGAAAATGTGTCCTATAAAAAAAGTATCCAAAGGGAGAAGCTAGGGATAATGTGAATATATCATCCTTCTCTATTAATCAAGGATGCACTAAAATGTATGGATATTCAATGAAAAGCATTTTTTGGGATAACATGAAGAGGGATATTGTTGAGTTTATATCTAGATTCTTTGTATACCAAAATGTCAATGAAAAATGATAGAATTGCAAGGGTATGATGCAAAAATTTCCCATACAATTATCTAAATGTGAAAACATATCTTTGAATTTAGTTATAATAATCCCCAATACACATAAAAGAAATAATTACATCTAGGTGTTTGTGGTTGTTTTTACCAAGATGGATCTTTTCATTTCTATCATGTAATGTTACTCTATTGAATAATGTTATGGTATATACATAAGGGAAGTGGTAATACTACATGTAGGTCCACAATCTATTGTATTTGGTCAAGATTTGAGGTTTTCCTTGAGTTATTGAGGAATCATTCAACATGTGTTGGAGATATAATAGATATTTAGCACTACTTATCACCCCCATAAGTATTTTTAGTCTAAATGGACCCTTAATACTATGGAAGATATCCTGAGATCATGTTTAATATATTTCCAAGTATGTTGGGATCAAAACCATCCCATTATGTACTTCTAATAAAATAATATTCACCATTATAAAATTAAAATTGTGCATTTGGAGGATATTTATGGGTAAAAGTGTCAGACTCCAACATTATGGGATGAAGTTTTAGAGTGGGAGATGATGAGGCTTAATCTAACATAAAAAATTACATTGAATATTCAAACCATTTAAAATCATATGAAATACAAACAAATTCAATAAAAATCTATGGAGATAATGGTCTACATGATATATAGATTAAGTTAGTAGATAAATTGTTACATTGTATATCACCATAGAAGAAATGCATAAGGTTTGGAATGACTGTAAATCATTGTCGTTTATAAATATTTCCCTTTAGAATCCTTGATAATATCATATTAGTTTCCATTTGACTAACACTCTCACCTAAATTATCTTAAGTACATAATTTATTTAATGTATAGATATTGAGGATGTATATACTGAAACCCTCAAATGTTCTATATACAGAGGTTGTATCATCAAAACATAATCACTCATATGAAGAGAATTCAGTGAAGATCTTAGATAATTAATACGAGGTTTTATGAATCAAGATGACTCAACTTGAAAAACAATTATAGCGAAACTACATGTTTTATTATGAAACATGGGAAACAGAAGAGGCAATAAATAATAAGTACCAACATCTATTTTAGTTTATAAAATGTAAAAAAAGGGTGAAATTGTGGAAAGGGGAATAATTTAATGACCCAAACTTTTATAATTTATATTTCCCTTATCAATTAAAAAAATAAAATAGTTAAAGAAATAATTTTCAAAACATTTGTTATTTTGAATAGTTATATAGTTTTTCAAATTTAAAGCATTATTATGAATCATAACAATGGATAATATATCTATAGTACCATGACCATTAAAATTTTTATATTAAGGTTTATGGTAAATTCCAATTGATATTGATGAAGGAAGCAATATCCTTGACCAGTAGGAATATAACCTGTGATTGAAATTTATTGAGGCTTCTATAAGATATAGAATAACTATGCTTTTAATTTTATAAATATGGATCCAATATTGAATAACAAAACCCTAAATGAATCATTTAATGAGATAAATTTAATCATGTTGAGATTGTGGCCTAATCCTGGTACGCTAAACCACCCCAAGAAAAACTCACAATCACTCACCTTACCCATAGGGCTTTAATTATATTAATGAAGGTATTTTTATCTTGACAACAACATTATGAATTTGAATATTTTATTATTATTAAATACTTATTATATTTATATCAAATTTTAATATTACGTTTTTAATGAATAGATAATTATTTTGATAAAAATTGGATTTTGATGTAATGAAACACACGTTGTATTTTTGGGAAATGATAAGTGTCAATAAAGTCACTATATTTAATAAAATTTGATAATTTTTTAAATAAATATTATTTTAATAAAATATTTTTATTAAAAAAATTATTAAATATAAACGATACTATAATTTTAAAAATTCAAGACTAAATTTATAATGGTCGGAAAACTATCATTTTCAAAAAAATGTATTTTCCAATATTTGTAAAATTTTATTCAAATGTGTAAATTCCCAATCATAGGAAATTATTTGGATAAAATAATAATATTTTTGAAATAAAAATAACAGTATTATCCAATGCTGGTTCTTTCATAACTTTTGGAGGCGATCAAACGTTTGGTCAAAATTAAATACGATATAAATATAATGTATGTATTTTAACATCATAAGGACCCAAAAGTGACATAATATATTCCATTAAAGTTATAAAACACTAAAAATATATGTACCCTTAAAAATAATTTTATTTTAGTTTATTTAAATAATTTATAATCCCATAATTAATCCTCAATAACTTATATTATATTTTATGGTTTTAAACCCAATTCATTATAAAAATAACTTACATCCACATCACCAAGTGTTTTATTTTAATTATATTAGTTCTTAATGGCTTTAAAAAATGAAAAAATATATTTTTCCATAAATCACAAGAAAAAAATACAGTGTGGTTTCTGGTTTTTATTGCTCTATCATATAGAGACCAAATCGTATGTTTTGAAATTAATAAACAATTATCCTCTATTTCTATAAAGACACACTTAAACTACCATTTATCTTCACTAAAAATCCTTTATTCTGGAAATTAAAATTTAATTTCTTCTTTGTATCCATCCCATTATTTCCCAAAACTCTTAATGATCTTTTCTCAATCTTTTGGAATCAACCAATCAAGGTAAGGGATCATCTGATTCTACAATTTATTAAAGCACATATTTTATATTATACAATTATTTCCACTTTTTCAAGTTGTTAAATGATTCCACATATCCCTCTTACATCCACTATGATTTAAAATAGATTTTATACCGCTTTAACTCTCATTAATACCCCCACACACCTTCATGTACCACAATTATGCTATTGGAATTATCCAATTATTTTGGCATGATAATCATTTTTGTTGCGAATACCCATACTTACTTCCACTAAATGGTATTCACCTAGTTGTATCTAACCTCATTTTCTTGGGTATTTTTATGAATGTAACATATTATCCGTAATTGTGGTGTTAAATTGGATGAAATGCATCCTTGTTTCATATGATCTATTTGGAGCACTTATTCATGTGCGTGATATGAAAGTTATGGGTGGTACAGAATTATAAATCCCTCCAATGAATTGGGTAGTGGTTCAGTCTCATGATATGTTATGTTTGGAAATAGGATGTAATAATACTCCATTATAGATATTTTTCTTCAATGATATGATTTCTCAGTTCTTTTCCATCACCAATGATTATGATGTCATGTTTTATTTTATCACCACATTCAAATTTTTCCTTTATTCTATCATGTTATATCATTCATTATTATTCAATAATATGGTTCTCACACATCTTATGTTACCTCGATATGCCTCTGGGGTCACATATAATACTTTACCATATTGTATTCTTTTTTATTTACATACATAGATTTATAGTACTCCCCTTTCTTATGCATGTCCCCAGGTTATCCAATGTATATTTAAAAGTGAAATGTAGTTTTATGATCATGATATAGTAATTTTTTGTAATATAGTTTTATCCATGTATCATGTTAAGGCGAAATATACCAATTTTTTTAAAGACACTAGGCCTCCTGATCATTTTGGATTTTATAATGTACCTTTATGTAATAAATCACGAAAAAATGTATTAATGAAATTGTTTTTCATATATATATATATATATATTAGAAAATGATTAATTAAATTTGTTTAAAAAATGTTAGCTATTTTACAAAAATTCATTTTTCTATAAAAAATAAATTTCCACTATATTGTATATTTTAAATAAAAAATAGTTTTTTAAATTTAATAATATGAATTTAAATTAATTAAAAATATTTTTTTATTTAGCATAGAAATATTATCTTATGATTAATTTTTAGTAATTTTATGAAATAATTAGTGGTCAAATGAATAGTAAAAATATTGATTTTATTAATTCCAATACTTATTTGAAATTATTTTATTATATAAATACGTTAAATGTTTGTTAATCCTTATTCCTGTTAATTTATATATAAGGAATTAAAATAAATTATTTTAAAATACTATTTTTAATTTAAAATTATATTCTCAACATTTTGTAAATTTATATTTTCTTATAATGAAAATAGATTTTAGATTGTTTTGTTTAACTGAATACAACATGATGAAATTATGTTTTTTATTAATTTTATTGTAAAATTAATAACATTTTAATGATAATAATAATTTTAAATTAATTAGAAACAATTTCATTGATTATTCTACCCAAATCAAAAATTACTCTCTAAAAATAATTATTTCTTTCCCAAAATGGGGTTTTTGCGCGTTAAATGAACTTGTGTAAATATTAATTTCCATACACATATGTTTTCTATTATGTAAATTTTATTTATCATTTATAATTATTGGGTCCATTGTATCTAATAATTGTCATCTTATTTTTTTCAAAAATGATATATTATCTAGGTAAAAACTTGTTATCGTGATGAAAATTAAAATGGTAAATTTAAGTAAGCATATGGGAAATAAATTAAAATGTTTCAAAAATGTTTCTTTTTCAATAGTGGAGTCATGGATTGATGTTATATTATATCCAATAAATTTTTAAAATTTTTTAGGCACATAGATTCAGAGTAACTTCCATATTTTTAATAGTGTTTGGTATTTTCAAAAAAATCCACACTTTTCACTTATTACAGGGACACTCCTCTTATTATTTCCTCTCACACCAAAACCCAAAAATAATCAGCCTAAAATATGCCCAAATATATCTTATAAACACTAATATATAATATGGAGGTTATATTCTTCTCAATATACCACCCACAGAGGTTTAATCTCTTTCACAAAGGAGATGATCCAAGAAGTGAGGTATAAGTTCTTAACCTCTCCCTCTCCTTTCTATTTCTTTATATGATTTTATTCTTATCTAAACTTATTTTTACTATTTAATAATGATATAATAAGTATAATTTATAATATTATATTTTAATATAACTATGGTTTAATCCTTAACCTCCCTCCTCATTTCATTATGAAAATTAAAATCACGAATCATGTGTTGTGGAGACTACACCTTAATGACAATAATTTTGTCATTTTCTTTCACCACCATAAATGGATTCTCCTAAAATGTAATTTTTTATATAATTTTGAATAGAATTTGATATTTTACATTACTAAATGACAAACCATATTACTCTTTCTCCCAAATCTATGTAAAATTAAATCTTCAACTATCCATACATGTCTACTACCGCCTCCATGGAATGATGTATTTCCAACTTCATTTCACTAATGCATAACATAGTTGGTTAGGAGAATGGTTTAAAAGAATAAACATGATTTTTATGATATCATTATGATTATGGTAAGACAAATTGGATCTCCTATTAATGATATTATTAACCAATGATTATCGTTAATTAAAAATTTTAAAACAAGCATACTAATAAGAAAATTATTAATTCAAATTATATAATATTTTTATATCTATTACATATTCTTATAATTCCAATATAATTATAATATATATCTATAATAAACACTAAATTACATCACTAGGGAACTGGTGAAATTATATTACCAGAAAATCAATACATAATCCTCGATAATCATGGTATATTTATTTTTTCATTGGTTTGACCACTTGAAAGGAAAACACTATGAAATTATAACATATATGATTAAAAAACATAATTTCTAGAATAATACGATATATGTAACACCGTGAGTTTTTAGGATCCTTTTCATGAATAAATTCATTGTATTTGTTGTATTACATTTAATTATACTCTATTTTGATCATTCTTTATATGCTACACAATGAGAAGCTTACGTTATATGCTACACACACTTTACATCTGTTACACGCAACACTATGTTTCTACAAAACAAAGTTTATTCTTATATTTATTTAAATGATATTGTTATAACATATCCATTAAAAATATTAACATTAATAGTAATAAGTAATTTGAAAATATAATTTATAATGGTTTTATATAAATACAAAATATAGAAAATAAAATATATAAGTTTTGGTAAAGTATTTATATATTTGAAAATTCTATTTTATCAGATGAACTATTTTTTAAATCCTTCAATGAAGAATAATAAATTTAATTATTAACATTATTAGAAATTTAATATTATAGAATATAATATATTTTTTAATTCAAAATTTCAAAATTATCCTATGGTGAATTATGTGGATTTTCTGCAAAAAGTCATTTTTGGATGAATAGTTAAAAATACTGAATTTTAATTAAGTATTATTTTTGGAATAATTTATTTATATTGATAAATATTATTTCAATTTTGTTTTAATGTTTTATTTTATACATTTTAACTTAAATAATCATATTTAGTACATTGGAAGCAACATCTCTTTGAAATTGGATATGAAAACATTTAAAATGATTAAACATTTTCACATAAAAAACCCAATGTCATGTGACATATGTGGGATTAATTTTAAATTAATTCCTACAACATATGTGATTAAAATAAGGAATAATAGACTACATATTTGGACTCATTATAATTTATAATTTCTAGTATTTCTATCAATCAATTTGACAAAAAATATTTGTCAAATTGATTATAATTAATTACAGTGATTATGATATAAACAAGATTACATAGTGGTTAAATATTAACATAAGTGGAAAAATAACATAAAAACAAGTCAAAAATTCAATTTTATATAAATACTTCGTCAAATTACAATATTTTACAAAAAATAAAAAATTATTGGGTGCACATTATGTAAGGGAGTCACCTCAAAAGTGTTTCCCTCTTTATATATACAATAATAACACTTCCCCTCTACTATAAAAGGGAACTCACTCCCCCCCCAAGGCTTATTCACACCTCTCATGCCATTTTTCAATCCGAAAATCTGGAAAAAAAAATATTCCCAATATAAATATATTAATCCTAGAATCCTCATTTTTTTCACAACTCCAACCAATGAATCCCTTGGGTGAAACCCATATGTAGTTACCCAAAGAAGAGGCAACATCCTTCCACATGATCTTTGGTTTTATTTTCATTCCACACCCTATAAAAATTATTATTACAGGATTATATAATAACCTTAGTATCCCAAATTTTATGAGATTTATTTCTTCTTAGATTTTGACCTATACCTACACAATGTTCTTTCTAATGGGTAACGAACATACTATTCATGTGTACAACAGTCTACCACCTCATGAAACAATATAATTTTGTTTACTTTTACCACTACTCATGGTTGAGAATTTTGATGTAACTATTGTTTTTAGACTTTATATAAAGTATTTATGATTTTTTTTCTTAAATAATTACATAACACATAAATTTATTCATTTAATTTTTTAATTACGATAACATTATTTGTTGATGGGTGGACTACCACCTCCTCAAAGTGATGTGATTCGATCATACATTACATGGAATGTATTAAGGATGGGTTTAGTAAAAATATATGATAAATATGAAATAATAATTATAATGTAATTATAGGATATATATATGTATATACATTTCATTTAATTTCTTTCATTCAAAATGAAAATAAAATAGAAACAGTATTAATGTGTACGTACGGCCTACCATATGCATGAACAATGAATTTTATTTTATATTATTACCTTTAATATATTAATATAAATATTAAAAAATTGATTATTTATAATATTTATATAATTTTTAACATTATAAAAATAATAAATCTGGTTCTATGTAATATAATCAAGAATAATAAGTCAAAACAGATATAAAAAACAAAGCAGATATGACCCAAAACATAACATTGACAAGTAATTGTTAATAAATTGGTAATATAAAGGCATAATAAAATAATAGAAGGTATTAAAAAAATAAAATGGTTCATTGGTAGATGTATAATAATATTATAATTATTATACCTGTGTTTTGAACGAGTATGATGAGAGTCATGACATAAGGTAATGTGATTTCTCATCTCGTATTTATTTCGTTGATACTTATGCGTTATTCACCACTCATTTCTATTGTGTGATGTATATAACTACCTTAAATATATTATATTATTATCATAATTAAATTTTTGGATATTTATATACCTTATTTATTATCTCAATTTAATGTGGTTATATAGTTCTAAAGATACCAAATCAGTAAGGTTGTTTTGTCTCCAATTTCCTTCACTGAGACACGTGTTTTTTTGTGAACCTATATTCTTTTACGTGGTGTATATACTACCATTTGAAATTGTATACCATGAATATCATTATATTAATAATATTTAATGCATCATGTAATATATTTTTCTTACATGAGTAGTTTTATTTAATGTTACCAATATTGAATGATTATGTTGTAACAATCTCATCATTTATCAGGATTGTTTATGATTGTATTTCCATCCATATCTCAGGAACACTCATGAATTTTATTCTCCTATGATTATTCAACATATAATAATATATTATTATAATATTTTCAATCCTTGGTATTAAATATAATTAATATAAAAATTAAAAATACCCCACCTTATTTCTCTATTTGGTCAGAAACCAATTTTATTCAAAGAATAAATATTTAAAAAAATGATTTAAAAGAGTGTTTTATGTGATATTTTGTGATAATTTTCATGGAAAAAAGATTTTATATTTTATTGTTTTTTCTTATTTTTTTATATGTTTCCAAATCTATCTCAAATATATTGTTTTTCAAAAACCTTTTCATTAAAACCTTTTTTTAGAGAAGAAAGGATATTTTACTAATGAAATATTTTTAATGGATATTTCCAAATTATTTTACTTATAAGATGACATCCATTTATGTTACTCTTCCCTCTCAAAGGAAATATTCCATTGGTTACATTCATATTCTCTCTCTGAATAGTATATATTATGATGGAATTATGTTTATAAAACATTTTTATCTTTAATAGGTTATATTTTTAGGAAACACCCCTATTTTCATATGTATTGCATTAATGAAATAATTATGAAACCTCTCTCGTTTTTCTAGGATATCATATGATTACATGTTTATGATACACATTTCATTTCATGGGTTATGATATTATTTTATATGATCATTAGTAACACATATGTATGATTTAATTATGAGATGTGTGGGACCTATATCCCACTTGAATGCAATGGGTATTGATTTATATGTAATGATATATACATGGTTGGTATGGAGAGTGAAATCAGATCTTTAAATGACTTTGTCTACTTAAATGGTCAAGGGAGTGAACCATCATTACTAAGATGTTTATGGAATTAAACCATGGACACCACTATGGTATAGTGAGGGGACCCATACTACTATCATTCCCTTGAAAATAAATCTTGACTACTATAGAAATGATTTTATATACTTATGTGTCTACCACAAGTCCATGTCTTATCCTTATGTTATGCTTTTATGGATTACATATTTGATTCCCTTATAATTCTTGTCTTATGAAATCCAAAACTATATACCTTGATTTTTATTTATGATCACTGATATTTATGGTATTATATTCATATTTTATCATTGCATTATCATACCCTTAGGCTCATGATTATTCTTACATATATCCAATGTTTACCCTTATTGTGCATCTGATCTGACCTCTTTTTATGTTTCCTTTCCCTAGGTTGTGATGATATATATTATGTATGATATGTATAAGAGGGTTCTAGTCATTAAAAACCTATTGGGTGATAATATATCACACTTATGTACCCATTTTTATGACACCAAGTTTCTAAAGGCACGAAAATAATACGATCTTTGGGTGTCTTCTTCGGTAATTTATTATGTATTCTATAAAATTAAAGTAATATTAAATTCATGCAAATAGAGTTTCTCTAATATAAATATATAAATAATTTTTTTGTACTTTTATAAATAATAATTAACATTTAACACATAAATTAAGAAAACACATTTCAAAGGATAAAAATCAATGAATAATGTTCATTATTGATTATATAATCTAGTATAAAAACTAAAATACTCAATAAAGTAAATTTAAAAATAATAAATATTTATATTTAATATAGTATTTCAAATTTAATGAGAATTTAATGAATAAAATGATGGTTTTGGGAACATAATGGAATGAAAAAAATATGTTTTTCAAACATTTCACCCAATATCAATATGAACTCATTGATGTCTATGAATCAGTAGCTTGTATGAGCTTAGGATCAGCATATCATGACTTTTATTCATAAAATCAATACCATAATTACCGTGTTTGATCATAAGATGTGGTTGATGTGTTCTCATTTTTGTGGATTAATTCTCAAATAATTTAAATATTAATTCATCTGGATTATCCAAGTTACATCTAGAACCTTGCGGAGCTACTAACGTTAAATTATGGGTGATAGCATTGAGATCCAGTGATCCATTCATTGCTTTGATGATCACTAAATCACCATTATTCTGGTGTTAGAGATGCAACTCAATCTAAACTCCTGGATCCTGATCCTCTATCTCTAGATTAAAGTAGATAGAATAAGAGAAATAAAGACAATGAATATTCACTAGTTTGAGTCTCTCCTCTTCTATATATAGCGTGTTTATGAATTACATGGAATTGACTCATGGCCCCAGCTAATTAAAACCCTATAAAAATATTACTATGACTATAGTAATGAACCAAAAATATCAATTATTATTATTTTCACCTTCCTATAATAAAATAAATATATTACGTGATAATTTCTCATCTATTAAATCGACTCATTATTCTAAAAAATATTACATAAACCTTGAATATTTTAAACGATAATTATTTCAATTAATATTTTGATGTATTTACAATGAAACATGTAATAATTTTAACCAATTACATTTCATTCCAATTATTCATAACTAGAATAACAAGGGATTATTTACTACATTGTTGACCATATTTCCTTGGAAAAAATCCTAACCCCAGTGGTGGGGCCAACCATGTCTAAAACTCATATTCAATTGAATTGGGCATATTCTTGAATGCACTATTGTGTGTGACCCTCTATTACATTATCTTGAAAATAGTAAATACAATTTAAAAAGCATGAGTGGGATATAGTAACCCATCATGGCCAGAAAAGAGATAAGGATAGTCACAGTAGTGAAAACCAACCTATGAAAATGCACTGCGTAATATAATCTCTTTGTTTGTAATATATCATAAAGAAGGATACACATAATAGCCATCACCCATTTCTTTCCTTATTATTTGGGGTTTTAAATGGATGGGTTTACCTTGGACTACCATGGATATGGATTTATGAAGGAACTACCAACCTGATCAACTTGGCCCTATATATATAACATCCCTAACATGGAAGCACAGAATCCTTTTATGACCATTTAACCAATATCACCCCTCCAATGATTCACCCAATACAAGGCCATTCGAGATCGGGATGGAAATTTTTCTGTAATGTAGGGTCCTGAACATCACCCATTGTTATAATTAATGATAATTTAATTTTTTTGATTGACTAAAAATCATCACATGTCACTCTATCAACAATTGTCGATATTGGTAATATAGAAGAATACCTAAAAATATTTAAAATTTTTCACTGATGATTGACATGAAATCATCGACATTAGTGAATCACTCACTAGTATAATTTGAGTATCAAAACATGAATAAATTTAATTATAAACAAAAAACTATAAATAACTATATTTATCATAAGATATGTTCGATGCCTTCTCATATTTTGAAAAAGCTTCTTCAATAATCTAAAGTCAAATTCTTCTTGATCATCCACATGTAATTCTAGAACGTATGGGAGAATCGATCTTCAAAATCCCAGTGCTAGAGATTAGATCCAACGATTCATTCAACGCTCCCTTGATCACCGCAAGACTTTTTTTATGATGCAATTGTCGGAGCTTAATACAAGATCTTTGATCTTGTGCCTCTCCCTATATAATGTGGGGGATATAAGAAGAAATAGAAAAATAATGAATAGTCACTATAGGGAGGCTCTCCTCTTATATATATATATATTGTGTTTAGGAATTTCCCAGAATTTCCTCATCACCCAAAAATAATTATCATGTAATACCAATGATATTATGGATACTATAATAAAATATAAATATCATTTATTACTTTTATCACTTTCCTATAATATAATTAATATATTATGTTATAATAACAATTCCACTAACTTGACTCATCATTAACAAAAATTTTAAATGAAACATGACTATTTCAAACTAATATTCATTCAATTAATATTTTCACGTATTCTCTTTAATACTTGTAAATAAATTTAATTAATAATTTTCATTCAAATTATTCAAATCGTGAATAATATAAACTTTTTTACTAAATCACTGATCATAATTCCTTGAAAAAATAAGTACTTCTTTGGTGGGGTTCACAATGTCAAAACCTCATATTCAACTGAATAGGGAAGATTCTTGAATGCACTATTTAATGTGACCCTCTAGGATTTTATCTTTATAATAGTGGATACTATTTAGAACCCATTAATTCAATATAACAACATATCATTTCCCCTAAAGAGATAAGGAAAGTCATAGCATCCAAAACTAACCTATGAACACACACTGTGTAATATGATATCTTTGTCTTTAATATCTCATAATGGAGGATGTACACCCATGTCATATCCATTTTATTGATTTATTAGTTTTTGATTTATAGGGATGAATTTACCTTGAACTACTATGACCTTGGATTTATAAAGGTACAACCATCCTGCTCATCTAAGCCTATGACATATAACTTTCTTAACCTGAATGTCAAAAATCATTTCTTGACCATTCAACCAATGTCATACCACTAATGGCACACCCAACACAATCTAACCTACCATGATTTCATTATCAAGATTTTTTCCTTGAATCAATGTATGAAATCAAATGGAAGAAATTGTAATGATCTTCATTCAAGAGACTAATGCACATATATTTAGAGAAGACCATCAAATGACACCCAAAACAAGTGGTGTTCCAATTTGAAAGTCTATTCTCATGATCTCTGTACAAGAAAATCAACTTGTGTAAAATTTATGAGATGAAGTCTCAATTATTATGAGCCCAGAGAACGTCAGAGTCAAACATCTACTATGTCCAGTCAGTAATATGTTTCTATATCATAGGTCATATATTTAATATTAATGTCATGGTATATTGATATTCACATTATAGTATGGGTTATGCTGTATTCTTTTGATACAACAATTAATCTATGTAGATTACCATTAAATAATGAAAATAAAAATATATACACTATAATGGTAAGAATATCTCATGTATATCCAATTGTAAATATGATATTTTAATAAAAAAAGTCCTCAATATTAGGGTCTATGGAACACACTTTACATCAAAATATTTAAATAATAATGAATACTAGCATCACACTTACTGAACTACTACAACCAATCCAAACGGTAATCAACTGATGTGTGGAAATGGGAAAAAGTATTTAATATATGCATAGATAATGATTGTAAAAGAAAAATGGGATTATTTTTGGGTATACATATTGTTATAATGTATTATATTATTATATTTATGTTATTTTAAAATCTTTTAGAGTCCATCAGACCAATCAGGGAAATAAGGTATGGATTTCTTTGTCTCAAATTTGAATCCCATAAAACATGGTTAAGAAATCAAACATATTTCATTTTAAATTATTTAAATGTTTTGATACATAAATTTTTTATAAATATTGTGTTATATTTCATTATATTCTATGTTTTTCTAAATATAATAATTTCATAGAGTTTTGAATCAAATCATATAGTGGTTGCAAGGAGTTTTTATGACCCAAATCATTATCTTGATTCATAATCAATATTATTTGACTATAATATTTATGGATTAACATTATGTAAACAATGATTATGTTATATTGTATTTAAAAAAAATAATAGGTAAATAATGATCCAAAACAAATTCTTTCTCCATTTTTTCTATCGTTTTGTTAAAATGTATTTTTGAAAAGAATAATTTACATTTCATTCAATGGATTTTCCTTCCACATCAATGTTTTTAAATCTAAAAAATGTTGTTCTTTTCATGGTAGAGAATCAAAAAAAATGTACCACCAATGATACTATTAATCCAATTTCATTATTTTGAAATAATATTTTTCTGTCTTTATAATGATGTTGGTTTTCTACTGGTTTATTTCAAATTTATCCAAACTATTTTCTATCTTTTGAAAATAAAATGCTATATTATCCACTCCACCTTTATTTTGATTCAATTTATGCCTTTTTAAAGTTTTTAATTTTATATATTCCTTTTACTATTAATAGTTTTCAAAGTATTTTCAATTCCGATTTTTTAAAACATTTAGTCCATTCATGTATGTATTTTTTATGATTATTTTAAAAGTAATGTTGTCAATATATTTTTCACTAATAATTTTTGAAACCTTATGTCATTTGTAGGATATTTCGTGTAAATATTTATAATTTTTTTATAAAATTATTCTATTTTAATTCAATTTTTTTGGAATGAAATTTTAACTTTATCTTATATAACAATGATTAAAAACGTTTTGAAAAAACTTTTTAATTTTCACATCAAATTTTCATCCAAGTTTTATTTCACATGAAGAGTTGTTTTGATTATCAAAAATATATTATTACGTTATAATTTGTTTTTTAAAATTAAATTTTTATGTCCTATTATTTCTTAAGATTATTTTATATGAAATTTATAGGAAACAATATTTTTTATGAGTTATTTAAGTTATGGTGATGATGGGTTTCAACTGGAACACATATGTATAGACGGTGATAGGTGGGGTACTATATCACCCTCCAATGAATTTTCTTAATCTTATATATAATGATATATTATGGAATGGACATTTTTATTTTCTTCACATTGGTGCGGGTATGATCGTTTTTCTCACATTTTGAAGCACAGATATAATGGGATTTTTCAAATAGGAAAAGGGAATAATGAGTATTCTAAGATAGGTTTTCCTATTATTATGGTGTTTCTATATTTTGTAATTGTTCCTCATGATATCCTATATTTTCAATATTCATTTAGTTTTCATGAAATTCTATAAATTCATGGTTATGACTTTTATGTATTCCATACTTTTATGCATTATCACATGTTATATGGAAATTGAAATTTGTTTTAAGCCATGTCATATCTATTAGACTTCATTAATGATATTTTTATGATATTATATTTATTTATCATGGTTTATAATTATCATACATGGTCTTATGATCTTGTATCAGGATATATAACTCTTACTCATATTCATATTCAGGTCTATGATCTTACATTTCATGATATGTAATTTCCTTTACTAAGAATTCTATCCCACCCAATTATTATACATCCAATATCTATGTTATGAAGTAGGTTGTATCATGTGAGGCCTATTGAAAGGTAATAGAGGATCATGATTACATATAAATTTTTTCAAGTGTTTTAAAGTAATATATTTATATAGCTAATATACAAGACATTATAACTCTCGGTCTTTGCATTATACAACTGTTTGTGAAATTTATTATTTAAATCATAAGATTATAATATAATTTATGATATGATTATATTGGGTCCCTATAATTACGACCACTAAATGTGGAATATGGACATATCGTTAGTGGGACACATGATCTGTGGTAACAAGGATCCTGGTTTGTTGTGGTTTTCTCATCATAAATGTCTTTTAAAATGCATGTAAAGAACATGCATACACGTGAAATGGATGGGTTTCCATAATAGGGAAGTTGAGTGTGTGCATTGTATTGTCAAGACACATGTCATCAATTTTCCATGGTGTTTTCATATTAATTAAATTATTTGTAGTTATACAATGTCGTCCAAAACCATTCAAAAATATAAATTCTTATATAAAACCTATAATATTTTCAAACAAATTTAATCAAAGTAATCAAAGATATGAAATCATATAAGTGGAATTATTTGAACATTTAGTTATTAGAGAACATCAAATTTATACGCACAAACTAGGCACATCATATATCATAGGATGACATTTATATAAAATATTTCTTTTTTAAATGAGTTTAATAATCATATCAATAAATGAGGTAAAGTTTTTATGGTTAATTCACTCTATAATGAATTAAATGTCAAAGTAAGAGTGACATTCATTAAATTAATGATGAAAATTAAATATATATTCATGGTTCTCAAGTTATACAAAAAAATTTATTTCTCTATGGGTCGAATCTCCC
Source organism: Viscum album (assembly GCA_963277665.1). NCBI lineage: Eukaryota > Viridiplantae > Streptophyta > Magnoliopsida > Santalales > Viscaceae > Viscum > Viscum album. Next base: position 1,099,036,267 of record OY728157.1, read on the forward strand.
TTAATTTCTATTATCTCTATTTTTCCTATAGGAGAAGGCTCATGCAAAATGTTGTGTAAAAGTGGTGCTAATTAAGTTTATAGGGAGTCTATAGATTTGTGGATACCATTGGAGTGATTATCCTATTGGTTTTTTATAAGTTAACATGATCAAACTCGCTACCTGTGGATATTAAGAGCACAAATGTTGGGGTATTTTTTTTATGCTTTTCATATTTTTTAGTAAAATCCACTCTTGATTGATATTGGATGTGTGTTTTTTCTTCCTTATACTGAATATGGGAATATAAATGTCCCAATAAACCCATAAATGGTATTTTAGCTATTTTAAATATTGAATCAACGGTATAAATTCAAAAATGAAAACTATTTTTTGTTATTTTTATAGAACTATGGTCATTATTTAAAACTATTTTATGGTCCAAAACTTATTTCTAAAAAATATATTTTTAATATATTTATTATTCAATAGTCAATTACAAATTCAATGAAAAATTTTATGGATTACCTTGATAAATATACGTATCATTTTTGAAATTACTAGGGAATGGTAAACTAATATTTATGTCGTGGTAAAAATAAATAGTGGAATCAACTATGAATGGTTAATATTGATTCATCATGTTCTATTATTTGATTGAATAACCAAAATGGATTATCGTATTACATTATGTCATGGTGTTGAATGGTTTTGATGTTTTTACCAATTTTTGGTGGAAATTAGTGGTCTACCAAAAAATTATAATTATTATTTTTTTCAAAATCAGTTTATGATGCATGATTGAAGGGCCCTCACTAATTAAATATGACATTAGACAATATAAAAAGTGCTTTTTATTATTATGATCATCTAAAATTGTAAAATATCATGTCAGATAATTTAAATTTTCTCCTATTTAAGAAATTTTAATTTAAAAAACATGTTTATAATTTTTTTTGATGTGTATATTTTATTATTTAGTTTAAATTCTTCAATATATTTTAATTAATTTATATAATCATGCATATAATATTTTCATTTTATGTATAGAAATATCATTTTTTCACTATCTTTTATATGTTTGTTGTTGATTTATGAGCTTCAATTTAGAGGTTAGTTATAGTTTACATATATTATGTGTTAGAGTTAAAATGGAATTGAAGTCTCACATGATTAATGTAAAGTGGTTTGAGGGTATTTAGGTCAGAATTCTCACTATCTCGGAGTCTAACACATTTTTTATAAAAGTGATTTCCAGAAAATGATTACTCGATGATTAGCTGTAACAATATTATTCATTTCATATTATTCCATGTCATTACATGAAACCTTTTCACATACCTTATATATGAGATGTTTTTTATATATATAGGTATTATTTGATTTCATTTTTCAATAATTATGAAAATATATATGTTGTTAAAATAGTTACACATTAATATCTTTTGAATATATTAATTGATGGAAGAAAGAGGGATTCTGAAACTAAATCAAAGGAAAGATACATCTATATTGGGATTAAATGGGATGTATAGGTTTCAGAGGATGTAATAGTTATGAATGATATTCATATGATTCATACGAAAATTGTGAGCCTATGAAATGAACGTAATGTTCTAATTGTAAAACTAATTCAAAAGTAATCTCATTTAAATACTTGTATCATTAACATTTAGTGACCCTAAAAGTTATGTCCCCATGTATTACCATGTGTAAGGAATGGATGAAGTGGGAAAATTTTATGTAACCATAAACCATTATGATCATTAGGTGGAACTTATTAAGAAAATCCTAAAGGATAGGATATTTTAGTAATGGAGTAGTATTTATCAATGTGATAGATTTTGAGAAAAGGTTGTCTAGATGACTATCCATGAGTCTTTTGAGATATTATTATCATGATGGTATACGTATATATTTATATAATGGTATAAATTCTAAATTTAAACTAAATTTGTGTGAGATATAGATCATGGCTCAATGAATTGATATTATGGATGCAATAATCAATTTTAGTTGGTGCACATTCAATAGAATACATTATTGAATTTATATAAAGAATGATTCTTTCCTATAAATATATATTTTTTTTAGATAATTCCATGCATCATGGTTATCATTTTGATATTTCTTATTAGTATGAACTATAATATAGAATTTGAATTGTATCAACAGTTGAAAATTATTCTTTTTTATATGCAATTTAATCATTTACCTTTGAATCTTATTGAAATAAATATCTCAAATTTTGACTCATGGGAGTTAAATACCAACTGTGAATCACACATTTGTTCTTATAAACCCAGATATATAAAAATCATTGAATTGATGAAATCTATTTTAATATTTGTGATGGAAATTTTTCAATAGTTCATACATTACTATTCACCACATAAATCTAGGTATACAAAGTGTAATAGTATTAAAAATATTAAATTATTTCAAACATTAGTATAATATTGATATTTATACACTATTTAGAAAGGACGATGATTTCATTCATTTTTATTAAAAATATGTATTTTAAATATAGGATTAAAATATTTTATGTAATTAGAAATATGATAAATGTTTTATATAATATAAGAATAGATAATCCAATCTATAACATTCATGATAATAATGTCAAGATCAATTCTATCACCAATTACCATTGGCATCATCGCCTTAGAAAATTAAATGATAAATGCATCTAAATACACCATGTATATGGATCATTGGACTCAATATAATATAAATCATTTGATAATTATGTATCTTGATTTTTAGATAATATACCATATCACCTATCTGTCGAAAATGTGAAAGGGATACATAGTGATGTATGTGGACTAAAAGTAAACTGAAATACAATGTATAGAAAATGGGGTGTTTAATCTGTGGTTTCTTTTTACATTTTCCATTATTCTCAAATTACCCAATATAAAACTTTACTGTTTTGATCATCTCAAGATTATATACCACCCTTACTAACATTAAAAATTGATGAATATAAATTAAATGCCAAATCTTATTAACAATATTCCATACCATTGTGGGTACCACCTCCTTTTTGTGTTTAGTTATAATCTCCAGACACATATGTATAATAAATAATGAATGTGAATATTAGAGGATATCTTCTAAAATTCATCTTATGTCTCTCAATTGAAAATTATATTGTTTCAAAATAGTATCATTGCTTCCTATAACCAAATTGACAACCATCACTTTTCCACTGGTAGCTTCTACAGCGAATTTGATCTTCTCCTTAGCCATATTAATGATAATATATGACTATACGCAATATCTACATTTATATAATATAAACATCTCAAAATTCAGAAACCATAACTTCATAATCTGGTCTTCTCAACTTAAAAGGCAACTTTTTTTACAAATTGAAATTTTAGAAACATTTAGGTTAGGGTTTCTATGATATTGCCTTTCGTGATTAAAAACAAAAAGTTTTGAATGGACTCACCAAATATATAACCAACCTTCCCCATGTAAAATTGATCTCTGATTTATATATATTCTTTTTTCATATAATCTATATAAACTCCACCCAATAAATTTGAATATATCAATGTTATACTTCATCAATTCTTTGAAAAATCTCAGTGTCATGAATATTCAACGATTCTAAAAATATTATCTATAACCATGAATTCAACGTCAAAAATAGTTTATCTTAAAATATTAATTCACTTTTTTGTTATGTAAAATCTTTGTTGCAAGATCAAGTCCTCTAACTTATGCTTCTTTTCCTCCAGATTCTATAACTTCTTTGCATAACTCAATGAAATAACATATATATTTAATCCCTTTTCATATTCAAACATGCATTGAAAATATATTAACATTCCAATGTATATCTATTATTTCTCCAAAAAAAAATTTGAATATGAAATAAATAATCATTTAAGTTTCTAGTTCTCAACTTATATTACAAAAAACATGGTCTAAACCATGGATTACTGAATCCCAGCTACCTATATTTTTATCTCCTTGTATTTAAATAATTTTAGCATCTAATGATATCTCTATATTTCATTATAATGGTCTACAACATATGTTAATACATTTAAATTTATCATTTTCCCTCTTAATTTTAGATCTCTTCAACTTCACTAGCTTCCTCTTGCCACAAAATTGGATCAAATAGACTTGGAAAATCATAATATTGAAATTTCAGAACAAATGTGTCCTTATGTATTATGGTTGTTTTTTTTTTACTTTTCTTGATCCTCAACTAAAAAAAATATGGAATCTCAAAATATTCAATATTAACCTCCATTACTTGAACATTTGGATATTGTTTTCTAAAAACATTCAAAATTCTTATACTGATTATTCGAACTTCATTTGTTCAACCTTCTTGAATCATAGTTGATTCTAAAATCACAATTGATATTTGTATCTTTTTAAAATAGCCTATAATAATCCGAATAATCATTTGAAACCATTAATAATTTTGGTCTCTATAGCTCTCACAACAAAAAATTTATTAAATTATAATACAAATCCACATTAGTAGGTCGTATTATATTAGTATAACTTTTCGATTCTTTAAAACCAAAAATTTGGCTAATTTATGACTCGTATAATTATTTGTGTACCATTTTCAAATGATTAAGTCCCTCTCACCAACCACTGTGAATGTTAGGAATTTTCCAAATTTCATGTATCATTACATATATATATGTAGTAAACATTTCTTCATACATATTATGTAATAAATATCAACTTACTATATTTCAAACCCTTATAAATATCATATGTATTATGTGAGAATCTTTTATATTACAGGAGATATTTTCCATTCATATTTTCAATGTTACTTTAAAAAAAATCATATGTACTCAAAATATCCTAAACAATTCATGACTTTATCGAATTTTGGTATATACACCTAGGATTCTCTAATTTATGGATAATAAATTCGGATATTAAGCACTCATCATCTCCAACACATCCATATTATCCTTTTATTAGGATTATATCATCTAGATCTATCACAGTCATGATCAGTTTCGTTAATCATATGAAACATGATAAATTATAGACCAATAATCAGATCACCAAATATTACATCTTCTAGATTGAAGAATCTAGAACTTATACATTCATAAACCTTGAGAACTCAAAATCATTTCTAATCATAAGACTGACAAAAAATACAAGACCTTTAATATTTCCATGTATTGGGTTCTTCAGTATCCCCCTTTACATTTTTTTATAACACCAAAAACTCATAATTTATTATCTAACAAAATATTTTCTATGATAAAAGTGTCTTAAAACCACACTACTAGATAAATGAATTTTTTTTGAGAAAATTAAATTCCTCTATGGAACAAAATTTTACCACCAAGACTATGATGTACTCCCCCTAAATCAACCAAAGTAGCTACACACCTCTTCCAAATAAAAACAATGTTTTCAGAAAATATGATTTACATTTTTGAGTACATTTTCTCTCTTTGAAAAAAAATAATGTAAACTAAGGTTGTACCGATAAATTTCTTATCTAAAACTGAATAATTATATGTAATGTTTTAGCCTTGATTCCTTGGATATTTCCTTTATAAAAGATTTGGTGAACATATTAACTATTTTAAATTTTATTGAATTGTACTCAAAATTTTCATTTCCATTAGAAATATTCTCCTTGAAAAAATGATTTTAATATCAATGTGTTCTTATCTAGAGTGTTTCATAGGGTTCATGGAAAAATTAATTACACTATGATTACAAAAAGTGATTCTAAAAGATTTATTAATTTTAACATTCAAATATGATATTTAATATTTGATTGAATATGTAAATATAAGCATGTGTGGTAGAAATATACTAAAACTCAGTTTTAATAAATGTTATAGATCACTATTTATCACTATTCAATCTCACATAACTTTCTCCAAAAAGAATGTTCCTCTTGATATTGATTTCAGATCCTTACAATATCTTTTCCAATCAACCTCTATAAAACCTATAAGGTTCATCCCTCCACATATTTAATACATTAAATCATAAATTAATGTTTGTATGATATAACTTATAATTATTTTATCATCGAACCAATTTGATTCCTTAATATCTCTTTTGTAACGCCATGAAAAGTGGGAATATATTTTTCTAAACTAATAATATTTTTGATAGATTGCTCCACCCACAAAAAAAATTAAAAGAACCATATGAGATATATTATTTAAAGTCTATTAAAATAATATACCCCATAGTAAAAAAAATATTAAAAACAATTATAAATTCATATAAAATATGATTAAGAACAGTTATTTTAAAATTGATATTTTTTTTTAAAAAGGGTTCTCTTAATATATATTATCTTCATTTAAATCATAAATTTATAAATTTTATAATTATAATATTAAAAAACGTTATAATTCGTTAAATTATTAATTTAAATATTTTTATAAAATTATTACATTGTTTTGTTGAAATAATTTATTTTTATGTAAATATAGAAAAAATTATTTTTAAATTAAATCCAAGCATTTATGATTATATTAAAAATTAAGTATAACATAAAAACATATAATAAATTCTCTATGTTTAATTTTTTTTCTTTGCGTTGTAAAATTAGTAATTTTTTAACAATATTTTTGAGTTAGAAAACCTTGGTTTATGATTTTATTATGTTAAATAATATTTTCCAATAGAATATTTTTTTTGTGTTTTCATTTAATTATTTATAAAATTATTAAAATTTGGTTTTCAATTTATTTTATGGACATGTAAAATGTATTTTCTTTATAATAAACAAATTTATATCATGAAAATCAAAAATATTAAATTTTTTCCTACACATAAATTTTTAAACTAAAAATAGACATTTGCAAAAAAAATCATTTTGTGCACATTATATACACCACTGTTGGAATTTATCATTATTTAAAGTTACAATTTTATATTATATAATATATTTCATAGTTGAAATAATTATTTAAAAAATTTATAATAATTTTCATTTTATTGTTACGAATAAAAATGAATTAACTAGATACAAAATACATAGCTTGGTAAAATGAAAAAATGAGTAAAATGGTAATCCAAAAAAGTAAAAGGCCTAAAATAGTAAAAAAAACATTTAAAATTAATTTCTATTAGTGTTTCTAGACAAAAACATATCTACAATACATTATTTTTCATTATGGAGTCTTTTTCAAAGGTGGAATTTGTTCTCTCTTTATACATAGTTGAAATATTTACAAAAAAATCATTTAAACCGTTGATAAAAAGTGAATATCTCCACTTATTCAGGTACACATAAAAATTTATATTTACTATTTATAATACAATCTATTTTTCATATAATCTAATTTCAATTTCATTTTCTTATTCTCGCAACATGATATCCTAATACCTCTGTTTCTAAGGAGTCATCCAATAGAAAACTCAGGATCTACATGTAAGTACTAATATTTTGCCTATATTTTTCATTTTAAATATTTCAATTTTGATTATATATTTGCATATATTATATGATTCATTCAGTTTTAATATTATACATAAATCTTTTATACTTTGGGATTAATAATTACCCATATTTTTTGAGTTCCAGTAAGAAAAAAAATATCATTCGTTCATTTACGGAGACAATAACATCCATGAAGTAATGAATTTAATTTTTCATGTATTATTCCTTCATATTTAATCATATATCATAATATATTATGAAAAATATTTAAAATATATTAATAATATAATTACTCTATGATAATAATTATATTATACCAAAATAAATCACTTTCATGACCATAATCACTCATTAATTATAGTTTGTTCATGATTGGGTCTATCTCACAACCTACTTATACAATGCTAACAGAACATCATGTATGACTATGAGAACTTAATTAATGATAAATTATGATATAATTAAGAATGTAATTTTTTTATGTTAAAAATAATTAAAATTCATTAATTAAGATAAAAAAATTTCATTAAAATCACAAAAAACTCATCATCACCGATTTTAATTTAAATGTTTGTAAACAAATAATACAAATATTGTAATTATAATAATGTAAATAATTATAAATAATACATTAATATATCTTTTATGATCTTTTAATGATGATATTTGGGACAAAAATGAAGAACAACCCAACTATTACAAAACCAGTTCAAAAAAATCAAGATTACTCACATATGATATTGAAAATAGATAATAACTAATTTATATACATATAGAAAATAATTCTAATTTATGTTTATAAATTTTATAGATATGAACAATATTATAAAATATATGATTCAGAATGTTACTTTTCTTATAATGGATATTCAAATTCTTGGATGGATGTCACAATTCATGGAAAATGGTTCTTTAGCTCATATTTACATTCTTGAAACATATTTCTTACTATGAACAGTGATATATTTGATATGATGTGATTACATCCAGATATATTTATTTTACCATATTAAATTAATTTAACGGTTTTTAATATCCATATCATTTTCTTTCTTAAAATGTATTTCGGCTCAAAATATCCCAATGTTGTAAGTGTTTTTTTAATCAACTACATTTATTGAGTAATAATGCTTCTTCATGAACTCATTTGTTTTAATATTTGTTTCATCCACATTGATAATTTATTTCGTGGTATTTTATCTCTGTATATATGGAAAATGACTTCTAAAAAAATTTTCATCCTCGATAAATTTATTTCCCATAAATAGAATATCATTGTTGAGAACAATTATAATCATATTTAACAATGGTATTCCCTCCTTATCCATATTTTCCATTCCTGATAATTTAATCATTTTTTTTGTAAACCCAATTAAATATTATCTCATGTGGCATTTATATTTCCATTTTATTATTTATAAAAATTAAGTGTTGCCAATCATTATACCATGTTGTTTTTCAATAAAAAAGTTTTTAAATAATAACTAAATCGCTATTTATCTTTTCTAAATCAAATTTTTTATCTTCCACTCCATATTTCTTTTTGAAAATCTTTATATAAGTACAAGGATCAATAATTTATGTTTAACTTAAAAAATTAAATTTTTAAATTCATATTTTTGGAACCATCAAATATTTTCCAAGGATTCACTATCAAATATTAATTTAAATGTAAATGTTTTTGAAATATTTTTACATCACCTTATTGAATAAATTATTTATTTTTCAAAACTCCCTTATTGATTATGCTTTTAATAGTAGAAAAATTAAATAAAATCCACTTTTTAAAATCATTATGTAGTTTCCAAGGCTTCATTATCAAGATTCATTATGAAATATATATTTTTAAAATTACTTCTCTTGTATTTCTAAAGCATGGACATTTTGAAAATTAATTTTCAAAAGTGATCTATAACATAATCAATTCCAAAATATAAAATCATTTACTAAAAACTATTCTAAAATTTCATTACTATTTTTCTAAATATCTATAATGGACCTATTTACATAGTTGTTTTTCCTTAAACATCCCTCTTAATGTTTCTATAAAAAATATTTTGGGGTGATTGATTTTTGGGTGTCAACCATTTACATTCTCATTGTTATTTTAAGTGAAACCATCTTGAAATTTTGTCAAAAAATATTCTATTTAAATGTATTCTATATAATTTTATGAATGATTATTTTCAATTAGAACAAATATGTTCACATTATTGATAGGAGGGTCCTATATCTCCCTCTGAATAAATCGATAATGTTTTATATCTCCTAAAGAAATAATATTCATAGTGAACCCAATGTGGTCTAGAAAAATTCAAATGATTGAGTGTGAACTCGATATAGGTTTCTAGGTCCACAATCCTATGTGTTAACCTAATGTGGGTATTCTATGTTTTCAATTTTGAGAACTTATTAACCCAATAAAGGTTATCTATTCTGAATGTACCAAATTATCCATTGATTAATAAAACCTGTAATTTTTTTCTAGCACTTTGGTTTTGTACTAATATTAATGGAAAGTGGGGCTATGGATTGTAACCGGTTTTTTAGGGTGTGTGTGATGCCTAAAATCCCAGTTTGTGGAAGAAACAATTGGGTCCCTTGGTTAGTATTAACTAGGACACTTTTCTTGCACAATTTCTCTTAATCATTTAGGGCATTTTAGGGGGAAGTATTGGGAAACATAGTTTTCCCAAATCGTGTAACCGAAACTGCGTGCCCATGAAAAATATCTACATTTTTTAACAAAGGGTAATGGAAGGTTTTCCATGGAGTTTCTAAAATTATGAATCCAAATTGTGTGAGTCCTCTCCTTGGATAGTGGGAATAGCTCAGTTTTTACATGGTATACCCAACCATGTGGCCAAACTGTGTGACCCAATTATTTGTGTAAAATTTATCATTTTCTATTAAGGAATAAAAATTTTAACCCCTCCTCTTGATTCGTCATTCCAATAGATATTAACTTCACTATTCATCCTTTTGAGCTCATAATCCACATAATCTAGGTTCTTAGATGACATTATAATCCAAAATATTATTTGATTTCAGGTATTATCATTCGGTAGCTCTCGATAATTTCTCAATTCATCCTATGCCATTATTCGTTTTTATTTTTTCTCAAGGTTTTATTTAGGATCTAGCCCATTGTCCAATTTTTGGGTGTTCATCTTTATTTCTCATTTAAACCAATCTATACTAATACTAGATGATTACTCCTCTATGAATAAAGTAGGTGGTCTAGTAATTATCCTTAAAAGTTGAGATCTTGTATATTTTGTGTTTTCTATCACACACCGGTGTCACTGTGCCTTACCCCTAAAATTGAACATGTATAAAAATAAATGATTATTTTGGTACCTAATTACCTTATAAAATCCCATGAGATGTAATAGGTCATTCTACCTCTATGTGTGCCACCCATTTGGGTTTTCCCTTTTATATGAGTTTTTGACCATCATGGTTATATACCCAAAACACATATCGTTATATGGTTTGACTTCTAAATATTTATATCATAAATGTAATGGATTTTTATTATGGTATAGAATGACTATCACACATAACAAAGGATGTTCGACTCGACAGGTGTGAGACTTGACCCAGGAACTTGATTTGAGATTCATGAGAACCGATATGGTGATGATTTTTTTTGAAATTGGTTATTTGAATTGAAAGATTCATTTTTTTAAATGAATTATTTCATTCTTATCCTTAAAGCATATATTTTAAAATGGGAAAAATATATTTTTATGGATGTTACACGCTCTTGTTTAATAAGAATAGTATTGGATTATGAATGACCATTTTGGATCTTATTAAAGCCTTGACTATATATCAATATCAATATATATGGGCATGGAATCCAATATACTATTGTGATACATAGTAATGGGGACCCTTAATATTATAATTTTGGTATTTCGACCCTATAGTTTCATATTATGTTATAGAAACCATATTATTATGATATGGGAATGTTGTCTCTTAGACTTGTGACACTTGGGTATAACGACACATATTAATTATAATAGATGGGGATGGTGACCCTATTTTATATAAATGGGAATGAAGACCCATGATAGTTACAATGATTCAGGCATGGTGACCCTAATGATATGATAATGGGCATCGATACCCTTACTAATTTGATATACTCGATGCAAGACCCTTACTATTATAATATATGGGCATGAAAACCCTTTCTGTTATGATTTGGGCATGAAGAACCTTCTACTATGACACTAGGCCTGGAGTCCCTTATTCTTGTAATACAGGTCTTGGAATCCATTTACACTTGTGAAACTCATGGTACACCTAATGGATGATTGAGTTCTACCATGGTTCTAGAATTGGTGTTGTAGTCATGTATATGGCTGTTGAAATCACTATGTATAGAAAACGTATATATGTATATACATGGTTACCTTTTTAGATACATTAAGGCTTGTAATTAAGTAGGAACTTTTATTTTTGGATGATTATGTGGATGCAGGTGGAGATAGGGGAAAGTCCCCAGTTGATGATACTTTATTTTTTCATATCTTGTGTGTAGGAGGGCACTTGACCAAGTTTTGGCTCATACAATGGTTAGATACATCCTTTTTGGTCTTTCTAGTCTTTTGATACATGTATTGTGTTTCATTCCAACATTTATGTCTTCCTGCTAATTGTTTATAGACACAAGACATTACATAATTGTTCACATAATGTTGGACATTCATGATGTTGGTTATTTATTACTATTGGATTCTTTACCTTCCGCGGTCATTTATTTATTACTCTTTTTCAAATTATCTATCTATTTTACAATTACACTTCCATATCCATGTTAGTATAGTATCCATACTATACCACCTTAGACTATCACTTCTTGATGGCAGCCTCTGGCATATGGAAATGTGCTCTTGAGGTCATGTGGATCACTATATTGAGGAGCCATTAGTGGCATTAGTGTTGAGAAATCACATATTAGTATAAGAGGTTTTTTTATTTTTTTATCATTAGGGGATATTAAAAATGAGATTATAAATGTGGGGAATTTGGTAATGAGCTCTCCCTAGGAGTCGTGAACCCACATAAAGGTAAATTACAAATTACCTGGGATGGGATATTTTTTTTCTGGATTATGCATATTACTATTGATTTTATTCCGCTGATGGGTGACACACATGATGTGTGATTTTTACTATTATAATGAATGTTTATATATTATCCTTGGCCCAATATAGAAATGAATCATTATCATGTATCATATTAAGAACCTTAGATGATGTATATGTCATGAATTATTTCATTCCACGTTTATATTAATACATTCATTTGTTACAGCATGTTTTTGTGATTAATTTGTATAACCATGAATTGTATTAAAATTTCATGTACATATCCAATAAGTTAGTAGTTGTGGTTGAATTGATTCCAAAATTCAATTTATATGGTTTATTGGAATTTATATATTATATGTGGTAATCCAAATATTTTAACCTTTTAGATAAATTTGTTATATAAATGAGAATGAAATCAAAATGAAATAAAATTATAAAATTAAATGGTCTCCATTAAATAAGGATTGAAATTGAAATTTGAAGGGTTTTTTTCCTCTATAAATTATATTTGAAATTTTTTATACCAAAACCTTGGAATTATAACATATATCTTGACCCAAACCCGACCTTAGTAGTGTGTATTAGGTCACGTATCCAGTATTCGGTATAAATATTCCTTTCAACCTGTCCTGGCTCAAGGGGAATGAATCATGGTGTGTTTCTTATTTAGGAAAGAATATACCAATCCTTTTCAAGTATCTATGTTCTTTATAGATATTGATCTTATTTGTGGTGTGTGTTTAGAATTTTTTAATCTATTCTACCATGGTGTCCTCTAGTTGTGCACTGAGGGGGTGGTGCTGACCCTGATCCAGTGGTGGTGGGACCTATGTGACCGGGGATACCTCCATTAGTGCCAAGTATGGAACATCATATTATCCCTAATATGGGAGATTATTTTTAATTTCATGGGGATTTCATATTTTTATACATATTATACAGGGATCTCCAAAACATACCCCTTCTATGGGACACCAAACATAAGAGTTCGAGCTGAAACATTAATATATTTTTGCAAGGTTTGGTGGCTCCAAGGCGGATATGTTATGGTTTGAAATAGTCTTTTATTTATTTCAACACCTTGAAACACCTCTTAAGAGGAGAGTGAATTAGATATGTATATTCTATGAGGATCTACAAAACATTGGGGTGATATTCCAAACCATAAAAGTTAGTATCAGGATGTGATTTCCTGGATTTTTTAGTCAAGATTCGACAAATATATCTTCAATGAGACCCTGAGGGATGAACATTCTAGAGTGTTTATGAACCCACAGTACAGTTCCCACTATGTTATGTACTAATCATATTTTTTATAGATCTTAAACACTTTTCACCTCTAAATAATGATCATGATCTAGAAAAAGGGAGACAATTTGATGAAGTCTATATGAATCCTATTTGTTCTCCGGTAAACATGTTCTAGTTGACCATCATGTCGGATATAATGAATGAGGATCTTATCATCCAGTGAAAACTGAGGGATGATGACAATGGGATCTAGAGCTGTTCAAAACTGAGATAGGTTACTGGTTCAAATAGTTGTAGTAAGTGACGCTATGAGACTATATGTGTGTGCAACAATATCTAGTTGACATCCAATGGTAGTTATGTGGTTTATCAATAGCAAGGGAATCTTGGGAATAAGATTCCCCAAGGTGCCAGAGACCTCATTGAGTGCCAAGGATATGGATGTTTATGGGATCATTAACATTTCTAATAGACAATCCAAACTATTTGTAGTGGGAGAGGACCAATATCATTACAACATTTTGGAGTAGTATGATGTAAACCTAGATAGGAAGGTAGCTAAAGTAATGTCATCCATACAAGAAAAAGGAAGAGTTCATGGTCAAGGAATCCAAGCTTCTGATACATAGCACTAGTAGAGCGAACCTGCTCAAGTTAGTCAGGATGAAAAAATAGAACCATAGATCAGGACATTATTATTCAATGCATCTTATACCATATAATCAGGGTACTATGACATCTACTATTCGAGGTACTATTATAATAGCCTCTACTATTATATCTTCTTTATTTTACTTGGGCTCTTCACAATTCTTTATATATGTGATGATTGCGGAAGTCCTTGGACTTCATGCTAAGTAATTTTTTTGTGTGAGGATTATTGATACTAATTTGGGTTTATGATCATAGGGTATTCACCAATGAAAGTAATCCCCCCTCAAGGTAAGAAGCCATCATTTCATATGGGACCTCTTCTTCCTTGAGATGATGTGATTCGATGTCATTTTAAGGATGAACCGGATGGTCCCCTATCATGCCTATTTATATTTTCATCATCAGAGGGTGTCGTTCACATCACCAAAGGGAAGTAAATGTACTCAAAAAGGAACGTGGGAGGTCTAGGAAAGCATAGATAGACTAGTTCATATCAGACTATGGAGAACCAGAACCCCTTACCTCGAATTGACGATATCTTCGACTATCTCAAAGGAGAGTGGGTATTCTTGAAAATCTATTTGATATCAGGTTATAATGATGTTAATGTTATATCGTCAGATACTCCATTTACATATTTCCTTAGTCTTTATGGTTAACAATGTCATCTTGTTATAATGTTTGGTCTTACAAATGCACTGACCATTTCATGGCTTTGATGAATCGGGTTTTCCGCCTATTTTTGAATTCATTCATGGTGGTCTTCATGGATGAAATATTTGGATATTAAAATACTTAAATATACCATTAAAAACATCTGGATATCATTTTGAATACACTTAGAGAGCACGAGTTGTATGCTAATATAAACAAATTCCACTTCTGGTTATACAATGTGCACTTATTAGGGCATATTTTCTTAGAGGAAATATTATCTATTGACCAAGAGATTGATATATCTATAGTTTCCTAGCATCATCCCATTCACATATTTGATAAAGATGTTTATTAAGGATTTCTAGTTACTATATGCACATATTGGTATAAATATCATGTTAATTATCACCACATATGGGATTGAATAATGAGGGTGTGATTTTTATATGTTTAAAATCCTATGAGGCATCCTCTAAGGAGATGAAAGGGATATTGAATTCAGGGATGATTCTAATTATTCTAGATCCTCGAAGATTCTATAATGTATATTTTGATGAGTTAGGTATCAGGATAGGTGAATATTTTATTTAAGAAGATCAATTTTTTGAGTACGAGTCTCTACAGATGAGGCATCATGAGTGTAATTACCCAACTCATGATCTCGATTTCATATATGTTTTTCACGCATTGAATTTTAAGAAGAATTACATTATAAGAGAGTGTTGTTTAGTGTTTACAAACCCAAAAATCCATATGTATATTTGTTCACAATGTAATATTAACCATAGGCAGAGTATGTGGTTTGAATACCTATAGTTCCCTGAATTGGAGCTTTCATATATACCTAGGAATAGTAATTTGGTTTCCTATGATATGAGCAAGAGGACTCAATCATAGATAGTTTATGAGGCCAATAGTGAGGGGAAATTTATGTCCTTATATTTTGATATGTATAGAGAGGTTCAAACCCATCATGTATAGTTTGTAGATTCATATATATCAGTGACATATTCACTCATAGGTAATGTGAAGATAAATTAGTTTTTTAGAACCTAATGGCATGGTTTTATGAGATATTATTTCTAGAGAGGACCTACCTCTGGATTGGGATTTCAATGAAGACAACATCAAATGTATAAATGGACATATCTATATTCCATTGGATATTGGTGTGGATATGTCGTGAGAGTCCCGAAATTCACTGTGGGATGTTCCTCTAGGCATCTCACTAATTTATTGTGATATGAGCTATTTATATTCGTGGCTAGGTATGAAACATGAGATAGTAGGTTTTATCACTTGGTGTTCGACCTATCGGTGGGCGATGGATAAACACCAGCATTTCGATGAATTTTTACGACTAATTCTGGTCATACAATGGAAATATGAAGATGTTGCTATGGAATTTTTGGTTGTATTTCCTAGGACGATGTGAGGTAGTGACATGGATTGGGTAGTCATGGATGAACTGAAAAAGGTATCCCACTCCTTCATAAATTGGATACTTTCTCAGTTGATGAACTAGGAAGACTACATGTTCGTGTGATTGTACATAAGAAAATGTTCCCTCATACTATCATTATTGATAGGAATTATTATTTCACTTTGAGGTAATCGCAATGGTAATAGAGAGATATGGGTACATAGAAGCTTTTGAGCACATCTTTTCTGCTGTAGACTGATGTCTAGTTAGAACAGAATATATATGTGTTGGAAGAGATGTTGTAAAAATGAATCCTTGATTTCAGTGGTTCTTGGGTAATGTATTTCCCACTCATCATGTTTTTCTATAATAATATCTATAAAGAGATGATTTACATGGCTCTTTTTGAGGACTTATATGGTTGGTTATTCCATTCACAACTGTTTCAGAAAAGGGAAGAAGAGGAAGTGAGGGTAGGTCCTCGTCACATACAGGAGACATCATTGGTGGTGTAATTTATTATAAATTGAATGTCAATTTCTCATTATAGACAGTAATCGTATGTTGATCACCATCAATGACCTCTAGAGTTTGAGTTTGGGAATTTTGTGTTATTGTGGGTATCACCACTACTAAAAAACAATTTTTTAAAAGCGATGACCTTTTTTGGTGATATAAATAAGCGGTGATAATGGTTCCCTTTATCAATGCGAAAACATGCTCTGATAAAGGGTACCTTTTATTAGTAATTTTTTCCTAGCGCTAATAAAAGGCACCCTTTCTCAGTGCATTTTTTTTTGCGTGGGTAAAAGGAATCCTTTTTCAGAGCATTTTTTAGCAGGGATAAATAATATACTTTATTTCCACTTTATATTTAGGGCTGATAAAGGAAAACCTTTTTAATTGTTTATTTGTAGCACCAATAAAAAAATCATTTATCAGTTCTTTTTTGTGCTGATAAAAGTTTGAAAAATGAAATAATGAAAAATATAAAAAATTTATATAGTTTTCTTATAATAGTATTAGAAAATTTATTAATTAAATATTTATTAATATAAATGAAGAAATTGATTGAACTATATATAAATTATAAATAGTATATTTTAAATATATAGATATATGTAAAATTACAATTAACCAAATAAATATTAAAATCAAGTAAATTGCTAAAAATATTAAACAGTTATTTTATTAATTTTTTTAAGGTTGGGTCTGAAGCTTCATTTATTATTAATACAAAGTAAAGACCACATTAATAGGGTAGAGGGAGACCCATTACTTAGCTTAAAGGACCAGTGGGCATTTATCCCATTACATGGCCCATAGGCCCAAATTTTTGGTCCAAGGCCTATTCTATTAATAGTACTACTACAGTAGCCACTGCTACAATTCCTTACAGTACTTGCCGCTACTATAGTGCCCTGGAACCACTTCAGTGACCTGATGCTGTTACAGTTCCCGACGTTGCAACAGTTCTTCCGCTGCTAAAGTACTGCTATAGTACCTGTTCCTAATGTGTTTTAAAACCCCATTTATTGATAATGTTAATTAATTGTATATATCTAATATATAGATATAAGTGAATGTATATAAATATTCTTTATAATATAAAAAATATTGTATATTCTTTTTATTAAATAGTAATATATTAACTGAATAATTGTTTATAATTAAAAATTAAAATAAATTCAATTTATTGACTAAATGCATCGATGAATGGACATAATTGAATATCATTTGATTACTAAATTATGTATAGATCAAACATATGTAACACATTGAATTCACTTATATGTAATTAACAAATTTTTATATGCATAGGAACACAGAAAAATATTTTATTTGGAATTTAATCAATTTCTATTATTTATTACATTTATTTATTACGTTTTAATTTTTTATATATGTATTTATATTTATATGAATATATATATTTTTAAATTATTTATATTAATAAAACATATCTAAATTTTAAATATTGTACTAAATTTTAATTAATCTATTCTAATCATTTTTAACATGCATTATCTTTGGAATAAATTTTCATTAATAGTGTAAAAAAATACATTTCTAAAAATTAATTATAAGTATATATATTTATAGAGGTATTTTTACTAATTTTAAACATTTATAATTATATATAAATAAATAATATTTGTTTATGAAGTATTAATATAATTATAAATAAATCATTATAAAATTATAATACATTTATTTAAATAATATATATATTTACTATATTTATATTTATATATAATGATATAAATATTATTTTCTGAAAAGGTATTTACATTATTATAAATAAATACTTATATATCCAAATAATGATACAATTATTATTTAAAAAACTAATATTGTAAGTATTTTAATTATATATATTAATTATACATTTTTTAAAAATTATAATTTTTTTAAAAAAGTACTATAAATATTTATTAGTGATTTCTTACCATTATTAAAGACTCGTTTTATCAACACTTATTAAATTATTATCGATAAAGGGTATCTCTATCAGTGATTTCATGGAAGTAATGATACAAGTGTCCCAACCTATTTTATGAGCCCTAACCATTGCGAACTAGTTGGCGATATCTGATGTGTTCCATGGATGCAACCTGTTTTCGGTTCTCCTCATTGTCAATTCCAAGACCGATTCTAGGCTAGAAACCATGCTCCAACTATTCCAAGGCTTAAATCCTAGGCTTAAGCGTTTCTAGGGTGGAACAAAACCAAGGACTGAATGAAATACATGTTTTTCGATATCTCCAATTTCTCTCAACTAACCACTAAAACTTCTCATCCCACAGTTGTGTATCCCAACAAGTCCAGTTTTGCTATCATATAATACAACAATGCAAAATCCATTTTTTAGGTATATTGAAGTATCTTCTTCCATGATTGCATGTGGCTCTACATGGGTCAACATTGGTATTATATGACCTAAAATATATCAAACCCAATGATGGGTCATGTTATTATGAGGTATAATAGGCTCTCAATACAAATTTTCTATGACATCTACCTCTTTTCAATCGTAATCTTTTGAAAAACTCATACATACAACAGTCGATTTTGTCATTGGTTTGAAATATTCCTTTTAAAATCACTTGGGATCCTCTTTTTAATATTTTTATTAAGAAATTAATGTTTTTTAATTTCTAGGATTTGATTATAAACCACGAAAAATGTTTCACCAATCATTGAAACATTGATATCATACCTCATATTATCTATAAAAATATTACATTTTTATTTTTAATATCCTAAAATATTATGAATTCAATATATATGTGTACCAAAATCCTTTGATCATTCTCCTTCTTGATTTAGAAGGAGTGATCAACTCCACCTCACTAAAAAAATCATTCTAAAGTATTGATCCAACCTTAAATATCATGTCCTCAGTGAGTTCATTATCTTACACCAAAAAACATTTAACTGGAACACCATTATCTTATTTTCATACATAATAAATTCATTAGGTTTCTCAATGTATACTCCCCCCTTAAAAACTCCATTCAAGAACATAGATTGAAATCCACTTGGTATAATTTAACTACATTTTCTATGAAATAGAAAAAAATAAAATATTTTCCAACTAATATATGGGAGTAAATTTATCATAAATATAAATTCCTTTGATCATGGATTTCCCCTTAGAGACTATATATTATTTACTTTTCATCACTTTTCCATAGTCGATTATTTTATTACTAAACACCCACTTGGTTCTGATATGATTTTAATCTTCTACACTTGGAAAAATTTCCAATATTACTTTTTTCTTATTCATATCAAGCTTCTTAGACCTATATTTGATCCAATTAATATCTATGTTAGCCTCTCCAAATGATTTAGGCTCTACTTGGGGAAAATTATTTTTTTCATATAGTCTTACTCCTTCGATTTTTCACCAGAACATTCCTATCACGAATGAAATTTTATTTATTAGTTTCTATCATGCTTATATTTATTGTGGTTGATAAAAATAAAATTATATTTGAATGGATAACCCAATCATTAATACTTCTTAAAAATAATTTCATTTCTTTCATCACACATCTAATAAACACAATGAATGTTTAAATTCAATCCAACTAAAAACATATCATTCATTGAAATTGAATTTTGCATCCAACTATAAAAATATATTATTACCATCCAAGTAATTCTCCCAAATGGGTGACATTTACCCATTTATAGATAAAAGTGGAGTAAATCTATAATCCTCACTCGTTTCATCACCAAAATAGTTATAATTCCAATTATTTTCTTGGGACTCATCTATCATCACTTTTATAGTGGTTATCATACTTGGAAGAGTAGTCATCTGATGGATGACTATTGATTATATATATTTAGGGAAAATAGGTTAATGTAAACAAGAGTTGGAGGATGAGTGAAAAATAACAAAATGGAATGATAATTATTTGTCTGATGAGATCATGAGGATTAAATTGTTTTATAACATTTACTTTTGGATTATTTCTTAGGATGAAAACATAGTGGAGTAATTCTTTTCGTAAATTAAATTACCTAATTTCATTAAATCATACTAAAATTATATGAAATAATAAAAGGATGTGTTTCCCTTAATAAAATTACATATAAAATTCACCTTTAATAATGAATATCTTATTTGTATTTATTTATTTGTAATACAAAATGATTATTTTTTAATGAATTAAGATATATGTACATTAACAAGGAAGATTAAAACATTTAACCCAATTTATCTTATTTTCTCCTCATCCTCCTCACTCATTGATTGATTTTTTGGCAAGATATATTTTCTTTTTTACCATAATTATTTCTTTTCCATAGGCATATCCCTATCATCAAAAATGTTTGTACTAAAAAAATAATTATCCACATAATTAATGTATTGAATCATATTTATGTTTAATTTATTTCATTTTAGAAACAATAATTTAATAATTATTTTCTTATAGAAGTGGATTATTTTTTTTAAGTTGGGTTGGTCTATTTGTATCTACTGATGCTCATGAGTGATAGAAATTTGATCTTACAACTTAGATAAATATAACAAAAAAATATATCGAGAACAAATACAACCATCAGGATAGTTCTATTCCTATAAATTATTTAATTATTTTTTCATCATTTTATCTACTTTTATTAAGATAATTTCCCTTTCATTTTTATATAACATTTATTTAGTTTTTTTCACAGATCATTAGTGATGTCTTATTTTTCGTTCAACCATTTATAAAGATTTATGGAGGAGATATAATGATTCTTCCCTCAAATGTAATCATGTTTTCCATTTTTATTGTCTTTCTTTGTCAAACTACCAACACAACATATAGATTATATTTTTTAGATGAAAAACGATCCTCATCATTGAAATACATAATATTAGAGGATTATCATGTGATAATTTTGGTGACTTCTCATGATATAATGACTACATGATCTTCCTCTACTCTTCTAACTTTCAACAGTGAGAGTGGGTTTTCATCTAAGAACATTAAGTCACTATATAGTGTTGGAATTTCTACATAGAATAAAAATGGAAACATTTATATATTGGAATTTAATATTTTATTAAATGTTTTTTTTGTATATGAATCCACCACACCTAAATTTGACACCATGTGTGATTAGTACGTGTCCATGATACTCTTTTTATTAAAAATATAAATTAATTTTAGTAAAAAGGAAAACTAACATACTAAAAACTGAGAAAAAATATTCAAATTATTTTTATACAATAGGAAGAGGATCTCTAAGTAATTTGGGAAATATTAGAATCATTTTTACCTCAATTAGATGCATACTATTGCCTTTATGACTCAATGTGTTCGTTATGAGTTTAAAATTGGCATTTAGTTCAATAAATGTCACTCACTAAAATCAATTAAAATGGACTCAGATTTTCTTGATAATTTAGTAAATCAGGTCTTATTTCATTCATGATGTGTAGGAATTAGTCTCATGTAAAACTGATAAATGATGTTATTGGTATGAATCAATTTTTGTGTTTCCAGTTTAAAATGACATTTTAGAAGAAAAAAATGTGACATACTCAAAAATGTGAAAACTCAATTATACTATTTTTATACTTAGTTGAACAATCCATAATTCATGTACGGCTTGTAGGAATCATCCTCAACTCAGTATAACACACAGTGTGACCGGTATGACTCGAAGTGCGTCTTTTTATTTAAAATTGACATCAATTTTAGTAAAAAAGACAACTTCCCCACTCAAAACCCAAAAAATGCATCTATATTTTTTTAATACTAAGGAAAAAAATACATAAGTGATTTTTGAGATTTATGAATTAAGAACATTTTTATCTGATACATGATGTCCTGGTATGACTCAATGTATTCGTTATCAACTTAAATTTTATTGTTTAGTTAAAAAAATTCACTCGCTAAAAGTTGAGAAAATGCACACTGAGATTCTTGATAATTTATTAAATTGATTCATAATTCATTTTTTACGTGTTAGATTTGGTCTCATGTCATACCGATGCACTATGAGATTAGTATGACTCAAAGTGTATTTTTTTATTTTAGAATGGTATTTTAGTTAAAACGAAATGTGACGCAAACAAAACTGAGTAAGTGTATTAGGATTGTTTTAAAAATTTCCTGAAACAATAAATAATTTATTTGGGATGTGTATGAAATAGATATACCTCAATATGATGCATGATGTGACTGGTATGACTCCAAGTCCATATTTTTATTCAAAATTGACATCAAATTTAGTAAAAAGGAAAACTAACCTACTCAAAACCAAGAAAATATATTTGAATTGTGTTGATAATTTAGTAAGATCATCCATATTTCTTTTTATACATATAGGAATCAGAATCACCTCTATATGATTCACGGTGTGACTTTTATGACCCCAAGTTCACCTTTTTATGTAAAAATGTTTTCGATTTTAGTAAAAATGGAAACTAACTTGTTCAAAACCAAAAAAAATCTTTTATATTGTTTTGAAACAATATTAAAATGAACTATATGTCATTTTTGATGAGTAGGAATTACTTGTACCTCAATCCGACAGACGGTGTGACCAGTATGACTCCAGTATAATCTTTTTATTTAAAATTGACATTATTTTTTCTAAAAAGGAAAATTGACCAACTAAAAACCAAGAATACACATTCATATTAAATTTATACATTAGGGAAAATATATATGTAATTTTTAATATGTATTAATTAGCCACACCTCAATATGTTACATGATGTGCCCGATATGACTCAATATATTCGTTATCATTTTGAGATTGAGAGTTTAGTTAAAAAATTGTCACACACTATAAACCAAAAAAAAATTCCCGAATTTTCATGGTCACATAGAAAATTTATTTAAATGTCAATTTGATATGTAATAATTTTTCACACATCAAATTGCTACATTATGTGACTGTTATGATTTTAAGTGTGTGTTTCCGATTTAAAATGACATTTTAGTAAAAAAGACAACTGACTGACTAAAAATGAGTAAAAAAATTGTATTGTTTTGATAATTTATAAAAACAATACAAAAGACATTTAGTATGTCTGTGAATTAGTTTTTACTTTACCCAATGAACACCGTGAGCGATGTGACTCCATGCATATATTTTTATTTAAAATTGACCTCAATTTTAGTAAAATTTACAAATAAGCAACCAAAAATTGAGAAAATGCATTTTCAATTTTTTGATACATTATAAAAATGATCTATAAGTCATTTATTACATTTAGGAAAAAAAAATTCATCAACCTGATGTACTGTGTGACCGGTAAGACTCTAAGTATGTCTTTTTATTTAAAATTGACATCATTCTTAGTAAAAATGAAAACTGACATACTCATAACTGAGAAAACACAATGAAATTGTTTTTATATATTAGGAAAAATATCCATTTTAATTTTTTTTGTGTAGGAATCAGTTTCACTTTAATCTGATGCATGGAGTGACCGATATAATTCATAGTACATCTTATTATTTAAAATTAATATCAATTTTAGTAAAAAGGAAAACTGACCCTCTCAAAACTATGAAAAAGCATTTGGATTGTTTTCATATACTATAATAGTAATACATAAGTCATATTGACATGTATGAATCCACCATACATCAATTTAATACATTATGTGCCCATTATTACTCAATGTGTATGTTATTAGTATAAAATTGAATGTTTCGTTCAAAAAATTTCACTCACCGAAAACCAAGAAAAAGCACTCAAATTTTCTTAATAATTTATGAAATTAATTAATAATATATTTTGGCATGTAGTAATTGGTCTCACATAAAACTAGTACATTATGTGATTGGTATGAGTTAAAGTGTGTGTTTTCAATTTAAAATAAAATTTGAGTAAAAAAATACATGTAAGGCACAAAAACCAAAGAAAATGAATTCAGATTATTTAGATACATTATATAAATGATCCATTTGTCATTTATGACATGTAATAATTAGTCCCAATTCGATCTGATGCATGGTGTGACTGGTATGACTCTAGGTGCATATTTTTATATTAAATTGACATAAATTTTAATAAAAAGGAAAACTGGCCAATAGAAAAGTAAGAAAATGATTTATTATTGATTTTATTATTTAGAAAAATTACCTATACATCATTTATGATATCAAGGAATGAGATGCACATCAATATGATACATGATGTTTCATGAATGACAAAATGTTCTTGATATCAGTTTAAAATCAACATTTCAGTTCAAAATGTGTCACTCACTGTAAACCAGGAAAATGTGCTCAGATTGTCTCTATAAATTTGCAAAATGATTCATAAGTAATTTTTGATATCTATGAATTATTATCACATAAAATCGACACACATTATGACTAGTATGATTTAATGTGTTTGTTTGCAGTTATATTTACATTTTAGAAAAAAGATAAATGAAATACTCAAACCAGAGAAAACACATACTAATTATTTTGAAACACTACAAATACAATGCTAAAATCATTTTAGATGTGTAATAATAAACCACACTAGAATCTTATACACGGTGTAAATGGTATGTCTCCATGTTTTTCTTTTCAATATATAAGTGTCATTTTAGTTTAAAACGTGCATCACATCCCTAAAATTGATAAAATTGTCCGATATTTGTTTCTCAAAATAATATAAGAAATTTCATAGTTATTTTTATTTTTATTTTTATCTTATACTTATTCAATTAATTTTCACATAAATAATTCGTAAAGATGAATAAAAATTTGTAAGACTTGTAAGAATCAACCACAACTCAATCTGATACATAGAGTCCCTTTTATGACTCAATGTTTAGTTGAAAATTAACACTTTTTATTAATTTATTTCTTTATATTATTACTAACAAATGAATTTTTTTCATATACATGTTCTTTTTTTATCGAACATGGGTTAGGATAAAATGTCAAAGGAAGATTGTTGATTTTGAATGTATGTAATAATTAGTACTTATGTTATTTCATAAACCAATGTTTGAAATTTCTATACTATAGTGTTTGTTTTATTTGTGTAAAAAATGGTATTTCATTTAAAATAAGTATTTCTTCTAGATTTTTTTAATTTCATTGTGTTTTTTATGTTACGGTGTGTTATTACTACACACTACAATATTCCCCTTTATCAGCTCTTCAATAGGTAATGGTAATAGACAATGGCCTTTAATATCACTCCAACAGCCAGTGGTCCTCTAGAAATGATAAAAGACATTTTTAATGATGTGAAATATATTTTTTTAAGATTGCACCCTGAAATGGGAATATATGGATACAGATGTAGGGGAAGCTGTCATATATCATCATTGTACCAAAACGATATTTTATAGAGTCAGGTCGGTAGTCTATTGATTTCTATTATCTCAAAGGTACTGTTCCATTCATGATATCTTCCATATATCATAGCTTCACAATTATCATGTCAACCTATCTCATACATTTGATCCCAAGTATTTTGATCTAGATATTTATGATGCTTGTGTGGAGTATCATATACGCATCATTGATTGGTGTACAACGGATATTTGAGGTTGGTTTATCCCTTTCGTATATGTTTTATGGTAATATATCCATGTACATGATGAGACAAGGGAGTGGGAGGATAAAATATGAGCTCATAGTTTTGAATAGTACTCATACAGTTTCTTACTAAACTCAAATGGGAAATTCAAGGAAAATTTGATATTCGGGGGAAGAGTGTAAGAACATGTCATTTCTATGTTGTATGTATCCTATAATTCTTAGTCTAACACATTGGTTTGGACCAAATTTGAATGCCTAATGAGGCTATAGAAAATATAGTGTTTTCTGGAATCCTAGAAACCAGATTTGTGGAAAAAAATTACTGGGTTGCACGGTTATCATAAGCCATGCCTCTTAGCCTTCATGGTTTTCCAAATTGTGTGGGGGAGTTTTAGTGGGAAACAGTGGGCCACACGGTTTTCCCTACCAATGTGACCTAGGTTGTAGGCGCATGAAAAATCACTGTTGTTTTTAATAGAGGATAATGGAATAGTTAGACTAGGTTTCTTAAAATGTATAGCCAAACCATGCACGTCCCCTCCTCTGAGTGTGGTCTAACCATGGTAGGAAAATGGTTTTCCAACTGTGCATCTGAACTGCGTGGCCCTGTAATTTGGGGAAATATTTTCATTTTCATTTTAAGGGATTAGAATTTTAAAACCTCCTCAGTTTTCCCTATTCCAGTGAACAGAAACCTTAATCTTCTTCCATTTGAGTTGTTTAGCTACATAAGCTAGGTTCATGGATTACATTAAAACATGAACATTGTTTCAATATTTAAATTTATTGTCTGGTAGCCCTCAATAATTGATCTAGTCATCTTGTGCCTTTTGTTGTTTTTCATCCTATCAAAATTTCTATTTAGGTGCCGGCTCATATGAAATATTTTCATGGATCTTTTCTACTTGAAAATTTCCTCTAATATGGACCAAACCAATGGCCAATACTTGACTGTTACTCTTCTATAAGAATTAGGTAGGTGGTCCACTAATTATTCGTCAAATATGATATGCCTTATATTTTGTGTTGTGTTCCATATTCTTGCTTCAAGATTTATTTCCCCAAAAAAATGAATCTTCCATTAATTAATATTATATTTTAGGACAAAATGACCTTATTAGATCCCATGAGATTTTAAAGGATAATCAACCACTATGTGTACCAACATATTTGGTGTTCCCTTTTATATGTATATTTGACCTTCATTGTTATATAACCAAAACACCAATCAGTGTGTTTGTTCTGAATTATAAATTTTTATATCAAAAATTAAATGGATCATTTTTATGGTGTTGCATAAAAAATTCATTTATCAGTCTATAGTGAATCAAATGGAGCTGGCTTGTATGACCACATCAGTTGATTGAATTGGGAAATGGTTACACATTTGTAAATGATAAGTACAATTGAATTACAAATGACTATTTGTATCTTACTAAAGGCTTTAATAAATATAATATTCACTACATACAAGTATATAATCCCTCAAGCTATTTGGATACATGGGCATGAGATCCCTTACTATTATGATTCGGGCATGGGGACCCTATTGTTTTGATTAGGGCATGGTGCCCCTATTATTATGATACGGTCATGTAGTCCCTTGTACATGTGACACATGGGAATGATGACCGTTATTAATTACGATTCATGGGAATGATAAAGACTTTTATATAAATGGGAATGATGATCCTTATAAGTTATGAATATTTGGTTATGGTGACCCTAGTTATATGATATTGGGAATAGAGACACTTACGAATATGATATACGAGCATGAAGAACCGTACTATTATGATATACGGGAATGAAGAACCTTTCTATAGTATTTATTCTATGATGAAGCAACTGCTATCAAACTAGGTATGGAGTACCTTGTTCTTGTGATACATGGCATGGTTTCCCTTGAAACATTTGAAAATCATGTTACAACCTATGGATGCCTCACTTGTATCTGGAGTCCAGGATATTAGCAGTAGCCATATATATGGTTGTATATGTCACTAAATATAAACACCATATATATGTATACATATGTTTACATTCTAAGTGACTATATGGAATGTGTTAAAGCCAGTAGTGTAAACCTGGTATCCATTAGGAACAGGATCCTCTACAAGTTTTATTAATGCTTTAAAGTATATATTTACACTGCTCATATTTTATGATCTAACTAGATATTTATAGTCATAATTGGTGGTATCCTTCTTTCTTTATATCACATCATATGAGGACATATGATGGTACTCAAGATGATTATAAAGATACTAGTAGGGATAGGGGAGAGTGGAATGTTTTTGTTATTGATTTATTTATAGATTTGAGCACGAGAGAACAAGATCAAGCTATGTATCATGATTTTATTAGAGATAGACTTTTCGTTATTTTTGATATTTTGACACACTTATTATATTACATTCCTAATGGCTTTTATTCCTATTAAATTATTATATACACATGACATTACATTATTCAATATATGTTTCCAAAGATTGTTGATGTTTGTTATTTATTACCATTGGATGTTTTACCTTCTTTTATCAGTTATTTATTATGCAAAATCTAAATATCTATATATTTCACCATTTTTATACTCTGATCTAGAGGTTACAGTATCCATACATTACTGCCTTGGACCTTCTCTATTATTCTACAACCTCTATCATATGGGGAAGCATGCTTGAGGCCATGTGACCCATCAGATCGGGGCACTGTTAGTGGAATCTAATTCAGGACATCACATAGGTTCACTAGATTGAGTGTGTGCCTAATGTGGGTTATTTATTTTAAAAATATTTAATGTGAACCTGATGTGGGTCATCTAGGTTTTCAAGATTGTTTATAGAACCGATGTTGTTACCAAGGTTCACACAGTTATGGTTCCCAATGTTAATTCTTATTCCATGATTCTATGTTATATACATACAAATATTCTCATTGGCTAGTGTTTATTATCACATGATTCTATAGACCTTTTATGGGTATATATTTTTTTATTTGATATTTGATGTCCTACAATTATAATTTATGGTCAAACATTATTGTTCCATGTCCTATTAAAAATATATTTCTCTCATGCATATGTTTTTTAGAGGATTATGATCTAACATCTAATGAGATGTTGATGGTTTTTTCTATTACCTAGAATTTGACCACACCCCTTTCATTTTTTTTCATTTTCCCCAGGAACTTGTTTACATGACTATATTTAGAAGGAAGTATTATGTATATACTCATTTTGGTGGATATTGAAGACGATGAATGGAAATATTAGTACTGTAGAAAAACTATTCTTTCGGATGTGAATGGAAAGGGAAATTATCCTTGAAGACACTAAAGCTTTTGTTCTATGATTTTTTATATTTTTTTCATAGATATAATGATTAACATTTGTAAATGAAGTAAAATAATGATAGGAAGGTCTCAGTTTATATCAAATCATGTGTTTAATGAAATAGTTTTTATTAAAAGATACGTAAGTGTTGGTCAATGGTTCATAAACATAAATATAAATCAAAATAAATTCCATATATATAGTATTTGGACATAATTTCATGTGAAAAATAAATCTTCATAATAAATTTTGAAGATACTTTTAATATACATTTATTTATGCTTCACATTTAATTATTTTCATATCTGTTGTAATGGGTGTGACAAATTCCAGTGAATCCACCATTCAAATACTCTTCAATAATTCCTTATCATATTTAAAATTTGAGGATAATATGTAAAATATTTTATTAAGGACATGTAACATCATAAATAAATTCAACTCTCTGAGCATTGACTGCTCAAAATACCTCTTCATATTTTGGGAAAATTATTCACATGTATTTTCCCTATCACTAGTAAAAGTAATTTCTGTAACATAGAAAATCAAAATTTGGGGGAGTTTATTATCATGACACCTCCTCTTGATAAACATTTACCTCTTATCCTAGTAGTGAACAATGGACGATAATTACCCTTAATCCCACCTCCAATGGGCCACAGTAGAGTGACTAGAACCAAGGGTATATAAATCATGCACATGGGAGGCATTATCCTCAATATGAATTTATGGAACATGGGATGAGATGAAAAACCAAAAACAAACAACATGAATAAAAGAATTATCAATCCCAATATGTAAGGTAATTTCCTATAGAATTGAAAAATGTGAAATTACCAAAAGTAGATTCTCTGCATTGACCACAAATCTCTAAGAACTCATGAAGGACCCCTCATGAAATTATGGCCTAAATCAGTCACCAAACTACTCTTATGGACCTAAAATGATGTATATATTCAGGGTGAGAAAAACACTCAGTAAAATCCTCCCTAAAACCAGTCATGATAAATATGATATTATCATACTAAATAATAGTGATAAAATAATCAAAAATAACTCATCACCTAAATAGGTAATAATATTTATTATCCTCACCATTTCTTTCACAACATGTAAATCATTGAAGAAAATTTTTCTATATCACAAGAATATATATATTTATATATAAAGGTACCATCTTCTACTTCTCCATGATTTTCCTCTCCCACAACCCAATGGCTCTCATTTTATGATCATCCCTCCTATAATTCATCCTATATCTTGTGAAATAATTTTATATCCATGTTGCATACTTTGAAACCCAATACGGCATTATTATTATCATATCACATGTATCTAGGTGTATGTCCAATAGTATCTAAAACCCTTGTAAATACATTATACCTTAATCCATTATAGCCCATGCATATACAACGATGGGAATCCATGACCACCATGTCCAGATGCAAGTACATGCTAAAATATCATGCCATTATAGTATGCACATAAATGTATATTTAAATTGAGATCAATTATAGACCACATTAGAACCCACCCTATAACATAAGTGATCACATACTTGGATTAGTCCCCATAAACTATATATAGGGTTAGATTTGGGGAGAGAGATAATTCATACATATGTTCCTTCAACATATTGGATATTGGATAAAACATCCCTAAAACATGTTGGTGTAAATTTCCCAAATGATTTGGTTGGTGAAGCATATTAAATAAGAAAATAATGAATATCTAACACACTAAAATAATAACGGACACCACCTAGTCATAGTCATATATATAGCTATCATTAGAATAGACACCAATCTACAACCATTATGGACTAGATATCAAAAACTAAACAAACATAAAATTTCCATAATAATTATTTAATCATCCATTAATTTACATTATTCCATATACATTTCCAAGATTAATACTTTATTAATATAACCTATGTTTTGTGGATGGATTAATTTATCGTTGTGATATTTCAATATACGCAATCATCATCTTCGATCACCATGAAACATATATATTCACCACTTTTTTAATTTATTTATTTAGTAATTATACATACTCAAGGTCTGATCCTAAGAGCCCAAAGTAAACATTTAATTGTCATTTATAGACTCAACCCACATTGATCAATAGAAAACTAGTCATCTAATATCCATTCAACTAACATTTTTAATGAATAATTTATTAAATATATCAAAAATTAAGCTCTTATATTAACTCATTCTAACAACCCTAGTGTTATTTCCAGCAACATTTTTCAAAATAAAATCTATCCTATCATCACCAACATCAACCCTTGTTATAGCCCCAAGCCTCCATCCAATTTATCATCAAATTGTCCTAACCATATCAGCGTATCAAAAAAACCATCAAGGATAAATTATCATAGAAAATACCTATATAGTACATTTATTTCATCACAAAAAGAAAATATAAACCAAGATTATAGAAGAAGGAAGACAATTATCCCAAAAATAATAATGTAATGACTCCCAACCAAACAATTATGTTTTGAAATAATCCTTTCTAGTTCACATTTCAAATTAACTAGTCATTTATGCATAGGTGTTCCACATAAACTAATAATAGATCAGAATCTACATGAACATTCTTTAATAATTACCTCTATAATGCTACAATTCTCATTAAAAATAGTAATGAATTCCATTATTCACTTAACAATACGGGTTCAGCATTGTTTATTATTTTTAATAAATTAATGTAACATCCCATGGATTTATAAATAAATATATTATTCAATGCATGAAACTTTGAGTCTCTATAAAATCCCACCTTGTTATAACATATCCATTAAACATAGTTTTTTTACCTCTGTGATTTGAATATCCAAAAACTAACAAACATGGTTGTGTTCGGTAAGATATTTAGAGTCAGAAAAGACAAACAATTTTTTTTAATCGTAACATACCATTTTGAATTGTAATATAAATAGATACATGACCCTTATGAATATTAAATCATATTATTATTTTATTATCTTTAGGTTATAAAATAATTAGATCTTGATTAAAATTTCAAGGTGATTTAAAATGAATTATAATTAAAAAAAATTATTTTATGAATCAATTATTATTTTATTTAATGATTAAATTATTCATATTTAGAAAATTATTTTCAACAAATGGAGTTCATTTTTGAATTATACATATCAGAAAATGGTTTGGGTGAACATTTGGGATTTTTCTTAAATACTTGATTATTTATAAATTGAAAAATATGGTAAAATACCATATATATATATACATTATCTGTTAAATTCATGACTCATAACATCATTGATATTATATGAAAACTTAGTTCAAACTGACATGAACATATTACTATTATGGGTCTCATTAATCAACACTATTGGTTATCTTGAGGGAAATAATAAAATAATGAATAAGGTATTCAAAAACCACCCCTCTCTTCCACTACAAAAACACCCTCACTCCCTCTTCTATTCGCTTTTATCAAGCATTTTTTATTGTCTAAATTCAACGAAAATATCTTCCCAAGATCTTTCCACATGTCTATCAGCCCTTGGTCCCAATGAAAGACCGAAACCTCCCCCTTAAAGAGGCTCTCAAGGAAGATAACTTCAAGGGGTAAATTCTTCTTTTCATTTCATTTATTTCGAGTTCCTTTATTTTCTTTTTCATTCCCCATGACATTTAATAAAAATGTTATGATTACTCTAGAAACATAAATATAGATTAATTTTTTTATTATAATGGAATAATTCATCATCATCAACCATTTCCCCATCTTTTATACTATAAAACAAAATACCATCCGATATGTGTTAATTTATCACATTCAAGGAAGACTGGTTTTCAATTTCTATTACCATCATAAATTCTAGACATGAATCCATTTTGATGGTAAAAATAGATTATAATATATTTATTATAAAATATTTAATGGTTATATAATATTTTTTATAGTTGATATTAATTTATAAATAAAAATTAATTCGTTGTGATCAAAAATCACAAATTACCCAAAAATTCATCATTAATGATTTATATATTGATTCATCATCACTCCCAATAACCAAATTAATTTTAAAAACATGTAATTTTAGGGCTGTTAGGAAATAAAAGAAAAATTATATTTTTGAAAACGATTCTCATCTTATATTTTTATCCTTACATGTATATAAGTAAACTAGTCTTTAATACCAAAGAAGAAAACACTCCCAAACAGTAAAATTGAACCTCTTAAACCCACAAAAAGGCCATGAATGAACTTAATAAGCATATAATAAATCTATTTCATAAATATCAGGTTATATAAATATTAACTATTGATTTTAATTTTGTTATCCATGAGACTAATATCTTTTAAAGAACACCATTAGGCTTAAGGTAATGGTTTTTTACGCAAACCTCCATTTTCATTCGAGTTAATTTTATTCTCTAATTACCACATTTAATTTAAATTAAATCATATTTAATCCACAGAAATTTTATTTGAATGTTTTATATATGTGTACCAACCAGAATCCTACATTCTTTTTTTGGGAGTTATATGTTCTAAAAGGATCATTTAAAAATTCCTCCTAAAATAGAAGCCCGATTTAAGGGAATTTTTCAAATTTTTACTTATTTTCATGGGAAAAATATAATATTTTTTTAGTAACCATTAACATTCTAAAATAAATAATTTTATTATAAAAATAATATCTTACTTCACTTCTTTTTAATACAATTATTTTTCTAAAAAACTCTTCTTTTCAAATAAAATAGTATTTATCCCCAGAATTACTTGATGATTTTATAAGTGTATCTTCATCTATTTAGACACACTTATTGATTATTATGTATTATTGGGATTATAATTTTATGAAATCATAATAAATATTTAATTGAATTTTTGATGATTTGTTTGACTATTGATGTGCTATCTTAAAACCATTCACTAATTTACTCTCAATGTTTTCTGTTTATACTTATAGTTTGGGGAAATTTATGTATATTTAATCTCCTAGCTTCAATATAAATTTATATCTTGATTATGGTTATCCACATTCAAATGATTAATGATTTGGACATAACAAGTGATTGTTGGGCTTCTTATAGGCCCTTGATGCATTCATATGTATCATGAGACAAACTATGATCTTAGCATGAGGCCTTGAAAAAATGGTTATTTATGGTCTCAGAATGAGGTTTTGACATTATGGTTATGATGTATGGAATTATGAATTAACTCATTATTAATCTAGTAATTTAATTTTTGTGTGGTTATTTACTTGTATAATAACCCTGATTATGCATTCTTATGGAATTATCTTTTCAGATCTTATTCCTTCCCTAATGTTTCTAAGTATATTTTTAATGGAATTTTTTTATGTTATTCACCATGCGTAATGTTTATGTTTAGGATATCTTACACTGTATTTATTATCATTACTGTGCTTTTGATCTCACCCATTTCTTATGTTTCATTTTCCCGAGACATGAAGAGGTATATTATGACTAAGATGTAGGGATAACCTAGGAGTTATTGATGTTCTCAGTGGAATTTCAATATTGTTTTTCCATTTATATTGTAGCATTGAACTTATATATGTATCTGGTTTTACAAATATACTAAACTATATGTTCCTTTGAGATTTGTATTTAGTTTAATATGGTTAATTTAATTAAATAAGGTAAAAACTCTGGGAAACCATGGTTGGGGTCTTCATAGTTGGTTTTAGAGGATTTTTAGTAGAAAACATGGAAACTAGATTTTTAAAATGAATATTACCGAACAAAAGCCTATGATATATTTTGATGATAAACATGAAATAAACTCTGAGAAATTTTGTATGGAATAGATTATGTGGGACTTTCTAGAAAATATATCCTTGTCTGGATACTACAAGCGGACGTGTTTTTATCACAAATATACCTAGGAGTGACAACTCTAACAAGAAGTTTTGGGATTGACCTGGGGTATCTTGGTACATGAAAATAGGTCTTACTATGCACCATGTTTGACTCTATCAGGGTATATACTTAGGATAATTCAAATATTCTTTACAAGACATTATGAATGATTTATATGTAAATTTTTCCTCATAAAAACATTTTATGATTATGAGATTATCTATGTATATGATTTAAATGTATCCTAAATATTTTTCAACAATGAGATTATACATTATGATTTATAACCTAAAGTAATGTATTCCATTATTTAGAAACGGTGCCTAGTGGATGGAATAGAAACTACATGAATGCATTTATCCTATGTAGGTATATCCCTACGATGAAATATAATGATGTTGGATATGGTTCTACAACTGGTGATGAGAAACATATAACTATACTTGGATAGTTGACTCAGGTTATGAACAATAACCATAACCATATGGAGCATCCAGATCCACATTGCGGAGGAGCTATGTTAAACCGCTTTATGTGACAACAGCTTCCATTATTTAACTGTACTAAAAACTCATTCATAGAGGATCAGTGAATAAGTTCATTAGAGAATATATTTCTCACATTGGGATGTAACGAGATATATAAGGTTGGCTTGGTAGTTTTTCATCTATCGAGAGATGCATATCAGTGGTGGTATTTATTTCAAAACACAATGTAGAAGGATGAAATATATGAAATGTATTAGAGGGATTTTAAGGAAATGATTATAGAAAAATACTCCCCTTGCGAATAGCATTAATAAATTGAAGGGATGTTTCTGAATCTGAGGGAAAAAATGGATGAGAATGTTTCAAAGTATGAACCTAACATCACAAGATTTGAGGGACATGTCGTAAAATACATATGTAATCTAAGTAGCAAGGTTGATCGATTATTTGATGTTTTAAAACCCTTCCATTTAAGGGATCTAGTCTCCCAAAGTTTATCATCATATAATGATATAGTCTCATGTTCTATCAAGACAGAAAAGGAATTCTATATGTCTTATGAATTTGATGGAACAGAAGGGAAGAAGGGGGCTGCTGAAAACTATGGAAAAGTAAATATGTAAATGTGGATGAAGGGAAGATTTGACAATCTAACCATTGATAATTTTGGGAAGAGACACCTCGTTACATTAATTAATTATATGGGTGTTTGTTACAAGTATGGTGAAAAATTCCACAAGTACTAGGATTTTAAGGAGAACAAAGAAGCTACCAATGTTGAATTAAACAATTGTAATGAGAGGGTATGTTGTCCAAATTATTTTCCTATGTGTCAATGAAAAATTCCACAAAGAAGGCCAAGGGAGCAAGGCCTAGCTTAGTTGATCACAACTGTTGATCTTAAAGTTCATATTGTTGTGTTGGAAGGTATATTAATTTTTTCCTAAACCATTGTCAATGCTTTATTTGATTCCGTATAATCACATTCTTTCATATCATCCATGTTTACTAAGAAAATTAGATATTTCCATTTTTATTTAATATGGTAGTTGTCGTTCAAAACTCATATGAGATTTATCATTGCAACAATGATGTTTCAGGAAGTCCCCATTATGGAATATAAATGTTCTTTATCTACTAATTTTATTATCATTCCAATGATTGACTTTCATATAATCCAACGTATGGAATGGTTTTCAAATAATTATGCAAAAATAATTTGCAAGAATAAGGAGGATAAATTATTTTGGATGATGTGGAATATCTTATATTTACGGATGAAACATCACCATATAATTCTCCTCTAGATCCACCATCAATAGCTGTACTGAATTCAATTATTTGGGATGATGGTAACTCGATATCTATGAGTGGGGAATGAAATGTCCAAATCAAGGATGTAGCTATTGGGTATGAATATATTAATGATTTTCCAAAGGATTTACCTGGTCAACCTCCAGAGCTTGAAGTTTAGTTCTCAATTGATTGAATTCCTAGTTCATGATCTATAACAAAGGGCCTTATAGAATGGCCACTATAGAGTTGGTAGAACTGAAAAATCAACTAGATTAATTGAGTGAAAATGGATTTATTATCCATAGTGTTTCCTATGGGGATCCCCTATTATTTTTAGTAAAAAAATACAGATCTAGGATGTTGTGCATTGACTATAGGGAGATCAATGGTATGAAAATAATGAAAAAATATCCCTTACCTCACATTTTTTATTTATTTGATCAACTTCGTGGAGCCCAATAATTTTTTAGATTGTCCTTTGATCTAGACATCATCACTTGCATGTGAGGAAGGAATATATTCCAATGTAAACATTCCGAACTAGGTATGGGCATTACATGTTTACAATAACTCATTTTGGACTGACTAATACACCCTATATCTTCATGGATCTAACAAGTATATTTTCAAGGAATATTTTTGATGACATAATTTTAGTATATATTGATGATATCTATTTATAATCCAAAAGCTACAAATATCATTAAAATCACTTGTTCATTATTCTATATACTCTTAGAATAAACGAATTATATGATATTTTTATAATGATTGAATTTTGGCTTTAATTAGTTTATATTAGTTCCCATATTATCTCTAAGGATGTAATGTTTGTTAATCTTGTGAAGAAAAATGCTATTTAGCACTGACCTGCACCAATGAAAATAACCGAGCTATGTAGTTTTATTGGTTTCACAGGTTGTTATTCGAATTTCATTGATAACATCACCTATTTATCCAACCCATTAACCAAAACATACTCTTCAAGGTGTTATGTTCATGTGGACAAAACAATGTGAAGAATGTTTCCAAGAATTAATGAGGATATTAGTGAATTCTCTGATCTTGAATCAACCATCATGGAATTATGGTATTGTGATCTATAATGATCCATCAAAGAAATGACTTGGTTGTTTCTTTATGTACAATGATATAGATATTTCCTATGCATCAACGCAGTTCATAATTTTGGAAAACAACCATCATACTCATGATCTTAAGTAAGTTACTATGATCTTTCCTCTAAATAATTGGATACACTATGTCTACAGTGAATGTTGTAAGATATATAAGGATCACAAGAGTTTGAAATATATCATCACACATAAATAACTCAACATGAGGAAACGGTGATGGATTGATATACTCAAGGATTATTAATTTTCCATACACTACAACTCATGAAAGGATAATAAGGCAGATGATGCATTGAGTCAGAAGTATCATGGAGTTTTAAAAAAATGAGGATTTAAAGGGATCATGTATTCATGGAACTAGTATGGATGAAAATGTGAATTATCAAATAAAGTAAAACATCGTTACCTTTTCAATTGGTTACCCAACAATCATTATTAGAAAGAATAAACAGTTCTCAGTCCGTTGATGAGAATAAACAAAAGGAAACTAGTGTTGTGGGTGATGGGATGTTTCAATAATGCATATATGAATATATAATTATAAAATTTGGGGAGAGGATTTGTTTTATATCTATAACCGAGTGTAAAATGGAGTTATTAGGTGATTCCCATAGTTTGAATTTCTATAAATACCCTGCTAGAACTAAAATGTATATATATTTGAAAGTATATTTCTGGTGAGACAACATGAACTGGGAAATTGTAGATAATGTATCAAGATGTTTTGTCTATCAACAAGTGAAGGCTGAAAGACAACATCTAAGATGATTCATGAAGCCTCTACATATTCTTACATAGAAATGGGATTACATAACCATGTTTTTTTCACTAGATTGCACAAATCTCCAAGAAAGAATGATGTAATATGGGTTATTGTTTATCAAATTAAGAAATATGCACATTTCCACACTATAAGGGAGGATTTTCTACTGGAGCACATTTCTTGATTGTATATCAATGAAGTTTTAAGACTTCATGGAGCAATAATTTCAAATATTTCTGATCTTGATCCTTGATTTATATCTAAATTCAAGAAAATAAATCATAAATCTATTAATACTGAGTTTTGCTTGAGTACTTCTTATCACCATCAAATTGATGGGAAATCAGAAAGGATGATACAATCATTAAAAGACATGTTGAGAGAATACTCACTTTATTTTCATGGTATGTGGATCATTATTTACCTTTGTTGGAGTTTTCCTACAATAATATTTTCTATTGAATCATTCAAATGGTACTATATGAAGCCTTTTATGGAAATATATTTCATACAGCAACATGTTCGGATGATGTCGGTTAAAGGAAGCTTGTGGTTATAGAGTAGGTATAGGAAACAATAGAAAAGGTAAAGACTATTCAAACACATATTAAAGAATCTCAATATAGGAAAATGTTTTATGATGATAATCAGAGGAAGGATTTTGAATTTCAATTAAGAGATAACGTTTGCATGATGGTATCTCCATTGAAGGGTGTTAAAATATTTGGGAATAAAGGGAAACTGCCACCTAGGTTCAATAGTCCTTTTGAAATCCAAAAGAGAATTGAAGATTTTGTAAATCATTTTGCCCTACCATCTAGCATGTCTAAAGTACACAATGTGTTCCATGTCTCATTGTTGAAAATGTACATGCTAGACCCAACGCATATCCTCACTTATAGTGATATTGAATTGGAACCTATCTTATCTTACTGTAAAGACCCAATCCGAATTTTTGAAACTACGGAACAGGTGTTGAGGAATTGTACAACCCGACTGGTAATGGTACATTTGAAAAATCATATAATTGAAGAAGCAACACGGAAGCCTAAGGAACTAATGGTGAAGAACAACCCAGATCTTTTTGTGAGGTATCATTCTGGTAATTCCAAGCATGATATTTTGTTATGGCAGGAGAATGTAACACCCCAATGATTATTAATTAGATATAATTTTTAATTCATTAAACACTAAGTCTCTAAAAAATGCAACGTTTTTATAACCCTTCCATTAAACAAAATTGTTCCACTTATGTGCTTTGAATTTTGAAAAACAGAAATACATGGTTATGTTTAGTATGATAGTTGGAGTCTGATAAGACAAACATTATTTTTATTGAATAGTAACATACCCGTATGAATAGTAATAAGAATATTAATATGACCTTTATGAATAGAAATTCATATTTTTATTTTATTGTATTATGGTGATAATATAATGAGATCATGAGGGGTGATATAAAACAAATTATAATTTTAAAATATTTATTTTTGGAATAAATTATGATGATATTTAAAATTAAAATTAATAAAATTTAGAAATATATTCAGAAAATTCAGTTCATTTTTGAATTCAACACCCCAGAAAAGGACCTAGTGAATTTATGATATTTCTATAAAATACATGATTTTTTAGTAATAATGGAATATGTTAATTTCATGTATATATACATTATTAGTTAAATTCACCATTCTTTACATCATAGATGGTGTAAGAATACTTCGTTAGGACTCACCTGAAGTTATTTATATTATAGACCACATGAATCACCACTATTGGTCATCTTTAGGGAAATAATAAAATTATGAATAAGATATTCAAAAATCACATCTCTCCTCCACTATAAAAAACCCATCACTTCATCTTCTCTACACTCATCTGAAGCCTTGTTCTTTGCCTAAATTATACACAAATATCCTCCCATTTACCGTCCCCATGTACATCAACCCTTGTTCTCAATAAAATATCAAAACATCAACCCTAAATAGTCTCTGATGGAAGATA
The DNA here is from genome assembly GCA_963277665.1 of Viscum album. Taxonomy (NCBI): domain Eukaryota; kingdom Viridiplantae; phylum Streptophyta; class Magnoliopsida; order Santalales; family Viscaceae; genus Viscum; species Viscum album. Next base: position 1,099,077,678 of record OY728157.1, read on the forward strand.
ACCTTTAGAGGTAAATTCCTCTTTTCATTTCTTGTATTTCAAGTTCCATTATTTTCTTTTTCTTTCATGGCATCCTTTTGTGCAAATGTTATGATAACTCTAGTACCTTACATGTATTATAATTATCTATTACCATCTTCAATTCTGGTCATGAAAAAAAATTATTTATTAAACTATACTATAATATAAGTATTATAAATTAATTGAGGTTATGTAATCTGTTATCATACATGATATGCATTTATTAATCAAAATGAGTTCACTGTGATCAAAAACTGCCAATTAACCGAAACAATTATCAATAATGTTATATATAATGATTCATCTTCACTTCAAATAGACAAATTAATTTCATAACCATGTAATCATTTGAATGTTAATAATTAAATCCTAAATTATATTCTAGACAACCATTCCCATCTTACATTTTTATCCTTATAAGTATATAGTTAAACTGATCATGAATACCATGGAAGAAAACGCTCCTAAACAATAAAATTGGACCTCTAAAACCCATCAAGACAGTCATGAGTGAAATTAATAAGGATATAATAATTAAATTACATAATTTATTGGTTATAAAAATGATAATTATTGAATATAATTCTATTATACAGGACTCTAAGATCATGTGAATAACACCATTAGACTTACATTAAGGGTTTTCTACCCAAACCGTCAATTTCATTCAGGTTACTTTTTATCACTACTTACCACAATTAAAATTCTATTCATTCATATGTAATCCTCATAAATTCATTTTTAATTTTCTATATATGTGTACCAACCATAATACTATATTCATTTATGCGGATTTATATGTATTAAAATGATATATCAAAAATTCATCCCGAAATAAAATCCCGTTTCAAGGGAATTTCTCAAATTATTAACTTCTTCCAAGGGAACTCTATAATCTATTATTAGAATCCATTATCTTTCTAAAATAAGTCATCTTCTTATTAAAATATTATCTTAATTTGATTCCGGTTTTAAAAAATTATTTTTCCAAAATAACTCTTCTTTTTAATGTATAAGAGTATTTATCTCAAGAATTAATTGATGATTTTATAATAGTATCATCATCTATTTCAACAAAATATTTTATTGTTAAGTATTTTTAGGATTAATCTTTTATGAAATCATATACAATATTTAATAGAATGGTTTAAGACTATTCTTACTATGGATGTGTTATCTTAAAATCATTCAACAATTTAATCTTAATGGTTAGTGTTTATGCTTAGTGTTGGAGGAAAGTGTTTTACATTTCATATGTTTGTTTCAATATGAATGTATATGTTTTTTATGTTGATCCCCATTTGTATGATTAATTAATTTGACTTAGTAAGTTATGGTTGGGTCGTTCTATAGCCACCCAATGCATTGTTGGGTCTCATGATATAAACTAATGTCTTGGCATGTGGCCATGAAAAAATGGTTATTTATGGTCTTAGCATAAGGCCATGGTAGTATGATTATGATTTTCAGAATTATTAATTCCCTCATTTGGAAAAAATTAATTGACTGATAATGTGTTTATTTGACATGTAGAATACCAGTGATTATTTTTCATTGTGGAATTATTTATTTGTCACTTATTCCTGCCATAATTCATTCAAGATTATTGTTAATGCATGTGTTTTTAGTTATTCACTGTGCCTAATGTTTATTTTTATGATATATTTTCCAACATTTTTTACCCTTACTGGGTATTTGAGCTAACCCCTTTCTTATATTTCATTTTCCCAGTACATGAAGGCATATATTATGAATGTCATGTAGGGATAACATATGAGTTATGGATGTTTTCAAAGGAATTTATATTTTGTTTTTTCTTTGAAGTTGTAATTTTGAAATTATTTATGTATATGGTTTTCCAAATATAATAAATTATTTTTTTCTTTAGGATATGAATTTCTTGTAATCACGCCAATGTAAGGATATAAAGCACCAGCGTCATCCAACTATTTTCCAGATTATTACAATTAAAATAATATAAAAAACAAAATATAAATTCAAGATTATAGAACACTATCTATCAAATATCATGTGGCAACATCAATAATATCCTAAAAACTCAAGTGATCACAAAATACCAATGATATTTTTTAAATATTATGTCATGAAATATTAATTATCAACAACATGTGGTAATTTTCTTATTTCAAATATCTAATATCCAAAATTATAAACCAATTTTTATCATATAATAAAAAAATAAATAATACAACAGCATGTCATAGACCCTCCATTCTATTAAATATCAATATCTTAACAATAATCATGTACATTGCATGCAATAATTCGTCATCTCGCTTAAATAATTTCAAGATTTTTGAAATTAAAATCTAATATATGTTAAGAATTCATGAAATAATTTATTAACACAACATGTTCTATTACTTATACTTCAATTCATGAATTAATATTAATCAATTAACTACATTTAATGCATGCATTTTAATTTTCTCTCTCCTCCTCAATTAAAATTCCAGATTTTCCAAAATCTATTCCTTATCTAATTTACCATATTTTTATATTTATTAAATTTAGTCACATAAATAAATAATAATAAACTAAATCATTATAAAATCCTACCTTATAAAAATTAGAAGAGATGCATCTGATCCCCGACCTCGAGAGAATATTCAAGTCATATTGCACCAAAAATAGAGGACAGAGAATGTCTATGCATAGGTTATAAACTCATAGGGATATTTTTAGATGATTTTATAAGTTTTACAAGATTACAGGAGTGAATTTTTTATCTTCAATGTTCTATAGAAATTAATAATATTGAAAGAGGGGAAATAACTCTCACTTTTTAGAATAACATATATGTATTATTTTTGGTATTTCAAAAACCCATTCATGCATTCCAAATTAATCCATATTTAATTCCATTTAGTTTTAATTCCATGTAATTCCTTCTACACGAATCATTTTAAGACACCTAAAAAAATAAATTCAAAGATCTAATTTAAAATCACTGCATCTTGATTTAAAATCGACTAATTAAGATTTTTTAGAAATTTTTATATAAAATTTGAAATTTTACATTATTTTGGAGAGTCTATAAAATTTCTTCTTAAATATATTACCGTCCATAATGATTGACTATGTGATGTGACTATATTGATATACTACATTAATAATGATATTATTTCTTAAAGAATCAACTACAAGAACAATGAGTGATTACATGAACAAAAAAGAGACAACATCAAGGATGGACCACATGAAAAAGGGATAGACCACATGACTAGGAAAGTTACCTTATGAAATATTTCCCACATGAATAATGATTTTCCACATTAACAAACATTAAATGGAATAATGGATTGACTATATAAACAAAGAATCGACCACAAGGCCAAATAGGTGATCACAAGAAGGATAAACCACATGAAAAAAATGATGGACCATACAAACAAAGTTCAATCACCATAACAAACCAGAAACATCTTAAAAAACATGTAATTAAATAAGGAAATTGTACCTTAGAAGCCCTCTAGACACTTATAATCCATATGAAATAAAAAATAAAGGGTATTATAAACCTATTACCTTACATTAGATAACCCTCAAACAATCCTCATCATCAAAAATTTAAGAAAACATATAAATAAAAAATGTTGTTTAAACAACCACCCCATATGATTCCACTTAAGGATTTGGCTAAAACAAGAACATAGCCACACAGCAATGGAACAAGGAACATTACCACGCAACCTAATCAACCAACCATTAAACATACTCCTTTAAAAGAAAAATTTTAAACAAGGGTAACTCCATAAATATATATCAAATCAAAAAATAAAAACAACCTTATAAAATAGAATAAGGTCAAACATAACATCAAAAAAACAACCAAATTATCTTAATAAAATACATCAATATTAAAATAAATATGTACATTGAGTGAGAATTTGTGACTCCCACTCCTAAGTTCTGTCATCTAAACCATTGTGACACCACAAGACACAAAAAAAGGTATAACACACCCACAAAACACTATATCTTAAATTCCCTAAATCACAATAGAATATTCCTCTACAGTATCCCCATCGTGAACATTCATCTCACCGAAATTGATGATGTGAAAATCGTAATGAATATATCAGTAAAGATGTGATACATGAAAGATTTGATAGATCTGGTCCATCTTTGTGGGGAGTTCTAACTGATTCACCACATGCCACACCCTAATATTTTAAAAGAACATGATGTTCAATAGTGTATAAGACATATAACACAAATCCTAAACGAACAATTAAACAGTATTATTTAAATATGTATGTTATAACCAAGCTGTTAGATTGTATTGTATGGATAGTATTAAATAAATTATGATATATATATATATATATATTAAGTATATACATAAAATAATGTAATATTTTCTAGGATATAAAAACTAGATTTTCAAGAAAGTTATTTTATGCTTCAGGAATAAGTTTTTCTGAAAAATAATTTTTATTTATTTTTGAGAAAAAGTATTATTGTATATTTATATAAAATATATAAATTTTATTCCATAAAATTAAAACTAATTTTTTAATCATCATATCAAAAGTTTCTTATGGGATTTTTTTTTGATATTTCAGAAAATATTCATTTTCCAAAAAATAGTGAAAAAATGATTTTTATTGAAAACTATATTTGACAAAATAATTTTCAATATTTAATTTTATTTCAAAAAAATTTCAATTTAAAATATATCCTGATAAATTATTAACAATTAAATTATTTACATTTTATTCAATTACATGTTTAAATTGGGTATAAAAAGATTTTTATAAATAAAAATGAATTTTTCTAAATAACTATGTTTTATGTGTGCATCGTTTTTTTATATTAATAAATTAAATTAATCACTATTGATGAATTTTCCTAATGAAATTTATAAATTATATATTTTTTAAAATGTTTTATCTTCTAAATAATAAATTTAGTATACATTATATAAGTAAAAAATCTACTTTTTCTTAAAAACTACATTTTCTAAAATCAATTTTTTTTCATTCTTAAACTGTATTATAAAATTAATATCTACCACTTATAGAGATTGAATTTGATAAAATTTAATCCATATTTTTAATCAGGATGCACAAATATTTTATCTAGATATTTTTATTTTTTCAATATGAATTGTAATTGAGATAAAATTTATTACTTCGATATTGGGTACATCAGGTTAAATATATTTTAAACTACTTGATATGGCCATACTTTTTCATCCAAATAATTATTTGTTGAATTTAAAATTTTCCTTTATACCATAGTCTCAAAATATAGTTGTTTAATAGAAGCTTCCCCATAAAAATTAGTTATATATTGTTTAAATCAATGTTTTAAATTGTCATCCTCATTGCTTTTTAATATTCCTTATGTTTACACATGGGGAAAATCAAAGATATGAATGAAAATAAATATCTATTATCATATTAATGAAATTATTTTCATGTTAAAATATTATTTCTAATTATTAAAAACTATATAATTACCTTTAATACTTCTACAAAACTAATACAAAAATTATTTAATTAATAAAAAAATAAAAAAATTGTATTTAATTTATTAAAATTGATATAATTTCATTGAGATAATTTATACCAATAATTATATATAACTATTTGAGTTAATAGTGACAGTTAAATGAATTATATTTTAAATATTACTTTTTATTTATGTATTTTATGTGAATTTAATTGAGTTGTTTCAAAAATGACATCAATGATTCTTTATCAAAATAATATTTTATTTTATTTAGTAAAAATTATAAAAATTCAAGAAAGTGGAAAAATAGGATCATTTATGGTCTAAAATACCACACCTTATCCGTTTATATATTAATATTTAAATTAAATCTAAAATTAGATCCCTTTATGACTGAAAATGATATTATTTTGGTTAATGTTAAAATAGGTTAACCAAATGGTAAATAAAAAAGATAATGATTAAAATGAAATAAAAACATGTATAAATTTCATTGGCTGATTAATTTCAACACTTTAAACATTATATCTGAATTAATTACCATTTTTAATCATTTAAATCTATAATAGTCTTATTATATTATATGTTTTGATTCAATTTCAAAAGTTTTCTTCACCTCAATAATAAAAGTGAATCACCTCCTTCACTTATTTAAAACACATTGAGCCATCTATCTCAACCAAACCCCTCCCATTTATAAGGTACACTTCCTTTGAAACATTAATGAGTTTTTGTTCATCCCAAAACAGAAATCCTAGTATCATTGATATGAGATTCAAAGGGGTTCTTCCAAAGAAGAGGGGCATACTCTAACCGATCACTTTATTTTTACTTCTTATTTTAACTCCTCTAAATTATTGAATGTTTTTATAAACTTATGAAATAATAATCATATATATACTTAAATATAATCATGATTATGAAAACACCATTATCCACCCTATTTAACATAAACTATGTAGTGAAATTATCCCTCATGTGTACTTATGACCTAATGTCTTCATGTGGCCATACAATTAATTTTACATTACAATATTTTATGGATGTGAATTATGATTGGCTTAATGTTAATATATGATATTCCTGAAATAATTTTAATTATTTAATTACAATATCATATCTATTTTAAATTTTTTACAATAAGGATATATTTAATGAATTAGTATAAATATGTACTTAATATGACATAATAATAAGTTTATAAAGGTGAAATATTATTTACATTCATTCATTTCATCTATAGAAAAGTGAAAATAGCATTCAAGTGTACAAACGATATACCATCCCCATGAAAAAGTGTAGTTCATTTTTCAATATCTCAATTTTATGTATTCTTTTAAAAAACTCCATAATGATTATATATTATGTTTATATCAATAATATCATTCAATATATTTTGGAATCCTTATCAATGTATAGATATTACAAATATTAAACTAAAACATGCATGAAAAATGATGCAAATTTACTCAAAAGAGTGATATTAACAAACAATTCTTAATAAACTAGTGATAAAAGTTTATAAGAAAGTATTATAAGGTACAATATATAATTTTATGGTTATTTAATATTGTTATAATAATTATATAATAATTATAAATTATTTTATTGCGCATATAATGGAATTTGGATCAGTCATTAGGGTTTCTCATATTACTTTTACTTTTATGAGACATACGCCATATTCACCACATATTTATTTTTCTGTGCTTTATATACTTTCAAATCAACATATTATATAATGAATCTGTTTATAATTCTCGTATTTAATGTTTTATTTGAATTTATTTCTTGTATATGTCTTATTGTTCAAATGAAAACTATGTAGTAGTGGTTAAATTAACAATCTCATCATTATTCAAGATTGTTTGTGTTTAATTCTATACTAAAGAATATTTCTCTTCCATATCCATGTTTTCTAATAAAATTAAAAAATATTTTTACCAATCCCCTGTGATTGTAAAAAGTCATTTTTACACTTGTTTGACTTTTTTCAAAAATGTTTTGAAATGAACATTCTTATCATTTTATAAATAGGGTACTTTGTGACTTTTCTAATGAAATATTGATAGAATTTTTTACTTATTCAAAATAAATGGGTTTTCATTCCTTCAAGGATAATATTTTCTTAGACGTTCTATATACAAGTTTATAGGTTTATTTCTAGATAAAATTTATACTTTGGATTTTGCACAATTATTTTTTAAAAGTGATTTTCAAATTAAAAAAATGGTATTTTACAAAATTAATATTAAAGTGTAATCTTTAATGAATTTATATATATGTATACGTCCTTTTTTTAATCTTATTTTAAGAATATACTCTCATGATTCCATTAATAAAGTTTATTTGGATGATTTATTAACAATCTAATTGGGGAAATTATTTATATTTTGTATGACTAATTCTTCCAATATTTATAGATATTGATTTTTTTAATTCATGTTTCGTATATTGTATGTTACATTATTATGAGGAATTAATTGGACTTATCAATTGAAGGGCATGGGCCCCTATCACCCCTTGATGCAACGATAAGTATCATGATACAAACCATCATGAGTTTTGACCAATGCCTAAACCATTTCTATTGATGTTATAGAATACGGCCTCGATGGTATTTTCATATGTCTTGGTTGAGACCTCTATGGTATGTTTCAAATGTTTGGAATTATACATTCCATTATTATAAAAATCATTTATTGATTTCCATGGGATTATTAGATTAGTTATAATATCCATGGATATGTTTCTCTCAAGGGATAGTTTGTATGGATTATTTGATCTTTCATTATTCCTAAAATATTATTCTAATATTATTGTTTTAATAGAATGTATTTTAGTTAATTAAATTTCCATATTTATTATACTTATTTATTCAAGATAGCTTCAACTTCACTAATACCCTTACTGATCATAAGATCTATCACTTGGGCATGCACTTATGGGTGTGTTTTTGAATCGTGGAATGTGTATACCAAAATGGAATGGATAAATGTTTAAAAGGCTGATTTATTTTATTACACTGTAAAATAATTTGGATTTAAAAATATTTTAGATTTGAAAATCTATTTTGGATTTGATATAATGTCTTTTAAATTTATTTATTATATTTTATGAAAATATGGTAATAATGTTTCATAGTGGCATGAGTTGAGAAGACATTATCGAACCACTAATATATTTATACTCACCACCACCCTTTTCACTATTGTTTTTTTGCAGATGACATATATTGAAACACATGTAAAGGCATGGTATCTTAGTTCTTTAATTATCCTTCTTGATACCACAATAATGACTAATTGAGTTCGATCATGGGGATGGTTTGGAGATACTTCTTGATATTCTTGTCATGGATTTCTTGTTAATGAAATTGTATTATTTTGGTTTTGTGCCTTATTATATTCCTTTGGTCATGTCACATGGTTTCCAGTTGTACATTCCCAAGTTTTTTTCTTTATAATGTTATGTTTTATTTTGTACTCATGAATCATATAGTTGTTTGGTTGAGTATGGTTATCTTGTATTGGATGTTTTTCCCTTAAATAAAAATCTTCCCCAAATATATATCAGTCCCTTGGAATATATTTCAAATCTTTTTTTATTTTGTGATATCTCCCAAGAACTAGTAACACCACCACCTCATTCCACGATAATGAATGGGGGTATGATATAACAAATGGTATCAGTATGTTTTATCCTTGAGTATCATTTATGTTTAATCTTGGTTTTGGAAATTGTATCAGTCTTTCACTAAGGATGGAATCATATATTATGATTATCGGAACATGAAACGTATATCATTAAAATTCATAGCTACATATATATGTTAAACATCATGTTACTATGGACATTGGGTACATTAGTATTTTTAGACACTTCTAGGTGAGTTGTCACATCATCATTATCGGTTTAGAAAAATAGAATTTCATGACATTCATTGATGGTATGACTTCCCACTTAGATTAAATTGTTTATTATTGAGTTAATTATTTATAAAAATGATAAGAAGTAATTATTTATGGAAATGGTTAAATATGTTTTTAAAAAATGATATTTTGAAAAGTATTTATTAAGGTATTTTTAAAATTGTTAAATTGAATTATTATGGATTAAGAGGATTGTGGAACATGTTGAAATAGTAATTTGAAATATAAAATCCATCAGTTTCAATATATTTATACTAAATAGTGTTTTTTTGTTATAGAAAATAGAACTAGGTGGGAATCGTGGGAACCAACCAGAGGAGGATGATGAGAATTTGGTTACACCTAAAGTAGAGGTGAATCAATAGTTGAAAAAAAGTATAGTATAGTCATTACATCCTGTGGATACAGGGAATAGAAAGGATTATCCACGGTAAGTGGATCATTTTTTTTGAAATCCAACAGTAGAAACAACCAATCATTGAGGGTTAGTAATACATAGAAAAATTAATAAGTCTGGTTGAATAGTATAAATTTGAACATTGATTTCTATGGGACACCAGTGAAGTTGATAGTGAAGCTAGCAACCAATATTCTAGAGGATCTAGAATACTAGTGGAGTGATTTAGCAGTTCAGGCTAAATATGATCAAGATATGGCATTGGAGGATTTTGAAGAATCATTCAATAAACGTATTTATCCTCGCACATTCAAAATTTCTATAACAACAGACTTATTTAGTATGAAATAGGATAATCTCTTAGTAATAGATTATGTAGATAGATTTTTGAATTTTGCATTCTTTTCGAAGAAATTTGTTGCATGTGTCACCATGAACACATACATTTTTTATTCACGATTGAAACCAAAAATTAGGTCAAAAAATTCTTTCTTTTTATAGAGGATAATACAGAGATGTTCAATAGAGAGACGATGTAAGAAAAAAGACATCTTGGGAAACATATTAAGTGGAGTCATGTTTTTTCTTATGGTAATTGTTAGGAACTCCAATAATGGAAATAAGGAAAAGAGTGACACATATTCTCAACAAGGTGGTATATCCCACAATTATACAATGGTGTTAGTTAACATACCTCCTCGGCCAAAGACTAAGCCAATATATTTTTAGTTTGTCTCAATTGATCATTTGAAGAGATATTTTATAGTACCACCTAGATCATATCACAATTGTAACCATATGTGACATCTTTAGTGCAATTTTTTGTATTTCTCTGTGGTTATCTGATATGAACGAATATCATTCATATTAGGCAACATATTCATTGATCAGATAAGTGAATAATAATATTTATCATCAGTAGATCTACGAAATCTATGGTGATTCAATGAACACCATGAGTCCTCAAAACATTGAATATAAAAAAATAACAAAGAATAATGTGCACTAATTAATAAATTATATGTAGATAAGAAAATAATTATGAATGATCAATTGGGACCTTTAATGGTAAGATTAATGGTGATTTTGAATTATTTCCTTATCAATCCATTTTTTAATACTGGAAATTCCTATTCATTTGGAACTTATATTATTGTTGATCTATGAGTTTAAATGTTGAGATGATTCCTTATGTTTTGAAACTTCAAGCACCTTCGGGAAAATGAGACTGTAGATATTTGAAATGTGTAGTGTGTTCGATAAAAAATGATGGGACTGAGTTGGTAAGGGATTTATATATGATATAGATGGAATTCTGAAACTTGATTGTAATAATGGATTAGCTGACTTACTTTTATTCACATATCAATTATTTTGCGAAGTATATGAGTCTCAAATATTCTAATGGTGTCATATATCTCCCTAAAGGATATTATGTTGTGGGTAAATGTAGAGAAAGTCCATTTGTATGTGTGGTTGGAACTATCTCTTACTAGTAGACATTAGTGTCTTTGGTAGTGATTGATGAGATCGAGAAATGAAATTTTCCAACCATAGTGGATCAGTTTCCGAATGTTTTCCACCAATAAATATCAATGTCTCCACAAAATGGATAAATGATTTTTATTATTGATCTCATACTATGGAAAAGTTATATTTCCCTTTAATATTATAAGATATAACCAATAGAATTGAATGAATTGAAGGATTGGTTGGAAGAGTTGAAAAGAATGTGTTTCATCTGACTTACTTTATTTTCATGAGAATAATCAGTTCTTTTTGTAAATAAAGCAGATGGAACTATAAAAAATTATATATATTATCATAAGGATAACAGAGTTCTAATAAATAATTATTATCCTCTACCACACATTTATAATCTATTTGATCAATTGAGGTGAGCGTTGTAGTTCTCAAAAATTGACTTACTTTCGGGATATCACCAACTCTATGTTAGGAACAAGGATATTCTAACGATAACATTTAAAATAAGATATGGTTGTTTTGAGTTAGTTTTTTCCCTTTGGTCTTACAAATTCACTAGCGTATTTATTGAATTGTTGAATTGGATATTTCAAAGGTATTTGTATTCCATTGTGGTGGTTTTTTTTGGAGGATATTCTGATATATTCAAGGAAAAAAGATTATAATGAGAGACACTTGACTATATTGTAGCTTATCTTGTGGGAGTATCATCTGTATGACATGTTTTCGATGGGTAATTTTGGGACAAAAGTGGTATGTTTCCTTTCTCATTTTACATCTAAAAAGGAATTTATATAGATCATGAAAAGATAGTTGTTGATATCTGTTAGAAACCATTTAATGGTGTCATTGATATATAGAGCTTCATTTCTCAGTAGGATACTCTAGACCTTTTGTATATTATATTTCATGTTTGTCATCATCAATGACTGTTCTTATGAAGAAACATTTCCATTTCTAGTGGAACAATGAAATTGATAAATTCTTTATTGAGCTTAAGTTTAGACTTACATGATCATATATCTTTATGTTTTCGGACTATAGAAAGATATATGTAGTCTATTGTGATGCATAGAGATCTAGGTTGGGATATCTTCTCATTAACAAAGATCATGTTATTTATTATTGATTCAAACATATATGGTTTCTTGAGAATAACTACCTAAAACATGTTTTATAATTCACTACATCAGTCCATTCATTGTAGACATATCATCATCATTCTTTTTGTGAAAACATTATAGTGTTTATAGATATTATGATCCTAAAACACATGATTATAGAAAGATATTTTCATCTAAGTAAAATAATATTGATGGAATACCTTAAAAAGTTTAACAATAACATTATGTATACACTGGTTAAAGGAAATTAGGGGGTAGACCCATTAAATAGATATTCATATATTATGTTGGATAAATAAGCTCCGGATCTATGGTTTCTAATGTTGGTTATAGAACACATACAGATGGATTGTGTTGACTCTGGTGATGTTGCAGTTTTCTTCCTAGTTTCGTTTGTTCCTGGATTGGTTCAGCATGTGAAAGACAGTATGATATTCCACCCTAAATGTATTTGTAATAGTTAAAAACTCAATGGTGGGGAGATTGTTGGGGGATGTAATCTGGATAATATTTAGTTTTTATGGTTTAGATATTGAATTATGGTACCTTTGGTTGTTCATGAACTACTTATTAATGCTTACCACCATTTCAAATGGGCTATTGGTCTATAAATTCAAAATATGTATAGAGTGATGAAAGCATAGTTTTAGGGGATTTTATGAAAATTGCAGTGGTGGAGTTTTTTTTCATATGCCTACCCTATTAGAAACTCAAGGTAGAACACTAGTGACCAGAAGTCATGTTGCAGTCTTTACCAATTCTGATGTGGAAATGGGAGCCGATAGCCAATAATTTTGTTTACAAATTTCTAAGGATGGGGGGGAATTATATATTCGTAATTATGGTCCAGCTTATAATGACCCAAAGTTTCATTAATGGAAAATCCCTCTTGATCATATTAAATGTCCTTTTATATAAAATGTTTTTATAAAATTTCAACTTCATTGGTTTTATGATAAGAACGGTGACTGTTACTTTTATAGTCGTTGAACAGTGACCACATGATTAGTATAAATATATGGATTTAACACATCCAATTTTACTTAGAAAAAGGAAGCGATGGCCTCATCCCGTAGAATTAACCCATATGAAGCCCATTTATCCGAGCTTGGAAAAGAGGTGGTGTCCTTGGGCTTCACTCTAGACCAAGCCCAAGCTGAGGTTCACCATGTCAAGCGTGAACGGGACCGTCTACGGGAGAAGTGGAAGTTGATAGAAATTACCACTCGAGTGATGTAATCTGAGCCACCCAAGAGTCTTTCACCATCGCACCCCTTACTCTTATGTCATATACGGTCGTTTTAAGGGTTATGTAACTAATCTATAGTACTATTTTCATGTACATTATTTTTTTATACAATAATGAATATAATTTCTTGTCATAGATTTTAAAGTACAAATGGTGTTTTTAGTTATTATTTAATTAAATAATCTATTTAATTAAATTAAGGTATTTTTGAATTACATTATATTTTAATAAAATAATAATATTATTATTATTAGATTTATTTTATTATATATAAATGATCATTTAATTGTATGAATGAAATTATAATTTTTATTAAGGTTTGAAAGCCATTTTTGTCCAAACCCGTGAATTATTTAAAAATGTCGGTTTTTTTATAAGTGAAAATTATCATATTTAGAAAATTATTTAGATAAAATAAATGTTATTTTTGGAATCAGGACGTCGAAATTATCCAACAGTGAATTTTTCATAATTTTCTGAGACAGTCAAATTTTTAAGTAAAAATTAAATATCGTTTAAATATATAATGTGTTTTATGACATCATAATGACCCAATAGTGATGTAATAAAATACTATAATATTTATGTTCGGCAAATATATGTTTTACAATTAAAATAATGTGATTTTGGGTTTTTTTTTCTTTTCAAACCATTAATGGACCCCTCAAGACTTATTAAACACCGTGTCTTTTTAAATTAATTTCCATGAGAGTGTGACTCACCTCTACATAAGAAACCTTAATATTTTAAGAATTTAGGACCTTGGACCTATAAAATATTATTTTCCTCTTCCCTTTTCCTAAAAACATGGGAAACAACCATGGCATGCTTTGTGTTTTGGATTAATTTAACATAAGGGGTCCCAAACCAAAATAATAAATAATTCCCTCACATTTCCTATATAATCCCACCCAAGCTCCCACTTCCTCCTCACTAAATGCCTTTGGAGTTCTTCCAACCTCTGCCCTACTTTCTCTATAATCCTACCGAGGTGCCCCAAGCTCCCAAGAAGCCTTTCACAAGCCTCTATCTAGCCTTTGGAAGCACACATCCAAGTAAGGGTTTTTTCTTACTTTCTCATTTTTGTCCAAATTTTTGTTAAGTTGTTTTTCCCTTTTAATTTCAATTATGAATGTTGGGGTATAGTTTCGCACCTCAAAAATACTTCTATATTTATGTTTGAATGATGGGAGACCCTTTCTCTCTCATTAAATGCCTCTCATGTACACTAGTTACTATGCCGAAATTCCAAAAGAAACTTCTCTCTTCTCTTTTACATTCAAGAAATACTTTTGTATCATGAATCTAAATTCCATTAAAATTGTTGGTACATGTATCTATATAAACTCCTTACATTACATTACATGTAAATATTATGTGGAACTTCTTTCTATCTCATCAAACATTTTTATGAATTCTTATGTCACACCGTTACACTGCCGAAATCGCACCAATTTTCTAAGCCAATGCCATTGTGTAGTGAATACCATGCCCATTTATCCATCAAGGGTATTAACCTTTATACAAATTTAATTATTGATTGTAATGTTTCATGTACGAATTCCACATTCCTTTATCATGGAATAAATGATTATGTTTTATGAATCCAGGTTTTATGATCCATGTGGCACACTTATGCCTGAAATGAAATATTTAAGAAGGGTGTGCCCTTATAGCGCTCCAATGCATTGGGTAAAGTATATAGTATCATGATAAGTCATGTGCAATGAGTGTTGACTCGTGATAATTCAAGTTCAACAAGGGTTTACTTGTGCTTTATGTGAAAGGATGATTTTCTCATGATCCATGTGCAATGAGCCTTGGCTCATGCTAATTCCATGTTAAAAGTTGTTGCCACATTTCTATGTTATGATTATCATGCTTTATCTTGCCTTTATGTTCATGTTTTTATTATTCTCTATTGATATGCATATTGTCTAACATGTATTTTACTCCTCATGGTATTCCATGTGTACTCCCTTACTGGGCTTTATATCTCACCATTTTCTTATGCATGTCCTCAGGTTATCCCATGGAATGCTAAGTACGAAGGAATGTAGTGGTCATGTAAATGACGTTTTCAATAAAGATGTTGTATTTAATGTTTTATGTTATTATGTAATGATACTAATCCAAAAAGACACTAAACCTCTTGATCTTCTTTTTTGTATCAATTGAAGTTTTATGTAATAAATCATGTTTAAGCTGTAATAAAAAGCAGGGTTGTCATAGTTGGTATCAGAGGATAGGTTTGGTTATTTTTGGGATTAGGATTAGAAAACCCTAGTAAAGCCTTAGATACATGACTATGTACAATAAAAACGTCCCTAAGTTTTGGTGAGTATTGAGAAAGTGGGTTATCAAGCAAATACCTCCCTATCTAAATACGAGAAGGAATAGGCGGCTCTGGAACAGATGTATCTTAGGGGTAAAACCCGATAACACCACTATGAGCTAAAATCGAACAGGAACTGGTGCATGACAACGGGCCTTGCTACACTCTTGGTTCCGACACTCCCAGTGGATATGCTTTGGTAAATTCACAAGCATAGTATTAATCCTTATTAAGGGAATTACAAAATTCCCCTTAGAATATATGTTAGAAAGTAGATCATGAAAATCCTAGATTGAAGCCTATGGACTCATGAGTAAAGGAAATAAATGTATATTTATAAGTCATCAACTTTTGTCTTTGTATTACCGTTTATGTGTTACCCCTAACATTCCTTTTATTCCAGCCAATGGCCGGTAATAGGAGGACTTGGGCTAAAAACAGATGTGAAGATCAGTGTGAGGACTTTACTAATGAGATGCCCAATCCAATGGGAGCGGGAATCGCGAACATTGTCACGCTTATCTCTCATCTAAATCAAGAATTTAATAGAAACACGGGTCAAGAGGAATGTCCAAACCCCCCTAAGAAATAACATGTCGCTATCGAGAGCTTCATGAGACAAAGGCCTCCTACTTTTAGTGGATCATCTGATCCCACGATCGCTAAACAATGGATCAACTCCATTGAAAAGATCTTCTCCATCCTTCAATGTTCTGAACAAGAGAAGGTTCTATTGGTAGCATATCGTATGGAGGGTGAAGTTGATCAATGGTGGATGTTGATCAAATATACTAAGCCTAAATAGTAGATTGAGGCATTGGAATGGAAGGATTTCCGGAAGATGTTTTTCGATAAATATTTTCTGCGCACCCTCCGGCTGAAGATGGAACGAGACTTCCTTTCCCTCAAGAAAAAAGACAACGAATCTGTTGGAGCGTACGAGGAAAACTTCACAAGGCTTTCACAATACGCTTTTGGCCTTATCGTTACCCATGAACGCAAAGTTGACCGCTTCTTTGGTGGGCTGAAGCCTAGCATTCGGAAAGCAGTAGCGATCCGTGACTTCGACAGCTATGAGGAAATTGTCCGATGTGCCTTCAAGGTCAAAATGGAGATCGGAGAATCACCGGGGTATCATTGGGATAAGAAGCGTAAGGTGGACTTCAATGCTGGTGGGCCGATGGATAAATCCAACGGTGCTAAAAAGATCCAGCACCCCACTTTCCAAAAGTAGGGAAAGAAGCACCCTGGGAATTGCCTTAAAAGGATGAGGAAATTCTTCAGGGTGGAAGAGAAGGTCACCTAGTTGTTAACTGTCGGAAAAAAATACACGTGGCTGTGACAGAGTAGAGGAGAACTCCGTTTGAACCTCAACGTCTTGTTCAATTCTACAAATGCAAAGAACCGGGTCATTTTTCAAATCAGTGCCCTAATCCAAGGGTTTTCGGAGACAACCAACAACATCCAAGGCAGCAAGGAAGAGCTTTTTCCATCACTTCTGCCGAAGTGAACCCCGACAATGAAGTGGTGACAGGTACGCTAGTTATTCATTCAAGAATAGAGAACACACTTTTTTTTCAGGTTCTACACATTCTTTTATATCTCAAATTTTTAGTATAACAATCCCAGCACCACCCCAAATCATGGAAGTGAAGATGTCGGTGAGTACGGAAAATGGGGAAATCATTGCATCCCACGAATATAAGTCCTCCCCTATTATAATCTGTGGATTGAATTTCTTGGCGAACCTCATCATACTCCATCTAGTAGAATTTTATGCAATTCTTGGCATGGATTGGCTTTCCTTATATAGAGCCAACATAAATTGTCGGGAGAGGGAAATCACACTCCATATGGAGAATCAACCCCCCGATTCTTTACAAGTGTATGGAGGAAGATGAATCTCCATTATATCCATCATCTCAAGCGTGGATGTTATTAACTTATAAGCACGTGTATCTGGATCGGATGATTGAGTCCAAGGAAGAATTCATACTTGAAGAAATTCCTATTGTGAGGGAATTCGCTTAAGTGTTTGCCGAGAAACTTCTTGGTCTTCCTCCTAGAAGGGATTTTGAATTCTCAATTGAACATATACCCGAGGCTTCACCAATATCCATGAATCCATATAGAATGGCTGTTCTAGAGCTTGAAAAGCTGGAGAAACAACTACAGGAGAATCTGGATAAAGGGTTTATACGCCCAAGTGCTTCACCATGGGGTGCACCAGTCCTCTTCATCAAGAATAATGATGGGTCAATGCGTATTTTCATCGATTATCGTGAACATAACAAAATCATGATAAAGAACAAGTAACCTATCCCAAGAATTGATGACTTTTTCGAGCAACTCTGTCGAGAAAAATTCTTCTCCAAGGTAGATTTGCGGTCGGGATATTATCAAGTAAGGGTGAAGAAGGAAGATGTCCCCAAGACTGCTTTTCGTACAAGATACGGGCACTATGAATTCATAGTAATGCCTTTTGGACTCAACAATGCTCCAACAATCTTTATGGACATGATGAATAGAGACTTTAGAGATTACCTAGAAAAAATTTTGGTAGTCTTTACAGATGATATTCTAATATACTCCAAAACCAAGGAGGATCATGAGGAGCATTTAAGAACTGTACTAGAGCCTTTGCGGAAGGAGAAGCTCTATGAAAAGTACAGAAAGTGTGAGTTATGGTTGAAGGAGGTCTCATTCTTAGGCCATATCATCACAAGCAATGGGATATCTGTGGATCCCTCCAAAACAGATGCAATTGAGGGATGGCCGAGGCCAACATCGGTAACAGATATTCATTGCTTCTGGGGTTACCTGGATATTATTGACGATTTGTGAGAAATTTCTCATGATTGTACAACCCTCTTACCAATCTAACTTGAAAGGGAGTAAAATATTCTTGGAGTGATGAATGCGAAGAAAGCATCAAGCAGTTGAAAAGGAGGCTTATCACTGCGCTTGTGCTCACTTTACCCATAAGTGGGGAGATTTTTGTGGCTTTCAGTGATGCTTAGAAGAAGGTATTAGGATGTGTGCTGATGTAGAATGATAAAGTGATATCATATGCCTCAAGGTAGTTGAAAATACATGAGAAAAACTATCCAACGCATGATCTGGAGTTAGCGACGGTGATCTTTGCCTTGAAAATCTTTCATCGTTATCTCTAGGGAGAGAAATGTGAGATATATACTGACCACAAGAGTCTTAAATATATATTTACATAGAAAGAGATTAATATGCTCCAGAGAAGATAGATAGAGCTAATCAAGGAATATGACTATTCAATCCATTACCACCCTGGGAAAGCGAACAGGGTGGCAGATGCCCTAAGTAGAAGGTGTAAAGACCCGTAAATTTCAGGGGAATTTTTTTTTCTTAATTTTCTAAGGAATTTTACAAGAGAAAATTTTATGAAGGCACCTGATTTCGAGGCCTGGTGTGCCCGGAATCATTTTTCAAAGTTTGGCTCGGGTACGTTCAGTGAACGGACAAGTGGGTTTTTCTTACTTTTGAACCAGTCCTCAGAATCGAATTCTGAGGGCACCGATGGAATCACAGCGCCGGTACTTTCATAAAAACGCCTCTTCCAGAGTTGCGTTTTCTCGGGTGTGGTTTTTGATTTTCAGGCTTAAAGTTAAGAAATAAAATGATTGTACAACAAACTTTATTTTATTTCACTTAAGCCACTTGGAAGCCACTTGAATCCACTTAAAGCGACTTAAGCTGAGTTGATGCAGATAGGGTGCTATCCAAAAATTTCTTACCCTCTTGGTAGGATATTTGTGAGGTGGGACCCGCACGAGCCCCACCGTTTCTTTTCCACAAAGTAACGCACCCACGAAAACCCGTCATTATGAAAGTCAACTGATGCGTTTTCTTAATTTCTTAGCGCACCAATTAATTGGGAAATTTTCTTCGTTGAATTAAATGGGCGGTTTATTCGTTGAAATTAATTCTATGAATTAATTTCATTCATTTCTTAACCTATTTGAAATCCGTTGGCGTAATAATAAAATAAGACCAATGCACGACTTCTGGAAAAATGTTTGTTGGGAGGATTTGATAGAAACCAAGAATTCATCATCCTCTTTCACGAAAAAGGCGAAGAACGCGAAGAACACGAAGAACGCCGTCCTCCGACGAAGAACGCCGAACCCACAGAAATCGATGACGTGACACCGTGTGCCGCGACACTGACGTTTCCTCTCCCGCGACGTTCTTCGACGACGTTCCTTAATCCGCAACAAAATCTTCGATCATCCGTTGAGGTGAGAGATTGCGGTTCTTTAGTTTTCTTTGTGGTTTAAAACAACAATACAGATTTAATTATTATTAATTAAATATATATGTTCTTGAACCTCGGAGATCGTCGACGTGACGCCCATCCGTGACAATGCGAGGCCTTCCACGACGCGACGATCGTCTCCTTCCGCGACGATCAATTCCGCGATGAACGCGCGTGCGACAACTTGATGAGGTATGGATTTTATTTTGGAAATACCTTTTTATATCCCCGTGATTGTTTCTTTTAAAACAAGAACCTGGATCAAGTGCAATTTTAAATTATGAAAATTGTTTTGATACGTTTTTCATGTGTTGATTTATCATCCCGATTGATACCGTCTAACGCGGAGGGTGCGGGCCAAACAAACACGGCCCGACAACCCTCTTCTGTTCTTCGTTGTTGTGCGGATTTGGTGGGCGATGACAAAATGTGCCGCAAAGGAAATTTGATGATTCCGTAGAGAAGAACGGGTCCTGGGAGGAGCAGCGGCGCAGACGAGAAGGAAAACGGACCACCGGAGCAACTCCGGTGGCCCGTGGAAGTCTCTGGCGGTGCGGGTCGCTGACGCCCCGACGCGCCGCCAGACAGCGCCGCCACGGCTGAAGCCGCAGCGGCGGCGGCCAGCGGACCCGAGGCCGCGCGGGTCCGGCTCGCCTGCCCTGGACGCGGAAGAAGCCGCGTTTGCTAATCTCCAGCGCGACCCCACGCGGGGCCGCGACTCTTCCAACCCGCGGGGGCAGCGCCCCGCGGCTGCCTCGGTCGGCCGCTCGGTCGAGCCGACCCGGGCCGGTCCGACCAGCCGGGCCGCGCCCTGGCCGTACCGGACCGGGTCCAGCCGGGTTGGACCGGGTCGGGTCGACCCGGTTCGGCCGACCCAGGGGGGGTCGGGCCGGGTCGGCCCGGGCCCAGACCCCCGTCTTCGGACCGTTTTGGTCTTCTACTCGTATCTTGAGCTACGGGCTTCCGAACGATGTACCGTCAGCGGCGATGCGATCCTTGGATTGAGACGTTCGTTTTGGTATATCACACTCAAGGTTTAGAAATACTTTGAGTTCGTCCGGGTTGGTTCGTACATGAAACCAACCGGGCCCTCGTAGCGGAAACGCTCATATCTTGAGCTTCGGACGTCCGATCGACGTGCCGTCGACTTTGTTGTTTTCCTCTAAGTGAGACGGATAATTTGGCATACCCCGCCCGAGGTTTGGACACAGGTGGAGTACGGTCGGGTTGGTTTTGCCTTAAAAACCAACCGGGCCCCTGGGATGAAAAGGCCTATATCTCTGAGACCGGGCGTCCGATTGACGCGCCGTCTATGACGTTGAGTTCCTGTTGACGATATGGAACTTTTGGATACATCAACTTTGGACTATGTGTCAGTTGATGTATCAGCCTCTCGGCTCATGGAGCGGACCCTCCCGAACGAGCATGCTGTGTGCGGGAACCCTAGAGCTGGCTCCGACGACGACTGTGCAGAAATCATTAGTGGACTACGACGACGACTGTGAAGAGATCCTCATTGGAATTCGACAACGACGACTATAGCACTCATCGATCCTTTGTGGGTCAGTTCTACAGGTCATGTGTGAGCCCGATCCTATGTGGGTCCGATCCTGTGTGGGTCAGCGCTCACAGTTTCTGTGTGAGCCAGCGCCTACAGGTCCTGTGTGGGCCCGATCCTATGTGGGTCTTTGCGGGGGTTAGTACCTAACGATCCTTTGTGGGTCCGACGACTTATATGGATCAGTGATCATCTCTATCGTCATTTGAAGAAGTATACATGTGTGAGCTGAATCTTGTGTTACTCTCCTTTGTGGATTGTGTTGAACTATCCTGTGTGGATTTACTGTTTACTTTCCTTTGTGGATTTCTTTGCTCTCCTTCGTGGATTGTGTTGTGATATCCTGTGTGGGTATACGTTTTTCTTTCCTGTGTGGACTGGGTTGTGCTTGGGTTCAGATGTTGGAGCTGAACGGGAATTGATGACTTAGGTATATGTATAGGCATATACCTAAGCAGTATCGGTTGTTACTTCGTGATTGGATCTTTCCTTTTTGGTTTATCGTTTGTGGATTTCAGGAGACCTTATGGGGTTTCGGGGTCCCTACTGAGTAGCTTATACTCACCCTTGCACGGGATATGCCCGCACTACGTTGTGTTGGTTGCAGACGACAGACATCGCTGATTATGGTGGAGGCTTGCGGAGCAGGACGGTACCTGGAGGTGGACCACTGGGCGGGACGTACTTGGAGTGGTCAGGTGGACCTGAGGAGCCGTGGAGGCTATCTGTACACACCCTTCAGGTGGGACTTCCAGAGGATGACTCGACGCTACGACATTTCTTTTCAGTTGCTGTATTTCCATTTGAGTTGTACATTACAGTTGGGATTGTATTTCTGGCCCCTTTTACTTTCAGCACAGCTTTTTACAGTATTTACTTAGTGTTTAATTTTCTGCTTGCTTACTCTGTGGTGTTTGTTTACTTTACAAAGGAAATTCCTTCCCTTTTTCTGGGATTTACGCCTTGGTGCTAGTCGCCAGCGCCTGGCCTATGGAAGGCAGGCTTGGTGTAGTCACGGCACGGGCCCCGAGGACGGGTCATGACAAATTGGTATCAGAGGTGGTCGGTACTACCGCATACTCTGATCTTTCATCTATGTGAAGCAATAGTGTTTAGCGTGTTGGGGGTGGTTATCAGTCCAGGGAGTCCAATGTTGGTGCGGCGGCCGACGTATCCATACACCAGGACCCTGACTTCTAATTTCTGACATAATGCACGAAAACATTGATTGCATGTGTGTTTCAAGTTTTCTTTATGATTACTTGTGTCAGCTCACCAGGTATAGTGTTCTGACCGTGGTGCACTTATTTCCTTTTCATGATGGCTCCACGATGGCATCCAGCTAGGTTTCCGAGATTAGAGCGCGACGACAGCCCTCCGAGCGACGGGGCCTCGGTACAGGGACCTTTGCCGGCGGAGGAACCGGCGGTACCTCTACCCGCCGAGCCCCCGATGCTACCAGAACCGACCGCTGACGATGCACGTCGCCTCGGAGCTCTGCACGAGTTCCAGCAACAGCGACCACCGAGGTTTCGTGGGGAGACGGACCCCTAGGCAGCCGAGGACTGGCTGGAGGCAGTCGTACGTGTTTTCAGGCTAGTGAGGACACCAGCAGACCTCATGGTGATCCTCGCGGCGAGCCTACTGCATGCAGCAGCAGGACGATGGTGGATCTTGATACTCCAGGTTCACGATGAGGCCTCTCTAATCTGGACAGTATTTTAGGGCCTCTTCCAATCAGAGTTCGTCCCGGCCACCCTCCATGCATTGTGCATCCAGAAGCTTCTTCACCTGCGGCATGGCATCTTGATGGTCGCCCAGTACGCGGCGAGGTTTACCGATCTTTCTCGCTACTCGATTGACATGGTACGGGACCCCTTCATCCGGGCCCGGACCATTGAGCAGGGTTTGAGACATGAGATCAGGGCATCGCTGATCTCTCTCAGCATTCCGACTCAGGCAGGAGTACTGGAGCGGGCCCTTCTGATCGAGATCTTTCTGGCTGAGTCCACAGCGAGACCTACCGCAGGGCTGCAGGTAGTGGAGTCTTTGGCAGTAGGTAGCCGACGGATGACTTAGGGTTTCAGGCAGACCAGCCCCTTTCGTAGACGACCTCAGGACACTGGCTCAGCCGTGCGGGGCACACAGCGCGGAGCCAGTCTTCCGAGAGGCAGGCAGTGCTACGCCTGCGGTGGGCAGGGCCACATGGCTCGTTACTGCCCGACCCACCGTACCGAGGAGCAGAAGACGGTGGAGGGGCCACCCAGGTAGAGGCAGAGGGTCGACCGTGGCGGTCCACATGGAGGAGGCGGACGAGGAAGAGGATCTGGCCGAGCAACAGGTGGTGGGAGACGCTTTGAGGCTCTGCCACCACCACCACCAGGAGGTCCGCCCCAACCACAGGGAGCTGGCGGGTAGAGACAGGCACAACTCCAGGCAGCGGAGGCCTACGACCACGGCGTGCCAGAGATGATTCGAGGTACGATCTGTGTCTATTCCACCATTTCATCAGTTCATATAGACACAGGAGCGAGTCACTCTTTCATAGCCGCTGCCCTTGTTCGGAGCTCGGAGATTCCGACAAAGCCGTTGGGTCGATCCTTACGGCTAGAGACCCCTACGGGAACAGACTCAATGATTACGCACTAGTGCCGGAAATTTGAGCTTACTCTAGGAGGCGAGACTTTCGTCTAGGATCTTCTTGTAGCGGCGTCGAGGCCTTACGATGTCATCATGGGCATGGATTGGTTGTCTACAGTCCATGCTCAGATTGACTGTTTTAGGCACAAGGTGCGATGTATACGCACCGACGGGAGTAGGTTCACCTTCACCGGTGAGAAGGGAGCCTTTGCAGCATAGGATGGACTTCCAAAGAGGAGAGTACAACCCATCACTCATCAGTTGGCTAGTCTCATCCTAGGAGCAGTGGACGTGCGGAGTCCTAGTTTTCCTGTAGTGGTGGATCAGTACGCGGACATCTTTCCCGATGACGTTCCAGGGCTACCTCCTCGGAGAAAGGTATACTTTTATATTGATCTGTACACTAGGACATCCCCTATATCCACTCCAGCGTATCAGATGGCCCTCGCTGAGCTTCGAGAGCTACGGGTTCATTTGGAGGACTTGCAGGGCAAGGGGTTCATCCGACCCTGTGTTTCACCCTGGGCTTCCCCGATATTGTTTGCCAAGAAAGCAGACGGGAGCTTGCAACTGTGTGTCGACTATCGTCGCCTGAACTAGGTGATAGTGAGAAACAAGTATCCGCTACCGAGGATTGATGACCTCTTCGATCAGCTAAAGGGAGCATGGTGGTTCTCGAAGATAGACCTCAGGTCAGGCTATCATCATCTCAGAGTTCGAGACGAGGACGTGCAGAAGACGGCCTTTAGGTGTCAGTATGGCCACTATGAGATCTTGGTTATGCCTTTCGGCCTAACCAACGCTCCAGCAGTGTTCATGAGCCTCATGAACAGGATCTTCCAGTCATACCTCAATCGATTTGTCGTGGTCTTCATCGACGACATTTTGGTGTACTTGACCACGGAGGAGGAGCACGCCTACCACTTGCGGGTTGTACTAGACACACTCCGAGAGCACCAGCTTTATGGAAAGCTCTCGAAGTGCCAGTTATGGTTACACGTGGTCCACTTCTTGGGGCACGTCATTTCTGAGGCAGGAGTTGCGGTGGATCCCGCGAAGATCGAGGCAGTGCTAGCTTGGGAGCCACCCAGGAGCGTGACGGAGATGCGGAGTTTCGTGGGTCTAGCCGGATACTATAAGAGATTTGTGTCGGGCTTCTCTAGAGTTGCAGCGCCACTCTCAGCTTTGAAAAATAAGGTGAAACCCTTTGTGTGGTCGGACAGATGTCAGCAGAGCTTCCAGGAGCTGAGACAGAGATTGACCAGCGCACCTATCTTGAGGTTGCCTGAGGAGGGACTCTAGTATGTAGTCTACTGCGATGCATCGGGGACCGGACTCGGGTGTGTCCTAATGCAGGAGTGGGCCGTGATTTCCTATGGATAACGTCAGTTGAGGCCGCATGAGCAGAACTACGCTACCCATGACCTGGAGTTAGCAGCGGTGGTCTTCGCTCTGAAGACATGGTGGCACTATCTGATGGGCGAGCGCATTACAGTCTTTTCTGACCACCAGAGTCTCAGGTACATCTTCTCGTAGAAGGACCTGAACCTGAGACAACAACGATGGTTCTAGTTCCTCCAGGACTTTGACTTTGAGATAGTCTATACTCCTGGGAAGGGGAACGTGGTAGCCGATGCCCTTAGCAGGAGGACAGGCATCCAACTCCTTGAGGAGGCGACAGAGCAGCTAGCCTCTTTGCGGATATCCTTCATGGATAGGGACGGAGCAGCCTTCCTTCAGTCTCTCACAGTCTCTCCTCCACTTCTACGGCGGGTCAGAGAGGCACAGCGTGGGGACGCTGAATATGAGAAACGGCGTGCACAGATATCCTCGGGACATGCACCTGATGGTTTCTCCCATCGAGCAGAGCACGATGTCCTTTTCAGAGGACGTACCTTGGTGCCAGTTTCTTTACAGGAGGAGGTGCTGAGAGAGTTTCACACATTTCCTTTGGCGGTACATCCGGGAGTGGCGAAGATGTACCAGGACCTCAGGCGACAGCACCGGTGGCCGAGCATGAAGAAGGTTGTCACAGAGTTCATTTCACGATGCCTCACCTGCCAGCAGGTGAAGGCAGAGCATCAGGTACCAACAGGCTTGGTACAACCCTTTGAGGTCCCGGAGTGGAAGTGGGACGGGATATCTATGGACTTCGTGACTGGACTTCCACGCACTTCCAGAGGTCACGACTCCATTTGGGTGATTTTTGACCGACTCACCAAGTCGGCACACTTCTTACCCATCCGAGAGCAGGGCTCAATGGAGAGCTTGGGGCATCTCTACGTTCAGGATATTGTACGGCTTCACGGTGTGCCATCATCTATCGTCTCTGATCGAGACGTTCGCTTTACTTCCCGGCTTTGGAAGGGGTTTCATGAGGCGTTCGGGATGCGGCTACGTCTGAGCACCGCCCTTCACCCTCAGATGGATGGTCAGACGGAGAAGACCATTCAGACTCTCGAGGACATGATCCGCGCATGTGTCCTCGACTTTGGTCACAACTGGGAGGATCACCTACCCTTGGTGGAGTTCGCGTACAACAACAGCTACCACTCCACCATCGGGATGGCACCATACGAGGCATTATACAGCAGACCTTGTAGATCTCCTTTGTGCTGGACAGACCCTGGGGAGTCAGCACTTGTGGGACCAGAGATGGTTCGGGCCATGACAGAGAAGGTCCAGGTCATCCAGGAGCAGATGAGGACAGCTCAGAGCTGACATAAGTCTTATGATGACAGGAGGTGGAGGCCACTAGAGTTCGAGGATGGAGACCACGTCTTCTTGCGTGTCTCACCTCGACGTGGATTACGGAGATTTGGCCGAGGCGGCAAGTTGTCTCCATGCTTCATCGGACCATTCCAGGTCATCAGCAGGATTGGAGAGGTGGCTTATCGCCTGGCTCTACCACCTCAGTTGTACCGGGTGCACGACGTCTTCCACGTATTACAGCTGACGAGATACGTGAAAGACCCGACGCACATCATTGACCATGGGGAGCTAGACGTGGATGATGGGGCGACTTTTACGGAGGTCCCAGTGGAGATAGAGGATCGACAGGAGCGGGTCCTACGTGGGCGATTGATTTCTCTTGTGCGCATCAAATGGCAGCACGGGAACCTCCAGGAGAGAACATGGGAGCGGGAGGCTCAGATGTGTGCTCAGTACCCACATTTGATTCCCTAGTTTATGATGTATATTTACGGGGACATAAATCCATGAGGTGGGAGTAATGTAAAGACCCGTAAATTTCAAGGAAATTTTATTTTATTTTATTTTTCATAAATTTCTTTTGATTTTTACAAGAGCGTTGTTTCTGACGGCACCTGATTCCGAGGCCCGGTGTGCCCGGAATCATTTTCCGAAGTTTGGCTTGGGTACGCTCAGTAAACGGACGAGCGGGTATTTCTAACTTTTGAACCGGTGCTCAGAATCTAATTCTGAGGGCACCTATGGAATAGCAGCGCCGATACTTGCTTAAAAACCCCTCTTCCGGAGTTGCGTTTTCTCAGGTGTGGTTTTTATGTTTCGGGCTTAAAGTTAAGAAATAAAATAACTGTACGACAAACTTTATTTTATTTCAATTAAGCAACTTGGAACCCACTTGAAGCCACTTAAAGCGGCTTAAGCTGAGTTGATGCGGATACGGTGCTATCCAAAAATATCCTACCCTCTTGGTAGGATATTTGTGAGGTGGGACCCGCACGAGCCCCACCGTTTCTTTTCCGCTAAGTAAAGCACCTACGAAAACCCGTCATTATGAAAGTCAACTGACGCATTTTCTTAATTTCTTAACGCACCAATTGATTGGGTAGTTTTCTTCGTTGAATAAAATGGGCGGTTTATTCGTTGAAATTAATTCTATGAATTAATTTCATTCGTTTCTTAACCTGTTTGAAATCCGTTGGCGTAATAATAAAATAATTCCAACGCACGACTTCTGGAAAAATGTTCGTTGGGAGGATTTGACAGAAACCAAGAATTCTTCATCCTCTTTTGCGAAGAACGGAAGAACGCGAAGAACGCCAGCCTCCGACGAAGAACGTCGAACCCACGGAAATCGACGACGCGACGCCGTGTGCCGCGACGCCGACGTTTCCTCTTCCGCGACGTTCTTCGGCGACGTTCCTTAATCCACAACAAAATCTGTGATCATCCGTTGAGGTGGGAGATTGTGGTTCTTTAGTTTTCTTTGTGGTTTAAAACAACAATATGGATTTAGTTATTATTAATTAAATCTATATGTTCTTGAACCTTGGAGTTCATTGACGCAACGCCCTTCCGTGACGACGCGCCGCCTTCCACGACGCGATGATCACCTCCTTCCGCGATGATCAATTCCGCGAAGAACGCTCGTGCGACGACTTGACGAGGTAGGGATTTTATTTTCGAAATTCCTTTTTATATCCCTGTGATTGTTTATTTAAAACAAGAACATGGATCAAGTGCAATTTTAAATTATTAAAATTGTATTGATACATTTTTCATGTGTTGATTTATCCTCCCGATTGATACCGTCTAACGCGGAGGGTGCGGGCCAAAAAAACACGGCCCGAGAACCCTCCATCGTTCTTCGTTGTTGTGAGAATTTGGCGGGCGATGACAAAACATGTCGAAAAGGAAATTTGATGATTCCGCAAAGAAGAACGGGTCCCGGGAGGAGCAGCGGTGCAGACAGGAAGGAAAACGGACCATCGGAGATACTCCGGTGGCCCGCGGAAGTCTCCGGCGGCGCGGGTCGCCGGCACGGCGGCGCCCCGGCTCGCCCGCACGGGACGCGGCAGAAGCCGTGTCCGCTTATCTCCAGCGCGGCCCCACGCGGGGCCGCTCTCTTCCAACCCGCGGGGGCAGCGCCCCGCGGCGGGCTCGGTCGGCCGCTCGGCCAAGCCGAGCTGGGCCGCGCCCTGGCCGGACCGGACCGGGTCCAGCTGGGTCGGACCGGGTCGGGTCGACACGGTTCGGGTCGACCCGGTTCGGCTGACCCGGGGGGGTCGGGCCGGGTCGGCCCGGGCCCAGACCCCCCGTCATCAGACCGTTTTGGTCTTCTACCCGTATCTTGAGCTACGGGCCTCTGAACGACACGCCGTCAGCGGCGATGCGATCCTTGGATCGAGACGGTCGTTTCGGTATATCTCGCATTAGGTTTCGGAATACTTTGAGTTCGGCCGGGTTGGTTCTTACATGAAACCAACCGGGCCCTCGGAGCAGAAACACTCATATCTTGAGCTTCGGACGTCCGATCGACGTGCCGTCGACTTTGTTGTTATCCTCTAAGGGAGATGGATCTTTTGGCATACCCCGCACGAGGTTTGGACGTAGGTGGTGTACGGTCGGGATGGTTTTTCCTAAAAAACCAACCGGGACCCTCGGACGAAAATGCCCATATCTCTCAGACAGGGCGTCCAATTGACGTGTCGTCTACAACGTTGAGTTCCTGTTGACGATACGGAACTTTTGGATTCATCAACTCTGGACAATGTGTCAGTTGATATATCAGAATCTTGGCTCGTGGAGCGGACCCTCCCGAACGAGCTTGCTGTGTGCGGGAACCCTAGAGCTGGTTGCGACGACGAATGTGCAGAGATCCTTAGTGGACTGCGACGACGACTGTGCAGAGATCCTCAGTGGACTTCAATGACGACGACTACAACACTCAGCGATCCTTTGTGGGTCAGTGCTACAGGTCCTGTGTGGGCCTGATCCTGTGTGGGTCTGATCCTGTGTGGGTCAGCGCTCAGCGGTTCTGTGTGAGCCAGCGCCTACAGGTCCTGTGTGGGCCTAATCCTGTGTGGGTCTTTGCGGGGGTTAGTACCTAACGATCCTTTGTGGGTCTGACAACTTATATGGATCAGTGATAATCTCTATCGTCATTTGAAGATTCATACCTGTGTGAGCTAAATCTTGTGTTACTCTCCTTTGTGGATTGTGTTGAACTATCCTGTGTGGATTTACTGTTTACTTTCCTTCGTGGATTACTTTGCTCTCCTTCATGGATTGTGTTGTGCTATCCTGTGTGGGTATACGTTTTTCTTTCATGTGTGGACTGGGTTGTGCATGGGCTCGGATGTTGGAGCCGAACGGGAATTGATGACATAGGTATATGTATGGGAATATACCTAAGCAGTGTCATTTGTTACTTCGTGATTGGATATTTCCTTTGTGGTTTATCCTTTGTGGATTTAGGGAGACCATCAGGGGACTCGGGGTCCCTACTGAGTAGCTTATATTCACCCCTGCACGGGCTATGCCCGCACTACGTTATGTTGGTTACAGACGACAGACAGCGCTGATTATGGTGGAGGCTTGCCGAGCATGACGGTACCTGGAGGTGGACCACTGGGCGGGACGTACTCAGAGCGGTTAGGTGGACCCGAGGAGTAGTGGAGGCTATCTGTACCCACCCTTCAGGTAGGACTTCCAGAGGATGGCTCGACGCTGCGGCTTTTCTTTTCAGTTGCTGTTTTTCCCTTTCAGTTGTACTTTACAGTTGGGCTTGTATTTCCGGCCCATTTTAAATTCAGCACAGCTTGTTACAGTTTTTACTTAGTGTTTACTTTTCCGCTTGCTTACTCTGTGGTGTTTGTTTACTTTACAAAGGTAATGCCTTCCCTTTTTCCGGGATTTACGCCTTGGTGCTAGTCGCCAGCCCTGGCCTATGGAAGGCGGGCTTGGGGTAGTCACGGCACGGGCCCCAAGGACGGGTCGTGACAAAAGAAATCCATAGATTTTATCAATGATGAGAATTGAGAAGGATCCAATCTTATTAGACTTGGTGAAGATGGAAATGTGAATAATAGAGAAGGGAACATCATCAATCCTTTCAGAAATGATTGTTTAACCATCTCTTTTGGAAAGGTTAAAGGATGCTCAAAAGGATGATGTGGGAATTCAAGAAAAAGTGGGAGTGATCGAAAAAGGTAAATCCTCGGAGTTTAATGTTAATGAAGAAGGAATTGTGCGGTTTGCGAAAACACTATGTGTTCCATCAAGTCTGGAGCTGATGAAAGAACTTTTGGATGATGCACATAGTTCAAATTTCTCTATCCACTCAAGGATCACAAAGATGTATCGAGATCTCTGAGAAAACATTTGGTGGGATAATATGATTAATGGGATTTCTGAATATACAAAAAAGTGCCTGGTGTGTAAGCAATTGAAGGCAGAGAGGGAGAAGTCTAATGGGATGATGCAACAATTTCCCATACCATAATGGAAATGGGAAAACATCACCATGGAATTTGTCACTAGACTTCCGAGGACATCCAAAGCTAACAATGCAATCTGGTTTGTTGTGGATCGTCTTCCAAAGACTGCACTCTTCATTGCTATTCGGTAGGATTGATCATTTGATCAACATGCACGGATATATATTAGGGAAGTGGTAAGGTTTCATGGAGTACCACTATCTATTATATCTGACCGAGATCAAAGATTCACCTATAAGTTTTGGAAGAGTCTTCAACATGCTCTGAATACTTAACTGAACTTTAGTGCGGCATATCATCCTCAAACTGATGGACAATCCGAGTGGACTATGCAAACACTTGAGGATATGTTGAGAGCATGCTCAATGGACATTAATGGAGGATGGGATCAACATCTTCCTCTGGTTGAGTTCTCTTATAATAACAGTTTCCACTCAAGCATCCAAATTGCACCATATGAAGCACTGTATGGGAGAAGGTGCAGAACTCCGGCATGTTGGGATGAGGTCGGTGAATGTAAGCTGCTTGGACCAGAAATGGTCAAAGAAATGGTGGAGAAGGTGAAAACCATTCAACAGCATATCAAGGTAGCCCAGAGTTGACAGAAGAGTTATGCAGATAATCGTCGACAAGACCTTGAGTTTAAATTTAGATACGTGGGTTTTCTACGCATATCTCCATGGAAGAATGTCATGAGGATTGGAATGAAATGGATGTTAAGTCCAAGGTAAATCATCCCCTTCAAGATTCATGATCGTGTCGGGGTTTTGCCCTATCGAATAGCACTTCCTCATACTATGGCCAAAGTACATGATGTATTTCATATATCCTTCTTAAGGGAGTACATACCGGACCCTTCACATGTACTCTCTTCTGAGGGGGTACAATTGGAAGACGATCTTTCTTATGAGGATAAACCATTGAAGATCTTATATCCTAGAGAAAAAGTTCTACGAAAGGAGAAAATTCCACTCGTTAAGGTGTTGTGGAGAAACCACAAGTTTGAAGAAGGAACTTGGGAATCAGATGAAGTGATGAAGCTGAGTTACCCACATCTGTTTTAGTGTGGGAAGATGAAAATTTCGAGGGTGAAATTTCTTAAAGGGGGAATATTGTAACGACCCAATGTTTGATTAATGGAAAATCCCTCTTGGTCTTATTAAATTTCTCTTTATATATTATGTTTTTATAAAATGTAAACTTCATTGGTTTTATGATATGAATTGTGACCGTTACTTTTATAGTCGTTGAACAGTGATCACATGATTAGTAAAAATATAGGGATTTAACACATCCAATTTTACATAGTCAAAGGAAATGATGGCCTCATCCAGTAGAATTTACCCATATGAAGCCCATTTATCAGAGCTCGTAAAATAGGTGGTGTCCATTGGCATCGCTCTTGAACAAGCCTAAGCTGAGCTTCACCATGTTAAGCTCGAACGAGACCATCTATGGGAGAAGTGGAAGTTGATAGAAATTACCACTCGAGCGATGTTATCTGAGACACCCCAAGAGTCTATCACCATCGCACACCTTACCCTTAGGTCTTATGCGACTGTTTTAAAGGATTATGCAACAAGTCAATAGTACTATGTTCATGTACATTATTTTTGTATATAATAATGAATATAATTTCTTTTCATAGTTTTTAAAGTACAAATGTTGTTTTTAGTTATTATTTAATTAAGAAATCTATTTTATTAAATTAAGGGATTTTTGAATTAAATATTATTTTAATAAATTATTATTATTATTATTATTATTAGATTAATTTTGTTATATATAAATGATCATGTAAATGTATGAAACCAATTATAATTTTATTAATGTTTGAAATCCATTTTTTGTCAAAACACGTGAGTTTTTTATAAATGTCAGTTTTTTTTAAAGGTAAAAATTAACATATTTAGAAAATTATTTACATAAAATAAATGTTATTTTTGGAATCAGGACATCGAAATTGTCCAACAGTGAATTTTTTATAATTTTCTGAGATAGTCAAATTTTTTAGTAAAAATTAAATACCGTTTAAATATATAATGTGTTTTATGACATCATAATGACCCAATAGTGATGTATTAAAATACTAAAATACTTATGTTCGGCCAATATATATTTTACCATTAAAATAATGTGATTTTGGGTTTGTTTGTCCTACTTTTCAAAGCATTAATGGACCCCTCAAGACTTATTAAACACCATGTCTTTTAAATTAATTTCCATGGGAGTGTGACTCAACTCCACATAAGCAAACCTAATATTTTAAGAAGTTCGGACCATGGCCTTATATAATATTATCTTTCTCTTTCCTTTTCCAAAAAACATGGGCATAAACTATGGGATGGTTTGTGGTTTGGATTAATTTAATATAAGGGGTCCCAAACCTAAAAAATAATGAATTCCCTCACCTTTCCTATATAAACCCACCAAAGCTCCCACTTCCTCCTCAATCAAAGCCATTGGAGTTCGTCCAACATCTGCCATAATCTTTATAGAATCCTCCCAAGGTGCCCCAAGCTCCCAAGAAGCCTCTCACAAGACTCTCTCTAGCCTTTGGAAGCACACTTCCAAGTATGGGTTTTTTCTTCCTTTCTCATTTTTGTCCAATTTTATTTAAGTTGTTTTTCAATTTTAATATCAATTATGAATGTTGGGGTATGGTTTCAAACCTCCCTCATACTGCTCTATTTATGTTTGAATGATGGGATACCCCTTTATCTCTCATTAAATGCCTCCCATGTACACCTGTTACTATGCCAAAATTCTGAATGGAACTTCTCTCTCCACTTTTACATTCAAGCAATACATTTGTATCATGAATCTAAATTACATTAAAATTGTTAGGAATTGTATCTATATGAACTCATTACCTTCCATTACATGTAAATATGATGAGGAACGATTTTATCTCTCATCAACCATTTTTATGAATTCTTATGTCATGTCGTTACGCTGCCGAAATCGCACCGATTTTCTAAGCCAATGCCATTGTGTAGTGAATACCATGACCATTTATCCATCAAGGGTATTAACCTTTATGCACATTTACATATTGATTCTAAAGTTTCATGTATGAATTCCACCTTCTTTTATCATCGAATAAATGATTATGTTTTATGAATCCATGTTTTATGATACATGTGGCACACTTATGCATGAAATGAAATGTTTAAGAAGGGTGCGCCCTTATAGCGCTCCAATGCATTGGGTAAAGTATAGTATCATGATACGTCATGTGCAATGAGTGTTGAATCATGCTAATTCAAGTGCAACGAGGGTTTACTCGTGCTTTATGTGCAATGATGATTTACTCATGCCCCATGTGCAATGAGCCTTGGCTCATGCTAATTCCATGTTAAGTATTGTTTCCACATTTCCATGTTATGATTATCATGCTTTATCATGCCTTCATGTTCATGTTTTTCTTATGCTATATTGATATTCCTATTTTCTAACATGTATTGTACTCCTCATGTTATTCCATGTGTACTCCCTTACTAGGCTTTATAGCTCACCCTTTTTTATGCATGTCCTCAGGTTATCCCATGCAATGCTAAGTACGAAGGAATTTAGTGGTCATGTAAAGGATGATTTCAATAAAGATGTTGTATTTCATTTTTTAGGTTTTTATGTACTGATCCTAAGACCCAAAGACACTAAACCTCTCGATCTTCTTTGTTGTATCAAGTGATGTTTTATGTAATAAATCATGTTTAAGCTGTAATAAAAAGTAGGGTTGTCATATAGCTCACCAAGTCGGCTCATTTATTCCCTGTTCATGAATCACATATGGTGAAGGACATGTCAATAATCTATATCCAATATGTTTTAATGTGGAACACCATTCCATTCTCAATTTTTTTGACTGAGACCCCAAGTTTATGCCTTTTATTTGGAAATCCTTACATCAAGACCTTGTGACACATTTGAATTTGAGCATGGTTTATCATGATAAAATGTATGGGTAGTATAAAAGGATGATACAAACATTAGAGTATATGGTTATGGATAGTTTAATGGATTTTGGTGCCTCATGGGATGAGTATTTAGCATTAATGGAGTTCTGGTTCAATAATTATTATCAGGCCTCGATACATATGGATCATTTTGAAGCATTGTATAAGCATCCTAATAATTCTCCACATTATTAGGTGGAATTTGTAAGAATTTAATTTTTGTAAAATTCATTGTGAAAGACACAATATAGAAGATTCTTTTCATGAACAAGAGAATGGAGATGGCTTATAGTCGTTAGAAATCGTATATGGATGATCAGCAACAGTCGTTATCGTTTGAGGTGGGTGGTCATGTGTTCTTGAGAATCTCTCCAATGATTTTTCATCATGATTTTAGTATGTATGGAATGTTATCTCCTTGATACATAGTCCTATTTGAGATACTTGAATGATTTGCTGATGTGTCATATTGGTTTGTTTTTACAAAAAGGATCAGTTTAATGTAAATGTGTTTCATGTATCCCAATTTAGAATTATCAACATGATTCTTAACATGTTATTTTATGGGATAAGGTTGGACTAGATCATATTTTTAGATTTCTTTTGAGCAGGTACATATTTTTTATAAGAAACCTAAATTCCTGTATGGGAAAAGAATTGGTCTAGTGCTGGTATTCTGGAAACATGGTTAGATTTTTGAATGAAATAAGGGAGCATTAAAAGGAAAAGATGGAGCACTTCCCTAAACTCTTATGAGATAATTCTATTTTTTTTACATTATAAAGATTGAAAAATTAATGTTGGGGAGAATTTAACACCCACATTTTCAGGTATATAATCTCTTTTTTTTTTGTATTTGATGTAAATATAATTATAGGGATTCGTTTCTAGTGGTTTAGAGAAGTTCTATCTTGATTTGTAGGATTTTCGAGTGGTGCATGATTTGAGAAAACTAATCATGAACTATATAGAATCTATAGAAAACTATTTAAGGAAAAATAGAGTGTACTATGTAGGATCATTCCAGGTGCTTGGTTCTCCTAAACACCATGGATTCCTAGAAGAAAATTTGTAACGTTGGATAGATGAAAGAGAATAGTTGGTGCCTGATTTGTCTTACAATTTGATCCAACCAATATACTGGTTTTTTATAATATAAGGTAATTCATGGTTGGTCAAATTTTTACCTAACTATGTAAGGGTTTGGTTTGAGACAATATAACCCACACAAAAAGTTCATTGTTTTCCAAACAATATGGTATAACCATGACGTGTATAATTAGACCTCTGAAATTAGTGGATATAATTTGATTTAATTTATTTATGCCTATGTTGGCCCAAATTCTCCCATAACATGATCTCAGTTTACTATAACATTGTGAGATACATTTTCCCTCAGTCCAGGAGTAATCTGCGAATGAATTAATGTTCAATTAAGATCCAACTCAACGAGTAAATCCCTATTCTTGGTCTCCCTTTGTTGATCTCTTCTTCTTCTCTTTCCTAGAACCTTGGATCTAATATATTGTTCGTATATCCATGTTCCATGAGGGTAATTGTGATATTTTATAGTTTTATATAGGGATATAATGGTGTTTCATTGTCCAATCTATAGAATCATTATGTTGTTATTCATTATCACCATCATTTTGAGGTAGGTGGGTTAGCTCTCGACTCCAATTGATTATAACTTAATGGTTTATTTTGATATTAATATTTGAAATGAATTTATTGTGAAATTAATTTTTTGATTCTTTATGGAAAACCTATTTAGTGATGGTTTTATAGAGTGGGGGATGTTCAATGGTTTTTTTGAAAATCCTCTTTGATGATAAAATTAAAACAGTGATTTAAAATAATGGTTTTTATTTGATACATGGGAAATGGTTTTTTTCAAGGATTAAAACAAGGAATGTTTTTCAGAAAAGGTTTCTCATTGATATTGGAAAAAATTATTATTTTGTTTTCATGCATCCAATGTCACCATGGATTACAGGAATATACCATTGGGGTATAAGAGATGTGACCCAGGAAAAAGGTTATGTGCTATTGGGGCTCAATGAGATTGTCCAGCACATGAAAACATTCTAGAGGCATGAGATATTTCTCAGGATTATGGATCAATCACAGAGGAAATCATGTGTGTGAGTGATGTGCAATCACGTAATTGGAATTCCAAAATGGAATTGAGATATTTTTTAACGTTTTTTTATTTCCATCCATGGAAAATAACATTGGGTTAAAAAAAATATTTTCTTAAAAAATTATGATGGATTTGATGTTAAATATTTTAAATTGTTGTTTACTATTTTATAAAAAATTCAAACATTTGTTTCCTAGGGGGTGTTTACGGAAGTCATTGGGGTTTTACTCATTTTGGACTCAACTTCTGCTTGGGAATTATTATGTTATTTTAGATGTCAACTATTGAGAATCTTGTACAGTTAAGGTATCTCATTTTTTTAGTGATGATTCTTAATATCATGGGAATGGATTATTTATTTAGATATTAGAGAGGGTTCAGTGTTTATACAAGATGACTTTGGTGTCCCTAGGTTCTAGGTCATTGGATTCCTTCAGTTATTTCTCTAGTTTTTTTCATGTACTCTAATATGGTTGGGTTTTGGTTATGTTGAGGTATATTTGGTACTCATGCATCATATAAATTTTTTTATGTATAATTTGGTTTATTTATTATTTATGTGCCAAATAATCCACCATGTTTTTATGAAGCCCTTCCCATTTGTTTCTAGCCTTTGGTGTCATGGGGATATCACTAAAATATATGTAACACCACCACCACTTTCCAATACAATGGGTTAGGGATAGAATATTCTTGTCATGGAATTTAAATCACATATCTAATGAACTCTAAAACCTAGAAGGGATCTGTAGACTGGGAATATATCTTACTCTTCAAATTGAACCATTATTACCCATGATGGAGAGACACCTTAAAAAACACATGATCGTAGATGTTGAAATATATAGGACCCCTAATAAAATTATATTTTTAATTATAATGGTCCTCTTCTACCCTAATTCACATCTATATCACCAGTACCTACACTTTCAATAGTTTCACTAATTTCAATCCAAGAATTATTGACATTCAAACCCTAGTCCTACACAATAATGAAAAAAATGGATGGACATACTAAAAATTGAAATATTAAATTTAAGTAGTGGTATTATGTATATTTTTCTAAGAGAACTCCCATATGTATGGTGCCTCACCCATGAACCTCAATAATCCAAAATACATACACATGACATGTTATCCAATGTCAGTATACTCTGATCTATCTTACCCTCCAGATATGGATGAGAAGTTGTGTTAAGGCATTTTTGGGTGATAAAATAATTATATAGAACTATCCAAACCCTATATGTAAAATAAGGATCATTATTAGGTATGATAATCTTTGGAACACATTTAATGCTTACCACCTCCTAGAAATAATAACACCAAAAAATGTCAATTGATCTAGACTACTTAATCACTAATATAGCTTCATAACCACCCTGAACTCTGGGAAACCCAGTGATGAAGAACATAAATATTTCCCCTAACTTCCACTATTTAACATGAAGTAAGAGAAGAAAAACACTAAGAACTCAATAATTGGAGATCAAATCCAGACATACAAAACATCAAGTGGAAAACTCTATAACTGAATTCTTCATACCAGTCCTATAAAAATGGTCTCCCACAACACAATACATCCTTATCATGATAATATTTATTTTCATTGGTGATATATGAAATTATTTTACGACCACATCATGAATCATTGATGTTTAAAAAATATTCCACTGAAATAACACTTTATGTTGTTCGTATGACAACCACCCATCAGGAGCATCATCGAATAAAAAACGATCACACCAAACCTCTACCTCAGAATCCCCCAGTTGGGACTCCTCTTCTATTTTCAAAAAGTATTATTATACTATCATTTATTAAAGATATCGTCAATCATAAACTACTCCCATTTCATGTTTTGATTCTATAAACTCTTTCATTGCTCTCTAAGAGCCTCCAAACACATCAACAACTTCACAATCTAAAATTCTTCCCAATGCATCTTCCACAACAATTCCTTTATCATGTTTAAATGAAATTGTGAAATCATGATACATTAATAAATCCATCTAATTTAAATGGGGAAAATTTAAATCCTTTATGGTGAATACATACATCATACTTGTGATATGTGAAGACCAAAAAATTAAGTTATTAGATAATGAAACCAAAACATCAATGAAAATAAAACTACAACAATATATATATCATTAGTGAAATATTTAAATTCAAGAGGTCATAATTTATAGGATCCATAATAGATAAATTCCAAGTGTTTTATCCATAAAAACCCTAACCCAAGATGTCAAACATCAAAATAGACCATGAATGAAATTATCTCCTATAATAAATAAATAATCAGATCACTAACTACATTCTCCTTCAAAAACACAAAAGAGATCTTGAAATGGCCAGTCCACATAAACCAATGATCCTCCCTGGTTAATGATTACATATGAGCCACGATCATTGAGAATTCAAGAATGAACCTTCGTTAATAACCAATAAATCCCCACACAATTCACATTATTCATTGGGGCTACCCAAGACGCTACCATCTCGACCATCAAAGGATCTATGGATACCCCATGCTATGAAAAGACATTCCCAATTAAAATGGACCTCATGGTCCAATAACTCACAAATTGATAGAAACCTAAATAGTTGATGAAACCAAAGAACTACCAAAACAGATTTCAAATTTTGTGTGTTCGCCTACTCTTACCCGGAGAATAAAAAGATATATTTGATAAAGACCACCATGAGCTAGTCTAAAAACTCACATAACACTATATATGACTGTCCCATGAAAATATATAGAGTATTTATAACTCCTAACGACTTCCAAAAAAATCATACATTCCATAATGACATCATAACGAATTTTTAGGGATATACTCATTCTATAATCACATATTATGGTATACAAAATGCAAATAAATCTTCACAAACCAACTGACTCTCTTCAAATGATCAAATAAATCATAAATCCCTGAGATTCGATAGTAGTTATTCACAATAAAGTGATTAAAATGGTGATACTTAACACACAATCATTGAATTCCATCACCCATATTTTCAAATAGGACACGATCCGAATAAGGTTAAACATTTGGTCAAATTAATACCCTCTACAAAATATCATCATCCAAAATTTTTAGCTCCTGCAAACATAATGGGTCTTCAAATAATGATACATCAATATAAGAGAAATATGTTGTTGTAACACTGTACAAAAACTGATCTATCGTTGAGGGGAAAGTGTTACAACCTCATTGGTGAATAATTCAGTGTACTCTTTTGCAATCCTAGGAAACACCATCAGCTAACCATCACCAAACATACTATCAGATCATTCCTCAATGAATTTAAGGACTCAGCACACATATGACCCATACAAGGGTCTAACTCAACAGCAAGCACTACCTGGTGTCTATCTGCATCCTAAAATATGTTGAAACTCTTAAAGAAACCCATGATAACCTATATCTAATATATACAATCCATATTGTGGGTGATTTCACATGGATATATTTTAATCCATAAGAATTCTCACAATGATTCGTTCTTCCATATTACCATATCAACGTCTCTGTAGAGGTCATGCAAACCAGATCACCCTTTAATTTTTTTGTCAACACCACATGAACTTGAATTATATCATCCTAGTGTCACATAGTGTGATATAGAGAATGTGTGATAGTGGACTTTATACGACCTAATTGAAATAATTTATAAACCATAGTAGAAAATGGGAAGATAATACTTCGAAAAATTCTTTTATTTCCAAATGTTGTAAATTTTAATGTATTAATATAATCATGGAATGAATTGTGTACTCTTTGGCCCTAATGGAGACAGCTGTCATAGAAATAATATTCTAGTTGTCCATGAAGATGAGGGGGATAATGAGTCTATCCTAGTCCTAAAATATCCCCTGTTTAATGATCATAAACATGGATGTCTTACTATTTTTATTTCCTAGGTTAATATATATAATGTGTCTAGGCCTGAAATGGGACACTATATAAATAATGGATACTTAAGAAGGCAAAATCTCTCACTTCTAATGGAAAAAACACTAAAAGAATAAAATATGTCACATGGACCTCTAGGGAGGTCATGAGAAATGCTCGTTCTAGCAAAATGTGTTGTAGAATGATGAAACATACACCCTGATAAATAAAAAAATTTCTTATGACCAGGTTCCCGATGAAACCTGACCATGTATCTTCTCTATTGAAAATTTTATTGACCTCATCCCATAAAAATATTTTCCTTTACAGAATCCTCTCAATAACCTTTACCTTTTCCAGAACATCAAGATATGAATTCAATATGAATGGAGTGACCTAGAGCTAGATAGCAAGGTTAAAAGACACTATAAAACTTATCTCTCTAGACATCTCATATGATTGATATTATAAGGTATAACATTATATGTTATTTCATTAGATATTGAACTCCCACACATTTGAAATTCCCTTATAAAAGATAATAATATGCTATCAACAAGATATTATAGTGTTAAAATATTGAAAAATGGCCTAAAATTTGACTTACAACTTCTCTCATTTAATAATATAATTTTCATTATACTTGAGTATTAAAATCTATCCATAAAGAGATAAACCATGTTAGATTATCATAGCCAATGAATCTCAGTTCTCCTTCCAGCCCAGAATCGAAATGATGAAAATCTCTACCTCCTCTATCCAATACTATTTATCATAATATAGAATGGATCTATAGTACTTATACATCCCCTGGTAAGAAAACATTCTTGGTTTCATCCTCTATGTGTTGTTTTAGTTGACATACACTTTGAGGTAATACACTTGAACATCATTTTGAACATCTTTGTTGTCAATTTGACAAGGATAGTTACCTGGAGACATACCTACAAAAGAAAAATTGTTAACCACTCCTAAATCAATGATAATTAATATTTTTGGTAAATTAATTTATATATATTAAATTAATTCTCATTGTTTACCTAATTCAAAAATAGGAAAAGGAAATCCAGATACATGATACATCTATAAGTATCTACCCCGTAAGCAACTTCACTATTCATAGCATCATTAGTAATCACAAATTTCATTGAATTGTCCTAGGGATCCCAAAAATACTATTCAAGGGCCGATAACCATTATTTATTTCATTTATTATGCTCATATAATTGTTTTTCTCTACAGTCTCTCGCATCGTCACCATTTACTAACTCTAAACTCTATCTTATCTCTCAATCATCAGTTTTTATACATTTTTTATTAAGAACCCCCACTCACATCACTCTGAGGGTACCCCACCTTGGTTAAAAGTAATGAAAGGGAATTAATAACCCTTGAATCCCACATCCAATGGGTTGGTGGTTGGTGGCTAGGATTAACGGTATATAAATCACACACATTTAAGGAATTACCCACAATATAAATAAAAGTAACAAGAGAGAGGATAAGAAACCACCAACGAACATTATGCACAAATGAAGAAGTAATATTAATATAAAATGTAATTTCATAAAGAAGTAAAACAAAAAAAACATACCAAAATTAAATCCCCAATAGTGACCAAAAATCTATAATATCTCCTAAAAGATTCCCTAGTCTACTATCACCAAGCTCAATCCCCTACAATATCTTATGGACCTAAAATATTTTATATATACAATGGTTGAGAAAAACATATATATATAGTAGTATCATATCTAAACCAACTTTTATTAAATGTGAAAGAAGCATATTGAAATATAGTATATAAAAAATGAGAGTAATTCATCTGCAAATAAGTAAAATGTTTTATCACCATCACATTGGCTTGCTCACCTAGTAATTGTTAAAAGTGACATTGTATTTATCCAAATCATATATATGAATGATTCTATATTTATTTCACTTCCCCAATAGTTTTTCACACTCATTCCCCCAAAATATCATTTAATGTTCTCATAACTCCCATTAGCGATTCTAAACCTCTACCAATCTTATCATATCCATTCTTCATATTATTATGTTTGGAAAGTAATCATCATCCACATCTCATCTATAAAAAAAATTATATCCAGAAGCCCATATGTCCCATGTAAATACATCATACTTCAATTCAATATAGACCATGTGTGTACACCCAAGGAAATCCATATCTACGTAAATTGGATATAATATATTCAATAAAATCATTTCTTTAATACCCACACATAAATTAATCAAAAACTCGAAGCCATCACAGCCCGAGTAAGAACACACCCTATACCTTAATCCATCACTACCTAGGATATTATAAATTAAAAATTATATCTAAATGGAGATCTTGTGAGAGGGGTAAATTATTCATTTGTTCCCTCACCACCGGGCATGATGTAAAAAACACCCCCCCCATTTTAGTGTCGGATTTCAAACCAACTTTACTGGTTAATTATATGAAATTATAAAATATAGATTATATATCACACATCAAGACGAAGGAAAACAACCTAGCCTTAAACTCATCTGCAGCTATCAATGCATAAGACTGCCATCTTCTACTATTATGGATTATATATATAAAATCATCAAATTTATATATTTATTAATTAACAAACCAGTAATAAATATTAT
The DNA here is from genome assembly GCA_963277665.1 of Viscum album. Classification (NCBI taxonomy): domain Eukaryota; kingdom Viridiplantae; phylum Streptophyta; class Magnoliopsida; order Santalales; family Viscaceae; genus Viscum; species Viscum album. The sequence continues at coordinate 1,099,122,040 of OY728157.1, forward strand.
TGTTCATTCATTTAGAATATTAATACTTCAATATTTTAACCCATATTTTTTTGTTCAGAATTTCTATTAGTTATACTCTCATGTAGGTATTCATTACTTAATATCACTATTAACCATCCTCATTCACTTATTATTTCATTTATAATTTCGTAAATGTTGGGTAATTTATAACTAATTCAAATATTCCACAATAAAGATAAAGATTTTAGGCATATATTCAAACTATATTGAGCAGGTGGAAACCAGTTATATAATATCTTACCAAATGAACATTTTTAAATCATCCAGAAATATAAAATTGAATAGGAATCTGCACTCTTTAACCATCTAATTCCCCTCTTTTTCATCATAAAAACCATTGTCTATTGTATAATCCATCCTTCCATCACTAATATCAACCATCACTATTGCATCAGGACTTCATCCCATTTATCGTAAAAAGTTCTTAACCATATCTAGTTATCCCCAATTATATCAATCCCAAAATTATCCAAAAATAATACTTATTAAATTTATTTTTTAACACTCAACCAAATGAAACTATGTTCATTGAAAAAAGGAAGTTAAGAAACCCTCAAATAAGAATGATCTCACCCAGCCACAACAAAATTGTGTTTTGAAATCAACTATTTTAATTATCATCCTAAATTAACTATTTTAATATGAATATTCTTTTTACATCATCAAAACTATAGAATGTATCAAAAAAATATCCAATAATCACCATGAAAATTCTCTAGTTATTACTTCTATAACAATACAATTTTAATGAATAATGGTCTTTAATTATCATGCATCTTCCAGTATTTACTTATTATTGCCAACATTACTTTCTTTATAGGTTTCATGAAATTAAACAATGCTAAAAAATATATATCCATGAATATATTACAATATTTAATAAATATCATGGGGCTACATCATAAATAACATAAAACTCAAACGATCAAAAATCACATCAATTTTTTTAATCAACTAATAATGATGTATTAATTATCTACAACATTTTATTAATTTCTGTATTTCAAATCTCCAATATACATTATTATAAATAAATTTATTATATAATAGAAAATTAATAATACTACAACATGGGATAATTCTTCCATTCATTAAAATTACATACTCTAAATTATCATTAATTATTCTGTATATAATTATTCATTTTTCACTCTCATATTAAATTTATATATTCTTAAAATAATAATCTAATATATGTTATCATTTAAATAAATAATTTATAACTACATTATGTCATATTACATCTATTTCAGTTATTTAAATAATATTAATTAATCTACACAATTATATATCATTTTTTTCTTCTTACTCATCCAATAAAAAATTTCTAGTTTTTAAAATATTTATTCTTGATGGGATATTATAGATTATTATATTTATTTATGTTAATAACATCAATCCAGCCAATGAAACTAATGAATAACTAAAGAACATCTTTTATAATTTAAAAGATAAAAATAATATCCTCTTCCTAGAAAGAACTTTCAAGATCTAATACAATATTAAAATATAGTGAGAGAGTTTTCAAAAAATGATAAATTTAATAAAAGATGATTGGATTATTGTTTAAGAGTTACAAGACTCTAAGAGTGAAGGTTGGATAATTCATTTTTTAGGGAAACCAATATGATCAAACTAAGTAATGAACTATTGTTTTTTAGTAAAATATATCTATTATATATAGTATTTCAAAAACCCAAAGAATAACTAAAGCACATGAATTATTCGTGTGACTATATGAACAAGGAAGTAACCTCGTAAAGTTACAAATAATCGACCATGTGATGGATTTGCTACATGAATAAAGGATCGTCCATAAGACCAAAAAAGTGACCACAAGAAAGATCAACTGCAGGAGAAAACAATCAACCATTTGAATAAAGACATGCCACATTATCAAATAAGTGTCCTCAGAATCAAAATTATAATATAAAAGAAAAAATTAATTTCTTCTCCCCGTAGAAACCTATAAAATATATGATAATTCAAAGTAATGTTTTTAGAAATCTAGGACCATACATGTACTCAAATCCTTTACATATAACTTTCTATAAACTTTTGATGAATAAAATTTTAACAATATCATGAAATTATCATATTTAAAGGATATGAAAATATTTATGGTTACAAATTTTACAATTGGTTGAAATTTCCCTCCAATTATACACCTTCATATTGGGAGTACTCGATAAAAACTCATATGTATATATTCTATGAGATAACAAGTTTTTCATTGAGTTTATTTATAAGCACCAATTTAGTTTGTAATATATTCCATCCTTCTAGTATAGGAACAAGATCAGAGGTTGTATTTTTATCAAAATAATCCATCACATCATTCATCATATCTATACATTAATTATTATCAATAGATTATGAAATATATGGATTTCCAACTAATGAGGTAAGTGTCGATTTGTTTTCAAGCCTCAACATTATTCTCACATCCACTAGAGCTTCCTAGATTTTGATGATATTTTAAAATTAAATCTGTATTTTTACTTTTAATAATTTGAAATAATCTTTTTGAAATTATTTTTCTCATAAATGAAATAATAAACATTTATAACAACCATGGTAGGTTCAAGAATAACATCCTTATCTCTAACACATTTGAAATTTAACTAGTTATATTTAATTATTTCGACAAAATCGTCTTTATTTTTCCCTTTTTGTTTGTGTTATTTGCAATGATTTTCATATCTTAGGAAAAAACCAACTTCTGTAGTCATTCATTTCAGCTAATGTATCTCCTTATATTGGATAAATATCCCAATAATACACCTTCATTTGCTTTGTCACCTACCTTTACCAAATCTGAATTATTTATCATCTGTAAGTAAGAAATCCCAAAATTATTATTGTATTTCTTTATATGGTTATAATAATACCAAATATCATAAGGAGTTATGTTTAATCTATTATCAATAATCATCTATTCTAAAAAACATAGATTTTCTAATAGCTTATTTTTAGAAAAACATTAAATTTTTAGATTCAATGGGAATATTTCTTACCATATCAACAATGATTTTGGTTGTTAATTCCATGGATTTATTTTGTAAATGGTTACAAGGAGAAATATACTACTGTTTAGTTCCATGATTATTTAGTTATGACTCAAATGAATTACTTTTAAACTCCTTTCAATTAACTTTTCTCGACTTTGAAATATATATTATGTGATCCATCTCAACATCCCTTTTGGGTATTTTCAACATTATCACAGATTTAGATTTATGTTGTATATACATATTGAGTGTCATCCAAGTGAAATTATCAATGAATGTGACAATGTAAATATTACCCTTTTTGGATTGAAATCTCATTAGTCTAACTAAATCATAATATATAAGATCGAGTGGCATAGAGGACTGAATTTATTTTCTCTTGTGACTTCTACAAACCATCATTCCCTTCTAGAATAACTCACAAATTACATCCTTTTTACTCGATAGATTATCACTTTACACATACTTCTCTAGCCAAGATACTGAATTCATGGATTCCATAACTTATTTTCATCCTTTTAATTTAAATAGAAGTAGTTATTATGGATTATAATTTAGAGTAAATTAATACTGTTACGATCCCCCCTAATGATAATTCTTCTTTATTTTGGGCATAAAATTATACATGAATATTTTAAGAAGATAAATTAATTTACATCACTATAATTTTGGATAATACATAGTAATCATTATTTATGTCCATCAATATAGAAATAATTCACACACATTAACTTTTAATGTTTTATTTCATCTATGGAAATTAATTGTATTTTTAATGAACTATTATTCTAAATGTTAAATCCTCTTGCATAATTTTTTTTAAAATATTTCAATTTTCTCATATCACCATTTATATGAGAAGAATAATTGCTATAAAATATTCATGTCTTTCCATTTCTAAAATATTTACTGAAATTTTAATAAGAAGATATTTTTCCGTTATTTTTAATTTCCTATATTATTTTTATTTTATATCATAAGAAACATGACCTCAAAGAGAAGTTATTTACACTTATATATTGGGATCCATTTGGACACATTTTCCAAAAATATATTCCAGTAAATTAAATATATTTTGAGTAGACATTCTAGATGAACTATTAATAACAATTTTCTAATTACTATGATATTTATTTATCTTCTAGAAGTTTCATAAATTTATTAAAATGGTGACCCCCGTTATTCAATACTAATCCTATGGAGTGAAATTTAATTCTAATAATTGTATTATTTGTTCCCATAGATTCAAAAACACTAAAAATAGACTCTAAACTTTTACCATTTATACAATTATAAACATTATTAATGATAAAATTATTCATGTATAGTGGTAATTGCAACATCCAAATTACTATAGGGTGTGAATATAATTTTCCAAAAATTAATATTGACTTAAATTGAGGAGAATCATTCCTCATATCCTTTATTAACCCAAATGACCTATATTTATATTTTAATAGTTGACATCTAAACACCTAATTTTTTTCTTTGGTTTTGAAAGAGTAAATTTTTTAAAAAAATTGAGCCAGTTTTCTCCCCAACCATAAATGATTCATATATAACGTATGATTATTTATTTTATTTTGAATATTTATTTTCATATTCACTAATAATATTTTGTGTATTTTTACCATCAATACACCATAATTATGTCTATCATTACACTTATTCACTAGGAAAAACATTAACATGAAGATATTTCACCATTTTCCATTATTCAAAAACATTCATCTTAAGGCTATTAGTTTATATAATGTAATAATCTTCCTTCTTATGGAACTCCTCTTTACCATCACTCCCCTTATCAACATTTTTTAGGAAGTTTGAATTAATTTTTTGTTTGTTTTTTTAATAATACAAGCCTCATGTAATATTTTAAATTCATCTTTCATGTAAGTATCATGACCATCCTATTAACCACTACTTGATGTTTATTCATTTTTTTCAATAGGGTCTATGATTTTTCTATATTTTTTGAGAAATTCATTTTTAGATAACCTAATTTCATTGGAGTAGTTTTTCTCTTCATTGATCAAAATAATTCTTCCTTGTTTTTTTGTGAAATTATTTTATCTTCTTCTAATTCTTAAACTTCTTTTCAACTGTTACCCCAATTATTTCTTTAATTTTTTTCATTTTTCTCCCTATCATCATACTCGCCACTCATTTTATTTTGATATTTTGTATAAAATTTCCCAATTCTTACAAACATAAAAACTTTTAGATGGAGTATTTATAGAAATTTGCAAATTATTTTCATATGTTCCCTCAAACAGGATCCATGGTTATATTATATTCATTATCTTTTTCTTCATCATCCTCCCATTCATCAGGTTCCTCAAATTCTGGACCATAGATTTTAAACTTTTACATCTCTTCAAAATTAATCTACTCTTTTATCTTATTCATGAATGATATAACTTTTCCAAACACATATTATATATATATTTTCTGTAGTTCATCAAGAGAAAAATTATTTATATCTTTCATTGCATAAACTACAAAATAATACCGGTCTGGAATGTTTCTCATGAACATTTTTCACAATTATTGAATCTTTCAATATATCTCTAAATCTTCTAATATTTATAGAAACTGTATTCAAACTGCTGAAGTAATAATAAATAGTTTCTTTTTTCCATCCTTCTATCTTCAAACATACTTCTCCAAATTTTAAAATTTTCTTCCATTACATTGAAATTATCTAGTAAAATTGATTTCCATGTTTATTCCATGTTTCCTTAGTAGTTTGGAGCCTAATTAACATCATGTTTTTTTTCTTAAGAGGTACAAGAGATTGGAATTTCTTTACATTACCATAAATTACATGATAATTTTATCAAGCAATTTAATGGGAGTACCATTAACCTTTAGTGGAAATACCATAGTTGCATAGTCTACAACTTTTTGGAAAAGTGATAAAATATATGGTGCCATCCTATACTTTTATACATAATAGTTTTTTCTACAAAATATGCGTATACCTTTTCTTTTGATCTAATTCATATTTTTCATCATAAAAAAGTGAAGATATTATAGAGATAAACATTCGTATGGTTCCTAATGAAGAAAATTTGAATATGATATATCACTAAGAAATGGGGAATTAATGTTGAATTTCTTAAATTTAATTTAGTCTGAAATTAAAATTTATAATTTCATATATTTTCATTCACCTCAACTTAATATCATAACCATTCATACATAAAATATTAATAAATATAAATATAAGGCACATAGGTCTTTAAATTGTTTGGTCCCAATGTGGGTTCATACTCTTTATTTTTTTTCTGATATTCAGATGTAGATATCCACTATATAACGAGACTGATTACAATAGGCTATCTTCTAAAAATTCCCTTTTATATCCTGAAAAGAAATTATACTTGTTCCCTCCTGTTATAATGTTTTACCAAATCGAAGTGGGAGAGAACAAACTTTCATCTTTTGAATTATACAAAAAATATAATCTTACATGGATCCTTCTAAGTAAAAATAAAATATTTATCTTATTATATAAATGTTTCAATCTTAAATGCCCATAAATTTAGCTAGAATAACATCTTATTCTGGTCTTATCAACTCAATGATGTTATTATTCAACCAAGGGTTCTTATAAAACATATTGGTCTAGGATTCTATAATCTCTAATCTGAAGATTATCATTATCATGTTTTGAATGTACTATCCAATTTTATAACCCACCATTCCTGGAAAAATATATCTATAAGATCTATATCTTCTTCCTTGTTCATATATCAATAAACTACCTTTACTACCATCGAAAAATTCAATTTTAATATTCGATAAATATCTATTAAATTTCAACATAAATTATCATCATAGATTCCAAAAAAAAATATTATAATAATTATTTCAATGTAATGAATATAGTAACTCTGAATATGAATTCACATAAATGTTATGTGAATTTGGGAATATTTTGATGTACTAACTTTTTTTAATTATACTACTATTTCTACCTCCCCATTACACAACTTAATCAGTTGGAACACATGCACAAGTAATTCATTTCATTGAACATAAACTGATAAATATCATAAAATTATGGTGTTCACAATCCATTTCACTAACACATGGTTTGAAAATGAACAGAAAATACCCCTCAGCTTCTGGTTTTCAACGTCAATTTCTCCAACACATGGTTCAATCCCTGTATAAAAAATTCATATAAACTTATTTTTTGATTATTTAATCTTCCCCTGATCTCACCTTCATGCCTTTCAGGTTTTTATAGCATTATTCAATACTCTATACTTCAACTTCCACAATCATTATTCAAGATTTATTTAGCTTCCTTGGCCTCCACTAGCATCACATTCTGATCAACTATACCCAATAATATCATTATGATGGAATTTCAAAAACACTGGATCCTTGCATATATTGTATGGGATTTTTCTATTTTGAAATACTCAAGAAAAATAACTTCTTATTCTCAAAATCGGTTCTTAACCTACATTTACTAGGGTATCAAATGTTTTCACACACCTACAATATTGTTCTTCTGATTCTTCTACATTAATCAATTCAACTCATCTTTAATCACAATTGATTATAAAATCACAATGATGTTTATAACTTTTTATAATAACATTACATCATATAAATGATAATATAAATCCTTCAGATAGTTTGGTCTTTATTGTTCTCAAACCTACAGCAACTTATGATTACACTATAACTCAACATCATCATTTCACCTTTAGGTATTACACCTTCTATATTCTTCAACTTCTCATTTCCTTCTAACTGATCACTCAAACATTTCATGGGTGTCCATTTTTATAAGATTTAGTTACTCTTACAAACCACTATGAGTAATATGAAATTTTCAAATTTTTTCATTAATATCATGTAATAAATATTTATTCTTTTATATTACATTAGAAATTTAATATTGGAACATTTTCAAACCCTTGAAAAATATCCTCTATATGTTTTGGGAATCTTACATATGTCATAATATATTTCCCATAGATTTTTTCTATGTTCCTATCAATAAAAAAATGTAATCAAAACATCATATATAATTCTACCTTTATCCCTATCCTGCAGACACACCTCAACAACTCTAATTTTTTTTTGACTCATTAGCTTCTATGTATCTGCACTCATCAGCATCTAAACATCAGAACACAATTCTTCTCAAGATTAATTCTATTGGATCCATCACCTTCATGAGAATATTCTCTAATCATAGTTCACCTGATAACATCTAGATGTGTAATCAGATTTCCTCAAATTACTAATTTTGGATTCAATCATCCTGAACATATAGATTTATCTTCACTTATAACATAGAAACATTCTTTAGTCAAATGTTTCAAAACAAATAACTATATGATTTACAAACCATAGGTTCTTCAGGATCAATGGTACTCAATAAATTTGTTGATATATTTTATTATTAAACTTTACTACTGAATGTTTTTATTATACTTATTTGTTTCCAATAAGACTTGATTTTGAAACATTTTAAAGGTTAATAGTGTTCCTAAATGAGATACAAAATAAAATATCGATGATTATAATGATTTTAATTCCATACCAAGGGGGCGAATAGACAATATTGGAATGTATTGATCATATAAGGGATTGTGAAATTATTTCATTACTCAACTATCCTATAAATCCATGGATAAATAGTGCATTTGAGAGGTGTAATTATACCATTGTGGGAATGGTCCAATCAATAATATGATATTTATCCATCTTATATTGTTATAATGATATCTTATGGTTGTACCATCATTTAAACTAAAACCCATTTCATCATAGGTAGTCCTAAACATTCCAAAAAAGATATAAACTAAAATGGGTCCCAATCTATCATTTGTAAGGTTTTGGGGTTGTGAATAACACATAAAATGATTGGATTCTGATATTTTTTTTATCCTAAATAAAAGAAATATTTATTTTTTGGTTACCATGTAGAAATAATGGGATATTATTTGTATAATCCTACTAAACACAATGTTTTTGTGGAATAATATGGTGTTTTACGTGAGAAATAACACAATAATCAAGGATTCAGTTTGAGGAAAATAGAACTCAGAGATGTTTAAAACTAATAAATATGAATTCTTCTAAATATAGAATATGATTCTGTTCCCCCAAACCCATATGTAAGTAAAACTAATTTAGGTAACACTACAATAATTAATGTCTAGTAGAACTATTAATGAGCATTATATATATTTATTTTTTTATTTAAAATTATGATAAATTGTTATTATGTATGATAAACAACTACCTACGGATAGGCCATTCAGATTTTATTTTTTGATAATTTTTACAAGCTATGAAAATTGAGATAAATTACATGTACACTAACCACATTTGGAGATTTATAGATTAACATGTAGAGTTAAGACACATAGTTTAAAGGTGGGTTTAGTATAAAAACATGGATAGTTTAATTACCACCTACAAATATCATCTTTTAAATAGAATTTATAAGCAAATTCAGGGTATTGACTACAAAGATGCAATTTCTCTCTTGGTTATATTATTTTCAATTAAGATTTTTCATTTCAAAAAAATACAATATGATTACGAGATTTATCAAATTGATGTCAAAACTACTTGCCTTAATGTGAATTTATTTGAGTATGTGCATATAATATAGGCAACATCATTGTAAGTACCAAATAATATTGCTAATTTTTACATGGTGAAATAATCCATTTATGGATTAAATAATGATTATAGAAGTTAGAAAAGTTGAGTTCAAGATGTTTTCAATGATTTTCGTCTCACCTAGAATTTGAAAATATATTTCGTATAAAACAAATTTTGGGTGAGTATTTTAATATTTCTAGTCATCAAAATTGAGTTGTAGGTCTTCAAAATCCCCTCCCCTTCCTCCTATTTTTATTTCTTGTCTCTCTTAGGTGTTGGAATTCAGTGGTTTTCATAGCTCAAGATAACAATTTTTTTAGGCCTTTGGAGATGTATGTTATGATGGTGACTTTGAGGTGTCGTTGTTACTAGTGTGACCATGTCACTCCTCACTGGTCCTCTCTTCCACCCGTGTTTTGTTCAATTTATACTCTAGTTAGGGTTCTTTCGTAGTTAAGATATGACCAGATCTAGACCCAGAGCATTGTTTCAAGCTCAGATCGTCTTAGACCCCCTCATCAGTGACACTCCCTCAATGTGGTGTTGGGTCATTCATCCATGGGTGACGATGAATCAGCATCATGATCCATGTATTGTGTTCCTCTTTGGGTTGATTCTGCGGCTGCGATGTCAGAGGGTGGCTCGTGGATTGCGATGGGGCTTTCCGGATTCATTCCAGACAATCTAGATGCAGACATCGATGGAGGAGCCACATCATGGTGATGTAGTGTCTAGTTTTTCTGTTGAATTTTAATTTTTCATTTCCATTTCGATGGAAATTCAGAAAACAATCAATTTTTTTAATTTTCAGTTTATGTATATTGGTTTGGTGATAGATTATTTTGATGATGGAACAAAGTTTCTTCCATTGGAGGGTTATCACATGGAATTGGATGACAGACATAAGATGAATTTGTTTTGTGGTGTGATAGAATTGATGTTTTTACTTATTACATGGTATTTTTTGTTGTGTTTTTTGTGTCCATCCGTTTCACAGTTAAAAGGAATATGCAACCAGATCACCTACAAGGGGATACTCCAGATGAGGTTCAGAGGAGAGAGATTCCACTCGATCATTTATTTTGGTATTTGAATGTTTGAGAGGGTATAGAAATTCCCATCGGTACTAGGTCCATGCATCCCTACATGGGACAGCTAGCTGAGCAACAATGATAAGGTGGAAGCTGGTCATAACATTATTGATGATGGGGAGGTTTTTATCTTCTTGTCCTAATCTAGGCTACTTTTGTCCTTGTGCTTCCGAACCATGGATGCATGGTTGTTTTTTAAGTCATTGATGTCATGATTGGTTTCCCATAAACCCTTAAATGGGGTTCCATGTTTATAATAAATAATAATAATATTCAGTTAAAGATTTTTGACCTGGAGAAATCTAGAAATTGGTCTTTAATAAAGTTATAAGGCACAAATCTTAAAAAGATTCAAGATTATTATAAAATAAAATAAAGGATAAATAGGATTTATAATACATAAACTATATAATCAATCACATATAAAATGGTATCTAATAAACCCAATGTTTCATATTCTATAGGAATAAATAGTAGATACAATTCCAATCCTAGTGAGAGTCACTATATTTCTATAAAAAAAATCATATTAAGTTAAGAATAATTTAGGATACATTCTTTATTTTTTTTATGTGAGAATTATCTCATCATACATGGTTACACCGATGCTAGTTTCCAAACCGAGAAGGATTATATGATGTCTAAATATGGATTCAATTTTTTTCTCAATAATCAAGATACTTGTTTGAAGAGTTCAAATAAGAGACCATGTTGGAATCGATAACATAGGTAGAGTGCATCCTTGTATGAGATTCTGTGAAGGAAGCTATTTAAATCAAAAAGTTAACTATTGTGATCAAGGTGTTTCCTGGTATTGAGGGAGAAATTTATCTTTACTATAATATCAATTAATCCATCTCTATAGAAAAAGTCTCCAAGTATCACTAAGGACCAAACTTATCCTTTGCAAAAACAATAAAATTAGAAAGATTACTAAGGGTGAATTTTAATTATGTATTTAGTGGATAAAAAAGAAAATGTAGTTGACTACATATCAAAACAATTAATTGAACAAAATCATGAGGGTCATATTAAATATTTGGATATTATATAAATGAGATTTTGGTTGTAATGATTCTGAAATATATTTTGGGTCCAAATTTTGTTTGATGGCCCACTGGCCTATTATGCTTTGTCCATAAAATTTCTACATTAACACCAAAAATATCCATCTTCCCCTTGAATTAATATAATGATCCTAAAAGAGAAAATGTTCAAATAATGTGATAAATAGTATCCCAAAATATCAAGGTCAAAAAAATAATGATATTAATTCCATAAATTTATGATTTGTTGGGACCAAATTTTCACTTTAAACATGAATTGCACTTGTGATGAGAAATGAAGTTCAATTTATAAAATTCAACCAGTTTGATGTTTATGGACTTTGAAACACATGAATATTAATATATAATCAATTAATATTATCCTCTTTTAGGTTTTAGTAATTAATTTTAACATGATTCTTTTTTTTAAGAGTCGATGGACCCTTGGAGTATTAAGAATGTGTACCAGATAACCTAAAGGCCACATGGAATTGAGAAACTCATAGGTATGAGAATAAATCTACACTATTTCAAGAATATTTCGACCTACCATTTCGGTTTATTCATGGATAAAATTTTAATTTTTAGTGGATAACAAAATATTTTGATAACTATATGGTTATGTGGGAATATGATCCTGCTACTGAGAACCTTATAAAGTATGTCAATAATATTCTCTATCAATGATGTTATCATATCCCGAGGCATGTAATGCTCTCACATGGTTGGATTCATCCAGATCGGGGATATGAAATTGATCATGGGCCTTTGGTATATACATTTGACATTTGAAATATTCCTCTGGCCTTTTGAATTTCCTAAGGCACGTGTCTCTCTCACTTGGTGAGCCCCAATTGTAATGGGAAAATGAGCCAAGTTGGGATATGAATTTCCCGCCAGAATATGTCAACAGACCTCCAAATTTATAAGAATGGTAGACTACTTATATAAGCTACTGGGATATTTTTAGATGCTTTATTGATAATATTATTATCCTGTATCGAGGCATGTTCTACTCTCACTTGGTGATCCTCGGCCAGAACATGGATATGGTCCTGATCTTGGGACATTTGAGTTTTCTTATGGTTTACATCGATATAAATATTAGCCTCTCCTGGGGAATGTTCCACTCTCACTTGGTGATAGCCTACCAGAACGAGGATATGATCTCAATATTGGGGCTTTATAATATGTTGTTGTTGTTTTTTATAGGAATTTAATCCAGTCATGATGCTTGTTATGCACTGACTTGGTGATCCCCCATTGGAACAAGGATATGATCCCATTCCTTATTTCACTTCTTTCACTATCATATGTTTACAATCATCCTATATGGGATAAAGCATATGTTCATTATATAGAGTATCCACGTGTTAGTACTTATCAGAGTGTTATGGTGCTCTTGCTATTGGGACCAGAATATATTCCCGTCACTGCATCTTAACCAGAATATATTAATGAAGCTCCAATATTATTGTCACAAATCACTAATACTTCAACATGATAATTACATGAAAAATATTACAATATGGTATCAACTACCAAGATATGTTTTTCAATGTCTTTGATTGATGTGTGGATATATTCCCTCTCCAAAAATCTTTATTCCATCGAAATATGTTGATAGAAATTATGAATGGGATCATAGATTCATCCTTGGACAATCCTTACTAATCAAATATGATAATAGACTTTGTTTTAAATAGAATGAGTATGAGCATACTCTCTCTAGTCCACAAATTTCAACATTTAACAAGGAGTCGTTGATGTAAAAATCTATGTGTTTGGGTAGGTGGCCCTTTATAAAACACCCTCTACATGCATCTAAGGTGTATTGATAATATTTTGATATATTTGGGGTCGATATTGTACTATATTTATGGTGCTTCTGGAAACTACAATTTATAGCTGATGCTGACAATATTACCCAGAGATTAATATGTTTCATAATTTATCATCATATGATCAGGACATGTTTTTTATAGTTTATCATCACATGATATGGATGTGAATATAGGTGGATGGTCTAATATATAGAATCATGGTGTCCATATGCATTTCATTAGGATAAGAATCAAGTTTTACATAGATCTAGAAAATTGAATAGTTTATTGTCATGCAGTAATGAACTCAACTCTAAAATTTAATTCCTCAATGTAAGGACAACAATATAGTTTGATGGGCCAAGATATAAAATCTAGCAATCCCTATGTATCTCATTAAGATGATAACCAAGCAGTATGTTGTTATTGAAACCCTCTTAGTTTAATGTTATATGGTATTTACATCAGTCTTGGTGTTTAAAATCTTGTGATAAGGATGTGAATATAGGTGGTTGGGCTAAGATATTGTATTTATACATCCTTATGTTTCTCATAAGGATGATAATCAAATTGTACATAGTTCGAGAAGCCCATGTAGTTTAATGTCATGTGGTAAGGACTCCTTTTGTGAAATTTTACGACTTTATTTAAGGACATCATCCATTCAATTTATCATCTTACAATAACTATAATGATCATGTAGTTTAACTTCTTACAATAAGAACATTAGCCATGTATTTTAATGTATTGTGGTAAAGACACGTGGCCATGCAATTTAATGTCTTATGTTAAAGACGTGGTTAAAAACCTATCAACAGAGTGTCTCTCCTAATGGATCTTGGATAACTATTATGCATATTTCATGAGTTTTAGGATGCCTAATCTCTTTCAATCCATTATTTACCTATTTCTCTAATCGTTCCATGAATACAAAGAATCTCAATATTGTTTTCTCAAGATGTTAATGGTAGAGGAATTAGTTTACAAGGACAATCAAACCAGCCTCATTTGGCTTCCATAAATTGGGAGTTTCATCAATCCATTTTCCTTATTATAGTCAAAATACCTAGTGACATTTTTTATTTTTAATAAAATATGCTTCGTTCAGTATTTCATTAAAATATGGTTTTTTATCCCTTGTATGAATGAAAATCATGCTCTGTAGCACAACTGGTGTGCCATGTTCAATGTGATCAAATGAATTAACATGGTATTTTGTTTCAATGGTTCCAATATCCCCATGTACAACTACACCTAAATATAATCATTATTGTAAAAAAGACATTATTCTATTGTGTTACCGAGACATTGATGGTAGGGCCAATAGTTTTCATGGCCTATAATCCTTCCCTCGATAGGATTTCTCATCAATAGGAGCTCTATCAAACCATTCTCTATGGCACAGTGGAAATACCTAGGAACATGTTTTGATTGTAAGGAAAATACATTTCAAGTACATTCCTGAAGATATGATCGATCGTGTTGCTTCTCATGCATGTTATATATGCCTCCAATTATGTGAAAAAATGGTTGTGTTTGGAGCCTATGGTATAGAGTCTCGGTATTTACTAATCTAGGGGATGGTGTTGAGGAATTGATGGTCTTGAATGATGTAGAATCATCCAAATGATTAAAATATCCTAACTATATTTGATGTTTTTTAGAAACATATGAGATCATATAGTTTCCATAATATCCCCGATGTGGGTGGAAAATATGTAAAATCCTCCAACCATGTGGGATTCATAGAGGTATAATAATATCTAGATTTCTCCCAATAAGGTGATGATAAAAATGAAAAATCACTCATCCATGAGGGCTGGTGAACATTAATATAAGGAGTTTTTTCTTATGTGGGTACTAATACATCATTTCTACGTAGATATCTTAGGAGTATTCCAAAAGTTATTTCTTGGAGATCCCTATTCACTCATTGGAGTTGGGTGCTCTATTCTTCAAAATAAATTGCCTTGTCATCTTAAAGGGGCTAGCTAGAAGGATCCAAATAAACATCTGATCCTCTGTTAGAGGTAATTTTGAGTGGATTATTATATGAGTTAGACATGGACCCAAGAGACATAATCCAAGGATGCCATTTCAATATTATCTATTGTCATTACCCTTTGAAATACCAAAATAGTTGGTAGCACCATCAGTAGATGCTTGAAATATATTGTTGAGCCTTTCTTTTCATTTCCCATTGGACTATGGGAGAACAACCTTTTATGACTTAGAAGACTATGGGAGGGTGTGATTTTACTCTTCATGAGTGTTCTTGTTCAAATATGATGTGGACTGTTCATGTCTTATTTATATCATATTGACTGAGACACAAGCAGGATGGTGCTCTACCTTGATGGAGTTTTTCATTTTTAGGGTCGGTGCCGGTATACCGTTTGGAGGTTTTGTGACCAAAAACCTATTTGTAGTGTTATTTCCTATATTATATATGAACATTGGTTAAAATATGATAAAAATACTTCAATACCTATGGGATTGGGTGCTCCATAAGATCCCACAATTACTAAGGATATCTATGATGAAGTCAAGAGCTCCTAGTCAGTGATGATCTAAGATATATTCTTGGTTGCTGGCAGGATAAAGTGTTGATCCTATGAAATATTGGCTATAGAAAGGGTATAAGATTGATCCAGAAGAACATTGTTTGGATACCCCTGGAAGGATATCCTGTAGGGTTCCCCAGCACATGTAATCATGATTACATGTTGACGATGATGAATAGAAATGATGGGATCCATCATAGGACGCTCATAAGTGATTGATTTGACATTAGAATTTTTTTCATCCACATCTATGTGGTAGGTAAGGAATATTTTGTTTATCTCTATGGATAATCTCCCAAAGTAATAAAATGATGCAAAAAGGGTCACTTTCTCTCTTGTGGCCTATCGTGGGAAAAAAAGGCCATTTGGAATTCATCCTTTGAACGATTTCATAAATGGATTCAAAAGTTGGGATAGATCCATTGATGTGGTACTCCCATACCAATATGTTCACCAACTATCACTATAATTGGTGTTTTGGTGATAGCGTACATCGGTTCCTCGAGGCCAATGATGATTATACCATGATCAAAGAATATGTTAGTACATTCAATTATTTCATTTCAATTATATTTAATATGAAATCTCTGGGGGAAAAAAAGGACACCTTATTTGTTAATAATCATGTATAAGATTATATGTTCAATGATTTACATTACATGTTAAAGGATAAATATGTGGTCCTTTATTTTTACCCAAGGGTCCATGTAGTTTAAAAAACATTTTGGGTTTTCAATTTTGTTTTGTGATAAGTGGAGAATAGACTAGACCAGATAGGAACTGGAAAATCTATCATTTTTGGCCCATGAATGTGAGGACATGGATAATGAAATTTCACGTCAGGTTAACCATTATTTGGAATAAAAAGATGAAATTAAGCACCCTCTTTGGGTGAAAAAATTTGTTTCTATGAGAACTGAGTCGTCTATCATTTTTATGTTGTGAAGTGTTTTCCATGATTAAATAATTTCACGTCAGGTTCACCAATTTATTTCGTCATGACAGATACATGGATGGGTTTTTTCTGATGGTTTGATGTTGGGGTGTTCAATTTCATGGTAAATCACTCACATTATTTTTATAATTTATTTATTCTTCCCTATAAACTCTAAATAGTTCCCACATCCATAACTAGGTACGAAGCTACTTTACAAAAGAAAGTAGTCCTTTGGTGTTTGAGACCCAACGATGCCTAAGAACTCTCATTGGTTGAGAGGATATGAGTTCAACCTCATCACACCCATTTGGGGGTAATTTTTTCCTACTCTAGACCCTCTTATGGGTTTATGATATCTTTGTGAAATACATTTTGAGCTATGATACGAGTTTGGTTACCCCAATGTAAATAATGTGATTAACATCATGTATTAATAAAAGAAATTTTGTGTAGGTCATGGGTTATCCATTAATATTTTTTTTATGATTATTTGCTTCATTACTGTGTTTTGGAATTATGGAGTATATTTCTATCTAATAAGGTGGTTTGTTTCTTAGATATGGGAGGAACCTCTATGAGGTGTCCTACGTATCCTATGAAAATAAGATTCAAACCTCATGTAATTTGTTTTCACATAGTTTAATTTCATGTGATTGGACCAATCCATGATTTTAAGAATCATGTGGTATGGATGTTTGTATAGGGTTTATACCTCAATGAGGCATCCTACTTGTCCAATTAAGACAGAAAACTGATTCTATATAGTTCTTATTATGGATTTTTGTTTCAAGAGACATATAGTAATAGAGGCCTTGGGTGATTCTTATTCATATAAGGATTCCATTGACAAATTTACCAAGAAGATGGACCTTTGAGAGAAGATGAAATGTAATAAAAATTACATCCCAATAAAGATCCCTCATCGGGGGAATTCCTATCATGTTGTTGGCATAATAATTTCTATCCACTAAGACCATGTGAGTCTTACACAGTTGGAGGAACAAGAGATAGAAAAATATTGAACACATTACATTTGAGGATATTTTTATGAGGATTACATGTTAATGTTTCTTTTTCGGAGGTATGATTTCATGTATCATTGATGATGTGGTATATATATAGCCTTAAAAATGTGTTCTATATATCCTATTTAGATAGGAATCATAGTTTTAATAATAGAGTTAATCCCTAACGACTTTTTAGGCTTGAGGTACTTCAAGGAATGTTCGGGGCTTACAGATAAAATTATGCACATGTATAAGCCCACTTCTCATCTACTGAAAAATGGAGAAGAAGGCTTTTAGGGTTATGGGAGAAATAGGGAATTACACCAAAGTGTATACCAATTTGATCATGGGACTTTGTATGGAATCCTTTGTATCTTGTTTGGACAAGAATCATAGTTCTCATAGTTTTGTTGATAAAGGATTACATACTGAGGATTCCCTTTAGAGTACTGATTCTATATCTTATGATAAATAAAGATAGTTGGTATCCATGAAAAGTTTGATTGAGATCATGATTATGGTAGGGTCACATGAGGGCATAACCCTAGATCATGAAGGACACATCCCTTATGAAATTGGTAATTATGCTAGATATCTTGGGTCGGGGTCCACATTGGATAAGTCCAAGTAGATATGTTATATGAATTTAACATGTCATAAAGTACTTTACTAACATTTCTTGGTTGTCTATTGGACATGTGTTGATTAACCTCCTAGCAAGTTTGGGTTCTCAATCTGAGATGCAAAATATATCCAAAGGTGTCTTCTTAACTTCTCGAAGATGGTTTTCATGATCTAATTTAACAAGTCCAAGATATTTCACATGATAAACCAAGAAATTTATAATTTCTTTCAAATGATTAACTGAATCTTATAAGATTCATTCACATGAGTAAATTGTACATGCTCAAGATGCTTTGGATAAACAAATCATACATGATTGGGGACTTCCACGTGATAATATTAACATGTCTAGAGTGTTTTTCATATTACACTGGAATTATTTGGATGTACTTTCACAATAAAAGAGAGGATGTGTAGGATCTAATGCCTGATGAAAATAGATTTGACTATACATTGTTTCATGATTAACCTGACATGTCTTTGGACTGTGGCATGAAAATGATTACATGTCAATGGGTAATCACATGATCATTCCTACATGTCAAAAAAATGTGGTGACATCAACCTGACTTATCCAGATGCTAACTTTTGTCCATGAATACATGCCAAGGTGGATTTATCCTAATCAAATAGGCTTATATGTTGACTTCCACATGAAAATGATGATATTTCAATCAGTAGTCAGGAGATAAACCTAAATTTTCTATGGATTTTTTCATCACCAACATTAATTTTCCAAGGTCACCTAAGGAAATCAGGATATCATTGAAGAATCTGATGATCTCATGAACATAAATAATTCATGAGATGGGGTATCTCAAACATGATTAATATCACTCTCATGAAAATGGGAGCACACATGAGGATTTCCACAACCTATCCAATGGTATTATGCCAAAATTTTCGTTATAAATGATTTATGATCAATTTTTCATCTAGATGGAGTACACCAAAGGTATTTCACAAATACAGGATCTCTTTTACATGGAATCAATTGCGTGACAGATTTAACTCTCATGATGAACCATTTTTCATGCGATTTGCAAGAACTCGGAAGTCTCATTTGAGGGAGTCAGCAAACATTCACATAGTTTTCACAATGAAACCAAAATAATGGGTAAGGGTGCATGGTGCATAGATCCAAGGGGATTCCATTGTCTTAACTAAATTTCAATGGGTTTATTCAGGAAGACACTATGTGATGCATGCACTCATGTGATGTTAATGAACACCATAAGGTCTCTTGATGGGTTTAGTGTTAATGTATTGTGGGTTCCCATTGATTTCATAAAATGCATGGATGACGGTAAAAATTTCATGGCGAGGAGAATTTCATGACCTATGAGGGCATAAATCTTTGAGCCTATGTTGTGAGGTCAGGTAGAGGGGTACCTTGAGACTATGAATTTGCATCATCACACGATTATTTTCCAATTATTAATTATTTAGGACACCATTATTCGTATATGTTATGACTAAGGACCAATCATACTAAATCACATGTGCTTCTATCAATCATGTAATCATTTTATATGAATTAAGGTTATGTTGGAGGTTATTCAAATGAGATAACGGGGTGAACAATGGGACTATCTTGCAGATGAAGTTCCTTCTTTGTGAAGTCACGAAACCAAAGGAGATATCATGTAATAATTTGAATACCTGATATAAAATTGGCATTGCATAACACTCAGTTTTTCTTGCAATCATCATATGTTGAAGATATCAAATAATAGGTTCTTATGATCTCCTGAGGCTGTTCTTAGAATATGATCATCAGCATGATATGTTCCTCCTCTTTCCTATCATCTTATCCATTCTCTATCTCTTTCATTGGTGTTTTTATGTGTTTTAGGGTATTTATAAGCTTAAAGACGCTGAGGTTGATGCCACAATTTATGGGGGGCATGTCGCGTGTATCGGTTGAGGTGGTGGATACATCACGTGATCGACATTATGCTGCTACAATATGGATTTTGTTTTCCTCATTAATTTATGTGATAGATCTGTAATGATCTCATGCCTAGGTTATTATGATGGACTCTATACGATGGAAACTAATATGTAGCATGATCTCATGTTATCCATGCAGTGGGCCTCGGGAAAATCACCAAATACCTCATGTGAAGTCATATTCTTCATTGTATGATCACTTCATTGGTCATGTGATGCTTTAATTTTCATATATGATTCCAAATTTCATCTTCTAATAATTTTTATTGGATTCATCTAATAAATCTTGCCGAATATGGTCATTTATCATGGTCATAAACCTTACGGGATGAGTTCATTGGATTTCATTGCTTGATATTTTTATAAAAAGATCATCAAATGATGGACTCTTGCACTACCTGAACATTCTTATGATATGCCATTGGATCTTGAGATGGGATTCACATGATGGATCATGTACATTTCAGATGGAGGATATCAATAACAGGGACATCCATATTTGTTATATTGGGCCTTTTCGGATATTAAGGAAGGACTAGAGATGGAGATGATGTCAATCCATAATCAACTGTTTCTTATGATGTCAAACTAGCGATCCATCATCAACCATGACTTTTGATGTCAATCTTGAGATCCGAGAGGATGGAATTTTTTTTATCCCTACACTGGATCTGATTATTTCAAATATGCCCAGTGCAGGATTATGAGATTCAAATGAACCATTTTGGATTTAGATGGATGGTTTTAATCGAAAGAGCAAGAGGATGGGATTAATCACCTGAATAGTTCTCAGAAAATCACATTCCACATTAAAATCCCAATTCTCCTTCCCTTTGGTATATTAGCAAAGTTACGAACATTATTCGATCAACCCAATAATGGGCTTCAGTACTCATACAACCTACACACACCACCACTGATGCTTTACCCATATAAGATCTCAGCTAATGTAATGTGAACCTTAGACCTCGCATACCATGGTCCCTATACATGTGATTACAATCTCTTAGTGGGTACTATTCCTCCCACAATCATATGGTTGGCCCGAGCATGCTCCCATTGGGCATGGTCGACCCTGGTCTCACATGGGCCTATGTGTGTGCCATTTCCTGGTTGTTCTGTGGATTGGCCATATTTGTTTGGCTATGATAAGGAGAAATATTCATCCAAAAATATAATAGTATTCTATGTAAAATTTAATCATGGCCAGAAAATATATTCCTTTATAATGACAATCGCAAGCCATATTCTTCAATGACAAAACCTTGGAGACTCTCATGAAAATCATATCAATATTTCTAAATTTTCTTCAAACATATAAATTCTTAATGGAAATGATTATATAAAACAAATATAGATGTTAATATTATTTCATTAAATGATGGAGGGTTATCGAATGGATACTTTTAAAACTCATTGGATACACATAGAGGCACCTTTCCAAATTATCAGAATCTCACTTTACTCTTATCTCCATTTCTCTTTGAGAAGGATGCTCTATTACACCATTTTAGAAAATTAGTCCTACCAAATTGTTCTTTGATTCTAATGGATATGTGATAATATTATAGAAAATATTCAGTTGGTTGTCACTAAAGGTATTCAATCAAATTCACTACCAATGAAGATAAAGTGTATAGATAATGAGTAATGATTTTTTTATTCTTTTCAAAATATGTCTTGTAGATTCCATTCCCAGTTTATCTAGTCTAGGATATTGTGTTTCCTTTCATTTTATATGGTAATATAGATGTCCCATGAAACCAATTAGAAGAATATATATTTGATTTTATCTGTATATGGATGATAAAATTGAACGTTACTACTTAACTTCAAATTTCCTATGTTATTCATGTAATACGGTTCACCCATATCACAACATTTAAGATATAGTTTTATTTTTCACTATGATATATGTAAAGGTAGTTCTATAATAACAATATATTACACCGTATGATATTCCACATCAGGGAATATGATATGACTTTCTTTATTGAGTGTACACTATTACACAACACATATCATTCCATATGATATATCTATTTACATTATATTTAATAATGACATTAGATAAAATCTCAATAATTTTATTCTTTTCCTAATAAAATCAATGTTACTTTAATTAGTTTTATCTTTATTATTGGTATGTGTCATATGTTTTTATAAAATTAGGTGCCCTATACCTAACATAAGCAGTACTACGTGATTACCATATCATAAATATTGGGTGTTATGCATGATTTTATCTTACCCTAATAATGTTAATACTTCTGTATACACTATGTTTTTGGTAATGTTCATCGATTATTTATTGCATTAAAAGGTTATAATGGTTCCTAGATACAATTAAAACCATGAGATACAATGATAGTAATAATAAATTTTTTTCATATCGCCCAGATATATCATACTGATGGGACATATATGATGTTTGATCATTCAGGGTCAGGGTGTCACACACACTATGAATTAATGTCATGAAGTATACACATGGTGATCTAGATGTGATCAGATCATGAGAACTAACCTTAAAATAGGAACACCACATGTTTCTATTGTCGTTTGTAGAAACTATCAATGAACATGTGTTTTATCCTCTCAACATGAGTTTATTATCAATGTGTTTCATTTGATCGTATATTTTGAAACAATATCAAACCCATACCATTATAGTTATGGTGAATTATTCAAAGTTGGGTTCATCGTTGGTTGTGTGATATGCATTGAATGAATAAGAAAGGATATATAAAATCTCAAAGGAAGATATAACTAAAGCATAGATGACCTGAATAGTAGTACATTTATTAATTTCTGGGACAAGGTAGGGGAATGTAAATCTATCTAGTATGGTCATTAATAGAATAAATTAAGAAATAAAGGATTGTGATACAAATAATGAATATTACTTTAGGGGATATCACTTGAAAATGAAATCCGATTATATGTTGTGTGTTCATAAGATATTTTTTCCATACAAAAACCTTTGTTATTATACTTTATGTTTTTATAGATTCCCTTCCTTTTCTATGGGTGGAATTAACTTCTATCATGAAAATGTCCAAGAGGGTCACACAAAATTCATATTCAAGAGAAAGACCACTTCTAATGAATTAGGTTTTAGGGCATATTAGCCCCCATTAAAGGGGACGGGTAATGTCGTGGTTTCAACAATCGTATTAAAAAAATAAATCCAATTTTATATGAGTTAATATAAATATGCTTTTAATTTATTAATTCATTTTATTCACAAGTTATTAAGTGAAAAAAATTGAGAATGGAATATATTTTTATTCATTGTTCATTAAATATTTTATAAAATAGATAGGTCGAGATAACAGCTCAAATTTTTCCAAGTAAAATATTATAAATTTTACAAGTGAAAAATACTTATACATTTGTCACATGCTTTGAATATCATAAGTAAACTATGGTAATATTTTAAAGGTCAATATTATTAATGGTTATAAGTTAAATTTTCATATAATTTAACATAACTGTATACATAAAAATGTGCCAAATATTTTTGTTACCATTTATCCTATTAATTTGAGACCTTACCTCTGAAAACTCTGAAGTTACATTGAGAAAATAGAGATATTAAATCATATTGATCCAAGAACTCCCTCCCAGATCAAATAAATTGTGATCCCATGATTGTATTAATGCCAAAATCCACTTCAATTCTCCATTATAGAATCCTTAAAATTGATGATTGATGTTCAAGAAAGATTTTGATGTGTGTGTGAATGACCCAGATATTTCTGGATTCAGATCTATTAAATGATGATCATTAGTAGTGAATGGAAACATGTTTGATCAGAATAAAATAAGTCACTATTCTAATTTTTATTTTTCATTACCATATAATTCACATGATATCAAATAGTTTATTACTAGGTGCATCCATGTTAGTGATAATATTACGACATCGATAGCAGTGTGACAATCTTAATCCTTGAGGATTTTGTACTTCTATTTCTCATCTGGTACCAAGAAGTTGTAAAAAAGAAATCATGTGTTTATTTATGTTATAATAATATTTAATTTTCATAAATTAATGTCCATGGAATTGTAACTTTCATGAATCCATTGAAGATGAGTCTAGGTGGTATCGGATGGGTGAGAAATGACCATCTATTGATTGAAAAATGGTTTTTGGGATAAAATAAAATACATTCTATGTATATATCTATATCAGTGGTTGAATATTCACGTAATGGAACTATCATGCAGGTTTGGTTATTGAAATATAGTCGAGATACTGTTTCGTGGTGGTGAAACTAGGGTCAACAGAGTTTCATTAAAAAAAATATTCATTTCTGTAGTCTGTTATATATATATATATATTACAATAACGGGTGAAAATGTGACCAGAATCACCATATTTTTCCCTCCGCTGATTGGGGTGGTAATTCCATCAAGTGACACATATCCTATAATATGAAGAAGATATTTGTTTCCAGGTGATACCATGCAATCACAGACCCCCTGCCTCACATGCATTCCACGTAGGGTGTCTGCACCGGTTTCTTAGACACCAAGCTACGACTCCCAAACATATGACACCCATCATGTCATTGTGGTTTTTATTTTATATTATCCTATTATTTCTAGTGATCATTTATTCTTTTTGAAAGTCTTATCCAAAAACATGAAAAAAAAATTAAGAGTTTTAATCGAGATCATATTACAATAAAATACATATAAGGACCCAAAAATTGATCCCAAAAACCATTGTGAGAAGTTCATTTCAAATGTGCATGGTTTGGATTTCATGGGTATACATTGAGTTACATTCAATATAGGGTAGTAATAGAGAAACCATGTTCAACATCTATAGAGTATGGTTTATAGATCATAAATTACACACAGTCTGGTAAACAACACAACAAACATTAAGGCTACCTCTACAATTTGATAGATCCAATTAGTACGATTGGTAAATGGTTACTAAAAATATGTGGATTTATAGGTAAGCCCTATGAGTGAGTGTTGTTCTATATAGTGAATTTTTCATGGTTGGAACATGGTTTCAAATGTAATGCGACCTAAATAGATTTACTAAAATGAGAATTTCAAAAAAAATCACTTACATTATTTTAACTCCCAAAACCACTATTTGTCTCAATATCATTAAAATATACACGTTGAACATCCTTGGGATTATATTCCCTACCTCAATTATATTTCTTTAAATACCCAGACACTATTATCCAAGAGTTTGTGGTTATATTATTACATTGGTCATAGATTCAAGAGATCACATCCCAAAGGACCAAGTAGATTAATGGTCCTTGAAAACTACATACATACATGAAATTCACATTACATTTGGAATCCTAAAATATGAAATAAAATTTTCATGGAGAACACCATTATTCTAGTTATAATATCCATACATATCAATCCAAACAAACATCCTAGAATCCTGGGAATTGAAACATAAAAAGGGTTGAGATCTTTTTCAGATTAAGGATAATTGTATAGTGGAATATATTTTGAATAAATAAAGAATAAACCATAAATCATATTCAATATAGAAAGGTAAATATCTCAACACACATTACATTTATTCAATAACTTAAACATTAATTATAATGTGGTAGGAATATATGATTATCCAATAATTCCTTGTAAATAATATCATGGGTTAGAAAGTAATTCGTGGAGATCATAAAAAATAAAATTATCACATAAACCAAAATAAATGAACTCATAATGATAGAATATATAATTTTTGAAATTTAAAACATAATATCAAAGAATTATACTAGAAAATCTGAAATACAATCAACCTCTTGTGGTAATACATCTATGAAAATAGTTAAGGTCTCAGCCAAAACACAATATAGTTTGTATCATGGCACCTATCGATGCATTGAGTAGCTAGAGTGGGCCCCAAACATAAATTACTAAGTCAAATTAATTCCTAAAATTAATGTTTAGAAACATAATAAATATAAAAATTCATATTTTATACTAGCATATGAAATGATGATAATTCCCCTTATCAATTAAAATAATCACAAATCATCCAGAATATTATTTAAAATGGTACAAAAATAGTACATCCTCAGTCAAATTAATCATAATCCTTTGAGATAAATAAATATTATAGTATCATTACAACATATTACAAATGTTTCATATGAAAAAAAGGTATTTCTTCATTTTTTAATAGAAATATCATTAAAATTTTGTTAGAAAAATTCTTGAGGAAAATATCCTTTACACATTTTAAATCAATTTTCAAAACTAAAAGTTTCTAGAATATTATGAGGAAAATTATTTAATAGGATACTATTAAAATGAATATTATAAATACTTATTATTATTTACAATAGAAAAGTTATATTCATGGGGAGTGTGTTATCATAAATATTCCTTTCACTTTTTTTATAAGAAAGAAAAAATGTTCATATTTTGGAAAACAAAAGGAAGAAAAATTTTATGATAATTATAAAAATCTATAAATGAGTAAATTTTTCTTTAAAAAATAATTTGGATAATTTTGAAATAATTATCGAAAGTATTTTTAGAAAACATGTATATGAAAAAAAAGAATATTCGACCAAACAGAGGAACTAATTCAATTTTTCTTGAAAAATCACAGTCATTTTAATTGAAAAAAATAAAATTTAAATATAAAAAGATGTCATCATTAATAAAGGTTAGAGAAGAAAATATATGGGGTGTAAAGAGATATTAAAAACAATCCCCCCAATAGATAATTAAACATTAAAAAGCTCAAATATTGATGAGATTGTGAAATAAAAGCTTTACAATTTGGTAACTTTTTAATCATAAACACCATGAAAGTAAGAAAATAAAATAAAAAATTATATTAATGAATGATAAATATATTAATTATATAAAATATAAAACTTTAATTATATATACCACACAAAAGAACTCAGTGGTGAATGTGGCATACATCTCACAGAAGTAATAGTGAAATGAAAAACCCTTAACTTAGGTTTAATTTCCATCGTATGTGTTTCAAAATCATGTATAATAAATATATACTTTTTATAAATATATTAAAAACCATAATCCTATATTTTATATAATATATTATTTTCTTAGAGTCTTATGTGACCCGTTTATCAATAATGCTTTGTTAAAATCACTGTTTTCGGAGACAACTGCTTTGTTTTTCAAATATGTTTTGGTTTGTTAGTTTAAGTCCATTTAGTTATATTATTATTATATGATATATATAATTTTAAACATGAAATTAATAACTTATAAATACATTAAATAAGTGTTTATACTAGTCCGTCGATGTAATTTATGTGAAAATGACTTACACCGTTCATGGAGATCATAGGTTTTATGTACCCATCAATGATGTTTCTATTTTTCCAATAGATGGAATTTAAGGAAGGTAAACAATATAATAAAATTCTAGAGTAATTATGATTTACCGTATTTCAGATATATTTAATTAAATTTTATTAATTACCTAACATGTAAAAATATGTTGTAAAAAAATTCACAACACTACATGGATGTGATAGTTCACATGTATGAAAGAGCGGCATAATTAGTTTCCAAAGGATTTGAAGGTAAGATGTTAGACATAATATTATATTTAAATAAGTAGGGTTAGGTAATAAATATCACTTATATTGATTAAAGGTATCCTTACTACCTTCCATGTAAATCATAAGTGAAAAATGAATCACATCGCTTCGTGAGATGATAGTCCATCGTACACCTAAGCGATATTATTGTATCCCCAATAGAATGGATAGTAAGATGGAAAATTTGATATAATATTTAAAAAATTATAATAATTACATTAATATAACATTCATATTATAAATATATCACCATATCCATCCTCGAAAGGTGGTGATGAAAAAATAATTTCCTTTGTTCGTGGGGAGAGAGTCTCTCTAACACACGGTCGACGATTCCATTTTCTATTTGATGGGTGTGGAGATTCCTATAGGTTATGTCATTAAAATAAGAAAATTTTATTATATAGGATATAATTGTTTTATTATATAATCATGTATGAATAATATTATATGTGTGTGGAAGAATAGGTAAATAAATACACAAGTTAATAATTTTACCACTTCTTCGAAAAACCCCTTTGGACTTATAGTTGAAGAATTGTTAAGAGGGTTAAAAATATAATTCTTATAAGATATTGGGATGGATTTAAAGAATTTATTTTGGTATTTATGGGACAAATAAAATGTTTTTGGATGTTTAAATAGCAGAGGAGAGGGGGAGCCAATTATAATCAGGGGAGAGGGCACACATAGAATTTTTTATAAAACAAAGT
Source organism: Viscum album (assembly GCA_963277665.1). Classification (NCBI taxonomy): domain Eukaryota; kingdom Viridiplantae; phylum Streptophyta; class Magnoliopsida; order Santalales; family Viscaceae; genus Viscum; species Viscum album. The sequence goes on from OY728157.1 coordinate 1,099,151,061, forward strand.
GGTACATACATTCTAAAAATTCCAAAAGGATTAAAAATGGTTCATTATTGAATAATGGATTATATTAGGTAACAATATGGCATTTAAAATATTTTTTATATTTTTAATCCAGTTTTTCCATAACATTTTAGTTTAACCCCCACCATGTAAACCTGTTTTCACATTAAACATAGTAAATAATTTTTTTTATTTTTACTATTCATTAGGACCAAAAAATAATTTCAAATTATTATATAAAAAAAATTATGATTATTAAAATTATGTAATAAATTTTTACAAATTCAATTCATATAAGGTATATAATTTTAATTAAAAGTGATCATGCATAGGTGATGAAAATGTTGTTTTCATGAAATTTATTTTTCAGGGAAAAGATTATCATATATAAAATATTAGAATTTGAATAATCGTTATAAGAATTTAACCTAGAAAATACAGATTAATAATATATATTTAATTTAAATAATTCTTCATTTTTTGTTATTTTTGTTAATTTAAATTGAGAAACAATATGCACTATAAAACAGTTTTCATAAATATTTTTTTAACCCATAAATAAACTTATAAAAAATATAGTATTAAGAAGATTTAGATTGAATTAATTAAATTAAATTTCACTAAATAATTATTATTTTAATTTTATATCAAACTATAATATTAATGGTACTTTTAAATTACTTAATTACAAAAAACAAATAATAGATTTACCAAAATTGGTATTTTTTATTATTAAATAAAATGTCAATATATTCATAAAAATACCAAAATTTCACCCAATGTAAATATTTACCTGATGATTATAAAATTGATAAAATTTAATATTAATATATATGTGTAAATCATTATTAAAAACATTTAATGAAAAATATAGTTTTTTTGATATCATTTCATTTTATTCTAAATGATTCTTATTTTTGTTTCAAATAAATAGATAACCATTAAATTTATTTTATGAATGTTTACACCATATATGTTTAATATTTTAGTTATATTATTCATACCCTCTAATTTTACGTCTATGTTATAATGATATACTATATTATAGTTCATTTTGAATCGAGTTTTCATCTACGACTTGATATTGAAGAGAATAAATTTAAAAAAATATTTCACATGGCAGTTAATCCTAGTGTTGAATGTCACATAAACTATCAAACACAAATTTATTCTTTTAAAATATTGGGATGTAAAATTATACCCCCTGAAATAAATATCTCCCTCATAATTCTATTTTGTTCATCATAAGTTTAACCTTTGTTTAAAACCAACATCATAAAAATGGTTAATAAGAAATTTACATGAAAAGTGGGAAATAGAGTGAGTGTAACGCCCCAGCCCAGGTTCTACTCACAGGTACCCCTAATTGGACCACTAAATGACCTCAAACGCACCTCCTTGTATGCCAAAGGCTACTAAATAGTAGCAAGGGTTTGATAAGCCGATCATGGGAAGACTATACCCACTTTTACCAAAGTAATACACCAGTATAAATAAATAAAAAATAGAGGAAGAATATATAACATATCACAATACCAATATAAAAAGATAATAAAATTATGAAATTCAATATCCAATTAAAATAGAAAAAAAAATTATTCCAGTGTACAGGTTAGGTACATAAAATGAAAATCCAAAAGTTAATAGACTAATGAATCCCAAGAGGGTTTTGAACCTCATTTGGTTCCCTCATCCCATCTCAAACCCAAGTCATCTCTCTAACATGGGTCCTTTTTACATAGCCTATCCAACATACATGAAATATATATGGGTACTGATCAGGAAACCCTAGTAGGGTGTGAATACAGATCATTAGGCTACCACCAATGGTGTCTAAATCAAATCCAGTAAATAGAAATTTTATTTAGTTTTATCAAATAAATAATTACAATTCATAAGTAAATAGTCATCACATTATCAATTAATCTTTATGAAACCAAATTGACCACTAGTTTCTCAAAGGCACATGTACATCAATAACTTCTTCGGCCCACACCATGTTTGAACCATGTCACATATTCAATTCAGAATTCATTACATTACATAAGTTTACATTATCCATTTCACTTTAGTCTCATTATAACATTTACATGGAACCACAATCCAATGAAAATGATTTGGGTGTAAAATGCCATGTCTAGCACTCTATGAGTATTAGGAGCATCATTCCCTATCTCATGCTATTTATCATGCATGTGTGTAAAAATTCATGTCTAGAACCTTGTTTATCAATCATGTATATACATCATGCGGTAGAATTTCATGTCCAGCACCCCATTTATCAATCATAAACATATGTCATGGTCATAGAATGTCATCTCTAGCACCACATTTGTCAATTATACATTATTTATAACATATCACAATATTGCATGTATCTCATTATAACATGTTTATACATTTTCATGTAAAACAATATTAATCAATATTAATCATCTTATCAATATTAACCAACACAAACTTCGATTACATAATTCATAAATTAATTAATTTAGATAATTGGTAGTTTTTCTTATCTGGTGATGTCTATGGAAGTGTTTGACTCTTAGTGGCATTGTAAATGTGAAAAGGTTGATTTATTCATGTTTATTAACTTCGTGTTTTGTGTTTTTTTTATGATGATGATGGTTCTCAATGTCAATGACAACTGATTCCAATTTTTTTTAGTGGACATCAAAGCTGCTTTGCTGTTTTACGGTGGTGAAGTTCTTCGGTGATTGGTGTGGGATAGTGGTGATGGTGATGATATGATGGAAATTTTGATAGTTGGACTCATGATGATGATGGAATGTGACATGCCATATCATTGGATGTTGTGTGTATACATGGATCATGATCTCCTTGGATGACGTGAATTTTGTTTTGAATTATGATCTTTCTTATAGCTTTTCTGAGCTTGTATACCATGTAATATGTTTTTCATACCGCTCAAAAAAAGTAGATAATTTTAAAAATATATATATAAAGAGAATTTTTAGTCAAATTAATCCATTTCCATGAATTAATTAAGAATTCAATAAACCATACTAAGTCAATTAATAAATTAAAAAAATAAATTATTATCTCAAATTCTTAAATTCTAATAATTAATTCACTAATTAATTATTCTCAATTCAAAATTCAAAATTTCAAGAGTTTTATAATTAACTCAAATAATAATTATACCCAATTCCCCAATTCAGTACCATGATTACTAAATAATATGTTAATAATACCAATTCCTTGAGGATATATTGCAAGATTGTGTTCTTAGCTTGGGAGGATCTTGGGAGATAAACCTAAATATATTATATTTTTCCTATAAGAATTGTTATTATGAAACGATTAAAAATTAACCATATGTTTATCTATCTATTAGGACATATATATCACCTTCATGTTAGATGGTGGTAGGTTAGTTAGATTTGTTGGAATTTGAGTCTCATGTAATAGATGTTGGACTAAGTACAGTTAAATCGTAATGATATGGCTATGGATCATAGCAAAAAGAAGTCATATGCTGCTGGATGTTATTGAATCATAGATTTTATAGAGGGTGATTATGTATTCGTTTGGGTGTCACCATGATTGGTCCACTGCATGATATGGATATAGGGAATGTTGGAACCCATGTTTGTTGGACCTTTTGAGGTTTTGGAGCAAATTGAGATGGTGATATACTGAGTGTATCATTCATAAAAATATGGTGTTATGCCTGATGTTTTCCTAGTATGATGACTATGACAGTATCACCCAGACCCTTCACATGTGATCAAGGTGGATGATGTGGATATTAAGATAGATGCATACATTGAGGAGCATAAGGTGCTTGTGTTGGATCATAGTGATAACGTGTTGTGAGGAAAGACTGTGAGTGTAATTTTTGTATTGTGGTAACATGGGAATGTGATTGAGGAAACAAGGTAAAGTGGAGTGGATATGAGGGCTCAATGGACAGATCTTTTAGGATCGAAATCATAGAGATTCTTGGGAGTGAAACATGAGGATGAGCTATTATAAGGTGGTAAGATTGTAAGATCTCAGCCTTTTATAGAGATGACACATGATTTTCTTCAGGTACTATTCTATCCTTATTGGTGTAATTTTTCTCTGTATATAACATGGGGTGTCTTTGGGAGGAATTTTGGGAAAAATGAAATATAAATGGGTTGTTCACAGTTGGTGCATGGTTAGGGAAAACTGTATTCCCTAACCAAGAAATCTATGAAATGCTGGGGAGTGGGGAATTTCTCGGATTGTGAACAAATTTTTAAATAATGACCTCTCTAATGTGTAATCATTCACCCCAATAAAAGTGTAACATAGTTAGAGAAAACCATGTGGCTAAGCCCAGCTAACCATGCATGGGAATAAAAGTCCCATAAAAATTAATTTTAAAAATTCCCTAACACCCAAATTTACCCCAAATCATCCCCCATTTGACCCCAGGTTCCCTCTCATAGTTTTATATCTCTCTTGAAGAATTAAAAGCCTTTCTGACCTCTATTTTTCTGATTCAAATCTCAGATCGACAATATTCTCTTCTCTCGATAATTGGATTATATCCCATTACTTTCTCATTCAGCCTCCTTAATTATCTCATTATTTTGGCGGAATGTTATCTTCTCATTTTATAGATATATATATTTGGTGAATCTAGATCTAGTATTGTGGATCAAGATTTAGAATTAAGAGATCGTTTTTTCTTAATATTTATTTTGGGTTTTATATCCAGATCCCGGACTACGTCATTGTGCTGCTCAATTTTTATGATTTTAATTAGACAATTATTCATCAGTGAATCACGTTATGTGGTCTATAATAAAATTGAATACATGTAATTATAAATAATTAATATTTTAATTGAATAATATACCACTTAAATCGATTCATTGATGAACAATCACCAAGTGAAAATCATGAAAATTTAGTAGCACAATTACATAGATCGGGATCCAGATCTAAAACCCTAAATCAAGATTAACTATAAAAATCTCTTAATTATATATCTAGATCCATATTCCAGGATCTATATTTACCAAATATAGAACTAGAAAAATATAAGATAACTTCCCACCAAAATAATGAAATATGGAAGGAGGATGAATTGGAAAGGAATGGTATATGATCCACATACCTATAGAAAAGGGGATTTATAATCCATGCATAGAATCACAAATCACAGAGTTCAAGGAATCTTGGAATTCATCTATAACACTCCAAAATTGTGAAATGCCTCCTATGGTCGATTGGTGGTTGATTTGGGGATAATTAGGGGCTCTTTGAGTTTTGAAATTAATTTTTGGGTGACTTTAATTCCCACACATAGTTAGCTGAGTTGAGGAACACAATTTTGTCTAAATATTCCCCTAAGTCGTGCACCTCCATTATAGGGGTTCAAGGATAAATTTAAGAGGTTTAATGGTATGAAAAACCTTGAGTTAACCATGAAATTCCTCACTATCATAAGTTGCATGGTTTTTTGGGCTAGGGAATGCGGTTTTCCCCAACCATGTGCCAACTATGCACAACCATTTTTTCAATACTTTTCTCGAAAAAAACCTCTAGAAAACACCCAATTTTATAACCCAAGATAAAATTAATCATATATGGAAAGAACAGTACCTTAAAATAAGCATGATGAAATTATATAAATGGTCGGGATCTTATAGTCTCCCCACCTTATAACAGATCATCATCGAGTTTCACTCCCACCAATCTCTATGATTCTAAGACAAAATGATTGGGCCAATGAGACCTCATATTTTCATTCCTTTCCCATTTCTCCTCTAGAACACACCCATTTTGGCATGGTCCTTCCTTATAAGACATTCTCACTATGATCCAACACATGTATCAGATGCTTCTCAATGGACGCATTTATCTCAACCACAGCATGTTCCACCTCAATCACATGAGAATGGTCCGTATGATACTTCTAAAGTTGTGATACATGGAAAAAATATTACATAGAACATTATTTATATAAAATATCTAATCATTATGCCACTATCCTGATTCTATCTACAACCTAAAATGGTCCAACAAACCTGGGCACCAACATGCCCTGTCTTTGTATCCTATAGTGACCCAATCTAGGTGACATCTAAAGGAATGCATGATCACCCTCTATAAACTCTAAGGGTCATCGAAATCTATCAGAATAGGGATTTTTTATACTATTATCCATATCCATACATTTCTAAATTAGTTGTACCGTCTCTGATGTCCCCTACATAGGACTCGGTTTCAACAACTCTAACTCACCTGCCTTTATCTGGTATAGAGGTGGTATGCTTGGCCAACCATCAAGAGAGGTATATAGTACCATCTGTATCATTTCCTGATAATTTTTTTTATATTTGAACTCTAGATGTTCTAGTTTCCTCTACCAATAGACTCTAAATTCAATAACACAATTTGGTAACATATCCTCAAGCACCTATATAATACGTTCTAACTACCCATATTTCTATGTGTGGAACGTTGTACCCAACAAGACCTATGTATGAAGGGAATTCAGAATGCCTTTCCATATTTTTGAAGTAAAATGTGAGTCATGGTCTGAAACTATATTCTGTAGTACCCCATCCAGACATACTATCTCTTGAACAAACAATTCACCTAAATTGTCCACTGATAAAGTCTCCCATATAGGCAAGAAATGCACTAATTTCATCTGTCTTTCCACAACAACCCAAATAGATTCATTATTTCATGGAATCTCAAGGAGAAATGTCACAATTTACATGGATACTTTATCCCACTTCCATTTTAGAATGGGAAAGGGCTGCAGCAAACGACCCGGTCATTAATGCACTCTGATCACCTGCTAACAGATGTATCATCGGGTCACGCACCCTGCTATTTTCATTTTCATTATTGCACACCAAAACTGTCATTGAAGATCATGGTAAATTTTGGTCAAACCTATAGGCACCACCCTCTTCAACACATGAAAACCATGCATCATCTTCTATAGTATGCTTGTCGACAAAACAACCTAATTCATGACATAGATAACCACATCCACATATATTCCCTAATAGAAATGTAACAACCCTCCTTCGAGAATTTTCCTTATGGGTAAACATTCTGGATCCTCATACTGTCTATCATAGATAATTCTTAAAAGCGTATACACCATTGAAACTGGTATGAGAGTCATCTGCACTTTACTCTCCTGAACCAAAACATGCATCTCATCTAGTAAATCCATTATCTTCCACTAAACACTAGACTCATGAACTTCCCGAGTTTGAGTTATCCTACTTAAGGAATCTGCAAAAAACATACCCCTTATAGGTATATATGCCATCTAAAAATTGAAATACTACATATATTAAACCCATCTCCACTACCGATGATTCAAATATCTCTACAAACATATATAGTTCAAGATCTTGTGGTATGTATTATTAGTAAACATTTCACCCAACATTTAATGCCTCCAAAACATTCAATCAGAATCCATTTACACCAGGTTGAGTTCATGCATAGGTTTTTTCTATTCATGTGGCCTCATCTACCGAGACCCCTACAAAACAACTCAATCTCCCTACAACAATAAGGTTCCAATTATGATCCCATAATCATCATAATAGACCATTTAATGCTCACATAACTCAGGAAGGACCTATATTGGTATCAGTTTCAAATGCTTATTAGGTTCCTAAAAATAATTCTCACATGCTTCAGACCATTCAAACATCATCTCCTTCTTGGTCAAGCCCAAATGTGGAACTTTCAAATGGTAAAAGTCCTGAATGAATATCCAAAACTATTCATCCAACCCCACAATGCTAAGATATCAAAAACATTCATTGTATGCTTCCAAGAAACTACATCCTAAACATTCTCTCAGTCCACTAACATGACTTCCTTTGATATGTTGTTGCTCCTGAATTATACCAAATCTATAAAAAACTAATACTTATATAGCTTGAGATATAGTCAATGATCTCGGAGTGTACCCGAAACCCAGTCAAGATGTTAGGGATAATCATCATGAATCTTGGAGTACACCATGATATCATCTATAAATAATACAAAAAACTGATCTAGGAATGGATAGAAATTTTTCTTTATTAGGTCCATAAACACTACTGGTGCATTGATCAACCCAAAAAATATTATGGCAAACTCTTAATGTCCAAATCTTCTTCTGAAAGCATCCCTCAGTATATCAAAATTCCAAACTTTTACCTAATGATACCCTGATCTCAAGTTGATCTTCAAGAACACACAACATCATATCAACTATTCAAAAATTCATTGACACACTAAAGAGAATACCAGTTACTCATATTCATCCAATTAAACTTCCATAAATCAACACACAAGTGTTGAGTACTATTATCCTTATTTGAAATCAACATCAGTGAATTCCAAGGTGACATACTCAGATGGATAAACCTTTTATCCTCAAAATCCTCTAATTGCGTCCTGATCTCTTGAAGATCTATTAGTTCCATTCTGTATGGTGGAATGAAAATCATATCTTCCTCTAGAATGAGATAAATGGTGAATTCCACATCTATCTCTGGTGGAAACCATGATATGTATTTAGGAAATATATCCTGAAAGTGGTCCACAACTGGTGGAATGGAATCATGTTCCATACTACCATCATCTAGCATTATACTAGAAACCTAGACTATTAGCACTCCGAGTTGCTGAGTAATTGTCCTCACTCGGCGCAACTGGATAACCCATTTTCCTTGGTGAATATAAAGTTCACCCTTAAGATATGTAAAATTCACTTGATTTTAGTTACAATCAATGAAGGATTGGTATGATACTAGCCATTCAATACCCATAATTATGTCCAAGATTCAAAAGTTAAGAATATAGAGATCCCAAAGAAATGGTACTCCCCGATCTCGAGAGAACATCCCTTGCACAAAAATATGTCTCTAGACCATACTACCATAGGAGTTTCAATAATCAACACCCTACCCAAAAACTAAACCTCCAGGCTCAATCCATTAACATGTTTTATATAAAAAATGGAATTAGAGGCACCAATATCAAATAAAGTACTATATTATGTAGAAGATACAAGAATAATATATATCATTATAAATGGAACTGCCTCTTTATCCACAAGTGTAGGTTACACTACATGTAGTTGTCCTCCTCTCATCCATGTAACAGATTATCACACCCCTGAGTTTCATCACTTTGCTGAAATTGTAACTCGTTACTAAAATTACCATGCCCACTACCTATACTGCCTCGACTAGTAGAGCTCCAGCATCCAGACTGATATGGTGAAAAAGATAACCTTCCCCTACACTATGTCTATCTAGATCCACCATTATAACTTGTTTGCTTTAGTTTCCTATTGAAAATATATATATATACCATATTTTCATAGGATCAACACTCTACTGGTGGTTGGGGACAATGTTTGAGAACGATTCTCTAGATACTACACTGATGGAAAATCATTGGGTAAGATATTTAGTAACTAATCCTCTTAACTGGCTACTCTACTTCATCCAAATCTAGCTAATGTTCGCATGATGACCCTTCCTGCACTCAAAAGACAAACCAACAAATCATCCAAAATAATCCACATGTCCTCCACTGGAAGCCTCCTTCAAGATCACCTCCAAGATAAGCCCATAATTTTCCACTTCATAAAAATTCTTCAGACTGCATGTATTCCCTTGGGAAAAAATTTCACACTTATGTATATCATGTAAACATTTTACTGAAGTAATATCATATACATCCAATGATGGATAAATGTTTTGTAAATATATATATCGTCTAGCATAGTTCATCACAAACATGTTCCCCAAAGTCAATCTCAAGAACTCAGAAACACTATCCTACTATAAAAGTTCTCTAATAACCTCTCTAAGTAGTCCTTTAACAACATACCATCAGTCTAAGTTGTCCATGACAGAATGTACCACCATAATTTTTCTTGAAAACATAACATATAAGAATCCAACTTTACCCTCCTCTCAGTAGGCTTCTCCAAATGGCCATGTATCATTTCGATGGACTCAACCTTGAACTCAACTCCCTGAGGTCCACCCTCTTCAGTAAAAGTATGAGGTGGATGTAACTGAAACACCCACATTAGGTCATACTTACTTTTCACAACCTTTCTTGGGTATCTTTACATTAATTTAATGGTGTGATAAATGTTCTCAGGGAACTATTCTAATACTTATTCAGCAGGCATTATCAGTGCTTCAAGTTCCACAACCAGTGGAGCATCTTGAGACATATCCTTCTATCATATGCTCAATAAGAATTTTCATGGATTTATATCTATAATATTAAAAACATGATCATTATGACACAGTTCAAAAAAATTACACATTTATATAAGAGGGAAATACAACAAATCGCATTAAGTGTTTTTTCCAAACCTCACCACATGGTAAAAACTATGGTGTTATCACTTCCCTTAACCACCCACCACTCAAGTCCTAGTTAACAAGATAAAAAACATCACATTGTTAAATATTTCATATACTATTCACATTTTTCAACATTTACACCACCAAAAGTTTTTTTATAGGCATCATTTTCATTCCAATTTAACATGCCAAGCAAATAGGTCATGATAAAAAACATTCCCAAACCTTATTTTCTTGTGCATTAAAAAATTATTCATGTCACAAAATAACCATGAGTGTATATATTTATACATGAAGAATAAACACCTGTAAAATTTAGGACCATGATTCAATTCTCATATGATCTCAGAAAAACACATCACACAACAAGTGCATCACCCAGGTTGAAATAATATTCATCTGTAAGAGAAAACAAAAAAAACAATCCCACCAAAGGTACTTGGGTTTCCCCCCATACATGTGTTTACATCTCTCATGATGAATATAATTACCATGTCTCTACTCTTCTTAGTCTGCTATCTACCTTTTGAAAATAGTAAGAAAAAATAATAAGAAAATAAATTTGGTCTTTGATACCACTTTGTCACATCCTGTCCCAGATTCCACTCACCAACACCCTGAACCGAACCGCCACATGACCTCAATCGTGCCTCCATATATGCTAGAGGCTACTGAATAGAAATAATGGTTTGATAATTCAATCATGGGGAGACTATACCCTATTTTATCAGAATAATAAACCAGTGGAAATAAATAAAAAATAGCGCAAGAATATATAACCAAACACAATACCAATATCCTTATATAATCAAAGTAAGAAATATAATATAAAACTAAAATAGAAAACATTCCATTCTAATGAACGTTTCATTTGTCTAAAATAAAAAACCTAAATGGAAATACACTGAAGACTCCCATGTGGGATCCAAAAAATACTTTGTTCCCTCATCTATGATCTATTCCAAAGTCAACATTCTAATATATGGCATTTTCCCTTAACATGTCCTCCATCCATGAAATCTTCAGGTACTCGTCAAGCAGCCCGAGTAGGGTGTGAGTACAACTCAATAGGCCACCATCAATAGTTTCTAAAATAAATCTAGTCTACAAAAATTGTATGTCGTTGTAAAAATAAAAATTACAAAAAATAAGTAAATAGATATCGCATTATTAATTAATTTTTATTAAACCACTTAGACCATTGGTTTCCTAAGGACACCCATACATCAATTCCAACTTCGGCCTACATCAGGTCTGAACAATGTTACATATTCAATTAAAATTTTATTATTTCACATCAGACTAATTTATCTTTGCCACATTAATCTCATTATCACTACTACTTGGTACCATAGTCCAATGCCAATGTTTTGGGAGTATAATTCCATTTATAAAACTCCATGTCTATCACTCCATGAGTATTTGGAGCATCCATCCCTATCTCAAACTATTTAACATGATTGGGTGTAGAACGTCATGTATTTTACCTCATTATCAATCATTTATATAAATCATGTAATAGAACGTCATGTCTAGAACCCCGTTTCTTAATCATACACATATGTCATGGGTGTAGAATGTCATGTCTATCACCCCATTTCTCAATCATACATTTTAGTCATGGTCATAGAATGTAAGGTCTAGTGTCCTATTTCTCAATCATATATCTATCATAACATATAACATAATCACAGTTTTTCACATTATCACTTCTTTTCTCTTTTTCACTTCAAACTCGAGTATTCAACATTAATCCTGTTGTCATAATTAACTACCCTAAATTTCCATTAATTAACTCATAAATTAATTATTCTAGTCCCATGAATTAATTTTATGATTAGTTAACCACAATATTTCTATTAATTATTTCACTAATGAAAAAATCCTTCAAAAATTTTAATATCTCATAATTAATTCACCAATAAATAATTGTCAATTCACAATTCCAGAATTGATGAAATTGATAATTAACATGAAAATTAATCTCCCCAAATCTCCCAATTCAATACCTTGATAATTAAATCATCTATTAATTTTTCCATTTCTGCACTTCCTTCATTCAATCAAATCCCTTGATTTCCTCTATTCATTAACTGACCACATTAATTAATCCAATTTTAGAATTTCAATTAATAAATGAATCCTAGAAATCCTAAAATCACATACACATAATTAAAAAAACATAACTATGGTATTTGAATAATAAACCACCTACCTCAATTTATTAATGAACAATTTACTAATAAAAATCATGAAAATAGAGCAGCATAAAAATGTAGATCGTGATCCAGATCTAATACCCTAAATCCATATTAAACAAAAAAAGATCTCCTAATTATAGATATATATCCAAAATACTAGATATATATTCTATAAATATAGATATAAGTCTATAAAAAAGTAGTTAAATTTTCACCAAAAGAATGAGATAATGAAGGTGGATGAATAACGAAACATCGTGATAGGATATACATACTAGGAGAGGAGAAGATCTTCGATCTAGTGTTTAAATTGTGAAGAAAGAAGACCATTAAGGCCTATAATACATACAGAGTTCTCTGAAATAGTGAAATACCACATTATATAAAATTTTGGTAAATTTGGGGATATTTAGGGGGTCTTGGAATTTTAAAAATTAATTTTTAGGTGAATTTAATACCCATGCACACTTAGCTAGGAAGAGGCACATAATTTTTTTTACTATGAACCTAAGTTGTGTGAATATTTTATAGGGGTTCTAATTTTACAAATAATAGGGCACATTGTTTGATAATACATGAACCAACCATGAAATTCCTCATTGTGGGGATTTCATGGTTTCTAGGGCTGGAATGCACAGTTTTCCCTAACCGTGTGGCAACCCTGCACAAAACTTTTTCATTCATTTTTCTCAAAATTTCACCCTATAATTCACCAAGTTATAAACCAAAAATAATTACTCAAATAAGAATAAAAGAGTTCTCAAAAAATAGGATTCAACTCCATAAAATTTCAAGATCATATAATATGTAAGGACATATGGAATAAAATATAACTATGTTTAAAAGTAAGAGAACATTCGAGGGAAGTGAAGATAAAGACATGGAAGAAAATAATATATAATTATTAAGAATGGTAAATATCATTGATCCTATTAAAGTGAATTATTAATAAAAATATAAGAAACTCAAAACCATAAAATGATATTGTGTGAAAAAAAAATCATTCCATAAAAATGAATGTTATAGGATAACATTTCTGTTTCAAGATCATTTTTCTATAGTTGGGGAATTACATTACCGTATAGACTGAAAACGTAGTGAAATATGCATACATGACAGTTATAATTTCATCCAATAACAAATTTCTACCACGATATCATTTTTTCTCAAAACAATCGGTACTCAAGAAGAGTTTTCCATTCCTGAAGCTGTAAAATTAAATTATAACGGATCACAATATTTTAGAAGATGATATCAAGATATTTTTAATATCAGTATAAATTAACAAAACCAAATTATTAACACATGTTATTGAATAACACCCAATGTTCAACATAATCCATTTCCTAAATAGTTAACCTTAAGACTCATCCAAAATATTTCTATCCAAATTCAAATTCCAAAACTTTAAAAGGAAGGTCATTATATTTCAAAAATAAACATAACATTAAATTCTCTAAAACACATAATTTTACATTGTATGTCCCACACTAAACATGTGAACACCCTGATCACTATATAACATTAATGAAAACATATATCATTACAAAAATAATATCTCATATTATCATATATATTCCATAAATCGAAAAATGAAGTAAACTCTTGAAAAGGAAATGAAAACTATTAAATCTATCACCAATTTCCAGGACCCCAATACAATCCCACAAAAAAATATTTATATTTATTATATCAACTTTGTGTTAATATTAAGGGCTATCATCCATCAATCATGTGTTTATAAAAAGTCAATTTATCATAGAATCACTTTTCTTGGTTATCAATATTATTCAACAGATGCTTTAAATCCTTATGTAAACATACAACAGTAATATCCTTATACATTTCATGATTATAATAACCATTGTATCATTGAAAAAATAATTATATAACAAAAAAGTTGAATCTAAATAGAATGACTTTATTAATTCCACTTTTTCTATAGAAATAGCATTTGTTTGGCCATGATCCATTAGCTTCTTATAGGTTTTATTCCTTAGAATCATGGGAAATTCATTTCTGTAGTACCCCATATCTTAAATATGAATTTTTCCACATTAATAGTTTATTTGATTCCTTTAAAATCATGATAATTTTCTACATTCTTTCAACACTTATAGAATACTCCCATTCGATTTAAGTAAGTGTTATGGTGTTTCTTTCCTCTAATATCACCAATGGTAAAATTATTATTACTCTTCTTCCCCTTACCAATGTTTTCTCTAGAATCCACTTTTTATCATGATTTACATTAAATATATAATACTTGGATAATTCATTCTCTATCTTGACAACACATGATACTATATCCTTATATGATAATAAGGTTTAGTAAAATATTTTTTTAATCCCATAAATGAAATTGTCAATTTTTCTCATTGGATTATGAATGTATTTCATATCATTAATTACTAAACATATAGAGTTGGATTCAGAATTAGACCCGTATTATACTTTTTTTTCATTGACTAAAGAATTGCCTCTCCATAACTGCTCGTTTATCACGATGAAAATATATTTTCATTAATTTTACCTTAAAATATGTCCACTATATGTTTCTTATTTTTTTTATTCATACATAGTCATTTCAATCAATTACCACCAGTGATCTTCATGTCCAAAGGGTTGATAAATTTCCATCACAACGGCCTCCCTTACATTACTTTCCAAAGCGAGAAACATATTCTCTATGTAAGTTCTCCATAATTAAACTACAAGTGGATTTTTAGTCCCATAAAATAATGGATATTGTTGAAACATAAATCTCTCAAACATTATTTCACCATATTTTTTATTAGAAGTATACTCCATATAAGAAATTTTATTTCTCACATCATGAGTCATCATCCTTGATGTGGTTATAACTTTTTCAGTTCTAGCTATATCTCTAGCTACCTCTTCATTTTCATTCCCATGAAGGAAATACCCACATAGATTATATACATTGACATGTTTCCAATTCCTTCTACTATGATCCATTTCTATGTAACATAACGAACCAGATTAGATCATAACATTATGAAACACAATGTATAATCCCAAAAATAGTGCAATACATAACACAAATTGAAAATTTTATATATAGATAATCTTATATTAACAAACATGGTTTCTTTGGGAAATTTTTAAATAATAATAATATTTTCAAATCCTTTATAAATTTTTCTAAATAAAATATGAATTATACCAATCATATACTCATGGAGTGTCAATATAGGTCCACAATAAGGCTTGTTTTTATAAACCCGGCAATGATCGAGTCAAATCCCAATGCACCCATAGCGTATTTATTACCCCTAATAACAACTATTACAAAATAACATCCACATGTAGTATACATACATGTATTTATATCAAGGAAAAATCATATAATCTGTTCATAATCAAAATTTTATGGTTTTCTTCTATACATATCCTCAAATTCGATCATAGGGTTATGTTCCCTTATCATTGTTTTCCTAGACTGAGGTATATTATTTTCGATTAAAAATTCCCTAATATTAAATGTAGATACCTCAACACAATTAGCTTAGAGTTGGTGGTTACTTTATTACATTGGTGCTAGATAAAACAGATCACATTCCAAAAAATTGAATTGTTTAGTAGCCTTGGAAAAATAGAGACATAGTTTAAATTTACATTAAATTTCAAAAATTAACATACAAAATAGTTTTTTATTTCAAAAAACAATTATTACCTTTAATATATCCCTTCATATTAATCATAACACACATTTTGGTATCCTTGGGAAATGCAATATAAGAAAATGGGTGATCTGTAATGCGCAGCTTTAGTAAGTGTACCGAGGTGTTATCATGAATAAATAAATTATAACCAATAAAGAATAATCAAAATGGAAAGGTAAATTTAGGAACATGAATTCCATTTAATTAACAACATGAAAGAAATAATAGTATGGTAGGAATAAATAATGATAACGTAATTCCATATAAATAATCTAATGGGATAGAAACTCATTCATGGATATCATAAGAAATAAAATAATCACATGGATATCTAAAACTAAATTTATATTGATGGAATCAATAAATTTAGAAATCTAAAACATATCATTTATGCCTTATTCCAAGACATATAAAATAATATTAAGACTGTGTGCCAATACATCTATATAAATGGGTTAGACCTTGTCCAAAACCCAATATAGATTATCTCTTATGACCTAACCATACATAATAGATCTATAGTGCTCACTATCCATCACTTACTAAGTAAAATGAATTATTCATATGAAATGGGAGAAATTTAATAAATATAAACATTCATATTTGAATCTATCAAATGAAATTTTAATATTTTTTTTAATAAATAAACATAGTCATAAACCAATAAGAAAAATACAATGATTGGTATAAAAATCACATATTCTCAGTCAAACTGATCATAAATCATATATGAAAATATTAATGATGGAATCATTATAATATATCCCAATGGGTCACAAGTAAAAGATTGGTTATGGTCACCGATTAATAGAGATAGTCTAAAATTTTCATTAAAACATTCTTGAGGTAAATATACTTCTAAATATAAAATTAACATTTAAAGACCAATAATTTCTATAATATTAGTAATATATTTTATTTGAATATAACCTTATAAAAATTTAATGTAATAGCAAAAAAAATAAGTGCTCATAAAGGTAAATAATTTCCATTAATGATTATTACATTAACATATTGATTCCTTTCACATTTTTTATATAAGCTCAAGAGGTACCTTGTCCGGAAAACGATAAGAATACACATTTTAAAAAATATTTTAAAAATCCCAAAATTAGTAAATATTAATTTAATAAATCATTTGGATAATGTTTAGAAAATTAATTTTTCTAGAAAACATGGATGAAAAAATATATCATTTAAACCATATAGAGAAATAAAATAAATTTTTGTTAAAACATTATCCAAATTATTTTATGTAAAAATGCGATGAAAATGGTACTAATACTATTAAACATAATTAATAAATATAGGATGATAAAATATATTTGGTATAACATATAAATATCCAACAATTACCCCAAGCAATGCTAAAAAGTACACAATCCTGAACAATGATGCGATTGAGAAATAAACCCTTACCACTTTGTTAACTTATGAATAATAAAACCCATAAAAGAAACAACATTAAAAAAATTAAGTAAAATTAAGATAAATTTATTCAATATATAATGTGTAAAATGAGAAATATATAAAACCACACAAATGAACTAAGTGGTGAATATGTCATATGTCTCGCAAAAGTAAAAGTGAGACTAGAAACCCTTACCTCAGTTTTGATTCCATATGTACATGTTCAAAAAACAATATAATAAATATAGATATAATATAAATATATTAAAAAGATATAATAATATATTTAATTCTATATATTATATACTTATGGTCTTTAATAACCTGTTTATTAACAATAATTTTTTAAAATCAATTTTTTGAGTGATAGTTGCACCATTTTTCATGTATATTTTGTCTTATTAGTTATTGTCCATTTACTTTTATCATTGATAAATAATCTAAAAAATATTAAATATTATTTAAAAATAATTTATAATCATTATATAAGTATTTATACTAGTACATAAAACTTAGATATAGGAAAATGATATACACCATTCATGGAGACTGTAGGTCATATGTACGCAAGAATATAGTTTCTATTTTTACAATAAATAGAATGATATAAAGGTAAATAATATAGAAACATTAAAAAATAATTATATATTCATATATATCCCATATATTAATTAAATTTATCTTTATTACCTACCTTTAAAATATAAAATGAAAAATATTTCACTTCGATGTGTGGAGGTGGTAGTCGATATATACGAACAAGAAACGTTATTCTTTTCAAATTAATGGGATGGTAAGAAGATAAAAGTGATATTATAATTTAATATGTATGTTTTTTAATAAATATAAAATATATTTATTAAAATTTTCCCCACTATATTCCATGTATAGTGTTAGCAAAAAAGAACCACATCGCTTTGCGGGTCGGTAGTTTGTCGTACACACGAGTGTTGTTATAATATCCACTATAGACTAGAAAGTAAGAAATTATATGGGATATAATAAATCCATAAAATTATTAATTTCATAAATATATTATAAATATGTTTAATGCCACATAAAATCCATCATTGAAAGTTGGTGATGGAAAATGAGTTGCATTGGTTCCCGAAGTGGTAATCTGTTGTATGAATGATTGATGGTTTATTTTCCCAGTTGATGGAAGTGGATATGGATATATGTTATATAATTAACATAATAAATTCTTATTATATCTGATAATCTATTTTTATTATATTATCATTGTTAAAAAATATTTTAAGGATGTGGAAGAACAACTAAAATAAAGACATACAGTAATAATTTTCCCACTTCTTCGGTGAACCCCTTTAGATTTATACCTAAATCCTTCTTTAGTATGAATTAATAATAAAAATAAATCCTCTAGTATATTATTTTGTTATTGGGGAATATATATTGGTATTTATTTTCCATAAAAAAATTGGTTTTGAAAAGTGAACAAGCAATCTGTGGGGATGGCCTATTATAAGTGGGGGAGAGGACACACGTGGAATTTTTTAAAAGAGAATGGGATACCAAAAATTTTCATAGTAAAAAAGGTTCAAAAATTCCTTATTATATAACCATAGATAAAATAAGGTCCATATATGTCTATAAAATAGAATTAATACATGTTTTTTAGTTTATTTGATCACTTGTCTTTTTAGTTTACCCCTGGTATACTTTGTTTTCACATTAACGTGTTTTACAATTTATTATGAAAAAAATTTATATTTAACTTATTATATTATATAAATTATTATCATTACAAATATTTATTAAATATATTTATATTAAATTCATATATTTTATATAATTCTATTAAATATTAATCCAACAAACATGATGAAAAAGAGGTTTTGAAGAAATGCATTTTTCTGTAAAAATATATTCTTATAATAAGTGTTAGAAAAAAATCCTAATTATACAAATTTAAAAATAAAAAAAAATATATTGCAACTATATAAAATTATAATTGATATTATTACTCCTTAGGGGTTATTATTATTTTATAAAATTTGGAATCATTATGGACATTAGAATTGTTTTAAGATAAATGTTTTTTCAACCAAAAAATAATCTTATGCTAAAATATAGTATAAGAAGGATTCAAATGTAATTAAATTTATTAAATAAATATAAATAATAGTAATTCTACATTTATATCAAATTAAATAAAATCAAACTTTTTAATTACATAATTAATTAAAATTAATGACTGTTTTATAGAAAATAGCATTTTTCACTATTCACTAGAAATTTAATATTTTAAGAAAAAACAAAAAACATTACCCTAATTAAATAATCATATTATGATTTTAAAAGTTAATTTTATATTATAAAAAAATAAAAAATTATTCAAAATTAATTTTAAAGTATGTGTGCATCACATGATGAGACCACTAGTTTGTAAAAAACTGTTTTTTTTAAATCATATCCTTTTCGTTATATTGGTTCTTATTTAATTTATAATATATAGATAACCAATTAATTTATTTTATGAATTTTTAAATAATATAAATTTTATATTATAGTTATTCTTATTCATACGTTCTAATTTAATGTCAATTTTATAATAATATACAATATTATGATTCACTTAGACATAGGGATGCGTGTTTTGTAGGATGGAAAAATTATTAAATTTAATGAAATAAATTTCATAGGTAATTTAATCTCAGTGTTTAATGTCTCGTACACTAAAAAAATTATTTTAAAATATCTTCATGTTTAAATTTTTGTGGATCTTCCCATTTTTTCATGTATATTCTCTCTTGGTTAGTCCTGTTAAGACTCTTCCACTGTAGATTCCCTTTCCTCTTGATTTTAATTGGAAAAAAACCCCAAGAATTCATGGGGACTGAATTAGTGTTGGTTGGATTTATTCATGGGTTCTTTTTGTTTTTATCGCATGTTAAGGACCAATTATATCTTTGCTAGTTGTTCTCCACAGTAGGTGGTGAATTCCATCATTATTCCATTGAACTGAGGTTTTTGTTTCTTTCATGTCACTTTATATTACATTCTAATGAATGTTTTTTGATTTCAAAATGTTTAATAATTGTATATATTCCTATATGTATGACCCTAGAGGGGATAAATTAGATTGGTAGTAATTTCAACACTTTTCATAGAATGGAGTTCCATGCCATGTTATTTTGGTAATTTCATAATAGCTTTTAAATAATGATTTTAATTTTAAAAGCAGTGAAGAGAATCATATTGATGGTTTTACAATAGTTATTTCAATAAATTTAATTTTAAACTAGTTTCTTAAAATGGATTGAGGTGTTTCGAAGTTGGTAAAATGGGATATTTGATTTCAACTGGACTATATTAACGAGTCTAAATAGTGTTTTGAAATGTATTTTTGGATTGAATGTCTTCAAAGGTGGTTAAAAATATATTCCAAATATTCTGTATGGGGATTTATAAGGTGTGTGTTAACCCTTATGTTTGATATTTGACTCTTTTTTTAGGGAATATAAGTGTTTTAAAATTTGTTTTATTTTATTTGTGGGTTTGTAAATGGGTTTCAAGAATTGTTTTATCAAATTTGTCTAATATGTGGATTGGGACATATTTTGGAAATAGTGTGTGTTTGACATGGAATTACATGAATGTTTTAAAATATGTACCATTTGGAACATTATGATAAATGAGTTCTCTTGAAAAGGTTTAAGACCCTCTTTAGCACTGTGTGACTTTTTTCAACACTCATGGTGTCTTTTTATCCTATAAGGGGATGTTCTATACTAATTAACTATGATATATAACTTATGTTTTATCTATATATGTATTCTTTTTGTGATTGTGTTTAAGGTAATTCAGGATTTATTTCAATTTCATTATATTTTATTCATGTCCTGATGAATTTATATACACATCCATTGACTTCTCATGGTTGATCCTAGGAATTGGTTAGGTGGCAAGGTGGTTGATGCACTAAACTATGTTGATATTTTTTAGGGGGGATTTCCACTGGACCAAGATATCCCATATATGAGACATTCCCAAGGAGACTAAGAGATCATATGGTAGGCGGTGACCGAGATATCCTAGGTGTAAACTAAGAGACCCTAGGGGGGGAATGAGAGAGCTTCCAATTTTTTTTATGAATTCCATGTTACTAAAGAACCTAGGGTTATTTTATGTCAATCTAGAAACAATTTTTTAGGGGCCATTGGTTACGAACCATGACACTAAGATCATATTTTTCATTATTCAGGGGATTTATATTGGATTTGATTATATTCCCATGATTATTTGATTATTTTTTGTAAACAATGCTCTCGTTATTTAATTATCCTTGTTGTGTGACTTGACATAGAGGTTCCTTACTATGTGATTTCATCCTTCCATACAAGTGGTTTACATTTCAAATGTTTTAAAAGGGTATTGTGATAGATTTTAAAATAATTAAATAGTTATTATTATTTTAAATTTATTTCAAGCTGATTTACTCATGTTTTTGAAAGGTGGTGTTCTTTAAATGTTGAAATATTTTTCCAACGAGTTTTGAGGCTTTTGATAAGAAATTGTAAATGGGTTTTTTTTGAAAATATAGTGTTTTTGGGTTTTAAAAATACTTTTTTGACCCATAATTCCATGTTTTTCTTGGAATTTGTTTTCAGATATTTTTTTAACACCATTTCAAATTAGAAAACTATTTCAATATTCAAAATTAAATTATGTTGTTTATGAAAGGGTGTTAATGAGGGACTTTAATTTTTTTTGGACAACTGCTGTTTTCCATGGGATTTTTTCCCCCCAATAATTTTGTTATTAAATTTGTGTTTTAATAGAATTTTAATCTGTTGAATGTTTGTTTATGAAAAAGATATAGTGTATTTAAATATTTATAAAATATCACTATCTATAATTTTTTTGATGTAATAGGAAAGTGATTGTTTATAATTGTAACGAAGTGACTTACAAGGTTGTTTCGATCATGAATATATTTTGCAGATCCTGGTTTTTTCCAATTGGTTTTATTTCTATTAATATTTTAAAGGCGATTTCTGGTTGGATTGTGATTGAAGGTCACATTGAGCCTAATTGGATCTAGTTTAGGGATTTCATTTTATCTTAGGGATTTTTTTGGTCATATTACTTTTGTATTTTATGCTCCATTTTTACTTGTATATTCTTCCACTATTGAATTATTTTTTGTTCCAATTGTATATTTTTGTTATATTTTTTTATTCCTATCTCTTATTGGGTGCATTATGGATTTCTTTATTCTTATGATAAATACTAATTTATAATGGTAAAACAATTCCTTATGTGTTTCTTGTGATTCCCCAACAGTAATTTCCAGCCCATGGGGCTCCAGAAAATACAATGGGACTTGTGATAGTCTGGGTCATGTTCTTGGTTAAATGAAACCTTGGGCGGATACGTTAAAAATGGGTACCTTGTCCTAGGTTCTTAAGGGGAACTAGGTCTTAGTATGCCCTCATATTATTTAAAAGGTTTTTAGTATGGAGGAAAGATATCGGGACTTGAGTGGTATGTGCCAGTGGAGTGTCACAATCTCTTTCTCACCCTAATCCTAGAGTTTCTATGATCAGAAAAGATTTTTTCATTGATTTTGGATTTCTAATTAAAGGAACTAATCGATATTGTTTTGATTCATTTAGTGGTGTTGTTGCCATCATGAATGGAATCATTTGTGATTATTTGCTATGGTCATGTTTATATCTGGGATAGAGATGAATAAGGGGATCAAAGCATTAGGTTAGCATATAGTAGTGGAAAACTATGCAGTAAAAATTCTTGATGCCTGATATACTAAAGGGACCAATACATAATTTGCTTGTGGTCATTGACCATGTAACAAATTTTTTCATGGTCTTACATCCTACATGATTTTTCAATTTAGACCCCTTTACCCATGGAATTCCTCGTGTGTTTCTCAAAAGGGAAAATTTCCAGGTTGGTCTTGTGATATATTGGAATCCTCATATTTAGGTTTAGTCTTGTTTTATTAATTTGTTTATGTGATTTCTCATTGGATGTAAAAAAAATTTGTTTCCAAACACGAGGTGATAGGAAAAAATGTTTATGGAATTAAGATAAATTCATAGATATTGTTTGAAAATGATAATGTTTTATTAATGGTTTTGAAATAGTTAGTTTAATATCAAATTTTGAATGGTTTTTTAAGTGTGATTGATTTTATAATCATTTTCACACATTGATTTAAAAGGTTGTTCATCTATATTAAGGAAAAATAATTTCCAAAAGGGATTTTTTGGTATGTTTGGGTTTCTATACTAGGTATGTGTCTAAAAAAGTGTTTTTGATGAAATTAAAATGTTTGAATGAAATGAGTGAGTAGTTTTCCCTTATGGAAATTTTAATGAGGCTTTTTGAAATGGATTTGATGGTGTGTGATGGATTTTGATACGTTATCGGTTTTCAAGGAGTGAAAACATTAGTTAATAAAGATATTTATTTTGTAACGAGGTGTCAAATTGAAAGTGATTTAAAATGGGTAAAATATTTGAAATTATTTAAATTGAAAGAGTTTATTTTATTATAAAACCTAGAAGGGTGTTTTGGTTTTAAAAAAGGTTTATGATTTTGTTGAAATTTGTTTGGGATATGCTTTAAATTCATAAAGATGGGTTATGGATGAGGTTTTAAAATATAAGATGGTTTCCATTTAGATTTTTGTGGATGAATTCCTAATGTTAATGGTACCTTGATTTCAAACGGGGGTTTTTAGGTCTCCGTATTATGTGCCTCTTTATTTAAAAACATGAGTGTTTTGAGAAATAATTTTGTACATTAGTAAATAATGTGATCTAATTTATCCCTCGTAGGATTTTGGGACTATACGATATGGTTTAATAGACACGACCATTTTGAGCTCAGGTCTCACATTATTTTGTTATAATTCTCCTTGAAAGGTCTAGTATAGAAATTGGGTGATTTTCTTAATATCTTCTGTAACATCATGTAATTATTGACCCTTTGTTGACGTTCCATTCCGTTACAGAGTCCAAAGAATGGAAAAGGGTAATACCTTAAGCACAAAGAGGGTCACCCATTGAAGAACATCAAAAATTTATAAAGGTATGGACCTGGGGCTCATATGGATTGAGGCGCGCTAGTTTCTTGCATGCCGTGCAAGTCACCTTCGCGCCGCGCAAGTCACTTGCATGCCAATTATGGGTTAGAAAAGTAACATGTGCACCCAATGTGACTTTCTCCCAAGGTGCCCAGTGGCCTATAAATAGCCCCTGTGGGCCCCCCATATAAATGACAGATTTTCTAAAACTCATATTCATCCTCTGGTCGCCGAAGTCTTCAACTCAACTATTCTGAAAGCTTCTAAGTTATCTTTTTACCTATAATGGAAGACTTGAAAGAGTAGAATATGGAAAAAGTGTTTAGAATTCATCAACCCTTTCACACCTAAGTGTTTAGACCTCTGTAAAAGTGGGAACACTTGGGTTCTTCCCAACCTTTTCAATGATACTTGTGTGCCACCCTTTTGGAAACATTATAGTATATTACTAAAGGAATTAGTTAAGTCGCACCCAAGTATTATCCTACAGATTCTTCGTCGCCCATGATAACCCATGCCATGAAAGTACACATGCGTGACCAAGGCTTGCGCGCCAAATGATTTTCATGGCCAACACTTGCACGCTAATTTCATTTTTGTGCCTCTCTATTGTTCAACTCTCATATTCATGATATTAGCCCTGATATCCCTTTTAAAATCCATTTATGGCATGGTTCATTTGTTGGCTACTTTATCTGAAAGGAATTCAGTGAGAACCTCTCCCAAAACCTCATGACTTATAATCTTCATGTCACCATGTTTATAGGTTTCCTCTATATAACCTCATCCCTTATTATGAGAAGATCTTTTGATTTTGGGCGTCCTCTTTAGGCGTAATCCCCGAGTTAGCTTTGTTTAGGCCCCCTTATCAGGAGTAAGCCCCATTCATAGTTTCTTTTTAATTTTGGCCTCCTTCTAAGGAGTAATCCTCAGGTTAAAACTCGAAATCTCCATAAACTATAAGTACCTTTATGGACCCTACTCCTGGGATTAATTCCTAAAGTAAGTCCTAGTCTTCATCTACTTGGGCCGTCATACATACGTATCCCCACATCATTTCTCATTATTGCAACTTTCGGGGCACCATCGTCATGTTTACTGTTACCTCTTTTTTCTCACACCATGCATGAGTCATGTGAGCTTAGAGTGTAAAAGTAATCATGACATCCATTTTTGGCCATTAACAATGCATAAACCCCACATTTCTTCATCTGAACTACGTGGATATTGATCTCTTCCTTAAAATTAGAGTACGTAAGTAGCCTTTATAGGGTTCATGCCCATATTTCATTAATTCCTTTCTGTCCCATATGACGTTAAACTATACCCTTTTTATCGAACTACGTGGGCTCTGATTCCTTTTCAACGAGGATACGTAGGTATCCCATCAGCGGGTAGGTTCCCAAATATGAAATAATCCATGTATTTCTGAATGACAATAAACTTCAAGTGCCCCACTGAGTGGCTTTAAAAATTGTATGCTCATCATAAGGACCAAGAGATTTATATATAATGTATTGATGGATACCATTAACTAAGAATCTCTAATACATACGGATGATTCTCATTCAATGAAGAACCTCAAATACATATAAAATATTCTCAATATCCAACACATATCAATCATCCACTGCCAAATCTACAGGAAAACTCATTTACATTCTTGGTGAATTAATTAGGATTTGTGAACGTAACCTAAATCTATAAGAGAGTCCCGGAGTAGGCAATAACTCCCCCAAAAAAAGTGTAATGAGCCTGACCTCCCATCCTCTTGACCAATGAAAATTCGTAATGCCTTATCAGTCCACAACTAAGGATCACCTACTTTTGGAATGTAGGTCCAAATAGATATAGAATAATTGGGTGTTTCTGCTTCTATGAATAAACCCGTTAGAAACCGATTGGAAAGATTGAACCTTAAACAAACAAGGTAATCACCATTTCTAGAAGAAACAAAAAATGGTGAACCCGACGTGAATCCTTAACCATGTTAAATGATGTTTTACTTATTTTTGGGCCCTTATTTAACTAAATAATAGGGCCGACAAAGAAATAAATAACATATGTGCTTATCCAAAAGATGTAGTCTAGCTAGAATTATCTTGATTATGTCTTATATATCAAACATGCACTTTCTCTATGATCTATTTGCAACAAAAAATGGATTCTTTAAGGTTCACACCTATGAATGCCTCGGCCTCTACTCATGCTTGATCCTCATCCGCTCTGAGGACGACATCTTCTACTCAACGTCTTCAACACTGGTTCTCAAATGCATTGGTTATGGAATACCGTCAACATGGTACCATACCGGCTCTGGAGGCTGCTCCACAATCCATCCAAGTAAACAAATCACCCTGGTTGTCCGGGCAGCGACGACCAGTGGTTAAGAATCATGTGGTTCCAACCCCTGTCTCCAACCGTTTCGGGTCGTTATCCACGGAACGCAACACCTAGTCCCTCCCATATTATAGGGAGGTGAATGAAGAGGTCACTCAAGTCCTCAATTCAAGAAGACAGGAGCCCTTCCTGAGGACTCCCACCAACAATCACCGCCAGACTCGTGCGGTAGTGCACCCTCAACATGATGAGGGTATCACCTCTAGGTGTTTGGATCTGGATCCTCATACCCGAGCATGCAAGACGAACCGTTAGAGGAACAATTCGGCTAATAGGGATCATGTTCTTACCTTTTCCCCATCTGGAGAAGTCCATAAATCTATCTTTATGGAAAACAACGAGTGGGCATATACACTCGCTCGTCCGGATTTCACATCCCAACAGACACGTCTGGCAGTAACACACCAATCCAGCAAGGAAATTCCGACAAAGTACTATAAGTAAGAACCTACACATATTTATAATTCATCAGCTAGTCAGTAGGATCATTTGGCTGCATCCAATGTTGTTCTCCAATCATATGTGGTGATCACCTGTAAACAAGCATATACACCTTCTTACACTCTTCAATTCTTCCAGCAATCTCGTCTTCCAGTATTGAACGAAGTCCATAAATCATATTCAGTGGAGAAAAATTAGTAGGGATATACAACTTATATTCATCAATCTAACCAACAGTCTCCTTTGGTAGCACTTGGATATGTCAATTGGATTGCTCCAATGACAAAGAGGAGGCAGACACAACTTTCTACCCCCACACATGAGTACTGTCATAATTCACTAACAGTAAAAGGAGGATAGGAGCAAGAACACACACCTACTCCAATCACATAATGGATGTATATTCACGTTCCAGTAGATGAATTCACCATGAACATTATGACAATGGTAAAAGAGAAGAAGAAAATCCCGGCGCAAATATTGGATACCAGTCAGAATATTATAACAACTTCAACGACATCACAGTGAAAGAGACATAAATCAATCCCTATCAGTGGAGAGACTCATCAACATGTCACCCCAGAGAAGATATAAACCTTTGTTCCAATCCAAGAGGGTCGTGGGGCATACTCCCCCATTTCATACGGACAATCAAGTCAGGAACATACACCTGATTTAAATGGATATAATCACCCTACCCTAACCATTTCTCCTGAACAAGAACATACACCTACCCATAATAACCACTTTCATCAACAAGTGGTTTCCAAAGAGAGTAAGAAGGCGTCCATAAAAAACTCTCATCCAGCACAGTTAAAAAATCAAGAGCCAATTTTCAATAAGGCCTTGCTCAATGCTGGAATTCTTGAAGATCTGAGACAATTTTCTGTCACAAGTCAACATTATACTCTCTCATTTCCAAATTCTTGAAGTAACGAAAATAATTCTGAAGGTCATAATAAATTACTTCGTCCTGAGGAATGATTCATGACAATTAATTCAATCTCTATATATCATCTTCAGATTAGATCCACGATAACCCTCTGTATGGCTAGACGACCAAGAGGAAAAAGGATTCATCTTTTTCTGTAACCAACCATGGAGGTCCTCCCCATGATGATGAATTTATCCTGGCTCCTCCCAATTGAGGTCCTCCCCATGGAGGAAAAAGGTTTCATCTTTTACTGGTATTTCACTTTTCACCATGGTGGTCCTCTCCATAGTAGTAATTCGTATTTCCTGGAAAATTCTGTAATGGAAAATGTAGTAACAAAAAATCCCTCTTATCTTGAGGAACCAGAAAATGAGAAGCCATTCATGTCTAATGATTTACCACTAGCAGCTGAAATATGTCTTTAATCATAATATAGCCTGGGGTGTAGGTCATTCGGTGAACCACCCATGGGTCATTCATCTTCTAATTTGACAAACTAATTCTCAACCATTATTGTAGAATCTAATGAAGCAACAAAGAAGCACCAGCATTGGTCTAATCAGGTAGAATAATATTCATCAAATGATAAAAAAGGAGTTCTGAATATGAGAAAACAAATGGTGAAAATTGAAATACCAGTCATGTTTTGAACTTTGGTTGACTTTCAGTATGATATTACAAAAATGTTGACATAAGATTGTATTCATGATATTCGTCTCAACATGTGGAAATCACTTTGTCACTTAAAAGAAAAAATATTATCTTCTGATGAATATCAAAATCATGTTACGTTAATAGAAGGGTTTGAATGCCAAATTGACTTGGCATCTCTCTCAGTTTCCTAACATCCAATGGTTGAAAAGCAGTAGATATCCCTTTAGATTTCATGCCTTGGCACGTTAAAAAGGTTGCATGGGTTAATTACTAATGCACCATCTGGTATTCATATCAAGGGATGGGGTGATCAAGGAGCATTGCATTTCTCCATGCTCCCAAGTAAACAAATACCTCCAAATGTGGTCTCATTCAATGTTATTTCCCATGCCTGACCACATCTAACTGGGGTTTTGTGTAATCGAAGGCTTTCTCAAGAACAGACCTCAACTAGTTCTTCCAAAAGTTTGGCATAAATAGAACAAGTTGTCGAATTACACTTGCATCAAGAAAATGAGAATATTGAACATGCTTCTCATGTAGAGCGTGCAGATCATCAGGTGACAGAAGTGTCAGAAATAATCCAATAGTCATCTGTGCCAGGTGACTTGAGTGGATGTCGGATGATGCATCCGGTAAATTTCTGGACTAAATTTCGCAAAATCAGGAGAGAATTTAAGAAAGTTGTAGATGTAGCAACTCTAGAGCCACCTCAGCTTGACACGCTGGGGAATATTTTAATCCAACCCTGAGGATAAACATATAGGATTCGAGGAGTTGGGCAGTAAAAACAGGAACATCCCCAGTCCACTAGACTGGGGACCTTTTCAAATTCTCAATCTCTTACTCCGCGAAATTCAGTCTTCTCTCGATTAGGGAATAAACCACAAGAGGAACGCATGGACGAATTATCAGGAAATTCCCTCCAAATTACGATTCATCATGAATTTCCTGAGGTATCATCCAAATAAAAGGCAATTTCCCATAAAGGACATAGAAAAAAGAAGTTTCGCAAAAGCGCTAATAGAAAGGCTGCAATGCGTTATGCATCAATAAATGTCATAAATACCATTGCCACTAATCCCCCAGAAAATGAGCCTCACTCAGAGGGATCATATGAAGAAATTCATGTTCAAGAGGCTGTACAGATGGAAACAAATGAAGGAGGTATGCATACCATAAGCCCATGAATTGACGAGAGGCAAGACATTCCTTCCGGTAATTCCCTTTCATACTCTAAAAAGGTACATTCCAAGTCAAGGGTTAAAATTCAGGTTACATCCCACCCTACCATTGGAGAAGGAAAATCACTCTCATTAGAGGAAAGGATTTCACAACAAGAAGAAGAAATGAAGGAGTTAAGGAGGTTAAATACAGAACTACTTCAAGGAAGTCTTCCTCCTAAGCAAGGTGGAGTTAATAAATAAAGTGAATCTGTTGTTGCTATTGGGATGGATGAAGAATATACCACTTTACAAGTACACCCTCATAGGTCCAATCCAAAGGGTCATACACGACATCAACCATCAATACTACCATCATTGGTAGTACTGGTCGACACACCCGTCCAAACTCCAATTATTGCACATGCTCAGGTCCAAGCTCAACCAGATGTTACTAAAAAATTAATGACTACCATTGAGTTGTTAAATGATCGGTTGGAAGCTATGGAATGAGGAAGTGCACAGGTTCAACTAGAAAAGAGATCTTACCATGAATGGGTGGATGCAATTCCTCCCCCATCAAATTTTGTGAATACTACAATACTGATTTTTAATAGTTCGGGAGATCCAGAACAACACTTTACACATTTTGTTTCTCGTTGTGATCCTATGATGAGAAATCCTCCAAAACATGAACCATTTATGCCCAGGTGCTTTGTGTAGTAATTAAAAGGACCTTCTTTTTTCTAGTATACATGTTTTGCAATCTCTGTCTATTACTGGGTGGGAAGATACCCATCAAAGGTCCCTACTTCAATTTGGCTCAACATTACCAAAGATGATAGTTTTTTATCTTAAAAATTGTAAACAAAAGGGTTAATGAAAGAGTTTTAGATTTAATTTCTCACTGGAAGGGATTAACATATTCCCTATGTTTAGCACTCCCCAAAAAAGAGTTGCTTCCAATCTGTGTGGAAAATCTGCGTGATAAATTAAGCTCCCCGTTGATCCCTATGAAATACATAGGAGGGTTTCAAGACCTTACTTCAATCGCTCAGTAGATAGTAGACTATCTTATAAAGACTATGTCTAAAACTCATATAATTCCATTAGTTCTAGAAAAAAGAATAGGAAAAGTAGAGACTACTATAGTTACACTTAAACAAGCACCTGTACTTGTTTACAATTCAAAACCTTCATCATGTCGAAGGGCTCCACCTCTTGAGCATCAACAATAATGGCTGCCTTGTCAAGATGATAAAAAATATCAATGGTGGATACAGTTTAAGGATTTAAGTAACAAATTATGTTCTTTCCGGAATGAACAAGTTCTGGGTTACATCATCTTAACTCAGGAAAACAATCTGCTTCAGTTTCCATGACCAACAAGATGAAACATGGAAGGAGATGAAGTCCTCCCCAACTATTTCCCATGTCATCAGATGTTGGGGAATCCCATTCAGGAGTGTTTTGTCTTCAAATACCTTCTGCAAAAAATGATGGACTCTGGACAAGTAAAACTGAAAGGTTCTTCATCCCCGGACACATGTGTTACTACTACTGATCCTGTATACGAAGGCGGGTGGCACAATGTCAAAAGTAAAAATGCGCAGAAATATGATGATTGGATGGTAAAAAAATGATCAAATGAACTCATGCCATTTTATAATCACAATTGAATCAACCAATTGTGTCTTCTGCTATTTCTGCCATAGCGAAACCCCCTTCATCAGAATGAAAATCCTCAAAGAAACAGTGTAATATGAGGAAAGAAGAGCAGTCCGAAGAAGATGAGCTCATGTTAAAGCCTAAGTTGTCTTTGACTCTAGAAGATTTTATGAAATCTACATCAAAAGCATGGGCACTGCCCCAACAAACGGCATATCCTGAATTGGATCATCAGGCAGAATCTTCATCAGATGAAGAATTCATCATTGGTTCTATTAACATGATTCATTTAACGTATCCCTATGCCAATGACAGTTTCGATCATGATGAGCCTAAGTTCCATCTATCTAATAGAGGAATTAGAGGAAGAGATAGAGGTCTAGGATACATGGGAATAAATGGATATTCTAGAAGCCACTATTTCAATCCTACCTTGACTAGAACTATATATGTGGTAAAATCTCATGGAAAAACCATTCAGTGGGCTCAACAAGAATAAGATTGCTCTTCCAAGCATGGATAATTCGGTCCTAACTCTGTTATTTTGGAAGACCAATTAGAGGTTACACCTTCTTCCTCTCAGCATATAGATAGACCTAGTCGGTATAATCTATCGAATCAAAGACTATTTCCAATTCTTGCACCGATACGGGATGCATATACTGCCAAATCATCAACTTCCAAGGCTGCTACAAAACCACATTTTCATGATGGGAAACACCGACCTTTGGATAAAAAGTATGATTTCATGAAACATTTGTCCTATGTACCGGCCAAGTGATCAATCCTAGATTCCTTGAATATATCAAAAGATCTTCGAGAGGCACTTATTGAGTCTTTGTCAAGTCCTCCAGAATTAGAAACTGAAATTGTTGCGTATGAGGTCTACCATATAGAGAATGATCCTGCAGAATTCCATGCGGTGATATTTTTTATAGATGAAGATGAAGAAGATGTTGTACATGGACATATCATACCTTTGTATCTATCTGGAAAATTTAATGACATGGACATCTGATGAACTTTCATTGATAATGGCTGAGGAGTAAACCTCATTCCTATTTGTACATTTCGTAGATTGGGACTCACTGAATCTGATTTATCTCCTTCCACTTTGATGTTTCAAGGATATGATAAGAATTAACAAGAACCCCTGAGAAAAATTACACTAAGAATTCAGTTTGGAGACCTTGTGTCTAATTCAGATTTCATGGTAGCTCGTCAGGACTCAACCGTCAACATTTTTCTTAGGAAGACCTTGGCTACATCAACATGCCGTTTTACCTTCTTCATACCATCAATCACACAAATATTGTTTCAATAGTCAAATTGGGACATTGTATGGTGATAAGGCCCCATTCAAAACATGTGAATCTCAATACATTGAGTCATAATTTTATAACATGGAGGGTAAGAAAAAATCCACGGATATGAAGGTCACCAAAATTAATGCTCCAAATGGTTTGGAAAAGATTCTAGTAAACCCATTCATACATGTTAGTACAGATTATGTGCTGCCTATCAATCAAATTGATAGGATAGACCTAAATCCAGACACTATTATGGAAACTTCCACAATGTCAATTATGTAAATCAAGCCAGGAAACATGGGAGAAATTGTTGATTCACCATCAATAATGAAATATTAAATAGAGATGTCTTCATATCATCCGCTGAAATCCAGTAATTCTATGCTTCATCAAACAGGTTGGAAGATGTTATAGCAATACCAATGGAAAACAATGGTTTAAATTCTTAATCCATCATATCCTCCCTATCCCCCTAGGAAGACCCTTCATCATCAATAGGGTCAGAAATGGAAGCCTCTTTTTGAAGATGTTCAAATTTTTACTTCTCCCCTAACCATGGAAATTCATATTTGACATATACTATGCAAGTAGAAATAGAAGAAGTAACACATATTTGTAACGACCTGAAATTTTGAATAAATCTTGTTTCCTAATTTTGTGTGTTATTTTTTTGTACTCAAAAAAACTGTTTCATTGGATAACATGAGTATAATTAAAATGATAATATTGGGTTTTGACTGTTATATGACCATTGGTCAATATGACCACTGGAAAGTGCACATTTCGATATTTGTCTCTAAATACAAGTGATCGTGGTTAATTAATATAAAAAGAAGATTTGATGGCATCACCCAGTAGTTATGGACCAATCGAAGCCCATCTAACAGTACTTGGGAAGGAGGTAGCAACAATGGGCTTTGCTCTGGACCAAACCCAAGCTGAACTTCATCGTATGAAGCTAGAACGGAATCACCTTCGCGAGAAGTTCAAACTGATAGAAATTACTACTAATGCGATATTGGCCGAGAGTCCTTCGGATTCTCTCAGCTTAGCACACCTTAAACTTAGGTCCTATGTTGGTGTGACAGGGGGCTATGTAAGGAGAACGTAACGGCCTTGTGTAATCCTTTGTTTGAAATAAAAAATTTTATTTCTTCTTATGATGGAATTTATGAATTTTCAAATGACCGGATAAATATAGTATGCATATTTTTTATGAATTTCAGGAAAAGGATATTTTAAAAATGTTTATGTAAAACTGAAATAATTAAAAAGATGTAATGATTTTCAAAAAAATGTTCTTCTACAATTATGTTCAGTACGGAATTTATAGTCTAATAAGATCAACAGGATTTTTGAGGAATAGTAAATTATGAATAGTGATTTTATGCTTAGGATTAGTAATGTGTCCAAATGGATTAGTAATCTCATTTAAAGAAAGTATTAATATAATTTAGACACCTTGATTAAGTAATGTGATTCAATAAAATGGGTAAATAACGGTTTCATAAATATTTAGTCAAGTATTAGATTTTTGGGTGAATAGTGTTTTTTAATTTGAAATCTAATTAAAATTATTTAGAAAATAATTTTTCTAAAATGGACTTTATTTTTGTACTCAGACCATCAATATTATGTTATGGTAATTTTTGAGGATTTTTCTGAAAAAAATGAATTTTCGGTGAATAGTGTATTTATTTAAAAATTAATTAAAAATATTTATAAAAATATTTTTATTAAATTGAGTTCATTTTTGAAATCAAAGCATCAATATTTGGTTATGGTGAAATTTTGGTATTTTTCTGAGAAAGTTGAATTTTCGATTAAATAGTGAAAATACAGTTTTTAAGTTATGGGTGTTTAATGACATTATTAAATGATGTATTAAGTATGTAATCAATATGGTCGACTTATGAATAGTATGATAAGGTATGAGGTGTCCCAAGTGACCAATACCATGGGAAAATACCATGGTCAAGCCCATGATTTTTTCAAAACCATTAATGAGGTGTCCCTTGGCCATTAATGCCTTGTCCCCTCACTTTCCCTATAAATACCAAGCCATCCTCTCATCCATTCGACTCTCAACTCTCCCCCAATGAAGCTCTGGTCACATTACCTCCCAAGGAGTCCTTCCATGGTTCCCCCAAGCCCTCAAGATCCCAACCATTGAGTTTTAAGAGTTATGTTTTATGGTAAGGGATCCAAACTCTCTCTTTCTTTTCAAAAGCTCTCTTTTAAGTCATTTATTTTATGATCCATGTTCTTATGTTGGAGGATGTTATTTTATATTATTATTACTTCCATTTTCATTTTAATATAATGAGATATCCCCTCTTACCCTCATTATTTAGTTTTATGAATGTTTAAGTGGCGCTGTTAGGCTGCCGAAATTTTGGTAACGGATTCCTTCTCCCATCTCTTTTTTCAAGATCTATTTTCGTGTAAAGTATTTCAAGTTTCTTTTTATTATGTTGTGGTATGATCTCTATATCTATCATACTGATATTTTATGATAATATGATGAGAGGCCCCATTTTATATCTTCAATTCAGTATTTTGAAGTTTTAAGTGGCGTCATTAGGCTCCCGAATTTTTAAGTGGTTTTTTCACCTTTCTCATTTTTCAAAGATCTACTTTGATGTCAAGTCTTTCAATTTACTTTTTATTATGTTGGGGTTATGATATCTATATCTATCATACTGAACTTTTATGTTTATATGATGAGAGACCCTATTTGATCTTGTCAAATCATTTTTTTTATGTTTATGTGACGCCGTTAGGCTACCAAATTTTCATATGAGAAATCATATTTTTGTCTTCTTTTCATTTTTATCATTTCATATGGTATGTCTTTAAAATTTCATTACCGTGTTCTTAAATCCATTATATTTTGTTCCCCTACTGTTTTATGGATCATCTATGAGTGGGTGACCCATGTCCCCTCTCTTTTTAATGTTTTCAAAAACCTTTTAACATAGCCGTTATGCTACA
The DNA here is from genome assembly GCA_963277665.1 of Viscum album. Lineage (NCBI taxonomy): Eukaryota > Viridiplantae > Streptophyta > Magnoliopsida > Santalales > Viscaceae > Viscum > Viscum album. The sequence goes on from OY728157.1 coordinate 1,099,187,358, forward strand.
GATTTTCCATCTCAAAATGTCTCTCTCTTTTTCTAATTTTTTATTATTTTTTAAGTGAATAATCAAATATCTATTTTCTATAGGGGTATTCACATATATACCAATTTGTTATATTTTAAATTCTGGTATTTACATACATGGGACCCATCTTCCGTTTCTGTGGGTTTTAAAGTGACACAAAGATTATGTCCTTAAAGCAGTTTTTAAATCATTATGATTATGAAATGAAACCCATTTATTTTATGCTATATGGGTTGTTTATTAAATTATTTATGATGATATATGTGGCTCACATGATGATAAAGACAAATTTAAGGATGTGACCTGATAGCGCTCCAATGCATTGGGTAATGACTTAATCACTAGAGATGACCATTTAGACTGATACCTTGGTGAATAACCTTGGTATTTTTTATTGACACATTGGGGATGGACCTTGGTAAAACTGAAATGATTTTCATTGTCAAATGTTGTAGCCACATATTCATGTAATGAAATATGTTATTTTGATTATGATATGCCTCATGATTTCATTCTCATGCTTTAAAGTTCTTTTCATGACTTTATTGATGTATCTCAAGTTCACATGTTAAATGTTTCCCTGGTTTCCCTTACTGGGCCTTCTGCTCACCCTTTCTTTTGATGTATGTACACAGGTTTTGAGATGTAGTAATGAACCTAGGATGGACATAAGGAGAAGCCTTTCCAGTGTTTAAGAAGAATGTTTTTTTTGTTTCATGTTTTATGTTCCTGGTTTCCAAAACCCTAAACCTAAAAGATAATCAGTTTTGTATAATTTAATGAAAGTTTATGTGACAAAAAGGAGTGAAGATATAATTTTGAAGAAGGATAGGAAGATCTCAGGGATTATTCTCCAAAATTTGAAGAGGTTATCTCTACCCCTGTGGATGAACTAAGAGAAATAAATCTGGGTACAAAAGAAGATCAATTCCCTACTTTAATTAGTGCAGCCATGACTCTTGAAGTGAAAGAAATGTATACTTCAATTCTAAAGAAAAATAATGATTTATTTGTTCAGAATTATATAGAAATTATGGGTCTTTATCTCGATGTTTCCACTCATCATTTGGGATTTCCAGAAGAACATCGAGGATTCCAGAAAGCTGCGAGAAGAACACCCCTAACTATTTCCTCCAAAATTGAAGCTAATGTTCATAAGCTTATCAAGGTTAAATTCATCATATAATTTCAATATCCAAAATGGCTGGCTAATATTGTCCCTGTGAAAAAAAAGAATGAAAAAATTAGAGTTTTCATTGACTTTAGAGATCTTAACAGGCACTATCCTAAAGATGATTTTCCGGTCCTGATTATAGAACTTCTAATTGATGCAACAGATGACTATGAAGAACATTAATTCATTGATGGATATTCTGGGTATAATTAAATCCAAATGTCTCTATAGTATGAATAATATAAAGACTTTAGATCTCTTTATGGTGTGTTTTGCTATCGGGTAATTCCCTTTGTCCTAAAGAATGCAAGAGAAACGTATCAACATGTCATGCACCATATCTTCAGACCCTTTTTAGGAAAATATGTTGAATGTTATGTGGACAATTTGGTAGTCAAATATATAAAATGTTCTAATCATTTTTTCGATCTGGAAATCATATTCTTCAAACATCGACAACACATTTTGAAGATGAACCACTTGAAATGTTCTTTCGGGGTAACGTCTAGAAAATTTTCAGCTTTATTGTATGTCATTGTGTTATCGAAGTTGATCCTAAGAAGAAAATATCAATCCATGACATGTCACCTCTTAGAAATTTCAATAAATTAAGAGGAATTAAATGACACATGTCCTATATTCAGTGTTTAATTGCCAATAAAGTAGGAAAGTGTTTACCCTTTACCAAATTAATGAAGAATGGAGTTAGCTACAAGTGGACTGAAGAATGTCAAGAATTATTTGATATCCTTAAGAAATATATCTTTATTCCACCATTATTAATTAAATCTATTGAAATAATATGACTAGTTCTCTATGTGACAGCTTTAGAGTGATCATTGGGTGCCTTCCTTGCCCATATTAATGATACTGGGAATGAAAATAGCCTTTACTATCTTAGTTGGACTATGCATGAGGCAGAAAATCGATATTAAAGTATCAAAAAGTGCTTCCTGGAATTAATATTTGTAGATCAGAAATTGAGACACTAACTGCAACATCATGAGGTCCAATTGGTATATCACAATAACCCGTTAATATTTATCCTTAGTTTTCCAAGGCTTACAGGATGTCTGGAAAGTTGGGAAGTTATTTTGCAGCAGTTTGATATCCAGTATGTGTCTCAAAAGGAAATAAAGGGTCATGCTCTAGACCATTTCCTTGTTGAACACCCATCTACAGAAGATACATCTTTAAATATTGATCTTCCAGTTGAATACCTATTCTCTATTCAAGATAATCCTCAAACATGGGAAATGTACTTTGATAGTGCCTCCAGAAGTCCAACAGAGAAGAAAATTGAAAATCCTAAATTCAATAAAGTTGGAATAGGAATCATGCTTATTTTCCCAGAAAAGGCAGTGCTACCCTATTCCTTCTTATTGATGAAAGGTGGAATAAACAATGAAGCGGAATGTCAAGATCTCAACGCAATCTTGGAATTGGCACTTCAGGCACAAGTGAATCACATGAAGGTAAAAGGTGATTCAGATTTGTTAATTAAAAAAATCAATGAGGATTATGACAGCAGAATGGAAGAGTTAATCCCTTCGTGTGATTACATCAAAGATTTAATGGTGGAATTTCCCTCGGAACTGACATTTTCATATGTCCCATGATCACAAAATTCCCAAGCTGATGCACTGGCTAATGTAGCCACAACCCTAGAAGATCCAAAATGGGACAAAACAATCTTCAGTATTTCCCACCATCGTGTAGTTTCACATTTTATTCAAATCAGATCATAGGAAATCAATGAAATTAGTCCCATTTATAAACCATATATTCATACTATAGGATGGATGACATCTATCAGGAAATACCTTCAAAATGGAACACTCCCACCAGATAGAGCCGGGGAAAAACAAGTCTGACGACGTGTGGTCAATTTTACTCTTTATGATAGCCTAGATCACCAAAAAATTATTTACAAGTCAGGTTTTGGAGGAATTCTCTTTAGGTGTATTGATGGTGAAGAGACAATGGCATTCATGAATGAAGTATATACAGGAGTTTGTGGGGCTCACCCATTTGGACATAGGAATTCTTGTCAAATCTAAAGGCATGCATACTTCTGGCCTTCAATGATGCAAAATTGGGTTGATTTCACTAAAAAGTTTCATTCTTTACAAATATATGCCTACTTCATTCATCAACCCCCGAATTTTCTTTATACAGCTAAATACTCTTGGCTGTTTGCTACATGGGGAATTGATGTAATAAACCTTAACCTTCAGATAAAGCTAAGTAGTATAAGTATATTCTTACTACTATTGACTTATTTTCCAAATGGGAATAGGAATTACCTCTCAAAGAGGTTTGTTCTAAAAGCATTGTTAGCTTTTTCAAGTCCAACATCATTATTAGATTTGGTGTTACTCATACCATATTGACGAATAATGGCACCAACTTTTTTTCATCTGAGGTAATAAAATTGTATCGAGAATAAAATATCAGGTCCAACCTTTCATCTCAGTATCATGCAGCGGCCAATGGTCAAGTATAGTATTTCAATAAGACTCTTTCTAACATACATCAAAAGATAGTTGATTAATATAAGAATTCATGGTCGGAAAAACTTTTTCACGCTCAATGGGCTTATCAAACTACCACCTGCACTGCTACATGATCAACTCTATATTCATTAGTTTATGAAACAGAAGTAGTCTTGCCTATTTTAGTCCAATTACATTCTCTTAGTATCACCTTTTGGGATCAGTTACCTACACATGATCAATTTCAAAAGATATGGGATTAATTAGAATGACTAGATGAGAAAAACTTGTGCACACTGCACCATTTAGAAGTCTATCAAAATCAAATAGCAAGAGCTTTCAATAAAAAAGTTTTTCTTCATTTATTCATTCAAGGGAAATGGGTATTGGTCCTCCGAACCTGAATGATACCTTGAAAGAAGCAACCAAATCATGAGCTAATGTGGGATGGACCTTACTCAATACATAGGATCTACTCTAATGGATCTAATTCATTAATCTCAAGGGATGGAGAACTCATTACAACTCCATCTTATGCAAGATTCTTGAAGAAGTATTTTGTGTAACATAAATACAATTCCCTATTGTTCTTGTTGCAGGACATTAAACTCCATAGCCCCTCTATCATCTAGCATGATGTTAATCTATTCCACTCTATCGTTCAACATGACATTAAACCGTGCATCATCTAATTTGCAAGACGTTAAACTGCCAAGAACACCATGACTATGACACATTACATTAAACTTTTATCGCCGCATGCACAATTGTCTTTAAAACTCTTTTTCCAAGCATGACCCAAGAAGATAATCATGCATAAGCCCCACACCATCCTTTGTGGTCGCATCTTTTGTGACACCATCATCAGGTCTATTACTACTTCTTGTTTCTCACACTGAGCATGACTCACATGAGCTTAGAGTAAGCTTTTTCCCTAACAACATCTCTGGGCCACTAACCACGCTTATGTCCCACATCATCTTTGGGTCGATGTCCTCAAGTACACCCCAATCTCCAAATCCCTCTCAATTGAACTACACGGACATTGATCATTTTCTCTTAGGCCAGGTACGTGGGCAACCTCATGAGGTTCAAGCCCAAAAACACTTTCTTCACATCAATTCACCTTTATCCCATACGATGCTGATCCATGAATCCCCCGTCAACCGTCTTATTCATATTGGTTAGCTTTTGTTCTACATGATGTTAAACTATGTATTCCCCACCGTCCTAGCTATATGACGTTAAACCATAAAGTTCCCCATTATCCTTGCTGCAAGACACTAAACTACATAGCATTGGTCCATGCATATGACTTTAAACTATTTGCACTTTTGTCTAATTTGACAATAAACTGCAACAATCCTTTCTACCCTAACACGAAAGGAATTATCATTGACATGGTCTCTTGTTGTGTCATGTTTCATGAACTATGTGTGGCTTGATTCTTATCCTTGTGAGATACGTAGTGAAACCGAAGTCTTTAATCATGGTTCCATCCATAATTGCAATAATGTCTTCTTTACCCCTCATATGTATGAACGGAATATTTACAAAGGATATTTCAAGAACTATGTGCATATTGATTCCCATCATCGTGGGATATGTAGGAATGCTTGATCATTCCTTGAGTATAGCCCTGAGCCTTTGGGCCTACCCCCAATCTCCACTTTCAGTCCCTTGGCTGAAAGTCCCCCTAGGACCACAAGGTGTGATGTGGAACACCCTGGAATTTATTCACATCAAGTTTATAAAAAATTCACGATGTGTATCCCTCACTATTGTCCATGAACTATGACCCTAAAAAAATATCTTCCATGCTCTTTTCATGCTTGTCATTAAATTGTATTTTGAGAACTACGTGTGGCTTGATAATCATCCTAATGAGATACGTAGTGACATCCAGAATTTCAATTTAGGACCTATCCACAACATTAGAAAAATAATATTCTTGACCTTCATAACCCTTTTCTTGACTAATGTATGCAAGATGTCTGATACCTGAGAGTTCATTTTCTTGACTATGTAGCATGTGCCGTTAGGCGGCCTTGCATAAGTTTTCTACATAATGGACCTATCAGACAAATATGCTACTACATGACATTACAGCTTATTCCCCAGTTGGCCCTGCATAATTCAGCCCCCATAATAGGTTATTCATGTAATGGAAACATCATTCTTAGGAGAAGCCTCTTTTGTCCCTATTGGTCTTAACGGTGATATGTAGGGATCTGTAAAAAACTTCCATCCTTAAGATATTTGTTCCATAATCTTTTTCACTATCTGAAACTATTATGTCATATAATGTTTCTATATCTTGTTTTAGTCATATGATTTAAAACCAAAAATAACTTTTTTCCAATGTTTGGGTCAGACCTTCGTAGAAGTCACATTCCTCCAATTCTATGAAAATATTGATTGGAAATATCCTTTCCATATTCAAGTTCCATCCATAAATCATACTCTATGCTTTGAAAAATTGGAATCCCTATAAAACTTTCTTTAGTTTTTAGAAATAGAAAGTCAAATTTCTGAGAATTCTTTTACCCGACTGTGCAGCACGTTCCCTTAGTTGGCCTTCCATAAGTTTTCTACATTACAGACTTGTTAGCCAAATGATACAACTATTTGACTATGTAGCTTATGCCCTAGTTTCCCTGCTTAATTCAGCCCCCATAACGGGTTAGTCAAGTAGTGGAAACTTCTTTCTTATAAAATACTTCCGCTAATGCCTTTTATCTATTTTCCCAGGTCATTCCTCATATTAAAATTTTCTGAAGTCACAGTTTTCAATTTCCCCCACCATACATGAACATTGTAATATGTTTTTAAAAAAATTATCAAGAATTGAGTCAGTATCATCTATTTGGTCAAATATATTTTACCATAAAAATTATCCTTTTTATAGTCCAACATGCATGACTTTAAACTGTTAATAACAAAAGACATGGTACTCATTAAATTGGGAACCAATAAAGGGTAATCTGATCAAAAGTCGAGTCCTGGCTCGCTAGACATACATTTTGTATGATATAGGAAATATTGATCAATTAAAAGATAATGTTTGTGAGTTTGTTTATATAGCCCTAGTAAAATTAAAACTATGTTTATCAGGCCCTTTGGATTAAGTAAAAAAAAGAGAAATTATCATGATAGAAGATGAATTGTTTATCATAGATGAATAGGATAAGAATAACATCCACAAACTGGAGTCTCTTGTTTTTTTATTATAGAAGACTTTCAACATGACTTCTCATTTGTTTCACAGCATCCCGAGCTTCGTCAGTAGCCACTTGAAGTTCATTTACTCGTCCATATTCACTCTCTTCAGCTCGACGTAGTGATTCATTGGCATATTTGATGTCTTTTATACCATCTTCTTGGACATCTTCCAGCGAATTATGATGCTGATCAAGCTCTACAATAACAACATCTAGCTCTTGCTGAAGGTGCAATTGCTACACAATCATCATCACGATATTTTGCTCTAGCTCCTTCAACTTTGCAGGATAATCAGCCTTATCTTGGGACACTATAGCCTGAAATTCATTGATATTGATCATCAATGTAACTCTAATCAGGACTTGACGACACCTTTTCTCTTACTCCCTCCTTTGAATGACTTGTTTCACAACGACATGGATTTCATGATATCCAAATCCACCAAGTCCCAACATGATGAACAAGGATTAAAGTCTCGGAGTTCTCGAAGGCATATCTTTAATAGGAAACTCATATGTTATAATTCATATATTTTTTCATGCCTTGTGACGTGACAATTGGAGAGCCTTTTTCACCTCAAGGTCTAATTCATCATCACTATCATAGGGAGGAACACAGTCTGGGATTAATGCACTTAAGGAAGTGCCATGTTTTGCTCCTTCCCTGACCCTGGTTGCTTCACCTTTTTATATTGTTTTGTCTAAGGCTGAGGCTTCACCTCCTGATCTAGCCATTGATGTTGACAGACCTATTTGGTCAATTGAGAGTATGGTTAGTTTCGAAGGATAGTAAAACATGATTGATTTTCTTACAGGTTAAGTAATCATAAAATATCATCATCTTTTACCTATCATTAGATCTAAAACATGTGAAGACTTCTCCCCATCTTTCCTAGAATCAATGGTATTTTCATGATGGGTTTCAAGAGGGTCTTATTTTATCTAAGTTCCACCTGAGCCAGTGTTTCTACAATCATAGTGTTGACATCAATGTATACACCCTTTTCAAGCATTGTTGGTTCGACAGTTTCTTTATATGGAACTATATATTTTTTAACCAAACATGGTTAGAAGTGTAATCATGAGAATATTAAACATACAAATGTTGAAACTCACATCAATTTTCTTCTATAACTAGATATCAAAAATCTTCTAAATAACATGCTAATTTAACTTGTTATAAAATTTTGACAAAGGACATACCATGTTTCATCATTTTATCCAATTATGTCCTAGATCCTAGTTTTGTCTCACTAGTGAGAACACTCGGTATGTCTTCTTCATGACATTCATCTAGCAATCTATGACCCCGGAAAGATTCTTCGTAGATAGTTGTGGGCCCAGCTACATTACTAGACAACTGTTCTGGTGCATGTGTTGAATCTAAAACATCACAGAATAGAAGTTATTTTATGTCTCATTTGAGGTTCTCTGATGTATTGTTAATTTACCAGAAGCATATTCTATCCTGGCATCAGAAACAGGAGCATTGTTGGGAACAGATGCCAGCTCCTCTACTATCATTATTTCTTCTGCAACGACCATTTGAGCAGGAGCTTGTAGCTATTCTCCAACACCATTCATTTTACTCTAAGGATGTCCAGTCCTTTCCTTTAAAGGGGAAACTGAATAAGCCCCTGAAATCCCAATAAGTTTGATAACTTTTTCATAAGTTAATATTCATGTCAACCATAAAGACTTACCACTAATGATAAAGAATTTGAATGTCGTCTTATTTCTTTGATGCTTTTTCATCTTGGACTTTTTGGGTGAAATGGAGTCATCATCTCCAAAAATAGGTATTGGAGACAATAACACTGTTTCTAACTCTTTATCCATGACTTGCTGGCCTGTAGATACTTTTCCCGGCTCATGAGGAGATTCAGTGGATCTACAAGCAGTGCCACCAGGAATATACCGTGATGAAGGGATTTCATTAGTTCTTTCCTTTACAAGCTGCTGGTTGAAGAAGACTATTTACTTAAATAACAATGATTTTAATAAATTAAAATTTAAAATCAAATATAAATATGAGAAAAAAGGAAAAATACATCTTCAGGAGCCACATAATCACACCACTCTTCATATAATGAAGGACCAATACCCTCAGTGTTACCACGGTCCATTATTTCCTCCACCAATTTGGTGATAGTAACTGACTTATCAGTGGCATATATGAGTGTTTCAATCTATTTGATGTAAACCCTCACTTCATTGGGGTTTTCCATAAAAATCATTTTGGAGGAAACCCGGAGATTCCCCACTCCAGGGATATGCAACCCTTTGCATAAGTCCATCCAAGAGGTTTCAATATCCCAATTTAAACTCTGTAATGTCCAGACAGCCTCTCGTCATAAATATTCAAAGTGTACACCTGAGGGTAGTGAGGAGGGACCTACAATCTAGGACATCAAATTCTTCCCAGCTCCTGCAATCAAAGATAAAGGATATGAAAATGATACTTATTGCTTTTTAAAATTATGGAAATTAAATTCCCTCAATTATATAACTCACCAGGAGTTGATGGAGTAGGTCACTTGACACTGGAAGGCAGATTATATCTGGCACAAGGCCAATTTGACGCATTTTGAGCCTCATCATCCCTGTCCTTGGAATCTGGTGAATCAGCTTCGGGTGAGGAATCCAGTGAATCTGCTCTAGGTGAGGAAGAGTCGCCTACCAAATGAAAAGATTCGTTCCAAATGGTTCTCTTCTTTTTCCCCACCCAAGGGACCGACTGATTCAGAACCCCTTTAGGGTATGATGATACCCAGCTCTTAGCATACCATGTAGTCAATCGACTTGCCACTCTAACAGCCTGTAGATCAAATACTACACAGTCTTCTCCATAGACGTCAACAACCATAGTTGACAAGAAACCCTCAGTTGCTTCTCTAAACAGACATGCACTTTAGGGGATACATTAATTTGCAGAAGAACTTTGAATTGACATGTGAATCTGTATGGTGCATAGGCCTCACATATAATTTCTATGTTAATCCTCGTGGCCAGTGTACCATCTCTACATGCTAGCATATATACCCTTAATTCTAGGCTAGATATTCCATCATCAACAAATCGCCCTGTGGGTGGATTTCCATAAGGAAAGAAATCAAACTCCTTGAACATGATCAGCCTTATTTTTATATTATAATCATTGAGGGATAAGGGAGAAATTCCAGTAAAGTCCTGAATAGAATGTCGGAAAGAACTTCGAGGAACATGTACCCCACTTTATATAGAATATGTCCTGAAGTGAATGTTGATCCATCCTCATAAAACATGTAATGGTCCCACTATTCTTAGAGGAGACTTACCCATATAAACATGGAGTATGCTCCTATGAATATTTGAAAAACTGTGGTGGCCAACCGAACCATCTTTCTTTCAGCCAGCTTCGCTGCAATGACAAAGATCCATGGCCTCAGACCTCCTTTTGAATCCCGAATTGATATAAGGTAAACACTGAGCAATAAGGCCAAAAAGACTACCAGACGGGTCTTCACTTGAATTTTATGGTTCTCTTCATAGCCCCACTTATCAAACTCTCCTACTTCCAAAATTGGCCAAAATGTGCCTAGAGCACCCCACTTTACTGCTCTAGGGAATCTAGTATGATGAGTGTAAGAAGGGCCCTCCACATTCTTCTTAATAAGAAACATTTTAATCCAATAATTTTGATGAATATATTTACTGTATTGGGTTTTCATAGTGGTGGGATTCTTAATCTTGTTAAACAATTTATTTAACACTCGAGCCAAATCCTAAGTCTCCTCCAAATCATTCCAGTTCAACTTGGGGGAAATGAAATCATCATACATATCTCCCAAAATTGGAGCTAATGAAATCTTGTAGACATCCCACAAACTGATGCATACTTCTCCAAACGTCAGGTGTAAATAATTCGTTTCTGGGCTCCAGCGGCTGATTAACTCCAACACGAAATTGTCATTCCTATAGACACATTTCATCCCAGCCCAGATAGCTTCATGTATTGCAGTTACATTCAGATCATCGACAAACTCTGTCCAGGTTTATTGTACCCAATATTCCCAAATCCAAGTCAGCTTCACACCTCCTCCAAGATGGAAATCCCAACTCTTTTTCCATCCCTTATATTGGTCAATCTGAGAATTTCAGAAAATAGAGGGATAGAAATGAAACTACAGTTCAGGATTGTGAGGCTTCTATTCTAGAGCACATGGTCTATGATGCATTTTGTATGCCTTCTCTATTGTTCCATCATTGGCAAATGATCCTGCAACTGAGACTTTTGCCGAAGAGAAATTGGTGTATTTTTTAAACAAGGAATAAGGAATATAATTCCTTGCCTCTGGAATGCTAACTCCTTGTAGATGAACATGGCCATACAATGTCAATTTGATGCTCTGTGGGAAATTGTAATGATATTTCATCAAATACATAGCTAAATCTGGGAGAGTTCAATTATAGATAACATAATAATTCTGGCTGATGACGTTCATCATGTCAACTATTCTCTTACTGGCCAACTCATCACCTGATCCAATTTTTCTGGGAGCCATTAAATGTGCACAAATATCAAACCGATGAACCTTATGTAATTTTTTTAGTAAAATATTGATGAAGGAATTCAAAAAAATGGCAAAGTCATTAAGGGGTGCCAAACATGCGCGCCACAGACCCTTGATTTCTCCGGCATAACCTCAGAACTGAATCCTCTTTCATTTTCGGATCCAACTATGAGGGGTACTTTTGTTGGCACTCCATTCCATCACCGAGTCCAATGAATGGAAAATGGGAATACCTTAAGCACAAAAAGGGTCACCCATTGAATATCATCAAAAATTAACAAATGCATGGGCCTGGAGCACATGTCGATTGAGGCTCACACGTTTCCTGGGCGCCACGCAATTCACCTACACATCACGCAAGTCACTTGTGTGCTACTTATGTGTCACACATGTTACTTGCGCGACCTATCTGATTTTTCACCCAAGGTGCCCGGTGGCCTATAAATAGCCCCTGTGGGCCCCCAATTTAGAGGAAAGATATTCCAAAACTCAGATTCAAGCTCTGGTCATCCAACTCTTCAACACAACTCTTCCGAAATCTAATATGGTAAATTTTTACCTAGAATGGAAGTCTTGAAAGAGTAGGATAATGCCAATGTGTTTAGAATTCATCAACACTTGCACACCTAAGTGTCTAGACCTCCTTAAAAGTGGAAAAACTTGCGCACCGCCCAACCATTTCGATGAAACTTACACTCCATCCTTTATGAAACATCTTAGGATATTACTAAAGGCTTGAGTTAAGTCTTGCCCAAGTATTACCCTACAGATTATTCATCGGCCAGGTGAACACATGACGTGCAAGTATACTTGCATGACCAAGACATGTGTGCCAAATGATTTGTTTGAACAACACTTGCGCACTAATTTCATTTTTGTGCATCTGTCTCATTCACCTCTCCTCTTCATCCCCCGAAACCCTTTTCAAACCCATTTATGGCGTGGCTCCTTTTTGGGCTTTCTATTCTGAAGGGAATTATGTGAGAACCTCTCCAAAAACCTCGTGACTTAAAATCATTATGTCACCATGGTTAGAGGTTTCCTTTATATAACCTTATCCTTTAATATGAGAAGATCTTTTGATTTAGGGCATCCTGTTTAGGATTAAGCCCCATGTTCCCTTGTTTTGGGCCTCCTTCTCAGGTGTAAGCCCCGGGATAAAACTCCAAATCTCTATAGTGTATAAGTACATTTATGTACCCTGTTCATGGGTGTTATTCTTGTAGTATGTCCTGGTATTCATCTACTTGGGTTGTCATACATATGAAATCCCCACACCATTTCTCATGATTGCTTATTTCGTGGCACCATCATTATGTTTACTGATTTCTCTTTTTTCTCGCATCTGGCATGACTCACATGAGCTTAGAGTGTAAATGTAATCACGGAATCTCTTTCTAGCCATTAACCATGCAGAAACCCCACATCTCTTCACCAGAACTACGTGGACTTTGATATCTGCCATAAAAGTAGAGTACGTAGGAAACCTTTATAGGGTTCATCCCCATCATTCATTAATTCTTATCTGTCCCATATAAAGTTAAACTATACCCTTTTTTTGAACTACATGGGTTCTAATTCCTTTTCAATGAGTATACATTGGTTTCCCATCTGTAGGTACGATCCCAACCTCAAAATAATCCATTTTTTTTGAATGACAATAAACTTCAAGTGCCCCACTAAGTGGCTTTAAAACCAGTATGTCATCATAATGACCAAGGGATTTATATGTAATGTATTTATGTATACCATTGACTAAGAATATCTAATACATACTGATGATTCTCCATCGATGAAGAACCTCAAATACATATAAATGATTCTCTAAATCCTATACATATCAATCATTTATTTCCAAATCTAAAGGAAAACTCATTTTAATGCTTGTTTAATTAATAAGGATTTATGAACATAACTTAAATATATAAAAGAGTCCTTATATAGGCAGTAATTCCACCCAAAAAGGTGTAATGATCCTGAAATCCCATCCTCTTGACCAATGCAAATTTATAAAGCCTCATCGGTCCACAACTATTTAGAACCTACCTATGGAATGTAGGTCCAAATAGATATAGAATCATTGGGTGTTTCCAGTTCTACGAATAAACCCATTAGAAACCGATTGGAAAGTTCGAACCTTAATAAAAACAAGATCATCTCCATTTCCAGAAGAAATTCCCTTATATTGATATCCATTTGTTTGGTACTTATCTTGATTAGTTATATGTTATTTTTTAAAAAATGTATGTTTCTGGGGTTATGCGTGGTTGACTCATAGTTATGGAAAATTTTGTGGTTTGGACTTGAAAACCGTTATAATGGTCTAATCTAAGGGGAGTTTTATGGTTCTTCTATATTGTGCAACCACCCCTCAAAACTGTCAACCCTTTTATATTTCTGGCTTGCATAGTTATAATATAGATAAATTAACCGTGTGGAAAAACCATTATACCCACCTAGAATCCCAATAAGGGATCATAGGTACTACTATCTGTGTAGCCCATAATAGAAAGTTGTGATCACTATTTTTTAATACAATGAAAATTCATTTAAAAATATTATGACAACTAGATTAACCCCTAATAAACCTCATTCATCCCTAATATGATTCTATAGCCTTTAGTGGTTCTGTAGAGATGATTTTGTCTCTTCCAACCCCTTCTAAAAGTATGTAAAATCACCCTTCATTGTGTTTTTCCTCCTTCTGCTGAATTTTTATCCTTTCATGTGGTTTCTCCTGATCTCCTATTCACTACATTTTAGAGTGTGATAGACCATCTTGTTATTTATGGATATAATCTTTGTTTTTATGGATCATTATTCTAGGTTTTACTTATTCATATAATTCATATATGTTTTCATTGGAGTTCCCATTGTGGGTGTTGATTTGATCATGTGTTTAACGTTAGGTGGTTCCACAATTCTTTTCCATAAAACTAACCATGATTAATTGATATATTTTTAAAGAGATTGAATTGATTTAAAAACTAGGATTTTAGATTATTTAGAGGATGATTTGAATAGGGTATAGAAAATTGTGAAAACCCCCAGTTTCAATAAACTTTAAATTATTTGGTGGATTTTGATAAAAATTATGGCATGAATTGAATGTTGATTTTATGAACTGATTTAAAGTGTATTATTAATAAAATTTTATTAATGTGAAAGTCGATTTTAAATGGAATTAATATGATGAAGACCTATGATTTGGTTTTGAAATTGAAATGATATGTTGAACATGATATTGGTCAATTGAATTTTGAATGATGAATAGATTTGAAATAAATGATTTTCTCAAGAATGGTTGACTGATTGATTAAAGGACACATGAGCTAGAGTATTTAGTAGGAAATTAAGACATTTTCACTATGAACCTAACTCCCTAGAAATGGATAATTGATGACAACACTAACTAAACCATGTTTGGAATGAATTTTTATGATCAATCCATTAATGGGATGTTTACTGATTATCTCAATGTATTTATAATTAAGAAAGTGTGCACACATATTTGATTGATGATGATGATTGAGAAGTGTGTCAATCCTATAGCTATAATCTAACGTACCTCAGTGATTATGACCATATTTTTTTTCATTTATTACATGATTACACATGAAATTTTGTAAAGAACATTTTTATTCTAGCTAACTAATTTATATAAAAGGCTTTAATAATATTTTCATTTGATCCATTTTTTGATATATCTTCTATCATTTGATTTGAAAGAATGTTTTGTTTTAAAGTATAAAAATAAATTTACATACATTGTTTCATTTTAATTGAATTATTAAATGGTTTAAATAGTATGAAATTGATTATAGAACACTTAGTGATATTTTGTTGGGTTGGTAAGGTCACTCCCAAAATTTTTCTTCATGAATTTGAATATAATTTTTATTTTATGACTAATGTAAGGGAAAGAACTTTCTAAGAGATTGTAGTTGTGCTTGATTTGTGTTATGATATAGTGATAAAGGTGACTAGTGGTTATGGGATACACTTTTTTCATGGATTTTGTATTATATTTTACCTCAACATATGTGGTGTACTTGGTGATGTACCATTTTAGTTTTTTCATTATCTACCTACCTAATGTACTTTCCCGTCGAGAATAGTTAAGCATATCGCCTATGTTTTGATTTATCTTCTATTTTTTGTGAACATTTAAAAAAACCATTTTCTTGAATGTTTGATATGATGAAAAGTGATGGTTTGCAACTTTTGGGGATTGGGACCACCCTTTAGACCATGTTAGGATTGTTCTAGGTATTATTGTACTAGGGTATTAGGGAGAGTAGATGAACAAATGGTATTAGTGGGAGGTTGAACATCTTTCCTTGATGTGGGTATGTTTTCTAGGATTTACTAGTCAACATGATGTATGAATTTTGGGACTTCAGAGGAAGATAAAAGTGATTTCTTGGCCATTTGTCATCATAAATATTCTTAAGTCAACATGGGTTGTTGGGAAAATAGTTTTTTCGGAATAATTTGATCTGATTAAAATCTTTTCACTAAAACTGAACTGATTATCCTGAGAACCAAAAATATTTAATTCTATTTTATAGAATTTATATTAATATATCTCTTAAGATATTTCATAATCTTTCTATAATTTCTGATGAATTTTTGTTCCTTGTTGACATTGTGTAGTCGCATTCCTTGGAGAATACATTTTAGTCATCCACATGAGAAAGATTTTGGTAAACCATAATGAGTGAATACTCTAGTGGATCAGAATCATGTTTAGATAGTGGTTCATTCTATCCATGCAATGGGATTGGTAGTTACACCTACTCCCATTTAGGCTCTAGTAGTGGAACCTTGATGTGGTGAATTTGGGGATCTGGTCTTTAGTTTATTCGATGGAATAAACCATATTTATAAGGCTTGAATGTTTCTCAAGTGGATGAGGATTGGTCGAGAATGGTCAATATCCCATTTTAGGTCATGGAAACACCTGACTCTATTAATGTGAATTGTGTTACCTTTAATCTTGAGGAACCGAGGACTTGATGGAGACAGTGAAAAAACATGAGGTTCTACAGTGGAATGAATTTAGAGATCATTTCAATGAGTAGTTCTATCCAAAATATATGGTCTTGAAAATTTATGTGGGGATTCATATCCACTATTACGGTGACATAATAATGATTCAGTATGAAAACAATTTTATTGAACTTATTTAGTTTTCTCTAAAGGTAGTGACGAATGATAAATTGAGAACACAATGAATTTATAAGGGTATTTGATATAATATTTGTTTCTAGGTTTTCTTAATGAATATCACCACATATTTGGGTATGATGGATAGAGAAATGATGGGAAATCTTTACCTGACATGTATGTCAGTGTTGATAGGAGTTCCCTTTTTCTCCAAGTGTATGTTTTTTAGTTCGATTAAAAGAAAAAATGAAGTTTGATGAGAATCACGGTGTCTTTAAACAACATTCATCATCTATAACTCATTTAGTGAATAGAATAGTCCTTATGAGTAATTACCTGATACTATTTATGAAATATTTCTCTTTAAAAACATTTAATTTATTTTATATCTTATATTACACTTAATAGTTTTTTAAGATGAACTGTGTAACCATATATGTGTCTCTTTTCGCTTAGTATTTGGATTGGTGGGTTCGAATAGTAATGACTAAATTATGAAAAAATTGTTTCTAAACATTTATAAAATAAATTTATTACTTATAAAATGATTATAATTAAAAAATATATTTCAAAATTGTATCACCCAAACCTGAGATCCACTAAAATGGTTCCCCGAGCTGGTTGGCCACTAGGACTAAAGTACTCCTCCTCGTATGGAAGAGGATACTGAATAGAATCAACGTTATAATGGTGGTACTGTCGAGATACTATACCATATTGGTAAAAAATAAATATAGAGGAATCCATAAAAAATGAAGGCAAAAAAATATATTAATAACCGGTCATAAATAAAAAATGAATGAGTATTGAAGCATGAACATTAAATAATTCATAAATAGTTTACCATATCATAGAATATACACTTGGTAAAAGACATACAATACAATACATAGGATCATTCAATCAAGGTAAGATAAGAAATCAAAGACTCGGAGAAAATCACTAATAGCATCATGAGAACTAGCTTGATCCTTTAGTCACTTACTCCATCCTATCCCATAAGGATAACTGCATGCATGAATAATCCATAATCATGAACCTAAAAACATGAGATCTGTTTGGGTACCCCAGTGTAATGGAGACCCAAACAGGGTGTGAGATATACTTAGTAATCAACAACCAACAGTGTCTATAGAAAATCTACTTCATGCATCTATGTTGTAGTAGTTTGTAGGTATAACATAAATAATGTTTTCAATTTTAAAAATACAATCCAATCTATAAAGAACATTCTATTACAATCATTCTATAAATTATGAACAACTATAAAGAGAGGAAAACACTAACCATGTCCAATAATGGAATATTGAGTATCATGAAAGTGTGGAATACGATGAATAACTGGCTGTATGGAATTTGGGGGTGAGGATCCAGTGTCATTTACCATGGTGTCCTATTTGATTCCATGGAGCTCTACTAGGAAAAAGTCAATGAAATATAGATCAAATATGGTTAGGACCAAGGACATTGACTAGAGAGGCATCTTTGAGTCCACATAGTTCATCTATATAAAACTTAGAAAAAAATTGGGTGGATCCCAAGGAGGGTGCCCAAGGTAGTCCATGAAATTCATATCCAAAGGTATAATACAAGGAAACCAATTCAATATTTATATATTTAAGTATTCCATTGATTTCAAATCGTGTTACATCACACCAGTGCCTTGCCTTGTAATCTAATTATACATAATTGATATAATGATTATAGGGTATATGTTAGTGGAAATTCCCATATCAATTTAATTCATCAGATTAAATTCTTAGTTTAATTCACATACAAGAGATGAAAAAGTGGTTCATGATAATTTAAATTTTATTCAATTAAATAATTAAATAATTAGTATAAGTCAAGGTATTTCCCATTTCATTCCACAATTCATATTTAATTTTTTTTCATTAATACTTTTACTTATAATGAAAATGTTATAACCAAAGTAATCAACCTCTACCATTTCATTTAATTTAATTTGGACCCCTTTAATAATATGCTAGCTCTACACGGAGCCCGGTTTGGTGTAAACATGGTCAATATCACAAAAAACATGAACGGTAGTTTGTGTTGAGGTTGACGACCTCCAACATTACATATGGTTATAATATCATCTTTAAATCATCATCTAAACATCTAATATAAAGATCTATTAATTTAAATAGAAATTCCCAGAAATTCAATTATGTGACACAACACCACAAGCTATAAAACACTAAAACGTTTAGGGAAAAGGTATAAATCACATACCTTATACTAAAGATAATCCATTTATCCAATATCAGGATTTTATTCAAGATGTAACGCAATAAATAAAAATATTTTACAATAACCATAAAAATAAGTGGAATCAACTCGCATGATGATATCCCCATATATAGAGAATAAATAAATTCAAATAAATAAGTGGAATTGAATACTAATTGTTATGATCCAAATATACATGGTGGAACTTGATTCTGAGCTTGTATAAAGGAGGTATTTCAATGGATAGGAGGGGATTAAGGGAGTTTCAGAAGCCCCTTTATATGTAAGGGTGAGGAGGAGAGAGGAGGGAGATTATTTAAAAGAAACTATAGGAAGAGGGGTACTTATCACCTCTATAATGAGTCAAATGGTTTTTTCTTGGTTTATAAAAACATGTTCCAATTTTATAGCGCCACTTTCTAAGGACAGCCACACCTCGCACGACTAGTTCATAGTTTGAAAAACCATGAACATCCCATGTGAATATCCTTTTTATTTTCCTATATACCCATTGCACGGCCATATGCCTACTCTCCCATGGTTGGAAAAAACCATGTGACACCACTATATTCCTTATATTTTTCATCAGAGTTTTTTCTTGAGGCTGTATGGTTTCATGATACTTATACCCTATAGAAAAAAAGGATCATGTTTCCTCCTAGAGATATGCAATGTTTTAAACTAACTGTGTTCCCTATCTATCTCTGCAAAAATGTTATCTTTTGAAACCTAGTTCTTATAAATCTCATCCAAACTTATGGGACACATGTTGGGCCATTAACCACATCCAAAAACAACACTTTATTGTGTTCCAATTCTCTTATTTACATTACAAGGCTAATTCATTGATTCATCTAGCCCAATAATGTAAAAGCTAATAATTTTAAGAAAAATTCTTATAGAGTCCAAAATAAGGGATCTAATGGCCTCTGCACATTAAATTATTTCATCCTTGAAAATCCTTGGGGACAAATGAAACATTTCCGATCCTACATGGGTTAGGAATTTCTTCTTGAACCAACTCATTACATTTATGAATTCCCAATGCACTTCCCAGAGAATCCTTAGGCATACAACATCATAAATACCTAGAAATATATCAAAATGTGGCAACTCCCCTCGAAACATTCATATATGTCTTACCCAATCCCATCTAACTTGACACACAATCACATAATTGTCCCTAACATCATTCATCCTATGGTGCCACCCACTATAGGTTCTTGTTTTTAAGATGAAATTCTAAGTCACAGTATTCCCATCATCATAATTTCATGATGAAACACGTCTATAGTGTTATTGTGACACCACTAGAAAATTTATCAAATTAAATTCGAGGACACTACCCTCGATCCACAATATTATCAAAACGGTCATACTCAAATTTTCCAAGATCAACTAGACATGTCAGATTTTCCTAGAATGACCTACCTGAATCATTACATTTCACCCATCTCTTCTTGATGGTGTTCTTCATCTGATTTCCTCACTAACTACATTAATCTATTGAGATATATCAAATCGAATCACCTATAGAAAACTACTTTCTAAAAACACGCAAATCATATGGCCAATGAATCACCGATTTAGGATTATAGAGACTTTAACCCAAGGTGTAATAAAATTGTTATGAGAATGCACATCGAATCCTATACTGAGTTCCCATGATGTCTTAGAGATGAATAATCTCTTGATCAAATTGATCACCATGCATTAGCAATAGCACTGAGACTATTCTAATCCAACATCCACAGATTTCCAAAGTGTACATCCAACTTAATTCCCACATCAGGATTTCACCAAAAACATAATTCAACATGTACCTGAAACTTTCTAATGATTTCATCCATACGTTGGTCCATTTATTTAACAGCATAAATGTTCCAAAGAAAATTTCACATTAATAAGATCAAGGCTCTATGAGACAACCCATATAATGGGATTCCAAAAATTGACAACATCCCACTCCCCACCTTAGGAGAATCCTTACCGTCATCACTCCAATGTAAACAGGAATTGAAACCGAAACACATGTTCCATAGATTTACAGACATAACATTAATAGGACTAAAAAAAGAGTCATCCAAATTTCCAGGGAAAATTTCACCCACCACATATTCTCACCTACAGAAAAAGGTTCTTATAATGAACAATGAACTTGAATCACAATAAGGGTTATCACCTTCCAATGGCCAATGGTGTTCTACACACTGTTTGGATTATCTTAAAATTTCTCCTTGAGCACAAATTCCATGGATTCCATTCATTAAAGCATAATAGCTCTTTAAGTTGGTACCTTGGCATATGTCCAGTTCATACTTAAAAAACATGGGGTGATATAAAGATATTGGTCATGATCTCCACTAATAATGAGAACACCATGATGCCATTGATAGGCATGTATAGAACAGTCTGAGCCACAGTCAGGTCACATAGGATATATTTTCTAATACCAACCATATTCATAATGTTTCCAAATAATATATTCCTAGGTCTACTCATTGGTTAACTATCACACATCACCCAACCTATTTTTAGTTTGGCCATTATCACCAGGAACTTCTTTTAATTACCAAATGATCTAGGACACCCCTCATGCTACCATCACACAAAATACTATCAATCCTAGACACTTACTCCATATCTCAAAAACATTTAACTATAAATATTTACATGAAAAACTTGTGTGATCTAAACTTACCATAAACTATGTGGTACTTCCCATAATACCCAATTCATAAACCCGAATAATGATTCCAATATTCATCATTCAACAAGGTCAACCTAACCAGGATAGAAAACATGTTAATATTTGAATACATCAAAAGTTACCCAAGAACTCCTTGGAACTAACCCAATGTAGTCTATACCCCATTTTTACATGTTAGATGTTGTTATAAGTAAAATACGTCCACATCAGATCATTTTTTGAGCCCATAGTTGTATCCACTGGCTCTCTAGTCAGAGGAAAATAGCTAGTGTCCAAGAATACCTCCACTAAATTCCTACATGGGAATCCTGGTATCACGCAGGACTAATCATACCTGCATAAAAACATTAATTTTACATGAAACTCTAATAAGTCATGTTCATTTAAATAAAACAGAAATTGTATATTTTAGTTGGGTGTATTATTGATGATCTCTTAGTTCTTCAAGGATGTTGTTAATATAGGGGACATTCGCATCCCTAAGAAAGTGTATAGTAAGAGTGTACCCAGAATTACAAAATGATTAGTGACACTTATATCATATAAAAAATTAATTGATCGATATGGTTTCCAATTAACCATAACCTATTACAGGAAAATGAGTAATTCAATAACTACTTTTCAAATTCTTGGATGCAGGTTGGCTTCACCTATGAATGTGTCGTCATTAATTGATCACAATGCCTTTAATAACCCAGGTGTCCCATGATATCTCATGCTTTACCACTGATGTCCATCCATGACAAAAATATTTTCTTAAGGATTTCATACACATCCAACCACATTAAATTCATGCAGACAAGTAGGAACTTATATGTTAAGAGACTCATCAGCCTCACAGGAATTCAAAACCTAAATTGACAATTTTTATGTGGTCTTCCTTAGTTTGGTTCCTTCTACCTAGAAAGACATGTTCACTAGTATTGACACGACACTCCCCACCGTAGGAGTTTCATAGTCATCAAAAGGATAAATATATTATTTTCTCATAAAAACAAAAGGTTGGATTCACTATAAATTCATGTATGACACTTCTCGAAGTCATTATCACTTACACAATATCATTTAAAATGAAATCCAAATTCAACTATGCTTGCATGTAAAAAACAACCAATACTCTTGGAACACCATCCTGAACATTGGGATGAATTTGATTCATTTAATTCCCAGGTCACTTTACTCTAAAGATGAATTGAGAATGTACTCAACAGCTCAAGGCACTACAATTCCACTGAACTCAAACTATTCATTATATACTTTAGAAACTCGATGGGTACAATGTATATAAATGGACACTACCCTGATATTCAGAATCAAGAAAGAACGTCCTCGATGTTATCCCTAGGTTTTCTGCCATATGAATCAAAGTATTAGGTGGTCCATACAAGAGATTTAACCAAGATTCATATTTCTCATACAATCACTAAACTAGATGAAAACATACCAAGTCATCCATCACTGATGAAAAGATATGGTCACATGACCTACTAAGTAGTGGACTATGCCCTGGGAAGGTCTAACTAGCAGAAAATGATCATTGCCTAATGCACACACATGTAAAAAAAGTCAAGGATACCATGACCACCCATCCAAAAAACAGGTTTCATTTACATACTAAGGGTCCTACTAGGGACAATGATAGATGAATGGAACCACACATTATAAAAATCAGATCATTTAGTATGGAACATAATCTCTAAGGGTGCTACCAACATCAGTTTAACTCCTTAAAAATAATAACTATCAACCCTATCACTATTTCATACCAAACTGATTTCACTAGGCCCTATGACTATCATTTAAGCCCTTTCTAAAAACAAATATTCCTATGTAAAACACTCACATTTCTATTCCATGAAAACTCAAATAGATGCTTAAACTACCCTTACATAAGGGTTTAAACTAAGGATTCCACCAACGGTTCTATTTTACGTAATTACATTAATTCAAATTAAATTTTTAAACATTTAATAGATTTTAGCTCAAAACATAATGTACCAATTGTAAGGCAAAAGCACCTCATACCAGGTATATATAATGACTAAAGTTATAATAGGTAAGTAATTTCAACTTTACTTTTAAAAAAATTAATCACCTATTGTAATCCATTCATAATTATGAAATTTATCTTATAAATTTATTTTAATCATTTCATTTATCAATAAGGATTCTCACAGTTGGTATATAACGCCCTGGGCTTTTATAAACCTATTTGTTCATAAATTAAAATTAATAATTATATCTTAAAATACACTAATTCAATGATTCCTTTCACACAACACTGAGATGACATACATTTCACGCAACAGCGACGTGGCGTACGTTACACACAACACCAACTTGTTATACGATACATGCAACACTTAGTTTCTACGAAACATATCTTCTTTATTCTAGTTTAATGGATATAATTATATCCAATACATTAAAAAATGGCAAAAAAATATTAATATTTTATAAAAAAAATTATATAAATAAAACATATTTATAATGAAAGATATATTTCATTGGAAAAGTTATTTTATGTTTAAAAACATCTTTTTATCGAATGAACCACTTCAACTAATGAGATTAATTTTAGAAACATTTATAAATTTATTTTGATAAAAAAACGTCATTATTGACATTCATAACATCATGAGTATCTTTTGGTAAATTTTTGGGAATTTTTTGAGAAAATTAGATTTTGATGCATAGTGATAAATACTATTTTTTAGTTAAGAACTTCTTGTTTTCTAATTAATTATCAATGATAAATGATGTTTTTGATTTGTTTTATGTTCAAAATAGATAAATATTACATCAATTAATACAATTTAATTCATTAGAATAAATTTCACTTTGAAAATGGTTATAAAATCTTAACAAACTTTTAAAATTTCTCCTACTCTATAACCCAGTTAATTTGTCTCGTCTGCGGGATTAGCACTAATCTTTATTTTTCTGATTTTATGGATTGAATATCAAAAATATAACATAAACCATTTTATTCAGTATGATATTTATATTCTAGTAATACCATGTCATGTTTTACCAACATGATTAGTAAAAGTAATTAATATTAATTACAACACTTAAGGCCAAATTAAACATAATTAGGGACTAAATCTTAAAAATAAGGGCCCAAATGAACTATAAACTAATCCAAAACCCATTGGATGTACATAGTTTACCCATAAACCATGAGTTATTCATTTAGGTTGTTTTTTTATGAATTTTTTTAGGAAATAACATGTGAATATCTAACTTGTATCTAAAATTTCCAAATGAGTCCTTCACCTTCCCTATAAAGGCCACCACCTATACACATTCCTCACACCTATCAAACATTTTAATTTCATTCAATATCTACCCAAGTATCATCTAAAAAATAATCACTTATATATTGAATCACCCCATTGGGAAGAAAGCTTCTTAATGAATCCATTAGACATAGACTAAACGGAGTTACCTGATTTAGAGGTAATGTCTTATCTCAAGCTCATTTATTTATTTTCTTTATCCACCCCTCCACACTCTTTATTCCATTATTTCATGAGAAAAACAGTATCCATAATATAATAGGATTTATTTATGAAAAGGTTTCAGCCTAAAATTACACTAACCTCCATGTAATGGATATCGAACATACTATTTCAGAGTGTGGTGAGTTACTGCCTCACAAAATGATTAATGTTCATTTCTCCTTTACCACAAATCATAGTGGTCAATATGATGGAAAATATATTTATATATTTCACATATTATATTTAATATTTATTAAATCTTATATATTATTTTTACAACACAAACCTCTTTAATTTCCATTTTGTGTTAGTACGATAATCTCGTTTGAGGAAGTGAGGACTATTGTCCCCTCAAAGCGATGTGATTCATTCACATGCCACATGGAATGTATTAAGGATGGGTTTAATGAAATAAAATAATATATATGATATATTAATTCTAATTTAATAATTATATATATATACACACATACATAAATATATTTATATATGAAATTTACATACATTCTTTCCAAACGACAATAATGATGGAAAGAATGCTTATGCGTACTTAGGGCTTATCTTCTCCATGAATAGTGTATTACATTTCATACTCCTATATTATATTTATTATTATCATACATATATACATTATTTAACTAATATTTATATAATTTTTACATTGTAGATTTATTATATAAGTATTATGACCAAATATATAACAAATTAAGACACATACGAAGAACAAACCGGATTTTTTCCAAAGTGAATCTTTAACATAGGTTTGTTAACACACATGTAAAATAATGTCATAATAAAACCATATATTTTATTATGAATAAAAATATTCTTCTATAAATGATGTACGATAAACATATATTTATTATACAGAAATCATTTATGTGTACGGAGAGAGTCAAGAAACAGGGTAAGGGGATATCATCACACTTTTAATTTCCATGAGATTTATGTTGTGATCACCACACTATACATTTTTGTGGTGTAATTACTTCCCATATGTAACACCCCAAGCTTCCATGATACGTTTCCCTTTTAATAATTAAATAGATTTTATTGTACACTACATTGAGATTCTAACACACCGCGAACAATCAATGTAGTCGTTATGGATAGTAATACCAACTTTTTGAAATTTTATATATTTTATCATTCAAAATGGACTTCATTTTTGGATTCGTAATATCGAAATTATCTTAGGGTTAATTTTTGGTATTTTTCTAAAAACATTCAATTTTGGATGAATAGTGAAAAACACTAAGTTATAATTTAAAACTGAATTTTTATTTAAATAATTATTTATTTTATTTGAATTTATTTTAGGTAGAAGTAGATACATACTAACTATATATGTTCAATTTAATTCATTGGAGTTATTTTATAATAATTTTAGATATATAACAATTTTATTGAACTTTTCACCGTCTTTTACCCACCTCCTAGGAGAATTTGCAAATTCACATAAAACATAATTTTACTACTACTGTGAGTGGAATTCCAAAAGTACGAGAGACACTGTTGATATCAGTAAGTAAAATGATGTTCAATAAGATGAAAATAATTTTTGGTCAATAGTAACTTTTTTACTTTTATTTATGACAATTAAAAGTAAATAGGGTAATTAAGGGTAAAAATGATATTATTATTACCCCAATACATGTCTTAATTATATTGGAAAAGTATAATTCGACCAAAAAACCTTAGGAATAAAATATGAACCACTTTGGTCCACATATATTATATTAGGACACTTATTATTATGTTATTTAAAGAAGAGTTAAAATAGTGAAAATCAATGCTAAATAACTAAATCATTTTTAATATTGGGTTATACAAAAGATAAATTCGACTATAAATATTAATTTGAGAGATAAAAATATTTCCTAAATTATGGTATTTTTTTAATATTTTTTTAGACATTATATAATTTAATTTAATCACGACACAATGATGATGCAGTAATTACCTAATTAATGAAATATTAAAATAATTGATATTATAAATATCCATATAAATGTAATTTGAGACTTTTTATGGTTTCCAAAAAATTTAAAGGTTAATATAATGTGTTAGGGTTGGTTATATGAATTGTTTTCGATTTAATAATTCTGTTATTCATTTAAAAAAACAAAATACCAAATAGTGTCAAAATTGACATAAAAGAGTTTTTAAAACAATTATTATATTATTAATTGATATTCTATTCCTATAAATATATTGTTTGGAAAAATAAAATATATAATTATATTTGAATCATTAATGAGCTACTTGGGGTTCTCTTGTATTTATATATTATTTTTATTAACCATAGAAAATAAAAATACAATGAGACATGGTAAATGTCCAACTATTTAACTAAGAGTTAAATCAAAAAGATAAAGTCAATATAATGAGAAAAACATGTCTAAAAACTATTGGTTGTGTGTTTTTATACCCATCCCCACATAATATTTTAAATAATCTATTTTGGAGCCATTAGAAACCGAAATGGTTTTATTATAAAATAATATTTCTAGCTTTTCCTAAGGTGCCCATCACCCCTCTTATAAAAGGTCACTCCCCCTTCTCTCTAATTCACAACATCAAATCCATTTGTCTCGGCCAACCCCTGCCCAAAAACCCTCTAAATTGTACTCCCTTCACCCTATAGGCCTTGTTTAGTTAGAAATCCAACCTAAGGATCCCTTTTGATCAAATCAAAAGGAAGAACCCGAAGAAGAGGTAAATATCTCACCACCTCTTTCAAGTTCCTTTCTTCTTCCACTTCCGTTTTCTTTGTTGTTTACATTATATAATAATAACTCCAGTATCTTTTATATATTGTGATGTTATTATAAATATTTTACAACCAAATTCATTATTCTATCCATCCTTTGAATGACATGTCACCATACGTGCATACGTACGACATACCGTCTCCACATCGTGGTGTAATTGTTATTCAATGCATCATTATTTGGATGGGTATAATAATGATGTGTAATTTATATAAATAATAAATATAAAATGATAATGATTATTTATATATTATATAACATCGAATTATATATTAATTTAATATCAAAAGAAGGATATTGTAGTTCGTGCTTACATATAGATTACCGTCTCCACGAACGTGGTGAGATTCATTCCCCATCATATCCATTCAAAACTAATTTTCATTAGATGATTAAAAATAATTTTTAAAGACTTAATATAATTACGAATATGAATAATATACATTCAATCCATAAAATAAATTACTTACAAAACAAATCATATAAAGGAAAACAAATCAGGTAACACTCGAAACAACAATAATACTAAGATATTAATAACAAAAAAATATTAAAAGATCCTATATGATATCATATTATTGTATTTGATTCTTCTATAATTTAATAAAAATTATTTCACCATTATACAGGATTTTAACCTACCCTCGACCAAGGAAACGTACAAGGTAAGGGTTAATTTCACAATCTCTTTATTATCTGAGGTTGTTTATACGTAATTATTTACTAGGACCTCATTATCATCCACATCTATGTTTCTTAAAAATGTATTTCAAACAAACTATTACTATTTTAAAGACTATGGTTTAAAGTAATTTATACCATTGTTTGAATTTTATAAGGTGTTTAAAAGGGAATCATTCTGTCATTTTCCAAACAAGGTACATTATGACTAATTCGAAAAAATTATGGTAAGAATGTCTTTTTAACTTATATGGCGGGTGCGACTATATTACATCATTATAACATCGCCAAAGCATAACTTAAAAGTTATAAGAATATTTTCAATTTAATTTTTTTCTTTATAATTATGTGACTCTTAAATGATTTCAAAATGTAAGGAGATATTTCTCTAAAAAAGGTTTTTATTTCATCTATGTAAACATCCTTTGATGGATTTTAAGATTTTTTGAAGTTGATTTATTATTATACAAAACATCCAAATTTTATTGAAGGTTTTGTGATATGTTTGACTATGTATGTGCTATTTTTATAGAATTCATGGTTTATGGTTAAGTATTGACATTTTTTATTCTAGTTTTATTATGAATGTTTATATTATATTTCAACCTTTTCATATGAGGAAGTTATTGGACTTAGTATGTGATGGGTGGATTACACTATATCTCCTCGATGAATTGGTAGGTCTCATGAGAAAACTAGATGTGTAATTATCTAAGGCCTTTCCCAATTTCATATATGGTTTTGGTCTAGGCCTTAATCATATTTAGATGTCTCGACCAAGGCCTTGACAAATTGTTTCAGAATGTCCAACATTATATAAGCCCTCATTATGAAAATAATATAGATGGTTCATGGTGTCATTAATCTAGTATAATACCCATGATTGTGTTTTATAATGGAATTATTTACTCATCTCATATTCCTTCCATAAAAGTATACATGTTTATTATTGTTAAAGGATTGTGGTTTCAATTATCCACTATGAATAATATTTATGTTATCTTCTGCTGTATTTATTACCCTTATTGAGTGTTTGAGCTCACCCCTTTCTTATGTTTCATTATCCTACGATTTGAAGAAGTTAGTTATGAGTGACCTACAGGCATAATCTAGGAGTCTTGGATGTTTCTAATTCAATATATTAGTGTTTCATTTCATTTCATGATTTAAAGTTAAACATATGTATGAATCTTGTTTCCAATAATACTAAATTGATCGGACTTTTGAGACATGATTTCATTATGATCATACCAATGTTATGTAATAATGCACCGACTCTGGGTAATGTGTGTCGGGATTTACAGTTGGTATCATAGGACATTTAGTACAAACCTTGGAAACTACATTTAGATTTACTCTAATTAGAGCACATTACCCTATGATAGACTTTGAGAATTAGTATAGAAGAACATCCTAGAATTTTGGTAATGTATATATTTTTTGAGTTTTCCGAGAAATACATCGTGGTCTGGATATGAGTAGGTAAAGGCAGCTCTAGAATAGATGTATCTAGGGGTAAAACCCAAATAAACCACTTTGAGATAGACTTGAATGGGAACTTGTGCATTACAACAGGACTTGTTGCACCCTTGGTTACGACACTCCCAGGTGATATGCTTAGGATAATTATCTATTTCTTTACAAAACATTATGATGGGTTTACGAGTATATACTTTCTCAAAGAATACATTTTTTTGATTATGGATTATATCTATAAACTATTCAATTTATGTTAACTATTTTACAAGTTTGGATTTATGTATTGTGATACATAAACTAATCTACGGTATGCCATTATTTAGAAATGGCAACTAGTGGAAGTAATGGAAGCTATATCAATGAATGCACTCCATGTAGGGATTCCCCTCCTTTTCAAGATACTTATAGTGGAGCTGGAAATATAACTAGAGATGATCAGCTTATCACCATACTCGGACAACTCACACAGGTTATGAATTATAACCTTACTCATATGGAGCACCCTGATCCAAATCGAGGAGGATCAATGCTAGACCACTTCATCAGGATAAAACCACCAAAATTCAATGGGGGTAAAAATCCATTAGTAGCTGAGAAATGGATAAATTCTATAGAGAAAATATTCCACACCTTGGGGAGTATAGAAAGTGAAAGCGTTGTCCTGGTAGTTTACCGCCTCACTTGAGATGATGATCAAAAGTGGTAATTGATTCAAAACACAATGAAATAGTTTGATGTATCAAATATGAAATTGAGGTAGTTTAAGGAAATTTTCTTACAAAAATACTTTCCTTGTGACCATCGAGCAGATATGGAAAGAAAATTTCTGAGTGTGAGGAAAAAGGAGAATGAGAATGTCGCAAATTATGACGCTAAATTTACAAGGATATAGAGGCATGCAGAAGATTATATATGTAACCCAAGAAGTAATATTGACCATTTTTTATGGGATAAAAACATTTATCTTTCGAGCATTAGTATCACAATCATTCTCATCATACGAAGATATTGTATTGTGTGATATCAATACCTGAAAAGGAATTCCTTATGTCTTATGACTTTAATGAAAAGAAAGAGAAGAAGAGATCATTTTAACACTCTGGGGAAGGAAATTAGGAAATAGGGAAGAAGGGAAGAATTAAATTTCCAACCTATGATAGTTGCGGAAGGAAGCACCCTGGTGCCTATCTAAAAGGAAAAGGAGTATGCTACAAATGTGGACAGAAAGGCCATCATGTTGGTGATTGTAATGGAATGAAAGACAATGCCAATGTTCGATGCTACATTTGTAGAGAGATGGGACATTATGCAAATGAATTTCCTATGTGTCGGGGAATATTACCATAGAAAAGGCCAAGGGATCAAAGTCATGTTTTTGAGATAACAACTGCTGAGTTTGAAGCCCTGAAAGATGTGGTGGCAGGTAATTTAATGGTTTCCTCATGTTTAGACAATACATTATTTGATTCTGGATCATTGCATTGTTTCATATGTTCCCAGTTTTCTATGAAAATTAGATATTTCTGATTTGATTTTATAAGGGAGTTATCAGTCAAAACTCCTAATGGATGTATCATTGCAACAATGTTTAGTGAATCAGTCCCCATTATGGCATATAAATGTTCTTATCTTCTGATCCCATCTTCATAACCATGATTGAATTTGATATAATCCTCAGTGTGGATTTGATTTCGGACCATGATGCAAAAATTTATTGTAAGAAGAAAGAAGTTATTATTTTTTATGATGATGATAAAAAACACCTTCTCTTTAGAGAAGAATCTTCACCAACTAACTCTTATTTAGATCTAACCCCATTAGCTCAACTAAATTCAATTATTAGGGAGTAATAAAATGAAATAACTATGGGTGAGTAATGGAATGTTCATTTATTATATGTACATATTGTGAATGAATATGTTGATGTGTTTCTATATTATTTTCCTATACATCCTCGAGAATGAGAAATTGAGTTTTCCATTGATTTAATTCCTGGTTCAAGGCCCATATCAAATACCCCATATATAATGGCCATTGTGGAATTAGTGGAAATAAAGAAACAACTAAAAGAATTGAGTAATAAGGGATTTATTTGCCAAAGTGTTTCTCCATGGGGAGCCCCTGTTCTTTTTGTTAAGAAGAAAGATGGATCTATGAGGTTTTCATTGACTAGAGGGAGCTCAATAATATAACAATAACGAACAAATACCCCTACCTCGCATTGATGATTTATTCGAAAAACCTCATAGAGCTCAATACTTTTCAAAGATTGACCGTTGATCTGGATATCATCAGTTGTATGTGAAGAAGGAAGGCATTCCAAAAACAGCATTTCGAACCTGGTATAGGCATTACGAGATTACAATATTTCCTTTTGAATTGACTAATGCACCCTCTATCTTCATGGATCCAATGAATAGAGTTTTCAAGGAATATCATGATGACTTTTTAGTTTTATTTATTAATTATATCTTGTAATATTCCAAAAGGTACGATGATCATTAAAATCACTTGCGCATTATCTTGAAGACTCTGAGATGACATGAATTGTATGGGAAGTTTAGCAAGTGTGAATTCTGGCTTCAGGAGATTTATTTTCAAGGCCATATTGTCTCCAAGGATATAATCTCTCCTCATCCTTCTAAGACCAAGGAAATCCATGAATGGCCATCACCGATGAGTATAACTGAGGTACGCATTTTTATTGGTTTAGCAGGTTATTATCGACATTTTGTCCAGGATTTTTCCCGGTTGGCTAACCCATTAACAAATCTCACACGAAAAGGGGTTAAATTAGTTTGGACAAAAGAGTGTGAATAATGTTTTGAAGAACTGAAGTGAAGATTATTCAATGCTCTTATATTGACACTATAATTGGGGAATGATGTGTTTTTTAATTATAGTGATGCATCGAAGAATGAACTTGGTTGTGTCTTTATGGATAATGATAGAGTTATTGCCTATGCATCACGATAGCTGAAAATTCATGACAAAAACTACCCTACTCATGATCTTGATTTAGCAGTTGTAATATTTTCTTTGATTATTTGGAGACTCTATCTCTATGGTGAAAAATGTGAGATTTATACTGATAAAAAGAGTTTGAAGTATATTTTCTCCCAGAAAAAACTCAACATGTGGCAAACGAGATGGCTTGGAACTACTCAAGAATTATGATTGCGCGATACACTACCACCCGGGGAAGGAAAATAAGGTGGCAGATGCTTTGACCAGAAAGGATCATGGATTTTTGAACAAGATGAGAGTTGAAAAGGATCCTATATACATGGATCTAATAAATATGGATATGGGAATCACCATGGATGGTGAAACATCAATACTTTTTCAAATGGTTTCCAAACAATCTTTACTAGAAATGATAATGAGTTCTCAGACCAATGATGAAGAGTTTCAAAAGAATATTAAAGTTGTGAATGATGGGAGATTGAGTGAATTTGTGTATGAAGATGGAATTTTGAAATTTGGGAATAGAATTTGTGTTCCTGGTATACCTGATCTAAAAATAGAATTCTCACATGATGCTCATAGTTATAATTTCTCTATACACCCTGTTAACACAAATAGTATAGATATTTGAAGGAACATTTTTGCTGGGACAATATGAAGAAAGAGATTAATGATTTTGTGTCAAGATGTGTGGTTTTTCAACTAGTGAAAGCTGGAAGGAAACAGTCTGGAGGATTCTTGCAACCTCTCCCCATTCCTGAGTGGAAATGGGATAATATTACGATGGAATTTGTCATGGGACTACCAAAGACTCTTAGAAGGAATGATGCAATATGGGTCATTGTGGATCATCGTACCAAGACAGCACATTTTCCCGCTATAAGATAAGATTTACCACTAGAACTATTACCAAGAATATATATTAATGATGTTATAAGACATCATGGAGTACCACTATCGATTGTTTCTAATCATGATCCACGTTTTACATTACTATTCTGGAAAAGTCTTCATAAATCCATGGATATTGAGCTTCGTTTGAGCACTACGTACCACCCCCAAACTAATGGAAAATCAGAACAGACTATTCAAACCTTGGAAGACATGTAGAGATAATGCTCACTTGACTTTCAATGTATGTGGGATCAATATTTACCTCTGGTAGAATTTTCCTATAACAATAGCTTCTATTCAAGTATTCAGACGGCACCATATGAAGCATTATACAGAAAGAGATGACGTACACCAAACTATTGGGATGATGTTGGTGAAAGAAAACTCATAGGCCAAGAACATATGGTGGAAACAATGTAAAGGGATAAGGTAATCCAAAACGACATGAAGGCAGGTCAATGTAAGCAGAAGATCTATGCTGATAACCGAAGGAAGGGTTTGGAATTTTAGGTAGGAGATCGTGTTTTCTTGAATGTATCTCCATTCAAGGGTGTTATAAATTTCAGTAATAAGGGTAAATTGAGTCCCAGTTACGTCGTACCTTTCAAGATTCTTGAATGAATTGGGGTTGTAGCTTACTGTTTGGCAATGTCTCCAAGTCTCTCCAAATATCACGATGGGTTCCACGTATCACTATTGAAAAAATACATGCCTGGCCAAATGCATTACACACTGATGAAGAATTTTAACTGGAGCCCGATCTGTCTTATTGCGAAGAGCTTGTCATTATTCTTGATATAAGAGAACACATTCTGAGAAAACGGACGACTCATCTGGTAAAAGATCTATATAGAAACCATAAGAAGGAAGAGGCAAGGTGGGAACCTGAGGAACTTATGATATGGAACCACCCAATTCCTTTCATGAGGTAGTATTTTAAAAATTTTGAGGATGAAATTATTTAAAGTAGGAGAGAATGTGACACCCCAAGCATCCACGGTACGTTTCCCCTTGAATAATGAAATAGTATACATTGTATGCAACTTCGAGATTTTAACACAATGCGACCAATAAATGTAGCTGTTATGAATAGTAATACCCACTATTTTTAATTTTATTAATTTTAACATTCAAAATGGACTTCATTTTTTGATTTGGAAAATTGAAATTAGCTTAGGGTAAACTTTTAATATTTTTTTGAAAACTTTCAATTGTTGATGAATAGTGAAAACACTTAGTTATAATTAAAAACAGAATTGTTTTTTAAATAATTATTTATTTTATATAAATTTATTTAAGGTAAAAATAGATACATAATACCTATATAAGTTCAATATAATTCATCGGATTCAATTAATAATAATTTTACATATATAAAAATTTCATTGAACTTTTCACCATCTTTTACCCACCTCCTAGGACAATTTACAGATTCACATAAAACATAATTCTACCACTTCTGTGAATGGAATTTCAAAAATCATAGAGACATGGTTTATATCAGTATGTAAAATCTGGTTCAATTAGATAAAAAAAAATTTTGGTGAATAATACCTTTTTACTTTTATTTACCACAGTTAAAAGTAAATATTGTAATTAAGGGTAAAAATGATATTATTATTACCCTAACACATGTCCTAATTCTATTTGATATGTATAATTCTACCAAAACATCCATAGGAATAAAATATGAACCTATTTGGTCCACTTGGATTACATTAGGAAACTTATTGTTATTTTATTTCAAGAAGAGTTAAAAGAGTTAAAATCCACATTTAATAACTAAGAAAATTTTAATATAGGGGTATATATAAGATAAATTCGACTATAAATACTTATTAGAGAGATAAAAATATTTCCTACATAATGGAATTTTATTTATATATTTTACACATTAAATAATTTTGTTTCTTTATGACATAATGATGATGCATTAATTAGCTAATTAATGAAATATTAATATAAATGATAATATAAATATCAAAATTAAGGTAATTTGAGACTTTTAATGAATTACACTAATATTCAATGTTTATATGACATTTTAGGGTTGGTTATATGAATTTTCTTTTGAAGTCATATATGCTGTTATGAATTTAGAAAAAACAAAATACCAAATAGTGTCAAAATTTACATAAAAGAGTTTTTAAAACAAATATAATATTATTAATTTATATTCTAGTCCAAAAAATCTAAGTTTCAGAAAATGGACTTATATAATGATATATGTTTTATTAATAAGCCACTTGAGGTTCGGTTGGAAGTATATATTATGTTTATTGACCATATAATATAAAACTATAAAGAGACATGGTAAATGTAAAACTATTTAACTAAGAGTTAAATATAAAATATAATGTTAATATAATGACCCAAACATTTTTAAAACCTATTTATTGAGTGGTTTTTGAACCAACCCCACCTTAGCACTTAAAAAATCTATTTTAGAGCCATTAGTAACCAAAAAAGATTTTATTATAAAATAATATTTCTATCTTTCCCTAAGGTGCCCCTCACCCCTCTTATAAAAGGGCACTCAACCTTCCCTCTAATTCACACCTTCAATTCCATTTGGCTCGGCCAACCTGTAAGAACCCGTGTTTTTCCGGATGCTTGTTTTTAGCTGAAATTTGAATTTTTGATGTTGGATTCTTGTGAGGGATAAAACAGTCATTTTACACTACCATCTAATCTTGGATAATTTTTCCGATAGCTCTGTTGGTCCTAGAATAGGGAGTTTACCCTAGGACAGGTGTTCGGAGGAAATCTGAGCTGTTCGAATTTTGGCAGAATATTTAATATTTAATATTATTAAATTAAATATTAAATTATTCACGTAGGTTAATTTGGAAATAAATTTTAAACGGAGCATCGGATTGAGATTCTGTCTACGCCATTGAGTCTGTAATGGGGTGTTTAGCCTAGGGAAGGCATAAACTCATGTCGAGCGTCGGGGCCGGCCCGAGCCCCTTTTTCTTCCTTTTCGTTTCTCCTTTCCTTTTTCTTTCTTCTCTCTTCTTTCCTCCTCCTCCTTGAGCTTGTATCCTACGCTGCTTCTCTTCATCCGAGACCTATGGGAGAATTTGGAGATCAAGAAAACGGTATAGAAGGAAGGTGAGAGTTTTACCGATTCGAAGCCCTCGACAGGCTGAGTCGGCGTGCGGCATCCGGGAGCCGCGAAATCAACCGAAGCCTCGGCGGTTTCCGCCCGAAGGTAGGGCCATTTATGTTTTAACCATAGATCCTCATTAAAAATGTTCTTTTAAGTCTTTTAAGCCTTATATTTCTTTCTTGTATCCTCCTAAGGCTGGATCTAATGTTTCGGGGGTGAAAACGGGTGTTTCTGGTGTTTTCAGGGTTTTCCCGTCGGAAAACCCAGAATACACGACGCGTATTCCAGGGGTACACGCTGTTTGTTCTTCCTGTTCAGGGAAGTCAAAGTTTTCTTAAGTACACGCCGTGTACTTTGAGTACATGTCATGTAGTGGGTGGCCGTGTGGTTGGTCGTGTGGAGTAGAACACGGAAATAGTGGTTTTTAAGGACTACACGTCGTGTACTTTAAGTACACACCGTGTAGTGGTACATGGGAAAGTGTTCGTGTGAAAATGGACACGGTGTAACTATTTTAGAATAGTACACGCTTTGTACAGCAAAGTACATGCCATGTACTAATACACAGGCAGGCCTTGTGCTCTAGCCATATACTCTGGCCATGTACTCTGGCCATGTGCTACTTCAGTTTAGTAATTTTGAGATATCTTGGGCTCTGGAAGTCAGAATTGGGCATGTGAGTAGTCGATTCTGAGCTTTGTTCCACGTAGATCTCAATGGTGGATTCCTTTTGACTTGTAGATTTCATATAAAGGCGGTTCTTGTGGTTTCCATCTAAATGGAGGGGTTCTTCCTTCACTTATTGAGTTCAGTTGTCACCTGAGAGTGAGACATGGTGTGGATGATAGGTTGGGTGTTCGGAAAAACATTGTTGAAACCTTTAATAGAAGATGATCTGTGAGATATCTTCTGTAACCCATGCTTTAGAGGAATTTTCCCTTGTGAGACGTTCCCTTCAGGCCTATGAGGCTTTGAGACCAGGTACTTCTAAGGATCCCTTGAGGGATGCCTTTTCTTGTGTGATGACCTAGGGGGTCCCTTATAGGATCTCTCTCTCATTCTTCCTTTGACAGAAACCATGATATGGGATGCCTATGTTGTCCTTCCTTTGAAGATCCCATGTCGGATTCCTCCCTTACTCTTTGCTATGGATCCTGTTTAGGATGCCTTCACTCATGTGACCTTGAGGATCCCGAGTATGATTCCTCCTCTATGTTTGACCTGAGGGACCCCGTGGGTGCCTTTTGTTTGACCGAATCTTATTTGTTATGTCGGGTTTGGATAGATATGGTTATCGGGGGTCACCTAGAACCCATGCAAAACTGGTAATCCCTTTGGGCTTTGGATGTATTGTTGGGTTGGGCGTTCGGGCCACCCGCATAGTTTGTTTATATCTGACTTGGTTGCTGATGTTGTAGTGTTTATCAGAGTTGCTTCCTAGTTGGTGGCTACTGAGCCTGACTCGATGCATCATTCTTGTTTTTTTGGATGCCTACTTTTCCTTGTGTGCCTGAGTAGGTGGTTTTTTCCTTACATTGAATGTCTTTGAGTTTTTGTGCAGATGTGCCGGATACCCATGCACCGGGTATCTCGGGTTAGGGTTTTGATTCTTATTTATTATCTGCCTTGCATTGATTGTATTCTTGTTGCTGTTAGATGAATAATTATTGCTTGTTAGCATGTTTGAGTATCACCCCATGAGTGTTTCCCTTGTTTTGGTTGTTTATCTCTATTTGGCTTAGGTTTCCTGAGAGGCAGACCTTGTTGCATTGCTTTATTACCTTGATATAGTTGATTGCATGTATTGCCTACTGTTTATATGCTTTTTATTCTTTGTATCTATTATCCAAGTAGTTTTTTAAACTTACTTAGGGCCGCAGAAAGTCGATTACGCACGACTGGACTGCTCAGGGCTGTGTGAACCTGGTGTAGTAGACAAAAGAGGGAATTGATGATTAAGGGATTCCCTAGAGAGTCGGTTATAAATTAGTTCATACACAGGAACTACAAGAATTGGAATTTGTGCTTCCCATGAGTGTCATTAGTTTACGCATGTATCGAGACCACATGAGTAATTAGATGTATGTGCTTCCTCAGAGAGTCTGTAGCTATCGTTGCAAGACCACATGGGAATTGATAGTGAGAACTTCCCAGATTGTATGTGCATTTGTTTTTTTACTTGACTATAGGGGTCTTCTAGTTTGAGCCACCTAGAGAGACTATGCTTTAGCTAATCCAGAGGGGTGAGACTGTGTGTGATGCCTAGAGGGTTCCTTGTGTTGCTAGGTAGGACCAGAGGGGAAAGTATGTGAGTACTTCCCAGAGGGTTACCTGTTGTGTTAGTTGTTTACCTATTTTTGTTTGGTTGAACTTGAGGGTATTGCTTGTGATTACTTCCCATAGGGTTACTTGTTTTTGTTTATCTTGTTCGGACACTTATTTCCGGCATTGGCCGAAGCAGGTACATGTCAATCGGATTAAAAACCTAGAGATTGACTTAATGATACACGACTTGAGTGGCATCATGTCCATCTCAATGCCCTTACACAAGATGTCCATAGATCGGGCTTATAGTCCCAATGATCAGATGCTGATGTTGTTTCTTGTTACTTGAGTCACTTCATTGTGAATATTCATATTTATGTATATGTGTATAGGTATGGGACTATACATGAGTACGTATATAGATATGGACATCCATGGTGGCACTTGACCAGTTGACAGGGATTACACACCCTGAGTTCATCTGTGGTTTCAGGTTGGGTTTACTTCCTTTTGGTTGTGTTACAGCTAGGCTGAGTGCATTGTTTTTGCATACACATTTTTACCGCACAGTTATTGGTTTCTTGTCAAGGTTCCCTATTGAGATTATTTCTCACCCCAGCACATGAACCTCGGTGTATGTGTAGACCTTATGTCTTCTTTTCAGGTTGAGCACGAGTTGCATGGTGGATATGATTGAGGCCCAATGTTGAATGATCGAGCGGAGCTGCTCGAGTGGTTCTACTGATCGGGCTACGGCAGTTCGATTTGTCTGGAGATTGGGTACGTGGATCGGCTCAGAGTTAGTAGCAGAGCCCTGTACTTTTACTTTCAGTTTCTTTGTACTTGTATTTGTATGGTCGGCCTAGTGGGTGACCATTGTTGTATTTTATTGCATAGATGTTCGGGCTTTTATAGAATTTTACTATTACAACATGTTCTATTTCAGTTGTTTACTACTTCCGCACTCTGTTTACTTTCCATTGTGTATGATACTTAGTTATTTCTGCTGTTTTCTTACTCTGGTATGATGGCATAGTCTCCCCACTATCACACCCTAGGCCCTCTCTATTAGTCGGCAGCCTCTGGCATACGGGGAGGCGTGCTTGAGGCCTTGTGGCGAACCGGCTCGGAGCACCGAGTTAGTGGCTTCCGGGTCGGGACGTTACAAAGTGGTATCAGAGGGGTTTTCCTTCTTGGTATTTACTATTTGGGATATGGTAGAAAGGTGTATTAGGAATGTGTTGGAACCTGTAATGGATATTGGGTTGGTGTGTCGCGAACACTTGTTTCGGTATGAAGTCCCGGTTTCTAGGGTTTGGGATTGTTGTTCTGATTTTGCGATGTTATGGTTGTATATGATTTTCGCCTTGAGAAACTCACATGTTGTGTGGTGT
Source organism: Viscum album (assembly GCA_963277665.1). NCBI lineage: Eukaryota > Viridiplantae > Streptophyta > Magnoliopsida > Santalales > Viscaceae > Viscum > Viscum album. Next base: position 1,099,228,008 of record OY728157.1, read on the forward strand.
TTTGATTTACTATGGATCTCTAGCTCTTGTCCATTGGTAAGATTCCAGGGGGAGATTTTGACTCTTGGCTGGAAAAGGCAAGAGGCGTCTCATGCATCATACTAGGCACGTAGGATTCACAGCATATAGGCCTGCTAGTGTGTGTTTTTACTGACATCTAAGACCCTTGGGTCTGCTAACACATACTTCTTTCTCAGATGGCAGGTTACGTTGATCTACGTTAAGGCGTTTTTATGGGGATGATGACTCAGTCCTTTTGCACAGGTGGTGTAGTGACCCTAGTGGTTTATGTGGCACATGATGGCTTTTTGTTTATCCCCTTATTGGGTGTTGTTTTTCAGCTATGTGGTTATCTAGTCAGATCATTGAGAACGATGCCGATAGATACCAAGACTATTCTTGTGAACTTGACCTCCTTGTGGTGTTGCTGTATACAAATACCCAACGGGTATTAGCTCAGCTTGTCTCATATGTTTTGTTTATGACCTCCAAGGAGTCGTTTCTTCTGAGGATGCTCAGAGAGGATCAGAGACCTTGTAGGTTGTGTTTTGGTTTAAACCTTCTTGGGTCATTGTGATCATTACTATATCTTGAGTGGGTTTGGATCTTTTGGGCTAGGTGGTTAGGCCTTGTGACCCAGTTTTGAGGCTTTTTCTGTAGGGCTAGGTGGAGGACCTAGAGACCCTGGGTTTTGACCTGAACCCTTTCGATCGATGTCTGTTCTGTTTCAAGGAAACCTGGGTGAGAAGGTTGACCAGCGTTTTCCAATACCTTTCTGGTGGTGGTTGTTTTTGCGACTGGTTTCGACGAGCAGGCCTATTCGGGTGCCTTGCCTGGTCGAACAGTGTTTTTGATGTTGCTGTTGTAGAGGTGACCTGGTGAAATTCCAGGTTATCATGAAATGGTTGACCCGTGCATGAATCATGGTCAGGTTTTGGTGGGATGTCAGTGCGTCTCGGAGGGATCTAGACATGCCTTCAGTGTAATCATAGTGTACTCCTGTAAGAGACGATCATGAGCTATCTTGATTCATCTTGAGTATGCTGTGAAAGTTTCGACCCTACGTTGAGCTCCTTTTTCTGTCTCAATTTTCTTCCCTGTTGGGGGTGAAACCTATTCTGTTTGTGCTATCGAAGTGGTGTAAGATAATCCATATGGTGGGGAGGGCACCATTAGCCCTTTTGAGGGTGGTTTTCCTTGTTTAATTTATACTTTGTTTTTTTTTCAGTAAGCTTTTGAACTGAATGTTTTCTTTTAAGATGACGACAAGGGTATTCCTATGGTGGGGAGTACCGGCTTGGTTGTAGTTTAAGATCTTCTGTGTAGAAGGTGGTTGATAACGCTAAGGCAGGTCGTTGAACGTCTATATAGAATGGTTGTGATGATGCTTGGGTTATGAGCATGGTTGTTGTTTCCTTCACTGGGCTTCTCGGGGACGAGAAGGTTTATGGTGGGGAGTTTGAAAGAACCCGGGTTTTTCCATATAGTCATTTTTAGCAGAAATTTGAATTTTTGTTGTTGGATTCTTGTGAGGGGTAAAAATGTCATTTTACCCTACCATCTGATCTCTGATAGTTTTTCTGATAGCTTTGTTGGTCCGGGAATATGGAGTTTACCCTACGACAGCAGTTTGGAGGAAATCTGAGCTATTCAAATTTTGGAGGAATATTTAATATTTAATATTATTAAATTAAATATTAAATTATTCGCGTAGGTTCCTTTGTAAATAAATTTTAAACGGAGCATCATATTGAGATTATTTCTACTCCGTTGAGTCCATAATGGGGAGTTTAGCCAAGGGAATCCATTAACACATGTCGGGCACCGGGGCCGGCCCTGGCCCCTTTTTCTTCTTTTTCTTTTCTCCTTTCTTTTTTCATTCTTCTCTCTTCCTTCCTCCTCCTCATTGCGCACATCTCCTATGTCGCTTATCTTCGGAAGTGACCTATGGTAGAATATGGATATCGAGAAAACGGGAGAGAAGGAAGGCGAGAGTGGTGCCCATTCGAAGCCCTCGACGTGCTGAGTCGGCGTGCGGCATCCGGGAGCCGCGAAATCAATCGAAGCTTCGACGGTTTCCGCCCGAAGTTAGGACCATTTATGTTTTCACCATAGATCCCTACTAAAAATGTTTTTTAAGTCTTTTGGGTCTTATATTTCATTCTTGTGTCCTCCTAAGGTCAGATCTAATGTTTCGGGGGTGAAAACGTGCATTTCGGTTGTTTTTAGGGTTTTCCCGTCGGAAAACCCAGAATACACAGCGTGTATTCCAGGGGTACAAGCCATGTGTTCTTCCCATTCAGGGAAGACGAATATTTCTTAAGTACACGCCGTGTAGTGGGTTTTTGTGTGGCTGGCCGTGTGGAGTAGAACACGGAAATAGTGGTTTTTAAGGACTACACGCCGTGTACTTTATGTCCAGACCATGTAGTGGTACATGGGAATGTGTTCGGGTGAAAAAAACACGGCGTAACTTTTTGTGAACAGTACAGTCTGTGTACAGTAAAGTACACACCATGTACTATTACACAGGCAGACCTTGTGCTATGGCCATTTACTCTGGCCATGTACTCTAGCCATGTACTGCTTCAGTTTAGTAATTTTGAGATATATTGGGCTCGGGAAGTCAGAATTGGGCGTGTGAGTAGTAGGTTCTGAGCATTTTTCTGCGTAGATTGCAATGGTAGATTTTTTTGACTTTTATAGGTCATATAAAAAAGTTTATTTGGGTTTCCATCTAAATGGGTGGGTTCTTCCTCCACTTATCGAGTTCAGTTGTCACATGAGAGTGAGACATGGTGTGGATGATGGGTTGGGTGTTCGGACCAACTTAGATGAAACCTTTAATAGGAGATGAGCAATGAGATATCTTCCGTAACACATTCTTTAGAGGACGTTTCCCATGTGAGATGTTCCCTCTGGGCCTATGAGGCTTTCAGACCAGGTACTTCTAAGGATCCCTTGAGGGATTCTTTTGCTTGTGTGCTGACCTAGGGAGTCCCTTGTAGGATCTATCTCTCGTTATTCCTTTGACAGAATCCGTGATATGGGATGCCTATGTTGTCCTTCCTTTAAAGATCCCATGTCGGATTCCTCCCTTACTCTTTTCTACGGATCCCGCGTAGGATGCCTTCACTCGTGTTACCTGGAGGATCTTGAGTATGATACCTCCTCTGTGTTTGACCTGAGGGACCCAGTGGGTGCCCGTTGTTTGAACGAATCTGAGTTGTTATGCCAGGTTTGGGTATAGATGGTGATCGGGTGTCACCTAGAACCCATTCTAAACTGGTAATCCCTATGGTCTTTCGATGTATTGTTGGGTTGGGCGTTCGGACAACCCGCAAAGTTTGTTTATATCTGACTTGGTTGGTGATGTTGTAGTGTTTACCGTGGGTGATTCCTAGTTGGTGGATGCTGAGCCTGACATGATTCATATATCATGTTTGTTTGGATGCCTACTTTTCCTTGTGTGCCTGAGTAGGTGGTTTTTTCACTCACGTTGAATGTCTTTGAGTTGTTGTGTAGAAGTGTCAGATACCCATGCACCGGGTATATCGGGTTAGGGTTTTGATCTTGCTTTATTATCTGCCTTGCACTGATTGTATTCTTGTGGTTGTTAGATGAATAATGATTGCTTGTTAGCATGTTTGAAGATCACCCCATGGGTGTTTCACTTGTTTTGGCTGTTTATCTCCGTTTGGATTAGGTTTCCTTGGAGGCAGACCTTGTTTCATTCCTTTCTTACCTTGATATAGTTTATTGCATGTATTGCCTACTGTTTATATGCTTTCGATTCTTTTTAGCTATTAGCCATGTTGTTTGTTGAACTTACATAGGGCTGTTGACAGTCTATTACGCACGACTGGATGGCTCAGGGATGTGTGAACCTGGTGCAGTAGACTAAAGAGGGAATTGATGATTAAGTTATTCCCTAGAGAGTATGTTATAAATTAGTTCATACGCAGGACCTACCAGAATTGGACTTTGTGCATCCCAGGAGTGTCCTTAGTTTACGCACATATCGAGACCATATGAGAAATGAGACGTAAGTGCTTCCTTAGAGAGTTTGTAGCTATCGTTGCAATATCACAGAGGGATTGATGGTGAGAGCTTCCCAGAGTGTCTGTGCCTTTGTTTGTTTACTTGACTATAGGGGTCTGCTAGTTTGAGCCACCCAGAGAGTCTATGCTTTAGCTAAACCAGAGGGGTGAGACTGTGTGTGCTGCCCAGAGGGTTGCTTGAGTTGCTAGGTAGGACCATAGGTGATAGTCTGTGAGTACTTCCCATAGGGGTACCTATTGTGTTAGTTGCTTGCTTGTGTTTGTTTGGATGAACTAGAGGGGATAGACTATGAGTACTTCCCATAGGGTTACTTTTTATTATCTTGTTCTGAGACTTATTTTCAACATTGGACGAATCAGGTACATGTCGATGGGATTATAAACATAGAGATCGACTTAATGATACACGGCATGAGTGGAATGATGTCCAGCTCAATGCCCTTACACATGATGTATGGAGATCGGGCTTATGGTCCCAAGGATCGGATGATGATGTTGTTTCTTGTTACTTGAATCACTTCATCATGAATATTCATATTTATGTATATGTGTATAGGTATGGGACTATACTTGTGTACATATATAGATATGGACATCCATGGTGGCACTTTCCCAGTTGACAGCGATTACACACCCTGAGTTCAACTTTGGTTCCACGTTGGGTTTACTTCCTTTTGGTTGTGTTCCAGCTAGGTTGAGCACATTGTTGTTTCATACACTTTTAGCAGCACAGTTATAGGTTGCTTGTCGGGGTTTCCTATTGAGATTATATCTCACCCCTGCATGTGTACCTCGGTGTACATGTTGACCTTATGTCTGCATTTCAGGTTGAGAACGAGTTGCATGGTGGATAGGGATGAGGCCGAGTGTTGCATGATCGAGCGGAGCTTCTCGAGTGGTTCTACTGATCAGGCTACTGTAGTTCGATTTGTCTAGAGATCAGGCACATGGATCGGCTCAGAGTTAGTAGTAGAGCCATGTACTTTTACTTTCAGTTTCTTTGTACTCGTATCTGTATGGTCGGCCTAGTGGGTGACCAGTGTTGTATTGTATTGCATAGTTGTTCGGGCTTTTAAAGCATTTTACTATTACAGCTTGTTCTATTTCAGTTGTTTACTTCTTCTGCACTCTGTTTACTTTCCACTGTGTATGATACAATGATATTTCTGCTGTTTGATTACTCTAGTATGAGGGCGTATTCTCCCCACTATCACACCCTAGGCCCTCGCTGCTGGTCGGCAGCGTTTGGCGTACGGGGAGGTGCGCTTGAGGCCTTGTGACGAACCGGCTCTGAGCACCGGTTTAGTGGCATACGGGTCGGAACATTACACAAGCCCTTCCCAAATACCCTCTCAACTGCCCTGCCTTCATTCTATAGGCCTTCCTTTAGTCATAATGGAAACCTATGGAGCCCTTTTGATCATATAAAAAGGAAGAACCCGAAGAAGGGGTAAATATCTAACCACCTCTATCAAGTTTCCTTCTTTATCCACTACCTTTTTCATTGTTGTTTCCATTCTAAAATAATAACTCCATTATATTCTATATAATTTGATGTTATTATAAATATGGTAAAACCAAATCCATTATTTTATCCATCATTTGAATGACATGTAAACATACATGCATACGTATGACTTACCATCTCCACGTCATGGTTTAATTGTTATTCAGTACATTATTATTTGGATGGGTATAATAATGATGTTTAATTGATGTAAATAATAAATATAACATGATAATGATTCTGTATATAAGATATACCATCCAATTATATATTACTTTAATATCAAAAGAATGATATTGTCGCTCGTGCATACGTACGGATTACCATCTCCACGAACGTGATAAGATTCATTCCCCATCATATCCATTTAAAACTAAATTTAAGTAGATGATTAAAAATAATGATTAAAAATTTAATATCATTATGAATATTAATAAGATGAATCATCTCCATAACAAACATTACATACGTAACAAATCATATAACGGAAAACAAATCAGTTAACACTCGAAACAACGATAATACAAACATATTATTAGCAAAGTAATATTAAAAGATCATATATGATATCATATTAACATATATGATTCTTTTATAATTTAATAACCATTATTTCACCATTATACAAGAGGTTAGCCTACCCTCGACCAAGGAAATGTACATAGTAAGAGTTAATTTCACTGTCTCTTTATTCTCCGAGGTTGTTTATACGTAATTATCTACTGGGACATCTTTATCATCCACATCCATTATTCTTAAAAACGTATTTCAAAAAAACATAATATTTTATAGAATACAGGTTAATTTAATTTTTACAATTGTTTGAATTTTATTAGGTTTTAATAAATGAATCATTATATTGTTTTCCAAACAAGGTACATTATGACCTTTTTAAAAAAAATTAGGTAAGAATGTATATTTTAACGTATATGGTGGGAGCTGCTATATTACGTCGTTATAACATCATCGATGCTTCCCTTACAAGCTTATAAGAATATTTTCGAAATAAATTTTTTCATTATAATAATGTGACTCTTAAATGATTTTAAAATATAAAGAGATATTTCTCTAAAAAGGTTTTCATTTTATCTATGTCAACATCCTTTGATGGATTTTATGTTTATTTGAAGTTGATTTATTATGATACAAAACATCCATATTATATTTAAGTTTTTGTGATATGTTTTACTATGGATGTACTATTTGTATACCATTCATGGTTTATGGTTAAGGTAGTGACATTTCATATGCTAGTTTTAATATGAATGTTTATGTTTATTTCAACCTTTTCATATGTTGAATATATTGGACTTAGAAAGTGATGGTTGTAGCCCGCTATAGCTTATCGATGCATCAGTAGGTCTCATGAGACAACTAGATGTGGAATTGGCCGAGGCCTTTCCCAATTTGATATATGGTTTTGGTCGAGGCCTTAATCATTTTTATATGTCTTGGATAAGGCATAGAAAAAATGTTTTAGAACGTCCGACATTATAAATTCCATCATTATGAAAATTATATTGGTGGTTCATGTGGTCGTCCGACTAGTAGAATACCCATTATTATGTTTTATTATGACATTATTTACTCAACTCATATTTTTTCCATAAAAGTATACATTTTTATTATTGGTAAATGTATGTGGTTTCAATTATTTACCATTCATAATATTTATGTTATCTTCCGTTGTATTGCTTACCCTTACTGAGCATTTGAGCTCGCCCCTTTATTATGTTTTATTTTCACAGGATATGAAGAAGTTAGTTATGAGTGACTTGTAGGCATAATCTAGGAGGATTGGATTTTTCTACAATAATATAGTCGTGTTTTATTTTTTTCAAGCTGTAATGTTGATCTTATGTATGAATCTTGTTTCCAATAATACTGAACTGATCGGTCGTTCGAGACATGAATTCCTTATGATCATGCCAATGTTATGTAATAATGCACCAAATCAGGGTAACTAGGTTCACTGCGTTACACCATGATTTTATTATATTTATTTTTAAATATATTTTTTAGTATTCACATTCTCATTTGATGACCCTTCATTAAAGGGTATTGACTATAAAAAGATTCCAAATTGGTAAAATAGTTTTGTCTCAATTTTTTTTTTCTTTGAGATGCATGTTTTGTTATTCCCCAAAACTCTTTTTCAAGGGGTATATACTTACATTTTACATTTTATTCAATGTATATCCTTATTCAATGTTATCTTATTATTCATTTTATTTTATTTTCTTACAATATGATTATTATCCAAATTTACCATGTTATAAGAATTTAATGAGGTAATTTCATTGTGTTTTGAGATTGTTTATGTTAATGCTTCGTTGATGAAATATTATGATCCATATCTCAAGAATATTCTAGATTTTACTTCCTCTATGTTTATTCAGGATATAATATATTTTTAGTAACACTTTTACACTCTTTCGTACTTAAGATAATTGTTTTCATGTTAAATCCTACTGTCTCTCTCTTCGCTCGGAAATATATTGTCTTCAAAAACCATATATTCAAAAAAAATTCAAAATGTGTTCAAAAGATCCATTAAGATAAATTTAAAATAAAAATGATTTTTAAAGAAAAAATATTGTTTTCAAATTATCCTTTACTTATTTTCAAATCTCTTTTTTAAAAAAATGTTTTTAAAATGTTTTTATAATAACAAAATCATTATCAAAGAAGAAAAGTTATTTACTTCATGAAATGTCTCTAAAATATCTTTAACAATTATTTCCCCTATAAGATACCATCCATTGGTGTTAATCATGCCTTTATGGGGAAATAATTCAATTTTTTCATTCATTTTATTTATTTGAAAGAATTTTTTATGCCATGTTGTTATGAAACCCATTTCTCGTTCATGTGTTATATGATTTTGAAACCCTCTTCTTTTCACATGTTATTTTTATGATAAATGTTTTATGAAACCTATATCTTTCCACGGGTGATGATATGTTTACATGTTTATGATATCCATTTCATTTTATAGGTTATGATATGTTTATTTATGATCTTTTGGCACATGTATGCATGATTTCATTATGTGATGGGTGGGACCTATATATCCCTCTAATACATTGGGTAAAGTTTTATATCTCATGAGATAAACAATGATGATCATGGGAGTAAACCTTTACTACTGTGATGGCCATGGCAGTGAACCATGACAACAAATATGGTATGAGGAGGGAACTCATGCTACTATGATGGCCATGAGATTGAACCTTGACTTATATGATGTTATGCGGTGTGAACTCATACTACTAAGATGGTCTTGGAAGTGATTCCTTAGATAAAATGGAATTAAATATATGCTTATCTGTTTTCCAAAATTCTATGCCTTACTCCTATGTTATTATTTCATGGATTATGTAATTTAATTACATTTATTCATGTCTTGGGAACTGAAAATCTTTATGTAGTCATACATGTATATGATATTTGATAAGCAGAGAATGATATTATATTTTCATGATCAGATTATCATACCCATATGATCTTGTTTATCTTACATGCCTCACTTTTTTACCCTCTCTGAGAATTGGAGCTCATCCCTTTAGATATTTCCATCCCCTAAAGATATGTATTATGTTTTATGTTTCTAAGAATGGTGGTAGTCAATAATAACCCAGTGGGAGATAATGTAGCTCTCATATGTGTTAATTTTTATGTTTCCATGTTTCCAAAAGAACTAGATTAGTAGGATCTTCATATGTTTCTTTATTTAATGTTTTGTATCCTCCAAAAAAGTTATGTAATGTTAATGTATGAAAAGTGTGGGTATCTATAGTTGTTATCATAGGAATATTTTAGTTATCCTTTTGAAACTAAGATGTGAAAACCATGGTGTGAACCCTAAGGACATGTCTAAGGATAATATTTGGGTTCAGTCAAATTATAGGAAAATGTCATGGAATTTTATATAAGGATAGAGTGAGTGGTTTCCTAGAAATACATATTTTTATAGATAATAAAAGTGGATTTGGATCTATAACAGATATACCTAGGGGTATCATCTCTGAAAAGTTATTCTGGGCTTGACTAGGGTTAATTTGGTACACGAAAATGCGCCTTATTGCACACCTGGTTTGACATTCCTGAGTGACATCCCTTGGGAACTCAAAAACTCTTCACAAACCCTTATTATGAATTTATATATAAGATAATACAATGTTGTCATATATTGTGTAAGTTGACAAAAGTTATATATCCTATAAGTTATTTTTCATGATTATGTGGTTCCTCGTTATGATAAATCTTTCTTACTCTATGATTTTTGTTTTAGTCATTGGCTGGAACCCAAATGAACCATTTTAATGGTGATTGTGATGTAAAATGAAATGATTGTACTCCTAAACAACTAAATTCTATGGGATATGGAATGGAAAGACTTGTTTCTATCCTCACAAAGATTTCTTAAGCAATGAATCATGGTGTACTTACAAATGAGAAAAATAGGTAACATTATTTTGTTGAGTCTTTCATGAGGTAATGTCCACCTATTTAAGAGGGTCATTCAATCTAGATGTCGCAGAACAATGGATTATTAACACTAAAAATATATTCTCTATTATTCAGTGTTCAGAGCATGAGAAAATCATTCTGGTTATTTATTGGTTATGAGGAGAAGTAGATCAGTGGTAGACCCTAATAAAGAATACGATGCTACAAGATGGGATTGAATCCAAGGTTTTGGATGAGGTTAATAATTTATTTTTCAGTAATTAATTTACGATAATCATTCATACCCAGATGGAGAAAGAGTTCCATGAGTTGATGAAAATGAATGACATGTTTGTTGGTACCTACATGGCTAATTTCACAAGACTTATATGGTTGGATTCAGGAATTATCCTCCAACATGAATGTAAAGTTTATAGGTTCTCTTGTAGACTAAAACCAATTCATAGAAGGGATCTTTCATTAAAAGAATTTATTAACTATGGATAGATTATGGATTTTGAAATCAAGGTTAAAATTGAGGTAGGATTTTTTTATCAATATCATGGATTTGATTAGAAGAGGAAGATGGAGTTTAATGGAAACTCTAAAAACCATTGAGAAAAGAAGATGAAATTTCCTTTATGCACTATGTGTGGGAAGAAGAAAGGAAGAAATTTACTTAGGGGGTTTAATAAATGTTTTTAGGGGGGACAGTAAGGCAATAAAGCAATTAACTGCCAATGTGATGGGAATAAGTTGGCTCAAAATTCTAGTAGAGAACGATATGCATAGAATTAACCTCCAATGATTTAGTGCTACATGTGTAAGGAGAAAGGGAATTATGATAACTACTACCCTAACCCAAGGGTTAGTGATTATGATTGATGGAGGCTACATATTAAGATAAGGTACAACGGTAAATATCATTCAATCCTATATCTGATGAGTGGTGCAATAACAAAGTGATGAATTGTGCGTTTACCATCCACTCAGGAACTGCTAATGTCATATTTGATTCTTGATCTACCCACTTTTTAATATCTAATGAATTTTCTAATGGTGATATGATTCCTCCAAAACAATTAGAGGTGTAATTATAAGTGAAAACACCTAATGGTACGATTATTGCATCTCAAGTCTATGATTCCTCTCAGGTTTATGTTTGTGGGAATGTGCCTCCAAAAAATCTTGTCATTCTTCCTTTTGTCAAATTTCATGTCATCTTATACATGGATGGTATTCTCTACATAAATCTCATATAAAATTTTATGGAAGGGAATTTACATTCGATATTTCAAACCCTCATATGATCATCCATCAGTGTGACAATACGATTGAACTTCCGTTGGAGATTACATCCAGTGTATGGGACTTAATTACTATTAAAAATGATTGATTATATCAAATGGTAGGGGAGAAGATCTCCATCGATGATATGCCTATTGTTCGGGATTCTATGGATGTTTTTTCAGAAGAGTTTCATAGTCTTCCACCGAAACATGATGTTGAGTTCTCAGTAGAACTTTTACCTGATTCCACCCCAATTTAAAATAATCCTTATAGAATAGCCTCGATCGAGTAGCACAAATTGAGGAAGAAAATCCAAGAAAACCTTGTTAAGGTATTCATTCAGCCAATTATATCACCTTGTGGTGCATCGGTTCTTTTTGAGAAAAATAAAGATGGATCAATGGGACTCTACATTGATTATCAGGAGTTGAACAATATAACAATGAAGAACATGTATACTCTTCCCGGTATTATTGTATTGTTTGATCAACTATGTATATCTCATTAAATTTCCAAGATTGAACTTCATTCTGGATATCATCAATTGAGTTTCATGAAGGAGGATATATCCAAGATGACATTCCATACAAGGTATGATCATTAATAATATATAGTGAAGTCTTTTTGTCTAACAAATTCCTTTGTTATCGTCATGGATTTAATAAATAGAGTCTTTATATATTAACTTGAATAGTTTTTGTTAGTATTTATATATGATATTTATATATATTCAATGATAATGGAAGATCATGAAGATCACTTGAGAATTGTACTGATGACCCTATAGAGAATTTATATGAAAATTTTTCAAAGTGTGACTTTTGGATGAAAAAGTTCTCATTTTTGGGTCACATAATATCAAAATATGGTTTAGAAGTAGATTAATTAAAGAAGAAGGTAATTAAATGTTGGCCTAGACTAACCTCAGTGATTGATATACATAGGTTTCATGGTTTATCTAGATATTATCTATCATTTATGGAGAATTTCTCATGACTATCTAATCCTAGGACAATGTTAACTCAAAAATTTGTTATGTTCCTTTGGATTGATGAATGTGAGGAGAATTTAAGGAACTAAAAAAAGGGCGGTCAGTGCACCTTTTCTTACATTACCCAGTAGTGGATAGGGATTTTTAATTCATAGTGACACATCCAATAAGGGATAGAGATGTGTTCTTTTGAAAAATAACATGGTAATAGCATGTTCCTCATGATAGTTAAAGATTAATGAGAAAAATTACCAAACACATGATTTAGAGTTTTAAGTACTAATTTTTTTTATTAAAGATACATTATAATTATCTTTATGCGGAAAAGTGTGATATATGGACCAATCATAAAAGTATGAATAATATATTCTTACAGAAAGAGTTTAACATGCTCCACGGAATATGTTTAGAGATGATAATGTATTATCACTGCTCAATACATTACCACCTTGGGAATGTGAACACGATGGGAAATGATTTGAGTCGAAAAGATAATGCTTGGTTATCTATAATGAGGATCAAAAAAGATCCAATATTTATAGATTTGTAAAATATAAATATTGAAATAATAATGAAATGGGGGAAATATTATCATTCTAAAATTAATGTTCAACCCACTATCCATGTGTAGATTAAGGAGGCACATAAGGAATATGAACAACTAAAAAATAATGTTAGAAAGTTCCTCTGTTTAAACTTCAATAGGATAGAATGATAAGGTTTAGGAATCGTGCATGTGTTACTTCAATACCATATTTGAAGGTGCTATCAGAGGAATCTCCGAGATCTTCATTATATATTCATCCTATAATTACTAAGATGTATAGTTACTTAAATAATACTTTTTGTGTGATGGAATGAAAGGAGATATCACATAGTGTGTGTCTCAGTGTTTGGAATGACTGAAAGATAAGTCTAAAAGGAAAAATTCTAATGGTATGTTGTATCAATTACCCATTCCAGAATGGAAATGGAAGAACATCACAATGGTTTTTGTTACTGGACTACCCAAAACATCTAATGGTTTTTATACTATATAGTTGGTAGTTGATCTCCTTACTGTGTAATCAAAATTCATTTCCATCAGAAAAAATTTCTCTCTTGATTAGCTTTGCAGAATATACATTAAGGAAGTGGTAATGATTTATGGACTTCCACAATCTATTTTATAAGATCAATATCTGGGGATTTCCAGAAATCTATAGAAAAGAAATCAGAAAGTACATGATAGATAATGGAGTTTCAGCACATCATATCATTCTAAAATATGTAGCACGTTTGAAATAATAATTGAAACCCATGAGGATATAATGATATATTTTTCTCAAGATTTTAAAGTTGGCTAGGATTAACACCTTCCTCTACTTAAGTTTCCTTACAATAAAAGATTTCACTCAAGAATTCATATTTCACCTTATAAATCCATATATGGGATGAAATTTAGAGATCCAATGTGTTGGGATGAGGTTGGAGAGAGAAATCTATCAGGACTCGTGATAAATGAAGAAATGGTCAAGAAGGATAGAACCATTTTGTAGCATATCTAGGAATCATAAAGCTAACAGAAAAATTATAATGATAACTATATTCCTGATCTGTAATTTGATGTTTGTATAAAGGTGTTTTTACAAATCTCACCCTAGATAAATGTTATGGTATTCAGAATGAAATTGAAACTAATCACTATGTATATCACCCTCTTTGGAATTCTTCATCATATTGGAATAATAGCCTATAAATTTTCACTTCCTCCAAATCTCACTCAAGTTGATGATGTGTTCTATGTATCACTCCTGAGGAAGAAAAAACCTAACCCTTTGCATTTACTTAACTCAGAGGTCATACCATTGGAGCAAGATCTTTCTTGTGAGGAGAAACTTATTGAAATTATCAACCAACTAGAGGCAGTTCTATGAAAAAATACAACATTTCTAGTCAATGATTTATGAAGAAATAACCAGTAATAAGAAGCTATGTGAGATCTTCAGGATATGATAAATCATAATTATCTGTAATTTTTTAATGAAGTGAAAACTATTGAGGCAGAAATTCAATTTAAATGGAGTAGAATGTAACACCCCATGTTTTTTTGGAACTATTATTTTGAATAAATTAAAACTATCAGGTATATCATGAAATACACTATGTGAAATATTCCTGTTACATGCAACACCAACTTGGAGTATGTTAGAAGCAACACTGAGTTTTTGTACGTTACACGCAATACTGATTTGGAATACAATACATGAAACTGTGAGTTACAACAAAAATTATATATTTATTATAATTTAAAGAATATATTATAACCATTTAATTAGAAAAATTTATATAAATATTAATATTTTACAAAAAAAATTATATAAATAAAAGAATTTGATAATGAAAGATACGATTTTTGGAAAGTCATTATATGTTTAAAAACAACATTTTATCAAATGGAACGATTTTAATAATGAAATATATATTACAAAAACTAAAAAATATTATAAAATAAACATTATTTTTTTATTCATAATTACCAAAATATCATAGGGATAATTTTTTTATTTTTCTAAGAAACATAATTTTTTGATGAATAGTGAAAAAATTTACTTTTTAGTTAAAAAATGATTTTTTTTCTAATTAATTATAAATGATGCATGACATTATAATAAAATTTAAGGTGAAATTAGATAAATATTACAAATTTTAATACAATTTAATTCATTAGATTAAATTTTACTTTGAAATGGAATATAAAATCTTAACAAACTTTTGATGTTTTTTCTACTTTAAAACCCCGTTATTTCATCCCGTTTGCGGGAGTAACTATAATATAATTTTTTACACTTCTATTAATATAATTTAAAAAATATGACATACACCACTGTATTTAGTATAATATTTTTATTCTAATAATACAATGTTAATTTTTGAATGTAATGATTAGTAAAAGTGATTAAAAATAATCCCAACAGTCAATGGAAAATTAATCTTAATTGGGGACTAATCTTTAAAATTAAGGACCAAAATGATCTAGAAACATGCCTAACACCCATTTTATATCCATATTTATTAAATATACCTTAAACGATTGAGTTTTGTTGGGTTTTTTTTACTTTTTAGAGGTAAAAACATGGTGACACCTAACTTGTTTCGAAATATACCAAATGAGTCATTTTCATTCCATATAAAAGGCCAACACCTCTACCCATTCCTCACACCTCTCAAACATTTTAATTTCATCCAAGATATAACCAATTACCCTCCCAAAATTCATCCATTTTAACTTGAAAAGTACCTTGGGTATGAAATCTTCTCAAGGAATCCTTTTGGCAAAAATCAAAAAGAGTTACCTAATTTAGAGGTAATGGCTTCTCTCAAGCTCATTTCCTTTCTTTTCATTATCCAGACCCTCCAATAAATTTATTGCAATATTGTGTGACAAAAAAGTATCCAAAATATAATAGGATGTTTTTATTCTATGTATTCAAACCATACACTCACCTCCATCTTATGGATATAGAACATACTGTTTCTTTGTATGTCGAGTAATAGCCTCACAAAATGATGTTTGTTCATTTCGTCATTACCACCAATCATGGTGTCCACTATGATGGGAACACTATTTATTCCTTAAAAAATACACATATCTTTACTCTCCATTTGGTGTTAATATGATAATCTTGTTTGAGGAAGTGTGGACTACTGGCCACTCAAAGTGATGCGTTTCGATCACACACCACATGGAATGAATTATGGATGGGTTTATTGAACTTATATAATGTATATGATATAATAGTTATACTTGAATAATGATATATATATATATATATCATTTAAATTATTTTTTTGAATATGATAGTAAAGATGCGAAGAGTGTCCATGTGTATGTATGCCTTACCGTCTCCATGAACTACGTATTCCATTTCACACTCCTATATTATATAGAGTGTTATAATAAACTTATACAATATATTAATGATATTTATATCATTTTTTACATTCTGGAATCACGATATAAGTATAAGGACCAATGATATAACAAATCAAGACACATGCGAAAAATAAAGCGAATATTACATGAAGTGAAACTTTAACATATGATCATTAGAAAGAGGATAATATTAGGCAATAATAAAACCATATATGATATTATGTATAATAATATTATTCGGTAACTGATTTATAATAAAAATATATTTATTATTTTGTAACCATGTATGATTACAGAGAGAGTCAAGACATAAGGAAAGGGGATTTCACGTCACATTTAATTTCCGTGAGATTCATGTTATGATCACCACTCATTCATTTTGTGTGCTGTAATTACACAAAATGATTTTATTATATGTATATTTTAATTGAATTTATTTTTATTCTCATTCCTATTTTATGATCATTCATTCATGTTTTTTAACTTTCAAATTATACCAAATTTGTGAAAGAGTTTTGTCTAAATTTTCTCTCTTTGAGACTCTTGTTTTTTATGGACATAAACTCTTTTTTGAGGTTTATATACTTAAAATTTTCATGTTAAATCATGTATATAATTATATCATGATATCTCAAGATTCATGTATTTAATTTTCTTACATGACGATTATAATCCCAAGTTACCAAATTTAAATACTTTATTGAAATAATCACAAGGATTCTTGAGATTGTTTAGGTTTATGCTTCCATGATGAAATATTATGATCCACCTCTTAAGAATATTCAGGATTTTACTTCCCCTATGTTTATTCAAGATGTCCTATATTTTTATTACCATTTTCATTCTCTTTTTTACTTAATATAACGTTTTATTTATGTAAAATCTGACTATTTCTCTCTTTGATCGGAAATCGATTATATTCAATACCCATGTTTCAAAGACTATTTTCAAAATGTTTTAAAAATACACATGAAAATGAATTTATAGGAAAAATAATTATTAATAATATTTTATTATCTTTAAAGGATCCTTTATATGTTTTAAAATCTATTTTCAAATAAAAATTGTTCCAAAATGTTTTATATTATAAAACCATTTTTCAAAGAAGAAAAGGTATATTCCTCAAGAAATGTTTTTAAAAAATTTAAAAAATTATTTTCATTATAATATATTATCCAATGTTATTACTCAAGACTTTATCGGAAAATTATTGCATGATTCCATTCATATTTATTATCTAAATTGATTTTTTTTAAGGCATGATGTTATGAAAGTCATTTCTCTTTCACAGGTTATATTCTTTTGAATCCCACTTCTTATCAGAGGTTATGATTGGGATCAAATTATATGGACACCTATCTCTTTCCATGGGTTATGATATGTTAACATGTTTATGTTTCCTGTTTAATATTAATGGTTATGATATCTTTATTTATGATCTTTTGGCACATGTATGTATGATTTCATTATGTGACGGGTCACACATATATATCCCACCAATGCATTGGGTAAACTTTTATATCTCATGAGATAAAATATGATGGTCTTGGGAGTGAACCTTGACTGCTATTATGGTCATGGGTGTGAACCATGACTCCTAAAAAGGTATGAGAAATTTACTCATGCTACTATGATGGCCATGGGAGTGAATTGTGACTAATAATATGGTATAGGGGTGAACCCATGTTACTAAGATGGTCTTTGAACTGATTCCTTAGATACTATAGAAAACGTTATATGCTTATATGTTTTCCACTATTCCATGTCATACTCTTATGTTATTATTTCATGGATTATGTCTTTTTATTCCTTTTATTCATGTCTTATGAACAAATAAGCATTATTCCATGATACATATATATGATCATTGATATGCAGGGTATGATCTTATATTTACATGATCACATTATCATACCCTTATGCTCATGTTTGTGCTAAAATGTCTCCTTTGTTTACCCTTACTGGTCATTTGAGATCACCCCTTATTATGTATCAGTCCCTATGTTTGGAAGATATGTAATATGTTTGATGTTCCTAAAAAGTATTATAGTCAATAATAACCTAGTGGCATATAATGATTCTCACATATGTTTTGGTGTTTATGTTTCCATTTTTTCAAAGGCACTAAACTAGTAAGGTCTTCATGTGTCTATTTGTGTAATTTCTTCCATTTTCCCCAAAAGTTATGTAATGTTAATGTTTGAAAATTTCAGGTCACTATAGTTGTTTTTAGAGAATAATTTTAGTGAACCATTGTAAATTGGAGGAGTAATCCTTGGTGAGAACCTTAGGAACATATCTAAGAATAATTATAGGGTTGAGTCAAAGTATATGAAAATGTCTTGGAATTTTGGTGAAGGATAGATTTAGTGGTTTCCTAGCAATAAATCCCTATCTGGATACTACATGTGTATGTAGCTCTGGAACCTATGTATCTAGGGGTTACAAATCTGACTATATGTTGTGGTCTCGACCATAGGTAATGGAGTACTTGACAATACGAATTGTTGCACATCTAGTTTGATACTCTTGTGTTATATGCTTTGAGAATTCACAAACACATTACAAACAATTATGAAGGATTTAAATATAATCCAAACCTAAGGTGTCAATGATCATGTTATGTTATATAAGTAAGACATCATATATGTTATATTCCATGATCATGTGCTCCCAAATTATGATAATTATGTATTACTCTATGCTTTTGGTTTTAGTCAGTGGTTGGAACCTAAAGAAACGGTGTTAATGGAGATTCGGATGGACAAAGCAACAGTTGTCTTCTAGAACAACCAAATAATATTAGAGATGTAATGAAAAAACACATTGTTATGATTGCATAGATTTCTCGAGCTATAAATCATTGTCAACATACAAATGAGAAAAACTGGGAACAACATTATATTGGGTCTTTCGTGAGGCAACTTCCACCTTATTTCATAGGGTATCCTGGTCCACTTTTTGATGAACAAAGGATTAGTACCACTGAAAATATATTCTCCATTATTCATTGTTTGGAGCATGAGAAAATCATTCTGGATGTTTATCTATTAGAAGGAAAAGCAGATCAGTGGTGGACTCTAATGAATAATATGAGGCCACATGATGGTACTAAATACATTGTTTGGGGTGAGTTCACGAACATATTTTTCAATAAGTACATTCCTCGAATACTTCATACCAATATCGATAAATAGTTTCTTGAGTTGATGCAAAGGGATGATGAGTCTATTGGTACCTATAAGGCTAATTTCATGAGACCTGTGAGGTTCGTTTCGGGAATTATCATCCAGCCAAAAAATAAAGTTGATAGGTTCATTTGTGGATTAAATCTATGTCTCATAAGGTAATTGTCCATAAGATATATTTGTACATACAAATATATTTTGAGTTATGAAATCAAGGTTGAAATAAAGGTAGGAGTCATGTGCCAATCTCATGGATTTTACAAGAAGTGGAATATGGAGTTTAAAAGAACCTCTAAAAACCATGAAGAAAATAAGATAAACATTAATTTAATCTCTAAGTGTGAGAAGATTCATGGAATAAATTTCATTTAGGCAGTCTAATAAATATTTTAAGTGAGGAGAGGAAGTACATTTTGATATTTACCAATGAGGTAATGGGAAAAAGTTGGCCCAAAACTATAATAGAGAGAGATCCCTACAAAATCCACCTCCCACAATTCAATTATACAAGTATAGGGATAATGGGAATTATTCTTACTACTGACCAAACCCAAGGGTTGGTGATGATGATAGATGGAATAATCCTATTAAGGTACGGTACAAGAATAAATCTCATGAAATTTATATATCTACTGAGGGGTGAGATAATGACATGAGGAATGGTACACTTACCATTCAATCTAGAACTACTAATGTCATATTTGATTTTGGATCTTCCCACTCATTTATCATTAAATAATTTTAAGGTGATAAAATTCTTCAAAATAATTATACTTTGAATTATTAGTGAAAACACCTGATGTTATGATCATTTCTTCTTATGTAGATGATTCCTCTCTAGTTTATGAATGTGGGAATTTACTTCCTAAAAATCTTATCATTCTTACTTTGGTCGATTTTGATGGCATCCTAGCCATGGATTGGAATTCTCTACATAAATCCCAGATCGATTGTCACAGAAGGGTCTTTATTTTTGATATTTCAAACCCTCCTATGATCATCCATCAATGTGTTGATAAGTATGAACGTATTGTGGACATTACATCCAATGTATAGGTCTTAATTGACATTCAAAAGGGTTTTTCATTTCAAATAGTTTGGGGGAAGTTCAACATCAAGGATATGCCAGTTGTTTAGGATTTTCTGGATATATTTGGGATGAGATTCCTAGTCTTCCACCAATAAATGAAGGTGAGTTCTCAATTGAACTTATCCTTTATTCCACATTAATTTCAAAGTCTCCTTAGTGTATGTACCTGATTGAGTTTCATAAACTAAAGAACAAAGTCCATGAAAACCTTGATAAGTGATTCATTTGTCCAATTGGGTTACCTAGGGTGCACCATTTATTTTTTTAGAAAAATAAGATGGTTTAAGATACTCTGAATTGATTATCTAGAGTTGAACAAGATAACAATGGATAATAATTATCCTCTTTCATGTATTGATGACTTCTTTGATCAACTGAGTGGAGGAAAATAATTTTCCAAGATTGACCTTAGTTATTGTTATAATAAATTTAAGTTCAATAAGTAGGATATATCCAAGACAACATTTTATACACGCTATGGTCACTATGAATATATAGTGATGCCTTCTAGTCTTACAAATTCTTCTACTATCTCCATGAATTTAATGAATATATTCTTTAGAGATTACCACGACCTGTTTTTACTAGTCTTTACAAATGATATACTTATCTATTCAATGATTAAGTAAGACCACGAAGATCACATGTTAATTTTAATAAACAAAATTATGAATGAGATGTTATATGAAAAAATTACAAAGTGTGAATTTTGGTTGTAGAAGGTTTCATTTTTGGGTCACATAATATCAAGATATGGTATAACAATAGATCCATCAATGAAAAAGGCTATTAAAGGATGGAATAGACCAAGAACAGTGATTGAGATCTATAGTTTTCTTGGTTTATTTATATATTATTGATTGTTTGAGGATAATTTATCATGACTATCAATTTATATGAACATGTTCACTTTAAAGGGTGTTAACATCCTTTTTACAGATGAATGTGAGGAAAATTTCATGGAATTGAAATGAATGTTGCTTGGTGCACTTGTGTTTTCATTAACCTATAGTAGAGAAGGGTTTTAAATTTGCAGTGACGCATCCAAGAAGGGTTTAGATGCGTTCTTATGGAAAATTACACGGTTATATCCTATGCCTCACGATAGTTGATGATTCAGGATCAAAACTTCCCAACTCATGATTTGGAGTTAGCAGTGGTAATTTTTTGCATTCAAGATATGGAAAAATTATCTTTATGTTGAAAAAGGTGATATATATATTGATCATAAAAGTCGAAAATATATATTCTCATTGATGGAGTTGAACATGATCTAGAGAAAATGGATAGAGTTGATAAATAATTATGACAACTCAATACATTACCACCCTTAGAAAGCGAATAAGGTGGAGAATTCTTTGAGTTGAAAAGATCATGATAGGTTATCTATGATGAGATTACAAAAGATCCAATATTTATATATTTCCAAATTATTCCTCTAGAAATCGTGAATAAAGGAGAAAAATATTATCTTTTTCAAATGAATGTTAAAATAAATATCCAAGTGAATATTATGGAGGCATAAAAAGAAATATGATGAACTACAAAAGAATGTCTAAAATGTTCCTATATTTAACCTTGATCAAGATAGAATGATAAGGATCCAGAACCGCTTATGTGTTCCTTACATGCTAGGTTTGAAGAACGAGATGTTAGATAAAGCTCATACTTCTTCATTCCCTATTCATCCGTGTAGTACAAAGATGAATAGGGACATAAAAGAATAATTTTGGTGGGATGGAATAAAGAGAGATATTATGGATTTTTCATCTCATGGTTCGGTATACCAGCAAGTCAAGTCTAAAAGATAAATGTCTAAAGGGATGTGGAATCCATTACCCATTCCAAAATTGAAATGGGTGAACATCACTGTGGATTTTTTCATTATACAACCACAAATATCAAAAGGGGTTATTTCTATAAGGGTGGTAGATGATCACCATAATAATTCCGTAGAATTCATTACCATCAAATAAGATTTATATCATGATCATCTTGCCTGAATATTCATTAAATAATTGGTGATTTTGAAGGGAGTACCACATTTTATTGTATCAAATCTGGATTTGAGGTTTACATCAACGTTTTGGAAAATATGTCAGAATGAAAAAGGATATATAATTGAGTTTCAACAACGATTATCATCCTCAAATAGATGGCCAGACTAAAATAAAAATTCAAACCCTATATGATATATTGATATCATTTTCTATGGATTTGAGAGGTGTGTGTGATCAACACCTCCCTCAAGTTGAGTTTTCTTACAACAATATATTTCACTCAAGCATTCAGATGTCACCTTATGAAGCCCTATATGGAAATAAATGTAGAGCTCAATTTTTATTTGATGAGGTTGGAGAAACAAATCAATTAGGACCAAAGATAACTAAGGAAATATTAGATAATGTTATAACCATTCAATAGCATATCAAGGCATCACAATGTCAGCAAAAATGTTTTGATGATAACTATCAGCATCATCTAGAATGTGAATTTGGTGATAAGGTGTTTCTATGAATCTCTCACTAGATTAAAGTAATGAGAATTGAGAAGAAATGGAATATAAGCCCAGGGTATACCATCCTATTTCAAAACTTTAATAGTATTGAGACATTAGACTATTTCTTGGAAATTCCTCAAAATATCACTCAAGTCCATGATTTGTTCCATGTATCAGTCTTGAGGAAGTACATACCTGACCCTTCAAACGTACTGAACTTGGAGGTCATACCAATGGATAAAGGTATTTCTTATGAGGATAAAATTATTCAATTTATAGACTAATTAGAGATTGTTCTATAAAACATGACCAATCACCATGTCACAGTTTTCTGGAAAAATTAATAGTTAGAGGAAGCAGTTTTGGAACTTGATGATAAGATAAATTAGATGTATCCTCATTTTTTACCTAAGTGACAAATATTGGGGAAAATTTTTTTTAAGGGAGGCTAGAATATAACACCCTAGGTTTTTATAGAAATATTTTTTCAAATAAATTAAAATTATCATTAATATAATGAAATATACTAAGTCAAATATTATTTTTTACATAAAACACTGACCTGGTGTACATTACATGCAACACCAACATGGTGAATGTTACATGCAACATCGACTTGGCGTATAATACATGCAGCACTATGCTTCTATGAAAAATATTTTTTAATAATTTAAAGGATATAATTATAACCTATCCATTAAATATGGTGAAATTAATATATATTTCCTAAAAAATTAATATAAATATAACATATTGATAATGAAAGATTGGATTTTTGGTAATGTCATTCTGTGTTTAAAAATAATGTTTTCTTGAACGAACCACTTATAATTATTATGGTAATTATATACATATTTATATATTTATTTTGATAAAATAAACATAATTTTCGAATTCAAAATATAAAAATTAGCTTTGGGTGAATTTTTGTGATTTTTCTGAGGAACATCATTTTTTTGAATAGTGAAAAAATACAGCTTTTTAGTTAAAAACTACCTTTTGTATAATTTGTAATTAATCATAAATTCTATTAGAAATATGTTTTATGGTAAAATTATGAAAATATAATATCTATTAATACAATTTAATTCATTATAATTAATTTCACTTTGAAACTAAATATAAAATATTAACAATCTTTTGAACATTATTCTACTTTAAAATCCAATTTTTTCGTCTCATCTACAAGATTAGAACTAATCATATTTTTCCTGATTATGTGAATTGAATTTCAAGTATCCTTATTACAGAAATGTATTAAATATAATATTTATATTTTAATAATACCACGTTAAATATTTACCGAAATTCTTAGTAAAAGTGATTAATATTAATCAAATCTATTAAGGACAAATTAAGCATAATTAGGAACTAAACCATGAAATTAAGGGCTCAAATGAACTATAAACTTATCCAACACTCATTGGATATACATATTATGGAATTAAACCTTATATTAGTTTTTTTGGTTTGTTTTGTATGGCATTTTAGGAAATAACATGTGCACACCGAACATGTTTATAAAAATTCCAAGTGAGTCCTTTTCCATCCATATAAAAGGTCACCACCTTTACCCATTCCTCACACCACTCATACCATTTCAGTTCGTCCAATATCATCCCAATAAGACTTACCAAAATCATCCATTTGAAATTGAATCATCCCTTTGGGAATAAATATTCTCAATCAATCCTTTTGGTATTATCAAAAATGATTTACCCGATTTAGAGGTAATGTATTCTCCCAATCTTCATTCCTTTATTTTCTATATCCAAATCCACTATTCAATTTATTTCACCATTTTCTAAAACAATATTATCCTAAATATTCTAGTCCTATACTTACACACACCAACATCTAATGGATATCGAACATACAATTTCTATGTTTGGTGAGTTGCTACCTCGCGAAATAATGATTGTTCATTTCTCCTTTTCCACTATTCATGGTGGAAATTAGGATGAAAAATATATATATTTATATGTAATATATTATATTTAATATCTATTTAATCTTATTTTTTTCTTATAATACCCATATTTCTTTACTTTTCATTTGGTGTTAATATGAAAATCTTGTTTGAGGTAGTGTGGACTACCACCCCCTCAAAGAAATGTTATTCATTCACACACCACATGGAATGTATAATGGATGGGTTTAATGAAAATATATGATATATATGATATGTTAATGATCATTTATTAGTTATATATATATATATATATCTCTCTTTGTGTGTGTGTCATTTAAATGCTTTCTTTCAATATGCATATAATGATGAAAACAATGGTCATGCATACATACAGCTTTCCGTCTCCGTGAACGATGTATTCCATTTCATGATTCTATATTATATAGATTATTATAATACACATATATTATATATACCTGATATTTATATCATGGATTAAATTCTAGAATCATGATTCAAGTATAATGACCGAAGATATAACAAATTAAGACAAATGTGAAGAATAAAGATAATTTTACCCAAAGTGAAACATTATCATAGGATTGTCAGAAAGTGTGTTATATAATGTCATAGAAACCCATATATGGTATTATTTATAATAATATTATTTGGTAAAATATGTATAATAAACATTTATTTATTATAAAAGAAGCTTGTATGAGTATGGAAAGATTAAAGACACAAGGTAAGGGGATTTCATTTAACTTTTAATTTTTGTGAGATTCATATTAGGATCTCGACTATTTCAATTTTTGTTATATAAGTGCATCCCATGATTTTATTATATGTATCATGTACTTTAATTTATTGGTTTACATATTCACATTTTATGATCGTTCCTTCATGGGTTTTAACTTTCCTAAGTTACTATATCGTTAAAACAGTTATGTCTCAATTTTCCTTCATTGAGACTCATGTTTCATTATACAACTAAAATTATTTTAAAGGTGTATATAAATACATTTTAATTGTTATATAATGGATATCATTATTTCATGATATCTTAAGCCTCATATAATCTCTTATTCTTACATGAATAGTATGATCCCACGTTAACATGTTACAATAGTTTATTGATAGAATTTCATTGATTTTCAGGATTGTTTATGTTTATGCTTCCTCGATGAAATATTATGATCCTTATCTTAAGAATATTCTATATATTCCTTCCCCTATTATTATTCATGATATCCTCAATTTTTAGTAACATTTTATACTCTTTGGTATTTAAGATTATGTTTTTTATGTAAAATCTTGTCGTCTCTCTCTTCGGTCGGAAATCAATTGTATTAAAAAACCATGTTTTAAAAAAAATATGTTTTCCAAAAATCATGGAATGTAATTTTCAAGGAAACATTATTTTTTAAAAAAAATTACTGTTTTCAAATATTTATTTATAAATCTTGAAATTTATTTACAAAAATTAAGGTTTTCAAAAGGATTATATTATAAAACATTCAAAGAAGAAAAGATATTTTCCTCAAGAAATATTTCTAAAGGATCTTCCAAAGTTATTTCTCATCAATTAAAACATCCTTTGGATTTAGTCATGCCTTTATTGTGAAATTATTCAATGTTTCCATTAATATTCATCCTATGAATGGATTTTTTTTATGGAATGATGTCATGAAACCCATTTCTATTTCAATTTCTATATGACTTGGAAACCCTCTTCTATTCATCGGTTATGTTTATGATGAAATGATTATGAAACTTATATCATTCCATAGGTTTTGTTATGTTTATATTTTTATGATACCCATATCATTTATTGGGTTATGATATGATTATTCATGATCTTGTGGCATATGTATGTTTGATTTCATTATGTGAAGGGTGGGACCTATATCTCTCTCCAATGCATTGGGTAATCTTTTATATCTTATGAGATAAACTATAATGGTCTTGGGAGTAAACCTGGACTTCTAAAATGGAGATGGTAGTGAACTGTGACTACAAAGATGGTATGAGTGGTAAAATTATGCTACTATGATGGCCATGGGAGTGAACCATGAATAATATGATGGTATGGGGAGTGGAACCATACTACTAAGAGTGTATTTTAAGATATGCCTTGGCTACTATGGAAATCATTATATGCTAATGTGTTTTCCACAATTCCACATCTTACTCATATGTTTTTCTTTCAAGGTTTATTTCCTTTTCTTCATTTTATTCATGTCTTATAAACTACTATGATTTATTCTTGGATTCAGGTATATGATCTTTGATGTGTAGGGTATGATAATGTATTTTCATGATCAAATTCTCTTACCCTTTTTCTCATGTTAATGCTTACATGTCTCCCTTGTATACCCTTACTAAGAATTTTAGCACACACTTTTTAGCTTTCCTTCCCCAGGTTGGGAATAAATGTATTATGTTTGATGTGTCTAAGATGGGTTATAGTCAGGAAAAAATTATTGGGAAATAATGTAGCTCTTATATATATCAGTTTTTTTTCATGTTTCCTAAGGCATAAGAATAGTACAATCTTCTTGCACCTATTTTTTGTAATGTTTTGTGTTTTCTACAAATTTTTTGTAATATTAATGTTTGAAATGTGCAGGTCATTAAATGGTGTTAGTTAATGATAATTTCAATTCGAATAAATTGTTGCAATAGATAGGGAGACCTATGAGAGTCCCATGTTAAAGCAACCATGGTTCATAAAATTGGTACCCAGTCGCATTTGTTTAATTACAACGTTTCTAAAAACCCATAATGAGTTATCTCATAAGAAAAATTCCCCAACTGACCTACCTGGGTCTAGTTGTGAATTTAGGAAGTTAAACACAAAGATATCCATGCCCATATAAAAGAGTTATGAGTTCACTGAGAGGAAACCATTAATGGTTTAATTTTTTAAATTATCCTTAATGGGTATTACCTAATATGATTAAATATTATATCCAACCTACCAAGTTTGAGCCACGTAAGAGGTCCATAAGAGACCAGATTATTTCAAATCAAAATTAAATATCTTTTACATTTATAACTATTTAAAATTATATCATGGTCATATATAATGGTTTGATTATAAGGGTTTCCCTCTACAAATCTATAAATCCTTCATACGCTTCACATATTATAATTTGGTACCAATTAATCATGACAAATTCACTTTAAATTTTGAAATTTGGTAGATTGTATATTTTAAATATGTCCTCTAAATATATTTACAACTCTAGATATATGGTATGATTACATAGGTTACCTTTCCCCAATTTATAAAGAACCCATACACCTTACAACTATATACATTCTCTTGTTTAAAAGCTACCAATATGTTTCATCCCATGCAACCAATTTTATATAAAAATCATAACAAGGTGGGTTATTATAGGTATTAAACCCATAGGAACATTCTAATAAGAATATAAACAAGACACAAAGTAAATACATGAAAAATAATAAAGCATTATGGCATATTTTTAAATAATCATGGTAGCAGAATAACATGTTAATAAATCACCCAAGCATGTTATATAAACAGCCATGCTAAATAAATACATAAATAGGTAAAAAAACTAATCATATCTTGAATATACCGAACATTGTATATAATATCTAGGTTAATAATCACACATGTCACATAATCAAAATCAGTAGGCAGACTACAATGCAACTACAAGGCATGGAATGTTAATCTCTATGTGCCTATAATGACGAATGTAATGCTACTTCCATTGCATTTCGAGCCAAAATAAAATAAAATAAAATAATTAATAAATACATAGAATAAATTACAACAGTAAATCAAGTTGAATTAATAATCAACTATAATAATGAATTATATGAACAACAATCTCATCCATAACCACTTGGACAATTCCTCATACATGGCTTGATCACTCCTAGGAATGACAATTTACCAAGCATCAAGACATTCCTATTCATAGGAATACCATCCTCAGATAGTAATTCAAATGAAAAAGAACTAATCTAATAACAATTTGTAACATACCAGTCTGATATCATAAAAAACTAGTAGCTGTACTGGTCACCACATGTCCACAAGCACACCTCCCCATATTCAAATGAATTTCGACTAGCAACGAGGGTATCGGGAGGTGATAATGGCGATACATTTCCCTCATGATTGGAGTAACATAGAGGTATATCAAAAAATAAATAATATACAAAAACGAAAGTAATAATAAATGAAGGACATAGCATCAAAAAACATATGATCTAAAAAATATATGAGAAACACCCATACAAAACAATGCATGCATGTTAAAATGATGATACATAAACTAAAATATTAGATATCTGGAAAAAAATTGTGCAGTACATGAATAATACATGATGTATATTCCACATGGTAAATATCATTGACCATATTGAGCTCCATATCTATCCCTTTCTCCTAAATCCCAGGAATAATCATTATAAAACAATTAATAATCCATGGACCAATGAACATTAGATCTTCATGGGTAACCTAGTGAAATGATGTCTTGAGAAGAATATTAAATAAAATCCCATTTGGACACCACTAACGGTCTATACATCTAAATACAGTCATTATATATAATGTATAGTAGTATGCAGATTTAAATAAAAACAAAACTATTCTGAATTAATAAATACCTACCTGCTCTAGTTCCTAAAGGCTACCAGGCGACTCCACCTTCTTTGAATCATAGGTGGAATGATGATATAATATATAACCATATAATATATATATATATTGTTTAGATATATATTTCATCCACCAATATAGACTATGTACATGAGGATTTCATTAGCCATATACTTGGAATACTAGTTTATGGTCAGACATGGGATTAACTTAGGCATCCACGACCCTTCTAAACAAGCCTGTAAGCTCAAGAAATGGGTACAATCCCTAAATATCCTAATGAATGAGAGAGGTCGAACTTGACAATCGAGTTTGTGGGTGTGTCGTGATGCCAACACCTAAAATAAGGGATGTGGTGCATCATTCCCACCATTCAAATGTTTTCAATAGTGTGAGACTACATGCTCAACACCCAATATAAAGGAGGGTGAAACACCATGCTCAATAAGTCCCTTAACCATAATATTATAGTGAATATAAATGTTTTATTAATATTCATAATAATTCATTACCTCTTAAGATAATCCATAATCCCAATATAACCAAGGATATAAAAATTAAATTAAATCATGTAACAAATCATCTAATGATCAACTTGGACTGGCCACCATTTATAATACATTTCAATTAAACCACATTATTCATTTAGTTAGGAAAACCATCATGATGTAATTTGTTCTATGTAATCAAGCCATTTAATTTCTCATGGTAAGGCTTTCTAAAATCGATTCATGACAATCCACATGAAAGGTAGTTTGTCTTTAAAAAAACTAGTCACAAGGAATCTCATGCCCGTTTATTAAATCCATTTATGATTTTCATTTGAGGCTATATACTAATCATTCCAAATATCTAGAAGAAACATAAATTCATTGGAATAAACCAATTCCATATAGCCATGAAATATTTATATCACCAATCAACACTTATTAGTTTAGAAGAAAGAGCACCAATACAAAGGCGTTTTATTATAAAAACATGACACTATTAACAAGAAATTCATTTAGCACATCCAGGAATCACATCGAAGAGGCATAACTAAATTCACCAAAAGTATAATCTTTAAAGATACCAAAAACTGAAAATCCATATCATGGTTTACAAACATAACATGAAAGAGTAAAATTCATTTACATTCCAAGAAGTTTTGAAGGAATTTTGAGCTTTTAAACAATTATATAAAATATGAAAAATCGCTTGTCTCGTCCATAGGGGTGGATAAAATTGATTTCTAAATCCTTTAATTACATATATAGGATCATTTGGAGTAATACATCATTTGTATAACAATTTAGAAATGAAGAACACATTTTAGGGTGATTCATGGAAAATGCCACTGTGTAATACTATGGAAATATTTATAAATCAATGAAAAAATGGTGAAATAAATACATACCACCTAACACATACATATGAAGATCTAATTATCCAATATCAAGGATTTATTTGATCTAGTTCGAAATAAATCGATGAAATGGACATCCTACAAAAAATATGGAAAATGAGATCATGCCAAAAGAGCATTTCCGAAATCAAGAAAACATAGAAATGAAGCAAGAGGATATGAGATATTACCGATGTGGATCTAATGTGACCATTTTAATCCAAAATATGATTCTAGATCTATGAGATTCCACCATTCATAGAAAATTAAGAAGTAAAAACCCATGGGAGTAAGGGAGAGCCTCATATGGATGGATAATAAAAAAAAGATGTTAATTAGGATTTAAGATCATTAAGGGGAAATGGAAAATTCACCCTCAGAAATGGGTCACATGGCATAGAGTCATGGTTTGGACCGATCGTGCACCAACCATGTGGCCCCTACTACATAGGAACCATACACATCATGGTTTACCACATGGTTTCACCAACCGTGTCTCAATCACGAGGAAAACACTACACACACACTACCTAAGTGGCACTAAGAATGTTAGCTTGGCATACTGTTTGGGTAAACCATGTAGAGCCCATAAATACCCTTAGATAAAAATGGCAGAGCCTCACATGACTGTGAGCCACCTTACACATTGTTAGATCAAATCATGTAGCACCTCTTGCTCCACTGGACTAAGCCACACAATTCTCTTAAGGGAGGCACAGTTTCAGATAAATCATGTGCCCTGCCTCCTTCTTCATTAAAGTAGGATTTTTGTCCTCGACACTCCCAAAACATGGATGAACACCCAAGAGAACACTTGGGCCTCTGTCTAAGTCTAGAAAAATGCTATCAACTTTTTCAACTCTTTGAATTATGTTATGAAGATCGGTTCAATGAACATCACATCCACCAAATACCAAAAAATTCAAATTTCCTTCAAATTCTACCATGGATGAAAATACATATTGTTACAAAATCTAATCATCCTGTAAATTCTCATTTAATTAATTTGGATCCTGTTAATAAGAGACGATCTAATGACCTTCCAAGGGTTGTTTCAAACATGGTCAATATCAAAACCTTTCCTCAAGGTTGGTTCGGGTTACGGTTGATTACCTCCAACCTTGTGTATGGGTATAATAACATGTTTAAATCACGGTCTAAATATCTAATTTCTGAATCTATTAATTAAATGAGAAACATAGATAAATTTCAGTGTGTGCACAACTCACAAGATATAAAACACCCACATATTTTGGTAAAAGGAATATACCACCTACCTCATACTAAGGATCATCCACTCATCCAATATTAGTCATTAATTTGAGCCTCAATGGATGAAATCAGATGATTTGAAAAATTTCCAAGAAATAAGTAAAATTAGATACCATGTATATCACACTATTGTTGGTGAGGAAATCAATGCAAATAAACAAAACAAATCAAAGAATAACTAATACACTTCCAAAACAAGTGGAGGTGCTTGATTTTGAGCTAATATTGGGGATACAATCCCATGCATAGGAGGGGAGTAAGGGATCTCGTATTACCCCATTTTTTTAGGATGAGAGAGTAGAGATATAGGTTAAGAGAAAATAGTGAAAAGGGGTAATTTCCATCTTTTTAATAAGATGCATAGTTTGGACACATGGTTTGGAAAACCATACAAGAACCATGGGATTCAACTATCTAAAGAAACCCACACTTTATATATCTAGGATAGAGTTTGACAAACCATTTGTTTCTCCTCTACTATTTCATGTATACACTTCACACTATCATGTATTTCCCTCACATGGTGAGACCAAACCATAAGACACCCCCCAGATTCCCTGGATTAGGCTATACAGTTTTATCTTGGGGCCACATAGTTTCATAGAATAGTGTCCCAATGGAAAAAATGATGCATCATTCACCAAGGAGGTGCACACTATTTTAAACTAACTTTTTTCCCTATCTATCTCCCCTGGAATGTGAGCATTCATAGCCTAGTGCTCCCAAAACTCATTCAAACTTCTAAAATGCCCCTCAATCCTTTCACCACATCCAAAAACTATACTTTAAATTGTTATAACACTCATATTTATATTTAAATGATCTACTTGAGATTCAATCCATCCACAAATCGAACATTTCAAAAACCATTGGAAAATTCCAACCAGGTCCAAAACATGGGACCTTGCAAAAATAAAAGTGATATTTTTATAAAAAATATTTTTATGCATGAAATTTATTTTATATTCACAAATTAAATTAGTCAATATTTGTTGAATGATTTAAAATAAATTTTTATATTATTTACTAGATCAAATGTTTAAAAATTTTAATATATATTTTTTGAGGAATATGATAAGAATAAATTAATATAGATTAAAAATAAGTAAAATGACCATAATTTATCACCATAATTATTATATGATCATGCTAATTTTTTACTTATAACCTTAGACTCAAAATTTATATGTTTAATAGAAACTATTCCTTGAAAATTTCTTATATATTATATAAAACAATGAATGTTACAAAATTCCACTATCATTGTTTTAAATATCCAATATGTGTTCTATAAGGACCCGGCCTTAAACATTACATAATATTGAATTAAATGAATAATTCACATTGAGGATCTTTTTAGGTTTAGTGTTTTAGAGAATTAGGACATAACTATTACATCTCAAAAGGTTACATGGTATACATTTCTACACAGTTTCCATGTTTTCATAAAATAAAAACTCTTGAAAAAAAATTTCATGTCTAGTTCCCTGTTTTAGACAGCATGAATTTTCCTTGTTCCCATCCTTGACCCTATTCATCTTTATGTCCTGGGAAAACATTTCAAAACATTGGATGAGCATAAAAGGCTCAGTAATGATTATACTACAATGAATGAAAACATTTGTTCATAAAAACATACAAAACATGATCTCTTTTACTTACCTAATGAAATCATAATATTTATGAAAGACACATAGAAATCATAAATCATAAAGGTAACTTGCGGCATCGATACCATTCTTACATTGTAGCTATCATAGCTACATATGGAGTTACATTGGAATACATATCACAGTATATTCCCTAAATATCTTAGGAGAAACATTCACGTTTACCTTCGTCACATTACCAAATGCATTGTAGAGATATCTCGGGCTCACCAGCCCTAGGTCTATCACAGAACCACCCGTATATGTAAATAATGCCCAAGATTCATAAAATTATCATAACACATAACATAAGCATAAAAAAAGATAACATTTCCACATTGCAATAATAAAATAACGTTTCAAGATATTGAAATAATAATTCCATTAACAAAATAATATTCAATACCAGAATACGTAAATAGATTATATGGTATTTATTTTCCCTTTTAAAAACAATCTTATTTGTTAAGGAAGCCAAAGATAAAATAATACTTGCGGTGGTGGAAAGGTCGTTGTCACCGCTTATGTAAAAAACATTAATTTTTTTTTCATTTAGTAAAATGATTCATATAAAAAATATTCCCTTCGAATAAAATGAAAATTCAAAGGGGTTTATACACCGTATAAAATAAAGTCATGTATGAAACTAAAAATGCCTCAATGAATGGAGATTGAGACGAAGTCCCTTACCTCATGTCCAACTTGACTAGATCATTCTTTAATATCCTGAATAATAAACTAAAGTTAATTTCAACTTACTTAATAACCTTTTTCAATATTATTATTCCTTTTATATCACTGATTACCATGTTATAAACATTATACAAACATTTAAGTTAATAACGTTCATTTTGTCGATATTTGTCACTTGTGTCAAAAATGGACTTCTTATAATTACATGCTGTGAATGTAGTCAAATATCCATTATATATAGATTTATAATCATGATGTAGATATCATATATATCATATATATCCAGTATATAACTATATTTCTAATAGTACTTAACATTCGGATGCAAAAAATGAAATGTACCGGTCATGGAGACAATATGACGTACGTACGCATGAACGCTACTTTCATTTCTATTTATTATTTTAATGAAATTAAAACATAATGATAAATAGGTATATTATAATTCCAGTATAATATCAGATATAATATCATTAACTCTATCCTTTATACATCCCACATAAGGCATTAACGAGTCACATTACTTTGAGGGGGCGGTAGTCCGCACTTCCTCAAATGAGATTATCGTATTTACCCAATATGGAAACCATAAAGGTTTGATATAATTGGGAAGTACAAAAGCATAAAAAAATCATACAAATAATATATATCATATATAAATACAGTTCCATTATAATTTCCACCATGAGAGGCGGTAAGATGTAATTCAACAATCATCGTTTCGTGAGGAGTTAGTTTTTTCATCCTCAGAAATATTATGTTCTTAATCCATTAGATGTAGGTGTGTGTAAGTGTAGTTAGAATCCTTCTAATAACAACATCATAGTATACTGGGGACACTGGTTTTGTTACAAAAGAAAGGAAATAAAATGTGTTTAGGGGTTGGAGAAGTAAAATAAAAGAAAACAATTTAAGAGAAACCCTTACCATTAATTTGGGAAACTCTCTTTAGTTTGAACCGAAGGTCTTCTTGAAATGAACTATGCCTAAGTTAAGGCTTCTAGGAGGAGGATAGGGATGTAGGGAGCTTAATTGGGCATAGTTTGGACAATCCAAATGGCTTGAGAAGTGTGAGTAATTGGATAGAAATGGTCTCATTTTATAAGGGAGAGGAGGGGCTCTTTAGGAAAGGGTGAAAACATTATTTTATTATATAATGATATTTGGTTTCTAATAGACCGAAAATCATTAATGTCGAAGATAAGATGAATTATATTCTAAATAAAATAATCCAATAAGAATTGGACATGTTTTGGATAATATGTTAATCATTTTAATCTTATTTATTTTAATCATTTCTTAATGAGGTAAATACTGCATCATTATTGTGTCAAAAATAATTTAATTTCTTAGATGTCTAAAAATAATAAAAAAACACTATCATTTAGGAAATATTTTCATCTTTCCAATTAATATTTATAGTTTAAAATAGGAATTATATAACACCATATAAAAATTAGTTACTAAAATATTTTTGTTAATGTCAATTTTATCTTTACATTAAAATAATTAATCTAAAGTGGCATTATCTTTCATAAGTGGCTCCATTGGGTCCCAAAATCGAAAATGGATTCCCATGATCAGCCACTACTCATCCAATAAGGTTATAACAAGTGTTAAGGTAATTTAAAATTATTATAATATTCTTTTAACCTGGAATTACCCTATTTAACTTTAACCACGGTAAATAAAAGTCAATAGTTACTATTCACCAAAAATTATTTTCATCTTATTGAACCAAATTTTACTTTTTGATAACAACAATGTATGTTGTATTTTTGAAATTCAATTCACAGAAGTGGTAAATTTTCATTTAGATGAAAAATACAGTTTTTTAACTACCACTAAGTGGTTTCACTATTCATCAAAAATTGATGTTTTTCAGAAAAATACCAAAAAATTATCCTAATATATATTTGATATTCAAAATTCAAAAATGAAGTCTATTTTTCCAAATTCAAAACATAGAAGTGGAATTAATTAATTTTGAAATTAATTGTCGTTATCAAAACATATATAATGTTTTTAAGAAACAATAACTATCAAAAGATTGATACTTGTTTATGTGCAATTTCAAAGTGAAATTAATTCCAATGAACAACATTGGATTAAATGGTAAAAATATATTTTAATTACACTTTAAAACCAACTAAAGAGATAATATAACCATATAAATAAATTATATTAAAAGGTACTTTTGAATTAAAATGCAATATGTTTCACTATTCATTAAAAAATGAACTTTATCGGAAAAAATCCAAAATGTTACACTAATTAAATTTTGATGTCACCATTATAAAGAAGGATTTTATTTTGTCATATAGAATGTGTTAAAGTTACCAAAACTATATTTAAAGAGGGTTCTTCATTAAAAGGCGATATTTCATCCTTTTAATGTAAATTATGCTTAAATTTAGATTCATTCACATTTTAAGCCTCTAACTTTTATTGGATAAATGTAAATACATTTAAAAAATATGTATAATAATATTGTAGTCAGATTATTTCATTCCTGCCAAAACAAAGACTACCAGTTAACTACCATTTCAAATAATAATATTATATTATTAGTGTGCAACGTAAGATTCCAATGAATCCCGTTGTTGCACATCGGGTACGCTATCGAAAGAAGAAAACCCATTAAAGTAAAATGAAAATTTAATTCAAAAATATTAATAAATATGAAATCTGTCTTATTCATCATTTTCCTGGGATGTTACATCCTTCCCCCCTTTTGGGAATTGCGTCTTTGCAATTTTTATTCACTTATCAAAATAAGTGGGGGTATTTTCCCTCAAAGTATTTTCAGTTTCCCACTCTTCCCCTTTAACCATATGGTTTTTCCACAAAACCTTTACCTGGTGAATCACCTTTTTACCCAACACTTTCTCTCTACGGTCAAGAATCTGAACTAGTTGTTCTTCACAAGAGAGATTCACTTCTAACTGAACTACCTCTGGGCTCAAAACTTGAGATGGATCTGGAATATACTTTCTCAACATCGAAACATGAAAAAAAATTTGTAACTGAGATAAACATGGAGGTAAAGCCACTCTATATGAAACGGATCCAACTTTTTCTAGAATTTCATAAGGTACAATGAACCTTAGACTCAGATTTCCCTTCTTACCAAAAGACATCACACTTCTCCATGGAGAAACATTGAGAAAGACTTGATCACCTACCTCAAAAGAAAGATCCTTCCTCTGGTTATCTTCATAACTTTTCTATCTGCTCTAAGCTGTTCTCATGTGCTTCTGAATCAACTGAACTTTCTCTGCCATCTCTTCCACCAATTATGATCTCATCAGCTTCCTTTCACCTACTTCATCCCAAAATGCTAGAGTTCGACAATGCTTTCCATATAATGCCTGAAATGGAGCCATCTGTATACTGGAATTAAAAACTGTTATTATATAAAAATTCAACCGAAGAAAGATGGTGGTCCCAACTTCTCCTATAATCCATCGAGTAAGCATGTAGCATATCCTCCAAGGTCCGAATTGTTTATTCTGACTACCCATATGATTGAGGATGAAAAGTTTTACTAAAGTTTAATTCAGTACCCAATGACTTCTGATGAACATTCCAAAAGTTATAAGTGAACCTGGGATCACGATCAGATACAATGGATAGGGGAACTCCATGAAACCTAACTATCTCTTTAACATACAACAGAGCAAGTTGATCTAGAGACAAAGTATCTCTAATAGGAAGGAAATGAGCAGATTTAGTAAATCGGTCAACAATAACCCATAATGCATTATTACCTCGAGTTGTCTTTGGTAATCCCACAACAAAGTCCATGGATATATTTTCCCATTTCCACTCTGGCACTGGTAGAGGCAGAAGCATTCCTTTCGGTAACTGTCTCTCTGCTTTAAGCTACTGACAATTCAAACACTTCATAGTAAAATCAGCAATATCACTTTTAATTCCATCCCACCAGTAATACTCCCGAAGATATTAGTACATGCTAGTAATTCTAGGATGAACTGATGATGGAGAACTATGAGCTTCACATAACAACTCATTCTTCAACTGTGAATCACAAGGCACACATAATCTCTTTCCAAATCTCAAAACAGAATCATTATCAACGTTAAAATCAGGCAACTTACCCTTCTGAACCAACTATACCT
Source organism: Viscum album (assembly GCA_963277665.1). Lineage (NCBI taxonomy): Eukaryota > Viridiplantae > Streptophyta > Magnoliopsida > Santalales > Viscaceae > Viscum > Viscum album. Next base: position 1,099,266,703 of record OY728157.1, read on the forward strand.
TTTTCTGCAACTCACTGTCTTCCTTCTACGCTTGCTTTATTCTGTCTGATAGAGATGATCTCACTTATTTTTTTTATCATGGGAATTCCTCCAAATCCCTTTTTTTAATTTTCAAAAGCCACTTTTTGGGTAAGTGGGAACCTCACAAAAAACTGTGGATACAATTTCCAACATCACTGGCATAAAGCATACAAAAAAAACCTATCCCAATAGCTAGATTTAAATTCAAAAATTCATATTCTTATAGGAAGCAGGCAGCGAACATCCCTAGAACCCCCATCGAGAACCGCCATCATCACCTCGCTGTCCATCATCACAACACTGTCGCCCCAGACATATCATCACATCACCAGAGTCATCTTCCTCACCAGCCTCTTCACCAACAACCACCGCCTGCTCACCGTCACCGCCATCTCACAGAGCCTCCCTCGTCATGACATCATTGTGGTTGTTCAATACCAAACCAGAACGTTGAATCCCACAACAAGAATATATCGTCATCCCACATCACCAGACCACAAACCAGCAACCGAACACTTGAAAAAACTACCCCCAAAAACCATATTTGATTCACAAAAACCAGGACCAAAAACTCCAAACAGACACTGATCACAGCGGCTATAAAAACACTGTCTAAAATTATCCAACATAACCCCACACCATCGCTTACACCGAAAACCACCAATGGAAATCGTCTATTGAACATGAATGAAGAAATCGGGACCAAACCAAAAAAAGGAAAAGGGATTGAAACCCTAGGAGGAAGGACCAACACTAGAGATCTAGGAAATCTTTCTCCCGCAAAGCCGCTTGCCCAAAACCTCAGTGAATCATGTTCTCCAAAACCGACCTGGAGAGAAGCTTAGGAACGCAAGATCAGAGCACATATAGGCGAACGTGAAGAAAACCTGGATGCTAACTCAATGATGGGAAGGCAACCGAGTGATTATAAAAGTCAGCGCTATGAGAAAAAAGAATGCAGAAATAAACCAAAAAGGGGGAGGGACTGAAACCCTAGGAAGAAGGACCAACCCCGGTAGTGCCTAGAACTCTGTCGTCACCAAACCGCTCGCGCAAAACCTCAGCATATCATGTGCTCCAAATCCGGCCTGGAGAGAAGCTAAGGAACCCAAGATCAGAGCATAGATAAGTGGACGAGGAGAAGACCAGAGTACTAGCACAGTGGGGGGGGTGAGTGAGAACAAAAGATTGAGCGAGAACGCCACCCTGAGCGAGAAAGCCACCGCCGGGAGAAGTTGAAACCCTAGGAGAGGGAGACTAGTCTGAGAGCATGGGAGAACCCAGATTATAATGTTCATAAAATAAAAAACCAAAGGTTCTCGTTCCAAACGTAACACGGTTAATGAAGTATTACTTTTTCAACTCAAAACATCAGACACTTTATTTTCTATCCATGGATGATAAAGGATCATGAAATCATAATCCTTGATTAATTCCAACCATCTCCACTGTCTCATGTTCAATTATTTATGAGTGAATATATACTTCAAACTTTTTTGATCAGTGTATATTTCACAATTCACTCCATACAAATGATGCCTCCAAATTTTTAAAGGAAAAGCAACAGAAGATAATTCCAAATCATGTGTAGGGTAATTTAACTCATGTGGTTTCATCTGACGTGAAGCATAAGCAATTACCTGATCATTCTGCATTAGTACACAACCTATTCCTTTTAATGAAGCATCACTATAGATAACAAACTCACCATTTCTGGAAGGTAGTGCCATAACTGGTGCATTAACCAATCTTCTTTTAAATTCCCTGAAAACTATATTCACATTCTTTTATCTATATGAACTTAACACCTTTTCGATTTAACTCAGTCATTGTACTAGATAACCAAGAAAAATATTCAACAAACCTATAGTAATAACCTTCCAAGCCTAGAAAACAACGAATCTCGGTTATATTTGTGGGTCTTGGCCATTATTCAACAACTATGGTTTTATTATGATCAAGAGTTATGCAATTTTTTAAAACAATGTGACCAATGAAATAAGTTTGTTGTAACCAAAACTCACACTTGCTGAATTTACCAAATAGTTTATTTTCTTTTAAGGTATACAAGACAACCCTTTAAAGACTTTCATGTTCCTCCTTACTTTTGGAATAAACCAAAATATCATCAATGAACACAACCACAAACTTATCCAAGAACTCTGGGAAAATTCTATTCATAAGATCCATGAATATAGAAGGTGCATTGGTTAATCCAAAAGGCATAACTACAAATTCATAATGTCCATATCTAGTATGAAACGCGGTCGTCGGAATGTCTGCTTCCTTTACTTTCAACTGATGGTACCCCGACCTCAAGTCAATCTTTGAAAAATACTGAGCTCCCTGGAGATGATCAAACAAATCATCGATATGAGGCGAAGGACACTTATTCTTAACATTGATGTTATTCAATGCTCTATAATCAATGCAAAGTCTCATTGAACCATATTTCTTTTTAACAAACAAGATAAGAGAGCCCCATGGTGATGTTCTAGGTCGAATGATGCCTTTATATAATAACTCCTACAATTGTTATTTTAAATCTAAAAGTTCAATTTGAGCCATTTGATAAGAGGTTTTTAAATTGGATTAGCATCAGGAACTAAGTCAATAGTAAATTCAACTTCCTGATCAGGTATAATACCAGGAAACTCATCAGGAAAAACATAAAGGTAATCATTTAACACTGTCACATCATTAATCTCAATAGCTCCATTATATTAAACAATATGTTCAAGGAAACATTCATATCCATCTTTTACTAGTTTTTCAACTTCAAGATATGTTATCAAAAGCAAGGGTTCATTATTGTACACAAACTGAAAATAATTCTTAAAAGAAACCTCTTTAGCACTACAGCAAATCTTAGCATGATAAACAGAAATACAATCCATGCCCAATTTAAATCAAACTCTACTAGAGGAAAAACAATAAGGGTTGTAGGTACATTCTTTCCGCACACAAGGATATGCATGTTCTTATGTTTTCTTTTCGTCCCAACATTTCCTCCAGTTGTTTTTACCATAAGTTCAATATTCATATCATGAGATGGAATTCCCAATTTACTAGAAAACTACTCATAAATGAAAGAATTTGTTGAACCTGAATCAAACAACACATTCGCATAATCTGAACTAACAAACAGTTTAACACCCCGAGATTTTAGGAAAAATATTCTTTTTAATTTCATTAATGTCTTGTATTGTACGCTACACCAAAAGGATCTTGCTCAACACACATCCTTGACTTGCCTTGTATTACATGCAATCACGACTTTCCTCGATAGCGTGTGTAGTATGCAATACCGAGTTTCACTAAACAACGATATGCTATTAAAATATTATTAAAACTAGCCATTATGAATAGTAATAAACACTTTTTGAAATTTTATAAATTTTATTTTTCAAAATGGACTTCATTTTTGGATTCAGAATATCGAAATTATCTTAGGGTGAAATTTTGGTATTTTTCTGAAAACTTTCAATTTTTGATGAATAGTGAAACCACTAAGTGGTAGTTAAAAAACTGAATTTTTCATAAAACTTAATTTTACCGCTTCTGTGAATGAAATTTCGAAAATCCGAGAGACACAGTTAATATCAAGGACTAAAATGTGGTTCAATGAGATGAAAATAATTTTTGGTGAATAGTAACTTTTTACTTTTTTTTCCCGCGGTTAATAGTAAATAGGGTAACTAAGGATAAATATGATATTACTATTACCCTAACACATGTCCTAATTCTATTGGATAAGTGTAATTCGGCCAAAAACAACCTTATGAATATAATATGACCATTTAGGTCCACTTGGATTAGATTATGACATTTAATATTATTTTATTTAATGAATAGTAAAAATAGTTAAAATCAATGTTTAATAACTAAAACATTTTTAATATGGGGTTATACATAAGATAAATTCGATTATAAATTCTCATTAGAAAGATAAATATATTTACTACATAATTATATTTTATTTATAATTTTTAGACTTTAAATTAATTAATTTATTAATGACACAACGATGATGCAGTAATTACCCTTTTAAGGAAATGTTAACATAATTGATGTTATAAATACCCAAATAAATGTAATTTGAGACTTTTTATGAATTCCAATAATTTTCTAGGTTACTATGATAACTTAGTGTTGATTTAATCAACTTGGTTCGAACATAGAATTCTGTTATGACTTTCACAAAAATCATATATCAAATAGTGTCAAAATTGACACAAAATAGTTTTTAAATCAAATATTATAATATTAATTGTTATTTTATTCCTAAAAATCTAAGGTTCGGCCAAATGACATAGATAAGGATATATATATTAATAATAAACAACTTGGGGTTCGTTTGGCATGTTATAGTAAGTGTATTAACCATATAGTGTAAGAAAACAAAAAGACACGGTAAAAGTTAAGTTATTTAACTTAGAGTTAAATCTAATGGATAAGGTAAAAATAATAACCTAAACTTGTCTAAATACTATTGGTTGATAGGATTTAGACCCATACCCACTTTACCTTCGAAATAATACCCTTTGGAACCATTATTAACCGATTTTGACTTTAATATAAAATAATATATTGAGATATTCCTAAGGTGCCCCTCTCCTCCCTTATAAAAGGGCACCTCCTCCCACTCTTCCTCACACCACATTGAGCCTTCAAGCTCGGCCAACCCCTTCCACTTTCTCCTCTACACTTCCATAGAGACATCCTAGAGGTTCTGGTCTTCTTCAATGACCCATTTTAGTGCCCTAAAAGGAGGTCTCAAAGAAGCACTTCAAAGAAGAGGTAAAGCCCATTACCGATTCGTTCATCTTTATTTCTTCTTCCACTTCTTCTTCATAGGTTGTTTAATTATGAAGTAATAACGTCAGTATCACTCATATACTGATATGTTATTATAAGTATGAAACAACCCTATTTCACCATCTATCCATCCTACAGAAAAAGAAATCACCGCGCGTGCGTACGTACGGAATACCGTCTCCACGCTGTGGTGTAATCTATTTTCCACCACCACCTTACTTGGATGGGTATAATGGTGTATATAATGACTATATATGACTATTATAAAGTGATACTGATTCTGAAATAGTATACATACACTCCAATACAATTCCACGATCATAGGAACGATATCATCACTCGTGCGTACGTACGGAATACCGTCTCCACGATGTGATGCGACTCGTTCTACATGATCTTCATTTCATAATGATTATATAAATGATTTGAATGAATGAATATGATATATATTACACTAATATCATTATGGAAATGAGGTATCTATAAACTAAAGAGAAGAATAAGAATTTATTCGACAAAACACGCATAAGAACAAAAAGTTATAAACACCCGAATAACAAGTAGCAATGAAATATTACTACTAAGAAGCTAAGAATATGACAATATATGATATCAAAAAAAAGTATGATTCTGGAATAAGTCAATAACATTATTTAAATCATTATACAGGAGGTTCGGACACTTACAAAGCAAGTCGGACCTAAGGTAAGGGAAATATCACAATCTCATTTTTATCCGAGATTGTTTATTCTTTGGTATTTACTGGGGTGTATTTTATCATCCACATCCATGTTTCTTCAATATGTAATATTGTTTCCATTCACCTACAATTGTTTAAATCCAATTTTACCCTTCAGTAAATTTTTAGTAAAAGATATGAAAAGAATCTTTTGTCGTTTTTTGTACGAGGTACTTTTTGACTTTTCTGACAAAAGTACGAGAAGAATGTTATTTTAACTTATACGGCATGATTGGATTTTTAAAACATTATTTCCAAAAATATTCCTTTACAAGTTTTCAAGTATATTTTTAATCAACTTCTTTTAGTTTATAATTTTATGACATGTTAAGAAAGGAAAAGTGTTTTTGAAGTAGAAAGGATATTTTCCTCAAAAATGGAGTTCAAGTGTTTTATCAAAATTAATTTCCATCTAAGATAATATAGGGTTATGTTTCTATCCATATTATTACATTGATTTGATTATGTTGTGATGGAATTATTTTTATGAATTCCTTTATCTTATATGAATTGTTTTATGATGTCATGTTGTTTAAGAATCCCATTTTTATTACATGGGCTATGAAATGATGTATGGTTTATGATTTTGTGGCACACATAAGAATGGTATCATTATGAGATGGGTGGGACCTATATCTCCCTCCACTGCATTGGGTAAAGATTTTATATCTCATAAGATAGACATGGCTGGAATGGTAGGTTATACCGGTTTAGTGAAACAGGACTGAAACAAGGGTTACTCGATTCAGAAAGGGACTTTGTCCACTAAGATAGTCTTGGCAATGAGTCTTGACTAACAGGAAATGATTCTCTATGATTATGTGTGTATGCCACAAAGTTTCATGTTTTATGTTATGATTATTGTGATTACATTTCACTTCCATGATTTATCCCATGTTATGAAATTATGATCTCTTTTGTAGGTTAAGATTTCCAAAAGATATGTGCTTGTGTATACGATGAGATTTATATTTCTTTTGTTTACCCTTACTGAGCATTTGAGCTCACCATTTTATGTTTTCTTTTCCCAAGGATATAAAGAAAGGTTTTAGGTAAAAAAAGGGAAGATCTTTATGGGAGATATTGGAGAACTTTCACCACGATTAGAAGATTACGTTCTGAGTTTCCAAAGACACTAAACTATTACGATCCTTGTGTGTGTATTTTTGTAATGTACTAAGTATTCCAAAAAAAGTAATGTAATGTTCATGTACGTTAGGCTTCGGGTCTCTACAGTTGGTATCAGAGGAAAGGTTTAGTCAACCTTTTGAAACTAGGATGCGAAAACGTTAGTGATATCCCTAGATATATTTCTAAGGCGTGTCTAGGGATGTCTCTAAGGATAAGTATACGTATAGGATATAGTCCTAGAACTACGGTAACGATCTTAGAATTTAACCTAAGATGTTAGATATTGAGGGTGCTCCCCCTTTATTATGTTGTTTTCCCTAGCATGTTTTTTGCCTCTCACGGTATTCTTTTTGGGTTTTAGAAAATGGATGCAAACAAGATGATTCACGATAATGGAGGATATGATGGACAATGGAATGATATCCTTCATGAGCAACCAAATGAAATGGGATTTGGAAGTCCAAACATCATTATTATGCCGAATCAGAAATCTCATAATATGATCAATAGAGTAAAATTTGGTAAGTTTCCTGACTCGGCTGATAAGAGAAAGATGTAGTTTCATGATGATCATAGAGAAAAGAAAGTTCAATTTCCCCTGTGTAAATCATGTGGGAAGAGGCATCAAGGAGAATGTTTCAAAGGAACTGGAAGATGCTTTGGGTGTGGAAAAGAAGGACACAAAGCCAGTAAGTGCAAAGGAAAAGGTTTAGTTAACACCAGGGATGAGGATAATGGTATTGCTACAACATCAAAAATGGTTAAATGTTTTAAATGTGGAATGTACGGGCATTATGCAAACCAATGCCCTAAGGGAAAGTCTCATGAAGAAAATCAGTATGGTTGTATGGGTAGTATTTATGTGGATGATGATGATGAGACTACAAATGATATGTGAGATGAAAGAATTGTTGAAGCTCGGTCAGTGGTTTAAGAATGTAGTGGAATGATTACATGTTTATCATGTGTAATGTTGTATAAGTAATCTCATGGTACTATGGAATAAAGAGACATCTAAGGATTGTTACACTGTTGTCTTTCCTTGAGTTTAAAAAGTGTATGATTAATGTTACCAGTATCCATGAAAGGTTATTCAGATATTTTTGGAATGTAGATGATATGCGCATTATGAAGGGATAAGACGATAATGAGATGTTTGATTGTATTCATGAGCTCATGACTGATATAAGGACTAAGTGATATCATGGTTTGAGAATATAGAATTTTGAGGATTTTGGTATGTGGAAAGTGTCAACTTTTAACTACATTCATGTTTTCACTAAGGTTCAATGGGTATTCAAAAGAATACATGATTAAGGACTTTGAATGTTTGGAATGTGACCAACAAAACATATCTTATGATATATGGGGATCAACGATGGTATTAAATCTCTGGTAATCGTTTTCACTATGTTATGAGAGTGGACTGCAGTATTATGGATAAGCCTAAAGATTGGAATGGATTATGTTGGACATAAGTTAGTATTGTATAAGGATAGAAGTTTTTTTTCGATATTATTAATGGGATGTTATAGTAATATAGTTTTAGAAAAAGGAAAACCTGCAGGACGGGCGACAACCCATCGCGTCAGACAAGGCTGTGGGAATCGAACCCACAACCGAAGTGCGACTAGCCTTTATCACCTACCACTGGCCTACATGAAGTCTCCGTTTAGTAGAAACTAGTTTTATTCTATTAAGAGGTATGATATATGAAGTATAAGTCCATTTTAGGAACCATATATGATTAATCTCACTAAAGAATGACTTATGTATATTTAATAACTTTTGCTAACCTTTTGTTTGAGACAGATGGAATGACCTGTCATACTAACACTTCACGAATAACATATTCAACTTCATTTATTTAAGAGATGAAGTGGAAATTGTTCAAGGCACGAACAACAGTGAGATTGTACCAAAATAAAGTAAGTATTTATTCTAATTCAAATTTTTCAACTTTAGGGAAACGATCTTGAAAACCAAAAATGTTGTCCTAGTTCTCTTATATCAGATTAATCAGATGGTACCTTAGATCGTCACAAATTTATGGATTTGTGATTGCTAGCTTTTCCATAGCCATGTTTTCTACCACTCTCCATCAGAACATGATGGTTAGATTTCTCTTCCATATCCATATTTTCACCTATGTGGAAACCCAGTGATTAGTCTATTTTGGTAACCGTTACGTTTAGTACTTTTGTTTTTAAGGATTGGTTTTGGTATTCCTTTTTACGATGTGGGTTTCGATTAAATAAACCTTCGAATAGTAAACCATTTTTAACCCCGACGAATTTCGAGGGCGAAATACATTTTAAGGGGGGTAGAATGTAACACCCCAAGATTTTATGAAAAATATTCTTTTTAATTTCATTAATGTCTTGTATTGTACGCTACACCAAAAGGATCTTGCTCAACAAGCATCCTTGACTTGCCTTGTATTACACACAATCGCGACCTTCCTCGATAGCGTGTGTAGTATGCAATACCGAGTTTCACTAAACAACGATATGTTATTAAAATATTATTAAAACTAGCCATTATGAATAGTAATAACCGCTTTTTGAAATTTTATAAATTTTATTTTTCAAAATGGACTTCATTTTTGGATTCAGAATATCGTAATTAGCCTAGGGTGAAATTTTGGTATTTTTCTGAAAACTTTCAATTTCTGATGAATAGTGAAACCACTAAGTGGTAGTTAAAAAACTGAATTTTTCATAAAACATAATTTCACCGCTTCTTTGAATGGAATTTCGAAAATCCGAGAGACATGGTTAATATCAAGGACTAAAATGTGGTTCAATGAGATGAAAATAATTTTTTGTGAATAGTAACTTTTTACTTTTTTTTACTGCGGTTAATAGTAAATAGGGTAACTAAGGGTAAATATGATATTACTATTACCCTAACACATGTCCTAATTCTATTGGATAAGTTTAATTTGGCCAAAAACAACCTTATGAATATAATATGACCATTTAGGTCCACTTGGATTAGATTATGACATTTAATATTATTTTATTTAATGAATAGTTAAAATAGTTAAAATCAATGTTTAATAAATAAAACATTTTTAATATGGGTTTATACATAAGATAAATTCGATTATAAATATTCATTATAAAGATAAAAATATTTCCTACATAATGATATTTTATTTATAATTTTTATACTTTAAATAAATTAATTTATTTATGACACAACGATGATGCAGTAATTACCCTTTTAAGGAAATGTTAACATAATTGATGATATAAATACCCAAATAAATGTAATTTGAGACTTTTTATGAATTCCAATAATTTTATAGGTTACTATGTTAACTTAGTGTTGATTTAATCAACTTGGTTTGAACATATAATTCTGTTATGACTTTAACAAAAATCATATATCAAATAGTGTCAACATTGACACAAAATAGTTTTTAAATAAAATATTATATTATTAATTGTTATTTTATTCCTAAAAATCTAAGGTTCAGACAAATGACTTTGATAAGGATATATATATTAATAATAAACAACTTGGGGTTCGTTTGGAATGTTATAGTAAGTGTATTAACCGTATAGTGTTAGAAAACAAAAAGGCACGGTAAATGTTAAGTTATTTAACTTAGAGTTAAATCTAATTGATAAGGTTACAATAATAACCTAAACTTGTCTAAATCCTATTGTTTGATATGATTTCGACCCATACCCACTTTACCTTCGAAATAATACCCTTTGGAACCATTATAAACCGATTTTGACTTTAATATAAAATAATATTTTGAGATATTCATAAGGTGCCCCTCTCCTCCCTTATAAAAGGGCACCTCCTCCCCATCTTCCTCACACCACATTGATCCTTCAAGCTCGTCCAACCCCTGCCACTTTCTCCTCTCCACGTCCCTAGAGACATCCTAAAGGTTCTGGTCTTCTTCAATGACCCATTTTAGATCCCTAAAAGGAGGTCTCAATGAAGCACTTCAAAGAAGAGGTAAATCCCATTACCGATTATTTCATCTTTATTTCTTCTTCCACTATTTCTTCTTAGGTTGTTTCATTATGAAGTAATAACGTCAGTATCACTCATATAATGATATGTTATTATATGTATGAGACAACCCTATTTCACCATCTATCCATCCTACGGAAAAAGAAATCACCGCGTGTGCGTACGTAAGGAATACTGTCTCCACGCCGTGGTGTAATCTATTTTCCACCACCACCTTACTTGGATGGGTATAATGGTGTATATAATGACTATATATGACTATTATAAAGTGATACTGATTCTGAAATAGTATACATACACTCCAATACAATTCCACGATCATAGGAACGATATCATCACTCGTGCGTACGTACGGAATACCGTCTCCACGATGTGATGCGACTCGTTCTACATGATCTTAATTTCATAATGATTATATAAATGAATTGAATGAATGAATATGATATATATTACACTAATACCATTATGGAAATGAGGTATCTATAACCTAAATAGAATAATAAGAATTTATTCGACAAAACACGCATAAGAACAAAAAGTTATAAACACCCGAATAACAAGTAGCAATTAAATATTACTACTAAGAAGCTAAAAATATGACCATATATGATATCAAAAAAATAATTATGATTCTGGAATAAGTCAATAACATTATTTAAATCATTATACAGGAGGATCGGACACTTACAAAGCAAGTCGGACCTAAGGTAAGGGAAATATCACAATCTCATTTTTATCCGAGATTGTTTATTCTTTGGTATTTACTGGGGTGTATTTTATCATCCACATCCATGTTTCTTCAATATTTAATATTGTTTCCATCCACCTACAATTGTTTAAATCCAATTTTACCCTTCGGTAAATTTTTAGTAAAAGATATGAAAGAAATCTTTTGTCATTTTTCGTACGAGGTAGTTTTTGACTTTTCTGACAAAAGTACGAGAAGAATGTTTTTTTAACTTATACGGCATGAATGGATTTTTAAAACATTATTTCCAAAAATATTCCTTTACAAGTTTTCATGTTTATTTTTAATCAACTTCTTTTAGTTTATAATTTTATGACATGTTAAGAAAGGAAAACTGTTTTTGAAGTAGAAATGATATTTTCCTCAAGAATGGAGTTCAAGTGTTTTATCAAAATTAATTTCAATCTAAGATAATATAGGGTTATGTTTCTATCCCTATTATTACATTAATTTTATTATGTTGTGATGGAATTGTTTTTATGAATTCCTTTGTCTTATATGAATTGTTTTATGATGTCATGTTGTTTAAGAATCCCATTTTTATTACATGGGCTATGAAATGATGTATGGTTTATGATTTTGTGGCACACATAAGAATGGTATCATTATGAGATGGGTGGGACCTATATCATCCTCCAATGCATTGGGTAAAGATTTTATATCTCATAAGAGAGACATGGCTGGAATGGTAGGTTATACCGGTTCAGTGAAACAGGACTGAAACGAGGGTTACATGATTCAGAAAGGAACTTTGTCCACTAAGATAGTCTTGGCAATGAGTCTTGACTAACAAGAAATGATTCTCTATGATTATGTGTGTATGCCAAAAAGTTCCATGTTTTATGTTATGATTATTGTGATTACATTTCACTTCCATGATTTATCCCATGTTATGAAATTATGATCTCTTTTGCAGGTTAAGATTTCCAAAAGTTATGTGCTTGTGTATATGATGAGATTTATATTTCTTTTGTTTACCCTTACTGGGAATTTGAGCTCACACTTTTATGTTTTCTTTTCCCTAGTATATAAAGAAAGGTTTTAGGTAAAAAAAGGGAAGATCTTTATGGGAGATATTGGAGATCTTTCACCACGATTAAAAGATTACGTTCCGAGTTTCCAAAGACACTAAACTATTACGATCCTTGTGTGTGTATTTTTGTTATGTACTAAGTATTCCGCAAAAGTAATGTAATGTTCATGTACGTTAGGCTTCGGGTCTCTACAGTTGGTATTAGAGGAAAGGTTTAGTCAAACTTTGGAAACTAGGATGCGAAAACGTTAGTGAGATCCCTAGAGATATTTCTAAGGCATGTCTAGGGATGTCCCTAAGGATAAATATACGTATAGGATATAGTCCTAGAACTACGGTAACGATCTTAGAATTTAACCTAAGATGTTAGATATTGAGGGTGCTCCCCCTTTATTATGTTGTTTTCCCTAGCATGTTTTTTGCCTCTCACACTATTCTTTTTGGGTTTTAGAAAATGGCTGGAAACAAGATGATTCACGATAATGGAGGATATGATGGACAATGGAATGATATCCTTCATGAGCATCCAAATAAAATGGGATTTGTAAGTCCAAACATCATTATTATGCCGAATCAGAAATCTCATAATATGATCAATAAAGTAAAATTTGGTAAGTTTCCTGACTCGGCTGATAAGAGAAAGATGGAGTTTCATGATGATCATAGAGAAAAGAAAGTTCAATTTCCCCTGTGTAAATCATGTGGGAAGAGGCATCAAGGAGAATGTTTCAAAGGAACTAGAAGATGCTTTGGGTGTGGAAAAGAAGGACACAAAGCCAGTAAGTGCAAAGGAAATGGTTCAGTTAACACCAGGGATGAGGATAATGGTATTGCTACAACATAAAAAATGGTTAAATGTTTTAAATGTGGAATTTACGGGCATTATGCAAACCAATGCCCTAAGGGAAACTCTCATGAAGAAAATCAGTATGGTTGTATGGGTAGTATTTATGTGGATGATGATGATGAGACTACAAATGATATGTGAGATGAAAGAATTGTTGAAGCTCGGTTAGTGGTTTAAGAATGTAGTGGAATGATTACATGTTTATCATGTGTAATGTTGTATAAGTAATCTCATGGTACTATGGAATAAAGAGACATCTAAGGATTGTTACACTGTTGTCTTTCCTTGTGTTTTAAAAGTGTATGATTAATGTTACCAGTATCAATGAAAGGTTATTCAGATATTTTTGGAATGTAGATGATATGCGCATAATGAAGGGATAAGACGATAATGAGATGTTTGATTGTATTCATGAGCTCATGATTGATATAAGGACTAAGTGATATCATGGTTTGAGGATATAGAATTTTGAGGATTTTGGGATGTGGAAAGTGTTAACTTTTAACTAGATTCATGTTTTCACTAAGGTTCAATGGGTATTCAAAAGAATACATGATTAAGGACTTTGAATGTTTGGAATGTGACCAAAAAAACATATCTTATGATATATGGGGATCAACGATGGTATTAAATCTCTGGTAATCGTTTTCACTATGTTATGAGAGTGGACTGTAGTATTATGGATAAGCCTAATGATTGGAATGGATTATGTTGGACATAAGTTAGTATTGTTTAAGGATAGAAGTTTTTTTCGATATTATTGATGGGATGTTATAGTAATATAGTTTTAGAAAAAGGAAAACCTGCAGGACGGGCGACAACCCATCGCGTCGGACAAGGCTGTGGGAATCGAACCCACAACCGAAGTCCGACTGGCCTTTATCGCCTACCACTGGCCTACAGGAAGTCCCCGTTTAGTAGAAACTAGTTTTATTTTATTAAGAGGTATGATATATGAAGTATAAGTCCATTTTAGGAACCATATATGATTAATCTCACTAAAGAATGACTTATGTATATTTAATAACTTTTGCTAACCTTTTGGTTGAGACAGATGGAATGACCTGTCATACTAACACTTCACGAATAACAAATTCAACTTCATTTATTTAAGAGATGAAGTGGAAATTGTTCAAGGCACGAACAACAGTGAGATTGTACCAAAATAAAGTAAGTATTTATTCTAATTCAAATTCTTCAACTTTAGGGAAACGATCTTGAAAACCAAAAATGTTGTCATAGTGCTCTTATATCAGATTAATCAGATGGTACCTTAGATCGTCACAAATTTATGGATTTGTGATTGCTAGCTTTTCCATAGCCATGTTCTCTACCACTCTCCATCAGAACATGATGGTTAGATTTCTCTTCCATATCCATATTTTCACCTATGTGGAAACCCAGTTACCAGTCTATTTGGGTAACTGTCACGTTTCGTACTTTTGTTTTTAATGATTTGTTTTGGTATTCCTTTTTACAATGTGGGTTTCGATTAAAGAAACCTTCGAATAGTAAACCATTTATAACCCTGAAGAATTTCGAGGGCGAAATTCATTTTAAGGGGGGTAGAATGTAACACCCCGAGATTTTATGAAAAATATTCTTTTTAATTTCATTAATGACTTGTATTTTACTCTACACCAAAAGGATCTTGCTCAACACGCATCCTTGACTTGCCTTGTATTACACGCAATAGCGACCTTCCTCGATAGCGTGTGTAGTATGCAATACCGAGTTTCACTAAACAACGATATGCTATTAAAATATTATTAAAACTAACCATTATGAATAGTAATAACCACTTTTTGAAATTTTATAAATTTTCTTTTTCAAAATGGACTTCATTTTTGGATTCAGAATATCGAAATTAGCCTTGGGTGAAATTTTGGTATTTTTCTGAAAACATTCAATTTTTGATGAATAGTGAAACCACTAAGTGGTAGTTAAAAAACTGAATTTTTCATAAAACTTAATTATACCGCTTCTGTGAATGGAATTTCGAAAATTCGAGAGACACGGTTAATATCAAGGACTAAAATGTGGTTAAATGAGATGAAAATAATTTTTGGTGAATAGTAACTTTTTACTTTTTTTACCGCGGTTAATAGTAAATAGGGTAACTAACGGTAAATATGATATTACTATTACCCTAACACATGTCCTAATTCTATTGGATAAGTGGAATTCGGCCAAAAACAACCTTATGAATATAATTTGACCATTTAGGTCCACTTGGATTAGATTATGACATTTAATATTATTTTATTTAATGAATAGTTAAAATAGTTAAAATCAAAGAATAATAACTAAAACATTTTTAATATGGGTTTATACATAAGATAAATTCAATTATAAATATTCATTAGAAAGATAAAAAGATTTCCTACATAATGATATTTTATTTATAATTTTTAGACTTTATATAAATTAATTTATTTATGACACAACGATGATGCAGTAATTACCCTTTTAAGGAAATGTTAACATAATTGATGTTATAAATACCCAAATAAATGTAATTTGAGACTTTATATGAATTGCACTAATTTTCTAGGTTACTATGATAACTTAGTGTTGATTTAATCAACTTGATTCGAACATATATTTCTGTTGTGACTTTCACAAAAATCATATATCAAATAGTGTCATAATTGACACAAAATAGTTTTTAAATCAAATATTATATTATTAATTGTTATTTTATTCCTAAAAATCTAAGGTTCGTCCAAATGACTTAGATAAGGATATATATATTAATAATAAACAACTTTGGGTTAGTTTTTCATGTTATAGTAAGTGTATTAACCATATAATGTAAGAAAACAAAAAGACACGGTAAAAGGTATGTTATTTAACATAGAGTTAAATCTAATTGATATGGTTAAAATAATAACCTAAACTTGTCTAAATCCTATTGGTTGATAGGATTTAGAACCATCCCTACTTTACCTTCGAAATAATACCCTTTGGAACCATTATAAACCGATTTTGACTTTAATATAAAATAATATTTTGAGATATTCCTAAGGTGCCCCTCTCCTCCATTATAAAAGGGCACCTCCTCCCCCTCTTCCTCAAACCACATTGAGCCTTCAAGCTCGGCCAAACCCTGCCACATTCTCCTCTGCACTTCCCTAGAGACATCCTAGAGGTTCTGGTCTTCTTCAAAGACCCATTTTAGTGCCCTAAAAGGAGGTCTCAAAGAAGCACTTTAATGAAGAGGTAAAGCCCATTACCGATTCTTTCATCTTTATTTCTTCTTCCACTTCTTCTTCTTAGGTTGTTTCATTATGAAGTAATAACGTCAGTATCACTCATATACTGATATGTTATTATAAGTATGAAACAACCCTCTTTCACCATCTATCCATCCTACGGAAAAAGAAATCACCGCGCGTGCGTACGTACGGAATACCGTCTCCACGCCGTGGTGTAATCTATTTTCCACCACCACCTTACTTGGATGGGTATAATGGTGTATATAATGACTATATATGACTATTATAAAGTGATACTGATTCTAAAATAGTATACATACACTTCAATACAATTCCACGATCATAGGAACGATATCATCACTCGTGTGTACGTACGGAATACCGTCTCCACGATGTGATGCGACTCGTTCTACATGATCTTCCTTTCATAATGATTATATAAAAGAATTGAATGAATGAATATGATATATATTACACTAATACCATTCTGTAAATTAGGTATCTATAACCTAAAGTGAAGAATAAGAATTTATTCGACAAAACACGCATAAGAACAAAAAGTTATAAACACCAGAATAACATGTAGCAATGAAATATTACTACTAAGAAGCTAAGAATATGACCATATATGATATCAAAAAAATAAGTATGATTCTGGAATAAGTCAATAACATTATTTAAATCATTATACAGGAGGTTCGGACACTTACAAAGCAAGTCGGACCTAAGGTAAGGGAAATATCACAATCTCATTTTTATCCGAGATTGTTTATTCTTTGGTATTTACTGGGGTGTATTTTATCATCCACATCCATGTTTCTTCAATATGAAATATTGTTTCCATCCACCAACAATTGTTTAAATCCAATTTTACCCTTCGGTAAATTTTTAGTAAAAGATATGAAAGGAATCTTTTGTCGTTTTTCGTACGAGGTACTTTTTGACTTTTCTGACAAAAGTACGAGAAGAATGTTTTTTTTAACTTATACGGCATGAATGGATTTTTAAAACATTATTTACAAAAATATTCCGTTACAAGTTTTCAAGTTTATTTTTAATCAGATTCTTTTAGTTTATAATTTTATGACATGTTAAGAAAGGAAAAGTGTTTTTGAAGTAGAAAGGATATTTTCCTCAAGAATGGAGTTCAAGTGTTTTATCAAAATTAATTTCCATCTAAGATAATATAGGTTTATGTTTCTATCCCTATTATTACATTGATTTGATTATGTTGCGATGGAATTATTTTTATGAATTCCATTATCTTATATGAATTATTTTATGATGTCATGTTGTTTAAGAATCCCATTTTTATTACATGGGCTATGAAATGATGTATGGTTTATGATTTTGTGGCACACATAAGAATGGTATCATTATGAGATGGGTGGGACCTATATCTCCCTCCAATGCATTGGGTAAAGATTTTATATCTCATAAGATAGACATGGCTGGAATGGTAGGTTATACCGGTTCAGTGAAACAGGACTGAAACGAGGGTTACTCGATTCAGAAAGGAACTTTGTCCACTAAGATAGTCTTGGAAATCAGTCTTGACTAACAAAAAATGACTCTCTATGATTATGTGTGTATGCCACAAAGTTTCATGTTTTATGTTATGATTATTGTGATTACATTTCACTTCCATGATTTATCCCATGTTATGAAATTATGATCTCTTTTGCAGGTTAAGATTTCCAAAAGTTATGTTCTTGTGTATACGATGAGATTTATATTTCTTTTGTTTACCCTTACTGAGAATTTGAGCTCACCCTTTTATGTTTTCTTTTCCCCAGGATATAAAGAAAGGTTTTAAGTAAAAAAAGGGAAGATCTTTATGGGAGATATTGGAGATCTATCACCACGATTAGAAGATTACGTTCCGAGTTTCCAAAGACACTAAACTATTATGATACTTGTGTGTGTATTTTTGTTATGTACTAAGTATTCCGCAAAAGTAATGAAATGTTCATGTACGTTAGGCTTTGGGTCTCTATAAACAGTGTACCTGATACTAATTCATTTGATGGACCAACATCTACTGAAGTAGTTGCAAAGGATTTCACCACCCCTTTCTGCTTGTAGTCTGATTTCCTTCCTTTGATTGAGTTCTTTGTTGGACACTCATTTGCATAATGACCCATTTCATTGCACTTAAAACATTTTACTGTCTGTAAATCATATTTCATCCTACTATTACCCTAATCTTTTTAGTGCAATTACGATCCTTATGCCTCATTTTACCACATCGGTATCACTTACTAGAATTCGAAAGACATTACCCTACATGCTTTTTACCACAAACTTCACAAACTGTAAACTTAAGTTTCTTACCATCAGAATTTTTTGAAGAGTTCTTCCCTTTTTCCCGCCACCTCAACCTCTTATTCTGCTATTTGTCAATGAATACCTGATCATCAGTAAACTCTAGTTCCACCTTCTCCGCACAACGAACAAGTTTTTCATAACTATTATAATCACCAAAAGATAAATCCATTCGATACTTGTGCTTTAATCTTGAGAAAAAACGGTTGATTTTACTATCAATATGTCGTATGAAATTTGGAGCATACTCTGCTAGTCAAGTGAATTTTTCTTCGTAAGTAGCCATTGAGTCATCCTCCAGCCTCAATTCTAGTAATTGTTTTTCCATCCTAAGACGAACCACCTTAGGAAAATATTTCTCAAGAAACATAGCTTTGAATTCATCCCAATTGAGAGAATAAATCTCCTCACTATCCCTGATATTATTCACCATCGACCACCACTGATCAGCTTCACCATCAAAACCGTAAACTGCCAGACTATCCTTTTGATGTTCTTGAACATCCCATGACTTCAAAAATATTCTCAAGTGCTTTAATCCACTCTTCATCTAGAACAGGGTCATATGATCCGCTGAATGATGAGAGATGTTTCCTCATGAAATGCACCACTACTAACATGTTCCTCTGCGGTCGATATGGATGATCTCGTACATGGATACCACCACCATTTATCACCTGATTCAACTATTCCATCACTGCAACAAACTGTTCAGTTCTGATTCCGACCATCTTAGGTTGCTGATTTGGAAGGTTGTCTTCCTCCTGATGTCGTCCCAACATAGCTTCCGTGTTTCCTCTACGAAAAACCATTTTGAACAAATAAATATCTTGGGGGAAGCAACATGGTAATCTGTAAATGCTATATGATTTCAATGTTAACATAAATTACATTATAGATATTAATTTAACAATACCCTAACTCTTAAATTTATCTAAACTGACCTCTAATACCAACTATAAGGACCCTACCTTAAACATTACATAATATTGAATTAAATGAATAATTCACATTGAGTTTCTTTTCAGGTTTAGAGTTTTAGAGAATTAGGACATAACTATTACATCTCAAAAGGTTACAAGGTAGACATCTCTACACAGTTTCCATTTTTTTCATAAAATAAACACTCTTGAAAAAAAGTGTCATTTCTAGTTCCATGTTTTAGACAACATTTGTTTTCCTTTATCCCATCCTTGACCATATTCATCTTTAAGTCCGATGAAAAAAATTCAAAACTTGGGATGAGCATAAAAGGCTTAGTAAGTATTATAAAACAATGAATGAAAAAAAAATTTCATAAAAACAATCATAACATGAACTCTTTTACGTACCTCATGAAATCATAAGATTTATGAAAGACACATAGAAATCATAAATCATAAAGTTAACTTGTGGCATCCATACCATACTTACATTGTAGCTATCACAGCTACATTGGTAGTTACTTTGGAATACCCATCACAGTATATTCCTTTAATATCTAGTGAGAAACATTCATGTTTACCTCCATCATGTTACCCAATGCATTGGAGTGCTATCTCGGTCTCACCCACCCTAGGTTTTTCACGGAACCACTCGTATATGTAAATAATTCCCATGAATTATAACATGACCATAACACATAACATAAGCATAAAGAAAAGATAAAATTTCCACATTGCAAGAATAAAATATCATTTCCTGATATTAAAATAATAGGTCCATTCTCAAAATCATTTTCAATACCAAAATTTATATAAATATTATATGGTATTTATTTTTTCTTTTTAAAAAAAATCCCTACTTGTTAAGGAATCCATAGATCAAATAATACTCGTGGCGGCGGAAAGGTCGTTGTCACCGCTTACGTAAAAAAAAATTAATTTTTGTCATTTATTAAAATGCTTCATATAATAATTATTCCCTTTGAATAAAATGAAATTTCAAAGGGGTTTATACACCATAAAAAATAATGTCGTGTATAAAACTAAAAATGCGTCAATGAAAGGAGATTGAGACGAAGTCCCTTTCCTTGTGTCCAACTTGACTCGATCATTCTTTAATATCCTGAATAATAAACTAATGTTAAGTTATAATTGATTAATAACTTTTTTAAAGTTTATTATTCCTTTAATATCACTTATTACCATGTTATAAACATTATTCAATCATTTAAGTTAATAACGTTTGTTTTGTCGATATTTGGCACTTGAGTGAAAAATGGTCTTCTTATAATTACATGTTGTAAATGTAGTCAAATATCCATTATATTCATAATTATTATCATGATTTAGATATAATATATATCATATATATCCATTATATACATATATTTTTAATTGTACAGAACATTTGGAGGTAAGAAATGAAATGCACCGGTCATGGAGAAGGTTAGTCGTACGTATGCATGAACGCTACTTTCATTTCTTTTTATTATTTTATTGGAATTAAAACATAATTATACATAGGTATATTATAATTCCAGTATAATATAATATATAATATCATTAACTATATCCTTTATACCTCACACATAATGCATTAACGAGTCACATCACTTTGAGGGTGTGGTAGTCCTCACATCCTCAAACGAGATTATCGTAATTACCCACTATGGAAACCATAATGATTTGTTATAATTGGGAAGTAAAAAAGAATAAAGAAATTATAAACATATTATATATGATATATAAATATAGTTCCATCATAATCTCCACCATGAGAGGCAGTAAGATGTAATTCAACAATCATCGTTTCGGGAGGCGTTAGTTTTCCATCCATAGAAACATTATGTTTTTAATCAATTAGATAGAGGTGTGTTTAAGTGTAGTTGGATTACATATCATAACAACATCCTAGAATATTTAGGATACTGGTTTTGTTACTAAATAAAGGAAATAAAAAGATTTTAGGGGTTGGATAAGTAAAATAAAAGAAAACAATTTAAGAGAAACTGTTACCTTTAATTTGGGTAACTCTATTTGGTTTGAACCAAAGGTCTTCTTGAAATGCCTTCTGCCTAAGTTATGGCTTCTAGTAGGAGTATAGGGATGTAGGGAGCTTAAATGGTCATGTTTTGGATGAGAAAAATGTCTTGAGATGTGTGAGTAATTTGATAGAAATGGTCTCCTTTTATAAGGGAGAAGAGGGGCTCTTTAGGAAAGTGTGAAAACATTATTTTATTATATAAAGATATTCGGTTTATAATGGTCCAAAAATAATTAGGGTCGAAGATAAGATGACTCATATTCAAAATAAAATCATCCAATCAGAATTGGACGTGTTTTGGAAAATATTGGAATCATTAAAATCTTATTTATTTTAATCATTTATTAATGAGGTAAATACTGCATCATTATTGTGTCATAAATAATTAATTTATTCAATGTCTAAAAATTATAAAAAAATATTATCATTTATAAAATCTCTTTAGTTTCCAATTAATATTTATAGTTGAAAATAGGACTTATATAAAACCATATAAAAATTCATTACTAAAAGATTTTTGTTAATGTCAATATTGTCTTTACATTAAATTATTTAATCTAAAGTGTCATTATCTTTCATATGTGGCTCCATGGGGTCCCAAAATCGACCCAAGGATGGCCATGGTCGGCCACTACTCATCCAATAAGGTTAGTATAAGTTTTAAGGTAATTTTAAATTATTATAATATTGTTTTAACCTTGACTTACCCTATTTACCTTTAACCGCGGTAAATAAAAGTCAGAAGTTACTATTCACCAAAAATTATTTTCATCTTATTGAACCAAATTCTACTTCTATATAACATCCATTTTTTTCAAATTTTCTAAATTCAATTCACATAAGTTGTAAAATTTATTTTAGAATAAAAGGTAACTTTTTTTAACTACCACTAAGTGGTTTCACTATTCATCGAAATTGTAGTTTTTCAGAAAAATACCAAAATTTCAGATTAAGCTATATTTGATATTCCAAATTCAAAAATGAAGTATATTTTTTCAAATTCAAAACATATAAGTGGAATTAATTAATTTTAACATTAATTCATGTTATCAAAATAAATAGGGTGTTTTTAAGAAACAATAACTATCAAAAGATTGATACATGTTTATGTCCAATTTCAAAGTGAAATTAAATCCAATGAACAACATTGGATTAAATGGTAAAATATATTTTAATATCACATTAAAACAAACTAAAAAGAGAATATAACTATATAAATAAATTAGATTAAAAGGAACTTTTGAATTAAAATGCAATATTTTTCACTATTCATTAAAAAATGGACTTTATCGAAAAAATTCCAAAAATTTGCACAAATTAAATTTTAATGTCCCCATTGTAAAGACAGTTTTTAATTGGTCATATAGAATGTATTAAGGTAACCAAAACTAGATTTAATGACGGTTTTCCATTAATAGAAGATAAATCGGCCTTTTAATATAAATTATGCTTAAAATTAGATTCATTCACATTTTATGCCTCTAAATTTTATTGGATAAATGTATATATATTTAACAAATATGTATAATCATATTGTACTTAGTTTCATTCATTCCTGCCAATACAATGGCTAGAAGTTAACTACCATTTAAAATAATAATATTATATTATTAGTGTGTAACGTAAGATTCTAATGAAACCCGTTGTTGCGTATCGAGTACGCTATCGAACATAGAAACCCCTTTAAAGTAAAAAATAATATTTAATTCAAAAATATTAATAAATATGAAATATGTCTTATTCTTCATTTACCTGGGATGTTACATGTTTACATAGGGATAGAAACTAGTTAGGAAAAATTGTTAATATTCATTTCATTAATAATTAAATGATATCCATTATGGTAATTTATTTGTATTTTTAATGTATTATATAATTATCTTAAATTCTTAAATAATGCCAACACATTATATATTCAATTAATGTAAAAAATGATACTAAAAATATTCAATGTGATATAATTTTTTCAATTTATAGTCTTACATAAATTTTATAGGTTAATATCAGATATTATTATTTTTTAACGATTTTATTCAAATTTTAACTTCTCTGTTATTTATTTCTAGTCGAATTAAATAAATAGTTTCAAAATTTACAATAATGATATTTTCCAAAAATAATTTAAAATTAAAATATTTATAAAGAATAAAAATAATTAAATAAGAAAATTTGGATATTATATGGTCTAAAGATTCATAAATTATCCAATTATGGTCCAATTTTATCTTCATAATTATAAATTACAATAGTTTAATATTGACAGATTTGTTACAGTAGTTAGAATTAAAATTGGTTAACTAAGAGTTAATCAAAATGATATGGTTTAGAATGACACAAAACCTTCTATAAATTTTATTTTTCATGGTATTACAACCATATCCTATATTATTACACAATACCTATCCATTTAGAGGAATATTTATTCAGAATGAATTTGTTATAATTTAAACTATTGTGAAATTTCAGAAGTTCCTCTCGCCTCAATTATAATAGGGCACCTCCTACCTCTAGTATTCAAATAACATTGAGCATTATAACTCTAAAAACTCTACCAATTTCTCTTCTAAAAATCACTATACACATTCTATAGGTTTTTCTATTTCTAGTATACCATCCCTATATACCGTTATATGAGATCTAAAGGACCCATTTTAAAGAAGAGGTAATCACATTAACTGATCAATTTATTTTATACTCTTCTCTAGATTCACTAAATCTATAGTATTTATCATAAAATAATAAATTTAAGTATAAAAATATGATTAGGTTTTATTATTAGTATCAAAACACCATTATAAATCACTTTCCATGAAATGAGAAGTTAATGTATCACTCGTGTGTACGTACGACATACGATCTTCGTGTAACAATAAAATTCATTTTTTGTCAAAATATTTTGTGGATGGGTGTTATAGTGCGTTTAATATTAATATATTATATTCATTTATCAAATTGTTTTCTATAACTATAATATTTTTTATAACTTCTTACCCTCTAATTCTTTGGGAAACAATAATGTCCCTTGTACTTACATCTGGACTACCACCTCCACAAAGTGATTTATTTTGTTTTTCATTAATATTTTACTTTTATGGAAATGAGGATGAATTTAATGAATATATATTATGTATATGGTATAATAATTATCCTTTCAAGGTGAATTAATATTTATCTTTCTGTTATTCCATCTATTTACAAATGAAAACAATGTTCTTGTGTAGGTACGGTTTATCATCTCCATAGACAGTGTAAATTATTTTTCTATATCTAATAATTATAGATGAATATAAATAAATAAATATATATATATATAATTAATATATATAATATTTATATATTATTAATGTTGTTGAGATGATGGAACCAAGATAATTTTACATGTTCCGGAACTACTAAACTGAAATACTCATGGGAGTCGAAATAGTTAACACTAGGAAATGACAATCTAATTAAGGAATTACTGATAAAAGGTGGTGTTGAAATTTTATAAATGGGTCATATATGAAATTATAGGAATTAAAATGACTATGTTATAGAATAATAAATATTTTAAATTTATTATATTTAAGTTTAGGGTTCTTTTTAAGTAATGAAAATTCGAGGTAAGGGTATTATGTCACAATCTCATTGTTTATCATGATTGATTATGAATATGCCTCCCACAAGTCGAAAAAACCATTTTATTCTATTTCCTTGTTTTTTTTAAATGTTATAAAAAATGTTATTTCTATTATGCTATTATTTATAATGTATTTTTATCCATGTTTTAATTTTTACAAAATGGTTTCAATTAAATCTTTATTGATATTTTCCAAATCATTTACTTTGTTACTTTTTTAGCAAATTTATGGAAGTAATTTTTTTATTTAAATTACAAGGCACGAATGGATTTTTCCACCATCATGAATAATATTTTTCTTGAGGATCCCTTTACTTTTTTACTTGGCTCTCTTCAAATAAAAATGTTTCCTTTAGAATTGGGATGTTTTTAATAATTTTTTTCAAAAAATGGAAAGGTAATTTTCTTCAAGAATGTTTTAATGATCATTTTATGGTACTCATATTCATCAAAGAAAAAAAATACTTGATTCACTTATGATTTACTCTGGATAAGATCCAATTATACCATCCTTATTTTTTCTCTAGATGGTTTATGGTTGTGATGAAAATATATTTATGAAACCCATTTCTTTTATGTGAGTTATGCTATGATGAAATGATAAATGTTTATAAAACCCATTTCATTTAATTGGGTTGTCATAGGACAAAATATTAATGATAAAATTTTATTTTACACAATTTATGATATGATTAAATGTTGAAAATTATATAAAACTCATTTATTTTCCTTAGGTAATGCTATGATGAAATTTATTTGACATCCATTACTTTTAATGGGTTCTGATATGATAAATAATTTATGATATTAGGGAACATATATATTTTATATTCTTTATGTGACGGTTGGGACCTATATCTCCCTCCAATGAATTGGGTATAGATTGATATCTCATGAGATAAATATGACTGTAATGCAGAGTAGACCTAGTTCAGTAAAGAGATTTTATCACTATGAATATCATTGGGGTGAATCTTGACTACTATGATGTTTTGGGGAGTGAACACATTCCAATATAATATTCTTGGAAAATATCTTTGATTACTAATAAAATGAGTTTCTATTCTTATGTGTGTTCCATAATTCCTATCTTATTCCTATATTATTCTATCACGGATCATGTTCTTTGATTCATTTATGACTCATAACTAATAAACCAACATGATTTAGTCACAACTAGAGATTATGATTTATGATATCCATGTTATTTTTTTTAAAAGTCGATCCCATGGTATCATACCACTTTTTCTCATGTTAGGCATATATTATTGTTGATATCTCTCTCTTTTACCCTTATTGAGCATCAGAGATCACCCTTTATTATGTTTATTTTCCCATATTATTAAAAAAATTATGTTCGATATCTATAAGAAGGGTGATAATAATGAATATATAAGTGGGATATGATGTAGAATTATTATGAACCAGCTGTCTATGATTGCAAGTTTCTAAAGATACTACACATATATAATTTTTGCAGGGATTTCCATGTTATGTAAAAAATATTCAACCATTTAGATGTAATATCAATTAATGAAAAGTATTAGTTTCAATAGTTTATATCATATAAATTTTTAGATAACATTTGGAAACAATGATGATAAAAATTTAGTACCATAGGGATAATTCAATTTATTAGCTGAAATCCTAATGTAATGGTAATGATCATGAATGAACAATTTTAAACCTAAGGTGTCATGATTTAAACATCATATAAATTATTATTCATGATTATATGATTTCCCACAATAATTATTATTTCACACACTTTGATTGTTGGTTTTATCCATTGTATGGAACATAAAAAATCATGTTAATGATGACTGTGATGGATAATGCAATGATTTTCCTCAAAATAAATCAAATTCTATAGGAAATGGAATGTAAAATATTGTTTTCATTCCCAAAAAAACATTACCAATATTTCAATCACACTATGATTCCAAATGAACAGAGGAGGTAATAATGTTCTATTGAGTATTTGATGAGGCAGTGTCCACCTTTATTTAGTGGTTCCACTAATTCATTAGTTATTGAGAATTGGATCAATAAAATTAAAATATTTTTTCCCTTCACCAATTTTTAGAACATGATAAATTTTTTCTGGATGTGTATCATTTATTAGGTGAAATAGATCAGTAGTGGACTCCTAGAAAAACACTAGTGAAAAATAAGAAATTGAATCTATAGAGTGGGATGAATTTGAAATCTTAATTTTTTTAGTAATCACTATCCTCATATCATTTTTATGAAAATGTATAATGAGTAACAAGATGTAGAGAATAATTATGATTAATATATAGATTCTTTTGAGGAAAATTGCACAAGACTTGTGAGGTACACTTCTTCAATTATCATCCAACCTGAAAATATGGTTAATGAATATTTTAGTGGTTTAAAACCATGTCTCTTAATGGTTTTTTCCATAAGAAAATTTTGTAACTATGAATAAATTTTTTTACTTTCTCATAAGATGGATATGGAGAATAGATTTACCCATCAATATCAAGCTTTTGATAAGAAACAAAAAATGTAATTCAATGGATATTCTAAAAACCATTGAGTGAAAAGGATAAGCCTTCCTGTATACTCAACATTTGTAAGAAACCATGGGGGAAATTGTATTATGTGAACAAGTAATTTATTCATGTTTTTAAGGTTAGGTCATTGTGAAATTTAATTCTAAAGTGATGGTAATAATTTATATAATGATGATAATTTGACAGAAATATCAAACGAATACACTACACACACTCTAGTGTTTTAAATTAAAGGATTATAGGCATTATGACAACCAATGCCCAAATCTGAATGATAATGTCAATGATCACCATCAAATACATCTTAATCCCAAAGATAAATTGATATTTAATGTGGTCAATATTTATGATGAGGGGGAAAATAATAACATTGTGGATGGCACACTTCCCTTCCCTCCAGAACTATTGATATTTTATTTTATTCTAGATATACCAACTATTTTATATCTAATTTCGTTTTTAAGGGTATCACAGTATAAACATGAAAATTAGATATAGAATTACTTTTAAAAACCTTTAATGGTATGATGATAGAATCCCGAATCTATGATTCTTCATCGGTTGAATTTTATAGGAATGTATCTCTTCAAAGACATGTAATTATTCCACTAGTTTAATTCGATGTTATTTTTTGGAATCGATTGAATTTAATTACATAAATAAAACATCAATTTTCAAGGATTGGATGTCACATTTTATATTCAATACAAAACTATTATTTTTTATCAGTTTTATGAGGAAAATGATCATTGGATGAAAAATAAATACATCATTCGGTTCATTATTACTATTTAAATTGTGATTTTTTCGTGAATATCTGGGTTGAAACTCAACATCAACGATATTACTATTATACGAGAGTAGATTGATATCATTCCAGATGAGTGGCTTTGTCTACCACAGAATCATGAAGTTTTGTTTTCAATTGAACTCATACCTAGTATTAAAAATATTTCCAATAATCTATATAGAATGGACAAGATTGTGTTGTAATAGTTGAAGAAGTAACTCCACGAAAATACTTAAAAGGTATTTATTAGGATATTTGTGTCACCTTGGGGTCCACATGTTCTTTTTTTTAAAAATAAAGATAAATCAAGGATAATCTAAATTAATTATTGATAACTTAACAATATCACTATCAAAAAAATACCCGCTACAATGTATTGATGACTTGTTAAATCAATTACCTAGAGCTCAACACTTTTCCATAAATTATCTTCATTATTGATCTAACAAATTGACGTTAAATAAGGAGGATATATACAAGACATAATTCCATAAATGATATGGAAACTATGAATATATAGTGATTTTATTTTAACTTACTAATTTATATTATATATTCATGGATCTAATAAATAGAGTAATTAGAGTTTTCATTTATCATTTTGGGTAATCTTTTTAGATGATGTTCTTATTTATTTAGAGTTAAAGGAAGAGTATAAATAACATTTGAGAATTATGTTGAATAAATGAAAAAATGGATGATGCGCCGGTAAGGGGATCCACTGAGGTGCTTGGGTTTCCCCGTCATCGCCAATCCGTTATTGGTCGGTCGCGACTTCGCTCTTCAGTTTGCTGTGAGTTCATGGATGTCTTATACTATTGTGGTGATGACAAGGATCGATTAAAGATTTCAGCTTCACTGTAAGTTTGGGCTCTTTGGTTTCTACATTTTGAGGGATCTCTTGTGGCATTGTGGGTCGTAGCCAACAATGGGATTCTGTGGAGTCAAAGACTCAAGATCTTTAGTGGTCTTGTATTCCTTGATGGCATGGTGGAGTATGTGGTCAAGAGGCAGTTTTATGCGTTATGATTATGTAGTCGTATCTCATATATGTGTTTGGGTGGAGGGCACCTCAACCGATGGTGGCGCGGGCTATTTTTCAGTTTGTTTCAGGTAGTCCTCTTTCAGCATGGATCTGTGTTGGTGGTGATGACTTTTTATTTTTGTTTTTTTTCTTAGTTCTTGGTTCTATCCTCACTGGGTTATTCCGGTTTCTTAATGGAGGTTTTGCTGGTCGTAGTTGGCTCTGGAATCTAGATCCACTCCCCTTTCATGTCTGTTGGGTGTGTTGGTATCAACAGATGTTTTGGGTTCTTTTTGTGCGAGTAGCAGGGTATTCCAGGATGATTTGTGAGATAAAAATGGTAGAGGGGGATGCCAGTGTTGTCAGTGGAGAATCCTGGTAGTTGAGGAAGGTTTTTTTACGGTGATGGCAGTCACCTGTGGAGCTCACCAACGATATGGTGTGTAACTTGAGGGAGGAAGGTACTGGTTTCTTGATGGCGGTGGTGGTCCAAGGAAGAATATTGATGTATTCAATGTTTGAGTCTAGAATTAGTTGATTTTTGGAATGCATAGAAGGTGTGTTGTAATAGTGGTTTTTGGTATTATGATTTAATTTTGTATGTTGTTGTCGATAATCCATGTTTTTCGGACTCAATCACATGGATTAGGACCCAAGAAGGAGTTAGAGCTGGTGGTTCATCATTATAGTCGTTTTTGTATTTTTATGTTTGAGAGGGTATGGTGTCAGCCATTGATTTAGGCATGTGCTACGACACGTGACACCTTCCTTCCGATCAACCATTCAATGATGGACCGATTCATCATGATCAAATGTTTGGCATTGTTAGTTTCCATGTTTTCATCTGGTTTTAATCTTCGGGTCTGGTTTTTTATTTATGAGAATGAAGTTAGTTAGGGTTTCCCCCTTCTTCACATAAAAGGGTGTTTTATTATAATAAAAAATTAGAAGTCCATCGGGCTGTTGGAGGAGAATTATGTTGTATACCCTAAATAAGGATAATCTTCATGAAAAATTTACCAAGTTGTAATCTTTCATTCAAAAAATTTCATCCTTGGGTTATATAATCTCAAGATAGGGTATATTATTAGACCCTTAAAAGATTAAATTCAGTAATCATTGGGAAAAACAAACCACTATAACTAATATCCATATTTTTATTTGTTTTATTGGATATTAATGGGGATTTGTTGATAATTTTACATAGTTATCGAATTCAATCACCATATTTACATGGAAGGGATCAAAGATCCAATGACTGGGTGAATGTGTTGAATGTTTTAAGGAACTAAAAATATTGATATTCATTACTCCAATTATTACACTATCATGTAGTGGATAAGGGTTTGTAATCTATAGTGATGCATTAAAAATGGGACTTGAGGAAATCCTCTTATATAATTATATGGTTATAGCTTATTCCTCACTATAATTGAAGGTCCATGAGAAACATTACCCAACTCATTATTTAGAGTAAGCTGTGTTAATTTTTGAATTAAATAAAAGGTGGAATAATAAATATAGATAATGGTGTGATTTGACAACATAATTTTAATGTATATTTTCACTCAAAAAGAGATGAAAATGAACTAATGAATATGGTTGAAACTGAATAAAAATTATAAAATAACAATATATTTCAAACCTGGGAAAGTGAACAATGTGGAAGATTCTCTTACTCAAAAGGATCATTATATCTTATCTTTTAATAGTATCACAAATGATAAAATATTTTTGGACAAGAAATGTATGTTTATTGAAATATTGAAATAATGGGAGAGTTATTTTCATTCTAAAATGTGTGTTCAACTATCTATCAGAGTGAAGATTAAAGAGGCATAGAAGAAAAATGTTGAGACGAAGAAGAAGATGAGAAGTTCTCCTAAGATCAACATTTATTATAATGGAATAATAAAGTTTAAGAAATGATAATGTGTCCCTTAGGTACTATATTTCAAGTAAAATAAAGAGGATAAATCTTATAGTTCTTAATTCTATATTCCTTATAGATGTATGAAGATGTATATATATTTGAATCTATATTTTTAGTGGGATGGAATGAATAGACATATTTTAGAGTATGTTTATCGGTGCTGGTAAGTCATCGATTTAAGGCTGAGAGACATAAGTCTAAGGATATATTATAAACCTTACCCATGTAGTAATGGAAAAGAAAAAACATCACCATGGATTTTGTCATCAGACACCAAAAAACTAAATGGAATGATAATATTTTGGTTTTTTTATCACATTATCAAAATAGAACACTTCATTACATTTATAGAAGATTTGTATCATTCTCAATTTACTTGGTTATTCACTAAGAAAGTGGTAATATTGTATGTTGTATCATTATAAAATTTATCTGATCATGAACTGAGGTTTACCTTGTAGTTTTAGAGAAATCTTTAGCAGGATATGGATACAGAGTTCGTTTTTATCACTGTTTATCAACCTCAAAAATATGGTCAATATAAAACATCTAAAAGAAAATTTGAGAGCTTTCTATATGTATATAAAACATTCTTTAGTTCAATACCTTCCTTTGGTAGTATTTTCTTATAACAATATCTTTCATGCCATAATTATGATGTATCCTTATGAATACCTCCAAGGTTGGATGTGTAGAACTCTATCATTCAAGAATGAACATAGATAAAGGAAGCTATAGGGATCTGATCTAGCTTAGAAAATGGTATAGGATGTTATAATCATTCAAAGGCATATAAGATCATCTCAGATTTGATACAAAAGGTTTGTTCATAATCATCAAAAAGATGTAGTGTTTGAAGTTGGTGACAATGTATTTTTATGAATACGTCCTGGGAATAGAGTGATGATATTTGGAAATAAGGTAAATTTAATCCATAGTTGTATTGGTTCTTTTTAAATTCTTGATCTTCTTGTGATAGTATCTTATCAATTAGTGCTTCCACTAAATCCCTCTCAAGTTCTTGATGTGTTCCATGTACCTCTCTTATTGAAGTACATACCTGATCCATCCCATTTACTAAACTTAGACGTCATACTTATAGATAGATAAATTTATTATGGAGAACAACTGCTAGATATTTTGGATCATAGAGATAAAGTTTTCTAAAATAATACCACCCACCTGGTCAATGTTTTGTGATGAATCCACCAAATTAAGGAAGATACATAATAAAATGAAAATGTGATGAGGGAAAAGTATCCATATCTATTTTAATCATATGGATAAATTTTAATGGAGAAGTTCATTTTGGGGGGTTGAATATAAAAACTTGATAATTTTTATAAAATATTTCTCTATAAATAATTTGATTTCATTGATAGTTTGTCGTACACGCAATTTGGAGTATAGACAAACTAAGTAACAGTATTAAAATATAATGTGTCCATTATCTCCTAGCCAATGGGATGGAGGTTATTAATAGTAATATATAAATTACTAAAATATAAATTCTAAACATTTATAAAATAAATTTATTAATTACTAAGTTATTAGAGTTAAAAACAAGAAATTATTTGAAAATAAAAGTGAGTTTCTTATTGAACATTTGATTTTATGCAGACAATATATTTTTTATATATGTAAATTAATTTAAACACTATTGGTGAATTATTTTAAAGAATTTTATATATTATTTAATTTATCAAATGTTTTAAAAATTTAAAAAAAATCTTGGAATACGATATGATTAAATCCTGTTTTATTCATAGAAATATAATTTTTTTAGACATTTTTTACTGCATTTATCATATTTAATGTTAAATTCATATAATTATTTGTACGTAATTTTATTAGATAAAAATAATTTCATATTTATAATATAGATGTTCAGTTTGTTAAATTTTCCCAATTTTTTGTCAATATGAATAGTAACTGTGATAAATTTTATCACCTCGATAAAGGGTAAATTGAATTAATCTAGATTAAAAATTAGTTAAAATGACATAATTAATCGTAATAATTCTTATAGGATATATTTAATTACACCCTTATCACTGTAGGATTGAAAATGATTTTAATGGGACACTTGTCTTTTAAAATTACTTAAATATTATATAAAATAATGAAAGTTAAGAAATGATATTCTATTAGTTTTAAATAACCATTATATGTTCACATTAGGAAAAAACTAGTTATGAATGAATATGAATATTAATTATTTTAATAATTAAATTATATTAGAGATGTTAATTTATTTATAGTTTTTCAGTATTGTAATATTACATTAAATTCATACAAAATGAAAAAAACTATTTATTCAATCAATAGAAAAATTAAATAAAAAATGCTCAAGATATTAAAAGTTATATAATTTGTGTAATTTGTAATGTTAGAAGAATATTATATATGAATATGACATATTATTTTTGTGTTAAAATATTTTATTTTAATTATAACATTGTATTTATGCCTTTTATGTCAAATTAAATGAATGTTGTTTGAATTGAAAATAATGATATTTTTATCAAAATAATATTTCTTTAATGTTGTTTAAGAATCATTAAAATAATTTAAATATTATAATTTGCATATTATATTGTGTAAAATTTCATTTTTTTTCAATTTATGTTACAATTTTCTTCTTATAAGTAAAAAAACATTTGACATTGAAAGTTTTTATATTTGTAAAAATTAACTTTGGTTAACTAAGCATTAATCAAAATGATAAGGGTAAAATTGATAAAAAAAATTATCTAAATTTTATTTTTTAGGGTTTTAAAACCATATCAAACCATATCACAAAATCTATATCCATTTGGACTAATTTATCTTGAGAATTAATTTATTATGATCTAATATTTTGAGAAATTTTAAAAGTGTTATCACCTAAATTATAAAAGGGAGACTCCTACATAACTTATTCACACCAATAAGAGCCTTATAGCTCAAATAATATCTTAAAT
Source organism: Viscum album (assembly GCA_963277665.1). NCBI lineage: Eukaryota > Viridiplantae > Streptophyta > Magnoliopsida > Santalales > Viscaceae > Viscum > Viscum album. The sequence continues at coordinate 1,099,301,418 of OY728157.1, forward strand.
TTTATCTTATAAACTTCTATTGATTTATTTCAGAGGTTTTTTATTCCTAATAGGCCAACCATATATCCCTTTCTATGAGATTGAAAGAATTCATTTCAAAGAAGTAATTTTATTAACAGATAAATTTCTTTTCTACTCTTATTTAACTACTCTAAATATGTGGTATTTATCATAAAATAATAACTATAGTGTCTTAAAAAATATATAATGTTATTATGGTTTTTAAAATTCTATTATGTAACAAATTTCTATAAAATGATATGTGAAAGTATTGCTCATTTGTACATACGACTTGGAATTTCCATGTAGGAATACAATTTATTATTCATCACCTTATTTTATTGATGGGTATTATAATGGGATTAATTTCTATATATTATTTTTAGGACAAAATTATACTTATATAATTATAATATCGCATCTACCTTCTTACCATAAAATCCTTTGGGAAACAATATTTCCACTCATGAGTACGTGTAGACTATCACCTCCACGAAGCGATGTGATTCATTTTTCATTTATATTTTACATGGATAGTAATTTGGAAGAATTTGATTAATATATATGATATATATATATATGATACATATATGATATTTTAAATATTACTTAATATTTACTTTTTTATCCATATAAATATGAATTCAATGACCATTCATAAGTATGGATTACCATATCCACGAATAGTGTAATTAATTTTTATATATCTATTATTTATGGATGAATATAAATATGTATATAATTAATATATGTGACATTTATATAATTATTAATATTCATGAGATGATGTATCCTATAAAAATATACTAGGACTGGAATTACTGAACTGAAATACTCATGATAGGAAAAATAATTAACACCTAGAACTAAAGATTTTAAAAAAGAATTTTTCATAAAAGGGGGTATTGAAATTTTATGAAGGGATCATATATGATATTATCTGTTTGAAAATGATTATTTTATAGAAGTATAAAAATTTAAATTTTTTAAACTGGAGTTTATAGATCTTTCAAAGCAAGGAGAACTTCATGTAAGGGTTTTAGGTCAAAATCCAATTATTTATTAAAATTGATTTTGACTATGTATTTGATGATGAAATTTTATTATCTACTTGTAAATAAACTACTGAATTTTATTATAATATAATTATTTCATTAACGTTAATGTTTTGTTTTTATTTTCATTTTATTATGTACTCAAGGTACTAAAACAATTTATGGACAATCAACATCATCTCTCTCTTTAGTCAAGCACATTTTTTCTTCCATATCAATTATAATAAAAAATAGAAAAAAAGGTATTAACTATTATACTATGGTTTTTAATTACTTTTTACCCCATGTGTGAATTTTTCTAAAGTGTGTTGAAATGAATCTGAATTTCATTTTCTAAAGATGGTTCTTTCGACTATTCTGAAAGATGTATGGAAGGAATATTTTCTTAACATATACAACATGAACATATTTTCTTATTATAATGAATAATATTTTCTTTGAATGTTACCTTACATGTATTCAAGATTTTCTTAAACTAAACTATTTTCCTTTATAATTTTATAGTTTTTTTAAATAATTTATTTCAAAATATGTGAAGGTTATTTCCTAAAAAATAAATGTTCTTTTAATTGTATTTATATTCATAAAAGAACACAACCCTTGATTTTAAATATGATTTAATAGGGATATAATATAATTGTACCATCCTATTTCGTTCTCTATATCGTTTATGTAATAATGACATGATTTTTATGAAAACCGTTTCATTTAGATGGTTTATGATTTGATGTAATTATGAAATGTTAATAAAACCTATTTATTCTCATTAGTTTATGCTATGTTCAAATGATTATAAACCCCATTTCATTTCATTTTATATCATATAAATAATTATTAATGATATTATGGTGCATATATGTATTTTTTTTATTTTTTGAAGGGTGGGACGTATATATAACTTCAATGTGTTGGGTAAATATTGATATCTCATGAGATAAACAATGATATAATGGAGAGTGAACCCAGTTTAGTAAGATACAGTATACACTATGATAGTCTTGGGAGTGAACCATGACTGTAATTATGTTTTAGGGTGTAAAACCATTTTTCTATAATAGTCTCGGAAAAGATCCTTGAATAATAAGGAAAATATTTTATATGATTAGGTGTATTCCATGAGTTTGTATGTTATGCATATTTATGCTCTCATTGATCATGTTCATTGCTTCCTTTTTGATTCATGTCTTATAATATTCTAAGATTTACACCATGACTCGAGATTTTAATCTATGATATGGAGGGTATTATTTTCAAAAGTTTATACCATTTTATCATACCCTTTTTTACCTTGTTATGATTACAAAAATCTTGATATCTCCCTTGATTATACATAAAGATCATCAAATATCATCCTTTATTTTGTTTCTTTTCCCATGTTATGATTTTTTTATTTATGATATGTATAAAAATGGTGATATATATGAAGATATAAGTGAGAGATGTTGTAGAACTATTATGAACAAGTTTTTTATGTTTCCATGTTTCCAATTATACTAGATCTATATGATTCTTTCCTTGATATTTGTGTTATGTAAAGAATATTCATCCATTTATATAATACCTTTGTATAAAAAGAATGGGTCGCCATACTATGAATTTATTTTAGTGTGGTATGGTTGGGAATTTGAAATTGTTTTTCAATAAGGCACCCAAGATCTGTTGTTCATGTCAACACTTAGGTCGCCTATACATGTTTTATCATTTCATTTATACTCTGTGTAGTGGAATAGGCTCAGAAGTTCCTAAATGTAATATGGATCAATGAAATGATTCAATAACTACAGTGTTATATTCACAGTCATCCAGAATGAATCTTTTTCATGCATTGGAAGAGTCTCTATTCGAACTTGATGTGGGTCCAGTGAAAGTGAGAGGTACCATTACTATAGAGTTGTCTTTAGTGACTGATTTACTCAGTACTGGTGTATCACACTTGTTCATATTGACTCGCATTAATGATTTTCTATATATTGCATTAGTGATTTTGTCTTATGGGATGTATATTACTCCACCCCTTGGAATGAAGAGAGAGGTGGGTCCTAGATGTCCTTGAATTTAATCACTATCATAGATTGATATCACTTGGAAGTTTATGGTTCTTGATATGTAAACTACTGATTTCATTGTCAATTTGGATTTGTTTATTTCTCATAAGGTTTAGATTGACTGATATCTTCAATGGGTATTCCTTATTTTGTATGATGGGGTGTCCCATGTTTTTCAGGGAGAATGGGACACTAGGATGAGTATAGTGATACATTTATATCCTGAGTTGTGAAGTTTAATATTAGGGTTTTATTTTGATCTCTATAGAAAATATTTTAGTTGTGATATCTCTCCAATTGTCATTGAGATTCATGATGTGTTTCCTTCTAACATTCCTATCATTCCACTAGTTAGAGTGGTAGATCTCTCGATAGATTTAGTATCTGGTACCCAATCCATCTCTATTCATTATTTCCATATTCAACCAACTAAATGAAATATTTTAAAACCAAACTAGATTTCTTGTTAGATAATGTATTTATACACCTGATCATGTTACTTGGGACGTGCCTATTCTATTTATAATGAAATATAGTGGGATACTTTACCTTTGTCTTGATTATCGAAAACTCAATCATGATTCGTTAAGAAAAAGTATACGTTATTGATAATTGAGTATTTTTTATCAGTAGAAGGTTGTAACTTAGTTTTAGAATATTAATCAGTAGTTCGTTTTTCACCAGTTCATAATTAATGATTACTAAATACCTAATATTTTATTTGTAAGTTGGTATTTACATTATTAGTACCTAGTTATGCATTTTTGAATAACCAATTCTACTTTAATTTTTTTGGAATTAATGAAAAAGATATTTTATGAGTACCATGACTCATTCATGGTAGTCACAGTGGATGAAATTTTGGTTTACTACAAATCCATGGAATGCCATTTGCATCAATTGAGAGTTTTTCTAGAAATCTTGAGATATCATTGTTTTTATTTGATGATTTGGAAAAGTCATTTCAAGATAAGGAAAGTGAATTTCATGGGACCCATGGTCTCCAAAAATTTTGTTTTATTTGATCCCAATAAGGATAATCTTGTTATGATCTTGGAGCCACCTGATAGTGTTTTTGAGATTTTGATCCTTTTGGTCTTGTTGGAGTATTAACATTGATTCATTATATATTTATTGAAACTAGATTCTTCAATGAATTCTCTCAATAATAAGGGAGTTTTGTTTTTTTTGTGATATGAAATGTCAATGGTACATTGATGATTTAAAGTGACTTTTTAATTTTTCACCTAGGTTGACTCTTCCAGAGGCTGGTGAGGGCTACGTGGTCTTTTTTGATGCATTATGTTCAAGTTTCTCCTAGGATATTATACAGGGTGATCAAATGGTAGCCTATAGTTCTTAGTTTCTTTGGATATGTGAGGATAAAAACCCCAATCATTATCTAGAACTCACAGCCATGATGCATGCATCTAAGATATGGAACCATTACCTTTTTGAAAAAAGTTATATCATTTATTCTTACCAAAATATCATGAGTTACGCATTACCTCAAAAAAATCAGATTCATTGGACAAGTCCTTGGTTGGAGTACCTATATAATTGTGATTTTGACATTACCTACACCCCTAATAAGGGTAATTTCATTATTGTTTGATTGATATGAGATCTTCTAACCCCTTGAATAAAATAATCATCATAATAGTGGATCATCATAGATCATTTTTCTCAATTCCATTTGGGACTACACAAGGACGTGACTGATATTGTTTTTAGAAATTTTATTTCTAACCTCCTCTCTTATCAAAATGATTATTCGTGAAAAAAAATGCTTGATGATGATTTTGATGACATTAAGGACTCTCTATATAGTGTGGATACTATTGGTGAGTGTTTTTTCTCCTATGAGGGTATTCTACGTTTTCAAAACCTGTATGTTGTGCCGTTACCAATAAAAAATATATGATAGGTGATTTCAATAATTCATAGTCAGTGGTGGACCCTAATACCCTAAATATTTTCTCAGATATGTGGTGATTATTCCGGTTGTCAAGAATGATACAAGTCATTTATGACTTTGGTTCGCATTATTGTACTTACCAACAACTCTAAGTTGATCACCAGAAACCTTTAGGTTTACCCCTCCCAATCCTATACCGACATAGAAGTGGGGAATGATTGATATGGATTTTATTTTTGGGGTTATATATACCCCAAGGGAAAGACTTTGATATGGGAAGTGATCAATAATCCAACTAAATCAGATCAATTTATACCAATTTTATATATAGTGATTGTTGAGGATTTATGAAATCTTTCAGTGAAAGATATTATACTATGGTAATGGGTTATATTTTTTATAGTTTTTAATAGGGTTACCTGGTTTAATTTTATATTTTTGAGAGGCCTATAGGATGAATTGGGATTCTATTTTATATTTATCACTGTATATTATCCACATATGGATTACCAGGGAGAATGATCTATATAGATATTGGAAGACATGTTGTGTTCTTTTTTTGACTTTGGTGGAGATTGGGATAGACAGTTGGGACTAGCTGAGTTTTCATACATTAACAGCTACATCCATCATTAATATATCTATTTTAATGCCCTTTATGTTTCCCTTTTATATCTTCACTTTGTTGGATATAGATTGGGGAAGCTTCTCTGGTGTCCCTGAGTTTTGTCTAAGAGATGACATCAATGATCTTGTTGATACATAATTGAAAAGTGATTTAATAGAGCTAGTATAAATCTTATACGGATCTTCTATGAATACTATTGTATTTTTTGGTTGGTGAACACGTTTTTTAATAGTTTCACTATATTTAGTTCGCTGATGTCATAAGAGATAGGGAAAACATGGGTAGATATTAATGGGTCCTTTTGAGATTATTAAGCTAATTGGTAATGTGGATTACTGTTAAGCCATACCACCAAAGCTTACATATATCCATAATAATTTTAATGTATCATAGATTATGAAATTTCATTCTTACCCTTATCATGTCATAAGTAGGGAATTTCTTGATGTGGGACATGATTTATCAATGATTGTGCATCCTATTTAGACTATTAAGTATATGAAATAAGTCCTTTATGGGAAAACTATTCTTTTGTTACATGTTTGATGGTATCATTATATTGATTCTCAGGAAACATGGGTACATGATGCACTAATAATAGGGAAGTGGCCTCATCTCTTTGAAATGGAATCTTCTTGATGGGTTTCTAGGGAAAGAATGTTTTTATAGTAGAGAGGTAATAACATATAATTTGCTTTTTTCAGTTACTTCTTGACCATTTTTTGATATCCTATTTATTTAGGCATTTTCTTTGGTTATTTGTGGTGATTTTGGAAAAAATATGTTGGTTTTGGTGGTTGTTCACGTTTTTCACATGGTTAGTCAAAACCGTGAAGTGTGACCTAGAAAACTATGCACCCTATGATGATCCATTAGATGGGGGCATAGAGTTTCTCCAAACCATGTGGCCTCCCCCATCAAACGGTGCATTGAGGATGGTGGGGGTTTTCACTAGTGGTCCATAGTTAAACTAAACATGTGTAAAAACCATTTCCATCATCCAGAATCCCTATAATGGTGTACAGTGAGGATGAATGTTTTCCACTCACCATGTGGCCCAACCCTTCATGTCATTCACATCAGTTTTTAATTCCCATATTATTTTATAAATACTAAGACCCCTAGTTTTACCCCTAATCTACCCAATTCTACATTAATAAAATTTCTTAATTTTTTGACATTATTGATAAGTGAAATTCACACCTACATCCCCTTCTCTTGGTTGGTGTAAGAACCATTGATTTAATTTGTAATTTTTAATGTGATTTTCTATCCTTTAATGTGGTTTATCATGATATCCTCTTCTCCCCTTATCATATAGTGATTGTTCATCATGTTATTAATTGATATAATCTCTATATTTAAGGATCTTTATTCTTGGATTTATTTCTTTACCTACTTTTTCTCTATTCGTGTTAGTGTTCCTGTTGCAGTTGTGGTTGTTGATTTGATCACATGATTAAAGGTAGGTAGTTACATATTTATTTTCACTAAAATGAAAACCCTATGTTTTCTAATAATATGAAAAAAAAATTAAATTTTTTTAAAAAATAGATTTGATATGATTTTATGGATGATTTTAAAATGGTATTGAAAATTGGAGAAACCCCCAATTTCAATGAAATTGAAATTGTTGGAAAGATTTTGAGAAAAATTATGGCTTAAATTTTATATTGATTTGATGAATCTATTTGATGTTGATTCTTAAAAAAAATTCACATCGTGAAATATTACATTAAAAGGCATAAATTTAATGAAAACCTATTATTTGGATGTGAAATTGAAAAGGGCATGATGAACATGAAAATCGGTAGTTGAATTTTGAATGATGAATGGATTTGAAATGATTTATTTCCCAATAGTGATTGATTAATTTATTGATGCACATTTGATCATGGGTAGTTACTAGGAAATTAAGACAAGCATGATAGGAGCCAAACACCATAGAAATGTATTAATAATGAAAACACTAACTAAACCATGTTTGTAATGATTTCCCTTGATGGGTACCTAATTAAATGTTTATTGATAATCTTGATGGTTGATAATTATGGTAGTGTGTATACTTACTTATTTCATGATGATGATCAAGATGTTTGAGCATCCAATATATAGAAAAACCAAACCTTAGGTATTTATGACATTATTTATTTGTTTTTTACTTAATTACACATTTCATTGTTAATAGATATATTTTATTCATTCCAACTAAATTATATAAATGTTTTATATAAAATAGTAATTTAATCAATGTTTTGATACGTTTACAATATATTTATGTGAAAGCATGTTTGGAATAAAATATTAAAATGACTTTTCAAGAATTATTTTTTATAAATTGAAATAATCATGGGTTCAATTTTTAGGGAATTGATTACGGGACACTTGGTGAGATAATACTAGGATGTTTAGCTTACAACCAATCTTTTCCTTAGGTAATTTGTAGCTTTAGTTACGCTAGGACCAAGGAATTGGAAAGTACAACTTATTTTTTCTAGTTTTTCTTCATATGTGGGATGCTGGATTTTTGGAAGTGACTAGTGGAGATGCATTCCACTTTTTATTTGTGTTATTTGTGATCATTAACCTCATAAGATGTTGTGTGTTTTTTTGATGTACAAATTTTGGGTTTTCACTATCTATATTCTTGTGACACTTTCTCCATGAGAAGTGTTGATAATTCCAACTGCGTATTAATTTTTTTTTCCTATTTTCCACTTTTTGAAAAAATACTCCCTTTGATGATTGATATGATTCTAGCTTCTAGTAAACAAACCAAATGGATTGGGAACAATAGGTGGTCAATGTTAGGACTAGTCTACAAGTCATTGTATAAGGGTATTCATGTTTCTCTGTGAACTCTTTACTCTATTAGGTTTTAACACTGCTCATGATATGAATAATGTGGCATATGTTCTCTTCCCCTAATGGTAGTGTGTATTAGATCTATTCAAGGAGGTTTTGGTTGATAAAGTGTTAATGGGAATAGTGTAAGATTACTGGGTTAGTTAATAATTCTTGGGTTAATTATTGTACCACTTAGGGTCTATTTTTCTTGGTGACTATTCCATGAGTCCATGTTTGGTATTTTTTTTAATAATCCTTAGAGACGTTTGAGGTTAGTGAATTTTCAATTATGTGGTGTATCCTTCAAGGGAATGGATGTTTCATTTTAAATGATAAACTAATTTTATATTTTGTTCTCACTTAGTATAGAGAACTTGTGTCTTGAGGAAAATTTTTTTGTACATTCTTTGGTAGAAAATTAAAATCATTAGTTATTTAGGGAATTTAATTTCTCATTTATTTTTGTTTTTAATTGTTTCCCATGTATATTGGTGACTATGTGATGGTTTGTATATTATTTTGGACATGGGAAGAACCTAGGGTGTGTGCATAGATACTGGGGGCGTATTTTTCTTGTTGATAGACCGTAGATGTTTTTAGGTTTTTTCTTCCATCTTTGTCATAATGGGATATAATTCCTTGGATTTGGATATAAACACCCATTTATTTTATATTTGACACCGAGTCTAGAGTCGTGTCATTTCATGATAAGGAATATTATCTATTGACATCCTTCTAGGTTTTGGGGTACCTTAGGTTGGGTGATCCAGTTTTTTTGTCCATCAAGATGATTTGAAGATTAGTGTCTTTCTTTAGTGGAGTGTTCCATGTCTTTTATGGTTTCAATTGGTTGGTAAATTTTTATAAATTAAATTTGGATATTTCCATAATACAGTTTTTTGGTGATATTCTCTATTTTTTTGGAAATTTTTTATCCATTTATTCCATTATTTTAGATTAATTCTAAATAGTTGGGAGAACATTGATAGGTCTTTACTTTCATAGAGTGTCTCATCGATCCAGTGTTAATTAGTTTTTAATTATTATTATTATTTTAGTATGTTTGGGGTTATTATATGTTTTTTATATTTATTCTAGGATTTACCTTTTGGTAATTTGTTTTATAATTTATCGTTGGATGTCCTCTACTGCGACCTAATAATAACAATGGTTAGGAAGTTGCATATTTGTAAGATTTTTGACACCCACCATGTTATTTTGATATTTATTTTATATTATTTTATGTTTTAGTGGTCACTTTAAGTTATCGATGGTTTCACCCCAAAATGTGAAAAAAAATAAAGTTTTTTACTTGAATATGGTTAGGGAACAAAACTTAATAAAAACCATTAGATGACCCTTATATGGTGCTTTAAAACCCTTTTCTGTAGTTTATTTATAATGTCCATGGTCTGGATGGCATAAGCTTCACATGGGTTTCTTCCATGTTATATGAGTTTGTGATAAACCATGTGGAACCAATATTGAGTATCATTTATATCATATAGCTTTTACACAATCTGTTAAACTCTGTAAAAATCATTCTATTATGATTTGAAAATTGACGGTGCCAATAGGAATGATTGTAACATAATTCTTCTAATCAGGCTAATTTTTATGAAAATTGGGAAAGTTGGGTTTGATCTATGAAATTCACTAAGAATTATTGGAGAAATTTTTGGTAAAATGTGGGGCCAAACCTATTATGGAAATACTTGGAGTCACACCTATAGAATGATTTGAAAATTATGAAAATAATGAAAAAAATACTCTGATGAGGTGAACATGGGATGCAATGATTTATGTGGTTCAAGAAGAATTCAGACATCCCAAGAGAGGGAGAATCACTTCATTAATTTTAGATCATAATTACAGGGTAGGTTCATAGACTATCACACATATAAACTATATCTTGATTGATGCCATAAAAATTCATGAAACTAAACCACCATCTACATAGTAATTCCATTGTGTTATAGTGGCAGGTGGCATGAAGGCTGGAGTTATAAAGTACAATAATATCTAATGTCTGAGATATTATAGTATCCATTACAAAGTATGAACTGCTCTAGTTCCAGGTTGGGTCACAAGGTTATCTTGATATCATAGTAGAACTCTCCACCTACATAGAAAATTTATTTTCTCATGGACTAGAAAAAGAAAAAATTTATTTCTCTTTATATGGTTGAAGGGGAATATATTTTCATGATGGGGGGTTATTGTGCCCAAATAATTTTGTCGAATCATCACCTTATTTATTATGGATAAAATTATATTCATGTGTAAATTATGTGTGATAAAAAAAAGTTATATTTCTATGTCAATAAATAAAATTCAACTCTCTTACACAAATCACATTCTCCTTAAGAACTATTTTCTTAGATAACATTTCAAAAATATTTATATAATGCTATATTCTACATGAACTAATATTTAGTTGGATGATATGTTTACGAAATACCTTCTAACATAACAATCACATTTTATTATGGGGTGTTTAAAAATAGTATACCTATAATTTACTCTTTATTAAATTATCTTCACTTCATTATCTTTTTAATTATGATTTATTTTTAATTTAATGGCATAATATTTTATATTTATATATTGTATTAGATTATTAACTTGTTTCACTCTCTTAGGTATAGTTATTTTTGTCATCTATTTCTCATTTAGCTCATAATTTACATGTTTCATAGTTTCCCCCTTTTTTACTTTTAAAATTAAGCATCATTTGAAGGCGATCCAACCCTTTTCAATGAAATGTTCTAAGAGAAAGACTCTTTCAAATTATATTAGGGTTTTCAATTGAAGATAATTCTTTATTCCAATGAACATGTGATGTATAGTTTTTAATATCCAAACAAAAAATTTCAAATTGTGAAATTATTATGTTTTGAAATCTATATTTCAAAAAAAAATCATAAAAGAATCCCGTTTTTAATTTTCTAAATAAATGATATTTTTGACTCCCTAAAAAAGAACATTAATAGTTTTTTTCAAAATCATAGAATCTATAATGTTCCTCACGTGTAATTTTATTTTGACATTAACATTTTTTATCCCCCCTTTTTGTGACCTTATTAAAATTTTCAGTTTGGGAATGGAAATTTTTGGAGATGGTATAAAATCTATCAAATATCTGTACAAGTATGATTATATAACTCAAAATAAAGGAATGCATTGGTTATTTTTATGGTTTTATTTATATATTTTTGTACTAAAAATTATTCTAATCTCATATAAATTTATACAAACAATATAAAAATATTATCATTTTCTTGGGTATTTTATAATCTCAAAGGGGGATAAAAATATTGACAATGGCATTAAAAAACATTTATTTGGTCATAAAGTAAATTTCAGAGAATATTTTCAAAATAAATCATTTATGTTTTATTTAAACATTGAACATTGGTTTAAATATCTTTGATGAATTTCATTGTGAAAAAATTAAATCCCTCTTTTATATATTTATGAATAATTTTTATACCTAACTTTTTATTATTTATTTAAATTTTTTTTAATTAAAAAAAATGTGGAGTATAATTAGTATTTATCTCTATTATGTAGTTTTGAATGACCATAATCACTTTTCTGTGTTTCTAACAATAAATTTTGATGAATTGTAATATTTATATTTTAGAAGAAAAAAATTCATAATGGTTTTAGACCATTTGAAGTCCACAAGAGGAAAAAGGAAACATTTTTTTGAGCTGTCCACCAATACGTTTCAGTAGTGACCTGGTGGGTACCACTGGATGGTCAGTGGACTGCAATAGCGAGCGGGTGTAAACCAAAATTAATCAAAAATTTATCTCTTAGAGTGGGTCGTACTCATATTTATCCAAGTCCAAATGGATTCATTCAATCATTAGAGGCCCCAAACCCTTATATACCCATGTATTCTATAAATAAACCCCCATAATTCGTGTAAGGGCTTAGTTACACAGAGAATAATTATGGGGCTTATTATGCATCATTTTATCATTATAAAACTCTCATATTTTCTTTTCGTGCATTCACTCAATCTTTTCTTGTTGTAATATTTTTTTCGGGGAGAGATTGTGATTAATTGTGCTTTTATATAAAAAAATTATCTTTTTTTTATTCTGGTTTCATTCTTGTATTTAATGAAAGGGTAGATTTCATTCTCTATTGGACTTAAATTAATGAGATACTGGGTTCCTAACTATTCGCATAGAAAGGCTATATGTTTTAGGGTTTTCTTAGAAAAACCTCTAAATAAAAAGTTTCATACTTCTTATAACAGGTTTCTTGATAAAACCCTAAAAAAAATAAAGGCTCTATTTTCTTGCTACAACCATTAAAAATAAAGAATTGAAACAAAACCTCTCAAGGTTACTTGATAGGTGGAGACATTAATATCCCTTAAGGGGTTGTTTTCTAACCCCTTTATAAATTGTGCCTTTTCATTATTTTTATTTTTACTACTCAAACTAATTTTTTATTTGATCCTAATTATAAATCTCATACTATCACTTAACTTTTATTTTCACTTAAAATATGTCAATCTCATAAAAATTAGAATCAATTTTTTTTAAAAAATTCATCCTCTCACATACTCTTCCCCCCGCTTTCCATCCTTTCTCGGAATTATAAATAGTTTTATGAAATAAATCAATATAAATAGTCAAATTACAATTTATAAAGAAAATATTCTCTATATACATAGGAATGAAATGAATAATTACCAAACCCCAAAAATTTCCCCATACAACATTTTTATAATAAACCTAAAATAGAAAAGCAATCTATAATCGAATAAAAATAAACAACAAATAATGGGAAAATGTATATGGTATCATCATGTATATAAAAGAATGAATATATAAGAGTGTAAACATGTACATGGTGTAAGAGTCCATATACTGTAAAAATTTATAGTAAACGTAAATAAATATATAACAGTGGTAGTTGCTTTATTCTTATGAAACATAAGATTCTTCAATTAAATTTCATGACCGAACTTCTCCCTATCAAACAATGTTTGAATAACATGCAATTTAAAAGGATACATTCTAATCGGGGCATAAAAATTGGTAAAAAAACGTAGATAAATCCCATTCAATTATCATATATTGAGTACTGAATAATGGAATATCTGGACAATCATTCTCATCTATAATACATTATAAGAAAATGAATCACATAAATGTGAAATATATTACATAAAAATATTATCATGACATTGTGTACTATATGCGAGTAATAATTTAAATAAAGAATTCATATAATTGAAATAAAATAATCATATTTTCCTACAGTTACCAGGATTATTATTTCAACAATATTGAATAAAATTATAAACATATAAAATATAAAATATAAATGAAAATAAAATAACATGATATGGAAGAAAAAAAATTGCACAAACCTTCATGAATAATTCATTGTATATGAGGGATCATGTCATTTAGTATATGTATTTTTTTGGAATTTAAAATAAAATTCCATAATTTTGATATAGTTATAAATATTAATAGTTCAACTATGTAGGAAAAAATTATCAACATATAAAATTTAAAGGATAACCATATCACATAAGATATTTGTAAAAAAATATTGCAAAACTTTATGAACAACTGATTTTTCATTCATTTTCAGCTATGGATTAGTAATCATTTCAAGAATTTTTATTTCTTATAAAATTTTGTAAAAAATATTGTGTCCAGAAATAATTTTGTAGCATATTGAAATTAGGTATGAAAATAATGGTATCACTATTTTATTAAAATTAATTAAATAATCAAGTAAGTCATGTGAAAACATTAATGTGAATCGCTAATAAACTATGGAAGAAATGAACATTTTTTATTAGAATCAGTATCTATATAAAACATAATTCATTGAAAGTAAAATTTAGTAATGTAAATAATAGGAAATAATTTGGAAAGATAAAATGTATAGTAAGGAAAATAGAATTGAAAAATAATTAAATCTAAGAAAATTAATATATATTATTATTTAAATTTATTAAATAAATTACATAAATCTACCAAATTTCTGAAATTCTTTAATTATTACCTAAGTTCTTTACCAGTACCACTTGTGTATTGAACAAAAAAATGAAAAATGATACACTATAATATATGGCCATCATTTTCACCTTGAATCTGAAAGTATATACTGAAAAATTATTTAATCAATTAATTTAGAAGAATGAAATAAAAAATTAAATAAAATCTTTGAATAAATTAATAAAATTATACCTTTAATTATATATGTAAGCATACAATCCATATACCCAACAAATGAAACATGTAATGAATAGGTGATGAAAATACGTCATTTAAGAAAAAACGCATATAAATAGAAATCAGACTGTAGAATAAGTAATAAATTATCAAATTTGACATATCATGTAATACTTACCTACATGAACTAAAAAATAAATTAAACTAAAGACATGAAATATATATATTCATATTGTAGAAGAATAATGAAAACACCTATTACGTAATGAAGAACTAATAATTCATATATTTTGGAAATATGTTCTATAATTATAAAACATGTAATCCATGTAATTGATGAATAGTTTATTGAAATCCTTTATAGAATGACGTTTTCACATTTTTTAGAAACATAGTACATAGATTTAAACCGAAAAGTGGAAAATGAAAACAATAATTTTTCAATGAAAAATAATAATGTTTCCATGGAAATGACTAGCAAAAATTATATTAGAATACATAATAGAAAATATATTCTTCTAATATAGCATAGTTTTTCTTACCAATTTGGAATATGTATATATATATTGAGAATATATTTTCAAATTGTTATTAAACATTCAATTCAAATATATATTAGAATAAATAGAAATTGTATAAATTAGAATATATTAAAAATGTCTATATTCTACACTTGTCTTTCTAATCCACCATATATACTATGTATTCAAAATATATACAAGAATAAATTATATTCTTTTATGAAATAATATATATATTTATAAAAAATATGTTCTTTCCAAAGAGTAATATATTAGTGGTGGAATTATAATACAAAATATATTCAGAATATATTCAAAAATATGAATATACATGTTAAGACTATTTATATATTCAAATATTGTAATATATATATATATATATATGTATAAATATATATTCTAATGCTCTTATATGTAATTATGGTATTATGATATAGAAATACATATATTTATAATTTATATATATATATATATATATATTATAAATATATTATAAATATATATATTTATATTTTGATGTAACAATTCAAAATATATATTCTATAATAAAAATGTTTTTAAAAATTAAATATATTCTTATACGAAAAAATATATATCATAAAAAAAATTCTTGGAAAATATTATAATAAATTAAATTTAATGTGATTCAACAATTAATTCATTTTTTATGAAACATTATTTGTGTTTAATGATTAACCATGGCATCAACTAATGAAAAAGTTAATATATTAGAAATAGGATTTTTCCAACAAATTTTCTATCAATAATAGTATTTATATAGAACTAACCAAAATAAGTATTAAAAAATGGATATATCAAATGATATTTTAGTATGAATTCATACTGAAACTAAATATTAAAACAATATATGATACATGACACTATTCTTTAAAATGAACATGAATATTAACATAAATGAATGAGAAAATTGAAACTAGATATTATAAATTTAATTAAAAATATTTAATATATATTCTACATAACCAAATAGTTGAATCTTGTTTAATGTTAATTAATGCAGTAACATCCATGATATTATGTAATGTATAGATTACAACTGATACCATTTGATGAAAATTTTATTGTTTTGGTAATTAGGAATGAGACTGTAATGAGTTTGATGATGTATGTAAATATTTAATGTGGAATAATAGTGTTAATTAATATATATATATATATATATAGTAGGAAAATAAGTGTATAATATAAAATATAAATAACATAAAAACATATGGAAGTTTCGGAGTTTATTCAATTAAAGGAGCAATACCCTTTGTGACCTTTCCCGCCTTAATACTTTCGTTATAATTAGAATTCATATCTGAATCATGGAATTTGTATGATGAGTATTGTAGTTTAAATTAAAATAAATTCAATGTAAAAAAATTAAATTATAATTAAAATAAATTTGATGTTCTTTTAATAATATAATTGTAACTTGAATGCATAAGCATACATTGTAATGGGATGAATATTAATAAATATCTCTATCGATAATTTATATAATGTGTGTATTTCCTTTCTCTAATGTTAAGGGATTTCATTAATTAAACAAAGACAGTATATTTGTCACAATGGCCAAGTTAATAGAGGAATTTTTCTGATTTCTATTTGTACATGGAAAAAAATAAGTGTTAGTTGTTAGGTATAAATAAATAAATACTAAATGTATAGATAAAATATTTTAAATGTACCTCAAAGATTGGATTTTTACTTCATTTTAAGTGTCAAAAACATATATTTTATCAAATCTTGGGCCTTCACCTGCCGGTGGTAGTAATATCCCAATATTATCGTCATTTTTTCCAGTGATCATGTAAATATAAAGACCTCCTCCTTAGTTATAACAATTACCAATTCTTCCCCTTATTGATGTAAAAGAGAACATTATTTTTTAAATGTTGATAAAATAATGAAATTTTATGGTATCCTTAGCTTTATCATAAAAAATGATGGATTTGAGGTGCTCAAGAAAAATATCAAATTCATGTACTTACCAGGAGAACAACATAAATAAAACCCATGTTATTTTTCCATTTTATCATTTAACTCTTCATCAACAACAATATTGAACTGAGTTACAAAATCCATTGTTGGGGATTATTGATATCCATGTAATATTTTTATAATTTATTTTTATGGAGTATGCATATAAGTAAACCAAAAAACTAAAAAACATAGATTGAATAATGTAGTGGAGTTAAATTACACTTGTTTCATCAACTATTGTATAGAAATATTAAAGTATTTCCATATTTGTTCCAGCGAAGAATAGATTTCACCATGAGTAGTATAAAATGAATATATATGATATAAAATATTGAAAAAATGAATATCATCAATATAATGATAAAAATATTCTTGATAATTTAATAAATAAATATAAAATATCTAAATATCATATTAATCATCATTATTCAATCCATTTTCTAAATTAATTACAAACTATTTCCTATAATTCATCTATGTCACATTTTTTAAAAGAATATTCAATTTCAAAAAGGAACAAACATTTTTAATGGAAACTAATGTAAATTTAGAAGAAATATGTGGGTTCTCAATAAATGTTTACTTAGACAGTGGATGATCCTAAATGAGTCGTGCACCTATTGATGAATATCAAGTATTATTTTTTTCTAATGGGTTTATGAAAATGGAGAATGTTTAATTATATTAAAAAATAAAGATGAAATTGAGACGTAATATTTTCTACCAATTATTTTGATGGTATTTCACTTGAATTCAGTATGATACTTCAATTGAAGGACTCAAAAGTTGGGACATAAAAATTGGGTAATTGGTTTTTTGAATAAAATAAAATACTTAGGGTGGAAGGAATATGTTCCTATAGGCATCTAATTTTTTCTCCTGGTAATTCAGTAAGAGACCTAGAATTGATTATTTTTTCTTCTAATGATTTAACCTTCATCACATCCTTGGTTCCTTCCAACCTTCATTATGTTTGGTAATTGAAGTGTAAGGTGAAGTAATATTTTCCTATAGGCATCTAATTTTTTTCTCCTGATAATTTGTTAAAGGATTATGACTTACAAGTTTTTTATTATTTAATGTTTTATCTATTAAAAGAAAAAAACATATTACTGATAGTTTATAGTGAAACAGTAAAATTGAATTAAACAAATTTCAAGGAAAATAAACATGTGAAAAAAATTTATTTAAACAATACATAAAACTAGATATATAGTACTAACATATAATAAGTAACATTCCATTTATTGTAACATATGATAATGTATGGTAGGATACAGTCTCTATGTTATTAGAAATCCTATGCGTATGGTTGAAGTAAAAAAACCATTTTCTATTTTTTAATCATCATTTATTAGACTATAGAAAATATTGATACCTATAATATATTAGTGGAATTAAAATAGTTAATTTATAAATATGAATGTTTTTTATTGAATATTGAATTTATAAATTAATTTAATGACGAAAGAAATAATTTAAGGTCAAATTTTAATAATTTTTTACTTTTTCATTCATATCAATTTATTTCAAGCTCTTTAACAGCATGCTTTTTATTTTTTGGAAAATTATGAAATCTTTATCATGGGATGAAATGAAAATTTAAAAAAATAACAATCACAGATGTCAAGGGAATATTTCAGTACAAAACAAATATATGCATATATATATATATATGATTAAATAGGAAAATCTAAAATAAAAATTCACGTATGACTAAGAAATAAATTAAAATTTCATGAATTTTATATTGGGAAATGCATAGAATATATAAATTTATAGGAATAAGCTACATATATATAACATATAAAATTCATACTGATATGTGTAAATTTTTTTATTATGTAAATTGGTTAAATATTAATAAATTGAAAGTAATATTTAATGATAGTAAGAGAAATATGATTGAAAATAATTGAAAATTCTAGGGTGTTAAAGATTTGTTATGATAAGGCCATTGGAAGATATATTTTATCTTTTTGGTTTTGATCCTTATTTCAGATCATGAGACTGTATGGAATTATAGGATAATATATATCATATAGTCTATGATCCAAAGGAATAGAAAATAGTTATATAATTTATTTTTTACATATTTTATGTGAAGAAAATTATAATATATAGAAATTAGTCCTTCTATTTTAGTGGGTATACTTCACCATTGATAATATATAACAATACCCAAGGCATATAAATGAAAATACAATTTTTCTTGCAGGTAAATTACAAGAGATATAGAATGGCTACATTGGAATTATTTATCCTTTGTGAAAGAATATGAATGTTTATAAAATATGGAATACTAAAATTATGTATAGTTTCATGGGTTTGATTGGGAGGAAATTAAAATTTAATAATAGTATGAAGATGAAGGTGGATATAAACTAAAATAGAAATGTATAAGTAGAAAGGAGCTGGTAAAAATCAAGTATGATTTTTTGATAGGGTTGGTTGATAGGTACACTGAAACATGGGTGGTGGGATGAATTAAATGAATTATGAATAAAATTATTAAAGGTTAATATAAATTTCATGTAAGTTTATGTCTATGTAATGGTGTTCGGCATGCAGATGGAGGTAGTGAATGAATTAGAATAACAAGTGGAGAGAAAAATTTTATCTAAGGAAGAGACCACATGAAGGTGTGAATCACTCTATAGGAGAAATGTGTGAAGTTGTGGATATATTTTGTATAGATAATTAATTTTATAGATTTTTTATAATAAAAATATTATATAAATAGAGAAATTTGATTTTACATCTATTGAAAATTTTTATTTTAATAATATGTTTTTAATTATTTTTATTTACAATTTTTTGAATTTTTTATATATATTATTTTTATTAGTTTACATAAAAAGATGAAACTAATTATATGTATGATAATTTAATCTCTTATCAAAATACAAGGAAAATAAATCAATTATTCTACTAGGCTATGTATAGAAGAATCACCTTACTACAACTATCTTGTAACATCTCATATTTTCCCATGTGTTATTTTTAGAAATTATATGGAATGATTTTGAGAACAGGCACTGAGACAGAATGTGATTTCGAGGCTCGGTTTACTCAGAATAATTTTCTGGAAAATATTATACTTTTAATATCATGTGTGAACAGTTTTCATAAAAAAATTGAATAACTCTTAAACGGGTTCCTAGATAAAAATATAAGGGCACCGCTATGCTTAGAATGGAGACATTACCCTATCTGCGACCCAACATTCATCCAAGTTGGTCTTCTATTTAAATACATTAAGAGAATGTAATCATTATTAAATAATTTTAATAAAATTTATTTTGACTCAGTAACCACTCTCCCTGAAAATGAACAGTTATAGAATTTCCTCGGGGTTGGCCGCTCAAACCATGGATATTTAGATAACAGTTACAGAGCTTTTTTGGTGAATGATGATGAATCAAGAAGATCATGAATCATCACGCAAATGAAGTTGTATTATCTCATCAACAATGGAGACACAATCGATCTTCATGAATGATTGATCTGAACTCTAGGGAGGACGTTTGTTTTATAATTTTTCTTCTAGTTCTTGGTCTATGATGAATGTAGATCAATTCAATGAACATGAATTGATACACACATCATTGGTAGAATAAAATGATGGATTTATTTTCACTCACTATTCTTTATTATAATGATAGACTATTTAGTTTGACATGAATAAAAAGGTTATGGTTCATTCCTTGAGTTGTTATTCATTCATTTCTCTCCCCCGTTAATTTTTTTGACCCCCGTGGACATGGTTCGCCTTTCCGGGTGGTTCCAAACATGATCAGGCCCCCCTATTGGAGGCAAACTGTGAAAAAAAAGCTTTATTTGTTACAATTGGGACTCAAGTAGCCACGATCTATGACTGTTTCAAATGTCAGTAGTTAGAGGTTGATCGGTGGACCGTGAAAGCGATCATTGGTGTAGTGGTCCAGGGAGGTGGTGAGGCAAACCGGCGAGCCGGTGCGGTGACCAGAGGCAACGACCACAGAAGATGACCATGGTAATGATGGTCCACATGACACAGTGGTAGGTCATGTGTAGTGACAACAGTCCATAGATGTGGTGGGAATCCTTGTGTGTAGGTGGATGCCATGGAACATGGTTGGGACGCAGGATACGGCGGCAGGTGACACCATGTGGGATGCGGCACGAGACCGTGTTTACCATGCCAGATGGCCTGCACGCGAGTATTCTAGGCTAGGGGTGATGATTCGGCCCAACATGAGTGGATTGGGCCCAATCGGAGTGGACTGTGAAGGCCTTTTGGATCATGACATATTCGGGTCGGACCTCAGGTGGACTCGGGGCAGTTTCATGGTCGATCATGGATAGTCGACTATGGCAGTTGACTTCCATAGAAGCTCGAGCTTCTATGGGGTGGTCAACCATTGGACAGACTGACCATGCAGTCGATCCCCAGGCCTAGTGAATCCCTTTTAGAACATTAAAACATCATAAAATCTAAACGGGGTGTCCAATAGATTATCCATTTGTGGATTTGGGACCCTAGAAACGATATGATCCATTTAAGATAATGTATTGAGTTTTTTGTTGGACTACTGCAGGTTTAGAATACCTCACTTGGTCATTCCATTGAGGATTCATTACAACATTACATCCACATTACTGTATTGTAGTCCCTTCTAGAGGTCGAGTCCTAGATAGAGTTACAGTATCCCACCATGGTAATATAGAGATCCTACATCACCCTAAGTGGAGTTTTTGTGTAATCAATGTATCCTCTAATAGTAAATAATTGTTCCTCTATCAAGTGCGTTATATTAGTAGGGTCAGTGGTATTATCTGGGCACGATTCCCTACGTTACAAGTTATATTAGTAGGGTTAGTGGTATTCTCTTGAAAAGATCCCCTATAATACATGTCTATCCAGATAAGGTTAGTGGTATTCATTGGGCAGGATCCCCTCTCTATGTATCATAAACATCCGTAAACCATGTGTTCTCTTTGGACAGGGCCCAAATAAGATAGACTTATTTGTGAGGGTATTCAATGATATCATGGATCAATGATTGAGATCTACCAGAATAACCATTCTTCGAGTAGAATCCTATGGTTGGTAGTTGGTTAAGAATGCCAGATGGCATGGAGTTTCTCATTAGTAGATTTGGTTGTTCTTGATATATGTGTTGTAGACATATATCTTTGTAGAGATGACTGTACAATTCATTTTTTTCCATTGTGTTATTTCCCTTTTTGGTATTTCCTTTTTAGTTTTGGGGTGTACTGCTGGGTATTGTTATACTCACCCCTACACGGGCATTGCCTACATGTGTCATTTCTTGTGGGGATGATCGACCATTTGACGAAGTACTATGTGGAGTAGGAAAATGAAGTTCTTAGCAAGGCTGGACATATTAGGTGTCCCTAGGGTCTAGATAGAAGTCCCAGAACCATTGTCTTTAGGTTGGTTCGGGTAGGATTTTCATTGGACGAGTCTCAAGAACATTAACGTTCACTTTACAATAATGGGATGATGTGGGCAACATATCACCATGTTTTTTTAGACTTGTTTGTATATTCTTTATTATGGGATTCTATTTTAGACATGTTTACATTCTAGTACTTTCACTATTGTAATTTGGTTATGAGATATAGTGGTTCTCATTCATTGTTTACATAGTTTATTTAAATTTTAGCATTTTTGGCTTGGATATGGGTCTTTGTGTTCATGTTCTATAGGCTAATGCCTCCCATTTTTTGATATATTCTTACTCGGTGTTAGTTTCCAGCCCATGTCCTATTGGAGGTGTGATTGGGGTTGTCACTACATGAACCCATATGTGACGGGTCATGACATATCTATAAGTACAAGCCCAATATTGGGTATTTTCATAGTAGTGTTCATTATCTAGATAAATTAGTATGAAAAAAATCATTCAATTGTGAATTTATTATATATTATTTATCTATTTATATGACTTCATTATTTTTCAATTATTAGTCATTCTATATTTTAATATCTTATAATTTATCCTGATAGTTATTAGTGATAATATTCGCATACCTAGTAATTGGATTTTTATTCTTTATATATGATCAATGTATCAATAAACACCCTTTATAAAGATTGATATATTAACCTCAATCCAACATCTAATGAATAACATGATAATATAATCAAGTGTGCCTAATATGAAATATCCTCCATCTCAGCTGATCTTGATGGAGTATGTTTTCACATGAAAACCTTGAAAATACCAATATGCTATCAAATCCACATGTGGGACACTTAACACTAAAATCCTTATACACTATGAGAGTACCAGTAAACTCCAAAGTGCATTATCACATTCACCTAAATGAAAAATAGATCATCAAGGTAGAATAGAGTATCATATATGGCTAGACAGAGCTCCATACACCAAAAATAGAATCCAGTCTTTCAAATAATCACCCTTCATGAATGATGGGAGTCATGGTTCATCTACCATTACATGTAATCTTACATGAATTACATAAAATACTGGAATATTTGATGATATATTAATAAATTTTATTTATTCGATTTCTGGTGATACATGCAACCCCATGTCTAAATGAACTGTAATGTAGTATATAATTATAAAGTAATTGTTAAATTTATTAATTGAATAAGAATAAATACAAATTGAAAATTATGTATAAATGTTTAAATTAAATCAAAAATATTGATAATTAAGTACTCAATTTTTTGAAATTCCTTTATATGCTACAAATATTCATTTCTCTTAAGAAATGGTTTTATAACATTTAATGAGTAAATAATATAATATATTTTTGGAAATTTTAATATATGTATTTAAAAAAATAAAACCTAATTTTTCAATAATCATAATAAAATTAACGTACAGTAAAATTTTGGTATTTTTATAAAATTGTTTTTTAGTGAATAATGAAAAAATATATTTTTCAAATACTATCATTTATTTTCCGCAAAATCAAGTAATTTCACATTATCATTATGTTTTATATTTGGTATTAAGGAGATATATGATAAATTTTATTTATAACAATATAGTTTATTTCAGTTGAATAATCAATATTCATGACTTCGATATAAGTTAATTTTTGTGCTTAAACATGCATTTTTCTAAAAACTGTTTTTGTTGCATTTTATGCATTTATATTAAAATAGGTTTCTAGCTATTTTTTAATTTAATCCTTAAAAATGGATTCCAAATTTGTAATCATGAGGTTAATTTTTTTTAAATAGGTTACTTTTATTTTTTTCGTTATGAATAGTGATTATGGTAAATATTTGTTAACTCGGTGAGGGTAAAATGGGTAAAAAAGGGGTTAAAACCATGAGATAAGGTCACAAAATCCACTCAAAACATGCCTTTATTTCATTAAATATTAATAATTATACTATATACTTCCCAAATTATAATTTATGACTTTCTTATTCAATTTTCCCTTGAAAATGAAATTTATATTATTTTAAGTAAAGAAAATTCCATAATGTCACTTTCTTAAATTAAATATATCATAAAAACTCATAAGGATAAATATAGGATATGTTTTATTATAATTTTTTATTTTTATGAAGATTTATGTTTTCTTATCATTTTAATTTATTCATAATTTTTAGTGATTCGATAGTAACATTAAATGTTTATGCAAAGCCAACACAATATCTGATCAATTAATAAAAAATAAAATAAATGATTTTAAAAATATTAAATGTAACACAATTTCGGTGAATTATATTGTCCCGCTAATTTTATAGATGAATATGGGTTATTAGGAATGTTTTAAAGCTTTATATTTGAATTCAATTACTATCTACATGCCTTTAATGTCAAATTAAATGAATAGTTTCAAAAATGACATTAATAATATTTTATGACAAAAAATATTTTATTAAATTTTTTAAAAATCATAAAAATGCTTAAATAGCTAATGTAATACTATAAATGGTTTAAAATAACTACCATATCCATTTATGATCATATTTTTAACTTATAAGTAAAATTATACCACTTTTATATTGAAAAAATCGTTACTGTAATTAAGGTCAAACCTAGTTAACATATGGGTTACAAACCATTAGACTTTCGGGCCACCCAGGACTTTGGGTTAGTATGGATTTTGAACCAACTTTAAGTCCATCAGGCCACCTCAAGGCCTTTGGGCCACATGCTATTTCCCCAGACACAATACAAAAAAGCTGCATCCCTAGAAGAGTATTCAGAGTAGGTGCACTTACCAGAGCAAAGTCAAATGAATTTGTCAGAATGAGTGGGTATGGCTATGCCATCAGGACCCGTAAGTGCATGCATGGTAATCCTAGACAAACAGCTCTACAAAGGTGGAGACCCAATATCATGATGCAGATGCTGGGGAGGGGCATTTCCTTGTGGATAGTTTGGTTGAATTTCTTAAGACCTTCAGGTCATGTAATCTCCTAAGCCTACGGGCCATGTAATATCTGAGCCAGTGGGCCTTATAAGGGTTCCCCCTCATCCCATGAAAGTGGTGTTATCAAAAATCAATAAAAATAAAGGCCTTAGAAAAAAATGCATGAGTGGTGGGGTGTCTTAAATTTGAGAAGTAGATCGTTGGTTCTAATCTAGCAAGCTTCCTTTTTGGGTGAGATCACACCAGAATTAATGCACCCGATCCTAAAAGAATTCTGCAGTTAGATGGGTTAAAAAAATACGGTTAAAAATGGCACCAAAACCATTAAAAATATCATTGGATGATGATATTTTAACCCAAGAATCTTTTTATTTTAATCTCATAAAATTTGGAATCATTTGGATTGCGAAATACTTAATTGTATTTTAATCATTTTAATAATTTCAAGTGTGTCGTTTCCCTCCATTATAAAAGGAAACCAATATTATATTTTATTTACAACAAATTAATACATATATATCAACAAAAACCAATCCAATTATATTCTACACTTCCCTTTACATGAATTATAGGTTCTCATATTCTTCAAATACCAATCAATGGGCCTTTAAGAGGGGATTTAATGAAGGTCTATCGAATAAGTGGTAATCATCTTACCCATCCATTTCCAATTTTTTTATTCTTCTACCAAAATAACTATATGGAATTATTTATAAAATATAAACTTAAATATTCTCAATATAAGTAAATTTTATTATGATTATGTAACCATAAATATCTTACCTATATTTCTTCAAATAGAAAGTGAAGGTATCGCTCATGAAAACTTGAGGATTGCCACCTCCACAAAGGAATACTATTCTTTTTCCATAGCCTTATTTAATGGATGTTTTTTTGATGTTTTTAATGTTTATATATTAAATTTGTTATATAATTATTCTTTATGATTTATAATATCACATTTTTCATTTTTCTTTCCTATATTATGGAAAATGATAATGTCTATTGTCTGTACATGTGGACTACCACATCCACAAGGATATGTGATTTGTTTTTCATTATTATTTAAATGGATTATAATGATAATATAATTAATTAAAATATATGATATATATGACATTTTAATTATTCTTAAATACTGAATTGTTATTTACATATCTATTATTGCATCTATTGAAAAGTGAAAACGGTGTTCAAGCGTACGTATGATCTACCGTCTGCTTGAACTGTGTAATTCACTTTCCTGACTAGGAAATTAATTGATGAATTTAAATATATATATAATTAATATATAATATTTTTATATAATTATTAATATTATTTAGATGATGTAATCATGATAAAGGTATAAATACTAGAACATTCGAATTTAAATTATAATGAAAAATGAAACAGTTAGCACTTGGAAACAATGATTTATGTAAATCATTATTAATAAAAAATTATTGTAATGTTATAAAGTGTTCAAATATGAAATTAAAAGTTTTTATACAATTCCTTTATGTAATCATAATAAATTTAAATTTATTATACTTGTTAAAAGACATATGAGGCAATTCAAACTTGAGGTCATGGTTTTATTTTACGATCTCATTTTATTTCAGGATTGTATGTGTTTTAATTTCTATTGTAAGATATTGCATCTTAATTATCTGGTAAACCCATTTAATTTTATCCTCCTATATTTTTTCATGAAATTGTCTTATAATAGAACTATTTTACTATCATTAGTACTTAAATTTTTTGATAAACAATTTAAAATCAAATAAAATGTGTTTCCTCTTTATTGGGAAATATATTTCTTCTATTTCGATTTATTCTAAAAATGTTTTCAAGAATATTCCTAACATTTCCCTAGGATTTTTTAAATTCATGTTTACCCATGATTTAGTTTTTAAATAATTTTTAAATGTAATCTTCTTGTCATTTTCCGAATGAGGTACTTTAGACTTTTTATAAAAAATGTAAATGGAATCTTTATTTTAACATACATGGCATGAACAGAATCTCTCAATGTCATGATGGATCAATGGTTTAAATATTCCTTAACTAGTTTTCAATGTTATATACAAATAAAAATATTTCAGTAATATTTGGTTAATTTTATCTTTTAATAAATGATTTGAATGATAATAGTGTATTTTTTTCACGACATTTTCAATCATCTTTTAAATTCATTTTCAAATATGAAAACAACCATTTATTTTACCGAGGATGTCATACAATGATACCATATTTATTATTTCTCTGGAAGGTTTATGATGATGTATCAATATTTCATATTCTAGATTCAATATAAGAAATGACTTATAATGAATTTTGATAATGAACTTTATTGATCATTCCAAATATGAAAAATACATTGGATGTTCATGTAGAGGGTGTGTCCCGGTTATAGATAGCCCCTCGATGCATCAATTGGTCTCTACATTAAAAATTGGTTGGCATGATATATTAGTTTGTTATGTGATATTGTGTTATAATAATTAGATATTTGGTGTATGTATTCCCATATAATTATAATTTCTTACTTGAGAGGCCTTAACAGAGTTATAGTTTCTTGGATAATAGGATTTGATGGTATGATTCATGTTTTTATTAGCTGAGATGTTTTTATAATTAATTTCTAGAATTGTGGATTTACTTAATTAGGAATTCAGATTTCATTA
Source organism: Viscum album (assembly GCA_963277665.1). Taxonomy (NCBI): domain Eukaryota; kingdom Viridiplantae; phylum Streptophyta; class Magnoliopsida; order Santalales; family Viscaceae; genus Viscum; species Viscum album. Next base: position 1,099,329,684 of record OY728157.1, read on the forward strand.
TCCATGTGTTTTATATGTCAATATTAGTCAGGGATTCTCATTGTACTCATTTTATTGTTTGACTATCATATGTTATGATAATCCACACATTCATGTTAATTATTCTTAATTTTTTTAATGATAAATTCTATTGTATGTAGCCCTTATTATGCATATGAGATCAAACTTTATTTTTTTCCTTTCCTCAATATATAAAGTATAATATTTAAAATTATATAAAGGATGAAATAATGGTTCTTATGATATGTTTTAATATTTACAATGTAATATAGGAAAAAAGTATATATTTAGTTTATCAAGACTACTAAACTATTAGGTTCACTGAGATATGATCGCTTTTATCTAGTATCAATGTAATAAAGTACCCACTAACTCTAGGATACTTGTTTGGGTTCATTACATTTTATATCATAGAAAATTTAGTAGAAATCATGGAAACGAGATTTTAAATGAACATTTCTAATGTAATAATTATGATAATCCCTTATTGTAATTGGGATATTTTACCATAAATGGATTTTTAATTTATCGACAAATATTCATGATTATTTTAATCTAAATCATTGTTTAAAATTGTTTAGTGATGTCACCTAAGTAGAGAAATGGAATCATCACCCATTGTCAATGTAGGGTTATTGATAAAGCCAATATAGTTGGTGTTGGAACAGATTAGATCATTTCTATATTAGGGAAGTTGACTTAGGTTATAATGAATAAACATGACCATATGGAATAGCTTGTTATTCTATAGTGTGCTTCACTAATGTTGGAATGATTCATGTGATAAAATCCTCCATATTTTAGTGGAACTACTAATCCATTGTTAGATGAACAATGAATTAAGTCCCATAAAACAAATTTTCCTAGATTTTAAAATTAATGAAGGGGAAAACATTCTTTTATTCATTTGTTGTTTGAAAAGAGATTGAAATAAATAGTAGTCATTGATCTATAACAATAAAGAGGTTAATTAAATTGAATAAATGGAATGGATAACTTTTAAGATCATATTCAATAATAATTACTTTCCTCTTAAGGAATGAGATGATATGGAAAGTAAATTCCTCAGTCAAATATAGAAGGAAAGATAAATAATTTCTGAGTATAAGGAAAAAATTACAAGATTAGAAAATAATTTTATATACTATGTACAAAATCCAAAAAGTATTATTGACAAGTTCTTTGATGGGATTAGGCCAAGACTCTGAAGGGAACTAGTCTCTCAAATGATTTCTTCATCTAATGATATGGAATCAGGTTCCATAAAAATATAGAAATAATTATCCTAGATATATATTTAAAAAGGAAATAATGAGAATAATAGGATAATTGAGATCTATGAAAAAAATAAACATGGCATATGAAAAGAATGAAAATATGGAACTTACCACATGTGATAATTGTGGAAAGAAACAAAAAATTTGTTTTTTAATGGTAACAGGAATATGTTTCAAGTGTGTATAAAAGAATCATAATAATAATGGATTTAATGTAAAATAAATAAATTAATATTATCTAATTATTTAGCTATAAATATATATTTGATTATTCAATCCAATTTCCCATGTTTCATGGGAACTTAATATAGAAGAAACCATGTGGAGAAGGCCAAGCAAATGAAATTACTACAACTAAAGAGGAAATACCTTAAGATGTAACAATAGGTTTCATAAACTCAGGTTTTACTTGTTTATCAACCTTTACACTCTTTTCAGGGATATTAAATCTTCCCTTAACACTCTAAGGAAATAATTATCAATCAAAAAACCTAGAAGGAATTTGGTAATCTATCAGTTTCTATAAAGGCGGACAGTTATTCCCCTATTTAATACATGATTTATATACATATTTTTTTCTTTGAAATAATCAATATTAATTGGGTTTATATAATGTAACACCCCAAGCTTCCACGTTACGCTTCTCTTTGAATAGTATAGTAGCGTGTGTTGAAGGCAACTTCAAGTTCTAACAGACACCACAATCAAATCAAACTAGCCGTTATGAATAGTAATACCCCCTTTTTGGAATTTTATACATTTTATCTTTCAAAAATGACTTAATTTATCTATTCATAATATAGAAATTATCTTAGGGTGAATTTCTGGTGCTTTTCAGATAACTTTCATATTTTGATGAATAGTGAATGTTACTAAATTTTAATTAAAAACCACATTTTTAATTGAAATAATTAATAACGATAAATTATGAATTTGAGTGATTTTAAACTATAATTAGATTATATTTTTACCATTTAATCCAATGTTGGTTATTTAACATAATTTCACATTTAAAATGGACATAAGCATGTGCCAATCTTTTGATAGTTATTATTTCTTAAAAACACATTTTTTGATTTGACAATGAGAATTAATTTTAAATTAATTTCGTCCACTTATGTGTTTTTAATTTATAAAAATTGATTCCATATTTATAATCAGGAGGTCCAAATTGTGTAAATAGGTAATTTTATTTTTATAATTTTTGAATAATTGCTTCGGTAAATTTTTTATTTACCATGGTTAAAGGGTAAATCAGGTAAATAAGGGTAAAAAAATAATCTTATAATAACAATAAATTATTCTAAAACGTGTCCTAACCCTATTGGTTTATATAGGTCTGACCATGGGCATATTCAGGTCAATTTTGAGACCCCATGGAGCCACTTATAGGTGATAATGACACTTTATATTAATTAAGTTAAAGTAAATTAAAAAAATGACAAAAGCATATATCTTTTAGAAAAATACTTTTAACATAGGGATATATATGTTATATTTTCGACTATAAATATTCATTATAAAGATAAAAATATTTCCTACAAAATTCAATTTTATTTATAGATTTTATACATTGAATAATTAAATTTATTTATGACATAATAATGATGCTTTATTTTCCTTATTAATGAAAGAATCAAATAATTGGTATTATAAATGTTAAAATAAATAAAATTTAAAAGTTTTGATGACATACAAATCTTTTTTGGTTAATATGACATTTTATGATTTCTTAAATGAATTTTTTTCTAATTAATAAAGTTCTTAGGACTTTATCAAAGATCAACTATTATATAGTGTCAAAATTGACATAAAGGAGTATTTAAAAAATATATTATATTATTAAATGATATTCTATTCCTTAAAATATATGGTTCAGCCAAATGACTTAGATAAGGTTATATATATTAATAATGAACCACTTGGGGTTATCTTGTCTTGTTATAGAATGTTATTAACCATATAATATAAAAATACAAAGAGACATGGTAAATGTCAAACTATTTAACTAAGAGTTAAATACAAATGATAAAGTTAATATAGTGACCCAAACCTATCTAAAATATATTTGTAGAATTTATTTGGACCCATATACACCTTATACTATAAATATGTCTCTTTGGAGCCATTATAAAACAAATATGAATTTATTTTAAAATAATATTTTATGTTTTTTCTAAGGTGCACCTCACCCCTCTTATAAAAGGGCACTCCCCCTTCTCTCAAATTCTTACCTTCAACGCCCTTTGGCTCGGCCAACCCCTGACTAAATATCCTCCCAACTTCCCTAACTTCAACATAGAGGCATTAGTTTGATCTGAGAGCCATCGTATGGATCTCTTTTGATAAAATCAAAAGAAAGAACCCGAAGAAGAGGTAATGATTTCACCACCCTCGTTCAAGTTCCATTCATCTTCCACTTCTTCTTTCATTGTTATTTCCATTCTAAATTAATAACTCCAATATCATCTATATACTGTGATGTTATTATAAATATGGTATGTCCATATTCTGTATTCTATCTATCCTTTTAAGTACATGTCACCATACGTGCGTGCGTATGGCCTACCGTCTCCACGTCATGTTGTAATTGTTATTCAATACATTATTATTTGAATGGGTATAATAATGATGTGTAATTGATATAAATAATAAATATAACATGATTATTATTCTGTATATATGATATACCATCCAATTATATATTATTTCAATATCTAAATAATTATATTGTCGCTCATGCGTACGTACGGACTACCGTCTCCAAGGAAGTGATGAGATTTATTCCCCATCGTATCCATTCAAGAATAATTATTATTTGATATTTAATAATAGTTTTCAAAAATTTAATATAATTCTGGATATAAATATGATACAACCTATACATAACAAACACGGATTACTTAACAAAGCATATAAAGCAAAAAAAATCAGTTAACACCCAAAACAACGATAATACTAAGATATTATTAACAACGCAATGTTAAAAGATCTTATATGATATCATATTAACGTACAGGATTCTTGTATAATTTAATAAAAATTCATTCACCATTAAACAGGAGGTTAACCTACCGCATCCAAGGAATAGTTCAAGGTAAGGGTTTATTTCACAATCTCTTCATAATCTGAGGTTGTTTATTCGTAATTATCTACTGGAACCTCTGTATCATCCACATCCATGTTTTGTAAAAATGTATTTCAAATTATTATTACTATTTTATAGAATATTGGTTAAAGTCTTTTATACCCTTTTTTGACTTTTTATATGATGTTTATAAAGTAATCTTTCCTTCCGTTTCCAAACAAGGTCCTTTTTAACCATTTTGTCAACATTAAGGTAAGAATGTCTTTTTAAACTTATAAGGCGGGTGCAGCTATTTTCCACCATTATAAAATCGTTCAAGCTTCCCTTACAGTCTTATAAGAATATCTTCAATGTAAATTTTTTCTTTTATAATTATGTGATTTCTAATTGATTAAAAAAAGAGATATTTTTTCTAAAATTGTTTTGATTTCATCTATGTCAACATCCTTTATGTTAAGTTATCTACAGGTATGGGATTATATATTTTGATTTCATCTTTTATAATTATGTGATTTTTAAATGATTTCATGAATTTTTTGTAGTTTTTCACCTTATGATGTAATGTAAACTTTATGAATGTATCTAGTGTTTCAAAAGCTACTAACCTAATCGGTATTTCGAGATTTGATTTTTTGTGATCATGCCAATGTTTTGTAATAATGCACTGACTCTAGGAAATTGGGGTCAGAGAATAATAGTTGGTATTAGAGAAATTTTAGTACAAACCTTGGAATCTAGATTTAGATAAACTATGATTAGAGAACATAAAACTAAGATGGACTTTGATGATGTGTGTAGAAGAACTTCCTAGAATATTGGTACTGTAAAGATTTTGTGAATTTTCCAAGCAATACATTCTTGTCTAGATGCGAGTAGGTAGAGGCGGCTCTAGCACAGATCTACCTAGGGGTAAAACCCGAAAACACCACTTTGAGAAAGACTCAAACGGGAACTGATGCACGACAACGAGCCTTGCTTCTCTCTTGGTTACGACACTCCTAGGGGATATTCTTAGGATATTTATTATTTTATTTACAAACCATTATGAAGGTTTTATGAGTATATACTTCCTCATAGAAAACATTTATTTATTATTATGGATTATATCCATAAATAGTTCTATTTATGTTAAGTTATTTACAAGTATGGGATTATATATTTTGAATCATAAACCGATCTAGTTTATGTTGTTGTTTAAAAATGGCGCCTAGTGGATGGAATAGAAACTGTATGAATGAATACACTTCACGTAGGTATTTCCCTCCTGCTTAATATAATTATAGTGGAGATGGTGTTACAACTGGGTCTGATCAGATTATCACCATACTAGGACAACTCACTCAGGTTATGAATAACAAACATACCGATATAGAGAACCTACTTCCACATCCTGGAGGATCAACGTTAGATTTCTTCTTGAGTAAAAAACCACCAATATTCAATCGGAGTAAAAATCCATTAGTAGGTGAGCAATTGATAAATTCCTTAGAGGGAATATTCCATGCCTTAGGGAGTAGTGAAAGGGAAAAATTTATCATGGTAGTTTACCATCTCACTGGAGATGTTGATCAATGGTGGTCATTAATTCAAAATACAAAGGAAGATGATGAAGTATCAAATATAGAATGGAGAGAGTTTAAAGATATTTTATTAGAAAAATAAATTCCTCATGACCATCAAGTAGATATAAAAAGAAAATTTCTATGTCTGAGGAAAAAGGAGGATGGGAATGTTGAAAAGTATGATTCTAACTATACAAGGATAGAAAGGCATGATGCGGATTATATATTTAACCCAAGAAGTAATATTGATTGATTATTTTATGGGTTAAAACCATTTCTACATCAAGAATTAGTCTCACAATCCTTCTCTTCATACGAAGATATTGTCTCATGTGCTATCATGATAGAAAAGTAATTCTCTAAGTCTTACGACTTAAAAGCATAGCAAGAGAAGAGGAGAACTGTTGATCACTCCAGAAATGGAAATAAGGAGAAGAGAGGAAAAGTAAAATATTTATCCTGTAGTAAATTTGGGAAGAAACGCCTTGGTTCTTTCTTGAAGGGAATGTGAGTCTGTTACAAGTGTGGTGAAAAAGGCCACCAAGATCGTTATTGCAAGGGGAAGAAAGAAGCTATTGATGTTCAATGATACAATGCAGGGAGATGGGAAATTATGAAAGTGAATTTCAAAAGTGTCAGGGGAACTTAACTCAGAAAAGGCCAAGGGATCAAGGAAAAGCTTATGATATCACAACTATTGAGGTAGAAGCTCTGAAAGACGTGGTTTCAGGTAATTTAATGGTTTCCTCAAGTTTAGAAAATTCTTTATTTGATTCTGGATCATCAAAGTTTTTTATACCTTCCCAATTTTCTAAGAAAATTTGATATTTCAATTTTTATTTAACAATGCAGTTTTCAGTTAAAACACCAAAGGGAAGTATCATTTCTAAAATGTTTTATGAATCAGTTCCCATTAGAGCATATAAATGCTCTTTATCTGCTGATCTCATCATCATACCTATCATTGAGTTTGATATAATCCTCAGTATGGATTGTATTTCGGACTATTATGCGAATATTTATTGTATGAAGAAGGAGGTTACAATTTTTTATGAGGGTGATAAAGAACACCAAATCTTTAGAACAGAATCGTCACCACCTAATTTTTATCTAGATCATCCCCCAGTATCTCAACTAAATTAAACTATCGAGGAGGAATATAGTGAAATTACTATTGGTGAGGAAATGAATGTTCAAATAGATTATTTACCTATTGTGAAGGAATATGTAGATGTGTTTCTGAAATATTTACATGCACATCCTCCGGAATGAGAAATTGAGTTTTTCGTTGATTTAATTCTTGGTTCAAGGCCCATATCAGAGAGCCCATATAGAATTTCCACTGTGGAATTAGTTTAACTAAAGAAACAACAAGAGAAATTTAGTAATAAGTGTTTTATTCTCCCTAGTGTTTCTACTTTGGGAGACCCTATACTTTTTGTTAAGAAGAAAGATGGATCTATGAGGTTTTTCATTGACTACAGGGAGAACAATGCTATAACAATAAATAACAAGTATCCCCTACCTCGCATTGATGATTTATTCGACCAAATTCTTGGAGAAAAATACATCTGAAATATTGATCTTCAATATAGATATCATCAGTTGTCTGTGAAGAAGGAAGACATTCCAAAGACAGCATTTCGAACCAGGTACGGGCATTACGAGTTTACAGTAATGCATTTCGGGCTTACTAACGCACCCTCTGTTTTCATAGATCTAATGAACATAGTTTTCAAGGAATATCATGATGAATTTGTAATGGAATTTATTGATGATATCATTGTATACTCCAAAAGATATGAGGATCATAAAAATCACTTGCGCATTATTCTAAAGACTCTTAAAAGACATGAATTATATTGGAATTTTAGCTAGTTGGAATTCTGGATTCAGGAGATTTCTTTTCTTGTCTATATTGTCTCTATGGATGGAATCTCCATTGATCCTTCTAAGACATGAGCAATACATGAATGACCAGAACTGATGAGTATAACTAAGGTATGCCTGTTTATTGGTTTAGCAAGTTATTATCAACGTTTTGTCCATAATTTTTCCGGATTGGATATCCCATTAACGATGATCACACGTAATGGGGTTAAATTTGTTTGGAAAAAGAGTGTGAAGAATGTTTTGAAGAAATGAAGAGAATATTATTAAATGACCCTATATTGATAAACCATTGGGGAATGATGGGTTTGTTATTTATAGTGATGCTTTAAGGAAATGACTTGGTTCTGTCCTTATGCAGAATGATAGTTTTATTGCCTAAGCATCACGACAGCTGAAAATTCATGAAAAAATTATCCTAATCATGATCTTGAGTTAGCTACTGTAATCCTTGCTTTGAAGATATGGAGACATTATCTCTATGGTGAAAAATGTGAGATATATACTGATCACAAGAGTTTAAAGTACATTTTCTCAAAGAAGTAACTCAACATGAGGAAAAGGCGATGGCTTGAATTACTAAACGATTATGATCGCATGATACAATACCACCCAGGGAAGGAAAATATGGTGGAAGATGATTTGAGTAGAAACGATCATAGAGTTTCGAATAATATTAGAGTTGAAAGGGATCCTGTTTTCATGGATATAGTAAAGATGGATATGGGAATCACCACGAAAGGTGAAACATCAATAGTTTTTCAAATGGTTGATAGACCATCACTATTAGAATGGATAAAGAATTCTCACACCAATGATGAAGTGTTTCAAAATTGATGGAACCACATTGTGTTTATGTTTGTATTTGTTGTCAATAGTTTTCAATGAAGATCTAAATGAAGGAGATCATGAAGTACTCCGCTGAAGTACAGGAATGGTGATTCAGATGATTGTTGTACTGATCGTAAGTTCAAAGAACATGTGTCAAAGGTGATACATTGTTTACAACAATGAACAATGTGAGGTGTAATCCATCTGAGGATGATTAAAGAATAATGGGATTTGATGAAGACCATGCAACTCTTCATGATTTTATGAGATCCATGCAAGAGACTTCTTGAAGACTAGAATCGTATGTTTTGCATGATGTAGAGGAAGATGGTTGAAGAAGAAGACAATGTGCAAGGGATTGCCATTTTCTGATAGCCATGAAAATTGGACTTCTGTGATAGCCATGCATATCACATTGTCATAGAATATGATGATGCTGAAGCTATGCCTTCAAAGAATACATATCACAATATTGGAGTTTTTGATAAAAGCATAATAGTTGCTAAAGGATACATATCACCAAGAAGAAGTGTTGTTGAGGTGATCGTGCTTGTTGACAAAGAAAACATACGACATACAAATTAGTTGACAAAGGAGATTCCATGGAGGCATGTCGAGTTCGAGGATTGTGGATAATGATCCATGTTTTCTTCAAGGATCATCGACAAAGGAAGGGATGATCTGGTGGAGGACAAAAAGAGCAGATACAAGGTGGCGCCGTTTCCCAGTGTTTGCCAAATTTTTGGGGTCCAAAATCTGGAAGTTGCTAAGCATCGCAAAAAGTTGCTTTCCATGAAGATAATAATTTAATATGGAAAAGGCATGAATTTCAAGAAAAGAGGATGCATGGTTTGGTAATCGCAAATACCAGAAGAATGGTGGCGGTGAGTCTTCATGATTACGTCAAAGCTTTGTGAACGGAAGAGTTGAAGCGCATCGCAGCGGTGAAGGGATTTGCGAGGGAGATTCGCGGCGAAGGTGCAAAGGAATGATGATGGTGATACTCCGCGATTATGACGAGCTCCGCGAAGGGAAAATTTCCATAGTGATTCGCGATTTTGGGAGAATTTCGGCAGGAACATTGGAGCTTCGCGATTTGAGCTGACGCGGAAATGACGTTGCACGGAAGGGTAGATGGTCGGTGGAATCACCTATAAATAGAGTCCGACCCCCTGATGAGAATGAGAGAGATCTATCAACAAAAATACATTGCTCTCGGTTCCCAAAGGTCACTCGCGAAGGCAGTCTGCTTCGCGAAAGGGGAGCTTCGCGGCAGCTATTCTAGCTCTGCGAAAGTCTTGCGCTCCGCGTTGGCTCAGTGAGCTTCACGAAGAGGCAGGAGCTCCGTGATAGCCCAACATTGCAAAGGCTGGAGCATCTCTAGAGTGCTTCGCAATTGAGCTTCGCGAAAAGGAAGGGGCTCTGCGAAGACTTTTTGAGCTTTCCAAAATTGGGAGCCTTGCGAAGTAGGGTACTTTGTGAAGGCACTTTCCAAAGGTTTTTCACCCAGTGGACAAGGGAAAAAGGGTTATTCATCAGTGGATGTTATTTGGACTTCAACAGAGAATCATTTATTGAGTAATCAAACAAGTGATTGTAATTCTGGAAAACGAAGACAAGGGGATCTAGTGCATTCAGTCATTGCACTAAAGTAAATGGTTGAATACAAAAGAGCATAAACTCAGGACTCTGATGCGAGAAAAGTATCATGTTGAACAGGAGACAAAGACTTCAATGATAATCTATTGAAGAGACCTTCACGTCTATAAACTTAGTGAGACATCACCAACGACAATTAGCCAGGGGGAGTCAATAGGAATGACCCGAGGGAAGCAGTGAGCTATCCCTGAACCTTTGTAAAGAAAGTGAGCCTGGGACATAGTGAATGTGCTCGAACAATTGTAATCTATAGCTAGTGAAGCATAGTGGATTCAGGTACGACCGAAAACCTATCGGTGTATGCTCCTTGGACGTATCCCTTAGTGGTGAACCAAGTAAAAATAGCTGTGTCATCTCTCTTCATGTGAATGTATCATTGCTGATCATATCCTTCATACTGGTTTATGTAGTTCTTACCAACGTGGGAACATGATCCACAACTTTAAGAAGAAAAATTTGACACCCTGATTCACCCCTCCCCTCTCAGGGTGTCCCGGGGTCCTACAAAAATAATATTAAAGGTGTGCATGATGGGAGATTAAATGACTTTGTGTATGAAGATGGAATTTTGAAATTTGGGAATAGACTTTTTGTTCCCAATATACCTGATCTAAAAAGAGAATTTTTGAATGATGCTCATTGTTCCAATTTATCTATACACCTTGGGAGCACCAAAATTTATATATATTTTTATGATCATTTTTTTTGGGACAACATGAAGATGGAGATTGCATATTTTATGTCAAGATGTATGATTTTTCAATAAGTGAATTCTGGAAGGCAACAGCCTGGAAAAGTCATGCAACCTCTTCCCATACCTTAGTCGAAATGGGATAATATCATGATGTACATTCTCATGGAACTACCAAAGACTCCTAGAAGGAACGATACAATATGGTTCATTGTTGATCATCTTACTAGGTCATCACATTTTCTAGCTATAAGGGAGGACTTACAACTAGAACGTCTAGCAAGACTATATATTAATGATGTTGTGAGACTTCATGGAGTAACCATATCAATTATTTCTGATCGCGATCCACGTTTTACATCAAGATTCTAGAAATGTATTTATAAATCCCTATATACTGATCTTTGTTTGAGCACTGCATAACACCCCTAAACTGATGGAAATTCAGAATGGACTATTAAAACCTTAGCAGACATGTTGAGATCATGCTCACATTAATTTCAGGGTATGTGGGATCATTATTTACATCTCATGTAATTTTTCTATAACAAGTTCTTCAATTTAAGTATTCAGATGGAATCATATGAAGCTTTATATGGAAAGAGATGTCACACACCAACCTGTTGGGATGACGTTGGTGAAAGAAAACTTTTAGTCCAAGAACTGGTGGAGGAAATGATCAAAAAGGTGAAGGTAATCCAAAACAACATCAAAGCAGCTCAAAGTTGGGAGAAGAGTTATGCTGACAACCGAAGGAAAGATTTGGAATTTCAGGTAGCAGATAATGTTTTCATGAAGGTATATCTTGGGAACGGAGTTATACATTTCGGTAAGAAAGGCAAATTGAGTCCAAGGTACATAAGACCTTTTGAAATTCTTGAACAAATTGGGGTTGCAGCTTACCATTTGTCAATGCTTCCATATCTCTCCAAAGTACACGATGTGTTCCATGTATCAATGTTGAGAAAATACTTGCCTGACCCAATGAATGAACTCAGTTATGAGAAGTAGAACTGGAACCCGATATGTCCTATTGCGAAGATCCATCAGGATTATTGATACAGGAGAACAAGTGCTGTGATGTTGGATAATATAGTAGCGTGTGTTGTACGCTACTTCGAGTTCTAACCCACACCAAAACCAAATCAAATTAGCCATTATGAATAGTAATACACATTTTCAAATTTTATACATTATATCTTTCAAAATGGACTTCAATATTGGATTCGGAATTTCAAAATTATCTTTGGGTAAATTTTTGATACTTTTCTGATAACATTCGTATTTTGATGAATAGTGAAAATTAAAAAATTTTAAGTAAAAACAACTTTTTTAACAGAAAAAATTAACAATGATAAATTATGAATTTGAGTTATTTTAAAGTATAATTAGATTAAATTTTTATCATTTAATTTAATGTTGTTCATTGAATATATGTTCACAATAAAACTGGACATAAGCAAGTGCCAATATTTTGATAGTTATTATTTTTTAAAAACACGCTTTTTGTTTTGACGTCGGGAATTATTTTTAAATTAATTTTTTCCACTTATGTTATTTGAATTTAGAAAAATGGATTCCATATTAAGAATCATGTGGTCCAAATTATGTTAATAGGTAACTTTTATTTTTATACATTATCAATAATTATTTCGGTAAATATTTAATTTACCGTGGTTAAAGGGTAAATCCGATAAATATGGGTAAAAAAATAATATCATAATATTATTAAATTACCCTAAAACGTGTCCTAACCCTATTGGATGATAAATTTCTGACCATGGGAATATTGGGGTCGATTTTGGGACCCCATGGAGGCACTTGTAAGTGATAATGAAATTTTATTTTAATTAAGTTAATGTAAATAAAAAATGACATAAGCATATAACTTTTAGAAAAAAAAATTTACATAGGATTATATATGTTATACATTTGACTATAGATATTCATTAGAAATATAAAAATATTTCATACATAATGGTGTTTTATTTATAATTTTTAGATATTGAATAATTAATTTTATTTATGACACAATAATGTTGCAGTATTTTCCTTATTAATGAAAGAATCAAATAATTTGTATTATAAATGATAAAATAAATATAATTTAAAAGTTTTGATGAAAAAAAATTTATTGGTTAATGTGACATGTTAGTATTTCTCAAATGATTTTTTTTCGAAATAATAAAGTTGTTAGGACTTTATTAAAAATCAATTATTAAATTGTGTCAAAATTGATATAAAGGCGTATTTAAAACAAATATTATATTACTAATTAATATTATATTCCTAAAAATCTAAGGTTCGGAAAAATGACTTAGATAAAATTATATATATTAATAATGAACCAATTGGGGTTCTCTTGGCTTGTTATAGTATGTTTATTAACAATAGAATATAAAAATATAAAGAGACATGGTAAATGTCAAACAATTTAACTAAGAGTTAAATATAAATAAAAATGATAATATAGTGACCCAAAATTGTCTAAAATATATTGGTAGAAAGGCTTTAGACCCATACCCACCTTATCCTAGAAATAAGTCACTTTGGAGCCATTATATACCGAATATTAATTTATTATAAATTAATATTTTATGTTTTTCCAAAGGTTCCCCTCACCCCACTCTTTAAAAGTGCACTCCCTTTCTCTCAAATTCATACCTTCAGAGACCTTTGGCTCGGCCAACCACTTCCCAAATATCCTCCCAAATTCCCTCAATTATTCCTATAGGCCTTAGTTTGATCATAAAATCCATCCTATAGAGCCCTTTTGATCAAATCAAAAGGAAGAACCCGAAGAAGAGGTAATGATTTCACCACCCTCATTCAAGTTCCTTTCTTATTCCACTACTTCTCTGTCTGTTATTTCCATTCTAAAATAGTAACTCCAGTATCATCAATATATTGTGATGTTATTATCAATATGGTACAACCATATTCAGTATTCTATCCATCCTTTTAATGACATGTCACTAAACGACCACACGTACGGCCGCCGGTCTCCACGTGGTGGTGTAGTTGGTATTCAATACATAATTATTTGGATGGGTATGATAATGATGTGTAATTGATTTAAATACTAAATATAACATGGTAATGATTCTTTGTATATGATATACCATCCAATTATATATTATTTTAATACCAAAAGAATGATATTGTCGCTCGTGCATACGTACAGACTACCATCTCCACGAACGCGATGAGGTTCATTACCCATCTTATCTATTCTAGAATAATTTTCATTAGATGGTTAAAAATAGTGTTTAACGACTTAATATCATTCTGTATATGAATACGATACAACCTATCCATATCAAACATAGCTTACGTAACAAATCAAATCAAGGAAAATGAATTAGTTAATACCCTAAACAACAATAATACAAAGATATTATTAACAAAGCAATGTTAATAGATCATATATGATATCATATTAATGTACATGATTATTGTATAATTTAATAAAAATTATTTCACCATTATAAAGGAGGTTAACCTACCCTCTACCACATAAAAGTACAATGTAAGGGTTTATTTCACAATCTCTTCATTATCCGAGATTGTTTATACGGAATTATCTACTAGGACCTCTTTATCATCCACATCCATGTTTCTTAAAATTCTATTTCAAATCATTCTTACTATTTTATATACTATGGGTGAAAGTCCTTTATTTCCTTGTTTGACTTTTTATAATATGTTTATAAGGGAATATTTCTGACATTTTCCAAACGAGGTCCTTTTAGCCATTTTGAAAAAATTAAGGTAAGATGTAGTTTTTAACCTATACAGTGGGTGCAGCAATTTTCCACCATTATAAAATCGTCGAAGCATCCCATAAAATTTTATAAGAATATTTTCAAAGTAAATGTTTTCTTTTATAATTATTTGAATTTCAAATGATTTCAAAAAAAGAGATATTTTTTTCAAATACTTTTGATTTCATCTATGTCAACATCCCTTGATGGATTTTATGGTTATTTGAAGTTGATTTATTATGATACAAAACATCCATATTACATTGAATGTTTTGTGAAATGTTTTACTATGGATATATTATTTTTATACCATTCATGTTTTATGTATAAATTATTGACATTTCGTATGCTAGTTTTAATACGAATGTTTATGTTATGTTTAAACCTGTTCATATGAGGAATGCATTGGACTTAGTAAGTGACGGGTGGATCCCGCTATAGCTCTTTGATGCATCGGTATGTCTCATGAGACAAACTAGTGTCTTTGAACAAGGCCTTGAAAATTTCTTATTTTTAGTCTTTTCACAAATCCATGACTATGTGGTTATGATAGTCTGGCATTATGCATTCAAACATTATGAAAGTGGGTATTGATATTGCATGTGATTATTCGACTAGTAGAATATCCATGTGAATAAGTAAATGGAATTATTTAATTTTATTTATGCAATATTATGCTGATGTTCATGTTTAAAAGGCAGTTGTTTTAGTCATACATTGCCTTAAATGTTTATGCTTATTTATGAATGTTTCTACTACATTTTTATCCTTACTGGGCATCTGAGCTAACCCCTTTCTATGTTTTATTTTTCTAGGATGTGAAGAAGTATTTTATAAATGACCTAAAGGGATAATATGATGGGATATGATTGTGGTCTATGGAGACAATATGTTGTTGTAGGTTTTCACCTTATGATTGAATGTAAACTTTACGAATCTATCTAGTGTTTCTAAGGCTACTAAACTAATCAGTCTTTCATGATTTTATCCATGCCAATGTTATGTAATAATGCACCGAATCTGGGTAAATAGGGTCGGTGTATTACATTTAGTATTTATGGTTTTTGAATTAGTAGAATATGCCTAAAAATATTTGATAAGGATATGGAAATAAAATTTTATGCTTTTACCATCATTTCAGATGTATCGATAATCTTTTCACCCCACATGGATTTATGGTTTTTTGGCCCTTAAGTATCTCATGATCATTTTCTATATCACCCTATATTAGTCCATTCATCTTACTTTCCCCCTCCAAATCTATATTTTAACTTTCCTCTAATGTTCATTGTAAATGAGAACTTGGATTTGTGTTATTTTGGGTAAAATTTATGCTTCTCACTCCCCTTTTCAAAGGATGTTTTATTATCCATTTATAATATATGGGTTTTCAACAAAGGTATTATTAAATACTGAACCATTAAAAAAAAATTTAGGGTGTGATTTATTTAAGGGGGGTAGAATATAACACCTCTAGATTTTCTAATATATAAAAAAATATGATTTCATCAATTTCATTTTAAAAAATAAACCTCAAGCCAAAATGAACTGTAGTATAAGATAATATTATATCCTAACCATTAAATTAGTGGTATGAATAGGAAGAAACACATTTATTAATTATTTCTTAATTTTTTAGATATTGAAAATGTATCTATAAATAACTACCAAATGTTTAGTAATGTCTGTATATGCTACAAAAATACAATTTTCCTCAAAAATAGTTTTATTTGTTTTTATGAGTAAATAAAATAATAAATTTTTCCCACTTTTAAAAAATAGAATTGAAAAAACAAACATTTAGTTTTTAATATTCATATAAAAATTAATATATGATGAAATATTATGATTTTTCGGAAATCTATTATCTTTCATTGAATAGTGAAAAATATTGATTTTTCAAATATTTTCATTTATTTTCATTAAATCAAGTAATATAAATGTATAATTATATTCTATACATTTTATCATAATTAAATTAGATCCATTTTATTTATAATCATCTAATTAATTAAATCTGATTCATAAATATTTTGTATTTTGATCTATGTTAATTTTTATGCTTAAAACACATTTTTCTAAATATTTTTTACTATGCATTTTATTAATTTATATTAAAATTGATTTCTTACACTTAATTGAATTTAACATTGAAAAATTTATACCATATATTTAATCAGTTGGTTTGAATTTTGTAAATAGTTTCCTTTATTTTTTCCATTGTGAATAGTAACCATAGATAATATTTGTCACTTCGATAATAGTAAAATGGGTAATGTGGGGTTAAAACCATGAGGTAAGATCTCAAAATCAACCCAAAAATTTAATTTATTTCATTGGATGGAATAAATTTAACCATATACATCCCAAATTCAAATAGCTAGTAATTTGGTTCTATTTTCCCTTGATAATGAAATTTATATTATTTTATGTAAAGAAAATTCAAATATGTCACTCTCTTGAATTTAATATCTCTATAAATTTTACAGAAGGATAAATTGAAGATAATTTTGGTTATAAATTATTATTTTTAATATCAATCAAATTTTTTATCATTTTAAATTATTTATAATTTTTATTGATTGAATAATTAACTTCAATATTTATGCTACATCGACACATTATTTATTAAATTAATAGAAAATTAAAATAAATGATTTTAAAAAATTTAAAATTAATACGATTTAGGTGAATTATAGTACCTTGAAAATATTGTAGATTAATATAACATATTGGGTTGTTTCAAAGGTTTATATTGGACTTACATTACGATCTTCCTGTCTTTAAATTCAAATTAAATGTATAGTATCAAAATTCAAATTACTGATTTTTTATGTTGAATAATATTTAATTAAATTATTTAATAAACATAAACATCTTGAAATATTAAAATTAGGATGATAAGTGGTCTAAGTTGTTATCCATTTTCTGTTTATGAGCCAAATTTTTACATATAAGTAACATTATAACCCTTTAAGATTGAAAAAAGCGTTACTCTAATTATGGTTAAAATTAGATAATGAAAGGGTCAAAACAAAATATAAGGCCTAAAATGACACCAAAACCTATAAAAATTTCATTACATGATGATATTATGAAATTATTCTCCTTTTCATCAAATATATTTTCAATAGGAAGCATTTTGACTTGAGAAAGACTTAAATATATTTTAATCTTTTTGGTAATTCCAAGTGTGTTGTTTACATCCCTTATATAAGGACACCCCTTCTCACTTTTCATTACACTACATTGTTAAATCTATCTCAACCAACCTATAGAGACCCATAATTTTCATACATATAAATAACATATTAATATATAAATATTCATAACATAATATAATTACCATGCCAGAATCATAGAGGGATAATGCCTTAGAAATCATGGATACATGAACAATTGTTTCATAATATATTGAAATAATCTCCCACATAGTTATTCATAACTAAGACTGTTATTTTACTAATAATATCTAGTATCTTTCTTCATAACCAATGGGAAAATAAACATAAGAAAGGGTGTGCTCATATGCCTAGTCAGGGTGAACAAGTGATACATCATTGATCAATTGATTATAACATGATCATAAGGGTATGATAACATGATCATAAAATTTAAAATTCATAACCTATAAATAATAGATCAAAATATTGAGTTGTAAAATAAATCCTATAAGTTATGGAGACATAAACCATAAAGTAATCGAATAACATGACAAATAATATGATCAAAATAGCATAAGACATGAGTTTGTTCCCTACACATAAGTATAGAAAATCTTTTAATTAGTAGTCACAGAACATTGCCCAGACTATCATAGTGGAATGGGATCAATCTCCAAACCATCATAGTTTTACATGTTCTCTTCCAATATTATCCTAGTGGATAAAATACCCTATTAAATTGGTTTCACTTCCCATTCCAGTCCTGTTTCTCTTGTGAGATATCAATCTTTTACATATGCTTTGGAGGAAGATATGGGTCACACCAATACATGGTTATAATGTGACTACCATCATTTTTTATAACATAACCAACATCCTTGTTTTTAACATGACCACCAACCATGGTTATAATATAACCAATGTCATTGGTTATAATGTAACGGCTTTTATAATTTTAATGTAACCACCATCAGATAAGATGAACCATATATATGAGTTCCAAAAGATCATAAAACATTAATCATATAATCACATCATTACATGTGAAAAACTAGGTTTCACAAAAAATTTATCAATTAATTGTGACATAACCCATAGAAAATAAATAGGTTTCATAATCATCTCATCAATGAAAACATTAATTGTTTTCCTTGACCAACACCTCCTTACTTTATTGATATGAAATCATTCTTATAATGATACTGATTAATTTCATGTTTTCTTTTAGTAAATGACTTTATTACATATTTTTTGAATATGTGTATTTCTAGAACATATCGTTCCGCCATTCCATTTATAGACTTTAATCTAATAATGACGGTCAGGTGACCATGTCACCTGACTTAACGTTATATTTCACATGACCACATGTACGCACTAACAAGAATTCATCTCTAAAAATATTATATCTTAATAGTTAAACTATCATGAAGTGGAATTGAACATACCATGCATTGATGATCAACTTACCACATGTTCAATCAACCTAACATGTGCTGGAGATGCACCTACCATGTGTCCAAAAGACCTAATTGTGCGAATCGGTGATGGATCCATGTAAAGTAAACTGCCCAACATGTTAAGGAATAAATTCACTATTCCATGTTATGTGAAATTTATATTCTATAATATATAAACCATGTCTATTATTGTTGTGATCTCATGAAGAAACAACCTATAGAATGAAGAGAAATGCCTACTGCAAGATCAAGTGTACTAACTGCATGAAGGAATAAATCAACCATAAAACCATGCTTAATCAACAGATCGTGCCAATTGACCATGTCTTGTTTTTATGCCAACTGATCATTTTTTATGTGAATATTTATTAACATATCTAACTTATTAGTGGAGAATTTTTTATCCGCAATGGATAGTTTTTGAATTATTTAATCAAGTTTCAATGGACTTAATACTTCATTGATTATTCTTCAATTACTATATTTGTATTAAGATCCTTTTTAGAAGGTGAAATCTGATCATGTGATTAGTTTTATAGAATATATTTTCAAATATATAATAAAATAGTATTCTATTCTAAAAAAAATACTCATTCATAAATTAGGACGAGTCTCTATTTTTCTGAACCTACTGTGAAAACTATCCAACCTCCTTCAAAATACAAATTCAATAACTTATGAAAACAAAATTTATTCATATAGGTTTTCATCATATTTCCTTATATCATATCCCGTTCTCCTTCTGTTTATGATTTCCATTCAAGTTGTGGTTTTCTCTCTATTTATTTATTATAACATAGTCTCTTATTATAGAAACATAATCCTTTTACACAACTTATTAAATTACATTAATTGTATTTATTAATTAAACAAAAATCCATGATGGAAAATTCTAGTGTCTTTGGATGACTATATAGATAAATAAACATAATTATACTAAAATAAAACATCTTTTATTAATCGTCATGATGAGCTCATATAACTATATTGGATAACCATTGTAATAAATAGAAAAAATAGATGAACTAATGATCTTGGTAAGGGAATAAACATGGGAATAAAGCAGAACACATGAGTTATAATGCATAAAATGATAACATAAAATTCATAGATTATGAATAAAAATGGAATCATATAATTTTGAACATGGAATCATAGGATTTTGGAAACGTAGGAAAGTGTCAAAAATATATAGCCTGATATAAACATCTATTAAGGATAACATCCAAGACTATATCACATGGTGGAAAAATACCATAATTGATTAGGTTTTATCCATAATCCCAAACATAACTTCTAATGAGACTAAAACATTACGCATTACATTGTATTTATATCTGGTAACACCCATCATAAAACACTCATGCATATGTGTGCCACATAAACAATCAAACATAAGGAATAAACCTAAGGGTTACCTATAAATAGAAATGGGTATCACAATTATGTCATATAGAACAAATAAATGGTATATAATAATGGTGTCCATAAAAGAGGGGATTTAAATCATTATTTTTCATTAATAAATAAAAATAATAATATATCATGAAAAATTATGTCTATCAAAAATAAAAATATGAAAAAGAGTGGTCAGAAATGTGTAACTTATATATTGTTTTAGGAAAATAAATATATATTATTTAAAAGATTGTAAGAGCATAATAATTTACATTTAACTATAAGATAATTAAAAATTTATTTTCATGATAAAATAAGTTATTTTTGAAAATATGGGTGTCTTAAAAAATTTATGTAGTGTACATCAAAAGGGGTAAGAAAAAAAAATTCCTTGTTTATCGAGAGGAATTGAGATGGGAGACTTATATATTATGTATTTAACATAAAAAATAATAATAAATAGTCTAGATATATATTTTTTGAACATATATATTAAAAATAAATGGTATATATAAGAATAATGAAGAGATAACTGGAGTAAAAAAGAGGTAAAGTGTTACCCAATGTAAATATGGTGGTTCTGATAGATCCCTTTCCTTATATCTAAATGTTTTCTACACTTGAACTTAAAGTCCTTGATAATCAAATTATATTAATTAATTAATTAATTAATTAATAACCTACTAGAAATTAATTTTATTTATTATAATTTTAGTAAGAACATTTTTTACCATTTCAATGAGTTACAAGGTTCAATTTCGTCATTCCAGGAGTGTTCGTTTCATGGTTTCATGGTTGGTTCACATGCGTATAATAATTGAAGTTCACATTGAATTGAAATAAAACAAAAAAATTGAACTGAAATTTTTTGAATGATCATACATAATTTTAAATGGTTCTATTTTTTTATAACATGATAATGATTCATTTGATATGACATTGATGATAAATATTTAGTATATTTTGGACGTTTTTTAACCAAAATGAACTTGTTTATATTGCATTAATATTTTGTCTATATATTCATTCTATAATTTTAAATAAGTTATAATATACCAATTAAAATATTATTTAACCATAATAAATGTTAGTTGGATTAGGACACTAAAGAGGGGTTGAATTTAGTTCCTATTAAAAATATCTGTTAAAAATGTTTTCATTGAATGATTCACCCAATTAAAAATAAAATAGGAAAGTCAATCAAGGTAATATGATTATAAGAGTTTGACTATTCAAACAGCTTCTCAGAAGCTCAATTAATTCTTAGTTGTGTCAATATGAGATACTAATGCTACTTTTGAAAGTATTCTAATAAAGAAAAACAATAATATCTATAATCTAAGAAAACTACCGACATAGAATTCAGTTTTCTGAAATATAAATTAAAATAGAGAACGACTAAATAAAAACACACTGTGGATAATACAAGTAGATAAATCTCAAGAGGAGACCTAATACAATCAACTTTGTAATCACCTGCCACAATGTAGTTTATATTAATAAACATGATCCACACTCTGGATCGGGGTAAACAACAGTACATAGTACTATCAAGGTCACACAAGGACCTCTTCCACACATATCTGTGGGAGTAAACATATGTAAAAAATAGATGAGTGGAAGGATATATTGTATCATTCAGTTTAATGCATGAGACAATGTGTGTTTTAATAAAAACACAAAAACTGATTGAAAGTATGTAAAAATAGACACTACAATGAAAATAATATTCAGAGAGGATTTAAAAGGCTTTGTGTGTCTTGAGATACAACTATGGACTCTTTGAATGTATCTGGGATGAATTTTGAGTCCTCTTCTAGAAGTTTACAGAAAAAATAGAGTGTCTTATTCTACCTTCCAGGTGTAAGTATGGTTCTAATGATATGTTCTTCACCTTCCATTATATGTTGGAGTATTTTTTCAGTTCGATGTGAATCTCAGTTGAGATTGCCTAGTGAGTTCTTCATTGTGTTCTTGATTTCAAAGTGGATTCATGAGAGTTTCAGATGTTCTTTAGTATATCTTACTATCAGTCATAATCTGTGAGTCTCATGGTTTTGTTTATATTTTAGGGTTCATGTGTTGGAGCTAACATGAAACATGATTCCTACACCTCGTACCTCGTACTATCAGGTGAAATTTCAACAATTAAAAATAAATTATGCTAGTGTTATTAAATGACTCAAATATGACCGTTAGATAAAACATTTAAATTTAAACTACGAAAGACAGAAAAGTTATTACGAGGGCGTTTTAGTATGCCTTGAAATGATCTCACTAGGATATGGTGTCCTTAGGAAACCGTGTCTTTTCCTTTTCCTTTGTGCAGTGAGATGGTCATGGTCTTAGAGTTGCATTGAGATCCGAAAACTGTAGCACATATGTGGTTTCAGGATCCCAATGTCTCATCTAATGGTGTATAGTCCTTTTTCAAATAATTTAATGGTATCGTGGAGATGATATCAAGGAACTAGTGTCACTGAGATTATGATATTTGAAAATAGTTATGGTTTCGGAGTCACTGTGTCTATATTTTGGTGTTTGAATCACGGTGTCTGGATTACTATGTTAGGGTCATAGTGTTTGGATTATAGTTTCAGGGTCACGGTTTCTAGGATACGATGACTAGATTACAGGGTCTGGGAGTTTACCAAAATCCTGAACTGCTGGAAGACATACATTTTCTCAAACAAAACCAAATATCTATAAAATTGTATTAGAAAATAACATTCATAGAATGAATTAGATTTAATAAATAGTATAATAAAATAGAAATGAAGAAGATCAAATATAGTTCACAAGACTCAAACATGATTAATAATATTTTTAATTAGGATCTTGTTAATGTTAATACATTGATTTTTAAGAAATAAATAATAGGGAAACCAACAAGGAATACACATGATACTTGATATATTAAACAAGGTTTACATGATTTGTGATCATTAAAACATGATTAACACATGAATAGTCAAACAATCTCCCCCCCTTTTGTTGATAAAAATAATCACAAATCATGGGATTAAAATGTCTATTCTTATTCTCCCGCTTTTTGGATTATGAAAATGAATATAAGAAAAAGAAAATAAACATGAAATGAAGGTAAGTATGAAAGTAAACACCAATAGTTCACATTCCATTAGATATAAATTTAGAGGTCATTACAATCACGAGGCAAAATGAAAAACACCCCTATCAAAATACCCCCTTCTCTTTTCTTCAACACCAGAAGACTTCGCTTTTCCCTTGTAGGAAACGTCATAAGGGGTCATGGGATTATGAGTGGAGTTTGGAGAAGGTATTGAGCCATCTGTGGAGAAGGAAGATGCACTCCTTCAAAAATAATATGAGCAAGAGTTGGTTTGGTTGATGAATGAGTCAAGGATTGGTGAATTTGAATAGGTATAATATGGCACATATCATGAGATACTAAAATGGTGGTAGAATCAAAAGTAGTTTAAGAGGAAGGGGTTGAGCTAGGTCACAACGGGCCAGCTGTAGGTGCCACAATGGTAGTGAATTTTCACATGAAGATAAGTCTTTAACAACATGAAAATATTAGTAATGGTTTCACCAACATACTAAATTTCCATCTCAAAATCATTATTGTTCTCCAATAACTTGTCCAAGAGAGGAATGAAATCCTTAAAATTTTTTACCTGAGTCTTGAAGTCTAGAGTGACAAGATGAATTTTCAAATTCTATACAGGGAACCCAAAATTATTGGTGAGATCATTCTTAGTGTAAATTCTATTAGTGTTGAAATCAACTTTATGAAAAATCTATTCATGAAAATCATTGGAAATATTCGAATGAATCCTCATTAAATCAAGTACTTCATCACTATTCTTGATGAGAGTAAATAAAATTTTCTTATCCAAACCACTTAATGCTAACTGCAGTTCTTATTTTACAACAATTTTGATCAGATCATTGTCTATAGGTTGAGATGACTATCCAGAGGAATTTAAAGATGGAATGGTAGAAGTGAGAGAATTAAGATGATTTAGAACTTTCTAAAAACACACCTTATTCTCATTAGTCATCTTGTTATTTCTAACAACAAGCTGACACATTTCATTTATATTATTCATGTATCTCTTATCCACTTTTTCATATATTGAAGTCAAATTTAGTTGAATCAAAGATGCAACTTTCTATGGGATCTAATCACTAACATCCTCAACACGATGAGCAGTAAGATCTTGTTCAGTTTGCAATACTTTTTTTCATATTTTCAACCATAGATATGAGAGGCTACACCTCATCACGCAACTATTTATTATCAATCATAACTTCTTGTATTTAATGAATCATTTTTTGTTGAACTTTCCATATGATTTTCTCTAATATAAAGGTAGCGTCTCGTTTACTGAGATTTGTCACAGTAGAAGGTTTTGATTTAATTATTCTTTCAAATTCAGCTAACAAATTAGCTCTCGATGTTTTTAGATCATTATTACTCATAGATGTAGAAGGTTCTTGGGTAGGTTTTGGGACATGAGATTAAACATGTTTGGAATCCTTAGAAGAGATTTATTCTAGTGCAGAAACTAGTTTCAATTCAAACACAGTCGAAAGATATATTACATTAACTAAGGCCTCCTATATATTTTCCAAAACAATAACTAGGAATATTATACTAGGTACCTACAGTTCATTGATCTATATGATTGGGAACTTGAACAATTTTTAAATTGTGGTGTTATTCCCCCTTAATAGGTGCATCTCTTCTAGAAATAAGAGATTCAGTCTCTTTGCCTATATCCAAATTTTCATCTCTAACAGACTCACCCATATCATTTCTAGCTATTTGAAAGGATTTTCCCTTCTTTCCATAGAAGATAAAATAATTTCAGGTTCATCATATTCTTTTTATTGTTTTCCAACATCAGCCTCTTCCTCAATAGCATGTTCTTTTTCTAAATTCCCCTTTGGAACAACATGTTCCTATACTCTAGCAATAGGTTATTGTTCAGTAATAGGTTATTTTTTTAAAAGAAAATTATTTTCTTTGAGTCAACACATATTTTAGAAATACATGTATATTATACAACTATATCTTGTGGAACATGATTTCCATTGTCTTCTTTGTCTAAGATATCTCCTGATGGAAAACAACTACATCTTATACCCCTTCATCTGAATTATCAAGAAATTCATCAACTTCCAAACTATGGTCAGATTAGTTCATAAGTCTAGAAGTATTCTCAAATGGATTAATCTTTTTATAAAACCTTTCACTGTCCTCCAACCAAGACTTTTTCAAAGGATTCCATTTAATTTTCATCCATCAGATCATATCCTTGGACATACAGAACTCATAATATTTAATAACATCTTCATTCAGGCCAACTGCTCCTTTGGCATACAACATTACATAGATGAATCATGAATAAAACAAAATGATTGATTTCAAAGTTACCTTGATCATTTGACACATGTGAAGTATAATGTACTTACACAGATTAATCGTGTTCCCATTTTTCATAAGATGTATTAAGAATAAATCTTGATAATTAAGGGTTGAAAAATCTCATTTTGATGGAAAAAAAATATTTTCGATAAACATAAATAGCAGCCTTGTGTCACCATCTAACTCAATGAAAATTTCCCTACTTTTATTCTTTTTTTCAATTAAACATCCAAGGGCCTCTTCTTTGGTAAAAACATCATAAGGAGGAGGATGACCTCTTTGTTAATCTAAAAATATTCATTAATGAAGTATCCCTATGAAGCCAACCCATATCCTCAACGAAATTGTACACCTTTGACCATTAATAAATAGTCTTACTACAAAGTCATCTTCAGTATTGAATGAAAACAGGACATACTGATAAAATAGAGAAACAAGTTTAAGATAAATCGGCCTTTTCTCTTTTGTGAACCAGTTAAGCCATCTCTTCTCTTCCAATACATTCAAAACTAATGACTTACTTGTTAAGAACTAATTAGAATAGAATTCCTTTTCTAGTACTACAGTTCTGTCAGTAAGAATTAGATTCAATGGACCCTCATGCATTACTTTCAGTGCATTTTTAACTTTCTTCTAAGATATTCACTTCTCAGGGGTCGATGTAGATGGGTTCATATTTATGGGCATTCAACGCAGGTTTAAGAAAGGTGAAAGCTGGAAAGATAACTATTTGTTTGAAATAGAGGGGATTCAGTTTTGAGAGATGAGAACACTGGTCAATATAGGTGTAAACGATATAAAGTGGTTTATCATTTAGGTAATTCGAATGTTGTAAATTCAAAAATGCGGAATAAAAAACAAATAATTGATATAGTGATACATGAAATAAAATATATAAAAACTAAGTCACTATGGTGGGACTGGAATAGGTTGTGACAATTTAATCATTATAGTGTGACTCCAAAGAGTACGTCCATATCATTGAGATAGAAATTGTAAGACCGTAACCGAGAGATAATAAATGTGACACTGTAAATGTGAGATAATAATTCCAAGATAGTAACTTGTGAATCCATGATTCACAAAACCATAAACCATGAAACATTAATTTTGAGATAGTAACTTCAAGACCATAAACATTTTACTTAGGGCTTGTCATTCCTAATTCATGTATGATGTAATTTATCGTTAAAAAATTTAATGGTTTATTGAAAATATTAGCATGTTGATGTTTAGTTCCAATTAATTCCAAAGCGATATCACCTTTTAAATAATGATCTCTAAAAATTTCTGCCTTCCATAAATTTTATTTTTACTATAGTGTGAAACAAGATTCATTGAAATGTTTATAACACTTGTATTGTCACAATTTATTGGTACATTACTGAATTTATATCAATAGTCTAGTAATGTGTGATTCATCCAAAAAAAAATTCACAACAACTACCAGTAGCTATGTATTTATCCTCAGTAGTAGATAATGCAAAAAAATTATTTTTCTTAATACACGATGAAACCAAAGACTATCCCAAAATGTGACATGTCCCAGAGGTGCTCTTTATATCTAACTTGCATCCACCAAAATCAGTATCAGAATAACTCACTATATCAAATGACTGTTCTTTAGGTTAAAAAAACAGAAATTGATAGTATGTTTGAGGTATTTGAAAATTATTTTGACATATTTCAAATTAATCACATTGGGGTTAGCTTGAAAACGAGTACACTTACACACACTTAACATTATATCTTGCCTACTAGCAGTTTAGTAGAGCAAACATTCAATCATTTCTCTATAATTGGTTTGATCAACAGATTTTTCATATTCATCAAGATGCATCTTATATGTAATACTAATTGGAGTTCCAATTCTTTTGATTCTATCAAATAAAAAATGGTTTACATGATCTTTATTTTATTTACATTGATTTAGAATTACTCCTTCTTTATTTTGAAAATTCTGAAATCCAAGAATGAATTTAAGTTCTCCCATTAAACTCATTTCAAATTCATTTTGCATCATTTTATAAAAATAAATACATAAATAATTTCTTGAATATCCAAAAATATTATCATATACCTAAATTTAAACTATAAAACATCTTTATAAATTTGTTTTATAAAAAGAGTAGGATCATAAATTCCTTTTGCAAAACCTTTTTTAATGATAAAATTAATTAGTCTATCATTACAAGCTCTTGTATTTTATTTTAAACCACATAAATCTTTTTTTAATTTTAAAACATTATTTTTAAAATGAGGGATTTTAAAACTAGGATTTTTTCAATAAAAACATCCACAACTGTATAGCCTTTTAGGAATTCACTTTTAACATCCATTTGATAATGTTTTAAAATAAGATATACTGCATAATCAAGAAGGATTCTGATGGCCTCAACTATAGAAACAAGTTAAACTGTTTCTTAATATTCAATTCTTTTTTATTGATAGAAACATTGTGTAACCAATCTAGATTTATTTATAATAATATTACCATATTCATCTACATTGTTCCCAAACACCCACTTAGTGCCTATGGTCAAGGTGTCTTTGGGTCTATCCACAAGGTTCGAATAATTATTTATATCAAATATATTATGTTCTTCATGCAAATCCATCACCCAAAATTCATCTTTAATTTCATCATGGATGTTTTTAGGTTCATGTTATGACATGAAATATTGATGTTCAACATGATTTTTAATATAATCTCTAGTTTGTGTCCCTTTGTTTAATTCCCCAACAATAGCATCTAATGGATGGTTCTTAAGGGTTCTATATGGTCTAGAAAAGGAGGGGCTAGTAATTTTAGGTTCATCTACAAGTATGGGTTCATCATGTCTAAATTCTAAATAATTTGCAGAACTGTTTGATTTAACAGATCACTTGAAAAGAGGATTAGATGAATTTCCATTTATGTTCAGGTTTGTAATATCATCTTCAAGATTCTCTAGGGAGGTCATTGGTTCATGTGGATCTGTTTCATCAAATTTGACTTGTATAGATTCTTTCCCGCACTTGGTTCTATTATCAAAGATTCTGTAGTCATTACTTGATGTTGAGTAACCTAGGATGATTCCTTCATCACTCTTAGACGAGAAGGATTCAAGATTATCCATGGTATTTAGAATATAAACGTTGCAACCAAAAACATTGAATTAACTAACCTAAGGTTTTCTATTGTTCCACAACTCATAAGGAGTCTTCTTGAGGATAGGTCTAATTAAGACTCTATTAATTATATAGCACGATGTATTCATAGCCTCAGTCGAAATGTAAATAGGTAGGTCATACTCATTAAGAATTGTTCTAGCTATTTCTTTTAAGGTTTTATTTATTCTTTCCACAACTCAATTTTTTGGAGGTGTCCTAGGGTCAGAGAAGAAATGACTATATCCATTGTGTATGCAAAAAAATTCAATGAATTTATTTTCAAACTCACAACCATGATTACTTTTTAATGATTTGATTCTATTTCCACTTATATTTTAAAATATCTTAGAATACATGGTATACTAAGTACATGCTTTAATTTTGTGAGCTATGAAATAAGTACAAGCATACCTAGAATAGTCATCTACTAGAATATAGATATATTTCATCCAATTTAAACTAGAAACTGGAGATGGTCTAAAAAGTTCCATATGAACCAACTCTGAAAGTTTAAAAGTTGAAACTTCTTTCTTTGATGTGAATGATATCTTCTTTTTGTTTACACTTTTGACAAGGATTAAAGAGTTTGTCATTTGAAAACTCACGTTTGGGTAGGACATTGACTAAACCTTTTATTTTAAGCTTCCAAAGGGATTGTATATTGTAGTGTGCTAATATTCTATGTCAAAGGCAAGAATCATTATGAAAGGCACTTAAATAAGAAACATTTTGAAAGGCTAATTAATATATATTATTATCATAAACACTTTCATTTCTAAAAGAGTAAAATATTGGTTCTTATTTATAGTAGAAAATTTAGAAAGAATCATTTTCATACATAAAAAGAAATTCATCATTACATAATTTTGAAATACTAAGAAAATTATATTTCAGTCCATCAAAAAAGTAATTTAGAAATTAAAACTAAGTTTGAGTTACCAATCTGGCCTTAGAAAATAATTTTTCCTTTAGAATTGTCACCAATGTTGACATTACCACTAACAATCTTGATTATATTTTTGATGCTTGAATAATATCTTGTCATATGTCTTGATCATCCACTTTCCATGTACCATAAGCTTTTATAGGATCTCTTCAAACAACATTTCTATAGAATAATAAAACAAAAATATATTTTTGAACCCATACATGGTTGGGTCAAGTGACATTAGTAATCAATGCTTTAGGTACCCACATTTTCATTTTGGGTTTCCTATCAGAATTATATAATATATTTGAAAATTATAATCTATTTGGTCTAGATGAACTATATGTAGTAAATGATATTCCAGAACTAGAACTAGCAGTAAAATTTTGATTATTGGGTTGAAAAATAGATTTTCTATATTTGGATACAAAATGTATTTTATATATGTTCCTCTATTTAGACTAATATCTAATACCAGAAGAGTATTTATGAGATTTCTATTTACAAATAATATGAGTAGGAAAATTTTTCCCATTGGTAAAATTTTTGAGATATTTCTTCAATTTCATATTAGAAATCTCTATGACATTTTTTTCATTGATAATTTGAGCATTATTTTATTTTACAATAGTATATTAAGACTTAATAGTTACAGTAAATCCATATTCATTCTTTAAAGAATTATATTTATCTTTTACTTCTTTTCATGTCTCTTACAACATGTAACATTATTAAAATTGTTAATCACTTGTCATATTTTGATTATCACTTTCATTTTCATAATAGTTAGAAATTTGTACATGATAATCTATGGTTACATCAGATGTGTTTGTATAAAACACATATTTTACATGTTATCCTTCTCATCATGTGATGATGTTGATTCACTAGAGATATTATCATAGGAACTTTAGGTGGAATTCATATATTTATTATACTTCTTGTTTGTGTTTTCATACGTATTCTTGTATTTTAATTTTGGACATCTAGATTTGACATGTCCTCTCCTATTATATTCATAGCTGTCAATCTCTTCTGAGTTTTCATTTCTTTTCTAGTCCTTTTTCCAGTTTCCCTTGTTTTCATACCATCCTTTATAATTTTTCTTCCTGAAGAAAGTTTTCTTCCTTTATAATTTTGTAAATCCGCTGGACAACTCATCTATCTCTTCATCTCTATCTGATGTTAAATCATCATTACTATATCTTTCAAAAGAGACTAGAACTGTTTATTTTTCCATGTTCTTAGAGGTATTATTCTTGAATCCTACATATTTCCACTTTGGTTCCTCTTCTTCCTCCTTGTTGACTTTCAATTATTCTTCATACGTCATCAATTTTCTAATGTGTTCTTTGACATGTAATTTCCTGATGTCACATGATTCTCAAATGGAAATGAAATTTCTTCTCTATCGATCAGGTAGGCATCTGAGAATCCTTATAATTTTTTCTTTGGCAGTAGCATCTCATCCTAGAGAGATCATAGTGTTCACTAAATCATTGAACCTGAGATACATATCAAAAAAAGGATCATCATGCATCATCTGAATATATTTATATTTAATATTATATGTGTTAAGTCTCATTTCCTTAACACTATATGTCCCTTCATGTGAAACATACAAAGTGTCTCAAATTTCAAGGGTTTTTTTACATGCAAAAATTCTAAAAAAAATTCATCACATAATGAACAGTATGAATAATTCATGTATTTTCAATTATTGTTATAAGAAACCTTATTTGGGTCATCCCAAGTAGTTCTAGTAGTATAATGAATCTTATACTCTTCTACAATAGAATACAAAATTTTAAAACCCATACTTTTTAAGTTTATTATCATTTTAATTTTACATTGAGAATAATTAGTTTCACTAAAAAATGGAGGTTTGTTTGTTACAAAACCTTCAAATCTCTAATACATACTTAGAAAATAATTTGTATAAATTTTGATTTAGGGAAATAAAAATTTAGAACTATCATAAATTTTATGATCAGTAAAACACAACTAAAATCACAGTTGAAAAATATTTTAAATAGATTAACAATTTAAAATTTTGACAACATGGATATTAAAAACAATCTTTGATACCAAATGTTGGTTAGAGTAGGACACTCAAGAGGTGGGTTCAATTGAGTTCCTATAAAAATTTCTGTTAAAATTTATTCTTTAAAAGATTCACCCAATTAATATTAAAATAGTATAGCTAATCAAGGTAATATGATTATAAGAGTTTGACTTTTTAAACAACTTCATATAAGATCAATTAATTCTCAGTAGTTTCAATATGAGATATTGATAAAATTTTGAAACTATTATAATAATTAAAAAATTTATAACTACTATCCAAGACTAACTATCAATGTAAAATTTAGTATTCTAAAATATAAATAAAAACAAATTAAGAATAAATAGAAACACACAGCGGATAAAACAAGTATATCAGTCTCAAGACAAGACCTAATCCACTCCACTTGGTGATTATCTACCACCATTAGTTTAATATTAATAAACATGACCCACACCCTGGATCAAGGTAAACTATGGTACACAAGACTGTCTAGGTCACGCGACCTCTTCCACTTTTCATCTTGGGTATAAACTATCTGGTCAATCAAGGACCTCTTCCACACTTATCTCTTGGGGTATGTAGATGTAAAAAATATATAAGTGGATGTATATCTTGTATCCTTAATTTTAATTCTAGTGATAGTGTGTGTTTTCATACAAACTCACACACTACTCCAAAGTATGTAAAAATACACACGAAAAGAGAAAATAAGTTTTATAGAGGATTTAAAAGGCACTATGCATCAAGTGATGCTGATCTGGACTCCTTATATATCATTGAGATGAATTTTGAGTCCTCTTCTATACGTTGACACAAAAACAGACTGTCAGATTTTGGCTTCCAGGTGCATGAATGGTTCCGCAGGTATGTTCTTCTCCTTCCTTGCTATGGTGAAGTAGTTTTTCAATTAAATGTGTAGCTTGGTTGGGATTGATTCGTGTGTTATTATTTTTTGTTCTAGTTTTCACAGTGGTTTCATTATAGTTGTATATGTTCTTAAATATATCTCAATCTCATTTAAAATATCTAAGTCTCATTATTTTGTTTTTATTTCGAGGTGTCTGTGTTGGAGCCGACATAAAGCAATATTTGTAATCCGCATACCTCGTACTGTCAGCTGACAAGACTACAATGAAACATAAATTCTGGAAGTTTCATTAAAGGACTAAAACATGGCCATCAGAAATAACATTCAAATTTAAACTACAACAGACAGAAAAGTGATTAAGGCATTGTTAGAGTATGCCTTAAAACTATGTCACTATGAAATGATGTCAATGGGAAATGGTTTCTTCTACTTTTCCATTGAGTATTCAGAGAGTAATAGGGCCATAGTTTCATTGAGATGAGGAACAGGTAGCACAAATGTGGAGTCAGGATCACAATGTATTTGGTAATTGTGCCTATTCCATTGTCAAAACATTGAATTGTGTCTTGTAGATGGTAGCAAGGAACCGATGTCATAGATTTTATGAAATTTGAAACTAGTTTCGGTGTTAGAGTCACATTTTTTGGATTACAGTGTCTGAATCATGGTGTCTATATTATTCTTTCATTGTCATTGTGTCTTGATTATAATGTCATTGTCACGGTTTCTGGGTAATGGTGTCTGGGTTATAGTGTCTGGGTTATAGTGTCAGGGACTTTCCAAAAATCCATAACTGGTGGCAGACTTACGGTTTCTCAGACTAAGACAAATATCTGTAAAACTATCTTAGGAAATAATATTCACATAAGGAATTATACTTAAAAACTAATATAGTAAAACATTATAGAGCAAGATCAAATATAGTTTACAAGATTCAAACATGATTTATAAGAGTCTCAATCCAGATCTTTTGATTGTTTATACCTTGAGTTGTATGCGTTAAATCAAATAAAAACCCCCAATGTCAATACATGATTTGTGATATATTAGACAAGGTATACATTATTAGTGATAATTAAAAAATGATTAACAGATGAGGATTTCAACAATAAAATATTTATGACCATCCTTGAAGGTGGTAATTAAAATATAATTCTCATTATTCATAGAGATGGTTAATCACCATAATTGGTACAATGGTTTTCCTTCTTTGAATAATTGATGATGAGAAAGGGGTGGATAGAAAATAGTCAATTTGCAATATAAAATTATAATATATACAAGATATTGTAGTTATTAGTACTTGATTTATTATTGGCGTGAGGATAAGGTATAATAATAAAATAAATTATGATAAGTGGTTTAAGAATGTTACATCTTGAATATGACCTCCTTGAAAAACCCCTTAAGAAACTTGGAATTGTTCTTTTAGTAAGACCCGTACCACTAAAATGTGGTTACGGAAGTAGAGAATATAATTTTTTAGAGTATGACTGAGCTAGAAAGCATATGGGGGTGAAAATAAGTGAAGTAATGGGTTTCCGTTTATAATTGAGCATAGTGAAACTTTAGTAATTTCTCATAACATAAAAATATTAAAAGACTATTTTGTAGCCAAATGCTTCCAAATACACTCTAAATATATAAGGGGTTATGTTTTCAAAATATATTATCTCCTTTTTCCTTATTTAATGCTATTTTATGTTTAAAAAATTAATAAAATATTATATCCATGAAATATCATTATTATCAAATTTGATACTAATCATTATTATGACATTAAGAAAATAAAAAAAGTAAAATTCGATCTAAACATTTTATTATAAACTAGAAATTGTATTTTTATCTATATAATTCATATATCATATTAAGTATCTATAATTATATTTATTTTCATATTTTTAATATGTTTTATGAGATTTGTTTCATTAATTTAATAATTACTTCTTCATTATTGTGTAAGCTTTTAAGGTAAATATTTTTTCCCTAAAAATTAAAAATAAATTTACATAAAGATTATAAATCTATTGTATTTAAAAATAATATTTATGGTTAAAAATATCTTTTGAAATACAATATATTAAAAATATTATACTTATTAAAAATCATAGAGTGATATCTTTGACTTTCATTTAAATAAAATACTAAAAGAGACTTAATGTAAACTAAGTGGCTTTAAATAAGTCCTAAATTTTACCCATGGATGATTATGGTCGAAAAATAATCATCCAATAATAATTTGAAAATTTTTTGGGTCCTTTAATAGTTCATATAATTTTAATTAAAATCATTTTATTGTATTTTCTTCTACTTGCATAGGCACTACGTCAGCATTGCATAAGCATTAAAGGAAATTATTTCATATAAAAAAATAATAAATAATAAATAAAATAAAAAATTAATTTGGATCAATGACTTCATTTATATTTTTTCATTCTTTATATTTACTCATATCCATGTCAATACTACTTATTTAATTTGTTAATTTGACATTTCTAGACTTGTGTATGCATTTCACAAGCATTTGGATATGATTCATGTTATATAATTAAAAATTTAAAACTAAAAGTTAAAATAAAAATTAATGAGTACTATTTAATGATAAAGTCATGAAAATACTTGTTACATCTAAATTAATATCTATAAGGAACTAAATTTTAAATTTCTAATGCCGCATCGACACTACTTTGCCACAA
This sequence comes from Viscum album, assembly GCA_963277665.1. Lineage (NCBI taxonomy): Eukaryota > Viridiplantae > Streptophyta > Magnoliopsida > Santalales > Viscaceae > Viscum > Viscum album. The sequence continues at coordinate 1,099,365,597 of OY728157.1, forward strand.
AAAATGATTTTTATATTTATCATGTTATAATTTATAATTTTATGTTATAAACTATTTTTTAATAAAATTTTCACTATATTTTAATAAATTTTTCTTTACATAAGTTTAATAAATTTATATATCATATGTATGTAATGAAGATATCAAAAAAGATATGGCATTTCAGAAAAAATACATTTTTTACTCTTCACCAAAAAAGTAACTTTTTCTAGAAATTCTCAATATTTCACCATAGAATAATTTTGATTTTATTATTTTAGAAAATAAATTTATTTTTTCAAATAAAATTTATAAATTAATCAAAAAAATAATTATTCTTATTTTTTCCATATAAAACAATAATAATCACTTTTTTATTACAACATATATTTGAAAAATATAATGTCTTTACTAAATATTATGTATTTATTTATGTTGAATTAATAAATAAATTTCATAATATTTTTATTCCTATTTATACCGTCAAATTCATATGGTATGTCAAAACCGTCGAGTTAGTATATCTCAGTTCGTTTAAACTCGGTGATGCGTGCTACACATTCAACTGAAGAAACAAAAATATTTCATAAAACGTTTCTATGTTACACCTATGTTAAACTAGAGAGTATGAGATAATCTCACAAACCTACCATTTTTATTCCCATTATCAACATTGGAAGAGGTTGTATGTGACTTGGTTTCTTCTTTTATTTCATGTATAAATGTGGAAGATGATTTATTTCTGGACAGTAATGTGCACTATTTTTTGTAGAACACGATCCAGGTTGGGGATCAATTTATTTAATAATAAACTACTTGAATGTATGTGATTTACATGTGGAGTGGTTTAATTCTCAACTTGACACCAAACCCATTTGTTAAATTTTATTGTGCTTTATTATTATTTTTCTTGATTTTAAATCAAACCAATTTCAAATTTCTAAACTTTATAAAAAACTATATTGATAGTTAACATAAATTAGTGTGTTATAAACTATGTTTGATCGGAGTTGGTATGTTTAAAATGCTAGTATATTTCTAAAAGTCTTATAACTAATCTACAATCAAAAGTTTGAAAAACTTTTTCAAAAGACGAGATTTAATATTTCTACGATTTTTGTTAACTGGGTCATGTTATCAATTTTGTGGATATAATTTTTGAAATTTTATTAAATTTAAATTTTATTAGAAACTCAATTATCTCCCACCTCTTGATTTTTCCACTCTGTTCAACATTTAGTATCAAATGATTTTCAAAATATCTTATTAATGGGATCTAGTATAAATTAAATATATTAAATTTCTATTATATAAAAAATTTATTCGTTATGGATAAAACTAATCGTGAAGTAACTTCTACAAATAAGACTCCTTATTTTAATGTAACAAATTATTCTCAGTTGAAAATTAAAAAAGAAAATTCAAATAGAGAGTATGGGATTTGATATCTAGAGTGTCATTGAAGATAAATATGAAAACCATTAGGCTTTGGGATCTATTTAGAATGATACTCCAAAGTAATTATATGATTGAAGATATAAAGATATGAATTTTTTATATTGTTCCCTAATAAAAGTTGAATTTAATAGAATATCTTCTAATGTTAATAATTTTTAGATTTTAGATACTCTTTCTGTTTGTCATGAATGAACTTATAATGTTAAAGAAATGAATATAAACACATATATTATTAATTATGATACTTTCAAGATGAATCATCATAAATCTAATTCTGATATGTATCTGAGGATCAATGAAATTATTAACATGATGTGTGCACTAGTAATGAAAATTGTTGACAAGGATCAAGTCATGAAAATTTTGAGATATCTATATAGGGATGGAGATGAACCTTTGTTTCCTTAAGGGATTCATGTGATAATGTAAGTTTATAGTTGTGTAGATAATTGGAAAGCTCATGATGTATGAAGAAGAATCAAAATAGAACGAGGAGGAGGAAGATTAACATAATAAAAATATTATAGATTTTTAAACTTATGACACTAAAAAAATGAGAAGTTGAAATAAGAAATATTAAGTGATGAGGAATCACCATCGGATAGTGATAAAGGGATATCTCATTTATCCAGAAATATCAACAAGTTATATACAAATAAAATGTTCGTAAATAAATTTGATTAGAGGGGAAAATATGACTACAAAAGGAACTAGAGTAAATAAAGGAAGGAAGGTTAATTTTTCAACTAAATAATAATCTATGAATGTAAAACGAAAGGATACATAAATGAAAATTTTCCTACGATTAAATATAAAAAGAAGTATGAAGAAAAATGTAAAAATTATAAAAATGCTTTGAAAGAAACATGGATTTCTTATAAGGACATGTCATGTGATTCAGACACAATTAGATAAAAGAGAAATGAAAAATCTAATATTTGTTTCGTCATAAATTGATATATGGTATTAAATGTTTTTCATGAATCACCTACTTATATATCAAAACATTTTGAAACTAAAAACAATGATAAGATTATGTCTAATGATTAATTATTAAAATAGTTTATTTTTTTAAAAAAAAATTAATTCATTAAGGATTTAATAATGATGTTATAATTATTGTCTACTTTTTAATAGTAAGATATTTTATTAGGTGTCCCATGTGCCCAATACCATGGGAAATCCCTTGGTTTTGCAAATACCACTGATGAGGTGTCCCATTGAAATAAATAAAATATTCCGTCACTTTTTCTATAAATACCAACTCATTCCTTCATTAATTTCATTAAAATTTCATCATCAACAATTATTAGGTCTTTTTTACCTCCCATGGAGTCCTCCAAAGGTGTCCTCAAGCCCCCAAGGTCCCAACCTTCGAGCTTTCAAAGTTACTCTTCATGGTAAGGGAACCTTTCACCCTCCTCTTATAAGTAATGTCTTCCTTTATGTTATGTCTTCAAGTCTCCATCTTATTATGTGAGTGTATGTTCATAAATATTTTTATTACTATCCATTTCTTGTCCAAATTATTAGATACCCTTTCCTCTCTTATCAATTTAGTTTCTGAATTTTTATGTGATACAGTTAGGCTGTCGAATTTTTTGTCGAAGAAATTGCATTTTCTCCTTCCTTTCGTGTTTTATTTTCATGTGGTATATTCATTCAAATATCCACACCATGATCATATTTCATTTTATTTGATCCCTCTATAGTAAAATTATTCATTTAAGGATGGGATAACTTTTTCCCCTATATTAATATTATTTCTTAAAACCATGTTATATTTCCCTTATGCTGGAGAAATTTCGCCTCAAACTTTTTTCTCTATTTCTCTCAATAAATTATCTTCTTTAATTAATGTGAATACCCAGAAATATTTTTCTTCTAATGGTGTTCATAAATACAAAAAATATATATATTTTATTCTGGAATTGACATGCACAAAACCCTTATTCCTTTTCCATGGGTTATAAATGACTTAACGATCAAGTTTTTAAGTACTTTTAAAACATCTCGATTTTGAAATGAAACCAATTTATTTTATTCTATGTGGGTTATTTATATAATGTTTGATTATGATCAATGTGGTTCACAGGAAAATAAATAAAAATTAAGGGTGTTCCCATATAGAACTCCAATGCGTTAGGTAATGAAAATAATCTCTTGAGATGACAATTTAGTATGATAACTCGGTGATAACTTCAGTAAATTTTATGACACCTTAGGGATGAACCTTGGTGGTATATTCAGGAATGTCAAAATTAAATTTTGTATCCACATATTCAATTTTTGATTTTATTTTTTATTATTATTATATTCTTATTTATCTCCATGTTCTTATTGATATTGCTCAAGATCACATGCAAACTATTTAACTTTTTTTCTTATTAGGCCTTATGTTCACCCTTTCCTTTGATGTATGTCTCCAAGTTATGGGATGCAGTAATTGTAATTATAATTAACCCTTACAAGTGGATTATAAGAATTTTTAATGTATTCATGCATATTGTTCCTGATTTCCAAGACACTATACATTAAATATCCTTTATTATTAAAATGAATTGAAAAGTTATGTAATAAAAAGGCGGATGCCACAATTGGTATCAAAGGATAGTTTAGTTATTTTGGTAAATTAAGATATGAATACATTAGAAAGAATAATATAGAAAAGTTAAAATATAGGAAAACCTTATGGTATTTTAGTGATATATTTTGTAAGTGGTTTCTAAAAAAATAAATCCCTATCTGTATACGAACAAGTGGATGTGCCTCTGGCATATATGTAACATGGAGTTAAAACTCGGACAAGGAGTTCGGGCATGACTTGGGGTGTCCTGGTACACAAAAATGGGCCTTATTGTACTCATGGTTTGACACTCCTCGGGGATATGTTTGGTCAATCCCAGGCTTTTTAGGAATCGTTGTGAAAGATTTATAGAGAAATGTAATTGTTTAAAGCGTGGAGTTTTAAGACATAAAATCATTTATAGTTAAACAATTCGTATATGAAATAATTTTCTCCCTTATATTTTATTCCTTTAGAACATGGCGGGAAATAAGAGGAACCATGAAAATGGTTGTCGTAATGGACCATGCACTGGCGGCCCTCCAACGGAAGCCAGAACAAAAACGTTCCTAAGAATGATGAACCAACTAACTCAAGTTATGGGAAATAACATGAATCAAGCTGAGAGATCAATCTCTCCACCAAGGGAACAACATTCCGTTGAGTCCTTTATACGTCAATGATGACCAAACTTCAGTGGATCGACCGCCCCATTGATTGCTTAATAGTGGATCATCTTTAGAGAGAAGATACTTACTATGCTCCACTGTTCATAGAAATAGAAGGTTACCCAAGCTATTTATCTCTTAGAGGGAGAAGACGATCTTTGGTGGGAACTAATTAAAAACATGAGGCCAAGAGTGGAGGTTGAATCTATGGTGTGGGAAGAGTTCATAGGGATATTCATTAGTAATTATTTCCCTCATTCCATGAGAACAAGAATAGAGAAGGAGTTTCTCGAGCTGAAGCAGAAGGAGAATGAATTAGCGGGAAGCTACAAGATAAACTTCACCAGACATTCCTGTTATACATCAAGATATTTCATGGATCCTAGTTGGAAGGTTTATAGATTCTATGGTTGAAAAAGACCTTATCTGTGGAATAATCTATCCAAATAAGACTATGACAGCTATGAGGATATCGTACAGAGTGCAATTAAAGTCAAACTGGAGTTTGGTGAGATGTTGTGGTATCATAAATCCAATGGAAAGAAGATATTGATGGATCCAAGATTAGGGAGGATCATTGATCAAAGTAGATGAGGCAAGCAAGTTAGACGTACCACATGTAATAAATGCGTGAAGAAGCACACAAGGAACTACTTGCTTGGGAGCGGGAAGTGCTAAAAGTGTGCAAGAGATAGACATATCATGCAGAATTGTTATAGTGAGGTAAAGCCTCAACTCACAAACACTAATGGAAATTGAATGATGGTGCAGGCCCTACCTGATGTCCAATTCTATAAGTATGGATAACTTTGGAACTTTTCCAATCACAATCCAAATATGACGGTAGTGGAGGAGAATCACCATCTGCCTCAGTAAAGGCGAAGGGAGCAAGGTCATTATTTATCAATCACTATGGATGAAGTTGAAGAGCCAAATTATGTGTCGGCAGGTACTCTTGTTGTTATCTCAAACCCAACAAGTACTTTGTTTGAGTATGGTTCTACTCGTTCCATTATTTCTTCCAGGTTTGCAAAGAATTTAGAACCCACCCATTATTTTCTAAATGTAGAGTTATCAGTCAAGACACATGGCAGGATTATCCAATCATCATCAATGTTTAGATACTCTAGTATTTACATTAGTGAGCACAATCTTTTCGCAAATCTAGTAGTCATTCCCATGAAAGAATTCGAAATTATAATAGGGGTAAAATGGATCTTAAAATATAATGCTAAGATCAAATGTAGTAGAAAATAAATCTCTGTAGTCTCGAATGGAAAACCTATAGTTATCTTCCAAGGAGATATATCTCAACCTGATCATTATCTAGAAGAACCTTATATATCCTTCATTATGGATTTGATCTGTGATGAAGAAGAAGGAAATGAGAGTTTAAGGATAGAAAATTTCCCCATTGTCCAGGATTACATTTACGTATTTTCTGAGGAGTTGCATTGAACTCCACCAGATATAGAGGTAGTGTTCTCCATTGAGATTGTCCCTGGATCTCATCCGATATCAAATACCCTGTATAGGATGTAAAATGTGGAGCTTGATGAATTAATGAGGCAACTCTAGTATATTTTGGATAAGGGGTTTATCCGACCGAGTGTGTCTCCTTGGGGAGACCATATTCTTATTGTAAAAAAGAAGGATGTATCTATGCACCTATGCATTGATTATAGAGAATTGAATGGGATCAATGTGAATATCAAATACCTTCTCCAAGAATTAATGACTTATTTGACCAACTTTATGGAGCCCCATTATTCTCTAAGATTGATCTATGTTATTGTTATCATCAATTGAGGGAGAAGAAAGACGATATTCTAAAAACTTCCTTCTGATCAAGATATGGGCATTATGATTTTGTTGTTATTCCCTTCAGACTAACTAATGAACCTATTTTAATTTTTTTTTGATGAATATAATCTTTAAAGACAACTTTGATAACTTTGTGGGATTTTTTATTGATGATATTCTGATATATTCTAAATGTCGCAAGGAGTATGAGGATCATCTAAAATTTATTTTACATACACTACAGAAGGAGGGTATTTTTGGGAAGTTCAGAAAATGTGAATACTTGTTGCAACAATTTTCATTCTTAGGGCACATTGTAACCAATGAAGGAATACCATTTAACAATGCAAAGGCAAAAGCGGTAGAGGAGTGGCCTCAACCTAAAACATTAATTGAGATTCATAGTTTCCTAGGATTATCAGAATATTACAGGAGGTTTGTGAAAAACTTTTCATGTCATTATAATCCATTAACAAAGTAAACCTGAAAATGGGTTATGTTTATCATGACACAGAAGTGTGAGGAAATTTCCCAAGAGATGAAGAATAGATTGGTTACTAGACCCGTGTTAACAGTGCACTAAATTAGAGAAGGATTATTTATTTTTAGCGATGCATCTCTGAATGGGATTGGGTGCATCCTCATGAAAAAATGAAAAGGTCATTGCTTATGCATCTCAATAGTTGAATATTCATGAGCAGAACTATCTTACTCATGATCCAGAGCTAGCTACGGTCATTTTTTCCCTGATGATATGGAGGCACTATCTTTAAGGAGAGAAATTTAATATATACACAATCCATCAAATTTTGATGTATATTTTCACACAAATGGAATTAAACATGAGGCAAAGGACATGGTTGGATCTTCTTAATGATTATGATTGTTAAATTCACTATAATCTTGGAAGAGGAAACAAAGTCACTGATGCATTATGTATGAAAGACACTGTTGTTCTGTCCATGATGAGGATTCAAAGATAACCGTTTATTAATAAACTTGTAAAGCTGGACTTGGGAATTATAAGGGAAGGGTCTTCAACAACCCTAACCAAAATGATTTTTCAACCATCATTACTAGAGAAGATCAAGAATGCTCATAAATAAGGGCCTTTATTATCGATGAAGTTTGAGTATGTAAAGTATGGAACATTTCCTGAGTTCAATATTGATCCAGAAGGTGTACTAGAATTCCGTAAAAGACTATGTTTTCCATCTATTCCACAAATAAAGAAGGATCTGATGGATGAAGCTCATATCTCATCATTCTATATACATCATGGAAGCACAAAAATGGATTGGGACCTTCGTGATCATTATTGGTGGGATAATATGAAAAGGTAGATTGTTAAATAAATTTCAAGGTGCCAGGTATATCGGTATGTGAAGGAAGAGCGACAACATCCTAAAGGGGTATTGCAACCACTACCCATACCAGCATGGAAGAGGGACAATATCACTATTGACTTCATCACTGGTCTCCTAGGAACTTCCAATGAAAATAATGTGATGCGGGTTATCCTGGAACATCTCACCAGGATTTCCTATTTTATCTCCATTCAATAATATTTTTTCTTGATCATCATTCCAGGATTTACGTAAAGGAAGTGGAAAGGCTGGATGGAATTCCACATTAAATCATATCTAATCATGATCCAAGTTTCACATCAAAATTTTAGAGAATTCGTCAACATTTTCTGTGCATTAAATTGAATTTCAATACGCCCTATCGCCCTAAAAAGATGTTTAATATGAAATTACTATTTAAACACTCGAGGGCATGCTGAGAACAAGATCAATAGAATTTAAAGGTGGATGTGATCAACATCTCCATTTAGTAGAGTTCCCTTACAACAATAGCTTCCACTAGAAAATTCAAATGGAACCCTACGAGGCTCTATATGAGAAGAGATGTAGAACTCCTACTTGTTGGGATGATGTTGGTGAGAGAATGCTTATTGGGTCTAATCCTTTGTAAGAGATGGTAGAAAAAGTTTATGCCATCCAGAAACTTATTAAGGCAGCACAGAGTCAGCAAAAGAAATTTGTCGACAATAGTCGAAGGGACTTGGAGTTTGATTTTGGTGACAAAGTTATTCTTCTAATTCCACCTTGGAAGAGAGTCATGAGGTTTGGGATGAAAGGGAAGCTCAGCCCTATGTACATTGGTCCTTATGAAATCCTTGATCGCGTAGGAGTTGTGGACTATCAGCTTTCACTTCTTCCAAATCTAGCACAAGTTCATGATGTTTTCCATGAATCCCTCTTAAGGAGGAACATAACTAACCCTTCAAATGTACTATTTACAGAGGTGGTACAACTAGAACATGACCTCTCTTATGTGGAGAAGCTGGTGGAGATCTTGGATCGTAGAGACAAGGTTTTACGCTACAAGACTACCCACCTTGTTATGGTGTTGTGGAGGAATCAAAAATTTGAAGAATCCATGTGAGAACTAGAGGAGTATATGAGGAATAAGTACCCACACATTTTCTATTCTGAGCGTATGGGTTAAAATTCTAGGGACAAAATTTCATAAGTGGGGAATAATGTAATAACCCAGACTTTTGAATAATATTTGTTTTCTAAATTTGTGTGTTATTTTATTTTATAATAAAAAAACAATATCCTTTAATTAATTAAGTTAGTATAATTAACATGAAATCATTTGGTTTCAACTGTTATATGATAATTGTTCAATATTACCATTGGAAACTAAACTCTTAACATTATGATTATTTTTTATAAATTCAAGATATCTTGGTTAATTAATACATAAAGAAGTGTTGATGGCTTCATCTAGTAGACTTAAGCCATATGAATACTATATGTTAGAGCTTGGGAAGAAGGTTGCGTCACTAGGAATTTCTCTGGACCAAGACAAAGCTACGCTTCAACAAGTGAAGCTTGAACAGAATTTCCTATTAGAAGAAGTTCATGGTGATAGAAATCACCACTCAGGAAATGTTTTCTGAGCCGCCCAACGATTCTATCACCATAGCACACCTTACACTTAGGTCATATGCAGGTGTTATAAGGGGCTACGTAACGAGGCCTTAGTTAATTTTTGTAATCCTATTGTATAAATAAAATTGTTACTTCTTATTATGGTAAATTTTGTAATTTTCAAATCTCTGGATAAATATAGGATGAAAATTATTGATGAATTTTGGAGAAAATTGTATTTTAAAATATTTATGTAAACTTTAAATATTTAATAATGTGAAATGATTTTCAAAAAATTGTCTTCTATAGTTGTGACCAGTATGAAATTTAGAGTCTAATAAGATCAACTTAATTTTTAGTGAATATGAAAGTATTAATAGTAATATCACTCTTATGAATAGTAATGAATAGTAAATCATCCAAAAAATATAAACATCACCCATAAATGTATAAATATAATTTAGACATCTTAAAAGTGAAATAACGGTCATAATATAAATATGGGTATATTTTTATTTCATAAATATTTTAATTAATATTTCATAGTTATTTTAATAATTTAAAATAGAAATGTATTTTCCTAAAATTTTATCAAAAATTATTACTTTATTTTCATATGGATGTAAGATAATATTATGTGACCATTATTAATTTCTCATAGTGTCATAGAATGAGTTATATTTTTAATGTATTTTTAATATAAATGATTATTTCATTTAAAAATTAAATTAAAAATATTTAAAAAATTAATTTCATAAAATAGAGTTCATTTTGGAATTCAGATCTTTGATATTAGGTTAGGGAAAATTTATGTCTTTTTTATAAAATGTGTTGTTTTTCAGTGACTAGTGAAAATATAGTTTTATGTTTCAGTGTGTTTAATGAAATCATTAATGATGTAATCATTATGTAATAATTCATGATGACTTGTGAATATTAAGATATGTAATGAGGTTTCCCAATTTACCAATTCCATGGGAAAATATCTTGGGCAAGCCCATGTTTTATAAAATACCACCGATTAGGTGTCCCTTGGAATTTAATAAAATATTCCCTCACTTTTTCTATAAGCACCAACTCATTATTTCATTCCATTCATTATAAATTCTTCATCAACGAAGCTCTAGTATTTTTACCTCCCAAGGATTCCTCTCAAAGTTCCCATAAGCCCCAAAGGTACCAATCTCCGATCTTTCGAAGTTACTCTTCAACGTAAGGGAACCTTTGACCCTCCTCTTTTAAGTCAAAACTTCCTTTATGTTTTGTCTTCTAGTTTTCATATTATTATGTGGGGGTATGTTATTATATATTTTTATTACTATACATTTATTTTTCCAATGATAAGAGACCCTTTCCACTCTCATCAATTTATTTTATGATTTTTTATGTGATGTCATTAGGCTGCCGAATGTTTTGTAAAAGAAATCGCATTTTCCCTTTTCTTTCGAGTTTTCTTTTTCATTTGGTTTGTCATTCAAATGCGCACACCTTGATATTATTTATATTTATTATGACCCTATATTTTAAAATAATTCATTTATTTATGGGATACCCTTTTCCCCTCTCTTTTTATTATTTTTTATAACCATGTTATATAGCCGTTATGGAGTAGAAATTTCGTCTCAAAATTTATGTCTCTTTCTCTCAAGAAATTCCCTTTTTTTATTTATGTGAATACCCAGACCTATTTTGTTTCTATGGGTGTTCATAAATAGACAAGAAATATATATTTGATTCTGTAATTGACATATATAAAACCCTTATTCCTTTTCTTTGTGTTATAAATGACATAATGATCATGTTTTAAGCTCATTTAAAATGTCATGATTTTGAAATGAAACACATTTTTTTTATTCAATATGAGTTATTCATGAAATGTTTGATTCTGATCTAAGTGGATTACGTAAAAATAAATACATATTATGGGTGCACCCTGATAGCTCTCCAATGCATCGGGTAAAATATTTAATACATAGAGATGAAAAGTTTCACGATACCTTGGTGAATAACCTTGGTAATTTTTTTGATACCTTGGGGATGAATCTTAGTGATATGTTCCTGAATGTGTAAATTAAATGTTTTCTCCACATATTAAAGTTATGATTCAGGTTAATTTTTTTATGATATGTCTCTTTATCTCCATGTTCTAATTGACACTGCTTAAGATCACATGTAAACTGTTTAACTTGTTTTCCTTAATAGGACATCTGCTCACTCATTCCTTGGATGTATGTTTCCAGGTTACGAGATGCAGTAATTGTACTTAGGAAGAACCCTTAAAAGTGGATTAGAAGAATTTTTAATGTTTTGATGTATATTTTTCCTGATTACCAAGACACTAGACATTAAACTTTATCTGTTTGTAAAATGAAATTAAAAGTTGTGTAATAAAAATGCGGGATTCCATACCTATTTTTTCTCATGTTCCTGCTTCTGAAATTTACAAATATTTTCATATATAGTACTGTGTATGTATTTTAATGAATTCCTTCTAAAATTTCATGAGTTATGTTTTTTTTAATCCCAGGAATATCACCAACTAAACCACCGCCTCATTACATGATTGTCAAGGGAGGGAACTATGTCTTCTGACCTTTATTCACTACTCCAGTTACAATAGTATACACTTTCTCTCCATCAGACATTGACACTGTCCATGAAACTTTTAATTCTCTAGAAAACATTAATTTTTTGTTAAATTATTATTTTTTTATGTCCAACACCTTGCTTCCATCATGTCATATTTCTCGTCAACCATCCTAAGGACCATTCATCCTCTGCAACTCCTGATAAAAAATGAATATGCATTTGATCTATAATGGTAGAACCAATACAATGAAATCAATTGTTAAAAAAATTAATGCACAACTCCGACATCATCACCCCACAACCAATCCAAATTGGCACATCCTCCAGCAATTAAACAACAAACATAAAAGTTCCAGCAAAACAAATTTCTTCAACACTACCTCAAAAATAATTAACAGCATAGAATCAAAATCCAGTCACCCAACTAGAGAATAAATCACCCTCATGAAACACCAATCTCACCAGATTATCTTGAATCTAGTTCATCCTTAATCACCCCCTTAATGAACTCCCACAAATAAAAAATTCAAACAACAAATTAATTGAATCAATCCCATAAATAATGTTTCTAGTATGCATGACCTCATAGAATAATCTTTGACTGGCGTTGAAGTGGGGGAATCATCTTCAACAAAACATGCGGGTTAGTCGTTATCAAAATCAGCCATATCCAAACCCAAATCATCTTTTTCAATCGAACATTGGTCTTTGAAGATTCATTTCCCTGCTAAGAACATGTCATGTAGTGGCTCAACCTAGAAAAACCTTCATCCCGATCCTGGATCTTCATCGGTAAGCTTGAGTGGAGACCATGACTTCAAATTTCATCATCTCATGTAATCGGTGGTGTAAGATGTTCTTCATCCAAAAAACGGTGACTTAGATCTAAATTTTTCGGCATTATTCGTGGTGGAATTCATAGGTTCGATGTATCTAAAACTGGAAACCTCTGTTTCATATCTTTAATGTGGATCAGCTCAGCTCTAGTAATATATACTTAAGAATCCCTCTCAATTCCGATCTATTGGAAGATGCTGTTAAGTTCAATTTTAGTGGCACCACGTTCATCAGAATGTCCAAATCTCAGTTTTTCATCTTCAGTGCGTGCAATGATCTTCAATAGTGGAAATGACGAACTGGTTCGTCAAATTATCTTACAAATGGTGTTGAAAAAGTATCTTATAGAAGGAATTTTTTTATATATGTTTTCTGAATTTTTTTAAAATGAGTATGTTAATTTTTAAAAAAAACACACGCAATAGCCTTTTTACAAAAAATAATAATAATTTACTTATATATCTTATTATATTTATAAATATATAGATTTGTATATAATGTTACATATTTTGTTTCTTTTATGTTGTCTATAATTATTTCAATTACATTTGAAAGTGAAAATGATATGTTTTTATTAAATAAATTTTATGAATCTTAAATTTGAGACATTTTAAAGAAATAAGTATGGTGTTCTGATTGATTTTCTATTTACTGAAAATATCATTGGGTGAAGATTTTTCTTTAAGTGAAAAATGGTCTTGAATGTTAATGTGAATAGATATAAAGAAAAACAGATGACTAAAAGGTTTAAACAATAATAAGGCATTGGATACAATGAAAACATTTCATCTTGGCCATCCACCTAGATCATTCTCACCATTTGGTTTGTTCATCTGTGGCACATGGAATATCGAGCCACAACGGGAATAAAAACGAGTTAGTTGTTTCAATAGATCACTTATGCCATTAAATATTGAGAAATTGGGATATCTAAAATTGGACATAGGTGGAGTCTAGTAAACTCAATCATGATATGGTTTCTTCTCTAATTATATTGGTGCACACAAGACTTCAACTACCTCAAATCGATTGGTAATAACGTCCAATATCTCTACATGTGATTATTTTTCTTATATAAGAAGTTTACTAGGATAGCTTATTTGAGGTTATACCAGGTGACTTGTTGGAACATTAGACTCTTGATATCCTAGTACAGGAAAACCATGTTTATTTATGGAGGTTTCAATTAATCAAACAGGTTGATGTTTTCTATGGTCAGTCCTGTGGGTTGACTTTACTTTCATGGGTTATGTAGTATCCTCCTACCATATTAGGATAACATATATAGATATGGAAAATTCATATTTGAAATTAAAATAAAAATGTATTTTTTCCTAAGTAACTCAATGTTAAATTGTTCAATATTTTCTTATTTTATCACGAAATATTAAATTTATTATTTGATAGAGAGGAAATAAACACACACAAGTAGAAGGTGGGATACAGATATATCCACATTTTTCTTTTGAGCATAAAACCTTAAGTGTTTCTTTATTAACTACACTATAGGTTTAAAGATCTATAATATTTTATCATCCTTCCCACACTGTGAGAATCAATGAATTTGATTATTTCATATTCATTGGGGATGCTATAAATGGTATTAACTATTCTTCACAAATAATAATTTTTAAAGAGGATTGTGTTGAATTTTTGGTGTCACGTACTTATTTTCCAACTGATGTTTCAATCCCCATCTATATTGATGATAATAGAGCGATTATTGATGGATAATATTGTTTCCTTAAACTATAACTGTTTGAAGAGGATCTTGATGAATTTTATGAAGAAGTTATTTTGAGGAATACCAAAAGATTTATAAGACATTTGTATCTAATAACTATAGTGCAACATCAAGAGCATGAATATAATTTTAATAATAAAAATAAGCTGGTTACTTTTGAAGATGATAATTCTATTTTTCATACTTTATAGTGATTAAATTAGATACATGATGAGATATTTAATATGACTCATAATATCATATGTGATCTTTAAGAATTGTCAGATAGATTTAAACATGTTATATGAAAATGTGTTATTAAAACCAGGTGTGATTTAAACTGTAATATTTAAGGATAAAAATATAATTTAGAAGTAATGGTATATAATTAATGATATGGTATTTATTATCAAGAAATTTTCCACTAGTTTCCACTAAAGAAAATTTTTGAGTTATTATGTCCTTAGCATCTCATATTGATTTAGAGAATTATCAAATGATTGCTAAAACAACTCTTCTTGACTGGTGATTTTGGTAAAAAATCCTATGGTTTATCATGATGATTTTATTAATAAGATATTTTGAAATTTGTTTTATAAGATAAGTAAATCCTTTTAAATGATAAGATACAGTTCAAGAGAATGGTATCTGAATTTTTTATAGATGATAACTTATTTTTATTTTAAATAGAGTGATTCAAATCAATTTGTTTATTTAAAATAATCTTAAAATGAATGAATTTATTTAAAATCTTGTAAATGACAATTTATAATTATTGTTTCATATATTGATGGAATATTTTTTTCTAATAGTTTTTTTAAATATTTTAATGACACAAAACTGATATTGAGTTAGTACATTAATATAAAAATAATTTCCAATGCTTATGATATTTTAAACATCCAAATTCACAATGGTTGGTCCTCTGATAATCATGTATTATACTATAGAAAAATATATTGAAACAATCCTCAAGCTGTTTAACTAAAATTTTATCTCCCCCAAAACTACACCTATTTTGAGAAATGATAGTATTTCTAAAGTCTAAAGTCCTCAATGTTAATGAAGTAAACTCAATGAAAACATAGTATATGATTTCATTGTTCGTAATTTGATATTTCTTATTCTTTATACTCATCCTGAGAATGATTCTATTATTAGAACTATAGAAACCTTCATGTTGAATTTTTGGGTGCATCAATGGTTTTACTCTCTATGTTTTGAGATTCCTCATTTGGTTCAACATTCTACCCATCATATTTTTTTAATGTTATAGATTCATTGTTTAACATAGTATTCAATTCAATTTGGGCCTCTAACATAGACCTGAGCATGTATTCTGTATTTTCTTCTTCCCCAACATCTTATTCAGTACTTAAGGTTGTTTTTTTACATTCTACATATTCAATGAAATTTTTTATTTTCATTGGAGATTCATCCCCTAATTGGTTACTAGAGGAAGTGTATTCTTCTTCTTATTTACCCATCAATTTTTTCTATTTATTTTAGATAATTTGTTCTAGATGTCTCTATACATGTACACTATTCTACAGGTGGATGTTTACAATCTCATGGTATTGGTATGATGGGATTTTTTTCTACTAAATAGTCCGTCAAATATAATATGTTTCCTCCTTGCTTGCAGACACCTGTTTTGACCCATGGGGAATTGTGGTTCTTTTTTTGGTGCAATGACTTGTATAGTCACAAGAGAGAGGTATTTTCTAGTTTAGTTTTTATTTTATTTTCTGTATCGCATCGGCCACTTAGGCCTTTTACTTATTTCTATGAATGGAGGGTAGTAATATTCGGTGAAGAGGGCCATAAGGGAACTTGAGGCGGCTATGTGAATTTCTATGTAAGAGAGGGAGATCGAGGTAGTAGAGAAATTAATTAGAATGTTTCATTATTTTATACCTTTTTAATGTGCTATTTTTGTTTATTTTATTTTCCTCCAGTATGGACATAAGGCATATGGACGATTCATGCCGAAATTTTATTTATTTTATGTTGATGCATTAATTAATTGTTTATGGGAGAAATGTTTCCTGAGTGGTGATTCCTTGATTCATGGACACTTGCACCAGCTCATGGGCATAGCCCATACACGTTAGTCTATTCTATTATTCCTATATTAGAGTTTATTTATGAACCATGGGAGGGCCTAAAAATATTTACTAACTTCTCCTACTTCCAGTCTTCCACATCAACCTCTTAAATTTTCTACTTCACCATTTGGAATTTCTTCCAAGGACGTGACGATGTAAAATAATCCTTAGAATCTATTTATTTAATTTATAGACTCACATTCCAAAATCATTATCTATCATGTTTTTGATTCATGTTTTATATTTAAAACATTCAGATATTTCTCCATCAATCATAGAAAAAATCCATATTCCATACTCAGCATGAGCCATGAACTATTTTCAAATAGTCATGATGATTGTTAAATAAAATAATCTTTATAGAATCATATTATGTAAATTCTAGATTATCATTCATGAAACCTCAAATTACTCCAAATAGATAAACCTAATGTATCAATTTGATTATAGCACATACATGTTATCTTTCTAGCTATTATGTATGAAACTTTTAATCTTATGTATCATTATGAGAAGTATCTTCATTCCATGTTCTTAAGATATTTTATCTTGTAGTCATGTCTTATTAACTTTTTCAGGTTTGTCTCATTTATATTCCATTGATGCCTCTACTTCCAGTGATCGGTATATTTTTTGGAAAAATGATATCTTTTCCCTACAAATTTTATTTTGAAAATATATCTACATTCCTTCTTCACTTCAACATGTCTTCTAAATGTGAACTTTTCTTCATCTACCATCTTCTTGATTTACTTCAGATTAGAACCATTAACTCATTCTGTAATATTGGGACAAAAAATTCTAAAATGATTCATCTTCTATGTAATGTTATTATTTTTCAAATAATGATTCAAAAATCCAATTGGGTTTACTGTAATAACCAGTTCAGGAAGATAGACGATCCTTATGTCAATGTAAGGATTCCTACGTGAATGCCAATACTCTTATGTCTATCCTTGGTAGATGTAATCACACATACGTTGTTATTTAGCTGTATGAATCTTATGGCGGCTCAGCCTTTTCCATATTTTGGCTCAGCTTCAACTTCATAAATATAGATGATCTTTACGGTCATAAAAATGATACAGAAACCAAAATCACCCTTAATGGGTTTTCAGTCATTTCATCAGTTGATCCTAATATAGCTGGAACATTTTCCTTAGGCAAACAAGGGAGGTTTCATGCCTTTTCCATATTTTTTATCTCTCTAATAAATGATTCTCACGTCGCTTCAAAAGACTCTTACATTGATCTGAATGGCTGATACATATTTCCATGTACGAGTTCTTTGTAAATTTTCAACTCTAGTATAGAAATTTCAGACTTGATCTATCTCACCTCAGGTCAACTCAGAATCACTTCAAGGAATTCTCAGATTCATCAAAACATCATCCAAATCATTTTTTTCAATGGATGTATTCTCCAACAATCAACCAGCTTCACATGTGATTGTTGATTGTGTACAAGTCATTAGGTGGACTATGTATGATTCATTGGGGATTGTCTATGATTAATCTATGAAATTTCATACGGGTCATTCCTTTGAATGAAATTCCTAAGATGGTTGAGAAACAACAGTAGAAAAAATTATGATATATTTTATTAATAATAAAAAATGGGCCCCCAGGGTGTAGCTTATTTGTAGTTTTCTTATAGGTCTTGATGAGGTCTCGAGTTCTAGTCTCATAGAGTACATCCCTGTATTATATGTAGCCTATTTTTCTTGTTAATGTATCTCATTTCCCTAAATTAACTGAGGCTTCGGCCTCATATTTTATGAAATGTTTAATTTTGTGGCATGTTTTTAGTGGAGATAATCAAGGTAATGATTTTCAAGTTCACTTCTGATATGTTGTGGACACCACTGAAACAATTTATTCAGAACTTTTCCATATTTTCATAGAAATCGGCTCTACAAGAATCACAGTTTATTATTCATAGCAACTTTAGAGAGATAAAGAGTGGTGGAACCTTTGGAAACACCTACCAACTTCCAAGCTTTAAAATGCAGCACCAATCATCATTCATTTTTTAGATCTCAACACATTTTTGTATCAATAATTTAGAACTCTATTTCTAATAATAATCAAGATTAGGTACACCAAATTACTTCTAATAATCCTTTCTTTATCACATATTGACATCATGCATATTTCCTCCATTATTGACAACGAATACAAAATAAAAACAAATTTCCTTCAATAGATTCAGGTGTTTTGATTAAACTGACAATGTTTTTATCTCATGACATGTTTTCTTTGAAGAATAGTGGTTTCCTTTTCATCATTGTCACTCATATATATCATCACCAAATTTTTTTTGCAACTTGATCCAAATATGGAAGCTTTCCTATTTTTGTGGATTATTTGTGTACCATCACTAAAGAGGATAATATCCAAGGTTATTCAATTTCAATTTATGGTTTTCCCCATGCTGGTTTCTTCTCTTCTCTTTAGCCAAGTTCACCTCTTGCAACATTAGTTTCCCTTGACGAGTCTCTTGGTTCTCATCCCACCTCAGTGTAGTTTTTTGGACAACCTCTTAGTGAGAATTCTTTGAGACAATCTCTTGCTGATGCTCCTGCCTCAGAGCAGTATTCTAGACGGTCACAACTCATTCTATTCCTCATTATTCTCATCCTATAACCACATGTTTCCAGGATGGTATTTTCAAACCCAATGTTTATATTTCTTTTTTGGAAGCAAGGCCTTTTAAGGATGATTTGTTTAAACCTTAGTGTCAAAAAGAGATTCAAAAATAGTTTTTATCTTTACTTAGAAATCATACTTGGTATTTAGTTCCTTTTGTGGGGTTGGAATATGTTTAAGGTTGAATGTTTGTGACCCATACTGTGCACCAAGCCAGAACTGTAGCATCCCAGTGTAGGAAGGTTTCATTTTTCTCGGATGGTAAATTAATTCAATGTTAATTTTCGGTTAATATTTTTCTGATTCGTTTTGTTGATTCTATTTTTTTGTTTGGGTGATTATTATTTGTTTGGTTTGAGCATTAACTCAGGCGACAGTTTTTCTGGCATGGTTTGAGATCTGTTGATTCATTGATTATTTTGATTCATTTTTTAGTTTGAGTTTTCTGCCATGGTTAATAGATTTAGCTATTCATTTTATTGATTCATTGTTTAGGTAGAGCATCCCCTTCTATGTTTTTTTGATATATTTTTTCTGGATATTGATTCATGGTTAATTGATTCATTGTTTAGTTTGACTGTGAGTCATTGATATTTCTATAGCATCCCCTTCTCTTAGTTTTTCTTGTGTGGTTAATATTTTTCTTGCATAGTTATTATATGACAGTGAGTTACTAATATTTTTCGTTATTCTAGCATGCATAATGGAATGGGTGGGTGTAGGGGCGTTGGGGGTTAGGGGGGCTGGGTGCTGGGGGGCTGGGTGGGGCTGTGGAGGGGGGATGGGTGCAGGGGTGGGGATGGGTGTAGGTGGGGGGGGGGGGGGGGTTGGGTGTGGGCGGGGGGGGGAGGAGGGGGTGCAGGGGGTGGGGAAAGGTGCATGGGGGAGGGGTGCGTGTAGGGTGTTGGGCTAGGTGAAGGGGGTCATGGGGGTGGGGGTGGGGTGGTAATGGTGGTGTAGGGGGATTTTTCCAGGAGGGGGCAGTGGGGTTCTAGGTGGGGTGGGGGGGGGGTAAGGGTAGTGCGGGTGCAGGTGGGGGTGGTAAGCGGGTGAAGGTTAGGTGGAGGGGGCTGGGTGCAGGGGGTGGGGGTGGGTGTGGGGGGTGGGTGGAGGGGGTGGGGATGGGTGGAGGGGGTGTTTAAGAGGTGGGTAGTGGGGGTGTCGGTGGGGGTGAAGGGTGGGGATTTTGGGGTAAAGGGGGAAGGGGGTAGGGGGGTGAGGGGGAGTGGGGGGGGTAGGTGGATGGTGTCTAGTGGGTGTCAATGGGGGGAGGGGGTGTCCGGTGAGTGCATTCTATGTAGAGAAACAACAACAAAACACAGCTGATGAAATTTATTTTCTTCCATGACTTGCAACTAGGATTAACGTGAATATAATATTTTATAGGAAATGGTTATTTTAGACCATTTTTTTTCTAGAAATTAGTAACCATTTCTTGTGATTTTAATCAAATTGACTTGGCATACTCCATGCAGGTAGAATTTTTGATTTCGAGTTTACTTATAAGTGTGAAAAATTTGATCTTATGGACATTTCTCTCTATCATGGTTGGATAGTTGATCACCATGTATGATCTTTTGAATTCTGTAACATTATATTATTTTAGAAAAAATATTTTTTACATTGTCTTAGTTTACAATTTTATGTTTTCTTTTTTCTTCATGACTTTTCTTAATATACATGTTTGCACTTATATAAATTCATTGGGGTGTCTGGGGGGGGTCTAGGGTGTGTATGGGGGGAGGGGGAGTCTAGGCGGTCTAGTGGGGGTGTCCAGGGGGGTGTCTAGGGGGGGAGGGGGTGTCTAGGGGGGTCTGGGGGGGGTGTCCAGTGGGGTGCGGTTGTCCAAGGGGGCTGTCCAGGGGGTCTAGGGGGGTCAGGTAGCTGTCAAGGGGGGTTCAAGGGGGGGTCCAGGGGGAGGGGTGTCTTGGGTGGGGGTGGGGAGGGGGTGATCAAGGGGGGAGGGGTGTTCAGGGGGGAGGGGGTGTCCAAGGGGGGGTGTCTAGTGGGGGGGTCTTGGGGGGAGCGGTTGTCCAGGGGGAGGGGGTGTCCAGGGGGGTACATAGGGGTGGGTGTCTAGGGGGTGTCCAAGGGGGTCTAGTGGGGGTCCAGTGGGGGGTGTCCAGGGGGTCCTGTGGGGGGTTGTCTAGGGGGTCCAGTTGGGGGTGTCCATGGGGCAGTGTCTAGGGGGTGTTCAGGGGGGTCTTTTGGGGGGTATCTGGTGAGGGGTGTCCAGGGGGGTCTAGTGGGGGATATACATGGGTGGGAATCCAAGGGTGTATCTAGGAGGGTCCATGGGTTATCTGTGGGGGGTTTCTAGTTGGGGTGTCTAGGGGGTGTCCAATGGGGGTGTGTAGGGGTAGTCAAGGGGTTCTTTCCAGGGTGAGAGAGGGGTGTGAATGGGGCGATGGGGTGTGGTTTCACAGTGGTTCCATTATTTCGTATAAGAACTTTTCAGTTCTTTCACAGTATTTTGCATTCTAATATACATGAGCACGGTGAAACCAATGTTGGTAGCTGCTTATTCTGGAAAATCCTTCAATACCCATGGTTCTCTAAACTATTTGTATATATGCTACTACAAAGATATCTACACCCACATTTCAATGAAAAGTGGGTATGTGTGCTGGGAATAAAACTATATGTATCGATGATTTACATAACCATGGGTATTTAATTTGTGCAGTAAAAATGTATACCCTTGGTTCTATAATCCATGGGTTTATATGTATAT
The DNA here is from genome assembly GCA_963277665.1 of Viscum album. Lineage (NCBI taxonomy): Eukaryota > Viridiplantae > Streptophyta > Magnoliopsida > Santalales > Viscaceae > Viscum > Viscum album. The sequence continues at coordinate 1,099,387,655 of OY728157.1, forward strand.
CCATGGTTTACTATAACCATAGGGAATATGAAATTTTAGTGGGATATACCCATGGTATCTATAAAACTATGGGTATAGGTAAATATTGACACCCCAGGAGCCCATAATTCATAAATTTGTGGGTATATCATATACCCACGATTTCATGGGCTATACCCACGGTTTCAAACCAGGGGTATATGTAAATTTTCAAGTAGTGGGGACGACCAAATAGAGATCTTAGAGCTCCATGATGGGGTGAATTCTGATGACCTGGTGAGGGACAATCCTTAGGAACTTGAATGTAGACCATCACATGTTCCACTTGTGTGTTATTGGGAGGTTTCAATTGCATGTAATACTACGCTATGGATCCTTCTCCGATTAAGGTCATATCAAAACTGACCATCATCCTAGTGGTGAACCAAGCCTGTGATAGATATAGACACCAAGGCTGTGATGGATCTAGACCCCAAGGCTATGGTGGATCTAGACCTCAATCTTGAGAGAACCGAAAATATCATGTCATGAAACACAGATCACATGCCACCTAAAGCACATCCTCAATCAGCTGAGGTCGGACTACTAGAAGGCCAAACTCTTCCTATGGAACAGGTGAGACCTCATGTGCAGCATGACGCAGTCTTCGTCTTCATCTTCATGGATCCTCAGCACCAATAGATGCTAGAGGATGTTCCTCTAGGGAAGGAACCTCCTTTCTCAGTGATGGACTCTCGAATATGCTCTCAGAAAGTGCACAATTAGATGACCACATCTTCTATGCTTCAACATAAACTGCTGCCTGACGAAAGACCCCCTACTCCTATTCATCAGTCACAAAAACAAGATTCAATATGTGAGTTACCTGTAAAGTGATTCAAAATGAATTTAAATATAGTTTAATAAACAAAAAAATGAAATTTCATTGACTTAAAATATTATGAATCTCTCTACAGTGTCATGTAAGATACAATATATACTTCATTCTAGACCATGGATCTTACATGATATGATCTGAAAGAAATAATTTCATCGTAGGTTCATATTGGATACAAAATTCTACCCATCTAACCCAGGGGTTGAGAATGTTGGAATGTACTCGATATCAATCTTCATCTTTACCCAATGTTAGCTTCATGTCATGAAGATCCTCTGTCTATCTCGGTGGTAATTGAATCAGCAAAACAAAGATAAACTGGCGCATGACTCTATCAGGTTACTATTGCTCAACAATGAAGAATTGAATGAGGGGTCACCAGAGCCATAAAATCATCACATCCTATAGTGTAGTATGATGGAATCTGGTGCAGTATAGTCTAGTTGGACATATAGGTAATCTGAAATGACATGTGACCTTTATAAAAGCTCCTTACTTAAAAACAAAATGATGCTTTTATTAAATATGTTTGAGAGTGATAGATAGTATATATATACCTGATCAGGTTAGAGACAGTCGATGTTGAGGCAATATGAACCCAAATGGCATGTTGGAACCATGATGAAATTGTGTCTCTGAAACCACCTGTATAATACAAAAATCAAAACTGAAATATAAAGAGAAATTAAATTCTATAACTCCTAGTTGAATCAGAAACCAATAGAGATGAGTGATCATACTAGCATCCACATGGAGCGTCAGGTAGCATCTCCATAGGTAGTGGCTAACAATAAAATAAGGTTGGAATGATGGGATGTGCTCTCATGCCCACATCTGAAGAGGACGATGCTTCCCCCGAGGTGTATGTGGTCTCTATGGGATACCTTGCGTAATTATTTATATGTGTATACCAAGAAGGGTGATCCCCAGCTGTACATCCCAGTTGGATCAAAGTCATCTAGTAGGGATAGATACATCTTGTTAATGTGAACCCTTGAGTGATCAGAAAATAAGGTCACTCCAATGAACAATAATATAAATCCACGGGAAAAATTCATGACAGTCTGGTCGTTAGCGTCATCGAGTAAATGTGGAATCTTCACCTCCATCCAGTGCATAGATATTCACACGCTAGTTGTAGCCCAATGGTCGGCCAAAGTATCTATTCCTAAAAAATCACTGAGAAAGCTCCGGACAATATGCATGGGTGTGTCTCATAACTGATTCCCCCTAGATAAGAAGACCAAGAAGCACCACCACATCCTTGAGGGTTATGGTCATCTCTCCGCCAGGCATGTGGAATGCATGTTTCTCTAGTCTCCACCTCTCCATGAGGGAAGTAAGTAGGTGATGGCCAAAAAATTTGAAATCTGATATGACAATTTCACATAAGCTAGCACATTTCATGTATGGTCTAATGGAATGTGGATGGTCTGTGTGATGAAAATGTTGCACTTGATGCACCCTGATTGGTTGAACCTCGCCTATCTAACACAACCTGGGAAGTATGCCTATACAGATCAGTGAGTAGTATTGTATCCTCTATTTTTATATAAACAAATGAAATGAGTAATAAGTGTAAAATTTAAATATAAAATTTTGTTTAGAATAATGTTATGACTTGTAGAATTTCAGACATGGCATGTTTATTCCGATTATTTTATAAAGTTATTTCGTACCAAAAAGAAAAAGGCATGTCTTCATGTTTCTAAAAGCATATTACTTAAGTGTTTTTAAGATATGATTTTACCTAGAAAAGGTTGTTTTATTAGATATGGTTTTATATATTTATATATATAATCATTTTGACTTTTTTATGTGAAATTATTTTAAAAAATGGTTTTCTTCGTAATTTATGTATGATTTTCCACATGATGGTATGTTTTATGATTACTTTCTCACTTTTATGCTTTATGGTTTTCCCACAGATATAATGATTATGTATTAATGTCACCTTAATTACACATACCACATTCCATTTATTTTTAGTATGAAAGGAATATTTTTATTTGATAGTAAAAGATTTAGGTAAAGTCAAACAATTATACAAAATGATGAATCTTATTCAAAGATCTACATGTTGTGATGCCAATAAGATAACAAATAAAAAAGGTAATGTATTAAAACTAATAATGTAACATATTATAGTACACAACCAACATTAGTGGTTAATACAGTTGATTATATAACACCAAGTGAACATCATGAATGAATTTGGGTGAAATGAACCAAGGCGCAGGAGAAACAGTGATAAAAACAATGGTTATCAAGTAAAACCATTGTCATTTTATCGATGATAATGAAATTGATTTGGGGTTCCTTTATTTTTCATCACTTTTCAATGTATTAATTACCTTTATGCACATTCATCCTCTTCTTGGTTATGGAATGTTTTTACATCATCACCATCTTCACTGTCATCATTCAACCTATGTCATGCTTCATTTACCATGAATAATTTCTTAAAGTTCACTTATTGTAACAGAATCAGTTGTACTAACCACTATTGTTGGTTATATACTATAATATGGACTTTTATTAGTTTGAATAAACTCCCTGTAGTAGTACACATACGCAAAACAAGACACTCTATGTTGAAAAGGTTTTTTGACCATGATTCTGATAGTCTAATTAATATAGACAGTGATGACTGATCATATAATCATTATTATACTGAATGTATATAACATCTTATTATACCCTAATATATGATACTATTGTTTCATAATATAATAATTTATTATAGTATTAGTCGTTGAATATTTTGGAAACTTAGGTAAAAATAAGAGAGAACAACATATAATTTACAATATGAGAATGTGATAATGGAGATAATCCATCATTATGGGTGAGATTGTGAAAACAACCCAACAATGTTAGAGAATCATTTTCAGTTATGAAAGTCTTGATGACATAATGTGCATCTCAAAATTTTCCCATATTCTTGAGGCCTTTCCATCTCATTCTTCATCATGTTGAATTATTGTCTCCCATAGGTACGCAACCGATTGATGTTAAGAATCTATATCAGCTGGCCTTAGAGCTTTGGGAAATAAAAAACTCCCCAATAGAAGTCCATGTTGTAGAATAACAGTTAGCAATGGTTTACATATGGTACACTGGATCAATATATGCTTCCCATGATATGTTCATAGATGTACATGCTATAAAGGGGTGTGTGCATGGAAACTGTAAGGCCTAGATGTTTCCACGTTGGAATTTTCTCACTTCCAGTAACACCGCCATTTTTTCAGAAATGTTATTTTTGATGGAGTCCAAATGACCTAGAACTTCAAATCAAGATTATTCTCAGAAGAAATGTATGACATGATAACTAGAATCTTCTGTAATGTTCTTTTCAATATCTTGTTGAAAGTAGGTTTTGTACCATAGCCCCTATTGAATTCCGTCTTAGGAAAGTTTTTTTCTATCAAATAAGTATTTCAAAGAAAGATTTAATTTCTCTTAAACTGGGGTAGTTATAGGTAACTTGAGATGTCCCTTGAAGGCACCAATGGTGAACTCCACAATGTTATTGGTCATGTATACATGCCTATTCCACCTTTCATATTTCAATGTCTATTTTTCTTTTGAAATATGCATCATATAATCATACAATTCTTGATTAGCATTGAATATTTGTTCAAACTTTTCATTAAACCACCACTAATCTAATTCATATTCTACAAAAAATTTATCATATTTCACAGAGATTGATTTTATCTTTACATTAAAATAATAAAAAATAACCAATACATTGCATACCTATCCTCATGATTACCTTCTTCATAGGTATTTTGTGGAATTTTTTCCACACATTTATTGAAATGTCTCTTAAATAGTAAAGATGGTGTGAATTTGGGGGTCTCCATGTATTATGGTCCTCATTGATTTCCCAATGCTGATCAGATATAAAATTGACAACCTGAATGTGGGTGAAATGGTTGCTAACACATTCCAAAAACCAAAACAATGATAGATAGGTTTATTTCTCCACAATGTAAAAGGAAAGCGGAATAGGTGAACAGTTGTCATCTTGGGTTTCCACAATAAAAAATATGCCCCTGAATTTTCCTTATTGAAATTTTCCATCTATCTAAATGAATTATTTTCTAAAACAAAATGCGGAGATACAGGGAATGAATGCCCATAACAACATATAATATTGAACATGATATGGATCAAGTCAGTTATCTTGAGACAAATGTTTCTTTGTATCAATATGGAACACATTCTGGTAATTGTTCATCATTATGGTTATAAATTATTGACACACCTGATACGATTCCTCCCAATAATCAAAAACCTTCACAATTGCTTTATGTTTCACCATTTATGCCTTATTATAGGAAATATTATAACTAAATGTTTATGGTATCCTCTCTTCCACAAAGGATATAGGAATATCTTGGCATATCCTAATCATCTCAATGACAATGGATGACACAAATTCTGCTTCCATTGTGGTATGATCATTCTTCAGGATTAGTTGAATGCAAGTGTGAGCTACCTCAATCCTCGAGATTCTCTAACCTCCAAATGAAATGTCTGGAATTACCCCCAAGCGGAATCTACATTCATCTCAATAATTACCACACCATATGAGATATTTATTATGATCTGATTCCTGAACTATATATCTACAGTGCCTATCGATGTGAAATTTCTCTTATTGTCTTTTTAATGCAAATTTACTTGGAAAATTCCTTCCAACATATAATATTTCTTCCATATCACTAAAAATATCTTTTACAACTCTGAGAAACTCAGTTGTAGGTGTGAGAACATTATAGATTAATTTATCCACACATTTCATTGCATCTAACCAAGATTAAAAGAGTGGTGTGTGATTTGTTATGGGTTGAGGCTTATGTAAAACTAAATCATTTCTAGAAACTTATTCCCCAACTTCTAGTGCTCCATCCTCATCAGCATTGTTGTCACCATCTATTTCATCATTATGAAACTCCTCATCAGAATTTGGATTGATATGTATATCTAGGTGATCATATATGTTTTCCTCTTCTACTTTATTTGAAATAGGATCAATTTCATTGGACATACCATCTTCAACCACTCTTGTAAGTCTACATATTTGTACAACTGGATGTTGTTGTTGTATAGTAGAAACTTCAACATATAACTCCATCATGTTATCATCTAACCGTTGAGAAAATAAATTTATTGATTTGTCCTACTATGCATCAGCTACCAATAGACAAGCTTCATTCAATTGTATTTACATGAATTGAAAATGTCTCTCGCTCATAGACCTGATCTCTTGATTGAGTCCCATATTTAAGGAATTATGAAGTCTATCTTGAAGATCACATAGGGTTACACAATCATTTTTACTAACAACTGTTGTTGGTTGTGTACTGTTAGAAGCTCCATACTCAGTTTGAATAACATCCCCATAGTATTACACAGGAAAACAAGACTCTCTACGTCAAAAATGTTTTTTGATCAGGATTCTAATAGTTTAACTAATATTTACAATGATGGTTGAGCATATAATATTTATTAAAATAAAATTATAGGATTCCTTTTTATACCCTAAAATATGATAGTAATGATTATTTATATAAATGTTTATTGGAATATTAGTCATATAATGTTTTGGAAAAACAAGGTAAAAAGAAGAGAAAACATCAAGTTAGTTTACTTATCATTGATAAAATGAAAATTTTGATAATATAAAGTGAAATGGAGAAGAAAAATAAAAGATTAAATAACACATCAATTCCTTACATCATATAATAAATTCCTTGACATTTTTCAAAAGAACATGGTTTGTATGAGATGAGACTCACTTCACATATGTGGTAAAATTCACTTTATTTTTAATTGGCTTCTTAATAATTTCTTTTTAAGATATGTACTTAAATTTTGAATTTTCAGAATCTTTTGCCCTTCTAATGAAATATCCTTGATGTAATATTAGATATTATTATAATGACTTAATATTTTGAATATTAAAAAGATAAATATATATATCTTTAGAGGATTTTATTTTTCTAGAAATTAAAAATAAGCTGGATTTTACCTCATATATGACGTGAGACTTTTGTAATCGAAGCCATGTTCTATTTAAAATTTCAAGGAATTTCATGTATGTTTTAAATCATTCATGTGTTATTTAATGTGTTTTTTCTTGTCCATTTAAATTTATATGATCATAATTTACATTTTATCAATGATAAGTATTATTACCCAATAATTATATCTATTGATTATTTAATCCTAATTTAATCATTAATTAATGTATACATAATCATTGTTAATAATAACTATTATTTCTAAACTATATAAAAATTAAAATACTAATATTTTAGAACATATTCTTATATACTAAAAAATGATGCTAATTTATTTTAGTATAGTTTTTAACTAGTGAATCATTCTTTAATCACTAGTTAATCATTACAATTTTATTCATTAGTTAATCATTCTTTAATCAATCTATAATCGTTCCTTATTCAAACAGTTATAATATGATATTCATTAGTTAAATATTATTGACTAATCATTACATTTTTTTTAATCCTAAGTTTTTCAATAATGATTCTATACTTATTAATTACTATTAATAACTATTATTTATATAATATATGTAACAAAATAAACTTCTTAATAAATAACATATTTAAAACTAATTAAAAACAACGAAATAACTACTAATAACATTCATTCATTAATGAATTTTTCCAAGTCTATTTAATTTTATATCTACATAATTACCATTTTATCATGGATAAATATACTAATTTTATGTTCTCTTCTCTTAAGTATTTTATTAGTTAATAAAAAAAATATGAATCATCTAAATCATATCCCCCGAGTGTGTTAAACTAGGAGTGTTGAAAGACTCATTTTCTTGTAGCAGTTTCCATTCGATTCTAAATCAAATTGGTGTCTTCGGGTTTTACCCCTAGGTAAATCTATGAAATAGAAACATCTACTTTTTTGTATCTAGACAGGGATATGATTTCTTATATAACAACATAAACTTTATGCTATCAAAATTTTAGAATGTTTATTCCTAAATTATTTTGTAGTTAATCAATACTTAATCAATACTGTTAATAAATATTATTTCAATATTAATTACTAAATAAACTAATTAATAATCAAAATATTTATAACTAACTAAACTACATAAAAATTACTTATTTAAAACTAAAAAGTATTCACACTTCAAGATATCTAGGTTTTTTAGTATGGTGAAACGGGCAATTGACATAGGCAGTTGCTAATGGTGGGAATGACCGACAACCTATAGAGATCGTTGAGCTCAATTAAAAAAATGGGGCACAATCGCCCCCACCCACCCCCAATAATAACCTCATGACCCCGAACCCCGACCCCCGACCCCTTCCCTTCGCAGAAGGACCTGCGACCACCGCTCACCCCTCTCTCCATACCCAACGCTACCGCTGTCCTCGATCACCCTCTTCATTCACCCCCAATCCCCTCTGTAGTCACTGCTTCTCCCTATTGCCTTTAATAATACAGCTGGCACCCCTCCCTCAGGCCTCGCTCGACCCCCACTTTTGTCGCCGACCCGGTTGACGCACTAGGAGCCGATGTTGCCACCCATCATCCCTTACAGTGGCCTCTCCCTTGCTTCATCACCCGGCCTCAACCCCCACCTCCACCACCACCTATGCCGTTGGGGTTTACCATCTACGGATATCCTTAGTCTAGGGTCATGTTAGTGTAGGTGAGTATTATTTCACCTTCTTATAATTTTTATTTTATTTATCTCATTTTTGTATAATTTGTTTTCTCAATTATCAATGTTTTATAAATTATTACATACCAATATTCAATAATCAGTTTACTCATTTATATTTATCATACATTACTCCTGGAATTATTATTTGCATCTCAATATTATGATCAAATTGGAAGTTTGTCAAATCATATTTTTTAATCTTCCCCAATGCACTTTGGGAGCATATTTTTTATTCATAACATTAAATTTCCATGTTTTGCAGGGAATTCTTTTCCAACCATCAACACAAGTCTACCACATTATATCAAGTAGACTTTTCTCTTTAAAAAGTTATTTGGATCCTTATATCTATTCTATACTATCATTGATGTACAATATTACATGTGTATTTAGAATAACACACGCATCATTTAAATATTATAATTTTTTTGATGATTCTCACTGATTTTTGTTCTTACATGTGATTCGTTTTGATTGTGATTTCTCTAAGATATAGTAGATGGAATTATTTGAATATAAATTTTTTTATTTATAGTTCTTCACTAATAGTCTACAATGGATTATGTGATTATTTATTTTAAATAAGGTGACATTATGAATTTTGTTGTCCTCTTTATGGGTGAATCTATTAGTGATGGAACTATTGTAAATTTATTGAATTATACATCAATTGAAATGTCATTAATTATGTTATGTAGGTATATATGACAAATTTATATAGATCATGTCTCACTACTAGATAATTGGTCATATGAGGCCCTTGGAACATGTGACTTCCCTCGGCGGTCGCTCACCCAAATTAAAAAAAAATCGGCGCAATTGCACCCCCTCCCCAGATTTTCCTCGCACATCATAACCCTCTTCCCTCGACTCCATCCCTTCATATAGAGACATGTCACCGCTGCCCCACTCTCTCTTCCAACACGTCCATCACACCAGGGTTTGTCACCACCGCCACACATAGAGTCGCGTCCTCCGTCCATCCTCCCCCACCACCGCCCCTCCATCATAGCTTGTTAGAGCACAACCTCCCCCCCCCCCCCCCCGCCACTAACACTATCTCACCTGGATTTGTTACCACAACCCATCTTCCCTCACCACCTCCCCACCCTCACACCTCACCTGACCTCTACCTCCATCCCTGCCTGCGTTCATGCCTTCAGAATCTTCCATCTACAAATCTCGATGGCCTAGGGTTTTAGGTTAACATTATTTCATTTTTGGATAATTTTTCTTCCAAGTATCTCATATGTGGATAATTTTTCATCCAATTATCATTATTCCATGATTATTTAAATCCCGATATTCAATATTCAGTGAACTCTCATCTTATCTTCTCCCTAGGATAATCATGCTCATAATATAAAATGATCTCTCACTATTTGAAATTAATTAATGGCATGTTTATAAATAAATTTACCCTCTTTTAGGCTCATCTATTTCTTTTTTCCCATTTCAGAAATTATTTGACTTCATAATGGACTATCCTTCATGTTTTCATTTGTTTTATAGGCTATTCATCCACAATTTTTAGATATTAAACATGTATGTATTTTATTTAGTTTTTTTTATTTGATTTCAATTGTGTCTTAATTTTGACTAATATTGACTTTTTTGACTACATTGTTTGATACCACTTCTCTTGGATGCATTGAATGTTTGTCCATTCTCTATATTTCATGGTAGCTATACAAATAATGAGATGACCAGATTTTTGAGCCATGATTATGTGTTTTTAATACACTATCAAAACCATCCCATTTAACATTGTCTACTATTATACACTATCATTTTCTTTAATGTCAACTGTTACAGTCTAATGTTATAAACTGTATTATTTTTATTTTCTACTGTTATAAAATTTAATTTAATACTATATTGTTATATACTGTCAACTATTATAAACTATCATTTTTTCAATGTCTTCTGTCGTACACTATTATTTAATATTGTCTATTGTTATAGATGGTCATTAAATATGGTCTACTAATATATACTACCCATTTAATTTTTTGTCTATAGTTATACACAGTCATTTTTTTAAATAACTGGTGTTTTGGTTATTTATTAATTTCAATGGTGGACCTATACACTTGTTTTTCTAGATGTGATAGCTAATAAAGCATAATTCCATTTTTTTTAATGCATTATTGATTTATTATATATACCATTAAAACCCCTCAAGCTCAGATTCCTTGGGATTGTAACATCCCATAGAGGAGGTGTAAAAATTACTATAGTTTATTATCTCCTTTAACATAATCTTTATTATCTACCAGAATCATAGAGAATGAGAGGAGTATAAGATTCCATGGAATGTATAAAAATCATAGAGGTAATATTACACATGTTCGAGATTTTTTTAACTGACATGTCAATGTACTATTGATTATGATTTACAGACCAACAAGGAGATTATGGGGTTTATTGGGATAAGACTAATCTTTAGTTGGAATGTCAGGTGTTTTTTATTGGTTTTATGTATGTAGATTTCCTAGAAGATGGTATTACTTGTAAAATTACATAATCCAATAACTATTTACCTCCTAAATTTTCTCTTGTAGAATTATATTATGAGATTTCTCATAAAACATTATGTGTTTTTTCCTAGGGTGAAAAGAGACTATTTATATTTTCCGTATTTAATTTTTTTTGTATTATATTTGTAAGTTGATTGAGAATTGAGATTAAAAAGTATAAAGTTGTCTGAATACTAGTTTTTTATTTTGTGATTTCGTTATCTAGATGAAAAATATTTATGGTGATTTTGAATGGATGATATCAGGATGATTGCATTAAAAGGAAGATCATGAATAGAAATTTCATTCTTTTGGTCAAAAGTTTTTGATGTTATATTTCTGCTTTTCCATTTTTTATATTTTATATATCTAGTTTTATATATTGAGTTTTGTTTTGTTCCTTGTTTATATTTATTTCGATTTCATCATTTCCATGTACGTTTTGTATTTTATGGGCTCCTGGAAAGATGGATGTCTCACAAGTGGGGAAGATTCTCCCAGACATTAATATTGATTTAGAATTTCTTCATGGATATTATTATTGTCTAGTATTTTAGAATCTATCTGGATTCATGATTTTATTATCTTTGAAGCTTGATAATATGATTGATGTACTTGTTATGAAAACTATGATATCATTTAATTAGTGCAATCTGATGATAACCACCCTTTATAAAGTGATATTGAATGATCCTTTCACTCAATTCTAAAGATTTATCATGTATATTTATAATTGGATTTTGACATTCATATTTTACCTACTCTTTTACTAGAATAGTTTATCAGTATTGTTTTAAATAGCATAAATGGGTCTTCTCTAAATTTTTTTGGTTGCTGGTGAAATGGTGTCTAGGATGTTCTTCTTATGAATTATTCCTTGGTTTTTTTATTCAGTGTGGTTGTAACTGATTTCGGGTTTGGTTTAAATTTTAAAAATTTGCAGTCTAGAGACCGATTATGATGTTTCTCTAGGCCCTTGTGCTTAAGGAGAAACCCTTCTACAATGAGCTCAGGGTGAAATCTAGATGTTTCTCACCTTAGGTGGATTTTAAATTTTACTTTCCTTCTACTTAATCAAAATAACCTACCACATTGAACCTTCTTCACAAGATGAGGTTTGTATGAGGTTGTTTTTTGGTTTTTTTATGCTGTTAAAGATCGGGTTTTTATAGAAAAATTCCCAGGTTAATGACTGCCTTAGGCGGTCTCTAATGCTATCATTTTTTCGGAATATTAGCGATATCTTTTGAAGGTCTCTACTGCTCCTCTAGGAGACCGCTGTCATAGTCGGCCATATGGTCCTTATAGAGACTGACAATGGCGGTCTCTATTGACCTTTACTGACATGCCAACTACCACCGCCATTGGTCATCGATGAGCTGTCACTAAATCCCATTAGTGACCATTTTTTGTGGTGGCTAATGGTCAATTTTATAATAGTGTCAATTAAATAAATAAAGAAATGAACATTAAATAAAAAATACCTATAAATGATGCTTCTTAAAAAATGTTTCTTTTAGACCACCGAACCCACAACATGAAACACATATTTTTTAGAGAGAAAGTCAGTGTAATTAAGAGATATGAGTGAAAAATGATTCAAGGAGAAGGTGGGGTGCTATTTTATAGGGAATTAATGAAAAGGTGCCAGTGGGGGTTATGCATTTTTCTTTTACGTTAGGTGAACGATGGAAACCCCACTACCTCCATTCGCCTAAAATAAAGGTAAAAAAAGGTACCCCCACCATCTTTGGACTAAACTGAAAGTTGGAAGCGGGGCTACCACCATTCAATAATATTTTAAAAAGACGTAACATAGACCCAATGTAGAAACAAATTCAAAATCACATAAAAAACTCCTTATAGATGATACCCTTAAAACCATATAAAAACAAGTTATTAAAATGAAATAATTAAATAGGATGATTTATTAATAAATTTAAATTATATGTTAAAATTTACAATTTCTAAAAAATAAGTAAATGAACATTAATTATTAAAAAAAATTATTCTGTAAATAGATTTTAATGAGAAAGATATTTTAATAAAATAAATCTAAACTAATTATAACGTTAAAATAATAAAATATATTTTAAAAATTAATGCCAAATAGAATAAAATAATTGACTAATTTATTTAATAAATAATTAAAGAAATTATAAAATTAATCAAAATGTTTAAATTATAATCACTTGAAACCAAGTATTTGATTATTTAAATAAAATAAATTTAATATTAATATTTAATTAATTAATTAATTAATTAAAAACAAGGTTAAAAAATTATAATTAAACAAATAGACATATATCAAACATTTAATAAGGTAATTAATTATTTTAACATTGAATTAAGAACAATTAATAATTAATCCATTAAAACATTATTTTCATAACAAAACCATGATTAAATTAAACATTTTATGTGGAAAATTAGTATCAAAATATATCCACATAATAGGAAACCACATAGTCTAAATAATAACATTATTATTAATCATTTCATAAACAATTTATAAATCTGACATGAATAAAACTTTTTTCAAAATACAGCAGTAAATTAACAATTTAAATCCTAAAATTATTTCCCTAGAATACCTACCAAAATAGAAAGGTTCTCATGTAATTATTGAAAAAATCAATCAAGGGACTATTTATTTATCAAAAATATGTTTCATCAAACATCACACAAGAAACAACAATTCCAAGCTTTCACATGCTATAAAATTTATTTAAGAATCAACATCTAGAAGGTTCTATAAATATTCATGACATTGAAAATTATTTTTGAAAAGATCATGAGGTGTTAAATGGAGTCCATGTGTGATATTTAGCTTAGGTTTGACTTGAATTTATCTAAGAGTGAGTCAAATTGGAGGTGCTCTTGTACCCTAGGTGAGAGACCGATAGTGGATTTGGTTTTTTTTGGAATGGAACAAGACATGATGTTTCACAAATATTCATGTTTTAAAATTCATGGGGGTGTTTTTAATGCAATGGGATGATTTTAGTTTCTTATGAATTGTGATTGAGAAATGAGATAGTGTGTCGATGAGTAAAACTAATCATTTTTAGTGAAACTTTATCCAAAGGGGGACTAAATAATGTTTTTTCATGATATTGGTTGGGGTTGAGATGGAAACCACATCAGGCGTGTTGTTCACCATATATATTTATGTTTGGTTTATTATGTAAAGTCAGTTAAAAATTATTATTCATTTTAAAATTATTTATTCTATGAAATTAATGTTTGGACTTGAGTTCTTTAATTATTTTCATTCATTAATTTATATAAGTTCATACTTAAAAATTCTATAAGCTCAAAATTGTTTTACAATCCATAATGGAATGTGGATATCATATGTTTGGGTTATGTTACCTAACTTTATTTTGATATAGTAACATGAATATTCACATGTTTCAATAAAGTAAATTACTATTAAGTACATATTTTTGTTTTGATATATTTAATAATTTTTTTAATACTGAATTTATTTGAAAATCATGATTATAAATGGTATGAATATACTTAGTTAATTATTCAGTTTTATACCTTCAGATCATAACTTTGGATGGGTGAAAATCTTGTAAAAAAACATCTTTGTTATAATCAAAGGATACCAATTATCAATTATCAAGAAATATAGTTTTATATACATATAAATATTATGTTTTTATTCTTTTAAGAATATACAACCATTATATTTTTTGGAAATTTATCTTTAAAAGGAATTAAATTTTAAACAAGAATTTTGAAACCATTATTATACTATTTCTTTTTTCATTTTAAATGAAAAAAAAATCAATTGATAATAATTTTTCGTAGCACAATACTTATTTATAAAAAACAAATTTAGAAGTCCATTTTGAATTTGTTTTTAAAGAAATTAGTCTATGATGGAAAATCCAATATAATGAAATGTTACTAAAATGAAATAAATAAATAAAACAAAATCCAAATATGAAACTAAAGTGTAGAATATATAATAAAATTAAATAAGGGTGATGAGGAAAAAATTCCATAAAAGTGAAACTGAGTATCAATTAATATATATAATAGTGAAAGTATAAGCCACAATACATGGGGAGGAGCTCTGACCAATAAGTTCCAAAGATAACTGACTCGCTCATAGAATACTAGTCTATTATGCGACCAAAAGAAGTAATGCAACACGGACCTCCCATGGAAACCAAAAATGACCCCTAGATAATACCTCACTTAAGCTCGTGCATCACACATATATTTATCATCCTATTTATGGTTTCCCATGTGAGAAAAAAAAACAAAAATTCTGATATAAATCATTCATTCCATTAACATTAACAAATCATAATTAAGAACACTGGTAAAATTATTCCTCCTTTCGTAATCCCATTTGAAGGATCCCAAGAAAATCAATCATTTTTCTTGAGACTATTTTCAAAAACTAGGTAAGATCAAAAACATTTTCAAATGAAAAAAACAACATTTAAACCCCCTATTTAAAAACCAATATAAGAAAACCAAATTTTATCAATGTCTTTACATTTTCAAATTTCTCTTTAAATGTTATAAGCATATGCAATTACAGACGTATATATCAAAATAGCTCTCATTAAAAATATTCAAATATTTTCATATGAATACATGCATGTGTCTACTATATATATATATACACACACACACCAATAAAAATGTGTATAAGCATCAAATATAAAAGAATAATCCATAAAATTGGACATAAATAAATAACAAAATAACAAAATAAAACATAAGATAACATCTCAGAAAACCCAAAATTAATAAATGTTATAAACTCAAAGAAATATATTTCATAAATAGTCTATAATAATTTTAAAACGCCAAATTACTTTATGAAACCCATCATAAATATTGTTTTGGAAAAAATATAATTTATTCTTTGAATGTAGATAAAAAACAAAGCATAATCCATAAGAACCTAATTGGAAATCAATTATAATCCCTTAAAAACCTTAAGCAACAAGAATATTTAATTCCAGGTAAAGCCATATACATATAATAATTTTAGAAAATCAAAATTCATCTACAAAATAACATGATACAAATTATGGAAAAGATCAACTGTAAATACACATACCTATGGATATCACAGAAAATGTAAAACATTCAACAATAGTGACTAGAAGGATTAATGAACAAGGGAAAACAACGATGGGAAATAAAAAGTAAAAATAACCTTACATTGAACTAAAAAAAGAAATCAAACATCGAATATGAGGAGAAAATTAAAAACTGTGGATTCAATCATTGATTTGTTCAATAGAAAGTAGATATATCATGAAAGATTGGATACGTTTGACCCTTAGATTCGTTCAAGCCATGATTCATTTGACCCATGGATTTTAGGAGATGAATTCCGAAAAAAGGGGAGTTCTACGGAAGGTTGAGATATCGTGATTGATTCGGTCAGGGTGAGGTTTCTTTAAATAGATCAGGAAGACTTCTAGAAGTTCATCCAAAAAAACATTGGTAAAGATACCTTTTATCCGTAATAAATTAATAAGAACTGAGAAAAGATATCATCATCAGCACTAAAACTTTAGCGATGATAAATGATTTATAATTATAAACATAAATAAAAAATATATATATTTATATAATAATATATTTATTTATTATAGTCTTATAATTAATTAAATATATAATTATTTATTTGTAATTATATAAATACTATTTTTTTTAAAAATATTATATATATATATAATTTTAAATATAAATATAATGTTTTATTTATAATTATTTATTTATAATTATAAATATTTAAATATCATTATATATAGAAAATAGGTTCAAGAGATAGGAAATCTTTCACCTAAAAAATGTATTAAAAAATAATGATGTCAAAGGGATGAGGATGGGTGAGGTCAAACAAAGAGGAATTCCCTCATACAAAAGGGAAAACTATAAATGATGAATAGGATCATTCCCATAATCATGGTCAGAGTCATCATTTTCAATAGTATATTCACACTCTGATTAAGAGTTCCTTTGATTTAAGATCACAATGTACATTCCCTTGGTCTATTCTTACTTCAGAGTGACCTATCTCTTTAATTCCATGGAAGAAGAAACATTTTGGCCACACTCTCATGCAGCAACACAATCATCTCTACCATGTCCTCGACCATCGCCTTTTGGATGCCTACCCAATCTCCACGGTATTTTTCCAAATTCCTTCAGGTTCTTCTTTTTTTAATGTCTCTATTGTCCATTACGTGACCAAAGTCCTATATAACATTATCACCCTACTAAATAGCCCTATCCCTATATGTGTTCAAGTCCACCTTTCAAAAATCTCCATCAACCACTTTATTCCGACATGGTTCAATCTGCTGTGGAGTAACATTCCCAAGAATTCAAGTTCTAGCTAAATTTGTCCTGACCATGGAAAGAACATTCTGTATCATATTGGTTGGGGAGACATATTGATTCGATTTCTTATTAGAGACCAGTAGAAACACATCCCGATACACAGTCTTATCTTCAATGTTTTTTCTACATTCATCCCTCTCTACAGAAAAAAAGAAGTTCCAATCAAGCAGTAATCCATCCTTGAATGATGTTAATCATTTATAGATAGTGTTCCTAAAGGTATGTAGGCTGACACATGTGTGTCAATCCTCTTCCTCCTTAGGTCATCATTTGTATTTGTTCCCATGGAACCTATCTCAGCAGTGGTGCGATCATTCGCAACATCTTTCCTCAAAAATTTATTACTAGAATGATACAAGGTACTAACATTCTTGACTTGAATATTTGAAACATTCTTATAGTTGGATACCTCATTCCCTACAACCTACCAAAAATAAAGAATGCCGGGATAAATTCATAATCAAAATTAACTTCAATTTTATCACCTTTTTTTATTAAAGTTGCAAAAATATCCAAAGGATTTATCATGTTAGCATCCATAAGGACTTTAAAAAAGTATGAAAATTTCAATTCAATAGTGTTTTAATTCATATTAATTGGATAACCAATACAAGAGATGAGATCATTAAGAATTATATAATTCCATAACACCCATCTAAGACAATGAATTATTTTTCAGATTTATGCAGATGTATGTATTTTTGAATATTAGTTGAAGATCAAATCCCAAGAATAAATATGAAAACCCCTGGATTAAGAACATAAAAAATGGATCACCAAGCAAAAGAACGACCATCCACATTATAGAAAATGAAATGAAAATATCATCAGCCAATGGGGAAAATTATCCACTAGGATATTCCAAAAATCTGGAAGACCCCCATTTTAACATCCTCAGTATTCATTGGATTTTCACCCTTAGAAAGAATTAAACACCCAATTAGTGAAAACATACATGCATTCAACAGCTCCTTAAGAGCATATGGGTTTGCTATAAATGTGAAGGTCCCATTCCCAGATCTAGAAGAAAGAGATGCATTAGCCTCATGAGGGAAATCATCATTTGAATGAGTACCATCACCATTTTGGAGTTTCAATTGAATAAAGAATTCAGCAAAGGATAAGACCTGGTGTAGGATCTATGATAGACGATGCGAGGGTCCTGGATTTTTCAAATTGGAACCACTAAAGCCATGAGCCAATAGATCAACCCTCACTGAAACTCCATTATCATGAAAATGATCAAAATCGCTAACATCCTGAAAGATCTATAGAGAAATATTCAGATTCTAAACCCTCGTAGCATGGTTGCGATGATCACTAGGAGATCTTCTCTCCTCTTCATCTATCAAATCTTATCATTATATATATTTTTATAATTATATATAATTATATAATTAGATATACATTTGATAAATATATTTAAATATAAATTTACTACAAATAACCATTACTAAAATATATTTATTATAATTTTATAATTATAAATATATTTATATAATTATATATATAGTAAATATATTAATTATTTAAATATATTTATTATAATTTTATAATAAGTAAAATATATAATTATTTATTTATAATTATATAAATAGTTTTTAACAAAATAACATTTATATATTTATATCATTATATATATTTATATAATTATATACTTATAAATATTTAATAAATATATATATAGTAAATATATTAAATATTTAAATAATTTCTTATAATTTTATAAATATTTAAATATATATAATTATTTTTTTAAATATATAAATTATTTTAAAAAAAATTATATCAATTTATTTATATGTATAAATTTATATATTTATAAATATAGTAAATATACATTTATAATTATATTTATTTATAAATATTTATATAAAAATATATTTTTAACATTATTAATGAATATATAATCTTAAATGCATTGATGTTAAAAAGAAGTGAAATTGTATAATTAAAAATGAATACAATATAAAAATATTGAAAAAATGGTTTTGTTTTATAAATTAAATATAGATTATAAAAAAATATTGAAAAATATTGAAATAAATATGTGTACCTATTGAAAATATTAATACATAGTAAATATATATATATAATATAAAATTACTAAATTCCCCAAAAAATCATTCAAATGAATTAATACCAACTGTAATAATATTAAATATAAATAAATAAAATTTCATGATTAAAAATAACCTATTTGAAATGTATCAGGTTTAAATGATATTATAAAATTAATACTAAAATTTGAATAAATTACATAAATATTAGGTGTATGTGTTTCTATATAAGATTTCATTAATTAGGTAAATATATGTTTTTTAATGGGATGGATAAAGCCCCTCTATTGACAAACAAAAACAAAGAAATTAAAATATTGGGTCATATATGAAAATACAACCCTCAATAGTGAAAAGTCAATGAATAATCTTTTCTCTAATCGTAATTCCAATTCTCCACCCCTCATCATGCATTGCAGTCCAATCAAAATGCCCAAATCCATGGCTACAACCATGACCTCTAGGGTGGCAGCATCTCTTACAAGATATCCCTTGTTTTATGTTTTATTTGACGTCAACGATATTTGAGTCAAATGTATTAGCCTCTAATTTATCAACGAACCTCTTATATGCTTCATCTATAAAAATATCATTAGGGACTTTCTGTTTTGGATTCTGGGAAACATTTTCCTTTAATCCACCTGCATAAGTAACATCATCTCCCATCAAGAGCTCCGAGGACCTGGGATGCATTATCGAGAAGTCCTCTTAGGCCTCGACTACTTGAGAATCATTTTTTTCCTTTATTGAGTGTGTCAAGCACTCCAAAGATATTTGAAGAATATACTTGTGGCATACTTGGACTTTCCATTCCCTGTGCAATTTTGGGTATGGAACCACATGAATATTCAGGTAGTGTAGATGCAAACTAACTACATACACTTAATTAGTATTTTATTTGAAGAGGTGTAAAATAAAGAACCATAGCCATACCCCTAGAAGACATATTAGGAGTAGATTATCCTTGAATAGAATAATTAAATCTAGTTTTCTGAGGAACTAATTGAAATCAATCATTATCCACAGAAACCTTGGGTGAGGTACCTTTGTTACCATCTAGACTAATTTCACTATGAACCTCTACCCTTATGTTAGGAGTCACATGTATATCACTAAGAATCATATTCTTAGCAACAAAAACTAGGTTTCTTAATGTAGAATCTGGAAAATCCTAGGAGCATTTAACTTTAGGCCCATCTAAGGTGGTCTAATTAGACACATCCCTATCCACCTTTTACTTACCTTTTCTTGTATTTGTAACAATTTTTATTTCCTATATGATTTTTTGGTCCAAAAATTTATGAACCAATGTTTCATCAGCTGAACCCTATATCCCTTCTTCAAAATGTCCACCCATGATTTGGTAATTGGTTGCTGGAAGAAAACAATATTTTGAACACCTATAGAAGAAATCAGAGAATAGGATACATCATCAACATTCTGTAAAGAAGTATTCTCAACTGGTTCTATAATTTCTCAACTAAAAAACATCTGAAACAGAATGATTAACCTCACCATTTCCACAAGAAAACTGCCCTTCAGTGGAAGGCCTATCATATCCAGCATCAGTTTCAACATTATTGTCATTAAGACACAACCAAACTTGGACAACATCATGACTATTCTGACCACTAGATTGGGATTTAACCAGCTCCGGTAAATTGTAACTATCTTGAAAAGATTTCATTAACATCCTAAAGAATGAATTCACATCATTCCCACATGTAGTATAGAACTCAAAAATAAGTGATATCCTACAATTAAGAGGATCATTTCCAATGACATTTCATTAAATACAGAATTTAGGAATCTTCTTGTAAACAATTCTCAATTCAAACTCATTCTAAACAGTAGAAAGAAAAATATGATCAACCAAAGTAAAATACGGATCAAAATTAACCAAAATATGTGGAAAATGACCAATTCATGCCACTTTCGTTTCCTTTCCCATTTTAAAAGGGACTCTAATTGACAATGAAATTTCATAATGGATTTTTAGGTGCCATAGAATACTGTTGACCTCACCTGTTTTGATAAACCTAATCATGCTTTAATATGTTTTGATAATCTTAATGTGTGCTTGTAATTCTATATATATATATTCTGAATATCAAAATAGTCTTTAGAATATGTAAATCAATTATTATCTATGTTTAATCATACTTTGACATAATTGTAACCCAATTTGGATATTTTTTTCATAGAATAGATAAGTGTTAAGTCACTGATATGCTCAATGATACTGATATAGACCTACCGGTATATAGAGCAAAGGTCAACGATAAGAAAAGGTCACTGATAAGCAAAGGTCACCAATATATAGAGCTACCGATATGTGTAAGTCCACTAGTAAGCAGATGTCACTGATAGATTCAGTCTACCGATAAGGAACCCATAATACTCAGAGCTACCGATAGAAGCAAAGCTACCGATAGCATAAGTCTATCGGTATGCACTTAATCACTGGTACAAAACAGATATACTGGTATGCATAGGCTACCAATAAAAAATTCTACCGATACGAGCTACCGTTACACCAGAGCTACCGTTAGAGTAAGTGTACCCTCAAGACGAGCTACTGAGAGATCCAAGCTACCAATAGGAGTCACTGGTACATAGACCTAGTAAAACACGGAGTAACTGCTACCTATACAAGGAGCTAATGGTACAAGATCAAAGATCTACCGATAGATCTCACCGCTATACAAATTCCACTGTTACAAGTCTACAGACAGAGAGCTACTGATGAAAGACTTAACGTGTCACTGAAACATAAACTCTATACTTTGTCAATATTATTAAAATAATGTTAAAAATAATATTTGATGATTTTAATGCAATTAATGTTATTTAATGATAGTTTTTGTCATGTCAGGGAACTGTACCTCGTACCTTTAAAAAGGTAATCATTCCCATTTACTAGAGGTGAATGCTAAAAAAGGAAGGACAATGGTCGGGCATAAGGGTGGAAAAATAAGGACTGAAGAGTGCTAAACAGTGGTTCGTACACACAGAAAAAGGATAAATCCATACTGAAAGAATACTGGATATACACAAATCCATTCATACAGGAAGAGAACACAAACTCAAACTTAGTCGAGGAGTGAAGAACTACAACGAGCTCTTCATGCACTCAAGCTGATCAAACAAAACTTGAAGAAAATTACCCTCTGTTTTTCAGACAAAAACCACAGAAGGACTCAGAAGCATTCCTGATTAATCTAAAGAGTCTAGAGCTACACTTCAAATCACTATAGTATTCTAAAACTCATATCTACTCTCTCAGTGATTCTTTTATTTACATTTTGAGCAGTGTGTATACTATGTATATTTTCTACACACACTATCTCTTGAGCTAACCTGGAGGATTTATAAATACTCACACAAAACTCTTATAACTCTTTTATGTCCCACTGTGGATAGTGGTTGAGGTCAAGTAGGACCTGGACAGCCAGTGTGTTGTTGTTTTTGTTTTCCCACGAAGAACTATGGTAGATGTCTTAGTACCTAGACAGTCTCTCTACTGTTGATTACCCCGATCCAGGGTGTGGATCAAATTTATATAATTTTTTTGAGAGGACTACGTCTTGGCTTGAGACTGAACCTCTTGGTTATATCTATTGTTCATCTTAGATTAAGTCTAAAGTATACTATATATTTTATATTCCACTGCTAAGTACTTTGAAATATAAACATATTTTAGATTAACTCTGATAGTTAAACTATCAAGTGTTTGTATTTATTGTAAGGCATTAGGTTATCTTCAAACGTTAATTAATCTTCATATTAGATTGACTGAGAACTAACCAATCTATTGAAAACCTAAATGACTCTTTGCAGTTTTACAAATTAACTACAGTTTAACATAGTATTTAAATAGGGGGATTTTAAGAGAAATATTTTTAACAGAAAATATAATTGGAACTCAATTAACCCCCCTCTTGAGTATCCACTCCGACAAAACTATTGTATCAGATGATTGTTTATTATTAAAGGTTTTTGAACTGTGATTTTAGTAGTATTATAAAGATCTTAAATTTCTGTTAGTTCTAAATTTTATCTCTTTAAATATATTTTCTAAAATCGAAATATGGAAAATATATTAGAAGGTTCTACTACCAATAGGCCATCTTTCTTTAATGGTACAAATTATGCTCAGTGGAACCTTAAAATGAAAATTCATTTGGAGAGTATGGGATTTGATATCTGTACTGCTATAGAATCTCAATATAAGATTCCAGAAACTGATAGAACTACTTGGGATGAAGCTACTAAGACTGCCTACAATAATAACTGTAGAGGAATGAATACATTGTACTGTGCTTTAGGTGATGTGGAATTTAACAGAATATCTGCTTGCAAAACTGCTTATGAAATTTGGGACACATTGACTATTTCTCATGATGGAACAAAAAATGTTAAGGAAATTAGATTGAACACATACACTATTAAATATGATAATTTTAAAATTAAGCATGATGAACCCATTTATGACATGTATCTCAGGTTCAATGATATTGTCAACACTATGAGCTCTCTTGGTAATGTTGTTCCTGCAAAAGAACTGATCATGAGGATATTAATATGTCTGCCTGAAATATGGAGAGGCACATATGTTTACATTAGGGAATCACATGAAATCATCAAACTGCCTATTAAAGAATTAATTTGTATGCTAATGATGCATGAGTAAGAGATGAAGGTCAAAAAAGAGGAGGATGATAAACCAAGCAAGAAGTCAGTAGCCTTCGAGACATGTGCTTCAAAGAGTAAAGAAAAAGGAAAAATTCAATGTGAAAGTGATAGTTCAAGCAGTGATGAGAGTGCATCTGACAGTGATGTAGAGATGGATCCAATAGCCATAAAATTCTAGAAGTTCTATTGGAATAATAAATTATTTAGAAAATAAAATTACCATAAAAAATATGACAACAAAGGTCATTAGAAGAAGGATTGGAAAAAGTCTGATAATAGTGATGAAATTGACTGCTATGAATGCAAGTGGAAAGGACATGTAAAAGAAGATTTTCCAGAATTGAAGTTCAAAATGAAATATGACTTCAAGGACAACAAGTATAAGTAAGCTATGAGTGAAACCTGGAGTGCTTCATAAGACAACACAACTGAGTCTGATGTTTCTAATTCTGAAAAGAATCTTTCCAACATGTGTTTCATAACTAATAATTCTGAGGTACCTGTTTCCCCTATGCTGAATGATTATTATTCTGGTAATGAAAGTAGTGATGATAATATTTCCAAATATTAATTGTTTGAATATTTTACTATGCTAGAAGAAACTTGTAATTAATTTAAGAAAAAGTATAAGAACATAAAGAAACAACATGCTTTGACCAGTACTGTTAAATCTACACTTGATATAGAAAAGGAAATGATTGCTCAATTACTTAAGGAAAACACTTAACTGAAATTGTCCAATGATCAATTAAGTAAGGACTTAGGGAAATTCACAAATGGAAAGAATACTCTTACTCAAATGCTAGGAAAACAAGTGGAAACATGATATAACACTGGAACATGGTATCAGCATGGACATAGATAGATTTTTAAGAATAGATTTATTCCGAAATCTGTACAGAATGGTGCTAGCTCATGTTCTGGGAATACATATTCTTCAACTAGTTAATCACATGGTTATAGATCAAATAAAGTTTATATTTCAAAATATATCAATTTTGTAAACTATTTGAGACCCATAAGACAAATCTGGGTACCTAAATCTTTGATTGCTAACCTGTCTAGACCCAAGAAAATCTAGGTACCAAAATCATTTTCTATTTAAATCTGTTTTATAGGAAACTTTCTTGAAGAGTTCTCATAAGAAGGTATGGTACATAGAAAGTGGATGTTCATGGCATATGACTATAGATTACTCATTCTTCATGAGTTTAATCAAATTTGATGGAGGACATGTAACCTTTGGTGATAACTCTAAAGGAAAAATCATCGGCCTAAGACAGATTGGAAAAACTGATTCAGTTTTAATTTCCAATGTTTTACTTTTTGATGGAATTAGATATAATCCGTTGAGTATTTCACAGCTGTGTGATGATGGTTTTAATGTCAAATTTGAAAATGATTCTTGTAATATTTTTAACTGTAAAAATGTTTTAGTATTTCCTTCTTTGAGAAATGAAAATGTTTATGCTGTTTATTTGAATTCTTTATCTAAACAAAATATTACTTGCTTAAATGCTTTTCAAAAAGAATCTTGCCTATAGAACAGATGATTAGGGCATTGTAACATCCATTAACTTAGAAAACTGAATATGAAAAACTTAGTTAGATACCTACATAAACTTGAGTTCCCAACAGACAATGATTGTAATCCCTGTCAAAAGGGAATGAAACATATAGTTTCTTTCAAATTAGAGAAAGAAGTTTCAACTTCTCAACCTCTCAAGTCGGTTCACATGGATGTTTTTGGACCTTCTAGAGTTTCTTGTTTAAATGATAATCACTATGTCTATGTCTCAGTAGATGACTACTCTAGGTATACTTGGGTATACTTCTTATCTCACAAAATTGAAGCTTGTTCTTTCATTATTAAATACTCCACGTCTGTAGAAAACAATAGTGGACTTAAGATTAAGAGTTTGAGGAGTGACCATGGTCGTGAGTTAGAAAATCATGAGTTTGAATATTATTTCCCACACAATGGCTATAGTCATAATTTTTCTTCCCATAGAACACCTCAGAAAATTGGTGTAGTAGAAAGAAGAAATTGAACCCTCCAAGAGATTGCAAGCATTATTCTTAATGAGTATGACATGAAAATTTACTTTTGGGTTGAAGATGTCAATACAAATTTTTTTATTATAAATAGAGTCTTGATTAGAGATTTTCTCAAAAAGACCCCTTATAAGATGTGGATTCATAGGAATCCTAAGGTTAATTACTTCAGAGTTTTTGGATGCAATGTTTTTATTCTCAATACAAAGAATAATATTTACAAGTTTGCTTCTAAAAGTGATGAATGAATTTTTCATTGTTATTATTTAACTAGAAAATCCTATAGAGACTTTAATAAAAGAACCAAATGTGTGGAATAATCTGTTCACATCATGTTTGATGAAACAGATCCACATGAACCCAAATCATTCATTGAAAATCCTGAAGAAGACTTGTCTGATCTAGAACTTAGTGATAATATCAATGAACCTATTGTAAAGATATCCAGTTCTGGAATCATTCCAGAACCTACTTCTATTGAACCCGAACCTACAGATGATCTTGAAATTTATAGTCATACCTTTACTAGATCAACTAGGATTCAAAAGAATCATTTTTTAGATGTTGTTGTTGGTAATCTTGATAGAAGGACACAGACTAGAGCATCTCTAAGAAATCAGGTTGAACATCACGCCTTTCTTTAATAGCTAGAACCTAAAAATATCAACGATGCAATCAATGATGAATTTTGGGTAATGGAAATACAAGAAGAATTAAATCAATTTAAAAGAAACAAGGTCTGGAAATTAGTTGACAGACCTAATGAAACTATGACCATAGACACTAAATGTGTTTTTAGAAACAAAGTTGATGAGTTTTAAAATATAGTTATAATCAAAGATAGGTTAGTTGAACACAGGTATAGTCAAGAGGAAGGTATAGACTATGAAGAAACCTTTGCACCTATAGCTATATTAGAAGCCAATAGGATCTTACTTGCCTATGCTGCTCATCTGAATTTCAAGTTATATCAAATGGATTTCAAAAGATCTTTTCCAAATGGATTTATAATTGATGATTTTTTTGTTGAATAACCACCTTGATTTACAAACCCCCATTTCCAAAATAATGTTTTTAAACTTTCTAAAACATTATATGGTTTAAAACTAGCTCCAAGAGCTTGGTATTATTGAATTATAATTTTTCGTATTTCAAAAGGATTTAATAAAGGGATTTATGACCCAACTCATTTTATTAAAATAATTTATAAATATGTTTTGATAGTAAAAATCTATGTTGATGATATTATTTTTGGATCTTCTAAACATTATTTATGTACTGATTTTTCAAAGATTATGCAAAATGAATTTGAAATGAGTGTAATGGGAGAACTCAAATTTTTTCTTGGATTTCACGTTTTTCAAAATGAAAATTATATTACTTTGAATCAAAGTAAATATAAAAAGGATATTTTAAATTTTTTTGGTTTGGATAGAATTAAGGAAACTGATACACCTATGAGTAATGTTTGTAAGTTGGACATTGATGAAACTGGGAAACCAGTGGATCAAACAAATTATAGAGGTATTATTGAAAGATTAATTTACCATACTACTTGTCGACAAGATATTATGTTTAGTGTGTGTGTATGTGTTCAAGATTTCAAGCTAATCCAAAATAATCTCATTTAATTTTTGTTAAAATAATTTTCAAATATCTTCAACATACTGTAAATTTGGGTTTGATTTATCCATAAGGACAATATTTTGAATTAATGAGTTATTCAGATGCTGACGTTGTTGGTTGTACATTGTATAGAAAAATCACATCTTGAAAATGTCATTTATAGGGAAAATCCTTAGTATCTTGGTTTAGTAAGAAACAGAATTCAGTTTCTTTTTCCACTACTGAAGCAGAATATATAGATGCTGGTAGATGATGTGAACAAATTAAGTGGATGAAACACACTCTTTTGGACTATGGATATGATTTTAAGCACGTTTCAATAAACTGTGATAACACTAGTGCAATTAATATTTTAAAGAACCATGTATCTCACTCTAGGACCAAACACAATGATGTAAGGCACAACTTTTTGAGAGATCATCTATAAAAAGGTGATATTACTCATGAATTTATATGTACCAAACATCAATTAGATGACATTTTCACCAAACCTTTATGTTTGGATAGGATAAGTTACATTAAACATGAGTTAGGAATGTTTAACCTTGACCGTTAGAATCCTCACTGTTATACCTCGCCATTAGAAACCTCACTGTTATACCTCACCATTAGAAACCTCACTGTTATACCTAACCATTAGAAACCTCACGGTTATACCTCACTGGTATGAAACCTCACTGTTACACCTCACCGGTATGGACCTCACCATTAGTGGACCTCACTGATAGGAATTCTCACCGGTATATCCCACCATTAAGTATGCACTTTTTTAAAATTATTTCTTTAGCTTCCAGAATCTATATTGTCTATACTTTACTTATTTTATTTTAATTATTTATTTTATGATTGCTAAATGATAAAACTAAGTCTTAGTTACTTCTCAATCCACTGAACTCTCCCTTCACCCTTAATCCTTACCTCCCAAATCTCATGAAAAACCTAAGTTCCTCGAACCCGAGATGGAAAAAACAAAACTCCATACTATCATAGATGACATTGATGAGCCGAAGGTGAAGAAGCAGAAGACTGGACCTGAAGCAAGTAGTAGTGTTAGTAGAACAAGGTCGAGAAGGCATCTAGTGAACCCACATTTACAAAATAGAGATATTGTAATCTATAAAGAGCTATGTGCGGAATGGCTTATGTCTATTAGATCGTTAGTTCTCGAGGTGTTGGAAGATCTGATGTG
Organism: Viscum album; assembly: GCA_963277665.1. NCBI lineage: Eukaryota > Viridiplantae > Streptophyta > Magnoliopsida > Santalales > Viscaceae > Viscum > Viscum album. The sequence goes on from OY728157.1 coordinate 1,099,416,783, forward strand.
GGTAGAATGCTTCTCCAATAATAATGGCCCCTACTATCCGAAGCTAGTAAAGCAGTTCTATGAGTTTGTGAGTTTTGATAAATCATAAGATGAGAATCGAATGATTTCATTTGTGAATTGAAAGGAAATATATTTTTCATCTGTTGAGTGGGATGAGTACCTGAGAGTACCACATGAAGGAGTTTATGGTTATTCATCGAAGACAGTAACACCTACCAGTGATATTTTTTATTATGATATTTCCTTACAGGGGGTCACTGGTAGTGGCGAGCAATGAAATATTTTGGCTACTGAAATGAATGGAGAGAAGAGATTGTTGTTCAATTTTGTGCAACATGTGCTAAGCCCAAGAAGAGGGTACTTTGAAAATTTGAGATATCAAGATATCTATCTGTTACATCTCTTGAGACATGGTGTGAAAGGGAATATGTGGAGGTTGTTAATGATTCAATTAGAGGATATGACCAGACTCAAATCAAAGACCAAGGCTTTATTATTTTCCAAGTTGATTTCTGTTATGATTAAAGTGAAGGGGGTAGCTGTGTCTCAAGATGAGATAGTGGTAGTAAGGAAAAAATTTTGTATCAGAAGCACAGTTTGAAAATACATGAAGATAATCTGTAACCCATGGAAATTAGAATGGGTTACTGATGATAATAAGCTATTTGATATGTTTAATCCTCTGTATCATCCTTTAAGGCCTAAGGATGTTAGGGATCCAGGTCTAAGACCTGATGAGGAGGAGCCACAATATATTGATGATTCAGAAGGGGAGGGTTCCTCTACAGCAGATGGAGGAGATCCGGAATTGCCTCCTAGCCCAACTCTTGAAATTGTATCACAAGAAATGAAAATTGATTCTTTGAACCTACCTAGTAATAAAAATGTTTTGGGTGTAAAAAATGAAGAGTAATATGGGGAAGAGGAAAACCAGCAGAGATCAGATCAGTAAAGGGCTGCTTGATAGAATGAAGATGAAGTTCATGGATGTGAAGCATCTAGTTCTGCCTGCTTCAGCCTTAGTCCATTGATTGGACACTTCCTAATGTCAGCTAAGGAGTTTTATGAAGTTAAAAAACATGTACCTATTTTATAGGAGCTTCCTGCTGTTGGAGAAATTGAAATAGTTGTATAGGAATCTGATGTGGAAGACAGAGCTGCTGAGGGTGACATTGCTATACAGGAGATGCTCCAGTTGAGGGGGAGCATCCTACCAATTTTGGAAATGTTTCAGTATCCAATTATATTGAAGACTGGACAGAAGAACCAAGTTTTGCGGTCTGTGGATTAGATTACCTAGATTCTAATAATGAGACATCCCTCAGTCGACCAAAAGTCAATCATGATATTCAATCCGAGTTCTACCTGAATATGTGCTCAGAAAAGGTTATATGGATAAGTTAAGGTCTGATCTTAAAGCCATTTTTATGGAAGAGATAAAAAAAATGTATGTATCCTTTGTGTCATCCATTCAATCGGTTATGACTGACTCAGAGGCCAGTATTGTGTCTGAAAAATCACCTTCAGTTGTACCTGAAAATATGATCACTAAGGCTGATCTTGAATCCTTAAAGGATGAGCTGAAAGAGTCTTTGAGGGATTCTGTTGCTTAGTTAAAGAGTTTCTTTGTTGAAAAGATGAGCAATATGGAAAATTCCTTTTAAATCTCTCTTGGTTTTAATGCTTCATCCATTGTGGCAGAGATAGTTTATGAAGTTACAGCTTTCCAGACCCAATTATCTAGACTGGTAGAGTTAATTGAAATTCTTAATGAATCAGTTATCTCTATGGAATCGTATATGAGTTCAAAATCTCAAACAGACAATGATTTGGCTTATGTGAAGAGTGTAGTCAGCCAAATGGTCTCAGTTTTTGAGAAGTTTAAGAATTCCATAACAATGCATCTTATCACCCTAGATTCGGCCGCGAAAAATATTATCAGTGGGCTAACTAAGAGTTTCAAGGAAATTGTGACCTTCTCTATTGGTTCACTGGATTCCATACCTTCAGTGTATTTGGATCAGATTAGAGTTTTGTTGAAGGAGGAGCATGGTTCAACATCAACCAGTGGCTCTGTGGACTCATCTGATCTTTTCTAAAGTGACGAATTCTACTATAGATACCACTAGAGATATCATGAAGATTGTTCAAGACTATGATAGAAGCTTCTTCTTCTCAGAAAGAGGTGAAAGATAAGGTAGATTATTATTTCCATAGGGTTTATACCAAGCATCAGCTCAATAACCATTTCAGGCTTATGTTACAAAACATGAAGCTACCACTAGTCAATGAAGGCTTCAAAGAGAAAGGCAGCAATCTCAGAGAGTTGACACCTGCACTAGAAAAATTCATGGAGAACAAGGACGATTTCATTTCTTCTATGGAATGAGGTGGAAGAGTCATTATGGATTTCAGAAATATCTTGTTTCCATTCATGCATGTTGATGTTTGGACAGTGATTATACCTACAGATTTACATGAAACTGCCTCTACTACTTCTCCTGTTCAGATGTCTCAAGCCCAAGCCATTCGCAGCCTTACTCATATGATCACTTAGAGAGCAACATTGTACAGACCAGGAACAATTTCAGTAGCTCAGCCTCCTATGATCATTTCTGGTGTTCCTAAGCCTCCACCTACATCCACACAGCCTGAATCCCCTTATGATCCCACGGGAAAATATCACATTGACGTCATGGATTGAATAGGTGGCTAAGACATTTGATAGGAATCACTTATTGTTTTATTATTTCTCTGTACCTTTTTGCACCATGAAATAAAAATGGTCTACTTTTCCATTCCATTTTTTCATTCTATCTTTGTTTTTTTCCACTTTTAACTAATTAAAAAGGGGGATAATAGAACTAATGGGGACACCTACTATGCTTTGAAACATTTACCTTTGATACCATTGAATTTAATTCTACCTCTGATACATATAACATTTCAAATCTTACATTTTTACCTTCTGGTGTATTGTTTTTAATGTTATTTTTTTATTATTATCTCTGAAACAATTATGTTTTAATACTATATATTGTGATTAATTATTGATTTTTTTTTATTATAATACCATGAGTTGTGATTATCAAAAAGGGGTAGATTATTGACCTCAACTGTTTTGATAATCCCAATCATTCGTTAATATGTTTTGATAATCTTAATGTTTGATTGTAATTATATATATATATATACTGAATATCAAAATAGTCATTGGAATATGTCAATAAATGATTATCTATGTTTAATCATACTTTGACATAATTCTAACTCTATCTGGATATGTTTTGCATTGAACAAATAAGTGTTAAGTCACTGATATGCTCAAAGCTACTGATACAGACCTACCGGTATATAGGGCAAAGGTCAATGGTAAGAAAAGGTCACCGATAAGCAAAGGTCACCAATATATAGAGCTAACGGTATGTGCAAGTCCACAGGTAAGAAAATGTCACTGATAGATTTAGTCTACCGATAAAGAACTCATAATACTCAGAGTTACCGATAGAAGCAAATCTACTGATAGCATAAGTCTACCGGTATGCACTTAATCACTAGTATTGAACGGAGCTACCGGTATGCACAAGATACCAATAAAATAGTCTACCGATACGAGCTACTGTAACACAAGAGATACCGTTAGAGTAAGTATATCGTCAAGAAGAGCTGCCGATAGACCAAATCTACCGATAGGAGTCACCGATACATAGACCAACTGATACATGGAGTAACTGGTACTGATACAAGGAGCTACAGTTAATAGAATAATGATCTACCGATAGGAGCTCACCGCTATACAAAGTCCACCGTTACAAGTCTACCGATAGAGAGCTACTGATAAATGACTTAACCAATCACTAATACTTAAACTCTATACTTTTTCAGCATTATTAAAATAATTTTAACAGACATATTTGATGATTTTAATGCAATGGATGTTATTTAATGATAGTTGTTGGCATGTCAGGGAACCGTACATTCTACCTATAAAAAGGTAACCATTCCCATTTACAAGAGCTAAATGCTATTAATGGAAGGACTGAGGTCAAGCATAAGGGTGGAAGAACAAGGACTGAAGAGTGATAAACAGGGGTGCATACACACAGAAAAAGGATACATCCATACATGAAGAGCACTGTATATAAACGAATCCATTCATACAATAAGAGAACACAAACTCAATCTTAGTCGATGAGTGAAGAACTAAAATGAGCTCTTCATGTACTCAAGTTGATCAAACTGAACTTGAATAAAATAACCTTCTCTTTTTCAGACAAAAACTAGTGAAGGAATCAGAATCATTTCTGATTAATCAAAAGAGTCCAGAGCTTCACTTCAAATCATTAGAGCATTCTAAAACTCATATCTACTTTCTCAAAGATTCTCTTATTTATATTTTGATCAGTGTGTATACTCTTTATATTTTATACACACACTGTCTCATGAGCTAAGATGGAGGATCTATAAATCCTCACACCAACCTTATATAACCCTTTTTTGTCCCACTGTGGACAATGGTAAATGGTCAAGTAGGACCTGTACAGCCAGTGTGTCGTTGTTTTTTTACCACGATGAACTGTGGTGGAGGTCTTAGTACCTGGAAAGTCTCTCTACTGTTGTTTACCCCGATCCAGGGTGTGGATCAAATTTATATAAATTTTTTTGAGAGGACTAAGTCTCATCTTGTGACTGAACTTCTTGGTTATATCTGCTGTGAATCTTAGATTAAGTCTAAAGTATACTATATATTTTATATTCTGCTGCTATTTACTTTGAAAAATAAACATATTCTAGAGTATCTCTGTTAGTTAAACTATAATGTGTTTGTATTTATTGTAAGGAATTAGGTTAGCCTCAAAAGTTAATTAATCTTTAGAATATATTGACTGAGAACTAATCAATCTCTTGAGAACCTAACTGTCTCTTTGCAGTCTTACAAATTCACTAAATTTTAAATTAGTTATTAAATTGGGGGATTTTAAGAGAAATATTTATAACAGAAATTTAAATTGGAACTCAATTCACACCCTCTTCAGTATCCACTCCGACCAACAAATACAATTGAGACCATATTCCTTTACTCATATCTAAGAAGAATAGTTTGAAAACAATTGTGTGTTGAACTTCATGTCCCATTCATGGATTTGTAAGAAACTCGGTTTTTGGGAGATTGAACCAAAACCCTATGCTCTCAACCTCATTTCAAATAATAATTATTTCATTAATAATTTTTTAATAATTTTTTAATTTAACCAATTTTACTTTTTTATTTATTATAAATTATTTTTTTATTATGTTTTGTTTTATTATTATAATTTATTCATTTTAAATTTTTTTGTTTAATTTTTTAAAATTTATTCACAATATATATCAATATTTAATATATACTATTTATTAATATTTATAAAATATATATATATATTAAATGTATTTATTTATATCAATATTTATTTAATTGATAATATTTTTTTGTTTTTAAAATTTAACTATTATTTATTTTTATTTGTTTAATTTTTCATATTATTCAAAATCAATATCAGCACTAAAAAAGAGTTGATAAATGGAATCCTTTATCATTTCTAATAATAAATCATTTATAAAGGGTACCTTTTATTTGTGTTAAAGTGATGTTCTGATAATCGTTACTCATTATCAGCATTAAAAAAACCCCTGAGAAAGGGTACCTTTTATCAACACTTCATTTAGCACTTATAAAAGGAACCTTTATCAGTGATTGTTGATGTTTCTAATAAAGGTTGGTACTAATAAAGTTTGGTTTTGTAGTGGTGTAATATAAATTAAATTATGATTAAAGTGGTTATTATGATACTCGAGTTGAAACATTTAGTAAATTAGAGGTGGGTTTATTAATTTAAATAGGGAATGTTGACGAGTTCCTAAGTGATAAGTATAATGTTGAAAAAAATGATAAAAAACATGAAATGATGAGTTCTCATTGGGATTAGAAGATTTTAATCAAAATATAAATAATAAAAGGATTGGGATAATATTGTTGGTTATGGGAATCTAATAGGAAGAATGTTTTGATATTAATAATTAAGAACATGAAGTATATGAAGAACTAGTCTTCTTCTCCCTCGTGTTTGAAGATCGATACAAAATCTCACACCAAAATTACCTCATTATAGAAGGGTTGGGAAAGGTTGGGTGACCAAGATAGGTCGGTGAAAAAATGACACATATGAAAATTATTAGTCCACCATACATTCAAATTCTATCCAAATGCTTACTTGAACCCGGTGATAACCAAGTCGTGTGTGATGATGGTGTCACATCTAGTATGCATGGGAGGTGATGCATCATTAAAATCCACTTGGAAAATTAAAAACACCCAAATACGAACTAAAAATGTTGTAATCTTGAATTGAAGATTAAAAGTCACATATCGTGGAATTTTAATGTGTTGATTCAGGGCGAGGGAGAGCAAGGAATAGCATGTGACAATGGGGGAGAGTGACGCTGAGGGTGCACGATTAGGAGGGAGAGCAAGGGAGATCATGTGTCGACGAAGGAGTGCAGCGTTGAGGGGGAGCATGCGATGATGAATGGGTGGAAGTGATGGAGAGAAGTGGTGATGATGTGTGGTAGTGAGGGAGAGTGAGGGAGTACATGCATTAGTAAGGGTAGGAGAGCAACAATGTGGGAGAGCGTATGACAGAAAGGGAGGGAGAGGCACTGAGGGAGACTGACGGTGAGGTTTTATTTCTAGGAGAGATTGAATGGTGTGAGACAATTAGTTTTTTTAGGGTTAGATTTATAATGAAATGAAGGTTTTTATCAGGGCTTCTAAAAAAGCTTTGATAAAGCTTGTTTTTATCAGTGCTAAAATAATAATTGCCAATAAAACCCATCTTTATCAACACTTTTCTAATACTGATAAAGACCTTCTTGAAAATCACTAATACAAATTTAATAATACGATTGATATAATTAAAAAATTTAAATATATACATTTATAAATAATTTTAAATTTATATAATTATAAAAAAATTACATAATTATAAATATATTTAAAAAATTATAAATATGTATCTTAAAATTTACTAATAAAAAAATATTTATTTATATAATAATAAATATATTTGAATGATTGAAAATATGTATTTATAAATATAATTATAGATATATATTTATAATTACTATTATAATTAAATATATTTATAAATTATTTTATGAAATTATAAATATATTTATTAATAGATATATATGTATATTTATAAATATAAGAAATATTTTTATTATATTTTTATAATTATTAAAATTTATAATTATTAAAATATATAATTTTTTATTTATAATTATATAAATAATTATATAAATATTTTTATCTAATTATACATATAAGAAATATATTTATTATTATTTATGAATTATTTAAATATATAATATTTTATTTATAATTATATAAAAACATTTAGAAAATATATATACTTTTATTTATAATTATAAATGAATAATTTTATAAGTATAGTAAATATTCTTTTATATATATATATATATTTATTTATTTATAAACATTTATTTTCAAATATATTTTTATAAATATATTTTTTAAAATTATTAATGAATTTATATTAGAAATGAATAAATAAAAGTAAATAATTTAAAAAAATATTTAAAAAAGTAAATTCTTAACATTTACGTGAATTACTAACAAAATAAAAATGAAAAAAATGAATAAATAGATGATATTAATTATATAAATAACAAAACTATCTAAAAAGAATTATATTGACTTGAAAAATTTATTAATAAATAAATTAAATTAAATTAAATTAAATTAAAAATATGCATATATATTCCTAATGAATCAATTAAAATGAATATATATTAAAAATGAATAAATACAAAAAATACTAAAAATTGACAGATGTTAAAAAAGAATAAATAATAATAAATCAATTAATAGACTTCCAAATTCAACATGAACATTTAAATAAATACAATTCCACACACACATACATGTACGCATGACAGACATATATATGTACACATACACATCTACACACACATCTACACACACACATACATATAATAATACATGTACATATATTTTAAATTATTTAATATCAATTTAATTATATATTTAAACAGATATATACATTTATATATTATATAATTATATAAATAGAATATTAAAATATTATAATTAGTTTAAATATATACATATTTTTTTATTAATTTATATAAATAAACTATTAAACATTTTGACTGTTATAAATTCGATAATTTTATATATAAAAAATTATAAAAATAATATTAATTTTTATTAAATGTTATATAAATAATATTTATATATTATATTTACAAATAAATACTTATTGAAATATCAATATTTTTTAAAAATATAAATATTTATATATAAATTGAATTACTCACTACCACTACTATTAGTGCTAAATAAAAATCATTGATAAATGTTTCAACTTAATTAGTGATAAAATATTTATTGGTGTATGTGAGAATTTTATAAGAACTATAAAATATTACTAACAAAGGTTACCCTTTTATCAATGCTTTTTTAGTACCGATAATATTTAACATTAGCTGTGCTTTTTGAGAGCACTGATAAAAGTCCTCACTTTATCATCTCTTCTTGTCAAGCAGTGATAATGGTCAATGCTGAATATCATGAAATATGTGCTACTTCTAAAAACATAAAACTTTTATGAAATTGACAAAATTCAATCGTTCCTTGTATGTTGAAATAAAACATCCCTTTCACACTTTTGTAGAAAAGTAAAAAAGTACCACATTCAGAAAATGAAAAGAATATTCTGTTTAAACCATTTTGTGAAAGGTCAAACATGGGTAAAAAAATGGGATTAAAATACTATAAGAATAAAAAAACCCATCTTTAAAACATTTTTATAAACCATGGATATGGAAGAAAAATATTTTAAGACTGAAGAGATAAATAAAGTTGATTTTCATTAAAACCCATTTTAGGTATCATGAGTTCTTAAGATGGGGATAATTAAAGGAAGACATTTATTTTTAATAAATTACTATATAATAAAATTCATTAGATTCTTTATTGGTACAACATATGATATCATCATCAAAAATATAATCATAAACAATCCCAATAAACAAAGAGATTATAACATGAAACCCTTATCACTTTGGTAAATTTTGAATCATAAGTCCTATGAAATAAAATTATTATATGGATATTTATACACCATTATTTTAATTATATGAATCATAATAGACTTTAAATAGTATCATATACTCCACGCAATAGAAAAAAAATGTGTATAAGGCATGTGTCCCACCGAAACAAAAGTGAGGCAAAAATCCCATACAGAAATACAAACTTCATTTGTAGACATTGAAACATCATATATAATATATATAGATTAATTATACCTATATTATAGAGACTTATTCATAAATATCATACTATATATGATTTAATAATAACCATTTATCATCCGTTTTTAACACTTCTTTATTAAAATCAATATTTTGGTGATATTCAAATCGCTTTTTCATGTATGTTCTGGTTCAGTAGTTTTGGTCTTTGTATTTTGATCATGTTTCAATCATCTATAGATTTTTAAACATGAAATAAATACAATATATATTCGTTACATAAATTTCTAAAGCCATTCAAATAATATAGATATAGAAAAGTGAATTACACTTTTCATAGAGACGGTAGGTTGTACGTATGCATGAACACTGTTTTTAATTTTTTCAACTGATGGAACAAAAGAATGGTATATAATAAATCAACTTTAATTAATAATTATTATATCATATATATTATATATATTTATTAATTATAACCTTATTACAATCTAATTAAAATGGAAATGAAAAATGATGACATCGCTTCGTGGTGGTGGTAGTCCACACATACGCATGATTGAAGTTGCTGATTTCCCACTGTTTGGAAGGTAAGAAGGTATATATGATATTATCATTTCATAAGTATAATTATGTCATAAATGTAATATATAAATATAAAATCTTTTATAATATCCATCCGTAAAATATCGGTATGAGAAATGAATTGTATCACTACGCTAAGATAATAAGTCGTATATACACACATGCGATATTTTCACATTCCATTTGAAAGAAATAGGGTGAAAAAATCAGGTTGAATACTCATAATGTTTTTTTATTAAATTTAAAATACGTATATTATTATTTTACAATGAATAAAATGGATTTAGAGTAGTTAAAATAATAGTTAAAAAGAATGTGATCAGTTAAGGGGATTAGATATTCTTCGAAATAACTCCTTTACATTAATTATTAATGGATTTAGGGTTTCTCTTTTAGGAAGACCAAAACCTATAGAATGTGACTAGTGGATTTTATAAGAGAACATGGTAGAGTTTTGTTATTCAATAAGGCTCAAAGTAGTGTGATGAGGAGAAAGGAGGGGTGCTCTTTTATAATTGAAGGGTGGGGCACCCTTGAAAATTACTAAAAGATTAAATTAATATAAATTAATTTTTCCTTCAAAATAATTTTTTTGATAATATTCAAATTTAATATTAGTATGACTTGATATAATTTCATAAAATGAAATTTTTAATATTATTAAATTATAGTTTTACCATTATCTTTTGTTAACCCATCATTAACTCTTTTGATAATAACCATAATATTAAAGATTCCTACTATTTCAGTGTTAATAATATCACTATAAAATGATAAAAACCCTTAAATGGACCATTGGTAATTTTTATAACCATATTCTATTAATTTTTCTGAATATAATATTTTTATTAATTTTATATTATTAAATAAAATATTATTTATTATAAAAGATCATAAATGTGATTTTTAACACTATTCATTTATTTGACATTAAATACAACAATACAAAGGGGGTTTAGAATATAGTTATTTAAAACCACTGTAATATGTCATATATTACTATAAAATTCATGTTACACATTAACTCATTAAAATTTTATTACTTTATGTATTTTAAAAATCATTGATTATATTTCTTTTATTAATTGAAAAAATATTATATCGGGGTTGTATAAGAATTTAAGTCACTATCCAATTAATAAAAATTAGAAATAAATTTTTACAGTTAAAATAATTTCATTAAGATCAAAATAGACACTTATATTCTTTTAAAACATTATTTTTCCCAATGTGGACAAATAAGAGATATTTAAAACTAAGGAAATGACATTTTGTAACTCTATTTTATTTAAATATTATAGAGGTAATTTTCATGGAAAAATGTCCCCTAAATAGATCAATTTAGATTCTGAGATAATATTGGTAAAATTAAATTCATCCAAAAGGAATTAGCATGAAAAATAGTGGCCTTATCACATATTTTTAACCTAGAGTAACCAGATTTACCCTTTACTGAGGTAATAAATGATAACACGGTTACTATTCATATTATGAATAAATAAAAGTACCTATATACCCAATTCAGTACACCTGATTCCAAATATGGAATCAATTCTATAAAATAAAGTAAATATAAGTTAAATAAATTAATTCTAAAAATATGCATCCAATGCACGATGAAAACTGTCTTTTTAGAAAAATTCTTTTTTAATTATTAAACTAGATTTTTTTATTATTCCATGAATAGAAAAAATATTATATGAAAGTTAAAGAATTTGAATAAAATTTTAATATATATGTTTCATTAATATCAATAAAAAAATTTATTTACTAAATTTATTAAAATAAAATATGTTTGAGCACATAAAAATAATTTTCTAGAAAAATATCATTTTCACTTTCAAAATTTTTATTTATCTAAAATGAATTGGTAATCAATGCATTTTTCTCATGTATAACCTTAAATTATTCAAAATTTAGTTAGTTCTAATCATACACTCCAATCTAATGGCTTGGTGGTAACATTACCATTATAATATTTTAATAGTACATTGTAGTTCTTTTAAACTCGATGTTGTTTGAAACGCATGCTACCGAAGAAATTAAAATTATTTGATAAAAAATTTAATAAAATCCTGATAATTAATATTATACCAACCATAAAATTATTTTCAAACTCTAAATTCATCACTCTGATACAAAAATGTGGATATATTTTTTCATTACATACTTGGGTCCCATATAGGTTCTTCGGACTTGTGATTTCTCTAGAGAACATTCACCAGGTGAGCAGTATTGTTCTGTAGCACTTTCTTTCGAAGATCCTAGATTTTTAATGGTTTTTCCTAATATGAAATAGCATTTCCCATTAGTAAAACCTTGGATTTTATCACTTGTTTTGGATCAATTATATATTTCCTTAGGAGAGATCCATGGAACACATTGTGAACTTAAAGGAGGTTCGATGGAAGCCATAAGTGATATATTATCATACCTACTCAATCAAGAATCATAAAAGGTAAAATATACCAAATGATCATGTTTACCTTATTTCAAAATATCATATCCTTATCTATAGACTATTTCATTGAAAAACATTCACACCAACTTCAACTTTTAGTTCATGGTAATGATTGTCAACATAACTTTTTTGTCGACTCAGAGATGCCTTAATATGTAGTTGAATAGATCTGACATTCGCTATGATTTACCCATCAATATCATATCGCAATATATTTAATTCTCTAATATCATCCTTTTTGTAATTTTATCAATTTCTACTTCATCTATTTCATCACAAAATTAATAATCAAGATTAATTTTTTTCAGGCCTAAAGAACACAAATTAACTTTTAACAAATCATAGGATCCATAATTTATTCTTCCTTCCTCTAAAAATTTACCGAAACCAAAATGGCGGGTATAAGTTATCCAATAACATCCAAGGTTCAACATAATCAATTCTATAAATATTCCACCATAATAATCCTTCAAAATATGATGATCTAAAATTGAATCCCAATGATTGGAATGATTTGATCTCATATCCTTTCATGATCTACTTAAAGATTATCTTGAAATAATTTTAATCACTCATAATGTCTTTTACCAAAATGTAAATACCCTTATCATTTCCCAAAATGAAACCGAAATAAAATCATATATGATTCCAAAAGATAATTTACCTTTTATTCCATAAATAATCTTCTTTATTAACCATAAACATTTCTATTGGAAATCAAGGTTCATCCTATAAGAACCCAGTTCTTATTCTTGAGGTATGAGTTTCTTCTTTTCCTTTTCCTTAAATTTTTTTGAGAAATCAAGTTAAATGTGGGAGAAAACCAAATTTATGGGTACAAGCCGTGTACTTTTGTACACACACCATGTACATTGGTTGTGTGGGATGAGAATAAAGGGCATGTAGGCTTGGGTAAAAAAAATAACTACACGTCGTGTACTTTTGTATACATGTCGTGTACTTTGTCCATGTGGGGTGAGAATATAGGGTGTGTAGGCTTGTCAGTGATTAAAGGTGTAAAAATTAACTACATATTGTGTACTTATTAATACATGTTGTGCGATCAGTTTGCAGGTGAATAGTAAGGTGGTGGAATTAGCCACTAGAGGAATGATAGTACACGTTGTGTACTTAGTAATACACATCGTATAATCATGTAGATAGATGAACTGTGGGGCAGTGGAAAGTAACTACCAAAGGAACATTATAAAACAGAAAGTACACACCGTGTAATTGAGATTACATGACTTGTAGTTGTGATTTTTTCATTAAAAACATGCAGTATCCACCTCATTCATTAGAGGATGCAAGGGACTCACCCAGAGCTACGAGAGAGGAGGCCGAGATGTGGAGGACCTCCTGATTGCTCATCAAGAATCTGATTCTTCTACCTTCCATCTCGTTTGAACCTTGTGGGTTTGGTCTTCCCTCTCCTTGATTCTCTCCATAAAATTATTTCCCTAAGGGAAGTTATTTAGGTTTGAACGGGTAATCATTCATCTTAGAACTATGTCATTCTTGGTCAATTTGGCAGGCTCCTTTCACGTATATCATTCCAAGGAGATTGAGATAGGTGGTCTTGTGTTTAATTCCAATTGTCGAGTTGATTTTTTGTACCCTTTTGCCACACGCCCATGTTCGATGTGTCGAATGACTGAGACTTTGACTGTTGAGATACCTAGAATTAAATATATAATCTATTGAATAAGTATAAACTATTTTTTGGGATTGTTTCTTTGATCCAGGGCCACCCCAAGGGTCCGGTTCCATTGTTTAGCCATTTGGCCCAAATACCAATGGGTATTCCATGATTATAGCATGTTTTGAGTTTTCCTTCAGAGGAAACATATATAAATTACATTTTTATGTGTTGGGTTCGACCCAGTAACTTTCTTTTCCTATGAAATGGCTAAGGGAAATGTTTTATTTTTTTCTTAAGGAAATGTTTTCTTTAACCTAAGGGATACATTTCTTATGCCTGTGGGCAGTAACTTCTATTCTTGGGGGAGAAATCCCATATACCTAAGGGAAATATTTTTTAGGCATAAGGGCAGTCAACAGAGGGTTTCATTTCTGCTTTCTTGAGGGTAAGGACTTCATGTCTGAGGATAATTTTTAATTCAAATATATCCTTTTGTGGTTTCTGCTGTGGAACTAGTATATGAGATTGTTGGTTGATGTAGAGTCTTGGGAAACTCAGAATTAAATTATATTTAATTGTTAAATAATTATTAAAATATCAATTTAACTGGTATGAATGGTTACATTTGAGTACTTCCTAGTTTACTGCATTTCATTATTGCACACTACTGTTGCACTTTTTCACTGACAGTTAGGCACAGGCCTTTGGTGGTTTCCTATTGGGACTTATTTTTCACACCATACTTGGGTCATGTCTTAGACCCAAGTAGATTTTATTGCTTCAGGTGTCAATAAGGGAAAGGGTCCCTACATAGGTACGTGATTGTTGTAAAAGAGTAGGAGATCATGAGACTGAGCATATGCTTGCAATGCTGCTGAGTTCTTGTTTCACTACTTGGTTTTGTTTTTCAATACATTGTACTTTGTATTGTATGGTATTTGATTGTAGTGTAACCATGTTTTCCTACTTCCTTAGAATAATAGAAATGTTTCATCATTATATATATGATTGTTGGTTATCTTTTACTTCAGTTATGTTGCCCATTTCAGGTCTATATTGTTCAATGCTTCCGCTTTTGTAAGTATATATCCTTTTTCCGATGCACTACACATTAAAAAATGAGGGCATAGTTTCCCTACTATCAGTCATAGGCCCTTGCTGCAAGTCGTAAGCCTCTGGCATTTTGGGAAATGCATTTGAGGTCATGTGACCAACCGGGTTCAGGGCACCCGTTGTGTGGCACCCGAATCTGGGATGTTACAAAGTGGTATCAGAGGGGTTTCTTTTCTTGACTTACTATTTGGAGCCTATATACGGGGATAGGATTGAATATATACTTGGTAATAAGTTATTCCCAGGAGTAGCTAACCCGTATAAAGGGAAAAGCCAATTTACGTCATGTTTCAAATTTTCTGGTTTTTGAAATATTACCATTTATTTGATTTCATCGTTGGTTTATTCACCTGTGATGTGTTGTTTATATTTTCATATTTGGGTTATATTTAGATGCAACCTAATGAGATGAGGGTATGTTTTCTCATGCATCATTTAGGAACATGTTAAAATCACATGTCAGGAATAGTTTCCATGCCTTGTAGGTGCATTAGAAATTTCATGTTGTTGTGATAGATATTTTGATATAAAATGAATGTTGTTTTGATAAATACCTTGATAGATATGCCTACTATTTATAGGGTATTGGTACATGTTACGAATGGATTTACAGATGCTAAACATTGTTTTCTAAAGAGTATGGGCCCTCATGGACCGGAATTTGGTTGATCATTGCCTTGTTTTTCTTGTTATAACATGCATAAGAAGCCAATATTTGATTTGTGTGGAGTATAGTCCCTCACAGATCTGAATTTGGCACTTTTCTATTCGTTTAAGTATTTTCCCAGGTTCCAGAGTATTTTATGCGGATTACTACCAGGGAAAAAAAATACACGCCGTGTAGTATTGACTACACAGAATGTGTTCATTTGTTCGGGAAGAAATTGTTTTTCTTAAGTACACGTCGTGTACCTTAGGTACACGTCGTGCAGTCTCTAACCATGTCATAGGCCTTATGGATAGAGACACGGGATAAGGGAATTTTGTGGGAACATCCTGTGTACCAGTTGAACACGATGTGTAGGGTTGACCCTGTGTTCGCCAATGTAACTAACAAACCGAATAGAGAAATCATAAGTGATACACACCGTGTCAGTTATAAACATGTTGTGTAGTGTAATCATGGGATCCAGCTATGTTTCTTACAACATAGGTCGATGTTATCGTTTCAAGTACACGTTGTGTCCTTCTGGAACATGCCGTGTAGTGTGATCCTTGTATCTGGTCATGTCTTGAACAATATAGGTCTGTAAAACTTGTCTAGTACACATTGTGCACATGTGGGACATGCTATGTAGTTGTGACCGGTGAGAGAATGTGAGGACCTGGCCGTGAGGCTGCGGAAACAGGTTGGTGTACACACTGTGTGTGGGTGTAACGTGCCATGTATCCTTGTTCTAAGGGGATCCATGTGGCTTAGCCGTGTAGAAGGACTCAGGTAGGGGAAGAAAATTCAATTACACACAATGTGTTAGGACAACACGTCATGTGTTTTGGTTGTTACATGGCGAGTTCTAGCAGGAGTACACGCCCATGTGAATGACCTAAGAGAACAAACCATGTAGTTATTATACACACCATGTAGTCTTGTTTGAAAAAACATGAATGTTTTCATTCTCATATACCCATCTTACGTTTCCAGTTCTTAGTCCTTGAGGATCATAATCTAAGGCATGTGTTTGTCCTTGTAGAGTCATTCCACCGAGATGACCACAAGTTTTTCAACAAGGGAGTGGCGATGATTTTTCCCCAGATAAGGTAGGGCATGGGCTACCGATGGATCCTCCAGCAGTTCTAAATGTGGTACCAACCATTATAACAGATGCAGTCACGGATGCATAGTTCCGTGAAGGATTCATGCGGTTCATGCAGACCTTCTAAGGAGCACCGTCGGTTGCCAAATATATGGCAGAGCTGACACACATATTCCAGTAGTAGCATATGCCTACATTTTTAGGGGATGGAAGACCACATGCTGTGGAGTCTTGGATGGATTCTATACAGACGATCATTAAGTATCTAGAGACGCCTCTTGGGGGGAGGGTCAAGCTCGCTACTTACATGTTGCGTGATTCCACCTAGAGATGGTGGGATGTTACCACATAGACCGGGCATCACTGAGACATTGCGGGGGAATATTTTCAGTTAGTCTTCTATGAATTTTTCTTTCTAGAGATGCTAATGGTAGGTCAAGATCGATAGTTCATGAATCTGCAGTAGGGCACCATGTCAGTGATGGACTATTCTACACGCTACACCAAGATATTGAATTTTTCAAATATTCTGGTGCGTGTTGAGATGTTGAGGGCCAGACGCTTTGATGATAGTTTTCGATATGACATTTGAGCACTAGTGAATGTTTTTAGGTTTCCTACAATGCATTATATTGTGAACAATGCGTTGATTACTGAGCAGAACCTGTGAGAAGCTAGTGGTGCAGACCAGAGAGGTTTGGCACCAGTCTCTGTTAATGTTTCTACTGGAAAGAGGAAGAGGTAGATGAATTTCTCTCATGGTGGCAGTACTAGCCATTGGAATTATTCAGGTGGCCAGGTAATGTCCTACTAGTGTGGTAAAGTGGGGCACAAGAGACCTTAGATTCCACGTGTACTATTGGAGTTCTGAGCTTGCGGTAGGATGGGTCTTCTTTAGTTTTTTTGTAGGGCATTTCCACTAGTGAATAATGAGAGAGGTTCTGTGCAGACTCTGCATGTAGGAGCAGGGCCTTCATCTTCTTACCAATCCGGGAATTGGAATACGTCAGGACGATCGGGCCAACGTGGTGGTCATTTCCAGGGTAGTCAGACACCAGGATCTTAGACACAGTAGGGTGGGTCAGTTCATGGTAGTTAGACTGTGTTGCAGGGTCGCGACACTGGGCAGACATATGCAGTGCAACAGAACCAACATGAGCAGGATCCCAGACCTTCCACTGTCAAAGGTACAATTCTAGTTGCTTCGGTTTTAACTTATGTACTTATTTATATTGGTGCTACATATATTTTTATATTTGGGCCCATTTTGGAGAGCCTTGGGCTCTGTGTTTCTTCATATTGTTATGTCATGACACTAGACACTCTGTTGGTAATTAGAATAACAGGAGTGCGTCAGTGTAAGGACTACACCCTACAGGTTTGTGGGTGAAACTTTCTATGGGACCTCTATGTTTTAGAGATGAAAAACAATGTTGTGATTCGTGGGATAGACTGGTTGGTACCCTTTCGAATGTTTGTAGATTGCTATCATCGCAGGGTGAGTTTCACATCACCTGAGGGTGGACAGTTTCTATACACGGGAAAATGGGATGTCCAGGCGAGCCAACATAGACCCGAGAATTGTGGGCGAGGTGGAGTGAAAACCCAGATTGGGAGTTTATATCTGGATGGCCAGGGAACATGGCAGAAGGATTTACCTCCTATGTTAAATCATTTGATGGATGTCTTCCCGGACGACGTTTCAGGTATACCTCCATAGCGAGAGGTGGAATTATCTATTTATCTTGTACCAGGGGCAGCACCAGTGACCATTACTCTTTATAGGATGGCTATGCCAGAATTTTAGGGGCTCAAGAGGATGTTAGAGGAGTTACAAGCCAATGGTTTCATCTGACATAGTATTTTGCCCTGGGGTTCGCCAGTTCGGTTTTCCAAGAAGGCATATGGAACCGTCAGACTCTGCGTAAATTATTGGAAACTGAACTAGTTGACAGTCAAGAAGAGATATCCCTTACCAAGGATTGATGATATTTTTGATCAACTTAGAGGATCACAAGTGTCCTCAGAGATTGACATGATATCAAGATATAATAATATGTTCCTTAGACCATCGGACATACCGCTTAAAGACTTTCAGAGCATATATGGTCTATACGTGTATTTGGTCATGTCATTCGGACTCACAAATGCACCAGAAGTTTTCATGGATCTGATGAATAGAGTGTTCCATCCATACTTTTATTCCTTCATGGTGGTCTTCGTGGATGATATCATGGTGTACTCTCACACTCAACATGACCATTCCACCCATCATGTGATCGTACTGAGTACAATGAAAGAGATTCAGTTATATGTTAAGCTCTTAAAGTGCCACTTTTGGATGGACCAGATTTACTTCCTTGGTCATCTTATCTCAGAGGCAGGAGTTGCATTAGACCTAGAGAAAGTGAGAGCAATAGTTTCTTGGGAGAATCCTAAGAATGTGTTTGAAATATGGAATTTCATGGGGATGTCTTTTTATTACAGCTTCTTTATATAGGACTTCCCCAACTTAGAAGCACCATTGATGGGTTTGGCTGAGAAGGATATAAAGTTTCTTTGGTCAGAATATTGTGATACAGCCTTTCAGAAGATGAAGTGATGGTTGACATCAACACTAGTCCCGATACTTTCAGTTTAAGGGAAGAGCTATATAGTTTATTGTGATGCCTCAGGTATTGGGTTGGTAGTAGTTTTGATTCAGGGTGATCGAGTAGTTGCGTATGAGACTCAGCAGTGAAGACCACATGTGACGATTTACCTGACAAATGATATCGAGTTGGCTACAGTTGTTCATGTATTACATGGTTGGATACATTATCTCTATGGAGAACATTTATTGGTGTTTACAGGCCAAAAAATTCTTAAATACATCATTAACCAGTGTGAATTGAATTTGAGACAGCAAAGGTGGGATGAATACCTTCAATCCTTTGACTTTGAGCTTGCATATACACCTAATAATGGTAACGCAGTAGCTAATGCCCTGAGTAGGATGACTCATATACATGAAGTGCATGAATCCAGTGGTGAGTGGAAGCTTATGGCTTTTTCCTCTGAAATCGATTTAGAGGTTCATGATAGTACATGGAGAACCTATCATTCATCCTTAGCTGTGGATTATACCCTTATGGATAGAGTGAGGATGAAAAAACTATCAGAATCAGAAGACCTAGTTCTATGGGAGTCAATGGAAAGTGAGGACCCTCTTCTCGGTTGGACGATAGGCGGTGATGAGGTACTATGTAACCCTGGACGAGTGTGGGTTCCAGGGGATATACGCAAGGAGTTGATGTGGGAATTTCATGCTTCAGGTTTCCCAGTGCATCCTGGAGTTACCAAAATGTACTATGACTTGAGACATCCATATTGTTGGTCGGGAATGAAAAGAGAGGTATCAGGTTTTGTTATGAGATGTTACACATGTATGCAGGTGAAGGTGGAGCATTAGTGTCCAGCCAGACTGTTACAACAGTTACCCATTCAGGAGTGGAAATGGGATGATGTCGTTATGGACATCATTTCTGGGATGCTGAGGTCACCTCGAGGCAATTATGTCGTATGGGATGTTGGGGATAGACTTAAGAAAGTTTCTCACTTTTTTACAATCAATGAGAACTTCGGTGTTAATGAGCTCTGGAAGTTTTATATCAGAGAGGTTGTACATATTCATGGGGTCCCTCATTCTAACGTTTCAGATAGGGACACATATTTTTCTTCTTGTTTCTCATAGAGTTTTCAGAGGGAACATGGTACACATGTGCTTATGAGTACAGCCTACCACCCTCAGACCGATGGGCAGTCAGAGCATACAATACATGTGCTAGAGGACATTCTGTGTGCATGTGTCTTAGACTTTGGGGCTCTTGGGAAAAGCACATACCCCTAGTCGATTTTTCCTACAATAATAGTTTTTAGGAAACTATTGAGAAGGCACCTTATGAGGCATTATATGGTAGGCCATGCCGATCACCCTTGTGCTGGTTGGAGGCAAGTGAGGATGCTTTACTGGGACCAAATCTCATGTAGGAGTCTTTAGGGTAGGTTCAGTTGATTCAAAAGCGGATGGCTACTATACAGTCTCAACAGAAATATTATTCTGATAGCCTTCAATGACCCTTGGAGTTCGTGGTCGCAGATAAGGTTTTCTTGCGTGTTTCACTGAGGTTGGGACACAGGTGGATAAAGAGATAGGGTAATCTTTCACCGAGGTATGTAGGGACATTTGAGATTCTGTAGAGAATCGGGCCGGTTTCCTATCGGTTGCAGTTACTATAGAGGTACCGGGCCATGCATGACACCTTCCACGTATCTCAGCTACACTGTTATCACTCAGAAGCATCTAACATTTTCAGCTCAAGGATGTTGAACTTCAGTTTGATGGAACCTTTTAGTAGCATTCAATTCGTATTGTTGATAGGAGCATGAAGGTTCTCTGAGGCCGATTAGTTCCTCTCGTACGGGTGTTATGGAAGCATGGACGATTTCAGGATGAAACCTGGGAACAGGAGACTGACGTATGTGGTTAGTGGCCAGAATTTCCCTCAACATTATCATCACCACACTTGGTTGGGAAATTTGGGGTTGAATTAGTTTAAGGGGGGAATTTTGTAAGAACCCATTTCTTATTCTTGAGGTATGATTTTCTTCTTCAACTTTTTCATAAATGTTTTTGAGAAAACAAGGGAAATGTGAGAAAAATTCCAAATATATGGTTACATGCCATGTACTTTTGTACACACACCATGTACTTTGGTTGTGTGGGATGAGAATATAGGGAATGTAGGCTTGGGTGTAAAAACTAACTACACATCTTGTATTTTTGTATACAGACTGTGATCTTTGGCCGTGTGGGATGAGAATACAGGGCTTATAGGCTTGTTGGCGATTAAGGGTGTAAAACCAAACTACACGCAGTGTACATAGTAATACATGTTGTGTGATTAGTTAGAAGGTGAACAGTAACATGGTGGATGTAGCTGTCGGTGGAATGATATTACATGCCATGTACTTAGTATTACATACTGTGTAATGAAGACAGAAGCTGAATAGTGGGGAGGTGGAATGTAACTGCCAATGGAGAAGTTCAAAAAGGAATGTACACGTCGTGTACTTGAGAGTACATATCGTGTAGTTATGTTTTTTCATTAAAAATAGGAAGTCACCTCTTCATTAGGAAGACATGGAAGAGGACTCACTAGGAGCTGCGAGAGAGGAGGCCAAGCCTTGGAGTAGCTCTCGATCGCTCACTAAGACTCCGATTCTTCCTCCATCAATCTTGTTTGAACCGTACAGGTAAGGTCTCCCCTCTCCTTATTTGTCTCCTACCAATTTTCCCAAAGAGAAGTTATTCATGTTTGAAGGGGTAATCGTCCATCTCAGATCTACATCGTTCTTGGTCATTTTGAGAGGCACCCTTCAAGTATATCGATTAGAGGAGATCGATTTAGGCGGTCTTGTGTTTAATTCCAACTTTCTAGTGGATTTTGTCTACTGTTGTTCCACGTGCCCATGTTCGTGGTGTCGTATGGCTAAGACTTTGATTGTTGAGATTCCTAGAATTGCATTGGTAATCTATTGAATATGTATAAACTTATGTTTGGGATCGTTGCTTTGATCCAGGGCCACCCTGAGGGTGCGTTTCCCTTGTTTATCCATTTGGCCAGGATACCCATGGGAATTCCATGATTATAGCATGTTTTGAGTTTTACTTGAGAGGAAACATATATAAATTACTTGCTTATGAATTGGGCCCAACTCAGTTACTTGATTTTCCTATGAAATGCATGAGGTAATTGTTCTGTATACCCTTAGTGGAATGTTTTGTTTAACCTAAGGGCTACATTTCTTATACCTGTGGGTAATATATTTTGTGCCTGAGGGAGATATCTCGTATATATGAGGGAAATATTTGTTAGTCCTAAGGTCAGTCACCCGAGGGTTTTGTTTTTTCTTGCCTGGGGGTAAGGACTTACATGTATGGGGACAATGTTTACTTTGAATATATCTTGTTGTGGTTTCTGATGTGGCACTGGTATAGGAAAATGTCGGTCAAGGACGAGTCTCAGAAAACTAAAAATTATATTATATTGAATTGTAAAATAATTATTAAAATGGAAATTTAATTGGTAGGAATGGTTACTTTCTATTAATTCCTAGTTTACTACATTTCATTGTTGCACAATGTTGTTGAACTTTTTCACTGATAGTTTGGCACAGGACTTTGGTGGTTCCCTACTGGGATTTATTTTTCACACCCTGTTTGGGTCATGTCTTAGGCCAAAATAGATTATATTTTTGCAGGTTTCAAAAAGGATACGGATCCCTACATAGGTACATGATTGTGGTAGAGGAGTAAGAGAGCATGGGACTGAGCTTATGCTTGTGATGCTGTTGAGTCCTTGTTGCAATGCATGGTTTTGTTTTTCTGTACTTTGTACATTGTAGTGTATTGTATCTGATTGCAGTGTAACTTATTTTGGATGCTACCTTAGAATAAGATATATATTGCATCATCATATATATGACTTTTGGTTATCTTTTACTTCATTTTCGTTGCCTATTTCAGGTCAATGTTGTTCAATGCTTCTTCTTTTGTATGTTTATATTCTTTTTCTGTTGCGCTGCACTTTGAAAAATGAGGGCATAGTTTCCCCACTATCAGTCCTAGGCCCTCACTGCTAGACGACAACCTCTGGTATTTGGGGAAATGCGCTTGATATCATGTGACCAACTGGGTTCGGTCACCTGTTGTGTGGCACGCGGATAAGGGATGTTACATATCCTTACTCTAATAGATGATTATATTTTAATTCAATGTATCAAATGTTATTTATTTATTCTAGAATTAATGTATATATAGGTAAATAAATCTCATAATCACATCAAATTTCACATAATTTTGAATAATAGACATTTAAATGGGTTCATTTATACAATCATCAACATGAAATCCCCAATGCTGAAGTGAATTATAAATGTTCCCTAATTATCATGGTTCATTTTAACAATTGTGATTTAATAAGCATTACCTTTTTCGCTTTGTCTTCAAAACATTTTATGGATTATTATCCCCATTAACTGTTGAATTTGGGAATTGATTAAGATAATTTCATAACTTCTTTCATTTATAGAAATATAGTGTGAGTGGTCCATTATATATATATTTCTCTCTATTTACATCACTAGAAAACATAACCACTATCATTGGTTATAACGTAACCACTGTCCATGGTTATAACATAACCATTATGCTTGGTTAAAACAAAACCACCACACTTGGTTATAATTTAACAATTGTACATGGTTATAAAGTAACCACCATCACTTAATAAATATTATACATATGTGTTCCACAATATCATAAAATAATCATCATACCATTACATTATATCTCATAAAATGAAATAGAATTTCATAAAATTTTCTTAAATTCACTATAATATGATGTATGTAAAATAAATAGACTTCTTAAATATCTCATCAACATAAGAATTAACCATACAACAAAATTCTATGAATGGAATAATATAATCACATCCCTATAAAATCATAATTAACATCATAGATGTCATCTTATATGGAAAATTATTTTGAAAGATCACTTGGAATATTTATTGAGAAAAATATCCTTCAAAATTTCAAATAATTTTTTTAAAACCTAAAGACTTCCCAAGGACTGAGGAAATGTTTTCATTTAAAATAATTTGGTAAATTTGTAATGGAATCTTCAAAACATTGATCAGTCATAATAGTGAGAAATTTCTTTCATGTCCTATATGTTAAAAAAACATTCCTTTCATACTTTTATATAAAAGTCAAATGGTACATCATTCCGATAATGAAATTAAGATTCTTGTTCATATATTTTTTAAAAACTCAAAAACAGTTATAAAATAACATTAAATAATCTTATAATAATATTAAAATCATTATTTAAAACATTTATATAACACATGGATATGGAAGAAAAACAATTTGACTGAAGTTAGCAATAAAGTGAATTTTCCTTAAAAACACATTTTCAGTATAATGAGTACATAAGATGAGGAAAATAAGAGGAAAACATTTATTATAAATAAATAATAAATTAATTATATTCAATAGTTTATTGATAGGTTGATCACAAGATTTCAATATTAGAAACATAATCATAAACAATCATGATAAATAATGATATTGTATCATAAATCCCTAACCACTTGGGTAAATATTTAATCATCAACCCCATGAATGACCAAACCTTATATGGATATTAATAGACCATAATTTTAGTTAAAATAATCATAAAATAAATTTATAGGACGTATATATAGTACACAAAGGGAACAAGTTTTGTATGAGTGATGTGTCCCATTGAAATAAAAGTGAGGTGAAAATCTCTTACCTTAGCTCTGACTACCTTCGTAAGTATTTGAAACCCATGTATAATAAATATAGAATTATTATACAAAAATTAAATAACCATAATAATATGTATAATAAAATATATTATTTAAATATAACCTTTTATCTTCCATTTGTTAAAACTTCTTTATTAAAATCACTATTCTATGATATATTTTCATCGATTTTCATGTCTGTTCTAGTTCAAATGTTTTGGTCCTTGTTTTATAATCATGGTTTCATCATCTATAAAATGTTTAACATGATATAAATATAATATATATTCATTATATATTTGTTTATTTTCATTAAATATATATATATATATATATAAATGAATGACACCATTAATGGAGATGGTAGGTCGTACGTACGCATGAATGTTATTTTCACTTTCTCAACTAATGGAACAAAAGAAAGGTAAAAAATAACTCAAATTTATAGAATAATTATTATATCATATATATTTTATAAATACATCTTTATTACCATCCAATTAAAACAAAAATTAAAAATGAATCAAATCGTTTCATGTTGGTGGTAATCCACACATATGCACGATCAACGTTATCATTTTGCAACGGTTTGGAAGGCAAGAAATTTGATACTATATTATCAAAAAATAAGTCAAATTGTTTCATATTTATTATATATAATAATTAATGCCATTATAATACCCATCCATTAAATATAGCGATTATAAATAAATTTTATCGCTATATGGAGAGATTTTATTGTACATACGCGTGCATGATATTTTCACTTGCCATTTGATGGATGAAAGATGAATAAAGGTGGTTTCAAAATATAAATAATATTTAATTATATTTAGGATACATAATTTATTATTTTATGAATAATATAATATACTTTGGGGATTTAAATGACACACTAAAAAGAAAGTGATTCATTAAGGTGATTGCATCTTATTTGAAATAACTCCTTTATATATCCTCTTAAAAGATATAAGGTTGGTGTTATAAGAAAAAAATAACATATAGAATTTGTATAGGGTGGTTTAGAGTATAAATTGGTAGATATTTATGAGATAAAACATTAAATATAGTGTGAATAAGGGAAATGAGGAGAGCCCATTTATAATTTCGTGTAGGGGCAACTTTGGAATTTCATAAAATATTAAATTAATATAAATTAATTTTGATTTAAATATGGTAATAAAATGATAATATTTGAATTTAATAATATTATGATTCTAAATAATCTCATACAATTAAATTGATACATGTTTGTATCACATTTTTTACATTTTCATTTTGTTTTAAATATTTGCAAACCCTTTTGAAAATTACCATTATATTATAGTTTTCTACCATTTATTGGTTAATAATGTTACTTAAAAATAAAAATAGACCCATAAGTGGAACATGTTTTATTTTTACAAAAATATAACATTATGTTTTATAAATAAATTTTTTTATTAATATTTTATCATTTAATAAAATATTAATTATTATAAAATATCATTAATGTAATTTTTAACAATATTCCATGAATTTTTATTTAAATACATCATGAAAAATAGTAATTTATAATATAATGATTTAAAACCACCCTAATATGTAATATATACCTATAAAATTATTGGGACACATTAACCCATTCCAATTACCTTAATTTTAATATTTTCAAAAATATTTATAATTTTTTTTATTAATTGATGAAATACTGCATCCGTGTTTCATAAAAATTTAATTTCATTATATAATTACTAAAAATTAATAATCCTTTCTCTATGATGCCAAAAATTTCATTAATATCAAAATAAACACTTATATTCATTCATAGCTACATTTTTTTAAATGTGGACATATAAGAGATATTTTAAACTTAGAGAGTGACATTTTGTAACTTTTATCACATTAAATATTATAAAGGCCATTTTCGGGGATAAGTGTCCATTAAAAAAATAAATTTTTAGCATAATATTATATGTTTTGAATTAGATTAATTCAATAAAATTTATCATGAGACATTATGACCTTATCACTTATTTTTAACCTATATTAACTTGATTTACTGTATACCGAGCTCATAAATTTTACCATAGTTACTATTCATATTGTTAAAAAATAAGAGGGATATTTTCTCAAAATTTGAATTTCATGATTCCAAATATGGAATAAATTTTATAAAATTAAATATATATAAGTGAATGAAAATAATTTTATAAATAAGCACGCAACAGATGATGAAAACTGTTTTTTTAGAAAAATACATTATTAAGAATTAAACAGGATTTTATTCGTATACAACGACTAAAAAGAATATTATATGAATTAAAGAAAACTTTATTAAATTTATAAAATATAAATTTAATTATAAAAATTCACCAAAATTTATTTTCTTAATTTTTTTATTATAAAATGCATTTGTGCACATAAAAATATTTTTTTAGAAAAAATATCAATTTTTACATTCAAATGATTATATTTTAATTTTTAAACCATTAGTAATCAATAAATTTGTTTTATACTTGTATAAACAATAATTTTGGAATAATATATTTAGTAGTATTAATAACTTAAAATCCAATGGCTAGTGTGTAACTGTAACAGAATAATATTTTAATAGTATAACATTATTTATTTAAACTCGGTGTTGCGTATAACGCAAAATTTTGACGGAATTAAATTTATCTGAATTTATTTTCATAGAATCTAAATGGGTCACAAAAAAATAGAATAAATATCCTTCCAACATCCTTATAAATTGTGGATAATATATTTTATTCTTAAAATACCATTCAATGTGTCATTAAGAAGGGATCAAAACAAGGCTTATCGAAGAAGAGGTAATCATCTTACCCTTCCTATTTCAATTTTGTATTCTTTTTCCTTATCTAACTAAGTGGTATTAATAATAAAATAATTAGTTATGTATCCTAAATGTAATTTAATGTTATTATGATTATGTAACCACCTATATGAACCCTATATTTCATCAAATTGGAAATGCAAGTATCGCTCATGTGTATGTGTGGACCACCACCACATAGAGATACAATTCATTTTTAATCAACATGTTTCATGGATTCTTGTTAGGATGGGTTTGATGTCTATATATGATATTTCTGATATAATTATTATTCTGTGATTACAATATCATTCTACCATCTTACCTTTATATCTGTTGGAAAATGATAAAGCTACTCATGCATATGTCTGGTCTACCACCTCCACAAAGTGATGCGATTCATTTTTCAATTTTTATTTAAATGGATGGTAATATATATATCTATATTTATTTAATATAAATGATATATATGATATAATAATGATTCATTAAAGTTAATTTTTTTATTTACCTTTCTTTTATTCCATTCATTTAAAAGTAAAAACAATGTTCATGTGTACATACGACCTACCATCTCCATGAATGGTGTAATTAATTTTTTTATCTCTACAAATTATGGATGATTCTATATATATATATAATGAATATATATGATATTTATTTATTTATTTATTTATTTATTTATTTATATTATTAATATGTTGTAACCATGATCAAAGTACAAGTACTAGAACTGTTGAACTTAAACTCCCCTTGAAATACAAAAGAGTTTACCGTTAAAATTGATGATTTTAATAAATAATAATTAATAAATGAGTATTGGAATGATTTAATGTGATAATATATGATATTATTATTTTTTATATGGTTATGTTATATAATTTTAATAAATATACATTTATTATTTATAATGTTAAAATCACTTGTAAGGAAATTCCTACTTGAGGAAAGGGATTTATTTTAAAATATCATTTTATTTTAGGATTAATTTTGTTTAAAATAAAATTGAGTAAAATTATATGAAAAATATATAATTAAACCAATTAATGTTCTTTTCTCTACTTATTAATTAAAATTTTATGTATTTGTACCATTTTCTTCTCTTGGGTTCGTAAAAACACTAAGAAAATATTTTTAATAATAACATAATTTATTTCCTATTTAGTCAAAAATATTTTTCTTTCATGTACAGGTTTTTAAAAAGAAATTTAAATAATGTTTTTGATATTCCCAAAATATTATTCAAATTTATTTTTACCCATTATTGAATTTTTATAAAATTTTCTGAGAATAATATTCATGTCATTTACAGAATGAGGAAGTTTTGAATTTTTACTGAAAATGTACCAGGAATATATGTTTTAACACACACAACATGAAAAAAAATATCTTACCATCATAACAATTCAATGGTTTGAAGCTTATGATAAAAGTTTCCAAATTTAGATTGACAAAGAATTTTTTCTTTAATAATTGAGAAATTAATAGATTTTAAGAAGTGATTTCAATGTTAAAAGGTATTTTTTGACAAGAAATTTTCTTATGATATTTTAGATCAATTTTCAACTAGGAAAACACTCATTGAGGTTATTGGGGATATGATACAATAATACCATCATTATTTTTTCTTTGGATAATTTATGATAATGAAGTATTTATGTTAGATATTCTTTATTCAATACAGATAATTTTTGACTTATAAGGAATTTGGATAATGAATTATATTTAAAATTAAAAATATAAGTAATTAACAAGACATACAAGTGGAGGATGGGTCCCTGTTTTAAATATCTCCTCGATGCATCGATATGTATCCCGAGATAGAATGGTTTGGGTTGATGTATAGGCTGAGGTTGTAAAATAATTTCATAATAGTTTGTTATTTGGTCTATGTATTTCAATTTAATGATAATGTATTGGTTGAGATGCCTAGAAAAAATGATAATGTCTTGTTTAATGGGAATTTATGGTAAGACACATGATTTTCTTAGTTAAGTGGCCTTGATCAATAATTCCCATAATTATGCATTTCCTTTATTAAGAAATCACTTTTCAATATCGATGTTTTTCCAATTTTGATATTATCCATAGATTCTCATTTATCTCTAGTTATTAATGAAATGGAATCTTTTTGATTTTACACTCTTTTATATAAATTATTTCTTCTTTACTCGTGATAAATTCCATTTTACATAAACCTCACTGAGAATATGACCTTGCCCTTTATTTATATTCCTTTTCCCCATGATGTGAAGAAGGATATTATGAATCATTTCAAGGATGAAATAAAGTTTCTTATGATATGTTTTTATAATTAAAATGTAATATTGGAATCATATATGAGTCTAGTTTACCAAGACTAGTAAACTATTTGGGACTTTGAGATGTGTTCACTGGTATCTGATGTCAATGTAATAAGGTAACCATAAACTCTAGGCTACTAGGGATGTGTTATTTAAATTAACCACAACACATGATCATTGATGTATTATTATCATTTAATGATTCAATGTTTTTTTATGAAATATTGTTATAAATCCATTAATTCATAACTAATGAAATATTATTTAGAAGTTGTTAGAGATGTCCCTACACCCAAGCCTTAAAGAGTATTATTATATAATCATTTATGATATTCATATTGTATCATATGACTCGCTATATATTATATAATATTATATACTTGGTTTCATTACATATCCAATAATAAACCACTTTCTCTAAAATCTTATGAGGATGTTATCCAAAACATCATAACTCTTTGTCAATCCATCCAAACTCATTTGGATATGGTTTACCTAATACTCTATATTTGGGATCCAATAAATTGTTAGGAATTCAATTCATATTTTTAGGCCTAATTGGGTGATCCTATGGGACTTTTTATTGTTGAAGATAAATATGAAATCCTTTTTATATAGATGTAAGAAAAAGTATCTTTTGTAAAAATAACAATGTTACTAAAGATATAAATAATTTTTGTGTGATCTCAATAAAACATACTGACATCTCTATATAAACATGTACAACACAATATGTATCATATGCATCATATTTATACCTATAATATCCCTTTTACATGAAATTTAATGATGAATAGACATGGAACATGTCAATCTACTTAGGAAAATTCATATATTCATGATTCTCTGAAATATACTAACAAAATTTGAATGAATAGTTCACATTTCATTCATCCAAGTAGCTAAGCGCATCACATGTCACTCAACTATGATAATAAATGAACTTCCTCAGTTTTATCCAATCATGGAATTTGATGTATTTACTTTTTATACAAGTTGAAAAATATTATATTGGTTATCCTCCAACTAATGACATGATCAAAAACATACCCAACCACCCCCTAATTTGAAAAATCTCAGGGCTTGTATATGAAAAGTATCAATCTATAATTTTTTTCATTCTATATGTATTTCCAACAATAGGTAATGCGGATTCATAGTAAACATACACACCTAAGTATATCATGATAGTATGACATTCCATGTGGTATAATTTGGTAGGTCAGTCCAGATAGTAATTGTTGACTTATTTCCCCATGAGTCTATTATTCATATATCATAGAAATTTTTTTTACATTGATTACAAGATTATACTGATTCTAATATAAAGATACCAGCATATCCCATAACAGTCCGTGGTGATCTTTGACTAAGGAAAACCTAGGGTAAACATTTTTGGGGATAATTATCATTTCCCCTTATGTAATATATGCAACCAATGTGAAAGAAAATGAAAACGAGAAGATTTCCTTTTGTATTATATATTAATTTTTATATTCTTAAAGTCCTTTTTCTAATTTTAATAATAACATACATATCTGCTTGTATAACATATCATATTTGATAGACTACTAAGATAACATTATATTTTCTATACTTACATAGGTTTTTTTAAACCCATTACACCTTTATGTAATTCATTCGAGATATCTATGTGAGAATCTGAAAAAACTCTCACAGTAAATTCATTAGGGAGTAACATTTATGAAGTAATAAAGTTATAATAAAAGTGAGACATAAAAATCATATTCATAACGTTTAACTCCTTGAACATATTCATACTCCTTAACATCACAACATTTAATTATGTGACATTAATATCCTCTGATTTCTACTTTGAACTCCATCACAGTATATTATTATATATATTAGAACCATTTCTAGTTAAAAAATTACCTGAAATCTTTTTCTTAACTATTTTAAAAAACTAGAAAAAAAGGTTTTATCCATGAGGTTATTTCAATCGGTGGAGATGTCCATATCTATATCTATCATATATCCACAGGAAAAACATGACTATGGGTATAGGGTATCCTATATCCATGGTCCCAAAATGTATTTGGCTATAGGGGATCATACAGCCGTATGTTCCTATTAATATGGTTATAGGTGGTTTTTTATTTCAAGTGAGAGTTTTTTTAAAAAATATGAAGGATAAGCCTTTTTATGGTGTAGCTTTCGGATTTCCATGGGGGAAAAATTGTGCATAGATTCTTTTTTGAGCATATATACAGGGTAAAAAGTGATTTTTTCTATATAATTTACCTGGGAAACCATTATCAATGGTAAAAAGTCATGCAGCTACAACTGATTTATATCCATAGGGAAATTAATCTAGTAGATCCATAATTTATATGGGGATATTACATCCAAGGTTATTAAATCCTATGGATATAAATCTATATTTGAAAAATATATCTGTATATATATAAATCATTATAAATTAGTAATGGGGAAACATGTAGCTAAGTAGTGGATAGTTTGTTGAATTTTATCTCCCAATTCATGTGTTCAAAAATGGTCAGTGTGTGTTTTTACACATTAGAATAAATATAAATGTGTATATTTAAATATTTCTAGAATTAATTGATCAATTTGGATAATATCATAGTGTAATAGACCCATGTAGATAAATCCCACACCGTGAGTTCAAAACCTATTCTTCACTTTTTTCAGAATACATTTTATGTATGTATATAAAATGTATTTTGAATATATAATTATAATAGAACGTGTAGTATAGTGGGATAAGACATGTGTTATATAAAAATATGAACATGTTCAAATCTCCCTCATTGTGAAATTTATTTTTTGGAATTATGTATGTCCATAGTTAGAGTGATTGTGGAAATATATGTTGTCTAGGTGGAAAGTATCCACCTCACTAAGAATACCTTGAATGGGGTTATATTCATAAGATTTTCTCATGGTTATATATATAATTTCCCAAGGATATATCTTTTGGTTTATAGCCACAATAATAGTATTCATGCATAGATTTATTATTTCTATATGTTGTAGAAATGTTGAGAGTTTGGGTGGTGGAATGTTTTGTAGATAAAGAAAATGGTAAAGTCCCGTAATTCTTGTATATTTTATTATGATATGAAATTATATCGAGTACGTGAAATCTGACAGTGCATGATTATGAGTTTAAGAGTGCCCAAAATGATCCATCAAAGTTTTGTTAGTATTTAATTAGTGTGCATAATCAGTGTTCTTGAAAAAGTGTAATAACTATTAAACAGTTACCCAAATCATAAATGTGAGGGCACTATTGCGTTCACGATGGCTGGATTACAATATGGGCGACTTAAGTTTAGTTTGCGTGGGCCTTTTGTGAGATGACCCGAAAATGGAATAATTGTAAATAAAATTATCTTATTTTTCAAATGCTTATAACTCAAGAATGGTATCTCAGAATGAAAATATGAGACCACTACATTACTCATGAGGGTATTCTTTCCTTAGGATGACACTAACATTGGCCGGTGCGGGCCAACAGTGCCTTTTAGTTTTTGGTCGTAAATAATAAAATTATGTAACAATTAATTTAATGTTAAAATCCATAACTTATTAACGGTAACTCGGATAAGAATATGAATGTAAGGAAAGGTTCATTGGGATATGTTTCTCTTAGTTAGAGACTAATCTTGACCGATGCAGGTCGAGGGAGAATATAAATAATATTTCTGAACTTTTTTTTGGGTACATTCAGTAAACGCGCAACCAGCATTTTCTAACATTTAAATAGGTGCATGGAATAAAAATTTGAGGGCCCCATTGAATCTGATGCACCGATATTCGCATAAGTGATACATTACTTTGACCGTAGTAGGTCTGGAGAATAAGTTAGGTTTTTTGGATTTTTAAAAGAAATAAAATAAAATAATTATTTTATTTTATTTTCTTTCCTATCCATAAACAGACAAGCGGAGTATGGGACCCGTGATGTGCAAGCAAACAAATGACTTGACCTATCAATCTTAAGTAACAGCGTCATTGGGGAATTAGGAAGGATCCTAATTAATGAGCCCCCATAATTTCACCACATATTTACATACCCTCCCCCTCCTCTATATATATGGAGCTTGGGGAGAGGATTCGGCACTACTTCGCCAAGCAATGATGTGCTAAAGTAGTGTCATGATGCCATACCCAAAGAGGATAAAATCAGTTCTGGAAAGTGGTGAAGAGCGACCCAAAAATCCTGAACTATGGGTTGACTTGCTATCATCGTCATTGGAAGCCTATGGTGGGAATGAATATCAATGTTCCACCTTCAAGCACAGACATTATCCAATGGATTTTCAAGGTATGGGGTTTTTTCATTTACGCATTGCAAATGACTTCCCTCTTCCCAATTATTAGATAATATGAATAACGCAGACCAACCAACTAATGGGTTGATCTGTGATTCATTCATTTTTGTGGGCGGTTTTTGTGGGGTATCCTTGTAAGGTTCTGATTGTTATTTAATTCAATCGATTATTAAACTCTTAATTCCCCTTATTATTTGAGAAAATGTGGAGGGCGTGGGCCTAGAAAAATTGGCATGGACCCTCCTCTAATTTACTAGCCTTGAACCCTCTGTGGAAGACCACTAGAACAGTGGGACACAGACCGACCATGAAGAAGGCATGCGCTGATGCATGCCACCAGAGGATGCTGTGTCACAATGTCGTGGCGGTCATCGGAGTGGCAGTCATTGGCTGGTTGTGGTGGAGGTGTGGCGCACCGTCGGGCGCCACCAGTGAGAAATGGGTCGTAGATTGTCAGTCGTGATGGTTGGAGGAGGCAGCCTGCACACCAGCGAACTGTAGAAGGGAAGGGCAGCACATCGTTGCGCACCGACGATGAGAAGGAGTCCACGACCAAAGCCATGGTGGTGGAGGCAGAACCCGCGCTTCAAGCGGGTTCTGCGGCGAAGCCCATGTAGCGTCGCCGCATTGCAAAACGAACAGCCTCCGGGCCATTCGAGAATTTGAGAGATTGGGGGTGACACACCCCCCGCTGGCTAGGTTGTACCCCATAGTGGTCTACACTCCATCTCGAACCGGACTGCGCCCCATCTCGGGCCGGTCCGTGCTACACCATGGTCGGATTGCCGCCTGACCTGGCCACCACCCTCCCGGACCGAGATGATCCAAGGGTCCCGACACCACGGAGGGATCATCAAATGGACACCCGGTACTCCACTTGAGTTTTTGAGATAGTTGGAGTATGACCGGGTTGGATCGAACCCGAATTCGACCAGGCCCTCAGAGATAAAACACTTATAACTCACAAACTGAGTGTTTGATTGACGCATCGTCTTTCATGTTGGAACCCTTAAGAAATGGTGGTCCATTGGGTTACACCTTTTTGGAGATTAGCGGTGGTCGAGGTAGAACCAATATCTTGAGTGGAAGACTCTACGAAACTCAAGCACACTGGGTGCAAGGAATCCAGTGGCTGGCAGTGAGGCAGAGTTTGGAGATAGATCAAATGGAGGTTATTACCATGTGATCCTATCTGGGTCAGCACTAAGAAGTCCTTTAGGGATCAGAACCTAGCGGTTCAGTGTGGATCATAACCTCACAGTCCTGTGTGGATTATCACCTCACGACCCGACCAGGACCAACATGAGAGTGACCCGTCATGGTTCAGCGATATACCAATTCTATGTGGGTCAGATCCTGTGTGGGTCAGATACTGTGTGGGTCAATGGGGATTAGTTACCTATTAACTCTGGGTGGTTCGGATCCTATGTGGATCATTATGGGGGTTAGTACCTATCGATCTTGTGTGGGTTAGACTCTGTATGGTTAGAAGAGGTGCCTCTGGACAGAATAAGATGATCTAGCTTCACGACGAATCATCTTTAGTTCAATACATCCCTGAAAAACCTGGTTTGAGTAGAGACTCTAATTGATCCATGTTTATTGTTTTGTGTTTTGTGATTGAGATCATTCTTTGTTGTTTTCCTTTGTGGAATTCAGAGAGACCTTTGGGGGTCTCAGGGTCCATATGGTATATTTTTATACTCACCCCAGTACGGGATTCACATGCACCTTGTTGTGTCTTGTGCAGATGATGAGCAGGTGGGATGAGGTTTGAGTGAGCTAGGACCTAGAGATACATGGAGGAGACATGCAGATGCGGAGTGCTAAGGATGTGATATATACCTACCCTTCGGGTAGGATTCTCAGTGGATGATCCAGGAGCTGCTTTTCTATTTTCTGTTGTTCTTGTACCATTTAGTTGGGCTTGAATTCTAGACCCTTTACATTCATTACACATTTACTAAAACAATATAATTCACAATTTCTTCTTTTTGTGTTCTCGGACCATGTTTCTGACCAAATTTAAAGGATATCCCTTCCCATTTTAGGGACTATGCCTTTCGGTGCTAGTCGCCAACCCTTGGCCTATGGAAGCCAGGCTTGGGGTATTCTCGACACAGGCCCCGGGGTGGGTCGTGACAAAATAAATAAAAAAAACATCAAGAAGAAGAATATGGGACACAATTATTAATGTGGATTGGAAAAAATATGTATTTCATTAGAGATACGTAACCACATTACTAAATATTGGGTATAATTGAAAGAAGATTTTATAAAATATCACACATAGAAACCCTATATTGAATACACTCATAATGAATATGATGCAAATTTACCACCAATGGAACAATAAGTCCACTGTGCTCTAGTGACTAGTGGATGGAAGTCTAAAGATTTGTAGTAGCACTGTCTCAAAAGTATGAGGGGAAATAGTAACCATTTTAATGTTTTCACTACTATATATCCATGTAGGTGTCACATGGTCAACTTTTCTATAGTCTAGTCAGAGTTTCCATAGTTCCTAAAAGTTGGCTATGAAACCACCAACAACACCATAATAGAGGTCAAACTATGATAATTGTTGTCTAGTATGTAGTTTTGGACACTAAAATTATATTCAAATTCATTCAAATAATTGATCTTCACCATTCCAATAATATACCACTTAGATATTGATCAACTGTAATGGACTTCTTTGATGATGCTAACTTGGACAAATTACTAAATTTGATTTCCTCCTCTTATTCAATCCCCAATGAGAGCATTCCCATTTAAGCTTTAATTTCAAGCTAACAATTCAACAAATACATGTTTTTTCCATCTCAATTCTTCCACTATATTCTTCCAAAATTTTCATCTCATTCTACATTCATCAATGAAGACAAAAATAGGTACAATAGCATCTCAACTTCTCCATCACCTTTGGATTTGTCAAAAATTTGGATGGATTATTGGTTCTAAAAATATTTTACAATGTTAGAAACTAATCCCATATCATGCATCTGATAAAATGTCAATTTAATTAAATAATCTCCATTTGGTTATGAAATACTAGATTCTTTTGAAGATGTATGGTACTCTAACTGACATAGTAAAATATATTTTCCTCCCCCTTTCTACACAGCACATCCAATAAGTTATTCAACAAAACTACATCATTCTTGTATTCTATTAGAGTGACATATTCTACTCTATGATTGATAAATTCACCACTTTCTATAATTAAGTTATCCATATAACTATAGTTGATCCATAGGTACATACATAATTAGTAATACTCCTCCTATTGTCAACATCACCTCCATGGTCAGCATCCAAATACCCTTTCATCGAGTTTCTTTTCCCAAAGCACACAAATACTTTCTTTCTTCCCTTTAGGTATCTCAGTATTCACTTCACAGTTAACCAATGTTTCTTTCTATTGTTTTCCATGTGCCTTCTCACAACATCCACAACATGAGAAATATTAGGTTAGTTAAAGACTATGTCATACATCAGGCATCCAAATGATAATGTGTATAAAACCTTTACCTACTACATATATAAGCAATACCAATGGTTCAAAACCACTGGTATAGGACGGAAAACCATTGGTATAAGATATACCAACGGTTTCCCAAACCGTAGGGAAGTAAGGAATTGGGAAATCCCATTACCAACGGTTTGAGTAAAATCATTGGAAAAAGGTGGTGGATGTTTTAATTTCCCAAAAGTTCCTCTAAACCATTGGCAAAACGATTTACCAACAGTTTAAAACCATTGGGAAATTCATATTTTTGAGCTTATACTAACGGTTTAAAACCGATGGTATAGCCTTTTACCAATGGTTTAGATAAACCATTAGTATATATTCATATATGCTCAAAGCATACCAACAGTTCTAAACCGTTGGTATAGATTTTTACCAATGGTTTAGATAAACCGTTGGTATATATTCATATATGCTCAAAGTATACCAACGGTTCTAAACCGTTGGTATTGGGTATTTTCACACAAAACTAGTAGCCTGCATACAGCTACCTACCCTTGATACACCTGCATAAAAAACATCACAAATAACATCTAGAAATAGACTTTAAACACCACAAAAAAACATTGGAAATAGCACAAAAAAACACATAAAAACATCACTCTTCCAACCATTCCATGTACTAAATTTCCCCATTTCAATCTTCATATGACAACAACTCTTCCAATTAACCTATTTCAATTTATTGGGTTCACACATATCAATTTTTTCTTACTCAAAAAGGTGATGATTATGATAGAAATTCGTGCATGAGGGATATGTGTGATAAAGTTAATTAATAATGTGGTTAATATTTGTGCATCATTTAGAGTGATGCATGACTTGCATTGAATGTGATGTGGGGGGATGTCCAGAGAGGGGAGGGGAGATTTCCAGGGATCGAGTATGGGGGTCATGGAGAATGTGCAACAAGGATTTGTATTTAAATTATAGCATATCATCACATGCATTTGATGTGCATGAGCTAATAAGCATACCAATTCATTAATATAGTTCAAGACATACAAAAACCGAAAAATACCAAATAACATTGCATGATCAAAGAAATAAAAAAGGGCATGTGAAATCAACATGCCTACATTTACATATCATCAATGAGGTATAAAATTTAATCAAATTGAAATATAATTAAACATAAGGCCTATGAGTCTCATTTACTTGCATACACAGTGGTATAAAAGGAAAATGTTATTCATGTCTGGGGGGCTGTCAGGGGTCCATGGAGGAGGGTGGGGGGCTTTCCAGGGTCTAGAAAGGGGGGTGGGGGGGCTGTCTGGGGCTGTCCGTTCATGTCACATTTGACTCATGGATCGTTGTCCTTATGTTTCAATAGAATTCAAATGCGTTTGGTTAGTTTGTCATATGTCTGTTGTTGATTTCACTTAAAATTAAGCCCATTTTTATGAAAACAGAGGCACAGTGAGTGGTGTCTGCCATACTAGGCCTCGGATTGAGGCAGGGTTGACTCTAACACATAACATATGAGACATGGATCATTGTGAAAAAGTATCAACATAATCAGAAGTTGTTTGATCGGTTTT
Source organism: Viscum album (assembly GCA_963277665.1). Classification (NCBI taxonomy): domain Eukaryota; kingdom Viridiplantae; phylum Streptophyta; class Magnoliopsida; order Santalales; family Viscaceae; genus Viscum; species Viscum album. The sequence goes on from OY728157.1 coordinate 1,099,456,571, forward strand.
GCGTATGTACGTAAAATATTGTCTATTTTAAACAAAATACGTACACATGGAGTGATACCAGCCACAATGTACTTCGCATTGAGCTAGGGTTGACTCGTACACATCACATATAACCCATGGATCATCTTCCAATAGTTTTAACACAATCTGATGTCATTTGATCAGTTTTCCGTATGTTAGTTTTTTATTTCACTTAAAAATAAGTCCATTTTGAACCAAAGAGAGGAAGTCTGAGTGGTCCCAGCCACACCGTGCCTCATATAGAGGAGAAGTTGACTCATACACGTCACATTTGACCCATGGATCATTTTCCTTAAGTTTTAACATAATCCGAATGTGTTTGGTCGGTTTTCCGTATGTCAGTTGTTGATTTCACTTAAAATTAAGTCGATTTTTAACAAAACAGAGGCACTTTGAGTGGTGTCGACCGCAACGGGCCTCGGATTGAAGTGAGGTTGACTTGTACACATCACATATGAGTCATAGATCATTTTTCAAAAGTATCAACACAATCAGAAGCCGTTTGATTGGTTTGGAATATGTACGTAAAATCTTGTACATTATATACAAAATACATACACTTGGAGTGATACCAGCCACACCGTGCTTTGGATTGAGCCAGGGTTGACTCTTACACATCATATATAACCCATGGATCGTTTTTCTAAATGGTCAATACAATCCGAAGGAGTTTGGTCGGTTTCCCTTATGTCAGTTGTTGATTTCACTTAAAAATAAGTCCATTTTGCACAAAACAGAGGGAGTATGAGTGGTCCCAGACACACCGTACCTCATATTGAGGCAAAGTTGACTCGTACACATCAAATTTGATCCATGTATCGTTTTCCTTATGTTTCAACAGAATCCGAATGCATTTGGTCAGTTTGTCGCATGTCAGTTGTTGATTTAACTTAAAATTAAGTCCATTTTTAACACAACAGAGGCACTTTGAGTGGTGTCGACCACACTGGGACTTTGATTGAACCAGGGTTGACTTGTACACATCAAAAATCTGTCATGGATCGTTTTGAAAAATTATCAACACAATCAGATGCCGTTTGATCGGTTTGACGTATGTACGTAAAATATTGTCCATTTTAAACAAAAGAGGGACAGTTTGGGTGGTTATGGCCACACCGCGCCTCTTATTGAGGAGAGGTTTACTCGTACATGTCACATATGACCCATGGATCTTTTTCCTAAAGTGTCAATAGTTTTTGAAATCATTTGGTCGGTTTTTCGTATGTCAGTTGTTGTTTCCACTTAAAATTAAAGTCATTTTAAACAAAAGTGAGACATTTTGAATGGTACCATCCACACCGCGCCTTGGATTAAGGCGGGGTTGACTCGTACACATCAAATATAACCCATGGATCGTTTTCATGTAGTATCAATAGAATCTGAATGCGTTTTGTTGGTTTACCGTATGTCAGTTGTTGATTTCACTTAAAATTAAGTCCATTTTTAACAAAACAGAGGCATTTTGAGTGGTGTCGGCCACACCAAGCCTCGTATTGATGCGTGGTTTACTCGTACACATCATATTTGACTCATGGTTCGTTTTCCTTATGTTTTAATATAATCCGAATGTGTTTGGTCAGTTTTCCGTATGTTAGTTGTTGATTTCACTTAAAATTAAGTCCATTTTTAACAAAACAGAGGCACATTGAATGGTGTCGGCCACAACGGGCCTTGAATCGAGGCAGGGGTGACTCGTACACATCACATATGAGTCATGGATCGTTATGAAAAGTATCAACACAATCAGAATCCGTTTGATCGATTTGGCATATGTACGTAAAATACTGTCCTTTTTAAATAAAAGAGGGATAATTTGGGTGGTTCCGGCCACATTGTTCCTTGGATTGAGGTGGGGTTGACTCGTACACATAACATATGACCCATGTATCATTTTCATAATGTTTCAACAGATTTGGAATGCATTTGATCGGTTTTCTGTATTCCATTTTTTGCTTTTATTAAAATTAAAGACATTTTGAACAAAAAAGAGACATTTTGAATGGTACCGTCCACACCGCGCCTCGTATTGAGGAGAGGTTAACTCGTACACATCACATATCACCCATGGATCGTTGTTCTATAGTATCAATAGAATCCGAATTCATTTGGTCAGTTTACAGTATGTCAGTTGTTGATTTCACTTAATATTATGTCCATTTTTAACAAAATAGAGGCATTTTGAGTGTTATCGGCCACACCGAGTCTCGTATTGAGGCGGGGTTGACTCATACACGTCACATTCGGGGGGTGTCTAGGGGGATGTCTGGGGTCCAGGGAGGTGGGTGGGGTGGATGTCTGGGGGGCTGTCTGGGGACCGAGGAGGAGTGTCGGGGGCTGTCCGGGGTCTAGGGAGGAAGGTGAGGGGGCTGTCTGGGGGTGTCCGGGGGGCTGTCCGGGGACCATAGAGGAGGGAGGAGGGGCTATTCAGCGGGCTGTCTAGGGGGAAGTCTGGGGACCAAAGGGGATGGTGGGGGGTGTCCGGGGGGGTGTCCGGGGTCCAAGGAGGAGGATGACATGTCAGTGGGAGGGGAAGGGTCTAGTCGGGTACGCGGAGATGCTCGTCTACCTCTGGAATGAACCTCCCTCATATCATCGGCCTAAGCACTGAATGAATGGAACAATGAAAAGTACACATACTTATGTACCTGTAAAATCTACACATAGGCAACACATAGCCACATCATTTCATAAAAAATAACACCAAGGATCAGACTAAATAGAAGTAGTCATGCAGAGTAATGACAAGTGCACATACAGATCCGAAGCATATAAAAAATTGTTTCATACATTCCATGTTTATTTCCTAAAACAAAGTAAAAAAAGAAAAATGATGAAACTATAGAACATGGGTTGCCTCCCAAGAAGCACTAAGTTTTACGTCTTCAGCCAGATGGATGGACACTGGTCAATCGTCTTGGTCCATCAGCTCAGAACTCCTCTGCCTCTTACAAGAACTGGTGGCTGTGTCATCAAGCTCACATGTATGCTAGTGGGATTGATCACTTCAGGAGCATATCAGGCGTGAAAATTGTGTTGAAGTAAGATAATTTGGTGCTCGTCCTCAGCCAGATGCTTAGTGGTATTGATCACTTCAGGAGCATATCAGGTGTGAATCTGGTGTGGAAGTAAGAGAATATGGTGCTTGTTATCAGGCAGACACTGAGTCACCCATCGTACAAGGTCAGATGGAGACATGACGTGCACATCGATGATCATGGAAGATGTAGACAATCTAGACATTGTTGGTTAAGCTTCATCCACAAATAGATTCATTTTTATATATTAGAACCTTTATAAATGTTTGTCCCATTTTTACACACAATTAATGTGTGAAAATTGTGAAAAATCACTTATCGGATATATAAAAATGGATTTACTCATGGAAATGATGCATAATATCACAAATATTCCTCATTAGATCCCGATTTGAAATTTTAATCCATTATCAAATGTCATATATCAATTTATTTTTATTTGGATCCTTAAGGTTGAGTGCTTTTTGTAAAATTTAGACAAGGGAGGATAGACTAGTGACTTGGCATACAATTGGAAGATATGTGGTGAAAACCACATTATAAGCATTGTGTAGGATATTATTGAGGTGGTTTGAGGATCAAATCTATCCTTTTAGAGAAAATCCAGCATGTCCAAGTTTGGTGGTCAAATTTTTAAAGTGGGGGGGTATTTGGTGGTTGAGGAGGGGGGTGAGGGGGATGTCGAAGGTCTAGGAGGAGGGTTGGGGGCTGTCCATGGTCCAGGAAGGGGGGGTGGCGGCTGTCCAGGGTCAAGGAGAAGGGGAGAAGGGGCTATCCATGGTACAGGAAGGAGGGGGGGTTGTCCAGCGTCCATCGAGGAGGGGGGATATCCAGGGTCCAGGGTAGAGGGTGGGGGGATTCCAAGGGTCCAGGAAGGAGGGGGACTATACAAGTTCCTGGGAGGAGGTTGGAGGGGGTAGTCCATGGTCCAGGAGGGGGGTTGTCCATGTTTCAGAAAAGTGGGGGGGGGCAGCCTGCCCACGTTCCAGGAGGGGGGGACTATCCAAGGTCCAAGAGGGGGGGGGTGTCCAGGGTCCATGAAGAGAGGGGGCTATGTTAAAGGGAATAAATCCCCAAATAATTCGTTGAAAATTAACGAAACTTAATACAAAAACATCACAATTCCAATCCATCAACAAACCAAAATCCAATTCATCCTCAATATCACTAACTTTCACATGCCATAAACAACACAACCTAGTTTATAAAAATTACAACAGAAAACAAAAATAATAGATGCAAACCATTAAAACTAAGGTAGTAATTACAGATTTAGAGTGTAGAACTAGAAAAAAAATTATTTAAGATGGATCTATGAGTGGAACGAGTTTCTGAGTCTTTGTATAGAGAGATCCATCACGTTTAGGTCAAATAAAAATAGAAAATAAAAAAAATAGATGAATAACATTATAACTGAGGTAGAACTTACAGATTTGAAGTGTAGAATAGAAAAATTGTTTGATTGAAGAGGATGGATGGAGTTTCGGAGACTGGATAACAAGAGATCATAGAGAGATCTTCAATTTCAGGGATGTAGTCGGGCGAACAGAGAATTGGGGGAGAATTGGGGGTTCTGTGTATTTGGAGGAACTTTTCCCCAATGGTTTTTTAAAACCATTGGGAAAACTAGGATTTACCAACGGTTCACTAAAACCATTGGTAAAGGTGGTGGAATTGGGAGATATCCCAACGGTTTTATCAGACTGTTGGGAAAAATGGGTTCTATTGGGAGATATCCCAATGGTTTGATAAAACCGTTGGAAAAAAGGTGTGTAATCTACATATACCAACGGTTTTCTATAACAGTTTTCATCAAAGTGTTGGTATATCCCTCTGTTCCAGAAGTGTTTGTCATATAATGGTTCTCTTATTCTATCTTCGATGCTTTCCCCAATGAAAATTTTAAATGGATTCCCAAGGGAATAGAAACTAAATTTTATTCTAGAAAACTAAATATTCTCAAAACATTTCCAATATAGATATAATGAATGTAACATCACAGACCTAGTACTCCCTCATAGGAACATGCCATGTGTGATACATAACCTCAAGCACATCTCCCCATATCTGAGAGGCTTCCAACTAATAGTGAGGGTGTAAGAGATATTGTGGGGATACTATACCCTCTATTATAGATTTATAATAAAATTAAAAATAATATAATATTATTTAAAGAAATATAAACAAAAATCCATGCAACCATGGAAGGATAAGGACAAACCCAAACAATTCAAATAATCTTATAATCATGAAATGATTATTTGAATGTAACAAAATTTCATGTGGAAATAAATAAAAATAAAAGAAAAAAATAGACTAAAGACTCCATAGATGGGGTTTTGAGCCCCATGTATGTCCTATCTCCAATCTGTAACCCATCCAGCATGAAAAAACCAACAACATGGTCCATTTCCCATATCAATATCTACATCCATAAAATCTGTTCAGGTACCAAATGGTGTCCCAAATAGGGTGTAAGTAAAACTAAGTAGGACAACACCCACAATGGTTAAAAAATCATGTCTGAATATACAGAGTTTATATAATAATGAAATAAATTGGGGTATTAATTTAATGAATTAATACTTCACATCAAAAAAACTCACCGACCCTTGGGATCTAGAACGATGCTTGGGGTTAGCCAAACCATCTCTGACTTCTAAGAAGAATCTCTATCAAGAGTTGAATCCTCCACTACTAGAATTATATATATTTGTGATGGCATATTTGCGACGGTATCCCATCCCAAATAGAAATTACTAACAAGTGATAGTCGCAAATAGCTCGTTAAAGAAAACGGCATTACAAATACATTTTTTTGTGATGGGAAACTTTTCCATCACGAATAAGCACCCGATTATATAAATTATATATTAATCAACCTTTTGCGATGGGAAAATTTTCCATTGAAAATAACCGTCCAATTATATACATTATATATATAAAAACCTTTTGCGACAGACCCGCCGCCCCATCATAAATACTAATTATAAAAAAATATATTTTGATTATTTGTGACTGGATTCCATCTCAAACAGCCCCGTTGAAAATAAAAAAATAATAATAATAATTAATAAAACTATGATTAATGAAAAAATTATATTATTATTATTAAAATAATAAGAAAATAAAATTATTATTATTAGTAAATAAACAGACAATTAAATATTTAATACTAAAAAAATGTATTGAATAAATTTATGATTAATTTGAAATTAATATTAATATTATTAAAATATTAAAAAATTAAAAAATTATTAAAATTTTCAAAATTTAAAAAAAATATAAAAAAATCATAAAATATTATTATTATTAGTAAAATAAACAAATATTAAAAAATATAATACTAATAATAAATAATAAGGTATTAAAAAACAAATTACGCCATATTTTCACCAATATATAAGACAGAAACTGTAAAAAGTTAATATTACTACTAATATTGAATTCAACTATTTTTAACATAAAAAACTAATCACTGTGGGGGGGGGTATTCGTCTAGATGAGGTGGAGGATGTGGAGGAGTTGGTGGAAGAAATTCCATCCGTAGACTACGAGTTAGACGACACTGGTACTCCATCTGCGTGTGATGCTACTCTTGTCACTGCTGCTCCCATCGATGCATCTTCTCCTTGTGATTCTACTTCTACTAATAAATACAAATATTTATTCCAATTTATTTCTAATTATTGCTGTAACGCCCCGACCCTAGATACCCAGAGTCGGTGCATTATTACATAACATTGGCATGATCACAATAAAGATCAAATCTCAAAAGACCGATTGGTTTAGTAGCCTTGGAAACACTAGATATATTCATAAGTTTTACATTACATCATAAAATGAAAAACTACTACAAAAACATAATGTCTCCACAGTACACACTATTATCCCTTCATAATAACCCTACAGGTCATTCATAACTTACTTCTTCACATCCTGGGAAAAATAAAACATAGAAAAGGGGTGAGCCCAAATGCCCAGTAAGGATAACAATATAGCGGAACATTCAAAATAATCATAAACATTTAAGGAAATGCATTACTAAAACAAAAGCCTTTTAAACTTGAACTTCAATATAGTATGGAAAAAGTAAAATGAAATAATGCCATTTACTTATTCACATGGATATTCTACTAATCGAATAATCACATGCAAAATAAATAACCACTTTCATAATGATGGAATGCATAATGCTGAGCTATAATTTCTTTGTCAAGGCCTCGTCCCAAGACCTTGGGGCTAACTGTAACCGGAACCCAACCCGGAGTCTCTCTAATAACCGGACACCAACCCGGAGTGCCTCTAATAACCGGAAACCAACCCGGAGTTCCTCTAATAACCAGAGACCAAACCAGAGTTCCTCTAATAACCGGAGACCAAACCAGATGGCTTACTTTTACCGGTCCCCAACCCGGAACATACTTGTCTAACACATTCATCTGAATGAAAGGTTGAAATATAACATAAAAATTTGGATTAAAAATTACTTATGAAATTTCAATACTTTAAACAAAAACCATGAGTGACATAACAATAACTTATCCACTGTGAAAAATATCACAAAACCTTCAATAAAATATGGATGTTTTGTATCATAATAAATCAACTTCAAATAAGCTTAAAATCCATCAAAAGATGTTGACATAGATGAAATCAAAACTATTTTGGAAAAATATCTCTTTTTTTTAAATCATTTTAAAAGTAACATAATTATGAAATAATACATTCAATTTGAAAATATTCTTATAAGCTTGTAAGGGAAGCTTCGACGATTTTATAATGGCGGAAAATAGCCGCACCCGCCGTATAAGTTAAAAAAAACATTCTTACCTTAATTTTGTCAAAAAGGTTAAAAAAGAACCTTGTTTGCAAAAACAACGGAAAGATTCTTTTATAAACCTATTATAAAAAGTCAAAAAGGGTATAAATGACTTTAACCCATATTCTTATAAATATTAAAAATGTTATGAAATAAATTTTTAAGAAACATGGATGTGGATGATAAAGAGATCCCAATAGATTTTTACGTATAAACAACCTCGGATAATGAAGAGATTGTGAAATAACCCTTACCAATTTGTTAAATTATGAAACATACAACCCATGAAAGAGGTATCATACAATGAATATGTAAATACACATAAATTAGAGTGTATTACACAAAGAATATAATAATGGGTAGTACATACACCAAACAAAAGGTGATGGTGGCAATATGGCATGAATCTCACGGGAATAAGGAGTGAGATGAAAACCCCTTACCTTGTATTTTTCTTTGGTTGGGGTAGGTTAACCTCCTGTATAATGGTGAAATAATTGTTATTAAATTATTCAAGAATAATATATATTAATATGATATCATATATGATTTTTTAACATTGATTTGTTAATAATATCTTTTAATTATCATCGTTTCGGGTGTTAACTTACTCATTTTCTTTTATATTTTTTGTTACATAAGCCGTTTTTGTTATCAATAGGTTGTATTTTACTCATATCCAGAATGATATCAAGTCCTTAAAAATTATTTTTAAATCATCAAATCATAATTATACTTTAATGAATATGATGGAGAATGAATCTCATCGTGTTCGTGGAGACGGTAGTCCGTACGTACACACGAGCGACAATATCATTCTTTTGATATTAAAATAATATATAAATGGATGTTATATCATATATACAGAATAATTAACATGTTATATTTATTATTTACATGAGTTACACATCATTATTATACCCATCCAAATAATAATATATTGAATAATAATTACACCACAACGTGGAGACGGTAAGTCGTACGTACGCACGTATGGTGACATGTTATTCAAAGGGTGGATAGAATACTTAATATGTTTGTACCATATTTATAATAACATCACAGTATATATATTATATTGGAGTTATTATTTTAGAATGGTAATAACAAAGAAATAATAAGTGGAAGAAGAAAGGAACTTGAAAAGGGGTGGTGAAAACATTACCTCATCTTCAGGTTCTTCCTTTTGATTTGTACAAAAGGGCTCCGTAGGTTGGCTTTATGATCAAACTAAGGCCTCTAGGTTGTATTTAGGGATGTTGGGAGAGTATTTGGGCAGAGTTTTTCCGAACCAAAAGGCTTTGAAGGTGTTAAGAAATGGGAAGGAAGAGTGCCCTTTTATAAGAGGGGTGAGAGGCACCTTTGGAAAAGCTAGAGATATTAGTTTATATTAAATTCATATTCGGTTTCTAATGGCTCCAAAGTTGATTATTAAAAGTTTAAGGTGGGGATAGGTCGAAAACAACTCAACCAATAGAATTTAGACAGGTTTGGGTACTTATATTAACCTTATCATTAAGTATTAACTCTAAGTTAATTAGTTTCACTTTCACAATGTCTCTTTTTATTTTTATATTATATGGTTAATAAAGTTACCATATACATCCAAGAGACCACCAAGTGGTCCATTAATGATACATATATCATGATATAAGTCTCTTGGCCGAACCTTATATTTTTATGAATTTAATATCAATTAATAATATAATATTTGTTTTAAAAACTCTTTTATGTCAATTTTGACACTATTCAATAGTTGATTTTTGTGAAACTCATAACAGAATGATTACTTCGAAAAAAGTTAATTAAATCAATCCTAATATGTCATATTATACTATAAAATTAGTTTAATTCATTAAAAGTTTCATATTATATTTATTTGGGTATTTATAATATCAATTATTTTGATTTTTTACTATTATAGTAATTACTGTATCATCATTGTGTCATAATTAAATTAAATTATTTAATGTCTAAAAATTATAAATAAAATATCATTATGTAGGAAAGAATTTTATCTTTCTAATGAATATTTATAATCTAAAATCAAACATATATAACCCTATGTACAAATTGTTTTTCTAAAAGATATATGCTTCCGTCATTTTTGTATTCATTTTAACTTAATTAAAATAAAGTGTCCCTATCACCTACAAGTGGCACCATGGGGTCCCAAAATCGACCCAAATATGCCTATGTCCGAAAATTTATCAACCAATAAGTCTAGGACACGTTTTAGGGTAATTTAGTATTATTATAATATTATTTATTAACCCTTTTTTACCAGATTTACCCTTAACCATGGTCAATAAAATATTTACCGCAGTAATTATTCAAAATGTCTAAAAAAAAGTTACCTATTTACACAATTTGAACATCCTGATTCCAAATATGGAATCCATTTTTCTAAATTCAAAAATCATAAGTGGAAGAAATTAATTTAAAATTAATTCCCGCTGTCAAAACAAAAAGCGTGTTTTTAAGAGATAATAACTATCAAAAGATTGACACTTGTTTATGTTCGGTTTAATTGTAAAATTATGTCCAATGACCAAAATTATATTAAATGGTAAAAATATATTCTAAATATACTTTAAAACCACTCAAATTCATAATTTATCACTATTAATTATTTTGATTAAAAAAGTAGTTTTTAATTAAATTTTAGTAAATTTCACTATTCATCAAAATATTAAAGTTATCCGAAAAGTACCAAAATTTTACCTTAGGCAAAATTCGATATTCCAAATCCAAAAATGAAGTCCATTCTTAAATATAATATATATATAATTTCAAAAATTAGGTATTACTATTCATAACAGCTAGTTTGATTGGTTATGGTGTGTTAGAACTCGGTGTTGCGTACAACACACGCTACTGTATTATTCAAAGGAAAGCGTACCGTGGAAGCCTGGGATGTTTCATTTTAAATTTTTTTTGATGTCCCAATTTAGTCAAAAAGTTTAAAATATTTTATTTAAAAAGGGTTCACCATTAAAAGTTGGTAAAAGTGCAATACTGAAAATGAATTTGTTCTTACATTATGTCTAAGAAACTCATAATATGGATTCTAAAATTATAAGGATTATATAAAGATTAAAATTTAGTTAATACTATTCATAACCACTTTTGAATGGCTTGTTTGGTAAGTCATGGTGTAATTGAACTCGGTGTTGCGTGTATTGCAAGTTATTGAATTATTTTGAAGAAATAACACACTATGAATTCTTGGGGTGTTACATTCTCCCCTCCTTCAATAAATTCCATCCTCGCAATTTGAAATTGTTCTTCGAAAATAAAAGGTTGAAAATAGAAAATATATTTGTGGGAAAACCCACATCGGAAATTGGGTTACGAAAATTTAGTCTTAATATGAGGAAAAGATAAATCAAAGGGTCACCACCAAATTATGATCTCGATTAGGAGAACATTGGTGGCAATTAGAGACATATAATTAGAGAAAAAATGTAAATATTTATAGGTAGTGATTGAGGTCATCAATCACCAACAAGTGTAAAATTGAGGTCCTTAAATTCATCAACCTATGATGATTTGAAATACCATCGGTTCAACAAAACATAGGGTATTAGGATAACACATTTTTGACGTTTCAAAATATCTTAGTTGAAATCCCACATCGAAAAATGAATTAATGAGGCCTCTATTTAAAATAAAGAGTGGAAAGTATGAAGATTACCGAAAATAACACATACTAGGGTTCCATGTAGGAAAATATGGATATGGAAGAAAAATCTGACCATCAATTATCTGATGGAGAGTGGTAGAGAACATGGCTATGAAAAGGCCAACAATACCAAAGCCATAAATTATTGATGATTTAAGGTACCATCTAGGACAACATTTTTGTTCTAAGTTCCTTTTCTTAATGTTGAGGAATTTATTTATGAGATTGGCTAAGATCATAAGGAGATATAATTACCTTATAATTAGAGTTTTATCCATTAATAAATTTCTACCACAAACTCATCTTTCACTCTAAAAGATTATAGAATGTAAAAAAAATTCTATTTATACTATTCGTACAGGGTTCCAAAATAAATGAATTTATAATTCATCTACCAGATCTTTTAAAAAAACTACATTATTATATCCAGGACATCTCTTGGGTCAGTGGTAGGTGATACACCCTTGTCGCCCTTCGGTTGCGGGTTCAAGTCTCGCGGCCTTGCCGGACGCAACGGGTTGCCGCCCGACCTCTGGGTTGACCTTTTATGGCAATCCAAAATAATCCAAACTAGAACAATCCAAAATAATTCTTTCCAAACTCACAGTCCAACATTTATAAGGAAGGTAAACATAATGTAGATCCTTTTACCCCGTAATAGCATATGAATTCCTTCATCATGTATTATTTTAATACACTGAAACATCCTGAATTAACATATTCCTTATTGATTGCATTCATGCTCCCTTATTCCATATAGAATGATGGATATACTTCATCAATCAAAAAATGTTTTAAACCCCAACAATGATGGAATATAAAAATCATTAATCAGCTTCAAGGTACTCAATAATATCGAATATAATTTATCCAAAACAATCATGTATTATTCCAAAATCACTACCTCGGTATCAGAACTATATTATGGTTTATTATTCTCTCAACCATATATTTTCCAAAAAGTTAACCTGCTATTTAGTCACTTTTCATTGTTCAACACAATCTCAAGTCCATAATGAAATAGTACTGCAGTACATTCCTTATATACTCCATAATTATTATACCAAGTAAATTGTTGATACAACACTCAAATGACATAATCAACATAAGAACTCTGATCATCCCTCTTCATTTGGGGTAGTATCATAACTTGATTATTATCTAATAGAATCATTTGCGGCATAGTCTGATGACTGAGACATAGGTTCGCATAGTGTCCAAACTCCTTTCAAATGAAGCATTGTACATTTGAAACCATTTTCTTACCCTTGCAGTCACGTGCTTTGTGCCCTTTCCCTCCACACTTATAACAAACTCCCATTCCTTTCAGTAAAGTTCTTGGGTGTTTCTTTCCACAGTTATCACATATGGGAAAATTCTTCTTTTCCCTCCTCCCTTTATCCATATTTCTCTCTTCCATCCTTTTCTTCTCTTGCTTCCCTTCAAAGCCATAGGACTCAGTAAACTCTTTACTTATTTTATCAACACATGATATTATTTCTTCATATGATGATAATACATGCGAGACTATTTCTCTTATAAATTCTGTCTTAAGACCATGAAATATATGATCCTTCTTTCTATTTGGATCATGTTCATTGCTGGAGTTATCATTCCTTCTACTGGGCGCCATTTCTAAATAATGGCATACAGTAGATCAGTTTATGAATCAAAATACATAATCCCATACTTATAAAACACTTAACATAAATTGAACTATTTACGGATATAATCCATAATCATAAGAATGTTTTCTTTGAGGATGTATATACTCATAAACCCTTCATAATGATTTGTAAAGAAAATGAGAGTTATCCTAAGCATTTCCCCTGGGAGTGTCGTAACCAAGAGTGCAGCAAGGCCCGTTGTCGTGCACCAGTTCCCGTTCGATTCTAGCTCAATGCAGTGTTTTCGGGTTTTACCCCTAGGTACATCTGTGCTAGAGCCACCTCTACCTGCTCGTATCCAGACAGGGATGTATTGCTCGGAAAACTCACAAAATATCTACCATACCAAAATTCTAGGAAGTTTTTCTATACTAATCCTCAAAGTTCATCTTAGGTCTACGTGCTCTAATCAGAGTTTATCTAAATCTAGCTTCCAAGGTTTGTACTAAACATCCTCTGATACCAACTGTAACGCCCCGACCCTAGATACCCAGAGTCGGTGCATTATTACATAACATTGGCATGATCACATGAAAGATCAAATCTCGAAATACCGATTGGTTTAGTAGCCTTGGAAACACTAGATATATTCATAAGTTTTACATTACATCATAAAATGAAAAACTACTACAACAACATAATATCTCTACAGTACACACTATTATCCCTTCATAATAACCCTACAGGTCATTCATAACTTACTTCTTCACATCCTGGAAAAAATAAAACATAGAAAAGGGGTGAGCTCAAATGCCCAGTAAGGATATAAATATAGCGGAACATTCAAAATAGTCATAAACATTTAAGGCAATGCATTACTAAAACAAAAGCCTTTTAAACTTGAACTTCAATATAGTATGGCAAAAGTAAAATGAAATAATGCCATTTACTTATTCACATGGATATTCTACTAATTGAATAATCACATGCAAAATCAATAACCACTTTCATAATGATGGAATGCATAATGCTGAACTATAATTTCTTTGTCAAGGCCTCATCCCAAGACCATGGGGATAACTGTTACCGGAACCCAAACTGGAGTGCCTCTAATAACCGGACACCAAACCGGAGTGCCTCTAATAACCGGACACCAACCCGGAGTTCCTCAAATAACCGGAGACCAAACCGGAGTTCCTCTAATAACCGGAGACCAAACCGGAGGGCTTAAATTTACCGGTCCCCAACCCGGAACATACTTGTCTAACACATTCATCTGAATGAAATGTTGAAATATAACATAAAAATTTGGATTAAAAATAACTTATGAAATGTCAATACTTTAAACAAAAATCGTGAGTGACATAAGAATAACTTATCCACTGTGAAAAATATCACAAAACCTTCAATAAAATATGGATGTTTTGTATTATAATAAATCAACTTCAAAGAAGCTTAAAATCCATCAAAAGATGTTGACATAGATGAAATCAAAACTATTTTGGAGAAATATCTCTTTTTTTTAAAACATTTTAAGAGTAACATAATTATAAAATAATACATTCAATTTGAAAATATTCTTATAAGCTTGTAAGGGAAGCTTCGACGATTTTATAATGGCGGAAAATAGCCGCACCCGCTGTATAAGTTAAAAAATACATTCTTACCTTAATTTTGTCGAAAAGGTTAAAAAAGCACCTTGTTTGGAAAAATGATGGAAAGATTCCTTTATAAACCTCTTATAAAAAGTCAAAAAGGGTATAAATGACTTTAACCCATATTCTTATAAATTTTAAAAATGTTTTGAAATAAATTTTTAAGAAACATGGATGTGGATGATAAAGAGATCCCAGTAGATTATTACGTATAAACAACCTCGAATAATGAAGAGATTGTGAAATAACCCTTACCAATTTGGTAACATATGAAACATACAACCCATGAAAGAGGTATAATACAATGAATATGTAAATACACATAAATTAGAGTGTATTACACAAAGAATATAATTATGGGCAGTACATACACCACACAAAAGGTGATGGTGGCAATATGGCATGAATCTCACGGGAATAAGGAGTGAGATGAAAACCCCTTACCTTGTATTTTTCCTTGGTTGGGGTAGGTTAACCTCCTGTATAATGGTGAAATAATTGTTATTAAATTATTCAAGGATCATATATATTAATATGATATCATATATGATCTTTTAACATTGATTTGTTAATAATATCTTTTAATTATCGTTGTTTCGGGTGTTAACTTACTCATTTTCTTTTATATGTTTTGTTACATAATCCGTGTTTTTTATCGATAGGTTGTATCTTAATCATATCAAGAATGATATCATGTCCTTAAAAATTATTTTTAAATCATCAAATGATAATTATACATTAATGGATACGACGGAGAATGAATCTATTCGTGTTCGTGGAGACAGTAGTCCGTACGTACACACGAGCGACAATATCATTCTTTTGATATTAAAATAATATATAAATGGATTTTATATCATATATACAGAATAATTAACATGTTATATTTATTATTTATATGATTTGCACATCATTATTATACCCATCCAAATAATAATATATTGAATAACAATTACACCATGACGTGGAGACGGTAAGCCGTACGTACACACGTATGGTGACATGTTATTCAATGGGTGGATAGAATACAGAATATGGTTGTACCATATTTATAATAACATCACAGTATATATAAGATACTGGAGTTATTATTTTAGAATGGTAATAACAAATAAAGAAGAAGTGGAAGAAGAAAGGAACTTGAAAAGGGATGGTGAAAACATTACCTCTTCTTGAGGTTCTTCCTTTTGATTTGATCAAAAGGGCTCCTTAGGTTGGCTTTCTGATCAATCTAAGGCCTCTAGGTTGTATTGAGGGATGTTGGTAGAGTATTTAGGTAGAGTTTGGCTGTACCAAAAGTCTTTGAAGGTGTGAAGAAATGGGAATAAAGAGTTCCCTTTTATAAGAGGGGTGAGGGGCACCTTTGGAAAAGCTAGAAATATTAGTTTATATTAAATTCATATTCGGTTTATAATGGATTCAAAGTTGATTATTCAAAGGCTAAGGTGGGGATAGGTCGAAAACAACTCAACCAATAGAATTTAGACAGGTTTGGGTACTTATATTAACCTTATCTTTAAGTATTAACTCTAAGTTAATTAGTTTCACTTTTACAATGTCTCTTTGTATTTTTATATTATATGGTTAATAAACTTACCATATACATCCAAGTGACCCCCAAGTGGTCCATTAATGATACACCTATCATTATATAAGTCTCTTTCCCGAACCTTAGATTTTTAGGAATTTAATATCAATTAATAATATAATATATTTTTTTAAAACCCTTTTATGTCAATTTTGACACTATTCAATAGTTGATTTTTGAGAAACTCATAACAGAATGATTATTTCGAACAAAGTTAATTAAATCAATCCTAATATGTAATATTATCATTGAAAATTATTGTAATTCATTAAACGTTTCATATTATATTTATTTGGGTATTTATAATATCAATTATTTTGATTTTTTACTATTATAGTAATTACTGCATCATCATTGTGTCATAAATAAATTAATTTATTTAATGTCTAAAAATTATAAACAAAATATCATTACGTAGGAAATCTGTTTTTCTTTCTAATGAATATTTATAATCTAAAATCCAACATATATAACCCTATGTACAAATTGTTTTTCTAAAAGATATATGCTTGCGTCATTTTTGTATTCAATTTAACTTAATTAAAATAAAGTGTCCCTATCACCTACAAGTGGCACCATGGGGTCCCAAAATCGACCCAAATATGCCTATGTCCGAACATGTATCAACAAATAAGGATAGGACACGTTTTAGGTTAATTTAGTATTATTATAATATTATTTTGAACCCTTTTTTCCGGATTTACGCTTAACCATGGTAAATAAAATATTTACCGCAGTAATTATTCAAAATGTCTAAAAATAAAAGTTACCTATTTACACAATTTGAACATCCTGATTCCAAATATGGAATCCATTTTTCTAAATTCAAAACACAGAAGTGGAAGAAATTAATTTAAAATTAATTCCCACTGTCAAAACAAAAAGCGTGTTTTTAAGAGATAATAACTATCAAAAGATTGACACTTGTTTGTGTTCGGTTTAATTGAAAAATTATGTCCAATGACCGAAATTATATTAAATGGTAAAAATATATTCTAAATATACTTTAAAAAACTCAAATTCATAATTTATCACTATTAATTATTTTGATTAAAAAATAGTTTGTAATTAAAATTTAGTAATTTCACTATTCATCAAAATATTAAAGTTATCTGAAAAGTACCAAAATTTCACCTTAGGCTAAATTCAATATTCCGAATCCAAAAATGAAGTCCATTTTTAAATATAATATATATATAATTTCAAAAGGTAGTTATTACTATTCAGAACAGCTAGTTTGATTAGTTATGGTGTGTTAGAACTCGGTGTTGCGTACAACACATGCTACTGTATTATTCAAAGGAAAGCGTACCGTGGAAGCCTGGGATGTTTCATTTTAAATTTTTTTGATTTACCCATTTAGTCAAAAAGTTTAAAATATTTTATTTAAAAAGGGTTCACCATTAAAAGTTGGTAAAAGTGCAATACTGAAAATGAATTTGTTCTTACATTATGTCTAAGAAACTCATAATATGGATTCTAAAATTATAAGGATTATATAAAGATTAAAATTTAGTTAATACTATTCATAACCTCTTTTGAACGGCTTGTTTGGTAAGTCATGGTGTAATTGAACTCGGTGTTGCGTGTAGTGCAAGTTATTGAATTATTTTGAAGAAATAACACAACATGAATTCATGGTGTGTTACAATTGCTAATTATTTCTAATTATAAATATTTATTTCTATTTATTGCTAATTGTTCCTAATTATTCTGAATTATTCTTAATTATTACTAATTATTCATATTTATTCATATTTATTAATATTTATTACTATTTATTACTATTTATTGTTAATTATAAATATTTATTCCTAATTATTTATAATTATTCCTTATTATTCCTAATTATTCCTAATCATTCTTAATTATTACTATTTACTCCTAATTATTCATAATTATTACTATTTATTCTTATTTATTCCTAATTATTATAATTTATTCCTAATTATTCCTATTCATTACGATTTATTTATAATTATTACTATTAATTTCTCATTATAAATATCAATTCCTTATTATTCCTAATTATTCCTAATTATTTCTAAATATTCTTAATTATTCCTATTTATTCCTATTGATTGGTAATTATTCCTAATTATTCCTAATTATCTTTATTTATTACTTTTTGTTTATAATTATTCCAATTTATTACTATTAATTCCTATTTATTATTATTCATTCCTATTTATTACTAATTATTTCTATTTATTACTATTTATTCATAAATATTCTTAATTATTACTATTTATACCTTATTATTCTTATTTATTACTATTTATTTCTAATTATTACTATTTATTTCTAATTATTCCTATTTATTGCTAATTATTAATATTTATTCCCAATTATACTTAATTATTCCTAATTATTCCAAATTATTCCAAATTATTCCTATTTATTATTTATTATTCGTATTTATTACTAATTATACCTATTTATTAATATTTATTATTATTATTTATTTGTATTTATTACTAATTATTTCTATTTATAACTATTTAGTTCTAATTATTCATATTTATTGCTAATTATATTAATTTATTCCTAATTATTACTAATTATTCCTAATTATTACTAATTAATCCTAATTATTCATAATTATTCCTCGTTATTCCTAATTATTCCAAATTATTTTCAATTATTACTAATTATTCTTTACTATTCTAAATTATTACTAATTATTCCTAATTATTACTAATTATTCCTATTTATTAATATTTATTCCTAATTATTCTTATTTATTACTATTTATTTTTATTTGTTACTATTTATTCTTATTTATTACTAATTATTCCTATTTATTACTATTTATTTCCTTCTACTACTATTTATTCATATTTATTACTATTTATTCCTTATTATTCCTAATTTTAACTATTTATTCATAATTATTACTATTTATTTCTATTTATTACTATTTATTTCTAATTATTCTTATTTATTTCTAATTATAAATATTTATTCTTAATTATTTCTAATTATTCTTAATTATTCTTAATTATTACTAATTATTCCTATTTATCAGTATTTATTATTATTTATTCCTATTTATTACAAATTGTTTCTATTTATTACAATTTAATACTACTTATAAATATTTTTTTTCTAATTATAAATATTTTTTCCTAATTATTCCAAATTATTACTAATTATTACAAATAATCACTTGTTATTACTAATTATTCATATTTATTACAAATTATTCCTATTTATTAAAAATTAGTTCTAATACTTTAAATTTATATTTACAAATAAATATTATTAACAAAAAAATTATTTCTAATTAAATTATAATTAATTAAAAATAATTAAAATAAACATAAAAGTGAAATAAATATTAAATAAAATGAAATATAAATACCTTTAAACTTGATCTTCAATTATTGTAGATGGCTTCAAAACGTTTTCGTCAAAAAAAACTAGCACAACCAAATTCTCACTCTAAAAATAGGGTTGAGAGAGAGAGAGAAAGTGAGAATTGAGAGAATAATTTGAAAAAACAGATGGTGGTATATATAGGTTAGATAAGCTGCGACGAGACCTTTTGCGAAGGGAATACTGTCATAACAGGTACCTTTTGCGACAGGGCCTGTCGCAAATACCTTTTCCCGCATTAATTGATTTCGACGGTTAAAAGGGTATTTGCAACGGGCCCCATTGCAAAAGGTACCTGCCGATAAACATTTTGCGACGGGGAATCATCCCGTCACAAATACCAATTTACTACCGCTAGGTATTTACGATGGGACCGGTCGCAAATACCCTTCGAGCGACGAACCATTCGAAATGGGGGAATTTTCCCATCGCAAATAACCTTCCCATACCAAAAAAAACATTTACCACTGTCGGCTATTTGTGACGGGGCATCATCCCGTCACAAAAACCCATTTACCGCTGCCGGGTATTTGCGACGGGACCAGTCGCAAATACCCTTCGAGCGACGAACCATTTGCAAAGGGGGAATTTTCCCATCGCAAATAACATTCCCGTCCAAAAAAAAACCTTCTACCGTCGTCGGCTATTTGTGACGGTACTCGTTGCAAATACCTCCGAGCGACGAACTATTTGCGACGTGAATATTCATCATGACGCAAATAAGCTTCCCACGGTTTGGCGTGCAAACTGCACCAAACCGCGCTAAACCGCACATTACTTTTTGAGACGGGCCGCCAAAACCCATCACAAATAACAAGGTATTTGCAAAGGGACGAACCCCCCCCCCCCATCACAAATAATATCTGGAATGGACTATTTGCGATGGGAAATTATCTCGTCGCAAATAACACGTCGAAAAAATTTATTTTCCCGTAGTGCTCCTGTGTTTGGAAGAATCACCCAAACTATTGGTCACTCCTCCTATATCAGGAAGAATCTCATATATCATGTCTCAATTAACCCACTATGCTCCATGCAAATTCCTATGATGGAGTCTCTTATGTCTTCTTGAGGAACACATCGCTAGGGGTGAATATCATCTCATCACATATCAGGATCCATGTGAATTATCATACTGGAGTGTCTTACGTCTTCCCATGTGAAGGTCAGAAGGGGAGAATCTGAACTTATCTTGTTTTCAGTGGTGGATTTACCTATGTCAAGATGAATCATTGGTGACATGTATCATGAGGCAATAACCAAGTCATCATAAATTTTGTCAGCAATCTCAATGAAAACTAATCAAAATATATAATTTATCACAATTAACATATAATTCTAATTGGATAGATTATTCAATTATCGAATAATAAGGAATCTATTATCTATTGGTATACCCTCCTTTTTCATTATGGGTCACCACTATCAAAACATTCCAAGTTACCATTATGATAAATTACATGTTATGCAGAAATCATGTTGCGAAAACTACAAGTTCATTATGGGTTCATGGAAGGGCTCTCTTCATGGGATGACGCGAGCCTGATATTAATGCTAAAGGACCTGATGGTATCCAATGAAATTTATAAGCATATGAATCTCATTAGACAATTAATTATCCATTTAGGTAGGTCGTGCTCATGGTTTGTCAGTGCGATCACACATATTTCACATAATAGAGAGAAGAAATAGAAAGGTTGGGAGTTGTTTTAGACCCCCCCCCCCCTTAAAATTAGAGTAGACTTTTAAAATTCACCACATCTAATGAAAATATGGGATTTTGATTCCTTTCAATGAAAAAAATAAAGTGTTTATAAGGAATATCAAAATTCGATTTAATTTCTGTAATCAGAGGTGGGTTTCTCTGCATGAGAAAACTAATGAGATGAGAGGGAGGAGAAAGATAAAGTATTTCCTTGAACTCTTAATCCATAACACAGTGATCCAATAGAACAGACTATTAGTTCAGAGAGAGATTCTTGAGTGTTTCCACTGGATGTTTTACAAAATCATATAACTCTATGTGTTGTTAGAGTACTTGAAGCATTCCAAAGGAGGGTTTTAAACTCATTGGATGTAGCTAATTCACAATTTAAATAGGAGATTTATGTGGTGAATCCCTTGATTCCCTCATATTCTGAAAAACCCATCTCGTGGAATTAAAAAATAAAAATAAACTTAATTTAATTCATAAAATATGAAATTACAATGTAAATGTATGATTTATGGATTTGTTGATGAATTCAGGACTTATATAGGTTTACATGGTTAGCCAGGGGAATTTATGTCGTAAATAGGGAATTTGTGGTGTAAATTTGACATTCAGCCCTAAAATTCCACACCATCCAATTATACCACTATTACTCTTAGTTCCAATATATAAAGGCTCAAATAAAATACAACTAGTCTCCAAATGATTTATAGAAACAAAAGGAGATACATGCCTTCAAAATAGGTGATCTTAAAACCACCCCACTATATAATAGATCTTCCTTGAGCCCCTCTAAAAATCACTATGGTGTATAGGCAAAACAATTCTAGACACTATGTCTATATATCATATTACCTCTCCCTAATCTATTCTTGCACCTGCACGTGCTGCCATTTCACCCACACAGGAGGCACGATCTTCCCCTAGATTTTCTTCTAATTATGGTCCACAATACAAATCAAATGATCCTCAATGTATGCATCAATATCCATCTCATTTTCATCAATGCCTATCATGGGATAATTTGAAATTTGATACCATTTAATCTACAATATATAAAACATATTTTTAATAGAATTATGAAATATTAGAATGGTGAAACTGTATTCCCCTAGACCAAACCTTTCCCCTATCTCAAACAGACCAACAAACTGGGGCAATTGCTTCCCCAGTTTCTTGATATAGCATTTCCCTATCCTAGGAAACACTGAAAGGAAAACATGATGAACCACATGAAACTAAATATATATTCTATGATGTTCAGTGTATGATCTTTCTCAGCTCTACACGATCACTAATTTCTTTCAGGTCAATTAAACATGCTTAGAATTATCTTGTATGAGACTAGGTCCAATGAGCACTAACTCATCCGACTCTAACTAGAAAGAACTCAAATGGCATGGAATTTAATATAAATTCTTCCAATTATCCATTTGGATAAATTCATAATATCTATTTTTATATGATAACTCAATGAGTTTGATATACCTCTCCTAGGAACCACTGAAATCCAAAACACATGCTCACAATGTATCCTCCAGAATTAGAATCAACCATTATGATTGGATGTAAGTCTATGGGTGATATGTCTTAATCAAAAAACATAAAATAAAAAATTCTTTGGAAGGACCTACTAGAAAAAATACAGAAAATAAGGATCTTGACCAGAAACAATACTTCTCATAACATAATGTAGTTTTACTATCTCTTGCACACAGTGACTACTCATAGTCATTGATGGTGAAAGTACCCTTAATAGGAAAAAAGTGGGATACCTTCATCAGTCAATATATGATCACACATACTACATCATTATTTTTAGGTTTATTGGGTAAACCTATTATGAAATACATATTGATAACATCCCACTTCCATTCTGAAATGAGTATAGGCTTTAACATCCTAGTGGGCCTCTTGAGCTCTACTTTCACATGTTGGCTGGTAAAAATTTAGGGGAAATCCCACTATCTTCTTTATTATACCTATCATATAATATTGTCCATAGATATCACGATACATCTTTTACATGCCTAGATACACCACCAATATATAATCATTAATCTCCCTTACCGGCTCCTTAGGAAAACCCATAGGAACCCGTACACGAGCATGAAAATGAAGAACAACTGCACTACTGAGATATCATCCTGATGGTGGCTCCCCTCTATATAATTTAGCCCTTAGATATAATCTTTAATATCAAATAAATACTCATTCTTGATGTGATATAGAAGAAAAGGTATATGAAATGCCTATTTTGGAACTACTCATCATTGGGACTCCTAAACATCACGATGAATGTCTAGAAATACTGTTATCAGCCACTTCTCATTGGAAGAATCCATACTACCTCTATCTATGTCTTCCAGCTCAAAGAATTAACAATGGAATCTCTTTTGGACACTATCTATTTCAGCTGGAAATTGATGTACTATAGATACTTAACCCACCTCCTAGTCAAAGGTTAATGCATCACTAATAAAATATGTACTTGATGATCTTGTGGTTTCTATACACCAAAAACATCTCAGCCAAATGATATTATTTCTAGTATCTCATGGAATTTACCACATTAACTTACTCTATATCATGAGCTCTATAATTCCTCTCATGTAGTCTCAACTACCTAGATCCATAAAAAACCACTCAGTCCTCCTACCTCAAAACTATTCTGAGTCTGATTCTAGATGCATCAAAATACATATTATATTCTTTACTTGATATAGGTAAGGTAAGGATCATTGTTGAGGTCATCCTACTCATCTTCTCCTTAAAATCCATCTCATAAGAATCTAACCAAACAAAATCCTCCCCTTTCTTGGTTATCCTAAACATCATTACCACCACACTAGAGATGTCATAGATTAATCATTGAAAATGTCCTACTAATCCCAGAAATTTATGAATCTCAAAGACATTCTGGGATGGCTCCCAAGATACAATGGTTTCATCCTTCTCAAGGTCTACATACACTCCATACATTGAGATAACATTACTAATGAAATGAAACTTGTCCATACAGAAACCATATTTAGATAGCATTGTGTAAAGATGATGCTCCCTCAGTGCACATGACATGGTCTCATGATTTTAGGCATGTTCGTCTATAGACATGGAGTACAACAAGATGTCACGGTAAAAAAACAACCACAAACTCATCTAGAAATGGTTGTAAAATATTATTCATCATATCCATGAATATTTCTAACACATTTTTCAAATCGATCAACATCACCACAAACTCATAGAAGACATACCTACTCTTAAAAGCAGTCCATGGAATGTCTAACGATCTCGCCCTAAACCGATGGTACCATGAACTCAATTATATCCTAGAGAACTTCCCGGAATCACTTAGATGATCAAAGAGATCATTTATTCCTAGAAGTGGATACCAGTTTTTTACCATCATTCTGTTCATTCTATGATGATCCATATAAAAAACATAGTTCTATCAGCCTTCTTGTAGAAAATCATGGGTGAACCTCATAGAGAATTATGTGGCTATATGAATACTTTAACGTATAGATATTTTAACTAAACCATCAAATCATGAAGCTCTACTAGTGAAGTCATGAAATATTTCTCACTATAAACCCCATCTACTACTAATTATGAAGAAAATGTTATAGGTCAGTGAATCATCCATCATTATCCATCACTAACATGTCTCCCTACGTCAGGTGCATGAACTCATAGTCACTCTCGTCCCTCAAAATCTCTGGATAGGAGGGGATTATGAACTTCTTCTAAAGTTCCTTCTAGGTTATCTCATCCAAAGTATTTCCATTATCCATAATGTCCCACTAATGTTTCACAGGCCCTCATTAGATGTAGGAATTAATTTTTAACCTCATATTCATAGGTGTCTTGAGGTTCTTGAAGATCATCTGGAATGAATCGATCCAAAACTCATCTACATGGGTGCCTCCACCCCTAATCAATGTAGGAAGATGCTATATTTGGAGCTCTTTCATCTTTATAGACATTGATGGTATGATGCAAACTTTCCACCTCTCCAAGGATCACATAACCCTTAAAAATCATTCAAAAATATGGTCATCCATTTAATTCTTCTCATCTATTTGATGTTTTGTTTCAACTATGTAACAAGCATGACAATTTTAACTCTCCTAATGGTTTATTCGAATGTGAAAAGGAGATATTATCATTAATAATACCAAAAAAACTCGTGAGAACATGATAAAATGACAAAAAAAACATCAACATGTGAAAATAAAAAAGGACCATCAAGGTCCCTCTTTTCGTGGCCTAACATGCGAATTGGCATAACAAAACAGTCAATCCTTATCATGTATTTCAATCATTTTAATTTCATATATCATATGGTAAAATATGTCATATAAAATGAGGATGTCCCTATTATAAAAAATGCATGTAAACATATATACATACATGTCTATCATGATGCATGCGTACTTATCTGGTGCCATACCAACCCATCAGAAAAATCTTAATAACAATAACATCCCACATCATGTGGATTACCCAATGTGAAATAAAATTAAAATAGTAACAATCTATCAACATGAACGATAATACCTTCCTTGGGTATGAAGATTTTCCCCCATACATGGTTATCTACTACCATAGTAAAATTCATTATCAAGCCCCAAATCATCCATGTATCATTTATATATTCTCAAAAATTAATGTAATTAGAAAAGAAAACATGGGTCTGATTCCACTTTGTAATAACCACGATCTAGTACTCCCTCATGTAACATAGTCGGGTTGGCTATATATCCTTGGTTGTGCCTCGCTGTACACTAGAGTTTGTATACTATAAGTGAGGATGTAAGAGATACTGTAGGGAGACTATACCCTTTAGTACACAGTTGAAATAACAGTGAAAATATTATTAGAGTAACAAAAAATATATAAATAAATAGTCACACAACCCTGGAAGGATAAGGCTAAGACCAACCAATCCAAATAATCATATAATCAAGAAATGAAACGATGAATGTAATTAAATGACATGTGAAAAGTAGTAAAATTTTTAGGAAATAACGAAATATATAAAGTACTATAATCCCCTCGTCCAGAGCCCCATGTAGACCTTTTATCCAATCTCGCACCTATTTAGAAAGAAACATTCAAAAACTATGTACATTTCCATTGTCCATACCTACATCCATGAAATATTCCTAGATACCTAATATCAACCTGAACAAGGTGTGAGTACAACCCCGTAGGCTGATACCCACAGTGTATAAACAATCATATAGGTATATATACTATGCATGTAGTAAAGTGATAAATTGGGTCATTAATTTAATGTATTATTATTTTAGATGAAATAAAACAGGTGACCCTCAGGCGCCGAGATGAATCCTTGGGTATCAAGACATGTATCATCTCCCAGTTAGAATCTCTGTCAAGAGGATGGTCCTTTTATATAAAGATGGATCACACAAATAGATGGTCGGTCCTCTTGTGTCAAGAATAATCTCCAACATCAATTCATAAGTAACCCACTGAAAATTCACACACATGATTCTCTTATGCCTTCCCGAGGTGCACATCACCAAGGGGTGAATCTCAATTCATGTTAAAACTGGGATCCAAGTGAATTCCCTTGATGGAGTCTCCTACGTCTTCCCATGTGCATGTCATAACAGGAGAATCTATGATTATCTCATATCAAGTGGTAGATTATCAGGCATCAATACGAATCACTAGTACCACATCTCATGAGGTTGTAACCAAGTCCTCATATTTCATGTCAGTAGTGTCAATGAAATGTTTCCAAAACACATAATTTATCCTAATTTACATATCATTCTGATTGACCAAATTGTCCAATTATCAAATAAAAATGCATTTATTCTCCATTAGTAGACTCACCTGTATTATGATGGGTCACCATTATCAAAACATGCCAAGTTACCATTATGATGAATTACATGTTATTCCAAAATCATATTTCCAAAACTACCAATTACTTTTTAGTTTATGAGCAAACTCTCCTCACGAGAGACTAAAAGCACAGTATGAATACCGAAGGACCTGATGAGATCCAATGAGATGTTTAAGCATGTGAAACTCTTTAGACAGTTATATATCAATTTATTTATGTAACACACATGGGGTGATGGTGTTATCACACTTATTTCTCATTCCAGAGAGAAGAAAAGTACAATTATGGAGTTATTTAAGACCACCCACCTAAAAAGTAGAGTAGACACCAAAAATTCTCTACATCCGAGGTAAAGATGGGGTCCTCCGACATTTCAATGGAAATAATTAACTACCCAAGAAGAACTTTATAACTTGATCTTATTTAAGCAGTTTGATATAGGGTTCTCCACATGGGAGAACCAATGAGATGAGAGTGCGGGGAAATATTGAGGCTAACCTTTAACTCGTGATATGGAATAATATGATCCAATGGAATGAGATTCTAGTTCAAAGAGGATGTCTTATACATGACTGTTTGAATGTCTACAAAACTAGTGAGGGCTGAATATTATTAAAACACATGAAATAAACCTATAATGGGGTTTAAACTCACTAAGAATTTATATTTCATTAAATAAATAGTGAATTTAGTTTTTGAATCCCTCAATTCCATCCTATACTGAAAACCCCATAACATGGAATTAAAAATAAAAATTAAAATAAATTTACATCGTGAATTTACAATTTATGATTTATGAATTTCCAAATAAATTTATGACTTATATTAGTTTACAGGGCCGACCTGAATAATTTATGTTGTAAATCGGGAATGTATAGTGTAAATTCATTCTGTATCAACAAACATCCCCTCTATTCCTTTTGTACCTCTGAACAACTTAGTTATACCGAATCACGTCTCATTTAAAATACAAATAGACCCCAAAATGTTTACCAAAACATAATAATATACATCCCTAGAAAATATTTGATCAAAAATTGTGATAAAATCATGGTTCCTATTACATGGTCTCTCTTGATCTTCATCCCCAAAATCATTCCGACTTATCCTATATCTTTCATCTTGAACACTTTATCAAGCCATCCCTTCAGAGACTCAATACTATACATATATGATACTAAAATGATAATATTATCCACATATAGAAGGATTATAATGTATTCAACACCAAAAGACTTGAATTAGAAGCATTGATCCATGTCACTCCATTTTTATTCTTTTTAATTTATGAATGCATCTAACATTTTTCTATAACTAGCGTGCCTAATTTAACCCATAAAAGATATTCTAGAAGCTAAACACTGAGACATCCTTCCCTAATTCAACATATCCCTTTTTATAATAAAAAATGATGTCCTTCTCTAGATATCAATGAAATAAAATAGTATTGGAATTAAGCTGCTCAACGTGTACATCTTCTAATTTAATAATATTGAGAATCACAAGGATAGTGGAAAGGTTCACTTTAGGTGATTAATGTTTAGTAAAATATATACCTTCCTTTTTTTGAAAAAATATCATATTTCTTATCCAACTCCCACTTGATCAACTCCTTCACATACATTTCTTCTTCAAAAAAAATTTCCTCTCTAGCATTATCTAATAAAAAATAGGATAAGGATAATGAATTATTCTAAACCATTCTTCTCACTCTTTTTGATCTCCTCCACTCTTCTTGAGGAGTAGACTGAACAATTTTCAATGCCACTTGCTTAGAAACACCTTCATTCAATACACTCTCTTAGAAATATGATTATTTATTCCCACTATCAACATCAGTTGCATGATAGTCCTTGAATGTGACATCTTCATTAAATATCAAATTTTAAATTTTGATGACCATCTTTTTCTTGTCATCCCAAAAGTGATAACCAAACACCTTAGAACCATATCCAATAATAAAATGATTTCGGATTAGAATTAATCTTTTTACTTGAATTATAATATATATACATAATCAAAACAATGAAAGACTCGTAAATGAGAGTTTCTTAATTTATTTCTATACTGAATCTTCTTAGGTAGACATTCATGTATAGAAAGACTCTTATTAATGAGATATGATTCCATGTTCACTGCCTCTACCCTAGAAAACATGGGTAACCCCAAGTGAATTGTTCTACTCCTAGATCATTCATTTAATGTCATGTTCATCCTTTTATATAAATCATTCTATTATGGTGTACCTAGAAGAGACTTATCCCACTAAATTCTATTATTAGCACAGAATTCCATGAACTCCTAACATTAATACTCTCCTCCATTTTCAGGCCATAAACACTTCATCCTTGATCCTCACTCATTATCCACCATGGGATTCATCATCTAAAACATTTTAAACACATTTTATTATTTTTCTAGAAAGTAAATACATACCTTCGTTATTTATTCATCAATAAATTCCCCCAAATATTGGGACCCTCAAAGGTAATGTACTGGTGAAGGCACCCAAAAATCAATGTGTACCAACATTAGCTTTCTAGACCTCAATATTCTTCCTACTTTTCCAAAACATTGATTCTATTATTTTATAAAGTTACAATATTCAGTCAATATAACTTCCACCAACTTCAGCTCTAATCGAATTTCGTTTTTACAATCACCTTCATCCCATTATCACTCATATGGACTAACATGTACTTCCAAAATTGTGAATATCCATACTAACTTATTGATGTAAATATGTATATACAAGTAAATATCATATTGTGCATGGTTATATACTTTACTATAAGATCTATGATCATAGATATGTTGGTAATCTTACAGGAACCACTAGTGAACGTTGTACTAAAACCTACATCATCAATCTACATGATAGAATAAATATATCTTCTTAATCCAAGGATATACCTCACATTTTACCAAATGATAAAACACCAACTATTGATCTTGATATGTGGATAACACTTCCCCACAATCATTAAGGGGTTATCATCAGAATGTTTTACCTAGCTCAAATTTTCAAAAACATAGTTGCTTATGAATTCCTTATCTGACATACACTGGAAATATTCCCCTAAGTAGAAAATCCAGGAATCTATAAGGTTATCCATTCTGAGCACCAATACATCATCAATTCATTTTTCTATTGTGTTTTTTGTATAAGTCATAAGACCCTTCTATTTTACCCTATACTCCTTCTTGATGTGTCCTCTCTTCCCGAAAATCCAATAGGTAAGACTGGTCCCCTTTTCTTTATCTCGACTATTTCCCCTTGATATTGATCATCCGGTATAATTATATCATTTCATGAATCTGTCTATTCTATCCATTGTGATAGATAAACTAGAGAATTTTCTTGACTTTATTCTTTGAATATCCTCGCTGAGGATCAGGTCTCAAACATCCTTCAGAACTAGAATTTTATTCCCAAAAGAACTCTTCACGACGATTACATTCATTTCCCAACTATGAATTAATGAAGACAATAATGCCAGTGCACATACCTCTTCATCACATGTAATTTCCACCAATGATAACAGGATTCAGATGGTGTTGAGTTTTTTTAATATGATTAGAAAAATTATTCCCTTTATTCATTTTCAAATTGAATACTCACCAGATTAGTTACAATTCATTTGATACGAAATGATACTTTTATATATTCGTGATATATTTTATCAACTAATCTATTGTATTCAACTCTCTATTGTTAACATCTATATTTTTTTTCTACATAAGGTACAAAACACACAGAATATATCGATCTAGTAACACCAACTCTGTTTTATCCATCCTCTGTGGTTTTTCACTAAGAAGTAGTAAGTGAATAATTTTATGATAAAGATAATCCTCAATATGCATCCACTAGTATGTAAAACCAATTTAATGAAAATAAATAGTCTTCACCTTGACTTATTCTATATATAATGTTCAATTCTAGGAAACCAAGACTTATTCATTCAAACTCAATGTTTTAAACCTATTTTTTTAGAAACATCCAGAGTCACTATGAGAGAATGGTTTTTATATTGAGAAAAGAAAGAATAAAAGAACGAGAAGAAGATAAACATGGGACATAATGATTTACATGGTTCAGAAAAAATTCATATGTTCATGGAGATGTATAATCACTTCACTAATTCAGGAGTATAATTATAATTTAATTTCATAGAGTATCACACGTAAAAACCTTAGATCTAATGATCTCATAATGAAAATGAAGTAATTGTTCCACTGACCACATAATAATTCCAATGTGCTATAGTGAATGGTGGCTAGAATTCTATATAGCTATAGTAACACTATTCTAACATCCCAAGATTTTAAAAAATAAATACTATGTTTTATATCCTATGCAAAACGATTCAATGAGTTCAAACATGGAAAAAAATATAATAATTTAAATGTGACCATTATTACCAAGCTATTAAATTGGAAGGAATGAATATTATAAAACACATTATAAAATAAATTATTTTCTTTTAATTTATAATGTATTAATTAGTTCTTTTTAAATAAGAAATATATTTTTAGTAAAATAAATTTTTTCTATGAAAAATTGATTTTCTTCAAAAATGTTATTTATTTATTTTTATGTGGGATGATTATACTTAATTTCAAAAAAAATATAGAAAATTTATTTTAAAAAATGAATATAATTTTTAAATTCAACATGTAAAAACAATCATAGGATAAATTTTTGAGAATTTTCAAAAAATATTGTTTTTTCAAGGAAGAGTGGAAATACTAATTTTTATTGAAAAAGATATTTTATTTTAAGGTTTTTACATTGTTAAATTATGTTTTGGGCTAGGAACAAATTTTAATTCATTAATTTTTATTTTAATAATCCAAATAATGTTTTTGAAATGGATTTTATAATTGAATTTAGCATAGAAAAATTTTATATTTAAAAGTGGTATTTTCCAAAAAAATTAATTTTCGGTTCATTTTTCTAGTTAATTTTTAATTTAAATTTTCAATTTTATATGATATCAATTTTCAGAAAATTTATTTAATATTTTGAATCCATGGTGCCAAATTTAGTAAATAGGACCCTTTTGTTTTTTGGTTAATATGAATAGTAACCTTTGAAATTTTATTACCCAGTAATAGGTAAATAGGGTATTTTAGGTTACAAATAAAATAATAAGAACAATAAAATGACCCAGAAACTTACATGAATCTTATTATATGAGTATATATATACCCTAATCATCCAATTTTCTAATTTATTATCTTTTTGGTCCACATTGATGTAATTATTGCCAATATATTATTTTTTTAATGAAAAGACATCATGTCACACTCATGTTATTCATAAATGTAATATTTTTAATATGGTTCAATCCATATGATATGTTTGGCTATAAATATTATTTTGAAATATAATGGATTTATTTCATCTTGATAATTATTTTTTTATTTTAATTGAGAAATAATTAACTTAAATTCTTACAAAACATTGATGTAGTAATTATTTAGTTAATGGAAAAATAAAAAAACGATATTAAAAATATTAAAAGATATTTTATAAAAATAATTAATATAATCCATAGTTTTTTATTGATTACATTAACCTTTTATGGATACAATTAAATATTTTTTTAATTATAAGTATTTTGTTGATATTATAGAAGTCAAATTAATGAATACTTCTTAAAATTAACACAATAGATATTATATATTAATAATATTTTTTGAAATGATATTAAATTCTTAAAAAACTATCATCTGTCCAAGTGATTTTTATAAGGTTTATAATATACACCATGGTCCATTTATGGGTCATTTTTAAATTTATAGTTACTATATTGACCCTCAATGAGTAAATATCCATGTTGTCACGATAAGAGTTAAAGATGTTAAATTGTAGTTATAACAAAAATAGAAGGGTATAAATAAAGTAATTTTTTTATAAATTCTATTTTAATAGGTTATTTGGACTAATAAGAATATTATTTTCATAATAAATCTCTTTAAATCCCATTTAATGAAAAAATAAATTTAGAATAATTTAATATTTTAAAAAATTTAAAGAGTGCTCCTCCCCTCTCTTATAAAACGGAACCTCTTCTTCTAATTTATTCACACTTATTATCCCATTTTAATTAGAATATACCTGCCCAAATAACTCATTATAATACCTAAACTAATTATACCGGTATTTTTTTAGGCAAAACATGATCCTTTGTGGTCATATTCTGTAAGAAAAAAAGATTTCTAAAAGAAGAGGTATCATTGTTAATCAAGCATTTCTTCTTTTTTTATTCATCCATATCCCTAAAAATATATTAAACCATGATAAAATAATAAATTTCGTATCCAAAATATACATATATGTTATTATGTTTGTTGTATGACCAATATTCATCACCACTTCCATCAAATGGTATAAGAATTTATCATTCTTGTGTACGGTGGACTATCGGCTTGTGAACCAATGTATTCTATTTTCCATCACTATCTCTCAAGAATGGTTATAATGATGGAATTATTTTTTATATATTTTATTAATTAAATTTTTATCATTATGAAAATATAATATAACATTTATTTTCTTACATTTCCATTTATAGAAAAATTATAACGTTTTATGCGTACATATACATTACCACCTCCACTAAGAGATGTGGTTCGTTCATCATCACCTCATCACAAGGATGATATATTTATGTATATAAGAATAATAAATATTATATTTATTATATTTTTATAATTCTGTAAATATAGAATATAAAATTTCCTATTTTCATAATTATTATTGAGAAATGGAAACGTTACTCATGCGTATTTATGACCTATCATCTCCATGATTGTAATGGAGTTGATTTTTCATAACCATATTTAATGGGTTAATTTAAAGTTATAATTTATATGTAAAAATGAAAATTATTTTATGATTATTATCCTTAATATAGTTTAATAATTTCCACTATGACCATAGTAAAATTACTAACGTCAATTTGTACTTAAGTATAGAATATTGTCAAAACACCCGCTGTGAATTTAAAGGATTAATTAATTATACATAACATGGTAATAAGTGATAAAAAAGGAAAAAATTAAATTTAAATGGTTCATAAGATGGTATAAAA
This sequence comes from Viscum album, assembly GCA_963277665.1. Taxonomy (NCBI): domain Eukaryota; kingdom Viridiplantae; phylum Streptophyta; class Magnoliopsida; order Santalales; family Viscaceae; genus Viscum; species Viscum album. The sequence goes on from OY728157.1 coordinate 1,099,491,060, forward strand.
TTAACAAAATTTAATTATTCAAGAAGATAAAGTCCATTCATGATGAAATAGACTCAAGGTATGGGATATTAATTTAAAACTGAATTTTTAAAAAAGGTTCCCTTAAAACTCTCTTTTTCCATCATGTCCATATGATTGTTTTATAAAAATTATTTAAATAAGGTTTTAAAATTTCTTATAGTTTATATCTAGTAAAATTTAACCACTTTTTATACACTATTTTAAAGGAATATTTTTATCCTTTTCTATATGTGGTACTTTGTAAATTTTCCAACAAAAATAATGAAGGAGTGTTATTATGTTATATAGGATCATTCTAATTTCCAATCATTTTAATGCCTTAATGATTTTAAAATTACATTATATGTTTTCATATTTATTTTCACAGAAAATGGTTTCTTTATTATGAGTGTAGTTTTTATATTAAGAATTGATTTTTAAGAAAAATGGGTATTTTGATATTCGAATGTGTTTTACACACGAGTTTAAAATATTATTCTAAGGTATTATTCATGATATGGTCCTTATATATTGTTTTAAAATGGTTGATCCTCGTTATATCTCACGTGTGATACAATTATATCTTTTTTGATGGGTGTTCATATATAGTTCTTGAATTCATTGGGTTCACCAAAGGAAGATGTTGATCGTATGGTCATTCAATTTGTATGATTGATGGTAAGAGTGATATGATAAGGATGTCCCAAGGAACCATCAAGAATTTTAGATGCTTGATAATGAGTTTTCATGGATATATTTTGATTTAAAAAGGTAATATAATGATCCTTTTTATGGAAAATTAAATCAATTTTCAAATGAAAAGGTATGTTTATATGAAAAGGTTTTTCATGGGTTTTCATGTCTTTAATCTGTCGAACATATTTACTATTTTATTTCCCTTTTTCAGATATTTGTGATCACCCTAGGTTTTGAAATGTTTTTCACAAGGTTTATGAATGGTTAATAGAAAATAATAAATCTATTTGGAATTTGTAAAGATAAGTCATGATAATAATACATGTTTCTTTTTAAAATGTTTTCAATGGTGAGAAAAATGGACATTGAGTATAAGTGTTCATTTTCAATGTATTGTTTAATATGTACAATTTTTTCCTAATTATTTTAATCTCTAAACCTAAACATTTGTTGGGAATAAAATAAAATAAAATATATTCTAATGTCACTAAAATATGTAATTTTTAAGGCTATTTCCTTAATATTTGTATTAGATTAACGTTTAGATAAATTTAGAGGTTAGCCTGTTATTTCAGAATAAGTTACAAGTCATATATAACCACAATGTTTATTATGGTTTGGAAATTCAAATTTATTTGGGATAAATAAAAAGAGTTTGAGATAACATGAATAATTGTATCTTACTGTTCACCCTCCTCAAAAGATCGTATGTTATGATTTTTTTGATATGATCACACATACCTTTTTTTATTTAGTACATGGATGGATTCAGCAGACATCAAGGTAATAATAGTTGGGAAGGATAATTTGATGGTTTTTTGAATGAGAAAATGAATAAAATAGGAGATGTGGTGAGAAATATTATGGTTATTATTAACCAGCTATCATGATAAATTATTAACTATATGAACCTTGGTGAAATTTTTAATGGATCAAATATGAGGGAATTAAATCCCTATGGGAGTTTAGGAGACAAAAATCATAAACGTAAATATATTTAATGAAAAATGTTTCAATGATGTGGAATGAAGTACCCATGAAAATTTCATAAAATGTTGTAAATATATTCTATATGTGTTAATGTATGTCATAAATTAATTACCTACAAAGTAAAAAAATGAATCATTTATATAACTTTATGAAGGGGACATCATTTCTTCCTAATTTATCAATTGAATGTTATAAATATGGGGAGTCTGGTCATTCTGAATATCGATGTCATTAAGAGAAATATCCTGAATTCGATTAATAAGAACATACAAATATCTTTTTAGAAATACACAATGCCATTTTAATTAAAGATGAGAAAACTCTAAATGAAATGGGAATGTTATGGATTATTTATTGGCTCATATTTTGACATTTTTAAATATTAATACATGATTCATATCTATGTATGTAAGAAATAAGCATTAATGAATAAAATGGAAAAGCATGGTTAAGGGATAATGGATAACCATAAATTATTATGTTTTCTATATATAAGGGATTCAATAGTTATAATATATTTAGGGATATCAAATGATTAAAATTAATAATACAATTCTGATGAAGGGTGTGCTATGGGAGAATTTTTTTGAGTTTGAGTAACCCATTAGTTTATCATGTGAAAATTTTATTTCAGGAAGAATATTCTTCTAATTGTTTTGGTTTCTGTTTAAAGGTATGAATATCCTTTATGGTTTTTAAGATATCTTATTTTTAGGTAATTTTGGGTTGTTACAATTAGGGGATATACGTTTTATTAGAAGTTGTTTTGGTGTTAGATGGTATTTCAGAAGAATCGCACTATTTTGGGATCCTTCTATGATACTATAGGATTTTATTTGAGAAATAAATTTTGAATTATCTTTCTGAATCATATATTATTTTATTATGTCCTATGGTTTTTAGGTATTTATAAAAATTATTAGAATATCATAGAGATTATTTGATTAGGAAAATTTCATTTTGGTGTGAGACATTAAGTGTCATTAATGTGATTTTCAGATATATATTAAAATTATAATTGAAGGATATGTGATCAAATCATTCATGTTTTTAGTGTTCTATATTAGTGTGGAATATTTTGAGGAATTTTAAGGTTGTTATTCAATGAATGATCTTCGTTGATCTTTATGTATTACTGTTGAATTATGGAGATTAAAGTATTTTTACAATGTATGGAGGTTTACACATTTTTGGTAATTATATTAACTTATCCAAAACATAATGTCTTTAGTTAATGCCTAAATACTATAAGAACAGATAGTTTTTTTTTTTGATTATGATATTCATTAAAATTTTATTCTAGTGCTTCAGACATTAAAAACTCATACTCATCATTTAGAACAAAAGATGACACTGTGGTGTAAATTAATTGATGAAAGAAATTATACATTTCAAATAAGCATGTTTTCACATGTTCATAGTATATATGGAAATGGAATTACTCAAAAATAAGAATAGGTTCTTGAAATAAAAATGTTATCTGTTTAATTTAATTATTGAGAAATAAATGGCCTTTAACCCATCATAGATTTATGGTTTTGTAATGGTTAAATTTCTTATAACCATGCTTAATATACTCCCTATCAGTACTTCTGAGTTACTTTTCTCTTCCATATCCATGTTTTAACTTCACACTTATGTTCTACTACTTAGAAAACACGTTTATGTTACACCATATGACCTTCGTACTTCATGTATCTATCATATCAGTAGAAGTTTTATTAATCCTTTTCATAGTGTCAGATTTCATCAAAGGTATTATGAAAGGTCGCACCCCTTGTTTATTATCTCGAGTTAAAATTGTGTGGATACAATTTTTTAATGATTTGGATAATGTTACATCATGATATTTTAAAAAATAAATAATATGTCTATAACGTAAAAAATATGCAACACTAAGCTTAAACGAACAAAGAATTATTATTATTTAAATGTGAGAATTATAACCTTGCAGTTAAATTAGTAGGAATAAATATTATTAACTACATTTTGAAATATATAATGGTAATAATCATTTTTAATTTATTAATTAATTCTATTTAAACAAGTACATTATTTTTAGTAATGTCATTTCATTCTTAAAAAAAATATGATTTCTTCAAAAATGATTTCTATTTATTTTTATTAACAATTATTATCATTGATTTCTTGAAAGTTATAAAATTAATTTAAAGATTTTAATTTAATTTTTAAATTCATAAATTAAAACTTTTCTTAGGTTAAATTTTTTATAAATTTCTAAAAACATTTTATTTTCAAGGAATACTAAATAAAATTGATTTTTATTGAAAACTATATTTTATTTTAAAGTATTTACAATGTAAAATTATGTGTTGGGTTAGATATTAATCTTAATTAGTTAAATGTTATTTTACCTAATCAAATTATGTTTTATAAATGTATTTTATACATTAATTTAGAATAAAAACATTTAATATTTAAAAATGGGTTTTTTGCAAAAACCTATTTTTCATTACGCTTTTTCAGTTTAATTTTAAATCATATTCTGCTACTTCTGTGATTTGAATTTTCCAAAATTTTATTAAATATTTTGAATCAGTGGGTTCAAATTTATTAAATATATCCCTTCTATTTTTTGATCAATATTCATATAAAACATAATACTTTTTTTACAATGGTAAAGGGTAAATTGGGTAACTTTGGTTAAAATTAAAATGATAGGAACCATCAAATGATAAAAAAACATACCTAAATATTACTTTATAAGTATAAGCTGACAAATATTCATCCAATTTTTGAATTTATGATTTTTTGGGGCCACTTTTATGAGATTATCATCTTTATAATATTTTATTGAAATAAAATTCAAAATTGTAACACTCTTATTTTTAAGAGGTATAATATTTTTAATATGATCTTACATAAGAGATATGTTAAAATATAAATATTATATTGAAATATAATATATTTATAATCATCATGAAAATTTATTTTTAATTTTTAGTGAATAAATAATTACCTTAAATTCTTACCCAACGTTAATGTGGTAATTATTTAATTAATGAAAAAAATCAAGTAAAAGGAATTAAAATTATTAAAATAAATATAATTTAAGAATTTTAATGTAATACATGATTTTTTGATGATATTGACATTTTAGGGTCATAAATAAATATGTTTTTTGAATTATTATGGTTATCTTGATATTATTAAAGTCAGGGTGATGAATAGTCCTCAAAATTGACATTATGGATATTTTATCGTAAACAATATTTTATTAAATGATATTAAATTCCTAAAAATGTTAAATTCATCCATTTTATTTAGATAGGGTTTAAAATATCAACCATTGTACATTTATAGATATTTTTTCATTTTATAGTATATTTATTGACCCTGAAAGTGTAAGAATGCATGTTGTTTCAGTAAAAGATAATGGGTTTTAATTGGGGTTAAAACCAAAATATAAGGATATAAATATATTAAAAACATGTTCAATTGTTATTTTATGATGTTATTTCTACCTATAATAATAATATAATTTAAACAACTCACTTTTTATTATTTTTTGATTAAAAATTAATTTATATTATTTTAATATTATGTGAAATTCCAAAAGTGCCCATCCCCTATCTTATAAAAGGGAACCTCTTAGTCTCATTTATTCACACTTTAAAACCCATTTATTCAAAAAAACGACCCAAATAACTTTATATAACCACTTCCTTAATTCTATTGGTGTTTTTAGGAAATGCACTAACCTTAGTGGTTTTAAGTTGTTATGAAAATAAGACTGTCTGGAGAAGATGTGTCACTTTTAATAGATCATTTCAGGTTTGTTTATTAGTCCAGATCCCTAAAAACATATTGAAATCAGATAAAATAATAACTCGAGTATCCTCCATATACATATATTTAATTATGATAGTGTAATTACCTATATCCATCTCCAATTCTATCAAATGCGAACGAAACCCATTATTCGTGTGTACAATGGACAACCACCTCGTAAATTGATGTAATTTGTTATCCATCACCATCTCTCAAGATTGGTTATAATGATAGAATTAATGTTTAAAGTTTATATTCATGAAATATCTGTCATAATGAAAAGGTAATATATCATTTACGTTCTTATCTTTTTAAGTACATAAAAATGATAACATCGTTCGTGCGTACATGTGGATTACCAACACCACAGAGCGATGTGATTCATTTTTCATCACCGTATAACATGGATGATATATATATAAGCACATAAGAAGAATTAATATGATATTTACTATATTAAAATCGATATTCAAATATAAAATAATACTTAACATATTTTCTTAATGATCATCTAAAAATGGAAACGTTACTCATGCATACGTATAACCTACCATCTCAATGATTGTAATATAGTATATTTTTAATAAATATATTTAATGGATGGATTTAAAAGTATAATTGATATATAATAACAATAGATATGAAATTTTTATTATTCTATAGTGGTTTAACAATTACCTTTATGGCCTAGTCAAATTAAGGAATACATTTCTTATTAAAGTAGTGAATATTGTGAAAACACCGAACATGAATTTAAATGATTAAGTAATTATATATAAAAAATAATAGATGATATAAAATTAATTCTTAAGTTGAAAAATTTTCTTAATCATGTATAAAATTAAATAATGTTTATTATTTATGAAGATAAATTACATATATGAAAAATCAGACTCAAGGTATGAGAATTCCATTTAAATATTATTTTTATAAAATGTTTTCCTTAAAAAAATTATTTATTTTTCATATGATTTATTTCGAAAATGATTTAAAGAAGGTTTTCAAAAATATATATGATATTTTAAACTCATTTTTTCCCATGTTTTATTATTTATAAAATGATCTGAAATAAAATATTTTTGTTATTTTCTAAACAAGGTACTTTGTGACTTTTTGCAACCAAAATATGGAAGGAGTATTTTTTAAATTATACTTCATGCCATCTTTTACCACCATTATGACGCATTAATTATTTGATTTTTATTTATATGTTTTAAATATTTTTTTAATATAAAATAATTTCATTATTATGTGATTAGTTTTTATTTTTAAAAGTTAATTTTAAAAAAAATAAGTATTTTGATATCCGAACCTATTTTTCAGATGGATATAAAACAATTTTTCAAGGGTTTTATTCACCATATGGTCCATTATCATTGTTTAGGGAGGTTTGAGACCCATTTTAGTTGATGGATGATCCCTTTATATTTTATACGATGGTTGTGCCTGGATTGCACTCTAACGCATTTGGTCTCCAGAGGTTGAATTCACATGTATGGTCATTCCATTTGTGTGAGTGAATGTAAGAGTGATATGGTAAAGATTTCCAAAGGAGCCAATATGAATTTTATATGCTTAATATTTATTTTTTATAGAAATTATTTGATTTAAAAATAATATATAATATTATTTTCTAGATGAAATTAATTCTTATTTCAGATGAAAAGGTTTGTTTTTTATGAAAAGGGTTTTCATGGGTTTTCAGGCTTTTCACTGGACTAACAGATATAATATTTTTTGTACCTTGAAGAAATTTTTGTGCCCACCTCCTATAATATAATATTTTTCATGGTTATTAATTATTTTTAAGATAATAAAATAAGACATGTTGATAGTTTTGAAGATATTTCATGAGTGGAAAAGAATATTCTTTTTAAAAAGTTTTTTTGGGTGTGAAAAATGGATACTGAGTATATGTGTTTTCTTGTACTGTATGGGTAAAATTATAATATTTTATCCTATTTATTTAAAAATATAATCCTAATTGATCTTTGGGTATGAAATAAATATAATACTAGTATTAATTCACTATAATATGTAATTTTTAATGCCATTCCATTAAAAATATATCGTAAGTCTGAGATGTTATAGTAACCATGTCAATGTTTTCACTACTTCAATTCCCCATCGGCATCATTGTTCAGATCTATATCACATTTATACTTTCCACATTCATGGAAAATATCTTTTCTTACTGTTTCCCCTTTCTATGGCCTAAGTGGAATATATTATCATGGGGTATTATTCCATGGAAATTGTTTAGATGAAACATACCCTTCTTAATTATGGAATACATTATGATCATCTGAAAATTAAGTGTGATAACACAAGTGTGATATCAATTTCTAAAAAACCAATTCAATTCTCTCGAACAAAGCACATTGACCTTAGACAACACTTTATTAGAGACCACTTCCAAAAGGATGATATTGATCAAGATTTTATTTACACTAACATTCAATTGTTTGATATCTTCAGGAAGGGAGATATAGGAATGGGACACTTATAGTTTACTCTTTTTTAATGTATTGAGTAAGTTCTCTCTTTAAATTATGATTTATTTTTTATTTTGTTACCAAAATTTCTTTTATTTGTCTCTTTAATCAATTAATTAGCTTGATTCACTCTCATGTGTAAATTTTTGTTTTTGTTCTTTCGTTTTCATTTAACTCTTGGTTCACATGTTTCATGGTTCCCCTATTATACTTTTAAAAGTATGAATCATTTGATTTTATGGTCTATTATGTAATCTTGGAAACTAGTAGTCAGACCAACATCATCCAAAGGATCAGGCCATAACATTCCAAACAAAATTATACTTCCTACCCATATACCTTAAAAAAATAATTTCCACTTTTTACCTAGCTCAATTATAATTCAAAAATCACCCATTTCTTCCTTTAGCATTCAAACATATGAGGTTCCCCTCTTTGAGTGTCTCCACCCTCATTCCCTTTGATTTTAATAGTTTTTTTCATAGTTACAAGAGGATTCTATCTTGGTAATTCCTTTTAAGCCTCTTCCCCTCTTGTAATATCTCTTTCATCATGAATTATGTTTCTCAAAAGAACCATAGAATCCATGGGGATTTAAATTATGCTATAGTGGCTTTAATATTGATGGTTTATTATAATTATGGCATGAGGAAGGAATTACTTTGGCCTAGTTAGGAATTTTCTACCATACAAAATAACTTATTTCTTATTTAATGTTTAACCATGGTGGTTGTTTATTTATTATTAGTTATTATTATATTCCAATGAATGATTGTTGATTTTTAAATATTTATTTTTGAAATTTATGACTATATGTATAACCCATGAGGGTCCAATGTGGATTTAAAGTGATTTTAACCCTTGTAATGGGATAGGGTTTCATTCTATGTGATTTTAAACATCCATAAATGGATTTTAAATCATGATTTTGTTTTTAAAAGTGGATGTGTGCACTATATCAAGGATTTTAAAATTATTCTTTGAATTAATTTTTTTAAACTATGTGTTTGAAATGGATTTAAGTGTTTTAAATCATGTGAAATGGGTTGTTTGATTTCAAAGGCAGTGTATTAACCTGTATGAATGGTATTTTTAAATCCATTTTTGGCATAAAATATTGTAAATATGGTTTAAAAAGGACTTAGAATGATTAGTTAGGTATTTTTTAAATTGGGTCCATTGTACCTTTTCTGTGAAATTTGAAAACGTTTTATATATTTGAATGGTTTAAAAAGTGATTTTAATGGATGTTTGGATGTCCAAAAAGGGGTTGATGAATTTTTTTATTAAATTGGTTTAAATGGAGGATTTGGGTTTTTTTGGAAATATTGTGTGTTGGGCTAATCATTCCAAGTGTGTTTTTGAAAATAGATAATTTTTAAATTTATGAAAAATGAGTTCTAATGAAAATATGTGAGACCCACATTAGCCTAGTGTGATTTTTTATATTCCAATGGTGGCTATCAATCTCTTTAGGGTGAATTCTATGTTGATGTATTCATATATGCAGCTTATGTTTGATGTATACAGGGCCACTCCTTATGACATTTTAGTTGTTTATTGATGAGTTATTTAAAGTGGTTTATATTTGATTCAGGTATTGTTGTATTTTTACTGGCCTCTATTAACATTTCATGGTGGACCTTATGAATGGGGTAGGTGTCTTAGGTGGTTGATGCCATAGCCTTGGATGATATCTGTTAAGGGTTGTTGCCACAGGATCAAGAGGGCCCATAAACCACTACAAAATTGGATTTTAACAATGCTTGTAAAGGGAATTTATCAACACTTATAAAGCACTAACTACCAAAGTGAGTTTAAAGGGTTGGATTTATCAGTGCTAGGAAAAAGCACTGATAAAGGACCCCTTTAACACTGCCAAAAATATTACTGATAAAGGGGTCGTTTATCAGCTATTTTTTGTCATTGATAAAGGTGGGATTAATTTTTTAGAACCTCTCAAATCCCCCCACAAGCACTTTTAACCTACTCACCAACCACGCTTTATTAGTACAATGTGAAATTACTACCTTCTATGTGTGCCTATATTTGATCCATTTACCCCTCCATTGGAAGTCGAACACCTTTACCACTGCATCATGATTATTTATTGTCAATTTTATGATATATATATAATTAAATATATATTTTTTATTCATATATTTATATAATTATTTTTTAATAAATCTATAAAATATATGTTTGTGTGTGTGTCTATGATATATATATACTTATATTTACTTAAATATGTTGTATAATATATTCATTTGGATATACTAAAATATAATATTATAATATATTAGATTATTTATACACACATATATGTATATATAAAAATTATATATATATATATATATTTGTTTAAGTATATATATATTCATATATTTTTATCATGTAAAGAATGGTTAGATATTGTTTTCAATATATTTTCACAGAATGAATATATTTACATATATTAGAATATACATATACTTATATATTTGTTTACTGATACACACATGTTAATATATAAACATTACTTGTATAGGTATAAATATACATATTAAGGACTTTATATAATGCAAATAAAATGAATAATTTATTACATTAATGAAAATTAATTTTATTTATTTATTTTATATATTTAAAAATAAATTTTTATGTAAATATGTTGATAGATGTATTTATACAAGTAATTTATGATAAATAAATATTAGATAATATTAATATATTTAATTTAAATAAAATTAAATAATAAAAATGAAAAACTTCAAAACCATAATATCAATATAAATGTTATCCTTATGAATAAATTCTATTTCCATCAAAATAACACAATAACGCCCCCTTAAACGTGGCTAAAATCCCAATCAATATTAAAAATTGGGATGCCCTGACTGAAAAATCAATTTTGGAGGCCTTATGGGCCTTTTGACTCTAAAAACGTTATCAGGGGATTCCTCCAATTACAATGGCATTAACATCACTATAATCTCTAACTTGATTTATGGTAGACCCTAATTGGACACCCAGATGAAATGTTATGGTCTTTTTAAGTTCATGTCATGTTCTCAACTTATCTTAGACTTTTCATTAATTCATTAAATTTTTATATCATTCAACTATTATTAAATGAATATTATTAAATAATAATTATCAAATTATTAATTAAAAATATTTTTACGTTATTTTATAATCCATTTTCTCTAAATATCACATATATATAGAGTAAATTCCTCTTTCTTCATTTTTAAAACATATTTAAAAAATATACATAATATTTATATCAATATCAATATATTTATATATTTATATCCATATAAATATATTTATATCAATATAATTTTTTTTATATATTTATATATTATTTCCAATAAAATATTTTTTTACCAATTATGCCCATTATCAGTGCAAGAAAAAAATTGCTGATAAAGGGGGACATTATCAGAACATATAAAAAACATTGTCAAATGAAAACCCATTATTAGTACTAGAAGTAAAGTGTTTATAAAGCACCCATTTATCATTGATTTATTTCTATCATGGATAAAGTCCCCATTTATTAACTCTAAAAAAGTGATAATAATTACCCCTTTATCTGTGCTTAAAAATACTAATAAAGGTGGCCTTTATAAGAGCATTTAGCTAGAAATGATGAAATTGAGAATGTGATAAACCAAGTTTGCTAGTAGTGATAGAGTTTAAGTTCCTCATGAAACCATGAACGATCCTGGAATGTGGGGACCATGTGATACCAGATGGGGATAGAGAGATACCAAGATATGACTAAGAGAGGTATTAAATTTTATTACGCTCACCATGTCCCTAAGAAACATAGGATTATTCTAAGTCATGCTAGTGCCGATTTTTTGGATCCCATTAGTTATGGACCAAAACCATATGATCCTATTTATTATCATTTACGTTATTTATCTTTGATTCGATTTCATTCCCCTAATTCTTGGATTCGTTCACGGAACCTATGTTCATTTTCTTAACTTATCCTTGTTATGTGAATATACATAGAGTTTCCTAACTGTGTTCTTTTTTCTATCTTTATGTGTGGTTTTATTTCAAAATGTTTTGAAAGGGGATTGTGAAATGTTTTAAATGGAAAGAAATTGAGAGTGTCATTTTAATTTTATTCTAATATTCATTATTAATTAAGTTTTTTAATTTGGGTGTTCTTTAAATTTTGAAAAGTGTTTTCCAAAGAGTTTTGGAGTGTTTTGTTGAGAGAGTGGAAATCCATTGTTTTCTAAACTCCACTGTGTGTGGGTTTTGAAAACCTTATTTTAGGCTGTCATGCCTATTTTTAAATGGAATTTGGTTTCAGATATTTTTTAGAAAAACATTATAAATTGGAAACCACTTTATGTTTTGAAAATTTTATTTCTAGAGTTCTATATATTAAAAGGTCTTAATGTGAGACTTTAAAATAATGGTTTTCTAAGAGGTGGTGATCAGGGGAAAAGGGTTTTCGAAATTATTTTTTAACTTAATTAAATTAAAGAAATGGTGTTTTAACAAAAGTGTAATGTGTTTCTTCATTATTTATGAAAAATGTTTTCAGAAATGTATATTTTTCTACTGTATTACCAACAAGATTTGTTTGGATGTATTATGGAAGTGACTAAATAGATTTGTCAAGTAGAGACCTAATTGGTTGCTAGATAATGACTATATTTTATTGGACTTGGTTTATTCTATTTGGTTTCATCTCCATTAATATGTCAGGGTAGATGTCTGGTAGGATAGTGATTGTGGGTCATGTGGAGGCTCGTCAGAGCAGGTTTGGGGATTTCCATTCAGTTTTGGGTTTTTTTTTGTTTTTTACCAAATGTATTTTATCCATCAGTTTTATTTTTATTTTCTTCTAATATTTTATTATTCATGTATCCTGTGGTATATTGTTTATTGGATGTTAGTTATGATGATCATCGATATTATGGTGTATGGTTTTCTTTCCACTACTACTCTATTCTATTGTATGATGGTGAAATCATTCTCAATGTGTATCTTATTATACATATACACCAGTTGTCGACTTATGGTGGTGGAGAATTCCTATTGAGCCTTGTAGTGGACTAGGACAAGTTTCATGTTATATGACACACCAAGACAACTCATTACACTACTCATGACATGATAGGTCAGGCCTTGTTCAACATTCCTCATCCAAAACCCCTTTACATGTTTTTAATATTCTTGGGTAGTAAAGAGAAATAAAAAATACAGAATATATTTAAAAATATTTTAAATTTAATTAAAATATTTTTGGGACCGTGTGACTTGTATATTTTGAAAAAAAATAGCCTAATTTATTTTAATTCTTATTTAATTCGCTCTATTATAATTATTTGAAAAATTAATTTTAATATATGAGTTTAATACAAGTCAACTGATCTTGTTCCTAGACCATCCAATTTATGTCTAGTGTTTATTTATTTATTTCCTTATTTATTATGTTGTGTGGTTATTGTGATGATTAATTTATAAATGAAAATTTGCTTGACGATCCTTCACCTCATTATATGTATATGGGAATGTATATCCATGACTGAATATTTATATATTTCTATAATTATGTAGACCCCCTAACCTACATGTGAGTATTTTAGTATAATGAAGAGGATGAAAGGTGATCTAGTTTATGCTTAGAGGCTTAGAAAATAACCAGAGCTGACTTATATATATTGGATGGATTGGAATATGCAACTCAAGTTGGATGTGACTCATGGAGTTACCCCTAGGGTTGAGGTTAATCAATTCTCAACTCAATGGATTGACCATTCAGATAAAATGCATTATCACATCATTGATTATTTATTTTATCATATGCATGATTTTTATTATGTTTAGTTTATAACTCATTGTAAAAAATAATAAACAATAATGCATAGATAAATGATGAATATGCATAGTGAATCTTTTCTATTTATACATGGTTATGTGGTGAGTATGATCATATACAAAAATTATTATAAATAGAATATGATTTCATTAACCAAGAATAACTAAAATCCCCTCAAAAAAATATCTAGTCATTAAATGTCATTCATCACTTTATTTTGAATAAATCTATAAGTTTGATATGTTCATCAACCTAAATTGATGCTGCCTAAAATTATTGATAATTTCTTCTAAAATTGATCAGATGAATTCACTAAAATTATCTTCAAAGATGTTTCCATAGTGATATTGGTATAATTTTGGAGGCAATGTAATAAGTGGTTCAAGGATACTATTTATAGAAGTTGGAAATTAAATCAATGGATTAAGGATCCATGATTCAATTCGGTTATACTGTTAAAATCCTACATTGAATGTCACTATGTAGTTTAATAGCGATATCTTGGAAGATGGGGATATGTTTTAAGGATCCCTTCCACTAAATAACTCATGTGACTGGGACTTCTAAATCTAATAGTTGAGGGATAATAGGATTTGATAAAATAATGGAAGACATTTGAGACTAATAAATCTATAATGTATTATAAATGGTAATTGGGATAAACATACTAATCATCTACGGTTTTATTTTTCATAAAATGGAATTTAATACAATAGAAACATTATTGTCAATATTGGACAATGAACATATATAAACTGACAAAACTTTTCTAGAGTGGAATTGGTGCTTATGGATAGTACTACAATATCAATGTAATTTATATTTGTTGGAGCCCCTACTTCTTGATAATCTACATTAGGAAGAAAGCGAGGATGAAATGTAATCCTTTAAAAGATTCATGGATGATGAATTTAATTTTAACATCAAAATGCTATTATAAATTTATGATGAGTTTCAAAATAATAAATTAGATATGGATGTCTATACCATGTCTTCTCATCTTTGGGAATATTATGAGGAGAAAGTGAAGAAATAAATTGATTATATTATTATTACACTAATAATGCATAGATTAAAATATTTAATTCGGGTTTATCAACATGTTCTCAAGATGATATAGTTCATTGATCAATTGAAAGAACTAGGATTCAAGTCAAATCATGAACATTTATTTCATTTTATTATCTCATCCATACAACCCATTTACATTAATTTCATGGAGACTTATAAAAAAAATATGGATAAACCAGATTAATAATTTTTGGGTAATGTTCACCCATAATTTAAGAACAAAAAGAATGATAAATCATTAGTTATTATGGTGAACCAAAATGAATACAATGTGGAAAAAGAAAAGAAAAACACTAAAAGAACCATCAACAAAACCTTCTATGAAACGAATGATAAAGAGGGAGGGAATTGGACATGATCCTATTTTCTATACTTGTGTCAAGATATGTCACTAGAAGAGAATATTTAATTAATCAAATGAGAATAAATAAGTCACGTCTACCTCATGTAAATTCTTCATTTCATGTGAAATTTTTTTGTATTAGATATAATATGCAACTTATATATATATATATATATATATTCAAATACAGGAACTAGGGAAGTTCAGAATCATCATAAGAGTAAAGTGGATATTTATATTGCTGATGAAATTTGATTCCACGATCAGTTCTAGTAGATCATTACTTAAAAAGGATAAATAAATTCATTATTTTATTTAAATACTATTATTACATAATTAGTGTTACCAAAAATAATATATCATGTTGATTTTATGTACATAGAGATTATGTACCAATTTTGAAATAAAATCGTTATGGTATACCATGCTTAATTGATAGTTTATTTATATAGGAATCGGAAATGAGCTATATTGGAAATGAATGATGAATAATTTAAGCCTTATACATAGTTGTGTAATGATAATTCTTTTTCAAGTAAAACTAAAAATAATTTTCCAGGATAAATCCATTATGGTGTTTAGACAAATTAGTGATAAAACCCATCAGTATTATTGAAAAGCATACTTATCATGTTTTAGAAAAAGAAACCTACAGACACAAAGCCATTCCCCAAAGATTCTAGAACCACTTCAAAAAGTTACTTGTGAACTATTTTAAGTTGAATCATGTGATAAATTCATATACACCCAAAAAATTAATTTAAGATATTAAATAATGTAAAAGTGAAGAAAGGAATATTCTTTGATTGAAGATATGATTTTCTTCAATTTAGTGAGCTGAAGAATATCATATAGAAGAATTCATTGAATAAACCTGGAGCTTCAGTTTCAGGTACGGATCTCTTTTACGGGATTTTGAAGGAAATATGGGGAATCTGGAAATTTTTCAGAGTACACGCTGTGTACTTTATGAGTACATGCTGTGTACTCCTCGGCCACTCGAAGTCGTCTGTTTTCCAAGACCGGGCCACACACACGGTGTGTAGGGGTGATGTGGAGGCCAATTTTGGAGGAGTATAGAAAAACCCACTACACGTCGTGTACTTTAAGAGTACACACCGTGTATTTTTTTATTTCATTAATTGACCCGGGGACATGCCTAATGATGGAAAACATCTTCCTCTCCACATATATCCGTCTAGAACATCAGAGGAGTATATTTCTTCTCCGAGCCACCGATCAGTCACTAGTTGTCCGAATCACACTCCGTCGGTTGTAGAAGAATCACAGCGATGAGTTCTTGGTTCTTCTTTAGCCTCGTTTCCTGATTCTTCCTCTCGTGTATGTTATCTGAGGATGAATGTTTTAGATTTTTTTGAAGATCTACTCCGTTAGAGGTCGATTCACGGGACGAGTTTCAATTATATTGATCTCCGAGGATCGAGGTAGGTGGTTTGTTGCCCTGCATTTATGTTCTTTGAGTTTTGGTTGCAAAAGTGCCAGATACCCATGTATCGGGTATCCCGGGTTTAGGATTTTGGTCATATTGTTTACCTGTCCTAGGATTCTTTTTAGCTTATGATGAATTGCTGCTAATTTATGCTTGGTTGCATGTTTGAGGATCACCCCAGGGGTTTTTCCTCCCCTGTTCGGCTGTTTATCACTGTTTTGCACCGTTGCCTGTGAGGCATTCCTATTGCAATTGTTAGTTTACGTGTTATCACTGTTTTCATTTGTTTCCTACTATTGGAATGCTTTTGAACTATGGTGGCTATTAGCCAAGTAATTTATTAACTTACATAAGGCTGCTAACAGCAGATTACGCATGACTGGACTGATCAAGGCTGTGAGAACCTGGTGTGGGAAATCAAAGAGGGAATAGACGATTAAGTGCATCCCTAGAGGGTCTGTTGGTTTTAGTTTAGTGCAGGACCTATTGGAATAGGACTTTGTGCTTCCCAAGAGTGTTTTTAGTTTACCCACGCATCGAGACAACATGAGGAATTAGACATAAGTTCTTCCTTAGAGAGTCTATAGCAATCGTTGCAAGACCATAGGGGAATTGACGCAAGAGCATCCAAGAGTGTCTATACCATGTTTGTTGACTGAACTATACCGGTCCGCTAGGTTTAGCCACCAGGAGAGTCAGTGTTAATTTTGATGGTTGGTTGTGATGAGTCCACCAAGCCAAAGAACAAGCATGGGTTTTATACTGCT
The DNA here is from genome assembly GCA_963277665.1 of Viscum album. NCBI lineage: Eukaryota > Viridiplantae > Streptophyta > Magnoliopsida > Santalales > Viscaceae > Viscum > Viscum album. The sequence continues at coordinate 1,099,508,497 of OY728157.1, forward strand.
TGTGTTAGGTAGTCTTTTTAGATACCTGTTGCGTTACTTTCATATCATGGAATAGAAACCTTGTTGGTTTTCCCTGGTTGTGTAATTAAATTAATGTGAATGGTAATTGGTAGAATTGTTTACTGCATTTTTTACCTTTACGTTTGCTACATCACTCACTAATAGTAGGGCACAAATCTTGTGGTGGTTTCCAACTGGGATTAATATCACACCCTATTTTGGTTTTGATTTTTGGCCCAAACAGATTATATGGTTACAGGTATAGGTAGGGATTGTGGCCCTTCTACCTCAAGTACTTGATTGCTGGTTGGAGCTGAAGAGCATGGGACCAGGTTTTGGTCCACAATGCTATTGGAGTTACTTTTTACATCTAGTACTTTGGTTTCAGTTGTATTTCAACATGTTGATTTGTTTACTACTTTCCATGGATACATGTACCGTACCGCATCATTATTATTATGTCAGACATTGTTTCCACTTTTGGTTCAGTTGTTGTATACTGTTTACTGCTTCTGCTATTTTTTATGTTTATTCTTCCGCTGCATACTTTACCTAATGACGACATAGTTTCTCCACTGACTCACCAAGGCCCTCGCTGCTAGTCAGAAGCCTCTGGCATTTGGGAAAATGTTCTTGAGGTCATGTGGTGAACCTGGTACGGGGCACCATTCATGTGGCTCCGGACTCGGGTCGTTACAAAGTGGTATCAGAGGAGTTTTCTTCCTTTCTATTGTCTTACTGTTTTGCAACAATAGATAGGGATAGGGAGAAATGGGTAGCTAGTACTTAACTGTGCCCGGGAGTAATTAACCTATGTACAGGGAAAAGCTATATTACATCGTAATTGCAATTTTCAGTTTTGCAAGTGTTACAGTTTATTATATTTCACCATTGGGTGATGCACATGTTTTGTGTTGTTACCTTTTATATGATTGTAGTTCTATTTTGTTGCAACCTCATGAGATGAGGGTATTCCATCTCATGCATCATATAAGCAATGAGTAGGAAATCACATGTCATGCATTTTACCATGCCATCTAGGGGGCATTATAATTTCATGTTGTCGTGATAGATGTCGTGATAAATTGTGCATGTTGTTGTGATAGTTTCAGTGAAGTACATACATGATATGCTATTTTACTTGATATATGCATAGTTATGATGCCGATATTTGATTCTCGGGGAGTATGGGCCCCTACGGATCGGAATTTGGAAAATAGATGTTTGTTTTTCAGTGTTTCTAGCGTTCGGTGCAGTTTCTGAGCTACTGCCTGGAAAAACCCAGAATACACGGCATGTACATTATCAATACACGCTGTGTAGTTTTTAAACCATTTTACTATCTGTGTAAAAAAACAAAGGGTGTTGGAGAATCTTTGGGGACACGTCGTGTACCTTAAGTACATCTCGTTTAATAGTCAACCGTGTACCCGACCATGTCACTAAAAACACGGGTCGGGGAAAATCATGTATCACACACCGTGTGTTATAAGAACACACCGTGTGGGTTTATTATGGGTACCTAGATGTGTCATGTACCACACGGGTCGGTGTTATCCATCCTTATACACGCCGTGTTTGTTCAGAACACGACGTGTAGGGGTCAGTCGTGTAGCCGTCTGTGTAACCTGCTACATGGGTCATCGAGCCTATCTAGTACATGCTGTGTGATATAAGAACACGCCATGTAGTTTTCTCCTAGGTACCCATCTGTGTCACGAACAACACGGGTCGGTGTGATCTATCCTTATAAAAACTGTTTTTGTTCCGAACACGCCATGTAAGGGGTTAGCCATGTGGCCGGCCGTGTAACCGCTACACGGGCCGCTGAATCCTGGCATGTACACACTGTGTCCTTAGTGCACACGCCGTGTAGTTTAGAATTAGGAGGACCATGTAGGTTAGCCGTGTAAAGAGACGTGGACAGGGGAGTGGAGTTTAAGTACACTCCGTGTATTGGGACGACACGCCGTGTAGTGTGGAATGTTACACGACCAATGGTGGCAGAATTGCATGCCATGTAAATGGTTTTAACAAACACGTCGTGTATCTTAAATACACGTCGTGTAGTCTTGTTTGGAAAATTTAAGTGTTTCTCTCTCTTGTCCCCATTTTGAACTCTTGTGTTTTTTGTCCTTGTTAATCCTAATCTGGAGTGTTCTTTTGACCTTCAGGGCTATGGCACTATGACGTCCTCCCGTTCCATGTCAGGAACCAGGCGGTGACCGTACGCCTGATACGGCAGACCAGGGACTACCAGTAGATCGGCCGATTGTTCCGAATATGGAACCTTCAGTGATTCTGGACACTAGTGCGGACGCTCAGTTCAAAGAGGGTTTCAAGAGGTTCATGCGGACCTTCTAGGGAGCTCAGCATCCTCTCTGTCTATGGCAGAGCTGACACGAGTCTTCCAGCAGTAGCATCCTCCCACTTTCATAGGGGATGGAGGACCGTAGGTAGTAGAGTCATGGATAGATACCATGATTTCCATATTCGATCATCTGGAGACACCCCCAGACAGATGGGTGACACTCACGACTTACATGCTGCGAGATTCTACCAAGAGATGGTGGGATGTAGTCTCACAGGCAGGGCGCCATCAGACTATGGCTTGGGACAAATTCCACAGTATGTTTTACGACTACCTCAATCCAGGGATGCTGATGGCCGACATGGCCAGGGATTTGATGAACCTGTAGTAGACTACTCTTTTGGTTATGGAGCTTTCCTCCCGCTTCACTAAGTTACAGCATTTGGCTCCCATTATGGGAAATGACAAGCTATTTTTGGCAAGGATGTTTGAGGAAGGCCTCAAACCAGAGATCAGATCATAGGTGAACATTTTCCAGTTGACTTCTATTACTCGGATAGTCAACTAGGCACTGATCACCGGAAGAAATCTGAGAGAGACTGGAGCTGTTGACCAGGGCGGTTCAGCATCCAAGGCTGGGTCATTTTATACTGACAGCAGGAAGCGCCACCAAGAGTCTACTCGAGGTGACTCGAGGAAGCAATGTATATCTTCTAGTGGACGATATCTTCCTTCTTGTAAACTAGGTAGTGTGCTATCGGTGCGGAAAGAGCTGGCATAAGAAGCCTCAGTGCCCGAGAGATCCGGTGGTTTTCCGAGCTCGCGGCAAGATGGGCCATCTGCATCGTTTTTTCAGGGTTCTTCTTCTAGCGGCTAGTGAAGGAGGATCAGTTTCTACCACTCGTTCAAGAGTAGGATTACCAGTCCCGTAGCAGGATGGGGGATGGAGTTCTTTAGGTCATTGAGGCCAGGGTAGAAGTTGCGGACGTGGTGGTCAGGATCAAGGTAGATCGGCCCAGTGATATCAGGCTGCTATAGAGGGCCACTGTACTGGCTAGACGTTTTCAGTGGAGCAGATTCATCAGGAGCAGGATCCTGGACCTTCCACAGTTCGAGGTACGATCCTAGTAGCCTTAGTTTTATCTTCTGCACTTTTCGATGCTGGAGCTTCTCATATCTTAATTTCTGTTCAAACTATGGAGAGCCTTAGACTCACTGTACTTACTTCTGAGGATACCTTGGAACTAGACACTACCTTAGGACATAGATCTTCTACTGTGTGTCACTGCAGGGAGTTCCCCCTTGAGTTTGGTGGGTCTCACTTAGTGTGGGATATTTATGTCCTTGAGATGAGAGGTTATGATGTCAGTCTTGGAATGGACTGGCTAGTTCCTTTTCAAGCCTTTGTCGAATGTTATCATCACAGGATGAGTTTCAATTCACAAGAGGGCAGGTCTTTTCTTCACAAGGGTGAATGGGATGTCCATGAAAGTAGAGCTCGACTAGAGAACCATGGGTTGGGCAGTGATACAGCCCAAATTTCTAGTTTAAATCTGGATGATTAGGGGACCTCTCAGATGGATTTTCCTCTAGTGGTTGATCTCTTTCAAGATGTCTTTCCAGATGAATTTTCAGGTTTTCCTCCAAAGTGTGAGGTAGACTTATCGATTGAGCATGTGCCAGAAGCCACATCGGTATCCATACCTCCATATAGGATGGCAACGCCTGAGTTTCAAGAGCTCAAGAGGTTGTTGGAGGATTTTCAAGGTAAGGGTTTTATCCGACCCAGTACTTCTCATTGGGGTTCGCATGTCCTGTTCGCGAAGAAGGCTGATGGTACCCTTAGGCTTTGCATGGATTATCGGAAGTGGAACAAGTTGACGGTCAAGAACCGATATCCCTTGCTGAGGAATGATGATCTTTTCGATCATCTTCGAGGAGCTCGGGTGTTCTCGAAAATCTATTTGAGGTCCAGTTATCATCAGCTGCGAGTTAGGCCTTCAGATATACCTCTGATAGCCTTCAGGAGCATGTATGGCCTCTACGAGTATACGGTTATGTCGTTCGGCCTTACGAACACGCCAGAAGTTTTCATGGCACTGATGAACTGAGTGTTCCATCCTTACTTGGATTCCTTCGTCGTGGTCTTCATGGACGATATCTTGGTGTACTCTAACACTCAACACGACCATGCAACCCATCTTGAGATCGTTTTGAGTACACTGAGGGAGAATCGACTTTATGATAAACTCTCAAAGTGCCACTTTTGGATGGATGGGATTCACTTACTAGGCCATGTCATGTTAGAGACAGGAGTATCGGTAGACCCAGAGAATGTGAGAGTAGTAGTCACCTGGGAGTAGCCGAATAATGTCTTCGAGGTACGTAGTTTCATGGGGCTGGCTGGTTACTACAGGCTATTTATACAGGAATTCTCACGCCTAGCAGAACCGTTGATGGGCTTGACTAAGAAGGGGGTGAAGTTCGTTTGGTTAGAAGCATGCGACTCAGCCTTCCAGGTGATGAAGGACAGATTGACTTCATCACCGATTCTAGTTCTACCAGAGCCGGGAAAGAGTTATACAGTTTTCTGTGATGCATCTGGCATCTGGCTTGGAGTAGTGCTTATGTAGGAAGATCGTGTTGTTGTGTAAGGATCTTTGCAGTTGAGGCCACATGAGAAGAAATATCCTACGCACGACTTAGAGTTGGGTGCTGTTGTTCATGATTTGAATTTTTGGAGGAACTATCTCATGGGAGATCATTTCGTGTTATATATTGACAACAGGAGCCTCAAGTATATCTTTACGCAGCGTGACTTGAATCTGAGACAACGGAGGTGGGTTGAGTACCTATAATCATTAGACTTCGAGCTTGCTTATATGTCTGGGAAAGGCAATGATGTGGCAGACGCACTGAGCAGGAGGACTCAGTTGCAGGAAGTCTAGGAGGATAGCAGAGAGTGGAAGCTCATTGATCTATTCTTTGAGATGCATTCGGAGATTCACAGAAGATAGGGTCAAATGGTTCTTTCTTCTATAGCTGTTACCTCTACCATTTTTTATCGAGTTCGAATGAGGTAGCTATCAGACCCTGAAGGCCCAGTACTATGGGAGGGTGTGTCAGATGGAGACCCTACTCTGGGGTGGAAAGTGGGAAATGACGAGGTGCTACGTTTTCATGGCCACGTATGGGTTTCAGCAGGCATACGGGAGGAGCTATTGTGGGAGTTCCACGCTTCAGCTTGGGCAGTTCATCCTGGTGTCACCAAAATGTACCGAGACTTGCACCGTCAGTATTGGTGTCTAGGTATGAAGAACGATGTGGCTAGTTTTGTTATGCGGTGTTCCACCTATCTGCAGGTGAAGGCAGAGCATCTGCGACCAGCAGGGCTTTTGCAGCAGTTACCCATTCCGGAGTGGAAATGGAATGATGTCGGGATGGACTTCGTGATATGTTTACCGAGATCGCCTCGAGGAAATGATGTGGTTTGGGTTGTAGTGGACAAGCTCATGAAGGTTTCACACTTCTTGCTGATCAAGGAGACCTTCAGTGCGGATGTGCTGGGATGGTTGTACATCCAAGAGATTGTACGTCTGCATGGATTTCCACACTCCATTGTTTCAGACTGGGATTCACGTTTTACTTCGCACTTCTGGAAGGGGCTATAGAGGGCATTGGGTACATAGGTACTTTTGAGTACAACATACCATCCCCAGACTGATGACCAGTCCGAGCATACTATCCAAGTGTTTGAGGATATGCTCCGAGATGGCATTCTAGAATTTGGCGGTTCTTGAGAGAATCATCTTCCTCTGGTGGAGTTCGCCTACAAAAACAGTTTTTAGGAGACTATTCAGATGGCACCTTACGAGGATTTGTATGGTAGGTCATGCCGATCACCTTTATGATGGCTAGAGGCAGGGGTGGTATATTTACTGGGACATCGTCTTGCTCAAGAGACCTCAGAACAACTAGAGTTGATTCGGAAGAGGATGGCGACTGCATAGTCTTGGCAGAAGTTTTATGTGGATCAGCGAAGATGACCTCTGGAGTTCGAGGTCAGGGATCAGGTTTTCCTGCATGTCGCACCGAGGTTGGGACACAAGAGGATTAATAGATAGGGTAAGCTCTCACCGAGATGCTTCGGGCCGTTTGAGGTTCTGGAGAGAGTCGGGTTGGTTGCATACAGGTTGTAGTTACCTCATAGATATCAGTCTATGCATGACGTCATTCATGTTTCTCAGCTTCGATGGTATTTCTCAGACCCATCTCATCGTTTTTAACCCGAGGAGTTTGAGTTGGAGCAGGATGAATCTATCGAGGGTCATCCTATAAGGATTTTTGATCATAGTGAAAAAGTACTCTGTGGTCGGTCTGTTCCTCTGGTATGGGTGCTATGGCAGCATGGCCATATACAGGACGCGACTTGAGAGAGGGAGGCTGATATGTGATCACACTGGCCAGATTTGTTCGATGATTCTCATTCTATGCCTTTCTAGGAATATTCAGGGATGAATTTCTTTAAGGGTGGATGTTGTAAGAACCTGGAGCATTGGATTCAGGTACAGATCTCTTTTACGGGATTTTTAAGGAATAATGGAGAATCTGGATATTTTCAGACTACACACCATCTACTTTATGAGTACACGCCATGTACTCCTTGGACACTTGAAGCCATGTGTTGGCTGAGACCGGGCCACACACATAGTGTGTAGGGGTGACGTGGAGGCCTATTTTGGGGGAGTACGGAAAAACCCACTACACATCGTGTACTTTAAGAGTACACGCAGTGTAATTATTTTATTTCATTAATCGACCCGGGGTCGCGCCTAATGACGGAAAACATCTTCTTCTCTGCCTAATTCCATCCAAAATGTCCAAGGAGGCCGTTTCATCTCCGATCCACCCGTCCGTCACCGGTTTTCTGAATCAAACTCTGTCGGTTGGAATAGAATCGCAGCGGTGAGTTCTTGGTTCTTCTTTAGCCTTGTTTCCCGATTCTTTTTCTCATGTAAGTTATCTGAGGTTGAAGGTTTTAGACTTTTTTAAGATCTACTCCATTCTAGGCCGATTCACGGGCCAAGGTTCAAGTATATCAATCTCTGAGGATTGAGGTAGGTGGTTTGTTTCCCTACGTTGAAGTTCTTTGAGTTTTGGTTGCAAAAGTGTCGGATACCCATGTATCAGGTATCCCAGGTTTAGGATTTTGATCCTATTGTTTACCTACACTAGATTTCAAGTTATCTTATGATGAATTACTGCTAATTTATGCATGGTTGCATGTTTGAGGATCACCCCATCAGTGTTTTCCTCCCCTGTTCGGCTGTTTATCGCCTTTTGGCACCGTTGCCTGTGAGGAAACCCTATTGCAATTGTTAGTTAACTTGTTATCACTGTTTTCCTGTGTTGCCTGCTGTTGGAATGCTTTTGAAGTATGGTGGCTATTATCCAAGTAGTTGTTTAACTTACTTAGGGATGCTAACAGTCGATTACGCACGACTGGACTGCTCAGGGCTGTGAGAACCTGGTGCGGGAGATCAAAGAGGGAATAAACGATTAAGTGCTTCCCTAGAGGGTCTGTTGGTTTTAGTTTCATACACAGGACCTACTGTAATAGGACTTTGTGCTTCCCAAGAGTGTTATTAGTTTACCCACTCATCGATTCCATAGGAGGAATTATACGTAACTGCGTCCTCAGAGATTATGTAGTTATCTTTGCAAGACCATAGGGGAATTGACGTAAGAGCTTCCCAGAGTGTCTGTACCTTGTTTGTTGACTGGACTATACGAGTCTGCTAGTTTTAGCCACCCAGAGAGTCAGTGTGAATTTTTATGGTTGGTTGTGATGAGTCCTCCAAGCCAAATAAAAATCTTGGGTTTTGTACTGCTTGTGTTAGGTAGTCTTTTTAATACCTGTTGTGTTACTTGCATATCATGGAACAGATACTATAACAACCCATACTTTACATACATGGTTAATACTTCAAAATTGAAGCATACTTGTTACAACATATAACAAAACCATGAAAGGACCATATAGGTATAGTGTCTTTAGAAACTGGGAAACATAAAAAACTGGTTCATAAAGCATCTGCACTGTCTCCCATTATTTCATCATATCTATAGTCCCTTTTTGGCATATCTTACTTAATACCCTTCTTCCTGACCTGGGGAAAGAAAACATACAAAAGGGTGAGCTCAAATTCTCAGTAAGGGTAATCAAAAGAAATATCAATCACATAAAAATAAAACAAAACATTTTGGAAATCATACCCTGCAAAAGTGATCATAATTTCATAACATGGGATAAATCATGGTAGTGAAATATAATCATAACATAAAACATGAAACATTGTGGCATGCACACGTAATCATTGAGAATTATTTTTTATTATTCAAGACTCATTTCCAAGACTATCTTAGTGTACAAAGTCCATTTTTGAACCGAGTTCACTCCTTGTTTCAGTCCTCTTTTATTGAACCAGTTTAACCTGCCGTTCCAGCCATGTCTATCTCATGAGATATAAAATATTTACCCAATGAATTGGAGGGTAATATAGGTACCACCCATCTCATAATTATACCATTCTTATGTGTGCCACAAAATCATAAATCATACATCATTGCATAACCCATGTAATAAAAATGGGATTCTTAAACATCACGACATCATAAAACAATTCATATAAGATAATGGAATTCATAAAAATAATTCCATCACAACATAATAAAATCAATGAAATAATAGGGATATAAACAGAACCCTATATTATATTATATGAAAAATAATTTTGATAAAACACTTGAACTCCATTCCTGAGGAAAATATCCTTTCTACTTCAAAAACATTTTCCTTTCTTAACATGTCATAAAATATTAAACTAATAAAAGTTGATTAAAAATAAGCATGAAAACTATTAAAGGAATCTTCTTGGAGATAATGTTTTAAAAATCCATTCATTCCGTATACGTTAAAAAAACATTCTTCTCATACTTTTGTCGGAAAATTCAAAAAGTACCTCGTACGAAAAATGACAAATGATTCATTTCATATCTTTTACTAATAACTCATAGAAGGGTAAAATTGGATTTAAACAATTTTAGGTGGATGGAAACAATATTACATATTGATTAAACATGGATGTGGATGATAAAATACACACCAGTAAATACCAAAGTATAAACAATCTCGGAAAAAATGAGATTGTGATATTTTCCCTTACCTTAGGTCCGATTTTCTTCGTATGTGTCCGAAACTCCTGTATAATTATTTAAATAATGTTATTGACTTATTCCAGAAACATACTTATTTTTATTATATCATATATGGTCATATTATTAGCTTCTTATTAGTAATATTTCATTACTACTTATTATTCGAGTGTTTATTACTTTTTGTTCTTATGCGTGTTTTGTCGAATAAATTCTTATTTTTCTTTTTAGGTTATAGATACCCCATTTCCAGAATGGTATTAGTGTAATATATATCCTATTCATTCATTCAATTCATTTATATAATCATTATGAAATGAAGATCATGTAGAACAAGTCGCATCACATCGTGGAGACGGTATTCCATACGTACGCACGAGCGATGATTTCGTTTCCATGATCGTGGAATTGTATTGGAGTGTATATATAATATTTCAGAATCAATATCACTTTACAATAATAATATATAGTCATTATTTACACCATTATACCCATCCATGTAAGGTGGTGGTGGAAAATAGATTACACCACGGCGTGGAGACGGTATTCCGTACGTACGCACGCGCGGTGATTTCGTTTTCCGTAGGATGGATAGATGGTGAAATAGGGTTGTTTTATACTTATAATAACATATAAGTATATGAGTGATACTTATGTTATTAATTCATAATGAATCAACTAATGAAGAAGAAGTGGAAAAAGAAATAAAGTTGAAAGAATCGGTAACAGACATTACCTCTTCTTTGAAGCACCTCTTTGAGATCTCTTATTAGGGCACTAAAATTGGTCTTTGAAGAATACCGGGACCTCTAGGATGTTTCTAGGGAAGTGGAGAGAAGATATTGGCAGGTTTTGGCTGAGATTGAAGGCTCAAAGTGGTGTGAGGAAGAGAGGGAGGAGGTTCCTTTTTATAAGGGAGGAGAGGGGTACCTTTGGAATAACTAAAAATATTATTTTATTATAAAGTCAAATTCGATTTTTAATAGCTCCAAATTGACATATTTAGAAGCTAAGGTGGGGATGGGTCGAAATCCTCTCATCCAATAGAATTTAGACAAGTTTAGGTATCAAGTTTAACCTTATCATTTAGATTTAACTTTAAGTTAGATAATTTAACTTTTACCGTGTCTTCTTGTTTTCTTACACTATAATGTTAATAAGCTTACTATATCAAGCCAAACGAACCCCAAGTTGTTTATTACTAATATATATAACCTTATCTTAGTCATATGTCCGAAACATAGATTTTTAGGAATTAAATAACAATTAATAATATAGTATTTTTTTTAAAAACAATTTTATGTCAATTTTGACACTATTTGGTTATTGATTTTTGTGAAAATCATAACAGAATGATTAGTTCGAAAAAATTTAATTAAATAAATACTAACATGTCATATTAACATATAAAATTATTTAAATTCATAAAAAGTCTCTCATTAAATTTATTTGGGTATTTATAATATCAGTTATGTCAATATTTCATTAATAACATAATTACTGCATCATCATTGTATCATAAATAAATTAAATTATTTTAATTCTAAAAATTACAAATAAAATACGATTATGTTGTAAATATTTTTAGCTTTCTAATTAATATTTATAGTAGAATTTATCTTATGTAGAACCCTATATTAAAAATGATTTAGTTATTAAACATTGATTTTAAATATTTTAACCCTTCTTTAAATAAATTGATAATAAATGTCCTAATCTAATCCATGTGGGCCTAAAAGGTCATATTTTATTCCTAAGGTTGTTTTCGGTCTAATTGTACTTATCCAATAAAATTAGGACATGTGTTAGGGTAATAATAATAACACTTTTACCCTTAATTACCCTATTTACTTTTAACAGTGTAAAAAAATTAATAAGTTACTATTCACCAAAAATTATTTTGATCCCATTGAACCACATTTTAGTCCTTGGTATTAACCATGTCTCTCGGACTTTCGAAATTCTACTCACAGAAGTGGTAAAATTATGTTTTATGAAAAATTCAGTTTTTTTAACTACCACTTAGTGGTTTCACTATTCATCAAAAAATGAAAGTTTCCAGAAAAATACCAAAAATTAGGCCTATGATATATTTGATATTATGAATTCAAAAATGATGTTTATTTTACCGATTTCAAAACATAACAGATACATTAACTAATTTAAAAATTAATTCTCGTTGTCAAAACAAATAGCGTGTTTTTAAAAGATAATAACTATCAAAAGATTGACACTTGTTTATGTCTGGTTTAAATGTGAAATTACATACAATAAACAACATTGTATTAAATTGTAAAAATATATTCTAAATTTACATTAAAACCACTCAAAATAATAATTTATCACTATTAATTATTTTGATTAAAAAAGTTGTTTTTAATTAAAATTTAGTAATTTTCACTATTCATCAGAATATGAATGTTATCCGAAAAGTACCAAAATTTCACCCTAATATAATTTCGAAATTCCTAATCCAAAAATGAAGTCCATTTTGAAACATAAAAATTACAAGATTTCAAAAAGTAGTTATTACTATTCATAACGGCCAGTTTTAATAATATTTTAATATCATATCGTTGTTTAGTGAAACTCGGTATTGCGTACGACGCAAGCTATTGAGGAAGGTCGCGGTTGCGTGTAAAGCAAGACAAGCTAGTGTTGTGTGTAGTGAAAGATTTCTTTGATGATTTATATATCATAAAAACAAAATATTTCTCATAAACGTCTCGGGTGATACATTTTATCCCCCTTAAAATGAATTTCGCCCTCGAAATTCGTCACTTTGTAACAAAAAGATGTGGATACCTCTCCCTCATCATATCATCAAGCTCCCATGTAGCTTATTCTATTTGGTGGTTCCTCCATACAACTTTCACCAATCGAGTCGTCTAGTTTCGTTGGACTTTTCTCTACGATCCAGAATCTCTATCAGCTGTTCTTCATAAGAAAGATCTTGCTCCAGCGGTACAACTTCTGAGCTGAGTACATGTGAAGGATCGGGTATGTACTTTCTCCAGAGAGATACATGGAACACATCGTGAACTTGAGAGAGATTCGGTGGAAGCGCCAATCGGTAAGCTACCTTTTCAACATGATCTAGTATTTCGAAAGGACCGATATATCTAGGGCTCAACTTCCCCTTTTTTCCAAATATTATGACCCTCTTCCAGGGAGATATTCGTAAGAACACTTTATCACCCACTTCAAAATCTAGGTCTTTTCATCGGTTTTTGGTATAAATTTTATGTCGACTCTGAGCTGATTCTATGTGTTGTTGAATAGATCGGACCATTTCTGCCATCTCATCAACAAGATCAGGTCCTAATAGCTTTCTTTCCCCAACTTCATACTAGCAAGTTGGAGTCCTGAATTTCATTCCATAGAGAGCTTCAGAAGGATCAATCTGAATACTGGAGTGAAAGCTGTTATTATAAGAAAATTCCACCAAAGGTAGGTGTTGATCCCAATCACCTTTGAAATCCATAGAGCAAGCTCTCAACATATCTTCTAGAGTTTGAATTGTTCTCTCAGACTGACCGTCTGTTTGAGGATGATAAGCAGTGCTGAAACTCAACTCTGTATCCAGAGTATGTTGAACACTTCGCTAGAACTTCGTGGTAAATCTAAGATCCCGATCAGATATAATAGAACGTGGTACTCCTTGCAATCTTACCACTTCCTTTACATATATCCTGGCAAGCTGATCTAGAGATAAATCCTCTCTAATAGCAATGAAGTGTGTAGACTTTGTAAGACGATCAACTATGACCCAGATAGCATTATTGCCTTTAGATGTTTTAGGAAGTCCTGTGACAAAGTCTATAGTGATGTTTTCCCATTTCCATTTGGGTATGGGTAATGGTTGTAACATCCCCTTAGACTTCTGTCTCTCAGCTTTAACTTGCTGACAAACCAAGCATTAGAGACATATTCAGAAACATCTCTTTTCATGCCATCCCACCAGAAGTACTCATTCAGGTCCCTATACATCTTCGTGCTTCCAGGATGAATAGATAATGAAGAACTATGAGCCTCATCCATCAACTCCTTCTTAAATTCAGAAATGGTAGGAACACAAACCCGATTCTTGAACTTTATTATCCCATCACAATCAAGGTTGAATTCTGGAACATTTCTCACCTTCTTTTGTAACTCGACATATTCTTTATGTGTGTCTTGAATCTTCACATGTATAGATGGTTGAACATTCATTTGATAAAGATAAGATTTCTCCCCTTCCATTAAAATTCCAAGATCCATCCTTTGTAAATCCATAAATATTGGATCTTTTGTGATCCTCATCATGGATAAGCTAGCATGGTCATGTCGACTTAATGCATCTGCCACCTTGTTTTCTTTCCCAGGGTGGTAATGAATTGAGCAGTCGTAATCCTTAATCAGTTCCACCCATCTTCATTGGCGCATATTCAGCTCCTTTAGTGTGAAAATATACTCTAAACATTTATGATCAGTAAAAATATCACACCTTTCTCCATAAAGATAATTCCCCCAAATCTTTAATGCAAATATTACCGCAGCTAACTCCAAATCATGTGTGGGGTAATTTTGGTCATGGAATTTCAACTATCCTGAGGCATAAGCTATCATCATATCATTTTGCATAAGAAGACACCCCAAACCCTTCATGGATGCATCACTATAGATCACAAACCTTTCTCCACTACAAGGCAGTGTGAGCACAGGTGCACTGGATAAACTTATTTTCAACTCCTTGAAATTCTCTTCACATTCCTCCGTCCAAACAAACTTAACTCCTTTCCGAGTCAACCTGGTGAGTGGATTAGATAATCGTGAAAAATCATTCAGAAAACGTCGATAATATCCAGCCAAACCAATAATACTTCGGATCTCGGTTACTGTTGTTGGTCTTGACCATTTTTCGATAACCTCTGTTATTGCTGGATCCACAGATATCCTTTCTTTCGAGATTATGTGACCCAAAAATGCATCTTTTTGAAGCCAAAATTCACACTTGGTAAATTTGGCATAAATCTTCTCCTTTCTCTGGGTCTTCAATATAATTCTTAAGTGATCTTCATGTTCTTCCTTTCTCTTTGAATAAACAAGAATATCATCTATAAAGACTACCACAAATTGATCAAGATAGTCTCTAAAGACTCTATTCATTAGATCCATTAAGATAGTAGGGGCATTAATAAGGCCAAATGGCATCACTATAAATTCATAGTGTCCATACCGTGTACGGAAATTCGTCTTTGGTATATCCTCCCTTTTGACCCTTAATTGATGATACCTTGAATGAAGATCAATCTTGTAAAAGTATTGAGCTCCGCGTAGTTTGTCAAATAAGTCATCAATGTGTGGGAGAGGATATTTGTTCTTTATAGTGATCTTGTTAAGTTCTCGATAATCAATGCAGAGTCTCATTGATCCATCTTTCTTCATAACAAACTGAATAGGTTCTCCCCAAGGTGATGCACTAGGCCGTATGAATCCCTTATCAAGATTCTCTTGGAGTTGCTTCTTCAATTCCTACAACTCAATTGGGGCCATTCTATAAGGTTTCTTTGATGTAGGCAAAGCACTCGGTATGAGTTCTGTTGAAAACTCAACTTCACGATTTGGTGGAAGACCCAAAAATTCCTCCAGAAAGACATCATTAAACTCCCATACAATGGGCATATTCTTAATTGTGAGTTTCTCACCAACCATTTGAGATAAATAACCTTAATTCAGTGGAATCAAGACCCATAAGATGGAAGAAATTTCCACTGGAAGGTTATGTTCATCCTTGCATCAATAGACGATCATAGATTGATCTGGAATATGAAATGTGACTTCACTTCTTTGGCAATTGATATAAGCCCCATATAAAGAAATCAAATCCATGCCATGAATCACATAAAATTCCACTATAGGAAGGATCACAAGATTTGCAGGAAGAACTTTCCCACAAACTTCAATCGGGGAAGAATTATAAACTTTTGATGCGACTGATGTACCATTAGGGGTTGTCACAACAAACTCAACATCTAACTGTTGAGGTAATACGGTGAAACCCTTGGAAAATTCTTCAGAAATAAAAGAGTGGGTGGATCCAGAATAAATAAAACATTTTCTAATTTAGAGTGGATGGTAAGTGTACCTTTCACCACATCGTTATCATACTCCACGTCACTGATAGAAATTTCATGTGACTTTCCTTTGTCTTTATCCTTAAGAGTTTGTTGACGTCAACCATCATCATCAACCCTTGGATTTTGGCATTGATTGGCATAATGCCCCATCTCCTTGCCCTTGAAACATTGAAGTGTAGTAGGTTCATTCAGTGTATCCCTTCATTTATTTGCATCATTAGACATCTTCTTCCCATCATTGCGGCATTAAAATGCCTGATGACCTTCCTTTCCACATTTGAAACATTTACTTGTCCCTTTAAGACAACTCCCTCCATGTTTCTTTCCACACTTTGAGCATAAGGGAAAGATCATCTTCTTATCAGTGTGCTCTTTAGATTTTCCTTTGAATTCCATTTTCCTCTTCTTATCAAACCCATATGACTGATGGGTTACTCCAATCTCCATCTCAACTTTGAGAGCACATCGAATGATTTCCTCGTAGTTATTGGAGTCCCTTATGGCTAAGGCCCTTCGAAGACTTGGTTTTAAGCCACTAAAGAATCGATCGATCTTACTCTCAGGTTGGAGAATAATACCAGAAGCGTACCATGCAAGTCTCGTAAAATTTGCTTCATAGGTACCAACAGATTCATCATCCTTTTACTTTAGTTCAAGAAAATCCTTCTCCATCTTTGTTCGGTGAATACGAGGGAAGTACTTATTGAAAAATAAGATCTTGAACTCGTCCCATTCCATGGACTCAATTTCATCCCTTTTCCTAATGTTCTTAATAAGATTCCACCATTGATCAGCATCTCTTTCCAAATGATACACTGCTAGGATGACTTTATCATGTTCAGAACATTGATGAACTGAAAATATCTTTTCAGTAGTACTAATCCATTGTTCAACAAATAATGGATCAGTAGACCCGCTGAAAGAAGGTGGACTCTGCCTCAAGAAGGATTCAGTAGAATGTTGCTCCTTCCTTTGCTCGTTTGGAAGTCCTGCATGATTCATAGCTTCAGAAAGATGTGTGAGCATGGATACAATATTTTGCATTCCAGCGCCCATAACGTTTGGTTGCTCAGGGGACAATCATTGCATTGCTCGTCGCATTCCACATCAACACGGTTCCTTAGGGTTCCATCCATTGACTAAAAAAAAAAGAATAGTGTGAGAAACACTAATTATAATAGGAAAACCACATAATCAAGAATAAAATTTCACACATAAGGTCTTACCCTAGGTTATTCATGGCCATTTCTAAAACACTATGATTTTGTTCTATGCTTAGACTTATCCTTAGGGTTCTTACTAAGGCTTTCACATCCTAGTTTCCAATGGATGACTATACCTTTCCTCTTATACCAACTATAACAACCCATAATTTACATACATGGTTAATACATCAAAATTGAAGCATACTTATTACAACATATAACAAAACCATGAAAAGACCGTATAGGTATAGTGTCTTTAGAAAATGGGAAACATAAACAACCAGTTCATAAAGGTTCTACACTGTCTCCCATTTATTTCATCGTATCTATAGTCCCTTTTTGGCATATCTTACTTAATACCCTTCTTCATGACCTGGGGATAGAAAATATACAAAAGGGTGAGATCAAATTCTCAGTAA
Source organism: Viscum album (assembly GCA_963277665.1). Lineage (NCBI taxonomy): Eukaryota > Viridiplantae > Streptophyta > Magnoliopsida > Santalales > Viscaceae > Viscum > Viscum album. The sequence continues at coordinate 1,099,525,766 of OY728157.1, forward strand.
GGGTAAACAAAAGAAATATCAATCACATCAAAATAAAACATAACATTATGGAAATCTTACCCTGCAAAAGAGATCATAATTTCATAACATGGGATAAATCATGGTAGTGAAATGTAATCATAACATAAAACATTAAACTTTGTGGCATGCACACATAATAATAGAGAACCATTTATTATTAGTCAAGACTCATTGACAATACTATCTTAGTGGACAAAGTCCATTTCTGAACCGAGTTCACTACTCGTTTCAGTCCTTTTCTACTGAACCGGTTTAACCTGCTGTTCCAGCCATGTCTATCTCATTAGATATAAAATCTTTACCCAATGAATTGGAGGGAGATATAGGTCCCAACGATCTCATAATGATACCATTCTTATGTGTGCCACAAAATCATAAATCATACATCATTGAATAACCCATGTAATAAAAATGGGATTCTTAAACATCATGACATCATAAAACAATTCATATAAGAAAAAGGAATTCATAAAAATAATTCCATCACAACATAATCAAATCAATGTAATAAGAGGGATATAAACAGAACCCTATATTATATTAGATGGAAAATAATTTTGATAAAACACTTGAACTCCATTCTTGAGGAAAATATCCTTTATACTTCAAAAACATTTTCCTTTCTTAACATGTCATACAATTTTAAACTAAAAGAAGTTGATTAAAAATAAACTTGAAAACTTTTAAAGGAAGCTTCTTGGAAATAATGTTTTAAAAATACATTCATGTCGTATAAGTTAAAAAAACATTCTTCTCGTACTTTTGTCGGAAAAGTCAAAAAGCACCTCGTACGAATAATGAAAAAAGATTCCTTTCATATCATTTACTAATAACTCACTGAAGGGTAATATTGGATTTAAACAATTTTAGGTTGATGGAAACAATATTACATATTGAGGAAACATGTATGTGGATGATAAAATACACCCCAGTAAATTCCAAAGTATAAACAATCTCGGATAAAATGAGATTTTGATATTTTCCCTTACATTAGGTCCGATTTGCTTCGTAAGTGTCTGAAACTCCTGTATAATGATTTAAATAATGTTATTGACTTATTCTAGAATCATACTTATTTTTATGATATCATATATGGTCTTATTATTAGCTTCTTATTATTAATATTTCATTACTACTTGTTATTCGGGTGTTTATTATTTTTTGTTCTTATGCGTGTTTTGTCGAATAAATTCTTATTTTTCTTTTTAGGTTATAGATAACTCATTTAAAGAATGTTATTAGTGTAATATATATCATATTAATTCATTCAATTCATTTATATTATCATTATTCAATGAAGATCATGTATAACGAGTCGCACCACATCATGGAGACGGTATTCCGTACGTACGTACGAGTGATGATACCATTCCCATGATCGTGGAATTGTATTGGATTGTATATATACTATTTTGGAATCAATTTAAATTCAAAATAATCATATATAGTCATTATTTACACCATTATACCCATCCAAGTATGGTGGTGGTGGAAAATAGATTACACCATGGCGTGGAGACAATATTCCATACGTATGCACGCGCGGTGATTTCGTTTTCCGTAGGTTGGATAGATGGTGAAATAGGGTTGTTTCATACTTATAATAACATATCGGTATATGGGTGATACTAATGTTATTAATTCATAATTAAAAAACTAAAGAAGAAGAAGTGGAAGAAGAAATAATGTTGAAAGAATCGGTAACGAACATTACCTTTTCTTTGAAGCGCCTCTTTGAGATCTCCTCTTAGGGCACTAAAATTGGTCTTTGAAGAATACCAAGACCTCTAGGATGTTTCTAGGGATGTTTTGAGGAGATATTGTCAGGGATTGGCCGACCTTGAAGGATCAAAGTGGTGTGAGGAAGAGAGGGAGGAGGTGCCCTTTTATAAGGGAGGAGAGGGGCACCTTTGGAATAACTAAAAATATTATTTTATTATAAAGTAAAATTCGGTTTTTAATAGCTCAAAATTGATATATTTCGAAGATAAGGTGTGGAGGTGTCTAAATCCTCTCATCCAATAGAATTTATACAAGTTTAGGTATCAATTTTAACCATATCATTTAGATTTATCTTTAAGTTAGATAATTTAACTTTTACCGTGTCTTCTTGTTTTCTTACACTATAAGGTTAATAAACATAATATATCAAGCCAAACGAACCCCAAGTTGTTTATTATTAATATATATAACCTTATCTGAGTCATTTGTCCGATCCTTAGATGTTTAGGTATAAAATAACAAGTAATAATATAGTATTTGTTTTGAAAACAATTTTATATCAATTTTGACACTATTTGGTAATTGATTTTTGTGAAAATCATAAAAGAATTATTAGTTCGAAAAAGTTTCATTAAATAAATATTAACATGTCATATTAACATATAAAATTATTGAAATTCATAAAAAGTCTCAAATTATATTTATTTGGGTATTTATAACATCAGTTATGTCAATATTTCATTTATAAGATAATTACTGCATCATCATTGTATCATAAATAAATTAAATTATTTTAAATCTAAAAATTAAAAATAAAATACCATTATGTTTTAAATCTTTTTATCTTTATAATGAATATTTATAGTCTAATTTATAATATGTATAACCATATATTAAAAATGATATTTCTATTAAACATTGATTTTAACTATTTTAACCATTCTTTAAATAAATTGATAATAAATGTCCTAATTTAATCCAAGTGGGACTAAATGGTCAAATTTTTATTCCTAAGGTTGTTTTTGTCGAATTACAATTATCCAATAGATTTAGGACATGTGTTAGGGTAATAATAATATCACTTTTACCATTAATTACCCTATTTACTTTTAACCGTGGAAAAAAAGTAAAAAGTTACTATTCACAAAAAATTATTTTTATCTCATTGAACCACATTTTAGTCCTTGATATTAACCGTGTCTCTCGGATTTTTGAAATTCTACTCACAGAAGCGGTGAAATTATGTTTTCTGAAAAATTCAGTTTTTTTAACTACCACTTAGTGGTTTCACTATTCATCAAAAAATGAAAGTTTCCAGGAAAATACCAAAAATTAGGCCTAACATATATTTGATATTATGAATTAAAAAATGATGTCTATTTTACCAAAATTAAAACATAACAGTTACATTAACTTATTTAAAAATTAATTCCCATCGTCAAAACAAATAGCGTGTTTTTAATAGATAATAATTATCAAAAGATTGACACTTGTTTATGTCTGGTTTAAATGTGAAATTACATCCAATGAACAATGTTGTATTAAATTGTAACAATATATTATAAATATACTTTAAAACTACTCAAATTAATAATTTATCACTATTAATTATATCGATTAAAGAAGTTGTTTTTAATTAAAATTTAGTAATTTTCACTATTCATCAGAATATGAAAGTTTTCCGAAAAGTACCAAAATTTCACCCTAATCTAATTTCGATATTCCGAATCCAAAAATTAAGTCCATTTTGAAAAATAAAAATTAAAATATTTCAAAAAGTTTTTATTACTATTCATAACGGCTAGTTTTAATAAAATTTTAATAGAATATAGTTTTTTAGTGAAACTCGGTTTTGCGTACGATGCAAGTTATTGAGGAAGGCAGCGGTTGCATGTAAAGCAAGCCAAGCTAGTGTTGTGTGTAGTGAAAGATTCCTTTGATGATTTATATAAAATAAAAATGAAATATTTCTCATAAAAGTCTCGGGTGTTACAGAAACCATGTTGGTTTTCCCTGGTTGTGTAATTAAATGAATGTGAATGGTAATTGGTAGAACTTTTTACTGCATTTGTTTACCTTTACGTTTTCTACCTCACTCACGGACAGTAGGGCACAAATAATATGGTGGTTTCCTACTTGGATTAGTCTCACACCCTATTTGGGTCCCTCTTTTTGGCCCAAACAGCTTATATGGTTGCGTGTATAGGTAGGGATTGTGGCCCTTCTACCTCACGTACTTGATTGCTGGTTGGAGATGGAGAGCATGGGACCGGGATTTGGTCTGCGATGCTGTTTGAGTTACTGTTTACATCTAGTACTTTTTTTTAGTTGTATTTCATCTTGTTCATATGTTTACTGCTTTCCATAGATACATGTACCGTACTACATCATTATTATTATGTCAGACATTGTTTCCACTTTTGGTTTAGTTGTTGTATGTTGTTTATTGCTTCCACCGTTGTTTATGTTTATTCTTCTACTGCATACTTTACCAAATGATAGAATAGTTTCCCCACAAACTCACCAAGGCCCTCCCTACTAGTCGGCAGCCTCTGGCATTTGGGGAAACATGCTTGAGGTCATTTGGCGAACCGGGTACAGGGCACCAGTCATGTGGCTCCGGACTCTTGTTGTTACATTCATCAATCATGAAAATAGAGATTATATTTAACATTCATTTCATTATCCACATCATATCCATGATGTTCATAAAATGATGATTGATTGTGATTCTGACAAGAACACATTTATCATGAAAATATAGAGTGAATTTATACCAAAAATCACATTTCTATATTCATATAAGAGTCATGGTGATAATAAACCCATGATTAATGATCAGTGATATAAGTTTTCAAAAGTATTCAATTATCATTCAATACATGATTTTTAAATTATTTAATTAACCAATAATCATATGACCACTATAATGAAAATGGATATCATATGATTTGTGATATGAAACAAATCCACTATGTCACAAAAACATGTGTTTAGAAGTAAATAGTTAGTTAGGGCTAAGTTAATAAATAAGCTTACATCAATTGAAACACAATGCACATATAAGGTAATTATACAAGTGGCATATAATGATATTACATAAATCCTTATTATAGACTAATTATAGTAAAGTGAAATACTATATTTCTAAAATAGGGTCCACATATGTATTTGAGATAGTGGAAGAAATATAGACTTGGATAAAGTCAACACACCTGATTCACAATAGTTGGCATATGAATACTAAAATATATTAATTTTAAGAGGAGAAATTGTTCTAGAGACACATAATATATAGGAAATATAATACCAAGAGAGTAGGATTTAAGATCACAAATTCAAGGGTATATATTTTTCAATGATAATAATAAATATTTATCTAATTGGGAAGTAATAAATGTCAATAAGATAACATAATAAGTGAATTTGAATTTAGAAAAATAAAATATAACTACCAAAATGATGTCTGAATTTTGGTAGTGTCACACCCGACTTTTTAATTTAATTTGTTTATTAGATCATAGCTTTGGTCAACCTTGTCAAGGTGTGGGTTGAGAATGGGTAAAATCGTTTTGATGTTTAAATATTTTTAGCTGGATTCAGACCCATGTGCGGTCAACACATGATGGGTGATATCCATGTGATCGGTCCAGGTTCCATGCAGATTACTATTGATCGAAAGAAATAATATTTTATTAAAATAAAATAAGTTAATTGTTTCAATCCAAATAATAATAACAAATTATGTTGTGGATAGTAATGTTATTATTAATAATTGTTAATTATAAATTTATTATTTAAAATTTCTTATTAATATAATTATTAATAAATTCTAATTATTATTATTTATATTCAAATTGTTTTTAGGGTATTTTTTTGTATATAAAATATTATTATTAATATATGAAATTGTAAAAAAATAAAAAAGGGGGGTTCGAAATCCTAGGGGGGTCGCAACCCCTCCTCCTTCTTCCCCCCATGGCGCAGTGCAGCGCAGCACACCATCCCCCTCACATTGCACCCCTTCATACCGCCCTTCACCCCTCGACCTCTCAACCGTGGTTTTCTCCCCAAAACCCTACCTCACACCCCTAGTCCACTCCCCAACACCCGACCTACCACTCTAGTACTCCACAACCATCTCTGCGTCCCGAGCCTCCGCACCCCAAACCTCCACGGTCCGACCTCATGCGCTCTGACATGGCCACGCTCTGGAAAGCCCGTCTTCCACCTCCCGCACTCCGGTTAGGCCGCCTCTAGGCTTCCGCACCTCTGGCTAGTAGACTCCGTTTCCCTAGTATCTGTTCCACCCTTCTGTAACTCCCCTCACCTCTTCTCCAGTGATCATCACCCCGAACGTGCCTCCCTCATCGGTAACCTCTCCCTCCACTGATTTTGTCCACAAATGTTTCTTGAAGGTTTTCCTTTAAATTTGTTAAAACCCATACCATATGGGGTTTCTTGTATGTTTTATCTTAGTTTTGGGGTGTGCAAAGGGACCAGAATGGTCGGTTCTTCCATCGTCTTAAGCAACGTCACTTTCACACATTTGTGAGGTAGTTGGTTTCATGTGAAAATGTTATTTAATGAACTAATTTTCTTGTTTAATTAATTTATAAAGTTTGTTAATTAATTTATTTTCTTAGAATTGTGTTTATTTAATGAATTATTTTACCTTCGTAATTAATTTATAGTGTTTTTCTATTAATTAATTTGGTGTAAAATTAGTTTTTAAAACAATTTTTCTTGTGTTTGATATTTGTACCATGTTTATGAAAAAAATGTGTTTCTAATAAAAACCCATATTATGTTGTATAATGGATTTTCATGAATTGTGAAATATCATTATTAAACTATGCAAGTGGTGGATGTTGTGTTTTGTTTTGGTGTTGGTGTGAATTTAATTCACAAAGTGGATTTTGAGTGGGGTTTTAGCATGTAAACCCTTCTGATACCATTTTTTAATTGTTTTATAAAATTTTGACATGGTTTATTAAATCATATAAATATTGTGAAATATGTTCAGAGACTGTTTTTTTGTGCGTATTATTTCAAAATGAAATTGCATTGGTCTGTATGGTTTAGTAATGTCATCTCTTGGATTTTTTTGTGAAATGTTTTGAAAAGAGTTTTATGGTCTTAAAAGGGGTTTTCCATGTTTTCTAAATTATATTAATGGTTGTATTTGGTTTTGGATATATCGGGGTTTATGTGGAAGTGATTTTATTGTCTCTTTTGATACTTTGGCATGTCATTGCATGTTAGCACACCCATGGGTGCACTAAGTGCACACATGGATTTGTTTTCAAATGAAGATTGGATTTTTTAAATGATTTTCTTTTAAAACCATGTTCTCTTAAATGGTTCTTTGGTTTATAAGTACTATTTTTTCCTACAGTTTAATTAATTAAAGCTTTGGTGGTCCATGGTGGTGCGCGCGCACACACACATATGTACATATGTTTCTATGTATTTATATATCTTCCTCGCACATATTAACTCATGGAATGGGGAATATGTACATTGGATTAAGGGTATATATTTATGTATGATAATGTATGTGTGTGATGGTGGGGGAGATTTTCATCAAAATCTTCAAGAGCTGAAGAGAATCGGCTTGATCCACTTCCTTTTTGACGTAGGTCCTCTTTTCCGACACCTTTAATTTGAATTCCATGATTTTTTATCATTTAAAAAACGTGTTTAAATATTCATGTGATATTTATATGTGTAGATATATATATTTTTTTGGTGAAATAGATATCACCTCTTATGGATTTGTTACCCATTAATTTTCATGACTTGTCCAAGCCTGTGAAAAGATGATTTAAATTATGAAGGTGTCCTAAGTATTTTAAAAAAGTTTACTAATAGTTCCCTAGTTGTGAAGTGTATTTACTAAAACTAAAAGTATTTGGTCAAATGTTTTGTTTAAAACCTGACTTGTTTGGCACATTGAAGTATGGTTTAACAATTCAATAACATGAATGACCATTTGACACTTTTTAAGTATGTTGTGTGTCCTTAACATTGAATTGGAAGCGGATTTATGAAATGAAATTGGTATGAAATATTTTTATATTATATTTAAATGATGGTATTAAAGTCTCGGTTGGCACCTTTTGTCACTTTGAAAGTGTGAACACCTGGTTGGCTTCTTAAAGTGCTTTGTGAAATGGTTTAAAATATTGTGTGACGTGATGTCTTGGTTGGAACCTTGGTTGATATGGAATATACATGTTTACATACACACACACACATTCAATGGGAGCCTCTATAGGAGGTATATCCCTTCAGATGTTATCTTATAGGGTGTCCATGTTTGGGGTAGGCAAGTGCGTTGATAGTAGGTATGATGAGTAACACGTGTGAGGGACTTTTACTTACATATAATTATTAAAACCATGGGTTCCTTGGATTCTTTTAAAGGTTCAAGTGATGGTTGTTGATCAACCCTGATTAAACTAGTTGGTACCCCTTGAATTTTATGTTAGGATAAGTGGGATGCGCCACTAGTGAGGCCAGGTTATGGAAGCTAGTTTGTTACTGACATAGGGGCATCACCATAAGCCGAAAAGTGGTTATGAACTGAGTACGTTCAGGGATCACTCTAGTGATGTTTATGAAATTCCCATAGATTTATACTTGTATTTTCCTGCTTTCTTTTAAGACACTATTGGTTATTTAATCTCATGAAACTTTTCTTTTTATTGTATAATATAAACTATATTTTGGTTCTTCTTGGATTTACAAAGAATTCATTATAATGAATTATATGCTTTGGTAATTAATTTAGAAAAATTAAATTAAAAAAGGAGATTTTCTTAAAAGTAAAAGGTCATTACCTGTTTTGTTAAAGGAGTGAAAAAACATATTTTTACATATCCTATTTCCAAATTGGAAAGAATTTTTTTCATTTTAATGGTGGGGAATTATATGTGGTTTATTTTTGATTTCCTACTCAGCATCTTAGTGCTCATTATTACTCTATCTTTTCAGTTTCATGTTCTCCAAGTTTCACGTCACTCTGGGAGTGAGGTTGGTTCTTTGTTGGTTGGTGAACTATAAGGTCACACGAAGGTATGTGCATCTTATTTTGTTAATTTCCATTGTCATCTTGTTTTTAGTTGGTGTAAGTTCAATTTTGAAAATAAAAAAGGATTTTTTAAATGAGAATAGCTTCTTTTAAAAGTTTTTAAATTCATGAAATGGGGTTTAAAATAGAAAGCTCATAGGTCTAAAATCAGGTGGTTTCTTGGAATTGGTAGAGAAGGGGTATGGTTGATACCTCAGGTACTATTTATGAAAATGTTCGCATGTGAGGGGATGTTTGGGAAGTGTGTGTTGGTTATTATGGATGATATCAGATGAAGACATGTGAAATGGTTCATGGTACTATTGGGGTGCATACTTGGAATTAAAAGCTTGACCTTATTTTTCTAAAGTGAATTTAAAAGGGAATATTATTTTTGAAATTGTATTTCGTTCGAAAAGTGGGTTTGGTATTTGGAAAGTGTCCTTGAAAGAAGGATTTTTTGAAATTCAAAAAAAATGTAATTTTGGGTTGTGTTTGTATTTTTTTGGTTTTTGAGTGGGTCACTTTGGCTGAGGATGTTACTCTTAATTATAATTTAATTTGATATCAGTTTCGGGTTTCTGTTTTATATGTTGATTAAAAAATTTCACCAAAAAAGGACCCCGAGGATTCTGATATGTCATGCCCAGTTTTTGGTCATTCTTGGAAATTTCCTATCCTTCAAGGTGATTGGTGTCCATAAGTAGTAGAGTGGTTTGAAGAGCTTGAGTGCGTCTTCAGAAAATTGGGAACTCCCGAAGTTGACAGAGTGTGTTCCGTTTTGGATCTTTTCGAAGGTACATCTCTAAACGAATGGGATCTTTTTCCCCGCCATCAATGAAAGTGGGATGACGTGGGATGTCTTTAAATCCATATTCATATTATGGTTCATACATGGAGAGGTGAAGATAAAGAAAAGGGAAAAACTAATTCATTTTCAACAAGGGAAATAGACGATGAATACATATGTTGACCATTTCAAAGAACATCTGTCCTTTTCTTCAGAGGTAGTAATGTAGGATTTGATGAAGACTTCTCTCTTTATTGGGGTTCTTCGTCTATAGATCAAGGAGAGGGTATTACCTTATAAAGCCCATCATTTTGAGAAGTTGATGGATGAGGCATTCCTAGCTGAGTTGGTCTCTGGAACACAAATGATAGGAAATCCAGTGTATCTAGTTGCCCATAAAGGTCCCCATCTAGCGAGAAGGGTGTGCTAGATGGACCTATTTCTAGAGATTCCACTAGTGTGGATCCAACTTCTAATTCATTGGACCATTCAGTGGTGTTCCAATAGTGTGGACAGTACAGAAACATGAAGCAATCATGTCTCACCCCTCCGAAGACATGTCATCATTGTGACTATCTAGGTCATCTGGAGAAATTTTGGAGGAAGAATCGTCCGAAGAAGATATTATGAACAAAGTATTTCCGTACCTAACTCTAAGGAATGATATGATTCATCCATCAAAGCCCCAGCCACATGTCTTAGTGTGAAGCTCGCGTGCAATCAAGGGTTTTCGGGGGTGTGAAGCCTCGGTTTAGGGTTTTTGTTCCGTGTTGGCATTATAACATTTAAAGTTATTTCATTCATGTTCTTCTATTTTAAATGTTTTGACATTGTTTTAGGTTCATGGTTTCTTCATGAAGTTATAGTGGACATGATATTTTGAAATCCAATAGTTTCGTTTTTCTAATAATGGTTTTTTGAATTGTGCATTTTTTTTAAAAGTGGGTTTGGCCCTTGCGTGGGTTAGTCTCGGTTTAGCTGTGTTCATTTGGAGGTGTAATTCCCTATGGTAGAATAATTGTTTGTAGTTATGCTCAGGTTTATTACTGGAATAAATTCTGCAAGGTGGTTTTTCTCTAGTGTTTGGTGTTTTTGGTCCTCGTCAAGAGTCCTTGTTTCAGTAGAGGATTTGTTTTCTCATGCTATAGAAGTTAGTTTGGATCGGTTAGGTGTTCCCACGTCATCCCCATTCTTGAGGTGGTACGTTTGGGTGTTAATTTTTTGCACCACTTGAATTCTTTTGGTGATGAGAAACCTCTCATGTTTTCTTATTCTCTTGTGTTATGGTTCCTTTCGGTTTTAATCGGACATGGAGTCTAGTTTCATCTATTGTTCATCTGGGTGAATTTAAATGGGAAGAAAGTGTCTGTGGTGGGGAGAATTCTCACACCCTAAATTTTTAATTTATTTCTACATTATTATTTCATGGCCTCAGTCAAACTCATTGTGGTGCGGGTCGGGCGTGGGTCTAATGTTTTTTATGTTTAAATATTTTTAGCTAGTTTCAGACCTGTGCGCGGTCACCGCACGATAGGCAGTAGCCATGCGATCGGCCCAGGTGTCGTGGAGATGGCTATCACTTGAAATAAATAATGTTTTACTCAAATAAATTAAGTAATATGTATAAAATTTAATAATAATAATAAATAATTGTGAAGATAATAATGTTCTTATTAAGAATGGTTAATAATATTTTTATTAATTAAAATTTGCTATTAATATAATTATTAATAAATTATAATTGTTATTATTTATATTAAAACATTTATTTAGGAATTAATATTATTATTATTATTGTAAAATTATTATTATTATTATTAAAATAAGATATTTTAAAAATAGACAAGGGGGTGGGGGTGGGGGGGTCGAAACCCTTTGGGGGAGGGGGGCTCGTGACCCACCACATCCTTCTTCCCCCCCACGGTGCGGCATAGTGAAGCACACTATCCCCATCACCTCGCACCACATCATGCCGCCCATAACTCCACAAACTCTCACCCCTAGTCTTCTCCCCATCACCTTTCCTCTCGCCCATAGTCCGCTCCCTAACACCAGGCATGCCGCTCCGGACCTCCACCACCCCTCACCCTCTCCGCGTCGCAGCACTTCGTGCTCCAACCCCCCATGGTCTAGCATCCTGCACTCCATCAATGCTACGCTCTGGAAAGGCCATGATCCGTCAAGGACACACTCCAGAAAGGCCATCTCCAGCCTCCACGCACTCCGTTCAGGCTACCTCTATACTTCCACACCTTCATCCAGGTGACTCCCTTGCTCCAGCAGCCGCTCCGCCCTGCTCTTGCGACCCTCCCCTCCTCTCCAGTGATCGTCGTCTTGGACGTGCCTCCCTCGCCAGTAACAACTCCCTCCAGTGTTTTTTTCCATAAAAAATTGTGACATTTTTTCATTTAATTTGGAAGAACCCTAACCATAGGGGATTGCATGTACGTTTTCTCTTATTTTTGGGGTATTTTAAGGGACTAGAATGCTCGGTTCTTCTTTCCCTTGATGCAGCGTCACTTTCGCACATTTTTGATGTAGGTGGTTTGGTGTGAAAATTTTATTTGATGAAATAATTTTCTTATTTAATTAATTTAGTATGTTTCTTAATTAATTTGTTTGCTGAGATTTGGGTTTATATAATCAATTATTTTACCTGTGTAATTAATATAGTGTGTTTTGTGATTAATTAATTTGGGGAAAAATTAGTTATTCAAAGAATTTATTTTTATGTGGATATTTTTAGGATGAATATAAAAAATTTTGTTTTTTATAAAACCCCATACTGTGTTGTTTAATAGATTTTCATGAATTGTTAAATGTAGTTATTCAAATCTGCAAGTTGTGCATGTTCTGTTTTGATATGGTGTTGGTGTGCGTTTAATTCACAAAGTGGATTTTGATTGGGGTGTAGTATGTAATGCATTGTCATACCCTTTTGGAATTGTTGTATAAATTTTTTTACATGGTTTATTAAATCCTTAAAATGGTGAAAAATATGTGTAGAGACTATTTTGGTGTGCATATTATTTCAAAATGAAATTTCTTTGTTGTGTGTGGTTTAGTAAATTTATTGATTGGATTTTGTTGCGAAATGTTTTGAAAATAGTTTTATGGTTTTAAAAGGGGTTGATCATGTTTTTTAAATGATATTAAAGGTTGGATTCGGTTTTGATTCAATTGGGGTTCTTGTGGAAGTGAATTTAAGGTCTCTTTTGATGCATTGTCATGCCATTGAATGTTGGATAATCCATGTGTGCACTATGTGCACACATGGGTGTGTTTTCAAATGAAGATGGTATTTTTTTAAATTAAGTTCTTTTAAATATTTTGTCTCTTAAATGGTTCTTTGGTTTATAAGTGGTGTTGGTCCCTTTAGGTTAATTAATTAAAGCTTTGGAGTCTCCATTGTGGTGCACACACACACATACATAGGTACGTATGTTTATATGTATATATATATATATTCCTTGAACATATTCCATCATGGAGTGGGTAATATGTTCATTGTATTAAGGGTATTTATATATGTATCAGAATGTATGTGTGTGCTGTTGTTGGTGGTTTTCGTCAAAGGATTCTAGAGCTGATGTGCCTCGGCTTGATCCGCTTCCTTTTTGAGGTAGATCCTTCATGCCGAAACCTTTAATTTGAATTCCGTGATTGCTTATCATTTTAAAAAAATGTGATTAAATATTCATGTGATATTTATATATGTAGATATTTATATTTGTTTTTGTGAAATGGATTTCACCTCTTGGAGATTGGTTTCCCATTAATTTTGATAACTTGTCCAAACATATTTACAAATTACATTTAATTATAATGGTGTTTAATGTACATTAAAATAATTTACAAAACGTTTCCATGTTGGGAAGTGTATTTTGTGAAAATAAAAGTATTTGGTCAGATGTTATGTTTAAAACCCAACTGGTTTGGCACCAAAAAGCGTGGTTTGAAAATTGAATTTCATGATGGCCCTTTGGCAAATTTTTAATTATGTTGTGTGTTTTTTACCTGGAATTTGAAATGGCTTTACAAAATGAATTTGGTTTGGAATATTTTTATGGATTATTGGAATGATGGTATTAAAGTCCCGGTTGGCACCTTATGTCACTTTGGAAGTGTGAATGCCCAGTTGGCAACATAAAGTGCTTTATAAAATGGTTTAAAAGTTCATGTGATGTGATAGCCTAGTTGGGACCTTGGTTGATATGGTGTGTTCATGTTTATATATATATATATATATATATATATATATATATATCTAGTGGGAATCACTATAGGAGGGGTATCCCTTTATGGGTTATCATATAGGGTGTCTATGATTGGGGTAGGCAGGTGTTGTGACGACAGGTAAGACGAGTCGTGCATGCGAGGGACTCCAAATTCCACATTATTACTACCACCATGGGTTCCATGGTGTCTTTTGGAGGGTCGAGTGATGTTTTCTAATCATCCACAATTAGATGGGTTGGTACACCTTGGATTTTCTATTAGTCCAGGTGGGTTATTCCACTAGTGGGGCCAAGTTAGGGTAGCTAGTTGGTTATTGACTTAGGGACTTCACCATACACTGACAAGGTGGTTACGAACCGAGTACATCTAGGGACCAATGTAGGGATTTTTAATAAATTACCATGGTTTCATAACTATATATTCTACTTTCATTTATGAAAATTTTGGTTATTTGATGTCATGAAACTTTTAAATTTCTTTTTATAAAATAGAACATGTTTTTTACTAGTTAGATTTACAAAGAATTCATTTTAATGAATTATATTCTTTAGTAATTAATTAAGAAAAATGAAACAAAAATGGGGTTTTTATTAAAAGTAAAATCTCATTACCTATTTTGTTAAAGGAGTGAAGAAAAATATTTTTATATATCCTATTTCCCAATTGGAATGAATGGTTTTCATTTTAGGGGTGGGGCATCAGACATGGTTTATTTTGGATTTCCTACAGAGCATCTCGGTGCTCAAGCCTACACTATCTTTTTAGTTTCATTTTCTCCAATTTTCAAATTTCCATTGGAGAGAGGTTTAGTCTATGTTGGGTGGTGACCTATAAGGTCACATGGATGTATGTACACTTTATTTTCTTTTTGCTGGTAGATTTATTATTATCATCAGTTTGTATATATGTATTTATCTCTTGTTAATTGGAGAAATTGTTCCTAATGGTTAAATTTTGATGATCGACACTAGTTTCTAGCCTTTGGGGATCAGGAACGCCACTCGGGACAAGTTGTGGACTGGCTCCAGTGACTAGTTCAGGGTTGACCTAGTTTGGTTTATGATAGGTAGTTTCTCTAGTTGATGTAATGTTGATGATGGGTTTTTGACAGAAAATGTTCATGGGCGGTGCAATCATTGAATCAATAAAGCTTTATTGGTTATACTAAGTCTTTATGTTTAAAACCATTTGAATTTTATTTTCCATAGAAACCATCAATGATCATTACATTGGTCATTGTATGTCAATACCACCTTATTCATAAATAAATATTATGGAATATTTCTATATGGAATGATTAGAGAGGGTTTGGCTATATAAATGAAAACGAATCTAGGATAAAAGTTCTATAGATCCAATTTATGATTTAACTAAACATCGTGATCATATATTATTTGTTTCGATCGAATGGTTTCTATGTGTCTATAAAAGGTTACTAGTTGTGTTGTAGCTTTCCAAGAAAAACATGTTGATAACATATGAAAAATAGTTATTAGTATTATAATTAGTTAATATCATATTAAAATTAACTCTATAAAGATTGATATAATGGTATCTCTCACGTTCTATGGAATAGGATATACTAAGATAGATTTATGGGTTTTTTGGAACAATTCTATCGATATACACTAAAAATCTATTAAAAATAGACGTTTAAAGAATTCAAGAGTGAATTTTTTCAATGTCACTTGGCTTAAATCTCTCCAAGAAGTCATGTATAAGATATAAGAGGTGATTAAAATGGTGATTGCAACTTCATACACTTCAGTGGTGGATCTTTTACATATTCCATGCTATTCACTAGATATGATATTCTCATCATATTCATTATGGTAGTAAAATATCATAAAAACTCGGAAAAATTTATGTGAAGTAGTAAAATATATCTACTATTACATGGAAAAGAGCTAGGATTATGTACATAGTATTATGATTGAAAGAAACACTAGTTAAAAAAGTAAAAATACTAGTCTTCCTTCAGATCATTTCAATCATGTATTATATTTTTTCTATTATAATAAGAAAGAGTAACTCATTTAAGCTTGTAGTAGCCATATATGTAAATACTAAATACATTGTGGTTTATAATGCTGCAAAAGTAGTATAAAATATGGAATGTTTTTTTCTAGTTCTTGGAATCATATATATATATATATTAAAGTGTTATCATTATGATACATTTATAGTGGTACTAGAAATTATTTCAAGGTTATGAAAGATGAATGAGGGATATACTCATATATATCATCTCTCTGGGGAGTTTTAATTAAAGAGGTGATGTCATAGATAATAGAGTAGTTCTATAAAAATATTCCACGCCCAATGAATAAATACATATCTTACCAGAACTACAATCTAATCATGTGAGAGAAAAATTGTAAATGGTTAGAAAGTTGGTTTCAGTATTGGAGGGACTGTTGTACAAGTGGGTTCCCTAGACCCAACATGAGAAGTAATTTTTTATTATCATATCATGATTACATAGTGTTATCTATGATTTAATCTTACTGTAATAGTTTTAAATACTTCTACAGACACAATTTATATAGTAATTTCCTTAGATTATTTATCATATCAAATGTTTGTTTCAATTTCCATCTATAAGAAAAATTTTGAGATACCATGACAAAAATCTTAAACATATTTCCAATGGTAATTTATGGTATAATAACTAGTCACCGATGTTGTTTAACTATCAGGCATTTTAGGATCATAAGTATTGAGTCTTATTATCATAAAGTTCACACATGATGATATCAAGTATAGGAGTTCCGGATAATTGATATTCTAGTAGGAACACCTAATGTTTTCGATGTCATTTTTCATTTATATCTGTGAGAATGTGTATTGGTCTCTAATATTGAGATTATTATCAATTTGTATCATTTGATTTTATACTTTAATGTAATACGAGAATCCTGAAAATTATTTTGTGGTGAGGTAGATAGTGTTGGGTGTGTTATTGGTGGTATGACATTGAATGAATGATCCGGATAGTATTTTTTTTACTTTAGAATAGAAAAGATATATCAATCCCATTTTATTAGGATGGTAGTACTTTTATTAAATCCATGACCATGGTAGAAGAAGTTAAATATGTCTAGTATGGTAATTAATAGAATAAAAAATGCAAGTAAGGATTATGACATAAGTAATGCATCATGCTTTATGAGATATCACATAATAAAGATATTATATTACATGGTTTGTGTTTATGGGATGTTATCAATAAATTGACTAAAACATATCAACATAGGGTCCAAGATGTGTTTCTATACACCACTATTAGATTTTGAGCTACACACTATTATTGAGATAAGGGCTTATAGGGTTACACATAATTTATATTTAAATGCATCAATAATTTTATGGAATATGAGTTTTGAACATTGTGTGCTCCATGATGAGGGTTGGGTAATGTATAGGTTTTAATGATCATAAGAATTAAATAAATCCAATATTCTTCAAGATTATAATATAAAATTTTCAATTTACTAACTCATAGTATTCACAATTTTTTATGTTAATATAAGAATTTTTTTGTGAATGAATATTTTAAGATCAAGTTTTATTAAATATTTTATGGGAGGGATGGGTTAGGATAATGACATACATTTTATCCTGTAACATATTTTTTACGTTACAAGTAAGTGATAAAAAATTTATGATGTTTTTGATGTGTTCACTATGTCATTAATAAAATTTGGGAATATTTAGAAGTTTAAAATTATTAATGGGACTAACTGAAATTTTAGTAAAATTTATCCAACCTATATAATAAAATGTTCTCAAATTATTGGGTTCCATTTCACCCATGAATTTGAGAGCTTCTCTCTCCCCACTATATATTTCTATAGAGAGAATATAGAGATTGGGTTACCCTAATCAATAAAATCCTTCTCTGATCAATGTATCTTTGATCCCACGATTGTGTCAATATTGAAATCCATTACAATTCTTCATGGTAACACTAAAAAATCATAGTTCAACATTTTATCATTCTTCTAAAGTGTGTGAGGATGATCTAGAGGGTTTTAGCTTTAATTTATTCAAATGATGATCACCGTTAGTGAGTGAAACACATGTTCAATAAAAAATGAATGAGTTGTGAATTAAATTTTCATTTTACATGCTTATTTGATTCACATGTGATCCTTGAGTTGATTAATGAGTACATCCACAATGATTCCAATAGTACAACATCAAACACAACATGAAAATTGTAATTTTTCCCGATTTTACGCTTATGTCGCACACCTATTACCAACAATATTTGGTTATGATGTCTTACCAAAAAGTAGGAATTCTATGTTATTCCTTCCATAAAAAACATATTTTATAAAAGGTTTGTTAATGAAATTCAAAATCTAGGTAACTCTATTGTGATTTATTCCTATAAAAGACTTAGAGGTGCTATATAGAGTATATTAAATTTTTGTACTCGAACCACTATTATTTTTTTATTCTTTATCTTTTTTCTTTATTTATTTTAGATTTTATAATCCCATATTAACCCTTAATCATAATTATATCTTGGAAAATACCATCTTTTTAGTTTTTAATTACACAAGTATTTTTTCATGTAATTTACCTTATTTTTCTTATCTCACAATTTACTCACACTTTACATGATGTGATTCAACCCATCACTAAATAATACCTCTTTAAATTTTAGCTTCCAAAAATTAGTATTTTTAGGGTATTCTACTTTTATCATAAAGGAACATACATTAATAAATGTTAGAGAACTTATACAAATACTTTTAATATTCTTTAGAATTTTTGGTTTCTATGTTAACGGAATAAACTGTATCTAGGATCAATGATATTCCATTCTTATTAACGTTTAGATCGACTTCTATGATATATGACTTCTAAATTCATTTCGTATTCTAAGTGTATATAGGTATACCTGATTGTTTTAATTATTTAGATAGAATTTTTAATGAATCATAACCATCATTACATGGTAGATTACATCAGATGGGGTTTTGAGGTTCATCATATGAACATGGAATTAGAAGAAAACCCATATTTCTGTGATCTACCCTTGAAGGAATCAACATGAAATATAGATGAAGAACATAAGTGTGCATACCTAGATAACATCATGCTCTATCTTTAATATTTCATAGAGTATAATGTCGATCTCTAGAGTAGTAAAAAAATCATCCTACCTCTAATGGGATTATACTGTCCATAGGATACCATAATGTTTCTTGAGGATTCCAAAATGTATAAAGGGTGTTAACGCATTCTCATTATGATAAATTGAATTTTGAGAGGAAGACAAAATCATGAGGCTTTGTCGTTGGGGTTGGGATTAGTGGTAAGCACCCCATAATCCTACATGGAAAATGGGGGTTCAAAACCCATGAGGCGTAGGGTACTGTAGCAGTACTGTAGCGGTAATGTAGCGGTGGCAGGGCACTGTAGCAGTAGCGGGCACTGTAGCAGCCAGGTAACTATTCACAGAATGGCCCTTAGGCCAAATATTTGGGCCTACGGGCTATGTAATGAGCTTTAATCCAACTGGGCCATGAAGCTATGTAATGGTTCTCCCTCTACCCAGTTAAAAGAGGTCTTTGTTTTTATTTAATAGTTAAATGAGGCTTTGGCCCCAACGAATAAAAAAAGAGAATCAAGAGGCTTGGTTACAATTGGTTATTACCAATATAAGGGATCATGCCACTTTATATATGCATACTTATCATGTTTCATTAAATGAAATACATTGTACATATTCAATGTATTGGCATATGTTTATTCTCATTTTGAATTATTCATTGAATTCCATTAATGAATTAATTCAGTTTCATCCATTCATAATAGATACCACCTAATATATTCATACTAGATTATAGCAATTGAAACCACTTGGGAAGATTCTTGTACGTATTATTAATTCAAATTTTAGTAACCCTCCAACAATCTCCCACTTGTACTAATATCCCGTAATGAAATCATGAAAAACATCACAAATCCTTGTGAATCCACCCATAATTCCATTTGGATATATTTTTGTCACACTCTCTTCATTTTCAAACAAACACATTGTACAGAAAAAAATCCTTATCTAGTGGATTAACTGTGTAACCCTGTATTCCTTAACATAATTTACAGTAAGAAATAAATAAATATTTTATATATAAATAAGGAAAGATAATCCTTGAGAAAATAATTGGTTCTACACAATCTAATAACTAGTTTGGATTGATCTCCCTCAAATATACACATATCACTATTCAAACATGTTCACCAATAGATATATCATATACATAATATGTATTCTAATATAATCATTTTTCCATGACATCATGTAACCACTAGATATTGAACATGTCCATCTAGTATATGTAAACTCATATTTTGTTGATTATCTTAAATTAAATTACCATGTTGATGAATACAACAATTTTTATTCATCTTATAGATAAGAAAATCACATGTCCCATATCCACATATCTAAACACTATAAAAGTGTTCCAACTAAAATGGACATTTACATTCTACATTTAATTCAATTAAGGGTAAAATGTATTTTCTTCTCATTAATGTGGATGAATCCCATTTTGGTTTCACTCCAACTGAAAAATTTATCAGTAATGTACCCAACCATTTTCTAATTAGATGAGTTCATATTTTAATATACATCAGTGTGGTATTAATGTATGAATGTTCTCATGCTAGGCATCTTGATAAACTTCTGTATAAAGGAATCATAATAAGAATACACCATAAGGTATACCAGTGACTGTATCAAATTATATTACATTGGTTGGTCAATACAAGTAATAAGTCTCTAATTATTACCTCATGAATCTATTCTTGATATCTCATATATAACCCTTTGTGATGAGTATAAGAGTCTATTCAATCTAACTTTAATATATCATCACAACCTGTAATATTATTTGATGATCATTTTTTATGGAAAACTCAATGTTTTATACTTTGGTGGGATATTATCAATCAACTATTCATGTAAATTATATTAAAATACACAAGAATGAATTATAAATGGATATTTAATTTATTAAAAAACTATTATACACTATATAATTATTATATTAATCACTCATGTATCAAATACCTTGAGTCTTTGTGGGAACCAAGGTTGTTCTTTGCTGAAAATGGAGTACGGTTTGTGTTTGTTGTCAATAATCACATGGAAAATCAAGGAGTTATCAAGGACATAGAAATTACTATTAAACTTGATAATAGAATTGAAGGTGGTACTATTTCCTACTATTTGTTAAATTTTTTGGTCCAAAAATTAGAGAATAGAGAATGGTGTTTTTTAGAAAAGTATGTTTCTTGAAATACTGAAATAAATTTGGAAAGTTTAGAAATAGGCATATTTCAAGATCATTGAATCACAAAATGGAAAATTATAGAAGTGTGTTCAATTTATAGGTTTCTGTGAAAGGCGAGTTGGTGTGAGTTTTCACAAAAAGATAATTTTGTGGATGTTACTTTCTTGCTAGGGGAAAAGTTTTGTGAAGTTTCGCATAGGGTTTGGAATGCCTATAAATATGTGACTACCCCCATTATTTTTTTATGTTCAACACTTAGAGAAAGTTTGATCTCTAAATCTCCCAAGTGGTGAGTTACGCGCAAGAAGGGAGTCGCACGCAAGAAGAGTGTTCTGTATAATCCAGGAGTTGCGAGCGAGTGGTGGGTTGCATGTAAGAAGGGAGTTTTGTGGAATGTGTTCCTTGAGTATATCAAGACCAAGTGAATCATATGGTGTATCATTTAAAAATATATGGTTTCTATGAAAGATATGGTCTATGTGGAACACAACTTGCACAACAACCCCGAATCATGCATCCATGAACATGTGTTGCGTGCTAGTACTAAGTTGAGCTTCATTCAAATTTTGAATATCTGGTTTGGTATTTTAGTACTTTAAAGTGAATCATATTCATTACTTATATTAAAGAAGAGTATCGTGATAGAAGGAGATAAATACTCCAATTCAAATATATTGAATATACCTTCAAGTCGATAAACTGAACAGGGATTCACCTGTGGCAGTGAGCCAGATGGAGTCGATGGAAGTGATCTGAGGGCCGTAATGTGCAATCCATAAAATCATATAAAGGCAGTGTTCCTGGAACAATGTGACTATATATGAACTCTTATAATTCTCAACTAGTTATTATTAGTCGATTTAAGTACAATTGAAACACTATTAGTGTATGCTCCTTGAACTATCCCTTAGTGGGAATCCAAATAAAATTGGTGTGTTGTCTTTTTTGATGTGAATGTTTTAGTACTCCACTATTACAACAGACAAGTTTAATAAGTTCCTACCAACGTGGTAGCAATGTCCACTGGTTTAAAAGAAACATTAAACACGCTAATTTACCCCTCCTCTCTCAGGGTGCTCCGGGGTCCTGTCGTCCTCACATGACCTTCATATTATTAATGCACTAATGGATTCATCAACTGATCTAATACATTTAAATCAGTATCCACACAACTAATCATTTCATTTCCCCTCTCAGTGATCATCCATATAATATATAATTTGTGATTGATGTGTTTATTAATTTGGAGAGACTGTGGTTTCTTTTTTTTATAGCTACATTGTTGTTATAGTAATAACAGATTTCTCCCTCAATGATCGAAACCACCTCAAGTTCAAAAATGAACTACTAGATCCAAATATCTTCCTTGATGACATTTTATGAAATGATTTACTTCACCTCAATTGTTGATTCTAATATATTGGATTGTTTGGAACTCTTACAAGTGATAGATTCATCATTCTGAAAAAACACAAATCCAGATTGATATTTTAAATCATCTTTGTCATTTTTGATGCTAGCATCTGTGTAACCCTTTACACAAATATCATCTTCTATTCCAATTACCATGAACATATCCATAGTTCTTCTCAAGTAATTTTTTATTTTATTAATAGTAATACAATGACTCTCACCTAGATTAGATTGGTATATTCTCATAATGGTAAGAGCATAGGTGACATTCGGTATAACACACAACATGGAATACATGATATAACCTATAGAGGATTCATTAGAAATTTTATCTATCCTGGATAAATATTTAAAATTATTTTGAATATTCTAAAGATTTTTTCAATGTAATACTGGTAAAGACCCCTTCATGGAATTCCCTATGCAAATCCACTTTATCACTTTACCATTATATGTTTCTTGACTGAGTCCACATAGCCTTTTAGATCTATTTAGAATGATCTTCATACAAAGTATGTAGGTTGTTTCACCAATGTCTTTCATTGAGAATTGTTTACTCAACCACTTATTTATAGAGTGAAGATTCGGGATATCATTTTTGATAATCATTATGTAGTCTACATACTATATCATAAACACTACTATACTACCACTAATATGCATATATACATAGGAATAATACATATTCTTGATGAAACAAAACACTTTTATTGAATCATAAAACTACATATTCCAACTTTGAGAATCATTCTTCAATCCATAAATGCTTCATTATTTATTGTTCACCATAGTAGACTCATTTGGAATTTCAAAACATTCACACTATATCATATACACTTCCTCGACTAAATTACCATTAAAGAAAGATGTTTTGAAATCCATTTGATAGATAAATTTATCAAAATGAGGAGTTATAGATATAAGAATTTAGATGGTATTTACCATTGAAACAAGAGAAAAGTTTTATTCATAGATAATATTATGATTTTTTTTGTAACCTTTAGCCCTCAGGAATGCTTAATAGTTAGAAATTCTACCATCCATGCATGTTTTATTTTCAATAAAACACTTCCTCCCTTTGGGTATCACCACTTTTGTTGAATCTACTATGTTCTAAACATGAGTAGTGTAAATGGAGTCTATTTCAGATTCAATGTCTTTAAACCATTTCTCAGAATCATGTCTCTCAACGACCTCACAATGACAAGTAGGTTCGTCTACTATGGATGTATTTCATCATCATTTTCTATGAGAATTTCAAATCTCTTGGGATTTTGATGAATCCTAACAGAATTTTATGGTTCATGTGTAACATGAGTCATTTATTATTCCATAACTCATTTTGGAACCAACCCAATCTCTATCATAGGAACACTTCCAATTTGTTGGTTTTGAAAGGCTCCAAGTTCCAATTTCCTCCCATAGATTCCTTGACTATTATCTCGATTTTCATGGAAATAATCACGTTGATCAATAAAAAATTTATGTTTAGTTGGGAGATAGAAATAACATCCCTTAGTCTCCTTGGGATAACCAACAAATAAGATTTAATCTGATTATTCATTATAAAAAATGATAATTAGAAACATTTTTTTTCATTAGCATCATTTTTTAGAAATGTTGGTAAATCACACCTCATTTATTGGTGTTTTTTTTAAAAAGTTGGTAATTTTTAGCGATGTTTATAAATGTCAATAATTAGTGACACCTTATTTATTGATATTTTTTTTAAATGTTGGTCAATCACAATTCATTTATCGAAGTTTCAAAAAAGATTTTTTATTTTTGAAAATTCATTTTTGTGTTTTTTCATTAACTAAAAAAATTACACACCACCCTACCCAGCACAAACACCCTATCCTGTATTTCCACACCAAGAGTCCCCTCTTGTACAAGGATTCAATCCCAGTATCCCACCCCTATTGTACACCTCCCATACTGGCCCCCTCTTGTAAGCAACCCAACCCCAATGCCCCTCCCCTCCAATATTAACCCCATCCTATAAAATATGAAATTAATTTTTTTAGTGATATTGATAAACATAACTAATTAGATACACCTCATTTAGAAAAAAAATTTAGAAACATTGGTAAATCTCAACTCATTTAAAGATGTTTCTAAAAAATGTTGATAGTTTTTTAAATTCAATTTCTGGTTTTTTTACAGTTAAAAAAACTAGACACCACCATATCTATCTTGAAGCCCCTCTCCTGTAATCCCTTCCCAGCATCCCCTCTAATACATAGACCCTACCCTAGTGTCCCTCCCATATTGAATGCCTCCCATAATAACCCCCTCCTATAAGAGAGACCCTACCCCTACATACCACAACGTCCCTCCCCTCTCGTACTAACCTTATCCAATAAGTTACCTAACCCCAACATCTATACCATGTTGTATGCCCCTTGTACTCTCATGCCCCTGCACAACTTGCATGTAAGATTCTTGAAATGTGACGAAATTTTGAATATTATTTGTTCCGAAAAATGTATGTCTTACTATGTTACAATCAATAAAAAATATATAAGTCTAAATGAAATGTCACAATTGGGTTTCGATTGTTATATGACCAATGGTCAATATGACTATTGGAAAGAATAATAAATTTTAGCATTATAATTATTGTTTAAAATATAAATAATAATGGATAATTAATGCAGAAGGAAGTGTTGAAGGCCTCATCTAGTAGACTCCGGCCGTAGAAGCCCAACTATCAGAACTTCAACAGAAAGGCAACATCACTGGGGTTTTCTCTAGACCAACCCCGATCTGAGCTTCAACATTTTAAGATTAAACGTAATTTCCTTCAAGAGAAGTTCAAGATGATAGAAATCACCACTCATACAATGTTGTCACAACCTCCCCAAGATTCTATCACCACATCACACCTAACTCTTAGGTAATATTTAGGTATTATAAGAGTCTATGTAATGAGGCCTTTGTTACATTGTATAATCCTTTTATACAAATAAAATTGTTATTTATTACTATGGTAAATTCTTGTAAATTAAAATGTCAAAATATATATCTGATGAATTTTTAGAAGTTTCATATTATTGGAGAATATTTAGAAAAAGAGTATTTTAAAATATTTTAGATACTTTAAATAAATAATATAGTGAAATTATTTACAAAAAATTGGCTTATACAATTGTGATCTGTAGGAAATTTAGAGTCTTATAAGATCAACATAATTATTGGTCAATAGTAAATTATTAATTGTAATATTACCCTTATGAATAGTAATGTGCCCAAAATAACATTAACATAACATAAGTGAGTATAAATATAATTTTTTCATCTTTAACGGTAATGTGATATAATTTCTTTTGTAAATAACTATTTCATAAATTATTAGTTATGTATTAGTATTTTCTGGGTAAATAACGATTTTACTTAAAAATTAAATATATGATATTTTGAAAAGTATTTTCATGAAATGGAGTCATTTTTAATTCATTATATCGATATTAGGATAGGGTGAATTTAAGATATTTTTCTAAAATGTTTTGTTTTTCAGTGGACTGTAAAAATACTTTTTTTGAGTTTTTAGATTGTTTTTTGACATCATTATAAAGATATATGTAATATAAAATGTTGGATGACTCTTTTGGATTGAAATCTTATATGAGGTGTCCCATATGGCCAAACAATTTGAAAATACTATGGTCAAGCCCATGGTATTTCAAATACCACTAAGGAGGTGTCCATTGGAAATTAATGAAATATTCCCTCACTTTTGCTATAAATAAGAACACATTCCTTCATTCAAATCATTCCAAATTCATCCTAAAAAATATCTATTCTTTTCACCACCCACGGTGTCCTTCCAAGGTTCCCTCAAGCCACCCAAGGTCCCGACCATCTAGTTTTTGATGTTTCTATTCATGGTAAGTGAACCTTTCACACTCCACTTTTGGTCAAGACTACTTTTATGTTAAGTATTTTGAATTACATTTTCTTATATTGGGGTATATTATTATGTATCCTTATTGTTTTGAATTTTATTTCCAAATTTTTAGAGACCATTTTATCTCTCATCAATTAATTATCTTAATTTTTAAGAGACGCCATTAGGCTGTTAAATTTTCGTAAGGGAGTTTGCAGCATCACTATTTTATTCAAATTCACTTTTTTGTGGTATTTGTTGAAAGATTCCATACCATGTTATTATTTATATTTTATTCTATCACACTATTGTATTATGGGTATTTTATGAATGGTTTAACCTTTTTCCCTATCTTTTAAATGTTTCTAAAACAATGTTACATAACGGTTATGCTGTAAATTTTTGTCTCAAAATCTCTCATTGTTTATCTTGAAATTATATTATATATTTATGTGAATACCCAAACCTATTCCATTTTCTGGATTTCTCATCAAGACATAAAAATTATATAATTTATTTTTTAATTGACATGTATAAAATCCCCATTCAATTTCCATGGGTTAAAAATGAAATATTGATCACGTTTTTAAGAACTTTTTAAAACATCACGAATTTGATATGAAAAACATATCTTTCATTCCCGTTGAGTTATTTATGAAATTTTTGATTATAATATATGTGGCTCACCAGAATATAAAGACATATTAAAGGTGTTCTCTAATATCTCTTTAAATCATTTGGTAATGAAATTAGTCTCTAGAGATGATAAGTTTTATGATACCATGGTGAATAACCTTGGTAATATTATGACACCTTGGGGATGGACCATGGAGATATGATTATGAATATATAAATTAAATGTTTTAGAAAAATATTCACGTTATCTTTCAAGTAATTATTATTATGATATTTACATTTATCATGCATTTATGATATTTTCCATGTTCTTAGTGATATCACTTAAGTTTCCTTGCAAACGGTTTCACTTGTTTTCCTTATTGGGCCTTATGCTCACCCTTTCATTTGATGTAAGTCTACAGGATATGAGATGAAGTAATTATATATATGATCAAATTTTCAAGAATATTTTCAAGAGGTTAAACTACTTTTATATGTTTTCATTTATTATGTATCATTTTCTTCTGGACACTAGACATTAAAGATCCTCTGTTAGTTAAATGAAATGAAATGTTATGTATTTAAAAGATGGGAGGCCATAATTTGTATCAAGTTATAGTTTAGGTAATTGTGGATATTAGGATATGAAATCATTTGGATGAACCCTATATAAAAGTTTAAATATAAAAAACAACCTGGTATTTTGTTGAAATATTAAGTAAGTGGGTTCTGAACAAATAAATATCTATCTGGATACGAACAATTGGATGTGGCTTTGGAATAGATGTATCTAGGGATAAAACATAAAAATACCACTTTGAACTAGACTTGAATAGGAACTGGTGCATGATAATGGGACTTGCGGCACTTCTGGTTTGACACTCCAATGGGATATGTTTGGTTAATCTCAAGTTTTTATGAATCACTAAGATGGATTTGTAGAAATATGTAATTGTTCTTAAAGAATAATATAATTAAAAATGATGTTTTAAGACATAAAAATCCTTTATAGTTAACATATTATTAAAAGAAAAACAATTCTGACTAAGGTTTTATACTTTTACAAAATGGAGTGAATTATGAGGAACTGTGAAAATAGTGACCACAGTGGACCATGCACTGACTTTCATTCGATGGAAGCCATAATGAAAATTGTTTGGATAAAGATGAACCAACTGACTCATGTTATGGTAAATAACTTGAATCATGATGAGAGATGGATTTCTCCATGAAAGGAATAACTTTATATTGATTCATTTATGTATCAACAAACACGAACATTTAATGGATCTTCTGACACAATGATTGTTGGATGGTGGATCAGATTTATTGAAATGATTATTTTTATGAACCATTATTCATAACAATAGAATGTCACAGTTGATATTTACCACATAGACGGAGAAGCTGATCTGTGGTGGGAACTGATTAAAAACATGAGGCCAAAAGTGGGGGTTGAAGCTTTGGATTGGGAAGAGTTCAGAGGGATCTTCTTCAATAAGTATTTACCTTGTTCAATGAGAACAAAAATGGAGAAGTAGTTTCTCAAGTTGAATAATAAGGAGAATGAATCTATTGGAAGATACGAGGTGAAATTGACAAGACATTCCCATTACACCTCATGAATTTTCATGGATCATAATTTTAATGTTGATAGATTATATAGTGGACTAAGACATCACCTATGGAAGAATCTAGCCAACCGAGACTATGATCACTATGAGGAGATCGTGGAGAGTGATATGAAATTTAATTCTTCTCTAAGATTGATCTTCAATCAGGTTTAATTTATTGATAGTGAAGAAAACAAGATATTCCAAAAATATTTTTCTAATCAAGATATGGGCATTATGTCTTTGTTGTTATTCCCTTTTCCATGAGTAATGCTCATTATATTTTTATAGATTTTACTGATATAGTATTTAAGGACTACCTTCATAACATTTTGGTAGTTTTTATTAATGATATTTAGATATATCCAAATGTCATGAGGATCATGAACATCATCTAAGGGTAATTTTTCAAAATCTACAAAAGGAGGGTTTTTTTGGAATGTTTAAAAAATTTAATTATTAGTTACATCAATTTTATTTCTTTGGGAATAGTATAACCAATGAAGGAATCATAGTTGACCCTACAACAAAAAATGTTGTTGAAGAGTGGCATCAGCCTACAATAATTACTAAGATTCAATGATTCCTTGGTTATGTGAGATATTATAGTTGGTTTGTGAAAAATATTTCATGAATTTCTAATCCATTAAAAAGGTTCACTCGAAAAGTTCTCAAGTTAATATGGATATAAAAGTGTGGGGAATGTTACCAAGAGCTGAAGGAGACATTGGTTACTACACACATGTTAACTATTTACTCAAGCAGGGAAGGATTCATTAGTTTTAGCGATGAAATTTTGAAAGGGATTGGGTGTGTAATCATGAAAAATGAAAAAATCATTACTTATGCATCTCCATAGTTGATGACTCATGAGTAGAACTATACTACACCTGATTTAGAAATGACTGCATTCCTTTTTGATCTGATGATATGGAAGAACTATCTTTATTGGGAGAAGTATGATATATATACACGAACCATCAAAGTATAAAGTATATTTTCACAAAAAAGGAATTGGACATAAGACAAAGGAGATAGTTGGAAATTCATAAAGACTATGATTTTTCAATTCATCATCATACTGGAAGAGCAAACAAAGTCTCTGATGCATTAATTAATAAATACACTATGTTTCTATCCAAGGTGAGGATTTAGGGAGATCCTTTGATCGATGAAATAGTAAAGTAGGATATGTGGCTTATAAGGGAAGGGACATCATCAACCATATCGCAAATGATTTTTGAATAATCATTACTAGATTAGAGCAAGAAAGCTCTGAAAAAAGATCATTTGTCACAAAATAAGTTTGTGGCAATGAAGGATGGGAAGTTTTCTACCTTCAATGTTGATCAAGAAGGTGTATTGAAATTTTGTACAAGGCAATGTGTTCAATATATTCTAGAAATAAAGAAGTAGCTGATGGATGAAGCTTATATCTCGACTTTCTATATACATTTTTGATTCCCAAAATTGTATAGGGACCATCTTGATCATTATTGGTGGGATAATATGGAAAAAGGAAATTGTTGACTACACTAAAATATACTTAGTATGTCCGTAAGTGATGGGAGAGAGACAAATTCTTAAAGGGGTATTACAACCATTACCTGTACTAGCATAGAAGTGGGATAATATAACTATATACTTTGTCACTGGTCTTTTGAGAAATTCCCTGGGAATCAATGATATATGTGTTATAGTGGACTATCTCCCCAAGACTGCACATTTTATCTCTATTCGGGATGATTTATCTCTTGATCAACATGTCAGGATTTTCATGAATGAAGTGTTAAGGACGCTTGGAGTTCCACTTTCAATAATATCCAATCGTGATCCAATGATCAAATTAAAAATATGGATAAGTATTTAACTAGCTCTGTATATCGAATTAAATTTCAATATGACCCATCTCCCCCAAATGTATGGCCAATCTGAGATGACTATTTAGACACTCAAGGAAATGTAGAGAGCATAATAAATGGAATTTAATGGTGGATGGGATTAGAATCTCCCATTATTTGTGTTCTCTTACAAAAATAATTTCCACTCGAGCATTCTAATGGAACCCTATAAAGCTCTATATGGGAAGAAATGTAGAACTCATTCTTAATATAATGAAGCTGGTGATAGAAATATTCTTGGCCTTGATCTGGTCTATGTGATGACAGAAAATGTTGATTTCATCCAACAACACATTAAGCCTGCTCAGTGCTAGAAAAAGAGTTATGCCAACAACCGTCGAAGTGACTTGGAGTTTTATGTTAGTGACAAAGTCTTTCTTCGAATCTCACCTTGGAAGAGAGTCCTATGGTATGGGAAGAATGTGAAGCTCACCCCTTGGTATGTTTTCCCCTAGGAAATCCTTGATCTCATATGATCAATATACTCACAACTTGAACTTACTCCAATTCTAGAACATGTTCATGATGTCTTCCACGTATCCCTCTGGAGGAAGAAAATAACAAACCCTTAACCTATACTAAATACATAAGTGGTACAACTAGAACATGACCTCTCTTATGAGATGCATCCAGTGGAGATCATGGATCATAGATAAGAGGTTCTACTCAATAAGACAACCCACCTTGTTAATGTGTTGTGGATGGACCACAAAGAAGAAGAAGCCACATGGGAATTAGATGAGTCTTTGAGAAAAAAGTACCCACACCTTTTCTCTTCTATGGGTACGTATTGAAATTTTAGGGATGGAATTTATTAAGGGGGAATAATATAATGACCCAAATGTTTGAATAATTTTTTGTTTCATAAAAATGTATGTCCTACTATTTTATAATCTATAAAATATATATAAGTATAAATGAAATGTGACCCTTAGGTTTTGACCATTATATGAACATTGGTCAATATTACTATTGGAAACAATAATATATTTTAACGTTATAATTTTTATTTAAAACAGAAATAACAATGGATAATTAATGATCAAGAAAGTGTCGATGGCCTCATCCAGCTGACTCGGGCCATACAGAACCAATCTATCGGAGCATGGGATAGAGGTAGCATCACTGTGCATTACTCTGAACCAAGCCCAATTCGACCTTTAGCATCTTAAGATTTAATTTAATCACCATTGGTAGAAGATCATGCTCATAGAAATCACCAATCGGGAAATATTTTTCTAGCCGCCCTAAGATTATATCACCATTGTACACCATAATATTAGGTCATATTCCAGTGTTATAAGGAACTATATAATGAGGCCTTAGTTACTTTGTATAATCTTTTTATACAATTAAATTAGTTATTTCTTTCTATGGTATATTTCTGAATTCGAAATGTGAAAATAAATATAGGATGAATTTTTAGAAGATTCAATTTATTAATTAATATTGAAAAAATGAGAGTAGTTTAAAATATTTTAATTACATCAAATAGATAATAATTTGAAATTATTTTAAAAAAAATGGAAATCTACAATTATAATCATTTTGAAATTTAGAGTCTGATAAGATCAACATAATTTTTTGTGAATATTAAATTATGAATAGTAATGTTACCCTTAAGAATAGTAATGTGACTAATGGAATAGTAACCTCACTTAATTATGTATAAATATAATTTAGGCATCTCGAATGGTAATGTGATATAATAGCATATGTAAATGAATTTTTTAGAAATTATTACATATGTATTTGTATTTTTTCAGGTAAATAGTGATTTTACATTTTAACAAAATATATAATATTTAGAAAATTATTTTTATAAAATGGAGTTCATTTTTGAATTCAGAATATCGATATGAGGTTAGGGTGAAATAACGAAATTTTTATAAAATATTTTGTTTTTCGGTGACTAGTAAAAATACTATTTTTGAGTTTTTGGTGTATTTTATGACATCATAATGATGTAATATGTAATAAAAAATTGTGGTCAACTATTTTGGATTAATATATTTTATGAGGTGTCCCATGTGTTCAAAACCATGGAAAAATACCATGGGAAATCCCATGGTTTTGAAAATACCACTAATGAGGCATCCCTTGGAAATTAATAAAATATACCCCCACTTTTTCAATAAATACCTTCCTATTATTCATTGAATTCATTCCAAATTCTTACTGAACAAATATCTACTCCTTTTCCCTCCCAAGGTTTCTTCATTCCCCCAAGATTCCAACCTTCTAGTTTTTAATGATACTCTTTAAGGTAAAAGAACCTTTCACCCCCTATTTAAGTCAAGAATTATTTTATGTTATGTATTTTAATTTACATTTTCTTATATTAGGGTATGTTATTATGTATCATTATTTCTGTAGATTTTATGAACAAATTTTTGGAGACATTTTTCACTCTCATCATCTTATTTTCTTAATTTTTAAGCGACGACTTCAGGCTACCAAATTTTCATAAAAGAATTTACAGCTTCTATTTTTCTTTCAAATTCACTTTTATGTGGTATGTATTGAATGATTCCATACCATATTATTATTTACATTATATTATTTACCAATAATTTATTATGATTCTTTAATTAATTGTTTACCCCTATCCCATCTCTTTTTAATTTTTTTAAAACCATGTTGCATAACTGTTATGCTATATAATTTTCATCTCAAAATCTCTCTCTTTTTTCTCAAAAAATTATCTTATTCTATTTATATGAATACACATTCATATTTTATTTCATTGGGTATTTATAAATACAATAAAATGATATATTTTATTCTTGAATTTACTTTCATAAAACCCAAATCCCCCTTCCATGGGTTATAAATGATATAGTGATTATGTTTTTAAGAACATTTTAAAATGTCACGATTTTGATATGAAACCCATTTCTTTTATTCTATTTCGGTTATTTATAAAATGTTAGAATATGATCTATGTGGCTAACATAAAAATAAAGAAATATTAATGGTACACCCTAATGGCACTCTAATATGTTGGGTAAAGAAATTAATTTATATAGATGTCTAGTTTTACGATAACATGGTGAATAACGTTGGGAATTTTTATGAAACCTTATGGATGGACCAAAGAGATATGATTATGAATGTCTAAATTAAATGTTGTAGCCAAATTATCAATTTATGTTTCATGTTATTAATATTATTATATGTCTCTTTATCATTCCTTTATGATATTCCCAATATTCTTATTGATATCTCTCAAGTTCACATGTAAACTATTTCACTTGTTTTTATTACTTGGCCTTCTAATCACCCTATCCATTAATGTATGTCTCTATGTTTTGAGATACAGAAGTTGTACATAGGATGAAATTTTCAAAAATATTGTCAATATGATAAAACAATTATATGTTTTCATTATTATTAATTTTTTCCAAGACACTACACATTAAAGAACCTCTGTTTGTAAATAGAAATGAAAAGTTATGTATTAAAAAGGTGAGAAAACATAGTTGGTATTAATGGATAGTATAGTTATTTGTGGAAATTAAGATATGAAAAAAACAGGAATAACCCTCTATAAAAATTTAAATATATGAAAAATTCACAGTATTTTGGTGAAATATTAAGTAAGTAGTTTATGAAAAAATAAATCCTTGTCTGGATACAAACAAGTGGATATGGATCTGGCGCAAATGTATCTAGGGGTAAAACCCAGAAACACTACATTGATAAAGACTTTAATGGGAACTAGTGCATGAATATGGGTCTTACTGTACTCTTGGTTTGATAATCTTGGGGGAATTTGTTTGGTTAATCACATTCTTTTCATGAATCATTGTCAATGATTTATAGAGAAATGTGATTGTTGATAAATAATAATATGATTAAGCATGGAGTTTTAAAGCATAAAAATCTTTTATAGTTAAAATATTCATAAATGAAATAAGATTATCACTATGGTTTTATTCTTTTAAAAAATATCATTCAATAGGATGAAATGTGAAAATGGTGACCGTAATGGACCATGCAATTATGGTCCTATAATGGAAGATGGTTTGAAAACATTCATGAGAATGATAACCCAAATGACTCAAGATTAGAGAAATAACTTGAATCTATATGAGAGAATAATTTCACCGTGATGGAGAAAACTTCTTGTTGAGAACTTTATGCATCAACGACCATAAATGCTCAGTTTATCTACCGGCCCATTGATTACTGAGTAGTGAATTGACTCTATCGAAAAGTTCTTTTCTATGCTCCACTATTCAGAACAAGAGAAGGTCACCTTGGATATTTACCTCTTAGCAGGAGAATCTGATCTATGGTATGAATTGATTAAAAATTTAGGCCAAGAGTGTTGGTTGATGCTATGGAGTGGAAAGTGTTCAAAGGGATCTTCCTCAATAATTATTTCCTTTTTTCGATGATAACAAAAATAGATAAGGTGTTTCTCAAGCTGGAGAAGAAGGAGAGTGAATATTTTGGCAGCTAGGAGATGAAATTCATAGGACAGTCACATTACACCTCATGCTTTTCATGGATCCTAATGTTAAGGTTGATAGATTATTTTGTGGACTAAGACATCATCTATGGAATAATATAGAAACCCAAACTACTATAGATATGAATAGATTTTGCAGAGTGTTATGAAAGTCTAACTGTAATTTATTGAGTTTCGATGGAATCATTAATCCAATGATAATAAGAGATCAATGGATCCATTCATGGAGAGGATCTTTGATAAAGGAAGAGGAGGCAAGCAATCTTAACATCTGGCGTGTAATAAATGTGGTAAGAAGCATTCATGAAACTACCTTCTTGGGAGAAGGAAGTGATGCATGTGTGGAAGAGATGGCCATATCATGTGAAATTATCATAGTGAGGTGAAGCCTAAAATTCTAAAGTCTAACAAAAAGGGGAATATGGTACATGCCCTACTTAATGTATAATTCTTCATGTATGGATAACATGGGCAGTTTTCTAATCAGTTTCTCAATCCAAGGGAAGTGGAGGAGAATTACCCTCAGCATAAGCATAGGCCAAGGGAGTAAGGTCCTGCTTTTTCTATCACTATGACTGAAGTGGATTCACCAAATGATGTGGTGCCATGTACTCTTATTGTTCTCTCAAATCTTGCATGTACTTTGTTTGATTTTGGTTCTACTATTTCCTTTATTTCCTCCATGTTTGTATGGAATTTAGAATCAACCCCTACATTTCAAAAAATAGAGTTATCAGTCAAGACTCTTGGTGGGATTATCCAAGAATCATAAGTGTTTAGAAAATCTAGATTTTACATTATTGAGAAATATCTTATCACAAATCTAGTAGTCATTCCCATGCTTTATTTCGACATTATACTAGAGATGGACTGGATCTCAAAGTATAATCCTAAGATCAAATTTAAAGTCAAGGAAATCTCAGTAGTCTTGATTGGAAAACCTACAATTATCTTCCATGGAGAGATATCTCAACCTGATCATTTTCAATAAGAACCTCTTATATCATTTTTTATGGAGTTTATCAGTAATGAAAAATAAGTAAATGGTAGTATAATGATAGAAAATTTCCCCATCATCCATGAATACAATGATGTATTTCCTAAAGAGTTACCCATACCACCCCCATAACTAGAGGTAGTGTAATCTATTTAATTCTTACTTTGATCTTATCCAATATCAAAGGCCACGTATAGGATGTAAAATGTAGTGCTGAAGGAATTAAAGAAGTTACTCAAAGATCTTTTTGAGAAGGGGTTTATTCTACTGAGTGTGTCTCCTTAGGAAGAACCTATTCTCTTTATCAAGAAGAAGGATGGATTGTTGATGCTATGTATTGATTATAAGGAACTAAACAATATCACATTGATGAAAAACTAACCTCTTCCAATAATTGGTGACTTATTTGACCATCTTCGTGGGGATCAATTATTCTCCAAGGTTGATCTTCAATCTAGTTATCATGAATTGAGGTTGATGAAAAAATATATTCCAAAAACTACCTCATGATAATGATATAGGCATTATGAGTATTTTTATTCCCTTTGGCCTGGTAATGCCCCAAATTTTTTATATGCTTTATTAATACAGTCTTTACGGAATACCTTGATAACTTTGTGGTAGTTTTTATTGATGATATTAATATATATTCCAAATATCGTGATGATCATGAGGATCATCAATGGGTTAATTTTCAAAATCTATGGAAGGAGATGATTTTTGGAAGTTTTAAAATATGTGAATATTGGTTCAACAAGTTTTTTTCTTGGTGAACATTATATCCAATAAAGGAATAACAATTGACCCTACAAAGAAATATGTTGTAGAGGAGTGGCCTCAGCCTACAACAATTACTAAGATTAAAAGTTACCATAGATTAGCAGGATATTATAGGTGGTTTGTGAAAAATATTTCATGAATTTATAATCAATTTAATATGTTAACTCGAAAGGTGGTCAAGTTCATATAGACAAAAGAGTGTGGGTACTGTTCCCAGGAGATGATGAAGAAATTGGTTACGGCACCCATTCTAACTCTTCACTCAAGTGCAGAAGGATTTGTTAATTTTATTTATGAATATTTGAAAGGTATTGGGTTTGTGCCCATGAAAAATGAAAAATTCATTGCTTATGCATCTTGACAATTGAAGAGTCATGAGAAGAACTATACTAAGCCAGATCAAGAGCTGTATGTAGTCATTTTTACTATAAATATATGGAGCCACTATCTTTATTGGTAGAAGTGTGATATATTTACCTAGAAAATAAAAGTATGAATTATATTTTAACACAAAAGGAATTGGACATTAGACAGAG
The DNA here is from genome assembly GCA_963277665.1 of Viscum album. Lineage (NCBI taxonomy): Eukaryota > Viridiplantae > Streptophyta > Magnoliopsida > Santalales > Viscaceae > Viscum > Viscum album. Next base: position 1,099,563,153 of record OY728157.1, read on the forward strand.
GATATGGTTGGATATTCTTAATGACTATGATTTTTCTATTTATCATCATCCTAGAAGAGAAAACAATGTCACTGATGCATTAACTAATAAAGACCATATTGTACTATCATTGATGAGGATTCAAAGAGATCCTTTGATCAATGACCTAGTAAATTTGGATATGGGACTTATAAGGGAAGTTACATCATCAAACATATCCCAAATAACTTATCAACCATCATTACTAGAGAAGATCAAGAAAGAATATAAAGAATATCATTTGTCACAAATGATGTTTGAGGGTGTAATGGATGGGATGTTTTCAACATTCAATATTGATCAAGAATGTGTAATGATATTTCATACAAGACTATGTGTTCCATAAATTCAAAAAATAAAGAAGGATATGATGGATAAAGCTCATATATATACACTTTCTATACATCTTGGAAGAATAAAAATGTATAGGGGCCTTCATGATCATTTTTTGTGGGATAATATGAAAATGGATATTACTGACTACACTACAAGGTTCTGGGTATTTCAGTCAGTGAAGGAAGAGATACAACTTCCTCAATGGGTATTACAACCATTACCAATACCAGCATGGAAGTGGGATTATATCATAATAGAAGTTTTCACTATTCTTTCGAGAACTTCAAAATGAAACAATGTGATTTGGGTTATAGTGGACTGTCTCCCCAAGACATCCTATTTTATCTCTATTCAGGATGATTTATCTCTTGATAAATATTCCAGGAGTTATGTGAAGGAAGTGGTAAGGATGCATGGGCTTCCACTTTTTGTTATATTTGATCATGATCTAAGGTTTTGATATAAATTATGGAGAAGTCATCAACATTATTTATGTACCGACATGAATTTAAGTACGACCTATCACCCCCAAATTGATGGAAAATCTGAAAAGACTATTCAAACACTTGAGTACATGTTGATAACATGCTCACAGGAATTTAAAGGTGTACTTGATCAACATATCCCATTAGTTGAGTTCTCTTACAACAATAGTTTTTATTCAAAAATTCAAATGACAACCTATGACGGTCTATATAGGAAGCGATGTAGAACTCCTACTTGTTGGGATGAAGTTTGTGAGAGAAAGTTTCTTCGGTTTAATCTTTTTCCAACGATGAGAGAAATGTTTCTTGCTATCCGGAAACACATTACGGCTACTCGGAGTCTGCAAAAGATATATGACGAAAATCATCCATGGGACATTGAATTTTATGTGGGTGAAAAATTATTTATTCAAATCTCACCTTATAATGGATTAATGAGGTATGGGTAGAAAGGGAAGCTTAGCCATAAGTCAATCGGCTCCTATGAACTCCTTGATCGCATAGGAGAAGTGGACTATAAGCTTACACTTCCTCCAAATCTAGAAGAAGTTCATGATGTCTTCCATGTTCCTTTCTTGAGGATGTACATACCTCACCCTTCACATATAATAAATCTAGAAGTGGTACAACTGGAACACAACCTCTCATATGAGGAGCACCATGTAGAGATCGTGGATTTTAGAGACAAGGTTCTGTAAAACAAGACTACCCAACATGATAAATTGTTGTGGAGGAACCAAAAATATGAAGAAGACATGTGGGAACCAGATGAGTCTATGAATAAAAAGTACCCCCACCTTTTTTTTTCTGAGGGTATGAGTTGAAATTTCAAAGACTAAATTTCTTAAGGGGGTAATAATGTATTGACCCAACCTTTTGAATAATATTTTGTTTCCTGATAATGTAGGTCTTACTATGTCATAATCAATAAAATAATATATTAGTATAAATGAAATGCAACAATTGGGTTTTGGTCGTTATATCACCATTGGTCAATATTACTGTTGGAAATAATAATAAGTTTTAACGTTATAATTGTTGGTTAAAATATAAATAATAATGTATAATTCATGTAGAAAGAAGAGTTGATGACCTCATCCAGTAGAATCGAGCCATACAAATCCCGGTTATAAGATTTTGGGTAGGAGGTAACATCACTGGGAATTCTCTGGACTATGCCCAAGCCAAGATTTAACATGTTAATCTTGGACATAATCGCCTTCGGGAGAAGTTCAAACTGATAGAAATATCCACTCAAGTAATGATGTTAGAGCCGCCCAAATATTCTCTCACCATTGCACACTTTACTCTTAGATCCTATGCACGTGTTATAAGGGGCTATGTAATGAGGCATTAGTTATGTTGTGTAATCCTTTTATACAAATAAAAATATTATTTATTATTAAGGAAAAATTTTAGAATTTCAATCGTCAAAATAAATATAGGATGGATTTTTAAAAGATTATTATTATATATGAATATTAAAAAAAATTATTTTATTTTAAAATATTTCTATACTTTAAATAAATAAAAATGTGAATTTATTTTCAAAAATTGGACATATACAGTTGTGATAAGTAGGAAAATTAGAGTCTGATAAGATAAATGTAATTTTTGGTGAATATTAAATTGTGAATAGTAATATTACTTTTATGAATAGAAATGTGACCAATGGAATAGTAACCTCACTTAAATATAAATATAATTTATGCATCTTGAACAGTAATATGATATAATATAATAAGTAACTAACTATTTCATAAATTATTAGTTAAGTATTAATATTTTTTAAGGTAAATAGTGATTTTACATAAAAATTAAATATACTGTATTTAGAAAATTATTTTAATAAAATAGATGTTCATTATTTAATTCATAACATTGATATTTGGTTAGGGTGAATTTATGATATTTTTATAAAATGTTTTGATTTTCAGTGAATAGTAAAAATACATTTTTTGGAGTTTTCAATGTATTTTATGACATCATAATAATGTAATATGTAATTTAAATTAATTATTGACTCTTTTGGATTAAAATATTATATTATGTGTCCCATGTGGCAAAAAACATGGGAAAAAACCATGGCATACCCATGGTTTTGCAAATACTACTAATGAGGCGTCCCATGGAAATTAATAAAATATTCCTGAAATTTTGCAATAAATACCAACCCATTAATTCATTTATTTTATTAAAAATTCCTCCTAAAAGAATATTTAGTATTTTTACCTACCAAGGAGTCATCACAAGGTTCCCTCAATACCCCCACGGTCAAAAATTTTGAGTTTTTGAAGTTACACTTTAAGGTAGGGGAACCTTTTCACCCGGGTCTTAATGTCAAGACTTCTATTATGTTATGTATCTTGATTTTTCATATTCATATGGTGGGGTATGTTATTATGTATCCTTATTTCTTTAAATTATATGTCCAAATGTTGAGAGACCCTTTTCTCTTTCATCAATTGATGTTTTGAATTTTTCAGCGACACTGTTAGGCTGCAGAATTTGCATAATGGATTTTGTAGCTTCTCTTTTTCGTTCAAATTCACTTTTATGTGGTATGTCTTGAAAGATTCCATACCATGTTATTATTTTCATATTATTCTATCTCGCCACTATATTATGACTCTTTTATGAATGGGTGACCCATGTCTCCTCTCTTTTTATTGTTTTATAAAACCATGTTTCATAGCTATTATGCTGTAGAATATTAATATCAAAATCATTCTATTTTTTTAAATAAACTCTCTTATTTTATTTATGTGAATAAAAAACCAATTTAATTTCATGGGGTTTTCATCAAGGAATTAAAATGATATATTTTATTCTATAATTTACATTCATAAAACCATCATTACCTTTCCTTGGGTTATAAATGATATAATGATCATGTTTTTAAGAACTTTTTAAAACGTCATGATTTTGATATGAAACCCATTTATTTTATTCAATTTAGGTTATTTCTGAAGTGATTGATTATGATCTATGAGGATCACATGAAAATAATTAAATATTAATGGAATGAGCTAATGGTGCTCCAATGCATTGGGTAATGAAATTAATCTCTATAGATGACATGTTTTACAGTACCATGGTGAATAACCTTGGTAAATTTTTAGGACACATTAGGGATACACTTTGTTGATATGCTTATGAATGTATAAATTAAATTTTGGAGACACATTTTCAAGTTATGATTCATTTTATTATTATTATTATTATTATATGCCTCTTTTTCATACCTGTATGATATTCCCCATGTTTTTGTTGATATTGCTCATGTTCACATGTAAACTATTTTACTGGTTTTCTTTATTGGGAATTTTGCTCACCTTTTCCTTTGATGTATGTCTCTGGGTTATGATATGAAATAATTGTACAGAAGATGAACTTTTCAAGAATATTTTCTAGAGGATTAAATAAATCTTATATGTTTTCATTTATTATGTACCATTTTTCAAAGGCACTAGACATTAATTATCCTCTGTCTGTAAAATGAAATGAAAATTTATATATTAAAAAGTTGGGATACCATTCTTCAACACATGTTGAAAGCAGAAAATTACACCTCCAATAGAAGTTGTTCCTTTCACCTTCATGGAAGCTTTCCAATACACCTATTTCAATTCTATATACATGATTGTATTAAGTTATATATATATATATATATTGATACCATTTTTTAAACACTTTATATTTTATATATATATATTTATTTTTATATTTTATATTATATTTTAATATTATATTATACTATATATATATGTCTATATATTATGTTTATGTATATGTTTATATTATATATATTGGTTTATATTATATATATATATATCTATGTGTGTATGTGTGTGTTTGTATTATATATATATGTATATGATTATATTGTATATGTGTGTTTATATATATATATATATATGATATATATATATATTATTGTTTATATATATATATATATATTTATGTGTGTGCGTGTGTATAAATACATATGTGTATATATACATATATATAATTAGCCACATTTTAAAACAATGTTAAAAATGCCATTAAATAGTCACATTTTTTTAAACGTGAATAATTTAAAATATTTAATTATATTATGTTTTATTGATTTATATGAAAATAGATTTCAGTATTTAAAAATTAATATATATATATATATATATATATCTATGTGTGTGTGTTTTTTTTATAATTTATAATTTATATTTTATGTTCTATGTTTATATATATATATATATATATATATGTTTAATTATACTATATATATATGTTATATTTTACATATATGTTTATATTTTATGTTTATATAATATGTGTGTGTAGAAGTTTGGAGGTAAAATAATATAAAATACACACACATCAACCACACAGGCCGGAAATATAGGTCATATCCCCCAAAGGAGATGAACCACCCGTTATGAAATATTGATGTATATATTGCTAGCTCTAAGGACCACTAGGCATGAGACCCATTTTTTCTCCCCCCCATCAGAATTCCCATGTCATCTGCACCATCCTCATTGTCATCCAGAACAGACACCTCGCACCTTTAGCAGTGTCATCACCACCAGTTTACGTTCCCATTCCCACCATTAGCCTAACCATTGTCAAATAAGATAGCCTGTAGTTTCCCTTGTCCCTACACTAAACCCCTAGTGGAGCTTCATTTCTCCCCCTTCAGTAGTTTTTTTGTCTTCCACCTGCACTGCTTCACCCGCAGACTTCCACTAGAGGTAAAATTACACACCTGAATCCATCACTACCACACCCCAGGCTCATCGAAGAATCTCCTCCTGAGTCACCCACACCGTCTGCATTGAGGTCATCAACCCCATCATTTCTGCTGAATTGATTCCACATAAAACACACTCCCCATAATCACACATCCCACCTAACGGGTATGTCCTCAAATATGAATCAGTATGGGTTTGAATCGTAAACCAAATACAAGAATTATGGGACAACTTACCATTAAGCTGCTACCCCAACTACTTATATATATATATGTGTGTGTGTGTGTTTATATTTTTTGTTTATTTATATCCTTATATTTTATATATGTGTGTTTATATATTATATATATGTATGTGTATATTTTACATATTTATATTGATATATATGTCATATATATATATATATATATGTGTGTGTGTGTACGTATCAATATAAATATATATAATTATAAATATATATATATATATATATATATGTATAATTAGACTTGTCTTTAAACACTGGTAGAATTACTACTAATATGGACATGTTTTCTTAAAAATGATATAACTTTAAAAGATATGTGTGTTCTTATATATAAATCTTTATATATATATATATATATATTTATATGTGTGTGTGTGTGCGTACATTTAAATATTATATAAATATATATATGTTTTGAAACATGATACTATGTTTATATATATTAATAAATATATATATATATATATCTAAATATATATTTATATCGATGTGGGAAAATGGAGTATAAAAATTTATATATTTTTAGCGATGTTTTCAGAAAAATATTCCTAACTTTGAAAGGTTTCCTAAAAACATCACTACGTTACATTTTTTATAGTGAGGGGTCACATTTCTCTAAATCCATTCATTGTATGACTGTTTAACAACCACAATTCCCCATTAAAGACAAATCATAATGATTCTAACGCCATATTGCATATTGTTTCTTTATTAATGATTAATATGAAACAAAATATAGCAAAAATGTGAATGTCTTCAAATCATAACCCCAGAAGGTAATATGAAGGTCACATAGACTCATTATTAATAGAACCATATACCATAAGGTAATATTATTCCTTCAAAAACACCATTCTACTATGATGCTCTAAGAGGAGTGATTTTTGAGAAAAATTCACAACCTTTTAGATGATCTATGAATTCATTTATTAAGTATTCACCACCCTGATCTAATTAGAGAGCCTTAATACTTTTCCCATTTGATTTTGTACTTCATCCGGAAATTATTTGAACTTTTCAAAAGTTCAATACTTGTGTTTCACTAGAAACACGAATCCATAAGGACTAAAGTCATAATTAAAAGTAAAGAATTACCCAAAACCAAAAAATTCTTAACTTCTCATTAGTCCACATACATCAGTATGAATCAGATACAAAATACAACTAGCCCTTTCACCTTTTATCCCTAAAGTTGTCTTTAATTTTTTCCAACAAACAAGATTTGAATGTATAAAACGATTCATAGTTGAATGGGTCCAATAATTCCTCTATGGAGTATTTGAAAATGTTTCTTATTTATATTTCTGTAGAGAAAATGGTAAGGGTGGGTGGTATTAGAATCAACTCTATCATTTTTATTGTGTATGTTATATAGCAGATTATCCATGTCTGGAATATATAATCTATTAATTTTCTTTGTAATTCCATTAAAAATTTAAATCTTATATATAAACTACACTTGATCTTAATATATAATGAATAAAACTTCTTGGCCAAAAAAGAAATAGAAATCAAATTTCTATTTATAGAAAAAAATAACAGTTTTCTAATTTGAGGATTAATCCAAATAGTAAGACTAGATCATAAATGTTTAACTATAATGAGAAAAACTTTATCTATTTCTAACATGAATATCCAATTCACCTTTTTTCAACCCCCATCTATCTCAGAGTTTGTGTTTGGTAGAAAAAATGTGGGATTGATAACCAATATCTAATACCCATGAGTCAGAGTTGGTGAAATTTTCTTCTATAACATTCAATTTCAGGAGATCTGAATACATCTCCTCAATAACACTTTCCCATCACAAATACCAAATTTTTAATGTTATATAGGTCATTTCTATTAATTATTTCAATATGATTTCCATATAAAATTCCATGAACTACAATAAGGTCATAAGAATGAGTGAGTATCATGTTTTATATGTTTTTAAGGAATTTTAATGATAGTGCACCCACTGAAATTGATTAGCTCGAACATCATATCCATTTAGTGAGCTGACATCCATGGTTCACTAAGCAATGAGTCTGTTTGAGTGGATGAAACCTTATCCAAATAAATCATATGGATATAATCAACAATATTCCTCTAGTATCATATCATCAGGTTTTCCAACCTAGTGTGAAAAAGGAGACATTAACAATAGGCTATCACTCAATTAATCAAGGGGCACCCTGTAATGCCTCGGTATTTTGTTTTATATTTTAAAATTGTTATGTCATTAAAAATAAATATTTAAATAAAGTGTTTTAATTAATGATATTAATTACAAATAATTATATATAAATTTTATATCTTTTAAATTTATTTTTCTTTTTTGAAAAGAATATATTTGTATAAAAATTTTATTTAATAGTATATTTTCAATGGTAATTAAATTTATATATTGTTATAATAATTTACTTTTTATAAATATTTGATTTTAAAAATATTATCAATGTATATATATAATGTTAGTTTTGAGTTAATTTAATTAATTTTATTAAATTATAAATTATTTTATTAAACTATGAAAATATGTTAACTGATTTTCATTTATATAAAAATAATCAATAGTTATAATATAAAAAATATATTTTTAAAATATATTTATTAATTATATTTATCTATTTTCAAATATAAATTTGTTTTATAAATAATGAAACTAAATTATAATTCCAAATATATTAATTTTATCAAAATATAACTATTTAACTAATGTGATATAATAAAACCAAAATAAATAAGAAGCTCAGGTATGGGGAATTTTTAAGGTTTCTGATTGGGACTTCTATTTGGGGGAAACTGTTTGAGCAGACGACTCGAGCCACCAGGGGGAGAGGTCGCAATGGAGGTCATCATTATCATGGGGTTCTGGACGAGCGTATTATGCCCGAAATCATGCCGCATGAAAGTCGATTCAGCAATGGGGGTTCAACAGAGTTTTAGTGTCGTTTAAGATCCATGGGACATTGAGGAGTTATGGCTACTGATCAAGAATGTTTTGAGCGGTTAAGGTCCGACTATAGTGAGGTGTGATCCTATTCTTCATATCTAACCTAATTTGAGGTCGGTGTTCTCTTAATTAGGTATGAATCATTTCAGATTAGCTATGGTAGGGCTATTTTCTTCATCAATCTGATTAATTGTTCATCGTTGTGTCATTTTCTTTGCAGGCAGCTAAATTTTTATATTGATTAGCTTAACAATGTAATATTTTCTGTTTGTTGACTAATCGATGTATTATTTTATCAAATTATGGTCAATTTTATTTGAATAATCGATTGGACATTTTATAATATTTCTGTAAACATTTTCATAATGATCTCGAATGTTTTTAGCTGCCTGCTTCTCTTTACATTCTATGCAAGATCGTGTGATCTGTCTTGAAAATTCCCATGTAACGACCCAAAAATACATTAATGAAAATTCCTCTTGGTTTATTTAAATGTCTTCTTATGGTTATGTAAATTTTATGCACTTATTTGGTTTTATTTTAAAATACAGTTTTGAATTATGACCATTACTAGTATAGTTGTTGAACAATGATCAAATGATGAGTATTAATATAGGGCTTTATCAAATCCAATTTAATACTACAAAGGAACTGATGACCTCATCTAGTAGACTTTACTAGTAAGAAACCATTTTTCGGAGCTCAGAAATTTGGTGGCGTCATTGGCCATCAGTTTTGACCAAGCCCAAGCCAAGCTTGAACATGTTAAGCTTGAGTGGAACCGCCTACAGGAGAAGTGGATGTTAATAGATTTTACCACCCGAGAAAATTTATCCGAGAAACCCCAAGAGTCTATCACAATCACTCACCATAACCTTCGGTCTTATGCGGGGGCTATAAGGGGTTATGTAACAAGACCCTAGAACTATGACTATGTACATTATTTTTGTATAAAGAATGTGAATTCGTTTTATTATTATTACTTTGTAGATAGTTTTTAATGCACAAATAGTATTTTTAGTTAATATTCAACCATGAAATCTATTTTGAGGAATTAATGGTTTTTTGAATTAAATAATATTTTAATAAAATATTATTATAATTAAATCACTTTTTATTAAATATAAATGATCATATAATTTTATGAATGCAATTGTAATTTTTATTAAGGTTTGACAGCTGTTTTGTCAAAACCCATGATTTTTCGGTAAATGTCAGTGTTTATTTTAGAAGTAAAAATTCACATATTTAAAAAATTATTTAGATAAAATGAAAATTATTTTTTTAATCAGGATGTTGAAATTATCAAATGGTGAATGTTTCATAAATTTCTGAGACAATCATATTTTTGGGTAAAAATTAAATACCATTTAATTATATAATGTGTTTTATGCCATCATAATGACCCATTAGTGTGGTAATAAAACAATATAAACAATATGTTCGGGCAATTTATGTTTTATCATTAAAATAATGTGATTTTGGATTTTATTTAATTATTTTACAAAGCTTTTGTGGACCCTCCAAGACTTATAAAACATTTTTTCTTTTTAAATTGTTTTGCTTGAGAGTGTGACTCACCTATACATATGAAACCCTATTATTTTAAGAAGATCAGCCATTGGCCATATAAAAATTTATTTTCCACTCCCCTTCTGAAAAACCCATGGGAAAAAACAATTGGCTAGTTTGTTTTATTTATTAGTTTAACGTGAGGTGTCCCAAACCTAAATAAGAATGAATTCCCTCTCATTTCCCATATAAACCCACCAAGCTCCCACTTCCTCCTCACTCAAGCCATTGGAGTTCGACCAACCCTGGTCATCCCTTCTATATAATCCTCCCACGGTTCCCCAGGCTCGCAAGAAGCCTCTCTCAAGCCTCTCCCAAGCCTTTGGGATCACACTTCCATGTAAGGGATTTCTTTCTTTTTCATTTTTATATAATTTTCTTTATGGTGTTATACCTTCTTTTCTATTAAAAATGATGGTGTATGATTTAAATCCTCCCCCATACTATCCTCATTTTGTTCGGATGATGGGATACCCCTTTTTCTATGATTAAAGCCTCCCATGTACACCCATTACCATGCTGAAATTCCGTGAGGGATTTCTCTCTTCTCTTTTACATCCAAGTAATTATTGTGTATTATGCATCTAAATTCAATTATGTTTGTTGGTAAATGTATCCATATGACCCACATACTATCTATTTCAAGTACATATGATGAGACACTGTTTTATATGTCATCAACTATTTTCATGAATCCATATGTCACGCTGTTATGCTGCCGAAATTGCACCGCGTTTTTCCAAGCCCAGATCATTGTATAGTGAATACCATACCCATGTCTTTATCAAGGGTATTCACCTTTATGCACATATACCAATTTAATGGTACATTCATATTTTTATTCCAAATTACTTAATTGTGGAATAAATTATAATGTTTATTGATTCCATGTTATATGATCCATGTGGCACAGTAATGCATGAAATGAAATGTTTAAGAAGGGTGTGCCCTGATAGCGCTCCAATGCATTTGGTAAAGTATAGTATCATGATACGTCATGTGAAATGGGTGTTTAATCTTGCTAATTCAAGTGAAATAAGGTTTTACTCATTCTTCAGGTGCAATGAGGGTTATTCATTCTCCATGTCCAATGAGCCTTGGCTAATGCTAATTCTATGTTAAGTGTTGTTCCCAAATTTTCATGTTATGATTATCATGATTTATCATGCCTTTATGTTCATTTTTCTCTTGTGATACATTGATATGCCTATTGTCTAAAATTTATTTCATTCCTCATGTAATTCCATGTTTATTCCCTTTTTGGGATTTATAGCCCATGCTTTTCTTATGCATTCGCTCAGGTTTTCCCATGCAATGGTAAGTATGAGGAAATGTAGTGGTCATGTAAAGGAATTTTTCAATAAATTTTTTGTGTGTTTTATGTTCTATGATGTTATGAAATGTTCTTAATACCCAAAGACACTAGACCTCTTGTCCTTCTTTGTTGCATTATTTGAATATTTTATATAATAAATTAGGTTTAAGTGTGTAATAAAAAGAAGGGTTGTCATAGTTGGTATTAGAGGACAGGTTTAGTTATTTTCGGTATTAGGATTAAAAATCCCTAGTGAATCCTTATAGAAAAGAATAAATTATATTGAAAACATATTTAAGTTTTGGTGAGTATTGAGTAAGTGATTTATCAAGAAAATAGATCCTTTTTTGGATACGATTAGTTAAAGGTGGCTCTGGAACAGCTGTATCATAGGGGTAAAACCTGAAAGCACCGCTATGAGCTATACTCTAATGGGAACTGGTGCACAACACTGGGACTTTCTTCACTCTTGGTTATGACACTCCCATGTGATATGCATTGGTAAATTGACAATCTTAGTATGAACCATTATTAAGGGAATAAAATAAATTCCCCTATGAATATATATTAGAAAGTAGATAATGGATAACATAGATATAAGTGTATAGATTCATATGTTATGGAAATAAATGTAAATTTTATGTCATCTGTTTTTTCCTTGGGATTGCCCTTCATGTGTTTACCAATTTTCATCCATAAGTTGTTTTAGATGATGTAAATAAGTAGAACCGGAATTAAAAAGTGAAAAGTTGGGTTATCGTTCATAGTTATCTGCATTATTTTACATCCATAATGTTTAGTAGTATAATCCTTACACCATAAAAAATCATGGAATTAAAGATGTCGATGAGTACGGAAAATGGGGAAATCATTGCATCCCATGAATATAACTCCTCCCCTGTCAAAATCAGTGGGTTGAATTTCCTGGCGAACCTCATCATACTCCCTCTGGTGTAATTTGAGACAATTCTCGGCATGTATTGGCATTCCATATATGAAGCCAACATAAATTGTCATGTGAGGGAAATCACTCTCCATGTAGAGAATCGACCCCTGATTCTAGGCAAGTGCAAGAAGGAAGATGTATCTTCTTTAGCTCCATCATCTCAAGGGTGGATATTACTGCACTATGAGCATGCGTATCTAGCTAAGATGATTGATTATAAGTAGGTAAATTTTTTTGAAGATATGCATATTGTGAGGGATTCACTAAAGTGTTTCCCAAGGAATTTAATAGTCTTCCGTTTAGAAAAGATGTTGAATTTTCAATTTATCTTATACCTAGGGCAAATCCAAAATCCAAGACTCTGTATAGAATGGCTACTGTGGAGCTTGAAGAGATACAGAAACAAATACAGGACAATCTAGATAAATGGTTTATATTCCCAAGTGCTTCTCCATGGGGTGCACCAGTCCTCCTAATCAGAAATAAGGATTGGTCAATGCGCCTTTGCATCAATTATCGTGAGATTAACAATATCACGATAAAGAACAATTATACACTCCCACGAATTGATTACTTGTTTGATTTGCTGTACGGAGCACAATACCTCTTCAAAGTGGATTTTCGATTTGGATATTATCAAGTAATGGTGAAGATAGAAGATATCCCCAAGATGCTTTTCGTACAAGATACAGACACTATGATTTCATACTAATTCCTTTCAGACTCACTAATGCTCCAGCAATCTTCATGTATTTGATCAATAGAGTATTCAGGGATTACCTTGACAAATGTTTTAGTTTTTTTTGTAGATGTTGTTCTGATATACTTCAAAACCAATGAGGATCATGAGGAACATCTAAGAAATGTACTAGAGACCTTGCGGAAATAGAATCTCTATGAAAAGTAAAACAAGTTTGAGTTCTAGATTAAGGAGGTCACATTCTTGGGCCATGTCATCACAAGAAATGGGATATCTAGGATCCCTCCAAAACAGATGAAATTGAGGGATAGCCGAGGCCAACATCGGTAACAGATAAACATAGCTTCTTGGGGATAGCCATATATTATTGACGATTTGTGAGAAATTTTTCATGATCATCCAACCCTATTAAAAAGAATCATCAGAATGTAGTAATGTTTTCTTGGAGTGATAAATGTGAAGAACACTTCAAGGAGTTAAAAAGGAGGCTTATCACTGCCCCCATTACAACATTGCCCACTGGTGGAGGACTTTTTTGTGTATTCAGTAATGATTCAAAGTAGGGAATGGATTGTGTGTTGATGAAAAATGACAAATCCATTGCCTATACTTGAAGGAATTTAATGTTCATGTGGAAAATTTTCCGATATATGATTTGGAGTTGGCTGTGGTGATCTTTTCTTTAAAAATTTTGATGAAATTAACTCTTTGGTTTGAAATGTTAAATATATAGGGATCAAAAAATCCTCAAGTATATATTCAGAAAGAAAGTGTTGAACATGCAGCAACAAAGATGATTAGAGCTGATCAAAGACTATGACTGCTCAATCCATTACCACCCTGGGAAAGCGAAAACGGTGGAATATTCTCTAAGTAGAAAAGACCCATCAATTCTATCATTGATGAGAATTGAGAAGGACCCAATCTTCTTAGATTTGATGAAGATGGAGATGGGAATCATAAATAAGGTAACATCATCAATCCTTTCACAAATGATTTTCAACCGTCGGATTTGAAAGGTTAAAGGATGCTCAAAAGGATGATGTGGGAATTCAAAAGAGAGTGGAAGCTCTCAGAAAATAGAAATCCTATATGTTCAATGTTAATGAAGAAAGAATTGTGAGATTTGGGAAAAGACTATGTGTTCTATCATGTCCAGAACTGAAGAAGGATCTTTTTGATGACGCACATAGTTCAAATTTCCCTATTCACCTAGGAAACACAAAGAGGTATCGAGATCTCCGAGACCATTATTGGTGGGATTATATGATGAAATACATCAGTGAGTATACATAAAAGTTTCTGGTGTGTTAGCATGTGAAGGCAGAGGGGAAGAAGTCTAAGGGGATGATGCAACCATTGCCAATACTAGTATGAAAATGGGAGAACATCACTATGGAATTTGTCATCATACATTCAAAGACATCCGAAAGAAACACTGCAATCTGTGTTGTTGTGGATTGTCTTACAAAGTATTTACACTTTATTGAAATTTGGGAGGATTTCTAATTGGATCAACTGGGAAGGATATATATTAGGGATGTAGTAAGGCCGCATGGAGTACCACTATCTATTGTATCAGAACGAGATCCAAGATTCACCTCATAGTCTTGAAGAGTCTTCAACATGCTTTAGATACAGATCTGAACATCAGTATGACTAATCATCCTCAAACTAATGGACAATCTGAGTGGACTATCCAAACACTTGAGGACATGTGGAGAGAGTGCCCAATAGTCTTCAAATGATCATGGGATCAACATATTCCTTTGGTCATGTTCTCTTATAACAATAGTTTCCACTTGAACAACCAAATGGCACCTTATGAATCCTTGTATGGGAAGTGGTGTAGAACACCATCATGTTGGGATGATGTCGGTGAGCGTAAGATTCTATGACCAAAAATGGTTGAAGGAATGGTGGAGAAGGTGAAAACCATTCAGCATCATATCAAGGTAGCCCTGAGTCACCAAAAGACTTATGTAGATAACTATCGACAAGACATTGTGTTTAAATTTGGAGACATGGTATTTCTATGCATATCTCTATGGAAGAAAGTCATAAGTTTTGGAATGAATGAGATATTATGTATTAGGTACATCACCCCCTTCGAGATTCTTGATCATGTTGGGGTTTTGGCCTATCAACTAGAACTTCCACTTACCATGGAAAAAGTACATGATATATTTCATGTATCCCTTTTAAGGACGTACATGCTAGGACCTTCAAATGTACTCTCTTCAGAGGTTTTACATCTAGAGGATGATATTAATTATGAGGACCAACTATTTATGATCTTAGATTGTAGAGAAAAAGTTATATGAAAAAAGACAATGCACCTCATCAAGGCGTTGTGGAGAAACCAAAAGTTTGAAGAAGCGATGTGGGAATTAGAGGAAGTGATAAAGCAATGTTACCCACATTTTTTTATAGTGGGAAACGAAAATGTCAAGGGTGAAATTTCTTAAGGGGGTAAGATTGTAACGACCCAAAAATTCATTAACAAAAATTCCTCTAAGTCTATTTAAATGTATTTCTTTGGTTATGTAAAATGTATGCACGTATTTAGATTTTTTTTAATTACGGTTATTAATTATGACCATTACTAATATAGTCGTTGAACATTGATCACATGATTAGAATAAATATTGGGATTTAACAAATCCAATTTACTCAAACAAAGTGATGGCCTCATCTAGTAGAATTTCCATGTACGAAGCCCATTTTTCGGAGCTCTGAAAGGAGGTGGCATCATTGGGCATCGCTCTTGACCAATCCCATTCTGAGATTGAAAACCTTATGTTTGAGTGGAACCGACTATGGGAGAAGTTGAAGTTGATAGAGATTACCACCTAAGGGATGTTATCCAAGCCACCCCAATATAATGTCACCATCGCACACTTTACCCTTCGGTCTTATCCAGGTGTTATAAGGTGTAATGTAACAAGACCCTAGATCTATGACTATGTATATTATATTTGAATAAAGATTGTGCATTCATTTTATTATTTTTATTTTTTAAATAGTTTTTAAAGCACAAATAGTATTTTTAGTTAATATTCAACTATGGAAACCATTTTGATGAATTAATGGATTTTTTAGTTAAATAATATTTTATTAAAATATTATTATAATTAAATTACTTTTTATTACATATAAATGATCATATAATTTTATGAATTCAATTGTAATTTTTATTAAGGTTTGAAAGCATCATTGTCCTAACCCATGAATTTTCATTAAATGTCAGATTTTATTTTAGAAGTTAAAATTTCACATATTTATTAAATAATTTAGATAAAATGAATATTATTTTTGTAATCAGGATATCGAAATTATCCAAAAGTGAATTTTTCATAATTTTCTGATACAATCAAATTTTTTGGTAAAAATTAAATACCATTTAAATATATCATGTGTTATATCACATGGTAATGACCCAATAGTGTGGTAATAAAAAAATATAAAAATTACATTCTTCCAATATATGTTTTAGAATTAAAATAATGTGATTTTATATTTTTTTTGTTTTATTTTAGAATGCTTTTTTGGACCCTCCAAGACTTATAAATCATTTTGTCTTTTTAAATTATTTTCCTTGAGAGTGTGACTCACCTCCACATAAACATCCCTATTATTTTAAGAAGTTCGTCCATTGGAATTATAAAATATTTTTTTCCACTCCCCTTTGGACGAAAACAGGGGAAAAAACCTTCGGCAGGTTTGTGGTATTGATTAGTTTAATGTGAGGTGTCCCAAACCTAAATAATAAAGAATTCCCTCTCCTTTCCTATATAATCCCACCCAAACTCCTACTTCCTCTTCACTCAAATCCTTTGGATTTCAACCAACCCATGACCTCCTCTCTCTATAATCCTACCAAGGTTCCCCAAGGACCGATGAATCCTCTCTCAAGCCTCTATTAAGCCTTTGGGATCAGACATCCAAGTAAGGTATTTCTTCATTTCTCATTTTTGTCTAATTTTGTTAAAGTAGTTATGCCATTTTGTTTTCAATTACAACTATTGGGGTATGATTTATAACCACCCCCATACAGTCCACTTTATTTTTGGATGATGGGAGACCCCTTTATCTCTCATTAAAGCCTCACATGTACACTTATTACCATGCTGAAATTCAGTTTGGGATTTCTCTCACCTCTTTAACATCCAAGTAATTCCTCTGTATTATGCATCTAAATTCCATTATGTTTGTTGGGATATGTATACATATGATTCATTACTATCCATTTCATGTACATATGATGTGACACCATTTTCTATCTCATCAATTATTTTCATGAATCCTTATGTCACATCGTTATGCTGCCGAAATTGCACTATGTTTTTCAAATCCAAGATCATTGTGTAGTGAATAACATACCCATCTTTATCAAGGGTATTCTACTTTATGCATATACACCTATTTAACGGTACTTTCATGTATTTATTCAACATTACTTAATTGTGGAATAACTTATAATGTTGATTGATTCCATGTTATATGATCTATGTGGAACACTTATGCATTAAATGAAATGTTTAAGAAGGGTGCACCCTGATAGTGCTCCAATGTATTAGGTAAAGTATAGTATCAAGATATGTCATGATCAATGGGTGTTGACTAATTATAATTCAATTGCAAAGAGGTCTTACTCGTTCTTCATGAGCAATGAGGGTTTACTAACGCTCCATGTGCAATGAGCCTTGGCTCATGCTAATTCAATGTTAAGTGTTGTTGCAACATTTCCATGTTAGGATTATCATCCTTTATCCTGAATTTATGTTAATTTTATATTATGCTCCATTGATATGCCTATTATATAACATGTATTGTATTATTCATGTTATTCCATGTTTATTCCCTTACTAGGCTTTATAATTCCCCAATTTCTTATGCATGTCCTCAAGTTATCCCCTGTAATGTTAATTATGAGGGAATGTTGTGGTCATGTAAAAGAAGTTTTCAATAAATATGTTGTGTGTTTTATGTTCTAAGATGTTATGTAATGTTCCTAAGACCAAAATACATTATACCTATAGATATTCTATGTTTTATCAGGTGAATATTTTATATAATAAATCAGGTTTAAGTGTGTAATAAAAAGCAGGGTTGTTATCATCCATGTTATGAAATGGGTCTGTTTTCATTGGTTTATTCTTATGAATACACTACATCTGTTTATAAAAGGCTTGACTCTTTTTGCAAACTATAATTTGGAAAATCCATCTATTAGTCTGGAGAGATTTAATGTGTGTCTAATATAGGATGTGTTCTACAATATCTCATTACAATTCAAGTAAAGTGATGTATTTTTTTACCAAATTGATATATGAATTTGTTCTGATGTAAGGTAAATTATTTGTTTTTTTAACTTTTAATCAATTGCTTCCCCTCTTTTATATTGAAATTCAAGTAAGGTTACTTCTGTTTATTTTTCTTTATCATTTTGTATGTATAAATTATTTTCAAATTTATGTTTTTATAGGTTGTTATGTGTGTTTTTGGGTATCGTTAACATTAATGGATAATCTGGTCATGTGTAAGGGTTTTCTTTATTTAAAACCATAAAAACTTATTATTTTATTTTAAAATATATTTATTAATGATGATATGGTGTTTAATGGTGTACAAATCTAGATTTTCAAATCAATAAGACAATATAATATGTTTTTCTTATTTTCTGTATTTATTAATCTATTCAATTTTAAGAGAACCCTTAGTATGGTTTTTAGGTTGTTATTATTGTTTTATAAGGTTAGGTTTTAAGTTTTTCAAACTATGTTTATTTTTAAGACATATACATATATATGTATATACACATATATATTTATATCTTTCCATCTATGTATAATTAATTTAAGAACATATATTAGAATAGAGAATATATATTTTTGGTATGTAGATTATAATTTTAAATAAATATTTTTATTTATTGATTCATGTTTTAATTCATGGTTGAGTTGTGAGATTAATTATTTTATTATGTTTCGATATTCATTATTATATGAATATATTATATTTATAAAAATTATGTTTTAATAATTTTTCTACAATGTAGAGTATTATTTATCAAGTTTATGTTTTAATTTGATTTAATATTTGCAACGTCCCGGTTTCAGGTGCCACTCAACTGGTGCCCCGAACCCGATTCGCCATGTGACCTCAAGCGCATTTCCCCAAACACCAGAGGTTGCCGACTAGTAGTGAGGGCCCATGTCTAATAGTGGTGAAACTATACACTCATTTGTCAAAGTGTAGCGTAGTGGAAAGAATAAAACATACAAAAAAAGTGGAAGAAAATCACCATACATAACTGAAATAAATAATTGTAGTAGATATAACCAATAAGTATATAAATAATGATGCAACATGCTTCAATTATATGAAAACAACTAGAAAATGTTACCCAATCAATACAATACAACTGAAGTACAATTACAGAAAAGCAAAATAGAATAGCCCGCGGCATCAGGAGCCAAAGATCAGTCCCATGCTCTCCTACACCCCAGAAGCAATCAAGTAGCTGTATAGGGACACTTTCCCTTATGTACACCTGCAGAAACGTAATCTGTTTGAGCCGAAAAGCATGACCCAAACATGGTTTGAGAAATAAATCCAAATAGGAACCCACTAAAGGCTCGTGCCCAGCTTTGTGAAACTATGAAACAACCACGTGCAGTAGTAAAATGAAATAAACTAAGACGTACTCAAAAGTAAATAACTTAACAGTTAAATTTCCATTTAATTATTCATTTAATCAATTTAATATAAGAAAAAACCATAGTGCATTTCTATGTAAACAGTCAGCGTCATTAGAGAAAAAAAATCTCATCCTCAGGTAATCAGAATCCAACCCATAGGTAATTGCCACAGACATAACATATTTTATAGTCAGGCGTAGGTAGTGTCACCCACATGCACAGATTCTATTGCCCTCAGGCACAAAATAATTTTCCCTCAGGCTAGGATAAAAACTGCCCTTGGGCTAAGCAAAACAACACCCACGGTCTAAGTAAAACACTTCCCTCAGGCACAAGTAACCGGTCCATTCCCAACATGTATATAAACATTCACTTTCAATTCCACTCAAGGCAATTCTTCAATCAATACTTTAACGGCACACCCTCGAGTATCCCGTCCAAACGGCTAAACAGAGGAACGCACCCCCAGGGTGGTCCTAGATCCAAGCAGTGATCCCGAACAACAGTTTTAACATTTTATTAATTACCTATACAATTATAGGTATTTAATATATCCAAGGCCTCAGCCACACGACACCCCATATATGGGTTCATAGCTCAAAAAACACACAAAATGCACAACAGTTGAAAAAAACACCAAGCCACCTACCTTAAACACCCACGAATGATATATGCGAACGACACCTTCTGAAACGTCCAAGAATGCCATATATCTGAGGTAAAATAATTCTTTCTTAAATGAAAATAACTCTCGTTAGGGAATGAATTGGCAAAAACGATTAAAAAAGAGTGTAGGGCTTACCTGTGTGGTTCTAACGGGATCGTCCGAAGTGGAAATGGATTCCAGACGTGTGCTCGGCGGATCTCTAAAGCTTCGGCCTCCTCTCCCACTCCTTCTTCCCATTCTAAGCCTTCCCTGTGAATAGGGGAAGCTACTGACTATTTTAAGAAAAAAACAAAGTAAACGGTGTGTACTTCCAAGTACATGGCGTTTACTTCCCATTTTTTAACTGTTCATCTGATGGCTTCCTGCCGGCACTGCACTGTTCACCTGCCGACATGACTACACGGTGTGTCTTCATGAGTACACGGTGTGTGCTGCCCCACAACTAGCCACCACCTTACTATTCACCTGTCGTCTGACTACACGGTGTGTAAAGGACCACTACATGACGTGTAGTCAGTTCCTACACTCCTCATCACCGACATGGCCACTCGCCCCGTGTACCCATCCCACATGGCCAGAAGTACACGGTGTGTGGAGAAGTACACGACATCTACTTCAAAAATTTGGGATTTTACCCATTTTCCTTAATTTTATAAAAACACCTAAGTAATGGAGAAAAGAAGAAACCCGTACCTCAATGATTAGAACCAGGTGCTTACAAACTTTCCCCTTTAAAGCAATTTGTCCACGAATTTCCCTTCTAATGGTGGAGAAGATATAGCTCAGAACAGCTCTGGCCACTAAGCATGTATGTCAATCTCCCTCTCCCAGGATTCGTCCTTCACTCGGCCATGCTTCCATAGCACCCATATGAGAGGAACTGACTGACCTCCGAGAACCTTCGTGCTACTGTCCACGATACGAATCAGATGCTCATAAAAGGATACATCAAACTGAAGCTCATCCTTCTCTGGATGAAATGGGTGAGATGGGTCTGAATGATAGCGGTGCAACTGAGATACATGGAAGACGACGTGCATGGCTCGGAACCTCTATGGCAACTGCAACCGATATGCAACCCGCCCAACTCTATCCAAAATCTCAAATGGCCCCACATATCTCAGTGAAAGTTTACCCTGTCTCCTGATCCGCCTGGGTCCTTGCCTCGGTGAAACACGCTAGAAAACATGATCCCGACCACGAGCTCCAAAGGTCATCTGCGGCAAAAATCATAAGATTTTTGACGAGACTGCGCATTAGCCATACGCTTCTGAATCAACTGGACCTGCTCAAAAGTCTCCTGCACGAGACTTGGTACCAATAAAGCTACCTCACCTGCCTCTGACCATCAAAAAGGTGATCGGCATGGCCTACCATATAAAGCCTCATAATGTTCCATCTCGATAGTTGCCTGAAAACTGTTATTGTATGAAAACTAGACTAGTGGTATATGCTTATCCCAAGAGCCCCGAAAGTCTAGGACGCATGCACGCAGCATGTCCTCAAGCACCTGAATCATACGATCTGACTGGACATCTGTCTGAGGGTGGTATGATGTGCTCAGAAGCACCTCTGTACCCAGTGCCTTCTGGAAACCCTTCCAAAAATGAGATGTAAAATGGGCATCCCTATCCGAAAATATAGAACTAGGGACCCCATGAAGACGTGTGATCTCTAGGATATACAATTTCCCGAGGTCGTCAACACCGAAGGTCTCCTTGATCGGAAAAAAGTGAGCTACCTTCGTGAGTCTGTCCACAACAACCCACATGACATCATTGACTTGAGGAGACCTCGGAAAACCAGTCACTAAATCCATCACGACATCATCCCATTTCCACTCTAGAATAGGTAACTGCTATAATAGTCTAGCTGGTCTCTGATGCTCCGCCATCACCTACTGATAGGTGGAACACCTCGAAACAAAACTAGCCACATCTCTCTTCATACACGGCCACCAGTACTGACGTCTCAAGTCACGGTACATCTTGGTAACCCTGGGATGAACTACCCAAGATGAAACATAAAACTATCGCATTAGATCCTCGCGTATATCCCATGTAACCCATACTCGTCCATGGAAACGTAGTACCTCGTCATCACCAATCGTCCATCCAAGAGGAGGGTCCTCACTTGACACCGACTCCCGTGGAACTAGGGCTTCTATATCAGATAGCCGTCTCTTCCTCACTCTATCTAGGAGGGTAGAAGTCACAGCTAGAGATGAAAGATAAGTCTGCCCCTGACTATCATGCACCTCAAGATGCATCTTGAGAATAAGTCCATAAGCTGTCACTCACCACTGGCCTCCTGCACAGGCTGTTTCTTAGTCTTCCTGCTCAGTGCATCAGCTACTGCATTACCTTTACCAGCTCTATAGGAAATCTCAAGATCAAAGGACTGTAGGTACTCGACCCTCCTCCTCTGCCTGAGATTTATGTCACACTGAGTAAAGATATACTTGAGGATTTTGTGGTCGGGGAAAACCACAAGCTGCTCTGCCAATAGATAATGTCTCCAACACCGCAACACATGAACAACTACAGCCAACTTGAGATCATGCGTTGGGTAATTCCTCTCATGTGGCCTCAACTACCGAGACCCGTACGCAACAACTCGATCACCCTACATCAACACTACTCCCAGCCCAATACCTGATGCATCACTGTAAACTGTTTAGATCTTCCGTTGCTCTAGGAGTATTTGGATTAGTGTTAATGTCAACCTTCCTTCCAGGTCATGAAAGGCTTTCTCGCAAGCTTCTGACCAAATGAACTTCACACCCTTCTTTGTCAGACCCATCAACGACGCTGCTAGGATGGAGAAGTCTGGTATAAAGCATCTGTAGTAACCAGCCAGCCCTATGAAACTCTGTATATCAAACACGTTCTTAGGATGCTCCTAGGAAACAACTACTCGCACCTTCTCCAGGTCTATGTCAACTCCTGCCTATGAGATTATATGACCCAGGAAGTGAATCTGGTCCATCCAATAGTGGCACTTTGAGATCTTATCATATATTTGATGCTCTCTTAGTGTACTCAATACGATCTCTTGATGGGTGGCATGGTCGTGTCGAGTGTGAGAGTACACTAAGATGTCGTCCATGAATACTACCACAAAAGAACCAAGATACAAATGGAACACACAATTAATTAGAGCCATGAAAACTGCTAGCGCGTTCCTATGTCCGAACGGCATAACCATGTACTCATACATAATATATATGCTTAGAAATGTTGTAAGCAGTATATCTGATGGTCTCACATGCAGCTGATGATATCCTGATCTCAAGGTAAACTTCGAGAACACTCGTGCTCCATGAAGTTGATCAAAAAGATCATCAATCCTTGGTAAGTGAGATCAGTTCTTAACTGTTAACTAGTTCAGATTTCGATAATCCACAGAGAGTCTGAGGGTACCGTCCACCTTCTTCGCAAAAAGGACAGGAAAACCCCAAGGAGAAGTACTCGGTCAGATGAAAACCTTCGCCTGTAACTCCTCTAACTACCACTTGAGATCCTGAATCTCAGGTGTGGCCATCATATATGGGGGGATGGACACCAGTGCTACTCCTGGAATGATCTCAATAGAGAAATACACCTTTCACTCCGGAGGTAGACCTAAAAATTCATACGGGAAGAAATCCCTAAAACAATCAACCAATGGGGAAAAATTCGTCTAACAAGTTCCCTGATCATCCAGGTATATGCTAGAAATCTGGGTTGTGACTCCACCTCGCCCATGATGCTATGGTCCAGCTCAACTTTCCTGAACATCCCATTAACCCTTGAATAGATACTCATTTCCCTCTAGTGATGTGAAACTCACCTTGCGACGATAGCAGTCTACAATGGCTCGAAAGGGAACCAACCAGTCCATCCCAAGAATGAAGTCATAGATTGTCATCTCTAAGACATAGAGATCCCATATAAAGTGACACCCACAAACCTAAAGGGGGAACTCCTTGCGCTGATGCACACCAACCATTATAGTCCCCAACGGAGTGTCTCGCGTCATGATATCAAAAAAGTAGAAACAAAGATCCCATGGATCTCCATAATGGGTACATATATGAAACTATGTGCAGCACCCGTATCGAAAGGTACTGAAGATTAAATAGAAGCTAATAGAATAGTACCTCTGATAGTAGAAGGTCAAAGATCCTGGTTCTGTTGGGTCTGTTGCACTGCATATGTATGCCCAGTGTTGCGTCCCTGCGACATAGCCTAGCTGCCCTAAGCTATCCCGCCCTGCTGCCTCTGAGAACCTGGTGTCTTGCTACCACGACCACGAACACCATCTCTGCCTGCACGCCCTGACGTATTCCAGTTCCCAGACTGGTAAGAAGCCACTGGTCCTTCTCTCACACGTGGTGTCTACAAAGAACCCCTCTCACTATCCACTGGTGGAAATTCCCAAAAAAAAGCGCTGCAGATGACCCATCCTACCGTAAGCTCGGCACTCCACTAGATCATGTGGACACTACGACCTCTTGTGTCCCTCTTTACCACAATGGTACCATGTGACCGGGCCACCTAAAGAAGCTTCATGGCCGGTACTGTCACCCTAAGAGAAGTCTATATGTCTCTTACTCATGCTAGTAGGAATAGTACCAGTAACTGGTGCTGAACTGCCCTGGCCCACACCACTAGATTTCTGTAGGTTCCTCTCTGCAATAAGAACCTGGTTCACAATAGCATGTACTAAAGGCAACCTGAAAACATTCACCAGTGCTCGGATGTCATATCAGAGACCATCCTCAAAGCACCTGGCTCTCAATGTCTCATCACCCACTAGCATGTGTGAAAAATGTTGAAGCTTGGTAAAGTGAGCAGAATAGTCCATCACCGAGATAGAACCCTACTATATATTCATGAACTCTCGATCACTATCTTCCCTTAGCATCTATGAGAAAGAGAAGTCATAGAAGACTACCTAAAAATATTCCCATGCCATGTCTCTGTGATGCTCTGACTGGGTGGTAACATCCCACCACCTCTTGGTGGAATCACATAGCATATAAGTCGTGAGCTTGACCCTCCACCCTGGTGGTATCTCAAGATGCTCAAAAATAGTCTGCATCGACCCCAGCCAAGACACCGCCGCCTGTGGTCGACCATCCCCAGAAAACGGAGGCGGATACTGGTGCTGGAATATACGTGTCAGCTCGGCCGTAGATGTGGCAGCCTGCGCTGCTCCCTGAAAGGTCTGCATGAACTGCATAAAGCCTTCACAGAACTGTGCCTCCTCTCTTGTGTCTTGTATAACAGCTGGCACTGCATCTGGATCTACTAGAGGATCTACTGGTAGCCCATGGTCCACCATCTCTGGAATATACTCGTTGCCGCTCTCCTGGCGAACAATGTGTGGTCGTCTATGTGGCATGACACTACAAGGTCAAAAACATGCCTTAGATTCAACATTATCAAGACTAAAAATGAAGGAACCAAAAAGGGAACAAGAGGAAGAAGGCACTTCATGATTTTAAAAACAAGACTACACGATGTGTAAAATAACTACACGGCGTGTACTTGACTTCTCTTCCCATGCCCGTGTCCTTCCACACGGCTAAGCCACACGACTACCATTGAACAAAAACTACATGGTGTGTATAATAGCTACACGGCATGTATGGTGTTATTTTCCGACTACCCATGTCGTTTCTGACACGACCGACTACCCGGCTTGTAACTACACGACGTGTTACACCCACACACAGCGTGTACACCACCCCGTTTCCCAGCCACATAGCTAAGTCCACATGCTCTGTCCTCGGATAAGACTACACAGCGTGTCCCATAGGTACACGACATGTTCAAGGAGAGGTGACACCGACCCGTGTTGTTAGTCACACGACCGAGTCCCCATGAAACATTACACGACGTGTTCATGGAGAGGTGACACTGACCCATGTTGTTTGTCACATGGCCGAGTCCCCAGGACACAGTACTCAACGTGTTCAATAGTGGACACGGCGTGTATGTCTCAGGGTCTCCTCTGTTAGTGTTGTTCATTACACGGGCGGACTCCGGGTCAACACCACACGACTTGTACATCCGGTACATGGTGTGTGTTCCCCAAACATTCCATACCCCATGTCGCCCGCACACGGTTTGTGACACTAGAAGAGACTAAACGACGTGTACTCTAGGTACATGACGTGTACATAAAAAGTTTGTTTTCCTTCCTGAACAGAAGGGCATACACGACATGTTTAAAGATACAACATGGCGTTTATACTGGGTTTCTGAACAGTATGCCTCAGAAACTTCCCCGGAACCCAGATAATACAGAAAAACAACACCTAAGTGTCAAATTCCGACTCGTGAAGGCCCATAATTTCCAGCATTCAAATTATGACATCTTATCTGTGTTATAAAAAAAATAAACAATCAATGAGACACCAAATTCCAGTCAATGAGGGCCCATACTCCCTAAATGCCAAAGTTTGGTGTTCATTCTATAATTATGCTCAAATAAAATTACCTTATCGCACAACATGTATTTTATCAAATCAATTTTCACAACAGCATGCTTTACTAGCACAACAACTATCACAACAACATGAGACTTCTAATGCACCTACATGGCATGGAAACTATGCATGGCATGTAATTTCTAGCATGTGTCTATATGATGCATGAGATGGAATACCCTCATCTCATCGGGCTACAACTAAATAGAACTCATAGATAAAATATAACCAACACAATCTCAAGTGCATCACCCAATGGTGAAATTAAATCAACTATAAATTGAAAAATCAGTTAAATTTCAATCATGATGTAAATTGGATTTTCCCTGTATGCGGGTTAGCTACATGATTAGTCACTGAAAGTGGCTAATATTAATTTTTAATATCTTTATATTCATTTTTCCAAAGTCCATAAACATTGTTTTTAGTGCATTACATAAATAGAACTTCATTTCTCATCAAAAATGCAATTCATGTTTAAAATGCAAATTTGGGCCCAATCATTCATTTGTTTGTGTACAACATTATATTAATTTTATGAATTTGAAATTTTGGTATGTGATTTATCACTTTGTTTGGAACATTTTATCTTTTAGGTCCGATGGATGAATCCCAACGGAATATGGATAAGATTGCGCCTGAAGGCAGAAACCTGCTGGAAAAAGCATAATGGGCCTAAGGCCCATCAAAAAATGTGGGGCCCATAAACCAAGCCCAATCAAGCTAAAATTTATACAGTATAACTATATAAATATTAGAATCATTTTATTAAACTTTGGCCGGAGCTAATTCAGATGTTTTCATGATGATAAAGAGATCTGAAGTGGAGATTTTAATAGTGGACCCGACATTAATGCACATAAATCGGTCACACCATTTCGCCTATAACATCCAAACAGATGAGCCAAATGTTCTGAAATTTTTACAGATCATATAGGACAGATGGAAGAAGATATTTATCTTCTACAACCTATCCGGATTCGTCCATTTTCAATTACTAATTCACAGGACAATATGGTGGACGAATCTGGATTGTTTTCCAGGTCAAATTCGAAACATCAATTTCCTTTTGATTATTCACTCTCCATTTTACTCTATTAATTTTTGGATGGTGAATTAATTATTGGGGGATGGACCTAAGGCTCCTAATATGACTATATAAGGACCTAGTGGTTAAGGGAAAAGTGGGGGTGGATATTTTACTTATCATCTTTTGTTTCTGGTTTCATTGTAAGGTTGTGTTTCCAAATTTCCTTTGTAATGTTTTCCATTTCCATTTAAGATTCTTTTTTGTATCTTTATGTTCTTAATCAACTTATTTCTCTTCTATATTTTTCATTTAAATTATTAAAACTTTATTATCAGAAAGCACAGTGATATCTCTGTGTTGTTGTGAATTAGTTCACAAATAGGTGTGAATTTCATTCACACACACGGAGGAGTGCTCGTTATTTCCGCGGTTTTAATTTCTTCAATCCAATTCTTGTTAGTCATCTTCTTCCCACCATTGAGAGTATACCATAAATGGAGGGCTAACACTTTAATGGGTTGATCTTAGGAGGATGCAAAGGATGGATTGAATGTTATTCTATGAACGAATTGTTGTTAATTGGATAATTAATTTAAGACATCCATTCTTCAGTTATTTCTACTCTTCATCTTTACTGTGCTTGAGAAAACTAAATTCAATTACTAAATGACCATATACCTCGGAGAGATCATTAATTTGGTTCTCTATGTGTATAGGGGATTAGTAATTGTGTTTAGTAATCTCCAAACCAGAAAATGATGAAGGTAGTGTTATTTTTGAAGAATGGATTCATCAAGAATTAATAAAACCAAAATTGTTTAAAGAAGTAAAATTCATTCAATCCACCCCGAGCTTAATCCTAGATCAACCCATTTTCATTGAATTGAATTCAAGTAGGTTTCATAGTGTTATTTAAACCATCCAAAATTGAACCCAAAGTTGGCTACATCAAAGCCTATCCTTCACCAAATCATAGCGTCTCAAGGTTACTTCTTTGGTCCCTGTGGATTCGACCCCTACATGTACTACATCGACTGCTTTTACCAGTAGGTTAAATTTGGGCACAACCAAATTTTGGCGCCGTTTCCAGGGTCCCATGTAAGTACCTTAGATACTGATCTTCTTTTCTCACCCCAATTTCACTATTCTCACCCTAATTTCTCTTCTCTATTACCCTTTTTGTTTCTGCGTGTCCAAGATTCCCAAAAACAACTTTCAATCAACTCCAATGGATTATCTTCAAAAATGACCATTAATATACCAAGACTATAATCAACTGAAAAATCAATATTTTGAATCACCTCACATAGAAAATTTCATTGACAAAACAATGATTGAATACACCACACTAGATGATATGTACAATCAATTGGATGATGATTGTTTAAAGGATAAATTTCCATACCTCTCGAGGATGATTGAAAAGATCAAACATAATGATGTTCATGATGTCCAAGCATCTATCAATCCTAATTCTGAAAAAATTCTTGAACATTTGTGTGAGAAAATGGATAAAATGAATTCATAGGGTTCATCTTTAGGAGTAGAACTACAAAGCATTGAAATGGTTGTGAAACCCATTCCCACTCAGGTTGTCTCTTCCTCATCACTAATACAAGAATATTTTCTCTCACAAACCTCATATGAATTTATTGAAGAACCAACCATTGGATTTGGGATAGTTGATGATAATCAAGGAATTGTTGATGGATGCTTAAATCAAGAGGAAACTGATTTTTTGTATTCACAAGAGGGAAACGTGACATTGTGGATGGAGAGTCCTGAATATTTCTCCATTGATGATTTTTCAATAAAACAAATCACTGAACAATTGGGAGGAATACAAAACATTGAGCCCATACCCACAGCTCAAATTCAACTAGAAACTTTTGGGGATGAATCATATTTTAAAAAAGTACCAATTCTTTCTAAAATTTTGGGAGAATAAACTGAAATTCATTCAAATTTACAATATTTATTAGGAAATTAAAATTGACCAGAACTCAAAATCATTATCCTTCCTTCCCCAGACAAGATTTCCATCATAGGTGGTAAAAAAGACCTTGCAGTTTTAGTTCATTCATCTAAAGAAGCCAATAATTTTGGAATGGTAATTGATGTCTTAGGAAATAATATAAGTTCAAATCGATCTACCATTTCATATATTCCTTGGATTTTACCAATCATTGTAGAAAATAGGATTTTACATGAAACAAATTTCAAAAAAATAATCAATCTCAATCTTATTGATGTGGAAAAAGATCGGTTAATTAAAATGGTTAAAGATGGAATTGGATAAGTAGGGGGTAAAAGTCGAGCTAACGACGTTAAACAAAAACGTTGCATGGGAGGCAACCCGTGGTTTTCATGTTTCCAATATTTTTGGAATCATATTAATTTTTCAAATAGGATTAATAAATAATTTTGATATTTTAAAAATATAAAAATAAAAAATAGACTGTTGACCTGTTCTTATTTTATGAGTAAGGATGGGTATGAAAGGGGAGCACCGTATTCATCTGTGTCACACAGTGTGATCCCTGAGTAATACCTTACCCAGAAAATATAATGAAGACAATGTATCATCAGTTTATTTTATTTTATTTATGTTTTTTGTAGGTTAAAAAAAATTAGACTCTTGGCCTGTTCTTATTTTATGAGTATGGAAGGGTATGATAGGGGAGCACTGTATTCATCCGTGTCATGCAGTGTGATCCCTGAGTAATACCTTACCCAGAAAATATAAAGAAGACAATATATCATCAGTTTATTTTATTTATGTTTTTGTAGGTTAAAAAAAATTAGACTCTTGACCTGTTCTTCTTTTATGAGTATGGATGAGTATGAAAGGGGAGCACCGTATTCATCCGTGTCAAGCGGTGTGATCCCTGAGTAATACCTTACCCAGAAATTTAAAAGAAGACAATGTATCATTAGTTTGATTTAAAAAAAACATGAAAACCCATAAAAATGACGATACTTGGAATTAAATAAATCAATGTGTTGTTTGTTTTGTCTGCTTTGTCCTTATTTTTATGGTTCAAGAACTATTTTGGGTGATACATGTTCAATCAAGGAGGTGCCTACATCCAACAATAGATCAAAGGAGTAATCTGGATCATCATGAACCTCAACATCAAAAACCAGGTGAATTTTTACCAGGTTTATCATTATCAATTTCATCTTTTAACTCCTATAATACCCCTTCTAACTTTTCTTTTCTTTAAACAATGGGGACAATGTTATTCTATGTTGGGGGGAGATAAAAAATGATTTTTTTTTGAATAAAAACATGCATGAAAAGAAAAATTACATTAACCTTGAACATGATAACACACATTGCAAACTCTAAAACTGGATATCAAATAAATTTTTCATGCCTTGATTCTGATTTTAATGCAAGTTTAAGTTCATGAGCATAGTTTTTGGAAAGTGCGGTTGTTTGATGTGATTTTTCAATGTTTACATTTTCATCCTCTTAATAAAAATGCCACAATGCACGTCTACTGAATCGTGGGTGTAAATTTGATTTGTTGGGTCCCTTTCATTATAGCATAGGGTTCTGGGCTTACTTTTAGTTTAATTTGAGTATAAAAAAACAAATAAAAACAAATAAAAAATGACCACATAGAGCAATGTTTTGTCCAAAAGTGTGGCGTCCGGCACTTGGGGATCATTACTCCATAGTTGTCTTGCCCAGATTTAGGCTTTATATCTCTATTGTACAGCATGAAATTGACAATATGTGTGGCGTCCGACACTTGGGGATCGTGACTCCATAGTTGTCTTGCCCAGAGTTAGTCTTTTCATATCTATTGGGGTTAAAAAATTAAAATCAAAATAAAAATAAAAAAATGGATACTCATCTTAAGGTTTAATGTGATTCCCACCTAGAGCTTCCATTTTTCCCCTTGAACAATAAAATGGTCCCCATATCTTTTATGATTCACAACAATTTATCATGCTTAATTGGAATTGGATGAAATGTGGTGAAGAATTTGAACAAAGGAATGGGATTGGGCTTGTTATATGATTATGGAGTAGCTTGTTTTTAATGATTTTGATGGGTTTTCATAATGTTTTTGGTATTAGATATTTGGGTGAGCAATGTGTGTTAAAATGTTTTTGGAAAAGGGGATTTAAATTTCCTATTTGTAATTTTATTTTTGCTCGAGACTAGCAAAACTCAAGTTTGGGGGTGTGATTAGTCACTTATAGTGGCTAATATTAATTGTTAATATCTTTATATTCATTGTTCCAAAGTCCATAAACATTGTTTTTAGTGCATTACATAAATAGAACTTCATTTCTCATAAAAAATGGAATTAATGTTTAAAAGGAAAATTTGGTCCCAATCATTCATTTGATTGTGGACAACAATATATTCACTTTCCGAATTTGAAATTTTGGGATATGATTTATCGCCTTGTTTGGAACATTTTATCTTTTATGTCCAATGGATGAATCCCAAAGGAAGATGTATAATTTTGCGCCTGAAGGTAGAAACTTGCTGGAAAAAGCATAATGGGCCTAAGGCCCATCAAACAACTGTGGGGACCATATACCAATCCCAATGAATCTAAAATTTATACAGTGGAAAGATAATAATATGAGTCTCATTTTATTCAACTGTGGCCGGAGCTAATTCTGATGTTTTCAAGATGATAAAGAGATCTGCAGTTGAGATTTAAATGGTGGAACTGACATTGATGCACAAGAATCCGTCAATCCATTTCGACCATAAATTCCAAACGGATGAGCCAAATTTTCTGAAATTTTTACATCTCATAGAGGACGGATGGAATAAGATATGTCTCTTCTACAACCCCTCCGGATTCGGCCTTCTTCAATTTCGAATTCATACGTCAATATGGTGGACGAATCTGGACAGTTTTCTGGGTCAAGTTCGAAAATCAATTTCCTTTTGATTATTCACCCTCCATTTGACTCTATTAATTGTTAGGGAGTGAATTAATTATTGGGGGATGGACCTAAGGCTCCTAATATGCCAATATAAGGAGCTAGTGGTGAAGGGAATAGTGGGGGTGGATATTTTTCTTATCATCTTTTTCTGCTAGTTTCATTGTAAGGTTATGCTTCCAAATTTCCTTTGTAATGTTTTCCATTTCCATGTAAGTTTCTTTTTTGTATCATTATGTTCTTAATATACTTCTTTCTCTTCTATATTTTTCATTTCATTTATTAAAACATTATAATCACAAATCACAGTTATATCTCTGTGTTGTTGTGAATTAGTTCACACATAGGTGTGAATTTCATTCACACACACGGAGAAGTACTCGTTATTTCCGCGGTTTTAATTTCTTCAATCCAATTCTTGTTAGTCATATTCCGCCGACCATTGAGATTATAACATCAATGGATGGCTAAAACATTAATGGGTTGATCATAGGAGGATGCAAAGGCTGGATTGAATGTTATTTTATGAACGAATTGTTGTTAATTGGATAATGAATTTAAGACATCCATTCTTTAGTTATTTCTACTCTTCATATTTACTATGCTTGAGCAAACAAAATTCAATTACTAAATGACTATATACCTCAGAGAGATCATGAATTTGGTTCTCTATGTGTATAGAGGGTTAGTAATTGTGTTTAGTAAGCAACAACTAGAAAATGATGGAGGTAGTGTTATTTTTGAAGAATGGACTAATCAAGAAATAATAAAACCAAAATTGTTTAAAGAAGTAAAATTCATTCAATCCACCCTGAGCATAATCCTAGATCAACCCATTTTCATTGAATTGAATTCATGTAGGTTTCTTAGTGTTATTTAATCCATCCAAAATCGAACCCAAAGTTGTCTACTTCCAATCCCATCCTTCACCAATCATAGCGTCTCAAGGTTACTTCTTTGGTCCCTTTGAATTCGACCCCTACATGTACTACATCGACCGCGTTTACCAGCAGGGTAAATTTGGGCGCAACCACTACACCTGGGCACAACTTATTACCAACTACCGTTCTTTTTATCCTTGACTATGGCTCCAAATAAAAAGTCAAAGAAAAGAACTTCTTTGATACCACATTGTAACGTCCCGGTTCCGGATGCCACTCAACGGGTGCCCCGAACTCAGTTCACCACGTGACCTCAAGCACATTTACCCAAATTCCAGAGGATGATGACTAGCAGTGAGGGCCCAGGTCTGATAGTGCGGAATCATTGCCCTCATTTGTCAAAGTGTAGCACAGTAGAAGAATAAAACCTACAACAAAAGAGAAAGAGAATAACCATACGTAACTGAAATAAACAACTGTAGTAGATATAACCAACCAGTATATAAATAATGATGAAACATGCCTCAATTCGATGAAAACAGCCAGAACATGATACCCAATCAATACAATACAACTGAAGTACAAGTACAAAAAAGAAAAATAGAACATCTCATGGCATCGCGAGCCAAAGCTCGGTCCCATGCTCTCCTACACCCCAACAACAATCAAGTACCTATATAGGGACCCTTGCCCTTATCTACACCTGCAGAAATGTAATCTGTTTGGGCCGAAAAGCATGACCCAAACAGGGTGTGAGAAATAAATCCCAGTAGGCACCCACCAAAGGCACGTTCCCAACTGTGTGAAAATATGAAACAACCATGTGCAATAGTAAAATGCAATAAACTATGAAGTACTCAAAAGTAACTAACATAATAGTTAAGTTGCCATTTAATTATTCATTTAATCCATTTAATATAAGAAATTACCACAATGAATTTCTAAATAAATAGTCAGCATCCTCAGACAAACAAAATCTCATCCTCAGGTAATTATAATCCAACCTGCTGGTAACTACCCACAGGCATAATAGATTTTATCATCAGGCGTAGTTATTGTCACCCTCAGGCATAGAGTCTATTGCCCTCAGGCACGAAAGAATTTCCATCAGGCTAGGATAACAACTACCCTCGGGCTAAGCAAAACAACGCCCATGGGCTAAGTAAAACACTTCCCTCAGGCGCAAGTAACTGAGCCATTCCCAATATGTAAATAAATATTCACACTCAATTCCTCTGAAGGAAATTCTATAATAAATACTTTAAAGGAATACCCTCGGGTATCCCAACCAAACAGATAAACAGAGGAACGCACCCCCAGGGTGGTCCTTGATCCAAGCACTAATCACGAACAAATGTTTTACCATTTTATTAATTACCTGTACAATTATAGGTATTTAATATAGCCAATCCATCAGCCACACGACACCCCATATATGGGTTCATAGCTCAATAACACACAAAATAGACAACAGCAGAAAAAAACACCATGCCACCTACCTTAAACGCCGACAAACGATATACGCGAACGACGCCTTTTGAAATGTCCAAGAAATCCATAGATCTGAGGTAAAATAATTCTTTCGTAAACAAAAATAACTCCCGTTAGGGAACGAATTGGAAAGAATGATTAATGAAGATTAGAGGGATTACCCGTGCGGTTCCAACGAGATCATCAGAGGAGGAAACAGATTCCAGACGTGCGCTCGGAAGATCTCCAAAGCCTCAGCCTCCTCTCTCATTCCATCTTTCCATTCTACGCCTTCCCTATGAACATGGGAAGCTACTGCCCATTTTATGTGAAAAAAAATCAAATTACACAATGTGTACATCCAACTACACGGTGTGTACGTCCCATTTTTTAATTGTTCCTCTGACAGCTTCCGGCCAGCGTGGAACTGTTCACCTGCAAACATGACTACATGGAATGTCTTCATGAGTACATGGAGTGTGCTGCCCCACACCTGGCCATCACCTTAATATTCGCCTGCCGACTGACTACAAGACGTGTAAAGGACCACTACACGGCGTGTAGTCGGTTCCTACACTCCTCATCGGTGACATGGCCACACTCCATGTGTACCCATCCCACACGGCCAGAAGTACACGACGTGTGGAGAAGTACACGGCATGTAATTCCAAAATTTTGGATTTTTCCCCATTTATCTTATTTTCTTGAAAACACTTAAGGAAATGAGAAAAGAAGAAACTCGTACCTCAAAGATAAGAAACGTGTTATTACAATATTATTTCTGCCAATAAATATTATCATTTATCGATGTTTTTCTAAACATGAATTTATTTTTTGATTTAGAGTATTATAAATTCAATGTCATATATATATATATTTGAAATGTGATTTGCTTTAATTTATAATTTAAATCCATGGTGGGTATATTTATATATAATGGATTAAATGTTTACTGACATGTTATAATTTTTATTGTCATGTTTATAAAAAAATCTGCATAGCATGTCATCATGTTATATTAAAATTAGGGACATTGAATCTACATATAAACATAGTTAGGAATTATTCATAACATCGACTTACTTTATATTTATAATAAAATCATTGTTTCAATTAAAATTTTACGGTTTAATTCCAAAATTAATAAGTACATGGATTTCATTGAAGGAGTTATATTTTAAATGTATATTTTATGATTTTATGTTTGGAAAATATTTATTTATTATGATTATTTGAATATGATAAAATATATTAAAGAATACCAAATGAATTGAATGATGAAATGTTTGAATGCATGTGCAGCACATGCAAAGGCTTATGGTATGAGTTCTGGTTGTAACCAAAATTTTAAGTGATATGAAATGAAATTAATATATTTATGCTTGTTAACCAGTGGAGATGATATATTTAACATCGATTTGTTTATGTTGGTTCAATGAAACTGACATAAAATAGTGAAGAAAAAAGTTTTTGTCATCGGTTTTTTTGATAACAGAAGCCGAAAAATAAAAAAAATGATGTTTTTAGCATCGGTTATCCAAAAAAATATTTTATAATTTTTTTATGTAGGAACCATTGTAGATAATATAATTTTTTTTCAGCATCAGTTTCTAAAGAAACTAATATCTAAATGTCTTTTCATATTTTTACACATGCATTCGGTTATCCAAAACCATAAACCCTGTTTCATTCTCTCGTCTCTCCTAGATCGCAATAGTTATGAAGACTTTCGAACTACCACCCACACCTCATTTTGGCTGATTTCTAACATTTTATTTTCATTTCACGATCATCATTTCTCATTCTTTCATCCTTTATCTTTTGTTTTTCGTTTAAATTTGACTTTCATGGTCTGAAACATCTTTGTGACCGCACCTAAATGGGTTTAGTTTTTTTTAAGGACTATATATCATATATACTAGTTATTTTTTAGATCATGTAGTTTTTACTATTAAAAATAATTAGAAGAAGAAAAATGTGACATCTTATTAATTTTTCATCTTCAAATAAAAATATTGAATGTTATTTATAATTTTATAGATAAATTTGTTATTATCTAATACATTATTATCAATTAGTTTTACTCAATTTTTGAATATTTTTTATTATGTTATTATATAATTTACTCAAATAATTTTAGTTTGATAAATTATTGATTTTTATTAATTTTGGACTAAATTTTTGACCACTGATTTCATAGATTTCTAATTGTTTGAATTGTCAATGATGTCAATAATATACAATAAAATTATTTGAATTATTTTATATGAGTAATATGAATCTTATGTGTGATACTGACATTGATTTTTATAAATTAATTAATATTTAAATGAATTCAATTCCGAAATTAATATGCATGTTATGTGTGATTCTAACACATAGTTTTGATGGTGAATTACTATGGATTAAATAAATATTTTTCATATTTGTTCTAAAAATTAACATTATAGTAAAATATGAACTTGATATAACATAAAGGTAGTATTAGTTTATTTTATGTTTTTATGTTCAAATTTTATATGTTTATATATATACATTCAAATATTTATATATTTTAACATATCAATGATTATATTGCTATTTTAGGTTTTGAATGGATCATTATTTGAAAAATTGATGAATAAACACTAATGAATATAAAAAAGGATTTGATGATTTCATGAAATTTTCTAAAATAAATATTCAAAACATAGATTTGATTTTCAATCCATGTGTGAAGTGTTTGAATATGAGAAATCTAGATTCTACAGAAATAAAGAATAATCTCATTTTCCATGGTTTTAGCCTTAACTATAAAAATTGGATCTATCATGGGGAAAGAACTATAAATTTAATAGATATTATTGATGAAAATATTCATAATGATATAGAGGATCATATTAAAAATTTTAATTAATGATTAAGGTTTTGAAACCTAGTAAAAACAAATAAGTGTTGAATGGTTTTATGGAGATTATAAAAACCCATTATTCCTGGTTTGTAGTAAATATATAGTGTTATCATCCATTTTGAGATTACACAACTTGAATGAACGTAATGGTTGGTGTGATAAAGGTTTCTCTAACTTACTTGAGCTTCTAAAAAAGATTATTCTAGAATGAAATATGCTTCAGGATTCCAATTATGAGGTAAAGAGAATATTATCCCCAATGGGATTAGGGTATAAAAAGATAAATGTTTTCCCTAATGATTGTGTGTTGTATAGGAATGCATATTAATTTATAAATCTGTCCTGCATGTCGAACATCACACTATAATATGAATGAAAAAATCAATTCAGATTCATTCATAGTTACTAGAATCTAATATCATAATAAATCAACTAATTTATTCCAATATTACATTCATATAATTCTGATAAATTAACACTAATTCATTCCCAGTTACATAAATCGAAGGAACTTATAAATCAATTTGGTACCATCTAATTATTCCTCATTTAATGTATCTATTATCATAAGAAAAAATTAATTAATATAGGTTAGTATGTCATTTAGATGAATTCATATCTAATGCTAAATTACATCACCCTGATAACTCTTCAAAATCTATGAGATTTGATAAAATATTTAATGATTTTGGAAGTGAAGATAGAAATTTGAGAATGAGAGTCTGTACAGATGGAATAGATCCATATCAGAGACTAAGTAGCCAACACTGTTTGTGGCCTATTTTGATTGTAGTTTACAACTTATCCCAATCGATATGTATGATGAAAAAATATGTTATGATGATTTGAATTATTTCTGGAGAACAATATCCAAGAAACTATATTGATGTATCTCCTTCACTATTTATTGATGATTTGAAACTTCTATGGGAGGTAGGTGTTAATTTTTTTGACCTATACATGAGAGATTATTTTATTTTGTGTGATATGATAATGTTTAGTATAAATAACTATCTTTTATATGGAAACTTATCTGAATACAGTGTTAAGGGGCATAAATCATGTTTCATTTGTGAAGAAGAGACTTCATATTATCAATTATAGAATGGAAGAAATACATTTGTACATGGGATATTGAAGATTATTGTGAATTGACCATCCTTACCATAGATAAAAAATGCATTTAATTGTTTACGTGAATACAATATTCCCACACAACCATTGCTAGTTGAAGAATATTATAATAGGGTAAAAAAAATTGATTCAAAATTTGGAATGAAATGTTGTTTTATTCATGAAAAAAAATATCTGGATGAAACAATCTATTTTTTAAAATACCATATTAGAGATTTTAATATTTAAAACATAACATTGATGTTATATATGTTGAAAGAAAATATTTGACCAAATTATTGGAACATTATCATACATTAAAGGAAATAAAAAAATGGATTTAATTATAAATTGTACTTGATAGTAATGGTAAAGTGTTTGGTGTTATCTCCCACTATAAAAGGAAATAGAACATATTTTCCTCTTACTTGTCACACCTTAAGAAAGAGTGAGAAGTTGAATTTTTGTCATTTCTTATATGGTATAAAAGTACCCATTGTATATTATTCAAATTGAAAGATTTTTTTGTTAGTGAATGATTTCAAATCAAGAGGAATGAAGTCTCATGATTGTCAAATATTGATGCAACAACTGCTACAAGTTCCACTGCATGGTATATTGACATTAGCTATCAGAAAGACTATCATCAGGTTATATAATTTTTTCAAATCCATTTGTATCAAAGTTATTGATCCAAATTTGATAGATGAGTTGGATAATTAATTTGATCTAATACTTTCTCAATTAAAAATGTTTTTTTCACCTATATTTTTTGATATAATGGTTCATATGGAGATTCATCTAGTGTATAAGATAAGAAAATGTGGGCCTGTTTATTTACATTGGATGTATCTTTTTGAATGGTATATGAAATTTTAAACGGTATATGTAAAAAATAATTATCAACCAGAGGCCTCTATAATTCAAAAATATGTATCATAACAAGTGATTGAGTTCTGTACTGATTATTTATAGTAATTAGAGCTCATTTTTCACCCTATATATCAACATTTGATAGTTGATAGTGAAGGTAGAGAGATTAGAGGCTTAAAGGTAATGTTAATTCCACATGATTAATTGATACAGACACATTTATATATTTTGAACAACACAAATTATGCTCAATCATATATCTCATCACATATTTCTGAATTAAAGAGACGATATCTAAAAATAAATGAAATGTTGTTAATGATTTAGCATAAAAAAATATTTTTTCATGGTTTAAAGAGAAAGTGAGAACAAATATATAATTATTAGAAATGTTAAAAAGGTTGGTATATGTACCATCTATTAATGTGATAACATGGATTGGTTTTGGTATTAATGGGTACACATTTTACACAAAAATCAGGATGAAAATAGTAATGTTCCAAATAGTGGTGTGATGGTTATCACTGAAGAAGTTCATTTTTCATGTGTAAAAGATAGAAATACAATTTCTACTTAGTTGAAATATTTTGGAGTTCTTTAGGATATATGAGAAATTGATTATAACAAAATTTGTGTCCCTGTGTTTATGTGTAACTGGGTTGATGGGAATAGTGGTGTAAAACATGATTATTGTGGATTTACACTGGTTGATTTGGAACGATTTAATTACAATGAGGAACCATTTATCACATAAACACATGAAAATAAGATATTTTCTGTCATTGATCCATTGAATGATCGTTGTTACATCATTTTTCAAGAAAAAATTTACCATTTGGGTGATGAGAATGATGCTGATGATGTTATTGAATTACATGAGTCTTATTCATCTATTACTTGATTTCTAGATAATTACAATGAATACAAGACATAAAAAGTGCATGTAGTATGTAATGATAATGATGAAGGAATATTAGAAATCACTTAATTATTCTCATATTATTTCAGATAATTATTTATATTTTGTTAATTTTTTTGAATCATACAAATGCGTGCCTCCTTTTTTAACTTCTATTTGTCATCCTTATTTCTGAATATTTAGTTTTCTATTTATTTTCAGGCACCCAAAATTTCAGTACACATTCTTGTGTCAATGATAGATACATAGAAAGAAGATTTTATATCGAGTTATATCTATTTTAACATATTGATAAATATTCAGTAATATACATATTTAATGATTGAAAACAATTAATTTATAATTTTTTTAGAACTGTTCATGCATCCTCATCAGAGGAGACATCTCTTGTTACTAAAGAGAAATCATATTCTCAAGTTGGTAAATGTGGTATTACACGTTTAATAAATATACAACTTGATTATGGAGATGAGAGATTTTATATTCTTTTTGTTGATAATAATAATGTAACTAGACAAATGTAGTTCAGTTTATTAGTTTTATTTCAATGTAGACCCGTTATAGGATTAGTATTTTATGTCCTGATTGGAAGCCTATGGAAAAGATGGAAAAACAATAGCTTTGGGAGGCCATTATGGTAAAATATATCAATTGATTTATTTTATATCATTTTGGTAATATTAATTATTTTAAATGTTATATTTCATTTATTCAATAATAGATGACATTCAATTTTGAGGGAAAAAAAGAAATTACGAAAAGATATCTCTTTTTAGCAGTGGTTCAATGAAATGATTTAAAAAAACCTAACAAAATATTATTTTGTTTGGAAAGAGAATGTTGGAAAACCCATTCCTTAAGAATCTATATATAGATGCAGATACATGGAAACAGTTTTGTGATAGCCATCAGGTAGAAAAATTTTACGTACGATAATTATTTTATATTGTAAAAATTATTATATATTTATCTAATTACATATTAGGTAATTTTTAGGTAAGAAGCCTCCAAAATATCTCATCAAGAGATCCAATTGAAAAATGTATACCCTCATTATTTATCATGTCGAGGGTATCCGTTATTGGGGCAGAAAGTGACTGAATAAAAATATGAACCATTAAGAGCATGATCTAGTAATTATTTGGAAGAGGTCCAATTTGGTCATCCATCTCCTCCCAGTCATCATTAAAAATGGAAATGAGTGAGAATAATGAAAATTGAAAAGTATCTTATAGAGGAATATAATAATGTAGTTGAAAAAATTATAATTAAATATTATTTATTTTTCATGAAATTTTATATTTTATTAATTAATAACACTAATAAAATTTGTTCATTTTCCATTTCAGGATGAACTTCAGGAGATAGAGACGTAGGTCTCCTTTATCACTGAGGGTAAGATGGACATCCTAACCAATGCCATTGGAATGGTAGAACACACCGGTCGTGTGACAATATATCACGTGGGTGTTACTATTTAGAATGTTTTTTTAGAGTAAGCAATGAAAAAACCTTGAAATGGAATCCTTAAATGGTAAGCTGAAAGAGATGAAACATTCTATGGGTGATAAAATTCAAGGAGCCTTGTAATAGTTTTTGTTAGATCACTTGACAAGAAATTCACAATATACACTAGAATCCCAGCCTTCCAATCCTACCTAGCCTGCATACATTGATTCTGCACCTCCATCCCAATTGAAGAAACCTACCCAAACTTCTTACTTTGATCCTTCACCTCCATCCTAGTCATACTACCCTCCCCACACTGCCTACTTTGATCCTGCACCTCCTCGCTCTAACCATACCGTAAATTGTGAGTTTTTGCAGGAGATCTTCATATACATATTGATACATTAGGAATCATATATTTGTTTAGGCGATTTTGTACATCACCATACTATATAGATGTTCTAGGTTAGAGAATAAATACTTGATATAATTTATCATAATACTCTACTACTATTTCCTACTGAGGAGATTACCAATGTTAAGGATTTCCTGGGTCATTTTTTAGTATGGATAACAAGTCTTATTAGTTATATTACATATTAGGCATACATTTTTTAAAATATTATTTTCATATGATTTAAAATTACTTATAATGTTTCTTGACATTTAACTTATATATGATTATCTAAAAGTAATATAAATTGCACAAATGAAACAACACGTTCTAAAACAATATACTGTAGATGCTTATAAATTTTATTTTGAGATATAAATATTATATCAGGCTTCTTCTTCCTTGAATAATATATCTACATTTTAAATGATGTCTGACATATACAGAATATATTATCAATTAATATTACTCAAAGAATATATCATGCATCTAGATTATTTTGAAATCTTGGTTTGAATGTGTTGCAATAGTTTTTCATGTAAGTAAATTGATGTTTTATTTTTTATTCATTTAATAAAAACATGGCTTAATTTAACTAAATATATTTATTTTTTAAATTAGGTATCTTTACAAACATCTTTTACAAAATTACATTACATATATTTATGGTTTTATAGATCCAGAATACATTTACATGGAAGTAAAACTTGTGAAGAATCCTACTGAAGTTGCATATATATATATATGTGTGTGTGTGTGTGTGTGTGTGATTATCACATACAGAGATTGGATGTTGGTTTTTTCAATTTCATGATAAGTAAGAAAGTAAACTTAATTTTGAACTAATGATCATTATAATGTCATTAATTTGGATTTTTTTGTATTGTATTGGGCATTGGATGTTAGGCATATTTTTCCCAAGTGAATGAACCTTATATTGGCTTTCCTCTTTATTGGGGATTGTTCATAAAATTTTTTACTCCTTATTAGAATGTTATGTTTTTTTTTCATAAGCTCATTATATATAATTGTAATTTATTATACATCTATTAATAGTTCATATATATGAAAATGTAGT
Organism: Viscum album; assembly: GCA_963277665.1. NCBI lineage: Eukaryota > Viridiplantae > Streptophyta > Magnoliopsida > Santalales > Viscaceae > Viscum > Viscum album. Next base: position 1,099,607,312 of record OY728157.1, read on the forward strand.
TAATAGATAAAATATAACAAAAAAATCATATCGATAAAGAAACCAAATTCCATCAATTTTGTCAAAGTATAGGTAATTGTTTTTTATTTTATATATTGTTCTTATATATATATATATGGGTTTTTATTATCATGTCAATGTTTTATAATATTAGTTTTAAACAAGGACTTGTTGAATGTGGTTATTATGTTCTACAATTCATGTATGAGATAATCACAACATGGGTAACAACAAAATTTGATGAGGTTTGTTATATATTTTTATATTTTCGTTCATAGTATTCTATTTTTTAATCTCATATCATTCAATGTTTTCGTATCCATTCAATGATAACGGGTCTTGTACCTAAACATAACTTACACACCTTCAATCATTATTTTCAAACTGTTTATTAAGGCTGATTATGATTTGAGGTATGTATATTCTAATGTTTTTGAATGATATTACATTTTATTAATAACATGTGTTCATAAAAAATAATTATTTTGTTATAATATATGTTTGAACAGAATTCTATCAAATGAATGCATCAATAACAACAAAAAATGATCATGTCATCAATTATAGGTGGGATTATTTTAAATATACATTTTAATAAAAATCAATAGATAGATTTTTGAATAACGAGATGAAAACATGTATGTTTTTATAGAGTTTTCATCAATGATAAATATTGTTTGATTTATGTAAACTGTGTTTTATTATAGTAATTTTGATTTTTTTTGTAATCTTATATTATGTATTTTATATTATATTTTATTTTCTCTCGGCGTTGGTTTTATTAAAATCTGATGCATATTTTTTATTAAAAATACACGGTATTAGAAATCAGTTTATAATAAACCAACATGATAAACAGGGATGCACTCAATTTTTGGTTTCCTTTTGAATAATAACTGACACTGAAAATTTTGCTTTATCATTAGTTAATTTGTAAAACTGACATGAAAAACTCTGCATAGCATCAATTTTGACATCGGTTCCTGAAACCCGATGATGAAAATCTTATATTTTACGTCACCATTATAGGCGTCAGTTAAAAACCAATGTTAACTGAAACTTTTTCACTAGTTATACATACTTATATATATAAATATTCTTTTTAACGTAGTGACATGTTTTCAAAATCAAAAAGTCTAGTGAAATTATATATATAAGTTAAGAAAGCTTAATTTTTTTTTCAAAAAATCATACACTTGAAATTTGAAAACATGGAAGAGAATTGGGGAGTGAACCCATACTTCACCAAGTGGGTAGGTTAAATAAACCATTCAATAATTCATGTGGACTAAGAATAGTTTTTTTTAACAATATTGGGTATTTTTTCCAGAAATCACTAGATTATATATCAGAAAACTTCATATTTCCTTAAATGATCTAGTATATTTACAAATAATTAATTTAAAATAATATTTTAAAAATGGAATTTCATAATTTATTAACAGAATTAGTATAAAAAATATATTTTATAAGGATTTATGGAATGTTTTTAAATTATTTACTGTGCATAATTAATGATCACCCCTTTCATTAAATTATTTTCCACAGGAGCAGTAGTATTTCTGATGGTGTTCTCTTCAATCATGGAGTTAGCACATGCGGTGTCACTCCGTTCGTTTTATTTTCTTATTATAAAACTATAATAAAATTGTAAGGTGTTTCTATTCTATAGAACCTAGTCCAGTAAAGGTCTTCGATGATGTAATGTGTTGTGTAATTATTCATTTTCTTTCTATAAAAAAAATTGCACAAATTTTATAAGAGGTGAACCCGAGTTTCGGGTTCAAGTCATTTTAATTGGTATCAGAGAAACAATCTAGATAAATTTGGAGATTATATGTTTTAGAAGTTTATTAGTAGTGGTTTTTCTTCATTTTGAAGAATTAAATTCATAATTATTTTTTTAGTTGAAATGAATTGCGTGGATGAAATTTGGTTTAGAGGGGAATAATGTAATGCCCCAGTATTTTGCATTATATTTTAATTATTATTATTCATGAAATTTAATTATTTTAATTAAGTGTTTTAATTAATAATATTACTTATAAATAATTATATTTAAAATTTATAACTTTGAAATTTATTTTTCAATATTTAAAAGAATATATTTTTATCAAATGGTTATTTAATATTATATATTTAATGGCAATTAATTTAATTTATGACTACAATAATTTTTCAATTTTTAATTTTTTAATTTTTGAAATATAAAAAATGTATATATATATATATATATTGTAATATTTGAGTTAATTGAATTACTTTTATAAAATTATAACATTTTTTTATAAAACATTGAAAATATGTTAATTGATATTAATTTATCTAAAAATAATCATTAGATATAATACAATAAAATTATTTTTAAAATATTTTAATTAATTATGTTTATCTAGTTTCCATTATAAATTTATTTTACAAATATTGAAACGAAATTATAATTTTGAATATATTAATATTATCGAAATATAACTATTTATCGAAAATGATATAATTAAACTGAAAAAAGAGGAAAATCTGGTAGAGGGAATTATTATGGTTTCAGATTGGGGACCCTAATTTGGGGGAAATTGTTCGAGCAGAGGACACATGCCACCTGGGGGAGATGAAACAATGGAGGTCTTCATCTTCGTAGGGTTCTCGGTGAGTGCATTGAGGCCAAAATCATGAAGAATGGGAGTCGATCAGACAATAGAGGTTTGGCCGAGTCTCGAGTGTCATTGATGATCCAGGCGACATCAAGGAGTTTTGGTCACCGATAGAGTATGGAACATGTTGTTAGGGTTCGACCAAAGTGTGGTACGAGCCTGTTTTATTTTTTCCAACCTAGTTTGAGGTAGGATTTATCTTTTTTTGGTAGTAGTGGTAGGGTCGTTTTCACCATCAAACTGATTACCTCTTTGTCGTTGGATCATTTTTTATGGACAGTCGAATCTGGATATTGATTTCTTAAAAAAGTAATATTTTTCTAATGGTTGACTTATCCCTACTCGATTTTATAAACTTGACATCATTTTTATCTTCATAATCGATTAGACATTTTAAAATATTTCTATCGACATTTTCATACTACTCTCAGATGTTTTTAGCTATCTGCTTCTCTCACCTTGATATGAAATATTGTGTGCACTATCATGAAAATGTCCCTATTATGAAACTAGTCGATTTTGTTGGTTTATACATATGAATACCCTGGTTATGGCTATAAAATTATTGTACCTTTTTGAAAATTGTATAATGGATAATCCATCTGTTAGTCCGGAGGGATTGAGTGTGTGTCTGATCCATGAGATGGTCTACACTTTCTCTTCCTCAATTCAAGTATGTAGATATATTTTTTTTATCAAAAACATATATGATTTTTTTCTACCATGAGGTAAATTATTAGTTTTTATAAAAACTTATAATCAATTGTTTCTTCTCTTTTCTACTGTAATTCAGATAACACTACTACAAATAGTTCTTTTAAAAGCACTAGAAAATACATTTAATAGTTCTAGAAAAGCACTGTTAATATCATCAAATATAAAGGAGGTCTCCATTAACAGTGCTAACAAAGTGATAAAAAGGGTTTCCATTATCCATGCAAAAAAATAACTCATAAAGCCACCCTTTTTCAGTGCTATTTTAGATCTAATAATGGTATCCGTGTATCAGTTATATTTGTAGCATTGATAAAGGAAAACATTATTAGTGCATTAAATAGTGCTGATAAAGGGGTCTTTATAAGCACTCGAACTAGAGCTGATAAAGTGGGCCTTTATTAGCACTGTAAATAGTTCTGATAAAGAGTGACTTTATCAGTGCTCAAAATAGCACTGATAAAGAACTTTCTTTTTATGATCTGGTATTTATATAACAACACTCCCAACATCACCTACACAGCAAATTCACACACCACCTGCATAGTGCACACAAGAACAAAGCAACACATACAAGGGTTTGAAAAAAAATTAATATATATTTCAAATAATGTTTTATATAATTACATTTACAATTATCCATCAAAAGTTAAAAACATTAATGTTTCATCATTTGACATCTGCAATCCCCTCTCAAAAATGTATTCCCATGGTATTAGTTGTCGAACAAATCATCCAAACAAAATAAAAAGGGTCCACCTATAAAATAAAACATATATTATGTTAGTAATATGATAAATAAATAAATAAAACATTTATATAAAATAATGCATTAATAAAAAGTCAGTTTTTAATAGAAAAGACACATTTGGATTTATACAGGTAACATCATGCATTGTATTAAGATGCAGTTCACTCTTACAAGTCGAAAATGAATTATATATCATTGTCCTAAAAGATGAAAACAAACCTAATGGGTTATCTTAGTTTAGAGTATATCCCTTGTTTTTTTTCAAAAATAAATATCAAATTTAAATGAAATATTTGGATTTATACCGGTCACATCATTCATCAGATTGATGTGTGGTTGATTCATACTTGTCAAAAATTACTCATGGATCATTGTTTAAAAGTATCAAAACAATTTGTATAGTTTTTCTTAGTTTTCAGTATGACAGCTGTTTTATTACTAAAATATCATTTCAAACCAGAAAAACCAATTCTGAATCATATCAGTAACATCATGTGTCATTTTGAGCTGATATTTCTTCAAACATGTCACAAAGGACATAAAAATCACTCTCTTAAATTATAAAGACAATCGATGGGCGTTTTCATGGTTTTAGATGAGTGAAATGTTTTGAGCTAAAATGTCAATTTTAAACTGATAACAAACAATTTTAGTTATACTGGTCACAATGTGCCTCATATTGAGGTATGATTTATTATTAAACATCATGAATGAATCATGGATTATTTCTTTAATGTATTAAAACAATCTTAATGTGTTTTCTTGATATTCAGTATGCCACATGTCCTTTTTACATAAATTAAGGTAATTTTTAAATAAAAACACATTTGGATTGATACTGGTCACATCATTTATTATATTTATATGTGGTTGATTCATACATGTCTCAAATTACTCAGGGATCATTATTCTATGGTATCAAAAAAATCGAAAATCATTTTGTTAGTTTTTAGTATACTAGATGTGTTTTTTTCTAAAATATCATTTCAGATTGGAAACATGCTTTTGGAGTCATACTGGTCACATCGTGTGTCTATTTGAAGTGAGACAACATTATACATGTTAGAAAGTACATAAGAATCACTTTCATCAACTATGAATAGAATCATAAATAATTTGAATGGTTTTTTAGTGAGTGAATGGTTTTGAGCTAAAATGATAATTTTTAAACTGATAACATGCACTTTTAGTCATATCGGTGACATCGCGCATCAGATTGAGGTGAGGTTAATTACTTCCCATCACAAATGACTCATGTATCATTTACCTATAGTATCAAAACAATCCAAATGAGTTTTCTCCTTTTTCAATATGTTTGTTGTTGTTTTTTACTTAAATTAATGTCAGTTTTAAGAAAAATGAAACATTTGGATTTATACTGGTCACAGATGACTCATAGATCTACTTTCTAAATTATCAACTTAATTTGAATGCGTTTTATCGGTTTTTAGTATGCCAACTTTGGTTTTTACTAAAATTAATTGAAAATTTAAATAAAAAGAGGCACTTTGAGTCATACCGACTCCATCGTTCGTTGAATTTGAGATGTGGTTGATTCCTACACATCACAAATGACTTATATATCATTTTACTAAAGTATAAATACAATGTGATCATTTGTACTTATTTTTTAGTTTGATAATTGTGTTTTTTTCTAAAATATCATTTCAAACAGGAAACATCCATTTTTCATCATACTGGTGGCATCATGCATCAGTTTGAAATGAGGATGATTCATACAGGTTAAAAAGAACTTATTAATAATTGCCCTAAATTATGAAGATAATAAGAGTGTGTATTGTGGTCTTTTAGTTAAGGATGATTTTTAATCTGAAATTTCAATTTTAAACCGATTACATACACTTTTAGTCATATCGGTCACACCATTCATCGAATTCAGGTGTGATTTATTCTTACAGGTCACAAATGACAGATGGATCGTTTCTGTAAAGTATCAAAACAATACGTATGTGTTTGCTTGGTTTTCAATATTCCACTTTTTATTTTTACTAAATTTATGGTTAATTTATTATAAAAATACACACTTAAAGTCATAACAGTCACACCATGTGTTGGATTTAGATGTAATATATCCCTACACATCAAAAATGAACTATGGATAATTTTCCTAAAGTATAAAAACAATCCTAACGTGTTTTCTCTATTTTTAGTATGGAACATGTTATTTTTACTAAAAATATTGATAATTTTATATAAAAATAGATGCTTCGAGTCATATCAGTCACATATTCATGTTATTTGTGAACATACTTCCATCAGGTATGCTTTCCATTCATTTCTACACAAATATATCTTATCTTGTGAATATGTGTCTTCAAAACTCATTGTAGTACATAAAAAAATATAAATACACAAATGATTAGAAAAAATTTTAAATGAAATAGTAATTATCTAAAAAGATACTTATTTAGGGATGCAATATAGTACATGGAATATAATCTCTTTCATAAATTTACAGACATAATAACAACAACATTTATCGTATTTTTATTTCATTTACTACATAAACATTGGGAAAAATAATTAATATTTTTATATGTGTTTTGATAGTGAAATATTTTTATATATACCTAGATTTGTATCCAATCATAGAACTTGTGATGTTTCTTGTCCTTTTCCCCTGATATCATTCCATGATATAGACGATATTCATGCACCACCCTGTCATATAAGAATCCCCATTTAATGATAATAAAAATTATAAAACTATATTGTTAGTTATAAAATGTTGCATATAGTGTATTAGAAATTGACAAACTCTATCATGTGTGGTCTATTTTTTGGATCTCCCTGCATTTAATATAAGAAATAAATCTTTAGAGTATAAATATTTACCGTAATGAGTATCAAATGCTTCCTAAAAACAAAAAATAAATATGTAATGTATGCAATTATAATATATTTGACATGATTAAATTGTAGAGTTTGACCCCTACATAATTGGTTTTATGTAGTGTTTTTCATCCTTATTTTTGTTTTTTAACAATTTAAGATTCTCTTCTAGTCTTTCACCCACTTTTTTTTATTCTATTTCTTTTGTTTTGTAGAGGGGATGTGAGGACTAACGAGCCCAAATTTTTGTTCATGGGTAAACCCCATCAATTGTTTTTCATATATACGCCTTACAAAAATATGAAATTTATTTGGTCATAATTATCATAGTATATCATCATTTGGAAAATAAAATCATGAAAACATACCTCATGTATATGTTTATAACCGAGCCATCAGGACAATCATACTCTAAGATTTCACTTACATTTTCAACACTAGTGAAATATGAATATTCCCATTTGAAAATATTTTCATAAAAAACAACTATATGAGTACCATCGTCATTCAACTTCATATTCACATGAGCCTGCAATGATAATAATTTCTAATATAGAACGGGTGGGTTTATGGTGCTTCTGGTAGATTGTTTTGATCTGCTGGTTGAACCTTATTATGGTATTGAGTTTTTATATATCTTCACCTCCTTCCCTGTCTCCATCTTTAGTAACGTACATTATTTAATAAATTTTTTAATTAAACATTAAATGTTAGTCTTGATATATAAATTTGAAATAAATACCTCATTGTTGACATGTTTTTTACAATCTATGATGTCCATGTGATGAATGTTCTTAGAGCTTGTTAGACCTTATGAATATCTTCATTATAAATTGGAAGAGGAAGATTGAAATTAAGCTCATTGGATATGTTAATTAACACTTTTAAATGACCTGTTGGAAGTGGTCTGTTGTGTATCATGGTGTTCTAGATATTGGACAGAGTAGCCCTCACTACAGGGCGATGGGTGGTGTTGATTGATATAAATCACAGCCATTTTCACCCTACACAATATCAGTAGAACATTGGAATCAGTTTCTATATGATTATGTATTCATAGGAACAATAATTATAACATTGATTACCTCATCTATGAGAAGTTTTTTAGGATAATGGCTCACCTTCAAGCTAGTGGGGATGGGGTGGGATCTTCATGTGCTGGTTATTCTTGAGTTGTTTCTTCTGTTTTTCCCATACAATTAAATTTTTCATGAACTCCCTCTATAATTTGATATGTTATTCAAGGATTGATATTATTTATCTCATCATTTTTATATCCTTATTTTTATCATCCTCTTTTTGTTTTTTCTCAAAAAAAAAATATTTGGGGTGTCATCCTAAAACCCATACCTATGACCCAACCATACTTTTCTGCCTGCTTCAAGGATAGCTAAAGTATGTATACATCTGGTTTGGATGTCACTAATTATTGAGACATTATCAAATAAAAAATATAGGAAAATAATTCATAATTTTTATGTAATATCTATTTAAAGAAATATATATATTTATTATTTCATACACACACATGCTTCCCACACTTTTTGAGTGCTTTCATCAATTAGTATCCCATATTTATTCACCCACACTCCTTCTATAGAATATGGAATGAGATGGAAGTGACATTTTATTTTGAATCATCAATACACATATAAATATAGGAACATAGTTATGGTGTTGTTTTATGTAACATTAATGTATTACGATAGATTTAAAATACATATTTTTTTCAGGTGAAGTGTACCCCATTCTTGATTTATGGTAGGGGTATGATTATTTTGCTAATCGTTCCTTTTTTTCAGCACTCAGTTATTATTTCATAAATAAAAAACTATCAATAAAATTGATTAATACATGTATAATCAAAAAACAAATTTGAAAACACAATGTACTTGAAAAGTCTGCACCACACAATAGTTAGTAAATGAATCCCATGCTCCTTCGGATATCAGGTGAACAAAAATATAAGGTGGGTGCTAGTTTATTTTCCCTTAAAAATCATTTATATGACATATCCAAAAAGTTGTGTGATATTGTAACACCCCAAGGTCCACGATTTGATTCTTTTTGAATAATACAGTAGCGTGTGTTGTATGCAACATCGAGATTCTAACACACCACGACCAATCATTGTAGCCGTTATGAATAGTAATACCCACTTTTTGAAATTTTATAAATTTTATCTCTCAAAATGGACTTCATTTTTGGATTTGAAATATTGAAATTATCCTAGGGTGATATTTTGGTACTTTTCAGATAACTTTTATATTTTGATGAATAGTGAAAATTACTAAATTTTAATTACAAACAACTTTTTTTATCAAAATAATTAATATTGATAAATTATGAATTTGAGTGGTTTTAAAGTATATTTTAAATTTATTATTACCATTTAATACAATTTTGGTCATTGTACATAATTTTACTATTAAACCGGACATAAACAAGTGTCAATCTTTTGATAGTTAGTACTTCTTAAAAACACGCTTTTTGTTTTGATAGTGGGAATTAATTATAAATTAGTTTCAGACAATTATGTGTTTTGAATTTTGAAAAATGGATACCATATTTATAATAATGTGGTCCAAATTGTGTAAATAGGTAGCTTTTATTTTTAAATATTTTGAATAATTACTTCGATAAATATTATATTTACCCTGGTTAAAGGGTAAATCCGGTAAATAAGGGTAAAAAATAATATTATAATAATACTAAATTACCCTAAAACGTGTCCTAACCTTATTTTTTGATACATGTCTCACCATCGTCATATTTGGGTCGATTTTGGGACCCCATGGATCAACTTCTATGTGATAATGACACTTTATATTAATTATGTTAAAGTAAATACAAAAATGACATAAGCATATAACTTTTACAAAAACAATTTTTACATTGGGTTATATATGTTATATTTTCGACAATAAATATTCATTTGAAAGATTAAACTATTTCATACATAATTATATTTTATTTATAATTTTATACATTTAATAATTAAATTTATTTATGACACAACAGTGATGAGGTATTTTCCTTATTAATGGAAGAATCCAATAATTTGTATAATAAATGTTAAAATAAATATAATTTGAAGGTTTTTATGCCATACAATAATTTTATTGGATACTATGACATGTTAGTATTTCTTAAATTAATTTTTTTCTAATTAATAAAGTTGTTATGAATTTAACAAAAATCAATTATTAAATATTGTCAAAATTGACATAAATGTGTTTTTAAAACAATTATTATATTATTAATTGATATTAAATTCCTAAAAATATAAGGTTTGGAAAAAGGACTTATATAATGATATTTGTATCATTAATGGACCACTGGGGGTCTCTTGTTTGTATATAATATGTTTATTAACTATATAACATAAAAATACAAAGTGACATGGTAAATGTTAATCTAATTAACTAAGAGTTAAAACTAAGAAATAAGGTTAATATAATGACCCAAAACTGTCTAAAATATATTAGTTTAACGTATTTAGACCCATAACCAGATTATACTTTGAATAATATACTTTTAAGCCATTATAAACCGAATATAAATTTGTTATAAATTAATACTTTATGTTTTTTCTAAAGAGCCCCTCCTCCCCCTTATAAAAGGACACAATTTCTAACCAATTATTCACACCATTAAAGCCTTTTTTTCTTCCAACCCCTACACAAATACTCTCTCCACTTCCCTCAATTCAACCTAGAGGCCTTAGTTTGATCATAAATCCAACCTATGGAGCCCTTTTCATCAAATCAAATTGATGAACCCGAAGAAGAGATAATGTTTTCACCACCCTTTTTCAAGTTACTTACTTCTTCAAATTATTCTTTCGTTCTTATTTAATTTATAAAATAAAAAATCCAATATCTTCTATATACTGTGATGATATAATAAATATGGTAGATCCATATTCGGTATTCTATCCATCCTTTGAATGACATGTCACCATACGTGCGTACGTTCGGCTTACCATCTCCACGTCGTGGTGTAATTGTTATTCAAAAACATTATTATTTGGATGGGTATGATAATGATATTTAATTGATATAATAATAAATATAACTTGATAATGATTATGTATATTTGATATACCATCCAATTATATATTATTTTAATATCAAAAGAATGATATTGTAGCTTGTGCGTATGTACAGACTACGGTCTCCATGAACGCGATGAGATTCATTCCCCATCATATCCATGCAATGATAATTCTCATTTGAAGATTAAAAATAATGTATAAAGACTTGATATCATTCTGGATATGAACAAGATACAACCTATCCATAACAAACACAAATTATGTAAAAAAATATATAAAATAAAATGAGTAAGTTAACACACGTAACGATGATAATACTAAGACATTATTAACAAATCAATGTTAAAAGATCATATATGATATCTTATTAATGTTTATGATTCTTTTATAATTTAATAACAATTATTTCACCATTATACAGGAGGTTAACCTACCCTCAACCAAGGAAAAGTACAACGTAAGGGTTTTTTTCACAATCTCTTCATTATCCGAGGTTGTTTATACGTAATAATCTACTGGGACATCTTTATCATCCACATCTATGATTCGTAAAAATGTATTTCAAAACAATATTAATATTTTCCAGAATATGGTTTAAAGTCATTTATACAATTATTTTACTTTTTAAAAGATGTTTATAAAGGAATCTTTCTGTCGTTTTCCAATCATGGTCCTTTTTAACCTTTTCGACAGAATGAAGGAACGAATTTTTTTTTTCAACTTATACGGAGGGTGCGGCTCTTTACACTATTATAAAATATTAATAGTTTCCCTTACAAGATAATAAGGATATTTTCAATGTAAATGTTTTATTTTATAATTATGTTACTTTTAAATGATTTAAAAAAATACATTTCTCTCAAATAGTTTTTATTTCATCTATGTCAACATCCTTTGATGGATTTTAAGATTATTTTATGTTTATTTATTATGATACAAAACATCCATATAGTATTGATGGTTTTGTGAAATGTTTGACTGTGGATGTGTTATTTTTATACCATTCATTATTTATGGATAAACTATAGACATTTCTTATGCTAGTTTTAATAAAAATTTTATGTTATGTTTAAACCTGTTCATATGAGGAAAGCATTAGAATTTGTAATTAATGGTTGGAGCCCACTATAGCTCCTCAATGCATCGGTAATTATCATGAGACAAACTAGTTTCTTGGCATGAGGCCTTGACAAAATCTTATTTTTAGTCTTGGCATGAGGCCTTGGCTATGTCGTTAGGATAGTCTGGCATTATGCATTCCATCATTATGAAAGTGGTTATTGATGTTGACTGTGATTATTCGATTAGTATAATATCCATGTGAATATGTAAATGGAATTATTTCATTTTATTCCTAACATATTATCATTAAGTTCACATTTAAAAGGATTTTTTTTAGTTATAATTTTCCTTAAATATTTATGTTTACTTATGAAAGTTTCTGCTATATTGTTATCCTTACTGGGCATTAGAGATCACCCCTTTCTATGTTTTATTTTTCCCAGTATGTGAAGAAGTATTTTATGAATGACCTGCAGGGATTGTATGAGGGTATATGAGTGTGGACTATGGAGACTATTTTGTTGTAGTTTTCATTTTTTGACGTAATATAAACGTTATGAATGTATATAGTATTTCCAAGGCTACTAAACTAACTGGTCGTTCGAGACTTGATCTTTCTTGTGATCATGACAATCTTATGTAACAATTCACCGACTCTGGGTAACTCGAGTCGGGTCATTACAGTTTGTATCATAAGAAGTTTAGTACAAACTTTGGAAGCTAGATTTAGATAAACTCGGATTAGAGCACATAGACCTAAGATAGAATTTGAGAATTAGTATAGAATAACTTCCTAGAATTTTGGTATTATAAAAATTTTGTGTGTTTTCTGATAAATTCATCCCAGTCTGGATATGAGCAGGTAGAGGAAGATCTGGCACAAATTTATCAATGGGTAAAACCTAAAAACATTGCTTTGAGCTAGACTCGAACGGGAACTGGTGCACAGCAACGGGCCTTGATGCACTCTTGGTTACGACACTCTCGGGGGATATTCATAGGATAATTCTCATATTATTTACAATCCATTATGAAGGGTTTAAGAGTATATACTTCCTCAATGAAAACATTTTTTCTATGATTATGGATTATATCCATAAATCGTTCAATTTATGTTAAGTGTTTTACAAGTATAGAATTATGTAATTTGATTCTTAAATTGATCGATTTTATGCCATTGTTTATAAATGGCCCCTAGTGGAAGGAATGGAAACTGTATCAATGAACACACTCAATGTAGGTATTTCCCTCCTGATCAAGATAATTGTAGTGGAGCTGGTGATGCAATTGACGCTGATCAGCTAATCACCATACTGGGACAACTCACTCAGGTTATGAATAATAACCTTACCCGTATGGAGCATCCTGATCCGCAGCACGGAGGATCAATGTAAGATCACTTCATGAGGCATCAACCACCAACATTCAATGGGAGTACAAATCCATTAGTATCTAAGTAATGGATATGTTCCCTAGAGAAAATATTTCAGGCATTGGGGATTAGTGAAAGGTAAAAAGTTATCATGGTAGTTTATCACCTCACTGTTGATGCTGATCAATGGTGGTCATTGATAAAAACCACGAAGGAAGATCATGAAGTATCAAATATGGAATGGATGGAGTTCATTGATCTTTTCTTAGAAAAATATTTTCCTCGTGACCATCGAGAATATATGTAAAGACAATTTCTGAGTCTGAGGCAAAAGGAGGATGAGATTGTCGCAAAGTATGAGTCTAACTTTACAGGGATAGCGAGGAATGCAGTAAGTTATATATGTAACCCAAGAAGTAATATTGATCATTTCTTTGATGGGTTAAAATATTTTCTCTGTCGATCATTAGTCTCACAATCATTCTCGTCATACCAAGATGTTGTCTCATGTGCTATCAAGACAGAAAAAGAATTCGCTAAGTCTTACGACTTTAAGGCAAAGAAAGAGATGAAGAGATCTCATGAACACTCTAGAAATGGAAATAAAGAGAATAAGGGAAAATTTGATTATCCATCCTGTAGTAAATTTGGGATGAAACACCCCAGTACTTGCTTGAAAGGAATGGGAGTCTGTTACAGGTGTGGTGAAAAAGGCCACCAAGATTATGATTGCAAGGGAATGAGAGTTTCTATCAAAATGGAATTCTATAATTGTCGAGAGATGGGACATTATAAAAATGAATGTCCTATGTGTCAGGGGAACTTACCACATAAAAGGCCAAGGGATTAAGGCCAAGCATATGCTATCACTACTGCTGAGGTAGAAGCTCTGAAAGACATGGTGGCAGGAAATTTAATGGTTTCCTCATGTTTATCAAACACATTATTTGATTCTGGATCATCACATTGTTTCATATCTTTCTAGTTTTCTAAGAAAAATATATATTTCCAATTTAATTTAACAAAGGAGTTTTCATTTAAAACTCACAAGGTATGAATCATTGCAACAAAGTTTGTTGAATCAGTCCCCATTAGAGCACATAAATGTTCTTTATCCACTGATATCATCATCATACATATGATTGAGTTTAATATAATCCTCAGTATGGATTGTCATTCAGACCATGATGTTAAGATTTATTGAAAGAAGAAGGAGGTTACGATTTGTGATGATGATGATAAAGAACACCTTATCTTTAGAGAAAAAGCCTCACCAGCTAATTCATATCTAGATCCACCCTTAGTAGCTCAACTAAATTAATTTATTGGTGAGGAAAAGAATGAAATGAATGTGGATGAGGAAAGGAATGTTCAAATAGAGGATGTGAATAATGTGAATGAATATGTAGATGTGTTTTCGGAAGATTTACCTAGACATCATCCAGAACGACAGGTTGAGTTTTCCATTGATTTAATTCCTGGATCAAGACCTATATCAAATACCCCTTATAGAATGGACACTTTGGAGTTAGTTCAACTAAAGAAACAACTAGAGGAATTGAGTAATAAGGGATTTATTTGCCGTAGTTTTTCTCCACGGGGTGTCCCTGTTATTTTTGTTAAAAAAAAGATGGATCTATGAGGTTATGTATCGATTAGAGGGAGATCAATGCTATAAAAATAAAGAACAAGTATCCCCTACCTCGCATTGATGATTTATTTGACCAACTACATGGAGCTCAATAATTTTCAAAGATTGAACATCGATCTGGATACCATCTGTTTTGTGTAAAGAAGGAAGACATTCTGAAGACAACATTTTAAACTTGGTACGGGCATTACGAGTTTAAATTAATGCCTTTTGGGATGACTAATGCACCCTCTATTTTCATGGATCTAATGAACAGAGTTTTCAAAGAATATATCGATGATTTTGTAGTGGTATTTATTGATGATATCTTGGTACACTCCAAAAGCTTCGAAGATCATGAAAATCAACTGCATATTATCTTGAAGACTCTGAGAAGACATGAATTATATGGGATGTTAAGAAAGTTTGAATTCTGGCTTCAAGAGATTTCATTTCATGGCCATATTGTCTCTAAGGATAGACTCTCTATTGATCCTGCTATTACAATAGCAATCCACGAAAGGTCAGCACCAACAGGTATAACCGAGGTATATAGATTTATTAGATTAGCAGGTTATTATCGACATTTCAGCCAGTCTTTTTCCCAATTGGATAACCCATTAACAAAGCTCACAAGTAAAGGGGTTAAATTTTCTTGGACAAAAGTGTGTGAAGAATGTTTTGGAGAACTGAAGATAAGATTAGCCAATCCTCCTATATTAACTCTACCATCGGGGAATGATGGCTTTGTTATTTATAATGATGCATCTAAGAAAGGACATGGTTGTTTCCTTATGCAGAATGATAGGGTTATTGTCTATGCATCATGACAACTGAAAATTAATGAGAAAAACTATCCTACTCATGATCTTGAGTTATTAGGTGTGATCTTTGCGTTAATGATATGGAGAAACTAACTCTATGGTGAGAAATGTGAGATTTATACTAATCACAAGATTTTGAAGTATATTTTCTCACAGAAAGAACTCAACATGAGGTGAAGGTGATGGCTTGAACTACTCAAGGATTATGATTGCACGATACACTACCACCCAGGGAAGAAAAATAAGGGGGCAGATGATTTGAGCAGAAAGGATCATGGAGTTTTTAACGTGATGAGAATTGAAAGGGATCCTATTTTAATGGATCTAGTGAAGATGGATATGATAATTACCATATAAGGTGAAACATCGATACTTTTTCAAATGGTTTCCAAACCATCTTTACTAGAAAGGATAAATAGTTCTCAGACTGATGATAAAGAATTTCAAAAGAAGATTAAAGCTGTGAATGATGGGATATTGAGTGACTTTGTGTATGAAGATGGAATTTTGAAATTTGGGAAGGTACTTTGTGTTCCCAAAACAGTTTATCAAAAAATGGAATTTTTGGATGATGCTCATAGTTCCAATTTCTCTATACACCCTGGGAGCACCAAAATGTATAGAGATTTGAAGGGACATTTTTGGTGGGACAACATGAAGAGGGAGATTGCTGATTTTGTGACAAGATGTATGGTTTTTCAACAAGTGAATACTGGAAGGCAACATCTTGGAGGAGTCATGAAACCTCTTCCCACACCTGAGTGGAAATGGGATAATATCACTATAGACTTTGTCATGGGACTACCAGAGACTCCTAGAAGGAGCGATGCAATATGGGTCATTGTTGATCGTCTTACCAAGTCAACACATTTTCATGCTATAAGGGAAGATTTACCACTTGAACATCTAGCAAGACTATATAATAATGACATTTTCAGAATTCATGGAGTACCCCTATCGATTGTTTTTTATCGTGATCCGCGTTTTACATCACGATTCTGGAAAAGTCATCAGAAAGCCCTGGATACTGAACTTCATTTGAGCACTTCCTACCACCCCCAAACTGATAGACAATCATAACAGACTATTAAAACCTTAGAATACATATTGAGATCTTCCTCACTTCACTTTCAGGGTATGTGGGATCAATATTTACCTTTGGTGGGATTTTCCTATAAAAATACCTTCCATTCTAGTATTCAGATGGCACCATATGAAGCGTTATATGGAAAGAGATGTCGCACACCAACCTGTTGGGATGACGTTGGTGAAAGAAAACTTTTAGGCCTAGAACAGGTGGAGGAAATGATGGAAAAGGTAATGGTAATCCAAAAACACATCAAAGAAGCTCAAAGTAGGCAGAAGAGCTATGCCGATAATCGAAGGAAGAATTTGGAATTTCATTTAGGAGATCATGTTTTCATGAAGGTATCTTCATGGAAGGGAGTTATACATTTCAGGAAGAAAGGTAAACTGAGTCCCAGGTACATCGGACCATTCGAAATTCTAGAACAAATTGGGGTTGTAACATAATGTTTGCTAATACTTCCAAGTCTCTCCAAAGTTCACGATGTGTTCCATGTATCAATATTGAGAAAATACATGCATGACCCAACACATGTACTCAAATATGATGAATTATAATTGGAACATGATATATCATATTGTGAAGAGCCCGTCGGAATTCATGATACAAGATAAAAAGTACTGAGAAACCTGACGACTCATCTGGTAAAATTTTTATTGAGAAACCATAAGATGGAAGAGGAAACATGGGAACCCAATGAACTTATGATGAAGAACCACCCGAGTCTTTTCATGTGGTAGTATTCAAGAAATTTAGAGGATGAAATTATTTAAAGTATGGGAGAATGTAACACCCCAAGGTCCATTGTACAATTTCGTTGAATAATATAGTAGCGTCTGTTGTACGCAACTTCAAGATTCTAACACACCGTGACCAATCAAAGTAGCTGTTATGAATACTAATACCCACTTTTTGAAATTTTATAAATTTTATCTCTCAAAATGGTATTCATTTTTGGATTCGGAATATCAAAATTATCCTTGGGTGAAATTTTGGTACTTTTCAGATAACTTTTATATTTTGATGAATAGTGAAAATTACAAAATTTTAAATAAAAACAACTTTTTTAATCAAAATAATTAATAGTGATAAATTATGAATTTGAGTGGTTTTAAAGTATATTTAGAATATATTTTTTCATTTAATAAAATATTGGTCATTGGACATAATTTCACAATTAAACCGTACATAAACAACTGTCAATCTTATGATAGTTATTACTTCTTAAAAACACGCTTTTAGTTTTGACAGCGGGAAATAATTTTAAATTAATTTCTGGCACTTTTGTGTTTTGAATTTTGAAAAATAGATTCCATATTTAGAATCAATATTTCCAAATTTTGTAAATAATTATCTTTTATTTTTAGACATTTTGTATAATTACTTCGGTAAATATTTTATTTACCATGGTTAAAGGGTAAATCCGATAAATAAGGGTAAAAAATAAATTTATAATAATAATAAATTATCCTAAAACGTGTCCTAACCTTACTGGTTGATACATTTCTGACCATGGGCATCTTTGGGTCGATATTGGGACCCCATGGATCCACATGTAAGTGATAATGACAATTTATATTAATTAAGTTAAAGTAAATACCAAAATGGCATAAGCATATATCTTTTAGAAAAACATTTTTTACATAGGGTTATATATGTTATATTTTAGACCATAAATATTAATTATAAAGGTAATATTATTTCCTACATAATGGTATTTTATTTAAAATTTTTATACATTTAATTATTAAAATTATTTATGACACAATAATGATGCAGTATTTTCCTTATTAAGGAAAGAATCAAATAATAATTATTATAAATGTTAAAATAAATATAATTTGAATGTGTTGATTCCATACAAGAATTTTATTGGTAAATATGACATGTTATAATTTCTTAAATGAATTTCTTTCGAATTAATAAAGTTTTTATGACTTTAACAAAAATAAATTATTAAATATTGTCAAAATTGACATAAATGAGTTTTTAAAACAAGTATTATATTATTAATTGATATTATATTCCTAAAAATCTATGGGTTGGAAAAAAAACTTATATCATGATAGGTGTATCATTAATGGACCACTTTGGGGTCTTTTGAATTTATATAGTATGTTTATTAACTATATAATATAAAAATACAATGTGACATGGAAATGTCAATCTAATTAACTTAGAGTTAAAACTAAAAGATAAGGTTAATTTAATGACCAAAAACTATCTAAAATATATTTTTTGAAATTATTTCGACCCATACACATCTTATACTATGTATAATCTACTTTTTAGACATTAGAAACCGAATATTAATTTATTATAAATTAATACTTTATGTTTTTCATAAAGAGCCCCTCCTCCCCCTTATAAAAAGACACAACTTCTAACCAATTCTTCACACCTTCATAGCCTTTTGTGTCAGAAAAACCCTAGAACAATACTCTATGAACTTCCCTAAATTCAACCTAGAGGCCTTAGTTTGATCATAAATTTAACCTAAGGAGCCCTTTTGATCAAATCAAAAGGAAGAACCTGAAGAACAGGTAATGTTTTCACAACCCTTTTTCAAGTTCCTTTCTTCTAAAACTTCTTATTTCTTTGTTATTTACTTTCTAAAATAATAAATCAAGTATATTCTATATACTGTGAGGTAATTATAAATATGGTACAACCATATTCAGTATTCTATCCATACTTTTAATGACATGTCACCATACATGTGTACGTACGGCTTACCGTCTCCACGTCGTGGTGTAATTGTAACTAAAAATCATTATTATTTGGATGGGTATAATAATGACATGTAATTGATTTAAATAATAAATATAACATGATAATGATTCTGTATATATGATATACCATCCAATTATATATTATTTTAATATAAAAAGAATGATATTGTCGCTCGTGCATACGTACGGACTACAGTCTCCACGAACGCGATGAGATTCATTCCCCATCATATCTATGCAATTATAATTCTCATTTGATGATTAAAAATAATGTTTAAGGACTTTATATCATTATGGATATGAATAATATACATACTATTCATAACAAACAATTCTTATTTAACAAAATATATAAAACAAAACAAGTAAGTTAACACCCGAAACGATGATACTATTAAGATATTATTAACAAATAAATGTTAAAAGATCATATATGATATCATATTCATGTATATGATTTTTGTATAATTTAATAAAAACTATTTCACCATTATACAGGAGGTTAACCTACCCTTAACTAAGGAAAAGTACAAGGTAATGGTTTAATTCACAATCTCTTCATTATCTGAGGTTGTTTATATATAATTTTCTAGTGGGACCTCTTTATCATCCACATCCATGTTTTTTAAAAATATCTTTTAAAACATTCTTACTATTTTGAAGAATATGGGTTAAATTCATTTATAACCTTGTTTGAATTTTATAAGTAGTTTATAATGGAATATTTCGGTCATTTTCCAAACAAGGTCATTTTTAACATTTTTGACAGAATGAATATAAGAATGTTTTTTAACTTATACGGTGGGTGCATCTATTTTCCGCCGTTATAAAATCTTCTAAGATTCCCTTAAATAATAATAATAATATTTTTAAATTAAATGTTTTATTTTATAATTATGTGACTTTTAAATGATTTCAAAAAAAGATAGATTTCTGTCAAATAGTTTTGATTTCATCTATGTCAACATCCTTCGATGGATTTTAAGCTTAATTTAAGTTCATTTATTTTGATACAAAACTTCCATATTTTATTGAAGGTTTTGTGATATGTTTCACTGTGGATTTGTTATTTTTATACCATTCATAGTTTATGGAGAAAGTATTGACATTTCCTATGCAAGTTTTAATACGAATGTTTATGTTAGGTTTAAACCTCTTCATATGAGGAATGCATTGGAATTAGTAAGTGACGGGTGGAGCCCTCTATAGCTCCTCGATACATCGGTAGGTCTCATTAGACAAGCTAGAGTCTTCGAACGAGGCCTTGAAAAAAATCTAATTTTTAGTCTCGGCACGAGGCCTTGGCTACGTGGTTATGATTGTCTGGAATTATGCATTCCATCATTTTGAAAGTGGTTATTTATATTGCATGTGATTATTAGATTAGTATAGTATCCATGTGAATAAATAAATGGAATTATTTCATTTCATTTCGAAATATTATGTCGAAGTTTAAGTTTAAAAGGATTTTGTTTTATTTATACATTTCCTTAAATGTTTATGCATATTTATGAATGTTTCCGCAATATTGTTATCCTTACTAGGCATCTGATATCACCCCTTTGTATGTTTTATTTTTCCCAGGATGAGAAGAAGTATTTTATGAATGAAATGCAGGGATAGTATGAGGGGATATGAGTGTGGAATATGGAGACTATGTTGTTTTAGTTTTAATTTTTTTATGTAATTTAAACTTTATGAATGTATCTAGTGTTTCCAAGGCTACTAAACTAGTCGGTCTTTTGAGACATGATCTTTATTGTGATCTTTCCAATGTTATGTAACAATGAACTGACTCTGGGTAAATGGGGTTGGGGCGTTACAGAAAGCCTCTGTAAATATTTCCAGTAAACCTTAATACATTGTCCTTGGGTGAGTCTTACACTATAAATTCACTCTATAAGGGATGATGAAGAGTAATTCAATGTTTCATTGTTATTTTTAATGAATTAAAAAAATGATATCACAATGTTATGGTAATATCTCCCCACATTAGTTTCTTAATCTAAGTGACAACATTGTGTCAGGACTATACATCAATTAACACATGTTTCCGATTGAAGATTAAAATGTAAATACTAAAGATGACCTTGTTGGGGTTAAATTATGCCCCCCCTATTCCATTCGACCTCATATTTGATTCCTTTTTTTCGTAATGATTTTTTCTGACACCGTCAAACTACATCACTTGTGTTTTTTTCACCACTAGTGTTTCATTTCCTAACATTTCCTCTGTTTCAACATCATAAATATGTTCCTCCAGAGCACTAGAATCAATATGTGTAGATGTTGGTTGTACCTATGCACTAGGAGCAACAACAACCAAAGGTTGATAAACCTATTGTTCCTCTGGACTAAGAGAAACAGAAGGTTGAGAGACATGTTTTTCCTCTACACTATGAGCAGCAGTAGGTTGAGAGAACTATTCTGCCTCGGTATTGAGAGCACCATCACATCCAAAAGTAATTGTCTTCAAATGTGGATTATCATTTAATTTAGATTCTGTAAAATTCATAGTGAAGAAATTATAACATAAGGTAACACAATTTATATTACAAAAAATTGAAAAGTCATATAATTACATATGGTAACATGATGTATATTACAATAAAAATATAACATGATTATTGAACACTCTTTTCATTTAACGGTTGAGGGTAATTTCCCCATATATGAAATATTTAAATCCCTTAACAACGGTCTCCTTTGACATAAAAAATGCCATCTAATTTGGGACCACTACGAAATGATTGCAACATCCCAATAAAAGGGTCATACTCCATTGAATTTCCCGTTGAGCCTTCAGTGGTTTTGGTCAATAACAGAACAATTGAAAACTTTTAGTTTGTGGGATCTATAACAAAAATTACTTGTACTTCCTGTGATTCCATTATAAACAATTCCTCTTTGTACCCTTCCTTACTGAAATCAACATTCACAAATCCCAACTCATCTATTTTATCTACACCACTATTATCAACCCACTTGCATTAAAATATAAGCTCTTGGATGATCATATAATCCAACTCCCATATTTTTTTTGATGATGCCAAAGTTTGAAATATTCACATAAATTGGATTTTATTCCTTAACACCGGAAACATGCATCGCTCCATCCATAAGTGTAACCCCACTATTCTACATGGTATTGTCTTCATAATTTTTATTATTATATAATTAATAAAAATTAATTACATAATAATTATAAGATAATACATGTACACTTGGTCCACCAGCTATCCAATGAAGTCATTTGGAAATTGAGTCTGGATTTTCATCTGGCTCCTTAAATATATGATCCCAAAACGACCATATAAACTGTCGATTATTTTTATTGGACATCTATTTCTTAACCCTTGATGTATTCGAATTCCCAATACATTATTTTTGGGATTTGAAATATTGGTGAACCTCCAAAAATGTTAGGAAAAACAAAAAGGTGGACCTTCTCAGGATCTGTAATATGGATTGTGACAACCTCTCTTCCTGAAATTACTTCACCCTCTAGCCAACCAGTGAGATGAGATTTTAGTATACCATTGCTTTCAACCCTAGATTGGTAATTCGATACAGAATTCATCATATTCATAAACAATATATCACTCCATAATACAACCCTATGACCGAATTCATTTTTTATACACCCCTTCAAAATCTTCATATACTGTTTAGTGGGGTAAATCCATCTAAAGTGTATAAGACCACATAGTCAAATCTCTCTCACCAAATGAAGCATCAAATTAACCGTCATATCAATGAATGTCGGCAGGAAGAACATATCAAATTCACATAATGTGATGATAATATCACATTCCATACCCAGCACTTTCATCAGGTCTATAACTTTGCTACATATCGCTATGAAGAAGAAACAATTCTTTGTTAATGAATATTGGACATTCTCGGAAAAAATTCAACATAATTCTATATGAATTAGATATTACATCAAAATGTAGAATTATTGTGATTGTACACCCTTTACCTTTAAATTGGTCATTGAAATGATGTTAATGATATTCGATGAATAGCCCTCTTGAACCTTTATGTCATTCAAGACGTTGAAAAAATGACATCTATCCTACCTATAAAAGAGTGTAAGAAGCTGGTGGAAGAACAGTTCATTTTTTAGCCTTCACTGGAACCAAATCTTCTTATATTCCCATATCAACCATGTCCAACCTACAGTTAATTCCATTCATTGTTTTTTTGGGTGCATTTATCAACATGCTGATCACATTAACACATAATTTTTTTCAACATTTATAACATCAAGAATGTTTCTAACATACAAACATTTCTAGTATGGTAATTAAAAAATACAATATCTTATTCCAGCTAGTTTTTGTATATTTATTAAAAAATGGTTTACCAAAAGAAGTTTCCACATCATTTACTTTCTCAAATAGTTGATCACCTGTTAGTGGAGACGGTGATGTCCATTCTTCTGAACTTACATAAAATGATGTCATCCAAGAACAGTACTTATGTCTTCAGGGTAGAAACATGTGATTTCCTAGAAACACTGTTTTTGATGAATGATTCAACCTAACTGACTATGTGCCTTGTTCTTAAGCAGGGCACCAATGGCTACCTTTAATGCTATATCCTGAAAACTTTCCATAAGCATGAAAATAATTTATCATCCCATACAACATGGCTCTCAATTTTAAATCTTCATTCCTATAATTATCATACAATGTAACATATGAATCCCATAATAAATTAAAATCAATGATCAATGGATCCATGTAAACATCGATATCATTACCCAGTTGTTTCGGCCCTGATATAAGACAATATATCATGCTGTGTTATCATTTAATGTGTATCCACGATAGCATGTTATAATTTACCAACATAATTTGACATATACTATATGGGATACTTTGAAAACCAAAAGGAGTAAATCAATCTATATATAACACAAGACGAAGGTTTCTCGAATGATTTCTAAAATCATGATACTGATGATTGATTCACTTCCTTGGAGGAGAGTTTTCCAGGTGACATAGTTTCCCATATTAATTTCTACTATGTACGTGCCCCATCAATTTACCTGTGGTATCTTCACTTTCACATAAGTACCTAAACCATAGGATTATTGGAAAGTACTATGCAAATTTATTCAGACCAGATTCATATTTCTTGTATCAAGAAGCACCACACTTTAGTAATTCACTAAGTGATCTGTGGTCCTTGAAAAAGAGTATACAATCATTGGGGAATGTTTGTATTCATTCTATGATCATACCCCTCAATTGTAGAATTTTTTTGGCACCGTATGTTTGTATACAGAGCTCATTATATTATGGGAGCATTTCATTCAAGAGAGTAAGTAATTCTGTAAAACTAGTGTCACTCCATCCATTACTTTCTTTCAAATTGTAATGCTTCAGTACGACTGACAATGATGTATATTTAGTGCAACCACCATACAAAGGTGTCTTTACACAACTATTTAACTACTCAAACAATTTTCGGAAATCACAAAGTTCATCATTAACTATACTTTTATTTTCTACAATACGATATTTGTCATCATTAACATCGATAATCACATCCTTGAAACAATCTTATTAATTTTCCACACTTGTAATCATATCAGATTTTCCATAAAACACAGGGTTATCACATAAACTAGCTACATTCACTTTTTCCACATATTTATTTCAACATTTATAAATTGGATCAATTTCATGATGGATCAAGTGTTCTTTTGACACCTATGGACACACTTTTCATGAATAAAAATAGGTAAACACAGATAAAGGATTTGAGAAGGGTCATATTCATGATCTTTTGAAAACATGATCGACTCTTTTACTCCATATTCATACTCTCTTGTCAAATGATATAAACTCATCCATTATTTATTCATATCCATCCAACTTGATTCTGTGATATTATTATTTAAAAAAATAAATACAAAACAAATTAAAATAATTTAATGGTTTTCATAATTCTATAAAAATCAAAACATAAAATATTATAAAAAACTACAGTTCAAATACATGTTGAAAACTATTTAAAAAATCGCACATAAAATCAAATTAAAAAACCAACCATTTACAAAAAATTTATTTAAAATAACACACCCTTTATAAAATAAATCAATCAATTCCATGCACTCTTTCACAAACCCACAATTACTTTTTCAACCTTCAGGGAAGCTTCCTGAAACATAAATCATAATCATTTAAAATGAGAAACAATCCTATAAAAACATTTTGAAAAACTTAAATCATTTTAAAGGAGTCACTTATTAATCTCAACAAAAATATAGATCCCAAAAGAAACACCTTATAAAAGATACATAGAAAACATCTTGATTCATCATAAATCAATCTGTGTTGTGTGATTCCATCAAATTATTCCAAAGGTTATTGTAATAATAATAACTTCCACAAGCATTTGATATTGTGCTCCCTGCCATTGGATATACCTTATTCATTCTTCCATTGTCTAGTTATATCAAATATCATTCACCAAAACACCAGAGTCCCAATGGATATTTTCCATAGTCACTGACCACACTCATAAACATGAAGCACTGAAGTTCTAGTTTACTAAAAACACTGCAATATCCCAATGATCATTTGCTCACACCCATGAAATTGGTTTTACACCCCAAGAACAGGGTATATGTATCTCAAATGAAGTAATATTGGTTCCTTCCTTTATAAATACACCAAATAAAATCTATTAGCATGAACACATTACATAATTAAAAATTTCTTAAGTGTCAGTCCTTTCACACAAATAATTTCCCTATATCACTCATCGTTAAAATAAGTATCTTATTATTGTTTTTCAATTTTGACCTCCTATTGTAGACTGGCTTGTGCACTATTCCCAGGGTGAAATTAATACACCTTATGGATTTAATTTGTAAATGTTTTTTTCAACTCCTACACCAAAATCTGACCCCATGTGCCTATTTCAAATTACATATATCCCGCCTAGTTTCTAAAGCTCTCCCATCCATCTCCCCTTGATCCATCAACCTTCAACCGATCTAGAGGAATTTGAGCGATATGTTCTTCTTATATCCATGACAATTGTATCTTCTTCTTCATTAAATGAGTATATATATTTATATATTTGAACATTGTTTTCCTTGAAGATCTGATGATGAATTCCTCCTTTCTTTATAGATTGTTGGAGAATCTAACATGTTGTCATAATTTTTTAATCAAATATGGATCTTCTGTTAACAATGTGAATTCAATGTGTTAATGTTATTGAATAATATTACTATACCTTTAATAATTAGAGTATTGATGATATATTCTTAATCCATTTTTTATATAACCATAATCCATTGATGGGGAGGTTCAGATAAGGTCTTACGACTCTTCAGATTGAACTCGATAGTTTGAGTGGAGGCGTTATGTGTAACGTAATCATTATTATCCATCAAAATCAAAAAAAATCATGAAATATCATCAACTTACCAAAAATAAATAAAATTTTCTTAACCCCTAACTCAATGATTAATTTCCTCATCCATTTTTCAAGTATAATGATATAGACAATCACCAATCCAGAATCATGCAAGATAATCCTCAACAACCTAGAACCCAAAATTTTCAATGAACCACTCATCCCAATATTAATTGATCTAACCAATGTCACTGCCTTTGATTTCTTCAGATGATGAACATAGATGAAACCAAGGAGAATAGAAGAGAAACTTGTAATGGATCACCATCGATTGATCTATTGATTCCAATAGATAAATCAAACAAATAAGTGATATAGGGTCTCCGAAGATGAAACACATATCAGCAAAGGATTGAAAAATGAAATAATAATGAACGATTCATATTGGATTTTGAGTTATACTTGAACTGTAATTTGAAAGTTCCCTTCTGTGATAATTTAGGGTCATGTCATGAGGAAGCTATCTCCAACAGATTTATGAGATTCACATAGTGATCTCCTATATCTATACCCATTTAAATCTCATTCAATATTATAATATAATATGACCAAGATATGTTCGAGAGAAATTCGTGGCTCTCTCCAGGAGATTCTAATGTGGCATGGTAGATTGGATGATCATTCCATAATAAAATAGGTTTATGACTAGAATGGTTTCTCATTTAGTGACCTATAACAACATTTAATTAATTTTTCATGGTAGGAAGAGATTCATAAATGGATTCAATATGATTACGCATCCTAAAACAACTTGAGTAGAAGATGAATAAATCAAAGGAAAAAATTGTTTACATGTAAAAAAATTGACAATGAATGTTTTCTATTACCATACAAGATATGATTGGATGTCAATAATGAAATCATCCAATAGAGTATATTTGGAAACCCATTTCAGATGGAAAAGTTAGGATAGTTTTATATTAATTCTTCATTATTCATATCATTGGGAATATTTCCAGGTATAATACATTCTTTCTATCATTCGTGGGAAGGATAAAACTGTTGAATATTTTACATACATCAACTATAATGAAAATCCTCTTAGTAATCTTATAGCCTAATTGAACAATGAATGATATTAAAAAAAATAAAGGCATTCATCAAGGATGATGGATGGGGGGATTGGAATATGATTCTTCAAAGAGAATGATGATTGTGACAAAGGAGCGGTATTAATTTAAGGGTTGTTTTTTGAGGACATGAAGAGAATACATGTGTGGCTATAATGGGACATTATAAAAGTGAACTCTTTATATTTTATAATTATAAATAATATATATAGACATGAATGGAGTGTATAGGTTGGTCAGACCAAGATGATGTACATCCTTTAACATATCTTGATTGAGAAGAAGATTATTCTAAAGGTGAAGGTATGTTGTGTGCTGGGTCAAGATGATATCTGTTACTAGAATAATAAATAGGCTAATGATGAACTCTCAGTTTTATGGTTCCATATTATTAATATCATCTTAATAGAATCCATCATGCATCCAAAATTCATATATACAACACTTAGGTAATAGTATAAGATCCTTCACTGGAACATCAACCAAGTGGATGTGCATGCCACCTATTTTTTTGAGTCATTGCCTAAATGCTTTAGTGGAATGTATTACTCGTCGATGATGCATTATGACCATGAATCTGATGAGTGGATGTGAATGATATGATGAAAATAGATACATTAGAATAATAACTTATTATATAGGTAGTTGAGGAACATGGTGATACCAAAAATGTGATAATGATTAGAATAAGGGTATTTTCAGGTGTTGCATTGTATGTGTTCTCACTTCCCTGGATATCAATTATCTTGAAATGTCCACATTAAAGGAAATGGGTGAGAAACATTCCTGGAATTGTTGGGTAGAGTATAGAGAATATATTGAATGGGGACAAACCATAAGAGTTAATTAAAACCTTGTTTTGGGGGGATCACCAATGTTGTACTAAGATGAAAGTATGTGACAAGGTTTATGTTGTGCTGCGTTGGGTTATTTGGGAGGAAAGTAACAATGTGGTAGAATGAAGGCCTATCTCTCAAACACATATTCAGGTTTTCAGGAAATCAATTATGGTGAACCATGGTGTTTTCACCCTAGGAAGGGATTCACCAGACTCATTTAAGAGGATTCTCTTGAGGATTTAACATGACCCTTAGAGAGGAGGTAAGCCTAACCAATGGTGATGGGTTAGATATTAGACACCTATTATAGGTTTGAAACTGAATGTGGAAGGATATTTTATTCTTTGAATGATGGTGGTATTTGTATATGATGATAAGAGAAATTTGATCTTTGTATTGCAATCTTATAATGGATAAGGAATCTATAATAGGCCATAGGAAAAGATGATTTTCATTTCTGTTCGGATTTTTAGAATTTAAAATATCGAGAATTATTTAGTGTAGTCGGAATCCACTATTTTGGTTTGTTTTAATCGAGGAAATTCTAGCACCCTATGGGATCTTGATTAGTAAATCATGAATGGTAGGATAATAATTGATTAGTGCATTATGGTTTGTCACACTTGGAGGGAGGGGAATTTCATGACATATATCTTAACAAGAAAATGGAGTTTGAGTGAAACTTTCATTCTTTACCAAGGTACTAGTTCATTTCCATTCGATTGTTACCACATCATAAATGGTGATTCCCTAGGCCTCTACAACCACAACCCCTTAACATACAAGGTCTTTTATGTAGAAATATAATATCGAATGAGTGAATTAATATATATAAATAGAAATTATTATTAGGTCCACTATTATCATAATGGGAAATGTTAAGTATGTGTAAAATTTAGCTTCATTGACAAGAGAGTAATTAAAGAGAAATCATTTATACGATATTAGAAAAATTATTCTCTCACTGATAATTGTTTTATATTATTTATAATGGAATATTAATAATTGTATTATTGTTGTTCTTTTTTGAATGAGTGGATATTATATGCATTAAGAAAATAAATGTTCAAATATTGGGGGGATTTAATATCTAAAATTCATGCATTACATTTTTTATATTTCATTCATTGATCATATTGTTCAAAAAAAACATTATTTCTTAATTTCTATTTTTTTCTGTATTTCATGCAAAGGGACAATTTGTAGGAATTCAGAGAAAAATACATTACAATTTAATGGAGGAATCTGGATAAGTCAAAACTTTGTAAGTGGTAAATTCACTCATTTACTAAAAAAATGTTTGAACCATCATAATAAAAGTGTATGAGATAAAAACAACAAGAGGTATCTTGACGCTCAAGTGCATCACCAACGAGGTTTCTGAATGAAGAAGATTCCACTAATTTCACAATAAGGGTTAAAAATACATAGTGGAAGAGATTAAAGATAAACTATGCTATTGCGGTCATGTACTGAGAAATATGATTGATGTGGGTGGATACAAGTGTTTCTTATTGGTTGAGTGAACGGAATATATTTGGTAATAAAGTGAATTCCACAAAAAAATCAATTTGGGATCAATGATATGTGTTACATTTAATTATTAAAGGAAACACTTCTGTTGACCTTAAATAATGCCACTCAAATCATTGTTCACATGGGGCTTCTAGGGATTGATTTCTCCTCTATTGTTTCCCACCTGACTTCCCCATGGAATTCCATGTATATTTGCGTATCATTAGATAACTCATCAACACGAAGTAAGCCAACTTCACTATAAATTAGAATATTTTTCTATAGCACCCACATTATATCCCAACATGTGGAATCTGTTAACAAAAGTAGAGTTGATACCATTTGTTCATGAACCGAAATAGGTTTACCTAACCTATCACATGATCTATCATGAGTCAAAACCTAGGGAAATAAGGACAACCTACATGAAATACATTTATTGTGAAAATAAGGACCACCAACGACCACATTTTTCAGTTGGCGGTTTAACCCAAACAATCACTACAATATTTTTGTCCAGGGTTTTTAGCAGTAGTTTTCTAACCCGCTGCTAAATTTTTTACTAATGATTTCTATGTGGTATTTTTAAACCATCGCTAATACTTTTTTTCATCCCCGACACTTCCCCCACCCCCGTGACCCCCCTTATCCCCTAACCCTTGTGTGTCCCCCCTGGGAACCCCTAAATCTCTATCCCCTCGCCACCTCGCCTCCCCACTGCCTCGTAACCTTGCCACCTCACCACCTCGTTGCCTCGTTGATTTTCATAAATTCATCTTATGTAGAATTTTCTCATTAAAATTTATATGAAACAGATCCGCTGATTATGTTGCATTAACTATATTCAGATATACTTAATTTTAGTAAATAAAAATACATTACATTCTCTTTAATAAAGTTGGATTGATATAATTTTCATTCTCAAATTCTCTATGTTTTATTCCAACCATGATTTGAGTTTAGACTATCTTAAATTATTATATATAATGAATATTTAGAATCTTATTAGTATATTTATCTTGATAGAAAAATATGTATTCAATTTTTTGATTCACTTTCAGCCTAAGAATATACGTGATTTCCCTTATCATAGATATTTGAAACTATAGACTCATCATGTTAATAAACTGCTCAATTAGTTCCTTCTTATCACTTCCAAATATGACCATATTTTCATAGATGAGAACTCTGGATTATTACTCATTCGATAAGTTCATATAAAGATTACAGTTAACACCACCTCTCTTTAATTCAAAATTCTACAAGTATTCTTTCAATTAATCATAAAAATCTAGAGGTGTTTATTTCAATACACATAGATACTTCTTAAGATGCCATAACTTTTTTTTCATCATCATCAAATTAAAATCGAATCATTTTTTTAATATTGACCTCTTACATTCCCATTCAATTAAAAAATGTTACCTTTATATCATTTTGGTAGATCATGAATATCCATAACCAATAATAATAATCAAAATGATTAATGTCATGAAAATAGTGTGAAATTTTCATCAATATAAATTAACACGACATGATAATATCCTTTACATGTTATTAATGCCTTATCCCATATCATATTTCAATTTTCATCATGTCTTTTCTTGGACCCCTATTTTATTTCAATTCCTTTTCTGATCATATGACCACTAAACAAGCACTCATGTCTTGTAATTTTATGTTTAATATAGTTAATAATTAATATATTTAGCCTTTGATTCATCAATTTTTTTCTTTTTTATGTAGATATTAGTTTACTTGATATATTAAAATTGTTTTGTCAATTTTTCTCATCCATTGGGTTTATATTAGAAGTTTTTTTTATCAAGAATGTTTGAATCAAAAACATAAACCATTAATACTCTCTTTATTATTTGAGTTTTTGAATGACTAACCTCAATACATCTTAATTTCTAATATATTATCAATATACTAGGGTTGATACCATGATTTTTAATCATTTATCAATATTCACTGTTGGGGATTCTCATCATGTAATAATGGTTTTTCCCTTTTATTGTATTGTTTGTGATAGCCTTTTAATTCTTTATTTTAAATTATTTCTATATAATTTTGATGCCCAAAATATTTTTTCAATTAACTTTTGTGTTTGGAATGTTTTTTTATTGGATTTTAAAAATGATTTAAAAAATTGATTTAAAAATGATTAAGTGAAATAGCTTTGTTTTCTTTTCGTGAAAAATAAATTTTTTTTAACATTCATGCATTTTTAAATATGTTTTTATTTGAAGGACCCATTTCTTTAAATGGATCAAATATAGGATTTAATTTTACTCAAACATCTTGAATTTAAAAACCTATATAATTTCTATTCCAAATATGAAAACCTGAACTACTTAATGAATTGTTTTTCATAGATTCAGTGGGTTTTGAAGCTAACATAAATATTTTTGGTTTCAATTCATGTTTTGGAATTTGCATGTATCATGGGTCCTTGATGATGAGTGGGGCGTGATACAAAATCATGGGTTCATATATAAGGCCTAATAATGTTATTTGGTTTTGGTTTTATATTTGGGTTATCATTGTATTTATTTTCCATTTTATCCTTCTATTTTTTTTATAATATTGGGCAATATATATATATTATTTGTTTTATGATTTAGAGGATTATTTATAATTTCCATATTATTAATGGTCATTTATTATTAAATGGATAAATCATTACCAATGTAGTGTTTCATGATTCCCAAGAACATTTTCCTATCCTATGTAGATTGGGAACACCCATCATGATAGTGGCAGATTGGGTCTATGTCAGTATTGGTAGTATTTCTGGATGGTTTGTTTCAAATGGTATTATATCCATAGATACCATAATATCCAGGGTTCTATAATTCTCAACTATTATTTGGGTATATTTGTAGAAAGAAAAATATATTTATTAGAAATCAAGAGGTAGGTGCTGGTAGGGCCTCATGAGCACTTTCTCTCCTCAAGTATTGAGTGACCTAGGGTTTTCAAGAATTTGATTTGATTTTGATTATTTTTTATGAATTGATATTTGAGATGTTGTTTATTCATCCTCATTAACCTCATGTCAATTACGTTAGAGATTTTTATTGAATGGACATATTTGTTCCACTCAAATAACATAGACAATTTAATCATCAAATCATTTAATGGTATTTTTTAGTACTTTTTTACAAACTGCATTAAATCACCAAGAATTTGACTACTGAGAATACTACCCAAAATGGACATCTTATACATATAAATACTTAATGTTAACATATATATTGAGATGTTTATTTTGATAGATATTACTCTAGTTAATAAAATGGTTATGTTAACATAAAATTTTATTTCGAACAACAAGATAATATAAATTATCCTTAATGGTGATTGATAAATAAATTTGGTTCGTGTTTTATTCTTACATAAATAATATAAAGTGAATTTAGAGATGTATAACATTAATTTCGTGATTTTTCTAACATATGAAAAAATATTCTATATTTTTGTCCCTGCATCCATTCCTCTAGCTCCCCCTCTGACACTTTCCTGTCATCCCTACATCTATTTGCATTCCTCTGTGATTCCTCCACCTCTATCATTTATTACACAATTATATATTTAAAAATTTAATATGACATTATTTTCTCAACCTCATTCTTATTTTTTTATGTATCTATTCATCCATGAAATCTATTATCTATATAGAAACCCTATAATATACTGCTTTGGTAGGTTATCCGGGTTGGTTTGTGAAAAATTGTTATCAAAGGCATTCATGCCTCCAATTCGAAATTTCTATATAGTTTGGGTTGTCTTGGTAGACATGAGATAGTATTCTTGAGACTTAATATGTATATTATGAGAAATTTCATGGCCATATATCATCTTAAAGTGCCTTATGTTACCATGGGCTATTGGAAAAAAATGTCGTTGAGGATTTTTTTGATATAATCCAAGAATTTTTCCAAATACATAATATATTTATTTATTTTTTCAACAACTATATATGAATTTCTTTCCCTATATATTAATAGTTATGTATTTTAATTTATTTTAATATTGTGTAGGCACATTGTGCTATACATGGATAAAAGATGGATCACATTACTGAGGAACACACCACATTATGTTAAGGGTTTGGATGAGTTTTTAGATTTTTTAATTTTCAATCAATCCATTGAAGGGAGAATAAGATATCCATGACCTAAATGTAAATTTATAAAATGGTTTAAGATAGATGAAATTTATGAACATTTAATATTAAAGAAATTCACTGGTCAATTTTTTTGTACGATTTGGTACAGTGAATAGAACGTTACAAAAAGATTGAAAACTGATGTAAATCCATAGAATTAGCTACCAAATTCATCGAAAATGGTAAATTAAATGGAACAATATATAAATGATTCATTTGGCCCTGAAATACACCACCATCAACATAAAAACATATCAGAACAACCAGATGAGGGTCCTACAAATAGCAACATGACATGTGATGTTTTTGAGACTTTAGGACAAATAGATGAACATTGTAACATATCAGTGGATAATCTTCTTGATTATATGGTGACAAATGTAAGAGAAAACTTCACTAATTAAAATAAGTTTCATGATTTAGTGGGTGATGGAAATGAAAATTTATATAGTGGATGTTTGAAATATCCCAAAATTTCTTTTTTGCTGAAGTTGAACCATATCAAATGTCTATATGGAATTAAAATAAGGAATTGTCCATGATATTAGAATTTTTAAGTGATGCATCTTTGGAAGAAAAAATCCTTGAGTATTCTTAGGATATGAAAAATGTTGTAAAAGGATTGGTTTTAATTATACAAAAATACATGCATGTCCCAATGATTGTATGCTTTAATGGAGAGAGGATTCATGTAGATAGGATTGAAAAAATTTTCTTCTTCTGGATGACAGTCAAATAGTGATGTTGGAAGTTTGAATAAACATACTACCATGAAGAAGAAGAAAAGGAACACACCTGGAAAGGTTTGTGTAACTTTCCTCTAAATCCTTGATTGAAAATATTATTCATGTCATCAAAAACTGCCGAACACATGAAGTGGGATTCATTAGATAATAACGATGATGGGTAAATGTGACATCCATGAGATTTACAATCGTGGAAGTCATTTGATTCATTGCATCCAGATTTCTCATTTGATCCTAGGAATGTTACATTGGGATTGGTTGCCGATGGATTCAAACCATTTTGGACTTTGAGTATTAGTTATATCATTTAGCCATTTGTATTGATCCATTACAATATGCCTTTGTGGATGTGTATGAACACAAATCTTTTATCATTTCAATGATTATTACTAGAAAAAAATTCAAGGAAATGATATTGATGTATACTTCCATCCTTTTATTGAAGAATTATAGGAGTTATGGAGCAACGATGTTGATACATTTGGTGATTCTTCTAAAACAATGTTCAAAATTCATGTTGCTTTAATGTGGACCATTAGTGATTTCCACAGGCATAGAAATTCTTTTAGTTGGAAGACGTACAGATGTTTAGCTCTTCCTATTTTTAACGTTGATTTTGAGATAATACGGCTACCCCACAGTAGAAAATGTTGCTTCTTGTGCCATCGAATATTTCTTAATGCATCTCATACATTTCAGCTTAATAGATAACAATTTAACGGTTTCATTGATCGCATGCCACCTCCAAAGTTGTTAACTGGTTCTGAAATGTTGACAGAACTTGGAAAAGTTAAAACAAAATTTGGGATGGTTTATCATTTGAATGATATAAGTAAATGGTTTCTAAGCTCATCATCAAGTGAAATCAGAACGCAATAATGGAAGAAAGAAAGTATATTCTTCAAGCTTCCATATAGGGAATTTCATTTTTGTGGAATAATATTGATGTGATGCATATTGAGAAGAATTTCCATGAAAATTTGATCTTCAAATTTCATAATGAGCATGGAATGTCGAAGGATCATCTCAATACTTAGAAATACATACATGTAATGGACATAAAACGTGATCTCTGGCCAGATGAGAATGAAAAGTATGCACCGACATTTTTTTCATTGAAAAATAGTGATAAAGATACATTCTTTCGATTTTTTAAGCATGTGAATGTACTTTATGGATATTCAAGTAACATAACGAGGTGATTTTACTTAAAGAATCATATGTTATATGCATTGAAAAGTCCCGATTCACCTGTTTTTTACAGCAGTTACTACCATTGACATTGCGTACATTATTAACTAAAAAAATTATTGTTGTTGTACTTTATTTCTGCACATTTTTTAGGAAACTATGTGAGAAATATCTAAATCCATTTATTCTAGACAACATTATAGATAGGTTTTTATTCACACATTGTGCAATGGAGATGATAGTTACTCTATCAATTTTTAATATAATGACACATTTAACCGTGCATTTGGTTGAGGAAGATAAATTAGGAAGTCTCATTCATTATCGATTGATGTATCCAATTATGGTGTACATTATTTATATGTTTTTATATTAATTAAAAAAAATTTGCACTTATTTATATGAATAAATATGTTTTTTTATTTCAAAGATATCTCGGGAATTTGAAATCATTCATGAAAATAAAAGCTCAACCAAAAGGCTCTATTGCTGAAGTCTATTTGGCAGAAGTGTTTTTTACATTTTGTTCTAGATACATATATGATATTGATACAGGATTTAATCGAGTTGGATGTGTTTACAACACATCAAATCAATCTCAAATACATGGTAAATCCATAATATTTCCTACTATGGGCCGATCAGTTTGGAGGACCTAAAATGATGCACTGATAGAAATAGAATTATTACTAGCACATAGACATGTGATGCTGAATTGTAATATTGTAGATCAGTTTATTGAGGAGTTTAGGATACCAACAAAGAGATGAATGAGAGGCCAAACTTTAAATGAGATAAATATAATGAAAGATGTTAATAAAGATCTTGTTGAATGATTTGCACGGCGTGTAAGTTCCTAAATATTACAATAATTAAGAATATTAGGTTGACAAATATATTTTGTAATTCTAATTAAGTATATTTATTTTTTCAGATCATGAATACTGATACGTGAGTAGTGTTTCCATAATATATGATGTTTCTTGCTTGAGGTCCTCTAAACAGGTTAGAATGTTCGATGCTTACAATGTGAATGACTTCAGATTTCGTACAGTTGATCGAGAAGAGGGTTTAAAACAATGAATAGGGGTATATTTAAATTTTCAGAAGTGGGATACTATGAAATTCTTACCGATATTAATGAATTATACTAATATGATCATTTTTTAGTTGTTTTATTTAAATTAATTTGGGTCGATATTATCTAAGGTGTTAAAAGAGTTTCCTTGCAATTTACATATGTGAACGTCTATCACTTGATGGATATTGGTGATCATGAACTAAATGATCCATATAACTTATAATCACAATAAATTATGGTATATTATGTGAATGATGTTGTGGATGAAGGGTGGAGTGTATTTTCACATGTAAAACAAGTAGATTTTTTTTTGATATGGGTGATGAAGTGGATGATTTGACCTCTGACATTGAATCTCACCAACAAAAAGAATCAGAATTATTTGTCCACCATGAAATTAATAATAATAGTTTAACAAGGATTAATGAATTGGATGAATTAATGGAGTAGGTAATTGACATGACTGAAGGAGAAAATGATTGTATTTACAGTTATGAATTAATTTAGGAACCACCTATTTTATTTTCCGAATCAATCATTATTATTGTTATGTATATTTTGTTTCTTTGTGATGTTCATTTGTTATCTTTTTGAATTTTTTTACATAATTATTTTCAAATATATATTCTGAACTTAATTTTATTTGATTAAATGACAAGAATTTCAAAGAGGAAGTGATATACTATTTCATCGACCACTGCGAAAGATGACGACCCATCTATCTTCCTCCCTAAGACATCTGAGCCACCATCCACCTGCCCTCCTACACCATACCCCCATGAACCATCTCTCACAGCCTCTGTGAGTGTCCCTTTAGTAGCTCTGTCATCGCCTCCCACTTCAAGAGCCTCAGTAGTGGGGGAGTGGCATTCCACTTCTAGTTCTTCGTGGGGATACAAGTGGGTGACAATTATAGGTACAAATTTTAATATGAATAAATTTATTACACTTTTTTATACTAAATGTTGGATCATTAAAGATAGAATGATATAAACAATAGAGAAAAATATTAAAATTTCAATGGTATGGAATCTGACTGATGATAAGATAGTTATCCCATTTGATTCATATGGGGTCCTTACGGATGATGCTATAAGATTACTTGGCCAGATTTTAGGCCAACTGGCCGCGAAGCCTGGTTACCTTCCTATTTCATATAATGATTAGAGACATATTCCTGCATGTTGGAAAATGATGTTTTCAGATCCCAAATAAAGGTTATTTTAATACATTATGGTGTAATTTAATGTCATGATATTAATATTTTCAAAAATAATTTCTGTGTACAGATGTTTTTCCACATTACGGTTGCTGATGTGACAGCACGAAAGTGGACATTGAAAAATCATGGAAAAAATGTAAAGTATTTAAATGGATATTGTGGGGTGATGTCAATGAAACATTGTTTACCTCCCAATAGATTTCTGAAAAAATACATGATGGGTTTCCCAAAGAGCAATGAAATGTTTTTGTTGACAGACATCGTGATAAGAAGTAGATGGTATTTAAATATAAATTACTTTAATAATATAATTTTACATTTATAAATTTATATGAATATGATATGAAATTTAATACATTAATATTAAATTGTATTTTATTTATTTCAGGATACTTTAAAGAAATAATGCATCAAGCTGGGCTAAGAAGGTCATCCCTCACACTGCGGGGTCAAAGAGTTTTTCTTGAAGGTTGTCCATATGGTAATATTTTCATTAGTTAAAATATTTATAAGACAATATTATTTGTTTAATATATTAAATTTTTTATTTATATTTATTTAATGTTGTCACAGATTGTAGGGCATGAATCATCCCAAACAGAATTGTGGTTGAATGTTCACCAAAAATCTTATGGATGTTTTGTTAATGATCCAACCAAAAAAGTAGAGGCATGAACTCATTTTTCATTATAATAACTTATTATCAGTTTTTACTATGATAATATATATTTCTTCTAATATGACTAATATTTTAATTATAGGTAAAAATTAAAGAATTGTGGGATGCCAATCTGGCACAGTCCTACTCAGTCTCCCAAGATGACCCGATTGCTAATGTCCTTGGGATGGAGCATCCTAGTAGAGTGTTCAAGATGGGGTTGGGACCCATAAAATCTATAGTATTTGGAAGTCCACCAGGGATTTTAGCTACATCTACACATAGTTGTAGTCATTCCATACCCCGAGATACGCAGAGAGAGATTGTTTCTCAACGAAACATAGTTCACGACCAGAGGGATCAGATATACACTTTCCAGAGTGCGTTGATTGATTTATATAATAAGATGACAAGATCTACCTTCGGTGGTATAGTATTTACTGGTGGTGAGTAGGTAAATCAAAAAAATTCAAGATTAATTATTTTTCAAACATTTATTGGTTATAAGATTAAATATAAATACACAAAAATATTTAATTTTCAATATAATGTTATTTCATGTGGTAGTAGGAAGTATATATGGAGGTGAAGATGGTGATGAGTGTTTCTCATCATTAGATTGTGATTAGTTGTTTTGTTAATATGCTGGAAAAATATGGTAATAATCGGTTTGTATATGTATCATGTGTGGCACAGAGTTTCCACCAAACTGTTTCAGGACCTAACAATTTATTTATTTCTCATGTTTCCTATTATATATTTTAATCATTTATGATGTTTTATTTTATGTCATGATTTCTTAAGTGTGGTATGCACCATTTAGGTCGATTATTTTTTGTCATGAATCATTTTTTATGATTCATTTTTCCTATATTAATTAAATTTGTTACCCAAGGTGGAATGATCCAAAACATATTCTATAGTTATAGGAATCAATCAATTCATAGTTCCTAGAAATGGTCCTCTATAAAAATTTGTCTTGTGTATAGGAGGAGAAGGATGAGATGTACGGGAACCATTATGTGAGAAAGAAATGAACAAATTTATGTCAATGAGGAAGGGTCTCTCCTTTAGGGTATAACCAGTGTGATTATAATTTTCACCAAGGCCTATTATCAGAGATCACAACATCATTACATATAATAAAACATCTTGAATCAATCCACATATAGTTTTTATATAATATGCCTATTCATATTAGGCTATTTCCAAGGGTAAGAGTCATTTTTTCATAACATAAGTTTATGGATAAAGAACCACAAGCTAAAGATCCTTATGTAGATTTGGATAATATGTAGTGGAAGACATGTCTTACTAGGTAGACTGCTGTAAGAATTTTCAAGTCATACAAGATGGACCATGCATAACATAGTTTGACATCATGTGAAAATGACAAAAATAATATACAGTTTAAGATCATATGAAAAATACCTTATTATATGAGGTTTAATATAGTTTAAACTGATGTTTAAAATGAAATGAACTTGTCATGATGCCAACCCTATGGATGGAAAACCAATTTGAATGAAGAAACCCAATCACTAAGATAATGTGGGAGATTTGATATCATTTTTTTGGTTGGGATTGAGATTGGAGATCTAGGAATCACATTGTATCCCATGAAAATTGGAATCAATCCACACATAGTTATTATAATTGTGGATAAAATATGATCATATTGACTAATAATTGAGAAATAATAGGGAAACCAAAATAAATAGAATGAGTTTAATGGTAAATATCCTTTCTGAACATCCCTTTGTGCATTATCAAGTCCTGGGGATGTTTAGGGAGAGTTTTTTGGTGGTTTTGAGGATTGAGGTGGTTTTTTTGCCTTTGGAAGGCTGCCAAAACTTGTGTAATGGCTTGTCTAGATACAATAGAAGTATTTTTATGTTTGGAATACTCTTGTGTAAAATGGGATATATAAACATGAATTGGTAATGACATGATGATATATGTGTTATCATAGTGGTTTTCCTATGCACTATGAGAATCATGAAAAACCCTTGGGTGGGCATGTAATATCAGAGGACCAACTGTGCCAAATAGGAAACTGAAGCTCACCACATTTTATCCATGGGAATGATGAGGGTAAAATTGTAATGAAATGGGAAATAAGTCATGGATTCTATACATGGAAGAATATAGATGAACCACTATGGCTTAGACCCCTCTATGTTATATGATTTGGAAATATCATGATTTTTTATTTTTTTGGTTAAATGGTACATATCAAATTAATAAAGATAATGAACAAGATTAATTGAATATTAAGGGGAAGGGATAAATCACATGATTATTACTTATTCTTGTTATTTATTCTGATATGGCCACAATTACTTGGTTTTCTAATTATGAATTATTTTCATATTGTGTGTTGTTTTGGTTTTTATAAAACATTCTATGTTAGTTTTATAACCTCAGCACATATGAAAACGAATGAGAATATATATCGAACTATTAAATTTGTTTCCCATGAAATATTGTATTTCTATGTTAATACCCTTCATAATAATTTAGTAATTATGATAAAAACCCTTATTAAAACTAAATTATGCATGGTGGTTGTAATGTATAGTGGTTGTGATGTTTGGTGGTAGTGACATGGGGTGGATGTGATGTCGGGTTGTTGTGATTTGTTGTGGTTATGATTTGTTATATGTTATATCAATTGGAATAGTTATTTTTTCAGGGTATTGGTAATGGGGTTGTAGTATCAGTTGCATTTTTTTTGTAAATCTTTCTTTATTGGTAGTTTTAACCACCTCTACAATTAAGGTACTTCAGAATCCGTAGAAGTTAAAACCGCCTCTATGAACTATAATTTTGTGGCAATTTTAACTTCCACTACATAGTTTCATATTTCTATATTACTATATGGAGGTTTTTCCTAGCAAAACTGATTTTTTTCCGCGGTTTCGACTGCCACTCAATCCATAAAAACCACCACAGAATAAACCCATTACGACGGTTACAATAAACCACAACTGAATCATGGAAACAACCACGTGTTGTATCCTGACACACTCTTTTGCTGCGGTTTTTGGAAACCGCCCAAAATAATATGGAGATAGTTTAAATCGCCTCCATTTACAAAAAATACCACTGTGAAATGGTCATTTTTCTATAGGGAATTCACAAT
This sequence comes from Viscum album, assembly GCA_963277665.1. NCBI lineage: Eukaryota > Viridiplantae > Streptophyta > Magnoliopsida > Santalales > Viscaceae > Viscum > Viscum album. The sequence continues at coordinate 1,099,650,126 of OY728157.1, forward strand.
ATTACCATCAATATCAAACTGTAATAACATGCGAAACATATGAGAAATATGTGAAAAGTCATAATAGAGGTGTGGTTCAGCACACATAGGAGGGGCATTGGTGGAGGAGGAGTCATCTGATGGAGGATTGGCATGCGATAGAGGAGTCAGCAGTAGAGGAGAGTCACGTAGTGAAGGAGAGGTTCGCGATAGAGAGAATCATTGTAGATGCGAAGAGGCACACAACAGAGGAGAGGCATGTGGAGAAGGTGGGTTTTTGGTAGAGGAGTCTCTGGGAGAGGAGGAGGAGGAGGTGGAGGTAGTAGTAGTAGTGATTGACTTCCACAAGATCTTGAGGGTGTGAGTAAGGAGTTTAATGTTAGGGTTTCATTATAAAAACTGGTGAACCATTTATCAACAATAGATAAAAATCACTGATAAAATTTTGTTTTATCACCCCTAAAATAGAATGTGCTGATAATGATAAGCCTTTATCGGTTCTAAAAAAGTGCTGATAATGGACGTTGTTATAAGCACTAAAAATTATGCGCTGATAAAGATAAGCCTTTATCAGCACTAAAAAGGACTGATAAAGATATAATGTTAATAATTTACTTATATTATTATATATATTTATAAAATTATATACCTGATAAATATATATTTATATTTATAAAATATTATTTTAAATAATTATAAAATTATATGAAATTTACTTATTATATTTATAATAATAGAAATATATAAAATAAATATATTAATTATATATATTTATAAGATTAGAGATGCATATAACTATGTTTCTTCTAATTTTATAAATAATTATATGAATTTATTTTTATTTTTATTTATAATTATAAATGAATATATATATATTTAAATAATTATAAAATTATAAAAAAACAATTTTTCTAAAATTTATGATTTTAATAATATTTATATTTAATATAATTATATTAACTTCAGAAATATTTAAATATATCTTGTATTTATTTGTAACTATAAATATAAATATTTTTATTTTTTTTCTCAAAAATTATCTATATTTATTTAATTATATATAAAATTTTATATGGAAAGAATAAATATACATTTATGAATTAATAGTTATTTAAATAAATATATATTTAATTGTATTTATAACTAATAATTATATATATTTATTATAATTATAAATTATAATAAATAAATTATATATACGTGTAATTATAAATATATATATATATATGTAAATAATTATAGAATTATAAAAAATATATTTATAATTTTATAAATATATATAATTAATATATTTATTATAATTTTTATGTATATAAATATATCTACGTTGTCACAACCTGTCATAGTGGGGCCCGAGCTGCAAATCCCCAAGCCCGCCTCCAACAGGTAAGGGGCTGGTGACTAGCACTGAGTAGGCATATCACTAACATGGGAGGCATTGCCTATAAACCTGTAAACACACACACACACATCTCCAAGCCCATGAGGCTGAAATGTAAGAACAACTAAAAATGGAAATGCATGCATATACTAAAACCCCATCCAAATGAGTATGGCGGGAAAGTATAGTACAATAATTTAAAACTCTAGGCCGAAAGTATGATCCCACCAAAAGAAAGTCTGCAACAATGTCCAACCTGTAAAGAAAGGTACAAGGACTGCAATTTGTAGTAGTGAGAACACACCTCAGCCTGCCTGATCTCACTGAGCACTGTCCTTTCCTGGTTCACCTAGAGTCCTGTCAAAGGCTCGCTCGTCTGCTCAAGACACGACACGTGCGGGCAAAGCCCGTATAGGGGTGAGTATAAAAATACCCAGTAGGACACCCCGAAAACCACAAAGGAAATAAAAAAGTGAAATAAAACAAAGGAAAAATACAGTCAGCTCCACACAGTATATGTCTACATAACATATAACAAAAATATCCAGATATACTCATACACGATTGACTATCGCGATACCACAACTATATTCAGCTCAAAGATTACACTATGGACGTAACAAGGAGAACACACTCCTAGTTCTAAAGAGAGATACAAAGTACACGTTCCGGGAGAACACACTTCACAAGTACTTGAAAACATGATGCTCAGATGAGGATCACATCCAAATAGCCATGGGGTGATTCCAACAACTCAGTCTGAACTAATCTTCTAAGTAGAGGATCAACACCCGATTAAAGTAGGTCATGTCGATACCAAGAACTCTACTTAGGGATCCAAGAATGAATAGAGGATCCGGCTCCAAGTCTCATAGAGGGGATTCCAACAACTCTATTCAAGATGTCCTGCTAAAGGGATAATACATCTGCATGTACGAAATGATATCGGAAACATTAAGGAGAAAGACCAAGGGAACGAACCCTAAGGAAACTAGTTTAAGTCACATGAGACAACTGGCTCAAGCCATGTAAAACTGGTTACACGAAATGTAGTAGGATTGCATGCTGTGTTCCATGACTCCATGTACTGCTTGTGTAAATGGCCAGTGTCACCAGTCCAAGATGTGTAAAACTCAACTACACGGCGTGTAGAAGGATCACACGTAATGTTCCCTAACTCCTGGTACTGCCCGTGTAGACAGCCCATGTCTGAAATCAAAGTCATGTTGGAAAGAATATACACGGCATGTAAGTCAAAGCACATTCCATTCCCTATCAACTGAGAAAAACCCGTGTACCCTGGTTGTATGCTCGTACACGGTGTTCGTTCGTGTCACCTGGCCATGTACCAGGATACAGTGTATCCCGTGTAACTGGTAGGGTCTGGCCGGGTCTGGTCGGGAAAGGGTATACACGATGTGTCCTTGTCCGTGTACCCAACTCGGGTCTGTGTACTCTCAGAGTACACGCTAGGTGGTCCACTGATGAACACATGCCATGTAGCCCATACTACACGCCGTGTAGTTGGGAAATTTCCGGAAAGCCATATTCTTCCTCCGCACCTCGGCCGATCTTCCGATTTTTATTAGGCTATCCATTTGCCGAAAAACTCAAGACGATGGGTCACCTCTTCATTGTGATGTCGAATCCGTGGGTTTCAGGCCTTAGATCGGCTCCAAAATCTGATTTCGTCCACCCGTGTAGAAATCGTTAGAAGAACGATATCTTCCGATCCGCTTCGATCCGTCTGCCGAAACCGTCGTCACACCTCTTCAAGATCACTGCGGTGCCGATTCTTCAATTTTGGATCGTTGCGTCGCACAACGGACTCCCAACGATTCTTTTGTTCATCGCTCCACCAATAACGTGAAGAATGAGAGAAAGAAAAAGGGAAGAAAATACAATGAAACAAATTTTAGGAACGAACCTCCACTGTCGTTCGTCCCGGTGTTGATCCTCTCCCGTTAATAGGCTTATATGGAGGAGAAAACAACAATAATAAATAAACATGGATCAATTTCCCAAAAATCCCCGTAAAATCCCATCTCGCAATTACGATCGATCTGCGGACTAATCTATTCATGGATTAGTCTGTGTTCTTCATAGGAATAAAGATTAGGGAAAAGAAATCACAAAGATATCAACACCCTACTTGGATTTGTGGCATTCATTGGTGAAGATCTGGTCGCCGCGTTGTCGTCGCTGCATCGGGAGGTTTTCTACAGAGCCACCAGAGCCTCCAAGGGTTTCAGGGTTATGAGGTTTGTAACCCTGGACCCCTGTGTAAAACTTTGTTTAAAATGAAAAAAGATAAATATTTCTTTGTAGCAAAGATTTTTAATCAAATATTTTATATTAATATTTTTTTACGATTACGTCCAAAAACAAAATTTAACCACTGGTTTGCGCCAGCCGATGTTAGGTCTCTTATAGGGTAAAACCCCTACTCTGGACTCATCGGTGCCCTCAAATTTCCAATCCGAGCACCCATTCAAGAGTTATTCCTCGTTCTCAGGAAAACCTCATGCATGCGTAAATTTAATTATTTAATTTAATTCAGACATTAGTTTCGGGATCACCGGGCCTCAGAACAACACGTCGTCTTGAAGCCTGGTCACGAAATAATTCCCACATAATATTAAAGTAAAACATGAAAAAATCCAAGACATTACATCATACCCACCTTAGGGATTTTACTGTAACACCCCCACCCCAATTAACTAGAGTTGGTGCATTATTACATAACATTGGCATGATCAATAGAATGATCAAGTCTCGAAAGACCTATTAGTTTAGTAGCCTTGGAAACACTAGATACATTCATAATGTTTATATTACATCAAAATATGAAAACTACAACAAAATTGACTCCATAGTCCACACTCATATCCCCTCATACTATCCCTTTATGTCATTCCTAAAATACTTCTTCACATCCTGGGAAAAATAAAACATAGAAAGGGGTGAGCTCAGATTCTCAGAAAGGATAACAATATAGCGGAAACATTCTTAAATAAGAATAAACATTTAAGGAAATGTATAACTAAAACAAAAGCTTTTTAAACTTGAACATCAGCATAATATGGATAATAAAACGAAATAATTCCATTTACTTATTCACATGTATATTCTACTAATCAAATAATCACATGCAATATCAATAACCACTTTCATAATAATGGAATGCATAATGCCAGACTATCATAACCACATAGCCAAGGCCTCGTGCTAAGACTACAAATAAAATTTTGTCAAGGCCTCATGACAAGACACTAGTTTGTCTAATGAGACCTACCCATTCATTGAGGAGCTATAGCGGGCTCCACCCGTCACTTAATATGTCCAATACATTCCTCATATAAATAGGTTTAAACATAACATAAATATTCGTAGTAAAAATTGAATACGAAATGTAAATACTTTCTCCATAAACCATGAATGGTATATAAATTACACATCCACAGTCAAAAATATCAAAAAACTTTTAATACAATGTGGATGTTTTGTATCACAATAAATCAACTTAAAATAAGCTTAAAATCTATCAAAGGATGTTGACATAGATGAAGTCAAAACTATTTGAGAGAAATATCTCTTATTTGGAAATCATTTAAAAGTCACATATTTATAAAATAAAACATTCACTTTGGAAATATCCTTATTAGCTTGTAAGAGAATCTTAGATGATTTTATAACGGTGGAAAATAGCTGCACCCGCCGTATAAGTTAAAAAAACATTCTTACCTTCATTCTGTCGAAAAGGTTAAAAAGGACCTTGTTTAGAAAACGATAGAATGTTTCCTTTATAAACATATTATAAAAATTAAAACAAGGTTATAAATGACTTTAACCCATATTCTGAAAAATATTAAGAATTTTTTGAAATAAATTTTTTAAGAAACAGGGATGTGGGTGATAAGGAGGTCCTAGTAGATAATTACGTATAAACAACATCGGATAATGAAAATATTGTGAAATGAACCCCTACCTTGTACTTTTCCATAGTTTAGGGTAGGTTAACCTCATGTATAATGGTGAAATAATTGTTATTAAATTATAAAAGATTCATATACATTTAAATGATATCATATATTATCTTTTAACATTGATTTGTTAATAATATCTTAGTATTATCATCGTTTCGGGTGTTAACTTACTCGTTTTTTTATATATTTTGTTACATAACTTGTTTTTGTTATGGATAGGTTGTATATTATTCATATCCTGAATGATATCAAGTCCCTAAAAATTATTTTTAACCAAAAAATGAGAATTATAATTTCATGGATACGATGGGGAATGAATCTCATCGAGTTCGTGGAGACAGTAGTCCGTACGTACGTACGAGCGACACTATCATTATTTTGATATTAAAATAATATATAATTGAATGGTATATCATATATACAGAATAATTATCATGTTATATTTATTATTTACATCAATTAAATGTCATTATCATACCCATCCAAATAATAATGTTTTTGAATAACAATTAAACCACGACGTGGAGACGGTAAGCCGTACATACACATGTATGGTCACATGTTGTTAAAAGGATGGATAGAATAATGAATATGGTTGTACCATATTTATAATAACATCAATGTATATAGAAGATACTAGAGTTATTATTTTAGAATTGAAATAAAAAAGAATAAAGAAGTTGAAGATGAAAGGAACTTGAAAAAGGGTGGTGAAAACATTACCTCTTCTTTGGGTTCTTCCTTTTGATTTGATCAAAAAGGCTCTATAGGTTGGCTTTATGATCAAAATAATGCCTGTAGGATTAAGTGAGGAATATTTATAGAGTATCTGGGTTGGTTTTTTCTGAACAAAAAGGTTTTTAATGTGTGAATAATTGGTTATAAGTTGTGTCTTTTTATAAGGCGGAGGAGGGGCTCTTTAGAAAAAATTTAAAGTATTAATTTATAATAAATTAAAATTAGGTTTCTAATTGCTCCAAAGTATATTATTAAAATTATAATATGGTTATGAGTCGAAATACTTTCAACCAAAATATTTTAGACAGGTTATGGTAATTATATTAACCTTATCGTTTAGTTTAAACTCCAAGTTAATTAGATTGACATTTACCATTTCACTTTATATTTTTATATTATATAGTTAATAAAAATACTATATACTTCCAAAAGACCACCAAGTGGTCCATTAATGATATGCCTATCATGATATAAGTCCATTGGGTGATCCTAAGATTTTTAGGGATATAATATTAATTAATAATATAATACTTGTTTTAAAAACTCATTTATGTCAATTTTGAGAATATTTAATAATTGATTTTTTTTAATGTCATAAAAAAATTATTAATTATAAAAAAATTCATTTAAGAAATACTAACATGTCATATTAACCAATAAAATTATTCATGTCATCAAAACGTTCAAATTATATTTATTTTAACATTTATAATACTAATTATTTGATTCATTCATTAATTAGGAAAACACTGCATCATTATTGTGTCACAAATAAATTTAATTATTCAATGTATAAAAATTATAAATAAAATACCATTATGTATTAAAAAGTTTTATCTTTATAAATAATATTTATATTCAAACATATAACTTTTATAACTCTATGTAAAAATTGTTTTGCTAAAAGATATATGCTTATGTCATTTTTGTATTTACTTAAACTTAATTAATATAAAGTGTCATTATCACTTAAAATTGGATACAGGTTGTCCCAAAATAGACCCAAAGATTCCCATGGTCAGAAATGTATCAAAAAATAAGGTTAGGACACGTTTTAGGGTAATTTATTATTATTATAATAAGATTTTTTACCCTTATTTACCGGATTTACCAATTAATTATGGTAAATAAAATATTTACTGAAGTAATAATTCAAAATGTCTCAAAATAAAAGTTACCTATTTAAATAGTTTGAATCTACTGATTCTAAATATTGAATTTATTTTTCTAAATTCAAAACACATAAGTGGCATAAATTAATATAAAATTAATTCCCACTGTCAAAACAAAAAGCATGTTTTTAAGAAGTAATAACTATCAAAATATTGACACTTGTTTATGTCCAGTTTAATTGTGAAATTATGTCCAATGATGAAAATTGTATTAAATGGTAAAAATATATTATAAATATACTTTAAAACCACTCAAATTCATAATTTATCACTATTAATTATTTTTATTAAAAAAGTTGTTTTTAATTAAATTTTTTTAATTTTCACTATTCATCAAAATATAAAAGTTATCTGAAAAGTACCAAAATTTCACCCTAGGCTAATTTAGATATTCCGAATCCAAAAATGAAGTCTATTTTGAGGGATAAAATTTATAAAATTTCAAAAAGTGGGTATTACTATTCATAACGGCTACTTTGATTGATCGCGGTGTGTTAGAATCTAGAAGTTGCGTACAACACACGCTACTATATTATTCAAAAAGAAACGTAACGTGCAAGCTTGGGGTGTCACATTCTCCCCTCCTTCAAATAATTTCGTCCAAAAAATTTCTATAATTCTACTGCATGAAAAGACTTGGGTGGTTCTTCATTATAATTTCCTAGGGTTCCCACGTTGCCTCTTCTATCTTATGGTTTCTCCATAAAAAATTTACCAAAAGAGTTGTCTGGTTTCTCAGCACTTGTTCTCTTGTATCATGAATCTTGACGGGCTCATCAAAATAAGATATATCAGGTTGCAGTTCTAATTCCTTATACGTGAGTACACGCATTGGGTGAGGCATGTATTTTCTCAATAGTGATATGTGAAACACATCGTGAACTTTGGAGAGACTTGGTGGCATTGCCAAACGGTATGCTATAGCCCCAATTTGTTCTAGAATTTCGAAAGGTATGATGTACCTGGGACTCAATTTACCTTTCTTACCGAAACATATAACTCCCTTCCATGGAGATACCTTCATGAAAACATGATTTCATACATGAAATTCCAAATACTTCCTTCGATTATCGGCATAACTATTCTACCTACATTGAGAAACATTGAGGTGGTTTTGGATTACCTTTACCTTTTCCATCATTTACTCTGCCAGTTATGGGCCTACGAGTTTTCTTTCACCAACGTCATCCCAATTGGTTGGTGTGAGACATCTCTTTCTGTATAACGCTTCATATGGTGCCATCTAAATACTTTAATGGAAGAAATTGTAATAAGAAAATTCCACCAAAGTTAAGTATAGATCCTACATACCCTGAAATACAATTGAGAAATATCTCAACACTGATTGTCCATTAGTTTGGGGTTGGTAGGAAGTGCTCAAATGAAGTTCAGTATCCAGGGATTTCTGATGACTTTTCCAGAATTTTGAAGTAAAACGGGGATCACGATCAGAATCAATCAACAGGGGTACTCCATGAAGTCTCACAACTTCATTAATATATATTATTGCTTGACGTTCAAGTGGTAAATCTTCCCTTATTGTATGAAAATGTACTGCCATGGTAATATGATCAACAATGACCCATATTGCATCGTTCCTTCTAGGAGTCTTTGGTAGTCCCATGAGAAATTCCATAGTGATATTATCTCATTTCTACTCAAGTATGTAAAGAGTTTGCATGACTCATCCAGGTTGTTTCCTTCCAGCTTTCACTTATTGACAAAACATACGTCTTGATATAAAATCAGCAATCTCCCACTTCATGTTGTCCCACGAAAAGTGTTCCTTCAAATCTCTATACATTTTGGTGCTCCTATGGTGTAAGAGAAATTGGAACTATGAGCAGCATCCAACAATTCCCTTTTTATATCAAGTATATCAGGAACACTATGTCTGTTCCCAAATTTCAAAATTCCTTCTTCATTCACAAAGTCACTAAATCTCCCATCATTCATAGCTTCAATGTTATTTTTAAATTGTTCATCATCATTCTGATAACTCTTCATCCTTTCTAGTAAAGATGGTTTGGAAACCATTTGAAAAAGTATAGATGTTTCACCTTCTATGGTAATTCCCATATCCATCTTCACTGGATCCATGAAAATAGGATCCCTTCAATTCTCATAACATTCAAAACTCCATGATCCTTTCCACTCAAAGCATCTGCCACCTAATTTTCCTCCCCTGGGTGGTAGTGTATCGTCCAATCATAATCCTTGAGTAGTTCGAGCCATCGCCATTTCCTCATGTTGAGTTCTTTCTGTGAGAAAATATACTTCAAACTCTTGTGATCAGTATAAATCTCACATTTCTAACTATAGAGATAGTGTCTCCATATCTTCATAGAAAATATCACAGCTTCTAACTAAAGATCATGAGTAGGATAGTTTCTCTCATGAATATTCATTTGTAGTGATTCATAGGAAATAATCCTATCATTCTGCATAAGGACACAACCAAGACCTTTCTTCAATGAATTACTATAAATAACGAACCCATCATTCCCTGGTGGTAGAGTCAATATAAAAGAATTGACTAATATTCTCTTTAGTTCTTCAAAACATTCTTCACACTCTTTTGTCCAAACAAATTTACCCCCTTTACGCATGAGCTTTGTAAATGGGTTAGTCAATCAAGCAAAATTCTGGACGAAACGTTGATAATAACCTGCTAAACCAATAAAACTACGTACCTCAGTTATACTAGTTGGTGTTGGCCATTCATGGATTGCTCTTGTCTTAGCAGGATCAACAGAGATTCCATCCTTAGAGACAGTATGTCCATGAAAAGAAATCTCTTGAAGCTAGAATTCACACTTCCTAAATTTCCCATACAATTCATGTCTTCTCAGAATCTTCAGGATAATATGAAGGTGATTTTCATGATATTCGTAGTTTTTGGAGTATACCAAGATATTATCAATAAATACCACTACAATATCATCGAGATATTCCTTGAAAACTCTTTTCATTTGATCTATGAAAACATAGGGTTCCTTAGTCAGCCCAAATGAAATTACTGTAAACTCGTAATGCCTGTACCTGGTTCGAAATGCTGTCTTCAGAATGTCTTTCTTCTTCACACACAACTAATGTTATCCAGATCGAAGGTCAATCTTTGAAAAGTATTGAGGTCTATGAAGTTGGTCAAATAAATCATCAATGTGAGGTAAGAGATACTTGTTCTTTATTGTTATATCATTGATCTCGCTATAGTCGATACATAACCTCATAGATCCATCTTTCATTTAAACAAAAAGAACATGGGATACCCATGTAGAAACACTAGGGTGAATAAATACCCTATTACTCAATTCCTATAGTTATTTCTTTAGTTCAACTAACTCCACAGTGTCCATTCTATATGGGTTCTTCGATATAGGCCTTGATCCAGGAATTAAATCAATGGAAAACTCAACTTCTCGTTCTGGAGGATGTCCAGGTAAATCTTCTGGAAAAACATCTACATATTCTTTCACAATAGGTACATCCTCTATTTGAACATTTCATTCCCCACCCCCAGTAATTTCCTTCTCTTCCTCCCCTATAATTGAATATAGTTGAGCTACTGGGGGTGGATCTAGATAAGAATTAGGTAGTGATGATTCACCTCTAATGATAAAGTGTTCCTTATCATCATCATCAAAAATCATACCCTCCTTATTATTACAATAAATCTTCTCATTATGGTCCGATATCTAATCCATAGTGAGGATTATATCAAAATCAATCATAGGTATGACGATGAGATCAGCAGATAATGAATATTTATGTGCTCTAATTGGGACTGATTCACAAATCTTTTTTGCAATGATACTTCCCTTAAGAGTTTTAACTGAAAAATCCTTTGTAAAATCAAATTGGAAATATCTAATTTTCATAGAAAACTTGGAAGATATGAAACAATGTGATGACACAGAATCAAATAAAGCATTTTCTAAACTTGAGGAAACCATTAAATTACCTGCCACCATGTCTTTCTGAGCTTCTACCTCAGCAGTAGTGATAACATATTCTTGGCCTTGATCCCTTTGTCTTTTCTGAGGTAAGATCCCCTGCCGCTTAGGACATTCATTTGAATAATGTACCATCTCTCTACAATTATAGAATTCCACATTTACAATAACTCTCTTTCCCTTGCAATCTTGAGCTTGGTGGCCTTTTTCACTACACTTGTAATAGACTCACATTCCCTTAAAGCGAGTACCGGTGTGTTTCTTCCCACACTTACTGCAAGATGGATAATCACCTTTTCCATTCATCACTTTATTTCAATTTCCAGAGTGGTCAGCATATCTCTTCTTCTGTTTCATTGCCTTATGGTCGTAAGTCTTAGCAAATTCCTTTTCTGTCTGGATAGCACATGAGACAATATCTTTGTAAGATGAGAAAGATTGTGAGACTAATGATCGACGGAGAAATGGTTTTCACCCATCAACAAAATGATCAATCATACTTCTTGGGTTACGTATATAATCTGTTGCATGCCTCACTGACCTTGTAAAGTTAGCCTCATACTTTGCAACATTATCATCCTCCTTTTGCCTCAGACTCAGAAATTTCCTTTCCATATCTGCTCGATGGTCATGAGGAAAGTATTTTTCTAATAAAATCTCTTTGAACTCCCTCCATTCCATATTTTATACTTCATAATCTTCCTTCTTGTTTTGTATCAATGACCACCATTGACCAGCATCTCTGGTGAGGCGATAAACTTCCATGATAACTTTTTCCCTTTCACAACTCCCCAAATCCTGAAATATTATCCCTAGGGAACTTATCCATTTCTCAACAACTAATGGATTTGTACTCCCATTGAATGTTGGTGGTTTCTGCCTCATGAAGCGATCTAACATCGATCCTCCACACTATAGATCAGGGTGCTCCATACGGGTAAGGTTATTATTCATAACCTGAGTGAGTTGTACCAGTATGGTGATTACCTGATCAACAATAGTTGATCACTAGATCCATTATAATTATCTTTAGTAGGAGGTCAATCCCTACATGGAGTGAATACATTGATAAGGTTTCCATTCCTTCCACTAGGCTCCATTTCTAAACAATGGCAAACACTAGATCAATTTATGTATCAAAATACATAATTCCATACTTGTAAAACACTTAAAATAAATTGAACAATTTATGGATATAATCGATAATCATAAAAAAATGTTTTCTTTGAGGAAGTATATAATCATAAACACTTCATAATATATTATAATGAATATGAGAATTATCCTAAGAATATCCCCCGAGAGTGTCGTAACCAAGAGTGCAGCAAGGCCCGTTGTCGTGCACCAGTTCCAATTCACATCTTGCTCAAACTGGTGTTTTCGGGTTTCTCCCCTAGGTACATATGTGCCAGAGCCTCTTCTACCAGCTTGTATCCAGATAGGGATGCATTGCATGGAAATCTCACAAAATCTCTACAATATCAAAATTCTAGGAAGTTCTTATATACTAATCCTCAAAGTCCTTGTTAGGTCTGTGTGCTCTAATCAGAGTTTGTCTAAATATAGCTACCAAGGCTTGTACTAAACTTCCTCTGATACCAACTATAATGCTGCAACCCATGTTACCCAGAGTCAGTTCATTATTACATAACATTGGCATTATCACAAGAAAGATCAAGTCTCGAATTACCGATTAGTTTAATAGCCCTAGAAACACTAGATACATTCATAAAGTTTAATTTACAAAAAAAAATGAAAACTTCAATAATATAGTCTCCATAGTCCACACTCATATCCCCTTATACTATCCCTACATGTCATTCATAAAATACTTCTTCACATCCTGGGAGAAATAAAACATAGAAATGGGTGAGCTCAGATGCCCAGTAAGGATAACAATATAGAGGAAACTTTCATAAATAAGTATAAAAATTTACGGCAATTTATAACTAAAACAAAAGCCTTTTAAACTTGAAATTACGCATAATATGGAAGAAATAAAATGAAATAATTCCATTTACTTATTCACATGGATATTCTACTAATCGAATAATCACATGCGATATCAATGACCACTTTCATAATGATGGAATGCATAATGCCAGACTATCATAACCACATAGCCAAGGCCACATGCCAAGACTAAAAATAACATTTTTTCAAGGCCTCTTTCCAAGACAATAGTTTGTCTCATTAGACCTACCAATGCATCGAGGAGCTATAGAGGGATCCTCCCATCACATACTAAGTCCAATGCATTATTCATATGAACATGTTTAAACATAACATAAAAATTCGTATTAAAACTAGCATATGAAATATCAATACTTTCTCCATAAAAAATTAATTGTATAAGAATAACACATCCACAGTCAAACATATCACAAAACCATCAATACGATATGGATGTTTTTTATCATAATAAATCAACTTAAAATAAGATTATAATCCATCAAAGGATGTTGACATTGATGAAATCAAAACTATATGAGAGAAATATCTCTTTTTTTAAATCATTTAAAAGTCACATAATTATAATATAAAACATTTACTTTGAAAATATCCTTATTAGATTGTAAGGTAAGCTTAGAAGAATTTATTATTGGGGAAAATAGCCTCACCTGCCGTATAAGTTAAAAAAACATTCTTACCTTCATTCGTGAAATAGTTAAAAATGACCTTGTTTGGAAAACGAAAGAAAGATTCCTTTATATGGTTTTTTTAAAAAGTAAAAAAGGGTATAAATGACTTTAACCCATATTATAAAAAATAGTAAGAATGTTTTGAAATACATTTTTATGAAACATGGATGTGGATAATAAAGAGGTCTCGGTAGATAATTAAGTATAAAAAACCTCAGATAATGAAGAGATTGTGAAATAAACATTTAACTTGTAATATTCTATGGTTGAGGGTATGATAACCTCATCTATAATGGTGAAATAATTTTTATTAAATTATAAAAGAATAATATACATTAATATTAAATCATATATGATCTTTTAACATTGATTTGTTAATAATATCTTAGTATTATCATCGTTTCGGGTGTTAACTTACTCATTTTATTTTTTATATTTTGTTACATAATGCGTGCTTGTTATGGATAGATTCTATATTATTCATATCTAGAATGATATCAATTCCTTAAAAATTATTTTTAATCATCAAATTAGAATAATAATTGCATGGATATGATGGATAATGAATCTAATCACGTTCGTGGAGACGGTAGTCCGTACATACACACGAGCGACAATATCATTCTTTAGATATTAAAATAATATATAATTGGATGGTATATAATATATAAATAATAATTATCATGTTATATTTATTATTTACATAAATTATATATCATTATCATACCCATCCAAATAATAATGTTTTTGAATAACAATTACACCACGACGTGGAGACGGTAAGCCGTACGTACGCACGTATGGTGACATGTCATTCAAAGGATGGATAGAATACTGAATATGGTTGTACCATATTTATAATAACACACATTATATAGAAGATACTGGATTTATTATTTTATAAAAGAAATGACAAAGAAAGAAGAAGTTGAAGAAGAAAGGAACTTGAAAAAGGGTGATGAAAACATTACCTCCTCTCCGGGTTCATCCTTTTGATTTGATCAAAAGAGCTCCATAGGTTGGATTTATGATAAAACTAATCCCTCTAGGTTGAATTGTGGGAAGTTGAGAGATTATTTGGGTTGGGTTTGGCCGAACCAAAATTCTTTGAAGTTGTGAAGAATTGGTTAAAATTTGCGTTCTTTTATAAGGGGGAGGAGGGTCTCTTTAGGAAAAACTTAATGTATTAATTTATAATAAATTCAATTTCAGTATCTAATGGCTCCAAAGTGGATTATTCAATGTATAAGGTTGTAATGGGTCGAACTCCTTTCAACCAATAGATTTTAGACAAGTTTGTGTCATTATATTAACCTTATCTTTTAGTTTTAACTCTTAGTTAATTAGATGGACATTTACCATGTCACTTTGTATTTTTCTATTATATATTTAATAAACATACTATATACATTAAGGAGACTCCCAAATGGTCCATTAATGATTCACCTATCATTATATAAGTCCATTGGCCTAACCTTATATTTATATGAATATAATATCAATTAATAATATAATACTTTTTTTAAAAACTCATTTATGTCAATGTTGACAATATTTAATAATTGATTTTTGATAAAGTCTTAAAAACTTTATTAATTCAAAAAAAATTCATTTAAGAAATCCTAAAATGTCATATTAAGCAATAAAATTCGTTTATAGCATCAAAACTTTCAAATTCTCTTTATTTTAACATTTATAATGCTAATTATTTGATTCTTTCATTAATAAGAAAATAGTGCAGCATTATTGTGTCATAAATATATTTAATTATTAAATGTCTAAAATTTATAAATAAAATAAAATTATGTAGGAAATATTTTTATATTTATAATGAATATTTATAGTTTAAAATATAATATATATAAACTTATGTAAAAAATGTTTTTCTAAAAGATATATTCTTATGTCAATTTTGTATTTACTTTAACATAATTAATATAAAGTGTTATTATCACTTAGAAGTGGATCCATGGGGTCCCAAAATCGACCCAAAGATGCCCATGGTCGGAAATGTATCAAAAAATAAGGTTAGGACACGTTTTGGGATAATTTATTATTATTATAATATTATTTGTTACCCATATTTACCAAATTTACCCCTTAACCATGGTAAATAAAATATTTACCGAAGTAATTATTCAAAATCTCTAACAATAAAACTTACCTATTGGAACAATTTGGAACTCCTAATTCAAAATATGGAAACCATTTTTCTAAATTCAAAACACAGAAGAGGCATAAATTAATTTAAAATTAATTCCCGCTGTCAAAACATAAAGCGTGTTTTTAAGATGTAATAACAATCAAAAGATTGACACTTGTTAATGTCAAGTTCAATTGTGAAATTATGTCCAATGACCAAAATTGAATTAAATGGTAAAAATAAATTCTAAATATACTTTAAAACCACTCAAATTCATAATTTATCACTATTAATTATTTTGATTAAAAAAGTTGTTTTAAATTAAGACTTAGTAATTTTCACTATTCATCAAAATATAAAAGTTATCCGAAAAGTACAAAAATTTCACCCTATGATAATTTAGATATTCCAAATCCAAAAATGAAGTCCATTTTGAGAGATAAAATTTATAAAATTTCAAAAATTGTGTATTATTATTCATAACGGCTACTTTGATTGGTCGTAGTGTGTTAGAATCTCGAATTTTTGTACAACATACACTACTGTATTATTCGAAGAGAATCATACTGTGGAAGCTTGGGGTGTTACATTTACATCCCCGAAAAGATAAAAAAAAATCTACTCAAAACGATGTGTGTACTGCACACGAATTTGAGCCTCCCACTCCCACATGCTCTCATGGAGATTCCCATGCTGCCACCAGACACGCACCGAGGGAATAGATCACCCACGAAGGATCTTCTCTTGCTGATCCTCGATCTCTGCTGGGTAATCATCAAAGGTCACTCCATCATCGATGTCCATCTCACCCCAGTCGATAACGTGTGATGGATCATGCACCTACTTCCAAAGCTGTGACACATGGAAGACGTTGTGTACCCGGTCCATCTGAAGAGGTAGAGCCAAGTGTTACGCCATCTCGCCAACTCTACATAGAAACTGAAAAGGGATGATGAACCTTGGAGAAAGCTTTATGCCTCAACCAAATCTCTGCAATCCCCTTCAATGTGAGACTCTAAGGAACACATGGTATCCATCTTCGAACTCCAAGGGCCTCTATCTCTGTCGGCATAAGATTTCTGCCGACTCTGTGTAGACTTCATCCGCTCCTAGATGACCTACATCATCTTCATAGTATCTCACACCATCTATAGGACCATGAGTGCTGACTCTCCGGTGTCAGTCCAGCAAAGGGGTGACCTGTATGGTCGCCCGTAAAAAGCGTCTAATGGTTCCATACCAACAGTGGAATGATAACTATTGTTATAAGAAAATTCCACCAGTGGTAGGTGATCCTCCCAACATCGACCGAAGTCAAGTATGCAAGCTCGTAGCATATCCTCCAGAACATGGATGGTCCGCTCCGTCTAACCATCAGTCTGAGGATGAAACACTGTGCTCAAGTGTAACTGAGTCCCAAATGCTTCCTACAGTCCCTTCCACAACCGGGATGTGAAATGATCATCACAATCTGAGACGATTGTGGATGTAACTCAATGAAGTCAAACTATCTCCTGCACGTAGAGGCATCCAATGTTCTCTACCAAGCAATGCTCCCATATGGTTAAAAAGTGGGATGACTTACTGAGTCGATCAATGATAACCCATATGGAATTGTGTCCCCTGGACGTACGTGGTAAACATGTCATGAAGTCCATGGATATTCCGTCCCACTTCCACTATGGCACCTCAAGGTGCTGAGTCAATCCTACTGGAACTTGGTGCTCAGCCTTTACTTTCTGACAAGTAAGGCACCAAGAAACTAATTTTGCAATAATCTTCTTCCTTCCTGACCACTAGAACAGACGTCAGAGGTCTCGGTACATCCTTTCCATGCCTGGATGCACCGCCAAAGGTGATTTATGGAACTCCCTCAGAACCTCCTCCCACAACACCATTGGTACAACTGTGCGCCCTTTGAAAAGAAATATGTGCTCCCAAACATTTGAATATCCATCGCCAGCATCACCTGCGGATATCTGAGCAGGTAGAGTCTCACAACTAGCATCCTTGTGTTATGTTTCCATGACTCACTGTAAGAGTGGAGGGTTAACAACCATCGCCTGAAGGTAAGCTCCCTCATCTCTATCCAAGAAGGATAATTGTAAAGAGGCCAACTGTCTCGTCGCCTCATCCCACAACTGCAAACTAGATCTCCTGCGGAGAGCATCTTCCACAAAAGACGATAAACCACTCGCCCATCAGGTAGTTTCACCACATATTCAATGTGAACACTACCACTGCCAACTAAAGATCATGGGTCACGTAGTTCTACTCGTGTGGCCTCAACTAATGTGAGCCATAGGCAATCACCGCTTTCCTCTGCATCAGGACACAACCAAGCCCAGTTCATGATGTGTCGTAGAACACTACGTACTCGACACCCTCCTCCGGTAATCTCAAGATCGGGGCGCTCGCCGGACTCTGTCTCAACTGCTAAAAAGCCTTCTAAAATATCTCGGCCCACACGAAAGGTTTCCCCTTTAGGGTCAAAGATGTCATGGGTGATGAATTTATATAAAAATTGAGAATGAATCTCTGATAGTAGCCTGCGAATCCTGGGAAACTCTGCACCTCTATCACGTTCCGGGGTGGCTTCCATGCTAACACTGCCTCTACCTTGGCTGAGTCCACTGCTACAACATCTACTGAGATAACATGTCCCAGAAAGTGGACCTCCTATATCCAGAACTAACACTTCGTGAGTTTCCCGTACAACTGGTGCTCTCTAAGTGTGTCTAGAACCATCCTTAGGTTCCTCACATTCTTCTCCTCGGACTCATAGTACACAAGGATATCATCGATAAAGACCACCATGAACTGATCTAGATAGGGAAGACAGATTCGGTTTATGAGTCCCATTAACACTGTCGGGGCGTTCAGTACGCTAAAGGGAATCACCATGTACTCATAGTGATAGTTGCGACATCTAAAATCCATCTTCGGTATATCCTCATCCTGTACTCGCAACTGGTGATAGCATAATAGTAGATCATCCTTCGAGAACCATCATGCCCCTCTTATCTGGTCAAAGAGTTCATCGATCCTCAGTAGTGGATACTGGTTCGTCACGATCACCTGATTCAAGTGCCGGTAATCCACACACAACATCAAGCTCCCGTCTGCCTTTTTGGCAAACAAAACTAGGGCCGCAAAGGGTGAAACACTGGGTCTCACAAAGCCCTTTTTCTATAAGTCTTCCAGCTGCACCCTCTACTCATGAATCTCTTCAAGAGCCATCCAATATTTTGATTCTGATATCGGTGTCGTCCTGGGTTGCAACTCAATGCAGAAATCTATCTCATGGTGAAGAGGTAGTCTAGGGATCCTCTGGAAATACATCCTCGTACTCAGCCACTACAGCTGGAAACTGGAAACTCGTAACATATACTGCGCCAAGGGCTAGGCTAGACAACTGATGTGAAATCAGCTGTACCTTCCTATTCATGAGTCCATCATGCGCTCCCTGGGTCTCCATTTCATCGACGAAGGAGAATATTGTTCCATCACTCCGGACACACCATACCCTTCACCTAAAACATTCAATTT
Source organism: Viscum album (assembly GCA_963277665.1). NCBI lineage: Eukaryota > Viridiplantae > Streptophyta > Magnoliopsida > Santalales > Viscaceae > Viscum > Viscum album. Next base: position 1,099,669,672 of record OY728157.1, read on the forward strand.
GGGCATGAACTGTGGATAACCAATCCAGAACAAGAATGACATCATAAGGCCTCGACGCTACCACCAAGTGGTCCCAACCAAAACTCTCACCTCCAAGGGCCAAGTCACACTGTCTGCAAAGGTGTGTGATTTCCGAATCTTCTCCAATCAGGGTTTCTAAGCGTAAGGGTTGAGTCAACGGATCAACTAGAATCTCAAGGTCTCTAACATGATAAGATGCCAAAAACGAATGACTAGAACCTATGTCTATCAGTACGACATCCATAGTAGAAAAGACACAGATTGTACCTCTAATAATTCCAGGAGTACCTGGGTCATAAGCCCCTACTGCCTGCAACTGTCCCTGCCTCTGTCTACCAGCTCCCTGAGCCTGGGGTGGACCTCCTAGGGGTGTTGGTTGTAAAAGGACAAAATAAAGACCACCTACAACTGCTCTCCAAGCTCCTCTACCATGTCTGACTCCCCTCAGATCAGCCTGTTACACACGTTGCATCTGCCTTGGTTTTCCATCCACTACTGCTATGTCAGTAGTATGTCGGGTTGGACAATCTCGAGATCTCCCCTCCCATAAAAAGAGTAGAATCGCCTCTCTTGAGGCTGGATGGATGCGCCTTGAGAACCTTGTATGGAAGATCGCCTATCCTGGGATCTCCTCTGAAAATTTCTCCCACACCTGGATCCCTGACGTCGGCTCCTTGCTTCTGAGGTCTCTGATTCAGCTTGCTCACTACTGACAACTGTCGGCTGTCTCTACTCTGCCAAGAATCTCTCAACCACCAAAGCCCACTCGAGCACCCAAACATAAGTAGGAATGATCATAGGGATGATGTTAGCTTGGATATATCTGCGCAAGCCCCTCTCAAAAGTCCGAGATCTGAATTACTGATCCCTGACCATAGCCATCGAGTACCATGAGAGGTCGGTAAACCTCGATGAATGGTCAGCCACATTCATGGTTCCCTGCTGGAGCTGAAGAAACTCATGTATAAGTACCGCTCAAAGTGTAACCAGTGAAAACTCATCTCTGAAGAGATTCTAAAACTCTGACCACACAAGAGTTACCTCGTTCTGGGTCTGGATAACCAAACTCCAACATTGTCTTTCCGAGCTCGGTAGAAGGCTCGCTGCCAGGATCACCATCTGGTCTGCTGGTGTCCTGACCAAATGGAAGTCTCTGGCCACTGCGTCAAGCCAGTCCTTTGCTTCCTGAGGGACAGTCTTTCCTCGAATCCCGAGGCTTCTCTATCTCTGAAATGCATGGAGTGCGCTCATCCTTCACTTATTCTTTATTGGTACAGCAGGAACTAAACGTTGCACCATAGGTGGTGGGATAGCTGGCACACCACCTAAAGGTAAAACTGGGGGATCTAGTACCTGAATCGATGCTTTATCACTGATGGGGTCATCCTCATGATCGAGCTGTTGGATGATAGCGGGTGCGCGTTGCAGAGGCATCCTGTAACAAAACAAGATGTATCACAGTCAGTGAGTATATCTGGGGAGCTGACTCAAGAAGGACATGGAAACCACAACCCATTCTTATATGAAGCATTTACAGTTATTTTCCCCTGCAACTAGTATCCTCATGTTCTAAGTCGAAAAGCAAGTTATTAGAGTCCTGGTTTATGGATATGTCGGCCGCCCGCACCAACATTGGAGTCCCTACCCTGAAATCCGAACTCGAAACACTTAAAACTTTTTCCCTAAACCAACTCATAGACTCTCAGTCCTAAGGTAGAACTGGCCACCTCTGATATCACTCTGTCATGACCCGTCCCAGTGGGGCCCGAGCCACAACTCCCCAATCCCGCCTCCAACAGGCCAGGGGCTGGTGACTTCCACCGAGTAGGCATATCACTAAAATGGGAGGCATTGACTATAAACCTGTACACACACACACACACATATCCAAGTCCATAAAGGTGAAAAGTAAAAACTACTAAAAATGGAAATTCATGCATATACTAAAAACCGAACCAACAGAGTACGGAAGGAAAGTAATGTACAATAATGTAAAACCCTTGGACAAAAGTACGATCCCACAAAATGAATGTTTGAAAAAACTTCCAACCTGTAAAGAAAGGCACTGGGACTGAAATTTATAGCCATAGGAACACACATCGGCCTACCAAATCTCACTGAGCACCTTCCGGTCCTGGTCCACCTAGAGTCCTATCAATGGCTCGCTCTTCTGCACAAGACATGACATGTGTAGGTAATTCCCATGCAAGTGTGATTATAACAATACCCAGTAGGACACCATGAAAACGACAAAGGATTTCAACAAGGGAAATAATACAATGGAAAAATACTGTCATCTCCACACTGTATATGTCTACAGAATATATAACAAGAATATCCAGATATACTTATTCACGATCGACTATCGTGATACCACAACTAGATCTAGCTCGAAGATTCTACTAAGCACACAATAAAGAGGACACACTCTTAGGTTTGAAGAGAGATATGAAGTACTCGTTCCGGGAGAACACATTCCAAATTTACTTGAGAACATGATGCTCAGATGAGGATCACAACCAAATAGCCATTGGGTGATTCCAACAACTCAGTCTGAACTAATCCGCTAAGTAGAGGATTAGCTCCTAGGTAAAGTAGGTCACGTCGATACCAAGTACTCTACTTAGGGTTCCAGGAATGAATAGAGGATCCAACTTCAAGTATCTCAGAGGGGATTCCAAAAAATCTATTCAAGAATGTCCTGCTGAAGGGATCATGCTTCTGCATGTAGGAAATGATACCGGAAACCTTCAAGAGAAAGACCAAGGGGATGAACCCTAAGGAATCTAGTCCAAATCACAGGGGACAACTGGATCAAGCATTGTAAAACTAGTTACATGATGTGTAGTAGGATTACACACTATGTTCCTTGAATCTGGGTACTACCCCTGTAAACGGCTCGTGTCACCCATCCAAGCTGTTTAAAACTCCACTATACGGCGTGTAGAAGGATCACACACCATGATCCCTGACTCCGTGTACTGCCTGTGTAAACAGCCCGTGTCTGAAATCGAAGTTGTGTATTAAATAATATACACGACCTGTAAGTCGAAGCACACTCTGTTCCCTGTCAACTGGGAAACACCCGTGTACCCTGGTCATTTGCCCGTACACGGTGTATGTCTGTGTCGCCTGCCTGTGTACTAGGACACGGGGTATCCCTTTTATCTGGTCAGGTCTGGCTGGGGAAGGGTATACACGACGTGTCCATGTCCATGTACCCAACCCATGTCTGTGTACTCCCGGAGTACATGCTAGGTGGTCTGCCAATGAACACACGTCGTCTAGCCCATACTACACGTCGTGTAGTAGGGAAATTTCCAGAACTAACACTTCGCGAGTTTCCTGTACAACTGGTGCTCTCTAAGTGTGTCTAGAACCATCCTTAGGTTCCTCACATGCTCCTCCTCGAACTCATAGTACACAAGGATATCATCGATAAAGACCACCACGAACTGATCTAGATAGGGATGACAGATTCGGTTTATGAGTCTCATTAACACTGTCGGGGCGTTCAGTACGCTGAAGGGAATCACCAAGTAGTCATAGTGATTGTAGCGACATCTGAAAGCCATCTTCGGTATATCCTCATCCTGTACTCACAACTGGTGATAGCCTAACAGTAGATTATCCTTTGATAACCATCATTCCCCTCTTATCTGGTCAATGAGTTCATCGATCCTCAGTAGTGGATACTGGTTCGTCACGGTCAAATGATTCAAGTGCCAGTAATCCACACACAACATCAAGCTCCCGTCTTCCTTTTTGGAAAACAACACTAGGGCCGTAAAGGGTGAAACACTGGGTCTCACAAAGCCCTTTTTCTATAAGTCTTCCAGCTGCACCCTCAGCTCACGAATCTCTTCAAGAGCCATCAAATATTTTGATTCTGATATCGGTGTCGTCCTGGGTTGCAACTCAATGAAGAAATCTATCTCATGATGAAGAGGTAGTCCAGGGATCCTCTAGAAAGACATCCTCGTACTCAGCCACTACAACTGGAAACTGGAAACTCGTAACATCTACTGAGCCAAGGGCTTGGCTAGACAACTGATGTGAAATCAGATGTACCTTCCTATGCATGAGTCCATCTTGTGCTGCATGGGTCTCCATTTCATCGACGAAGGAGAATCTTGTTCCATCACTCCGGGCACACCATACCCTTCACCTAAACCATTCAATTTGGGCATGAACTGTGGATAACCAATCCATACCAAGAATGACATCATAAGGCATCGACGCTACCCCCAAGTGGTTCCAACCAAAACTCTCACCTCCAAGGGCCAGGTCACACTATCTGCAAAGGTGTGTGATCTCTGAATCTTCTCCAAATGGTGTTTCTAAGCGTAAGGGTTGAGTCAACAGATCAACTGGAATCTCAAGGTCTCTAACAAGATAAGAAGCCAAAAACAAATGACTAGAACCTATGTCTATCAGTACGACATCCATAGTAGAAAAGACACAGATTGTACCTCTAATAATTCCAAGAGTACCTGGGTCATAAGTCTCTACTGCATGCAGCTGTCCCTGCCTCTGTCTACCAGCTCCCTGAGCCTGGGGTGGACCTCCTAGGGGTGGTTGTGGTAAAAGGACAAAATACAGACCACCTACAACTGCTCTCCCAGCTCCTCTACCATGTCTGACTCCCCTCAGATCTGCCTGTTCCACACGTTGCATCTGCCATGGTTTTCCATCCACTACTACTATGTCAGTAGAATGTTGGGTCGGAAAATCTCGAGATGTCCCCTCCCATCACAAGAGTAGAATTGCCTCTCTTGAGGCTGGATGGATGCGCCTTGAGAACTCTGTATGGAAGATCCCCTATCCTGGGATCTCCTCTAAAAATTTCTCCCACACCTGGATCCCTGACGTCGGCTCCTTGCTTCCGAGGTCTCTGATTCATCTTGCTCACTACTGACAATTGTCGGTTGTCTCTGCTCTGCCAAGAAGCTCTCAACCACCAAAGCCCACTCGAGCACCCCAACATAAGTAGGAATGATCATAGGGATGATTTTAGCTTGGATATCTCTGCGCAAGCCCCTCTCAAAAGTCCGAGATCTGAATTACTGATCCCTGACCATAGCCATCGAGTACCATGAGAGGTCGGTAAACCTTGATGAATAGTCAGCCACAGTCATGGTTCCCTGCTGGAGCTGAAGAAACTCCTGTATACGTACCGTTCAAAGTGTAACCGGTGAAAACTCATCTCTGAAGAGATTTTCAACCTCTGACCACACAAGAGTTACCTCGTTCTGGGTCTGGATAACCAAACTCCACCATAGTCATGCTGAGCTCGGAAGAAGGCTCGCTGCCAGGATCACCATCTGGTCTGCTGGTGTCCTGACCAAATGGAAGACACTGGCCACTGCCTCAAGCCAGTCCTTTGATTCCTGAGGGTTAGGCTTGCCTCGAATCCTGAGGGTTCTCTATCTCTGAAATGCATTGAGTGCGCTCAGCCTGCACTTATTCTTTACTGGTACAGCAGGCACTAAACGTTGCACCATAGGTGGTGGGATAGCTTGCACACCACCCGAAGGTAAAACTGGGGGATCTAGTACCTGAATCGAAGCTTTATCACTGATGGGGTCATCCTCGTGATCGAGCTGTTGGATGATAGCGGGTGCGCGTCGCGGAGGCATCCTGTAACAAAACAAGATGTATCACAGTCAGTGAGTATATCTGGGGAGCTGACTCAAGAAGGACATGGAAACCACAACCCATTCTTATATGATGCATGTATAGTTATTTTCCCCTGCAACTAGTATCCTCATGTTCTAAGTCGAAAAGCAAGTTATCAGAGTCCTGGTGTATGGATATGTCGGCTGCCCACACCAACATTGGAGTCCCTAGCCTGAAATCCGAACTCGAAACACTTAAAATTTTTTCCCTAAACCAACTCATAGACTCTCAGTCCTAAGGTATAACTGGCCACCTCTGATATCACTCTGTCATGACCCGTCCCAGTGGGGACCGAGCCGCAACTCCCCAATCCCGCCTCCAACAGGCCAGGGGCTGGTGACTTGCACCGAGTAGGCATATCACTAAAATGGGAGGCATTGCCTATAAACCTGTACACACGCACACACATATCCAAGTCCATAAAGCTGAAAAGTAAAAACTACTAAAAATGGTAATGCATGCATATACTAAAAACCCAACCAACAGAGTACGGAAGGAACGTAATGTACAATAATGTAAAACCCTTGGACAAAAGTACGATCCCACAAAATGAAAGTTTGCAAAAATTTCCAACCTGTAAAGAAAGGCACTGGGACTGAAATTTATATCCATAGGAACACACATCAGCCTGCCTAATCTCACTGAGCACCTTCCGGTCCTGGTCCACCTAGAGTCCTATCAATGGCTCGCTCTTCTGTACAAGACATGACATGTGCAGGTAATGCTTGTGCAAGGGTGATTATAACAATACCCAGTAGGACACCCTGAAAACAAAAAAGGAATGCAACAAGGGAAATACCACAATGGAAAAATACAGTCAGCTCTACACTGTATATGTCTACAGAATATATAACAAGAATATCCAGATATACTTATTCATGATCGACTATCGCGATACCACAGCTAGATCTCGCTCGAAGATTCTACTAAGCACGTAATAAAGAGGACACACTCTTAGGTTTGAAGAGAGATAAGAAGTACTCGTTCTGGGAGATCACATTCCAAATTTACTTGAGAACATGATGCTCAGATGAGGATCACAACAAAATAGCCATGGGGTGATTCCAACAACTCAGTCTGAACTAATCCGCTAAGTAGAGGATTATCTCCTAGGTAAAGTAGGTCACATCGATACCAAGAACTCTACTTAGGGTTCCGGGAATGAATAGAGGATCCGAATTCAAGTCTCTCAGAGGGGATTCCAAAAAATCTATTCATGAATGTCCTGTTGAAGGGATCATACTTCTGTATGTAGGAAATGATACCAGAAACCTTCAAGAGAAAGACCAAGGGGACGAACCCTAATGAATCTAGTCCAAGTCACAGGGGACAACTGGATCAAGCATTGTAAAACTAGTTACATGGTGTGTAGTAGGATTACACACTGTGTTCCTTGAATTTGGGTACTACCCCTGTAAACAGCTCATGTCACCCATCCAAGCTGTTTAAAACTCAACTACATGGCATGTAGAAGGATCACACACCATGATCCCTGACTCTATGTACTGCCTGTGTAAACAGCCCGTGTCTGAAATCGAAGTTGTGTATTAAATAATATACACGACCTGTAAGATGAAGCACACCCTGTGCCCTGTCAACTGGGAAACACCCATGTACCCTGGTCATATGCCCGTACATGGTGTCTGTCTGTGTCGCCTGCCTGTGTACCAGGACACGGGGTATCCCTTTTATCTGGTCAGGTCTGGCCGGGGAAGGGTATACACGACGTGTCCTTGGCCATGTACCCAACCCCTATCTGTGTACACCTGGAGTACACGCTAGGTGATCTGCCAATGAACACTCGCCGTCTAGCCCATACTACACGTCGTGTAGTAGGGAAATTTCCAGAACGTCGTCTTCTTCCTCTACTCCTCGTCCGATCTTCTGGTTTCCGATTCTGCTGTCCGTTTACCGCGAAACCCAAGACGTTGGGTCGCCTCATCATCGTGATGCCGAATCCGTGGGTTTCGGGCCTTCAATCGGCTCCGAAATCCGATTTTGTCCATCCTTGCAGAAATTGTTCGAAGAATGATATCTTTCGATCCACTTCAATCCTTCCTCTAAAACTGTCGTCGCACCTCCGAAACATCATTACGTTGTCGATTCATCCATTTGGGATCGTTGCGTCGCACAACGGACGCACAACGATCCGTTGTTCATCACCTCGCGTATAACGTGAAGAAAGCGCGAAGGAAAAACGGAAAAAAATCCAATGAAACAAATTTGAGGAATGAACCTCTACCATCGTGCATCACAGCATTGATCTACTCCCATTAATATGCTTAAACGGAGAAGAAATAAACAATAAGAAATCAACATGGATCAATTTCCCAAAAATCCCGGCAAAAGCCCATCCTGCAATTACGATCGATCTGTGGTCTAATATGTTCGTGGATTAGTCCACGTTCATCGTAGGAATCAAGAACGGGGAAAATAAATCACATATAGAACAAATGTCATACTTGGATTCACGACCTTCATTGGTGAAGATCTAGTCACCGCGTCATCGTCGCTGCTTCGGGAGGTTTTCTCTAGAGCCTCTAGAGCCTCAAAGGGTTTCTGGGTTATGAAGTTTGTAACCTTGGAGCCATGCGTAAACCTTTATTTAAAAGGACAAAAGATAAATATTTCCATGCAGCAAAGAATTATAATAAAATATTTTTAATAAATATTTTATTACGGTTACATCCAAAAACCAGATTTCACCACCGGTCTGCGCCAGCCGATGTTAGGTCTCTTCTGTTGTAAACTCACTGCTCTGGACGCAAAGGTGCCCTCAAATTTCCGATCCGAGCACCCGTTCAAGAGTTATTCCGCTTTTTCAGGAAAACCCCTCACGCGCGTAAATTAAATTATTTAATTTAATTCCAACATTTGTTCCGGGATCACCATGCCTCGAAACTGCACACCGTCTTGAATCCTGGTCTCGAAATAATTCCCACATAATATTAAAATAAAACATGGAAAGATCCGAGATATTACGTACATTTATTTAGAATTATATGTATAACTTTTGTATTTATATATAGATATTTTTTTATAAATATATATAATTAATATCTTTATTACAATTTTTTAATTATTTAAATATTTATATTTTAATTTAGGAATTATACTTATAAATATTTTTATTTATTTATAAATATATTTATTTTATTTTATATTTTTATCTTTATAAGTATTATAATTAATATATTTATTATATTTTTTTAATTATATATATATATATATATATTTGTAGTTATAATTATCATTATAAAGAAATATATTTTTAAATTTTTGTATATAAATATAAATATAAATATAAATATATATATATATATAAATTTATAAAAATATAATATATGTATTTATTGTAATTTTATAATTATTTAAATATATACATTTATAATTATAATTGAAAATAAATATATTTAAAAAGTATTCATTTATACTCAATATTTAATAATTATAAATATAATAAAAAAATTTATTCTTTAATTATATTTAATGTAATTTTATAATTATTGTACCATAATATAGTATATATATGGGTAACATGAATTAATCATATGCACCTAGTAAAATATACATTACAAAAAATGTGTCATTAGTGAACAACATGAAAAATAAGAAGATTTTAATGTATAAATGAACATTCATGATGATACATAACATATATGCAAGCATGATCAACATATTAATTGACAAAATTCTTTGGAAAACACATATATGTTTAATTATAATCTTATACTTTTTTAAAACATTGTATGTATATATTTTGGAATTATTATGAAATATATATTATTTATAAACATATGTTTTTATTTAATATATACAAATAAAAATTATTTTTGAATATAAATATAATAATTAAATATAAATTATTATTTAAATCTTTTATCAACACATTCTTTAGCATTGATAAAAGGATGCGCTTCCCTAGCCTCATTTTGGGGTAGTGTAAGGATACTTCTATTTATTAATATTATTGTGTATGTATAATTTATTTTCAAATTTAAGTGCATGTAGGTGCTTAAGTGTGTTTTTGGGTGTCATTAACATTCATGGATAATTTCTGCATGTGTAAGAGTTTTTTTATTTAGAACCTTTCAACATTATTATTTTATTTTCAAACATATTTTGTAAGGATGATATTGCGTTTAATTGTGTTAAAAAATGGATTTTCTAATAAATAAGAGAATTTATTCCTATTTTCTTATTTTCTAGATTTTTTTAGCAATTCAATTTTAATATAACTCTTATTATGAGTTTTATTTTGTTATTACTGTTTTATAAGTTTAGGTCTTATTTTTTTCAGACTATGTTTATTTTTAAGACATATACATATTTATTTATATACCTATATATATGTATATCTATCCAGCTATGTATAATTATTTTCAAAACATATATTGAAAGAGATATTATATATTTATAGTATCTGTATTATAATTTTAGAGAACTTAGTTTAATTATTAATTCACGTTTAATTTCATGGTTTAGTAGTGAGATTAATAATTTTATTATGTTTTGATATTCCGCAATAAATGAATACATTATGTTTATAAAAATCATGTTTAAATAAATTTTCCACAACGTATAATATTATTTATCAAGTTTTTGTGTTAATTTTATTTCATATATGTTCTACCAATAGATATTCTTATTTATCAATGTTTATCTAATCATGAATTTATTTCGTGATTTAGAGTATTATAAATTCTATATCAAATATATATATATATATATGGGAAAAATCAGGTTCTTTTATTTATAATTTAAATTCATGGTGGATATATATATATATGATAAATTGTTTATTGACATGATATAATTTTTATTGTCATGTTTCTAAAAAATGCACATATCATGTCATTATGTTATATTAAAATTTTGTATATCACCTTTTCATATAAACATGGCCATCTGTTATCCATAACATCGACATCAGTTTCATTTATAATAAATTCATGGTTTGAATTTAAATTATAAGGTTTAATTCCGGAATTAATAAATACATGGATTTCATTGAATGTGTAATATTTTATATGTTTATTTGATAATTTTATGTGAGGAACATATTTAGTAATTATGATTTTTTAAGAAGATCAAATATTTATAATAATAGGAAATGAACTACATGAAAAAAAGTTTTAATGCAAGGGAATTACATAAAAAGGCTTATGTCATGAGTTTTGGTTGTAACTAAACTCACAAATGATAAGAATTGAAAGTCATATATTTATTCATGTACACAATTATATATAGAAATATGTATTTTAATTGAGTGGCATGTTTTTAAAATAAAAAATTCCAAGGAAATTATATATATAGGTAATGTAATCTTAAAATGTTTTCAAAAAATCTAGTACCTGAATGTTGTAAACATGGGAGAGAATTGGGGAGGGAACCCATACTTCTCCAAATGGGTTAGCCCAAGATAGACTTCAATGATCAAAGTGACCTCAGAGTAGTGTTTTTTTAAAAACATGCATATTGTTTTTAGCAAGAAACTTGATTATATTAATGTAAATTTTGAATGTAAGTATTTTCTAAAATTATATACAGTTTTTAAGATATAGGTAATTTCAATTAAAATTCTAAAAAGGGTATTTCTAAATGTATTTACAAATTTATTTCCAAAAGATGATTTTATAAGGAATTATCAATGGTTTTTAAACCCCATACTGGGCATATGTAATGATCACCCCTTGCATTAAATTATTTTCTGTAGGATCAGTAGAGTTTCCATCGGCATTCTCTTCAATCACATAATTAGTGCATGTTGTGTCTTTCGGTTCATTTTATTCTTGTTCAACAATGATAAAAATGCATGGTATGTCTATTATCTAGAACCTAGATAGGTAAAGGTCCCTAATGGTGTAATGTGTTGTGTAATTATTCAGTTTCTTTAATAAAATATGACACATCATTTATAAGAGTTGAACCCGAGGTACAGGTTCGGGTCATTATACACCCGATTATAGAATGAAACTATCTAGCATGACAATTTGGAGTTACATATTAATTTCTTTCCTTACACAAGATAATCCAAAATTACCTAGTAATTGAATGAAACTATCTAGTTGGATGATTAAGGTCTTGAAAAGTGTCCCATTATAATGAATCTCACACTTTGTGTTTTGAGGGGTTTTACATTTTTAGGTCTCACCACATTTAATATATATAATTTTCATATAAAATTCATAACTATTAAATCTTATGTAATTTTTCTTCTCATGTTTTATTCCTTTATTTATTTTCATTCCTCTAAAAATTTAGTTTTTTAAGACCCTATAAAAGACATCAAATTCACTTCTTCTGACCACATTAATGTGTTACTCTTTACACAACCCAAAACTTGCGTTACTCACCCAAATATAGAATTTCAATATATTCATACATATTTGAATGCATCATATATATAAGGTATATGAACTATTCTGGTCAATTCATATAGTTATATGAGAATGATAATCCATAAATGTGTAAGATCAGAGTGACCCTTTCTAGAACAAGGCATAATCTTCTAGGCTGGTAAGTGGTCTGACCCCAAGTCTCTCTCTTCTTGGAGACTTTACTCAAGGGAGGAATGAATTCTTGATATCTAATAGCTACTTTGAAAAACTATGTCTAAAAACTAAATCTAAGCTAATATATTCATTTAAAACCCAAGGTCAAGGTAGATAGAAACTAAATTTTATGAAATCATTCCAAATATGAAATACAGGGCCCTATCTCACAAAAGTATTTTTTCACATAAATAAAATCATAAAAAAAATTCGAAACATAAAAAATTATAAACCAAACCCAACCAAAACATTTTGTATTATTTCATATATAAAAACCAAACCACCTAATTACAGTTTAGTTCATATTAACAAATTTATGAACCATTAATCTGCAGTTTCGAATGGATTGAATTGGGTATTAATATGTATTTTATTGATAAAATATCATTTATATTTTTTTATTATTAGAATAAAATGTGAACACAATTTATCTATAATCACTAAAAGTTAATTACAAAACAACCAACCATAAGTAAATTAAATGAACAAAGAAAAACATATAAAAAATAAATACAAAACCAAAATAATGAAATGAAAGCCGAACACATTACTCTCTACATTCAAATTTTCATCTCACTTCCATGGCAAAGTATTCATGGAATTTCAGCTACCATAATACAATTGTAATTGTAGACCAAGTGTCATTTCATACCTGCAATACACACCCAATAATTAAGAAATATTATAATGATCACCAAATCAGTATCAATCAATCAAATAACAGATTTCAAACTGAACTAAATCATCCACTTTATCACAATTTGTTTTGTTATTATGCCTCCCTCTAAATCAATGCAATAGATAGCACCATCAAAGTCAAGTGGTTTCTAGTGGAACTATAACCATCCACTCCATCACCTGGATCACACCAAATAAACCCCACAACTGAACAAACAATAAATTTCTACCTTAATAGCCCTTACAAAATCGTTGGACCTAGAACATATTGCTACAAAAATAAACTATCAAATGAAAATATATCAACTATATTCCTCAAATCATGAAGTCAATGAAAAAATAATTTCATAGTGACCAAAGGAACGCCATCTTGATGTTGAAAAACAAAGAATTATCAATGTATTTGTAGATTTAAGAGATAAATCATTCACTAGTGAGGTAGTCTTATATGTGTAGGAAACATTATGACTTACGCAGTGCATTATTAAATTAAAAAAACATAAAATTCCACTCAATTAAGTGGAATTGATATTAAAAAAAATATTGGTTTCACTGGTTGATAATTCACCAACCATGTAGAATAATGATCCCTACCCTTGAAACATTATTAGTGTAACTTCCTAACCCAGATGCCACTAAATCAGTGTTATGATCTAGTTCATTATGATGCCTCAAGTATGCCTCTCCATACGCTAGAGTCTTTTGACTAGAAGTGGGGGCCTAGGGGGTATTTGAAAGATTATAACCACATATCAGAGTAATAAAACAGTGGTAATAGCTATGTATCATATAAAGAATAAAGTAAATAGAGTGCAGAATTAGTAAATCTAATGAAATATAATATGATTTAATAATAAATGAAAATGATAGAAAATACCAAAAAACTATTTCATACTTGAAACACTGGTTACAGTAGGTTCTAGGCATAGTGGAAACATGTGATTGGACACTCCCAACATTTCTTTTTTTTTTCATGATTGATGATCAATCTGAGATTAATGCTATGATAAACATCACGATCTACATAATTTAATCAAAAAATAAAAACACTGGATAGGATGTCGAAACCTGAGAGAGGATCCCCACATATTATTTATAATAGATTTAATTAATTAAAAATTACCTTAGTGGAATTATTTCTTCATTCATGGATTTGACAATGGATTTTTCTTTTTACAATTTTTATACCGACATAATATATATAATTGATGGTGTTTATATTTTTTGCATAAATTCCCAATTATTATATTTATTACATGATTGTTAATATTATGGGGATTTACTCAAGTGAATAACCATGTCTTAGATCATACGTATTCATAAGAGAATTTATTTTTGTTGTATCTTAAATGAATATTAATTTCATAAGTTAATTTTATCATGAAAAAAACATCATTAATGAAATAACCATGAAAATTGATATATATAAAATGATAATGTAATATGACCGTGATATTTTACTAATGGATAGTTTATCTATTTGTTTATAAATTAACCGTTGACCAAGGAAAAATCATGTTGAAATAATTAAGGTTCCTCTTACAACTTTCAACATTTCCACATATATATATATATCATGGATGGGTTTGGCCTCATCTGTAAACATGAAGTGACTCTAATATCATGGGAGCTCCATCCATTACATATTGTTTTACTTACATGAATGTGCTGGAAATAAGGGGATTACATAAAAGAAACCATGGCTATGTAGACCCTTTCACAATAAGAGGAGAGAAGGTACACATAAAAATAATTTAATTTAATGATAATATAATTAAAACCATTCTCATAAAAAGGTAGGTTCTACGCTCATGATCATCAACATGCATGAAATGAATTACACTTTTAGTCAAACTAGCATTCAATTCAAAATCCTTATTATTTAGGATAAATCACACTCGAATAAATTAATTATCTTATCTACGTAGTCAATTATTTTATCATAATTATCATCTGAATTAACTTTAGGTTCTCATACATCATAATTGTAAACAAATTAAATAAATATATTCAAAATAAAATATGCAAATAAATGTACCTTGGAGATAACATGGTGTATATTCATCTGAATCTACCCAAAATATACTATACTTCTATATTTATAACTCTTGTGATATATGGAGTACACGACTTATCACATAATTTCCTGTCATGTACTATAAAAATAAATATAACTTGAATTACATTATTTTAATGTGATGTGTTATGCTTCAATGGATTTGGAGTAACAACTATAACATGACTCATAAAAGATATGATGATCTAAACATTAAACAAATATTAATTAAACACACACACACACATACATATTAAATCCTATCACATGGAATGTCCTATCAACATAAAGAAAAAATGCAAGAACATGTTGATAAGGTTTACATGGTATAATAATTAAATTTTAATTCTACTTACTTTTATATAACTATACATCGTGTACTTGGAGCTACATGGCATGTATGTATGTCACCATCTTTCCAAGGCACACACATAGGGACTTGATGTGTAAACTATCCCTTAGAAAATTGGAGTACACGATGTGTATAAGTGAATACATGGTGTGTGTTATTCGAGTTACACAGTCACCAGTCATATAGGTTTTGTATGGTAATACATGGCTTGTCCGTGACTCAAAGAGTCTACACACTATGTACATGGGCTACATAGAATGTACTCCACTGGAATGTGCACCAAGATGGCCTGTTCAACAAGCGGTATGAGAAAAAAATGCATCGCATGTCATCAATGCACACAATTTGAATTATTTTCCAAATTAATAAAGGATGAATTGAACAGAAGTACATGTCACATAACTTTGGTTTCACACCGTGTACTCCTGTGTTATCCATTCATAATCCTCAACACCTATGCATGAGATCTTTGATTTTATTTCATTCATAAAATTAATAGTTTTGATTTGATCTGTGATAAATGAAGGAGGAAAAAGAATATCATTCAATTCACATTAAAAGAACTATTATACATGAATATAAAAATAAAAAAAAATTCATAAATCATCAATTATCTTTAAATAATTATAAATAATTATGTGACCACTATAATACCACAGTAGGTTCTGGGTGCAGTGGAAGCGTGTGATGGGTTGTTCCCAACTTTTTTTTTCAGCATTGAGGATCAATTTGATATTTAAACAACAATAAATATCGTGATCAATGTAATTGATTCAAATAATAGTGACAAGGTATAGAATGTAGAAATAAGAGAGAGGATCATCACATATTATTTACAGTCAATTTAATTAATTAGGAATTACCTTCATGGAATTATTTCTGTGATGATGGATACGACAATATAACTACATTATACAATCATTTAATTGTAGGAATCAAGAGTAAATACCCTCTAGTGGTGCTCCACACACATTCCATAAATATATAAATGCCATCATAGGAATCTTCGGGTGCTATCATGAAAGATCCCATCACTTGCATCGTCTACCATTGATCACATAAAAAACAACTTCTAAAGAATTATACTTGATCTCTCTTGACTTAGGAGTGGGAGGTGGAAGAAGATCACTATCCATTCTTGTGTGCATTCTTTTAGAGGGGATCAATTTAGGGCTTGAAAGGATTCACTATATACATTTTAAAAAACCAAAAAAATGCATTATCTCTGTTATAAAATAAAATAATAGGGTTTATATACTTCTACAGTTAAAATAAAATAATTTCCCTAGTGGCCTTTATTATTAATTTAATCCATTCAAAACCCCATGTAATATAATAATAATAATATTATTATTATTTGTCAACTTATGCTTAACTTATGAATTAAATTACATTTTATTTAATCAAATATTATTAAGTATTTATTATTTTTTGTCGGATCATTAAAATTGGCATGCCATTATTCCATAATATTTATCGAGCCATGAATAATAACTAAAAATTTGTTAAATAAATAAAAATTCATTATTCACTAATAAATAAATAAATAATATATTCACTAAATAGAAAATTAATATTTATTAAATATTATACACATGTTATATTCTCTTGAATAGGATGTGATGAAATATATGAGATAAATTATACATGAATAATTATTAAACCACATGTGGGGATAATATTTATTTAACTTGTTAAATAATTAATAATAATATTATTATTGAACTAAAATTCTGGATACACTTAGTGTGTAACCCTATAGGCCTCTTTCTCAATGGAATTAAGAAAAGTTGTCTAATGTCCAAGGATATCATCTAGGAACACACTGAGGCACCCATAGAGAAGGAAGTAAATTATGAAACAACATAATACCTCATACATAAACTTACTATGTAATATATTCCCTTTATCTGGATATATATAATCAATAAGGTTGCATGTCGGTGGTGTCAACCTATGTGCTCGATGAATATTTTTTTGACTTCTCAAAAAAAAACATTCATATGGAACACCAATGACATGGATTTATTTAAGCTATATGATTTTATCAAGAGACCTGAGATATAAAATTCCATTAAAAAAATAAGGGAAAAAAATTTTCTCACATTATTCATTAACGCATCATTACTCATGACACACCCAACCTATCCTACCATGTCGTGAACATAAGTTGTCACAGTTTTCATCAATACATAAAAGAACATGGCTCATAACACTAATTAATAAAAATATTAATGTCTAAAGATCAATACACACATCTACATATAGGATCCAATAATTACATATATAAATTATGATTTCCTAATAGGAGGTCTTCTTCTCATAATATCCAAAACTTGGTACTACTAAGGGAGTACACCATGAGAAGGTGCCTCAAATTCTTATGAGTCTCTAAAAATTATAGAATGTATCATTTTTCTCCCTCAAATGATATCATCTGGATATAGAACATAAATTTAGGAATAGTGTCATATCACATTAGGGTTCTCAACATAGCAGGGAACTACTATGACCTTTTAGAGCAACAAGTAATCATATGAAATTATCACATACTTTGTTAGATATAAGAAAAATAATTATGTCATAAGTAGTTTATTAATATTCAAAACTATGAATACAATTCATCAAAAAGTACAAGGAAGTTGGTTCAAGGGAACTAACTCCAACAATCACCCACCGGGCTGACCATACAGATACATGATTACAAAATAAAAAAAAATGTATGTGGATATACTACTAACTCCAAGCCAATCCACATACTTGGTTCTATACATAGTAAAAATGTACCAGCTCAATCCGGAACAAAAAAATTAACTCTACTCAATAATCAAACTCTAAGCCTTATCCCTATTGACAATGCATACATGCTCAACCTGAAAAATAGACATAATGTCTACACATACACAAGGGTTCATGTGTAGGGGTGGGAAAAATCACAGTAGTCCACCCTAATTATGAAAATATAAAATATGATACCAAAAGTGCATTGAAAATAAAAATACTCATCCTAGCCAAGACTCAATTGAAAAGATAAGTAAAACAAATAAACATGAAACCCTGGTCAAACCTCGAGTCAGTAATCCTGATCTATGGAGAAAGTTACAGTACAATTATCCATATCTATATAAATATACATGTATAGTCTCATACCTATACATTTAAACAAAAACATAAATCTACATTAGTAAGATGAATTAAATAACATGAAACCAATCGGTACTCGATCCGTGGGTCGGTAATCCTGACCAACTAGACATCTAGTGCTAGGGAGTTGATATGGATGTCATACCACTCAATCCATGTATCATTAAGTCAATATCTGGGTCTGTAATCACTATCTATATATAAATACTTTGTAGAATTATAGAAATATCTATGAGTAAGAAATCTCAACATATAAAAATACTCATTGTACACCTGGGTTAACTCGTACATCCCTCCACTCACTATAAATAATGATTTTAGGGAAGTACATCAAGACATCCAGTAAATGGTCATTGTGATAGATTCCATTCTAATCCTGCCATGTATATACAATGAAATGTTTGATCCCTTGGTCCTGATCTCTAGATGGTCATGAAATTTAGAGTTCAGATAATCCCTAAAGACATATCCTTTAGGTGACCTATATGGATGACTCATCAATGACACACCATGCCCACCCCTATAGTCTAAAATAAGGAATAATAGAATCAAACCTATCATCTAGAAGACAGTAATCATGTTGGGAATACAACAATGCGAGATTATACTCCCAACACAGTAGTCAACTAATCTGTTTGGGATTACATAATCATCCATATCCCTCGGGAGAGTGTAATCATTCTTGAGTATAACCAGATCTAGGAGAGTGTAATAATCCTCATAACATGTAAAACATAGGATATTGGAATAAAATGAAACAAATATAAACCATTGAATAGAAGAATCATCCTCGAGTGTCATTACAATGGATTACATTCCCATATATCATAATCAAATATTCAATAACTAGATACTAGGAATCAGCTCTGGAAATCCAAATAATCAAATAATCAAATATACAGTATAAACAACCAGATCCTAGGTTGTACCTCTGGGTATGTAAATTACATATTAAAAATAACATGGATCAGAAGCCAGATCCCAGGAAGAATGTACGAGCATCTCGAAGAGAAATAAAGATGCATCGTGTTAGGCTTAATAACCACCAACCAGGGAGAACCACTGGTTATCATCGATGCATCATAAATAAACATGTAAAAACATGAATAGAGGAGTGAGGGTGGATAAATTCCTAAAATCAACACTAATAATATGGCTCCATGGTATTACAAGTTCATAATGGGTTATAAGGTGACACCCGCAATCTTCTATACCAAATCCTAACATCCTATATTAAGGTCAGTGAAACAACATGGAACCATCTATGTAATGACCTGCCAATTATGATTGGCTTGAGAGTACATCAAGTCACTACTAGGCCTTAAGAGACATCCCCAAGATGCCAACAGGTGGCAATAAATGTCAAAGAGTTTCAAATACAAGTGGGGGACAATTTACCATTTAGGAAATAAACCAATATACCTACTAACCATAACCAAACATTCACTATATGATGCATGAAAAAATGAAAGACAACTCAATAACTTTATTCACTCAAAACCATATCCAATTAAGCAACAACTGAAGGATAACCAATTATTAGAGTACACAGTGGATAAATTACTCCAGACTCTCCAAAGACTACAAGACTCTATGATCCAAATGCTTCAAGCTCCCAAATCTCCAAACATCCCAACATCATGAGGTAATGATAAACTCATGTGAAACATTACCATTTCCCCTATCTGGGAAGAGAGAATCTTCCAAAGCACCAAAGTTCCAAATCAGGGGTGAGTATAAAACTATGTAGGTTTCCCCAATGACTTCCCTACTCACGCCACTAGGATCAATGAGTTAGAAATAATTATATAAAATGGTTTATATAAAAAAAATTCAAAAGTAGTTTATAACTAAATGAAAACAAGTTTCAAAAACCATTCATTACCGAAACCATACAAGTACAATTGAAACCAATTTTTCCAGCAAGATATTTTTCCAAAAAAATAACCCAACAATCATTACAACCATTTCCCAATATCCCTATATCGGCATACCCCACCATTACTCAAACCCATGAAACCATCCATGAATTCTACGTTATGATAGTTCCATACTCATGAGTGGTTTCTTGTCGATCTGCCAAGTCTTAACAAGGTAACTGTTTCCCTTGTGCCATTAATCCTTTGGAACCTAGCACAAGGTCATATTTCAAACAAGCCTCGTATATGAAATTACCAAGTGCCATTAATCATTTGTAACTGAGGAGCATGTCTTATTTCAACCATGCCATGTATTGGCAAAATGAACACCAAACACATATTCCCAATGATCAACCCAAAATAAACCTTTCAATAAAAACACCTTTTTATTGAAAACTATTTACATAAAACCCATTTCAATGCTAAACCATTTCAACTCCAAACCATTTCAATAAAAGTAAATTTATGATGAAATCTATTTCTATTGTAAACCCCTATTTCATCAACCCTTTATAAATTCCAGGATATCCATAATTTAAAATCATCATTTTAAATTAAACCTCCTTTTGCACAATTATTCACAAATATACCACAGTTTAAAAAAAACATAAATCATCACAAATGAATATTTTTCCATGAATTTCACTATAAATAAAACAATTTTAATATAATAAAATCAATTATATAAATAGGAGTCTAGAAATAAGACACCTACATCGATGGTTTTGATGAATCTTTAACAATAGACGAAGAATGCACAAGGAAGCAGGTCGATTCTCCAAGAGCAGCCTTAGATATCTTATCCTAGAGAGATAACGACTCAAAATTGAAATATTTGGAATCTAGAAATGTAGATCTACCCACTATGGGTTCATATCTGAGAAAGAATAGAGATCCGATAAGTACGTCTAAGAAGATCTAAGAAAACAAGACAAATTCGTAAAGAATGGTGGCGTACCTCAAGAATCAGAATGAAAAACACCATGGGAAGCCACTGGAATGGCTTCAAATCATGTGGAAAGGGTTATACAACCTTCTATGGAGATTAATATCAAATTAGCGGTGTTTGGAATCCAAAAAGAAATAAATAGAGAAAAAATGAGTAAGCTCCTAGAAAATTGGATCCAGATTTGTCCCCAACACAAGATTTGACCACACAGTTTGTGCCAACTATGTATGGATCATGTAACCTTCATTTTGGTCCCAATAATCCATAAAAAATACCCCATAATTCTTCTATCCTTCACCTTTACCCCTTTTAATGGAAACATCCCTATTTATGGAAACACCCCACTTTATAGAAACAACCCACTTTATTGAAACACAGCACTGCATGGAAACACCCCACATTATGGAAACACCCCACATTATGGAAACTCCCTATATTATGGAAATTTATATTTTAGGGAAAATCTATATATTATGGAAACTCTATTTTTTGGAAACCCAATCAAAGACACACCAATTAAAAAACCTGAGGAAATCGGGTTCTATACCCAAAACGGGGGGTACTACATTCTCCCCACCATTGGTATTACTGTCCTCAGAAAGTAGAAAGCCCGTGATGGCCAAAAAGAGTTCCGAACAATGCTCTTTAATTTCCTTATCATGTTCCCAAGTCTCTTCCTAAATCTGACCATGTTGCCATAAAACCCACACTAGACTGATTCATTTCCCATGCAAGACTTTCTATGGTCAATCCATGATCCACATTGGAATATGTACAAGTGATGCATCCATTTCAAGCTCAACAAGATCCCATCTGATCACATGGTTAGGATCAGGGAGATACTTTTTCAACTGGGATACATCAAACACACTATACACTGAACTAAACCATGTTGGTAATGCTAACAGATATTCCACCACTCCAACCCATTCGAGTATCTCAAAATGTCTAATGTATCTAGAAGATAACTTTCCCTACATACTGAAATGATGATGGCTAATCCTTGGAGAATTCATCAAGAAGACATGATCACTCACAACGATCAACAACGGTCTTCAACAGTGATATGAATAAGATTTCTGAAAACTCTTAGTTGTCTCCATCCTCTTTCTAATCAAATAGATCTTCTTTGTAGTTTCATGGACAAGGCATGGCCCGACTAGTGAAGTTTCACCTGTTTCCACCCATGAAAGTGGAGAACGACAAGGAAGCCCATACAATGCTTCAAACAAAGCCATGTGTATCAAGGCATGATAGTTGTTATTATATGAGAACTTAACTAATGGTATATGCTACTCCCATGAGCAACCAAAATACTGTACACAAGCCCAAAACATGTCTTCTAATGTTTGTATCATCTGCTTGGATTTCCCTTCCATTTGTGGATGATACACATTTCGCATAGTCTATTGAGTTCCATGGTATAGCTGTAATGATTTTCATAAATGAGATGTGAACCTTGGATCTGAATCTGGGACTATTGACACTAGTACACCATTCCTCTTTACCACTTCTCGGATATAGATTTTTTAAATATCCTCCACCGTATGAGTTTCACAAATAGGGATGAAATGGGCCAACTTGGTTAGATGATCCACTATCACCAAAATGGAATCATGTTTCCCGAACGTTCATGGAATACCTATAAAAAAATCCATTTCTATTTTATCCCATTTCTATACTAGGATGGGTAAAAATTGTAACATACCATCTGGTCTTTGATGCTCTACTTTAACATGCTGACATGTTAAGCACCGCGAGACGAACTCATCCACCTTTCTTTTCCTACTGCTCCAACAAAACCGTGCCTTCAACGCCTTATACAGCTTCAATGTAAATGGTTTTACAACCCATATTGAATGGTGGTAATCATTAAGGAGTTTTTCTTGACAAAACATAGGTACAACCATCAGATCTATGAAACACAAAACTGAACCCCATCAAGTTTCCATCCCTCAATGGTCTCCCCGCCATTGATTTTTGAAATTACAACCAGACATTCTACATTAGATGTTTGTGCCTCTTTGATCATTTTTACTAAATCACAAACAAGTATAGAAGAAAAGAAAAATACAACATCACTGCAGTCTTGAAATTCCACATGCATGTCGGCTAAGACTGACATCAACTTCCATTCATCTGAAGCTTCTTTCTCCAACTGAGTAGATGACTTTCTACACAATGCATCTACTACCGAACTTCCTTTCCCTAGTGTGTACATCAAGTCAATGTCAAGAATTTGGAGATACTCCATCCCTCTCCTTTGCCTCAAATTCAAATATCACTGTGAGAAAATGTGTTTCAAGATTTTTTGATTCTTAAACACTGTTAATTTCTCACCAAAGAGGTAATGTATCCATGTTTTCAAAACATGGAAGACTGCAGCAAACTAGAAATCATGTGTTGGGTAATTATTCTCATGAATCCTCAACATCCTTGAACCATACGCAACCACGTGATCTATTTGTATGAGAAAACAACCCATCCCTGATCCTAAAGCAACACAATACACCACACACCCCTGTGATAATTCTGGAAAGATCAAGATAGGTGACGATGTAAGCCGAACATTCAGTTCCTTGAAAGACTTCTGACATTCCTCCGTCCATTGGAATAGACTATTCTTCTTAGTCAGATCTGTCATTGGTGATGCTAGTTATGAGAAATCATGAACAAAGCATCGATAGTAACTAGGTAGACAAAGAAAACATCGTATCTCAAACAAATTCTTCTGTGGTTTCCAAGATATAATGGATTCTATCTTTTCAAGATCATCAAAAATGCCTTTCTCAGAATTTACATGGGCAGGGAAACATACTTCCTATATCCAAAAATCTCACTTTTATTATTTGGAATTCAGACGATGATCTCACAAGATTTGTAACACTGTTTCCAGGTGAACCTCATGATAAACACTTGTCTTTGAATAGACCAAAATTTCATCCACAAACACCACAACAAAAGAATCCAGATATTTTTAAAATATCCAGTTCATCAATGCCATGAAGACTGCTGGTGCATTCTTTAGACCGAAAGGCATGAGTATATATTCATAGTGTCCATATCTACTTCTAAAAGTTCACTTTGGAAAATCTTCTTTCCGAACACTCAATTGGTTATATCCTGATTGCAAGTCAATCTTGGAGAACCACTGATCTCCCCTTAACTAAACGAAGAGATCATTAATGCATGGAAGTGGATATCAGTTCTTTATCATAATTTGGTTAAGCTTATGATAACCAACACACAGCTGAAGAGTTCCATCTTCCTTCCTCACGAAAAAAACTGGTGTTTCCCCTGGAGTTGTACTTGGTCAAATGAAACCCTTGATTTCTATCTCCTCTAACTACACATTAAATTCATGTAACTCTATTGGTTCCATTCTACAATATTTAAGGAAAATATAACTATCCCCGGAAAGGGATCAATCATAAATTAAACTTCTCTTATAGGTGGTAACCCTGAGATGTTCTTGGGAAAGACATCTGGAAATTGATCCACAACAGATGGAATACAATTTTCCTCAATCTATTCCATTTATTCCAAAAACAAAGATGCCAATTGGTAATATATCGTTCCC
Source organism: Viscum album (assembly GCA_963277665.1). Classification (NCBI taxonomy): domain Eukaryota; kingdom Viridiplantae; phylum Streptophyta; class Magnoliopsida; order Santalales; family Viscaceae; genus Viscum; species Viscum album. Next base: position 1,099,694,604 of record OY728157.1, read on the forward strand.
ACCATTGGTGACAACAATCTCTTTGCACCTTTCATTACAATATGTTATTTGCTAAAGATATGGTGGATGTTATCCTCAGTCATGAAACTAACTGCTCTCCTATAATAGTTGATTTAATCCATTAATATTTTCAGCCAATCCATACCCAAGATTACATAATAAACATCAATATAAAACATCAATAAGTCCCATTTTATATCAGATCCATTAATAGTTATAGAAAGTTATCTACAAACAAAGTCTTGACATTCTCTTTCACCAAGAGGAGTTTTATGTTTCATAATAGAAGGCATCATTTCCAGTTTTAAACATAGAATGTCAAAAACACAAGAATAAATGAAGTAATGTCATGCACCAGTGTCAAAAAAAACTTGCAAAATGGTAGAATTCAAAATAAGTGAACCTCTCACTATATATGGTCCAGCCTGTTCATTGAAAATCATCTACTCAACTCCATACAATTGATTCTTCAGTATAATTTTATCCTTGTTTCCTGGATGATGTTTCCATGGTTGAGGAGTCATGGTATTTCTAGAATCACCCTGGGTAGCACTGCTCTGCTGACGAGACTGATTCTGCTGTCCTCGTCCAGTCGAAGCATACGATGCTTGAGATAGTTGAGAAGTGTCTTGAGCACATGACCTTTCAGCACTGCGACAATTGCACTGAAGAAGTCCCATATTGTTACAATTAGGACATGATCTAGGTTGAGCTGTACTATCTCACTTTATGTGGTCAAGTGAACCACATTGAAAACAACCTGTATTGCTCTGGCGTTTTGGATGAAGGTTTACTGATCCATCCATCATTTTTTGAATTCTACTAGAACCATGGAAATAGGTGTCCATTTTCCTCTTGTTCCTTGTGGTTTAGTTCCCACAATTTACAATAAGTATCATCATGCATCCTCCCATAGATCTCGAGATATCACGTTTAACAACAATTTCTCTATTTACCATCTTTGTATAGTCTGTAATAAAAAATACTGTAATCTTTGATCGAATATCCTATCATAGCCCAAATTCTAAGATTTGTGCCTTCAAAGAGGCACTTCACCCCACTTCAAGTGCCAAGCATACTACGTTCATGAAGACACCTCATCTTCTATGACAATGATACTCTCTGGTTTCAGACTGAAGAAGTCTGTCATTTTATGTATCTTGAACATTTGGGGATAGAATTGTTTGTGGAACAATTCCTAAAAATCCTGCCAGGCAAATCATTCATCCAATTTAGCCAGCACCGCTAAATCCCACCACTGACGTGCAATATCCTGAAGCATATATATCACTAGTTTTTCCTTTAGATCTACTACTGTGCTAATGAATCTAAAGATACAAATCATCCTACATAACCACACCTCCGCCTTCTCGGGTTCGGAATCACCCCAAAAATTTGGTGGATTCTGCTTCATGAACTGGATGGTATGATCCACAAGTCATGGCTCATTCCTCGGGTTCCCTGGGTCCACATCTTGAAAATCTTGGACAATAATCTGTACCAGCTCTTGGTTAACTCGTGGTTTAGGTGAAACCACATTTTCCATATCTTATTGAGGTTTTTTTGATGACTCCTACTTGGTGCCATTTCGAAAACTCACAACAAACTCCATTAATCTCACTCTCTAGAAACTGTTGGTTTGGGATTTCAAATTCTATCACATCAACTATCATAAAATTGTTTTCAAAATATTCATTTTTCCCATGTTCAACTATTTTTGAAACCATTTCACATGATTTTGAAAATTAATTCATTTTCAAAATATGATAATCATTCTATTTTTCAAAATATTTCATTTGAAACCCAATTCCATTCTTCTAAAAATTTATCATTTCTCGAAATGATGCATGCACTCTTAGTGGGAAGTCATTTCTCTATGATGCAAGTCATGCTCATCTCATTGGATAAAACCATGACAATGAGATTTAAAAATTCTAGAAGTGTCTCCAAACAATAATTTACCCAACTCCCTAGTAACATGATGTTAAGCATAAAAGGGTTAGCTATGTCCTTCTATGTTATATATTTCAAGTTTCGAAAATCCTACTCCTTTATATGATTCCCACCCAAGGAATAGACAAGAATGGATTTCATCTCCAAAACTAGGAACATCGATGACTACTTGTTAGGAAAATACCAAACAAGATGATACCATTTTTAATGACCTACCAATTCTCATTGTCTTGAGAGTACAATGAGACACTACTAGGCCTTAAAAAACACCCCCAAGACGCCAAAGGATAGAAATAAATTCTGAAGGGTTTCAAATACAAATGTGGTATGATTTACCCTTTAGGAATGAAACCAATAAACCTACTAACTATAACTAACCATTCACTATATGATGAATGAAAAAATTAAAGACAACTCAATAACTTCATGCACTCAAAACCACATCAAAATAAGAAATAAGGGAAGGATAACCAAGTATCAGAGTACACAATGGATAAATTACTCAAGTCTCTTCAAAGACCTCAAGAATCAATTCCCTACATGATCCAAGCTAAAAAATATCCAAACATCCCAACATCACGAGGTAGTGCGAAACACGTGTGAAACATTACCTTTTCCCCTATCCTAGAAGCTAGCATCTACAAAAGCACATATGTGCCAAAGTAGGGGTGAGTTTAAAACCCAGTAGGTTTTCCTCAATGACTTCTCTACTCACGCCACTAGGATAGAAGAGTTAGAAATCATATTATAAAATGGGTCATATAAAAAAATTTCTCAAAAGATGATTATAACTAAATATTTAGAAGTTTCCAAAACCATTCATTACCAAAGCTATACAAGTGCAATTGATACCATTTTTTCAAGCAAGATATTTTTCCATAAAAATAACAAAAAAATAATTACAACCATTTCCCAATATCCGTAAATTGGCATACCCAACCATTACTCAAACCCATGAAACCAACCATGCATGCTACGTTATGACAGTTCCATACTCATGAGTGGTTTCCCATCGATCTACCAAGTCTTCACAAGGTAATTGTTTCTCATGTGCCATTAATCCTTTGGCATCGAGCACAATGTCATATTTCAACCAATCCTCATATATGAAATTCCCACATGCCATTAAACCTTTGGCACCGAGCACAAGTTCATATTTCCACCAAGCCTCATATATGCAATATGAACCCACAACACATATTCCCAACGATCAAGCCAAAATAACCCATTCAATAAAAATAACTTTTTATAGAAAACTATTTCCGTCAAAACCATTTTAATGACAAAACATTTCAAATCCGAACCATTTAAATCAAACAAAATTTTATTGAAAACAATTTCAATTGAAATACCCTTTTTCATCAACCGTTTATCAATTCCAGAAAATCCATAATTTAAAATCATCATTTAAAATTAAAACCCCTTTTGCACAACTATTTACCAAGATCATGCAATTTCAAAAAAAACCATAAATCACCACAAATGAATATTTTTCAATGATTTTCACAATGAATACACCAATTTTAATCTACACAAGTCAATTCTAGAAAGAGGATTCAAGTGAGAATCCAACTACCTTGATGATTTGGACGAAACATTAACAATAGATGATGAACACACAAAGGAAGCAAGTCGATTCTCTAAGAGTAGCCTTAGATCTATTATCCTAGTAAGATCGAGACTCAAAATTGAAATATTTGGCTTCCAAAAACGTTGATCTACACACTATAGCTTCAGATATAATAATGAATGGATATCAGAGAAGTAGATCTCAACGGTTCTAAGAAAACATGAAAAATCCATAAAGAATAGTGACATACCTCAAGAATCAGACTCAAAATCACCAAGGGAAGGCCTCATAATGGATTTAACTCATGTGGGAAGGGTTATCCAGCTTTCTAGGGAGAGTAATCTATAATTAGGGGCATTTTTAAACTAGAACGTAATAAATAGATCCAAACAAGTAAGATCCTAGAAAATAGGATCTAGATTTGTCCTCTATGAATGATTTGACCACCCGGAGTGTTCCAACCATGTATGGATCATGAAAACTTCCATTTGGTCACAACACTCCTTAAAAACCCCATAAATTCTTCCTTAATTCGCCTTTAGCCCATTTAATGGAAACAACCCAATTTATGGAAACACTCCACATTATGGAAACTCCCCACATTATGGAAACACCCCACTTTATGGAAACACCCCACTTTATGGAAACACCCAACTTTATGGAAACTCCATATTTTATGGAAACTCGCTATTTTATGGAAAATATCTATTCTATGGAAACTATATAAATTATGGAAACCCAATCAAGGACACCCCAATTAAAAAAACGTGATGAAAGGTGGTTATGTACCTGAAACTGGGGGTACGACACTCTAGGTCCCTCAAGTCACAACACATGGGAGGCATCCTACTCAGGATTATCAACAGAGAAAGGTAAATGAAGAATATTACATGGTTTCCTCCATGTTAATGAATAAGTGAAGGCATCCTACTTAGGATCCTTTTCTATAATGTTAATGGAGGAATCCTACACAGTATCCTCAATGATAAATGTAAAAGAGGAATCATACATGGGGTCCTCAAATGGTAATAAAATAGAGGCATCCTATATAGGATCCGCAGAATGGTCAAAATATAGATGGGGGCCTAAAAAGGACTCCCTAAGTTTGTTTTTAATAAAATTAATCCTATAAGGGATCCTTGGTAACATTAATATGAAAGATACATCTTATAAGGGATAATCTAGATCAAAAAAAAGAGGAACACTATAAAGGATCCTCCAAAAAACTAATATCTTGTAATCAAAGGCTAGAGGGGAATATCACAAAAAGGGATAAATCCACAAGGGGAAATCTAAAAATTCATATATCATGGTATATGTCTCATTTCTCATCCTAGATCATGTTTGACTCTCAGGAGGTACTCGATAAAATTATAGGAGGGAGATCCTCACCATTTAATAAAGGACTAAAACACCAACAAGTATTCTGTAAAACACCACAAGTATTTCTCCATTACAATCTATGTGAAAATATACATTTAATGGACTACACAACAGATGGGTCCAATTCTGACTCTTGGGTGAAAATATACAAAAACCCCAAAGAGGGCTGAAAAAATGGGCATTACACGACGTATCCCCCTGAGCACATGTTGTGTACTCCCAAAGCCCCGCTTGGGCGTGTACTCTAGCCAGAATTGGTATGTAAACTCCCAATTACATGGTGTGTATGTTGGGTATATGGTGTCTATTATACATGGGGTAGCTAACCATTCCCATAACATGGACAATCCATGCATTTTGCTTGGCTATGTACCTACAAGGCATTTAACCCACACAGGGTCTGGTTGTGTTCTCTACACGACATGTGCCCATCATATAGAAAGCATGACTAGGTACTTGGATACATGGATGAGTACAATTACAAGTAATGTATGAACCATATATGTCATGTACTTTAAAATTTTTGTCTTCCCAAATTTGTAAGAACTCACAATGTGTGTTCCCTAAACAACATGCCGTGTACATAGGTTATCCCAAACAAAAACCCTCAAATCACCCCAAAGCCGCTATTTTCACTATAAAATAGTAGATAAACCCTTACGGGGTCCTAATAAACCATAAAAGGGATTTAAAACGTGAGAATTGAAAAACTACATGGATTTGGGTGTAATCCAGGGATGTTTTACCTATTTCCCTGGTCCACGGTTACCGTACAATGATCTGATGTGTCCCGAGCTCCATGACGGTACCCTTTGTTCTTTCCAAAAAAATTTCTATCTATAACCCTCAAAGACACTCTATAGTTCATGTGAAGAAAGAAACCGGTCCACCTATTTGATAATCTAGGAGGAAAAGAAAGAAAATAAAGAAAAGAAAAGGAAGAAAAGAAAAGAAAAGAAAAATAAAAGGGGGTCCCACCCAACCCCTACTCCCAACATGAGTTTACACCCCACCTAGAAACAACTCCCTATTTCGGAATCAATGGTGTATATAGAATAACATTATGAAATATTTTTTAAAATATATTTCCAAACGATCCTGCATGAATAAATTAATATTTAATTTATTAAATATTAAATATTAATTATTCTGCTGAAATTCGAACTGCTCGAAATTCCCCAAAACTCATGTCCTAGGGTAAACACCATATTCCAAGACCAACAAAGTGGTAAAAAAACTACTTGATAATATATTATATAGGGAAAAAGTTTTTTACCTAATACATGAACCTGATTGTAAAAATTCAAATTTCTACTTGAAATTTCATTCCGAAAAAACACGGGTCCTTACAATATCCCCACCATAATCCTCTTAATCCCTAAGAAGCCCAGTGGTAAGACTAGAAGATATTTTCTCAACCTATGAATCTACACAAACAAGATATCTGTACTATCCAATGACCAGTCTCATAGTGACAAAAATTGTCTTCTACATGGGAGATGCATAAATGAGACCAATCTTGTACTCCCCACCATAAGAATACTCTTATCTTCATCTGAAAAACAAACTTTGAGCTCGATGGGTCATGAAACATTATGAATTTAAATAGAAAATGAGGGTCACCACCCACCAATGGTCAATGGTACACTCCCCAGCATATGTCTTACCATACACGTCTCCTTCAGCAAAACCCCAACAGGATTCCTCATCATGCTAGGAAAGACATTTAAAATAAAATTAGCTCGAAGTAGGGACAACACTATCTCAGCATAAACAAGATGTTTTCCAGATATATCATGGTCATCTCTAATAGGAGTACACTAAGATTCCTTCAAAATGAGTGTACGACTCTCTTCAATCCACACTCACCATCATGTCAATAACTAACCAAGATTCATCCATGGGCCTACCATCTTATAGTACCCTATTTGTTCTCAATGTCTTCTCTAGCATGGAGAGACATTCATCATTTAACCACAACTCCAGGGAAATCATGCATATGGAATGTCACAAAAAAATTGGTACTTCACCCATACATGGTCACTCATTGATTTTAAACTAAACGGTACCACACGCAACCAATGTGTACCTTATCACCTAAATCATACTGTAGTGAGTAATCCATTTCAAGGATATGATGACCGTGCTACAGAGCACATTAGTTACATTAATCCAGAAGATCCATTGAAATCCCCTTCAAAATCAAACACCTCACATGTTCCATGATTTATTCCCTGACTATATGTCACCTAGTGTTGTTCCATTCATGAGCGTATACCCACACTCAGAATATGTTAGCAATAGCGTAAACATTGATCTACCAGGACAAAATCCTAAACATTCTTGGATGTTATAAATATTCATGATACCAATCACTGTAGGTGCTTGTGAAAATATGAAGGCCTCAACATTCCTATATTTCAAAACCTGATAACATGTTGTGCCTTGATTGAAAAATGAGCACACTACAAACCTGACTTCCTTAATGAAATATGAAAACATAGGCCAACCAATATCAAATTGGTTCACTTGAAAAAAAACACACATCGACCTACAAGGGTGTAATTCAAAACTAAGGGTCTCTAGGTATCCCACTTAGCACTATAGATCATGTCTCACAACCGGGTCACAATGTCTATCCACCGAGCCCAAAAGATCAAACCTCTCTAAAGATGATAAAGATAAAAATGACCTAGTGGGTAAAAACTAATAGCACAACCTACAAGGGCCTGGTCCTTATAGAGCATCATCATAAAGAATTTCTCCATAGAGGTCATGATAACAACACAAAGAGACTAAAATGACAGTCACCGGTCATCCGTATACAATAATAAACTATGGAGGACTAGTTCATAGTACAAGTCATGGTACCCATTGGCATCATACTCAGTGATCAGACTAGATATCCAATACCCAAGAAACAACACCTACAAGGGGTATAATAGATGGGAATTATATGACCTATCATCCTACAAGGGTCGTTGCACCTTCTGTGCACAAGGACCGAGTCATTAGCCTCACAAAAAAATGCATAAACAAAAATCCACTTTACCTACAACCAGAATGAAATATATATATATATATATATATATGCAAGTAGGATCAATTGAATAGAATTTCCTGAAAAACATATATAAAAAAAACCAATTTACTTTTTTATTGACACTTTAAAAAAAATGGCCTCTATCATCAGTAAAATCAGACACTCTTAGGAATATATGATATGAATCCTATGTGAATTTTTTTTTTCATGAGATGCCTATAACCTTTGTTGGAAAATAGTAAAAATTCATCCCTAGCCTCCTACCAATAGGCCAAGATCCATAATTTATCAACAAATCATAAACTCTACACAACATGTTCATTTCACAAGGATAAAATCATATAAAACTATATCATCATATATTTCAAAAACAATCCAATAGCCTGAAAACCATGACTTATTAAGAGAACAAATGTTCTCGGTGCACCAGTCTGATATAAATAATAGGTTATGATACATTCCTAATACTCATATCAACCATATAATAAATTGTAAAGACGGAGAAAGGAATATTTCGGACACCACTTTGTAATGTCCCTACCCAGTTTCCACTAAATCGGTTCTCCAGGGCAGTTCGTTACGAGGCCTCAAGCATACCTCCCCATACATCAGAGTCTGGAAACTACCAGTGAAGGACTAAGGGGTTATGGTGGAGAGACTATGAACTCATTTCAGAGTAAAAAAACATTAATAGAAATGTATGATACCGAACATAAATTGAATAATGTGTGTAAGTAGTAAATAAGATGAAATAAAAAATAGTATAATAATAGATGAAAATTATAAAAAATCCTAAATACATATTTCATACATGAAACCCAATTCACCCACTTGGAAAACCATACATATATAGGATTAAAAAAGAAACTAAAATAAAAGTACATGGATATAATATAAACTATGAGCTAGACCGCATACACAGTCTCCAGAAACTATCAAACTGCACCATCCCAATCTGGAACCACATGACCGACTCTCCTTGATCATGCAACTCAGGGCCTCATACCTATACACCAAGCAACTATGATATAACTATAAACAGACATATGTTACATACATAGAATTAGATTCATGTGATGGGGTGATAAATAATCTTTGTAGGCCACCCCAACGATGAACCTAAAAAATATTCTGCCTTAAGTTCATGAAAAAGTAAAATACTCTACCTTGGAAATAATCAACAAAAAAGGTAAGTAAAATGAAAAAACGTGAAACCAAAATCAAAGAACGAGTATGTAATCATAGTTAATAGGCCATGTTCCAACAATGATGTGCATATATATATGCAGATACATATATAGTACCATACCTATACATAGATACATAAATATGAATATTCAAGAGTAAGGGGAATGAAACAACATAAAACCAATCAGTAGTCGATCCATGGGTCTATAATATCAATTTCCAAGACTTCTAGTGTTAGAGAGTTTAGATTAATGTTCTACCACTCAACCCTAATATCATTAAGTCGATATTTGAGTCTGTAATCCCAATCGGCATGTACATGCTTCCACCAATGCTGAAAAATATCACTGAGCAAGCTATTCCACTACATGGGGATACTTTTCCTACACCTGGGTTCACTGGTACTCGCCTCCAATCACTATAAAGAAGGATTCTAGGGAAACACATTTGAACATCCTGTAAATAGTCACAAAGCTAGATTCCATTCTTCTAATGACATGTAAATATAATCTAATGTATTCACAATAGGTCCCAGTTTATAGGCAGTAATAATATTTTTAACTTATATAATCCTAAAATGTCTGAACCTTAGGGAATCTGTAAGGAGAACTCACCGGTGACACACTATGTGCACCCCTGGGGTATCTAATAAGGATGAGATGAATCATACCTATGATATGAAAGAGTGTAATCATTTAAACAATCCAATGATGTGAGATTCCATAACAGACACTACGTTCAATTAATAATTCATGAAGAGTGTAATAATCCCTATCCCTCTGGAGAGCATAATCATCCATCAGTATAGTCAAATAGAGGAGAGAATAATCATAATAATCACATGTAAACCCAAGGAAAGATGAATAATAGTCATCCAATATAAACCATAGGAGAGATGAATAATCCTCTAGTATCAATACTAGTGGTGCCATGCCCTTATATCATTATCATAGTCTCCACAACCAGATACAATGATGCACCTCCGGAAATACCAACAATAAAATAATCATAAATATAGGACTAAAACCTAATACCAATTAGTAATTCTGGGTTTATAAAACATTTGAAAAATAACATGCCTCATAAGCTAGATCCCAAGAAGAATATTTGGGCATCCTAAAGAGAATGAATGTTTTCGTTTGTCAGGGTCAATAGACAGCAACTACGAATCACATCTGGTAATCACCACTGCCTTAGTAATAAACATGAGAAAGAGTAAATCAAGGATTGATGGTGGCTGAATGCCTATATCTCACACTACTACTGCTCCCCCATAGACTTACATGATAACCATGGGGTCTAATGTGACACTTTCTACCATCTCTACACAAACCTAATATACTAGCCCAATTTTGGTCAAACAATGCGGCACCCACTGGGCCCCTCAAGTCATAACACAATAGAGGAAACCAACTTGGGATCCTTAGTACATAAAGGTAAAGGAGGAATCTCTTAAAGGATCCCAAGGTGTATGTACAAGTAAAGGATTCCTCCTTAGGATCCTTAGCTAGAATGTTAAGGGAGGAATCCCACACAAGTCCATCAACTATAATGTTATAGGATGAATCCTACACAATATCATCAAATGATAAGAAAAAATGTCATCATACACAAGATCCCTGAAATAGTCAATAGGTAAAGGGGATCATACAAGGGACTCCCTAAGATAGTTTGTAATAAAATGAATCATGTTGGGGACCATTGGTATCAACAATAATACAATGTAATCCTCTAAGGGACCCTCTAGGTCGAAACTTAAATAGGGGAATCCTAAAAGGTATCCACAGAACAACTATTCTCATAGACTCTTTGTCTATAAGTGAATATAACCCATGGGATATATCCTCAAGTGGAAATATACAAATCCATATATCATTAAAGATAGCTTATTACTCATCTAAAATCAAGTCTCACTCTTATAAGGCACTGGATATAATTACTGAATGAAGAACCTCTCCATTTAAGAAAGGCCAAAAACGCCATCAGGGTGTCCTTAAAACTCCCAAAGGGTTTCACCATCACGATATATGTGGAAGGATACAAGGAATGCACTACCCATGGGTCTAATAATATATCATGAGTGAATTTATACAAAAAATATACGGAGGGTTGAAAATGGGGAAGTACACAACATGTCTCTTTGAGCACAGAACATGTACTCCAAAATCCCCCACTGGGGCGTGTACTCTGGATGAACTTAACATGTAAATGCCCAGTTACAGGGCATGTAAAATGGGTACAATATGTGTACCATACATGGGGTACCTTCCTATGTCCCTCGCTTGGCCTGAATATGCATTTGGCCTAGCCATGTCCCTGTACACAACGTCTGATCAACATGGGGTCTGGCTGTGTACTCCACACAGCTTGTGCCTCTTACAGGGGAAGCTTGGCCAGGTCCTCAACAACATGGGAAAGCACCAGTACACAAAGTGTATGAACCATACACGGTGTGTACATCAAAAGGATTGAATTACCTAAATATGAAGAACACACAGAGTGTGTTACCTATACCACACATCATGTACATGGGTTTTCCCAAATAGAAAACCCTCCAACCACCTCAAAACCCCCATTTTAACCCCAATAATAATAGGTTGAACCTATAGGGTTCATAATAAAGTATATAAGGGGTATATAACTTGATAAAAAAATAATATCTAGGGATTTATCATGAAATTTTAATATATTCTACCTTTGGGTGGAATCCAATGATGCATCACCCATTTCTGCGGTCCACTATTGCCACATGACGATCCATCATGTCCCGAGCTCAAAAAAAGATTCCTTCTTCATCTACATCTCCTTCAATATCTGAATATACCCCTCTATCATTATCTCTATTGTCTACACAAAGGAGTAAACCTAGACACGTTTGTGAGAATCATGAAGGAAAATAAATAAATGAAAGAAAAGAAAAGGAAAAAATGAAAATAATAGAAAAAGAAAAGGGGGCTCGACCCAGCCGCGATTCCCAACATGAAATTACATCCATCAAAGGAAAAAAATATCATTATATATTCAACGGAGGAGAAAAAATCTCAATCCAATACTCCACTAAAAATATATATCCATATAAACCTGCATAAATAAATACATATTTAATATTTAATTATTCATTATTAATTATTTAGTTAAAATTAAAACATCTCAAAATTACACCAAACTCCTTTCATTTGGTAAAAACACTATTACTGGACCAACAATGTATTCAAAAAATTTATCCTCGATCATAGTCCATGGGAAATGTCCTTTTAACCCCATACAAGCATCTGATAGAAAAAAATCGCATTTCTGGTCAAATTTTTAGTCTGATGAAACAATGGTCCAAAAAATGGTCACAACAAAAACAACCTAATTAGAGTCACCAATTGGAGATATAAACAACCTAAAAAATAATTATAAATTATAAGGAATTAATATCAACCAATACTAAGAAAATGATACATCATATTAAAATTGATGCCAAGACCTGAAAAAATTTACATGACCCTAATCATCAATATTAAATTCATTACATTATGGATCAATTTAAGAAGTTTTACCTGTATTTGAAAAAAAGTATTCAAAAATTAATTAATAATAAAACTATTAATGGCCACTAAAAAATAGTTAGGAAATATAATATACTATATGGGTGATACATGTATATTCATGAATCACATAGTTTCAATAAGCATAATTTTTTCAAACAAATACATACCTCTCACCATCTCTTATATTTCATCAAAACATATAATTTATCAATATATGAGACTTTTTTATATAGTAATGTAGACAAATAAGATCCTCTTACATGTTTGGCATAATGAACTTGTAAAAATAACATGTACATTATATCAAATACAAAAATAAACCTCTAATGATACATTATATATTGATGTGGCTTATGAAATTTTTTCCATAATATCTAAAAAATTTACATTGAAGTATTTTACTTCATCCATTCATCTGCATTAAATTTATCACCCACCCCAAAAGGTTCACAACCTTCTCCTAGCTATTTTCCCAATTGAATTCTATCTATCACAAACTCCTCTCAAACTTTGTGTGGAAAAATAGGAATTCATGAAGTATAATTGACTTCATTCCATATATTTGAAGCATCGTGAAAAACATTTTGATTACAAATCTTCTTCTTAGGCCTAATAACCAACTCATTATGAGAAAAAAACCCTAAAAGGAAAATAAAATTCCCCCCTTCAACTGGTTTCAAATCTCTTCCTCATAATCGTTATCACTCATCCATTCATAAAAATATAATACTTAATGAGGATCTAATACACTATCCTCAAATAATATATCATTCACATTAATGAGGTTGGAATAATAATTATCATGTGTTTTCTTCATTCTAACTACTATCATATAAAAATAAATTTCATCACCTTTACATATTTTCTTTAATTCAAATTCAACTCAAAAAATATGGCCATTAAAGTTATTAGAAGTAAAAAAATTAGACATAGATTTATTCAGTTTAACATCGTAAACAAATCAATAATGGGAAAATGTTATGTGCATACTCCTAGTCATCTTTAGTAGTCACTCTATTTTACCCTTCCTAACATCCTGTCCAATTTTTTCATGTTTTATATATAATAATTTAAAAGATTTTAAATTTAATTTCAGTCTCCAACATCAAATGTTTGGAGTCCCCACCGTCCAACAAATAAAATTTTTGTTTGGTCTGATTTAACCAGTGATCTTTTTTGACCCATTTAAGCATAATTAAAATACATTCCATTTTTTCTAGTTCATACCACCTAAAAAATACATGATGATGAGCCTAGATCCTAATTTCAGGCCTGTTAGGAACCCCTACTCAGTATAACCCTTAAACCATTCTAGTCTTGTTGGGGATAATATTACTTATTAAACATCTACTCAAATTCAAAATATGGAATCTTATATATATTTTAATCCTTAATTTACTATTAAATTCAATATGAGAGAAAAACTTCTCATATGAATATATCACCCCTTCCTAATAAGTATATTCCATGATTGTAATATCATTTATCCATCCAATGGCCCGAAGGGCTTCATTTTTTATTGAATTTTGATAATCCACCTTTCAAGGAGTGAGGTGGAACCCTTACAAGTCCCGAAGGCGTAAGTATTACATGGACCGTAGGCCTTAGAGTAATTAATTGACCGTAGGCTTCATACATTACATAAAACCCAGACTAACTACTTGGAACTGCTCCTCCCCAGCATCATCATCGTGAAATCAGCTCTCCACCATCACATGGTTGTTCGGCTAGGCATTCCCGTGCATGCACAGGCTTGTCCCGATAGCAAGTACCATACCCTCTCATTCTTGCAATCCTTTTAGCTTCTGCTATGGTGAAAGCTCTTTCCTCATCCTCCTTGTAGAGTTTGTACCTTGTAGGTTGTCTTGTTTGCATCTAAACTTAAGTGGCCCGAAGGCCTTGAGGTGGCCCAAAGGCCTTACTAACCCGAACGCCTAGGTGCCCCGAAGGCCTTACAGGACTTATGGACCTAATCGGTGGCCCGAAGGCAAACGGGGGCATATTCCTGGCTACTATAGTGCCAAACAGTGCCTGCTACAGTTACCGCTACAGTGCCTGCTACAGTAATGCTATAGTTCCCGCTACAGTACTGCTCCAGTTCCCGCTAGAGTACTTCTACAATATTACTACAGTACTGCTAAAGTACTGCTACAGTACCTGGAAATTCTGCCTCCGCCTGGATTTGATCTGTGGTCGCTTGGATGCACTTATGGAGTCCTTACCAAACGGAAATAATTCTTTAATTATTTTGGGAGGCATTATCTAAAACTATGCATAGAATATTTGGGGAACCCTAACTATAAAGACATATCTCAATATTTTTCTCAATAATCTCATCGATATGTCTTGTAATCTAAAAAAATAATAATCATTTTAAAAATTGCACTCCTCTTCAACAAAGCGACAGGTTTGAAACGTGTAGTTTAGTTTTTTATTTAATTTTCATGGGTATATAGTAACAAAAACAATAATATAATAAAATTAAAAACAACTTTATAATTTACCCTTATTCTCCCTATATAATTCCAAAATTTCCTTGGACATTTATCTCTATGGGTTTGGATGGAATTTTTGATGAAATAATTCTAAAAAGGACAGAAACCCATTACGATCAATTAAATCAAATGGAAGTTCGCCGACAAAAAACATTCTAGAAAGCCTCCTCCTGCAAATATATTGATTAAGTTGAGCTATTGTACTTCTATTAGCCCCTTCAATTTCAATAATTATAGGAATAATTTTTTATTTAAATCCATCTCAATATTTAAGCTTATATTGGAATGTCATAAAAAATGATCATGAAATGTATTGGTTCTTTATCGTCTTTTAAATGTTAAATGATTGAACTATATTTTCAAAATTAATTCAATTTATCATGTCCCTATATATTTATTATATGATTCTATGCCTCAACCCTCTCTCTCTTATTGGTTAATGCAAAAAATGGGGTTTCAAATGATTTACCAGAATATAGATTATTTTCAGTACTAAAATAATTAGTATTATCCATGTTATGTACTCTAACTATAACACTATCTTGATTGCTCTATCTCTTGTTATCAGGTGTAGAAATTTATAAGGGAAAATGTTAATTATATTGCAGAACCAGTAATAATTCCTTGTCTTTAACCATATAAAACATTGACAGCATCAGGAAGAAAAAAATTCAAGAAAAAATAATCCATTAACATCAATTAAATTTCATAAATGAATAAGAAATCATACCGAATTAATATTTCATTGTAATATACTTTTTATTGACTCAAAATATCTTTTTTAATTTTTTTTAAACACGTATTTTGGGTTAGTCGGAACCACACACATCATTATGGAAATAAAAACATAACACGATTTAAAACCAAATTCATCAACAGACATAAACCACCATGACCAGATTCAAAAACACCCACCTGAATGTCATAAACCATCCCTGTCGTCATTTCCACCACCTCATTAGTTGATCCACTTCCAAATCACTGACCGTGATAAAAAAAAATTAATTAGAGGGAAATCAAAATGCGAAATTCAAAAACCATCATCATTCTTGTCTCTCTCACCGCATCACCTCGCGCTGTGCACCCAGACACACCGTACACAATGCCTCACCAGCCCGCTAGTGAGAATCACTCGGGAAACCTTCGCCGATGCCCCAATCAGAACCATCATCATCTCCATCAAAATACTCTTCGATTTCCACCACCGAAACCGAATAGAACCAGGCCAGAAACGCAAATCCGAACCACCTTAACCGAAGATAGAAATCAATGACGAGAAAATCATGCTGAAATCATCAATGATAAATCCTTTATACTGCTAAACCAGAGCCATCTGCAGCGAAAGCACATCGAGCAAAAACCTCAACAACTTAAAACACGAAACCCATAAAAGAAGAAAAATAAAAAGGGAATGAATGAAATCGGAATGAAGCCCTGAAGGATGTTGGATTGGAAAACCTGAAGTAAAAATCCACTGCCGCCGAACCATATGGCCCAAAACCCCCTGTGTATCCACCACTCCAAATCCGACATAGAGAGGAGCGGTAAAACGCAAGGTCAGAGAAAGTTTTAGGCGGTCGAGGAAGAACAGTTAGAAAAATGAATGAAATGGAGGATGAAACCAAAGCAAAAGACAAAACTAAGAAAGATGAAGGGGAGACCGGGGGCTGGAACCCAAGGGAGAAGAGATGAAGACGCCTTGAAGATCCATGGAGAACATGCCGCTAAGCCCATAACATCATGAATCCAACACTCCTGAACCGACCTGGAGAGGAGCGCAGGAACACTCCTGAAGCTGGGGGAAAGGCGTTACTCCTTCATCAAACTGGACCAACCGAGAAAGCGAGGAGACGAAGAAATAAAAAGTGGAAATAACATAAAGGGTATTAGGAGGAACCCTAGAAATAAGAAGCAAGGGGAGTGATCACAAACCTGGTGAGTGCCGATTCAACGCCGAAGAAAATATGTGGAAAACACTAAAGGGCCGACATCGAGAATAGATCATGATGAAAACTAGAGAATAGAAAGGCCGAAGAGGGAGGAGGCGGAGGGAAAAAGAATCCTCACCGGAAGTGTCTCGAAACCCTAGAGGAGGGAAAGAGCAGAGAAGACATTAATATAAGCTGTTGAAAAGTAGAAAAAGAGGTGCAATTGGTCAACATATAAAAAAATTTAAGTCTACTAGTATAAATATATGGTGTTCCCCAACCAAAAGAGTATATTGGGGATGCTATAATTGGAGATAAATTTACATTGTGGGTTTGGATTAGAGTTGTTACTCAGTTAAGGTTCTGATTCTCCAATACACAAATGTGGTTATTTTTATATTCCAAAATTAAGTGCCAGGAAGGGATGGATTCATCATTAGTCAGGATTGGGGGGGAGGTAGGATAAATAATGATGTGGGGATTTAGAATACATATAATAATAGATAGGAGGATCAAAATATTGTGAGAGATTGGAATGGGAAGAGGGATTGGATCAAAACAGAATCGGGAAAAATGAAAATCCGGGAAAGGGGAGGGGAGTGAGTAGAGGATCCAGAAGGGGATTAAGTCATTGGGATGGATTTATGAATGGGGTATATATTAAAATAGGATTGAGTGATGTAATTTACCGCTAGGAAAATAATAGAATAAAATAATATGCTTTTAATTATTTTTGAGTATATGTAATAAAACTAAACATTCTGTTCTTATACTAAAAATAATTGTTTTCTAATTAAAAATAATTTCTTAAATAGATAAGATATATTTTGGTTTAGAAAAAACAATAATTTTTTATCCAATCATTACATCAAACCAATGTACATAAAAAATCATTATTTCAGTTATGTTGGTTGTTTGGTTTGGTTCGAGTGATTTTTTAATCTCCCCTACTTTTTTATGATCATTTAGATATTTATTTTACATAGAGTTAAAAGACCATATTCCTAATCATATTCCTTGTTAAAGAGACATGAAAATAATTCCAATTGGGTATTATGTTTTTGGTAATTGTGAATGAAATCTTGAAACTTGAAAAATGTGAAAACAACATTAAAGAAGGGGAATGATTCTCATATAAAACCCATTGATACATCAAAATTTATAGGGATAAATGTGATTGAAGTTAAATTCAAATATATGATGCAAAAGATGAATTTAATTATCAAATAATGAAGAACTATGCATTGTATTACCACATAAAACTTGATTTATAAGTATGATAAAGGGGAGACTCCTGAGGAAGAGTTTTCAATTGCTGATAATTCCTTAAATAATAGTCACTTTGAGTTTCAAAATCATTTCAACGTATTTGGTCAATGTTATATATGAGATTATTTTTACAATAATATTATTATTTTACATATAGACACTATAACTATTTTATGGGAAGTCAATAATGAAATATAAATTTCAAAAGCAATAAAATAATGAAAAGTAGTTGATAAATTTACCAGAAAATGAAAAGAAACCCATTTTTATTAGAAGTGGTAAATCTGAAAAACAAAATAAAGGGTTATAGAGAATGAAGAATAATGTTTTGGATAATTCTAAGTGAAATGTAATGGAGATGCATAATAGTTCTAATTAAGAATAAATTTAAAGGATGTAATATATTTCAAATTAGAAGGAAAATTAATGAGAAGATTTTGAAAAACCTTATTTTAAAATAACAAGATTTTACTTTGATGGAAGGCATTGGTATTAAAAATTCAATGAAAAAAATCCTATGTGTGATAGTAAAATATTATACTATTTCAATGAAAGATATGCCAAGAATCAAGGTAGATTCAAGTTGATATTCTGAGATTCCATCATAGGAAAAATCTAAAATGAAAGGTATAATTGCCTAATTTCTTTATTTATCTCAAGGAAAAATGTGGGAGGTGGGATCAACTATGACAAACTGACAATAAGTGCGTGACTACACTAATAGAGAAGATAAAGAGGAATAATAATTCCAAATTTTTCAACAGGATAATTTATCGTGAAAACTAATTGGTGGTTGATTTGGAATATAAATAAGTTAATGATGGAAAGCCTTCGATATTTGATATCAATTTCTCCTCATACATGACCCCTAATAAAAAATGTTTCATATATATTCAATGATATGGTTTAGGAGCTATTAGCTTCATAAATTATCGTTCACTAATTAATAGGAGTTGGAAGTTCCAAAATTTATGAGAATACATTTGAATTCAATGATTTTACCTTTTTTGATGGGATGAAGAACAATATCATAGTAGTCTCAAAATAGAGAAATAATGGGAATGAGGTAATATTTCACAAGAATGTATGTTTCATTATGAGGTCAAATGGCCAAAAAATAATTATGAAGAGACTATAAAAAAAGTTTATCTATATGAGATTTACAATGATGAAAACTATTGTTGCATGAGTGAGAAATATGTAAATGATCATTAACATACATGACATGGTCATTTGGGTCGAAAGAACATGGTGATTATTTAAAAAAATAAATATATGAGGGTTATATAAAATTCATCCATAATCAACAAAAGATAATTAAAAATTAGATAACAATAAGGAAACAACATTAATAAATAAAAAAATCCACAAATAAAAAATAACGACATGAAAGCCAACCACAAGACTCACCATGTTCAATAGTTTAAATAAATACCTTCAATATGCATGACTTTTTTCTTGAACTAATATAGTGATTCAATTCCATTTGAATTGAAGTACATGAGTAATTGTACAGTTTGAATAAAAACCTGATAAGAAAATGATATGATAGATATACAACACAATCCCTACTAGTCACTCTGATAACAGATCACTAACATAACTCAAGCCTCCAATTCATCATGATTTTTCTAATATAATGTATCCCTCCAAATAATGAAAGATAATTCAATGAAGGGAAGTCAATATTTTCCCAAACTGTAACTACTTAGTACATCTTGAGGCTCACACAAAATGAATCCCCCAAATGAACTAATAAAAGGAGTTAGTATAATAGCCATTTCTAAATAGTTTTCCATGAAATAAATTCCTAAATAAATTAAAAATTAACATAAAGTATATCAATAATCTTCTTAAAAGCATGTAATCAAAGGTAAAAGAATTTATATTGCCCAAAAAAACACTATATTGACATGTTAAAAAAAGATTTATCAATGTGTAAAATAATTTTGGAGATAAACCACTAACTATTTATGTAGTATTCAAAGTCTAGAAAAAATATTACATATAAATTGAATTATTAAATTAAAAAACACGACATTAAACTAAAATAAGGTTACATGATATCAACTATATAATATATTATTGGTTTCAATGGTGGATACTTCACCAACAATGTTGAACCACACTCCATTCCTCTGATACATGAGTCATCACAAGAAAAACAACCTAGTTGAAGCCACCAATAAGAGATATTGAAAACCTAAATAATAAAAATAATAATTCAAAATTAATTGATATTCACCAGTATCAATCAAATGATAGATCATATTAAAATTAATTCAAAACCATCAATAAATTTATGCTACCTTAATCATAAATCCTAAGTGCATCAATTGATGGATCAATTGAAGTAGTTATAATTGTATTAGAAAAATCAACTCCTAAAAGTAGTTAATAATTAAACTATTAATTTCCACTAAAAATTCAGTGTTATGATATATAATTTTCTACATAATAGATACATATGCATTCATGAATCACAATTTTTAAATATGTATAAAAAAATTATAAAAATCTCACTATCTCTTAAATTTCATCAAAAATTCCTCTTATTTTAAAAATGGAAGATGCTTTTATCCAATCATGCTAACAAACTAGAGCCCCTAACATTGTTGGAGTCAAATAACTTCGTAAAACATTATATAACCTATCTATTGTAGTAAAAGAACTATATGATTACTTTGTAGATATTGGAATGGATAGAACAACATTTTACCGTTAAATATAAAGAAATACACCAAGAATATATTTTCTTCCACCATTATAATACATTAAATTGATAACATTCGACAAAATATTCACACCCATATCCAATTTATTTATCTAATTCACTTTTTTATATCAATGAATCCTCCCAATGTTGTTGTTAAAAAATTAACATTTATGAAGTAGAACTTCCTTGTTTTTCCTTTATTTAAATCACATTAATCAATATTTTTATTGAACTTATTTTTATTGGGCAAAATAATCAAATCATTATGAGTACATAAATCATAAAATTTCATATAAAATTTTTCATTAAATTGGGTTTCAATATCATATCAATAAACATTATTAATTATCAATGTATTAAAAAATAATTTGTAATGAAGATCTTGTTGTTATTATCAGTATTATTATATTTTAATGATCAAACCCACTCATTAAATTGTTTAATATTTTTTATTTAATTAATGTGTAGATATGTTGATGGAATCTTGTTAGAACCCTTTGAAGGATCCTTGAACATATCATAATGGATTTTTTAAAGACATAAGAGTAGGATATAAGAATCATAGAGGTTCATGGATGGAAGTGGAGATCACTCATTATGAAGATCATGGATATATGTAGTATAACATAGCTCGTATAGTGCTACAATCCATCCAATATCATGTTCCAGACTTCCCACAAATAGTAGAACCCACCAACTACCATGTGGAGGAGTATAAACTAGATGATGATGAAGGGTTGTAGTAATTCACACCCCTAAAGACCACCGACCAGCTAGTGGAGGTGAAATGGATAATCTATGGTAGAAGACAGTAATCACCTAGTTCTAGCAACCCCATTGGATAACTGACGAAGGCTTCTGAGTAGCCGGTAGAGTCAGACAACCATTTTTCAAACTACAAATTATTGTGGTATAAAATAATTGAATTTTTAAATATTAAAATTAATGACCTTTGAATGATTATATAAGTTTACTAAAGGTATCAGGTCCTTTAAACAAGACCTTGATGGCCTTAGAAACTCACTTTCCCATCTGATATCCACCACCAACGTTCTCAATCAGTCAATTTCTCTCAAATGTGATCTCCATTATAAAACTTTATTATACATTATATAGTGGGAATAAATTGTAATATTTAACCAATCTCTCCTATTATTCTCATTATCTCTTATATTTAGTCATATTCATGGTGGGAATTGAGTACAACTTACAAAATTATTGCTTCATAAAAAATATCATCATATTTTTATTTCTTCTAAATTTGGTGCCTTCTACTATTAATGTAAGGTACCTTGGTTTTTTCCATTCAGTTAATAAGGAATGTTACTATTTATTTTTTATGTTTCTATATTTTCAATTAGAGATCGAATTTCTATTGTATTTTTGCTTTCTTATTATTTGTTAAAAATCATGGGATAGTTTTGGTATCTTGGCTACAAATAATGACAAGGAACTAATACATAAAATACTACAGTATCTGAGGTGGTAGATGTAGGGTCTTTTTTAAAGCTATTATCAAAATTTCATATCTAATATCATGCCTCAATTAATTTAGTAAATTTAATTAATTTATCACATCACATCCTTCATTTTTTTTCATTTTTTTATCCATAAAAATTTAGTAATTATTATTATATTCAACTAACATAATCATTTTAAATTTCTCATAATTTTTATTCCTATTCTTTTATTAATTTATCATTTTTTCATCATTTTTTTATTATATATAAAAACGTATTTTAATTTCTTTTATATTTTAAAGATATGTTTTTAATCTTGGATTATTTTCATTAATTTTTTAATGCTTTATTAATCCACCCACTTTCCATTTTGCTTGAAAACTGGCCTAAATTTTGTGTCATGGGAGTCTAGATTCAAATTATTTCAAAAATCCATTTGTTTTTTAAATATTTATTTTATTTTTTAAGAGATTTTAATTTTCTGAAATGTATTTTCAAAACACACATGGTTCCCTAGAAGGAAAATTCTTAGGTTGCACTTCATTTTTTTTGAAGTAATTATGGTTATTTGAAAAATCACTTGTAAAATTTTCTTAAATTTATTAGATATCCTATTTATAATATTGTAATACATTTCAATACCATTATAAAAAAAGAATATAAATTTACCCCATATAATATTTTTTATTTTGAAAGGGACAGTAAAGATATGAAGTCATTTCATTTTGGATTTGAAAAAATGGATTTAATATAATTTATATGATAAAAACATCTCATTAAATTTGATGAAAATTATAATTTACTCATGAAAGAACTAAAAATTTAAAAGGAATATTATTGTATATGTTTATACAAGAATTTGAATGTTTCTCCATAATTCATAGTGAATCTATAATCAAAATAATTACTTGATTTCCTAATATTTGTAACCATAAAAAAGGCAATGGAAATTTTATTTCAACAAAATATTTAGTCAATAAAATAACCTTGATTTTTCCAATTAATATGGAATAGAAAATTACAAGATCCAATAAGCTAAATATTTTAAAAATGAATGGGTCAAGGATCTCCTTGGTTCTATAAGGACATATCAGATTACTAACAGAAGGAACTATAAAAATTATGTTAAGGAGGATAAAGAAACAAAAAAAGACCATCGATTTCAAATATATCAACAATTACTCATCTAAAAGTGATTCTAATAATAATCAAATTTCAAAAATGGTAAGAAATTACATGGACATGAAACAATCCACTCATCTCTTCAAAAATGAAAATCATGAAATTGAAGTCACATTCTTCATTTAAAAAAATATGGGATACATAAACCTAGATTTTCCCTTGAAAAAGTCCTAAAATAAGAATAATGGTAATAAGTATCTAAATTTTACAACTTGGAGTGAAAGAGAAGATTCAATTAAAAAATCTAAATCAAGAAATAAAATTCCCATGTTCTTAATTGCCAATGTCCAAGAATGAGATGAAATAAATTCACTGTGTTATAGTTCTTACCCTTCCAATTCATCTACCTATATTTAATATATGAAGATCTTATTTTTACAAATATGAAATTGAAGTGGTTTTTTTATCCTTTTTCAAAATTCTAAGATATCAAGAATAATTTCAAACTTGTTGTTTCTGAAAAAGAACAACTTCTAAAATAAAAAGTGTGATGATTTAAAAATAAAAATAAATACCAAATCATTAAAATATTGAATTTAGAATTTAATATTTAATAAATTATATTGATAATTTTTTCCAATGGTAATAATATTTAAATAATACTTTGACTACTTGTCATGACCCGTCCTCGAGGCCCGTGCCGTGACTACCCCAAGCCCGCCTTCCATAGGCCAGGGGCTGGCGACAAGCACCAAAGGCATAAATCCCGATAACTGGGAAGGCATTGCCTTTATAAAAGTAAACAAAACACCACAGAGTACAAGAGGAAGCAAAACACTAAGTACAAAAGGAAGTGCTGAAAAGTAAATGGGCCAGAATACAAACCCAACTGAAGGTGCAGCTACAACTAAACAAAAGTACAACAGAAAAAGGAAAACAACTGGAAGAAGGAAGCAGCTCCTGGGTCGTCCTCCTCGGATCCTACCTAAAGGGTATGTACAGATAGCCTCCTCAACGCTCTCACCCGTTAACCTCCTCCGGATATTGTCTCACTGTGAAGTCCGACTCCAGATACGGACTCGTCGTGTAGTCCACCTCCGAGTACCGTCCATTCCTTGAACACTCGGCCTCTGTCAGCACTGCCCGTCGTCTACAACCAACACAATGAGGTGCGGGCATAGCCCGTGCAGGGGTGAGTATAACGATACTCATTAGGGACCCCGAGACCCTCAAGGTCTCACTAAAACCAACAAGGATAGCCACAAATAATATCTCAACAGATAAACTCTACTTAGGTATATGCCCATACATATACCTAAGTTATCAAGTAACCCATCTCAATCAGGAGGAAACACATGGATTATGAAATCAACGGATAACCACTACCCAGGTATATGCCCATACATATACCTAAGTTATCAAGTAACCCATCTCAATCATGAGGAAACACAAAGGTCATAGACTCATCTCAAACCAGGATTTTCATTATCGAAACTGAAACTGCTGAAGAGCTCTGTCTCTGGAGTGTACAATGGTCCTGTCACGACTCCGAGGTACTGCTCACTAACCTAAGACTGTTGAGGTACTCCTCCTGTCGAGTACCGCGGGTCTGCGGCCTACTACCGGGCGCTCCGTCTATTGTGGGTCTGTCGCCAAATACCGGGTGCTCCCCCTAATAGCCTACAGAGGTACTCCTCCTGTCGAGTACCGCGGGTCTGCGGCCAACTACCGGGCGCTCCGTCCGCCGTGGGACTGTTGCCAAATACCGGGTGCTCCGTCCACTGGGCTAGTCGACTCACTCCAAGTCGAGTCGGTCAAGAAGTCGTCAGGTCTCAGCCGGCTACACGGTCTCCATACTTCGTACGCTCGTCTCCTGGAGGGTCCTCTCCACGAGCTACATGTTGATATTCCAAGTATCACAAAGTCCCACGAAGAAGTATCTCAAAGGACCGCCTCGTCATAGGGGTCTCAACGCAACAGTCGACGCATCAATCGGACGCCCGGTCTGTGTGTTGTTAGCCTTTTCGTCCCAGGGGCCCAGTTGGTTTCATGTGCGAACCAATCCGGCCATAACTCAACTATACCCCGTACACTCGTAGGGTATACTCATAGGGACCGTTTCTCAATGTGATCACCAACGCCACTGACAATTCGTCAAACTGACGTCCGGTCTGAATGATATCAGCTTTTCCGTTCCAGGGGCCCGGTTGGAATTTGGCTACAATCCAAACCGCCCACTATCCAAAAGCAACCAAAACTCAGGTGAAGTATGCGAATAGTTCTGTCTCATCAAGAGGAAAACAACGAGATAGAAGGCACGTCAATCGGACACCCGGTCTATGAGTTATTGGCTTTTTCGTTCCAGGGGCCTGGTTGGTTTCGTGAGCGAACCAACTCGACTGCACTACGACAACATCCAAACCTCGAGTGGAGTAAGCCAAAAGATCAGTCTCACTAAGAGAAATCCAACAAAGTCGACGGAACGTCAATCAGACGTCCGGAGCTCAAGTTACGAGCGTTTCCGCTCCGAGGGCCCGGTTGGTTCATATCCGAAGCAACCCGGCCAAACACAATGTATTCCAAAACCGTGAGTGCGATATACTGGAACGACCGTCTCATTCCAAGGATTGCTACGCAACTGACAGTGCGTTGATCAGAGGTCCATAGCCCAAGATATGGGCATTTGAACCAACTCAGTCCGAAAATAGGGGGTCTGGGCCCGGCCCGACCCGACCCAGTACCCCCTGGGTTGGACGAACTGGGTCGACCTGGCCTGGGTGGTGACCCGGCGCGACGACTCGGCCCCGCCCGGAAGCCCGGCCCGGTCGGCGGTGCGGCGGCCCGGCCAGCGCGGCCAGCACGCTGCGCGAGCGCGCCCAAGGGAGGGGCTACACCATTCCTTTTAGAAAACGGTGGCCGCCATTAATGGGGCCGCACCGTGTAACATCAGGGGTGTAACCCCCCGTATATCTGCCAGAAACGGCCGGCCAGCACGGGGCCGGCCGGTTTCTCGCAACGGGACCCCGCGTTCCCGCGTCTTCCGATGCCGGCGGCCGGAGTTCCGGCCGCCTCCTTCGTGTTCTCCGGCGGCCAGTTTTTTTCGGCTGCCACTTCCAATATGGCCAAAAATCCATCCGGCATGGCGTGACAGCGCCGTGCCCTTCCACCGTGGCCCGACTACGGCCGCGACCTTGTTCGCAATCCTCGGCGCGGCGCGACGGCGTCACGTTTCTTCGTCGTGGCCCGCATCGTTCACGTCTCCTTTCACTCAAGCGTGGTGCAACGATGCATTACCGTCTTCCCTAATCACAACTGAAGAATAGGATAGGGGGAGGGATATCATCCGTGTTTGTGCGGACCGATTCCCTCCTGTTGTATCAGTAGCAGTTGGCCAAAACGTAAAACGTTTAACCTTCACAATTTTTAATTTAAATAAAAATTGGAACATGGACAACAGATTAATCTTTCATATTCGAAGGAAAGAAAATCACCAACTTAAAAAGATTCAAACCCCTAAAACCTCTTAAATATAAAGAATCATATCAATAGTCCCAACCCAAAAATTAATCTTCGCGAATCAACATAATATTTAGTTGATCCGTGTTCTTAGATTTAGAAGGGAGTAAACAAGGGTTCACCAATAATCACAATTTAAATTCCCTACCTCGGTTTAGGAACGGTGTACATCAATTGAGCCGTGGAAGACGAGCTTCGCGGAGGTTAGGCGTCGCGGAAAATGAACGTCGATTCAGTTGTCGTTGAGGTGCGTTCGAAGAAGGAAACGTCGTTGGAAGAAGATGTCGCGTTCTTCGGCGGAGATGTTCTTCGTTGAAGAACGGTGTTCTTCATGTTCTTCGTCGAGGTTGAAGGAGAAAAAGACTTCAAGCTTCCCAACCTCTCAAAGTGGAAAACACTCTAACAAAAAAAAAATAAGACCAAGTCATAATATTATTAACACATCCTAACCATTTGAATTTCAAGATTTTGAAAATAAGTAACTCACTTTATTAATTATAACAAGTTGTCAAAAATTAATGAATGTGAGTTATTGGGGTGTTAGGAAAGTGAAGGGTTAAGAGGAGTTAGGGAGTTAAGGAATTTGAAAAGGTGGGGAGGGGTTCGTGTGGGCCCCACTCATTCAATTATCCACAAATGGGATGTTGGGTGGATGTGGGCCCCACCAGAAACTTCCCATGGGAGAAATTAACCACCTTGTTATGAAATAAAATTGATTCAACAATTTTATTTACATTTTTTAATTAAACCTCAAAATTTAACTTCTTCACCCGCACAAACGCAACTACGGTAAATGTCCCCTTAAGAGATTACTGGCGTTGCGAGTTCATCGGTGCCCTCAGAATTCGATTCCGAGCACCTGTTCAAAAGTTAGAAATTTCCACTCGTTCGTTCACTGAACGTACCTGAGCCAAACTTCAGAAATTGATTCCGGGCACACCGGGCCACAGAATCAGGTGCCATCAGAAACCGCGTTCTTGTAAAAACCCAAAGAAAATTTAGATAAAATTTCCCTTTAATTTTATGGGTCTTTACATTACTTCCACCTCAGGGCTTTACGTCCTCGTAAAGCTACAACACAAACCAGGGATACAAAAACGGTACTGAGCACGCATCTGAGCCTCCTGCTCTCATGTGCTCACCTGGAGGTTCAATACTGCTAGAGAAAGCGCACCCGAGGAATCGATCGTTCTCATAGGATCTGCTCTTGTCGATCCTTGATCCCCACTAGAACCTCCGTTGAAGTAACCCCATCGCCATTGTTCTTCCTCTCATGGTCGATGATATGCGAAGAGTCGAGCATGTATCTCCTTAGTTGAGATACCTGGAAAACGTCGTGCACCTAGTGCAGCTGAGGTAGATGGGTCAAGCGGTAAACCACCATGCCTACCCATCTGAGGACCTAGAAAGGTCTGTTGGACCTCAGAGATAACTTGCCTCCCTGGCCTCATCTCCGTAAACCTCGTCGAGGTGAGACCCGTATAAGGATGAGATCATCATCCTCGAACTCTAGAGGCCTCTATGTTCTATCATCATAAGGCTTCTGTCGGCACTATGCTGTCCTCATCCACTCTTGGATGACCTGGACCTTCTCTAGTCTCAAAAGAGATGCTATGATTTCTTCTTTTCCGATAATAGAAATCTGGTCGCATCCCCTGGATGAACCACAGTCATTGCCTAATACAGTCAATCCCGACATGAATGATGCATTCATGCCATGGATGACATCGTAAGGCCTCGACATAACTACCAAGAGATCCAACTGTCACTCTCGCCTCCAAGGGTCGAGTCACACTATCGACATCAGTGTGAGGTCACTAGGTCTCCTCCAGTAGAAATCTCGAAAGTGAGCGTCAAGTGAACATTCTTAACCGGGACCACTCAGTATCAACCAAACAAAAAGGACAGGGAAGCAAACAAGATAAGTGTCTTTTTATTATTGCAGCTCATAGTACAAAGACACTAATACAACAACAACATGGAACTAGAATTACAAGGGACGTATCCACTAGTTCCGCTCCTGTCCACCTGCTCCCGGTACTCTACTGCCTTGTCCACAGCTCAGTTGTGGCTCAAGCACTCGTCGCTGTTTCTGCCTCGGTGGCTCCTCCAACGCCTGTGGATTAACTGTACGAGGAGTCGGACAGTCATGTTCTAGGTGACCCATTCCGCCACATTCATAACACTTCCTGCTCCTCGTACAGCTGGCTCTGGCCTTCTTGGACCTCTGCATCATCTGTCTACTACCCACATATGACCCAACTACTGATCAAAAATCACGCGGCAAAGGCAGAAGCTCCTGTACACGCTCGGGGTGTAGAGCTACTGGAACAAACTCCACCCTGATGAAGGTCTCGAAGTCTTCCCATGCGAAGGTCATCCCGTCGCAAAACTGGAACATGTAGCTCCACCACCTGCCTGCTGCTGCTTGATGAAGGCTGGCAGCAAAGATCACCATGAAGTCTGCAGGCGTCCCCACCAGCCTGAAGACTCTCACCACAGCCTCCAACAAATCCTCAGCCGCCAGCAGATCCGTCTCTCCCCGGAACCTGGGTGGCCTCTGGCACTGGAACTCGTGCAGTGCACTCAAGTGGCATGCATCGCCTACTACTGGGGTTGGTGGCATCGGTGGCCCGACGTATGGTAGTACCGCTGGTTCCTCCGCTGGTGCCTCGACTGCAAGAGAGCCCTATACCGAAGCCTTGTCGCTTGGAAGGCTGTCATTACGCACATCCCTATGGGCTCTAGCTGGTCGTCCGAGAAAAGGCATCCTGAAAGAAACAACATGACACAGTCAAACAATTATACCTGATGAGCTGACCTGATTTGAGCTAATATTTAAATAAAACTTCTGGAAACACACACGCAATCAGTGATTTCATGCACAAAGTTGGAATTCAGTTGTCTGGGTCCTGGTGTATGGATATGTCGGCCGCCCGCACCAAAACTGGACTCCCTGAACTGAAGACCACACTCGTTACCCTTAAAACTATTGCTTCATAGAAAGAAAACATCAAAGTTATAAGTTATCCAGTAGAACCGACTCCTCTGATACCATTTTGTCATGACCCGTCCTCGGGGCCCATGCCATGACTACCCCAAGCCCGCCTTCCATAGGCCAGGGTCTGGCGACTAGCACCAAAGTCGTAAATCCCGATAACTCGGAAGGCATTGCCTATATAAAAGTAAACATAACACCACAGAGTACAAGCGGAAGCAAAACACTAAGTACAAAATTAAGTGCTAAAAAGTAAATGGGCCAGAATACAAACCCAACTGAAGGTTCAACTACAACTAAATGAAAGTACAACAGAAAAAGGCAAACAGCTGGAAGAAGGAAGCAGCTCCTGGGTCGTCCTTCTCAGATCCTACCTGAAGGGTAGGTACAGATAGCCTCCTCAACGCTCTCGCCCGTCAACCTCCTCCGGATTTCGTCTCACTGTGAAGTCCGCCTCCAGATACTGACTCGTCGTGTAGTCCACCTCCGGGTACCGTCCAGTCCTCGAACACTCGACCTCTGTCAGCACTGCCCATCGTCTCCAACCAACACAACGAGGTGCGGGCATAGCCCGTGTAGGGGTGAGTATAGCGATACTCAGTAGGGACACCGAGACCCTAAAGGTCTCACTAAAACAAACAAAGATAACCACAAATAAGATCTCAATAGATAACCTATACATAGGTATATGCCCATACATATACCTAGGTTATCAAGTAACCCATCTCAATCATGAGGAAACACAAGGATTGTGAAATCAACGGATAACCACTACCCAGGTATATGACCATACATATACCTAAGTTATCAAGTAACCCATCTCAATCATGAGGAAACACAAAGGTCATAGACTCAGCTCAAACCAGGATTTTCATTATCGAAACCGAAACTGCTGAAGAGCTCCGTCTCTGGAGTGTACAATGGTCCTGTCACGACTCTGAGGTACTGCTCACTAACCTAAGACTGCTGAGGTACTCCTCCTGTCGAGTACCGCGGGTCTGTGGCCTACTACCGGGCGCTCCGTCCACTGTGGGTCTGTCGCCAAATACCGAGCGATCCCCCTAATAGCCTACAAAGGTACTCCTCCTGTCGAGTACCGCGGGTCTGTGGCCAACTACCGGGCACTCCGTCTGCCGTGGGTCTGTCGTCAACTACCGGGCGCTCTGTCCACTGGGCTAGTCGACTCACTCCAAGTCGAGTCGGTCAAGCAGTCGTCAGGTCTCACCGGCTACACGGTCTCCATACTCTGTACGCTCGTCTCCGGGAGGTTCTGCTCCCTGAGCTATAGGTCGATACTCCAAGTATCACAAAGTCCCACGAAGAAGTATCTCAAAGGTTTTCCTCATCATAGGGGTATCAACGCAACAGTCGGCACGTCAATCGGACGCCCAGTCTGTGAGTTACTAGCCTTTTCGTCCCAGTGGCCCGGTTGGATTCATGTGCGAACCAATCCGGCCGTAACTCAACTATACCCTGAACACTCATAGGGTATACTCATAGGGACCGTTTCTCAACGTGATCACCAACGCCGCTGACGGTTCATCAAACGAACGTCTGGTCTGAATGATATCAGCTTTTCCTTTCCAAGGGCCCGGTTGGATTTCGGGTACAATCCAACCCAGCCACTATCCAATAGCAACCAAAACTCGGGCGATGTATTCCAATAGTTCTGTCTCATCAAGAGGAAAACAACGAGACAGACGACGCGTCAATCGGACGCCCGGTCTATGAGTTATTGGCTTTTTTCGTTCTAGGGGCCCGGTTGGTTTCATGAGCGAACCAACCCGACCACACTCTGGCGACATCCAAACCTCGAGCGGATTAAGCCAAAAGATCCGTCTCACTAATAGGATTCCAACAAAGTCGATGGCACATCAATCGGACGTCCGGAGGTCATGTTACGAGCGTTTCCGCTCCGAGGGCCCGATTCATTTCGTATCCGAACCAACCCGGCCGAACCCAAAGTATTCCGAAACCTTGAGTGTGATATATCGAAATGACCGTCTCGTTCCAAGGATTTCTATGCAACTGACGGTGCGTCGATCGGAGGTACGTATCCAAAGATATGGGCGTTTGAACCAACATAGTCCGAAAATAGGGGGTCTCGGCCCGGCCCAGTACCCCCTGGGTCGGCCGAACCGGGTGGAACCGGCCCGGGTGGCGACCTGACCCGACGACCTGGCCCGGCCCGGAAGCCCGGCCCGGCCGGCGGTGCGGCGCCGAGGCCAGCACAGCGGCGCGGCGGTGCAGCCAGTACGGCGGTGCGGCCAGCGCGCTGCGCGAGCGCGCCCAAGGGAGGGGCTACGCCCCTCCTTAAAGAAAACAGCGGCCCCCATTAATGGGGCTGCACCTTGTAACACTGGGGGGTGTAACCCCCAGGATTTCTGCCAAAAACGGCCAGTTTATCACCACGGGATCCCATGGTCCGGCATCTTCCGGTGCTGGCGGCCGGAGTTCCGGCCGCCTCCTTCATGTTATCCGGCGGCCGATTTTTTCTGACAGCCACTTCCAAGATGGCCGCAAATCCGTCCGGCATGGCGTGACAGCTCCGTGCCCTTCCGCCGCGGCCCGACTCTGGCCGCGGCCTTGATCGCAATCCTCGGCGCGGCGCGACGGCGTCACGTTTTTCGTCGTGGCCCGCATCGTTCACGTCTCATTTCGCTCAAGTGCGGTGCAACGATGCATTACCGTCTTCGCTAATCAAAACTGAAGAATATAAAAGGGGGGAGGGGTATCGGCCGTGTTTTTGCTGACCGATTCCCTCCTGTTGTATCGATAACAGTTGGCCAAAACATAAAACGTTTAACCTTCACAAT
This sequence comes from Viscum album, assembly GCA_963277665.1. Lineage (NCBI taxonomy): Eukaryota > Viridiplantae > Streptophyta > Magnoliopsida > Santalales > Viscaceae > Viscum > Viscum album. The sequence continues at coordinate 1,099,727,597 of OY728157.1, forward strand.
TTTTAGTTTAAAAAAAATTGGAACATGGCCAACAGATTAATCTTTCATATTCGAAGGAAAGAAAATCACCAACTTAAAAAGATTCAAACCCCTACAACCTCTTATATATAATGAATCATATCAATAGTCCCAACCCGCAAATTAATCTTCGCGGATCAACATAATATTTAGTTGATCCGCGTTCTTAGATTTAGAAGGGAGTAAATGAGGGTTCACCAATAATCACAATTTAAATTCCCTACCTCGGTTCAGGAACGGTGTACATCAATCGAGCCGTGGAAGACGAGCGTCGCGGAGGTCGGGTGTCGCGGAAAACGAACGTCGATTCCGTTGTCGTCGAGGTGAGTTCGAAGAGGAAACGTCATTGGAAGAAGATGTCGCATTCTTCGGCGGAGATGTTCTTCGTTGAAGAATGGTGTTCTTCGTGTTCTTCGTTGAGGTTGAAGGAGAAGAAGACTTCACGCTTCCCAAACCATTCAAAGTGGAAAAAACTCTAAGAAAAAATAAAATAAGACCATGTCTTAATTTTATTAACACATCCTAACCATTTGAATTTCAAGAGTTTGAAAATAAGTAACTCACTTTATTAATTATAACAAGCTGTCAAAAATTAATGAAAGTGAGTTATTGGGGAGTTAGGACCGCGAATGGTTAAGAGGAATTAGGGAGTTAAGGAATTTGAAATGGTGGGGAGGGTTTCGTGTGGGCCCCACTCTTTCAATTATCCACACATGGGAAGTTGGGTGGATGTGGGCCCCACCACCAACTTCCCATGGGAGAAATTAACCACCTTGTTATGAAATAAAATTGATTCAACAATTTTATTTACATTTTTTAATTAAACCTCAAAATTTAACTTCATCACCCGCACAAACGCAACTACGGTAAAGGTCCCCTTAAGTGATTACCGGCGTTGCGAGTTCATCGGTGCCCTCAGAATTCGATTCCGAGGACCGGTTCAAAAGTTAGAAATTCCCGCTCGTTCGTTCACTGAACGTACCCGATCCAAACTTCGGAAATTGATTCCGGGCACACCGGGCCTCGGAATCAGGTGCTGTCAGAAACCGCGTTCTTGTAAAATCCCAAATAAAATTTAGAAAAAATTGTCCTTGAATTTTACTAGTCTTTACACTACTCAAAAACCTATTAATAATCACTATAATTTTTGTTTTTCAAAATATTCTTGTTTTAACAAAAATTATAAGAAGACTATTTTTTCACAGGGAATTTCTCAAAAAAAATTATAATTATTAAAAAATATATAGTTATTTTTTTTATGAATTTAATTATAAAAATGATATATATGGTATAAAAAACAATTCATCTTTATTTCCATACTTAAAATGGTGAAACTTACTCTAAACATGTGTAGATTCCAAAATCATTGTTTGTTAAATTAATTGGGCCCATGATATGGGTACGAAAAGATATTTTTAATTAATATTTTATAGAATAAGAGAAAAAAATAGAATATAAATAGTATATGGATTTTTTTTCCTCATGGAATATGTGCATTGATACTTATTAATTCATCCATCTTAATGTTTTTAACAGTGGTCATGTCGCTTTTGTAGATGATTTCAAAGGAAAAATTACTTGTATAGGTATGATTGGTTTTTACAAATCATATTTAATTAAATATTCTTTATTTGTGAATTTATTGAAGAATAATTTATTAATTATAAGTAAATTATGTTATAGGAGTTTTAAATAAAATTTAAAAATTATTTTTGTAACGTTTATAATTCTGTTAGAATGATTTTATTTTCCACTTCTCATTTTTAAAATCTTCATATTATAGATTTAAAATACCTTTCAAGAAAAAATGTAAAGTGGTTAAGTTCACATGATAATGATTCATGGATTTGGATTCAGTGCCGAGTCTATCATCATATTTAGTATCTTGTCAAACTCAATCACAATCGACTGAAATGATATTTTATAGATAACATATACTATGACCCTTTCTTAAATGGAAAGTAAAAGAAATATTTTTTCTAATCTTAAAAACTTGTTTACAATTATAATTCCTTATAACTTGTAAAAACTTAAATTTTTTTAAAACATAATTTTCTTGTTTTGGACGTAAAATTTACACATTTGTAATTTTTGATGTATTTTCTATATTTGCATTCATTTTATTCTTATCATGTAAGAATTATTATTTTAATTTTTTATCATCTATTCAATCAAATTCATAAAATGAAAAATAATAAAAAAATATTTTTCCTTAGAAGTAAATGTGGTGGAGAATTTGATAATAAATAATTTGATGTTTTTCCTCCTAAAGGTTATCATCACTCATTTTATGCTCCTGGAACCCCTAAAAATCATGGGGATGTTGAAAGATGAAACATGACCCTCTAAAAATGTATAAGATTCTCTTAAACTTGTTTTAAATTCCCCAATTATTTTGGTTTGAGGCGATAAATACTACATGATTAATCCTTAACCACATTCTTATATGTCTTAGGAAAAACCACTTATGAACTTTATTAAGGAAAAGTTTAAAATTTGGATTATTTTAAGTATTATCTTGTATATTTTTTATATGAAATATTAGGGATAACATAAAAAAAATATACCCTAAATATGGTGAAGTAAATTTTATAGGGTACTCAAACTAATGTATATCCGTCCATTTATTCAATAAAATGAACAATACCATAAAAAAGTAAATTCACATAGAATTATAGAATAATATTCCTAAATCACATCTATAAAATAATAATGATATTGACCATCCTAGTTTGAAATTTCTTATAACTCAATCTTAAAAATTAATTAAATCTGTTTTAGAATCCCCATATTATCCATTACCCAAGACCTGTATTAAATACAATGAACATCCTCTTGAGAATGTTATCAATGAATTAAAATCTAGAACTCATTCTAGAAGTTAGTTAGTAAATGTTGTTGAACATCATGCTTTTATATAATGTTCCGAACAGACTGACCACAAAGATGGTAGACAGACCGGTGGGTCACATAGCTTCAAGAACGCCTGCTTGTAATCCTGAGGTGTATGAATTAAAATGAGGGTCTAAAAAGGAGACTATGGAAAGACTATAACCTCATTATCAGAGTAGAATGTCTTATATAAATAAATAAATATCAGACAAGAGCATATGTAGTAATAACAAATAGACATATCAATGAAAGAATAATATAAAATGAGTATAAAAGTTTTCCAATGCCAATATACAACAGATGCACTCATTTATTGTTGGTTATACATAATATAAAATAGTTTACATACTTCATGATACAAGGTACTACATAGTACAAAATAAAGGGTGGAAAACAAAATCCCCAAGGTAAATCTCCATGAGAACCTTAAGCTTCAACACATTCATGTACTCTTAACCTCCATGTATAATAAAAATCCACTAGCAAGCGTCCAAGGTCCTGTAAACATAATGTATACTCAGGTACCCGGTGCAATAGAGGCCTGAGAGGGGTGTGAGATAGAAATCTTAATAGGTTAACAACCATGACGTCTAAAACGATTACCAGTCCATGATTATAATGTAAATTCGTGTGTAGGTAATATAAATTGGTAAAAAAATGAATAAATAAACAACAGCTCAATCAAGTTCCCAAAGGACACCCATTGGCTCTAGTGGCTTCGGCTCATGGCCGAAATGAAATGTTGAACCAGTCACTATATATATTAATTATTAATTTTATATCTATTTTTAATTATATATTTCCTCCACCTACATGAAACAAGTACATACATGCTTAAGTGGCCATATACCAGGAATACATGGTACTGGATGCACCAGGGCATAACTCAGTCATCCATAATGAGTCAAAACAAGCCTATAATGTCCAAGAAATGGTCCATACACTACATATCATAATGAATGGGAGACGTCTTTCTCATCACTTGAGACGGTGAGTGTGATGTCTTGTAAACACTCGAAAAACAGTGAGGGTGTGGTCATATCAACACTAATAAAGGGGAATGGTGTGTAATTTCCACCATCCAATTGATATTAATGGTGTAAAATACCATGACTCAACACCCGATGTAAGGTATTGTGATAACACCATGCTCAAAAGAACCCTTTCATCATTTCATAGCTTATATCAAGGCGTAATCATATTTATAAAAAATATCTATGTGTTAGTACCTAACATGATTTATATTTATTAATCCCAATTATAACTAAGGGAATCACATTTAATTTTAGCATATACTAAGCATGAAGGATCAGTGTGGCATTTCCACCCTTTACAAATCATTTTAATGAATTCATTTAAGATATTCAAGGAAATCAGGCCATTATGTAAAACTAATCAAATTTATACATTCCATCTAAATAACTCAATTAAGGAAATAAATATTTTCAATCCATCCCATTATTTTAAATAAAACATCCATCAAAATAATATACTCAATTAATAAAAAGCCACTGAATTTATCAAACATGGAAACTCATTTGATAAGGCTCAAGGAGGTACTTAGAATGTACCATAGTCAAATTGTAATATTACCACCATAGGTAATCCCATTTATTTAGACTGATCACCATCAATAGGATCTTGACTCATTGGTCATTTAGATAGGTTTGGAAAAGTCATTTAATATATCAAATAGATGAATCACTTAAGAAATTCTTTGGTTGATATGAAATTTACATCCATAAGGAAGGAAAATCCATTTAGGAATAACTAATGTGTCCATGCAGAAAACATGCCATATGCCTATCCTTAACAAAACATAGGAAAACATTAATTCCATAAGGCCAAATAAGATGAATGTTAATAATTAAAACCTTATAATTATGAATATAACACACATCATTCAAGGGGATTTATTCTAAAATCAGGACATTATTTATAAAAAAATCATTTATCCAACGAATAAATTTTATTCACTAATAAAAATTCAATTTATTAAAGGAAATAGATTATGAAATATGACCTAAACTAAAATTCTCTTATAATGATCAACATGGAACATATGAGGTGCCATTATTAAACAGAGTTATAACATAAAAGGGGAATATCCATTACAAATACAAAATCATAGAAAGAATTATAGGATTTTTAATTATTTATTTTAAAATGGGAAATTTAAAGCGGCACATTAAAGGGGTGTCAAAAAATGACGTTGACATCTTGAAACCACTAAACATGGCTCAATGAGTGTATAACAAGGTTCGTAATCCTTTTTAATATGAAAAAAAAATGTTTAAGGAAACAAATGGAAAAGGTAGGGACAAAACATAATGAAACAATTCAAAAATAATTAGAAAATTTAGGAAAAAATACATAGACCACTTAACTCATGATTAAGATGTTCCACTCATACAATATCAAGGTTTGATTCGGTCTGGTTTGGAAGGAATCTATGAAATAAACATCCACCCTAACAATAGGGAACATGAGATCACACCACTATAACGAAATCAAAATAAAATTAAATGATGAAATATTAAAAAGGAAATGATAGATTACCATGAAGAATCCATAGGGATTGATGATGTTTGATTTAGACTTTATATTTAGGAATTATCAGCATGCCTAAATGAGGTTTGAGGAGGAACCCAAGGCACAAAAGGAGGGGTATCCGACGGATGGGGGGAGAATAATGAAGAGTAATAGAAAATATTACCTGATTATGGTTAGTTTCTTAATTTCACCCTCAAAATAGGGTACATGGAATAGCCAAACCTTGTACCAACTGTATGTCCCTCAATGCCTACGAAACCCACCTCACATGGTTTTGCCACACGATTTGTGTAACCATGCGCCAACCATGAGATGAATAGTTTTTAGGTACTACCTATGTGAAACTAACCGTGTGGCCTAAGGGTCTGGTCTTGGATAACCACACATGGACAATGCAGGGAACATTTTCTCCATAGATACAAGCTGCACTGTTTTCTACTGGGGGCCTCATAGTTTTAGAAAAACCATGCAACTATGTCAGAAATCCATACTTGGGATTTCTGAGACCCAACACTCCCAAAACTCAATGAGACACTCAAGGTGCACCTTGCATGTTCAACCATGTCTAAAAAAATATCTTAGGGGTTTTCCAACACACAAAATTATGCTTCAAAGTTCTTCTTCAAGAGAGATCGATATAGTAAATTCCTAAATTAAAATCTTATCGATATTTCACCTCAGATTAAAAAACGTGTCATTAAAACCACCCTATCATAGTACTTCTCATCCACAATAATCCTTTGGGAATGAAAAAACATCACCCGACCTATAGTTCATGAAGTCTTGTTCAAATAGTCATGTTACATTCCTGAATACCCAAAACACATATGAGGATTACTTACGAAAATGTAACCATAAGCCCTAAAAACTCTATCCAATAATTTTTAACAAATGAGACACCAAAAAAGAACTTACCTATGACTATTCAGTTAGAGAAACAATCATGTCATCATATCTTTGATCATATTGCTAATGGTTCTCCCAACCATTGGTTTTAATATTAGATAGGGACCGATTCAATGCTATGACACCCCCACAATCAAAATTTCCTTACAAAACATAATTTTATTCAATAGTGTGATGATCTAGGATTGATTTATTTTACTAAGTGAACTTTTTTAATTTTTAGCCCATCATAGAATCCTTACCGTAATGAAATAATTGAATCCCGATGGATAAAACTGAAATTGGTCGTGTAAGATTTCCAAAAAGACAGTATTGACTATTACACCACACTCTCCTTAACCCAATAATGTTATTTGAAATAGTTTCCTTTTGACGATACACATAAAAAAATATGGAAAAAAGTCAATCCACTCCATCCAACCATTCTCAAAATTATCATTTTAGACATACGATACATTACTATTTGAACCACAAAGCAATTTTTCTGGGAATCTTGCATTCACTATGAGAATGTTCACCAAAGTACACACCTAAATTTAGGTCAAATTCACTGATCAAAACATAACCTAGAAATTTAAAACATTCATACCTCTACATGAACAATGGTGTAACTGGGATCCATCCCACTAGAATCGTTATCTTTCAGCATCACCTCGGAGCCTGATAACATGTTTTGGGTAACCTCAAATAGATTGAACTGGATACCGAAGGACAAACCTATGGTAGTCCATTATACATGTTCATAAGTGATACATTGGTACAAATACAAGACATTAAAATCCAATCATTGAATGATCCTACAGTGGCGTCCTACTTGCGGTAAAGTCAGAGGAAAATGGATGGTGTCCAAGAGTCTGTCTAAGGAATTCCAACATAGGAACCTAAGAATCACTCCGAACAAACCATTCCTCAACAAGAACCATGAATATAACATGAAACACCGAAAAAGATCAATTATCAAGTAGAAAAGCTTTTCAATATTTAGTGCAGTGTAATTCTAAAACTCTCTTTGTGAATCAAGGACAATGTCAAGATAAGAGACATTAACGTCCCTAAGCACGAGTGCAATAATAGGACACCAAATATTACCAAGATGATTAGTCGAACCACAACTGGACAACATCCCTTGAAATAAATTCATCCTCACCTACCAGAAAACCATAATTAACCATTCATAATTCCTCCACACCCGAGGCATCTCATGGTCATTTATGTTTTACCAGTAAAGCCCCTCTAAGACAAATGATGTTTCAAAGGGTTGCAATCACAACAAACCATGTTATCCTCATGCTGACGAGAAATATTCGACTCATCAACACTAGAATAGATGTAATTATCCTCACATTACGAGTGTTTTAGCCATCAAAAGATGGGATAGACTAGACCCTAATTATCTGGCTTAATCTGATTCAGCGTAGACGCACACATGAAGATCCTCTATGTAATGACCCTGACCCAAGTAGCCCAAAGCTGGTGGTTTATTTTGTGATATTGAAAAAGATTCAAGATAGAAATCCCAAATGAATGATTAGTTTTTTAGATTTTGAGCCTAGGTCATATACAATAACATTACATTAAAAATTTAAATATAATAAATCATAGGAATTTCATTGGAAACACCCATAGACAGTTAATTTATCCCTTCAAGTCATTCATAATATATGTCTTCACATCATTGGGAAAATTAAATAATAAAAAATGGGTGAGATGAGATGGTCAATAATATAAATTAAAACAATATAAGAAAATATGATTTATAAAGCATGATTAATTACTAAAAACACATTCCATTAGAACATATTCTTGAGCATAATATAGAACGAATAAAAGATGAATATATAATTCCATATAAATAATCTCATGAGAAAGAAGATTAACCATGGATATTATACTAGTGAAATATTCATATTGATAATCAATTATTAATATTATAATGAGGGAATGGATATACCGGGCATCATAAAAAAACTATCAAGGACCCAAACAAGACACCTAAAAATAAATGTTTAACGCCTTGACCAAAATCAATTCATGTTTTGTCTCATGAGACCTAGTGATGCATTTAGGGGATATAGAGGGACTAAACCATTACTTACTAATTCCAATTCATTCACCATATGAATGGGGTTACACATAAAAAATATATACATATCATTGTACATTACATTCCCCAATCAGTAAACAAAAACACAAACCATTTTGGGAAGTATAGTAAATGCTATCAAGATAGCTCATCAACACTAAAACTAATCGTAAACCATTTAATAAAATATGGTAGATTTATAATCATAAGATAGATACCTAAAAATTGAAAAAAATTCAAAATAGGTGTTCAAATAGATAAAAATAGTGTAATAAAATCATAGAGGAATTCTTGATTGAAATGCCCTTTATATAATGAAAAGAAGAGCACTTTTGGAAAACAATAATTGGTATTTTTCATAATTTTTTGTATAAAAATAGAAATTACCAAATATATTTTTAATTAAAAAATACTTATTTTATAAAAATACTGGTTTATTAATATATATAATGGATGTTACTTTAAAATGGGTAAGAAATCGATACGTTCCCTTTAATCCGGATTTTGTATCGGTAATAATTGAGAAGGAAGCCTTGTAAAACGGGTATTTCCCCATAAATTAAAGTTGAAATGATCTATATGAATTATTTAGGAAGATATAAAAGTAATACAGAATATGCATATAAAAATTATTAAGAATTAAATTGGGTTAAATGGAGAGAAAGTGTAACTCGATTGGAAAATGGATGTTCGGGAAGAAACCCTTACCTTTTTTCCAAAGGTGTTCTACACATGACCTTAAACTCCCAGATAATTATATTAGATTCAATAATAATATAACTCGTAACATTTTCACATGTATTTTATTTGTTATAATTTTATTAAGTTCATTTATAGTCTTTTTTATGCGTTATAAGATTCAATTTTATCGTTTGGTAGCATTCGTTACATTGGTTTTCATTACCAGTTTCTTGTATATTATTATGGAAGTTCTTGTAAATTGAAAATAGATATATAGAATTTATGTTATATTTTATTAATGAAATAAATATTATTAAATTGTTATATAAGTCAATTTTTTATTTTTGGCGAGTTTGAATCATTAGATAAGACGTTTCTGATAATCATTTATATTATTTTTTTTTGGTTTTTTTGGTCATCACAAACTATTTTTTCTTTATTAATCAACATCATGTATATTAATGGTTCCAGAACATTACATAGTCTATAATAAATTTATTATAATTTTGTTATCCATAAGTATTTTTCATGACAAATCTTGAAGTATTAGGTGGAAAATGAAAATGCATCGTGTATGATGTCGGTAAATTGACACACTACGTGCGATGTTTTCATTTATAGAATAAAAGAGAGAGAGGAAAATCATTTTGATGATGAATCATCCACTAACATGATATAATTAAATTATATAAATTATATAATATTTCTAATGTATATTTTAATTTTGTAGGTTATATAATTAAAAGTAAATAAAATAAATTGAAATGATAATAAAAGAAAAGAATGTGGATTTTTACCTCTTGAATTATCTTCCTTGAGAAAATCATTAAGAGGAATGGTTTTGGTATTTTATTTCAAAAAAAAATCCTAGACATGCGTAAGTGTCTTGGAAATATTATGGGGCAAAATTTTTTCATGTATCAAATCCTGTAAGGTGTGACGAGAGGAGGTGGAGAGGGTAGGTAATTATTGTGGGCGAGAAGAGAGTTTTTTGATTAATTTATTAATTTATTTATTATTTTGGCTCAAGACTATGAATAGATTGTAGATGATCACCAAATATATTAAAATATTTAAGTTAATATCGATATTATGGTTATTTCATCATTTATTAATGATAGAATATTGTTTTTATCATATAATGTATATATATTGTAAATTATCATATTTTACTATTCACCAAAAAACCAACTATTTCATAATATTTAAAAAATTCACCATAACCATTTTTCAATGAATAAAATCCAAAAATAGACTCCATTGTATGAAAATAATTTATAAATGATGATAAATTTAATTTTTAAATAAAATAGTAAATTTTTTTGAAAAATGACAATTTTATAATTATAAATGATTTTATAATACTTGGAAAAATTATTTAAGGTATCATAAAATTTTCAATTTATCATAAGACAAAAAATTATTAATTTTTGAATCTATTTAATGAAAATAAATTTATTTTAAATATTTATACTAATTATAGAAATGTAATTAACTATTTACGATTTAAATAAATTAAAACACATTATTTATTATATTAAATGTATTTTGTTACTTATATAAACATATAAATATATCATATTTTAATTTATATGATACACAATGTTTATTTATACTTTATTAAATGAGGTTATTATTTGTTTTCCACCTTGTTTTAATGATCAAAAACTCGAGATTCTAATTATATTAATGAATTTCATGTTTTCTATATGTATTCCATTAATATTAGACTAGTGGTAAAATTGTCTAAGTATGCGTCAACATAGGTCATTACAAAGGAAGATACACCATTGAGACCAACACTTCCAAAATGAGACACCTTTTTACCTTACTAACCATTATCTTAGAAATATTCCTCTGTATGATACACTGTAATTTGATACACCATCAGGATATCTAAATGTCAGCATGTCATATCTTCAGAAATATTTTGGTTATATCAATGCTACCACCAGAATTGGAACCGTCATCATAGAAACCTACAATTTATTACCACCAATATGTAATTTTGGATAAACTAAAGACACCTCCAATGTCATACTGCCAGAGAAACATACCACTAGACTCCAGGAAACCGTCTGATTGGGACACCACCCGGCTAAGGATCTGCCACTATTTTCCTTACCATGTTTTGAATTAAAACTAACAACTATATTATTGAAGTTAATACTAATTTATATTTTTATTATTGTTTCTTAAATTTCTAACAGAGCACATTGAAGAGGATGTCAGGCATACTGTATGAGGAAGCAGAATATCTCGATACACATGGACATTCTTCTTGCTACTAATAATAAAAATAAGACTCTCTCATGAGATATACAAAAAAGAGACTTGTCAAAAATAATGTTAGAAAGTTTGAGATCTCGATCTTATAGAACTAACCTATTGATGAATATATGAATTACAACATTCTAAAAAACATTCGACCAGGGAAGATAAAGAACCATCACATATACTACATTAATCTGGTAAATAATAAGAGTCTATGCCAATATGTTCATCAGAAGTTTTTCAAGAGAGCTCGACAAAATCATTACACAATATTGTAATCAAGAGTCACAAGCTATATTGGAATAGACTGAGCACTTTTAACCACTGCACTTTTAGATTTCTCTAATCTATTTACCTATATTACATATTAGAGCAGTGTTTGTGCATACTCTTTTTTATCACATACGCACTATCTCCTCCACCTAATTATAAGATTCCAATATACCTTCTTATATTTTTATACCTGTACTCCCACAAAATATAGTGGTAGAGGTCCTTGTGTGTTCTGTTTTTTTTCACTCTCATGTATAACTATAGAAGAGGTAGTGTGTGTCCTTGATTGTTATAGACTATTGTAAAAACCCGATCCAAGTTGTGAATCATCTTGTTTATTTTTGTAAACATCTTGGTGGAAGGTGATCACCAAGTTGAGAGGAATACATCTGGACTTTAGACAGAAACTCTTGTATTCAAATTTTCCTCTATGTACTTTAATTTTTTACTTTATTTTTAATTTTAAACTGAATAATGTTTTAACTATAAAAAAAAACTATGATTTTTTGTTTTAATTTGTGTCAATATAATATTTTTATCAATTAAATTAATTTCAAAGGATAAAATAATAGTTTTTATTATTCGTCTGAGAACTAATCAATTTTTATATAAATATTTAGAAATATTAATATCTGTATCATGGTACATCATTTGGTAAACTGGACCATAATAAATTATTTGGGGGATTTCAAATTAATCCATTTTAAATAGATATTTTTAACATGTACTCTATTCACCCCTATTTAGATACTCACTTAGACCAACACTATTCTTTTGGCTTGTTTACTATTCCTAAGTTTAACATTACTATTCCCAAGTTCAAGTAAATATTCCATTGGTATTGCTTTGTTATCATCTATAAATACCTCTTAATTAATTAATTATTCATTAATAAATTTTATATTCCATTCCTTATGTTATTTCATGTTATTCACACTTTGTGAAATAACTATATAAAGGGAGATTTTCATTCATATAATTCTCTGTTATTACATTCTCCCCTTCTATAAAATTTTCATCCATTAAATTTCTATAATGTCACCTTATAAAAAGATTTGGGTAGTTCTTAATTATAAATTCATATGGTTCCTACATCACCTCTTCAATTATATGTTATTTCCAATGTACATTTACTAGCCGAGTCATACGATTCCTTTTCCGTTACTCTCTAGTTACTAGAATTCAGATAGGCTCTTTATAATTAGATAAATCAGGTTCTAATTATATTTCATTATAAGTGAGATCATGCATTGGGTTTGGAATCTACATCCTTAAAAAAGATGTGTGGAACACATTGTGTACTTTAGAAAGGCTAGGTAGAATAGGAAAAGGATAAGCAACAACTCCAACTCTCTCTAGTATTTCAAAATGTCCAATATACCTAGGTCTTGGTTTCCCTTTATACCCAAATCTAATAACACCCTTACAAGGAGACATTTTCAATAAAACATGATTTCCCACATAAAATTCCAAATCCTTCATTTTTTATAGAAAAATCACTTTTTATTACTTTCAGCTACATTAATATGGGTTTGAATAGTCTTTACCAATTTTTTTGTTTCCTCCACAATATCTGGGCCTACAATATTCCTTTCACCAACTTTATCCCAATAGTTTGATATACAACATTTCATTACATATAATGCTTCATATGATTCCATTTGAATACTTTAATGGAAACTATTACTATAGGAAAACATTACCAAAGGTAAATAATAATCCCACATACAATGAATGTCATGTGGGAATGATCTCAACATGTTTTCTAATGATTTAATGGTCCTTTCAGACTGCCCTTTAGTTTGAGGTTGAAAATCAATACTCAAATGAAGCTCGATATCCAAATATTTCAAAATAATTATCCAGAATATAGATATAAATCATGGATCATGATCACACATAATTGAAATAGGTGCTCTAGGAAGTCTTACAACATCATTAAAATACATACTTTTAATGAATTATAGTGGAAAATTATCCCTTATAGCAAAGAAATGTGCATATTTAGTATGTGGATCAAAAATTACTCATATTACATTATTGTTTTTTTATTCCTTGGTAATCCATGACATAATCAATGGTTATATCATCCAATTTCCAAGTAGGAACATGCATAAGTTTCATGACTCCTCCAAGATGTTGTCTTGCAGCCTTAACCTATTGAATGACTGAAAAACATGATACATAATCCGTAATTTCATGCTTTATATTATCCCTCAAGAAATATTACTTCAAATATCTATACATCTTAGTGCTACTAGGTTTTATAGAGAAATTCAAGTTATGAGAATCATTCAATAAATCCGTTTTCCCTTTGGTATAGAGGTAACACATAACCTCCGCCCAAATTTATGAATTCCATCATCATACACGAATTTCAGCAACTTCCGATCATTCAAAAGTCTAATTTTCTTTTGAAGATTTTCACCATAAAACTGATTACTATTAATCCATTAAAATAATGATGGTTTTATAACAAATTTGAAAATTAATGATGTTTTTCATTCCTTTCTAATTACCATATCCATATTTTATATATCCATATAAAAAGGATCCTTTTTAATCCTATGTTTGATCAGAAAACCATGATCCTTCCTCCTCCGTGCATTTTATACCTTATTATACTTCCCTAGGTGGTAGTGTATTGAAAAATCATTGTCCTTGAGCATCTCTATCTATCAAATCTGTCTCCTATTGAGTTATTTCTATGAGAAATTATATTTCAATCTCTTATGATATGTATATTTCTCAAAATTTTCAATATCCATATAGTGTCTCCATATTTCAAGAGAAAATATTACAGATTAAAACTCAAGATCATGAGTTGGATAGTTTTGTTCAAATGTTTTTAATTCCCTTGATGTATATGAAAAAACTCTATCATTCTGCACAATGAAACAACCATGTCATTTAATTTAGGCATCACAATGAATAAAAAATCGACCATTTTATGATGGTAGAGACAAGATCTGTGCATTAACTAATGTATTCTTCAATTATTTAAAGCAATATTCAAATTCAATTGTACAAAAAAAAAACATAAACCCTTTACAAGTAATTGTGGTTAACATGTTTGGTATTTGGGAAAAGTTTTTAATGAAGGATGATAATAACCTGCTAAACTAATAAAACTACATACCCCTATTATGTTCATTTGTTGACATAATTCATGATCTGCCATTATCATCACATGATATAATGAAAATCAATCCTTTGTTATAATATGGCCTAGAAAAGAAATTTTTTTTAAGTAACAACTCAATCATTCTAAATATACCATATAACTATTTATTATTAGGAGCCTCTTGAACAATTCAAATGTTGTTCTCATGGTCCTCATAAAATGTTGAATATATAAACATATCATCAATAAATACAACACAAAAAATCATAAAGATATTCCTTGAACACTAAGTTCATTATATCCATGAAAATATATGGTGCATTAATCAGTCCTAATGGAATTTCGATAAAATTTTTATATCCATACTTTATTCAAAATGTGGTCTTTGGAATATATTCCTTTCTAACATGAAATTGATTATATCCAAATCAATGATCAATTTTCTAAAAATATTTATATCCATGATGTTAATTAAATAAATATTCAATACGAGACAGTTGATAAATGTTCATTAATGAATTAGAATTTATTTCTCTATAATCAATTAACGCCCTTATGATTCCATCTTTCATATTGACAAATATAATAGGGGCTCCACACGGAGAAACACTAGGGAGAATAAATCTCTTATCACTCAATTCTGATAGTTGTATCTTTATCTCTAATAATTCATTGTGGCTCTTCTATAAGGTGTCTTTGATATAGGTCTTATGCCGAAAATTCAATAAATAGGGAACTCAACATTCCCCTAGATGATATCCAGATAAATCCTCTAGAAATACATCAATATATTCTTGCACAATATGCACAAATTCAATTTTATGATTTATTTCATCATCTATAGATGATGTTATCTCTTTCACCCCAAAAATTTAATTTAGATGAGCAACTAGTGGTGGATCCAAATATGACTAAGATAATGAGGTTTCTTCTATAAATGTAAGGGATTCCACATCTTCCTCAATAATCATAATTTCACTGTTTCTGCAATAGATTTTCACATCATATTTTGAAATCCATTCTATACCATGGATTATCTAATAGTTAATCATTAGTATGATGACAAGTTCAAAAACTAAACCACATTTCTGTGTCATAAATAGGAATAACCAAAACAACATTGTTGCAATGATACTTATATTATGAGATTTGAAAAAAAAATCCTTTATTAAATAAAAAGTAAATGTCGAATTTTCTTAGAAAACTCTGATGATATAAAAGAATGCAATAATATAGAATCAAAAAAATCATTTTTCAATTATGAGGAAAGAGTTAAAGTACCAACCACTGCACCATTAGGAATTCAACCTCCATAGTTGTGATCTTATAAGATTAACCTTGCACCCATTACCTTTTTTGGGGAATGTTTCCTTAACTATTTGGAAAATAATTTACATAGTGTATTGTATCCCTAAAATTGTATCATTAAACATTGGTACCTTCTTTCTTTACCTTGAAATCATGATATTTGTGTCCTTTTTCTCAACAATTGTAACACGCTCCTATTCCTTTTATGCATGCACTCAGATGTTTTTTTCTAAAAGTATAACACTTTGGAAAACTCCCCATTTTATTCTTCTTTTTATCTATTATTTACTACACCACCCTCTTCCTCACTTATTTTCCCTTTACGTAATAAGGCTTAAATAATTATTTCTCTATCTTTATAGTATATGTGGCTATATCTTCATACGATGAGAAATTTAAGGAGACTAATGCCCTTTGTATGAAAGGTTTTAAACCATCAAATAATCGACCAATCTTGTTCCTTAGATTATGTATATATTCCATTAAATTCCTTAATTACCTTGAAAATTTGGAAACAAGCTTCATAAATTTGTCAACTTTTTTTTGTTTCAAACTCAAGAATTATCTCTCCATATCATCTTGTTGTTCATGATGAATATATTTTTTATGAGAATTTTCGTAAAATCATTCCATTATATATTTTCACTTTATTTCACCTCTGTTATGTATTGAATTAGCGAATACCATTGATCATCATCTATTGAGAGATGATAAAATACCAGGATAACCTTATTAATTTTATTACTTACCAATGAAGGAAATATCTTTTCTAAGATACTTATATACTACTCCACTACAAATCGGTCCGTAGTCCCATTTAATGATGTAGGTTGTTGTATTATAAATAGTTCTATCATTGCTCCTTCATGTTGTGGATCAGAATTCTCCATAGAGTTATGGTTATTGATCATAACATGACTCAGCTATCCTAATATAGTTATATGTTTTTCAGAACCAGTCGCAGCCCCAGTACAAATATCCTTATCTTTCATATGATGGATATCCTTACATGGGATACACATGTTGATACCGTTTCCATTCCATACACTAAGCTTTATTTATAAATAATGGAATAAACTGAATTATGTTATGAATCATAATAAATAATCTCAAACTAAAGAAACACTTAACATAAATTTATATTTTATTCATATCTAATATCATAATCATGTACATGGATTCTTAGGGGACATATTTACTTTTAAATCATTCATAATGTTTTGTAAATAAAATATTAATTACCCTAAGAATATCCCTTAGGATTGTCAAAATAGAGCGTATTAAGGAATATGTTCATGTAGTAGGTTACCCCGAGTTAGGCCCATGACACATTGTTTGAGTTGTTACCCCCAGGTAAATATGTTCAAGAACCATGTCCACTTGTAGTATCCAAATAGGGTTGTATTGCAAGGAATACCCACATAATCAATACCTTAATAAAATTCTAGTATATTCTTATAGGATTATCCTCATTGTCTATATTAGGGTTATTCACTCTAATATACATTTTCTAAATCTAGTTTCTATGTTTTCTACTAGACTTCTCTTATACCAATTGTAAAGACCCTGGCCCCAATAGACCAGAGTCGATGCCTAACCTTATTACATTAGCATAGATAAAAGAAAGAATCCCAAAGTGATGAAAAATTTAGTAGTGATGAAAACTATATTACATAAAAGTATAATACATTACAAATTTAAACAAAATACAACATAACAACTCCATTGTAAACACACATAAACTCTTAAATTATCCATACTTGTAATTCCTAATATACATATTTTCAACATGGGGGAAAATAAAAATATGAAAGTGGTGTGATAAGATACATTTTACGGGTAAGTAATATATAAGAAGATAATATGAAAAATAAGGCTTTCTGATTGACTAAAAATACATGCCATTAAAACATAGTCTTGAGCTTAATATGGCATGATTAAAAGTTGAATAGATATTTCTATAAAAATAATCACTTGAAAAAAGATTATCCATGGATATTAAAATAGTTGAACATTCACATGGATAATAAAAAAATAATATCCTAATGAGTTAATTGATTTGTTTTACATCATAAACATATCATTGATCCCTTGACCAAGACACTTGAAAATAATTGTTAAGGCCTTATCCAAAAATCCATTTCTATTTTATTTCATGAGACCTACCGATGTATCGGGGGGATATACAATGCCCCACCCATCCTATAATAAGTAAAATAAATTCCTCATAATAATAGCGCTATACATAAACAACATATAAATATGAAATGTAATTAGAATTCAATAATCAGTAAGCATAATCAATAATTATTCTTAGAAGTATTGTGAATGGTATCATGATAATATATCCACAGTCAATCTAATCATAAACTATTTAATAAAATATTTTATATGATAATAATAAGATATAAAGAATAATATTTCATAAAATAAATATAGTCTTCGAAATAGATTAAAATTCCCTAATAAAATCATCAAGTACTTGTTGAGTGAAATACCCTTTTTCATTTTCAACAAAGTGTTCTTTTGAAAAAAAATCATTTCTATTTGTCATAATTGTTTATATAAAACCCTAAATTAACAAATTTAATTTTTTGTGAAAAAATTATTGTTTTATAAATATTATGGTGTCTTAATATATATTAACGATGGTACTTGAATATGGGAAAGAAATTGAGACGTTCCCTTTAATCGGGCTAGCATATCTGTAAGAATTGAAAAGGGAACCTTGTAAAACATGTATTACCCCATAAAATAAAGTTAGAATGATCTAGATAAATGAGATTGGAATATATACACAGAAATTATAAGATGTATATAAAAATAATAATGAATTAAAATAGGGTATATAGAGAGAAAGCATAACCCGAATTGAAAATGGAGGTTTTGGAAGAAAAACCCCTCAATTTATGTCTGAATGTGTTCTGCTCTAGAACTTAAAGTCCTAGATAATGAAATTAGATTAATTAATAATTTAATTCAGATCATTTTATACATTTATTTGGTTTATTATGATTTTATTATGTTCATTTTTTGTATTTTGGATGGGTAATAAGATACAATTTTATTATTCAGGAGCCTTCGTTTCCTTGGTTTTCAGGATCAGTTTTCAAGTATATGAGTTTGGAAGTTCATGTAAAATGGGAATAGATATCTAGAATTTAAGTTATATGTTATTAATTAGAGTCTATAATATTATGTGGTTATATAATATATTTGGTTATTTCTAGTGAGGATGAATCATTAAATAAGATATTAGTGATAACCATTTATAATATTTTTGTGGTTTTTCAAAAATCACAAACTAATTTTGTTTTACTAATCTACATCATGAATATATAATGGTTATATAACATTACATAAAATGTAATACATATATTATAATTATTTGACCAAAAAAATGGTTTTATTTCCCACCTTTAAAGCATTAATAAAAAATGAAAATTCAACTTCCATGATGTCAGTAAATTGACACATCACAGGTGATGTTTTCATTTACAGAATAAAAGGGAGAGAGAGAGAGAAAGGTGTTTAACGACAGATATTACTTTAACATGATATAATTAAATTATATAAATAAAACATTATTTCTAAAGTATTTTTTTATGGTGGAGGTGATGGAAGGATAAAAAAATAAAATAAATTGAAAAGAGAATAAATGAAAAGAACGAGGATTTTTACCTATTCAATTCTCCTCCTTCAAAACCTCCTTAAAATGATTTTTTTAGAATTTCTCTGAGACCAAAGGATATAGGGTGTGGGGAAGGTTCTTATGAAGAGTATTGGGTAGAAATTTGAAAACTATATAAGCATGAAAGGTGTTAGTATATGAAGTGTTAAAGGGTGGTATTTATAGTGGAGGAGAGGGATGTTTTTGGAATATTATATTCATATGTTTATTATTGTGGCTTAGAAACATGAATAGTTTGATAGTTATCAACAAATATATTAAAATAATGAAGGTAATTTATAAATCATGGTTCTTATAAAATCCATGACTCAATAGAGAGTGTATTTATCTTATAATGTACATATATAGTAAACTACCGTATTTCATTATTCAGAAAAAATCAAACCTTTTCAGAAAAATCCCAAAAATTCATTGTAACAATTTATTGATGTTTAGAATTATAAAATGGACTCCATTTTTTTGAAATAATTTTATAAATATAATAAATTTAATTTTTAAATAAAATTATCATTTATTTAAAAACAATTAATTTTAAAACTATAACTCATTTTATAACACTTTAGAAAATTAATTATGGCCTCTTAAAGATATCTTATAATCAAAAGACACAAAATTATTAACTTTTGAATCTATATTATGAAAATAAGTTTCTTTTAATTCAATATATTAATTATAAAATTGTAATTAAATTTTTATGAGTTACAAAAATATAAACACTTTATTTTTTTAAAGCATTTGGTTTCTTATATCAAGATATAAATTTTTCATATTTACATTTATAAGATACCGTAAATTTATTTTATATATTCATAAGTGAGGTTACTATTCTATTTTCTGGTTTACTATTCCTAAAGGTTACATTACTATTACAAAGGTAAAGTTACTATTCCATTGGAATATGTTCTTTAACATCTTGAAATACTTCTTAATTCATTAATAAAACATTTATAATGATTGTATTGTATTATCTAAGTGATTTTATGTGATTAATACTTTATTAAATAACTATAAGAAGGTAAAGTTTCCTTGATTGAATTCTAGGTCATTACATTCGAGCCACGCTCACGCACGTCATAGCAATTGGAATAAGATCCAAATCCAACCCGATTAACATGTCAAAACACTTGAACCTCTTGAAAGTCATCCCATGAATAGGTATGAATTGATTACATTAATGAAAAAATAACTCTACTATGGAGATGATCCAAGAACATACTGAACAACCTAAAACTCAATTATTTCACAGAACTCAATCATTTTGTTACATCATTTAGGAAACAACAGGCATCACGTATATAAACACATACTACACTGAGAATACAAGATAAATTTACACATCTTGAATACCATTCGTAGGTTTTACTTCCCTATGAATTCAATTATCATAAATCCCATGCATAAAAATGTCTCAATACATAATGCCCCATAGGACTATAAAAGAAATTGATGACCTCTCTAGTGACAGAAATGAAAAAGGAATAGGGTCGCAATACCTACGAAGCGACTAACCATTCCCTTGGCATGTACAAACTACTGAAATTGAGCATTACATGATGATAATTCGCCACAAAATTCCACGTATATAATGAACACCCACCCAAACAAGGATTATATTTAGAAGATAAATGTTCTACATGATTGGTGCTACCTACCTCAGTCTTTCCCCTTACAATACCATAAGTGTTAACCCCATCAGTAGCTCACACCTTCTTGAATGTCCCTAGGCTCAATAACCAACCTTTAATGACATTTCATAAAAGATTAAGGCCTATGGAAAATGAAACTGTTTTTGTTCCAAGGAAACTCAAAAAGTTACTAAAACTACCCAAATGCTAGGTTTTGAATGAAAGGAACTAATTCGGGTTCCATTTTATGTCAGTACAGTTCTTCACGTTCAATTGTTAAACATTTTAAATATTTTAAACAGAACACCAAGCCATATAGAATTTATTTTCAAAATCCTTTTTAAACATTAAATTTTTTATTGATGTCCGGTCATAAATTAGGAAATTTATCATATTGATTCCTTTTTAATGGAAAAAAAGACCTATAAGGTTCCCGCTAAGACAACCTACATTCATCAGAATAAACCCCAATACTATTTACTTAATTTTAAATTTTTTAAAACTCCCATAGTGGGTTATAAAATAATAAAAATTCCAAAAGTAATCTTTATGGGTCCAGCTGTGCATTTAGGAAAATTGCCCTTATGGGTCATTACACTAAATGAATAAAGGCGCAATCTTTAATAAGGTAGCCAGTCCGTTTAAGATCCAATTAAAAACATTCAAATTTATAACCATTTCAAAATACAACATGAGCATATAAATAATGGTCTAGTTATAAGGGTGGAAATCTAACAATTAATAAAATGCATCTGCAATGTACATTTTGGGATTTAGATTACAATAATCAAAACCAATTCACTTTAGTATTTGAACATTAGCATCTTTTTAATTTTAAAAATAGTCTTCCGATATATATTGAGATCAAAGATGGTTTGAGTATATGGGTTAAATTCTCTCAGTTATAAGGACCATGTACCCCTTACTCCAAAAATTGGTCCCCATTTAATCTTTACCTATCAATCATTACCATGAAACTATTTTCATTGATTAAAATCATAAATTAGAAAGTTATTACAATAAATAAACATAGAAGAACATACTATGTAAATAGGAAGCATGGAATATAATCAAATAATTAGGGAATCACATTATCATGCAATTAAATATCTATAGCATGTTATCTAAGAAATCATGAAAAATAACTATAAGCATAGCATAACACTCAAGGCCTGAAATCCAAATCATCAAGAAACCTAAAAATGAAACAACATGGCATGGAATATGCATGGCATGTTAATTTCAATGATCCTAATTTGATGCTTGTTACGACTCATCCATTCCATACCAGGACAAGTAAAAAATACCAAAAATTTCATGAATCAATATGTAGCGGTAAGTACATCATTTACTCAAGGTTAAATCATAATCATCTATAATAGAAAACATCATGAACATCAATCTCGTCCTAGTAAACTTGAACATTCCCATGTAAATGGGTTGATCACACCTAGGAATTGCTATTTACAAAGCACCAACACATTCTTAGTCTCCTATATAGTAGACCATAATATTAGGAAAAAGGAAAAAGAATCTACGATATCATTGTGTAATGTACCGACCTGACTGACCACTAAGATGATTGTCAGATCGGTGGGTCACATGACCCCAAGTAAGCCTCCCCTTATGCTAGAGGCATCCAACTATAATTGATGGTTTAAGGAGGTGATAGTGGGGAGAATATATCCTCAAGATCATAGTATACTAATGGTATACAAGAGAATTAAATTAAACAACAAAAGAAGTAGTAAAAAAAGAAATACATAGTAACAAAAGAATGATATAAAATAAAAATATAAGTAAGACAATGCCAAAATACAATAGATGCATGAATGCATGATGTGAAACATAATCTCAAATAGAAAACATAAAATATTCTACAATGTACAATAAAAAAATTAATGAAATGAAAATAAAATCCCAAAGGGAAACCTCCATGAGAATATTGAGATCAAGCTCATTCCTATGCTCCAAACTCCCAGGTACAAGAAAAATCCACAAATAAGATTCCAACATCAAACAATTATAAGGTCTACCCGGGTACCCCAATGCAATGACGACCCGATTAGGGTGTGAGACATAAATCCCATTAGGTTACCACCCATGAAGTATACAACTATTACTTGTCTGTTAATATAATATAAAGTAGTGTGCATGTAATTTGAATAAATAAAAAAACTGAATATGTAAACAACATATCTCTCAGGTTCCTAAAGGAAACCAAATGGATCTACCTACTACATATCAAAGACAGAAAGATGTGTATGGATAGTCATGGTATATATATTAATAATTATATACATTTTAATTCTATATTTCATACACTTATATGAACCAAGTACATACAGATGTATGTGTGTCCATACTTAAAATAATAAGTGTTTTATGGATTGGGGCATAACCCAATCATCTATAACAAGTCTGAATGAGCCTATAAGCTCAGGTAAAGGGTATATACCCCACATATCATAACTACTAAGAGACTTCATTCCCATTACTCGAGATGGAGAGTGTGCATTCATGTCAACACTCAAACAATAGTGAGTTCTCCATCATGTCAACAATCAATAAGAGATGTGGTTCATAATGCCCACCATCCAAGTGAAATCAATGGTGTTAGATTCCATAAATCAAAACCCCATGTAAGGGAGCGTGATTATGCCATGTAGAATGGAACTGTTACCATTGTTTCACACCCTATATCAAGGTGTAATCATATTCATAACAAAATATCCATGAGGCAGTACATGTCATTCTTTATATTTATTAATCCCAATCATAACAATGAGAATCACATTTTAATTATAACATCTATTAAGAATGAATGATCGGTGTGGTTTTCCACCCATGAAAATTCATTTTAATATATTCTTTTAATAAATTCAAGTAAATAGATCTATAATGTACCGGTAAATAAAATTAATACCTGCTATCTAAATCACTCAAGGAATATAATCAATCATGTCAAGCAATAGAATTAATTTTAAAAAAACAACCATCATTAATAAACTACTTAACTAATAACGTTCTATTTAAGATGTCCACCATGTAAACTCATTTGGATATAGGAGGTACATATAAGGTACAACAATCTAATTTAGAAATTACCTATATGGGAAATACCATTTATTTGTCTTGAAAATCCCATAGGAGGAGCTTCTATCATTGGTCATTTGGATAGGTGTGGCCTATCCATTCAATTAAAGAAATTGTCTAATCACTTAGTAGGTTCATTGGTTAATATGAAATTTAAATACATAAGGAATAACTCTCCATTTAGGAACAGACAGATAGGTCATTCACAAAATATTCCATTTTTGTAACCTTAAAATTGCATAAGAAAACAACAATACCATATGTCCAAGTTAGTTGAAATTCACTAATTACCACATTATAATTTCAATGATATCACACCTCATTCAATGGTTTTTATTATAAAATCATGAAATTGTTATTAATACAATTCATTTATCACATTTATTCATTTCATTTGTGAATATAATTTCAATTTGTCAAAGTATATAATTTTAGAAAGCTATTATATAATAAAAATCACTTATAAATTTAAATATGTACCTTATGATGTTCCATTATTAATTGAGTCTATCACATACAAGTGGATAATCCATTATAATTCCAATATAAATGCTTAGAAGTCATTCTAGGATTTTTAATCATCTAATTTAAAAAGTTATATCCAAGCCTACACGCCAAAGGGGTGTCCAAAATTGATGTTTACATAATCAAACCACTAAATAAGGATCAATTGGTGTATACTATGGTGAATAAATTTTTTAAGTTGAATTAACTCAATTTTAATGTGATTCAAGAAAAATTTCATTGCGCAAAAAATGAAACTATTCAGAAATCAATGGAATATTCAAGAAAAATATATTGACCACCTAAATCATATTTAGGATTCCGACTCATAAAATATTGATGTCTGATTCAGCCTGGTTTGGAATAAATCTATGAAATAGACATCCACCCTGAAAATATGGAAAATGATCTCGCACCTTGATAACTCGATCAAGAGAATATTTAATGAAGGAATATTCAAATGGAATTGAGATATAATTAAGAGGAATCCATTGGGACTAATAATGTTTAATTTTGACTTCAGACGATGGTGTTATCACTATCCCTAGATTACGCTTGAGGGAGAACTCATTGTGCTAATGTAGAGGGATCATGCAACAAAAGGGATATTAAAGAAGGGGAAAATAAAATATAACCTCCTTATGGGATGTTTTTTAATTTCACCCTAAAAAACTAGGCCACCTAGTTTGGTCATAATGTTTGGCTAAACCGTGCACTAACCATGTGGATGACATTTCCTAGGAAACCCACCTCAGACGGTTGTTCCATACTATTTTCCTAACTATTCAATGCATAGTTCCTAGGTACTATATAATTGTCACTAATAACGTGTCGTAAGTTCCTATTTTGGGAAAATAGTGCACAACCTGTTTGGGGAACTTATTCTCCTCAGATACAGGACACACGATTTTCTTCTAGGTGTCCTGAAATTTCAAAAAAACTGTGTGCCTTTATTAGACACCCAAACATAAAATTTTTGGGACTTAACACTCTTGAAACTAAACAAGACACCATAGTAACCCCTAATTAATTTACAAAATTCTAATAATAACACTTTAAAATGATCAAAATATCATAGTTATGTTTTGAAACTTGGTTCAATGAACAGTCCGTCAAGTTATTGACTAAATTAAAATTCCCTTGTAATTTCTCCTTGGCACAAAAACATGGGTCATTGAATTTTCTCCCTTAAATATAAACTCATTACCATTATCATTATATTGTTAATGAGAATTGGATAATTTCCATGCAATATGAGTTGAACCCAATTTAAAGGAATAATGTTTTGGGTTTCTTGGAACATCTTTATAATCATCCTATTATTGGAACCAAATGTGTTTTTTAAAACAGACTTGATAAAAAAGGAAATGTTATACATAATAAGGCTTAACTTATTGCCAATTTTTATAGTCCAGAAGATGTTATTGATTATGGTGAAACCTTTGGAAATATTTCTCAACTAAATTCCATTAGAATATTGTTGGTATTTGATTCTCATTTTAATTTCAAAATTTTACAAATAGTTTTCAAAATTTATTTTTTAAGTAGATTTGTTAATGAAAATATTTTTCAGGAACCACCTCCAAGATTAGAAATTATAAAATGTCCAAATTCTAGTTTTTAGTAACTAAAGCTCTATATGATTTAAAATAATCCCTTTAGATATGGTATGATATGTTAATTAAATGTACTATATAAAATTATAACAAAAAGGAAAAATATAATTCCATATCTAAAATAATTTAAAATTATTAATTAATCATTAAAATTTTGGTGATTTTATTTTCATCGCAACAAAATAAACTATTTGTATTTAATTTCCCTATTTAATGGATACAGTTGTTAAAATTATTTTTATGGGAAAAATTACTTATTCCATGGTTTTAAAATGTTCCAAATTTCAAATGAATCCTTTTAAAATAATGTAGTTATAAAAATAAACTTATAAATAAGTTAGTTATGGATAGTAGTAAGGAAATTAGAACACTCATGAATATAACTTGTATGTTTACGTTACATGAAGATGGTCAATCTATAAATAAAATGATTTATAAAATTTTGATTGGAAGTATAATATAATTTACGGTGAACCATCCAAATATCATGATCATTGTATACATTTTTTGTCATATTAAATACAATACAAAGGAATCAAAATTAAAATCCACCAAATGAAATTTTAATTAATATAAAGGATCTAAAAACCATGGATTATTTAATCCTAAGGAAACCACTTTTGAAATATCTAGTTTTATTGATGCTGATTTTAGAAGATGCTAATTAGATAGGAATGTACCAGTTGAACTTATCATATACTAATAAAATTCCACAACACTTTGAGTAGCATGAATAAAAATTATGTATCTTTTTCTATAGATGAAGAGGAATATATAGTCATTGGGAGTTGTTGTTCCCTATTTATATCAATGAAACATACTCACTTTGACATTAGGGTATGATACTCTTCCATACCTATCAAACAAAAAAACACTAGTTTGAACAATATCTCTAAAAATACTATTCCACAATATTACACTAAGCCTATTGACTTGAGACACCATTTTCTTTGAGATCACTTTCAAAAAGGTGATATCGTTCTTGAGTTTGTTTGAAAAGTCCTTTAACTTGTTGATATATTCTATAAACTCCTTCCTCTTGACCACTTTGACTTCATTAATGGATATTTGGGTATGATTATAAAATTATTCATATCTCCTAATCACTTCTCATGTTTGATAATTTTTAAATTTTTATTCTATTTTGTTTTGAAAATTTATTAAAAATTTGGATTTTTTTGGAAAACTACTCATAATTTTGGAAAAGTAAAGTGGATATGATACTCCAAGAAAAACATTCATGTCTAGATACAAATAAGAGGATGTGGTTGTAGAAATTTTTCTCATAGGGATTTATCCGAAATAGAATTAATTGTTTTTTCAACCACTTCTCCATCCTGGATATAGTGACTGGGCCTTTCCTGCACACCCAACTTCACACTCCTAAATAATTTAATATGGATTATTAATACAGTCATTGATAAAACTTAGTGATGGAATGATTTTTAAAAATTCATCTTAAAATTTTCTATTTCATTATTTTAATAGTTTTTAATGGATATGGTCTCTTTAAACACTCCTGATGTATTATTTTAGGTGGATATAATCTTGTTTATACAGTAGTGATTCTAACATTGACATTTTATTTTTCAAAATCAATTACATAAAATAATTATTTTTCTTGTTTTTCAAAAAATAATTTAGCTTTTTTAAAAAACCTAATTTCAGTGTTTTATTTAACTTTTAAATTATATATATATAACGTTTTCATTATTTTATCTTGTTCCTTATTGAAAATTTTTCTTTGAAACGTTCTAAATGTTTGTTGACTATTTTCAATTTTTTATCCCTCTCAAAATATCATTAATGTTGATAGTGGTAGGTTTTAAATTTATCCATTTTTTTTCTAATCACACAATTTTTTTTGATTATATAAAATGGGGAGAAGTTTTATGTTTTATTAAATTTAATATTTTTTATAAAATATTTATGTGGGGGAGAATTTTTTCTATTTTTAAAAGGATAATAAAATATTGGTTTCACGGTAACTCATTATCATTAAATTGTTATATTATTGTAATAATTAAATAACTATTCAAGTGTTTGAGATCATTAGAAGGGTTACATTGTTGTGATTATAACCATAATTTGATTTTAATGATCACAAACACTCATTAAACTTTTTAAAATTTTTCATTTAACAGATGTACAACTTGCTAGATTGAATATTTTTTAAACACTTTGAAATATAATTGAATATATATTAATGGATTCATTAAAGACATATAATATGTGGAGATGAATCATCAAGGCTCATGGAATTATGTAGAGAATCTACTTACAGAAGCACTTATCTACAAGAAGCACATGATAGCCAATGCAATTTCACCAACTAATCGGTGGCATGCCGGTGACTTATCACACCCTTTAGATCCCCACTGGGTACCTATTGAAGTAGAATCAACTATATAAAGATATATAATATTTTAAATATACTCTCCAAAATTTAACTATCCAATTGGTGGAAGTTCACCAGCAATCCTGTGGTAGAAATCATTAAACCTTAAGTTATAGGAACACCCCCAACTACCCGATGTAGGTTACCAAGTACCTAGTGGCATCATCACTATTGTACTGATAATAAAATTTATTATGGTCAAAATTAATATCAATTTGATTTATTTGAATTAAAACCTAAAAATGTATTACATATGTTTACAAATTGTTTTAGAGCCTATAAAATGAGACCTTGATGTCCTTGGAAAATAACTTGATCATCTGATCTCCAACACCAATGTGCTATATAACTCAATTTATCTCAAAATTGGTCTCCATTATAAATATCTTTTATATTTTATTGTGTGTGAAAAAATAATAATATTCATTCACTATAATGACCCAACTGTAAAACGTTACATAATTTTGAATTTTTGACAAGAACACCCATTATTACAAATTGAGTATCTTTTCGGTTTTAGAGTTTTAAAGAATTAGGATATCTTACATACATAACATACCGCTTTCAAGTAAAGAGGATAATACTAAAAAAAATATCCATTTTTTTCAAAATTTAAAATATTAAAACAAAATACAAGATTTTTTTGAAAAAACTACATATCAAACATCGCGACTACCTTATTTCCAGTACCAATTTTTATATCTTATGAAAACCATTTAAATAACTTCAGAGGAGTATAACCCTTAGTAAGGTATATAAATAAAGAATGAGTTAGTGGAGTGATTACATAAAAACCAATACAACCCATAATCATAAAAGCTCATATGCCTAGAAACATCATTTAGTTGACTTAGGACATATTTACTATATCACTCTAACAATAACCCTTACCCATGGAATAACCATTTGTTCAAATTCCACCTTCAGATTACCCAATACATTGGAGAGATATAATGGGGTTCAGCCGTCATATTTTGAGATATAATGGGCTCATCCCAACATATATTGAGCTATAATGGACTCAAACCAACATAAATAATGTCCAAGGAACATATCATGGTAACGAGGTTTCTTGAAATTAGGATAATCCACTCATTCCATCTACATTTAAATAACAATCCTTTGTAATTTTAATAAAGAGAGTTTGAAGATGATTTTTAAAGGAAAGTACCATAAAATATAATTGGAGTGTGATATAATATAATGTAATGGACATATGTATATACAATAATATATCAATATTTCAACATAAAATAAATGATAATTCATCGCACCTATAATCTTAATACCATATAATGAATACAGAAGAATGTTAACCCAAAGAATGGAAATTGGGTTAAGATTTCCCTTACACCGAGTAATTATTATATAAAAAGTGGTTATACCTCTTTTATAATGGTTAAAATAGTTTTATTAATATATTAATTAAACATATTAATTTTCATAACACCTTATATGATCATTTTAACACATCATTCGACATATTTAATAGTAATATTTTGTTATTTACATTGTTTTCGGTGGGTTCTTTTCATGGTTTCCATGATCGGTTCATGATTGGTATTTTTGTCAATTGAACGTGAAAAAATATAATTTGAATGTAATTGTATTTAAACATCTCTAGAATAATAAATTATACAATTTTTCATTTTTAATTCTAACATGAGGATGATTCATATGTTAAAAAATTATTGATATTTGTTTAGGTCATTTGGGCGACTCTTCGATCGAAATGAACTCATTTTGATTTATAAATTATTCAAATTTTTTAAAAATGATTCTAGAACCTTATATAAGATATAATAAAGAAATTATAATCTGGTTCAACCATAAAAATGTTCACATGACCTGTCTTGAAGGATGTAGATGAAATTCAAATCACATCGTCCACGATGTTGGTAAATTGATACATCATGAACATCATATTAATTTCATTAATAATTGGGAGTGGAGGATAAGTATAATGGTGAATATTCCATAAAAATGATGAAATCCATAATATACAATATACTAGATCATTAATTCTAATTTTATAATGGGAGACTAGGAAAGAATACGAAAATAAATGAACTCGAAATAAAAGAATAGTTGAGAAATCCCTTATGAAAATTTGGTATCCTAACAGCTGTGTAACATGGTTTTATAAAACATTAAAAAGAGAGGGTAAAGGGTTCACCCATCCATAAATTAATCATAATAAATATAGTGATGGAAAAAATGTAAATAAGAACATGTTATGGAAACCTTAAATTTATACAACATAAAAGAGAACATGAATGGAAAAAGAAAGAGGTTGAGAATTTTCTTACCATGTAGGGTATCTCAAAAGATCATTAATTATGATAAAGGTAGATTTTAAATTTATCTATTTTTTATCTAATCATATAAATAAATAATTTTGGATAATATAAAATGGGAGAAGTTTTATGTTTTATAAAATTTAATATTGTTTATAAAATATGTAAGTGGGGGAGAAGGTCCTCTAATTTTGGAAGGATAATAAAATATTGGTGTCATGGTAATTCAGTTTCATTAAATTGTTATATTCATGTAATAATTAAATTAATATTAAGGTTTTTGGGATCATTATAAGGGATAAATTTTTGTTATTATCACCATTCTTTGATTTTAATGATCACAAACACTCATTAATATTTTTAAAAATGTTCATCTAACTGATGTACAACTAGCTATATGGAATATTGTTTAAAAACATTGATGTATCCTTGAATATATATTAATGGATTCATTGAAGAAATATAACATGTGTATAAGAATAATCAATGCTCATGGAATTAAGTAGAGAAGACACTTCCAGAATCACTTATCTATAGGTTTCACTAGATAGCCAATGCAGTTTCACCAACCAGTTGGTGGCATGATGATGACTTCCCACACCCATTAGAGCCCCACTAGGTCCCTATTAAATGAGAAACAACTATCTAATGATATAGTAAAATTTAAATATACTCTCCAAAAATCCAATGTCCAATTCATGGAAGTTCACCAGCAAGCATGTTGTAGCAATCATTAAACACCCAGTTATAGGAACACCACCAACTAACCAACGTAAGTTACCAAGAACCTAGTGGCATCAACACTGTTGTGATGATACAAAAATTAATTATATTTAAAATTAATATCAATTTTCTTTATTTGACTTATATACCCAAAACATTATTACATATGTTTAAAAATGGATTTAGAGACTATAAATTGAGACCTTGATGTCCTTGGAAAATAACTTGGTCATCTTCTCTCGAACACCAATGTGCTAAATAACTCAATTTATCTCAAAATTGGTCCCCATTCTAAATCTCCTTTCTATTTTCTATAGTGTGAAAAAATAATAATATTCAATAACTATAAGGACCCAAATATAAAACATTACATAATTTTGAATTTTAGATAAGAACACACATTATTACAAATTGAGGATCTTTTCTGTTTTAGAGTTTAAAAGAATTAGGATATCATACATACATAACATACCACTTTTATGTAAAGAGTATACTACTAAAAATAGTATACATTTTTTTCAAAATATAAAAAATTATAACAAAATACCTGATTTTTGCGACAAAAATCTATATCAACATCACAACAACCTTATTTACATTACCAATTATTATATCTTGTGAAAACCATTTCAACAACTTCAGAGGAGTATACAACTCAGTAAGGTATATAAAGAAAGAAAGAGTTAGTTGAGTTATAACATAAAAACCATTAAACCCATAATCATAAAAACTCAAATTCCTAGATACATCATGTACTTGACATTGAACATATTTTCCATATCACTCTTATAATAACCCTTACCCATGGAAAAACCATTTGTTCATATTCCACCTTCAGAGTACCCAATGCCTTGTAGAGCAATAATGGGGTTCACCCATCATATCATGAGATATAATGGGCTAATACCAAAATATCTTGAGCTATAATGGACTCAAAGAAACATAAATATTGTCCAAATAACATTTCATGGTAATAATGTTTCTTGAAATTAGGAGAAACCACTTATTCCATCTACATATAAATAATAATCCTTTGGAAATTTAATAAAGAGAGTTTTAAGAATATTTTAAAAGGAAAGTACCATAAAATATAATTGGAGTGTGATATAATATAATGTAATGGATATATGTATACGCAATAAAATAGAAATATTTCAACATAAAATAAATGATAATTCATCGCACCAATAATCTTAATACCATATAATGAATACAGAAGAAGGTTAACCCAAATAATGGAAATTGGGTTATGATTTCTCTTACATCGGGTACTTATTACATACAAAGTGCTTATACCTCTTGTATAATGGTTAATATAGCGTTATTAAAATATTAATTAAACATATTAATGTTTATAACACCTTATATGATCATTTTAACACATCATTCGACACATTTAACAGTAATATTGTTTTATTTACATTGTTTCAGGTGTGTTCTTTTCGTGGTTTCCATGATCGGTTAATGATGGATATTCTTGTCAATTGGAAGTGAAAATATTGAATTGTAATGGAATGGTATTTAAAAATCTCCAGAATAATAAATTATCAAAATTTTCATTTTTATTTCTAACATGAAGATGATTCATATGTTAAAAAATTATTGATATTTTTAGGTCATTTTGGCGATTCTTCGATCATAATGAACTCATATTGAATTATAAATTATTCAAATTTGTAAAAAAGGATTATAAAGCATTATATAAGATACAATAAAGAAATTATTATCTAGATAAAACATAAAAATTTTCTAATGACCGGTCTTGAAATAAGTAAAATAAATTCAAATCACATCATCCACAATGTTGGTAAATCGACACATCACGAACATCATTTTAATTTAATGAATAAGTGGGAGTGTAGGATAAGTATAATCGTTAATATTCCATAAAAATGATGAAATACATAATATAAAAGATAATATATCATTAATTATTCTTTTATATTGGGAGATAAATAATGAATAAGAAAATAAAGGAACTCAAAATAAATGAATAGTTGAGAAACCCATTATGAAAATTCGGCAGCCAAACCGGTGTGCAACATGGCTTTACAAAACATTAAAAAGAGAGGGGAAAGGGGTCACCCATACATAAATGAATCATAATAAAATATAGAGATAAAAAAAATTTAAATAAGTACATGTTATGGAAACCTTAAATTTATACCACATAAAAGAGAACATGAATGGAAAAAAGAAAGATGTTGAGAATTTTCATATCTTATAGGGTAACTCCTAAGATATGGATGTTGGGACCTTGGGAGGTTGAGGAAACCTTGGGAGGAATAATAGGGAGGTAATAAGTCCCGATCATATTTTATGAGGAATTTTTAATGAAGGTAATGAAGGAATGGTTTGGTATTTATAACAAAAGTGAAGGAATAGTTTTTTAATTTCCATAGGACACCTCATTAGTGGTATTTAAAAAAAATCTTCATTCCCATGGTATTTTCCCCTTCTATTGGCCAAATAAGACACGTCATATCTTATTTTACTATAAAAAAGTCTACTATAATTATTAGATCATTAATGATCCATTAAACACACCAAAACTCAAAACATCATTTTTACTATTCACCGAAAATTCAACAATTTCAGAAAAATATAAAAAATTAACCCTAACAATTTTTCAATGTGTAGAAATCAATAATAAACTCAATTTTTTGAAAATAATAATTTAATTACTAATAATTTAATTTTTAAATAAAATCATAATTCAGTCAACAAAAATAAATTTAAATCTATACCAAATTTTTTTACACCTTGAAAAATTAATCAAGATCTCATTCTCTTATAACTATAAGAAACTAAAATAGTAATACAATTTACTATTCATTAGGGCCATACTATTATTTGTATCAAAATTTACAAGGGTAGGTGACTATTCAAAAAAAATCAAGTTAGTTCTATCAGACTCTAAATAACTTACTGATCATAATTGAAGATGACCATTTTTTGAAATTTAAAACATAGAAGATGAAAAATTATGTTAAATGAATAGATAAAAATATCTCTATAAAACAATGTTTCATGCTTTTCAATTAATTTTTAAAAACCATGGGGGTGTTACATTATCCCCACCTTTTTGGAATTGAATCATTTTAATTTTATTTACTCATTAATAAAGTTAGGGTACACCTCCTTCAAAACATTTTCACATTACCTTATTGCTTCTTCAATTTGGTGTTTCTCCCAAAAACCATTACATGGTGGATTAACTTATTCTGCAAAACCTATTTCCTTCGATCAAGAATTTGCACTAGTTTCTCTTCCGAAGAGAGGCTGTCTTTCATTTGAATTGCTTCTCATCTCAAGACATGAGATGAATATGGTAAAAAATTTCTCAACATTGAAACCTGAAAAACATTGTGTATCTGAGATAAACATGGAGGTAAAGATGCTTGGTTGGAGATTATTCCAACTCTCTCCAGAATTTCATAAGTTCCAATGAACTATGGACATAGCTTTATTTTATTACCATAACACACAACACTTCCATGAGGATATTATAATAAAATATTGTCACATACAATAAAATAAAAGTCTTTCATTCTATTGTCTACAAAACATTTCCTCCTGATTTGATATGTACACATTATTTTTTAGATGATCTTCATTTTCTCATCCACATCATCTACTAACTCTGGTCCTATTGACTTCCATTCCCCAACATCATCCTAAAATGATAGAGTTTGACACTGATTCCCATACAATGCCTCAAAAGGTTCCACCTGTATGATGAAGTGAAAACTGTTATTATAATAAAAGTAAACTAAAGAAATATGTTGCTCCCAACTTCCCTGGTAGTCCATTGAAAATACTCGAATCATATCCTACAAACTCTGAATCATTCGTATTGACAACCTATCTAATTGAGGATGAAAAGTGGTACTAAAATTTAATTATATTGCCAACAACTTCTGAAGTCCCTTGCAAAAATTAGAAGTGAAACTTAGATCCTGATCAGAAACATTGGAAAGAAGAACTCCTTGTAACATAACAATCTCTTTGTAGTATAGTCGAGAAAGCTGATCCATCTTCCTTGTATCTCGAATAGAAAGAAAATTTCTAGATTTTGTTTGTCCATCAATTATAAACCAAACTACACTGTTACCTCAATAATTCTTAGGTATTCCCACCATGATGTTCATGGATATATATTCTCCCATTTCAAATTTGACACAAAAAAGGCAATTGCATTCCCATTTTTAATTTGTACTTTTCTTTAACCTATTGACATGTCAAGAACTTCATTGAAAATTTTCTTAATATCCATTTTCATTCTATCGGACCAATAATTCTCATGAAGGTATCTTTACATCTTAGTACATCTAGGATGAACTAAAAATGGAGATCTATGGGCATCACAGAAAAAATATTTCCTCAAATGGGAATCACATGCCACACACATACTTTTTCCAAAACATAAAACACAATATTTATCAACATTAAATTCTAGATATGTATACATTTAAACCAATTCTATCATTCTTGATAGCTCACAATATTCCTTCTGCACTTTCTTAATTCTTTCTGATAATGATGAATGCACTGTATCCTGAAACAAAACAGATTTATTTCTGGTACTAAGAACTTCTATGCCAAAGCTCATAAAATAATTAATCAAGGGATCATGCTCCAAAAATAACCTTGTTAATGTTTCATGATGTTTATACTAAAGCCATCCACCACTATGTTTGATTTTACTAGATGGTAATTGACCATTTAATCATAATACTTTATCAGTTCTATCCATCTTCTCTACCCCATGTTTAATTACTTTTGAGTGAATATATACTTTAGAAATTTATGGTTACTATATATTTGACATTTGGCTCTGTCTAAATGGTGCCTCCAAATTTTCAATGCAAAAAATCACATATGTCAATTTAAATTCATGTGTTGGATAAATTAACTCATGATGATTTTGTTGTCTTGAATCGTAAGCAATTACCTGATCATTCTTTATTAGAATACAATCAAGTCCATTCAATGAATCGTCACTATAGATGAAAAACTAATCATTTCGGAAAATAATGGACAAAGCTAGAGCATTCACTGATCTCTTCTTTGGTTTATGAAAATAACATTACATTCTTCTGTCCAAAAAAAATTTATCACCTTTTCATATTAATTTAGTTAGAAGGATAAATAACCGTGAAATTTTTTATTAAATAATCAGTAATAAACTACTAATCCAATAAAACTATGAATATATATATCATTTGTAAGTATTGGACATTCATAAAACACTTTTGTTTTGTTATGATCAACTGTTATTCCATCATTATTTAGAATGATCCCATGAAAAGAAATTTGTTCCATCCAGAAATCATACATGATGAATTTTCCATACAGTTTTTTTAATTTTAAGGTTTTCATAGCAACCATTAAATTTTTTTTCATGTTACCCTTTTCTTCCAGAATATAGCATAATGTCATCAATAAATATAACCAAAAACATATCCATGAACACATGCAATATTCAATTCACAATATCCATGAATGAAACATGTTCATTATTTAATACAAAATTCATAACTACAAAATCATAATGACCATATCTAGAATGGAATGTAGTCTACAGGATGTCATCATCCTTTACATTCAACTGATGGTACCCCAACCTCAGGTCAATCTTTGAAAAATACTATGCTCTATGGAGCTAATAAAAAAATAACTGATATGACGAAAGTGATAGTTTTTTAATAGTAATGTTATTAAATGATATATAATATATGAAAAGTCTCATTGAACCATATTTCTTCTTAACAAAAAAGACAGGATCACCCCATGGTGATGTTCTGGGTCAGATTAATCCTTTATCTAATAATTCTTGCAACAGCTTTTTTAATTTCAAAAGTTTCATTTGGTCCAATCGATATGAGGGTTTAGAAATTGGATTATCATCTGGAAATAATTTAATATTAAAATCAACCTCTCAATTAGTAATAACACCATGAATATCATCAGGAAAACATCAAGGTATTCATTTACCACTAGTACATCATTAATCTGGATAGTTCCCTTATCTTTAAAAATATGAGCAAGATAACATTAATTTCCATCCTTTGTCAGTTTCTTAGCTTTTTGATATGATATCTATGTTATGGGTTCATTCTTGTACACAAAGTGAAATTCAATTTGATAAACAACTTATTTTCTTCTTATAATCTATCTTAGCATGATAAAAAGAATGTTAGTCCATACCCAGGATAACATCAAACTCTATTAGAGGAATAAAAACTAGGATTATGGGTAAACTATTTCGAGAGATAAAGAAAGGTATATAATTATAATTAATTTTTTCCACAATATTTCCTCAATGTATTTTTACCACGAGATGTGCTTTCATTTAATGAAGTTGAATTCATAATTTTACAAAAAAAATATCTATGAAATGAAGGAATTTAAAGACCTTGTATTATACAAC
Source organism: Viscum album (assembly GCA_963277665.1). Classification (NCBI taxonomy): domain Eukaryota; kingdom Viridiplantae; phylum Streptophyta; class Magnoliopsida; order Santalales; family Viscaceae; genus Viscum; species Viscum album. Next base: position 1,099,766,092 of record OY728157.1, read on the forward strand.
ACATTTTTGTAATCTATAAAAACAAGAAATGTACATGATAGAGGCTCATTTCATGGCTCAACATCGGATGAAGTGTTTTAAAATGTCTTTACCCAACCCATCTAATTCCAAAATTTGTTATTCACAACATGAGTGACTAACTTCAGAAAAACATTAGAAATATGACCCAATTCCTTACAGTTAAAGAATCACACTATCAGCTTCTCATTAATTTTCAAATATTTTTCTATGCACTCACGAGACATGTGTCAAATATTTCCACATTAGAATCATTTCCTATAATTTACAATGCATTCACCAAGATTTCTTTTACCGCACCTTTGACAAGAAGTTAAATCGATTTTCTTACCTTCATATTTCCTTGACGAATTCTTACCCAAATACATCCAAATTAAAATCATCTTATTCTTGTCATCATGAGGAAAATATGTGTCAAAAAACTCTATATCCACTTTTTTGGCCTAATAAAAAAGATTCTCCCATCTTTTAAACTCTCATGAAGCCAATGGTCTTCGCAAAAATGGTTTCAAAACAAAGTAAAATCTATTAATTTAACTATGAATATTCTGAGTAAAATATTGGGTGTACCTGGCTAGTCATGTAAAACTAGCTTCATATGCTACAATATAATCATAATCATTCTACTATAGTTCCATGATTTTCTTCTCCATTCTGAGTAAAAAAAAATTGAAAAATATTTTTCCAGAATAAGACCCTTAAAAGAATCCCATTCCAAACTATCAAGATCATATCTTTCTCTCATATTCTTAACCAGACACATCCATTGATTGTCTCCACCTTCAAATTGATAAATGGATACTATTCTGAACATCCCATGACATCAAATATCATTTCAGGATCATTGATCCATCATTCAACTGAAATTGGATAAGTGGTTCTGATGAATGGTGGATGATGTTGTCTCATAAAATTCTCTACAAAATACATGTTTCTTAGTGGTTGATCATGTTTTCCTCTAGCATGGATACCACCCCTGTTTATTGCTTGAGTCAAATGGTCCATTGCTATCAAAAAATTATCAGTTCTATTTCCCACAATTCTAGGTTGTAGATTCATATAAACACCATCCTCATGTTGTTTTCATACATTAGAATCCTTTTTTCTTCTGTGGAAAACCATTCTGAACACACATTACATAGATGAAGCAACATTGTAATCCTTAAATTCAATAACATTTCAAATTAACATAGAGTAAAAATAATTTATGGTATTATTTTATCAACATCCTAACCCCTAAAGTTATCTATACAATCCTATGATTCCAACTATAAGTACCCGACCTCAAAACATTACTTAATCTTGAATTTTAGAAAAGAAAATAAATTATTACACATAGATAATGTTTTTGGGTTTAGAGTTTTAAAGAATAAGGATATATTACATTCTTAACATAACACTTTCATAAAAAGCGGATACTACTAAAAATAGTAACCATTTTAAAAAAATATAAAATATTAAAACATAAAATATGATTTGTTTGACAATACTCCAATATCATACAACATGACTCCCAAGTTTCTCATACCCACCCTTATATCCCATGAGAAACATTTTAAAAACTTTGTATGAGTATAAAACTCAATAAGGGATACAAAGAAAGATTGTTTTATTCAAATGATAACATAAAAACCAATACCATACATAATAATAAAAACTCATATTCATAGAAACATTATGTATTTTCCTTGAGACATATTTACCATATCTGTCTTACAATCACCAATACACATGGACTAACAATTTGGTCAAATTACACCTCTGGAGTACCCAATGCATTGGAGAGCTATAATGGGGATCACTCATCATATCTTGAGCTATAAAGGGATCAAACCAACCTAAATAAAATCTATGGAAAATATATTAGTAATAAAGTATCTTGAATTTAAGATAAAACACTCATTCTGTATACATATAACAAAATCATTTTGGAATTTAAAGAGACTCTTAAAATGATTTTGAAAAGAAATTCCTGTAAAATATAATTGGATTGTGAATTAATAGAATGGAATGGACATGTGTATGAACTATAAATACACATAGTAAAACATAATATAAAAAAAAATTCATCACACCAATAAACATAATACCATATAATGAAAAAATATGAAGCCAAACCCTATGAATTTTAATTGGGTTAGGAATTCACTTACCTTGGGATCTTCTTATGTAAAAAGTGTTTAAACATGCTATATAATTGTTAAAAGAGTGTTATTAATATGTTAAGGAAAAAATTTAATGTTTATAAAACCTTGTATGATAATTTTACAACATCATTCTACACATTTAATTTTAATATTTTGTTATTTACATTGTTTTTGGGGTGATATTTACATGGTATCCATGATCAGTTCATGATGGATATTTTTGTCAATACAAATTGAAAACACTGAATTGGAATGGAATGATTTTTAAATATCTATAGAAACATAAATTATATAATTTATCATTTTGAAATCTTACATAAGGATGATTCATTAGTTAAATCAATATTGATATTTGTTTAGGTCATTTTTTAGCAATTCTTTTATCATAAAGAACTCATTTTCTTTTATAAATTTTCCACACATGTAATAGATGATTCTAGATCCTTATATAAGATATAATACATAAATTATAATCTTATTTAACCATAAAAATAGTTTTATAAGTAATGTTAATGGAAGTAACGGTAATTGAAATCACATCATCCACGATATCTGTAAATCAACACATCATTGATGGTGTTTTAATTTCAAGAATTAGTGAAAGAGGAGAAGAATTATAATGGTGAATCATCCATAAAAATGATGAAATAAAGAATATGTAAGATACTATATCATTAATTCCTCTTGGATAAGGGGATATGAGGAAATATTAAGAAAATAAATGAACATGAAATAAAAGGCTAGTTGAGAAATCCCTTATGAAAATTCGACAGCCTCACAGCTATGCAACATGGTTTTCGAAATCATTAAAAAGATAGGGTATGGGGGTCACCCATCCATAAATGAATCATAATAAAGTATAGATATAAAACAAAATGGAAAATAAGAACATAGTATGGAAACTTTAATGTTATACCACATAAAAGAGAACTTGAATGGAAAAAAGAAAGAAGTTGAGAATTCTCTTACCTTATAGAGGTACTCCAAAGACATGATGTTAAGGAACATGGGGGCTTGATAACCACATGGGATGACTAAATGGGAGGTAAGAAGACCATATATTCGTTCATGATGAATTTGTAATGAATATAATTAAGAAATGGGTTTGTATTTATAGCAATATTGAAGGAATGTTTTATTAATTTCCAAGGGACATCTCATTAGTGGTACTTGTAAAACCATGGGATTTCCCATTATATTTGCCTAGGTTATTGGCCACTTTGGACACCACATATCCTATTTTATTATACAACAGTATACCATAGTTATTACTTCATTTATGATGTCCTTAAACACACTGAAACCCAAAGCTGTTTTTTTACTATTCACCAAAAATTCACCTATTTATGAAAAATCCCAAAAATTCACCCTAACCATTTTTCAATGCGCAAAATTAAATGATGAAATGAATTTTTGGAAAATAATTTTCTAAATATTAATAATTTAATCATCATCTCATTATATTATAACCTTAATAAAATAAAATAATAATACAATTTAATAGTCATTAGAGTCATATTATTATTCATCTCTTTATTTGATGATGAATCTGGACACTGCAATGATGGGAGTGAATATATTCAATAAACTGAAAAGAATACATGAGACACTGAGGAATATATTGGACCCTACACCAGGCAGAGGTCTGCTAAACAATGAAGATAATTTTTTGGGATTTCCAGGGTCTTGGGAACTCTCCCACAGTCAGGACCCTGAAGCACATTATCATGACCAATAAACCCATGTTATTGGGTATCGCTGAACCAAGAATGATGTTGAAAAATGGATGGATTTTAACTGGAATTCTCTTGGGTAATCTCTTTTTGAAACTAATCAACATGTGAATAAGTCAGATTCCCATTGAGTGCTAAGGCACAACACTTTCATAGTTGAATCTTTCCAGAGTGACCAGAAATTGGAAACAATCACTTGCTACTTTCAATCCAATACATTATGTGTAACCTTTGTGTATGCATTCAATCAGTACATTAGAATAAGATATTTATGGGAATCTATGATTAATATTTCAGATATCATGTCTATAAATTGGATTCTGATAGGATACTTTAATATTGTTCTCAGACCAGAGGAAAAAACTTGGAGTGATTTTTGTAAAACTTCACCTAAGGACTTTTCTACTTGCATTGACCATTGTATATTGGATGAAGTTCCCATTTTAGATGCTGATTTCACCTGGAAAAGATACATTGATAATGGAAGGTAGTAAAGTATGACGGACAAATGCCTTGTTAAGTTGGATGATTGGAATGATATGATGGAGGTGTCTAGAATGCCCCTTCCCAAACTCCATTCAGATCACAATCCCATTCTGATTTATTTGTGCTTTAGTAGCCTGTGGTCAGCACCCCTTCCATTTAAGTTCAATAATTCTTGGCTTGTTGTGCCTAGGTGTATAGAAATAGTCTAGGGTGCTTGGAATATGGATATCATATGCATCTCTTCTTTTATCTTGATCTCCAAGCTGAAAAGATTCAAGAGAAAACTCAAAGAATGTAGCAAAAGAACCTTCTCCAATATTGATAATGTTATTACAGAGTCTGAATCACATCATTCATGCTGTCATCAGAGGAATTTACATCAGGACACCCCTTATTAGGAAGAAATTCAGGCTGCTTCAAAACGTGATAATCTCCTATCTCTTAAGGAGAACTTGGCCGAGAATCAATTAAATGTATAGTGGTTAAAGGATGGAGACTGGAACTTGAAATTCTTTCATTTTTTACACAATGAAAAAAAGGATAGAAGGAACCTCAAGGTTCATAAGATTGATAATACAATTCTGAAATCTGAAAATGACATTTCCAATGGTGTGACTTCCTACTTTGAGAGGTTATATTCTGAAGATGCTGACAACAACACTAGGAATATCATTGAATGTGTTGACCCTAGTGTTGATGATAGTCAAAACAGAATTCCCATAGAGATTCTACTAAAAAATAAATACATTATGCTTTATTCTCATTGAATATTGACAGTGTATCAGGACCAGATGGATTCAAAAATAAATTCTTCATGTTATATTGGGATATCATTCAGAAAGAAGTAATCAGTGCTGTCCAAGAATTATTTCATCACATATTCATGCCATTCGGGATGAATTCTAATTACATCTCTTTGATACCTAAAAAATACAATGCATTAGACATCAAGGGCTTGAGGCTGGTTTCCATTGGGATCTCTATCCCTAAGGTTATTATTAAAATATTATCCAATTAGTTAGGCGATGTTGCCAGCAGTATTATCTCTGCCAATCAGTTTAGTTTTGTACCTGGGAGGAGGGCTCAAGACTGTCTTTTCACTGCTTCAGAATTTATAAATGTCATGAGAAACAAGGTTCAATATTGAAACATGGCTCTAAAGGTTGATATTTCAATGGCCTTTGACACTATAAAGTGGGACTTCATCCTTACCATTATCAAGATGCATGGATTCTTAGAGAAATTTATTTGTATGATCCATACAATATTAAAAAGTGCCTCTTTATCAATTATTGTTAATGGATCCCCAAGAGGATTATTTCTGTGCCCCAGAGGAGTCAGGAAAAGAGAGCCCCTATCTGGACTTTTATTTTCTATGGTTGAGGATTATATTAGTAATTGTCTCCATGACCTTGTTAACACGTGCATTTATGAAAGAATGCAGGTAGGGAGAAATTTATTTGCTCACTCACATTTATTCTATCCTAATTGCATTCATTTATTCTGTAAGGCTGACTGGAAAACGACTTCTTCCATTAAGAATATTTTCTCACACTATGAGGAGGTAGCTGGACAGTTTATAAGCTGGAAAAAAATGTTTTTTTGTCTTTGGAGAAGGTATTAGAGCCTTAAAGCAAAGGAAGGTGGATTATAAGCATGGAGTAAAAAGAGGTACAAAACCTTTCAATTATTTGGAGATTCCTTTGTTCTGGGGAAGAGTGAAACGTGTCCACTTGGAAGGAATTGCTCTTAAAATCTCAAATCAATTGGCTTGCTAGAAGGGGAAGACTATGTCCCATTCTAGTAGAATATGTATAGTGAACCCTGTTATTACCTCTATGTTTGTCTAATCCTTCTCTGTATACAAATGGCCAGCAAGCCTGTTAAATGAGTTGAGTGCTATGATACGTAATTTTATCGGGAATGTCTGAACTCATTAGAGGAAATTGGTGACTATGGTCCAGAAAGACTGCATCAAGCCAATTAAGATGGGGGGTATGGGTATTAAGGATATTAAATTTTTTGATAATGCCCTTCTTTATAGTTTTACATGGAGGCTTATTTCTCATCCTAATTTTTCAATTGAATTTATAGTTGGTAGGTTTGTTGACAGACTTTAAAAATGAAAGTGTTCCTACATGAAATCCTCTATGTGGTCTTCCATCAAGGGTACATATTTATCGATTATATATTAATCAAAATGGCTGGTCTTTACTGATTCTCAATTCAACTGTTAGAGCACACCATGGATGTCCACTCCTATTAAAGACTGCATTGAAATTCCATCAACAGTAAGGAGGCTCGCCATTTCAGACATACAGATATGTCTGGACAATTATGATTTTATTCCCCATCACCTTCATGTGGAAATTCAGAGTTATCAATATGTTGATGCTGATATACTCATATGGAAACCTCATTTAAATGGTGTATTTTCCAGTAGGAATTGTTATATCTTACAATGCACTGCAGGTTATGGTATCCCATTGTGGCTTGTAGGGTTGCATCAACCTTTTATCTCACCCAATGATGCTCTTCTCATATGGAGAATATGGAAACATAGAATCCCAGTTCAGAGTGCTCTACAGCAGAAAGGCTTCCACATGGCTTTGGTATGTTATTTCTGCATTGGCAGTGATGAATCTGTTAGTCATTTGTTCATTCATTGCTCTTTCTATGTTAAATTATGGCACTATGTTCAGTCCATCTTCAATTGTTTCCTGGATTGCTCTTCTGTTGATTCTGTCTTCATTTCTCCATTTAAAACAGATTTTAGTGATCAACTGAAATCGATGGTCATTGCTATTACAATCACTATTTTCTCTTATATCTGGAAAGCTAGGAATAGTACTGTTTTCAATAATGATAAAACATCAATCAAGGATGTTGTCATGTTCATACAAAGATAGATCAAAGATGCTTCAATGGATAAAACATTCTCTACGAATAAAGATGATTCTGATCAAGTATTGTTAAGATCTCTTGGAGTGAGTGGAAGGGAAAGAAGGCCCAAAGTGGCCAAGTATATCAGATGGATTCCTCCAATTGTAGGCTGGATAAAACTGAACTTGGACGGGGCAGCCTCTGGTGCACTGGGTCCTACTGGGTGCGGTGGGGTTTTCATAACTCATCGGGGTTTTGTGAGGGGATATTTTTTCACTATATTGGTATTTCCTATGCTATTGAGGCTGAACTGTTTGTGATGATCAAAGCTATCAGGTACATGGTTTTTTATGGCTGGCGTAGGTTATGGGGGGAGTCAGATTCCTCTCTGGCTGTCCAGATTCTGAAAGACCGCTCTCGAAATGTTCCTTGGAGAATGGTGCCTGCCTGGATTTCTTGTCTTTTCCTTGTTGATGGATTATGTCTTGAAGTGTCGCATACATATCGGGAGGTGAATCAGGTGGAATATGCCCTTTCTAAAAGGGCAATTATAGATGTTATCTCCAGTTTGTCTTTTTTTTGCCCCCCTATTGTAACAATTTTGTCAGTAATGATAGATATGGTGTCTTGTATACAAGGCTTTGTAAAGCCCCTTTCTTTTGAGATACTTAGTATTGTTTCAATTTTTATTTTTATTTAAATGGAAGAAGGACTCTTCCTTTATTCCAAACCTTCTGGCTATAGTTATAAATATCTACATAAAACAATGTTTCTTTCATTTCAACTTATTTTTTAAAACATTGGGGTATTGAGATCACGTTCTAATATTAGTATCATTATCTACCAGCATTCATTATATTATTTTAGAGAATTGATAGAAAAAAATAGAGAAATTTATTCCTTGAATTCCACTTATCTTCTTATTATTTCTAAATTTGATACATAATACAATTGAATTAATTGAAATTGGATTTATTTACATCTAAATTATAAGGTAAGAGGCTACAAATTTTGAGGTTTCTATACTTACCATTATATATATAGTGTCAATTAAGTTTTTGGTTTCTTGTTACAACCTAAAAAGCAAGGGATATGTTTCTTATATTGACTACCAATAAATCCAATTGACTAATGAATTAAATATTTAGGTGATTAAGGTGGTAGATGTAGAGGATATTTATGAGATATTTACAATCTTATTTACCAAATATATTTTCTCATTTACTTTTAGAATATCTTTTTTATCACTTTCAATCATACAATTGTTCATTATTTTATTCCGTCAAACATTAATAATCATTGTTATATTCAGATTTCATATTAGTATTACATTATTCTTTTTCTATTATTCCAATTTTATTATTATATAATTTTATTTTATACTTTGATTCTTTCATATTCAAAAGGATTTTATTTTTTTGTCTTTTAAAGAGAAGTTTTTAAATTAGTGCATTTTTCCATTAATATTTTAAAGGGAAATTCTCCCCCATTTCTATTTTACTCAAATACAACCTAAAAATCTAAGGCAGTAGCAAAAAACTCACATTATTGAGTATAAAAATCTACTTATCATGAATTTCCTTTATCCTTATATCCATTATCCAAAGGGAAACGTCATATCATGTATTTATTTTCTTTATTTCATATCCAACTCCCAAAATCGGATCTACAGTTTTACTACAAGTAATATAAATTAACCTGTATATATTTAGTGTAACATCATAAACAACATACAAAAGAAGAAAAAAAATATGTTTATACTCCCACTCTCCTTTATTAGGATCTCCAGTTTATCCTTCCAATATTCCTAACCATTATTTTAATCATAAATATCTAATAAATAGAAAATTCTTTTGAAATTTAATTGTAGCATCCAACATCTAATATATGGATTTCCATCTAATCCCAACTTCTAAATGAAGAATATTTTTTTATTTCAATCCCTTATCCCCGTGTATTAGGTATTATTAGTTGTTTTTACCGAGGCTAAGTGGGACAACTACATAAGGAACATGCATAAAAATGTTTTGTAAATTTATCCCAACATTAAATATAGTCTTGAAAAATTAGTCCAGTCCCGTCTAAATTTTAATTATACCAGTCAATGGGTGTGGTATCAATTATAATAAATATAAAAATTGTTTTTTTAAAAATATGACATACTTATTATTAAGAAATTTCAAATATTAATTTCATTATAGTTATCAAGTAATTATATATATATATATTCATAATATAAATATATATATATATATTTCTCTCATAAAAATGATATATTAAAATGATATAACCTTAAAAAATAAAAGGAAAAAATTAATTCGTACCCCACAGGATGACACATATATTTTATGTTCTATTATCATTAATCTATATGATTTTTTCTACCCCTTTTATACCCATTTAAAATACAATCAATTTTTTAGTCTGGCCCACCCTATAAATATGGGTTAGTAGAATGAGATAATGCGATCAAACACATTAAGCACCCAAACTCAATATAACCATTTGAAATTAAATATATTATAGGGAAAAATCTCACATATCTAACTGTAACTCAAATTCTAAATATATTATCATTTATATCTTTGAATCCCTATTTTTAAATTAAACTCATTATGTAAACACAATATCTCATGTGAAGATATTCTCTCTTCATAAGAAGTGTATCCATGATTTGATTTTTTTCTCAAATATTGAATTCCTAAATCATTTAATGATTAATTATCTATATTAATTGTGAAAAAATGAGTGATCCCCCAACTAAAAAGACATTTCACGATAATTTTACCAACATTATCACCAGTATGGCCAATAATTTGAAAAATTTTAATAATCCTTCAATGAAAATTACACTCCACATCAATAAAGTTATATGTTAGAATCACCTAGCATAATTTTTTTATTTTATGTCCATGTTAATATAGTTATATAATCCCTATTAAAATAATTAGAATAATATCTTTACAAATTACCTCTATCTTCCCTAAACAATTCCTTACAATCCTTGTTTAATGTTATATTCAGTAAAAATAAATTTTGGTTGACCTGATATTAATAAGGAATTAAACCATTTCTGTTCAAAAAAGTTAAATAGAATTTGTCCCAAAATAAACATACTTGAAATCCTCCTCTAACACATATCTTGATCAAATCAAGCTATTGCACTTCCACTAGCCATTGTATTTTCAACAATTCTAAGAAGAGTATTGTGTTTCAATTCATATCTATATTTAATCATATATTTTGAACACCTTCCAAAATGAGCATGAAAATTATTTTTCCCAATTTTTTTAAATAAAAAATGTTTTGAGAAATAATTAAAAAAATACCATCATTTCATCTGTTACCAGACTCATTATAAAATGATCCCAAACCTCAGTCCTCTCTCTCTTATTAGTTAATGTCGAAATACGAGTGTCCAATGATTTACGAGAATGGAGAGAATATTCATCACTAAATTTTTCATGAAAATCACGGTTATGTACCCAAACCAGAACACTATCATTGATACATTGTTTCATGTTATCAAGTATATATATATATTAGAAAAAATTAAGTTCTCAATTATATTATAGAACCATTAAAAAGTTTAGCTGATTAACCATCCAATACATTGTCTTAATCATTAAAAAAACTAAAGAGAAAAATAACACATTACCACCAATTCAATTTCATAAAAAACAATAAAATCGTCCCAAGGTATAGTTTGTTGGTACTAGATTGGATACTAAAAATATAATGAAAAAATAAAATATGATTAACATTATTACAATATATTGAAAAGAATACCTAAAAATGTTTCAATTTATCGACATTGAAATAATAAAATTTCATTCCACCAATATGAAGTTATAGAGCACCCCATATATACGATTTTATTCGGGATATTGGTGTTGGATACTAAATTAAACTATGATTTTAGAGTGGAGGGATTACTTAGTTAAGGAGATTCCACCCCTATGTGTAGCTATAGTATTTTTTTTGTAAAAAAATAAAGCATGAGGGATGGAGGATTTGGTCATCAGTTAAGATTGGTGGGGTAGGTGGGATCAAGAACAACTAAGGGACTGAGAACTGATTTTATATTAGAAATGGGGATCATAATTGGGGGGTGGGGTGAGATTGAATCTAAATATAATGCAGAGGAAGACAATATTTTTGAAATGTGATGGGTGGTATCAGAGGGTTTCTAAGGATATTCGAGAATTGGGATTGATACATTCATAGGGGATGTGTGAAAGGAGGAGTGGGGTGATGGGATGGATGGATAAACTGATAATATAATAAAAAAATTTATTTTTTGTATTTTTTTGATAGGATATATATAAACTAACAATTACGTTTTTAAAATATTTTTTTAACCAATCAATTATTCCTTTTACAAATTAAAATATATGTCTTTTTAAACTAATTCAATTTTTTATGGTTCTTAAACAAAACCTAAAACTAGAAGGGTTCACTCAACAAGATCTACAAACCAAACTACAAGTAAAAAACATTATTTCAGTTTTCTATTGTGGTTTGGTTCGGTTTGAGTCATTTTTTCCACCCCTAACTATTGATCCTCATCTATATATTTTTTATATTTGAGGTTTAGGATCATATTCTTAATCAAAATCCATGTTTTTATTGATAATAATATAAAAAATGATTTTGGGATTTCAATAGCTGTTCAACAATGATTATATACTCAATTAAATGAATGTGTGAACCTGGTAAAAACTCTTGTGCCATATACACCTTATCTCACTCTATCTCACATCATCACACTGTTTCAGTCAGGATTCAATCAACTAACCAGTGTTGGGAAAATGTGTTTTAGATTTGGTGTTTTTGAAAGCATTGATTCACCCCTTGATGGTGATTAACTCTCTATAGGGCCATTTATTTTGTAACATGATGTATTGTAGTTATTATATGTATATCCGATGATATGGGGTCATTTTTTTTTGAAAAAGTAATTTTAATCATTGATATATATGAAAATCATGGATGTTGTAAACAAGAAACTATTTCCATAGTTTGATGGGGATGGATTCCATATATGGAAGGAGATGATGGATATATATATATTTCTCTTTGATTGTATTTCATTTATATCACCAAGAATAGTCTACAAATTCTAAAAGTTTGTAAATACTATAATTTGATGGAAAAGAATAATATTGAAATTGATGGTAGAAAAGTAATAAGTTACACTCACCCCTCTTTGAGAAGGTGTTGACATTAGTGATAGGTAAAAGTAATTCAATAGAATTTAGATGAAACAACATGATATAATTGTGGGAGATAAAAAGGTAAAATGTCACAATTATAAAATTTTCAAAACAAATTATAGGAAACATGAAAGAGAGAATCTAATTCAGGGGATGGATTTTCATTCTGATGAATTTAATTTTTCACTCAATTCAATGTTACATAATGGTTCTTGAGTATTTCATTTGAGTGAATAAATTAACGAGGATTCATCTAGATAAATTTGGTGTAAAAATATCAACCATATAGGATCACAAATTTGGTCAGTGGACAATTTAATATAGAGAAAACCAATGTTGAGAATGATACTATGAAATTCAATGTGTTATGATTATTATTTAAAAAGATGTATAGTTAATAAATGGTAAATAAAAGTGTGAAATTATTTCAATTATAAAAATATTTGAAATATTACAGTATGTTTTCCTCAGATAAATTATGGTGGTGAGAGTGAAGACCAATCTAAATGATCTTTAAGGGGAATGATGGTGTCAAATGGTTTAAGTAAATGAAAATTAGTTAACAAAATGGTAAAAGACAGCTATTTAAATAAAAATAAATTTCTTCAAAACATGATGATTAATATTATGAAAAGGAAATTAGAAATGTGGAGGAATATAGAATGAATTAAAAACATAAATATATCATAGTAAAATAAAAAATGATCCATGTAAGCCTCAATTGAATAAAAATGAATCATGGAATAGGGTAATAGTGACAAAGAAATAGAAGATGCAATGAAAACAAATAATATAAATTGAGGATTGATTTTTTGGAAAGATTGAAACAAATCAAGAAACATGGAAAATAGAAAACAATTTTAAGGAATGACTATTATTACAATATGAAATATATTGATCATTCAAATGATATTTGGATAATTTAGTTGAATATTCAATTCACATATAAGACAAGTGATCTCAATGAAAATATTTAAGTAAGTGATAAGATTCTTGATATTACCTCATAAAAATATATTTTTAAGAATTATAATGTGAATAAGAATGAGGGGAACTTGGTTGATGATGAAAATTCATTAATGATCACTCACTTTGTATTGTAATATTCTATCAAATAAGTTGGTCAAATATCTAGTCTAAGTCAGGCTACCAGTAAACATATTATCTAACTTATGGTAAGTTAAATTATTATTTTGGGGACTCATGATTGATAAATAAATCTTAAAAATAATGATAAAAAATAAAACAATGTTAGCACTTTAGAAAAAATTAAAAGAACCCATCATTATTAGAAGTGTCAGTTTTGTTAAAAAAAGTGGTGTAGGAGAGGAAGAAGAATGTGGATGTTAAGCCTAAGGGGAATTAAAATGTGATGGAGTATTCTTATAATAAAGAGGAAGTTGAAAGGAGGCATCATATTTCAAATCAGAATGAAAATTAATGAGTATATTTTGGTGAACTATATTTTAATATGAGGAGATATCACTTTGAAGAAACAATATTGTTCTATGGAATCTATGGCTATAAATCCTATGTATACCAATAAAATATTATTCTCCCTTGATCAAAGGGATTCACATAATCAAGGTGATTCAAGGTGAATTTAAAAGTGGATAGAAATGAAATCATTTAAAACAGAAGTTACAATTACATAAAATCTTTAATTCTCTTGGAAAAAACCTGTAGAATGTGGGATCAACTTTGATACACTACTTTAAATCATCTTAATATACTATCAGAAAAGATAAATTGGAATAAGAAATCCAAATATACAAATATGATAAGTAACTATGAAAAAATAATTGGTGTCTGGGGTAGATTATAAAGCAATGAAAGGTGAAAATTGTTAGATACTTGATATTAATTTCTTCTCACACATGACTTATAACAATCAAATATTCAATGATATCTATAATTATGGTGGGATAGGTGTTAGGTTTATAAATTATTGATCACTGAATGTAAAAATAGTTGAATGTTCCAATATTTGTGAAAAGAAACTTGAATTCAATGATTCTATCTTCAAATATGGATGGAAGTATAATATCTTAGTTATCTCAAAAAATTTAATCAATGGGAATGATGTGTTATTCTACTAGAATGTATATATTTAGAGATAACCAAATAATAATGAATATATAGTTATAAAGTTATAATTTATTTAAAAATTACAATGATCAAAGTTGTTTTTACATGAGTTTGAATGAGGTTAATGATATTCTATATGCACAACTAGGCCATTTGGGAAAAAGGAACATGGCAAAGCCAAGAAAATATATATATTTATATGGGGATTATACAAAAGAAATATCATGAAATAATCCACACTTTTTGAAATATTTTATAGAGAAAAATAGTGTACAAGAGTTAAAGGAAGTTGGAAATGAAAACCAAGAACCCTCAAGAGTTGATAAAATTGGATGTTTGTGGTACGATGAGATTTAACTAAACTAATTTAGATAGTTATTTCATTAATATTGTTGTTTATTTGACTCATATAACATATACCTATATTATGTTGAAAACATTATAAGATCTAGAGATGTTAAAACACTTTTCATGGTGTGATGAAAACCAAGTGGGACATTCTATCAAAATATTTTTCTCTAACAATGAATTTTAATATAATAATAGAGACACTAAAGTAACCATGGTTTTCTATATTATAAATGAGTGTTTACACTTACCAAATTCTTTTATAGCACAATTTGTTATGTAATTTTGAAATACCCCTAACATGAATATCTTAATGATATTTATGAGTGCCCATATTCCTAGAAACCATCCCATTATGTCTTTTTCTGGGACTAGGTTGTGTTAAGAGAGGGGTTGTAAGAGTTTTTGAGGAAAAATGATAATTTTTTCCATTCTGAGAGTCACCACATCATGGTAGTTGGTGCTGTTTTGGCCATTTTTTCAATGGGTGCTTGGAGGTTGGAAATGGGACAAGCTTTGTGGTACTGTGATGTTCCATGATATGGGAAATGACGTTGTTGGTCATGTTGTTAGGTGAGACACTTGGGTGGTCACCCTATGTATCATAGATAATAAATGATTCCAAATGACGATTATGGAGATTGGAATGGTTTTTAGTAAACCACCTATGTAACATGGAGAGTTGGAGCCCACAATTCCATTGTCTTGTATGTGGTGAGGATAAAACATCTCAAATTTATATGTTATTCCATAGAATATATTTGTTGAGATCATTAGTGGAGCTAACACTCCATGGACTACACCAAGGCCTATTTCACACTAATTGTCAAAATATTTTTTAAAACAAGTGTAAAAGGGGGAGAAATGGTCATGGGATATTAAAATACCAATTGAATTAGGGTGACCACATAATAGGTGGATGTTCCTACATTGTTGAGATTCCATTCTGGATATATCAATAAATAGTGGTCCCAACCTTCTCTATTTTTATCTCAATTCATCTCATAAAAACATTATATGAATCTAGATCATAATAAAAACCTTTGAGGACCTCTCTTAATGGTTTTAACCTCTTGGATTGGGGACAATGAAGTTCCTATGATTCAATGTACCATATTATACCCTATCACCTTTTTCATCTTCCCTCATTTCCAATTGTTTTTTTGGAGTACCCATATATTTTAGGATATGTTCTAAGAATGGTTTGGAAATGGTTTTCCATGGATTGGTTATAGTGGTATTTTCCTAAATATTTATGATTTTTATCTCTTTATTCTTATGTTGTGATCATTCTTCTCTTGGAATCTCCAATCAAAGTAGGGTATCATCATTCCCTCCTTTTTTACATATATCAAAATTAATTCATAATTCTTAATTTTGGCGGATAAAATGTGTTTATATAATTAGATACACAATTAGATTAATCTAGAATTGAATGAAATGATGTTTATCAAAATGATTTTATTAGTTTGGTGATAAAAAATGATTATCCTTCATTATTTGTTTGCTAAAAATCACACTTGTTCGGAGCCTTTTTTGAGTTGTAATTGATTTAAATTGTAAAACAGTTATTGTGTGTGTTTATTTTTTAATCATTCCATTAATAAAAGTATAAAGAATTTATTAATAGATAATGAACCTATTTTCCATGAAATTATGGAATTATGTGAGAATAACCATGGAAGTAATAAAGTGGTGTGACAAAATAAATTTGTATGAATCCGAAGATGTAGTGCTTTTGGAATCCAAAATTGATATCAAGGTCCCATTTCCTTGTCAAATTTTCCTTCATATTTGTATTGAGATCTTGTGAGGATAGCCCCATAATGGTGGTGACTGAGTTTGAATTAAAATTATGTTGGGTGGTGAAGGCATGTTTGGATTGAATGGGATGTGATGTGGTTTAATGAATGGTGGTTTTGATGTGTGATTTTTTGGGTAATATTGATTGGTTTTAGTGATATATTGGATTGAAATGGGAGGATTATTGGTGTGAGGTAGATCTCCTATTATGTGTTGTGTTAATGTAGTTTCCTTGTAGTTATATAATGGGATGTTAATGGTGAAATTAATTAACCATGTGGTGAAATTAAATATGATGGTGGGATGAAATTAATGTGTGGTAATTGGATTAAATATATTTGAATGATAAATGAATGGGTTGTGTTAATATAAAATGTAATATATTAGTACATGGGAGTTAGGGTAAACTCATTAATTCTATGAGTGGTGCAACTTTTGTATGAGAAAGGAAAATGAAATGTGGATTATGAATTGATTGGTTATGTGGTTTGTTGAATTAGTGGTGGTAGCAGATATTGATGGAGTTTGTGAGACGTCGTGGTGATGTTATAAAACAAATTGGTTCTCTTTTTTATGAACCAATAGGTTGGGATTGTGTGATATCTATTTATAAATTATATTTTCATTATGATTTCTATATGTATCCAACACAATTCATTTGTAAAACATTACACCCCATGGTTTTGGGTAATAATTTTCTTCCCCAAACAGCAAAGTTAGCAAGGGTCAATGGGCAACCACCCCATCTTCCTTAATTTATCTTCTATATGAGGTTTTTATTCACATATTGGGATTTATTGTTAATATAGTGAAATATCATTAACGGTTGATGAGAGGATCAGGTGTTTTATGGTGGGTATCATTCAGGGTAGGCTGAGGGAACATGGTTTATGTCCATCATATTCACAATAACCTACTGGCATGGTTTCATGGAATTGCCAATGGGATTATGAGGATGTGATGGTTATGGCATATTTTGAGTGATAATGATTTGCTGTTATGATAATACTTGTGATTATATGAAGTTGATAGATATATTAGGGATGTAAGTGCCATGATGAATGATGTTGGGATGTGAGAGAGGAAAATATTTGTGTAAGAAGTGATATGTAACCATTTATATTGTAATTATATTTATATTATTAAACATAGAGGTGTTATTCATTTAGCGTTCCATGTTGATATTTGGATTGGTTAATTGACATATTTAGTTGCATATTGGTTTTGTTGTTTGTTCAATAGTGCATTAGTATTTTCTTTTCACATGCATGAGATATCATGGGTATAATCCTACAGAGTGTACATATTAAGCTCACTATATATATATAGACTATTTTTTTAGTTTCTAGGAGGACTTCGGGGATTGAGATGGACATTTCTAGCATGGGTATTTGAGCTGTGGTAGTGTTTTTATCATATGACTTTTCTTTTGGTTGTACTTGGAGGCTGATATCACATTTTTTGACCTTGTACATCCAATGTGGGATGACGTTTCTCTTTATTTGTTTCTATGTGATGGAGTTTTTTTGGTTGTTTTATCCTATAAACTTATCCTCTATTTATTATTTATGGTATTAACTTCTACATGTGTGATTTTGACACCTTCAGTGTTAGTCTTTAACCTCAGGCCTATTGAATGCTTGGGTTAGGGATTATTATCTATTTTCCATAATTGTCAGCCCATGACGATTACCTTTGGAGTGAGGGGGACATGATAAAGTGGTATGAAAGGAAGGATGTCATATGTTATGTATGTTGGGATTAGAAAATATGAATATTTCATGGTGTGTCAAGGGAAATAGCATTGAAAACATAACATGTGAGATAATAATGGGATACTAACTAGAACACAAGATTTTAGGGGTCGTTGTGATCTAATGCATGGGCCTTAAGATTACTAATCATTACATGTGAAGAGATACTTATTGTAAGGTAGAGACCTAAGAAAGGCACATGCATCATACTATTTGTATTTTTTATTCAACAATGTGGTTTTGTGAAGTAATAAAATAAATATTTTTAATTAAAAACATCGTGAAGTATTTTTCATATTTCTTTGACTGAGACCCTGATGTAGATTCGGATTAAATATTACAATTTTCTGAAATATTAATATAAACTGAAAAATAGTAAAATGGTGATCAACTATCCTGAACTATTTATTTGAAGTATTATTGATACTTTAATGTATTATTCCCTACTCTCTTTTAACTTGATTCATCATGAATTAAATCTTGTTTCCTTTTTTAAAGCACATATTATATAAATATGTTTTTAAAAAATTCAAACATTATACTAAAGCATTACTTGTGTATTATTTTTGAAAAACTACTGAATTTCAAAAATGTATAAGAAAAATTTTACCGTATGTAGATTTCATACTTCCATTTTAAAATGATTGTTTTTAAACCACACCTTGGAGTATTTTTGATCCACTGTAAGTTGATATGTCATGCATTTTTTTCATTTATAATGTTTCCTAACCATGAGTTATATAATTATTGTAACACTTCATTTTGGATATTTAAATTATCAAATTCCTAAAAATGGTTATTATTATTATTGATAATTCATTGAAAATCTGAAAAAATTGATGTAACTAATTTACCCCTTCTTTATTTGAATGACTACAATTTTTTAGAATTAATCCATTTTTATGTTGAAATTATGTGTTAGAAATTTATTACAAGGATAAAAATCTTAGTGTAATTTTTTATGTATTTTGAACGATAATAAATATGCTTAGATGAAATTGATATAAATTTAAATGTATTCCAACAAAAAATTCAGTATCACTTTCCACGTATGATTATGATTCTCTTATGATATATTTTTTATATGTATACTTTTAACATAGATATATGAATGGGATTCCTTGTGTTACCTTCCTACTCATTATATGTGGCATGAATGTGTCATGAATTTATTGTAAGGAAAATTATTTACTATTTTATATTCATAGAAAATAATAAGTAAGATTTATGGAAACACATCAAGATTTGATACTTTTTAAAAGTTTGAACCGGTTATTTTCAAGAATAGAAAAAATATATTTCTGAATTAAATGATCCACACATGTTAATACACGAGTAGATTATTTTTGAGATCTTGTCTAAATTTTAAAACATTTATGAATCTTGTTACGAAACTACAAGTATGTAAATATTGAGCATGTAGAATATATAGTCTATTTTATTTATAATATGAATGTATGATATGTACAGGTCTTTATTTTTTAAATATATGTAAAATTATGTTACATTATTGTACCATATTAGAATGTTTTCATGAGTTTTTATGTTACACTCATGTTTTGGAATCTATCTTTGGTTTTGGTTTTGGATTGGTCCTTAGTTAATTCCTCGGCAACCAGGTGTGATAGGATTAAATTTTTGGGTTTTTAATCCCTTATTTTTTTTCCAGTTCCATCCTCTTTAGGTTCATCAGGATTTTTTGTAGAAAATCGGTGTTTATTGGGTGGGAAAACTCTGGTGATGGGTTAGTGGTAATAGTGGGCCTTATCCCAGGTAATAGTGATAAATGTTGGGCCTTGGATAGAAGTGACCACATAGCTACAACCCAATTAGTCAGACCATCTGGGTTGCCCTTACGGTAGGTCTCTTTCTTGGTAGATGTGTTCACATGGTTTCGGCATGGTTTTTCAAACTGTGTGACCTGTCCAGGTCGTTAAAAAATTTTTGGATTCTTTTATCTCTCCCAATTTTAAACCCCAAACAACCCAATATCTTCCTCTTTCGGGACACACCACCCTATATTTCTCCTCCCCCTCTCTTGGAACTCTTGGAAATCCATTTTTGGTCATTTTGGGTGTGTATTATTCAAGATATCATTATATAAGTCCTATCTCCATTGTTTTCTTCCATCATTCATGGGGTTTCTTCCCTCTTTCTTGGGATATCCTTTATCCAATTGCTAGGATTTTATTTATAGGGTTTAATCCTATAATTATGCGTTCATTATTGACGTTTTAGGTTGGATCTAGTTTCTTATGGGCGTGGTTGATGTGAAATTGAGATTCCGCATCAATTTCCAGATGTTCTTCATTTTTCATGGTAGGGTCCCGTAGTACATTACATTTAAATTTAAGAGTTCATTGATTAATTTTCTTTTTCACCAACCTTGATAGTTCAATAGTGATCTATGATCTTTAGAGCATTTTTTATGTGAAATAAAGTGTTTTATTAATTTTTATGAATATGTGTTATAGGTTTCTTATTCCACAAACCATGTTTTTGTTATATGACCTGGTTGACCTTTTCATGTGATTTATGATGTCCTCTTTGTCCTTTTTTAAATGTTTTTTATACTTAAATGGTATATTTTGTTTATTAAATATGTTTACAAATGTGTATTATGTTTTTAAAATGGATTAGTATGTTTATATGTGAAAGTGATTGCAATGTGAAAATCATGTGAGGCCTGTTTGGAATCTTTGAAATGGTTTGTTTGAATTTTTTTTGGGATATAGCCTTGCCTTTTTAGTTGGAAATTACATGAGAGTGTTCTCGATATGGTACCTCCCTTGGGTAATAATTAATTTAAATCAAGGGAATATTCCTTTGAGGTGGTCAGCGTGGTGCTGGTTTGTGTGAGTTGTATAATGGAATATTTATGTGGATTATTGTTTATATTATTTGGAACACCCCCTTTTTGTACATAACATGAGTACCTAGCACATCGATAAGGATTCTTGAGAACATTTACTGCACTATTATAGGTCAGGAACTAGCTAGTGGCCCATAGTAGGGGTTATTTTGTTATAATTTCTATGTGATTGGTCCCCACATTCATGCACGTTAGAGAGATGAGGTGCATTATGATGTCATTAGTTAGGGCATGACTTTGTAATGTGTCACATGTATAGTATGTTCTACTTCTTCTTTGAGTTCCTATGTTTTCCCATGTTTCACTGAAAATAGAATCGATATCCCAATGCCCTCATGAGGATTCTTTGATTCTTATTCTTGGTTTTGGTGTTTCCATAGTAAATTATTAATGTGCAATCTTTAAAAATGCTTTCAATAAAAATGTTTGAAAGATCAAGTGTTTTCCCCTTATTTCACATTTTTGAAATATGAACATTTCCTATTTGGTTCCATTTCCCTCTCTTCCTTATGAACCTAACTCTCTCCATGAATAGATGCTTATTTAAAAATTGTGAGGGAAATTGATTTTGAAATGTATTCATTAAAATTAAATGCATGGAAAACATATATTTATATATTATATTTAAAATATGGAAATAAATGTTCACTTATTTAAAGGGTATGAATTGGGAATAGAATTATTCGGTCTTACCTACTAAGTTTAAATACACCCGCCTATAGTTTGTTCTTGTTTTTAGTTTATATTAAAGGTTATAGCTTGTGTTTGATCACCATGTGGGATGGTTGGTTATTTTTCGAAGAGTTACCCTCTGGGTCACATGAAGATGTCTTGTAGTGAGGTTCATTTTATCTCTTTTTTGTGTAGCATTGTTATTCATCTTGTTGTATCATTATTTCATGAGTAAATTATTCTCAGTTTTGTTATCATATTTATTTGTGGTTTCTATATTGTTATTTATCTGATATTTTTTATTTATATTATGAATAATCGTTCGCATAATCACTCTATTGATTCCCTTCAGGCTTGTTGCCATACAGAGAGGATTGGGAATGCCTCTCAGGCATTGCCATAGATCAACATGGCTGAACGGTTCGGGGTCAACACATGTTGGTTCATTACAAAATGGTATCAGTGGAGGTTGGATATTTTGAGGAACATTCATTTTAGAGTTCCCATTATTATTTTGGGATGTCAAGGTAGAAGGAGTTGGATTTTCAGGGCTCAAAAACAAGGAAGGGGATGGGCTTTATGAACCCTTTCTCATCCCAAACTTCGATTTACCCTGAGATGTCCAGGTTTGTTGGTGTCCTTTGGTTCATGTGGATTTTTTGGTTTTGGGAAATGAATATAGAGTTGGGAAAGTGGCCTACGTGAGATTATAGGGCATTGAAATCCATGTGGATCTAGAGACATGGTCTTAAAGGACCCCCCCTTGGTGGAGGTGTCTTTGGAATATGGCCGCCAAGCATATGGCCATGTCAACCATCAACTATAGTTCCGCTTTATGAGTTATTTTGTGTCTTCCCTGATTCTAAATATTGTTTTGAAAAATATTGTTTTGTAATTAGGATAATCTGATTTTAAAATGTAAATGCCTTGTTTTTTATAGTGAAAAATTCATTTTCACAACTTACTCCAAGAAAGGATAAGAAAAGGGGGTTCTGTAAATGTAATTTTTTTAAATGGATAAATTGGTATTTGGAAATAGTTTTTAATGGGATTATATGTTTTGGATATAAAGGTGTGGAGTTTGAAGAGGGATTTGATTTAATGGTTACTGAATCTTGGAATGAATTTGGAATTTTTAAAGTGAATTAAATGTCAAGGATTTGATGTGAAAATATTGGAAAATGGTTTTCAATTAATTGGTTGGTGTTTTATGGTTTTTTATGATATTTGAATGGGAAGTGTGAGATAAATATTTTCCCTTGAATGGTGTTTTACCATTGCTGTTTTTTTGAGTGACCACATTCATGTATAGGCATGACAAAGTGGATGTTTTCCCCATATTCCACAAGGATATGAATGTATAGGGATTCATGGGACACCATTTTTGGGTGTAAAATCCTTTACGATTGTTTCCTTTATAAATAGTGTTTTAAGGATAAATATGAATTTTTGGTAGCTTGTAGTCATGTGTTGTGTCCGTTGTGTTTTGGGAATGGTATTTCTTTTGTGATGTTTGAGAGAGAGGATACATTTTGCTATATTGGTTTTGATTGAGTTTTTTAATTTCAATTTTCATAGTGTCCACCCCTGCACTGATTTAATAGATTCTCAAGGTGATGCTTAGAGTGGTGCCCTATTAGAAAAAAATCTAGCTGATCATCCAATGGAATATGTTCTTGAATTATGGAAGTTGGACCCTCCTCTCTTTAATGGTATCAGATCCTCACGAGGTGGAGAAGTGGATGTGGTGGATTGAGAGGGACTTCATTTTACATGGGTTATCTAGATAATAAAGTTAATGTTCTCCACCTTTATTCTTGACGGTCCAACATAGAAATGGAGGAATCCAGTCTCTCATAACAATCTCTGATAAGACCTTACATATGAGTTATTCAATCATTCATTCATCAAATAGTATTTCTCCGAGATGACAAAGTTGAGGAAGAAGATGAAGATGGGCGGTCACATCATGGGGGTTGATCAGTGTTGGAGTTTTATTATTAATTCTTAGACCATGTTCTGTAAAATCAAAGATATATTGAAAACAACCCCATGAAGGATTGACATTTTTATTTTTGGATCCCTACTAAACTGCACCCAAAGGAGGAAGAGCTCAACATAACCACTTTCTTTGATGTGTCAAGGCAAGCATTTCATGTCAAAGCTGAGTTAGAAGGAGGGATTGAGATTTTATTATCTTTCTCTAGTCTCTAGAAATGGTGAAGGAGATTCTAGTCAGAATAATGGTAAGTAGCTTGATGCGGGTGGTGTTGGTATAGGGATTAAGAGGCCTTCACACCTCTCATCAACCTCTTCAGGATGCAATGTCGTGATGTGTGAATAGTGTTGTAATAGTGACCATAAGAGGCCATTGTGTTTGAGTGCTCCAAAACCCACCACATGTAATAACCCAACCCTTTATCTAGGGAATTAAATTCTTGTAATTATGACATATATTATAATCACATTAGGAAGAACAATGACATATAATGATACTAAATACTATGTTATCATTAAATATAAATATTCAACATCTATGTTTCAAATTTCAAAAATATCACATACACGATTGTGATCAGTAAGATGTTTGGAGTCCGATAGGACAAATATAATTTTTTTGGTTAATTGTAACCTACCCTTATTAATAGTAACCAACATTTATAATAGTTATTTTACTCTTATTAATAGTAAAACCTACAAAAAAATAGTAACCTCACCCATGAATGATTAAATAAAATTTAGGAATATTATAAGTCGAAATTTGACCATAGTAAATGTATTGGTATTTTGGTAAGTAATAAAATAATATCTATAATTTAATAAATATGTATTTTAATAAAATGTTTTCATAAATTAAAAATTATATTTCTTTTGGGTTTTACGATAATTTTATACCATATTATGTAATTTTTGAAAGCATTATGAAATCATTTTTAATTTCAAAAATTGTTATTTTTCCAGTAGATATTGATTTAAATTTAAAATTAAATTAATCCAATTAAAAAATTATATTTGAAAAATGGACTTTATTTTTTGATTCTAAATCGTGAGAAATGGTTAGGGTGAATTTTTTTTATTTTTCTAAAATACATTAATTTTATGAATAGTAAAATACGATAATTTACAAAATAAGTTACATTTATGAATTATAGTCATGGGTTATTTTATTCTCATGTAAGCCCATATGGATCTGATTAACATGATAAATTTACTTTATTCCATCATATAAGACTCACTATTCCTTGACTTTTGGAGAAATAATAAATTAATGAATATAATATTGAAAAAAATATCCTCTCCACTCCATTATAAATACCACCCTTCACACCATCATTTCATCACACCTATCATGCATCAATAATTGTATAATATCTTCCCAAAAATCATCCATATCCCCTCCCACACATCTGAGATCTTCTGGTCCCATCAAAATTCCTATCCTAGGTTCTTTAAGAAGGATCTCTAGAGGAGGATTTAAGAGGTAATTTTTCTCTCTCTTTTCTTTTTGTTTCCTTTCAATTTCAATAGATTTTCTTAATATGTCCCCACATATCCTCATCCAAATGGTATTTTAAATCCTGTATCATACATATAATGTAATTTTTGTATGCTAATAGGATAATATATCATCCAACCCTCTTCTCCTATACTTTTTATTTTAAAAAGGAAAATGTATTTCGTGAGATGTTAATTTAACACCTTTAAGAAACACATGTTTTCATTTTCTTTTACTGCCTTCAGATCTGGTCATGAATCCATTATTTTGGATGAAACATTCTATTTTATATGTATTATATCTTAATTAATTTAATGGAAATAAATTATCAACATATTACTAAATGATTAAACAAAACATGTTCATTGTGGACGAAAAACCTCCCGAATTAACCGAAATAATCATCATTAAATTATATAAAATTATTCATCCACATGGTGTATAAAATAATTAATTATAAGATCATTTAAACTCCTGGAATATCATAAATAAAATTTAATATCACTTCTATATGTTTATCCATGTTTTACATGAACTACCATTTATGAATACAAGTGAACTGTTCAAGAAAACCATAAAAACAAACAATCCTGAAAAATGAATTTAAACTCTATAACTCATCAAAAGGCCCATAAAATAACATAATAACACAATAATTATACATATTCATGTAAAAAAGGTTATATAATTGTTAGTTAATTGATCTAATGTGGTTTTACAAGATGTTAATGTGAAGAAATAATTCAGATACAAAGTAAGGGGACATTCTTGAACATAACTTTCTATTTATTGGTTCTCTCAATTTCAAATCATTTTTTGTATGTCCAATCTTGAAAAATAAAATTTTCCTCATTATGATACCTTATCATGGATATTCATATTTTCCACTAGAGTTTAAGTCAAAATAATTTTTTCCAAAAGAAATCTTCTTTCTAAAAAAAGCCTTTTTCTTCTCACTCAACATTGATAGTTCTTATATCAATTATGTTATTCCATATTTCTTTTGGGAACCCAAAGTTTATGAATGTATTATTATGAGATTAAACCCATTAATTTACATGAGTTCTTTATGTTTAGTTTTTATATATTTTCTACGTGGCATGTGGGATAATGATAATTCTATGTTGTGACAGGTGTTCCTGAAATTTTAATGTGCTCTAATGTAGTGGATAAAGTGATGAATATCATGAGTTAAAGTGAAATTATGTTTGAAAATGATGCTATCTTTGTTCACAACAATTTGTGATATATGACCAACAAGACATTATATTTCATTTTTATGGATTGAAACATTACATGACTTTATCTGATGATTCCTCTCATGATTTTGATGACGATGTAATGATTATGCTCACCCCATACTATATCATTCTTTTATATCCTCTTACTTGGATTTTATCTCACAACATTTTATATATATCCTCAAGTGACTACATGTAGTAAAAATTGGACATGATATGATAATAATATACAGATCAATGAATTAAATAAATGTCTATGATTGATGTTGTAAATTTTCTGTTTGGTCAGAGTTTACCCAATACATTAAACCTCTAGATCCTCATAGTGTAATACTATTATGTTGTTTATGTCAATGATGATGTAATAAAATGTAAGAAAATTCATGGTTACTATAGTTGGTATAATAATAACGGTTTAGTTAATTTGGTAATTAGGATTAATGAATCCCAAAGAAAAACTACTATAACATGAGACTATGTACAAATATACACCCATGAAGATTTATATAGGGATCACATAAGTTATTATTTTAGTGTAATTTTTAAAAATTAATATGTTATTCATGACCTGTTGGATTTTGTTATTTTCAACCTTTTACATTATACAAAATAATGGGAGCCATGTGAAATGAGGACAACAACTCATGCGAGGTCCAATGCAACGATTCCCCAAATGACATCCCAAATTATTAGGGAGGTGGAGCTCAATGAATCATGGAGATTCATACCCAACTATCTTAGGTTATTAACAATAAAAAAAATAATGGAGAATGTCCTCATTCAACAAATATCCATAAACTAGATATTGAGTATTTTATGCGGCAATGACCACTAACATTTAGTGGATCATCTGATCCACTAGTTGCAGAATAGTAGGTCAACTCGAAGGACAAGATCCTTTCAATACTACATAGTTATTAGATAAAGAAGGAGAAACAAGCCTTTTATCATCTATATGGAGAGGCTGAACAATGGTTGGATTTAATTCATAACACGAAGAAAAGAAATGGAAATGAAAATATTTAATGGGAAGACTTTTAGAGCTTGTTTTCTAACCAATTTTTCCCAAAAACTCTTCGTACAAAGATGGATAATGAATTCATTGAGCTCACGAAAAGAGTAGGATAATCAGTCATGACCTATGAAGAAAATTTCACTAGGCTTGCATGGTATGCTTTGGGTTTTGTTATAAAAAATCATATAATAATTGATAGATTCTTTAGAGGAATAAAACCACATCTTTGAAAGGAACATTCAATTTGAGTCTTTGGGAGTTATGAAGAATTTATTCAATGTGTTCTCAATGTAGAGATGGAGTTTTGATAATGGTACCATGGATTTGTTAATAGAAACGAAAGATGGAGTTTCAAGATGGGGAATCTATTGATAATGGTATGAAGAAAACTCATTGAACCACATTCCAAAATGTGGGAATCATGGTAACAACCTCAAAGAGATATGGAAATGATTCATCTGTTGGAAAGAAGAAAACCATGCTAAAGAGTGTATAAAATACATGAGGAGTAGGGGAGATGTAGTGGAAGAATGGGGGAGCACCCCCATGATCCAATGCTATAACTGTAGAGAGCAATGGAATAGTGCGTGCCAGTGCACAAAACCTCGAGTACTTGAGGGTAATCAATGTCAGCAACCTCAAAATCCAGAGGTTCAATTGATGGATTATGACATCACTACATTAGAAGTGGAGCATGACAATAAATTCATACAAGGTACACTTACAATTCACATAATAATGGAAAATGTATTATTTTATTCTAGTTCTACATATTCCTTTTTATATTGAATGTTTTCTAGAATTCTAGAATATATGCCTCGAAATATTGAAGTAGAGATATCTTTAAAAACAACAAGGGGTGAAATCATTGCAACCCTAGTGTTTGAATCTTCTTTTTTGGAGTATGTAGGAAGAATCTTCCAGTGAATCTTGTAATAATTCCCTTGGTGGAATGTTATTCTATAACATGAATGGACTGGATCTCGTTATATAGAGCACATATCAACTGTCGAGAAAATGAAATATCTTTTCATATTCTGAACTATTCCATGCTCCTCTACAAATGCAAGAAATATCCTGAATCTCCATTGAAAAATCATTCAATATTGGGGGTTTTGATACCCTATGAAGAGTCATACGTCACTCAATTGGTTGGGTCAAAGGAATGTGACAACCTTGAAGAAATTCCATTTGTGAAGGAATATAGTGATGTATTTCGTGAAGAGTTACCCAATATTCCCTTAGATTGTGCGATAGATTTATCCATAGAAATTATACACATAGAAAATCCTATCTCAAAGTGGCCTTATAGGATGGAACCTATCGAACTTGAGGATTTAAATAAGATTCTGAAAGATCATTTGGAAAAAGGGGTTCCTATTTCCTAGTGCATCACCATGGGGTGTGCCAATGCTCTTTGTGAAGAAGAAGGGTGGAACAATGTGGCTGTGTATCGATTATCAAAAAACCAACAAGATCACCATAATAAAAAAGTATCATCTTCCAGGTATTTATGACTTGTTCAATCAGTTTAGAGGAGCTCAATACTGCTCAAAGGTGGAATATTGTTCTGGATATCATCAGCTAAAGGTGAAGAAGGAAGATATTCAGAAGACATCCTTCTATACAAGGTATGGGCACTATGAGTTTCTGGTAATTCCCATCAGACTTACTAATGCCCCTAAAATCATCATTGATTTTATTAATAGAGTCTTTAGATAATACATCAAATTTTCTTTGATGTTTTTATCGATGATATTTTAATATACTCCATGAGAAAGGAGGAACATTAAGAACATCTATTACTTGTGTTGGTGACATTCGGAAAGGATATGTTGTACACAAAGTTCAGAAAGTGTGACTTTTGGATGAAGCAAGTCACGTTCTATGGACATGTGATCACAAGTGGGGAATATTTGTGGCCCCCTAAAAAAGCAATTAAGGAATGGCCCAGACCCTCTAGTGTCCAAGAAATTTGTAGTTTTTCCGGATTAGTAGGGTACTACCGACGTTTTACAAGAAATTTCTCATGATTGTCAAGCACTATTACTATGTTAAGAAGGAATGGTGTAAAGTATAACTTGATGGATGAATGTGAGGGAGTCTTCAAGAAGATAAATAGAAGGTAGATCGCTGCCCCTATACTCACACATCCTTTATAGTGAGATGTGTGACATATATACCAACATCAAGATCCTAAAGTATATATTCACACAAAATGAGCTCAACATGGGTCAAATGGGATGATTAGAGATTATAAAGGACTACGATTTCCCTATTCACTATCATCATGGAAATGTGAGAAAGGTAGCTGATTCTCTAAGGAGAAAATAACATGCTTGTCTTTCCAAGTAACAAATTGAGAAATAACCTATCTTCATGGATATAAAAAGGGTTATTTTGGAAATCCTAAGGGAAGAGGATACATCCTACCATTCCCAAACTATAGTGAAACCATATATCCAAGAAAATATTAAAGTGGCATAAATGGATGATCTGGATTTGCAAAAGAAGTTGAATACAGTAATGGATGGGAAGCTGCAGGAGTTCCATATCAATGAAGATGGTCTGATTTGCTTTGGAATGTGGATTTGAGTGCCTTAATCACCCAGGATAAAGAATAAGCTATCGAATAGGGCATATAGCTCAACATTCTTTATCCATCCTGGTAGTATGAATATGTACATTGATCTCCAAGGACACTTCAAGTGGGAATAGTCATTTGGTCTACCCATTTTATAACTTCTTGGGATGATCTCATACTTTTAAAACATGAAATGACATATGTGCTAACTGTGGTAAGACTGCATGGTGTTCCACTATAGATTTTCACTGACCATGAACCAAGATTCACATCAAAAATTTGGAGGATACTTAAACACCCTTGAGTACTAAATTAAATTTTAACATGACCTATCACCCCCAACCGATGTCCAATCTGAAAACAATAGTCATATCCATGAAGATATGCTAAGAGCCTACTCATTAGAATTCAAAGGTGTTTGGGATCAGCATATCCCATTTGTTGGTTCCCCATTAGATAATAACTTCAACTAGAGTATTCTGATGGCTCAATATAAAGCTCTGTATGGAAAGCGATTTTGAACTCCAACCTATTGGGATTATATTGGAGAAAGAAAGCTACTTTGACCTGATCTTGAGAAAGAGATGACCGAGAAGGTTTAAGTCAACCATAAATACATCAAATCTACTACGAGCCGGAAAAATAATTATTATAAAAACTGTCAAAGGGAATTGGAGTTCGAATATGGGGATATAGTCTTCCTTCAAATATAACCATGGAAGAGTGTCTTGTGGGTTGGAAACAAAGGGAATATAAGACCAAGGTACATTGGAACCTTTGAGATCCATGACCATATATGAGTCATGGCCTATCGGGTTGCACTTACACCGAATATGGCTCAATATCATGATGTGTTTCATGTATCACTCCGAAGGAAGTACATAAAAGATCCCTCCCATGTACTGAAATCATAGGTGGTATAGCTGGAAGATGATCTCTTTTATGAGAAGCATCCAATAAATATTTTGGATAGGAGATATGAGGTTTTAATCAACAAGACAAACCATATTGTCAATTTTTTGTGTAGGAACCATAATTTTTAAGAAGCAACTTGGGAACCAGAGGTGGTGATGAAGGATTAGTACCCTCACTTGTTTATGTAAAACTAAATTTCGAGGGAGAAATTTTATAAGGGGGAAGAATGTAATGACCCAACATTTTTTAAATGGAATTACCTTCTTTTAATTATTTCTTAGAGTATAATCAGATTAGTATGCCCAATGAAAAATCATGATACTATATACTATGTGATCATTAAACATAATTTTTCCACTTCTATGTTTTGAATTTCAAAAATATAACATACACTATTGCAATTAGTAAGATGTTTGGAGTCCTACATGAAAAAATTAATTCTTAAATGAATAGTAACCAACCCTAATGAATATTAATATACTGTTATAATATTAATATGACCCTTATGACTATTAAACCCTCATAAAAAATAGTAACCTCACCCATGAATTATTAAATAAAATTTAGGCATCTTACAAGTGAGAATGTGACCATAGTCAATGTATTGGTATTTTTATAAGTCATAAATAATTAACTATAATTTAAAATAAAATTTATTTTAATGGAATGTATTCTTAAATTAACAATACTAATTCTTTTGGGTTTTTAGGATATTTTATAAGAACTTATGTAATTTTTGAAAGCAACAAGAAATCAATTTTAATTTCAAGATTTGTATTTTTCATGTAGATTATGATTTTAATTAAAAATTAAATTAATCATATTTATAAAATAATTTTGGAAAAATGGACTTCATTCTAGGATTATAAATGTTGAAAAAGGTTAGGGTGAATTTTGTGGATTTTTTGGAAATACATTACTTTTTTATGAAAAGTGAAATACAACAATTTACAAAATAAGTTAAATTCAAGAAGTGTATAGTCATGGGTGATGTTATTCTGATGAAAGCTCATGTGTCTCAGATTCACATGACACAATTACTATATGTAGTCATAGAATATTCACTATTACTTGTCTTGTGGAGAAATAATAAATTAATTAATATAATATTGAAAATAACTCTTCTCCCATCCACAATATGTACCACCATTCACATCCTCATTTCCTCACACATCTAAAGCTTCATGAATTGACTAAAATCTACCCAAATATATTCTCGAGACCCTCCCCTAGTCCTAGAGATTCTGGTCTCATCAAAATACAAATCCTAGGTTCTTTAAGAAGGATCTCAAAAGGAGGATTTAGGATGTAATTTCTCTCTCTCTTTTCCTTTAATTTCATTTCAATTTCATGTTCTTTTATTAATCTCTCCCCAACTATCCTCGTACAAATGGTATTGTAACTATAGTATAATTCATATAATGAAATTTTATTATACTAATGTGATAATATATAATCCACCCCCTTCTCATCATCCTTTTATTATAGAAATGAAAATGTTGTTTGTGAGGTGTTAATTTATCACCTTCAAGAACGACATGTTGTAATTTTCCATTATTGCCTTCAGATATGGTTTTGAAACCATTATTATGGATACACCAAATTATTTTATATGTATTAAATTCTATCTAATGTTATGAAACTATATTATCTATATATTACTAAATGATTAAACAAAATAAGTTTGTTATGGTCGAAAACGGCCTGAATTTACCCAAATGATCATCATTAAATTCTAAATAATGATTCAGCAACATTTTGTATAACATAACTCATTATGAAGTAATTTAAAATAATTTAATTACATTAAGAACGTTTAATATTGGTTCTGGATGTTTATTCATGTTCTACATGAACATTCATTTATGAATATAGGTGAACTGTTCAAGAAAATCATAAAAACTAACATTCTGATACAGTGGATTTAAACACTATAACCCATAAAAGGCCAATAAAATAACTTCATGTAACCATAATTAACCATAATCATGTAAAAAGTTTCTTTAAATGTTAATTAATGTATCTAATGTGGTTATACAAGAGATTAAACTGAATAAATCATTCAGATATAAGGTTAGGAAAAATTCTCAAACCCAACATTCTTTCATTGGGTTTTCCATATTTAACACCATTTTTCGTATGTTCAATCTTCAAAAATAATATTTTAATCATTATATTATTTCATCTGGGATATACATATTTTTCATAGGAGTTTCTTTCAATCAAATCTTTTCCAAAATAACTCTTCTTTCAGAAATACACCTTATACTTCTCACTAATGGTAGATAGTTCATGTATCCAGTATGTTGTTCCCTCTTTCTTTTCGGTCCCCAATGATTATGAATGTGTTATTATGGGATGAAACCCATTACATTCCATGATTTATTTTTGTTCATTTTATATATAAGTTCTATGTGGAAGGCATAATAATTAAAATTCTATGATGTCATAGGTATGCTCGAAATTATACCACACTCCAATTCATTGGGGAGAGTGATGAATCTCATGTGTTAAAGTGAAAATATGTGTGAAAATGATGATACATTTGTTCACAAGTATGTGTGGTATATGACCACTAGGACATGATTATTCATTATTATGCATTTCGATATTACATGACCTTAACAGATGATTCCTCTCATTATTTTGATTACAATATTATGATTATGCTCACCCCAAGCAATATTTTTCTTATCTATCCTCTTAAAAAGATTTTAGATCATCCCTTTTGATGTGATACTTAGGTAAATATATTTACTAAGGATAGTTCATGATAAAATATGAATCTAGAGGAGAATGAATTAAATAAATGTCTATTCTTGATGTTGTAAATGATATATTTTGTCATTGTTTTCCCCAGACAATAAACCATTGAATCCTTATGGTGTCATACTATTTTTTTGTTTATATTTATAATGATGTAATAGTTATGTAAGAAAAGGTAGGTTTGCTATATCACACCAATGGATTATTGGAATAAATGAATCAGTTCTATCTGGGAGTCTCCAAGAGGCATTGGGAAGCAAGTCCTATCCTTTCAAAGGACACCCAGTCGGTTTGAAAAAGTAATGAAATTATTGGGATCAATTTAGGGTATTTATCATTATAATGTTCATTATATTTAATATTTTTATTTGGTGGAGTTTTTTGGTGTTTCTTTCTAGTTTAATTATAATGATTTATATTGTTGAATCCATGGAAAATTATATTTAAATGGAAGATTGTTTTTGAATTTATGATCGATGTGTTCTGTTCAGGGGTTTCTAAAGCCTGACATTGAAGAAGGAGTAACTTAAAAACTCATTGCTCTAGCTATAGGACCCATAGTGAAGCTAACACATATTCAAGAGATCCCTATTGGTGTGAAAGGCATTGGTCTTTGTTTTGTTCTTAGTGTGGAATATGGATACATTTTAAGCCTTAGAAGTAGATATAATATTGTAATCGATTACATTTAATCAGAAGAGGTGTGCCAACCTCATTTTCACATTATGTCCCATTGGTTGAAAGGGGGGTTCCTTGGTTATATGGTGGAATAGTTACCTTTTTATTAAAAACTTGATGGTTGTGCCTCACTAGATATAGGACATTATTTTATGGACCTTGTGTGGGCTTCTTATATGAATCAGTCTCAGTTCTGACATGTGGTCATCAGGGGATGTGAAGATGTTGGTAGGTTTCATTTGTAGTTCTGATAGTCTATTAGAGGGACCCCTTCCACCTTTCCTTGAAGTCAGTGTTTTTTGACTATGTTGGAAAATAATCGAGTTCATTTAATCTCATTAGTTATTATAGTGGGGATACCCACTATGGGTCTCATTGAAATCCCTCGGGAATAAAGGTAGTGTTATCATGTTCCTTATATTGGGGAG
The DNA here is from genome assembly GCA_963277665.1 of Viscum album. Lineage (NCBI taxonomy): Eukaryota > Viridiplantae > Streptophyta > Magnoliopsida > Santalales > Viscaceae > Viscum > Viscum album. The sequence continues at coordinate 1,099,801,235 of OY728157.1, forward strand.
TCAGTTTGGGCATCCCCATGTCTGTATCTCAATTTTGTTTTTTGTATCAATTTGATCATGGAAGGCCTTGTACAAAACCACTTAGATCTATGTTCTTCCCTTGAATAAATAATGGTATGGGAATGATCCCTTCAGTAGTGTTGGAGTAAGGTTATAGATGTTTTCATCGAGTGTGGTTTGAATTAATTTAGTTGTTTGGGCTACTAGTTTATTTTGTGATTGGTGATGTTTAAGGTTTTTGTATTATAAGTTTGGTAAAATCATCATGAAAGTTATATGACTTTTTTGATCAATCAACTTGAGGTGTTTAAGAATTTGGAGTCGGGTGACACTTAGGTGGGAGTCCATTTTAGTCTCCCATGTTTATCTTGTTAGTTGTGTTTTAACCAGTTATGATTTTGTGAAAAAATAATTTTTTTATTCATTTAAAACCACCTTGATTTTTAATGGTTTGGTTGTTGTTGCTTTCCAGTTATACCTTGGGTGGGATTTTTGGGGGTGAAAAGCATTATGGTTGGGGGAATTGTCACTCTTAGATTTTGAAATTCATCTTTGGATTCAGTTTTGGTTTGGTCCTTAGTACTTTTCTCAAGAACTGGGTGTAAAGGGTTTGAAATTTTTGGATGTTCATCCATTATATCATTGTCCTAGCCTTCTTCCATGGGTTACACTTGAGATTTTAGAGAAAATGGTTTTTTGGGGTGGGTAGACTCTGACTTACGATTAGTGGTATCCATGTTTTTTGGACTAGGAAACTGTGCAAAAGGTTGGGTCTTGACCAGAACCTACCACAAAACTATTGCACGGTTAGTTAGACTGTGTGTGTTTCTCGTGTGGTAGGCCTACTTCTCTATAGAGGAGGTCACATGGTTTGAAAAACCATGTGGACTAACCAGGCGACTTGTCCAGGTCATTAAATTTTTTGGGATTTCTTTTCTCTCTTCCTAATTTTAAATATCAAACACCCCTTTATTTTTCCCCATTTAGGACCCTCTATCCTATAATTCTCCTCCCCATATCTTGACTTTCTTGGGACTCCATTTTTGGTTTTTTTTCTGTGGATTATTTAATGAATCTTTATGTAAGTCATCTCCACCTTTATTTCTTCCATCTTTCTAGGGGTTTATTCCCTCTTTCTTATGATCTCTTTTCTCTAAAAGCTAGGGTTTGATTTTTAGGGTAAAATACAAAAATTTTGGGATCAAACATGATGATTTAGGTTGGATATAGTTTCTTTTTGGTGTGGTTTAGGTCCAATTGATATTTCACACTAGTTTCTAGATGTTCGTCATCATTCAAGGTAATATCCCTTTTCACATTGCCATTAAATTTAAGATTCCATTGATATCATGTTTTTCACACCCTCCTTGATAGTTAAATAGTGATATATGAATTATAGAATTATTTTTAGGTGAAATAAAGTGTTTTTAATAATTTTTTTGAATACGTTATGTGGTCTTGTTGTTTCTCACACCATGTTTATGTTATATAGCATGATTAATTCTTTCAAGTGGGTTGTGAAGGAATCATTGGCCATTGTAAATGTGTTTTAGACATAAATGGTGGTTTTTATTGATTAAATAGGTTTCCTAATGTGTGTTTGGATTTTTTAAATCGTCCCGTATTGTTATTTGTGAAATGGATTGTTATGTGAAAATCTTGTGAGGCTCAGTTGAAATCATTGAAATAGTTTGTTTGGAAAACCCTTATAGAAGTGAGAATTGCCTTGATATTTGGATATGATATGGGAGTGTCCTCAGCATGGGACCTTCTTTGGGTAATAATTATATTAAAGAAAGAGACTACCCCTTGTGGTGGATGGGGAGACGATGGTGTGTGTGAAATGTATAATGGAATGTATATGTGGCTTGTTGTTTAGATTATTTTGCACACAACATTTATTAACATAACATGGGAACCAAGCACAACAAAAAAGAATTATTAGAATATTTTTTGCATTAATCTAGATCATGCACTAGCAAGTGCTCCATATCCTGGGGATATTTTATAATTACTGCTATTTGATTTTTACTCTCAGTCAGGCTAGTTAGGGAGATGATTGGGAGTTTGGGCATTAACATGTCATCAGGTAGGGCTTGAATTTGGTATGAGTCACATGTATAGTATTTTATTCTTCTCCTCTGAGTTCCAAGATGTTCCAATGTTTCTCTGACACTAGAATCGTTATACCATTACCCACGTGAGGATTCTATGTTCCTTGTTATTTGTTTTGGTTTTTTCATAGTAAATTGTGAATGTGTGGTTTTGTTAAAAAGGTTTTCAAGAAATATGTTGGAATGAACAACTATTATCCCCTTTTTCACTTTTATTAAAATTGAACGTTTCCTATATGGTTCAGTTTCCTCGTATTCCCAATGAACCTAACTCTCCCCAATGAATAGATGCATGTTTTAATATTATGAGGGTAATTGATTGTGTTTTTTATTCTTTAAGATGAAAAGTGTGGGAAACCAATATTTATATATTGTATTTCAAACCTGAAAATCAATGATTCTTTATTTAATTTATATACAGCGGGAACAGAATTATTCAAGGTTTCCTACTGAGTTTCAACGCTCATTCCTATAGTTCTTTATTATTTTTAGATTCTATAATAGGTTTCATATTGGTTTTTATTGCCTTTTTTGATGTTTGATTATGGGTTGGAGAGTGACCCTTGGGGTCACATGGAGATGTCATGATTGTGAGGTTCATTTTTCGATTTTCTATATAGCTTTGTTATCCGTCTTGTAGTATCTCAAATATAAGTGTAATTAATGCCAAGTTTGGTTATCATATTTATTTTTGGGATGTTCTATTGTTATTATATATCTTTATTTATTTTTATTGGGATAAATCATTCCCATAGACACTCTGTTGATTCCCACGGTACTTATTGCTAGCCTGGGAGGATCGGGAATACCTCTTGGAACTTACTACAGATTGGATCAGGTGACCCATTCGAGGTTTACCTGCACTGGTTTGTGGCAGTTTAAATGTTTGTGGACTTTTTAGTTCGACGATGTCAAGCATGAAATGTCATTCTACAACATGTGTAGTTTTAATTTTTGATCGTGAAGAGTGTTTTATTTTAAATTTGAAATCATTTCACCAACATGATAAAATGTTTAATTTTTTTTTTAATTTCTTATGGGTAATGTGATGTGAGGGAATATAGAATGTGTGGTTTTTATTCTATTGGAATAATGATTTCTTAGTGATCAAATTTTTAGTTTAGGTATTCCAAGAATAATTTATATTCCCATAATATGATCATTTTTTAGTTAATCTTGAACACATGTTATGGTTATTGAAATTGAAGGAATGAATATTTCCCCTAAATAATTCATAGAATTGTTGAGTGTTGTTTTTAGTTGATTTTTTGATTTATTTTTACATTTAAGTGTTTCTAGGCCTTATGGTAAACCTTCATCCAAATTATAAAATGATTATTTTTTGTTGTAGAAGATGTACCATGATGATGTATATGTTATGAATCTTGAGGTTTCATAACATGGTAACTATGTGATCTTTGAGATGATGTTTCTTATTGCAGTGACAATTTACAACTTTTGTGATTATGTTTAGGTATATGGTTGTGTTGATGGAATCACCTATCTCTTATAAAAGGATATACACTTAATGTTTGTAATAAAAGGTTGTTTGGAAAATATTGAAATTTATGAAGATGATCTTTCATTCAATTACAAAATGAATTTAATGAAGTGATTGGTTTTTATATCCTGTTAATTAGGTTATTTTGATTGACCATATACTAGAATCATGTGTTATGGATCCTAGAATATAAGGAGAGTAAAATCCATTCCTAGTGAATGGATGTTATATTTATGAAATATTTCAAAACATTTCACATGAGTTAGGTCTACCAAAAGTTGATAATATATCGATGTGGGGGATGATATCAATTTATATTTGTGCCTGAGGTAGTGTTGTTTGATTGTTGTGAAAGTTGTTGGATTGGGATATATATATGTTTTAATGTTGTTGTGAATGTTTATGTGTATGATGGATGAATTGCAGATGATATGATATGGTGTGATGTTGTGCTTGATGGAGGATGGTGATGTAGTGATGTGGGGTGTGTGGCAGATGAGCTAGCTTAGATTTGTGTGCTTCCTATGATTTTTTAATGTTTCTGGTGTTTTGTCCATAGAGATAGTGTGGTCTAGGATAACCTTGTGGTTTAATTATTTAAATCATTTTCAACATTAAAAAAATTATGTTTGGGGTATATGAAAGAAAATAGTTATCTTGGGATAGTTCCATGTTGAAATTATAGAGGTAGGATATTCTAAATATCATCAGTGGTCACTCTAGCACCAATACTAAGGATTCTTTTAGGTTCGTGAAATGTACAGTTTAATTTCATGTTGATATGGCCATTGGATAATTTCAGAGGGCCTATTTCAGGTGGTGAGATATGAAGTGTAATGATCCAAGAGAGATGTGCGGGGGAACATTTTTTGAATTATTTATGAAAACATTCCTTTATTGAGTGTTGATGTGTGATTTTTTAATAATGGGTTGTAGTGAAGATCTCTCCCAAAAGGTTGTATGGTGGAGTTGAATGTTATGAATTGCATTTCCTAATATTTGTGAAGGATGAGAGTGAGGTGGTTAGCTAAGACAAGGGTGATTCGTGGAACTCTAAGGTTGAGTTATTCAAGGTGTCCTATGTCATGTGACATGATATTATTCTAGTGTGACATTGTGGGGAACCCTCAATATGGATATCCCATGATTGATCATTTTTCTAGTCTTTGGTGGAGAGGTAGTAGAGAGGGAATTTATTGGTTGAGTTTTACACCTTCATTTGAAACCTTATAATGTAATTTGAAATTTGTTTTGATATAATGTTGAATGATTTGTAAAATTTAATTATAAATATTTTCATAATTTTTTTTGGGAAAGTTCCCATTTTGAAAAAATTTAATTTCATAGTTGACATGGATAATATTTTTTATTCAGGTGTGGAAATATTGAAAACTTGTTATTGTGAAATTTTTATTTTGGAAAAAATTTTAATGAGTGATGTGGATGGTTCTACTTTGACCTCATCTGATTGTGTAGATCTATTTGAGAGGTATCTCTAGTAGTATTCAGTGTTTTTATGATTTGTTTTTTTGATATGATTATTGTAAAAATATACTTGAGGTTGTTAGTAATAGGTTGGTTATATTTGTGAGGAATCATTTGAGGGAGTTTTTTTTTGTGGTTATCTTCCTATTGGGGTTTTGTTTTGATTTAAAAATATGAGAATTGTTTGAGTGTTATCAAATGAGAGGACATGAATTCTGAAAAACTAACCCACCTCTACATTATTCCATTTCTTTACAATGACAATAGGGATTTTTAATGTGTTTATGAGGTTGGGGGGGGGGGAATTAATTCTATTAAAATGGGTATCCACTCCATGGTGGTGGTCATGATGCTAGTTTTTTTGTCGAATGTTTCTTATATGGTGATAGTGGGTCTAGTCAGGTAGTTAGAAGCACCTAGAGAAGGAAATGTGGTTTTGGGGGCCTTCCTCTATAATAGCAGGAGATTGATCTCCCCATGGCATATTCAATTCTGTGGTGATAAGAAAACAACATTTATTTTTATGCTACACCATAGTGGATATTCATTGAAGTGGTTATAGTATCCAATAATCCTTGTAATACGCAATGGACTATGCTATGGGAATAAAAAAATAGCTTTTAAAACATTAAAAAAATGTGGGGGAAACAACCATATGAGATTCAAATATCCTTTGATTGAGGGATACCAAATCATAGAGGACTATCCCTATATAGCGATGAGTCCATTAATGATTCCTATTTGAATAGACAGAATTCCCTGAGTAATTTCTATATCCATTCTTCTCAACTATACCTTGACCGACTCCATAACCCCTTGGTTCCCATTGCCTCTATTGAGGGTTCTAACTTCTTGGATCTTTTATAATAGTGTACACATGGTTCATGGTACCTAATATACCATTTATCACATTAATTTATCCCTCTTATCCAGATATTAATTGTGGTTAACCCATCTATTGTTTTCAAATTTCATAGCATGGTTTGGTGATGGATTGTTCTGGATAGGTTCTAGTTGTTTTTCACTCACTCTTGGTGACGTTTGATCTCTTAATTCTTTTCTTGTGGGTATGTTCCACTTTGACACTCCAATAGTTGAAGGGGATCCTCATTCTCTGCATCTTTGATGAGAATCTATAGATATTTCATTATTTTTTTGTGAGGATAACATGGGTTGACATAATCAAATAAATAATTTGACTTATCTAAAATCGAAGGGGATGCAAGTTTTTTGAACGTTTTTTCAAGTTTTGTGATATAAAAATATCTATCTTTCGTATTTCCATGTTAAAAATCCTAGATGTTGGGAGATTTTCTTGAGATTCAACTGGTCTAAATTGTGAAAATGTTATAGTGATTTGTTGGAATCACAAAAAATAAAGGGATATAGAAGTTATACATTCCTACTGAACTAGTTTCCCATGAGATTCTGGAATTTTGTGAGAATATACATGTGATTAATGATGTGATATGTTGAAATTCCATTGTATTAATCTAAAAATTTAGTGCTTGTGGAAGTCAAATTTGATACCAATGGCCTATGTTCTAACTTAATTTTCATTATTCATTATTTTGAGATCTTGTGGGGGATAGTCCCATAATGGGGGTGATCAGGTCTAAATACATAATGTGATGGGAAGTGAATCCAAATTTGGTTGGAATAGAGTGTGTTTTGGGCTAATGAATGGTGGGTGTGATGTGTGGTTATTTCAGTTATTTTGGTTTGATTATGTAGATGGATTAGAATTAGATATGATATTTTTTTCATGAGGTTGATGGGATATTATGTGTGTTTCTTATGTTGTTGATCAATAAGTATAAAATTATATTTTAATGATGAAATTAATTAAAGATGGATTGAAATTAAATATGAGGGTGGGATGACATTTATGTATGGTTATTGGATGAAATGAAATTTAATTATATATTAATTGTATGTGTTAATGTCAAATGAAATGGATTATTAAATAAGATTTAGTGTAAATCCATTAATTTTGGGAATAGTGGGACTTTTAAATGAAAAAGGGAAAATGAGACGTGCCTTATATGCTTCTTGGTTTTGTGGTGTGCTATATTTGTGGTGGAAGAAGTTTATGGTAGAGGTTTTGTGACATTCTGATGATGTCATGGGACATAATGGTACTCTTGTTATGAATTTATCAGCTGGTATTGAGTGTTTTTATTAGTATATTATATTCTCATTATGATTTCTATTTTCACCCAACCCAAGTCATGTGTTTACACTAACACCCAAATGTTTTGGGATCTCGGTATATTCCCCATACATCTAGGTTGGTGAGGGAAGATGGATACCTACCCCCTCTCCCTCACTCTATATTCCAAGTGAGGTTTTAATTCATAATCATTGATAGATTTTGGATATAGTTCACTTGCAGTGATGATTTAATAGTGGATGATTTGGATTACGGTGGTGGTCATTCATGGTAGTAGGAGAGAATGTGGTTGATGTGCTTCGTATACATGATACCCTATTATTTTGATTTCATATAAGTGGACATGGGATGATGGGGATGTGATGGTTGTTTCATACACAAAGAGATGAGGCTTAATTTTTTTCTAAAGCAAGTGATAGTATGAGGATGATGGATATGGATGGGGTGGTGGCGGTATGATGTACAACATAGGGGTGTGAGAGTTGAAAATTATTGGGGAAGTGGTGAAGGGTAATTTTTTATATGATTATTTTCATATTATTGTTCGGGGATATATTATTTGGTGTGTGTTTTATGGTGAGTCTAGGATTGTTTATTTGAGATATTTAGGTGGATGTTGGTTTTGTTTTTTGTTCACAGGTGCATTATTATACTATTTTTCACATATGAAGGAGAGACATTGGGTATGATCCTATTGAGTGTACATATTATGCTAACCCTAGGTAAATAGAATCTATTTTTTAGGATTCCAAGAGGACATTAGGGAATAAGTTCGATATTACTAGCTGGGGTATTTGATCTTCTGTGAAGTTACAGCCATATGATTTGTATTTTGGTTCCACATGGAGACTTTCATTGCAATTTTTTAACTTTGTACATTCATTGTGGGATGGTTTGGTTTCCATTATTTTGTTTTATTGGAGAGAGTTTTTAGGGGTTGAAGTCTTATCTCATTATCCTATGTTTATTATTAAGGGTAGTGCCTCACACATGTGTGATTTTTACACCCTTAGTGTAAATAGACATCATGAGGCCTATTTAAGGTTGGACATGGGGACCATATCTCTCTTCCTTTAATTTAGGCATGGGAGGGATATCTATGGAGGGATGTGGTCATGAAAGAGTGGTATTAAAGACTGTTTGAAGGATATAATGGATTTTGGGGTTAGGAACTATTAGGATTTTATGATTTTGGTGGGGAAACAATATCAATGAACCTAGCATGTGACATAAGAAAGGGAGAACATCCATATAATGAGATTTTTTGAACCCCTATGATCCAACACAAGAACCATATGAGTATCAAAATTTAAAGGAAAAATAAATTCTCTTATGTTGTAGAGACCTTGGAATGGTTCGTGCATCATATTGTTTGTATTATTTTTATTGAACAAGGTGTAGCATGAACCGTTTCGTCGTGGATAATGAAAATCAGGGGAAATTTTTACCTTTAAATTCCATGTTGTGTTCATGGGAAAAATTTACATTTCCCCAGTAACATAACCTTGTATAATTTTTTGAACACACATTTTTCCCCGTAATAGGGTGTTTACCCTAGTATAAATGTTTGGTGGAAATCCAATCCATTCTAATTTTCACAGAATATTTTAAATTTAATTCATTAAATATCAATATATTCACATGTTTTTGGTCAGCCTTATCTTTTAAATGGGTCATTATATTGATATTAATTATTCTATATGGATTATGGAATGAGAGATTTCCTAGTTGAGGCATAACCTTGCATGAAGCGCTAGGGTTGAGCCTGACCCCCTTTATTTATTCTTTTTGTTTTAATTTTCTTGGTTAACTATTTTTTGTTGCTATTTATTTTCCATTGGAATATCCTGGAATAACGTGGTGGCTTCCAACCGTGTTACTGAGGGAGGGATAGAGAGATAAGAGGTAGATGTAGAAGAAGAGGCACCATTATAGAGATAGAGTTTCACCGTATCATCATGTGGTAGTTTCAGTTTGTGGATCAGTGTGAAGTGTTGGAAGATTTCACTTAGATGTAGTATAGTTTTACATTTTATTCCGAAAATCCTTATAGTTTATTTTTTTATGAATATTTTTGTGGGTTTCTTGGGACCCCTTGTAGGAAAATACAAGAGTTTCATGGACAAATCATGCGGTTCAGTATATTTTGAGGGGTTCCTATTCAAGAAAAACCTATGTATATGACATGTAGTTCAAAGAACACGAATAATGTGTTCTTACTATTCAAGGAATATAATGTGTTTATGACTAAACACAATATACCAGGGGTAAACACAATGTAGTGGGCTTGGGTGTGTGGCCGATTGCTCGACCAGACAACCCATATGGGGGTACATGGCCATGTAAGTTGTAAAATCAAACTCCATCTGGATCGCAGGCTATGAAGTAGTACATGGAAATACTAGTTACATGGATAGGTATATGTGTGGGTACCCATGTGGGGGTATAGTCTATCTACTAGTGGTACATTCCATGCACTCGATCATTTTAAACACCATGTAGGGATGGGTATACAGGATGATACCAATGTAGCGGTACATGTCATGTATCAGGAGGCACATGCCATGTACTTTGGACAAGTACACACTTTTTCTCCTAAGGCACACAGTTAGGGATAACTCTTTGGGGATACACCATAAACCCAAACTGATCGTCGTGTAGTCTTCATTCCTTGGTCAAATTTTTCTATTTTCACTGTAGTGTCAAAATTGGACATGTGAGTAGTCCATTATGAGAAATTTTCCATTTAGATAGATATGGTGATTTTTTTGGGTATTTTGAGACTATTTGGATGGTTCTCTAGACTGTGATTTTTTATTTGGATGACTTCTTGGTTGTGACTCCAAATTCTTACCAAGGTTTGGGTTGTGAGCTGTGAGGCCCGTGTGGGAAATGTGACGTTATTAGTTAGCCAGGGATTATGGATGACTATAGGGACCCATTATTTTTATACACATATATTAAGTCATTTTAGATCAATGTTCAATGTGTTATACAAACACAAACCTGAGGACCATAATAGTTTAGTGTCTTTGGATACTATGTATACAATATATTAATTTTATGAAAGATATAAAACATCTCCCTTAAAGATCCTCCTTTTTAGTACTCTTCAAAAACATACCATAATTAAAACCATTCTTTATAACACAGGGAAAAGAAACGTAAAAATTATGACATCAAATGTACTTTAATGGTAAAAAAGGGAGATACATATGCATCAAATGAACATACATGTATGATAAGATGATAAAAACATTTTAAAATCATACCCTACATACCAACGATCATAATTTTGAGCCATGAAATAAATTATTTCATTTCATTAGATATGATTCATAAGGAAATAAAGGAACATGATCCAAGAGAGCATAAAATAGTAATTAGACATGGAATTATGGAATACCCATAAACATAGTGAATCATTTCACCTATAGTCGCAGATCATTTCCATGGATATCATTATGGAATTGGTTCACTCCCAAAACCATAATAGTAGTCAACATTCACTCCAATGACCAACACATTAGACTACCTTTCTGAATCTGGTTCCCTACCAATTCATTCCTATATATATCATAAGATATAAATCATTATCCAATGTATTGGATAGAGATAGAGGTCCTACCTTTCCAAAAAATTACATGCATACATATGTGTGGCCCAAGATCATAAATCTTTAGTCTTAACATAACCCATTATATCAAATGGGTTTCATAAAAATTTCTATAACAACCCAAACATTTATAAATGAAAATTCCTCTTGATCTAATTAAGTTCCATTTTATGTAAAGTGATTATATAACATAAGTACATCTTTGTTTTTTGATTTTGGATTTCAAAATAACGTTATTAATTGTTACCCATTCTAATATATCCGTTTAATAGTGATTAATATATTAGTATAAATAAATGGATTTAACAAATATAATTTACTCAGACAAAGGAATCGATGACCTCATCCATTAGAGTTTCTCCAAATTAAGCCCATTTTTTGAGGTTGAAAATGATGTGGTGTCACTAGGATTCACTCTTGACCAATACTAAGCTGAGCTTCAATACGTTAAGCTCGAACAAAAATGCCTATGGGAGAAGTAGAAGTTAATAGAGATTACCACCCAATCTATGTTATCCGAGCCACCTCAAGAGTGTGTCACCATCACACACCTTACCCTTAGGTATTATGAGGGTGTTATAGGGTTTTATGTGACAATAACATAAAACTATGATAATGTGCATTATTTTTTTTGTATAGAATAAAAAATATACATTCATTTTATTATTGTAACTTTGTAAATGGGTTTTAAAGAAGAAATAGTATTTTTAGTTTAAATTAAATTAAGAAACATATTTTGATTAATTAGTGTATTTTTGAATTAAATAAGATGTTAATAAAATATTATTACCAGATTATATATTAAATATAAATGATCATATCATTTTTGGGAATACAATTGTAATTTTTATTATAGTTTGAAAGTTGTTTTTGTCAAAACCCATGATTTTTTTATAAATATCAATTTTTATTTTATAAGAAAAAGTTCAACTATTTTGAAAATTATCTAGATGAGATGATTATTATTTTTGGAATCAGGATGTAAAAATTATACAATAGTGAATTCTTCATAATTTTTAGAAATAATTGAATTTTTGGGAAAAATTAAATATCATTTAATTATATAATGTGTTTTATGACATCATAATGACCTAATAGTGATGTAATAAAATACTATAATTGGGATTTTAGAAAAATAAATGTTTTACAATTAATATAATGTGATTTTATATTTGTTTCATTAATTTTATGGTGCCTTAGTGAACAATCTAGTACCTAAAAAACATTTTAACTTTTTATATTTATATCTCTGAGAGTGTGGCAAACCTCCATATAAGAAAGCCTAATATTATAATATTTTCAGACATTGGCCTTATAAAATAATTTTTTCCACTCTCTATTGGAATAACCAATGGGAAAAAACCTTGTGTTTGTTTGATCTTTTGATTAGTTTATTGTGTGGTGTCCAAAACATAAGTAATAAAGATTTCCTTCGCTTTTCTTATATAAACCCACTCAAGGTCCCACTTCATAGTCACTGAAATCATTTGGAACTAGATAAAACCCTGAAATACTCTCTCTATAATCCTCTCAAGGTTTTCCATGATACCAATAATCCTCTCTCAAAACACTCCCATGCCTTTGGTATCACACTTCAAAGTATGTGATTTCTTATTTTCCCATTTTTTACATGTTTTTTATGTTTCCATACCTTTGTATTTTCTATAAAAAATGTTGGTGTATGATTTTTCACCTCCACCATAATACCTTCCTTTTTTTTGAATGATGAGATTTGTCTTTCTCTGTCATTAATTCCATCCATCTACACCTGTTACCATGAAAAAACTCATTAAGGAATTATTACCTTCTCATTTATACTCACACAAATCTTTTTTATTATGAATCTAAATCCCACTATATATGTTGGGATATATATGTATATGGAAAAATTAAATTCCATTTTATGTACATATTATGAGAAATCCATTTATCTCTCATCATACATTTTTATGAATTCTTATGTCATGTTGTTATGCTGCTGAAATTGCACCACGATTTTTCAAGCCAAAGTCATTGTGTAATGAATACCATGCCTGTTTTTCTATCATGGGTATTCAACATTATTCACATTTTCTTATTGATTATATAGTGTCATGTATGAATTCCACATTTCTTTATCTTGGAATAAATGATTTTGATTAATTAATCCATATTGTATGATCCATGTGGCACATTTATGAAAGAAATGAAATGATTAAGAAGTGTGTGTCCTGATAGCGCTTCAATGCATTGGGTAAAGATAAGTGTCATGATATGTCTACTGAAATGAAGGTTTACTCATGATAATTCAGTTTCAATGAGGTTTTACTCATTCTCTATGTTCAATGAGCCTTTTACCATGCTAAAATCAGGTTAAATGTTATTTCCCCATTTCCATGTTGTGATAATCATGCTACATCATGATTTTTTGTTTATGTTTCTCTTATGATCGATTGATATAAAAATTTCTAAACATGTATTGTATTATTCATGTTATTCCTTGTTTACTCCCTTACTAGGATTTATTTCTCACCTTTTCTTATGCATGTCCTCAGGTTATCCCATGCAATAATAAGTATGAAGGTATGTGTGTGGTCATATAAAATAAGTTTTAAATAATGAAGTGTGTTTCATATCTTATAGTGTAATGTAATGTTTCTAATCCCCAAAAAACTAGACCTCTCTATCTTCTTTGTTGTATTAAGTGAATATTTTGTATAATAAATTATCTTTATGTGTGAAATATAGAGAAGGGTTGTTATAGTTGGTATCCGAGGATAGGTTTAGTTAGTTTTGGGATTTTGATTAGAATAACCTAGGGAAATCATTTGGGGTAAGACTATGTAAAATAAAAACATCCCTAATTTGTTGTGAGTATTTAGTAAGAGGATTATCAAGAAAATACATCCCTGTCTGGATACGAGAAAGTAGAGGCAGCTCTAGCACAAATGTTTCTAGCGGTAACACCCGAAAACACTTCTTTGAGCTAGACTCGAACGAGAAATGGTATACGAAAATGGGCCTTACTGTACTCTTGTTTACAACAATATCGGGGGATATAATTTGGTAATATCATAATCTTAGTATAAACCATTATCATGGGAATTAAAAAAATGCACCTAAGAATACATGTTAGGAAGTAGATCATGGATAACATAGATTAAAGCCTATAAATTCATAAGATAAGGAAATAAAAATAATTTATAAGTCATCCATTATTGTCTTTGGATCACTCTTTATGTGGTACCCCTAAATATCATTTTTTTCCAGCCAATGGTCAGTAATAGGAGTAATCGAGCTAAAAACTGATGCAAAGATCAGTGTGACAATTGTACTTATGAGATGCCAAATACGATGGGAGCGGGAATCTCAAACCTTGTCATGATAAACTTTCAGATAGCTAAATTTCTTAATAGAAACATTAGTCAAGATGAACATTAAACCCCCCTATGAAAGAAGAAGTATCAATAGAGTGATTCAGGAGACAAAGGCCTCCGAATTTTGAAAGATCATATGATCCCTCAATTACCGAACAATGGATCAACTCCATTCAGAAGATATTCTCTATACATCAATGTTATAAATAAGAGAACGTACTTCTGGATACTTATTGTAAGGATGATGATTCTGATCAATGGTGTAAATTGATAAAAAATACAAAGACTGAGAAAGATATCATGGTGGTTGAATGGAAGGATTTTAGGGAAATGTTATTCGATAAATATTTTCCACATACCCTCTAAATTATGATGGAACGGGAATTCCTTGACCTCAATGAAAAAAGATGATGTATCCATCAAATCATATGATGAAAACATTACAAGGCTTGCATGATATGCCTCTGGCATTGTCGTTACCCACGAATGCAAGGTTGAACACTTCTTTAGTGGGCTAAAACCTAGCATATTGAAAGCCTTGGTGATATGTGACTTCGATAGCTATGAGAGAATTTTCTAACATGACTTAAAAGATGAAGTAGAGATCAGTTAATCTTAGGGTTATAATAGGGATAATAATCATAAGGTGGACTTTAATTCTAGCAGCCCGATGGAAAAATCCAGTGGTGCTAATAAAATCTAGCACCCCACTTTCCAAAGGTGCAAAAAGAAGGACCCCAGAAATTGCCTGAAGGGGACGAGGAAATGCATTCGATGTGAAAGATAAGGGAACCTAGACATTTACTACTGAAAAGAAATATTTGCAGCTGTAAAAGAGGATATGAACACTCAGTCTGACCCTCAATGTGTTGTTCATTGCTTCAACTGCAAAGAACCATGGAACATTGAATACTAGTGCCATAATACAAGGGATTCCGGATGCCATTAACAACATACAAGGCAGAAAGGGATTGATTTTTTCAATCACTACCTCGAACATGAACCCAAAAAATGATGTGGTGATAGGTACGTTGGTTATTCATTCAAGAATAGAGAATATAATTTTTTATTCTCATTGTATGAATTCTTTTATATCCAGAATTTTTAGTAGAACAGTCTCAAAACCACCAAAAATAATAGAAGTAAAGATTTTAATGAGAATGGAAAATGTGGAAATCATTGAATCCCATGAATATAACTCCTACCGTATCATAATTTGTTGATTGATCTTCTCCTCAAACAATGTCCTAATCCCTTTGGTGGAATTTTATTCAATTCTTGGCATGGATTGGATTTATTTATATAGAGATAAGTTAAATTTTTTGTGAGAGGGTAATCACTCTCAACATGGTGAATCGAACCCCGATTTTGTACAAGTGCATGGAGGAGGATGAATCTTATTTTACACCACCATCTAATAAATTGATATTATTTCCATATGATCATGAACATCTTACTTAGAAGATTGAGTCTAGAAAATAATCATTCCTTGAAGAAATGCCTATTGTGAGTGAATTCACTGAAGTTTTTCTTGATAAACTTTCTGGTCTTCCTCCTAGAAGAGATGTTTAATTCTCAATTGATCTTATACCTGGGAAATTTCCAATATCCCAGACTCCATATATAATATATATTTTAGAGCTTGAGTAGCTGAAGAATCAACTATAGGATATCCTAGATAACGGTTTTACACTCCCAAATGCTTCACCATCGGGGTGCACCAGTCCTCTTCATCAAGAAGAGGGATGGTTCAAAAAACATTGGCATTGATTATTGTGATCTCAACAAAATAATGATAAAGAAAAAGTATCCTCTACCACAAATTTATGACTTGTGTGATCATCTATGTGAAGAAAAATAATTATCCATGGTGGATTAGTGGATGGGATATTACCAAGACATGGTGAAGATGAAAGATATCCCCATGACTGCTTTTCATACTAGATATGGTCACTATGAATTCAATGTATTGCCTTTCAGACTCACTAATGTCCTATAAATATTCATTGAAATGATTAATATAGTCTCTAAAGATTATATTTACCAATTTTTGGTAGTCCTTATCGATTATATTATAATATACTCTAAAACCAAGGAGGATCATGAGGATCATCAATGCACTGTACAAGAGACCTTGCGAAAGGATAAGCTCTATGAAGAGTAAAACAAGTTTGAGTTCTGGTTTAAGGTGGTATCATTCATGGGTCATATCATCATATAAAATGGGATATATATGGATTCCTCCAAGAGAGATGCAATTGAGGGACGAAGGAGGCCATCATCTGTAACATATATCTGTAGCTTCATGTGGTTTGCTGGATATTATCACCAATTTATGAGAAATTTATCATGATTTTCAAACCCTCAAACCAATATATCATGGAAGGGAGTAAAGTTTTCATGGATTGATGAATGTGAAAAGATATTCAAGGAGTTTAAATTAAGGCTTGTCACTAAACCTGTTCCCACATTACCCACATGTGGATAACACACAATCATTACCACCCTGGGAATGTGAACAAGGTAGGGGAGTCTCTATGAAGTAATGATCGAACAATTCTATTTTTGATGAGAATTGAAATGATCCAATATTATTAGATTTTATGAAGACTGACATGGGAATGATTATGAATGTGACATTATCAATACTTTTAAAAATGATTTCTCAACTGTCTCTTTTTGAAAGGTTAAAGGATGATTAGATGGATGATATGGGAATTTAGATGAAAGTGGAAACTATTATAAAAGGTAAATCATTGGAGTTCAATGTTAATGATGAAGTAATTGTGAAATTTGGGGTATGATTATGTGTTTCATCAGGTCCGGGGACAATGAACGAACATTTGGATGATGTACATAGTTCGAATTTCTCTATTGACCAATGAAACACAAAGATGTATCACGATCTCCAAGAGCATTATTGGTGGGATAACATGAAGAAGGAGATCACTGAGTATAAATCAAAGAGCCTCGTATGTCATGAAGAGAAGGATGGGAGGCATAAGTCTAAGGGGATGATGGAACTATTTCCCATACCAATATGGAAATGGGAGAACAGCACCATGGACTTTGGTACCAGACATAAAAATACATCAAAAGGAAACAATGATATATGGGTTGTTGTGGATCATCTTACAAAGAATGTATACTTCATTTCAATTTGAGGGGATTTCTCATTGGATCAACTGTCATGGATACATTTAAGAGGAGTGGAAAGGATACATGGAGTAAGACTATCTATTGTATCGGATCAAGATCCAAGATTTACCGCTATGTTTTGGAAGAGTCTTCAACATGCTCTAGATACCTATCATAACATTAGTATGAAGTATCACCCTCAAACTGATAGTCAATCAGATCAAACAGTCCAAACACTTGCAGACATGTTGAGAGCATACTCAATGAACTTCAAAGGAGGATGGGATCAAAACCATCCTCTAGTTGAGTTCTATTTCAACAATAGTTTCTATTCAAGCATCCAAATGGATCATTATGAAGCCATTTATGAGAATAGGTGCAGAACACCGACATATTGGGGAGAATATGGGGTGTGAAAACTCCTAGGTCTAGAAATGGTAGTTAAAATAGTTGAGAAGGTTAAGAACATCTAGTAATACATTAAATATTTTCAAAGGCGATAAAAGAGCTATGATGATAATCGTCGATGAGACTGAGAGTTTGATACTATAGAAATGGTATTCCTCAGTATATCACCTTGGAAGAGAGTTATGAGATTTTGAAACAAGTGAATGATTGTTTCAAGGTACATCGTCCCTTTTGAGATCCTTGATCACATTGTAGTTTGTGAATATTGACTAGCACTCCCATCAAACCAATATCAAGTACATGATGTATTCCATGTATCACTCTTGAGGAAATACATACCTGACCCATTGCATGTACTCAATCCAGAGGTGGTACCATTGGATAATGACCTCTCCTATGAAGTGATGATGGTGAATATCTTAGATCGTAGGAAAAAAGTTATACAAAATAGGATAATTCCCGTTATCGAGGTATTGTGAAAAAAAAAATATGTTTGAATAATCAATATGGGAATCAAAGGAAGTGATGAAGCATAGTTACCCTTAAGGGGAAGATTGTAACGATCCAAACATTTTTAATGAAACTTCTTCTTGATCTAAGTAAATGTATTATTATTTAAAATGAATATTTAACATATTAAATGATGTGGTTTCATGATTTTGGATTTCAAAATACGGTTACGAATTTTTACCACTGCTACTATAGCTGTTGAACAATGATAAATTGATTATTATAAATATAGGTCATTAACAAATCCAATTTAACTAGAAAATGGATGCGATTAAATCATTTAGAAGAGTTGATCAATATGAATCCCATTTTTCAGACCTCGAAAAGGAAGTGTCGTCACTGGGGTTCACTCTGTACCAAGCCCAAGTGGAGATTCAATACGTTATCCTCAAATAGAACCACCTATGGGAGAAGTGGATGTTGATAGTGGTTACCACCCAAGAGATGTTATCCGAGCCAACCCAATAGTCTGTCACCATTACACACATTACCCTTAGGTATTATGCTGGTGTTATAAGGGGATATGAAACAAGAACATAGAACTATGATTAGTTGAATTAGTTTTTTTGTATATAATAAAGAATATACATTGATTTTATTATTGTTACACAGTAAATGGTTATTAAAGAACAAATATTATTTTTATTTAACATTCATTTATGAAATATATTTTAATTAATTAATGGATATTTAATAAATAACAATTTTAAAAAATATTATTAATAAATATATTTTTAAATATAAATGATCTTCTAATTTATATGAATATAATATTAATTTTTATTAAGGTTTGAAAGTAGTTTTTGTCAAAACACATGAATTTTCGATAAATGTTAATTTTTATATTAAAAGAAAAAATTCATAGATATATAAAATTATTTAGATAATATGAATACCATTTTTTAAATCAGGATGTCAAAATTATCCAACGACGAGTTTTTCATAATTTTCTATGACAGTCAATTTTTTTGGGAAAAATTAAATATCTTTTAATTATATAATGTGTATTATGACATCATAATGACCAAATAGTAATGTAATAAAATTCTATAAACGGTATGTTTGTCCAATATACGGTTTACCAATAAAATAATGTGATTTTAGATATTTTTATTAATAATTTTATGGTTCTTTAGTGGACCCTCTAAGACTTATAAAACATTTTAACTTTTTAAATTTATTTCCATTAGAGTGGAACTAACCTCCACTTAAAAAAGCATAATATTTTAATATTTTCGTACATTTGACTTATAAAATAATGTTTTACACTCCCCTTTGGAAAAAATCATGGGAAAAACCAGGGTCTGGTTTCTTTTTTTGATTAGTTTAATGTGTGGTGTCCAAAACTTAAATAATAAATAATTCCCTCTCTTTTCCTATATAAACCCACCCAATCTCCCATTTCATTTTACTAAAAGCCTTTTGAGCTCTACCTAACCCTTAACTCGTATAAATAGAATCTTACCAAGGCACCCAAGCTCCCAATAATCTACTCTCAAGCCTCTCTCTAGCCTTTGGGAATACACTCCATGTTAGGGATTTCTTCCTTTCTCAAATTTTCAAAGTTTCTTTATGTGCCTATACCATTTTATTTTTAATTAAAATTTTTGGGGAATGATTTTTCACCCCCCCCCCCAAACATACCTAATTATATTTTACTTATGATAGACCTATTTATCTCTCATTAATTCCTCCTGTGTACACCAATTACCATGTCGAAATTCCGTAATGAATTTCTCCCTTCTCATTTACATTCAAGAAAATATTTTGTATTATGAATCTAAATCCCATTAAATATATTGGGAAAAGTATTGATATGAATCCCTTGATTTCCATTTCATGTAAATATCATGAGAACTCCATTTATCTCTCTTAAAACAGTTTTATTAATTCCTATGTCATGCCGTTATGTTGCCGAAATTAAACCATGATCTTCCAAGACAAAGTCATTGTATAGTGAATAACATGACCATTTCTCTATCAAGGATATTCAACTTTAAGAACGTTTACATATTTATTATTCAGATTAATGTATGAATTAAACATTCATTTATTATGGAATAAATGATGTTGATTAATCAATCCATGATATATGATCCATGTCGCACATTTGTGAATGAAATGAAATGATTAATAAGGGTGTGCACTAATAGCACTCCAATGCATTGGGTAAAGATTAGTATCATGATACATAATGTGAAATGAAGGTTTACTCATGCTCATTCATTTTCAATGTGGGTTTACTAATTCTTAATGTTCATTGAGCCATGGATCATGCTAAAATCATTTTAAATGTTGTTTCCACATTTCCACATTATGATAATCATTATATATAACCCCTTTATGTTCCTGTACTCCAATGATCTATTGATATTATAATTTCAAAACACATACTATATTCATCATTTTCATCACATGATTACTCCCTTACTGGGCTTTATAGCTCACCCTTTTCTTATGCATGTCCTCAGGTTATCCCACGCAATGCAAAGTAAAAACGAATGTGTGTGGTCATGTAAAATCATTTTTCAATAAAGATATGTGTTTCATGTTTTAAGTTTTTATGTAATGTTCCTAATATCCAAATACACTAAACCTATCGATATTCTATGTGGTATCAAGTGAATATTTTATGTAATAAATTATGTTTAAGTGTGAAATAAAGAGATGGGATGTTATAATTTTAATATATCATAGCATATGGTGAAGAGACAAGTTTCATAATAATTTCATCATTTAATCATATTATATCCCAGGGATAAGTAAATGGGTTTCATACGAATTTATAATTTTATAAACCTTGGACGATAAATGGGTTTATAAAAAACTTTTCATTATAAACCTTTCAGAGTAAAAATAAGATTGGTATCCTTGGTTAATATCCTAGTAACATAAATTACATCAATGAATATCATTTTATATGTAGAATGATTTTAATAGATAAATCCCTTACAAAATTTCATGAAAGAAAGAAATTTTATTTAAAAAAATATTTTTAAAAAATTGATCTTTTTGGAGGTCCTTTCATTCAAAATAATACGGAAAACATTTACAAGAATATTTAAAAACCATTAAAATCATTTCTTGAGGAAAATATCGTTTATTCTTTGAATTTTTTTTATAAAAACATAATTTGAAAAAAATAATTTCATTTAAAATAACCATAAATAATTATAAATTAATCATTAAATGATATAATTTTCATGCCTGAGGAAATTAATTTTATTCCATACAAGATAAAACATAGATTCTGGTCAAATTTTCTCAAAAATCCAGAAGAATTTTTTTTCCAAATGACATGAATATTGTTTTAAAAACATTTATAAAAATTAAATCATGTGTAAAAGTTTCATTAATGAACCATTTTTTAATTTAATAACATTTCTTGGAAACATTTTTCCAAAACATGGTTTTAGAAGAAATATGTTTTTTCGATCGAAGAGAGAAATGAAGACAATTTTTAATAATTTTTTTTGGTAATGTATATTAAATTAAGAGTTTAAAATTAATGGAAACCATATATTCTCATTAAATAACCATACTATAAGAACATACATGAGATTAGTTATTTATATATCACAACATTTCTTCATTATAATCATAATCATGAACAATCTCGATAAAAGATGAGATTGTGTCCTAAAACCATTTACACTTTGGTAACATTGATTCACAATACCGATGAATTAATAAATTAAAATTAAAAATATAAATAATTAAAATAATTATATTATTGTTCTGACATATCAAATGGGTATTATATACACCTCATAAACGAAGGTAGATTAATAACATAATATAAGTCAAAAAGAAGGCTATTTGAGAAGAAAAATTTATTACCACTTTGGTAACCTTTGAACTATAAACCACATGAAAGAGATATAAAAAATGGATAATTAAATACAAAAAAAATTAGTATATTAATCATAAAATATTTTCAGGGGTTGTATATATACAATATAAATGAAACAGATGGGTAATATGGCTTGTCTCTCATATAAAATAAATGTAAGAGGAAAATCAAATACCAATTTAGTAATCTTTTAAATCACAATCCCCAACAAAGAATCACATCAAATGAAACAATAAATATCATTAATGGTATTATATTTATTATATAACATTTTATATGGGAACTATATACCCCACAAAAATTAAATTAGTGGTGTATTTTTATATTTATCCTAGAAATAAAATTGAGAAAATAAATTCCTTAACTTAAGTATCGAATTTTTTCATAGTCATTCAAACCTCCTGCATAATAAATATAATTTAAAAATAAATATATCATATAACCATAATTTTATATATTGTATAATATATTATTTACTTATGAAAAATTATCACCCATTTATAAACAATTTCTCATTAAATTAACTTTCTGGGTAATAACAACTTGGTTTTCCATATAAGATTTGATTTTTAATTTTCTGTCATCTTACATTGATCATGGTTCCACCATCTATAGAATAATTACAATTTAATACGTTTCATATTTATACAAAAATTATAATTTTAATACCAATAATGAAATATGTGGTTGATAAATGAAGTATGTTACGATCATGGAGACGGTAGGTCGTACATACGCATGAGTAACATTTTAATTTCAATGATCGTTATGGAAAAAAGGTTAGTAATATATAAAAAAATTTTACTTCTTAAATTGATTTCCTTGATAGTGTGACTCACCTCCACATAAAAATCCAAATATTTTAATATGTTCATATAGTGAACTTATAAAATAATTTTTTCCACTCTCCTTTGGCCAAAACCATGATCAAAATCCATGGATTGGTTTAAGGTTTTGATTAGTTTAATGTGTGGTGTCCAAAACCGAAATAATAAATAATTCCCTATCTTTTCCTATATAAACCCACCCAAGATCCCATTTCATCTTCACTCAATTCTCTTTGAGCTCTACCAAATCCTTCCCCCCTATATCTAGAATCTTCCCAAGGCACCCCAAGATCCCAAGAATCCGCTCCAAATCCTCTCAAAATCCTTCGAGAATACACTCCATGTAAAGGATTTCTTCGTTTCTCATTTTTGTTCAAGATTCTGTATGTTTTTATACCATTTTATTTTTAATTACAAATATTGGGGTATGATTTTTCACCTCCCCCAAACTTTCCTACTTATGGTTTAATTATGATTGAACAATTTATATCTCATTAATGCCTCCCATGTACACCAATTACAATGTTGAAATTCCATAAAGAATTTATCTCTTCTCATTTTCATTCAAGAAAATAATTAGTATTATGAATCTAAATTCCATTATATATGCTGGGACATGTATTGATATGAATCCCTTACTGTACATTTCAGGTAAATATTACGATACATCCATTTCTCTTTCATCAAACATTTTTTTGAATTCTTATGTCAGGTTGTTATGTTGCCGAAATTTCACCACGATTTTCCAAGACAAAGTCAATGTGTAGTGAATACCATCCACATTTCTCTATCCAGGGAATTCACCTCAATGAAAATTAAATTATTTTTTATAGAGTTTAATGTATGAATTAAACATTCCTTTATTATGAATTAAATTATTTTGATTAATGAATCCATGTTATATGATCCATGTGGCACATTTATGCATGAAATGAAATTATTAATAAGGATGTGTCATGATAGCGCTCTAATGCATTGGGTAAAGATTAGTATCATGATTAGTATAGTGAAATGATGGTTTACTCATTCAAAATCATGTTCAATGATGGTTTACCCATGATCAATGTTTAATGATCCTTGGGACTTTCTAAAATCATGTTAAATTTTGTTGCAACATTTCCACGTTTTGATAATCATGATATATCACGCCGTCATGTTCATGTTTCTCTTATGATATATTGATATGACTATTGAAAATAATCTACAGTTTTCTTCATTTTATGACCTTTTTACTCTATTAATGGGCTTTATAGCACACCCTTTTCTCATGCATGTCCTCAGGTTATCCCATGCAATGAAAAGTAAGAAGGAATGTGTGTGGTTATGTAAAATAATTTTTGAATAAAGATGTGTGTTTAAACTTTTATGTTATTATGTAATATTCATACTTCACAAATACACTAGAACTCTCAATATTCTATGTTGTATCAAGTGAATTTTTTTTGCAATAAATTATGTATACGTGTGAAATAAAGAGTGGGGTTCTTATAATTTCACAATATCATAACATATGGAAAAGGGACATGTTTCATAATCATTTCATCATTTAATCATAACATATACCATTGATAAATAAATGTGTTTCATAAATTTTTTTTAATTGTATATCCCATGGGTGATTAATTGGTTTTATGAAAAACATGTCATTATAAACCTTTCAGAGTAATAATAAGAATGGTATCCCTGGTTAATATCCTAGTAACATAAATTACATCAATTAATGTCATTTAAGATGGAATTTTTTTAAAAGATAATTCACTTCAAAAATTTCTTGACATAAATAATGTTTCTTTAAAAAACACTTTTTTTAATAAAAGTATTTTTTGAGGTCATTTTTTGAAAATAAAACAGAAAAATTATATAGGAAGCTTTAAAAAATCATTAAAAGTATTTCTTGAGGAAAATATCCTTTATTATTTGAAAAACAAAGATTAAATTAGAATTGAAAAATAATAATTTCAATTAAAATAAACTTCAAAAATAATAAAGTAATAGTTAAATGAAATAATTGTCATTCTTGGGGAAATTTCTTTTATTCCATAGATGTTAAAATAATGATTCTGTTCAAATTTTCGCAAAAATCTAGAAGATAATTGTTTTCCAAATGACATGAATATTATTTTAGAAACTGTTGTAAAAATTAAATCCTGGGTAAAAAATTTCATTAATAAACTATTTTCATAATTTCAAAACATTTATTGGATACATTTTTACAAAACATGGCTTTAGAATAAATATGGTCTTTCCATGAAATAATAAATAAGGAAAATTTTTATTAAAAAAATTTTATTGTAAAATTTATTACATTAAGAGGGTACACATAATGTAAAACATGTATTCTAATTAAATAACCGTACTATAAGAATATACATGAGCTTATTTATATATATATCATAATATTTCATCATTAGAATCATAATCATGAACAATATCGATAAAAGATGAGATTGTAACATAAAACCTTTACCACATTGGAAACATTGAAACATAAAACCCATTAAATAATAAAATTAAATGAAACATAAAAATTATGAAAAGAATTATATTAATGGTATAATATATAAAATGGGAATTATATACACCTCATAAAAAGAAGATTTTTGAATAACATAATATAAGTCCAAACATGCTGTTTGATATGAAAAATTCATTACCACTTTCATAACCTTGGAACTATAATCCACATGAAAGAGATATCAAAAAATGTATAATTAAATCAAAAAAAATTAAGTATATTAATAATAAAATATATTCATGGGTTGTACATATACCATAAAAATGAAACACATGGTGAATATGTCTTGTCTCTCTAATAAAATAAAAGTTAGAGAAAATTCACATACCACTTTAGTAATATTTTTAATCCTAATCCCCAAAAAATAATAACATCAAATTAAACATTAAATATCATTAAAGGTATAATTTCTATGATATAACATGTCATTTTGGAACTATATACCCCATACAAAAGAAATTAGTGGTGAATTCTTATATGTCTCCTAGAAATAAAATTGAGATTATAAATTCTTTACCTTAAGTATCGAATTCCTTCATACACATTCAAACCTCCTATTTAATAAATATAATTTTATTATAAATATATTTTATAACCATAATTTTATATATATCATGTCATATATTATTTAATTATGAACATTTTTCACCCAATTATTAACAATTTCTTATTAAGATAACCTTCTAGGTAATTACTACTTTTTTTCATATAAGATTTGATTTGTAATTTTCAGTCCTCTTACATTGATCATGGTTCAACCATCTACTGAATAATATTAATAAAAAAATTATCATATTTATACATCAATTATAATTTTAATACCAATACCAAAATATGAGTTTGATAAATGACGTTTGTTACGATCACGGAGATGGTAGGTCGTACGTACGCATGAGTAACATTTTAATTTCAATGATCATTTTGGAACGAAGGTTAGTAATATATAATATTTTATGAATTATAATAATATGATAAATAAAAAATTATTTCTTTAAATATAGTAATACATATAATCCTTGAGGTACTGTGATGAAAAGAGATAGTCACATCGCTTCATGAAGGTGATAGTCCACACGTACATGAACAACATCATCATCTTTTAGTGAGTGAAAAGGTACGAAGAAAATGATATATTATCTATTTAGAATGATAAATATTTAATTAATATCATAATTATATCATTTATATTACATGTATTCATTAAATTTATCCTTATTATCTTCCATATAATGATTTATCGAAAAATAAGTCATATCACTTCACGAAGTGGTAGTCTTCCACACACACAAATGATGTTATCATATCCCCTGTGAAATGGAAAGTAAAATTGTATTTATGATATAAATAATAATTTTCTATAATTATGTTATAGATCTCATATATATAATTTATATCCATCATAACAACCAACTGAGATATGTTGTAATGGGAAAAATAAATGATATCAGTTCGCTACATGGTAGTCCGCCATACATACGAATGATGATTTCATAATCAATTTGATGGAAGTATAAGTGGTTGAAACTATTTATCTTAACATATAAACATATCGGTATTTTTAAAATATTTGTTTTATTATATCATCATTTTTTAAAACGAATTGAATGAGTTGGAGGAAGGAATAAAATAAAAATTCATTTTGAAGAACATTACCTCTTCTGCGTGTATCGACCTTTGGTTTGCACCATAATCCTTAATAGCTTGGATTTATGTGCAAAATAAGGCATCTATAATAATATAAGGTAATTTGGGAAGTTATTTCGGTAGGTATTGGCCAAACAAAAAGGGTCTGAATGTGTGAAGATTAGAGGAGATGGGTGGCCTTTAATAACTGAGGTAAGTGGTGAACTTGTAATTTTTTGGATAAAAAATCGTGCAAGCACGTGTTTCTAATGTAACAAGGCTTACAAATCGATTATTATGAATAATTAGACATTATTGTGTCGAAATAGGGGCATAAATAATATTTTATACATGTTTTTTGTAATTTTATCCATTATCATTTTAGGATAACTCCACAGTATACCAATTTTTACCCTAAGAGCGATAACTAGTTTTAACTATTATCAGTACTAATTTTGGAAAAAATTAAGTTAAAATTATTATATAATATAAATTGTTATTAATAGAAATTTCTAATCAATTTTTAAAACATAAATTCACAGAAGTGTAAATATTTAACTTAATGTTAATCCCGCAGACACGATGAGTAAATGGGTTTTCAAGGAGAAAAAGTTCAAAATTTTGCATGGTAATTATATTAAAATTAAATATGAAACTGATAAAAATGACCTTAATTGGACTTATAGATATTTAATGGAACTATTTTTTAAAAAAAATTGAAAATATAATTTAACACAATAAATAATTCAAATGAAATGTCATTTTTCAATTAAAATTATTTATGTTTAATTATTTATCAAAAATAAATCTTTTGAAAAAAATAAAAAAAAAACCCTAAGATAATTTTTAAATTATTATTTGTAAAAATAATTTTATTTTTTTAAAAAAATTTCTAAAAGAGTTAAAAATTTGTTTTAATATTTGTGTGAAAAAGGATAGAAAACCAATTTCTTTTGAAAAATATAGTTTTAAGCATAAAATTAGATTTATTCTTAACTATTATCTGGAAAACACATAAAATTAATGTTTAAAATTCCCTTGAATATATAATATATAAATTTAATTAAAATAATTTACCAAAAGTGGGTTGTTTAATTTTCTAGGTAATGTGCATTTGTGAGCATAAAATTAGTTTTTTCAAAATGAAAGATTTACTTTATTTTGAATTTTTTTTAATTCTAATTAATTGGAAACAATATAATTAATTTTATATACATGAGTAACCCACACATTTTTATAATTTATTCAATCCTATTCATACCCACCATTCCAATGCCTAGGTGATATCTATCATATTATAATATTTTAATAATATGTCATGTTTCGTTTAAACATAGCGATGTGTGTAATGAAAGCTAAAATTAGCGATATATATAATAATAAAATATTTACAATTTTAAATTAATTTTTAAAAATATTCCAATAAATGTGGGGGTGTTACATATACCCACCTTAAAATTATTTTCATAATTTATCTTGGTCATCGAAGGTTTAAGATTAGAAAATTTCTTCAGAAAAACACACATCATAAAAATGGTGAATACAATATCTTATTCAAAAAAGATTTTGATATGTAAACTTTATATAGAATAATTCATACAAGGTTTGAAAATAGATGAAAATATCTTAGAATTAAATATATGGATCTGAAATAATTTGATTAATAATTATAGATAGTTATAGAGATCCTTAATATCAATAAAGTAGGTTATACAAAGAAGGTGAACACCCAAAAAACACTAAACCAAAGTGTCATGAAAAAGGTCATTAATATAATCAAAATTTATGAGAGTAGAACAAAATATAATTTCATGATCCGTTTTATAATGTTGGGGAATTTTCATTCCATCAATGCTATGAAAATATGAAATTGTACTTACTAAATTTATTTTTATTTGATATTCACAATTTCATCCTTTGGTTGTTTCTTGATCAATTTTCACTTCATATCTTACTATGAGAGATTATTTTCTTCATTCCTGGAGAACTAAATAAGATCCATAATTGAAAAAAATCCATTCCTTATTTCCCAAGTTAAAAATTGATTAGAACATGTTATACAATATGGATAAATCCTTATTTAGTAATGTAACAAGTTAATATGTGAATCCTCAACCAATGTTTAACTTTAACCACTCCACAAAAGTATAACCTTATTACCCTTCAAAAATTCAAAATAACTGGATAAGGTTACTAAATTTATCAAAATAAACATAAAATTATTCCCACATATATTCGAATGTTTCTCTTGATTGTCAGAAAAAAGTGAATACCATAATTATGTTTTTTCTTAAATCATAGTAACAAATTGAATTACCAAAAATCATTATACATGATTCCTCATTCCTTACATAACATGAACATTATTTTATATATTCCTTAAATTCAAAAATGATGTAAACACCTTCAATGATATCATACACCAATATTTCAACAAATCATTAATATGTTCCAAGGTAATAAGCACTATCCAATTTATATTGTCATAATCAACTTCTATTTATTGCAACATAATTATCAAAATATAAAAAACAAATTATGTGTTATCATACCATAATCAAATTACCAAATGACCATTAAATAACTTTTTTAGTCCATCAATACCATTTAACATATTTTTGAAAATCCATAATGAAAATCTTATACAGAACAATCCATATTTATTTCATGATTCATTTAACAGAATCCTTGAATTCAAATAATTTAATAATTTAATCATCTCACTTCCTTAAAAAACATTCAATTATAATTCATTCCTATATTACATAATACCTCTATCCTTTTATAGGTCATTTGTAGTACCTTCATCAAAAAGAAAAAAACAATTGCTCATACAAAGTTACTATTTCTATTAAATATATTTACTCTTAGGACATCGATATTAGTAATTTCCATAAATTATACATCTAAAAAAATTAAGAGTTGATGATAAATTAGGGAGGACATAATTATCACTTATTTTATTAATAGATATTTTCAAATTTCCTTTACTGTAACTTTATTTGTATCTGTCTGTTATACACCAAAAACATAATATCATCCTTCTGAGATATTCCGTTGAGCTCATCTTCCCACATTCTTAACATATGGAAAACTGAATCTTCATTCCTCGATAGTCTTTGCTACCTAAACCCTCAACAAACTCTACCCTTATCTTATAGGTTGAGACCCAGAGTTAGTTATGGGGAACATTGTTAATCATGTTATGTGGTAACTGATTCGGCTAAATCATAATATCCTTCACTCAAGTCATCATCCCATTTGGATTCCCAATAGAAAATTTTTCATCACATTCCATATTAACCCAGTTACTTATGGTTCTTTCAATTGAATAAAACTAAAAAATATTCCGAGTAATTCTAAACATAATGGAAAACCACATAGTCTGAATAATAATTTATTAGATGTATAAATCAAGACACATTCTATTAAAGCTATGGTTCCTTTTTTATCCTAGGTCATCCATGATAATCCTTTAATTAAATCATTTATGATGGTTCATAAAGAGTTTTGTGAATTTCCAATGTATATCCCTTATGTGTGTCAAACCAGGTGTGTAGAAACGATCTTTTCCATGCACTTGGTGATGATTATGTCCATACCAATGAAATTTTTTATTAATTAGTATCCCTGAAGTACATATGTTCTAATTCCTAATCTTCTTTTAGTATCTATATAGGGATGAAATTTCTTCGAAACAACTCACTCAATCCTTTACCAAAATTTTACGACATTTTCCTACACTTTCATACATCCTTAGAATTATCTTTAGACATGAACTTAAATATCTCATTAATGTTTTCTCATAATCACTTGAAAATGTTAACTAAACCTTTCCTCCGATACAAATTATAGTAACCTAGGTTTTTCATATATATAAATATATATCAAAACTGTTTAAAAAAATATTCAATGCTTTAAAAAAAATTCTGAGGACCATAATAGATTAGTTTAATTGGAGAATAGCTACACAATATTATAATTTGTTGAAATATATTCATTTTTCCTCTAAAATATCACCCCTTTAGTAATATTCGCAAACATGCCATACATAAAACCTTTCTTCATAATCTAGGGAAAGGAGACAAAATAAAGTGGTAGATCATATGTTGTGTAAGGGTAAATAACAGAGATACTTAAGAGAAACATGAATATAAATATATGAAAAATAGAGAATGAACTTTTAAAATCATTCCCATCATATCAAAAATCATAATCATGAGTGAAGACATAAATATTGGACGTTCATAAGACTTGAATCAAAATAAATTCAAAGAACATAGACCAAGAGAGCATAAAATTTTTATAAGACTTGTAATTGTGGAATACACTTAGGAATTGGAAATCATTTAGATTTTAGTCAAGGGTTATTTATAAG
Organism: Viscum album; assembly: GCA_963277665.1. Taxonomy (NCBI): domain Eukaryota; kingdom Viridiplantae; phylum Streptophyta; class Magnoliopsida; order Santalales; family Viscaceae; genus Viscum; species Viscum album. The sequence continues at coordinate 1,099,832,732 of OY728157.1, forward strand.
TATATCATATTGGAATGATTTTACTCCAGAAACTATCATAGTAGACATGGTTCACTCTCAAGACCATTATATCGAACAATGTCTCATAATAAATTGAATTCCCAATCTCTTCCAGTCCTATTTATCTAATGTTATATAAATAATTACCCAATTAATTGGAGGATAATATAGGACATAACCATAAAAATATTAAATTCATACGTATGTGTGCCACAATATAATAAAACATTCATCATAACATAAAACATAAAATTAAAAGGGTTTCAAAAATATTTCATCATATTATAACCTTTGGAAAAAAGGATTGTTTCATAACCATTTTATATCTTCCTAATAGCATATTCCATGGAAAAATAAGTGGGTATCATAAGAATTTTTTATGGCATAACCCTTGGAAGAAAAATTCCATTCATAAAAATATTTTTATCAGAAACCATTCAGAGTAATAATATAAATTATATCCTTGTTTTATATCCTTAGTAAATCATAAATTATATAAAATGATATCATATTTTATGGAGAATAATTTTGAAAGAAAAATCACTTGGAACATTTATTGAGGAGAATATGTTTTTTTTGAAAAATATTTTTTTTAATATATATAAAATTTTCTTTGATAATAAAATTAAATATTTATAACCTGAGTTTTAAAAAATCATTTAAAACATTTATTGAGGGAAATTTACATCCCAATTTGGAATAAAATTTTTAAAACATAAAACATTTTTGAAATAATATTCATTGAAAATAAACTTGTAAACATATAATAGAAAATTCAAAGATATTAATGGTCATGATAGTAGGAAATTGAATTTGTCCCGTACACATTAAATCAAATATTCTTATCACTTTTTATGGTAAAATAGGAACATGAATTTACTGGAAAATGACATAATGATTATATTCAATTTTTTTTTTGTAAAAAGTCAAAATGTGTAAAAAGGTCTCTAAAATTTTATTTGGAGAATTTTAAAAACAAATTTTTTAAATTTTTTTTGGAAATATTATTTTGGAAGAAAAAGTGTTTTATGAACGAAATGAGAAATAAAGATGATATTTCTTAACACCATTATGTTGAATTATTGAGTACATAAAGAGAGGAAAATTAATGGAAAACATATATTCTCATCACATAACCAAAGGAGAAGAAAATACATGTGTTTCTTTATATACATAACATAATATTTCATCATTGGAGTCACTATCACAAAAAATCTTGATAAACGATGATATTTTAACATAAAACCCTTACCACTTTAAAATATTTGAATCATAATCCACATGAAAGAATTATATTAAATTTTTATATCGATTACATTTTATTTTTTTGTATTTAATATTAAAAAATATATGTATATTTTTTTGTAAAAGATAACTGTAAAATACACTGTTTATTATCTTATACCAAAGGAAAGCCTCCCCAAGGTTGAGTCAATAAGGTCTATTTTTCTTGTTTCACATAGTTATGGAATCTTAGTAGTATTAAGTGGTAAGAACCATCCAATTCTTGAATGTGTTTTTGTAAAGATAGACTATGTGATGAGTAATTCCATGTAATCCCTTCTATTTAATACATTACCTACGGTTTTTACATCAAATGAATAAGAGAACATATATCCCAACACAGTTTATCATTTAGACATGTATAGTGAAGGTATTTTGACATCCACATCAGCAAAAAGATATAATGGGAGGTTGAATATCAACTCATACAATTATGTAGCCATGGATACAAAATTTGGATCTAAATATAAACTTAATAATGAAATATTTTTACCTACAAGGGATGGAATGTAAAGCTATTATGGTTTGAATTTATATTCCTCTATAATTTTAGTGATTATTAATAATGTTAGGGGGATCAAATAATCACATAAATTAATTTTCTATTCTATTTGATTCAATATAAATTAATTGCATATAATTACTATTCATAGAACTTAGAATCACATATACACCATTCATCAACTTGATTCAAATATTCATGAAGGGAACTGCATGCATTCCTATATGACCAATAATAAAGTGTGAATTTGATGAAAAAACTATATGTAGGTGAACCTAGTTAACTCATACAGTAAATTAATATCCATTAAATTTAGAATCCTAGATAATTTAGTTTCCCTTTATATCATTTATTCCAACTTCTATGTTTTTAAAAGAGGTAAACTATAGAAAAACAACATTTAACTTCTACTGATGTTTCCACTTTTAGTTATATAGTTCCCTAGTTTGGTGAAATCACTCAGAGGGGGGAGGACTGAATTGATGACACTTTTCTATTTTTATGAATGAATCTTATTAATTTAATCATTATAGTCAGAAAAAGCTTTTATCGAGTCCTCTTAATATCTCTAAACATTAAAAAATTTACAAAATATAAAAGGCTTAAAACCCAGCAATTTATAATGTTTTGTCTCAATGTGAGCCTACTCTTCCATAGGTTTTTATCATGCTTTCATAAAATGTTTATTAAATAATAAAAATCGTGATTGAAAATAATGTTTTTCTACTAAATTCGTTTATGGATAATATTTTGAAATAGTCATCAAACAATCTCTTGAAAGGAATAGCCTTCAAGTGATCACCAGGGTCACATCATGATGGGTTATTTATACAATCTTCATCCAGTCAAAGCTGTCTCCGTAGAAGATTCTTCACACCTCCAAATTGGATATATATACATCCTATATTTAGTTACTCATGGGTCCTCTCAAACACCTCATTTGAATAATTAATACCTTTTCATTAATTGAATATAGGCAACCATTTTTTATTCAAGTGTAGAAGTCCCCTTATCTTGAGGATTGCTTCATCCGAACCATTGAATCTCCCAAAAATATGATGATATCACATGTTTCCTGAATTTTTTCCTACTTATCTCATTTTTCTTCACATCAAAATTTTGTATGTAGTGTTGGAATCTATATTATTATTCATAAGTCGTTATTTCTTCCAAATATTAGTAATATTGAAGGGTTCTCTCTCTATCTTCAAACATAATACATCTTCATTCACTGAAAATTATATTCATTTAATTGTGAATTATATTCCCATAAATAATTATAGAAACAACACCATTTAGAACCAAGAAATATCTCACATCCTTGCAAGATATATTTTTTTTAAAACATCATCATAATATTGATATCATAACATCATTAAAAAGGTGTAGGATTATGGGGATATAATATTTCTAGAAAATATCCCATAATATTCTATTTTTAGGAAATTCAATTCCTCACTCATTATAGTAATTATTGATTTGGAACAAAAAATTATCCTACTATATCATGTTATTTAATGGTTCAGGTCACCTTTGATATATCCATTCTTTTCTCCATTTAAAAACTGATGTACTACTCAAGATATTTTACTCTTCAGGAATGATTCTATAAAATGTATTTGATTTAAATTAGTGTAAAAACCCTCCATGAAATAATCGACTCATTCATAATGTGTCACCAACAATTCATTTGTTTAACTATTATCCCTTTCATACATAATCACCTTCAGCTGATGCTTCAACCTCACCTTGAATCACAGTCCATTAAATTCAATATAATGTTCTATCAAGGAAGAACATCACAGAATTGTCACCTTATTTTATTTTTTATTTATTTAGAATATTTATTCTGAATAATCCCCATATTTATTAATGAAATTCATCCATAGGGATCTTTTTATTAACATATAGTTTTTTTTAAATAATTCAAATATGTTTATCACCCTTATATAGATCAAAAATATGAACATGTTGTTTATGAAACACCTAAGATGATTCTTATGCACATGATGCATCCATAGATGATTCTTAAGAAGTGTCTGAAATGATTTTTACCCACATGATGAATCTATATATGATTATTACCTAGGTAATGGAAAATTTTTATACAGATATGATTCATTCAAACACAATTCTAGGAAATTTTTATAAAAAACAAGATGATTGTTCCACAACTTTAGATATCATTTCATTTTCTATTACAAATTCTAGACTTTTAAATTTAGACTAGAGGCACTTAAAATATTATATGTCCCTCACAGAAGTTCTTAAAAATAAATCCCAGAGTTATTCATCTCAATATTAAGAAAAAATTACATGGTAACTCAAGAATGTATTCTATAAATTTTAGTCTTGTTTTTCTCCACACTTTGAACTTGTTTTACCCTATGTATTCATATTTTTACCATATGTGTAGAAGGGTATCGTATAGATAATATCATAAAACATAAATCCTCTATTCATAACATATTATAGACAATTATTTTCATACTTTTTATCACTTTTAGTAGACACACACAACTTCTCAATAATCATCACATGTAAATGGTTGTAACTTTGAAGTTGTCTAGCCATGTTTTCCATGTCAAATCTAAATTTCCTTTCCCATTTATAACGGGAACACCTTGTACTCTTTTCAATACTTCCAAAACACATATTTACATCCTACTATCATAAAAAATCATGTAAAATATTTGAAATCAATAAATAGGGTCTTTAGGTTCAATGGAGGTGACATTAGCATGATCCTCAATCACTCATATAAGAAGTGTGGGAGACCATATTAAAAGAAAATTCTGAATGAATTTAAATCATTATTATCATACAATTACGTCATTTATTTTTCAATAAAATTAAAAAAAATTAATGGTTCAATAATAAATGTGGAAATCAGGTGACCAATATTTATCTTGATATGTTCTTATCAGATATACAAGGGATCCCTAGTTATCCTCACATTTTATTTTCTCATTTGGATCATTCCCTATTTGCTGAATCTCTATTATTAATCAAACTAGGAAACTTTATGGAGTGTTATTGTCACTTATTTTTCTATAAACTGTAATCTATGTATATCTATTTTGAACACACTACACATGCATCCTTGAGTGCACCCATCAGTGAATAACCATGACATAATCTTTAAAATAATCTAGGTAGATTTTATGGTGTCATACCAGATTGATTTTAAAACCAACATAAAATTTATACCTATCATCAATATCTAAAAAGGAAAATATTCCTACTCGACACCAAACATCAAGAGAGATGGGAAGATGATAACTTTTAAATCCAATTTTGGAAGGGGAAACTCTTAGTAGAAATCCTTTTTGAATAATAATGGAATGATCGATATAGGAATATTGTTGTATTAAACGATTTGAAGAATAAAACTACCATCTTACATTAATTCATATAAGAATATAAATTCAAGGGGAACATCAATATGTAGCTTTAATATAGTTCCTTCACCATAGATGTTGAGTAAGCTTGATTCATATTAATTTAATTATTTTTCTTTCAAACTTATAGTTTTACTACTAAAGAATATTGGACAATACCTTTGGTAGGTTGAGGAATGTATTGTCCTTAATAAACACTCATTATCCATTTATATGGATCAAAATATTAATTTTGAATCCTTTCCATCAAAGGAACAATTAAAGAGGCTATCAATAATGCCTACCATGATTGTGTCTACGATCTAACAGTTTTCATGGATAATTTAATTTTATATGATATTAAAACAACTATAATAATTTCATTCAGATATGTTCTGTTATTTTCGTTATCCTTAACCCCAAGGTGGATAATTACATTTCCTTCTACCAATTTTAACCAATCAACATGTAAAACCTCCCATACATGGTCCTTGCCAAAATTCCTAATGAAAAAGATCCCTCTGTCTTATTAGCCTTATATCAGAAGACCATTAAGGGGTTTTCAAGTGTTTTAATATTCATGTCACCATGATACTTACACAATTGGTTCATGGGGATATCATCCAAAATGTTATGTGTTATGTCATTATTGTAAAAATTGATATATATAAAGGATTATAATAAAATTTATTGTAATTTTATTTTGAGGGTTTTGAGAAACTATGGATTCATAGAGTGGTTATGTGTCTTATTATTGAGAATATACTCATCACTATAGTTATCAATAACTCTAAGAGAAAGGAAGTTTGGGTTATTTATATTTATGCATGGACTCTGTTGATGAGATCCAATTTCTCCCGATCATCATATTCTAGTGTAATTTGTACTAAGAAGGAACCTCAACAATTCGAACTCTAATAGAGAGGTTCTTACATTTAGAGGAAGATACATCTCTATAAGAATTTTGAATATAAACTTTATGGATTATTTTCTATTCTTCATTAATGGAAGGAAAAAATCCATTCAAATATTTAATGGAATATTTAATAATTATTAAAAGTGGAGTGGTCATTAGACAAACAACATTAAAAGTAGGGTGCTCATATCCAATAATAAATCGACTATGTTTTCAAAACATATTAAGAAATTGATTAGTTTCTAAATTAAAAATTTACCCATTGCTTGTCTTAGAGAGCTTTTTTCATCATGAATAATACAAATCCATTTCATTAATGATCTAGTTTATAGGATCATTGGCTGTATTACAAACTAGAAAATACATTATTATATTTTGTAATAAGGATCACCCTCCTTAGTATAATTCCCACCTCTATTCACATCCCTTTATTTTTTGGTAATTTGGGTTCCCATAAATATTATTAATAACATTGAAAACAACATCAATGGTTTCATGAGGGAATCACACCAGGATGGATGATTCCACTAGTTCAGTTGGGAATCTTAAGTGAATCATTTTGATAAATAGTGGATGAACAAAAATGGTATGGAAGAATTTATGAAAATCATGATGTTGTAATGTGCATGGGATGCACTTGAATTCTAGTCATTGTGGTCACGATTCATCCATTCCAAATACAATAAGATCCACACTATTTTAAATAATGATAGATCGTCTCCATTCCCACTCTAGATGTTTCATAAAGGAACCCATTATTCTATCCTTTATCACTCACTATATATTAAATATCTCAATGATGTACCATTATAATAGATCTTTCCCCATTCCTGGGTTTTTATAACTTGGTATGAGTGTATAGATAACCATGGATCAGGCATGGTTTGTTAATATAGTCCTTGATAATGATCAAGAAGTTTATCATTCCCAATATTAGTATGTCTGAAAAACTATATCATAATGGGTTTATTCCATCTATACCAATATTTTTTGAAATATTTATATATAGAACTAATTCATTTTAATAAAATATCAAAAATGTATACCAAATTTCTCATAATAATAAACATACCATGAATACTTATCTTCTTCGTATGGATCATTTAGTACCATTCTATCCATATAGAAAACCATATCTAGTGAAAGGATGTAATATTGGCCTATAAATGTTCATGTTTCTCCAAATATAAAATAGATTCATAAGATCTATTTTTATGTAATGTGTATAAGAGACATTAATTTTTATGTTTCTTGAGATTAGTATGTAAATATCCATTGATCAAATTTTTTTGATCAGATCCCAAGTTCGTTTTTTGACATTGTAGATATCTATTAAATGGATTTTTGGTTTCAGAACATTGTTATAAATACTAGTTTATGGGTACTCTATGAGGCATACAATTAGGCCAAGAACCAAAACTAGTATTTAACACATGGTGACTATAATGCTTTATTTGATTAATAAAATGGATTCAAAATATATTGGAATCAAAAAGTATCCAACATTCTGCAACTTTCACCTTTAATTTTACTATTTCCAAAATGGAATTTATTGATCTATGAAAGGAAAAATTGTCTCCTATAAGGTACCTAGTGATGGCTTAAAAATCAATAACTACGGTTCATGCACCAATGGTATCATTTTTGAGATGATATCTTTCACAATTATTCAGGATTCGTTATGTTTGCATTCAATACCTTCTATGGGGAGGGAAACTCACTCTCCACAATGTTCTAAGCTATGTGTCGTAGTATTTTTTTTCTATAGGTATCTATAACAAACACCTATATTATGTGTAATAATATTTGGACCTACTAGTGAAATTATTTTCTATTTTGTATCTTGTTCATTTGATCATTTTTTTTCTCTGCTTTGGAATGTAGATGATAGATTGAACATGGTATAGTAATTCAACATACCAGGAATGATTGAAATACGGTGACATAACTATTTGATGGTAATGTTTTCCAAGATGAAACTCTTTATTTTTTTTATTAGCATAGGTTACCTACCCCAAATCTATAAAAATATTTTTGATTGGATTCCCTTAGGTTCTAGTACATTAAACTCCCTTGATCTATGTTATAGAAATTTCACCCCTTAATAAAAGATTGTTATTAAAAAATAAGTTTATTATATAATTATTCATTTGGTAACATCAGATATTAGTTGAATCAACATTAATTAAATTTAGTTTCATCCACATCAGTCCAAGATGTAATGTCCTATATTTTATATGTATTATTTTTAAATATTATATGGATTAATTTCAAGATGAGACGCTGATACGATATGCGATTATGAGGCCTACTGTTCCTGGAATATATGTTTGAAATACAATAAAATATAAAATAGCTTCTCCACACATATTTCTTGAAAAAGAGAAATAACATTAAAATGGGTTCCCATATCAGAAATTTGATGTCACTGTTGCATTCAGAGTAACAGATTTAATATAGGCATGACCTAAAATCGGCCGATGTGGGTATGCTATAAAAATTAGTTTTCAGATGTTTTAATGAATAAAATAAATTGCGTATTTATTTTATTTCATTATTTTTCCTCAACATAGTGTCACAGAGACTATTTATATTAAATAATCATACAGATAAGGATCCATTGTTAAAATTATAACCTTGGAATTCTCTACAGGCTCTGGAAAGAAACCCTGGTAAATTCTCTCGGTGGGAAAAGACGGCATAACCTTGGATCGATGACAAACGTCGTTCTTGATGGATACCAATAACGGCGATGACAAAACATCTGATCTTCTTTAGAGAGTGATCCAAAACAATGGTAGGTAATGTTGTGTTTATTTCACTTTTATAATTCTTGTATTCAATAGTGAACATAAACCAACCGATGAAGTGGTTGATCCATGGATCGATCGTTCTTATGGGATGAGCTTCAATTGTGGAGTTTTAATGGGTTTTCATAATAGAGAATAGATTTTTATTTATTTATCTTTATTATGGGAATGGATCAAGGATGGAATGAAGAATAACCAAGGATCATTCCTTGGGTTTTCATTATGAATTTCTTTTCAGATATTTTTCTACGCGTTCTTAGCTCTTCATTCTTCGTTCATCATGGGTGATAAATAATTGATCATTGGGCCTTTTCTTCTTGGAAAATCGATCCAAAATATATGATCTGACATCGAGGTGACATAGAGTGGGTGTGATGATGATGGAAATGGATGAATCAATGTGATTCGAGAATACCCATTCTTTAGACAATTAATGAGTAGATGAATAGAATCGGATTTCAGAGATGATTGACGGCCAGAAACTCACCGATTTTGTATTGAGATGGAGAGATAAAACTAAATCAATCATTTCAATGTGAATAGACCATTAGATCAAGATACAGGAGATCAATTGAAGCATGAAGATGAAGAATGGTGGATTCTAGAAACTCTCAAAGAACATCGAGAGTAACCCATGGTTACACGGTGTGTGGACCCCTCTAAGAGGCGTCTAGGGTTTCAGCAGTTAGTTGAATGCCACACAACATATAAATTTATAACATAGTGTGCAGACCCTTCCCAAAGACTTGATGTGTATCTCAAGAGATACATTGACATGGGGTGGAGAACACTAGTTTCCTACACAACGTGTTCTCAACTACACAACTTAGCCCAGACCAGATACATGGGTCACCCCTTGTACAGGTACATGGGAATGTAAACACGGGATGATGACGTGTACTGAAGCATGAACAAAAAACATGGGCGGACCCCAGATGGAAGGACATGGAATGTTACCCTTCTACACAACATGTACCATTATTCTACACAACATGTTCTAAATAACATGTTCCGTTTTATAGGGGCAATACCTAGGATCAAGGGACATGGCGTATGACCCTACTACATGATGTGTATCTCTTTCTACATGGCTTGAATATATTTTCCACCATATCATAGAAACGTTTTTATTGGGTTATTTCCCTTATTCATTTCCTTGAGGATTGATGTGTATCATTTCTTACTAATGGGAGTATGATCCCTTCCATAGGATTTCCCTGATAGATTTTTTGGAACCCCCCCCAAGGGGCCCATAATAGGATTCTCTATTGATTCTTCATTCCCTAGGTAGATTCTTTGATATTGACGCGTCCAAGTTCACCAAGAATAAATCCTATACATAGAGAGTTAATCCAGATTGATTTGTTGGTATCAACCTATGGCCCTTTCTGGGATCCTTATATAATGTATCTTATCTACCTCTTTAAATCTACCAACATATCTCTCTTATTATACTTCCCCATGACCAATACTTATTGGATGGACGTCATCAGTGCTATCAGACTCAAGAATGTATTCTCCTAGATATGTGATTCATGGAATCATCGAGTTGAAACCATTGTGATGGTTTGTGGTGGTTGGGACATACCTGTAGACTACATGTCTTGGTTGAGTATAACAAGACATTCTTTTTATATGTATTGTTGACATATATTTGTGAAGAGATGACTCTACCTTTCATTTTTATATTTCATTGTGGTTTTAGGGTGTCCTAATGAGTGTTGTTATACTTAACCCTGAATAGTATTTTCCTTCACATGTCATGTATTGTACATATGAGTTTCCTTTTGATGGATTCTAGGGCAGACCTAGACTTGAGAAAGCTATTTGAGTTTGGGTAGGCCCAGGTGTTCCTAAAACATCGAGTAGTAGTTGTAGTACCTTTTTTTACAGGTTGGAATTTTTAGTTTACAGACTCTTTTTGGTTGGCTTATATTTTATCCAGGATTACATTACTTCACATTAATTTCATGTTGTACTCTGATTAGGATATAGTGGTACACATTCATTTTGTTCATAGTGGTTTTTACATTTCAGAATTTTGTGGGATTGGATATGTACATAGTATATAGGTTATGCCTCCCATGTTAGTGATATGCCTACTCAGTTCTAGTCAACATCTTCTAGAATACTAGAGGTGGGCTTGGGGAGCCACGACATAGTCCCAACTGGTATGGGCCATAATATTATGGTGTTAGAGGAGGTATATTCTACCTTAGGATTGAGAGAATATGAGGTTGGATTGGGGTAATAGTGTAATGTTTTTGAAGTTCGGCTTACAGGTGAGGGACTCTAGTGTTGGTGTAGCGACCAACATATCCATACACCAGGACTCTGAATACCTATATTTTTACTCAGTACTTGAGTACACTAGTTGTATGTAAAATCATCTCACATGAATCATATAGGAATGGGTTGTGGTTTCTATGTCCTTCTTGAGTAATCTCTCTAGATATACGTATTGACTGTAGTACATATTGTTTTTCTTATAGCATGACTCCATGACACATACCACCTAGGATTCAGTAGCTAGACCATGAGGAAGACCTCCTTAGGAATGAGGATTGGATACAAGGTCCTATTACATAGATGTTACCTCCATGTGGTGGACTATCCATACCACCACATGTGAAGCTGCATGTGGTACCCACAATACCAACAGACGAGGAGAATTGGCTGATCATGCTATATGGTTTTAAGAGACAGTGACCCCTCATGTTCTATGGTGAGCCTGACCCTCAGGTGGATGGGGAATTACATGAGATGATGAAGAGAGCATTCCATCTAGTTAGGACACTAGTATAATAGATGGTAGTCCTGGCGGTGAGCCTCCAACAATGCTCAGTAGGGATATGGTGGAGTTTTACTATCCATACTCACAACTAAGAGACTCTTTCTTGGATGGATTTGGATCAAATCCTTAGAGGGGTGTTCTTAGTGGTAACAATGATAAATTTACATATACAGGAGATTATTCATCTCCAATAGGGTAGTGTGACCATGGTTGATTATTCATCGAGGTTCACCAACATTTCTAGGTACCTGATCGGTATGGTTAACGATCTTTACATTAGGGATTAGACATTCAAATGGGGTATGTGTAGACACATTAGAGACATCATTATCACTCAATGAATTCTTACGTTTTATGAGGTGTTGGATCAGGATTTGGGAGATGAATGCTTCTTAGATGAGTAGATGATGTTGGTCATAGTCATTAGTGGATAGGCTGGTGTGAAAATCTTTCCAGTAGGGAACCAAAATCAATAATAGGGATCTAGATGTTGCAGGCATTTCAGGGGAGGGTCCCAAAAAAGGGTATCTGCAGTTCAGGTCTCATAGTCTTAGTCCAATCAGGCTAAGGAGATGTAGTAATATTCATGTGATAGTATAGGACATTTGGCTCAAGATTGTCATAACCACGGTGTTGTAGATAGTGAGTTAGTGGACGGAATACCATGATAAATAAAATGAAAAGATCAGGAAAATTAGTAGGGAGTCAGATGTGGTATAGGAGCTGGTAGAGCAAAAGGATGTGGTGGAAATTTTGACTTGTTACTACCAACACCCCCTGGTGGTCCACACCCTTCTCAAGGAGCTGGAGGATAGGAGTAGGGGCAACTACATGTTGTTGAGGAATATGACACGTGGTTTCTGAGGATGATTCGAGGTATGATCTATGTCTTTTCTAATTTATTAGTAGTAATTATAGCCATAGTTTTTTGTCATTTCATTATATCCACACATCTAGTTTGAGACCAATATATTTTGGTTCAACCATTGACTCAACCCTTATGCTTAGAGACACCTACTAGAGAAGACTCAGTGATCACATATCTATGAAGATAGTGTAACCTACCCCTTGTAGGTGATTGTTTTGGTTAGAACCTATTGGTTATAATATTTAGGCATTCTAACATAATTATTGGTATGTACTGGTTATCCATAGTCGAAACCTAGTTTGACTGGTTTAGGTGAAGGTTAAACTGTGTCTGTAATGATATTTCAGGGTTTACCTTTTTCTTTGAAATGGAACCCCAAGAATCATATGATAGACTCATGTATAGTAGGGAGTTTCTGAATACTAATTAGTTGATTATATTGAACCTTAGTGCAATTGATATTATGAGTTACCCGTTTCTAACAATGGTGGAGTAGTATGAGGACGCCTTCTTCAAAGATGTTCTAATATTTCCTCCCCACCGGGAGATAGACTTATACACTGAATTACACCATTAGATGGAACTGATATCAACACTAAAATATTTGATGCCTCCCATAGAGTTGTGCGAGTTGAGGGTTTAGTTGGGGGACTTTTAGAGGAAGGGATTCGTGAAGCTCAGTGTTTCTCCCAAGGCAACGACATTTTTATTTCCCCAAAATTCTGATCAGATCTTAAAATTGTGTGTGGAAAACTATTTCTCGAACCGTGTGATCGTGAACAAAAAATATCCCCTATTAAGAATTTATAGCCTCTTTGTTTATTTGAGAGGGGAATAATGGTTCTAATTGATTGACCTTCGATCAGGCTATAACTAAGTACGAGTACAAGATGATAATATACATAAGACAACATTAAAATGTTGTTTTGGTCACTATGAGTGCTTGGTGATTTCCATTTTCATGAATAAATCCCCAATGGTGTTCATGGGACTCATGAATCAGATCTTATAATCTTAAATAAACATGTTTTTGTTAGTCCTCATCGACAATATCTGTATGTACTCGAAATATGAGGAGTATCACACAAGAAACATTATGATGGTTCTGGGCATACTATTAGACAACCATATTTATGTAAAACTCATGAAGTTCCAATTCTGTATTCAAGAAGTCCACATTCTCAGACATGTTATCTCAGTAGATGGAGTGGCAGTGGACCAAGCCAAGGTTGAATTAGTGTTAACAAGAGAGCCACCTATGAGCGTGATGGAGGTGCAGAGCTTCCTCGGGTAAGTAGAATAATATTGGAAATTAAACCCCTATTTATCCATGATATTAGAACCAATGAATTCTTTGACATGAAAGGGGAATCCATTCATATGGAATGATAAGTACCCGTAGTATTTTTAGTAGTTGAGGCAATGTTTGATGTGTTCTATGATCTTGATATTTCTGGAGGCATTGTCCTGTACGTAGTGTTATCTAATGCATTGAGGACTGGGCCGAGTTGTGTCATTATGCAGAGGCTTGCGGTGATTTCCTATGGTTTATTCTTGTTAAGATGAAATGAGTAGAACTACATGACCCATGATCATGATTTATCAGTGGTAGTCTTTGCAATGAAGATGTGTAGACACTACCTAATGTTTGAGAGGTTTATCGTCTACTCAGATCACAAGAGTCTCGTGGATATCTTCTATCAAAAGTATCTGAACATGAGTAATAGGTGATTGATAGAGTTCTTCTAGGACTATGACTTTGAGATTTTCTATAATCCTGTGAAGGGGTACATAATGTCTGATGCTCTTAGTTGGAGATTAATTTCATAGTTGTTTAATGATGCATCAGAGCAGTTGGCCTCATTGTGGTTATCCTTAGTGGATGGAGATGGAGCATCTCATCTCCAGTAGATGTTTGTTACCCCTCCACTCATACAATGATTCAGGGATGCACAAATCGGGGATAATGACTACGATACCCTATGTTATCACAAATCCATAGGTCATTCTCTTTATGGATATTTTAATGGTGGGGATAATGTCATCCTATTCAAGGGACATATTGTAGTTCCAGTGGTGTTGTATGAGGATGTTCTGAGGGAGTTTCATACTTACACATTATTGGTACATCCAGGTGTAGAGAAAATATACAAATACCTCCAAAGACAGTTTTGGTGGACATAAATGAAAAAGAGAGTTGCAGATTTTGTCTCTCAATGCCATTCTTGTCAGTAAGTGAAGGCTTAGCACCATGATCTAGCGGGTTTAGATCAACACCAAGAGGTGAAGGAATGGATGCGTGATGAGATATAGATGGAGTTCATGAAGGTTTATCCATATACATCCATGGGAAACGATTCCATCTAAGTGATCATTGAACTACTAACTATGTCGTCCCACTTCATTGCTATCTAAGAGTGGAGTTTAGTATAGAGCTTGGGACACATCTACAATTTGGAGATAGTTCTGATTCATGGAGTTCCATCGAAGATATTTTCAGATCGTGATGCTCGTTCCACATCTCGATTATGGATGAGATAATAGGAGGTGTGTGAGACTCTGTTTCACATGAGCATATCATTTCACCCCCAGACAGACGAATAGATGGAGACGACTATTCAAGTTCTCGAGGACATATTGTGGGCCCGCATCTTGGACTTCAGCCATAGCTAGGAGGATCACCTACCACAAGTGGAGTTTTCATACAACAACATATACCATTCCACTATTGGTATAGAACCATTTGAGGGACTCTATATACACAACTTCAGGTAACCACTTTAATGGAGTAACCTAGAAGTGTCAGAACTCATGGGCCCAATGTTGGTGAGAAAAACTATGGAGAAGGTGTTGACCCACCAGGAGTGGATGAATATTTCACAGATCCATCAGAAGTCTTATGAGGTATTCGGCGGAGGCCCTTGGAGTTCAAGGAAGAAGAACATGTGTTCTTTCAGATATCACATCGATATAGATTACAAAGATTTGGTCAGGTTGAGAAGTTCTCTTTGAGGTTTATCAGCCCTTTTATGATACTTCATAGAGTTAGCATGGTGGAATACCAATTATCACTACCCCCATTGTTAGACTGGGTATATAATTTCTTCCACATGTCATAACTGAGGAGGTACATGTATGAAATGTCACACATCATCAACTAGGGAAATCTGGGCCTCGATGATGGATTGACTTTTTCTAAATACACAAGGGAGATTGAGGATCAGTAGAAGTTGAACCTTCTAGGGTGAGTGATTCATTTGGTGCGCGTCATGTGGTAACATTGGAATCTCTAGGATAGAACATGGAGTGAGAGGCTTAGATATGTGAACAATACCCACAACATTTATAGTAAAATTTTTTGGGTTTTTGGGGACAAAAAGCTCAAATTTGTGGATAATTTAATGTCCCAGATATTCCATGTATTATTTTTAAATATTATATGGATTAATGAAAAGAAAAGTCACTAAGATGGAGTGAGATTTGAAGGATCATTATGCCTAAAATAAATGTTTTACGTATATTAAAATATTAAATAGCACAGACATGTAGTTTTCTTAACAATTTGGAATAACATCAAAATAAGTGCTTAGATCAGAAATCTAAGCGCACTGTTGTGTTCAGAGTAACGAATTTATCCTAAATGAGGCCAACAATTAATGTCGTATTTCGACTATGAAAAGTTGTTTTAGGATGTTTTATTGAATAAAATAAAGTGTAGATTAATTTTATTTCGTTTCATTTCACCGATGTAATAATAGTTTATTTTAAATAAACATAGCGGCTGAGATCTTGGGTTAAACTCTTAACACTAGAATTCCCTGGATTCATTGGAGAGAAGCCTTGGAGAATTCTCTTTGTGTGCAATAATGATGAAACATTGGATCAATGATCGACGAATACCGTTCAAAATAAATCTTGCCAAAAATGATGATGTGGAAATCAATATTCATTAGAGATTGATCCAAATCAAAGGTATGTAATTTTTTTATTGATTTCTCTTTCCCTATTTTAGATTCAATGATGACCATTGACTAACCAATGAATAGGATGATCTACAGATCAAACATTATTACGGTACGAGATTTAATTTCAAGGTTTTATCTGGGTTTTTGGATTGAGAATAAATTTTTATTTTTTGATCATTCTTATGTGAATGAATCAAGGGTCGAATGAAAAATGGGCAAGGGTCATTACTTTGGGTTTTCATTGTCCCTTTCTTCCCTGATATTTTTCTTCGCGTTCTTAATTATTTATTGATTGTGGGTTATGAATGGTTGATCGTTGTGACTTAATTTCAGGGATGAATGATCCAGAATTGACGATCTAGAATGAGGGAGAACTAGAAGAGGTGATATGATGATATTGATGATTGAATCAGAGAAATTTAGGAAGACCCATTCTTCAAATGATTTCTGAGTACATGAATGAAATCAGGTTTTAGAGCCAACCAATGGCCTGAAACTCACCAATTTGGTGTTTTGACGGAAAGAAAACCCTGGATCAATAGTTTCAAAGTGAACAGACAACTGGATCAGGATCCGAGAGATCATCCATGGTGTGTGGTAGAAGAAAGGATGATTTTGGAAAATACCGAAGAACGTGGCTTTTAACCCGGGGTTATATACTGTGTTCTCCCCTCTAAGTGATGTCTAGGTTTCGGGATGTTGGTTCAATGACACAAAATGTGAGACCCTATCACATCGCATGTAGACCCTTCCAAGAGACTCATTGTGTATCTCAAGAGATACACTGACATGGGGTGGTTTACACCGGTTGCTATCATGGAGTATACTCCACTACATGGCTTAGCCAATACCAGATACACGGGTTACCCTGTGTACTGGTAGATGGGAAGGTAGAAAAGGGTTGAAACCATGTACTGGAACCAGACCAGAGTACATGGGTGGACCCTTGATGGAAGGAAATGATGTGTGTACCTTCTACATGGCATGTATCCATTATCTACATGACATGTTCTATCCAAAATGGGCCATTGTACACAGGCAGAAAACATGTTTGAAAGAAATAATGTGTGGCCCTACTACATTCTATGTATTCTTTTCTACATGGATTAAACATCTTGTCCACCTTATATTGGAAAATTTTAATAAGGTTTTTTTTCCCTATACCACATCTCAAAAGGTTGATGTTTATTATTTCTTACACATATGAGTATGATCCATTCAACATGACTTCTCGGATAGTGTTTTTTGAATCCCCCTTGTGATTCTAAGAGTAGGATCCTATATTCATTCTTCATTCCCTAGGTAGAGTATTCAGTATTCATGTGACCAACTTCCCCGAGTGTCGATCCTATACATAGTGAGATAATCTCAATTGAGGTTTTGGTGTCACCCCATGTCCCTAACTATGACTATCATCTGATGTATCATATCAATATCTTCAGATCTATCAGTATATCTCTCTCACAAAAGTTCCCAGTGAATAATACTTCTTGAAAAAACCTCATCAGTGCCATCAGACTCAAAAGTGTGTCATCTTGGATTTGTGCTTCGGGAAATCATTGAGTGGAATCCAAAGTGGTGGTATGTAATGTATGTGACTTACTTCTAGACTGTGATTCTTGGATGATTATATTTGAATATTATTGTTATATGATATTTAGATATATACTTGTGTTGAGATAAATGTACCATTCCTTTTTGTATTTTATTTTGATTTCAGGGTTCCCTACTAAGTATTTCTATACTAACCCCATAATGGGATTTTCCCACATGTGTTGTGTATTGTGAAGATAAACCAACCTATTGATGGAGTCAAGTGTAGACTAGGACTAGACAGAGAATTGTGACTTTGGGAAGCTTTATGTGTTCCTAATACTTCAAGTAGTAGTCTCATTGCCTTTGTTTACCGGCTGGACATCTTAGTTTACAATTTTTTTTGGCGAGATTATATTCAGGTCCGGGTTACTTTACTACACTTTACATTGCTATCATACTCTAGTTGGGATATAGTGGCATGCATGCTTTCGTTTCTTAGTGGATTTTAGATATCATATTTTTGTGTTCTCGTAGATGTGTGTGTGTATACATATACATAATAAATTCATCCCACATTAGTGATATGCCGACATCGTGATAGTCACTAGCCCCTGGCCTATTAGAGGTGGGCTAGGAGAGTCATGGCATGGACCACACTAAGGCCGACCATGACACAAGCAACCTTAGTTACTACACTACATTTTATATTATAATTCATTGATAAAAAAGTATTTTTTTAATATATTCTTCATCCTTAGTCCCTATAGTTGAATCCACCATAACTTGTTATCACTTTATTAATTTCAATTCATTCATCAACCAATTATTGTAAATTTTCTATTGTGTAACAACTACTGAGTTAAGTAAACATCCTCAGTGCCATATAATGATTTCATTCTCATCAACATCTTATAATATTAGCTGCTATTACAACTCTTTATTATTAAATAACTGAATATACATTTATTACACCAAAAAATTTCATTCCATTTTTGGATATAAATGAATAAATTTATATAAATATTAAACTTTTTAGATTTCAATAATTGACATCCACCATCTAAGTATTTAGATAACAATATTCATTATTTATTTGGAAATTGGACTTCACATCAATAATTTTTTTCATTTAATTACTTTATCCCTATCCATTTTGATCAAACACGATCTACATGAAAAATTCAATCTTTTTACAATTATATCCTAATCCCATCAGTTTTGTCAACATATTTTAGAGATATAGTTATTTAGTTAAATGATTATATTTCCATTGTGTAGCCTATATTCACATCCACTAAGTCATTGATATGGACTACTTAACACCTACAATAGTTAAGCAACTCTTCCATTTTATTAATTCAAGATCACGCCTTTTTTAATATCATAAATATAATATTATATATTTTCAGATAAGAATATTTGTATTTTTTGGGTAACTAATCAAAAGTAAATATTTTGGTCTATGGAATTACATTTTAATGTTATCATTTATATAATAACATATTTCTTAGTGTTTTGTGGGAATCCATCACTAAATCACATCTTTTTCATAATATAAATTATTATTATTTGATAATAGTCATTTTATAGATTTAATTTTTCAGAATAAGAATAATTGATCACCTGAAGAGTATCAAATTTCTAAACATGGTTCCATTTTGTCCAAGTTGTTTTAAGGTGTCTAAAAAAACGTTTAGAACCCAAATTGAGTACCAAACATGCCATATAGATATTCAAAAAATTAGCGGTGGGGGTCAATATGGAACCCTAAGTTATCACTATGACCAACACCATATTTACCCATCCTAGATATATTTTATTTATTTGATATGATGATAATGAAATTCTACTTCCACCATATTTGTGCCTTACATATCAGCCATAATTTCCCAATTTTCAGACAAAATGATGTTGGATATAAATATGAATGTGGATGGAACATTTAAGTGGGGAATGAAATGTAGGTTTGGAGACATATCCATTTTTAGCCCAAAATATTTTAGTTTAATGTAATTTTAACTACTTCAATTAAAAATACCTCTTATTATATTAAAAAAATTAATCAGACTATATATTGATCTAGTAAATATCATAATCAGATAGATTATGGTAATGTATTTCCCAAGTCGTATTTTAAACTAATCATATTCACAGAAGAAATAATTTGATCAGAGTAAGGTGGTATTAGATCATATTCTCAATGATTACCATTTTAAAAAACAATTCAAATGATTATATCATAACATGTACATAATAGTATTGAGTATTAAAATTATATTTATTAGTGTATTATAAATAAATTTTAATCTAAGTATTAATTCTTTATCATAATCATAATGGTTATAATAAATGATATAAATCATAGAATGATGAATAAGTATCATAATTTACTTTTTATTATAATGCATGAAAAATGTAAAAGAATACATGTATTTTATCCAAAGATACGGGTATCATTTCACATAGGCTAGAGGTACCTTCAATTATACTTTCAAGCAAGTCTGACTTTCCCACACTAGCCTTAACAAAATTCTCTTCTTCAGTATGTCTGCCTATCCCTAGTACCACTTTATTTATTAGGTAATCAACTACTCTATCTTCCTATCCTTGGTAGCCCTTAATCTTAATAATATTTCACCTGTCTTCCTATCCTCAGCACCACATGATCGTATTTATAATTGGCTAGTATCGCACAAAGAAAAACAAAACATCACAAAGATACATGTTTTGGGAACAAGATGTTCATGACTTATAGACTATAGAGTTTTCGAACAAATCATTATTATGATAGAGCTCTAGCAGAGTGTCTGTTGTTCTTCAAAATTTCTATGCTCGTCCAAATGAACTAGTATTTATAGCGTTCATCCCAACGATCAAATTTTGGTTCAAACGGTCAGATTTCCACTTGAAATCTCAGAGGGCATTGGATAGTTGGACTTCCAATGGTCATATTGTAACTAAAACAACAACATCATTTTATAAAACAAAACAAAATGGAATACGCGACATAATTTTGGAATACATACTAAAACTAAATACACGAAATCATTTTGATTACAGGTTTTCTTCCATACAAAATTTGTTCTCTAAATGAAAAAGAGTCAGTATGAAAAGAATATGGCCTACGACATAAAATAAAAATGTGAAAAATAAATAGATATGACCATATTATTTTTAAATAGTGAGTATGATTTATACAGTCAGTGTGCTTTTATCAGTGAGTATGATTAAGAAAGTAATTATTTATATTGAAAAAAATCATATTTTGATTTTATCTAATGATTAAAATAATATAGGATAATAATATAAAATTATTATTTATATAATACAAGTGGGTTTGATTATTATCATATCCTTATGGGAAAATTCATACTCAGGAATGAAAAAAATCTTAAAGAGAATATATGTATTAAAACAATGTTTCTGATTTTCCAGAAAAAAAGGAATAGAAAATTCAAAAGGGGGATTTTGACTTAACAATATACCCATTTTTGGAAAACACATACCATAAGATAAAAAAATTAATGAAATATAAATTTAAATTTAATTTTATATTCAGAATACATATTCTTATATCCCTTCGAGTTTTAAACTCTTCTTTGTAAAATTTGAATACGACGAACCTCCAAATTTGGGTAATAAAACCCCATAAGGATCATATATTATAAGAGTAAACCCCCCTTACTAAAAGTATTCTCCCTTATTGAATTTACCCCCTTATTGAAAAACATTCTCCCCCTTTGTAACACAATATCTCGTAATTAAAAACACTCTCCCTCATTGTGAGTTACAAAAAGGAATGTAGAATATCATCTTATGTCTGGAAAAGGGTTATAGAGAAAGAAAATATAAAAAGATATAAAGGATTTGATTATCTAAAAGGTTTGAAGTAACAATCATCTATGAAATAAATCATTCAACTAAATTTCTAAAAATATCAATGGAGTATTTTTAAAACATGATAAAAAATTGTTCAAATAAATCATTTCATGTTCTTGTCTTTCTCATTGTCTTCCTCTATAAGATCTATGAAAATATCCTTCATCATCTTGAAATATTGTATTTATTACATCATATTTTCTATATTTTCCTTCTAAGAGTGAATAAATACATCCTAGACTATAAATAACTGATCTTGATTCCGAATTGATTCTTCTTGAGAATACAGCTTCCCTTCTAGAGAATGAATCTGAGCTGGCTAAGCCTAAATATTATCTTCATGAGACCAATGATTTTCATTAAGAGATTTTAAATTATAATATATATCTTGGAGAGTTTATTTACGATTTTATTCTTAGGTCTGATACTTTTAATATTGAACTATGGTTACATTTTTATAATTTCAACACTTCTAGCCGGTAAGAAATTTCCATTTTTTAAATTTGATACTTTGAACATTTGTTCCACAAACTCTCTAAAGTGATTAGATTTGTAAGAACTAGCCTTTTAATGTGCCAATTATTTATCCTTGGTTTCACTTTATAACTTACAGAAGGAATCAAGTATATCATTTATTAAACTCTTAATGAACTCAGTCTTATCTCCAATTTTTTGAAAATGTTATCGATGTTATAAAAACAATTTACAACATTATTGAAATCCTTCTTATGTTCCACATAACATTATTTAGTCAATTTAAATTATTCTTCTATTTTTATAAATCTATCCATCAAAAAATTTAATGTGTTTTTACTTTAATTTTATATATTAGAAAGAATGTCAATATTTATATCTAACATTGGAAAATAAGTAATGATCTTTTCCAGCATTCTTAATGCATGTTCAGAATTTTAAACTACAATGATTATAAAATTTTCACCTGAATCTATTTAGTCCTATTATTCAAGTATATCAATTTAATGTTTTTATACTTATACCTCTTCCATGATTTGATTATCATTTTCATCAGGCTCCTCTTTTTCTTCATTATTTGAAACATTAATCCCTTTTTTATTCTTTTATTTGATCATTTTTCAACATGGATTGGAATCCTAGGGATGGAAATTTACTTGATGTTTCATCTAAGGATCTGACAGGTATTTTATTTGTATGAAATTTTTGACTTTCATCAGATCCATTTTCTTTTGATTTACTTTTTTAATCCTCAGTACAATTCTCGTTACTTTCTTATTCATCCTCAATGTATACATCTATGTGATGAATTTCAAATTCCTATTCTTATTATGGTGTCGAAGAATCTAATTTTTTCTTTTATTTATTTATCCTAAATAATGGATATTACTAATTTTATTGGTTCTAAATTGTTAATAGTTATACAAGAACTAGGTAACTCTACATACTTTAACAAGTTATCAATATCAAAACTTTTGGTCTTTCCCTTTTTCTGCATGTTTTATTTTTTCTGGACATTTGATTGTTTTTTTAATACAATTATTTTTAGAAAGGTCCTTAGTTGGATTGAGACCGAATTTTGGATCTCCTTCATTCAAATGATCATGTTCTCTCCTCCATTTTTCATCCATTCCTCTACTATAGACACTTTATTTCATTGGTCTTGGAAGGAAATCATACTTTTATTTCTTATGTTTTTTTAAAAATATTGGCACATGATTGTAAGAATTTTCTTCTTCACGGACTTATCCCTCAGTATTCTTAACAAAATTCCTAGAATTAGAATCCAAATAAATTCTCATCCTTTTCACTGTATCATTACCAATGAAAAAATTTATTAGATTTGTCTGTATTTATTTAAGTGTGATGCTTCAAAACATTAATATTTCATGGATAAACATGGTGAGAATAGTAAAAACCATTATAAACTATGACTTAATACCTCCAAATTTGAGATTATTTAATGTTATGAAAATAAAACCCATAAGTTTTATCTTCCTTATTATCACTAGATAATCGATGGTGAAGATATCTGATACCTTAAATGTTTTTCTATCTCCGGTCATGGGAAATAGAAAACCATGCATCAATAAATTTATTAGTCTATTATTGGTAGACAAATAGTTTACCTCTCTTTTATCTTTATTATCCTAAAAAATATATTTTTTAGATTTTTCTCTCTCAAAAGAACCTATGTTTTGGGGTTGTTTATGTTAGGGACAAAAATAATCAACCTCAGATAGAACATTAAAAAAATATGCTGATTGATTTTCTATGAAGTTTATTTTTTGTTCATAGAGTTGAAAAGATACATATAGGTTTTCATCATCAACCTCCACTATGTTGTAGAATTGAATTAGTTTATCATGAATGATTGGATCTTGAACCTTTTATTTCTAAACACATACTAATTCCCATCCCTAGAATATTATAATTATTTCCAGACTAGATTCATATTTCTCATATAAATCCTTTCTAATTTTTATTTCTCTAACGAACATAATATCTGAAAAATATTTCGAAGCCCTCAATTTCGGAGAGGTTGCTACGGACTCATATAGGAATAGATAAGAAGAATCTTTGTTGGAAAAAAATTGGTATCTGCTATTTGAAGAATGGAAGAGAATCACCTAAATTTATTCAAATTTTCATGTGGGATAGAGATGGGGGATACATATTTATAGGCTTATAGAATTGAACATTGGAATTATACATTCCAGATTAGATAGGGGAGATCTAGTGATTGAAAATATAAAAACTCATGAGGTTTTTATAAAAACAAATTGATATATATTGTATAAAAAATGAATAAAATAAAAGTTTTAAAAATTAAAAATACCAATTGATATGAATGTATTAAAACAATGTGAGAATTATGTGGAATTGTACCTTTCAGAATATCAAGATATATTTTTTTGGTTACAATAGAATTTTAATTTGTTTGTTTGTTTTTTTTAATTTCATTTGAAAAAAATGTGGCATTGAAAAAAACGTGAGATTGAAAAAAATGATCTAAAAAATGTGAGATCGATAAAATGTGAGATCAAAACAATGTGAGACGAATAAAAAATGTGACATTGAAAAAAATTGCGAGATCGATAAAAAAGTGTGAGATTGATAAAAAATTCCGGATAGATAAAAATTGTGAGAAAAATAAAATATGAGATAAAAAAACTATGAAACTAATTAAAAATAAGATATCGATTAAAAATGTGAAACTGATTTAAAATATGAAACTAATTAAAATCCTAAAATAATTTGTTGAAAAGAAACAATATATATGTACTCCCCCTTTGGAAAGGATTTTCGTAATGTTAGGTGATGGTTTAATAGGATGTATATATAAATGTCTAGTTTACAGTGATAAATACTATCTCTTTTTAATGTATTAAAATCTATTAGAAGTTAAAGGTTTTGTAGATATATCATAAAAATTTTCATGCATTAAGATGAATTGTAAATTGATGTATCTTTTTAGTGTGGTATCCATAAGAAATTAATTCCAAATACCTATTTTATATTCACAAGATTGATGTGTAGGGTTCTTTCTTAAGAAAATAGAACTAATGTTATCACATAATATCTACATTTTTCAAAAACTAATTCCATAGTCAGTGACTGTGTGTTCCAAGCACAATACTTGAGCCTATTAACTTCATGCTGCCACATAATCAGTTTCAATAGCAGAATTTAGTAACGAGTGTTGTTTCTTACAGGATGAATAAACTATTGAATCTCATAAGATATGAACATTTATATATGTACTCTTTCTATCTATTATACAACCACCAAATTCTACATCGGTATATCTTTTTAGTTCAAAATAATTTCCAAAATAATAAAAATTACAAAATCCTTAGTTGTCTTTAATTAAAAAAATTCCTTTCACATCTTTTAAATGTTATTCTATAAAATTTTATTGATATCTTGCGCATAAGAATATTGAAAAAATTATTTCTGGTCACCTATATATTGAGTAAATTATACTTCTTGTCGTTCCTCTCAAATATGTTTATTCAAATAGTTTCCCAACATCATCAAGATCATGGTTATTTGAGGTACCCATTCAGGTACTTATATTTTTAATGTTTTCATATCCATACTCTTTAATAAGATCTTAAACATACTTATGCAGATATATATAGGTTCCTTCAATTTTTTTAGAAATATGAAAACCAAGGAAAAATATTAAATCACCCATCATACACATTACAAACCAAAATTTCATTACATACTCAAATGAATTAGTAAAATATTATTGAGTTTATCTGAATATAATGTCATCAAAAGAGATTTGAACATTCAAAACATTTTTTTTCTTTCCTAATAAAAGGGTTGTATAAGCATTTCATTTAACACTTTTTTTTTTGTAAAAAAATCCTAAAATTCTATCATACCAGGATCTAGGGTCCTGTTTAAAACCATATAAAGCATTGGTATGTTTAAAAACATATTTAGGATATATTGTTTTTTCAAAAATGGGGGGTTTTTGAACAAAATATTCCTCTTGAATATATCTGTTATGGAAAACACAATTCACATCCATTTGAAAAAGATTGAATTTAAATAATACAAAAATTATAATAGAATTAAAATAGATTCAAATCTTGGAAATAGTGTGTAGGTATCTTCATAGTCTATTCATTCATGTTGATTATAGGCTTTAGAAAATAATCTTTTTTATTTCTTATTATGAATCCATTTTCACCACGTTTATTCGGAAGACCCATTTTAGTCTAATTAAATAATTTTCATTAGTTATTTCAATAAAGGTCCAGAATTTGTTCATCATGAATTAATATTCCTCATATTTCATATCTATTATCCAATATTCATCAGGTCAATCATAATTAGGACTTTTTGGATCAAATTGAGAAATAAATTCTTGTTGTTATATTTTCTTTTTTATGGAACTTCTAGTCCTTATGGCTTGACTAACATCACCAATGCTATTAGAACCAAGATGATTCCTATGAAGCAATTGATTTGGGGTTTGTAAAACATATTCAAAAACATATGATAGAAAATATTTTTAGGTATATACTTCAGAAGAACATTATTGATTATTTTAAATATTATAAGACTCTTCTATCTAAGTCTGATAAGCAATTTTGGAAAAAACACTTAAATATTAAGGTTTAGGTTGTATAAAAACAAATTGAACCGTTTCATCAAATTTGGCATGTACTATTTCCATAATAGTACATGAATTTTTTGTTAAAAACTATAACATCCTTATAAGTAGTGGAATATCTTAATAATATTCCATCATTGCATTTGGGTATGAATTTATGTAAGTTATCTTATGTATTCAGAATGAATACATTTCATCCAAATATTCTGAAGTATAATAGCTTTGGTTTTTGGATTGTCCCTAACTCATAAAGTGTTTTATTAAAAAATGGCCTTATTAAAACTCAATTTATATTATTAAATAAATTAACCTTAAATTAATCCCAATTATTTTTATCAATTGAGTATTCACTCAATATGGTTCTCGTTATCTATTGAAGAATTCAATTTCTTCTTTCAAATCACCATTTTGGTGAGGATTTCTAGAAGATGAGAAGTTATGTTTAATGACCTTCTTACTGCAACATTTTTCAAAATATGAATTTTTAAATTCTCCATCATGATATCTATTAATAGTTATCAGTTGAAGTTTTTTATCATTTTTAACTTTGGGTATAAATGTTTTTAGAAAGAAAAATCTTCATATTTATTTGCGAGAATGTAGACCCATGTAAATCTTGTATAATCATCAACAAAAAAAATACGTAGTATTTGAACCCAATGCATCCTGTTAGTCTAGGAATGATGAGATCCATTTTAACTAAATATAATGCATCATTATTCGAGACTACACTAATTGATTTAAATCTTCAGTTATATTTCATTCCCTATTGACATAGATCGTAAACTTTTGAAGAATCAAATCTACGATCTAGAACATCCTTAAAAAGTAATTTCATAGATAGTTTACATTAGTTTCTATGGTTAAAATGTCCTATATTTAATTCCATAACCAATATTAATCTCCCATTTCACTATGGAAGGGTAATTCATGGATCCAAAGGTCATCAATGTAAAGTGTATAAATATTCTCATGTCGACGGGCAGAAAGAATGAATTCATCCTTGGAATTGTGTACTAAGCATTTATCATTCCTAAAATTCACAATGTAATCTTAATCAAATAATTCAATTATTCTTATAATGTTTGTTCTCAAGAACATTAAAAATTAAAACATTTGAAATAAAGGGTTTTATATTCTTAACAATATTACCTATACCAACAATCTTTCCTTGAGATTTATCTCTGAATGTTACTATTCCACATATAATATTGATAATATCTTCAAAGAAGTTTTTTTTACCGGTCATGTTCCTATAACATAAACTACCCATTAAAATTTCATTTTTGTTGTTACCTTTTTTTCCAAAAAACAAAACAATTAGGTTTTCGGAATATAAACATTCTTGGATTCTGACTTTTTTGAAGATAAAATCATAGGAATACATATATATTTGGAAAAATAAGATTTATTAAATCCTAAATATTAGATTTTATTCAAAGGGAAACTTTTGTTCCAATGTAAAAAAAATTTACACATAGTGTAGTATGGGACACTTTTAGGTAAAAAATAGTTGTGATTGAAAACTACTTTTGAATGAGAGTAACACATTCCAGAAATATTCTTTAGCGGATGATTTTTTTGAATATATCATATCAATGTTCTCTTTACCAGATTTATGTTTTGATAAAATTTATTTAAGGTAAAGTATTTCATATTTTAGTCTAATGAATAAATTATTATCCTCGTTAGTATTAGTTTTAGAATTAGATTTTTTCTCTAAATAATTTTTCTCAAAATTATCTTTTTCTGGGTTCTTAGAAAATTTATTATTTTCATATTTTAATTACTCAATGTTATCGAAATATAAATTATTTATAAATACATTGAATCAATATAATGAAAAAGATATGAAACATATTTTTTTAAAACATTGATTCTAGAATTTTCTTTATCAATTTTCTTTTTTATCATAGTATTTTCATTTTTAAGAATCATGTAAAATATAAGGACTTCTCCAAAGGAAATAAAATTATCTTCTAATAAGTAAGATTATTCATATAACGAAATATATCCATTTTCATTAGGATAGTTATAATTTAAATACATATTGTTTAAGGATTTAGTTGTGTATACCATAGCTATGAAAAATTTATTTTCAAAGGGTATTCTGGTAGTAATAAAAATATTTTTCTATCAGAAGATTCATTACTGAATATTCATCAATTGAGTCTCCACCAATTTCACTCCCGGAATCAATTTCCTTAATGACATTCCTTAATTTAAGCTTCTAATATCTTTTCTAAATTTTCTTAGAATATCAATATTTCCTGTATTTTCTTTTAAGCTTTCGAGAATCTGGTCTAATGTATCCTACTTTCTTACATTCATATCATATGACTTCAGAGTATTTCTTATCCTTCTTATACTTTTTATTGTATATATATTAAAAATAATTCACACAATATTTTTTCCCCTTCGAGCAATATTCACAGAAGAAATAATTTGATCAGAGTAAGGTGGTATTAGATCATATTCTCAATGATTACCATTTTAAAAAACAATTCAAACGATTATATCATAACATGTACCTAATAGTATTGAGTATTAAAATTATATTTATTAGTGTATTATAAATAAATTTTAATCTAAGTATTAATTCTTTATCATAATCATAATGGTTATAATAAATGATATAAATCATAGAATGATGAATAAGTATCATAATTTACTTTTTATTATAATGCATGAAAAATGTAAAAGAATACATGTATTTTATACAAAGATACGGGTATCATTTCACATAGGCTAGAGGTACCTTCAATTATACTTTCAAGCAAGTCTGACTTTCCCACACTAGCCTTAACAAAATTCTCTTATTCAGTATGTCTGCCTATCCCTAGTACCACTTTATTTATTAGGTAATCAACTACTCTATCTTCTTATCCTTGGTAGCCCTTAATCTTAATAATATTGCACATGTCTTCCTATCCTCAGCACCACATGATCGTATTTATAATTGGCTAGTATCGCACAAAGAAAAACAAAACATCACAAAGATACATGTTTTGGGAACAAGATGTTCATGACTTATAGACTATAGAGTTTTCGAACAAATCATTATTATGATAGAGCTCTAGCAGAGTGTCTGTTGTTCTTCAAAATTTCTATGCTCGTCCAAATGACCTAGTATTTATAGCGTTCATCCCAACGATCAAATTTTGGTTCAAACGGTCAGATTTCCACTTGAAATCTCAGAGGGCATTGGATAGTTGGACTTCCAATGGTCATATTGTAACTAAAACAACAACATCATTTTATAAAACAAAACAAACTGGAATACACGACATAATTTTGGAATACATACTAAAACTAAATACACGAAATCATTTTGATTACAGGTTTTCTTCCATACAATATTTGTTCTCTAAATGAAAAAGAGTCAGTATGAAAAGAATATGGCCTACGACATAAAATACAAATGTGAAAAATAAATAGATATGACCATATTATTTTTAAATAGTGAGTATGATTTATACAGTCAGTGTGCTTTTATCAGTGAGTATGATTAAGAAAGTAATTATTTATATTGATAAAAATCATATTTTGATTTTATCTAATGATTAAAATAATATAGGATAATCATATAAAATTATTATTTATATAATACAAGTGGGTTTGATTATTATCATATCCTTATGGGAAAATTCATACTCAGGAATGAAAAAAATCTTAAAGAGAATATATGTATTAAAACAATGTTTCTGATTTTCCAGAAAAAAAGGAATAGAAAAGTCAAAAGGGGGATTTTGACTTAAAAATATACCCATTTTTGGAAAGCACATACCATAAGATAAAAAAATTAATGAAATATAAATGTAAATTTAATTTTATATTCAGAATACATATTCTTATATCCCTTCGAGTTTTAAACTCTTCTTTGTAAAATTTGAATACGACGAACCTCCAAATTTGGGTAATAAAACCCTATAAGGATCATATATTATGAGAGTAAACCCCCTTAATAAAAGTATTCTCCCTTATTGAATTTACCCCCTTATTGAAAAACATTCTCCCCCTTTGTAACACAATATCTCGTAATTAAAAACACTCTCCCTCATTGTGAGTTACAAAAAGGAATGTATAATATCATCTTATGTCTGGAAAAGGGTTATAGAGAAAGAAAATATAAAAAGATATAAAGGATTTGATTATCTAAAAGGTTTGAAGTAACAATCATCTATGAAATAAATCATTCAATTAAATTTCTAAAAATATCAATGGAGTATTTTTAAAACATGATAAAAAATTGTTCAAATAAATCATTTCATGTTCTTGTCTTTCTCATTGTCTTCCTCTATAAGATCTATGAAAATATCCTTCACCATCTTGAAATATTATATTTATTACATCATATTTTCTATATTTTCCTTCTAAGAGGGAATAAATACATCCTAGACTATAAATAACTGATCTTGATTCCGAATTGATTCTTCTTGAGAATACAGCTTCCCTTCTAGAGAATGAATCTGAGCTGGCTAAGCCTAAATATTATCTTCATGAGACCAATGATTTTCATTAAGAGATTTTAAATTATAATATATATCTTGGAGAGTTTATTTAAGATTTTATTCTTAGGTCTGATACTTTTAATATTTAACTATGGTTACATTTTTATAATTTCAACACTTCTAGCCGGTAAGAAATTTCCATTTTTTAAATTTGATACTTTGAACATTTGTTCCTCAAACTCTCTAAAGTGATTAGATTTGTAAGAACTAGCCTTTTAATGTGCCAATTATTTATCCTTGGTTTCACTTTATAACTTACAGAAGGAATCAAGTAAATCATTTATTAAACTCTTAATGAACTCAGTCTTATCTCCAATTTTTTGAAAATGTTATCGATGTTATAAAAACAATTTACAACATTATTAAAATCCTTCTTATGTTCCACTTAACATTATTTAGTCAATTTAAATTATTCTTCTATTTTTATAAATCTATCCATCAAAAAATTTAATGTGTTTTTACTTTAATTTTATATATTAGAAAGAATGTCAATATTTATATCTACCATTGGAAAATAAGTAATGATATTTTCCAGCATTCTTAATGCATGTTCAGAATTTTAAACTACAATGATTATAAAATTTTCACCTGAATCTATTTAGTCCTATTATTAAAGTATATCAATTTAATGTTTTTATACTTATACCTCTTCCATGATTTGATTATCATTTTCATCAGGCTCCTCTTTTTCTTCATTATTTGAAACATTAATCCCTTTTTTATTCTTTTATTTGATCATTTTTGAACATGGATTGGAATCCTAGGGATGTAAATTTACTTGATGTTTCATCTAAGGATCTGACAGGTATTTTATTTGTATGAAATTTTTGACTTTCATCAGATCCCTTTTCTTTTGATTTACTTTTGTAATCCTCAGTACAATTCTCGTTACTTTCTTATTCATCCTCAATGTATACATCTATGTGATGAATTTCAAATTCCAATTCATATTATGGTGTCGAAGAATCTAATTTTTTCTTTTATTTATTTATCCTAAATAATGGATATTACTAATTTTATTGGTTCTAAATTGTTAATAGTTATACAAGAACTAGGTAACTCTACATACTTTAACAAGTTATCAATATCAAAACTTTTGGTCTTTCCCTTTTTCTGCATGTTTTATTTTTTCTGGACATTTGATTGTTTTTTTAATACAATTATTTTTAGAAAGGTCCTTAGTTGGATTGAGACCGAATTTTGGATCTCCTTCATTCCAATGATCATGTTCTCTCCTCCATTTTTCATCCATTCCTCTACTATAGACACTTTATTTCTTTGGTCTTGGAAGGAAATCATACTTTTATTTCTTATGTTTTTCTAGAAATATTGGCACATGATTGTTAGAATTTTCTTCTTCCCGGACTTATCCCTCAGTATTCTTAACAAAATTCCTAGAATTAGAATCCAAATAAATTCTCATCCTTTTCATTGTATCATTACCAATGAAAAAATTTATTAGATTTGTCTGTATTTATTTAAGTGTGATGCTTCAAAACATTAATATTTCATGGATAAACATGGTGAGAATAGTAAAAACCATTATAAACTATGACTTTATACCTCCAAATTTGAGATTATTTAATGTTATGAAAATAAAACCCATAAGTTTTATCTTCCTTATTATCTCTAGATAGTCGATGGTGAAGATATCTGATACCTTAAATGTTTTTCTATCTCCGCTCATGGGAAATAGAAAACCATGCATCAATAAATTTATTAGTCTATTATTGGTAGACAAATAGTTTACCTCTCTTTTATCTTTATTATCCTAAAAAATATATTTTTTAGATTTTTCTCTCTCAAAAGAACCTATGTTTTGGGGTTGTTTATGTTAGGGACAAAAATAATCAACCTCAGATAGAACATTAAAAAAATATGCTGATTTATTTTCTATGAAGTTGATTTTTTGTTCATAGAGTTGAAAAGATACCTATAGGTTTTCATCATCAACCTCCACTATGTTGTAGAATTGAATTAGTTTATCATGAATGATTGGATCATGAACCTTTGATTTCTCAACACATACTAATTCCCATCCCTAGAATATTATAATTATTTCCAGAATAGATTCATATTTCTCATATAAATCCTTTCTAATTTTTATTTCTCTAACGAACATAATATCTGAAAAATATTTCGAAGCCCTCAGTTTCAGAGAGGTTTCTACGGACTCAGATAGGAATAGATAAGAAGAATATTTGTTGGAAAAAAATTGGTATCTGCTATTTGAAGAATGGAAGAGAATCACCTAAATTTATTCAAATTTTCATGTGGGATAGAGATGGGGGATACATATTTATAGGCTTAGAGAATTGAACATTGGAATTATACATTCCAGATTAGATAGGGGAGATCTAGTGATTGAAAATATAAAAACTCATGAGGTTTTTATAAAAACAAATTGATATATATTGTATAAAAAATGAATACAATAAAGTTTTAAAAATTAAAAATACCAATTGATATGAATGTATTGAAAACAATTTGAGAATTATGTGGAATTGTACCTTTCAGAATATCAAGATATATTTTTTTGGTTACAATAGAATTTTAATTTGTTTGTTTGTTTTTTTTAATTTCATTTGAAAAAAATGTGGCATTGAAAAAAACGTGAGATTGAAAAAAATGATCTAAAAAATGTGAGATCGATAAAATGTGAGATCAAAACAATGTGAGACCAATAAAAAATGTGACATTGAAAAAAATTGCGAGATCGATAAAAAAGTGTGAGATTGATAAAAAATTCCGGATAGATAAAAATTGTGAGAACAATAAAATATTAGATAAAAAAAACTATGAAACTAATTAAAAATAAGATATCGATTAAAAATGTGAAACTGATTTAAAATATGAAACTAATTAAAATCCTAAAATAATTTGTTGAAAAGAAACAATATATATGTACTCCCCCTTTGGAAAGGATTTTCGTAATGTTAGGTGATGGTTTAATAGGATGTATATATGAATGTCTAGTTTACAGTGATAAATACTATCTCTTTTTAATGTATTAAAATCTATTAGAAGTTAAAGGTTTTGTAGATATATCATAAAAATTTTCATGCATTAAGATGAATTGTAAATTGATGTATCTTTTTAGTGTGGTATCCATAAGAAATTAATTCCAAATACCTATTTTATATTCACAAGATTGACGTGTAGGGTTCTTTCTTAAGAAAATAGAACTAATGTTATCACATAATATCTACATTTTTCAAAAACTAATTCCATAGTCAGTGACTGTGTGTTCCAAGCACAATACTTGAGCGTATTACCTTCATGCTGCCACATAATCAGTTTCAATAGCAGAATTTAGTAACGAGTGTTGTTTCTTACAGGATGAATAAACTATTGAATCTCATAAGATATGAACATTTATAGATGTACTCTTTCTATCTATTATACAACCACCAAATTCTACATCGGTATATCTTTTTAGTTCAAAATAATTTCCAAAATAATAAAAATTACAAAATCCTTAGTTGTCTTTAATTAAAAAAATTCCTTTCACATCTTTTAAATGTTATTCTATAAAATTTTATTGATATCTTGCGCATATGAATATTGAAAAAATTATTTCTGGTCACCTATATATTGAGTAAATTATACTTCTTGTCATTCCTCTCAAATATGTTTATTCAAATAGTTTCCCAACATAATCAAGATCATGGTTATTTGAGGTACCCATTCACGTACTTATATTTTTAATGTTTTCATATCCATACTCTTTAATAAGATCTTAAACATACTTATGCAGAGATATATAGGTTCCTTCAATTTTTTTAGAAATATGAAAACCAAGGAAAAATATTAAATCACCCATCATACACATTACAAACCAAAATTTCATTACATACACAAATGAATTAGTAAAATATTATTGAGTTTATCTGAATATAATGTCATCAAAAGAGATTTGAACATTCAAAACATTTTTTTTCTTTCCTAATAAAAGGGTTGTATAAGCATTTCATTTAACACTTTTTTTTTGTAAAAAAATCCTAAAATTCTATCATACCAGGATCTAGTGTCCTGTTTAAAACCATATAAAGCATTGGTATGTTTAAAAACATATTTAGGACATATTGTTTTTCAAAAATGGGGGGTTTTTGAACAAAATATTCCTATTGAACATATCTGTTATGGAAATAACAATTCACATCCATTTGAAAAAGATTGAATTTAAATAATACAAAAATTATAATAGAATTAAAATAGATTCAAATCTTGCAAATAGTGTATAGGTATCTTCATATTCTATTCATTCATGTTGATTATAGGCTTTAGAAAATAATCTTTTTTATTTCTTATTATGAATCCATTTTCACCACGTTTATTCGGAAGACCCATTTTAGTCTAATTAAATAATTTTCATTAGTTATTTCAATAAAGGTCCAGAATTTGTTCATCATGAATTAATATTCCTCATATTTCATATCTATTATCCAATATTCATCAGATCAATCATAATTAGGACTTTTTGGATCAAATTGAGAAATAAATTCTTGTTGTTATATTTTCTTTTTTATGGAACTTCTAGTCCTTATGGCTTGACTAACATCACCAATGCTATTAGAACCAAGATGATTCCTATGAAGCAATTGATTTGGGGTTTGTAAAACATATTCAAAAACATATGATAGAAAATATTTTTAGGTATATACTTCAGAAGAACATTATTGAGTATTTTAAATATTATAAGACTCTTCTATCTAAGTCTGATAATCAATTTTGGAAAAAACACTTAAATATTAAGGTTTAGGTTGTGTAAAAACAAATTGAACCGTTTCATCAAATTTGGCATGTACTATTTCCATAATAGTACATGAATTTTGTGTTAAAAACTATAACATCCTTATAAGTAGTGGAATATCTTAATAATATTCCATCATTGCATTTGGGTATGAATTTATGTAAGTTATCTTATGTATTCAGAATGAATACATTTCATCCAAATATTCTGAAGTATAATAGCTTTGGTTTTTGGCTTGTCCCTAACTCATAAAGTGTTTTATTAAAAAATGGCCTTATTAAAACTCAATTTATATTATTAAATAAATTAACCTTAAATTAATCCCAATTATTTTTATCAATTGAGTATTCACTCAATATGGTTCTCGTTATCTGTTGAAGAATTCAATTTCTTCTTTCAAATCACCATTTTGGTGAGGATTTCTAGAAGATGAGAAGTTATGTTTAATGACCTTCTTACTGCAACATTTTTCAAAATATGAATTTTTAAATTCTCCATCATGATATCTATTAATAGTTATCAGTTGAAGTTTTTTATCATTTTTAACTTTGGGTATAAATGTTTTTAGAAAGAAAAATCTTCAGATTTATTTGCGAGAATGTAGACCCATGTAAATCTTGTATAATCATCAACAAAAAAAATACGTAGTATTTGACCCCAATGCATCCTGTTATTCTAGGAATGATGAGATCCATTTTAACTAAATATAATGCATCATTATTCGAGACTACACTAATTGATTTAAATCTTCACTTATATTTCATTCCCTATTGACATAG
Organism: Viscum album; assembly: GCA_963277665.1. Classification (NCBI taxonomy): domain Eukaryota; kingdom Viridiplantae; phylum Streptophyta; class Magnoliopsida; order Santalales; family Viscaceae; genus Viscum; species Viscum album. Next base: position 1,099,869,816 of record OY728157.1, read on the forward strand.
ATCGTAGACTTTTGAAGAATCAAATCTACGATCTAGAAAACCCTTAAAAAGTAATTTCATAGATAGTTTACATTAGTTTCTATGGTTAAAATGTCCTATGTTTAATTCCATAACCAATATTAATCTCCCATTTCACTATGGAAGGGTATTTCATGGATCCAAAGGCCTTCAATGTAAAGTGTATAAATATTCTCATGTCGACGGGCAGAAAGAATGAATTCATCCTTGGAATTGTGTACTAAGCCTTTATCATTCCTAAAATTCACAATGTAATCTTCATCAAATAATTCAATTATTCTTATAATGTTTGTTCTCAAGAACATTAAAAATTAAAACATTTGAAATAAAGGGTTTTATATTCTTAACAATATTACCTATACCAATAATCTTTCCTTGTGATTTATCTCTGAATGTTACTATTCCACATATAATATTGATAATATCTTCAAAGAAGTTTTTTTTTACCGGTCATGTTCCTATAACATAAACTATCCATTAAAAATTCATTTTTGTTGTTACCTTTTTTTCCAAAAAACAAAACAATTAGGTTTTCGGAATACAAACATTCTTGGATTCTGACTTTTTTGAAGATAAAATCATAGGAATACATATATATTTGGAAAAATAAGATTTATTAAATCCTAAATATTAGATTTTATTCAATGGGAAACTTTTTTTCCAATGTAAAAAAAATTTACACATAGTGTAGTATGGGACACTTTTAGGTAAAAAATAGTTGTGATTGAAAACTAGTTTTGAATGAGAGTAACACATTCCAGAACTATTCTTTAGCAGATGATTTTTTTGAATATATCATATCGATTTTCTCTTTACCAGATTTATGTTTTGATAAAATTTATTTAAGGTAAAGTATTTCATATTTTAGTCTAATGAATAAATTATTATCCTCGTTAGTATTAGTTTTAGAATTAGATTTTTTCTCTAAATAATTTTTCTCAAAATTAACATTTTCTGGGTTCTTAGAAAATTTAGAATTTTCATATTTTAATTACTCAATGTTTTCGAAATATAAATTATTTCTAAATACATTGAATCAATATCATGAAAAAGATATGAAACATATTTTTTTAAAACATTGATTCTAGAATTTTCTTTATCAATTTTCTTTTTTATCATAGTATTTTCATTTTTAAGAATCATGTAAAATATAAGGACTTCTCCAAAAGAAATAAAATTATCTTCTAATAAGTAAGATTATTCATATAACGAAATATATCCATTTTCATTAGGATAGTTATAATTTAAATACATATTGTTTAAGGATTCAGTTGTGTATACCATAGCTATGAAAAATTTATTTTCAAAGGGTATTCTGGTAGTAAGAAAAATATTTGTCTATCAGAAGATTCATTACTGAATATTCATCAATTGAGTCTCCACCAATTTCACTCCCGGAATCAATTTCCTTAATGACATTCCTTAATTTATGCTTCTAATATCTTTTCTAAATTCTCTTAGAATATCAATATTTCCTGTATTTTCTTTTAAGCTTTCGAGAATCTGGTCTAATGTATCCTACTTTCTTACATTCATATCATATGACTTCAGAGTCTTTCTTATCCTTCTTATAATTTTTATTGTATATATATTGAAAATAATTCCCACAATATTTTTTCCCCTTCGAGCAATATTGGATAATTCATTTTCTGAATTTTCTGATTCACATGATTTCGAAAGAACAAAACAATTATTCTTTTTTGATATAACAATTTTATAATGAGTTTTGGATTTCATATGATTTTTGTTAGTAGTAAAATAAACACTCCCATTTTTATTATTAAAATTATATAAATATCTTTTTAATATATTTTCAAATTTCAAAAGAGTTTCAAAAATTTCATCAATAGTTAAAATTGTTAGTTTCCTTGACTCATCAATTGCAGTTCTCTTGGATTCCAATTCATTATGCATGATATCTATAATATTATCTACAACCATATCATCTTCGATTCCTTTTTCTCCGATTGACTATATAATATTTATTATATTCATAAGTCTATGTTGAACATTAATTATAGGTTCTCTATAATGAAAAAAAACCATGCTAATCTTCTATGAGCAGGGCTCGTCTAGTCTTAATAACTTTAAAAGTAACAAAATGTGTAATTTCAAACTTCTTCCATATACTATTGGATTCTTGAAAAGTTGATATTTGGATTTATATATTTCAGGTCATAGGACAAATAAAACTATTTCATAACTTATAGTTAAGATACTATTCCATCTTTAACTACTTAGTAAAAGTTATGACCTCCTTGTCAGGTATCTCGTAATCTCCAGTATGCATTAAAAATTTATTAACACTGGTATAGATTACAAACAGATTTTTTTTAATATTGTAATAGAAGTTTCAAGGGAATGATGATCATGGTGATAGATAAATCCATACATTCCCAACATTATTTTTGCACTGTAATTTTTTTTAGAAAAGTGCCTTGATTGGAAAACAAAAACAAGATTAATTATTTACAGCCCATTAGTTTTTAATAGGTAAAACATGTGTAGAAATTTATTTTAATTATTATATGAGAATAGTAGAATATTTTAAGAATCTTTTTTAGAAAACATGATTTTTAAAAAACATTGATTTCTTGACCCAATAGAGATATAAAGTCACACATTCTATAAACACTTTCTAGGACATCATATCTACCAAAGAGTAGAAAAAATGTGTCATTACTTTTTTATAACATGAATAATACTAGGGAATTAAAACACATAATAGTTCTTGACATGTGGAGCATAATATGTCCTCAATGGAGTCATAATCATAAATAAAATGGATATACAATGAGATTGTTTCTATAATGTTTTACCACAAGCTAACTAGGTATCATAATTTAAATGAAATAAAATGGAATTTAATGAATCTTTAAATATCATGAAAATAAGTCTAGTATTTATATAACATGTCAGAGGCACCTCATAGAGAAATATAGGCTCATAACATGGCATGTGTCTCAAAGAAGAATAATCAAGATAAAATTACTCTACTAATATGGTTACTACAGGAACATAATCCACATGAGAGAAATATCATAAAATGGATATGTAAATACAAATGAGATTAATTATATGATACATATAATACATTCATGGGTAGTATATTTACCACACGAACTAAATCAATGGTCTATAAGGAATGTATCTAACACAAATAAAATGTAAGATGAAATCCCCTTACCTTATATATTGAATTTCATTGTACTCATAAAAACATACTATAAACTAATATGTGTTTATTATAAATAAAAAAGAACCATATTATAATATCTAATACCACGTATGGTTATATTTTGAATTTATATTACCTGATTGTTAACCATTCTATCTTAGGGTTTTATTTTGGGTAATATCTGGTTCGTTCTTCTCAAGTGTTGTAAAATAATTATAGAAGAATAAATAAATTATAAATATCCTATATAATATATATAAATATATTTCTCAATCTTAATTCCCACCATGAGTGGTGGTAAAGTAAAATCAAACAAACATCATTTTGTGAGGTGATAGATCTCCGTACACGTAAAAATAGCGTTTGTTATCCATTATTTGGAAGTGTCTGTAAGTGTAGGTCAAAACCTCATTAAAAAATATCTCAGTATATTGGAAATTTTATTAGTATTTTAATTAGATAATTAGAGTTTAGTGGGTGGTGAATGAAAATACGATAAAGGAGCTTGAGTAAAGATGTTACCTCCTCTTTGGGTAACTCCTTTGGGTTTGCATCAAATTGATTCCTTTGGTTGTTTTTTCCCAAATATGAGGATTATAGGTTTAGGGTAGGTATTTTTAGGAGATATATTGTCATATATTGGTTAATAAAATTTTTCTTGATATTTTTGCAGAATTGGGTGGAGAGGATGCCTTTTATAGTGGTGGAGTTACTATCTTATAAATATTTCGAAAACTAATTACACCAACGTTTTTTGAACACCAAGTGGATAAAATATTTTTCCAAATTAGATAAAATGGATTATATGGTTTAAATATAGACATACCATGGTTTTTTACAGGATTATAAGTATTTTTTGTGAATTAAGTTAATGGTTAGAAATTTCTTTAGCTAATTTTTTTCTGAATCATTGGGATTAATTTTAATTATATTCATTAATTTTTAAGGTCAAATAAGAATATTACCATATTATAAATAATAAATTATTCCAATTTATAAATATAGAATCCATTTTTATATACTTTAATTACATAATTGGTAGAAATTAATTTAAATTTAATCCCATAGATGGTATGATAATGAACATTTTTAAAGAAAAACATTCATAAGATTGCTATGTTTTTATATTCAATTTCAATTTGAAATTTATTCAAATGACCTAAATTGGATTATTTGATAATAAATATTTCCAATTAAACATTAAAACTATTTTAAAAATATAATTTTACCATATAAATAAATTATAATAAAAATCAGTTTAGAATTAAAATTCAGTATTTTTCACTATTCCTCAAATTATGAAATTTCACTGAGAAATATAAAAAATTCACTATATCCTAATATTTATTATTCTATTTAAAATATTAGGTTGATTTTGACATTTAATATTTATTAGATATCCGACAATTTTATGCGAAATAGGTCATCCATTATAAGGCGTAAAATCCTCTTAATAATAATATACATTTTTATAGATAAAATTAGCTTTGTTCCTATCTTATGTTTAACAAATCTATGGGATGATTATAAAAAATATTAAATTTTAAATATAATATATATGTATATATATATATTACATTAATATTAATCACTAATTTTAGTTAATTTAATTTATTAGGATAAAATATCTCTATGAGCATTAAAATAGTTTTCTATAAAAACATTCACTTTATTTTAAATTAGTTAATATATCCATTTTTAATTCATTTATAACTAATAAATTCAAAAAAGTATTTTTATAAGTTAGTTAATACTATTCATAACTATCAACTTAATGTATGGGTTATATCTTATTAAATAAAATAGTAATATTTTCAATAATATATTAATTTTCGGTAACACTCGGTCTTGCATGTTTTGTATGGAATCAAGGAAAGTAAGACTTTTTTATGATGTTATCTAAAATAAATGTTCATTATAAAGAAATATAAATGTGATTTTTCATGTAGTTCATGATTAAAATGGGTTTATTTATTATTTATTCCAAACATGTTCCATTAATATAAAATGAACCATTTTTAGTGTTGCGTGAAATTCCAAATCTCAAAAAGCATAAATTAATTCAAAAAAAATATTTTAAATAATACCTGGGTGTTAGAAACCCATTTATTTTGTAAAGGTGAAGGGGAATATTTCTAATAATTAATTTCAATGAAAATTGGGTTTTTAGTTTAATTAATAGTTAAATTTTTGTATAAAAGTGGAAGGGGATAATGATTAAGAATGCTATTTGTTTTTTTAAATAATTGTGAAGACCACATAGTGTCTACTAATCCTGTGATTAGAAATCCCCATTTTACAGTCACTATGTGGAATCAAAAAAATCTATTATTTTGAATAATATTTTGTTATTATATCATATTAGTTTCTTTATAATATCTTTTATATCATGAAATGTATATTATATTCATATGGTTATATTTGATTTATTTTTTTTGGAACTTTTTTAATGACATATAGATTTGGGTTTTGATTCTCGATAATATAAATTTGAGTGTATAAATTTTTAAATGAATTTTTTTGGGAGTCGTAATTATTTATTTATCACCATAGTATATTATTTTTATAAAATGGGCCTCGATTTTTATATCTTTATTTGGTTTTATGTGGATAAAAATATCAATGTTACTAATTTATTTAGCTCCAAATATTTTTCATATATGTTTTTGTTTGATAAAAATATCAAGATTATATAATAATGGATTTTTCCTCATTTTCTACCTTTCTCACATGATCACATTTTATAGTTTTTTTGTATTTTATTCAATAATTTTGTAGATCCCAATTACAATTAGATGATATTATTGGATGAATAAAATTTCCAAATGTGGCGATTGAAGATGAGTGATCTATTATTTATATAGAGAATAAAATTTTCTATATTTTTATCCCAAATTCTAGAAGATAAAATAAACATAAATTTATAATTTTAATGAGAAATGATTTATGGTTTTATTTTTTGTTGCATTAAAAAAAGTAAGAATCATATTATTATTATCTATCATTCAAGAACATTTTCGTGTAATATTGAATATATGTATTCTAGTATAATTGGAAATGAAAAAATTATTATTTTAAAAACAAGATAGTAATTTGAAATACAATATTTTATTTATATTTCTGATTACTAGAGTGATTTCATTAGAAATTTCATCCAATTTTAAAACATGGATATTAATTTTGATAATGATGTGTTATCTATTTGGATTCATAATAAAATACATAATTAATGAAAAAAATTACATGTCACTTACTTGTTTAGATTCTAAAAGTAACATGCATATAATTTTTTTGAATCCATTAATTTGAAATGATAATGTCATGGGAAAAATTAGTCGACATCTTCCTCAAAAATATTAGTGATTGGATATTGATAGGTAAACCAAAAGTGGAATAAATAAAAAAATAATTATAGTATAAATAATTATGTGAGTATATCATGGTTAAGAAATAAATATTTTTATTTATAATCATTGTGGTAAAAAAATACATATTAATTTTTTTATCAATTAAAAAAATTGATTGAATAGAATAAAAATAGTGATGGTGAAGTCATAATTTCATTACTACGAGGGATATGTATTTTTTATTTATAATTTTTTTAATTTAAAGTATTATGATAATTTTTGGATAGTGTATAGTGGTTCTTCATTCATGTGATATCAGGATATAATTTATTAACATCTTATAGCCCAGGTAATTCTGAGATTTTAAAAATAGGTAATAATGGTCACGTTGATGTTATAGGTATGGAAAATTTATGGCCATAACTAACTCATAATATATGTTTATTTCGAAAATTTTTCAACATAACCAAATGGTTAATTTAAATCATTTTAAAATAATGTTTTAGATTAGGATTTTTTTAAATTTCATGTTTGAATCTAAAATATTTCTATGGGATTAGAATTTTTTATTGAGTCTTGAAATACTCAATTATATATTGGAATATAGATTATACCTGTGTTTTTATAGAAAGACAAATCAGGTTCTATTTTTCAAATGTTTCTAATAAGATTAATGAGATAGTTTTTTAAATGTAAAATTGTCTAATGTATTTTATAAGAGTCATCTTATTTATAGAATATGATATGTTATTTAAATAGAATATTCTAATATATGTAGTCTAATTAATACTAATTAGTTTAGTTTAAGTATATTTTTTTTTAAAAACATGATTATTCAAGAATTATCATTTTGTTAATTTAAATGTTCATTTTATTTTCGGAGTTATTTTAATATATTAATGGTTTTCATTTATAGATAATCACATAGGAATCTAAAATATATTTCTATTGATAATGAACATGGGTATTTTTATTACTTTTGAAGATTATTTAAACAACATGGAATTATCCATTGAAATGTAAAATCCAAGACAACATAAATAAATGGTGTAGTAGAGTGGATGAGAAAAATTATAATAGATATTGTAAGATGATTACTTTAAAAAAATATATCAGATATTTGGGGGTAAGGAATTGTATAGAAATACATATATTTTTATTTAATCACAAACAATTGTTTAACATGATTTCACTCCTAATATTTTTTTCATAATAAATATATGATATATGATCAGCTGATTGTATTGGGTTATAAAGCATTTAATCTCATACTAATGAATTAAACATTAAAATGCATCAGTAAAAAATAGCCTTTTATTGGATATGGTCATAAATATCTGGGATATGTTTTTTTATTTGGATACGAAGAGTTTATTGAGTAGTTAAGAGGATACATTTATTGAGAATCAGACCATTACAAACATTGTTCACAATTGGTAATCCAAATTGAATTTTTTGATATTTGTTGGGATTTTTCTATAAAATAAACATATGAATGAATAATGTTTTTAAAACCAATTTTTTCTAAAGGAATTTCAAAATTCCAAAAAATAGATGTAGTTAAACCTTTCTCACTATGATTTGTGAAGAGGAAATTTATATTGGTCAGCTATATGGTTTTATTCTCAATAGTGATGAAATAAATTTTTGAAAACAAAGTAAGGAATTATATGGGATGAAACTCGTGATAATATCACGATATTATTGAATTAAAATATTTTAATATAAAATGAGACTTATATGTGGAAGAAGTTATGTGATTCCCTTTATCCAAAATTTTGGAATTAGTTTTGTAATTTCTCCACATTCAATTACATAATCAAAAATTATATTGCATGAAATTTATTCATCAAAACATATGGTTAGTGTATTTATGAACCAAGATAAGAAAATATAGAAAAAAATTAATATTTATATAAAATGTAATATATATATATATATATATATATATATATGAATGGATCTACATGACTTTCTAACGGGATTTAAGAGAATAAATTTATTAATGCAGTAGAAATAGAAAACTCATTATGAAATGGCCATTTATATAAAAGGAAAAAATAAAACATGAATACTATTATTGTAACACACAATCTATAAAATAACTTTAATATATTTATTTTAAGATAACCACACAACAAACAACTAACCAATTATTTCATCTGAAGGAGATCCACCGACTATAGAATCTTGAAAAAATATTGGAATAACCATCAATATCTTTCTACGATATTTTAATATGACCACATAATTAAAAAAGAAATAATTATCTAGATAGATTTATATAATAAATATCTAAGAACACAATACTTTTATATCAGAAACTAAATCTTTTGATATCAAATACATCCTATAGATTATCCAAGTGGTTTTTTTCATAATACAAAATTGAAAAATAAAAATATAATAAGTTATGAAAAATATTATCAAACATGATATTTATTTATATGTTCTATAAAAATTAATTCCTAATGAGAAAATGAATTTTCATAATTGAGTGATAGGAAAAAATTATTTTAAAATTTAATACATGAGAAAAATTGGAAAATAAATGATTAATATGATGCTTCTTTATAGTGTCTAATATCTAGAAGGGGATATGTCTCATTTATGTACTGGATATGACTAATTTTATCAAAATTTCTATTTTAATAAAATTTCAATTAATAAAAAATAATCTACCAGATTTGTCTTTCAATAATTGTGTAAATAATTAAATTCATCCTTAATTATAATATAAATGTGGTTAATAAGGATCTACCAAATCAACTTAATATATTAATGAATATAAAGAAAAACATAAAACTGTTTAAATATAAATTCATTATTTTTTGATAATGGAAATATAAAAAACAACAATTCCATGAAATATATTGCTAAATTTTCTAAAAACTTTACATAAGTATCAAATAAAATGGAAATCCTCAAACATCAATGTTTCCATAGAAAAAATTTATTTTTTTAGAAGGTGAATTATAAAAAATACATAGAGGAGATCATGAAATATCATTATAGCTTAATTTAACTATATTTTTTTTATGTATTGGCTACAATTTATAAATCTCACATATGTGTTATTGTATAATAACATAGAATTGAATAAGGGATGAAATGGGAGTGGTGGATGTTCACATTAGAAATGATGAAATAAAATTTTCACTATAAACATGGACATTCAATTTTCCTTTTTCTAGACGTTTAATATGAAACTATAATATTTGTACTTTCTTTCTACCGTCACGATGCTTTTAATCTATATATATTTTATTAAGATCATAAATTTATTATAAAGAATTAATGCATTTTTTATATTTATGAATGAAATATATTATAATGGTTAGAATATTATAAAATATTTATACATGTGTGACATTATGAATTTTATTTATATAAAAAATTATATTCAAGTTAGGGAATTTTTTTAATACCATCTACTCTTAGAATTTTCACATCACACATATATTCACGAACTAATTTTAGAAACACTAAAGTAATGAATTTTTTTATTCACTTGAAAAGTAATCATTTTTTCAATGTAAACCATGATTATTGAAAAACAAATTCAAATATACTAATTTTTTCAAAATAAGAAAGGGAAATATAATTATCACATATCATACATACAAATGTATATAGCCCAATGAAAATAGTATTTTATGGTTTTTTAACATACTTCATATAATTTATTGATTAATTTAAAATATATGATTATGTGTTTTTTATGAATCGCAAGATTTAATCCCATTAAATGTTAAAGGAAGTCAAAAATAAAGTAAATAATTCATCTGACAAAATTATAAAAAACACTATCGTAGTATTGTGGGGAGGATTATTTATTAATATAATCTGAATATAATCTTTTATATAATATAGTATATAACTCAATCCTACCATTACACCAAACGAAAATTGTTTTATTTACAGGTAATATTTAATATTATTATATATCATTATATATATGTTCAGTTTTGAGGACCTACATTTATCCTTTGGGGTTTATTCTCTTAAAACATCATAATTCACACTAAACAATGTTAAATATCGGGTATTAAAAAATGAAACCATATGAGATATGTTGTGGGAATCATAAATTTTTTTTATTTCAATTTATTTTCTTTTTTTAAAGGTTGGGGCCAAAGCCTCAAATTATTATTAAATATAATACCTCTTTTTATTCTGGGTATAGGGAGCCCCATTACATATCCCAAAGGCCCAAGGATATGTGGCCTGAATATAAGGCTTAAAAGCCCATTTATAACCCAATGGGACCCTTGGGGAAATGCACTACTACAGTACCCACACTGCTACAATAACTACTACAGTAAAACACCCACTACAGTTCTACTACAGTACCTCCGCAGCTATAGTACCACCATTTCTAAAGTACGTCACTGCTCTAGTACTACTATAGTGCCCTGCTACAGTACTACTACAGTCCAGGAATTTAGCCCTGCCCGGATTTGATGCTGCGTCATTTGGAGACATATAAATTTCAAAATGCATGGATAAAAATATGATAAATGATAATTTATCTACTTTATAAAAGATATCATGAGTAATTATTTCTATTGAATATTGAATAAAAATGATTTTTTTCTTAGGGTGGTACATTTTTAAAAAATATTTTAACATTAAAAATTTATAATGTGTGTAAATTTAAACATTGTGATATTCATGACTAAAAAAGATGACATTGACCATGGGACAAAACATTAGATGGTCCCATATTATTTAGTGAATAAATAAACCATCTCACTATATAAAAATAGATATGTTAAAATTCATTTTGATCCTTTGATATGTTTGTTTATTATAAAAAATGACGATTAGGTAATGTTCACGTATGATGATTATATGCACTAAAAAGATGTTATCATGTATTATGAATTAGAAAGATGAATAGAAGCCATAATATTGGATATGGAATTTATATATATTGGGAATTTTTGAACATGAATGATGAACCTGAACGGGGAAAAAATTGACGGTTTCTAGGAAAAAAATTTCTAATGAAATAAAAATATACAATAAAACTCAATTTCTATAAGATCAAAAAAATCATTTTTAATTGAAAGTAAAATGAAGAATAAAAAAACACTTATTTTTTGAAGCTAATACTTCCATTCTATTATGCATGAGCTTTATGGGGATCCATTAAATGTATATGATAATGTATTTTCTCCTAGGATTATATATGGTCTATATGAATTTACTAACATTTATATAGGATTCCAATTCAATCTTTGATTTTTAGAACTTTGGAATTATAAGATGAATAGATTAAAGAGATATGTTACATAGAGACTCCCATAATGACCAATTCATCAATTATATTCATAATTTTATTTCACAAGGATTAAATCACATTATATAATCTACAAAAGAATATTCTTCTCTTCCCGGAATATCATAAATTTTTTCTTTAACTCAGTGTTTCATAATCATTATTTACCAATATAACTTCCTTCCATTTTTTTAAACCTTTAATTAATTTTTTATATGTAACCACTTATATAATATTTTCAAACTCATTATGAATATTCATATGATGTTATAATTAATGTTATATATATTAAATTTTTTATTGATCAATATGTTAACTTCCATATAATTGCCTATCAAACACTATACCATTATGTAATTTCCTTCACCATGATATAATTTTCTTTTGAAAAAACCACTACATGATTTCTTTCAGCGTATCAAGATTTTTATTTATAGTATAATTATAGTAATCTACTAATTTAAAAAAATCCACATAGAACTAATTAATTTTTCTACTTATGCTACATAATGTGTAATAACATGTGACCCTAAAAACAATTTTTGGATTGAGAGAAACTATTAATTCTCAAACCCTGAATTATATGTAAAGATGAAACTCTTGAAAGGTGTAAATGGTTTTCAATCTATAAAGGGATCCAGAATGGTCCTCATCAAACACATGTTTCTCCATGCCTTTTCCCACCAAATATAGAGAAAATATCTATTAAAATCATGTAATCTGTTATTCTAACAAATTGAGCAGCCTTGAAAAAAATAATATAACAATTTTGTATAGTAGCATTGTAGATTATCAATTCACTGAGTAATGATTTTACAATAGTTATGATCACATACCATTTCCATTATCCACATAGAATCGTACATCACATATCACTCACTTAAATTGATAAGAATATTACAAATCACATATCTAGGTATATCCAGACACCTCCTCATTGCTTATCAATTGATGGGGAATATTTCATACTTTTAATATATGAGGATAAGTACCATATTAATAAATAAAAATCTATAATATGAATAGATTCATACCCAACCACCCCGTAATTAGTCTACCCTCAAGACTGACAATTGTAAGGTCTAAAAATATGATGGTTCCCATATAAGATTACTTGTTAACTGTGGGTATTATAGATTAATAAGAAACTTTAACCCCTTGTACCCTAAATATATAATAAATGACATTCCATATAGATACATAGTCGGTCATAAAGTACAAAAACCTAATTTTATATATCATAAACAAAACTTGGTATCTATATACGAGCCCCAATTAATTATAATCATTAAATTTCATCACAAACCCTAAATATTTTTGGTATCCATAAATTATGAATAACTCAATGTATTACATTTACTGGTTAGTTATTATTTTAATCTACGAATTATTTATCCCATGTGAATTAATGATTATGAAAGGATACCTTTTATATATGATGATTCATTTTATATATTATTAACCATGTTTAAGAATACACAATAAAATAATATTTTTGTGTCAATATTTAAGACAAAAAATATGAAAAAGGAAAGAAAATCATAATATTTACAATTTTTTTGGTCGTGATAAATTTATTGATTCAAATATAAGAATAGTCACATATGATTGATTTGCCTATTATATATCTAAATAGTTATCAAATTAAATTCAACATACTAAACTCTTTTTGTGAGATAACATCAATAATGAAATTTATTTTTCATAATGTTGATATTACGACTTATAATCCATATGTTCTATACAAAAACATTATATTCAAAATTCTTTTATTCATAACATATATTTTTGTATTGTTAATAAATTTTATTTATTAAATAACTAGATATATTGAAATATTTATACTATCATAATCATTGAACAATTCAATTTAATATTTTTTGAGATGATTTTGGATGTCGATTATATATATATGTTTATACATAGAATTTATGATATAAAAAATACCCTAAACAAACCTTGAATTGACATTAAATTTGAATCTAAATTGTATGATATTATATCAGATACTTTCTTATCTTCAATATGTTTTAATATACTCTCTCAACAATCATAGAAATTTTATTTTCCAAAAATATAATGTTCAGGCATACAACTACTATATATACAGAAAAAACATATATTTATTTTTTTGAAGATATTTAAATACTAAAACATTAATTAAAATATCAGGTATCTAATATTTTTTTATAAAAATATCATAGAAAAAATTATTAACTTTTAAAATACACCATTTATGGGTGGTGGGAACTGTTTCCCTAATATTTTAAAAAATAACACCGATAAAAAACTTTTCTCCTGGATAAAAAGTATGTAATCATTTTATTTTAGAACTCAAATAAAGAATAAATTATATTATACTTCTTTTTTACACTACTTCCATCCCACTTAGTGATCACAATAACTATTTAAAAATATAAATCTCCTTTCACATAAGAGAAAATATGATGAATAAATGCATGTGAGTTTATAATTTCCAAATCATTGAATTTTGTATTATTACTTTTTACTTTTGTATCTCATATGTAGAAAATCAATCCACTTTATTTGAATGAAATCATAAACTTTTCTTACTCAATATTTTTTTTAAATTCACTTCATGTTTACCATATTTTTTTATATAAAATTTTTAGTATAGACCATTCAATAAAGATTAATTTAATCTAATAACAGTGTATTGACATATTAGTAAGTGAACTCTCCAACACCACCTCTAACGTGATAGGAGTATTGACTAAAATTAAGGTATCCACTTGAAGGAGTGGACTTATTACCTTTAGATATAACCTATCAACACATATCACGAAACATTATCCACCATGACAAAACTATTTCGAACAATTCAATATAACAAGTGAATATATAAAATATTTTTCATTTAATACAAAATAAGGTACACAATAAAACCCCATGTTGAAGAATTCAACTTGAGTGGACCCCATAATGAGACATCCATGCCAGAATCTACCATATCTATATCCTATACAAGTCCCCTACCTTAAAAATTACATAATCTAGAATTAATTGAAGAATTCACATTGAGGATATTTTTAGGTTTAGAGCATTAAAAAATTAGGCCATAACTATTATAGAAAAAAACATAGAAATACAATGTGGAAACTTCCAATACTATCTGTTTATTAAATAACATAAAATTTTCTAAATAGAAACATGGTTTCTTTTCATGTTTAATCATCATAAATTTACCTTGATAACATTATTGACTCAATTATCCCATGAATCATTTGATTATATTTAAAAACACGGGATGGGAATAGAAATATAAGTAAGGGACATAAAAATAAAGAAAACCCATTATTCTAGTAAAAACATGATAAACCATTAAATGTTCATTGATCAGATTAAACAAAACATTTTCACATGAATAACACTTATACTTTTTTCTCAATGAAAATCACTAAAACCAATAGAAATCAATTAAAATTAATTTAGGTGAAATAGAAAATAATATACAAAAAACCATTTAAACAACTTCAAATTGAAATAAATATATGGTTTAATTCCAATTTGGAGATCTATAATGGGGATCACCCATTGTATACTCTATATCAGGCTCACCCATGAGCTATAATGAGGCTCAACCCTTCGTATAAACAGTGTGAGGATCACCCGTGAGCTATATTAGGGATCAACCCATCGATAAATCTATATCAGGTCACTAGAGATATATAATGGGGATCAAACGTTCGTATAATATATATTAGGATAACCTATGTTTTATATAAATCTCATATAGCATTTCATGAAAAAACACATTCATCACAAAACCCCTTATTTGACATCTTCTTCTAATTCCTTGTGAAAAAAAATTCCGTATTAAAATACTATTTTTATTTAAGAACCCATTTTCAATACCATGATAAACTAACAAAAGAATAAGGGGTTTATTTTCATTTTAATACACTTTAAGTCTTATAGAGGAATCCAAATTTCAATTAACAGTCTTGGCGATGGTGAAGTTGTTGTCTCTATATATGTAAAAAAATATTCCTTTTTTCATTTTGTAAAGAAAGTAAAATGATTCATATTTAAATATAATTTTTTAAAAAATTGATTGAAATTCAAAATTTACATATAATTTACTGTATATTATTTTTATACCCATATAAAAAATATGTGATTAAATATCAGGAAAAATATATTTTTTAATTAAATTTTTAAATGTTCAAATTGTCTCATACCCCTTTGAAAACATAAATATTAATCTCCATGATTTAATAAATATCATTATAATTAATAAAATAGGGATATGAAATTTCATAGTGTCTGTATATACACTTTATAAAATAATAAAGGTGCATATTACCAAGAAATGCCTCAATGAAAGGAGATTGAGACGAAGTCCCTTACATTGAGTTCGACTTTTCTCATTCGTTATTTAATTTCCTGGATAATAAAATTAGGTTATTTTATAATTTATATAGAACCTTTGTAATTATTATTATTTATTTTATATCACATATTACCATGTTATAGAATTTTCTTAATTATTTGAGTTCATATCAGATGTTTTGTCGATGATCAGTATTTGAGTCAAAATTGAACATGTTTGGCTAACAATTATCCATGTGGTCATAATTACATAATCTCTAGAATATTTTAAATGATTTTAATAACATATATATCAAGTATATATGAATTTAGAATAGTTTGTAACATTTTATGATAATAAAAGAAATGCACTGTTCGTGGATATAGTAGGTCGTACATACAAATTAACGCTACTTTCTTTTCTTTGTCAAATTTAAGGAATACTAACTAAATGACACATAGGTATATTGTAATTACATTATAATATAATTATTATATATGTTACATAAGTTCATTAACTCCATCCTTTATAAATTCCATGTATGGATTGAGCGAGTCATATCACTTTGAGGGGGCGGTAGTCCACACATACTCATAGGAAATTATCATATTTACTCATTATGAAAATTATAAATGTATGTTATAAATAAAATTTTCAAAAAATAGTGAAAATATAAATATAAAAAATATAATATATAAATATATTTCTATCATAATGGCCCCATGAGTGGGGGTAGGAAAAATTGAAGAAAATTCATTTTTAGAGGCAGTAGTTCACCGTACGTAAAAACAGTATGTTCTATATCCATTAGATAGATGTGTGTATATTTATATATTGAACTCTTTTAAAAAATACATCATAGAGTGTAAATAATATTGTTGTTATTAAAAATAGTGAAAAAAATATCATAGGGGGTGGATAAGTAATATAAAAGAAATGATCTTGAGAGAAGATGTTACCTCAAAATTGGTAAACTCCTTTACATTTGAGCCAAATGGCTTCGTTGAGTTTCCTTTTTTCCAATGGTAAGGATTTTAGGAGTAATAAAAGGATGTTGGGAGATTATTTGAGCATAATATGTATGATCCATGTGTCTTGATAGGTGTGAGTAAATGGGTAAAAGTAGTGGCCTTTTATAATAGGGAGGAGGCGAATAGTAGGAATATCTTTAAATATTATTTTTGTATAAATTTATTTTCTATTTATAATAGTTACAAAGTAATAACGTTATAGGATAATATGATAATGGGATAAAATAATCTCATACAATTGGTTTTATACAAGTTTAGTCAACAAATTTAACCTTATCATTTATGTTGAACCCTTAGTTAAAATCATTAACTTTTACCATGTATTCTTGTATTTTCAATATATATGGTTACTAGATTTATTGTAAAGTTCTAATAAAATTAAAAGTTGATTACTGATGACATTTTTAACATTATATAATTCATTTGAACTAATGTTATATTTTTTCAACAATTATATCATTTAATAAAATAGTATTTCTTTTAAAAACACATTTATTTCAATTCTGACTCTATTTTGTAATTGATTTTTGGTAGAGTCATAACAACTTGATCACATAAATCCAAAAAAATTAACACATACCTAACATGACATTTTAATTCAAAAAAATTGTTTATGTCATAAAAATGTACAAATAACATTAATTTTAATATTTATAATATCATTTATTTGAATCATTCAATAATAATGTAATTATTGCATCGTCATTGTTTCATAAGTATATTTTTTATTTAATATCTAAAAATTATAAATAAAATATGATGATGTGAGAAATTTTTCTATAATTCTAATTACTATTTAAAGTTGAACATTTCATTTATATAAATCATATTAAAACTGTTTTAGTTAGATGATACATGTTTATGTAAAATTTACCTTTTCTATGAAATAAATATTATAAAATGTCAATATCACTCCCAGGTTACTCCATGGGGTCCTAAAATCGACTAGATGATTCCCATGGTCGTCTATATCTCATTCAATAGTATTAGAACACTTGTTTGGGTAGTTTAATATTTTTTTTATTTTAGTTTTTATTCTTATTTAATTTATTTACCCATCAACCAAGGTAAATAAAACAATATTTACTATGGTTAGTATTCGTTATTTTCAAAAATAAAATGTAAATATTTTTAAAATTTGAACCTTATAGTTAAAAATATGGAATAATGTTTTCCAAATTAAAGATACAGAAGTTTTAGTAATAAATTTAAAATGAAAATGTGATATCAAAACCAGAAAGCGGGTTTTTAATAAGTAAACACTATCAAAATATTAACATGTGTTTATGTCTAATTTAAATTTGAAATTACATAAAATGATCATCATTAGATTAAATGATAAAAAAATTAATCTAATTAAACTTTAAAACCAACTAAATGTAAAATATAACTATATAAGGAAATTACATTAAAATACAGTTTGGAATTAAAATGTAGTATTTTTAACTATTCATAAAATATGAATTTTAGGAGAAAAATACAAAAATATCAACTGAAGTAAATTTTGATGTCTCGATTCTAAATAAGAAGTGTATTTTATCAAATAATAAATTATAAATGAGATGTAAAATATTTTTAAAATGGGTTCTCCACCAAAAGGTGCTAAAACGACCTTTTAATAATATTAGAGTGATTTATGCTTAAAATAGGATTCATTCTCATTTTAAGCCTCTAAAATACATTGGATAAATGTAAAAACTTTTAAAAAATATATATAAAATCCTAGTATAGTTAATTATTTTCATTCTCAACAATACAATATCTAGGGATAATCTACCATTTAAAATAATTATATTATTGTTGTTTTATTTTTTTGTATAACTCAGTGTTGTGTGACACATAATATATCTGATAAACTCGTTGTTGCGTGTC
The DNA here is from genome assembly GCA_963277665.1 of Viscum album. Taxonomy (NCBI): domain Eukaryota; kingdom Viridiplantae; phylum Streptophyta; class Magnoliopsida; order Santalales; family Viscaceae; genus Viscum; species Viscum album. Next base: position 1,099,888,879 of record OY728157.1, read on the forward strand.
ATGTACACTTTTGTACATAGTGTACCCTTTAATCTAAAATTAATATTAAATTCAAAAAAAACTAATATATATGAAAACATATTATTCTATAAATACCTCGGATGATACATCATTCCCCACTTTGGGAAATTGTGTCATCACGATTTTAAAATTCTACTGAGAAACTTCAATAAAAATCCCACATCAGAAAATGACTCAATAAAACTATCACTTTAAAATAAATAAAATTAAGTAAAATCATCATCCGAGATAACACAAACTATGATTCCATCTAGGAAAACATGGATATTGAATAAAAAATTACCATCTTGTTCTAATGGATAATGATAGTAAACATGATCAGGAGAAAGTTAACAAATGGAAAAAATAAACTAGTGATGGGTTAAATGGTATGTCATTTCCCAGTTGGAAAAGTAAAAGGAAAATATATTTTTTTAATATCCTTTTCATAAAAATTAGTAATTTATTTATGATCTTGTCTAAGAACATAAGGGAACATACTTATTTTTCAACATGAGTTTCATCCTTTAAAAAAACATCTACCATAAATTCATATTTTCTTCAAATGATGAGAATTCAAGATTACATGGTCACACCTAAAGTGATAGAATCAACTTCTTAAGAATCACATAATCTAAAAAATATGAAATATATATTTCCACTCTCTTTATAAATTAATCAAAAAGAAAATGGTTAGTACAAGACCATATAATCCACAAAAAGAATAATACATTATAAAAAGAAATACAACTCTTAATCGCAAAAATTCAACAAGAAATACCCAATGATCAACAAAGACCATTCAGTAAAATATTTTCCATAAAATTATTCAATGTAATCAATACTAAGATTGAAACAGAAAATTTAATGGTATTTGACCATTTAGTCTTCCATGATAAATCTTGTCATTTATCTTCAAATAACATTGGACTACTCTTAAAGTCTCATACATAAATGTAATTAACCAAATCAAAAGATCTCCATGATAGATTAATTATTTACATAAAAAACCCCAATCACTATTTTTCCACAAAATAATATATTACTAAAAAAATTCAACCATTACTCCTTAAATAAAATCCCATTGTACTCTATTTTCCTTAAGCATATAGTGTTCAAAAATAGAGAAAGACTTCCCAAAAAACATTTATCACATAATCACCAAATCATTTTCCTATACTAAGGATATTCATTTTATAAAACATAATTTCCCAAAAACAACTTATTCATGTTCTATACAATCATTTGACAACAAATAATATGCCATACTTACCAGGGACTTCACGTAGGCTAGTGGTAGGTTATAAAGGCCCGTTGCACTCTAGTTGTGGGTTCAATTCCTAAAGCCTGGTCTAATGTGATGGGTTATCACACTGGCTGTGTGTTTTTTTAAAACTATATAATTCATATAATGCAAAAAAATGTGATAGAATAATCAAAAATATCTATAACATGTTTTATCCTTAAAATTTATTCTATACCTTCCAATTTTCATCTTCAAAACTACTGACCCTAAACTACCTAAAAAATAAATTTCTCCAAATATACTATTAATTACCTTGATATTTCATAACATACGTATCAATAGTTGTTTCTAAGACATTTAAATTATGATTAACATTAAAATTATAATCCCATGATGATATCTATAACCCTTATCAAAACATCCTAATCTAAAATGTATTTTAAACTGACCATTGATACCAAATATTAGGCCATCGACATAAACGTTACATAATCATGAGTTAAATCAAATATTCACATTGAGGATCCTCTTAGGTTCATAGATTTAGATAATTAATCCATAACTATTACATGAAAAAATATTGAAATATATAGTGGAAACATCCAATAGTATCTGTTGCATCGATAACATGAATACTTTTAAAATGAAACATAATTTCTTTTCATGTTTCATTCGAATAAATTTTACGTGATTCCATAATTGACTCTATTCTACATTAAAATCATATGAAATCATTTAAAAACATGGGTTGAGAAAAAAAGATTCATAAGGGACATACTAAGATTAAAAACCATTAGTCTAGTTTCTTCCTGATAACCCATACAATGTTATTTGAGCGGAAGAAACAAAACATTTTCACATTAATAACCCTCATACTTTTTTCTCAATGAAAAATACTAAAACCAATAGCGAGAGACTAAAAATAATTTAGGTTACATAGTGTATAATATACATAAAAACCATTCAATTATCATCCAATTGGAATAAAGATATGTTTGATATAAAAATTGGAGAACTAAAATGTGGATCACGAATTGTATAAGTTATATCAGGCTCACCCGTGAGCTATAATGGGGATCAACCCATCATATATGATATCTCGAGCTCACCTGTGATCTATAACCCGGGTAAAACCTTCTTATGAGCTATATCGAGATCACCTGTGAGCCTAAATGTGTCTCATCCCTTCGTATAAGCTATATCCGGCTCACTCGTTTCATATAATGCTCAAGTAAAATTTCATAATAAAACATGTTCATCACATAACCCCTTTTTTTGAAAGCTTCTTGAAATCCCATATGAAAAAACATTTCTATATAAAAACCCCACATTTTCAATACCAAGATACCCAACTAAATTAATAAGGAATTTATTTTAATTTTAAGAGACATTAATGCTTATAGAGGAATCCAAATATCAAATAACGGTTATGGTGGTGAAGAATTTATTGTCGGAGTATAGGTTAAAAACATTCCTTTATTCATTTTGAAAAAAAGTAAAATTATTCCAATAAAAAGTTATCTTTTGGAAAAATTGAATTATACTCAAGAGTGACATAAAATTTCTTGTATATTCCTTTTATACCGATATAATGAAATATGTAATTTAATATCAGGAAGAAATAGATTTGATAATTAAATCATTAAATGTTCAAGGTGTCACATACCAAATTGAACATTTAAATATTAAAATCCATGATTTAAAAAATAGATTTATTAATGATAAAATGTGAATATTAAATTTCATATTTCTTGTATATACAACTTATAATAGAATATATGTGTATATTATTAAGAAATTCCTCAATGAAAGGAGACTGAGACAAAGTCACATACCTTGACTCCGACTTGACTTGTTCATTATTTAATTTACTAAAAAATAAACATAGGATAATTTCAACTTGATTTAGAACCTTATTAAATTTTATTATTTGTTTTATATAACTTATTACCATGTCATTTAAATTACATATTTATTTATGTTCATATCGGATGTTTTGTCGATTTTTGGTATTTATGTCAAAAATGAACTTTTTTTAATAAAAATTATGCATACAGTCATAATTCCATTATTACGATAATCTTATTCATTATTTAAAAATCCTTTATATTCAGTATATTTGTATATATAAAATTCCACAGCAATTTGAGATAAGAAATTAAATGCATCATTCGTTAAAACAGTAGGTCGTACGTACATATAAATGCTGCTTTCTTTTATTATTCAAATTAATGGCATAAAAACTAAAAGATACATAGTATAATATATATGTTATATATGTTACATAAGTTTATTAACACAATCATTTATACGTTCATGTATGGCCTGAATGAGTCATTTCACTTGGAAGAGCAGTATTCCACAAGTCCTCGAACGAAATTATCATATTTACACATTATGGAATACATAAAGGAATGATGTAAATAAAAATAAAATAAGAATATAGATTAAATAAATATAATATAAATTATATATAAATATATTTCTACCATAATTTCCAAAATGAGATGTGGTGGGAGAAAATTGAACAATCGTCATTTTGGGAGGCAGTAGTTCGCCACACACAGAAAGAGTATGTTCTATATCCATTACATTAAGGTGTGTATAAGTGTTGTCGAAACCCATTGAATAAAAAAATCCAAGTATGTTTAGGATACTTGCATTGTTATTAAATAATGTAATAAAAATATCATAGTGGTTGGAGAAGAAAAATAATATAAATGACATTGAGAGATGACGTTACCACAAAATTAGGTAACTCCTTTTGAATTGGACCAAAATGATACTTCTAGTTTCTTTATGCCCATCGTACGACATATAGAAGTATGGGAGGGATATTGAAATCTTATTCGAGAAGAATTTGAATGATCGAAGTGGATCTGGAGGTGTGAGTAAGTGGGTGGAGTTTGGGGCCTTTTATAACAGGAAAGATGGGCACATTATGAAATCCCTGAAATATTACTTTATTATAAATTGATTTTAAAATTATAATATTTCCAAAGTGATAATGTTATTGGATAAGACTAGTATGGTTGAAAATCTTCTAAAAATGATTTAGGCAAGTTTAAGTCACAAAATTAACTTTATCTTTTAGCTTTTACCCTTAGATAAAAACATTAACTCTTAGTATGTATATTTTTATTTTAATAATATATGGTTACTATAATTATTATAAAAATATAATAGAACAAAAATTGGACCATTAATGACATTTTTAACATTATATAAAAGTTATAATACCTTTATTCATTCAAACCAAAGGCATTAACACATCTCTCACTTTTAAATGTCATCCAAATAACTCGTGGATGGAATAAAAATGATCAAATTACATTTATTTTAATATTTAAAATATCATTTATTTAAATAATTCACTAATAAGGTAATAACTACATCAAAATTGTATCATAGATAGATTTATTTATTTAGTGTCTAAATATTATAAATAAAATACCAATATGTAGGAAATATTTTAAATTTCTAATTACTCCTTATAGTGGATGATATCATTTATATAATACATATTACAAATGTTTTAGTTATGAGAAACTTGTTTTTTTTATATTTCCATTTTAATTAAAATAAATATTATAAAATGTAATTTTCACACACATATGGCTCCATGGGGTCCTAAAATCGACAAAATGATGCCCATGGTCAGAAATATCTCATCCAATAGGTTTAAGACAAGTGTTAGGGTAGTTTTATATTGTAATAACATTATTATTTACCCTTATTTTCTAGATTTAACATTTAACGACGGTAAATAAAACAAAAATTATTGAAGTTACTATCCATAATGACCAAATATGAAAGGTATATTTTTACACAATTTGAAACTTTTTGTTAGACTCCTCATGTGTTAATAATGTTTTAATGATCACAAATCTCTTTACTGCTAATTAATCTCGATCATCATTGTACATCTTGCTAATGCTCTTCAATCTCAATAATAGCTACACATTATGTTTTTATAATAACAAAGCTTATTGATGTTAATTACACTCTATATTATTTACAAGTCTTATGCATGATCACAATTCTCACATATATTATCACACCTTTATATTTATGATTCACATTCTCTTACTCTCTAATTATTAACCTTAATCCATATTCTGCATATCACTTTCTTAGTCCAAATACAAATATTTTTCTAAGTATGTACTCACCGTGACCCAGACACCGTGACCCAGACACCGTGACCCAGACACCGTGACCCAGACACCATGACCAGACACCGTGACCCAGACACCATGATCGGACACCGTGACTAGACACCGTGACCAGACACCGTGAAGGACTCGCTGTGAAGGACTCACCGTGAAGGACTCACCGTGAAGGACACGCCATGAAGCTCATACTATGAACCACATACCGTGAAAAAGAAACCGTTTCCATAATCACTGTGACACCATTTCATAAGTTTTCGTCAATATTATTTAAATAATTCTAATGGTCATATTTGTTGTTTTTAATGCAATTAATGTTATTTAATGATAGTTGTTGGAATGTCAGGAAACTGTATCTTGTACCTATGAAAAGGGAATCATTCCTACTACCAGAACTCATGGAATATAAGAAATACTGAGATGCAGTACACGTGTAAGGAACAAGGAACAAGTGAGAATCAATAAGTAACAAGAAACAACATGAAGAACATACGTACATCCGAGTTCACTGTGATGAAAAAGAAGAACAATCCTGAACAAGAAAGAGATTGCAAGTCCTTCAGAGAACTCTCATGAGTGCAATCCAATACTGCTGAATAACACATGACGAATCAAGAGATCTTTCTCACTCCCGAAGAAGACAAGATGAACTATGACACTCTGTTTTTCAACAGAAAAACCAGAGAAGGACTCCGAAGCATTCTTGCTGAATCCAACGAGTCCAGAGCTACATTGATAATCACTAGAGCTTTCTAAACTCTCATCTATCTCTCTACGTGATTTATTGATTGACTTTCGAGCATTGTGGTGTACTCTATATATCTTTACAACCACTGTCTCCTGCACTGAACTAAAGGATATCAAAATCCTCACTCAAATTCTCTTTACTTCTGTTTACCCACGTCAACTATGGAAGAGGTCCTTGTGTGACCTGGTCTTTGTTTTGTCTCCCACGAACAACAGTGGTAGAGGTCCCTGCATGGCCTGGATAGTTTTTTAAAACTGTTGTTAACCCCAATCCAGGGTGTGGATCAAATTTATATATATTTAAGAGGACTATGTCTCGGCTTCAGACTGGACATCTTATTATATATGTTGTGCATCATTTATTTAAGTTTAATGTATACTACATATATGTTATTTATTCCGCTGCTCTTACTTTGAAATACAAACTACTTTGAAGATACATTGATAGTTAAATTATAAAGTGTTTACAGTTATTGTAAATCAATAGGTTGGCTTCAAAAGATAGTTTGATCTTGGGGTTAAATTAACTGAGACCTAATCAATCTTTGAGAAGCTAAGTTAGCATTTACAATCTGTATAAATTCACTACAGTTTAACTTATTCTATAAATAGGGGGATTTTAACTAGACAATATTTTAACAGATTTTTTAATTGGAACTCAAATCACACCCCTCTTGAGTGTCCACTCTGACCAACATTTAGTCTCAATGGATTAGTTCTTGTTCAAAGATTTTTGAAATACTCTGTTTTTCAACTGTGATTTTAGTTTCATCTTTAAAGATCTTAAATTTCTGTTAGTTCTAAATTTGTATCTCTTTAATTATCTTTCTAAAATCTAGTTATGGATAATAAACTAGAGGGTGCTGCTACTAATAGGCCACCTTTCTTCAATGGTACAAACAATGCTCATTGGAAACATAAAATGAAAATTCATTTAGAAAGAATAAGTATTGACATTTGGACTTCCATAGAATCAGAATATAAACTTCCCACTACTGCTAGATCCACTTGGGATGAACCTACAAAGACTTCTTACAATAATAATTTTAAATCCATGAATGCCCTTTACTGTGCTTTAGGAGATGAAGAGATTAACAGAATTTCTGCTTGTAAAACTACTTTTGAAATTTGGGATACTTATGGTGTTACTCATGAAGTAACAACCAATGTTAAAGAAATGTGATTAAATACTTATTCTATTAAATATGATAATTTTAAAATGAATACTAATAAACCCATTTCTGATATGTATCTCAGGTTTAATGAGATTGTCAATACAATGAATTCACTTGGAAAGGTTGTTCCAGCAAAGGAACAAATTATGAGGATTCTGAGATGTTTACTAGACCGATGGATAGGCACATCTGTTTCAATTAGAGAGTCGTGTGACATTGCTGATCTACCTGTCAAAGAACTCATTGGTAATCTTATGATGTATGTAGAAGAACCCAAGGTGAATAAAGAGGAAGATGATGAACATAAGAGGAAATCAGTGGATTTCAAGACTACTGCTTCAAAGATCAAGGACAAAGATAAAGCTCAACTACCTACTGACAGTTCAACCAGTGAAAATTCAGACATTGATAGTGATGTTGAAATGGCTCAGATAGCAATAAGGTTTAAGAAATATTTGTAGGAAGAAGAAATTCTTCAGAAAATAAAATTACAAAGGAATGTATGACAATAAGGGACATTGGAAGAAGGATTGGAAAAAAGCCAGATAAAATTGATGAAGTTGTCCGTTATGAGTGAAAAAGAAAAGGACATATTAAAGCAGACTTCCCAAAGCTCAAATTCAAGATGAAATATGATTACAAAGAAAGTAAGTACAAAAAGGCTATGAAGGCTACTTGGAGTGCTTCTGATGATAGATCCAGTGAATCTGGAGCTTCTGAGACTAAAACCTGAAAGAAGGAAAACATGTGTTTTATGACAAACACATCTGAGGTAATCTTAGATACTCTTGCTTTAAATTCTTATTACTCTGAAGATAGTGCAGAATATGAATTTGATTCTAAAAACATGACTAGTGAGGAATTGTTTGAATATTGTAATATGATGGAAGAGACATTCAATGAACTTAAGGATAAATACAAATCTTTAAAGAAACAGCATGTACTCACTACTACTTTTAAAACTGAACTTACTATTGAAAAAGAGAAAAATGGTCAACTATTAAAGGAGAACACCAAACTAAAAATTTCTAATGATCAACTCAGAAATGATTTAGAGAAATTAACAAATGGAAAGGATACACTAACTCAAATTCTATGAAAGCAAGTTGCACCAAAATACACGACTGGAATATGCTACAAACCCAGACAGATACTGTTTACTAAGAATATATTTATTCCTAAATATGGACAGAATACAGTTCGTTCTAGTTCTGGACATTTATATGCTTCAACTAGTTATATTCATGGTTACAGATCTAATTAGGATTATCTTTCAAAATCTGTTGATTCTACAAATTTTATGAGACCCATAAGACAAATTTGGGTACCGAAAGCTTTGATTGCTAACCTATCTGGAACCAAGAATATTTGGGTACCAAAATAATTTCCTATCTAAATCGGTTTTGTAGGAAACCAGATTAAAGATCTATTGTAGGAAGACTTGGTACTTGGACAGTTGATGTTAAAGATATATGTCAGGAGACTTCTCATGCTTTAAAAGCTCAGTCAGAGTTGATGGAGGCCTTTTCACCTTTGGTGATAATTCTAAAGGGGAAATCATCAGCTTAGGCTAGATTGGTAACATTGACTCAGTATTAATTTCTAAAGTTTTATTTATTGATGGACATAAATATAACCTGTTATGTATTTCTCAGTAATGTGATGATGGTTTTAATGTTAAATTTGAAAATGATTCTTGCATTGTTTTTAATTCTAGAAATTAGTTAGTATTTTCTGCCATGCGAAATGAAAATGTTTATGCTATTGATTTAAATTCTTTAGCCATGAAAAATATTACTTGTTTAAATGCTATTCATAAATATTCTTGGCTTTGGAACAGAAGATCAGGACACTTCAATATACACTCACTTAGAAAACTTACTATGAAGAACTTAGTGAGAGACCTACCCAATCTTGAGTTTCCAAATGACAATGTTTGTAATCCCTGTCCAAAGGGAAAGCAACACAAAATACCTTTCAACCCAAAGAAAGAAGTTTCAACTTCTCAACCTCTCGAGTTGGTTCACATGGATTTTTTGGGACCATCTAGAGTTTCTAGCTGAAATGGGAAGCACTATGTCTATGTCTTAGTAGATGAGTTTTCTAGATATACATGGGTATAATTCTTATCTCACAAAAGTGAAGCTTGTTCTTACATTGCTAAATACTCCAAATCTGTAGAGAACCTTAGTGGACTTAAGATTAAAACACTAAGAAGTGATCATGGCCGTGAGTTGTAGAATCATGAATTTGAATCCTATTTCTCAAACAATGGCTATAGTCATAACTTTTGTGCCCCTAGGACACCTCAACAAAATGGTGTAGTAGAAAGGAGGAATAGAACCCTTCAGGAAATTTCCAGAACTATGCTCAATGAGTATGACCTACCTATTTATTTTTGGGCTGAAGCTATAAATACATCTTGTTATATTATCAATAGATTCTTGATCAGAACGTTTCTTAAGAAGACCCCTTATGAGTTGTGGAACCATAGGAAACCAAAGGATAACTACTTCTGAGTCTTTGGCTGCAAAGTCTTTATTCTTAATACCAAAGATAATCTTGACATGTTTGCATCCAAGAGTGATGAAGGAATTTTCCTAGGTTATTCTATTTCTAGTAAAGCCTATAGAGTTTTCAATAAAAGAACCAAGTATGTGGAAGAATATATTCACATCAAGTTTGATGAAACTGATGCACATGAGCCTAAAACATTTCTTGAAAATCTTGAAGAAGATTTATCTGTTCTAGACCTTAATGAAAAATCAAATGAACCTGCTATAAAGACAACCAGTTCTGGAAATTTTCCAGAACCTGCTTCGGTTGATTCCCATCCTGTTGATGAAACTGAAATTTCTAGTCCTAACATTACTAGATCAACTAGAATTCTAAAGAATCATCCTTTAGATGTTGTTGTAGGAAATAATGATAGAGGGACACAGACTAGAGCATCTCTTAGAAATCAGGTTGAACATCAAGCCTTCTTATCCTAGCTTGAACCTAAAAACATTGATGTTGCTATTAATGATGAATTTTGGGTAATTGCTATGCAAGAAGAACTCAATCAGTTTGAAAGAAATAAATTTTGTAATCTTGTTGAAAGTCCTAAGGACACTATCACAATAGGAACTAATTGGGTGTTTAGAAATAAAGTAGATGAATCCAGAAACATAGTTAGAAATAAAGCTAGACGAGTTTCACAAGGCTATAGTCAAGAAGAAGGTATTGACTATGAGGAGACTTTTGCTCCAGTAGCCAGATTAGAAGCCATTAGGATTTTACTTGCTTATGATGCACATCTAATTTTCAAACTATATCAAATGGATGTCAAGAGTGCATTCTTAAATGGATATATTGCTGAGGATGTTTTTGTTGAACAACCACCTAGATTTTCAAACCCTCATTTTCTAAATCATATTTTCAAACTATCAAAAGCCTTATATGGTTTAAAGAACACTCCAAGAGCTTCATATGATAGATTAAGTACTTATCTAATTTCTAATGGTTTTACAAAAGGAATACCTGATTCTACTCTGTTTATAAAATGAATTTCTAACAATTTTTTAGTCGTACAAATTTATGTAGATGATATTATTTTTGGATCTTCAAAAACTACATTATGTACTGATTTTTCTACGATGATGCAATATGAATTTGAAATGAGTTTAATGGGTGAACTTAAATTATTTCTTTGTTTTCAAATCATTCAAAATGATGATGGAATTATTTTAACTCAAAGTAAATATACTAGAGATCTTTTAAAATGATTTGGATTGGAGAGCACAAAAAGTAGTGACACGCCCATGAGTACCACCTGTAAGACGGATCTTGATGAAAATGGTAATTTTGTTGATCAAACCAATTATAGAGGAATGATTGGAGGTCTACTCTATCTGACTGCTAGTCATCCTGATATTATGTTTAGTGTGTGTATGTGTGCTCGTTTTCATGAAAAACCTAAAGAGTCACATTTAAATGCTATAAAGAGAATTTTCAAATACCTCAAGCATACTTCTAATTTAGGATTGTTCTATAACAAAGGGAAATCATTTGAATTAGTTAGTTATTCTGATGCTGACTTTGCTGGATGTAATCTAAATAGAAAAAGCACCTCTGGAACATGTCTCCTTTTAGTCAAGTCACTAGTATCATGGTTTAGTAAGAAAAAAAATTCTATTGCATTGTCAACTGGAGAAGCTGAATACATATCTGATGTAAGTTGCTGTGAACAAATTTTGTGGATGAAACACACATTACTAGACTATGAATATAAATTCAGACATGTCTCAATAAATTGTTACAACACAAGTGCTATTAATATTTCTAAGAATCATGTTTCACATTCTAGGACAAAACATATTGATGTAAGACATAAATTTTTTAGGGATCATTATCAAAAAGGTGATATCACTTTGGAATTCATTGGTACCGAATATCAACTTGTTGATATATTCACTAAACCATTAAATTCTGAAAGATTAGACTACATCATACATGATCTTGGTATGATTAATCAATAATGAATATCTTACTAATCTTAATGTTTAAAACTTTATTGTACTTTACCTTACGGTTTCATACATACTGTTTCTACGTTATTGTTTTATGCTCACGGTCTGACAACTCACTGTCCCACCGTGACTATATAAAATGCTCACTATCTCACCGTGACGACTACAAACTGTCTCACCGTGATGACTAGTTTTTTGTCTCACCGTAATGCCTACTCACGGTCTCACTATGAGAATTATGTTTATTCTTATTTTAACCTGTATCGCGGTAATTATAATTTCACCGCTATTTTATTTCCCGCGTTTCTGTTTTTATGACGTTTGATATTCCCAAATGATAAAACATGAGGGTTTTATTCGATTCCTTACCCGAACTCTTTCCTGAACCTTCTCTTCCCTCTCGCCCGAACCTTTAGTGATTCCCAAGGATGAAACGTCCATCCTCACCCTCGTCTGAGAAGTGTCGCTCTAAGAAACAAAAGATGATACCGAGGATAGCTCTACAAGGACCTCTAAACCCAAACCTGGTAAGCCGTACAATTGTACCTGAAAATGAGGTTTGCCCTGAATGGCTTCTATCTATAAGATCTTTAGTTTTGAAAGTTTTAAGAGAACAGGGATGGCTTGAATGGTTCACTGGACAGAATAGACCAATTTACCCAAGACTGGTATCTCAATTCTATCAGTATGTGATGTTTTCTTTTGAGTTTGGAGAAAGATTTATGGTGACAAGATTGATCGATGGTCAGAAGTGCTCTTTCTCTTCAAGGCTATGGGCTGCATGCCTAAGAATTCCACATGAAGGAATTTTTGAAGATTACCAGAGAGACCCTCCTCCAACAACTGACATCTTTGACCTAGAGACAGCTTTGGAAAGTCTAACTGGAAATGGCACCAAGCGAAGGCCCATAGCTGCTGAACATGATGGGGAGACAAGTCTTCTGTTCAAGTTTGTTCAGAATTTTGTTAGTCCAAGAAAATGGGATTTTGCTGTGATGAAGTATCAGGATTGTTCCTGATTCACCTGTTGAAGAATGGCCATAAGATCAATCTGTGTAAGTATGTTATCAACCATGTTTGTGATATGATCAAAGTAACTTCAAATCCACCTCTCTGTTTTACTCAAGGATGATTTCATTTATGTAAGTTGCAAAAGGGATGGTTGGACCGAATAAATAAAAGCTCGAGGACCTTGATTTCTTCCTATACATGCCTATCATCAGAAGGATGAAGATAAGATTGAATCCCTGGAAGACGCAATGGGTTGAATATAGTGATCAACTATATAAAAAGTTTAATCCTGTTGAATATCCAAGAAGGCCTAAGAACCTAGCTGATCCTGGTTTGGAACTAGATGAAGTGGCTGAGTATTCAGAAGAAGAATAACAAGAAGAAGTAACAGCTGAAGTACCACCTAGAGAAGATCCTGTAATACCTCAAATGGAAACAGTTCCGGTTGAAGAGGAAAGGCCTATTGTCCCTGTTGTTATCCCTGCTGAAATACCTCAAGGAGAGGAAGTTGTTGTTGAAATGGAAAGGATTCTGGATCCTTCAGTTGTTCTTCATGAGGAAGAAGCTCATCCCAATGCTATAAGGAAATTCGTTTTTCCTATTTCAGAACTGCAAGCAACCTTAGAGGCAGATCTTGTTGAAGTGACTCCTTCTAGTAAGAAAGATGCAAGTTTGGAAGCTTATCCAGTGCAACAATCGCTTCCAGAGATTTTAAATATGTTGAAGAAAGAATGGAAATTGCTTTTCAGCTGGCAAGGCAATAGATTTCTTAAAATATTAGGGATGATCATGTGGATCTTTCCATGTTCCTGGACTTCAAGAATCTAGAAGGGAAACACAAGTTGAGGGGGAGGAACCTCAAAATCCGGATATTGTGGAAGCTAGATCTGCTGAAACTTTTCAACCTTCTATCACTATTTCTAAGCACTCTCGTTATGAGTTCCCAAGCTTTTATGATGTAAATGAGTCACAGAAAGTAAATACAACTGGAATGTATCTTTCTTCATTATTTCAACTGAAGTCCTTAGCTCATTCAAAACCAGAACTAGAGCCCCAACCTCAATCTGAATCAGAATCTGAGTCTGAAGATGACTCTGAGCCTCAACCAGAATCTGAACCTTGACCTTTACCTACATCCTTACATGATCTTCACTACGTTGGGACCAAAGACGATCTGAAATTTTTTTAAGAGCCTTTGTTAGCTGGATTGGAGAAAATTGTGTCCACTCAACCTCGCCCAATGACTTAGTTAAGTCAAGAAGATGCATCAATTCTCATGGTAAATATTATCTTGCATATTCAACCATGGATGATCCGAGAAATTCAAGAAGTCAGAGTAGAGAATACGTTTTTGAGTGCTGATTTTCCAAATCTGAAATGTATTGTAGCAAGTCTGCAGAATGAGTTTTCTTTGAGATCAGAGCCTACTCATGTTTCTGCCCCTACACCTGTTGCTGTTTCTCCTGAGTCTTCTGATTCCCTCCTTTCTAGGGAAATTGAGTCTCAAGTTCATCCATACCTACTATCTTTTGATTAAATGATTGTAAAAAGGCACATCATGATGATAAAACGCATGAGAGAGCTTGTGGAAAATCTGAATAAGCTTACAGATGAATACACTAAATGTCTGTAAAAAGTTCTGAAACAACTCAAATTTCTAACCGAAGCTGTCAATGCTTCACCTGTTTCTGGTCAGACATCCACACCTTCTTTGGATGATTCTATGCTGAGATCCATAATAAAGGATGAATTTCTGAATTCCTTCAGTGTCTTGGATCTATCTTATTTGTCATAAGTGATTAAGAACAATGATAGAGCATTGGAATTGGGTAGCATTCATTCTAAAGTATCTAATGATTCTCAAAAAGAGATCTCCAAGAAAATAGATTTGTATTATTCCCATATTTTCTCTAAAAGAGATATGACAGATCACATTAGATATCTTGTGGAAAATTTGAGAATCCCTCCGGTGACTCATGATTTTAAAGCTCAAGTATAGAAACATTCAGAGTTCCCCAGATTGTTTGACAGATTTTTAGAGAATAAGGATGATTTTGAAAAGGCTATGCAGTATGGTGGTAAAATCATTACTGATTTCATCAATCTTTTGAAGCCGTATCTTCATGTGTAGAGTAATGCTATTGTGTCTCTAGCTGCTGCACCCCTTAGACCTGGACTACATGCCTTAGCCTCAACTGCCATGACAGTTAGTCAAGCTCTTTCTCAGATCCGGCCAGTCATTCTTAACCAACCACAGCGTAGATCTTATACTGCTCCTACATTGGCTCCATCTATTTTTGAATGTCTACCCTTACCCTCATTTTCTACCACATCTATTCCCTCTTCTACTTCAGCACCAACTCCTACTGCTGATAAAGGCAAAGCCAAGGAGGATCCCGGAAGCGTCAGTGGAATGTTTTTCTTTTTGATGGTATTTCTTTTGTTGTTTCATGTTTTATAGAATTTTGAACCCTTTGATTAATACCAAATGCAGTGTTTCATTTCATTATATCTACTTTTTGATAATCCCAAAAGGGGGTGAAAAACTACAAGTGTCAGTTCTATAATAGTATAAATGGGGGAGAACAACTACAAGTATCAGTTCTATGAAGTTTTTTCTATGCTAGTTACTGTAATTTTACATGTCATTTATATTCTACCAATATATGATTTTTGATCATCAAAAAGGGGGAGATTGTTGGACTCCTCATGTCTTAATCATGTTTTAATGATCACAAATCTCTTTACTGTTAATTAATCTTGATATTAATTTCACATCTTTCTAATGCTCTTCAATCTCAATAATAGCTACACATCATGTTTTTATAATAACAAATCTTATGGATGTTAATTACTCTCTTTATTATTTACAAGTATTATGCATGATCCCAATTCTCACATATATTATCACACCTTTATATTTATTATTCACATTCTCTTACTCTATAATGATTAACCTTAATCCATATTATGCATATCATTATCTTAGTCCAAATACAAATATTTGTCTAATTATGGACTCACTGTGACCCAGACACCGTTACCCAGACACCGTGACCCAGACACCGTGACCCAGACACCGTGACCCAGACACCGTGACCCAGACACCGTGACCAGACACCGTGACCTAGACACTGTGACTAGACCCCATGATGAGACACTGTGACCCAAACACCGTGACCAGACACCGTTACCAGACACCGTGACCAGACACCGTGAACGACTCACCGTGAAGGACACACCGTGAAGCTCATACAGTGAACCACATATCGTGAAGAAGACATTGTTTCCATAATCACGGTGACACCGTTTCTTATGTTTTTGTCAATATTATTTAAATAATGCTAACGGTCATATTTGTTGTTTTTAATTCAATTAATGTTATTTAATGATAGTTGTTGGCATGTCAGGAAACCATATCTCATACCTATGAAAATGGAATCATTCCTACTTCCAGAAATCGTGGAATATAAGAAAGACTGAGATGCAGTACAGATGTAAGGAACAAGGAAAAAGAGAGAAGAAATAAGCAATAAGCAACAACACGAAGAACATACGTACATCCGAGTGCACTGTGGTGAAGAAGAAGAACAATCCTGAATAAGAATAAGATTGCAAGTCCTTCAGAGAACTCTCATGAGTGAAATCCAATACTGCCGAAGAACACACAACGAATCAAGAGATATTTATCACTCTTGAAGAAGACAATATTAACTATGACACTCTGTTTTTCAACAGAAATACTAGATAAGGACTCAGAAGCATTCCTGCTGAATCGAACGAGTCCAAAGCTACATTAATAATCACAAGAGATTTCTAAACTCTCATCTATCTTCTATATGTGATTTATTTATTAACTTTAGAGCAATGTGGTGTACTCTGTATATCTTTACACACATAGTCTCCAGCACTGAACTGGAGGATATCAAAATCCTCACTCAAATTATCTTTACTTCTGTTTACCCATGTCAACTATGGAAGAGGTCCTTGTGTGACCTGGTCTTTGTTTTTTCTCCCACGAAGAACAGTGGTAGAGGTCCCTGCGTGGCCTGGACAGTTTTGTAAAACTGTTGTTAACCCCGATCCAGGGTGTGGATCAAATTTATATATATTTAAGAGGACTAAGTCTCATCATGAGACTGAACCTCTTGTTATATCTGCTATGCATATTTTATTTATGTTTAAAGTATACTACATATATCTTATTTATTCCGTTGCTATTACTTTGAAATACAAAACTATTTTGAAGCTACTTTGATAGTTAAATTAGCAAGTGTTTACACTTATTGTCAATCAATATGTTAGATTCAAAAGTTAGTTTGATCTTTTGGTAAAATTAACTGAGACCTAATCAATATTTGAGAAGCTAAGTGAACATTTACAGTCTGTATAAATTCACTATTGTTTAACTTATTCTATAAATCAGGGGATTTTAACTAGACAATATTTTAACATAAATTTTAATTGGAACTCAATTCACCCCCCTCTTGAGTGTCCACTCCATCCAAACTTTTGATACCAAATGTTCAACAAATTTTTTGAAATTCAAATCACATTACTACTAGAAATTAATTTAAAATTAACTCTCTTGGTCAAAACTAGAATGAATTTTTTAAAAAAGTAAAACCAATCAAAATATTGACATGTGTTTATGTCTAATTTAAATGTGGAATTACTTCTAGTGACCATAATGGGATTAACTGATAAAAAATTAATCCAATTACACATTAAAACAAATTAATATGAATATATATATATATATATATATATAAATCAGATAAAAATAAATCTTCTAATTAAAATGACATATCTTCACTATTCATAAAAATATGAATTTTATCGGAAAAATAAGAAAATTTCAACTGAAGTAAATTTTGATGTCTCAATTCTAAAAAGGATGTCTGTATTATCAAATAGAACATATAAAAAAGAAAAAAAATATTTATATAATGGGTTCTCACTCAAAAGGTGTACAATTACCTTTTAAAAATATTAGAATATTTTTTGCATGAAAATTTGATTCATTATAATTTTAAGCCTATAAAATTTAGTGGATAAATGTAAAAGTATTTATAAAATAATTAAAATAATAAAATAGCCAATTATATTCCTTCCTACCAATAAAACAACAAGGTGTTAACTACCATTTTAAATAATAACAATATTATCATATTATTTTTTGGTATAACTCAATGATGTGTGCAATATAAGATTTCAAAGAAACTCATTGTTGTGTTTCATGTACGCTATCATACATATTATCCCCTTTATACTAAAATTGATATATAATTTAAAAATATAATTAGATATGAAAATGTGTTATTCTATAAATACCTAGGATGTTGCATCCGATATCATTCATTTAATGTCATTCTCAATATACATTTACTGATCTGCATGGAAACAATGTGAACAAAATGAAAGTTCACATATAGGGGTGATTAATAATACCATGTATCATCATCCTAGGTAATGAGATGATCCTGTGAACATATATTTTCTATACATATCAATAATAAATATAGTGTAAAAACTGTTTTCAATATATATCAATATCATTTTGGACCAATCCTTATCACAATACTTAAAGCTCAATTTCACCATGTTCAGTAAATAGCATGGTTTTCATATTTATAATACAGCCACAATATTATAAGGGTAAAATGTGGACCCTTATGAACTACACCACACTAGAGTATCACCAAGATATCACATATCAATCTACTATGCATTTTTTCAAATAGGATAACCTAGGTACGAACCTAACTATTTGTTCCCTATACATCGTAGTTATTTTTAAACAAAAACTATAAATGTGGTCTATAGTTTGAAAATTTAAATAACATCTCAAAATAATAATATTCAATAAAATACCTTATTAGTTTTTAGACCTAATAATTAACTGATTGTGTACCAACCCGGATAATGGGGATAATATATGTATCCACCTATGTCGTAGGGATTAAAATCTCCACATATCCGTGAAGACTATAAAAGAGTTAAACATATCCATTTATATTAGACCAAAACTGTAACAAATATCTAGTTCCAGTAATCCAGGAGTTGTGGGTAGATTTTTTCCACCACAATCCAGTAGTTAATCCAGAAATGGTCTGTAAGAAATCATGTGAGTTATAATTTTTCATAATATTGTATTAAGGATACTAGATGAATTAATCATATCAATATATCATATATTTAGAGACAATGATAGGATTACATATCCCAATTTGAATCCTAATGAATATATTATCTTATTTTAAGCCAATGTTGGGGTATTTGGGAATAGATATATGTTTGAGTCCCCATTCTCCATTATTAATATTAGTGGGTGAGAAGTACAACAACCCTACTCTTTATTACACACTTAAACATGATTTATTACATAAAATATTCACATGATACAATATAGAAGATCACGAGGTATAGTGTCTTTGAGGATTAAGATAATTACATAACAAAATAAAACATGAAATAAACATCTTTATTGAATACTTCTTTTACATGACCACACAGATTCCTTTGTACTTTATATCGCATGGGATAACCTAATGACATGGATTAGAAAAGGGTGAGCTATAAATCACATTAATAGTGTAAATAGAGAATAACATTAATATTACAATACGTGTTAGGAAATAAGAATATCAATGGAGCATAAGAGAAAACATGGTCATAAAGGCATGATATTGCGTGATTATCATAACTTGGAAATGTGGCAAAAACATTTAACAAGATATTGGCCTGATCCAAGGATCCTTGAACATGGATCATGAGTAAACAATCATTTAACTTGAATTTTAATGAGTAATCCTTTATTGTACTTGATGTATAATGAGACTAAACATTACCCAATGTATTGGAGATCTACTAGGGCACAATGTTCTTAATCATTTAATTTCATGCATAAATGCGGCACATGGATCATATAACATGGATTCATTAATCAAAACCATTTATTCCATGAAAAAGGAATGTATAATTCATACTTGAAACTCAATAATCAATAAGTAAATGTTCATAAAGGTGAATTCCATTGATATAGAAATGGGTGTGGTATTCAATATCTAATGACTTTGGATTGGGAAATCGCGGTGCACTTTCTGCAGCATAACGATATGACATAAGAAATAATAAAAATGGTCGATGAGAGATAAAGGGATGTGTCAAAATTTTTACATGAAATGGAAAGTAAGTGGGTCATATAGATATATTTACCAATATATTTAATGGATTTTATATTCATAATACAAAATAATTGGTTGAATGTAAATGAGAAGAGTGAAATCCCTTACCAAATTTTGTCATGGTAACAGATGTACATGGGAGCCATTAATGAGAGAGAAAGGGGTCTCTGTCCATTCAAACATAAGGATGATAGTATGGGGGAGGTGTCGTATCATACCCCAAAATTTTTAATTGAAAACAATAGGGTATAACAACATAATGTTTTTTGTAAAAAATAAGAAAGGAACAAATCTTTTACATTGAAGTGTTATTCAAATGGCTTTGGAGGGGCTTGAGAGAGGCTTCTTGAGAGCTTAGAGAATATTTTGAGGATTATAGATAGAGGAGGTAGATTTTGTTAGATATCCAAATGCTTGGAGTGAATAGGAAGTGGGAGCTAAGAAGGTTAACTAAGGAAATGTTTTATAAAGTCATGGAGTGTTAACTACGGCAGCAAAAAATTAAACAAAAAAATCTTAAAAAAACATTATTTTAAAGATAAAACATATATTGGATTATCTTATCATTATAGTGTTTTATTACATCAATATTGGATATTATGATTTCATCTAACACATTATATAATTAAAAGGTATTTAATTTTTACAAAAGAATTCGAATTTCTATGGAAATTATGAAAAAATCTCCATTGGATTATTTTGACTTTCTGATTCAATAATTAATATTAATTTTATCTAAATAATTTTCTAAAAATGTGAAATTTGTACTTTTAAAATAAAAACATACATTTATAAAAAATTCAGGGGTTTTTGAGAAAAATGAATTTCAAATATTAATATAAATTTAAATTGTATTCATAAAAATTATATGCTCATTTATATTTAATAAAAAATAATTTATAAAAAACAATTATTAAAAAAACCATTAATTTGTCAAAATATATTTTTTTAATTGAATACAAACTAAAAATACTATTTGTTCATTAAATAAATTTTACAAGGAAACAATAATAAAGTGAATGTATATTATTTATTATATAAAAAAAATTATGCACACAATCAAAGTGCTAATGTCGTGTTATATAACCCCTTATTACACTCACATAAGACCTAAGGTTAAGGTGTGCGATGGTGTCATACTATTGGGGTGGCTCAGATACCATCACTCAGTTTATAATCCCTATCAACATTCAATTCTTCCTAAGATGGTTCTATTCAAGACAAACATGTTGAAGCTTAGATTGGGCATGGTCATGATAGAAGCCTAGTGATGACACATCTCTTCCAAGCTCCAACTAATGGGATTCATAGATAGATTTTTTATAGGATGAGACCATCACTTCATTTTTCTGAGTAAATTGGATTTGTTAAAGCACTATATTTATACTAATCATGTGATCTGTGTTAAATGAGTATATTACAAATGGTAAAAGTTCATAACTCTATATTGAAATACAGAAAACAAAAATCCAATGAAGTTAATATGTTATATAACCATTTTACATAATAAGACATTTAATTAGATCAAGAGGAATTTTTATTAAAAAATATTTGGGTCGTTACAATATCCCACCATTATGAAATTTCACCCTCAAAATTTCCTTTTAACACACTAAAATAGATGATGGGGACTTTGATTCATCACATCCTATGATTCCCATGTAGATTCATCTTACTTGTGGTTGCGACACAACACCTTGAAGAGGGGTATTCTCTTTTTTCATAGAAATTTTTCCCTATGATCTAAGATCTTCATTAGAATCTCTTCATAGGAGAGGTAATTATCTAATGTCACCACCTTTGTATTGAGAACATGTGATGGGTAAGGTATGTACTTCCTCATGAGTGATGCATGGAATACATCATGTACTTGAGATGGGTTGGGTGGTAGTGCTAGTCAATAGGCCAATGCTCCAATGTGATCAAGGATCTCCAAATGGTCGGTGTACCTTGGACTAAGCTTTCCCTTCTTCATGAATCTCACAAATCTATTCCCAGGCGATATGCGGAGGAATACCATGTCTCTGACATCAAACGCTAGGTCTCATTAACGATTATCAAACTAACTATTTTTTCGAATCTGAGCATATTTAATGTTCTACTAGATGGTTTTAAACTTCTCCATGATTTCTTCATCAATTTCTAGACCTTGGAGTTTTCTTTCCCCAACTTCAGCCCAACATGCTGGTGTTCTGCACATCTTCCCATATAGGGCTTCACAAGGAGCCATTTGGACGCTAGAATGGAAACTGTTGTTTTATGAAGACTCGTCTGGAGGAATATTTTTATCGTATCCTCCTTTAAAGTCCATTGAGCATGCTCTAAACATGTCCTCAAGTGTTTGGATAACCCACTTAGATTGTCCATCCATTTTTTGGATAATAAGTCACACTCATGTTTAGCTCAGTATTCAGAGCATGTTGAGGACTCTTCCATAACAAAAAGGAGAATCTTGGATCTCGATCGGATATAATAGAGAGTGGTACTCAATGCAGCCTTACCACTTATCTGATATATATCCATGCCAATTTATCCAATGACAAATCCTCTCAAATTTCAATGAAGTGTGTATTTTTTGTAAGACCATCCCCAACATCCCAGAGATCCTTGCTTCTTTTGGATGTATTTAGAAGTCCGATGATGAATTACAACATGATGTTATCCTATTTCCATGGTGGTATGGGTAATTGATTCATTATCACATTAAACTTTTGTCTCTCATCCTTCACTTTATGACATACTAGGAACTTCCATGTATACTTTGGGATCACCTTCTTCATATTATCCCTCAAATAATGCTCTCATAGATCTCGATACATATTTTTGTTCCCTAGGTGACTGGGGTAATTCAGACTATGTGCATCATAGAAATGTTCCTTTTTAAATCTAGATTTGATGGAACATAGATTCTTGACCCAAGTATCACAATTCCTTATTCATTAACATTGAACTTCGAGGATTTCTCTTTTCTAATAGATTCCACTTTCTTCTGAATTCCCTCATCATCCTTTTAATCATCCTTTAACATATCCAAAATAGATGGCTGATAAATCCTTTGTGAAAGGATTTATGACGTACCATTCATTATGATTCCCATGTCCATATTCACAAATATAAGAATATTGTATCCTTTTCAATTCACATCAATGATAGAATTGATGGGTCCTTTCTACTAAGAGCATCTTGCACCTTCTTCACATTACCAGGGTAGTAATGGATTGAGAATTCATAGTCTTTGATCATATATAACTATCTTTATTGGTGCATGTTCAACTCTTTTTGTGAGAATATATACTTGAGGCTTTTTTGAAATGTGTATATTTCAAAATTCTCTTCAAAGAGGTAATGTTGCGAAATTTTTAAAGTGAAAATTACTACAGCCAACTACATATCTTGTATTTGGATATTTTTTCTCATAAAAATTCAGTTTCCTTGAATCATATACATTGACTTTGTCATTTTCCATAAACAAACAACCCACACCCTTCTTGGAAGAGTCACTAAATACAAAAAATTTCTACACTTATGGGTAATGTAAGTGCAGTCACAATGATAAGCATCCTTTTCAACTCCTTGAAGATCTCTTCACATTCATCACGCCATCAAAACTTGACTCCATTTCGGGTTATCTTGGTAAGAGGGTTTTACTGTCATGATAAATTTATCACAAATCAGCGATAATATCCATATAATCATAGAATGCTAGTTGTATCAGTTAATGATGTTTTCATTGACTATCCCTCAATTACATATGTCTTAAATGGATCCACAGATATCCCATTGCTTGTGATAATATGACCCAAGAATCAGAAATCCTTTAACCATAACTCACACTTACTATACTTTTCATAGAGCTTCTACATTCACAAGGTCTCTAGTATAGTTCTTAGATGCTCCTCATGATCCTCCTTAGTTTTGGAGTATATTAGAATATTATCTATAAATAGTACCAATTATTTGTCAAGGTAATCTCATAAGACTCGATTCATGTAGTATATGATGATTTTTGTATCATTAGTGAGTTTTGAAGACATTACTATGAATTCATAGTGCCCGTAAATTGTATGAAAAGCAGTCTTGGGGATATCCTCCTTATCCACCCTTACATGATAATATCCCAACTGAAAATACCCATTAGAGAATTATTGTTCTCCATAATACTGATCTAACATTTCATCAATTTGGGGAATATGATACATTTTCTCTATCATGATTTTGTTGAGCTCACGATATTCACTGTAAAGGCGCATTGACCCATTCTTCTTGATGAAGAGGTCTAGTGTACCCCATGGTGAAGCACTTGGGAATGTAAAACCATTATCCAGATTCTTCAATAGATTTTTCTTCAGATCCATAATATCCATTCTATATGAAGACTTGGATATTGGCAATTCCCTAGGTATAAGCTCAATTGATAATTCAACATCTCTTCTTGGAGAATGAATATACAATTCCTCGGGAAACACTTCAGCGATTCCATCAAAATAGGCATGTAATCAAGGATAGTTTCTTCCTTAGACACAATCATCTGAGCAAATTATGTGTGCTCATAGGGTATCAATATCCATGATTGAGATGATGGTGCTAAAGTAGATTCATCTTCCTCATTTCACTTGTCAAAATCGGGGGTTGATTCAACATAAGGAGATTCGTTTCCCTCTCATGAAAATTTATGTTAGCTCTATATAAGGAAATCCAATACATGCTAATAATTGTATCGAATTCCTCCAATGAGAGTATGAGGATATTCTTTGGATGTTTAAACCACAAATTATGACATGGGAGGAGTTATATTCATGGGTTTAATTGATTTACTCATTTTTTGTTCTCACCGACATCTTTAGTTACATGATTTCTAGTGGTGTTTAGACTGTTATAAAAATCATTTGGGATATAAAAGAATATGTAGAAAAAGAATCCAATAGTATTTTATCTATTCAATAATGAATAACCAGTGTACCTGTCACCACTTCATTATCGAGGTTCACTTCTGTAGTAGTGAAGGAAAAATAATGCACTTGATGCCTTAGAGGTTGTTGGTTTCTAAAAAAAAACCCTTTTCTTAGATAACTGGTTTGAAAAGTGCCTTGGTTCTTTGCAGTTGAAGCAATAAACAATGCATTGAGGGTATAACAGAGTATTACTCTACTATATCAGAGCCACATGTTTTTCTTATCTATAGTAAATTGGCAGGTTCCCTTCCCTTCCACACCTAAAGCATTTACTCACCCCCTTCAAGAAATTTCCAGGGTGCTTTTTTTCGCATCATTTGAAAGTGGGGTGCTGGATTTTCAGGGCACCATCATATTTATCCATCAGACCACTAGAATTGAAGTCCACCCAATGAATCTTATCTCCATGACACCCCTATGATTTACATATCTCTATTTCTACATTGAGGGAACATCGTACAATTTCCTCATAGTTCTCTAAGTCATGGATCGCTATAGGTTTCATTAGGAATGGGTTTAGCCCACCAAAAAAGCGGCCAACCTTGTATTCCAGGCTAACAAAAAAATCTAAGGGCGTATCATGAAATCCTTGTGAATTTTTCCTCTTACGCTCTGACGTATTCATCATCTATTTTCCAGAGTGAAAGGAAGTCCCATTCTATCATAAGTCGAAGGTTGTGAGAAAAATATTTATTGATTTTTTTTTCGGACATCCTTTCATTCCAATACATCGATCTCCTCCTCAAGCTATTTATTTTTGATCAATGTCCACATTTTATTAGCTTCTCCCTCCATACAATAAGTAGCCATAAGAACCTTCTCTTTCATGGAACATTGAAGGATGGAGAAGATATTTTTAATGGAGTTGATCCATTGTTCGGTAATTGAGGGATCAGATGATCCATTTGAAGTAGGAGTCCTTTGTCTCATGAAGATCTCGATTTCGTCTTTTTCTTTCTTGGGGGGGAGGGGTTGAACATTCCTATTGACCCATGTTTCTATTCAAAACTAGAGTTAACTGAGAGAGTCTCATGACAAAGTTTGAGATTCATGCTCCCTTAGGATTGTGAATCTCATTAGAATAGTCATCATAATGATATTCGCATCAGTTGTTATCCCAAGTCCTTGTATTACCTGATATTGGATTGAATTAAACGATAGATAGGGGTAACACAATAAGGATAATATAAAGAAATAAATAGATTACTTATAAATTAATTTAATTTCCTTAACTTATGAATTTATAGTCTATAATATATGTTATCATTGATCTATTTCCCAATAGTTATGCTTAGGGGAATTTTTTATTTCTATTAGTAAATCCTCATACTAAGATAATGAATTTACCAAATCATATCCCCTAGGAGTGTCGTAACCAAGAGTGTATCAAGGCCCGTTGTCATGAACTTGTTCTTGTTCGAGTCTTTTTAAAAGTGGTGTTTTGGGTTTTAACCATAGATACATATGTGATAGAGTTTCCTCTACTTGCCTGTTTCAGGACAGAGATGTATTTTCATGATAAACCACTTACTCCACACTCACGATAATTTATGGATGTTTTTATTATACTTATTCTTATCCCTAAGGATTTCATTGGGGTTTTATAATCATAATCCTAACAATAACTGAACCTATCCTTTAATACCAAATATAACAACCCTACTCTTTATTGCACAGTAAAAAATGATTTATTACAGAAAATATTCCCTTGATAAAACATTAGAGATCAATATTACAACTGTATTTGGGGCATAGGAACATTAAATAACAACATTAAACATGAAATACACATCTTTATTGAAATATTCTTTTATATAACCACACACATTCCTTCGTACATAACATTTCATGTGATAACATGAGAACATGCATAAGAATAGGGTGAGCTATAAACCCCAGTAATGGAGTAGACATGGATTAACATGAATAATAAAATACATTCTTGGAAATAATAATTTCAATGGAGCATAAGAGAAAACATGAACATAAAAGCATGATATCACCTGATTATCATAACTTTGTAATGTGAAAAAAACATTTAACATGATATTATCCTAATCCAAGGGTCATTTCACATTATGTATCATGATATTAAACTTTTCCAAATGCATTGGAGCGCTATCAGGGTACACCGTTCTTAATCATTTCATTTTATGCATAAATGTGCCATATGGATCATATAACTTGGATTCATTAATTGAAATCATTTATTCCATGAAGACATAATGTGTAACTCATATGTGAAACTATATAATCATTAATTAAATGTTCATAAAGGTTAATAACCTTGATAGAAAAATGGGCATGGTGTTCCCTGCACAATGACTTTAGTTTGCAAATTGGCGATATAGTATTAGCAGCATGACAGTGTGACATAAGAATTCATAAAAATGGTTCATGAGAGATAAATGGATTATAATTATATTTAAATAAAATTTACAGTAAGGGTGACAAATAGATACATTTACATGTATATGAAATGTAATTTAAATTCATAATACAAAATAATTTCTAGAATGTAAATGATAAGAGAGATACCCCATAATGAATTTCATCATGGTAACAGGTTTACATGGGAGGCATTAATGAGAGAGACCAGGGTCTCTCATCATTTAAACTTACGGAGGGAAGCATGGTGGATGTTAAAATTCATATCCCAAAATTTTCAAGTGAAAAAAGTGTATATAAACATAAATAAATTTGGACAAAAATGATAATGGAAGAAATCCTTTACCCGTAATTGTGATCCCAAAGGCTTGGGAGGGGCTTGAGATAGGCTTCTTGATAGCATAGGGAACCTATGGAGGATTCTAGATAGGGTAAGGAAGTGGTTGGTCGAATTCCAAAGGATTTGATTGAAGAGGAAGTGGGAGGTTAGGTGGGTTTATATAGTAAAATAGAGGAAAAACTTTATTATTTTGGTTTTGGGAACCACACATAAAACTAATAATATCCAAAAACGAACCCATGGTTTTTTCCAAAGATGGGTGGAAAAAATTATTTTATAAGGACGATGGACTAACTTCTTAAAATAATAGTCTTGTTTATGTGGAGGTGAGTCACTCTCTCAAGTAAATCATATTAAAAAGATAAAATGTTTTATAAGTCATGGAGGGTCTAATAAGGCACAATAAAATTAATAAAAAAAAAACCATAATCACATTATTTTAAATATAAAACATATATTGGATAAATATTTCATTTATATTATTTTTATTATAACACTATTAGGACATTATAATGTCATAAAACATGTTACATAATTAATTGGTATTTAATTTTTACCCAAAAATTCGATTGTCTTAGAAAATTAAGATAAATTCGCTGTTGGAAAATTTAGATGTCATGATTCCAAAAATAATATTCATTTTATCTAAAAAAATTTCAAAATATACGAATTTCTACTTTTAAAATAAAAACCAATAATTATAATAAAAATCATGGGTTTTGACAAAAAAACATTCAGACCACAATAAAAATTACAATTATATTCATAAAAATTATATGATAATTAATATTAAATATATAGTAATTTATTAATAATATTTTATTAAAAAATCCATTAATTCATCCAAATAGATATATTAATTTAATATCAACTAAAAATATTATTTGTTATTTAAAAACTATTTTCTATGTAAGAATAATAAAATGAATCTATATTCTGTGATTTATATCAATTTTGAACATAGTTGGTAAAAATTAGCCTAGAATTTATTTTGTAAATAATTATATAGAAATGTGATTTTATGAATATTAAAAAAAAATTTATTTAAATATTCTTAATTTTATTTATAATAATATATTATAATATGTATAATAAAAATTTTATTCACAATAAATTTTATATTAATAAAGATATAAACATTTGGATATGAAATGAAATATTTTCCAGAAAACTGTTTAGTTTTTGATTACTTTTTTGTTTCATAAAACGCATAACATCTATTAATTTTAATTCAGTAAAATAATATTTAATAATCAATTATTTAAAATAAGTTTTTATTATTGAAAAATGAATTTATTGAAAATCCATTTCTTGACACAAAGTATTGGTTAATTTTAAATTATTTTTTATTGATTATGTTATTTCAATTTAGTAAAATGGATTCCATATTTTAAATCAACATATTTAATATTTTTTAATAAGTTGAAATTAATTGTTGTCCAAAATTATTAAAAAGTACATTAAAATTTAATTACACCACTGATGGTTAATACAATGTTGTGTATATTACATGTGCCTGTGAAATAATTAATTTTCCACACATATATTACTTTTATTTGATATTTTTTATATATAACTTATAATAAATGAGTAAAATTATCTAAAAAGGGTTATTTCATTTTATACTTAATAGACTAATAACCTATGTTAAAAAAATAGTTACCATGGTGAAAAATAAATTGTTAAAAGTAAGTAAACCAAAAGGATAATTGATGAACATTTTTAAGACATGATTATTTTTAATTTTTGGATGTTTTTATAGATCATATATTCCAATAAAATACATTATTTAACAATTTTGGAGTCACAATGGTTTAGAGTGACTTCCCATTATTGAATAGTTTTGGATATTTACAAAAATTTGACTCCTTAATTATAAAATGGCACCCAGTCCCATATCTTTAATTCAACTAGAAAACCATTATTATAGAAAACTTTCTACCCAAATATATTTCAAAAATAGTTATCCAAATTATAGGTGTTTTTATCCTAAAAAAACTATCCATGTGTCCTTATTAAGGGAACCAAATGAGGTTTCTCTAAGAGAAGTTAATCATTTCAAAAAGCGCTTTGTTTTTCATTATTATTTTTATGAAATCAAATATGTATTAAAAATTATAATAAAAAAAATTATCCTATATAATGAGATTTTATTTTATTTATGGAATAATTTATTTTAATATCTACTTTCATTAAATGTGAAATGAAATCATCGATCTTTTGTACGATAGACTACAACCTCACTAGTTATTATAACTAATTTTCAATCAACACATATCACATTTGGGTTTAATGATGGATTCACAATATATATATATATATATATATATATTATATAATATTATTATACTTAAGGATTTATGGTATAAAATACACTTTTTTACTTTCAATTCTGTTTAAAATACCACAACAATGATCAAGTTTACAGAGGACTACTACCTCATGAAGCAATGTGATTCATTTGTGTCTTACACTTTATAATGAATGTAATAAAAAAATTTAATTTGTATTTTTTATATATAAATTACTTGATATTTATTATATAAAATCAATATATCACCCACATCCTTAACAATTCAACCATTAGCGGAATGATATCATCGCTCATGCGTTTATACGACCTAGAAACTCCATGATGTGATGTGATTCAATATCAATGTACAACATTATAAAGTTATAAAAATTTATATATTGAGTATATATTACATTTATAACATTGATATAATTTTTTATATTATGTATATATAACCTATTTACAATTACTTCAACTTTCATAATAAAACTTGCACGAAAAAACATGGATATTAACACCCGAGACTATTTAAATAATGAATTATTAGTGAGTAAAAGGTGGAAAATGTTATAATATGATAATATAAAATATTAATAATATGAATAGGGTTGTGATATAAATTATTTATTTGCTTAAAACCATTATACATGATGTTGAAACATTTTCAACCAAAGGGAAGTGTGAGGTATCATATTTATCTCAATTTCCTTTCATTGGAGTATATTGAAATTTTCTATTCCTTATTTGTTTTCATTTTTGTATAAAAATAATAATTTACTTATAATATCTGGAAATATTTATACTTCTTGGAATTTTTATTTTCAATTTTAATTATATCTTCAAAGGGTATTTGAATTGAAAATTACTCAGTGGAGCAGAATTTCATAACACAATTTCTTTTCATTGGGTTATATTACCTCTTCAATGTCTGTGATATTATATGATTTTGTGAATAATTAATTTTTTATATATTATATAGTTTTGACAATTTTTTTATATTTATTTACATTTGGTAAACACAATCTATACATTCCTTAATTCCCAATAAAATGATATTATCATTATAAAAGATTTTATCCAAGTATATATGACTTGAATTATAACAAATGCTTAAAGATTTCACCTCAATTTCTACACCTTTGTCATAAATTCTAAATTATGTGAAATTTTATTTTTATATTCTATACATATTTTACATTTGAGATCATTTTTCATTAGAAATTGAAATTCCCATAAAAATCCATATTCTTTGTGTTGTTGTTATGATTATTTCTTAAAATTAACACAATTTGTATATATGGTGTTTTATGATGAATGATATATTATTGGCAGGGAAATATTAATATTTTGTATTATTTATTTGATATAGACATCTATTGGTAAGGAATTTTATTCATTAATTAAATAAATTCTTTGATATATGATGTATAATATTGTTTTATATATGTGGGGGGCCAAATATTACATATCCCCTTGATACATCATCATTTCTAATGAGAAAAATTAGTTTGCCAAATCACTTGGGTTTTACCAAAACTTTTTAACTGTCTGGTGAAAGGTTTTGATGGTAGAGGTAACATCATTCTTGAGATCATGATGTCTAATAATCAATCACTTCATTTGTTGAGAAATCATTTTTTATTATTATCTAGGATATCTTCAAATTGATATCTTCTCTAAATGCATTTTATTATTAGTATATTTGTTAAATGACATCGGTGTTTAGTTATTTACCTTTCCATATAGATTAAGATTTTCCAAATTATGATAGTCAAGTTATTGACTAAAAGGAATGTGTTTTAAATTATATACCATTCAAGATTTATTATTCCTTATTTAATTTTGATTGCTTCATTTATATCTGAACCTTACTGAGTATTTGAGCTCACCATTATTTTTCTTCTATTCCCCAGGATGTAAATAATAATTCTTGTAATGAGTTCATGGATTCCAAATGATTTTTTTATTACTATGCATAATATTATTTTTTTCTCTATATAAAATGGGAATCATGTGTGTATCTAGTTATCCAAAACTTCTAACCTTATTAGTGTTTTGGGATTTTATTTCCTGTATCTATTCCAATGTAATAAAGTAGACACTATCTATGGGTTATTAGAGTTAGGGATGTTATAATTATTATATTATTGTGTTTAGTAGAATCCTTATAAAATTGACCAAGGGAAACATATATTTGGGTATATAACCCATGAATGTTTTTAAAGATATGTTTAGAAGAGCATAATATGTTTTTTAAAGAACATATTATATGGTTCATCTTAGAAATACAAACCTATATGGATTTTACCTGTGTAATTGGTTCTATTATAGAAGTACCAAGGGGTAATAACTAAAAAAAATAAATTCCATAAATGACTCTAGAATTACCACATATATGAAAATGGGCCTTACTTTGCACATGATTTGACACTCCTAGGTGATATGCATAGTATTATTCGCATGTTCATTACAAAAAATTATAAAGTATTTCAAAATAAAGAATCCCCAATTAAAATAAATTTTATCTATATGAGATTGAAAATTTATAAATTTTTGGTTTATAATATATTTTACAATTGATCTAGAATTATACATTATGATTTTAAATTCATAATTTTATGAGCTTATCCATTATATGCAATTTTTTAGAAATGGAACCTAGAAGAAAGAAGGGTATAATTAGTTATGACAAATGTAAATATTTTAATGGCGAGAAATCCAATAATGATGGTATTGGATCTGAGTAAATCATGTGGATATTAAGAAATATTATTCGGATTATAAAAAATTACCTTAACTTTATGGAGGAACATTTTTTTGGTATCATGATTTTCTATGTTGGAATGCTTTTGTTGACATAATTCCCAATCAATATTGGGAATACTAATCCCATTGTAGCTATGAAATGGATTAAGTACTTTGAAATGATATCTTTTACCTTAATATTAAATTGAAAAAAAATGTTATATTGTATGTATACTATCTCAAGGGAGATGATAATAAATAGTGGTCACTAATTTGGAATACATGGGAGTAATAAGAAATAGAACAAATAAAATGTATACATTTTAATATGAAAATCATAGAAAAATATTTCCCTCATGAAAAAAACTATAATTAATAGAATGGACCATAACATAAATTAAAATGAATAAGAATGTTTGGAATATTATTATTCTAAATTTATGAGACCTTCCTGGATTTCTATAGATAACATTTGCAATATGGAATGCAAGATTGACTATTTCATTTAAGGGATTTAGAAATGATTTAAAAAAGTGCTGGTCTCTCAATTTTTTCCTTATTTGAGGAAACAAAATTTTATGCCATCAAAATGAAGAAGGAATTTTCTAGATCTAATTTTTCGATGAGAAATCAAGAAAATAATATGTCAAGTGAGCACCAATAAAAATTAAATGCATCAAAGAATAATAGTAGAATGAATAAATTTCTATCTTGTGAGAACATTGGAACTAATTATCCTAGGAAATGACTGAATTTCATGATAAATATTTATAAGTTTGGAGACAATGTTCATCGGGAAAAATAATAAAAATATTGGAAAGAAAACGATGTTATCCAGTGATTCAACTGAAAATAAATGCGTCCTTATTCAAACAAATATCATAGGCATCAAGGGAACATACTATAGAAGATTCTACAGGAAGAAGGCCATGATTATGCAATCAGAACAACCATGTTTGATATTCCCAAAGATGTAGTTGTGGGTATTTAAATCATATATTTAAATTTAGTTAATGATTTAATTAGCATTGAATACCAACACACACTTACATCTTCCATGTTTTCCAGTAAAACTAGATATTTTCGATTCACAATAAGAAGTGAAAAGTCCTTTTACACTCCTAGTGGATGTGTCACCACAACAAGGATCTATCACAAAGTCCCCATTATGTCACATAAATGTGATATATTTGATGGATTTGTTATCATACATATCTCTAACTTTGATATAATTCTTGGTAAAAACTAGATTTCAGAATATGATGAAATAATTTATTACAAGGGCAAGGAAGTTAAAATTCCTGGTGAATATATAGAAATTTATTATTTATATTGGAGACACAATCATCTGAGTCATGTATATACCCCCTATAATCTCTTCTAAATGAGATCATTGGGGAAGTAGATAAAATAAAATTCATCGATGGATAATATAATATTCAAATTGGGGATGTATCTATTGAATATGAATACATTTGATTTATTTTCTATGTAATTACTTGGACATTCACTAGAGCATGAGGTTGAGTTATGTATAGATTTAATCCCTCGTGCAAGAACAATATCAAATAATCAATATAAAATGGCCTCTATGGAATCAGTGGAATTGATGAAATAACTAGAAGAGTAGTGTGATAAGGAATTTATTATCCCTACCATTTTCCCATGGTGAGATTTTGTTCTCTTCGTTAAAAAAATTAATGATCATTGAGGTTTTACATTGAGTATAGTGAAATTAGTTCTATTATAATAAATAATTAATATCATCCTTCTAAAATTGAATAATTATTCGATCAATCTAATAGAACAAATTATTTTTTAAATGAATAACAATTGTTCTGGGTATCATCAATTTTGAGTAATGAAGGATTATATTCAGAAGAATGTATTTCAAAATATCTATGGACATTATAATTTTAATGTAATTCCATTAGGATTTACTAATGTACCCTCTATTTATTCAGATTTAATGGACAATGTGTTTAAAAATGTTATGATAATTTTTTTCTTCTATTCATTGATGATCTATCGTTGTATTATATAATCTTTTAGGATTATAAAATCACTTTCAGATCATTCTTGAGACTCTTATAAGAAATGTGTTCTATGTGAATCATTGAATGTTTTATTTTTGTCTTCAAGAAGATTATTTTCTCAGAAAAAGTTTCTCCATCTATATAATCTCAGTTTATATTTCAAATACTATGGTAGTCAAATAATGGATTACACCAAAAAACATTACTAAGGAATATAGTTTCATTACTTTATAAGGATACTATTTGTGATTTATCCATAGTTTGTCATGATTTTCTAACCCATTAACAATCATACACATAAATTGGTTAAGTTAATATGCAAAAATGAATGTGAAGATGTTATAAATAATTTAATATTAGATTAGTCAACATCTGAATTTGGAACAAACCATCAAGAAATGATTTTATGGTGATATTAAATGATGTTTCAAAGAAGGATCATGGTTGTGTGCTTATGAAAATTGAAAATTTTATTTCATATTCATCATGGTAGTTAAATACTCATGAATATAACTATGTAACCTATGATATTGAGTAAAAACTAGAATATTTTAGTTTAATATATAGATACATTATCTCTATTTTGAAATATTTGAGATATAAATGGATCATCAAATCTGAAAATTCATATTATCATAGAAATATCTCAACATGAGGTAAATGAGATTTCTCAATCTACTTAATGATTTTGATTTTTCAATACAGTACCACTTGGGGATGGGAAATAAGGTAGAGGATGCATTGAATAGTAAGATCATAGAGTCCTTAAACAAATGAGGATTAAGAGGGATCATATGTTTATAGATATAGTAAATATTGAAATTTTAATTATTATGGAATGAGATACACTATTCCTTTTCAAATGATTTTGAAACAACATTTATTATTAAAGATAAAATATTCCCAATATAATTATGATAATTTACAAATAAAAATAAAATCTATTAACTATAATAAATTAAATAACCACATTTGTGAAGATGGAAATATTAATTTTGGAATGATATTATGTGTTCTACCAATACATATGCTATGAAGGTAATTATTAGATAATACTCACAGATAGAATTTAACCATACACAATAGTACCACCTACATATAGAAGTGTTTGAGGGAAAATTTTTGGTTGGATAATATGATCTGGGAAATTTCTGATTGTACATATAGTTTGTTTTTTGAACAAGTCAAAACTTGGATACAACATCAAATATGACTCATGTAACCTATTCATATATATATATGTAGAAATGGGATAAAATTAATATTGAATTTATCTCTATATTACAATATAATCCTAGAATGAATGATGCAATATGTGTTATTGTTGATCTCTAATGAAAATTTACACATTTTCTTACAATAATATATGATTTACCTCTTGAGAACCTCCCATGGATCTATATGAATGAATTTCTAATACATCATGGATTAACTCTTTATATTTTGTCTCATCATGATAACATTTTACATAAAAATTTTGGAAGACTATTTAGAGGTATATTGATACTGAACATTATTTGAGCACCACTTTCTATCCTCAAATTGATGGACATGATAATGTTGAGGTCATGCTCTCCAATCATTCAAGGTATATGGGATAAATTTTTAACATTAGTATTTTTTTCATACAATAATAGTTTTCATTGAAGAATTAAAATGGTTCTATATGAAGAATTATATGAAAAAATATGGCATACTCTATCTTATTGGGATGAATTTGCTGAAAGAAAACTTATAGGTCCCAAACATTTTGAAGAGGAAAAAATAATCAAAATAACATTCATTACCATATTAAAGTAACTCAAAATAAAAAAAAGAGTTATGTAGATAATAAAAGTATGGTTTTGGAATTTCAAGTGGAAGATCCGGTTTTATTGAAATAATCTCTATGGAAGGGTGTTGTAAGGTTCAAACAAACTAGAAACCCAAATCCCAGGTACTTCTGACCCATTGAAATTCTTGAAATAAATATAGAATCAACTTACCAATTAAAAATGCTTCCTACACTCTATAAATTACATGATATGTTCTATATATTATTGTTAATTAAGTTCAACAATAACTCAATGAAGGTTTTGAAGTGTATTAAAAAATGAATCATTATTTAAATTACTATGAACATGGTATCAAGATTCATAATCCAAGAGAGAAGGTATTAAGGAATTAGATGACATGACTCATAATGTTTCATTTTAAAAATCATAATATGGAGAATGAAATGTGGGAACTAGGTGATATTATTAATAATAACTATACTAATTATTTTAATTTAATTTCGTTGAAATTTTGAAGATGAAAGTTTTGTTTGTGGGAAGAATGTAACATCATAAGACAACAGAGTATATTTCCTTTTCAGAAAATTTGATCTCTTCAATAAATTGAAATACAGTCAACTATAAGATTCAATTATAGTATGTAAATATAATGTTATAAGAAAAGTATAATAAAATAAATATTTTATTATTCCATAGCAAAAAAATTCAAATTTTCTTGCAATAATATCAAATTCCAATTTTCTTCATCAATAAAAGCCTAAAAAAATTTCTAATATTTTCCTTAGATATAAGATTTTTTGAATAACAAAACATGTATTATTTAACTATTTCTACTATTATTTATAATATTTTATTCTAAAATGTGTAATTAAATATTTTTATTTGATAAATTTCCTATAAAAAATATAATAAATTTTGGGAGTAAAAATAAATATTTTTTTGGAAAATGTTTAGTTTCCAAGAAACTGTTTTTGTTTAAAATAGTAAAATGTCTATAAATTATAATTAATTAAAATTATATTTATTAAATAATTATTTATATTAAAGTCATTATTTATATATCTAAATAAATTAATTTATATCTATCTACTTATGATTACTATCCAGATAGTTTAAATAAAATCGTCTTATTCATGAAAAATGTATTTTTTAGAAAACTTTTTTTTGACACGTATTATGAGTATTTTTTAAATAAAACATTTATACTTATGTTAATTAAATTAAATAAATGTGATTTCATATATCTTGTTATGACAATTATAATTAGTTATCAATTTCAATATAATTATTCCATAATTTATGGAAAATACATTAAAAATTAATTATATTGATTAAGGTTAAACTATGGTTTTGTGCATTACATGCAGCTGTGTTAAAATTAATTTACCACAGATATATAATTTTTTTTTGATAAATTTAATTTATATTTAAAATCACATGGTTTAATTTATCAAAATATTACGGTTTTAATTAATCATTAATGTATTAATTACTTTGTTTATAAAACTTTTTATCTTAGTGAAAACTAAAATGTTAAAAATAAGTAATCATTGAGGATAATGGGAGAACAAGTCTAAAAATGATAATTTTTATTTTATGTTTGTTATTTATGACCATACCTCCATAAAATCCTTCATTAATCAATTTTAGAGGAACTTTGGGTGAGATTGACATCCAATTATTGAATAGTGCTCGGGATTTACAAAAATCCCCCTCCTCCACAATTATAAAAGGGAACTCCCTACCTCAATTTTGTACACCTATCATGCACTTTGGATCAACCAAAAATAAAAAAAATATCTCCCAAAAAATGTTAACCTTTTTTATAGGTTATGGTATTCCAAAAATACAAACTCTATTGTCTTTGGAAGAGATACAAATGAGGTTTCTCTAAGAGAAGCTAACTGTCTTAATGAAGATAATTTTTTTTCTTGTTTTTCCACATTCAATTATAAATTAAATCTTATAATATAGTAACAATGTTATCAAAAATATACTGAAATATTATTATTTTTATGGAATAATATTTATCCACATCCTCTTCCATCAAATGGGAAACAAAATCATCGATCACAAGTATAGTAGACTACCTCCTCACAAGCCAATGTAACACATTTTCCATAGACACGTCTCAAAATTAGATATAATGATGGATTTAATGTATATATATATAATATAATTTAATTATACACATATAATTATTTTATTTAATATATCTTCTTACATTTTATTATGTTTAAAATACGATAATGTCGCTCCTGTGTACGATGGACTACCACCCTAAGAAGTGATGTGATTAATTTTGAAAATATTTATACATGGAAGGTAATATTTATAAATTTAATGAAAATATGTTATATATATGAAATTATATTATTCTATAAAATTAATATATTACACACTTCTTTAAATTTTCACCCATTAGGTAAATAATATTTTTACTCATGTGTACATAAGACCAACCATGTCCATGAAGTGATGCGATTCATTTTCCATGTAAATACATCAATAATGATAATAATAATTTATATAATTGGTTAATATGGTATTTATAACATTAAAATAAATATGGATATTATGTATCTAGATCCTATGTATAAGAACTCGAACATTCATAACAAAATAAAAATGAGAAAATCAAGCAATTGACAACCAAAACAAGGAAAACAAAGAACATATAATTAATAAATGTGTGGTAAAATGTTATAATAATATTATATAGGATATTAAAAATATTAATATGGTTATATTATAAATTAATAAAATTATTAAAACCATTATATATTATGTTAAATTCTATTCATGTAAAAGGAAGTATGAAGTA
Source organism: Viscum album (assembly GCA_963277665.1). Classification (NCBI taxonomy): domain Eukaryota; kingdom Viridiplantae; phylum Streptophyta; class Magnoliopsida; order Santalales; family Viscaceae; genus Viscum; species Viscum album. The sequence continues at coordinate 1,099,928,281 of OY728157.1, forward strand.
GAGGATTTTGTCTAAACTTCATTTTATTGAGGCATATAATAATGAAATGCACCTAATTTCTTTTTTATGGGATATATACTACACTTTTTATATTTAATATAATAAATTAGTTTAATTTAGGGTATTTAATGTTTCAATTTGAATTATTTCAACCAAGGGTTTTTGACATGGGAATTTTCAATTGGTAAGTAAATTCATAACTCAATTTGTTTTTAGTATGCTATATTACTTCTTAATTATCATTGATATTATAAGAATATTTGTGTAATGTATTTTTATTATATTATTATTTATTTCAAATTTTTTATAGGTATTTAATTTTTTTTCACATGATCAATTCATTTATTATTTATTACTTCAATGTTGTTATCATTGTAAGGGATTTTGTCCCAATTTCATTTTATTGTGGCACATTTGACTGTAATGAACAAATTTTTTATATGGTGTATATACAACCAATTTATCATGTAATATCAAAATTACTTCATAAATTATTGTATTTTATTGTTCTATTTATATTATTTCAAACAAAGAAATTTTCCTTGAATGTTTCTATGTGGTAAGGAAGATTTTCTAAATTTCCACTCAATTGGGTCTTATTTGAAATTACATATCTATTTTTATTGTGGTGTATATATTACGCCTATGACATCATATTTAATTGTTAATTACACATATGTTAAATATCCATATTATTTGTTTTTGGACATGATTATTTTCTAAACCATATTCCATTTATATAAATAGTGTTTTATTATGATTTTTTTGGTTGATTGGGGAAATATTGATTTTTTATATTCACTAATCAATACAAAAATTTACTAAAAAAAATATTATTAATTAGTTAAATCAATTATTCAAAATATAATGAATTATTGGGACATGCAGTTATAGGCGTGGCTTATTATTATATTTCCCTTTGATACATTGAATGGTATCATGGGACAAATATATTGGCCAAATCAGATGGGGTTTTCCTATAGTTTTAAATTTTTTTTAAGGGTCTTAAAAATAGAATTATTGTGTTATAAGAGATCATTAAATTGAATAATTATGTGTTTACATCATTTATAATTAAATTATTATTATTTTCCATGTTATTTTTTTAATAATATTTTCTATAAAGGTATTTCATTATCAATTTATTTATTATATGGAATATGATTTTAGTTATTTCCCTTGGTTTATTTATTATTCCTGACAAAATTATAATAGTAAGGATTTTGATAAATGGAATTTATGTTATGTTAGATTATATTTCATACTGATTATTCCATATTTATTTGTGATATATTACATTATACACAACCCTTATAGAGTATTTGATCTCACCCTTATTTGTTTACTGTTCCCAGGATTTAAAGAAATATTATTAGAATGAGTTCAAGGATTCAAAATGATTTACATTAATATGACATGTATTTTTTTACAATGTAAATAAGTTATCATGTGTGTTTATGGTTCTTTGAAATTTCTAACCTACTTATTCCATTGTGATTTGAACCATTTTATCTATGAAAATTTATGAAAATTGAAACCAACTCTAGGTTACTTGAGTTGGGGCCATTATATCCTTAAGTAGTTTTATATTCATATTAAATTCGAAAAACATTCATTATATATATATAATTGTAATTTAAGAACAATATAATTTAAGGGATATTTGTTATCACATTACTTAGTATTCATTCCTTATTTAATTATTATTCTGATGACTAGGGGGAACCATTTATCTCAACTATTTGTTTAATCATAGTCTAATTATCATCATATTTTATGACATCAATTTATAAGAATTACTTAATAATATTTAGCTTAATTAATATACCCAAATAAATCAAATTTATCAAAACTATGTTCTGTTACATTGAGTATGTTGAGAGTAGACAAAAAATATTTTTTATTTCCAAACAACCCTTTCTATATGCCCCTACATGCCATGAAGACCTTTATAAATACATGAGACAAAATATAGAATCATACACATGTCATAAGAACTAGTTTCACCCATGCCATGCTTATCCATGAATAATATCATTGTTGGTTTTCAAAATATCATCAATCTAAATTAGTGGACCCAATTTATCTCAAGCTAACCCAAAACTCCATGTGGGAAAATGGCTGTGAGGGATTTCATCCAATCATTTTGATCATATAAACCAATTTATAGAGGATGGAAACACCACATGGATGATTTGGACGTGTTAATTTATGCCTAATTGGATTAATCAGATGACTCTAAATGAAGAATTCCTCTCAATAATTTTCTTATCATGATAGTTATATGATGGTATGAGACACATTCTATAGTTCATGGTACCATGGTTTGAGCATATCTTGGGATAATGTGACACCCTCATTAACATCTGATTGATTGATAAAATGGTTGATATCTTCCACCACATATTTTTAGAGTTTCCTCCCATAACCCATAGTGGTTCTATAGTTAGGGATTGTTTTTTATGATCCAAAAATTTATCCATTTGTATATTATCAATCCAAGGGTTCTGAATGTTGAATATTTTTTTAAAATTGAATTTTTGGTAGGTTAGTTTAAAGATAGACATTCAGAATAACTTAAAAATATCTATAGATTTTATGTTCAATCAAATTTAAATAATTTGAGTCAAATACCATTAGTTATGTATGTTAAATAAATTTCCATGAATATATATTTGGCTTTATAATTCATTATCATGAAAGAGTTAATAATAAATTTGAAAAAAACCATTAAAAATTATCTCTATGAATACATTAATTATTTTCATTATATTTTGAAAATTTATAATGGCATTAGATACATTTAAAAATATAGAACATTAATATCATAGAGTTAGGTTTCATTAATATAATAAAGTTATCGAATTGAAGTGGGAATATTTTAACCTTAAAACTTCTCTCTACCATATCTCATAATCTATCAATTGAATTTTAAGGAATCTCATCTTATTAAGTATGTATTGAAATGTTTTTTAGTATATTTAAATACTACATCATAAAATGATCAATTTGATATAAAAAAGAATAGAGTAATTTGTTAAATCAATTATCAAAAATGAATTCATCAAAATCAAAGAACTGTGCCTTGGTCACGATGGACCATTATTCATTAGATTTGATCCTCCCTTCATTGGTTGCCTCCACGCGAGAATGTTCTCCCATCCCATCACACATCCATTATTATAAAATAGAAAATATCAAGGCTTATGGGATAAGTAGTATTTTCTTAAATGTTATTTATCCACTAAATATTCTATTTATTGACAGTAAACCATTGTTACAACATCTAAAAATTACCAAAAAATAGTCATAATGTAATAATGCCATTCTGGACTCAACAACTTGTTTTTTTCTTAATTTGAAATTCTTTTATAGAGGTATTTACTATGTTACCCTTTAAAAATAATATATTATTCTAAAATATGTCATAGAGTATAACTCATTATCTATATCACATAAATAATATAAACGAATAATACCATTATTGAAAATGAAATCAGAATCAAATCCCAAGTCTTTGAAAATAAATTCCAATTTGATACCCATATTGTTGTATCCTCCTCACCATAAAATTTTAAACCTAAAAATAAAATAGGCCATACTAAACCCTATAAATATACTCATTCCATTAATCTTTTTATTTTAGATGATAGATAATTTTAATAAACATTGAAACTGATAAGACAAAAATCCATATCAAGGTCTATTTTTATGTGTATTAACAAAGAACATACAAAAGAAAAACCCACATTAATATATTATCAAACATAAAAATTAAAAATTTCCATAATTAATTCATTCAATAGATTACCATGTAAAAGTTTGAGACATTTTGGACACATTATTTCTTATCATAGAAATATTTACTGTTCATCTCTAGAGTGAGCATCAAGATTCCCACCATTAAGAAAAATTATATGGTTTTCCACAATACATTTGATTAAGATAAATCTCCTCATCAATGATTTCTCAATCATTATTGAGAAACACATGGTCATCAATACTAATAAGATGAAACATAACACAATCATGAAATATTAACCACAAAAAATTCACCAACATAAAAATTTCACAAAATAATGGACATAATTATATTTGGAAAATCTATAACTAATTTAAATTCCACATGATATCCATAATGGGTCACTATGATATCCATTCACCTTCAATGAATCACAAAAAAATTAATCACATTAAAATACCAAAATAAATGGGATACTTCCATAGAAGAAACAATGTTATATTATAACATTATAATGGGTCCAAACAAAAGAGCTCGATAGGGGATTTGAATGAAAATTTAACCAAACCTACTCTAAATGATGAAAAAAATTATAAATAATTTAATTAATAAGATTTTGATTAAATGAAATGCTTATTTATTGTCACCTTTATTGTTCAATTACTACCTACCCTTTTTCAGCAAGAACCCCATATATACAGTTTATCACTTATTCTAGAAATAATATTTATTACAATTTTTTATATCTATGACCCATCTCACAAGAAATTATCACCAGCAACTAATAATAACTCTAGGTCATTTACATAATCACATTTTTTTGTGAAGGATAGTTTTCTATTATAGCTATTTATAGCCAACCAATTACTATTCAAGATGATAACATTTCCATCATTTTGATTTTACTAAATAAAAACACAAACAACCACTTTTATCTTTAATCATCATAACAATATAAAAAAATAACTATTTCAAATAAAATCCATTTATTACAACATTATATAAAACATATTCCAATAGAAAAATTTCAATAAATATTTCGTTAACTACCAAGAAAATATTTTTTATACTAATCATCACTCTACTACGAAGGATTCTCTCTGTAAGGCCTCATATACACATATTTCTTTCCTTAACTATCATACAATGGGGTAAATAGTTAATCTTGGTTCAATTTAAAATAATTAAAAAAATTTAACATGGGTTTATCAATCGATAAATTCATATTTTCAATTTTTATATCATTCTACTGAAAAATGTTTCCTTATAACTAAAATGTTGGTAAAAACTCTATCACTAAATCTTATTGTTGCAGATAAAATGGTTTCTTAACACTTACAATAATACCAACCAATAATATTTATAAAAATCATAAAATTTATTTATAGATTCAAATGACTAATTTATCTATTAATAATAATATTACTAACATTTATTTTTCAATGGTAATGTTATTAATTTTATTTTTTCTATTATTATAATAAATTCCAACAATTAGTATCTTTTGAATTATATATAAAATAAAATATTATGTGTGGGTATTTAATTTTTCATAAAATTTTATTATATATTTTTTAATATATAATTATACATAATATATTTATTAAAATTATAATATAACAATTATTAGATTATCTATGTGAAACTCCAACACAATAAGGATTTATTTGAAAAACACCTTCAAACTTAATTTTTTAAAATTTCATCCTCAATGAAAATACATTACTAATATGTTTTAACTTGTTCAAACTTCACGAGAATTTACATAAAACCCCATAAAACATCAGCTGAAATCCATTTCTCTCACACATCACATTTCACTTTTTCAATTTACATTTTAAGTGGGGTCCACACATGCAATTCACCAACTGAGTCATGACATTGATACAATGGTGGTGACCAATTATAATTGGCTCAAATTGGTAGCATGAATCAATTTATTCCCAATTTTTGACATTATTTTATAGAAAAATATGATCATCCTCAGAACATAAATGTTTCATATAATCAAATACAAAACTCTACAAAAATAAAATATAAATCAATTTTTTTTCTCCAACTTCACATTTGAATATAATTAAATAAATTATAGTTTATCCTGAATAAGTTAGTTGTATATTAATTAGTACCACATAATTTTTGAGGGAAAAAAGATGAGATATTATGCAAACACATATCTCAATGTCTTTGGAATGGGGATTTTTACATTTGGAACTCATGAAAGAGTCGTGTATTCATCTATCAGAGAGAATTATTATTTTTATTCCCAATGGGTTGAGGAAGGATCATAAAGGATATTATTTAGTTATTATGAAATATTTATATCCTTCATCTACTTTAATGGAATATGGGAAATTGAAGGTTTCATATATGGAGGAGGAGACTCCTTCGATATAGGTGAAACTAGGTCTTAAAATGGATAACATGATGAATGATAATACCAAAATGGGGATGTTTCCAAGCTTTTTAGAGGTTCCACAGTCTATGAATTTGGAAATTGGGAATGGGTTGACTAGTCAGAGTAAGATTTTGGGTTTTGGGACTAAGTAGAAACCTCAACATTCTCTATAATCAGACACTCAAATTATTTTTAAAAGTGGTAAAAGGAATAATTGTATTATGAAGTTCAAAATATTCCGAATTAAATCCCTTGACAATTAATTTATCCTAGATTCATATTAATAACATAACTATGTGTTACAGGTCACATCTAGTGATGGAGATATATCTAGGGTCAACAAAATACTTCAAAATTAAAATTTTTTTAAGGTGTTTATGGTATATAAATATTGGGATGAAGTTATTAATTTATCATAACTATTAAAATTGGTTTCCATACTGGTAAATATTCTACCAGAAAAGATAATAAGGGTAAACAGTCAATTTATTATCATGGTGATAATTTTTATTCGCATGCCATGGAGGTTATTTGAGGGATCATTATGTTAGAACCTCATAAACAAGGGTATATTGATTCAAAATTTGAATATCAAAATCTGTATGATAAAATTTATGTAGAGGTGGACGAGGAGTAGTAGATGATGGAATGGAAAAATTGTTCAAAATGGAAAAGAAGTTAGGGAATGATGATTTTTAATCACACTAAAAAATAACCATACATGGAAAAGATAATATATGTTACGAGAGGACTCATGATTCTACGTGGAAAAAATTTATTTAAATTTATTAATTTTGAGACTATCCATATTATTAAACTGGGTATTTTAATTTTACTACTTTTGTAATGTGTTTCCACTTTACCTTACGTGTATTTTATATAAAAAATGGAATTACAGAGAGATAACTATAAATTATGGTTGATATGTCGCACATCTATGAAGTGATCATTAAATCCATCATTTTTTATAAATATTAGATTTCATGTATAGTTCTCCATGGAAATAAAATAATGACAATGTGTTCTCCATTCGGTAAGTATAACATTTCACTTCTAGAAGAATAAATGTATTTGGATTGTATAGTTTTTAAGGAAATGTTAGGGAATTAAAAAAATGTATATCATCATCATAATTCTACCTACTCATGTGCCCAACATGTCCAAAATTGATGTTATGTAGATGCAATGATTCAATAGAAATAAAATATATACAAAATAATTATCTTAGAATAAAAAATACTAGCTACAAGATCAATACACTCACAATCGATTCAATCCCAAAAGGGAATGAAAAAATATATATCATTAATGATTATGAACAGAAATGATAGAGGAGATAAAACATAATAGAATCAAGGAATAATGTATTTAGAATAGAAATATCATATGGAATACCAACAAAAAAATAATTACTTATTGTATTCCATGAAATCAATATTTTTCTAGTATATATATTTTCAATTGTAGTTATCAAATAAATTCCCAAATTAAAAAAATAACAAAAAACTAATATAATTATATCATTTTAAATTTTTTAATAATAATAAAAATACAACCACAACATAAATTTTTTATACAAGTTTCTCAATATGGACCAAAAACAAAACAAATATAACAAAGAAGAATTAGAATATGTATTTTCTATTGTTTTCACAAATAAATGCAAGAAACAAGAATACAAATCAATAAGAGATAATGTTGTTTTAATTTTGTTGGAAATAATCAAATCACTAGTGATATTTATCTTCCCTTAGGAAAATATAATAATTGAAGAAGGGAAATCAAATGATAAAATAAATTTAATTCCTTATAGATTCATGAAATGTACAACTCATAAATCAGGAGATGATTATTTATTGAAAAAATCAATCATTCAAAAAAATTATTCACAACTAACAAGACTAAAAATTACATTGAATATATATACAACAATTCAAAATAATCAAAGAAAAATTACCCAATAAACTAGTAAACCAATATATAAATATTGACCTCTAGTGAAATTGTACAACCACACAAGTCTGTTACACCAATAAGATAAAATTCACACACCAATTTCATAATGTATCTTATATAAATATATATAAAATGTATTTTTTAAAAATTTATATCAACAGATACCCAATAACCACATATATCATAAAATATTTATCCTGATTTAGTTGTATCATGAATTTATACTAAGTAAAGATAATGTATGTTAAATAAGTCACGTATCAGAAATGGCCATTCTGATGATTACTTTGTTTATTCTCATTAATTATCTTCTTTAAAATATTCAAAAATAATTCAAACCTACTATACCACTTTTCAAAACGATTAAATTTTATTTGACAGATATTATCTTCTATTACAATGTCATTATCAGTTATTCCAACTACTATATGCGTCCAATTATCATTTTTATCATTTTTAACCCATAATGTATAGCTCTAGTGGGGGACCCTCAGTTTCTACAAGAACAACTACCAAATAAAATAAATCCACTCCATTAATGGTACTCTATTTTTTTCAAGGGAATCTAAGAATTAATATATAACCATTATCAAGTAAATATCATTTTGAAAAATTAAAAATATCCCCAACATCACCCAAAACAATACATTGAGATTTGCCTTAAACAAAAATATACCTAATTTTAAAAACTATGTCATAATAGATATTTTATAAAAGGATACAAATGAATTAATTCTTTTCAAAAAATACAATACATATACACTAAACAATTTGATATGAAAAGAAATTATGATAGCTATGTTTCGACCAAAAATTATTTAAAAATATAATAAAAAATGTCATTAATATTTATAAACACATTATCCTTTACTTCCATTTTACCTTCATTGGAATAGAAATGTTAGAATGATTTTTAATATTAGTGGAATCCAATTTCTTGGAATAACTTTACATGTATATAGTCATGTTTTGGTATAAAGGGGGGAAAATGGATTTTTATTATAGTCATTTGATTATTTATTGTTAGTCTATATATTTATTTTTCTTTTGAAATACATTATTAATATTCGGTTATATTAATTGTGTGATTATTTTATTTCAACCATGTTTTTAAGGTCATGCTTAGGTAGTAGTTATAGCTATACCATTTTTTGTTCTAAACTATATTTGACTACTCGGATTGAAATTATGGTGCTGAAATGTCATTCATAAATACTAGTATGAGATTGAATTCATAAAATACCATGATGGGCTATGATAATATTTATTGACATTTGGAAATTATTTTTATATAATCATGAAATCATAAAAAAAATTAAAAACTTTATTTTTTCATAAAAAAATTTATTTCATTTAATAAAATTTATTTACAAATTGATCACAACAACTCATCATTTGGGAAGAAACTATAAAAAACAAAAATGATTCTTATGATTATCTGGTTGGGAAAAAAATAAAAAAAATTATTAATTATTAATTTGGTTTTAGAAAAAACTAATTTTTTTTAAAATTGTGTTTTCAAATATGATGGATTATTTAAAAATATAAAAACATTTAGAGAAAAAAATAAAAATAAAGAAAAATATTCCCAAATGAACCCTTAAGCTATTATATAGACAACATGAATTAAAATATTTAATTTCACATAAGATAAAAATATATTTCTACCATTACATATTTTTAAAATAAATTTGATTATCTCAACAATTACACTATGAAGCAGTTTTCAAGAAACAAAAGCAGTAACAATCATGTAACAAATAAAACACTACTTGAAATCCAAATAATATTTTATGTTTTATTTATTTGGGAAACCCTTAAGTGTAATAATATAAATCACTTCGTGAAATACATTGATTTTTAATGTGAATTATCATATTAAAAAAAAGTTATAGTAAAATGATAATTGTATTTTTTATCAAATAAATAATAATTGGAATTAAAAAATAAAAAAAAATATAGAATTAACCTATTCTTTATAAAATAGACATCATTGAATAATGAATGTGGAATAAATCAATTGATATAAATCATTTATAGTTAAATTTGTGTTTTATATAAAATATTATTTTTACAATGTAGTTCCATGAATTCCAAATGAAAAATAAAGTGAACTTAATTCTTCAAAATTATATTATGAAAATTTCATACCGAATTTTCATGATACATGTAATCCTTAGAATGTAGATGTTATCAAAAGAATGAATAAACAAACACAATCATTTTTCATTTAAAAAGTTCCTTTATTTTTTTAATAATCATTATTCATAATAAATTCATACACTATGTAATTGTTTTTAAATAAAATATGTATGGAATCCTGACTAACAGAAAATGCTACATTGGGACACAATTTTGAATCACTAAAAAGAAAACCCATATAATTATATATGATAATAAAGAATAAAATTAATTTTTATGATGATTAGTGAATAAATATAATGATATAAAACATTAAACCAACTAAGTATCATGAACCCTTTATAACTATAAATATTTATTCAGAGGTATTATATTCATCGAGTTATGGAAAATGTAACTCACAATTTTATGAAACAAATATATTGAAAAATAAGGAATAATGGGTTAATTGAATAAGTTTAAATTTTAATTGTGTTATAAATCACCCAACATATCATTATAGGATACCAAATTCTATAAATAATTATGAAACATGGACATAAATATATTTATACACAGTTTTACCTCTAATGAAAATGACGACACAAACACTTATTTTAACATCATGTTCTACATGGTAGACTTCAAAACGAAAGAGAACTGTACCACCTACTAATCTAAAACAATATTTAAATTTCCTCAAAATTGGATTATTAGACCATAATGGAAAATCCACTGAATGTTTGAAATGATTTACAATGTTAGGTCAAATTACAATATCGAATCCACCATTAACCTGATAATTTATTACAATATATTAAGAAATAATTATCATATCCTTCCATATAATATTGAAAATTATTCAGAGTGAGAACAAAATAAAACATAAGACCACAGTAATTCGGTACATAAAAATAATTAATTATTATCCATTAATCATTAAAAAAATTATATTGGAAGAAATCTTCTACAATCATAAAATTTCTCCATTTCAAATCATAAAGATAGATAAATTATTTACAACCATTGCGCATTCATATATGAATTTAATAATGCATCATTCATACATTTTTTCAATAATAGATTATTATATTTAATATATTTCAAATACATCCATAATATTGAAGATGCAGAAGAGATGGAGTGTATTGTTTTGTATAAATCTAAAATGATGATGATATGAGAAATTATGAAAATTATATTGATAATCAATTATGTGATTGAAAAAAATTTAAAATCAGTGTGTATAAATATGAATGAAATTGATAATATAATAATTTAATGAAATTAAAACCATACTAAGTGAGGAAATATTTTCATCTTTATAAAATGAGGTAAATGTGTAAAGGTGGATTTGATTGTTCCATCATTATGGCACATCAGTGGGATCATTAGAAGCTAAATACTAGATTACTGGAAATGCAGAGGTGATGCTGGAAGAGAAAAACTAATTTCCTCTAAATGTTGGCAACCATTAACTGTTGCAATAGAGAGTTCCTGATTTAAAAAAGTCTTCTTGAAGTGTTTAGAACTAGAGGATTTAATGACACATACTTCACAAAATGATGGAATTTTATTTATCTCTGGTTTTGATACTTTTTTTTTGTTTTATGTTTTTATCACTATAATTAGGGAATTCATTATGAATTGTAAGATCATATGAAAGAAGAAATAAACCTCATTTCCTACTGCTGTTATTTTTCTTCTATAATCTTCTCCGGTGATTTGCATCTGCTACCACTGTTGTGTGAGACGCCAAAAATTCCACCTTTAGTGTAATTAGAGCACATTAAAGTTATTTAATCTAGTTGTATAAGATTTTTTCAAACTTATAGCAGTAAAAGGAGGATGGAAAAAGATGGTGAATAGTTTTTCAATATTTTATAAACACTTTCCCATCATCTTTGATTTTAATAGAAAATTTATTTTTATTTTATAACTAATGTAATTCATGGTTAAATTATCAAAAAGTTGTTGAATCTTTTGGTTTTTACTCTCTATATCATTTATTTTTTAGGGTATTATCTCCCATATATCCTCCCAATAATCAATTCTTCATCTCCATGTCTCTCTATTCTAACAAAAAAAATCCCTCCTCATCCTTCATTTTTTACTTATGATTATATATTTTTTTATTCAAAAAAAAATTAAAATCTATCCAGTAAAATTTTTACTAGAAAAAAAATATCCACCTGAAATTAAAACAAATAAATAATATGAGTTCTGAATTCCAAAAAAAATTATTCTTCAATATTGAATAAATATTTTCTTCTATATTGGAAAAATTACCTTCTATACCATCCTAAAAATACATACTTGAATAATGTTGTGGAAGTCCTCAGTTGTCCCTAATTATCACACATACAACACCTTTGATTGTTTATTCACAAATGGATTTCTTGGAGACCAAATTTTGTTTCTTCAATGATATACTAGGATTATCTCTAGACATCGACTATGATGAAAGATTCTATATCCAATGGCTTCAACTATAGTTTTTTTTTCATATCTCTTCTCTCGAAGATGAATCCATCATCTTTACATAAATTATTCAAGGAATTGGAGTGTAAATCCTATATAGACACCTTTCTTGAAAGTCAATAAACTATTTAGAATTATATTTAGTGGACCATCTAACCTTTAAAGATTCTAAATTCATTAGATCCTTGTGTTATTTCTCCTAATGAAGAATAGTGGTGCCTCCTTTGAGTATGCGGGTGTCCAAGTCCTAATAAAGGTTAGGGGAAAGGAGTCATTTTGAAGAGGTTGAGGAAGGGGATTTTGTGGATAGGAATCTTATCCAAAAATAGGTGTACGAAGAGGATGAATCCAAAATTTAGCAGATCAAAGATATCCAAATTATAATTCATGAATATAAGAAAATCGATGTCATTGACTGTGGTTAAGTCATTAAAAATATTGATAAACCACTTGAATATGTTGTAAATTTATGGGCTTGAGAAAAACACAATTAAAGGGGGGTGTTGGAATTATAACTCTAATTTTTTATATAGTACCAACCATTCACTAATAAAAATGATGATTGAGTATTTGAAATAAAGGATTCTTAATATGATTAGCACCTGTGGATTGGGAGAAACCTACTCCACTAAATAGTGGAATATTATTTATGTTTTGTTTTGATCAATTTTATTAATTTTTTATCCTTATAAACAGGGTAAGTTTTTTTGAATTATAAGATCATCATATAGAATAAATAAACTTGGTTTCCTACTACAATTATGTTATTCTCCAATCACCTCAAGTGATTTTACACTTCTTCAGCTATTGTGTTATCCGCTGCTAAATCCACCTTCACGAGATTTCGATCAACGAGGGGGGATAGAATGAAAGGATACGATATGATAAGAAGGAAATAGTGACATATTAATGGGGATTTAGGCAAGGGGATTTAAGATGTGGGTTCATCAAGTAATTGATGGATGCATCCCATCAATATGGGGGAGAAAATAAACAAATATTGAAAAATGAGAGGCATAATGGTAGAGAAACAGTTAAATTGGTAGGGGAGTGAAGGTGGGTAACATTGGGGATTTGGGTTCTAGGATGAATCCACTATTGCAGATGAATAAATTTTTTTTAAAAAAAAGAAGACCATTTTATCATCTTTAATATATATATTATTACAATTTGATTTTATAATTTTAGGTAAAATCATGAATATATATTTACTTTTTTATATATAAAAATATTTAAAGAGATTTTATAATTTTAAATAACATTATATATGTATATTATTATAGAAAATATTATTAAATTATCAACATTTCAAAAATCAATATTAAATTATCATAATTTAAAATCAATATATAAGAAAATATATTTAATAAAAATAAATGTAACTAATTATTGATAATTTTTTCTAAAACAATTTATAGACAAATTATCGTTATACTAAATATTTAGTAAATATTTATTTAATTATTGGTAATCAATTAATTGGTATTTTATATTTTATTGCTACTTATATTTTTAGTTAGAAAAGATTTATCACTGATAATAAGTAAAAAAAATTAGATTTACATATTAGTAAAATAATTATTAGTATTAATATGATAAAGGAAAAAATTTACATTTAAAGAAAATATATATTGGAATTAAACAATAAATAATTAAGTATAATTTTATTATTAAAAAAGAATAATTTGTACATGTAAATAATATTGACTTGATATTATTTATGGAGGAATTAAAAAATTTTACCTAGAGATTTTTTATCTAACTCAAATTTCCATTAGCAGAAGACACTTTTTTATGGGGACTCAAAACAAAAAAATGTAGTGGACACCCCAATCCACATACAGATAACCATAAGTATCTTGGTCTAAACCATGTAACACTTATGAATAGGTTATAGAAACACTATCATTATTATAAAATGTACCAGTACTAATCTTCTTACTATCCATGCACTATTATTATTATCTAATTTTCAATAACAACTAAAACCCAAATCAACATATAGCTTCACCCTAGATTAGGCATATCTTAGTAATTTAATTTGTGGGGTGCCCCAATCTTGAAATTGGTAATAGTAACAATACTTACATTTATTGAATATTATGAAATAAAACAAAGACCATGAGGTGGTTAATGCTACCACTTTGTGGTCTGTGTATTCTTTGGTTTTTTAGGATCCTATCATGGTGCATGTAGTTAAAGATATTTTACATCATTCACAAAAATATTTAATGTTTACTATCATGTTTATTTTATATTGAGAAAAATCATATAATGAAATTATGATAAAATAAATGTTGAAATGAGTTCTGAGATGTCATCTTAATATCGAGGTTAATGGTGTAAGAGTGAAAACATTTATTATTCATTTAAAATATTCTTGAGATATTTAAATTACAAAAGTATTTTTCATTTGGTAGTGGTTCTCTATATACGTGAATATTAGAACCACATTTAAGATGCTAAAGATTTCATTCACTATTATCTAAATCTATACCAATTTATCTTCCCTCCATTTTCTTATGATGACGTGATTCTAAAAAACGTTTGTGGAGAAGAGGTCGTAGAACCATTTTTAGGGAATATAGAGGTTAGTGGATACATTTTGAGGTGTGATCCTCTTGGTTACTTCTGTGGGATCTCTATCAAACTCATTATATGTTAAGACTAATATCATTAACATTGATGTTTATTTTTTTATATTTCATGTTGTGGATTCCATTTCTAATCAATATTATCATGGTTTCTATGTTTTATAAAACAACCTTTTGGCATATAGATTTCCTAAAAAACCATCATTTAGTAGTTATATGGTTTTTTGTGGGCTTTCCATTTCTAGGTACATATCATGAATAACTATTACAAACCATAAAATCATTATATCTCATGTAATCCCAATATATATATATATGCACACTTATAATAATTTTGTTTTTGTGTCTCTATTCATTTTATCAAATTAATTTAACCAAACCATAATTATTTGTAACACTATAGAAAATTCATTATTTTTTTACTATCCTAAAAATATAATACAAATAGGATTACACATACCAAAGTTTTTTACATATATATGGTATATGAAACCTTTCCTGGAAAAGGATTAGACATATATAAAATTATTAATCCCCACTTGGGTAAGCATAAGGTGATATGTGGTCAACCCCAACATTTCATTAAAATCATTATCACCCAAAACAGCGAGTAGTCCATCCCAAAGTCCAACTACACCTAGTTCAGTATATAAGAGATTCCTAAATTTAAACATAACTATAAAAAATTATATGTGTAAGATTAATTAACATTTAGATTCATGTTATGTCCTAGATTCTTTTTCATAACTCAATTAGAATCCTATATCAATGTAGGATGAATTAAATCTTATGTTTTCATTCCTATAATTTAATGCATGGCTTGAAAAATTATATAATTGATTTATCAAATCAATTAAATCATACTTAATATTCACACCATATAAACATTATATATACATGAATATTTGATAAATAAATGAACATTCAAATTATTATTCTTTAGATATAACATCCTTTAAAAAAATAATTTTATCAAAACCATTTTTGACATGATCTAAAGTTACATGTATTTTCTACATCTCTAATAGATATGTATTTCTTGTAGAAAATGATGATGAAGTAATTTTCATTGATGATGAACCATCATTTTACTAGAATATCACTGAATCTTCTAATTTCAAAAAATGGTTATGGGATATTATATTTAAGATGGACCATATGTACACTATCCACGGTTAGAACATGTTAGATCAACCAGATGGGGCATGTCCCATTGGGAACAGGTAGGTTTTCATCCAAATAACTAACATGGATGGAATATTTACTATATATAAGGAAAGATTAGTGGAAAGTAGTTATAAAAAAATCATGATATTGAATTTTATGATAACTTTTCCTTATGGTAAATTACAATGTCCTTTCAGATATTACTTTCTATCACAACTCACTATCATTATGAGATTTTTCCCATTAATTTCCAAGTACGTTTATATGATGAAAATTTATTCTTGGATATATATATGTTACAACCTAAATATTTGGTTGTTATAATAGTTTGGTGAAGTTTTATAAGATCCAGTGGTTTATTTTTTAATTAATGAAAACTACTTAAAGTTATAATATCTAGTTTAATTATACAATAGAAGATTTTAGTTTAATTAAGAATATTAATGATTCTTAAATATAATATTGGGTAATTAGAAGTGTTGTGATATTTATTTTAATCTATTTTATCAAAAATATACTCATCATAAATGATAACATAAATTTATATTATTTAATGGTGTGGTTTGGAATGTTCTTCTCTATAGAATACATGGGAAAATTTTCATATGTATTTGGATAAAAGTCATCATAGATTTATCAAAGTGGTTTCATGGATAGAGTTAATACAGTTATACTACATAAGCGAAAAATAGGTTTAGAATTGAGAACTTTTTGATGAGGTCATTACTAGTGTTTCATGGCCTAAATCCTCAAAAGATTAAAAATCCTTTTAAATATTTTTAAAGGGTATATATTATTAGTTATGTTACTTCTATAGGATTAATCATATATGTCAATTAATATACTTAATCTGAAATCACTTATTCCATGATTTGGTTAGTTCGAAGAGTTCTTAACAATCCACCATAGATGACTAGATAATGGAGATAGAGTTTATAGCTACATCCGATGTTGTGAAGGATTTTTTTGCATAAAAAATTTCATTACTAAACATGAAGTGGTTCCTATAATCTAGGGATCATGTAATATTTTCAATAAAAATAACAGAGATATTTCTCTGTCCAGGGAACCCTGATATTTCCAAAGAATAAAACACAGCCTTCACAAATACCTTTTGATTCTATAAATCTTAAATTTGGTTGTTGTTAACATCTATTAAGTGGTTAATGATGAAAATTAATTGAGTACTTTAAAATAACTATCCAAATTGAAAAATTATATGTTCCAATTTTAATATATAGGTAGTAAATACATGATAAATGAGATGTAATGGTAATACAATGTATCATAATCTTATATTAATTCCCATATCCATTTATCATTTATTATTATGCATTGAATTCATTAAACATGGAAAGTAAAATGATACACAATCCATAAAGTTAGACATTTATTTATCCCTAATATATTATCATAACAATGTATTGTGGGTTTTGATTATATAATAATACTAGTGTTTGTAAAATGGTGTATATGATGTAGAATAAACTAATGTGATAATAAGTGGACACTTATTATCTTTTCTAACCCAAAAAAGTATATCACATGGAATTTTATAAGGTATTTGATATACTTAAACGTGTATTCTTAATATGAATCCTAATTAATGTTGGTTGAAAACATTCTTGACCCTTTTCCTAGTTATAATATCTATCAAAACCTCGAATTCCAATTTCACATGAGCATGAGAAACACTGAACAAACCAACCCATGCTGAGAAAAAAAATACACATGTATAATTTGTTTATGTTATTATTAATATAAAGAAATAAATTAAACATGAATATTAAACAATCCATTAATAGAAAGTCAATTTAAAATTGAAACCATATATTTTGAGTAATACTAGGTACACCATGTATCTGATTGAGAAATAGGTCATAGTGCATGAGTGAATCATCTATTTTTTAATATTTAATCTCATGATGATCATTGTGAAAATTAATAAAATAACTATGAAATAAAAAATTATAAGGAAAGAAAAAAAATTTCTTATAAAATGATAATAAAATCAACTAAATAAGAAGTAAGAAGTCATATATTTATGATACATGCATACATTATGAAATTAGGTTTTCTACACATTAATTTATAAAAATAAATATTTTTATTGTGAATAAAATAATTTCTTATAGTCATTGTAGTAATGGAAAAATATAATTCCCAAAGGATTACAAAATATTTTAAATGAAATAGTAATTATAATTGAAAATACCACTTGGTGGATTATAGTTTATTGATGGTATATGATATCTCTCATAAATTAACAAACATAATAACTATAATATTTTCCATTCAATTGATTGGAAACTATAGAAATAATAAGAAAATATGTAAATTTTTTATATGTGTTTTGATTCTGAAATCTTATTATATATTACCTTATACTTATCCACTTTTAGAAGTCGTTAAAGGTCTTATGTGCATGGACTATCCTCAAGCCATTAATTTCATGATATTTAAACACCACCCTATTATAAAATAATTATCATTAAAAAATTATATAAAATATATTAATTTAATGTTAGTTTTAAATCCTACGATGTAGTTTATTATAAATCGAAAAAATGTATCATTTGTGGTATGTTTTTCAGGTATCCATGTAATGAATCCAGAAAATAAATATTTAGACAATCCAAATTGACCAAAATGGGGAAAAATATTACTAAAAAAGGAATAGGTAATGATTGTAATGAAAGTATATATTATATGATTAAATTATATATTTTTACCACTATATCATTGGTATTAATAATAATGTGTCCATTATATGTTTTATAAAAATGATACGACCAATTTTTTCTGAATTTCATCAATTTTAACTAATTCCATTTGTTTCTATAAAAGTGATGCATGGACTAATGAGTCCATATTTATGTTCATTAGGAAATACCTTCATTTTATATTCCCATATATTCTTGTAAAAAATGAATTATATTTTTTCACAATATAAAAAATTAGATCATATTTTTGAAAAAATTATGGAAAGACACATCATGAATACCTTCAAAACTGAGACACCTAGCCACTAATAATTGAGGATTTCATTTTGACTCTCTGGGGAAATGTCGTCTATAATGGACTCCCCATGTTTTTTTTCATCAAAATCAATTATGTTATTAATACAGATTTTAATCCTTGTATCATCATGAAGATTAAATGTTATTAAATGCAGATATAGAATGGGTAAGGTGGAGGTGATTTCTATTGATCTTTTCTATCCATTGGTTGATCTTTTAGATAGTTTTGATTTGAGATTTTGTTTCACCCCTTTCCGTATTCTATCTGAAATAACGTTCCCCAATTTCCAACATTTTCATTAAATGTTAAACGTTTATCATGAAAAATGAATTCCAAAGAATTCCACTATATTCACATGTTTTCATTTAATATCTGATGGTCATGAAATTAATGTTACAATAGATTTCTCGACCAAATTAATATCTAAATCATCTATTGGAACATGTATATCAATTCTTGACTCATGATCTACGATAATCCCCACTCTCATAAGACTAATTGGAAGTTGTATTTTTTTTAGAGTATATTCATGGAAATTGAACACATTACCCCTCACAAAAAGGCGATGTGTGGGTATTGATAGATATAAATCTCATTTATTTTCATCCTATAGAATATATATTTTGGAAATATATCAATGCCATTATGAATAACATTTAAATGAAATATTTATGAGAATATTTATTACCTCATCTAAGATAGCTCTTTGAGGTAATGTGACACTTCAATGTTGGGGGTGAGGGGTTCATATAGTGGTTTTTTTAGGAGTTGTTTCTTTATTTTTCTTCTCTCATATAAATGTTTCTAGAAACTAAGACTTCTAATGAAATATTTTTTCAAAGACAGATAATGAAGCATGTATCTCATCAAATTTTTTATCATTACCAATGGTTTTCTTTTCTCCAAAATTGTAGAGGGTGTCACTATAAAACCCGCACCTCTTGCCCAACTAAAATGTTATGGATGTTTTATGGCCACTGATAGTAGTTTTTCATCCAATACATTTGTTAATGATTCCTATGTCAAAGTACAAGATAAAATATAGAAAAATAATTAAACCTTTTTTTGTAAAATCAATTTAAAGAAAAAAAATTATTTTCCCATACATACACAAGTTTCCCATACATGTTGTATGTTTTAATATATTATTATATCATCTTTATTTAAATGTTCCTCCTTCATGTGAACATGATGTAAGATGTAATTAGAATTGAATGGGTATACATAATTCATTACTAAAATAGTGGATCATAATTATGTTTTTGGTTTATGTCACATTATATTATAATGATATATTTTAAATATGTACCAATTTTTTTCAAGTGAAGCATACCCCATCATTTCATTAAGGTAGGGGTGCATATTTT
Source organism: Viscum album (assembly GCA_963277665.1). Classification (NCBI taxonomy): domain Eukaryota; kingdom Viridiplantae; phylum Streptophyta; class Magnoliopsida; order Santalales; family Viscaceae; genus Viscum; species Viscum album. The sequence continues at coordinate 1,099,949,128 of OY728157.1, forward strand.
TACTACCCATTCCTTATTTTTATCATTCATTTTATGATTCAGAAATTAAATTTTTTTAGTAAATGTTATTAATACGTGTATTATCAATCAATGTATTACCATCAACAATTTACATAAAAAAATATCTCCTCACAATGGACAATAAATTGATCCCATGATTCATGCCTTATACGTTGTGCATACATATTCAATGGGAGTGGGTTTATTTTCCCATCAGCATATTTGAGATGAAATTTCATTATAATTTTGTGAGATTCTTCAGTATTATTTCTATAAACTATTAATACAAATTCCTTATTTGATAAATCAACTATAAATTCACTCTCCATTGGATAATGACTTTTATGTCAATGTTTCGTTACTTTTTTTAGTAGAATAAAGAAATGATATCATAATATTTCACTAATATATACCTAAATCTGTTTCATATGTGTGGTAATAATATAGAGCCATGAATCTACATGAATCGATATGCTTTACTGAGTGATGAGCCCAATGAAACTACTGAACTAGGGTATATTGAGGGTAATAGACTGACTATGTGCATTCTTTCAGTCCTTAAATGTGATTCAACTTCTTTTCACACAATTAATTTTTTGAAAAACTATCACACAATTGTACTCCTATTTTGTATGGGTCATTGATTTCCCACCATCTACTATTTCCTTGGGTTCAACATTGTAAATATGTTGTTCCACTAGATTAGCAGCAACAACATGTGTAGTAGGCCCTTGTTCCTTGGGATTGGGACAATTTGTACATATAAATGTCATTATCTACAGAAGTTGTTCAACATTTAATTTATATTATATAAATATAGTAGTGAGAATTTAATAACACAAGGTAATGTAATGTATATTAAAAAGTACTATTACCTGATTACTGAAACATATTTTTAAAAAGTTAAAGGGATTTCAACCAACTGTTATTATATAAATACTTAATTTTAGGAATCCATTGACAAACAATACCCCATATATATTAGGTCCACCACAAAATTATTTTGATGTACCAATGAATGGGTCATCCTTAGTTGAATTGTCATCTGATCCTTCTGTGGTTTTGGTAGATAAAAATAGTTTAACACTTTTAGTTAGCTGGATATGCAATATTAAAAGCTTATACTACCTAGGAATCCATTAAAAACAGTTTTTATCAGTACCCTTCCTTAGTGAAATCCACTTTCACGAATCCTAATTCATATTTTTAACAATACTCCAATTATCAACCCTCATGCATTAAAAAACATCACTTGGAATATTATATTATCCAACTCCCATATTTGTTTGATGATTCAAAAGTATGAAATATTTTCATAAACTGTATTTTTTTCTTCAGTTCTATATACATTCATATCTTCAGCCACAAGTTTAGCTCCACTATTTTTCTTGGTATTAAATTCATCAGGTTAATTTATATATAATTTAATACCATTAATTAAATAACCATTTTTAAGATAATACATGAAAATTAGGTCCTCTGGATAGCCATCAAAGTCATTCTGAAATTGAATCCATATTCGAAACTGACTCCCTAAAAATATGGCCTTAAATCCATCCTATTGATTTTTTATTATGAATATTTGATATCCAAATATGTTCCATTGATGGATTCAAATTTATAATAATTTATTTGAGGGATTAAAAATGTATAGGATCCATTAAACTATTATGAAGAATGTTAATGTGGGCCTACTAAGAATATGTAATATTGATTGTCACAATATCTATTCAATAATTTCATTCACACACAAGCCACTACTGTGGTGAGATTTTTGTAGAACAATGCATTCCATATCTGATAGGAATTCTGTAAATAATTCAATAGAATCCTCAAAAATATACCATTATTCAATAAAACCCTTTCTAGATCTTCAAATTTTTATATACCCTTTAAAAATATTTCAATACCGTTTAATGAGGTACATCCATATATAATGTACATGTCCACATAGTTGAATCTCTCTCAACAATTGAACCATCAAGTGAATGATCATATCAAATAATGTGGGTGGGAATAACATTTATGATTCACATAATATAATTGAATTTTTTTCCATAGTTATAAATTTATCATGGTCTATGACTTTACTAGAAATATATTTGAAAAAAAAAAAATGATTAGTTATAGATTGATAGTAATTGTTATGAAGAATTCCATTTAAAGCTACATGAAATGGAAATTGCTTCAAAAGATGATAGTCAAGTGATTTTAGACCCTTTACCTTTATATCACTAACTGAAATGATATTCTTGATATTTTGGAAATACCCCTATATAATCGTTAAATAATTGAAGATATTTCGAAATTGATATCCCTTTTTCCTGAAAAGTGTATAACTAGCTGGAAGAAGAAATATATGTTGTTCACCCTTCATGGGTGACATGTATTCTCATATACCCATGCTTATTATGACCAACCTCACCTTAATTACATCCTCAGTTATTTGGGTAAATTTATTAACATGATGATGATACCATCACATAAATTTTTTCAACATGTCTAACATCAATAAATTGTCTTCCATACATAAAATTCTAGTATGGTAATAAAAGAAACTAATCTCTTATTCCAACAATTTTTATAATGTTTTTATAATTGATTTACAAACAATAGTGTCCATATCATTTACATTATCTAATATTTGATCACTTATTTGTTGATATGGAGGTGTACATTCTTCCAAACTCCCATTGCATGATGTCGTCTATGTTCAATACTTATTTCTTTAGAGTAGAAATTTTTGATGTCCTAGAAACATAGTCATCAGTGAATGATTCTACCTAACATACTGTGTAAAATTTAAAAAAATGTGACTCCCTTGAGTTCCATTATTTCTATATCCTAACATATTTACACATGTAGGTAATTCATTTTTCATCCTATACAATATGAATCATAAAATTAAATCTTCATTTCTTTAAGAATCATACAATGTAATGCCTAGATCTCATAATAATTTAAAATATATGATCAATAGATCTGAATAAACATATATATCATTACCTGGTTGTTTTTGTCATGATATAAGCATAGATAAAAAAAATATTTTCATTTCATTCCTAAACATGATGGATAGTTATAATATACCAACATAATTGGAAATGTATTATTAGTGATGCATTGAAAACCAAAAGGATTCACTCTATTTGTAGATAGCGTAAGGTGAAATTTTCTCTAATTATTTCCAAATTTTGGATACTATTGATGAATTCCCTTACACTAAGGAGAATATAATTGGTTATGATGTTCACCTTATTTATTTCGGGTAACAGTGTGCCATGTTAATTACATTGTAGTCTCCTCAATTACATATAGGTGTCTAAACCTTGTAATTATTGGAAAGCACCATAAAATTTTCATAGGACCTTATTAATGTTTCCTAATAAATAATTACCACAATTGTTTCATTATTTAACTGATTTAAAATTCTTGTAAATAGTATATATTCATTTGGAAATGATTTTTTTTTCATAGATCATACCCTTCAATCATTGCATTCTTTTATAGTCATATGTTTGGTTAAGAAGCTTAATATCTTCTGGGAGAATATCATTCAATAGAGAAAGACGTTCTGTAAATCTGAGTTTACTCGATCCATTTTCCAATTTTAAATTATATATCCTCATTATAGTTTACAATTCTATATATTTAGTACAATAATAATATAATTGTGTCTTCACACAACACTTTAACATCTCAATCAACATTGTATCATCTCGAAGTTCATATTCAACTGCTATTGTCATATCCTCATTACAATCTTCATCATCATTCACCCTTATAATCATATTATCTATACATTCATCTTTATTTTCCACATGTTTAATCATATTAGATGATCTAAAAAAGACAATTATATCTTAGTCACTTTGTACATTCTCTTTTTCCATAGGTTTATTCCAATTTTTATAACATTGTTCTATACTGTGGAATATCAAGTGTTCTTCCAACTCATATAGAGTAATTTTTCTCGAATAATAATAGGGTATACATGAAAAAATTATTTTAGAAGGGTTATATGCATGTTCATTTGGAAACATGATGAACTCCTTGACCCAATCTTCATAAAATTTTTCCATACATTTCGATACATCCAATTTCATTTTATATTCATCCTATTTGATTTAGAAATATTAATATTTAACAAAACAAATAAATACATCAGAATGGGACTTTCATACAAGGGGAACCCAATATGTTAATGTTTAAAATAAATACATCATGCTTTGAAGTAAATAGGTAATTAAATTGACGAAAGGAATTAATCCAATTGTGGTATGTATTATCTTCTAAATTTATCCACAATGTTCTGCAGTACTTGGTATGGGAAGACTACTAATCCGAGTAGTTCAATAAATATAGTTTCCAGTCCTAAATATATGGGGGATGAGTCTCAAGAAAAGAAAAAAGAAATAACAACTAGTTTGGAGATGAATCTTATTAGGATGATAGTTGTGGTATCATCTTGTTTTCGGAGATGAATCCCTTTAGAATATAACACCACATCAGAGGGAAGTTGTATTGTTCAATGACACCCATAATTTAAACCACATAGGTGATGTTGTATGTATTATAGGATTCCAAGTTTCAATTGCGATATACATTAATTCACATTTTGTGGAGTGAGGTATCGATGGATTTCTTATGGGTTTGATAGAGTCAGTGACATGACCATTCCATGGTTTTATTGTCAATCTATATTATGTAAGAGGTGATAATCTATATTTCTTGGAGTTATTTTAAAGTTAATATGGTCATATAAATATTGATATAACCCTTTTCCTTTACACATGTTTTCATATATAAATATATATACCACTAAACTCTTTGATAGTGCATGCTATATTAAAAAAAATGAATCTATTCACTAAAATTTCAAATAAAAAACTTAATTTTAAAGTCAATGTGAAATTTATGAAATTCATTAATTTATATCATTAAAATCCAAAATATCAACCTCATTATAAAACATTCTAGAAATCAAATTTATTAACTTTGAAAACAACCATTTACCTTTAAATCACATTTTCTTTATACAAACCTGATGAAAGTACAGCTATTGAATGTAATAATGGCAATAAAAAAATTAAAAATCTATATTATTTTATATTAATGTTCATGATAGTAGGTAAAACTATGGAATATAATAATGGATTCATAAATAAGGAATGAAATTATTAGATTCTTCAAAATATTTTTCAACAATGACATTTAATATCCATTCATTAAGTTTATAATTAAATTGTGAAAGAAAAGAAAATTGATTGAATATAATATATTTCACATCACACCTCTTAGGTCTATCAATATTTTCTAGTTGTTAATCTATTTATCTCGTATGGTTCCATACCTTCTAGTTTATTTGAAATCCACCTATATTGATATGATAACTTACTTCTTTAGGAGTAATCCATGGTTTTCCAATGCAATTATAAAAAAAGGAGTTGAATAAGCCCCCACTTAGATACATTATTGAACATGAAATCCATGAAAAATTCAAACCTAATTTTGAAACTCATTAAAAACTCAATTAAAATCATATATCCTTCTATCTGTTAATTTATAAATCATTAAATATTGGATATAAAAAAATAACAACTTAATTAGCGAAATGAATTTCTTGAAAAAATAGACATCATATTATAAAATTATATAAATATAAAAGAATAATTTGTAGGAGCAATTCTAAAAAAAGAAAAAAAAAATTTAAACTATTGATAAATTAAAAAACATTAGTCAGTATAATATAATATATTACAAATGTATTCATATTTATATTATTAAAAAAATTATATAATTTTATAGAAGTAAAAAACTTATATAAAATTTTTAAAAAAATATACCTTTTAATTAATATACATAATTTTTAAATGTATATAAATTTATAAAACACTATAAAAGTACATATATGTTATAAAATTATACATTATTAATATAAATATGTAGTTTTAAAAATTTTGAAAATTATAAAATTATAATATATGAAAGAAAATTTATGAATGTATTAAAGTATAAAAAATTGTAATGAATAAAACTATAATTACATATTAATTTATAATTCTAAACAACTATAAAATTATAAATATTTAATAAAATTTTATATTTAAACTATATATGAAAATATGGAATATAATATTATTTACAAAATAAAATGAATTTATAAATTAATAAAAGTATAAAAGTATAGTGATTTAATAAAAATATAGTTAAATTATATTATAATAACATGATATACTATAAAATTTATAAAAATATATAAATTTAAAATAGTAATAATATATAAAATTATAATATTGATAAAATTTGAATATGTAAAAATAAATATTCATAAGATTGGTTTTTTATTCAGAACTAAAACTAAAAAACATTAACAAGGCTTTGTATTTCAAGTATTATATGAAACTCCAAGTAAAAATTAAGAATGTATTGGAAATTATTTATAAAGACTATAACTCCTTTGTAAATTACACACTTCCCCCATAAGTGTTATTTGGGAAATTTAACAAACACATGGTGCACATGTAAATAGAAATAATAAATAAAAATATATTTTTTAACATAAATCCATTTAACATTCATTGTAAACTTAGATAAAACATTTATTTCATCCTATGGATCCCTCTAACATAATCAATACAGTTATTAGAAGTCTAAAACATGAATTAAAAGACTAAACAATCAACGTATCCAAAATTAAAGTGATTAGTGTGTGTAGAACATTGTTATAACTCACTAATTTTCATAAGGGAGGCAGAAGTCTACCCCAATAGTGTCCAAGATACCCAAACTATAGATGACACAAACTAGTCCCATGAAAAAATAAAAAATTGATTATCCCTACATGTAATGTTTTATGCTATAGAGTGCTTAGAAAGTGGAATATAAGAGGATATAATGGAGAATTATGAGGATAAGTGACTCCTACTAAGAGTAGATATAACTTTTATGGTTGCATTTGGGGCTATTTGTTCAGTTCATTGAGAAGAATTGAAGACATGCACAATAGAGTTTGGCAAGATGCGACTGAATACATAGTGGGGTAAAAGTCAGTATCACTAGAAATAAGCATATATCCTAGATGTGGATAGATCTATTCATCAATAATATCAACTAACAGTAGTAGTAGGGTCTGACAACAACGTTGAAATCAACAATAATGCTCATGTTCTATGATATCATGAAGTCGCAAGGGTAAATATCACTATGTTATGGTTCTTTTTATAAGAACACCCAATCCTTTTACCATTGATTTCAAAAAAAATTCTGATAAATTGATGTTTTATCAACACTAAAATATAATGTGTTGATACATGTAGTGTCCCTCCCTGAGTACCATGGCTCTGAGCATTAATATGGGGAACCTCAAGACCACAAGTGCATCGCCCCAAATTCTAGAGGTTGTAGACTAAAAGCGAGGGTTTGGGTAAGTAAATGGGGAGACTATTCCATCATAGGGTAAGGTATAAAAAAACTCTAAATAATATATGTAACATGTAGTGGAATCAAAACGAAAAATAAGACAGTAGGAGAAGCTAATAAATGACCCAATAGAATAAATAATAACTACAGAAGATGAATAGACATTACAGATACACAGATTATATCAATTAATGTTTCTAGAAGTAAATATATAAACTTTCTAGTATATAGGGTACAAGAAAAGCCACATACAAACAAAAACTACCAAAAAGATGTAAAACTCTGACAAGACATCTCGAGCATATGACCGATTCTATGCCCCAAGATCCATCTGAAAGTGTAGAGGAATCAAGCATTGGGGGATTCACGCGTCACTCTATCCATACATGTGAACATAAACACAACTTTTGTATCAAACGGTTCCCGAGCAGGGTGTGATAAATAATCATAGCGGGCGAGCACTCACAGTGTGTAAACCATTCTATTTCACGATGTTTAAAAATAGTAGTGTTCCCTATATAATAAATGAAACCATGTTTAATAAATAAAAAACATGGAATCATGTTCCAAGTTCCCATGTAGACACCCATCCTAGACCACCTGGTACAACCAGCGCAGGATGTCCGAATGAGATACATGTTAAAGAATAAATTATATTACAATTCATCAGTAAAACTACCAACCATAGAAAAGGGAATTCCCACATGCTTGTGCATTGTCTTGGGTTGTAATCTATATGTCAATACTAGGCACACTAAAGGAAAAAATAGAGGTACTACAAAGTATCAGGAAATGTAGAGACCCGAAGCCTGACGTACATGGACATTACATTACATTTGCGGAATACTTAGTATATAACAAAAACACACACACAAGGATCGTAATAGTTTAGTGTCTTTGGAAACTCGGAACATAATATTCTAATCGTGGTGAAAGATATTCAATATCTCCCATAAAGATCTTCCCTTTTTTTTACCTAAAACCTTTCCTTATAACCTGGGGAAAATAAAAGATAAAAGGGTGAGCTCAAATGCTCAGTAAGGGTAAACAAAAGAAATATCAATCACATAATATACACAAGAACATAAATTTTGGAAATCTTAACCTGCAAAAGAGAGCATAATTTCATAACAAGGGATAAATCATGGCAGTGAAATGTAATCACAATAATCATAACTTAAAACATGAAACTTTGTGGAATTCACACATAATCATAGATAATCATTTCTTTTTAGTCAAGACTCATTGCCAAGACTATCTTAGTGGACAAAGTCCCTTTCTAAATCGAGTAACCCTCGTTTCAGTCCTGTTTCACTGAACCGGTATAACCTACCATTCCAGCCATGTCTATCTCATGAGATATAAAATCTTTACCCAATGCATTGGAGGGAGATATAGGTCCCACCCATCTTATAATGAATCCTTTATTATGTGTGCCACATAATCATAAATCATACATCATCGCATAACACATGTAACAAAAATGGGATTCTTGAAACATCATGACATCATAAAAAAAATCATATAAGGTAAATGAATTCATAAAAATAACTCCCTCAAAACATAATCAAATCAATGTAATAATAGGGATAAAAACAGAACCCTTTATTATCTTAGATGGAAAATAATTTTGATAAAACACTTGAACTCCATTCTTGAGGAAAATATCATTTCTTCTTCAAAAACATTTTTCCTTTCTTAACATGTCATACAACTTTAAACTAAAAGAAGTTGATTAAAAATAAACCTGAAAACATATAAAGGAAGCTTCTTGGAAATAATGTTTTAAAAATCCATTCATGCCGTATAAGTTAAAAAAAAACATTCTTCGTAATTTTGTCGGAAAAGTCAAAAGTACCTTGTACGAAAAACAAAAAAAAGATTCATTTCATATCTTTTACTAAAAACTCACTAAAGGGTAAAATTGGATTTAAATAATTGTAGATGTATGGAAATAATATTACATATTGAATAAACATGGATTTGGATGATAAAATACACCCCAGTAAATTTCAATGTATAAACAATCTCGGATAAAAATGAGATTGTGATATTTCCCTTACCTTACGTCCGACTTACTTTGTAAGTGTCCGAACCTCCTGTATAATGATTTAAATCATGTTATTGACTTATTCCAGAATCATATTCATTGTTATTATATCATATATGGTCCACTTATGACTTTATATTACCTGTTCTTTTGTAAATTCATGTTAAAGTAGCATTTTGGGTAAAATCGTCTCATTTGTCGTTCGTGTTTTTAACTTGTAATTATTAATATGATTACTTGGATCATGATTACTTATATCCAGAATTTAAAACATGATTTATATATAATATATATTCAATATATATATATATATATATATATAATATCGATAAATGGAATGAAATACACCGTTCATGGAGACGGTAGTCCGTACGTACGCATGAACGCTGTTTTCATTTCCTTATTGAAGTGAATGGAATTAAGTAGATGACATACATATAAATTAACATAAATCCAGTATCATTATTATGTCATATATTTCATTAGTACTTATTATATATACTTTATAATCATTCATGAATGGTTAATCATTGAGAATGAATCTCATCGCGTCGTGGAGACGGTAGTCCGTACGTACGCACGAGCAATGATATCATTTACATAATTATTGAATTGAATTGGAGTGGATGATACAATATATCAGAATCATTATTATGTTATAATAACTATGTATAGTTATTCTTTACACCATAATACCCATCCATGTAAGGTGTTGGTGGAAAAGCAGATTACACCACGGCGTGGAGACGGTATTCCGTACGTACGCACGCGCGATGATTTCTTTTTTCCGTAGGATGGATAGAAGGTTAATTAGAGTTGTTTCATATTTATAATAACATATCAGTATATGAGTTATACTGATGTTATTACTTCATAATGAAACAACCTTATAAGAAGAAGTGGAAGAAGAAATAAAGGTGAAAGAATTGGTAATAGAAATTACCTCTTCTTTGAAACGCCTCTTTGAATCCTCCACTTAGGGAACTATTATTGGTCTTTGAAGAAGACCAGGACCTCTAGGATTATTAGAGGGAAGTGGATAAGGGAGTTTGGCAGGGGTTGGACGAGCTTGAGTGCTCAAATTGGTGTGAGGAGGAGGGGGAGGAGGTGTCCTTTTATAAGGGAGGAGAGGGGCACCTTAGGAATATCTCAAAATATTATTTTATATTAAAGTCAAAATCGGTTTATAATGGTTCCAAAGGGTCTTATTTCTAAGCTAAAGTGGGGATGGGTAGAAATCCTATCAACCAATAGGATTTAGACAAGTTTAGGTTATTGTTTTAACCTTATCAATTATATTTAACTCTAAGTTAAATAATTTAACTTTTACCATGTCTTTTTGTTTTCTTACACTATATGGTTAATACACTTACTATAACATGCCAAACGAACCCCAAATTGTTTATTATTAATATATATATCCTTATATAAGTCATTTGGCCGAACCTTAGATTTTTAGGAATAAAATAACAATTAATAATATAATATTGGATTTAAAAACTATTTTGTGTCGATTTTGACACTATTTGATATATGATTTTTGTGAAAGTCATAACAGAATTATATGTTTGAAACAAGTTGATTAAATCAACACTAATATATCATAGTAACCTATAAAATTAGTGGCATTCATAAAAAGTCTCAAATTACATTTATTTTGGTGTTTATAACATCAATTATGTCAATATTTCATTAATAAGATAATTACTGCATCATCATTGTGTCATAAATAAATTAAATTATTTAATGTCTAAAAATTATAAATAAAATACCATCATGTAGGAAATCTTTTTAGATTTCTAATGAATATTTATAGTCGAATTTATCTTATGTATAACCCCATATTAAAAATGATTTACTTATTAAACTTTGATTTTAACTATTTTAACCCTTCTTTAAATAAATTAATAATAAATGTCCTAATCTAATCCAAGTGGACCTAAATGGTCATATTTTATTCCTAAGTTTGTTTTTGGTCGAATTACACTTGTCCAATAGAATTAGGACATGTGTTAGGGTAATAATAATATCATATTTACCCTTAGTTACCCTATTTACTATTAACCGTGGTAAAAAAAGTAAAAAGTTACTATTCACCAAAAATTATTTTCATCTCATTGAACCACATTTTAGTCCTTGATATTAACCGTGTCTGTCAGATTTTCGAAATTTCATTCACAGAAGCGGTAAAATTATGTTTTATGAAAAATTCAGTTTTTAACCTACCACTTAGTGGTTTCACTATTCATCAAAAATTGAAAGTTTTCAGAAAAGTAGCAAAATTTCACCCTAGGATATAATTGATATTCCGAATTCAAAAATGATTTCTATTTTACAAAATTCCCAACATATAAGTTTCATTAATTAATTTTATAATTAATTTCCACTATCACAACAAATAGCGTGTTTTTAAGCGATAATAACTATCAAAAGATTTACACTTGTTTATAACTGGTTTAAATGTGAAATTACATCCAATGTCCAACATTGTATTAAATTGTAAAAATATATTCTAAATATAATTTAAAACCACTCAAATTAATAATTTATAACTATAAATTATTTCGATTGAAAAAGTTGTTTTTAATTAAAATTTAGTAATTTCCACTATTCATCAAAATATGAAAGTTATCCGAAAAGTACCAAAATTTCACCTTAGGCTAAATTCGATTATACTAATCCATAAATGAAGTCCATTTTGAAAAATAAAATTTACAAAATTTCAAAAAGTGGTTATTACTATTCATAACGGCTAGTTTTAATAATATCTTAATAGCATATCGTTGTTTAGCGAATCTTGGTGTTGCGTACAACACACGCTATCGTGGAAGGTTGCGATTGCGTGTAATTCAAGCCAAGTCAGAGATGTGTGTTGTGAAAGCTCTTTTTGGTGTAGCATATAACACAAGACATTAATGAAATTAAAAAGAATATTTTTCATAAAATCTCGGGGTGTTACATTCTACCCCCCTTAAAATGAATTTCACCCTCGAAATTCGTCGGGGTTATAAATGGTTTACTATTCGAAAGTTTCTTTAATAGAAACCCACATCATAAAAAGGAATACCAAAACCAATCTTTAAAAACAAAAGTATGAAACGTAACGGTTACCCAAATAAACAAATCAATGGGTTTCCACATAGGTGAAAATATGGATATGGAAGAGAAATCTAACCATCATGTTCTGATGGAGAGTGGTAGAGAACATGGCTATGGAAAATCTAGCAATCACAAATCCATAAATTTGTGACGATCTAAGGTACCATCTGATTAATCAGATATAAGAGCACTAGGACAACATTTTTGGTTTTCAAGATCATTTCCCTAAAACTAAAGAATTTAAATTAGAATAAATACTTACTTTATTTTGGTACAATCTCACTGTTGTTCGTGCCTTTAACAATTTCCACTTCATCTCTTAAATAAATGAAGTTGAATTTGTTATTTGTGAAGTGTTAGCAGATCATGTGATAGAATGACGGGTCATTCCATCTGTCTCAAACAAAAGGTTAGCAAAAAAGATTATATACATAAGTCAATCTATAGTGAGATTAATCATATATGGTTCCTAAAATGGACTTATACATCATATGTCATATAGCTTAATATAATAAAACCAGTTTCTACTAAATAGGGACTTCCTGTAGGCCAGTGGTAGGCGATAAAGGCCAGTCGCACTTCGGTTGTGGGTTCGATTCCCACAGCCTTGTCTGAAGCGATGGGCTGTCGCCCGTCCTGCAGGTTATCCTTTTTCTAAAGATATATTACTATAACATCCCATCAATAATATCGAAAATCTTCTATCCTTAAACAATACTAACTTATGTCCAACATAATCCATTCTAATCTTTAGGCTTATCCATAATACTGCAGTCCACTCTCATAATATAGTGAAAACGATTACCAGAGATTTAATACCATCGTTGATCCCCATATATCATAAGATATGTCTTGTTGGTCACATTCTAAACATTCAAAGTCCTTAATCATGTATTCTCTTGAATACCCATTGAACCTTAGTGAAAACATGAATGTAGTTAAACGTTAACACTTTCCACATACCAAAATCCTCAAAATTATTTATAATCAAACCATGATATCACTTAGTCCTTATATCAATCATGAGCTCATGAATACTGTTAAACATTTCATTTTCTCATTTTCCCTTCATTATGCGCATATCGTCTTATTTCCAAAAATATCTCAATCACTTTGAATACCACATTAGACCAATACACAAATATTCCAATACTCCATGATACAACATTATTTTGGAATCCCATTACATAAACACTTAATCATTCCACCACATCGTTGTCATATTCAACATCGCCAATAGTGATCGCATGTGACTTCCCTTTATCCTTTGCCTAAAGCGGTTGCTCATGTCGATCATCACTAACTCTTGGATTAGGGCATTTATTAGCATAATGCCCCATTTCCTTGCACTTGAAGCATTGAAGTGTTGGTGGTGCGTTCTCAACAGTGTTTGCTTTATTCACATCATTAGAAACCCTTTTTCCATTACTTCGACACTCAGCTGCTCGATGACCTTCTTTTCCACACTTAAAACATTTTCTAGTCCCTTTAAGACAATCTCCACCATGCTTCTTTCCACACTTTGAGCATAAGGAAACATTCATCTTATTTTCACCATTATTCTGAGATTTCTCCTTGAACTCCATCTTTCGTTTCTTGTCAAAACCCTGAGATGGATATGTAACACCAACTTCCATTTCTACCTTGATAGCACAACGCACAATTTCCTCATAGCTACTGAAGTCTCTTATAGCCAATGCCCTTCGAAGGCTTGGTTTTAAGACACTGAAAAATCGATCAACTTTACTTTCAGGTTGGATGATAATGCCAGATGCATACCTTGCAAGTCTTGTAAAATTCGCTTCGTATATACCAACAGATTCATCATCTTTCTGCTTCAGCTCAAGAAACTCCTTTTCCATCTTTGTTCGAAGAATACGAGGGAAGTACAAACTGAAAAACAAGTTCTTGAACTCATCCCATTCCATGGACTCAATTTCATCTCTTGGCCTCTTATTCTTGATAAGATTCCACCATTGATCAGCTTCACCTTCCAAACGATATACTGCTAAGATGAATTTATCATGTTCAGAATAGTGAAGAACTGAAAATATCTTTTCAGTGGTACTGATCCATTGTTCAGCAACAAGTGGATCAGAAGTCCCACTGAAAGAAGGTGGACGTTGCCTCATGAAGGACTCAATAGAATATTGTTCCCTTCTCTGCTCATTTGGAAGTCCAGAATGATTCATAGCTTCTGTAAGTATAGCAATAAGACTTTGCACTCCATCTCCCATAACATTTTTTTGTTCAGGAGGGAAATTATTGCATTGTCCATTGCATTGATCAGCACGGTTCCTTCGGGTTCCAACCATTGTCTAAAACCCAAAAAGAATAGTGTGAGAGGCAAAAATCATGCTAGGGAAAACAACATAATAAAGGGGGAGTATCCTCAATATCTAACTTCTTAGGTTAAATTCTAAGATCGTTAGCGTAGTTCTAGTAATATAACCTATACGTATACTTAACCTAAGGGACATCCCGAGACATACCATAGAAATATCTCTAGGGATCTCAATAAAGCTCTCGCATCCTAGTTTCCAAAGGTTGACTAAACCTTTCCACTGATACCAACTGTAGAGACCCGAAGCCTGACGTACATGGACATTACATTACATTTGCGGAATACTTAGTACATAACAAAAACACACACACAAGGATCGTAATAGTTTAGTGTCTTTGGAAACTCGGAACGTAATCTTCTAATCGTGGTGAAAGATCTTCAATATCTCCCATAAAGATCTTCCCTTTTTTTACCTAAAACCGTTCTTTATATCCTGGGGAAAATAAAACATAAAAGGGTGAGCTCAAATGCTCAGTAAGGGTAAACAAAAGAAATATCAATCACATCATATACACAAGAACATAACTTTTGGAAATCTTAACCTGCAAAAGAGAGCATAATTTCATAACATGGGATAAATCATGGCAGTGAAATGTAATCACAATAATCATAACTTAAAACATGAAACTTTGTGGCATTCACACATAATCATAGATAATCATTTCTTGTTAGTCAAGACTCATTGCCATGACTATCTTAGTGGACAAAGTCCCTTTCTGAATCGAGTAACCCTCGTTTCAGTCCTGTTTCACTGAACCGGTATAACCTACCATTCCAGCCATGTCTATCTCATGAGATATATAATCATTACCCAATGCATTGGAGGGAGATATAGGTCCCACCCATCTTATAATGAATCCTTTATTATGTGTGCCACATAATCATAAATCATACATCATCGCATAACACATGTAACAAAAATGGGATTCTTGACACATCATGACATCATAAAAAAAATCATATAAGGTAAATGAATTCATAAAAATAACTCCCTCAAAACATAATCAAATCAATGTAACAATAGGGATAAAAACAGAACCCTTTATTATCTTAGATGGAAAATAATTTTGATAAAACACTTGAACTCCATTCTTGAGGAAAATATCATTTCTTCTTCAAAAACATTTTTCCTTTCTTAACATGTCATACAACTTTAAACTAAAATAAGTTGACTAAAAATAAACATGAAAACTTATAAAGGAAGCTTCTTGGAAATAATGTTTTAAAAATCCATTCATGCCGTATAAGTTAAAAAAAACATTCTTCGTAATTTTGTCGGAAAAGTCAAAAGTACCTTGTACGAAAAACAAAAAAAGATTCCTTTCATATCTTTTACTAAAAACTCACCGAAGGGTAAAATTGGATTTAAACAATTGTAGATGTATGGAAATAATATTACATATTGAAGAAACATGGATGTGGATGATAAAATACACTCCAGTAAATTTCAAAGTATAAACAATCTCAGATAAAAATGAGATTGTGATATTTCCCTTACCTTACGTCCGACTTGCTTTGTAAGTGTCCGAACCTCTTTTATAATGATTTAAATCATGTTATTGACTTATTCCAGAATCATATTCATTGTTATTATATCATATATGGTCCACTTATGACTTTATATTACCTGTTCTTTTGTAAATTCATGTTAAAGTAGCGTTTTGGGTAAAATCGTCTCATTTGTCATTCGTGTTTTTAACTTGTAATTATTAATATGATTACTTGGATCATGATTACTTATATCCAGAATGTAAAACATGATTTATATATAATATAGATTCAGAATATATATATATATATATATATAATATCGATAAATGGAATGAAATACCCCGTTCATGGAGACGGTAGTCCGTACGTACGTATGAACGCTGTTTTCATTTCCTTATTGAAGTGAATGGAATTAAGTAGATGACATACATATAAATTTACATAAATCCAGTATCATTATTATGGCATATATTTAATTAGTACTTATTATTTATACTTTATAATCATTCATGAATGGTTAATCATTGAGAATGAATCTCATCGCGTCGTGGAGACGGTAGTCCGTACGTACGCACGAGCGATGATATCATTTCCATAATTATTGAATTGAATTGGAGTGGATGATACAATATATCAGAATAATTATTATGTTATAATAACTATGTATAGTTATTCTTTACACCATAATACCCATCCATGTAAGGTGTTGGTGGAAAAGCAGATTACACCACGGCGTGGAGACGGTATTCCGTACGTACGCACGCGCGGTGATTTCTTTTTTCTGTAGGATGGATAGAAGGTTAATTAGAGTTGTTTCATATTTATAATAACATATCAGTATATGAGTGATACTGATGTTATTACTTAATAATGAAACAACCTTATAAGAAGAAGTGGAATAAGAAATAAAGGTGAAAGAATTGGTAACGGAAATTACATCTTCTTTGAAATGCCTCTTTGAATCCTCCACTTAGGGAAATATGATTGGTCTTTGAAGAAGACCAGGACCTCTAGGATTATTATAGGGAAGTGGAAAAGAGATTTTGTCAGGGTTTGGCCGATCTTTAGTGCTCAAATTGGTGTGAGGAGGAGGGGGAGGAGGTGTCCTTTTATAAGGGAGGAGAGGGGCACCTTAGGAATATCTCAAAATATTATTTTATATTAAAGTCAAAATCGGTTTATAATGGTTCCAAAGGGTCTTATTTCGAAGATAAAGTGGGGATGGGTCTAAATCCTATCAACCAATAGGATTTAGACAAGTTTAGGGTATTATTTTAAACTTATCAATTAGATTTAACTCTAAGTTAAATAATATAACGTTTACCGTGTCTTTTTGTTTTCTTACACTATATGGTTAATACACTTACTATAACATGCCAAACGAACCCCAAATTGTTTATTATTAATATATATATCCTTATCTAAGTCATTTGGCCGAACCTTATATTTTTAGGAATAAAATAACAATTAATAATATAATATTTGATTTAAAAACTATTTTGTGTCAATTTTGACAATATTTGATATATGATTTTTGTGAAAGTCATAACAGAATTATATGTTCGAACCACATTGATTAAATCAACACTAATATATCATAGTAACCTATAAAATTAGTGGAATTCATAAAAAGTCTAAAATTACATTTATTTTTGTGTTTATAACATCAATTATGTCAATATTTTATTAATAAGATAATTACTGCATCATCATTGTGTCATAAATAAATTAAATTATTTAATGTCTAAAAATTATAAATAAAATACCATCATGTAGGAAATCTTTTTATCTTTCTAATGAATATTTATAGTCGAATTTATCTTATGTATAAACCCATATTAAAAATGATTTACTTATTAAACTTTGATTTTAACTATTTTAACCCTTCTTTAAATAAATTAATAATAAATGTCCTAATCTAATCCAAGTGGACCTAAATGGTCATATTTTATTCCTAAGTTTGTTTTTGGTCGAATTAAACTTGTCCAATAGAATTAGGACATGTGTTAGGGTAATAATAATATCATATTTACCCTTAGTTACCCTATTTACTATTAACCGTGGTAAAAAAAGTAAAAAGTTACTATTCACCAAAAATTATTTTCATCTCATTGAACCACATTTTAGTCCTTGATATTAACCGTGTCTGTCGGATTTTCGATATTTCATTCACAGAAGCGGTAAACTTAAGTTTTATGAAAAATTCAGTTTTTAACCTACCACTTAGTGGTTTCACTATTCATCAAAAATTGAAAGTTTTCAGAAAAGTACCAAAATTTCACCCTTGGCTATAATTGATATCCCGAATTCAAAAATGATTTCTATTTTACAAAATTCCCAACATATAAGTTTCATTAATTAATTTTATAATTAATTTCCGCTGTCACAACAAATAGTGTGTTTTTAAGCGATAATAACTATCAAAAGATTGACACTTGTTTATAACTGGTTTAAATGTGAAATTACATCCAATGTCCAAAATTGTATTAAATTGTAAAAATATATTCTAAATATACTTTAAAACCACTCAAATTAATAATTTATAACTATTAATTATTTCGATTGAAAAAGTTGTTTTTAATTAAAATTTAGTAATTTCCACTATTCATCAAAATATGAAAGTTATCCGAAAATTACCAAAATTTCACCTTAGGCTAAATTCGATACTACTAATCCATAAATGAAGTCCATTTTGAAAAATAAAATTTACAAAATTTCAAAAAGTGGTTATTACTATTCATAACGGCTAGTTTTAATAATATCTTAATTGCATATCGTTGTTTAGCGAATCATGGTGTTGCGTACAACACACTCTATCGTGGAAGGTCGCGATTGCGTGTAATTCAAGCCAAGTTAGAGATGTGTGTTGTGAAAGCTCTTTTTGGTGTAGCGTATAACACAAGACATTAATGAAATTAAAAAGAATATTTTTCATAAAATCTCGGGGTGTTACAGGAAACCCTATGAAGTATGAAGAAAAACATCCCAAGAATTTATATTAACTTTGAAAAATTACGAGGTGGAGTTTCAGACCATACTTATAGTATCGCTACTATGAATACATTCAATTATATACAATTACGTGAACTCATATAATAAGATACTTTCAAAAGGCCATGTATCGCTCATGGTATGGTTAATATGATCCCATCTCAGGTTTCAAACATAAGGGGTTGAGTATCAACAGAGGATTGTCATTGCTATCTTGCCAACATTCCTATCCTCTGCTGCATCTTATGGATCTTGTATCATCTGATTGTATACTAATAACCCAAGGGAAGCCCATGCCTGGAGAGCCTAAAAAATCACTATCTTGGAACATTTTGTGGTATCCTATCAATAATAGAGAGTCCAATTGTGGGATCTTAATGCATGACCCATGTCCTCTCCCCATTCCAATTTCATTTAAAATAACAAATTGGAATATATATATATATATATATCATAGACCAAGCATTCATTATTTCTTCCCTTTGATTAACCATTTTATAAGACTTGATTACTAATTATTCTAGACAAATAGTCACAACTAATAACAAAAACATAATATTAAACAAAACTGGAAAAGTACCTTGTTAGTAGAGACAACACCATTTAATAATAGCTAGGCATGGAAAGACATATAACCACAATTATTTTTGAAAAAACAATTTCAAATGAAAACCAAATTCATGGTTTGTGATTAAACTAAAATAATTTATTCAATTTAATATATAAACCCAAATTTTCACACATAAAAACATAAATGATAATTTAATGACTCAAGGACAATGTTATTTTAACCTATTATGTCTTCACTCCCAATGGGGTTTCCTATGGCATGGAATATACCTAGGATGGTGTTCTCCTTAAACAAGGGTCACAAAGGTAAGGGTAAAATTGTTTAACTAATTAATATATATTATTTGGGATTCATTGGTAGGAACCGACGAGTGGTTCAAGAGTAAAATTTTTAAAAATAAACAAAACAATTGTAAATAACATAGTAACCTTACATCTTATTCATTGTATATTCCACATACCATGACAACATTTGATTTGACGTAAACTGGAAAAAATAGAGGATTTATAAAAAACCCAAATTTCATGTAAAAACATTATATGGTAGATTTTCTATTCAAGAGAGGATGAAACCCAAAACTAATTGGTGTGAATAATAATCCTTACTAAGATCTTCACAGTTCTTGTGACAGTGTTTAAATCGAATATGAATTGGAGGTAAAATGGGTTCTAAAGTAGATATGAGGGGAACCACACCACCTAGAGGGGAGCGACACAGAGGAGGGAGAAGAAAGAGAAGAGAGGATTTAGAAAAAAAGAGAGAAAAAGATAAAGGAATGAAAAAAAGAAAAAAATATTGAAAAGAAAGAAATGTAATGAAAATAAATAGGGAAAAATTATAAAATAAATATAAAAATAAAAGAGAATGAGAAAAAAATAATAAAAATCAGTTAATCCCATTTTTATTATTTTCTCTTTTCTCCTAAACGATTTTTGTTTTATTATTTATCATATATATATTTATTATTTATTTTCATTTATTTTAATGCATTTACATTCTATTATCACGAGACATTTCTCTAGGGCATGATATATTATTTTGAATCATCTCAGGAAACCCTGAAAAAAAATTTATTTGTTGCTCGGGACCTATAGTAGACTATACATGCATTTACCCAAGGCCTCTTTAAGGAAATGGACAAAAAATTAAAATTTTCATACCGTGTTTAATGATTGGAAGTTAGAACCAACACTTCTTAATACAACTAATCCCCGAGCTACCACTTTGAGGGTAGTGGAACATCGTCTGAGAAGAGTTCCAAATACTACATGTGCACATTAGTCTCCCACTCCCATGTCTCATCATTAATGCATCATTGAGACCATAGTACCTATACCAGTGGAAAAAACCTACCTCATAGAACCTTCATGCTATGATCTACAATACAAATCAGACGCTCCTCAAATGATGTATCTTCTTATTGCTCAATTTCCTAATGGTTAAATGAATGAGGCAGGTCTCTATGATATTGTCAAATATGAGATACAAGGAATAAATTGTTCATGGAAAAATACCTCTATGTTAACAAAATCCGATAGGCTATCGACCAAACTCTCTCCACAATATATAATGACCTTACATATCTCGATGATAAATTCCCTTGTCTCATAATTTTTTTGACCCAACATAGTGAAACATCCAGATAAATCTTTGTCCCAAATCATACTATAGGGGTCTACGATGAAAATCACTATATGACTTATGCCTAGACTGAGTTATATTTTTTAACTTCTGAATCAGCTTGAAATGATCATAAGTCTCTTAAACCAGATGTGGACCTAGAAGATCAGCCTCACCTACTTAAATCAAGAAAAGAGGTGAATGACATACTCTACCATAGAGGGTCTCATATGGATACATTTAAATTATTTCCCAGATGATGTTATTTGAGTACACTAAACTTGACGTATATGATTATCCTTATAACCTTTAAAATTAATGATACAATCCCACATACTATCCTTTAACACCAGAATGGTTTGCTCGGATAACTCATTAGTCTCAGGGTGATGTGCAGTACTCAAAAAAAGATATTAACCCATTTCCTTATACAACCCTTTCTAGATTCACGATATGAAAGGGGAATCTTAATATAACATGATAGAATGGGGAATTCCATGAAAAGAAACTATCATTCTAATTTAAATCCTCCCTAACTCATCCATACAGAAGGTCTCTCGAATATGTAGTAAGTTCTCATCTTTTGTCATCCTTTCTATGATCACCCATACTACATCAATTACTTGATGAGATCCTGGGAAGACGATTATGAAATCCATGATGATATCATTCTATTTCCACTCATGAATAGACAAAGACAGTAAGTGTCTAAATGGTCTGTGGTTCTTTGGATTCACCTGTAGATAGGTGCAACACCTAGTAATGAAACCAACTATTTTCTTCTTCATACAATAACACAATTACTAAAGATGTATATATCTATAAATCTTGGTAATTACAAGATGACCTATAAAAATAGAGGCATGAGATTCGCTCAACAACTCTTCCCGAATATTATAAGGCACCCATACATGACCACAGTAGTGCAGAGTTTAACGGTCATCAACAACCCAACAAGGATCTAGCTTCTCTCTTGTGATAATTTCCCAGAAAACAACCCCCTATTCATTAGGTAACTATTTTATATAGAATAACTCATAAAGAGTGGACGTCATTGCAAGAACTATTACAATTGGTTGTCCATGCTGCTCTTAAACATCCGAAGACATCTCAGAAAACAAAACCATCATATTCCACTAAATATTGGCTTCCTGAATGGCTTGTGTCTGCATTTTTCGTCTCAATTCATTAGCAATGACATTACCCATAACAGGGTTATATACAATCTCAATGTCAAAATACTATAGGTATTTGAAAAACCTGCACTCACTCAAATTTATGTCTCTCTGTTTTGAGATATATTTCAAACTTTTATGATATATGTAAAAAACTAACCTCTCTCCCAACAAGTAGTACCTCAAACAACACATTTCATGAACCAAAACTACCAATACCTAGTCATTTATAGGTCAGTTCTTCCCATGAGGCTTCAGTTGGAGGGATATATAAGACAAGACTTGATCACCATGCATCAGAACTGCACCCATTCCGAGTCATTAATCATCACAGTAAATTGTATAACTTATTTCTAGATGAGGTGAATTAGGACCGAAGATGTCATGAGTCTTTCATCTAACTACAAAAAATGTTTCTCACAAACTTTTGACCAAATTAATTTCACACCCTTCATAGTCAGGGCCATAAGAGATGCTGATAAGCAGGATAAATCTTAAATTAAATGCATATAATAGCCAGAAATTCCCAATTAAATATGTATGTAAAAAACATTCTTTGTATGGTCCCAAGAAACCACTTTTCTCATCTTCTATGGTTCGACTGATACACTTCCCTCAAATATGATATGACATAGGAAGTGATCCTTATTTTTTCGAAAGATGAATTTCTTGAGCTTTGTGTATAGCTGGTGCTCTCATAGTGTACTCGGCATGATCTCAAGATGGTTTGCATGGTTATGTCTAGAGTGATAATACACTGAGATGTTTTCAATGAAGACCCCAACAATGGAATCATGGTACATGGGAAAATCGATTCATTAGAGGTATCAAAACTGCGGACGTGTTCCTAAGACAGAACGAAATATCCAAAAACACATTCAAGACGTACCTGATTTAGAAAGCTATACGTGGTATATATGATGTTAACACGTTCTCCTTATGATTGGAAAACCTCATAACGATCTTATGGAAAATGGATTCTCCTCATTTATGGCCGAAGAGGTCTTCTATATGAGGAAAAAGATATATATTCTATATCATAATCTGGTTGAGTCAACAGTAATCCATGCCCAATCTAAGGGTGTTGTCTACCTTCTGTGTGAAAAGAACTGGTTAACCCCACAGTGATGTTCTAAGTCTATGAAAACCATTCCCTTCAAGATATTTAAGATTATTCCTGAGTTCCTATATCTCTTATAGTGCCATACTATAAGGAGTAATGGGAAAGGGTGTTGCACATAGCACAAACCCGATAGTGAACTCATCCTCCCTCAAAATTGGTAAGATGGAGAAGCCATCAGGGAATACGTCATTGAAACGATTCAAAATGGTAGGAATTCCCCTGAATGAGTTCATTGATTCCTCTTAACGAGACTTTTTAGCTGAGATTTCACTCTTCTTAATCCAAAATTTTTAGTTCCATCTCGATCCGCATGGATATCCCATTATCCCTTTTGTACATATGTCATACCCTTGGGATTTGTAATGGACACCCAACAGTAATAGAAATCCACTTTAGAATGATAAAGAAGGAGCCAATCCAAACTGAGAATGACATCAATGAAGTTCATCTCAAGGATAAAGAAATTAAAAATGAAACAGTACCCACATAGTTCAAGGGGATGCTCTTGGCATTGGTGTATTCCCTATGTTCTAACCCCCAAAGTAGTATCATGTGACATAATTCCATACATGTAATCATTGGAAAGACCTAAACACTCAATATTTGAAATATATATGAAAGAGTGTAAAGAACCAATATAAAAAGGGAGGAAACTAATGTAGATACCACAAATATAGTACCTGAAACCATAGAGGTCCCTTGAAATTGATCCACTATCACTGACTACACATTATATATATTCCATGAACATCATCCCTGAGATGATTCTTGACCGGCCTGAGTAGATCCACTCTAATAATACTGATGTTCTAAAACATGATTTCTTTATCCATGACCTCCACTACCACAACCTGATTGTCCAGTGGAAAATGAACTCCTAGCCTGGTGTGGAGGTGTAGATCCCATACATGATAGAGGTGAT
This sequence comes from Viscum album, assembly GCA_963277665.1. Classification (NCBI taxonomy): domain Eukaryota; kingdom Viridiplantae; phylum Streptophyta; class Magnoliopsida; order Santalales; family Viscaceae; genus Viscum; species Viscum album. The sequence goes on from OY728157.1 coordinate 1,099,973,936, forward strand.
GATAAAGATCCCTTTCCAACAAATCCTGAAGGAAAATAATGACCAAAATGATAAAAGTGACCCATCTTTCAGCAAGCCTGAGACTCCATCAGGTCCCCCATGAAGCGGGGCTTCTTATGGACAACCATACCACACTGATGACATAATAGTGTACTCATTATGTGTGATTTGGCTGGAATTTCCCCCACAAGAACCCTCAGAACAGAGCACTTTACTGCATGAAGAACCATTAACCTTCATTGGAACTGAATCGCCCTAGCTCACAAGATTAGCTTCTCTGAGAAATCATTTCATAATTTCGGCCAAATTCAAAATCTCTATAATGTTTAAAAAATTAGTGACATTAACCTATGAGTGAATATGATATCCAAGTCCATATTCATAGCACCTCGTAGTCATATGTGTATCACCAGTCAGAGAAGGAGAAAAACTCTAGATCTTAGTGAACTGAGTAAAATACTGTGACAACATCATCGATTCATACTAAAGATGTAATAACACTCTAGCAGGATATTCTATTAGATGTTATAAAATTAATTGATCATAAAAAACTATAAATAAGTATGTCTAAACCATGTCTCGGGAATGTTCTGCATGAGAAATGATGTCACACCAATGCTTGGCAGTGTCACGAAACATAATGACAACAATTGTGACCCTTATCTTGGTAGGAAGCTCAAGATTGTAAAATATGGATTTCATATATTCCAACCCTGACTCTAAAAAATTGGGACAAGTATCCCCAAAGAATGTTCGATGACACAACTACAGAATGTCCCATGTTGGCTCTTCCATAGTCAGGGTAGGCCTGGGAACACTTAAAACTAAATGTATGAAACTGATAATATTTTCCCTGAACTGGGAATTGGTTCCCAAAGGATGATCAGGATGAGGTCCTATAGGGGGCACTATATGAGTCACTACAGGTTGCAATACAGGAGGTTCTGGACCCACCAACCCAAGAATGTGATCACTTCTACTCTCTTGGCGTACGGAACGAAGACTTCTTGACAACATTATTCTAAAATATCCAAATGAACACCTTAGAATATATAATATAGAACATGATGTAAACAAAATAATGAACATTAATAATATGACAGGATAATGTTCTCCCTAAACATAGTATAACAGGTTTGGAATGTATGTAAAGATGGTATGTATGTGGACTACCTCTGAGATTTACAATAATGATATCCTGCTTAAAATGCCAGGTCTAGATAGAAATATAAGAGCTCTTAGGTGGAACACTAAGACACATTCACAATTTATATTTATACGAAACAAGTATAGCATGTTATTAAAACTAAACAAAAAAAAATCACTTGAAAACAGGTATATGCACACTAATGATAGATATGGCATGGCAATATATATGTCATTTTAATCACTATGGTGACAAATATGATGCATTTAAAATGAAATTATCTAATTTTATTGGGATTCAATAGTAAAAATTGTCACCTAAATAATACCAATACCAGTAACAACATAAAACAAGTGTTCCACTAGACAATGATGTTGAATCAACAATAAATAGTTAAATAAATAACTGGAATTGCCAACCTATGAAATGTGGGGTTCCCATGTCCATGGGTTAACTATGTAAATGTATTGGGTAAATTCCAAATTCCTATTACCTAATCTTTTTTATAACATAGAAATTAATAAAAAAGGAAAATACACACCTTGAAACCACTTTGTAGCATCCAACCCAATGTACCAGTGAACCGGGGCCTGAGATGGTGGGCCACAAGGCCTCAAGAGCATCTCCCAAAATTCCATAGTCTTCTCACTAGTAGCAAGGTCCTTGGGTAAATCCATGGGGAGACTATTCCATCAAAAGATAAGGTATTACATAGTAGTAAATAATATATGTAACATGTAGTAGAATCCTAGAGAAAAATAATAACAAAATTATAAATAGAAACACGACCTAACCGAATAAAAAATAACTATCAAAGTTTAATTTTCGTAATATACACTTTGATAATGTCAATTTATGATACCAAAAGAATATAAATAAACATGTAGGGGTACAGGAAACAATCATAGGCTACATGCTAACAAAAACAACAAATAAGAATAAATACTAAGACACGACATATTGAGCATATGATCACTCCTCTACCCCAAATATCAATCCAAAACTAAAATGAAATAATGAATCAAGAGTAGCAAACTTCCCTATATCCATACCTATGAACGTAGAGTCCACTTGGGTTCCAAACACTACTTGAGAAGGGAGTGAGAAATAATCTCACTAGGTCGGCATCCATGTTGTCTAAACCATTCCATTTTGTGTTGTATACAAAGAGAAATGTTCCATATATAAAAATTGTGAGCAATTTTTATAAATAATGATAACTATAACCTGGTTCGGTTTCATAAATAGTCATTTTTCCTATACCACCTACTTTGGCCACATTTGGATGTCTGAATGAGATACCTCGTAAAGTAGAATATATATAGAAAGATATGTGTAACATGACAGGCCAAATAATTTATATTAAAATTGTGAAATTTAGAGGTGGAGTCTGAGACTTTCTCTACGGTATTACTATGGTACATCCATTCAAATATATCCATTGCCAAATGTATGTCCATGGTGACCCATTTGTATTTTCATGTATCACTTGTGGTGTGGTAACTATGATTATTTCCCTGTTATCGCACGTATGGGACCGATTATCAATTAAGTCTTGGAATATCCATATTACCAATGGGTCCATCCTTGATATCCCCTTAGGAACACTTATCGCCAAATATAATATTAAAAATACCAGGGAAATCCCTCCTTGTGTGAGAATAAGACATCACTTTCCAAGCGAGGTTTGTGGTAACCTATCGAGTACAGAGAGTCAAATTGGTGGTTCTTAATATGGGACCCTTGTTCTCTTTATAGTCAAATTTCATATAAAAAACAATATAGGAATATATATATATCATAGAGAAATCATTGATTCGTCTATCTATTTAATTTTGCTTTCAAACTAATTCAATCCTAATAGTCACATCTAATAAAAATAACATAATATTTAACAAAACTACACTTTATCAGTGCAAGTAGAGGAAATGTTATTTAATAATAGCATGGAACGACCAGAATTATAAGAGAAAAATTTTAGAAAAACAAATTCAAATGAAAACCAAATTCATGTTCTTTTATTCATCCTAAATTGTTATGTAAATTTAAAAATTCATCGAAAATCATCACACATGCACACTTAAATGATAATTTAAAAATACTAGGCCAAAGTTATTTAGGCCTATTATGTCAGTACAACCAAAGGGGTGTCAAAGGTCATGTACACTAACATGGAAGAGGTTCACCTTAAACAAAGGCAACAAATATCAAGGAAAATTAGTTTAATTAAATTAATACACATTATTTGAGATTCGTTGGTAGCCATCGGCAAGTGGCCCAATGGTGTGAATTTATTGATGCAAGGAAGTGATAGGAAAGAATATAGACAGCAAACATCAGAGTCGTAGTGTACCCCATGCCCCTTGAAAATAATTTATTTAAAATAAAGTTGTAGGAATTTGAGGATTTCAAAAAAACCCCAATTTTGGGTAAAAACCTTATGCGACATATTACATGACAAAGAGTGGATGAAACACAAATCTGATTGGTTTTGATGATTAGGCTTACCGAGTGATTCATAGTCCTTCTAACATTAATGAAATCATTGATGAATCAGAGGTGTAGTGGGCTTCTAAAGTGGAGACATGGGGAGGTGGGCCACCTGGAGATGTAAGGGAAATGCACATGAGGGATAGGAATGAGAGGAGAGGAGATAAAAAAATAATAGAAAGGAAATACAAAATTAAAAAAAGGAAAAAGGAATGAAAAGAAATAAATGGAAAGTAAAGAAATAAGGAAATAAAATAAAATAAAATAAAATTAAACAAAGGGGAAGGAGAAAAAAAAGTTGTTTAAGCCCAATTTAATTACATTCACCTTTCTAATAACTAATATTTATTTTATTATTTACTTGTCTTCCATTTTTAATTCATCTAATGTTATAAAAATTTTTTTACGTCTTTTAATTTTTTTATTTTTTTTTATAAAAAACACTGTGATATGGCACAAATGATTATTTTACATAATCCTAGGAAAATATACATACTTGACCTTAAAATGTTACATAATCTGGAATTTTACCCCAGAATATACATTATTACACATTGATGATATTTTCATGTTTACAGTTTTAAAGAATTGGGATATCTTATAACCATGACATACCACATTCATACAAGATGATACTACTAAAACAGAATCCATTTTTTTCAAAATATATATAATTAAAACATAAAACATTATTTATTTGAAAACCATCTATATCATTAATCATGGATCCCATATTTCTCTTATCCATTCTTATTTCCTATGAAAAACATAAAAAACATGAAATGAGTATAAAACACAGTAAGGGATATATAGAAAGAAATCGTTAGTCAAGCGATAACATAAAAACCAATAAAACCAATAATCACAAAAAATGATATTCATAGAAACATCATGTAGTTTACTTGGGAAATATTTACCATATCACTATTAAATTCACCCATACACATGGAATAACCTTTTGGTAAACTTCAATCTCCAGAATACCCAAATGAATTGGAGAGATATAATGGGGCTCACCTGTCATATATTGAGCTATAATGGGATTAAATCAACATATCATGAGATGTAATAGGATCAAGCAAACATAAATAATGTCCCATGTAAATCTCATGTTAATAATGTATCTCTAAAATTAGAAGAAACCACTCATTCCATATATGTATAAAAAAATCCCTTTTTAAATTTATTAAAGAAAGTGTTAAATGGAATATAAAAATGAACATCCCTTAAAATGTAACGGGAGTGAGAATTTATAGAATGGAATGGGTAAGTCTGTAAACATTAAATACACAATGTGAAACACAATATACACTAAAATTCATCACACCAATAATCTTAATACCGCATAATAAAAAAAGAATACGTTCAGCCCATAGAATGGAAATTGGGTTATGAATTTCTTTGCCATGGGTTATTATTAATTAAAAAGAGTTTAAACCACATGTATAATGGTTATAAGAGTGTCATTAATATCTTAAAAAACATATTGATTTTTAAAATGCCTTATATGATCATTTCATTACATTATTTCACTCTTTAATTATTGGTATTTTTTTACTTGCATTATTTTAGCTGCGTTCATTACATGGTTCCTATGATCGATTCATGATGGATATTCCTGTCGATTGGATGTGAAACTCCAAAATTGGATTCAAAATGTTTTATAATATTTCTATAACCATAAATTATACCATTTCTCATTTTTAACTCTTACATGAGTTAGATTCATAAGATAAAACATTATTGATATTTGTTTAGGTCATTTTGGAAATTCTTCGATCATAAAGAACTTGTTTTGTATTATAAATTAATAACAGGTGTAAAAAATTGTTCCAGAACCATATATAATATATAATGCATAAATTATAATTGTGTCCATCCATAAAAATGGTTTCATGACCAGCCTTGATTTAAGTAATAGAAATTGAAATCACATCATCAACAATGATGGTAAATCGACACATCGCGAGAGGTGTTTTAATTGCTTGAATAAGTGGGAGAGGAGAAGGAGTGTAATGGTTAATATTCCATAAACATGATGAAATAAATAATATATAATATACTGGATCATTCATTCCTATTGTATAAGGGGATATTAGGATATAAGAAGAAAATAAAGTAACATGAATAAAAGTTGAGAAATTACTTAACAAAATTTGATTGCCTAATAGCTATGCATCATGGTTTTATAAAAAAATAAAAATAGAGGGGAAAAGGGTCAACCATCCAAAAATAAATTTTAATACTATATAGAGGACGAATAAAATGTAAATAGGAACACGGTGTGGAATGATGAAAGTTATACCTCATAAAAGAAAACTTGAATAGAAAAAGAAAGAAGTTGAGAATTCATTTACCTTCTACAGTAACTACTAAGACATGAAGGTTAGGACCGTGGGGAATTTTGGACACCTTGGGAGGACTAATAAAGAGGTAAGAAATATAAAGATTCCTTAAGGAGGAATTTGTAATGAATGGAATGAATGAATTTGTTGATATTTAATGAAAAAGTGATGGAATATTTTAATAATTTCCAAAGGACATCTCATTAGTCGTAATTGAAAAAACACGGGCCATACTATGGTATTTGCCCATGATATTGGAAACATGAAAAACCCCAGACATAATTTACTATAAAAAATTCGAATAGAATTATTACATCATTATTACAACATTAATTATGTCATTAAACACACTGAAACTCGAAACTGTATTTTTTCTATTCACTAAAAATTCCACAGTATCAAAAAATTCCCAAAAATTCACCCTAACCATTTCATGACATGTAGAATTAAAAAATGAAATCCATTTATCAAAAATAATTTTCATTATTATTATTAATTTAATTGTTAAATAAATTCATACCTTATAAAAAATTGACAATTTTAAAACCATAACTGTTGTTACGTTACACTGAAAAATTAATCAAGATGTCATTATCTTAAAGCCTTAAGAAAATAAAAAATAGTAAAATTTACAATTCATTAGGGTCATATTACTATTCATATTAGTAATAATAAGGGTATTTTACTATTCACCAAAATGGTTGGTTATATCATACTCCAAATAACATACTGAACACAATTTTAGATGACCATTTTTTGAAATTCAAAACATACAAGCATAAAAATTATGTTTATAGGATGGTTATAAATAAACATTTAAAACAAGGATTCAGGCATTTCATTTATTTTTTTCAATCCTTTTGGTGTTACATTATACCCCTTCTAGAAATTTTTCCTCACAATTTTATTTAGTCATTAAAAGAGTGAGGTTACCTTTTCCTTCATAGCATTTTTTGATTACCGTGTTTCTTCTTTGACGATGAAGTTTCTCCAAAAAACCTTTACCTTGTGGATTACCTTATTCTGCAAAACATATTCCCTTTGGTCAAGATTTTGAACTGGTTTATCTACATATTAATGGTTCTCTTTGAGCTGAACTCCTTTTGGGCTCAATACTTGTGATGAATCTGCCACATAAATTCTCAACATCAGAACATGAATAAAATTATGTACCTGTTATAAAATCCTAGGCAAAGATAATCAGTATGAAATTGGTACAACATTATCTAGAATTTCAAAAGGACAAATGATTCAAGTCCATAACATTCCTTTCGTACCAAAACACATCACAATTTTAAAAGGAGATATTTTAATAAAAACATCGTCACCAACCTCAAAAGTGAAGGCTTTCCTTCTATTGTCTGCACAATTTTTTGACCAACACTAAGCTATTCTCATGTGCTGTAGGATAATCTTCACATTCTCCAGCACTTCCTCTACTAATTCTGGTCTCATCAACATCCTTTCCATAACTTCATCCCAAAAAGAGGGAGTTCCACATCACTTCCCATGTAAATCCTCAAAAGGTGTCATCTCTATAATAGAATGAAAAATATTATTATGAGGAAAATAAAATAAAGAAAAATGTTTTCCCACCTTCCCTGGTAGTCAATTTAACAAGAACAAATCATATCCTCTAATGTCTGAATCGTTTGTTCTGACTGCCCATCTGATTGAAGATGATAAGCTGTACTAAAATTTAATCATGTTTCCAATGACTTTTGTTGCTCCTTCAGAAATTTAAAAGTAATAATGGGATACCAATAAGATACAAGGGAAAGAGGAACTCCACGTAACCTCAAAATCTATATGAGGTATATTTGAGAAAGCTGATCCGATGATACTGTGTCACAAATAGAAAGAAAATGAGTAGATTTTTTCAGGCGATCAACAATAACACAATATTCATCGTTGCCTATAGTAGTCTTAGGGAGTTCCACATGATGTCTAGGGTCTATTTCTCCCATTTCAACTCTGGAAATATCAAAGGCTAAAGTATCCCCTTTGGTAACTGTTGCTCTACTTTAACCTATTGTCATGTCAACAATTTCACTCTAAATTCTGAAATATCCCTTTTTATTCCATCCCACCAATAATATTATCGATGATCTCTATACATCTTAGTACTTCAAGGATGAATGAAAAATGGAGAACTATGAGCATCACACAATAAATATTTCATTTATTAGGAATCACAAGGCACACAAAATATTTTTACAAATCATAAAATAAAATATTTATCAACGTTAAATTTTTGAAACTTATCCATTTTAACCAATTCTTCCTTAATCTATAGCTCACAGTCTTCCTTCTATGCTTTCTTAATTCTATTTGATAACAATGACTACACTAAAAATGAATCAAAACATATGTATTCCATTCTCCAAAATATTCTAAGCTAAAATTCATCAAATCATTAATCAAGGGATCTTGCTCCAAACGTAACATGGTTAATGATGCATGATTTTTTCGACTCAAGGGAACCCCCACTTTGTCTTCATTTCCATGATAGTAATTGATTGTGAAATAATAATCCTTTGTGAGTTCAATCGACCTTCTCGGACTCATTATTAATTCCATCTAAGTGAATATATATTTCAGACTTTTATAGTCAGTATATATTTGACATTTGGATCCTTATTAACGGTGCCTCCAAATGTTCAAAGAAAAAACAAAGGAAACGTATGTTGATATAGTCCAAAAAAAATTCCAAAGTGTAAATCATGAAATTATAGAAACATAAATGTTCAGATGGAAGTGATGAATTAGAATGCGTTTTTGTTAGTTGGATTTTGAATATTATGATGATTTTTAATGATTATCAATGAAGAGAACGAAATAAATGCAAGAATTTGGAGACCGAATCCAAAATGTATACATGCAATAAAATATTAATAGGTAGATCTTGTATGATTTAAAAAAAGGATAAAAGGATAAAGAAGAATAACTTATCTCTAATATAATAAATATATATTTTAAATTATGGGATATATTCAAAACGATAATTTGGAAGGAGAAATAAATATGATTACTATTTAATAATACATATAGATTACATATCATGATGGTTTATGAAGATCACGATTCAAGATGATTTTCAGGATGTGTACCAAAATGATGATGTTTCATGATAATATAATGAGGTAGAGTTGATTACTATTTGATATTAAGAAATAGTTAAAAGTCATAGAAATATAGTTCTAAAAATATAATGATCGGAGATTAAATTTTGATCCAATTTAATTGGAATTTTCGAGCTTATTCCCAATAAATAATATAAAATTATAAAAGAGGGACAGAAGGAGAAACTCAATTTAAAAGGTGACTGTGAAAGCATCATGCTGAAGATGATATTGAGGAAGAAGAAAAAAATGTTTTCGATTATATTGAAGCATTATGTTCTGGTATGGATGTCCATAAATTTATAAAAAAGTAAACTAATTAATCAGTATGTTGAGGATGGTTGTATGTAAATAATGAAGTGGCATTCATATAACCAGATTCATTCGTGATTTTATAACAATAGAAAATACTGAAAGTGGAAGAATAATGCGGCCCTTGTTAAAATAATTTCGAGGTGATGAAAGATAAAAAAACAAATATTTAGTACATATGTGATGGTGATATATTATCATTGAATATGAATATTTATACATCAGGAAAAAAATATCAATTCTTAATACATAAATAAATTAATATATTTAGGAAGAGTTAGATGAGGAATATCAAGAATTTATTAAAAAAATTACTATTTATGTTGTCTTTCTATAATGTTCTAAAAAGGATTAATGACTTTTGAATGAGTCTTGACTGATTAAAAAACAAGTAAATTCAAAAGACTGCATGTACTACCACATTTAATAGAGGTCCAAATACTCTACATTTTTTATATAAGTGTTAATGAACAATTTAATAAGAGACTGATTATACTAATAGAGAGTGATTAGAATATTAACACCATTTAGATATCTTAAGAGGAACATGATATTATATTATTTGAGGTTATGATTATTCAGTGATAAATACCAACTTCAATATATAATAGTAACAAAATTTCAGATGTTGTGGATCTTTAAGTGATGATAAATAACCATTATTCTACAACCACTACATTTTTTCATGATGAAGTTATTGAAGAAATGATATTGTACTAATTCCAAATATTTTGATTATTAAAGGAATATCAATAATTCTTCTGTAGAATATAACTGATGAGGACATATATTTACAATTCATTTATAACAGTGATATCATCCCTCTTTTGTAAGTGTTGACATAATGATATTTTCTTCTTAACTATTCTGATCAATTCATTATTTTTAGTGATAAAATCTATTTCATTGTGGACCCAAACATATTAACGAAGTAATAACCACTTTATAGGGAATCCGTCTAAAAATAAAGTGTCTCTTATGGTTTTTAATATTTATATTATATATGGGAATATATGAGATTAAATATTGAGAGGATCAAGAATACAGAAAGCAACATAGTTTAATTCTACGAAGGAAAATTTAAAAAGAGAAACATTAATTCACGCCCCTCCCATTATCACATCAATTTTCAAGGAACTTCAAGTGGTATGAAATGAATCTATGCTTACAATAAATGAAACTATCTTTATTAAAGTTTTATAATTTTATTTTTTTAGAAAAATATAGGTATACTTATATAGAAAAGAAATATCCGTCTTCGATGGAAGAATATAATGATTCTATATCTTCTTTCAACCTGCCTAGAATTTATTAATGCATCCACTGTTGGGATTATTCAGTTAGAGAAATATCCAAAAATTATATTTAATTATAACAGGAATTTGAAAGTTTATTTCATTGTAAATAATTATATTATCATGTCATTACATGGGAAATTGTATACAAAAATGATTGGATACACAACTACTAATGTGGTTTCGGAAAAAACTGAAAATATTTTCGTATGGAATGTCAAAGATTATGATGTAAAAATGAAGGAATAGATATAAAAATTTGTATATATGATGATGAATAATGAATAAAATCTTGAATCCAATTTCATAATATTAAATGACAATATCAGAAATATCATAGGGTTTGGAGATACATTAAAAGACTCCACTATTATCATGAAATTGATAAGAAACATTTTTTATATGTTTTGTAAATATTTTATAATCAAGAAGATATAGATGATTAATATATTGATTACATAATATATTTATTACTTATTAAATTTAGATAACTCATATTTTCAAGAATAATATATATGCGGAGAAGGATATTTTGTTCTTTTATATAAAGAATATTAAAATCAAGTATGTTTCAAATGATTCATCTATAGAATAAATAAATTATGAATAAAAGGATAAATATTACAATAGGATAATGGATATTATCTAAATGAAAATAAGAAATGTAAAGTGTAAGTACAAATTTAATCTCCTACTAAAACATTTAATGTGTGGTGGAATTAGACAACTTTTCAATTGACCTTCCCAATAAAAATTTTTGTTGACAATGAGAATGATGAATAAAAATGTCATAGTGAAAAAAATGAGGAAAAAGTTATAAGGAATATAAAAACCAACTAGGATAAATAGAATGTTCACATGGATAAAATTAATAAGAATGTTGGTGAAAGGAGATGAAGTATAGTAAACTAAAAGTAGTCTATTAGAATATGAAACTGATAAAATTTTTAGGATCTTTGTGGATGATGTTAATAAATTAAAAGATTTCTTTAGTAGTTAATAATATTATAAATAATAATAAATTGAAAAATTGAATAAAGGAATTAAATAATACTAAACTAAAAGTGGAAACTATGTTGCAAAAGAAAGTGGATTAATGTAATAATTATAGTAAAAATGTTTTATCAAGAAAAAAATGATGATTAATTTGATGAAATTAGAAATTTCAAGGAGATAATTGTAGATCAATATAAAAGATTTATAGATCGTGAGGAAAAATATTATTCAAAAGGATGAAGATTTAAGTATGGAACATTCTTGGTTTCCTTATGTAGAAGTAAATTTAATTAATATGATACAATATTGTAACCAATATTTGGATGTTTATGCATTATCATCTAAAGATGTCGTGAATACATTCCCAGAAATTATGTATAAATATAATCCTACTAGACTCAAACTCGTTAATTTTTTTTACTAATACTACTAATTATAACGCTAAACTATGTATGTATGGGATGAGAAAAGGCATGAGAAGTCTAATTATACGATAAATAATGATGAGTGTAAATCAATAAGTAAAACAAACACAAGATAAAATTAAGCACAAAATATGTTTGGAAAATAAAAATATTTTACTCAAAAAAACTCATATCTACATAGAAGGTCAAAATTTCACGGTTAGTATTCGAATTATTGAATATTTTTTCTCAAAATCATTAATTGTTGGTATAATATATCTTTTATATAGAGTTTAATAATACCTAAATTATGGATGAGAAACTATCAAACATATGGATAAATTTTTAGTGGAATAAATTTGTGAAAAATATTATATCAATTATTTATAATAAAAAAAACATTTATTTGTTTGGACTATTTTTTTGGAAGATGTGTCCAACAATGTCACATTTCTAAAGAATGAATCATTGATTTCTGTGGACAACATCTTCATGATGAATGAGGAATGATATTTAGGCCAAGTTATTTTCTGAGAGATTGTTGTGATAATGAATAATTATATTGCCTCAGATATATTTTTGTGACTCCTAAATATATTTTTTGGGATATGGAGTTAAATAAGGTTTCTAAAAAATTGGGTATTTTCTCCATAGAAAAGGAATTGAAGAAGAATAAAATGATATGTTTATTTGGTTGAATTATTATGCAATATGTATAGAATATTAAGAATCACAAATGATAATTTATATTATCTGAGGTGAAGGGTATTAATGATTTTAGAAGTTATTGGAATATTTTTTGAGGTTTTTTGGAATTATTATATATGTTTATTGAGTTGATAAGATCCAAATCAGATAAATTTATATGTCTAATTTCATAATAGTCATTCTAATAGAGTAATTAAATTTGGTGGTCCTAGGTTTTTAATAGTAACTCTGAGTATTCATAAGATTAAATCTTAGTTTTTTTAGAATCATCTATGAGGAAAAGACAATATTTTAATATTAAATATGAGATACATAAGGTTGTATTGTAATCATAAGATTCATTCTAAAATTTCTTAATATTCATTTCAATAGTTGTAAGACTAAATTTGATGTCTCATAATAATCATTTCAAATGTGATATGATTCGTTCTAGTTTGTGTAAGAGTCATTCTATGATAAAAAAAATACTATAAGGTCTATTCTAGTATTTCATAAAAGAAATAAACATGGTAAAAAGTGGTATATATAGAATTTTACAAGGAAATTTTATTAGAAATAAACAATGAATTCTTAAAAAAATAAATTCATAAATTTAAAAACATTTTTAATTCATATATTATATGATGGTGAGGATGGTTTTCTTATAGAATAAATATTATCGAGGGAATTAAACATTCATTATGTATGAGAAATAGGTTTATACTATAATAATTTCATTGCACTATTATCATGAACATTTCAATAAATGGAAGTGTATACTCACAATATAATGAATTTTTCTAAATATTAAGGTTTATAATGTTATAAGAAAACAATTTTTTTCACATGAATAATCTTGGTGTACCATGTGGGGATTAAAATATTTTATTATAGTCTGAGAAAACTAGTTAGTTATTCTATAAATGAGACATTTGAACAATGAAATATTTTAGTGTTCACCTATAATGATCTAATGAGTGAAACTACATAATAATAATTTGGAGATGTTTAGATAATATAATATATAATTTTAGGGAAGTAATTTTTTTTAATTTTGATTTGAAATTAAAATTCAAAAAAGTCGAGGGTTTTTTTGTCAACATAGACAAGTGGAACATGTATCTTTGAAGAGTTTGATGAAAAAATGGTTTATTGAATAATAAATGGATAATGTAGAAGAGGCTTCTGTTTTTTAAAGTGTTCACAAGAAGAATATAGAAATGGAATAGTTTACTTGAATGCAATGTTTGTAGGATAAAAAATAGAAACAGTAAAAATGATTTTATTTTATGTGTCATCATCATAATTGTGACTTGTTTTTAGGAAGATGAACGTAACTACACAAATTTAAAGTAGTTAAATATTGATATATGAATATAATATCAGTTTTTGGTAATCATTTGTGGATGAAGGATAATCCGTGGCTCAACAAACATAGGAAATCATTGAAAAATTTCTACTAAATGAATAAACCTAACTTTTGTTTTAGGAAAAAAATTATTGATATTATTTTCTTATATGTAAAGGTGGAAAACATATCATTGGTATATTTAATGTTGATTTTAGTGGGTCCTATAGTATCAGTTTAGTCTAGATCATTCCATGTAATACCTACTCATTTTGAGTAGTGAACCATATACACGAAGTTTAATTTTTTGTATTCATTAGTGTGTGTGAGATATGTCCTCATATTTATCACACTAATAAGTGACATAGGATGATATCATAATATATAATGAAACAAAATGAAATACATATCATTCACTTAAGATCAATAAATTTAAATTTTTCTACTATAAGGTATTTAAAATTAGTTGTTGTTTATGTTCGATTATGGAAGACTTATGGTTAAATAACTAGTCTCTGAATTTTTATTGTATATATAGAAGAAAAAAAGAACTCATAAATATTATTCCATGTACGAAAAACAATATACTACTAGATCGATGGGTGTTGGAAATGGATTCAATGGGAGAGGTATATTATAACCCTTCGTCCAAAACTCCAATGTCCAACAATAACATGAAAATAAAATTAGAATAGAAAGGTTGGAGGAATATACCAAGGAATAATAGGAATTGATTGTAGTGGGTAATGTTTGGGATTCTCAGCATTAGATCTCAGAAAAAAGGTAAATAATAATAGGTAAAAATGAAGTGGTGGCATCCATTCCATTCACAAAACACCTTTTTCATTCCAATGAGGAGATGGTGGAAGATTAGTTTGTCACCAATTCATATCCCATGGATGTAAGTAGAATTTATGGTAGGGAGTTTCATATCAATAATAATTTGTTCAAAAGGAATTGGATAAACACCCAAAATATTATTTTGATTATGCGTTTTAATTAATGAAAGATAAATTAGACGGAATATCCATATGTTTGGGGCAGGATGGTATCCTTATTCAAGGATCTCATTCAAGAGGAATCAGACCTGAGGAAATTTTACATTGACTAATGCTTACAAAGGGTGAATGGTACAAAAATTTTATTATATTAATGGGTAAATGACATCCTTTATTATTTAACCTTACTAATGGACTTTTATTTTTGGGTTCCCATTACACCCTGAAAATGGACATATCTTGAAAATAAAAAATCCAATTTGAGTGAGTTAATTTTATGAAAAAAGTGGGATTCCAACTTGTGATGGGAAAATTTATTAAATTTTTTAAGATTACTTGTAACAATTTTTTATATCTATCCGTTAAATTTTATTAAGGGATTCTACCAATGATTTTATTTCTCATATTTAATGTACATCTATGAAAATAATATTCCTAAATAATACATAAAGTGATGGTAATTTTCAGAATTCAATACTAATATCTATATCAAAGAAGTAATTTTTAAGATTAAAATGTATCAATATATGAAAAGGCATAAGTGATATGTTAAAAAATATTGATGAAGGAACTTCTTAAGTAAAATAATGAAATACAATAATCTTTTCAATTAAAGTATACAGATCATATATTGAAAAATGATTAAAATATATATGAATTATTAACTAGATTAAATGATGTTGTGATCAAAATTAATGTTTTGGTTGAAAATTAGAGGATTACATAATTTTGGAGAAGATACTACACGTACAACATTGAATGTTTATTGAAAAAATATCTACAAATAAATAACGTGTCATGGTATCGTTCTTTTAGATGATATATATACTATATAAATTTTATATGAAATTTGAAAGGCATTTTTATTAAATATGGAGACCATGTATGATAGGGAAATAACCATATATTCTTTTAAGAAAGAAAATATAAGGAATTTTTTTTGATAAAGGATATTTTTATTTCGAAAAATATATTTATTTGATGTTCGATAGGCTTATGTCATTCATCTCAAGAAGTATATTTAATGGTAATGGGAAATTTCCTAGATAATTACATATAATGGGTTTCATCTATGGGGGTAATGGAATTTTTTATCCAAACAATACTTATTTTAGAGAATATGAAAGCATTTAGAGTGAAGATAAAGATAATAAGACAAGAAGATCCTTGAATAAGAAAGAATCAATGTATCTTCCATGGGTAATGGTAATAATTTCACAAAATTTAATAAGATTAAAATTTTATTAGTGTAACAATAATGACAACTATATGGAAGATTATGAAATAGAACCGTCTAGTGAATATGGTTGAAGGATTAAATTTGAAAATATGATTTAAGGAGATATCAAAAGAAATGAGATTAGTTGTGATGAAAATTTGGATGAGATATAAATCAAGTTTAGGATGAAAATGGATCGTAAATAGAGTATCTTGTATATTTCTCATTTATAAATGGATAAAAAGAGTTTGAAGAAGGGTATTCATTGTTTATTAACAATAATAATTTAAATGTTGAGAAAGAATCAATGTTGACAAAATAAATTGAAAATTTGAAGAAGTATCTTTATGAAGAGAAAAATAAGGGTTTTAATATTTTAATGAATATAAAAAAAACTGTCAGAGACTGAGAATTTTAAATAGGAATTAATTTAGTTAAAAGTTAATTAGTTATATACAAATCTAATTTTTATAATTATATATATGAATGTTTAAAAAATAATGGAAGGGGATTTTAGAAAAATCATAAGTCTCACAGATTAATAAGATTCATTTTCTTAAATAAATATCATTTCCAATGTTTAATAAATATCTTAAATGTGTTTTAAAATTGATTAATTCAATTTCAAAATTCATATAAATTAGATTCATGGGAAAAAAATATGATTCTCATAAATCTAGAAATTTTTTAATCTTTTATTGAATGGTAAAATTTATATAAATTGTTTTTCAAAAATGGATGGAAAGAAATATGGAGTAAAGAATAAAGTGTTGTTTATTATTATTTTTAAATGATTTGATATATGAATTTATAGTACAGAATATGATAATGTTTTGAAGCTTTTGAGAGGAGCTATTTTAAGATATAAGTATTCATTTTATTGATACTATTGGTACAATGGAGTCTTTGGGATCACGTATTGGAGATGTTGGTATGATTAATAATATTCATATGAATTAAGATATTTTTTTTGATATATTTGGAGTTAAATTCAGTGAACTGAAAGTAAATATATTAATAAGAACTATGTAAATTTTGGATTAATGGTTGAGAAAAAGTTTCAAATATTTGAAGAGCTCTCTGGAGGATGTGACACACTAGGTCACCATTCTAAATGTAACACTCTGAGATGTTATAATATTTTAATTTCTAAATAAATATAATTTTCTTTCTTTATGTCTATTTACAAAACACCATGTTAATATTACACTAAAATTTATAATCAATTGGCTTGCGTTACACACAAGGCCCAATTTTACTGAACAATAATATATTAATAAAATTATATTATTTAATATAATATATAACCAATATGAAAAATTAGAATTTATGAATAATATTAATCAAATTTTGAATTTTATATATTCCATATAATTTTAAATTTCATATCATGTATTTTATTGACATGATATATGAAAATATTCCGTTTTTTGGAGAAAAGAATTATTTTAAAAAAAATGTAGATTTGATGGCGCTCTCCTTTCAAATCTAGTTTTTGAGAAATTTATATATTATATTTAACAAAATAAACATCTTATTTGGAAGATTGATATAATACTTTAATTTGAATTATTTTTTGATATTTATATGATATTTTTTATATTTTTTTGAATAGTTAAATTATACTAAATTGTAATTGAAAATAACCATTTTCATCTAAATAAATTATGTGGATATATTATATTATTGAATGGTTTTAGATTAAAAATTGAATATATTTTTTCCATTAAATTTCATGTTGGTCATTGGAATTAATTGTACCAATAATTCTGATGTAAAAACATTTCAATCATTTTCAATGTTTTATCTTTTAAAAACCCATTGTTAATTATTACGACGAGATTATTTTTATATTATATAATAAAACTTCATTGTTTGGAATCTTTTAAAATGAATTCCATATTTGGAATCTGTGTTCTAAATTATGTAAATAGGTTTCATTTCATGGCATTATGAATAATAATTTTAGTAATTATTTTTACCGTGTTAAGTGTAAATCGATTAATTAAAGTAAAAAATAAATATCATATAATCACCATAAAAAAATAAATTTTTTTGGATGACTTAATTAGACTCTCATAACATATATTTAGAAATATAATGATTTAATGGACCCTTGTGCATGAATGTGACATGAATATTATTAAAATTAATGAATATGACTAAAAGTCACTCTCTCATTTCTTATAACTATAATAATTTCAATATTGAGATCACTAGGAGATAAAATCGATTATAAATATTATATAATAAGATAAAATTACTAAAAAGATCGTAAAATTTATTTAAAATTTTTATATATGAAATAATTACCATTAATGAAGACCCAATAGTGATGGAGAAATTATTTTATTAATAGAAATATGAAATAAATGATATTAAAAATATTAAAATAAATATAATTTCACTTAATTAATGACATCCAATAATTTTATAGATAAATAATACATGTTAGTGACATATTTGATGTTTTTTCTATGTTATCATGTTGGTTTTATATTTTAAAAAATTCAAATATTTAATAGTATAAAATTTGATATAAATAATATTTTAAAATAAATACTATTTTATTAAATGAAATAAAATACATAAAAACAAAAGGTTTGGAAAAATAATTTTTATTATTCAATGATGTCATAAGTGATCCAATTGTTGTTATATATTCATACTATAGTAACTATATTAACCCTATAGTGTAAAAATACAAGAAGACATGGTAAGAGGTAAACTCTTTAACTAAGGGTTAAATCCAGAAGATAAGGTTAATAGTATGACCTTAGAATGTATAAAATTTATTGGGTAGAGGGATTATGGACCATAATAATATTATCTTAGAAATAAATCACTTTAGAGATGTTTGGAACAAAAAATAAATTTTTATTAACATAATATTTTATGATCTCCCAAAAGTGCCCCTCACCTCTCTTATAAAAGTGCACTTCTCCTTGTCTTTAAATCAAACATAAAATACATTTATATAGGCCAAAACCAACAAAAATCCCCTCCCAAAAACCATATATTCATCATAGATTGAACAATATGGGCGGAAATCCAACAGAAGTGGTCCTTTTGTGAAAATCAAAAGGAGACACTTGAAGAAAAGTAATTTTTTACCAATTCTATTCAATTTCATTAATTATTATAATTCCTATTCCTATTTTGTTTATATACTAAATTAATATCACCAGTATACTATACATGATGATATTTTTTTATAAGTATGGGAAAACTATATTTCTAATTTTTTCCATCCTATGGAAAACAATATCACCATGGGTGTGTGCGTACGACTTACACTCTCCACGCTATGGTGCAAACGTTTTTTCATTTATAATATATTTAGATGGGAATAAAGTATAATATAAAGGAATTACATAATAAATTAGAAAATATTAATTTTCTTTATAATTAATATTCCAACCAATTCTAGTTAATTTAACCAATAAGGGAATGATACCATTGCTCATGCATACATATGGCCTACCGTCTCCACGACATGGTGAGATTAATTCTCAACGATAACCATTGAAGAATTATTATAAAATTTATATTATGATTAAAAATAATTATTACAAACTTAATATAAATATTGATATGAATAAAATACATCCTAATAATAAAAATCATGATATACGTGATAAAATAGGAATGAGAGGATGATGTAGTTAACACCTAAAACAACAGTAATATTGAAATATTATTAACAAAACGACATTAGAAGATCATATATGGCATAATGAATAAAGATATGGGTCTATAATAACTTAATAATATTATATAAAAATTATATATGAGGTTAACAAACCCTTCACTAAAGGACTGTATAAGGTAATGTTTAATTTCACTGTTTATTTATTATGTAAGATTTTTTATACGTATGTACCTAATGGGACATCTTTATCATCAATATCATTGTTTCAGAAAATTTATTTCAATATATTGTCAACAATTGTATAAATATATTTTCAACCATGTTATTATTTTTATAAATCATTTTGAAATGAAACATTCCGTCATTTTTCTAGAGAGGTATTTTATGAACTTTACAACTAATAATGGAAAGATTGTATTTTTAATATATACAGATTGAGCAGCTATTTTCCACCATAATGATGCCTTAAATTTTTGATGCATCACTTAATATCATGCAAGGTTATTTTTCAAATAAATTATTTCTTTTATAATTTCATTGCTTTTAAATAATTTCAATGTAAAACGGGATATTTTTATCAAGTAATTTTAAAGATTATATGAGATTATTTTCGTCTCTATCAAAATATTTTGTTGGATTTTACTGTTAATTATGGTTGATTTGTTATTATTCAATCTTCTATATTGTATGGAAGGTTTTATGAAATGTTTGACAATGGATGTGCTATTTTTATACCATTTATGGTTTATGGTTAAAATATTAACATTTCGTTTTCTAGTGTTAATAAGAATGCTTATGTTATGTTTCACCCTATTCATATGAGGAATTCATTTGACATAGTAAGTAATAGACATGGACCATTATAACCCCTAGATGAAGTGGTAGGTTTCATAAGATGAAATTTTTTGGTGAAAAATCATTTGCATTTATTTTCAATGAAATTTACCATTTTCAAGATAACATATCTTAACAAAAATTAGATGGTTTTCTACCCAAAAACATAAACTTTCAAGAGGATATATCTTTATAATAGCTATCTCAAGGATATATCTTGATAGTGCATATGTTCGACATTATAAATCCCCTCATCATGATTGTAGTTATATATATTTCATGTGATTATTCCACTAGAATAATGTAAATTGTTATGTTTATTTTATATGGTATTATTTATACTTTCTACGTTATGATCAAGACTATGTTTAAAAGGATTGTGCTTTAGTTATACATCTTGTATTTATGTTTATGATTATTTATTCATAATAGATTTAATTTTATACTTACCTTTACTAAACATATCTTTTCACCCCTTACTTATGTTTTATTTTCCTAGGATTCCATGAAGTGTAATATGGCTAATATGCATGTTTATGCTAGGTGAATAATTCTATTCACAAAGGATTATCTAGGTTGTATTTTATGTTCAAAATTTTATTGCAATTTCCATGTTTGTAATATATTTTTCAAGACGACAAAACTAATTTTTCCATCTAGATTTGATTCATTTTAATCATACCAATTTATTCAAATTATGCACCAGATCTGAGCTTCTGGGGTTTGGGTATTATAGTCGTATCATAGAATGTCTGGAAACATCCTTGGAAATATATTTAGAAAACATAAATTAGTGTTCATAACATTTAGATAGACATTGAGGATAAATATAGAGGAACAACCTAAAATTTTTGTAATTTAGATATTATGTGGGAATTACAAGAAAATAAATCCCCCTATAGGCACTACATGTGTATTTGGTTCTAGAACATAAATACATAGGAGTAATAACTCCGACAATGTGTTTTGGGCTTGACTCGGGGTAACCAAGTACATGAAAATGGGCCTTACTGTGCAACTATTTTGACAGTACTAGGGGATATTTTTTGGCTAATTCACATTTTCTTTACAAACCATTATGAATTATTTATGAGTAAATATGTCCCCAAATAATCTATTTTTGGGATTATAATATTATATTAGAATAAAATTATCAATTTATTTAATGTTTTTTACTACATCGAAAATATACCTTAGAATTTATATCATAATCTAGTGTATTCAATGTATTAGAAATGAAATTTAATAGATGAAATGGAAATTGTATCAACACATGTAATCTATGTAGGGATTTTTATCCTATATAATATAATGATGTTGGATTAGGAGATGAAATTGGTTCTGAAGAACTTATAACCATATTCGGACAATTGAATTATGTTTTGAATAATAATCTTACCCTTATGGAGTGGCGTGATCCACAACATGGAGTAACAATGTTATACCACTTCATGATACAACATCCTCCAACATTCCATGGGACTAAAAATCCATTTATTGCTGAACAATGTATAAATTCATTAGATAAGATATTTATGCCTTTGGAATGTAACAAAAGGGTAAAATTATTCATGGATGTTTATCATCTAACAGGAGATGTAAATCAATGGTAATAATTAATTAAAAACATGAAGGAATATGAAGAAGTAGAAAATATGGAATCGAGGGATTTTAAATATATTTTCATAGAAAAATTAATTCCTCAAGAACTATGAGATGTTATTTAAAAGAAATTTCTATGTTTGAGGGAAAAGGGGGATGATAATGTTGTAATGTATGATATTAAATTCACTCAGATAGAAATACATGTTGTAGACTATATACATAACCAAAGATGTATGATTGATAGATTCTCTAATGAAGTAAAACCATTCCTCCTATGGGAAGCGGTATCGCATTTATTCACATTGAACAAAGATAATGTTTCATATGCTGTCATGATAGAAAAATAATTATATATATCTTATAACTGTAAGGGAATGAAAAAGAATAAAATGATGGTGGGGAAAGAGATTGATAAAATGAATAATGAAAATAAGTATTTTCTTATATGTAATAATTGTTGAACGAATATCCCAAGGAAGTACTTGAATGTATTTTGGTGTCATGAACTTCCTTCTTTAAGGATATGGAAGGGTTAATAAGATGTCGAGACCTTTCTTCCTCAATATGAAGGTGAGTTAGTGAACACTGAGTCCCACCTCCAATAAGCCTCGGGGTGGCGACCGAAACCAAGGGTATAAAAATCTCACAAAAATGGGAGGTATTACCCTTTTCATAAAAACCATGATTGGGACATAATATGTACCAACCTCGATCAACTCCAATATATATATATATATATATATATAAAGAAACCTAAATTTATCTCACATGCATTCTTAAAATAAAACAATTGAAGATAAAATGTAAAATCTATGGTATGGGTAGAAATAAATAAAAGCAAATACCTAACAACCATCTGTGATGTCCAAGCTAGTATAGTCTAACATGGTCCATGTAATCTTCTTAGAAATCTGAAAACATTTCTATGTATGTATGGTGAACATAAAATTATACTCATTAGGGAAAATCTAATGTCACTCATGCAAAAGTGGGAGAATCATAACAATTCCCCTCCGAGAAAACAATGGAAACTCAAAAGCCCCTAACAAAGTATACTATCCACCCCAACCTCGCCAAGGCATGCACACCAAATAACTCATGTCATGTAATGTAATATAATAAGAACATTGATATTTGGGTACCCTGCACAACTTCCCACTAGTTAACTGCTCATCTCGAATGGTGATTGACCTAACACTACCACCCTCATCCACAAGCCCCACTGCCATAACCTACCCACTTAAACCTAGAATACAACCACATCACATACTGCCTGCAAAAACCTAGTCCCCAACCACCACACGTCTCGCCCGATAAGACCTGGGCCACATCCCAAAGGAATCTGGGAAAATAAACCACCTCTCACACAGCGAATACCATAAATATGGTTCTAAACATCAATCCATTACAGCCTACCCAAAGAATTATGTGAAATAAATTCTTATAAGAGGTATTAGTGTAAGTTTATTAACCAACCATCCATCCTTACACTAGAATTTTGGGATGGACACCCTCCCCCAATAACAATGGAGGTGTTTTGAACATAGTTCTCAACACAGGTGGGGTGTGTATAGAAAAAATATGAACTAAATTTATATAAATATATATATATATAGATAAGAAACATTAATCCCATCTTGTCAAATTATAAACATGAAACTGGACCCCTCAAAACCACCATTTCTCCTACCCCTACATGAATGTACCTCAATGAACAATGGTCACTTGAAGGCCACTTCACTACAATACCTAATTTGAAACATGCCCCCATCTAATTCATTTAACCAATTATCATTCTACATTTTCAAATCATTAATTTATTTGTTCCTTCCCATCCTATGCATCTAAAAACAAAAATAGTTGTAAATATTCTTCGAAGGCTAAAATCCACTAAACAATCCCCGTAACAAAACACAAAGTAAACAGACCACTTTGTTCTTCCTCCCCATTTAACAACGATTCTTATTTGGACGTTAGAAACATCATTATTCAAAGTTATAAAATCTAATTCATCCACTAACAACCAAAATTCACATCCCTACTACACATAAACACTACAGTCAACACTCCCAAAAACCCAAAATCATGAAACATCCCAAACCTATTTCCATACTAAACAACCACTGTCTAGTTGTAGTCCCTCTACACAACATGTTCATCCATTACAAAATCATCCAATATATTAGACTGAGGTACCAACACCCCGATAGTAACACCCCATATACAGATTCACACCTATCAAATAGGTATAATTTAGTTTTGGGAAACTTTTTTTTAAATTCCACTTTGATATGAAGGGGTGATAACACCAGGGTTTTCATTCTAAAACTTTCATTCCATTTAACTGTATATACATGATTAATCAGATTGATATTTATAGAAATTATTCACATGGAAACAAAAATAGTTATAAATCATCACCCATGCATTGGAAAAGACCACTGAGGACCATGATTTTTAGAAACCACATAGCCACAACAGATCACATTATCAACCAAAGAAAAAAAAATTAAATAGGTGATCAACATCAATATCTCCCGCATCCCCCATTTATTTCTTCTCATTATATTTTTAATACTTGGATTCACCCATCCTTACAAGGATTCATCATTATACCACCCATCGAGATAAATGATTAAAATAGAGATGAAGGAAAATCCCTGTTTAAAAAAATTGGGGACCTATGATTCTTATTTATGCCCAAAAATGGGGGTTCCCGAGTAGCATGAATACTCCAAGGAAAAATGGATTGGGGGCACAACAAAGACCCAAAGATTGTTTGGGAAGAAAGTTTTTCTACACACTAGGAGAAAAGAGGATAGATGGCCTTAGACATATAAAAATAAATATCATATATGAACATAATAGGGAATAGCTTAATGGCCATTAATTTTGAATCATAGACAAGACCATGTGGTTGGATTATTTCAAATCTCATAGAGTGTCAATATATTAAGATATAATTTATACCCATTGAAATACCTTTAGAAACACCCAAAAAGGATTTGATCTCAATTCACCTCAAATTAAACATAATTGGAGAAAAAATGAAACACCAAGTAGAAACTTGGGGAAACAAGAAATTTGGAAAAACTATCCAGAGAGACTCACCATTGGGTAATTCATCAGTGTCACCATTCGGTGAGACATCGATCGATGAGCCATCATTCGGTGTCAATGGTTGGTGTCGCCATTCGGTGAGCCATTGTTCGGTGTAAGTATTCGTTAATTTCACCTTTGGTGTCACCATTTGGTGAGCCACCATTCAGTGAGTTACATTTTGGTGAGCCAATGTTCAGAGTCACCATTCAGGGATCCACCATTTAGTTTCACCCTTTGGTGAACCATCATTCAGTGAGAAACTATACGGTGACTTATCATCGAAGAAATAACCACTGGGTGACTCACTGCTGAAAGGCACCTTTAGCATGTCATCAGTCCTGACATACCATTGTCAGTACCATTGGATAAATTGGATTTTTTAGAAACTCTAGAATTAATCCCCTGTTACCTCCCAGAACACACCAAAAACTAAATGTTTATAAAATATTGGTCGGGAGGGGTCTGATTCATTACATTATATACCTCTCAAACTATTATCATCCTCGATAATCCAAAAATAAACCTAGAAAGAGGAGGGGTCCGAAATACCACCACGTAAGTTACCACTTTAGAATATGTCATCTCGCGTTGTTCGAATGATGGAGTGAAAAACAAGGCAAACAAGAATACCTCAAAAAAATCTACTACACCAAGAAACCACACAATAAAAAAAGTAACATTGTCTAGACACATGGAATAGGTAATTCCTTCATCCTTGATAAGATACTTTCCACATTAGGCATCACTGACTTGCACACATGGGTTTAATCACATCCACATTAATGCATCTCGATTAGGGATTAGGTCCTCACTTTATCAGGTTTCAGGACACTTCTCAAAATAGTGAATAAGTAAACACCTGATCTAATATAAAAAATGTTCAACTATCACATCAAAACAAGAAATATAGTCAGAAAGTCAAAAAAACACCAGGTACAAGACACGCATCTTCGCCTCTCGCTCCAAAGTACTCTCCTCCATGCCAAAATTCCTTTATAACACACGAACGAAGTTAATAGTCCACCCACACAACACTATATTTTAATGATTCTATATCTCCAAATGCTGCCCCACAAATTTTCCATCATTTACAATAACCAAAAATCCCTAATCAATGACCTGGAAGTCATTATGATGATTCCAACGAATTTGGGAGTCATGAATGATGTTATAGATCCTCCCCAAATATGGTGGAAATGCAAGCTGATATGGAATATCGACAACATGTCCCAACACCTCAAAAGGTCTGATGTACACGGTAGATAGCTTACTCCCTCATCCAAATCTTCGCTACCCATATTGAGGGAAATCTTTCACGAATACATGGTCCCCAACCTCTAACTACAAGGGCCTTCTCCTATGATCGACATACCATTTTATCTAGTACTTTGCTACCTTCATCCTCTTGTAGAAATGCTACACCTTCTCTATCATACTCTACACCACATCTGGAACACGAATACCCACTCCCCCCAACTTCCGTCCCGTGAAAGGGTGAACAACACAATCGTCCATATAAAGCTTCAAACAGATACATGCCATTAGAAGGGTTATAAATATTATTGTAAGAAAACAATACTATGAAAAAAAGTCACACCCAGGACCCATAATGTCCCAGAACACATTCCATCAACACGTCCTACAATTTATAGAGGGTCTTCTCTATTTTTCCTCCATCTGAGGGTGGAAACTAGTGTCGAGGCTTAAAATATTGCTAATGGAATGTTTCAATCCCTTCTAGACTTGTGACATAAATATTTTATATAAATCTGAGATAAAATAGATTGTAAATCCATGCAACCCCACTACCTCAACCATAATCCTCTATACTAAGTCATCCACTGTGCTTCACTCCTTGATGGCTAAGAAGTGATCCTACTTCGTCAACTGATCCACTACTAACAAGATTTCATTTCATACTCCTTGATCCCAGACTATTCCTATGATTGAATCCATCAATATTTCATCCCACTTCCACCCAAGGACATATAAGGGCTGCAACCTACTACACGAACCACGGTGTTCACCCTTCACTTGCTGGAACACCATGTACTTTTCTAGAAACTCATTCACTTCTCGATTCATCTTAGGGCCACCAGAACAGTTCCCTCAATCCCCGGTACAACTTGTAAACTATTGGGTGTACCACAAGGGGTAAGCTATGGAACTAACAGAGAACTCCATCATGCATCTCCACTGGGATTATCAACTTCCATGGAATAACATTTGATTCTGACCATCATCATACCATCCCTCCAGAGCATTTCCTTAGTCAATGCGATCCCAAATCACTTATACCATTGAGTCTCCCCACTGAGACTCCACCTACCGCCACAATATGACTGCACTGTCATCTAAAATAGAAATCCACTACCATTGTCTATTCCTACATCTAAGTGAAATCTGAAAAAATCCCCCATTTCTCTCCCAGAATCCCTAGATTCACAAACCACTTCCTTTTAAGAATTCCTTATCAATGCATATTCCACAATGTTACCCATTTACGAGGTGTATGAGATCTGAAAATAACAATCCTAGAGAAACACCATCCACCACCTCTATCATAAGTCTAGATATCACTAAGAAAAGATATACCTGAAGCTCTTGTGATATGTGTAGACCACAAATCACTCCTCGATGAGGTAATTCCATCACATCATCAGTGAAAAAACAAAAGCTATAAGATCTAAATCATTGGTGGAATAGTTACATTCATCGGAAAATAAAATCTCCAAACCATTGGATATCACTCCCAGTTGTTGCATTAGCATGCAACACAATCCTGAATAGGAATCATCATATAACACCTTGAACATCACCCCTTCCTCTAGAAACCTGATCTCTTTGGAACTAAACAAATTTACATTCAGATAGGTGACAACTACTCCACACTACTCACTCCACACAATGGATTGGCCTTTTATGGTCAGAGCTGTCAACTTGGTTTCTACCTGAGAAATATAAGGTATAAATCTCCAATAGTAGTTTGTTAGACACAGAAAAATGTGAACCTCAGCCAAATTCATGGGT
Organism: Viscum album; assembly: GCA_963277665.1. Classification (NCBI taxonomy): domain Eukaryota; kingdom Viridiplantae; phylum Streptophyta; class Magnoliopsida; order Santalales; family Viscaceae; genus Viscum; species Viscum album. The sequence continues at coordinate 1,100,002,522 of OY728157.1, forward strand.
GCTACCCAAGAAGAAACTGCATCAACCATCGACAATTCCATTATTACTCCCTACTAAGGCACCACATTCCTACAGAAGTTTACTTAACTTTTCCAAAACAATCACATTGATAAATTTACATTGATCTTATTGTGTTGTTGTATCTCTAGGGTTGTCCTAAAAAGCTCTGTATTCTCTTAATCTGACCTTGAGAATATCAAAATTTAATTGATGATTATTATGTTGAACCGGCCCAGCCACTCATGAATGAAAATTTTCATGATCCCCATGAACATGGCCAACGCGTTCGTAACACCGAATGGAATAACAATGAACTTGAAGTGCACAATCATTCCCTAGAAATTAGTCTTTAGGATGTAACCCTACTACACACTCAACTAGTGATATCAAGACCATAGATTGATCATGAAAAATCAATTAATTCCCTAAATCTAGTATAAATAATCATCTATCCCTGGAATAGGTTAACAGTTCTTGATAATTACCTAATTCAACCTCTAGTAGTCTATAAATAACCACATAACACAATTTCCCTTCTTCACAAGAAGAACCAGAGCACCACATGGGGACACACTATGCCGGATAAATTCCTTCCTCATCGTATCATTAATCTGGATATGCAACTCCCATATATCAAAAGATGACATCTGATAAAAATCAATTAAAATAAGAGAAGAACCAGGTTATAATTCTATCCCAGACTAAACATCATGTCGAGGGGGGTAGAGTCAAAACCTCTTTAGGGAAAAAATCTATGAACTCCCCCAAGAAACTATGATTCCCCTCCATCTATGTGTCCATAAATCACACTAACAGTATGGATAACAAGGAAAGAAGTAGATCCATGCACTGACTACCCTCCCAATAGCTCCACTCACCAATGAAAGCCACACACTACACTTCCACATCTGAAAACATTAATCGTCACTAGAATAGGTAGATAATATCATTCACATAAAACAACCATTTTATGCCTTGAAAGACAGTGTTCGACAAAATCTGTAATTTGAAGTGTTCGCACCATTATTGATGCGGCCCCAACAACTATCTACGTGCCCTAAAAACATAAAACAAGCTACACTGACCACCTATTGGTGTACATAACACAGGGTTCATGGAAAGTATCTATATATCCAGTCCCAAAGCATGTTCTTGAGAGTATGAATCTAAGAAGTGTTAAGCTTATGAATCAACCAAATAACAAGCAAGAGTACTGAAAAAAAAAATGATTGTACCACAGACGATCTCTGGCCCAATTGGAAATGCTGCCTCAGTGGCTTGCAATTTACCATGACCAGATCCTAGCCCCTCTACGATTGACCACCTCCCCAACCATTCCCTATTCGAGGTCCCTAGGTATCTCTCTGAGGCAGGACTTGTCCTGCACCATCTAACCTCATTGGAGAAGGGGCTTACTGTCCCTACTGCTAGAATTGCTTGGTGGGAACAACTTTTGAGGTGGATGCTGAACCTGCCCACATAAATCAGATAGGTCATGAGTCAGGCACTGTCCCTAGAGGTTCTTACAGCCTCCGCAAGCAATACACATCATCCCCCCCTGGGCTTTGGGAAAAGTGTGAGGACCAGAGTGTTGGAACTAAAACTTCAAGGGTTGGATCCCCGCTAGTTGAATACTAGAAGGCCCGGATGCCAAAGAATTTTTGTTCATGGCCTTCCCCCTTAATGAACTCATCTTTCCTCCCTCTCATGTTAGACCTCATTACAAGTGAATCCATTCCACTACAACATCCTTTTACTAAACCTCTATGTATGTTGGTAGGGTCAAGGGAGTAACCACATATTTTTGGGAAGGGTGGAGTGCCTCCTGTAAGTGCCTCACTCATGACACGTCATCCGAAAAGAGATCCAGAGAGAAATGTAGGAGATCCTTGAGCATGATCCCCAATTACATTAACTATATTCACCCCTTCTAGAGGGAGAGTGGCACATGCCTATTTTCCACATTTATTGTAAAGAAACAAATTCCTCTTAGAACTCCTTCAAAAAGTTATCCCATGAAGAATCAATATATTTCTTCTCCCCATGGTGAAGCATCCACCACTGATGCACTACTCCCCTCATCCGAATCACTATAAGAGGAACTCAGTACTCCATCAGAGCCTGGATAAAGCTGAAAGCAATTACCAACTCTTGAGTGAACTCTCCATTTCCTTGTCTGAAATGCTGCCCTTGTACATTCCTAGAGTCTTCCACTAGATGTCACAAAGCATCCTCTGTCATTAGTCATCCTCCTCAAGGGGATCAACCTTATCCCAATCATCTGGATTGGCCTCCTATGCCTCCACTACCTAATCCACTCGTGGACAACGACCACGTTCCATACATGAATTTTAAACATGGAACTCCTAAGACTGACCGGTATGGAATTTATTTAGGGTTTATAATAACTAATTACTATTTTAATTTCCTGGAAACACCGAAGACATACAAGAACAAAAGTCATCATGATGTATGTACCTTTCCAAGGGTATCTCCCTAGGAATTAGCATAACCTCACTAGGTCATTCAGTAAGTTCAGAGAAATTTCATTAGATCACAGGGTGCCATAAAATCCCAACTCCTAGCATGTCTTCCATATCCTATGTCACACAACAAGGTCACCCAACACTATAACCCTACCAACACATACAATCTTCATTATGCATAAATCAAATCTCGATCTTATCTATCATCAATCATCACTAATACCATTCTGTCATGACCCTCCATAATTATGATAAGGGAAGAGATATAAAGATATTGAGGGATTCCTTCCCCATGACGAATGATAGATAATAACCCACATGTCCCATCTCAAATAGGCCCTAGGGTGGCGAAAACACCAATGGTAACAAAAATCATAGAAAAACTGGAAGCATTACCCAATATTAGAAATCATTACCCAATATTATTAACCATGATTGAGAGATAATATTTACCAACCTCAGAAAACTACAAGACAAATATATATATAACGAAGTAAAAATCCATCCCACATGCATGGTTAAAGTAAAACTAATTAAAATACAAAGAAAAATCCAAGTTAATTAGAAAAATAAAACTAAACAGTGACACAAAAACCATCCACAACATATAATCTAGTAAGGTCTAGAATGGTTTGTATAATCACCCTAGAAACCTGAAAATAGTTTTATGTATGTAGGGTGATCATACAAGTATACTCAGTAGGGAAAAATCAAAGTCATTCTTTCACAAGTGGGAGAATCTTTCTAATTCTCAAGTGGGAAAACAACAGAAACTCAAAAGCACCTAACAATGTATACTATCTACCCCAACCATAGTAAGGAATTATCACAAAATATCCCAAGTAATGTAATGTAATATAATAAGAACATCGATATTTGGATACCCCACATAACTTCCCACAAGTTAATAGCTCATCCCTAGCAAAAAACGTCCTGATCCTACCACGCCCTTCTACAATCCCCTCTATCACAAACATCCCACACATACCTGGCCCATAACCACCTCACATCTTCCCCACATACACATGTGCCACAACCACAATGTATCACACTAAAAAACACAAAGGCTTCTTCATGAAGACAAAAGGGAAACTAAACCACCACTCACACAATCAATACCATAAATTAGATATTAAAACTCAATCTATTACATCCTACCCAATGAACGTTGAGAGATAAATTCCTAGAATATGGGGTAGGGTATAGTCAGTTAACGACAATAAAATACCCCACCAGGATTTTGGGAAAGACACCCTCCCCCATAGCAAAGGTGGTGTTCAGAAAATATTACTCTACATGGGTGGGGTTCATATAGAAAACATAAGGAACTACACATTTATATTTATAGGTAAAAACACTCCTCCCATCCTATATATTTCTAAACATACAACCATTCCCCTCAAAACCACCATATCTGCTACCCTACATGCACGTACTACCATGAATGATGGTCACTTGAACGCCACTTCACTACAAGCCCGGATTTGAAACATACCCCCAGCCGATTCAGTTAGGAAATTATCATTCTTTATTATCAAATAACTAATTTCATTATTACATCCTTACCTAGGAAACTGACAAGCAAAAAATCTTCAACTATTCACAGAAGGCTAAAATCCACTAAACACTCCCCCTAACAAAACACACATCAAACAACCCACTTCGTTTTTTATTTCCATTTAACACACGTTCGTATTTGGACATTACCAACTTCAATATCCAATGTTATCGTTTCTTATTTATCCCCTCACAATGAAACCCGGAAGCCCCAAAACACAACTACTCCACACTCAGCACACCCATAATCATGAAATCATGACACAACCCAATCCTGTTGCCCCACTTCCCAACTACTACCTAGAAGCAGTCCCACTGCACAACCTTTCTATCCATTCCATAGTGAATCAATCTATAAAACCAAGATACCATCACACTTACAATACTTCCATGTACACACATTCACAGATATCAAACATGGTGAATTTAAATTTGGCCAACTTTTCTTTAAATTCCACTTTCAAAAGAAGTCATGATCACAAAAGGGTTTTCATCCTAGGGCATCAATTCCATTTTAACCGATTATAAGGTATTATTCAGATTGATATATATTAAATTTATTAAGAGGGAATCATTAATTATTTTAAAGCATCACCCTTTCGTAGGAAATAAACATCATCTACCATGATTTTCATAAACCATACGGCTAAAACAGATCACATCATTAACAAAAATAATAATAATAATAGGCGATCAACATCAACAACTCTGAGGAATTACTATATTTTTATGTCTTTTAATGTGTTTTTAGGGTTTTAGGTGAATTAATGGTTTTATATATTTTTTTATTTGCAAGGTTTTTTATGTTTTTAATGATTTTCGTTATAATTTTTAGGGGTTTTAGGGGTTTTATGTGTTTAGGGATATTTTTAGTACTTTTTCGATTTTATGGGTTTTTGGAATTTTTATGTCTATTATTAATTTTAGGGATTTTAGCATTGTTAGGTTTCCTATGGGTTATATGTTTTTTTAGGGTATTTAGTTTTTGTTAGGTTTTATAATGGATTTTTAGGATTTTTTTAATTGTTTTTTATTTTTAGTGCTTCATTAATGTTTTTATGGTTTTTATGTGGTTTTGGGATTTGGAGGGTTTTAGGATTTTAGGGTTTTCTTGGTTTTGGAGTTTGTTTTTTATTTTTTAAGTTTTCTATTGTTTTTACAGTTTTTAATGTTTTAGGGGGTTAAAAGGTTTTTGATTATTAGTGGTTTTATGGGTTTTATGTAGTTTTAGTGGTTTTATGATTATTTGAGTGTTTTATGGTTTTAGGGCTTTTAGTGTTTTTTGTGTCTTTAGGGATTTTAGTAATTTTTTAATTTATATGTATTTATATGTATTTATATGTTTTTATTGTTCTCGTATAGTTTTTCTGGGTTTTTAGCATATTTTACGTTTTTAGGGTTTTCTAAAGATTCTTTAAGAATTTAATGGGTTTGTAAGGTCATCAGGGATTTTGAGGGTTTTATGAGTTTTTATATTTTTTAGGATTATTAGTGATTTCTAGGTTTCTTATGGGTATTACAAGTTTTTTTAGTATTTTATGTTTTTCAATGGGTTTTTAAGGGTTTAAGGGGTTTTTAAATTATTATGTATTTTTATGGATTTTTATTGTTTTTGGGTTTTTTAGATATTTGGAGGTTTTAGGATTTATAGTATTAAGGTTTTTATGGTATTTTTGGTGTTTTAGGGTTTTTTTTGGGTTTTAGGAGTTTAAATGGTTTTTGTGGTTTTTGTAGTTTGGTATGGTTTTTATCGATATTTATGTTTTTTATTTCTTTAGAGGTTTTTAGAGGTTTTAGAGGTTTTAAATATATTTAGGGTCTTTCATGATTTTTCACGTTTCTTATGAATTTTAGCGGTTTTATGTGTTTTTTTGGTTTTTATGGTTTTATTTGGATATTTTAGGGTTTTTATATTTTCCTACATTTTTAGTGTTTTTTGGGATTTAATTATTTTTTGGGATTTTAAGGATTTGGAGGGTTTATATGTTTTAAGGACTTTTTAGGGGTTTTACTTTTTTTTATGTTTTATTGTTTTCTTAGTGATTTTTAGTTTTTTGGTGTTTTTTATATTTTATTTATTTTTAGGGATTTTTTACATTTTTTAGATTTTAGGGACTTTTTTTATCGTTTTTATGTATTTTAAGGTATAAATGGGTTCTATGATTTTTCAACGTTTTTAGGGTTTGTATGAGTTTTTATTTTTTTTAAGGGTTTTAGAGTTTTTTCAAATTTTTTAGTCATTTAAATGGTTTTTAGTGTTTTTGTGGGTTTTTGTTTTTTCTGGGGTTTTATGGTTTCCTTTATGGTTTTTATGAGGTTTTATAATTTTTAGAGGTTTTTGGGGCTTTAGGGTATTTTTAAGGTGTTTTAGGGTTTTTATCATTTTTAATGTTTTGAGGTGTTTTATATGTTTTGCGATTTTTATTTTTTTTAGGGGTTTGACAATGTTCTGGGTGATTTAATATTTTTTATGGATATATTGTAATATAAGGTTTTTTATGGTTTTTAGGGATTTTCTTGGTTTATGGTTTTTAGGATTTTTTAGTGTTTTTAGTTTTTTTCTGTTATTAATGGTTCTAAGTGGTTTTATGTTTTTACAACATTTTTAGGGGTTTTAATGAATTTTTTTGGATTTTGAGGGATTTTTATGTATTTTCATGTTTTTTATATTTTGTGGTGTTTTACAGATTTTGAGTGTTTTTAGGGTTTTATGATCTTTGAAGGTTTTATTTTTTTTGATTTTGTTAGGGTTTTTATGTTTATCATATATTTTTTATGTTTTAAAGGGTTTGAAGTGGACTTAGATTATTTAGTGCGATTTATAGTTTTTATAGGTTTTTAAGGTATTTATTTGTTTTGTTGTTTAAAAGGGTTTTAGTGTTTTTAGCATTTTTATGTTTTTGGAGGTTTTAGGTGCTTTTAGGATTGTAATGTTTTCTTATGGTTTTTAGTGATTTTAGGTTTTTTACATTTTTAAGAATCTTTATGGCTATTTTCAGGATTTTTTTTTTGGATTTTTAGTGTTTAAAGGGTTTTGATGGGTTTTAGTGTATATATGGATTTTGAGGGTTCTTTGAGTGTTTAGTGTTTTAGTGTCTTTAATGATATTCAGGGGTTTATATTTCTTATGGGATTTAGTGTTTTTTTGTATTTTTAGGTCGTTTAGTGGATTTTAGTGTTTTTTGGTTTTTAAGGATTTCTTGGGGTTTTTTCGGTTATAGGGTTTTTTATGTTTTTAGGTATTTTTAGTAATTTCATGGTTTTTCTGATTTTTTTGGTATTTAGGGTTTTTATGGTTTTTATTTTTTTTGGGTTTTTATCATTTTTTGGGTTTTAGGGGCTTTTTGTGTTTTTATATGGATTTCATATAGTTTTCCCAATTTTTTACTTTTTTGGGTTTTTTAGCAATTTTTTAGAATTTTTATGTTATTTCATTGATTTGGAAGATTTTGAGCGGTTTTAGTGTTTTCAAGGATTTATGAGGGGTTTTGTTATTGTGTTTTTAGGGTTTATTTTATATTTAGGGTTTTTATTGTTTTTTATAATTTTCATCATTTTTAGGGTTTTAAAGGGGTTTTATAGGTTTTTGTGGTTTTTAGGGTTTTTGTGGGGTTTAGGGGTTTTAAAGGATTGTGGGGTATTTATATTTCTAGTGGTTTTTAGGGGATTTTAAGGTCAGATATGTTTTTTAGTGTTTTTTGGGTTTTAAGAAATTTTTATTGTTTTTAGGTTTTTAGGGTGTTCATATGTGTTTTTAGGGATTTTGTGTTTTTTATATTTTTTGGGATTTTAGTATTTTTATTACTTTTATAGATTTTGTGGAATTTTCGTTGTTTTTATGTTCTATTTGTTTTTATCAATTCTATGGGTCTTATGTGTTTTTATATTTTTAAAGTTTTCTTAGGGTTTTTAGGTTATTTTAGTTTTTCCCCGTTTTAGGGATATTTATGGAATTTTAAATATTATATTCTATTTAGTATCTCGAGGAATTTTGAGGGGTTTAATGGGATTTGACGGTTTGGGTGGGCATTTTGGGAATTTATTAGAATTTTTATGGTTTTGAGAATTATATTAAAATTTTTATAGGGGTTTTTGTGTTTTTAGTGGATTTTTAATGGTTTTAAAGGGTTTATGATTTTTATTATTATAGTTGTTTTATGGGTTTTAGTTGTTTTTTGTGGTTTTTTGGGGTTTTAGTGTCATTTAATTTGTTTAGTGTTTGTAGGTTTTTTTATGAGTTTATGTTTTTTATATTTCTGATACCTTTTTAGCATTTTTATGATTTTATTTTGTTTTTTATATTTTTATGGATCTTTAGTGTTTTTTGCGTTTTTATTGATTTGGAGGGTTTTTAGGGATTTTAGGGTTTTTTTTGTTTTTTTATTATTAGTTTTTTTAGTTTGTATTTTTTTAATGTTTTTTTTGTTTGATGGGTGTTTAATGTTTTAGTGTGTATTTACGGTTTTAATTAATTTTTTTGGTTTTTATGGTTTTTAGCGGTTTTTTATTTTTCATGGGGTTTTAGGCTTTTTATCGTATAATTAGGGTTTTAGGAATTTTATGTTTTTAGGGATCATATGTTTCTTTATGTTTTAAGGTTTTTATTGTGGTTTTCATGTGTTTAATTAATTTTTATGTTTTTTTATTTTTAGAGGGTTTTATGATTTTTATGGGATTTTAGGGTTTTTTTTTGGATTTTGAGGGTTTTAAAGTTATTTTTAGGCTTTTATGGATTTTAGTGTATTAAAGATTTTTTTGTTTTTAGAGGATTTTAGTGTTTTTAGGTTTTTAAGGTTTTGTTTTTTTAGAGTTTTATGGGTTTTTATTTATTTATTGGTTTAGGTATTTTTAGGATCTTTATGTTATCTAGGGTTTTTATGGATTTTTAAGATTTTAGGGTTTATGATTTTTAGTGTCTTTATGACTTTTATGGTATTAGTGTTTTCTATGTTTGTCATGGTTTTATTTATTTTAAACTTTTTTTTAAAATTTTCAGGTTATAATGGGGTTTTTTGAGTTTTTGGTTGTGTTCAATGTTTTTAAGAGTTCTAAGGGTTTTAGTCATTTTAGAGGTTTTTTGGTTGTTAAAGATTTTATTTTTTTTTATTGCTTTTTGGATATTTTTCCATTTTTTAGTTTTTAGGGGTATTAATATTATTTACGTTTTTTGTGTTTTTAGTGTTTTTGGAGACTTTTACATTTTAGGATATTATTATGGATTATTCAGAATTTTTATAGTTTTTAGAATTTTTGGTGATTTTTGGGGGGTTTCAGTGGTATTAATAGTTTTTTGGTTTTCAAATGGTTTATATGGTGTATTGGGGGTTTTATGGGGTTTTTAGTATTTTGGGGTCAAATGGTTATTTATAATTTCTTAATACTTTTAGGGGTTTAAACGATATCCACGGTTTTTCTGGATTTGTTGGGGTTTTATTGTTTTTAAGGGTTTTACGGTTTTTGTGGGATTTTAGGGTTTTTACGTATCATTAAGGTTTTTATAGTTTTTTAGTGTTTAGGGGTTTTATGTGTTTTTAGTTTTTTAATGCTTCCTTATGGATTTTATGAATTTTTTGGTCTTTGGTATTTTTAATTATTTTAGGGAATTTTTAATATTTTTACGGTTTTTATGGTTTTAATGGGTTTTAGTGTTTTTGGATTATGAGGGATTTAATTTTTTTATGGATATTTGGATTTTTTTGTTTTTATCATTTTTAGGTTTTTTGGGGTTTTAAGTGCATTGATGTTTTTATGGTTTTCGTAGGGGGTTTTAAGGGTTTTTTACATTTTTTGGGATTCTTTAGAATTTTGTAGGATTTTTATTTTTAGGGTTTTTAGAGATTTTGAGAGTATTTTTTTGGTTTTTAAGTTTTAGGGTATTTAAGATATTTATAGTTTTTTATGTTTTTATGGGTTGAGAGGGTTTTATAGATTTTAGTGGGTTTTTAGGGTTCTTAAAGTTTTGTTTTGTTTATTTATTTGTAATATGGTTTTAATGATTTTTATTAGTTTTTTGATTTTTCGTTCATTTAGTGTTTTTAGAGTTGGTAGGTTATTTATACGTTTTAATATTTTTAGGTTTTTATATTTTTATTATGGTTCTTCAAGGGGTTTTAGGGGTTTTACATTTTTATGAATTTTTAGGGATTCATTAGAGTTTTATTGCTTTAATGGATATTTTGATATTTTGATGGATTTTTTGGATTTTAGGGTTTCTAGTGTTTCATAAGGTATTTAGTGTCTTTAAGGTTTTACAGGGGTTTTGAGTATTTTCTAGTTTTTAATGTTTCATTAGGATTTCTCAGATTTTTCATGGTTTTTATGTTTATTGAGATTATTAGATTTTTTTTGGATTTTGAGTGATGTTTAGTTTTCGTGGGATTTTTATTTTTTTTGGATTTTCAGGTTTTTTTGGACTTCCATTTTTTTTTTGAGTTTTCTAAGGATTTAATTTTTTTATAAATTGTTAACTTCTTTGGGGATAAATTAATTTTAAATTTTTGTGGTTTTAATGATTTTATGAATTTTTAATGGTTTATTTGTTGTTTTATTAATTTTTAAGGTTTTTTTTGGTTTTTAATATCTTTTAGCATTTTTGAGTTTTTTATTTTTTAAATGGGTTTAACTCCTTTTAGGTTTAAAGGATTTATATGGATATTTTTAGGTTCTTATTTTTTTTTGACATTTTTAGGGATTTTAATCCTCCTTTATTATGTTTATGAGTTTTTTTTGAGTTTTTAGGAATTTTGGGGGGTTTTAATGTTTTAGGGTTTTTATGGGTTTTAAGTGTTTTAAGTGTTTTATTTATTCAGGGTTTTCATAGGGTATTTTAAGGTTTTTATATTTTTTATGTCTTTATGGTTTTAGGGTTTTAATGTTTTTTATGATTTTTCAGGGAGTTTGAGGTTTTTAGGGATTTTAGGGTTTTTATGGTTTTTCCAAATTATATATTTTTTATGGGTTTAAAGTGTTTTTAGGGTTGTAATTTTTTCCTTGGGTTTTTTTCGGTTTATAGGGTTTTTAAGGTTTTTAAAGATTTTTAGTAATTTTTTTATGATGTTTGTGGTTTTTTGTTGTTTTTTGGTATTTTTAGGGGTTTTATTTCATTTATGAGTTTTCTAATTTTATGTTTTTATGGGTTCTTAGTGTTTTTAGGTTTTCAAAGGTTTCCTAGGGGTTTTAAAGTTTGTTAAGGTTTCTTATATTTTTGGGGGTCTGTAGGGATTTATGGGATTTTGATGGGTTTTTAGTATTGAAGTATTTTGATTTTATTAGTGTTACTTAAGGTTATTGGGGTTTTTAAAATTTTGTAATTATTTGATATTTTTAGTGTTTTAAGTGTTTTTATTATTTTATTTTTTGCTAATTTTTTTAGGTTTTAGGGGTTTTTATAGTATTAGGGATTTTTAGGGGTTTTTACTATTTTTTATTGCATTTAGTGAATTTTATGGTGTTTATAATTTTTTGGTGTTTTCGGTTTTTATGGGTTTTTTTTGGTGTTTTGAGTTTTTTAAATTTTTAGGGTTTTATGGAATTTTTCTGGTTTATTATTTTGTTTTTGGTTTAAAGTGGTTATTTGGGTTTTTAGTTTTTATGGTTTTTCTGGGTTTTTAGAGATATTGGGGTCATTTAGGTTTTAAGTGTTCATAGGTTTTTTGGCAGTTTTATGTTATTTTTGGTTTTTGAGGTTCGATTTTGGGTTTTATGGGTTTTAGAATTTTTATGTTTTTTGGTATTTTTAGGGATTTGTTGGTTTTTTATTTTATAGGGATTTTGGATTTTTAGGGGTTTTAGAGGGTTTTATAATTTTTATAGTATTTAGGGGTTTTATGTTTGTTTGATGTTTTTAAGGTTTCCTTGGTGTCTTTCAGGTTTTTTTGAGTCATTTACATTTGAGGAATTTTAATGGAATATTTAGGAATTTTATGTATTTTTTGGAGAATAAAAGAAGGTTTTGGTTTTGCACGTTTTTCGGGGTTTTAGGTTTTTTTTATGTTTTTAGACATATTTAGGGTTTAAATTATTATTATGCGTTTTTAGTTTTAAATGTATTTTTTTTAGTTTTTATGTTTTTTTGGTTTTTAGGGTTTGTTTAGTGATTTTTATTTTATAATATATTTAGGGACTTTAGAGGATTTTACCGTCTTTAGCGGTCTTTATTGTTTTTATGGGTTTATAGGGTTTCTTAATGATTTTATTATGTTTATGGTTTTTTGTTACTTATGTTTTTAGGGGATTTAAATGTTTTTATGTTTTTAAGGTTTTCTTATTGTTTTTAGGGTGTTTAGGGTTTTTATGTTTTTAGTGATTTTTAGGGGTTTTAGAAATTGTATGCATTTAAGGGTTCATAGGTATTTTGAGGGTTTTTAATGTTTTTAGGGATTTTTGGGTTTTTCTTCATTTTTATGTTTTATAGGGTTTTAAACGGTTTTCATAGTTCGTTATTGTTTGTAATTGTTTAATTGGTTTTTATAGTTTTATAGTTTTGGGAGTCTTTATTTCTATTTATGGGTTTTTTGGTTTTTAGCATTTTTTGTTGTTTTAGAGGGTTTTAGGGGTTTTCAAAACTGTTAAGTTTTGAAGAAATGTTTTAATTTTTAGCTGGTCTAAGTGTTTCTAGGATTATATTGTTTTCTAAGTGCTTTTCAAGGATTTTATTGGTTTTTACATTTTAGTGATTTTTATGATTTCGTTGGACTTTTTTCATTCCTTAGATTTTTTATCGATTTATGGGGTTTTATATGAGTTTTTTAGAGTTTTATGTTTTTTTCTGAGTTTCTTAACCTTTTAGGGGTTTAAAGGGGTTTAAAATCTTTTAGAGGTTTTTAGTGATTTTCTGATTTTTAGGGGTTTTATGGTTTTTTGTGGATTTTGGTTCCTTCTATGTTTTTAAAATGTTTTATGTTTTTAGGGGTATTAAGTGTTTTTATATTTTTATGGATTTCTTAATGGATTTTATGTTTGTAGGTGTTTTTATGTTTTATAGAATTTTTAGGGATTTCAAGGAAATTTTTGGTGTTTTATAGGTTTGATTGTATTTTGAGGGTTTAATATATTTTTTAGGTTTTAAGGTTTCTAGTGCTTTTTTGGTTTTTATGGGTTTTATGTGATTTTAATTTTAATTTTTTTCTTATAGATTTTAATGGGTTTTGTGTTTTTTAGGTATTTAGTTTTTTTAGGTTTTTTTTTTATTTTTGGGGTATTTTGATTTTTAGGGATTTAGAGAGATTTGGGGTTTTCATGGTTCTCATTAATTTTGTGGGTTCTTATGAGATATATGTGTTCTTTGGATTTTATATTTTTCTATTGGTTTTTTAGGGTTTTTATAATTTTTGAAATTTTTAGGCATTTTTATGTTTTTTTATATTTTTATAGTTTCATGGGGTTTTAGGTATTTTTAGTGTTTTTAGGAGTTTTAGTGTTTTTATGATTGGTTTGAGATTTTTAATATTTTTGGAGTTTTCTAGGGTCTTTATGGGTGTTTATAATATTTATCATTTTTAGATGATTAATGTGAATTTAGAGTTTTTAGTGTGTTTTTAAGGGTTTTATGGGAGTTATGGTCTTTTATGTATTTTAGGGTCTATTTGTTTTATGATTTATAGGGGTTTTATTTGTTCTTAGGATTTTGTGGTCTTCATAGGAAGTTTTTTTAGGTTTTTAGGGTTCTAAATATTTAGATGTCTTAATGTGTTTGGAGGATATTTATAGTTTTACTGTTTTTAGGGATTTAAATTATTTTATGGTGTTTAGTGTATTTTATTGTTATTAGTGTGCTTTGTTATTTAATTGGTTTTACGTGTTTCATGTTTTTATGGTTTTCTATGTTATTTTCATGGTTTTCAATCTTTTATACAATTTATTTATTTTTATATAATTTTTTTGTATTTTAAGGGGTTTAGGGTTTTTGAGATTTTGAGGGACTTGGGATTTTGGGTTTTAATTATTCTTTTGGGGTTTTGAGGGTTTTTTTAGTTTTTTAGGGGTTTATAGTTTTTTATTGTTTTTTTATTAATTTTAGGGGATTTAAGGGATTTAATTATTTTTAATGATTTTTACAGGTTTTAAATGTTTTTAGGGTCTTTAAGGATTTTATTCGTTTTTTGGTTTTTAGTGGATTTTTTGGTTACTAGTGTAATTTTGGGGTTTTAGTGTTTTTATGTTTTTATGGGTATTTAGTGTTCCTTGTTTTTTACGGTTTTATATGGTGCTTTTATTTATTTTTATGGTTTTTAGGATTTTTGTCGGTATTGATGATTTTACTGGATTTTGAGGGGTCTTAGGATTTTTTATGGATTTTAAGGATTTATATATTTTTAGGGATTTTAAGTGATTTTAGTTTTTTATAGTTTTCATTGTGTTTTTTAGGGTTTTACTGTTTTTTATGATTTTATATATTATTTGGGATTTTTTTTTATTTTTTGGGATTTTTAGTGTTTTTGGGGTTATTGGGGATTTAGGGAATTTTGGGTTTTAGGGTTTTTATTTTATTAGGGGTTTAATGTGTTTCTAGGTTTTTACTATTTTCTTAGTGTTATTATGTTTTTTAACTATTTATTGATTTTGAGGGATTTTTATGGTTTTTTTGTGGTTCTAAGGATTTTAGGGGGGTTTTTTCTATTTTACGGTTTTATGTTTTTTGGGTTTTTAGGGTTTAGTTTCAGTTTTCTATGATTTAATTTTTTTAGAGTATTTAACTTATTTAGGAGTTTAGTGACTGCTTATATTTTTCATTGTTTTTTATGATTTATTAGTTTGTATGGTTTTTGTAGTATGTTTGGTTTTTTTATTTTTAGGGCTTTTTGGGTTTGATGGTCTTTTACAAATTTTAGAATTTCTTAGTATCTTTAAGGGTTTTAATCATTTTAATGATATTAATGATCTCTTCTAGATTTTCATGGTTTTTAGTATATTTTATATTTTTAGGGAATTTTAGTATTTTTTTTGTTTGAAGGGATTATTAGTGTTTTTATGATTTATAGGGATTTGTAGTGTTTTTAAAAACATTAATTTGTTTATGGGTTTTATGTGTTTTTATGTTATTAAGGTTTTTGTAGGTTGTTTTTGGGTTTTTAGGGTGTACTCAGTTTTTAGGAATATCTAGTAATTTTATAGAAATTGTAAGGTTTTGGGATTTTAGGTATTTTAGGGGTTTTAAGGATTTTAGGGTTTATAGGGTTTTCATGGGTTTGGGGGGTGTTTATTTGAGTTTTTTGGGCTTCCAAAAGGTTTAGTGTTTTTAAATATTTATATATTTAAAGGGTTTTTAGAGGTCTTAGTGGGTTTTATTATTATTATGAGTTTATAGGGTGTTTACTATATTTATTGTTATGTAATATTTTTAGCGGTTATTAGGATCTCCTTGGGTTTTTATCATTTTACTGTTTTTATAGTCTTTATGTGTTTTCATGTTTTTTAGGTTTTTTTTGATTTTTTCAAGGTTTATAGGGGTTTCTGCATTTTTATAAATATTTAGGGAATTTAATTATTTTTATGGTTTTATAATATTTTATATATATATTGAAGGGATTTTGGATTTTTAGGGCTTTTAGTGACATTTATGTTTTTAGGGGTTTTATGCAATTTTATATTTTTATGGGTTTCTTAGGATTTTCTATGGACATTATGAATTTATGTTTTTAGAGATATTTAGGGATTTATAGGGATTTTAGTGTTTTTTTATTTCTAGAGATCTCTATGGTTATTAATTATTTTATGGTTTTTATGGTTTTTTGGTTGTTTAGGGGTTTTATGTTTTTTTTAGATTTTTATGGTTTCATTTGGAGTTTTCATTAATTTTAGGGTTTTTAAATTTTTATGGATATCTTGGGATTTTTCCATTTTTTATGGGAAGTTAAGTGGTTTTTACGTTTCTATGGTTTTTATGGTTTTATTAGTTTTTAATGTTTTTTTGAGTTTAAAGGGGTTTAATGGATTTTTAAATATTTTAATGTTATTATGGGTATAATGGGTTTTATAAGTTTTACTGTTTGTTTTGTTATTATGTGTTTTTAGAATTTTTATGGGTTTGGGGGTTTTGTGGTTTTAGTGATTTTTAGTGGGTTTATAGTTATTTTCATGTTTTAAGCTATTTTTATTTTTTATGGGTTTTAAATATTTTTAGGTTTTTATCATTTTCTTATGATTCTATAGAGTATTAGGGGTTTTTACAATGTAAGGATTTTTTATGCCTTTTTATGATTTTTTGTTTTAATAGTATTTTAAGGGTTTTTGGGTTATTATGTGTTTTTTGGCCATTTAGGGTTTTTAGGGGGGAGTTTGTGTTTTTTAGGGTTTGTATAGTATTTTGAGTATTTTAATGATTTTTCTGGTTAAATGGGTTTTAGAGTATTTATTGGTATTAGGATATTTATGGGTTTTTTTTTACGATTTTAGGGGATTTATGATTTTAGGAGTTTTTTGGGACTTTTATGGATTTTTTTTTAATTTTATGTTTTTTTGGGATTTAATGGTTTTATGGTGTTATGGTTTTCAAATGGATTTTCTAGGTTTTTAGTATTTTTTATTTTTTGGATATTTTTATCATTTGTTTATGATATTGAGGGATTTATAGTTTTTCTAATGATTTTAATGGCTCTTAGGGTTCTTTTGTGTTTTTGGGATTTTAAGGGTTTTTAGGTTTTTAGGGGATTAAGGTGTTTTTATGGTTTTATGGTTTTCTTTCAATTTTTCATGGTTTTTAGGGGGTTTAAATATTATGGGATATTTATGGCATGTTTATAAATTTAATGTTTTCTAGTGTTTTCGGGATTTTTTGGTGTTTTGTAGGGTTTTTGGTTTTTTGGTTTTTTGGTTTTTTGGAGTAATTATTATTATTTTTGAGGTTTTACAGTTTCTATGTTTTTTAATTTTTTTATCATTTTAAATGGTTTAAAATATTTTTGATCTTTTTCTACTTTTTTATAGTTTATATTGGATTTATGACTTTTTTTATTATTTTAATTTTTTTATTGTTATCAGGGGTTTTAAGTATTTAGGGAATTTTAGTTAATTTTTGGAATTGTTTAGGTTTTAGATGTTTATTGGGTAATTAGGATTTTTAGGTTTTCTTATGGGGTTTTCATGTTTTTATGGGTTTTAATGTTTGTATGTATTTTGAGAGTTTTTTAGGATTTTTGTGGGTTTTAATAGTTTTTAGGGACTTTAAGGGTTTTAGGGGTTTTCAGGTTTTCAGGTATCTTTTTTAAGGGTATTTTTTTCAGATTTTAATGTTTTTACTGTTTTGTAGAGTTTCTAATGTTTTTAGGGGAATAAAGGGATTTATTTTTTTATTGTTTGTTAGGTTTTAGGGGTTTTTATAGTTTTTATATTTTAATGGGTTTTATGGGTTTTCACGGGTTTTAGGGTTTTAGGGTTTGTTAGCATTTTAGGATATTAGGTATTTATTTGTTGTTTAGTTTTGTGTTTTTCTTAGTGTTTTGAAGGAATTTAAGGGGTTTTTTAGGTTTCTAGTGTTTTTAGAAATTTTTTATGATTTTATGGTGTTGAGGAATTGTAGGCATTCTGAGGGTTATTAGTGATATTTATGGATTAATTTTTTTTATCAAATTTAGGGGTTTTAGGTATTTTTATTGGTTTATGTTTTTAGGGTTTTCCTAATGGTTTTCACAGATTATTTGGTTTTTATGTTTTTGGGATTTTTATTGGATTTATCTGATATTATTTATTTTTTATGGATTAAAGAAATTTAGTGGGGTTTTAGGGTTTTTATTTATTTATTTTTTATGTTTTAATGGTATTTTATTTTGTTAGGGTTTTTATGATTTTTTGGGTTTCATTATCATTTTGGGGGTTTAAAGGGATTATAGTGGTTTTTATGGTTTTTATGGTGTTTTGAGGATTTTTATGACATTTAGGTGTTTTATGGTTTATTGTGGCTTTTTGGGTTTCATGGGACATTATGGGTTTGTAGTATTTTTCTGGTCTTTATGGGATATATTTTTTTTGGTTTTTAAGGTTTTATTTAGGGTTTTTATGTTTTTTGGGTGTTTTATGTTTTTTGGGATTTGAGATTTTTGGATTTTAATGTGTTTTAATGTTTTTAGGGATTTTGGGAGGATTTGGGGGGTTTGGGAGTATAGGGGTTTTAAGTGTTTTTAGGATTTTTGGGATTTCCTTTGTTTTTTAGGATTTTTAGGGTTTTTACATTTATAGGTATTTTTAATAACATTTTACAATTTTTAGGGGGTTTTAGGTTTTTAGGGGTTTTCAAGGATATTAGGGTTGTTAGGGTTTTAGGGTTCCCATGGTTTTTATTTTATTTTATGGGATTCTTAGTTTGTCTAGGATTTCCGATTTTTTTTGAGTTTTTAATCATTTTTTGCAGTTTAAATGAATTTTATAGTTTTTAGTTTTTTTTAGGATATTTAGGGGGTTTGAGGTTTTTAATGTATTTAGTCATTACTATGTTTTTTGGGCAGTATTAGGGTTTTAGCTTTTTTATGGGTTGTTTAATTTTTTTAGGTTTTTTAGATGTTTTAATTTTTTTTAGAATTTTAAGGTCTTTTAGGGTTTTTCATGGTTTTTAGCGATTTTTAGGTTTTTACGTCTATTTTGCGGCTTTTATAATTTTGATGAACTTTAGGGGAATAATGAATTTTAACAGTTTTTAGGGGTTTTCGGGTTTTTATGGGTTTAGATATTTTTTCAATTTTAGTGGTTTTAAGTGTTTTTAGGTATTTATGGTTTTTTTTCTTTGTATTTTGGGTCTTTTATGTTTTTGTATATTTTAATGTATTTTTAACAATTTTTAGGGTTTTTAGGGTTTTTAGGGATTTTGAGACATTTTAGGGGGTTTATGTTTTTTTAGTATTTTTATTTTTTTGGATTTTAAGGGGTTTTAAGAGTTTTTTGTTTTTTTACATTTTCTATGTATTTTTCATGGTCTTTAGGGTTCTTTAAATTTTAGGGATATTTAGGGATATTTAGGGATTTTAGGATATTTTTGATTGTTATGGGGTTTTAGGGATTTCATGTTTGAGGGTTTTTGGGTTGTTTATGGTTTTTGGGTTTGGTTGATTGCGGGTGGGGTTAGGGTTTTTTTATTATCTTAGGGTTTTTAGATTGTTAGTGTAATTTATTTATTTTAGTGTTTTAAACATTTTTAGAGATTTAAAGGGTTTTTAATTTTTGAGTGGTTTTTAGGATTATATGTGAATTAGGGGGTTTTAATGGGTTTTAATGGTTTTTAAGAGATTTTAAGGTTTTATGGGTCTTTAATTTTTTTTGGATATTTAGTTTTTTTTACATTTTTAAACCCTACAAACCATAAGATTCCTTGTAATGCCTCAAAATCCCAATAAACCCTAAAAGTCCTTAAAAATCCCCAAAAAATCCCGAAATATTTTAAAAAACCTAAAACCATGTAAAAAATAAAATATATTACAAACTAAATAACATTCAAAACCCCTAAAAATTAAAATACCTAAAAACCCTAAAGACACTAAAAATCCAAATAACCCCATAAAAATCATAAAATCCATTGAAAGAAAAAAAAATACTAAAAACTCATTAAAATTGTAAAAACCAACTAAAAACACTAAATACCTTTAATCCCTTAAATAATTAAAATTTTCTAATAAACCCTTAAATGATAAAAATCTCTATATAACCCTTAAAACCCAAAAACCCATAAAAATCGTAAAAAGCCTAAATATCCGTAAAATAACCTTAAAAATAATAAAAATAATAAAAATCCTTAAATTTTCTAAATACATAAAAACCCGAAAAACCCAAAAATCTAATAAGAAAACCATAAAAACACGAAAACACCTAAAATCCCAATGCAACATGAAGGATGACTCAAGTCTATAAACAATATGATGTTCCACCATTAAGGTATACTCGGTAGAGATTGCTTTATTTGAAACAAGTTCTTCCCACTCCTTTATATCTCGTTTTCTAAATGCTTAAACATTGAAAAGAACTGATGTTCTTTTTTATTGGATTAGGGACACTTCTTGCAAAGAGAAAAGATAAGGGATTTAATTTTCATTCATTTTCGTTATCAATTGGTGATGTCTAGTTAGTCTAATATTTCACCCTTGATATATATATTTTTGAAATCATCATCAATATGGTTCGGAATATTTATCATCATGTTGTGCTTGATTGATATTATTGGTAGGTCTCATTTTATGTGGATGATGGGTGGTAAGGAGTGTTTTTGGAAGATATTAATTCATGGTCAATACATATAAGACTTTTCCACCAAGAGATGTTGTGTTTTTTTTCAATTGTAGTAGTTGAGCCTGATGATGTTACATCTATTTTTGATCTTCATGCTGTAGTTTGGGAATTTCTTAAAAAAATTTGAATTCATTTATATAATTTTTTTCTTTGGAGGAAGGTATATTTTATGATTTATTTAGTTCTATGTACAGAGTTGATTTTGATACATCCTAATCATATGTCCCCAGAATAACTAAAAGAGGTCAAGATTCAATTGGGTGATATGTTGGAGAATGTATTTCCCCAAGTGTTTCAACACAAGAATTCGAGATTCACTTTTACCAGAAGGATGATAGATAATTTTGATTGTATATCATATGTTGAATAATGTAATAGTTTTGAAAATGTATCCTTTTCATCATGTGGAATATTTGTTCTATCATTTAATGGGGGAAAAGTGGATTTCAAATATCAATATTTGTCCAGGTTATCATCATCTTACGTTTTTTGAGTTTGATATACAAAATATGAAAAAAAAATTATAGTATGGACATTAAAAATATATAGTGATTCCATTTTTTCTATCAATCATCGGTGATGTTTTTATGGTTATGATGAATCATATTTTCCATCAGTATCATGACACTTTTTTGTAGTGTTCATGTATGATAATTTTTTTTATTTGATATCTGATCATGAACAAAAGAATCATTTGTGTTTCGTCATTGAAATCCATAGGAGACACTATTTGTATTGAAATATTTGAAAATAATATTTTTGGAACGAATAAGTGATGTTATTGAGACATTTGATTTTTTAGCATTGCTTATCATTTGATCATGAGAAGGTAAAAGTAGTTTTTCTATTGGGTAGAGCTATGGAATTTCCTTATGAATCAGAGCTTCCACAATATTTTTAGATATTATCGATAATTCTTTCTGAATTTTAAAAATAAGAATCATCTTTGACAACTCTAAATTAATAGGGGTGAAATTTAAATTGGACCCAAAGTGGAATTGTTATTTTCATGGGAAAATATGAATATTATAATGGGCTTCTATTCTAATATGGTCTGAGCCCAGTATGTGGCATGTGGGTTTATATGATTATACTATTGTTTTTTTGATTATATATTTTGAAGGAGGATAATTTGGTTTCTTATGAATCTCATCAACTCCAATCTAATGAGAAGAATTTCCCCACTCATGATTTTAAGTTTCTATGGTTATGCATACAATTAAATGTTGGAAACAATATCTTTCTAAGGAGTGGTTAATAGTCTTTTCAAAAAATAAATTCTTCATCTATTTCTTCTCTCATAATGAAATTAATCTCAGAAAGAGGTTATGGGTGGAATACATTCAATGGATTGACTTTGACACAACCTACACCTTAGGAAAGTGGAATGTCCTTGCAGATAATCTTATCTGGAAATTACCATTGCAAGAATTATTAGAATCAAGGTAAGAGTATAAAATTATGGGGCTCTTCAATATATTTCACCTAAATTCTCATGAGGTTGTTTTTTGTATGGATCTGACCAATGATTTGATATTAACTTCTCTCCATGAGTCAATTATATATATCCAGTAGAAGGAAGATGAGTTCAAAGGAATTTGGGAAACCCTTTAGGATGGGGAGACTGCTTCCGGATGGCATCTCTCTTCATAATTTATTTTTAGTTTCAGGGATACATATTTGATCCCAACATCTATGAGTAGATCAATATTGTTTGACTATCATAGTTAATTTTGAGAAATTTATTAAGGAAAAAAAGATGTATGATGACTTGAAACACCAATTCTATTGGTTGAGTATGAAGTGTAACTTGGGAGATAATAAGTAACAATTTTACACCTTCTAATAGATAATGGTAGAGATTCTGAAACCATATGGTTTTATTTAGCCACATCAGATTCTGATTTGAATATGGGAATAGGTTTCCACGGTCATCATTTTTTGGATTACTATGGAATCCATGAGGGATAAATTCTATATGGGAAATGATTTATTGGTTAGAAAAGATTTCACATTTAGTTTTTATTGGGACACCATTAATGTTTATGATATGGGTATGATGTATGTGGAGGAGACCATGAGGTTTCATGTGGATTATAGAGCCACATTATTACTTAGGGGGCATAGGTTTAGACGAAGGTTGCATAGGCATCTTAAAGAGGATATGTGTACTAGGAATAGTCTGAGTATATATTATTATCCATTGAACAAAGGTTAGACAAAGTGTTTTATTCATATCTAGAGGATATACTCCCAGTAATTTCATAGATTTTATGGATCATGATATATCCATCTATAACATGGTGTGTTTTGTTAATAAAATAGTAATCATTCAATGATTAGAACAGAACCTTTCGTAAATTTGTATGGTCATCTATGTAGGTCACTTATCTATTATTATGAGGATTGAGGGGCCACATTGGTGGGACTATGTTTTTTTAAATAGACATCATCGAGGGTTCATAATATTCACCATCATTTGTTTATAGATAATACTTGATAAAATATTACGTGAATCGATGGAGTCATTATTTGTATTTTTTAATAGGTAATCAATTTTTTTTTATAATTTTCCCTCAGGTGGGTAACTAATAGCTTATGAAATATGTAATGTTGGCTCAAAGAAAATTTCCACCATTTTAGGTCACTGATCATATTGTGACATTTGTTTATCGGTTGAAATATCTTGTTTATTTGCAAAGAATTATAAACATTTTCAATATATCAGAGATCAAGAAGTACCACCCTAATCCCTCCCGTGATCTGTTTTGGAAAGAGATTTAGTTAGAGATATACGATTATGTTATGGATAATCCACTAGATATAGTTTACTCATTATTGAATGAATTTTGTGGGAATTATAGTATGATGGTCTGTGAGTTTTGAAGACACATATATGATTCTCATGTGTATTAGGATCATGGGTCGGGGATGAGAAATTAATAGCCTCACCTATTTTCTGGACATATGTTTTCCCCATGAAGTCCCAATGATAAAACTTATTATTGTGGTAAATTTATAATATATATTTACCCGATTTCTTGTATTTCTCATCTATCTTATAGTTTACCTCTTTATTTGGGTGCATGTCTAGAATCCCGTGGAGGGATATCATTTTTAGGGGAAAATGACTTAATTTTCTTGGATTTTTGTTTATTTAAATTAATGGAGTCTATGAATAAACATGTTAAATGAATTTTGGGGTTTCCGTCAGTTCAGAGAATATTAGAGTTTATTTTTATCTTTTTACCTTAATATAGGATTTTCAATATCTATAAGAGAAATACATAACAAGGAATGTGTATACAGACAATAAAATTGTCACGGATAATATTTAATGATTTGGGTTCAATGAATGAAAAACATACATGTTGTGAAAAATGAGTACGCATCTTGAAAATGATTTACACAATAAGAAACAGTTCCATGTTGAATAACGGGCATCAGGATGATGTCATGGACTAGTACAGTGCATGGGAAGGTTACACACAATGAATATATTATACATCATGTAATTTTTAAAAAGGGTATTAATACAAATGTAATGATGTTTTTGGTGTACATGGTTTTCATGGATTACATGATCTAAAATGTTATTTGATTCCACGTATGTATCAAAAATTGGGATATTATGGAAATTTAGATATCTCTTTCACATACTTTCAACCCACTACCCTCTCGGCCAAGGATCACTCCTATTAAATTTTGGAGACCTTATCTCCTACTTGATCAATTTTTTCATTGATTTATCATTTATTCTATCGTAGGGAGTTTCTCCAATTGAGTATTCTTCCTGTTTCTTCTTTTTTAATTATCATGGTCTCACTGTTGAAATATGGTCATAGATCCACTAATATATCATGTCTATTCTTATTATTCACATCCATATTCATCAAGGTATATTCCTTTAGATAAAAATCATTTCATTGGATGTGGTGTAACATGTATGTTTATCGAGGAATGGATTATATCTTCTTCTATACTAACCATTATTATTTTCAAAATGATTATCCTAATGTAATGTTTGATTATAGGGCCTCTATTGTTATCAGATTGTACGTACTTGTTAGCATATCCCATTGTGGGAATGTGTAGCATGAGTTTTAGTTAAGTTGTTCCATATCTATCCAATGTTGGATAAATTTTGATTTCTCCATTTTTGATAAAAAAAATTAAATAAAATTAAATGATTGATTGATGGATTTGTTTGTGTGGAACAAGTTAATGAAAAAATATGGGTCCGTTTATTTTGGTAAATGAAAATGGTATTTTTAAATCATTGTGAATTGGATTTCTTAAATGGTTTTCAAGAAATGATTTTGATGAAATGGTTCGGAGAAATCAGCACATTTGTTTCCTGAGTACTTAATTTGAAGCTATGTCTTATATTTATCCATATATTTTTGGGGTTTCATTCCAGGGTTATTCCATTATTCCCCAAGACTTTTTTTGGGAATTGATATTTAACTTTTTAGGGGATTCAATAAATAGGTGATTCTTATCTCCTTAAGACTATGTTCCCTACAATTGATTTTTCACCAGTCATTGATTATTTTAGGAATAACATACTACCTCGAACTATAGTGATACTTGGAATAATGATAAATATGATTTTGGATAGTAATATATTATCCTGCACTTCCATTGTTTTGATGTGATATTTCATAGTTATTTGTTTGGTTTCTACTTCTTTGATATATGTTTTAAATGATCTGAAACTATTTTACCTAGATTTTTTTGGAAATGTGGAAAAAGATAAAAATTAAATTATTTTCCATACGTTTAATAATCAAATTAAACTATTTAGCATACATTTTTTAATTATTTTTTATCTTGATTTAATTAATTTATAGATACTAGTTATTGAATACTTGGGTGGGGTCCTAATAAACATGTTATATCAAACCTTTATCACCACATCTGTGGTGCATAGAAAATTTTATATCTATAGACGAATGGAATAAAATAGTTCCACAATGAGTTGGAAATGATTATGTCAGTTGTCTGTCAGTAGCTTGTGGTGAGGTGGTGGGATTTTTCTTACACTATCACATGGAGTTGGTGATTTCCTATTTTTTTATCAAATAATTATTAGTCTTGTACTATGGGGTGTTCTATCATCTTTCATGTTTTTTCATTTCCATTGCCTTCATTGAGTTATAGAATATGTTTATCTAATTCTCTATTTCACTATGCTATATATATATATATATTCACTATTTTCTTTAGGTTTACAGAAATGATTCACTCTAGTTGTTCTATAATGCCCGAGAACTGGTCACTAGCCCCTAGGGATCGACAATGTCTATTGGTTTTGTGGAATATTTGGGTTGGGTTCTGGTTTGGGATGGTTTTGGGTCATTTTTTCTATAATATCACACATTTTTTCAGTCATAACTATCTTTGTTATTCTCCACATGTATCAGGCTAATATTTTTTTCAAGTCTAATAACATGGGTTATTATATTACTGTAAATATTATCTCCTAAAGATTTTCTCCATTTTATAGAATTTATTTCAATAATATTTGGAAATCCATTTTCTATACCACACTAAAAGTGTTATCTATACATTGATTCATTATGACCAATGATAAAAAAACACTATATTCATTGGTTATCCCTCCATTTATTAATGATCATGTGCTATGGTGAATTTTGTTATAGTTAGGAGTCTCCAATAAGCAGCTCCTAAAACTATTTCTACAATCATTGATGGATTCCATGATGTAGCCATAGTCTCCATGGTGAATAAAAAACCAATTTATTAGACCATGATTCTATGAAATTGATTTTTCTTAATGATGTCGATACACCTAAAATGAAAGAAGCTCAAACATATTCTTCATTAACCCTTCTAACATAGAAATTATCTCTAGGGTGCAGTGCCACATTAATTTAAAAAACTAAAAAATACACAATTATTTATATTGGGTAGGGCAAACCCTTGAATTGAAATATCATAAGGCCCACCAATACTCTAAATCACTTATTTTTAATTTTCATATCATTCATAACATAGGAAGAAGCTATAAAAAACCCATCTCCTTATCAATGGAATATCTATAGTGAGTTGATAATCCCTAAGACATTTTCCATCAGTGAATTCAAAACCCATAAAAATATTACAGTAATGTGATAAATTGAAACTCATAGGTATCCTTACAAGGATATTATTTTACCCTTAGGTGGGTAATGAAAACTCAAATTTCTTTCATGTGGGGTATTGGTCACATTTACGCAATGCTTAAAACTCAACATGTATCCTTTTTAAATCACCACTTTGACATTAAATAATCCCTCACACATGAGATTCATCATCTATATATCACTATACAAGCTTCCTTTTAACATGAAGAAAAATGAATGCAACTTTATGCATGTTCATGTGCCCTTGTGAAACATATGTTTTTACCTATAAAACAAACTTGATTACTTTATACAGATAGTGTAGATTCCATATAACCTTTAAAAAACTTTTTTTGACTATTATAAAACACATTTAGGACCATTCTGAAGATCAATATACCCCTATGTAATGTAGAATCAAATATAATTACCCTTTCTAAGGGTATAAGGTACCTTTACACATAATCATATATACCCTTACAAAAGTAAAGTAATTTCAAAATTACCTTTACATAGCCTCATATCATAATCTTAGTACCTTTACGTAGCACTCAATATAAATTTATGTTGTCTAATTCACCCATTGTAAATATCTCTTAAAGATGTGATTATATTGATGATGCAATAACTAGATTTTACACCATCTCTTATCAATATAGAATGTATCATTATCTCATAATATCTTCCATTTTACAAAAGAAATATCTTTATTCTATTTAACAACATCAGAGGCTTGTAAGATATTTTAAATTTATATCCATGTTATCGCAATAACATTAACTCGCATTTTAAGAGTCATAGTTATATCCTAAATTCTTCAGAAGTCACAAGTTCCTATTTGCAATGAATATAAACACATGGGTTGTTTTTATACCTGTAAACAACAACTCCATTAGGATATTGGTATCTCTATTACATGATTTTCCATTAATTGAAAAAATATTATTTTTATGGAAAATGGATTATAGTATCCGGGCATTGATTAGTAATGACCCACGATTATAAAAAAATTTCTCATTCATTTTATCATCATGTTATGAATAATCGCATACTTCTATGCATTTACTGGTGGTTAACAGCCCCCTATAAACATCTCTTGATAACAACTCATGTATCAATGTATGGATACCAAGAAAACTCATTTATCTATATGTTTTTTTAGTTGTAAAATATTTAGGACCACCATGATCATTTTTCATGGATTCTCTGGTATATGGTGTACACCCCTCAAACATGTGACCAATAAAAATTATTTTATAACCATTCTTGTGTATCCATTATCTCAATGGTCTAGTGCTACATTATTTTTAAAAACCTCATAAACACCATAATTATTCGTATATTGTAGTATAAATCCTTGGGATGAAATATCATAAGGCATAATGAACCCAAAAATCATTTCCTAATTTTATTTGGGAATCACAATGATATAGGGAAATTATCTTGTGTGGTTATCTCATTATCCATGGAACTTCTATGGTGAATTGAAAATACCTTTGGCATAACAATTATGAATTAAAATCCCTTATCCATATTAATTTAATATGAGAATAGGAAACCCATATTTACCATTATGAATGTACTATTTAAACATTACATGTGTAATGGAATCCTCAGTGTACATTTTCATTGGGATAATTTTCCTTATGAAACATTATAAACTATTTTATACTCTTAAAAAATATTTCGTGTACCTTTTGGGATCATTAACTTCACTTTACACTTATAAAATATTACCTATACCCTTACACAGGCTTCATGTACCATTATGAATTTTAAATTACACTTAAACATCCTCACTCGTATACCTTTACTCTAAACTCAGAGCCCCTATTCCGGATGTGTAGAAGTTAGATAACAAACATAAAACTCGATTATGAGCATTATGAAACTCTATTATGAACTTTACATAACACATTATACCCATACTCTATTGAAAATTATCTCTGTTCATCATTATAGATGTAGTGACCTATAATTACATAACATAATATCTACACATATATAGTTAATGTACATTCCATGCTTCCCTTACAAAACCTTGAATCCTTATCATTGTACCTTTACATAGCACTCAACATACCATAAGAAGCACCTATTCAGATATGATTACAATTACCTAGAACCTAGTTACAAATAATTATTAAATTTAATCTTTTGAAGGTAGTTTAAATCTCAATGTCATATTGGTATTTTCATAATTAATCCCAAGGATTCTGTACTTCAAACATCTACTCGAATTCATAACATAAAAATATATTCTCTATTTTTTGGAATTAAATTATTATTTCCAAAACTAATTTATCAAATTATTCAATAAATTATCATTAAAATAATTCTTCATGGTCTAGAAACAATAATACATAATTCAGAAAATAAATCTCCAGTAGCCCTAATGAAAATATAAATTCCCATTACATAAAGTTCAATAAATTCTTCATGAAAATATATATTTTCATAGTCTTATTCAAAGTTCCTTTTCATTTTTTAACCATTATATTTCTTAAAAAACTCACTTTACACGTGAATTTGAACTCACGGGCTAGTTAAAGAATCATGTGAATAATATTTGAGACATTTCCTTTATCCTTTCAAGATGTATCCTCACACTTCCATTTCCATAAATCATGAAAACAAGACATTCTCGTGTGTATTTATATGGATGACTTATTATGAATTTCATCCAAATAATTTTCCTAAATACATCAAAATAACAACACTAGAAAAAGATGAAAATCAACTACAATCATATTTATCCACCTATAAGAATATAAATACTAACTTTGGAAGACAACCACCCCTATTAAATTTGTTTTAAATACTAATCCTCAATATCAATAAGTTTCCTTGAATGAATTCTCTCTTTGTATACATTCATTAAAATCAAATGAAATTTATAATGTAATAGTGTGATGATATATTCAATTTACCTTATTTGGAGAAAAATTTATATTCCCCCTTTTCTAAAAGAATGATGATATCATCTTATTCTATTAATGAAGAGTGATTGGTTGGTCTACATTATGTCTGTGTAGGAAATATCAGTGTTCAAACAAAGTGAAATGAAAACATGGTTTTCTATGTTGTATATACCCTACCATGAATGTGGTATCATGAAAATTATTTTCAATAGTCAAGATAGGTTATTTTTAGATGTGAAATTAACGATATTGCACAGACATTAACAAAATCATTTGAATGTTAAAGTGTATATGAGTAACTCCTCCAAAGTCTCATCTTTGATTTAACTAAGAATTTACCATTAGTGAATATGTTAAATAAAAATATGAATTAGGGATGGGAGTGTGATTATAATACCTCAATATATATTATTATTTGTCTGTCTAGAACTTTGAAATTCATATAAAATATTATATGTTTCCTCCATTAACAATTCTTCCCCCATTTCAAGTAATTATTATCACTTTTTGTTCTCATGGTTTTCAAAATAATACATGAATGAAAATCTCATCATATTTTCCTATATTTTCAACCTCAATCTTCTGAATTAATTCAATATATTTTATCTATAAAAAATATAAAACAATAGGAAATATGGAGGACCTTTATGAGATTCATAGTAGGTGATACTGTGTAGATTATTTTCTCTCAACCACGATATACCTATCCATCTATCACATTAGTGTATGTAAATATTCATTATTATGTCTACTTTATGATTCACATGATGATATTACAGAATTAACATGGACTCTCTATAAACCCTGATATTTATATATTGTGGATTATTTTTCCTCGCACATTCCAATAGTGAAATACAAAACCCTGGTGCATGTTTTTTATCTTCATAATCTATTGTTTATAATTTAGATGTGTCAGAAAATTTATTAACTTATTATATGTTTACTTTCATCTTCCACACATTTTTTGAAACACCTGATTTGTCTTTTTTGACTACCTCTCATGAAGCGTAGGTCCTTTATCATGTTGAATGACCTATTTCCCTTTTTAAAATTACTCTAGATTCTGTATCATCTTTAACGTTTTTTATTTCATTAAAGGTTAATACTAAAAAAATATAATTTGGATTTCCTTCATAACAGATTCAAAAATTGAGGTTCTACGTGTCTTCTGAAATGATTCTGAGTAATTTTTCTATCGTAACATATCAATATATTCTTTCATAATGTTATTAATTAGTCAAAAATTCTTGTTTATCACCGAAATTGATTCTATTATTGATTACATCTTGATTTCTGTCATTTTAATTTCCATGTTATTTTTTATTGGTCCATGGTGTGATCCCTCCATCTACAGAAGTAAAATATCTTCATGTTAGAGTTGGAATTCCTAGAATTCATCTTCTAAATATTCCGAGAAGTGGTTTATTTTATTATTTCCATTTATTAAACACCTTTCTTCACTTATTTATCTCTTATGAAATGTGTTTTTTCGTTCCTTATAACCTACTTCTTTCTAGATAGTAGTCATCTTTGAAAAATATTATAGCAGTTTTACCAATATGGTGAATAAAAATGACCAGTATCTACGTGACCATATATTTTTTAGTACTCAATGAAATATTCAACATATTGAAATCTATTTCCAATGTACATATTAAAATTATTTTGTATAATTTACTAAAATTTAAAAGTATTCATCAATTATTCACCTCCCTTATCCATGAATATATACCTTATGTAGTCACCATAAATTGTAATGTAGATATAATACATAGTACCCCAATTTAAAAACATGAAAAAGCCCCGAATGATTCAAAAAATATCTATCTTTTCCATGTATTACCATTCTCTATATATTTTTTTCAATGTTTTTATTGCATGATATTCCTTCATTATTGCCTCAATTTTGGAGTAATTTTTATGGATCTTTACTATATCTACCCTTAGTATTTTGGATGATTTATTAGTATCTTTAACTAGACATATCTTCCAATATTTGAATTTTAATATTTATAATTAGGAGATACTACATTTTTGTAAACATATATAATTGTGTTATTGGTTACATTTTTCTGTGATATTGTATAAAGATAAAAACTAGTTTATTTTGTGTTCTTATTTCTTGAAATATGAGTTTCTTTAGAGACATCAATATCATAAATAGTTTTTATAGAAGCGTCCAATTATTTTTTCTAACACTCTTTATATAACAGGATCGAAAAATATATCACATAAGACTGAAATGTTCCGACATGTGTCTCCTTCAAATCCTTAAATTTTACATCAAGTTCATGAAAATTTATTTTGATGGAAAACATATCATTTTCACATTATAAAAATCATTCACACCATTTAGTTTTCATTTTATTAATTTTATATTCTTGTTTCTTAAAAAATTAATTAAAATATTGGTCAAGGTATTTTAATAATACATTTTAAGTTGTAATTGGGATATTATGACACTGAGAGCAATTTTATTTGATTCTTCTAGAGCATGGATATTAAAAATATAGTTTTCACAAAAAAATTTATTTTCTTCAAATAAATTATCAATGATATTTTAAAATTAATTATTTTTATTCTTGTTGATAATCTAAGATGTTCTTCAAAACATTAAATAATTTTTTGGGTGAATGAATTACCTAACAAAAAAACCTATTTACTTACAATTAACTAATAAAAAATTCATTCAAATTGTTTTTCAATTGAGGAAATATTTTTGTTTAATAGAGTAAAAATAATATTAATTTTCTTTAACTATGTCCATGAGGGAATTAAATATTTTAAATTTCATAGCTATGGTATCCTTTAATTTATTAATTTCTTCTTTAATTAGTTCTTTTTCATCAATAATTTACATGAAAAAAGAATATATGAAACAATATAATTATGAACTATATACATATTTTTGTTGAATCTAGGAGTATAATTTGTTAATAGTTTTGATAGACACATCTTAATTATAGTCTACACAACATGAGATTTCTTCGTCAAAAGTATCATTATCAATTGATTTGATATACTTTCACTTCTCAACTTGACCATCCCTAAAATTGGGATTGACCCCTCTCTTCATTCTCTGATACTTTAAATAGTATATTGTCTTCTCTCTTATTCTTATTTTTTAGAATATTCAAAGAGACCTTCATATCCTCTACAACATGAGTAGAGACTATGTCTTATACCTATGGCACATCAAAATCATCTTTAAAACTTCAATTAATATAAAACATTGGAAATTAATAGTGAAAACTACTTTATAATTAGAAGAAATCCTACAATTAGATACCACTATTATTTTTCTGATTAATCATGATTGGAGATTTGGGGGATTACTGTACCTAAATATTAATAGGCTGAAAATTTATTTTCTATTAAACCCTCTTACACATTATCTTCTTTAATAGTAAATATGTATTGGTCTGATATAATCTCTCAATAACCACATAAACATGTAGTGCATATAATAAAATAAATATTATCTTATTGAGATTTGACATGGATCTGACCTAATGTGGAGGCCCATGACATGTTGTGATCAACATGTGGTTTCTCCGTAGATTTTATTGTCATAGATACTTTAGTGATTACATGTGTAGAAAATTTTTTAAAATGTATTATAGATAGGTTACATCCTATTCTAGTAAAAAATAAATTTTTTTATATATACTAGTACATTGAGTTATTCAATGATGTTTTTTATACTATAACAAACAATTATTTTAACATTTATTCTGATATCTTTTTTGTGTATGAATTCAAAATTAGATCAAGTATGCCACTTCATCAAAAAGGATAACATATTTTTCCTTAAAAAATGATCATCCACACAGAAAATAATGTCAGTGGTATTTCATGATTTCCAGTCTTTCTATATCAACTCATATTCTTAATAATCATTTTTTTAATTTAGATTATTGTTCCCTTTCTTCTGTAACAATTATTAAAATTATTATAAAGAAGCGAGTAATTTCCCAAATATTTCCCCATCTTTTAAATCATTTCTCTTTGATAAATAATTTATCAGTCTCAAAGTTGATATTTTGGTTTTTATAATATTTCTATTGTCTATTAATCAACATTTGAGGCTTCAATGATATTATAATTTTACACTATTACCATCACTTATGCTACAACTAACTTTTTAGAAGTTATAAATGGATGATAAATTCATCAAAAATTCACAGGATTCTATTATTTTGTATATAAATGAATTTTTTATTTCCATACATATCAAAAATAACTCCCTACATATGCCCCCATCCACCCAACATGTATTTCCATAAAATAATGAAAATCATATTTTTCATAGAATAATTATTGCAGCCTCCATCATTTGATTCATAATGATCTATGATCATACAAGGATCCTTTGTATGAATTTGAACCCCTATTTATGAATAAACGTAAATAATCATGAAAATAATTATAGTTAATATTCACTTTAATATAGTTCATTAACTCATCTAATATATTCATGCATGGATAACACTTCATAACTCATATCTCTATAATGAAAATTTCAGCAAATATTTAGTATTTCCATGATGATGTAATATATCATATTATCTAAAATTTGGATAACCATAAAATTGAGAAATACCATTAACATGATTCCTTAACCATTTTAATGTATCCATTTTATCTATTGAGAAATTCCCCATTATTTTTCCAGAAATGGAGAAACACTCGAATTATTCTTAAAGTGAAACACAATCCAATTAAGTGTAGTCTCATAAGACACACTAAAACATGATATCTTTTCCCCTATTAAATTATTACCTTATAAGATATCTGTGGAAGCTGTAGTGTCGTCATCTCGTTATCCATGAAACATCATTTGTGAGGTACAAATACTTACAGTGTACCTATTGTTAAATTCAAAACCATTATACAGTTTAGCTTAATGTTATTAGGGGATACTCAGCTTTAAAATTTCATATATATTAGTTTAAAATTATTTTTGAAATGATAATATTAGTGATATGTTACCTTGGTCATCAGTCAACATTACTTATCATTCAAAACACTACATGTACCGTTCCACATGCCTCCTAATTCCTTTATTTGAGAAATATTACATGAGAATTATCTTCCTTGTACCCTTATGAAATATTTTTAATACCCTTAAAAAAGATACATGTACCTTTACCCATGTTCATGAGCCCTTATAGAACCTCATTAGTTTACCATTACCCTATTGTTTCCCAAATATAGGTATTGTAGAAGTCATATTACCATTAGGAAAATTAGTTCTAACCATTACACTACTCAGTTCTCACATTTATGAAAATCAGTATCCCTATATGTAGTGTATAATCAACTCTATTTACACTTAAGTGGGTAGCAAAATACCTTTTCATATACTATTATCTTCCCATACATAGGCAATGTACATTCGAAATTATGTATACGATTCTTCATTTCTTGATCTAAGTACCTTTACACAACACTCAATGTACCATTAAAAAGTGGTGAACTTGTTCTGAATAAAATTATTTGATTCCAAATTATTGTTTCATATGTATATGTAACCTTTCTTAGGCAGTTTACATCTCAAAATCATCTAGTTACCTTTACAATTAATAGCATAATAATCTACACACAAAATAAATCAACTCAAATTGTCAACTTAAAGAATCCATTGTCCTAATTTTATTAATATGGAATTCAATTCTAAGTTCAAATAATCATTTATAAAAATATTTTAAAAAATATAAAATAAATGATTCCTCATGTCCTACAAAAAATTCTCTACAATTCCTCATTTTTTTACATACACTCATGTAAAAAAAACATTTCATGGCCTCCAATCAATTCCTCAAGCACCTAAATATTTCCATCGTCTTCATCAATGTGTTTCATTACATTCTTAAAATATTACATTAGTTCTACAACTAAAATAAAACATTCCTTACAATATAAATACATGACAAAAAATCATCAACATAAACTTGTACAGATTATAATGAACATTCCTCCCAAATTAATTAATATAAAAAAAAGGAAGTATCTCAAAAATATTATGGATATATGTGGATTTTTTATCAAAAATGACATCCATTTCCTTTTTGTCAACTCTCAATAAAATTTCTCCTTTAACATCATTAAATCCACTAAACACATATTGAATCACTCACAATTAATGTTATAAATATATTTTAAAAATGACATGATATCTAGAAAATGACATGATATTATGATTTTGTTTGTACGATTGATATCATGAGATATTCTCATGAAAATAATTCATTATCTATCTTTTCCATCATGAATTAACTAACAGAATATCCATCTATCATCCCTAGTGGGACTTCTATCATGTGCTTCACATGCCCCCACAACATGATCTCATCAAGCATTAATGCATGTAAAAATTAATGTAAATAGAAAGACCTCTATTCCTCAGACATCATCACATATCGTATATGATTCTCATGATCACATCACCTGAATAAACCTAAACAATTTTGTGACAATCTACATACCTGTTATTCATTTAAACCTTACATGATCACATGATAAAATATATATTATATGAATATATGAACAAATTATGCTTATTTGATTCACCTAGATTCATTATTCTTATGTGAACCTGCTATCTATATCTATAGAGCATTACATACTCACACTGCCCACTTAAATTTTCCAAATGAAACATTCATGATTTTGTGTGTCTGCAAACATACCTATTAAGTTTACATCCCATGACCAAAAATATATTATGTGAACATGTGTATCTTACACGCTTATGCAATTATATGATCCTTTCTCTTCTCTTGAATAGATTAATTGTATTGTTATGGTATATATAAATCTTAGAATAACACCACACTATAATTATTAGGATGCACCTTCAGAACATATCTTTTTGAATAATAAAATCATTAATAAATGTTTCAACCTCCACTCATCTATCAGGATCATCAGAAATAGTCATCTTATTCATCTACAGGCATAATACTGACAGACAAGAAATCCAACAACATACCTAGTTTGATGTCCAACATATAGGTATGTGTAAAACATTGTCCCCAATGGATTTTGTTGTAAATGTTATAATAAATATATATTTCATAAAATAAATTAAATATACTAACTAAGTGGATTTATGAATCCAACTATCTATTGTGTGCATCTCCCCCCGTAAAAATTAAAATGAAAAGGTTTATATGGAACATATAGTAATAATTACATTATATTCCCCATCACGTCTCTTCATATCATTATTTTATGTCACTCCCCTTTTGAAATCATGAATTATAGGGAGTCATTGAATCCAAATTTCAATTAGGTATACTCTCCTATCACTATGAACTATAGAGGGGATTCCTTTATCTATAGATCTAATCCAACATAATCAACAACCTCTATTATATATATTTTCAATGAGCTAGAGAAACTAGTGGGGGATACATTTCTCATCTAACTCTTGAAATCCTAATATAGAAATATAATTCTAGCCATTTTCTATTAACCTTTTATCGTACCATGTGATTCCATACATTCACACATGACTAAATTTTGATCATTTGAAAATCCACCACTTAGAACAATGGGTGACATCTATCACCTTCAGCTCCATTAAGAAATTAATGATTTAAACTGTTCAATTTTTATCTCAATTCAGTCTTGAATCAATTTTTTTCAAATTTATACACACTACTAACATATTTTAAACAATTAAAATTAAGAAATGGTATTTAGTTTCCAATAGATCATCTATGGAAACTATGTCAGAAATCATTATAATAAATAACAGTGAAGGCCAATGAACACCAACACTATCAACATCACCCACTTACTTCCATATATGATAGGATCATGACATCACTTATTTTGAAAATAATCATGTGATATCAATAACAAAAAAACTAAATAGACAGTGAATAGTAAATTAAGAACATGTTTATTAGTCATGCAATGTGATAAGATAATTGAATCCACTTGTTAATGATAACAACATGATAACACTTTCTTTTAATGATCTTGAATTCTTTATAGGTATAATTTTTCAATTGATGCTAAATAGACACGAGTTATTTGAAATAAATATCACTGAAAAATATCCAGTTTAGACTAATACATAATTTCTGAACAATTTTTGAGATGAATTCAAAAATAGAATTACACTTTAGAATGCAGAGACCAACTATTTAGAATTAAATTTTTTTATGAAAACATATTAGTATCATTAATGAAGTTATCATATATTAGTTTAATATAATAAGATAAATAAAAATTAAATATATATTTTTTGGGATCCCTGCAGATATTTATTCTCTTATTACTAATTTACCATCACGTTTCTTCTATTTTTTCATGATACTAACATAGTAGTGATTCTCTTCATGACAACACTTAAATAAAATTTTATTCATATTCTTTCATTAAAAAAATCTTTATTTAATTTGGACTCATGTAAATTTTAATCAGTTTATATACATTCCTATGTGCACTTTTCATATTCCTAGCCTACTACAACTTGTTTAGAAAAAAAATGTAGAATTTTTTTTACATGTTACATATTTAGATTTTGTGCATATGTAGAGCTTCAATATGCTTCTTTTTTGTTGTTCAGGATTATGTAATTAAAAACTAAGGTAAAAGTTTTCTTCTTTAATGCACCCACATGTATTTATCCCTCACTTCCTCTTCCACTAGTGGGATATTTATATTTCCTTTATTTATCTCTTTGTGTCATGGTTGATGAAACCACCAAGTATTTCATCATATCTCTGTATTTTTAAGCCATAAAATACATCCCAACATTTATTTTAACATGGTGGGACTAACATCACATGTAATGAAATCTTTTTAAATACTAGATTATATTCTATCTTTTTCTTCTAAACGTGTTTATTCTATTTACCGATGTTTTTTGATAAGGGTAACATATTATGTTCAGTGTATAAATTTTACAAAGCACCTTTCTTCATCTAAAAAATTTAACAAGTTTTCTATGTTATAAGGTCTTTTTATATGATTAGATCTTTTGTTATGTAATACTAGAGTTTATGTCTTACTTATATCATATTTTTTACATCCATTATTTAAATTGTAAAAATATATATCCAAACATCCCTTATTTGTATAAATGTAACCTATCTCATTAAAAACGTACCATGGGTCATAATTTCTCAATTGACATATATTTCCAATCGATTTTTTATTCTATAAATCAACCATTTAGTTTAAAAAAATCACTCTTTGTGTGTTCTAGTCTAAAATAACAATATCCTTTCATAGAAACATTCTTCTGATAATCTGTAATTTTAGCCACATTGAATATATATTTCTTATTTTGAGATACATAAATAATCATCCTTTGGTTTGATGATTTCTAATTTTGAGCCTTCTATACTCAAATCAAAGATTCCTTAAATAATGTAAAATCTATCTTCTCCTTTATTATAGAAAAACATCACTCTGTTTCAAATCTATAATCTTATGAATATTTTCCTTTAGTTTATATTCCATATTAATTAATTCATAACTCTCTTTATCCCATGTTTTTCATTTCTCCTATAGTTGTTTCTTAGGAGGAAGTGTTTTTCTCCCATATCATTCTATTTGAACATATTAATTTTTATATTTAGATTAATTTCATAAATAACATCAAATTTTTCTTTCATTTTATTATCCACCTTATATATTTCAACATTTAATAAAACCATTAAACATTTTAGTCTATTTCTCCCCATTCAGAAATATTTGAGGATTTCAATGTCCAATTATTGAATGATCCCCACTGATCCAGCTTCTATTTTATATAGTGTATTTTTTCTTAATCGTGTGACATAATATCTATGAATTGATAAAAAATTGTTGTAGATACTTCTTCCTTGTCAATGTGCACATTATACAAAATTGTTTCATATTCACTACTATATACACCAAAACAACATTTTTAATGTCCTCTTATTTAATAGGATATTTAAATATTATTCAATCAATAAATTGATCCTAAATATTCACAATAATTTTTTTACTTCTTATTTAATTGAATCATTAAAATTCTTAGCCTTGATGGAATTAACTTTGGCCTTCATATTGAGATTCACTACTTATTTTGATTTTACATAGTTAGGTGAATAATTAAACAATATTACTGATGTAGATCCATCACTACATCATGATCATGTAAATATTTAGTAGATTCAGTCAATATAATACTAATATGTTAAATTTACCATATTTTAATATCTAATTATCCAATATAATATTCAATATCTACTTGATTATAAAAAAACAAATTCTGGTTCTTTCTTATTTAGGGATAATTTATAATTTATATATTTATAAGACACTCCAAAACACATGGATATAATCATAGGAACTAGTATTGTTACATTCAATCAACATTATTTTCTTACATAATATCATTGGAGAATCATTCTTATTTTATTTCATTATTTTCGTTTTGTTCACCGTAATAATCATGTTCATTAGAATTTCGTCTCCACTAATTTTGAAAGCATCTCTTGAGGATGACAAAAAACATGATTTATATCTATAGTGTTTCCATAAAATACCATAAAAGTCTTAACATATATAATACCAAGTATTATTATTTTAAACATGATATTGAAAGGATCTATTGAGTATCTTCTACAATTATGAATTACTAATTTTCTCAGTATTCTTTCTCAAGTTATAAACAATTCAGATAAACATCACATCCTATTGACCACAATAAAGATGGAAAATAATTTTTTTTCTATCATATATCAACATTTGGCCCATTAATAAATAATGTATCACCATTTAATCCATGTACCAAATCTAAACACAACTTCTATGGTTGAACACTGAATCTGAATGTTTACTCTATGATATAATGTGTTGTAAGAAGAGACACTCATATGGGGGGAGAGGAATTAAACTAAAAGTTAAATTAGAACATATATTTAATCCATTTATCATTATTTTAGGATGACGTTACTATAATTTAGGAAATTTTTTTCAACATTAAATAATTAATTTCCCAAACACCGAGGAAATGAATGACATGTAGGAATGTAAATCATACAAAGAACAGAAATATTTTACATGGTTCACTAAAAATGGAAACTACTAAACAGAGCTCACCGACAATGCATTGATAGTCTAGATTTCAATTATCATTAATACTTCTATAGATACAATGGTTCAATTGTGGTCACATTATACAGGTTACACATTCTTTACATTATTTAGGGATTATTCACTCTTCATCCTAGGCACACTACTTCATATTCACTATCAAAAGCTACTTCAGTGAATGATCATCCATAGTTATATAAATGTAGGTCCCCTAACAATATAATGAATGTGATGATATTTATTTGTTTATAATTACTCTATATGCATCATAACTTCTAATTAGGTGCACTATTTCACATAATTGACATTAAAGTCCTCCAAAATTCCAAATGAGAATAACTCCTCAATGAAAGAGATATGTCTCCATCTACCATATAAAAATCTCTATAGTTATTATTATCTATGTGAGATTGAGTTCACAATAAAATTATTATATTTTTAAATAACTACATCAGATAAATATAATATCAATATATAATTATCCAATGTCACCATTCATCATCAACATAGATATAGAACATAGATTCTATTCCTTCAAATTCATTATAATTAATATAAAGAATGTATATTTTATTCGATAACTACAACCAAATACTCTTTTCATAAATTAACATTTCCCCACTTTTTTGGAATACATAAAACATTACACAAATAGATGCGCAAAGTCTATATTAGTTTAGTGCCTTTGGAATCATGGAAACATAAACACTAGTACATGAGTGAGATAAATTATCATCCAATAGGTTATCCAAAATTAGAACCCTTCTTAAACATATCATATAAGAAACATGTATTGAAAACCTAGGGAAGGAAACATAAATTGCGTTGATCCCAGATGATCAGTAAGGGTAGACAATGGATAGATGTAATTATAAACATGAGTATAGGCGTATGAGAACATGATCATGAAAATATATGATCATAACCTATACATAAAATATAATATACATGAATCTTGGATTAAATATTAGTTTTTCATAAGACATGAATCATAAAGAAATAAATATCATACTCCATGAAATAATAATATAGGATGAATATATGGAATTATAGTAGACACATAAGCATATATATCGATTTCTATAGTATTCAAGGCATTACTTCGAAGGCCATATTAGTGGAAAAAGTTCTTTACTAAATTTGGTTCACAACCCACTCCAGCCCTATATTATGGAACTAATTTCATTACCCATTATAGAAAAGTAATACTAAACCATGTTCATATCTCGTTCCATCCATGCCTATCTCGTGAGATATAAATCTTTACCCAATTCATTGGATTGAGATAATGTTCCCACCCATCGCATAATTAAATCATACGTACATGTTCTATAAGATCATAAAAACCCATATGATAACCTCATGAAATTAAATTGGTGTCATTAACATGTAATCATTTTATAACCTCTCCAAAAATAAAATGTTTCATCATCCTTTCATCAATGAAAAACAAACTATGAGATGTTGGTTTCATAAGTATATAATATATCAACGAGATTCATATTTTATTATAGTCATAACATAAAACAGATATTATTTAGAGAATCAATATTAGTGGAAACATTGAATTTTTTCCCCATAAATTTATGAGTAAAAACAAAAGATGTTATCTTAGATGGGAAGTAATTTTGAAATATATTTTAAAAGAACATTTTAATGAAATTATTATTTTCCTTTAAAATTTTATTCATAAAATGTTATCCCATTTGAAAATAATTTTCAGGAAAATAAATATGAAATATTTTAAAGGAAGCATTGAAAATAGTTTGAAAAACTTTTTCCTTTTGAATCATTAAGAGGATATTTAAAACCCTTTGAAATCAAATTTTCCATGAAAACATATAAATGATGAAACAAACAATTTGGAAACCAATTTATATGAAAAATATTTGAAAACTTATAATTAAAAATTGAAAATGATTTATAACCCATTTAATTAAAATTATCATATATAATTTTTTTAAAAACAACCATTTAATCATGAAGGGGAAACTTCAACGAAATTATGGTCGGTAAATAGCTACATGCCATACCAGGAATAAAGAATATTCCCTTTTCATTGTAAAAAGGATATAAAAAATTATTATTCAGAAAGTGATAAGATGACTCCTTTGAAAACATTGGTAAAACAAAAAAGGGGTAGAAATTTCCTTTCATGATCATAGAATATTAGTATAATATTCTTGGAATCTCTTTTAATAATGCATGTTTTTTTAATAAAACATAATTTCAACTGAAGACAGAGGTATGTTCATATTTTATAAAAAATGTTTTCTTAATTATCTAAACTACCAATGTTTGGATAAATGGTAAAAAAACATAAATAATTAAAAAGAAACTAGAGGATAATAAAATTCATTGTTTTTAGTGAAATATGGTTCTCCATATCTCATTAATGAAAATGTGATCATAAACAATCTCGATAAACAATGAGATTGTTTGAATAAACACTTACCAAACAGTAACTTTTAATCATACTCACTATGTAAGAAATTGAAATTACATAGAGATTTAAAATATCATGAAAATAAGGATATACATATTTTAGCATTAAAAAATTAGTTCACACACCTGAAATAATATTATAGGTGTATAACATAGCATGTTTCTCTAAAAAGGAAAATTGAATCAAAATTGATTTATCGATTTGGTAGCTTTTGAAACATAATCCCCATGAATAAATGATCACAATATGGTTATTTAAATAACCATATAACTACATATAACAGTCATAGAATACATTAATGGGTAGTATATAAACCAAAAAAATTAATTTAGTATAGATTAAGGCGTGTATCTCACATAAATAAAGAGTGAGATGAATGTTTATTACCTTGTGTCTTGACTCTTATAGTACTCATTAAAAAATATTGTATAATAAATATAAATTTATTACAAATATACAGAAAAAAATATTATTATATATAATACCATATATGGTTTTATTATATCTTTTTATGACCTTCTTTTTAACAATTCCATGTTACGTTTACATTTCGGGTAATACTTGATTTGTTTTTTTCTGG
Source organism: Viscum album (assembly GCA_963277665.1). Lineage (NCBI taxonomy): Eukaryota > Viridiplantae > Streptophyta > Magnoliopsida > Santalales > Viscaceae > Viscum > Viscum album. Next base: position 1,100,045,937 of record OY728157.1, read on the forward strand.
TGCCTTAATTTGTTATATATTTGGTCCTTATACTTATATCAGGATATAAAAAATTTAAAAAAATATATAAATATAATCTATATTATTTATATGTGTATTATAATAACCTATAGAATATATATGTATGAAATGGAATACACTGTTCATGGAGATGGTAGGTCGTATGTATCCACGAATGTTATTTATGTTCAATTGTCATATTAGAAGAATGATGGTAAATGAAATATATGGATATATATATATAAGTATTAATGTTTCATTATTATTTCATATATATCATATATGGTCACTAAACCAATCCTTAATACATTTTATGAAGTGTGAGAATGAATCACATCACTTTGAGGGGCCAGTTGTCCACACATCCTCAAATGAAATTTTCATATTAAAAACTACTAGAAAGAATAAATATAAGTGTGATAAAAGTATTAAAATGATTAATTAAATAATAAATTTACTATATATATATATATTTATATATATATATCATCATTATGTATACCATGAGAGGCGGAAAAGGAAAAATGAACAATCATCGTTTAGTGAGACGATAGTTTATCGTACACATAAACAGTATGTCCATTACCCATTAGATGGATTTGTGTGTATGTGTAGGTATAAAAACTATCACAACCACATATATTTATATTTAGTATTATGTTTTTGTTTTATAATCATGTAATAATATGAATTGAGGTGGTGAATCATGAAAATAAAATAAATTATTTTCTGGGAGCGTGATACCTCTTAATTGGATAAATCCATTTGATTATCACAAAAAGTATTATTTGGAAGACTTTATACCCAAATGGAGACATAAAACAGTAAGGTAGTGTGTTGGGAGGATATTTTAGAATATATTTGGTATATCTATGTTGTTTGAGAAATTTAAAAATGTGGGGGAGAAGAGGCCTTTTAATAGTAGAGGATGAGTGTAACTTTTGTAAATCATTGAAAAATGAATTCCACCCATGTTTTTCTGATGGAAAGTGGATCCCATAATGTAAAAAAGTTGAAAAAGGTATTATATAGTATAAAAATATCAATAAAATTAGTTTTGGATAATGGTATAATTCTTTTTGGGTATTAAATTTAATGTTTTGTATTTAGTTAGGCTTAATTTTACCTTAACTGATGTAATTAATTTTAATTACACTCACTGATATTTTTGATAAAAAATAATTTGACCATAATAGAAATTAAAAATTAATATTATTTTAAATAAGTAATATTTTTTCCTAAATTTCAAACAGAAAAGTTGAAAGAATTAATTTTAAATTAATCCAACTGATAGGATGACACATTTTGTTTAAAAAAATGACCCATTGTTTGATGAGTTTTAATATACAATTTCAATGTGAAATTTATTAAAATAACCTAAATTGGATTAATTTATAAATATATAATATAATTTAAATATGAAACCAATTTAAATTATAAATTATATTTATAAATAAAATAGATGACAATGCATATTTGACTTAAAACTTTGTATTTTCATTATTCATCCAAAAAATGATGTTTTTCAGAAAAATCCAAAAAAATTAGATTAAGAAAATTTTGAAATTGTAAATGAAAAAATTTATGTTTATTTTTCGAATAAAATTTCTCATTATTTCGTTAATTAATTTTTTATAGAACCACATGAAATATAGTTCATTTGTGATTATAGAATTTTTAAACATATAAATACATTTCCAATAATTATATTTATCATAATAAATATTTTTCCTTATCTAAATTCATTATATATAGATTTTGGAAGTTGTTATTACTAATCATATTACAATTTTTTATGAATCTAGTAAAAATTATCTCATTTAATTAATAATAATAATAAAATGAAGCTACATAGATACAAGGTGTTGTGTGTAACATATACCTTGTAGATGTTTTGGGAAGCATACACCAATTCTGTGTTGCGTGTAGTGAAAGAAGAGTTAGTGTCATGTGAATGGAATATTTCACATAGTGATTTCATATTATAAAAATATTGTTTGTGTTGTGAGAAATGTAAAATATCCAAATATTTAATAAATTAAAAAAATATAACACAAATTCTCATGATGTTATGTTCTACACAACTTAAATTGAATTTAACCATCAATATTTATCTTGGTTATACAATGTTTAATAATTGAATGTTCATTTCATAGAAACCCACATCGTAAAAATTAATACTAAAACATCCTTTAAAAATGGAGGGTTGGAACCATAACGGATACACAATGTAACATAGAACCATATTTTCACATAGAATAACATAGGTTAGGAGTGAAAATGGGATGTTGATGAATAATAAAAATATTTATAGGTATTGATTGAGGTCATCAATGAAAAAAAATGAATGATCAAGGAAATGATGAGGGCCTCAAATTCATATATTCAGGATTACTTAAAAGGAAATTGGATCAACAAAATTTATGTATTAGGACGACACTTTTTATTATTTGAGCATTAACCTATCATTGGGTAATTATTTAATTGAACATTAATATAATGAAATATAATTTCTTTATATATTTCTATAAAAATATTTCATACATATGTTGTGCTTTTATCTTTTTATAATTTATCCATTTCATCAAGGAATGGAAATCCAGAATTAACCTTGATTCTTGAAGCACTAAAATACACATTTAGAAAATCTTAAATCCCATAAAATACGGAAAAGTATAACAGTTTTTCACTAAATACTATTTCAAAGCAATATAGTTAATATATTAATATCTTATCCAAAAAAATTATCACTATTGTTCCATCATTAATATTTATTCATCAAAAAATTATAATACAACAACCAAAACATCGTGTTTTCCACTAGTAGGCATGAACCCCTTATAGTCACTCAGTTATGGGTTCCGGAACCACGACCTTACCAAAATTGAATGTTTTTCACCTTAAATAAAATATTACATTTTTTTAAATGGAAATAATATAATTTAGCAAATAAATATTATGAACATCCTTGAAATAATGTTATTCACTTAATAGACATTTAACAAATGTTTTCAATAAAATATCAATACATATGTATTTAATCCAATGTTTAATATAAACTTTCCAGGAATGGTTAAACTTATAACCCTTCAAAAATATTTAAATATAAATATTTATAAAGAAGGTATCAAAATTATCTTAACATTTGTCTAAAATAAATCACAATGTACCACTTGACTATCACATTCCAAACATGTGAATATCTTCTTAAATTATTCTCTTGAAAAATGGTAATAACCATAATTAACATAAATAATTATATAAAACATGAATGCATCCTTATTCCATAGATTACTAGATAAATTCCATAAATCCAATAAGTTTTAAACTTCATCCATGATTTCCTAAACTACTCGTCAATAAGTCCATAATTAATTCTAATGAATATGGCATCATCCAAATAACATATATTTGACATCCATTTATCCAAACAACATTATCATAACACAATGACCACATTAAGGGTTTTATTTCCCTTATACATGTTTTTTCTATGGACACCACATTTCCATTAAATCAATTTTCAATTCCATCATATCCATTCAACATATTTTGGTAAATCCTTAGCGAAAAAACATAAACTAGAAAATCATTTTATATTTCATATTTCATAATTCCTGATTTAAAATACATAAAATCTTTTATTACTTCAAACTGAATACATTAATAGATCCACCACATCCTATTAAATAATAGCTCTTTCCATTAACATTTCATCTTTAATCTCTTTATCATCAACAATGTAAACATCACTCACACCATATTACTATTTCTATGCAGAATATTTCATCTTGGGACATTATGTTGAATAATGATTGTTTATTCCACACTTAAAACACTTAACCATTGATGGAATCTTAGGGATGCTAATATTCTGATCCATTTTATTATTCAAACCCTTCATTTTACCCTTACAGTCACTTTCTATGTGTCCTTAATTTCCATGGTCAAAACTTTTTCGTATTCCTATCATCCATTTACATAGGTGATTATTTTAACATTATTGAAACAAAAGAAACCAAATCTTCATTCCTCTATGGTCCTCATTACCCTAAATATCAGCTAACTATTTATTTCCCTTCCATAGTGATTCCAAGAGATAGTTAAGGTACATGTTGTTAATAATTTTCTGTGAAAACTGATTAGGAATGGGAACAACATATTTTATACAATTGTCATCCCACTTGAATGCTCATCAGAAAATCTGCTGTCACATTCAATAATCATCTAGTTCCATCTAGTTCCTTCCATTGACTAAAACTATAATTATAGTTTGAGCATTACTTATCATAACAAATATCCAAAAAGTAATGAAAATTATTACCTATATGATGTCTAAATCATGAATCATTCATTAATATGTGACACCCTAGGTTCATCCAAGGTTATTAATATCAATCATATATTTAAATCCTTCATGACCGTTTGTGTAGTGTTTTGTGAATTTCCATTGCATATGTATCATGAGTTTCAAACTAGGTGTGTAGAAAGGCCCTTTTTTCATGTAGCATATTACCCTGATTTAGGTTTGGACCATCATGTCACAGTTGTAACCCCTATGTACATGTGTTCCAGAGACACATCCACTTGTAGTATCCAAATATGGATGTATTTCTAAGAAACAACTCACTTAATCCTTCACCAAAATTACATGATATTGTCTTATATTTCTACTCATCCTTATAAATATCCTAAGATACATCCCTATCAACATCCTTAGAAATATACATAGGTATCTTTATAATGTTTTCTCATCCAATTTTCCAAAAGATGACTAAAACATTGCTCTAACACCAACTATAAAAAATCTCATGTTTCATAAATTAAGATTACATAACTTTTTCAGAATACATAAAACATTATAAAAATGGATACCAAAAGACAGTATTAGCTTAGTGCATCAGAAACAAGGAAACTTAATTAGTAGTATATGAGTGATCTACATTATCCCCCACTAGGTTCTCAATGTCTAGAACCCCTATTATACATATCATACAATACATTTTTCTTCATAACCATTAGATGGAAACATAAAAAATGTGAGCTCAAATTCTTAGTAATGGTAAAAAATGGATAAATTTTACCATAATTAGGAACATAGGTGTATGAAAACATGATCATGAAAATATAAAATCATACCCTACATATCAATGATCACACATAAGAATCATGGAATAAATATTCACATTTTGTAAGACATGAATCATAATGAAATATAAAACACAAGCCGTAAAATCATAAGCAAGGAACAATACACAGAATTGTGGATAATATATAATTTATTATAATGAATTTCATAGATGTTAATGCATCTCTATGAAGGCCATCATAGTGAATAAATTCATTTAGTAAACTAGGTTCACACCATGTTATAGCCCTCTATTATTAAATTGATTTAAATCCTTGTTCCAGCACTAAAATACTTAACCGAGTTAATTTCTAATTCCATCCATGTATATCTCATCAGATATACATAATTATACAATGAATTATATAGAGAATAGGTCGCACTAATATCATAATGAAATAATACATACATATTCCACAAGATGATAAACAATTATATCATAACCCATGAAACGAAATGGTTTTTATAAAAATTTAATCATAACGTATCCTATAGAAAAGTTATAGGTTTCATAATAATTTCATCAAAGAATAACCTGTGAAAAAAATTGGGTTTTATACACATATAAACTGTGAAAGATAATTGTTTTTATCAACATCATAAAATTAAATGGAAACAATTCAAATAAAGAGTATGAATAGAAACATTGAATCATTTCCCCAAAAATACATGAGTAACAATAATAGATGTTATCTTATATGGTAAATATTTTTTATATATCATCTAAGAAAAATTCATGTGGAAATTATCCTTTCTCATTTGAAAAATTCGTCATAAAGTGTTAAACATTTTGAATATCATTTTCATGAAAATGTACTTGAAAACTTATAAGTGAAGCATTAAAATTTTAATGAAAGCCTTTTTTCCTATGAAAAACTATTCGATATGCTTGAAAACCATTTGAAAACAATTTTTTTGGGAAAACCATTTTCCTTGAAAAATTATGAAAGAAGAATGATAGCATTTTGAAAACTAAATTCCAAGAAAAATACATTGAATACTTATAAAAAATCCTGAAAATGATTTGAAAAATAGTTTTTGGAATTTGATTTTAAATTTTTTCATAGATATTTAAATTTTTAACATGAAAAGGAAACATCAATGAATTATGGTTGGTAAATCAATACATGTCATACGAGGTAAAAAGAATATTCCCTTTTCACAGTAAAAAGGTTATAAAAATTCATTTTTTAGAAAGTGATAAGAAGATTACATTGAAAACATTGGTAAAAGTCAAAAAAGGTAATGATTTGACTTATTTATCATATGGGATTAGTATAATATTCTTAAATTTTATTTCTGTAAATCATGGTTTTGAAAGAAGATGGATTTCTGGGGAAATAGAGAGGTATGGTCACACTTTCATAGAAACATTCATAATTATTTTAAGTACCAATGAGTGAACAACATTTTACTAAAACATTAAGCCATAAATTAGAACAATAGGATAAAAAAATTAATTCGTTTTTTGAAATATGGTTCAAATTATTTCATTAATTATGAAATGATCATAAACAATCTCGATCAATAATGTGAACATTTCAACAAATTCTAACCATATGGAAACTTTGAATCATACACCTCATGTAGGAAAATGAAATTAAATTGAAATTTAAAATATAATTAAAATAAGAAGATTCACAGTATAACATGTCAATTTCATTTTATACCCATAATATAAAAATATAGGTGTATAACATAACATATGTCTCAAAGAAGAAAATTGAGACAAAATCAATTCACTGATATTGTAACTTTTGAATCTTAAACCTTATGATAAAAATATCATATAATTCTTATGTAAATACCCATATATTATATTATAAGATCCATAGAATACATTAACGGGAATTATGTACACCATACAAAATAAGTGAGTGGTGAATAAGGAATATATCTCAATGAAATAATGAGTGAGATAAAATTATCGTACTTTATGCATTAACTCTCATCAAACTCATTAAACCCTCTTATATAATAAATATAAATTTATCATAAATATATAATTGAACAATATTATTACATCTAATACCATATATGATATCATTATGAATTTATATTTCTCTCTTATGAATAATTCTATGTTAAGATTATGCTTCAAGTAATATTCGCTTGGTTTTTTCGCATGTGTCTTTATTTGTTATATATTTTGTCCTTATGCTCATATAATTATTTCTAGAAAATAAAAAATGATATAAATATAATTTATATTATATATCTATATCTATTTATTATAGTAATCTATAAAATATATATGTATGAATGGGTATACATCGTACATAGAGATGATAGGTCGTACGTACGCATGAACATTGTTTCTGTTTAATCATCATATTGAATGAAATAAGGTAAATGGAATACATGTATATATATATATATATTTATTTCATTTGAATTATAATATCATATATGTCAGGTAATTTCACTATACACATCCTTTATAAATTCCATGTAGTGCGTGAATGAATCACATTGCTTTGAGGGGATAGTAGTCCACACATCCACAAAATAAATTATTATATTTACACAAAATGGAATGTATACTGATATGTTTGTTAAAAATGTTAAATAATATTAAAGATATAATCAATATAATAAATATAATATATAAAAATATTTCCCATCATAATGTCCCCCATGAGAGGCATCAAAAGAATAATGAACAACCATCGTTTACTAAGGTTATAGTTCATCGTACACATCAATAGTGTGTTCGTTACCCATTAGATATATTTGGGTACATGTTTTGGTAAAAACCTTCACATAATAAAATATTTTTATATTAAGGATACTGGTTTTGTTTTATAACTATGTAATAATATCATTTTAGGTGGTGAATAATGAAAACAAAAAAATAGTTTGAGGGAGGGTGTTACCTCTTAATCAGGTAACTCCTTTTTGTTTTAACCAAAGGGATTATTTAAAAGACATTATGACCATAGGGATACATAAATGGGGAATTTATGTGTTTTATAATTATATTTTAGAAGATATTTTCCATGACTAAGTGGTTTTAGATGTGTAAATAATCAGAGGACCAGATTCTTGTTTATAGTGGAGGACGGGTGGAACACTTATAAATCTTTGTAAAAATAATTACACCCATGTTTTTAGGAGGAAATATGGAACCCATAATGGAAAAAAGTAGATAAAATGGAGGATAAGAAAAAAATATAGCCATCCAATGGGTGTTGAAAAATTTTCTATGTTGTTTTGGTAAAAAATTTAAGGTTTAGTTCTTAGTTAAGGTTAATTTTACCTCAACTGATGTAGTTAAATTGTGTTAATTTGACTAATTATTTTTGACATAAATGAATTTGAACATATTAGACATTATAAATTATTATGATTCTAAATAACGTATCAATTTTTCCAAATTCCAATCATTAAAGAATAATAAATTAATTTAATATTAATCCAATTGATTGGATGACACTACGTGCTTTTAAAGTAAAAATGATCAAAAGCTTGATGTTTTTTTGTATCCAATTTCAATGTGAAATTATTTTAAATAACCTAAATTAGATTAATTGATGATAATATTATCAAATTAATTTTTTGGTCAAATTTAAAATACAATTTAAATTTATGAATAAAATATATGAAAAAGTAGTTTTGAATTAAAATTCTGTATTTTTTGACAATTTATATGAAAATTATGTTTCACCAAAAAATATCAAAAATTCACCCTATACTAATTTAGAAACTATAAATTCAAAAAATATTTTTATTCTATGATGTTAAATTAACATTTGTGTCTAAAATTAAATTTATTTATTCCATATAAGGATATGAAAATTAGTTCCTTTGAGATTATAATATTTTTAAACCTATAAATACAATTATAAAATTTATTTTTTTATTATTTATATGATTTATTTAAATAAAATCATTATATATAATGTTCTAAAATTAATTATTACTATTGTTATTAAAATTTTAATGGATAGGTTAAGATTATCTCATTTAAAAAATTATAATAATAAGAAAATTGTTCGTATAAACTCAGTGTTACATATAACATACGTTAAGTCAGTGTTTTGTGTTGTGCAATACAATTAGATGTTGTGTGAAAGGAATTTTTGACTTGGAGATTTAAGCTGAAAAACTATTTTCAATGATGTTGGAAAAGAAAAATTTCAAAATATTAAATTATTTCAATAAAATCATAAACTACTGGGTTGTTATATGAACCCCTTAGGAGGTGCATAACTCTTAGGTGTAAGCTCGTAGGATGTGACACCCGTATTTGAATGAAACATGGGTGAATGGAACCTGAGTGTGAGACCCATGAGAGAAACACCAAAATGTTTAAGACCACGAAATAAAATTGTATCAACCAAACATTTTTGTCCTTGAAATGTTGAGGTTTCATTCATCCTTCTCTCAAATGATGCAACAACTCTAAATGAACCAAAATATATGAAAATAAAATTATTAATAAAGATATTACAATTTTTTATTTGGTAAATAATTAAAATTTATTACCTTATAAAGGAAAAAAATTAATATGAGTTTATAATGAAAGATAATATTATTAATGAATGATATTTTCAATATATTATGTTTTTTTAGAAATTATCATCTTTTTGATTTTAACCATCTGAAAGAATGACCTAGAAGATGAAAACCCCTTTAATTCATAAAGTGTTTATTTAATGAATAAAAAAATTCATTTTAATATATTATTTGAATTTATAAATACTAATTTAAACATTTATAAAACGAAATAGAAATTTTTGATCAATAAAAAACATTAATAAACATTTCATTGAATGATTCATATTGAAGGTGATATTTTGTTATTTCTTTCCAAGAAAAACTCATACCATTTAGTTTATTTATAATAAATAAATTTATTTCATTATAATTAGTAATAATAATAATATTGTATTTTATACAATTTTAAATATGAAAACATTATTTTTCTATAAATAGTTTTTACAAGATTTATTTTTTTATTTTAAAAACAAAATTTGACTAAATAATAAATATGATATTATAATATGATTTTATAATCTGAAATCATAATGTTCATATTATTTAATAAGATTTATGTTTTAATTTTTTTCATATAAATAAATTTATATGGATAAAAAATAGTTACCAAGGTAAAGGGTAAAAATATTAAAAAGTATTTTACTAAGTATAACAGACCAAAACATGTGAACAACATGTTCTGAAGGTAGTGGTATGTGTAAATTTTGACAAAAAAAATTTACATCCTATTTTATCCATTTTTCTATTTAATCATTATTAGTAACATTACATTTTTGAAAATGTAGGGGTTACTTACCAAACTACCCTTCTCTTCCTTTAAAAAAATAAAATAGTTCAACCACTTCCAGACTCACTGTACCTTTTAATTTTTCATAGAAAAAATGAAAACTTTATCCTCATTTAAACCTATAAATATTCAAAAATATATCTATTACTATTATTTAAAATAATAATTTTATATCTATATTTTATTATTAAACAAATCAAAACAATGTATTTCATTTTCTATTTTGAAAAATAATATTCATTTCTTAAAGTTAATGAAAATTGGAAATAATTAATAATTTTTTTAATATTTTATTATTATGTCTTTATTAATAAAGAGATGATGTTATTGAAACCAAATAATCAGAATCAAATATGTCACTGTGATATTTTAATGAGACAAACATTCGATCATTATAACAGCCATTAGTGAAAATAACTATAACTATATAATATATAAGACATGATTGATTATAAATAATAATTATTAATGGTAATAATTTTGAATAATATCCTTTGTTAATTATTTATTTTATATTTATGATCATTATATAGTAGATTATTGTAATTATGAGTTAGCATAATCTCATGGTAAGTGTTTTTCATTTCAATTTATCTTCATTGAATGATTTTTTAATATTATACAATAATTTATTATTTTCATTGTGTATATATTTCAAAAGAATGTATTTTTTCAAAAAATTATTATTTAATTATAGAAATTTATAGATCCAAATGAGTTTCTATCATCCAATGAATTTTGATTCAAAATTTACTAATGTCGTAAGGGTTTTGATATCTTGTTTAACTTCCATTGAGTAATATTCCACATTATTGAAAAAAAAATCAGAAAATGTTTTATTCTAACCATAAATATGAGGATATAATGATATAATCCCTCTTTATTTTATTGGGAATTGTTTTTTATATCCAATTATTCTTTACTAATGATTTATTTCATATTGTGTGATTTTTTAATGAATGATTCTCTTATTTTCTAATGTACCTTTCTTTTAGATATACATATTTTCACATATTTCCAAAGATTTCATTATTATTTAGAAATATATTATGTATCAATAGTTTTATACCTCATATTTCTTTTTTTATACATGAATAAATATTGTATAAAATCTTTAAACAATGTGGGTTTCAATAAAATTATTTTAATATAAATATTTTAAATTTAATATCCTTATATTTTATCTTATAACCCACATTTTCATATACAATGAACAATAATTTCCAGAAAAATATTTAAAAAATTAATTAGTTAAATTTATTTTTGAAACATTATTAAAAATTTCATGAAACATGATTTTAGAATTCCTATTTACAATCAAGTTACCATTGTTTGAGTGATACCCTAACATAAATTTAACCACATTTTTTTTCTATGTCAATGGTTCCATATTTTAAAAATATTGATTTTAAGAGGTATAATTATTTAAATAATTTTTTATAGAAATTATTTAATACATATTTTTTAAAATAATTTAAAGGTATTTTGAATCATTAATTTTCATAATGTTTTTTCTACATTATATGCTCAAACAAAAAATAGTTTTTATATATTTCCAAATGAATCTCATTATTTTAATCTATATAATTTTATGAAAACGATTATATATATATATATATATACTTCGATAATTTTATCATTATTTGGATCATGTGTATTTAATTTAATGAGAAAATCCACCTTATTTCTCAAGATTGACTATGTAATATCTGTTTTTTCCGAAATGATCCATCATTGACACTATCTTGCCTAATCGTTTTTAGTGTAAAAATTGAATTTTTATTCCAATTTCATTCCTATATGAATAGTCATATTCTACACTCATTTAATTAAAGGGTGATCACCAGGATTCCATACATCCATTAATTAGGTAAAAATTATTGTTATTATTGTAGACCCTTTATCTATATTGTGGAAATACCCCATAACTTTTTATCCTTATTGTAATATATTTACTTATATTATACCTGAATATATTTTTATTAGAATTTATTTTATTTGGTGATATCATGTTAGGATTATTTATCAAATTATGAATATTTATCATATGTGATTTGACTTTAAAATTTTATGAAACACATTTTCTCTCCATGGGTTAATTTATATTTTGTTTATTTTATTCTATTGGGAGACAAATGTATTGATTATGAGATGCATGGGACCTATATATCCATAAAATTCATTTTCTAAAGGTTTATATCAAATAAAATATAAATATTATGTGAACATGTTAGTGATTATATTGGTTTATAGATGGTGAGTGTGATGATATTTAGCTATACTCAAAATTTTATAGGTTAATAGGTAAGCCAGTGGCTAGGGTTGTAAATGTTAGTTTTATGGAATTTAACTATACTCCCACTTTTATTTGTGAATTGGTTAGAAAATAGCTATGTTTGAAAATGGTGTTTCAAATGGATTTTTTATATACTCAAAACACAACATGTAAATTAGTTATAGGTAATCAGGTTCATAATGAAAAGAAATCCAGTGTTTATTATTATTCTACTTTCTTTCTTATATTCCATGGATTTGATTTATGATCTATTTTTTTTCTTATTCCTCGGTTAATGTTTGATCATTTTATGTTATATATATATCTTTTATGATTGTCTGTAGATGTTTTATGATCTATGTTATTTTGGGGTATTTTCTTTTTGTCTATCATGATTTCTCTAATGTTCTCATCTTATGACCACTACTAATCTCTGATTGTTATCTCTTATGGTTTACCTTGATACACAGTTCAACTCAAACATTATTATTGTTCCATTTCTATTGGGTTTGGAAAAAAAGTAATATGTATGATCGATTTAGAACAGTATATTATAAGAATTAATTGTGGAATATGATGATGAGTTTTTATGGATTAATAATTTTCTTTCATAGTGGAAGGAAAAAGTACTCTTAGTTTAAAAATAATAGATTTTTTAGTTAATAATATTTCTTAATTTTATAAAATTGTATACAAAAAATGTATTGGTAAAATATTCTAATGAAATTTTTTATCTAAAAATATAAATAACAGATGATTAGTTTTGGGCTATCATAGTTATTAACTTATCATGGTATAAATAAATTTGGAATTTTTGATGTTATTTTGTGATAAAATTTTGAGAGTTTGAAATGTCATAAATGTTTGGTGGGTTAGGTTTTAATCTAATTTCAAAGGTGTAGAAGATGATATATTTTATTTTATGTAACATTGAATATATTTTAGATTAGGGTAATAGAATTATAGTTGATAGGTCCATGAAAATAAAAATATCCTATATTTTATATAATATAGAGGTTGTTGGGTCTTGAATGAAAATACATCCCTGTCATGATAAAGGTATACGGATAGAGACAGTAGTGATGTTATTCCATAAATAAATAACTCTAAATAATGAATGTTTGGAGTAAATTCAATGTTGACATGATTTATGAAAACAATGATTAAATTAAATCCCAGATAGACACACCTAATAGAGATTCTTTAGTCAGTCACATTATCTTTTTCAAAATTTTTTAATGATTTAATATTTATTTATTTTCTTGGATTAGGATAATAAGTATGGGATAATCCAAGTCAATGTTATATATGTATATGTAATAGAGTTGTAGGAACAAATAATTGCAAAAATGTTGAAATGAGATTTTCTTAGTTTGAAATGAATGTTCCATCTGTGAATACATCATAGGGTTTATCTTAAAATTTATTATTCTATAATTATTTTTTATTTTATCATAACCATTTATTTATTATTACGTTAAAAAAATATAAACAAGACAATATATATAATGTTATGTTTAAAAAATATGTTGAGTCTTATAATAATAGAAGGGAGAATACATAAATGGTTGAATATTGTAGTATATTATTGTTATAACAGAATATGACTTTTTCATAGAATTTCATAAGGCTGTGAAGTTGATACCATATTGAACATTAATTTTTGGTAATCAAATCTATTTTAATTACTGAACAATATTTAATTGATGTATTCTGGTATAATAAAAAACATATAAGGGCCATGTGAAATATCTATGTATTTTTCTTTAGTTTTTCTTCCTTAACGGGTATTAGTTATATATTTAGTGTCATCTATAACCTTAATATCTGATTTTATGAAACCATTATATTTTGGGGATAAATATAAAGTACACCTTATTGTGGTATTGGTAACAAGTAGGCTTAATATATATATTATTTTGAAGTAATAATGTGTCTATATAATTTGTAAGAAGTATATTTGGATGTTTTTTTATCCTTGGGATTGATAGTTAATTCAGGATATTTTTTAAGATAATATTATATTTATGATTTGATTTGATTGAATGAACTAGGGGTTTATAACATTTTTTGATTGATGATAAAATTTATTTTTAGAATAATATATGATTTTTATTATTGTTTTATTACTTGGATATGAAGGTTATTTTGGGAATGGGATGTTCATAAAAATATATAATTAGAACAAGTACAAACATGGGAATATGCTTTTTTAATTTTATTTAGTGAAATAAAAATTATTGTGATTTGGATTATAATAATATGATTTATATCGCATTATAATTTATGTATTGATTAAAATTTCCAATATCATTCCATAATAGCTATCAATTAATGGAATTTTATGGATTATATATGTTTAAAGTTGGTACAACATAACAACATAAAACTGTAGACCTTGGAAAATAGATGTTGTGTTCGATAAATTGTGTTACAGGATACTCTCAATGTAAATGAATAACCAAATTATAGATGAAAATTATTAATAAATATATAATAAAATCAAATATGGTAAACCATTTCATTTTATTACCATTATATGGTTAAAAATTAATATAAATTAATAAAGAAAAATGTAATTTCATTAAAAATGATTTTATTTATATTAAGTATTATCCATTAAAAATATTTAAAAATTATATAATTTAAATTTTATTAAATTTAATGATTTTTTGAATTCATCACATCAAAAAATTTTAGTATTATGTTTTGAACTTTTTTTGAATAGTTTGATTTTTTTTCAAAAAATATTATTTTCATGAAATTATATTTTATTTTTGAATTTACTAGTATTTGAGAATATAAAAGTAGACTCACAAACCATTTATAAAATCAATTATATATTTATTAAATGAATTTATAAATTTTAATATATCATGTATTCTTATTAATACTAAGGAAATCATATTTATAACTAAATTAAACTATTACAATAATAAAAACTATATTCATATTTTTTGTTTAATGGGGAATTTTCAATGATATATTCAGTTGTTGTTTCCATTAAAAAAATCAAAAAAAAATTTTCTTTGAAATAAATAAATTTATGTAACAAATATTTTTAATAAAGATAATATTATAATATATAGATATTTAAATATGAAAAAAATATTTTTAAATACTGTTTTCAAGATTCAATGTGTTTATTTAAAAATAAAACATACATTGATTTATAAATATGAAATGATAAAATTATTTTGAAATTTTAAATCACAATGTTATCATTAGGTAATAATTTTATTTTTAATTTTGTTCATAAAAATAAATTACGAATTTTTTAAATAATATTTTGAAAAATAAAATTTAAAATCGGTAAAAATTATTTTACTAAGGAGAAAACCCAAAACATTTAAAGAACATGTTTTGAAATTAGTGTATGAGGTGATTTTTAACCCACAACCACCTTTTCCTCCTTTTCGTTTCATTTTTTGGTCATTATTTCTTGACGGGTGACATTACTTTGTTGAAAATAGAAGGGCTATATCAAAAACCACCAATCTCCCCACATAAAAAATGTCACAATTCAACCACATTTACAAAAATATTAAAATTCAATATATACTTTAAAAATTGAAATATTTCTTCTAATAGATCCCATCTCACCTTCCAATAGGCTCTGGTCACTTTATTGATCATTATGACTTCTTTTCAAAGGATAATTCCTAGAGAAATATCAAATCACCGACGTAAGTATCCTCATAATCGTAATGGTATCTTTTATATTTTTAATTTTATAACATTATATAAAATTATTAATATATTTAAATAAGTATTACTAGTATACATATAATGTAATAATTATAGTTGATCAATAAAAATCCAATATTTCTGTCCACTATAAAAACAAAATAAAATCTATCATGGGTATATTTAAATTAATACCTTAAAGATACAATATAGTTCACTTTTCATAATCACCTCCTAAGGATGGTGTCAGGGATGGATTTTAAGAATAAATGTTATTTATATGTTAAAAATAAAATATGGTACTGATCATTTTTCAAATTCTATCATTCCATCCATTATTTGAGAAATATGATCATTAATCAAGCGTACAACAGACTACTACCTCCCTGAACAATATCTATCTATTATCATTACCGCCCACATTGGGTCGATATATGAATGTATTTATAGAGGATACATGATATTTTTTTAAAATATTAAGAATATGAAAAAATTTCAGAACCATTAACCAAATAAAATATCTTACTCAAGAAAACATTGTAAAATGATACCATTTGGATTTGTTTTACCACCATTGTCAAAAATGTTGTACGGATTATGTCATGAATTTCTGTTGATTTCAATATTATATTTATATAATGTAATAATAATTTAATTATGGTTAATTTGATATTAATTCAATAGGTTTATGTTTATTTAATATTTATTAATTTATCACCCTTCAATCATTAAACACACCAAAACGTTTTTATTATACATAATCCATATTCATCTATACCACTAAATGGAAATAATACTCAATTAGGAATTGTTGAATAATAATTATTATTCTTTTAATAATTATTATATGATGAACATGAAACCACGTACAAAAGGATTGAATTATTTACTATGATATTTTAACAAGACAAACATATGATAATTATGACATCCCTTGGTGAAAATAACTAAGAAATGTGGTATATTTATAATTAATGACACTAAATAATGTTTTAAAATTGTAATATATTTGAATAAAATCATTAATTAAATACATAAGTTATTTATGTTCATAATATAAGAATTCAGAGAAATTCTATGTTAGCCATTGCTCAAGGTAATGTTTTTCCATCCCAATATCTCAACATCGGGAAATGGTTAAATGTTATGAATTAACTTCTTATTCATATTGTGTATATACTTCCAAATAATTTATTTTGGTATACACCATGATTTAATTATTTGGATATAATTATCTTGGTGATTTGGAATAATCAAATTTCTTTATTCAAAAATTAAGTTGTAATGACATTTAAAATCCAAATACATTTTTTCGAGTTATACTTATCGTTATTACAAATTATCATTAAAATATAGTTATAATCATCCTTATAAGGATATTATGCTACATTCCCTATTTAATTTTTTGAAAATTATATTTACTATTCATTTCTTATTATGTGATTATTTCATTCGTAATGTGTGTGATTTTAAAGGATAAATCCCATATTTTATAATTAACCTTAGTTTTCTATGTCCATATTTTCCATTATCCACAAATGTTTCCATTAATTTGTAAATATATTTTGTTTTCACTTTTTAACCTCATATTTCTATATACTAGTTTGAAAATGATTTTGACAAACTATTTAAATTTTTTGGGTTACAAAAACATATATCTTTTTGTAATATAAATGATTTTTAATTTAATATAATTATATTATATATTTGAGCGTAGATTTTATTATAAAAAATATTATTTTAAAAATATTCATATATACAAATAATTCCATAAATTTAAATATGGATCATTCTGAATTTTTATTGGAAAATAATTTTATTATCCCTTTTTACAATCAATTTTTGAATGGTCTAAGAAATATACATTTGTTAATACTTTTCATCCATATTCATCTCTATGTCATTGTTTAAATATTTTAAAAATATTTTTTTAATGTTATCACTGTGAATATTTTGAAAATTGGTTTTTAAATTATTTAATATTATATTTTATAAATAATTTCAAGGTATTATAATATAATAACTTTTCATAATGTTTTGAATCCATCTTCCACTCTAATTCAAACAGTTTTATCAATTTCCAAATGATGTTCATGATTACCCCCAATACCATTTTATAAAAAACTTTTATTTTGTTTTTTTATTTTTTATTACCATAAAAATTATTTTAATTCTGGATATTTTATTCATTTACTCCATCCACCTTCTTTCATTAGATGGTTTATTTATTTTCATTGTATTTTATAGAAATGATCAATCCCAACCTTTGTAATCCATAATCATTATATATATACATCTATAATTTTTATTCTATTCACTTTATACTATAAATTCCCTAAAATTGACTATTGTTTTTTGAAAGGTGTATAATTAGAGTCTATATATATATTGTTGGTAGATTAATTATTTCCTTAACTTGTACAATTTTTTATAAAGCATAAATAACATATTATCTATTATTGTGATTCAATGCTATTTACCGAGAGATATTATAAATATCATTGTATGACTATTTATATTCTATGGGTATATCATGTAATAAATTAATTGTGGAATTATAAAGGATTTCCTTATGTGATTCAATTTGAAAATTATATGAAAACCATTTAATTTCCATGTGTAATTTAATGATGTGAAAACTATTTTCAAGTGGGATGAAAATTTAATGATTATGATATAGGATACATCTATATCATCCTCCAATTAATTGGGTATTGGATTATATATTATGATATTTACCTTTTTTGTGAACATTTGAGTTGGTAGATATATTCACAATGAGTGAGTGTGATGTTGTTTAACTCTACAAAAAATTTTATGTGTGAACATGTTTTCAATAGGCATGGTTTATAATGGTTTGAGTGTGATGAAGTTTAACTTTAATAAAACATTTACATGGGAGATGGTAACTATTATCTAGGTTCAATAAGGGTGGGTGTGATAGAGTTTTTACCTACTCATAATTCTATGTGTGTACTGGTTAGTGAGTAGTCGAG
The DNA here is from genome assembly GCA_963277665.1 of Viscum album. Lineage (NCBI taxonomy): Eukaryota > Viridiplantae > Streptophyta > Magnoliopsida > Santalales > Viscaceae > Viscum > Viscum album. The sequence continues at coordinate 1,100,065,310 of OY728157.1, forward strand.
TACATGAATATATGAAATCCTTGGATTTTGATTTTGTATATATTTTTTGTTTGTTAAATGGATCCTAATTAAGTCATTTTGTTTTATTTTTTATGATATGGTAAATATTTGAGGATTTTAAGTCATTTGTATATCCTTTATGATTGAAAACGCATGTATTCTGTTCTACATATTATTAGAATATTTTTTATTATATATTTATATTCTAACCATATTTTCATCTTAAACACACTATTGAACTTTGATTTGTTTACCATTTCCAAGCATATGAACTCCCCCCATTCTTTTGTATCCATTTTACTAGGTTATTAATAAAATTACTATATAATATGTGTTTATAGGAGTATTTTATAAGAGTAATTTTCCAGAGATGTAGTAAAATCGGTATGGTTTAATATATTTCTTACATAGTGCAAGGAAAATGACAATTAGTCGAAAAAGTAATGAGTTTTATTAGGTAATGTTTTGTATGAATTATATAAAACACGAATCCAAAACAGTAATGGCAATATATTATAATTCAACATTTTTTAATGAAATTTAATTTCTATATGATTAGGTTTGGGCTATGATAGTTGGTATCAATGAATGTTTAAGATATCTTCGATGATTATGATGTAATCGGTATAGGATAATTTTTGAGTTTAAAATATCATCAATATTTTATAAGTTATAGATTATCCAAATTTCAAATGCATGGATAATCCTTTAGGTATGATGATGTAATATTGAAGATTTTACAGATTAGGAAAAAATAGTGAAATCACTATGGAACTGTCAAAGTTATTTTTTTATGTATTGGATGACATGATGGAATTTTTTTAAGTAGGGTTTTTTTTTTAGTTTAAAAAGAAAAAATATCCATTTTAGGATACGTGAATGTTGATATATGATGTAGTATTGTTGTAAATAGGATTAATAACCTTTAAGGGTGATTTTTGGGTTTTAGCTAAATCATAAAATGATTCAAGTCATAGAGGACTAACAAAACAAGAATATTTTCACTCCTGAGGGATATTATTTAGTCCATAAGATTTCCATTATAAAATTTTATAATGGTTTAATATCAAAATTAATTGAAGGTAATATGTTATGAGGTATTACAAAGAACATCTTAATGAAACTATGATAAAACAAATATAGTTAATTTTTTTTATAAGTATAACATAGTTAAAATGAATGTATCAAATATTGAAATGAATGTGTCTATGGAGAATAACTCTTTAGACATTGATTACATATTCATATACTCTAATTCATTTGGATATCATTGTAAAAATATTGGATTTAGTATTTTTTTTAAACATGATCATGAAGATAACACTGAGAAAGGTATATATTAAAAATAGTTGTCTTATTACTGAATAATATATCAAACACAAATAGTTTATGATAATATATATTATTATGATGAGAGTAGAGTTCAGTTTACTAGTCTTACCTATGCAAGTTTGGTAGATAAAAAAATAAAAATTAATATTTGATAATAATAGATATTTTTTGACATAGTGATATTTATTGAAGATATTTTGGAATATTCCAAAAGTTCTAACTATTAATAGAAACATATAAGTATAGATTTTTCATCGTTTTACATTAATGGTTTAAAAACTTATAATAATTAGAGTCCATAACATTACAACGTTATTCTCTCAAATGGTTATAGTTTTGGGGGATTACTATTACTGATGACATTATTGAGTTATGGAAAAATTTCAGGAAGAATATATAAATTACATTGAAGTAATAAGGTTTTTAATGATTTTTTATGAAGTATGTAAAGTGGTATTTGAAGACTTGCGATTGATTGTTTCATCATGGTATTTTTTAGGATAATGATATATAATTAATAGTATTAGAATTTTTCAACTAGAGGTTAATAATATTTTAGGATTGAATATAGATGTAAATTTTGGAATAATATATTATTTTTAATATTGTTTTTTTTGTGGAGGTGTACATTATTTTTATAATGGAATTTTCTATTAAATTCATTATTTCAATATTAATATACCTGATAATGTGATTATATAAATTTTTTGAAGAAATGATATATTTTGTGATCCAGATTAATATATTAAGTTATATATATATATATATCATTATATGATTTATAATGATTAGTAATTTCCCTCACTATCTTCATTAGTAATAGACAATTGGAATTTTGGGGATTTAATTTAATTATGCGGGGTGGAATGTAACTACATGAAATTATTGACCTCATAAAATTGATTTTAAGTTCAAAAACCATTGTTATATGCTACACCGAATTTTAAAAAAAAAATTATAAAAACATTTTAAATAATTCCATAATTAACACTTTTTGGTAACCCATTATAATATACTACCTTTTGATGGTATATAATTAGTAAGTGTTAATAATGAAAATGGTTATTTTTAATAAAAGTTATTTCATATACAATATATTTTATTTTAAAAAATAATTTTAAAAATTATAAATTTTGAAACTATAGAAATTTAATAAAATTTCTAATTCATCATAACAAAATTTCAAAAGTATGAAATTTTGAGATGTTTTTAAAATAGTTGATTTCGAGTAAAAAATACTAGTAAAAATGGTAATTTTATTATTATATAAGTATGAGAAAGAAGACTCAAAACCATTTTATATAATAAGATATTCATTTTATAAATAAAACTATATATTTTAATATATTAATTGAGCTTATAAATCACATGTCTAATATCGTTATAACTAAATTAATATTATATGTTAAAAAAACTTTTCGATCATTTAGTTGAATAAATAATTTTAATGGATCTATATTTTTTACTGTTCCTTGAATGATATATATATACATTAATTTTATTTATAATTAATCAATTTATATTATTAAAATTACTAAAAATAAAAATTTAATCGTTTATATACATTTAATTTTGAAATAAAATACATTTCTAAAAATAGTTTTTATATAATTATGTGTTTTTATTAGAAAAATATCTTTTTTTTAAACTTTAAAATATTTTATGATAAAATATTAGAAATTTATAGATTATAAGGTTCAAATTAGAAGATATTATCAATATAAATTTTTTATTAAAATTAATTACAGTTTAATGAAATTATTACAACATTAAATGGTAAAAATTGTTTAAAGTGTTAAACAAAGGAGAAACTACTAATAGAATGTATCTTTTTTTTGAATGAGTGGATGATTTTATATTAGTCCTAAACAAACTCTTAGCTCCAATTTCATTCATTGTGTATCTATCTAATAATTAATAGTAACATTACATTATTTCAAAGGTACGTGTTATATCTAGAACAACAATTCTCTTTACTTTTAAAAATTCCAACACATCCACCACATCAAGAGTCAACATCCATTTCAATTAATCCTTGAATTTATGAAAAATTACCCATCTTTAACTCTCTCAAATTATAAAATCCCATGGGATCCATATTACATAAGGTCTTTTTTTCTAAGGACAATTATTTGAGAAAAAATGAAGTCCCTCACTTAAGAATCGCTCTATTTTATTGTTTATTTGTAAATTTTTAATATAAACCTCATATATACTTATTTATATAAATAAATAGAAATAATAATTATAATAATTCTTAATTATATTTATTTGAAGAAAAATATTCATTCCTTTATATATATCAATAAAAAAGAATAATATTTATCATGTATACTTGTGGATTACCATCTCAGTGAACTGATGCTATTTTTTTTTCATCCCAAAATTTTATTGCCGCTAAAAAGGATTAATATAATGAATAAATATGAAATATATATCTCAAAAAAGTCCCAAATTATCATTATTCACATACCATCATTATATCTATTCAATGATAAATGAGATCTATAATTGTGCGTAAAATGGAATACCACCTCCACAAATGATTAATTGTAGTTTTTTCCCCACCAACATTGTATGGTTATAATTTTAATTTTATAGAGAATATATTATCATTATTAAATGTTTATTCAATAATAAAATACATATAATCAGTATCAAAATACATTTCCATACTTTGGAAAACATTATAAAATGTTTTTATTTGGGTAGGTTTTACCACATGCTTGAACAATGATACAATTTTTATGTTGTGAATAATTATTAATTGGAATATAATTATATTATAATGTAATAGTATTTAAATTATTATTATTTAAATATTTTGGAATGGTGAATTTAATAAATTTAATATTTATTGATATATCACTTTTTTCGTTAGACATGATTAAACTATTTTGTCACATTTTCCTTTTTTCACAAAATATATTCATTTATTTCTATTAGTGAAAACAAAACATCGATAATAATTATTAAAAAATTATTATTCTATATTGAATATTCATTGGATAATTAACATGAATTCAGTTAATATATATTGAATCTGTTCTCATGATATTTGAATGAGAGAAACAAACAAACTCTCTAACTTCTATTAGTTAATATAAATTTAACATTATAATATACTTATAATGATGGATTAAAAATTATATTGCTAAATTATATTAAATTTGAATAATTTATAAAAATAAGTTCTTATATTATTTTTGATCATTACATAGGATGATAGAGTGAGGTCATGTTAGCAATAACTCATGGAAAAGATTTTTCTTATCAATTTCTCATCATTGAAACATGTATTATTGTTATATACTAATTTCTTATTTTTGTGGTTTACATACATCCTATAAATGTATTTTTAAAGACCCCATGATTTAATAATGTGTATTTATTGATCTATATTATTATAAAACATAAAATGAATTTTATATAAAACTTAAAAAATTCTTATTGGTTCCAATAACTCAAATACCTTTCTTCGATTTATACTCTATTTTAATAAACAATATAATAGAAATATGGTTATAATTATCCCTTTGGTGATGTAATATTGTAATCCATTTTTCATTTTTTGGGAATTGTTTTCTATTCCCATGTATTCTTCAATGATAATTTCATTCAATATGTGTCTGATTGAAAATAATAATTCTATTATTTTTTTATAGAACATTTTTTCCATGTGTATATTATCCATTATAGATATTTTTTACCTCATTATTTGAGTTATATTCTATTTTATCACATTATTATACTATATTTCACTTTACTGCAAAAAAGGCTTTATCAAATATTTATATTATGTGGTTTTTAGTAAAAGTATATATTTTTTATATAGATATATTTTAATATCCGGATTATTTATTTTTTCAAATTAAAAAAATTATCTTATACAGTTGAATTTTTATTTAATGAATTTATATTTCTATAAATATTTATTAATGTATATTATATATTTTTTGAGAAATATTTGGAAAAATGATTTTGGTATTCATCTAAATAATCAGTTTACATTAGTTACAGAGATATATTTTACATAATATATATATATATATATTCTACTATCTATATTAATGATCTTATATTTTGTAAATATTGTTTTTTAATTTTATCATTGTGAAAAATTTGAAAATTGTTTTTTAAATGATTTTATTTTTGTTTTATGTACAAATTTAAATGTATTTCGAAACATTAATTTTTATATTTGTTTCTACCATTTTTCTCTCTAACCCAAAGAGTTTTTTTCAATTCTTGAATGATGATCATGATTAACTCATATATTACTTTATTATATTCATTTATTTTGATCATATATTTTCTTCTGTGATTTCATCATTTATATAGAGACCGATATTTTTAATACATGTATTTTAACAGAATTTCTTATATAATTATTACATTAATTACATCAAATGTTATTTTAGGGATTAGTGAATCATAATCTTGGAAAAAAATGATGAATTACATAAGGAAAACAAAAAAATTTAATTTATTTAAATTTATTAAAAAAATTCTTAATTATTACATCCAAGGTCACTGTACTGCATGTAATTTCCTAGAGGAATATATTAAGAAAAGGGTGGAAATAATATCGGTAAGGGATAAACAACATAAATGAAACATGAATGACTATAATTGACAAAAATCAAGGAATAAAATTACATAATATTCATTAGTATATGATACATTTCAAGGAAATATTTTTCCGACCAAAAAATGATGCATTCATAAGAATATCACTGAGGTTTTTCATAACGGTTTCATAACATATAATTAATATGGTTCTTCTCCATGGAATCTTATAACATGTAATATCAAGAGATTGATTATTTACCCAATTCAACAGTTCACAATATGTGTTCACAACTCATATGTATCAACTAATTTGGGCCACATCAATCATAATAAATCATTTCATCAATAACCCATTGAGAATATGGAATGTGTTTTATATAAAATCATTTTATAATTAAAGTTGTATAGACTTAAATATTTCATAATTTTTAACCCATGATAAAGGAAATGTTAGATTCAAACATGTATATAAAAATAATTATGATTACATCGTGTTAAATAATGGTGTTAGAGAAGAGGTTTGGATATTTAAAATTTATGAATTTATTTTATTAAAGAGGGAAATTCAAGAATTGTATTCAGCAAAATAAAAGGTACACATCATGGAATAATGAAAAAGAATAATGTGAGGTAGAATGGGAATTATATTGATAATACAATATTTTCCATGTAATGGGATACAAAAATTTATTAAAGGAGTTAATTCAAAATTCAAAAGACATACTACAATGATGTACCTGAAGGGAAAAGAAGATGAGGGGAGTTCCCTAACATTTGGTAGAAAATTCGTAAATCATGGAGAGGGAATATTTTTGATCATAGATACTCCTTCCATAAACATTATCCCTAGTTAATAATCATAATTTCATGGTTAAGGGATTTATAGTGGAGAAAAATGGGAGGATGAGAATTTATATATTTTAAGAGGTGGAATTATTTAACAATTTTTAAATATAGTTTTGGAATTTTAATTTGTGGATAATGAAAAATGATTATCTTGAACGAAGATTTCCTCATTGTTTTACACATTTCAGTTACATTTTATAATATTTGAATTCATTATATCTAAAATCTATATTTTTAATATAGTTTTTCCTTTGTAAAATTAAATTTTCCACAAAATGCAGTTTAATATTTTTTTATAACATATAGAATTTGGAATGTTATATATAGGATTGTAAATTGGATTATATCCATTAAAATACATAAAAATAAATAAATAATATATTTATGATCCTATATTCTATTTTAAAAATTATCACATAATTATGTCATATTTATGAATTCATAAAACATATTGAATGCCTAAAACAATAATTTTTTATTCAATTAAAAAAAAGTATTTTTCAAAATTATAAAAATATAACCCTAACATAATATTGATTTATTTATCTTAATTATAATTTTCAGTATATTTAATATTTCTATAAATATTATATATTTATCTTTTAATAAAATTCCATTAGTTTTGGAAAATTAAATTTTTTTATGACATAGTCGACTTTTTAACCCTAATTACAAAATTTTAAATATCAGAATATTAAACTATATTTTACACTTAATTTAAGAGTTAATTATAATATTATTAATTTTAAACAAATTTTACTTATAATTCCTAATTTTATTTTAAAAGAGTACATATTTTCAAATAATTATAATAACATTTTGTTTTATCTAATAATCTATTTATCGAATTTTCTCTTATATTCATGTTTATTTTATTAAATAAAGTAATAATGAAAATATAATTTAAATAAATAATTGATTCAATTGACACTTTTATGAATATATGTTCTAGATACATTACCCCTTATTAATTCATCATACACCCTTATGGTATAGTGTGATTTGGTGGAAGTTTCATGTGTTGGATTAGGAAAAAATTACCCAGTGGTGATTTCAATTATCTTGAACTTCTCCTATTGTCAAGTATCACTTATTTAATCTCTTATTGGGATTGATGAAGATATAAACCTATTTATGGCACCTCCCATCCATGTTATGACTAATTTTATTCAAATTGAATGATCCTACAGGTTCAAACCATCCCTTCTGTAAGGGTTATCTGTTATCAGTACCCCTTATAAACACTAATTATAATGGTAACACTATTAACAATAGTAATAATACTCATATGGTTTTATTTAATAATGGTAATATTAAATATTTTTATTTTAATAATAATTTAATGGTCATATCATAACAACCACATTTCTAATTACATCCTATATATTTACCTCAAATCATCCATATTTACCACATTGTTGAAAAATGATTCTATAATTCAATTAATAATGTCTATTATATTCCGAAAGATTATTTTTTCATTTTATACATTTCATGGAATGTATAATCTACATGAAAGAGTTCAATCCTATAGAATTCACCAATGTTTGATTTCTATTTTTGGGGTTTGATATATGCACACTAGTCTTACATGTATTAATTATTTTCATTACTTGGTATATATTATTCCATTTATTATAGCCTTTACATATAAATACATTGGGAAATAATATTAAAATATTAATTATTATAAAATATTTAAATTATTGATAATATATAAATCATTCAGGATGTTACATTATTATAAACATAAAAATTTGCATCATGGAAATCTGTGTCAAACATAAAAAGGGGTATTTATCCTTCTTATCCACTTCACATTCCCAAGTATCATCTACAAAAATATTATTTCTTCACATAACTATCACAAGGTGTGTGGTATTATTCCATAATTCATATTCCATTATTTAATTAATCCATGTTGATTCAATTTATTATATTATTTATCCGGTTTCAATTCCATATAATTCATTTCTAGTATATGTATTAGTACAGAAATGTAATCTCTTAATAAGGACATGTTTATGATGTTGTTGACATTAGAATGATATACAGGTAGGGCTACCTGAAAGGAAACTACTCTAACATTGTCTATAATATCAATTAATTCAATATTAATTGGACTCAATTTCAAATTTTTTCCAAACCTCATTACCCCTTCCTGTGATGATATTTTAAGGAAAACAAGTTCCCCATAATAAAAATCTAAGCCATTCCTTTAATTGTTAGAATAACACTTTTCATGGATCTGAATATACTTGATATATATTTGGATAAGCTGTATATTCTCTTTTGTGTCATTCAGAAGATGTGGCCCACCCTTTTTCCTTCTCCAATATCATCCATGCATGTTGGAATTTTTACTCCCCTTGCTATAGATTTCTTCATTATGATCTCTGTATATTGTTAAGTGAATTTTTTTAATATTAAAGTTATATAGTTTTAAGGTTTATATCCAAATTTTATAGGAAATTATGTTAGATAGGCCATAAAATGTCTTTATATTATTTAGTAGGACTCTCAAACGTCCCATGATTTTGATGTTGATTGTTTATGATACAATTTAATTCAATGTTTATAGCCTTTTGGAAGATCCAAAATAACATTGATATAAATATTAGATCACTTTATGAAAAAATTGATAGGGTTTCCCCCTTATGTCTCACCACATACATAATAAAAAAATAATAATGGTACTCAAGGTATTAATCTTATTGTTTATCAGCTAAGTGGTAAGTTAATATTAATATATAAATGATTTTTCTTATATAAATATTTCACATGGATGTCTTAAAAAGGATAGTAACAAATTCCATTATGATGGTCTTCCACATCCAAACAGGTATATATAGTGGTTGTAACAATCCATTCGGTATTTTTCCCAACCATCACATATTGATATAACAAAAAATTTCTGTATAATCAACAAACTCCATTTTAATGTTAGACTTCCAATATTGATCTCACAGATCACTATATATTTTTGTTCTTCTAGAGTGTATGGATAATGTACTGTGGTTATATTTATACATATAATCTTATAATAAATCAATATCTTATGGGATGTATAACCTTGTACCATACCAAAATAATTTTTTATGATCAATATTGAACACAAAATACTTCCCATTTTTACTACTTCTATTTAATTTATTAACATATGATTGCCTCTTTATGAATAAATTATCTTTTATATTAATTAATATTAGGAAATAATTTGGGATAATATTCAGGATTTCTATACCATTATGAGTACCTTGTTCATAATTACAATCTATTTTACCAATTAATCTCTTTCAATACTCATCATCATATAAACTGTGGAGTCTTACATAACTAATAAATGAGTAAAAGTGTTTTATTTTCTATGGTGGTATTGGATTGAACAATCAATTTTCTTAAAAATATACTAAATTCCTATTTCTATCATGTTAAGTTCCTTATGTGTAAATATATACTAGATATTATAGTTGTTTTTGTGTATATCACACCTCTCCATATAAAGATTGCGTCTATATATATTTAAAGCAATTATAATATCAACTAACTCTAAATCATGGGTAGGATATTTTTTCGTGGGTATTTAATTTTCATGATTCATTTCCTATCACATTATCAATTTTGTGAGTCAATATCCAATTGCCTTTAATGATTCATTAATATAAATGATAAGTCCTTCCATATAAGGGGGTAAAGTTATCACAGTTTCACAGACAATCCAATTCTTTAGTTCATTTAATATTTATTCATACAATTTTTTCAAGATAAACATATCCCCATATCGATTTATTGTATCTGTATTAATAGAGAGACAGTAAATGGCATTCATAGTCCTTCTAGAGAATCTTTCTTGACTTAGGAAATAATAAATATCTTTTATAGATGTGGTAATGACCACTCCTCCATGACTATTTTCCATATATGATACATTGTGATTCCATCGCTTGTCAAAATGTATCCGAAGAGTGTGACATGTTGTAATCATAACTCACATTCGTTGAAGTTTTAAATAAAATTCTCTATCCAACTATTTTTTAATATAACCCTAATATCATCCATGATCTCATTATTAATTTTTAAATATATCATAATATCATCAATACATAGCACCTTAAATTTATCATGGTTTTCCCAAAATACAAAATTCTACAAAACCATATATATGGAATGATAACTAGTCAATACAAATGGGATAATAACAATATTATAATGACCAAATATTGTTTGGAAGGAACATATTTGGATAGATTATTTCTTCACCCTCAACTAATGATATAAAAATCACTAGTCAATCTCAAAGTAAAATTGAGCTTCAGGAAGCTGGTTTAACAAATCCTCGATCCTTAAAAAATATATTTTTTTCTTCAAGATGATAATAATACGTTTTCCATAATCAAGGCACAACCACATTCTTCAATACTTCCTCATTGCAGGTAGAATAAATTCCCCTATAGAGACACACATGTTTGAATAAATATTATCTACAAAACATCATAATGTGGATTCTTAAACTCTTCTCACATTAAATATAAAATTATATAAAGAGACTTATATATTTACTTAGATCAATATATGAGTTAAATATATATATATATAATATTCATTTTCTAGGGGATTTAAACTTATTCTTCTGGGTAATATATCAATCTATTCTCCAAAAATTTGCTACATATAATATATTTTGTTTATATCATTCTTCCTCTTCACCAATAATTTAAATAAATTAGGTATTTGGAGGTATTTATCAAAAATAATTGTGCTAATAAATATCTCATTCTAATAAAATTAGAGGTTTTACCTTGAATAATATTAAAATATACATTCCTATATAGTTTATCATGTCATTATAATTTTAACAACAATCCATGAAATGTATTATGTCAAATTCCACATATAGAATGACCTCTATGTTTTCAAGGTGGTTTACCACAAAAAATTTAATAAAAGAGTACATTTTCATCCTCCATGATTAAATAGTACCAACCTTATTTTTAACAGAAAACCGTACCGATAATAGTTTTGGTATTAACATTTTGTTAATTGAAAAATTGATTGAAATAAAAGAATGTGTAAAACCAGAATAAAAAATATACTTGCTATATTTTAGTGTATGATGTGTGTACACACCACAATACCATTTTTAGCCTTATCTTCTCAATGATAATTATAATATAAAAATCATTACCCCTTTGCGTCTATCATAGTTAATGGAAGTTTCCCTCAAATATCCTATGATTTGAACATTGGTTAATGAAATTCAAATAGCCCCACTCTTGAAGAATTACATAATAGGTTTGGATTTACGCATATTACCTTTTTCATTGGAATTTATATTTTGAGTCATTAAATATCCATGTTATATTCAAGCTATACCACTATATCATCAACATAAGTTTCACTTTCCACTTACTAGATGACATTTAACCAAATTCATCTTCCCATATTTCTTGCACATGGGATGATTTACATTTTCCAATCTAGGTTCCATTACAAAGGTTATTACATTTTTCTTCTTCTTTTCATTCTTTCCACGAGTTCACTGGGAGTCACTGAACTCCATTTAAACTATGATGGAACATCACATTACATATTTTTAGCACTGATAGACATGTATTTATAATTAATTACATAGATGGGGTCATAATATTATAATTAACTGTTACATCAACCTATCATAATTTAAAAAAATAATGAAGAATATCATATTGGATTTCTATTGTTCATTCCATAATTCCCGACAAATTAATTTTCCATTTTATTCAACTCATGTAATTCTCTATCTATCTCGGATCATAGGGTATGAAGAAAATAAAAGTTAAAAAATAAATTTTCAAATTCTACCAATTCCATGGCTTCTACCTCATCCCTTGTATTTTTTATTTATCTGTTTCGACCCCTGATTTGCATCTCCCAATAAGTGTTGTAATTATATTGGTAATTTATAATTCTCATAACAATTAAGTATGTAAAATATATTCACTATAATATTCATTATTTTTTTCTTTGTTCTCTTGATCACAAGATCCACAAAAAAAAATTATTCATTGATGCATGAATGATTTAGATACTATTTTTTTATTTCTTGGAGAAGATAGAATATCCACATTTCATGGGTTGTTATTAATTATCTAAGATAACTAATTTACTATCATTATGCAGTTTTCCCATGACACTCTGCCATGTGGGGATGTTTGTAATCACATTGTTTACTCCATTCTTTTTTAAATGTTTCCTTATATTTCCTACCATTTTTCTGGAAATAGTAAACCTGTGTGGGAAATTTCTTAATATTGGGAATCCTATAAAAAAATAGAAATAAATAATAATAATAATAGTCTCTATTATCATCCTTCTAGGATGATATAATTCAATCCAAAAAAATTATATATATATATCTATATATATATATATCATTACGGTTTGTGAAAATAATGTTATTAAAAAAATAATATCACCAAAGACTGTCATATTAATTATATAGAACAAGATATTATTCTTCAACATAGTGGAGATAGACTTAATACCATGATTTTCCCATTTCAGGGTTATTACCCATAGGACAAACTATTCTATTGCCACATCCACTTCTAGTATCAAGATTGGGAATTCAGTTTCTGAGAGATACATTCATTATACTTCACCAAAATTTAAGGAGGTTTTCACAGTTTTTGAATTATCCATATTATTTTTATTATTACTTCTTAGTACTAACTTATCAAAATATCTATCCAAATATTCGAATACCAACTATTAGAATCCACAATTTTTATATAATTTTTTTTACATTTTTCTTAAAAAACGTTTCAAATTTATATTTTTGAAGGGTATATTTCATTTTATTGTATTGTAAAATGTGTACACAAGACATGAATTACATAAGAAAAACCTAATAATAGTGTTTATCTATTCCTCTTTAAAAACTCATTTATTATTCCATCATAGGTTTACACACAATAAGTGATTTCATAGGGATATACATCATTAGAAAATAGTGGACATAAATCCAATTATGGGATACACAAAGGAAATGTAACATTAATGATCATCTTTGATAAATCATGAGGCATAATAGGATAGAATAATTATATGTTCATGACTAATAAGATGCAGATATAGATATAAAATAAAATTGACATATCAACACTAACACCATCACGTTGTTATAGAATATAATTACAGAGGTTATTCACTATGGTATCGTAAAACACACAAAATCTAGAGATTTATTCTTTAACCAGTGCATTGGATTGCTATCATGGTGCACAATTTATATATATTAATTCATATGAGCCTCATCTATCATAACAAATAATTTAAAAAATAACCCATTGATAATAATGAAATGGTTTTATATAGAATCATTTAGTGAATAAGGTCTTAAACACATACAAGTCCTCATTTGTAACCCAAGATAAGGGAATGTGGGTTTCAAACCTCTAATTACATAGTCAATAAATTTTTCTTACCTATAGGTGAATACTCATGTAAAATAAGGATGGATGGGCATTCAAAAATTATTATTTTTAACTATAAAACATAAAAATTCATGAAATTAATCGAACAATATGGCATGTATATGATGTGGAATAAGGAAAGTGAATAACTATTAGGAATGGAGGTCAACCATTTATAAAACTATCTTTTTGATATAATGATCTAGTAAAATATGTTTGAAAATAAAGAAATTAAATATTTAGAAGACATACTAAAAATGGGTTATTGAATGGAGCAATAAAATTTGAATTGTTTAATAATTTAAGAATATAGGTCTTCGAGTTTTGGGATGTGGAAAATGAAAAAACCAATGATAAAACATGGTTTTATGGTCATGTTTTTAGAAATTTGTTCCTTGTTTTATAATAATTGAATGCATTATAAATTTAATAAATTTTTTAATACTACTATTGAAATATAATGTAAATTCATTACATAATATATTAATTGATATCTTAAAATATCTTTTAGACATTGGAAGGCACATTTATAAATTTTGAAATAGACCTAAAGCCATTAAAATTGAAATTATTAATAAATTTATATATTTGTGTCCATGGATTCTAGTTTACGAAGTATGACATCATTATTAAATATAAATAGATTTGGTAAATTTATAAAAAGACACTATTTTATATCAACTATTCATTGAAAAATAACAAATATCACAAAATTATCAAAACTTCATACCAATAAAATTTCACTATGTTGATTTATAATATAATTTTATTATATCTAAATGATTCACTAAAGATGATAAATTTATCTTTAATTAAAATCCATAAATATATGAAACTAAATTTTTTAATGTTGTAGTCAATATTCATTAAATTATAAAAAATAATTTGGATAATTTAAAAAAAAAATGCAATTATATTTTAACAAAAAATACTTTCTAATACTTCTTCATGTAATTAAATGTCAGGTAGAATAAATAAATTCATTTTAAAGGTGTGTTGGCGCCAAAAATACGGCCCGAAAGAATGGAATGAAATAGACAGCTGGCGCGCTCCCTCGCGAAGCACCGCCGCGAAGCACCCACACGAAGTGCCCCGACCATTGCGGCCCCGCGAAGCTCCAAAGGCGGTAATGCTCCGCGAACGCATTTGACGTTCACGAGCCGCCGCGAAGCTCCAGAGGCGGTAATGCTCCGCGAACGCATTTGACGTTCGCGAGCCGCCGCGAATCTCCTGAGGCGGTAAACCTTCGCGAATGCATTTGATGTTCATGAGCTGTTGCGAAGCTCCTAAGGCGTTAATGCTCTGCGAAGCACCGAAGGTGGCGCGTGAGCCCTTCTTCGCGGCGCCCCTTCCCTATAAATACTGGACTCCCCCTGAGTCCCAAGGACGGACAATACGACCATTCGGCTTCTCCTCTCCCGAATCGTGAAGCACTCTTTGCCCTGGGAATCATGAGCTCCGCGAGGTACTTCTACTTCGCGAGACGCCTCTGCTTTGTCCCGTTTTGAGCCCATCTTCCGAGAGGGATGCCCTTCGCGAAGCTCAAGGGCATTCGCGAAGGAAGGCGATTCTCAAGGGAACCCGGGTAGCCGCGGAGCATTTATGCTTCGCGAAACACCCAACCTGTACTAGTGATCCCTATGCTAAGGCAGGATCGCTTCACCTCGTGAAGCACACTGCTTCGCAGGACCTTACTTCGCGAGGCACCTCTCCTTCACGAGGCAGTGCTCCGCGAACACTGTTCCACTTCGCGAAGCACCTTCCACCCACACCTATGCCCCATGCTAAGGCCAAGGAACTCCACTTCATGAAGCACACTCCTTTGCTTAGCAATTCCTCTTCCCGTGTGACCCTCCAGGTTTGCACGATGTGATTTCAACGTCCCATGGACAATACCACCTGTAGTGTTGCTTCGCCTCATGCTTCTTCGCATAGGCACGCTAACGGCTATTGCTTCTTCGTATAGCAACGCTAACGTGGACCCCTTGGTGGTTCGTTCCATGACCCCCCTTAACCATGGCCTTACTGGTACCTTCCCTTCCCCAAGTACCAGAGGGTACCGGTTATGTAAGTCCTAGGGGTGCGGAGTGAACCCACCTCGTCCGAGCTGCAGGACGTTAAACTTCAAAGTACCACGTCCTTAACACATGACGTTAAACTGTGACCCGACCTCGTGCCCCTCACGAAGGGTCCCCCCAGCTCGAACATTCTTTAAACCACTCGTCTCCACGGGAATGGAATCACCCATTCACATGGGATGAGATCCTCCTTGTCGGAGTGCCGTTTGTTCGTAGGAGAAGGGAGACCCTAGTTCCCCAACGGATGGTTGCACCTCTGCATCTCCGTACTTTCCCCACTACCAAGGTCAGTGGAGGGCGTGATAGGGAACGAGGCACCTCCCCTCATTGGACCAAGGTCCATCTTTCCCGCGCTTTGTCGCGCCATGGGCCTCCATCCTGGAGTAAGTCCCAGCACCATGGGCCGCCTAACGCGTAAGCCCCTATTCGCTTCTCACGGACGCATCCTTCGCGACGTGATCGTCAGGTCCTTGCAACCTCTTGTTTCTAACATCGAGCATGACTCACATGGGATTAGAGTGAGCACCGACACTGACCACCCATCCCATTTGAACTAAGAGGACTTTGATCCATGTCAAGGCATGGTACGTAGGAAGCCTCCATGAGGTTCAATCCCACCCATCACTAGAGAACTACGAGGACATTGATCCATGTCAATGCATGGTACGTAGGAAGCCTCCATGAGGTTCAAGCCCACCCGTCATTTATTCATGTCGGGTCTCATAGCGAACTACGAGGACTTTGATCCATGTCAAGGCATGGTACGTAGGAAGCCTCCATGAGGTTCAAGCCCACCTGTCATCATTCATGTCGGGTCTCATTCCCGTCCAGCATGACGTTAAACTGCATTCCGGTCCAACGGCAAGCCATTGCGACCCATCCTATTTGAACTACGAGGACTTTGATCCATGTCAAGGCATGGTACATAGGAAGCCTCCATGAGGTTCAAGCCCACCCGTCACTAGCGAACTACGAGGACTTTGATCCATGTCAAGGCATGGTACGTAGGAAGCCTCCATGAGGTTCAAGCCCACCTGTGGCTCATTCACATCGGGTTTCATTCCCATCACGCATGACGTTAAACTGCATTCCGGTCCAACGGCAAGCCATTGCGACCCATCCAATTTGAACTACGAGGACTTTGATCCATGTCAAGGCATGGTACATAGGAAGCCTCCATGAGGTTCAAGCCCACCCGTCACTAGCGAACTACGGGGACTTTGATCCATGTCAAGGCATGGTACATAGGAAGCCTCTATGAGGTTCAAGCCCACCTGTCACTAGCGAACTACGAGGACTTTGATCCATGTCAAGGCATGGTACGTAGGAAGCCTCCATGAGGTTCAAGCCCACCCGTCGCTCATTCACGTCGGGTCTCATTCCCATCCAGCATGACGTTAAACTGCATTCCGGTCCAACGAAAAGCCATTGCAACCCATCCCATTTGAACTACGAGGTCTTTGATCCATGTCAAGGCATGGTACGTAGGAATCCTCCACGAGGTTCAAGCCCACCCATCATCCAATTCACGTCATGTTCTACCTACGTCCAGCACGACGTTAAACTGCAATTCTAGTCCGACGGAAAGCCGTTGTGACTAACCCGAACTACGAGGACTTTGATCCATGTCAAGGCATGGTACGTAGGAAGCCTTTCCGAGGTTCAAGCCCACCACTCATTGGACCAAGGTCCATCATTCACGTCGGTTCGCTAACGAAGCCACCTTGCTCGGTCGTTCATTCACGTCGATTTTCTCCCTCGTCCAGCCTGACGTTAAACTGTATGCCCCCCTTTGTCACGCATGACATTAAACTTCACACTTACCCGAACTACTAGGTCTTTGATCCATGTCAAGGCATGGTACGTAGGAAGCCTCTCTGAGGTTCAAGCCCAACAACCATTGGCCCAAACCGTCTCTTAGTCGGTGCGCCAAGCCCCCATTTTCATCCGAACTACGAGGACTTTGATTCATGTCAAGGCATGGTACGTAGGAAGCCTCCCCGAGGTTCATGCCCAACTCCCATCGGACCAAGGTCCCTCATTTACATCGGTTCGCCGACACCCACCGCCCGTCGTCTATTCACGTCAGGGTTCATTATCGTCCCGCAAGACGTGAAACTGTATTCCATCATTCGAACTACGGGGACTTTGATCCATGTCAAGGCATGGTACGTAGGAAACCTTCCTAAGGTTCAATCCCACCACTAGCGGACCCACGGGTCTACTTTCACGTCGGTGTATCGACGAAACCCATTCGAACTACGAGGTCTTTGATCCATGTCAAGGCATGGTACGTAGGAATCATTCCAGAGGCTCAAGCCCGCCACCAATCGGACCAAGGTCGACCTCCACGTCGGTACGATGACGATGCCCATCGGACCAATGTCCACCTTCACGTTGGTTCGCTGACTTCATTCATCGGGCCAAGGTCCACCTTCACGTCGGTTTACCGGCACCATCCCGAACTACGCGGACTTTGATTCCCTGCCACTGAGATACGTAGGAAGCCTCGTCAAGGCTCAAGCCCAACTTCACTGTCGCCCCAGCGATGGTCCCATTTCACTCTCCCCCCACTCCGTTCATCAACCTATCACCCATCCTGATTCTCGCCCGAACCGTCTTATCCAAGTGAGACCATGTCGGTACGCTCAACTTCACAGCCGCCCATGGGCTGGCCCCGGTATCGACACCCCTTCAAGGAGGGTCCCTCAATCCGATCTATCCTAGATAATTCTTTGGTTGGGTTGATCCGTCTCCGCTAGACGTTAAACTCGCGGCATACCCTGTGTTAAACACAGGAAGCTGAGAAAATCCTCAGATATGTGTCTATGACACATAATTCCCTGCGCTCGATGTGGGATGCCTCGGGTTTCCACGCCATCAAGAAGCCCTGTGGCCAGGGATAACGAACAGAAATGCCAGGCTCCCCATCATCCAGACACGCTACTGATGCCTCAACGTGACTACTCCCCCGACTGAAGGTTGCTGCCCTGAATGGACCCTTTGGAATGTCCCGACAGAAGCGGTGTAATTAACCGGTGACAATGGGAACATGGCATTGGGAAGAGTTTCACGAACTACGTATTAAATCTATAATGGAGACCCGGACTAGGGGACGAGTTCTGAGGAGGAATCCCCAGAAGGAAGAACCGACATCCCATCATCCCGTTTCGATCAAGGAGCAGACGTCCCTGAATAAGGAGCGAATGCCGCCCGCCTTTGGAAAGCAGGAATGCGGGGCAACAGCAAGCGCCGTGCGTCCCCCTCCGCGGACGGAATGGATGCGTGCGCGCGCCCCGACGGAAAGCGTCGGAAACAAGGTGTATATATTTTCTGAATAGAATTTTGCAATTTTGTATCCAAAAGTCTATTTAACAAATTTATCTTCTATTTTAGAGTATTTTTTGATTAAAATAAAAATCAAATCATAATTTGGGGAAATGACTATTCCATTTGTACAATGGGAATTACACTTTAATGATATAATGGTCTTGATACATTACGGCTTATAAGAATAAAATATTCTAAAAGGATAAGATGTGTGATGGTGGAAGTTTGACGGGCTGTCTCTATAACAACATAATGTTTATTAGTAAAATATTTTTCCTCAATATATGTTTGTTGTATTTTATTATATAATATAATAGACATAAAATATATAAATAAAACTATAAATAAATTATTTCATTTCTAAATACTCTTATAATAATAAAAAATTAACACAATTAAAATTTAAAACATTATACGAAGAAAAAAATATAAAATAGGGAAACTAAAATAATAAAATATGGATTCCCACAGTCTAGTAGAATCATTTCCCACATAATAAACACTATAGAGATGAAGAAATAAAATTAGTAAATAATAAAAAAACAGAAATTATAAATATAAAACCATTAGAGGTATTAAATTTAATAATTAATGAAAGAATATAGATATATATATTTAGAATAAAATTTTACAGTTGGAATAATAATGTTACTATTGGATTAGTAACATGACCACTGGGTATAGTAAGATGACCGTTGGGAATAGTAACCTAATTGTTGGAATAGTATTTGCAACTCAAAATAATAAATTATGATATACATAATTTTTATCATGATTAATTTAATTAAATATAATTTCTTTTCCAAAAAAATAAATATAATGATAAAAAAATTCAATGAAAATATGAGAATATTTTTAATAAACTTTATTTTAACGTATTTCCTAAAAAAAATATTTTATAATAATAATTAAAATTAAATATTTCCGAAATTTATTTTTATAAGATTAATATAATAACGTAATTCAACATTTCAAAATTATATAAGGTTCATCTTGGGGTGAATTTATTAAAGACGTCAATTTTTTGATGAATAGTAAAAATAAAAATTTTCACATAACTCATGTGTCTCAAATTACATCATTCATGGTGTAATAATAAAATAATCCCTTTAAGAAATTTAGGATCAAACATGTTATATTTATTTTCTTTAATGGTTCATTAAAATACATTATTCTAAATTTATAACCAAAAAAGAACTTTCCAAATCCTAAATTGAAAAGTGATTCCTTAAAATAAATTCTTTTCATTCTTTCCCACCTCCTTTTTAATAAAAATAATGAATTTTAATTATATATAATATTTAAATGCTCAACCCTGAAATATAATATTTATATATAATTTATATTTTAAAAAATTCAATATTATCTATTTTACCTTTGATTTATTATTTTATTCAATATTTTAAACTAAAAATACCCATATCACCAAGTATAAATAACCCAAATAAATTCCATTAGAAAATCAATCCTACCACCCATTACAACACCCATTATATTCCCAAATACCCCTATTAATCCTATTAGAGGTCATAGTGATTTTCTTGTGTAATAAAAATCCAAAAACCAATGGAGTTATAGCCTCGTACAAGAGAAGTTACACCGAAGAAAGAGTATGTTTTTTTAATTCTTCACTGGTTTAATTTTTCTACACCCCATTATACTAACTCTTTTCAATATCAAATATACTAATAATAAATTAGGATTAATTTTAAAACATTATTAATAAAGTTAACATGCTATAAAAATTATATTTTTAATGAATTTATGTTTTAAACCTCTTTATCTTCATATTTGAACATCATTTCGGATAACGTGCAGTTAACCACCAATGAGGATGTTTCCAATTCCATTCATATAACCAAAAAAATTAATAGTTGAAATAAACTATTTAATATATATAAATGTAAAATTGTATATATTTTATGATTATATAATTTTTTTTATAATTATGTAATAATTTCCATGAACAAAAGAGCAATATTGAAGAAAAACATGATAAGTTTAAGAAATTATGACATCCAAATGCTTTAATATAGTTAAATGAAATTACGAAACATAATAAAATAGTTATAATTGATTAATATTTGTATAAATTACTATAATTTTCTTATATATTAATGTTTTAATAAATATATGTTTATTATTATGGAGGTATAAATTTTATGAAATAAAGAGGGAATAATGTAAAGGGGTTTCTCGAACCAAATTCCATTATTTGGGTTAGTCTCTCTTCAATGATATGCGTGTTTATTTTATATCCATCATATTTCCATTTCATTTTTCTTCAAGGATATACATGTTCCTACCATATTAAAATTATTATTTCTCAATATCACTTCAAAAAAATCGTATTTTAATCCTCATGAAATGATTTATGTCCATTCTTGAATAATGATGTTAGTTTTCCTTGTATGATTTTCCTTATTCATTTTAGAACCAATCAAATTTATTCACGATTGTATTATTTATGTAAACATTATGAAAACCATTCTATTCCTTGGGTTTATTTCATTTCTATGATTTTTATATGTTCTATATGGAAATCATGATTATATGAATATTATGATATGATGGGTGGGGCCAAAACTATATATCCCTCCAATGCATTGGGTAATGTGATGTATCTAATGAGGTAATGTGCTATATTCATGAACATTATGCTTTCTTTGATCAAAAATATTATTTTAATGATTATGGAAATGTGTTACATGTGATCATGATGTTATCATTATTCATAACAATTTATGGTATTTAAACACTAAGGATGTTTCATTTTTATGCATTGAATATTTCCATGACATTATATATTCTTTCCCTCATGCTATTTATGATAATAATATGCGTATTTTATAGTGATGATAATTATTCTCACTCATGATATATTGATTCTTGTACATTATCCATTCTTTTATGGAATTTTATCTCACTGTTTCACTGATTTATAACCTTAAGTGATTACATATACTAAGGATAATGAGAGGGCGGTAATAAGATATAGAAAATGAAAAAAATATATTATGTTTTATTATGTAAAATTTATGTATAATCCAAATTTTTACATGAAAAAAACCGTTATATCATGGATATGTATTGCTATTATGTTATTTATCTCTAAAATGATATAAAATTTATGAAATAAAATTGAGCTTCCCTATAGTTTCTATAAATTAATGGTTTTGTAAATTACTAAAATTGAATTAGAAAACAATAGTTAAAAACTAAGGTATAAAATAATATAGTGGAAAATCATCATAGAAGAATATTTTTAAAAATTGAAAACGTAAGGATCCCAAAAGACACTCTGTTAACGTTAAATTTGAAAAAAAACATTATTTATTCATGGTTTGTTAACCAAAATGTTTTTTGAAACATTTCTATTTTATAAAATGTTCTAATCCAATTTAAATAATTTTAACAACCCAGGTGAGGGAAAATACATTTATTGTCATAGTGAAATCTCCAATATAATGGAAGGTGGAGTTCAAAACTACTTGGAAATGCATTCCTAGCTGTATCAAGCTATCTATAATAAACTGAACTACGGGGAACGTTTGAAATCCCAAAAAAAGGACTAGCTAGAAATTTATTCCTATGAGATTCTACAACCATAGACGTTTAGTGGAACATCTGATCCACTTATCATGGAATAGGGGGTTAACATAATGGATAATAACTTTTCTATGATTCATTGTTCTGAAAAAAATAAGGTTACTCTATAAGTCTATCATATATATGGATATTCCAACAAATTACGATTTTTAACAAATAACACCAAGCCAATAGATAAAATAGAAGAGATTGAGTGGGATGGATTTAAGAAAAACGTTCCTACCTTGTACTTCCTTACAACTCTTTAATAAAATATTGAGAGATAATTCAAAGAGACAAAAAAAGGAAGGGGAATCTATCATGAATTACAAGGAAAACATCATAAGGAATTCATGATACACCTTTTTTTTCAACAATTATAGAAAAATATATATATTCATTAGTTGTTCAAACCACTCCATCGAAAGGCTCTTTATTTACACAAATTTGGGTGTTATGAAGAAGTGGGTCAATGCACTCTCTATATTGACAAGGATTTCATTGAATGGTTTCATTAATATAGATATAAAAAGAGAATAATGTATTATTATAATGGCTGGTCAATCATCAAAGGAGGAAAGATGATCCGACATTAAAAATGTAAAAAAGTTGGAAGAAGCGTTATGAGAATTATTTCAAAGGGATAGGGAAATGCTTCATGTGTTGGAGAGAAGGTCACCAAGCTCATGAATGTTAAAGAGACAAAAATAATCCAATGGATATAATTGATGAATGGAGGGAACCTCCTAATGAACAACCTATTGGTAAATAATTCAACTATATGGATAAAGGGAAATATGAAAGCCAGTGGACTAAATCACGAGTCCTTGAGGGTAATTCCCCTAAAAACCCACGTAAGCCAAATAATCATGGGAAATATTATACCCTCACTATGGCTACAATGGGTCATGAAAATTATGTAGTACATGGAACAAATTCAATTCACTCAATAATGGAAAAATATTTATTTGATTATTGTTATATATATTCCTTTATATCTGTCATGTTTGGATGAACTCTTGAATTAAATCCATGATACCTTGAAGTAATAATGTATATAAAATCACCTAGTGGTAAAATAATTAAAACCAAAGTGTTGGAC
Source organism: Viscum album (assembly GCA_963277665.1). Lineage (NCBI taxonomy): Eukaryota > Viridiplantae > Streptophyta > Magnoliopsida > Santalales > Viscaceae > Viscum > Viscum album. Next base: position 1,100,089,612 of record OY728157.1, read on the forward strand.
TCTTATCCTATAATAGTTTGTTGGAATATTCTTCTAGAAAATTTCTTAATACTTCCCTTGGTGGAATTAAATGCAATACTAGCCATGGATGAGATCTCATTACATATAGAACACATAAACTGTTGAAAAAATAACATTTAATAATTCTATCCATCTAATTATCCTATAAAAGAGAAAGTAATTTCATGAATTTAATTGGAGAATAACTTAATGGTGTTGGGGTTGATAACATGTGAAGAAGCATACCTTCATCAATTGGTTGAACCAAAGGAATGTATCTACTAGGGGTAAATTCACATTCTTATGAAATATAATGATGTATTTCATGGAGAGTTATTCATACTCCCGAGATTAGGAGGTAGATTTGTTAATATAGCTCATAATCAGCGCTCCCCCTTTCTAAAAATCCCCCTATAGTATATTCCTAATCAAACTGGGAGAGTTATTAATAGGGCACCACGAAAATTTGTAGAAAGGGTTCATATTCCCTAGTTCATCGCCGTGGGTTCTATCTAGTTATTTTTATCAAGAATAGGGATAGAAAAATGTTATTTTCTATAGTTTATCGGGAGATCAAAAAGATCATTATAAATTATGAGTATCATCTTCCCAGTAATTTTTACAAGTTCGATCAACTACAAGAAGTTCATTACTTCTCAATGGTGGGAATTTATTATGGATATCATCAACTGAAGGTGATGGATGAAGACATTCAAAATACTACTTTCTATAATTGTTATGGAAAGTATGAGTTCATAGTGATTCCCTTTGGACATATTAATTCCACTAAAATATTATTGGAATTTATGAATATAGAATTTAGAGACTAACATAACAAATTATTGGTAATGTTTATTGACAACATTCTCATTTAATCTAAGAGAAACGATGAACATGAAGAGCATCTACTGATTATACTAGTGAAATTATTGATGGAGAATATTTATGCTATTTTAAGAAAGTGTGACTTTTGGATGAATAAAGTCACATTGTTGGGGAACATTATCACATGTGACTGAATTTCCATGGACCCTTCAAAGATAAAGGGAATTTGGGAAGGGCCCTGACCCAGTAATGACACAAAAATCAATTATTTTCAAGGATTAGCAGGGAACAAATAATTTTTTGTGATGAATTTATCATGATTGTCTGGTCAGATAACACAGTAAACATGGAAAGAGGTAAATTATTCCAATATAAAATAATGTGAGGAAACCATCAAGGTTATTAATAATAGGCTACTCAATACAATTTTACACACACTACCAATAAGGGGAGATTTTTTTACGATATATAGTGATTAATAAAATAAATAATTGGGTTGTATATTAATAAATAATGTAAACTTTATAGCTTATAGCTCGTTTTTGTTGATGATTCATGAGAAGAACTACCCAACGTATGATCTGGAGCTTAGAGGTATGATTTTTCCATGATAATTTATGGGCACTATCTATATGGTAAGAAGTGAGTCGTATATATCGATCATCAGTGTATAAAATAAATATTTAAAATAATGAGATCAAAAATCATCAATTTTTTTTATTAGAGCTAATCATGGTCTATGGTTTCTATATTCACTACCATCAAGGTAAAGGGGAACAAGGTAGCTGATCCTCTTAGAAAAAAATAACATCCTACTTCATCAATGAGGTAGAATGAGAAAACCCCAATATTATTTGATATGAAAGGGATAGATTTGGAAATAATAAAGGTAGGAAATTTATACTACCTTACTGAAATGATTTCCCAACCATCTATTTGAGATAAGATCAAGGAGGCACAAAGGGATGATCTGGAGCTACCTAAGAAATTTTAATCTCTAATGGAATGGAATCTACATACGTTCCACATTGATGATAATGGTGTGATTTGGTTTTTAATGAGAATTTTTGTTCCTTAATCACCGAGAAAAAATAAATTTTCTTCTAGATTGTGTGTGTAGCTCACCTTTCAATATCCATTGAGTATGTACTCAGATGCACTATTATCTTCAATAACAACTCTATTGGTACAACATAAAAAATAATGTTTCTTATTGCATCAGAAGTTGTTTGGTATGTTAGTAAGTTAAACTAGATTGAAAGAAGAATATATAGAAGATGTAACCATGGCCTATACCCCCGTTGAAATGGGATAATTTCAGTATTTTCTTTATCACTGATCTCCCGTAAACATCCAACGGAAATAAGTTGATATAGGTTTTGATGCATCAACTCACCAAGACTATGCACTTTTTCACTATTCGGGAATGTTTCTCACTTGGAAAACATTACAACGTATATGTGATGGACGTGGTGAGGCTTTATGGGGAACCAGATTCGATCATCTTTAATCATGATCCAAGGTTCACTTTCAAATTCTTTATAATTTTTCAACATGATTTGACAACAAAATTGACATTCATAATGTCCTAACACCCAAAACTATATGGCCAATTTGAAAGGACAATTCATACTCATGAAGACATGCCACGAGCCTGATCAATGTAACTCCAAGAAGGACGGGGTCAATACCTTTAATTGGTTCTCTTACAATAAGAACTTACACACGAGTATTCAAATGGATCCATGTGAAGCTCTGTATAGGAAGTGGTGTAGAACTCCAAATTTTTGTGATGCAGTTGGAGAATGAAAACTACAGGGACCTAACCTTGTTCAATAGATTTCAAAGATTTATCTAGCTATCCAATGACATATAAATTCAACTCAGTGTTAGAAAAAGAAATATTCTGAAAAAATGTTGAAGGTAATTGGATTTAAATGTTGTAGAAAATGTTTTCCATTGAATATAACCATAGAAAAGAGTCATGTGGTTTGGAAAGAAATGGAAACTTAGCCCAATGTAAGTTGATCCCTTGGATATCCTTGATCACATAGGAGGAATGGCCTATCAGATTTCACCTGAAATGAATATGGATCATGTTCAATGTTATCCATGTATCTCAAATTAGAAAGTACATACATGACCCCTCCCATGTTCTGAATATGAAGGTTGAACAGCTGAAGAATTATCCCTCCTAAAAAGAACATCTGACGAATATATTGGACCATAGAAAAATGTTCTATAGAATAATGAAAATCACATTTTGAAAGTGTTGTAGGGGAAACATAAGTATGAAGAGGATAATTGGGAACCTAAGGAAATAATGAAACAAAAGTACCCTCACCTATTCATACCTGAGAATATGATTTGAAATTTATGGGATTTAATTTCTAAGTGTGGGGATAATGAAATGACCCAATTTTTATTAGTAAAATTTTTTTCCAGAATAAATGTGTATTTTATTATATTATATAAAATTATACACAAAAAAATATAATGATGAAAATAAATTAATTATTTCAATACTCAATATTTTTACATTAATCAATAATAAAACCAATTAAAAATTCAGTCATTAAAAATAGAAAAATAATAAAATAGAAAATCTAAAATGAGAAAATTCCAATCACCCCAATATACTAGAATCATTCCCCCCCCATTGAAAACACTATAGAGTAGAATAAAAATATTAATGAACTATGAAAAATTATAGAAAATATAAATATTGAATCATGAGGGGAATTTTTTTGATTAAGGAGTAGTGAAATTTATAGGTCTATATATGAGGTAATTTTACTATTAGAACAGTAATGTTACCATTGGAATTATAACCGTAATATTGGGAATAATAACCCAACTGTTGAGAATTGTAACGTAACAATTGGAATAGAAGTTTCACCTACAAATAATAAATTATGATATAAAAAATATTTATCATCATTAATTTAATTAATTATAAATTTTATAATTGTAAAAAATAGGTATAATGTCTACAACAACAATTAAAATATAAGCACTTTTATAATAAACTATATTTTAAATTATTTCATAAATAAATAATTTTTATAATAAAAATTAACCTTACAAATTTTATATTTTTATTTTTATAAAAATAATATCATTATTTAAATCACCATCTCAAAATTATCAATAGGATCTTTTTTGGTAATTTTTTGAAATAGTTCAATTTTTTTGGTAAATAGTAAAAATATATTTTTTCACATTACTATCATATCAAAAGTTACATAATTCATGATGTAATATTTAAATAATAAATTTGAGATCTTTTGGTTAAACCATGTTATTAATAATTTCTAAATATTTTGATTTAACTACAATAAAATCAACATTCAAACCTAAAAAGATATTTCCTAATCCTAAAGCCAAAAGAAAGTCATTAAAATAAAAAAAATTCATTCCTTCCACATTCCTTTTATTTACCTAATGAATTATAATAATAAATAGTACTTAAAGGCTTAATCCCATTATATAATATTGATATATTTTTATAAATTCAAAAATTCACTATTAAATTTTTTACATTTGATATATTTTTTATTCAATATTTATTTCTAAAAAGTCCCCGGTCTTCCAGTATAAATAATTCCTCTCCCTTTGCTTGAAAACCCACTCCTCACACCAAGTATAAATAACTCCTCCCAATAATTCCACCTATCCATGTTTATAGGTTCATGGTAAAAAGTATACATAGATATTTTCCAACATCCACAACTCAATATTTACTGACTATATATGAATATGAGGAGATTATGAAACAATTACAAGAGACTATATGAATAAATAGTATATCTTCCCAATAGAATCACTATGGTGTTAACATTCCCATTTGTTCAAGACTAATTTAGGGTCAATGTGACTAAACATTTATTATCATTTGATCAACCAGATCATGATAACGATAAATTATCCTCTTCCATAGATTGATTAATTTTTCAATTAGCTACATTAATCCTGAAAATGCTTAAAGGGGGATCTTTAGTCAATATATTATCAAGGGATGTTGATGAAATCGGATTTCACAATGAATAATTTTTATACAAGGTACATGCACTATGTGTTCATAGTGATTCCATTTAAACAAACTTATAATCAAGAAATCATGAAGGACTTAACTAAAATATTTATTGGGGATTAACTATAAATAGTTTTGGTAGCCTTTATAGGAGACATTTTTATCCAATCCAAAATCATGGAGGAAAATTAAGATAATTTATATGCTTTACTGATGACATTGCGATAATAATTATTATTTGTGTAGAAATATAAATTCTTGTTTTGGATGGAGAATGCAACCTTATTTGGGAATTTTATCACTAGAGAAGTGATATATGTGGATCCTTAAAAATATTATTTAAATAAAGGATAGACAAGAGAACCATTTATAATGGAAACTCATTTGTTCTTCTATTAGATCAGTACAATCATCATTTCATGAGAATAATCTTCTAAATTTTATACCCACTAAACAAGATAAATTATAAGGGTGATAAGTTTGTATATAATTATTAATATGATGAGAGACATATAGAGTTGAATAAGATTCTAATCATTTCACCATTTCTCACATTACTCGAAAATGGTTAAGGATTGTTATACAAAGTTAAGGATTATTAAATGGATTTCGTTTTGTAATAATGAACGATTAAAAATTGAAATCCCAGAAATTCTAAACATTAACGATCTATGAGTAGAAATAAACAACACATGATCTTGAATTTTCTATAGTGATATTCTAAATTAGGATTTGAAAATTTATCAATAAGGGGAAATGTTTGATATATATATCAATCCAAAAAACAATCATATATATATATATATATACAAATAAATGGGGATCAATATATTTTATAGATAGTCGTTAGATATGAAAAATGATTATTATTATTCAATCCATTACCATCATGAGATGGTGAAAAAGTGGAATATTCTCTTAGTAGAAATAATCATTTATCTTTATCCATGATTATGATTATCGATGATCAAATTTTATAAAACATAAGAACGTTGTTCATAGGAATAATAAAATGACCTATATCCTACCTTACTCAAATAACTTCATAACCATTCATCCATGAGTGGATCATGGAGTCCTAGAAAGACAATTATGAGTTATATAAAACTAATGTGAATATTATATAGTTCTTGTATACTAAAAATTGTATTAGATTTTTTGTAAACTAGATGTGTGTCCCTTTCATACCCAAATATAAGAGGGAACTTATGTAAGATGCAAATAGACCATCCTTCTCTGTTAACCATAGAAGCTATAGATATATAGAAATTGGAAAACAATATATATTGTGGAGAAACATGAAGAAGGAGATTTTATATTTTTTTATCTCAATTCATGGGCATCCAAATGATCAATAAAAAAATATTTAATTCCATTAGAATGATGAAACCACTACCCATAATAAAATGGAAACGTGAAAACACAAAAATTGATTTCATTGTAGAACTCATTGGGACATAAAAATGAAATAATTCTCTTTTGGTGGTAGTAGATAGACATACAAAGTACGAGCATTTCATTATTTTAAATGGAAACAATTATCTAGACCAACTCACATTGATATACATAAAAGAAGAGTATGAACTCATAGAATTGAAATTTATGTTATATTTAACTGAGTTATGATGTTTACCTTTAGAGAATTCGTAATAATGTTTTGGATACATAGATGATCATTATAAATTCTTATCACATTCAGAGGGGTACATAATCTCAATGAAAATTCCAAAATATTGAGGATATGTTTATATGAAGTTATATTGATTTACAATGATGTGGGGATCAACACATTTCCCTAGTGGAATTCTCATATAACAAAGGCTTCCATTCTCGTATTAAAATTCCACCTAATAGGTATATTTATGGAAATAGGTGTTGGACACAAACATGGTGGGATGAAGTTTCAGAGATGAAGATGATTGGACCTCATCTTTTCCAAGAGACGAATGAGAAGGTAAAAACCATTTTGAATATTATAAAATCATAAAAAATTTAACAAAAATACCTATTAAAAATCATTAATGTGATCTAGTGTTTGAGGTTATTCATAAATTCTCCCTTGATATTTTTCTCTAGAATAATTTTATGAGGTTATTGAATAAGGGAATTCTTATACCATGTTACATTGTCCCCTTTGAGATCATCAATCACATCAGAGTTTAGTCCTATCAACTAGTTATACCACCCTACACATCTCATGTACTCAATAAGTCCCATGTATCCCACATGGGAAAGTAAATACCAAACCCCACACATATATTTATTCCAGTGTTGGTACCATTGGATAATTATATTTCATGAGGTGAGAAATTGGTGAAAATCATAGATCATAGAGAAAATCTTTTATGAAATACAAAAACTCTCATTTTAAAGTGTTGTAGTAAAACAAAATATCTGAAGATGTATCCTGGGAACCATAATATTATGTGAAATAGAAATACACCCACATATTTTAATGTATGATATAAAAATTATGAGGGTAAAATTTTATAATGATGGAACAAGAAACAATCTTTTTGATTGAATAAATTCATTACCAAGTAATTTAGTTACGAAAAACAAATTCACTTACACGATCTATTTTACGACAATATATGTTATATTTGATCCAATTTGAAAGGACATTAACCACCATAATCATTTATTATAGAGATATTACATACCGATATTATGATAATCATATATTAAGGGTCATGACAAATAAAATAAATACAAACTAGGAAGAGATGTGCTAGACTAGTAGGATCATCCCCTATAAATCCCATTTGTCAGTTCATCCATTAGAGATAACATCTATATAATTTTTCCAATGCCAAGCCAATCCTATGATTGATTAAATAATGTATATTAGAAACTATTTATAGGATAACCTGATGTTCATTAAGATAATGAATGGAAACATTTTTGATGGACATCCGTAAGGGAATCTCACTATCACAGACCTTATACTTTTGGAATCCATCACTGTAAAATTGTCAATACATCAAAGACCCATAGAGGCTGACTCTGTATATTTCCTAACATTTATGATTATCTTTTAAAAAAAATTAATGAGTATATAACATATTTTAAAAAAATACCAATTTTATATAGTGAAACACAAATGGTAATTTTAGAAAATATATAATTTTAATCAAGAGAATCATTTTGATGGATTAATTTGTTTAAAAAAACAGATTTTAATAATATATTATTATTAAATAATATTTAATAATATAATTTTATAGAGGGAAATTTAAATTTTTATTGGGGTTAGAAAAATGTTATTTATAAAAAAAATTTCAATAAAGAGAGATTGATTATTTAAAATAAAAATTTATCATTTTTTGGGGTTTATTTTTATAAAATATATATAATGATTTTGTAATTAACCCATAAAATTTATCCAATGGTGAATTTTTCATAATTTTATTAGATACTATAATTTTAAATAAAAATTAAATACATTATCAAGCATTAATGTGCCCTCTTTAACCAAAAATATATATTAATATTTCAAAAAATAATTATAGACATGACTCAATTATATGAAACCAATGATATTATTTTAAGAACATATATTATTATCCATAAAAACTATTGAAATCCGCTAAAATTTTTTAGAATCAATGCGAGAAAATCATGTGATTGTTTTTGGCTTTTGATTAATTTATAATAAAGAGTCCAAAACTTATGTTTTAGTGCCAATAGTCAATTACCCTCACTTTTTTTACATAATCCCACCTAGACCCCTATTTAACTTCTCTAAAACCTATTTTTGATTGATGTTATGTTACCATTACTTCTTTAAAGATCTCCCATTGTGCCCCCTACTTTTATAAACCTCCTCGCAAACTTTATAAATCACTCTCTCGTGGTATGAGATCATTTCCTTCACATATTTAATAATATTAATAAAGTTAATTAATCCCTTGAATTTCCAATATTTATTATTTAGTATTGTTCATACATACCCCTCCTACTTTTATTTTAATTTCCATTTGAATAGATACCGCTTTCACTCTGATTATTCCCATAATGAATCATTATTACCCATTATTACGCTGTGTAAATTATAATATTGTTTTTAATGCTGAACAATTAATTAGTGAATACCGATCCCCATTTCAACTCAATAATATTCACCAAAATGTATATATCCTTCAGTTATTATAGTATTAGTTGTATTTATCAGTCACTCATGAATAATGTTTTTAATATTGACAAGAGAAATTATTATTATTTATGAACTTTCTTGCACACTTATACATACACATGATATGAATATTGCAAGTTTTACTATACTTATATAGTTATATAGTACATTTGGTAATGTTTAATTCTCAGGATATGTTATTTATTAGATTATGGAGTGAACCTAATCCATTATGGAGATTTCTCAATGATGTGATGATTCTTTAGAATTTATCCTACACTTATGTTTCTGTCATGTTTTGTGTGGTTTTTGAATTCCTGTGTTGCCTTGATATTACAATGTTATATCATGCCTCATTATCATGGATAATGCTTCTGACTAATTTTTTCTCATTTATATTTATATTAAATTTCATGTATTACTTTCATCATTTTTTGTTTTTATTGTTTCATTACCAGGCTATATAGATCACCCCTTTATTATATATGTCCTCAGGTTCTCCCATATAGTTTTAAAATATCCATGGAATATAAGTGATCGTTATGATGTTTTTAGTTAATTTTTTCATATCGATTTTTCATTTTGTTATGTTATATACCTAATTACCAAAATACATATATAATCATTATATTTTGGGGTTTTATTATGTTCATCATTATGTAATATATAATGAATAGTATAAAAATTTGGATTTCCATATTTTACCTCTTGTTGTGAATTCTGATATGGGGGTATAGTCTCCTCAATGATCTACCATAGACCCCGGTAATGTGTTGAAAGCCACTAGTTTACAAGGTTGTGTTAATGAGTTGATTTTGAAACCGGATGGGGGTATCGAGTGAGTGACATTCGTGCTAGGATGGTACATGGGTTTTAGTGTCCTCTAGAAATAATAATTGATATAGATATAATAATGATGATGAGTTTTTGATGGGTTATACCTGATTCATCATTGTCATGCTACGATTTCATGACACGCATTAGGAATTATTTGTGGGATGTTCATAGAATGTGACTTGTTGGGGTTTGAAAGTGAAAACATAGTGGGGAAGTGACATTAAGGTACCTTAATTTATATTTATTCTTTTGTTATAGAAAACATTACATATTTTGATAAAAAAACAAGTGATAATTGTCGAAGACATGAAATATTTTTACTTTATTTTTGCATGAGTTTGTTTTATTTATTTATTTATTAGGAATTCATATTATTAATTAACATTTTTCCTCAGAGTTTTAAAGATTATCTGACTGAATATACATTTTATTCTCACACAGAGTACTTATAATTTGTTTTAAGTCCATACATCATGGTCCCTGAATAATTTCTTATTCTAATGGTTAATTTTTATTCTATAACATAATTAAACATTCAATCCAAAAAAAAATTATTTTTGTGTGTTCATTTAGATTTTATACATGTGTACATATTTATTTACAACCCAAAAATAAATTCCTGGATAATTATGTTATAAATCATCGACTCGTGAAAATAATTTTACAGCCCTTTGGATCGAAATTGATACTCTTTAACATCATATAATTTTTTGGAAAATAATTTATCTGACGTATAATTGGAATTTCAAACGATTTCATCATTTCTAATGATGCCCCGTGAGGATGTGTGAGTTCTGAGTAATGGAGATTCAATTTTGGACATCAATTTTATTATTCATCTACTCTATTACTAATTTGGACCCACATTATCACAATCAAATGGTTGAATATTGTAGTAGATGTCACTAGCCATCCTCGGGGCCCGTGCCGTGACTACCACAAGCCCGTCGTCCATAGGCCAGGGGCTTGAAACTAGCACGAAAGGCTTAAATTCTGATAAAAAGGGAAGTAATTGTTTTTATGAAACGTAAACACATACAACTAGAGTACAAGCGAAAGCTGGCACTAAGTAAGCATTATAACACGTGTGCTGGAAGTACAAAGGGGCCGAAATACAAGAACAAAAGTAAAGTACAAATACAACTGAATGTAATGTACAACTGAAAAGTCAATAGCTGAATGATGAAGCAGCCCATGGATCATCCTCCGGAGTTCCAACCTGAAGGGTTGGTACAGATGGCCACCTCAGCTCTCCACGTTTGTCTGTCACCTCAGGGTGCCATCTCATCATGAAGTCCACCTCCGGGTACCGTCCAGCTCTACAAGCCTTAACCACGATTAGTGATGTCTGTCGTCTGGATCCAACACAACGATGTGTGGGCATAGCCAGTGTAGGGGTGAGTATAACGATACTCAGTAGGGACCCCGAGACCCTAAAGGTATCACTAAATCCAACAATGATAAACCACAAAGAAATATCTCAATAGATAACCCTTACATTGGTATATCCCAATACATATACCTAAGTTATCAAGTAACCCATCTAAATCATGAGAAAAACACAAAGGTCATTGACTCAACTCACATCAGGATTTTCATTATCGAAACCACAACTACTGGAGAACTCCTCCTCTATCAAGTACAGTGGCCCTTCCACGACTCTGAGGGGCTACTCACTAACCTCAGACTGCTGAGGTACTCCTCCTGTCGAGTATCGCGGGTCTGTTGCCAAATACCGGGCGCTCCATCCGCTGAGGGTCTGCCACCAAATACCTAGTGCTCTCCCTAATAGCCTATAGAGGTAATCCTCTTGTCGAGTACTGCGGGTCTACTTCCAACAACCAAGAGCTCTTTCCACTGTGGGTATGTCATCAAATACCGGGCTCTTCGTCCACTGGGCTAAACAAATAACTACGAGTCGAATTGGTCAAGCAGTCATCTGGTCTACAGCTACTCAGTCTCTGCACTCTGGACACTCGTCTCTGGGAGGGTCCGGTCCATGAGCTACTGGTCGATACTTACAGGTGTCACTTAATCTCACGTGGAATTATCTCAAATGACCTCCTCATCATAAGGGCCTCAAGGCAACAGACAACGCACCAATCGGACGCCCGATCTGTGAGTTATTAGCATTACCGTTCTAGGGGTCCGGTTGGTTTTCAGGTACAATCCATCCCTGACATACTCCAACTACGTCCGAACCTCAGGTGAATTATGCGAAAATAACTGAATCATCAAGAGGAAACCAAAAAAGTCGACGGCACGTCAATCAGACGTCCGGAGCTCAAGTAATAAGTGTTTCTGCTTCAAGAGCCCAGTTGGTTTCACGTTCGAACCAACCCACCTATACCCAATAATCACTAAAACCTTTGATATAATATACTGAAATGACCTTCTCGATCCGAGTAATCCTACGCAACTAACGGTGCATCGATTGATGGTCTGTAGCTCATGATATGTTCGTCTAAAAGAAAATGGTCCGAAAATAGGGGGTCTCGGCCCGGTAGGACCAGGCCCAACACCCCTTGGGACGGTCCGAATCAGGCAACTCGACCTGGGTCCGGGTCCGGCCTGGCCGCCGTGGTCCGGCCTGGCTGGCGCGGACCGGCCCGCGTGGCCCCGACGGTTGGCTGCTTGGCTGGCCGACCAGGTTGGGTGGCGGCGCCCAGTGGGGCCCGCCATAGCAGCTGATTGGGGGGGGGGGGGGTTACGCCCCCCCTGTTCATCAAAACGGCCGGCCGAATTTGGCCGACCCTTGGGTAACTGTGGGTCCCATCGGGTCCCACCTATTGATGGCACTCGCAGCCGGCACATTAGGCCGCCCTTCAGATGAACGGTATTAAAACTTGAACAAAACAACCCCTACCTCGCAAAACGGCATTAAACGATGGAGAGTCGCGGAAGACGGGCGTCGTGGAAGACTAAAGTCATTCCATCAATGTCGGGAAGGAAGGAACCAAGGGTGGATTTTGCGTTCTTCCTTCTTTATTCATTGTTAGAGGAAGAGGAAAACTCTCCATGCGTTGGGTGCCGAGCTTTGCTGCCAGTGTTGCGCCACTTGAAGAAGTCGTCCATAACTCCTTCCCCTATCCTCCATTCTATAGGAGTGGGATGGTTCATCGTTGGCACACAAGTCATAAATGGAGGATTTATGATAGAGGGATCCACCCTATTAACCTGATGCGGTGGTGCATTAAAATGAAGAGGAAGTCAAAAAGGGGGTTATCGGCACAGGTGGTCCCCACAGAAGAATATCATCCAAAATGAGGATATTTCATCATGGGCCCCACCATTAATTAAAAACAAAAAGGAAGGGGGTGGTTAATTCTTGGGTGGTCCCCTCATTAAAACGGGTGGTTTCATCCTCCTCAACTTAGAGGGGGGTTTAAACCTAGGGGCTCTCCCTCATAAATGAGGTGGAGTCAAGGAGTTATGATTCCCCTCCCATTAATTGGATACCTCGTGTGGTTTCCACCACAGTCAACCTCACATGGGAGGTTGGATTTCGGTGGGCCCTACCACCATAACCTCTCATGGGATGTAATTTCTAGGATTTTCCGTTTATTATTTTTAAATATTATATGGAATTATTTTGAGACCGGGCGCAAAGACGACACTTCATTCCGTGGTCCATTGAGCCCGGAATGGTGGATTGAACTTTTTTTAGTTAAGTATGTCAGCACTTTCATGTAGTTGTGGCAGTTTCCAAACGGATGCCCGAATTAAAAATATTAGTGCACAGTTACATCCAGGACGACGAATTTACCTAAGAATGAGGCTAACCTCAACAGGTGTGGGTCGAGGGAAAAAGTTAATTTTAGGATGTTTTAAGTAAAATAAGATAAAATAAATTAACCAGTTTATTTTATTTCATTAAAGGAAACATCTGCTGCAGTGCGGTAATGACGCAGCTGTTTCCTTAATTAATGGCATGTCATAATAACTTCAAAATGGCGATTCAACGTCATTAATGCTGCCGCGTAAACTAAATGCCAACTTGTTTCCCCTTTTTAATGGTCTAAGCAATGGTACGTCTTGGGCAATGTAGAGAGAGGAACCTCTGCAGAATCCACGGTGCGTTGGAGAAAATTCTCGACGATGAACGACAACGGATCGAAACCTAGGATAATTGCGCCGACGTTGAAGGATCTCGACGGCAACGGCAGCACGAAACCTTCGTCAACGATCGATCCCTTGAAATGGAAGGGGTAGTTATTTTAATTTATTTTTCCCCGTATTTTAGTTTAAAAGGCGTACGCGGATCAACCATGAACAAGTTGATCCGCATATTCGTGCGTTCTTGCGGGAGGGTTTTCATTGGGATGATTTTGGGGAATTGATACATGTGTTATGTTGTTGTTGATTCTTTCTCCATTTAATCCTATTAACGGGAGCGAATCAATTCCAGGACGAACAACATCGGAGGTTCGATCCCCATTTTGTTTATTTGGATTTCATCACCCTTCTTTCCTCGCGCGTTCTACTCATTCTTTACAGGGCGACGAACATAAGATCGTTGTGCATCCGTTCTGCGATGCAACAATCCCAAATCGAAGGTTCGACACCGCAACGACCTTGTGGAGGTGCGGCATCGATGGCGTTCAGCAAATCTGGCTGAATCAGAAAGAGCGTTCTTCGAGCGTTCTACATGTGGAATGATTGTAACACTTTTTCGGAGCCGACCGGAGGCCCGAAAACGACGAAAGCGGCTTCGTGGTGTCAGGACGACCAGAACCTAGATGTTTTGCGACGATTGGATGGCCGGATCGATGATCGGAGCACCACAGGAGGCGCACCAGCGAAGGGAATCATTTCTGAAAATTTCCAGAATACACGTCGTGTACATCCGAAGAACATGCCGTGTAGTTCTGGTGGAGGCGGCTAGGGTTTCGGAGTCAGAGAAGAATCACACTTCATGTGACTCCGGTCACACGATGTGTTGGACCTTCCTCGAATCTCGGCGTGTACCTTGGGTAGTACACGAACATAGGATTTATCTACACGGATTCAGGCGGCAAGACGTGTACAGTTTGGCAGAGGTGGCTTCGAGGAGCTCGGCATATATCCTGGGGATACACAGATGCGGGATAGAGTACAATACTGTGTACTCCATCACCCGGCCAGGCAAGGTCAACAGCGTGGGTCACCCCTTGTGCAGATTGCACGGGTTGGAGTACACTGGTTGGTGACCGTGTACGAGCACAAGTCCATAGTACACAGATCCAACCCTAGTTACCCAGACACAACGTGTACTCCATACTACATGCCATGTACTAATGTTTTCTATACGACCAGCCTCACGACACAGGCCATTGTACACGGGCAGTACCCGAGGTCGGACAACATGGTGTGTATCATTTCTACACGCCGTGTACTTTTTGGAAAATTTCATGGTCCTTTTGTTCACTGTGCCTTGAACATCTTTCGTTTGGGTTATTTCCCCTTATTCTTGTTCCCCTGAATGTCAGGCATCATTCCCTCACGCATGATTATGATCCCTTCAGCAGGACATTCTGTGATAGATTCAGGCATCCATCCGAGAGCCCCAGATCAAGATCCTCTATCCATTCCGGACCCTAGGTAGAGTCAATCATCGACATGACCAACTCTACCGGGCATTGATCCTCTACCTAGAAGGTGAATTCCTGATGAGTAGCGGTATCCGCCATCGCCCTGGCAGTGATCCTCATCTGTGTATCGAGATCTTTCCCACTCAAAAGTGTGTCTCCCTTAATGAGTGCTTCTATCTATCGTAACCCTTCCACTCAAGAGTGTGTCTCCTATAATGAGTTTATCCATCTCTCGTGACGGTTCCCAATGAACATCTCTTCCCGGACGGATGTCGTCAGAACTATAAGACTCGTGGAGTGTGTTCTCTCGGAACGAGCGCATCACAGAATCTTCGAACAGATTCCCTTGCGGGGGGTTTGTGGTCGTGTGACTTGTTTCTAGACCACGAGTATTGGTTTTGAGTATATCTTGTTTGTTTTATATGTTATGTAAACATATACTATGCATAGCTGACTGTACCTTTATTTGTGTACTTATTTTTGGTTTTCGGTGTCCTCTACTGAGTATTGTTATAATCACCCATGCACGGGCTTTTCCTGCACATCTGGTGTCTTGTGTAGACGAGCAGCCTTTTGATAGAGTCCATGGAGGACCCGGAGAGGACCAATCTTTCTGAGTTCCCTACAGGCCGAGGTGTTCCTACGGCTACGAGCAGCAGTCCCAGTACCTTTGTGCTTACAGGTTGGACTTTGCAGTTTTTCAGACTCTTGCTTTTGGTGGGCTTGTATTCTGGCCCAGTTTACTTTTACAATACTCTACCTTTTTTTGTACTCTGTTGGTTAGGTTTAGTTGTAAGCATGCATTAATGTTCCTTAGTGTTTTACATTTCAGCATTTTTGGGCTTGGATATGTGTTTGTGTGTGTACAGGTACATAGTCAATGCCTCCCATGTTAGTGATATTCCTACACGGTGCAAGTCACTAGCCCCTGGACTATTGGAGGCGGGCTTGGGGAGTCACGACACGGGCCCCAATGGGACGGGTCATGACAGAGTGGTATTAGAGCACGGTTGGTACTACCTTAGGACCAAGAGTCTATGAGTTTGGTTTGGGGCAACAGTGTTGAGTGTTTCGGGTTCGACATTCAGGCCAGAGACTCAAGTGTTGGTGCGGCGGCCAATGTATCCATACACCAGGGCTCTGATTACCTACTTTTCGACTAAGTACAAGAAAACACTAGTTGTGTGGGAAATAAAGGGTACATACATCATATAGGAATGGGTTGTGTTTTCCATGTCCTTGGTGTCAGATATCCAGATATACTCATTGACCATGACACATCATGTTTCTTTACAAGATGCCTCCGCGATGCGTACCTACTAGGATTCGGCAACATGATCATGAGGATGACCCCCTTAGTGATGAGGATTTGATATAGGGACCAGCTCCCCAAGCATTGCCACCAGGTGGGGCACCCTCTATACCACCAGTGCAGCAGCCAGTGGTACCTGTAGTACCGACCGGTGAGGAGCGCATGCTTAGTGCACTCCATGACTTTCAGAGACAGAGACCCCTCAGGTTACGAGGCAAGCCTGGCCCTCAGGCAGCTGAGGACTGTCTTGAGGCGGTGACCAGAGTTTTCCTTCTAGTGAGGACACCCGCATACCAGATGGTGATCCTAGGAGTGATCCTTCTTCAGGGATCGGCGGGACAATGGTGGAGTCTGACCACATAGACTCACGACGAGGAGACTCTTTCATGGACAGAGTTTGAGCGATTATTCATGGAGTAGTTATTTCTAGTTACGCTGAGAGTTGTGAGCATCCTGGATCTTCTTCAGCTCGATCAGGGCAGTATGACGGTGACTGAATATTCATCGAGGTTCACCAACCTCGCCAGGTACTCAATGGATATGTTCAGGGATCAGTACATCAGAGCTCGGACCTTTGAACGAGGTATACATCATGATATCCGAGCTAGTGTCGTGCCTCTATGCATTTTGACTTAGGCTGGAGTGCTCGAGCGGGCCTTGGTGATCGAGAGATTCTTGGCAGAGCAGAGACAGCCGCCGACAGTCAGCAACAGGCAGATAGGTGCGGAGACACTGGCAGTAGGGGGCCGACATCAGGCACAAGGATCTGGACCTGGGAGTCTTAATAGGAGGACCTAGGACAGGGGATCGATAGTCCAGGGCTCTCAGGTTGTATCTAGTCATCCTAGGGAGAAGCGATGCTATGCATGCGATGGTAGGGGCATCTCGCTATAGATTTCCCGACACATCCAGCTATTGACAGGGAAGTGTTCGATGGACCACCGAGGCAGAGGCAGAGAACTGAGTAGGCAGATCCGCCAGGCGGCGGACGTGGCAGAGGAGCAGGGTGAGCTGCAGGTGGTGGCAGATTCTTCGATGTACTTCCACAACCACCCCCAGGAGGTCCACACCAGGCTCTGGGAGCTGGGGGACAAGGACGGGGATAGCTGCATGCGGTCGAGACATATGACCCAGGGGCTCCAAGGAAGATTCGAAGTACGATCTGTGTCTTTTCTACCTTAGATTCCGTACTCATAGACATAGGTTCTAGTCATTCCCTAATAGCCACATGTCTTGTATAAAGCCTCGAGATTCCGGTAGAATTTTTGACTCGATCCTTACACTTGGAGACACCTACGAGAAGAGACTCAATGATCACACACCTTTTCAGATAGTGTGATCTTACCCTTGGAGGTGAGAGTTTCGGTTGGAACCTCTTGGTGGTAGCGTTGAGGCCTTACATCGTCATTCTCTGTATGGATTGGTTATCTTCGGTCAATGCCCAGATTGACTGTTTTAGGCAAAGGGTGTGTTGTGTCCTTCGTGATGGAACAAGGTTTTACATTGTCGAAGAAAAGGAAACCCAGACAGCACAAAATGGGACCATGCATAGAAGGGGGAAGCTGATCACTCAGGAGTTGGCTAGCCTTAGCCTCGGAGTAGTAGATGTTGTGAGCTCTCAATTCCCAGCATCGGTGACAGAGTAAGAGGATGTCTTTCCCGAAGATGTTCCAAGACTACCTCCCCGCCGGGAAATCGACTTCTGCATCGACTTACACCCCGGGACGACACTGATTTCCTCATCAGCTTATCGGATGGATCCTGCAGAGCTTTCCAAGCTGAGATTGCAGTTGTAGGATTTTCATAGCAAGGGTTTCGTAAGACCCAGCGTCTCACACTGGGCGGCCCGAGTCTTGTTTTCCAAGAAGGCAGATGGGAGTCTGAGGTTGTGCATGGATTACCGACGCCATAACCAGGTGACAGTGAAGATCAAGTATCCCCTGCCGAGAATTGATGACCTCTTCGATCCGCTAAGAGGGTCACAATGGTTCTTGAAGGTTGAACTTCGATCAGGCTATCACCATCTACGAGTGGGGATGAGGATATACCAAAGACAACTTTCAGATGTCGCTACGGTCACTATGAGTACTTGGTGATGCCGTTTGGCATGACGAACGCCCCTACTGTGTTCATGGGACTAATGAACCGGATCTTCTAGCCGTACTTGGACTGGTTCGTAGTGGTCTTCATCGATGACATCCTTCTGTACTCGACGTCAGAGGAGGAGCATGCGATACACCTGCAGATGGTTCTGGACGTACTTCGGGAGCACCATCTTTATGGGAAGCTCATGAAGAGTCAGTTCTGGATTTAGGAAGTCCACTTTCTGGGACATGTCATATCAGCAGATTGAGTGGTTGTGGACCCAACCAAGGTGGAGGCTGTGTTAGCATGGGAGCCACCTTGGAGTGTAACAGAGGTGCGAAGCTTCGTTGGGTTGGGAGGATATTACCGGAGGTTCATTCCTGACTTCTCCCAGATATTAGATTTTATGAAGGCCTTGACCAGGAAGGGGAAACCCTTCATATGGACAGAAATTTTCAAGTAGGCTTTTGAGCAGCTGAGACATAGTTTGACGAGCGCCCCGGTCATGAGATTGCTCGAGGAGGGTGTCGAGTATGTAGTTTTCTGCGACGCATCCGGGACCGGGCCTGGTTGTGTCCTGATGCAGCGACATGTAGTTATTTCTTATGGTTCACACCAACATAGGACACATGAGTAGAACTATGCGACCCATGATCTCGAGTTGGCAGCGGTAGTCTTCGCATTGAAAATGTGGTGACATTACCTTATGGGTGAGCGGTTCATTGTCTACTCTGACCACAAGAGCACCAAGTACATATTCTCACATAATGATCTAAATCTGAGGCAGAGGTGTTGGCTAGAGTTCATCCAGTATAGTGATTTTGAGATCATCTATACTCCTGGGAAGGGGAACAAGGTGGCAGAAACTCTTAGGAGAAGTTCAAGCTCACAGCTGTTGAGTGAGGAGACACAGTAGTTAGCCGCGTTACAGTTATCCTTCTAGGATGGAGAGGATACAGCTTAACTTCAGTCGATGGTTGTCACCCCTCCACTCTTACAGCGAGTTAGGGTGGCACAACATGGGGATGTCGACTGTGTGGCCTTACGTGCTCAGTTATCCACAGGACCTGCTCCTGAGGGATATTCGCAAGGTGGGGAGCTCATACTTATTTTCAGAGGACACATTGTTGTACCAGTGGAATTGCAGGAGGAGGTCCTGAGGGAGTTCCATACATCCCCTTTGGCGGTACATCCTGGAGTGGAAAAGATGTACCAGGACATCTGACGTCTGTTCTGAGGGTCAGACATAAATAAGGCAGCAGCAGAGTTCGTTTCTCGATTCCTCGCATGCCATCAGGTGAAGGCTGAGCACCAGGTTCCAGTAGGGTTAGCTCACCCCTAGAAGTTCCAGAGTGGAAGTGGGATTGAATATCGATGGACTTCGTGATGGGATTACCACGGACGTCCAAGGGGAACGATTCCATCTGGGAGATCATTGACCGACTCACCAAGTCATCCCACTTTCTAGCTATCAGGGAGCAGTGTTCCGTAGAGAGCTTGGGACGCATCTATGTACAGGAGATAATTCGGCTTCATGGCGTCCCCAAGACTATATTCTCAAACTGAGACACCCACTTCACATCCTGGTTGTGAAAGGGATTGCAGGAAGGTTTTGGGACTCATCTACGCTTGAGCATAGCATTTCAACCCCAGACTGATTTTCAGATAGAGAGGACCATTCAGGATCTGGAGGATATGTTGCGAGCTTGTATCATGGACTTTGGTCACATTTGGGAGGACCACCTACCACTGGTGGAGATTGTGTACAACAACAGCTACCACTCCACCATCGGTATGGCACCCTTCGAGGCCTTGTATGGGAGAACCTACCAGTCACCGCTTTTCTTAACCGACCCCAGCGAGTCAACACTCATGGGTCCAGAGTTAGTGCGAGCTACCACGGAGAAGGTGCAGATCATCCGGGAGCGGATGAATACTGCAAAGAGCCAGCAGAAGTCTTATGCTGATAGATGATGGAGACCTCTGGAGTTCGAGGAGGGAGACCACATCTTTCTTCGGTCTCACCTCGATGAGGGTTGCAGAGACTTGGCCGAGGCAGTAATCTATCTCCGAGGTTCATCGGACCGTTCCAGATCCTATCCATAGTTGGCGAGGTGGCGTACCGCCTAGCTCTACCGCCACAGTTGCATCGGGTAAATGATCTATTCCACGTTTCGCAGCTGAGGAGGTATGCGCATGACCCAACGCACGTCATCGACTGGGGTGAGCTGGGCATCAAGGATGGAGTGACCTTTGCTGAGTACCTGGTGGAGATCGAGGATCGGCAGGAGAGGATCCTTCATGGGCAATCGATTCCCTTAGTGCACAACCGGTGGAAGCACGTGAATCTACAGGAGAGCACGTTGGATCGGGAGGCCCAGATTCGTGCCCAGTACCCTCATCTTTTTGAATAGCCTTTGTTTTGGCGTTTCGGGGACGTAAATCCCCAAGGTGGGGAGAATTTAATGTCTCCTATTTTTAGTTTATTATTTTTAAATATTATATGGAATTATCTCGATATCGGGTGTGAAGACGGCACATCATTCCGAGGTCCAGTGAGCCCAGAATGGTGGTTTGAACTTTTCTTAGTTAAGTGAGTCGGCACTTGCATGCCGTTGTCGCAGTTTCCAAACGGATGCCCGAATTACAAATCTGAGTGCACTGTTGCATCCAGGACGATGAATTTACCTAATAATGAGGATAACCTCGACCGGTGTGGGTCAAGGGAAAATGTTAATTTTCGGACGTTTTAAGTAAAATAAGATAAAATAAATTAACCAGTACATTTTATTTCATTTAAGGAAACATCTGCTGTAGCGCAGTAATGGCGCACCTATTTCCTAAATTAACGGCACGTCATAATAACATCAAACCGGCGAGTCAACATCATTAATGCTACCGCGTAAAATAAATGCCAACTTGTTTCCCCTTTTTAATGGGCTAAGAAATAGTATGTCTTGGGAAACGTAGAGAGAGGAACCTCTGCTGAATCCACAGCGTGTTGGAGAAAATTATCGACAACGAATGACAACGGATCGAAACCTAGGATTTTTTCCCCGACGTTGAAGGATCTCGACAACAATGAAATCACGACGCCTTCATCAATGATCGATCCCTTTGAAAGGTAGGGGTTGTTATTTCAATTTATTTTTCCCATTATTTGAGTTTAAACAATGAACGCGGATCAACCACAAATAAGTTGACCCATGTATTCATGCGTTCTTGCGGGAGGGTTTTCTTTGGGATGATTTTGGGGAATTGATTCATGCATTATGTTGTTGTTGATTCTTGATCCGTTTAAACCAATTAATGGGAGCGAATCAATGTTGTGATGAACGACAATGGAGGTTCATTCCTCATTTAGTTTATTTGGATTTCTTCCCCATTCTTTCCTCGTGCGTTCTTCGTGTTCTTCAGGGGGAGACGAACAACGGATTTTTGCACTTCTGTTCTGTGACACAACGATCCCAAATCGAAGGTTCAACACCACAACGACCTTTTGGAGGTGCGGCGACGATGGTGGATGAGAAATCGGACTCGATCAGAAAGAGAGGTTTCCGAGCGTTCTTCATGCAGAAAGATCAGAACACTTTTTAGGAGTTGACCGGAGGCCCGAAAACGACGGAAGAAACTTCATGGTGTCGGGGAGACCAGAATATAGAAGTTTTGCGGTGATCGTATGGTCGGATCGTTGATCAGAGCACCAAGGGAGGCACCCCGGTGAAGGGCATTGTTTATGTAAATTTCCAGAATACACGGCGTGTACTTACGAAGAAAACACTGTGTAGTTATGGCGGTGGTGGCTAGGGTTTTGGGGTCAGAGAAGAATCACACGGCGTGTGACCCCGCTCACATGCTGTGTTGGACCTTCCCCAAAGCTGGGCATGTACTTTTGGTAGTACATGAACAGGGGATTGATCTACACGGCTTCAGGCAGCACGGCGTGTACAGCTCGGTAGAGGTGGCTTCATAGAGCTCGGCGTGTATCTCGGGGATACACAGACATGGGATGGAGTACACGACCATGTAATCCATCACCCGGCCAGGCAAGGTCAATGGCACGAGTCACCTCGTGTGCAGATTGCATGGGTTGGAGTACATGGGTTAGTGACCGTGTACGGGCATATGGCCAGAGTACACGGAGCCAACCCCAGTTACCCAGACACGGCGTATACTCCGTGATACACACCTTGTGCTAAAGTCTTCTACAAGACCAGCCTCATGATACGGGCCGCTGTACACGGGCAGTACCCGGGGTCAGACAACACGGTGTGCATCATTTCTACATGCCATGTACTTTTTGGAAAACGAATTGGTCATTTTGTTCACCGTTCCTTGAAAATCTTTCATTTGGGTTAGTACCCCTTCTTGTTCCCATGAAGGTCAGGCATCATTCCCTCATGCAGGATTATTATCCCTTCAGCAGGACTCTCTGTGATAGAGTCAGGCATCCATCCGAGAGGCACGGATCGAGATCCACTATCCATTCCAGACCCTAGGTAGAGTCAGGAATCGATGTGACCAACTCTACCGAGCGTTGATCCTATAATTAGTAGGAGAATTCCGGTTTAGTCGCAGTATCTACCATGGCCCTGGTAGTGATCCTCATCTGTGTATCGAGATCCTTCTCACTCAGGAGTGTGCCTCCCGTAATTAGTGCTTCTATTTATCGTAACCCTTACACACAAGAGTGTGTCTCCCGTAATGAGTGTATCCATCTCTTGTGATGGTTCCCGACGAACAGCACTTCCCCGTAAGATGTCATCAGAGCTCTATGACTCGTGGAGTGTGTTCTCCCGGAATGAGCGCATCACGGAATCTTCGAACGGAATCCCGTTCGGGGGTTTGCGGTCGAGTGACTTGTTTCTAGACCACGGGTCTGGGTTTTCTGTATATCTGGTTTGTTTTATATGTTCTATAAACATATACTATGCATAGCTGACTGTACCTTTACTTTGTGTACTGCTTTGTGATTTTCGGGGTCCTCTACCGAGTATTGTTATAGTCACCCCTGCACGGGCTTTTCCCGCACGACTTGTGTCTTGTGCAGACAAGCAGACTTTTGAAAGAGTCCATGGTGGACCAAGACAGGACCGAGGTTTCTGAGTTCCCTGCAGGCCAAGGCGTTCCTACGGCTACGAGCGGCAGTCCCAGTAACATTGTGCGTACAGGTTAGACTTTGCAGTTTTTCAGACTCTTTCTTTTGGTGGGCTTGTATTCTGGCCCAGTTTACTTTTACAATACACTACCTTTCGTCATACTCTGTTGGTTGGGTTTAGTTTTCTGCATGCATTTTTGTTCCTTAGTGTTTTACATTTCATAATTTGTGGGCGTGGAGATGTGTGTGTGTGTACAGGTACATAGAAAATGCCTTACATGATAGTGATATGCCTACTCGGTGCTAGTCACCAGCCCCAGGCCAATTGGAGGCGGGCAGGGAGAGTCATGGTGCGGGCCCCACTGGGACGGGTCGTGATATGGGAGCTTAGGGTGTGGCGGTCCCACCACCAACTCCCAAGTGGAGCTTCTAACCACTTTAACCGCACAACATGTGTTTAACAAAATAAAATAAATTGTTCACTTATTTTATTTTTTTAACCCACATAAAACCCCAAAAACAAACATTCATACCCGATCATCTTCCGTCGAGGGGAAAGTATTCTTAAGGGAAAGAAACACGCTGTGAGTTCAATGGTGCCCTCAGATTTCAATTCCGAGCAGTGGTTCAGAAGATATAAAAACTCATTCGTTCGTTTATTGAACTCACTAGAGGTAAACTGTGGAAACTGATTCTGGGCACACCGGGCCTCAGAATCATGTTCCGTCAAAAGCCAAAGACTCGTAAAATTTGAAAGAAATTAAGAAAACAATTTCCTTGAAATTTTGGGGTCCTTATATTACCCCACCTCAGGTATTTACATCCTCGTAAAGCTACAACAAATACTATGGAAACTAAAGGAGGTACTGAGCATGCCTCTGAGCCTCCTGCTCCCATGTGCTCTCCTAGTTGTTCATGTGCTGCCAGCGAAAGCACACAAGAGGAATCAACCATCCTTATCGGACCCACTCCTGTCAATCCTCAACATCTACTGAAACCCAATGAAGTTCACCCCATCATAGATATCAAGCTCTCTTTGGTCGATGATGACGGATAGGTCATGCACACTTCTCCACAGCTAAGATATGTGGATGACATCGTGGACCCGATGCATATAAGGTGGAATGGTCAGATGAAACGTGGAGATAACCTACCACCTCGATGAAATCTCCATTGACCTCGTCAAGGTGAGACCCGTTTGAGGATGTGGTGCTCACCTTCGAACTCCATCACTATCCATAAAGGATAAATGAAACACGGCCCGCTGCTGTCTCGCCATTCCTAACAGTTGAATGCCCGATCACTTACTAAGAGAATCTGCTACAACATTCCCCTCTCCTGGAGTGTAAACTATTTAGAAGTCATAGTCCTGTTGGAAGTCAATCCATCACTGATGTCCCAGGTTCACATCCTTCTGAGAGAAGATGCACCTGAGAGTATTGAGATGGAGTGAACCATAAACCAATTTTAAAACGAACGATTAGTGAGACTAACCTATTGTAAGAACTCATATCCACCCTTCTTCTTCTACGTTCAATAAGAGCTTATAAAATTTCTCTTCTTCCGAAAAGAGAAATCTGGTCTCATCCCCTAGATGAACCACTTTTTTTGCCTAATACAGTCAATCCTGACATGAACGGTAAAATTCATGTCATGGATGACTTTGTAAGGAGTCGACGCTACTACCAAGAGATCCAACTGTTACTCTCACCTCCAAGGGTTGAGTCACACTGTCAGCACAATGTGTGGTTACTGGGTATCCTCAAGTAGTAATCTCCTAAGTGAGGGTCAAGTAAACTATTTTATCTGGAACCTTTTAGTATCAACCTTACAAAAAAGACAAGAAAGTAAATGTCACAAAGATATGTGTCTTTTATTACTAAAGCTCAAAGTACAAATACATAATGCAAACATAATAACAACAACACAGAACCTAGAAGGAGCAAGAACAAAGGAATCCATGTGTGGAAGTAGTCTCGCTCTTGACCACCTGCTTCCGGATCTCCACTGACTGAAGTTGAGCTCTCCCATATCCACATGTTCCCTATGCTTGTGGTGGACCTCTTGGTGGTGGTGGAAACTCTTCAAAGCGTCGTACACCACCGTATATATGACCATCTCCTCTACCCCAGTCCGGTAGGTTCCTCTACTTCCTGCTGCTCATCTGATAGATAGGTAGGGAAGTCTCAAGGAAAATGACCCTTCTTGCTACATGCATAACACTTCCTGGTCCTCGTAGGGATGGCTTTGTTTCGTTTTCCTTGCACAACCGAACCTATAACTCGAGGTCGCCCACCTATTGGCCTGGTCCTCTTAGACCTCTACACCATCCGTTTACTGCCTACATATGACTTGCTCACTGACGGAAAACCCTGCTGCAAGGACAACATCTCTTGAGCATGCTTAGAGTGTAGAGTTGCTGGAATAAACTCCACCCTGAAGAAAGTCTCGAAGTCACCCCATGTGAAGGTCGTCTTGTCGCAAAACTAGAGAATCTGGATCCCCCACCTCTCAGCTGCTCCCTAAAAGAGACTAAAATCTATGTAGAACGTCATGCTTACAGGTGTCCCAAGTGTGTGGAAAGCTCATGCTACAAACTCTATCCAGTGCCCATCCATATGAAAATATTATTCTCTTCGAAACCTCGGAGCCCTCTGACACTGGAACTCGTGCAACGCGCTCAAGAGACATTCACTATCTGCTGGTGTGTCAACTGGTAGATGGACCATTACTGAGGCCTCGTCGCTCAACAGCCTGTCAGTATGTTCAACTGTCGGGACTCTAGCTGTTCATCCGCATGGAGGCATCCTAAATGAACATATGCGACACAATCAAAAGACTATACCTGGTGAGCTTGCCTGGTTTGAGTGGATTTAAAAGAATCTTCTAAAAACACACATGAAATCAGTGCTTTCATGCACTGAGTCAAAAATCAGAAGTCAAGGTCTTGGTGTATGGATATGTCGGCCGCTTGCACCAACACTGGACACACTGAACTGAGAACAACACTTAGTTCCCTTAACAGTATTTCTTCACAGAAAGAAAATATCAGTGTTATAAGTTCTGCGGTAGAACCGACTCCTCTGATACTAATTTTTCATGACCTGTCTTCGGGGCCCATGCCCTGACTAACCCATGCCCGCCTTCCATAGGCTAGGGGCTGACGACTAGCACCAAAGTAGT
Organism: Viscum album; assembly: GCA_963277665.1. Lineage (NCBI taxonomy): Eukaryota > Viridiplantae > Streptophyta > Magnoliopsida > Santalales > Viscaceae > Viscum > Viscum album. Next base: position 1,100,116,690 of record OY728157.1, read on the forward strand.
AAATCCCAATAAGAAGGGAAGGCATTGACTTTATGAAATATAAGCACACACAACTAGAGTACAAGCAGATGATAACACTAAGTAAGAAGTATAAAAAGTGTGCTGAAAGTACAAAGGGGCCAGAATACAAGCCCAACAGAAAAGTACCACTACAACTGAAAGTAATGTACAACTGAAAAGACAACAGGTGAAAGGTGAAGCAGCCCCTAGATCGTCCTCCTAAGTTTCTACCTGAACGGTATGTACAGATGGAAACCTTAGCTCTCCTTGTCTGTCTGTCACCTTCGGGTGTCGTCTCTTCATGAAGTCCACTTCTGGGTACCGTCCACCTCTACAAGCCTCAGCCATGATCAGTGTTGTCCATCGTCTGCATCCAACACAACGAGGTACGGGCATAGCCCATGCAGAGGTGAGTATAAAGATACTAAGTAGGGACCCCAACACCCTCACGGTCTCACTAAATCAAACAAGGATAAAACAAAAAGAAAGATCTCAACGGATAACCTTTACTTAGCTGTATGCCCATACATATACCTATGTTATCATGTAACCCATCTCAATCATGAGGTAAATAAAAAGGTCATTGACTCAGCTCAAACCAAGATTTTCATTATCAAAACCACAACTGCTAGAGAACTCATCCTCTATCGAGTACAGTGGCCCTGTCACGACTCCAAGGCACTCCTCACTAACCTTAGACTGCTGAGGTACTCCTCCTATCGAGTACCACGGGTCTGCTTCCACATATCGGGCGCTCCGTCCGCTGAGGTTCTACCGCCAAATACCGAGTGATCTCCCTAATAGCCTACAGAGATTATACTCATGTCGAGTACCGTGGGTCTTCTGCCAACTACCAGGCGATCCATCCACCGTGGGTATGCCGCCAAATTCCGGGTGCTCCATCCACTGGGCTAACCGAATCACAACGAGTCGAATCAGTCAAGCAGTTGTCAAGTCTACAACTACTCGATCTCCACAAACCGTACGCTCGTCTCCCGGATCGTCCGATCCACGAGCTACTGGTCGATACTTCCAAGAGTCTCTTAATCTCACATGGATGTATCTCAAAGGACCGCCTCATCATAGGGGTCTCAACTCAACAGACGTCACGACAATCAGATGCCCGTTCTGTGAGTTATTAGCATTACAGTTACAGGGGCCTCGTTGGATTTCAGGTACAATCCAACCTGGCTGTACACCAACTACGTTAGAACCTCTAGTGAAGTATTCCAAAAGATCCTTCTCATCAAGAAGAAACCAAAAAAGTTGATGGCACGTCAATCGGATGTCTGAAGTTAATGTCATAAGCGTTTCTTCTCAGAGGTCCCTGTTGGTTTTGGGTTCGAACCAACCCGGTCGTACCCAAATTTCGCCGAAATCATGGGTGTAATATTCCAAAACGACACCCTCGATACGAGTAATCCTACACAAATGGCAATGTATCGATTGGAGGTCTGTATCTCATGATATATCCATTTAACCGAAAATGGTCTGAAAATAGGGGGTCTTAGCCCCGTCCGACCAAGCCCAACACCCCCTGGGTCAGCCCAAACCGGGGCGACCCGACCCAAGTCCGAGTCCGGCCCTGTAGGGTACAGCCCGACCCAACTAGCACGGTTCGGCCCAGCGCTGGTGGCCCGAACCGGCGCGGCGGCCCGGCCTGGTGCTGGCGGCCCGGCACGGCGCTGGCGGCCCGGCCCGGCACTGGTGGCTTGGCACGACGCTGGCGGCCCGACCCGGCGCTGGCGGCCCGGCCCGGCGCTGGAGGCCCGTCCTGGCACTGGCGGCCGGACCAGGAGCTGGAGGCCCGTCCCGGCGCTGGCGGCCCGTCCCAGCGCTGGCGGCCTCACCCGGCAAGCGTGGTCCGGCCCTACGGGCATGGCCCGACCTACGTGGCCCACACGGTTGGCCTTGTGGCCGGCCGACTAGGTGGGGTGGTGGCGTCCAGTGGGGCCTTCCCTAGTGGCAGATTGGTGGGGGTTACACCCCCCCCCCTCGGTTCTTCGAAACAGTCGACCGTGTTGGCTGACCCTTGGGTAACTGCGGGGCCCCTCGGGTGCTACCTCTGGACGGAACCGGTGGTCGACAGAGCCAGCCGCCCTTCCAGATCTGCCGCGGACTTAGGCCTTGACTTTGTTTAACTGTCGTGGTGTGATGGTTCTGCGCCCCACCACTATGGCCCATCGCAGCCGTGACCCCTGAAGTTCTGGCGTGGCGCGACGGTGCCTTGCCCCTCCGCCGTGGCCCGCCCCAGCCACAACCCGACTCTACTCTGCGCTGCACGATGGTGATGCGCCTTTGCGGCGACCCGAAATTCGTGTGCTAATGATCCGCTCGTGGTCGGCCCGACGTCGGCCGGTTCTTCGCAATCTGCCTCCATCGTCCACAAACAACAAACGAGAGGGGAAGGTTCGGACCGTGTTCATGCAGTTTGAACCCTTCCTAGTGATGATAGTATCATGAGGCCAAACGGAACTCACGAATTGAAGGAAAATGATGAAAATTATTAAAACTTGAACAAAACAACCCCTACCTCGCAAAACGACATTAAAAAATCGTGTGTCGCGGAAGGCATGCATCGTTCCATCAAAGTCGAAAAGGAAGGAGCTGAGGGTGGCGTCAGCATTCTTCGTTATTTTTTCTTCGTTGGAGGAAGGGGAAAATGCTCCAAGTGATGGGATCCACCCAATTAATCCACTACGATGGCACATTCAAATGGGGAGGAAGTAAAAGAGGGGGTTATTAGTGTGGGTGGTCCCCACAGAATAATATCCTCCAAGGGAAGATATTTCCTGGTGGTCCCCACCATTAATTAACCACAAAACGGATAGGGGGGCTGGTTTATGCTTGGGTGGTCCCCTCATTAAAAGGGGAGGATTCATCCTCCTCAATTAAGAGGGGGATTTAAACCTAGAGGCTCTCCCACGTAAATGTGGGGGAGTAAAGGAGTTATGATTCCCCTCCCATTAATGGGATACCTCGTGTAGTTTCCACCCCAATCAACCTCACATGGGAGGTTGGATCTCAGTGGGATCTACCACCATAACCTCTCATGGGAGGTTAGGGTCTGGCGGTCACACCACCAACTCCCAAGTAGAGCTTCTAACCACTTTACCCGCCCGGCATGTGTTTAAAAAAATAAAATAAATTGTTCACTTATTTTATTTTCTTAACCCATGTAAAACCCCAAAAACTAACTTTTATACCTGATCATCTAACGTCGAGGTGAAAGTATTCATAAGAAAAAATCCGCACTGTGAGTTCAACAGTGCCCTCAGATTTCAATTCTGGGCACTGGTTTAAAAGATAGAAAAACTCGTTCGTTCATTTCCTTAATGTACCTGAGCAAAACATCGAAAATTTATTATGACCACACCGGACCTCAAACTCATGTGTTGTCAGAATCCACAGACAAGTAAAACTCTAATGAAATTAAGAAAAAAAAAATTCCATGAAATTTTTGTGACTTTACACTAGAGGTGGTGTTACTTATCATGGTGTTTTTAATCAAAATTACCCAATGATCCAATACATATATCCGATGGAGTACCACCCATATATTGATGAATATTTTCAAGAATATGATTAACCATGTATATTTTATATCCAATACCCCATTAACTATATTCTCCATAAAATAAAAATGTAAATGAAAATTAATATCAATAATATAATCTATCAAGGATTTCAAGGGGGACAAGTATAAAATTGTTGAATGACTTGGAACACTAGAATGAATTTATTTATGGTAATCAATAAAATATAAAATATAGATAACTATGAAATTGAATTTATTATACCCTATTCAAATGAGGAAGAATATTCTCATATAAACCCATGTTGTTTAAAAGTTATCTTGTTGGAAAATATTTGTTCATGCATTCAAAATGATATTTTCAATATGACATGTAAATGAAGTATTGAATTTCAACAATAACATGAATAAAAAAGGTCAATTGATATTTTAGCAAATCCTAGGGATTTTTTATTATTTAATGATATTTATCATTTGGGTTCCACAAAACCAAAGGAAGTTGTGATTGTGAGGAGTTTTTACTAAAAGGAGTAAACATAAACTACATTAAGGATCAATATAAGAGAAAGTATAATCCATAACCTAAGCCTATTGAATAAAAATAGAATTTCATTTTATGGGAATGCAATTAGACATACACCTTAGTTCACTAAGATAAACCTATATCCCCCTTTAAATCATGGGATGTTGTTGGATACTTGGTTAAGAAAATATTCATAAACAAAGATAATCCCTAGAGGAAACCCTCATCCTATTATCTGACTCTTAATTTCATCTATGTAAATGACTACACAATGATTGATTAAAAAAACATGTCGATTAAGTTTATTTATCCTTTATTTTTTTTAAATAAAAAAATAAATTTATATTTGTGTAATTGAATGTCATGTATTATGGTAAAAGCAAAGTGGTTTTAGATTTATATTTGAATTCATGTGTTCATTTAATTTTATTATATATATAGTAATGTGTATGTAATATGTATGTATTATTTATCATAAATTATATTATATGTTATATATTATATATTATAATACATTTAATAAATTTTATATTATACTTATATAATTTTTTAATATAAATAACTATTATCAACATAAATAAATATCAATGAATCCCTTGTGGAACATTATAGTCACTCATACTATTTGATTTGTTTCCTATTAAATTACTTCCTAGATTAATTTTATTGTTGGGTTTATCATCTTGTTCCAATTTTATTAACATTGTGTATTTTTATTAAATATTAAATGTAATTAAAAATATTTATATAAACTAATGATGGAGATTGATTAGGTGTTCAGGTCTCTACTGAGGTAGAATATAACCCAGGTCTGTGTCCTCATAAACAAACCAATTCAATAAATATTTCTCTAATTATTACTACATTCAATTGTTGGGGGTTTAAATTATCTTTATGTATCATATTTATTAATTCAATAATAATCCCATTACAACATAAGTGTGTGTGTGGGGGGGGGGGTAAATTCTAGTTTCTAACTACTCAAGAGTTCTACATAATATTTTTATCGTGTGAGAATGATGATCCTAAACATACCATTCCTCATTCACAAAAAATATCCATATTCTGAAGTAAAACATAATGAAAAAAAATATTTTACATTCTTCACAATAAAGGGATAATACAAATAATATACACTGATGGTCGGTTGATGTATGATGGGATAACACTACTCATTGAATGTGACAAAAAAATCTATAACTTGAACACTATCTATCATAGGGATACATATAACTATTTCCTCTCTATATACTAATTTGAGATAATGAATAAAATAAAATAATATATGATGATCACATCAAAGAAATTTTTATAATAGATTAAAACTACATGAGGAATATCATTATCAATGTTCTTTTAATCCTCATTGAATTCTTGATTCTTCAATGTATTTTCAAATATAATTTCCCATTATCTACATATTTATTTGGCTCATAGTTTTTATTTAGATTTAAAAGGGGTCAAATCTTTCTCGTCTTATTATTTTATTTATGGAAATTCACAAATCCATGTGAATATTATTTCCATCCAAACTGAATTAAAAAATATCTATATTAACAACTAAAATGAATAACAAGAACACATCCCCCTTACCTATTGTTCTTTCAATTATAAATAATTCCCCATAACCTTCATCCATTTCTAAAACACAATCTTCAAAAAAAATTGCATCATTTTGTCATGAAATTTCTATATCATCCACAAGATTCTCTTTTTATTGGCACGTGGATTTATTTGATGGTTTGAAAAATATATTTTTGTATGTAAAAATGTATGATATGAGATACTATTGAAAAAAACCAATAACATTAAATATATTTGAAGACTTATGGTTAAAATAATATTTTCTTATATTAACCGGGCTCAAAATTCTGGTGATAAATTATAATGGTTTGATAAGAATTAAAGTGAACATTTTACCTTTTATACATACACCACATTCTTGTAAAATAATAAGAACAAACTAAACAACTAAATATGATGAATTTAAAATAAAAAATTCAACCCAAAAATAAAAACAACCATTATTATTATACCAATAATGGAAATATTGTAAAATAGAACAAGTAATACTATAATATTAGACTCAAGATATTGTATGGAATCACTCCATTCTCTCAGATGCAAAAATTATAAAAGTTAAAAATCTAGATATTCATTATTTGAATCGTAATGAAACTTACATATTGAAATATTAAATATTCCCCAATACTGTATCATGGAATAAATCATTACATGCACACTAAGGTGCTCATTAAATCTGTGAGTACTCATACCTAATAAGTAAACCCTCTGAGGCATTTCCCACATTACACAATAATACTATTAGGCCAACTAAAAAAAATTAGAATTGAAAATATTGATATGAAAAATATTATAACATTATTCAAAAATATTAAATATATATATAAACGGGTTCCCAAGATTCATTTTCCCATAATATTTTTCCATACTTAAAATAAGTAATATAATAATTTAATCATGTTGTAATATCTAATAATTTTCTCTAGATCTCCATATATATCTATATATGAAGAATGCCTTCACTTAATCCAATATATATAATTGAGGGCAGAGTCTTGACTTACAATTTTATTGCATAGTGATCTATTATTTGACCCCTGAATAGAGCCTTAGTCCATGTTACCTATATACGTGGTATATTTCATATAAACTTGATAATATTTCACAACAAAATATTGTATGTAAACATTAATAATCTCTCATTGGTTATGTAAAACTGTATAAAAAATATTCAAATCACATTTGAGGAATCACCCACAATCCAATCATTAATAACGAACAAGTGGTAGAAATTCTAGAATAATTTAATGAACATATAATGAAGAAAATTTATTAAGAAAAAATCAATAAAAATTAAGAGGATTTAGCATTTAGATAATGTTGAGGGTAGAAAAATACAACCTCAAATACATTTGATGAAAATAATCACCACATGATATCATATATCTGACCTCTTCCTTCAGTTTCTCTATCAAAGTAGACAAATTATTGAATAAAGTTTGTTTTATCTATCTGATCTTACCTTTAAAAAAGACCGGTGTTTTTATCAAATGGAAAAAAGAGGATATATATTATAAATGATAATAATATCCCTTAAATATTTATTCCAAATCCAATTCCCAATGATTTGTGGAAGACAGGGTCTGGAAGTAGAAGATATCCAAAATATTTCTTATAGGATCTCTGATTATTGAAATGATAGAACATAAATAGAATGAGGACAAATGGTCTCTCAGATTAATAAAATGTCTATGGTTGAAATCATTCCAAAAATGATATAATCACTACTAGAAAATGTACCTATTTTAACGGTTTTGGGAAAAAACGTGGGTATTGGTCACCCTATCCCCACTTTTTTGAAAAAACCATGGTTATATAAATTTTTTGATAGCCAATGCCCATAGTTTCCCCATACCATTTTCATAGGCTACCCTATACCCAAGTCTTTCCCTAAACTGTTGGTATTGGGAATCAAAAAATGCATATACCCATGGTTTTCCCAAAACCGTGGGGATAGGTAGACCTATTCCCATGGTTTCCCCAAAACCGTGGGTATAGTCATTGTATAAAAAATTCTATACCCACGGTTTTGAAAAACACTGCGTATAAGTTTCTTGAGTGTGCAGGAGAAATTTACTTTTTTCGCGGGAACAAAAAAATTTGTGGGAGTGCTATACCCACAGTTTCTTCTTATATACCCAGCATTTAAATAAATATATTTAATAAAAACAAATATATATATATATATATATATATATATACATATATGGGGTGGTGGGGTAGTGGTAAGGCCACACATGAATAGAGAAGTGGTCGCGATATCGAATCCAACAGGCCACCATTTCAATTGCATTTTCTAATATATGTCATGTTTATTCCATATTTCTTTAACTCTGACCGTTATATTATTTATTTTAAATAAATTTCAAACTAACTTTTTTTTATTATCTCATAAATATTGACAGTGAAAAAACATACTGATTGTTTAATTAGAAAAGGGTTACATGAAATAAAAATATATTTTTTCTTGATGGTTTGTTAATATTTTGTAGTGCAGAACTGATTAACATAGATTCATACACAACACAAAAAATATATTTATTTCATTAATACAAAAACAATGAAAATGATTTCAAAAATATATAATGTAATATATTTTGAATAAATTATTATGTTCTAAAAATTGTTTTGTTATTTATAAATTTAAAGTGATTTCATGACGGATTTTATTTTAATTCATTTTCATTCATTTTTTTTTGATATCTAATTAAATGTATATGGTCAAAATGATATTAATTTTGTTTTATGTTAAATAATGTTTTATTATATTATTTAATGGTTAAAAAATATAATAAAATAAAAAATAGGATTATTAATGGTTAAAATGATTTTTTCTAGTTATTAATGAGCCACTTTTTAACTTATTATAATATTTTAACTCTTAGACATTATAGAAGTCATCATCATTATTATGGTAAAAATTGTTCACCCATGGAATTAATCGAAAAGATAAGGATTAAAATGAAATTAAAACCTATCAAAATATTATTTCATTATTATATTAATCCTTCATATAGAATATATTTTAATCTGGGAAAATTTTGAACCATTTTACAAGAGATATACACATATTATAAAGTAATATTTTTTATATTTATAAAAAATTACATAAATCATATTTTATAATAGACAATATTTTATAAAATGATTCCAAATTAATAAAATTCATATCTTTAGAGAAGATATTAGGATAGGGTTTAAAATACCCACCATGGTATATTTATGGGACACTTTTTCTTTTATAATAACTATGTTGAACTTTAAATACTGTAAGACATTTATATTATAGTAATCAACAAAAGGGTTAACCAGGTGTTGACACAAAAATATATGTATTGAAAAATAAACAAAAATTATACAATTTTTATTGGAATAGAGTTTTACAAATCATACTTGTATTATATTATAATTATATCATTTCTGATCATTTTTTCCTGTGAAATAATTTATATAAATTTAATATATTAATAATATCCAAGATTTCACCTCCCCTATACAATAAAAGGGAAATTATTATCCTCTTTTCATAACAATTGAAAATAAATTTTGATTATAAAATATATACAAAAATAAAATCCTAAAATCCATCCCTTTATTATATAGGTATTATATTATGTAAGACACCATCATTATAGAGTTTAAGGTGTAAATCTATGGAAATTCAATGATGAAGAGGTGTAGTCTTTAACTGAATGTTTTAATTTTCTTTATTTATTCACCCCAATCCAATATTATTCCACCCTAATGATATAATGAAATAATTATCTCCCATATATTGATATTATATTATGATAATGTAAGAACCTAGGTCAATATCCTTCTCCATTTTATGGGATATGAAAACAAGAATCTTTTGTATGGCAGACAACACCCACACAAACTATTGTAATTAGATTTCCACAACAGTATATCATAGATGGATATTATGATTGGTTTAATGTATATTTATGATATTCGTAACATAATCATCATTTTTTAATACAGTGTATTATATATTTTCTTACCATTCCATTCATTTAAAATGATTACGTCGTGCATGCATGCATGTAGACTACCACCACCATCAATCAATGTGATTCGTTTTTCAAAACCACATTACATGGATGATATATTTATTTTTATCCAAAATATTAATATGGTTTAATGATATTATATTTATTTTATAATGATAAAATAGTTATTAAATTTTATCCATCATGATCATTTTAAAATATTCACTGTTACTCTTATATATGTATAACATACCATATAAATTATTATAACATAGTTTATTATTGAGAACCATTATTAATAGTTGGGTTAAAAATATAATTTTTATATATAAATTATAATTATTTCCAGATTAATATTTTTTATGTGATGGAATATTAACCACTTAACCATATTCAACCGACCAATGTCATTTTCCTATTTGAGTGGAATATTATAAAAACCCTATATCATTAATGTAAAAGATAAAATAAATGAATATTAAATGAAACAAAAATAAAAGAGTAATAAAATTTTAAAATATTTCATATCAAATAAAATAAATAATAAAATTATTCTTCAATATATTATAGAACATACATTTAGAGTCCGACATAAGGAAAGGGATATCTCTAAACAAACATTTTTCTTCGGGTTATAAACATTCTCTCTATAAGTATATTTCTCTCTCCATGTGATGTTATGTATTTATAATATATATATATATATGAATCATACAAATAATCATATATTATTCTTAATTACATCCATTTAGAAATATAGTCCATTAATTCATTTCTAAAATTCCCCCATTAAAATAAATCCTAATTTAGGGGAACATTCATGTCCCGTAATCATTTTATGTAACACTCATATAATTTTTTTATTCCAAAATGAAAATTTTATCTTGATAACTTTAATAATTTATTGAGATTTAAAAATACATTATAATTAATTCCTCATTATCTTTGGAAGAGTTATGTAATTTCATTTGATTATGATATGATTCAAGATTATGAAACCCATTTTTTCTATGGGAAATTATTATGTTTATGGCTCATATATGATTCCTTCCATGGAACAAATAAATTTTGAGTATTTATAACTGGTGAATCCATATAGAACTACTTTTAATTGTTCAGTTTTTTGGTATCATGAGATGTTAGGTATGGGATTAGGAAGTAAACCTAAACTATGATTGGAACCATCCAGTCCTATGAGGTTTTCTTGGATGTTTACCTACATATATGAATAAATCATGTTTTTTGCTACAAAATATCATTTATGAGTTTTATTTTTTGTTTAGGATTTATTATTAAATGTTTTATGAATATATTTGTACATAGTAGATGAATTTTTTTGGTAATAAATAGTTTATTTTGAGCCCAGAGATCAGTTTTAAAAAAGTATAATCTTCTATATGTAGTCATTAAATAATAATATTATTTTTTAGGAACCTTAATTTGTTTCTTGTAATCATCCTATGTTTAAAAAAAATTAATATGCATTTAACAAATATTAGGGAAAATTATGAAGTCAATATAAAAATATTTAGGATATTCCTTGGCAAGAAAACATGTTATATTATAAAATATTTATATTGTGAGAAAAAGGATACTAAGTAGAAGTTTAAAATTTTTGATTTAATATTTATTTTCGTAAGGGTGGTGAAATTAAAAAACTCTAAAAAATAATCATACTCAATTGTAAGAGAATTAATTAAATAATTAAAACTCAACATTATGTAATGTTTAAGGATGTGTCCTTACTAACCATAATCTCCCAAATCATTTAATGCTTCAATCGACTCCATAGAAGGCCATTGAAATTTTTTTAGCTAATATGATTCTATTTAAAAATAGTTATATGTATTGATTATAGAATTCCATTTAGACATTGAGGCTCATCCATGATGTGTTGAATGATGTGTCATTTTATAAAACATATTTCCACATATCATTTGATATTAGACCACCAGAAATGGTTCTTCATATCATTTGAAATTGTTTGAGTACCCGAGTGTATATACCATTTAAAATGTTGATAATTTGAGGGAATATAATGTAAAATTACTTGGGAACCAAAATTAAATTATTGAAATGAAACACCACATTAGAATCATTTTTCCTTGTTTCAGGTTCTCCACACCGTTTAGGTTTAACCTAATAGTGAATCATTGAGGATTTATTTATTGATCCCCTATGAATTATTTCATCAAATCATGTACAATAATGTTGGTAATGAAAGCTATATTTTCATTTTAATCAGCACAATCAACATACATGTCAGAAATTGCACTCATCAATTTAATGTGGTCACATGAATCTCTATCTATTTCACAATAAGGCATATGACTGAAATTGGTATCCATTGAATTCCATTTATCATGTTTTTACATCTTTATGAAGTCAAGAATCAAGAAAATAGTCAGTATAATGTTTTTTCTTCAATATTAGGTCTATCTAGAGAAAATACATTTCACAATTTTATGATTCATGAGAACCCTAATCATTTCCCCAAAAAGAAAATGGTGCCATAACATTATGTCTTAGACCACTGTATGTAATTCTTTGTTAGACATTATATAAATATTTTCATGTATTATTATCTAACTCATTCCACAATCCAAAAAGTGATCTCCCTATACAAGAACAAAACTATTTCATTTTATAAACACATCTTAAAAATAAACATAATGTTATCATGGTTATAGTAAGATAGGTATACATTCTGAAGTGATATGATATTTATGATGATTAAATTATTTTAAAAAATACATATTCCATTTAATTTGAAAACATTTCATTTTTATAGAATCCATACGAGATGTTATTCCTATGAAATCCAAGATAAATCACCCATAATACCATAATAATAATAGAAAACATTATTTATAAACTATATTATTAAGTGGCTACAATAAAAAGATTTCATCATTCTTCCCACGGTCAACTAATATGATTTTCTCATAAATGAAATTATTTAGAAAAGATACTAATTATATCCAATTACCTACTTTATAAAATTTATCATAATTTCATTGATGACATAATGTTCCCAATAAAATATTTATATGATCCACATGGTCATTTATTATTTATGAGTAAACCAAACAATCATAAAAAACACCACATCCAAATAATCATGATTTTTATGAAAGATACAGATCATTATATAAATGAAAAATATAGATTAATTCATAAAAAATAATTTAATGAAAATGTATTCATACAGTTTGTATCGATTATAAACATTTTTCGTAAGTGTATCATCGATTCAGACTCTACGTTAATAATATATAGATTAGTAAATCAATCATAGTGAACCACTTCAGTCCCATTATTTGAAAAAAAAAGACAATCAATTATAAGAATTTTAAAACTGATTCATTATTACTACGTGATTTAGTATCCAACAGTTTACATGCAATCAAAATAGACCATTTTCTGTCATTACAAATAAGACATGAGATGCCCAATGAGATATTCTTGGTTTGATAAAGACCATTCTCACTAATTTTTATAGTATGGACTTAAATTTAAGTATCTCTTTTAGATCAATTCTATATGAAAGAAGTGATATAAGACTTTTTGACATGATCAGATCAATAAATATTTATATGTACACTTTTGGGTGTAAACTATCTAAATAGTTCAGAAATTAATTAAGAATCAGTACAATATCATAGGAAGAGACATATTTTTTGTATCATCATCCCAAAGGAATTACAACCTTATTGTTATAAAATTTTCCATCTAATACTACTATAATTCCTCCTCTACCCTCATTCATATAATAATCCCAATTTAATCAATATACTACTCTATCATGTGATGTAAAGGTTACTTTTTAAGGTAGAAATCTACATGGTCATAGAATTCCTCCAACCAATCCATTCAAAAGATTATATCAACATTATAAATCCATTAGATAGTAAAATACAAGATAAACTATAACACATCAATGGTAATGGAAACATATGGTAACATGTGCCCTATAAATTTCTACAGACCGATAGCATCATGATTTCTTATAAAATTAGGTGTTTTTTAAATATGAATATAAAATTTGCTTTACCTCATGAGAATAAAGAAAATAATTTGATGAACCTATATTAAACATCACATTAATATGGGAGGTGTTTAGAAGAATGTATCCTCCCTGCACAGAGGGACCATGTTTCATAGTATAAATGGAATGTTTGACTCTATATAATTATCAATATTCTCCCATTTAATTTCGTTTACTCTATTTTTGGGTTGTATTCAGGATAGTTGAGGTATTTCTAGAGTCATACCAATTAACCCATTTCCATGGGATAGAAGTATTCTGATGAGATCATTCTGACTAAGCATGAGAGACCACAGAAAGGTTAATGAAAACTCTTCTTATTTACTTATAAGGTCTAAGGTAATGATGTTTAAGATTTCCTATTTTACCATAGTTTGGAAATGTTCTAGTTGTACAATACATTCATTCAGCCATTGATTAAGAGGTCCACATAGAAAGAAAAATGATACATCCTTTTAAGTGGTTGGATAATAAATAATCACATGGACGGTCTCATTGGATTCATGTAACACTAAGAATAGCTCTCACATTTCCTATTATTTCATAAAAAATAAATTGCAATTTTATTTGGATGAATAAATTTGTCCCATATTATATGATTCCCTAAAATACCTATCTATATCTTCAACTAACATCTTATCCATCATCTTAGTATAATCAATAATATAGAATAAAACCAGTTTAGAGTGAACATCAGGTCATAGGACACCCTCAATTATTCATTCCTTAATCAATTCAATAATATCTACCTATTGTAAATATAGAACTAGCTCTATGAAATCATTGGCATAATCAGTAAAAAATATAATTCCTCACTTATGTTGGAAGAAGGTCGATGTCTTTGCTATCTGGAATGTGTATAGAGAAAAACATTAACTGATGAACACCACAAACCCTTCCCATATAAGACCCTAGTGGTAAGTTGAAATAATGTATACTTTTTGGTCATTTACTTAAGGATTTTGATTGATTTATTTGATAACGCACTTAGTTTGTGCTGAATTTTGCAGTAAGATATCATTCATTGATTCAATGGATGAAATGTGGAGAAAGAGAAAAAATTTCCTATTACAAATCATGAAATAGTAGTTCACATCATGTAATAGGGTTCCGTACCATCTTCCAAGTCATGAACTAAGGCATGAAGATTGAATGTGAAGAAGCCAAGACACATCATGAATGGCCAATACAAGTTAAAAACCATTTTAATGAGAAATATTCTCCAATGATATAGCTATAATGCCATAACACATCATGAAATCTTAATATGTAACGCCCCGACCCCAGCTACTCGGAGTCGGTGCATTACTTTGTAACATTGGCATGATCACAAAAGATCAAGTCTTGAAATACCGATTAGTTTAGTAGCCTTGGAAACACTAGATACATTCATAAATGTTACATTACATCATAATGTGAAAAACTAATAACAAAGTCTTCATAGTCCACACTCATATCCTCTTTTGACTATCCCTGCAGGTCATTCATAAAATATTTCTTCACATCCTGGAAAATATTAAAACATTGAAAGGGGTGAGCTCAGATGCTCAGTAAGGATAAAAATATTGCGGAAGCTTTCATAAATAAACATAAACATTTAAGGCAATGTATAACTAAAACAAAATCCTTTTAAACATGAACATCAACATAATATGGAAAAAGTAAAATGAGATAATGCCATTCACTTCTTCACATGAATATTCTACTGGTCGAATAATCACATGCAATATCAATAACCACTTTCATAATGAGGGAATGTATAATGCCAGACATTCTGAAACATTTTGTCAAGGCCTCGGCCAAGACGTCTAAAATGATTACGGCCTCAGCCAAAACCGTAAATCAAATTGGGAAAAGGCCTCGGACAATTCCACGTCTAGTTGTCTCATGAGACCTACCAATGCATCGAGGAGCTATAGCGGGCTCCACCCGTCACTTATTAAGTCCAATGCATTCCTCATATGAATATGTTTAAACATATCATAAACCATAACATAATCGTATCACATAAAACATGCATAAAGGAAACATAACATTTCCAAATTTCAATCATAAGATATCAATACAACACATTGATATAATAAAAATACGTTCAAAACTATTTTCAATAACAAAATAAAAGAATGTTAAAACTTTGAATTTATTTTTCATTAATAAAAAGTGATGGCTTGTAGAGGAAGCCGAAACTCAAATAATGGTCACGGCGGCGGAGAAGTCGTTGTCGCCGCAGATGTACGGAAAGAAAAACATTCCCCTTTTGTCGTTTAGTAAAACACTTCGTATAAAAAAGATTCCTCTTGAATAAGCGTAAAAGTCAAAGGGGTTTATACACCGTATAAAAGAAAGTTGTGTATAAAACCAAATATGCCTCAATGAAAGGAGATTGAGACGAAGTTCTTAAAAAGATAATTTTTAAAATAAAATAGATCTATTATGTGTATTACCTATAGGTACACATAAATAAAGTAAAAATACAAAATAGGACATAATAATATCATGACATAATTTGAAAGTAGGAGATTAACCCAAAGAATGGAAGTTGGGTTAAGAAATTCCCTTACCTTGTGTCCGACTTGATTCGACCGTTCTTTAACCTCCTGAATAATAAACTAGAGTTAATATCTACTTTATTAAGAACATTTTTCATGTTAATTTTCCCTTTTATAACACTTATTACAATGTTATGAACATTATGTAATTATTTAAGTTAATAACGGTCGTTTTGTCGATCTTTGGTACTTGAGTCAAAAATAGAATTCTTATAATTACGAGTTGCTCATGTGGTGAAATATCCATTATATCCAAAATTATATTCATGATATAGATATAATATATCTCATATATATCCAGTATATACATTCATTCATAATATTACATGACATTTAGAGGTAAGAAATGAAATGCACCATTCATGGAGACGGTAAGCCGTACGTATGCATGAATGCTACTTTCATTTCTGTTTCATATTTAATGGAATGAAGTTATAATTATATAAAGGTATAATATAATTCCAGTATAATATAATGTATAATACCATTTACACTATCCTTTATACATCCCACATATGGCATTAACGATTCAAATCACTTTGAGGGGGCGGTAGTCCGCACTTCCTAAAATGAAATTATCGCTTTTACCCATAATGGAAATCATAAAGTATGCCATAAATTAGAAATAAAGAATGATAAGGAAAACATAAACATAATATATATATCATATATGAAAATAGTTTCATCAAAATGGCCACCATTATAGGTGTTAAATGAATTTGAACAATCATCGTTTCGTGAGGCTGAAATTCGCCATCCACAGAAACAGTATGTTCTTTAACCATTAGATGTAGGTGTGTGTAAGTGTAGCTCGAATCCTTATTATAACAACATCCTAGTATATTGAGGATACTGGTGTTGTTACAAAAGAAAAGAATAAAAAGAGTTTAGGGGGTTGGAGAAGCAAAATAATACAAAAGAACATAAGAGAAAACACTACCTTTAAAACGGGTAACACTTTTTGATTTGAGGCAAAGGCATCCATGGGAAGAGTTCTGCCCAAAGTGAGGCTTCTAAGAGTAATAGGGGGAAGTTGGGAGAGTATTTGGGCAGAGTTTGGCCGAGCCAAATGGCTTGAAAGTGTGAATTTGGTGGTAGAGGTGGGGGCCTTTTATAAGTGGAGGGGAGGGGTACTTTTGGAAAGATTGAAATGTTACACTATTATACAATGCTTTTCAGATTCTAAAGGTCGTACACTTATATAATTCTTGGATAAGGTGATAAGGGTTCTAAATCTACTCATCTAATAGGTTTTTGAAAAGTGTAAGCCCTTGATTTTACATTATCTTTTCATTTTATTTAAATCGTTAAATAATGACGTCATCGCTGCATCATAATGATGTCATAAATAATTTAATTTATTTAATGTCTAAAAATTATAAAAAAAATACTGTGATGTAGGAAATCTTTTTGTCTTTCTAATGAATATTTATAGTCAAAAATATGACTTGTATAACCCCATGTAAAAATTGGTTTAGTAAAACATTTTATGTTTGTGTCATTTTTTTACTTTAAAATCAAATAAAAGGTATTTATGTCATTTTCTAACTAAAGTGGCCCCATGGGGTCCCCAAGTTGACCCATGGATTTTCTTGGTCGGACATGGCACATCCAATGAGGGTATGACATGTGTCAAGCTTATCTCATATTATTAAAACATTATTTTTACCTTAAACTACACTAATTACCTCTAATCGCGATTAAGAACTTAAAAGTTACTATTCACCAAAAATTATTTTAATCTCATTGAACCACATTTTCTTCTTAATGACAACCATGTATGTCGGATTTTTGAAAATCAAATCCCAGAGGTGGTAATATTTCATTTAAATGAAAAATCACTTATTTAACTACCACTTATTGGTTTCACTAATCATCAAAAATTGAGGTTTTTCAGAACAATGCCAAAATTTCACCCGAAGCTATAATTGATATTCCGAATTAAAAAATGATGCCTATTTTAAAAAATTCCAAACATATAAGTTGCATTAATTAATTTTATAATTAATTCCCGCTGTCACAACAAATAGCATATTTTTAAGAAACAATTTATATCAAAAGATTGGCAATTGTTTATGTCCAATGTCAATGTTAAATTAATTCTAATGACCACCATTGGATAAAATGGTAAAAATATATTCTAATTATACTTTAAACCACTAAATAGTATAATTTATCACTATAAATTATTTTGATTAAAGAAAGTTGTTTTTAAGTATTTTTCACTATTCATAAAAAAATTAGAAGTTCTCAGAAAAATACCAAAAATTCAACATAGGCAAATTTTGATATTCCAAATCCAAAAATGAATTCCATTTTGAAATATAAAATTTCTATAATTTTAAAAAGTGTTTATTACTATTCATAACGGCTACAATGAATAGTCGTAGTGTTTTATAACTCGAAGTTGCGTACAATGCAAGCTATTGCATTATTGAATGAGAAGCGTATTGTGGAAGCTCGAGGTGTTACATTATCCCCTCCTTCAATAAATTGCGTCCTCGCAATTTGAAATTTTTCTTGGAAAATAAAAGGTTGATAATAGAAAATACCTTTGTGGAAAACCCACTTCGGAAATAAGATTAATGAAATTTAGCTTTAATAAGAGGGAAAGAGAAATGAAAAAGTCACCACCCAATTATGATCTCGATTAGGAGAACATTGGTGGCAATTAGAGACATATAATTGGAGGAAAAACTTAAATATTTGTAAGGAGTGATTGAGGTCATCAATCACAATCAACTGTCAAATTGAGGGCTTCAAAGCCTTCAATCTATGTTGATTTAAAATATCATCAGTTCAACAAGACATAAGGTATTAGGATAACACATTTTTTTGTTTTAATATCCCTTTACTAAAGTTTAAGAATTAATTCATTCATTGAATTAGAGATAGGTATATATATATTTATGCTTGACAATTAGAGTTTCAACCTTCAACACATCTTTCACTCAAAAGATAATAGAACTCAAAAATATTATACTTATCCTAATTGTATAAGGTTCCAAATGTTAACACATACCATTTAGATTAGTAAAATTATTTTGTAATAACCAGGGACTTCCTGTAGGCTAGTGCTAGGAAATAAAGGCATGTCGCACTATGATTGTGGGTTTGATTCCTGCAGCTTTGTCCGAAGCGACGGGTTATAACCCACCCTACAGGTTTTCCTTTTACTAAAACTATAGTATTATAATATTCAAAAATAATCTTCATAAATTTTTTAACCTTAAACAATACTATCCAAAGATCAACTTAATCCACTCCAACCTTTATAGTTATCCAAAATACCTCTGTCCAGACTTTCTCTAAAAGGTCTCTTAATTTCAAAATCATTTTATCAGATTCCCCAAACAAAGTAAAGTTTCTCTTATTGTCACATATTAAAAATATAATTACCTTCATCATATTAAAACCTTACTAAAATCAACAAGTACTGAAGTACAATCCTTATATATATATAACATTATTCTAATAACCAGAATATAATCCATGAGTCCAAAATCACCAATACATTAGTTATTCTTCTTCAACTGTAGTAATAGCATAATATTTTCCTTAATCCCTTGGCCTTTTCTGAGGTAAGTTTCCCTGATGCTTAGAAAAATTCATTTGCATAATGCCCCATTTCCCTACAATTGTAGCATTCAACATTGATAGACTTTTTCTTTCCCTTGCAATCACACGCCTGGTGACCTTTTTCTCCACATTTATAAAAAACTCCCATTCCTTTTAGGCAAGCACCGGGGTGATTCTTCCCACAATTATCGCATAATGGAAAATCCTTCTTTCCCTTTTTCCCTTTATCTGTTTCTTTTTCCACCGTTCTCTTCTTCTCTTGCTTTACTTTGTTTTCATAAGACTTAGATAATTCCTTTTCTGTCTTGATAGCACACGAGACAATATTTTCGTACGATGAGAAGGTTTGTGAGACTAATGCTCGACGAAGAAATGGTTTTAACCCATCAAAGAAACGATCAATCTTACTTCTTGGGTTACATATATAATCTATAGCATGCCTCGCTAACCTTGTAAAGTTAGCCTCAAACTATGCGACATTCTCATCCTCCTTCTGCCTCAAACTGAGAAATTGCCTTTCCATATCTGCTCGATGGTCATGTGGAAAGTATTTTTCTAAGAAAAGATCTTTGAACTCTCTCCATTCCATACTTGATACTTCTTCATCTTCTTTTGTATTTTGAATCAATGACCACCATTGATCAGCATCTCCAGTGAGGCGGTAAACTGCCATGATAACCTTTTCCTTTTCACTACTCCCCAAGGTGTGGAATATTTTCTCTAAGGAGTTTATTCATTGCTCAGCTACTAATGGATTTGTACCCCCATTAAATGTTGGTGGTTGTTGCCTCATGAAGCGGTCTAACATTGATCCTCCACGTTGTGGATCAGGGTGCTCCATACGAGTAAGGTTATTATTCATAACCTGAGTGTGTTGTCCCAGTATGGTGAGAAGCTGATCAGCACTAGTTGTATCATTAGCTCCACCATAATTATCTTGAGCAGGAGGGAAATCCCTACACAGAGTGCGTGGATTGATATGGTTTCCATTCCTTCCACTAGGCGCCATTTCTAAATAATGGCATAAATGGGATTAGTTTATGAATCAAAATACCTAATTCCATACTTGTAAAACACTTAACATAAATTGAACTAATTATGGATATAATCCATAATTATAAAAATGTTTTCTTTGAGTATGTATATACTCGTAACCCTTCATAGTGGTTTGTAAAGAAAATGGGAATTATCCTAAGCATATCCCCTGTGAGTGTCGTAACCAAGAGTGCAGCAAGGCCCGTTGTCGTGCACTTGTTCCAGTTCGAGTCTAGCTCAAAGCGGTGTTTTCGGGGTTTACCCCTAGGTACATCTGTGTCAGAGCCGCCTCTACCTGCTCGTATCCAGACAGGGATGTATTGCTCGGAAAACTCACAAAATCTCTACAATACCAAAATTTTTAGGAAGTTCTTCTATACTAATACTCAAAGTTCATCTTAGGTCTACGTGCTCTAATCAGAGTTTGTCTAAATCTAGCTTCCAAGGTTTGTACTAAACTTTCTCTGATACCAACTGTAATGCCCTGACCCCAGCTACCCAGAGTCGGTGCATTACTTCGTAACATTGGCATGATCACAAAAGATCAAGTCTCGAAAGGCCGATTATTTTAGTAGCCTTGGAAACACTAGATACATTCATAAATGATACATTACATAATAAAGTGAAAAACTAACAACAAAGTCATCATAGTCCACACTCATATCCTCTTTTGACAATCCATGCAGGTCATTCATAAAATACTTCTTCACATCCTGTAAAATATTAAAACATTGAAAGGGGTGAGCTCAGATGCTCAGTAAGTATAACAATATTGCGGAAGCTTTCATAAATAAACATAAACATTTAAGGCAATGTATAACTAAAACAAAAGCCTTATAAACTTGAACATAAACATAATATGGCAAAAGTAAAATGAGATAATTCCATTCACTTCTTCACATGGATATTCTACTGGTCTAATAATCACATGCAATATCAATAACCACTTTCATAAGGAGGGAATGTATAATGCCAGACATTCTGAAACATTTTGTCAAGGCCTCGGCCAAGACATCTAAAATGATTAAGGCCTCGGCCAAAACCGTAAATCAAATTGGGAAAGGGCCTCGGCCAATTCCACGTCTAGTTGTCTCATGAGACCTACCGATGCATCGAGGAGCTATAGCGGGCTCCACCCGTCACTTATTAAGTCCAATGCATTCCTCATATGAATAGGTTTAAACATTTTATAAACCATAACATACTCAAATCACATAAAACATGCATCAAGGAAACATAAAATTTCCACATTTCACTCACAAGATATCAATACAACACATTGATATAATAAAAATGCTTTCAATACCATTTTCAATACTAAAATAAAATAATGTTAAAAATTTGTATTTATTTTTCATTAATAAAAAGTGATGGCTTGTAGAGGAAGCCGAAACTCAAATAATGGTCACGGCGGCGGAGAAGTCGTTATCGCCGCATATGTACGGAAAGAAAAACATTTCCATTTTGTCATTTAGTAAAACGATTCGTATAAAAAAGATTCCTTTTGAATAAGCGTAAGTCAAAGGGGTTTATACACCGTATAAAAGAAAGTTGTGTATAAAACCAAATATGCCTCAATGAAAGGAGATTGAGACGAAGTTCTTAAAAAGATCATTTTTAAAATAAAATAGATCTATTATGGGTATTCACTATAGGTACACATAAAGAAAGTAAAAATACAAAATATGACATAATAATATCATGACATAATTTGAAAGTAGGAGATTAACCCAAAGAATGGACGTTGGGTTAAGAAATTCCCTTACCTTGTGTCCGACATGATTCGACCATTCTTTAACCTCCTGAATAATAAACTAGAGTTAATATATAAATTATTGAGAACATTTTTCATGTTCATTATCCCTTTTATATCACTTATTACAATGTTATGAACATTATGTAATTATTTAAGTTAATAACGGTCGTTTTGTCGATCTTTGGTACTTGAGTCAAAAATAGACTACTTATAATTACGAGTTGTTCATGTGGTGAAATATCAATTTTATCCAGAATTATATTCATGATATAGATATCATATATCTCATATATATCCAGTATATACATTCATTCATAATATTACATGACATTTAGAGGTAATAAATGAAATGCACCATTCATGGAGACGGTAAGCCGTACGTACGCATGCACGCTACTTTCATTTATTTTTCATATTTAATGGAATGGAGTTATAATTATATAAAGGTATAATATAATTCCAGTATTATATAATGTATAATACCATTTACACTATCCTTTATACATCCCACATATGGCATTAACGATTCAAATCACTTTGAGGGGGCGTTAGTCCGCACTTCCTAAAATGAAATTATCGCGTTTACCCATAATGGAAATCATAAAGTATGCCATAAATGAGAAATAAATAATGATAAGGAAAACATAAACATAATATATATATCATATATGAAAATAGTGTCATCAAAATGGCCACCATTATAGGTGTTAAAAGAATTTGAACAATCATCGTTTCGTGAGGCTGAAATTCACCATCTACAGAAACAGTATGTTCTTTAACCATTAGATGTAGGTGTGTGTAAGTGTAGCTCTAATCCTTATTATAACAACATCCTAGTATATTTAGGATATTGGTGTTGTTACAAAATAAAAGAATAAAAAGAGTTTAGGGGGTTGTAGAAGCAAAATAATACAAAAGAACATAAGAGAAAACACTACCTTTAAAACGAGTAACACTTTTTGATTTGAGGCAAAGGCATCCATGGGAAGAGTTCTGCCCAAAGTGAGGCTTCTAAGAGTAAGAGGGGGAAGTTGGGAGAGTATTTGGGCAGAGGTTGGCCGAGCAAAATGGCTTGAAAGTGTGAATGTGGTGGTAGAGGTGGGGGCCTTTTATAAGTGGAGAGGAGGGGTACTTTTGGAAAGATTGAAATGTTACATTATTATACAATTCTTTTCGGATTCTAAAGGTCCCACACTTATATAATTCGTGGATAAGGTGATAAGGGTTCGAAATCTACTAATCCAATAGGTTTTTGAAAAGTGTAAGCCTTTGATTTTACATTATCTTTTCATTTTATTTAAATCGTTAAATAATGACGTCATCACTGCATCATAATGATGTCATAAATAATTTAATTTATTTAATGTCTAAAAATTATAAACAAAATACTGTGATGTAGGAAATCTTTTTATCTTTCTAATTAATATTTATAGTCAAAAATATGACTTGTATAACCCCATGTAAAAATTGGTTTAGTAAAACATATTATGTTTGTGTCATTTTTTTACTTTAAAATCAAATAAAAGGTATTTATGTCATTTTCTAACTAAAGTGGCTCCATGGGGTCCCCAAGTTGACCCATGGATTTTCTTGGTCGGACATGGCACATCCAGTGAGGGTAGGACATGTGTCAAGCTTATCTCATATTATTAAAACATTATTTTTACCTTAAACTACACTAATTACCTCTAATCGCGATTAAGAACTTAAAAGTTACTATTCACCAAAAATTATTTTAATCTCATTGAACCACATTTTCTTCTTAATGACAACCATGTATGTCGGATTTTTGAAAATCAAATCACAGAGGTGGTAATATTTCATTTAAATGAAAAATCAGTTATTTAACTACCACTTAGTGGTTTCACTATTCATCAAAAATTGAAGTTTTTCAGAACAATGCCAAAATTTCACCCTAAGCTATAATTGATATTCCAAATTAAAAAATGACGCCTATTTTACAAAATTCCAAACATATAAGTTGCATTAATTAATTTTATAATTAATTTCCGCTGTCACAACAAATAGCATGTTTTTAAGAAACAATTTATATCAAAAGATTGACAATTGTTTATATCCAATTTCAATGTTAAATTAATTCTAATGACCACCATTGGATAAAATGGTAAAAATATATTCTAATTATACTTTAAACCACTAAATAGTGTAATTTATCACTAAAAATTATTTTGATTAAAAAAGTTGTTTTTAAGTATTTTTCACTATTCATAAAAAAATTAGAAGTTCTTAGAAAAATACCAAAAATTCAACAAAGGCAAATTTTGATATTCCAAATCCAAAAATGAAGTCCATTTTGAAATATAAAATTTCTATAATTTTAAAAAGTGGTTATTACTATTCGTAACAGCTACAATGATTAGTCGCAGTGTTTTATAACTCGAAGTTGCGTACAATGCAAGCTATTGCATTATTGAATGAGAAGCGTATTGTGGAAGCTCGAGGTGTTACATTATCCCCTCCTTCAATAAATTGCGTCCTCGCAATTTGAAATTTTTCTTGGAAAATAAAAGGTAGATAATAGAAAATACCTTTGTGGAAAACCCACTTCGGAAATAAGATTAATAAAATTTAGCTTTAATAAGATGGAAAGAGAAATGAAAAAGTCAAAACCCAATTATGATCTCGATTAGGAGAACATTGGTGGCAATTAGAGACATATAATTGGAGGAAAAACTTAAATATTTGTAAGGAGTGATTGAGGTCATCAATCACAATCAACTGTCAAATTGAGGGCCTCAAAGCCTTCAATCTATGTTGATTTAAAATATCATCAGTTCAACAAGACATAAGGTATTAGGATAACACTTTTTTTTTAATATCCCTTTACTAAAGTTTAAGAATTAATTCATTCATTGAATTAGAGATAGGTATATATATATTTATGCTTGACAATTAGAGTTTCAACCTTCAACACATCTTTCACTCAAAAGATAATAGAACTCAAAAATATTATACTTATCCTAATTGTATAAGGTTCCAAATGTTAACACATACCATTTAGATTAGTAAAATTATTTTGTAATAACCAGGGACTTCCTGTAGGCTAGTGCTGGTAAATAAAGGCCTGTCGCACTATGATTGTGGGTTTGAAACCTGCAGCTTTGTCCGACGCGACGGGTTATACCCCACCCTACAGGTTGTCCTTTTACTAAAACTATAGTATTATAATATTCAAAAATAATCTTCATAAATTTTTTAACCTTAAACAATACTATCCAAAGATCAACTTAATCCACTCCAACCTTTATAGTTATCCAAAATACCTCTGTCCAGACTTTCTCTAAAAGGTCTCTTAATTTCAAAATCATTTTATCAGATTCCCCAAACAAAGTAAAGTTTCTCTTATTGTCACATACTAAAAATATAATTACCTTCATCATATTAAAACCTTACTAAAATCAACAAGTACTGCAGTACAATCCTTATATATATATATCACATTATTCTAATAACCAGAATATAATCCATGAGTCCAAAAGCACCAATACATTAGTTTTTCTTCTTCAACTGTAGTAATAGCATAAGATTGTCCTTAATCCCTTGGCCTTTTCTGAGGTAAGTTTCCCTGATGCTTAGAAAAATTCATTTGCATAATGCCCCATTTCCCTACAATTGTAGCATTCAACATTGATAGCCTTTTTCTTTCCCTTGCAATCACGCGCCTGGTGACCTTTTTCTCCACATTTATAACAAACTCCCTTTCCTTTTAGGCAAGCACCGGGGTGATTCTTCCCACAATTATCATATAATGGAAAATCCTTCTTTCCCTTTTTCCCTTTATCTGTTTCTTGTTCCACCGTTCTCTTCTTCTCTTGCTTTACTTTGTTGTCATAAGACTTAGAGAATTCCTTTTCTATCTTGATAGCACACGAGACAATATTTTCGTACGATGAGAAGGTTTGTGAGACTAATGCTCGACGAAGAAATGGTTTTAACTCATCAAAGAAACGATCAATCTTACTTCTTGGGTTACGTATATAATCTACAGAATGCCTCGCTAACCTTGTAAAGTTAGCCTCATACTTTGCGACATTCTCATCCTCCTTCTGCCTCAAACTGAGAAATTGCCTTTCCATATCTGCTCGATGGTCATGTGAAAAGTATTTTTCTAAGAAAAGATCTTTGAACTCTCTCCATTCCATACTTGATACTTCTTCATCTTCCTTTGTATTTTGAATCAATGACCACCATTGATCGGAATCTCCAGTGAGGCGGTAAACTGCCATGATAACCTTTTCCTTTTCACTACTCCCCAAGGTGTGGAATATTTTCTCTAAGGAGTTTATCCATTTCTCAGCTACTAATGGATTTGTACCCCCATTAAATGTTGGTGGTTTTTGCCTCATGAAGCGGTCTAACATTGATCCTCCACATTGTGGATCAGGGTGCTCCATACGAGTAAGGTTATTATTCATTACCTGAGTGTGTTGTCCCAGTACGGTGAGAAGCTGATCAGCACTAGTTGTATCACTAGCTCCACCATAATTATCTTGAGCAGGAGGGAAATCCCTACACAGAGTGCGTGGATTGATATGGTTTCCATTCCTTCCACTAGGCGCCATTTCTAAATAATGGCATAAACTGGATTAGTTTATGAATCAAAATACCTAATTCCATACTTGTAAAACACTTAACATAAATTGAACTAATTATGGATATAATCCATAATTATAAAAATGTTTTCTTTGAGTAAGTATATACTCGTAACCCTTCATAGTGGTTTGTAAAGAAAATGGGAATTATCCTAAGCATATCCCCCGGGAGTGTCGTAACCAAGAGTGCAGCAAGGCCCGTTGTCGTGCACTTGTTCCCGTTCGAGTCTAGCTCAAAGCGGTGTTTTCGGGGTTTACCCCTAGGTACATCTGTGCCAGAGCCGCCTCTACCTGCTCGTATCCAGACAGGGATGTATTGCTCGGAAAACTAACAAAATCTCTACAATACCAAAATTTTTAGGAAGTTCTTCTATACTAATCCTCAAAGTTCATCTTAGGTCTATGTGCTCTAATCAGAGTTTGTCTAAATCTAACTTCCAAGGTTTGTACTAAACATTCTCTGATACCAACTGTAATGCCCCGACCCCAGCTACCCAGAGTCGGTGCATTACTTCGTAACATTGGCATGATCACAAAAGATCAAGTCTCGAAAGACCGATTATTTTAGTAGCCTTGGAAACACTAGATACATTCATAAATGATACATTACATAATAAAGTGAAAAACTAATAACAAAGTCCTCATAGTCCACACTCATATCCTCTTTTGACAATCCATGCAGGTCATTCATAAAATACTTCTTCACATACTGTAAAATATTAAAACATTGAAAGGGGTGAGCTCAAATGCTCAGTAAGTATAACAATATTGCGGAAGCTTTCATAAATAAACATAACCATTTAAGGCAATGTATAACTAAAACAAAAGCCTTTTAAACTTGAACATCAACATAATATGGCAAAAGTAAAATGAGATAATTCCATTCACTTCTTCACATGGATATTCTACTGGTCTAATAATCACATGCAATATCAATAACCACTTTCATAAGGAGGGAATGTATAATGCCAGACATTCTGAAACATTTTGTCAAGGCCTTAGCCAAGACATCTAAAATGATTAAGGCCTCGGCCAAAACCGTAAATCAAATTGGGAAAGGGCCTCGGCCAATTCCACGTCTAGTTGTCTCATGAGACCTACCGATGCATCGAGGAGCTATAGCGGGCTCCACCCGTCACTTATTAAGTCCAATGCATTCCTCATATGAATAGGTTTAAACATTTCATAAACCATAACATAATCATATCACATAAAACATGCATAAAGGAAACATAACATTTCCACATTTCACTCACAAGATATCAATAAAACACATTGATATAATAAAAATGCTTTCAAAACCATTTTCAATACTAAAATAAAATAATGTTAAAAATTTGAATTTATTTTTCATTAATAAAAATTGATGGCTTGTAGAGGAAGCCGAAACTCAAATAATGGTCACGGCGGCAGAGAAGTCGTTGTCGCCGCATATGTACGGAAAGAAAAACATTTCCTTTTTGTCGTTTAGTAAAACGATTCGTATAAAAAAGATTCCTTTTGAATAAGCGTAAGTCAAAGGGGTTTATACACCGTATAAAAGACAGTTGTGTATAAAACCAAATATGCCTCAATGAAAGGAGATTGAGACGAAGTTCTTAAAAAGATCATTTTTAAAATAAAATAGATCTATTATGAGTATTCACTATAGGTACACATAAAGAAAGTAAAAATACAAAATATGACATAATAATATCATGACATAATTTGAAAGTAGGAGATTAACCCAAAGAATGGACGTTGGGTTAAGAAATTCCCTTACCTTGTGTCCGACTTGATTCGGCCGTTATTTAACCTCCTGAATAATAAACTAGAGTTAATATCTACATTATTGAGAACATTTTTCATGTTCATTATCCCTTTTATATCACTTATTACAATGTTATGAACATTATGTAATTATTTAAGTTAATAACGGTCGTTTTGTCGATCTTTGGTACTTGAGTCAAAAATAGACTACTTATTATTACGAGTTGTTCATGTGGTGAAATATCCATTATATCAAGAATTATATTCATGATATAGATATCATATATCTCATATATATCCAGTATATACATTCATTCATAATATTACATGACATTTAGAGGTAATAAATGAAATGCACCATTCATGGAGACGGTAAGCCGTACGTACGCATGAACGCTACTTTCATTTTTGTTTCATATTTAATGGAATGGAGTTATAATTATATAAAGGTATAATATAATTCCAGTATAATATAATGTATAATACCATTTACTCCATCCTTTATACATCCCACATATGGCATTAACGATTCAAATCACTTTGAGGGGGCGGTAGTTCGCACTTCCTAAAATGAAATTATCGTGTTTACCCATAATGGAAATCATAAAGTATGCCATAAATGAGAAATAAAGAATGATAAGGAAAACATAAACAAAATATATATATCATATATGAAAATAGTGTCATCAAAATGGCCACCATTATAGGTGTTAAAAGAATTTGAACAATCATCGTTTCGTGAGGCCGAAATTCGCCATCCACAGAATCAGTATGTTCTTTAACCATTAGATGTAGGTGTGTGTAAGTGTAGCTCGAATACTTATTATAACAACATCCTAGTATATTGAGGATACTGGTGTTGTTACAAAAGAAAATAATAAAAAGATTTTAGGGGGTTGGAGAAGCAAAATAAAACAAAAGAACATAAGAGAAAACACTACCTTTAAAACGGGTAACACTTTTTGATTTGAGGCAAAGGCTTCCTTGGGAAGAGTTCTGCCGAAAGTGAGGCTTCTAGGAGTAAGAGGGGGAAGTTGGGAGAGTATTTGGGAAGAGGTTGGCCGAGCCAAATGGCTTGACAGTGTGAATGAGGTGGTAGAGGTGGGGGCCTTTTATAAGTGGAGAGTAGGGGCACTTTTGGAAAGATTGAAATGTTACATTATTATACAATTCCTTTCGGATTATAAAGGTCCCACACTTATATAATTCGTGGATAAGGTGATAAGGGTTCGAAATCTACTCATCCAATAGGTTTTTGACAAGTTTAAGCCTTTGATTTTACATTATCTTTTCATTTTATTTAAATTGTTAAATAATGAGGTCACCGCTGCATCATAATGATGTCATAAATAATTTAATTTATTTAATGTCTAAAAATTATAAAACAAATACTATGATGTAGGAAATATTTTTATCTTTCCAATGACAATTTATAGTCAAAAATATGACTTATATAACCCCATGTAAAAATTGGTTTAGTAAAACATTTTATGTTTGTGTCATTTTTTTACTTTAACATTAAATAAAAGGTATTTATGTCATTTTCTAACTAAAGTGGCTCCATGGGGTCCCCAAGTTGACCCATGGATTGTCTTGGTCGGCCATGGCACATCCAATGATGGTAGGACATGTGTCAAGCTTATCTCATATTATTAAAACATTATTTTTACCTTAAACTACACTAATTACCTCTAATCGCGATTAAGAACTCAAAAGTTACTATTCACCAAAAATTATTTTAATCTCATTGAACCACATTTTACTTCTTAATGACAACCATTTATGTCGGATTATTTAAAATCAAATCACAGAGGTGGTAATATTTCATTTAAACGAAAAATCAGTTATTTAACTACCACTTAGTGGTTTCACTATTCATCAAAAATTGAACTTTTTCAGAACAATGCCAAAATTTCACCCTAAGCTATAATTGATATTCCGAATTCAAAAATGATGCCTATTTTAAAAAATTACAAACATATATGTTTCATTAATTAATTTTATAATTAATTCCCGTTGTCACAACAAATAGCGTGTTTTTAAGAAACAATTTATATCAAAAGATTGGCAATTGTTTATGTCCAATTTCAATGTTAAATTAATTCTAATGACCACCATTGGATAAAATGGTAAAAATATATTCTAATTATACTTTAAACCAATAAATAGTATAATTTATCACTATAAATTATTTTGATTAAAAAAAGTTGTTTTTAAGTATTTTTCACTATTCATAAAAAAATTAGAAGTTCTCAGAAAAATACCAAAAATTCAACATAGGCTAATTTCGATATTCTGAATCCAAAAATGAAGTCAATTTTGAAATATAAAATTTCTATAATTTTAAAATGTGGTTATTACTATTCATAATGGCTACTATGATTAGTCGCGGTATTTTAGAATTCGAAGTTGCGTACAATGCAAGCTATTGCATTATTGAATGAGAAGCGTATTGTGGAAGCTCGGGGTGTTACATTATACACAATGTGAATGTTGGAAATCCTCATCTCTATGACCACATATGTATGAGATTCGCGTATGATTCAAAATAATTGTATATATACATGGATTAGCCACTACATGATGTGAATCTCATTACACGTCATGTTATTTTTGGGTTATAAATAATGCTTCCTGGTAGCATATTTGATAGTGCTTCTAAATTAGAAACTTATATGTTTTTTAGTCCCTTCAAGTTTCTTATAACTCCCTCCCCCAAAATACAAACATCATAGCCCCTATTAAATATTTTTTAATACAAGCATCTATGATTGTTTCTTAACATCTCCTTCATTTCCATTACTCATCACCACCATCTTTTATCATCAATCATCAACGATCTCGTTGGGTCCCCATTTTCATTATCATTTCACGTAATATGTTGAGTTAATTGTGATTTTCATTTATTAACCCTAATTTCATGCTCATCCCATTTAGGGAATCTAAATTATGGAATGATTTTTAATTGTTTCAATTCAATTTTTCTTAGCCTTTTAATCACAATGTTTATTTCCATTCTCTATTACCTCATGTTTGTCCCAAAAATCAGTGGCATAACCACTCGAGGAAGGGATCAATAGTATCTATATCTGAACATAATAAATCATTAACTATAAATTTTGTAACTGTACGGGATAGTAATCTGGATAAATAATAATCATATATCAAATTAATTCGAACATCCCTGGCCATGGGGTATTCAATTGAATATCCCTATATTTGTTGGAGTATATTAAGTTATGACCAATTGCATAAAAATTTATTGACCTTAGAATCTAAGTCTAATTCATCTAGGATGTCACTATATACTGATCAAGAAAAATTTAACTACTAGGTAGAACTAGTTTAATTGAACAAAATAAACTAGATACTCAGCTTGATTTATAGCCTAAAAATTAGGATCATAGAAAGATTAAATTAATATCATCATTTCAATAGATACCCAAAATTGATCCCAATCCCTCTCTCATTCTAGAAAGAAATCCATCAAACCTTAGACATAGAACTCCCCAATACAATCAATTTCAAAAGTACACCTTCCACAATATTCTTAATCCATTGATTTTCATCACCAGTTTGCGTTCCTTATGTGATAGAGTATAGAAAACCATTACACCATGCCCTAGTAGTATGTCATGTTTGGGGAAAGAAATACAATTATAATACGATCACAGACCACGTGAATTCAACAATGCGTGTAGGAACATCAAATTGTTGTGATGTCGGAAGGGACCAAGTAATCTTATCCATCACACCTTCAAACCATCTATAAGGACTTGGGATCACCTTTCCCTCAAACCCTTTATTTATTTCTATCTTAATGTGGTATATTGTATGTTCTAAGGCTATACAACCCATTCAAGGATCCTTGAGACACATGAACAACTAGAAATCGTTCCTGATATATAATGGTACCTTCATGAATGATTCTGGTCAAACATGCATGATCAACACCACCAAGCGGGACCTAACCCGCCAAACCCTCTGAATATGCATCAATTAATTCATAGAGATCTCCCAATGTTGTAGGAAATGACCATCATGGTTTATGTATTTCCAACAATCCATGGTTCAACCCCAAACAAAGTGTGTCCTCTGATCCAAGCCCCTACTTTTAAAATAAATCCGAGACTCATTCACATGATCCAAAACCTGAGGAAACTTAGTGGATTTTAATGTTATGATCCTCACAAGAACATATACAACTTTTTTGGAAGTATTTGAAACCGTTCATTACAAGGGAGTATCATTAGACTCAATCAGACTCTATGTCTTTCCCTTATATTTGCATGAATGTGGAATTTATTCGGTCAAACTTCAATATCCCATGTCAATCGCGACTTGGTTTGATCTAGACAAGAAGTTATTATATAAATATTTACCACCAATATGGAAATAGAATATCTAGAACAACATTAATAACTTTTCTCATACTGGAGGCGTACTATAATGGGAAACTTGGGACGTATTCACATAGTTGATGAGGAGTTTATCAAACCATGGTTTAGACATGTGGATCTAGCTATAAACATTGTACCAATGAATCCAACCTAATGCACACACAATCATATAAGATTCCGATGATGGTGGACTTGTGTTCAAGACATTAGAATCTGAATGTGCCACCATTGATGAAGGATTTCACAATGAAAACATATGAAAAAGTGATTATTTAACACCTTGGGGGGGTATCCACCAAATGGATGAGAATAAAGAACTAGTCTCATAGGTTGAAGCACTAACAATGAAACTAGAACCATTCCATATGACAGCTACAAAACCTCCTCCAACTCGTATAATGTAAATACAGTCCTGAAAAATGTGAGGTGACACACAATTATAGTAATACTAAATGGTAGGATTTGAAGAACCATGAGATCAATATTGTAATTAATTCATTTATAATAAACCAAACTATTCCAATAGAAGTAGTAGTACTATCAGCAGAGGCCGTCTCAATAGCCACCTTAGAACAACCAAGGCTGCTATCAACAATGAAGTGGTCAAGAAAAAATTCATAACCATAGACCAATAGGGTATCAACCAATGATCCTTGTTCCTAGACTTCCATAAAAAGTTCAATAAAACCCATTCATAGAGAGACCAAAACAATATTTTCATCCAGATCATCCAAGAACTCAACAAGAACTTTACCCTCTATGTTGTAACTTAGGAAACCAATTGGATAGTTTTTTTTTTCAAATGCCAGACCCGTGGATGACCACTCGGGAGTTAGAGATGCAAAACTAATGAGCTGCCCTGGCAATATCAAAGATCAAATGGGACACATCTCAGATACTCTGTCTAATAGGTCACCAGGTACTCTACCGAGTAATATAGAGATATACCTAAGGGTAGAATCCAATGATGTAGTACTAATAAGTGAAATGATTTTAGAATTTCAACAACCAGGAGAAAGAGATGAAAGACGTCTTACGGAACATAGGAATTAACTACCAGTAGAGAATGAAAAAGCTATTGGGGATGCCTCAATAACACACATAGAGGTATCACAAAATACAGAAACACATACAAATATGAAAATAATGGAAGAAGTTTCTATTTCCCCACCACCATATCATCCACCTCTTAATTTTTTGGAAAGATAATAAAAAGGAAGACTGAGGAATAGTACAGTAAGTTCATATTGATTTTCATTCAATTTTATATCAATATATCATTGGATGAATCAATTTTTAAAATTACAATGTATTTAATATTCAATAAGGATCTATTTTCCAATAAACAAAAAATGGAAGATCATTGTTTCATCTCACTGAATGAGGAATGTGCTACTATTTTTTAGTAGAAAATACAAAAAATTTGAGAGACCTAAGATATATCTCAATTCCATGTTTTATTTGAGAGTGAATAATTTGAAGATCCTTGTCTAGTCTCATATATAGCATAAATATAATTCCAATGAGTGTAATTCACAAATTAAGACTAAAAGAGCTCATTACAACTCAATTAGTACTACAGCTTGCAGAGTGACCAATGATGTATCCTAGAGTAATTCTCTAAAATTTTCTAGTCAAAGTCATAAAATTCAATGTTCTATTAGACCTCCAAGTTCTAGAAATGGATGAAGAAGGTGGAATACCCATTATTCTAAAAATATTACTCTTTTCCGATGGAATGGATCTCATTGATGCGAATCAACAATATCTGATCTTTCATGTCAGAGAAGAACATGTAGTCTTCAACAAAATTAATGAGGATAGAAAATCATAGAAGGTAATTGATTATAATGAAACATCTCTTACCTAAGGTGGAAATGAATACAATTTTGATGTTTACACATTGTGATTGATTTCAATTTCATTGATTAGGTGAAAAATTGATACTAAGTAGAAGTTTACAGTTTGTGATTTAATATTTATTCTTTTAAATGTGGTGAAATAAAAAAACCTCTAAAAATAAACATAGCCAATTATAATATCTTTAATTAAATAATTAAAACTAAAAATTATGTAATGTTTAATGATGTGTCCTTACAATCTATAATCACCCCAATCCTATCTTTATTCAATAAACTCCATAGAAGACCTATTAAAAACTATTTCATAATATGACTATATTTAAAAATAGTTATATGTATTATTTATAGAACTCTATTTAGACATTTAACCTCATCCTTGATGTCCTAAATGATGTGCCATTTTATAACATAAGTTTCTATATATATTTATATACTAGACCACCCGAAATGGTTCCTCATTTAATTTTAATTTTTTTGAGTACCCAAGTGTATATACAATTTAAAATGGTGATACACAGAGGGAATATAATGTAAAATGACTTGGGAACAAAAATTACTTTACTGAAATGAAACACTACATTTGAATCATTTTTCCTCGTGTCATCTTCTCCACAATGTTTAGGTTTAACCTAATGGTGACACTATGAGGATCTATTTATGGAGCCCATATGTCTGAGTTCTTCAAATCATGTACAATAATGATTGGAATGAATGCTATATTTTCATTTTAATCATCAAAATATTGATACATGTCGGAAATAACACTCATAATTGTAAAGTGGTCACATTCTTCTCTATCTATTTCACAATAAGGTATCCAACTCAAATTGGAGTCCATTGAATTCCATTTATCTGTGTTAACATCATGATAATGTGAAGAATCTGGAAAATAGTTAGTATAATGATTTTTATTTAATATTAGATCTATCAAGAGAAAATACATTTCACAATTTTATGATTCATGAGAACACTAAAATTTTCCCAAAGAGAAAACGGTGCAATGACATTATGTCATAGCCCACTATAACTAATTCCAGGCCAGACAATATATAATTACTTTAATGTATTATCATATATCTCGTTCAATAATCCCAAACGTGATCTCCCTATATAAAAACCAAACTATTTCATTTGATAGATGCATCATAAATGAAAACATAGTGTTATCATGGTTATATTATGAAGAGGATACATTCTGAATTGATATGATATTTATGATTATTAAAATATTTATAAAAATAATTATTCTATTTAACCATAATACATTTCCTATTTATATAATTCGTATGAGATGCGATTCTTAATAAATTATAGATAAATCACCCATAATATCTTAATAATAATAGAAAAAATTATTTCCAAAATAAATTATTTGGTGGCTACTATTATATGATTTCTACATTCTTCCCATGGTCAACTAATATGAGTTTCTGATAAATGAAATTATTGAGAAAACAAACATATTAAATCCAAATGTCTAATTTATAAAATTTATCATAAATCCATTGATGACATAATGTTCCCAATGAAATATTTTTATGATCCTAATGGTCATTTAATATTCAAGAGTCAACCAAACTATCAGAAAAAAATACCACATCCAAGGAATCAAGATTTTTGGAAAAGATATGGTTCAGTATGTACATGAAAAATATAGTCTAATTCATAAACATTAATAAAATGAAAATGTATTTATATGGATTTGTGTGGATTATAACATTTTTTCATAAGTGTATCCTTATTTCAAACATTGAGTTGATGATATATTGATCATAGATCAATCATTGAGGAAAATTGTAGTCCCATAAATTGAAAAAAAAGAGAATAAATTAAACGAATTTTAAAACTGATTCTTTAATACCACATGATTTAGTATCCAATTGTTGAAAGATAATCAAAATAGACCATTTTCCTTCTTTAAAAATAATACTTGGGTTTCCCAAGGATATATACTTGGTTTGATAAAGACCTTTCTCGCTAATTCATATAGTATGGACTTCAATTACCGTATCTCTTTTAGATCAATTCTATATGAAAGAATTGAAATATGAAATTTTTCATGATTAGATCAATAAATAATAATAGTTACCATTTAAGGTGTATACCATATTAATCTTTTAAAAATTCATTAGGAATCATTCCACTATCATAGGAAGAGGCCTATTTTTAGTATCATCTTCCCGAAGGTATTATAGCCATATAGCTAGAAAATTTTCCATGTACTACTACTATAATTACATATCTACCATCATTCATATACTAATTGTCATTTAATAAATATACTACACTATCACGTGATGTGAAGGTTACTTTTTTAGGTATAAATCTATTTGCTCTTGGAATTCCACCAAAAAATACATTCAAAATATTATATCAAAATTATAAAACTATAATATAGTAAAATACAAGATAAACTATATCACATAAATGATAATGGTACAATTTGGTAACTTGAACCCTCTAAATTATTACTGACCGATGAATACATGATTTCTTAGAAAATGAGGTGTTATTTCAATATGAAAGAAAAATTGTTTAACCTCATGAGATTAATTAAAATATTTTGATGAACTAGAATTAAACACCACATTAATATGGGTGGAGTTCAAAAGAATGTAACCTCACACTGTAGAGGGACCTAGTATCTTAGTATAAATTTAATGTTAAGCTCTATATAACTATCAATTTTCTCCCATTTAATTTTCTTTAATCTATTTTTTGGGGTGTATTCTGGATAGTTGATGTACTCATATTGTCATATTGATTCACCAAAATCCATGGGAGATAATAATTATAATGATTTCATTCTGACAGAGCATGGGAGACCAGAGATAGGTTAATGAAAACTCTTCCCATTGACTTCTAAGGTCTAATGTAAAATTGAAAAAGATTTCCTATTTTTTCATAGTTTGGAGAATGTTATATCCGTATAATACATTCATTCATCAATTTATAAAGAGGTACACATAGAATGAAATTTGGTACATCCTTATACGTGGTTGTATAAAAAAATGATCACATGGAATGACTCATTGGTTTAATGTTACACTATGAATGGCCCTCCAATTTTCTCTTATTCCCTACAAAATAAATCGCAATTGTGTTTGGATGAAAAAATTTGCTCCATATTATAGGATTCCCTAAAATATCTATCTATATATTCTACTAACATATTATTCATCATCTCAGTATTATCAATAATATAGAATAAAATTTGTTAAGAGTGAACATCAGGTCAAAGAAAAACCTCAATTATTCATTCCTTGACCCATTCAATAGCAGCTACCTATTGCGAATTGGGAACTGGCTCTATGACCTCATGGTCATAATCAGTCATAGATATAATTCCTCACATTAGCTAGGAAAAAGACAATGTCTTTACTAACTGGAATCTATATAGGGAAAACCATTAACTGAAGAACTCCACAAAACATTCCCATATAAGACCATAGTGATAAGATGAAATAATGTATACTTTTTTATCATTTAGTTAAGTATTTTGATTGATTTATTTGATAATGTACTTAGTATGTGATGAATTTTTCTGGAATAAATCATTCATCGTTCCAATGGAAGAAATGTAGAAAAAGAGCAGAAATTGCATATTAAACATTGTGAAATAAGACTTCAAATCATGTAATAGGGTTTCATAGCATCTGCCAAGTCATGAACAAAGGCATGAAGATTTAAATTGAAGAACCATGTATGCGTAATTAATATCCAATACAAGTCAAGAACCATTTTATTGGGAAATATGATCCAAATATATATCTAGAAGGAAAAAACACATCATGAAAGCTTGATACACAATGTAAATGCTGTAAGACCTCATATCTAAGACTAGATATGTGTGAGATTCATAAAAGATTCAAAATACCAGGATATATACATGGATTAGCCATTAAATGATGTGAATCTCAGTACAAGTGTTGTAATTTTTTTTCCTAAAAATAATCCTTCCTTCTTGCATATTTGAGAGTGCTTCCAATTCAGAAACTTATATGTTTTCAGTCCCTTCATGTTTCTTATTACTCCCTCTACCCTAAACTCAAATTTCATTGTCCCTTAAATTTTTTAGTTCAATACAAGAATCATTTATTGTGTTTCAACATCTAAAACATTCCCTTTTCTCATCACCACTGTCATTTATCATCAATAATCAACGATCTTGTTGGGTACCCATAATAATTATCACTGTAAGTAAAAAAGTTGAGATAATTGGGATTTTCATTTATTAAACCTGATTGCATGCTTGTCCAATTTAGTGAATCTAAATTATGGAATGGTTGAGAATTGATTAAATTCAATTTTTCATTGCCTGTTAATTACAATATTAATTTCAATTCTCTATTCCCTCACGTTTATTCATAAAATGAGTGGCTATACCACTCGTGGTAGGGATCAAGAATATGTGTATCTGAACATAATTAATAATTAATTATAAAGTTTTTACCCTTAAGGGTTAGTAATCTGAATACATAATCTCTATCTATCAAATTTATTCGAACTTCCCTATCCATGGGGTATTCAATTGAAGGACCCTGTTCTGGTTGGAGTATATTTGGTTACGACCAATTTCCTAAAATTATATTGACCTTATAATCATAGTAAAATTCATTTAGGATTTCACTATATCCGAATCAAGGAATTGTTACCTACAATGTATGACTATTTTATTTGAAAAAAATAAACTAGCGACCTCTGATTGCTTTATAGCCTAAACCATAGGATCATAGAATGTTAAAATTAAGATAATCATTACTACAGATATCCTAAATTGATCCTGATCACTCTCTCATTCTGTATGTAAAACCATCAACACATTGAAATATAACTCCCAAGTTCAAACAATTTCAAAAGTATGCCTACCATAGAAGTTCTAATCTATTGATTTCCATCACAAGCTTGAGTTCCCTATGGAATCGACTCCATAAATTCATTACAATATTCCCTAGTCGTAAGTGATGTTTTGGAAAACCAATACAATTAGAATATGATCACAGAACACGTGAATTCAATGATGGGTGTAGGCACGTCAAATTTCTGTGATGTTGGAATGGAACATGTAATACTATCCATCGCATTGTCAAACCATCTGTAAAGAACTAGGATCACTTTTACCTCAAACATTTTATTTAATTCTATTTTTCTGTGGTATAGTGTATGTTCCAAGGCTGTACAACCCATTCATGGAGCCTTGAGACACATGAACAACTAGCCTTCAATCCCGAGATAGAATGGTACCTTAATCAATAATTTTAGCCAAACATGGATGATCAGAACCATCATGTAAGACCTAACCCACCAAACCCTCCGAATAAGCATCAATTGATTCTTAGATGTCACCAAAAGTAGTAGGAAAAAACCATCATTGATTATGGATTTCCATCAATCCATTTTACCTCCCTAAACAAATTGTGTCCTCTGATCCAAGCCCATACTTATAAAATCAAACCTGGACTCATTCACATGATCCAAAACTTGAAGCAATTTAGTGTAATTCAATGTTAGGATCCTCACAAGCCCATATAAAACTTTTTGGAAGTATGTTATACATTTCATAACCTGGGAGTTTCGTTAGACACAATCAGACTCTACGTCATAACCATATCATTGCAAGACTGATGAAATGATTGGCTCAAAAGTCAAGATCATGAGTCAATCACAACTTGGTATGTTCTAGACAAGATGTTCTTATTTAAATATTTACCTTCAATCTGTACTTGGAAGCTCTAGAATAACATTCATAACATTTCTAAGACTGCAAGAGAATTAGAATGGGAAGCTTGTGACATATTCAAGGAGTTGATGTGGATGTTATCAAACCTTGGTTTAGACATGTGGATCTAGCTACAAATATTGTACCTAGGATTCCAACCAAACGCACCTACAATCATAGATGTTCCACTTATGGAGGAATTATGTTCAAGACACTAGTATCAGAAAGAGCTATCCTAGATTAAGGCTTGCAAAATGAGAACATATGAAAAAGTGATTTTTAATCACCTCGTTTGGGTATCCACCCAATGGATGAGAATAAAAGACTAGTAGCACATGTTGAATAACATTCAATGAATCTAGAAATCTTCCATATGCAAGCTACACAACCTCCTCCAACTCCCATAATGGAAACACAATACTGCAAAATGTGAGGTGACCCACACTTGTACTAATACTAAAAGGTAGGATTTGAAGAACCATGAGCTCAAGATTTTAATTCATTCAATTATAATAAATAAACACCAATATTCCAATAGCAGCATTAGTAGTATCAGGAGTGTCCGACTCAGTTTCCACATTAGAACAACGATGGCTACTATCAACAATGAAGTGGTCATGAAAAAATTCATACCCATGAACCAATAGGGTATCCACCCATGAACCTTGTGCCATGATTTCAACAATAAGTCCAATATAAACCATTACCATAGACACCACAACATCATTTTCAACCAGATCAACAAAGACCTCAAACTGAACTTTACCCTCTATGTAGTAACCTAGGAAACCATTTGGATTGTTCTTTTCGAAATCCAGACCAGTGTATGACCACTCTACAGTTGGAGATGCAGAACCAATGAGCTGCCTTGCTCAATATCAATGTTCAAATGGGACACATCTCTAATACTTTGTCAGGCATGTTACCAGGTACTCTACCAGGTAATATATGGACATACCTATGGGGAGAATCCAATGATGTAGTACTAAGAAGTGAAATGATTTTGGTGTTTCCACAACCAAGAGGAATATATGAAATAGATCTCTATGAACCTATGATGTAACAACCAATAGAGATTGAAAAAGCTGACGGTACCACCCGAGTAACACCCATGGAGGTATCACCAACTGTAGAAACCAAAACCCCTATGAAAACAATGGAAAATGTTTCCAAACTATAATCTTGATTTAATCCTGAGACACAATATTACCTTTTAAATAAATGCAGAAGATAATTTGTAATTCATAGAGTCCGTGTTTTGTATCTTTTTGGACCCTTATAATGATATTTTAGCTAATAAATTTAATTCAAATTCAACATTTTTGAAATTATGGTTAAGTTTCATATTAATATTTTTATAAGCACTGTGATTGATAGTTTATTTTATGATTCTAAATACTCAAGAAAATTATATGTCTACAATTGAGTATTCTTTTTGAGCATATTTCATGAGTGATACATGGGACATGTAAACTTATATGAACATGCATTGATATCTTATTGAGGCTACGACTAAACTAGTATATTTTTTGAATGATGGAGGAAATATTTATTGATGATCTTTTTCCTAAGACCCACCTTACATATTTCGTTTATAAATCGCATTGTTTCAATGAGATTCCTTTTAGGATGAATCTATCGCAATCCACTTTCCCTTCCTACCCTACTATTGGGAAATATATGATTTTAATAATTTATTTGTGTGGGGGAATCATTCAGAAAATAAAATATGAATGAATTGTGAAGATATATTGTGTTACTCATTAGAATATTCGATGGAGATGCATTTATACAATGTAACATTTAACTTCTATTCCAATCCTTGTAAAATAAAAAACAAATGAAAAATTGATATAGTTGTGTATTCGGAAGGTCAAAAATTACCATTTCTATACTGATTAATACCTTGAAGGATCACGTTTGATTAGGGGATGGATGTGAGACCTTAGATTCAATCAATTAAAATTTTATAAAAATTCATTCAATATAATTCATAGATTAACCCCATTTTGATCTTGATTTTTATATTTTGTTGGCCTTAACGCAACCTCAAGGTCATCAGATCCTTTTTGTAGAAGCCTTCATGATTAATTTCATACTGGTATTTACAAAGTAGATATGATAAAACCAATGTAAGATAATTCTATGGACCATGTAATCAAGGTATGATCATAACACCAATATCATTTTACCATGAGTGATGATATAAAAATCATTGTGAAGTAAATTCCAAAAGGGAATATAATTAAAAGAATAATTAAATGATTGTAATTGAATTATTAGAATTTGTTTAAAGAGGAGAGCTATAAAGCATGACTGATATTATATACATGAATAATTCAAGAGACTAACCATTTATACTTAAAATTAGTTTTATTTTCCTTGACATAATTATTGTCTCTTATTTTAAAAATTGTTTATCATTTGGAAATCACTATTGAGACCTTTTTTCTAGTGGACAAGAAATTGTTCAAGTGAGGGTGAATTTTACAAGATAAAAACATGTATACTTTTTGTTGTAATTTAGTTAGGTATATTGATTGAATTATTAGATAATGCACTTTTTATGTGATGAATTTAATCAGAATAATGCCTCTATGGTTTCAAAGGAAGAATTGCAGAAAAAGAGAAGAAATTAACTATTACAAGATGTGAAACAACAATTCATGTGGTGTAATTGGGTTTCACAGCTTCCAAAATGTAATGAACTAGTCCATGAATATTGTATGTGGAAAATCCAGTAAAAGTCTTGAATGTCCAATACACTCCATGAACCATTTTAATGATGATAAATCCACTATAATGTTATAGTTGGAAGGCCAAAACATGTCATGAATGTTGGGATACACGATGTGAAAGCAGTCAAACTTCATATCTCAGATGAGACATAAGTAAGGATTAAAATATGTAGAGATATACATGGATATTTTATTATAATACATGAATCTAATTACACATAATTTTATTTTTCACATATAAATAAAGAATCCTACCATTGTATTTGAGAGAGCTTCCAATGAAAAAACTTCTAGGTTTTTCAGTCCCTTTGAGTTTCTTATTACACCCTCCTCCATAAAGTCAAATTTCATAGTCACTTTTCATTACTTTTTTTAATACAAGAAATGTGGATTGTGTTTCAACATAACATTCATTATATTTTATCATCACCAGCATTGTTCATCATCAATCATCAACGAAATCATGGGGAACCCATTTTCATTTTCCTTTCAGGTAATCAATTGAGTTAATTATGATTTTTCTTTATTCCATGCTCGTACCCTTTAGTGAGTCCAAATTATTGCATGGATGAGGATTTATAAAAATAAA
Source organism: Viscum album (assembly GCA_963277665.1). NCBI lineage: Eukaryota > Viridiplantae > Streptophyta > Magnoliopsida > Santalales > Viscaceae > Viscum > Viscum album. The sequence continues at coordinate 1,100,160,961 of OY728157.1, forward strand.
TTTTTCTTATCATGTTAAGCATAATGTTAATTTTCATTCACTATTCACTCACATTCATTCCTACCATAAGTGGCTAAACCACCCGAGGAAGGGATCGAGAGTAGGTGTACCTGATCATAATAAATCATTAATTCTAAAATTGGTATAGATAAGGGATAATAATCAGGAGAAATAATATTAGTTTATCCAATTTATTTGAACATACCTTATCACATATTATTCAAGTGATGTACCGGGTCCTAGTTAGAGTATATTAGGTTATGACCAGTATCATAAAAAGAATTCTGCATTACATGCGATGCTTAATGCCTCTTGGTTTTCACTATCTCCTGGTTGAGGAATAGATAACTCTTAGGTAGAACTAATTGATTTGACCAAAATAAACTAGAGACATCTACTTACATGGCATATTATACCTGAGGACCCTACCAATTTATTAATATGAACATACATTCTACAAATACTTGAAATGGATCCCAATCCCTCTCTAATTATAGAATAAAACAATCAACCCAAACAAATAGAACACCCAAACCCAATACATTTTGAAAGGAATCCAACCCCAAAAGGACTAGTACATTGAATTACATCGTCATCTTACATTCCCTTTGGTATTGACTCTGAAAATTCTTTATAATATGCCTTAGTAGAAAGTGATGTTTGGGATAACAAATACAAATCTAATCTGACCGCAGCATATGAAAATTCAATGACGTGTGAAGGCGAATCAACTAGTCCATCATTTTCTAGATATTTATATTTCAAAAAATTTACACATGGTATTAACTTTTATAAGTAACTTACATGACCTCCATCTCAGGTGAATTATTAATTAATTCAGATACACTATTCAATATACCCTCAATTCATGTATTTTATAGGGTCCCAAATTTTCATGAAATGTTATATAATTCAATTTCATGAATTTATAAGATTGATTCACATGATGAGGTACCTCATACATGTACCTTATCAGTATAATATAATACTTTAACAACACTCTAGATATGAAACTACTACACTAGTAGTTTAGATGGAACCATATACTCTTCTGCACCCTATAATTGTTTTATTATTATTCTCGCATGTAAATTTTCAATTCTAGAAAAATTTAAAGAATTTAAATATAATTATTCTATTATTTATATATTTATAATTATATCAAAAACCATATTAAAATAAATAAATTCAAAATGCTGTAGTAATCATAATAAAATAATATTGTGGTAATAAAATCCTAGTGGGGCGTTTCCATAGCAATGCATGGTACCCAACACTTACTATGTAATCCCATGATCATTAGTTTGAAAAATGACTAAAATTGTATTCGAATAATTTTTTTATCCCAACGACTTAAAAAAGAATGCGCAACATAAATAGTTTAGCTAGATCTTTTTATGCTATACATTTCATGTCTCGATGTATCACATCTATTTGTTACTATCCTGACTGATGGACCGACCAAACTGCTACCATTTGTAATAACCTCAACACATCCATTTAATATATAAATGTATGAGGTTAAAAAGAATATAGGAAACATTCCTTGGACACAAATTTTGAAATATAAATGTTCAGGATTTAACATAAAATATGGAGAAGCGCTTTTCCCTGGAGACCTACACCAATTGTAACGGAAAAAATAGCCACAACCACAACAGAACTATATGATGAATGAAATATATAGAGTTCAACCCAAAAATATGAAAACCCAACAGTATAAGATTATTTGGTTAAATAAATACAATAAATAAAAACCGTGAATTATGAAAAATGTATGAATTTGGAACGAAGGTGGCACCACTTTAAAATACAACATGAAAAGACCCCAAAGCTAACACATATTATATCTATGAATGAAACCTCAAGAATCTCTACATGATAATTAAAAAATATCTCATTTGTCTATATCAAATTAAAATATCATCTACATATGCATATAAGTACATATACATGCTAGGTAATCATACAAAATAGGAAAACATGGGGAGAGTTTTTAAAAATTCTTTAAATATAAGAATCCATCACACTCACAATTTATAAAAAATAGTACATAGGATCATTAAAAAATCAATATAGCTTCTTTGATATATATATATATATATATATATATATGTAAATTAATTAAAAAATATTTTTCACTCTAATATATTTTTCCTTTTAAAAATAGTATTAAATTATCTTTAAATCCTTATTGAATATCTGATCATATTTACGCACAAACACACATGCATGCACCTTGAACACCCTATATTGATGAGCAATGAACCTTCCATAATGATGTAACCACATGTTAGCCTTTTATTTTGAACCCAAAAATCCACTTAGATAAGGTCACTTCTATACATGGTCCCATTATATATTAACATCAATGAATTCCACAACCACAATATTTTTAGTCCGCATTGAAAACATTTCATTATTTTAAAAAACCATTAAAATTTAAAAACAACATTGTATGATTAATAAAAAACCTAATATTTAGTATCAAACTAGCAAAAGATATTCTATATAAGAGTTAGCATGTAATTTTAACCATAAGTACAAGGATAAAATTTTGGAAAACAAATATATATTTTATTTCAGTGAAAACAGAACGAGCGAAAATTATACTATATTAAATTTGTTTGATTGAAGAACCTTAACAATTGTTCATTGTTTTTTCGTCCTCATTTAGTTTCACAAAACAATAATAATTTTTTTTAAACAAAAAAAATATTTGGTTGCATAATTACAACTAGAAAAACATATTCTAATGTTTTGTTTAATAGGAAAAAAGTGAATCAACATTAGAAAGGATGAATATGGAAATAAATGATTTTTTCAAAGTTCTAATGCTCAAATATTCATTAAATTCGGAGTCTAAAAGTATTATATTAACCAAATATTCCATAAAGGAGACATCATATTTTATTAAACGAATGAAAATGATATTTGGATATTATTTCATTATGAATAATAATGTTTTGCAATAATAACATCAATTAAAGCATTGTATAAGAGTTAATATTATCAATATATGAGATGAAGAAAACACTGATATTTATTTTAACAAATAATAAAATCATGAAATAACATTCATATTGTGAATAAAATTACACACCAAGAATAAACCAAGACTACATCCATATTAAAATTCCTATATGTTCAATCACACAATGAATATAATTGACTGCAACTTCCCAAAAAAATTCATATCATGAATAACCAGTCACTAAATGAAGTAGTTCATGTAGCTAGATTTTATCATCTTTTATCTTTATCCCTATAAAAACGTCAATTAATTCATCCCAAACAATCCAAACAAAATAGATTTGGAAAATAGGAAGTATGCACATCATTTAATGGGTGATGGAATATCAGTAATATGTTATGATTTTTAATACGTATTGTACTCGAGTTAAAGTCACATTATCATTCCTATTATCAAATTAATAATGGAAAAAAATTTAGTAATATGTTTCTCATTCCCGAAAACTATTACATATCCTATTTTTTAACACATGGATATTCTATTATAATTCATCACTTTTCAATATTCATGTCTAGGTGACACATACGTATTATAGAGTGCTTCTTGGTGACCGTTACATATCGTTCAAGTGAAATTTACTTATTTTCATAGTGACATTCATATATATTTAAGTTTTAAAATTCTATCATGTGACCATTACATATCATCATAGTTACATTAATTTTTTTACATATACCATTATATATTGGATGTGTTACATTTATGTATTGTTCTAGATACCTCTATGTATTTTCCATGTCACTTGTATGTATTCGGACTCTATCAAATTCTGGTATTAACTCAAGTATTATTCACATACTTTATACAAAACCAAATAAAATTTGATTTTTAGAAAACCAACATTTCAACTTCAAATGTCAACATTCTCCCATAATGGGATTTTCAATCGATCCACCTATGTTTTAAATCAATAGAATTATAAATCCATATGTCATGCATATTATAGTAATCTCTCCATGATCCTCTTATAGTAAATAAAAACCAATAATATTAAAATGATGAGTGAATCATATGTTTAAATTATGATCACCCGATACTAATTTATTAGAAGATTGACTAATTAAAAATGAATCAAATCTCATTATAATATATAAAATATTATGTTAATTTATTCAATTTCTTCCATTTTTACAAATTAATCATTCATTCTTCTTCTAATCTCCCATTTTATTTATCTCCCCAAATATTATATTAATAAAATGCATGGGAACTTTTAAAAGCATAAGGAATCTATGTAATTGAATATATAAAATGGAGATGGGGATGTTTCTAAACATGTTTGTGATGGGGGAGGTGGTTACACACCATGTTTAGTCCAATGATTTTCCAAATCTACTGTGAACAATGGTTATATTTTTTTTATGCAACTAATTTATTGGTAACCACATGTTCTAGCTACATAATTCCATTTTATTCATTCTCCATAATTGTATGATACCATATCACAATGTTTATTATTCATTAATGTTTTATTAGGTTTTTATCAAAGCATTATCTTGTCGATTATTACAATGAACTCAAATTAGAAGCTTCACATCATATCTATGATCCTATAGTTGATGTTTCATTGATACCAATTGTGTGAATTATTTTTTTTACTGAAATATAATCCTTTTCAGGTATACTAACATCAAATTTCAATTATTTCTTATTTATCCATCCAATACAATTTCACCCTATAATAAATTATCCTCAAATCAAGAATTCTCTTTAACAACCTAAGAATTTATAGAATAATACTTTTCAATTAATACTTTTAAATAAGATATAAATTTTACTTTAAAGGGGATTATTTTTACGATAGTGTACTCAACATGCAACAAGGGGTTTCCCTGAAATCTTACGTTTCACACAACATTGTGATATAACAAAAAAATATAGTAATAATATTAATATATTAAATTGTGGTTAATTATTATACCTTAGAATGGAAGGAATGAATAATATAAATAAATTTTGAAATATTTTTCACACATGTTTAGATAATTATTCATTGGATATAATGTTTATTATAAATAGAAATATGAAAACCAATTAAATATAAAGGATGTGTTTTTATGAAAACCAATTTAAAATAGAATAATTGGGTTTTCATATCACTATTTATGGGTTATTATTTAGTTAAAAAATTAAGATATATATTCAATTTAGTGTTTTAAATTCATATTATATGTTTTCTAGATATGATATAAGAAGAAATTAAATTTTTCACATAAAAAAAGTATGTTTCATAAAATGTTGGTTTACTACATTTTGATGGAGAACCCTTTTTAAATCCCGTTTTCGTCACATTTATATGTTCTATTTGAAAACATGTAATTCTTCTTTATAATCAGAGCATGAAAATTTAATTTGGATGATGTTTCAATGTTTTTCTGATAATGTTTTTTAATGAATAATGAAAAATACTATAGATTAATTCAAAACATCCTTTTAATCTAATTTATTTATATAGTTATATTAAACTTTTAATATTATTTAAAGATTATTTGGATTATAATTTTACATTTTAATCCAATTTTTGTCATTTTATGTAATTTCACTTTGAAATTTTACATAAACACATGTCAATATTTTGGTAGTTTTTACTTTTTAAAAACACGGTTTTTGGTTTTGACAACAAGAATTAATTTTAAATTAATTTATACCAATTATATGTTTTGAATATGAAAAAATAGATTCCATATTTGGTATCAGGATTTACTAATTGTGTAAATTTTTACCTTTTATTTATAGACATTATGAATAGTAACTTCTGTAATTAGTTTATATACTATAGTTTAAGGGTAAATCTGGTAAATAAGGGTAAAAATAATATTATAATAATATTACACTACACTAACAAATTTACTAATCCTATTGTATGAGATATGTTCGACCATGGGAATTAATGGGTCAATTTTGGGACCCCATGGAGCAACATTATTTTGAAAATGACATTTTATAATAATTAATTTGACGTAATGTGAAATATTACATAAACATGTATTGTTTATTAAATTATTTATATGGCATAATATAAGTCATATATTCAACTATAAATAGTTATTATAATGCTAAAAATATTTTTTAATTCATGGTATTTTATTTATATTTTTAGACCTCAAATAATTAAATTTATTTATGACCCAATGATGGTGTAGTGATTACCTTATTAATTAACAATTTATATAAATTATATTATAAATATAAAATTAAATTAATTTTGAAACTTTTTATGCCATACACTTACTTTATGGATGATTATGAATTCCTATATTTGATTTAATAATTTTTTTTAGAAGGAATAAATTTGTTATGGATTTTTAAAAAGTCATATGAAAAGTATAAAAATTGACATTTAATATTTTTAAACAAAGTTACTATTTTACTAAATGAAATAACAGTACTAAAATTCAATGATTTGGGCACAAGAATTATAAAATGTCGAACATGTAATTAATGAAACACATTCCGTCCTATTGAAATTTTATAGTAACAATATTAACCATATATTATTAATATACAATAAGACATGGTAAGAGTCAAATATGTTAACTAAGTGAAAAAGATAAATGATAGGGTTGATTTTGAAACCCAAAATTCACTTATCTATATAATATGAGAATATTTTGAACAATAATAATTTTATCTATGAATTAAATCTTTTTTGGAACTTTTTAAAATTGAAATTCAGTTTATAATCACATAATCTTTCAACGTTCCTAAAGTACCCAACTTCCCTCTTATAAAAGGCAACCAGCTCTAACCATAACTAATACCTCTCAAGCCCACATGGGGTGTCCAAACTCTACCCACATAATCTAAAAACACCCTCTATACCATTTATAATCCTTAACATGGGCATTAGGAAATTCGATAAGGCATTTTAGCTTAAATCAGAAGGAGTTAACCATTTTGAGGTAATGTCTTCTCTCAAGCTTCTTCCATTTATTTTCCATTTCCAACCCCCTAAACTATGAATATTTAATTATTTTATACAAAAAATTATCTTCAGTGTAATTGGATATTTTTAGAATTATTCAACCTATACTCACACACAGCTCCATCTAATGGATTTAGAGCATACTATTTCTGTGGAAGGCCAACTACAGCCTCACGAAACCATGATTGATCATTTATCTTCTACCACATCTCATAGTTGCCATTATGATGGAAATGTATTTATATAAGATATATATTATATTTATATTGTCTCAATAATTATTTATTTTTAATTTAAATCATACCTTTATGCTTTCCATAATGCGTAAATATGATAATTTTATTTGAGGATGTGCAGACTATCGCCCCATCAAAGTGATATAACACCTTCATACTAAACATGGAACCTATAATGGACAGAAATAATGAACTTATTTAACATATATAAAATATATATTATATTTAAATTATAATATACCTATATACTATTTAGTTTTCATTCCTGTAAATATGAAAAATAAATCAAAGTTGGGTTAATGCGTACGTATGACTTATTGTCTCCATTAGTGGTGCATTTCATTTCTTATATCAAAATGTTATGGACTATTCTAAATTAATATATAATGGATATAATTAAATATATAATGGATATTTATGATATCTAAATCATGAATACAATTATGAATCTAATGGACTTTTGGCCACATGTACAATTTTTAATTCTAACATGTCCATGTTTTATTCTAGTATCGAACATCATCAAAAAGACAGATAGAAACATGAATAATTATATTATTGTTATAGAAAGGTAATAAGTTATATAAATTAAATAATAAACATTGAAAATATTTTTAATCAAGTTGAAATTATCTTATGTTTATTATTCAGGAAGAATAAGGAACATATGTGACGAGTCAGACTCAAGGTAAGGGATCCTTTAACCCACCAATTTTAGTCAATGACTTATTTTATGTCATGTTTTCCTAATTTACATTTTTATATGTTGGGATATGTTATTATGTATCATTATTGGTTTAAATTTTATATATAATGGATTAGAGACCTTTTTTCTCTTATAAACACATTTTATAAATTTTTTCATGACACTGTTAGGCTGCCAAATTTTCGTAAGGGAAAACATCTCAATCTCATTTCATTGAGGAATATCTTGATATTGTGGACCTTTATTATCCTATAAGGTGTATATACTACCATTTCACATATTATATCATGAATCTCCTTATTCTCTTTATATTATATAATTCATTTAATGTTATTCTTTAATAATTTTTATTCGATTATTTTCATATGGTAAGGGACTCATTAACTAAAACATTGTTTTAAATGTTTTAAAAATGTAATCTTCTAAATATTTCTCATTAATTTATTTGTTTTCAAAATTTTATTAAGGATTTATTTATATGGAAATTAATTTTATAAAAAATTAATTCCATTAATAGTTTCATAGTGGTATATGGAACTTTGATTCACAAATCTATATATTAAATGTTTCAAATGGTTTTGGAAGTAGTTTTAATATTTAAATATCTTGAATTTATATTTTAATATTAATGATTTAAATATTTATATTTTCAATCTTTTATGTGTAATTATTATGAAATGGTAATTTTAAATTTAATGTGTGGTAAGATGGTAAACCATATACGAGTGGTTCTGTGATAAACCTAGGGTAGGTGAGCCCAAGATAGCTCTCCAATGAATTGGGTAACGAGATAGAGGTAAACATTAATATTTCTCCTAAGATATTTAGGTAATATAAAGTGATGAGTATTCAAAATATAACTCCCTATGTAGCTGTTAAGAGTACAATATATGTATGATATGGATCCCACATGCAGCCTTTATTATAAATGATTTAAATGATTTATTCATAAATAGTATGATTTCAAGAGGTATGTCAAATAGATTAAGTTTTATGATTATGAAGTATGATTTCATTTATTTTTATGTATTGATGGACATATTTTTTCCTTCCTTATTTTATTACCTTTAGTAAGATTTTTATGCTCATCCCACATTTTTGAATTTTTATTCACAGAGTATAAGGAAGGGTAAGAGTAAGGAAGTATCCAAAAATATTTATATCAAGAAAATAACATTTGACTTCTTTAAGGATTTTTATTATTGTTAAAAAATTTGGATTGAGTAGATGTGTCTATATTGTAATTTTTGGGATGTAATGTTATAGTTATGACCTTATTCTATAAAAATATAAACCTGAAAAGATCCTCATTATGAATTCTTGACATAACTCATGAATTTTTAATGTATAAGGTTGGGTACATATAGTTGGATTCAGAGGGTAATTTTAATAATTTAAGAGGATATGGTGTTATTTAAGCATAAGTGACATAACCAAAATGGTAAGAATATTAGAAATATTCATAGTTATTTTAGATATATTGATTGAGTTTAACCTAACATGAATAAGTATATCTTTGTGTTTACCCTCTTAATAAAATATTATATGATAATTTTACTGATATACTAACACTTACCTTTTTGGTTTTAGAGTAAATCAATGGATCTAGAAGGAACCAAATTAACAATGGATGTGAAGAAAACCGTGACTATATTCTGAGTGCCTAACCAAATGAAATGGGATATGCAATGAGAACTATTATGGTAATTCTTAACCCATAATCTGTATCCATGATTTACCACTAAAACCATTGGGATTTTTTAAGGCATCATATATGTGGGAAATGAATCCCTATGGATGGTTAGGTAATAACCATAAATGTAGGTATATTAAGATACCTATGTGTCATAGATATGGAAAGAAACACATATGAAAATTCATCAAAGGGAAGGGAAGATGATTTATATGTGGTAACAAAGGCGATAAATCAATACCCTTCTATGGAACATGGAAGCATCTGGTTGACTCCGGAAAAAAGAATGATGTTCTCTATGAGGGATCAATTTAATGTTTTAAATGTGGTGTACATGGTCATTAATAAAATAACCATTTTGTATCAAGTAGGTTATTTTTATTTTTAAGGACCTTATCTATTTTTGAGAATTTTATATGAATGATATGGTTTTGGAAAAAGGACAACTTGCATGAGGGGTGATAAACCGTCGCTTCTAGCAAGGCCATGAAAATTGTACTCACAAAAAAAGGAAAAAAATGGCGCATTTCATACCACTGACCTAGATGATGTAACTATTTAGTATAACTGAATATATTAAGATAAATGATATTACGGATAAAGAATAAGTTGATTTTGGAACTTATGTTTTATCAATGGGATATCCTTAGTATAGGAGAATGATTAGGTAATTATGTTAGAAATGTTATTTAAGAAGACGTGTCTCATTTGGGAACACTGTATGCCTATAAAAAATATAATACTACGAGATTTCATTTGAGCAATAATGGAGGAATTTTTTCAGAAGAATCTATGTTTTTATTTTGTAGATATGGTGATTTGGGTTATTTATGGAAATTATTATCCTATAGTGGAGAATATATGTTTAGGTTAATTACTTGCCGGTATGAGACTTTATGAGTAGTTGATGTTATTTGAAGAAAAATGTTATAATTTAGCCTGGAAGACTATGTGGTCAAATCCTTTTTAGTTTTGGCTTTCAAATATAGATTGGATTATTTTGAATAATTTTAAGGAAATGTTTTTCTTTAATGGAATTTGTTGAACTTTATGTATTGTTTGTTTAATTTTTGAGATTAAGAGTAGTATTTATTTCAATAAAGGATTATCATTTTTGGGGACCATATGATCTTTTACTAACATTTTGGAATTGGAAAATTTCTAAAGATAAGCGAAATGTATATAGTTCATCCTTTTTGGATTATGTGATTCTCTATAAGTTCATTCTAGAACATTAGTTATGACCAAGTCAACTTGAATTCCAATCGTTTAGAGAAAGTAAGAGTTTGTGGATGAAATTTAGTAAAGAATGAAACACTACTTGAAAAGTAAGTATATTTACTAATGTTATTAGTAAATCAGATAAATAAAATCTACAAATTTATGTGAAGGAACTTAAAACAAAAAATATTTTCCTTTCAATTTTCCTAATGTGTGATCAAATACAATATAACCAATCCCACGTTTGTGATTTTCAGGTAGATAAATTTCTCCTGACTATGTTTTCTATCACTCTTCAACAGAACTTTATTGTTAGTTTCTCTTCCATATACATGTTTTTTACAAGGAATATTAGTATGTGTTATCTTGGGTGACCTTTGTACTTTTATTTCTTTCTGTTAAAGTGGTATTTGTTTGACTCTTTTTCCAATGTGGGACATTCAATTATGTTTTTGAGCCGAATTTTAATATTGTGAGGATATAATTTCCAAAAGTGGGGACAGATATAAAATCCCAGAAATTTATAAAATAATAATTTTTGATTAATACATATGATTATTATATTAATTTTACAATAAATGGAATTCTTCTTCCAATAGCATACTCGACACACAACGAGTGGTTTCTCAGAAGTCTTACATTTCAGACAACATTTAGATATACTAAAAAATAATACTATAATAATATTATTATATTAAAAAGAATTTATTTTATTTATTTTCCAATAGGCGGAATTAATAATATCAACTGAATTTTGAAATATGGTTCACACATGTTTAAATAATGAATCATTGTTTACCAAAATCTTTATAAATAGAAATAATAAAACCTATTGAATATAAATGATTTGTTTTTATGAAAACTTATATAAAAGAGAATAAATGAATATTCAGATCACTATTTATGGAATTTTAATTAATGAAAATATATGATATACATTAAATGTAATGGGTTTAATTAATCTTATATGTTTTATAGATATGATATAAGAACAAATCCTTTTTTTAAAAAAAGAAACATTCTTCAAGGAATACAGTTTTTCGTCCTGTTGATAGAGAACACATTTTAAATCCATTTTGTCACATTTATATTTTATATTTAAGAAAATAAAATTATTCTTTTCAAGTGGAACATAAAAATTTACTTTGGATGAAGTTTTTGTATTTTTCTTGTAAAGTTCAATTTTTAATAAATAGTGAAAAATAATGTCTTTTAATTCAAAATCGCCTTTTAATCCAATTTATTTATATAGTTTAATTGTACATTTATTTTGATTTAAAGTGTAATTGGATTATATTTTTACATTTCAATCCAAATATTGTTCTTTGAAAGTTACTTCACATTGAAATTGGACAAAACAAATGTCATTCTTTTGGTAGTTTTTACAACTTATAAACATGTTCTTTTGTTTTGAGAACAAGTATTAATTTTAAATTAATTTATGCAACTTATGAGTTTGGAATATGAAAAAATTGATTCTATATTTGGAATCATGAGGCCCAAAATTTATAAATATGTATCTTTTATTTTTATAAATTATGAATAGTAACTTCAGTAATTATTTTATTTACCATGGTTAAAGGCTAAATATGGTAAATAATGGTAAAGAATAATATTATAATAATGTTAAACCATCCAAAAAGATTTCATAATCCTATAAGAAGAGATATGAACGACCGTGGTAATTATATAGATTATTTTTGAAACCCATGGAACCACATTGATGTGAAAATGACATTTTATAAGAATTAATTTAATGTAAAGAAAAATAAAACATAAACATGTATGTTTTAATAAAACAATTTTATATAAGGGCTTATATATGTGATATATCAGACTATAAATATTCATTATAAATAAACAATTATTTCCCATATAATTCCATTTTATTTATACTTTTTAGATATCATATAAATAAATTTATTTATTACACAATGATGGTATAATGATTACCTTATTAGTGAATGATTTAAAAAAATAAAATAAAAAATATTAACATAAATTTTTTTGATTCATTTTTATGACATAAACGAATTTTATGGATGATTATGATTTTTTATCTTTGAATTGGTGATGTTTTTTAGAAATAATCATGTATTTATGGATTTTTAAAAAGTCTTGATTGGAATAGTATAAAAATAGACAAAAATGGTTTTTTAAAACAAATACTAGTTTATTAAATGATATAATAGTCTTAAAAATATAATATTCTTCCAAATGAATTATATAAGGTTTAAAATTTCATTAATGAAACACTTGAGGTTCTATGTTCATTTTATAGTAAATATATTTACCATATAATATGAATATACAAGAACAATGGTAAGAGTGAAACATGATAACTAAGGGTTAAAGCTAAAAAATAAGGTTACATTTGAAAAAAAAACAAGTCTAAAAACTACTAGTACAGAATATTTAGAAAACTTCAAATATTCAATTAGAATTAAATTATGTTTGGGCCTTTTTAAAATTGAAACGTATTTTATAATAAAATATTCTTTCAAACGTTTCTAAAGTACCCATCCCCCCTCGTATAAAAGGCCACCACCTCTAACCCTTAATCACACCACTCAAGCTACCTTGAATCATCCAAAATCTGTACATATAATCTCCAATAATCTCTATCATCCTCTTAGAATCCTTACCTTGTCCAGAAGGCAATTCAGGATGGCCTTTTAGCTTAAATAAAACAGAGTTACCCGATTAGAGGTAATCACTTCTCTGACGCTTCTTCCATTTATTTTCCTTCTAAAACCCCCTAAAATATTTTTATTCAATTATTTATAACAAAAACTGTCTATTCCATAATTTATTTTGTTTTTATGAGAATTATTATACTTAAACACACACACACCTCCATTAAATGGATTTATAACATTCTGTTTCTGAAGACAGCGAACTACTGCCTCACGAAACTATGATTGTTTAATTATCTCCTCCAGCGTCTCATGGTGGAAATTATGATGAAAATTTATTTATATATGATATATATTATATTTATATTGTATCTATTCTTATTTATTTTTTATTTTTATTCTTACCATTATTATTTCCATAACACATAAATAAGATAATTTCATTTGAGGAAGTGCAAACTACCACCCTCTCATAGTGATACGACTCATTCATTCTATACATGGAACATATAAAGGATGAAATTAATAAAAATAAGTATAATATATTACATATATATTATAATTTAATTATAATACACATATGTACCCTTTAGTTTTCATTTTTGTTCAATATGAAAAAGAAGATAAAGTAGCGTTCATGCGTATATATGACTTACCTTCTCCTTGAATGGTGCATTTCATTTCATATATCCAAAATGTTATAGATTGTTATAAATACATATATACTGTATATAAATACATATATATGGGATATTTATGAAATTTCAATCATGAATACAATTTTTGTGATAATCGACCTTTGACCACATGGACAATTTGTAATTATAACAACTACATTTTTGACTCTACTACCGAACATCGACAAAAACGGCTGATATGAACATGTATAACTATATGATTAATATAGAAAGTTAATAAGTAATATATAAAGAATAATAAACATTAAATATTTTCACATTAATGTATTAATTAGCTTATGTTTATTATTTAGGATGAACAAGGTACATACATGACGAGTGTGACTCAATGTAATGGAGCCTTTCACCTTTCTCATTTAGTCAAAGACTTATTTTATAATATATCATTTAATTTACATTTTATTATGTTGTGATATGTTCTCATATATCCTTATTGATTTTAATAGTATGTAATAGTGACAAGAGACCTTTTTTCTCTCATCAACTAATTTTCTGAATTTTTATGTGACACTGTTATGCTGCCATGTTTTTATAAGGGATTACATCTCAATTTACATTCATTGAATAATATTTTGATACTGTGGAACTCTCTTATCCAATAGGGTGTATATATTACCCTTTGACATATTATATCATGAATCTACTTATTCTAATGATATTATATGTTTCTTTTAATTTTATTTATTAATTATCTTTATTCATGTGTTTTTAAGTGGCAAGGGACTCTTAACTAAAACAATTTTTTAAATGTTTAAAAGATATAAACTCATAAATCATTCTCATTAATGTCCAGGTTTTAAAAATAGTTTTATTTATTTATTTATATGAAAATTAATGTTTTATATTGTTAATTCCATTAATAGTTTCAATGTTTTATGAGTAACATTTATTCCAAAATCTATTAATTAAATGTTTTAAATGGTTTTGGAAATGGATTGAATATTTCAATATCTTGAATTTATTTAGTATGATTGAATAGTGAAATGATTGTATTTTATATCTTTTATGTATATGGATTATGTAATTATACTTGGACATTTGACTGGTGGTTACATGATTAACAGAACACATGGGGGTTCTGCGATAATCCTAGGGCAGGTGAGCCCATGATAGCTATCCATTGCATTAGGTTATGAGACGGAGGTAAACAATAACGTTTCTCCTAATAGATTTATGGAATATACAGTGATAGGTATTCCAAATGTAAATTCTTTTGTATCTTTGAAGAGTACAATGTATGTATGATATGGATGTCAACAGTTACCTTTTATGTTTTCTGATTTCTATATGTTATTCAAAAATATTATTATTTCATGAGGTATGTTTATGAGTTTACGTTTTATGATGGTGATATATGATTTCATAGATTTGTATGCATTGATAGAAAAATGTTTTCAGACGTTATTTTATAACCATAACTCATATTTATATTCATATCCCATGTTTTTGAAATGTTTTTCATAGGGTATTAGGAAGTGTAGGATAAGGGATGTATTCAATAAGATTTATATCAAGAAAATAAATCTTCTTTTATTAATGGAGTTTTATCATTTTGACAAAATTTGGACATAGTAGAAGTGTCTAATTTGTAATTATTCCGATGTAATGTAATATTTATGACCTAATTTTCTAAAACTATAAACCTGAAAAGATCGTTAATGTGAATTCAATAGAAAAACATAAATTCTGTAATGTTTATGGCTATGTTCTTATTGTTGGTGTTAGTGGTCAGTTTAGATAATGTTAGAGGTTTGTGTGTTATTTAATCATAGGTGACATAAGAAAAATGGTTAATAAATTAGAAAATATCATAGTTATTTTTGTAACATCCCAGGTAAATAAAAAATAATACATTTTCATATTTACAAATATTTTTGAATAAAATAATAATATTACTTTATAGATAACTCTATGCTCGATGGCATACCCAAAACACAAAAATGAGTTTCTTGGAAATCTTACATTGCACTCTAATAATAAAATAATATTATTTTAAATGGTAGTTAACTACTTTCCGTTGTAATGACGGGAATGAACATAACTAACTAAAAAATAAATATTTATGTTTTTCAAATATTTTCACTTTTATCCAATAATTGTTAGAGTCTTAAAATGCGAATGAATCCAATTTTAAGCGTAAATATTCGAATATTTGTTAAAAGGTCGATTAACTGCCTTTTGATGGAGAAACCTTTTAAAATAAACTTTCTGACATTTTTATATGTTATATTGGACCAAATAAAATCATTCTTTAGAATGTGGACACCAAAATTTACTTTGTGTAAATTTTTGATATTTTTCCGATAAAGATCATTTTTAGTAAAAATATTGTATTTTAATTCAAAACCTCATTTTAATATGATTTATTTATATGGATAGATTATCTATTAAATTGGTTTTAAATTGTAGTTAGAATATATTTTTAACATTTAATCCAATGGTGGTCATTGAAATTAATTTCACTTTGAAATTGGACTTAAACTAGTGTCAATATTTTGATATATTTTGTTTCTAAAAAACACGCTATTTGTTTTGACAGTGGAAATTATTTATTATATTGATTAATGAAACTTATATGTTTTGAATTTTGTAAAATTGACATAATTTTTTAATTCGGAAGATCAAATATAACTTAGGGTGCATTTTTTGGTATTTTTCTGAAAAACATCAATTTTTCATGAATAGTGAAACCACTAAGTGGTAGTTAAAAAACTTATTTTTCGTTTAAATGAAAATTTACCACCTCTCTGATTTAAATTTTAAAATTCTGACATACATGGATGCCGTTAGGATGTAAAATGTGGTTCAATGGGATGAAAATAATTTCTAGTGAATAGTAACTTTTATGTTTTATTAATCGCGATTAATAGTAATTAGTGTAATTTAAGGTAAATATAATGTTATAATAAAATGAAATGACCATTACACATGTCCTACCCTTATTGGTTAAGTCATGGCCGACCAAGACAATCCATGGGTCAACATGGGGACCCCATGTAGCCACTTGGATAAGAAAATGACATTAAAAACTTTTTATTTAAAGTTAAATTAAAAATGTCACATACATGTATTGTTTTACTAAAACAAATTTTTCATGTGGTGATAAAAGTAATATTTTTGACTATAAATATTAATTGGAAAGATAATAATATCTCCTACATCATATTAGTTTTTTTTAATTTTTAGACATTAAATAAATTAATTTATTTATGACACCATGATGATGCAGTGATTACCTCATTAATGTACGATTTTAATAAAATGAAAAGATAATGTATAATCTAAGACATACACTTGTCAAAAACCTATTTGATGGGTGTATTTAAAACCCTAATTACTTTATCCTCGAAATAAATAATGGTGTGACCATTGATATCCGAAAATCATTTTATAATAAAGTATCTTTTCATGACTTTCCAATAGTGCCCCTCTTCCCTCTTATAAAAGGCCCCCACCTCTACCTCGTTTCCCACACCTCTCAAGCCCTTGGCTAGTCCAGACTCTGCTCATTTTGTCTCTCCACATCCCTCTCTTACTCCAAGAATCCTCACTTTGGGCATAAGTCTTTCCAAGGAAGTCTTTGAGCTCAAATCAAAAAGAGTTATCCGATTTCAAGGTAATGTATTCTATTATGTTATTTTGTTTTATTTTGATTCTCCAACCCCATAAACTCTTTTTATTCCTTTATTTTGTAACAAAAACAGTATATTAAATATAATAGGATGATGTTCTGAGAATGATTATAGCTACACTCTTACAAACCTCCATCTAATGGTTAATGAAAATACTATTTCTGTGGGTGGCGAATTACTGCCTTACGAAACGATGATTATTAAATAATCTATTAACATCTATCATGGTGGCCATTAATATGTCACTGTATTTATATAAGATATATAAATTATGTTTAATTATTCTTTATTCTTATGTATTTTTTATTTATTCCATACCTTTATGGTTTCCATAATGTGTAAACGCGGTAATTTCATTTTAGGAAGTGCGAACTACCGCCCCCTCAAAGTGATTTGAATCGTTAATACCATATGTGGGATGTATAAAGGATGGATTTAATGATGATATATGTTATATTATACTATAATTATAATATAACTATGTATCATTATTTTTTTCATTCCATTAAAGTATGAAATTGAAATGAAAGTAGCGTTCATGCGTACGTACGACTTACCGTCTCCATGAACGGTACATTTCATTTATTATCTCCAAATGTTACGTACTATTAAAAGTACATATATATAATGGATATATATGTCACATATTACATCTAAATTATGGATATAATTATTTAATTATAATATATAAATCTATCATTTAGTTTTAATTCCATTAATATGACAATGAAATCAAAGTAGCGTTCATGCATACGTACGGCCTACCGTCTCCATGAATGGTGCTTTCCATTTTTTATCTCCAAATGTTATGGAACAGTATAAAATGAATATATACTGGATATATAAGATATTTAAATCAATAATACTATTCTGTAGATGATGTAACTATAACTAAATGTAAAATTCTTTTCGAACAACTTCAATTTTGACTCATGTACCGAACATCGACAAAAAAGTATGATATGAACTAACATTATTAAATAATTATTTTAACATTATAATATGTGATATGAACTGAATAATAATATTTAAAAGAGGTCTTTATGCAATTATAAATTGACCAACGTTTATTATTCAGGAATATAAAGAAACAAACAAGACAAGTCGGACTTGAGGTAAGGGAGCCTACCTCTCTCTTTTTTTTATGTACTCTCTTTTATGTCATTTCTTTTAAGCTCATATTTATTTGTTTAAGGATGATATTTTATATTCCTCTTACATGAAAATTTTATATTCATATGATTAGAGACCCTATTTGATCTCGTCAATCCATTTTTGGATGTCTTAAGTGGCGCTGTTAGGCTGCCGAGTTTTCGTAAGGGATTTTTCATCTCACTTTTATTCCTGTGAGATTCATGCTACATTTTTCACTATTTCGTTTTGTGTGGTGTATATAATTCCCATGATTTTATGAATTATGTAATATACTACAATTTATTGGTACTTTCCTCTTCATTTTATGATCCTTCTTTCATGTGGCTTATGTTTGGTAAGTTACCAAATCGGTAATGGAACCTTTCACCCTCCTCTTTTTAAAAGACAAATTTTTGTTATATCATTTAATTTACATATTATTATGTTGGGATATGTTCTTATATATCCTTATTGTTGTAAATTTTTTTACAAGTGATGAGATACCATTTTCCTTTCTCATCAACTCTTTTTCTGAATTTTAATGTGATGTTGTTAGGCTGTGGAATTTTTGTAAGGGAACATCTTAATCCAATTTCAATTCATTGGGATAAAAATATAATTCTTGATCATGTAATGATATGAATATGTGTGAATGGCCTCTGATTTTTTTACACATAATATCCACTTATATTGTGTGTATATATATTTGTCACACATAATTACAAAATTGATTTATCCTTAATATAAGGATATTGTCTTTGAACGGGACTTCGTCTCAATCTCCTTTCACTGAGGTATATTTTGTTATATACACAACATTATTTTATATGGTGTATAAACCCCATGGAATTTTACATTTATTAAAAACTAATATTTTCTATAAAAAGTGTTTTACCAAATGACAAAAAGTATCTTTCATTTTAACGTACACGGTGACAACGACCTTTCCGCCGACACAAGTATTATTTGATCTTTGGATTCCTAAAAAAGATGTAATGTTTTTAAAAGTAAATAAATACCATATACTCTTTTATGTATTTTGGTATTGAAAATGGTTTTGATAATGTATTTGTTTTTCCAATATATTTAAGTTATATATTGTGATTGAAATGTGGAAATGTTTTCTTTCCTGTATAATTGTTTTATGTGGTATGATTTTATAATGGTACTTGGACATTTGACTAGTGGTTACAAGATAAACCATATGACAGGTGGTACCATGAATACTAGGACGGGTGGTTACATTATAACCTCTAATGCATTGGGTATGGAATTCGGCCGTATGGCTATTCCATGTAGTGATATGTGTGGAAGATGACCGTATAATTATTACCTTTAAGAATGTTTATGTCCCAAGGTACCTTTACAAGTTATGGGTTCTTTATTTGGGTTTATGATAATCTTTAGGTTACAAAGGGTAAGTAGTGATCTTTTATTCAGTGAAGAGTATTTAATACTTCCTAAAGGTAAAATGTATTACTTCAATAAAGTATTCATGGTTTACTTGTTGTTTTGAAAAACAAACTGTTTTCCTTCTTTGTGCATCCTTTACATGGATTTTTATGCTCATACCTTGTTTTTTGAAATGCTTTCCACATGGCATAAAGATTAATAGGTTTAAGGATGTGATCAAGAAAAGACATGCTATCTAAAACATGGAACAAGACATATTTCTTTTTAAGAGTTTTTATTTTTTATAAACTTAGTATAAATGTCTACTTTGTAATCTTTTGAGATGTAATAGTTATAACCTAATTCTCTAAAACTCTAAACCTGAAATGATACTCTATTTAAATTATTCATTTATTCCATGATTATGTAATTTTTTAAGGCCAGTTCCTTACAGTTGGTATCAATGGTCGGTTTAGATAACTATAGAGGATAGAGTGTTGTTTAAGCATAAGTTAAAAGTTGTGTACAAAGACAATGGGGAGTATATTAGATGGAGTCATTGTTTTTTTAAAGATAGAATTAGTTAGAGATAACTTGGGTAACTATATCTTAGTGTTTATCTTCATCATTATTATATGATGATTTTACTGATATGCTCACACTGACCTTTTTGGTTTTAGTAAATGGCTGGAACTAGCAGGCACCAAAGTAACAGTGGATGTATAGGAAACTGTTACAGTTTTCTATGTGAGCAACTGAATAATATGGGAGCTACAATAAGAACACTTGTGTTTATCCTCTACCAACTATCTAGAGTCATGATTGACCACCTAAACATTGGTGATTTTTATAAGGCATCATATACATGAGAAATAAATCCCTACACATGTTTAGGTAATAATTATAAAGGTATGTGTGTTCAAAAACCTATGTGTCAAAGATGTGGAAAGAAAAAACTAGGAAAATGATTCAAAGGGACAGAAAGATGATATAGATGTGGAAATGAAGGTCATAAAGCAAGAACCAACCATGGAAAAAGGAAGAATCCGGTTGACTTGAGGAAAGAGAAAGAATTTCCTTCTGAGGAATCAATTTAATGTTTTAAATATGGTGTGCAAGGGCATTATGAAAACACATGTCCTATGAAGAAGTTTTGGGAATGGGATCACCACGATCTTACAAAAATTCGTTTACCAATACCTAATGCCATTCCAATTGAGGATGAATAAACTGACAATGAATAATCAAAGGTATGGATTATTTCTTAACATATGTCTTCCTATTTTTGGAATCTCAGTATATGATTCATGATTTTGTTTGTAGGAAAGAATTATTTCAGAATTAGTTGGAAAGTAATGTTTAATGGATCATGAAGAATTTTTAATGAGTAAGAAGTCAACATATAAGGGATTCAAGAGTTATGGTAGATTTTAGGATGGTGAAATTCTTAAAAGTATTAAGTCTCTTTTGATGATGGGGTTACATTTGAAAAATTTTTATAGTATGTGTAACCCTGATGTTTTATATATGAAAATTTTATTGAAGGAAGAGTTATCTTTTCTTTTTTGGACATAGTTATAAAGAACCATTTGGGTTTATATGATCCTTACTTTTGAGGTAATTATGGGTTACTATATGTTATGAATTGAAATGAATGGGATGGGATAAAATTGTGGTGAAATTATGTTATGGTCATTTTTGTTGATTTTATGTCTTTTTGGGGAATTTATTGAGAATTATATATTTTTGGAAAAAGGACAACACACAGACCGTGTGATAACCCGTCGCATCGGACAAAGCTATGGGAATCGAACACACAACCAAAGTGCGACTGGTATTTTTCGCATACCACTGGATAACATGAAGTCCTTGGTTAGTATGAAAAATTCTTTTTAGTTATATAATTTTTCGAATCAAGAATAAGTTTATTTTGGTTTATCTAGGAAAATATTGACCTATCATGGAGGATATATGATTAGGATAATTACTATTCAATATGAGAATTTAAGAACAACTGATGTTTGTTGGAGATAAATGTCAATTTTTACCTTGGAAGACTATGTGATTAAATCCTTCAAATATTTGGTTTCCAATCGTAGTTTTGTTTAGTTTGAATAATGTTATGGAAAAATAGTTTATCGAATGGTCTTCGTTGAACTTTGGGATTTTTTTGGAAAAATTTTGGAGATTAAGAATAGATTTTCTTTTTATAAAGGATTATACTTTCTAGGATTATTTTATCATGTTCTAAAAATTTTGGTTTTGGTTAAGGTCTAAAGACATGGGAAATATATAGTTCTATTTTGTGGATTAGTTTATTCTCTAGAAGTTGATTATAACGCTCTTAATGTGAACAAGTCATCTTAAATTCTCATCTTTTGGAGGAAAAACGAGTTTGTGTAATAAATATAGTAAGAGATGAATGTATAAATGACAAGAAAGTATATTTCCTTGTGATTTAGATAAGCTCAAAAATAAATTCCTCAATGAGAAGTAACTTAAAACTAAAATTTTGTCTGTTAACTATTCCATCTAGGGAATCAAATACCGTTTAACCCATCACAAGTTTGTGATTTTCTTGTGGTTAACTTTCTCCTAATCATGTTTTCCATCACTCTCTGTCAGAACATGACCCTTTTTTTCTCTTCCATGTCCATGTTTTCCTACATGGAATCCTAGTATGGGTTAACTCAGGTGACCTTTGTACTTCTCTTTCTTTATTTTAAAGTGATAGTTTTACTGACTTTTGTTCTGATGTGGGATTTTCAATGACGTTTCCGAGCTGAATTTTAAAATTGTGAGGACGCAATTCCCAAAAGGGGGGAAATATGTAACATCCCATGTAAATAAAGAATATTACCTTTTCATATTTGTTAACATTTTTGAATAAAATATTAATATTACATTAAAGGGAACACTATGCTCGATGGCGAACCCAATACGCAACAATGAGTTTCTTTGAAATCTTACGTTGCACTCTAATAATAATAAAATATTATTTTAAATGGTAGTTAACGCCTAGTCGTTGTAATGGCAGGGATGAATAGAAATAACTAGAAAATGATTATATATGTTTGTAAAATATTTTCAATTTTATCCAATAAATTTTAGAGGGTTAAAATGCGAGTGAATTCAATTTTAAGCGTAAATATTCGAATATTCTTTAAAAGGTTGATTAACCGCCTTTTGATGGTTAAACGTGTTTAAATAAATTTATTGACAATTTTATATGTTATATTGGACCAAATAAAATCCTTCTTTAGAATCTGGACAACAAAATTTTACATTGTGTAAAAGTTTGTTTCTTTTGATAAAGACCATTTTTAGTGAAAATGTTGATTTATAATTCAAAACCTCATTTTAATATGATTTATTTATATGGATAGATTATCTTTTAAATTGGGTTTAATGTTTAGTTAGAATATATTTTTACCATTTAATCCAATGGCATTCATTGTAATTAATTTAACTTTGAAATTGGACTTAAACTAGTGTCAATCTTTTGATATATTTTGTCTCTTAAAAACATGGTATTTGTTTTGACAACGAGAATTAATTATTAAATTGATTAATGAAACTTATATGTTTTTATTTTTTTAAAATAGAAATCATTTTATAATTCAGAATATCAAATATATTTTAGGCTGAATTTTTGGAATTTTTCTGAAAAACATTAATTTTTGATGAATAGTGAAACCCCTAAGTGGTAGTTAAAAAACTGATTTTTTGTTTTAATGATATTTTACCACCTATGTGATTTAATTTCAAAAAACAGACATACATTCTTTTCATTAGGATATAAAATTTGGTTCAATGGGATGAAAATAATTTTTGGTGAATAGTAACTTTTATGTTTTATTAATCGTGATTAAGGGTAATTAGTGTAATTTATGTTAAAGATAATGTTATAATAATATGATATGACATTGAAACATGTCCTACCATTATTTGATGAGTCATGGCCGACCAAGAAAATCCATGGGTCAACTTGGGGACCCCATGGAGCCACTTGGGTAAGAAAATGACATTAATAACTTTTTTTTAAAGTTAAAATAAAAATGTGACAAACAAGTATTGTTTTAGTAAAAAAAAATTCATGGGGTTATAAAATTCATATTTCAGACTATAAATATTAATTGGAAATATAATAATATTTTTTACATAATTGTATTTTTTTATAATATTTACACTTTAAATAAATTAATTTATTTATGACACAATGATGATGCATCGATTACCTCAATAATGAACGATTTAAATAAAATAAAAAGATAATGTAAAATCTAAGACATAAACTTTTAAAAAACCAATTGGATGGGTGTATTTCAAACCCTTATCACCTTATCCCTTATATATTTAATTTTTGGGCCTTTTATATCGGAAAATAATTTTATAATAAAGTATCTTTTCATGAATTTCCAAGACTGCCCATCCTCCCTCTTATAAAAGGCCCCCACCACTACCTCCTTACCCACACCTCTCAAGCCCTTGGCTCATCCAAACTCTGATAATTTTGTCTCTCCAAAACCCTATCTTACTCCTATAAGCCACACTTTGGGCAAATGACTTTTCAAGTAATCCTTTGAGCTCAAATCAAAAAGAGTTATCCAATTTGAAGGTAATGTATTCTCTTATGTTCTTTTGTTTTATTTTGATTCTCCAACCCCCTAAACTCTTTTTATTCCTTTCATTTGTAACAAAACCAGTATCATAAATATACTAGGATGATGTTACGAGGAGTATTCTAGCTACACTCATACACACCTCCATCTAATTGTTACATAACATACTGTTTCTGTGGGTGGTGAATTACTGCCTCACGAAACGATGATTGTTCAATCTTCTTTTAACACCTCTCATGGTGGCCATTAATATGTCACTGTATTTATATATGATATATAAATTATGTTTATGTATTCTTTATTCTTCGGAATTTTTCATTTATGACATACCTTTATTGTTTCTATAATGGGTAAACACGATAATTTCAATTTTGGAAGTGCGGACTACCGCCCCCTCAAAGTGTTTCGAATCGTTAATACCATATGTGGGATGTATAAAGGATGGATTTAATGATGTTATATGTTATATTATACTATAATTATAATATACCTATGTATCATTATAATTTTTTCCTTCAATTAAATAATGAAATTGAAATAAAAGTAGCGTTCATGCGTACGTACGGCTTACCGTCTCCATGAACGTTACATTTCATTTAATTTCTCCAAATGTTTTTTAATATTAAAAGTACATATATATAATGGATATATATGTCATATAATACATCTAAATGATGAATATCATTCCGGAATTATAATATATATATCTCTAATTTAGTTTTAATTCCATTAATATGACAAAGAAATGAATGTAGCGTTCATGCGTATGTACTGCCTACCGTCTCCATGAACGGTGCTTTTCATTTTTTATCTAAAAATGATATGGAATAATATAAAATGAATAAATAATGTATATATAAGATATTTAATTAATTACTACTATTCTAGAGATGATGTACCTATAACTACATGGAAAATTCTTTTCCAACAAGTTCAATTTTGACTCATGTACCGAACATCGACAAAAACGTCTGATATGAACTAACATTAGTAACCAATTTTTATAGCATTATAATTTGTAATATTAACTGAATAATAATTTTTAAAGTAAAACCATTAGAAATTATAAATTGACCAAAGTTTATTATTCAGGAATATAATGAAACGAACAAGACAAGTCTGACTTCAGTTAAGGGATCCTACCTCCCTCTTTCTTGTTAAGTACTCTCTTTTATGCCATTTCTTTTAAGCTCATATTTCATATGTTGGGGGATGTTCTTTTATATTACTATTATAGTAAATTCTATGTTTATATGATTAGAAACCCTATTTGATCTCGTCAATCCATTTTCTGATGTTTTATGTGGCGTCGTTAGGCTACCGAGTTTTCGTAAGGGATTTTCATCTCACTTTTATTCCGTGAGACTCATGATACATTTTCCACTATTTCCTTTTTTGTGGTGTATATACTTCACATTATTGTATTCATTATGTAACATAATTCAATTTATGGGTATTTACATCTTCATTTTATGATCTTTCTTTAATGTGTATTATGTTTTGTAAGTTACCAAATCGGTAAGGGAACATTACACCCTCCTCTTTTTAAAAGAATCCTTATTTTTATAAATTTTAATTTAAATATTATTATGGTGGGATATGTTATTATTATTCCTTATTGATGTAAATTTTTTTATGAGTGATGAGATACCATTTTCTCTCTCATCAACTCTTTTTCTGAATTTTAATGTGACGCGGTTAGGCTGTCGAATTTTTGTAAGGGAACTTCTTAACCCAATTTCAATTCATTGGGTTAAAACTCTAATTATTGATCATCTCATGATATGAATATGTGTGAATTAACTAGGATTGTTTTACACATAATATCCACTTATATTGGGTGATTTTATATTTACCACACATAATTACATAATTGATTTATCCTTAATATATGGATGTCGTCATTGAACAACACATCGCCTCAATCTCCTTTCATTGAGGTATATTTTGTTTTATACACGACAATCTTTTATAAAGTGTATAAAACCCTTTGAATTTTACTTTTATTCAAAAGGAATCTTTTCTATACAAAGTGTTTTACTAAACAACAAAAAGTATGTTTCTTTTTAACGTATGCGGTGACAACGACCTTTGTGCCGCCATGAGTATTATTTGATCATTTGCTTCCTCAAAAGCCATAATGTTTTTAAAAGTGAATAAATACCATATACTCTTTTATGTATTTTGGTATTGAAAATGGATTTTATAATTGATTTTTTATTTTAGTATATTTATTTTATATATTGTGATTGAAATATGGAAATTGTTTCTTTCCTTTATAATTGTTTTATGTGTTATGATTATATAATGGTACTTGGACATTTAACGGGTGGTTACATGATAAACCATATGACGGGTTGTGCCGTGAATACCAGGATGGGTGGTTACGTTATAACCTCCAATACATTGGGTATGGAAGTCAGCCGTATGGCTATTCCATTTAGTGATATGTGTGGAAGTCGACCGTATGGTTATTTCATTTAAGTATGTTTATGTCCCAAGTTACCTTTACATGTTATGTGTTATTTATATGGGTTTATTGTAATCTTTTGGTTACAAAGGATAAGTAGTGATATTTTATTCAGTGAAGAGTATTTACTACTTCAAAAACGTAAAATGTATTACTTTGATAAAGTATTCATGGTTTACTTGTTGTTTTGAAAAACTAACAATTTTCCTTCTTTCTGTATCCTTTACTGGTATTTTTATACTTATCCCATGTTTTTGAAATGTTTTCCAAATGACTTAATGATGAATAGGGTCAAGGATGGGATCGTGGAAAGACATGATATCTATAACATGTAACTATACATGTTTCTTTTTTAAGAGTTTTTATTTTATGGAAACTTCGTAGAAGTTTATACTTTGTAATCTTTTGAGATATAATAGTTATGACCTAATTCTCTAAAAATATAATCCTGAAAAGATCATATATTTGAATTATTCATTTTATTCATGATGATTTAATGTTTTATGGTTGGTTACTTACAATTTTAGAAATATTTAATGAGTTTAAGATAACATGAAAATTTATATTTTAGTGTTTACCCTCCTAAAAAATATTATATAATGGTTTGACTGAAATAGTCTCAATGACTTTTTTGGTTTTATAGTAAATGATTGATCTAGAAGGAACCAAAGTAATAATGGATGTAAAAAAAACTGTTACAGTTTACTAAGGAAGAAAATATAATGGGATCTACAATAAGAACTCTTGTGTTTATTCTTAACAAACTATCATTATACATGATTGACTTCTTTAGCCATAGGTATTTTTCTAAGGCATCATATATGTGAGAAATAAATCCATATGGATGTCTAGGTAATAATCATAAAGTTAAGTATATTCAAAAACCTATTTCTCAATAATATGGAAAGAAACACCTAGGAAAACTCTTCAAAGGGACTGAAAGATGTTATTGATGTGGTAACAATGGTAATAAATCAATAACCTACCATAGAAAAAGGAAGCGTCCAGTTTACTATAGGAAATGGAAATAATTTCCTTATGAGGGATCAATTGAATGTTTTAAATGTCTTTTTCTTGATCATTACTAAAATAGATGTCCTACGAAGATGACTCAATAATGGTATCAGATATACGATACAAATATATGTTTTCAAATGACCAATACCATTCCAAATGAGGATGCAGAAACTCTCAATGACCTATTAAAGGTTTGTATAATTTGATAGCTGGTGTTTTGATATTATTAAATCTTTGGATATGATTCATGAATTTTTTATAAAAAAATTATTATGAAATAATTTGAGAAAAATCATTAAGGGATCATGAAGATTGTTGGATAAATAATATATCCACATTTTTGAAATTCTAGAGTTATGTTAGATATCTAGGTGATAAAATGTTTAAAAGTATTAATGCTCTTTTGTGGATTGGATTACTTTCGAAGAATTTTCTCTTATATGTGTAAACATGATGTTTGTTATGTGAAAATTCAATTTGATGAATAATTATCTTTTTTAGGTTAGTATAGTTATAATGACCAATTTTTGTTTATATGATTCTTGAATTTGATGTAATTATGGGTTATTACTTTTTGGGATACAAAATGAAATGTATTATATGAACTTTGAGTATAAAAAATATATTGTTTATTTTTGAGGAAATTATCTTATTATTGATAATTTTGTAAGAATTATGCAATTGTGAAAAAAGGACAACCCTCATGATGGGTGAAAACCCATCGTGTCTGACAAGGACAAGGGAATAAAACCCGCAACCGAATGGCAACAAGGGTGCATCACCTACCACTGACCTACGTGAAGTCCCTAGTTAGTATAACTTATTCATTTTAGTTAAATGATTTTATAGATCAAGGATAAGTTGATTTTTAAAATTATGTTTTATCTCATTGATATCCATAGTATAGGAAAATTATTTGGTGATTGGGTAATAAATGTTATTTTAGAATATGTTCGCTCATTTAGGAACACTATATACCTATGGAAATTATAATACTATGGGATTTCGTTTGAGAATAAATGTTCGAATTATATTTTGGAAGAATCAATGTTTTTATTGGGGACTTATAATAATTTGGGTTATTTATAGAAATGATTAACCTATCATGGATAATATATGATTAGTTAAATTAAATTTCAGTATCAGACTTTAGGAGTAGTATATGTTATTTGGTGATAAATGTTATGATTTATAGTGGAAGAATATGTGATCAAAACCTACCGAGTTTTGGGATTCAAAATTAGTTTTTATTATTTTGGAAAATTTTAAGGATAATTGTTTATTGAATGGTCTTTGTTCAACATTCAGTATTGTTTATTTAATTTTGATTATTAAGAGTAGTATTTCTTTCTATAAAGGATTATCACTTTTGGGGATCATATGATCTTTTACTAACCATTTTGGGGTTGGTTAATGTCTAAAGATAAAGAAAATATATAAATCATCTTTTTTGGATTATGTGATTCACTAGAAATTGATTCCAGCACTTATGTTGTGACCATGTCATCTTGAATACTCATCATTTGGAGAAAAGATAAGTTAGTGGTAGAAATTTATAAAAGAATGAAACACTACATGAAAATTGAGTATATTTCTCTCTATTATTATTCCCTCTCATAAATAAATTCTTCAACATTATGAAAAGAAATAAAAAATAGAAAACATTGTTCGTTCACTTTTCATACTGTTTAACCTATCACAAATTTGGGATTTTCAAGTGGTTAGCTGCCTTCTTATCTTGTTTTATCACTCTTCATCATAGAATGATGGTTAGTTTCTCTTCTATATATATTTTTTCCTACATGAAATCATAGCATGTGTTATCTTGGGTGACATTTTTAATTCTCTTTCTTTCTTTTAAAGTGATATTTTTGACTCTTTTTCCATTTTGGGACTTTCAATGATGTTTCTGAGCCTAATTTTAAAATTGGGTGGATGGAATTTCCAAAAAGGGGGAAAGATATTACAACCATGGAATTTTAAAGAATACTACTTTTTTTTAATACTTGTGAATATTATATTAATTTTACATTAATGGGGATTCTTTTTTTGATAGCATACTCAAACGGAAACAATGGGTTTATCTGAAATCTTATGTTTCACACAACATCATGATATACCGAAAAATAATATCGTAATAATATTATTATATTAAATGGTAGTTGACACACAACCTTTAAAATAGAGGCAAGGAATAATATAAATTGAATTTTTAAATATGGTTTACACAAGTTTAAATAATGATTCATTGGTTATCAAATTTCTTATAAATGGTAATAACAAATCAAATTGAATATAAAGGATTTTTTTATGAAAACCAATTTAAAATAGAATTATTGTGTTTCCATATCATTATTTATGTATTTTTATTTAATAAATAGTATATGATATATTATCTATGTAATGATTCATGTTTAATCTTTTATTTTTTCTATATATGATATTAGAACCAATTCATTTTTTAAGATAAAAGAAGTGTTTTTCTAAAAATACAGTTTTACCAATGTTTGATGGGAAACCTATTTAAATATAGGTTTTTTAAATTTATATTTTCTATTTTACAATATAAAATTCTAATTTAGAACTGTATCATTAAAATTTAATTTCGATGATGTTTCGGTATTTTTCTGATAATGTTCATTTTTAATGAATATTGAAAAATACTGCATTATTATTCAAAACATTCTTTTAATATAGTCTATTTATATATTGATATATTAACTTTAATTGGTTCAAAAGTTAAATTGTGTTATATTTTTACATTTTAATCCAATTTTGGACATTTTATGTAATTTCACTTTGAAATTGTATATAAACACATGTACATATTTTGGTAGTTTTTACTTCTTAAAAAACACTTTTTTGGTTTTGAAATCAATAATTAATTTCAAATTAATTTCTTCAAACTATGTGTTTTTAATTTGGAAAAATAGATTCTATATTTGGAATAAGTAGGTCAACATTGTGTCAATAAGCACCTTTTATTTTTATAAATTTTGAATAGTAACATCAGTAATTATTTTATTTATCATGGTTAAAAGGTAAATCTATTAAATAAGGATACGAAATAATATTATAATAATATTAAATACCCTAAGAAGTGTCCAAATTATATTGGATGATATATTTATGAACATGGGAATCGTTTGGTCGATTTGGGGACCCCATGAAGCCACATTGATTAGAAAATGAAATTTTATAAGAATTATTTTAAAGTAAAGAACAATATAACATAAACAAGTATCTTTTATAAAAAAAAATTATAGGGGGTTATATAAGTGATATATTCAACTATAAATATTAATTATAAATCTAAAATGATTTACTATATCATGGTTTTTTATTTATAATTTATTGACATCAAATAAATAAATTTATTTTTGACACAATACTGATGTTGTGATTACCTTATTAATGATTTCATTATACAAATGAGATTATAAATATTAAAATAAATTTATTTGTAATCTTTTTATTCCATAAAAGATATCTATGGATTATTATGACTTTTTATATTTGATTAAATGATGTTTTTTAGAAATAATCAAGTTGTTATGGATTTTGAAAAAGTCATAATAGGAATACTATAAAAATTGGCATAAACAATATATTCAAAAAAATTATATTTTATTAAATGATAAAATAGTAATAAAAATATTTTATTCAGACAAATGAATTATATAATTTTCCTCATGTCATTAATTAACCACTTTATGATCCATTGGAATTTTATTGTAAATATATTAACTATATAATATGAATGTACTAGAAGAAATGGTAATAATCAAATAAGTTAACTGATGGTGAATGCTAAATGATAAGGATAAAAATGAAACCTAAAATTGTTTTAAAACTATTATTTTTGGTCACTTAGAACAATAGCCATCGTAGATTCTAAATAAATGTGTTTTTGACCTTTTTAAAATTAAAAATCAGTTTATTATAAAATAATATTGCAATCTTTCTTGAAGTAACCCACCTCCCTCTTATAAAAGGCCACCACATCTAACCTATAATCACACCTCTCAAACCCACTTGGATAATACATACTCTGCCAAAATAAGATCCTAAAATTTCTTTATTCCTCCTAAAAGGCTTACCTTTGGCAGAAAGAAATTCATGAAATCCTTTTATCTTAAATCAAAATGAATTATCTGATTTGATGTAATGTCTTATCTCATGATTTTTCCATTTATTTTCCTTCTCCAACCCACTAAAATCTCTTTCTTCTATTAATTTATAAAAAACAATATATTAACTATAATATTATGTTCTTATGATATGGATTCTACCTACACTCACACACACCTCCAATTTATGGATTTAGAACATACTATTTCTGTGGAAGGCGAACTACAACCTCCCGAAACGGTGATTGTTCAATTATATCCTACCACCTATAATAGTGGACATTATTTTGTAATAGTAATTATATATTATAATTATTATAATTATATTGTATCTATTATTCTCTATTTTTCATTTATAGAATACCTTTATGCTTCTATTACGAGTAAATATGATGATTTTGTTTGAGGAAGTACATACAACCGCCCCCTCAATGGGATATGACGCATTCATGCTATACATTGAACATATAATGGATAGAATTAATGAACTTATGTATCATATATAACATAGATATTATAATGGAATTATAATATACTGATTTACCTTTTAGTTTTAATTTCATAAAATATGAAAATGAATTGAATGTATCATTTATGCATACATAACACTTACCTTATCCATGAATGGTGCATTTAATTCCTTATATTAAAATGTTATGGACTATTCAAAATACATATATACAGGATCTAAATACATATATACTAGATATATATGATATTTAAATCATGAATATAATTATGGAGATAATTAACTTTTTACCACATGGACAATTTGTAATTATAAGAGTTTCATTTTCTACTAAAGTACCGAACATCGACAAAACAACTTATATGAACATGAAAAATTATATGATTGTTATAGAAAGGTATCAAGTGATATAAAAGGATTAAAAACTTCAATGACGTTCTGAATAATGTAAAAATTAACTTCGGTTTATTATTCAAGATGAAAAAGGAACATACATGAAGAGAATGACTCAATATAAGTGAATCTATCACACTCTTATTTTAGTCAAGACTTATTTTATGCTATTTATTTAAATTTAAATGTTATTATATAGGTATATATTTTTATATATCCTTATTGATTTAATTTTTTGGTATATGTGAATATAGAAATTTTTTTATCTTATCAAACCATATACTAATGTTTTAAGTAACGCCGTCAAGCTATCGAATTTCTGTAAGTGACTACGTCCAATCTCTTCTCACTAAGGAATATCTTTATATTGTGAAC
This sequence comes from Viscum album, assembly GCA_963277665.1. Classification (NCBI taxonomy): domain Eukaryota; kingdom Viridiplantae; phylum Streptophyta; class Magnoliopsida; order Santalales; family Viscaceae; genus Viscum; species Viscum album. The sequence continues at coordinate 1,100,194,744 of OY728157.1, forward strand.
CTATATTATCCTATAAGGTATATGTACTAACATTTTACATATTATATAATTAATCTACTTATTCTCATGATATTATAGGTTTATTTTAATTTTATATTTTATTAATTTTTCTTCATGTATTTTCATGTGGTAAGTGACTGTTTAATGAAAAAAAAATTCTATGTTTTAAATTTTTAATCTTATAAATATTTCTCATTAATGTCTCTGTTTTCAATAAGGTTATATGGATTTATTTATATGGAAATTAATTCTTTAAAATGTTAATTCCATTAATAGTTTCAAATTTTTATGTGACACTTTTATTCAAAAATATATTTATTAACTATACTAAATGGTTTTGGAAATAGATTGAATATGTTAATATCATTAATTGATTTATTAATATTTTTGAGTGAAATGTTTATATATTCAATATTTTTTAGTAATGATTATGTAATGGTACTTGTAAATTTGATGGTTGGTTACATGATTATACAAATATGGGTGGTTCTGTGATAAACCTAGGGCAGGGGAGCTAGAGATAGCTCCGTAATGTATTGGGTGACGAGACTGAGGTAAAAATTAATGTTTCTCATATGATATTTATGGATTATACTATGATGGTTATTCTAAATTTAACTCCTTATTTATTCATGATGGCTATGATGTAAGTATGATATGGATACAAAAAGTTACATTTATCATTTCTGATATCTATGTATTATTTATAAATATTATGATTTCATGAGGTATATTAATGATCTTATGTTTTATGATTTAGAAGTATGATTTCATTTATTTGTATGTGTTGAGGGACTATTGTTTAATTTATTTATTTTATAACCCTTAATGATCTTTCTATTCTCATCCATGTTTGTTGATATGTTTTTCATATGGTATAAGGAAGGGTAAAAGAAATGATGTATTGAAAAAATTTATATCAAGAAAAGAAATATTGTTTTATTTAAGAAGTTTTATTATTGTGAAAAATTAAGGATAGAAAAGATGTTTCTACTTTTTAATTTTTGGGATGTAATGTAATAGTTATGGCCAAATTCTGTGAAATTCTAAACCTAAAAATATCTTCACTGTGAATTCTTCAGTTAACTGAATATTATTCAATGTTTAAGGCTATGTCATTATATTTTTGATCCACAATGAGTCTAGAATAATATAAATATTATTATGTAAAAAAATATCAAACATTCAATATATAATACAGCTAACTATAATCATGTGTCCGTTTAATGTATCTCACAATCTATTTCAACGAAAATTAGTCATATTCCATTGAGTGTACACATCCAACAGTGTAGCAGAGAAAATATTCAATTGTGTTGTTGGGAGATACAATTATCTTCAAATAATATTTTTATAATGTGTAGGATCAAACATGATTCTTTCCTCATGGTTTACATTCATGATTTAATCAAAAAAATGTTGAAATTGGTTTACTATAACACACCTTAAACTTTTCAATATTTACGTCACATTCTTTATCTTCGAAAAATATATGTATCCACCATTTTTAAAAACATATAGTTTAAAAATATGCATGTTCTCTATTCATAAAAATTTAAAACTCATATATCATCAACCAAGATTTTTTTCCATTTAATTCATCTTTCTTCCCAAGAATATGATAACATAAACATTTATAAGCACCATGAAGAATAATTTCTATTTCAATTTTACAAATAAATTTTTATCAATTATATCACCTATAAATTCAAAATTATTTAAAAATGTTTCCAATCTACCTTTATAGGCCCCAAATTATTGTTTCAATTAATTCAAGTATTTATTCAATATTTAAATCCTAAATTTATAGTAAAAAATTTGAATGTCCACTAGTTTTTTTATCTTGAATATTTCTTTTAGAATTCGTTAAATAATTACATTATTAAATCACACTAGTATGTACTATTTTTTTTAAATATATATTTATAGAAAAATTTTATTCATCTAATATTTTACCAATAGAGTTGATGTTTATTATAAATCAATTCCCTTTAATTTTCCATTTCCCTTTACATCATCCATTCTTTGATTTAGATCACCATTCCATGATCAACATGTTTATTTTTAAAGAAAAATTTCATTCTATGACATTATAATAACTTTTATATTTTACAATCTATAAAAATAAAAAATTTATTATTTTATCAAACATTTAATTGATAATTGTGACCCTTGATTCATCTTTCACATGATGATTAAATGAGGACCACTCCACATGAGACAATTGAAAAATTTACTCTATAATTCAAATAATTTTATATTAATTAAGAGTAGATTTACCACCAATAATATTTTAAATTTCCATCTCATCCCGAATCATTATTTATTGAGTCAGTGGTCACCCCCTTCAAAGGCTTATTCATCCACTGATACACTCGCAGAATATTCTTTGAAAATGGGATGATATATAACACTATATATCATATCTTGTACACCATCATCAAAAAATAACTCACTCAATCCCAGAATTATAGATCAATTTGTAGATTTATCATTAATAATATTACCACCAATCGATTGCATTATCTTAGCTAACATCCCATTGAAACACTTATAGGTTTCTCTCCAAAAGGAGTAGTCTAAAAATTTCAATTCATCTGATGAATATCTATATTTACCTTGATTACCTTATTCGAAATATTAATATTTCTACAAAATATAATAATATTAATTAACATTAATTATCACTCATGACACATCCCTTATATATCCTTTTTCTCAATTGGGTTTATTAAATCCTAATTATCTATTAAAATGGATACATTCATGAATTCATTCCAATATTGATGTAATTTTCCACTTTCAATGTTAAAAACCATTGAAATTTTATATAGTTCCAAATTTCACCTTTATCTTATTTTTTATGCATTTTTAACTAATGAAAATATATCATTAACTCCATGATTCTCCATGAAATTTTCCACTTCATTATTGGTGTACATTATTATTTTTTTGAATCAATGTTTCGTGATCTTATACTAATTTCATTTATCTCAACTCTCTTCAAAAATCATATACAATCAACCACTTATTTTTAGGAATTTATGGATAAGATACATTACATTATATATTAATTATCAAAAAAAATATATGATGTATTCTATATTTTATGTTCATGGAAATTTATGCGACCACAAGCGTCAGTTTGATTTATCTCAAGTTGATTTATGGATAATTTATTTCTTTATTTTATAAGGCATTTGCTATAAATTTACCTTTTATTTTGGTATAAAAATTAATTTCTTGATTTTTTTCTTAGATTTAGAATTTCATTTTTAGTATTCAACATTTAAATTTCATACACATCTTATTGAAAAATATGACTAATATGGTAATGTCACTTTTTATTTTATTTTTTTACCATATGAATAAATGTGTTTTCTTTATCATATACATTGTATAGATTTTTTTTCTTACCAATACATTCATTAGATATTTAGCATTTTAACATGGATAATATATCCCTTCTGGTTGATTTATACAATGAGTTGAGAAGTCATAACACAGAATTATACTCAATAGGTTATATCGAAGACAATATAAAACAATTAATTACATATTCCTTATATTATCATTCTATAGAATTTTCATTCCAATTACTTTTATTTTTAAGGGATATTTTAGTATTTAATGTAATATTACCATCAAAATTTCCCTTCAAAATCATTAAGGGATTCATGTTTTCATTAATGTAAAACGAACACCCATAGTCAATATAAGGCCCCAGCCTTAAACCTTACTAAATCTTGAGTTATTACAAGATTACACATTGAAGATCTTTTCAGGTTTAGAGTTTTAGAGAATTAGATCATAAAACTTTCATTACATTCCAAATATAAAAAAAGTGGTTACATAAAGATAGTATTCATTTTTCCCATCATTGGAAACATATTTAAAAAAAACATGGATTATTTCTTGACACTTCCTTGACACTATCATCATATCATGTACCATTCCCTTGACCTGTGAAAAAAATTTCAAATAAACATGGGATGAGAATAAAAAGCTCAGTAAGGGATATAAAAATATGTAATGGAATCATGGGTACATATATACATAAAAATGAAAACATACTTTACCCATAAAACATAAGTACTTTAACATACCTCATCAAATCATGAATAAATCATAGAAATCATAAGACATAAATGTAACTTGAGGCATTCATAACTTTCTTAGGTAGGGAGTAACCCTCTTGGTTACGTTTGAAATACCCATCACAGTATATTCCCTAAATCTCTTCGGAGAAACCTTAACATTTTACTCCTTCACGTTACCCAATGCATTGGAGAGCTATATCAGGCTCACCCGCCCTTAGTCCATTACGGAACCACCCATCTTCATAATAATGCCGAAGAACCTCAACATAATCGTATCACATAAAACATGCATAAAGGAAACAAAACATTTCCACCTTTCAATAACAAGTTATAAATAAAACGCATTGATATAAAAACATTATGAAAACAAATTTCAATACCAAAATAAAAGAAAAGTAAAACATGGTATTTATTTTTATTTTTAAAAAAAGTATGGCTTGTAGAGGAAGTCGAAACTCAAATAATGGTCACAGCGGCGGAGAAGTCGTTGTCGCCGCATATGTACGAAAAAAACATTCCCTTTTTTTGTTTAGTAAATGCTCTGTATAAAAATATTCCTTTTGAATAAACGTAAAAGTCAAAGGGGTTTATACACCGTATAAAAGAAGGTTGTGTATAAAACAAAATATGCCTCAATGAAAGGAGATTGAGACGAAGTCCCATACCTCAGGTCCGACTTGACTCGGTCATTCTTTAATATCCTGAATAATAAACTTGAGATAATTTATACTTGTTTAAGAACCTTTTTCAAGTTAATTATTCCTTTTATATCACTTATTTCCATGTCATGAACACTATGTAATTATTTAAGTTAATAACGGTCATTTTAACGATCATTGGTACTTGAGTCAAAAATAAGCCCTTTATAATTACATGTTTTTAATGTGTCCTTTATATCCAGAATGGTATTCATGATTTAGATATCATATATGTCATATATATCCAGTAAATGCATGCATTTATAATATTACATAATCATTTAGAGGTAAGAAATGAAATGCACCGTTCATGGAGACGGTAAGCCGTACGTACGCATGAACGCTACTTTCATTTATATTTCGTATTTTATAGAATGGAATCATAATTATATAAAGGTATATTATAATTCCAGTATAATATCATATATAATATCCTAGTTCCATCCTTTATACGTCCCACATATGGTTTTTAACGAATCAAATCACTTTGAGGGGGGCGGTAGTCCGCACTTCCTTGAATGAAGATATCACGTTTACCCATAATGGAAACCATAAAGGTATGCCCAAAATGAAAAATACAAAATCATAAGGAATACATAAACATATTATATATCATATATAAATATAGTGACATTCTTTTTCCACCTTTTAAGGTGTTAAAAGAATGTTGAACAATCATCGTTTCGGGAGGCATAAATTCACCATCCACGGAAACAGTATGTTCTTTAACCATTAGATGTAGGTGTGTGTATGTGTAGCTCGAATACTTCTTATAACAACATCCTAGTATATTTAAGATACTGTAGTTGTTACAAAAGAAATGAATAAAAAGAGTTTAGGGGGTTGAAGAAGCAAAATAAAACAAAAGGACTCAAGTGAAGACATTACCTTAAAATCGGGTAACTCCCTTTGGTTTGAGCTCAAAGGATTCCTTGGTAAGACTTCTGCCCAAAGTGAGGCTTCAAGGAGTAATAGAGGGATGTGTAGAGACAAAATGGGCAGGGTTTGGCCGAGCCAAAGTCTTTGGGAGTGTGGGTAAGGTGGTAGAGGTGGGGACCTTTTATAAGAGGAGAGGAGGGGCACTCTTGGAAAGTAAAGAAATGTTACTTTATTTTTAAATGAGTTTCAGATTCAAAAGGTCCCACATTGATATAATTCGAGGGTACGGTGATAAGGGTTATAAATACACCCATAAAATAGGTTTTGGACATTTTGTAGTTCATAGATTTTACATTATCATTACATTTTATTTAAATCATTTATTAATGAGGTAATCACTGCATCATCATGATGTCATAAATAATTTAATTTACATAAAGTCTAAAAATTATAAAAAAAATACTATGATGTAAGAAATATTTTTATCTTTCCAATTAATATTTATAATCAAAAATAAGACTTGTATAAACCCATATAAAAATTGTTTTAGTAAAACATCTCTTGTTTGTGTCATTTTTACTTTAACATTATATAAAAAGTTATTTATGTCATTTCCCAACCAAAGTAGCTCCATGGGGTCCCCATGGTGACCCATGGATTGTATTGGTCGGCCATGACACATCCAATGAGTGTAGGACATGTGTCAAGTTCATCTCATATTATTAAAACATCATTTTTACCTTAAACTACACTAATTACCACTAATCGCGATTAAGAACTTAAAAGTTACTATTCACCAAAAAATTATTTTAATCTCATTGAACCACATTTTACTTCTTAATGACAAACATATATGTCGGATTTTTGAAAATCAAATCACAGAAGTGGAAAATTTTCATTTAAACGAAAAATCAGTTTCTTTAACTACCACTTAGTGGTTTCACTATTCATCAAAAATTGATGTTTTTCAGAAAGATACCAAAACTTCACCCTAAGCTATATTTGATATTCCGAATTCAAAAATGATGTATATTTTACAAAATTCAAAAAACGTAAGTTGTATTAATTAATTTAATAACTAATTCCCGCTGTCATGACAAATAGCGCGTTTTTATGAAACAATAAGTATCAAAAATTGACACTAGTTTAAGTCCAATTTCAAAGTGAAATTGATTCCAATGACCAAAATTGGATAAAATGGTAAAAATATATTCTAATTTAACTTCAATACCAATTAAAAAGATAATATAATCATATAAATAAATTTGATTAAAAAGTCGTTTTGATGTAAAATGCAGTATTTTTCACTATTCATTAAAAATTGAACATTGTCAGAAAAATACCAAAAATTCACACAAAGTAAATTTTGATGTCCCAATAATAAAGAATAAGTTTATTTTGAAAAACATATCTTATAAAATTGTCAAAATATATATTTAAAAATGGTTTGCCATAAAAATTCAGTAAAACAATCTTTTAAAAAATATTAGTGTATTCCATGCTTAAGATTGGATTTATTTTCATTTTAAGCCTCTAAAACACTTTATTAATCATTAATAGACATAGATAAAATTGTATATTATTCATTACTTACTTGGTATGTTACATCCTTCCCCACTTTAGAAAATTGTTTCCCTGCAATTTATTTACTTATCGAATAAATGGGGGTGCTTATCCCTCATTGCATTTTCAGATTCCCATGTTGCCTCTTCCATCATGTGGTTTTTCCACAAAACCTTTACCCTATTAATCACCTTATTCCGTAACACTTGCTCCTTGTGGTCAAGAATCTGGACCGGTTGTTCCTCATAAGATAGGATCTCTTCCAACTGAACTACCTCTGGACTCAAAACATGAGATGAATCTGGCATTTACTTTCTCAGCATTGAAACCTGAAAAACATTGTGTACCTGAGATAAAATCGAAGGTAAAGACACTCGGTAAGCAACAGATCCAACTCTCCCCAGAATTTCATATGGTCCAATGAACCGTGGACTCAACTTTCCTTTCTTACCAAATCGCATCACACTTTTCCATGGGGATTCTTTGAGAAAAACATGATCACCTACCTCAAAAGAGAGATCCTTCCTCCTGTTGTCCGCATAACTCTTCTGCCTACTCTGAGCTGTTCTCATGTGTTTCTGTATCAGCTGAACTTTTTCTGCCAACTCTTCTACCAATTTTGGTCCCATCAACTTCCTTTCACCCACTTCATCCCAGAAAGCTGGAGTTCGAAACCGCTTCCCGTATAATGCCTGAAATGGTGCCATTTGTATACTAGAATGAAAACTGTTATTATATGAAAATTCAACCAAAGAAAGATGTTGGTCCCAAATTCCCTGATAATCTATCGAACAAGCTCGTAGCATATCCTCCAAGGTCTGAATTGTTCGTTCTGACTGCCCATCTGATTGAGGATGAAAAGCTATACTAAAATTTAATTCTGTACCCAACGACTTCTGAAGGCCTTTCCAAAAGATAGAAGTGAACCTGGGATCACGATCAGATACAATGGAGAGAGGAACTCCATGTAACCTGGCTATCTCATTAAGATACAAACGGGAAAGTTGATCTATGGAAAAAGTATCTCGTATAGTAATTAAATGAGAAGATTTAGTCAAGAGATTAACAATAACCCAGATTGCATTATTACCTCAAGATGTATTCGATAATCCCACTACAAAGTCCATGGATATATTCTCCCATTTCCACTCTGGAACTGGTAAAGGCTGAAGCACACCCTTCGGTAACTGTCGCTCTGCTTTAATATATTGACATGTCAAACACTTCACAGTAAAATCAACAATATCACTTTTCATTCCATCCCACCAGTAATACTCCCGCAGATCTATGTACATCTTAGTACTGCCAGGATGAACTGAAAATGGAGAACTATGAGCTTCACATAACAACTCTCTCTTCAACTGTGAATCAAAAGGCACACAAAATCTCTTCCCAAACCTCAAAACACAATCATTATCAATGTTGAATTCAGGCAACTTACCTTTCTGAACCAGCTCTACCTTTTTCTGCAACTCACTATCTTGCTTCTGTTCTTGCTTGATTCTTTCTGATAGAGATGATCTCAATGATACCTGAAACAAAATAGAAGAACATCATGCGCCAAAAACATCTATGCAAAAGTTCATCAAATCCTTAACAAAAGGATCACGTTCCAAACACAACATTGCTAATGAAGCATTACTTTTTCGACTCAAACAATCAGCCACTTTATTTGCTTTTCCCGGATGGTAGAGAATTGTACAATCATAATCTTTGATTAATTCCAGTCATCTCCTCTGTCTCATGTTAAATTATTTCTGAGTGAATATATACTTTAAACATTTGTGATCAGTTGATATTTCACACTTTACTCCATACATATTATGACTCCAAATTTTTAAAGGGAAAACAACAACAGCTAATTCCAAATCATGTGTAGGGTAATTTACCTCATGAGTTGTCAACTGTTGCAAAGCATAAACAATTACCTGATCATTATGCATTAGGACGCAACCAAGTCCTTTCAATGATGCATCACTATGGATAACAAACTCACCATTCCTGGAAGGTAGTGCAAAAACTAGAGCTTTCACCAATCTTGGTTTCAATACCTGAAAAAAATCATCACATTTTTTGTCCAGATAAAATTAACACCCTTCCGAGTTAGCTTAGTCATTGGACTAGATAACCATGAAAAATTTCTAACAAACCTTCGGTAATAGCCTGCCAAACCAAGGAAGCTAAGAATCTCAGTTACATTTGTGGTTCTTAGCCAGTCTTCCACAACTTTTGTTTTTGCAGGATCAACAGTTATCCCATCTTTAGAAACAGTGTGACAAAGGAAAGAAATTTGTTGCAACCAAAAATCACACTTGCTGAATTTCCCATACAATTTCTTTTCTTTTTAGGTTGGCAAGATAACCCTTAAATGTCTTTCATGCTCCTCTTTACTTTTAGAAAACACCAAAATATCATCAATGAAAACCACCACAAAATTATCCAAGAACTCGTGGAAAATTATATTCATTAAGTCCATGAATACAGTAGGTGCATTGGTTAGCCCAAAAGGCATTACTAAAAATTCATAATGGCCATATCTTGTATGAAACGCAGTCTTCGGAACGTCTGCTTCCTTTACATTCAGCTGATGGTACCCTGATCTCAAGTCAATCCTTGAAAAATACTGAGCTCCCTGAGGCTGATACAACTTCATTTGATGGCATGACATCTGCTGAAGTAGTTGCAAATGATTTCACCTCCCCTTTCTGCTTGTAGTCTAACTGCTTCCCATCGCTCAAGCTCTTTTCCAGACACTCGTTTGCATAGTGACCCATCTCATTGCACTTATAACATTTCACTAACTGTAAATCAAATTTGGTCTTACCTTCACATTGATCCTTTTCAGTGAAATCACGAGCCTTATGTCCCATTATACCACATCGGTAGCACTTTCCAAAATTTAGAAGACATTCCCCAACATGCCTTTTGCCACATTTATCACAAACTGGAAACTTAGTTTTCTTACCATCAGACTTTTTTGAAGAATTTGTACCTTTCTCCTGCCACCTCGGTCTCTTCTTCTATTGGTTGTTATAGAACACTTGATCATCGGCAAACTCCATTTCCACCTTCTCAGCACATCGAAAAAGCATTTCATAACTTTTAAACTCACGGGAAGCTAATTCCCTTCGATATTTTGGCTTCAATCCTGAGTAAAAACGATTGATTTTACTATCAAGGTCTCGGATAAAATTTGTAGCATACCTTGCCAATCGAGTGAACCTTTTTTCATAGGTAGCCACTGAGTCTTCCTCTTGCCTCAATTCCAAGAATTTCATTTCCATCCTAAGTCGAACAGCCTTAGGAAAATACTTCTAAAGAAACATTCCTTTGAATTCATCCCAGTCAAGAGCATCAATCTCATCGGCATCCTTGATATTTTTAACCATAGACCACCACTGATCTGCCTCACCCTCCAAACGGTAAATAGCAAGACTAACCTTTTGATTGTCTAAACACCCCATGACATCGAAAATCTTCTCCAGTGCTTTAATCCACCCTTCAGCTAACATAGGGTCAGATGATCCTCTATAAGATGGGGGATGTTGCCTCATGAAATGTTCCACTGCTGACATGTTCCTCTGCGGTTGATCTGGATGATCTCGTGCATGGATACCACCACCATTTATCACATGAGTCAACTGCGCCATTACTGCAACAAACTGTTCAGTTCCAATTCCGACCATCTCAAGATGCTGATTTGGAAGGTTATTTCGTTCTGTATGCCTTCCGAGCACTTCTTCCCTGTTTCCTCTGCGGAAAACCATTCTGAACAAACATGTCTTAGATGAAGCAACATGGTAATCATCAAATACTATATCACTTCAATTTGACCATAATAAAATATTTTTGGATAATCATTTAATAGAATTCTAACTTCTAATGTTATCTAAACCGACCTTTGATACCAACTATAAGGCCCCAGCCTTAAACCTTACATAATCTTGAGTTATTAAAAGATTACACATTAAAGATCTTTTCGGGATTAGAGTTTTAGAGAATTAAATCATAAAACATGCATTACATTCCACATATAAACAAAGTGGTTACATAAAGATAGTATTCATTTTTCCCATAAATGGAAACATATTAAAAAAACATGGATTCTTTCTTGACACTTCCTTGACACTATCATCATATCATGTGTCTTTCCCTTGACTTGTGAAAAACATTTCAAAAAAACATGGGATAAGCATACAAATCTCAGTAAGGGATATAAAAATATGGAAAGGAATCATGGGTACATATATACATAAGAATGAAATCATACTTTACCCATAAAACATAAGCACTTTAACATACCTCATCAAATCATAAATAAATCATAGAAATCATAAGACATAAAGGTAACTTGAGGCATTCATAACTTTCTTACGTAGGGAGTAACCCTCTTGGTTACGTTTGGAATACCCATCACATTATATTCCCTAAATCTCTTCGGAGAAACCTCAACGTTTCACTCCTTCACGTTACCCAATGCATTGGAGAGCTATATCGGGCTCACCCGCCCTTAGTCCATCACGGAACCACCCGTCTTCATAATAATTCCCAAGAACCTCAACATAATTGTATCACATAAAACATGTATAAAGGAAACATAACATTTCCACCTTTCAATCACAAGATATCAATACAACACATTTATATAAAAACATTATGAAAATAATTTTCAATACAAAAATAAAAGAAAAGTAAAACATGGTATTTATTTATCTTTTTTTTAAAAAAAGTATGTCTTGTAGAGGAAGTTGAAACTCAAATAATGGTCACGGCGGTGGAGATGTTGTTGTCGCCGCATACGTACGAAAAAAACATTCACTTTGTCGTTTAGTAAATTCTTCTTATATAAATATTACTTTTGAATAAACGTAAAAGTCAAAGGGGTTTATACACCGTATAAATGAAGGTTGTGTATAAAACAAAATATGCCTCAAAGAAAGGAGATTGAGACGAAGTCCCATACCTCAGGTCTGACTTGACTCGGTCGTTCTTTAATCTCCTGAATAATAAACATGAGTTAATTTATACTTGTTTAAGAACCTTTTTCTAGTTCATTATTCCTTATATATCTCTTATTTCCATGTCATGAACACTATGTAATTATTTATGTTAATAACGGTCGTTTTAACGATCATTGGTACTTGAGTCAAAAATAAGCCCTTTATAATTACCAGTTGTTCATGTATCCATTATATCCATAATGGTATTCATGATGTAGATATCATATATGTCATATATATCCAGTACATGCATGAATTTATAATATTACATAATCATTTAGAGGTAAGAAATGAAATGCACCGTTCATGGAGACGGTAAGCCGTACGTACGCATGAACGCTACTTTATTTCTATTTCGTATTTTATAGAATGGAATCATAATGATATAAAGGTATATTATAATTCCAGTATAATATCATATATAATATCATATTTCCATCCTTTATACGTCCCACATATGGTTTTTAACGAACCAAATCACTTTGAGGGGCGGTAGTCTGCACTTCCTTAAATGAAGATATCGCGTTTACCCATAATGGAAACCATAAAGGTATGCCCAAAATGAAAAAAAAAGAAGCATAAGGAAAACATAAAAATATTATATATCATATATAAATATAGTGACATCTTAATGGCCACCTTTGAAGGTGTTAAAATAATGTTGAACAATTATCGTTTCGGGAGGCATAAATTCACCATCCACGGAAACAGTATGTTCTTTAACCATTAGATGTAGGTGTGTGTAAGTGTAGCTCGAATCCTTCTTATAAAAACATCCTAGTATATTTAATATACTGGAGTTGTTACAAATGAAATGAATAAAAAGAGTTTAGGGGGTTGGAGAAGCAAAATAAAACAAAAAGACTCAAGTGAAGACATTACCTTAAAATCAGGTAACTCCCTTTGGTTTGAGTTCAAAGGCTTCCTTGGGAAGACTTATGCCCAAAGTGAGGCTTCAAGGAGTAAGAGAGGGATGTGTAGAGACAAAATGGGCTGGGTTTGGCCGAGCTTAAGGCTTTGGGAGTTTGGGTAAGGAGGTAGAGGTGGGGGTCTTTTATAAGAGGAGAGGAGGGGCACTCTTGGAATGTAAAGAAGTGTTACTTTATTTTAAAATTAGTTTCGGATTAAAAAGGTCCCAAATTGATATAATTATAGGGTAAGGTGATAAGGGTTCGAAATAAACCCATAAAATAGGTTTTGGACATGTGTAGTTTATAGATTTTACATTATCATTTCATTTTATTTAAATCCTTTATTAATGAGGTAATCGTTGCATCATCATGATGTCATAAATAATTTAATTTATTTAAAGTCTAAAAATTATTAAAAAATACTATGATCTAGGAAATATTTTTATATTTCCAATGACTATTTATAATCAAATATCGGACTTGTATAACCCCATGTAAAAATTGATGTAGTAAAACATCTCTTGTTTGTGTCATTTTTACTTTAACATTAAATAAAATGTTATTTATGTCATTTCCCAAACAAAGTGGCTCCATGGGGTCCCCAAGTTGACCCATGGATTGTCTTGGTCGGCCATGAAACATCCAATTAGTGTAGGACATGTTTCAAGCTCATCTCATATTATTAAAACATTATTTTAACCTTAAACTACACTAATTACCACTAATCGCGATTAAGAACTTAAAAGTAACTATTCACCAAAAAATTATTTTAATCTCATTGAACTACATTTTACATCTTAATGACATCCATGTATGTCGGATTTTTGAAAATCAAATCACAGAAGTGGCAAATTTTCATTTAAACAAAAAATCAGTTTCTTTAACTACCACTTAGTGGTTTCACTATTCATCAAAAATTGATGTTTTTCACAAAGATTCCAAAACATCACCCTAAGCTATATTTGATATTCCGATTTCAAAAATGATTTCTATTTCACAAAATTCAAAACATGTAGGTTGCATTAATTAATTTAATAACTAATTCCCGCTGTCATGACAAATAGCGTGTTTTTATGAAACAATAAGTATCAAAAGATTGACAGTAGTTTAAGTCCAATTTCAAAGTGAAATTGATTCCAATGACCACCATTGGATAAAATGGTAAAAATATATTCTAATTTCACTTCAAAACCAATTCAAAAGATAATCTAATAATATAAATAAATTAGATTAAAAATCAGTTTTGATGTAAAATGCAGTATTTTTCACTATTCATTAAAAATTGAACATTGTCAGAAAAATACCAAAAATTCACACAAAGTAAATTTTGAGGTCCGAATCATAAATAATAAGTTTATTTTGACAAAAATATCTTATAAAATTGTCAAAATATAGATTTAAAAATGGTTTTCCATTAAAAGGCAGTAAAACAATCTCTTAAAAAATATTAGTGTATTTCATGCTTAAGATTGGATTTATTTTCATTTTAAGCCTCTAAAACACTATCTTAATCATTAATAGACATAGATAAAATTATCTATTATTCATTACTTACTTGGGATGTTATAGTTGTAACACCCCAAGATTTCATAGTGTGTTAGTTCTTCAAAATAATTCAATAACTTTCACTACATGCAACACCAAGTTCAAGCACACCATGACTTACCAAACAAGCCGTTCAAAAGAGGTTATGAATAGTATTAGATAAATTTTAATGTTTATATAATCCTTATAATTTTAGAATCCATATTATGAGTTTCGTAGATATAATGCAAGAACAAATTCATTTTCAGTATTGCACTTTTATCAACTTTAATAGTGAACCCTTTTTAAATACTATATTTTAAACTTTTTGACTAAATGGGGACATCAAAAATTTAAAATGAAACATCCCAAGCTTCTACGGTACGCTTCTCTTTGAATAATGTGATAGCGTGTGTTGTACGCAACACCGAGTTCTAACACACCATAACTAATCAAACTAGCCGTTATGAATAGTAATACCTACTTTTTGAAATTATATATATTTTATATTTGAAAATGGACTTCATTTTTGGATTTGGAATATCGAATTTAGCCTAAGGTGAAATTTTGGTACATTTCGGATAACTTTCATATTTTGATGAATAGTGAAAATTACTAAGTTTTAATTAAAAACAACTTTTTTAATCAAAATAATTAAAAGTGATAAATTATGAATTTGAGTGGTTTTAAAGTATATTTAGAATATATTTTTACCATTTAATATAATGTTGGTCATTGGACATAATTTTACAATTAAACCGAACATAAACGAGTGTCAATCTTTTGATAGTTATTATCTCTTAAAAACACGCTTTTTGTTTTGACAGCGGGAATTAATTTTAAATTAATTTCTGCCACTTCTGTGTTTTGAATTTAGGAAAATGGATTCCATATTTGGAATCATGATGTTCAAATTGTGTGAATAGGTAACTTTTATTTTTAGACATTTTGAATAGTTACTGTGGTAAATATTTTATTTACCATGGTTAAAGGGTAAATCCGGTAAATAAGGGTTAAAAAATAATATTATAATAATACAAAATTACCCTAAAACGTGTCCTAACCTTATTGGTGGACACATACCCGACCATGGGCATCCTTGGGTCAATTTGGGGACCCCTTGGAGCCACTTGTATGTGGTAGGGACACATTATATTAATAAAGTTAAAATAAAAATAAAAATGGCATAAGCTTACATCTTTTAGCAGAACAATTTTTACATAGGGTTATACATGTTGGATTTTCGATTATAAATATTCATTAGAAAGATAAAAAGATTTCCTACATGATGATATTTTATTTATAATTTTTAGACATCAAATAAGTTAAATTATTAATGACACAATAATGATGCAATGTTTACCTCATTAATAAATCATTGAAATAAATAATATTATAATGATTAAAATATTATCTAAAACCTGTCCAATTCTTATTGGTTGATGTTATTTAGAATATTAGTCATCTTATCTTCGACCTCAATTATTTTTGGACCATTATAAACCGAATATAATTATATTATAAAGTAATACTTTTACTCTTTCCTAAAGAGCCCCTCCTCTCCCTTATAAAAGGAGACCACTTCTACTCATTCCTCACACCTCTCAAGCCACTTGGCTCGTCCAAACTCTGCCCAAATAAGCTCCCCACATCCCTCTCCTCCTCCTTGAAGTTTCCCCTTAGGCAGAAAGCATTTCAACAAGTCCTTTGGTTCCAACCAAAGTGAGTTACCTAAATTAAAGGTAACGATTTCTCTTAAATTATTTTCATTTATTTTGCTTCTTCAACCCCCAAAATCTTTTTATTTCCTTTCTTTTGTAACAACACCAGTATACTCAATATACTAGGATGTTGTTATAAGAAGGATTCAAACTACACATACACACAACTCCATCTAATGGATGATGAACATAATGTTTCTGTGGATGGCAAACTAACGCCTCACGGAACGATGATTGTTCAAATACATCTTACCGCCTCTCATGGTGGCCATTATGATGGCACTATAATTAAATATGACATTAATGATATATATTTTATATATAAGCTTCTGTAATTCTATTTTATTTCATACCATTATTCGTTTCATGTTGTATATACATACGATAATTTCATTTGAGGAAGTGCGGACTACCGCCCCCTTAAAATGATATGACTCGTTCATACCACACATGGAACGTATAAAGGATGGTGTTAATGAACTTAAGTAACATATATAAGATATTATATTATACTGGAATAGTAATATACCTATGTATCATTTGGATTCGATTCTTTTAAAATAAAAATTAAATGGAAATAGCGTTCGTGCGTACGTACGGACTACCGTCTCCACGAACGCGATGAGATTCATTCTCCATCGTATCCATTCAAGTATAATTATCATTTAATGATTTAAAAATGATGTTTAAGGACTTGATATCATTCTGGATATGAATAAGATACAACAAACATGACTTATGAAACAAAACATATAAAGAAAATGAGTAAGTTAACACCCGAAACGGCGATAATACTAAGATATTATTATCAAATCAATATTAAAAGATCATATATGATATCATATTAATGTATATGATTATTGTATAATTTAGTAACAATTATTTCACTATTATACAGGAGGTTAACCTACCCCAACCAAGGAAAAGTACAAGGTAAGGGATTTTCTTATCTCACTTTCAATTCTGTGAGATTTCCATTGTTCGCCACTAAATTATTGAAAGTGGTGTATTGTGTACTGCCATTTGATATATATTATCATGATTCTATTTATATTCATGTTATTCTGTAAATCATTTGGTGGTTATTAACTTTTGGCCATACGAATCAGTTGATTAACGTGGTAAGGGGTTTTCATCTCACTCCTTATTCTCATGAGATTCATGCCAAATTGCCACCATTACCTTTTGTGTGGTGTATGTACTGCCCATAATTATATTCTTTGTGTAATACACTATAATTTATGTGTACTTACATATTCATTGTATGATACCTCGTTCATGGGTTGTATGTTTCATAAGTTACCAAACTGGTAAAGGTTATTTCACAATCTCTTCATTATCCGAGGTTGTTTATACGTAATAATCTATTGGGATATCTTTATCATCCACATCCATGTTTCTTAAAAATGTATTTCAAAACATTTTTACTATTTACAAGAATATGGGTTAAAGTCATTTATACCCTTGTTTGACTTTTTATAAGAGGTTTATAAAGGAATCTTTCCGTCGTTTTCAAAACAAGGTCCTTTTTAACCTTTTCGACAGAATTGAGGTAAGAATGTTTTTTTTAACTTATACGGCGGGTGTGGTTATTTTACGCCGTTATAAAATCTTCAAAGCTTTCCTTACAAGCTTATAAGATTATTTTCAAAGAAAATGTTTTATTTTATATGGATCTTAAATGATTTCAAAATAAAAGGAGATATTTCTTTATAAAGAATTTTGATTTCATCTACGTCAACATCCTTTGATGGATTTTAAGATTATTTGAAGTTGATTTATTATGATACAAAACTTCTATATTGTTTTGAAGGTTTTGTGATATGATTGACTGTGGATGTGCTATTTTTATACCATTCATAGTTTATGGTTAATGTATTGACATTTCATATGCTAGTTCCAATAAGAATGTTTATGTTATATTTCAATCTTTACTTCATATGAATGTGTTGGACAAGTATGTTCCAGGTTGGGGACTGGTTAAAGTAAGCCCTCGAGGTTGGGGACTGGTAAAAGTAAGCCCTCCAGGTTGGGGACTGGTAAAAGTAAGCCCTCCAGGTTAGGGACTGGTAAAAGTAAGCCCTCCGGGTTGGTGTCCGGTTATTAGAGGCACTCCGGGTTGGTGTCCGGTTATTAGAGGCACTCCGGGTTGGTGTCCGGTTATTAGAGGCACTCCGGGTTGGGTTCCGGTTACAGTTAGCCCCAAGGTCTTGGGACGAGGCCTTGAAAAGTAATTAAAGTTTAGCATTATGCATTCCAACATTATGAAAGTGGTTATTGATTTTTTCATGTGATTATTCGATTAGTAGAATATCCATGTGAATAAGTAAATGGCATTATTTCATTTTATTTATTCCATACCATGTTGAAAGTTCATATTTAAAAGGCTTTTGTTTTAGTTATACATTGCCTTAAATGTTTATTCTTATTTATGAAAGTTTCCGCTATATTGTTATCCTTACTGGGCATTTGAGCTCACCCCTTTTCTATGTTTTATTTTTCCCAGGATGTGAAGAAGTAAGTTATGAATGACCTGCAGGGATTTTATGAGGGGTTAATAGTGTGGATTTTGGAAACATTATGTTGTTGTAGTAGTTTTTCATTTTATGATGTAATGTAAAACTTATGAATATATCTAGTATTTCCAAGGCTACTAAACCAATCGGTCTTTCGAGATTTGATCATTCTTGTGATCATGCCAATGTTATGTAATAATGCACCGACTCTGGGTAGCTGGGGTCGGGGCGTTACAGTTGGTATCAGAGGAAGTTTAGTACAAACCTTGGAATCTAGATTTAGATAAACTCTGATTAGAGCACGTAGACCTAAGATGAACTTTGAGGATTAGTATAGAAGAACTTCCTAGAATTTTGGTATTGTAGAGATTTTGTGAGTTTTCCAAGCAATACATCCCTGTCTGGATACGAGCAGTAGAGGCGGCTCTGGCACAGATGTACCTAGGGGTAAAACCCGAAAACACCGCTTTGAGCTAGACTCGAATGGGAACTGGTGCACGACAATGGGCCTTGCTGCACTCTTGGTTACGACACTCCCGGGGGATATGCTTAGGATAATTCTCATTTTCTTTACAAACCATTATGAAGGGTTTATGAGTATATACATCCTCAAATGAGACATTTTTATGATTATGGATTATATCCATAAATAGTTCAATTTATGTTAAGTGTTTTATAAGTATGGGATTATGTATTTTGATTCATAAACTGATCTAGTGTATTCCATTGTTTAGAAATGGCGCCCAGTATAAAGAATGAGAACTCCAGAAATGCACATGATCCAAAGAGAAGGAAGGATCATATCTTTCATGGTCTTAAGCTAGATTTTATAAGAGAAATAGTCTCCCATGTATTATCATCATATGAAGAAATAATATCATGTGTTGATAAGATAAGTAAAGAGTTTACTGAGTCCTATGGCTTTGAAGGGAATCAAGAGACGAAAAGGATAGAAGAGAGAAAGATGGATAAAGGGAAGAGGGAAAAGAAGAATTTTCCCATATGTGGTAACTGTGGAAAGAAACACCCTGGAACTTGCCTGAAAGGAATGGGAGTTTGTTATAAGTGTGGAGGAAAAGGGAACAAAGTACATGACTGCAAGGGTAAGAAAATGGTTTCAAATGTACAATGCTTCATTTGCAAGGAGTTTGGACACTACGCGAACCTATGTCCCAGTCATCAGACTATGCCGCAAATAATGCTATTGGATAATAATCAAGTTATGACACTACCACAGATTAAGAGGAATGATTAGAGTTATTATGTTGATTATATCAATTGAGTGTTGTATCAACAATGTACTTGTTATAATAATTATGGAGTATATAAAGATTGTACTGCAGTACTATTTCATTAAGGACTTGAGATGGTGTGGAACAAAGAAAAGTGACTCAGTAGCAGGTTAAATGTTTGGAAAATATATGGTTGAGAGAAAGATAAACCATAATATGGTTCAGATACCGAGGTGGTGATTTTAGAATAATACATGATTGATTTGGATAAATTAAATTGGATATTATTGACTACCTTGAAGGTGATTAATGATTTTTATATTCCATCATTGTTGGGGTTTAAAACATTTTTGGATTAATGAAGTATATCCATCATTCTATATGGAATAAGGGACATGAATGTAATCAATAAGGAATATGGTAAATACATGATGAAGGTATTCATATGCTATTACGGGGTAAAAAGGATCTATATTATGTATACCTTCCTTATAAATGTTGGACTGTGAGTTTGGATAGAAGTATTTTGAATAGTTCTAGTTTGGATTATTTTGGATTTCCATAAAAGGACAACCCGGAGGTCGGGTGACAACCCGTCGCGTCCGGCAAGGCTGCGAGACTTGAACCCGCAACCGAAGGGCGACAAGGGTGTATCACCTACCACTGGCCCAAGAGATGTCCTGGATTAAATAATGTAGTTTTTATTAAAACATCTTGTAGATGAATTATAAATTCCTTTATTTTGGAACCCCATACGAATAGTGTAAATAGAATTTTTTTACATTATATTATCTTTTAGAGTGAAAGATGAGTTTGTGGTAGAAATTTATTAATGGATAAAACTCTAATTATAAAGTAAGTATATCTTCTTATGATCTTAGCCAATCTCATAAATAAATTCCTCAATATTAAGAAAAGAAACTTAGAAAAAAAATGTTTTCCTAGATGGTACCTTAAATCATCACTAATTTATGGCTTTGGGATTGTTGGCCTTTTCATAGCCATGTTCTCTACCACTCTCCATCAGGTAATTGATGGTTATATTTTTCTTCCATATCCATATTTTACTACATGGAATCCTAGTATTTGTTATTTTCGGTAATCTTCATACTTTCGACTCTTTATTTTAAATAGAGGCCTCATTAATTCATTTTTCGATGTGGAATTTCAACTAATATATTTTTAAACGTCAAAAATGTGTTATCCTAATACCCTATGTTTTGTTGAACCGATGGTATTTCAAATCATCATAGATTGATGAATTTAAGGACCTCAATTTTATACTTGTTTGTGATTGATGACCTCAATCACTACCTATAAATATTTACATTTTTCCTCCAATTATATGTCTCAAATTGCCACCAATGTTCTCCTAATCGAGATCGTAATTTGGTGGTGACCCTTTCATTTCTCTTTTCCTCATATTAAGACTAAATTTTAGTAACCCAATTACCGATGTGGGTTTTCCCACAAATATATTATCTATTTTCAACCTTTTATTTTCGAAGAACAATTTCAAATTGCGAGGACGCAATTTATTGAAGGAGGGGAGAATGTAACACCCCAAGATTTCATAGTGTGTTAGTTCTTCAAAATAATTCAATAACTTTCACTACATGCAACACCAAGTTCAACCACACCATGACTTACCAAACAAGCCGTTCAAAAGAGGTTATGAATAGTATTAGATAAATTTTAATGTTTATATAATCGTTATAATTTTAGAATCCATATTATGAGTTTCTTAGATATAATGCAAGAACAAATTCATTTTCAGTATTGCACTTTTATCAACTTTAATAGTGAACCCATTTTAAATACTATATTTTAAACTTTTTGACTAAATGGGGACATCAAAAATTTAAAATGAAACATCCCAAGCTTCTACGGTACGCTTCTCTTTAAATAATGTGATAGCGTGTGTTGTACGCAACACCGAGTTCTAACACACCATAACTAATCAAACTAGCCGTTATGAATAGTAATACCTACTTTTTGAAATTATATATATTTTATATTTGAAAATGGACTTCATTTTTGGATTCGGAATATCGAATTTAGCCTAAGGTGAAATTTTGGTACATTTCGGATAACTTTCATATTTTGATGAATAGTGAAAATTACTAAGTTTTAATTAAAAACAACTTTTTTAATCAAAATAATTAATAGTGATAAATTATGAATTTGAGTGGTTTTAAAGTATATTTAGAATATATTTTTACCATTTAATATAATTTTGGTCATTGGACATAATTTTACAATTAAACCGAACATAAACGAGTGTCAATCTTTTGATAGTTATTATCTCTTAAAAACACGCTTTTTGTTTTGACAGCGGGAATTAATTTTAAATTAATTTCTGCCACTTCTGTGTTTTGAATTTAGGAAAATGGATTCCATATTTGGAATCAGTATGTTCAAATTGTGTAAATAGGTAACTTTTATTTTTAGACATTTTGAATAGTTACTGTGGTAAATATTTTATTTACCATGGTTAAAGGGTAAATCCGGTAAATAAGGGTTAAAAAATAATATTATAATAATACAAAATTACCCTAAAACGTGTCCTAACCTTATTGGTGGACACATACCCGACCATGGGCATCCTTGGGTCAATTTGGGGACCCTTTGGAGCCACTTGTACGTGGTAGGGACACATTATATTAATAAAGTTAAAATAAAAATAAAAATGGCATAAGCTTACATCTTTTAGAAGAACAATTTTTACATAGGGTTATACATGTTGGATTTTAGATTATAAATATTCATTAGAAAGCTAAACAGATTTACTACATCATGATATTTTATTTATAATTTTTAGACATCAAATAAGTTAAATTATTAATGACACAATAATGATGCAATGTTTACCTCATTAATAAATCATTGAAATAAATAATATTATAGTGATTAAAATATTATCTAAAACCTGTCCAATTCTTATTGGTTGATGTTATTTAGAATATTAGTCATCTTATATTTGACCTCAATGATTTTTGGACCATTATAAACCGAATATAATTATATTATAAAGTAATACTTTTACTCTTTCCTAAAGAGCCCCTCCTCTCCCTTATAAAAGGAGACCACTTCTACTCATTCCTCACACCTCTCAAGCCACTTGGCTCGTCCAAACTCTTCCCAAATAAGCTCCCCACATCCCTCTCCTCCTCCTTGAAGTTTCCCCTTAGGCAGAAAGCATTTCAACAAGTCCTTTGGTTCCAACCAAAGTGAGTTACCTAAATTAAAGGTAACGATTTCTCTTAAATTATTTTCATTTATTTTGCTTCTTCAACTCCCAAACTCTTTTTATTTCCTTTCTTTTGTAACAACACCAGTATCCTAAATATACTAGGATGTTTTTATAATATGGATTCAAACTACACATACACACAACTCCATCTAATGGATGATGAACATAATGTTTCTGTGGATGGCAAACTAACGCCTCACGGAACGATGATTGTTCAAATACATCTTACCGCCTCTCATGGTGGCCATTATGATGGCACTGTAATTAAATATGATATTAATGATATATATTTTATATATAAGCTTCTGTAATTCCATTTTATTTCATACCATTATTCTTTTCATGTTGTATATACATACGATAATTTCATTTGAGGACGTGCGGACTACCGCCCCCTTAAAATGATATGACTCGTTCATACCACACATGGAACGTATAAAGGATGGTGTTAATGAACTTAAGTAACATATATAAGATATTATATTATACTGGAATAGTAATATACTTATGTATCATTTGGATTCGATTCTTTTAAAATAAAAATTAAATTGAAATAGCGTTCGTGCGTACGTACGGACTACCGTCTCCACGAACCCAATGAGATTCATTCTCCATCGTATCCATTCAAGTATAATTATCATTTAATGATTTAAAAATGATGTTTAAGGACTTGATATCATTCTTGATATGAATAAGATACAACAAACATGACTTATGTAACAAAACATATAAAGAAAATGAGTAAGTTAACACCCGAAACGGCGATAATACTAAGATATTATTATCAAATCAATATTAAAAGATCATATATGATATCATATTAATGTATATGATTATTGTATAATTTGGTAACAATTATTTCACTATTATACAGGAGGTTAACCTACCCCAACCAAGGAAAAGTACAAGGTAAGGGATTTTCTTATCTCACTTTCAATTCCGTGAGATTTCTATTGTTCGCCACTAAATTATTGAAAGTGGTGTATTGTGTACTGCCATTTGATATATATTATCATGATTATATTTATATTCATGTTATTCTATAAATCATTTGGTGGTTATTAACTTTTGGCCATACGACTCAGTTGATTAACGTGGTAAGGGGTTTTCATCTCACTCCTTATTCTCATGAGATTCATGCCATATTGCCACCATTACCTTTTGTGTGGTGTATGTACTGCCCATAATTATATTCCTTGTGTAATACACTCTAATTTATGTGTACTTACATATTCATTGTATGATACCTCTTTCATGGGTGGTATGTTTCATAAGTTACCAAACTGGTAATGGTTATTTCACAATCTCTTCATTATCCGAGGTTGTTTATACGTAATAATCTACTGGGATATCTTTATCATCCACATCCATGTTTCTTAAAAATGTATTTCAAAACATTTTTACTATTTACAAGAATATGGGTTAAAGTCATTTATACCCTTGTTTGACTTTTTATAAGAGGTTTATAAAGGAATCTTTCCGTCGTTTTCAAAACAAGGTCATTTTTAACCTTTTCGACAGAATTGAGGTAAGAATGTTTTTTTAACTTATACGGCGGGTGCGGTTATTTTACGCCGTTATAAAATCTTAAAAGCTTTCCTTACAAGCTTATAAGATTATTTTCAAAGAAAATGTTTTATTTTATATGGATCTTAAATGATTTCAAAATAAAAGGAGATATTTCTTTAAAAAGAATTTTGATTTCATCTACGTCAACATCCTTTGATGGATTTTAAGATTATTTGAAGATGATTTATTATGATACAAAACTTATATATTGTTTTGAAGGTTTTGTGATATGTTTGACTGTGGATGTGCTATTTTTATACCATTCATAGTTTATGGTGAAAGTATTGACATTTCGTATGCTAGTTCCAATAAGAATGTTTATGTTATATTTCAATCTTTACTTCATATGAATGTGTTGGACAAGTATGTTCCAGGTTGAGGACTGGTTAAAGTAAGCCCTCCAGGTTGGGGACTGGTAAAAGTAAGCCCTCCAGGTTGGGGACTGGTAAAATTAAGCCCTCCAGGTTAGGGACTGGTAAAAGTAAGCCCTCCGGGTTGGTGTCCGGTTATTAGAGGCACTCCGGGTTGGTGTCCGGTTATTAGAGGCACTCTGGGTTGGGTTCCGGTTACAGTTAGCCCCAAGGTCTTGGGACGAGGCCTTGAAAAGTAATTAAAGTTTAGCATTATGCATTCCAACATTATGAAAGTGGTTATTGATTTTTGCATGTGATTATTCGATTAGTAGAATATCCATGTGAATAAGTAAATGGCATTATTTCATTTTATTTATGCCATACCATGTTGAAAGTTCATATTTAAAAGGCTTTTGTTTTAGTTATACATTTCCTTAAATGTTTATTCTTATTTATGAAAGTTTCCGCTATATTGTTATCCTTACTGGGCATTTGAGCTCACCCCTTTTCTATGTTTTATTTTTCCCAGGATGTGAAGAAGTAAGTTATGAATGACCTGCAGGGATTTTATGAGGGGTTAATAGTGTGGATTGTGGAAACATTATGTTTTTGTATTAGTTTTTCATTTTATGATGTAATGTAAAACTTATGAATATATCTAGTATTTCCAAGGCTACTAAACCAATCGGTCTTTCGAGATTTGATCTTTCTTGTGATCATGCCAATGTTATGTAATAATGCACCGACTCTGGGTAGCTGGGGTCGGGGCGTTACAATAGTCAAACTATTAAATTATTTGTTACATTGAGAGAATGTTTTATGAAAAATATAATTTTAATTCTTCCTTCATTGGTTATTATAAATTCCATGTTGAGTTGAGATAAAAAGTTTCCTCTCCCCATTTTCCTCATCATAAGTCATGATATGATATTATTCTTCCTCAATAAGAAAATAATTTTTTTCAATGGAATCTCATTATATTTTCTAGATTCTATTCACCCTGGGTTTCAATTATATTAATTTTTATTTATTTGATCGATACAAATTATAGATTTGCAACTAAATATTGAGTAGTTAATAAAGTATCCAAAAAAAATATTTTTTCTATGCTTTTTAGGATATATTTTAATCCTATATTGTCAACTCCTTAGTGTCTCACCTCTCTTGTATCTCCATCCTCCATACACTACATCATTATTATACCATAATAACCCCAAAATAAGAAAATCATCATATGTAATATTCAATTATTTAATCCTCTATACTTATTTATATCTTATTTGTAGAATCATGAATGTTTATTTTTCATTAGTGCTTCAGATATTTCACAATATTTTTCATTCCTTTATCCTTTCTAATAAATCCTCCAGTATTTGAAATCCTGACATCAAAACGTTGACCGATTTTTCTGTAGTCTCACAAATCGTTCGGAAGGATACAACATTTTTTCTAAGAGACTGAACACATTTTTTTTTCTATTCTATATGATTATTAAGACCATTAATCATTTTTTATATCCCTTCATCCTTTAAATTAAAATAAAAAACTTCTATAGGTGTTATATGAGTATACATATATTCTATAAAAATATTTTTTGAACAAGGAATTTATCATCATGTAGATATATTTATTATTATATTCCTTATGTAATAAAAAAATCATATGGTTTTTATTATGGGTAATTTATAATTCCTTAAATGCTCATTTAGGTTCAACATTCAGGACAATAAGTATTTTTAGTTCTTATTCTTACAGAATTTAACATTTATTTTTATTTAAAAAATCCATCATATTATATATTTCAATTAAAATAAATAGAATATCATCATCCTTAATAACCATTAATCAACACCTTTTTCATTATATGATATTTTTTCAGCAAGAACCAATTTCTAGTTAGTTTTCTAGATATAATGTTTTGTGTTGTGGTAAAGATTCTTTTAGATTTTTATACATCATCATAATTATTGTTATCATTCCTTAGATATAATTATATTATATTATTAACCATTACATAATTAATGCAATCTAACAAAAAATTCCTTCCTAACTCTCTTTGACCCACATTAATTTTTGACCACTAGTGATAGGATCTCATCATTGAATTATTAATAATTTCATTAAACTATATGTATATCAAAATTTACCATATATTTCAGTGTAATCTCAACCCAAGATTATTTAGATGTGATTCATATATTCACATTATTTTTTAAACCACTAGTTTGGTGAGAATATCACCAATATATATTTTTTGGAATCTCATTGTTCAATACTCAAGAACATGTCATTGTAGAATTATCATAATCATTTGAAAATTTTACTAATAATTTCCATTATCATTAATATATTCACAATTTACATGGATTTAAACATGGAATGAAATGAGGTAGGTGTGAAACCATCAATATTTTAAATTAGCATCATCTTGAAATCATTATATTTATTGAGAAAAAAATTTATTTTTTATTATTTTCAAATGTTATCCCCTTCATAAATATTACTAAATTTTCCTAAAATGGATTTTATTGATGGGTAGAACATATCCTACATATGTATTTTTAACTATTTTACATCTAATTCATTTTATTACATTACATAATGATTAATATTTTTTTATTGGTTTCAGTGATAAAATTTTCAATAACATCATTGACTAGTATTCAATTAATTATAGAATCAAAAACATCAGGTTTCAGTGATAGTAATTGATATCCAAAACGAACAACCCAAATTTAGATGTTACAAACACTATGTAAGAAAACAATATTTTTATTTATCAATTTAACCAATATAAAAACATTATAATTATATATATTTTTAGGATCAATCCATTTAACACAAATACAACTTATTATAAGTATGATCCCAATACACAGAAAGAGGATGAGGTAAATTATGGTCTTCCATTATTCTCAAATTCTAGTGGATATTATTCTCATGTTAGTAATAATGTATTATAATTATCATTCTTTAGTGAAGCAAAATATACTTGTTATAATGTTAATATTGGTACATGAATATTTTATATGGTTCACCATAAAAGGATTCATCCATGGAACATACATTGATGGTGTGTCAGTGCACTAGGGGAGAATAAATCACATGCAATGGGTAAAAAAATTTCAAAAAAGATTCATCATAAATACCTGAAATACTCCAAATGGTTAAATATTATCACTCTATATTGAGATATAGAATATAAAAAAATTGATAGGATGGTGGATTATAATTATTTTTTTATAATAGATAAACTCAAGACCCATAATAGTATTACCATTGAACTTCAATTCCACCTTCAATTTATGAGTATTCGATGGATTTTTATATAGTAATTACCCTTATGTCAACATAGCACTGAATGATATATATTATTAGGTCATATTATTATTAACTCATTCAATTATTTTTTCCCAATACATTTGAATTCATATAATTACCTGCATTTTATATCAATTAAGTTTAAAACCACGATTTTCCCAATATAAACATCTCAATAAAATATCATGAATTTGTAACCAATGATATATAACCCTTAAATTTTTATTATATCCCCATAATAGTAAATATTTTCATTATTCTGAAATGTTTATATTTTCATGGATTACATCAATTAAACATTGAAAAAATCTACAAGATTCTCTTTCTATATACACATTCACATTAAAAAGAGTGTGACCTTTGAAATAAAACAAGAAAACAATACGACTTTACATTATATCCATCATATTATATTATTTTTATTGTATTTCATAATTCGTGACTATATTAATTATCAATCATATCTAATGATGGAGAATAAAAAAACCTTATGTATTTATTTTTCATTACAACTTACTCATTAATATAATATATAGAAGCTTAAATGTATACTATCATCATTTGAGAGACATTTAATATCATCAAGATAGAATTTGTATACTTATCTAGCGACCATTATGTATCAGGAAATTTTAATATTTATATAATCACCTTTATATATCAGCCTGGTTAGCATTACATTTTATATTGGTTACCTTTTTGTATCATCCATGTTATCTTTACATATTATCCAAATTACCTTTATGTGTTGGCATGTTATGTTAATATAACAACAATTTACTAAATTCTCATAAATCTAAAATATTACAACCATGTATGCTCAAATATAAACATCTTCATATATATCAAACTACGTCCAGTGATTTCCAATGGACTTTTATATGAGTAATATTTAATAACCTAGACAATTATATATCAATAAAAAAATTTCCATAGAAATATTTCCATTATAGTAGTATAGTCATTCTCCCCGATTGATAAGAAAATCAAAAGGCTTTCACCTATTCCATGACTAATCACTATGAAAGAATGTTTTAACAAATTTTCTAATCTATAATGAGTCAAATATCTTTGTATCATATTAATATGATCATTACTAGGATATTAATATTGGAAAATCCATCCTTTATTCAATATCTAATTCCAAATTTTTTGTGTCTCCTCCTATATTATTGCAATAAAAAAATTTAAAACAAATAGAAACACAAATAATATATACAAAAAGTAATTTAGAATGGGTATATGTGAGGTTTCATTTATATTTTTGTCAACACAATCTCCCATTTCTTATAACAAGGGAATTCTGTGAAAATATCCACATCCTCCATATTATACCCTATTTTTAATCATCACCAGAAATTTTTTATATTAATTTTTTTCTGAAATTTAGTCCACCTTTTCTATACAAATTTAAATGATCAGTTTATTCTTTATAATCAATCAAATTTATTTTCTACTAATCAAAAAAATCATCTGATCATGGATTTTCAATCTATAATGACCCTAACCTAATCTATATCCATGTAGACATACAAATATCTATCTTAAATTTCATAATATAAAAAACCATTCAAAAGGGTTCCTTGAATATACCTAATCATATGTTTTATAACAAACTTATTCTTATCCATGTGGTATAATTGAATACATGAATCCAATAATATAACAATTGTTTTTGGTTTTTTGTGATGAGACTCAATATTCCTCAAATTATTATCTAATTAACTTTTTAATTAACTATATTTCCATCCTATTTTTTATTGATTTATTCCAACTATAATTTCTATTTATTTATTTCTATATTATATCTCAATTTTATCATTAGATCATTCGAAAAAAATCCCATAATATAAAAATGTATAACTATTGTTGACGGACTATTGAACCAATAAAATTCAATGGTTCTTCAGTTTTTGATATATCAAATAATTTTTAGCTTCTATAAAAATGTTCCCAACCAAAAATACTATAACATAGGTGAGTGTTTCCATTTATAAATATATTATTCAACCTAAAAACCATTGATTCATCATATATAGTAAGATGTGTCATTGGTTATTCAATTTAGAAATTATAATTACAAATATATATAAGAATTTCATCTTGAAATATATTTTTTAGGTTTTTAATTTCCATTGAATACTGACATCTAAAAAGTGTCAAATCATGATATTTATTTCCACCAACATGATGAATTTTCCAAAAATAATTACTTCTACTTATAAATATCCAATCTACATCAAACTTTATTTAGTTTAGATCACCTTTCCATTCACATTTTGTAAATATTTTTTTCCTAAACATTGTTCCTTGAAAATTATGATTCGCCAGACTTTTCACATGGCCCATGTATATTTTTTATCTACATGATCTTACTCCTCATTCATGGCCATTAAACATGACTAATAGTTTATTGGTTTTTCAAATGAGTACTATTCTATTTGAGAAAATTGAAATGTTTTTTAAGTAGATATCATCCTCTTTAAATATTTTTTGTATATTGTTTCATCATTTATATTTGGATATTCGATCTAAACATATCTCATTCCCTATTGAGTCACTAGGTATCCCCATTCAATAACATCATGATCCATTGATTAGTCATAAAATTCTAATTTCAATGTTGAAATTTTTATGAAACTAATTTTAAAATAAATTTCTTTTATTAATAAATACACTACTCATCTATAGAATTATAGACCTATTCAAAACTTATCTTTATACATTTTTTTTAGAACTATGTTCCACGGTCTCATTAAGGCTATTATTAAGACAATTATAGAACTTTTTGTTAAATGTGTCTTAAAAAATATCCATTCATATTCTTTATATCCACCTTTACCCTGATAAAATTCTTTATTCTAAATTTAACACATACTAAAAAACAGATTTATTTACTTTAATGTCGTCCTTATTCCATGTCACATCTCATATTCAATACTTTTCTACCTAAATCATTGAAAATAATGAAATATAGTGTAAAAATATAAATACATGGAATCCTTATAATAATTATTAGAGATTACACATTCGATGAACATTGTATTTTCAATGTTCTTTACCAATTGATATCACATTTATGAAGAATATTTCTATGAAATTCTATTAAACTGCGTAATAAAATAAATTTCATAGTTTTTCGTTATATAAACATGACTCAAACCACTATGTTATAATCCTCATCAAAAAATGATGTATCTCTCAACCAATAATATAGGAAACAATAATTGAACTCACACATCGGTGTGAATCATTCTAGTAGACTTGAATCCTTCTTATTTTTCTTCAACAAGTAGGAATGTCTCACCATTTACCACTTAAAAGTAATCGCATATATTCAAAGGCTTTAATATTTCATTTTTAATTTTTTTACAACTAATAATTTTGATAAAATTTCTATACATTGTCGATGAATATGTTTAAGACTTTAGTTTGGATTGGGTACCCTGGACACAACTCCCATATGTACTTTGATTACTATTAATCATACGAAGAATGAAATATATAAAATGTGTTTCACTTAACATCATGTTAATGTTTCATGTGCATATAGAATTATTAACCAAATA
The DNA here is from genome assembly GCA_963277665.1 of Viscum album. Classification (NCBI taxonomy): domain Eukaryota; kingdom Viridiplantae; phylum Streptophyta; class Magnoliopsida; order Santalales; family Viscaceae; genus Viscum; species Viscum album. Next base: position 1,100,226,953 of record OY728157.1, read on the forward strand.
TTTGTATATTAGATATCATATAATAATGTATTAATAGTTATAAACAATAATGAGAACCATGAAATACTATGAGAGTAATCTTAAAGTCATATTCTATTGTCTAGATATGCCATAGTAACTGGATGTAGATGATATCTAACTCGTAGGTTCTAGTGGATCATAATCATTGAGAATTATTCTCATGATGTTTTTTCTTAGTGATCTCAGGTTTGGGATATCTAAGGACTAGACCACTAATTGTAACATCGCATGTTTATGGGGTCATTGGTCATTCTGATATTTGATAGTGTGTACTTGGCTATTTAATTAAGATCAATATCAATGTGTTCAATTTTTGTTTACACATTGATTTAATAATAATCACATGGAATTGATGTATTTGATATGTTTCTTGTGTTGGTTGTTCAATTAGTGATATGGAATTTGTAGAATGATCAAGACATGAATTCCACATCCGAATGGAAGGGATAAATCTGAACAATTTGACGGTGATTATACTAACATTATAAAATACCTGGATTTAGAAATTGATGATAAGTCTATCTAATATTGTAAGTGAATAAAAATTGTAACAATGGATAATGATATGAAGTCTACATCAATATTTAATAGACATTGTAAGAAAATATTTCTTGTTACATGACACATGTTTGTTGAAATTTATCATATCTATGATATTTATTACCTCCTTAAGGTATTTCCTGGATTGGTCGACACTACTCTTGGATTGGTAGTTACACTCAGTTTTATTGAGATAGGGGTCCAATTGGTCACACATTAATTGAATTAACTTGTTACACCTATTCTGTTGAATAAGAGTTTAGGATGAAGTGGGACTTTGTGTGGGGGCTCATAAAAATTCATGTGTGATTGATCATAATTATAAATAAATTCAATTATATTTCTCAACTTAAGAATAATAATTTATAATTTTTTTATCAATTTATTCATAACTTATTTGAAAATTAAACAGAATAAAAGAGAATACAAATTTTTGAATTAATAATACATGTACAACATTTGTTAACATATCAGGGGGGATTACCAGTTGAGTAAATGGTTCATATTTTTACGTAGGAAAAGTAAATATTTTCTCAATATAGTGATAAAATATTCATGATTCTACTATCTATGTTATAATTTCATAACTGTGTTTTTAGGCATTTTAACAGTTATGGTCATATAGGGACCGAATCACATTTTTTGGGAACAAAAACCCTAATAATAATTGTTTTTTTAATCCCCAAATTTTGTTGACAACAATTTCCAAGAATTTTTGAGATAAAACATTTTATCTTACTTGTTTTAAAGATATGACCTCAAGGAAGAATAATTTTTATTGATTCCCTATCTCGAATGAAACACATGTTCTTCACATGACCGAAAGGATATCATAAAGCACTTTGGGGTCCTGTGATAACAATCATGATTTTAAAAACTGTGATTTAGGAGTCATAGTGCATGTGTGGATGATCTACGAGAAACCTCACTTAGTTTCATCAGGAAATGACATACCAACATTGAGAAAAATAATCTTGTTATTTCAAAAAAATAGTGCATCAGTTATAGTGTTGTTCAATTTTCCCATCCGAAATAAACTAAATTGCATGTGAAAGATGAAAATACCAGAATGGTTTATTTCAAATTAATTATTATTAACAAATATATATGACCAAAAATTTTAAAAACATAATTTTCAAACATCAGTAATATACTGGGTTGCATTAGTTGGTATTGAGCCTAATGATTGATTTTTTTAATTGTAAACCTCAAAAAATTGATTAATTTTTTTGATTAAAAAATATGTGTTTTATATGGTAAAAACAGAACTTGTAGCCTCTTGATCCATGTATTTAAATATAATATATTATTATTATAAGAATTATGGTATTATAGGATTAATTAAGATTTATATATATACGGTATATGTATATATATTATATTTATATATGTATAATTTAAGCGTAGTATTATATTATCATTTGATGAGGCTTGATGTGAATGTGATTTTACAAAAGGTTGAAAATGAAATAAAAAATGATGAATGTGGTCCACACACCTTAAATAGGGTGTGTACATCCCCCTCCACACCATAACTGTTGGTAATTTTTTTTTGTACCTCCCATTATAGTGGGATAATGAAAAAACAATATATATATATAGTGATCCATACAGTGCCATGCTTATGTGAACTATATTCGATATAGATCTCATCTAGTTCTCCCTTTATTTCATGAGACTATGCGATTACAGATCTAGACTTCCAAATCAATTAGACCAATTTTAATCCCAAAATAATTTTTTGGGGTCCTGCATTGGGTCCAAATAGACCAGTAATTTTTTTTAAGAAATTGGAAAATTAAATATAAAATCCTGGAATTTAATAAAAATATTTGAGTATTCAAGGGATATATAAATTATTATTTATATTTATTTTAATTCATGTTAATAAATTAAAATTTATCCCTTTTTAATTTTTCCAATTTTAAAATTATTTATGAATTTTTTCACATTGACTAATCATAAGGTAAGACCAACCAATACATGTTTAGTCAATTATTTATTTAATTTATTGATTTCAATTAAGTTTTTTAATGTTATAATTACATTATAGTGTTCTACATATCATCCCTTATTATTTAAATGTACAAGGTCCTATGTTTCCACATTTGAGTGATAAAATTTATTATTATACAATTATTTCCCCGCAACTGTGTGATTATACGTTGTAATAATGTTCAATTAAGTCTGTGGTGTCATGGTTCAAGTCAAGGGCTTGGATAAAACAAATGGAAAAAATTTATGGTAGTCATGGGAACTACAATTATATTCTTTTATTTACTTAATGAATGCCCATATGGTCTCGGTTATATAATTATTCACTCATTTTATTAACCGAAAGTTAAATTCGCTTGATTTCATCATTATTTATATCTTATCATATCATTTGAATATTTTATTATTTTATTCAGGTGAATTTATTATTCATGATCACATAATATGATAAAAAATACATAGATTAAATTAATATACGCAGTGAATATTTTCTATTTAATTCTTAATTAAGGTGAAAGTGAGATCTAATAAATCCAGATTGTTAAATATAAAAGGATTTCACTAGATGAGATAAATTACGACCCCTAAAAGTAATGTTAAGAAAAAATGTCTACCATTAATTCAATTAAAATAATATTTTACTTACTTATCAATAATATTTTAAGGTTCCTCTTACTATTGGGTGATAATTAAAAATCAGTGGGTATACTAAAATAATATTGGTAGCAAAAAATTACCCATAACATTATTTTTGAATCTTTAGAGGAATAGTGTTGATCAATGTATGATATTCCGTTGAAAGATATGATACACCACTTAATCGATAATGTACTCATGAGTAAATGGGGTTAGCTAGTCAAAAGTATTTCTTAGTCTCTTAGTTGAATATTTATTACACTGATCATACTATTAATATAGGTTTCATGGATCGATATTAATATAATAGTAAAGTAACATATTATTCCTAATATAGAACATCTATGATACAAATATTATATATAATATTTAGATTCATAATCAAAAAATAATTTAATGATATATAATCGTAGTCAAAAAATTAAAATATATTATATTTACTTGTCCTTGATAAAATTGAAACAACCCTTTTTCAATTTGACTGTGATAAATATTGGATAATGAAAATATCCAAACCGTACACATCATCCAATATTGTAACAAGTTCTTCCATATAATACTACAGCAATAATTGGTTAATTACATATTGGAATCCCCATTTCCCACTAAGAGTCCACATGAAATAACAATGGGGGATAATGATAAATATAAGAAACATATGGATGATTAACTAGATGTTCACTGATATTTGTTTTCTATGTATAGTGAAGAAAAAATTCCATCATAAAATGGTTCCTTAAAAATAAAATCTTATCATCAAGTGTTATAATAGGAGATAGACCAACATAATATATATAATATATCCAGTGCACTTTATAAATTTAGGCAGAAACATGTGAATTGATTTGGACCCCATAAACTAAATATGATCGAGTACATTGTGAGACTAGAATCCATTAGGTAAAATTTGAACCATGAACATATACCTAATATCATTATTTCCATTTCACCAAATTCCTTCTAAAAATTCATTCTAAATTATAATATGGATAACTTGAAAAAGTCTCAATTATATATTATTGTTTTAGTTTTAAAAATAGATAACTATATAGAGAATTATATATATTCAATTATAATAATTAAAAATATTTGTAAATTAATGGATGAGGTGACAAAGAAAAATTATATTTCAAAGATGTAAAAAACCCTCCCCTCCATGAATCCAAAGTGACAAATGGAGAGAAATGATATGGAGAAGTACTTTTATTCATGTGTAAATAATGAACACACAAAAAAAAATTTCACAATCGGGTAGTGGAGAAATGTGATGCTTCTACTTCAGGTATATTTTTCATTGAATGAAATATGTCTATATCTACAAGTTGGTTATTTGATACTATATGTGGGTCATGTAATTTAATTTGAATCGGAGAAAAAAATATTCTATAAAATTTAAATGTTTGTAGTGGATCATTTTATTGTAAATGGTTTCGGACTAATATAGTTAATATGGGTAGATTACCATCTCAATTTTCCTATGTGTTTGGTTATTGTATTAAATAATATTAATTTTATATTTTATATTACAAGAAAAATAATCCTAGATAGATTTTTTAAAACTATATAATTTTACTACATGATTGGAAATAAATTTTTTACTTTTATATAGAAAAAGATGAGTAATGGTGAGGTACACATGAAAACTGGATTGTATATTAAAGAACATGAAAGTTAGGTTTTCTAATCAATGACTATTCTAGTGAATGTGGAACATATGCTAGTAACCTATATCACTTCATCCATGGTCATTTAAATAAAAAAAATCTCGAAAAAAAAAATCATGAATGGTATTTAAAATTAATTTTGTTGAAACTATTGGATGACTTTAATTCTTTATTATTATGAAAAATGTTCAAAGAACTATTTGTTGGAATATTAGAAAATACTAGTTATCTATTAGAGCTCATTAATTGTGATATATGTTTTCTATTTCAATTACAAACAATTGGTGGTTTCTATTATTTCATTACATTTTCTCATAACTTTAGTAGGTATGATTATATCCACATCATGATGTATAAGTCACATTCCATTAATTTTATCAAGTAATATAAAAATTATGAAAATAATCATCATAGAAAAATTCTTTTTAATAATACCATATATTTAGGTGGTTAATATCTAAACAATGACTTCATCAATAACTTAATGGGGGTATGGGATTGTCTACCACCATAGTGATCCATTTACACCTCATTGGAGTTGTGTTTGTGAATGGGGGAATCTTACCTTACTTGATATCTTTTGATTATTCATGAGTCATGAATCACTACCATTATCTATTTGGGGATACGAATTATGGGCAATAACATATTCAGTAAACTGTTTTCCAACTAAAGCAACAGATGACATTTCATATGATATATGGATTAAAAAGAACCCTTATCTCTCACATTGATTTGTATGTGGATTTGAGGCATTTTTCAAGTATATAAACAATAAAAAACATAAAATATAAATAATGATGTTAATAATTATAGATATAATTAGGAAAATAAATGTAACTACTTATATAACCCATCATATATAAAAATAATTATGGAATTACATTCTGTATTTTTTAAAATAGAAGATGTTTCAAAAGAGAAATTAAGGAGAATGATTCACCTAAATTGTTTTTTTATATAGGTGTATAAGAGTTGGTATGTGACCTATATATATATATATAATCTATTAGTTGATGAAGATGTTCCTGAGACACATGTATTGTATAGGTCTATTAGAAAGGTTATGAAACTAGTTATGTATGGTTTTCATATTAGTAATTTAGGTGAAAAAATAATCCTTGAGGTTAATAAAACTATAAATTTAAAGGAATAATTATATATAAAGGATAATAATAAATGAATATAATTAGTGTTTTATGAGATAATGTCCATTTACTATAATCAAATTTTATTTTTTTACAATTCTCTATATGAGGTAAAACCTAATGGGTATTAATGAGTATTCAAAAAAATATGGAACATAGATAATATATTAAGTACCTAAAATGCTTGAATGTTTTCAAAGGGTGTCATGTGTAAATTCCTATAAATGTTTTTCATAATTTGAATCCTTTTCTATTATTATGCACATTTTTTTAGAGTTGATCCATGTTTTGATGTAACCTTATGAGTTTTGAGTGTCTAGTGATTATTTATATATGGGATTTTGTAGTTTGGGGCTGAAACAAGAATGACCACCACTGAAGTGTTTTACACGGTGGAACCTAAAATTATCTATGAAAACTTGGTAACTATATATCTTTTAGATGGTGGGATTTTCATCATGGAGTTTGGATGGATTGTCTTCCTGGAAAATAGAAAGAGAAATATCTTTGATAAGATGTGGCCAACCCATAGTTCCCATGTAAGGATTTGGTATTACATGACTAGAGTTGACACAACAACACTGATTTTGGAGGTTTTGGTGAGGGAAAAACCCTTGTATTATTGTAAACACCATAGGATATTCTATTTTTGGGTTCATGTTCATCTACACTAAGGCGAAGTCTTACTCATGGTATAGGGAATGATGATTATCATGTTTCATTTGATATGTTCGAAACTCAAAATCATATTATAATATCATGAATAATGAAAAATAGAAATGTTTCTAGATTAAATTTTTTTATAATATGATCATTAACATTTCTTAATAATTATTAATTGATTCAACACCCTTCATTAATGAATTTTACTTTCACATAATCATTTAGTTGAATCATGGATAAATTGTTCAAATGTTTATTTTTTAATATTCATGGTTTATTTTAGTGTAAGATCAATTATTACTTATCCATGATCAGTTTAGGACATAAAATCATCATTCATCACCTGTTCATTTGTATTTAGGTGGTTTGGTAAAAAAATTATTGAGTATTCTTGTTTGGATACATATTTTCTATTATTTATCTTTTGATCATGGAATGATATTCCTTGGTCTTAAACAATTATTATCTAGGATATCTAGAGAGGTAATACCATATTTGTTGTATCAAAAATATTATTGAGGATCAATGGAAATATATGATATTTGGGTGATATTCTCTTGGAGACTTATCCAATTTTCACTATCCTTGAGTGATTATTTATTCTTCCTTCATTTGAGTATGAATTTTATTTCTGGACTCATTCTTCATTTGGTAAGTGATGTTTTAACACATGGATATTTATTCCACAGTTTATTCTCTAGAGAAAATATTATTTTATGCGAAACTAGTTTATGTAGTTCATATAATGATATCTTTATGAGGTTGGTGTGATAACATGTTTTTGTAGATGGAACGCTTTACAAACCTCTACGTTGACATCGAATGAAATGAGGTTAGATGTGACTTTCCATATAGTTCCCTGTATATGATGTTTTCAATATTATTTTTTTATTATTGAAAAAACATTATTGATATGTGTTTTTAAGTTGTTGAATGAGTGAACCTTGTGATTCTTATTAATATGTCATCCTATGAATTGTATATTGCCTATTAATAAATGTTCATGATATTCCTTATTATTATTTTCTATGATAATTATTTTTTATGTATTTCAAATCCTTTGGAAACATGATATAGGAATCTAGATGACCTATTTTCCCAATTTTAATTATATGGAACTTGGAGGGGGGTGCATGAAGACATGTTGATGGATCTGAAAATTTAATCATTTGACGGTATGGGTTAAATCATATATGTATATGTTGACCTATGAGTAAACATTATAGTGGAATTGATAGTACATTTATTACTAGACAATGTGTGATAATTCCATCTAGGGGCGTTGTGATCATCAATTTACATAAAAAATTTCGGGTGGGACATAAAATCATCTATGGATAATTATAACCAATATCGTGGTGTCTGTGGTGTTGATGTAAACAACCACTATTAGTGTGGGGAGTATAGTGTTTTATTAAAGGAGGAAAAAATGAAATACATTGATATACATACCGCTAGTGTAATGATGTAGGATTTTTTGGGGTCTTGGAAGAATTCTTAGAACATGACTACTTGACACATTTGTGGCTATATATTTATTTTTTCATTTAACTATGTCAAGAAATATGCTTTTATATATTATGTTCATTTTTTTAATGGAAGCATTGGTGGTGTAATTTTTGGTTTATTTCTCTCACCCTACAGGTGTATCCTAATATGGGTCTATACGTAATTATAAGTGGTCTAGTAATTGTGAAAGAACCTATGGAGGGGAGTTGAAGAGATGAAAGCTTGGAGTTAGAGGAGATTGCACAAAACCATTTAATATAATTATGATGTATTTATTTTTATTATATAATGTAATACTCTGGTATGTCTTTCCACACTAGGATTTGTATCTTTATTATATAACATGTGTTTCATCTGATATTATATTATTTTACATGGTAACTCTTCGATGTTTATTTTCATTTTTATTATTGGTTTAATAACATGTTACAAAAGATATAGTATCCTCACTGATGAAATTCAGACCGTTTCCTCTAGTAAGTATCCTCTTGCGTATGGGGAGGAACACATAAGTTCTTATGGATATCTGAATTAGACATAATGGATTACATATAGTCATTACAAAATGGTATCAGTGGATACATTTCGTCTATCCTTCTTTGAATATCCTATGACATGGTAGAAATATGATAACTATTTAGGACATGGCTAGTGGAGTTTCAATTTTTCGTTCATGAACATGAGGAAATGAATAATGTGTATCCATTTATAGTATTACCATTAGTATTTATGATATTTTGGATGTGTTCATGAATCATTAATAGGAACATATGATGAAATTATATATATATATATATCATCATATTGTGTTCAATATAATAGTTTTTTAATTTAATTCTCATCTAATTATATATATGTTTGGGATATAATTTCCTTCTTTGATGATTTATATATCCATTTTCCATGATATTGTGATATATTTTTTGCAACTAATTAATTAAAATTTAAAATGTTGTTATGTTTTGAAAAAATATATGTGATTGAAACTAACATGATTGAATTAAGAAACAAGGTTACAAATGATTTCGAAATACCATGGGGTTATGGGTATCCTTTGAGGAGAACCATTGTGTGATCTCATAGAGAGTTTTTTATAAATTATGATCTATTCGTATTCATTAAACATTTCTTTGTGATTTTAGAAATTCATCTATAGAGATGTTGGATGGGACAACCCTCTATGTAAACCCAGTTTTCCTAGTTAGGTAGGAAGTGAATATACACCAACCACTTTCATAGGATGATGTACCCAAACACAATCTTATAAAAGTATTATGGATTTAGGATATAGATCTAGTTCATCAAATAATCATTATTATAATGCATTTTCCATGCAGAATCAACTAGTAGACCAAGATCGGTCATACTCAGGACATGAAAATCTAGAATCCTCAATATTTTCAATTTAATGATGGCCCATTGAATGTAGAGTAATGGATTCAAATAATAGAGACAATTTTTTTAATTAATAATAGACTATTTGGAATGGATGGGTGGTTCTACTGACCAACACGTTCTACAGACATAATATATGATTGTGGTCTACAATGAATAAGGACTGAAGATGACAGTGTCTTAGTTTTTAAACCTTCAAGGATTTGTTTTTAATGAGGTATTTTCATAAAAATATTATGTTCTATGATGCATAGGGATTCAAGGAGTTATATTATAGGTATATGTTTTTTCACTTTATAGTATTCTTGATTCATTAATTTGATTCATTTTTCCATTTTTCTGGATGGGAATGAGGAAAAATATCATAGAAGTTTTTAATGGGCCTTCAAATAGATCATAAATATTATTTTAGGGGATTAAACATAATTATTTATGAAAATATTATTGGTTAGACCCGGAATGTTGAGATATGGATAGAAGAAGACAAGGGAAATGGTCTATATCCAACAAATAATGGACTAGTAACTAAGTCTACTCTTACTAATATGAGAGCTACATTTTATAGGAGGAACGAAAGACAAGTCAAAAGAAGTAGCAGAAATGATATACTGGTTATAGGATGAATTATTCATTGTCCTCTATGATAGATTATTATAGATGGTTCATCAATTGTGGGGATAGGGGGAATTAAAGAAAGTATTTCAATAAGTCATCTATGGAGTTCCAATGTTTTCATAGGTCTGGTAATTATCAATTTTTCAGTCTTTCTCGGTGGATTTATAGGTGATTTAGGAATTCTAAAATTATAATACATCATTAAAATATGTAGACGTGTTAAAAAATATTGTTTAAGAGAAGGGTCGTTGAGATAACACAAGAAAATTTTGTTCATCTAGACTCTAGAATATAGTGGTGAGGGACTATCTACTATACCAGGTATGGTTATGTTCTTTCTTATAATATATATTTTCTTCATTGAAATTATTTCTTCTTATTCATTTATTTTTACTCATGTTTTTTAATTAATTGAATAACTAATTATGTTATCATGTGATTTAATTTCTCTTAATAATAAATTAGGATCCTACGTGGAATATATTTGGTAATATCGATAGTGTATTATTTTAATTTATATTTATCTACATTTGTGGGACATCATGATAATTTAGAGAATTATATTTTTTGTGATTAATGTTGAATATTAGTAGTCCAATTTTTTATCCCACAATGATAGATATCAAAGATCGGTAGAATTTATATCACCCAAGGGTGTGGAGTACATGATAACCAGGGAATGGTAACTAGGAGTAAGTAGAGTTTTTCTACACATTAGTAAACTTTTGATTGTTAGGGTGAAAATAACTAGCATGTAACATTTAGAAGGATTAGTGGAATGCCACTCATCTTTTCCACAACCTTTTGATCTCCATCATGAAATCCTTCCTAAAAAATTATAGGATTCCCCTAGATATAGGGTTTTCATTTAAGTCATATCTCATGCTAGGTATGCAACTCATTTGGATAGGAACTAATCATATCCTACCTGTAATATTGAAATATCTCAAGGTATAGCATGAGGACATAGAGTATAAGGTCCTTATAAAACCGAGTGCTTCACCAAGTGTGGAACAAGGTTTATTATCCAATAAGAGGGAAGATAGTATTTGATTCAATGTCAAAAAAAATTATGATTTAGGTGGGGGCGAAAAATAGATATAATTTTCAAAGTATGTATGATACCATTTATTAGTTATATATATAAAATTGGTTCGGTAATATATATTTGATCGAGCTAGTGGGTTTGTATAGAAGTAAATACAAAAGGAAATGCATCTAAGTATGTATTGGCTATATGAGTATTTTTTATTCCACCTAGATTAAATAATATTTTGATAGTGATTATATCTCTCAAATAAAATATTATCCACTAATATATTGACTTTTTCATCATAGTGTATTTTGATTAAATAGTCATCAAATCATTAAACCTAGAGTAGTATAATAAAAATCTAAATATATTCCTAATACCACTTCGTTAAATTTGTATTTATTATAATTAGTTGATTTGTAAATTTTATATTTAGGATGAAAATTTATCAGGGTATGTGGTTTTGAGATTTTTATATCCTTATAACGAGAAGAGGATAAGGTAACAATGTCCTAGATACATCATCAAAATGATTACGACATGATAAGATTTTTTTAATATGATACTATTAGTGTTTTATCTAAGACTTCACCAATTTATCATCAGCCGTAACTACATTAATGAAGAATGATGTTATGTTGTAGTGGTTTTACCAGTGTGAATATGTATTTATTGTGTTTAATAGGTTGTTGATTATAATAGAAGTATAGAAATATCATGATCTAGGGATTGTATAAGATTTATACATTGAAATATCCTGAATTTATTGGGTACAATTACTATATAGTATGAGTGGGTAGTATCTAAGGGTTCATGCTAGTTGTGACCCCATGAGAAGAACTATATAACCAATAAAATAGATATTGAATTCATTATCTATGATTCAAAGTGTTCATGAAATTATGTTATCCAATAGAGGTTCAATTTCTACGTGGACAACAAGATCAACCATTTTATCGTCACACAATAGGACATTAATAGTAGGAAGAGGCCCTGGAAAGATTATTATCATACGATCAATATTGATATGTCCTAGGAAATTGGTAAAGTTAATTTAATTAAAGATTATCTTAATAATAAGAATAAAATACCCTTACAATTTAGTGAACGAATTTCATTTGAACATTTCCCCTGATGAGCTTGTTAGATAACTTGATGATGAATTATTTTAAGGATTAAGCATCGATGACAGTTTACCCATTACATGTTACATAATCTCAATTACACCAAATGAATACTAGATAGGTGGACGACCCTATGTGTGCTATAATAATGTGGATAATAATAGGTGTTGATTCGATACCTGATTATTCATTGGAAAATGATGATGTGATACTTGTGCATGGGAGAGTTTATGTCTCATTACCCATCCAAGAGGTGTTCGGGTTATACATTTGTAAAACTAGGTGCGTGGTAAATATTGGGATGAAATAGATGTATAAATACATTGGGTGATAATTCTATTGGTTAGGTATGAAGAGGTACATTAATGGATTTGATTCATAATAACATAACTACAATAGGTTAATGGATGAAAAGTGGAATCTTTTTGTTTTTTCCAACCACATCAAATTACAACATAATAGTTGGGGGATTTCAAAACTGGAATTTGTGACAGTGTTTTATAGGACTCATAGGATCAATTATTCAATTTGAGTGTTTATTGATCAGTTAACTATATAATCTCATTTATTACAGATCCATGAGACTCACACAGTATAATATATAGGGATTTAGTATTTAATTTACATAATATGATTTCATGGAATTCCCTAGGTAATTTTTTTTGATATTGAAAAAAAATTTACGAATCTATTTTGGTAAGTATTTTAGAATCCTTTAGGATTCTTTTGAGATTGAGCATAGAATACCATAACAAAAAATAAATATAATCAGAGAATATGATATGTATAATATTGAATATACTCTAGGATTATTACCTATTCTATAGTGAAGTATGGGATGAGAACCAGTAATTGGTGGAGTTCACCTATTAAAATTAATTCTAGGATTCTACTCAAGAAATACCATTTGGTACACTATATAGTTAGTGTTTCATCTTGCCATTATATTGGAATGATGTTGGTGAGGTAATAGTTGTTATGCCTTATATGGTGTAGTAGACATCAAATAAGTTTTGGTAAATTAAGAACCCATTGGTGACCTCTCAAAGAATGATGAAATAGTATGCATACTAAAGGATAGGACATCTGAATTTTTCATTTCACAATTGGGATTTTATATGGGTGTCACCATAGTTAATTAATTATAAATTTGAAATGTAGGGGAATATGTAACAATGTTTTATGGGACCCTTTTGAGATAAACAATAAATTGGGGATAGTGGTGTACCTTCTAGATATTCCAAATGATGGTCGTGGTATGAAAAATGTGTTTCATGTGTCTCAGTTTAATATGTAAATTCTTTATCATGGGCATGTTATAGATTTGGAGAATGTCGAGTGGAAACAAGAAGAATATTTTTGTGAGTCTCTTGTGTGTATCTTTTTATTAAGTGATAATGTAATATGAGGGAATATTGTACATCTAGTATTGGTTTTGTGTAAACATGGATGGGTTTAGGATAAGACATGGGTGTGGTATTCTAATATTAGATAACAGTGGACTATGTTGTCTGATATGGATTCTAGATATGACTATCACGGAATATAAGTCCATGTAAAGGGATATTATATTATCTTGTATATTTTTTATCATATAATGCCTTGTTTACATTATTTTCCATTTTATTTTATGAGTTAATCCATGTCTGCAAGTAATATTTGGGGCATTGGGTGGCTTTTGAGAGAATTACAAAATTATTTTGATTATTTTGGTAAAATAGGAAATAAACCATGGATTTAGATATAGTCATGTGTACCCTGACATATATATTTCCTAAAATATAATGAAAAATATTTTTCATGGAAATTGATGTGGGCGTAGAGCAACAAAAACATGTCATGGTACAAAAAGATGAGGGAATTGGATTTTCCCAGCCATGATACTCAGGTAAGGATCTTGTATTCCATGGATTGGGATTCCAAAACATACACATTTTATATGGAATGGGGATGACAAAATTCGCAGGACCATAATGATATTCTATTGTCCATGCCCTTATGGGGTGGGTGTACAAGGACACTAAAGCCAAGGCCATACCACAGTGTTGGGATGAAAATGAACATGTTTTGTTTAAAACCACTCAAAATTATGACCTTCATTATTAATATGGACCAATGTAAAATGTATATTCATTTGGATTAAATGTTATGATTTTATTTTGTTTTTAATGGATTCCTAACCCCAGTTTGATTAAATGAAACACTTCCTTATAAAAATCTTCATTATTGAATTCATTGGGATTAAATATTGAATAAGCATTCGAATATTTATATTTTTATCGATTAAAACTGGGTTGTTCCTTTATTCTGTTGATCATTTATTATTCATATTCATTAATATTCCTTTCATCATCCTTCTTCCATAATGCTTCTGGATTTGAGTGATTCAGTGAATATCTATGGTGAGTTTTCTTATTTGAATAAATTTTACATATTAATTATTTATTTTTTATGGAATGATGTTATTAGGGATTCTAAGATGATTTTATATATCATTTAGTGTGGTAATTCTAGAGTTTGTGTGCCAACATCCTTCTTGAGGATCAGTTCCATTATACGATTAATTGATGACATTCTCTAGGTGATTTCTTTTCTTGTCACTATTCCAAAGAGACAATTTCAACTACACTCAACAAGTATTGGATTCTAAAATTGTTGTTTTCAACATGGGGTATCTATTAGTATACCAAAGGACTTTTCCTTATAAAATCTATTATCTATAAACCATATATTTTTATGTGAAACTTGTTTTACGAGTTCAGGGAGGGAGATATTGTTTGTGTTTGTGTTTGAATGTCATTTAGGAGATCAAAACCATTACGAATCATGACATTGATATTGAAAAATATGATTTTGTAAGTCCCTTACCATAAAAGTTATTTAAATTATGTTTTTGTTATTTTTTACGCCTGATAACCCTTGCGTAATATGTGTTTCCAAGTGGGTGAATATGTATCCCTTTTTTCCCTTTTTGATGTGTGCTAATACGATTTATTTATATCCCCTTTAGAACAATTCTAGATATTAATTATTATTTCATTATATGATTTGTATTTATTGGTGAAATTATTAGAATGTATGACCTTGATAAAGTTATTATATTGATAATGTTGTTTAGTTTTGGCCAGAATGTACATGTAGGGTAGATCATGATTACATGATGATGGTTATAGACTATTGATCATTTCATCCTATGAGTTAGATCAGAGACATGCCTATTGTTGTGGAATTAGACCATGAATGGGAATTGAAAATTTTTTGGTTTTAGACAACGTGGAAGAATTATAAATATTGTTTATTTGATTAAACATTTTATGTTAAAAATGATAAGTGGGACTTTCCATAATTAGTAGATAAAGACTATCTTCAGGAATGGGAATGTTTTTTTACTAATATTGAACACCAAAATGGTATATATTCTGTTGTTTCCAAAAATAGGGGAACATGGAATGAATGGAGTTAACATCCTTTCTGAAATCATGAAAATATAGTTTTGTTTTGGTTTTGTGTCGGCTTGGTGAGAGCATCATGACTAGGAAGATGTGTCCCATTATTTTTATTTTTGAATTTAATTGTTTCATGACATAAAATGGTTTATATTATCGGAACTTTTCTTAATGAAACATTTTTGTGTCTTACTTGGATTATTACTCACACCTTGTATTGGAATCTTGGTGCACATGAAAATTTCATGGCTATTGATCTAGTAAATGGAAAGTGTCATATGGTGGCGGAGTTGAGTGGATATATTATTAGATTCATAGGTGATATATAGACAAACTCTGGACTATTTTGACAATTTTTATTTTATTTATGATATTTATTACTCTGGTTTGGATTTCCACACATGGAGTCATTTCTATATTATATTCCATGTGTTCCATCAAATATAATGCTCTTATTCTTGTTTACATTGAGTTGTTTTTTATTTATATTATTTGTACAATGTTATGAAATTTAGTCTATAGTCTCCAATTTGAGGGACATTCATCCCTCCCTGTTAGATGGAAACCACATAAATATGAGGAAGAACACATTAGGTCTTGTGGAATTTTTTTCTTATATGAAATTGTTTGGGTTAAGGAATTAAATCATGTAACATCATGGAATATATTATAATGAAAATGTTAATACTAAAATCCATCCAAATATTACATGAAATATTGACATTAAATGGATTTTTATTTTTTAAATTATATGTTAAATATTCATGTATATTTTCCAAATTTCATCATGAAAATTAATTGAAACAACTTGAAGGGTTTTCTAAGTCAGTGATTGAAAATACTGTATGGAATATGTATATGCCAATTTATTAATTGAATAATTAATAATTATCATGGCACAAACCCCTCCCTAGAAAGAGTACCAATCCTGGGTCGGTAATGTTAGAAGAGAGATAATGACCCCTAAGTCCCGCCTCCAATAGGCCCTGGGTTGGAGACGAGCACCGAGGGTTTAGAAAACACACAAATGTGAGGCCTTACCCTCTAGGAGAACACATGCGAAAAAGAGGGATTAGATAGACACCTACCAACTCCAACTCTGAACTGAAATATTAAGGAATACCCAAGTTCACATATGTAATGTCATGCAAAAGTACTACAAATAGAAGGGGAAAAATATAAGTACCCAATAGAATGTAAAAATAGATGTAACCAAAAGCCTGAATAGCTCCTGCAACCCCATACTAGTAGAAACTAGATTGATCTCCAACTTTCTCCAAGGGACCATTAAAATAGTTAATATATACATATGGTGAGTATAACAGAATAATCAGTAGGATCCTCCTCGAAGCCTCTTGTTCCAAACTAAAGGAATGCATGCCAAAGCACAGTGAACAACAAGTGAAACTAACTCTTCACCTAAACAGGTATACTAAGATCCAAAACTCACCATTTCTACTCTCATCATGTAACTCATACAAGATTATATCATATAATAAATAATATTAAGTGTACCCTCTACTGCTTCCCCACTTGTTTTCTTTTTTCCCCCAACATCACACATCCGGAGCATCTCTCTACAAAAAGCTTTCCTGCAGAGACCTAGGCGAAGCACCACAATATATGCGTGTGAATAATAAAATTCCATTTGGAAACTATATCCAAAATATATGCATGTGAATAAAATAATCCATTATAGCCCTCTACACACATATATGGAGAAAACTAACTGATGTGCCTTCCAGTACAAGTAACTACCATGAGAAGAGAGTGGGGCCAAAGGGGGTAGTCATCCATTCATCCTCCCATCAGAATGTAGGGTAAACACACCATCCCCCCAAGGTTCAGAATCCCTAGGCTGTCAGTTTCTCTTACTGACAGGGTGGGGTAGCATATAGAAACACAAAAAGTATAGTATGTACAATATATCACAACTACACTATGGTCATAACCTAGTCTCAGACTCAACTGCAGTTAACGTCTCTCATACTCTGGGCTGCTACTCTATGACTAGGTATCCTCTAAGATCACAACCACTAAAATAGATTTAATAAATTACTTCATGAATTTTTATTTTGTTTCACATTACGTTAATTAATTCTTTAATCATTAATTAACCAAACAAAATTCCAAATTATATTTCATTAACATCACACCCAAAGTACACTATCCATTTAAAAATACAACCTCATCATTCTTTTCTAGGAACTCCAAACCCAATGGGTTAACATCATTTATTCAAATTATTTATTTACCCCATTACTTTTCCATATTTTGAGTAATTATAGAAAAAAATTCTATGCTACTAACCACAAGGGGGCTCAACACTGTGAGTAGAAGAACTACCCGTCGAGTTTTGTAGCATATAGTAAGAGCGTAGACTCATTCTCCATTGAGAAGCTAAACACAAAAAGCCTGTGGCGTACCCCACGCGTCCTCACCCCTTCCAGAAGAAGGGTTTGTAAGAACAACTACCTTGAGTAGTGGGGAAAAGTTAAGCACATAAACAACCAATAAGAAACATCATGCATCCAACAATCTCATCCATCACATTCCATCATCCATGGTTTCCCCCTCAACACCCACAAGCATAAAAAGAGGCATCTTGACACTATAAGCATCACTTGCAGGAACAACCAAAGTTCTCCATGCCCTCCATATATCACAACAGCCCTCCATTCTTAAATTACAACACACGAATCAAGAAAACAAACATTTTAACAATTCATCTTTTGGAAATTTAACAAACAATAAGGTATCTTTGGACCCTACAATGTGTTATATTTTATCAAACAACTTGTTCTTTAATCCGTATTAGATAAACCGATTATTATTTGTAGGATCCATATTTTGGAAGCCATAATAGTGAGATATCACAATTAAATTAAACATGCTTACCGCACCATTTTTATTAACATCAAAATTACAACAAGAAGAACCAGATTTATTTACATGACACATTATCTTTCACCAAACAGTTATCAATTTATTCGGGTTTACGTTCTTTACCAATTTCCATCAAGAACAAATAGATATACTAACCAAGCATAGATATAAACCTATCTAGAAAAACAAGAGGCAATAGCATATGATCAATATCAATTTAGTTATCCAGTTCAAATATTTATTATGTCAATTCCATTGTCATCCAGTGGGAAAAAACATCCTAATAATACAGTTTCACGTAAAAGAAAAAAGAAGCAAAAAATACCCTACCTCAAACAGTTCTTGATATACTTTATACGAGAACAATCCAGATAACGGGTAACAATTGCCTCCTCTCGCGACAACTGCATCAACCCGAGGATGCCATGGTACGACCGCTCAAACCGAAACCCAATAAAACTCTATTAGAAAAATGGATATTAAATGATATAAAATGAAAAGGAGACACATGTTAAGATGAAACTCAAAAGAACAATGATAAAACATACCTTATTTTGATGAAGGATTGACCCTTACTGCTAGCACCAAAGTAGAGGGTGCACATGCTGCAGGATGAACTTCAACTGGAAACCAATCCATAGGAAAAGGCTTGATATCATGATTCCTATGGGAAGGAAGGAAAGGTTCGAGCCTCTCACACCAAATAATAAGGAGGAAGAAAATTGGAGGAATATATCCCGTCCCTTTAGAAGATTTAATTGAGTTGCAGTTTAAGATACACTTGATTTCCCATTAAAAGCAGATCGCATTAAACGACGTGGTTTGACAAAGTAAAAACATCCCGAGCCTTATGAATAATTAATATAAGAGTTATGGACTTTTAAATGGCCGTAGTATAATTAAAATGAGGCTTTAAATGTATTTTACATCAAAGGAAACGTTTAAATGGTGAAATTGTGAGAACCAGAAAAAACTATTCATGAACTCAAAATTTGGCAAAGGAAATAGACATTACCGATAGACCTCACCATTTTGAGAACACTATTCACAGAACTCAAAATTTGGAAAATTAATGAGAGGTTAACGTTAGAGGTTACTAATAGAACTGTTCACTGATGTAACTATTCATAGAATTAGAAATTTGGAAAAGGAAATAGATGTTACCATTAGAGCTTACTGAGAGACGGTTCACCAATGGAACTATTCATAGAATTAGAAATTTGGAAAAGGAAAGAGAGGTTACCGTTAGACATCACTGTTGGTACTGTTCACAACTGTCTACCATTGGAACTATTCAATGAGGGTCACTGATGCTACTTTCCACATAAAGGGAAAATTTTAAATGTGTTGGGGATGAGTCAACATAACCTCCCGGAATAGCCCAAAGACCATATTTTCACAAAGGAATGTTCCAGAGAGGTCCGGGCCCTTACATAAGATACCTCTCAAAATAAATATTCTTTTATTTATAGAGTTTTATAATTGTGACAAATTTGGACATGGAAAAAGTGTCTAATTTGTAATTATTCTGATGAAATGTAATAATTATGACTTAATTCTCTAAAACTGTAAACATGAAATGTCCCTCAATGTTATTTCTTTAAAAAAACTTAAATTCTATAATGTTTATGTATAAGGACTTATTTTTGGGGTCAAAGGTCTGTTTAGATAACGTTAGAGGTTTGGGTGTTATTTAAGCATAGGTTACATGACAAAAATTGTTAACATATTAGAAAATATCATAGTTATTTTAGATATATTTAATGAGTTTAAGATAACATGAAAATTATATCTTAGTGTTTACCCTAGTCAAGAATATTATATAATGGTTTGACTAAAATAGTCAGAAAGACCTTTTTGGTTTTACAATAAATGATGGATCTAGAAGGAACCAAAGTAACAATGGATGTGAAGAAAACTATGACAGTTTACTAAGTGAGGAACATAATGTAATGGGATCTACAATAACAACTCTTGTGTTTATTCTTAACAAACTCTCATGATACATGATTGACTGCTTTAACCTTAGGGAATTTTCTAAGGCATCATATATGTGATAATGTAATCCCTATGGAACCTAGGTAATAATCATAAAGTTAAGCATATTCAAAAACCTATGTCTCATGATTATGGAATGAAACTCCTAGGAAAATACTTCAAAGGGAACAGAAGATGTTATAGATGTGGTAACAAAGCTTATAAATCAGTAACTGTAATGGCCCGGACCTCTCTGGTCCATTACTTTGTGAAATGTTGGTGTTGGAGGTGTTCCGGGAGGTCAAGGGGACTTATCCCCAACACTTTGCCAATTTTCTAGTTCTGTGAACAGTGTTTCCAGTTTTATGAACAGTAACAGATCAGTGAGACAGATCAGTTTCACGGATCGGTGAGACAGATCAGTTTCATGGATCGGTGAGACAGATCAGTTTCACAGATCGGTGAGACAGATCAGTTTCACCGATCGGTGAGACAGACCAGTTTCACAGATCGGTGAGACAGATCAGTTTCACAGATCGGTGAGACAGATCAGTTTCACAGATCGGTGAGACAGATCGGTTTCACAGATCGGTGAGACAGATCGGTGAGACAGATCAGTGAGACAGATCGGTGAGACAGATCGGTGAGACAGATCGGTGAGACAGATCGGTGAGACAGATCGGTGAGACAGATCGGTGAGACAGATCGGGGAGACAGATCGATGAGACAGATCGGTGAGACAGATCGGTGAGACAGATCGGTGAGACAGATCGGTGTGACAGATCAGGTTCACATATCAGTTTCACAGATCGGTGTGACAGATCAGTTTCCCAGATCAGTTTCACAGATCGGTGAGACAGATCGGTGAGACCGATCGGTGTGACAGATCAGTTTCACAGATCAGTTTCATGTACAGTAACGGTGGGTGAACAGTGTTTCCAGACTCCTACAGTTTTGCCCCTTTTGACGTTTCCTTTGACGTAAAATACATTTAAAGCCTTATTTTAAGGGCTCATAAGGCCGTTTCAAATGCCATAAATCCTAATATTAATTATTCCTATGGCTTGGAATGTTTTACTTGGTCAAACCGCGTGGGTTAATGCGATCCGTTTTTAATGGAGAATTAACCGGATCTTAAACCGTCACCTCTTTAAATCTTAAAAAGGGACGAGATATCATTCTCCCTTGTTCCTTCCCTTTTGTTCTTAACTAAGAGGCGCTAGAACCTTTCAATCCTTTCCTTAGGAGTTGCACAAACAACCCTTACTCCTAGGATCAGTCCCGCTCTGTTGGATGCAACCAAGCTGTGTCGATCTTTCTTCCACATAAGTTGTCGCGAGGGGAGGATCGTGACCTGCTGTGTGGATAAAGGACATCAAGAACTCTTCGAGGTAGGGGATTCATGGCTTCTCTAATTATATATGTGAAATCGTAGAATTAGCATGATTTATTCCTTTGGATCACAATGAAATTGACCTAATTAAATACTTGAACCGGAGTAAAAGAATTGGTTGATCGCATGCTGTTGCTTTATACCGTGATAACGGTTTGCCTCATGTTTTCCTAGATATAGTGATATCTATGTTTTCTTTGATTTATTGTTCGTTCATGATTGAAATTGATAATGAACGTAAAGCCGGAATTAATTGTTGATTAATTGGCTAAAGATAAAGAGTCATGTAAATTAATCTGGTTTTTGTCGTTGTTGTAGTTGTCCTAATTTGAGGAAAATCAAATTAGGGAAGTAAGCATGGTTATTTAATTGTGATAGCTTACTGATTAGGTATCCATGATTGGAACCTACGAATAACAAATCTGTTAATTCAATATGGTTTAGAGAACAGATTATGTGGGAATTTCAAAAAGGGTTCTGAGTTACCCTCTTGTTTGTTAAAGGGCTGAGAGCCCATTTTGTGATGTTTGTTTTCCTGCTGCTTGTGCTGTGATGTGAGCCTGGATGGTTGTTGTGATATGTGGAGGCATGGAGGCCTTATAGTTGTGGCAGCGGATGATGCCTAGTGTGGCGAGATGCATCGGTTTATGCATATGGGTGTCAGGGAGGACACCAGGGGTGATGGAATGGGACGGATGTGGTTGCTGGTTGCTTGTGGTTTTCTTGAATGTTAATCTGCTTTACTTTTCCCCACTGCTCAAGGCAGCTGGTCTTGCTTACCCTCATTCTGAAGGAGGCGAAGAAACACGGGGTATGCCACGTGCTTTCCATGTTTAGCCTCTCGATGGAGGATGGGTCTATGCTCTTTCTATAGGCGGCAAAGACTCGACGGGTAGTATATCTACTCACCGTGTTGAGCCTCCTTTGTGTTTAGAAGCATAGGATGTTTTTCTAGAATGCCTGGGAATGTGGAAAAGTATTTCTGTATTGAATGTTTGATTAAATGGTGAAAATCCACGGGGATGGAGATGCTAGAATTTAAAGGTGATGTGAATATTAAAAAGGAGCAGTTGTATTGAAAGTGACGCCATTTCAGTTAAATGGGGAATTGTTCAATCTTAATTAATGCTTAAAGAATTAACTAATGTACAGTGGAACTGATAAATGAGAATGGAGTAATCTAATAAAGCTCTTCAATTGGTTGTGTGCTTATAGGATACCTAGTCTTAGAAGTAGCAGCCTGGAGTCTGAGAGACGTTAGCTGCAGTTGTATCTATTACTAGGTAATGCCCATAGTGTGGATGTGAGTTACTTATATATTCTGTACTTTTTGTGTTTCTATACGCTACTCCACCCTGTCGGTAAGGGCAACTGACACCCCGGGGATTCTGAGCCATGGGGGGGTGTTTTCCCCAACATTCTGATGGGAGGTTGAATGGATGACTACCCCCTTTGGCCCCGCTCTCTTCTCTTGGTAGATCTTAGTGCTGGTAGGCACAGTGGTTAGTTTTACCCATATATGTGTGTAGAGGGCTGTAATGGCTTGTAGTTATTTCACACACATATATTCTGGATATAGTATCCTATGGACTACTATAGGTGTAACGTGTATAGGCTGTGATGGCTTGAGGATCCTTACTCGGTGTATGGGCTGTAATGGCTTCAGGTATAATACCCGACATATGATACACGTTATGCGAGCTGTGGTGGCTCTCGGAAACTACCTGGTTACTTTTGGTTGTGATGATTGTGTGGAGCTTAGCCCAGGTGTCTGCGGGCAAGCCTATGTGGTGCACGTGGTGCAGATTGTGGAGCTTGACCCATATTGATACGAGCAAGCCTTTGGAGAGAGATGCACAGGACGTAAGTCGTTGGGGCAAAGCAGCAAACCAGTGGGGAAGTAGTAGCGGGGTACCCTTGATATTCTTTATTATATGCTATATTCTTGTATGCGTTACTTGGTGAGAGTAGCCATGGTGAGGTTGGGAACATAGTATACCTGTTTAGGTGACGAGTTAGTTTCACTTGTTGTTCACTGGGCTTTAGCATGCTTTCTTTACTTTTGTACGAGAGTCTTGGGGAGGATCCTACTGAGTATACTGTTATACTCACCCTATGTACATATAAACTATTTTTCAGGTCACTTGGAGCAGGTTGGAGATCAAGCTGGTTACTACTAGCTTGCGGTTGGAGGAGGAGCTGTTCGGGCTTGTGGTTGCTGTCGTTTTACTTTCTTTTGGGTACTTTTAGTTTCCCCTTTCAGTTGTAGTACTTTTTCATTACATTTCATATATGTACTTGGGTTTCTTTTACATTTCAGTTATGAGTTGGAGTTGGTTGGATTCTATTCTATCTCTCTCTTCTGCATGTGTTCTCTTAGAGGGTAATGCCTCCCATTTGTGTGTGTATTATACCCTCGGTGCTAGTCGCCAACCCGGGGCCTACTGGAGGTGGGACTCGGGGGTCATTATCTCCCTTTTCACATTGCCGGCCCAGGAGGGGTACACTTTGTGGGGAGGGGGTCATGACAGAGTGGTATCAAAGGTCTGGTTGAGTGATAGGATGGAGTTTGGAGTTAGGCACAGGTGAGGATGCATGGGATGGTAGGGCAACGATGTCATTCATGTTTAGCAAGTGGGGTAAACCCTGGAGACCGGAAGAGACATAGGCGTTCAGGGCCCCCTATGATCTATTGCACGGACCTTTAAGTTTACGATGGCTACTAAACAAAGTGATACTGGTTGCAGGGTAGAGACCTAGGAAAGGATCATGCATCATTATTCCTTGCGCCTGTGTTTGAATGGGTAGACCTTTGGATAGGTAACCTAAAATTAATAAAACAAAATAATTAATTAATTAATGTTGAGTCTTCCATATTCCAGGCTTAGGAGCTCTAATGATTGTTATTTTACAGGTATGGCTCCAGGTCGGCGTCCCCGTCAGGTTTGCGCAGAAGGTGCCCAGCAGGCTGTTCCAGCAGATCGCCGCCGGGTAGAGGTTGACGACGATGACACTTGGAGGAAGACACTCCGAGAGTTTCAGCGCCAGAGTCTACAGAAGTACGAGGGCTCCGTTTCAGATGCAGTCACAGAAGACTGGTTGGAGGAGGTCGAGATAGGCTTCAGTTCGATTCGTGCTCGGAAGGAACACTGGGTGTCCTTGGTTGTGACGATGTTGCGTGGAGCAGCGAGACAGTGGTGGTTCTTGTTCCTCGGGGATCGTGAGGAGTCAGCGATCTCATGGGAGGAGTTTCGAGACAGGTTTAGAGTCGAGTTTCTTTCATCGACTGCGAAGGCATCCAGTCGCCAGGAGCTTCTTACCCTTCGACAGGGGAGCTCCAGTGTTCGGGAGTTTGGAATCCGTTTCCGGAACCTTCTACGATATGCTTCAGACCTGTTACCAGATGATGAGGCCAGGGTGAGGCATTTCGAGGAGGCTTTGCATCCAGAGATCCAGCGCCAGGTCACCCCATTTATGCTGAAGACATATCTTGAGGTGTTGGCGAGGGCAGAGGTTGTTGAGAGGGCTTTGGATAGGACCGGATCGTCACGAGAGGGGAATCGTCATGATTCCTCAAGAAGCAGAGCTGTGGTCCGGGGTTCCCGGTTTTCAGGACAGAAGAGTTTCCGTTCACCTGGGGGTAGGTCCCGGCCCTTCCCATCTCATTTCTCCGGAGGTAGAAACTCTCAGACCTATGCCAAGGGATCAGGCGCTTGTTTTTCTTGTGGTGGACGTGGTCATCAGCAGCGGGAGTTCCCAACTTTTCAGAGCAGTCATCATGCACCAGGCGCTCCACTCCAGGTTCCTCCGTTGAGGCAGTTCCAGCCGAGGCAACAGCAGCAGGTTGCACCAGCTTTAGATCACCAGAGGGTAGATGGAGCAGGCAGAGGACAGCCCCATGACGCTCCCCGTCCTCAGAGAGCAGAGCGCGGCCGTGGTGGTGGTCGTCATCAGGGTCAGAGAGGCCGTGGAGGTGGCCGTGGTCAGCTTCATGCTCTAGCGTTGCCAGCTCCAGGCGAGCCAGACGTCGTCCGAGGTACCCTTTGCTTGTTTTCTACCTTAGTGTATGCCTTGTTTGATTCAGGAGCGACACACTCCTTTATATCCCCTACCCTTGTCCACGCTTTGGGACTTGAGGTAGAGAGGCTTCCAGTGCCCTTGGGGTTGACTACACCAGTTGGAGGTCGAGCTAGCTTGTTTGAAGTATGTAGAGACTGTGAGCTAGTGTTGGGGCAGCACCGCTCTTGGGGAGATTTCCTATGTTTACGAATACAACCATATGATGTCATCCTCGGCATGGATTGGTTGTATTCGGTGAAGGCTATTATGGATTGCTACAGGAAGAAGGTCGTTTTCTTTGATGAAGATGGAGAGGAAGTAGTGTTTGTTGGTGAGAGAGATCCTCGGATAAGTCATAGACGAGTTTCATCCTTATCATCCATGATGGCTGGGATGATGCTGAGTTCTTCAGAGGTTCAACAGCTGGCGTTTCCTAGGGTCGTAGAAGAGTACCCTGATGTCTTTCCAGAAGAGGTTGTATCCTTACCCCCTCGACGGAAGATCGAGTTTGGCATCGAGCTACAGCCAGGAGCGTCTCCCATCTCTATGTCTCCATATAGGATGGCCCCTTCTGAGTTACGAGAACTACGTATTCAGCTCGATGGTCTGTTGCAGTGTGGTTTTGTTCGGCCAAGTGTGTCACCATGGGGTGCACCAGTCTTGTTCGTGAAAAAGGCTGATGGCAGTTTGCGGTTGTGCGTCGATTATCGTCGCTTAAACAAAGTGACAATAAAGAACCGTTATCCTCTCCCGCGGATTGATGACCTATTCGATCAACTGAAGGGTGCAAGTTGGTTTTCAAAGATCGACTTGCGGTCAGGATATCATCAGATGCGTGTAAAGGATGAGGTTATCCCGAAGACTGCTTTCCGCTGTCGTCATGGGCAATATGAGTTTGTTGTAATGCCATTCGGCGTGACAAATGCTCCAGCTGTTTTCATGGGGTTGATGAATGCTGTGTTCCGTGAATTCTTGGACAAGTTTGTTGTGGTTTTCATTGACGACATCCTTGTGTACTCCACATCTGAAGAAGAGCATGCAGAACATCTACAAGCTGTTTTGGGAGTTCTTCGCCAACATCGGTTGTTTGGGAAGTTGTCCAAGTGTGAGTTCTGGGCTCGAGAAGTTCGTTTCTTGGGACATGTTGTGTCCCAACAGGGAGTAGTTGTGGATCCTTCGAAGATAGAAGCAGTGGTGTCTTGGCCAGCCCCCAAGACCGTGTCAGAGGTGCGAAGTTTCCTTGGTCTCGCAGGCTATTATAGGAGGTTTGTGGCTAATTTCTCCCGAGTTGCGACTCCTCTGACAGCTTTGACCAGGAAGGATCAAGCGTTCATATGGACTGATCAGTGTCAGACAGCTTTCGAGTATCTAAAAGAGAAGTTGGTAAGTTCTCCAGTCCTTTGTCTTCCAACAGAGGGAGTCCAGTTTGATGTTTTCTATGATGCTTCACATCTGGGGCTAGGCTGTGTTCTCATGCAGCAGAGGTCAGTTGTTTCTTATGGGTCTCGGCAGTTGCGTCCCCATGAACGCAACAATGCCACCCATGATCTTGAGTTGGCAGCCGTGGTGTTTGCGCTGAAGTTGTGGAGACATTACCTCATTGGAGAGCGCTTTGTGGTTTTCACCGATCATAAGAGTTTGAGGTATGTTTTCTCTCAGCGGGATTTGAACTTGCGGCAGCGTCGGTGGATGGAGTTCTTGCAGGAATACGACTTTGAAATATCGTATACACCTGGGAAGGGAAATGTTGTTGCTGATGCACTGAGCCGAATGTCACGTAATGATGTTGTGCGTGAATCTGGTGATTCCTGGAGAGGGATGGAAGAGCTAGCAGCTTTGCATCTTGATATGGGATAAGTTGGAGGAAGAGGTTGTCTTTTCCAGATGACGGTGCAGTCATCCCTGATGCAAAAGGTGGCAGAGTCTCAGTTGGGTGATCTAGAGGTGGAAGTTTTGAGAGACAGAGTTGTTTGTGGGGAGGCCCCTGATGGTTGGTCAGTGGATGAACAACACCGACTGTTGTATCATGACAGGATTTTTGTTCCCCTGGCGATGCGCGAGACGGTTCTCCGAGAGTTCCATAGCTCGCCCTTAGCTGTACATCCTGGTGTGACGAAGATGTATCGATCCTTGAGGAGTCAGTTTTGGTGGCCTGGGCTGAAGCGTTCAGTTGCAGAATGTGTGTCTCGATGTTTAGTCTGCCAGAAGGTGAAGGCCGAACACCGTGTTCCTGGTGGTCTTCTCCAGCACATAGAGATTCCTCAGTGGAAGTGGGAGGACATCTCAATGGACTTTGTTACAGGTTTACCTCGAGCTCCGGGAGGACATGATGCTATATGGGTGGTAGTGGATCGTTTGACTAAAGCGGCCCACTTCATAGCAATCAAGGAGTCGAGCTCAGTGGAGGTTTTGTCGAGGCAGTATCTGGAGGAAGTGGTGAGGCTTCACGGAGTTCCTAAGACGATCATTTCTGATCGAGACCCTCGTTTTACCTCGAGGGTGTGGAGAGGTCTCCAGCATGCTTTTGGCTCTCAACTATGCCTTAGCACTACTTTTCATCCTCAAACGGATGGTCAGACAGAGCGAACCATCCAAACTCTTGAAGACATGTTACGCTCTTGTGTTCTTGATTTTGGAGGTTCATGGGTGAAGAACTTACCTTTGGTAGAGTTCGCTTACAATAATAGTTTTCACTCTACCATCGGCATGGCGCCGTTTGAAGCCTTGTATGGCCGGCCATGTCGTTTTCCGTTGTGCTGGACTGGGGTCGGAGAGTCAGCAATTCTCGGACCAGAACTAGTGCAGAATACGACGGAGATGGTTCAAGTGATTCGTGAGTGGATGAAGACAGCACAAGATCGTCAGAAATCTTATGCGGATCAAAGAAGGAGACCCTTAGAGTTTAATGTTGGGGATCATGTGTTTCTGAAGGTGACTCCCCGTCGTGGGCAGCGAAGGTTTGGTCGCGGAAGTAAGCTTTCTCCCCGTTTTGTTGGGCCTTTCGAGGTGTTAGCTCGTGTTGGAGCTATGGCATATCGAGTAGCACTTCCCCCTCGGATGAGTCGGATACATGATGTTTTTCATGTATCGCAGCTCCGTCATTATCTTCATGATGAATCTCATGTTATCGATTGGGGAGAGATCGATATTGATGATGATGCAACCTTCGAGGAGTGACCTGTGGAGATCCAAGACCACAAGGAGAAGGTGTTGTGTGGGCGTTCTATTCCTTTAGTTCGTGTCTTGTGGCGACACGGTGGCATGGAGGAGAGTACCTGGGAGCGTGAGTCACAGATACGTGCTCAGTACCCAGAGTTGTTTAATGTTTAACTCCTTTCATGCAATGATGTTTTCTCTGTGGTTGGACCTTTCATGTTTTATTTATGTACCTTTGATGTGATGTTGTGAATGAATTGTTTGGGTAGGGATTGTTGTTCCCGGATGTCATAGTTTTGTTCCAGATTTCGAACAACTCATGGTGGTTTTCCCCTGAGAGGTATCTTATGGGGTGGTTGTTCGGACCCCTCTTTTCTTCTGGGTTGGTTTTTAATTCTCGAGGACGAGAATGTTTTGAGAGGTATCTAATGTAATGGCCCGGACCTCTCTGGTCCATTACTTTGTGAAATGTTGGTGTTGGAGGTGTTCCGGGAGGTCAAGGGGACTTATCCCCAACACTTTGCCAATTTTCTAGTTCTGTGAATAGTGTTTCCAGTTTTATGAACAGTAACAGATCAGTGAGACAGATCAGTTTCACGGATCGGTGAGACAGATCAGTTTCACAGATCGGTGAGACAGATCAGTTTCACAGATCGGTGAGACAGATCAGTTTCACAGATCGGTGAGAAAGATCAGTTTCACAGATCGGTGAGACAGATCAGTTTCACAGATCGGTTACATAGATCAGTTTCACAGATCGGTGAGACAGATCGGTGAGACCGATCGGTGAGACAGATCAGTGAGACAGATCGGTGAGACAGATCGGTGAGACAGATCGGTGAGACAGATCGGTGAGACAGATCGGTGAGACAGATCGGTGAGACAGATCGGTGAGACAGATCGGTGAGACAGATCGGTGAGACAGATCGGTGAGACAGATCAGTTTCACATATCAGTTTCACAGATCGTTGTGACAGATCAGTTTCCCAGATCAGTTTAACAGATCGGTGAGACAGATCGGTGAAACCGATCGGTGTGACAGATCAGTTTCACAGATCAGTTTCACAGATCAGTGTGACAGATCAGTTTCACAGATCAATTTCATGTACAGTAACGGTGGGTGAACAGTGTTTCCAGACTCCTACAGTTTTGCCCCTTTTGACGTTTCCTTTGATGTAAAATACATTTAAAGCCTTATTTTAAGGGCTCATAAGGACGTTTCAAATGCCATAAATCCTAATATTAATTATTCCTAAGGCTTGGAATTTTTTACTTGGTCAAACCGCGTGGGTTAATGTGATCCGTTTTTAATGGAGAATTAACCGGATCTTAAACCGTCACCTCGTTAAATCTTAAAAAGGGACGAGATATCATTCTCCCTTGTTCCTTCCCTTTTGTTCTTAACTAAGAGGCGCTAGAACCTTTCAATCCTTTCCTTAGGAGTTGCACAAACAACCCTTACTCCTAGGATCAGTCCCGCTCTGTTGGATGCAACCAAGCTGTGTCGATCTTTCTTCCACATAAGTTGTCGCGAGGGGAGGATCGTGACCTGCTGTGTGGATAAAGGACGTCAAGAACTCTTCGAGGTAGGGGATTCATGGCTTCTCTAATTATATTTGTGCAATCGTAGAATTAGCATGATTTATTCCTTTGGATCACAATGAAATTGACCTAATTAAATACTTGAACCTGATTAAAAGAATTGGTTGATCGCATGCTGTTGCTTTATACCGTGATAACGGTTTGCCTCATGTTTTCCTAGATATAGTGATATCTATGTTTTCTTTGATTTATTGTTCGTTCATGACTGAAATTGATAATGAACGTAAAGCCGGAATTAATTGTTGATTAATTGGCTAAAGATAAAGAGGCATGTAAATTAATCTGGTTGTTGTCGTTGTTGTAGTTGTCCTAATTTGAGGATAATCAAATTAGGGAAGTAAGCATGGTTATTTAATTGTGATAGCTTACTGATTAGGTATCCATGATTGGAACCTACGAATAACAAATCTGTTAATTCAATATGGTTTAGAGAACAGATTATGTGGGAATTTCAAAAAGGGTTCTGAGTTACCCTCTTGTTTGTTAAAGGGCCGAGAGCCCATTTTGTGATGTTTGTTTTCCTGCTGCTTGTGCTGTGATGTGAGCCTGGATGGATGTTTTGATATGTGGAGGCATGGAGGCCTTATAGTTGTGGCAGCGGATGATGCCTAGTGTGGCGAGATGCATCGGTTTATGCATATGGGTGTCAGGGAGGACACCCGGGGTGATGGAATGGGACGGATGTGGTTGCTGGTTGCTTGTGGTTTTCTTGAATGTTAATCTGCTTTGCTTTTCCCCACTGCTCAAGGCAGTTGGTCTTGCTTACCCTCATTCTGAAGGAGGCGAAGACACGCGGGGTATGCCACGTGCTTTCCGTGTTTAGCCTCTCGATGGAGGATGGGTCTATGCTCTTTCTATAGGCGGCAAAGACTCGAAGAGTAGTATATCTACTCACCGTGTTGAGCCTCCTTTGTGTTTAGAAGCATATGATGTTTTTCTAGAATGCCTGGGAATGTGGAAAAGTATTTCTGTATTGAATGTTTGATTAAATGGTGAAAATCCATGGGGATGGAGATGCTAGAATTTAAAGGTGATGTGAATCTTAAAAAGGAGCAGTTGTATTGAAAGTGACACCATTTCAGTTAAATGGGGAATTGTTCAATCTTAATTAATTCTTAAAGAATTAACTAATGTACAGTGGAACTGATAAATGAGAATGGAGTAATCTAATAAAGCTCTTCAATTGGTTGTGTGCTTATAGGATACCTAGTCTTAGAAGTAGCAGCCTGGAGTCTGAGAGACGTTAGCTGCAGTTGTATCTATGACTAGGTAATGCCCATAGTGTGGATGTGAGTTACTTATATATTCTGTACTTTTTGTGTTTCTATATGCTACTCCACCCTGTCGGTAAGGGCAACTGACACCCCGGGGATTCTGAGCCCTGGGAGGGTGTTTTCCCCAACATTCTGATGGGAGGTTGAATGGCTGACTACCCCCTTTGGACCCGCTCTCTTCTCTTGGTAGATCTTAGTGCTGGTAGGCACAGTGGTTAGTTTTACCCATATATGTGTGTAGAGGGCTGTAATGGCTTGTGGTTATTTCACACACATATATTCTGGATATAGTATCCTATGGAATACTATAGGTGTAACGTGTATAGGCTGTGATGGCTTGAGGATCCTTACTCGGTGTATGGGCTGTAATGGCTTCAGGTATAATACCCGACGTATGATACACGTTATGCGAGCTGTGGTGGCTCCCGGAAACTACCTGGTTACTTTTGGTTGTGAGGATTGTGTGGAGCTTAGCCCAGGTGTCTGCGGGCAAGCCTATGTGGTGCACGTGGTGCAGATTGTGGAGCTTGACCCATGTTGATACGGGCAAGCCTTTGGAGAGAGATGCACAGGACGTAAGTCGTTGGGGCAAAGCGGCAAACCAGTGGGGAAGTAGTAGCGGGGTACCCTTGATATTCTTTATTATATGCTATATTCTTGTATGCGTTACTTGGTGAGAGTAGCCATGGTGAGGTTGGGAACATAGTATACCTGTTTAGGTGACGAGTTAGTTTCACTTGTTGTTCACTGGGCTTTAGCATGCTTTCTTTACTTTTGCACGAGAGTCTTGGGGAAGATCCTACTGAGTATACTGTTATACTCACCCTATGTACATATAAACTGTTTTTCAGGTCACTTGGAGCAGGTTGGAGATCAAGCTGGTTACTACTAGCTTGCGGTTGGAGGAGGAGCTGTTCGGGCTTGTGGTCGCTGTCGTTTTACTTTCTTTTGGGTACTTTTAGTTTCCCCTTTCAGTTGTAGTACTTTTGCATGACATTTCATATATGTACTTGGGTTTCTTTTACATTTCAGTTATGAGTTGGAGTTGGTTGGATTCTATTCTATCTCTCTCTTCTGCATGTGTTCTCTTAGAGGGTAATGCCTCCCATTTGTGTGTGTATTATACCCTCGGTGCTAGTCGCCAACCCGGGGCCTACTGGAGGCGGGACTCGGGGGTCATTATCTCCCTTTTCACATTGCCGGCCCAGGAGGGGTACACTTTGTGGGGAGGGGGTCATGACAGTAACCTACCATGGAAAAGGGAAGCATTCAGTTGACTATATGAGAAGAAAATATGTTCCTAATGAGGGATCAATTGAATGTTTTAAATGAATTTTACTTGATCAATACTAAAATATATGTCCTATGAAGATAACCCAAGAATGGTATCAGATGTATGATACAAATATATGTTTTCAAATGACCAATACCATTCCAAATGAGGATGCAAAAACTAACAATGACCTATGAAAGTTTTGTATTATTTGGTAGCTGGTGTTTTGATATTATTAAATATATGGATATGATTCATGATATTTTTTTATAAAGAAGGTATTATGACATAAGTTGAGAAAAATTGTTTA
This sequence comes from Viscum album, assembly GCA_963277665.1. NCBI lineage: Eukaryota > Viridiplantae > Streptophyta > Magnoliopsida > Santalales > Viscaceae > Viscum > Viscum album. Next base: position 1,100,260,672 of record OY728157.1, read on the forward strand.
GGTATAAGGAATATTGTTGGATAAATAAGATATCCACATTTTTGAAAATCAAGAGTTATGTTAGATATCTGGGTGATAAATTTTTTAATAGTATTAATGCTCTTTTGTTGATGGGATTACATTGGAAGAATTCTCTCTTATATTTGTATACCCGATGTTTGTTATGTGAAAATTCAATTTGAGGAATAATTATCTTTTTTAGGTTCATATAGTTATTAAGACCCATTTTGGTATATATGATTCTTGAATTTTATGTAATTATGGGTTATTATATTTTGGGATACAAAATGAAAGGTATTTGATGAACTTTGATTATAAAAAATATTATGTTTATTTTTGAGGAAATTATCTTATTATTGATAATTTTGTAAGAATGATGCAGTTGTGAGAAAAGGACAACCCACATGATGGGTGAAAACTAATCATGTCTGACAAGGACAAGGGAATAAAACCCACAAACAAAGAGAAACAAGGGCGCATCACCTACCACTGACCTGCGTGAAGTCCCTAGTTAGTATAAATTATTCTTTTTAGTTAAATGATTTTATATATCAAGGATAAGTTTATTTTTAAAAATAGGTTTTATCTAATTGATATTCTTAGTATAAGAAAATTATTTGGTGATTAGGTTATAAATGTTATTTTAAAAGATGTCATCTCATTTGGGAATACTATATACCTATGGAAAATAGAATACTATGGGATTTGGTTTGAGAAGAAATGGTGGAATTTTATTTTGGAAGAATCTATGTTTTTATTGTGGACTTATAATGATTTGGGTTATTTATGGAAATGATTAACCTATCATGGATAATATGTGATTAGGTTAATTACATTTCAGTATGATACATTAGAAGTAGTCTATGTTATTTGGTGATAAATCGTAAGATTTATTGTGGAAGAATATTCTATCAAAACCAACTGAATTTTGGGTTACAAAATTATTTTTTATTATTTTGTTGAATTTTAAAGACAATAGTTTATTTAATGGTTTTTGTTCAACATTGAGTATTTTTTGTTTAATTTTGATGATTAAGAGTAGTATTTCTTTCTATAATGGATTATCACTTTTGGGAATCATATGATCTTATACTCTCCATTTTGGTTTTGGTTAAAGTATAAAGAGAAGGAAAATATATAGTTCATATTTTTTGGATTTTGTGATTCTCTAGAAGTTGATTCTTGCACTTATGTTGTGACCATGTCATCTTTAATACTCATCGTTTGGTGAAAAGATGAGTTAGTGGTAGAAATTTTTTAAATAATGAAACACTATATGAAAATTAAGTATATTTTTTTCTATTATTAGTCCATCACATAAGTAAATTCTACAGCATTATGAAAAGAATAAAAAAAACATTGTCTGTTCACTTTTCATACTGTTTAACCTGTCAGAAATTTGGGATTTTCAAGTGGTTAGCTATCACTTTATCATGTTTTCTATCACTCTTCATCAAAGAAAGATGGTTATTTTCTCTTCAATATCCATTTTTCCTACATGTAATCATAGCATGTGTTATCTTGGGTGACATTTTTACTTCTCTTTATTTCTTTTAAAGTGATATTTTTTTAATCTCTTTCCAATTTGGGACTTTCAATGAATTTTCTGAGCATAATTTTAAAATTGGGCAGATGGAATGTCCAAAAAGGACGACAGATATGAAAACCATAGAATTGTAAAGAATAATACTGTTTTATTAATACATATGAATATGATATTAATTTTACATTAATGGGGATGCTTTTTTCGATAGCATACTTGAACGGAAATAATGGGTTTTTCTGAAATATTATGTTTCACACAACATCGTGATATAAAAAAATAATATAGTAATAAAATTATTATATTAAATAGTAATTTACACCTAGCCATTAAAATGGAGGAAATGAATAATATAAAATGAATTTCGAAATATGGTTCAAACATGTTTAAATAATGATTCATTGGCTATCAAATTTATTATAAATGGAAATAAAAAATCCAATTGAATATAAAGGATGTGTTTTTATGAAAACCAATTTAAAAGAGAATAATTGTGTTTCCATATCACTCTTGATGTATTTTTATTTAATAAAAAATATATGATATATTATAAATGTAATGTTTCATGTTTAATATTATATTTTTTCTATATATCATTTAAGAAACAATTCAATTATTCAGATAAATGAAGTATTTTTCTAAAAATACAGTTTTACCAATGTTTGATGGGAAACCTATTTAAATATACGTTTTTCATATTTATATATTATATTAGACAAAATAAAATTCTAATTTAGAACTGTAACATCAAAATTTAATTTTGATGATGTTTCAGTATTTTTCTAACAATGTTCATTTTTTAATGAATTGTGAAAAATACTTCATTATAATTCAAAACATTCTTTTAATATAGTATATTTATATATTTAGATATTAACATTAATTGGCTTAAAAGTGTAATTGTATTATATTTTTACATTTTAATCCAATTTTAGACATTATAACTAATTTCACTTTGAAATTGTACATAAACTCATGTAAATATTATGGTAGTTTTTATTTCTTAAAAACACGCTTTTTGGTGTTGACATCAATAATTAAATTTAATATATTATGTTAAAACTATGTGTTTTTAATTGGGAAAAAATATATTCCATATTTGGAATCAGTAGTTCCACATTGTGTCAAAAGGTATCTTTTATTTTAAGACATTATGAATAGTAACGTTAGTAATAATTTTATTTACCATGGTTAAAAGGTAAATCTAGTAAATAAGATAAAAAATAATATTATAATAATATTAAATAACCTAACAAGTGTCCAAATCCTATTGGATGAGATATTTATGAACATGTGCCTCATTGGGTCTATTTTGGTACTCCATGAAACCATATTGATTTGAAAATGAAATTTTATAAGAATTAATATAAAGTAATGAAAAATATAAGATAAATATGTATCTTTTATTAAACAATTTTTTACTAGGGGTTATATAAGTGATCTATTTGACTTTAAATATTCATTATAAATCGAAAAATATTTACTATATCATAGTTTTTTATTTATAATTTTTTTACATCAAATAAATACATTTATTTTTGACACAATATAAATGTTTTGATTACCTAATTAATTAATGATTTAAATAAATGATATTATAAATATTAAAATAAATTTATTTGGAAACTTTTTATGCCATTAAATAAATTTATGGATAACTATGACTTTTTATTTTTGATTAAATGATGTCTTTCAGAAATAAACAAATTGTTATGGATTTCGAAAATGTCATGATACGAATAGTATAAAATTTGGCATAAACAATTTCTTTAAAAAAATAATATTTTATTATATGATATAATAGTAATAAAAATATTTTATTCAAAAAAATGAATAATATAGTTTTACTCATTTAATTAATTAAAATCATGAGATTCCATTGGAATTTTATCGTAAATATATTAGCCATATACTATGAATATACTTTAGGAAATTGTAATAGTCAAATAAGTTAACATATAGTTAAAGGTAAATGATAAGGATAAAAATGAAACCTAAAATTGTTCTAAAACTATTATTTTAGGGAATTTAGAAAAATATTCATCTTATCTTCTAATTAAATGTGTTTTTTCACTTTTAAAATTTGAACATCAGTTTATTATAAAATAATAATTCAATCTTTTATGAAGTACATGTCTTCCCTCTTATAAAAGTCCACCACCACTAACCTATAATCACACCTCTCAAACCAACTTGGATAATACATACTCTTCAAAAATAATATCATAACATTTCTTTATTCGATCTAAAATCCTTACATTGGGTAGAAGGCAATTCAAGAAATCATTTTAGCTTAAATCAAAATGATTTATCTGATTTGAGGTAATGTTTTATCTCAAGCTTCTTCCATTTTTTTCCCTTCTCCAACCCACTAAAATATCTTTATTCCATTATTTTATAACAACAATAATATATTAAGTATGATATTATGTTCTTATGATATGGTTTCTACCTAAAATCACACAGACCTCCATTTGATAGATTTAGAACATACTATTTCTGTGGAAGGCGAACTACAACCTCAAGAAATGGTGATTATTCAATTATATCCTATCACCTCTAATAGTGTCCATTATTATGGAATATTAATTATATATTATAATTATTATAATTATATAGTATCTATTCTTCTATATTTTCCATTTATATAATACCTTTATTCTTCAATTATTAGTAAATATGATAATTTCATTTGAAGATGTACGAACTAGTGCCCCCTCAATGGGATATGACTCTTTCATGATATACCTTGAACAAATAATGGATAGAATTAATGAACATATGTATCATATATTAAAAATATATTATAATATAATTATAATTTACATATTTACCATTTACTTTTCATTTCATAAAATATGAAATAGAAATGAATGTATCGTTTATGCATACATACCACTTACGTTCTCCATGAATGGTGCATTTAATTCCTTATATAAAAATGTTATGGACTGTTAAAAATACATATATATATAGGATCTAAATACAAATATACTGGATATATATTATATTTAAATCATGAAAAATATTATGGAGATAATGAACTTTTGACCACAGGGACAATTTGAAATTAAAACAGGTTCATTTTTTACTAAAGTATCGAACATCGACAAAACAACTTATATGAACTTGAAAAATTATATGATTGTTATAGAAATGTATCAAGTGATATAAAAGGAATAGAAAATTTAAAATAGGTTCTGAATAATGTAAAATTTAACTTATGATTATTATTCAAGATGAAAAAGAATCATACATGACGAGAAATACTCAAGGTAAGTGCATCTTTCACCCTCCTCTTTTAGTCAAAACTTATTTTATGTTATGTATTTTAATTTACATGATATTATGTAGGTATATATTCTTATATATCCTTATTGATTTAAATTTTATGTATATGTGAATATAGAACTTTTTTTATCTCATCAACCCATATTCTAATGTTTTAAGTAACACTGTTAGGTTGTCGAATTTCTGTAAGTGACTACGTCTCAATCTCTTCTCCCTGAGGAATATATTATTATTGTGAACCTTGATTATCCAATAAGGTATATGTACTACACATTTACCTATGATATCATTAATATACTTATTCACATGATATTATAGGTTTATTATAATTTTATTCTGTAATTATTTGTCTTCAGGTATTTTTAGGTGGCAAGTGATTGTTTAACTAAAATTTTTTTTTCTATGTTTTAAATATTTAATATTATAAATATTTCTCAAAAATGTTCTTGTTTTAAATATGGGGTTATGGATTTATTTATTTGGACATTAATTCTATAAAATCTCAATTCTTTTAATAGTTTGAAATTTTTATGTGATACTTTGATTAAAAAATATATTTATTAACTGTACTAAATGGTTTTGGGAATATATTGAATATTTTAATATCATTAATTGATTTATTAATATTTTTGATTGAAATGATTATATGTTCAATATTTTTGTGTAATTATTATGTAATGGTACTTGAAAATTTGATGGGTGGTTACATGATTAAACAAATATCAGTGGTTATGTGATAAACCTAGGTCAGGTGTGCTAGAGATAGCACTCTAATGCATTGGGTTACGAGATGGAGGTAAAAATTAATGTTTCTCCTATGATATTTAGGGATTATACTATGATGGTTATTCTAAATGTAACTCCATATGTAGTTGTGATGGGTACATTGTAAGTATGATATGGATACAAATAGTTACATTTTTTGTTTCTGATATGTATGTGTTATTCATAAATATAATGATTTCATAAGTTATATTAATGATCTTATGTTTTATTATTGAGAAGTATGATTTCTTTTTTTATGTGTTGAGGGACTAATGTTTTATTTTCATTATTTTATAACCCTTTATGAGTTTTCTATGCACATCCACGGTTTTTGATATATTGTTCACGTGGTAAAATGAAGGGTAAAAGAAACGAAGTATTGAAGAAGATTTATATCAAGAAAAGAACTCTTGTTTTATTTAAGGTGTTTTATTATTGTGAAAAATATTGGATAGAATATAAGATTATACTTCGTAATTTTTGGGATGATATGTAATAGTTGTGTCCTAATTCTGTAAAATTATAATCAAGAAAATATCCTCATTTTTAATTCTACACATAACTAAATATTATGAAATGTTTAAGGATATGTCATCATATTTTCAATCCACAATGAATCTAGAAAAATATACATATTAGTATGAAAATAAATATCAAAAATTCCATGTATAATACAGTTTACCATAATCATGTGTCCCTTTAATGTATCTCACAATCTATTTCAATGAAAATTAGTCATATTCCATTGAATGTTCACATCCAATAATGTAGTAGATAAAATATTCAATTGTGTTGTTGGGAGATAAAATTATCTTCCAGTAATATTTTGATAATGTGTAGAATCAACCATGCATCTTTCCTCAGGGTTTAAATTCATGATTTCATAAAAACAAATTTTTTGAAATGGGTTTACTATAACAGACCTTAAATTTGTTCAAAATTTACATCACATTCTTTTCCTTTAAAAAATTTTGTATCCTCCTTTTTTAAAAACATCAATCTTAAAAATATGTATGTTATATATTCATAAAAATTTCAAACTCTATGATCATGAACCAATATTTTTTCCATTTAATTCTTCTTTATTCCCTAAAATATGATATCATAAACATTTATGAGCACTAAGAAGAAAAATTTCTATTTCAATTTTAGAAAATAATTTTCATCAAGTATATCACCTATAAATTCCAACATATTTAAAAACGATTCCAATCAATATTTGTAGGCCCCAAATTATTTCTTCAATTCATTCATGTATTGATTCAATATGTAAATCATAAATTCATAGTCAAATTTTTTAATGTCCACTAGTTTTTTTATCTTCAATATTTCATTGAGAATTTATTAAATAATTCCATTATGAAATCACAATAGTATGTACTAAATTTTCTTTAAATAGATATTTCTAGAAAAACAATTTATCATATATAATTTTACCAATAGAGTTAATGATTCTTCTAAATCAATTACATTTAATTTTTCATATCCCATTACACCAACCATTCTTTGTTTTATATCACCTTTCCATGATCAACATGTTTATTTTTAAAGAAATTTTTTTTCTATGACATTATGATCTATTTTATTTTTTAAAATATATAAAAATATAAATTTTACTATTTTATCCAACAATTAATTGATAATTGTGACCCATGATTCATCTTTCACATGATGATTAAATGAGGACCACTCCACATGAGACAATTGAGAACATTTCTCTATAATTCAAATATTTTTAGAATAATTTAGAGTTGATTTACCACCAATAATATTTTAAATTTCCATCTCATCCCATATATTTATTTATTGAGTTAGTGGTCACCCCCATCAATGGATTATTCATCCACTGATACACTCACCGAATATTCTTTGAAAATGGGATGATATATAACACTATATATCGTATCTAGTTCACAATCATCAAAAAATAACTCACTCAATCCAAGAATTATAGACCTCTTTGTAGATTTATCATTAATAATATTACCACCACTACATTAAATTATCTTACCTAACATCCCATTGACACAGTAATAGGTGTCTGTCTAAAAGGTGTAGTCTAGAAATTTACATTCTTCTGATGCATCTCTATATTTACAGTGATTACCTTATTCGAAATATTAATATGGCTACTTAATATATTAATATGAATTAACATTAATTATCTCTCATGAAAAATCCCTTATATATCGTTTTTATGAATTGGGTTTATTAAATCCTAATTATCTATATAAATGGATACATGCATGAATTACTTCCAATATTGATGTAATTTTCCACTTTCAATGTTAAAAACCATTGAAATGTTGTATAGTTCCAGATATAATCTTTTTTATATTTTTTATGTATTTTTCAGTAATGAAAATTTGTTATTAATTCCATGATTCTCCATGTAATTTTCCACTTCATTAGAAGTGTAAGTTATACTTTTTTTGAATCAGTGTTTCATGATCTTCTACCAATATCATTTAACTCCACTCTCTTAAACAATAATATACAATCAACCACTAATTTTTATGAATTTATGGATATGATACATTCCATTATACAATAAATATCAACAAAATATATGATGTATTCTACATTTTATGTTCAGGGAAATTTATGGGACCACACACGTCAGATTGATTTATATCTAGTTGATTTATCGATAATTTATTTCTTTATTTTAGAAGGCATTTCCTATCTTTTTACATTTTATTTTGGTATAAAAATTCATTTCAGGATTTTTTTCTTAGATTTGGAATGTCATTTTTAGAATTCCACATTTAAATTTCATACACATCTTATTGAAAAATATAACTAATTGATTAATGTCACATGTTAATTTATTTTTTTACTATAGGAGTAAATGTGTTTTTATTATCATAAACATTGTATAGATTTATTTCGTTACCGATACATTCATTTGATATTTGTCATTTTAACTTGGATAAAATATCCCTTCTGGTTGATTTATACCACTATTTTAGAAGTCACAATGCGGAATAATGCTCAATAGGTTATATCGAAGACAATATAAAAAAAAATTAATTACATAATCCTTATATCATCATCCAATAAGATTTTCTGACCAATTACATTTATTTTAAGATATATTTTAGTTTTTAATGTAATCTTACCATCAACATTTCCCTTCAAAATCATCAAGGGATTCATTTTTTCATTCATGTAAAACAAACACACACGGTCAAACTATTAAATTATTTGTTACATTGAGAGAATGTTTTATGAAAAATATACTTTTAATTCTTCCTTCATTCATTATTATAAATTCCATGTTGAGTTGAGATACAAAGTTTCGTCTCCTCATTTTCCTCAAAATAAGTCATGATATGATATTCATCTTCCTCCAAAGGAAATAATTTTTTTCAGTGGAATCTCATTCTATTGTCTAGCTTCTTTTCTCCCTTAGTTTCTATGAAATGAATTTTTATTTATTCGATCGATTCAAATTATAGATTTTTAACTATATATAGAGTAATTAATAAAATATCCAAAAAAATATTTTTTCTATGTTTTTAGGTTATATTTTAATCCGATATTGTCAACTCATTAGTGTTTCACCTCTCTTGTATCTCCCTCCTCTATACACTACGTCATTATTAGACACTGATAACCATAAAATTAGCATATCATCATAGGTAATATTCAATTATTTCATTCTATATACTTATTTATATCTTATTAGTATAATTTTGAGTGTTTATTTTTCATTAGTGGTTCAGATATATCACAATATTTTTAATGCATTTATCATTTCTAATAAATCATCCAATATTCGAAATCGTGACATCAAAACATAGATTGATTTTTCTATACTCTCACAATTCGTTCAAAAGGATAAAACATTTTTTTAAGAGACTCAACACATTTTTTCTCTCTTCTATATGATTATTAAGACCATTAACCATTTTTTATATCCCTTCAACCTTTAAATTAAAATCAACAACATCTATAGGTGTTATATGAGTATACATATATTCTATAAAAATATTTTTCAACACTAAATTTATCATCATGTAGATATATTTATTATGATATTAATTATTTAGTACAACAATCGTACGGTTTCTATTATGGGTAATTTATAATTCCATAAATTCTCATTAATGTTCAATATTCAGGTCAATAAGTCATTATAGTTCTTATTCTTCCCAAATTTAACATTTAGTTTTATTAAAAAAATCCTTCAAAATATATTTTTCTATTAAAATAAATACAATATCATCATCAGTAAATAACCTTTCATCAACACTTTCTTCTTTATATGATATTTTTTTCAGTGAGAACCGATTTCTAGTTAGTTTTATAGATATAATGTTTTGTGTTGTGGTAAACATTCTTTTATATTTTTATACATCATCATAATTTTTTTTATCCTTCCATAGATATATTTCTATTATATTATTAACCTTTCCATAATTAATGCAATCCAACAGTTACATTCATTTCATACTCTCTTTGACCCACATTAATTTTTGACCACTAGTGATAGGAACTCTTCATTGAAATAATAATAATTTCATTGAAATATATCTATATCAAAATTCATCATTTATTTCATAGTAATCTCTACATAAGATTATTTAGATGCGATTCATATATTCACATTATTTTTCTAAACCACTAGTTTCGTGTGAATATCACCAATATTTTTTTTTTGAATCTTATTGTTCAATAATCAAAAACATGTCATTGTAGAATTATCATAATCATTTGAAAAATTTTACTAATAAATTAAATTATCATTAATTTATACACCATTTACATGGATTGAAATAAATAATTAAATGAGGTAGTTGTGAAACAATCAATATTTTAAATTAGAATCATCTTGAAATCATTTTCTTTTTAAAAAAAATTTGTAATTTTTATTATTTTCATATGTTATCCCATTCATAAATATTACAAATTTTTTTTCAAATGGATTTTATTGATGTGTAGAACATATCCTACATATAAATTTTAAACAATTTTAAATCTAATTAATTTTCTTACATTACATAATGATTAAAAAATTTTCTTATTGGATTCAGTGATTAAATTTTCAATAACATCATTGACAAGTATTCAAATAATTATAGAATCAAAAACATTAGGATTCTGTGATTGTAATTGATATCCAATATGAACAGCCACAATTTTGATGTTACAACCACTAAATAATATAACAATATTTTTATTTATCACATTATCCCTGGGAAAAACATTCTAATTAAATATTTTTTAGGAACAAACCATTTTACACAATTACAACTTATTATAAGTATGATCCTAGTACACAGAAAGAGGATGAGGTGAATCATGGTGTTCCATTATTCTCATATTCCACTGGATAGTATTCTCATGTTAGGTATAATTTAATATACTTATCATTCTTTAGTGAAGCACAATATCCATATTCTAATGAAAATTATTGGTCCATGAATATTTTACATGCTTCACTATAAAAGGAATCATCCATGGAACATACATCGATGGTGTGTCAGTGCACTAGGGGATAAAAAATCACATGCCATGGGTAAAAAAATTTCAATGAAGATTCATCCTAAATAGCATAGATACTCCAAATTATTAAATATTATCACTCAATATTGAGATAGAGAATATAAAAATAATTGATATGATGGTTCATTATAATTATTTTATTGAATAGATAAACTCAAGCCCCACAATAGTGTTACCATTGACCTTCAATTACAACTTCAATTTCTGAGTATTCAATGGATTTACACATAGTAATTACCCTTATGTCAACATACCACTGAATGATATATATTTTTAGGTCATATTTTTGTTGACTCATTCGATTATTTTTTTCCCAATACATTTCAATTCGTATAATCACTTGCATATTATATCAATTATATTTAAAACCATGATTTTCTCAATATAAACATCTCAATAAAATATCATGAACTTGTAACCAATGATATATAACTCCTTAAATTTTTATTATATAGCCATAATACTAAATATTTTCTTTATTATGAAATTTTTATATTTTCATGGTTTCAATCAATTAGACATTGCAAAAATCTACATGATTTTCTTTCTATATGCACATTCACATTAATAAGATTTTGACCTCTGAAATCAAACATGAAAAAAATATGATTGGACATAAAATCCATCAAATTATATTATTTGTAATGTATTTAATAATTCGTGACTATATTCATTATGAATCATATCTAATGATGGATAATAAAAAAACCTTATGTATCTATTTTTCTTTACAACTTACTCATTCGTATTATATATATAAGCTCAAATGTATACTATCATAATTTTAAAAACATTTAATATCATCAAGATAGAATTTATATACTAATCTGGTGACCATTATGTTTCAGGACATTTTCATATTTATATAATCACATTTATGTGTTTTCATGTTATGTTAACATAATAACAATTTATTAAATTCTCATAACACTAAAATATTACAACCTTGTATGCTCAACTACAAACATATTCATATATTTCAAACTACATCCAGTGACTTCCAGTGGATTTTTATATGAGTAAAAGCTATTGACCTAGACAATTATATATCAATAATAAATGTTTTACAAAGATATATTTCCGTTATAGTAGTATAGTCATTCCCCCCCATTGATAAGAAAATGAAAAGGATTTCACATATTCCAGGACTAATATCTTTGAAAGGATTTTTTAACAAATTTTATAATCTATAATGAGTTAAATATAATTGTATCATATTAATATGATTTTTTAAAGGATATGAATATTGAAAAATACATCCTTTATTCATCATCTAGTTCCAAATTTATTGTGTCTCCTCCTATATTATTGCAATAAAAAATTTTAGAACATAGAGAAACACAAATAATCAATATAGAAAGAATTTTATAATGGGTATATGTGAGGATCCTTAACCCCCTCATGAAAATTTAGGTCAATAGACACTAAACTAGAACCTATGATTCCCAAATTACAATGTTGAAGATGGTTTTAGGAAGATGAGATCCAAATTTTTATTGATACCCATATGTTTAACCAGATAATTCATTTCTCATCCTAATATTTAAATAAATTATACAGTATCTCAATATGATTCATTAATAAATTTCATTTATATTTTTGTTAAAACAATCTCCCATTTCCTATAATAAGGGAATTATATGAAAATATCCACATCCTTCATATTATACCCTATTTTTAATCATCACCACCAATTATTTATATTTATTTTTTTCATGAAATTTAGTATACATTTTTTATATAAACTGAAATGATCAGTTTCTTTTTTATAATCAATCCATTGTATTTTCTACCAATAAAAAAAATCATCTAATCAAGGATTTTCTATCTATAATGACCCTAACCTAATATCTATCCATGTACACATACAAATATCTATCGTAAATTTCATAATATAATAAACCCTTCAAAAGTGTTCCTTAAATATACTTGATGATCTTCTTTACAACAAACTTATTCCTATCCATGTGGAATAATTGAATGCAGGAATATAATAATATAACAAATAATTGTTTTGATTTATTGTGATGAGACTCAATAATCATCAAATTATCATCTAATAAACTTTTCAATTAATTATATTTCCATCTTATTTTTATAGACATTTTTCAAACCAGAATTTTTATTTATTTTTTTCTATATTATATCTAAAATTTTTCATTAGATCCTTCGAAAAAAATCCCTTAATAAAATTTGTATAACTATTGTTGACATACTATTGAACACATAAAATTTGATGTTTCATCAATTGTTGATATATCAAAAAATTTATAGCTTCTATAAGATTGTTCCCAACCAAAAATACTATAACAGAGGAGAGTGTTTCCATTTATAAAATTATTATTCAACTTAAAAACCATTGATTAATCATATATAGTTAGAAGTGTCATTGGTTATTCAATTTAGAAATTATAATTATAAATATATATAGGAATTTTATCTGGATGTCCATTTGGTAGGTTTTTAATTTCCATTGAATAGTGACATCTAAAAAGTGTCAAATAATGTTATGTATTTACACCATCATGAAGAATTTTCCCAAAATAATTACTTCTACCTCTAAATATCCAATATACATCAAACATTATTTAGTTCAGATCACCTTTCCAATCACATTTTGTAAATATTTTACCACCAACATTGTTCCTTGAACATTATGATTCGTCCGAATTTTCACATGACCCATGTTTATTTTTATCTACATGATCTGACTCTTCATTCATTGCCATGAAATATGACTAATATTTTATTGGGTTTTCAAATGATTACTGATGTATTTGATAAATTTTAAATGTTTTTTTAAGTATATATCATCCTCTTTAAATATTTTGAGTATATTGTTTCATCGATTATATTTGAATAATCGATCTAAAAATATATCATTAACTATTGAGTCACTGGGTATCCCCATTCTATAAATTATTGATCCATTGATTCATTATCAAACTGTAATTTCAGTGTTGTAATTTTTTTGATACTATTTTTTAAATAAATTTCTTTTTTTAATAAATACACTACTCACCTAAAGAATTATAGACCTATTCCCAACTTAACCTTTTACAATGTTTATACAACTATGTTCGATGGTCTCATTATGTCTATTATTAAGAAACTTATAGTCCTTTTTAATTAATGAATTTTAAAAAAATATCCCTTCATATTATTTATATCCACCTTTACCCTGATTAAATTCTTTATTCTAAACGTAACACTTACTAAAAAATAGATTTATGTACTTTAATGTCATCCTTATTCCATGTCACATCTCATATTGTCTCCTTTTCTCCATAAATCATGGAAAATAATGATATATAGTGTAAAAATATACATACATGGAATCCTTATAATAATGATTAGAGATTTCACATTTGATGAGCTATTTATTTTCAATGTTCTTTACCATTTTATATCACATTTATGAAGAATTTTTCTGTGGTATTATATGAAACTGTGTAATAAAATTAATATCATCTTTTTATGTTATATAAACATGACTCAAACCACTATGTTATAATCCTCAACAAAAAATGATGTATCTCTCATCCAATATTCAAGGAAACTATAATTGACCTCACACATCGGGGTGAATCGTTCTAGTATATTTGAATCCTTCTTATTCATCTTCAACTAGTAGGAATGTCTAACCATTTACCGCTTATAATGTAATCACATATATTCTCAGAATTTAATCATATATCTTTATGGTTTTTTACAACTATTAATTTTGATAAAATTTCCACACATTGTTGATGAATATGTTCAAGACATTAGTTTTTTGTGGGTACCCTAGAAACAACTATTATATGTACGTTGATTACTATTAAACATATGAGGATTGATATATATGTAAAATCTTTTTTTCGTAACATCATTTTAATGTTTCATGTGCATATAGAATTATTATCCAATTATCCATATATTACATATCATATAATAAGGAAATAATAGTTATAAACAATAATGATAACCATGAAATACTATGAGTGTAATAATAATTTCATATTCTATTATCTAGATACGTCATACTAACTAGATGTATACGATATCTCACTCATAGGTTCTGGGGGATCATAATCATTGAGACTTATTATCATGATTTTTTACATAGTGATATCGGGTTAGGGATATCTAATGACTAGACCACTAATTGTAACACCACAGGTTTATGGGGTCATTGGTCATTTTGATATTTGGGAATGGGTATTGGCCAATTGAATTAAGATCAATATCAATGTGTTCAATTTTATTTTACAAATTTATTTAATAATAAAACCATGGAATTAATGTGGTTAATATGTTTCTTTTGTTGGTTCTTAAATTAGTGATATGGAATTTGGGGAATGATCAAGACATGAATATCACTTCCGAATGGAAGGGATAAATCTGAACCATATGATTGTTATTTTAGTAACATTATAAAATACATAGATTTATAAATTGATGATAAGTATATCTAATATGGTCAGTGAATAAAAATTGTAACAATGGATAATGATATGAAGTCTACATCCTTATTTACTAGACATCGTAAGATAAATATAACCTTTTACATGACACATGTTTGTTGAAATATATCATATCTCTGATATTTATTGCCTCATTAAGGGATCTCATGGATTGGTAGACACTACTCTTGTATTGGTAGAATTATTCTCACTTTTATTAAGATAAGGGTCCAATTGTAATCACATTAAGTGCATTAACTTGTTACACCTATTCAGTTGAATAAGAGTTTAGGACAAAGTGGGCCCTTGTGCGGGGGTTATAAAAATTCATGTGTGATTGATCATAAGTATAAATAAATTCAATTATATTTCTCAAATTAATAATAATAATGACTAATTTTTTTATCAATTTATTCATAACTTATTTGACAATACAACTGAATAAAAGAGAATAAATTTTTTTGAATTAACCTTACATGTACAACATTTTTTAACTTATCAGTGGGGATTACTAGTTGAGTAAATGGTTTATATTTTTCTACAGGACAAGTAAATATTTTATCAATATAGTGATAAAATATTCATGATTCTACTATCTATGTTATTATGTTGTAAGTTTGTTTTTTAGTCATTTTAATGGTTATGGGTTTATAGGGACCGAATCACAGTTTTTGGGAACAGAAAGCCCTTATTATAATTTTATTTTTAATCCCAAAATTTTGTGGACAACAATTTCCACGAATTTTTTAGATAACCGATTGTCTCTTACTTGTTATAGAGAGATTACCACAAGGAAGAATAATTTTAATTGATTCCCTATCTAGAATCCATGACATGTTTTTCACATGATCGAAATGATATCGTAAGGCACTTTGGGGTCCCGTGATAGCACTCATGATTTGAAAAATAGTGATTCAAGAGTCATAGTGCATGTGTGGATGATCAAAAAGACACCACACGTAGTTTCATCAGGAAATGACAAACCAACATTGAGAAAAACAATATATTTATTTCAAAAAAGGTCATCATTTATAGTGTTTGTTTAATTTTTCCATCCTAAATAAACTGAATTGCATTTGAGTGGTGAAAATTCGAGAATGGTTTATTTCAAATTAATTATTATTAAGAAATATATGAGTCCAAAATTTTTAAAATCAATATTTTCTGACTTCAATAATATATTGGGTTGAATTAATTGGTATCGGGCCTAATGATTGATTTTTTTAATTGGAAACGGCAAAATTTTGATTAATTTTTTTTGTGATTCAAAAAGATGGGTTATATATGGTAAAAACAGAACTTGTAGCCTCTCGATCCTTGCATTTATATCTAATATATTATTATTATAAGATTTATGGTATTATAGGATTAGTTATGGGATATATATATATTGTATGTGTATATATATTATGTTTATATATGTCTAATTTAAGTGTAGTATTATATTGTCATTGGATTAGGCTTGATGTGATTGTGATTTCATATAATGTTGAAAATGAAATAAAAAATGATGAATGTTGTCCACACCCATTAAATAGGGTTTTACATCCCCCTCTACAACATATTTGTTGTTATTTTTTTGTACCTCCCATTGTTGTGGGATAAAGACAAATATATATATATATATATATATATATATATCCATATAGTTCCATGGTTATGATAACTATATTCGAAATGGTTCTCATCTGTTTCTCCCTTTATTTCATGATATTACGCGAGTACAAATCTAAACTTCCTAACCAATTAGACCAATTTTAATCCAAAAATATATATTTGTTGTCCTGCATTGGGTCCAAATAGACCAGTAATATTTTTTTTAAAAAATTTGAAAATTAAATTTAAAATCCTGGAATTTAATAAACATATTTGAGTATTCACAGGATATATAAATAACTATTTATATTTATTTTAATTAAATTTAATAAATTAAAATTTCTACCTTTTGTAATTTTTCCAATTTTAAAATTATTTATGAATTTTTTTAACATTGACTAATCACAAGGTAAGACCAACCAATACATGTTTGGACAATAATTTATTTAATTATTTTTATTTCAATGAGGTTTTATAATGTAATGATTACTTTATAATGATCTACATATCATCCCTTATTATTTAAATGTACAAAGTCCTATATTTCCACATTTTAGTGATAAAATTTATTTTTACACAATGATTTCCCCTCACCCGTGTGATTATACATTGTAATAATGTTCAATGAATAATGTGGTGTCATGGTTCCAGTCAAGGGCTAGGATGAAACAAAATGAAAAATTTTATGGGATTCATGGGAACTACGATTATATTCTTTTATTGACCTAATAAATTCCCATATGGTCTCTGTTATAAAATTATTCATTCATTTTATTAACTAATAGTTAAATTCTCTTGATTTCATCATTATTTATTACTTATCTTATCATTTGAATAATTTATTATTTTATTCAGGTGAATTTATTATTCATTATCACATAATATGATAAAAAATACATAGATTAAATGAATATAGGTGGTGAATATTTTCTATTTAATTCTTAATTATGGTGAGGGTGAGATCTAATAAAACAAGATTGTTAAATACAAAAGGATTTCACTAGATGAGATAAATTAAGACCCCTAAAAGTAATTCTAAGAAAAAAATTCTACTATTAATTCAATTAAAATAATATTTTTTGTGTTTATCAATAAATGTTTAAGGTACCTCTTACTATAGGGTGATAATTAAAAATCAGTGGGCATACTAAAATAATATTGTTAGCAAAAAAGTACCCATATAATTCTTTTTGAATCTTTAGAGGAATAGTGTTGATCAATGTAATATATTCCATTGAACGAGATTATACACCACTTAATCAATAATGTGCTAATGAGTTAATGGGGTTAGCTATTCAACAGTATTTCTTAGACTCTTAGTTGAATTGTTATTACATTGATCATACTATTAAGTTAGGTTTTATGGATCAATATTAATATAATAATAAAGTAACTAATTATTCCAAATATAGGACATCTATGTAACTAATATTTTATATAATATTCAGATTCATAATAAACATATAATTTTATGATATACAATCATAGTGAAAAAAATAAAAATATATAATGTTTACTTGTCATAGATAAAATTGAAACAACCCTTATGCAATTTGACTGTGATAAATATTGGATAATGAAAATATCCAAACCGTACACAACATCCAATATTGTGACAAGTTATTTAATATAATACTACACTAATTATTGGTGAGTAACATTTTGGAAGCCCCGATTCTCACTAAGAGTCCTTAGGGAATAACAATGGGGGATAATGATAAATATAAGAAACATATGGATGTTGAACTATATGTTCAATAATATTTGTTTTTTTCTATGTATAGGGAAGAAAAAATTCCATTGTACAATGGTTCCTTCAAAATACAATATTATCATCAAGTGTTATACTAAGAGATAGATCAACATAAAATATATAATATATCTAGTGTACTTTATAAATTTAGGCAGAAATAAGAGAATTGATTTGGACCCCATAAAATAAATATGATCGGGTACATAGTGAGACTAGAATCCATCTCGTTCAAATTGAACCATGAACGTGTACCTAATCTCATTATTTCCATTTCACCAACTTCCTTCTAAAAAAATCATTCTAAATTATAATATGGATAACCTGAAAATGTCGCACATAGATACGATTGATTTAGTTTTAAAAATAGATAACTATATAGAGAATTATATCTATTCAATTCTAATAATTAAAAATAGTTGTAAATTAATGGATGAGGTTTCAAAGGAAAATTATATTTCAAAGATGTAAAAAACCCTCCCCTCCATGAATCCAAAGTGACAAATGAAGATAAATGATATGGAGGAGGACTTTTACTCATATGTAAATAATGGACACTAAAAAAATAATTTCACAATTGGGTAGTAGAGAAATGTGATGCTTCTACTTCAGATATATTTTTCATTGAATGAAATCTGTCTATATCTACAAGTTGGGTATTGGATACTATATGTGGATCATATATTTTATTTTGAATAGAAGAAAAAAAAAATCAATAAAAAATCAATGTTTGTAGTGGATATTTTTTTTATAAATGGTTTTGGTCTAACATAGTTTATATTGATAGATTACCATCTCAATTTTCATACATGTTTGGTTATTTTATTAAATAATTTTTATTTTGTATGTTATATTATAAGAAACTTAATCCAAGAAAGATTTTTAAAAACTATATATTTTACTACATGATTCGAAATAATTTTTTTTACTTTTATATAGAAAAAGGTGAGTTATGGTGAGGTACATATGAAACTGGATTGTATGTAAAAGAACATGAAAGTTATGTTTTCTAATCAATGACTATTCCAGTGAATATGGAACATATGCTAGTAACCTATCTCACTCCATCCATGGTTTTTTAAATAAAAATAAATCTAGAAAAAAATCATGAATGGTATTTAAAATTTATTTTGTTGAAACCTTTGGATGAATTTAATTCTTTATTATAAAGACAAATGTCCAAAGAACTATTTGATGGAAAATTGGAAAAAAACTAGTGAGCTATTAGAGTTCATTTATAGTGATATATTTGTTCTATTTCAATTAGAAAAAATGGGAGTGTTCTATTATTTCAATACTTTTTCTCATGACTTTAGTAGGTATGATTATATCCACATCGTGATGTATAAGTCACATTCCATTAATTTTATCAAGGAAAATAAAAATTATGGAGAGAATCATCATAGTAAAATTATTTTTATTAATACCATAGATTGAGGAGGTTAATATCTAAACAATGATTTCATCAATAACTTAATTTGGGTATGGGAATGTCTACTAGCATAGTGATCCCTTTACACCTCATTGGAGTGGTGTTTGTGAATGGGGGAATCATACCTTACCTGATATCGTATGATCATTCATGAGTCATGAATATATACCATTATCCTTTTGGGGATATGTACTATGTAAAATAACATATATAGTAAACTAATAGCCAACTACTGTAACAGATTAAATTTCATTTGATATATGGAATGAAAAGAACCCTTATCTCTCACATTCATGTGTGTGTGGATTTGAGGCATTTTGAAGTATATAACTAATAAAAAACATAAAATATAAATGATGATGTTCTTAATTATAGATATCATTAGGAAAATAAATGGAACTTCATATATAACCCATCTGATAGAAAACTGATTATGGAATTACATTCTGTATTTTTTAGAAATAGAACATGTTTCAAAAGAAAAAATAATGAGAATGATTCACATAAATTATTTTTTTATATAGATGTATAATAGTTGGTATGTGACCTATCTATATAAAATATATAGGTTGATGAAGATGTTCCTGAGACAAATGTATTGTATAAATCTATTAGATAGGTTATAAAACTTGTTAAGTATTGTTTTCATATCACTCATTCAGGTGAAAAAATAATCCTTGAGGATAAAAAAAATATAAATTTCCAGGAAGCATTATATACAAAGGATGATAATAAATGGAAATAATTAGTTTTTTAGGAGATAATGTCCTTGTAATATAATCAATTTTGATTTTTTTTCAATGCTCTATATGAGGTAAAACATATTGGGTGTTAATGAGTATTCAAAAAAATCTGGAACATAGATAATAAATTAAGTACCTATAATGCTTGATTTGTTTCAAAGGGTGTCATGTGAAAATTCCACTAACAATTTTTTCATAATTTGAATCATTGTTTCTATTATTCTGTACATTTTTTTAGAGTTGATCCATGTTTGGATGTAACATTAATAGTTTTGAGTGTCTGGTGATTATTTATATATGGGATTTTGTTTTTTGGGGCTGAAACGAGAATGACCACCACTAAAGTGTTTTACATGGTGGTCCAAAAAATTATCTATGAAATCCTGATAACTAAATATCATTTAGATGGTGGGCTTTTCATCATGGAGTACGGATGGATTGTCTTCATGTAAAACAACAATATAAACAACTTTGATAATATGTGTCCAAGAAATAGTTCCCATGTAAGGATTTGGTATTACATGACTGGGGTTGACATCCCCAAACTTATTTTGGAGGGTTTGGTGAGGGAAAAAACCCTTGTATTTGTGTAAACACCATAAGATATTCTATTTTTGGGTGCATTTTCAAGTACTCCAAGGAGAAGTCTTATTCATGATATAGGGAATGATGATTTTCATGTTTCATTTGATATGTTTGATACTCAAAATCTTATTCTAATATCATGACTAATGAAAAATAGAAATTCTCGTAGAATAAATTTTTGTAATATAATGTGATCATTAACTTTTCTTAAGATTAATTAATTTTTTCAACATCCTTCCTTAATGAATTTTTCTTTCCCATATTCATTTAGATGAAACATGGATAACCAGTTCAAATGTTTATTTTTTTAATATAAATGGTTTATTTTATTGTAAGATCAATCATTCCTTATAAATGATCAGTTTAAGAACTAAACTCATCATTCTTCACCTGTTCATTTGGATTTAGGGGGTTTGGTAAAAAAATTAGTGAGTATTCTTGTTTGGACACATTTTTTCAATTAATTATCTTTTGATCATGTAATGATATTCCAAGGTCTTACATAATGATTATTTAGGATATCTATTGAGGTAATACCATATTATCTGTATAAAAAACCTTCTTTAGGATCAATGGAAATATATGATATCTGGGTGATGTTCTCTTGGAGACTTATCAACTTTTCACTATCCTAGAGTGTCTATTTCTTATTCCTTCATTTGGGTATGAATTTTATTTCTGGACACATACATCATTGGGTAAGTGATGTTTTAACAATTGGATTTGTATTCCATGGTTTATTCTCTAGAAACAATATTATTTTATATGATACTAGTTTTAGTACTTTGTGTAATGATATCTTTATGAGGTTGGTGTGATAACGTGTTTATAGAGTTGGAATTCTTTACAAACCTCTATGTTGACATTGAAAAAAATGACGTTAGATGTGACTTTCCATATAGTTCCATGTATATATGATGTTTTCAATATTGTTTTTGTATGATTGATAACACATGATTGATATGTGTTTTTAATTTATTGAATGAGTGAGCATTGTGATCCTTTTTAATATGTTATCATATGATTTTTATATAGCCTATTAATAAATTTTCATGATATTCCTTATTATTCCTTACCATGATAGTTATTTTTTATGTATTTCAAATCCTTTGGAAACATGATATCAGAATCTAGATGATCTATTTTCCCAATTTTAATAAGATGGAAATTGGAGGTGGGGTGCATGATGGCATGTTGATGTATCCAAAAATTTAATCGTTTGATGGTATGGGTAAAATCAGATATGTATATTTTGACATAAGAGTAAACATTACAGTGGAATTGATAATATATTGATTATCAGACAATGTGTGAGAATTCCATCTAGGGGCATTGTGATCATCAATTTACATAAGGAATTTCGGGTGGGACATAACATCATCTAAGGATAATTAAAACAATTATCGTGGACTCTGTGGTGTAAATGTTAAAACCACTATTATTGTGGGGAGTATAGTGTTTTATTAAAGGAGGAAAAAATAAAATACATTGATATCCTTACCAGTAATATGATGATGTACGATTTATGTGGGGTCTTGGAAGCTTTCATAGAACCTGATGACTTGACACATTTGTGGCAATATATTTATTTTTTCATTTAATTATGTCAAGAAATATTCTATTATATATTATGTTCACTTTTTTAATGGAAGAATTTGTGGTGTCCTTCTTGGTTTATTTCTATCACCCTACAGGTGTATCTTACTATGGGTCTATACATAATTACAAGTGCTCTAGTAATTGTGACGTAACCTATGGAGGGGAGTTGAGGAGATGAAAGCTTGGAATTAGAAGAGATTACACAAAACCCTTTAATATAAATATGTTGTATTTATTTTCATTATATAATATAATACTCTGGTATTTCTTTCCACAGTAGGATTTGTATCTTTATTATATAACATGTGTATTATCTAATATTATATTATTTTACATGGAGCCTCCTCCATGTTTATTTTTATTTTTATTATTGATTCAATGACATGTTGAAAAAGATATAGTATCCTCAGTGATGGAATTTAGACCCTTTCCTCTAGTTAGTACCCTCTTGCATATGGGGAGGAACACATAAGTTCTTATGGATCTCTGAATTAGACATAATGGATTACATCTAGTCATTAAAAAATGGTATCAGTGGATACATTTCTTCTATTCTTATTTTAATATCCTATGAGAAGGTAGAAATATGATAACTATTTAGGACATGGGCAGCGGAGTTTCAATTGTTCTTTCAAGAACATGAGGAAATGAATTATGTGAATCCATTTATGGGATTACCATTAGTATTTATGATATTTGGATGTGTCCATGAATCATGACTAGGAACATAGAATGAATATATATATATATATATCTTCTTGTTGTGTTCCATATAATAGTTTTTTAATTTAATTATCAGCTAATTATATATTTTTTGGATATAATTTTATTCTTTGATAATTTATATATCTATTTTCTATGATGTTGTGATATATTTTTTGGAACTAATTAATTACACTTGAAAATTGTGTTATGTTTTGAAAAAATATATGTTATTGCAACTAACATGATTGGATTAAGAAACAATGTTACAAATGAGTAGGACATACCGTGGGGTTATGGGAATCCTTTGAGGAGAACCTTTGTATGATCTCATAGAGAGATTTTTATAAATTATGATCTGTCCATATTCATTAAACGTTTCACTGTGATTTTATAAATTAATCCATAGAGATGTTGGATGGGACCACCGTCTGTGTAAACCCAGTATTCCTTGTTAGGTAGGAAGTAAATATACCCCAAATAGTTGTGTAGGATTACGTACCCAAACACAATCATATACAAGTATTATAGATTTTAGATATAGATCTAGTTCATCAAATAATCATAACTATAATGCATTTTTCATGTAGAATCAACTAGCAGACCAAGATCGGTCATACTCATGACATGAAACTCTAAAATCCTCAATATCTTCAATGTAATTATGGCCCATTTAACTTAGGTTAATGAATGCATATAAGAGAGATAATTTTTTTAATTAATAATAGACTCTTGGGAATGGGTGAGTGGTTCTGGTGACCAACACGTTCTACAGACATAATAGAAGATTGTGGTCTATAATGAATAAGTACTGAAGATGAAAGTGTCTTAATTGTTAAACCTTCATGGATTTATTTTCTATGAGGTATTTTCATAAAAATATTATGTTCTATGATGCATATGGATTCATGGAGTTATTTTAGAGTTCTATGTTTTGTCACTTTATATTATTCTCGATTCATGAATTTGATTCTTTTTTCAATTTTTTTGGATGGGAATGAAGAAAAATATCATAAAAGTTTTTAATGGGCCATCAAATAGATCATAAATATTATGGTAGGGGATTGAACTAAAATATTTATGAAAATATTATTGGTTAGACCCGGAATGTTGAGATATCGATAGAAGAAAACAAGGTAAATGGTCTATATCTAACTTATAATAGACTAGTAACTGAGTCTACTCTTACTAATATGAGAGATACATTTTGTAATAGGAATGAAAGACAAGTCAAAATAAGTAAGGGAAAAGATATATTGGTTAGAGGACGAATTATTCATTATCCTCTATGAGAGATTAGTATAGAATTTTCTTCAATTGTGGTGATAAGGGGAATTAAAGAAACTATTTCAATAAGTCATCTATGGAGTTACAATGCTTTCATAGGGCTAGTAATTATCAAATTTTTAGTGTTTCTTAGTGGATTTATAGGTGATTTAGTAATTCTAATATTAAATAACATCATTAAAGGATGTAGACTTTTTAAATAAATAGTGTTTAGGAGAAGGGTCATTGAGATAATACAAGAAAATTTTGTACAGCTAGACTCTAGAAGATTGTGGTGAGGGATTGTATACTATACCAGGTATGGTTCTGTTCTTTCCTATAATATATATATTCTTCATTGAAATTATTTCTCCCTATTCATTTTTTTTCAAATGTTTTGGAATTAATTGAATTACTAATTATGTTATCATGTGATTTAATTTGTCTTAATAATCTATAAGGCACCTAAGTGGACTATATTTTGTGATTTTGATAGTGTGTTATTTTAATTTATATTTATGTACGTTTATGGGACATCATTATACTATAGAGAATGAGATTTTTTGTGATAAATGTTGTATATTAGTAGTCCAATTTTTGATCCCACATTTATAGCTATCAAATAGTGGTAGAATTTATGTCACCCAAGGGTGGAAAGTACATGATAAGTAGGGAATAGGAAGTAGGAGTAGGTATTGTTTTTCTATACATTAGTAAAATTGGGATTGTTAGGTTGAAAATCACATGCATGTAACATTCAAAAGGATTAGTGGAATACGCCTCATATTTTCCAAAACGTTTAGATCTCCATCATGAAATCCTTCCTAAAAAAATTATCGGATTTTCCTAGAGATAGGGTTTTAATTTATGTCATATCTCATGCTAGGTATGGAAATCATTTTGATAGAAACATATCATATCCTACCTGTAATATTGAAATATCTCATGGTATAACATGAGGACATATATTATAAGGGCCTTATTAAACTGAGTGTGTCACCAAGTGTGGAACATGGTTTATTATCCAAGAAGAGAGAATGTATTATTTGATTCAATGTTAAAATAAAAATTATGATTTAGGAGGCTGTGAAAAATAGAGATACTTTTGAAAGTATGTATGATATCATTGATTAATTATATTTATCCCATTGGTTCTGTAAGATATATATTTGATCGAGCTAGTGGGTTTGGAGAGAAGAAAATCCGAAAGGAAATGCATCGAAGTAGGTATTGGCTATATGAGTATTTTTGATTCCATCTATACTGAATAATATTTTTATGGTTATTATATCTCTCAATGAAAACGTTATCCACAGATATATTGACTTGTTCATCATGGTGTTTTTTGATTAAATCGTCATCAAATCATTAATCCTAGAGTAGTATGATAGAAATCTAAATATATTCAAAATAAAACATTATTAAAATTATATTTATTATAATTTGATGATTTGTAAATTTTATATTTAGGATAAAAATTTCACTAGGTATGTGGTTTTGAGATTTTCATATCCTTATAACTTGAAGAGGATAAGGTAACAATGTCATAGGTACATTCTTAAAATGATTATGACATGACAAGATTCTTTTTCTTAATATGATACTATTATTGTTTTATCTAAGACTTCACCAATTTAACATCAGCCATAACCACATTAATGAAGAAGGGGGTTATGATCCAGTGGTTAGACCAGTGTTAATATGTGATTATTTTGTTTAATTGGTTGTTGGTTATAATATAAGTATAGAAATATCATGATCTAGGGATTGGATATGATTTATACATTGAAATGTACTGAATTTATTGGGTAGAATTAGTGATATAGTGTAAGTGGGTAGAATATAAGGGTTCATACTAGTTGTGACCCCATGAGGAGAACTATATAACCAATAAAGTAGATATGTAATTCATTCTCTATGATTCAAAGTGTTCATGAAATTATGTCATCCAATATAGGTTCAATTTCTTCAAGGAAAACAAGATACACCATTTTATCGTCACACAATAGGACATGAACAGGAGGAAGAGGCCCTGGAAAGATTATTATCATACGTTCAATATTGATATGTCCTCAGAAATTGGTAATGTTAATTTCATTAAATATTATCTTAATAAGAAGAATAAAATACCTCTACAATTTACTGAACAAACATCAGAGGAACATTTCCCCTGATGATCTTGTTGGATAACTAGATGATGGATTCTTTTAAGGATTAGGGATCAATGAAAATTTACCCATTACTTGGTACATAATCTCAATTACACCAAATGAATACTAGATATGAGGCTGACGCTATGTGTGCTATAATAATGGGTAAACTAATAGGTGTTGATTCGATACCAGATTATTCGTTGGACAATGATGATGTGATACATGTGCATGGGAAATTGTATGTCTCTACATACATCCAAGAGGTTTTCATGATATACATTTCTACAACTAGGTTTATGGAAAATATTGGTATGAAATATATGTATAAAGACATTGGGTGACAATTCTATTGGTTAGGTATGAAGAGGTACATTAATGGATTTGTTTAATAATAACATACCTATTATAGGTTAATGGATGAGAAGTGGAATCTGTTTGTTTTATCCAACCACATCAAATTATGACATAATAGGTGGGGGATTTCACAAATGGAATTTGTTATAGTGTTACATAGGACTCATAATAACTATTAATCAATTTAAGTGTTTATTGATCAGCTAACTAAATAATCTCATTTATTATAGATCTATGAGACTCACTTAGTAGAATATATAGGGATTAAGTATTTAAGTTTCATAATATGATTTCATGGAGTTCCCTAGGTAATTTGTTTTTTATATAGACAAAATTTTTAGGCATCAAATTTTCTACGTATTTTAAAATCCTTCAGGACTCTTTTTCTATTGAGCATAGAATACCATACAAAAAAATATAGATAATCATAGAAGATGATATGTATAATATTGAATATACTCTAGTATTATTCATAGGACTATAGTGACTAATGGGATGAGAACCAATAACTGGTGGAGTTCACTTATTAAAATTAATTCCAGGATTCTACTTAGAAGATACCATTTGGTACTTATATAGGTGGTGTTTCATCTCGCCATTATATTGGAATAAGGTTGGTGAGGTAATAGTTGTTATGCATCATACGGTGTAGTAGACATCAAATAAGGCTTGGTAAATTAGGAACCCATTGGTGACAACTCAAAGAATGATTAAATGGTATGAATACTAAATGATATGACTTCTAAATTATTCATTTCACAATTGGGATTTTATATGGGTGTTACCTTAGTTATGTAATTATCAATTTGAAATGTAGGGGAAGATGTAACAATGTTTTGTGGTACCCTTTTATGATAAAAAAAAATTTGGGATACTAGTGTACCTTCTGGATATTCTAAATCATTGTCGAGGAATGAAAAATGTGTTTCATGTGTCTAAGTTTAATAAGTAAATTCCTTATCATGTCCATGTTATAGATTTTGAGAATCTTGAGTGGAAAAAAGAAGAATTTTTTTGGGAGTTTCTTGTGTGTATCTTATTTTTAAGGGATAATGTACTATGAGGTAATATTGTACCTCTAGTATTGATTTTGTGCAATTGTGTATGGGTCTAGGATAAGACATTGGTGTGGGATTCAGATATTAGATAATAGTGTACTATGTTGTCTGAGATGGAATCTAGAGATGACTATCCCGGAATATAAGTCCATGGAGAGGTATATTATATTGTATTGTATATTTTTTATCATATAATGCCTTTTTTACTTTATCTCCATTTTATTTTTTGATTTAATCCATGTCTGCATAGAACATTTGGGGCATTGGGTAGATTCTTAGTGAATTACTGAATTATTTTGATTTTTTTGGTAAAATATTAAAAAAACCATGGTTTTAGATATAGACATCTGTACTCTGACATATATATTCCCTAAAATATAATGAAAAATATTTTCCTGGAAATGGATGTGGGCGTAGAGCAAGAAATACATGTCTTAGTACAAAAAGACAAGGGAAATGGATTTTCCCAGCCATGGTGCTCTGGTAATGATCCTGTATTCCATGGGCTGGGATTCCACAACATACACATTTTATAAATAATGGGGATGAAAAAATTCGCTGGACCTTAAGGATATTCTATTGTCCATGCCATTTCAGGGTGGGTGTACAAGGACACTAAATCCAAGGCCATACCACAATGTTGGGATGAAAATGAACATGTTTTGTTCGAAACAACTCAAAATTATAACCTTCTTCATTGATATGGACAAATGTAAAATGTATATTCACTTGGATTAAATGTTGTGATTTTATTTTGTTTTTAATGGATTCCTAACCCTAGTTTAATTAATTGAAACACTTCCTTAAACAATTATTCATTATTGAATTATTTTGAATTAAATATTGAAGAACCATTTGAATATTTAGATTTTTATATATTAAAATTGGGTTATTACTTTGTTCTGTTGATCATGTATTATTCATATTCATTAATATGCCTTTGATCCTCTGTTTTCCCTAATGCTTCTAGATGTGTGTGATTCAGAGAATATATTTGGTGAGTCTTCTTCTTGGAATAAATTTTCAATATTATTTATTTATTTTTCATGGAATGATGTTGTTAGGGATTATAAGATTATATTATATTTCTTTTAGTGTGGTAATTGTAGATCTTGTGTGCCAATATCCTTCTTGAGGATCAGTTCCATTCTACGATGTATTGATGAAAATATCTAGGTGATTTCTTTTCATGTAACTATTCTAAAGAGACAATTTCAACTTCATTCAACCAGTATTGTATTCTAAAATTTTTGTTTTCTCCATGGGGTATCAATTAGTATACCACTGGACTTGTCTTTACATTATCGATTCTCTATGAACTATATAATTTTATGTGAAACCTGTTTTACGAGTTCATAGAAAGTGAGATTGTTTTGGTTTTTATTTGAATGTCATTTGGGATATCAAAAACATGAAGAACCATGAAATTGATATTGAAAAACATGATTTTGTATATTCCTTACCATATAAGTAATTTAAAATTATGTTTTAGTTATTTTTTACGCTTGATAACCCATGTGTAATATGTGTTTCCATGTGGGTGAATGTGTATCCCTTGATACCCTTTTTGATGTGTGATAATAAGATTTATTTGTTTCCCATTTTGAATAATTCTAGATATTAATTATTGTTTCAATATTTGATTTTTATTTATTGGAGATTTTAATAGCATGTATGACCTTGATAAAGGTATTAGAATTATCAGGTTTTTTAGTTTTGGTTAGACAGCACCATGTAGGGAAGATCATGATGACATGATCATGGTTATATACTATAGATCATTTCATCGTATGAGTTAGATCAGAGACATGCATGTTATTGTGGTAGTAGACCATGAATGGGAATTGAAAGTTTTTAGGCTTTAGAAAACATTGAAGAATTATAAGTATAGTTTATTTGATTATACATTTTATGTTAAAAATGATATTTGGGACATTCCATAATTAGTAGATGAAGACTATCTTCAGGAATGGGAATGTTTTTTCCTAATATTGAACCCCAAAAAGGTATAGATTCTATTGTTTCCAAAAATGGGAGAGCATGGAATGAATGGAGTTAACATCCTTACTAACATCATGAAAATATAGTTATGTGTTGGATTTGTGTCGGTTTGGTGAGAGCATCATGACTAGGAACATGTGTTCCATTATTTTTATTTTTGAAATTACTTGTTTCATGACATAAAATCTTTTATATTATGGGAAATTTTCTTAAAGAAACGTTTTTTGTGTCTTACATGGATTATACTCACACATGGTATGGGAATCATGGTGCACATGAAAATATCATGGCCAGTGATATAGTAAATTGAATGTGTAATATGGTGTGGGAGATAAGTGGATATATTCTTAGATTCATAGGTGGATATATTCTTAGATTCATAGGTGACAATGTTCTTATTCTTGTTTACATTGAGTTGTTTTTATTTAAATTATTGGTTCATGTTTATTAAATTGAGGATATCATATTCACTTTGATAGACATCCATTCATCCCTATTAGATGACAAAAACATAAATATGAGGAATAATACATTAGGTCTTTTAGATATTTTTCTTATATTCAGTTGTTTGGGGTAAGTAATTACATCTTGTAACATCGTGGAATATATTATACTGTATATGTTAATGCTAAAATCAATCAAAATATTACAAGAAATATTGAAATTAAATGGATTTTAATTTTTAAATATCTATTTTAAAAATTCATTTCCATTTTAGAAATTGGTTGGAGAAAATTAAACGAAACAACATGAAGGGTTTTCTATGTCAGTGATTGAAAATACTGTATGGAATATGTATAGGAAAATTTATTAATTGAATAGTGAATAATGATCATCGCATGAACCCATCCATTCAATGAGTACCCATCACGGGTCGGTAATGTGACAAGAGAGATAATGACCCCTGAGTCCCGCCTCCAGTAGGCCCTGACATGAAGACTAGAACTAAGGGTTTATAAAACACACAAATGGGAGGCCTTATCCTCTAAGAGAACACATGCAGAAAAGAGAGATAATATATACACCAACCAACTCCAACTCAGAACTGAAATATTAATGAATACTTAAGTGCACATATGTAATGTCATAAAAAAGTACTACAACTAGAACGGGAAAACTATAAGTACCCAAAAGAATGTAAAAACACATGTAACCAAAAACCTAAATAGCTCCTGCAACCCTAGGCTAGTAGAAACCAGCTTCATCTCCAACCTGCTCCAAGGGAGATAAAAAATAGTTAATATATACATAGGGTGAATATAAGAGTATACTCAGTAGGATCCTCCCTGAATCCTCTCATTCCAAACTAAAGGAATTCATGCAAAAGCACAGTGAACAACAAGTGGAAATAACTCTTCATCTAAACAAGTGTACTATGATCCCAACCTCACCATTTATACTCTCACCAGGTAAATCATACAAGATTATATCATCTAATAAAGAATATCAAATGTACCCCTACTACTTCCCCACTTGTTATCTGTTTTTCCACAACATCGCACGTCCTGAACATCTCTCTACAAAAAGTCTTGCCCGCATAGACCTCGGAGAAGCACCATAATATGCACCCCATGAAACAAAACCACCATGTCCACTCAATAACGTAACCATGTAGTTTATGGGAGCCACCACAGCTCTCATAACATCTATCATACATTGGGTATTATACCTCAAGCCAATACAGCCCATACACAGAGTAAGGATCCTCAAGACATCATAACCTATACATGTTACACCTATAATAGTCCATAGAAAACTATATCCAAAATATTTTCCTATGAAAAAAATCCTTTACAGCCCTCTATACACATATATGGAGAAAAATAACCGTTGTTCCTTCTAGTACAAGTAACTACCATGATAAGTGAGTGGGGTCAAAGGGGGTAGTCGGCCATTCAACCTCCCATCGAAATGTAGTGGTAAAACACCATCCCCCCTAGGGCTTAGAATCCCCAGGGTGTTAGATTTTCTTACAGATAGGGTGGATTATGACATAGAAACACAAAAATTATAGTATATACTATATAACACAACCACACTATGGGAATAACCTAATCTCAGACTCAATTGTATTTAACGTCTCTCATACTCAAAGCTGCTACTCTATGACTAGGTATCCTCTATGTTGACAACCACTTAACGAGATTTAATAAATTACTTCATTAACTTTTTTTAGTTTCACTTTACGTTAATTAATTCTTTAATCGTTAATTAACCAAACACAATTCCACATTAAATTTCATTAACATCACACCCAAAGTCCACTATCCCATTAAAATTACAACCTCATAGTTATGTTCTAGAAACTCCAAACCCAATGGGTTAAAATCATTTATTCAAATTATTTATTTACCCCATTACTTTCCCATATTATGAAGCATTCTAGAAAACATTGTATTCTACTAAACACAAGGGGGATCAACACAGTTAGTAGAAGAACTACCTGTCATGTTTTGTAGCCTATAACAAGATCGTAGACCCATTATCCCTTAAGAACCTAAACAAGAAAAGCATGTGGCATACCCCATGAATCATGGCCCCTTTCTGAAGAAGGTTGTGTAATACAAGCTACCTTGAGTAATGGGGAGAAGTAAAGCACATAAACAACCAATAATAAACAGCAATCATCCAACAATCTCATCCATCCCATTACATCGTCCATGGTGTCCTCCTCAACACCCACAAGCATAAACCGATGGATATTGACACTATAAGATTCAACTGTAGCCACAACAAAAGGTCTTAATGCCCCCCACATATCACAATAGCCCTCCATTCTCACATCACAACACAAGCAGCATGAAAACAAACATTTTAACAATTGGGATTTTGGCCCTTTAATAAACAATAGGGTATCTTTGGACCCTACAAGGTTTTATCTATTATCGAACAACCGGTTCTTTAATCAAAATTAGATTAACCTATTATTATTCTTAGGATCCATATTTAAGAAACTGTAACAGTAAGTTATCACAAATAAATTAAACATGCTTACCGCACCATTTTGATTAACATCAAAATTACCACAGGAAGAACCAAATTTATTTACATGCAACTTTATCTTTCACCAAATAGTTATCAATTTATTCAATTTAATGTTATTTAAAAATCTCTATCAAGAAGAAATTGTTATACGAACCAATCATAGATATCACACTATCTAGAAAATCAATAGTCAATAGCATACGACCAATATCAATTTATTTACCCAGTTCAAATATTAATTATGTCCCATACATTTTCATCCAGTGGGAAATAACATGCTAATAATACAGTTTCATGTTAAAGAAAAAAGAAGCAATGATTCCCCTGCCTCAAACAGTTCTTGATATTCTTTATACGAGAACAATCCAGAGAACGGGTAACAATCGTCTCCTCTCGCGACAACTGCATCATCCCGAGGATGCCACGGTATGACCGCACAAATCGAAACCCAATAAAACTCTATTAGAAGCACGTAAATTACATGATATAAAATTAAAAGGAGACACATGTGAATATGAAACCAAAAAAGAACAACGATAAAACATACCTTATTTTGATGAAGGATTGACCCTTGCTGCTAGCACCATAGTTGAGGGTGTACATGCAGCAGGAAGAACTTCAAGTGGAAACCAATCCATAATGAAAGGATTGATCTCATGATTCCTATGGGAAGGAAGGAAAGGTTCGAGCCTCTCACACCATATGATAAGGAGGAAGAACACGAGAGGAAGATATCTCGTCCCTTTAGAAGATTTAATTGAGTGGTAGTTTAAGATACACTTGATTTCCCATTAAATGCGGATCACATTAAACCATGCGGTTTGA
The DNA here is from genome assembly GCA_963277665.1 of Viscum album. Taxonomy (NCBI): domain Eukaryota; kingdom Viridiplantae; phylum Streptophyta; class Magnoliopsida; order Santalales; family Viscaceae; genus Viscum; species Viscum album. The sequence continues at coordinate 1,100,295,276 of OY728157.1, forward strand.
CAAAGTAAAAAAATATCGAGCCTTTGGAATAATTTATATAAGAGTTATGGCTTTTGAATTGGCCTTAATGTATTTAAAATGAGGCTTTAAATGTATTTTACATCAAAGTTAATGTTAAAGGGGTGAAACTATATGAAGTAGAAAATACTATTCATGAACTCAAAAATTTGGCAAAGGAAATAGAGATTACCGATTGACCTCACCCTTTTTAAAACACTATTTATAGAACTCAAAATTTGGAAAAAGAAAGAGAGGTTACCGTTAGAGGTTACCGATAGAACTGTTCACCGATGGAACTATTCATAGAATTCGAAATTTGGCAAAGGATATAGATGTTACCATTAAAGGTTACCGAGAGACGGTTCACCAATGGAACTATTCATAGAATTAGAAATTTGGAAACGGAAATAGAGGTTACTGTTAGACCTCACCGTTGGCACTGTTCACAAATGTCTACCATTGGAACTGTTCATCGAGGGTCACCGATGCAACAATTCACATACATGGAATACTGGAAAAGTGTTGGGGATGAGTCACCTTGACCTCTCGGAACACCTCAAAGACAATATTTTCAAAATGGAATGGACCAGAGAGGTCCGGGCCATTACATTATATCCCTATCCAAACATTCTCGTCCTTGAGAATTCAAAACCCTCCTAAAGTGAAAACAAAACGGGGTCCAAACTACCACCCATCGAGATACCCCTCAAAATAGAGCATAAAGAAAAACAAAAACCGATGCTATCTCAAAATCATGAAAGGATTATAACCAGAAAGGCTACATCGATACATGAAAATATTTAAATATCAATCAACTCTGGGTACAGATCATGTATCTGTGACTCACGTTCCCATGTACATTCCTCCATGCCCCCATGTCACCACCAGACATGAACCAAGGAGATAGAATGACCATGAAACACCTTCTCATTGATGTCTTGGATCTCCACAGGTCGATCCTCAATGGTTGCATCATCATAAACATCGATCTCTCACCAATCGATGATGTGAGAGTCATCATGAAGTAATGACGGAGCTGTGATAAATGGAAAACATCATCTATCCGACTCATCTACGGGGTAAGTGAAACCTGATACGCCACAACTCCGACATGAGAAAACACCTCAAAAGGTCCAACAATGTAGGGAGAATGCTTAATTATATGACCAATCCTTCGTGGCCCATGATGGGGAGTCACATTCAGAAACACGTGGTCCCCAAAATCTATCTCTAAGGGCCTCCTACTTTGATTGGCATATGATTTCTAACAATCTTGTTCTATCTTCATCTGGTCACGAATAACCTGAACCATCTTTGTTGTTTTCTACACTAGTTCATGTCTGAGAATTACTGACTCTACAACCCATGTATAGCACAACGGAGAAAGGAAAGTTCGGCCATTCATGGATTCATAAGGCACCATACCAATGGTGGAGTGATGAATATTATTGTAATTAAACTCCACCAAGGGTTAGTGCTTCAGCCACTAACATCCAAAATCATAAACACAAGAGCATAACATGCTTCAAGAGTCTTGATGGTTTGCTCTATCTAACCGTTTGTCTGATGATGAAAAGCAGTGCAAAGGCATAGATGAGAACAAAAAGCATTCTAGATACCTCTCCACACCCTACATGTAAAGCGACGATCTCGATCATAAATGATCATCCTCGGGACTCCATGAAGTCTCACAACCTCCTCTAGATACTATAGTGAAAAAACATCTACTGTGCTCAACTCCATATTTTCTATAATGTGGAATGATTTTGTTAAGCGATCCACTACAACCCAAATAACATCATGTCCTCCTAGAGCTTGGGGTAAACTAGTAACGAAGTCCATTGAGATGTCCTCTCACTTCCACTGAGGAATCTCTAATGTCCATAGTAGACATCTAGGTATATGGTTTTCAACCTTCACCTTCTGGAAGACCAAACATAGAGACACAAACTCTGCAAACGCACACTTCAGCCTAGGCTACCAAAATTGACTCCGCAAGGATCGATACATTTTTTTCATTCCGTGATGCACCACTAAAGGAGAACTATGGAACACTCTGAGAACCATCTCACGCATCAAAAAAGGAACAAAAATCCTTCCATGATACAATACTCGGTGTTGCTCATCCTCAGTCCAACCATCAGGGGCCTCTCCATTAACAACTCAGTCTCTCCAGACCTCCAACTCAAGATCCCCTAATTCTGACTCTTCCACCAGCTACAATAGTGATGAATGCACCATCATCTAGAAAAGGCAACCTCTTCCCCCAACTTCTCCCATATCAAGATGTAATTATGAATGTTCTTCTGTTACCCTCCAAGAGTCACCAGATTCACGCACTACATCACTACAAGACTTCTGACTCAGCGCATAAGCTACAAAATTGCCCTTTCTAGGTGAATATGATATCTCGAAGTCATATTCCTATAAGAACACCATCCTCCAATACTGTCGTAAGTTCAAGTCATACTGGGAGAAAACATACCTCGAACTCTTATGATCATTGAAAACCACAAAGCGCTCATCAATGAGGTAATGTCTCCAACACTTTAGGGAAAACAATATGGATACCAACTCAAGATCATGGATGGAATTGTTATGATCATGGGGATGCAACTACAGAGACACATAAAACAACTGATCTCTGCATCAGAACATAGCCTAACCCTAGAAGTGATGCATCGTAGAAAACATCAAACTGAACTCTCTCAGAAGGAAGAAAAATAACTAGAGGACATACCAAATTCTCATTTAGATACTCAAAATCTTCCTGACACTGATCAGTCCATATGAATGCATGATCTTTCCTAGTTCAAGCTGTCAAAGGATTCGCAAATCATGAGATGTCGGCTATGAACCTCCTGTAGTAGCCTATGAGACCAAGGAAACATCACACCTACAACAATGTCTTGGGGGCTTCCCAAGACACAACTGATTCTATCTTTCATGGATCCATAGCTAGTCCTTTCTAGGACACATCATGCCCAAACATATGAACTTCCCAAACCCAAAAATCACACCTCAGAAACTTCTCAAACAGCTGATGTTGGTGAAGAACTCCCAAAACAATGTGTAGATTCTCTACATGCTCCTCCTCAAATGTGGAGTACATAGGGATGTCGTTGATGATAACTACCATGAACTTGTTCAGGAAATCACTGAACATAACATTCATAAATCCCATGAAAATAGATGGAGCATTGGTCTTGCCGAACAACATTACAAATAACTCAAAATACCCATGACTACAACAGAAAGAAGTATTCAGGATATCCCCATCCTTCGCATGCATTAGATGGTATCTTGACCGTAAGTAGATCATTGATAACCAACTTGCACCCTTCAGTTGATCGAATAAATCATCAATCTGCAGAAGTGGATAGCAATTTTTTTTTCAGTTTTTTTAAATAACGATTATCGACACACACTGCAATCTACCATCAGCCTTCTTCACGAACAAAACAGGTGCATCCCACAGTGACACACTCGGCCGAACAAAACCACACTTTAACATACCATCAAGCTATATATGTAACACTCATAACATATAAGGGGACATCCTATATAGAGACATATATATAGGATATTCTCTTGGTTGTAGCACGATGCCAAACATGATCTCTCATCGAGGGGGGTAATGCTACAACCTCCACTAGAAAGACATCAAATTACTCTTCTAAGACCCTAGAAAACAACAAAAATTTAACCTATGATGAACTCAACATCACCTCAACCATAATCGATGATTAGGATGAAACACAACTATGACCCTTCTGAGGATCTCCATAATAAACAAACCCCACCGCCTCTCTATCTGCACCAAAGAAAATGACATGTTCCCTGAAGCAATCGATGATAGACTACACATAATAAAAAGAATCCATGTTAAGGATGAAATCATATGGATGTATTCATAAACATAAGAAATATCCCCAAAAGAGGTGATGCCCCAATAATAGCTCACAGTTTCTACATACTTCAAACAAGTCAGCTCGACCTCCAACTTGTGTAATCAACATCAAGGGCACTGAAATATTCTCTACCTCAAGTCCCAATTCATGGACAAGGTTAGGTGATATGAAGAAATTTTCCACTCTTAAATCAAAAAAGGCATACACTAAGGTAGAAAAAAAACCAAGGGTACCCCAAACGATGTCTAGCTCACCTCGCGCAGGGAACACTATAGCATGAAGCTGACCAAGACCAACTCCATAGCCTCTATGACCCTGATGAAGACCTCCACCATGACTATGCTCTACTATTTGTGGATGGGGAGTGTCACAGGGTTATCCTATGCCTTCCCTGTCTACCCTCAGCTGATCTAAAGCTGGTGCGACCTACTGAAACTACCTCATCTGGAACTGCCTCAATGGAGGAACCTAGAGCGTAGAACCTGGTACACGATGACTACTCTGAATGGTCGGGAAATCTCACCACTGATGAGAATGACCACCACATGAAAAAATGTTCGTGATCCATTTTTATAGGCATGAATGTTTCATCATTTGTATAAATGAGATCTGAAGGGCTGGGACCTACCGTCAGGTGAACAAAAACTCTGTTGCCCTGAAAACCGGGAACCCCGGACCACAGCTCTGCATCTCTATGTATCAGGAAGATTACCCTCTTGTGATGATCTGGTCCTATCCAAAGTCATCTCAACAAACGTTGACCTATCCAACACCTCATGATATGTCCTCAGCATAAAATTGGTGACCGGGCACTAGATATCTGGACGCAAAGCCTCCTTGAGATGCCTCACCCCGGTCTCCTCATCTAGAAACAGGTCCGAAGCATATCGTAAAAGGATCCTAGAACGGATTACAAACTATCACACACTGGACCTCCCCTGATGAAGGGTATAAAGCTCCTGGAGACCAGACACCTTCGTGATCAATGAATGAAACTCGACGCAAAACATGTCTCGGAACTCCTCCCATGAGATCACTAACTCCTCGTGATCCCTGAGGAACAAGAACCACCACTTCCTTTCTTCTCTACGAAGCATTGTTACTACCAAGGACACACAGTGCTACTTATGAGTATGGATCGAATTGAAGTCGATCTAGACCTCCTCAAACCAGTCTGTGGTGACTGCATCTGAAACAGAGCCCTCGTTCTTCTGGAGCCTCTAACACTGGAAATCTTTGAGTGTGTTCCTCCTAGTGTCATCGTCATCAACCTATACCCTGCGACGATCTCCTAGAACATCTTTCCTAAAATCTTCTTGTGCAAACCTGATGAGAACATCATCCTGGAGCCATACCTGTAAAATAAAAAACAATTAGAGCTCTTAAAACAAGAATATAGAAGACTCAACATTAATTATTTATTTATTTTCATTATATTCTTTTTAGATTAACATATCCAATGTATACCCATTCAAACGTACACACAAAGAAGAATAATGAATGATCCTTTCCTAGGTCTCTACCTTGTAACTAGTATCACCTCGCTCAGTAGCCATTATAAACTTAAAGGTCGGTACATTAGATCATATGGGGCCATAAACGGCTATGTCTCAGCTGGTTTCCAGGGTTTACATCACTTTATAAACATGGATGACACTGTTTCCCAATCAACCCATGCAACCTCACCTGTGTCTAACTCCATCCTACATCCTATCCCTCAACTATACCTTTGATACCACTCTGTCATGACCCCCTCTCCAAAAATAATACCCCTCCTAGGCCGAAAATGTGATAAGGGAGATAATGACACCCGAGTCCCGCCTATAGTAGGCCCCTAGTTGGCGACTAGGACCAAGGGTATAGAAAACACACAAATGGGAGGCATTACCCTCTAAGAGAACGTAGTGGAAGAGAGAGATATGACAGACACCAACCAAATCCAACTCATAACTAAAATAAAAAAGAAAACACATGTATACATATGTAATTTCTTGCAAAATTACTACAAATAGAAGGGGAAAACTACAAGTACCCTAAAGAAAGTAAAAAACAGTTGCAACCAAAAGCCAAAACAGTTCCTACAACACCATGCTAGTAGAAACCAGCTTGATTTCCATCCTACTCTAAGTGAACTAAAAATATATTATATATTCATAGTGTGAGTGTAACAGTACAATCTGTAGGATCCTCCCTGAAGCATCTCTTGCAAATGTAAAGAAAGGCATGCTAATACATGATGAACAACAAGTGAGACTAAATCGTCACCTAAACAGGTATAATAAGTTCCCAACCTCACCAAGGCTATTGTCACCAAGTAACACATAGAATAGTATATCATATAATATAGAATATCAAGGGTACCCCACTACTACTTCACAACTTCTTTTCCACTTTTCCCCAATGTCGAACTTCTTGAGCATCTCTCCCCAAAAGGCTTTCCCAATAACACCTATGCAAAGCACCACAATATGAACCTCGTGAAACAAAACCACCACTTCCATACTTGAAAGTAACCGAGTATTTTATGGGAGCCACCACAGCTCACATAACGTGTATAATACATCGGGTATTATACCTCAATCCATTACAGCCCATACGACGAGTAAGGATTTTCATGACATCACAACCTATACATGTTACACCTATAGTATTCCATAGGAAAATATATCCAGAATATTTGTGTCTGAATAACCAAAATCTATTAAATCGCTATACACACATATATGGGGAAAACTAAACACTATGCCTACTATCCCAAGTAACTACCAAGAGAAGAGAGCAGGGCCAAAGGGTGTTGTCTGTCATTCATCCTCCCACCAGAATATTGGGGAAAAACACCCCCAGGGATCAGTATCCCTAGGGTGTTAGATTCCCTTACTGTAAGGGTGGTGTAACATATATAAACAAAAAAAGTATAGGATATATGATATCTCACAACCAAACTATGGGCATATCCTACTCTCAGAAACATCTTCTGGAAATGTCTGTTAGACATTGGGATGCTACTCTAAGAATAGGTATCATGTAAGAACCCAACAAATTTAAGGGATTTAATAAATTAATTCATTACCTTTTTTAGTTTCAATTTACATTAATTAACTCATTAAACATTAATTAACCAAACCCAATTCCACAATAAATTTCATTATCATCAAACCCAATGTCCAATGTCCCTTTGAAATTACAACCTCATTATTATGTTCCTGCAACTCAAAACTCTATCACTTAACATCTTTTATTAAAATTTATTTTTTTACACCATTATATTCCCATATTACCAGGAATTATAGAAAAACATTCTCTGCTACTAAAGACAAGGTGGCTCAAAATGGTGAGTAGATGAACTACCCATCGAGTCATTACCACCTATAGCAAGAGTGTAGACCCATTCTCCCTTGAGAAGCTAAACATGGAAACCATGTTGAATACCCCGCACGTCTTCTCCCCTTTCGGAAGTAGGGTAAGTAAGACCAGCTGCCCTGAGAAGTGGGGAGAAGTAAAGCACATAAACGCCCAATATGAAACAAAAAGAATCTAACAATCACATACATCCCATTTCATCATCCATTGTGTCCTCCCCGACACCCACAAGCATAAACCGATGCATCTCACCACTCTAGGTGTCATCTATAGCCACAACCAAAAGGTGTCCATGCCCCCACATATCAAGAAATCCCTCTATACTGACATCACAACACAAGCAGCAAGAAAACAGAAAATTTAACAATTGGGCTCTTGGCCCTATAACAAACAATAGGGTAACTCCGGACCCTACAAGGAGTTATATTTTATTGAAAAACTGGTTCTTTAATCAATATTAGATTAAAATTTTATTATTCATAGGTTCTATATTCAAGAAACCTAAATAGTAATCTATCACAAATAAACTAATCATGCATACCGCACCATTTTGATTAACATAAAAATTACAACAAGAAGAACCATATTCATTTACATGCCTCTTTATCTTTATCCAAACTATTATCAATTAATTCTGGTTTACGTTATTTACCAATTTACATCAACAACGAACATCTATATGAAGCTAGAATTGATATCAAACTATCTAGCAAAACAAGAGAAAATAACATACGATCGATATAAATTTATTTATCAGGTTTAAATATTTATTATGTGAATTCCAGTGTCATCTAGTGGGATAAAACAAGAAAAAAATTTAGTTTTATGTAAAATAAAAGATAATAAATGAATAGCCTACCTCAAAGAGTTATTTTCATTCTTTATACGAGAATAATCCACACAACGGGTCATGATCACCTCCTCTCGTGACAACTAAATCCACCAGAGGATGCCAGTGTACGACTGCACCAACTAAATCCCAAGAAAACTCCATTAGAAGCATGGATATTACATGATATGAAATTTAAATGAGAAACATGAGAATATTAACCACAAAAAACAATGATAAAACATACATTATTTCAATGATGGATCGACCCTTGCTGCTTATACCAAAGTTGGGGGTGCATATGCAGCAGGAATAACATCAAGGGGAAACCAATCCACACTGAAAATATTGATCTCACGATTCTTATGGGATGTAAGGAAAGGTACGAGTGTCTAGCACCGGGGAACAAGGAGGAAGAACAAGGGAGGAAGATATCACGTCCCCTTTGAATGTTTAACGAAGTGACAGTTTATGATACGCTTGATTTCCCATTAAATTTGTATCACATTAAACCACATTGGTAAACCAAGTAAAAACATCCCGAGCTTTAGGAATAATTAATATTTGATTAATGGACATTGAATCAGCCTTAATATCCTTAAAATGAGACTTTAAATGTATTTTATGTCAAATTATACGATAAAGGGGTGAAACTGTAGGAAGCAAGAAACAATGTTCATGAACTCAAAATTTGGAAAAGGAAATAGAGGTTACCGATAGACATCACCATTCTGGAAACACTGTTCACAGAACTCAAAATTTTGCAAAGGAAAGGGAGGTTATCGTTAGAGGTTACCGATAGAACTAATCCCCAATAAAACACTACGGAAAAAATCAATTATTGTGACGGGTTATTTGCGAGGGGAATAAATCCCGACACAAAAAATATGACGAAAAGCGTATTTATGACGGGCATATATTCCCATCGCAAATGGTCAGTTATTTGCGACGGAAATAAAAGTCACATCGCAATAGATATGGCGCGGTTTGCGCGCCAAAAAATGGCAACCCTATTTGTGATGATGGCCCTCATCCCGTCGCATGTACCCGGTGGTGCTAAATAATATTTACGACGGGTAATTGTCTTGTCGCAAAAAAATATTCCGCAGGTGTTATTTGTTATGGGTCATATCGCCAATACCAGCGGCGTTAAATAGGATTTTGCGACAGGGATATCTGCTCGTCGCTAATGGTATGTCGACCTACAGTTATTTGCAATGGGCCCGTCGCAAAAACCCTTTTAACCGCCACCTGTATTAAATGAGGGAAAAGGTATTTGCGACGGGGCCTGTCGCCAATACTGGCGACAGTAAATAGAAATTTGCGACGGGGATATCCGCCCTTCGCTAATGGTATGTCGGCAGGCAGCTTTTTGCGATGATCCGGTCAATAAAACCATTTTAACCTCCACCTATAATTAATTCGGGTGAAACTATTTTCCATGGTATACCATCACAAATACTTGTATTAGCAATGGGACCCCGTCGCAAATATGTCCATCGCAAATATTCTAACATATATATGCACCCATCCATTTTTTTTCAAATCATTCAGATCTCTATTCCTCTTTCTTCATCTCTCTCTTTAACTTCTTGTTCTAAGTAGTAATTTTTTTTATTTTAATTTTTTCTTACGAGAAGTGCAGAGAAGGAGTTGTGAGGTGAAAACTACTTCAAAATATCAAAGTTATTTATAGTTTTTTAATTGTTAAATTATTTTTTATTGTTAATTTTATTTTTATTTATTAATTTTAATTTTTTAAATAGAATTTTTAGTAGCTTTATAGTATAATTAGTTTATTTGGTTGTATCAAATAATCCTTGTCTGCATACGTACAAGTAGAGGTAGCTCTGGCACAGATGTACCTTGGAGTGAAAACTCAAACAAGGTGTTTCGATCTTGACTAGGGGTAACCTAGTACGCGACAACGGGCCTTACTGCACTCTTGGTTCGACACTCTCGGAGGATGTTTTGGTAATAATTAGATACAAATATATTTAATTAGAAATAATTAGAAATAGTTATATTTAATTAGGAATAAATATATATTTATAAAATAATTAAGAAATAATTATATTTAATTAAAATAATCATCAAATAATTAGGAAAAAATTAGATTTTATTGATTAGAAATAATTAGAATAATTAAAATAAATAGGAAAAAATTTAAAAAAATTAGGAAACAATTAAAAATAATTAAGAAAAAATTAAAAATAATTAAGAAACAATTAAAAATAATTAGGAAACAATTAAAAAAATTAGGAAATAATAGAAAATAATTAAGAAATTAATTAAAAATAATTAGTAAACAATGAAAAATAATTAAGAAAACATTAAAAAATTATGAAACAATTAAAAAATTAGGAAACAATTAAAAACAATTAAGAAACAATCAAAAAACAATTAGGAAAAAATTAAAAACAGTTAGGAAACAATTATAAACAATTAAGAAACAATTAAAAACAATTATGAAACAATTAAAAATAATTATGAAACAATTAAAAACAATTAGGAAACAATTAAAAATAATTAAGAAACAATTAAAAAAAGTTAGGAAAAACTTAAAAACAATTAGGAAACAATTAAAAATAATTATGAAACAATTAAAAATAATTAGGAACCAATTAAATACAATTAGGAAACAATTAAAAACAATTAGGAAACAATTAAAAATAATTAGGAAACAAAAATAATTAGGAAAAAATTAAAAATAATTAGGAAACAATTAAAAATAATTAGAAAACAATTAAAAAGAATTAAGAAACAATTAAAAATAATTAGGAAACACTTAAAAATAATTAGGAAACAATTAAAAATAGTTATGAAAAAATTAAAAATAATTAGGAAACAATTAAAAAGAATTAGGAAACAATTAAAAAGAAAGAATTAGGAAACAATTAAAAAGAATTAAGAAACAATTAAAAATAATTAGGAAACAATTACAAATAATTAGAAAATAATTAAAAACAATTAGGAAACAATTAAAAACAATTAGGAAACAATTAAAAACAATTAGGAAACAATTAAAAACAATTAGAAAACAATTAAAAACAATTAAGAAACAATTAAAAACAATTAAGAAACAATTAAAAACAATTAGGAGACAATTAAAAACAATTAGGAAACAATTAAAAAAATTAGAAAACAATTAAAAACAATTAGGAAACAATTAAAAACAATTAGGAAACAATTAAAAACAATTAGGTTATAATTAAAAACAATTAGGAAACAATAAAAAACAATTATGAAACAATTAAATAGAATTTGGAAACAATTAAAAAAAATTAGCTAACGATTGAAAACAATTAGGAAAAAATAAAAAAAATTATAAAACTATTAAAACCAATTAGGAAACATTTAAAACAATTAGGAGACAATTATAAACAATTAGGAATCAATTAAAAACAATTAAGAAACAATTAGAAATAAAATAATTAGGAAAATTAGCAAGCGTGATTGACCGCTCAACTACCTCAATTTTATTTTCATTTGTGTGTTGAGGATTGATATGACACTTCTACCTCCACAAGTAATATTTGATTTTACTGTTAAAATTATCAACCTCCTTGCCAACATAGAGGTGATGAGGTTTATAATTTTGATAGTAAAAGCAAATATTACATGTGGAGGTAGAAGTTTCCTGTCAACCTCAACACAAAAATGAAAAGAAAATTGAGGTAGATGAGCGGTCAATAACGTTTATTTTTCTATTAAATGATTGATTAACCACCCGACCTATATGCATATCTTCACATTACTAATTAGTAACATAATTAGTAATATAATAAGTAACGTAAATAGTAACATAATATAAAATATTATATTACTCTAATATTAACAATTAAATAATACTAATAATATAATTATTTAATTGCTATATGTTTAATATTTATAAAAAAATATTAATATTATTAAAATTATAAAATATTTATAAAATATTGCAATTATCAATATTTTCAACAAGTTTTTCTCTATTCTTAACATGTTCAAATATTAAAGGGATGCCAATTTTCAGGTCATGACCAATAAAAAGTTTGCGTCATCCGTGTCTACTGTAAAATCTATAATTGTTCTTTCTTGGATGATCACCTCGCAAGTAGCGTTGGAATAGGACAACCCAAGTCATGTCTTTCTCATCTATAAGAATCATATCACATGACGTTTTACACAGATCATTCTTTCTTGAAAAAATAAGAGAATGATACTGATGTTATCTTAATTTTTCAAGGAAGAATGATATATGTAAAAGGTCATGAGAAATGATTCATAAATACAAGAACGACATTACTTCTGTCGTCCTATTGCAGCACTACTTGCGAGGTGATCAACCATGTAAGGACAATTATAGAGATTACAGTGGACATGGATGACGCAAACTTTTTATTGGGCATGATCTAAAAATTGACGACCCTTTAAAATTTGAACATGTTAAGAATAGAGAAAAATATTTTGGAAATATTTTGATTTGTAATAATTAGTAATAATTAGTAATAATTAATCAAAAATCAAATAAATTCGAGTACATGGTTATAAATTGAAACAATTTCCCACGGATTAACGACTACCTTTTGTTCAACGTCTCATATCTTTGCTACTTTCTACCAATAAAATCTGTATGAAAGATGTGTTATAGTGTATGTCAAAACATGTTTTTCATACTGATTTCAGTCAGGATAATGTTAAAAGGATATGATCCATCGGACAAAAGAGTCTCTATTCCCTGACGACTCATCTCCTTGCAAGGAGATGAGTCGTCAGGCAAAAGAGCTACCGCCAATCCGCTGGAAATTACTATGAAATAACTGTAATTATGTATCTTATCTTTTTTAGGATATTTTTTTCTTATATCAAATTATTTAACAATAGTAATGGTTTTAAATTTTTTAGAAACATATATATAAATTTGGAACAATTAAATCATCATCAATCATTATTAGATGATCATGCTTGGATAAATCAGCGCAGAAATCCAAACGGTTCTAGTTTAAATCCTGTATATGTTGATGTTGTTGAAGCTTTCTTGTCATTTTCATCATCAAACCTGGAATTTGTTTCAGAAGGGACAATTAAGTGTCCTTGTAAAAAATGTTCTCTGAGAATGTTTGAGACATTTGACATCATTGGTAAAAATATCTTGCATTATGGTTATCAATCAGAATATATTTTTTGGTATCAACACGGTGAACGCAGTTCCCGATAAGATACTAATAATTTGATTCTGGATCCATCACGAATTCAGAAGTTAGTACATGATGTTGTAGGGTCATTCGTTCAACAAACTAATATCGAGGATAATGTTGATTTACTTCCCGAGTTGGCACCATCTAAATTTTCTGAGTTGTTCAGGTCTGCTGAGAATGCATTATATCCTGGTTGTAAGATAAGAAAATTAGAAACAGTTGAAAAATTTATGGCTATTAAATCAGATAATGGAATGTCAAATTATTATTTTGATCAGATATTATCTTTGGTTAATGCATTGTTACCTGAAGTAAATGTGTTTCCTACTAATTATTATGATAGAAAGAGACTGGTTCGTAATCTGGGCCTTAGTTATCAGAAAATCCATGCATGTTCTAATGATTGCATCTTATATTCTGGTGAAAATTTTTCATTGGAAAGTTTTTTCCACATGTAGAAAATCAAGGTATAAAGAAGCTCATTCAGGAAAGTCTAGATTGATTCCTGTAAAACAGTTGAGATATTTCCCGCTGACACCCAGGTTGCATCGTTTATTTTTGTCTCAGAACACAACGACAATGATGTCATGGCACAAAACCAATATTTCAAATGGTAAAAGCTTGATTCATCCATCTGATGGTGATTCATGGAAACATTTTGATCAAGTTAATATATCTTTTTCATTAGAATCTCGGAACGTGCGATTGGGTCTTTCTACTAATGGGGTTTTTTTTCCATTTGGATCTTTTGGTAGTCAGTATTCCTGTTGGCATGTCTTTATAACTCCGTACAATTTTCTTCCATGGATGTTGATGAAATATCCTTATATCTTTTTGACATTATTAATACTAGGACATTCGAAAAAAATATTGATGTTTATTTGAATCCATTGATTAATGAGTTAAATTTATTGTTGTGTCATGGTGTTGGTACATATGATGCTGATGTGAAACAGAATTTTGTAATGAGAGCTGCTTTGATGTGGACAATTAGTGACTTCTCGGCATATGGCATGTTATCTGGATAGAGTACACGTGGTCCAAAATCATTTCCTTACTGTGTGGGAGACAACAAAGCATTTCTGCTCATGAATGGAAAAAAACCTTGCTATTTTGACTATCATCGCAAATTTCATCCAATCGATCATCTGTTTCGGAGGAATAAATCTCATTTCAAAAATGTATAATTGAATGAGATGAACCTCCAAAAATGATGTCAACTATAGCGTTATAAGAAGTTGTATTTTATGTACCTTGTATCAATTTTGGACCAACAATAAACCAACAGAAAATTCATGGCTTTGGGAAGGAACACAATTGGAAAAAACGGAGCATTTTTGGAATCTGCCATATTGGTATGATTTGTTGTTCCGACACATGTTTGATGTCATGAATATTGAGAAGAAATATTTTGATAATTTATTTCATACAGTTTTGGATACACCGGGTAAAACCAAAGATAATGTAAAGGCACAATTAGATCTTGCCCAAATTTGCAGGAAACCAGAACTTTAATTGTTTCAAAATGTCAGATCAAAGAGATTAATGAAGCCAAAAGAAGCTTATACACTAACCTAAGAGATTGTCTTATTATTTTGTTAGTGGATTGCAGATTTGAGACTTCCAGATGGCTATGCTTATAACTTGGGCAGATGTGTTAAAAATGGTCATATTATCAGATTCAGAAGTCATGACTGACATGTTATAATGGAAAGACATATTCCTATTGGATTAAGAGGTTTGTTGAATTCTAAGATTTGGGATTCGATAAATGATATATCAAATTTTTTCCGAGACATGTGTGTGGTGAAAACAGACTACGATACACTAAGAAAACTGGAAGAAGCTATTGTAGTAATTATATGCAAACTGGAAAAAATCTTTCCGCCGGATTTCTTTGACTCAATGGAACATTTGATATTACATTTTACACATGATGAAAAATGTAAAGGTCCGATTCAATTTTGATGGATGTAACCATTTGAGAGATGCATGCATAAATTGAAGAAAAAAGTACGTAACAATGCATCAGTTGAAGGCTCACTTGCTGAAGCATATTTGTAAAAGGAAATTGCTTTATTCTGCCCTCATTATTTTGAATCTGAATATCCCTCAAAATTTTACCGCATGTTCCGAAACGAGGGGAATGTTGATGATGATATGAATAGTCAATTATCAGTTGTCAATCACCCAAACTTGGATTTGGTGGAGTTCATGATAGATGGATTTCAGATTATGAACATCATAGAGCTCATACATATGTTCTACTCAACTGTGAAGAAATGTAACCAATTGTACAGTGAGTGCTCTTACCCCTTATTCTATAGGTTATGATACATTAAATTAATCATATTGTATTTGTAGGTTATATGATGATCATATCGAGAAAAAATTTCCACAAATTACAGCAGCTGGCTTAGAAGAATGTCGACAAATATATTTTTCCTACTAGTTTCAAGAACTGTTAACATACTTTCTTTTTTGGTTTTACATATAAAATCAATTTATTACATTTACTAGTGATTAATGTTTAATAAATTTTCAGGTATCTGTACATGCTGATAAGATTGATAGTCGATTGCGTATATTGAGTAGCCCACCATCCAAAATGGTTAAATATTATAATGCATATGTGGTGAATGGTTATCGCTCTCATACACGTGCATATGGGGAATCAAAGAAAACAATTAATAGTGGGTTTTTTTTGAATGGATCACATCATAGAGATATTGAAGTTGACTTTTACGGCTTGCTTGAAAAAATTATTGAACTGTGTTATTTGGGACAGAATTATGTAACAATGTTTGAATGTCGATGATTGGATACTAAGAGTGGCTTGCGTATTAATCCAACTCATATAATTGTTGATATTAAACATAAAAGTCTTCTTATCGTAAATGAACCATTTTTTTTGGCTCATCAGGCACATCAATTTTATTATGCAAAATACAGTGCTACTGTAAAAGAGTTGGATGATTGGTGGAGTCTAATAGAAGTTAAATCTCGATAAAATCAGTTTACTCAAACTAAAAGTGTTTCCACTGAAGTTTAAGGAAATGAAATTTTCCAGGACACTCCTCAAAACACATCTTTTTCACAAAGAGACATGAATATCAATGATGACACCCCATAGTTAAGGGTCTATGGTGACGATTTTGTCAATGATGTTACAACTGAATTTGAAATGACAAGAGATGATGAAAGTGAAACTAATATAGAAATAGAGGATGTTGATGAGGAATATGAATACATTGACATTGAAAACAATGAATTTGATGATGAAGATGAACATTGACATAGTAAAATTCTGTTTAGAATCATAAAAAATATACATCTATACATAATAGTTATTTTCAACTGTTTTCAAATAACAATCATTTAATGTTTCAGATGGACTTAGAAACATTTCGTCAGTTGCTGGAGGCTGATATACCTATTGATGATGAGGTTGTTGAGTCATCTGACGCCCAGGCTGTTGGCACTACAAGGAGCACTCGGAGGGGGCGTGGTCTTGCGAGACTGATGATTCCAGATCCTATCCCGGAGCGACGTCCACCTCTTTGATTCGATGCGCACACGCTGTGGTATGAAAACATATGAATTTTAGTTATCTTTCATTATGATTTATTTATATTCTATTTGTTTGATTATTTTTTCTTTTTCCATATTTTTATGAATATAGATATTGGACAGGGGAGCGCTATCTTGCGCAATTATTTTTCTCTGCCCTGGCTCACATGAGATCATATTCCCGTTGATGTGCATGCCGCCATGTTCGATCATTGGTAGGTACGTAATAAAATATTATTTATTTTGAAATTTAATTCATTAAAAACTATATATTATGATTTATGGTATCCTGTCGATGAGAGCATGCGTGCCACTATCCACGCGGCATGGGTGGTGTCTATGCGTGACCGTTTTCGTCATTTTTTGCATAATTTGAGAAAGACGGCTATGAGGAAAGCCGGAGTGACAGAGTTTGATGAGTCTTATAGAGCCCACTGACCAGAGTAAATTTCATCTCACGTTTTCTATGGATTATGTACACATAGGTTGGGTGGTGGTTTTCATAGGAGATCTGTATTGGGTCGACAGAATCAGGGAAGACAAGAGGTGGCGCATCGAGCCGGTAGTCGTACATTTAGTGCGCATTGAGAGCATCTGGTAAGTACTTTTTTTAATATTTTATAAAACTTTAAATATAAATGGTTTATTTTTTATTCATATAGGAATCCAAGCCACCCGATATTACGACGTACGGCGTTTATCGGAGGATGTACACTAATCCAGCTACTGGAGAGATTAGAGGTGACCACCAGCGTCATATTGTGGTCAGTATTATTTTCTTTTCAGTCTTAAAATTAAATACATATAATATTTTCATTATTTTATTTTCTAATTGAATCTTAAGGAGTCATATGGGGTCGCGACCTCTCAGACACAGATTGAGAGTCAAGAAAAGACAGGTGATCAGACTGGTGCCCACCATTTTGATTAGACGACATGGATGTCGACAACCCATTATGGCTTCGAAAATAGACGAGTACTTGGTATCAACTCTCATTTGACTCCTGCATCTTATTATGGAACTGTTGCGATGTCGACGACCATCTCGAGAGGATCTCGTGGAGAGACATCATCTTCTACCTCACAGTATGAGGAGCAGCTGCATTCTTAGACTCAACTTATAGAGGATTTGCGTCAGGGGCAGGAGCAGATGCGTCAGCAACACGATGAGGAGCTGTGTCGATGGTAGGAACAGATGCATCAGCAGCAGGATGAGGAGAAGCGTTGATATGTGGAGCAACATCAGGAGAAGATGGAGTATATGTGTCGTCTGACTCATAGTTTAGGGATAGAGTTTCCTATACCACCTCCTCCTGGTAATCTAGACTATCAACCCCAGTGATTTTTTTTATATGTAATAAACATTTTAGTTTGTAGTTTATTGTCATATTAAGTATTTATAATTCCTCTTTCATATTGGTACAAATATTGCATGATTTAATTTGTTTTTAATTTTTTAAATATTTTATTACTTATTATTATTATTTTAATGTCTTTTTTATTTTAGTAATATTAATTTTAATATTTTATATTTATTGTTAATATTGAGAAGTTTATAATTTTATAATTTTATTAATATTAATAATATTAATATTATTTTTTCATAAATATGTATGTCTCTTTTAATAATAATATTATTATATTAATTTTTTATATTATTAATATTAGTATTATTGTTTTTATTTTTTTATATTAATATTTCATAATATATAATAATATATTTTTATATTCATATTATTATTATTTTTTGATATTAATATCTCATAATTATATTATATATATTTTTTGTTATTAATATTATAATAATATAATTTCTTTATATTATTAATATTATTATTATTATTATATATATAATTTAATAATAATAATATTATATTAATTTTTATTATTATTAATATTAGTATTATTATATTATATTATATTATTTATATTCATATTATTATTATTTTATATTAATATTTCATAATTATATTTTATATATTTTTTATTTATATTATAATAATAGAATTTTTTTATATTATTAATATTATTATTATTTTTATATAATATTATACGATTTTTATTAATTATTTTTTTTTTAGGATTTGCGATGGGAATATTTGCGACGTGGTGTCCCGTCGTTAATTTTGTTTACTGTAACATTTGCGACGGGAAGAATACCCATCGTTTAAAAATTTCTGCGATGGTCTATCACAAATACCTTCGTCACAAATATTTTTTAGATTTCCCATTTACGACGGGTCAGATACACTTCGCAACTAATATATCTTTGACGACCCGTCGCAAAATCCTTTTTTATATATAAATGAAAACCCATTTGTGATGGGGGGAAAATATCGTCGCAAAAGGTCTTTTGCAACGGGATCCCGTCACAAATCGCCCGTCGCAAATATTCTATTTTCCTATAGTGGAACTATTCATAGAATTGGAAATTAGTAAAAGGAAAAAGAGGTTACCATTAGAGGATACCAATAGAACTATTCACTTATGGAACTGTTCATAGAATTGGAAATTTGGAAAAAGAAAGAGTGGTTACCATTATACATCACCATTGGAACAGTTCACAACTGTCTACTATTGGAACTGTTCATCGAGGGTCACCGATGCTACTATTAACAAAAAGGAAAAAATGGAAATGATGTGGGGATGATTCACCTTGACCTCCTGGAACACCAAATTTTCACAATGGAAATGACTAGAGAGGTTCGGGCTATTAGAATGCTCATTTTTCATGAATCCATACGATAAATTTGTTACATTAAAAATTTAAGGAATACATGAATCTATCATATAATTAATTATAATTTCATCCTTATCTATGTATTAAATTTCATTTACATATTAATCATAAGAAATAGTGTGCATCTATTAGATTTAGTTAAAACTAGGACATACTAATTCTTATCCAAGAAATACATAGTTGAAGTATCCTATATTCTTTGGATAATGATCTATCAGGATAAATATCAGTGAATTCTTGGTCTAAGTCATAGTACATATTTCATCAAGGTACTCAAAATATATAAAATGAAATGATCCAAGAGAGGATTTTTTCCAATGTCATACTCTATTAATCACTCTAATAAAATGTGTCCATATAGAAAGGAGTAGATCTAATTGGTGAAAATAATCTCTTATTCTATGAATGTGGGTTCTATAATGTATTTCATGATGTGTACTAGGGATTATATTTTATTATTTTAATAATGGTGTGTTATTATCATGATAGTCAAGGTAAAATGTTCAGAAACCTATAAAAACTATACTTATGTACTAGAGGCATATAAATGATATTATCATATTATAGAGAGGTGAAAAGTATCTAATAAAAATTGGATTCGCTGATGCTAGCAACATGGTATATCATGATGATATGAAATTTTAGTAAAACATTATCTCAAAATATAGTGTTTAACATAGTTTTTCATGTCCTATTATACTTTATTAAGATGAAAAAGTAGTAGTCATTCATTTAAAAGTACTTAGGTCACATTAATGGGTATAGAATATACTTCAAACAATTCTTATCTTGGGTCATTTCATTCCAAGAGAATTATTCATAGTTATATGAGTATCCACAAGGTATAACATGGAATATTCCCTTACTAAATCTATATACTATTAAAGGCTTGATTCTATTGTAAATGTTATTAAGTAGAATTTTTCTTCAGGTCATATCTATCATAATGGGGAGTTTTTTTACTGTGTTACATATATGAATCTTCAATATATAATTTGATTACACTTATTTATTTAAAAAATGATATATACATGTATTTTTTTTAAAATCATAGAAGTATTTTTTATATATGCAAAATTCATATGGTAATTTCATTATATTGAACCTCATTGAATAAAATCTATAAAAGTTCATAATAATAAAATGAACCTCGAGATAATATGATTTAATCTTAATCACATATTATATGGTCATGATAAATTGTACTTATAGGATAATTATGATGTCTAACTGTCAAATGATAGCGTATTGTAAGCATTGAGACAATTTATCATGAGGTTCACACATGGTGATATCATATAATGATCCATAATTTTTAAATGTAGATATTATATTTTAATATATAAATAGTTATTATATTTCAGAATTATAGGGATGTGGACCATAAATGTAAAGATTCATTGTAGACATGTTACACAACCACCTTAATTTATGACAGTTATTTTACATATTCCATAAAGATCATCCCGAAGTGTACTCTTCTTAGATATAACATACATGAATCCAATATTCATAACCTGGGGATAGAGATCACAAGTGAGGGTGATCTCAGATTCTTAGTAAGATAAAAGAATTTAGATATTAATGATCACATAAGCATAACATGATTATAAGGTTTTTATTATATGCTAATTACATTTGACAACCATACCCATTATATCATAGATTATAATATTGATTCAATTCATAAAACACCAAATTTTATAAGACCTAAATCAAAAAATAATCGAATAATATGAGACATAGGAGGATAACATCATTTGAAGACATATGCTTTCTGGATAAACATAAATATATAAAATAATTTCCTTAGTAGGAATTGTTCCCAACTATGACAATCACTATGTATTTGGTTCACTTAATAATTAATTATATCCTTATTCACCATTCTAAAACAAATTATCATAGTGGAAACAGCCCCTTACTGAATTCTGTTTTTTCCCCATTCCAATCCTTATTATCTCATAAGATATCTAACCTTACTAAATGCATTGTAGTGATATATAAATTTTTTCTAACATGTCACTTAATCGTAATTCACTCATATATATTTCTTGAGATTATAAATAAGTTATCAATTTTAAAAATACATTGTAAACATACAACATTCATAACAATTTCATCATTTCCACAAAAAATAACCAGTGGATATTATAATTTTTTTATAAACATCTCATCATAATTATAATAAAACATCTAAAAATATATAAGTTTTGTATCAAAGAATAATATACATAGTAAATAATAATTAAAAAAAACAATGTTAAAATAGATTTAAAACTTAATTAAAATGTATGTAGAATAGGTTTTAATGCAAATACAATTTTCTATTTGAAATTAGTTGTTTAAAACCCCAAAAAATATCATAATTTTAATGAAAATTTTATTTTATTAAAAACCTAGAAATAGATAAAGTAATATTAAATACATAATGTTTTTATAATAATGGGAAATTATAATAAATTCATTTCCGTTAAAAATAATTATTCATTTCACTTTTTCAGTAAAAATTAAAAACATACTTAATACACCATATAGTGTCACTTTTTTGGGTGTAAAATAATGGTTGTTTCCCCGCATCTATTTTGCATTGTTACGAGTCAAAAAAATTTAGATTTGGGGGGTTTATTTGAGTACATGATAGTGGATAATGGTTAAGAAATTATGCATCATAAGATTTTAGTTTATTCTCCTCTTAATAGAGGTGATCTTCATAGTTTCCACACGATTTTCTAAAATGTGTAGATAATCCTTGAAGGATTACCGAAATCATATATATTTGTAATTTCAACATCATTTTAATTGAAAATTAAATCTCAATCATCTCTTACTCATAACACATGACCCAAACACATTCTATGTGGTTTCCATATTCTCCTAAGCTCTTCTATATTGATATCTTGATTATTTCAGGGTGATTCATCACATTGTTCTTCATGTATTGGAAACACTTCTCCATTTATGTTTGATTATCTCTTTTTCTATATATCCTCTTCCCTAGTGGTCATTATTAGGTTTTTTTCATGCATAGGGGTTTTGGAAATTTTTTATTTTTGTTTTAAATGGTTTTGATCCATTGTATGAGTTCCTTTATGATCAATTTAATAGAAGGTTAAAAGGTTCCACAACCTAAAGAAGGTGTTTCCATTTCAATGGATTTTATTTATGGGTTCCTTGTGTGAATGTAATTTAAATTATCATTAAATTAAATTGAAAATACATACACTAGATAATTTTTTTCAACAAGTTTTCATGCTTTAATGGTTTTTCTCTTGGTTATATGGGTGAATCGCATTGTGTAATGAATCTTTGATTTGAAATTGAATTTTACTCAAGGTTGATTTTTTTATAAAATTATAACATTTCTTTTTATTAGTAATTGATATTATTCATTACAATATAAACCACATGGGGTTTTCAAGGACTGATTCCCATTTTTTGATAGTTTGATTTCAATTTTTTTAAATGGTGGTGTTTATAATGTGAAGAATAGTTTTCTTCTATTATTAGATATTATTGTTGGTTCTTAGGATTCCACATGGAAATTATTTATTTGTTAAAATTTTATTTAAAATGGATTTAAAAATATATATGTTATATATAAAAAGTGAGGGTATTATTGGAAACTCGTGAAGTGATTTAATTGTGAAATTGTTTATACCCTTTTTCTTGATGATGTTATGTTATCCATGTAATGGACGTTTGTGATGCGATTCATGATTTTCATAAAAATACCCAAACATAAATTTATTTAATATTTGATATTAATAGGCTAATATTAATTATTTATTATGGTAATCCATGACATTATAATTTTGGTCTAGTTCCTTTGGATATCAGATTTGTAAACAAATTGATCTATAAGTGAGCTACGTCATCTCCCACTCCGTTATTCATAAATATGACCTATATTATTAATATCAAACATAATAACATTCATCACAACCTATAGAAAGGATATATAATAAAGGATTATCTCATATTCATAGTATAATTAAATAAGGATGTATAAATATATCATGAGCATGGGGGTATACAAATGAGAAAAACATTTCATAAACCACAACCTACATAACATATATCATAAACACGATTAATGTCATAAACTCTGGAAGTTCATAAGACATGAATCATAATATAGTCAAATAATAGGAATCATGATAGCATAACATTGTCGTATGATATATATTTTTCACATCCACATAAACATAAATAATCATATGTCAAGGCCATCCACCAAGACATTCATAACATGTTAGGCTGGTGATAATCAACCATATAACTACACAAGGGTTGGGATATCCTCATGTCTACTCCCAATTAGGATTAGAATATCCTACCAGGTACCCTCTTCTAGACATAGGATGACTTCTAACATACCTTTTTTGGGCTTGGTAAAACATCATGTGTACCATCTTTTGGGCTTGGGATAACCTCATGTGTACCCCTTGAGCTCATATAACATTAATTTTTAACTTATTATCTAGATGGATTTAAATTTAACTCCCCTAACATAATGAAAATCATATATATTTGGGTCACAAGATCATAAAACATAAATCATATCTTAACCCATGAAAATAAATCGGTTGTATAATCATTTCATCTTTAACATAAACCTTCCAAATAAATAATAATAATGGCATCATTTGGTCATATCCTCAGTAATGAATTATTTACATAAAAGGAATTCATATTACATGGAATATAATTTTCAAATATCACATGGATGCTTTAATTAAACAATATCATTTATTTATGAATAATTTTTTAAAACTCTGTGTTGTAAAGTATTTCACAATAAATTTTGACAAAAAATAATAAATTATAATTTTAAAATTTTATTTATAATCCATAAACACTTCTCTTAAGGAAAATATGCATTTAAAAATTGCCACATTTTTTTAAAACATAAATCATATTCAAAATAAATGTTGATTAATATTTATATTGAAATATATAAATGATGATTTCAAACATTGAGTGTTCACGAGTGATGAGAATTCTGTCCATGATGTACATTTTAAAATAAATATTCCTTTCACTTTTTTGGTAAAATCCAAAAGTGATATATTTTGAAAATTACATAATTATTGATATTAAATTTATTAACAAAATTCCCAAAAAGGATAATTTTTTTTAACAATCATAGAGGAAAATTAAATAAAATTTTAAAACACATTTAGAAAACATAGGCATGGAGACCAAAAATGGAAATAATGTTAGATTTCATTAAAACATTCTTGTGTAATATTGAGTGTATAATTATATGAAAATGATGTAAAAATAGTTATTTTTATAAAATAACCATTTGAGAAGGATATGCTTGTGTTTATTAATGGATATATTGTAATATTTCATCATAGTAATCATAATCAGGAGTAATCCCGATTAATTATGGCATTGTATCATAAAACCCATACCACTATGGTAACTTTGAATTGTAAAATGCATGAAAACTAAAACATTAATTGAAAAATCAAATAAAATTTCATTAAATAATGTAATGATATTAAAATTCATAGAGGTTATTTACACATCATTAAATTATATAGGTTCACAACACAAGATTTGTCTCAAAGATGTAAAATTGAGGCAAAATTCAATTACCGCTATGCTAACATTTAAACTATAAATCCCATTAAAGAGAGATCCCAAAATCAATATCTAAATCTACATAATATTAATGAGAATAAATATTTTAGGCATTAATGAGCTGTATAATCCAAAAATATATGACCTTTTATTACACATTGATTAACAATTCCATTGCAATGTCTTGTTTCAGGCAACAACTGCCTTTTGTTTCATATAGGTTTTGGTTTGGAATTTTTCATCATATTAATTTGATCATAGGAACATCATATATATAATTAAAAAAATTATATAAATATAATATATATGATATATTTTTGAAATTATATTAATCATAATGTTATATGTAGAATGTGAAATACAACAGTTATAAAGAGAGTAGGTCCTACGTATGGATTAACACCAGTTCCATTTTCTTGATGAATTGAAAAAATAAATGGTAAAAAATATTTAAAATATCCACAAATATTTTTATGTCATATATATAAATAATTTTTGTTTAAAACATTCCTTATTACCTTCAATTTATTGGGTGTGTGAATAACGAATCCCATCGCTTCGTGTGGTTGTTGTCTTCCTAAGAATTGAATGACATTATCATATTCCCACGTAATGGAATGTAAGAAGTAATATGTGATATAAATATTATGAAGCATAGTAATATTAAAAATACCACGTATATATAAATAATATATCCATCATTATATCCAACCATTATAGGTTTTAATGATAATGAATAACAAGAATTCATGAGGTGGTAGTCCGCCATACATATGATTAATGATTTCATAACCCATTTGCTGGAAGAGAATATTAATATTTATCATGAATATAAAAGAAAAATAGAATCATTATCTGAATGATAAAAAGTTTTTTAAATCATAATGATTTAATAATATTTCATTGAGATCATAGAAGAAAATTAACGAAAACATACAATCGGGGATGTTATCTCTTCTTTGGAAATCTTCTTTTGGTTTGCACCAAAAGATTTATTAGGATGGGTTTATGACATATAAGAATTCTTCAAGGATGATGGATGGAATTTAAGGATGTTATTTGAAAAGTTATTTTGTGATCTAGTGGGTTTTTTTAATTGTGAATTGGAGAGAAGAGGGGGTGGACTGTTAAAAGTGTGGTGAGTGCCACACTTGTAATATTTGAAAAGAAAAAGGTTTACCCGTGTTCTTTACAAGCCGAATGGATAAAAAATGGGCCATTATAGATCATATAATAAATAATATCTAAATATTTTAATATAAATGGTGTTTGAAAAGTGTTTAGTGATTTTAATCCTTATCATTTAAATTTAACCACTGATATACCCATTTTAACCTCAACGATGTAAATATATATTGTATAGTGCTTAAGATTTATTATCGAAATGAATTGTGATGAACTTATTATATAACATTAATTATGATTATTCCAGGTATTTAAATTTTATTTCCAAATTTAATTCATATATTTGGATATTTTTTTTTGAAAATTAATCATGCGTACACAGTGAGAAAATAAGATTTCAAAGATAAATGGTTCAAAAGTTTTAAAAAGAATTATATCATATTTCAATATACATATGATTAAATTGTTAAAAATTGGATTAATAGATATATCATTTAACATGTTTTTCTTTCAACCCAATTTTATAACATAAAATAACCTTATAAATTTTTTAAATGAAACTACAGTTTTAAATAAAAAAATTTCATAATTCATCAGGAAAATAATCTTTTCAAAAAAAACCCAATAAAGAATCCATAGTAAATTTTGACACACAGATTTTAAATATGAAGTTGATTTTATCAAATTAATCTTTTAAAAGTTTAAAATGTTAATTTTATTACTGTTCATAAAAATAAAATAAATTCTTTTCAAAATAGTGTTTTTGTAATATATAAAAAAATTTCAAAATATTTTGCTCATTTTTATAAATGTGATTACTATTTATGAAAAAATAAAACTTAATATTTAAAAATTATTTAGTATTGTTAATATGTTTTTGTGTAACGGTTATGTTATAGTGGTTTCATTTATATAATAATATTAATAATATCTCATTGTTAGATAAAACATATTGTTGACTGTAATTCAAGATAAAAAAATGTTGGGTGTAATGAAAGTTAAAATTTATGTTGCATGTAACACAATATATCAAAAAAATTATATATATTTGAAAACAAATTTCATAAAATAGTAGGCTGTAATATTGTATCCCTCACCCAATGAATTTATCCCTTGAAATTCATCACATTGGTAAAAAAATGTAGATACATCCCTTTCATTATATCCTAAGGTTAACTTGTATCTTTCTAAAATCAGTGCATTTGAAAGGAAAAAAACTGACCATGTTGTATCTTTTCATAGATGTTTCTCTATATAACCTATATTGTCAACTAGTTATCCAACATTTGAAATATGAGTCTATAATGGTATGACCTCTGAGTTTTCAATATGTGATGGATCATATATATACTTCCTTCTGAGAGATAAATGGAAAACATCATGAACATAAGAGAGGTTCGGTTGAATAACAAAGAGATATGATACCTTCCTGATATGATCATTGATGTCAAAGGGAGTTATATACATAGGGATTAGTTTTACTTTCAATCATTCATTGAGAAATTCAT
Organism: Viscum album; assembly: GCA_963277665.1. Taxonomy (NCBI): domain Eukaryota; kingdom Viridiplantae; phylum Streptophyta; class Magnoliopsida; order Santalales; family Viscaceae; genus Viscum; species Viscum album. The sequence continues at coordinate 1,100,323,094 of OY728157.1, forward strand.
AGAAACAACTTCACACTTACCTCAAATCCTAGTACATGTAGATGATTATGAGTATAAAATTTATGTAAACTATTTTGTTTCCCTTACATGTTTCAGAATGGATGTAACCTATTATTCAATTATATTATCTTTCTCCAGTCCCATTTTATTTCTTCATATAACTTCATTGCAGTTATTTTGTGTTTTACTTTTCATTCTATAAATTCATTGATATGAATGCAATTAAGTGTTCGAGTGAGCACTATTCTCATATGATATTTCAACTAGATGATGGTGTTTATCTCTTTGAACATTGATATCCAAAGAACAATTTTTGAGAATATCCTTTAGGGTTTGATTTTTTCTGTCAGACTAACCATCTATCATTGGATGATACATAGTAATGAAAATCAACTTCGTATCATGATATTGTAGAAGGAATCATCATATAATTGAGGTAAACTTTTTACCCCAATAAGATACAATTTAATTCGGTGCTCCAAATAACTATTCAACTTAATTGATGTATATTCTAGAAAGTGAATATATAGATAAATCAATAGTGATTGCAAAAAAATGTGATGAATTAATAAGGTGATCGACTAAAAACCAAAAATACCTCAATATAAAATATAAGATAAACCCAAAAGGTTATTAGTAACAATAATAATATGTCCAAAATGTGTAGGGCATTCTTCCTTAAATAAATTTGACACTATATAAAAAACAAAATGTTTTCATTGAAAAATATTTCACTTAAAATATCATTATTCTTGAAAAATTCACATCACATAAAACCATATAATGGGTGAAAATGACATCGAACTTATGAAAAAAATGTAAACTAAAAAACCAATAATGGTATCGAAAACTCTTATATTAATCTTACATGGAGGAAAATATACATAAAAATGTTTATTCACACATTATTCATTATATGATACCCTATATTATATAAAAATATTTTCATTGGGAGAATGGTTTCATCTATATACTGAAAGAATATAAAATGGGATTTCAAATCTCCAAAATCCTTTTATAGGGAGGTAATCAATTCTAACAAATTTAAATTTCTTTGAAGGTTGAAAATTATGATTTTTATTAGTCTTATTCATACGAAATCTTAGATGAAATACCCAAATATTTATTTTATGATAATGTCTCAAAATCATAAGTATTAACATCATCCATTAGGATTTATTAATATTTAACCTTTTCCTTTTATTTTGATGTAGTTTTTGATTATCATGTACAATAGCCCATGTATTGGTGAATTGATTCACATATTTAAAAAAATTCTAACCCTTGACACACTAGAGTGTGATTGGTGGTTTGTTTTGATTTATATATATCTTCATTTCATTTTGGGCCTATTCATATCACTGATTTATTATTTTTATAGATGGATATTATTCCAACCATTTTAAATCCCTATTTTTCTTTTTAGGTCTTTAAATGAGTTATTCTTCTCAGATTATTTCATATAGGTGATGGAAATTTATTTTAATCGTGTGATTTATTTGTGTTCTTATAAGACTCGATCTTCATTTTCTTATAAAAACCATTGGAATGGTAGGTATATTCAATTTCCATTACTACTATCAGTTCACATTGAATAACATCTTTATAGCTACGAAAGTATATTTTAGCCAATTCGATTTGATGACATAGTCTTAAGAGACTATAGAATTGATCAACATTCATTTCTAGACTCATTATTCAACAAGATTCAGACTATATAGGTATTGTAAAATTAGCTTCATTTGTTCCAATAGACCCACCATCATTCTATTTAAGGTTGAGCTATTTTTTCTCAATACCTGTTCAGAGATGAATATGAAATAATATTTTGCAAATTATTCTAATAGAATCATCCAATTAAATGTTTTAAATTTTACACTCTTTAATCATATTTTTAATAAGATATGACTATTGAACTGATTCTATATCCAAATCATAGACAAGAAAAATTATTCATTCATTCTATAATCATTGTAGAATAGAAAAAATATTGTCAGTGTTACTAATCCATTACTCAATGAATATGGGATCAATGGACCCAATAAAATCGATTGTACATTTCATTATGAAGGAATTGAAATAATTTTTTTCTATCTTATAAAAATTTATTTGTTCAACATGATTTATAGAATATGAAATTTATGTGATTATATAAATGAGTATTTTCTATCACGTTACAATATAATTCAACTTCCCGAGAGGAAAATATTCGCATTTTCCATTGAATTCCTCATTGACACGCTTTCTTTCAGGATCTAACCATTGAGTAAAACTAGAATAAATAATGTGAGAAACACTAATCATAGGTTAAATTCACATAATAATAAAAAATTACTAATATGATTTTTAAATCAAGAATAAATATTTTCAATATATAAAAAATTAGATTTATCGTATGTCATTAATAGTCACTATATATCTATATCCATGTTGATGGATAGTAAAGTGTTGGATAATTTTAAAAAATATTCCCTTAGTGGTGTTAAACTACATATCCAAAATGGTCCATTTTCGTTAACTAAGGGATGATTTAGTCTAGATCAATGTGAAATTTTCAGATTTATGATTCCTACTTAAATTTTTGATAAAGATATGTCCACTGAAAGTACCTATACATGGATTCAATTTCATGGAAACCACTCACTATATAATTTTACAAAAATCCATGAAATTTTTCTATACTTATACTCATCCAAATACTTATCAATAGACAAATCCCTAGAAAAATTCATAATAATATCAGGAGGGGCTGCACTAATGTTTTCTCATCATAGATTACAATTATTAACTATTCCTTTACCTGATACCAACTATAAATACAAAAAATTATCATAAATAAATATTACATCCTTATATTTGAATATTCATTAAATAACATAATCATCAAATCCTTAATTTTTTAGGTATAGAGCCTTTATAAACATGAACACATAAACAACTAATACATAAGCGAGATATGTTATCTTCTACTATATTATTCATAACTTTCACCATTATTAGACATTTGATACATAATAATTATCATTGTTACATAGGGAAAGGGAATATAACAAAATGTGATATCAGATTCTCAATAATTTAAAAAATGGATAAATCAATTTATCATTATAATAGAGAAATGAGAACATGAAAAAAATGAAAATCTTACCCTATATATCATATATCATAAATTTGAGTCATGGAATAACTCACTATTGTTATTTTGAAATAAATCATAATAAAATAAAATAACATGAATCATAAGATCCAATCATTAACAATCGACAAAAATTTGTGGCATACACAATTGCATTTTTAATATTATGTAATGGATACCCACAAATAAATTCAAAACATGGGAAGAATAATCTAGCCAGCCATGTACCTACATTCGGCTTGTGATACCCTCATGTGTACAATATTTTTTTCATTTGATAACCTCATATTTACCTTCTTTTAACCATGTGATATATTTTAATATACCAACTTTTTGGATTGGGATAACATATACTGTACCATTTTGGTATAGTGATATCCTCTCTTGTACCCTTTGATCTCATATAACATTAATTATTACCAAATGTGTTAGAGGGATATATTGGCCCCAACTATTACATGATGAAAATCAGACAAATGAGTCCCATAATATCATAAAAAATATATCTTTTCATAACCAATGAAAAGAAATGGGTTTCATAATTGTTTCAAAGTTTCCACAAATAATAAACATACATAAAAGCGTGGTTTTCATATTAATTTTTAATATTATAACCCTTGTAAGATAAATCCATTTAATAAAAATATTATTATCATAAAATTGAACCATTATGAGAAAGAATTTGAATATATAGTTGAATCATATCCCTAGTAAAGAATAAGTAGAATTAAAGGTTATCATCTTAGATGAAGAATGATTTTGAAGGATCCCATGGGAAATTTAATTAAGAAAATTGACATTATTTGAAAATAACTTTTTAAAAATAATCATTAAAATATATTTTTGAGATCCTATACTTTGAAAATAATAGCTGAAAACTTATAAACTAAACATTAATAACAATTTTAAAATTTTTAATGTAAACTTTGTTTATCACAGTAAAAAAAATTAAAATATTGATGTTTTTAAAAATATTTTTCTTTGAAAATAACCCTCAATAATTATAAAAAAATATTTAAATCATTGAGTAGACATTGTTGTATAATCCTTAATACAAGGCATTCACATTAAAAATGATTACTTTAACATTTTTGGTCAAATCCAAATAATAATTATTTACAATAAAGTTTAAATATTTCTTATAAAACATTTTAATTAAGTAAAATAGAGTAAAATTGGCTTCAATGGATAAATAATGAACATTAAATTATTTTTGAAACAAATTTAAAAAACATGGTCATGGAAGAGATATCCTTTTCAACCGAAGTGAAAAAATGAATTTTGTTTCATTAAAAATATTTTTTTGAAATATCATGTTTATAAATAGAAGAAAATAAAGTGAAAATTTGTATTCTTAATTAATAACCATAGTGTAATAAAATTAAAGTTATTTTTTATAGATATTCCCTAATATTTCATCAGTTGATGTATAGTCATGATCAATCCCAATAAATGACAAGACTATATTATAAAACGCTTACCAATTTTGTAACATTTAATTGTAACCCACATGAAATAATAACACTAAATGAAACATTAATTATACTTATAACAAATTATATAAACATATTAAATTACAATTGGGATATATTTACACCTCATAACATAATATAAGTGTATAAAAAACATTTATCATATAGATGAAATATTGACAAACAAAACTGTTACCACTTCGGTTACTTTGAGCTCTAAAACACATGTAAGGGAGATCATCTAATGGATATGTAAATGATTATAATTTTAATGATAATAATTACCAAGGGTAATTATGTGCTGTATTTAATCCATGTAGAAGATACATGTAGTTAATATGGAATTTTTCTCAGAGATATTAATTTGATAAGAAAAATCCCTTACATTAAGATTCGACTCTCTTCATAAACGTTCGAACCTTATGTATAAAAAATAATTTTTTTTATAAAAATATTATTATAACCATACATACATATATATATATATATCAAAACATTTATTATTTACTCATTACATTTTATTACTTGTTTATTTACAAATAGATGTTAATGTCAGGTTTCAAGTAATAAGTGATTTGTTTTTCGTGTGTGTTATGATTTGGTATTTTAAGTTACATTACCTTATGGCTCCATCATAACAAAAAATTAACCATTATATAAACACCATATATATTTATTATTTGTGTATTTATATTTATCCCTAAATTTATCAACAGAATGTAAAATACACCATTCATAGAGATGGTAGGTCATCTGTATGCATGAATGATGATTCCATTTTGTTAACATATTGAAAAATAACAATGAAAACAATATATTAATATTATATAATAATTTTTATGTTTTTTATATCACATATTATTATTTAAACAATCCTTATTACCTTTATTGTAATTTTTTTGATGAACGAATCACATTTCTTCAAAAGGTGGAAGTTAGTTGTTCGTTAGAACAATGTCATCATATTACTAAGGAATGGAATGTTAGAAATAATTTGGTATATATTGATTACAGAAGAATATCAGTATAAAAAATATCATATATAATCAATAAATTAATCATTATATATATTCTTGATAGGTGGTTATAAAAATTTAATAACATTGGTTCATGAAGAGATAATCTGTTCTACCTACGAATAAGGATTTCATAACCCATTTGATGCAAGATGGGATGTATATAGGTATATTAAATAACATAAAATATATATTTCTATTAAATATTATGAGCTTATTATAGCATTAGGGTATAATAACAATTTTATTAGGTGGAGGAAGAAGTTTAAAAAAAAAATTTATTTAGCAATATTACCTCTTCTTCTAACTACATATTTTGGTTTGTAACAAAATCATTCATAGGATGGTTTTTTTACCAAAATTATATTTCTAGGATTAGTTTAGGGAATTAAGAAAATTATTTGGGTCGGTATAAGGCCAAATAATGAGGTTTTATGTGTAAAAAGTATATGAGAGTGGGTGTCCTTCAATGAATGAGATGAGTGGAACACCTGTAATTTTGAAAACAAAGAAAATACCAAACTGTTTCACAAGCCACAAGGATATTCAATAGGTAAATAAAAAAATTGAAAATATAATGTCGAAATATGAAAACAAAATGGGTGTTGGATAATATAGTTTCACTTATAACCCTTTTGGATTTACTTCATCCCACGTTAAAGACATTTTACCTTACATGAATTAAAAAAATTAATGTATTTACAATTTATTCTAGTAAATAGTTATGTATAAATTTTCAGAAAACATTATTTATAATGAGTAAAAATGTTGAATGATATTTTAAAATCCTATAAAAAGAATAGAAGGAATTTAATTTAGAATTAATTTGGTAGACGCGATGAGAATACAAGTTTTCAAATATATAATGATAAAAGTTAAAAAAGTATGTATATCATAATTATTTATAAAAATGATTCCAATGAAATAAATTGGATCAATAAATATATAATTCAAGTAAATAAAATTTTAAACTCAATTGAAAATAAAATTACACTATATAAATTCTTTTATGGAAAATTATTTTTTCAATAAAAAAATGAAGGCCTTTGGGCCATTGGATGCAATAAAAAACTCATTCTCTATTCTTTGAAAAAATAATCCTTTCAAAAATATACAAAAAATTCATCCCAAGAATATTTTTAAATGTGGATTCTAAAAATTAAAATTATTTTATAATATTTATTTTATAAAAGTTCTATAAATTAATTTTATAGCTAAATAAATAAAAAATAACTTTTTTAGAAAATAGTATTTTCAAAACATATAAAGTCATTTCACTAAATTATGCAATTTTTCAAGAAGATATTTTCTTTATAAAATATTATTGTACATAATATTTTAATATTATTTTTCTCAATTCATATCACTATTTTTAACAACTATGATATTATAGTTACATTAAAATAATATAGTTAAAAATATTTCATGGTTTGTTAAAAATCAGTGTCTATTTTAACGTAACCTTTTGCCAATGTTGCACGTATTGGAACTAAAACATGTTGTTCCGAGCTTAAAAATAAATAAAAGAAATTATCATTATATGAAATAAATATTTCATAAAATCTTATGGTGTTATAGTTCTCATGGGGTGGGGCTCATTATATGGGATTTGGTGGTGGGAAATTTGTGATTCTGGTGTCATCCCATGGAGATTTTTTATTGTCATGTGATGAAATGGTTTTTTCATCAACCCATTAATGTATTATTCAATGTGGATACTACTGTTACTTGGTAAAAAGATGTGGAATAATTATACGACTAGTTGATATTACTAACTATCATGACATCCCATGTTTATAGAAATGTATTATCTAGTGGTATGTCACTAATGATGAATGTTTTTGAGTGATTAAGATGATGGATGTGTGACCATTTTCAAACCAAAAATTTAACTACATCATTGGTCTTTTCATTTATTGTCCCACTTCTAATTGCAGTTTTAACTTTCCATGTCTTGAATTTGTTTTTTCCTTTTGGTTATATATATATATATATTGGAGTTTTTGTTTCTCATTGTTCGGATGAATTTTCTTCATTTGTATATACTTTGTTGGTTTGGTATTTCTTTTGATTGGTTTTTTTCATCCATTTATTTTTTTATTTGTAAAATGTTATGGGTATGATTTTTTATCATTTCCCTTGTTTCCTTAGATAATTTATAGTTTGGTGATTCATATAATTTAATGTATAAAATGAAAAATGTTTTTTATATAGGGATTTTTCTTTGATGAAAATTTTGTGCTATTTTAAAATAAATATGGGTTTATTTTCAAAAGGGGGATATTTCAAAGAAAATAGTCTCATTTCCTTCGATATTTTCATTATTTGAAAAGAAACCATAAATTTGAAATTGTTTAACCAATTTGAAACCTTTGAGGATGTTCATGTTTCATTGTTTTTTGTAGTGCCATGTTTTAGAACGATACATATTTCCTACTATACCAAACAACGATTTTCAAAATTGCATGACTAGATTATTTAATAAGATAAAAGAAATGGACTCTTGGTGGTATCATAAACGCTTCACCTCACACCCAACATACTCAAAATTGGGGTACGTAGTTCTAATATCTTCTATTGGTTCTTCAATTCAAGACGTTTAGGTTGGATACAGTTTCATCTTCTATGGGAAAATAATTTTTGTTGGGTTCTTAGTTGTGAGACAAGAGTCACATTGCGATGGTGATTAGTGATCAATTTTATAGAATCAATTTTCTAAAATTGTGTTTTCGACCTATTTAATCTCTAGTATATTTTTTCATATTGTTTAGTATTTTCATAGCTTTATTTTAAAATTCTTATTTGTTTAATTTGGTTTTTTGAGTATTTATTTATGTTTATATTTTTTTTAATGTGGTGGATTATATAGATTCTCGAGGGTGAAACCATCTTCAACATTCCTGCAGATCCATGATTATTTTCATCATCCTAGGGGGATCTGTCACTAAAACAAAATAGGAGTTTAACTACGCTGGTATTTATCAGTGCTCTATAAAAGCATTAAAAATTGAAATTTTTCATATTGATAAAAAAGTGCTGATAAATTTATCCATTTATTGTGGATTTTTAGTGCTGATAAATTGCTTCTTTATCAATGCTTTAATTTTAGCGATGATTAGGGTTATCCTTTAGCAGTAAAATATTTTATCATGGATAAAGAGTAACCATTATCAACACTTTATTTTTAGCACTGAAAATGGGTACCTTTTATTTGTGCTATATTTTTAGCGCTAATAATGGAATCCTCCATTATCCATTTTTTGAACTGACAAATGCTTGAATTAATAAAATAAAATAAATTAATAAATAAAAAATAAAAAAATGAGTTTATTAAAAATATAATAAAAACATTTTATTAATTAAATATTTATTGATAAAAATAAATAAGTTGATTATAATATATATAAATTTTATGTGCTAATAAATATTATGTATTAAATACACAGATATATACCATATTAAAATTAAAAAATTAAAATTAGATATTAGTAAATTGAGAAAAATATTAAACATTTTATTAATTATAAGATTATTAATATTGTTAATAAATAGTATATATTAAATATATAGATATATATATTAATGTATATAAATATTATTTATATATTACATATTATTATTTATGCTTTAAATTAAATAGTAATGTATATTGTGAATAATGGATTGCCATTAAAAATTAATATGAATTAAAAATACTGACCAATTTTATCGATTAATTGACATAATTTAATGTTTTTTGACTTTTTAAATTTATATCATAGATTCAATTTATTATATTGATGTCACATATATGTTTTATATACTTATTCACACGCCAAAATATATATTTTTGGAATTTAATCAATTTATGCTATTTATTTTATATTTCTACATATGATGTTTTAATATTTTAAACATGTATTAATTATTATTTCAATATATATCCATTTTTAATTATTTATTCTAATAAAACAAATCCATATTTTTAATATAATGTACCCATTTTAAATAAATAAATTATACTCATTTTTTACATGCATGAAATTTAGATTAAATATTCATTAATAATGTTAAAAATACATTTATAAAAATATATTTATAAATATTTATATTTATAAATATATATATATTGTTTTTATATATTTATAATTATAAATAAATAAATAAAATTTGTGTAAAAAGTATTTATATAATTATAAATAAATAATTATACATTTATTGTAGATTTATTTTATTAATGAATATATATACTTTGTTTTTATATATATAATTATATAATTATATATAATGATTTTAAAATTAATTTTTAAAATAATTTATATTATTAAAAATAATTAATTATTTATTCAAATAATTAAAAAAAAATTATTTTGTAAAAAGTATTATAATAAGGAGTATAATTTTATTTAATAATAATAATTTTTTATAAGTATTATATTTAAAATAAAAAGTATTTTAAGTATTTATAAATGCTTATAAATGGTATATTTATGAGTACTTTTTGTAAAGTGGTGATAAAAGTGTCACAATCTATTTTGAGAACCCAAACCATGATGAACCAGTTCCTGATATCATAAACTACCCATGGAAGATACCTCCTATCAACTCTCCTTGTTGTTGATTCCAATCTCTAATCATGGCCAAAATCAAGGCTCCAACTATTAAAATGCATGAATCCATGTCTTGGGCAATTCTATGGTTGAACACAACTATGGATCCAATGAAATCCAAGTTTTTTAATATCTTTAATTTCCCTTAGTTATCTACTGAACCTTCTCATCCCACATTTTTGCATCACAACCAGTCTAGTTATACTATCATATAATAAAACAACCACAAATTCATTTTTTAGATATATTGAAGTATTGTCTTCCCCCATATTATGTGGGTCTCCATGGGACAACATTGGAATTGTGCGAAAAAAAATATGTCCAACAGAATGTGGGTTCATGTTTTTGGGATGTTTAATAGTCTCCACATTCATATATTCCTTGACATCAACAATTTTCAATCATCAAATTTTGATAAATTAATATATATAGATTTTAGTGTTGTAATTAGTTTTGAATATTAAATTGAAAATATATTGGATGATTAAGTATCTAACATCATTGGGGTCTTATATTATTTTGTGCAACAATTCGAACTCAGAGCATTGAGTGAGGGGGAACTGAAATATAGGGTTATCACCTTCAATTTAAAACGATATTCTAGAAGTTGTATCAATGAAATGGATGATGAAATATTTAACTGTACATGGGAATAACTATATAATAATTTTTTCATGAAATGTTTTCCTTGGATAATGACCACTAAAATATGGTGTAAAATTAACGAATTTAATAATGATGGTTGTGAACTATTTAACGAGCATTGGGACATATTTATGTGTCCCTTATGAAATGTAACACTCAAATAATTCTAATGAATATGTAAAATCAGAAGATAAAAAAGATTATATATGTTTGATTTGTTGTTTAATTTATTTAATTAATACTTGAAAAAATTTAATCTTATTATTTTTTTAAATACTTCAATTTGAATTTATAGAATATGACGTAAACATTATAAAAGGCAATTTTTTTATCTTTCTATAATCCTTCAACTCTATGATATTGGAAAAACAGATTTAGAGATAAAATTTAATTGATATTTTTATTTTGGTTATTGAAATGTAGTTAGAAAAAAAAATTAAAAGATTTATTTTCTCGAATAAAACTCATCCCCGAGTTGATTTAAGAAAAATATATTGTTTCATTATGTGTTTCAGAAGAAGGGTACAATGTTGATGACGTTATTGTTCTTGATCCTTTAGGATTGATCATTTTTTTAATTTTATATTTTCTTTGAAAGTATCTTTTTTATTAATATAAATATTCTATTGTTTTAATTTTAAATATGAATTTAAATAATTCAAGAAAAAATAGTATACCAATTGATTTTAATAATTGTGATAAAATAAAATATTAACAATGAATGATGTAAATTTATAAATAATTTTTAATATATTCATTTTTATTGAATTAAAAATTATTTTCCCTGGATAAAATCATTACGAATTTATAATTCCACATCAATTCATACTTTATTTTTTGGATTTAATAATTTAATGAGATTTTGTGTTCACTATGGATTCTTAATTCTCTTGAAATTCAAGGTTTTCTAAGATAAATATAAATCCAGTTTTTATGTCCATCTACTAGTAATATAATGCCCCACAGATGTGACCATCTCAATTACATGACATAATTTTTTTTCATGAAAATACATTACCATGACAATTTATGTTAAGAGTTTTAAAAAATTAGGGAATAAATTAACTAAAATACTTTTATATTTTTAGAATAATGGAAATTATTTGGAATGATAAGTGGAATAACCTGATCCCTAAGAATCCTTAAATGTTCATAATCAGATAAAGATACTCATGTAATATTTTTCGCATTTAAATCAAGATCTTATTACATATATTTGATCCAATTATCATTATTTTCATCTACTATAAATTATTTATGATCTACTTTGGAAGAAATGAAGTCTTTTTATATCCTTACTCCTAGTTTTCACAAGAACATTCCAAAAACCAATGAATTTTTTTTCATTTATATCATCCGTTCAGGTATTTATTATTGTTTGGAAAAATATATCCATATTTCAAATGATTACCTCCTCATTAATACTTCATAAATTCAGTTCAACTATTTCATCACACATATAATAAACACTATGTATGTTTTACTATAATCCTTATAAAAACATATCTTTATTTTACATTTCCTTTTGGTTACACCCTTATTTCTTCCTCATCCTCATAAGTAATTGATTAATTGTTTGTTGAGATATATTCTCAATTTTGAACATCACTTTTTTTCAGTCGGTATATCCCTATGGTCAACAATTTTCTCATAATAAAATCATTATCCATCTAATTAAAGTATTTTTTTATATTTATGTTTAATTTATTTATTTTCAGTATTACGCATATAATAATTATTTTATTGTATAAGTGAATTCTTTTCTGTGAGTTTGTGCGGTTTGTTTGAAGTTTCTCATGGTTTTGATGTATCACACATCAATCCTACAACTGAGAAAATGATAACAAGGAAATGTGTTAAGAATGCATACAACCTTTCAAAATTGGAGAATTCCTACTACTTATTTAACTAATTTTTTCATCATTTTTATTATATTAATAATTTATTTTCCTTATCATTTTTATCTAATTAATATATTTTTTTCATAAATATTTTTTAATTCATAATTTTCATTGACCTAACAACCATAAACAATAAAAGAGAAAAAATGACTCTCTCTACCAACGTAACCATGATTTCCATATTCATTTACATTATTTGTCGTGCTACCAACACTGCATATTGATTCAATGTTGTTAGTCAAAAAACGATTATCACTATTGAAAACTAGGAGAGTGGAGAAATATCACGTGCCTATTGGGGTGAATACTAATGTTATAATGAGAACAAGAACTTATTATACTCTTCTTATTATCAATAATGAGTGAAAACATTCCATTAAGAACATCAATTCAATATGAAATGTTGGATGTTTGACATAGAAAGGTAATAAAAGTATGGTTACATTGGAATTTACGATTTCTATAAACTTTCGTGTGTGTAAGAATCAACTGCACGTCAATCTGACACTTGGTGTGATTATTATGACTCCATTTGCTTCTTTTTGTTTAAAATTAACATGAATTTTAGTAAAAATGATAAATTCCATAATCAAAATTGATGAAAAATAATACTATTATTTTTATACTTTATAGAAATGATCGATAAATCATTTAGAACATGTATGAATCATCCACACCCTAATTTGACACACGGTGTGACTATTATTAATCAAAGTGTTAGTTATAAGTTTATAATTTCCAGTTTAGTTCAAACAATCTCATTCATTGAAGAAAATAAAACCCAATTATATTTTATTAAAAATTTAATAAATCAATTAATAAGTCATTTTTGATATTTTGGAATCAGTCTCACATCAAACTGATACATGATGTGATTAATATAGGTCAAAATGAGCATTTCTTGTTTAAAATGAATTTTTAGTAATAAAATCGATGTACTAAAAACCAATAAAACACATTTGGATTATTTTTTAATATTTTAAAATGATAAATAAATCATTTAAAGCATTTTGGAATAAGTCTCACCTCAATTGGACACGTAGTTTTTCCGATATGACTCCAAGTGCATGATTTTATTTAAAAATAACATCAATTTTAATAAATAAGACAACTAATCTACTGATAACAGAGAAAAAACATTCATATAATTTTAATACATTAAAAAATTATTCATAGTAATTTTTGAATGCGTAGTAATTAGCCGCACCTCAATCTGATCCATGGTGTGATTAATATGACTATACGTGATTCTATTTATTTAAAATTGAAATCAATTTTAATAAAAGGACAACTCACCTACATAAAAACATAAAAATGCATTAATATTGTTTATATACATTAGGGAAATGATCTATAATTAATTTTTTACATATGGTAATTATAAAACATCAATCTGATAAACGATGTGCTCAATATGACTCAATGTATCTCTTATCGGTTTAAAATTGATTATTTAGTTCAAAAAATGTCACTCACTCGAAAATGAGAAAATGAACATTAAACTTATGTTTAAATTATGATATTGATTCATAAATCATTTTGATGTGTAGGAATCAGTATTACATAAAACTGATATACAATTTGATCAACATGAGTAGAAGTGAGTGTTTCCACCTTAAAAAGTATTTTAGTAAAAAAGACAGGTGATATGCTCCAAATTGATTAAACCCATTCATATTATTTTTATACTTTTTAAAAATTACCCATAATCCATTTAAGAAATTTTATAATGAGAGGCACCTCAATATGACACATGGTGTGACCGATATGACTAAAAGTGTTCCTTTTTTTTAAAATTGACATCAATTATTTTTAAAAAGGATAACTCCTCTACTCAAATCATCGAAATTAATTAATATTGTTTTGATACATTATGAAAATGATAAATAGGTAATTTTTGAGGTGTAGGAATCATTCCAACCTCAATCTTATACACGATGTGTCTTGTATGACTCAATCCGAAAGTTACCAGTTAAAAATCTACATTTTAGACCAAAAAGTGCTACTCATTGAGAACTGAGAAAACATGCCCAGATTGTCTTTAAAATTTAGAACAATGATTCATAAGCCAATTTTATGTGTATGAATTGGTATCACCTCAAACATCCACATTAAGTTTCCAGTATGAGTCAATGTGTGTGTTTTCTGTTTATAATGAACGTTTCGTAAAAATACAAGTGACTTTCCCAATGCAAAGAAATCACATTCTGATTATTTTGATTTGCTAGTAAAATGAACCATAAGTCATTTTTTGATTTTTAAGAATCATCCACACTAAAATATTATTCATGGTTTGATATGCATGACTCAAATTATTTCCAATATATTTGTATCAATTTAGTTAAAAACACACATCGCATCACTAAAACCATGAAAACAAGCCAATGTTATTTTATCATTATTTTAATTTATATTCATCTTTTATTTTTTGGATTTCATTGTGTCTTATGTATTGTGGTGTTATATTACAGCTCAATGCACTAGTGTTTTAGTGCTCTTTAATAGCACACTATAGTATTCCCCTTTATCTGTGCTTATAAAAGCACTGATAAAAGACCCCTTTATCAATGATTTTAAAATTATTGACAAATTGTCCCTTTGTTAGTAATTTTTTTAGAATTTATAATATATTTGGTCTTTTTACATCGTTCCAGTAGTCATTGATTCTCTATCATTGATAAAGTCCATTTTTAGTTCTATTAAAGAATGATTTTGTTGTATTGAGGGATGATCCAAGGTACTTTCAGGCCACATCAAGTGCCATTGTAGATATGTGTTGGTATAGTTTGATAAATTATGGTATCAAATCATCAAGGTTAATAAATGGGGCCCAGGTTCTAGTGAAAAACCTTTTTTCATTTGGGGTTTAGTGTTAGAAAGGATATTGAATTGTTGGTTCTCAGATAGTTCGTTGAGAAAAGTACATATCCAACACATCATTTGGAGGAATCATGAGATTCCATGGGTGTATGAGACCGTTAATTCATGTTTGGGTTTTCGATGGTTAGTTTCATTATTTTTTAATGTAATTTGAGTATTCGGAGTAGGGGGTCCCTGGATACTTCTTGGAAGAAATCCACGATTGTGGGAGAAATGGGGTAGAATCATTGGGGTACATGGTTAAGGTACCCAGTCTATCAGATCATGAACTACCCATGTAAGCTAATCCAGAAAACTTCCAGTGGTAGCTATAGGTATGATGTATGGACAAAAAACAATGCATCTAGGAAATTAAAAGAGTTGAATAATGGGATTATTTGTGTTATTTCATTTTTTGTCCCTTTTAGTGTTTGGTTGGGTATTTTTTGAAATATTATTTAATGATATATTTCATTTGGAAAATTTTAATGGAAACATTTTATTTTTTAAAAAAAATTATTTAATTATGAAAATATTGTTTTATTTTCTTGATATTCATGGAAAAGTTGAATTTGGAAATCGAGAAATTTTTTTTGGGTTTTTTTGATTTCAAAAAATGTTTTTATGGGCTCCTAGGTGATGGAATACAAGAAATGTGTTGAGGGGTCTGAACATGGTTTTTAAATTTGTGATATATAGAATTATTCTCTAATGTAGGACCGAAATTTATTGAAAAATAAGGTCTTCTTTAGATTTCCTAGTGATCTATGAGTTATTCATTTGGTGTGTACCTCTTACTATACAATGGATGGAGTGTTAGTTTCATGATCTTATCAGCTAATGAATCACAAATGTGAGTTTATGTGTTTATGTACTCAAAGATTTTTGTGTTGATATATGCATTTATTAAGTGACCGTGTGGATAGACATGTATGGTGATATTTTTGAATTGATACAAAATCTTGATTATTATAGGGTAAGGTGAATTATTCCTTTTGGTCGATGGTTTGGTTGGGGAGGGGTGGAGGGTTTGAATTCATGCCCAAATGTTTGAGGGTCTATATTTGTGATATTTTAAGGCCAACCTCATTCATTAGTTCTATCATAATGGGGGTAGAGTCAATAATGTGTTGGAGTTTTGGGTATTATCTTTTTTAATTCGTTAGAAAAGGTATTTCTTCTTTCACAAAAATTGTTCCCTTCTATCATATTTTGAATAAAAATGATGTAAAAATGAGTGGTTCTTTTTAAGAAGAATTATTATAAAATTGTAATTTTTGGTGACTAATTATTTCATGATGTCCATTATTGATGCAATATTTAAGTCCATCATCATTTAGGCTGTACTAGTAGGTAAACTTTTATGGGAGATAGTAAATATTATCCAATCAGTGTGGATGGGAATGGAAAGGTTCAAAGGTTGAGATTCTATATTCTGAAACATTTGTACCAATTTTGGGGATCCCAAAGCTAGTATTGTGTTTTTATTATTCTATTTCATGTTATATTTTAAATATTTCCCTAACAATAAATATAATTTCAATCAATGTAGCTGTAGTGGTCACACGAATAGTATTCTTTTAACATTCGACATCAGAAAATGAATTCGTGGACCAATATTTCTTCTAGATAGTGTTCTACATTGTTTCTTCCATGAGATAGTAAGGATATTTTCTTTTTTTTAGAGTGTCTTATTTTTAAATTATCCATTTTTAGATTAGTACTTTTCCCATGTTTGGTATCTCAATCTACCTTCTATATAATTTATAAAATTTATTTCGACCTTGTTTCTATATCCCTTGATATTTTTATGCATATATAATTTTTTATTTCCTGTTGATGTTTAATATTTTCTGGATTGGACATAGTAATGACCTGGGGTTATATCCTAGGTACTGTGGGTGTTGTAATGTTTCTAGTTGGGTTGAAAATGTTAAAATTCTATACGTGTTGATCTTAATTTCTATGATATGGTTTTTCTGGTTTATGTATATATAAAAACTCATATTCTAGATTCTACCCTTTGGTTGGAGCCCTATCATTTCATAATGACTTCCGTCTTCAATTTTTATAATTAATGGTTCTTCATATTCTTTGAGATACAATGATCATATTTGTGATAATTTTGGATATTCAGCAACCATGTTCATTTAATGATGTTGAATTAGATGTCATTGGGTAGTGTAGCTTTATGGATTCCTTTTTTTGATTTTAGGGAAATAATTTCTTGGTTTCATTCTCTCATTATGTTGAAGTCGGTTTTCAGCTAACCCTCCATTTTATATTATCTATAAATGGTGGGAGACCAATTTTTAGGGTTTTTTCCCTTATAGATTCATTAAATAAGGATGTTGTTCAATTCTAGTGATAGTTTTGTGGTTGTTAAGAATGTTTTCTCTTTAGATGGGTAGTAAACTGGTGTTCTTGGTTAGATGTATCATGTTTCATTAGAGATGGTCTTCCTTTTGTAGGGTGCCTTTCTAAATGTTCATTCATTTTATATATTTTAAATAATTAGAATACCGATTCCAAGTCTCCATGGGTTTATACCATTCTTAATGGAGATATTTTCGGACTCATTTTCTTGGGATGACCATTTTCTTAATTTTGGTATCCTCAGGAACTCTGGATGTAGTTTATTAACTTTTCCGTATAATATAGATAGAATTCGGGAATACCTTTGGAACATTGATGAAATATAAACAATCAAAATTTAAAATAATATTAAATGAGTTATTATCCCAATATTTTATTTTGCTTTACTTCCACTATCATTTAGCAGGGATAATTCATATTAGGGAATCTAGTGCATGCCCTTTTTGTCAATTCCAAATCATTTTGTGTTTTTTATCCAGATGAATGTGTTTCATTCCCCACTGGTTTTGATTTTTGGGGAGTTGTTTAAAAATATTCCTCATTAGGGAAGATTTTGTCTCTTATTTCTCAGTTTTTCCATGATTCCATGTACTTTTGTGGGGAATAAATAAGTATGGTGGGAATTTTGTGGCATCTCGAGGCATCACGTTCTTGGTTGTAATCATGGGGTTGTATTTACCCATTTGTTTAATGTTTTTATAAGTATAAATTTTGTTATTTGGTGGATTTTTATGTGTTATTGATAGGGGTGCATGGTTACCAAATTATGCATCCTATGTATGAAGCCTGTGAACCTCCTAACAAAGGTAATTTTCACAGTTTCTACATGAGTTGGAAAACTATCAGGTAAACTATACGACCTTCCTATAATAGGGTATTCTGGTATTTCATCATTATTTTTCATTGATGGTTTCACCAGAAGCCTCCCTCATTAGAAACCAATGACCCAAATTCCCTCAGTTGGGTTTACCCTTCTCTCATGATCATTCATGCTAATTTGAATTTTATTTCGTGGAGATTCATCACCAGGTTCAAGAGGTATGATATTATTTTCTCCCTTTTTCTTGGATTATCTCTTTATCTACAACTTCTCTAACACTATCGAACTAGTTTGGATGATTTTTTTATTATTATTGGAGATCCAGGATTTTCATTATAATTGGTTTGGATCCATTTTAAGAGTTCATCTAAGGCGGTTTTCTTCAAAGGTGATAAGGTTCTACCTCTTGATGTAGGTGTTTCCATTTTTTCATTTTTATTTTAGTAATGCTAGATTTTTTTTAATGTTCCAATTAATTAATATAATGTTATAAAAACTAGATATTTTGGTATGTTAATGGTTCCCCATGTATGATTAGTTTTTCCCATTAAGAAAATTATTGAATTTCATTGTAATGAGGATGTTGGTTTTGAAATGAAATTTTATATATTAATTTTCTCAATAAATGGAAAAATATGGGTTTTGTTGTGAAATTAATTTTTTCATTGTATTTTAAAAAAAATGTTGTTTTCAATCATATTTTTAAATTTTTGATCAATATATTTCAATTACCATAATAGTGTTTGTTTTTTTAAATTCAATTTTATTTCACATGGCCTATAGGATATGATTGTTGGTTATTATGATTCGATATATCATTTTTTATTAAACATTTAAAAACAATGATTTCTCTATGTATATGATATATATGAAATATGAGGGACCAATTGGAACCTTGTGAAGTGATGTGACTGTTCCCTTATTAATCCCCATGTTGTTAATTATGTTTAGATATCCATGTGAAGGTTATTTTTTCTTGTGATTCGGGATGATATCATTGTTTTTTGATTATTATATTCGATGTATATGGTTGGAAGTGGTTGATAGAGGTTCTTCTCATAGAAAATTTTTGTGGCCCACCACCAATTTTTATTCTCCAATGAGACAGTGGTTTCTAGGTGGTATGTAATGGTATTCTTCTATGGCCAGTTGAGATTATGCAACATCTAGTCTCCCATATTAGAGAGGAATGAACAGGCTAGAGTTATTTCACTAATGATTCTCATTGATAGTGATTTAGGTGACAAATATGAGATTTTTTTCATGTCGATAGTTTATGTCCACCTTTGGTCAATTATTTTTTCCCTTTATTACAAATGATGTTTCTTCTTTATAACTATCATATGTAATTCCATTTGTTTATTTATATATTTGAATTTATTTTACTTATTTCCTAGAATGATTTTTGTGATTTTTTTATCCTCTTGTGGTTTATTCGTGCAACTGACTAGTTTTATTCAATATATTTATTAGTTTTATTTGTAAGCTGTTTTGGGTGTGTATTATGTTTTATTAAATTACTTAACTACTTAATCTGTAGATGGATGCATAATGTTATTTATGGAAAAAGGAGAATTTTTTGTAAATGGGATTTCCATGGATGCAACTATTTTAAGTATTTGAATCGTAGTGTCGGAATATTTTGGAATATTGATTATTTGAATGATACAGATTTCGTAACATTTGAAATAGGAATTATTTGCAATTGAAAATCCATTTTGAAATGGTTTAATCAAAGAGAAACCATAGATGATGAGCATTTTAGACACTTTTTTTATTCCCACATTTTGATTGAAAATGAAAACCTACTTTACCAAGACTTGTTTTTTAAAATAGTCTGATTGGATTATTTTACAAAATAATAGAAAATGAATTGTGGTGGTATCTTACTATCATTGGATCACAACCTAAATAATTAAATGATGTGTATTTATTTCCATGACATAGGAAGTATCTTGATGTCTTGTCTTTCATGTTGTGTCCAGATCCATTTTCCATGAGAAATATATGTTCTTGGGATCCTAGTGGTGACATCAGAGTAGCCTAGAGATGCTGATCAAACCTTAGATTCATGGAAGATGTTTTATTAATTTTTTCGTTTTGTCCTCATTGGTATATACTTCTTATACTTTTTCTTATATTGTAGTTTTTATCCATATTGTAACATAATTTTTGTGTTGTAATAGGGTTTTAGTTATTTTGTATGCATTTATTTTTATACCGTGTTTCGATATTATGTCTGGTTTTGATTGATGATGTTGAAAATATACCTAATTATTTTGTACAACCCCAAGTCTTTTCCCTAACTTGGGGTTATTGGTTATGCTCCTTCGGTATGTGGTGATCTGGTTTGAGAGTCTTTTAGGATAGAGGCCTGAGATGGTTTGTTACAGGATTCATTCTAAAAATTAAAATAAAATCACATTCAATTATTCATTTTTAAAAAAATATAAAATTGTTAAATGTGAATTTAATGACTTTTATAGTAATACAAAATACAAAATTTTAAAAAAAAAATAGATGACACTAAAATGGAAAGAATAATATTTTTTTAATGAATGGAGAAATAATGTCAAGTTACCTCGAAAACATTCTTTTGGTCTCTAGATTTATTGAATAGATGAAAATGAAGTGAATGAATTAAATTCATATAAATAACCAGATTATAATAAAATACCAGATATTATTGTGGGGTTCATCCAAAAATTTTATCATTAATAAATTAATCATTAATAAACCCAATAAATATAAAGACATACAATAAATCCCATTCCAATAGTTCTACTTGAATCGTAAGCTATTTTAACTTCTTATATAATAAAATTAAATTTATATCATTATATACAAGAATCATTTAAATTTTTATAATATCATATACGATAAAAATACAAAAATTTAAAACCTATATTTAATATTTTCTTATAAAATCGTTGTTTCTTGGTGGTTACTCTTTCTTTTTATATGATAATTTCAGTTTTAAATTCATTATACATGTTATTTTATCAAACTTCCATCATCTATAGAAACTAAATCTTGATATAAATATCATATATATTTACAGTATATATTTTAATCCATATAATGTGGAGAAAAAAATGATGACACCATTTATGGGGATAATATTCTTAGTGTAAAATTGAATGTGGTTTTCACTTTATCAAGAATAGACTAAAATAATGTTAAATAATAATTCAAAATTATAGAATTAAAATAAAACAATACATATCATATATATTCATTTAATATTCATGTATTACCATCTATGTAAACTAGAAAAAAATGAATAATTCCACTCAAGGATTTAGTAGTCCACATGAATGCACAAACGATGTTTCCATTTTTCGGCTAATGGGATGGTAAAAATGAAGATTAAATATTATAATTCTAGAAATATAAATTTATTATAAAGATTAAATATAACAATTAAACCCATAAGAATAACCATCGATGAAATATTATCATGTAAAATGAGTTGTATAATTATGTGGAGGCAGTAGACCTTATTATAGTTTCTGTCATTGGACTAACATTTTTAATTTGATTATATGTATATTCGATGTGTTGAAAATTAATAAAACATGTTATTAAATATAGATCATTTTTCTGTATAAATCTAATGTAAAAATTTCCTAGAGTATACAACATATTAGCAAGGTCATAACAATTACACACTATAATGAGAAACATGATGTTCTATGATGAAATTAATAAATAATGTTCTATGGTTTGATACCATACTATGATGGGTCACATAGTACATTGACATTCAAGAGTGATTACTCATAAATATATTTGACTACATATCATGAATTTTTAACTAAGTAATATAAAATATTAGAGATTGTTTTGTTATACCTCCCAGTAATAATTCCTCATTGTTCGGTGTCATTGGATATTCATATATTCTGACATGTTTTATGGTGCTTAGAATTTAGGATTAGAACTAATGAATGTTACAACATCAGTTTTATTTATGTATTTTATAAGCCATGAAGATAATAGTTCAGGGAGAAGTTGGATAGAATCAGTGCAACATGAGTGACATTTCATTAATTAATAAGACTATGAAGGATTTTTCCATCTCATCTATATAGAAGCAGATATCCCATCCCTTTGATTGGAGTGGAACTCTAACCCCAAATACAATGTGCATTGTGTACAAACTTGTTTATTTTAGTTTTCCAAATAAATACTTGTCAAATATATTTTTTGGTGACACAGATGTGAACCAATATTGATGAGATATTGGGGAAAAGGTTTTATATTACACAATGAGCACTCGGCAATTGTTATTTTCTTTGTGACATTAAGTTCATTCCCTTATTTACTTTTACCAATTTCATTATATAATATAGTAATTTAGGCATGCCTACATAATGACAATGAGAATTTATCCTTGAGGGCCTCACACTATGTGTTACCATTTTCTCAATTCAAATTTTATTTGAATATAATTATTTGAATAAATATTATTCTCATGACTGATGAATAATTTTTCTCATGTTTTACTGATCGTTAATGTTAATAAAGTCATAATTAATTATTTTTTTTATCTATAAAAAATTTATTTTATAATGTTAGTATTTATAAAATATTTAATAATTTGATTGTGAATAAAATAATTATTTAATTTATTGAATATTTTAATAAATATTTATTCGCACAATTTTGAATAAAATAATTTCGTATGAATAAATTATTTATTTGGTTACTTAATTAATAATATAGGTTTTTGAATAGACCAAGAGTGATTTTGGTTAAAAATATTAATTAATAAAAATGTAACATAATATTTTTTATTATTCAAGCTCTCACTCACCAAAAAATAAAAATAATGATAATATTATTATGTGGAATGTGGGTTATTGAATGATTATATGGTATTTAATGGTCGATATGTAGTTAATTAATATCATAACCTTAACCCTAACTCTATAAATATAAGGTTATTTTTGTTGTATACTGCATCAAAGATGAGTGTAGACAATTATACCCCACATCGGATTTTGTATTGACACATCCTTCTCTATACCTCTCAAGAATGAGAAATGAAATAGAGATTTCTATAAAACATAATAATGATTGATCGGGAAAAAAAGATTCATGAAAAACATTTCATAGCACAAGAACCTGGAGATATTGTGGTGTTTCTCATAGGTCGCTGAACCAAATGTGGATCCCCTTTATAGGGATTATATAATTGGATTCACACTTTGCAATGAAGACAATTCAAAAGGGTTATTTCAGATGACCAACATTCAAAACTGATGAATGTTCTAAAGCCCGTGTATTTTTTTCATCCGAATAAAAATAAATTAATAATGAATTTGACATGAAATATCCCCCACTCATGACTTCATTCAATGAATGATATATGAAATTTTAATATATCTCCCTCCACTACATAAGACCGTTGAGCCTTAAAAAAAGATGTATCAGAGCAGTCACATTTGAATTTAGAGTTTTTATATTATTGTTCATCCTTATGTAATCGTGGTTGAACATTCATTTCTTATTATTTTTTCTTCCAATCAATTATAATTTACATTTTAAACATAATAATCATATTTTCATAGGTTTTCATATTCATAAATGTTTAATAATAGATGAAGAATAATGTACATTCCATCAAGGAGTGAATTTTTTTGGTAAACCTCAGTTCCACAAAGTGTAGCTATAGTACACAATATATACCCATACAAATTTTACCATGATTATCTTTGTATTTAATTATGTGTGGATTATTATTACACACCATGTGTTGACTGGGCCGATAAGGTATCAAAATGTGGACACATGGAAATAATCTAGAATTTAAAAACTGTGTAGTCTGGTTGAGTTACCATGCTGAAGCTCTAGGCATTTGACGCAGATACATGGAAACAACAGTACACAACATGTAGCTGGACTATACACATCATGTAGTATCCCATTAAAATAAATAATTAAAAAATATATTAAATTGAATATTTTCTACAGTATAATATTATTTTATTGATTTTCCCAACAATGTCTACTTTGAAATTTAATAGTGGGTTTAAATAAAATTAAATTCTCAATTAATTCATTTTAATTAATTCTTCATTAATAGTTATTCAGTTTCTTTAACATGAATTCCATTAATTGTAGGTATATATAATTAAGATTGTAATATCATTAAGTAGAAATGTATTTAATTAATTAATGCTTTCATTT
Source organism: Viscum album (assembly GCA_963277665.1). NCBI lineage: Eukaryota > Viridiplantae > Streptophyta > Magnoliopsida > Santalales > Viscaceae > Viscum > Viscum album. The sequence continues at coordinate 1,100,348,103 of OY728157.1, forward strand.
TTATCATAATAACCAAAAATGAATAAATAAATTAATTCTGGCCAGTTAACTTTGCATATTCTTTGCATGTATGATAGATCATGAGCATGAAAAATACATATAAATGTGTTGAAAGTTATATAATATAATTTAATTCATTTGATGGTAATTATTTTTCATTAAATTAAATGATGAAATATGAGTCATACATCCCTCTATTATTATGTCGGACTTGCGTGTCCAATGATATTTAGGTAACCCCTTTTAAAAAATCATTTGGTTCCACTCACCTATGTTTGAGTAATAAAAACATGTAATTAATTTAGCATCCTAGTATTCATAGAATAATTTCAAAAAACCATGATTATTTCTACTCTATTATACATATATATAAATTTAAAATGTTATAACTCATTCCATAAATGAAAAATGGAGTTATTTTCTAGGGTAATATGTTGATTTAATATATGCTAATTAAATAAACAATTATATAAATATCATGATTGATTCATTTTATTTATTTATTGATTTTATTTTTTGAATTATTTTATTAATGCATGCAATACCACAATTAAATAAATAATATATTTAATTTGAAAAGATGAAATTTAAATAAATAGATTATGTTTAAATTTTTTATCTAACATGGTTAAATAATTAAATTAAATCCACTTAATATTAAAAATACATTTAAATGATAAAATAAGATAATATTTTAATGTAAAAATTTATAATCCCCTATCCTATTATCATGTCAGACTAAGATATCCCATATAGATTTTGGAATGAAACAATAGAGTTAACTGTATTATATGGGCAATATAAGGACAATGAATTCTATTTGGGAGTTATAGTGAAGGTTTTTGTTTGATGTATTCAAACTTTTATTGAGTTAAAAAGGAATATACTATTTAATACCAATTTGGGTGTATGTGTTGAGGAAATCCATATTTGGAATTTAGGATAATTGAAGCTACACAATGGATCAAGGTGTTGAAATATTGTAGTTGGAAAAACCACATACCTAGATTCTTTATTATGCATTTAATTACCAAAGTATATATCATTAAAAAACTAATTTGGGGTCCTTTTTACACGAATGTAAATGAAAATAGATATTCCTACTTCAAAGCTGAGGGCTATTGGGATATGATAAAATTCCAAGATATGTAACAATATTAATTAATTATTTTTTTATTTATCACATAATTTTTAATCAAGAAAAATTTCTAATAATATGCTATTTTAATTGTAGAATAAAATGATATCTCATTATCCAAACTATCCCAATGATCAATATTGGTCAAATAATACCTCTTCACTGGAGGTAAATTACAGTATTGTCCCAGATGCCCTCAGGGTGTGATCTTCCATTAAATGATATCTTATCTTCTAGATTCATCATTTCTTGATCCAGCAGATAACAAGGTGAGACATTTAATGTACATAGTTTATGAGAAATATATTAATTACATAATTGATGTTAAATTTTTGATTCCATCAACTATTTCTAGTGAACTCATAATGTCTCATGAAAACATGGTTGTGTATATCATGATTGAGAACCTTTGTGGCCTTTACTATGAGATATATTGTAAAGAACAATTTCAGATCTCCATGGTACTGTATCCGAGAAATCATGTAGAGGGTTCCCTAGCTGGTCCTAACGTCTTCTAGGAAACTGGAAATATTGAGTGCCTAGAAGTTCAAGGGTTTAAAACACCCATAGAACTAGTCACAGATCACATTATGGCATAATCCCCTTAGATATTCTCTAGATTTATTGTGAATTTTTATATAAACAATAGTGTGAAGTCTATTATAGATCATCTCACCCTTTTTCACCATGTTGATAAGAATACAATTGTGAAAATCCATTTTTCTTAATGTTGAACTCATGAAATGGGACATAAAATATCATTAAGTATAAATATTATCCACACCCTTACAACAAGAGGAATATAAACAAGAAATCAAGAGAAGAAGTTATTTTTGTTTCACATGTGGCAAGAAGGTCCCTGGAATAAAAACTACCCCCTGTGAAATAAGAAAGGGGATTATTGAGATAAATTTTTTATTGAGTGAAATTTATTTATTTTTAAAAACTGTGTACTAGATATAGCTTGGGTTCTCACATATGTATTCAAATATAAGAATAATTCATATTCAGAAATATTGTCTGAGGGGTGCTAAATATATGAGCAACCAATATAGCTAAACATTTTTTAGCTATTATGGACCACCACATCACATTTCCTTCAAATATGTTCTTGGTTTTAAAGGGATTTTATTGTACTCCATCAGTCAGAAACATTATTTCACATATAATGACTAGATACATATGTATTTTTCTTCAAATATGGGAATAACTGTTTCTTTTTTTATAAAATTGGTTTTTTATGCTAACAAAAATTTGATTATAGACATTATGTTTTGGACTTCAAAAACCTTGTAATGGAAATTGATAACAAAGTAACTTTACACGACTCAAACCAAATCCCACATTTGAATAAATAGATAGCCCTATAAATAAAATGTGCCTAAATAAATAACATGAATATGGATATTTATATTCATTTCAATTAAATCAGCCTGGTGTTTGTCGCACATGTTTACCGAAAGACATTACTAAAGCCTCATTTAATGGGAAAGTTCAATGAGATAAATTTCATCTGGAATTATTTCATACCATTGTGTGTGGACTGTTTCTTAATGATTAAAGGTGTGGGTACTCATAATTCATAAATTTTATTTTATATGTTTATAGATATGTATATGTCTACTAACAATAGAAAAAGACATTTTTTTTGGAAATTTTTTGGAGGAGAATAATGATGTGGATAACTAACATGGGAAGATTATTAATAAAATACACTTAGATTATTGTGGATAAATTATTAATAAATACATCATTGATTATTTACAAGAGTTTAAGATATTATCTCAACCCACTCCTCCATATATTCTAAAATGGAATGCTGTAAGTGAAAGGTAGAACTGCACCATGGAGGAAATTGTGAGATTAATAATGATTCATGTGAGTCTTCCATTATCCTTTAAGGTATAAATATTAAAAAAAATCATATGTATTAAACCATGTACAAACGAAAATAACAGATGGTATAACATAATAATTATGGAATGGAACATAACATGTGTTTTCTTACCTATATGTGTGGGGTTCGAAAAGTATTTTTTAATCCCACTTCAGGAAACAAGCTTACACCTCTAGGCCCAAATTGTATCTTAATAATATGTCCAAAATAATCCAAGTAATACTTCTAATAAAATCCTTCAGAATTTTTTTCTAGTCAAAATACATCCCAATTTTCATGTGGATGGTATTATCTCTATATGTGTGAGTGGGATTGAGATTGAAATTGATGAAGTCTTGTATCATGATACAAATGTGTTGACATAGGTAGATCTTATACAAATCCCCATGGAAGAAGAAATTATTATAAACACACAATTACAACGTTGGAGTACTATAATGGTAAGAGAACTAGAACAATATGGTATTAATTTAACCTATGATAGTGACTCATTATATGTTGATAATAACGATCATTTATCCTACATGGAATCGTTCTATGGAATAGATGTTTCCACCTGGAAAGAGGCTATAGATTTTTTAACAAATCCCAAATACCAATTTTTTTAGACCATCTAGTAAATGTAAATCTAGTTTGATTAAAATGGATATTCCAGAAGAAATTGTACATTGAGGACACGTGCTGAAACCCATAATTTTGTGATATACACTTTATCATCGAAGATCTCAGAAGTGTAAAGGCCATGAAAAAAATCCATTATGCATTGTATAAGAAACTAGATATTAGATCTTTGAAGAATATTGGATTGGTATTTGATTTATAGGGATTAAATATTTTTCCTCATAACCATTTTACATAATATTTTTTTCTATGTACTTATGGGGGCCCCCTTTTCCAATAAAATTCACCCAACATCACCAACAAATGTTGCCGGTATGAACTAGACTTATACGATAGTCAGATCAACCATTCCTAGAGATCCATCCCATATAGATAACACTAGTGGAAGAGGTTATATTGGAAATTTCATCTAAAATAAGGTAAAATATGCATTTTATAGAAAAATAGTAGTGGTAGAGTGGTCTTACATACAGATATTCCAACAAATCTTGGGAGTGGAATCGGATAATCACATTTGGCATCCGGTGGTTCCCCCTAATATTATAAATTAAAGGGAGGATCCATGAATGTTTCTATAGGGGACTCGTTTATAAGTCGAAGCATTTCATAAATAAAAAAAACCGCTAGATATATTATCATCCACTGTACCATTGATCCTGATTATGTGATTCATCCATCCAATTATATACACCATTAGTTCAAATTATGACATTCTCATGTTGTATAAATTCAAAATGATTTTGTGAAAAACAAAAAGAAATCATCTTCAACCATGTCTACCTTAGATGTTTCTATCCGAGATCGAGGAAACATGCACTCCTCACTTGGATTGTCGAAGGCTTGAAGGCAAGCTCAGTCACACCAAAACAAGGCATGAAACACCGTCTTGCATGCCTACTGATGAAACCAATGAAAAATGATGTTGTAAATTTCCATGTCCAGAACATTTTAGAAGAACATAATAAGTATTATGTTTTATTTTTTTAATGATATATGGATCTTATAACTATAAATATGGAATTTTAAGGCCATTAAAAAAGAAGTTTGGAGAAAAGAAGATGGCCACCCGGACATCTGATAGACTCAGATTTCATCGTATGATATTTATGACCAAATTAATAATTTTTCTTTTAATTGTTTTATTAGATGAATTAATTCAATTTTTTAGAAGATATCATAAGGAATCAATTATATAAAACTACACCCTTGCATGATCAACGAAGTGATCATGCGATGTAGAATAAGAAAACATGCAAACCTGTCATTGGTTTTCATCAACCCCATCATGTAAAGGGTATCCAGGCCAAGGGAGTTTATTTCCTAAAATCATTGGGATTATCAAATAAATATGACCTTCATTTAAAACTAATCATGATACCATGATGGGTCATCTTATGAATGAATTAAGATTACGTGAATCCATATTAATGCCAAGTGATGTTGTATGAACCTGGATTGTTGTTTCAGGTATGTTTTCCTTTTCTAGTCGTTTTTTAGAAAAAGGGGAAAATCTGGAAATTTTCAGAGTACACGTTGTGTACATTACGAGTACATGATGTGTACTCTTCTCCCATGCAAGGCCATGTTATGGCCATTTTCGGGCCACACACACGGCCGTGTGAGGTGATGTGGAGGCTACTTAAAGCAGAGTACGGAAAACCAAGGTACACGTCATGTACTTTTCTTTTTTATTTCATTAATCATACTGGGGTCACGACTTAACCATGTTTTAATCTTCTTATCCACCTAATTCTTCCCAGATCATCTGAGGAGTCCGAATCTTCTTTGAGCCACCGATCTGTCACCGAATATCCGAATTTAACACCGTCGATTGCAATAGAATCACAGCGGTGAGTTCTTGGTTCATCGTTGGCCTTGTTAACTGATTCTTCCTCTCATGTGAGTTATCTAAGGATGAATTTTTTAGATGTATTTGTATATATACTCCATTATACGATGATTCACATGACGAGGTTCAAGTATATCAATCGACGAAGATCGAGGTAGGTGTTTTGTTTCCATACGTTGAATGTCTCTATGTTTTTTGTGCAAAAGTGACGGGTACCCATGTATCGGGTATCTTCGGTTAAGGTTTTGATCCTTTTTTGTTATCTTCCTTAGGATTCATGTATTCTTAATGTTATTATATGAATAATAATTTCTTTTTAGCATGTTTGAGGATCACCACATGGGTGTTTCCCTTGTTTGGATGTTTATCGTCGTTTGGCATAGGTTGCCTATCAGGAAGACCTTGTTGCATTGCGTGCTTGCCTTGATATAGTTGAATTCATGTATTTCCTACTTTTTATATACATTTGATTCATTATAGATATTATCCAAGTAGTTTTCTGAACATAATTAGAGCTTCTATAAATCGTTTACGTACGATTGCTTTTACTCAGGGCTGTGGGAACCTGGTGTAGTTAGGAAATATGGGGAATTGACGTTGTGTTCTTTCTCAGAGGGCCTGTTTAGTTATTTACATTAAGAGACCATAAGAGGGATTGCATTTGTTCTCTCTCATAGGGTCTGATAATTATCGATTCGAGAATAAAGGGGGAATTAGAATTAAGTGCTTCCTTAGAGAGTCTGTAGTATCGCAGCAAGACCATAGGGGGAATTGACGTTGGGTGATTCTTTAAAGTTTATTTGGCTTTTATCAAATTCTTGATAGTAAGGACCTACCCACATGAGCCACCCATAGGGTCAGTGTAATAAATATGGTTGGTTGGTTGTGACGAGTCCACGAAGACAAAGAACAAGCATGGGTTTGTAATGCTTGTAGTTTAGGTAGTCTCCCGGGATACCTGTTTTGTTACTTAATATGTCTTTGGACTATAGAGCTATTTCCTAGATTCTATGGATGATGATTAAATGATTCAATTAAATTAAAAAATAAATGTGAAATTAGAATTGTAGGAGTTTACATTAGTGTACCCCTGTTTCTATGCTGTATTTGATTCCACTACTTTTGTTATATTTCTCACTAACAGTATGGGCACATATCTTTTGTTGGTTGCCTACTGGTATTAGTCTCACACCCTGTTTGGGTCCTTATTTTTGGCCCAAACAGGTTATATGGTTGTAGGTGTGGATAGGGATTGCAGCCCTTCTACCTCAGGTGCTTGATTGCTGGTTAGAGATGGAGAGCCTAGGACCGATCTTTGGCTCGCGATGCACCTGGAGTTACTGTTTACTTTTTCTACTTGGGTTTCAGTTGTATTTCAGCATGTTGTCTTGTTTACTGCTTTCCATAGACACATGTGTCATGCTGCAACATTATTATATTATATATTTATTCCGCTATTCAGTTTTAGTTGTCATGTGCAGTTTAAGCTTCTGCTATTGTTTATGTTATTTTCCATCCGCTGCATACATTACCCAATGATGGCATAATATCCCCACTGACTCTGTCATGACCCGCCCTCAGGGCCCGTTCCGTGACTACCCCATGCCCGCCTTCCATAGGCCAGGGGCTGGCGACTAGCACCATGGCGTAAATCCTGGTAAAAAGGGAAGGCATTGCCTTTGTAAAGTAAACAAGCACCACAGAGTAAGCAAGCGGAAAATTAACACAAATAAAAACAGAGTACAACTGAAGTGAGGAAAAGTAAATGGGCAAGTATACAAACCCAAACTGATAGTAAAGTACAACTCGAAAGGGAAAACAGCAACTGTAATGTAAAAGCCGCTACACCGAGCTGTCCACTGGAAATCCCACCTGAAGGGTGGGTACAGATAGCTCCACTGCTCCTCGGGTCCCGCCCTCCACTCCGAGCACGTCTCGCACAGTGGTCCACCTCCAGGTACCGTCCTTCTCAGCAAGCCTCAACCACGATCAACGCTGACCGTCATCTGCAACCAACACAACGTAGTGCGGGCATAGCCCGTGCAGGGGTGAGTATAAGCTACTCAGTAGGGACCCCGAGACTCCTGAAAGTCTCCCAAAATCCACAAAGGATAAACCAAAAAGTAAAGATACAATCACGAAGTAATAACCGATACTTCATAGGTATATTCCCATACATATACCTAAGTCATCAATTCCAATACGCTCCAACCTCCGAGCCCAAGTACAACTCCGTCCACACAGGAATTCATATGTATTCCACACAGGAAAGCAAAACGAAATCCACACAGGATAGCACAACACAAACCACACATGAAAGCAACAGGATTCAACTCACACAGGTGTACTTCTTCGGTAGACGATAGAGATGATCACCGATCCATCTAAGTCGTCGGACCCACAAAGGATCGATAGGTACTAACTCCCGCAAAGACCCACACAGGATCGGACCCACACAGGATCTGTAGGCGCTAGTTCACACAGGACCGCTGAGCGCAGACCCACACAGGATCGGACCCACACAAGATCGGTAGCACTGATCAACACAGGATCGCTGAGTGCTGTAGTCGTCGTCGTCGAATCCACTAAGGATCTCTGTACTGTCGTCATCACAGTTGCAGTAGCAGTCGCAGTAGCAGTCGCAGCCAGCTCTAGGGTTCCCGCACACATCAAGCTTGTTCGGGAGGGTCCGCTCCACGAGCAGAGAGGATGATAGATCAACTGTCCCAAAGTCCAGATTTGATGTATCCCAATGTTCCGTATCATCAACAGGAACTCAACGCAACAGACGGCGCGTCGATCGGACGCCCGGTCTGAGAGTTATTGTCTTTTTCGTCCCAGGGGCCCGGTTGGTTTTTAAGGCAAAACCAACCCGACCATACTCCACCTGCGTCCAAACCTCGGGCGGAGTATTCCAAAAGATCTGTCTCACTAAGAGGAACTCAACAATGCTAACGGCACGTCAATCGGACGTCCGTAGCTCAAGATATGAGCGTTTCCGCTCTGAGGGCCCGATTGGTTTCGTGTACGAACCAACCCGGTTGAACTCAAAGTATTCCGAAACCCGGAGTACAATATACCGAAACGACCATCTCGATCCAATGATCGCATCGCCGCTGACGGCACGTCGTTTGGAGGTCCGTAGCCCGAGTTATGGGCATTTCAACCCAAACAGTTCGGTATCGGGGTTTCAGGCCCGGGCTGACCCGGCCCGGACCCCCCGGATAGCCCGAACTGGGTCGACCCGCCCCGGACAGGGTCGACCCGGCCCGACATGGCGCGGCCCGGCCTGGCGGACCGGCCAGCTGTCAGTCTGGCGCAGTGCGCCGCGCGCTTCCAGATCGGCCGAAGGCCGAGCTGCTGGAAAACTGGGGGCCGCCTGCCCCCCTTTGTGAAACCGGCCCCCCCTCATAATGGGGGCCGTTTTAGGGCTGGCCGGGGGAATTAATTCCCCCCGGTTTTGCCTCCCTTCCGGCCGGCCGGTTCTTCCTCAACGGGACCGGCAAGGCCGGTCCCCCTTCGGGCTTCCGACACCGGCGGCCCGGCTGGCCGCCGGTCTTCTCGTTCCGCCGCGGCCAGGAACCGGCCGCGGCCTTCGTTGTCCGGCGCGGTACGACGGCACCGCGCCCCTCCGCAGTGGCCCCGCTCCGGCCACGACACCTTCAACTTTCTTCAACGCGGCGCGACGGCGTCACGTCCTTGCATTATTTTACGATGCGGCGCAACGGCGTCACGTCCTTGCATTATTTTACGATGCAGCACTACGGCGCCGCGCGTTTCTTGCCGTATGATCCTGCACGGTGCGATGGCACTGCGCCACACCCGTTTCAATCCACAACAGAAACAACATGAATAGGTGGAGGGTCGGCCGTGTTCGTGCGGTCCGGCCCCCTCGCGTTATTTGATAACATTTGGATAAATTTCACGAAGAAATATTCACGGGTATAAATCATGAACAAAAGAATAAAATAAACCCCTACCTCAGTTTCAAGTGCGGAGCACGTCAAAAAGCCGTGGAAGAAAAGCATCGCGGAAGTCGGGCGTCGTGGAAATCGAACATTGTTTCTGTTGACGACGAGGTGCGCCCGAAGAGGTACGTCGCTGGAGAAGCTTCGTCGCGTCGCGGATACGGCGTCGCGGAAGGACCGTGTTCTTCGGCGGAGATGTTCTTCGTTGAAGAACGGCGTTCTTCGCGTTCTTCGTTGAGTTTGAAGAAGATGAAGAAGACTTCTCTACTCTCTCAAGGAGACAAAAATAATAACAAAATAAAATAAGTCTAAAGCTTATTTTATTTACACAACTAAACCATTTGAATTTCAAATGTTTGAATTTAAGATAACTCTTCTAAATTAATAACCTAGGTTGTCAAGATTAATTAAAGAGGAGTTATAGAGAGATAAAAAGGGGGAGATGAAGTGTTAGGGTTCGTATGGGTCCCACCACACTTAATACTCTCAAGGGAGGTTAAGTGGATCTGGGTCCCACACCTAACTCCCTTTGGGAGGTTACAACCAACTTGGTTAAAAATAAAATGTGTTTCCACATTTTATTTAATTTCATTTTAAAATCCCAAAAACTAACTCTCAACCCGCAATAAACGCAACCTCGGAAAAGGTCTCCTTAAGAGAATATCGGTGCTGCGAGTTAATCGGTGCCCTCAGAATTCGATTCCAGGCACCAGTTCAAAAGATAGAAATTCTCGCTCGTTCGTTCACTGAACGTACCCGAGCCAAACTTCGGAAGTTGATTTCGGGCACACCGGGCCTCAGAATCAGGTGCTGTCAGAAACCGCGTTCTTGTAAAATTCCAAAGAAGATTAAGAAAAAAAATTTCGAAATTTATGGGTCTTTACATTAATCCCACCTCAGGGCTTTACGTCCCCGTAAAGATACATCATAAACTAGGGAAACAAATGTGGGTACTGAGCACGCATCTGAGCCTCCCACTCCCATGTGCTCTCCTGGAGGTTCCCATGCTGCCATATGAAGCGCACAAGAGGTATCGATCACCCCCGTAGAACCTGCTCATGTCGATCCTCTATCTCCACCGGGACCTCCACAAAAGTCGCCCCATCATCCACGTCTAGCTCCCCATAGTCAATGATGTGCGTCGGGTCGTGCATTTATCTCCCCAGCTGAGATACGTGGAAGACGTCATGCACCCGGTGCAACTGAGGTGGTAGAGCTAGGAGATAAGCCACCTCTCCAATCCTGCCGAGGACCTGGAAAGGCCCGATGAAGCGTGGAGACAACTTTCCTCCTCAGCCAAATCTCCGTAAACCACGTCGAGGTCCCGCAAGAAGACGTGGTCGCCATCCTCGAACTCTAGTGGCCTCCGCCTCCTGTCAGCATATGACTTCTGCCGGCTCTGAGCTGTCTTCATCCGCTCCTGGATGACCTGGACCTTCTCTGTCGTGGCCCGGACCATCTCTGGTCCCACAAGTGCTGACTCCCTAGGGTCATTCCAACACAAAGGAGATCTGCAAGGCCTGCCGTACAATGCCTCGTATGGTGCCATCCCGATGTTGGAGTGGTAGTTGTTGTTGTATGCGAACTCCACCAAGGGTAGGTGGTCCTCCCAGCTGCGACCAAAGTCAAGGACACATGTGCGGAGCATGTCCTCGAGAGTCTAAATGGTCCTCTCCGTATGACCATCCATCTGAGGGTGAAAGGCGGTTCTCAGACGTAGCCGCATCCCGAATGCCTCCTGCAACCCCTTCCAAAGTCGGGAAGTAAACAGAGCGTCCCGATCGGAGACGATAGTCGATGGCACACCGTGAAGCCGTACAATCTCCTAAACGTAGAGACGCCCCAGGCTCTCCACTGAGCCCTGCTCTCTGATTGGTAATAAGTGGGCTGACTTGGTGAGTCGGTCGACAATCACCCAGATGGAGTCGTGACCTCTGGAAGTGCGTGGAATTCTAGTCACGAAGTCCATACATATTCCGTCCCACTTCCACTCCGGAACCTCCAAGGGTTGTACCAAGCCTGATGGTACCTGGTGCTCTGCCTTCACCTGGTGGAAGGTGAGGCATCAAGAAACGAACTCTTCCACAGCCTTCTTCATGCCCGGCCACCGGTGCTGTCGTCTGAGATCCTGGTACATCTTCGCCACTCCAGGATGTACCGCCAAAGGAGAAGTGTGAAACTCTCTCAGCATATTCTCTCGCAAAGCGACTGGTACCATGGTACGTCCCCTGAAAAGGATGTCATGCCCTGCTCCATGGGAGAAACCATCAGGTGCATGTCCTGAGGATATCTGTGCACGCCGTGTCTCACAGTCAGCGTCCTCACGTTGTGCCTCTCTGACCCGCTGCAGTAGTGGAGGGGTGACTATGAGAGACTGAAGGAAGGATGCTCCATCTCTATCCACGAAAGATATCTGCAATGAGGCTAGCTGCTCCGTCGCCTCCTCAAGTAGCCAAATGCCCGTCCTCCTACTGAGGGCATCAGCTACCACGTTCCCCCTTCCAGGAGTATAGACTATCTCAAAGTCATAGTCCTAGAGGAACTCGAGCCATCGCCGTTGTCTCAGGTTCAGGTCCTTCTGCAAGAAGATATACCTGAGACTCTGATGATCAGAAAAGACTGTAAAGCGCTCACCCATCAGATAGTGTCACCATGTCTTCAGAGCAAATACCACTGCTGCTAACTCCAGGTCATGGGTAGCGTAGTTCTGGTCATGCGGCCTCAACTGTCGTGATCCATATGCGATCACTGCCCGCTCCTGCATCAGGACACATCCGAGTCTTGTCCCTGATGCATCGCAGTAGACTACGTACCCTACTCCCTCCTCAGGCAACGTCAAGATAGGTGTGCTGGTCAATCTCTGTCTCAGCTCCTGGAAGCTCTTCTGACATCTGTCTGACCACACGAAGGGTTTCCCATTCTTCGTTAATTCTGAGTGTGGTTCCACAACTCTAGAGAAGTCTGGCATGAATCTCTTGTAATATCCAGCTATTCCCAAGAAACTCCGCACCTCCTTCACGCTCCTGGGTGGCTCCCAAGCTAACACATCCTCGATCTTCGCAGGATCCACTGAAACTCCCGCCTCAGAGATAACGTGTCCCAAGAAGTGGACCTCACGTATCCAGAACTGGCACTTTGAGAGCTTACCATAAAGCTGGTGCTCTCGGAGTGTGTCTAGTACAACCTATAAGTGGTAGGTGTGCTCCTCCTCAGTCGTCGAGTAAATCAAAATGTCGTCGATGAAGACCACGACAAATCGATTGAGGTATGGCTGGAAGATCCTGTTCATGAGGGCCATGAACACTGCTGGAGCATTGGTTATGCCGAAAGGCATAAACAAGAACACATAGTGGCCATACCGACATCTGAAGGTCGTCTTCTGCATGTCCTCGTCTCTAACTCTAAGCTGATGATAGCCTGACCTGAGGTCTAAATTCGAGAACCAATGTGCTCCCTTGAGCTGATCAAAGAGGTCATCAATCCTCGGTAGTGGATACTTGTTCCTCACTGTCACCTGTTTCAGGTGACGATAGTCAACACAAAGTCTCAAGCTCTCGTCCGCATTCTTGGTGAACAATATCGGGGAAGCCCAGGGTGAAACACTGGGTCAGATGAACCCCTTGCCCTGCAAGTCCTCCAACTGTACCCGTAACTCTCGATGCTCGGCGGGGGACATCCTATATGTTGGAGTCGATATCGGAGCTGTCCCAGGGTTCATGTCAATATAAAAGTCTACCTCTCTACGAGGAGGTAACCCTGGAACGTCGTCGGGAAAAACGTCGGCAAACTGATCCACCACTGCAGGAAAACCAGGACTCCGCACATCAACTGCTCCTAGGATGAGGCTATCCAACTGATTAGTGATGGGCTGTCCTCTCCTCTGCAGAAGTCCATCCTGTGCTGTGACGGCTCCCTTCTCGCCGGTGAAGGTGAACCCGCTCCCGTCGGTGCATACACATCGCACCTTGCGCCTAAAACAGTCAATATGTGCATGGACCATAGATAACCAATACATGCCCAAGATGACGTCGTAAGGCCTCAACGCTGCTACAAGAAGATCCCAGTCGAAGCTCTCACCTCCTAGAGTAAGCTCACACTGCCGGCACCAGTGCGTAATCGTCGAGTCTGCTCCCGTAGGAGTCTCTAGCCATAAGGATCGAGTCAACGGCTCTGTCGGAATCTCTGAGCTCCGAACAAGGGCAGCGGCTATGAACGAGTGACTCGCTCCTGTGTCTATAAGAACTGCATGAAGGGTGGAATAGACACAGATCATACCTCGAATCATATCTGGTGCACCGTGGTCGTGGGCCGCCGCTGCCTAGAGCTGAGCCTATCTCTGCCCGCCGGCTCCCTGTGGTCGGGGCGGTCCTCCTGGTGGTGGTGGCGGCAAAGCCTCAAAGCATCGGCCACCACCTGCTGTTTGACCAGCTCCCCTGCCTCGTCCGCCTCCTCCCTGCGGACCACCATGGTCGACCCTCTGCCTCTGCCTGGGTGGCCCCTCCACCGTCTGCTGCTCCTTGGTGCGGCGGGTCGGGCAGGAACGAGCCATGTGGCCCTGCCCTCCGCATGAGTAACAATGTCTGCCTCTCGAAATATTGACTCCGTGCTGTGTGCCCCGTACTGCTGAGGTAGTGTCCTGAGATCGTCTGCCTGAAGGTCTGGTCTGCCTGGACCCCTGAGTCATCCGTCGACTGCCTGCCGCAGAAGACTCTACCACATGCCGCCCTCCGGTGGGTCTCGGCGCTGGTGTAGACTCACCACGGAAGCTCTCGATCAAAAGGGCCCGCTGTAGTACTCCCATCTGGGTCGAAATGATGAGGGAGATCAGCGAAGCCCTGATCTCGTGTCTCAATCCCTGCTCGAAGGTCCGGGCCCGGATGAATGGGTCCCGTACCATGTCAATCGAGTAGCGCGGGAGATTGGTAAATCTTGCCGAGTACGGAGTGACCGTCATGCTTCCCTGCCGCAGCTGAAGAAGCTCCTGGATACGCACCGCACGAAGGGTGGCTGGGACGAACTCCGAGCGGAAGAGGCTCTCATAGTCCGTCTATAGTAGAGATTCCTAATCGTGCACCTGGAGCATCAAGCTCCACCATCGGCCCGCTGCTGCGTGCAGTAGGCTCGCAGCGAGGATCACCATGAGGTCTGCAGGTGTCCTCACTAGCCTAAAAACTCGTACCACTACTTCCAGCCAGTCCTCTACTGCCTTGGGGTCCGTCTCCCAATGGAACCTAGGGGGATGCTGGCGCTGGAACTCGTGCAGAGCTCCAAGGCGACGTGCATCGTCAGTGACTGGTGCAGGAAGCATCGGTGGCTCGGCGGGTAGTGCTACTGCCGGTGCCACTGCTGACAAAGGGCCCTGCACCGAGGCCTCGTCGCTCGGTGGGCTGTCATCACGCTCAACTCTCGGAACCATATCAAGCTGCCATCGTGGGGCCATCCTGAAAAGGAAACATGTGCGCCACGATCAGAAAAGTATACATGGTGAGCTGATACAATGTAATCACAAAGAAAACATGAAACACACGCGCAATCAATGTTTTCGTGCATTAAGTCAGAAATCAGAAGTCAGGGTCCTGGTGTACGGATACGTCAGCCGCCGCACCAACACTGGACTCCCTGGACTAATAACCACACTCAATACGCTAAACACAATTGCTTCACATAGAAAAGATCAGAGTTCGCGGTAGAACCGAACTCCTCTGATACAAATTTGTCACGACCCGCCCTCGGGGCCCATGCCGTGACTACCCCAAGCCCGCCTTCTATAGGCCATGAGCTGGCGACTAGCACCAAGGCGTAAATCCTGGTAAAAAGGGAAGGAAATGCCTTTGTAAAGTAAACAAGCACCACAAAGTAAGCAAGCAGAAAAGTAAACACTAAGTAAAAACAGAGTACAACTGAAGTGAGGAAAAGTAAATGGGCCAGTATATAAACCCAAACTGAAAGTAAAGTACAACTCGAAAGGGAAAACAACAACTGTAAAGTAAAAGCCGTTACACCGAGCTGTCCACTGGAAATCCCACCTGAAGGGTGGGTATAGATAGCTCCACTGCTCCTCGGGTCCCGCCGTCCACCCCGAGTACATCCCGCCCAGTGGTCCACCTCCAGGTACCATCCTGCTCAGCAAGCCTCAACCACGATCAACGCTGCCCGTCGTCTGCAACCAACACAATGTAGTGCGGGCATAGCTCGTACATGGGTGAGTATAAGCTACTCAATAGGGACCCCGAGACCCCTGAATGTCTCCCAAAATCCACAAAGGATAAACCACAATGGAAAGATACAATCACGAAGTAATAACCGATACTGCTTAGGTATATGCCCCTACATATACCTAAGTCATCAATTCCAATACGCTTCAACCTCCGAGCCCAAGTACAACTCAGTCCACACATGAAAGCATACGTATTCCACACAGGAAAGCAAAATGAAATCCACACAGGATAGCACAACACAATCCAAACAGGAAAGCAGCAGGATTCAACTCACACAAGTATACTTCTTCGGTAGACGATAGAGATGATCACCGATCCATCTAAGTCGTCGGACCCACAAAGGATCGATAGGTACTAACCCCCCGCAAAGACCCACACAGGATCAGACCCACACAAGATCTGTAGGCGATGGTTCACACAGGACCGCTGAGCGCAGACCCACACAGGATCGGACCCAAACAGGATCAGTAGCACTGATCCACACAGGATTTCTGTGTGTTGTAGTCGTCGTCGTCGAATCCACTAATGATCTCTGTACAGTCGTCGTCGCAGTCACAGTAGCAGTCGCAGCCAGCTCTAGGGTTCCCGCACACAGCAAGCTCGTTCGGGAGGGTCCGCTCCACGAGCTGAGAGGCTGATACATCAACTGTCACAAAGTCCAGAGTTGATGTATCCAAAAGTTCCGTATCGTCAACAGGAACTCAACGCAACAGACAGCACGTCGATCGGATGCCCGGTCTGAGAGTTATTGGCCTTTTCGTCCTAGGGGCCCAGTTGGTTTTTAAGGAAAAATGATCCCGACCGTACTCCACCTGCATCCAAACCTCGGGCGGAGTGTGCCAAAAGATTCGTCTCACTAAGAGGAACTCAACAAAGCTGACGGCACGTCAATCGGACGTCCGTAGCTCAAGATATGAGCGTTTCCGCTCCGAGGGCCCGGTTGGTTTCGTGTACGAACCAACCCGGCCGAACCCAAAGAATTCCGAAACCCTGAGTGAAATATACCAAAATGACCGTCTCGATCCAAGGATCGCATCGCCGCTGACAGCGCATCGTTTGGAGGTCCGTAGCCAGAGTTATGGGCATTTGAACCCAAACAGTTCGGTATCGGGGTTTCGGGCCCAGGCCGACCCGGCCCGAGACCCCCCGGATAGCCCGAACCGGGTCGACCCGCCCTGGAAAGGGTCGACACAGCCCGGCACGGCCCGGCCTGGCGGACCGGCCAGGCGCCGGTCTGGCGCAGCGCGCTGCCAGCTCGGCCGAAGGCCGAGCTGCTGGAAAACGGGGGGCCGCCTGCCACCTTTGTGAAACTACCCCCCCCCACCTTATAATGGGGGGCCATTTTAGGGCTGGCCGGGGGAATTAATTCCCCCCAGTTTTGGCTCCCTTCCGGCCGGCCCGACCTGGCCGGCCGGTTCTTCAACAACGGTACCGGAAAGGCCAGTCCCCCTTCCCGCTTCTGACACCGGCGGCCCGGCTGGCCGCCGGTCTTCTCGTTCCGCCGCGGCCCGGAACCGGCCGCGACCTTCGTTGTCCGGCGCAGTGCGACGGCACCGCGCCCCTCCACCGCAGCCCCGCTCCGGCCGCGGCGCCTTCAACTTTCTTCGACGTGGCCCGACGGCGTCACGTCCTTGCATTATTTTACGACGCGGTGCGACGGTGTCGCGCGTTTCTTTCTGTATGATCCTGCGCGGTGCGACGACACCGCGCCACATCAGTTTCAATCCACAACAGAAACAACATGAATAGGAGGAGGGTTGGTCGTGTTCTTGTGGTCCGGCCCCCTCGCATTATTTGCTAACAATTGGATAAATTTCACGAAAAAATATTCACAGGTATAAATCATGAACAAAAGAATAAAATAAACCCCTACCTCAGTTTCAAGTGCGGAGCACGTCAACAAGACACGGAAGACAAGCGTCGTGGAAGTCGGGCATCGCGAAAATCAAACGTCATTTCCGTTGACGTCGAGGTGCGCCCAAAGAGGTACGTCGCTGGAGAAGCTTCGTCGCGTCGTGGATACGGCGTCGCGGAAGGAACGTGTTTTTTGGCGGAGAAGTTCTTCGTTGAAGAACGGCGTTCTTCGCGTTCTTCGTTGAGTTTGAAGAAGATGAAAAAGACTTCTCCACTCTCTCAAGGAGACAAAAATTCTATCAAAATAAAATAAGTCTAAAGCTTATTTTATTTACACAACTAAACCATTTGAATTTCAAAAGTTTGAAATTAAGATAACTCTTCTCAGTTAATAACCTAGGTTGTCAAGATTAATTAAAGAGGAGTTATAGGGAGTTTAAAAAGGGGAGATGAAGTGTTAGGGTTTGTGTGGGCCCCACCAAACTTAATCCACTCAAGGGAGGTTAAGTGGATGTGGGTCCCACCCCTAACTTCCTTTGGGAAGTTATAACCAACTTGGTTAAAAATAAAATGTGTTTCCACATTTTATTTAATTTCATTTTAAAATCCCAAAAACAAACTCTCAACCCGCAATAAACGCAACCTCAGAAAAGGCCTCCTTAAGCGAATATCGGCGCTGCGAGTTCATCGGTGCCCTCAGAATTCGATTCTGGGCAACGGTTAAAAAGTTAGAAATTCCCACTTGTTCGTTCACTGAACGTACCCGAGCCAAACATCAGAAGTTGATTCCGGGCACACCGGGCCTCGGAATCAGGTGCCGTCAGAAACCGCGTTCTTGTAAAATTCCAAAGAAGATTAAGAAAAAAATTTCTCTGAAATTTACGGTTCTTTACAGACTCACCAAGGCCCTCTCTAGTAGTCATCATCTTCTAGAATTTAGGGAAACACGCTTGAGGTCATGTGGCGAACCGAGTATAGGGCGCCTGTTGAGTGGCTCCGGATTCGGGTCGTTACAAAGTGGTATCAGGGGAGGTTCTTAATTTTCTATTTCCTTAAATTTTCCCGACAATAGACAGGGATAGGAAGGAATGGGTAGTTGGTACTTAAATATGCCCGGGAGTAATTAACCCGTGTACAAGGAATATCTATACTTCCTCATAATTGAACTTTTTAGTTTTTGAAACTGTTACAGTTGATTAAATTTCACCATTGGGTGATACACTTTTTTTGAGTTGTTATAGTCTATATGATTGTGGTTCTTTTTTTTGCATCTTGATTAGATGAGGGTATGCCATCTCATGCATCATATAGGAACTGGTTAGAAAAATCAATTTTCATGCATTTTACCATGCCATCTAAGGTGGATTAGAAATTTCATCCTGCTATGATAGATGTCGTGATAGATTATGCATGTTGTTGTGATAGTTTCTGTGATAGAATACCTGCTATGTTGATAAGGTGTTGTATATCTTACAACTTATTTGGCATGGATTCCAAGCATTGATCCTAGAGGTTTTATTGGCCCTTGATGGTCAGAATTTTGCAGATTATGGGATTATCATACTGTTTACTTGTCATATGCATTGTTATGATGTAATGCTTTAATTTGCAGGGAGTATGGGCCCCCACGGACGGGAATTTGGCACAAATGTGCTAGTTTTCAGTGTTTATTAGTGTTTTTGGGGAATTTTGTATGCCTACTACCTAGAAACCTAGATGACAAGACATGTTCCTTACAAACACACGCCATGTGTTCTTCTGTTCGAGAAGAACTACATTTCACAGTTTGCACGCCGTGTACCTTGAAGTACACTCCATGTACTCTTCTTTCGTGTGATCCAGCCATGTATTTGAATACACGGGCTGGGAAAATATCAGTAACACCACAACGTGTACCATGTTGACACTCCGTGTAGTAATGGTCTGTATAACCTAACCGTGTAGTTTAATACATGGGTTGGAAAATCATAGGGACAACATTCCGTGTACATTGTTGACACACCGTGTAGTTTTGGTCTGTGTACCAGTCTGTGTGACTAACGACACAGATAGGGGAAACACCATAAGGACATGTCGTGTAGTTGATAGACATTCCGTTTAGTCTTAGGTTGGGACAATCCATGTGACTTAGTCATGTAAGAGTAACCGATTAGGAGGAAAAAGGACGGTACACGCTGGGTATAAGTAAGAAAACGCCATGTAGTTTGTGATTACACAGCGAGGTTGGCCGGTGTACAAACCCAAGTAATATCTTTATGGAAAATTCCATGTATAGGGAATACACACCATGTAACCATGTTTTTCTAATTTTAAGTGTTTTTTATTTTCTGTTTCGATTTCACTCTCTAAAGTTGAAACTGTGCTCGTTGCAAATCAAGGTGTTCTTTTTGAACTTGCAGAGTCATGCCGCCAAGACGCCCTCCCATCGCACATCAGGGATCTGACAATGATCGTATGCCAGATATGGCCCATGTAGTTATCCCGGATACTTGTGCAGATGCACAGTTTCATGAGTGATTCATGAGGTTCATACAGACCTTTCACAGAGCTCATCAACATGCCCAGTCTATGGAGGAGCTTATGCGAGTCTTCCAGCAGCAGCAGCATCCCACGTTCTCAGGGGATGGAGGACCTCAATCTGCTAAATCTTGGTTCGAAGTGATGGTTTCAATATTCTATCATCTCGAGACACCCTCAAACAGAACAGTGAAGCTCATATCTTACATGCTGCGAGATTCCTCCAAGAGATGGTGGGACGTAGTTTCCCAGGAAGCGCACCAACATATGGGACATGTTTCAGGGAACGTTCTATGACTACTTCTACCCAGCGATGCTGAGGTCCGATAGAGCCAGAGAGTTCATGAACATGCAGCAAAGTACTCTATCAGTTATGGAGTACTCCTCATTTTTCACATAGTTATAGCGTTTCACTCCCGTTCTGAGGAATGACGAGCTGTTTTTAGCAAGGAAGATTGAGGAGGGCCTCAGACCAGAGATCAGATCACAGTTGAATGAATTCCAGTTGGCTTCTATTTCTTTGATAGTCAACCAGGCGTTGATTGTGGACGGGAATCTGAGAGATACTGGAGTAGTAATCCAGGGAGGATCAGCATCCAGAGATAGTACCCTTCCTTCTTAAAACAGGAAGCGCCACCGAAAGTCTACACGAGGTGACTCGATGAAGTGAGATGTTCCTTCAAGTTGAAAAGCTGTGTGCTACTAGGGAGGGAAAGAAAAGTATAAGAAGACACAGTGCCCGAGGGTCCTAGTGGAGTGCTTAGCTTGGGAATTATGGGTCACCTACATCGCTTTTGCAAGGTTCTTCTTCCAGTTGCTAGTGAAAGAGGATCAGTTTCGACTCCATGTACACGAGTAGGTTTTCCAGTTCTACAGTAGACTAGGGCTGGAGTTCTAAAGTATTTTCAAGCTAGGGTAGAGGATATGGATGCATTGTTTTGGCTTAGAGAGGATTAGCCTAGGGATCTAAGGTTTTTACACAGGGCCGTGGTACTGGCCAGACGTTTGGGGTAGAGCAGATTCATTAGCAGCAGGATCCTGGACCTTCCACAATGTGAGGTGTGATCTTAGTAGCCTCAGTTTTATCTTCTACTCATTTTGATACCGGAGAATCTCATAACATTATTTCTGTGCACACTGTGGAGTGTCATAGACTTACTATCTTTACTTCTGAGGATATGACGATACTAGACACTCCCTTGGGACTTAGAACTGCTAGTGCGCGTTAGTGCAGGGAGTGCCTCCTTGAGGTTGTTGGGTTTCACTTATTTTGGGATCTTTTTGCCCTAGATATGACAGGTTAGGATGTCATTCTCGGAATGGACTGGCTAGTTACTTTTTCGGCCCTTGTCAATTTCTATCACCACATGGTGAGTTTCATGTCATAAGAGGGAGACCTTTTCTTCACAACGGAGAATTGGATGTCCATACAAGTAGAGCTAGACCAGAGCCTCATATAGAATGGCTATGCCGGAGTTGTTCCAGGAGTAGCACCGGTATCTATACCTCCATATAGAATGGCTATGCCGGAGTTGCAAGATCTCATGATGCAGTTGGAGGAGTTTTAAGAAAAGGGTTTTATCCGACTTAGTACTTCTCATTGGGGTTCGCCTGGTTTATTTGAAGAAAAGGAAGATGGTACTTTACGACTTTGTGTGGATTATCAGAAGCTGAACCAGTTAACCTTCATGAACCGATATCCATTACCGAGGATTGTTGATATTTTTTATCAGCTTCGAGGAGCCAGGGTGTTCTCGATGATCGAAATGAGATATGGATATCATCAGTTGCGTGTCAGACCATCAGATATAACTCTTACAGCTTTTCGGATCATGTATGATCTTTACGAGTATTTGGTTATGCCGTTCGGACTCACGAACACACCAGAAGTCTTCATGGCATTTATGACCATAGTTTTCCATCCTTACATGGATTCTTTCTTTGTGGTTTTCATGGACGATATCATGGTTTACTCTCACACTCGACACGACCTTGCTACACATATTGAGATTGTATTTAGTACACTGATAGAGCATCAGTTATATGATAAGCTCTCTACATTCCACTTCTGGATGGACGTGATTCACTTCCTAGGTCATGTAATGTCATTGACAAGAGTATCAGTGACCCAGATAAGGTTAGAGAGGTAGTTACCTAGGAGAAACTAACGAATGTCTTCGAGGTATGGAGCTTCTTAGGACTGGCTGGTTACTACAGGCGTCTTATACAGGACTTCTCACGCTTGGAAGCTCCGTTGACGGGATTGGCTAAGAAAACTGAAATGTAAATTTGGTCAGAAGCCTGTGATTCTGCCTTTCAGGAGATGATGGGGAGATTTACATCAACACCGATTCTAGTTTTACCAGAGCCGTGCAAGAGTTATTCAATTTTCTGTGATGCAACTAGCATCGGGATTGGAGAAGTGCTTATGTAGGTGGTTCATGTTGTTGCATATGGATCTCGACAGTTGGGGACACATGAGAAGAACTATCCTACGCACGACCTGGAGTTGGATGTTGTTGTTCATGCTTTGTGTTGTTGGAGACACTGTCTTTTGGGAGATCATTTTGTGATATATACTGACCACAAGAGCCTCAAGTATATCTTGCCACAGCGTGACTTAAATATGAGACAGAAGAGGTGGGTCGAGTTCCTACAGTCTTTCGACTTTGAGTTTTCTTATACACCTAGGATGGGCAATGTTGTGGAAAACGCACTGAGCAGGAGAACTCAGTTGCAGGAAGTTCAGGAGGCCAGTAGTGAGCGGTAGCTTATGGCTCTGTTCTCTAAGATGCATTTGGAGATGCACGAAAAATAGGGATAAACGGTTCTTTCTTCTATAGCTATTACCACTACTCTTATGGATCGACTTCGAATGAGGCAGCTATCAGACCCATAAGGCCTAGTCCTGTGGGAGGGTGTGTTAGATGGACACCCTAATCAGGGGTGGACAGTGGGTGATGATGAGGTGTTACGTTTTCATGGCCGCATATGTGTATCAGTAGACATACGTGAGGAGCTAATGTGGGAGTTTCATGATTCAGCTTAGGCATTTCATCCTAGTGTCGCAAATATGTATCGAGACTTTCATCGTCAGTATTAGTGGCCTTGTATGAAGAAGGATGTGGCTGGTTTTGTTATGCAGTGCTCCACCTGTCAGAAGGTGAAGGTAGAGCATCAGGGACCAGCAGGGCTTCTACAGCAGTTACCCATTCCTAAGTGGGAATGGAATGATGTCGTGACGGACTTCGTGACAGGGTTACTGAGATCGCCTCGAGGGAATTATACGGTTTGGGTTGTAGTGGACAGGCTCACGAAGGTTGCACATTTCTTACCTATCAAGGAGACCTTCAGTGCAGAAGAGCTTCTGAGGTTGTACATTCGTGAGGTGGTACGACTTCATGGGGTTCCGAACACTATCATTACTCATAGGGATTCCCACTTTATTTCGAATTTATTACAGGGGCTACAGAGGGCTTTGGGTACAAAAGTATTTTTGAGTATAGCTTACCATACCCATACAAATGGACAGTCAGAGAGCATGATTCAGGTGCTGGAGGACATGCTACAATCTTACGTTCTTGATTTTGGAGGTTCATGAGAGAATCATATACCTCTATTGGAGTTTTCCTATACTAATAGTTTTCAAGCAACTATTCATATGGAACCTTATGAGGCTCTGTACGGTAGGTCTTGTTGATCACCCTTATGTCGGATGGAGGGGGGAGATGCAGCTATACTGGGACCTCGTCTTGTTCAGGAGACTACCGAGCATGTGGAGTTCATTTGGAAGAGGATTTCTACTAAACAGTCTCAGCAGAAATATTATGCTGAATAGTGGAGACGACCCTTGGAGTTCGATGTTGGAGATCAGGTTTTCTTTCGTGTTACCCAGAGGTTGGGACATAAGAGGATTAAGAGACAGGGAAAGCCTTCACCAAGATACGTCAGGTCATTTAAGTTTCTGGAGAGAATCGGGCTGGTTGCTTACAGGTTGCGATTATCTCAGACGTACCAGGCTATGCATGATGTCTTCCAGGTTTCTCATCATCAGCGGTATTTCTCAGACCCATCCCATGTTTTTCAACCAGAGGAGGTTGAGCTAGAGTAGGAAGCATCATTCGAGGAGCATCCAATCAGGATTGTTGATCATAGGGAAATGGTACTTCGCGGCTGGTCTGTTCTTCTGGTACAGGTGCTATGGCAGCATGACTGTGTACAGTACGAGACTTGGGAAAGGGAGGCCATCATGCGATCACAGTGGCTGGAGTTGCTCAAGTATTCTTCTTATACGCCTCGTTAGGGAAATTTGAGGATGAATTTCTATAAGGGGGGACGTTTTTAAGAACCCAGATCATCGTTTTAGGTATGTTTTACTTTTCTGGTCATTTTTTAGAAAAAGGGGAAAATCTGGAGACTTTTATAGTACACGTCGTGTATTTCCTCTCGCGCGAGGACTTGTGCTGGCCATGTCCAGGACACACAGATGGCCATGTGGGGTGACGTGGGGGCCTCTTAAAGCAGAGTACGGAAAAACAAGGTACACCTCGTGTACTCTAAATGTACACGCTATGTAATTTTCTTTTTATTTCATTAATCAGACCGGGGTCGTGACTGAACCCTATTTTCGTATTCTTCTCCGCCTAATTCCACCAACAGTGTCCGAGGAGGAAAAATCTTCTCAGAGACACCGATCTGTCACCGACTATCGGAATCAAACACCATTGGATGCAATTGAATTGCGGCAGTGAGTTCTCTGTTCTTCTTTGGCCTTGTTTCCTGATTCTTCTTCTCATGTGAGTTATCTGAGGTTGAATGTTTTAGAAGTTTTTATAGATCTACTCTGTTATAGGCCGATTCACATGCCAAGGTTCAAGTATATCAATCTACGAGGATCGAGGTAGGTGGTTTTTTTCCATACGTGGAATGTCCATGAGTTTTTGGCGCAAAAGTTTCGGGTACCCATGTATCGGGTATCTCGGCTTAGGGTTTTGATCCGTTTTTGTTATCTACCTTAGGTTTCCTGTATGCCTGAGGTTATTAGATGATTAATAATTTCTTTTTATCATGTTTGAGGACCCCCCCATGGGTTTTTCCCTTGTTTGGTTGTTTATCGCCTTTTAGCTAAGGTTTCCTTTGAGGCAGACTTTGTTTCCTTCCTTGCTTGCATTGATATAGCTGATTGCCTGTATTGCCTACTATTTATATGCATTTGATTCATTATATCTATTAGCCAAGTAGTTTGATGAACATACATAGAGTTTCTAAGAATTGTTTACGTACGATTTTTATTAATCAGGGTTGTAGGAACCTGGTGTAGTTAGACCATAGAGGGAATTGACATTAACTGCTTCCTCAGAGGCCCGGTTTAATTATTACCATTACGAGACCATAATGGGGATTGACTTTGTGCTCTCTCAGAGGGTATAATAATTATCGAATCGATACTAAAGGAAGAATTAGACATAAGTGCTTCCTCAGATAGTTTCTAGTACCACAACACGACCTTAGAGGGAATTGACGTTGAGTGCTTCCTTTGAGTGTCTTTTCCTTTTTTTGAATGCTTGGCCATAAGGGCATGCCCACATAAGCCACCCATAGGGTCAGTGTAATAAATATTGTTGGTTGGTTGTGACGAGTCCACCAAGCCAAAGAACAATATTGGGTTTTTACTAATTGTAGTTTAGGTAGTCTACTAGGATACCTGTTGTGTTACTTGCTAGGTATTTGGACTATGGAGTTATCTGCTAGATTCTTTGGTAGATGATTAAATGATTGAATTAAATTAATAAATAAATGTGAAATTAGGGCACAGATCATTTGGTGGTTGCATACTGGGAATAGTCTCACACCCTGTTTGGGTCCTGCTTTTCAGCCTAAACAGGTTATATTGTTGTAGGTGTGGATAGGTATTGTGACCCTTCTACCTCAGGTTCATGATTACTGGTTAGAGCTAGAGAGCATGGGACTGAGCTTAGGCTCGTGATGCTGTTGGAGTTACTGTTTACTTTTTCTACTTGGGTTTCAGTTGTATTTCTGTACGTTGTTTTGTTTAGTGATTCCCATAGACACATGTTTCACACAA
Source organism: Viscum album (assembly GCA_963277665.1). Taxonomy (NCBI): domain Eukaryota; kingdom Viridiplantae; phylum Streptophyta; class Magnoliopsida; order Santalales; family Viscaceae; genus Viscum; species Viscum album. The sequence continues at coordinate 1,100,374,250 of OY728157.1, forward strand.
CATCATTATTATATTATACATTTCTTCTGCTGTTCATTTTCAGTTGTCGTGTGCTGTTTACTGCTTCTGCTATTGTTAATGTTATTTTCCTTCAGCTGCATACATTACCAAATGAGGGCACAGTTTTTCCACTAACTCAACAAGGCCCTCGCTGCTAGTCAGCATCCTCTACCATTTGTGGAAACGCTCTTGAGGTCATGTGGTGAACCGGGAATGGGGTGCAACTTTAGTGGATCTGGATTCAGGTCTTTAAAAAGGGTTATGGAAATCCCACATCGAAGAAGGAGGAGCATGAAGCACCCCTTTATAAGGTGGTGTGGATACAACTCGCGTCATGAGGCCTCTTTCTAAGGGGTGCCTGATGGTCAGGCCCAGGGAAAAACAAAATCGTGCGGGCTAGGCCCAAATCGGACAATATCATTATCGTGGGCTGGACTGGGCCGTTACAAATGGTATCAGAGCCGGTGTCCATTTGATGTTCCAGTAAGGATGATGGCCCCTTCTTGGGGGTGGGGGGGGGGGTGGGTTATGGAAATCCCACATCGAAGGAGGTGGAGCACGAAGCACCCCTTTATAAAGTGGTGTGGATAACTCTCCCATCATGAGGCCTTATCCTGAGGGGTGACTGATGGTCGAGCCCATGGAAAAAAAATCATGCGGGCTAGGCCCAAAGTGGACAATATGATGATCATGGGATGGACTGGGCCGTTACATTTGTTGATCCAATGGATCATACAACACCTCAAGATAGTGCACACGACATAATGACAGTGAAAAGAGGATCCATCCTTAGCCTCCCATGGCCTATATAAAACCTAATACCCTTTAAAAAGCACTTTTAAAGGGAAGAGTGGGAGAAGTGGAGAAGGAGAGTGGACAATATAGAGCACCGATGATCACCCCTATATAACATCCCCAGGTGATCGCATGAAACTGTCGTACGATCTTTTGAAGATCAACTAGTCTCATAAAATGTTGAGGATCAAAAAATTCCAATTTCAAAAGGGGTATTAATATAATCGGTCGACAAACCATTGGTTTCATGACATCATAATGTAAAACCTTCAACCATTCTTATATTCCCGATGTACAGTCATGCACTTGTTCAAATTACCTCATGTAGTACCTTACTTCAGATAATGTGATAGTTGGTGTAACAAAATATATTTTGATTTGATAATGAATGAAATTATATTAATAATAAACCCACATTCCATTCCATAATAATACACCAGTTAGAATTACAACCCTCAATCTTGCTATTCTAAAAACCCTCAGTCTCACAATGTGATCATGCAACCATGGACATTCCTCCCTTGACATGAATCCCCCCTTTTGTGCAACAAACTAGAATAGTATCAATGGAAACACCCTTCTTATAATTATTTCATTTCATATAAATCCTATTATATTGAATATAAAACATATTATAAATTCAATAAATTAATAATTAATGAAATTAAAGGTATTTTTAGATGTTGAGGAACCAACAGTGATTAAATACTATCTTGACCCTTTGAACAGTCAAATGGCCATTATGAATCGTAATCTAGAAAATAAAATAGTAACCTCGCCAATATAATTATAAAACAAATTAGGAATCTTATAATGTAGAATATGATATAATAATATCATATTATATGAATATAAATTGTTTAGAAATGATAAATTAATTGTTGGCGTTATTTGTAATTCATAAATTTTTTATTAAAATTTTATAATTTGTATAATGATTAAAAAAATATTTTCATAAAATGTATTCATTAAATAATATTTTGTAAGGTTATTATTAGAATATAATTTTATGAGACTTTAAATAATTTTTCGAAGTGTTTTAATATTTACTATAATATTAAAATCAATATTTTTTGAATAAATATAAATTTTAAATAAAAAAATAAATTTATCATATTTATAAAATTATTTAAAAAATTGAGTTATTTTTTGATTCAAAAATTAGAAAAATGTTTTGGGATAGTTTTTTATATTTTTCTAAAATAGTATAATGTTTGGTGAATAGTGAAATATGATAATTTATGAGATAATTAAAATATATGATTTATTGTGTCATAGATGATGTATGACTGATGTAAGCCCGTAATCTCTAAATATCTTCCAATATTTTTATATATTTAGTGATAAGTCTCAAACTATGCATATTATTTAGGAAAATATTAATTTAATGAATAATATAATAAAAAACCCCCTCATTCCTTATAAATACCACCCCTTAAAACCTCTTTTCCTCACAAATCTATAGCCTTGAAGCTTGAAAAATTTCATCCCAATCCACTTCCCATGAATCTCGGACCACATAAATGAGCCTATGGACTCAAAAAATTTACCAAATTCTTTTTTAAAATGGGTTCCTCAAGGAAAAGATTTCAAGAGGTTAAATCCCCTTTCATTTTTTTAATGTATATTCATTTTTTATCTTTTCATTTTCTCTCCTATAATCCCATAATCTAAGTGGAATGAAAACTATAGTATATTATATAAACTATACTTATATTATTTTAATGTAATAATTCATCATTAAACACCTTATCCTCTGTATTTTATTCTAAACAATGAAATCATCATTCGTGATGTGTCGATTTACCTCCATCATCAATGATGCATTATAATTTTATTTTAACACCATTAAAGATTGATATAAAACCATTATAATTATTGATAAATATTTTAAAATTTATGTAATAATTTGTTTTTATTATTATAGAACTATGTTATATATTTAATATTAAATAATAATAATAAACGTGTTCGTTGCGATTAAAAAATGCAAAAATAATCTAAACGATTACCACTATCATTTTATTTAAGGAATAATCCTAACATATGAATATATATATTTATAAGAAAAAATAATCATCTATAATTTTATTAATATCATATAATTTAAATAGTGGATAATTATCCCTATTTTATATGATCTTTCATGCATTTATACCAGTTAACTACTCTTGAAACCCCAAAAAATGTACTCCCATGGAATGACAGAATTAAACTCCCCAACTCATAATAATATACATAAAAAAACTTAATAAATTAAAATGAAAAAAAACATTTATCAGTGGTTCTAAAGTTAATAATTAATGAATCTAGTATTATTATCCAGGATTATAATGTGAATAAATAAATCAAATATTAGGTTAGGGATCCTTGAACCCAGTTTCCCTTATTTGGGATATTCCACTTTAATTCAAAATTTTAGTATGAATGTGATTTTAATATTACTAAAAGATAATTTCATGGTCCTTCCCTTTTTATTTCTAGTAAATACATGCTTTTTATCTGATTTAATTTCAAATGAAAATATTCTTTCCAAAGGAACTATTCTTTCTAAAAGATACACACCTTTTATCTTCTATAGAGAATGTTTCTTCTTCAATCATGATGGATGAATCTTATACATATTATTTTATTCCATATTTATTTTTTAACCCAAATGTTTATTCATGAAGTTATACTTTATGAAATTATTCTGAAACCCATTTACATTCCATGGGTTATTTTATGTCCAACATTGATATAAGATCTATGTGGAATGCATGATTATGTAAATGTTATGATGTGATGGGTGTACCTGGAATTATATAGCTCTATATGGAATTGGGTTGTGTGAAGTATCTCATGTGATAATGTGGAATATGAATAAAAATGATGATATATTTTGTTCACAATAACGATTTTATTGTTACGCAGATATGTTATTTAGGAACATGATGCTAGCTTTATTCACAACAATGGGTGGAATTTGAACACTTATAAAAGTTGCTTCATTTTTATGCATTTACACATTACATGATTCGATCAAATACTTACTTTCATGATTATGATGCCAATACTAGGTTTTTTTATTATGATGATTATTATGATCACCCATGTTATATTTATTCAAGTTCTAATCTATCCTCTTTATTATGATCACCCATGTTATATTTATTCAAGTTCCATTCGAGTTATTTATTCAATAATAGTGAATGTACGATTTGAATATGGTACTATGCATTCTTTCATATATTGCAATTGTTGTTGAACTATTGAAGCATACCCTTATATATGTAGGGTGAGTTATCTATGAGAAGAAAAAATGGGGATAACATTTTATCTAGAGAATATAACTCCACCCATGTTGATTTTTGTGGACTAAACCTCCTAGAAAATCTGGTCTCACATCCTTTGGTGGAGTTTGATGCTATATTGGGCATTGATCAGTTGTATTTATTAAAATTCAAATCAATAGCTAGGAAAGGGATATCACTCTTCACATCATGGGGAATCCTACAATTATATAATATTTTAAGGAGGATAATGAATCTCTTTCATAGTATTCATATCAATTGTGGATGTTATTACCTTATGATAAATCATATATATCTCAAAATATTGGTTCAAAGAATATAATCATGTTTGATAATATTCCCATTGTGAGGGACTACACTAATATGTTCCCCAAAGAATTCTTTTTGTTTTTCTCATGAAAGAGAGGTTGAGTTCTCAATTGAACTTATTACTGGGTCCCTTGAAATATCAAAGAAACCTTATAGAATGGACACTATTGAGTTGGAGGAACTAAAGAAGAAGTTACATGAGAATATGTAGAAGGGTTTTACATAGCACAGTTCTTCACAATGGGGAGTTCAAATCCTCATCATCATGAATAAGGATTGATAAATTACACTCTTCATTGATTATCATGAGGTTAAAAAATCAATATAATGAACTAGTATCCCCTTCCATGGATACATGACTTGTTAAATCAACAGTGTGGGGCCACATATTTCTATAATGTGGACCTTCAGAAAGGGTTTCATCAATTAATGTTAAGGAAGGTGGATATTCCCATGTCCCCATTTGGAATGAGGTATGGAAACTAGGTGTTAATAGTGACACAATTAGGATTCACTAATGCTCGAGATATATTTGTAGACATGGTGAATAGAGTATTTAGAAACCACCATGAAACATTTGTGGTAATATTTATTGATGTTGTTGCGATATACTCCTCGAGAAATGTGGCATGTGGAGCATTTGAAAATTTTTTTGAGGACATTTAAATGATTTTATTTTTGTAATGTACAGTAAATGAAATATCTGGATAGAAGAAGTATAATTATTAAGGCTTGTTATCACCATAAAAAGAATATATGTGGAACCATTCAAGTCAATGGAAATCGAAGAGTGTTCCCGGACAACATATATATTGGAGATTTATAGTTTTCATGGTTTATATAGGTACTAATAGTGAATTTTGGATAACATATCATGGTTTTCAATCCCAATAAAAAAGCTTACATGGAAGGGGGAAAAGTTTTTCTGGACTAGTAAAAGTGATTACTATATCAAAGTGTTGAAAAAGAGGCATGCCACTACACCAGCACTCACATTTTCAACAAGTGGGGAACTAATTTTGGAATTCAGAGATGATTAAATGAAGGTCATATGTTATGTACTAATTAAAAATGACAATGTGATATCCTACACCATAATAAATTTTAAACTTCATGAGAAAAACCTTCACATGCATGATTTGGAGTTGGCAACTGTGAACATCAAATTAAAAAATTTGAAGGAATTATCTCTATAAGAAGAAGTGTGAACTATATATTGTTCATAAGATCGTCAAAAATATATTCACATAGAAGGCTTTCAATATGTTCCAGTGAAGATAATTAGAGCTAATCAAGGATTACGACTGCACAATCCACTACCATTATGGAAAATAGAATAAAGTGGTGGATTCTCTATGTATAAGGGATAGAGAAACAATATAAATGATGTGAATTGAGAAGGATAAAATCTACATGGATATTTAAATTATGGAAATTGGAATAATTATAGAATGAATATAACCAATTCGTTCTCAACTAATTTCTCATCCATCATTCACAGAGAAAATAATCTCAATGAAATGATGTGGAAATTCAAAAGAAAGTGGATTCCATGAGAAATGGAAAATAATTAGAGTTCAGAATTTTTGAGAAAGGAGTTGTAAGGTTTGGTTCATTACTATGTGTACCCACAAATTATGAGATAAATAATGAGTTTCTTGGTGACACACATAGCTCATTCATCACTATTCACTAAGGGAGAAAAAATATACACAAAGATCTTTGAGATTACTATTGCTGGGATATTATGAAAATGGTTATCACTGAATATACATCAAATTGTCTGGTATGTATGTAAGAGAGGTATGAATTGAAATAATCTAAATGGGAAACAAAACCTTTACCCATACCAACATGGAAATACGAAAACATCACTACAGATATTTTCATCAGCCTTCTAAATACATCCAGAGGAAAAAATTCAATATGGATGGTTGTGGTTCATCTCCCAAATATGTTCCAATTTCTCATGAATCAATAATACTTCTCATTGGATCAAATTCAAAATATATACATTAGACAATTGGTAAGGTTGTATGTATTACCATTATCAATTATATCTGATAGATTTTATAGATTCACCTCTATGATCATGAATAGTCTCCAAAATTATATAAATAAAAGATGAACCTATTTATATCATATCATCCTCCAATTGTTGGTCAATATTAGCAGATTATACAAAAACTATAGTACATGTTAAGGGAATGATTTGTGTACTTAAAAGTGGGATAGGACCAACATATTCCTCAAGGAGAGTTCTCTTACAACAATAGTTTCCACTCAAGCATCCAAATGCATCCATATGAATCCCTTTGTAGGGAAATATGTAGAACAATGGATGTTGTCATGAAGTTAGTGAACGTAAGATTCAAGGACATAAAATGCTTGAAGGAATGGTGGAAAAAATTAAAACCATTCAACATAACACCAAATCATCCCATAGTGTACAGAAAATATATTCACACAATCATCGATGGGACCTAGATTTTTTGGTGGGATGCATGGTATTCAATTGTACATGTCCACGGATGAGGATCTTTAGATTTGGGAAGAAGGGAAAGTTATGTCCTAGGTACATCGGTCCATTCTAGATTCTTAATCATGTTGTAGTTACATCCAATCGACTATCACCTCTACCTAACATGAATCACGTACATGGTGTATCCCATATATTCATTTTGAATAAGTACATATAAAATCCTTTATTAGTACTAAATCTAGATGTGGTGTAGTGGGAAAATGATATCTCTTATGAGGAGAAACCAGTGATGATCTTAGACCACAGTGATAATGTTCCATGAAAAGAGAATACTCAAATAGTTAATGTAATATGGTGGAATTATAAGTATGATGAGGAAACATGGGAATCAGAGGAAGGGATGAAAGACAAGTAACCTCACTTGTTTCCACCACAGCATGTAAGACAAAATTTCGAGGGGAAAAATTCATTAGGATAAATAATGGAACAACCCAGAATTTTATCAATAGAAAGACCCTTTAGATAAATATTAAATATATCATAAATAACATAAAATAACATATAGAACACAATAAATACTTTATAAATAAATAATGAATGAAATAGGAACTATTTATGGATGTTAAGGAACCAATTCTGATGATATAATAACTTGACCATTGGAACTGAATGATGACCATTTGGAATTGTAATCCATCAAATTTATTTGTAACCAAAAAAATAAAATAATAAACAATTTTTGGAATCTTATAAAATTAAATGAGATATAATTATACCATAATATAAGTTAATAAATGTTTCACAACTAATAAATTAAGTGTTGGTATTTTTTGTAAGTCGTAAAAATTTTATTATAATTTTAAAAATAATATATATCTTTAAAACAATATTTATATTCATAATTTTTTTAGAATTAATATTTTGTTGTCTATATGTTATAATATAACTATATAAATCTGTAATTAATATTTCAAAGCATTTTAAAATTTCTTATAATATTAAAATCATTAATTTTTTAAGAAATGATTATTGTATTAAAAATTAAATTTCTCACACGTTGAAAATTAGTTTCATAAAAATTAGTCCTATTTAAATTTCTATACATCAAAAAATGTTTAGGATGAATTCTAGGGATTTTTATAAAACTGTTTTATTTTTGGTGAATCGTGAAATTTAATAATTGATATTATATACTAAATACAAAACATATTGATTCATAAGTTATGTATAGATGAATTAAGACAATAGTATTTAAAACTACTTAATTAGTTAAATATATATAGTTATATGTCTCCAACTAGTTAAAGTGTTGATCTAAAATAATAAAATTAATAAAACACCCCTCTCCTCCTTTATTAATACTACCCCTCACCGCCTCTTCCCCTCACAACTCCAAATCAATTATGCTTGTATAATTTTTACACAATCCTACTACCAATACCATTCTCAGCATCTAGTGGCCTTTGGTCTTAATAAAATACTGAAACTAATTTCCATAAGGATTTCTTCAAGGAGAAGAACTAAAGATTTTAAATCCTCTTTCATTTTATTTTAAATTATTTTTAATTTCATTTATTTTCTTATTCTATACTTACCTCCCTTTATCCAAGTGTAATGATACTACAGTATCTAAAATATACTGAAATTTTATTATTTTAATCGAATAATTAATCATTAAAACTTTTTCTATAATTCCTTTTATTATAAAAAAAGGAAATCATCATTCATGGTGTATCAATTTTCGGACATCATGGATGATGTGTTTTCATTTTCATTTATCTCATTAATTCCTGGTCATAAAACCATTATAATGGTTGAGAAATTTTTATAATGTATTTTATAACCTGTTTTTATGTTATGACACTAATTTACATAAAAAAATTAAATAATAAAACCAAATGAGATCGTTTTGATAGAAAATATCTAAAAAAATCGAAACGATTACCAATATCATTTTACCTAATGAATTATCCATATATATAGAAAAATATACATAATTCAATTTATAATTCTCTATGTTCAATAATAGAATATAATTTCAGGTATGAAAATTTATCCACATTTTACATGATCTTTTATGGATGTATATAAGTGGACCGATCCTAGAATCCCAGAAAATGAAGACTCTTGGAACGAAAGAATTGAACTATCAAACTGATAAAAATGGCCATAAAACATTATACAATTAATGTGAATCAAATAAATGTATAAGGGTATTGGATTTATTAATTACTAATTATAATTTTATTATCTAGGATATTAAATTAAATACTGAATTCAAACATAAGGCGTGTTGATTATTGAACTAGATTTCCATTCATTAGGATATAGATCATTCCGGAAAATAATTAGTATAGATGGTATTTTATTATTCTTATAATATAATTTCATTTCCATTAACTTTTCATTTGTAGGATATTCATGACTCCAATATTATTTTATGAATGATGATAATATTTTTTTTAAAAAGAACTATTATTTCTAATAGAAACACTTTATTTTTCTTTTCTAGAGAATGTTTCTTCTTCACTCATAATTATTTCTCATTATACCAAATATGTTATTCCATTTATTTGGGAACCCCCACGATTATTCATGAATTTATTATTTATGAAATTCCCACAGAACCTATTTCCTATCCATGAGTTATTTTATATCTATGATTGATATACATTCTACATGTAATGCATGATTATGTTAATTTTATAATGTGACAGATGATCTTGGAATTATATATTTCACTAATAAATTGGTTATTGTGACGTATTAGATGAGATAATGTGGAATTTATGCTAACACAACTCTAGCTTTGTTCATAATGTTTCTATTATGGCTATACACATATGTTATGTGTGTACATGATGATAGAATTGTTCACAAATATGTGTAGTATTTCACCACTAAGACATGATGTTTCATTATTATTCATTTCCATATTCGGTTCCATTATTTAATTCTTCTTGTCATGATTTTGATTGTAATACCATGCTTATGTTATGATGATTATGATTACTCTCACCCATGTAATATTGATTCATATTCTTATCTATCCTCTTACTACGCTTTTGGATCACCACTTTCATTGATGTATATTCTCAAGTGACTACATGTACTAATAAAATAATGCGGGACACTAAGAAACTAAATAATAAATAATTAAATTAATATTTAACTATTATTATGTAAAAGTTATGATTGGTCATAATTTTCTAAATAAACTAAACCTTGGGATCATGGTTCTGTAACGGGTTCCTATTGTTTATCTTTAAAATGAAATTATAATCATGTAATAAATGTAGTGTCTCAATGTTTGGAATACCCCCATAATTTTACAATGTACTCATTCTCTTGTGATCATTCGGCCTTAATCCATGCCTATGATTGTGCGGATCCTCTATGATTCCCTCTTCATGAATTAATAAAACTCCCATGGTTCCCCTTCTAGGAAAATCTAACACCATTGATTCTTGTACCATAATATGTGAACCATTATTCATTTTGAATAGTGTTACCTCTCCCATTCACCTAGATTATTTGATGTACACCCACTACACATGACCACATAACCCCTTGTATGACATCTTTGAGGTCATGTGAGTCTAATGAATTAGGAAACTTAATGATGAACCATCATATAGAGTTCACATAAAAATATGTGAATCTATTGAACACATGAGGGCCCATAGTGATTCAACCTCCTTTTCCATGAAAACCCTCACACATGCTCCTCAAATATGAGCTATTAGAAATAAACTCTCTAGAAAAAATAATTGGCCATTTTGCTGAGGAATGATAATTTGGGGATGAATCCTCAAATATCAGGACATATGAGTGATCATGTACATGTTCATGATTTTTCACAGTGAAAGTCTATTGAGATCATGATCTCAAAGGACTCCTCACTGGTCTTATGATTCTCTTATGTGGACATGGACAAACCAATTCATACATAACACAATCAATGTACATGCCAAGTTGATCATACAAAGGTTTCATGTAAAATTTAGCATGGTTATTTGAATGTGTCATGTATAGTATAGGTTGATCTCATGATAACTAATTGACACATATTCATTGTCAGTAGATTGCCTATGGACATGATAAGTGAATATTGTGACAACTTTTAGACATGATTTTATTTTCATGTGAACTACCATTGACATGTCAGGCGTTGTCCTATGAAATTATTTAGGACATGTCAGGATGAGCATGCGATAGAACAAACACATGTCCTCTTAGATCATGTGCATAACATTATAAATTTCTTCTTTAATAATGTGAAGAATATTGGAGATGTTAGTAAGACACCCTTGAATGTGTCTATCACGTTAAAACGTAACCCTAAACATGTTGGTTGGAGAATCCATATATGTCTAGCGGGCAGACAACACATGTCTGGAAAATCCCCGGAGATATGTCCATTTCATTTGGATATCACACATAGAATCATTCAATGTGGACCCCAACCATCAATTGTTAGCCTCATTCCCCCTTTTTAATAGAATCTTTGTTGATAAGATATGGGTACACACTCATGAGGCCCCTATGTTATAATTATCTCATAAAAAACATTCATGATCTCCATATATCATTATATGTATGAATATCTAGAATGTTATTTCAAATGGTATTACATCCTATTATAATCCCCTACCATTCCAAATGCCTTTAGGGTAACAATAATATCCCTACGTTTTATCACTCACCATTTCCCATCAGTAGGTTAAGGGGTAACTAAACCATTAGAACACTGATGCCTATCCAAAAAGAATATGAAGGACACCTTCTTATGCCCCAAAAATTAATTTGAATGTACTTTGTTATATGTATCTCCATATCTCATTATTCCATCATCCATCCTTTTCTATTAGTGGATGATAATGGGGTTCATACATGGAAATCATTTTATGTGTAATCGCTGACTATTCCCATAGATTCCCTAAAACCATCAACAGATTAAGGATGAATAGAACTACAATGAATCTGATTCGAATTATAAATAGGATATGTTGGATTCTATCCTAAGCCAAATATCTCTACCATACACTCCATGAGATGTTAAATAATACTTCTTAAAGGGAAACTATAATGTGTTATCACTTTATAGATATTCTCATATTCAGTGTGTCCAATCTTATGCTACATATTAATTTTAACACATGGCATGAATCATGTGGTCAGAGACACTAGTGATGATTTTACCAATAACATGATAATAATTCCCCATGTATATGCTCATCATTGGGATGTACTGATTACATCTCACCACAACTCAAAGTTCCATACTCCTAATGATATAATCTGGTGAAACCTTATATACATATATCCCATAATGGGACCATACTGTAATATATCTGATTACGCATACATCCGTAATGATAACTACATTGAATCTAATTACTAACTTAAACTTTGAAAATTGGAAGCCTCATTGAGGTTTGATCCCATAATTCACATCCTTACAATATAATGTTAAACTGCATGGATCAGTCCAATCACATGACCATAAACCATGGAAAATGAACAATGTGGTCGTTGCTTCATATTATTAATAGGATATGATGGATCACTTGTTGAGGTTCAATCCTATATATAAGAACCTACAAACTCCCTAGATGACAATAAACTCCAGATTGTTCGAGAAATGTTTTTAACTAAAGTATCATAAATAATGGAAGTAGTGGTGGAAATCCTATGATGTGTAGAGAGTAGTTTTGATCAATACATGATATTTATAATGTAATTGACATAATGGTAATCAATTCCATATCTGGGAATGGAAATATTTTGTGAACATATCTTAAATCTATAATATAGTCCTAGATTAGGAAACACTTCCATATAGAGGGGTATGATGAGCTCGAACTTCCAAACTCTCAACCAAAGTGAGTTTCTTTGTGTCATTGGGTATGAAACCAAAATGACAACTATGTATTTGAAATAAATTACATAATCAGTTAGGGATGTGGGAACTATTTGGATTTTTTAAGAAATAATGTCAAATTGTAAATTTGACGTGATTTATTGAGAAATTAATTGAACCCCCCAAAATGAATCACTCAGGATAAACCACATCCACATCATCATGAAGAAAAAAATGGTGAACCCAAAATAAAATTCTTTAATTGAGTTTTCCCTTTCATGGTTTACATTGGATATAATTTTAGTCCCCATCAGGTCTAGTTTGTTCGGCGCATTTCTCAAAACATAATGGAGAACCCGACATGTTTTTTTACTCAGTTGAACCTTGAATAAAATGAAGTGACCACCACTTTATTCAGAAACTATGAATATAATTTATTGAAAATTTACTATTAGATATTATGTTAGTATAATAATGATTATTATTTTTTCTCCAATAAATTCCATATTCCTTATAGTTGAAATGGCATCATCTATTGTAAAAATAGATTTAATGATCACCGAAAAAACTTCTTTGGTCCTAATACCCTAATGTACGATGTCACCAATACCCCAAATCCAGTACTAGTTGGTGAAGATATTGGTTCAGGAGTACTAAAACAATGGATCCATCCCAACTTGGGAATCAAGTCATGGATTCCTTATAAGGATTAATTCCCACATACCATATTTCATGTGATAGTTCACATGTTGGAAAGTGGCCCTTGTTTCCACATTCAACCATTTTGGGAGCCGATCTACAATGTGCATTAATGAATACCTTCCCAAACCAAGAGAGGTGGATGTAAAATATTATCATGTAAAATCACTCACTTATAAGTTATATAAGAGGGTGCTCATCTATTCTGGTAATCATAATCGACATGTGACCATGATTCCACAAAAGATGTAGAGGAGGTCTTGCATAAACCAACTATCCACAAATGGAATCTAGTAAAAGAGCCTTCCATGGGTATCCGAATAATTATGCTCTGGGGAAGTTTTATATAACTACTACCAGTAATCTATTTAAGTCCCATTAGTGTATCTTTAAAGTGGCCCAGAATGAATTTCATATCATCACTAGTCAAGAGCCTCTAAAATTATAATAGTTAGCCTTGGTGATTGTGAAATCAAAGGGGGAAACCCAAATAACATGGTTGGGGGTTTTTTATCATATTTTACCTTTTTATCGTCTTCAATATAGGACCCGACCACTCAAATGGTACCATTGGAACCAAATACTAAAATGTTACGATGGCCACTAGCCCCTCAGATAGTATCATGAGAACCAACCCATCAAAAGGTATTGTTGTAATCGAACCTCAAAATGGTAAATCAACCACTGACACAAAAAATGTGATACCCCATTGAAGAGGGAAACCTACAATCTTATGTCTTGGTCAATATTTTACCAATTGAATCTAAGGACATCTCACTGGACAAATACTAGCACACTCATAATGAGTATACAAATTTCATCAAAAAGATATAAGGTTTACCATAGGTTTTTCTAAATTTAACATCTTAAATAGAAAAATAAGTGCTAAAAAATGTCACATAAGAATAAACTGATCATTTTACCGACCATTTTGGGATTTTTGAGGATAATGATAGTGGATCATATGACTACTGGCAGTAGTGGATTCAGTCTCTGGGGTCGATATTGGGAATATCATCATCATTTACTCCCCCAAACATCGATAGAAGAAAGGGTGTTGTCCTGGATTCAACCGACTATCCCCTTGAGGATGATAAAAAAAATTTATAGAGGAATAGATCACGGAACTAAAATGATAAAATAGGAAACTATAGGAAATAATTGATGGAATTCTATTAGAATCTAAAACTCATAATGATTTTTCCGGAACTAAGTATGGATGTCCACTTTCTAGTGAAGTACCTCAACTAACACGGGTGGGGTAATTTTCATATTTTTCATCCAATCATTGGGTAAAATCCATACATTATTCAACTTCACATAATCCCATAGGGTTGGGAACATTTCCATATTTGAAACCTTATCATTGGGGATATTTTAGAAGCCATCTTACTCTTGACACTTCAACAAAGCTTCCATGTGTGTTGGGATATTTTAGTCCTCAGGAAGAATCTACATCATCTAATAACCATAATTTTTCAACACATTCTCCCAGTCTAATAAAGAATTATACTCTACACCCTAGACTCCAAATTCAGCATTGTGTATATACCAACATTTTTATAGATAACACGTGGAAGAATCATTATACTTCTAAATCTCAAGAAGACATACTTATGAAAGTATATTACTTTTGATCAAAACTTGTCCCTAAGTACTTTTATTATTAAATAAAAAATGTTTTGTTAGAGCCCCCAACGATGAGAAAGTTGAGTGAGGCATGGATGACCAGATATGAAAATCATTTCCCATACTATAGATATTTAAGGAACAAAAAGAAATGTTTATTTTTCATTAAATATTGCATTTGGGTGTAGATAGGCATGGGGATATTGGAACAACTGACACCTTAATCCCTACACCAGTCATTTGGGAACTCAGAACAGGATGCACATGTTGTGAATTAGAGAATACAATAGGTACCTCTCAGGTATAGGCATCCATCATTGAATAAAAGATTGAAAAATCTTTCTCTTTCCAAATAAAAAATGTACCCCTATTTTTTACTATTCCATTGAAAATGGTTTTGATGAAACTACCAAAAATGAGAAAGCCAAATGAGGTATGGTTGATAGTCCATGACAACCATTTACCCAAAAATAGACTTCATTCAATCAAAATAGAGAGATTATGTGTTTCGAATATTGGTGGGATAGACTAGTAATTATGGTAATGAGAGAGTTAGTGGATCATGTAACTCATTAAATATGCATTAGAGTTATCCAAGAATCATCAAAAGAGCCACTCTGTTGATAGCTTATTCACATCATCATTACTGCAATACATTAAAATGCATGGACAATGCACTTACCACAAGTCATTAAAAAAATGGTTACAGCCTTTACTAAAATATATTAAAATGAATGGTTGATGTCCTTACCATATGAAAATTAATTACATAGGTAACATCCATTCCATGTGATGTTAAATTACATGGATGATGTTCTTACTACATGACACTTCACTACACGGGTTTATTGAACATAATTCGTCTTGATTCTAATTATAATGAGATCGGTAGGGATAATTATATCCTATATCTTGCAGCATTCATTTATATTTACATCCATACCAGTGGAAATTAAATTTCACGGATGATATAATTTCTGCATAACACTAAAATATATGGTTTCTTATGTCTGTTCCACATATTAATAAACTCCAAGAAACACATCATAGTCAAAGGATGATAAAAAATATGACATATTAATATTTTGGAGACATTTCCTAAATCGTGTGGAAATTGTAGTTTTTATATGTACCACAGGTACAAAATGACCCCAATCCCAATTATATCAAAAAATCTCCAAATTCCACTCAATCACATACTAAGGTTTTTATCTAAACAACACCCTCTCGAGATACATCAATATGTACATCAAGTACACTTGTTCGAATGCAAATTTTTTTGGACCAGAGCAATCAGGATCATATCAATTCTTGTTCCAAAAATTTATACTATTATATATTAGTATCAAAAATCAGAAAAGTATAAATCTATTTCCCCGTGCAAAAATGAAATAAATATATTTATTTGGAATAAGATGGAATTTAGTTAGATTTTAACCCCACTTTGATCAAAAACATCAACCAACGTATCATGAATGTAGAGTGAATACGTGCACATATTCTTCTACATAACCTATTGATGTTTTATTAATTTGTTATAGTAGTAGAGGTGAATCGTCGATATATTATAGTTATGATTCATGGATAAGAATATATTGGCATCTAATCAGCTAGGGCAACACAACACTGTGATTAGATGGAATATTTTCTACTTCAGAGTGAGCACATATCTTTTCTCCCTTCCCTTAGGATTATCAAAAAATTCCATAAAAGGATGCGGCATAAGGATCACGATCATATTCCCATTCCAATTGGGGCACACCATGTTAAAGAAGTACATAATTCATCATTTGATCACATTCCTTTCGAAAAAGACCGAAGTTATATTATAAAGGCATAGGATTGGGATCATAACCTGGTTTTATCTAGGGAATGTTAGTATAGAACATGCCTCAGGAAAGGATAATATTTCTATGGAAAAATGTCATGTGGCATAATTCAAAGGATCCAGATTAGGCTCATATCCTTGTTCTGACCGAGTCTCACAAAGTGACAACATCACATGCCTTATGATATGCTCATTTTAATGTCAACAAATTTACTCAAAATATTATTGTATTTTACATGAGAATTCTCATATCCCTTCTCCCATTCCAAATATATTTCATCATTTTATGTATGGGAATTCATATTTATAATGGTCTCTTACTCCTCAAGACATGATCAAATACTATCAAAAAATATTAGTGATTTGTTTTAAAGGACAAGGATTAGTCGTATATTTCTGTTTTCGATGATGCCCACCTTGTGTGAGCAGAATAATACTCGGGGTATGCACATATACTTATTAGAGAAACTCATTGACATAATTATGTATCTTCTCAGAAGACGGCTCATATTCCCATAGTAGGAGAACGTTATCAATATATTTTTGTAGCCATTTTAAAGCATGTGTATATTCCTACTCAACATCAAAAGGCTGGAATCCATATTCCTATCATGATGTGGAATGAGGGTCATACCCCAGACCAGCTCAATGATAATTATCCTTTATGTGTTTTAGAGATATTATACACACCCTAATGATCTTTTGAGTCTTCAAATGAACCATAAAGTGTCATTTATCTCCATAATCCTCTTTATTGTAGTGTGGAGAGGGAATGCATGGACAATTCTCATGAAAAACTACATGGTTAACCACCCCATGATAATATCCTCTAATGAAATATAAATCCTCCCATTTCAAATACTCTACCAAATAGAGATGTTCTAAAGAAAACGAGACACCATTATATAAAAAGATTATCAAAGCACAGGGCTTAATCATATATAGTGCCCCATCAACCATCAACATCACTTCACCACAATCAGTAGGTGACCTAAAGAGGAATCCTCATAGGTATGACAAGGTAATGACATATATCATGGATGATGAGGAGTTTGAAATGGATATATTGTGATTTTTATCCAAAACCAACCGCTCAAACATGTTTGAAACCATTACCACATCCAATTACGAAATCTCAAACATGTAAAGCATAATGAGTATGATTTATATTCACCCTAATATATAGGTTAAATAAAAAATATTACAGGATGGGTTCCTCCCCTATCATAGACATGGGGGTCACCTCCAAATCATGAATATGGCCCGACACCAAGAATTAGAAGATGTTAACAAATACATATGGTATGTTGTCTCTACATCATGAGAACTCTCTAAATAAATGGGAAAGCACTGTCAATCATTTTCTAAATTGGGAAACATCATCCCAACAACATGAAATTAACCTATAAAGAGTACGTCTTGGCCGCATGATGTTAAACTATATGGATCTTATCCTACCAGTGAGACGTTAAATTACATAGTGTCTCTTGTCCTGATCCCTTGACATTAAACTGAACAAAGATGTTCTAGAATAAGACATTAAACTAAAAAAATGTCTCTTATCTATTTATAATGATGTTAAACTAACAATATATATCATCAATAGCTAATTATTTTTATCTATATAGGGATCATATTATCCCAGTGAATTTAAACAATAATAAGAACATCCTCACTATATTATGTTATACTAAATGGATCCCCAAATGATTCATCTTCATTCACATTGGGTGAACCCCTTTTGGTCCACATAATTTTAAAATATATGGATAAAATCCTAATCACATGATGTTAAACTACATGGAATATGTCCTCATTGCCTGATGTTAAGCTTGAAGGGTTGTGTCACCTCGCTAATGACTCACCGAACATGAGCTAGATTTGTGTTAAAGAAGGATGAAATTCCTCCATCCCTATGTGAGAGTAAGATCCTGGGAGGGAAAACATTCTTTTAAGAACTATATGTCTATTTATTATTTCCATAACTAGATACATAGTGGCGCCCAAACCTCTATTGTGAGCCCCAATCATATTATTAATTTCCATTTACTTCAGGTGACCTAATTCCTTACAAGAAGATGTTAAATTTCATGGATATTTTCCTCTCCACACGAAACTAACATGAATAGTCTCCATGAAATATGTTTGACTTTATTCCTTCAATAAAAGGATACAGAGTGATGGTCAAACCTCCATTTTTCATCCCAGCTACAACACTCCTCTTATTTCAAGTCATGTCACCCATGTCGTCACTGCAATATGATATACTTTATGAAGGATTTCCATTCAACATGACATTAAACTGAACATGTTTCTAAAACTACAAATGGACTGATTCTCATTATAATGAGATATGTAGGGACACCTAGACCCCATATTTTGGACCAACCACCACACGATACAAAATACACCTTTCCTTTCTCCAAATTTCCTCCATGCCATGGGGAACATTTTCCATTCCTTACTTATCACACTGATCATAGATCACATGAGATTGTGAATGATGGTTTGGGATTCCCCCACCATGAAAAAGGAAAAACCTTTACAACATGGTTACCACAATTTTTAGTAAAATTCCATAAAAGGCACACCATGATCCCTCTCCAAATGACATTAAACAATACCTATGATGTCCTTTTCATAAAAAACTTCATTTTCTTATGGATCTGTCCTGAGAGGACAACTATTGATGGTGTTTTTCTCCCAAAACACCCCAATTAAAGAAAAACATGTGACTTGATTCCTATAATTACTAGATATGTAGTGATTACCTAATCTATAATCCTAGTTCCACTCACAACATGGAAACATAAAAATACCCCCATGAATGCGTGCATGTAGGAAATGCTTATAGAGCTCTTATTTAAGAACAATGTGTGGGTTGATTCCCATTACCATGGGATACATAGTAATCCATAGACATATATTTGTTGGACCATCCACAACAGTACTTTTTAACATAAGGGAGACTATGAGTTTATATAATGATGTTAAAATGCCTGGTATCAGAATATCTACATGCTTCCTAGATGTTGTCATCACAAGACACATAGTGAATCATTGATCTCTAATCCTAGGTCTGGCCATAATAATCAAAAGTGAAAAGTACCCTATCTTCATATTTGTCAAACCTGCAAAAGGAATTTATCATTAAAGAACTATGTGGGGCTTGATTACAGTCATCATAGGATATGATGGATTCCCATATATTTAATTGTAGACCCAGGTATGAAAAACAATGAAAAATTACAACCCCAACTACATAATAGATAAGTCATACAATATCACTCTGCCTATATATGAGTTAGATATACATAGGCAATTCTCATTTACTTAATATATATCCCATTGTTATTTTCACATCGGTTCCCATGTCCTTACCTTATGAAGTAATACTAAAAGGAAATTTTTTTACCTATTGTATGATGTTAAACTACAAGGTGAATGACCTGGTTACATGTCATTAAAACT
Organism: Viscum album; assembly: GCA_963277665.1. Lineage (NCBI taxonomy): Eukaryota > Viridiplantae > Streptophyta > Magnoliopsida > Santalales > Viscaceae > Viscum > Viscum album. The sequence continues at coordinate 1,100,394,619 of OY728157.1, forward strand.
GAACAAAAAAAAATTCCCAACTGCATGACACTAAAATTTATAAGCTATCATCCATTTTCATCTCTTATTAAAGGATTATTATATCCTTACCCCGGTCAAACAAAGTATGGGTTGTCATTATCATCTTTTAAGAACCACTATTCAAAAATAACACTTCTTTTCTTAAGCAACAAGGGTTACCAAAAACCTTTAATATCCCTTAAAAAATAAAAGTTATATCTTTATATGAACTTTCTATTGATGCATTGAGGATTAAGCCAACCAACCACAGACATCAAGACCAGATACAAGTTCCTTTTTGACCGTTAATAGTCTAACATCACTTTCGTAGAGCTCATCACCTTAGGGGTTTTAGTTCCTTCCCCATTATGCATGTCCCGTATCATTGCTAATGAAACTCTAACCTCTAACCATGATTTAAAACATTTTATTCTCCCTTTGAATTTGTTTTGGAGTACTCTTCACCATGGTTTCCTAATTTGGATCTTTTTAACACCCCCTCATATTCGTTCCTTGTGTGGCATGTACATAAAATTCATGCACATTGGTAAAATCAATATGACCTTAAACCCTATAAATTTATGGTCCAAATTAAAAGGCCTTAATATTATATAGAATGATATAGAAAAAATTTCAGGTTGAAAATCCACAAAGGGAATATGGAGGAAAATCCCAATCTCCACCCTCTTATGGTACATGTCCATTGTTTAAGAAATAGATTAAAAACAAATAAGTCATAAATCATATAAATCATGATTTACGGGCCTCATAAAGTAAAATCTATACTCACTAAATCCCATCGTCCTGGAGAAAGATAGTTTAATGGATTTTATCAACTCCCCACTATGATAACATTTTCACTATGTAGCGAATCTACTTTTAGAGTGAAAAAATTGCATACATTTTCTATAAATCAAAATTCATGATTTAAATAGCTTGGTTCATTAGAAACTTTTCACTACTCTTAGAATTGAAAAGATATATCTCATTTTATACTATTTTTGAGACATTAGAGTTTATACCAACAAAATAGGAAATAATATCCCAATATTAGGGACTTTCATATTTTTGTGAGTCTGACGTCACTGTGATAGAAGCCAACACCTGAGGGTGTTCTAGGCTATTCTATGCATGATTTTCCCATACCTTACAGATGAACTGAGTACATTAGACTATTATTTAGAATCCACATAAATACACTATAATAAATGATTTGGAAATCTCGATGTTACATCAATGTGTATTGTACCATTTTTCAATGCAGGGATGTGGAACTCCATTCCTAATCCTTTTGATGGCCCTCTCCTTGTGAATTAATACAAAAACATATGGAAATTAATTCCCATAAGTACATTTAAACATATATTGGTTTACAAAATAATTCTTGGATAGCTTTTTGTCAATACCCCTCATCATCTATAAGATGCGAGAATCTTCATAAATCATATAGGGCTCTAGGAAAGGAGTTGGGAAAACTATAGTTCAACATGAATATAAGACCTATGGACTAATTCGTAAAGATTTTAACCTAATAGTAAGAGTCATATAATCATAATAAAATGTAAATGTCAATACACATTACCCTAATTTACACCATATAGAATTCAGTAACATAGGGTTTTCTTGGTTTCCCTCGATAAGTATAAACCATTCAATAATAAATCGATTCAAACTCCGGGGTACCTGATTCACAAAAACCAAATTCTAACTAACCTGGTCGACTCTAAATTCCATATGTTTTTAGCATACTCCCATACAATATTAAAAAATTTTCTTGGATGGAGGAAAAGAGTAGAGAAACCTTGATTTGTTTATGATTTTGATGCATAAAGGTCTCAGACATAACATTCAGTGGCATATCATCCTAATAAGAAATGAACTCTAACCCTCATAGCCCAATAAACAGCACAGAGTAACTCAAAAACATTTTGTGTCTGGGGTAATCCTAGGCCTCTCTTCCCCATATTCTATATTCATATATGGAATGTCCTAGAAGAACGAATTAAAACTGCATGGCATAAAGAGGTATGACCTAGAATACCCTAAACTATATCACAAAAAAGTTCCTTGATAGAAGACCCTAAACTACCACATGAAAAAGGTCAGTTCTAAATGACCACATAATACAACACAACTATTTACTCAATGGGAAGACCTTAAAATATCCCACATAATGAGAAAAATTCACTATAGGGTAAAAACTAGAAAATTGAAACCTTGTAAATATTCATGTCTCTTATCACTAGACACACACTTTGTGTGATCCATGAAATATGGATAATTTATAAAATTGATGAAGTACAAAACATTTCAGGTCAAAAAACCTATAAGAAAGTGGCCTTAGGAAAATCCAATTCCATTCTTATTATGACTTCCTCTATATGAATCTATTGAAAGTGTGAGGGAAAATAAATAAAGAGATAAAATGATTGTGGTGGCCACCATATGTACTTAAAAAAATTCTAGATATGCTAGCTATGTCCCTTAACATGGGAATATTTTTGAGTATTCTCCCTTTATTATGGATATTGTTCCAAAATTACCCTTGTAAATCATATGATCTTAGAACAAGTTTAGGAGGTACATCATTGTGGATTCTCATTTTCATGGGCATTCATGAAAATTTATCAAGAGAAACTTGTTGTAAGTTAATAACTCTATCCTAGGTGATTTAGTCTATTTTTTTTACACAAAAAGGATAGCTGTCTTGGATTTCCATGAAATATATCTACTGAAACATGGATATTTACATGTAATTTTTTCACAAAACAGTGACATTACCCTTCTTATAAATGAGCCTGGTTTATGTAAGGACATTCATCATAGAATTATTTATCAATGAACCTATAATCCATGAGAACAAATTTTATCTGTATAGTAGAATATTTGAAAACTATGAATGGTATGATTTAATTATTATGGGTTTTATAGTGATGTAAAATTATTTTTCTTCAGATCTAGCCACAGTATTTATTTCCCCCAATAATCCCCATACTTTACCATGTGATCCCAAGATGATCAAAGAAGATATACCAATGGGGAGTATCAAGTTGTTATCATTTATGAAAAACTCTGAAATCACGATGTTCTAGTTTATATTGTATGATATTAAGGAAGGGTGGCTTAGATGATTCTCATGATGTTATGTAAATAAAAGTACTCATAGTTAGAAGTCTCCCATTGAAAGCACCTAAAATTCTTCTATAAACATATTCTTGACATATTCTCCCTTGGTGATCAATATCAATATCCGTCAAATGTTCATATATTCAAAAAAGTGATCCAAATTTACCTTAGAATCATATTATTTTCATTTCAATCCAATATAATTTTAATACAGGTCATTTTGATGAAACCTATAATTTTTTGACATCCACATTACCGCCAAAGCACTCTGAAGTGTAAAGGATATGCAAAGAATCACAAATATTATTTCCATAAGGATTTATATATAGGAACGTTGAAAATTATGTTTTTATATTTTATTTTTAAGGGTTACATATTTGGATCATAATAATTTTATTTAATCATATTTTCTTAGTATTTATGGGAACCTGTGTTTCCAATAAAAATCCCTTCCAGTACTAACATTTAAATCTGGCTCAATAAAGCATCATAAAAGATTCACCTAGACCATTTCTAGAGTCACAACCCATATATATAGCACCAAAATAATATGATTTACATTAAATCACACACATAAGTGGGTTTTATCCACATTACATGGCGACAACATAGTGGTAGAGTGGGCTGACAAGGGGAGGCGTTGGTAGAGATCAAGAGAAGACCCTTGTATTCCATTATGGATATAATAGAATCCTCCATATCATATAAACTGGAGGAAGGAATAATGAAGATTTCAATATGGGACTCATTTATAATAATAAAATGTTCATCAATTTAAAGAACCATTTGGATATAATCTCACCCATCCTATTTTTGATCCTAATGATCTGACCCATCTGTTCAATCCCACACATTGTGAGTTCATAATATGTCGATATCACATTGTGTAAATTATAACTAATCCCATACAAGAAAAAAGTACTCATATTTTACATTCATCCACATGAGAACCTTCCATCAACGATCATGGAAATCAGTCCTCTACATATAGCATGGAGAATGAATGATTGAAATTATGATCACTCTGATGAAAGGCATGCGACTTCTTCTTACATTCCAATGGTTTAAAATGAAGAAAAAAGGCATTGATAAATATTGTCCCAAGAACCTTTTGCATGCTCTCACATCATCATATTTTTTCATCAGGTAATGATTTATGGATCTTTTGACTTAAAGGATGGATTTCGACGATCCATCATAAGAAGATGTCACAAGAAAAGTAGGTGGCCATCATGACATCACATGAACTCTGATCTCATCACATGAGATTTAAAACTATGATAATCATAAATGATTTTTAGGTTTTATTGGAATAATTAATTTGAATATATTAGAAACCTCTACATGGAAATTCAGATGAAAAATTATGCATCACATGATCAAATAAGTGATCTTTCGATGAAGAACATGAAGTAATCAAGAAGCTATAATCTCTAGTCTTTTATGCAATCATGTGAAAGGAATCCATGGATTGGGATATAGAATCCTTTCATGCCTAAAATGCTAATGGAGGTTCCTTTATGGGAAACTATTCATGTGATCATGAGAGTGAAAACACATGAATGAATAAAGATAACATGTAGCCATCTTGTGGTCATGTAATATTTATCCCACAAATCCTATAACTCTTAATGATAGTGGACATGGAGCCATCCTCATGAAATGATGATCCATTATTTTCCTCCATCTACCTATATTAACCATTCTCCCATTAATAATAACCATGCAATGTAAGGATATGGAAAAGTAGATATGAAGAGCAGAGGAACCTAGATCGCCAGTGATCATACCAAAGAACCTCCATAGGTGATCAAAAGAATCTAAGGTATTATATCATGATGATTTGGTTCTATGAAGATGAACATATAGCTATGCTACAATGTGTTTATACAAAGTAATCACATGACCATGTGATTCCCCATTGGTTCTAAGACTTCACCAAGTATGATATTTGTCCTTGCTTATAATCTCAGTGCGCAAAACCTGCACTCTTTCACAAGAACTCATGTAGGACCTTCCATTGGATCACGTGATCACATGAGTAATAAATCCTTGTGTGATGCGATAACATAGGACCTCAGATGCACGATACACCGATATTACTTTCTGAAATCATACACAAGTGGGATTCCGACCATGAATTTTTTGATTCCATAGACCCTCAGTCTCCCAGTGTGAGGATGCAGCCCTGTACAAGACTATATTATCATGTAAACCCCCATTGGTATACCCCCATGGTTATGAAATGTACCCATATTCCACTGCTCATGTGGACTTAATCCATGACCACAATAACACAGCTCCCTTACGATTCCACTTTCAATGTATTATAATAACTCCCATGGATACAATTCCTGGAAAAGCTCACACTATGGACGTCCATACCATAATCCACAAAACATTCTTTATCATTTAAATTTCACCCTGGACCATGCACATGGAGGCTTGGATGAAGAAACCCTTGCATGTAATCTATGGGGTCATGAGAGTCACATGAACAAGGTTCTTTTATGTGGACCCATCATATAGAGTTCCCCTCAAAAAATGTAAAACATTGGCACACAAGAGGACCGACGGGCGTGAACCATCTTCTACCATGATTACCCTATGAAAATCTCCACCAATATGAGATCCCATTCATTCACACATTAAATAAAAATCATTTCTTATGTGGTAAAATCATAATATTTAGGTTATGGAATATAAAATGAAGGAAAAACATTTGATCACAAATATGTTTGTGATACCCCATCACATAACTCTATTAAGGTCATGGACTCATAATACTCCTCACTAGTCATGTAATTCCCTTATACGGACTTAGATAAAACAAGTCAGCCATAATACATTATATGGAATAACCAAGTTTATCATGTGAAGGTATCGATGAAATGTTAGTTTGGTCATGCCAATTTGTCATGGACAATTCAGGTTGATGTCACGATATATTTTTGAAACACAAGTGTTGTCATAACATTAACTATGGAAAATTTACGTGGATGTCATGACAACTTGTCAACATGTTTTCATTTTCAGTCGGTTTTCCAATGATATATAAAGCATTTTCATGTGGCAATATAAGGAAAATTCAGGTCTTCCAAGTGACAACATATTGAAATGTCCTCTTCGATCATTCATAAGACACTAGACATGTATGAATTTTTTATGCAATGAAACTTATAAACATTACAAAGAATCCATTAAATGTGTCTACCATATCAGACTAACACCCAAAAAATATCAGGTGCATAATCAAGGAATACCTTGTATGTAGCCAAGATAAGTTAGGAAAATCCGATGAGAAAGGTCCATTTCATTTGTCAAGCACACTAAGACATATTCCATGTGGAGACCCGCAAGGAATTTTTGGCTATATTCCCCATTAAAACAAAGTGTCCCTAATAAGATATGGTTACACACTCATCCAATCCCATTGATGGAATGCTCTCAGAAAAACCATTCATTATTGTCATCTCTCTTTATCTATTATAAAATTGAGACATAGAATTCCAAATGGAACCCATCCTTAAAGAAGCCCATATAATTCCCAAAACCACAATGGTAACAATAATTTCCCTTTCTTGCGATCACTCCCTTAATCCCATTAGTGGGTTTATGGGTGAATGAACTACTAGAACACATATTTCATTCCAAATATTATAATTAGGATACCATATATGTTTCAATCTCTAATGGGCATCCAATTTTTTCTAATACCCTCCATAAAACATAGTTCTACCATCCTTCCTTGTCCATCAATAGGTGAGAAGTGGGATTTAAAATAGATATTATTTTAAGTGTAATAATCAACTATGCCTTTAGATACCATAAAACCATCAAAATGATAATGATGAATCAAACTATAATGACTCTACATTTAGTTATAATCAGGATATATAGGGTCGCATCGTATGTCTTAAGCTCTATATCATTCCCTCCTTAAGATGGGTAATCGTACATCACAATGGGAAACGTTGCTATGTAATCACATTATAGATATTATCTCAAGAAATGTGTTCAATATTCCAGTATCTCTTATTTGTCACACCGACAATGACTCACATTGGATTAGCTAATGTGAACAATTTTACCAATAGAATTATAATAATTCCACTGGTGTGGTCCCATTTTTGGGATATATTTATGATTACATATATTCCTAACTCAGTGGAAAAAACACTCAATGATAAAATACAGGGCATCCTTACATTCACAAGTCCAACCTTGATCTTCTATTATAGTACAAACCATGACACATATAACCTAAATGAAAACGAAATAGACTACGATTCCAATCGTAAACATGGTACCTAGGATACCTCATCGAGGTCTGAGAAAACTATTTATTTCATTATCGTATGACATTAAAATGAATGGATTAGCCAAATCACATTACCAAAAACAATGAAAGATGAAATAAGCAGTCATTCATTAATATTATAAATAGGATATATAGGATACCTCATAGAGATTAAATATAATCCACAAGAAACTATTAACCCCCAAAAATAAAATTAACTCCAAATTAAACAGACATAGTTATAAAATAATGTATCATAAATAAATAAGAGAGTGGCGGATAACCTGTGATATGCACACAGTTGTTCCTATCAATAAAGAAACTAAATAATGTTATTGATATAGGGGTAAAATGTTCCATATTAATTCCTATGAAGGATTTAATAAAAATTTCATAAATCTATAATAGATTTCTGTAGTAGGAAAAATTAACCCAAAATGTGTTAGAGGAGCTCGACCTTCAATCATCTTGATCAATCTGAGTTCTTAAGCTCCATTGGGTCTGAAACCCCAAAGGGATACCTAACATTGGAAAGAACGTCTGCACATAGATACAGAAGTGGTAACCATTGGGAGTTTTAAATAAATTTCAAAAAATAGTAAATCCAAATGAGTGATGGAGAATGGAATTGAACCCCCCCCCAATCAAATTTCCTATCTAAAACCCATCCATGTTATTCTGAAGAATCAACAAGTCAGCACATATAATGTGTGTCTGTTTTCAAAATGGTTTAAATAGGATCAAGTCATTAGAATTGATGAATTATTTTCATCAATTACAATTATTAATTCTATATGTACTATACATTCCATTATTTGTTTCCATAACATTGAGATTTGTAAAAAGTACGTCAAAATAGACATCCATAAAAGGAACCTTTAAGAAGATTTCTAAATCAAAAAATTTTAAGGATTTTTGATTAAAAAATATCCCAACAAGGTATGAAAGTTGAATAGATCCATTTTTGAATAAATGATGTTTCTAGTTCATTTTACATTCATTTGTGTGAAGATATAATTAAATATGGATTCATATAGAATGAGTTCTAGTCATTTTTCTATAAATAGTTTAGTATAATTGCAATTGTTTTCTTAATAGTATATGTTGATGAAATGTTACTCATTGGGAATGAAATACAATTATGAATGTCTGTTAAATAATGGTTGAATAAATTCTCATATATGAATAAAAAGGGATATGAAGAATAAAGTATTGGGATCAATAATAATCAGGACTAACCCTAGAGGTTTCCGGACCTATTTCAATGTACATTAATCGACAAGATACTAAAATAATTTAGCAATGAACAACCCAAGAGGTGATCATTACCAACATCTTATTCAATTAATCATTCTTGAAAAATTATTCCTTATACACATAAGGAATGAAATAGAATCTAAAGGATCTTATAAGGATCATGAATTTGTTCAGTCATGTATGTTATTTTATGTACAAGGGTAGTGGTTTCCTAAGCATTAAATGAAGAAGCAAAATATCAAGCTGACCTATGTGATTTTCATTGGATGGAATTAAAGAATATCCTTTTTTATATGAGGTGTAATAAGGATAGTTTTCATATATATGGAGGATATTACAAACAAGTCATGAGATGATATGTCGATGATATTTTCAAAACTAATCAAGATGACATGTGGTCACAAATGGGCTATATAGTCACATAGAATGAAGCTGTTGTGAGATTTAAGCATGAAAGAAGGTAGTGGTTATATATTATATAGATGAGTAGGAGTATATTACATATTCTATAGAATATAAAGAGGTAATATAAATGCACACATTTATCCAAAATCATGATTTGGAAACTAACAATAAATATCCTATCACACTATAATTTATTAATCCTACAATACTGTATCCTGAAAAAGAGAAAAGGATATATCAGAATATGAAGAACATACTTCTAAAGTATCATATCATGGGGGATTTTTCTAAGAGAGGTGTAGCCATATTAAGGTATATTTATATGGAAGACATGGTAGGGGACCCCTTTACTAAGGTCATGACTCAGTAGAAACATGACTATCAAGTGAGTTCTATAGTACTAAAGGTTGTAGGTATCTAACACTGTACAATTGGGGAGTTTGTTGGATTTTGTGTCCAATGACCAACTATTTTAAATTTCAATACATATATATTAATTTAATAGAGTATTATTAAAACTTTTTAATACCAATTGATCATTTTTCTTCATGACTCTTATGTATTAATTTTATAGAGTATATGTCGCATTGATAAGGTCATAATAGTTCCCCTCTATGATGAGAGAATGGATGTTCTATGAAGATATTCTTAAATAATGTACTATATTTGGATAACATAATATGGTGGAACACATACTATATATATTTTCTCCTGTGAGTACTCATAAATAGATGAGTCTTTGTCTCGTGAAATTTTTACTTCGAAATCATTATGACGAGAGATTATGATAACAAACCTACTAGTGGGAATCCACATGTTTTGTTGTCATCAGATATTCCTATATACAAGAAAGTGGGATAGACCTTATACTTTAATATTATTATTAATTCATTTTAAAACTCATGTGATTAGATGTATTTCCTAAACAACGAAGATAACAGTTCATGTGGAATTTGGATATGTTGGGAGCATCATGAGTGATGTCTCGTTGATGGATAATTCGAGGAATGATTTTTTCCTTACATATTATTGGAAGAGGATATCCTGGTCCTTTTATTGGAATGTAACCACATATGCAAACTACATGGCCTTGGTGTAACTACATTTTTATTTAAAATATTCAATGAAAGTCATATAAATTATATAGGTAAGTGACACAGATTTTCAAATTTCATGATGAGATATTGAGATAAAGGGATTATATTATATAGTGAGTATTCATATATGGTCATTGTCAATTTGACATTTTGTTCATTATATTGGGTTCCATGGACCAATTCTAGACAGTTAATATTGGTCTTTAGGAATGTCTACAAAATGTTAATAAGGAAGCATCATAGAGGGTCACAAAATAAGTGTTTCGACATATCTCAATTATATTATGTTTGAATATAATTATTGGAATGAATATTATTTTAAAGGCCAAAGAATTATTTTATTATTTTTGTATTAATCACTTCTATTCACAAGGATTAAAATAATAAATTTTTTATTGAATTATTTATTTAATAATGTTAAAATATATGAAATATTTATTCATTGGATTATAAGAAAATATTTAATTTATTTAATAAATATTTTATTAAATATATATTCTCTATATTGTAAATAAAATTATTATTTATGAATAAAATTATTATTTTGATATTCAATTAATGAAAGAGCTGTTCGAATGGGCCAAAACCGAGTCTGATAATATTAATTAGCATTTAGATTATATAATATTTGTTACTGTGCAAGTTGGAAGTCACCACAAAAATAATAATAATGATATTTTTATTATGTGGCATGGGGTTTAATAATTCTTTTATATATTAGTTAATGGATGAAATGCAATTAAAAAATATTTTCACCCATAAACTAACTCTATAATTAGAAGGGTATTTCTGTAGAATATTTAATGAAAAAATATATAATAGAGAATTTGTGTACAGAATGAATTCTATATAAAATACCCTTTCTCTCTTCCTATCACAAACCAAAAAAATAGTGAATTCTCCAAAACTTAAGTACACGCAATCTAAAACGAAAAAGTTATTTAATTAAATTTAACAAAATTATTATTAATGTATTTGGTGGTGTTTCATGGAGGTCATCTGTGCATGTGTGGATAACTACTAGAGGGATTCAATTCTTGCATCCTCATTGTGCAATGATGGGAATATGAAAGAGAGTTTTTAAAAAATTAACATTCATCAATGAAGAATTCTCCTAAGCCCGTGTATTTATTTAATAATAAACTAAATAAATTAATTATAAATTTGATGAGAAATATCCTCACTCACGGTTTAGGTAACTTCTTATTAAAATAAATTTTAATATATCTCCCACCACTACATGATTCTTCTGTGCTTGGAACCAAAAGTCCACATGTGTGAACTAACAACACTTTGCTATCCAATTTGATTGAAAAGATGATTTATAAGAGTGGTTTCATAATAATAATCAAATTTAAATTTTTTTATGAAACTATAGTTATTATTTCAGGATGTATACAATATAATTAGGGTAATTGGAAGAAGAAATAAATTGAAAGAAGTATGGTAGGATAATAACAACTTCTTCAAGAGGGAACCTTTATATAATTTCTTAAGAACCCTTGAAATTAATATTTAATAATAAAAACACCATCAAATCATTGATAGGTAATTTTTGAAGATAAATGGCTAGGATTTGGTTGATGCATATTTTTTAATGTGTTACAGAGAAAAAAGGCGGGGAGTCCTTTTATAAGGGGAAAAGAAACATAAGGAATTAATGAAACTATTTTTAATGTAATAAATTCATTTATATTTTAAGTGATCCCATGTAGACATTATATTAATGATTTGATATGTGATGATTTAAATAACATTAACAAGAAAAATTTTATGGGATAATTTTTTCTTTTAAACCATAAATTTTGGTTTAGCCACTTAGTTAACCAATTTAAACCATATCAATGGTAATTTCCTTTTCAATATTTTTGTGTTATAATTTTACATATAATGTAAAAATTTTATCATATATGGATTGGGGATATAATATTTGGCCATATATTATCAACCTGTTCCTAGATCTTGCTATTTTGTGTTTTTCAAAAAATATAATAAATAATTATTTTCCAAAAATAGCCTTAATTTCATTTGTGACTGTATTGAGTTAATTATACATTAATACATAAATAAGAAGATGGAAATCATATATAATTCTTTGACACATCATAAAAATATATGTTTGTCTATAAAATTTGCGAAATGCTAATTTTTATCCTAATTCTAATACATTTAATATTATTAAAATTATTTATATTATTATTATATTACTTGAACAAATAATATATACATTGTGTGAAGGAATTTAATCCACTTATCCAATGACCAAAAAATAAAATAAAATTACTGTGATAAAAATTTATTTAAAATTTAAAATAAATAATTCAATTTAAATATTAATTTTTAAAATTCACATGATGAAATATTATAGATATTAAAGTCAAGAGAGTGAAATTTTTTATTTATTCTTTTGTTTTAAAAATATAATGGTCAATGTCAATGAAATTTGGTAGAAAATGGACATATCTTTGAGAAATGAATGATAATTGTTGAAATTAACTCATTAAATAGTATCCAAAGGATCGATCCCGGTTTTACCTGTTCATGCATTAATCAATTGAAAATTATATATCAAGGAAACTATTTAAAAATAAAATAAAATAAACCTATTTAACTAAAATTATAACCATGATTATAAACATGGAAACTATTTTTTCAATTCAATTAATATTAGTGGAAAAATCTTCTTTAAAATGAATCCTCCCAAAAACTATAAAAGGATGTTTTTTATACAAATTGACTTCTTAATTGTAAAATATTTTCATACCAAATTCCAACATAAAATTTATTCCTATGATATTAATTGGATTATTAAGGAAATATAAATGAAATAATTTTACTTTGAAACCCTTTTAAAACAAAATTAAAAAGGTAAATTTTTCATATGAGAAGACAATTTTCCATTATAATAATAATTTTTACTATTAATTGAAAATTCAATCCTTACAGAAAATTTCTAAATGTTTACTCTAAGATAGTTTTTATATTTTCATCTGTAAAATGATATTAATTTTTTCATTTTTTCTAAATGTTGAAAAATAATATTTTTTTATCTTTCTCACAAAAAATAATAAAACATTATTTCTTAGGAAAAATGATTTTTTGAAGAATATGTAGTCTTTAATAAAAATTTAATAGTTATACATAAATAAATTTTCATTATTAATAAACATTTTATATAATATTTAAAATTTGTTTTTAATTATTATCAATGCCAATTTAAAATCTTTTTTATAACAATATATTATAATACAGTTTATCAATATTTGGGTTTACATGTATCACAACCTATGGAAAAATAAATTTATATATTTAGAAATATATCATCAAATATTATGGTGTTGTGACATACCCCCCTTAAAATGTATTTTTCTATAAAAATGATACTTAAAGGAAAAAAATAGTATATATATGTTTCATCACATCCTTGTGTTCTCATTTACATTCCATTAATTTTTTTATTCTTCTAGAGAACAATATCCAATAAATTAGTCATCTACCCTTGAACATTGTCTCAGATATCCAATATTTCTATAGGCAGTTTTTCATATGAATGATCATTCACCTTTTTTACACCCTTTGAGTAATGTACTTGTGATTGTTTTGGTATGTACTTTATTTATATAGATACATGAAACACATCATTGATATTAAATAGGTTTTCTTAAAACAAAAAGAAATAAGTTGCCATCCCTGATAAATGAAGAATATTGAGGTTGATAATATACCTACGCCCCATATTTACCATCTCATTGAATGCTATAACATTATTCCATGATGAATTTTTTAGTAATTCTTTATCACAAATATAAAAAACTTGATTTCATTGACTATTGTAAATGTATCTTTACTACCAACTTTGAGCTCTCTTGATGAGATATTGAATGAAAAAAAATTTCATTGAAATATAATAATTTGTATTATGTTAAAATCGAAATAGTACCAAAACATCATTTAGGAACATTTTAGTTCTAAACATCTTCCCATATAGCTGTTTGTAAGGATCAATCACAGTACTCGAGCGAAATCTATTGTTGAATGAAAAAATGACTAGACAAAGGATTTGATCACAACAACATTCAATGTCTATAGAAACATGACTCAATAAATCCTATAGGGTTGAAATAGTTCTCTTATAATCAAAATATGTTAAAGGATGATTAGTTGTACTAAAACCTGAAACTAAATCCATTTATTACTGATTAATTTTCAATGACATCAATGCAATCATCATATCCAGATAAAATATGATTTAATGTTGTTCTCAATGAAACCTTAAAAATTCAATTACTTATTTTCTAGATAATTATTTAATATATGAATTTTATCATATAGAAATGAAATGTGCTCACATCAAAATGTGATTGACCATAACTCAAATAATATTCAGGCATTTATACTTTTTGGGAAGTATGTTGAAAAAACCCATTATATTGTTTTATAATTTCCATTTTTTTATAGATTTGCTTTATAACATCCCATTACAATCTATCTTATATAAATAACATGATGACTTAATGGGGACCAAAATACATATTCAGTAATATATAAATTCATTTTGTACCATGAAAAAAAACCGGTTAGTTATTTATTTTTCATCATAATTCCTGGATGAATAGATAATGATAAATATTAATCTTCATCAAATATCACCTTTTTTAGGTGAGGTATTGATAGAAAACATACATGGCTGTTGAACCTTATCATTCCTTCCGAATAAAATTTATACTAGGGAAAATTTCTCACCTTATTTTGAATCTCTGTAACATCCTTTTAAACCTCATTAGTATTATCTTGGGTAGATTATTAAAACCCATTTGTGAAATGAAAAATTCCTCCACTTAAAATTTCCAAATATAAAATTTATAAATTAAAAAATATTTGATCCCTTAAGATCCTCATCATAGATAAGATGGAATGATCATTTTGACCCAGTACATCTTCCACTTTTATTACATTCCTATGATGGAAATTTCCTGAGTAGTTATAAACATTAATAAACTACTAACATATTTTATTTCTTATATTACTGTTTTTATATGAGCATATTCATACATTAAACTTAAATTATTAGTATATATTTCACAGCATTCTTCTTATTGAAAATGGATCCATTTTAATAAAAAATATTCCATAGCTACCTATAAATCATGAGTTTATTAATTTAACTCCAAAACCATAAAGTGTAATGAGTCATAATATATCACTATAACATTCTATGTGAGTTTTCATCCTATTACATTCTTCCATTATCCACTAAATATCACACATCCTTCTCCACTGTAGGGTGTTTTAGGGACAGTTTCGCTACATGAACTACTCCGTAGTTACTTGAAATTTTCCACCCATTCATATTTCAAAAGGAACATGGAACCCTTATGAGTTTTCTTGGTTATTTTAACCCATTCAATAACTTTTGTGTTTAATGGGTCGATCGATATACCATCTATTTGGATTATATGACCAAAAAATGGATTTTCTTATAGCTAAAATTGATAGTTTTCAAAATTTTCATTTTCCTTCCCCTTCCATAGAGTCTTTACAACCATACCCATTTGCGTATAGTTCTATTATTTACTCTTGGAAAATATAAAATTTCATCTATAAGTACTACATCAAATTGATCAACGTAATATATAAATACTCTATTCATTAAATCCATAAATATAATGGTGGAATTAAAAAGAAAAAATTGATTCCTTATAAATTTATAGTGTCCATACATTGTATGGAAGTATGTATTGGTTAATTCATCACTTTTGTGCCTCAACTAATAGTATCATTATCTATGATCAATTATTGAAAAATACAGTGAACCAAAAAAATGATCAAAAAATTCGTCAAGATAGAAAAAATAATACTTTTTTTATTTTGATCCTGTTCAATTTTCAATAAAAAATGCATAGTCAAATTGATCTATATTTATTCATGGAAAAAAGAATATGAAAAACCCATTGTGATACATGTGGATAAATGGGTACCTTATCTAGATTCTCCTAAAGTTGGTTCTTTAATTAGTACAACTAAATTAGGGAAATTTTATATGGAGTACTTGAAATGCGTAATGCACCGCATATGATTTCTACTGAAAATAAACATCATGATCTTGTGGTAGACCATGTAACCCATCCAAAAATACATTAAATAACTCTCATAAAATATAAATTTCATAAATATTGAGTTTCTCCCAAATCATCTAGGATAATAATTATGTTTGATTATGATTCAAAACCCATAAAATGGATGTAATTTCTATTAGATGCTCATATTGATCATCACACTACTACATTTCATAGACAAATTTGAAATTAAAATTTTGAATTTCTATTATATGAAATTTATTTGGGATTTATGTAAAAAAAATTAATCCATGTGTAAGATAAAATTAAATTTGAAATCATGGAGAATAATTAGATTTTTATGATGTACATTTCCACATACATCAATCAGAGAACAATCATAAACAAGCGATGAAATCAGAAAACTACCATGATTTTTACTTATCATTAAATATCTAATAATTGATTTGGTAATTTTATACCCATAGAAAATTCCATAGATATAATAAATGGGTATATAAATAATAAAATAAGTAATTAGTTATTCTACATTTGGTGATAATTCTACATTTCACCAAATCAATCTCATAAAGCACTTTAATATTCGTGATCGCCTGACATTTACAATCTTTTATAGGATTAATATGTTATTATATTGACATTCATCATTAAAATTTTCATTTCAGTACTCATTAGCATAATTTATATACTCATAATAATTAAATCATTCGACAATGGGGAGTGCATTCATTGGTTATTTTGTTCCATCATTAGGTACCTTATTCTTTACATCAATTCCAACTTAGTTTTCCCAACAACATTCTTTTCCACATATAAATATTCTAACATGCCCATTAAGGTAATTTCATTCATGTATACTCTCATATATTGATCATAATGGAAGGATAATATTCATATATCCATGAAGATTATGATTATTATTATTTCCATTGATGTAAAAAATTATTTTCTAATGAACACTATGAGAATGATGAGTACTTTAAATATCCATCAAATAATTCATTTTACATCAATTGAACTATTCATAAACACTAAATTGTATTATGGATAAATCTCTTTAGAGACATGGTTTTAATCTACTCAATAATTGATCAATCTTAATTTCAGATCATGTGATAATAAAGTATTCATACCTCACATGTCTTTTATAATTTTCCTCATTCTTACATATGGATTCATCATCTTTCTATTTTAGATTAAGGAATCACATAAATTTTTTGAAATGAATAAGATGATTAATGTTATTATTGGCTAAAGATCTCTTAAATTCAACCCACTCCATAATGTAAATTTCATATAGTTTCTTAATGTCATAAAAAATAGTCCATCATTGATCTTATTCTCCATCCAAATGATAAACAAACAAAATACATGTTTCAATCTCCAAACAATGGATAATGGAAACTACATTTTCAATGGCACTAATCTATTCCTTAGCCACTTTTGGATAGGGATACCCACAAAATATAGGTGAATGTATCCACATGAAATAATAAATAAAATGTTTTTCAAAAAATTTTAAATTTTGAATATAAAAATATCAATTTCATGAGAAATATGTTTAATAATAAAAAAACATTTTCTATTCTATATCCCATAACATTTGGTTTCGTGTGTGTAAATAAATTCATTTACCATCACATTAATCATTAACCTAGTTCATTCGGTATCCAACCATTCCCATAAATAAAACATTATAGTGTTAGAAATGTAAATCATATTGAGAATCTATATAATTGTGAAAAATAATTCACAGGATATTGAAATATTGACACCTTATTTTCAATCTTTAACACTATAGGTTTCTCCAAATATATCCATGGTCATTACAAAAACTTGTGGATGGAGTCTTCTACTTTGATTTATCCCTAGGGTTTTCACTAATGTTTTCTTACGCTAATATATATTGATTAACTAATTTTATCCTCTGATACAAACTATAGAGATATATAAATTTCAAATATAGGTATTAAATTTTAATAGATGGTTATTCTATATATTTTATAAATACATTTTCAAAAACTATATAGGTACAACTTTTTCAGATAATGGATACAAAATATTCTTATTTCATTAATGATATTAAATATATCTAATATTTATCTTCCCATATTGTATTCATATTCTAAAACCCCCTCTTAGAATCTTTCTTCATAACCTGGGGATAAAAAAAATATAAAATGTTAATATCAATTTCTATAAAAGGGAAAAAGGGATATATATATATATATATATATATTATAACATAAGAATAACATGATAATAAGGGAATGTGAACATGACTATAACATTTACAAACTATTCATGGTATATCATGGATAATAATCTTGAACCATGGTATAAATCATTGATGTAAATAAAACATGAGTCATAAAGGAATCATATATCATTTTCCATGAGAGAATAAAATTTTCATAATATATAATATTATATAATTCACATAATTATAAATATTAATTCATATATAAGACAAGGATCACTTCCAAAACTATCAGAGTGAATTTGGATCACTTTTCTATCCATCATATCATTAGTCATGTTTCACTACAAAGACTATAACAGTTGAAAACATCCATTACTGAACTACATTACCTCGCCAATATGATCCTTATTATCTCGTGAGATGTTCATTTTTACCCAATTAATTAATGGTATATATAATTACCATAACATATATCTCAAAAACATAATACATTCATACCTATTACATATGATCTTAAATCATTGAACATATATCATTACCCATGGATGGGAAATATGTTTCATAAACTTACTTAGATTTCATTATAACTTATGTCATGGAAAATAAAAGGGTTCCATAATCACATCATAATAATAATAATAACCAAATCTAGAGAATGAATAATGATGGTATCATTTTATCATGTCCCATGAAAATCAAAATTGATAAATAATTAGGTTATCATTGATAACAATTTTATTGAAAATATATTGCAAATATTTCGTGGTGAAAACATTAATTTGACATTGAAATAACATATTTAAAATCATAAAATATTTAAATTATTAAGGAAACCATTTAATTTGAAAATAATCATATAAATGTGTATGTTAACCTATAAATAAATGTGCTATAATAATTCTAATAAATCTTATTCAATCCTTATAGGGTAAAAAATATTTTTGACATTTATAGTAAAAAATCATAAATGCCATTATCTAAATAAGAAAAAGAAAATTATATTTAAAATTTTTCAAAATATGTAAATATTTTTAAAACATTAATTTAATCAATCATAGGTTATTATGAAATAATTTCATGAAATAATTTTTTGAAAATAAAGAAATGTAAATAAAATTATTTTCAATCGATAGGATATATAAATACTATTTTTCTTAATGAAACATTACAGTCTCTTGATAAATTAAATGGATGAGAATAAAATTAAAACATGAAATATATTGATATAACCAGATGACCATAAAATTAATTAATTAGTTGATTGATTTATGGTTAAATTTAGTCACTATAAAATTAATCAAAATCGTTACTAAGAAACAATGAGACTGCAGCATAAATCACTTACCATGAGTTTGAAATTCAAATAAATCAATTTTAACATATTTTATACTAAATATTAATTAAATATAATTATAATATAGAGTTGTTTTATAAATAAATAATATAATTTAGTATCAACCAATGACATTTTAATATCCATTAATTAATAATTGTTTAGTAAAATGTCGTTTCTAGGTGTTAAATATTTTATTTTTCCTGTGAATTATTTTTTTTCATGTCCTTGTAAATTGGCCATTATTAAATATTAATTAAAATGTTAAAAATTATTTACATATAATATGTATTCATTATATATACATTTATATTCATCTATAAAATGTAGAGGTAGAAATATGAATTACAACTTTACTGGACATGGTTTGTCATAGGTATGTATAAATATTTTTTTTCGCTTTTTAAGGATGGAATAAAAATTGAAATTAATAATTAAACATTAATAATAATTATTATATCATATCTGTTTATTAAAAATAACCTTATTACTATTAATATAATAAGGCAATGAAATATGTATCACATCTCTTCATAGAGGTGGTAGTTCACACGTACACACGAGTGACGTTATTGTTTTCCAATGTATGGGTTGTATGATGTCTGAATAAAATTATAATTATAGTAAATTAATTATATAATTAATATTTTATATAATAATTAAACCCATAATAATAACCATCTGTGAATTATGGTGATTGAAAATGAATTTTATCACTGTGTGGGGATGGTAGTACTCATGTACGCAGAAGGGATACTTTCACTTTCAATTTGATAAAAAACAATATGAATAATGATGGGTCAACATTCATAAAACAATTATATAATATTTAAGACTTGTAATTTATTATTTTATTATGAATACTAAAAATTTGGGGAGGTAGTTGAATAAATAAATTAAAAGATGTCAGATAGAATTATTAACTCTTCTTCTGTATGCCTCATTTTGTTCCTCTTATAATGACCCTTAAAATGATTTTATAAGTAAACTAGAATGTTATAAATCATAGATATGAATTTTATAATGTTAATTGGGTGGGATATAGTAGATTAATATGCCTCAATGTATTATAAATATTATATAGGAGTGGTGTCTATATAAAATGTTGGGACACAATATAAATGGAATTAATAATGAGATATAAATATATTAAATTCATTTTCATGTTCATGTGGGTCCAAGTGATAATAATTTAGAATATAAAAAAGGATATAGTGAAAATAAACTAACACCAAATTTTTTTGACAGGTTTATGTGGTATTTTAAACATTATCTTTTTGTTGAACCCCTTAGTTAACCAATTTTATCCTTAACCATGATAATGACTTTTTCAATATTAAAGGGTCAAAATTTTAATTATAACATCATAATTGTTTCAAAAATAGTAATGCGATGGAATTTAAGATAATATGTTATCCACCTTTTACTAGTTCAGGATTTTTATGATTTTTAAATATTTTAAAAATATATTATTCTCATAACATATCATTAATTTCTTTTAAACAATATTCATTTAATTTTCCATTGATGATTGAATTAATGAAATTGAATTATTTTATAATCATTTACCATATAAAAAATATTGTATTTTATCGATAAAATTTATGGCATACTATAATCAATCCATATTATATTACATTAATATTTTTAATTTTATTTCATTTAAATTTCTATTACATAAAAAATATTTTTTCAACATTGAGTAAGTATTTAATCTAATTATAAAACTACTAAATATTTGAAAATAAATGATGATAAAAAAATACACCATATTTCAAATAAAATTTTCTAACCAAACATTACAACTATTTTTCTTTATGAAAAAATTTTAGAGATATTTTCGAAAAGAGAGTAATATTTCTATGTTGTTTATTAACATAATATAATATAAAGATGAAAATTATGGAAAAATGGTACCAAATAAAAATTATTTCAAGGAATTAATTATATTCATAAAATAAAAACATATATATACGGATAATTATTTTTATTATAGAAATTTTAAATCTATATCCCATAGTATTAACACTCTTTTACCTATTTTACCCGCACTGTGGAGACAATATTTAACAAGGTTATTCTTCATAATAAAAAAATAAAAGGACACAAATTAAAATAATTGATCCTCTAAATTCAAAATATGGAATCAATTTTATAAAACTCATTTCATATAAGTTTCATTGTTTAATTTAAAATTGAACAGGAAATAACATGACAAAAGTATTTTTCCAGAAAAATTGCCTTTTTAAGTGTAAAATGTATTTATGGAAAAATCCATAATAAAATTTATTCTATGAATATAATTTTATTTTTAAAAAAATATAAGTGAAATAAATTTAGTTTTAAATCATTTTAAATATATAATTTTTTTTAATTTCATGAAAATAAAATATTCATTCCCAAAAAAATAAAAACAATTCATTATTCATTAAATATAAAAAAAATTTAAAAAAACCTAATATTTCACCTTATTATAATTTTGTCATAAATATTAAAAAATAATGTTCATTTTTTAATAAATTTTTAAAAATTTGAAAATTTTCATTATATTATTTGTTAAAAAAATGAAATAGAACTCGTTGATTTTGAAAATTGTACTTTTAATGAAAATAATGACTTTAATGATAATTATGCACTTATTTATCACTATATTTTATTTATGTAAAACCATTATAAATAATTTTAAGAATATAGTTATTCATATTCACTCTATAAATTTTAAAACTATATTATAATGATAAACTATGTTATAGTTCTATTAAACATAGTTTTATGAGTCTTTCTATATAATATAGAAATTAATGTTATGTGAAATGAAATATATAATAAAATAATGGTTTGTTACATCTCATGTAGATCATATCATGAGAATTAACATGATAATGTAACACAACATGTTTTTGGGGTCATTGGTTATTCTTAACTATGATCATGTGTTTTGGTTTCATGATATGAGATCATTATTGATGTGTACCATTTGATTTTATAATTTGATGAAAAAAGGGAGATACATAATTCTTATTTTTTGTGAGGTGTCTTATGTTGGTTGTTTCATAGACGGTATTTCATTTTTTGTTGTATCGAGAGAGAATTTTTTAATCATTCAAAAGGAATAGATATATCAGACCAAGTTGATCATGATGATACTAATTTTATAAAACAATATCCCATTTTTTTGAACTTATGTCTACCAAGATTGATAAATAATTAAATAAATTAATAAATAATGATTATATAGATTATACATATGTGTTTTATAGATATATATTTTATAGGTATTATATTACAATTAGTATGATCATATGAGGTTTTCATAGTTATGAAATTTATTTCTTCCTTAGTGGGATTTATATAATTTATTCCTAGATTTTATTACACTCAAAACTATATAGATAAAAGACTAAAGGGTCAGAAAATAAGTGAATTCATATGTTCCAATAATTACAATGAATATGTGTAATGGACGAAGTGATCCCTAGGTGCAGGGCTTAAAAACATCTATGTACATTCAATAAAAAGATAAAATAAAAGATATTATATGATTCAATTTTAAAATAATAATGAATGAATATATTTCTCAAGGTATTCAATTTTTATTTAATGATAATATTTAATACAAGAAAATGTAATTTTTTGACGGAACATAACATGTTCAACATTGGTCAAATTATCATAAAAGTTTGTGATTTGATTATATGGTTCTCATTTTTTAATATTACATATTAAAAATCACAATAGATATTGAAAAAATATTTTTGACATTTATAACCTATCAATTAACTTTTATGTGTGATTTTGGGATGTTTTTAATGTTATGTTCACAAAGGTACAAGAATTTAATTTATTGAATCTAAAACTACAGTATAAATAGATTTATGAAGACCAAAATTTTGTGACCATCCCTTTACACGAATTTGAGTTCCCTCCCCTCCTTTATCTCATGTGTCATAGCTCGATGGCATCTTATTTAAGCTAAAACAGCAATATAAATATTTTTTCGATTCCCTTTATTATATCAATATCATGTTCTATAAATGTTTAATGGGATTTCTCAAATTACTTATATTTCATATTATAGTTAATGGGATTCAAAAAATGATTATTTATGAGTAGAAGTTCCTATGAGGAATATCTAGAGGATTCATCCATTTGCACCATCGATCTATGACACATCGCTGATGAGAAACTAATATTCAATTTTTCAGTCAAATAAGGTACCATTTATGGTTATTTTCAAAAAAAATAACGATTAAATTTAATTTCATGTGGTCTATAAAAAATATAGGATAGCATTATTTTGAATGATTTTTTTAAAATGAGATAGAACTGTATTTAATAAAATAAATAATTTTCATAATTTTAGAAGTCTTTAGGTTCTTTGACTATAGATGATAGTATATGTTTTCTTCTTATTCCAATTGTTGATACATATTCGTTAAAGTGTTTTACTTTTCCATGAGAACGTAATTCTATAGTATCAAGTGTACCACATTCTTGATAATTTTCTCTTTTAAATTTTTATTTTTAATTGTTTTTATATATTTGTAAAGTAATTAATTTTAAAAAACAAATAATTTTGTGAATGTTAAATATTATTAATGATTTTTATGTATTTAAATTGATTTATAGATAATTTTTAATATGGTTAATTAAAAAATAATCCTAAATTTATTTATTTAAAAGATATTTTGATACATAAATAAATTTTTTGAAATATGTTATTACACCTATGAGAACCATAATCTATTATTATGTGAAGGATGATTGAAACATGCATATAGATAGGCTATGTTGTTACACAAATATAGATCTAATGTAAAAAATTTAGAGATTCAATCCTTTGAATTAGTAATATCTTCAATACATTTTTCACATATATCATCAAAAAAACAAAAAAAACAAAACTAAAATTAAGCAAACATATTAAAATTACACGAATAATATAATCATCATTAAAATAATTTATATTAATAAAATAAATAATCATAAAAAATATGATTAAGAATACTTAAATTATTAAAATGAACAATTTTCATGAATGTGTTTTATTTATATAATTTATTTTATTTTATAAAAACATTTATAAATTTTTAATTTTAATTTGAATATATTAATTATATTTTTCGGATTCTTCATTTAAATATTAATTTATGACACTATTTTTTTATTTTTCTACAGTAATAAAATTTTATATAAATTGTGTAATCCCTTGATTATTCTACCAATATATCCTTTATGAAACCATTTAAAAAGAAGGTTTTATATTATATTGAAACCCATTTTCTACTATTAAAATGTATACTATAAAATAAATCATTTAAAAATAATATGTACACATTTGAAAAGCCATAATTAAAATATTGTAATCATAAATATATTCTACTATAAAAATTATTTTAATTTACTTATATTTGAAATTATATTCACACACTTTTACCATATAAATATAATTTTTTAAAACCTTATATACCAAACATTATATTATGTAATATTGTCAATTTCATTTTTAGAATGAATTATACTATTAATAGAAAAAATATTTATTACGGAAACAATGGTAAAATTTTATTTCCAAAGAATTATTTCATTAATGTTTTTAATTATTATCGTATAAATTAATTAAATTTAATTATAATAATTAATATAGTTTTATTTTGAAATACATATATAATTCCATTGCAACACATATATTAGATAAGAAATGCTAAATAAGATGAATAACACATAATGTATACTATATCAAATTTCTACAAAATAATTTTCCAATATAATAAATGCATTTTTTAAAAAATATATATTATTTTGAAATTGAATTATAAAATTTAGAAACTAAAATTGCGTTTAGAATAAAAAAAATTAGTAATAATGGTTATATTTTATTTTTAATATAATAAAAAAAATAGGGTAAACATATGATACCCCATTTATAACCAAAATGGTAAAATAAAAAATTCATGTTTTAAAAGGTTTGGATGTGTTTTAAAACCTGTGTGTAATTTTTTTTGATTCGTTCATGAATTTATATCACAATATAATCCATTATTTGAATGTTTTTACCATTTACCCCTGATTAGTTTAGTTTTATTATTGAAAATTAAATTGTACTAACAAAAGTGCTCTGTTCTCCACTTATATAATAGGTTCACCTTCAAACATTCAATGATTAACATTATCTAAAAATTTACCTTGGAATACTAACCAATGTTCTATTAATTGATGTCCCATAAATTTATTAGATACCTTTTTCACTAAAATATAGCCTATGTCATCCAATTATAAGGAGTCGATCAATAGGACGTTCAAGGCCTCAAAGTATGTAATACATACTAATTACCCTTTCCCCTAAATATTTCTATTACAATCCTACAATGACATTAGTAATAAAATAAATTATGAATCCTCATTAAACTAATATGTTGTTATACTAGTGGAGAAAACATATTTGTTACATTCCATCCACCTTGAAAAATGAATGAATGCTAACCTCGCATTGTGAGAACTATCGCCATCTCGAAGTAACATTTTTTCATTTTTCATATTGAGGTTAAGTATTTATCCAATCCTCCAAATAAAAAAATATAAATGATATCATTTTTCTTTTATAATAATTATATTATACATATAATTAACCATAATCCCCCAACTATATATAATGTGATTTTGTTTTTATTGGTTTATGCACAAACATGAAAAATTATATAAAACACCATCTTGGATGAATATGAGAATACAAATACTAATTTTATTATGATTTATTTATTATATAATTATTTCTTCATATAATTTACCAACCATAATCATTACATATTCTAGTGACCTTAAAATTTTATTCTATTACAATCATACCCAAATATATTTTAGGGTAGTAAATTTAGAAAATTAGAAAAAACCCTTACACATTAAAGACATAAATTATAAGATCAGACTTATAATCAATTTCTATTTTCATCCAAAAAACAAAACATGGTTTATTTTAAGGAAATATATTCAAAAATTGGTTCTTGACCTCATATTTTTCCATAATTCTTTTTAAATTACTATAATATATTTTAAAATGTTTTAAGAGAAAAAAAACCTCATTATGGTACATAAATAGAAGAACCCCATTATTCAAGTGGAAAATAAGAAAAACTCCGAAAAAATACTCTTAAAAACATTAATTTTAGCATAAAGGTATTAATTACTATTTTCAATGAAACGTTATTTATATTTCTTTTGAAATTAAAAGTTTTCCATGAAATCACATAATCCAAAATGACAATCAATATAGGTTCTTGGGACATCATTATCAAATCACACATATTGTCACTCATACAAATGGAATAACTATATGTGAATTATCTCCCACTGGAAAACCTAGTACAGTGGATAGATAACAAAGAACATGTTTCATACAAGCTTCAACATGCACATCCATTAGATATAATAGAGATAAATTATTTTTAAATTATTTTCAAGTACGATATCATGAATAAACCATTTAGGACTCTTTTAAATCAATGTGAAAATCACATTCTAATATCAAAATAATATTTTTCATTTAACCCGCATTTTTAATATATTAAAACAATACACATAATTAAGAAAAAAATATTAATGTAAAATAATAAAAAAAATAAAAAAAGAAGGCATAATGATGGAGTGAAATTCATTTATTTCTGTATATGTAATAAAATATAGTATTTATTACTTTTTTTAAAAGGGATGACAAATAAACATTAAAATATGGTTTTCAAAAGAAAGACTCTCACCGTAAGTCTAAAACATCACGTATATTGTTGATTCTCATGAATAATAATATTTGGCTAATTAAAATTTGTTAATAACCATTTAGATGATCATTATTATTCTATTTTCTTATATACCTTGTTATATTCATTTACTAACTTCATTAATCTCACATAATATATTTTTATGATATCTAGGTCATAAGTCAAAAATGACATATATATATATATAATATTATAAAATATTTCATTATTAAAACATAAATTAACAATAATAATGATGGAATATCACTTTTATACATCAATTATAAATTTAAATCCATCCATGAATGGAAGACATGAAAAATTAACATTGTCTCAATCAAAGAGAGAGTAGGTCATATGTACACATCAGTAACATTACCATTTTCCATTGATGATTATGGGAATAAGGTAAGTATTATTTTATAATCCAAAAAATAGTATAATATCATAAATATAATATTATTTCATTATATATAATTATATATATCATTAATGTGATGTAGTGATGAAAAATATATGAAATCTTCTCATGGATGTTATAGTCTGCACATACACATGAACGACATCATCATTTTTCATTTTATAAAAATTGGAGAATATAAATTGTATATTATATTATAATAATGATAAATATGTAATTAATATAATATATATTAACATAGATTTAATCATTATACCTTATCTTGAGAGATGATAATGGAAAAAGAATTATATCAGATCGTGAGGCCGTGGTCTGTCTTACACAAAAAATGATGAATTATTATTCCATTTTATAAAAGAGAATATGGATTTAGGTAATTACAATAAAATAATAATATCTACGTATATTTCAGATTCTCGAGTGATAGTTTTATCAAATTTGTATATTGTTTGTTGGATTTTGAATAAGAAAAAAACATAAACATATACATTAAAACAATACATCTTCTATGAAAAACCTCTCTTGATTAATAACATAAGACATATGGGAATTTTATTCTTCCTAAAAAATACCTCTAGAATTGGGGGATGTATTTTGGAAGTTATTGGCATCAAATAATTATTTTTATGTGTGAATAAAACAAATGTATGGCTGCCCTTTTATAATAGATATGAGTGGGACTCTTGGGATTTCATTGAATATTAACCACATATATATTAATTTAAATTTAAAATGTATCCAAAGTGATATATTTATCATATTAGATGAGGATGGGTAAAAATAACCTCATCCAACAAAAATTAGTCAAATTTTATAATATTTCTACCCTAATCTTCTTATTTTATCCATTGTAACTCTTATCATGACAACATTGATTTTTATTCTTTGAGCTTCAAAAGAGGTAATATAAAATAAAAAAAGTCCCATAAATAGATATTATATTAAATTTAAAATCATATACTAATAACCTGGTATATTATATGAATTTTAGATATTTTATATCATTTAATAAATAATTATTTTCTATAAAATATCCATAATGTAATCTTAAAGAACTATTCCTTACATTGATTTTAACAATATTAGGATATCACTTATAAACCAAACAAATTATTTTAATATAACCAAAAATTTTAAATTTAGTCTAGATAATTTGAGAATTACATTATATATTTATATTAATATTACTATTGTTTTTCTAGATTTACCCATTGATTTAATAATTATTGTGTCAGTGTTGAGTAAGAATTTAAGGTAATTATTTCAGCACAAAAAAATTAAATTACTTTAATGTATATATTTGTTATATTTTTTAAAATAATATATATATATAAATATTCGAACAAAACCTATGGATATCAGTATATTAAAAATATTATACTTATTATAAACAAGAATGTAATATGTTTGAATTATCGTCAAACATATTACTATTACAGTTGTAATCTCATCCAAGTATCTACATATGGTCACATGCTATCAATTTTGGTGATTATGGTTGAGACATACTAATTAAATAAGATTTATGTAATTTCTTGGGTACTTTTATGGTTCTTGTCATTTTATTGCAAACCAATATTACATGATTTATACTTTACTGTGGTAACAAAAATTTCTAAGGATAATACTAATAGTTTTCAAACATAAATGGGATCAATTTACAAAATTTTGACTACCATATTATAAATTTAGAATCAAATTTTTAAAATTATAATCATTGGGGTGGTTGAATAAAAATTAAAATTAAACAAGTGAAATAAAAAGATAATGATTTTTTAATAAAATCCATTTTTAAGATGTATATAATGGTTTATAATAAAATCAAATATAATATCCATTATACAAAAAAAATTATTAATTTAAATTAATAGTTCTAAAAAAGAAATTTTATACAAAAAATAGTTTTACCATGGAAATAAATTAAAATAATATAATTTTTTCAATAAAAATAAGTATTATCCCTATTCCTTGAAATTCCATTATTTTTATAAAATTCTAAAAATCGTAACCTATGATAATTTTGATATAATAAATTTAAAAATTAAAATAATTTTCAATGTTAAGTTTCTATAATGTGGAAATTAAAATTTTATATAAAATATTATATGAAATGAATTTAATTAATAAATTTCCCTTTTTATTTTAATAAATACAGAATATATTAATGTTGAATATAACCAATGAATTCAAAAATAGTAATTAATATTAAAGTGATGTATTCTATCATTACCATGGTTGTTATATTCTACCCATTATTGATATTGTGTCCTAATAATTTTTGACTCAGACATGGTTTCTAGTGTTTAACATTTCAAAATATATTTGTTAAAATACATCATTATAAAAAGTAATAAAAACCGTCAAATTTAAAAGAGATTAAATTGATGTGAAATGTTCATATGGATTAAAATAAGATAATATTAAATGTATAATAACATATATATTTTTTTGTGAAATCATGGATATGGAAGACAAAAATAACTCCTTGGGACTAATGGAGAGTGATAGAGAATATGGTATTGAGAATGATAACCGTCACAAAACTATAAATCTTTGATGTGTTAAAAGTC
Organism: Viscum album; assembly: GCA_963277665.1. Taxonomy (NCBI): domain Eukaryota; kingdom Viridiplantae; phylum Streptophyta; class Magnoliopsida; order Santalales; family Viscaceae; genus Viscum; species Viscum album. The sequence goes on from OY728157.1 coordinate 1,100,425,159, forward strand.
CAATGATTTATCATAATGAATAAATAATAATTTTTTTTATCTGAATATCCATTTGTAAGATTTGAGTTATTCTATTACCATTATTAATAGGAATATGTTAATACATACTTACTTGACATGTATGATTTTATACTTAACTGAATTTCCACAAAAAGCACAAATTTTTTATCCAAAAGATGTGGATTCATGATGAATTTTTCATTCTCGAAGTATTAGAATCAACTTCTAAAAGATGAAATATTTCTAAAAAATCATTACATGTTATTACTCGCATCATTAGTCATTAACCAAAAAAAAGATAGGTCAAGATAATATAATTCCCCCAAAATAATAAACATTCACATCAGGAAATCTATTTTAATCTTTAAACTTCTACATTAAAACCCAAATTTGAACATAGATAAATCAATAAATATATATCCTTGAAATCCACAAAAATGTTCTAGACTAAAATTGAATCCCAAAAATCATATATATTTGATCATATGGTCTAAAATTATTAATTTTATCATTTATCTTTAGATAACATCAATTACTCTTAAATGATCATATAAAAATTTACATTACATAAACATATAATCACATATATACACAATCCATTTATAGAAATAACATCTATCGCCACAATTTCACAATATAATCACATATTCTGCCAAAAAAAGATTGATTATTTATTCCTCAAATAAAATCCAATAGTATTTTGGTTAATTAAATCTTATAATGTACCAAAAAATTGTTGTGATCTTTTTTTGAAATAAAATTATCACTTAATCACTAGATGAATTTATATTTCAATGGTTTTCTTTGAGAAAAAAATTTAAAAAAAATATATTCTAAATATATAAAATCATTTAACTAAAAATTTAATTTCTTTCTAAGTAGAACATCACATAGGTCAGTGGGAGGTGATGCAACCATGTAACCCTTTATTAGTGGTATCCAAACTCATAGAATTTCAATATGTGATAGTTTATTTCTAGTCTTGGTAAAAAATACCGTTATTCTAAATCTATATTTCTTTAATCCTTAATGACATGCCAATAAAGGATAGAAACATCCTCAAACTTAACCATGATATATTAAACATTAAATAAATTATTTGACTTCAATTGTAATCTCATACCTTATATTTTTCATCCCAAAAATTTAATAACTAAGATTTACCTCAAAATTAATGATCATATAAACCCAAATGGTTCTCCATTCCTTTAAAATTATATCCAATGAAATTTTGGTGTATTCATCCTCAAATAATAAATCACATTAAATATAAGGGTAACATTAAACTAATCGCAGAAAAACAGCTCAACAATTTTCATTAATCATAAAAAAATATTACTACATAAATACTAAAAAGGGGTGTCTATTATATTTATTTTATAATCTCACTTGTACCACCCTGTGTTTTTATAGACATTTTTTTCAAATAAATTTAAATTTAATTTATTTCTTATAATGCATTGATTCAAACATTCCTTTCACACATGACAAATAGGGAATCTGTTACACAATACCAATTGTTCAAACATTACATGGAATATTAACTCAGAATTTGTTACATGAAATGGTGACTTGTATTATATTGCACACAACAACAATGTTTCTATGAAACATCATTTTATAAACACAATTATTTAAATGAGATAATTATAATCCATCTATTAAAATTATTAATATAATCTGTAATAACTACATTTAATATATTTTTTATAATTTTATTATACTTATAAAACATATGGATAATGAAAGATGTGATTTTTGGTAAAATCCATTTATGATTAAAAATATAATTTTCTCAAATGAAGTTTTTTAATGTCCTTATTTTAAAAAAATTAAAATTATTGATAGATGATTTAAAAAACATTATTTGATAAAATTAACTACATTCCTAGATTTATTATGCTAAAATTATATTAGGTTGAATTTCTATGATATTTCTGAGAAACATCATTTTTTATGAATAGTGAAAAATACTGAATTTTAGTTAATAACTGCCTTTTCATTTAATTAATTATTAATGTTAAATTATTAAGGTCAAATTGTATCAATTATACATCTTATAAATCAATTTAGGCCATTATAACTAATTTAAATTTGAAATTTAATCTAAAAACTTAATAAGCTTTTTAACTTCTTTCTACTTTAATGACCCATAATTTCATACCATCTACATGATTATCATAAATATTAATATTTATTCTACTATGAATATAAATTATAAAAACAAACGTAAAACATTGTAATTAGAATAATATTTAGAGTCTAATAATATTAACATTTTTTTACAAAAAAGATTAGTAAAAGTGAATAAAATTAATCAAGGTGATTAATGAAAAATTAAGCATAACAAGGGACAAATTCGTAATCTTTAGGACCAAAACGTCATAAAAACTTGTCAAAACCAATTTTATGACCATTATTCATCCATAAACATTACATTATATAAATAGGATTGTTTTTTATGACCTTTTTATGTAAGAACATGAGTACACATAACTTGTTTTAAAAAAATCCATGTGAGTCCTTTTCCTTCCCTATAATAGAGCACCACCTATCCCACCTATTGACACCTATAAAACCACATAAGATCAGAGAATATATAAAAAACACACTTCCTATAAATTATAACGTCCTCTTAGAATCATTCCCTTAGGTAGATGGAAATATATGTTAGCCTTTTGGCACAATCCAAAATGAGTTACCCTATTAAGAGGTAACATCTTCTCTCAAGTCCTTTCTTTTACTTTCTTTTGCCACCCCTTACAATTTATTTTATACATTATTGTTTAAAAATATTAGTATCCTTAATATTATAATATGTTTTTGTTCCACTGTTTCAACCTACACTTACAAACACCTCCATCCAATGGATAACAAACATTCTACTTATATGATCGAAGAACTACCGCCTCACTAAACAACGATTGTTATACTTTCCTTACCACCTCTCACAGTAGATATATTGATAAGGACTCTACTTATATATGTTATATATTATTTTTAATATTTACATAATCTTTTTAATTACTTTTAGAACACAGGTACGCCACACAAAAGAATGCCACAAAGGTATCACCAAAAAGGTAATGACATAGATCACACCACGTATAAATTTAGTTTAGAAGTAAAGATGATTAGTCAATGGATAGATAATCGTATTTAATTAAGTAGCACTACTTCTGACCCACACATGATCGATAGGTAACTAACCACCATTGACCAACACAGGATCTGACCCACACATGATCGATATGTGCTAACCCATACAGGATCCCTGAGCGCTGACCCCACACAGGATCGGTATGCGCTACCCCCCACAAGATCACTGAGCACTGACCCACATAGGATCTGACCTACATAGGATCGGTATGCACTGACCCACACAGGATCACTGAGTGCTGACCCACACATGATCTGATAGATGCTAACCTACACAGGATCAATGCTCTTTCTTCACGTACAACCATCCACAGGGTGCCTGCACTAAGCTATCTTGATTCCGAGAGGGTTCGCTCCTCAAGCCATATGTCAATAATCCAACATCCTTGAAGTCCCATGAATAAGTATTCTAAAGTTCTATCATGTCTTATGGGACCCAATTCATCTAACATTGCGTCAATGAGATGCTAGGTCTGTAAGTTATTTGTGTTTCTTCTCCAAGGGACCATTTGGATTTGGGGTTCAATCCAACCTGTCCATACTCCAACATCATCCAAAACTCAAGTGTAGTATACCAAAATAACCGTCTCGATCCATGGTTTCCAGCCCCATAGATTTTTATCGAACGGATGCTCGTAGATCATGATGTGGCTGAAAGAGTGAAAAGAGTCGAAGTTGGTCGGGGCCCAGTCTGACCCGGCCAGACCCGGCCAGGGCTTACCCATCCTTGCTTGGGTCGACCAGGCCTGAACTGGGATAGAACATGGGTCGGACCGGTCATGTGGGATCTGACCCGGCCTGCTGGGTCTAGCCAAGCGAGCTGGGTCTGGCCAGGCCCGCTCGGCCCCCACGGTGCGGCGGCCGCTGGGCGTCCCCAGGTGGCCAGATGGCTAGCCTCTCCTCCGCACAATGCAGTCGTGGACCATGCCAACTCCGGCGGCCGACAGCGAACTATCCTCCATCACCTGCTACTGTTGCCTCGTGTCGCGACACTTGTTCGTCAGGCAGTACAGATGTGGACCACTGCCCCTTCATGCGGTCAGTCGATTCATGTGGCCGCCCTTTCTTTTCCATGGCTGATGGGCCGCCGCCCTTCTCCAGTGGTGTGGTCGGGCCGCGACCCCTATCCGGAGGCGCGGTCACGCTGGAGCCCTTCTCCGGTGGCATGGATGCACCACTGACTTTTTCACAACCGGCCTTGGTGCCCGCTGCCGCTCCCCAGTCCCCTGAGTACCAATCGCCAGCACCAGTCACCTTCATCCTCCGTCATGAAGATCATATCAAAACCATGAATGATGAAGAGTGGTCGGGTTGTGTTCGTTTAGCTCGCACCCTACATGATAGAGTGGTAGCAAGCGGCATAGACATTCTTAATTCAAGAAGGATGTCATGAATGGAGAAAGAGATATTCAAAATAATATTCCCAACCTCAATTTCATTAGAAAGCGTTCACATTTGTCTATGCTTCAGCGTCTGTCTTCCCTGCAACTAGCCTCCAACAATTCTGCTCGACCGTCATTCATAGGTCCGTGGTTCGGGTTTGCTCATCACCGCCCTCCGGAACCGACCCCATCCTCCAAGTGTTGGGCATCACGACACTTTACCAATGCATCATCGCTTGGTAAATTCTGGCCAATTCCTCCATCCCAAGATATATAAAAATAGAAGAGTGGTAAGGTATGAAACGATCAAGTAATTTATGAAGGTTCATTTAATAGAAACATTTATAAATTCCAACGACGTTGTTACATGTACTAGTCAGGTCATGCCATTTAATTTACGTTGGTACAATTAAATGGGATGACCAACAGTCACCTCCCTCATTAAAGAATTAGTTTAAGGGGGTCGGGTGGTCCCCACATTTAAATATTCAATTTCGGTGGTTTTCTAACTTCGGTGGCCCCCACCACTACACATAAAAAATTGAGAGGTTTGAAAAAATAAAATAAAAGTTTTTCATTATTATATTTTTATCCTTTTAACCCTCCCATGAAATTTACGAAAACAAACATTCAGCCTCTACCTACTATTATCATGGTAAAGGACTCCTTAGGCAAATATTGGTGTTGTGAGTTCACTGGTGACCTCATATATCAATTCTCATCACGGGTTCAAAAATTCTATAATGCCACTCATGAGTTTTTTGCATGTAAACAAAAAATACGTTTGGAAAAATTATAACAGCATCCCTCGACCCACGCCGGTTGTGGTTAGGCTTTTCTAATGTGAAACATGCCTCAATGAACCTAACGGTACTATCATATTTTCAATCAAATTTACAGTTAAGATGATATGAATTTTACAATAAAATAATTGTCACTTAATTATTTTATTTTCAGCCAGAAACTAAAATTCACTGGTGGCCCGCGCCGACCATTTTCAGTATCTTCTTAAAGAGAGAATACCCTCATGAGTCTATCGGTGGTCTCATATTTTCAATCCAAGTTACCATTTCTGAGTTATAAGAATTTGAAAAATGAAATAATTTAATTAATTATTTTATTTATGATTATGCCATTTTTGGGTTTTCTCACAGCAGGCCCGCACTGACTAAACATAGGTCACTATTAGGGTAAAAATCCATCCTGAACGCAACGATGTACACAAATTTTTTATCCGAGTTTCATTTTTAGAGTTAATCTATTTTTTCAAGAAAATGTCTTGTGTGTGATAATTAAATGTTTAACAAATCATCAACAGACCCTTCTGGGAACTATAGTCCTAGGAATCATGCACCGTCATATTTCACGGTCTTGAAATAATTACATATAATTAAAAAAATTATAAAGAATTTCCAGGACATTTTATTCTCCCCACCTTAGGGATTTACGTCCTCGAATGCCAAAACAAGGTCAAAACATCCAAAAGAGGGTACTGAGCATGATTCTGAGCCTCCCACTCACAAGTGCTCTCCTGGAGGTTCTCGTTTAGCCTACACATGCCCACTAAATGTATTGACCACCCATAAACGACCCTCTCTTGTCAATCCTCAATCTCCACTAGAACCTCCGTAAAGGTCACCCCATCATCGATGTCCATCTCACCATGGTCGATGACATGAGATGGGTCATGCATATATCTCCTCATCTAGGATATGTGGAAGAGGTCTTGCATTTGGAGAAACTGATATGGAAGAGATAAGTGGTATGCTACCTCACCAACTCTAATGAGGACCTGAAAGGGTCCGTTTATACTCAGATATATCTAGCCGCCCCGGCCAAATGTCTGCAAACCTCATCAAATTTAGACCCGTAGAGAGACATGGTCCCCATCCCAGAACACCAGAGGTCTCTATCTCTCAACAGGATAATACATCTTCCAAATCTGTGTAGTCTTCATCCATAGATGGATGGTATGAAGTTTCTACAAGGTAGCTCGTACCATCTTTGCTCTCATGAGTGCAGACTCCCCTTGGTGAGTCCAGCACAAAGGCGATCTTCATGGTCATCCATACAAATCCTCAAAAGGTTTCATCCCAATGGTGGAGTGACAACTTTTGTTTTTTGAAAACACTACCAAGAGAATGTGTTCCTCCCAGCTGCAACCAAACTCGAGGACAGAAGCATGCAACTTATCCTCGAGGGTCTGAATGCTCTGCTCAGTATGGCCACCCATATGAGGATGGAAGGCGGTGGTTAAATAAAGTAGCATCCCTAAATCCTCCCGCAACCCCTTACATTATCGAGAAGTGAAACGTGTATCATGATCAAAGACAATCGTCAAGGGTAATCCTTCTTACCGCTCAATCTCCTACACATAGAGTCATCCCAAGCTCTCAACTGTACCCTTCTATTTGATTGGTAGGAAGTAGGCCGACGTGGTGAGTCGGTCGACGATCAACCTGATAGAATCATGCCCCCTGCATGTGTCTGGAAGACCTATCATGAGGTCCATAAAAAATCCATCCCACATCCACTCTGGCACCTCTAATGGATGAACTAAGTCTGATGAAACTAGGTGTTATGCCTCCTCTTGCTGACAAGTGAGGCACTGTGAGACAAACTCTGCTACTTTATTATTGATTCGCCACCCCCAATGCTGATGTTGGAGGTCCTAGAACATCTTCTCCACCACCAGATGTACGGCTAGAGGGGATGTATGGTACTCCCTCAACACATCCTCGCATATCACCACTGGTTCCATAGTACATACATTGAAGAAGATTGCGTGCCCCCACCTTCTAAAAATACATCAGGTTCCTGTCCTATGGATATCATAGCACGTCAAGCCTTGTAGTTAGTGTTCCCATGTTGTGCCACCCTGACTCATTGATGAATGTGGGGATTGACTTTTTGATTCCAAAGATAAGCTGGTCCATCTCGATTCTCATTAGATATCCATAAAGCAACAATCTGTTATGTCTCCTCACTCAGTAGCTCTAGGCCATACCTCATACTGAGTGAATCTGCTTCCACATTCCCCTCCCAAGAGTATAAAATATATAAAAGTCATAGTCCTAGATGAACTCTTGTGACTCCTATTGGGAACTAAAAACTAAAAACTCCTACTGCTAAGAGGGTAAGGCTAGCTGACTCATGATTGATCGACTGCACCCTCCTAGCTTGAGTTTAACCTGTGCTTCCTGGGTAACCTTTTTCACAGACTTGGGAAAACCTCATACCAATGTTTTAGATAAACCATAACCTTTTTCCTAATATAATCAATCGGAGTACGAATTGTGGATGTATATCCATACCCAAACTAACGTGGAACACCATGAGGTTCTAATAGAAACTCTCGCATGAAGGGTCACATCACACCATCAGCGTAACTCTGATTATCGAGTCTCCTCCCAAAGGTATCTCCAGACACAAGGGTCATGTCAATGGTTTAACTAGAGACTCTAGGTCTTGGACAAGATTCGTGGAAGGAATGAATGATCGGTACCTGTATCTATTGATACGACAGCTAGTAGTAGACACATACTATAACTCGAATTATTTGTAGAGCCCTTGGGTCACACTCCATGACCGCATGCAGCTACTCTCTACCCTTGTCCTCTAGCTCCTTGAGCCTGGAGGGGACCATCAAGGGGAGTGGTTATAATTTGTCAAAATCTACACCACATCATGCTGATCCCATATATCTACTTCCATGTCTACCGCCATGAAAATTCCTCTATCAGTAACACTTATTTTTTCCACAACATTTTTACACACACAAGTCTCAGAGACTGGAACGATTTTCCTGTTTTCCCACTACACTCATTCACTGGCTGTATCCACTCAGCCAAAGAACATTCAACCCCAAAGGTACTCTATAGTACCCCAACATAAGTAGGAATGAAAAGTGGAATAGTTCTCGTTCAGACGTCCTTAAACACACTGTGCTCGAAAGTCTGAACCCTGAAGCACTAATCCTATCGTATTCATCGAGTACAAGAATGGTCTGAATGCCTTGATGAATACTCATCTATCACCGTGTTGTCCTACTGAGCTGTAGAATCTCTAGAGAACTCTTAGCCACCTCATTGAGCCAGTCCTCAGCCACTGGTGACTGGGGATCATCTTGGATCCTACGGGGTATCTGATGCGGAATCATGTGTAAGGCACTAAGCCGATATGTGTCCTCTACCGGTATCGCCAGTTGTTACTGAAGACCAACTGTCAATGATATAGATTAGACACTGCCCGAAGGTACTATCTCCGGTACTGGTCCACGTACAGAAGCCTCATATCTATGAGGTCCATCCTCATAGTCACTCAATGAAAAAGTATAGTACCTATGATCACCGTCAGCTCTACTGCTGTCTCAAATAGGCGGGAAACTCTAGAAATAGCCTCCAGTCGGCCCTCAGCTACATGAGAAACTCTCTCGCCTCGAAACCTTTGAGGTCTCTACTGCTGGAACTCGTGCAACATGCTCATATGGTGTGCACCATCCGCCAGTGTGGCTGGTGGTATCATCTACCCAACAGGTGGTAGTGTTGCGGGTACAGCACCCAATGGTGCCAACATTGTAAGAGGGCCCTGCACCGGAGTATCTTCGCTCAATGGGCCATCATCATGTACTCTCTCGGGAATCCTAGAAGGATTTCTACGCAGCAGCATCCTAATAAGGAAGAGTTATTCCACAGTAATTTAGTCATACATGGTGAGATGAATCAAGATAAAACATGAAAAATTTTCCAAACACATATGCAATCATTTTTTTCTTGCACTAAGTCAAAAATCAAAAGTCTGGGTCCTAGTGTAGAGATACATCGGCCGCCGTACCAACAATGGATTCCTTAAACTGATAACCACACTCACTAAACATAACACTACTGATGTTAAATAGATCTGAGTCCTATGCTCTATAGTAGAACTGACTCCTCTGATACCAATTTGTCACGACCTGTCCCCCGGGGTCTGTGCCGTGACTACCCCAAGCAAGCCTTCCATAGGCTAGGGGCTGGTGACTAGCATCAAAATGCGTATTACTTAAAAACAGGGAATGCATTTCATTTATAACATATAGAACACTCAACGAAGCACACAAGAAAGATATTAACACACATAAACTATATAGTAAAAAGTGTTTGTACAGTAAGAAAAAGGGCCCAAAATACAAGCCCAACTAGAAAGTACATGAAAACTGAAAAGAACAAGTACACTGAAACAACTCCTGTGAACCTCAGCAAAAAACCTTAAATGAAGGGTAGGCACAGCTCTCGAATAGTCGTCTCTTTTTTATGCCTCATATAATGTCCACCTCCAAGCTACCTCCAGTCTTGGTACACTCATCCTCAGTCATCATTTTCCATCGTCCAAACGAAACACAACAGGGTGCGAGCAGAGCCCGTGCAGAGGTGAGTATAATGATACTCAGTAGGTACCCCGAGACACTCAATGTCTCACAAAATCTAAATAGGATAAAACAAAAATAATATAAGCATCTCACAACCATACATAGGTATATTCCCATACATATACCCATGATATCAAGTATACCAATCTCTTTAATGAGGAAAAATAATGTCTAACTCAAAAGCCCAAGGCTTAACTATTCCACAAAGGAAGGAATACCACGAATGATACACCAAAATTTTAATAACATCAAAGGTAACACCACACAGAAGAATACCACAATGGTTTCACCATGATGTAATGTACCACACAGTTATGCCCCACAAAAGAGTAAAAAAGATGTCACCACAAAGGAACGTGACACACAGGTACGCCACACAAAAGAATACAACCAAGGTATCACCACGATTAGATGTACAACACATATACACCACACAGATGAATACCACAAAGGTATCACGACGAAGGTAAGTACCACACATGTACATCACATAGAAGAATACTTCTAAGGTGTCACCACGAAGGAATGTACCACATAGGTTGGCCACACAGAATAATACAAAAAGGTATCACCAAAAAGGTAAGGACACAGCTCACACCATGTATGAATTAAGTACAAAAGTATAGATTATTAGTCAAATTCCAGATCATCTTTTTATGTTACGTAGTTCTACTTCTAACACACAATAGATCGATACGAAACTAACCCCAACTGGCCCACACTGGATTTGAACCACATAGGATCGGTATGCAATGACCCACATAGGATCTGACCCACGTAAGATCGGTATGCAGAGACCCAAACATGATCGTTGAGTGCTGACCCCCAAAGGATATGATGGACATAAGATTGGTATGCACTGACCCACACATGATTCTTGAGCTCTGACCCACACAGGATCTGATAGATACTGACCCACATAGGATTGATTTTCATTCATCACGTACAACCAGCCACATTGTTCCAGCACTAAGCTCACCTGATTCTGGGAGGTTCCTCTCCTCAATTCAAAGTTCAATACTCCAACTAGCACATATTCCAAATAATAATTAATCCAATGGTCTTTCATGTCAAAATGGACCCAAAACAATCGATGGTGCGTCAATTGGACACCTGGTCTATATGTTATTAGTGTTTCCTCCTGGAGGGTCGGGTTGGTTTTGTGGTTCAATACAACCTAGACATACTCCAACATTATCCAAAACTCAAGTGTAGTATACCAAAAGAACATTTACAATGCAAGTTTTCTGGTGCTAAGGACGGTTCATCAAATGGACACACATAGCTCAAGATATCGCGGAAAGAGAAAAAACGGTTGAAGTTGGTTCGGGTCCGGTTTAACCCATCCTGGTCCATGTCGACCCGGCCCGCGGGATCCACCCCAGTCTGCTGTGTCTGGCTCAGTCCACGTTGGGTGGCCCCGATTGGCCCGATGGCTGGCCTCTCTTCGACTCATGGCAGTCGCGTGCCGCGTGACACCGACCCTCCGCGCGACTAGCCTATTTGGGAAGCTATCCTTGCTCAGCCGTAGCGGATGGTCCAGGACCATTCTCCGATAGTGCAGTCGAGACACAACCTTCTTCCTGGCCGTTTGTGGTGCCGACCACCGCTCTTGTGTCCCACCAGTTCCAATCGCTGGCTCTGGTAGCCATCCTCCCCCATCGTGAAAAACACATCAATACCATAATGGTTGTGGAGTGATCGGTCCATGTTCATTTGGCCCACACCCCCCACGTTAGAGCGGTAGCAAGAAGCATAGATGTTCTTAATTCAAGAAGCATATCAAGAAAGGGGAAAGGGTATTCAAAATAACATTCTCTACCTCATGTTTGTTGGAGAGTGTCCGTGTTTGAGGAAGTGTTGGAATTCATAATCCCCACAACAAGCCTCCAATGATGTCACTCGACCTTCGTTCTTCAGTTCATGGTTCGGGGTCGCTCGTCACCTCACGCTAGAACTAGCTTCGTCCTTCAAGTGTTGGGTGTCGTGACACTTTACCAGAGATTCATCTTTTGATGAACCCAGGACCATTCGCCCCCCCCCCCCCACACACACAAACTCCATATAAATAGGAGAGGGGGAAGGTATGTAACTATCATGGAATTTATTATGGTTCATTTAATAGGAACCTTCATAAATTCCAACAACACTGTTACTTAGAATTTGCAATGTCAAGCCATTTAATTTAACTTGGCGCAATTACATGGGAGGACCAAGAGTCACATCCATCATTAAAGAGGGAGTTTAAGGGGGTCGATTGGTCCCCACCACTGCACATACAAATTTGGGCAGTTTTAAAAAATAAAATAAATGGTTTTCTTTATTTTATATATATTCGTTTAACGGTCCGATGAAATTCAGGAAAACTACCTTCCACCCTCGAACTACTGTCATCAAGGGGAAAGTCCTATTAAGCGAATATCAGTGATGCGAGTTCAATGGTACCCTCAGATTTCTATTCCGAGAACCGGTTCAAATGTTATATAACATTTCCCTCCCATTTAGTAAACATACCCGTAGAAAGTTCGTAAAAATTATAACAGTCACCCTTGACCCACGTCGGTCAAGGTTAAGCTCTGCAAAAGTGAAACACAACCCTAAGAACACAACTGTACTCTAGGGTTTTCAATCAGACTTACCCTTTATATGTTATGAATTTCACAATAAAATAATTGTTACTAAATTATTTTATTTACTTCCAAAAACTATCTTTCACTGGTGGCCTGCCCCGAACTATATTTGAGATTTCTCATAGGAGGCTCGTGCCGACTAAACATATGTCGCGCCGAGGGTAAATCTACCATCCTGAATGCAATGGTGCCTTCAGATTTTGGATCTGAGTTACAATTTAAGTGGTATAACACTTTTTTAGGGAAACTTCTTTCATGCGCTAATAAAATTTTTAACAAACCTTCGATGGACCATTCTGGGCACTCCGGGTCTCGAAATCATGCGCTGTAAGATTTCACGGTCTTGAAATAATTTTGTATAACAAAAAAATAATACCAAATTTCTGGGACATTACAATATATGTCTTTTACACTATTTCATTCAACATGACTATTAAACAAAAATAGTGTTCACGAATACGTACGACCAACTATCTCCATGAATAGTGTTTTCCATTTCATAATTATATATTTTATAGATTATTATAATAAACATATAATAAATTGAAATTTTATTTATATAATTTTATACATTTTAGTATCATGATATAATTATAAGAAGAAAATATATAACCTATTAAGACAAATGCAGTGTATATTGCGAATATTACCTGAATTGAATCCTTAACATAGGATTGTCAACAAGTGGGTAATATAATGTAATAATAAAACCATGTATATAAGAACATAGCTATTTAAAATTTTTATAATAAAATTAAATTTATTATACATGTGGTTTTAATGAGTATGAGAAGTGTCAAGATGCAAGGTAAGGAGATTTAATCTCGCTTTTTAATTCCATGAGGTTCATTCTATGTTCACCACTCTTTCCTTTTGTGTGGTGTATGTACTAACCAATATTTTATCCTATATTTCATATAATTATGTTTATGGGTATTTATATATCCATTTTATGACCTTTTTTCATGGGTATTTGTTACAAAATTTACCAAATCAGTAAAAAAAATTGTCTTAATTTTCCTTCTTTGAGATTCATGTTTTATTATGAACCTAAACAATTTATCAAGGTTTATATAAATCCATTTTATATCTTATATCATGAATTTACTTATTTCCATGATATTTTAATGATCATATAATTTCATTTTCTTATATGGATAATATGATCCCATGTTACTATGTTATAAGAGTTTCTTGAATTAATCTCATCACTTTTCAAGATTGTATATGTTTATGCTCACAATGATGAAATATTATGATCCATCTCTCATGAAAAATCATGATTTTCCTTATCCTCTATTTATTCAGTATTTATCAATGTATTACTACCATTTTTCTCTATTTGGTTTTGAAGATAACATTTTTAATTGAAATTTGAATTTTTCTCTCTAGTCAGAAATCTATTTTATTCAAAAACCATGTTTTCAAAAATGATTTCAAACTGTATTTGAATGCCAATTTTAGGAAAAAATGATTTTAAAAACGTTATATATTTTTAAGAGTCTCATTTAAAAAATATCAAATCAATTTTCAAATAAATATTTTTTTATAATGTTTGGTTTTTTGAAATTCATTATCAATGTAAAAAGGATACTTTACTTAAGAAATGTTTTTAAAAGGTAATTAAAAATTATTTCCCATTTATGATAACATCCATTTGTGTTACAAATTCAATTATGAGGAAATTATTATATTTTTTTATTCATATTATTTCTATAAATGGATTATGCTTTGATAATATGATGTTTATGAAAACAAGATCACATTCATAGGTTCTATTCTTTTGAAACCCATTTATCATTCAAAGGATATCTGTTTTTAAAACGCAATTATTTTTAAGGTTTATGTTCATGATTAAATGATTATGAAACTTGTATCATTCCATAGTTTATGATATGATTACATGTTTATAATACCCATTTCCTTTCATGAGTTATGAAATCATTATTTATGATCTTTTGGAACATGTATGTTTGATTTAATTATGAGAATTTTGGGACCAATATCTCCCTACAATGCATTGGGTAATGATTTATATCTCATGGGAAATATATGTTTGGAATGAGGAATAAAATTTCTTCAATATTATAGTGATAGAACGGGAAATGAAATCAGTTCATTAATAAAAAGTAGGAACGAGTGGTGAACTCGGTTCAGTAATACAGGTTCGGAAAGGGGTGTGAACCCAGTCAAGTAAATTTATATGTCCACAAATATGGTATATGATTCCATGCCATAACTACTATATAAATCATTATGTATGACTTTATTTCACTCACAATTCCATGTTTCATTCCATTGTTATGATTTCATGGATTATATTCTTTATTTTCATTATTATTCATTACTTTTGAACTGATAATCTTTATACTATGATTTAGGTTTATGATCTTTGATATGTATGGTATGATCTTTTATTTTCATGATCAGGTTATCATACCATTATTCTCATAACTATATATACATATCTCTCTTTTTTACACTTACTGAGCATTTTTGGTCCACCCATTTTTTGTTTTCCTTCCCCGAGTTATAAAGATATTTATTATATTTCATGTTTCTAAGAAGTATGATAGTAATGAAGAACCAAGATGGAGGTAATGTTATTCACTGGGGTATTAGTGTATATATTTCCATGGTTCCAAAGTCAATAGACTAGTATACTCTTTGAGAGTCTATTTTTATAATATTTTTGAGTATTATGAAAATGTTATGTAATGTTAATGTACGGAAAGTGACGGTCTCTATAGTAGGTATTAGTGAATTTTTTTACATAATATTTGGAATCTAATATGATAAAACCATAGTGATACCTATATTAACATCTGTAGGGATAAGTAAAAGGATAATTAAAAGTATAGGAAAATGTTTTCAAATTTTGGTAAAAGATATAGTGAGTGGTGGTCTTGAAATATATCCATATCTTGATACTACACGTAGATTAGTATTTGGAAAAGATAGACCTATGGGTAAAAACTCTGATAATATGTTCTATTCCTGACTCGTGGTAACTATGTACATGATAACGGGCCTTGTGCCGCACAAGTTTTGACACTCCTGAGGGACATGCTTTGAAATTCACAAACTCTTCAAAAAAAATCATGATGGATTTTAAAATTTGTTGTCTATGAAAAACCTAATATATACCTAAGGAGTCATAGATTAAGGAAGGTTACATAACATAGACATATTATAAGTAATATTTCACAATTATGTGGTTCCATATTAAAATAATTGTTTCTTAATCTATGATTTTGGTTTTAGTCAGTGGTTATACCCCCATGGAATCGTGTTATTGGGAATTGTGATAGAAAATGAAATGATTTTCCTCATTAGAAATGGAATGCAATGAGAGATGGAATGAAAAACAACTTTCTTATTCTAACATAGCCTTCTCATGATATGAATCATGGTGCACTTCAAAATGAGAAAAGGAGGGGACAAAATTTTGTTGATTAATTCATGAGGCAAATCCCACATTTTTTAGAAGTTTTTGTGAACCACTAATTGCTGAAAAGTGGAACAGTACTATTAAAAATATATTCTCCATTTTCTTGTGTTTAGTGTTTGATAAAGTCATTATGGTTATCTATTATATTGAAGGTGAATAAGACCAGTGGTGGACTCTGATGAAGAATATGAGGCATCAAGATGAGATTTAATACATGCATTGGTATGAGTTCTAAAACATTTTTTCAATATATACTTTCCTTATATTTTTTACACTAGGATAATGAAATGGTTCCTTGAGTTAAAGATAATATATTTTTAATCTATCGATACCTATGAGGGAAATTTCCTAAGACAAGCATGTCACTCTTCTGGAATTATCATCCAAAATGAATGTAAAGTTCACAGGTTATTTACTAGCTCAAATCCAAGTATCTAAATGGTGTTTTCCATAAGAATATTTAGTAGATATAATGATCTTGTGTTTTGTGAAATCAATGTTGAAATAGAGGTTAGAGTCATGTATCAATCTCATTGATTTGATAAGAAGTAGAAGATGGAGGCTAAAGGAAAATCTAAAAACTATGGTGAAAAGAATTTAAGTGTTCCTTTTTTCTCAAAATGTGTGAATAAGCATGGAGTAATTTTTCATAATGGGAATAGAAAATGTTTTATGTATGAAATGGAAGGTCACTGGGAAATTGATTGTTAGAAAGATGGAAACAAGTTAGAAAAAAATAGTAATGGGGAAAATGATGCACATAATGAACCTCCCAAAATTCAGTATTACATGTGAATAGAGAATGAGAAATAGGATAATTATTACCAACACCCAATGGATGGTGATTATGATCGACGTTAATAACTTCTTTTGCTAAGGGATAAGGGAAAAATCTCAAGAAATAATTATTTCTGATGAGGGGTATTATAATGACTGTAATAAAGGTACATTTACCATCAAATCTAGAACTGCTATGGTCATATTTTATTCTTTATCTATCCACTCTTTCATAACTAATTAATTTTATAATGGTATTAATATTCCAAAAAATTAATTAGATATGAAACTAGTAGTACACACCGCTAATGGTACGATGATTTCATATTATGTATTTGATTTCACATCAATTGATGTTTGTGGTATTGTGGATCGTCAAAATCATGTCATTCATCAATTCGTTTGATTTAATGTCATCTTTTGATTGAATTGGATTTATATATAAAAAATATCACATTAATTGTTAAGTAAGGCATGTTATTTTTGATATTTCAAACCTTCCTATGAGCATCCATTAATGTGATGATAATAATTATCTTTCTAGGGATATTATATCTAGTGTATGGGTATTAAATACAATTAAAAGGTGTTTTTTATCTCAAATGGTTGGGGATAAAATCAATATCAATGATATTCTTATTTTTTGGGATTTTGTGGTTGTCCTTCTAGAAGATTTACCTAGTCTTCCACAAAAAAGTGAAATTGAGATCTCTATAGAAATTATATCTAGTTCCACACCAATTTCATAGATTTCATATAGAATGCACCTGATTGTGTTGTAGGAATTGAAAAAACAACTCCACAAAAATCTTGATAAGGGATTCATTCAGCCATGTGTGTCACCTTGGGGTTCACTGGTCTAAAAAACAAAAATATGGATCAATTTTACCCTGCATTGATAATCATAATTTAAAAAAAATCACAATCAAGAACAAGTATCTTATTCCCCGTATTGATGAATTGTTTGATCAACTACAAAGAGCTCAGTACATTTACAAGATTAACCTTCATTATGGATATCATCTATGGGAAATAAAGATGATATAACTAAGTAAAAGATCCATACATGTTATAGAACATATTAATATATATTGATTCATGTTGATCATACTAATTCGCCTTTTTTATTGATGGATTTGATGAATAGGTTCTTTAGAGATTTCCTTTATTAGTTTGTGGTAGCCTTTTTATATTTAATTATAATATATTAAAAAATAAAGGATGGTAATGAAGATAACATGATAATTGTACTAAATAACCTAAGGAAGGATAAGATATTTTAAAAATTTTAAAATAATTAATTATGAATACAAAAGGTTTCATTTTTTCATCACATAATATGTAGCAGTAGATCAATCAAATATAGAGGCCATTAAATGATGTCCTTGACCAATAACGGTGACTGATATCCATAGCTTTCATGTTTTATCAAGATATTATCAATGGTTTGTGGATAATTTTGCAGATCATCTATGCTTATTACCATATAAACTTTGATTGGTGTCATGTTCACCAGAATAGATGAATATGAGGAAAATTTCAAGGAAATAAAGAGATGGTTAGTCAGTGAACCTATTATTACATTAACCTATAGTAGAGAAGTGTTTATAATCTATTGAAATGAATCCAAGAAGGTATTGGGATGTGTTATTAAGAATAATAACATGGTTATTTATTTTTCCTCACAGTAGTTGAAGATTCATGAAAAAAATTACCCAACTCATTGTTTGGAGTTAGTAGTAGTAATTTTTTCATTAAATATATCAGAAATTATATTTACAAATTAATGTGTGATATATAAACTGATCATAAAATTATAAAACATATATTCACAAAAAAGTATTTGAAAATGCACTAGAGAGTATGGATAGAGTTAATAAAGGTCTATGACTGCTCAATATATTACCACCCTGGGAAAGCGAACAAGGTCGCCTATGCTTTAAGTCAGAAGGATCATGCTAGCTTATACAGGATGAGGATCACAAAAGAAAAAATATTTATATATATATTCAATGTATGTATCTATAAATCAAAAAGGAAGGGGAAAATATATAATTTCCCAAAGGAATTTTCAACCCTATATCCCATTGAAGTTTAATGAGGCATAGAAGGAAGATGAATAGCTAAAAAATAAAGTATAAAATTTACATGAGTTTAATATTGATCATGATGTAATGATCAGGTTTAGGAACAGTCTATGTGATCCTTCCATACATGTTTTGAAGAAGGATCAATTAGAATAATATCATAAATTTATTTTCTATTCATCATGGAAGTATGAAGATATATAGGGTCATGAAACAATATTTCATGAGGGATGGCATAAAGTGTGATCTCACAGAGTTTGTATCTCATTGCTTGGATGTCCACAACGTTAAGGATGAAAGAAAACATTTCAAGGGGATGTTGGATCTATTAACTATTACAGAATGGAAATGGGAGAACATCATTAAATATTTTGTTGGGGAACTACCCAAAACCTTTAAATGGTTTAATTCTATATGGGTGGTAGTCGATCTCCTTTCAAACTCAGTACATTTCATCACTCTGAGAGAATACTTCTCTGTTGATTAGCATTCCGGGATATAAACTAAGAATGTAGTAAGGTTTCAGAGAGTACCACATTATAATTTATGATATAGGGATATAAGGCTTACCTAAATTTTCTAGATAATCCTTATAAACCACTTGATATAGAATTAGGTTTTAGCACTTCTTATCATCCTCCTAAAAATGTCCAGTCTGAATAAACAAATCAAAACCAAGAGAATATATTGATATTTGGTTCTCTAGATTTCTATGGTATTTGGGATCAAAACCATCCTCTAGTTGAGTTTTCATTCAACAATAGCATTCAATTAAGAATTCATATGTAATATTATGAAGAAATTTACATAATAAATGAAGACATCATATATTTTGGGATGATGTTGAAGAAATAAAGCTATTGAGACCTGAGATTACTGATGAAATGGTTGAGAAGGTTAGAACCATTCAACAGCATATCAAGGTAGCTCAAGGTTGGCAGATAATTTTTGTTTCTAACTATTGATGTGATGTAGAATTTGAAGAGGTTGAAAATGTGTTTCTATGAATTTCATCCTGGAACAATGTTATGAGATTTACTAACAGAGGGAAACTAAGCCCTAGGTATATCATTCAATTTTTTATTCTTGATCTTATTAAGATAGCAGCCTATTACATGTCACTTCATCCAAATCTATCTCAATTCCATGAGGTGTTCTATGTATCTCTCTTGAGTAAGTATATACCAATCCCTTCACACGTACTTAACTTAGTGCTCATTCCACAAGAGAAAGATCTTTCTTACAAGGAGCGATCTGTTTAAATTTAGGATTGTATAGAGAAAGTTATACGAAACAAGACCACTTGTGTAGTCAATGTTTTGTTGATAAATATCCAATTAGTGGAAGCTATATTGGATCATGAGGATATTATGAAGCAAATATTTCCTCATTTTTTTACCCGACTGATGAATTTTGAGAGAGAAATTAATTTTATGGGTGAGGAATGCAACACACTGATTTTTTATAGACCTTATTAAAAATAAATTAAAATATCATTTATTTATAGGAATTATATAATTCAAAAATTCCTTTCAAAAAGATCCAAATTAGTATACGTTACATGGATCCATCTCATTATTCATTTCTTGGATCATTGGATCGACGAATATCAAATAAAACATCAATTGGGTGTAGTTACACACAACAAATAAGTTTCTACAAAACATCATTTTATTGTGGTAATTATTTAAATAAGATAATTACAACGAAGATGTTAAAATTAGTAATAAAAATAGGAATAAATACATTTTAAAATTTTTCCATAATTTTTTATATAATTTATAAATATTTATAATGAATGATATGATTTTGGTAATGTCATATTATGTTTTAAAACACATTTTTCTCAAATGAGCTTATTTTAATATACTTCTTTAGAAAATAATAAAATTAATTTTAGGAATTTTCTGAAATTTAATTTTTTAAAATATACATTATTTTTGAATTTATAATGTTGAAATTATTTTAATGTGATTTGTTTTAATTTTTCTAAGAAATGTCATTTTTTGATGAATAGTAAAAAATATTGCAGTTTATTTAATAACTTCATTTTCGTTTAATTTAATATTAATTTTAAATTATATTTTAAATTTGTATTAAGGTAACATTTGATAAATGATAAATTTATTAAAAAAATTATTTCATTATAACCAATTTCACATTGAAATTGAATTTAAAAACTTAATAAACTTTAAATCTTTTTAAAAATTTATTGACCCATAATTTTATATTCTCCGCGAGATTAAAATTCATCACAATTTTACTTATTATATGAATTTAATTTAAAAAATTCATCATAAACCATTTTAATCAGTATAATATTTATATTCTAAAAAAATTATCATCATTTTTTTCCATAAATATCTGTACAACTTATGATAAATAATTATACCAATTAAGGTCAAATTATGATAAATTAGGGACTAAACCTTAATATTAGGGGTCAAAATGACCAATCCACTTTTCCCAAAATGATTTTATGTATATTATTCATATATAAACTATTTATTATTTATTTAGGTTTTTTGTATTTATTTTTTTAAATAATAATATGCGTATACATAACTTGTTTTAACAAATTCTAATCGAGTCATTTTCCTTCCCTATAAAAATCCACCACATCTCCCTCCTCATCAGTCATATCAATCCTCTTAAGATAGGAAAATATATATCTATAATAATCCCCAAAAATCATCCCTTCAACCAATAGTTCTTCCCTTAGGTAGAAGAAATTCCATGCAAGCCTTTTAGCACAAACCAAAACGAGTTTTTGGTTAAAGATGTAATATATTCTCTCAAATCTATCCATTTATTTTATTTATCCACAATAACCACATTATTTTTTGACTTGTTGTATAAAATCACAAATATAATCAATATAATATTATGATTTTAATATAAACTTTCAACCTATACTTACATACACCTTCAATAAATGGATAATGAACATACTGTTCATGTGTATGACCAACTACCGCATCACTAAAGGATGATTGTTCAATTTTCCTTACCCCATCTCATATTGGAAATTATATTGGGAACTCTTCTAATATATGTTATATAAGATATTTATTATTTATTTATGATTATTAATTCATTTTAAATCACATAAAATATTTAGTTCCCCTTCGGTGTTAATACAATAATTTCATTTGAGAAAGTGAGGACAACCACCCCCTCAAAGCCATATGATTCATTTATATACTACATGGATTGTATTAAAGATTATTTCAATTAATATATTAGGCATATACGATATCCTAAATATTATTGAATAGTGATATATTTATATACACATGTATATACATATATTTCATTTATTATCATTACTTCAACAAGACGATTTAAAAGAAATTTCATTCTTGTGAACGTACATCCTACTGTCTACATCAATGGTGTATTCCATTTCATACTAATATATTATATAAGATATTATAATAAAAATATATTGAATTTAAATTATATTTATATCAGTTTTTATATTATGAAATCATGATATTAGTATATGGTGAAAAGATATTAAAAATTTATACACGCATGAATAATAAATATAATCTTACCTAAAGTGAAACCATAACATATGTTAATTAAATAGCTGATATTATAAGGTAATAATGAAATCGTATATATAAGAATATGTTTATATATAAGATTTTTATTAAATTTGTATTTATTTTACAGGTGGTATGAATGAGAACCAAGAGATTAAAGACACATGGTAAGGGAATTTCATCTCACATATTATTTACATGAGTTTCATACTATATTATTAACTCATTCCTTTTGTATGGTGTATGTAATAACCAGGATTGAATTCTATGTTTCTTATAATTAAAATTTTTCGGTATTAACATAACCATTATATGACCATTCATTAAAGGAGTCTATGTTTCAAAAATTACCATGAAATTAAGAAATTATGTCTCAATTTTCCTTCAATGATACTCATGTTTTGTTACACACCTTACCATTTTTCGAATGTTTATATACTTTCATTTTACATGTTATATTATAAATTTACTTATTTTCATGATATTTTTGTATTCATGTAATTTTATTTTCATATATGTAATATATTATCCCAAGTTACTAAGTTATAAGAGTTTATTTAAATATTCTCATAGATTTATGAGATTATATACATTTATTCATCCTATAATAAAATATTATGATCCATATCTCAATAACAATAATTAGTTTCATTCTACTTTGTTTATTAATGATATATCAATGTATTAGTACCGTTTTTCCACTCTATTATACTTACAATTACCTTTTTATGTGAAATATAACCCTCTCTATATCTATTTAGAATTTTATTTTATTCAAAAACCATTTCTTCAAAAAAGTTTTCAGCAGATCTTTTATTCCAATTTTCAAGTAAAAAGGATTTCAAAAACGTTTTATAATTTTAAATTATTCATTTATATTTTTTCAAATCTATTTTTAAAGAAAAATATTTTCACAAAGGTTTTATGTTTTTAAAGTCATTTTAAACACAAAATGGATATTTTCCTCATGAAATGTTTTAAAAGTTTATTCAAAATTATTTTCAATATAAGGTAACATTCATTAGTGTTAATCTTGCCAGTATAAGGAAATTATTCAATGTTTTTATTAATATTATTTATTTAAGTAGATTATGAATTAATGACCTGATGTATGTGAAACATGTTTCTCTTTCAGGGGTTATATTCTTTTGAAACCCATTTCCCTTTCAGATTTAATATGATTATGTGCCCACTTATTTTCACAATTTATGACCGTGATATAATGATTATGAATCCTATCCATTTCAAAAGGTTATGATAGGATTAAATGCTAGTATTACCCATTTCATTTCATGGGTTATTATATGATTATTTATGATATTGTTTCATATGTATGTATGAATTATTTAGGATATGGGTGTGACTTATATCTCCCTCCAATTCATTGGGTAAATATTTATATCTTATGATATAGACATGGATTTAATGAAAAATGAAATCGATTTAGTATTATAGGGCTGGAATAGGAAATAAACATGATTTAGTAACATAGGGCTGGAACAATGGGTTAAATAAGTTAAGTAATATAACGCTATAACTGGAGGTGAACTCAGTTCATTATATGTAATTGTACACTAAGATAGTATTAGAATAAATCAATTAACTTCTATGGAAATCATTATATATGGTTATGTATCATCCAAAATTCTATGTGTTATTCATGTATTATGCTTTAATGAATTATGTTATTTATTTACATGTGATTAATGTCCTATGAAATATCACAATTTATTCCATTATTCATCAATATGATTTTTTATATACATGGCATGATCTTATATTTTTATGATCATGTTTTCATACACATAATCTCATGGTTATGCATAAAAATATCCCATGTTTACCTTTACTGAGCATTTGAGGTCACCCTTTTTTGTTTCCATCCCTAGGTTATTAAAATATGTATTTAGATTGATTTATCAATGAAAGGTTCTAGTTAATATGATCCTAGTGGGAGATAAATTATGTATCTCAAGTTTCAATGTTTATGATTCCATTTTCCCAAAGGTTCTAGTTCAGTATAGTGTTTGGGTGTCTATTTTTATGATGTTTTAATTATTCCACAAATGTTTTATAATTTTAATGTTAGAAATGTGTGTTTTTATAGTAAAAATAAATTTATAAACCTTGATTCTATCTATACCACATAGGTTAGCCTCATGTTAATACATCTTAATCTCTAAAATGGTGAAAATCCTACTTTGAAACAAACTATAAGGACATGACCTTAATCATTACAAATTTTTGTGACTTTATACAGTAATTGTATTTATTTAATTCCCAAAGAGGATTTTTTTGGTGGTTTTTAATAATTTATAAAAATATTATAAAATATACCCATACACCACAAGTGGACACTTATACTCAGTATCCATTTTTCTACTAAACAAAACATGTTTTCTTTTAACGAAAACTCTTAATAAATTTGACATTGACCAAATATTTTTTTACTCATCATCAAATCCCTATGAAAAACATTTTAATATGTATTGTGATGAAAAATAACTATAAAAAAATAAAAACAAGTAAATTGTTCATCCCGTGAAAAACAAGAAAATCCCTAAAATTATTTTTCTTAAAATCATATATTTTTACCCTAAAAAGTATAATAATTGTTTTAAATCAAATGACATTAAGTTATGATTTTAAATTAATGATTACCATGAAAAATAATAATCCATGATAGAATAATTTCATTTTTGTTTCTTGGGATATAATTATCATATCAAAATTACAATCACCATTAAAAATGGAATAACTATACGATCGACTTCCACCTATAAAGAACCCAATTCATTAGAGATATTTCTTGGCACACCCATAATATAATTTATAACATCCTCACCAACTATATATAATTTGGTTAAATACTTCATAAATAATTTTCAAATACCAAATAATAAATAAAAAGGTGGAAAATATTTTAGACCCATGTGCAAAAGACTTTTCAATATCAAAATACCACATTCCTTTTAAACCATATTTGCAAATTCTAAAAGGTGATAACATAATTAATAAATATATTTTTTAAAAGTAATTATTAAAAATTATAAGGGATACATCATATCCTTAGGGAATCATGATGATGGGAATTATCATACAATATGTTTAAGAAAAAAGCTATATACATTCTAAAATGTTTAAAATGATTTCAATGATGATATTTAAAAGAGTGGTTTAAAATGAAAATCCCTTTCTTTAAGTCACTCACATTACACATATTCATTAAAATCCTAAATAATAATCATAGGTTGATTTATAAATATTTTAAAACATTTTTCATATTTATTATTCCATTATTTTATTTCATACCATGATATATAAAATTGATTAGTTCATTATGTTCACATTGGAAATTTTGATATTATTTATTTCATAAGCTAAAAATGACATAGGTATATAGACTATGGTCACATATATCACTATTAAACAATATCAATAAAATTAATCCAAAATAATTATAACATTTATACATAAATTGTACTTTTATACCCAACCAGGAATGATGGTTATGTAAAAGGAACTATGTAATAGCCATAGAGTTGATATGTTGTACGTACACATATGAACTGTTTCAATTTTCCATTAAACTTTTTAGAAATAAGGTAAGTATTGTTTTAACATCAAATATTTATCATAATATAATAAATGTTATATTAGTGTTTTTAATATATTTATAGATATCTTCCATGATATTTGGTGATGAAAAGAGTATCACATCTCTTTGTGGAGGTGGTAATCCACACATACGGACGAATGAAGTAATCTATTTTTAGTGAATTAAATAATAACAAATAAAATGAAATATTATCATTTATTAAATAAAAATAAGCCATGAATAAAAAATATAAAAATTACTTCGATCATTATAACCAGTGTTGAGAGATAGAGATGGAAAATGAGTTACATCAGTTCGTGGGGAGGTAGTTCACGGTACACATGAACGATGAATTTGTATCCCATTTTATGGAAAGGGGGATGGATATGGGTTATTAAACTAATATAATTACATATTTATATGGAGGATATTTAATATATTATTTTATATTTATTTTTTAATATGTTCTGATGGATATGGAATACACAATGAAATTAATAACTATAGGTCAAAATCACATATTGTATTTGGAAAACAACATCTGCATAATATATGAAGACCTATATATCACGACCCATCCGTCGGGGCCCATTCTATGACTACCCCAAGATCGCCTTCCATAGGCCAGGGGCTGGTGACTAGTACCAAATGTGTAATTCCCTAGAACTGGGAAGGCATTGCCTTTCTAAACTGAAAACACACACAACAGAGTATGAGATGGAAGTAAACACAAAGTAAAGCTGTATACAAAAAGAAGTTATGGAATGTAAAAGGGGCCAAAAATACTAACCCAACATGAAATTTATTGTACAACTGAAAAACATGTACAATTGAAGAAAAGTAAAACAACTACTAGGTCATCCTGCAGGGTTCCTGCCTGAAGGGTATGTACATATAGCCTCTTCAACACTCCACGTCTGTCAGTCTCCTCGGTATACCGACTCGTCGTAAGGTCCACCTCTGGGTACCATCCAGTCCTGCTACTATCGGCCTTAGTCAGCACTGTCTGTCATCTACAACTAACACAATGAAGTGCGGGCATATCCCATGTAGGGGTGAGTATAACGATACTAAATAGGGATCGTGAGACCCTCAAGGTCTTAAAAAATCCAACATAGATAAGCCACATAGTAATAAATCAACAAATAACCACACTTAGCTATATTCCCATACATATAGCTTTGTTATCAATTACTTTATCTCAATCACAAGAAAACAAAAGAGCTATTGACTCAGCTCACACATTTATACAACTAATTAAGAGAGATAAAGATGATCATATATACCCACTGAATCATTAGAGCTGTCAGACCAACACATGATCTAGGACCAGCAATTCTATCGGATGTACACATGATCCATGAATATTAGTTAGAACTGTTGAACCAACACTTGATCCAGGAATAGTCTTTAGAGCTGCAAGACTAAGACCAGATCCAGTACCAGCTATTTTATTGGAGAAAAAAATGATCCAGGAATGGAAGTTAGAATTTTTGGACCAACACATGATCTTGGAACGGTCATCAATGCAATGAAAGCCACAAGGTTTTCACAAAGCATCCTTGATTCTGGGAGGGTCCGCTCCTCAATCCAATTGTCGACACGTCAACTGAAAACATTTCCCATGAATAATTATCTTAAATTTCTGCCACATCATAGGGGTATTGACACAACAGACGATGTGTCAATCAGACTCTCTCTCTGTTAGTTATTAGCCTTTTAGTCTCGGTTGCCCAGTTGGATTCATATACGATCCAACCTGACTATAACTCAATTGTACCCTGAAATCCAGTGGGGAATACACAATGGGACCATCTCTCTTCAATATTACCAGTGTCTCTAATGGTTCATCAAATGGACTTCTGGTATCAAAGATATGGCCAACAGAAAGTAAAGGACTTAGTAGTGGGCCCGAGACCGGTCTTACCCAGTCAGACCAACTCAACCCAACCCAGTCTGTGCTGACCTGATCTGGGTCAACCCCGATAGACCAGCTGGGTCAGACCCGGCCCATTGGGTGGGTCAACCTGTTAGGTTCAATGTAACACCCCGAGATTTTATGAAAAATATTCTTTTTAATTTCATTAATGTCTTGTGTTATACGCTACACCAAAAAGAGCTTTCACAAAACACATCTCTGACTTGGCCTGAATTACACGCAATCGCGACCTTCCACGATAGCGTGTGTTGTACGCAACACCAAGATTCGCTAAACAACGATATGCTATTAAGATATTATTAAAACTAGCCGTTATGAATAGTAATAACCACTTTTTGAAATTTTGTAAATTTTATTTTTCAAAATGGACTTCATTTATGGATTAGTAGTATCGAATTTAGCCTAAGGTGAAATTTTGGTAATTTTCGGATAACTTTCATATTTTGATGAATAGTGGAAATTACTAAATTTTAATTAAAAATAACTTTTTCAATCGAAATAATTAATAGTTATAAATTATTAATTTGAGTGGTTTTAAAGTATATTTATAATATATTTTTACAATTTAATACAATGTTGGACATTGGATGTAATTTCACATTTAAACCAGTTATAAACAATTGTCAATCTTTTGATAGTTATTATCGCTTAAAAACACACTATTTATTGTGACAGCATAAATTAATTATAAAATTAATTAATGCAACTTATATTTTGGGAATTTTGTAAAATAGAAATCATTTTTGAATTCAGAATATCAATTATAGCCTAGGGTGAAATTTTGGTACTTTTCTGAAAACTTTCAATTTTTGATGAATAGTGAAACCACTAAGTGGTAGGTTAAAAACTGAATTTTTCATAAAACATAATTTTACCGCTTATGTGAATGAAATTTCGAAAATACGACAGACACGGTTAATATCAAGGACTAAAATGTGGTTCATTGAGATGAAAATAATTTTTGGTGAATAGTAACTTTTTACTTTTTTTTACAACGGTTAATAGTAAATACGGTAACTAAGGGTAAATATGATATTATTATTACCCTAACACATGTCCTAATTCAATTGGAAAAGTGTAATTAGACCAAAAACAAACTTAGGAATAAAATATGACCATTTAGGTCCACATGGATTAGATTAGAACATTTATTATTAATTTATTTAAAGAAGGGTTAAAATAGTTAAAATCAATGTTTAATAAGTAAATCATTTTTAATATGGGGTTATACATAAGATAAATTCTACTATAAATATTCATTAGGAAGCTAAAAAGATTTCCTACATGATGGTATTTTATTTATAATTTTTAGACATTAAATAATTTAATTTATTTATGACACAATGATGATGCAGTAATTATCTTATTAATGAAATATTGACATAATTGATGTTATAAACACCAAAATAAATGCAATTTGAGACTTTTTATGAATTAAACTAATTTTATAGGTTACTATGATATATTAGTGTTGATTTAATCAACTTGGTTCGAACATATAATTCTGTTATGAATTTCACAAAAATCATATATCAAATAGTGTAAAAATTGACACAAAATAGTTTTTAAATCAAATATTATATTATTAATTGTTATTTTATTTCTAAAAGACTAAGGTTCGGCCAAATGACTTAGATAAGGATATATATATTCATAATAAACAGTTTGGGGTTCGTTTGGCATGTTATAGTAAGTTTATTAACCATATAGTGTAAGAAAACAAAAAGACACGGTAAAAGCTAAATTATTTAACTTAGAGTTAAATCTAATTGATAAGGTTAAAATAATAACCTAAACTTGTCTAAATCCTATTGGTTGATAGGATTTCGACCCATCCCCACTTTATCTTCGAAATAAGACCCTTTGGAACCATTATAAACCGATTTTGACTTTAATATAAAATAATATTTTGAGATATTCTTAAGGTGCCCCTCTCCTCCCTTATAAAAGGACACCTCCTCCCCCTCCTCCTCACACCAATTTGAGCACTCAATCTCGGCCAACCCCTGCCAAAATCCCTTATCCACTTCCCTATAATAATCCTAGAGGTCCTGGTCTTCTTCAAAGACCAATCATAGTTCCCTAAGTGGAGGATTCAAAGAGGCGTTTCAAAGAAGAGGTAATTTCCGTTACCAATTCTTTCACCTTTATTTCTTCTTCCACTTCTTCTTATAAGGTTGTTTCATTATGAAGTAATAACATAAGTATCACTAATATACTGATATGTTATTATAAATATGAAACAACTCTAATTAACCTTCTATCCATCCTACGGAAAAAAGAAATCACCACGCGTGCGTACGTACGGAATACCGTCTCCACGCCATGGTGTAATCTGCTTTTCCACCAACACCTTACATGGATGGGTATTATGGTGTAAAGAATAACTATACATAGTTATTATAACATAATAATTATTCTGATATATTGTATCATCCACTCCAATTCAATTCAATAATTATGGAAATGATATCATCGCTCGTGCGTACGTACGGACTACCGTCTCCACGACGCGATGAGATTCATTCTCAATGATTAACCATTCATGAATGATTATAAAGTATATATAATAAGTACTAATGAAATATATGACATAATAATGATACTGTATTTATGTAAATTTATATGTATGTCATCTACTTAATTCCATTCACTTCAACAAGGAAATGAAAACAGCGTTCATGCGTACGTACGGACTACCGTCTCCATGAACGGTGTATTTCATTCCATTTATCGATATTATATATATATATATATTCTGAATATATATTATATATAAATCATGTTTTACATTCTGGATATAAGTAATCATGATCCAAGTAATCATATTAATAATTACAAGTTAAAAACACGAACGACAAATGAGACGATTTTACCCAAAACGCTACTTTAACATGAATTTACAAAAGAACAGGTAATATAAAGTCATAAGTGGACCATATATGATATAATAACAATGAATATGATTCTGGAATAAGCCAATAACATGATTTAAATCATTATACAGGAGGTTCGGACACTTACAAAGCAAGTCGGACGTAAGGTAAGGGAAATATCACAATCTCATTTTTATCCGAGATTGTTTATACTTTGAAATTTACTGGGGTGTATTTTATCATCCACATCCATGTTTCTTCAATATGTAATATTATTTCCATGCATCTACAATTTTTTAAATCCAATTTTACCCTTCGGTGAGTTTTTAGTAAAATATATGAAAGGAATCTTTTTTTTGTTTTTTGTACAAGGTACTTTTGACTTTTCTGACAAAATTACGAAGAATGTTTTTTTTAACATATACGGCATGAATGGATTTTTAAAACATTATTTCCAAGAAGATTCATTTATAAGTTTTCAAGTTTATTTTTAATCAACATCTTTTAGTTTAAAGTTGTATGACATGTTAAGAAAGGAAAAATGTTTTTGAAGAAGAAAGGATATTTTTCTCAAGAATGGAGTTCAAGTGTTTTATCAAAATTATTTTCCATCAATGATAATAAAGGGTTCTGTTTTTTATCCCTATTATTACATTGATTTGATTATGTTTTTATGGAGTTATTTTTATGAATTCATTTACCTTATATGATTTTTTTATGATGTCATGATGTTTCAAGAATCCCATTTTTGTTACATGTGTTATGCGATGATGTATGATTTATGATTATGTGGCACACATAATAAAGGATTCATTATAAGATGGGTGGGACCTATATCTCCCTCCAATGCATTGGGTAAAGATTTTATATCTCATGAGATAGACATGGCTGGAATGGTAGGTTATACCGGTTCAGTAAAACAGGACTGAAACGAGGGTTACTCGATTCAGAAAGGGACTTTGTCCACTAAGATAGTCTTGGCAATGAGTCTTGACTAACAAGAAATGATTATCTATGCTTATGTGTGAATGCCACAAAGTTTCATGTTTTAAGTTATGATTATTGTGATTACATTTCACTGCCATGATTTATCCCATGTTATGAAATTATGCTCTCTTTTGAAGGTTAATATTTCCAAAAGTTATGTTCTTGTATATATGATGTGATTGATATTTCTTTTGTTTACCCTTACTGAGAATTTGAGCTCACCCTTTTATGTTTTATTTTCCCCAGGATATAAAGAAAGGTTTTAGGTAAAAAAAGGGGAAGATATTTATGGGAGATATTGAAGATCTTTCACCACGATTAGAAGATTACGTTCCGAGTTTCCAAAGACACTAAACTATTACGATCCTTGTGTGTCTGTTTTTGTTATGTACTAAGTATTCCGAAAATGTAATGTAATGTCCATGTACGTCAGGCTTCGGGTCTCTACAGTTGGTATCAGAGGGAGGTTTAGTCATCCTTTGGAAACTAGGATGCGATAACTTTAGTGAGATCCCTAGAGATATTTCTAAGGTATGTCTAGGGATGTCCCTAAGGTTAAGTATACGTATAGGTTATATTACTAGAACTACACTAACGATCTTAGAATTTAACCTAAGAAGTTAGATATTGAGGATACTCCCCCTTTATTATGTTTTTTTTCCTAGCATGATTTTTGCCTCTCACACTATTCTTTTTGGGTTTTAGACGATGGTTGGAACCCGAAGGAACCGTGTTGATCAATGCAATGGACAATGCAATAATTTCCCTCTTGAACAGACAAATGTCATGGGAGATGGAGTGCAAAATCTTATTGCTATACTTACACAAGCTATGAATCATTCTGGACTTCCAAATGAGCAGAGAAGGGAACAATATTCTATTGAGTCCTTCATGAGGCAACGTCCACCTTCTTTCAGTGGGACTTCTGATCCACTTGTTGCTGAACAATGGATCAGTACCACTGAAAAGATATTTTCAGTTCTTCACTGTTCTGAACATGATAAAGTCATCTTAGCAGTATATCGTTTGAAAGGTGAAGCTGATCAATGGTGGAATCTTATCAAGAATACGAGGCCAAGAGATGAAATTGAGTCCATGGAATGGGATGAGTTCAAGAACTTGTTTTTCAGTAAGTACTTCCCTCGTATTCTTCGAACAAAGATGGAAAAGGAGTTTCTTGAGCTGAAGAAGAAGGATGATGAATCTTTTGGTATATACGAAGCGAATTTTACAAGACTTGCAAGGTATGCATCTGGCATTATCATCCAACCTGAAAGTAAAGTTGATCGATTTTTCAGTGGCTTAAAACTAAGTCTTCGAAGGGCATTGGCTATAAGAGACTTCAGTAGCTATGAAGAAATTGTGTGTTGTGCTATCAAGGTAGAAATGGAAGTTGGTGTTACATATCCATCTAAGGGTTTTGACAAGAAACGAAAGATGGAGTTCAAGGAGAAATCTCAGAATAATGGTGAAAATAAGATGAATGTTTCCTTATGCTCAAAGTCTGGAAAGAAGCATGGTGGAGATTGTCTTAAAGGGACTAGAAAATGTCTTAAGTGTGGAAAAGAAGGTCATCGAGCAGCTGAGTGTCGAAGTAATGGAAAAAGGGTTTCTAATGATGTGAATAAAGCAAACACTGCAGAGAACGCACCACCAACACTTCAATGCTTCAAGTGCAAGGAAATGGGGCATTATGCTAATAAATGCCCTAATCCAAGGGTTAGTGATGATCGACATGAGCAACCGCTTAAGGCAAAGAATACAGGGAAGTCACATGCGATCACTATTGGCGATGTTGAATATGACAACGATGTGGTGGAATGATTAAGTGTTTATGTAATGGGATTCCAAAATAATGTTGTATCATGGAGTATTGGAATATTTGTGTATTGGTCTAATGTGGTATTCAAAGTGATTGAGATATTTTTGGAAATAAGACGATATGCGCATAATGAAGGGAAAATGAGAAAATGAAATGTTTAACAGTATTCATGAGCTCATGATTGATATAATGACTAAGTGATATCATGGTTTGATTATAAAGAATTTTGAGGATTTTGGTATGTGGAAAGTGTTAACGTTTAACTGCATTCTTGTTTTCACTAAGGTTCAATGGGTATTCAATAGAATACATGATTAAGGACTTTGAATGTTTAGAATGTGACCAACAAGACATATGTTATGATATATGGGGATCAATGATGGTATTAAATCTCTGGTAATCGTTTTCACTATATTATGAGAGTGGACTACAGTATTATGGATAAGCCTAAAGATTAGAATGGATTATGTTGGACATAAGTTAGTATTGTTTAAGGATAGAAGATTTTCGATATTATTGATGGGATGTTATAGTAATATAGCTTTAGAAAATGGACAACCTGCAGGACGGGAGACAACCCATCGCTTCGGACAAGGCTGTGGGAATCGAACCCACAACCGAAGTGCGACTGGCCTTTATCGGCTACCACTGGCCTACAGGAAGTCCCTATTTAGTAGAAATTGGTTTTATTATATTAAGCTATATGAAATATGATATATAAGTCCATTTTAAGAACCACATATGATTAATCTCACTATAGATCAACTTATGTATATAATCTTTTTTTCTAACCTTTTGTTTGAGACGGATGGAATGACACGTCATTCTATCACATGATCTGCTAACACTTCACAAATAACAAATTCAACTTCATTTATTTAAGAGATGAAGTGGAAATTGTTAAAGGCACGAACAACATTGAGATTGTACCAAAATAAAGTAAGTGTTTATTCTAATTTAAATTCTTTAACTTTAGGGAAATGATCTTGAAAACCAAAAATGTTGTCCTAGTGCTCTTATATCTGATTAATCAGATGGTACCTTAGATCGTCACAAATTTATGGATTTGTGATTGCTAGATTTTCCATAGCCATGTTCTATACCACTCTCCATCAGAACATGATGGTTAGATTTCTCTTCCATATCCATATTTTCACCTATGTGGAAACCCATTGATTAGTTTATTTGGGTAACCGTTACATTTCATACTTTTGTTTTTAAATATTGGTTTTGGTATTCCTTTTTACGATGTGGGTTTCGATTAAAGAAACTTTCGAATAGTAAACCATTTATAACCCCGACGAATTTCGAGGGCGAAATTCATTTTAAGGGGGGTAGAATGTAACACCCCGAGATTTTATGAAAAATATTCTTTTTAATTTCATTAATGTCTTCTGTTATACGCTACACCAAAAAGAGCTTTCACAACACACATCTCTGACTTGGCTTGAATTACACGCAATCGCGACCTTCCACGATAGCGTGTGTTGTACGCAACACCAAGATTCGCTAAACAACGATATGCTATTAAGATATTATTAAAACTAGCCGTTATAAATAGTAATAACCACTTTTTGAAATTTTGTAAATTTTATTTTTCAAAATGAACTTCATTTATGGATTAGTACGATCGAATTTAGCCTATGGTGAAATTTTGGTAATTTTCGGATAACTTTCATATTTTGATGAATAGTGGAAATTACTAAATTTTAATTAAAAACAACTTTTTCAATCAAAATAATTAATAGTTATAAATTATTAATTTGAGTGTTTTTAAAGTATATTTAGAATATATTTTTACAATTTAATACAATGTTGGACATTGGATGTAATTTCACATTTAAACCAGTTATAAACAAGTGTCAATCTTTTGATAGTTATTATCGCTTAAAAACACGCTATTTGTTCTGACAGCGGAAATTATTTATAAAATTAATTAATGCAACTTATATGTTGGTAATTTTGTAAAATAGAAATCATTTTTGAATTCGGAATATCAATTATAGCCTAGGGTAAAATTTTGGTACTTTTCGGAAAACTTTCAATTTTTTATGAATAGTGAAACCACTAAGTGGTAGGTTAAAAACTGAATTTTTCAGAAAACTTAATTTTACCGCTTCTGTGAATGAAATTTCGAAAATCCGACAGACACGGTTAATATCATGGACTAAAATGTGGTTCAATGAGATGAAAATAATTTTTGGTGAATAGTAACTTTTTACTATTTTTTACCACGGTTAATAGTAAATAGGGTAACTAAGGGTAAATATGATATTATTATTACCATAACACATGTCCTAATTATATTGTAAAAGTGTAATTCGACCAAAAACAAACTTAGGAATAAAATATGACCATTTAGGTCCACTTGGATTAGATTAGGACATTTATTATTAATTTATTTAATGAAGGGTTAAAATAGTTAAAAGCAAAGGTTAATAAGTAAATAATTTTTAATATGGGGTTATACATAAGATAAATTCGACTATAAATATTCATTAGAAATATAAAACGATTTCCTACATGATGGTATTTTATTTATAATTTTTAGACATTAAATAATGTAATTTATTTATGACACAATGATGATGCAGTAATTATCTTATTAATGAAATATTGACATAATTGATGTTATAAACACCAAAATAAATGTAATTTGAGACTTTTTATGAATGAAACTAATTTTATAGGTTACTATGATATATTAGTGTTGATTTAATCAACTTGGTTCGAACATATAATTCTGTTATGACTTTCCCAAAAATCATATATCAAATAGTGTCAAAATTGACACAAAATAGTTTTTAAATCAAATATTATATTATTAATTGTTATTTTATTCCTAAAAATCTAAGGTTCGGCCAAATGACATAGATACGAATATATATATTAATAATAAACAATTTGGGGTTCGTTTGGCATGTTATAGTAAGTGTATTAACCATATAGTGTAAGAAAACAAAAAGACACAGTAAAAGTTAAATTATTTAACTTAGAGTTAAATCTAATTGATAAGGTTAAAATAATAACCTAAACTTGTCTAAATCCTATTGGTTGATAGGATTTCGACCCATCCCCACTTTATCTTAGAAATAAGACCCTTTGGAACCATTATAAACCGATTTTTACTTTAATATAAAATAATATTTTGAGATATTCCTAAGGTGCCCCTCTCCTCCCTTATAAAAGGACACCTCCTCCCCCTCCTCCTCACACCAATTTGATCACTCAAGCTCGGCCAACCCCAGCCAAAATCCCTTCTCCACTTCCCTATAATAATCCTAGAGGTCCTGGTCTTATTCAAAGACCAATCATAGTTCCCTAAGTGGAGGATTCAAAGAGGCGTTTCAAAGAAGAGGTAATTTCCATTACCAATTCTTTCACCTTTATTTCTTCTTCCACTTCTTCTTATAAGGTTGTTTCATTATGAAGTAATAAAATCAGTATCACTCATATACTGATATGTTATTATAAATATGAAACAACTCTAATTAACCTTCTATCCATCCTACGGAAAAAAGAAATCACCGCGCGTGCGTACGTACGGAATACCGTCTCCACGCCGTGGTGTAATCTTCTTTTCCACCAACACCTTACATGGATGGGTATTATGGTGTAAAGAATAACTATACATAGTTATTATAACATAATAATTATTATGATATATTGTATCATCCACTCGAATTCAATTCAATAATTATGTAAATGATATCATCGCTCGTGCGTACGTACGGACTACCGTCTCCACGACGCGATGAGATTCATTCTCAATGATTAACCATTCATGAATGATTATAAAGTATATATAATAAGTAATAATGAAATATATGACATAATAAAGATACTGGATTTATGTAAATTTATATGTATGTCATCTACTTAATTCCATTCACTTCAATAAGGAAATGAAAACAGCGTTCATGCGTACGTACGGACTACCGTCTCCATGAACGGTGTATTTCATTCCATTTATCGATATTATATATATATATATATATATTCTGAATATATATTATATATAAATCATGTTTTACATTCTGGATATAAGTAATCATGATCCAAGTAATCATATTAATAATTACAAGTTAAAAACACGAACGACAAATGAGACAATTTTACCCAAAACGCTACTTTAACATGAATTTAAAAAAGAACAGGTAATATAAAGTCATAAGTGGACCATATATGATATAATAACAATGAATATGATTCTGGAATAAGTCAATAACATTATTTAAATCATTATACAGGAGGTTCGGACACTTACAAAGCAAGTCGGACGGAAGGTAAGGGAAATATCACAATCTCATTTTTATCCGAGATTGTTTATACTTTGAAATTTACTGGGGTGTATTTTATCATCCACATCCATGTTTCTTCAATATGTAATATTATTTCCATACATCTACAATTTTTTAAATCCAATTTTACCCTTCAGTGAGTTTTTAGTAAAAGATATTAAAGGAATCTTTTTTTGTTTTTCGTACAAGGTACTTTTGACTTTTCCGACAAAATTACGAAGAATGTTTTATTAACTTATACGGCATGAATAGATTTTTAAAACATTATTTCCAAGAAGCTTCCTTTATAAGTTTTCAAGTTTATTTTTAATCAACTTCTTTTAGTTTAATGTTGTATGAAATGTTAAGAAAGGAAAAATGTTTTTGAAGAAGAAAGGATATTTTCCTCAAGAATGGAGTTCAAGTGTTTTATCAAAATTATTTTACATATAAGATAATAAAGGGTTCTGTTTTTATCCCTATTATTACATTGATTTGATTATGTTTTGAGGGAGTTATTTTTATGAATTCATTTACCTTATATGATTTTTTTTATGATGTCATGATGTTTCAAGAATCCCATTTTTGTTACATGTGTTATGCGATGATGTATGATTTATGATTATGTGGCACACATAATAAAGGATTCATTATAAGATGGTTGGGACCTATATCTCCCTCCAATGCATTGGGTAAAGATTTTATATCTCATGAGATAGACATGGCTGGAATAGTAGGTTATACCGGTTCAGTGAAACAGGACTGAAACGAGGGTTACTTGATTCAGAAAGGGACTTTGTCCACTAAGATAGTCTTGGCAATGAGTCTTGACTAACAAGAAATGATTATCTATGATTATGTTTGAATTCCACAAAGTTTCATGTTTTAAGTTATGATTATTGTGATTACATTTCACTGCCATGATTTATCCCATGTTGTGAAATTATGCTCTCTTTTGCAGGTTAAGATGTCCAAAAGTTATGTTATTGTGTATATGATGTTATTGATATTTCTTTTGTTTACCCTTACTGAGCATTTGAGCTCACCCTTTTATGTTTTATTTTCCCCAGGATATAAAGAAAGGTTTTAGGTAAAAAAAGGGGAAGATCTTTATGGGAGATATTGAAGATCTTTCACCACGATTAGAAGATTACGTTCCGAGTTTCCAAAGACACTAAACTATTACGATCCTTGTGTGTGTGTTTTTGTTATGTACTAAGTATTCCCCAAATGTAATGTAATGTCCATGTAAGTCAGGCTTCGGGTCTCTACATTCAACCCAGTACAAGGGCCCAGCCCAACGGACTGTGACGGTGGTTTGGCCCGGAGGCTGCTGCAAAGGCGGCTCTGACCGAAGGCAGAGGCCAGTTTGGCCAGAACCGCAAGGAGCGCGGCTTTGCAACTCAGCCTTGAATGTCAGGCTGGTTCAGCCAACGATGCTACGAGGGACACTGCGTGGTGGCTTGAGAGGCCGGCCGCCCGGAGGCCTGTGGGCAGGTCGGCGGGCCGCGGGGAGACGGCACGGGGCGCGGTGGTCAGGTCATCAGTTAGCGCACATGGAGGCTGTGGGCAGGCGGCCTGGGCACCGAGAAGCATGCCAGAAAGCCGGATGGGGGCTGGGAAGCGCAACGGGTGGTCGTGGGCTTGTGGCATGGGCACCGGGCAGCACGTAGGGAGGCCGCGGGTAAGCGGCCTGGGCGCCGGGCAGCCTGTCGGGAGGCCGGATGGGCGCCGGTCAGGCCACACGTTCGGCTGGGGTGCATGGGGGATCGCGGGGGCGACGTGGTTCATGGAGGCTGCGGGTAGCGCGGCCTTGTCTTTGCTGCCTCAGTCGCCTCATCATTGTTATGTTGCCATGCCGAAAAAAACATCACAAGAGATCAGCAGAGGGTGTCGGTCCATGTTAGTTGGAGTACACCCTCAGCGTTTAATGGTAATAAAAAAAGGCTCATCTAGAGAAGAATATGGTCAAAAATTCACCCGCAAAAATACATTTCCAATCTTTTAAAGAGATAATAAAAAGGAATATCAACACGTAATAAAACCCTACCATTGATTCATCATCCGACAGTCGTTTTTTTATTGACAAATTTGCAGAACAAAGATGATGAAGATAGTCATTCATCGCATTCGTCAAACACTCCCAATCTAGGGCTACATCGGCCGTGGAAGGCACTCTATGTCGGTAGGATTCGAGGGAGGATGTTAAAGAAATTTTTTTGCGATCTTCATTCTTCGTTGGAAGATGAGGTCCCATGTTATTCATTGGGAGCTTTTCTCGCTATCTATCCTCTTCCTCCGTTCTGCCAAAATGAATAATGCCAACAAAAATAATAGATTTGTTTTATATTACTATGTTGGCATAGAATTCAAAAAGGAAGAATAAATTAATTGGCTCCAACCAATTAATTTGGAGGATTATCATAATAAATTATGCGTTGTACAATTAATTGAAAGGGAAGTGGTTTCACCATAAATGGTAGAAGAGGTTATCGGAAACCCCCCTCATTAATGAGGGGAGTTGATAGATTTTTCCCCCACCCATTAATTGGGGGTTTTAGTCTCGTGTGGTCCCCATGTCATAACCTCTTTTGGTAGGTTTTTCTTGGGTGGGACACACCTCCATAACCTCTCATGGGAGGTTAAGGTGTGGTGGCCCCACCTCTAACTTCCAAGAGGAGGTTTTTAACCACCAATCACACTCATGGAGGCTCAACAAAAATAATGTGAAGCTCACTTTTTTTTATGAA
The DNA here is from genome assembly GCA_963277665.1 of Viscum album. Taxonomy (NCBI): domain Eukaryota; kingdom Viridiplantae; phylum Streptophyta; class Magnoliopsida; order Santalales; family Viscaceae; genus Viscum; species Viscum album. Next base: position 1,100,465,855 of record OY728157.1, read on the forward strand.
GCCCATAATCTATCTTTCCAACTCGACCCACTACAATCGAGGTGAAAGTCTTCTTAATAGAATATCGGCTCTGCGAGTTCAACGGTTCCCTTGGATTTCATTTTCGAACAACAGTTCAAATGTTATAAAATCCCGCACATATGTTTACTAAAAGTACCCAAAAAACATTAGAAATTGATTCCGAGCACACTGGGCCTCAGAATCATGCACCGTCAGTTTTTGCAGACTCATAAAATTCCCATGTATTTATGAAAAACATTTCCATAGAAATTATAGGTCTTTACATTCTCCCTACCTCAGGGCTTTACATCCCCGTTAGCTACTACTCGAACTAAGGGAACAAATGGAGGTATTGAGCCTGCATCGGACCCTCCCACTCCCATGTGCTCTCATGGAGGTCATCGTGCTACCAGCAAACGCGCACCAGAGGTATCGAACATCCACGTAGGACCTGCTTATGTTGATCCTCAGTCTACCCTACAACCTACGTTAATGTATTCCCATCGTCGACGTCTAGATCTCCATGGTCAATGATTTGGGAATGGTCGTGTACGTATCTCCTTAGCTGAGATACATGGAAGACTTCGTGCACCCAGTGCAACTGAGGTGGAAAAGATAGGTGGTAAGCCAACTAACCTACTCTGATGAGGACCTGTAAAGGTACGATGATTCATGGAGATAACTTCTTGGCTCGATCAAATCTCAGTTGTCCTCGTCGTGGTGAGACCCGTAGAAAGATGAGGTCCCCATCCTCAAACTCCATAGGTCTCCGTCTCATATCATCATATGACTTCTGCCTACTCTGTGTAGTCTTCTCTGCTCCTAGATGATTTTCACCATCTCCGTGGTAGCATGTACCATCTCAGGTCCCACCATTGCTAACTCCCTAGGGTATGTCTAGCATAAGGGTGATCTTCAAGGTCTCCCATATGATGCCTAAAAAGGTGTCATACAGATGGTGGAGTGATAGCTATTTTTGTATGCAAAATCCACCAATGAAAAGTGATCCTTGGAGATGTGACTGATGTAAAGGACACATGATCATAGCATTTCCTCAAGGGTCTTAATGGTATGCTCAGTTTTACCATCTTTCTTAGGATGGAAGGTAGTGCTCAAACAAAGATGTGTCCGGAATGCCTCCTATAACCCCTCCTATAGCCGGGAAGAAAAGCATGTGTCATTATGAGAGAAAATAGAATAAGGTACTCAATGTAGCCGCACAATCTCTTGCGCGTACAGGCGTCCCAAGAACTCTACTAAAACCTTCTCTATGATCAGTAGGAAGTGGACCGACATGGTGAGTTGGTCGATGGCCACTCAAATCGAGTCATGACCCATGGATGTACATGGAAGACCCATACCAAAGTCCATGGATATCCAATACCAATTCTACTATGGGACCTCTAATGGTTGAACCATGCCTGATGGTACCTGGTGCTTCACGTTCACCTGCTGACAAGTGTGGCATTGGGAGACAAACTCTACTACTGCCTTCTTTATACCTGGCCACCAGTGATGTTGCCGAAGTTCAAAATATATCTTCTCCACTCCTGGATGTACCACTAGAGGGAAAGTGTGTAATTCCCTCAACAATTCTTCTTGAAGTGCCACATGTACCAAGGAACATCCTCTGAAGAGGATGACATGCTCCCCACATAAAAAAATTACATCAGGTGCCTGCCCTGAGGATATTTAAGCACGTCGCGTCTCACAGTCAATGTATCTATGCAATGCCTCCCTAACTCGTTGAAGAAGTGGTGGAGTGACTATAAGAGACTGAAGAAAGTCTTCTCCATCACTATCCATAAAGGATATCTGTAATGAAACATGCTTCTATGTCATATTGCCTAGCAGCTTTATACCAGTTCTCCTGCTGAGTTCATAGGCAACAAAATTCCCCTTCCCATGAGTATAGACTATCTCCAAGTCATAGTCCTGAAGGAACTCAAGCCAATGTCATTGTATCAGGTTCAGGTCCTTCTAAAAGAAAATGTACCTGAGACTCTTGTGATCGGAGTACACGATAAAACATTTTCCTATTAGATAGTGCATCCACATCTTCATGGTGAAGACCACTGCTTCCAACTCTAGGCCATTGGTAGCGTAGTTTATGCTCATGTTGTGTCATCTTCCGACAACCATATGAGATCACTACTTTCTTCTGCATCAAGACACACCCGAGTTCGTTCCATGATGAGTCACAATAGACTTTGTAACCTATGCCATCCTCTAGAAGACTCAAGATGGGGCAACTAGTCAGCCTCTGCCTCAGCTCTTGAATGCTTTGCTGACATATCTCTGACCGCATGAAAGGTTTCCCCATCTTGGTCAGAGCTGATAGTGGTGCTGCAACACTAGAGAAGTCTGGCATGAATCACCGGTAATAACCAGCGAAACCTAGGAAACTCCATAACTCTGTCACACTTCTGGGTGGATCCCAATCAAGTACTACCTCAATATTTGCTAGATCCACTACATATCTAGCCTCTGCGATGAAATGTCCCAGAAAGTGAACTTCTCGGATCCAGAACTGGCACTTCGAGAGCTTTCCATAATGATTGTGCTCTTATAATGTATCCAGTACAATATGCAAATGGAAGGCATGATCCACCTCATTAGTCAAGTATATCAGAATTTCATTGATGAAGACTACGAAAAAGTAATCGAGGTAAGGCTGGAAGATCATGTTCATGAGTCCCATGAATACTGAAAGAGTTTTGGTTACGTTGAAGGGCATAACCAAGAACTCTTAGTGGCTGTAACGACACCTGAAGGTCATCATATGCAAATTCTAATCTCAAACTCTATGCTAGTGATAGCCTGATATGAGTTCAATCTTTTAGAACCACCACTCTCCCTTCAGCTGATCAAAGAGGTCGTCAATCCTAAAGAGTTGTAACATGTTCTTCTCGGTCACCTGGTTCATGCGACGGTAGTCGACACAAAACCTCAATCTCCCATCAGCCTTCTTGGCGAACAGAATCACGGCTGCCTAGGGAGAATCACTGGACCAGATGAATCCCTTCCCCAGAAAGTCCTCTAGTTGTACCCTTGGCTCATTAAGCTCAGCAGGAGACATCAGATATGCTGGTGTAGATATCGATGATATCTCGGGGTATAAGAAAATGTCGAATTACACCACTCTACAAAGAGGTAGTCTTGTAACATCATCAGGGAAAATATCTGCATATTGGTCCATCGCTAAAGGATATCTCAGGCATTCCACATCAACTGCTCCAAGGGTAAGGCAGACCAACTAATAAGTGATCGGTTTCACCCTCCTCCAAATAAGTCCTTCCTACACTAAAAAGGCTCCCTTCTCACTAGTGAAGGTGAACCTTGTCCCATCCATGCGGACACACCACACTTTGTGCCTAATACAGTCAATCTGAACATGGAATTTAGCTAACCAGACCATACACAAGATGTTGTTGTAAGGCCTCAACACTGCTCTGAGGAGATCCTAACCGAAGCTCTCGCCTCCTAGAGTAAGCTCACATTGCCGGTACCAGTGTATAATCGTCGATTCTTCTCCCATATGAGTATCATGTTGTTAGGATCGAGTCAATGACTCTTTCATAATCTACAAGCTCCGAACGAGGGTAGTGGCAATGAAAGAGTGACTGAAGTAGTGTCTATAAGAACTGCACCTATGGTGGAGTAGAAATAGATTGTACCTCAAATCATCTCCGGAGTTCCCTAGTCGTATTCCTCAGCTGCCTGGACCTGATATCTCCCCTATCCGCATGCTCCCTTCAGTTGAGGTGGACCTCCTAGTGGTGGTGGCGGTAACCCCTCGAATCTTCATCAACCGCCAGTTGCACGACCAGATCCTCTCCCACATCCGCCTCCTCCCTGCGAACCACCTCTATCGAACCTCTGCCTCTGCCTGGGAGGCCCCTTGACTGTAAAGACATAGAATTCCTCTGAAAATTTAATTTTTATATACATGGTAATTTTACGAGTCCACCGTTTCTGACGATGCCTGATTCAGAGGCATACTGTGCCTGGAATCAATTTCGGAATTTTTGTTAAGCTTAAATTAATGCGTGTAAGAAGTTTTCCTGAAAAAGTGGAATAAATATTAAAAAATTACTCGGATTATAAATATGAGGGAACCATTGCACTCATGATGGCTAGTTTACCCTAGGCACGACATAAGTTTAGTCGGTGTAGACCTCCTGTGGAAAATCCCAATTATGGCATAACCGTCAATAAAATAAATAAATAAATTATTTTATTTTTCAAATTCTTATAACTCACAAATTGTAGCACGTATTAAAAATATGAGACCACTGCTAAAATCGTGAGGGAATTATTTGTTTAAGAAAATAAAAACTTTGGCCGGCACGGGCAAGTAGAAAAATTTAGTTTTTGGCAGGAAATAAAATAATTAAGTGACAATTATTTTATTATAAAAATCCTAACTACTAAATGTTGAGTCAGATAAAAAATATGAGAGTACTGTTGGGTTCTTTGGGGTGTGATTTACATAGGCAGAGTATAACCTTGACTGGCATGAGTCAAGGGTGACTGATAATAATTTTCCGAACTTTTTTTTGGTTACGTTCAGTAAACGCATGTTCGGGATTTTATTTCTTTTGAACTAGTGCTCAGAATTGAAATCCAAGGGCACTGTTGAACTCATAGTGTTGATAATTTCTTAGTGATACCTTCACTACAGTTTCTTTCTGATGAGTTTGGAAGTTATTCATTGGCCTTTTATTAATGAAAATAATAATAAAATAAAGTACACCAATATGTTTTATTTTTAAGTTGCCACGTGTTGTAAGTTGGAACCACCCTTTGGGGGTTCGTGGTGGGACTAACATACCCTAACCTCCCATGGGAGTATGATTGGGGTGGGGATCACCTGAGCAGCATAACCACCCGCCATAGGTTATGACATGGGGTCCACATGTGGATTAAGCCCACATTTAATGGGGAGGGAGAGGAAACCTCATAACCCTCTCAATTAATGTTGTTTTTCAATATAAAATTAATTTTTGTCAATTTCTTTTATGTGTCTATGTGAAATTTAATGTTGTTTGTCAACATAAAATTAATGCTATCGATAAATTTTATGTGTCAACATAAAATTAATTATAGGTAATTAATTTAATGCACCAACGCTATTTAATTCTCTTGACCCCATTCTTTTTTTAATTTAAGTAATCACATCATTGGAATTTAGAAAGGTTCCTAATAAATCAACTTTCATAAATTCCATGGTGGTTACATACCTCTCCCCGTCTCTTATATATAGGGAGCTTGAGAGGAGGGTTTAGGAAGACTTCACCAAGAAACAGAGTACTGGTAAAGTGACGTTTCACCCAACACATGGAGGATTACGCTTTCTCTAACAAAGAACGCAAAGATGCCAACGGTGAAAAATTATTCCTCGAATTCTTCTTCGGAACCCCGCCCTTCCGACGTGCGATCTCTTCGACGACCCTTCATCCTTCCCCTTCGTCATCAACAGATCTAAGCACGAACACAGAAGTGGAAGCATACGACGAATGAGGTCAACATCATCTTCCCCCGCGACGAAGGAACACATGTCGATTAAAATGGTAGCGGTGTGTTTCAAGTTGTTTAACGCTTAATCATCTATCATTAAATAAACTTCTTGACCCGCTTGCCATCATTTTAATGTAGAGGGTTTGGGCCGCCCTAACATGGCCCAAATCCTCCGCAACCTTTATGGTTTCAAAATCTTGGATCGATGACGATGTAACAACGACATGGAAATTTGGCGATGACGAAGAAGACGACAAATAGAGGTCGCGCTTCCCACGACCTACTTGAATTGTGCCGCCGGTCACGTGGCACCCGACCAGTCTACCCGCGTGCTGCCCTTCGCGCGTGCTGGCCGAAACCAAAGCTAACTTGGCTAGCCAAAACCCTTCCCGTGCACCCTGCGTGCTGCCGGCGTGCCCCGCGCCTGCCCGGCGCCCTCCCATTGCCTGCCCGATGCCCCCCAGTTCCTAGGCTGCCTACCCAGCGCCCCAAGGTGCCCCGAGCCGTCTTCCCAGTGATGGGCAGCTACCCGACGCACCCCACACCCTTCCCGGCACACACGTGCCTGCCCAGCCCTGTGCAGCCCGTTGTTGGCCTCTCATGCCGAGCTTTCTGATCCATGTCGTGCCCCTCGCAGCGCCGGCTGGACCATCCACTGGCTTTCGGGAAGAGTTTCCCATGTGGTGAATTCGGCCCAAATTGTACACGCATACTGGTGGGCTGGGCCCATTAGACTATCCCAAATATAGCGGACTGAATCATGCAATGGGACAAGTCAGACCTAGCAAGTCTGACTGCGTGACCTGGACTAGGTTGGACCGGACCCAGACCAACTTTTGACCCTTTCCTGGCGTTGGCCATATCGTTGGTACCAGACGTCCGTTTGACGAACCGTCAGTGGCGCTGGTAATCTATTTGAGAATTGGTCCCTTAAAAAATACCCCATGGGAATTCAGTTTAAAGATTAGTTATGGTCAGGTTGGTTCGTACATGAATCCAACCGGGCCCCCAGGACCAAAAGGCTAGTAACTCACAGACTGAGCGTCCGATTGACGCGCCTTCTGTTGCATTGAGACCCCTATGACGTGGAAGACCTTTGAGATACTTCTTCGTGGGAAATAGTGACACTTAGAGTATCTGCATGTATCTCAAGGAGTGGAACCTTCCAGAGACCAGTGAGAAGACTAAGGAGACCTAGAAGCTGGATGAGTCCTCATGACTACTTATGCGATTTGCTCGGAGTGACTAGACTAGCCCAGTGGGGAGTGCGACTATGTGAGGTGGAAGACCCATGGAAAAGGAACAATACTATGTGAGGATGCCGACCCACGATACTCGATAAGAAGAGTACCTTTGTAGGCTATTAGGGGAAGCGCTACTGTGTGAGCAGGCAGACCCATTGCGTGGGGCACTACTGTGTGAGGCGGAAGACCAGCGGTACTCGACAGGAGGAGTACCTCAGTATTCTATGTTCGTGAGTAGCAACTCAGACTCATGACATCACTACAATTATCGACAGAGGAGTTATTCTCCAGTATCCATGGTTTTATTAATGAAAAATCATGGTTTGAGCTGAGTCAATGACCTTTTCATGTTTCCAAATGATTGAGATGGGTTACTTGATAACTTAGGTATATGCATGGGAATATACTTATGTATTGGTTATCCATTGAATATTATGCTTTTTGGTTCATCCTTTTTAGATTATTGTGATACCTTGAGGGTCTTGAGGTCCCTACCAAGTATCCTTATACTCACACCTGCACGAGCTATGCTCGCACTATGTTGTGTTGGATGCAGACGATGGACATCGTTGAAGGATGCTGAGAGCGAGCTAGGATTGGATGGTACCCGGAGGTAGAATACTGAGCGATATGGTACATGAAGTGAACCGTTAGACGTGGAGTGACGAGGTGGACATCTATACCGACCCTTCAGGTAGGAATCCCAACCGATGATCCTGGAGATGCTTCTATGTTTTAGCTGTTGTCTGTTTCTTTCAGTTGTACTTGCTTTCAGTTATACTTTCCTGTTGGGCATCTATTCTGGCCCCCATTACATTCAGTACAGCTGTTATATAGTTTTTACTTAGTGTTTCCTTTGTCTTGTACTCTGGTTGTGTGAGTTACCTTTTATAAAGGAAATGCCTTCCCAGTTTTAGGGAATTACGCTTTTGGTGCTAGTCGCCAACCCCTGGCCGATGGAAGGTGGGTTTGGGGTGGTCAGAATGCGGGCCCCAAGGGATGGGTCGTGACATCAACTGTCTTTTGATCATCAGTACAGTGGTCAGATATTCACGAGCCATGTGACCCTGCCATCCACCAGAGTAACATTGCCCTCTCCTGGCGTGACTGGCTCTGTCTCGTGTGCCCCGCACAACTAAACTTGTATCCTGAGGACGTACCGTGGATGACCAGGTACACTAGGACCTCTGCAACATCTATCCACTTCCAACTACAGAAGACTCTGATTCATGTTGACAAGTGATGGGTCTCGTGGCTGGTGACTGCTCCGTAATGAAACTCTCCACTATGAGGGCTCTCTCTAACTCCCAAGCATGCGTCGTGATGTTGAGGGAGATCATTGAGGTTCTGATATCTCACCTGAGCCCCTGATCAAAGGTTTGGGCCCTGAAAAATGGGTCTTGCACCATATCTATAGAGTAACACAAGAGTTTAGTAAACCTAGACGAGTACTGTGCCACGGACATGCTACCCTCTATAGATGCAATAGCCCCTATTTATGCACAGCACATAGGGTGGCTGGGACAAACTCTGCCCGAAATAGGCTATCGATGTTAGCTAAAAGTAGTGTATCCGTGTCATGCACCTAGAACATCAGGCTCCACCATCTTCCTGCTGCTTCCTGAAGAAGACTCGCGATAAGGAACACTATAAGGACTGCTTGTATCCCTACTAGTCTAAAGACTCTCACCACATCCTCCAGCCAATCCTCAGCTGCCTGTGGGTCCATCTCTCCCCTGAACCTGGGTGTCCTATGGCGCTGGAACTCATGCAATGCGATCAGGCAGCATGCACTCTCTGCTTCTAGGGTTGGTGGTATCGGTGGACCAACGGGTAGTGGTACCTCTGGTGCCTCCACTATAATAGGGCCCTACTCCAAGGCCTCATCACTCGTCGGGCTGTCAACTCATAAAACTATTGGATCACTGGATGGTTGTCTGCGTAGAGGCATCCTGAAATGAAACACGTTCACCACGGTCAAAAATTTATACCCGGTGAGCTGACTGAAAGAGATCACAAAGTAAACTCTTGAAAACACACACAAAATCAGTGTTTTCGTGCATTGAGTCGGAAATCAGAAGTCGAGGTACTGTTGTATTGTTACGTTGGCCACCGCTCTAACACTGGACTCCCAGAACTGAGAACCACACTCAGTGCCCTTAACACTATCGCTTCACAGAAAAGAATGATCAGAGTCCTAAGTTATTTAGTAGAACTGACTCCTCTGATACGAACTTTTCATGACACGCCCCCCAGGGTCCATGCTGTGACTTCCCCAATCCCACCGTCCATAGGCCAGGGGATGGCGACTAGAACCAAAGGCGTAATTCCCTAAAACTGAAAGGCATTGACTTTATAAAATGAAAAAACAAACAATAAAGTTTATGCTGGAAGTAAGCACTAAGTAAAGCTATCTACAAAATAAGTGTTGTAAAGTAAAAGGTGCCGGAAATATAAACCCAATAAGAAAGTACATGTAAAACTAAAAAACAAGTACAACCGAAGAAAAGTAAAAAAGCTTTTGGGTCATCATCAGGGGTTTCTACCTAAATGGTATGTAAATATAGCCACTTCATCACTACATATCTGTCAGTATCCTCTGTGCACTAACTCGCCTTATGGTCCACCTCTGGGTACTGTCCAGTCCAGCTACTCTCGGCCTCAGTCAACGATGTATGTCATCTGCAACCAACACAACAAGGAGCAGGCATAGCCTATGTAGGGGTGAGTATAATGATACTCAGTAGGTACCCCGATACCCTCATGGTCTCAAAAAATCATACAAGGTTAAACCACAAGGTATGAAATCAATATATAACCATAGTTAGGAATATTCCCATAAGTATACATAATTTATGAAGTAATCCATCTCAATCACAAGGAAACACAAGAGTTACAGACTCAGCTCACACAGATATACGACCAACACATGATCCTGGAACATAAGACAGAACTGTTAGACCAACACATGATCCAGGAAAAATCCTTAGGGAACAACCAGCCACAGGGTTTCCACAAAGTATGCTTGATTTCAAGAGGGTATGCTCCTCAATCCAAGTGTCCACACATCAATTTCTTCCCAGTCCCACGAATAAGTATGTCAAAGGTCATCCACATCATAGGGGTCTCAACGCAACAGATGGACCGTCAATTGGACGCTCGGTCTATTAGTTATTAGTGTTTCAGTCCCTGGGGACCGGTTGGATTTAGATACGATCCAACCTAACTATATCTCAACTGTACCCAAAACATTAGTGGGGTATACTAAACGAAACCATCTCTCATCGATATTACCAGTGTTGCTAACAGTTCATCAAACAGATGTCTGGTGCCAAAGTTATTTCCTAAAGAAATTAAATGGGTCGGTAGTGGGTGAGGGTCCAGTCCGACCCTGTCAGACCGACTCGGCCCAACCCCGTCTGGGCCGACTTGGTCTGGGTTAACCTGGACAGACCCATTGGGTCTGAGCTGACCTGTTGGGCGGGTCTGCCTGTTATTTTCAACCCGGTCTGCTAGGCCCAGCCAAGTGGACTGCGAGGGAGGTTCGGCCCAAAGGCCGCCGCGTAGGCAGCTTGGCATGATGGTCGGGGCCGGTTTGGTAAACGCAATGAGGGGCACATCTTGGCGACTCGGCCTGCGAGGCCAGGCAGGTTCGGCCATCGACGCCGCGACGGGCACTGTGGTTTGGCTCGGGATTCCAACGACATAGAGGTCAGTGGGCAGGACGTCAAGGCGCAGGGTGGCCACAGGCTGGTGCGGGCAGGTGGCGCGGAGCACGGCGGCGCGCGAGCAGTGCACCGGGAGGCGGGCTGGGTGTCAGGAAAGACTCTGGGAGGCCGCGGGTAGGTAGCTAGGGCACCGAGCAGTGTGCCGGGATGCCACGGGTAGGTGAAATGGGCACCAGGTAGTGCACCGGGGAGGATGTGGGTAGGCGGCCTGGGCGCCGGACATTGCAACAGGAGGCTGGCTGGGCATCAGGCAGGCCGCGGGTTCAGCCGGGGCGCGCGAGGCACCGTGGGTGCAGCGCGGTTCACGGAGGCCGCGGGTAGCACAGCCTTGTCGCTACCGCCTATGTCGCCTCATCGTTGTTACGTTTCCATGCCAAAGTAACATCACAAGAGATAGGTGGAGGTAATCATCCCATGTTAGTTGGCCCACACACTCTGTGTTTAGGGGTGATAGGAAAAGGATAATCAATAGAATAATATTTTCAACAATTTATCCGCAACAATTCTATCCCAATATTTGAAAGGGATACGAAAAATAAATATAAACATGTAATAATCCCCTACCTTGGATTCGTCATTCGACATTCTGTGTTCATTGACAATGTTTCAGAAAGAAGATGATGAAGATCTTCATTTGTCGTGTTCATCACACACTCCCAATCCCATGCTGTGTCAGCCATGGAAGACACTCAACATTGGTAGGATATGAGGGAGGATTTCAGAGAAGGTTGTTGGTGTTCCACATTCTTCGTTGGAATACTAGATCCCTCATTCATCATTGGGGGCTTTTCTCCGTAGCTCTCCTCTTCCTCAATTCCCCCAAAATGAATAATGCCATCAGAAATAATATATAGGTTAGCTATTATTTCATTGGAATAGAATTCAAAAAGGGATAATAAATTAATTGGCACCATCAATTAAATGTGGAGTATTGGCATAATAATTTATGCATTTTCCAATTATTTTAAAGGGAGGTGGTGGCACCATAAAAAGTAGAGGAGGTCAAGGTACTCCCCCCTCATTAAAGAGAGGAGTTTAGAGATTTTCTACCCACCAATTGATTGGGGGTTTTTAGTCTCATGTGGTCCCTAAATCGTAACCTCTCATCGGAGGTTATGCTCTGGTGGGCCCCACCTCAATAACCACTCATGGGAGGGTAAGGTATGGTGGACCCACCTCTTACTTCCAAGAAGAGGATTCTAACCCCCAGTAGCACACGTGGACGCTCAAAAAAAATAATGTGAAGCTCAATTTATTATTATTATTATTTTATGAAGACCAAAAACAATCTTTCCAACTCGGCCCACTGACATCGAGGAGAATGTCTTCTTAAGTGAATACTGGCACTGTGAGTTCAATGGTGCCCTTGGACTTCAATTTCGAGTATCGGTTCAAAAGTTATAAAATCCCGCTCGTACGTTTACTGAATGTACCTAAACAAAACATCAGAAATTGATTCTTGGGACAACGGGCCTCATAATCACAAGTCGTTTGTTTTCGATGAATCTTAAAATTCCCATGTATTTAAGAAAATGATTTCCAGGGAAATTCCAAGTCATTACACTATAAGATTGTTATTCTTCCTAAAAAAGTACAAATATAATTAAAGGAGTAATTCTAGGATGTTAATTTTGTGGTTCTTAGTAGAACCAAAAGGATTTTTAGTTGTGGTGAAAAGATAATAAGAAGTTATCTTTTATAAGAGAAGGGAGGTAAACTCTTAACATTTTTCAAAATATCAATTTAATATAAAATAATTTTCAATTCAATATGGGTCCAATGTAATTTATTTTAAATATAAGAACCATTTGGGTAGAAACACCCTAATAAAATAAAAATTATAAATGTTTTCTTTCTATATTTCCACCCTTATATATTGTTTTATCCCCTTAAACTCTTACTATGAAAACATGGATTTTCACATTTTGAGAATCAATAAAGTTACTATAATATGAAAAAACCAATAATTATACCATTAATTATATTTTACTTATTATAAAAATAAATTATATTAATTTAATATTTTAATAAATATTATTTCATTTCATAAAATATTAATCACTATAAAATATCCCTAATGTCAATTTTATGAACTATTCCTTACATTGTCTATAATAATATCAATATAATGCATAAAATTAGAAGAATTTTTTTAATAAATACCATAAATTTCATGTTAATATAGAAATTTATTTCAATTCACTAATAATATCATATTATATTTAATTTAATACTTATAAAGTCATTTATTATATTTTTTATTAATCAAAAAAATATTAGATTACATTAAATAACAATATACCGTCATTGTTTCATTAATAAAAATTAATAATAAATTAAAATGATTAAAAGAAGTCATTTTAATTTCAAAATAATATTTAATTTCAAACATATCTTTTGTATTAATCCATATTAAAATTAGAACACATAATAAAAACAAGAGTGTGACATGTTTGATTTTTCATTAAAAAATACAATAAAGGTCATATTCTTATCAATGTTTCCAAAAATTTCATTAATTAGAAACATTGGTGATTATTGTCGATATATACTTCTGAAATAATATTTATGTAATTATTTGGTACATATATAGTTCTTATTAATTTATTTTTTAATAAAATGAAAAGATTTATCCCTTTACCGTGGTTTAAAAAAATTTAATGGTTACTATTCATATTGTAAAAAACTAAAGTGATCTATTTTAGAAATATATACCACATAATTAAAAATATGAAATTATTTTTTGAAAATTTAATCATTGAAGTTGAATAATTTAATTTAAAATTAATTTGACACAATGCAAAGAAAAATAGATTTTTTCAGAAAAATTTCGTTTTAAAATACAAAATGTTTTATACTAAATTCAACTCTAAAATTATTATGAAAAAACAATAGATAGATTGTTTTAAATAAAAAATAAATTTTTATATTTTAAAACTAATCTGGAATATAATATTACCTTGAAAATACTTTATATTAAATTATATATTTTCAATAAAAATAATTATTTTCCACTCTTCGTTGAAATATTGATATTTTCAGAAAATTATAAATAGATAATTGTTAAATAATTTTCAAATGAAGAATTTTAAAATGAAATTAATTTTTAAAAATTATAATTCTATAAAATTAATATTAAAATTTAAAATAAAATATTTTTTAAATGAGTTCAATAAAACCATGTCCTTTTTATTTTAATAATTACTTAATTTATTTCTAATGAATATAACTTCATAATTCAAGAATACTAATAAATATTAAATTTATATATTCTATAATTTCTTGGGTTATTAAATTTTAAGGTGATTTAAGTGTTATATTAACTATTTCACTTGTTATTTAAATTTAATATTCAATCAATAAAATTTCCAAAATAAGTCGACACTGATTCTGTTCTCAAGGAAATATAATAAAAACTATAATGTAATTAAATAACATATGATAATAAATATTACTTTTCACTTTAACATATAATAATAATGATATATTTAAGTTATATAAACCAATTAATTTTATTATTTTAGAATTTATGCTCATGTGCAAAACATATCTATAACAATGTATACAATTATTGTATCAATTACCACCCATGGAGACAAATTTGATATTATGCACCATGTTTCATTGGAATAGATTATTTTTAGTTTGAAAGGTCTTTGTGGCCCTTAAAATCTCATTTATAATCCATCCCTTATAGTGTAGTGAAGGGTCGATCCCATATGGAAGTTAGAGCGACCATGTTTTTCAAAAACAAACCCCTCATTGTCAATAGAGGGTCAAAATCTTTTGAAAATTTAACCCCGATATTTTTTATTTTAATGGAATATAGTACTGAAAAAATGAATTTTTTTTACAAAAAAATAATTTCTTTTCCACATAAATTGATCATGCATTGAAAACATAGGTAGAGGAAAAAGAATTTAGAAAAATCATTAGAAAAATTAATATTATGAGACTTGAGGATAACTAGATAATATAAAAGTAATTGAATATAAAAAGTTATAATATTAATGGATTAATACCCTCACCAAAATATCAAACTCTCAGAAGGATAAAATCCTAGAGTTCGCCACTCTAAGAAATCATCAAACCGCTATGGTATTTAATAGAAATCAATGAAATGGAACTCACTATATCTTTCGTAATATTTGAATTTTGATATTGAAAAATTGAAATTAAAAATAAATTTCACCAATTAATAATGATGTTTTGAGGATTAAAACAAATGGCACAAATCAATTTTTAATTTATTTGAAATTGATCTCACCGATTAATTATTAATTCATTAAAATGATTATGTTAAGAAATAAGAAATTTACTAGTTTAATTTTAATTCTAAAACTAAATTTTTTATCTTACAAATATATTTAAAATATATATTCAATAAATTCAATAACATATTAAAGAACATAAAAAATAATATGGAATAAATCTACCTCTCATTCCTGTGTTGTTTCTCATTTTTTTCACCTCCGCAGTCTCTGTTCTGCTAGAACTCTCTTATATATCCCAGAAAGTGTTCATCTCAAAATAGATGATGAAATCCTCCCATTTCTACTATCTACATGGAAAATTAAATCCTCTTTTACTTCTCTATTAGTCACCAACAATCTTCTGAGTTAACTCTGTCTTTCTCCATTTTACTATATGTATAGGATTGTCACTATACCACATGTGAGATTATGAAAACTTCTCTAACTAAATACCGGTCAAATTTTTGGGATGAACATGGATGAGATTCAGTGTAGGATTTGGATGTTGAAATGAAAAAGAATTTATTAAACTAGTTAATTTTATTATAATGTGTTAACTATTTATAAATAAGTAATCAATTAATAAATAATACTTAGTATAAATAGCTTATATTAATTAATTTATATTCATCTATATTTTTTTATTAATAATATTTATTAATGATTATTAATTATTTTAACAATATTTTTTATTTAAATATTATTATTCTTGATAAATTTGTGAATTTGTTTATTACGTTTATTAAATATTATTAATAATATTATTAAATTATTAAGATTAAGATTTAAAATTTATTTATTAAAATATATTATAATATTTTAATTATTTATTTAATTTTTTAGTTTATATTTATCATTAAAATTTATAATTTTTTATTATTATCTATTTATTTTATTTTATTATATTTTATGTATTTGTTATTTTTTTTAAAAAATTTATATACTTCCCCTAGTTAATTGGGTTACACATGGGGGGGAGGATGGGTGGGGTTAGTCCTCCTTCACCACAGCTCATCGTAGGGTATCCCCCCTAACTGACCACAGCACGTGGAAACCCATCCTATGATGGAAGCTACAAATAGCAAATACATATGCTCTCGGAGGTATAACGGTGGCGGTGACTACCGGTGAGTACTGATCGAGGTTGGTGGCACTTTCTTTCAGCATAAGCTCTTCCTTCGGCTATGCATTAATGTATTCTATCTTAGATTTTTAGAATTCAGTCAAGATCCTAAGGAAGTGTGTATGGAGGGAAGACAACATTAGGTTAATTCAGAAGGTTTGGGAATTCCATATTGAGTGGTGTTTGTTCTGGATTTCAGATCTACAATAGGGTTTTGTTGTTATTTTTTATTCTAATATTGAATTTGTGGTTCAGTTCTTTGATTTTTTGTTGATGTTGATCTAACTGTATGAGAGGGTATTTATGGATCTGGATGGTGTGTTCTCCTTCTATGGTGGTATATTGATGTGTCTTGTGGCAGTGGCAATGGGGAGTGGAGTAATGTTGATTTAGAGATTTTCTGATGGCCAGGTCTCCTGGTCTCACCATAGAGATGAGGTAATGGTGGGTTGTGAGTGCTGATTGTGTCAAAGGAGAATGGTGGTGTTTCAATTCTATGGTTGGAAATATTTCAATACTATAATATATTAGAGATATCATTTTACATGGAAGTTTCACATGTGTGGGGAAATGTAATGGTGAAATATTGATCAAATGGTGTCTGGATGACACCATTGTCACTAGAAGTGACTTTTGAGACACTGTTTCATGACTAGAATAGCGAGTGAAGGAAATTTCATAATGGTGGTGATATTGGTAGAATTTTGATAAAATATATATAAAAAATTAACTAAAAATAAAAATAAAACTAAAAAAATATGAAATGTTAATTTCAAAATTTGACTCAATTAATTTTGAATGATGAAACGCAAAATGAAAAATAAGTAATTAACTGATTAATAAATTCAACACATTAATCTAATAATTAAAAATATAAATTTAATTATAAACTAATTGATTTTATTAAACTAAATAATAAAATCATGAATTATAATTTGAATTAAAATGTTAAAATTATTGGATATTTATTATTTATTGAAAAAGAATTAATTAATAGAGTTAATTTAGTTGTATAAAACAAATTTTAATGAACTAAATTTTATATTCAATAAGGACTAACTAGAATAATGTTTTAATTATAAAATTAATAAAATAAATACTATTGAAAATAATTAAAATATAAACCACTAAAATTGAAATGTAAGAAGATTTGAAGGAACCAAGATAAATAATTAATTAATATTATTAACGTAAAAATACAAAATGTATGATAAATAATAATTAATTAACAAATTATACTATTAAAATTTTATTGCATAATTAAATAATTAAAATATTAAAAATATTTATATAGTTGATTTAAAACATAATAAAAATATGTGGAATGATATTTATTTTCATGCCATATAAATTACCTATTTCAACATAAATATTTTTTTCATGATTACAATATTTTTCTTGATATTATATTTCTTATTATATGTTCATTCTCTCTTGATGTTTTCACTCGATAAATAATAAATTTACAATGGTATCGATTTCTCATTTTCAACTCCATACGACATTGTTGATATTGTGAACCATTAATTCTTTTTTTATGGTGTATTTAATTCCTTATCTTCTTATAATATAATCAGTATAATTAATAACATTATATTTTTAAGTCTATTTAAAAAATTCCCTATTAGATTCTATTTATTCATTTTTAACCATTATTGTAATAGTTATTGTGAACTCAAATCCATTAATTGAGTTAAAATGATTCAAATTTAAATTATTTCATCAATTATTTTATTCATCAACCCTTTTATTTTATTTTATATTACTTTTTATTCCTCTGTAGTGGAATATAACCACTACTTTCTAATCATTTACATTGATAATTCTTTCAACAAAATCATATCATTGTTGACAATAATTTAAATACCATTTAATGACAACTTCCCCTACTTGTCCACATTTTCCATCCCACTAATGTTATAATTTAAGTTTTAATCCTATATATTTGATCACTTATGTTACGTTTATATTTATTTCTTCCTATTTTCAAAAGGATGTTTTGTTATATCTTTTGATGGTGTCGATTTTCAAAAATGAGGTTTCCAAAGTATTTAAAAAATATTTTACATCTTATGAAAATTAAATGTTTTATTTTTCTAACCCACACATTATCTCTTCAAATTTTATATCTTTTTCAAAGCTACACTTTGGAGTATTTTTTAAAATAAATCATCTAATATATCTCAATTGTTTTCTTCGAATCCTTTTTGTAAAAGAATTTTGAAAAGATACTTGTGGTTTTTCTCTTATCCTTTTATCATAATGAAAATAATATTCATCTTAAAATTCTTTCATAAAACTATAGTTCACATTATTTTGACACTTCATTCCCATGTTTTATTATTTTCAATTTAAATTTTTTTCCATCATTCGATGTTTTTTATTTATATGGGTATTCATAGAAAATGATTCATTTTCATCATGATTTCTGATGAAAACATACAGTATTTTTTAAAATGTATTATTCATCTTACATTTAATATTTTAGATATGATTTCACAAATAATAAAAAAATAATATCTATAATATAAATGATCAATAACATCCATCAACATGATAAATTTTAGTTGATTTATAGCTATTATATTTTTCCCAATTCCATTCATTTGTTCAATATCCTACTTTTATTTCCATTTGGTAAAGGGTGTTCATCTTGATTCCATAAATAAATTGGTTGGGAAATTACAGACATAATCATATAACCTTTATTAGTATGGATAAAATTAAATAGATCAATTATTAGGACTTAATGGTTTTAACATATAAAATAACTTAATATATTTGGATTCCATTTTATTTCACATTCTATAACATGTTATTATTATTAATGTCATTATGAATGTTTTATTTATGTGATTTTATTTCTATTTGAATTATGACTGGTGGGGCTGTATATCTCTATAAAATTAATCTGTTTCAGTTGATATCTATTGAGATAGTTGTTCATAAAAACAGAAATATTGTAAATATTTGGGCGTAAGAACATTCTCACATTTTCAAGAATATTCATAATTATTTCATTACAATATTCATATGAATAATGAATTTTTTTTCACAATTTTTACTTATGATATGATTTTTACGTATGTCTATGTATCTATTTTTAATTAATTTCTATGTTATTCTATATATTATAGATTTCTATTATTCCCATGTTACGATATTATGGATTATGATTATGGTATATGTTTTCACAGTCATTTGGACTATATATTATATTATACAAAGAACAAATTAACTATTCATGTATTTTGATCTATTTATTGTTCGATGTAACTTTATTTTGTACATAGATTATACCCATATACTCATGATTTCTTTACTTGTGATCTTCTATTGATGTCTCGTATTATTATCCTAACTGTTCAGTTTATCTCACTTGTTTCCTATGTTTCCATTCCCTATTTTGTGAAGATATGTTTAAGATAATATAATTCCACATGGAATCTAGTGTGACTCAATTATAGAGAATTTTTCCTACGATTTTAAAAATAATTTCCACATGAAAATCATGCTGAAATACTATCAACCCTATGTTTATAGGTTAGTGTAATTATTTTATGAGTTGTAATATTTAACTTATATAGATCATGTAAAATAATAATATATCTATCTAGAGTCATTATTGTTTTTAACAAATAAAATATTTAAAGAAATTTTTTTACCACCAAATAAGGATGCCTAGGTCTGGGGATTTATACATGGTATCAGAGTAGATTTCGGTTTTTATGATTAATTTCTTAATTTTGTGGATTAGGGTTTGTAAAATTTATTTAAAATGTAGTGGATAAGTATAAGGGTTAAATTTATGTATAAAATAACATCCCAATTTTTTTAATAATATAGATATTGTATGGTTATCCTAAAAATTGCATACCAATATGTATAAATTATTATGAGTGTGCTTGTAGTAAAGTTTCATGTAGGTATAATCACTCCTAAATAATGGTTGAGAAAAAAATATAAATATCTAATAAGGTCCATGATAAGTTGGTCTAACAATGCACACAAGGATAAAAACTCTCGAGGGATATACATTTGGTAATTCATATTCTTTTTATAAACCATTATGGTGTATTTTAAAATATTTAAGTTAGATAAACTAATAGATAATTACTATAGAAAATTTAGGATTAAAAATAATGATTGATGAATTTATATAAATATTAATTTATAATTTATTTTATAGAAAAAGTTTTAGTGAAACTCGAAGTGCATATACTTCAATGATTTAAAAATTTGGAATATTATAAGAATGTTTATATTAATTTCAATAGAATTATTTTTAGGAATATTCAATGATGTAAAAGGGAACCAAAAAAATTAAAATTTTATTAAATTAAATGTATCAATTTATTAAATAAATGTTTTATGAGAGAAGATATCTTAGGACTGAGTTTTCTTATTAACAAGATCATTTAAAATGAATTTATTGGTAAACATATTTTGTTTTAGTATATACCTCTTACGATAGAAAAGATGATATTATTGTTAATACCAAAGGTAGTGAGGTGAATATTTCAATATAAATTATATATTGATAATATTATATATTTTCCTTAGAGAATGATATTTTTCACTAAAAATATGTTATATTCAAAAGTTATGAGGATTGTGTGAAATATAGAGCTACTTTAATTTTTTTTATTTTATGGTTGGGATACATATATTAAATGGTTCCAATATCCTCCAAAAGTTTTTTAGAAAAATGTTTTATTTTTTGTTATATCTATTGATGAACACATGATTGAGATTTATAAAACACTAATGTTAAATATATTCTTAATGTAGATATAATGACGAGATGATTTATTTCAAAAAAAACTGAGTTATATATTATTCATATAAATGTAATTGATTATTTATTTTATTTAAAAAAGATCTATTGTATTTTAGGTAAATTTTATATCATTTATAGGATAATTATATATATATATATAGTAGTGTGTAACTCTATAAATTAGCGGTTGATGATACGTGTTATTATATGATGGAACATATGATTTCATTGTGGTTTATTTAATTGGATACTCAAATGGTGTTGGGAATGGTATGTTTTGGAAAATATATGAGTACTGTATATAAATATTTTGGGAATATAATTGATTTAATGATTAATGTTTTTTGAAAACGACTAGAGAAATTTATATATTCTAAAATAGTGAGGTGGATGTAATAATAGATGTTATATAATGTATGGTAAATATAAGGCCCCAGCCTTAAACCTTACTTAATCATGAGTTATTACAAGATTACACATTGAGGTTCTTTTCGGGTTTAGAGTTTTAGAGAATTAGATCATAAAACTTTCATTACATTCCACATATAAACAAAGTGGTTACATAAATATAGTATTCTTCATTCCCATCAATGGAAACATATTTAAAATAAACATGGATTCATTCATGACACTTCCTTGACACTATCATCATATCATGTACCTTTCCCTTGACCTGTGAAAAACATTTCAAAAAAACTTGGGATGAGCATAAAAATCTCAGTAAGGGATATAAAAATATGGAAAGGAAACATGGGTATATATATACATAATTATGAGATCATACTTTACCCATAAAACATAAGCACTTTAACATACCTCATCAAATCAAGAATAAATCATAGAAATCATAAGACATAAAGGTAAATTGAGGCATTCATAACATTCTTACGTAGGGAGTAACCCTCTTGGTTACATTTGGAATACCCATCACAGTATATTCCCTAAATCTCTTCGGAGAAAACTTAACATTTCACTCCTTCGCGTTACCCAATGCATTGGAGTGCTATATCGGGCTCACCCTCCCTTAGTTTATCACGGAACCACCCATTTTCATAATAATGCCCAAGAACCTCAACATAATCATATCACATAAAACATGCATAAAGGAAACATAACATTCCCATATTTCAATCACAAGATATCAATACAACATATTGATATAAAAACATTATGAAAACTATTTTCGATACCAAAATAAAATAAAAGTAAAACATGGTATTTATTTTTCTTTTAAAAAGAAGGTATGGCTTGTAGAGGAAGCCGAAACTCAAATAACGGTCACGACGGCGGAGAAGTCGTTGTCATCGCATATGTACGACAAAAACATTCCCTTTTGTCGTTTAGTAAACGCTTCGTATAAAACGATTCCTTTTGAATAAACGTAAAAGTAAAAGGGGTTTATACACCGTATAAAACAAAGTTGTGTATAAAATAAAATACGCCTCAATGAAAGGATATTGAGTCGAAGTCCCATACCTCGTATCCGACTTGGCCCGACCTTTCTTTAATCTCCTGAATAATAAACTTGAGTTAATCTCTACTTTCTTAAGAACCTTTTTCAAGTTCAATATTCCTTTTATACAGTGTTATGAACATCATGTAATCATTTAAGTTAGTAATGTTCATTTTGTTAGTATTTGGTTCTTAAGTCAAAAATAGACTTCTTACACTTACATGTTGTTAATTTGGTCAAAGGTTCGTTATATCCAGAATGGTATTAATTATATGGATAACATATATATCATATATATTCATCATATACATGTATTTATAATATTACATCACATTTAGATGTAAGAAATGAAATGCACCATTCATGGATACGGTAACTCGTACGTACGCATGAACGCTACTTCCATTTCTATTTCGTATTTTATGGAATGGAATCCTAATGATATAAGAGTATATTATAATTCTAGTATAATAACACATATAATATCATTAACTTTATCCTTTACACATCCCACATATGGTATTAACGAATCAAATCAATTTCAGGGGGCGGTAGTCCGCACTTCCTAAAATGAAGATATCGTGTTTACCCATAATGGAAACAATAATGGTATGCCATAAATGAAAAATAAAGAAGCTTAAGGAAATAATGAACATATAATATATCAAATATAAAAATAGTGACATCATAATGGCCACCTTTTAAGGTGTTAAATTAATATTGAATAATCATCATTTCGGGAGGCAGAATTTCGCCATCCACGGAAACCGTATGTTCTTTAACCATTTAATGTAGTTGTGTGAGAGTGTAGTTCGAATAAATATTATAAAAACATCCTAGTATATTGAAGATACTGGTGTGGTTACAAAATAAGTAAATAAAAATATTTTAAGGGGTTGGAGAAGCAAAATAAAACAAATAATCATGAGAGAATGAATTACCTTTAAAAGTGTAACTCCTTCTGATTTGAGCCTAATGGCTTCCTTTGAAAGGCTTATGCCCAAAGGGAATCCTCTATTATGAGGAGAGGGATGTGGAGAGAATAAATGTGCAGGGTATGGCTGAGCCAAAGGCTTTGGAAGTGTGGGTAAGGAGGTAGAGGTGGGGGCCTTTTATAAGAGGAGAGGAGGGGCACTCTTGGAAAGTAAAGAAATATTACTTTATTTTAAAAAGCGTTTCGGATTCAAAAGGTCCCACATTGATATAATTCGAGGATAAGGTGATAAGGGTTCGAAATACACTCATCAAATAGGTTTTGGACATGTTTAGTTCTTAGATATTACATTATCTTTCCATTTTATTTAAATCGCTAAATAATGAGGTCATCGCTGCATCATCATGATGTCATAAATAATTTAATTTCTAAAATGTCTAAAAATTATATAAAAAATACTATGACGTAGGAAATCTTTTTAGCTTTCCATTTACTATTTATAATCAAAAATCTGATCTTTATAACCCCATGTAGAAATCGTTTTCGTAAAATATATTATGTTTGTGTCATTTTTACTTTTACATTAAATAAAAAGTTATTTATGTCATTTCCCAACCAAAGTGACTCCATGGGGTCCCCAAGTTGACCCATGGCTTTTCTTGGTCAGAAATGACATAAACAATTAGGGTAGGACATGTGTCAAGCTCATCTCATTTCATTAAAGCATTATTTTTTCCTTAAACTACACTAATTACCACTAATCGCGATTAAAAACTTAATAAGTTACTATTCACCAAAAAATTATTTTAATCTCATTGAACCACATTTTACTTCTTAATGACAACCATGTATGTCGGATTTTTGAAATTCAAAACACAATGATGGAAAAATTTCATTAAAACGGAAAATCTGTTTTTAAAAGTACCACTTAGTGGTTTCACTATTCATCAAAAATTGATGTTTTTCAGAAAATTACCAAAAATTCACCCTAAGATATATTTGATATTCTGAATTAAAAAATGAAGTCTATTTTACCAAATTCAAAACATATAAGTCACATTAATTAATTTAATAATTAATTCCCGCTGTCAGAGCAAATAGCGTGTTTTTATAAAACAATAAGTATCAAAAGATTGACACCACTTTAAGTCTAATTTCAAAGTGAAATTGATTCCAATGATCACCATTGGATTAAATGGTAAAAATATATTCAGATTACACATTTATACCAATTAAAAAGATAATCTAATCATATAAATAAATTAGATTAAGAAGCATTTTTGATGTAAAATGCAGTATTTTTCACTATTCATTAAAAAAGAACATTATCAGAAAAATACCAAAAATTCACAAAAAGTAAATTTTGATGTCCCAATCATATAGAATAAGTTTATTTTGACAAAAATAGCTTATAAAATTGTCGAATGATAGATTTTAAAATGGTTTGCCATCAAAAGGCAGTAAAAAAATCTTTTAAAATATTAGTGTATTCCATGCTTAAGATTGGATTTATTTTCATTTTAAGCCTCTAAAACACTATCTAGTTAATTAATATACATAGATAAAAATATCTATTATTCATTACTTACTTGGGATGTTACATCCTTCCCCCCTTTATAAAATTGTGTCCCCATAATTTATTTACTAATCAAATAAATGGGGGTACTTATCCCTCATTGTATTTTCTGATTCCCATGTTGCCTCTTCCATTATGTGGTTTTTCCACAAAACCATTACCTGGTGAATCACCTTCTTTCTTAACACTTTCTCCCTATGGTCAAGAATCTGGACCAGTTGTTCCTCATAAGATAGGTTCTCTTCCAGCTGAACTACCTCTGGACTCAAAACATGAGATGGATCTGGCATATACTTTCTCAACATCAATACGTGAAAAACATTGTGTACCTGAGATAAACTCGGAGGTAAAGCCACTCGGTATGCAACTGATCCAACTCTCTCCAGAATTTCATATGGTCCAATAAACCTTGGACTCATCTTTCCTTTCTTACCAAATCGCGTCACACTTTTCCAAGGTGATACTTTGAGAAAAACATGATCACCTAACTCAAAAGAGAGATTCTTCCTCCGATTATCCGCATAACTCTTCTGCCTGCTCTGAGCTGTTCTCATGTGTTTTCTGAATCAGCTGAACTTTTTCTGCCATCTCTTCTACCAATTCTGGTCCCATCTACTTCCTTTCACCCACTTCATCCCAGAAAGCTGGAGTTCGACACCGCTTCCCATATAATGCCTAAAATGGTGCCATCTGTATACTGGAATGAAAACTGTTATTATATAAAAATTCATCCAAAGAAATATGTTGGTCCCAACTTCCCTGATAATCCACAGAACAAGCTCGTTGCATATCCTCCAAGGTCTGAATTTTTCGTTCTGACAGCCCATCTGATTGAGGATGAAAAGCTGTACTATAATTTAATTCAGTACCCAACAACTTCTGAAGGCCTTTCCAAAAGTTAGAAGTGAACCTGGGATCACAATCAGATACAACGGAGAGGGTAACTCCATGAAACCTCACTATCTCTTTAATATACAAACGGGAAAGTTGATCTAGGGAAAAATTATCTCGTATAGCAAGGAAATGAGCAGATTTAGTCAAGCGATCAACAATAACCCAGATTGCATTATTACCTCAAGATGTCTTTGGTAATCCCACAACAAAGTCCATGGATATATTCTACCATTTCCACTCTGGCACTGGTAAAGGCTGAAGCATCCCTTTCGGTAACTACCGCTCTGCTTTAACCTGTTGACATGTCAAACACTTCAAAGTAAAATCAGCAATATCTCTTTTCATTCAATCCCACCGGTAATACTCCCGCAGATCTCTGTACATCTTAGTACTTCTAGGATGAACTGAAAACGGAGAACTATGAGCTTCACATAACAACTCTCTCTTCAACTGTGAATCACAAGGCACACACAATCTCTTCCCAATTCTCAAAACGCAATCATTATCAATGATGAATTCAGGCAGCATACCTTTCTGAACCAACTCTACCTTTTTCTGCAACTCACTATCTTGCTTTTGTGCTTGCTTGATTCTATCTGATATAGATGATCTCACTGATACCTGAAACAAAACAAAAGAACTTCCTGCACCAACAACTTCCATGCCAAAGTTCATCAAATCCTTTACCAAAGTATCACGTTCCAAACAAAACATTGCTAATGAAGCATTACTTTTTCGACTCAAAGCATCAGCCACTTTATTTTCTTTTCCCGGATGGTAATGAATTGTACAATCATAATCCTTGATTAATTCTAGCCATCTACTTTGTCTCATGTTCAATTATTTCTGAGTGAATATATACTTTAAACTTTTGTGATTGGTATATATTTCACACTTTACTCCATACAAATGATGCCTCCAAATTTTTAAAGCAAAAACAACAGCAGCTAATTCCAAATCATGTGTAGGGTAATTTACCTCATAAGTTTTTAATTGTCGTAAAGCATAAGCAATTACCTGATCATTCTGCATTAGGACGCAACCAAGTCCTTTCAATGAAGCATCACTGTAGATAAAAAACTCACCATTCATGGAAGGTAGTGCCAAAACTGGAGCATTCACCAATCTTCATTTCAATTCCTGAAAACAATCATCACATTATTTTGTCCATATAAACTTAACACCCTTCCGAGTTAGCTTAGTCATTGGACTAGATAACCGTGAAAAATTTCTAACAAACCTTCGGTAATAGCATGCCAAACAAAGGAAGCTAGGAATCTCAGTTACATTTGTGGGTCTTGGCCATTCTTCAATAACTTTTGTTTTTGCAGGATCAACGGTTATCCCATCTTTAGAAACAATGTGACCAAGGAAAGAAATTTGTTACAACCAAAACTCACACTTGCTGAATTTTCCATACAGTTTCTTTTCTTTTAAGGTTTTCAAGATAACCCTTAAATGTATTTCATGATCCTCTTTACTTTTAGAGAATACCAAAATATCATCAATAAAAACAACCAACATTTTTCACTTGAGTAAACTGAGCCATCACTACAACAAACAGTTTAGTTCTGATTCTGACCATCTCAGGATACTGATTTGAAAGGTCGTTTACCACTGTATGCCTTTCTAGAAAAGCTTCTCTGTTTCCTATAGGGAAAACCATTCTTAACAAACATGTCTTAGATGACGCAACTTGGTAGTCTTCAAATGCTATATCATTTCAAAAAAAAATATTTTTGGATAATCATTTAATAGAATTCTAACTCCTAAAGTTATCTAAACCGACCTCTGATACCAACTATAAGGCCCCAGCCTTAAACCTTACTTAATCTTGAGTTATAACAAGATTACACATTGAGGATCTTTTCGGGTTTAGAGTTTTAAGGAATTAGATCATAAAACTTGCATTACATTCCACATATAAACAAAGTGGTTACATGTAATGGCCCGGACCTCTCTGGTCCATTACTTTGTGAAATGTTGGTGTTGGAGGTGTTCCGGGAGATCAAGGGGACTTATCCCCAACACTTTGCCAATTTTCTAGTTCTGTGAACAGTGTTTCCAGTTTTATGAACAGTAACAGATCAGTGAGACAGATCAGTTTCACGGATCGGTGAGACAGATCAGTTTCACAGATCAGTGAGACAGATCAGTTTCATAGATCGGTGAGACAGATCAGTTTCACAGATCGGTGAGACAGATCGGTGAGACAGATCGGTGAGACAGATCGGTGAGACAGATCGGTGAGACAGATCGGTGAGACAGATCGGTGAGACAGATCGGTGTGACAGATCAGTTTCACAGATCAGTGTCACAGATCGGTGAGACAGATCGGTGAGACAGATCGGTGAGACAGATCGGTGAGACAGATCGGTGTGACAGATCAGTTTCACAGATCAGTTTCACAGATCGGTGAGACAGATCGGTGAGACAGATCGGTGAGACAGATCGGTGAGACAGATCGGTGAGACAGATCGGTGAGACAGATCGGTGAGACAGATCGGTGTGACAGATCAGTTTCACAGATCAGTTTCACAGATCGGTGTGACAGATCAGTTTCACAGATCAGTTTCACAGATCGGTGTGACAGATCAGTTTCACAGATCAGTTTCATGTACAGTAACGGTGGGTGAACAGTGTTTCCAGACTCCTACAATTTTGCCCTTTTGACGTTTCCTTTGACGTAAAATACATTTAAAGCCTTATTTTTTTAAGGGCTCTTAAGGCCGTTTCAAATGCCATAAATCCTAATATTAATTATTCCTAAGGCTTGGAATGTTTTACTTGGTCAAACCGTGTGGGTTAATGCGATCCGTTTTTAATGGAGAATTAACCGGATCTTAAACCGTCACCTCGTTAAATCTTAAAAAAGGGACGAGATATCATTCTCCCTTGTTCCTTCCCTTATTTTCTTAACTAAGAGGCGCTAGAACCTTTCAATCCTTTCCTTTGGAGTTGCACAAACAACCCTTACTCCTAGGATCAGTCCCGCTCTGTTGGATGCGACCAAGCTGTGTCGATCTTTCTTCCACATAAGTTGTCGCGAGGGGAGGATCGTGACCTGCTGTGTGGATAAAGGACGTCAAGAACTCTTCGAGGTAGGGGATTCATGGCTTCTCTAATTATATATGTGCAATCGTAGAATTAGCATGATTTATTCCTTTGGATCACAATGAAATTGACCTAATTAAATACTTGAACCGGATTAAAAGAATTGGTTGATCGCATGCTGTTGCTTTATACCGTGATAACGGTTTGCCTCATGTTTTCCTAGATATAGTGATATCTATGTTTTCTTTGATTTATTGTTCGTTCATGATTGAAATTGATAATGAACGTAAAGCCGGAATTAATTGTTGATTAATTGGCTAAAGATAAAGAGGCATGTAAATTAATCTGGTTGTTGTCGTTGTTGTAGTTGTTCTAATTTGAGGATAATCAAATTAGGGAAGTAAGCATGGTTATATAATTGTGATAGCTTACTGATTAGGTATCCATGATTGGAACCTACGAATAACAAATCTGTTAATTCAATAGGGTTTAGAGAACAGATTATGTGGGAATTTCAAAAAGGGTTCTGAGTTACCCTCTTGTTTGTTAAAGGGCCGAGAGCCCATTTTGTGATGTTTGTTTTCCTGCTGCTTGTGCTGTGATGTGAGCCTGGATGGTTGTTGTGATATGTGGAGGCATGGAGGCCTTATAGTTGTGGCAGCGGATGATGCCTAGTGTGGCGAGATGCATCGGTTTATGCATATGGGTGTCAGGGAGGACACCGGGGGTGATGGAATGGGACGGATGTGGTTGCTGGTTGCTTGTGGTTTTCTTGAATGTTAATCTGCTTTGCTTTTCCCCACTGCTCAAGGCAGCTGGTCTTGCTTACCCTCATTCTGAAGGAGGTGAAGACACGCGGGGTATGCCACGTGCTTTCCGTGTTTAGCCTCTCGATGGAGGATGGGTCTATGCTCTTTCTATAGGCGGCAAAGACTCGACGGGTAGTATATCTACTCACCGTGTTGAGCCTCCTTTGTGTTTAGAAGCATAGGATGTTTTTCTAGAATGCCTGGGAATGTGGAAAAGTATTTCTGTAATGAATGTTTGATTAAATGGTGAAAATCCACGGGGATGGAGATGCTAGAGTTTAAAGGTGATGTGAATCTTAAAAAGGAGCAGTTGTATTGAAAGTGACGCCATTTCAGTTAAATGGGGATTTGTTCAATCTTAATTAATGCTTAAAGAATTAACTAATATACAGTGGAACTGATAAATGAGAATGGAGTAATCTAATAAAGCTCTTCAATTGGTTGTGTGCTTATAGGATACCTAGTCTTAGAAGTAGCAGCCTGGAGTCTGAGAGACATTAGCTGCAGTTGTATCTAAGACTAGGTAATGCCCATAGTGTGGATGTGAGTTACTTATATACTCTGTACTTTTTGTGTTTCTATACGCTACTCCACCCTGTCGGTAAGGGCAACTGACACCCCGGGGATTCTGAGCCCTGGGGGGGTGTTTTCCCCAACATTCTAATGGGAGGTTGAATGGCTGACTACCCCCTTTGGCCCCGCTCTCTTCTCTTGGTAGATCTTAGTGCTGGTAGGCACAGTGGTTAGTTTTACCCATATATGTGTGTAGTGGGCTGTAATGGCTTGTGGTTATTTCACACACATATATTCTGGATATAGTATCCTATGGACTACTATAGATGTAACGTGTATAGGCTGTAATGGCTTGAGGATCCTTACTCGGTGTATGGGCTGTAATGGCTTCAGGTATAATACCCGACGTATGATACACGTTATGCGAGCTGTGGTGGCTCCCGGAAACTACCTGGTTACTTTTGGTTGTGAGGATTGTGTGGAGCTTAGCCCAGGTGTCTGCGGGCAAGCCTATGTGGTGCACGTGGTGCAGATTGTGGAGCTTGACCCATGTTGATACGGGCAAGCCTTTGGAGAGAGATGCACAGGACGTATGTCGTTGGGGCAAAGCGGCAAACTAGTGGGGAAGTGGTAGCGGGGTACCCTTGATATTCTTTACTACATGCTATATTCTTGTATGCGTTACTTGGTGAGAGTAGCCTTGGTGAGGTTGGGAACATAGTATACCTGTTTAGGTGACGAGTTAGTTTCACTTGTTTTTCACTGGGCTTTAGCATGCTTTCTTTACTGTTGCACGAGATTCTTGGGGAGGATCCTACTGAGTATACTGTTATACTCACCCTATGTACATATAAACTGTTTTTCAGGTCACTTGGAGCAGGTTGGAGATCAAGCTGGTTACTACTAGCTTGCGGTTGGAGGAGGAGCTGTTCGGGCTTGTGGTCGCTGTCGTTTTACTTTCTTTTGGGTACTTTTAGTTTCCCCTTTCAGTTGTAGTACTTTTGCATGACATTTCATATATGTACTTGGGTTTCTTTTACATTTCAGTTATGAGTTGGATTTGGTTGGATTCTATTCTATCTCTCTCTTCTGCATGTGTTCTCTTAGAGGGTAATGCCTCCCATTTGTGTGTGTATTATACCCTCGGTGCTAGTCGCCAACCCGGGGCCTACTGGAGGCGGGACTCGGGGGTCATTATCTCCCTTTTCACATTGCCGGCCCAGGAGGGGTACACTTTGTGGGGAGGGGGTCGTGACAGAGTGGTATCAGAGGTCTGGTCGAGGGATAGGATGGAGTTTGGAGTTAGGCACAGGTGAGGATGCATGGGATGGTAGGGCAACGGTGTCATTCATGTTTAGCAAGTGGGGTAAACACTGGAGACCGGCAGAGACATAGGCGTTCAGGGCCCCCTATGATCTGTTGCACAGACCTTTAAGTTTACGATGGCTACTAAACAATGTGATACTGGTTGCAGGGTAGAGACCTAGGAAAGGATCATGCATCATTATTCCTTGCGCCTGTGTTTGAATGGGTAGACCTTGGGATAGGTAACCTAAAATTAATAAAACAAAATAATTAATTAATTAATGTTGAGTCTTCCATATTCCAGGCTTCGGAGCTCTAACGATTGTTATTTTACAGGTATGGCTCCAGGTCGGCGTCCCCGTCAGGTTTGCGCAGAAGGTGCCCAGCTGGCTGTTCCAGCAGATCGCCGCCGGGTAGAGGTTGACGACGATGACACTTGGAGGAAGACACTCCGAGAGTTTCAGCGCCAGAGTCTACAGAAGTACGAGGGCTCCGTTTCAGATGCAGTCACAGAAGACTGGTTGGAGGAGGTCGAGATAGGCTTCAGTTCGATCCGTGCTCGGAAGGAACACTGGGTGTCCTTGGTTGTGACGATGTTGCGTGGAGCAGCGAGACAGTGGTGGTTCTTGTTCCTTGGGGATCGTGAGGTGTCAGCGATCTCATGGGAGGAGTTTCGAGACAGGTTTAGAGTCGAGTTTCTTTCATCGACTGCGAAGGCATCCAGTCGCCAAGAGCTTCTTACCCTTCGACAGGGGAGCTCCAGTGTTCGGGAGTTTGGAATCCGTTTCAGGAACCTTCTACGATATGCTTCAGACCTGTTACCAGACGATGAGGCCAGGGCGAGGCATTTCGATGAGGCTTTGCGTCCAGAGATCCAGCGCCAGGTCACCCCATTTATGCTGAAGACATATCTTGAGGTGCTGGCGAGGGCAGAGGTTGTTGAGAGGACTTTGGCTAGGACCGGATCGTCACGAGAGGGGAATCGTCATGATTCCTCAAGAAGCAGAGCTATGGTCCGGGGTTCCCGGTTTTCAGGACAGAAGAGTTTCCGTTCACCTGGGAGTAGGTCCCGGCCCTTACCATCTCATTTCTCCGGAGGTAGAAACTCTCAGACCTATGCCAAGGGATCAGGCGCTTGTTTTTCTTGTGGTGGACGTGGTCATCAGCAGCAGGAGTGCCCAACTCTTCAGAGCAGTCATCGTGCACCAGGCGCTCCACTCCAGGTTCCTCCGTTGAGGCAGTTCCAGCCGAGGCAACAGCAGCAGGTTGCACCAGCTTTAGATCACCAGAGGGTAGATGGAGTAGGCAGAGGACAGCCCCATGACACTCCCCGTCCTCAGAGAGCAGAGCGCGGCCGTGGTGGTGGTCTTCATCAGGGTCAGAGAGGCCGTGGAGGTGGTCGTGGTCAGCTTCATGCTCTAGCGTTGCCAGCTCCAGGTGAGCCAGACGTCGTCCGAGGTACCCTTTGCTTGTTTTCTACCATGGTGTATGCCTTGTTTGATTCAGGAGCGACACACTCCTTTATATCCCCTACCCTTGTCCACGCTTTGGGACTTGAGGTAGAGAGGCTTCCAGTGCCCTTGGCGTTGACTACGCCAGTTGGAGGTCGAGCTAGCTTGTTTGAAGTATGTAAAGACTGTGAGCTAGTGTTGGGGCAGCACCGCTCTTGGGGAGATTTCCTATGTTTACGAATACAACCATATGATGTCATCCTCGGCATGGATTGGTTGTATTCGGTGCAGGATATTGTGGATTGCTACAGGAAGAAGGTCGTTTTCTTTGATGAAGATGGAGAGGAAGTAGTGTTTGTTGGTGAGAGAGATCCTCGGATGAGTCATAGACGAGTTTCATCCTTATCATCCATGATGGCTGGGATGATGCTGAGTTCTTCAGAGGTTCAACAGCTGGCGTTTCCTAGGGTCGTAGAAGAGTACCCTGATGTCTTTCCAGAAGAGGTTGTATCCTTACCCCCTCGACGGAAGATCGAGTTTGGGATCGAGCTACAGCCAGGAGCGTCTCCCATCTCTATGTCTCCATATAGGATGGCCCCTTCTGAGTTACGAGAGCTACGTATTCAGCTCGATGGTCTATTGCAGTGTGGTTTTGTTCGGCCAAGTGTGTCACCGTGGGGTGCACCAGTCTTGTTCGTGAAAAAGGCTGATGGCAGTTTGCGGTTGTGCGTCGATTATCGTCGCTTAAACAAAGTGACAATAAAGAACCGTTATCCTCTCCCGCGGATTGATGACCTATTCGATCAACTGAAGGGTGCAAGTTGGTTTTCAAAGATCGACTTGCGGTCAGGATATCATCAGATGCGTGTAAAGGATGAGGATATCCCGAAGACTGCTTTCCGCTGTCGTCATGGGCATTATGAGTTTGTTGTAATGCCATTCGGCGTGACAAATGCTCCATCTGTTTTCATGGGGTTGATGAATGCTGTGTTCCGTGAATTCTTGGACAAGTTTGTTGTGGTTTTCATTGACGACATCCTTGTGTACTCCACATCTGAAGAAGAGCATGCAGAACATCTACGAGCTGTTTTGGGAGTTCTTCGCCAACATCGGTTGTTTGGGAAGTTGTCCAAGTGTGAGTTCTGGGCTCGAGAAGTTCGTTTCTTGGGACATGTTGTGTCCCAACAGGGAGTAGCTGTGGATCCTTCGAAGATAGAAGCAGTGGTGTCTTGGCCAGCCCCCAAGACCGTGTCAGAGGTGCGAAGTTTCCTTGGTCTCGCAGGCTATTATAGGAGGTTTGTGGCTAATTTCTCCCGAGTTGCGACTCCTCTGACAGCTTTGACCAGGAAGGATCAAGCGTTCATATGGACTGATCAGTGTCAGACATCTTTCGAGTATCTAAAGGAGAAGTTGGTAAGTGCTCCAGTCCTTTGTCTTCCAACGGAGGGAGTCCAGTTTGATGTTTTCTGTGATGCTTCACATCTGGGGCTAGGCTGTGTTCTCATGCAGCAGAGGTCAGTTGTTTCTTATGGGTCTCGGCAGTTGCGTCCCCATGAACGCAACTATGCCACCCATGATCTTGAGTTGGCAGCCGTGGTGTTTGCGCTGAAGTTGTGGAGACATTACCTCATTGGAGAGCGCTTTGTGGTTTTCACCGATCATAAGAGTTTGAGGTATGTTTTCTCTCAGCGGGATTTGAACATGCGGCAGCGTCGGTGGATGGAGTTCTTGCAGGAATACGACTTCGAAATATCGTATACACCTGGGAAGGGAAATGTTGTTGCCGATGCACTGAGCCGAAAGTCACGTAATGATGTTGTGCGTGAATCTGGTGATTCCTGGAGAGGGATGGAAGAGCTAGCAGCTTTGCATCTTGATATGGGAGAAGTTGGAGGAAGAGGTTGTCTTTTCCAGATGACGGTGCAGTCATCCCTGATGCAAAATGTGGAAGAGTCTCAGTTGGGTGATCTAGAGGTGGAAGTTTTGAGAGACAGAGTTGTTTGTGGGGAGGCCCCTGATGGTTGGTCAGAGGATGAACAACACCGAGTGTTGTATCATGACAGGCTTTTTGTTCCCTTGGCGATGCGCGAGACTGTTCTCCGAGAGTTCCATAGCTCGCCCTTAGGTGTACATCCTGGTGTGACGAAGATGTATCGATCCTTGAGGAGTCAGTTTTGGTGGCCTGGGCTGAAGCGTTCAGTTGCAGAATGTGTGTCTCGATGTTTAGTCTGCCAGAAGGTGAAGGCCGAACACCGTGTTCCTGGTGGTCTTCTCCAGCACTTAGAGATTCCTCAGTGGAAGTGGGAGGACATCTCAATGGACTTTGTTACAGGTTTACCTCGAGCTCCGGGAGGACATGATGCTATATGGGTGGTAGTGGATCGTTTAACTAAATCGGCCCACTTCATAGCAATCAAGGAGTCGAGCTCAGTGGAGGTTTTGTCGAGGCAGTATCTGGAGGAGGTGGTGAGGCTTCACGGAGTTCCTAAGATGATCATTTCTGATCGAGACCCTCGTTTTACCTCGAGGGTGTGGAGAGGTCTCCAGCATGCTTTTGGCTCTCAACTATGCCTTAGCACTGCTTTTCATCCTCAAACGGATGGTCAGACAGAGCGAACCATCCAAACTCTTGAAGACATGTTGCGCTCTAGTGTTCTTGATTTTGGAGGTTCATGGGTGAAGCACTTACCTTTGGTAGAGTTCAGTTACAATAATAGTATTCACACTACCATCGGCATGGCGCCGTTTGAAGCCTTGTATGGCCGGCCATGCCGTTCTCCGTTGTGCTGGACTGGGGTCGGAGAGTCAGCAATTCTCGGACCAGAACCAGTGCAGAATACGACGGAGATGGTTCAAGTGATTCGTGAGAGGATGAAGACAGCACAAGATCGTCAGAAATATTATGCGGATCAAAGAAGGAGACCCTTAGAGTTTAATGTTGGGGATCATGTGTTTCTGAAGGTGACTCCCCGTCGTGGGCAGCGAAGGTTTGGTCGCGGAAGTAAGCTTTCTCCCCGTTTTGTTGGGCCTTTCGAGGTGTTAGCTCGTGTTGGAGCTGTGGCATATCAAGTAGCACTTCCCCCTCGGATGAGTCGGATACATGATGTTTTTCATGTATCGCAGCTCCGTCATTATCTTCATGATGAATCTCATGTTATCGATTGGGGAGAGATCGATATTGATGATGATGCAACCATCGAGGAGCGACCTGTGGAGATCCAAGACCACAAGGAGAAGGTGTTGCGTGGGCGTTCTATTCCTTTAGTTCATGTCTTGTGGCGACACGGTGGCATGGAGGAGAGTACCTGGGATCGTGAGTCACAGATACGTGCTCAGTACCCAGAGTTGTTTAATGTTTAACTCCTTTCATGTAATGATGTTTTCTCTGTGGTTGGACCTTTCATGTTTTGTTTATGTACCTTTGATGTGATGTTGTGAATGAATTGTTTGGGTATGGATTGTTTGTTCCCTGATGTCATAGTTTTGTTCCAGCTTTCGAACAACTCATGGTGGTTTTCCCCTGAGAGGTATCTTATGGGGTGGTTGTTCGGACCCCTCTTTTCTTCTGGGTTGGTTTTTAATTCTCGAGGACGAGAATGTTTTGAGAGGTATCTAATGTAATGGCCCGGACCTCTCTGGTCCATTACTTTGTGAAATGTTGGTGTTGGAGGTGTTCCGGGAGGTCAAGGGGACTTATCCCCAACACTTTGCCAATTTTCTAGTTCTGTGAACAGTGTTTCCAGTTTTATGAACAGTAACAGATCAGTGAGACAGATCAGTTTCACGGATCGGTGAGACAGATCAGTTTCACAGATCAGTGAGACAGATCAGTTTCACAGATCGGTGAGACAGATCAGTTTCACAGATCGATGAGACAGATCGGTGAGACAGATCGGTGAGACAGATCGGTGAGACAGATCGGTGAGACAGATCGGTGAGACAGATCGGTGTGACAGATCAGTTTCACAGATCAGTTTCACAGATCGGTGAGACAGATCGGTGAGACAGATCGGTGAGACAGATCGGTGAGACAGATCGGTGAGACAGATCGGTGTGACAGATCAGTTTCACAGATCGGTGAGACAGATCGGTGAGACAGATCGGTGAGACAGATCGGTGAGACAGATCGGTGAGACAGATCGGTGAGACAGATCTGTGAGACAGATCGGTGAGACAGATCGGTGTGACAGATCAGTTTCACAGATCAGTTTCACAGATCGGTGTGACAGATCAGTTTCACAGATCAGTTTCACAGATCGGTGTGACAGATCAGTTTCACAGATCAGTTTCATGTACAGTAACGGTGGGTGAACAGTGTTTCCAGACTCCTACAATTTTGCCCTTTTGACGTTTCCTTTAACGTAAAATACATTTAAAGCCTTATTTTTTTAAGGGCTCTTAAGGCCGTTTCAAATGCCATAAATCCTAATATTAATTATTCATAAGGCTTGGAATGTTTTACTTGGTCAAACCGCGTGGGTTAATGCGATCCGTTTTTAATGGAGAATTAACCGGATCTTAAACCGTCACCTCGTTAAATCTTAAAAAAGGGACGAGATATCATTCTCCCTTGTTCCTTCCCTTTTGTTCTTAACTAAGAGGCGCTAGAACCTTTCAATCCTTTCCTTTGGAGTTGCACAAACAACCCTTACTCCTAGGATCAGTCCCGCTCTGTTGGATGCGACCAAGCTGTGTCGATCTTTCTTCCACATAAGTTGTCGCGAGGGGAGGATCGTGACCTGCTGTGTGGATAAAGGACGTCAAGAACTCTTCGAGGTAGGGGATTCATGGCTTCTCTAATTATATATGTGCAATCGTAGAATTAGCATGATTTATTCCTTTGGATCACAATGAAATTGACCTAATTAAATACTTGAACCGGATTAAAAGAATTGGTTGATCGCATGCTGTTGCTTTATACCGTGATAACGGTTTGCCTCATGTTTTCCTAGATATAGTGATATCTATGTTTTCTTTGATTTATTTTTCGTTCATGATTGAAATTGATAATGAACGTAAAGCCGGAATTAATTGTTGATTAATTGGCTAAAGATAAAGAGGCATGTAAATTAATCTGGTTGTTGTCGTTGTTGTAGTTGTTCTAATTTTGAGGATAATCAAATTAGGGAAGTAAGCATGGTTATATAATTGTGATAGCTTACTGATTAGGTATCCATGATTGGAACCTACGAATAACAAATCTGTTAATTCAATAGGGTTTAGAGAACAGATTATGTGGGAATTTCAAAAAGGGTTCTGAGTTACCCTCTTGTTTGTTAAAGGGCCGAGAGCCCATTTTGTGATGTTTGTTTTCCTGCTGCTTATGCTGTGATGTGAGCCTGGATGGTTGTTGTGATATGTGGAGGCATGGAGGCCTTATAGTTGTGGCAGCGGATGATGCCTAGTGTGGCGAGATGCATCAGTTTATGCATATGGGTGTCAGGGAGGACACCGGGTGTGATGGAATGGGACGGATGTGGTTGCTGGTTGCTTGTGGTTTTCTTGAATGTTAATCTGCTTTGCTTTTCCCCACTACTCAAGGCAGCTAGTCTTGCTTACCCTCATTCTGAAGGAGGCGAAGACACGCGGGGTATGCCACGTGCTTTCCGTGTTTAACCTCTCGATGGAGGATGGGTCTATGCTCTTTCTATAGGCGGCAAAGACTCGACGGGTAGTATATCTACTCACCGTGTTGAGCCTCCTTTGTGTTTAGAAGCATATGATGTTTTTCTAGAATGCCTGGGAATGTGGAAAAGTATTTCTGTAATGAATGTTTGATTAAATGGTGAAAATCCACGGGGATGGAGATGCTAGAGTTTAAAGGTGATGTGAATCTTAAAAAGGAGCAGTTGTATTGAAAGTGACGCCATTTCAGTTAAATGGGGATTTGTTCAATCTTAATTAATGCTTAAAGAATTAACTAATATACAGTGGAACTGATAAATGAGAATGGAGTAATCTAATAAAGCTCTTCAATTGGTTGTGTGCTTATAGGATACCTAGTCTTAGAAGTAGCAGCCTGGAGTCTGAGAGACGTTAGCTGCAGTTGTATCTAAGACTAGGTAATGCCCATAGTGTGGATGTGAGTTACTTATATACTCTGTACTTTTTGTGTTTCTATACGCTACTCCACCCTGTCGGTAAGGGCAACTGACACCCCGGGGATTCTCAGCCCTGGGGGGGTGTTTTCCCTAACATTCTGATGGGAGGTTGAATGGATGACTACCCCCTTTGGCCCCGCTCTCTTCTCTTGGTAGATCTTAGTGCTGGTAGGCACAGTGGTTAGTTTTACCCATATATGTGTGTAGAGGGCTGTAATGGCTTGTGGTTATTTCACACACATATATTCTGGATATAGTATCCTATGGACTACTATAGGTGTAACGTGTATAGGCTGTGATGGCTTGAGGATCCTTACTCGGTGTATGGGCTGTAATGGCTTCAGGTATAATACCCGACGTATGATACACGTTATGCGAGCTGTGGTGGCTCCCGGAAACTACCTGGTTACTTTTGGTTGTGAGGATTGTGTGGAGATTAGCCCAGGTGTCTGCGGGCAAGCCTATGTGGTGCACGTGGTGCAGATTGTGGAGCTTGACCCATGTTGATACGGGCAAGCCTTTGGAGAGAGATGTACAGGACGTATGTCATTGGGGCAAAGCGGCAAACCAGTGGGGAAGTGGTAGCGGGGTACCCTTGATATTCTTTACTACATGCTATATTCTTGTATGCGTTACTTGGTGAGAGTAGCCTTGGTGAGGTTGGGAACATAGTATACCTGTTTAGGTGACGAGTTAGTTTCACTTGTTTTTCACTGGGCTTTAGCATGCTTTCTTTACTGTTGCACGAGAGTCTTGGGGAGGATCCTACTGAGTATACTGTTATACTCACCCTATGTACATATAAACTGTTTTTCAGGTCACTTGGAGCAGGTTGGAGATCAAGCTGGTTACTACTAGCTTGCGGTTGGAGGAGGAGCTATTCGGGCTTGTGGTCGCTGTCGTTTTACTTTCTTTTGGGTACTTTTAGTTTCCCCTTTCAGTTGTAGTACTTTTTCATGACATTTCATATATGTACTTGGGTTTCTTTTACATTTCAGTTATGAGTTGGAGTTGGTTGGATTCTATTCTATCTCTCTCTTCTGCATGTGTTCTCTTAGAGGGTAATGCCTCCCATTTGTGTGTGTATTATACCCTCGGTGCTAGTCGCCAACCCGGGGCCTACTGGAGGCGGGACTCGGGGGTCATTATCTCCCTTTTAACATTGCCGGCCCAGGAGGGGTACACTTTGTGGGGAGGGGGTCGTGACATTACATAAAGATGGTATTCTTCATTCCCATCAATGGAAACATATTTAAAATAAACATGGATTCTTTCTTGACACTTCCTTGACACTATCATCATATCACGTACCTTTCCCTTGACCTGTGAAAAACATTTCCAAAAAACTTGGGATGAGCATAAAAAGCTCAGTAAGGGATATAAAAATATGGAGAGGAAACATGGGTACATATATACATAAGGATGAGATCATACGTTACCCATAAAACATAAGCACTTTAACATACCTCATCAAATCATGAATAAATCATAGAAATCATAAGACATAAAGGTAACCTGAGGCATTCATAACATTCTTACGTATGGAGTAACCCTCTTGGTTACGTTTGGAATACCCATCACAGTATATTCCCTAAATCTCTTTGGAGAAACCTTAAAGTTTCACTCCATCGCATTACCCAATGCATTGCAGATCTATATCGGGCTCACCCGCCCTTAGTTTATCACGGAACCACCCGTTTTCATAATAATGCCCAAGAAACTCAACATAATCATATCACATAAAACATGCATAAAGGAAACATAACATTCCCACCTTTCAATCACAAGATATCAATACTACATATTGATATAAAAACATTATGA
Organism: Viscum album; assembly: GCA_963277665.1. Lineage (NCBI taxonomy): Eukaryota > Viridiplantae > Streptophyta > Magnoliopsida > Santalales > Viscaceae > Viscum > Viscum album. The sequence continues at coordinate 1,100,506,417 of OY728157.1, forward strand.
AAACCATTTCCGATACCAAAATAAAATAAAAGTAAAACATGGTATTTATTTTTCTTTTAAAAAGAAGGAATGGCTTGTAGAGGAAGCCGAAACTCAAATAACAGTCACGACGGAGGAGAAGTCGTTGTCACCGCATACGTACGACAAAAGCATTCTCTTTTGTCGTTTAGTAAACGCTTGGTATAAAATGATTCCTTTTGAATGAACGTAAAAGTCAAAGGGGTTTATACACCGTATAAAAGAAAGTTGTGTATAAAATAAAATATGCCTCAATGAAAGGAGATTGAGACGAAGTCCCATACCTCGTATCCGACTTGACCCGACCGTTCTTTAATCTCCTGAATAATAAACTAGAGTTAATATCTACTTGCTTAAGAACCTTTTTCAAGTTCATTATTCCTTTTATACCATGTTAGGAACATCAAGTAATCATTTAAGTTAATAATGTTCATTTTGTCGGTATTTGGTTCTTAAGTCAAAAATAGACTTCTTACACTTACATGTTGTTAATTTTGTCAAAGGTTCGTTATATCCAGAATGATATTAATGATTTGGATAACATATATATCATATATATTCAGCATATACATGTATTTATAATATTACATCACATTTAGATGTAAGAAATGAAATGCATCGTTCATAGAGACGGTAAGCCGTATGTACGCATGAACGCTACTTCCATTTCTATTTCATATTTTCTGGAATGGAATCATAATGATATAATAGTATATTATAATTCCAGTATAATAACATATATAATATCATTAACTTTATCCTTTACACAACCCACGTATGGTATTAACGAATCAAATCACTTTCAGGGGGCGGTAGTCTGCACTTCCTAAAATGAAGATATCGTGTTTACCCATAATGGAAACAATAATGGTATGCCATAAATGAAAAATACAGAAGCTTAAAGAAATAATAAACATATTATAAATCATATATAAAAATAGTGAAATCATAATGGCCACCTTTGAAGGTGTTAAATGAGTATTGAACAATCATCGTTTCGGGAGGCAGAATTTCGCCATCCACGGAAATCGTATGTTATTTAACCATTTGATGTAGTTTTGTGAGAGTGTAGCTCGAATAAATCTTATAAAAACATCCTAGTGTATTGAAGATACTTGTTTTGTTACAAAAGAAGTAAATAAAAAGAGTTTAGGGGGTTGGAGAAGCAAAATAAAACAAATGAACATGAGAGAATGAATTACCTTTAAAAGTGTAACTCCTTTTGATTTGAGCCTAAAGGCTTCCTTTGAAAGGATTATTACAAAAAGTAATCCTCTAGGATGAGGATAGAGATTTGGAGAGAGTAAATGGGCAGGGGATGGCCGAGCCAAAGGCTTTGGAAGTGTGGGTAAGGAGGTAGAGGTGGGGGCCTTTTATAAGAGGAGAGGAGGGGCACTCTTGGAAAGTAAAGAAATATTACTTTATTTTAAAAAGAGTTTCGGATTCAAAAGGTCCCACATTGATATAATTCAAGGATAAGGTGATACGGGTTCTAAACCCACTCATCCAATAGGTTCTGGACATTTTTAGGTCTTAGATATTACATTATCTTTCCATTTTATTTAAATCGTTAAATAATGAGGTCATCGCTGCATCATCATGATGTCATAAATAATTTAATTTATATAATGTCTAAAAATTATATAAAAAATACTATGATGTAGGAAATCTTTTTAGCTTCTCAATTACTATTTATAATCAAAAATCTGATCTTTATAAACCCATGCAAAATTTTTTTTCGTAAAACATATTATGTTTGTGTCATTTTTACTTTTACATTAAATAAAAAGTTATTTATGTCATTTCGAAACCAAAGTGGCTCCATGGGGTCCCCAAGTTGACCCATGTCTTGTCTTGGTCGGCCATGACACAACAAATGAGGGTAGGACATGTGTCAAGCTCATCTCATTTTATTAAAGCATTATTTTTACCTTAAACTACACTAATGACCACTAATCGTGATTACAAACTTAATAAGTTACTATTCACCAAAAAATTATTTTAATCTCATTGAACCACATTTTACTTATTAATGACAACCATGTATATCGGATTTTTGAAATTCAAAACACAATGAGGACAAAATTCCATTTAAACGGAAAATCAGTTTTTATAAGTACCACTTAGTGGTTTCACTATTCATCAAAAATTGACGTTTTCCAGAAAATTACCAAAAATTAACCCTAAGCTATATTTGATATTCCGAATTCAAAAATGAAGTCTATTTTACCAAATTAAAAAAATATAAGTCACATTAATTAATTTAATAATTAATTCCCGCTGTCAGAGCAAATAGCGTGTTTTTATAAAACAATAAGTATCAAAAGATTGACACCAGTTTAAGTCTAATTTCAAAGTGAAATTGATTCCAATGACCACCATTGGATTAAATGGTAAAAATATATTCATATTACACATTAAGACCAATTAAAAAGATAATCTAATCATATAAATAAATTAGATTAAGAAGCAGTTTTGATGTAAAATGAAGTATTTTTCAATATTCATTAAAAAATGAACATTGTCAGAAAAATACCAAAAATTCACACAAAGTAAATTTTAATGTCCCAATCATAAATAATATGTTTATTTTGACAAAAATAGATTATAAAATTTTCAAAATATAGATTTTAAAATGGTTTTCCATCAAAAGGCAGTAAAACACTCTTTTAAAATATTAGTGTATTTAATGCTTAAGATTGGATTTATTTTCATTTTAAGCCTCTAAAACACTATCTAGTTCATTAATAGACATAGATAAAAATATCTATTATTAATTACTTACTTGGGATGTTACAATAAATATCTTATGTATACTGTCACCTAGTTTTATTAGTGAATTCTAATTAAAATTGTGAGGGTAAATTTTCTATAATGACCCGACCAAAAAAATTATATAATTTTGAGTTTTAGTCAAGTAATTTTCTTCTTTCACATTATATAAATTTTCAGGTCTGGATTTTTAGAGAATATGTTCATAACTCATACATAACAAAATCATCAAATAAAAAGTGTAAAAATCGTCACAATATCCATTTTTCCTTAATCTGAAATTTAAAAAAAATGTGATCTATTTTATGATGTCTCTTCATTTCATTCAACATATCTTCATAAAATCACATAGTCATGCATAATTATTGTGAAAAAATGAAAAAATGCATGATGAGAATAAGAAGCTCTGTAAGGGATATAAAAAGAAGGAATCCTATATTCCATTGAAGAAAATTATAACCCATGAATTATTTTAAATAATGTAAAAACATTCACTCTTAATGAGTATTAAATAATTTCTTGGGAAAGTAACCTCATTTATTACACATTTTTTAGTCATAGGATTACCATCAAACACATATATATAATAGAAAACAATATAAGGTATCTGGGAAAATTATTATACTTTTAAATCTTATAAAATTAATAACTATGTGATATACTTTTATATATCTCACAATTAATAAGGGAATTTCCATATGGTTGACAATGATTACAAATGCACTGGAGAGATATCACAAACCAACAGGTTGTAGTTATATCATTAAACCACCCATCATTTGTTTATCTCGTGAAAACCTGTAAATTTTCTATCTACCATTATAGACTCGTAACACATATAAGACATCAATTTTTATCAATTCAGTAAAAAAATTTATTTGAAATCAATTGAAATTTATTTATTATATTGAAATAATAAGTCTGTTTTTGAAACCCATATTCAATACAAATTTCCTAGAAAATTGGAAAGTAGTGTTTCTTTTTCTTTTCATATAAGATATAATAACTTGTAGAGGAAGAAAAATGATAAATTAAACTCTAAATTTTATTTATAATCCTTTTATGTCCATATAAATTAATTGGTCAAAAAATATCAAGACTATTGACATGGAGAATAATATTTTTAAATTCAATCATTAAAAATTCAAAATTTCCTAGTCCATATTTATCATTTAAATCCTAATCCTCAATAAAGAATAAAATTTAACCTAAACATTAAATAAATTTATAATATGTAAATTCATTATAGGATATGTCAATTAGAATTTATATATACTTTATAAAATATGGTGTGTTTATAATATCAAAATATACCTTAATGTGATGAGATTGAGATGAAATACCTTACCTTGAGTATGGATATTCCCATGTTTTTTAAACTTCCTAAATAATAAAATCATGTAAATTATATAATTTATGCAAAATATTTTCCATTTTTATCATTAATTTTTTTTAATAATTAAATAATTTTATAAATATTCTTAAACAATTATTCTTATGACTTGTGTTTTGGTTATATTTGATTTATGTGTCAAAACAAATTTGGTATGTCAACTATGGTCCAAGGGGTAATTATAAAATAGTCACAAGAATAATAATCGTTTCATAATAATTATATTTATATATAAATTAGACTCTTAAAATAAATTATTAATTACAGTTATGAAAAATTAAAGAACCATAGTGTCATTGATAAGGTAGGTCATGTGAATGCGTGAGTAACGTTCCAATTTATCAATGATCATTATGAAATTATGGTAAGTAAAATTTAATATTACATAGTTATTATTAAATAATAATTAAAATTTTATCTAAACATATACAATTATAAATATACTAATTGTGATGTAAAATGAATCACATAGGGTTGAGGAGGAGTTTGTCTACATGACCATGAATGACGTAATCAATTCATTCAGTGTTTGAAATGGGAAAAAATAATATAATATATTTAAATAAATAAATATATTTATTTATTTTAATATAGATTTTATGTCTGTAAAATATTTTTCTAAACCAATTCTTAATTAATTCCATGTAAACATTCAACGTATGAAATCACTATGAAGGGGTGGTAGTGCACACATCCACAAACGATGTTAGTGTATTCCCAAAAATGTAAATCATGAAGTAATGTGTTATATAATTAATTTAAAATTATTGATATTTTATAAATATCAAATACATCATATAAAAAAAATTTCCATCAAAATTACCATCCATGAGAGGTGATAATGAAAAAACGAACAACGTTATTTCGTGAGGCGATAGTCTTCCATATATAAGAATAGGAACTTCGTTTCACATTCAATATAAGTGTGTGTAGGAGTGGGTATAAACATTAAAAAGTAACCATTTAAATTTATTTATGATATTTTGGTTATTAATTTTTTTAATCATAATAATTTATGTTTCTCAGGAATGAAATAATATAAAGGTGATTATTCAATAACGCTACCTCTTTTTTGGGTAACTCCTTCTTGATTTCACAAAAGGAATTAAATTGATTGATTTGTGAAAATTGTGTGAATTATAGTATGGGAGTATGGATGTTATTAGGATATTTTTTCAGGTATAATATGAGCCAATTGTATTTAGTTATGTGAATAAATGGGGGATTGTGAGAGCCCTTTAATAGTGGAGGAGTGGTATTCTCATAAATATTAAAAGGTAAACACTATTGGGATGTCTCCCTTACATCATGTGCCTAGAATAATGATAGAAATCATATAAAATAGACTATATTATCTAATAATGTAGATATAATTTTTTTTAAAAGTTTTATGCTCATTTGGACTCTTAAGATTAATGTTTAACCACTAAGTAAACACATTATTATCTTAAGCATTGTAATTAATTTTAATTCCCTTCAATAATATTTTTGGTAAATATAAGTTGAAATTATTAGAAGATATATATTTTTATAATTAAAAATATAGATACATTTTTTACAATTCTATAAATATAAGTGGTGTAAATTATTTTAAAATTATTCTTACAGAATGAACATCAAAATCATTTTTAGAGTGATTATGTTTACATGTTTTCTATGATTTTACATCCAATATTAATGTGAAAATAAACCAAATGACCTATATTGGATTGTTATATTTAAAATTTAACTAATTATTCATTAAAATAAATTCAAACCATAATTTAACAAAATAAACTATTTAGATAAAAAAGTATATTTCTATTAAAATTTTATATCAATATCTATTCATCAAAATATTAAAGATCCTTAATAAATACAATAAAATTAACCCAACTGTAATTTTTATATCCTGAAATCAAAATAGTGGTTTATTTTTTCATTTAATTATTTTTAAAAGTTCCAAAATTTTGTTTTAAAATAGTTCAACCAATAAATGTGATAAAACTACTTTTTAGAAGAATAGAAATTTTAATTGAAAAATTGATTTCTTATCATATGAATATATAATTATTTGTATGAATGTAAAAAAAATTATAAAAATATGTAAAAATAATATAGTTTGTGATATTTACTGCCAACAATATAATATGTAGGTGATAATTTTTATCATAAAGAATAAAATTAATTACAGCTTATTGTTTTGAATAACTACATCTTGTGTGCAACACATGATTTTAAAGAAAATCATTGTTGTATTCCATGTACTCTAATGGAAATAGAGCCCATTTAATTTTAAATTTACAATTTATTAAATTAATAATAATAAATATGAATAATACATAATCTATCATTGCCTGTGTTGTTAAATCATTCCCCTCCTTTTAAAATTGAATCCTTGTAATTTTATTCAATTATCAAAAAAGTGGGGATATTTTTAACTCATAGTATTTTATGATTCCCTTGTTTCATGTACAACGGTATGGGTTTTCTTTAGAAACCTTGACCTAGTAATATACCTTATTCAGAAAAACAATTTCTATGTGGTCATGTAACTGTACTGGTTGTTCCTCAAAAGAATTATTCTCTTTCAATTGAACTACTTCAGGGTCCAAAACACGAGTTGAATCTGATACATTCTTCGATAACATTGAAACATGAAATATGTTGTGTACCTAGGATAAAAATTGGTATAAAGGCACTTAATAGTCAACTGATCCAACATTCTATTGTATTTTATATGGTCTAATGAATTGTGGATTCAGCTTCCCCTTCTTACCAAAATGATTTACACTTTTCCATAAAGAATCATTGAGAAAGACATGATCACCCACCGCAAAATAAGGATATTTAATGTCGTTATCTGAATATATTTTCTACATTATCTGATATGTCCTCACGTGTCACTAAATAAAATGATCTTTCTCTATCATTTCTTATACCAACTCCGGACCATCAAAATCATTTCCCATACATCATCCCAAAAATTAATTGTTTGACACTGCATTCCATTTAAAAAATAAAATGGTTCCATAACAATACAAGAATCAAACCAATTATTGTTAGAAAACTAATAAAATGAAATTATTCAATCCCAAAATCCCTTGTAATACATTGAACTATAATAAATCATATCTTCCAAGGTCTGAATCTTCTTCGTAGACTATTCACTGGATTTATGGTGGAATGAAATACTGAAATTGAGTTCATTACGTAACAAATTCTGAAGTCCTTCCAAAATATTGGTTGTGAACACGGGATCATGGAATGATACAATAATGAGAGGAATTCCATATAACCTGAAAATATATTATTAATATAGTTGTAAAAGATGATCTAAATACATCGCATCTCAAATAGAAAGAAATTGTGTATATTTATTTAATCGATATACAATAATCCCAATTGCATTATTACCAAGATAATTATGTGTAAATATTAGCATGAAATACATCGATATGCTCTCTGATTTTTTATATAACACTAAAAAATATTGAATAATACGCTTCACTAACTATAACTCTTCTTTAACCAGATGACAAGTCAAAAATTTCATAGTAAATTCAATAATATCTATTTTTAATTTCATCCCATCAGTAATACTCTGGATGGTCTCTATACAACATTGTGCCACCCATATGAATAGAAAATGGTGAACTCTAACAATTATTCAACAACTCTTTCCCCAAATATGAATCACAATGAACACGCAATTTTCTAAAATCATAAAAAAATTATATTTTTCAATAGTAAAATAATGAATCATACTTTTCTTAATTAATTCTACCTTTTTAGAAAGATTTATCCACCTTCAGAGGAATGTTAATTCTTTCTAACAAATCCTACAACACTGAAATCAAAAACTAAATTGAGGACGTCCCTATATCAACAACATCTAGGAATTAACATCAAATTATTAACCAAAGGGTAACATTCCCAATTTAACATAGCTAATGTTGGATAACATTTTTTACTAAAAGTATATAATAATTTGTTTTCTTTTACGGTATAACAATGAATTAGGAAATAATAATCCATTATCACATGTAGCCCTTTCCCCCCCTATTCAACTCTTATTTATTGAATATATACTTCATACTTTTCTAATCGGTATAAAGGTCACACTTCAATCTATAAAAAGAATACCTCCATATTTTTAATTCCAGAAAACAACAAAAAATTCCAAATAATGTGAAGGTTATTTTAAATAATTAGTTTTCAACTAATGTGAATCATAAGAGATTTCCATGTAATTTTTTATCAATAAACAACCAAGTTCTTTTAATGAAGCATCATTTTAGATGACAAAATAACCATTTCTAGAAGGAAGGCCAAAAAATGGGGAATTGGGAAATCTTTTTTTGGTTCCAGAAAACAAACATCACATTCTTCTATATAAGTAAACCTAACTCCATTTCATGTAACTTATTTATTGCGCTAGATAAATTAAAATTGATTCATAAGACCATCAATAATGATATAATAGTACTAGAAAACTATGAATCTATGTGACATTTGTAGGTCTCGAACACTCTTTAACATCATTTTTTAGTAGGGTCAACCTTTATAGCATCTTTAGAAGCAATATGACATAGGAATGATATTTGGTCCAAACAAATTCACCCTTAACCAACATTATATTTAGTTTATTTTCATTTAATGATTAAAAATAATCATTAAGTTCCTTTAATGTTCCTCTTATGTTTTATAAAAAAATATAACATCAATAAACACAATGACAAAATGATATAAAATTAATTTAAGACACTATTCACAAAATTCATTAAATTAGAAGGTGAATTAGATATACCAAATTAAATAACTTCAAACTCATAATATACATATATCTTTTGAAATATTGTTTTCCAAATTTCAACTGCATTCACCTATAGTTGATGGTACCCAGACCTCATAAAATTATTTGAAAAATAGTGTGTGTTGTGGAGTTGATCAAACAATGAATTAATATGATAAAATGGATATATGATCATAATAGTGATGTTATTCAAAGCTATTTAATAAATGAAAAATCTGAAAAAAAAAATCATCTTTATTTTCCACAAATATGTCATTTGCACTCCATGGTGAATTTGTAGTTTGAACGAAACCTTTATCAACCAATTCATGAAACTATATGTTCAATGCCAAAATTCATACTTGAGAAATTCGGAATGAGGGTTTAATAATATCCTTAGCATTACTGACTAAATAAATTGCAATTTCAACATCCCAACCATGAATAAGACTATGCAATTCATCATGAAAAACATTTTTAGGATTTGACTATCATATTTTTTTTCTTTTCAACATCGTGTCTAGATAACATTCACTGCAATATTTTATCAATTAATCATCTATTCAATATGTTATCAATGTTGTGAAATAATTTAATCAAATAGTCATGGATTTAAAATATATTTTATAATGAAAATCCAATATCCAATCCATACTAAAAATGCTATCAAAATCCACTATGGGTATATCAAAATGATTTTTAAAAAATACCATATCACTAATGAAAATTGGAATATTCTTACCAATATCGGTTTCTCTGATGCTCTGACCCAAATTTTTTACCAAAATTTCTATAATACATTCATGAGGTCATATTCGCAATTTTCATTAAAATTTCTCAAAAATGAAATAATGTAAAGATACATAGTCTAACATATTATTGGAATAATTAAAATAAACTAGTAATGTACCTATCACTTCATAATTTGATTTCTTAACATCAACCAAAGTAGTAGGAAAACATTTTTCTATACCCTTTATATTTCTATATTGATGGTCTTCACCCTAGGTAATCATATTTGGGCAAAAAATGGATAATTTCCAAACACATTGTGACTAAAAAACATAATGTTGACCATTAATTTATTATCCTGATCATCTTATTTTCAACCACAGACCATATGAGAAAATAACTATATTGGAAGCACTAAGAAGAATTTTATAGACATTCTCCATGATTTTTTTACAACACTTATCATAATTTTGGAATTTCATTTTGTTACCTCTAATTTTTTTATTAATTCATTTCCATTTCATACCAACTTTGACTCATATATTTATTATTTCTAAGGGACACATGATCATCAGAAAACCCTATTGAAATCTTTATATCACAGTGAACATGTTTCTCAATGCTATTGAACTCACTATAAGACAATTCCATTTAATATCATGGATATAATATTGAGGAATAATAATTTATCTTATAATAAATATATCAGATGAAATTTGGGACATATCTCCCCAGTCGATTGAGGTTTTATTTATATGTATTGATCAAATCTTACTCAGATTCTTTCAATTAAAATATTTGTTTCCCATTACAAGTCGAATGGATAAAGGAAAATATTTCTTAATGATTTTTTTAAATTAATTATATTTCTGGGAATAAATATCATTAATTTCTCTAATATTTAAAACAATTTACCAACATAGGTAATCTTCACCTTAAAATGATAAATTAAAAGAGATTTCTTTTGGTGATCCCAACAACCCATGACTTTAAAAATATTTTCTATGAATTTACTCCATCCTTCCTCTATCTTGGGTTAATATGATCTTCTAAATGAAAGGGGGTATTGTAATATAACATGTTCTACAATCTTTATATTCTTCTATGGTAGATCTGGTTTCTCTCATACATTAACAACACCACCAGTTTTTTCTTTTGTCAGCTAATCCATCACAACAAAATAATACTATGTTCTAATTCCAAAAATCTCAGGATTCTGAGATGGAAGGATTTTTTCCTCTCGATTCCTTTCCACTATACCTTCATTACTTCCTCTATAAGAAACCATTTAGAATAATAAAAAATTTGATGATGAAACCTGGTAATCTTCAAATTAGATGTCAATTCAAATTAACCATAAAGTAAAATATTTCAAGGGAATGATACTAATATTAAACTAAAATATAAATATATCTAAACATTTCCTTTGATAAATATTTCAAGGACTCAAATTTAAAAAACCATATAATCTTGATTTTTATTCATAAATATAATTATTTTTACATTTGGGGTCCATTCAACTTTAGAGTTATATAGAATTAGTCCATAATAAAAACATAAAAAATCCATCATATAAAATGTGTGTTCTTATCAACAATATCCAATATTCTCATAATCTAAAACATTTAAAATAAATAATTAGTATCTTTTTTAAAATTCTTCTTGATATTCAATATGACTTATTCCAATCATTTACTAATCCTTAAGTCCCATAAAAATCATTAAAAATGTGGGATGATCATAAAAATCTCAGTAGGGGATATAAAAAATGGAAACTATCATCCCATTGATAAATATTAAAATCCATGAATACTTTATCATAAAGTAATTTTTTTCACCCTTATGTATAATTAAATACATTTCATTGAATATAATCTCATTACATACCATTTATGTATCACAGGATTACCATAAAACAAATATTAAGAATAGAAAACCCATAATGGTATCTTGGGAAATTAAGATATGTTTAACCCTTATAAATGGAACAAAAATGTATCTAATTCCATACAAATCACTCGTACAAATAGAATATACATATGGCTAAATTCAATAACCAATGGATTGGAGGGATATCATAGTCTCACCTATCATTGGTTTATTACAGAACTCCCCATAATTACATTATAACATAACCACCAATAAAATGTCCAATTCTCATGAAATGGTTATAAAAAATAAAAGATTAAAATTATCAACCATCTAATCATAAAATTTAATTTTCAATCATATGATATCATTTCATGATATTGAAATAGTCAATCCATTTTCCAAACCCATTTTCAATATCAAAATACCCTCAAAAACTGAAATAGGGTTTTCATTTATTTTTTCCTGAAAAATATAATGGTTTATAGGGGAGTACAACTATAAAAAAAGATAAAAAATTTCTTTTATAATAACTTTATGTTTATTTAAAGAAATAGGTAAAACAATATCAAGAATATTCACATGTAGAAAAATTTTCTGAAATCTAATCTTTAAAAATTAAATGTGTCCCATACAACTTTCACCATTTAAATCATAAGATTCGTAAATAAATATCAATTAAAAATTAGAAAATAACATCAGAATTAGTAAATTAATTATATTATATTTCAAAGGTATTGTATATACACCACATAAAATAATTTCGGTGTATAACATCAAAATATAAATCAATGATAGAATATTGAGATAAAAACCATTACATTAACCCTGACATGTTATGTGTGTATTTATCCTCTTGGATAAAAAATAAATGTTAATTATTTAGTTTCTTGAGAGATTTTTTCAACACTTTTAATAATTTTATTTCAATTATTACATTTTTGTATAAAACTACTTAAACAATTATGTTTCTATCATATTTTTTTACTATATTTGATTTATGTTTCAAAAAAACATGGTAGGTCAAACATGGACAAAGGGGTCCTTATTAAAACATCTTTATAATAATAATAATGAAAAGACTATAGTATGTATTAAATAATTATAAATTTAAAACCAATCATTTTTATGGTTATTTAAAATTAATCAACATTACAATCATGGAGATGATATGTCGTACGTTAGGATGAGTAACGTTCTCATTTGCCAATGATCATTATGAAAAGAAGGTAAGTAAAATATTTATTTCCAAAATTACCATAATATTAGAAATAAAATTACATATAATCATATATATATATAATTATTCTGATGTAATATTAGTCATATTGTGTCGAGGAGCCATTAGTTTTCATGTCCACAAATGACATTGTCCCTTTTTTAATGTGTGAAAAGGTTAATAAAGAAAATGATATATTATATTTCCATAACATTAATTATGTCATGCGTATCAATTATATTTTATAAATGTTAAATATTTTTAATAAAACCATCAACAATAAATTAAATTTAAATAATGAACTAATCATGTCACATTAAGGAGGTGAAAGTCCACACATCCACAAATGATGTTTTCATATCCCAAAAAAATGGAACACAAGATGTTATATACTATATACTAATTCTATAATTATAAAGTCATTATAAAAGTTGTATTTATCATATAAATTTTTTTTCCATCATAATTACCCGCTATGATATGTGGTAATGAAAAATAATGACATTGTTTACCAAGGGGGTAATCTGTTGTACAATCAAACAGTAATTTCATTACCCATTTAATGGAAGTGTGTGAATTTGTTGGTATCAAACATAATATAAAAATATATCACTGTATTTTGGATAATTATTTTATGATATTATATTTTAATATGTATAACTTAAGTTGTTTTAGAAATAAATAACACCGAAATTATCATTGAATAATATAACCTATTTTTCAGGTTACTCTATTTATTTTACACAAACAGACTTCATGGAATGATTTATAAAAAAAGTAAGCCATATAGAATTATATTAAAAAACATTTTGAGTTTATTTGGGTAGGTTTTTCATGAACCATGGGGCTTCAAAGGTTCAATTAATTGGGTTAGGTTGAATTCAATTTTATTATGGAGGAGGAGTAGCATTCTTGAAAATATAAAAAGGTAAACATGATTGGGAGGTCTCCCTTATATCATGTGCTTAAAATAATCATCCCAAATATATAAAATAGGATATAAATGGGTTAATAATTTCCCTAAAATTGATTTTAAAATAGTTTTTATGTCATTTTGACTATAAATATTTATGTTTAACCACTATGTAAATAAATTTTTACCTTCGTCTATGTAATTAATTTTACTTAAATTCACAAATATTTATGGTAAAAAACTAATTTTACCTTATTAAAATTTATAAATAAAAAGGATTCAAAATATTTAATCCAATTTGAAAAATTCAAAATATATACATGGTAGAATGATATTTAAATTTAACCATGTAGACGAGAAGACAAAGCGGGTTTTTAGAGTCAATATGTTCAAGGTTTTTCAATGTTCTTATATCTAATTCCAATGAGAAAAAGTTCCAAATAACCTAAATTTGATTACTAGATGTTCAATTTAAATAATTATAATTTAAAACTAATTTAAAAAATTAATTTAACAAGATAAATTATTTTCATGAAAAAGAATTGTTCAGTTAAAATTCTGTAGTTTTTACTATTCATCAAAATATGAATGTTCTCAGAATAATACCAAAAAATCACCCAATGTTAATTTTAATATTATCTATTAAAAATATTATGTTAATTTTTTATAAAAATTATATAAATGATTCAAATATTAGGTTAAAAATACGTGTTCTATTAAAAGGTGATAGAAATATTTTTGGGAAAAATAGACTTTTTAATCGAAAAAATGGATTTATTATTATCTTAAAACTATAAAATAAATTTTATGAATTTAAAAAAATTGTAAAAATGATTAATAATAATATTTTTCTTTATATTTATTCATATAAATACAATCTCTTAAGTGATAACTACTATATTAAAAATAATATTAATAGAATATAATTGTTTTTGTATAACTCATTTTTGCGTGCAAGAGAAGACTTAATATAAAATCATTGTTGAGGTTCACATATTTTATTGGACATAGTGTACAATTTATTTGAAAATAACTATTTATTTCACTAATATTAATAAATATGAATAAAGTATTCTATCATTAAATCAAATGTTATAATTTAATTAAGGGGAAAGAATGTAATGACCTGAGATTATAGATCCTTTAATTTAAAAATATCATTGATTTATTGTGTGACAGGTAAAATCAAACTAACACAAAAATAGACTATAATCAATCTTTTTATATTATAATGACATGAATATTGCCTTCATTAGTAAATAAAATGATATTAATCAATTATAAATTCATACAAAATATGATTATGTATACTAAAAGTATCAAAACAATTATAATTAATTAAATTATTTTTTCATTATATATATCATTTTCATTTATAATGGGAAATATATAAATTTTATAATTTTAATTTTGAAAATTTAAATTCATTTATATATTGTTAATATCAATTATTATCTTGTGGTGAATATTTTAGATATTTAAAAATAGTAAAAAAATTATGTGAAAAAGTGATGATCCTATATTTTTCTACTACCATGAGTTTTATGAAATTATCATAATACATGATGAAAATAAAATTTTAGAAATATATTTTATATAAAAAAATATTTCTTCAGTAAAAATAAATATATCCAAAACCATATGAAGAATTAATTAAATACATGTTTTACTTTTTAGTAAAATAACAAATAATTTACTAAAACCATTTTTTATTCACATATATTTAGAATTATTTTTCATCACTTTTTAAATGTAAATCTAAAGAAAATTAATTTCATATTTTATGTAAAAATATTAATATTATATTGTAAGTTAATTTTTATTTTTATGCATAAAAGTATGATTATTAGGAATAATGTTATTTACTACAGTAACTGTTAAACAGTTAAGTTCATCAAGTTGTTTATTTAGAGGGTCAAATGTGTTACTAGTTAATTAGATTAAAATATTTTTATTATTTACTATATTAGTATTTTTAAAGTAAATTATGTTGTTATATTGATACATATTTAATAGATAATCAAATTGAAATAATATTTGAAACATATAATGGATGAAACATAATTTATTAAAAAAACATTTTATATATAGTAAATTTTTTAATATAAAAGAAACATTTATATTATTTAGAATTTTATTAGACTATGTGGAGAATAATGTTATCTTTACAACATCAAAATTACGATATAATGGATACCTTATATAATTAATAAAATATACACTTCTCTAGTAAATACTATTTACTATCTAAAAAACAAAATGTTAGAATGTAAATATCAAGTGATAAATGGAATGAAACATGTTTAAATAATATATGGGGATAAATCTGTAAGGATTGATCAAAATTATATCACCACAAAATTCATTAATTATCACATTTTCAACCATTAAACCACGAATATTTTCATATCACTATTTAAAAGTAAAGGGTACTCACAAATGATCCATCTCCATTAATTATATATAGCGACGTCTAAAATTGTTTCTGTGCTACACATTACCATATAAAATTATTAAAAACCTATTAAATGTTCATCTTATATAATTAAATTTGATGTCATAATTCCTCTTTTCACTACATGTTATCCTAATTCCTTCACTTCAATTGATTTTATTAGGAGGATGTTTATGGTCTTGATGTAAGTATTACTTACTCCTTACAATTTCATATTGTTATTA
The DNA here is from genome assembly GCA_963277665.1 of Viscum album. Classification (NCBI taxonomy): domain Eukaryota; kingdom Viridiplantae; phylum Streptophyta; class Magnoliopsida; order Santalales; family Viscaceae; genus Viscum; species Viscum album. The sequence continues at coordinate 1,100,522,786 of OY728157.1, forward strand.
ATCATACAAACATACCTCTAAAATAATAATATAAGTATATAAGTATCATTGTTATAGGAATTTTTTATTATAATAATTTAATTACCAATATTTATTTAATTCCATAAAATTATAAAAACAATAGAATGTTAACCGTTCGTGTAATGGCCCGGACCTCTCCGGTGCATTACTTTGTGGAATTGTGATTTTGGAGGTGTTCCGGGAGGACAAGGTGACTTATCCCCCAGCTGCTACCTACCGGTAGGTCGGTCTACCGGTAGCTGCTGATTACCGGTAGCTCGGTCTACCGGTAGCTGTTGATTACCGGTAGCTCGGTCTACCGGTAGCTGCTGATTACCGGAAGCACGGTCTACCGGTAGCTGCTGATTACCGGTAGCTCGGTCTACCGGTAGCTGCTGATTACCGGTAGCTCGGTCTACCGGTAGCTGCTGATTACTGGTAGCTCGGTCTACTGGTAGCTGCTGATTACCGGTAGCTGGGTTTACCGGTAGCAACGACATACTGATAGCTCGGTATACTTGTAGCCGCAATCCAGCAGTAGCTCGGCTAACACTTTGCCAAATTTCTAGTTCTGTGAATAGTGTTTCTATCGGTGAGGTCCTATCGGTGGACTTCTATCAGTGAGGATCTATCAGTAGACTTGTGTTTCTATCGGTAAGGTTCTATCGGTGAGCTTTTCTTTCCTTTGCCAATTTTTTTAGTTCTGTGAACAGTTTTTCCAGACTCCATAAGAGCTACCGATTCCATACTTTGCAAAATTTCACGAATGAACAGTGTTTCCAGACTCCATAAGAGCTGCTGATTCCATACTTTGCCAAATTTCACGAATGGACAGTGTTTCCAGCTTCGCAAATTTGACGTTTTCTTTGACGTAAAATACTTTTAAAACCTTATTTTAAGGACTTTAAGGACGATTCAAAGGCCATAAATCCTATATTAATTATTCCTAAGGCCGGGATGTTTTTACTTGGTCAAACCGCATGGGTTAATGCGATTCGTTTTTAATGGAGAATAAACCGGATCTTAAACTGTCGCCTCTCTAATTTTTTTTAAAAGGAACGAGATATCATTCTTCGTTGTTCTTCCTCCTGGTTCTCATCTACGAGACGCTAGAACCTTGCAATCATTCTCGTAGGAGTTTCACAATTAAACGTTACTCAGATCAGTTCCTTCCGCTCTGTTGATGCAACCAAGTTGTGTCGATCGTTCTTCGATATAAGGTATGTTTTATCATCGTTCCTTCGGGGATCACCTTCTCTTGTTCTTCCTTCCATATTAGCATGTCATCTCCATGGTTCTAATGGGTTTTATTGGGGTTGGTTGATACTGTCGTACCGTGGCATCCTCTGGTGGATGCAGCTGTCGTGAGGAGAAGAGGACTGTGACCCGTTGTGTGGATAAAGGACGTCAAGAACTCTTTGAGGTAGGGGATTCATGGCTTCTCTAATTGTTTATGTGCAATCGTAGAATTAGCATGATTTAGTCCTTTGGATCACAATGAAATTGACCTAATTAAATACTTGAACCGGATTAAAGGAATTGGTTGATCGCATGTTGTTACTTTGTACCGTGATAACGGTTTGCCTCATGTTTTCCTAGATAGAGTGATATCTATGTTTTTATTTAATTTGTTGGTCGTTCATGATGGAAATTGATAAAGAATGTAAAGCCGGAATTATTTGTTAAATAATTGGCTAAAGATAAAGAGGCATGTTAATGAATCTATTAATTCAAGATGGATTAAAGAACTATTAGTTCGATAATTTCAAAAGGGTTCTGAGTTACCCGCTTGCTTGTAAGGATGAATGCCTTGTGATTTGGAGCTCTGAGTGCTCATCTTGTATGAAGGCTGAATGCCTTGTTAAAGGGCCGAGAGCCCATTTTGTGATCTTTGTTTTCCTGCTGCTTGTGATTTGATGTGAGCCTGGATGGCTGTTGTGATATGTGGAGGCATGGAGACTTGTGGTTGTGGCAGCGGATGACGCCTAGTGTGGCGAGATGCGTCGGTTTATGCATATGAGTGTCGGGGAGGACACCAAGGGTGATGGTATGAGATGAATGTGATGGTTTGATGTTGGTGGTTTGGTTTGGTTTCTTATCTGCTTTACTTTTCCCCACTGCTCAAGGTAGCTGGTCTTTCTTACCCTCTTTCCGAAGGAGGCGAAGACACGCGGGGTATGCCACGTGCTTTCCGTGTTTAGCCTCTCGATGGAGGATGGGTCTATGCTCTTTCTATAGGCGGCAAAGACTCGACGGGTAGCATATCTACTCACCGTGTTGAGCCTCCTTTCTGTTTAGAAGCATAGGATGTTTTTCTAGAATTCTTGGGAATGTGAAAAAGTAATTCTGTAATGAATGTTTGATTAAATGGTGAAAATCCACGGGGATGGAGATGCTGGAATTTAAAGGTGATGTGAATCTTAAAAAGGAGCAGTTGTTTTTGAAAGTGATGCCATTTCAGTTTAATGTGGAATTCTTCATTCTTAATTAATGTTTAAAGAATTAATTAATGTACAGTGGAACTGATAAATGAGAATGGAGTAATCTAATAAATCTCTTCATTGTTTGTGTGCTTATAGGATACCTAGTCTTAGAAGTAGCAGCCTGGAGTCTGAGAGACGTTAGCTGCAGTTGTATCTAAGACTAGGTAATGCCCATATTGTGGATGTGAGTTACTTATATATTCTGTACTTTTTTTGTTTCTATACGCTACTCCACCCTGTCGGTAAGGGCAACTGACACCCCGGGGATTCTGAGCCCTGGGGGGGGGGGGGTGTTTTCCCCAACATTCTGATGGGAGGTTGAATGGATGACTACCCCCTTTGGCCCCGCTCTCTTCTCTTGGTAGATCCTTGTGCTGGTAGGCACAGTGGTTAGTTTTACCCATATATGTGTGTAGAGGGCTGTAATGGCTTGTGGTTATTTCACACACATATACTCTGGATATAGTATCCTATGGAATACTATAGGTGTAACGTGTATAGGCTGTGATGGCTTGAGGATCCTTACTCGGCGTATGGGCTGTGATGGCTTGAGGAATAATACTCGACGTATGATACACGTTATACGAGCTATGGTGGCTCCCGAAAACTACCTGGTTACTTTGGTTGTGAGGACGGTGTGGTGCTTCGCCCAGGTGTCTGCGGGCAATCCTTTGTGGTGCACGAGGTACAGATTGTGGAGCTTAGCCCAGGTGTCTGCGGGCAAGCCTTTGGAGAGAGATGCACAGGACGTATGTCGTTGGGGCAAAGCGGCAAACCAGTGGGGAAGTAGTAGCGGGTTACCCTTGATATTATTTACTATATGCTATATTCTTGTATGCGTTACTTGGTGAGAGTAGCCATGGTGAGGTTGGGAACATCGTATACCTGTTTAGATAACGAGTTAGTTTCACTTGTTGTTCACTGGGCTTTAGCATGCTTTCTTTACTTTTGCATGAGAGTTTTGGGGAGGATCCTACCGAGTATACTGTTATACTCACCCTGTGTGCATATAAACTGTTTTTCAGGTCACTTGGAGCAGGTTGGAGATCAAGCTGGTTACTACTAGCTTGCGGTTGGAGGAGGAGCTGTTCGGGCTTGTGGTCGCTGCCGTTTTACTTTCTTTTGGGTACTTTTAGTTTTCCCTTTCAGTTGTAGTACTTTTGCATGACATTTCACATATGTACTTGGGTTTCTTTTAAATTTTCAGTTATGAGTTGGAGTTGGTTGGAGTCTATTCTATCTCTCTCTTTTGCATGTGTTCTCTTTGAGGGTAATGCCTCCCATTATTGTGTGTATTATACCCTCGGTGCTAGTCGCCAACCCAGGGCCTACTGGAGGCGGGACTCGGGGGTCATTATCTCCCTTATCACATTGCCGGCCCAGGAGGGGTTCACTTTGTGGGGAGGGGGTCGTGACAGAGTGGTATCAGAGGTCTGGTTGAGGGGTAGGATGGAGTTTGGAGTTAGGCACAGGTGAGGATGCATGGGATGGTAGGGAAACGGTGTCATTCATGTTTAGAAAGTGGGGTAAACACTGGAGACCGGCAGAGACATAGGCGTTCAGGGCCCCCTATGATCTGTTGCACGGACCTTTAAGTTTACGTTGGCTACTAAACAAAGTGATACTGGTTGTAGGGTAGAGACCTAGGAAAGGATCATGCATCATTATTCTTTGCGCCTATGTTTGAATGGGTAGACCTTGGGATAGGTAACCAAAAATTAATTAAACAAAATAATTAATTAATTAATGTTGAGTCTTCCATATTACAGGCTTAGGAGCTCTAACAGTTGTTATTTTACAGGTATGGCTCCAGGTCGACGTCCTCGTCAGGTTTGTGCCGAAGGTGCCCAGCAGGCTGTTCCAGCAGATCGACGTCGGGTAGAGGTTGATGACGATGACACGTGGAGGAATACACTCCGAGAGTTTCATAGCCAGAGTCTACAGAAGTACGAGGGCTCCGTTTCAGATGCAATCACAGAAGACTGGTTGGAGGAGGTCGAGATAGGCTTCAGTTCGATTCGTGCTCGGAAGGAACACTGGGTGTCCTTGGTTGTGACGATGTTGCGTGGAGCAGCGAGACAGTGGTGGTTCTTGTTCCTCGGGGATCGTGAGGAGTCAGCGATCTCGTGGGAGGAGTTTCGAGACAGGTTTAGAGTCGAGTTTCTTTCATCTACTGCGAAGGCATCCAGTCGCCAGGAGCTTCTTACCCTTCGATAGGGGAGATCTAGTGTTCGAGAGTTTGGAATCCGTTTCAGGAACCTTATACGATATGCTTCAGACCTGTTACCAGATGAGGAGGCCAGGGCGAGGCATTTTCGAGGAGGCTTTTCATCCAGAGATCCAGCACAATGTCACCCCATTTATGCTGAAGACATATCATGAGGTGCTGGCGAGGGCAGAGGTTGTTGAGAGGACATTGACCAGGACCGGATCTTTACGAGAGGGGAATCCTCATGATTCCTCACGAAGCAGAGCTGTGGTCCGGGGTTCCCGGTTTTCAGGGAAGAAGAGTTTCCGTTCACCTGGGGGTAGGTCCTAGCCCTTCCCATCTCGTTTCTCCGGAGGCAGCAACTCTCAGGCCTATGCCAAGGGATCAGGCGCTTGTTTTTCTTGTGGTGGTCATGGTCATTAGTTGCGGGAGTGCCCGACTTTTCAGAGCAGTCATCGTGCACCAGGCGCTCCACTACAGGTTCCTCCGTTGAGGTAGTTCCAGCCGAGGCAGCAGCAGCAGGTTGCACCAGCTTTAGATCACCCGAGGGTAGATGGAGCAGGCAGAGGACAGCCCCATGACGCTCCCCGTCCTCAGAGAGCAGAGTGCGGCCGTGGTGGTGGTCGTCATCAGGGTCAGAGAGGCCGTGGAAGTGGTCGTGGTCAGCTTCATGCTCTAGCGTTGCCAGCACTAGGCGAGCCAGACGTCGTCCGAGGTACCCTTTGCTTGTTTTCTACCTTGGTGTATGCCTTGTTTGATTCAGGAGCGACACACTCCTTTATATCCCCTACCCTTGTCCACGCTTTGGGACTTGAGGTAGAGAGGCTTCTAGTGCCCTTGGCGTTGACTACGCCAGTTGGAGGTCGAGCTATCTTGTTTGAAGTATATATAGACTGTGAGCTAGTGTTGGGGCAGCACCGCTCTTGGGGAGATTTCCTATGTTTACGAATACAACCATATGATGTCATCCTCGGCATGGATTGGTTGTATTCGGGCAGGCTATTGTGGATTGCTACAGGAAGAAGGTCGTTTTCTTTGATGAAGATGGAGAGGAAGTAGTGTTTGTTGGTGAGACAGATCCTCGGATGAGTCATAGACGAGTTTCATCCTTATCATCCATGATGGCTGGGATGATGCTGAGTTGTTCAGAGGTTCAACAACTGGCATTTCCTAGGGTCGTAGAGGAGTACCCTGATGTCTTTCCAGAAGAGGTTGTATCCTTACCCCCTCGACGAGAGATTGAGTTTGGGATCGAGCTACAGCCAGGAGCGTCTCCTATCTCTATGTCTCCATATAGGATGGCCCCTTCTGAGTTACGAGAGCTACGTATTCAGCTCGACGGTCTGTTTTAGTGTGGTTTTGTTCGTCCAAGTGTGTCACCGTGGGGTGCACCAGTTTTGTTTGTGAAAAAGGCTGATGGCAGTTTGCGGTTGTGCGTCGATTATCGTCGCTTAAACAAAGTGACAATAAAGAACCGTTATCCTCTCCCGCGGATTGATGACCTATTCGATCAACTGAAGGGTGCAAGTTGGTTTTCAAAGATAGACTTGAGGTCAGGATATCACCAGATGCGTGTAAAGGATGAGGATATCCCGAAGACTGCTTTCCGTTGTCATCATGGGCATTATGAGTTTGTTGTAATGCCATTCGGCATGACGAATGCTCCAGCTGTTTTCATGGGGTTGATGAATGCTGTGTTCCATGAATTCCTGGACAAGTTTGTTGTGGTTTTCATCGACGACATCCTTGTGTACTCCACATCTGAAGAGGAGCATGCAGATCATCTACGAGCCGTTTTGGGAGTTCTTCGCCAACATTGGTTGTTTGGGAAGTTTTCCAAGTGTGAGTTCTGGGCTCAAGAAGTTCGTTTCTTGGGACATGTTGTGTCCCAACAGGGAGTAGCTGTGGATCCTTCGAAGATAGAAGCAGTGGTGTCTTGGCCAGCCCCCAAGACCGTGTCAGAGGTGCGAAGTTTCCTTGGTCTCACAGGCTATTACAGGAGATTTGTGGCTAATTTCTCCCGAGTTGCGACTCCTCTGACAGCTTTGACCAGGAAGGATCAAGCGTTCATATGGACTGATCAGTGTCAGACAGCTTTCAAGTATCTAAAGGAGAAGTTGGTAAGTGCTCCAGTCCTTTGTCTTCCAGCGGATGGAGTCCAATTTGATGTTTTCTGTGATGCTTCACATCTGGGGCTAGGCTGTGTTCTCATGCAGCAGAGGTATGTTGTTTCTTATGGGTCTCGGAAGTTGCGTCCCCATGAACACAACTATGCCACCCATGATCTTGAGTTCGCAGCCGTGGGGTTTGCTCTAAAGTTGTGGAGACATTACCTCATTGGCGATCGCTTTGTGGTTTTCACTGATCATAAGAGTTTGAGTTATGTTTTCTCTCAGCGGGACTTGAACTTGAGGCAGCGTCGGTGGATGGAGTTCTTGCAGGAATACGACTTCGAAATATCGTATACACCTGGGAAGGGAAATGTTGTTGCTGATGCACTGATCCGGAAGTCACGTAGTGATGTTGTGCGTGAATCTGTTGATTCTTGGAGAGTGATGGAAGAGCTATCATCTTTACATCTTGATATGGGAGAAGTTGGGGGAAGAGGTTGTCTTTTCCAGATGACGGTGCAGTCATCCCTAATGCAGAAGGTGGAAGAGTCTCAGTTGGGTGATTTAGAGGTGGAAGTTTGGAGAGACAGAGTTGTTTGTGGGGAGGCCCCTGATGGTTGGTCGGAGGATAAACAACACCGAGTGTTGTATCATGACAGGCTTTTTGTTCCCTTGGTGATGCGCGAGACGGTTCTCCGAGAGTTCCATAGTTCACCCTTGGCAGTACATCCTGGTGTGACGAAGATGTACCGATCCTTAAGGAGTCAGTTCTGGTGGCCTGGGCTGAAACGTATGGTTGCAGAGTGTGTGTCTCGATGTTTAGTCTGCCAGAAGGTGAAGGCCGAACACCGTGTTCCTGGTGGTCTTCTCCAACACATAGAGATTCCTTAGTGGAAGTGGGAGGACATCTCAATGGACTTTGTTATAGGTTTACCTCGAGCTCCGGGAGGACATGATGCTATATGGGTGGTAGTGGATCGTTTAACTAAATCGGCCCACTTCATAGCAATCAAGGAGTCGAGCTCAGTGGAGGTTTTGTCGAGGCAGTATCTGGAGGAGGTGGTGAGGCTTCACGGAGTACCTAGGATGATCATTTCTGATCGAGATCCTCGTTTTACCTCTAGGGTGTGGAGAGGTCTCCAACATGCTTTTGGATCTCAACTATGCCTTAGCACTGCTTTTCATCCTCAAACGGATGGTCAGACAGAGCGAACCATCCAGACTATTGAAGACATGTTGCGCTCTTGTGTTCTTGATTTTGGAGGTTCATGGGTGAAGCACTTACCCTTGGTAGAATTCGCTTACAATAATAGTTTTCACTCTACCATCGGTATGGCGCCGTTTGAAGCCTTGTATGGCCGGCCATGCCGTTCTCCGTTGTGCTGGATTGGGGTCGGAGAGTCAGCAATCCTCGGACCAGAACTAGTGCAGAATACAATAGAGATGGTTCAGGTGATTCGTGAGAGGATGAAGACAGCACAGGATCGTCAGAAATCATATGCTGATCAAGGAAGGAGACCGTTAGAGTTTAATGTTGGGGATCATGTGTTTCTAAAGGTGACTCCCCGTCGTGGGCAGCGAAGGTTTGGTCGTGGAAGTAAGCTTTCTCCCCGGTTTGATGGGCCTTTCGAGGTGTTAGCTCGTGTTGGATCTGTGGCGTATCGAGTAGCACTTCGCCCTCAGATGAGTCAGATACATGATGTTTTCCATGTATCACAGCTCTGTCGTTATCTTCATGATGAATCTCATGTTATCGATTGGGGAGAGATCGATATTGACAATGATGCAACCTTCGAGGAGCGACCTGGGGAGATCCAAGACCACAAGGAGAAGGTGTTGCGTGGGCGTTCTATCCCCATAGTTCGTGTCCTGTGGCGACATGGTGGCATGGAGGAGAGTACCTGGGAGCGTGAGTCACAGATACGTGCTTAGTACCCAGAGTTGTTTAATGTTTAACTCTTTCCATGTAATGACGTTTCCTTTATGGTTAGACCTTTCATGTTTTATTTATGTACCTTTGATGTGATGTTATGTTTGAATTGTTTGGTTATGGATTATTTGTTTCCATACTCTCGGATGTCAGAGTTTTGTTCCATCTTTCGAACAACTCATGGTGGTTTTCCCCTGAGAGGTATCTTATGGGGTGGTTGTTCGGACCCCTCTTTTCTTCTGGGTTGGTTTTTAATTCTCGAGGACGAGAATGTTTTGAGAGGTATCTAATGTAATGGCCCGGACCTCTCCGGTCCATTACATTGTGGAATTGTGATTTTGGAGGTGTTCCAGGAGGACAAGGTGACTTATCCCCCAGCTACTGCCTACCGGTAGCTCGGTCTACCGGTAGCTACTGATTACCGGTAGCTCGGTCTACCGGTAGCTGCTGATTACCGGTAGCTCGGTCTACCGGTAGCTGCTGATTACCGGTAGCTCGGTCTACCGGTACCTGCTGATTACCGGTATCTCGGTCTACCGGTAGCTGCTGATTACCGGTAGCTCGGTCTTCCGGTAGCTTCTGATTACCGGTAGCTCGGTCTACCGGTAGCTGCTGATTACCGGTAGCTCGGTCTACCTGTAGCTGCTGATTACTGGTAGCTCGGTCTACCGGTAGCTGCTGATTACCGGTAGCTGGGTTTACCGGTAGCCACGGCATACTGATAGCTCGGTATACTTGTAGCCGCAATCCAGCAGTTGCTCGGCTAACACTTTGCCAAATTTCTAGTTCTGTGAATAGTGTTTCTATCGGTGAGGTCCTATCGGTGGACTTCTATCAGTGAGGATCTATCAGTAGACTTGTGTTTCTATCGGTAAGGTTCTATCGGTGAGCTTTTCTTTCCTTTGCCAATTTTTTTAGTTCTGTGATCAGTGTTTCCAGACTCCATAAGAGCTACCGATTCCATACTTTGCCAAATTTCACGAATGAACAGTGTTTCCAGACTCCATAAGAGCTACCGATTCCATACTTTGCCAAATTTCACGATTGAACAGTGTTTCCAGCTTCACAAATTTGACGTTTTCTATGACGTAAAATACTTTTAAAATATTATTTTAAGGAATTTAAGGCCGATTCAAAGGCCATAAATCCTATATTAATTATTCCTAAGGCCGGGATGTTTTTACTTGGTCAAACCGCGTGGATTAATGCGATCCATTTTTAATGGAGAATAAACCGGATCTTAAACTGTCGCCTCTCTAATATTTTTTTTAAAAGGAACGAGATATCATTCTTCGTTGTTCTTCCTCCTGGTTCTCATCTACGAGACGCTAGAACCTTGCAATCATTCTCGTAGGAGTTTCACAATTAAACGTTACTCAGATCAGTTCCTTCCGCTCTGTTGATGCAACCAAGTTGTGTCGATCGTTCTTCGATATAAGGTATGTTTTATCATCCTTCCTTCGGGGATCACCTTCTCTTGTTCTTCCTTCCATATTAGCATGTAATCTCCATGGTTCTAATGGGTTTTATTGGGGTTGGTTGATACTGTCGTACCGTGGCATCCTCTGGTGGATGCAGCTGTCGTGAGGAGAAGAGGACTGTGACCCGTTGTGTGGATAAAGGACATCAAGAACTCTTCGAGGTAGGGGATTCATGGCTTCTCTAATTGTTTATGTGCAATCGTAGAATTAGCATGATTTAGTCCTTTGGATCACAATGAAATTGACCTAATTAAATACATGAACCGGATTAATGGAATTGGTTGATCGCATGTTGTTACTTTGTACCGTGATAAGGGTTTGCCTCATGTTTTCATAGATAGAGTGATATCTATGTTTTTATTTAATTTGTTTCTCGTTCATGATGGAAATTGATAAAGAATGTAAAGCCGGAATTATTTGTTAAATAATTGGCTAACGATAAAGAGGAATGTTAATGAATCTGTTAATTCAAGATGGATTAAAGAACTATTAGTTCGATAATTTCAAAAGGGTTCTGACTTACCCGCTTGCTTGTAAGGATGAATGCCTTGTGGTTTGGAGCTCTGAGTGCTCATCTTGTATGAAGGCTGAATGCCTTGTTAAAGGGCCGAGAGCCCATTTTGTGATCTTTGTTTTCCTGCTGCTTGTGATTTGATGTGAGCCTGGATGGCTGTTGTGATATGTGGAGGCATGGAGACTTGTGGTTGTGGCAGCGGATGACGCCTAGTGTGGTGAGATGCATCGGTTTATGCATATGGGTGTCGGGGAGGACACCAAGGGTGATGGTATGAGATGAATGTGATGGTTTGGTTTGGTTGCTTATCTGCTTTACTTTTCCCCACTGCTCAAGGCAGCTGGCCTTGCTTACCCTCTTTCCGAAGGAGGCAAAGACACGCGGGGTATGCCACGTGCTTTCCGTGTTTAGCCTCTCGATGGAGGATGGGTTTATGCTCTTTCTATAGGCGGAAAAGACTCGACGGGTAGTATATCTACTCACCGTGTTGAGCCTCCTTTGTGTTTAGAAGCATAGGATGTTTTTCTAGAATGCCTGGGAATGTGGAAAAGTAATTCTGTAATGAATGTTTGATTAAATGGTGAAAATCCACGGGGATGGAGATGCTGGAATTTAAAGGTGATGTGAATCTTAAAAAGGGGCAGTTGTTTTTGAAAGTGATGTCATTTCAGTTTAATGTGGAATTCTTCATTCTTAATTAATGTTTAAAGAATTAATTAATGTACAGTGGAACTGATAAATGAGAATGGAGTAATCTAATAAAGCTCTTCATTGTTTGTGTGCTTATAGGATACCTAGTCTTAGAAGTAGCAGCCTGGAGTCTGAGAGACGTTAGCTGCAGCTGTATCTAAGACTAGGTAATGCCCATAGTGTGGATGTGAGTTACTTATATATTATGTACTTTTTTTGTTTCTATACGCTACTCCACCCTGTCGGTAAGGGCAACTGACACCCCGGGGATTCTGAGCCCTGGGGGGGGGGGTGTTTTCCCCAACATTCTGATGGGAGGTTGAATGGCTGACTACCCCCTTTGGCCCCGCTCTCTTCTCTTGGTAGATCCTTGTGCTGGTAGGCACAGTGGTTAGTTTTACCCATATATGTGTGTAGAGGGCTGTAATGGCTTGTGGTTATTTCACACACATATACTCTGGATATAGTATCCTATGGAATACTATAGGTGTAACGTGTATAGGCTGTGATGGCTTGAGGATCCTTACTCGGCGTATGGGCTGTGATGGCTTGAGGAATAATACTCGACGTATGATACACGTTATACGAGCTATGGTGGCTCCCGGAAACTACCTGGTTACTTTGGTTGTGAGGACGGTGTGGTGCTTCGCCCAGGTGTCTGCGGGCAATCCTTTGTGGTGCACGAGGTGCAGATTGTGGAGCTTAGCCCAGGTGTCTGCGGGCAAGCCTTTGGAGAGAGATGCACAGGACGTATGTCGTTGGGGCAAAGCGGCAAACCAGTGGGGAAGTGGTAGCGGGGTACCCTTGATATTATTTACTATATGCTATATTCTTGTATGCGTTACTTGGTGAGAGTATCCATGGTGAGGTTAGGAACATCGTATACCTGTTTAGATAACGAGTTAGTTTCACTTGTTGTTCAATGGGCTTTAGCATGCTTTCTTTACTTTTGCACGAGAGTCTTGGGGAGGATCTTACTGAGTATACTGTTATACTCACCCTATGTGCATATAAACTGTTTTTAGGTCACTTGGAGCAGGTTGGAGATCAAGCTGGTTACTACTAGCTTGCGGTTGGAGGAGGAGCTGTTCGGGCTTGTGGTCGCTGCCGTTTTACTTTCTTTTGGGTACTTTTAGTTTTCCCTTTCAGTTGTAGTACTTTTTCATGACATTTCATATATGTACTTGGGTTTATTTTATATTTTCAGTTATGAGTTGGAGTTGGTTGGAGTCTATTCTATCTCTCTCTTTTGCATGTGTTCTCTTAGAGGGTAATGCCTCCCATTAGTGTGTGTATTATACCCTCAGTGCTAGTCGCCAACCCGGGGCCTACTGGAGGTGGGACTCGGGGGTCATTATCTCCCTTATCACATTGCCGGCACAGGAGGGGTTCACTTTGTGGGGAGGGGGTCGTGACAGTTCGTTGGGCATACTATCAGCTCCACAAAGAAATTTTTTTCATTTTTTAAAGTTGATTATCATTATTTGTCCAAAAAATCATATATCATTAAACAAAATAAAAAATATAAAAAATATAATTATTATTTAATTTTAATTATATTATACAATTCATTAACCATGTTCACCCATTGAGATATTTAATCTTCATGTATGAAATGGTTTAACAATACACTTAAATAATGTATTAAAATTCTATCATAGAGGGATATGGGAACATAAATATGGATATTTTTATTTATTAATTTGAAAATATATTTTTTCAAATCTTTATATGAATTATTTAACTAATTATTAAAATAAAATATTGGATCCCTAAAATAACAAAACAAAATCAACATTGATTCAATTTCCAAAGAAACTGAGGTTAAAAATATATAATAAAAAAATATGATAATAAATTGTCCAAATTAAGTGAATTATAGAAAAATAAAATCCCAAATGATATATATAAAAACATAATTTGATTAATCTAGAATTTAAGATCACAATTTAATGGAATATGAAACAAGGTATGAGTTTCTTGACTCATTTTTCAGCCCTTGAGTAGTATTTATTATTATACACTACATTTTAAATGGAATATGGTATATAATATACATTTAATAATTTTTATAATTATTTAATTATGTTTCATTATGTTCAATTTTCTATTCCATGTTATTTATTTCATGGGGTTTCTACTGACAAATTGAAATAGTTGTAAGGGATTATTTCTCTTTTTTCAACTCCATGAGACATGTTTGATATTCTAAACCATTATTTATTTCAAATTATCTATTAAATAACTACTTTAATTAAACTATAATGAATATATTCAGTCACATGATATTTTAATGTCCATTTAAAGTGAACTCTATTATGTTCATTTGAATCTTATGTTACCATTATCAGTAGGGTTTTTGTTCACTCAACTCTCTTTATTAAGCAAAAATAAATCATCCTTAACTTATTTTAAAATGTATTGGCTTATTTCAACCAATTTTTTTATAATTTTACATTATATTCCTCACTAGAGTAAACTATTATTTTATTTCATATATTTTACCTTGATGAAAAATATCTCTTAAAATTATTTCATAGATGGGAATAATTCCCATTATCATCAATGATGGTTTAAACACCGTGTAAATATTTTACTTCTATCTGATTTTCTTATATATATTTAGGATAATAATTATTTATTATTTCATTTGACTTTTATATTTTATTATTCCACAATTAAAACTGATTTTTATATCTTTTTATAATTTGGGTTTTCAATATAGGCATGTATAAATATTTTAAAATTGTATTTCAATCCTTTCAAAATTGAATGTTTTATCCTCCATCCCATTTTAAAAAAAAAACATTATGTTCGATTAAATAAACCATTATTTAAAATTTATTAAATAATATGTTTTAATATATCCGAGATGTTTTTTTTCTATTTTCTATAAAATAATTTTTCAATGGAAGTTGTTATCTTCGTAACATGTAATTTCATTATAATTAATGAAAAGTACCTTATTTTTAAAATGTTCCCACCAAATAAATATCTAATAATTTCAAAACATCTATACAATGTTTCATGGATTTAGAAAATTAATTAATGTTCTCTTATTCAATTATTATTTATTTTAATATTATTTTCTTGGATATAAGGTCATTTTCATAAATAAAGTTAAAATTAAAATTGCAAAATTATTTAAAATTTCTACTCTAAATAGTGGTTAATTCATTCCCTAGGATTCAATAAATTACTACAACTAAATATCAATATTGTAAAAGATTCTCCACTTCCATTTTATTTTTTAATTATTTTACATCTATTATCAAAACTATTACTCCAATTCCATTCATATATGAATACCCTATTTTTGATACATCTGATTGAATTTAGTTCACCAAAATTTCATACATAGATCGATTCGGGAAATTATTGACACCATCATGTTCATATTCTCTATAAATAGTAAATACTAGATTCTCTATTATCATGAATGAATGTTATTTAGCTAAAATTTAACCGAATATCTTTTAATGGATATTTATTTTCCATAGCTATATCATTATATGATTATTAAAGAAATTATGAATGATTTCCTTATGTTATTACATTCAAAATGATTCGAAAACCATTTTCCTTTTAATTTATCTGTATGATATGATATTGACTTTTTATATATCCCTCATATATATGGATGATGATGGTTCTGGTAATATATCACCCTAAAATATGTTGGATTATATGGATATTAAATGACATATTTAAGCATGGATATAATGATATTATTCACATAGGTGAGGGAAAAATGAATTTTCTCACATTTTTTGGAGTGGGTATAATGAATTTGTTAATATAGGTGTATGAATAATGAGTTTTCTAAAAAATAATTCCTATGATATGATCCTTTTAGTCATCCATGATGAACTTTATGAATCATTATTTTTTTATGCTCAACTTTAATGCTTATTCTTTTCCCATGTTACTATCTCATTGCATATGATTTTGGCATATGTTTTCAATATATTTTCACTAATTTATTAAATTACACTACTATTTACTCTCTGTTTCATGAATTTCGATATAATAATTATT
This sequence comes from Viscum album, assembly GCA_963277665.1. Lineage (NCBI taxonomy): Eukaryota > Viridiplantae > Streptophyta > Magnoliopsida > Santalales > Viscaceae > Viscum > Viscum album. The sequence continues at coordinate 1,100,538,242 of OY728157.1, forward strand.
GTATCTTATTTTATTATATACTTTTATAATAAACATATGATCACCATATTCATACATGTGATATTCAGTTGAGGTCTCTTATGTTTACCCTTATTGAGCTTTTTTTCAACCATTTATTATGAAACATTTAAAAAGATTGTGATGATATCTACAATTTATATGACATATAGAAGGATTCAACTATCCCCCAGTTATGGATAAATGAACATAGGTTTTATAAAATATGTATCCTTTATAATTTATCCTAAAATACACTAATCCTCCACCTATGGGGGTTGTAAAATATTTTTGTGAGATGTACTGTTTACCATATAAAATTGAGGTATATGAAGATATGGTTATCATGGGTGTTTGTAGACTGAATCAAAGACGATGTATAATGAATGTTTTTAGTATGAGATATGGGATGAGGGGTTTGGGGGGTTTAAATTGAAAATGGTTATTGATAAATAATGATAATGTTTTTGGATCATGTATGAGTGGATTCAATATAATCATTAATGTAGTAATTTATTGTTATTTAATGGTTAGACTACATCTATCTACTATTTAAGATTAAACCTTACTAAACATACAGAGAGAATGCTTCTCAAATTTATGTAACCGGCTATGTGAGGAAAAATATAATACCCTTACACAAAAGGATTTGTGCTTCATTCTAGTATACATGATTCATGTTCGATAGGTGTAAATATGCATACCCTTACACATAGAACCCCTCTCGCATTAGTGTAATGGTTTGATTATAGAAAAATCTAATTATTTCCCTATTTAAAATTTTATTATCATCTTTCTCAATTTTAATGAAAATAAATATATAAATAGTATGTTTATAATCCATTTAAAAGAATATAATAAAATAATTGATTTTCATGATTATTGTAATTTTAAATTAGATTAATTTGAAAAATAAATGGAAATTTTTAAAAGTAAATGGATGATTCATGTGGAATGGTACCTGAATATTTAAAATAAATTTCATATATTTGTAAAGTTTCTTATTTCATCTCCTAATTATGAAATATGAGATTCTCTATTATTGTCTACTGAGTTCATCGAATAATCTGAGAATTATCTTCAAACACCACTCATGGCAATCTCATGATTACCCAGCTTGTTAGATATCCAATATATATCTTATTACTTCCATAACATGATATATATACCATTAAACAAATTAGATAATAACTGAAAATTAATTGTTGGATAAAATAATAATTATATGAAATGTGATGACTGGTTATTTTTATAGTCATAATATGGAAATATGGAATTAAAATATATGTTTATATAATGATATTATAAACATTTATGAAAGTTTCATCACATTAAACTAAATATTATTATTTATCTAATTGAGACATTGATTTTAAATGGGGAGAAATATCACATAAAGTAGATTAGTATTAAAAAATATATAAATCTCTTTCTATATGATGAATGAATTTTTTTATTTCATAATTTGGAATTATTGAAGTGGTTCAAGTGATTTATATATATAGATATTAATTTCATATAAATTTAATAATAAATAAACAAATACAAATTAATATTAATTCAGGAATTGAAGTAAAGTAATTTAAATGGAACAAATAATTATATTTATATTAAAAATTTAAATTTTTATGCAGAATGATATTATTGTTATTTAATATTTTAAAAATAAATGAATTGTAAAAATTTAATTAGAAATAATAGTAATGGAATAATTTGGGATGCGTGATCACATATGTCTTGAAGATATGTAATTGTTTCCTCTTGATTTAATATACAATATTCTATATATTTGTTATTTTTTTGTGAGAGTCTGATTAATATATATGGAAACTCATTAATAACGTAAACATGGTATTATGATATTGATTAACCTATAAGGAATATAATTTCATTATTATTGACATGGTAATAAATAATTATAATATTTATACTTAATACTTGTTTATAAATTTATATTGATATTGTAATCTATTGGTTACAATTTTATTGTTTTTTTGGAACCTATGTATAATGAATTAATTGATTAAAATTTGGAAATGAAAATAAATTGTATGAATTAAAAACTTTGGGTCTTATAGTTTTTTTTGTTTGATAAATGGTTGAATGCCTTGGTGGTATGACAATTTTTACCTAATAGAATTTTTTCCAAAAAAATACATTATTTATTTATTTGAATAATCAAGGATGATTAAAGCCTTTTTTTATTGAAAATTAATATGTAATGGTTGGGATCATGGAAATCAATTTCCAAGGATTCCTATTGCTATATTGGTGAAGATTCAAGTAATGGTGGGATTGAATATATCATAAGTTATGGGAGAGAATTTCCCTGGTATAGTGATAGAAGAAACTAATGATGGCTTGATTTATTATTTCATGTTCACTATAGATTGGGATGATTCATAAGTAGTTGGAATGAATTGTATGATATATTTCATAAAGGGTTATTTCTTTATGATTTCATTTAAATGGTCAGTTCGCCAGATATTGATTACAATGGTTCCTAAATGATTAATATATATTGGTTTTTTCATAGAAATTTTATCATTTCTATGTAGTTCATAATGATTAATATCATACCCTTTAATCATGGAATTTTATGGTTTAATAAATAATTGGGAGGAATCATGATGACTATAGGTAATAACTACATATATGACAGTTTACAAAGTATGTTTCCAAAGCTTCCTGGCTAAGGGTATTAGTGTAATAATAATGGAAAATAAATTAAAAATAATATTAACTAATTTATGGATGATAAATAATTAATATTTAAACGTTTTTCATGTGAGATTATTTGATATGTATACCTTATCAGTGGAAACTAGGTGTATAATATGACAATAGATATAATTGGGTCCAAGGATAGGTATATTCCTATAGGGTGGTCAGGTATGATATATTTTATTCATTCTATTATCATATTAAAAACCACCAATGTCTATAGGGAATCCAAAACCCATTGGGGGGGGTAGGGTGTTTTCCCAAAATCAATATTGGAGAGGGAAAAAATGAATTACTACTTTCTAACATTTGATCTCTATTTGGGTTTAATATTCTTTTAACATAATCATCATGTGATTACACAACATATAGGGTATGATTCACTGAATCTATGATGAGTCTTAGTTTACTATGCATTTATGTATGAGTTATGGCATCATGAGGTTATAACACAAACATGACACTGAGGGTGGTAACTACGGTTTCCACATATGTAAATAGTCGGGTTTTACTAGATTTATTTATAGTAAATAATACATGGGATGTGGTGGTTTTTTGACTTCTACCTAGTTACAAAAGTAATGGGTTTAGATGAGGAAGATGTGTATAGTTGGGTTACATGGGATTCATAATTGATATGACACATATTAATGGTATCTAAGAATACGTAAGTGATGGATTGGGAAATTATGTAAATGTTGGGGATTTAGAGATTCCCATTAGAGGGAAATTGAACATTAGGTAAAAATCATCATAATATAATTTTGATATTATATTACACACTTCTATAAGATACATGGTGAGTGATACAAAATAAGACTCTAAGTATAACTTTACATGACTAGGTGATGAGTTGGTAACATATTTTTAAACTTTGGGATTTAGTATTCTTCATTCACATTTCCGATTTGTGGATTCAAAGAGGACCATATTTAGTATTCATTTTATACGCACTATATATACACATAAACAATTTTTATTTCCTCTAGGACTGTTTTGGTATCTAACTGAACAATATCTCCTCTGAGGATTTATTTAAGTACACATAGAGTTTATAGTCACTTAATATGTGTGGTTCAGGGAATATTTTCATTTTCATAGTTTTTTATGACATTAAAATCATGTTTTGGGATCATTTAATTAATTTGAGAAAGATTTTTGTTCTATTTCCATTTTATTACCAATGATATAATTAGTATTATAAAACTATATTTATAGTCATGCCTTCAATCATTGCATTATATAACCCTGGATTAACTAATAATCCCATGGGTTGTTAAAGGTGGGATATGAGGTTCCTCTCCTCATCGTCCTTGTTTTCCTTGGAGGGGGGTTTTGATAGGGGGGAAAATATTTTGGTTGAGATGTAGGATGGAGTATAGGGATATGACATATTGAGTATATTTAATATTAGTATAGAAGCTACATCATCTAAATAGATTTCACGAAATAAATAATTCAAGATCGTCTTGGAAATGATATTTTTCGGGTACTTTAGATCACATGCAAGGAAATTCATGTATACTAAATGTACTGTGTAATGTTATGTTATTTTCAGGTTAGATACCAAGGGATGGATCATACATCATGATTGTTCATGCATCTTTTTTAATTGGGTAGAAAATGAGAATAAGTTTAAAATTATTTATTTAATAAATCATAAATTTTTTATATTCTATGTTTATAGAGTCTCAAATATTTCTTATTTTTTGGAATGGATGATTATTGACATACCTACTAGGGTTGTGCTAACAAATTTTATCATTATGTTCTTGGATATCATTATTAAGTGGTTGTTGAAATTGATGGGTGGATAAGGAAACTCATAGAGGTTTAGTGTTTAGGCTAATAGAAGTATGAGGGGGTTTTTTATATTAGGAGAAAGAGGATTGATTTTAGGATGTGGTGACTTCATCAAGTGTAATCTATAATTGGGAATACCAATAAGTTTCATCAGATGTGATTATGCTATTTTGTGCAACATTCTATTGGTTATTGTCATTCCTCAGGGGTTTCTAGGTGTCAACTGTTTAATGGGTGAAGTATCAAGTTTAGGCTCAAGTATATATTCCACCATTGATACTGAATTTGTATTATTGGTAGGAGATTCATTCATATTATGGATTTTTGTATCATTATATCTTCTAAAATTAAATTTTACAGGATATCTTGTGATAGCACATTGTTATACTATTTATCTAAGAAACACTAATCCTTATTGAACCATGAATTATTCATTTTTCCTCACCTTAGATTTGAATTTCATTAATTGTAATCATTGTTTTAAATTTTTCCATTCAAAACAATGATTCCCAAATCCATCATTAGTTATTATAGAATCCCATCTAGAAAATACTTTGTGAAATAATTTGGTATACTAATTTATCTTTTGATTAAAACCTTACACAAGAATTTCCTTCAAATATAATAAGATATTTCTCTCTCCTCAGGCTCAGTAGAGATGATTTAATCTGGGGTGATGGGTTTCACTCAAGGGTTACTATTTTTTCTTAGGGAAGGAGTATCTATTTATTAGTCAGTGTTTATCTCTTCACATTTCACCAATGTGGTGGGGATTTGATATAGCTGGAGGGGTCCTTCTATGGTTTCTTTTATTCAATTCTTGATCTCTTCTCTCAGGGCTAGTGTAAAGAACTTTCTCTTTACGAAATGGAATATTATATGATTTCTTTTTTCATTATATTTTTTACAATTAGATAACATTTCTAGTGAGTTATAATTTTACTATATTAATTCATATATGTATATATATACTATCTCCAGGTGCTTCTGGAATGGGTTTTCCCTATATAATACTTAATGACATGTGTACTATGATTATGCATGTTATATTATTATGATATTTAAAGCATTTTATGTGGTTGTATTTCAGAAATGACCTCCCAAAATATGGTTTTGTATGTAATAGATTCAAGATCATGAATAATGGGACACATGACCCATCATGACACATTATTTTACACGACTCATTTATAAACATTAAAGTAATGTTAGGGCTACCCAAAGAGGATAATATCTTGGTGCATTGTATGTGTTTACTTGATTTTTAAACTTTTGGAAGATATGTTTTGATAATTTAAATGATTTCATTATGTTAGTAATATAACATGATGTTAACCTATAATTATTGAATGAAAATAAATTAAATTATAATAAAAGGTAAAGGGAATCATTAATATTTTGTTGTGTTTACAAGGGTGTCTTCACAAAAAAAATGATGATTTGTAAGAAACTAAGAAACTTTTAATCTGGATTATGTGCATTTTTTAAACCTAGTTTTTTATGAAAAATACTATTAGTTACATTGAAATAATTAATTTTGGATGAAATCATGTAATGTTTCTAGATATGTATTGAAAGAAACATAAATAATGTAAATTAGACATCATTATTGAAATCTCAAAAATATATTACATTTTTCAAATAGTTAAACAAGAAACATGTTAATGTTTTAATTATTTTAGTGGGAGTATTATCCAAATTATATTTTTTAAGATAAATTTAATTGGTTAATTTAAAATCATTTTGGGTTGTTTAATTAATAATAAAACATTTCATAGAATGTTTCCATAATGAAGTATATCATTAGATGTTTTCTCCTTGTTTGGTAACAAAATGTGTTTTAATATTTTGTATCAATCTCTTAATAAAATTTATTTTATGGTAATCTGTTTTCATAAATAACAGAAAATGTTAATTGTTTACACTTAAATTTATTTTTAATATGATTTTCACGATAAAATTGGATGTGTTTTAGAAAAAATTATTTTGAATACACGATGTTATAATTTTTTTTCATTTCAATGTTTTCTAAAATGTTATATATTAAATGAAAAACTATTAGGGAAAACCATTTCAAAATTTTCAACTCACTAGCCTACATTTTTTGTGGAAATTCTAACCCTGAAAATTTTTAACTATTTTTAATTATGTTTTCTACATTATTTAATATTCCATTTATTCAATAAGTGATGATTGAAAATTATAATAAGGAATTAATAATCAATTTATTATTTTGAGGAAAAATCATGTGTATATTTTTATTTTATGTAATTTCAAAGAAAAATTATAAAGGTGATGGATATGATGGTTTTTCATAAATAATATTTTATGAATTCATTAATTAGCGTGAAGTGACTATAATCTATAATATATTTAATTTATTATTTAACAAAATGGTATTATTTATCAAACTATAGAGATTCTTGTAGAATTATTATAATATGGGTGGTTTTAATTTGGGGTTCCATGTCTGGATGTTAAATCCTTATGTTTTTTCCTTATGTTATTCTTCAGGTCTTGAAAATCTGTTTCCATTCCTTAAAAAAATTGACAGCCTTGTCTCTATGAAAGAGGTATCTCCATCAAGAGAGTGATTCTAGACCAATATTTCTCATGATTTAAGCCAAGAACTTCACAATGCATTGTGTCTATTTAGTGGAATATTATCAGGTGGGTTTTCGCTTATATTCTCCCCTTTCATTCTTGGATTTGTATTAAATTATCATAGATAAAAGATGATTGAAATATATCTACTGTAATGTTTTATTTTTTTTGTATTACATTCATTTTTTCATTTGTCGTGTTAAATGAACCTATGGAAATTAATAATTTTAAAATATTTTTGATATTTGTATTTATAATTTTTGAAAGTGTATAATATTTTTTTTCTAAATTAACTTTATTTAATTTTTTTATGTATATAGGTGATTAAATTAGTTTATATATACTTTTTATTAATGTAATTAAAAAAATCAAAATTTTAATTATGTATGAATTAGTTAAATTGAATATTTAATTTTCTAAAATAATTTCTTAACCATACGTAAGAATTTTTTTTGCATAAGTATAGGCCGATTTAAACCGGGATATGTGTAGGTTCCATAGTCACATAAGTGTACTTTGAAATTTTGTATGGATGCATACTAGTAATATGAAGGGATCACATATGGGTTGTTTTAATGTGTTTTTAATTGATGTAGAGTTGGATTGTAAGGGTTAAGATGTTTTTATTTTCTATATAATGGAAAACCATATTAACCCTACACATAAAATTTATCTCTCATAAGAGTAATAAATTTTGTAATTGTAAAAAATATTATCCATTCATATCACAAATACAATGTTTGTGGGTAGTATAAATTCTTCATTCATAAGGTTTAATCAATTTACCTTATCCTAAGTTCCACTATTACACTAGGGTTGTGTTTTGAGTATAGAAAATTACAATTTTCACCATGATTTATGAATAACTATATTTTCATGATTTAATGAAAATAAATTGTCAAATTATTGGGTTTATAATAGAAATGAGAAATATAATTAATTTTTTGAGTTAATTTGTTTTAAGATTATATAAATTAATTTAATGTGAAACTAAACTTATAATTTTAAAAAAAAATTGAAGTTAAATGACAAAATATATCTTTTTCTTTAAAATAATTTTTATCCTCCATTCATATTTCTTTTATTTTCTTATGATTTGAATATACATGAAAACATTTTTTAGTAGAGAGAGTCATGTCCTTAATCCATGATCCATATTTCGATTCCACCCAAGTCCAACTTGTGATTTATTATCCTCCCTTATATCAACACTCTTTCTTATTCTTCTTGCAGTTCTTTATACAAGCATATCTATATAGGGGTTGTTATTTTTCAAGTTTATATTGTGAAATTTGTGACTTAACCCTGCACTAGTTTCTATGGATAAACATTTGTGATTAACTATATAAATATAAAATATTGAAATTAAAATGGAGATGGAAGATTAATAATATCGAATGTTACAACAAATTAATGGTATATTCAAAATATAAAAATAATGGAATTGAAATACAATTTTCTCTCATAAAAAATAATATTTTTTAGACCAGTTTTCTCATGAATAATGATATTACTATTTCATGAATGGCAATGTTGAATTTAGATGGGGATAATTTTTATATGTAGTGGATTATTCATAATTAAATTATGAAAGAAACACAACGTATAGTAAATTATTATTATTATTAGTTGGCAATATATTATTATTGTAGTGATTGGAATGACTATCACATGTAGATAATTATTATTAATATGGTCTTGAAATATTGATTCATAAGCAGATTGATATTAATTCATTGATATTTGTAAATGAATTTAAATATGAGGTAATATTTTATAGTTATTTAAAAAATTATTATTGTACTATGGGTTTATATTTTTATCTCATATTATAGAAATTTGATGAAATTTAAATTTTTAATTGTCAATAATATAAACGGAATAATTTGGGGTCAGTGATCCCATTTATTTTTTATAAATGTTAATGTTTCCACTTCATTTACTAGATAGTGTGAAATCAATTTTATATTATTTTTTTATATCTAGAATGAATAATATCCATGAAATTTATAAATAATGTAAAACTATGTTAATTAAATTTATTAACTGAAGAGTTATGTAATTAAATTCTTATTTTATTTTTTAGGGAAAGTATTAAATATAATAGTTATTATTAAAGAACATTTATGATATAATCTAGGTATTATTTGATATTGATTGTAATTGTATTGTTAATGAGAACCCTTTTTTAATGTACTATTAAATTCAATGGATGAAACATAATATTAGTTTGTAATGAAACAAATTTTGTGGCCCTAAGAGATCCCATTACTTTTTGTTAAGGGCATCTATTTCTTTATGGTAGTACCTTAGTTTTCCATTTTAATTTTACTATATAAAAACATTATTTTTTTAATGGAATAAGATAATTAGATACATTTTTTGATTGATTATGAATATGAAGTGGTGGGGATTTTAGTGAGAAATATGAGGGATTATAGAGGATGTAATGGTATTAAAAACAATTATGATGGGATTTATTCTATTATGAGTGATGGGTAAAACATTCCCTTGTCTTGTGATGTTTGATTCCCGTGACATTGGGACTAACTATACTATAAATAATTTAGTCAAGTATGACACTATGTTTGTTAGAATTATTTTCATGTTGGATTCCATGATGGTTCTTTGTTTGATGATTTCAATTAATTAACCGGATAGTTAGATGTCAATTATTCTGGCTCCCAACTAGTTTTCACATTTTGGACTAGTGAACTACAAGTTAATCCTTTCTTATGGTATCTTAATATAAGACAAATAATACCTCGTAATTATGAAATTTAATAATTTTATAAATAATATGTTTGCTTCTTCATTATTATAGACTATGATGAAAAGGATGATATTTAATATACTATAGGGACACAAACACTTCTCTTAGTAGATTAATATAACTATAATTGAAAATGGAAAAAGAATAATGTTAACTAACATATGGATAATAAATAATTAATATTTTAACATGATGTGTAACACCCCATGATTCCATGACTCGATTCAATTTTAATAATACAGTAGTGTGTCTTATACGCAACTTTGTGATTCTAACACATTGTGACCAATCAAAGTAGCTGTTATGAATAGAAATACACACTTTTTTGAAAGTTTATAAATTTTATCTCTGAAAATGGACTCCATTTTTTCATTTGGAATATCTAAATTTTCCTAGGGTAAAATTTTGGTACTTTTCGGATAACTTTTATATTTTGATTAATAGTGAAAATTACTAATATTTTATTTTAAAAAAACTTTTTTAATCAAAATAATTTATAGTGATAAATTATGAATTTGAGTGGTTTTAAATTATATTTAGAATATATTTTTACAATTTAATACAATGTTGGTCATTGGATATAATTTCACAATTAAACCTGACATAAACAAGTGTCAATCTTTTGATAGTATTATTTCTTAACAACATACTTTTTGTTTTGACAGCGAGAATTAATTTTAAATTAATTTCTACCACTTCTGTGTTTTGAATTTAGAAAAATTGATTCCATATTTATAATCACGAGGTCGAAATTGTGTAAATTCTTAACTTTAATTTTTAGATATTTTGGATAATTATTTCGTTAAATATTTTATTTACCATGGTTAAAGGGTATATCCGGTAAATAAGGGTAACAAATAATATTATAATAAAAATAAATTGCCTTAAAACATGTAATAATATTATTTGTTGACACATTTTCGACCATGGGCATATTTCGGTCGATTTTGGGACCCCATGGATCCACTTTTAAGTGATAATGAAACTTTATATTAATTATGTTAAAGTAAATACAAAAATGACATACGCTTATATCTTTCAGAAAAACAATTTTTACATAGGGTTATATATGTTATATTTTCGACTATAAATATTAATTTGAAAGATAAAACTATTTCCTACATAATGGTATTTTATTTATTATTTATAGACTTTTAATTATTAAATTTATTTATGACCCAATAATAATGTAGTATTTTCATTATTAATGAATGAATCAAACAATTAGTATTATAAATGATAAAATGAATATAACTTGATAGTTTTGATGCCATAAACGAATTTTATTTTTTAACATGACATGTGGGGATTTCATAAATGAATTTTTTGCGAATTAATAATGTTTTTAAGACATTAAAAAATTGAATTAATAAATATTTTCAAAATTGACATAAATGAGTTTTGAAAACAAATATTATATTATTAATTAATATTTTATTCCTAAAAATATAATGTTCATACAAAGGACTTATATCATGATATATGTATAATAAATGGACCACTTTGGGGTCTCATGGAATTATATAGTATGTTTATTAAATATATAATATAAAAATACAAAGTGACATGGTATATGTCAATCTATTAAACTAAGAGTTAAAACTAAACGATAAGGTTAATATAATGACCCAAACCTATCAAAAATATATTTGTTGAAAGGTATTATAACCATCCTCACCTTATACATTGAAAAATAATCTTTTTAGCCACTAGAAACCTAATATGAATTTATTATAAATTAATACTTTACGTTTTTCTAAAGATCCCCTCCTCCCCCTTATAAAAGGACACAACTTATAAACAATTCTTCACACCTTCAAAACCTTTTGATTCGGCCAAAACCTCCCAAATACTCTATATAATTCTCTAAATTCATCTTATAGGCCTTAGTTTGATCAAAAATCCAACCTAAGGATCCATTTTGATCAAATAAAAAGAAAGAACCCGAAGAAGAGGTAATGTTTTCACCACCATTTTTCAAGTTCCTTTCTTCTTCAACATCATCATTCTTTGTTATTTCCATTCTAAAATAATAAATCCAGTATCATATATATATTTTTATGTTTTTATAAATATGGTACAACCATATTCAGTATTCTATCTATCCTTTGAATGACATGTCCCCATATGTCTGTACGTATGGCTTGCCGTCTCCACGTCGTGGTGTAATTGTTATTCAAAAACATTATTAGTTGGATGGGTATGATAATGATATGTAATTTATGTAAATAATAAATATTAAATGATAATGATTCTATATATATTATATACCATCCAATTATATATTATTTTAATATCAAAATAATGATATTGTCGCTCGTGCGTATGTATGGACTACCGTCTCCACGAATGCAATGTGATTCATTCCCCATCATATCCATGCAATTATAATTTTCATTTGATGATTAAAAATAATGTTTAAGGACATTATATCAATCTGTATATGAATAAGATACATCCTATCCATAACAAACACAGCTTATGTAACAAAATATATAAAATAAAACGAGTATGTTAACACCCAAAATGATGATAATACTAAGATATTATTAACAAATCAATGTTAAAATATCATATATGATATCAAATTAATGTATGTGATTATTGTATAATTTAATAACAATTATTTCACAATTATATAGAAGGTTAAACTACACTAAATAATGGGAAAGTACAAGGTAAGGGTTTATTTCACAATCTCTTCATTATCTGAGGTTGTTTATACATAATTATCTACTTGGACCTCTTTATCATCCACATCCATGTTTCTTAAAAATGTATCTCAAAACATTATTACTATTTTTCAGAATATTGTTTAAATTCATTTATACCCTTGTATGAATTTTTATATGATGTTTATAAAGGAATCTTTCCGTCGTTTTCCAAACAAGGTCCTTTTTAACCTTTTAGAGAGAATTACGGTAGGAATGTAATTTTTTAACTTATACAGAGGGTATGGAAATTATCTGCTGTTATAAAATCATCAAATCTTCCATTAATATCTTATAAGAATATTTTTAGACTAATTTTTTTCATTTATAATTATGTGACTTTTAAATGATTTAAAAAAAGAGATATTTCTATCAAATAATTTTTATTTCATCTATGTCAACATCCTTTGAGGGATTTTATGTTTATTTGAAATTTATTTATTATGATACAAAACTTATATATTGTATTGAAGGTTTTGTGATATATTTGATTGTGGATGTGTTATTTTTATAACATTCATGTTTTATGGAGAATGTATTGACATTTTGTATGTTAGTTTTAATACGAATGTTTATGTTATGTTTAAACCTGTTCATATGAGGAATGCATTAGACTAAGTAAGTGATGGGTGGAGCCCGCTATAGCTCCTCGATGAATCGGTAGGTCACATGAGACAAACTAGTGTCTTGGAATGAGGCCTTGACAAAATATTATTTTTAGTCTTCACACGAGGCCTTCGAAATGTAGTTATGATAGTTTGGTATTATGAATTCCATCATTATGAAAGTGGTTATTGATATTGCATTTCATTATTTCATTATTAGAATATCCATGCGAATAAGGAAATTGAATTATTTCATTTTATTTATGCTATATTATGTTGTTGTTCTTGTTTAAAAGGATTTTGTTTTAGTGATACATTTCCTTAAATGATTATTCTTATTAATGAATGTTTCTGCTATATTGTTATCCTTACTGGGCATCTAAGCTCACCCCTTTCTCTGTTTTATTTTTCATAGGATGTGAAGAAGTATTTTATGAATGACCAGCAGGGATAGTATGAGGGGATATGAGTGTGGACTTTAGAGACTATGTTGTTTTAGTTTTCATTTTATGATGTAATTTAAACATTATGAAGGTATCTAGTGTTTCCAAGGATACTAAACTAATCGGACATTCAAGACTTTATCTTTATTGTTATCATGCCAATGTAATGTAATAATGCACTAACCCAGGGTAACCGGGGTTTGGGTGTTACAGTTGGTATTAGAGGAAGTTAGTAAAAACATGGAAGATAGATATAGATAAACTATGATTAGAGCTCATAGCCCAAAGATAGGCTTTGATGATTAGTATATAAGAACTTCCTATAATTTTATTATTGTAGATATTTTGTGAGTTTTCCGAGAAATACATCCCTTTCTGGATACAATTATGTAGAGGTGGCTCTGGAATAGATGTACCTAGGTGTAAAACCCAAAAAAAAACGCTTTGATCTAGACTCGAACGGGAACTGGTGCACGACAACGGGCCTTGCTTCACACTTGGTTATGACACTCCAGGGGTATATGCTTAGGATAATTCTCATTTTCATTATAAACCATTATGATGGGTTTATGAGTATAAAATTCCTCAATGAAATCATTTTTATGATTATGAATTATATCCATAAACTTTTCAATTTATGTTAAGTGTTTTAGATTTTTGAAATTATGTATTAAGATTCATAAACTAATATAGTGTATTCCATTGTATAGAAATGGCTCCCATTAGAAGGAATGTGAACTCTAGTAATATGTATGATCCATGGATTAAAAAGGATCATATCTTTCACAGTATTAAGACAACATTTGGAAGGAAAATAGTCTCCTATGTATTACCAACATATGAAGAAATAGTATCATGTGAAAATAAAATAAGTAAATAATTCTCTGAGTCCTATGGATTTGAATGGAAGCAAGAATAGAAAAGGGTGGAAGAAAGAAAGATGAATAAAGGGAAGAGGGAAAAGAATAATTTTCCCATATGTGATAATTGTGGGAAGAAAAACCATGGAACTTGCCTGAAGGTAATTAGATTTTTTTATAAGTGTGGAGAAAAAGAACACCAAGTACGTGACAGCAAGGGTATGAAAAAAGTTTCAAATGTACAATGCTTCATCGGTAATGAATTGGGACACTACGCAAACCAATGTCCAAATCATCAGAGTATGACCAAAATTATGTTATTGGGTAATAATCAAGTTATGATACTACCTCAGATGAAGAAGAATGACTAGTGTTATTATGTTGTTATTATAGTATCATTTCATTTCAGTGTTGTATCAACAATATACTGGTTATATAAATTATGGAGATAAATAAGGATTGTACTGCAATACTATTTTCTTGAGGATTTGAGATTATATGGTTCTAAGAAATGTGACTTAATAGTGAGCTACACTTTTGGTAAAATTCATGGTTGAAGGTAAGGTAATCCTTAATATGGTACCGATAATGAGGTTGTGATTTTGGAATAAGAGATGGTTGATTTAAATAAATAATATTAGATATTATTGACTACCTTGAATATGATTAATGATTTTTCCTTGATGGAGTTCATATAATTTTTTGATAGAAGTAGTATATCCAGTATTCTATAATGAATAAGGGAGAATGAATGTAATCAATAAGGTTTTATAGTAATTCAGGATGTTACCATGTATTAAAATAATACGATATGAAGGTGTTTACATGTTATTAAATGGAAAAAAGGATCTTCATTGTGTTTAACTTCCTTATAAATTATGGACTATGAGTATGGATAGTATTATTTTGGATAAGTCTAAAGGTTGGAATGGATTATGTTTGAAAGGATATTTTTTCATTTTTATAAAAGGACAACATGCAGACCATGTGATAACCCATCGCATCGGACAATGCTGCGGGAATCGAACCCACAACCATAGTGTGATTGGGATTTATAACCTACCACTGGACTACATGAAGTCTCTAGATTGTATAATGTATTTTCTTTTTTTAAAGGGTCTAATATGTGAATTATAAATTCATTATAATTAGAACCCTATACGATTAGGATAAATAGAGTATTTTTTAGTTGTATTATGTTTTGGAGTGAAAGATGAATTTTTGGTAGAAATTTTTTAATGGATGAAACTCTAATTACAATGTAAGTATATCTCCTTATCATTTTATCCAATCTCCTAAATAAATTCCACAACATTAAGAAAATTAACTTAGAACAAAATGGTGTCCTAGATTGTACCTGAGATCATCACAAATTTATGGCTTTGTGATTGTTGGACTTTTCATAGCCATGTTCTCTACCACTCCCCATCAGATACTGATGGTTATATTTCTCTTACATATCAATTATTTACTACATGGAACCCTATTATGTGTTATTTTCGGTAACCATCATACTTACCACTCTTTATTTTAAATAGAGGCCTCATTAATCTATTTTTTGATGTGGGATTTCAACTATGATATTTTGAAATGTCATCCCCAATTTTCCAATACTGAGCATAAATTACGAGGACACAATTTTTTGAATAAGTGGAGAATTTAATACCCCAGGCTTCCATGGTATGATCCTATTTGAATAATACAGTAGCGTGTGTTGTACGTAACTTTAAGATTTTAACACCCCACGACCAATTAAAGTATCCATTATGAATAGTAATACCCAATTTTGTAAATTATATAAATTTTTTCTCTCAAAATGGACTTAATTTTTGGACTTATAATATTGAAATTATCCTGGGGTGAAATTTTGGTACTTTTCAAATAACTATTATATTTTGATGAATACTGAAAATTACTAAAGTTTTATTTAAAATCATCATTTTTAATCAAAATAATTTATAGTTATAAATTATGAATTTGAGTGGTTTTAAAGTATATTTAGAATACATTTTTATCATTTAATACAATGTTGGTCACTTTACAGAATTTCACAATTAAATCAGACATAAACAAGTTTCAATATTTTGATAGAAATTATTTCATAAAAACACGATTTCTTTTTGACAGCGGAAATTAATATTAAATTAATTTCATCCACTTTTGAATTTTGAATTTAAAAAATGGATTCCATATTTAGAATCATGAGTTCCAATTTGTGTAAATAGGTATCTTTTATTTTTTAGACATTTGAATAATTATTTCGGTAAATATTTTATATACCATGGTTAAAGGGTATATACGAAAAATAATGGTAAAAAATAATATTATAATAATAATAAATTACCCTAAAACATGTCCTAACCTTATTGGTTGATACAAGTACGACAATGGGAATCCTTGGGTCGATTTTGGGACCCCATGGATCCACTTGTATGTGATTATGACACTATATATTAATTAAGACAAAGTAAATACAAAAATGACATAAGCATATATGTTTTTGAAAAAAAAAATTTACCTAAGGTTATATATGTTATATTTTAGACTATATATAATCATTATAAATCTAAAACTATTTCCTACATAATTTTATTTTATTTATAATTTTTAGACATTGAATAATTAAATTTATTTATGAAACAATAATGATGCAGTATTTTCCTTATTAATGAAAGAATCAAATAATAAGTATTTTAAATGTTAAAATAAATATAATTTAAATTTTTTGATGTCATACACGACTTTTATTGGTTAATATGACATTTTAGTATTTCTTAAATTAATTTATTTTGAATTGATATCATTTTTATGAATTAATAAAAATCAATTATTAAATACCGTCAAAGTGGACATTAATGAGTTTTTAAAACAAATATTTTATTATTAATTGATATTCTATTCCTAAATAACTAAGGGTCGGAAAAGTGACTTATATCTTGATATTTGTATAATTAATGGACCAATTGGGGGTCTCTTGGATGTATATAGTATTTTTATTAACTATATAATATAAAAATACAAAGTGACATTGTAAATGTCAATCTAATTATGTAAGAGTTAAAACTAAAAGATAAGGTTAATATAATGACCAAACATGTCTAAAAACTATTGGTTGAAAGGATTTAGACCCATCCCCACCTTATACAATTAATAATATACATTGGAGCCATTATAAACTGAATATGATTTTATTATAAATTAATTCTTTAAGATTTTTCTAAAGAGCCCCTCCTCCACCTTATAAAAGGACATAACTTATAACCAATTATTCCCACCTTCAAAGGCTTTTGGATCGGCCAATACCTGCCCAAATACTCTCTCAACTTTCCTAACTACAACCTAGAGGCCTTATTTTGATCATAATGCCAATATATGGAGCCCCTTTGATCAAATCAAAAGGAAGAACCAAAAGAAGAGGTAATGTTTTCACCACCCTTTTTCAAGTTCCTTTCTTTTTCGACTTCTTCTTTCTTTATTATTTCCTTTCTAATATAATAACTCCAGTAACGTATATATATTTTGATGTTATTATAAATATGGTACAACCATATTCAGTATTATATCCATCCTTTTAATGACATGTCACCATACGCGCGTACATAGGGCTTATCGTCTCCACGTCGTGGTGTAATTGTTATTCAAAAACATTATTATTTGGATGGGTATGATAATAATATGTAATTAATGTAAATAATAAATATTACATGATAATGATTATGTATATATGATATAAAATACCATAATATATTATTTTAATATCAAGAGAATTATATTGTCACTCATGTGTATGTACAGACTATCGTCTCCATGATCACGATGAGATTCAATCCCCACGGTATCCATCCAATTATAATTCTAATTTGATGATTTAAAATAATTTTTAAGGACATAGTATCATTCTTTATATGAATAAGATACAACCTATCCATAACACACATGTCTTATGTAACAAAATATATAAATGAAAAAGAGTAAGTTAACACCCGAAAGGATGATAATACCAAGATATTATTAAAAAATAAATGTTAAAAGATAATATATATAGCATCCCGTCTTTTTATAACATAAACATTTATTACATTACACAAAACTGAGGATCTTTAAGGTTTAGTGTCTTGGAAACCAGGAACATAAAACATGAAAACATAAAACAATCTTTCTAAACACTTGAAAGGATTCTCCTCATGTTTATCCTAGGTTAATTACTGCATCTCATAACCTGGGAACATACATCAAAAGAAAGGGTGAGCAGAAGGCCTAGTAAGGGAATCAAGAGAAACATTTTACATGTGAACATGAGATACTTCAATAAGGTCATGAAAAAAACTTAAGGTATGAGAAAGAAATAATGAGGCATATCATAATAAAAATAACTTTTTTCATAACTTGAAGATGTGAATACAACATTTAATATTTACAATCATTTCGTTTCACCAAGGTCCATCCCCAAGGTGTCATTAAAAATTACCAAGGTTACTCACTAAGGTATCAGTATAAAAAGTCATCTCTAGAGATTAAGTCTTTACCCAATGCATTGGAGCGCTATTTGGGCACACCCTTGACATGTATTTATTATCATTGTTACAGATATATCATCATTGATCATTTCATAAACAACCCATATAGAATAAATGAAATGGGTTTCATTTCATAATCATAATGTTTTAAAAACTGCTTTAAAGACATGATCTTTATGTCACTTTAAACCCACAGAAAAGGGAAAGCGGGTTTCATGTATGTAAATACCAGACATTAAAATAGAACATTTTGATATACATGTGAATACCCCTATATAAATAAGAGCTTTTAGAATTCACTTAATAACATAAAATATCTTTTGAAAATATAGAGAAACATTTTGAGACGAAAAATTCTACAGCATAACGGCTATGTTACAAGGTTTTTATAAAACATTGAAAAGAGAGGGTAAATGGGTCAAACATTCATAAATGAACCATAAAACAGTATAGGTACATAATATAAGGGATTTAAGAACATGGTAATGAAATTTGAAAATATAACATATGAAATTAAGAACATGAAAGGAGACAAAAATAAGATTTCTCTTATGAAAATTCTGCAGCCTAACAGCGTTACATAAACTTCAACCAAAAATGAATTGATGAGATCAAATAGGGTCTCTCATCATATGAACATAAAATATCAGTATGATAGATATAGAGATCATACCCGAACATAAGAAAAAGGAACTTTCAAGACTTGACATGGAATTAGAACTTTGAAAAGGGAGAAAGGTGCAAGGACCACTTAAAAATTCCGCAGCCTAACGACGCCACTTAAACATCAAAATACTGAATTGAAGAGATAAAATGCGGTCTCTCATCATATGGTAATAAAATATCAGTATGATAGATATATATATCATACCCCATCATAACAAAAAGGATCTTGAAAGAATTGACATGAAAGTAGAACTTCAAAACGAGAAGGGTGAAGAACCACTTAAAAATTCGGCAGCCTAACGGCGGCACTTAAAACTTCAAAATACTGAATTGAAGAGATCAAATGGGTTCTCTCATAATATTATCACAAAATATCAGTATGATAGATATATATATCATACCCCAACATAAAAAAAAGTAACATGATTGAATTGACATTAAAGTAGAACTTCAAAACGAGAAGGGTGAAGAACCACTGAAAAATTCAGCAGGCTAACGGCGCCACTTAAAACTTAAAAATACTAAATTGAAGAGATAAAATGGGGTCTCTCATCATATGAGTATAATAGATCAGTATGATAGATATATAAATCATTCCCCAACATAACAAAAAGGAACTTGAAAGAATTGACATGAAAGTAGAACTTCAAAACGAGAAGGGTGAAGAACAACATAAAAATTCGGCAGCCTAACGGTGCCACTTAAAACTTCAAAATACAGAATTGAAGAGATAAAATGGGTTCTATCATCATATTATCATAAAATATCAGTATTATAAATTTAAATATCATACCCCAACATAATAAAAAGGAACTTGAAATACATTACATGAAAATAGATCTTGAAAAATTAGAAGGGAGAAAGAATCCGTTAAAAAATTTCGGCAGCCTAACGGCGCCACTTAAAACATCATAAAACGAAATAATGGGAGTAAGAGGGGATCTCTCATTATGTGAACATAAAAAGGGCAGTAATAGGAGTATAAAAGAACACCCTTTAACATAAGAACATGGAGAATAAAAGAAATTACATAAAATAGATTTCTTGAAAAGAAAGAGAGAGAGATCGGATCCCTTACCTTAAAACGTAACTCTTAAAACTCAAAGGTTTGGACCTTGAGGGCTTGGGGGAACCTTGGTAGGACTCCTTGGGAGGTAAGGAGACCAGAACTTCGTTGAGGATGGTTTTGAAGTCGAATTTATGAGAGGAGGGCTTGGTATTTATAGGGAAAGTGAGGGGACAAGACATTAATGGCCAAGGGACACCTCACATGTGCTTTTCTCAAAACCATGTGCTCTCCCATGATATTTCCCATTAGGTTAGGCCACATGGGTCCCCCAATACAAATATAAATCACCTTAGGTCAGACAACCCTTAAAATATCTCATGACATCACCATGACACAGTTATGATGTCATTAAACATATCGAAACCCTAAAACTGTATTTTTACTATTCACTGAAAATTCAACTTTAACTGAAAAATACAAAAATTTCACACCAACTAAATATCAATGCTCTGATTTCAAAAATGAACTCCATTTTATAAAAATAATTTTCTCAATATTTTTAATTTAATTTTAAAATGGATACACTATTCACCGAAAATTCATTTTTTTCAGAAAAAACCCCCAAAATTACCTTAACATAATATCGATGCTCTGAGTTCAAAAATGAAATCCATTTTATAAAAATATTTTTCTATATATTTTTAATTTAATTTTTAATTAAAAAACACTATTCATCCGGAAAAACTAATACTTGAATAATAATTTATGAAACCGTTATTTAGCCATTTTATTGAATCACATTACTTAATCAAGGTGCCTAGATTATTTTAAAACTTTCCTTAAATGATATTACTAATCCATTTGGTCATATTACTAATTGTAATCATAAAATCACTATTCATAATTTACTATTCATCAAAAATCATGTTGATCTTATTAGAATCTAAATTTCGTACTGAACATAATTGTAGAAGACCATTTTTTGAAAATCATTACACATTTTTAATTATTTATGGTTTACATAAACATTTTTTTTAAAATATCCTTTCTCTAAAATTCACCAAAAAAATTCATACTATATTTATCCGGACATTTGAAAATTCATAATCTTTATAAGAATAAATCCCATTTTTTATTTTAAAACAAAGGATTACACAAAGGAGTTATGGTTTCCTTACATAGCCTCTTATCACACCAGCATAGCACCTAAGTGTAAGGTGTGCTAAGGTGAGAGAATCCGAGGGAGGCTCGGCCAACATCACAAAAGTAGTAATTTCTATCAGATTGAACTTCCCGCGAAGGCGTTCCCGTTATAGCTTCACAGGATGAAGTTCGTCTTGGGTTTGGTCCAGAGCAAAGCCTAGTGGTGCTACCTTCTTCCCAAGTTCTATTAAATGGGATTCGATCAGTCCAAGACTACTGGATGAGGTCATCGAATCTTCTTTCTATATTAATTAACCAAGATTACTTTTATTTAGAGACAATAATCAAAACATTTTGTTCACAGTTGTCATATTGACCAATGGTCATATAACATTCAAAACCCAATGGTCCCATTTTAATTATAGTCATGTTTATCAAATAATACATTTTTGTTGAGTATGAAAATAAAATAACACATGAAATTAGGAAACAAGATTTATTCAATATTTCGGGTCGTTACAATCTTCCCCCCTTAAGAAATTGCGTCCTCACAATTTTTAAAATTGGGTTTTGAAATTTCATTTAAAGTCCCACATCGGAAAAAGGGTCAGTAACACTATTACTTTAATAGAATGAAATGGAAGTACAAAGGCCACCCGAGTTTACTCATACTAGGATTCCATGTAGGAAACATGGACACGGAGGAGAAAACAAAGGGTCACATTCTAAAAGAGATTGATAGAAAACATTATTAGGAGAAAGTTAACCATAAGAAAATCCCAAACTTATGATGTGTGTAAACGATCTTTGATTACCTAGTAGGAAACGTAAACCAACAACGTTTTTGTTTTACGTTCCTTTTTCATAATTTTGAGGAATTCATTTACAACATAGAAAAAAACATAAGGAAATATATCTACCTTCATATAGAGTTTCACCCTTTAATAAGTTTCTATCAAACTAATATTTTCTCCAAACGATGAGCATTCAAAACTACTTGGTCTCATCAAAACAGAAGAATCGTCTTCTAGAGAATCACATAATCCACCAATGATTAACTATTTATTTCTTCTATCTTTAAACATTATCCCAAAAATAGAAAGGGTAAGGTAAAACAACTCTTCAAAATGAAAGAATCCCATAGTAATGGAAACTACTTTTAAATCATCAAAGTTCCATGGTACTAACCAATGTTCATCATAGACCATTCCATAAATAATGGTCCTTAAAATTATTCAAAATAAACTAAACTAAGATTGAAACCCAAATACAAGAAGGATTTGATAACATAGTCTTCCAAAATAAACTTCATTGTTCATCTCCAAACAACATCAACCACTCCTAACATCTTATAACAAAAGTAGCTAACCTAAACATATTTTACCCAAGATAGGTTAATCATTCCCATAAGTAACCTAAATTACTATAAGTCCACCTTAAATGCATCGATTCTTCAAAATATAAGTCAACCTTACTCCTCAATGAAAATACTGTAGTAATCTATTTACCTCGATCATATAGGGTCCCCAAAATAGTGAACGTCTTCCAAAATAATAATCATCATTTAATACCCTAAACATCTCTGTCATATTAATACGGCAATCATCTCATTTCCTATCACATTGGTTGTTGGGACATGTTCTTCCATTTCCCTCCATTAACTAAGAAAAGAAACTATAATTAGGGGCTTAAATACTTAGCTAATAATCATGAAAATGAAACTTTAAGCATAAAAGGATAAACATGTAGAATAAAAGTATATCCTAACTTGTGATCCCCTATGTTCCAAACTAGGTTATCCATGATCATATATTCTTATGTGAATATTTATTTTGTTTTATCCTTGTTCATTTAATAATGGTTCATACAAATATTATGAATTTACCAAAGCATATCCCCTGGGAGTGTCGTAACCAAGAGTGCAGCAAGACCCGTTGTCATGTACCAGTTCCCATTCGAGTCTAGCTCAAAGCGGTGTTTTCGGGTTTTACCCCTATGTATATCTGTGCCAGAGCCACCTCTACCTGCTCGTATCTAGACAGAGATGTATTTTCCTGGCAACCCATTACTCAATACTCACCAAAGTACTAGGAAGATTTCCTATATATAAACTTTTCTATAGGATTCTTCCTAAAGTTTTCATATGCTAATTTCCACAAATATCTAATCCATCCTTTGATACAAACTATAGCATCCCATATTTTTTTAACATAATATTTCATTACGTTACACAAAACTGAGGATCTTTAAGGTTTAGTGTCTTGGAAACCAGGAACATAAAACATGAAATCATAAAACATTCTTCTTAAACACTTGAAAGACTTATCCTAATGTTCATCCTAGGTTCATTACTACATCTCATAACCTGGGAACATACATCAAAAGAAAGGGTGATCAGAAGGCCCAGTAAGGGAAAAAGAGAAACATTTTACATGTGAACTTGAGATACTTCAATAAGGTCATGAAAAGAACTTAAGGCATGAGAAAGAAATCATGAGGCATATCATAATAAAAATAACGTTTTTCATAACTTGAAGATGTGGCTACAACATTTAATATTGACAATCATTTCATTTCACCATGTTCCATCCCCAAGGTGTCATTAAAAATTACCAAGGTTACTCACCAAGGAATCATTCTAAAAAGTCATCTCTAGAGATTAAGTCTTTACCCAATGCATTAGAGAGCTATCTGGGCACACCCTTGACATGTCTTTATTATCATGTGAGCCAAATATATCATCATCAATCATTTCATAAACAACCCATATAGAATAAAATAAATGGGTTTCATTTCATAATCATAATGTTTTAAAAACTGCTTTAAAGACATGATCATTATGTCACTTTAAACCCACGGAAAAGGGAAAGCGGGTTTCATGTATGTAAATCCCAAAATTTAAAATAGAACATTTTGATATTCATGTGAATACCCCTGTAAAAATAAGAGATTTGAGTATTCACTTAATAACACAAAATATCTTTAAAAAAAGAGAGAGACATTTTGAGATGAAAAATTCTGCAGCATAACGGCTATGTTACAAGGTTTTTAGAAAACATTGAAAAGAGAGGGGAAAAGGATCAAACATTCATAAATTACCCATAAAACAGTAGAGGGACAGAATATACGGGATTTAAGAACATGGTAATGAAATTTTAAAATATACCATATGAAATGAAGAACATGAAAGGAAGAGAAAAATAAGATTTCTCTTATGAAAATTCGGTAGCCTAACAGCGTTACATAAACTTCAACCAAAAATGAATTGATAAGATCAAATAGGGTCACTCATCATATGAACATAAAAGATCTGTATGATAGATATAGAGATCATTCCCCAACATAATAAAAAGTAACTTGCAAGACTTGACATGGAATTAGAACTTTGAAAAGGGAGAAAGGTGCAAGGACCACTTAAAAATTCAGCAGCCTAACGACGCCACTTAAACTTCAAAATACTGAATTGAAGAGATAAAATGGGGTCTCTAATCATATGGTCATAAAATATCAGTATGATAGATATAGAGATCATAACCCAACATAAAAAAAAGGAACTTGAAAGAATTTACATGAATGTAGAACTTCAAAATGAGAAGGGTGAAGAACAACTTAAAAATTCGACAGCCTAACGATGCCACTTAAAACATCAAAATACTAAATTGAAGAGATCAAATGGGGCCTCTCATCATATGATCATAAAAGATAATTATGATAGATATAGAGATCATACCCCAACATAACAAAAAGTATCTTGCACGAATTGACATGAAAGTAGAACTTCAAAACGAGAAGTGTGAAGAACCACTTAAAAATTCGGCAGCCTAACGGCGTCACTTAAAACTTCAAAATACTAAATTGAAGAGATAAAATGGGGTATCTCATCATATGATTACAAAATATCAGTATGATATATATAGAGATCATACCCCAACATAACAAAAAATAACTTGAAAGAATTGTCATGAAAGTAGAGTTTCAAAACGAGAAGGGTGAAGAACCACTTAAAAATTCGGCAGCCTAACAGCGCCACTTAAAACTTCAAAATACTGAATTGAAGAGATCAAAGGGGGTCTCTCATCATATGATCATAAAATATCAGTATGATAAATTTATAGATCATACCCAAACATAATAAAAAAGAACTTCAAATACTTTACATGAAAATAGATCTTGAAAAATGAGAAGGGAGAAAGAATCTGTTACAAAAATTTCGCTAGCCTAACGGCACCACTTAAAACTTCATAAAACGAAATAATGAGAGTAAGAGGGGATATATCATTATTTGAACATAAAAATGGAAGTATGAGGAGTATAAAAGAACACCCTTTAACATATGAACATGGAGAATAAAAGAAATTACATAAAAGTGATTTCTTGAAAAGAAAGAGAGAGATAGGATCTCTTACCTTAAAACGTATCTCTTAAAACTCAACGGTTTTGACCTTGAGGGCTTGGGGGAACCTTGGTAGGAATCCTTGGTAGGTAAGGAGACCAGAACATAGTTGAGGATGGTTTTGGAGTCGAATGGATGAGAGGAGGGATTTGTATTTATAGGGAAAGTGAGGGGACAAGGCATTAATGGCCAAGGGACATCTCAAATGTGCTTTTCTCAAAACCGTGTGCTCTCCCATGATATTTCCCATTAAGTGAGGCCACATCGGGACCCCAATACAAATATCCATCACCTTAGGTTGTCCAACCCTTAAAATATCTCATGACATCACCATGACACAGTTATGATGTCATTAAACATACCGAAACCCTAAAACTGTATTTTTACTATTCACTGAAAATTCAACTTCCTCAGAAAAATCCCAAAATTTCACACTAACCAAATATCAATGCTCTGATTTCAAAAATTAACTCCATTTTATAAAAATAATTTTCTAAATATTTTGAATTTTATCATTAAATAAATACACTATTCATCGAAAATTCATTTTTTTCAGAAAAAACCCCAAAAATTACCTTAACATAATATCGATGATCTGAGTTCAAAAAATGAAATCCATTTTATAAAAATAATTTTCCAAATATTTTTAATTTAATTTTTAATTAAAAAACACTATTCACCCGAAAAAACTAATACTTGAATAATAATTTATGAAACCGTTATTTAACCATTTTATTGAATCACATTACTTAATCAAGGTGCGTACATTATTTTAATACATTCTTTAAATGAGATTACTAATCCATTTGGTCATATTACTAATCCTAATAATAAAATCACTATTCATAATTTAGTATTAATCAAAAATCATGTTGATCTTATTAGACTCTAAATTTCGTACTGAACATAATTGTAGAAGACCATTTTTTGAACATCATTACACATTTTTAATTATTTAAGGATTACATAAACATTTTTTTAAAATATCCTTTCTCTATAATTCACCAAAAATATGCATTCTATATTTATCTGGACATTTAAAAATTCATAAAATTTATAAGAAGAAATCCCAATTTTTATTTAAAACAAAGTATTACACAAGGGAGTTATGGTTTCCTTACATAGCCCCTTATCACACCAGCATAGGACCTAAGTGTAAGGTGTGCTAAGGTGAGAGAATCCGAGGGAGGCTCGGCCAACATAACAAATGTAGTAATTTCTATCAGTTTGATCATCTTGCGAAGGTGATACCATTATAGCTTCACACGATGAAGTTCGTCTTGGGTTTGGTCCAGAGCAAAGCCCAGTGGTGCTACCTTCTTCCCAAGTTCTGTTAAATGGGCTTCGATCAGTCCAAGACTACTGGGTGAGGTCATCGAATCTTCTTTCTATATTAATTAACCAAGATTACATGTATTTAGAGACAATAATCAAAACATTTTGTTCACAGTGGTCATATTGACCAATGGTCATATAACAATCAAAACCCAATGGTCTCATTTTAATTATAATCATGTTTATCAATTAAAACATTTTTGTTGATTATAAAAATAAAATAACACATGAAATTAGGAAACAAGATTTATTCAAAATTTCGGGTCGTTACAATATATGATATAATATTAATGTATATGATTCTTATATAATTTAATAACAATTATTTCACCATTATACAAGAGGTTAACCTGACCACATCCTAGGTAACGTACAATGTAAGGGTTTATTTCACAATCTCTTCATTATCTGAGGTTGTTTATAAATAATTATCTATATGGACATCTTTATCATCCACATACATGTTTCTTGAAAATGCATTTCAAAAAATTCTTACTATTTTAATGAATATGGGTTAAATTAATTTATACCATTGTTTGAATTTTTATAAGACGTTTACAAAGGAATCTTTCCGTCTTTTTCCATAAAAGTTCCTTTTTACCTTTTCTACAGAATTAAGTTAAATATGTCTTTTTTTAACTTATATGGCGGGTGCAGCTATTTTCCACCATTATAAAATTATTGAAGCTTCCCTTAAAAGCTTAAAATAATATATTTAAAGTATATTTTTTCTTTTATAATTATGTTACATTTAAATGATTTAAAAAAAAAGATATTTCTTTCAAATAGTTTCGATTTCATCTATGTCAACATCCTTTGATGGATTTTATGTTTAATTGGAATTGATTTATTATGATACAAAACTTCCATTTTTTATTTAAGGTTTTGTGATATGTTTGACTGTGGATGTGTTATTTTATACCATTCATGGTTTATGGAGAAAGTATTGACATTTCATATGCTAGTTTTAATACGAATTTTTATGTTATGTTTAAACATGTTCATATGAGGAATTCATTGGACTTAGTAAGTGACGTGTGGAGCCCTCTATAGCTCCTCGATTCATTGTTAGGTCTCATGATACAAACTAGTGTCTTGGCACGAGGCCTTGAAAAAGTATTATTTTTATTCTTGGCACGAGGCCTTGGCTATGTGGTTATGATAGTCTGGCATTATGAATTCCATCATTATGAAAGTGGTTATTGATATTTCATGTGATTATTTCATTAGTAGAATATCCATGTGAATAAGTAAATGGAATTATTTCATTTTATTTCTGCCAGACTATGCTGAAGTTCAAGTTTAAAAGGCTTTTGTTTTAGTTATACATTGCCTTAAATGTTTATGCTTATTTATGAAAGTTTCTGCTATATTGTTATCCTTGCTGGGCATCTGAGCTCACCCCTTTCTATGTTTTATTTTTCCCAGGATGTGAAAAAGTATTTTATGAATGACCAGGAGAGATAGTATGAGGGGATATGAGTGTGGATATTGGAGACTATGTTTTTTTAGTTTTCATTTCACGATTTAATGTAATCATTATGAATATATCTAGTGTTTCCAAGGCTACTAAACTAATCGGTCATTTGAGAACTAATCATTCTTGTCATCATGCTATTGTTATGTAATAATGCACCAACCCTGGGTAAATATGGTTGGGGCGTTACATGATGTTTGTGTGATTATTTGAAATATTGAAGTTAATATAGGTCCTTGGGAGTCCCGTATGATGAAAAATGATGTTTAGTTAAAGGAATGTGTATTTCCATTATTATGGTTTTTCTCTGATATATTTTAAATATTATGTTTTTATTCACTTCATAACACACATTGTTTCACAACTGATGCCCAATGTTTCTAGGGTAATTTCTCAAACATCTAGGTTAGAGAATGAATAGTCAGTCGAATTGACCCCCACCCCACTCTCTCTTTATCATGAATATATTATTGCTATATTTGGGAACTAGTGGCATAAGTTATGGGGTATAGTCTCACATCAGATTTCATGAATCTAAGATTACTATTGTTTTTCCCATCCATACATGTGATGGATGCAATTAATTGAGGTATAATGCATGATACTAAAGATGTGGTGGCTTTCATATTTCTACATTGCTATAGTTGTTATGGGATTTGATGAAAATAATGAGGATGTTCTGAGATTCCTAGGATGTAGAATTAATATGATACATTTTCATGGGGTGTAGGATTACGTATGTGATAGATCATGTTACGAAATTGTTGTTAGTTTACGAGAATAATAAATAATTTGGGAAGTGAATGCGGCATAACATCCTTCTATATACAATTTTTATTTTATATTACATCATATTTTGTGTTATGTGGTGAGTTGTATAGGGTGAGGATGAAAATATAGCTTTACCTTTCTAGGCCATTACATGGTTTCGTTTGTTTATTCATTGGGTATTATTATTCATATATCACATTTTCTATAAGAGGGTTATGGGAGGACAGATAATATATATATCTTATTCTCATCATATGTATATAAATACTATTTTCAGATCCATAGGATATATTTTGTGATTAGGATATATTATACTAATTTTTTGGAGTGTTATAGGTATTAATAATGTTCATGGTCATTCCAAAAGATCTATTCTTGGTTTTTTTCCATTTTTTTGTTTTTATATGAAATAACATTAATGCGTTGGAATCATAAATTTATTATGTGAATGATTTGTTGGTGATAATTTTTCTATTTTTTATTTGTCATATCACTCACCATACACAAATATATTAATGGTATTTCCTTCCATTTTATTATTATATAGCCTCGAAACTAGTAGAAAATATATGGCCTATTCGAGGAGGCTTTCATGTGTAATATCATTCTCTTCATTGATGGCCAAAGCGGGGTACCAGTGGAGGAGGAGGGTCATGGTAGTTCTCCCTTTAATTATATTAATATATATTACCTATGATTCTTTATCCAATCATAAATTAGATTCTATTTTTGTTTTGTAAAAAATGAAAATTCTGTTTGAATGTGACCTAGAATTTTTTTCTAACACTGAATATGTTTTTTCAAGGACCTTAATCATAAATAAATTCATTATTTCTTAGTTCCTCCCTATGTAATAGTTTATTTCCACTTCCATGAATTCTATGTGCAGTATCATTTCCCAGCCTAACCTTACAATCAATATGGAACTTCAAATGTTTCATGAGATTCGTGTTTTAGTCAAGTGAGATAAACAAACTCTATCAAAATTCAAATTTACATTGTTTTTACTTTTATTGAGTGTAATTGTTTCTTATATATCATTTCCACAATTCCCCTTTTCCTTCCATTAATATTATAGTTTATTTGATATAGAAGTTGATATATATTTACTTTCCTTAACATAGGATATGATATCATTATCCTCTTCCTCTAATACATAAAAATTATTTCCGAATGGTATAATGTGAGGTTATTTATATACTATTCTCCCATGGTTTCTATGAGAGTTATTTTGAATTCATTATTTAATCCAACTTATATCTTTATGACAAAATTAATTTAATTAATAACAATATTGATAAAAATGTTTTTTTAATTATATTGTATGATATGTTATAACACTATATTTTAAATTTTGAAAAGAATAAACCCCCCAAGTGTCTCTTCACATCCATAAACGAAATTATTGTTTGGTAAAAATTGACAAAGTTATCATTTCTTTAATGTAACGATTTTAATATTTCTTCTTCGTGAAATATTTATATCCTTTACATAGTTTCATGATCATTGTTAAATCCTTCGACACATTAATCGACAACCAATTATATTATTTAAATTTTCATATATAATAACTCGTACATTGGACGTTCCAACTTCACAACCATGACCACTATACTGATATGTGAATACTTAGTCTTATTTGAATTTTTCATCAATAGTCTTTATACCTCATCTAGAACATTCTAATGACTCTATGTCAGATAGTTTATTAAATTGAAAATTCGTATAGTAAACATGATGATTGTTTGCATCCTTGATCTTTCTTCATAATGACATAAATTTTTGAGTAATTTATCCCATTTCATTATGTTATCTATCTGATTATTAATGTTATCAATCATTTTCCCATTCTCTAAAATATTTACCATTAGTTTAACCACTTATCTGTATACTTGTTTAGTTCCCTCAAGTACACCCACCATTTTTTATAACTGGGTAATTTATTATTTATGTTAATCAATGTATTCTAATTATTCCATTTTTAGTATTACAATATTTTAATTCTTCTTATATTGAATGTTAAACTCCTCAATTTATCTTGCAATTTTGAATTTTAGTTCAACAACTTCATCCATATTTCCTTCTTCTCTAGTATTATATTTTCCTATTTAAAAAGATTCAATGTTAATAAAATTCATATCTTCAATAAATTGAAAACTCATCAGCTTCAAAGAACTATTAATCCTCATATTTTTTTATTTCCAAATGCAATGACTCTTGTTTTGATCATTTTAAAATTTAATGACAATCTGAAAATTTCACTAGGTGGATGGTGTAAATAATTCATTGAACATAAAAATGTGAATAAAAACTTTGGGACACATAAATGTTTGGTTTTTGTACTTGGTATTATTCTATAATGTTTTCTAAGAAGTTTTTAAGATTTTTGGGAGCATAGAGAACCAAAAACAAATTTTTCAAGAGAAAAATACTACGGTGATAGTTTTTTTAACTATGTGGCCCCATTAGAGAAACCTTTTAGCCCTATATGGTGAGTCACGTAGTTTATAAAACCAATAATTGTGGGTTTCATGGATATAATGAATTTCTATAGTAAATTACAAAGGTGGTTTCATGTGCGATGCATGGTTTTCAAAACTGTTCACCAAGGAACGTGGTTAGAGCCAATTATCCAGTAGAACCACATAATTATCACATGATTATCCCAAAAAGAGTATCAAAACCATGAGGTGTATTTCTATTATATAGTATGAGCCACCCAAATTTATCATGATTTTTCAAAACATGAGGACTAAAAATGTTCCATATTAAATAAGGTTGAAATGTATATTTTTACTTCAATCCTTATATCTTCTGTTCCACTATTTCATCCCTCATTTCTCTTATGATAGGTCTCTTGAGATAAACTCTCCTCCTTGTCTAGGCTAACATGTAACTCCCTCATTTAAGATCAAAAAAAGGTTGTCATCTAAATAGGATGTCTATAAGTAAGCATAATAATCCTCCATGTAAAATTATTCATTTATGTCTCTATCTTTGATGTTATTTTCATGTAAGCTAATTCACCCTATTTTATGGTGTTTCATGATCCTTCTAATTTTTCTCATTCCAGTATTGAGTTAATTCCCAATATTAGATGATTATAGCTTCCCAAGAATGAGGATGGTGGTCTATATTCCTTTCCGTTAATGTTTTATCATTCATATTTTATTTCCATTATTTCATAAGCCTTAAATCCAATGCGTGACTTTTAAATTATAAAATTAGAAAAATTAAATACATATAAAATCCCATGATTTTCTTCAGACCCCTTAAATATGAATACTGTTCAAGAAATCATTCTAGAAAATCAAATATAGTAAGCTTGATTAAAATGATTATAGAGAAATGTGTTGTGTTAATTAACTATCCATCCATATAAGTTTTTTGAGTGTACCCCCTTTTAGAAGCGGATGGACATAGATGAATTAAATTAATTTTTAGCTTTCTATTCATTCCATGTCCCATATTATCACATGTGAGGTGACATTACTTTGTAAAAAATTCATGATGAATTTTATTGTGACATGCATGATTAAATATCCCACCATATATTGTATATTTATATTGATAGTGAAATATATCATGAATTGTGATTTCCATTGGTGTCTACCATGGCCATATTGTGTGTTGAGAAATTAAATGGCCCATGTTAATCATTTTACATATATTATATCATCGATAACCACAATAAATATTAAAATTATTATATTTAATGTACCTACTTGTTAATGTATACCTCAAGAAATACATGGATTCCATACATTGAAATTATTGGATGGGATCATAGGTTAAAATAATTATACTATACCTTGTTTGATAAATGGGTTCTATAAATGGAATGAATTGGATGGGATCATAAGTCAAATAAATTTTTGTGGACAATAATAGAGAAATTTATGTTCATTAAACAATTATTTGAATGGATCATATGAATCCTGATGTAATAGTTTTTCTTTGAGTGATAGCTATATTTATTATTTGAAATACCTTGTGTGGTCTCATAGGCTGGTATAGATTATAAATACCATGAGCGATATCTGGGTTCCATATGCAGAATTCCATGGATGATTTCAAAGGGTAATTGATTGATATTACACATTGGATAATAATTGTTGTCCATATGAAAAATTATCTATATATATCAAGAGTTTTAATGAATTAAATTAAACCTTGCGAAACACATGGGTTCTTGATTAATGAATTCCTTTAAAATTTTAAAGCGATAAATCATATTTTCAAAATTTTGATGGCTCTCATGTATTAACCAAAACTGAATATCATAATAACATGAATCATGTAAATGAATATATAAATATGTGGATATATATTTTTATGAACTTATTCCCATTTATTAAATGTAACCCCAATTTCTTTTATAATTAAAATGTATCAATGGGAATGACATACATAATTGAACATGTGAAAATAGAATGATTGACCACTGAGAATTATACCTCTGGTCCTTGCTAGTTTAAATTTATCTTTTCATATGTTCATATTTAGTCATATGTGTATATATAAATGAAAAGGAATGTTTAGATAATTTATGGGTTAGTACAATGAAGGTATGGTCAAACAGACAAGCTTGAGGAACCAGAGCCAACATGGTCACATTTATTTGTTTACTACGCCACCTTACTTTTGATATACATAATAACTTATTGATATTTTATATAATAAAATATTTTTCATTAGAAATAATTTTTGGTGTACTACGTATTATATCTTGCACCCTATTTTGGATGCTATTTGGTACCCAAATTGATGTCATCTTATTACAGGTTCAAGACAATGGTTTATGCTTGGTGTTGTTATACATGTACATGTGATACTAAGATCACAAAATTGTTTTGGATCAATGTATGTTCATAGGGATTTCCTTTGAGGCATTTTTTCATTTATTTTTCTTTTAATTTATGTTTCATTTGTTGTATGATTATTTATTGTACACTATATCTTGTTCGTGCATCATTATTCCTTCATCTCTTTTTATTTATCAAAAACTAATTTATTAATCAATTGTTTTTTATCTAATATTTTTTTCGTTGAGTCATAAAATGATTCATAATTTATAGTCTCCCCTCTATAAAACCTCCTACCCATTGCTGATAGTTTGTACCCTCTAACATAATGGGAGGTGCGCTTTAGGCCATGTAACTGACCAGCTCGGGGCTCCGTTTTAATGGCTCCTAGTATGAGATGATATATAGTTATATCAATGGGGTATTTTAATTTGTCTTAATATTTTTCTATTGTATAAATGATAATAGTAATATGTCATTACATGACAAATAACTTATGTATGTGTCCAGATAATGGAGGCTTGAGGAAAATATCATGTTTCCAGGTATGGGATTGATCATGTTGTATGATATTACAGTTGATTATTATTTCATCTTGGGTGATTGTTGTACATCATCTTATTTTTGACTTATGAATTATGAAATTAACCCATGGGTCTCTTTAGAAATGAAGTATTATTACATGCATTATTTGGGGCACATGGAATTTATATCCCAGGTAATGTAGGATTCATTATATATTTATGGATTAGTATATATGTTTACACTATATAAGTTGTTTTTAAGAACATGTTCATGTATACCATGATTGGTGATTTATCATCACAATTATTTTTATTCCATTATATTTTTATTACCAATTTTTATTTACATATAATAGGATTCATGGTTATTATTATCAAATACAGTTGGTTACATAAAGTGTTTTCATCAACCTCAATGTTTTTTTCTCGCATAGGTTGATGGTGAAATTCCATTTAAACGACCAATTTAGACATATTGATCCAAGGGAATTGGTTTAATTATCTAAAATAGTAATGGTTATGATGATGTGGAGTCGAAATATTTATTTTATAAGTTATATGAGATATTTATAAATTGGGGAATGGTGACACAAATAATCAAACCATATCTTATGGACATTATATATTATGAAAACAAGTGTGATCACCTAGTTACAGTTACATGATTTTAAATTCTACCATATAAAGGCATGTACCAATATAATATGTGAATGAAAATTCATCAAACTAAACAATGGTATATATATATATATTCTAGATTGTAATTATCAATAATTTTTTTTCATAATGATATAAACTGTAAATTTATAAATTCTGACACGTATATAACATAGTGTTGAATATATGTGTATAATTTTTCGTCAAATTTGTGTCAATATGTGTCTGTTGAGTACGTATGATGTTTTGATTCTTAAAGTATTATTTTTAAACTATATATTAGAAGTATATGTCATTTATGAATAATTATCCTTGAAATCTCAGACAGTTGTATGAAATTATATTTATTGGGAAAGACATGTACTATGGGGTATTGACTAATTTTTCAACAAAATTGGTGAATGAAATATAGACCATTCATAATAACATTTTCTATTATATTTAGAGAGTGATAATATTAAAAATTCGATATGAAAATAATTTTTTTGTATCATATTCTCTATAAATTTACCATATATATGAATGTGGTATTACATGAAAAATTATGATATCCCACTATATAGTGGAATATAATGTGTTTAAAATCATTGTCGTGGGACCCGAAGGTCAAATGTGATCATGGATGAATCCCAAGAAATCACATGGGTGGAAGAGGCAGCAAAGTGTCTGTTTAGTGTGGGTGGACCCATATATAATGACCATAGAGCACATGCTCGGAGGCATGCAATGATAGAGATAGTAGACCATGGGTTGAATCCAAGGTAGTGTGTGAAGTGAAGATTGGTTTTGAACCCCAGTACATTGTTATAATGAGAAGACATCATAGGTTAGCTTATAAAGCGGAGTGAATCACCTTTAAGTATCATCTCAAGAAAAGATGCTATATGAATTACTACTCAAAAATGTAAAATGAGAGACATAATACGTCACCCCTAAAATATAATCAATCATGTGAATATGATCTCTATAATCAAGGTGGGAGATATTATACATCATCCTAGGTTCTAAGAACTTTTCTTATGTATGTCTGTAGGCTAATGAACCACATACGAATCCAAGAACCATGTGATATCAATCCAGCGGGACGTGAGTCTATGGAAATGACTCGGTATAATTTTACAAAAAATCATAAAAAGGAATTTAAATCTTGATCCTATTGTGAAGATCCAAGATGATGTTTTATATAAAATTAAACATTATACAAGAGTGCAATTTCACTCAAATAAAGGGTTTAAGGATTAAGCTACTGTGTGATCTACCGATATACATGTGACAATGAAAAATTCATTATATAGAAGAACCATGTTGTATGTGTTGAAGATTCTATGTATGTGATCCATGTGGTCTATAATAAGTGTGAAGATTATATGTGTGTGAACCATGTAGTTTGTGGTCTATAGTAAGTGTGATTCATTCTATGTGTGTGATCCATGTGTTCTGTGAGTTTTTTTCAATAGATTACCATGTAGTGTGTGGTGAAGATTCTATGTGTGTGATCCATGTGTTCTATAGTAAGTGTTTAGAGAAATGATATTTTAATTATGTGATAATGGAGAAAACTCTATGGATGTTTCATTAAATATGACCATAATATGGATAATTCTATTCAATATCAAAATCAACATATGATTAATAGTTGTTTGTGGGTGAATAAATTATTATCCATGACAGCATACATTTAAGGAGAGTTTTCAAATACCATGAATTATGTGGAGGACCCCAAATGAATATGAGAATCATTTTAGAAATACCCATATAATATAAAATTCAATGCTGTAATGGATGTACACATTGATGAAAACATACATAGGAATATTTTTTTATGCATATATGAAATGAAAATATAAATAAAAATTTTATACATATATTAATAAAAATAATATAAAGATATGTATAAAAATTCTATGTATAGGAAATGAATTTTTTGGTGATATGTGATTTATTTTTCAAAGTCACGTGGAAACCAAACTACTATAAAAATTATACTACATATTAGAAAATTATCATGTGTTAACTACTTTATTAACTTTTGAATAGTTTTCTATAAATACTTAGTTGATTTCTAGAATAAAAAAGTAACAGAGATGTAGTGTATATGAGATTTTATGAGATAATTATTTTTCAAACTTAGTGAAAATATTAGTTTCTGAAACAATCAATGATTGGGAAAAAAATATTTATTGCAACTTTTTGCAATTATAGTGGAGTATCTAGGATTAGGGAGTCTAATCAATCCCATCAAGGAGTAAAATCAAATTGAGATCAAACCCTGTAAAAATATAGTGTTCTTATGGTATTTATTATTATTTCATTTGAATGAGATTGATAAATCATAAGAGTGGATCATATTTTAACATGTTAACAAAGGTTAATTTCCAAAGAATGAATTTTTTTAAAAAGAACAACTATTCAACCCCTGCCATTAGTGCAATTCCTCTATAGAAAATTCATATAAAAAGATAAAAGGAACAACTGCAATCAAGTATGTATTTTGGGGAATATTTATTTTGAAATAAACCCATTAAGGGAATGTATAATCTTTCATGAAATAATTTTTATTTGTTTTATTTAAATGTAATACCAATTTTTATTTAAAGAGTTCTGATTAAATAAATTGGGAATGGATTCCCATATAAAACAACCAATATTGTTTTTTCGGGACCCTCATTGGTTTCCTTATTACATATATGGATTGGTAGTAAACATTGTGGGGGTATGCTTATGTCAATGTGATGACTGTTTAATGATCCACAACCTCTTATATGGAATAAAATATAAATTTTTAGTGGTATTTAACTTGGTAAATCTCCTTAATTGATATATGGTCCATTATTTTAATTGGGATTTATTTTTATGATATGTTATTAATTTTAAATAAAAATTACATACAAAAATGTATTTCCCTATATGTAATGGAAATAAATATTTCGATTAACTAGTTCCAGTTGCGAAAGCCTTATTGGGAGAATAAAGTATGGGTTAAAAATGAAATTTTCTGATATTAACCTAATGATATATGTCATAGTCTAAATAAAGTAATTTGTATAATAGTTAAAGATAAAATAATCATTAAATCTGTTTTATTTGAGAAACATAAGATGTTTGGATGAATGAGTATAGTTTACTTGAATCTAAATAATAAATTGTTATTTATTTTGGGTTAATACTCTTGTAAGGTTTAGATTTAATGTTTCCATGATTATTAACCTTAATGGGAAATAACATGTATCTCATAGATCATTTATGACCTATTCCTGGGATTGTGTTGGACCTAGATGTAAGGGGTAATGCAAAGTGTCCTTTTTAGAATATCATATATATAGGGTAGGGTCTTAATGCTTTATTAATGGGACATGATGACTTAGATAGTTCCCTCGGAGGTATGATATCATTGGTAAATTATTACTCTTTGTTTTGGGTGAGTGGTATTGTTTAGGTGACGGTTTTAATTAGTAATATGCTTATTGAAAATAAACACCTCTTAGTGGATAGAAGTTCATTTAGTACGTTCAGCCTTATAATGTGTGTAAGAACCATATAATACTCAATTTAACTCTGATATAAATTCTATGGTCATGGATAGAAAATTAATGAGTCATGTGACCTTTCTTCTATTATAATATAGTATGAATTGAGATTATTCATGCATTTGATATTAGTTATGATAAAATTAATATGAGTTAAACCATTTTTACACAATCTAATTCCATTAATACACAATGATAGTCACACTATTTCAGAATCTATATGTCATGCATTATTACTCATGGTGCCTTCTAAGTAAAAATGTGATGCATTATACCATTTATTATTGGGAGAAAATGTCTTATAAAACCATAAAATATTTAATATCATGAACACATTGAAAATATTTTAATGCTGATGATGCTATATGAAACTCATTTCAGGAGTAGAGTGACCTGGGTGTGAAATATTTACGAGGGATACATTTACATGAGCCATAATACTAATAAGAGGATAGCCTAGTACATTGGATATCAAGGTAAAAGGGATCAGGTATGATAGAACTACCAATTAGTTTTTGTTATGGATTTAATGTTGGATGCTGGTAACATCCATGAACCAGACTCAAGTTGAAATTTTTTCATACCTCTATTGGATAACTAGTTTGAGTGAGATTATAAGTTCTTAGTTCCACTATACTCATGTGTTGTCTAGGTTTAATAATGTTAGGCTCATTTTTAATAAAAGTCAACTGTCTGATGTTGTATGTGTCATGGGATAAGTTCATGTTTCACGTATAACAATTATTAGGACACTTGTATGGTGGGGAGCTTTACATTGGACATAAAGAGAGTGACCTTCAATGTGGAGGTAACATAATCTTAATGAACTAATTTGAATTGGTCTGAATGAATTCTTGAAGATAGTGAATTATATATATATATTTTTTGCATTCTATTCTCATGTTAGATGAATAGGTTAAAAAGTATGTTTGAGTTTGATCTGATTACTGAAAAAAGATTTAGACTTAGGATGATTAAGTGATTTGGGTATCTAATAGTGCAGTAATGTGACTTTGTTTCCAAGGTAGAATGATGATATGGTGTTTCATTATATACCATGACATTTATCAATGTCAAGTATTTGAAAGCGACATTGGTGGTTATGTTGAACTATCACAGGTACCTTGAGATTTAAGGAGATGTGATCGAATTTCAATATTTAAATCATTTGAAGTTAAGAGGGATGCGTATTAAATAGAATTTTCTATAGTGAATCAATTAATTCTACAGGGATACAAAAAAAGGTGATTGGGGTGGTTGATGCATAAATGGACCTAGAAACAAATGGTAAGTATATTTAGTGTCAGGTGTAGAAAATGGTAGGTTTTTCCTATTTCATTTGATGATGGATCGACATAGCTATACATATATGATGGTAAAATCATTGTGTACTCTTATTCTAAACCTGATCATGTACCATATTTTCACATCTCCCAATGTATACTGAGGAATAATTTTCTATACACTGAGATACCATTTTAAATAGTTATAATGGTCTAATTAAAGGACTCAGTGTTAGTTGAACTCAAAGATTTGTTTTAAGATAATACAAATGACATATAATACACTATTATCCATTGGATGCTGATGACCCTTATTATGATTAAAAATAATTGTCATCCTTGATAATCATTCTCTAGATTCAAATGCATTGGATCAATGAGGTTTATGCTACCACTCATGAAGAGAGGGTTCTCGGACATGGATGTTATATGTCTGGTATGAATGGGGAATGAACTGGGGTAATTATTATTTGTTACATTTAAGTAGAGAAAATGATATTCATAAGTTGGGGAATGGGAAATCATTAACCATAGGGATGAAATTAAGTGATAGGGGCATGGGACTTTGAGATTGTTCATTCTATATTTTCCCTTGTATTCTATCTCATTAACGAGTAAATATACACCTAAAATTATCAATAATTTCTACGTACATATTCGATTACGGATTTGGGTGAACTCTTAATGTGGGAGTTAATAATGAAGAACATTACAATGATACATAGATAATTAATTGGGATAGTGTTTACTAGCCATTACAGCCATGTCTTTCTCATGAGATATAAATCTTTACCCAATCCATTGGAGGGAGATATAGGTCCCACCCATATCACAATTAAATCATTCTTACATGTACCACTAAATAAACATAAATCATTCATCATAACCCAAAGAATAAAATGGGTTTCATAAAAATCATATCATCTAAAAATAATCCATATAAAACAAATGGATGTCATTTCATCGTAAGAAAAATCAAACCATATTATTTTTGAAACATAACCATATTAAATAATGTCATCATGGATGGAAAATTGTTTTAATAAATAACATGAAATGAAATTCTTGAAGAAAATAACCTTTCTTCTACCAAATCATTTTCATTTTTCCAAATGACACACAATTTACAAGAAAATGTTTTTTTTAAAATAATGATGAAATATTGTATAATAAGCATCATGAAATTATGGAGTTATAAAACCGTAAAAATCAGTTCATGCTGTATAAGTTTGAAAAACATTCTCCTCATACTTTTAACAGAAAGTAAAAAAGTAACACGTATGGTAAACAAAAGAATGAATCCTTCCATAACACAAAGTAAAATTCCAAAAGGGGTAGAAATGTCTTTATAAATACATGGAATAATATTAAACACTTTATGAAAACATTTTAGGGAAATTGATTAATAATATACCCCCAGTAAATACTTCTGTATTAGCAATCCTGGATAAAAATGAGATTGCAAAATTGTCTCTTACCTTATGTCCAATTTATTATGTGTGTGTTTGATACTTTTGTATAGTGAGTTTAAAAATATTATTAAAAAGTAAAATAACCATAATAATATTTATGATATCATATATGATTCACTTACGACTTTATATTACCCGTTCATTTTTCAATTCCATGTTAAAGCAACGTTTTGGGTAAAATCGTTTCATTTATCATACCTTTTTGGACTTGTTGTTCTTGATATTATTACTTATATCATTATTTACTTACTTACATAATGTAAAACATGATTTATATATCATATATATCCAATATATATATATAATATAGATAAATGAAATGAAATACACCGTTCATGGAGACGGTAGACCGTACGTACGCATTAACGTTGTTTTCCTTTCCCTATTGACATGAATTGAAGTAAGTAGATGAAATATATATATATATATACATAAATCCAATAGCATTATTATGTCATATATTTCATTATTAATCATTATATATACTTTATAATAATTCTTGAATGGTTAACATGGAGAATGAATCTCATCGCGTTGGAGAGATGGTAATCCGTACGTATACACGAGCCATGATATCGTTCCCATAATTAATGAATGGAATTGGAGTGGAAGATATAATATCTCAGAATTAGTATCATGTTATAATAATCATATATAGTTATTATTTATACTATTATACCAATCCAATTAAGGTGGTGTTGGAAAAACATATTACACCACGGTGTGGAGACAATAAGCCGTAGGCACGCACGCGTGGTGATTTCATTTTTGGTAGCATGGATAGAAGGTGAAATAGGGTCGTTTCATATTTATAATAATATATTAGTATATTAGTGATAATGATGTTATTAATTTATAATGAAAAAAATAAATAAGAGGAAGTAGAAGTAGAAATAAATCTGAAAGAATCGGTAACGGATATTACCTCTTCCTCGACGCTCCTTTTCTTAACCTCTTATTAGGGAAGTAAAGATGGTATTTGAAGATGAAAAGGACCTATAGTATGTTTCTAGGTATGTGGAGAATAAAATGTATAGGGTTTCCTAGAGAATGATGGCTAAAAAATGTTGTGAATATGGGAGGGAGGAGGTGCCCTTTTATAAGGGAGTAGAGGGTCACTTTTAGAAACCTCAAAAATATTAATTAATAAAAAATTTATACCACACATAATAACCCCAAAAAATGACTCAATTAGAATATTATATGATATAGGATTTTATTATAATCAACCAATAAAATGTAAACATGTTTTGTGTTTATGTTTAACCATATCATTTTGATTTATCCTCATTTAATCTATATAATTCTATTTGTGGTAATAATATTCTAATTTTCGAATTGTTATAAATACTTACTTATGTTATGGGAATTTTCTATAATTAGATAAATTATTAAATTTTTGACCTTATAATTTTTAATTTTTAAATTTTAAATATTTTTGTGATTCTTAAACAATTTATAATTTGCTATTTTTTTAAAATATCAATAGTTTCAATTTTGACACTATTAAATTATTTGAATTTAAATTAAATCCAAACATAAGATATATTCGTATCAGAATATTTAATATATTTATCACTTGTAATATTCATCTAAAAACTAAATGGATCACAATAATGATTTTCATATAACATTTATTTTAAAATTTTTAAAACCATTTATTTTATATTTTCCTTAATAAAGTAATTACTGCAACATTTTTGTATAAATATTTAATATAATTATTTGTTGAATAAAAATAAAAAATAAAATACTATGATTAAGATAAATCTAATATCGTCCATAAAAATAATTTTACTCAAATTTATCATCTTAAAATCACAACATTTAAATTGTTATGAAGGTGATAACTTTGACATCATTTAAAATATAATAATATAAGTGTCATAATAGCTTTTTTAAGGCTCCAAATGGTCAAATATTCGCCATTGTAGGATTATGGTTTAAATTTACATAGAAAATATTTTTTGGTAAGGTTTTTGTGCCTTTTATGGTCACCATTAGTTTAATAAAATCAATTTTATTGATTTTTTACTAAACAAAATTTTTCTGTATCACTATTGTGTCACCATTAATGATATAAATTTAATTCCTAAAAATTCTAAATAAATTCAAGTGATGTAGATAATTTAATTATATTTCCAGTGGCTATTTATTTTCGATGTTTTAAGACGTTTATCACTAAATTAATATTATTACACTTATATGATTTTAGAGAGTGACATGTGGTCACATTCTTTGTTTTAATAATAATTACATCATTTTCGAGGTCCAAATTCCATGAAATGAACCTATTGTGACCCTTAGCTGATATGGGTCTACTTTTATTCATCCAATATAATTTTTCCAAGAGTTAGGATAATTT
This sequence comes from Viscum album, assembly GCA_963277665.1. NCBI lineage: Eukaryota > Viridiplantae > Streptophyta > Magnoliopsida > Santalales > Viscaceae > Viscum > Viscum album. Next base: position 1,100,582,706 of record OY728157.1, read on the forward strand.
TATAACATTATTTTCACCCTTAATTACCTTATTTACCTTCAACTACGGTAAATAAAATTTACCGTAGTTACTATTAATACTGCCAAAATATACAAAGTAGCCTATTAACATAATTTGGAAATACTGATTCCAAAAATGGAATACATTTTTCCTAATATAAAACATGGAATATGTAGTAATTAATTTAAAATTAATCATGTTGTAGAAAAATACGGGTTTTTTGTTTCAAACATTGCAAAAGATAGAAATGATTTTACCTATGAATTTAATATAAAATTAATGACAATGGAATAAATTATATTAAATGGTAAAAATATATTCTATTTAAACATCAAATCCATTAAATATTATAATTTAACCATATAATTTAACTCGAGGAAAAAAGTTGTTTTTATTTAAAATTTTGCGTATTTTTAATATTCATCAAAATATGAACATTATCAGAAATATATAAAAAAATTATCCAACATAAATTTTTATATCCTGATTAACCATAAGTGGTTTATTTTTTAAAATTGAACTATTAAACTTGTCAAAACATAGAATTAAAATGGGTGCGCAACCAAAATGTAGCTAAACTGAATTTTTTTAAAAATACTTATTTGATCCGAAAAATTTATATTGTTCTCAAACCTCATTCTAGAAAATGTGTAAGATGAATTATAATTTTATAAAATTTAAAATGTATTTAATAATATTCATAATAGCATGTTCACAATATTATAACAATATATCATTGTTTAGTGAAACTCAGTATTTTGTACAACACACTCTATCGAGAAAGGTCGCTCTTTAATGTAATGCAAGCCAAGTCAGGTTTATGTTTAGGGAAAGCTTCCTTAGGTGTTGTGTATAACATAATATAAATATTATTAAGTTATACATTTATCATAATATATACTTGTTGTTGTGTAAAATGGATTTTATTTTAAGGAACAAGATATTTTGTGCATCACAAGCCAAAAATAGTGTTGGATATACTACAAGCTAATACAATCTTGCGTATAACGCAAGATAATCTTGGTGAAGCATAAAACAAAAGAATCCATTAAATTAAAAGGATTAATTTTCATAAAATTTTGGGGTGTTACATTCTACCCCCCTAAAAATTAATTTCTCCCTTCAAATTTTTATGGTTTATAATTGGTTTTCTACTTGAATGTTTCTTTCATAGAAACCCACATCGTAAAACGTAATACTAAAACGTCATTTTAATAAAAGGAATGTTTCAAAAATAACGGATACCCAATGTAACTCATCACTGAGTTTCCACATAGGATAACATAGTTTAAAAATAGATATGGAAGAGAAATAAAACCATTAATTTCTGATGGAGAGTGGTAGAGAATATGGCTATGAAAAAGCCAAAAATCACAAAGCCATAAATATGTGATGATCTAATGTACAATCTGATTCATCTGATATGAGTGTAATAGGACAACATTTTTTGTTTTCAATGTCATTTCCCTAAAGTTGATGAATATTTTTATAAGGATAAATACTTACTTGATTTCAGTGTAATATCATCATTCGTCATTCAAAGGTCAATTTCCATTTCATATCTTAATGAAATGAAGTTGATTTTGTCATTCGTGAAGTATTAGCAGATCATGTGATAGAATGATTGGTCATTCCATCTGACTCAAACATAAGGTTATCAAAAGTTATTAAATATATATAAGTCCATATATAGTGAGATTAATCATATATGGTTCCAAAAAGGGACTTATATGTTATCTATCATACCACTTAATAAAACTAAGTTCTACGAACCATGAACTTCTTGTAGGCTAGTGGTAGGCAATAAAGGCCTGTCTCACATCTGTTGTGGGTTTAATTCCAGCATCCTTTACTAATGCGATGGGTTGTTTCCCATCCTGCATGTTGTCCTTTTTCTAAAACTACACTATTATAACATTCTAGAAATAATATCGAAAAAAGGTTCTATCCTTAAACAATAGTATCTGATGTCCAACTTAATATATTTCAATCCATAAGCTTATCCAAAATACATCTGTCAAATCTCATAGTATAATGAAAATGATTACTAGAAATGTCATCTACCAAGAATTTGAATACCACCATTTATCCCCCATATATCATACGATAGATTTTTTTGGTCAAATTCCAAACATTTTAATACCTTAATCATGTATTATCTTGAAATATTAATTACCAAAGAACCTTAGTGAAAAAATTAATGTTGTCAAAAGTTAATTATTTTACATACCAAAATCCCAACATTTCTATATACTCAAACCATGATGTTGCTTTGTCCTTATATCAGTCATGAGCTCATTAATAATATCAAATAGATTATTTTCTCTGTACCCTTTCATTATGAACCTATCATCAGCTTTCAAAAAATATTTCAATCACTTTTCATGGTTACCAGTACCATATTCTTATGGAATCCACAATGGACCAATACAATGATTTTCCAATATACCATAAAAGAAACTCAACAACATTATTCTTGAATACAATTACCTAAACACTTCAATCCATCCTCTTTAATGATTGTCATGGAATAAGTCCTTCCTTGATTTAGAAGTAACCTCTTAGGTCCGAGAATTGAGTTGGGTAATGCCCATATTCTCCACAAATAAGACATTCAACTCCATAACATTCTATCACTCTATGACCCTTCTCCCCACATAGATAACATCTTCCCCTCCATTTGATGTATTCATCAAGTTTCTTATTCCCTTCTTTAAAAATCTCAATCTTCGTTTCTCTATGCTCCTCTTCATGCGAACATGAATAAAAGTCCATCTTCCACTTATTATTATTTGGTGAATTAGGAATACCACTAAAGATCAAATTGTTAATCATATATCGCATTGACGGATTCAGTATAATCACAATATCTTTCTTTCTATTCATTACACAACTTCGTTTCTCATTGTCACCAATTTTTTCATTGGATTCAACTTTTACCCTATTCCTTATGGTTCCCTCCTTTGACTGAAACCAAAAACCATGGTGTAAGAAATAGTTATAAATAACAAGGAACCACTTAGTCATAAAAATTATAACTTATCAAACATTCATTAATCCAGTACACCATAGGGTCAACCTATGTTATTCATGATTGTCAACATAATTCTAGTACTGTAACCTATAGTTATAGAAAACCTTAGTGACATCCCTAGACATACCTTAGAAATATCTATAGGGATCTCACTAATGTTTTCTCATCCTAGTTTCAAGAGGTTAACTAAACCATCGCTCTGATATCAAATATAATATCCCAAACATGACGTACATGGAAATTACATTACTTTTTCCAAAAACATAATACATGAAAAAACATACGCCCAAAGACAGTATTAGTTTAGTGTCTTTGGAAACTCAGAACATAATCTTCATATCATGGGGAAAGATCATAAACATTTACCATTAAAATCATCCCCTTTTTTTCTTACTTAAACCATTCTTTATATCATGAGGAAAAGGAAAAAATAAAAAGGGTGAGCTAAAATGCTAAGTAAGGGTAAATATGGAGAACTTAAATACAATCCCTAAACATTTTAATGTAAAAAAATGAACATAAAACATCAAAATATGGAGCAATGACATAAATCGTGGTAGTAAGTAAGGAATAGATAGTAAAATAACATTAATTAGTATAAAAAAATATTTCATTATGGAAAACCATTAAGCACATGATATGATTTCCATAGTAGCCAAGGCATTGCTTCAAGACCATCATAGTGGACAATGTCCATTACTGAACCGGGTTTACTTTTCATTCCAACCTTGTATTACAAAACCATATTTTACTTTTCCTTCCAGACATTCCTATATCATGAGATATAAATCATTACCTATTTCATTGGAGTTTGATATATGTCCCACCTATCTAATAATTAAATCATTCTTACGTGTGCAACAAAATAAACAGAAATCATTCATCATAACCTAAAGAATAAAATGGGTTTCATAAACATAATCCCATCATAACACAATCCATTTAAACCAAATGGATATCATTTCATCATAAGAAAAATCAGTCCATATTATTCTTGAAGCATAAATACATTTAATAATGTCATCATAGATGGAAAATAGTTTTAATAAAACACTTGAAATGAATTCTTGAGGAAAATATCCTTTCTTCTTCCAAATCATTTTTTTTCTCAAAATCAAATGCCATTTAAAAGAAAACAATATTGTTGAAAATAATCATGAAATAATGTATGGGATGCTTCATGAAAATAAGGAGTTATGACTCCGTAATAATTTGTTCATGTTGTATAAGTAAAACAACATTCTCCTTGTACTTTTTCCCGAAAAGTCAAAAAGTACCACATATGGTAAAGAAAAGAAAGAATCCTTCCATAACCTAAAGTAAAAGTCAAAAAGGGGTAATCATGACTTTAAAAATACATGGAAGAATATTACACACTTTATGAAAACATTTTCATTGACATGGATGAAAAATATAACCCCAGTAAATACTTACGTATAAGCAATCCCGGATAAAAATTAGATTGCAATATTATCCCTTACCTAATGTCCAATTCATTCCGTATGTGTGTGAGACTCTTGTATATTGGGTTTAAACATATTATTAACTTTTAACAGAACCATAATAATATTGATGATATCATATATGATTCAATTATGACTTTATATTACCCATTCATTTGTCAATTCAATGTTAAAGCACCGTTTTAGGTAAACTCATTTCATATATCATACGTGTTTGGACTTTTTTTCTTGATATTATTACTTATATCATGATTTAATTACTTAAATATTGTAAAAAATGATTTATATATCATATATATTTAGTATATATATATATATAATAGATAGATAAATGTAATGAAATACACCGTTCATGGAGACGGTAGACCGTACGTACTCATGAATGTTGTTTTCCTTTCCTTATAGACATTAATGGAAGTATTTAGAAGATATATATATTTATATATACATAAATCCAGTAGCTTTATTATGTCATATATTTCATTATTATTCATTATATATACTTTATAATCCATCTTGAATGTATAACATGGAGAATGAATCTCAACGTGTTGTGGAGATGGTAATCTGTATGCACGCATTAGTGATGATATCATTCCCATAATTATTGAATGGAATTATAGTGGATGATATAATATCTCAGAATTACTATCATGTTATAATAATCATATATAGTTATTATTTCCACCATTATACCCATCCATATATGGTGGTGTTGGAAAAACAGATTACACTATAGTGTGGACATGGTAAGCAGGACGTACGCACAGAAGGTGATTTCATTTTTTAGGATGGATATGTAAGAAAACAGATCATCATTTCAGGTATGTTTTTTCTTTTCTGGTCGTTTTTGAGAAAAAGATGAAAATATGGAAATTTTCAGAGTACACACAATTTACTTTATAAGTACACACCGTGTACTTTGATGCAGTGCCATGTCGTGTGCTGGCCGTGTCTCGTCCACACACACGGTCTGTAGAGGCGCTGTGGAGGCCACTTAAATAGGACTATGTAAATTCCAAGTACATGCTGTGTACCCAAGAAGTACACACCGTGTAGTTTCTTTTTTTCATTAAATGAATCAGGGTCGCACCTAATCGACAGAATTGTCTTCTTCACCAGTTTCCTCGACTGAGAGCGACCAGTACGGACGTGGAACTTCTCCGAGCCACCGTGCCTCTGTCCGTTCTATGAATCGACCACCATTGATTGTAATGGGACCACAACAGAAAGCTCTTCCTTCTCCTAGAGCTTTGTTTTCCAATTCCTCTTCTTTATCTAGTTATCGTGGGTTGAACGTTTTGTGCGTTTCAATAAATCCACACCGTTATAAAGAGAATCAATCCTCATTGTCCAAGTATATTGATCTCCTAATATCAAGGTAGGTGGTTTGTGCCTTACCTTTAGAAGTCATTGAGTTTTATCTGAAAATTCCACCAATACCCGTGAACGGGGTATTGCGTGTTTACCATTTTTCCCTGTTGTTTTCCTACTATTTTTTGTATGCTTCTGTAGAAGTAATTTGATCATGTTTTTGGATAATTGTGGTGATTGGATGATTTTCCCATGACTTTTTCTTGTTACAACCTTTGGGTCGTGTTAGCCTTTGTCCTTTATAACTATTTTCCAAGACTTGTGACCATAGGATGGAATGATATCCTTGACATTCTTGTTATGTTGTAGACTGGTTAGCCAAGTAGTTCTGTAGGTGTACTTGGGCCTTATAGCATTATTATGGGCTGACTGGCATGAGACCGTGAGAACCTGGTGTTGTATACTATAAGGGATAGAATTAGTGAGCTTCCCAGAGATTATTGGATATTATATACTATAATAGGGTAGATCGAGTGAGCTTCCTCAGAATGTCTTGGACATTATAGACTACTGGGGATAGACCGAGTGAGCGTCCCAGAGAGTCTTGGATATTGTATACTATAGAAGGTTATACCGAGTGAGCTTCCTCAGAGAGTCATTACTTTCTTTTAATTTCCTTAAAACCATTCTAGGATATAGAAGGAATTGACTGAGTGTGATTCCATAGAGAGTCTGTGATAGACCTGAGACTATAGGAGTAATTGACCGAGTGACCTTCCTCAGAGTGTTTCTAGACCTTAGGGATATAAGAGGGTTAGACCATGTGATATGACTCAAAGATTCCATGACTACCCTAGACAATAAAGGGTATTTTACCAAGAGAGCTTCCCCAGAGAGTCTTATAATTTCTTATGACCACACCAGAGGTGTTAGGCTGAGTGCCCTTCCTATAGGGTTGTTGGTATTTCATGGATATGACCAGAGGGGTTAGTGGCGAGTACATCCCATAGGGGTTCTTGTTGTGGTTAGTTATTTGGTTCTCTGCTACTTGTTGTTCTTTGGAATGATTACTGATGTATGTCATTGGATTACTGATTACTGCATACTTCATGCGGTTTACTGTTACTATTTACTATTACTGTACTATTACCTACCAATACTCACAGACTGTAAGGCATAGATCTTCGGGTGGTTTCCTACTAGGATTAGTCTCACACCTTGTTTGGGTAATGCTTTTGTGGCCAAACAGACTATGTTGTTGTAGGCATAGACAAGCACAAGCGCCGTTCGACTTCTGGTACTTGATTTCTTTGGATTATAAGAGCATGGGACAAAGCTGAGGCTAGAGATGTTGAGGAGTTGCTTATTTTCCTTTTTTGTACTTTTGTTTTGTTTTTTATTCAGAATTGTGACCGGTTTGGCTTCTTTCCTAGACATATGTATCGTGCATCATTTCATATATACATGTGTTCTCTAGTTGTTTATTATATTAGTCTTCCGCTGTTTTTTGTTGTTGGATATTTACTGTTTCCGCATTTGTATGTTTTGTTTAATTTTGCTGTGTACTATACCAATGAGGTCCTATTTAACCCACTATCACACCCATGGCCCCCGCTGCTAGTCGGCATCCTCTGGCATTTGGGGAAATGCGCTTGAGGCCATGTGACCAACCGGGTACGGGGTTCCTTTGGGTGGCATCCAAAACCGAGAAGTTACATTGTTGTATCAGAGGGACTCTATTCTTTTGATTTACTGTTTGGATCCTTTATCCAGGGATAGGATGGATTCAGTACTTGGTAATAAGCGGCGCCCGGGATTTGCTAACCTATGTACAGGGAAAATCCAATCTACCTCGTTTATTGTCCTTTTCTGGTTTTATGATTTTACGGTTGATATAATTTCACCCAGAGTGATTCACATGCCTTGTGTTGTTATTATTGCTGTTATTGAGGTTCTATATCTGTTTCAACCCAATGAGATGAGGGTATTCCATATCATGTATCATATAGGAACTTGTTAGAAATCGCATGTCATGCATTCTTGCAATGCCATCTATGGTGCAATAGGGATTTCATGTTGTTGTGATAAACGTTGTGTAGATTATGCATGCTGCTGTGATATTTGTTTGATAGAATCCCTGAGGATTAATAGAGAATTGTTTGTATTGTACCTTTAATTAAACGAACACCATATTTTCATTCTTGAGGTGTCATGGGAACTCATTAATCGGACTTTGCTAGATCATTGACTTGATTCCCTTGTATTTTCTATGTATGAGATTCCAAGAATAGATTCGCGAGGAGTATGGGCCCCCACGGATCGGAATTTGGCACCTCCATGCTTTTTTCAGTGTTTTCTGAGTTTCGGTGCATTTTCTAAGCTACTTCTCTGAAAACCCCAGAATACATGGCGTGTACTTGACTACACGCCATGCAGTTTTTAACCGTGTCACTGACTGTGTGAGAAGAAACACGAGGTGGTGAATTTTTTTTCAGAAACACGCCGTGTATTGTAGTTTCACTTATGTAATAATGAACCATGTACCCAGCCGTGTCGCTATCAACATGTGTCGGGGAAGCTCGCATAGTACATGTCGCATTGGGTATGAACACACTATGTAGCCTCGATCTAGATACCCCGCCGTGTCACGAACAACACGGGATAGTGATATATTCTTCTATACACTCCATTTTTGTTCGGAACACGCCGCGTAAGGTTCAGCTAGGTACCCAGTCGTGTAACTAACAACACGGGCCGTCGTAACCTTGTATAGTACACGCTGTGTCCTTAGTGAATACGCCGTGTAGTCTAGGGTTAAAAGGATCGTGTGGGCAAGCTGTATGTGGACACTCAGGCAAGGGAGTGTAGATCCAGTACTCGTCGTGTGTGGTACAACACACAGTGTATTCTGGGGTGTTACACGTCTAGTTATGGCTGAAGAACATGCCCATGTGTCTGTCTTAAGAAGGAACGCCATGTGGTTTTATACAAGACGTGTAGTCGTGTTCTGTAGAACATGTTGTTCTTACCTCCTATTTCTGTTTTGTGACCTTGTGATCTCAGTATTTGTTAATCCTGATCTAATGTGTGCTTTTGATCTTTCTGAGCTATGCCTCTGAGACGTCCTCCAGTTGTTCATCAGCTGCCAGAAGGTGATCAGACACCAGATATGACCGATCAAGGACCACATGCAGATCCAACTACAGATCCTCATATTGGGCCAGCCTTGGAACTAGCTGTTATACTCGTTGCAGGCACTGATGCATAGTTTAGGGAGGACTTCATGGTGATGATGCATACCTTCCAGGGAGTGCCGCCTCCTGCCCCGTCGATGGCTGAGTTGACATAGGTTTTCCAGCAACAACATCCTCCTACATTCTCAGGGGATGGAGGACCCCTAGCTGAAGAGTCATGGTTAGAGGCCACACTGACGATCTTCGAGAATCTGGAGATACCTCCAGAGAAAAGGCAAAAGATGGCTTCTTATATGCTCTGAGACACAGCCAAGACGTGGTGGGAGGTAATCTCACAGTCTGGGCGCCAGAAGAGTATGTCTTGGGATGAGTTCTGGCACATCTTCTTCGATTAATTCTACCCATAGACCTTGAGGGGAAAATGGTCATGAGAGTTTATGAGTCTTGAGAAGGGTACTCTTTCTGTTATGGAGTACTCATCTCTCTTTACCGAGCTAAATCTCTTCATGCTGATTCCAGCAGGTGAGGAGTTGTTCCTTGCTAGAATTTTTTATGACGGTCTCAGGTTTGAGATCTGTTCCCAAGTGAATATATTCAGGTTGACATCGATCTCCTCTATTGTCAACCAGGAGCTGATCACTGAGAGCCATTTGAGAGATTCTGGTGCAGTGAGCCATGGTGGTTCATCATCCAGAGTCAGTGCTCCTCCTACTGATATTAGGAAGCACCATAGGGAGTCTGCTCGAGGAGATCAGGGGAGGAAGAATGCCGCTTCGAGCAGCCAGGTAGTATGATACCAGTGTGGTTGGAGTGGGAATACTAGGCCTCAGTGCCAGAGAGACCCGATGGAGTGTGGATCTTGCAGCACGATGGGCAATCTTTAGCGTTTTTGTTAGATCTTCTCGCCTATAGCTGGTAGAATGGGTTCTTCTATGACCCCGTGATCAGAATATATATCGACAATTTCTCAGTAGTCTGAGAATTGGAGTTCTTCCGACCGTTTAGGCCAAGGTGGAGGTTGCGGCCGGGGTGGTTAGTCAACAGGTTACCCGCGACAACAGAATGGACCAGCTCCGAGTGTTCAGCCAGGGGCGTAGGGCCGCGGTACAGGCCATACTCTTCCCATGGATCAGACCCATGTAGAACAAGATCCCGACCCTTCTAAAGTTCTAGGTACGATCTTAGTAGCCTCAGTTTTATATTCATCCCTTTTCAATAATGGTGCATCACATAGTTTTATCTTTATTACTGTTGTGGACAACCTTGGGCTCTGTATCATTTCATCTGCCAACATGTTGTCTCTGGATACACCATTTGGAACGTGGAAATCTAGCATACATAAGTGCAGAGAGTTCCATCTTGAGGTTGCAGGGTGTCACGTCGCATGGGACCTCTATGTCCTAGAGATTACATGCTGTAACGAACTAGCCTGAGTCGAACCTGAACCGGTCACCCAAGCCGGTCGGCGGCAAGTCCCGAGGTGCGTTCTTGATCCCCACGGGATAGAAACTAGTGTCGAACATCAAAATTTAACAGGTGGGAAAATATTTGCCCAAAATAAAAACAACTAAGCAGCGGAAAAGAAAACAACACTAAACATACCTCCACGTGACCCTTCAGATCACCTCCCGAACAAAGGCCGACTTTTCTCCAACAACAAGCAACTCATCCAAGAAAACCTGAGAAAGGAGACCTGCAAATGAAATGATAAAATAGGCATGAGCGTTTAAAATGCTCAGTAGGAATGCCAAAATAAACCACAGAACCCAGCATCTCCCTTCCCTAAGAAATCCATTAACCCAAGTTTGAAATACAATTATAAAAGTAGGTTTTTCGCATTCGAAAACAAGCAACATTTTTTCCCCATTTAAACACCCCACTCACACCAAATACCATTTTTTTCCAAATACATTTTTTATTTCATAAATAAAATCCAAAATAGAATACACCAATATTGTGCTAGCGTAAAACAAGTAAAAGTGCAAGATGAAAATAAACTAGTGCATGAAAAGTAAACAAGTAATGAAAATAAACCAGTCACCATGGGTGATCCTTGACATCCCTAGAAAACCCCTGGACGTACTCGGTTTCGGAACCACCTGCCGGCGTATGGTGAAGCTCCTATGTTTATAACCAACTAGCCTCCCTAACTGACCAATCCAGTGGCAAAGCCCACTTAGACTATCAACAAATCCAGGGGGTACCAACCCGTCTAATCGGGGTTGATCAGCAACCATCACTTGATCTCTAAAAGTTTCCTAGGATCCTCTGGTGGTTATAATCATACTATGTAAGTAGGAGGCCCTCTCACACGTGACTCATCTCACCGCACTTTCCTACCCCAAACACAGATGCTTCCTATGCGTTCACCCATAAAGGGTTACCCTAGATAGGAGCTCCCCCAAATACATATTCAAAAGTTTCACATTTACAAATAGTCAACTGTGACGTCATGCCATGAAATCATTAAAACCATTTGATTACCTTTTCAAAATACTAATTTTGTTAAATGGGAATATATTAATCAAAACATCGTCATTTCAAAGAATCAACACAAACATTACATTAAAGCTGAAAGTGCCAAACAGGCCGTCACATTCCAACACACACCCAAAACACACCTCATTTACCAACTTGGTCTTTACCCTTCCCAATTCCAACTTTTATTTCAAAACAGGATGAAAAGAACACAATACACATAAAGATGTCAAAAAGACTTCCTTACCATAAAAAAAATTGTTCTTTATGAGACACCAATACCATTTGAATACACGATTCACAATCACGCACACATTTTAATAAATCATTTAAACCATTTATAAAACACTTCTAAGTAGCACAACATGGTCTTCTACCACACAGACATCCAAAAGACTCTTTTGAAATCAGAATCACACTAAAGCCCTTCCAAGATAAGTTTTTCATCTCGCACAATTTATCAAATGCCATTAAATGACTCAACAAGGGTTCGCACATAAATGACACCCCATACCTCATTAAAAAATCATCCTAAAACCAAATACATGACAATTAATTCATGAAAAACACTTTTCGTAGTACACACCTAACCCGTAGAACATGTTATAATGCAAAAACAAATATAATAATTTTTTTAAACAATATTTAAATAGGAGATCATTTCTAAATATACTCACAACAAATTCTATCAGTTTGAAAACACCATACCTGACTAACATCATACATCATGGAGTAATGAATCATATTTAAAAAAACATCCAAGTTAATTTTGATGCCTAATCAAACACATCATCGTAGATGCATGCAGATGTAAACTAGGAACTAACTCAAAGCATACTATTAACAAACTCTAAAAATTTAAGAACACTATTTCTGTTAAATTAAGGGCATAACGAGATTGAAAATCATGTTTCAAAACTAAATGAAAGAGGGAAAGTATTAATGGAGTGCTCCGGAATTGAAATACGCGAATTCACCTACCTCAAACCAAGAGAGGACGTGACCGAACCCCAACAGAATGTTGAGCATGCCTTGCAGATCAATCATGCATGCTTAACGACGAGAAAAGACACATGACACACAATAATGACAATATTAATATCTATTAAAAATAAATAAAACACCAATTATGATGGAAAAAAAATACATTAGGTGTGATCTGAGTGGTCTGGTTGGACAGGGGGAGTTGTCAGTGAGGTAGGGAGCAGAAAGGGGAGGTGGCAGATCTCAGGGGGTGAGGGGTTTGCTGGAACCTGCGAGGAGGTGTTGGCACGGGGATCAGGGCGGCTGCCAGGATAGTGCGATCGGTAGGGGTGGGGGTTGCGCCGAATTGGGGGAAGAAGGGTGGGTGCTCACACAGCAGCGAAGGAAAAGGGGGGTACCGGGGGTGTGATGTGGGGATAAGGCAGGGGCTGAGTGCGGCGGGGCTTCGGGTGCGGGGGAAAGGAAGAGTTGTGGGGCGAGGTGGGGAGGCGGGAGCTGGGGCGTGGCCGAGGTAGAGGGGGTTGGGTGCGGCGAGGCGAGGCGGGGAGGCGGAACCCAGGGCATGGCCGAGGTAGAGGGGTTGGGCATGGCGGGGATATGCGGGGAGGCGAAAGAAGGGGGGGTGGTGCAGGGTGCGACACGGGGAGGGGGAGACAAGGAGCACCGCGGAAAGGGAAAGGGAAATGGGGGGGGGGGGGGGGCTGGGTAGGATTAGGGTTAGAGTAGGGTTCTTTTTTTTTCATTATTCTTATAATAATAACAATAATAATAATAATAACAAAAAGAATAACAATATTAATAATAATAATAATACCATAAAATGATAACCATAAAAATAATAATATTATAAATAATAATAATATTATAAGAATAATAAAAATTAATATAAATAACCATTTAATAATAACGTGAGCCAAAACAAATTATAAAAATAAAAATTATAAAAAAATAAAGGGGAGAACTTGCCCGACACCCGGGCCAACTGCACGGTGACCACGCATGGGTTCGAAACCCAGAAAAAGCATTAAACGAAAAATGTTTTAATTTGGAATGCAGCCCGGACTGCGGCTAGAACACTCGTAATAATGAAAAGAAACGAAAATAATAATAATTGTAAAAATAAAATAAATAGAAAAGGGAGTCTATGACAATTCTCCCCACCACAGACACTTTCGGCCCCCAGAAAGTCACTCTGCTGAATGATGGACAAGCCAAGAATCAATGCCCGACTGAAATTGAAGGGAATCATAGTAAAAAACAATGGGAGAACACGAAAGGGTTCTCCCCACCATATGATATCAACTAGTGCAAAAATTTGACACTCAAACACACCACCCCGAAAGGGGGGGGGGCGACGCGGGAACTCCCAAACTAAGCTTTATAGCCTGAGTGAAACAAAGTATCCACTAAAACATGGAATTCTGGACCTACACCAAAACCCCGAACACTAGGGAAAAAGAAAACTCTATGATGACATAACCCATGAAGTAATCCCAGTCATTATCACAACATCGTTTCTCCCAAGGACACATACATATCAAACAAAAAATAGTCAAACTGAGATCAACTCACCCAAGATCCAAACACACCTTTAAGAAAAACGTACAATTCAGAGAATCATAATTCAGACAAACTAGACTGTTTGGATTACAACGAACACGTCCATCCCAACTTCATGACAGAAAAAATGAACCTACAACAATGCCAAAACATTAACAGTGGAAGGAAGAGAACAGAAGGACATTAAATGTTCTGTTGCCAACACGGAACATGAAACCCAAACTGAGGCATCACACCCCCGACAACTCTTGACTGCGCGCGAGCTTCACCCCAATACCTGTGGTTGGGGCTCTGATGGTTGAAGCATCTCCTGCCTCATAGTCAGGCACTATAATCTTCTGGTGATAGTGTCTTCCTCAGGTGACGCATCCTACAAAGCTTCTCTAGATGACCCAGACACCTGCAATGATGGCACGTCTTCGGAGGGGTGTGACATGACGGCTCATATGCCATAAACATCCATACTGATGGTACACCATTAGATGTTCCGATTAACTGGAAGTTAGAGCCACTAAAAAGAACTAGTTAAAAACAAATTTACCTAACACACTCTGCTCGTCATATGGGGGACCTTCACGATCAACTGGATACAGTTTATTGCCATCCGTTTACGCTCTGGAGACCAACTCATCTAAGAACACCCAATGCACCAACTTCTCAAAAGTGATGCTCCCAAAAGGGAGGACTCACTCCTTGATCTCTGGATGAAGACACCTGATGGAGGGAGGAGTCTTCATCAAATCTTGCGACGCTACCTCTGGAAATAGAGACACAAGATCCTTGAATTGGTGAACCTACGCTTTCAACGCCTGTTGGCCCTATTGATTACGTATAAGCTCTTCCACATTCTTCGTCTTCCCCTCTTCATGTATAAATCTTAGGACGAAGACGACTTTAAAGAAAACCCACGTCATCCTAGCTTGCAGGGATGGCAGGGCGAACAACTCTCACTCGTCCAAAGATGAACCCTCGAACAAACTGAAAACAACATGCACTCAAACAGCATCTGGAGTTCCCATTAACCTGAAGATGCACTCGACCTGTTCAAGTCACTCTACTATCTCTATCAGACTCAAATCAACAAGAAGGGCATATTATGTCCGAGGAGGACCAAAAACTGGGCCTGAGTCATCAAAATTTTGTGGACCTTTCTGGGCGGCATTACTGAACAACATATAAAACCCCAATCCGAAACTCATATCAATCGAAGCAACATCAATACATCATCCGTATCCAAAACAACCAGCTCGAAAACCAACACAAACCAAAATTCCCCTTTTCATTTTAGATTTCAAAACCACCCATTTTATTGATTTTTTTATTTCAAGACCCCTTTCTTTCAAGACCACTTTACAAATACCAAATCCACTTATCAAACCAAAATCACATTCCAAAAACATTTTCCACTTTAAAATAAAATTTAGAAAACAAGGTCAAGTCTTTAATTGAAAACAAACCTTGGTAATCTCATGAACTTCTACATATGTCTTCATCGACATTCATTAACATGAACCAACACGCACTTTCCACACATCCTCTAACATGTGCAAACGTTCATAAAGAATACGTGAGGTTTCACCCCAAACCACTCTCGACCAATTTCCATGAAAACACCAGTTTTCCCAATCTAAAAGCATTCAGTTTTAAAACTCATTTCATAAATTTGAAGTCATTTAAAAGAAATCATTCCAATTTTTAAAAACCTTTTTTTCATTTCCAACAACGCACTTACACCGACCAAAACGAATGCAGCACCCAAATTTGCATCAACCACTAGAGTGAGAGACTAGTAGTCATGCTCAAACTGGTGACATGGTAGTGGGAAATGTCCCATGTTTGTGTCAACCATTAGGAGGAATTCAAAACGTGCACTCAGACTCCACATGGATCACTACACCATGGGAAATCAAGATGTAACATCGGCTTGCCTCCATTGTTGTCTCTCAATCCAAGACAAACCAGAAAGAGACAAGGACACAATTCCCAGACTACCCCTGGCGACTCTAGGTGTGGAACGGGCGAGGATTCAGGACATACTTCCCGTACCTACCTCTCGAGTCCTGACAGTCCTAATATCCACCTAACAAAAAACCCAAATAACAAGAACCTCCTCTGATACCATTTTGTCACGAACCAGCCCGAGTCGACCCTGAACCGGTCAACCGAGCCGGTCCGCGGAAAGTCCCGAGGGGCGTTCCTGATCCACACGGGCTAGCAACTAGTGCCAGACATCAAAATTTAACAGGATGGAATGATTTTTCCCAAAAGAAAAAAAAACTAAGAAGTGGAAAAGAAAACAACACTAAACATACATCCACGTGACCCTTCAGGTCACCTCCAGACCAAAGGCCGACTTTGCTCCAACAACGAGCAACTCAGCCAAGAAAACCTGAGAAATGAGACCTGAAACTGAAATGATAAAATAGGCGTGAGAGTTTAAAATGCTCAGTAGGGATGCCAAAATAAACCACAAAACCCAGCGTCTCCCTTCCCGAAGTAATCCATTAACGCAAGCTTGAAATACAATTATAAAAGTATGTTTTTCGCATTCGAAAACAAGCAACATGTTTTCCACATTTAAAAACCCAACTCACACCAAATACCATTTTTGTCCAAAATCATTTGTTATTTTATAAATAATATCCAAAACATAATACACCAATGTTGTGCTAGAGTAAAACAAGTAAAAGTGCAAGATGAAAATAAACTAGTTCATGAAATGTAAACAAGCAATGAAAATAAACCAGGAACCATGGGTGATCCTAGACATCCCTAGAAGACCCCTGGATGTACTCAGTTTCAGAACCACCTTCCAGCGTATGGTGAAGCTCATAAGTCTATAAGCAACTGGCTGCCCTAACTGACCAATCCAGTGGCAAAGCCCGCCTGGCCTAACAACAAATCTAGGGTGTACCAACTCGTCTAATCAGGGTTGATCGGCAACCGTCACTCAATCTCTAAAAGACGCAAAGGAACCCATGGTGGTTACAATCATACTGTTTAAGTTAGAGGCCCTCACACGCGTGACTCATCTCACCGCACTTTCCTACCCCAAACACGGACGCTTCCTATGCGTTCCCCTAAAGGGTCACCCTAGACAAGAGCTCCCCCAAATACATATTCAACAATATCACATTTACAATGTTTCAACCGGGTCGTCATGCCATGAAATAATTAAAACCATATGATTACATTTTCAAAACACTAAAGTTGTTAAATGTGCATGTAGTAATCAAAACATCGTCATTTCAATGAATCAACACAAACATTACACTAAAGCTGAAAGTACCAAACATGCCGTCACATTCCAACACACACACAAAACACACCTCATTTACCAACTGGGACTTTACCCTTCCCAAAACCATATTTTATTTCAAAATAGGATGAAAAGCACACAATACACATAAAGATGTCAAAAAGACTTCCTTACCATAAAAAAAACAACTGTTCTTTATGAGACACCATAACCATTTGAATACATGATTCACAATCACTCACACAATTTAATAAATCATTTAAACAAGATAAGTTTCGCATCTCGCACAATTTATCAAATGCCAAAAAGTGACTCGACAAGGGTTCACACATAAATGAAACCCCATACCTCATTAAAAAATTTATCCTAAAACCAAATATATGACAATTCGTTCATGAAAAACAATTTTCGTAGTACACACATAACCCGTAGAACATGTTATAATGCACAAACAAACATAAAATTTTTTAAAGAATATTTAAATAGGAGATCATTTCAAAATATACTCATAAATAAATTCTATTAGTTTGAAAACACCATACCAGACTAACATCATACATAAAGGAGGTATGAATCATATTTAAAAAAAACACCCAAGTAAATTTTGACGCCTAATCAAACACATCATCACAGATACATGCAGATGTAAACCAGGAACTGCCTCAAAGCATACTTTTAACAGACTCTAAAAATCTAAGAACACTATTCTACTTAAATTAAGGGCATAAAGTGACTGCGAATCAAGTATCAAAACTAAATGAAAGGGTGAAAGTATTAATAGAGTGCTCCGAAAATGAAATACGTGAATTCAGCTACCTCAAACCAAGAGCGGACGTGAAAGAACCCCAATGGAATGTTGAGCAATGCCTTGCGGATAAATCGCGCATGCTTAACGATGAGAAAAGATACATGACACACAATAACGAAAATATTAAGATCTATTAAAAATAAATAAAACACCAAAGATGAATCAAAAAATACATCAGGTGTGATCAGAGTGGGCTGGTCGGACCAGGGTAGTTGCAGGCGAGGTAGGGAGCAGAAAGGGGAGGCGGCGGATCTCTGGGGGGGGGGTGGTGTAGGGTTTGCTGGAACTGGCTAGGAGGTGCTGGAACGCGGAGCAGGGTGGCTTCCGGGACAGTGCGGTCGGAAGGGCTGGGGGCTGTGCCGAATCGAGGGAAGAAGGGGGGGGGGGGGGTGCTCACGCAGCGGCGAAGGAAAAAAAGGGGGTGCCGGGGGCATGATGCGGGGATAAGGCAAGGGCAGAGCGCGGCGGGGCTTCAGGTGTGGGGGAAATGAGGCGCTGGGGGTCGAGGCGGGGAGGCAGGAGCCGGTGTGTGGCCGGGATAGAGGGGGCTGGGCGCGGTGGGGCGAGGCGGGGAGGCGGAAGCCGGGGCATGGTCGAGGTAGAGGGGCTAGGCGCGGCGGGGTGATTCGGGGAGGCGGAAGAAGGGGGTGCTGCAGGGTGTGACACAGGGAGGGGGAGGCAAGGAGCACCGTGGAAAGGTAAAGGGAAATGGGGGGGGGGGGGTGCCGGGTAGGATTAGGGTTAGAGTAGGGTTCCGTTTTTTTCTTTTTTTCATTATTCTTATAATAATAATAATAATATTATTATTATTATTAATATTAATAATAATAATAATAAATAAGAATATTAATAATAATAATAATACCATAAAATAATAACCATAATAATAATAATAATATAAATAGTAATAATATTGTAACAATAATAAAATTTATTAAAAATAACCATTTAATAATAACGTGAGCCAAAAAAATTAACAAAAATAAAAATTATAAAAAAATAAAGGAGACCACTTGCACGACACCCGGGCCAACTGCGCCGCGACTGCCAACTGCGCGGCGACAACGCATGGGTTCGAAACCCAAAAAAAGCATCAAACGAAAAAAAAATCCGGGGCGCAGCCCGGACCGCGACGCGGACACTCAGAACAAAGAAAACAAATGAAAATAATAATAATCATAAAAATAAAATAAATAGAAA
Source organism: Viscum album (assembly GCA_963277665.1). Classification (NCBI taxonomy): domain Eukaryota; kingdom Viridiplantae; phylum Streptophyta; class Magnoliopsida; order Santalales; family Viscaceae; genus Viscum; species Viscum album. The sequence continues at coordinate 1,100,602,000 of OY728157.1, forward strand.
AGGGAAGTTGTGACATTACATGATGTGATTTCATTCTCGGTATGGACAGGTTAGTTCCCTTCCAGGCAGTCGTCGATTTCTATCGCCGCAGAGTGAGTTTTGTATCACCAGATGGAAGATCATTCTTTTATAAGGGAAAGTGGGATATCCAGGCGGGTAGATCTGGAGTAGAGCATCATGGGCTAGGAGGAGTTATAGCCAAGATTTCTAGTCTTTATCTGGATGACCAGGGGACTTCACATTTAGACATTCCTCAAGTGGTGGATTGTTTTAGGGATGTCTTTCCCAAGGACATTTCAGGTCTGCCTCCATAGTGTGTGGTAGAATTTTCGATTGAGCTCGTTTCAGGGGAGGAACTCGTGTCCATTCCTCTTTATAGGATTGATACACCTAAGTTGCAGGAGCTCAAGAAGCAGTTGGAGGAGTTGCAGGAAAAGTGTTTCATCTGACCTAGTACTTCTCCTTTAGGTTCGCCTATCTGGTTTGTGAAGAAGGCATACAACACACTTAGTCTTTGCGTGGATTATTGGAATCTAAACCAGTTGATGGTCAAGAACCGATGTCCCTTGCCGAGGATCTATGACCTCTTTGATCATCTTCAAGGAGCCCAGGTGATCTTGAAGATCAATTTAAGGCCCAGTTATCATCAGTAGCGCATTAAACCATCAGATATACCTCTTACATCCTTCAGGAGAAGGTATGGTCGATATGAGTATATGGTCATCCCATTCAATCTCATGAATGCACAAACAGTTTTTATGGCACTTGTGAACAGAGTGTTCCATCCATAATTGGACTCTTTCATGGTGGTCTTCATGGACGATATCATGTTGTACTCTCGTAGTCAACAGGACAATGCTACCCATCTTGAGATCATTCTGAGTATACTGAGAGAGCATCAGTTATATGATAATATCTCAAAATTCCACTTTTGGATAGATCATATTCACTTCATGGGTCAGGTTATCATAGAAACATGAGTATCTGTAGACCCAGGGAATGTGATATCTGTAGTTTCCTAGGAGTAGCAGAAGAATTTATTTGAGGTGAAGAGTTTTCTAGGGCTGAATGGATACTACACGCATTTCATATAGAAAATTTCATTCCATGAAGCACCACTGACAGGTCTGACCAGGAAAGAGGCGAAGTTCTTATGGTCAGATTCCTGTGAGTCAGACTTTCAATAGCTGAAGGGGAGATTGACGTCAGCACCAATACTAGTCTTTCAAGAGCTGGGAAAGAGCTATAAATACTACTGTGATGCTTCAGGTGTCAGTTTGGGAGTTGTGTTTATGCAGGGAGATGGAGTTGTTGCCTACGGGTCTCAGCAATTGGGGCCACACGAGAGGAACTACCCAACGCATGATCTGGAGTTGGCAGTTGTTTTTCACGCCCTTAGCTGTTGTAGATATTACCTTCTGCGAGATAACATTGTGGTTTTCACTGACCACAAGTGTCTCAGGTACATCTTCACTCAGTCTGATCTTAATCTGAGATAGTGTATATCGGTCGAGTATCTTCAGTCCTTCGACTTTGAGTTTGCCTATACGCCAGGAAATGGCAATGCTGTGGCTGATGCTTTGAGAAGGAGAACTCGAATTCAGGAAGTTCATGAGCCCATCAGTGAGTGGAAGCTTATGACTCTGTTCTCTGAGATACACATGGTGGTGCACGATAGACAGGGACAAATTTGTTTTCTTCTATATTTGTTACCACAACTCTTCTTGATCGGGTACAGATTAGACGGCTATCAAACTCAGATGTTCTTGTCTTACAGGAGAGTGTGTCAGGGGAGGATCCCTTTCCTAGATGGACAGTGTGCGAGGATGATATCTTTTGATTCCAAGGACATGTATGGATTACAGTAGACATATGTGAGGAGCTGATGCGTGATTTTCATTCTTCAGTTTGGGCAATTCATCCTAGCGTCACCACGATGAATCGTGATCTACACCGCCTGTACTGGTGTCCAAGTATGAAGAGAGATGTTTCTGTGTTCATCATGAGATGTTCTACATGTCAGCAGGTGAAAGAGGAGCATCATCGACCATCAGGGATTTTATAGCAGTAAACCATTCCCAAGTGGATGTGGGACGATGTCGTGATGGACTTCATGACCGGGGTACCGAGGTCACCTCGACGGAGTGATGTTGTTTGGGTTGTCATCGATAGGCTTACGAAGGTTTCTTACTTCTTGACGATCATTGGTACATTCAATGTTGATGAGCTTGGGCGGTTGTACATCCTATAGATTGTACATCCTCATGGATTTCCACACTCCATTGCTTCAGAGAGGGATTTTCATTTTACTTCTCGGTTCTGGAAGGGGATTCAGAAGGCTTTGGGTACACTAGTACTTTTGAGTACAGCATACCACCCCCAGACTAATGGCCAGTCCGAGCATATGATTCATGTGCTTGAGGATATTCTCCGAGCTAGCATTATAGACGTTGGAGGTTCTTGGGAGAATCATTTTACTCTTGTGGAGTTTTCCTATAACAACATCATTCAGATGACTATTCATATGGAACCTTACGAGGCTTTGTTTTGTAGGCCATGCAGATCACCTTTGTGCTAGCTGAAGGCAGGAGAGGCAGCTCCACTGGGAACTCATCTTGTTCAGGAGACCTCAGAGTAGATAGAGTTGATTCAGAAGATGATGGCTACAACACAGTCTTGATAGAAGTCTTATGCTGATCGGCGGAGACGACCTCTGGAGTTCGAGGTCGGAGATCAGGTTTTCCTGCGTGTCACACCGAGTTCGGGACACAAGAGGATTTAGAGATAGGGTAAGCCTTCACCATGGTATGTCGGGCCATTTGAGGTGTTGGAGAGAGTTGGGCTGGTTTCCTATCCGTTGCAGTTACCTCTAAGGTACTGGGCTATGCACGATGTCTTCCAAGTTTCTCAGTTCCGACGTTACTTTTCAGGATCGTCTCATCTCTTTCAACCCGAGGAGGTTGAGCTTAAAGTGGATGTGTCATTTGAGGATAATCCTATCAGGATTTTTGATCATAGTACGAAGGTTCTCCATGGTCGGTCTATTCCTCTAGTACGGGTGCTATGGCAGCACGAGCGAGTACAGTACAAGACCTGGGAGAGGGAGGCAGATGTACGATCGTAGTGGCCAGAGCTGTTTAGGGTCTCTTCTTCTATGCCTCGTTAGGGAATTTCGGGGACGAATTTGTTTAAGTGGGAAGTTTTTAAGAACCCAAATCTTCGTTCCATGTATGTTTTTCCTTTTCTAGTCATTTTGAGAAAAAAGATGATAATCTAGAAATTTTTTGAGTACATGTCGTGTACTTTATAAGTACACTCCACGTACATTGATGCAGCACCAGCCCGTGTGCTGGCCGTGTCCGAGCCACACACACGGTGTGTAGGGGCGATGTGGAGCCAACTTAAAGTGGAAAACAGAAAGGCCAAGTACACACTGTGTACCCCATAATTACATCCCGTGTAGTTTCTTTTTTTTTCATTAAAGGAACCGAGGTCGTGCCTAATTGACCGAAACGTCTTCTTCTCGAGGTTCCTTGACCGAGAGTGACCCGTACGGCCGCGGAACTTCTCCGATCCCCCATGCCTTCATCCGTTCTCCGGATCGACCTCTGTCGATTGCGTTGGGACCAAAGCGGTATGCTCTTCATTCTCCTAGATCATTGTTTTCAATTCAGCCTCTTTCTCATGTTATCATGGGTTTGACATGTTGTGCGTTTATGTAGATCTACATCATTATATAGAGAATCATGCCTTGTGTTCAATTTATATTCATCTCCTAGTATCGAGGTAGCTGTTTTGTGCCTTTCCTTTAGATTTCTTTGTGTTTTATGTGCAAGTTCCACCAATACCCGTTAACGGGGTATTGCGTGTTTACCATTTTTCCCATTTGTTTTTCTTCCATGCTTGTATGATTTTGTTGAGGTAATTTTATCATGTTTGTGGATAATTGTTATTCTTGGATGTTTTTCCCATTCCTTGTTCTTGTTACAACATTTGGGTCTTGTTATCCTTTGGTCGTTATACCTATTTCTATGCCTTGTTACCATAGGATTGAATGATACCCTTGACATGCTTGTTATGCTATACATTGGTTATCCAAGTAGCTCTGTAGGTTTACTTTATCCTTATAACATTATTATGACCTGACTGGAATAGGACCCTGCGAACCCGGTCCTATAGACTATAAGGGGTAGAATGAGTGAGCTTCCTAGAGAGTCTTGGATATTATAAACCACAGGAGGGTATACCGAGTGAGATTCCTTAGAAAGTCTTGTACATTATAGACTAAAGTGGATAGACAGAGTGAGATTCCCAGAGAGTATTGGAAATTATAGACTACAGGAGGGTAGACCGAGTGAGATTCCTCAGAGAGCCTTTACTTTGTTTGAATTTCCTTAAATCCTTTCCAGGATAGAGAGGTAATTGACTGAGAGTGCTTCCTTAGAGAGTTTGTGATACACCTGAGACTATACGAGGAATTTACCGAGCGAGCTTCCTCAGAGAGTTTCTAGAACATGGGGATATAAGAGGGTTAGACTGTGTGATCTTCCTTAGAGAGTCCATTACTACCCTAGACTATAAGGGTAATTGGCCGAATGAGCTTCCCCATAGAGTCTTATAATTTTGTATGACCGAACCAGAGGGGTTAGGATGAGTACATAGCCCAAAGGGTTGTTGGTATTTCTTGGATAAGACTAGAGGGGTTGGATGTGAGTACTTCCCAAAGGGGTTCTTTTTGTTATTATATGTTTCCTTCTCTGATACTTGTTGTTCCGTGGATTGATTACTGTTGTATGTCATTCTGTTACTGCTTACTACTTATTGCCTACTGTTTATTGTTACTATTTACTGCTTACTGTACTATAACCTTCCATATAATCACTGACTGTAAGGCACATATCAATGGGTGGTTGCCTATTGGGATACGTCGCAAACCATGTTTTATTCATGCTTTTGGGCACAAACAGACTATGTTGTTGCAGTTATAGACATTGGCAAGAGCCCTTCGACTTGTGGTACTTGATTGGATTGGAGTAGGAGAGAATGGGACCAAGCTGAGGCTTGCAATGCTGAGGAGTTGCTTATTTATCATTCTTTTGTACATTGGATTAGTTTTGTATTTAGTATTGTGACTTTTTTGGATGCTTTCCTATACATATGTATCGTGCATCATTTCACATATACATGTGTGCTCTAGTTGTTTATTGTTTTAGTATTACGCTGTTTATTGTTGTTGGATATTTAATATTTCATCATTTTTCAGTTTTGTTTACTTCTGTTGTGTACTCTTCCAATGATGGCATATTATCCCCAATATCACCCCCAATTCCCTCACTGTTAGTAGGAAGCCTCTAGCGTTTGGGTAAATGCACTTGAGGCCATGTGACCAACCGGGTACGGGGCACCTCTGGGTGGCTTTCAGAATCGGGATGTTATAGGATAGAAGATGAAATAGGGTTGATTCATATTTATAATAACATATCTGTATATGAATTATACTAATGTTATTACTTTATAATGAATCAAATAAAGAAGAGGTAGTATAAGAAGAAATAAATTTGAATGAATCGGTAAAAGATATTACCTCTTCCTCGACGCGCCTTTTCTTAACCTCCTCTTAGGGAAATAAAGTTGGTCTTTGAAGAAGACCATGACCTTTAATATGTTTCTAGGGAAGTGGAGAAGAGAAATGGAAATGATTTGGCTGAGCTTGAAGTATCAAAACTGTTTTTAAGAGGAGAGGGAGGAGGTTCCCATTTATAAAGCAGGAGAGGGTAACTTTTGGAAACCTAAAAATTATTATTTAATAATAAAAGTCAAACCCCACTTAAAAACCTCCAAAAAATGACACAATTCGAAGAAGAGATGATATAGGATTTTAATCTCATCAACTAATAAAATTTATAAATTTTTTATGTTTATTTTATACCTTATCATTTCGATTTATCCATATTTAATATATTTAATTTTAATTATGGTAATAAAATTCTATTTTTTGATTTGTAATAAATACATACTTATGTTATGTGAATTTTCCATAATTAGAGACATTATTACATTGTAGATGATATATTTTTTAATTTTAAATTATTAAATATTCTTGATATTTTTAAAAAATTTAATAATATTTTAGTTTTATAAAATATAAATAGGGTAAATTTTGACACAATTATATTATTTGAATTTAAATTAAATCCACACAGAATAAAGATTTGAAAAAAAAATATTTAATAGATTCCTAACATGTCATATTCATCTAAAATATTCTGGGAGCACATTAATTTGTTTATATAAAATTTATTTTAATATTTTTAAAACCATTTATTTGATATTTCCTTTAATAAAATAATCACTACATCATTTTTGTATAATTATTTAATAAACATGTTTTTTGAATAAAAAAATACAATGATGCAGATAAATCTAATATCATTCATAATAATACTTTGACTCAAATTTTTCATCTTTAAAACACAACATTTAAATTTTTATGAAGGTCAAAACATTGACATCATATAAAATAAAATAATATAAGTGTAATAATCGATTTTATAAGGCTCTAAATGGTCAAATATTCGACCATTGGATGCTTATGGTTTACATGTACATGACCAAAAAAATTTGGTCAGGTTTTTGTGCCTTTTTTGGTTAGTATAAGTTTAATAAAAATTGTATTATTGATTTTTAATTAAATAATCAATTTCTTCATCACTATTGTGTCACCATTAATGATAATTATTTAATCCCTAAAAATTCAAAATAAATTCACATGATGTAGAAACCATTATTAGATTTCTTGTGACTATTTATGTTCAGAGTTTAAAAAAGTTTATCATTAAATTAAATTTATTACACCTATAAGATATAAGAGAGTGACATGTTGTCAGTTTCTTTGGTTTTAATAATCATTACATACTTTTCATGGTCAAAATTCCATGAAATAAATCTAATACGACCCATAGGTTATATGGGTCAACTATTATTAATCCAATAATATTCTGGTAGGTGTTTGTATAATTATATAATATTATTTTTACCCTTAATTACATGATTTACCTTTAACTACGGTAAATAAAATTTACCTTAGTTACTATTCATAATGTCCAAAAATTAAAAGTATCCTATTAACATAATTTAGACATAATAATTCAAAATATAGAATCCATTTTTCTAAATTCAAAACATAGAAGATGTATTAATTAATTTGAAATTAATCGTGTTGTTGAAAAAACGGGGTTTTGTATAAATCATTGAAAAAGATCGAAATGACTTTACCTAAGAATTAAATGTAAAATTAATGATAATGACATAAATTATATTAAATGGTAAAAATATATTCTATTTTTACTTTAAAACGATTCAATATTATATTTTAACCATATAAATTATCTCAATGAAAAAAGTTGTTTTTATATAAATGTTAGCATATTTTTACAATTAATAAAAATATGAACTTTATCAGAAAAATATCAAAACACAATCCAATGTATATTTTTATATCCTGATTCACAAGAAGAAGTTTATTTTTCAAAAATGATCTTATAAAATTCTCTACAATTATATTTAAAATGGGTGCCATCAAAAGGCGGCTAAACTGCATTTTTTTAAAATACTCATGTTATCTGAAAAAATTATTTTGTTCTCGTACCTCATTCTAGAAATTGTGTAAGATGAATTATAATTTAATAAACATCCAAATTCAGTTAATACTATTCATAATGGCTAGTTGAAAATATTATAATAATATATCATTATTTAGTGAAACTCAGTATTGCGTATAACACACACTATCGAGGAAGGTCACTCTTGCATGTAATGCAAGCCCATTCAGGGTTATGTTTAGGGAAAGCATACTTTGGTGTTTTTTATAACATATTCTAAATATAGTTCAGTTATACATTGATCAAAATCTATACTTGGTTTTGTGTAAAATGAATTTTATTTGAATGGACTTGAAATTTTTTGCATCATAAGCCAAAAATAGTGTTGCGTATACTACATGCTAATACAAGGTTCTGTATAGAAGAATCTAATGTTAGTGAAATGTACAACAAAAGATATCAAAGAAATTAAAAACAATAATTCTCATAAAATATCATGGTGTTACATTCTACCCCCTTATAATGACTTTCGCCTTTGAGATTTGTCGGGGTTATAAATGATTTTCTACTTGAAAGTTTCTTTCATAAAAACCCACATCGTAAAAATGAATACTAAAACATCATTTTAAAAAGTAACATTTGAAACATAATGGATACCCAAATTAACTCATCACTCGGTTTCCACATAGGATAACATATGTGAAAACATGGATATGGAAGAGAAATCTCACCGCCAAGTTCTGATGGAGAGTGGTAGAGATTATGGCTTTCAAAGAGACAACAATCACAAAGCCATAAATTTTGTATGATCTAATGTAACATCTGATTCATCAGATATGAGGGTACTAGGATGACATTTTTGGTTTTCAAGATCATTTCCCTAATGTTGATGAATTTTTTCATAAGGATAAATACTTACTTGATTTCAGTGTAATATCATCATTGTTCATACCACGAACAATTCCCACTTCATATCTTAAAGAAATGAAGTTGAATTTATCATTCGGTAAGTATTAGAAGATCATGCGATAGAATGATAGGCCAATCCATCTGTCTCAAACATAAGTTTAGAAAAATTTATTAAATATACATAAGCCCATATTTGGTGAGATTAATAGTATATGGTTCCAAAAATGGACATATATTTCATCTATCATACTGCATAATAAAACTAATTTCTACAAACTAGATACTTCCTATAGGCCAGTGGTAGGTGATAAAGGCCTTTCACACATCAGTTGTGGGTTCGATTCCCACATCCCTGTCCGACGCGATGAGTTTTTACATGTCCTGCCGGTTGTCCTTTTTCTAAAACTACACTATTATAACATTCTAGAAATAATATCGAAAAAGGATCTAGCCTTAAACAAGACTATTTGATGTCCAATTAAATCCATTTCAATCCTTAGGCTTATCCAAAATACTTTTATACAATCTCATAGTATAATGAAATCGATTACTAGAAATGTAATCTACCAAGAATGTGAATACCATAATTTGACCCCCTTATAACACACGATATTTCGTGTTGGTCACATTCCAAACATGTGAATACCATAATCATGTATTCTCTTGATACATGAATTACCATAAAACCTTCGTGGAAACATGAATGCTGTCAAATGTTAATTACTTCCAGATACCAAAATCCCAAAATTTCTATATACTCAATCCATGTTGTCACCTTGTCCTTATTTCAGACATTAGCTCATTAATACTATCAAACCTATTATTTTCAACATATCCCTTCATTATGGACAAATCATCTACTTTCCAAAAATATTTCAATAACTTTTCATGGTTACCGGTACTATATTTTTATGGAAAACCACAATGGACAAATACATATATATTCCAATATACTATAAAAGTACTTCAACAACATTTTTCTTTAATACCATTACATAAACCTTTCAATCCATCCTATTAAATGATTTTCATGGAATAAGTCCTTCCATGAATTAGAAGTAACCTATTATGTCAGGGCATTGAGTTAGGAAATGCCCATGTTCTCCATAGATAAGACATTGAACTCCAAAACAGTATGTCACTCTATGAACCTTCTCCCAACATAGATAACATCTTCACCTCCATTTGATGTATTCATCAAGGTTCTTCTTCCCTTCTTTAGAAATCTCAATCTTCCTTTATATGTGCTCCTCACCAAGAAAACATGCATAAATGTCCATCTTCCTCATATTATTATTTGATGAATAAGGAATACCACTATAGTTTACCATGTTTTTAACATCCCAAGTAATTAATGAATAATACATATTTTTATCTATGTCTATTAATGATTAATATAGTGTTTCAGAGGCTTAAAATGAAAATAAATACAATCTTATGCATGGAATACACTAATATTCTTAAAAGATTGTTTTACTGCCTTTTGATGGAAACCCCTTTTTAAATCTATCTTATTAAAATTTTATAATCTATATTTGTCAAAATAAACTTATTATTTATGATTGGGACATCAAAATTTACTTTGTGTGAATTTTTGGTATTTTTTCAATAAAGTTCATTTTTTAATGAATAGTGAAAAATGTTGTATTTTAATTCAAAACCTCTTTTTAATATTATTTATTTATATGAATCGATTATCTTTTGAATTGGTTTTAAAGTGAAATTAGAATATATTTTTACCATTTTATCCAATGGTGGTCATTGGAATCAATTTCACTTTGAAATTGGACTTAAACTAGTGTCAATCTTTTGATACTTATTATTTCATAAAAACACGCTATTTGTCATGACAGCGTGAATTAGTTATTAAATTAATTAATGCAAATTAAATTTTTTGAATTTTTTAAAATAGACTTCATTTTTGAATTCGAAATATCAAATATAGCTTAGGGTGAAGTTTCGGTATCTTTCTGAAAAACTTCAATTTTTTATGAATAGTGAAACCACTAAGTGGTAGTTAAAGAAACTGATTTTTCGTTTAAATGAAACTTTTCCACTTCTGTGATTTTATTTTAAAAAATCCAACAAACATGGTTGTCATAAAGAAGTAAAATGTGGTTCAATGAGATTAAAATAATTATTTGGTGAATAGTAACTTATAAGTTCTTAATCGCAATTAGTGGTAATTACTGAAGTTTAAGGTAAAAATAATGTTTTAATAATATGAGATGAGCTTGAAACATGTCCTACCCTCATTGGATGTTTCATGTACGACCAATACAATCCATGGGTCAACTTGGGGACCCCATGGAGCCACTTTGGTTGGGAAATGACATAAATAACTTTTTATTTAATGTTAAAGTAAAAATGACACAAACAAGAGATGTTTTACTAAAACAATTTTTACATGGGGTTATACAAGTCATATTTTTTATTATAAATAGTAATTGGAAAGATAAAAAGATTTCCTACATCATAGTATTTGTTTTTATAATTTTTAGACTTTAAATAAATTAAATTATTTATGACATCATGATGATGCAGCGATTATCTAATTAATAAAGGATTTAAATAAAATGAAATGATAATGTGAAATCTATCAACTACACATGTCCAAAACCTATTTGATGGGTGGATTTAGAACCCTTATCGCCTTACCCTCGAATTATATTAATGTGGGACCTTCTTAATCCTAAATTCATTTTAAAATAAAGTAACATTTCATTACTTTCCAAGAGTGCCCCTCCTCTCCTCTTATAAAAGGCCCCCACCTCTACCTCCTTACCCACACTCCCAAAGCCTTTGGCTCGGCCAACCATGGCACATTTTGTCTCTCCACATCCCTCTCTTACTCCATGAAGCCTCACTTTGGGCAGAAGTCTTCCCAAGGAAGCCTTTGAGCTCAAACCAAAGGGAGTTACCCGATTTTAAGTTAATGTTTTCACTTGAGTCCTTTTGTTTTATTTTGCTTCTCCAACCCCCTAAAATCATTTTATTAATTTCTTTTGTAACAACTCCAGTATCTTCAATATACTAGGATGTTTTTATAAGAAGTATTATATCTACACTTACACACACCTACACTTAATGGTTAAAGGACATACTGTTTCCGTGGATGGTGAATTTATGCCTCCCGAAACGATGATTGTTCAACATTCTTTTAACACCTTCAAAGGTGGCCATTAAGATGTCACTATATTTATATATGATATATAATATGTTTATGTTTTCCTTAAGCTTCTGTATTTTTAATTTTGGGCATACCTTTATGGTTTCCATTATGGGTAAATGTGATATCTTCATTTAAGGAAGTACAGACAACCGCCCCCTCAAAGTGATTTGATTCGTTAAATACCATATGTGGGACGTATAAAATATGGAACTATGATATTATATATGATATTATAGTGGAATTATAATATACCTTTATTTAATTATGATTCAATTCTATAAAATACGAAATAGAAATGAAAGTAGCATTCATGCGTACGTACGGATTACCGTCTCCATGAACGGTGAATTTCATTTCTTACCTCTAAATGATTATGTAATATTATAAATCCATGCATGTAATGGATATATATGACATATATTATATCTACATCATGAATACCATTCTGTATATAATGGATACATGAACAACTTGTAATTATAAAGGGCTTATTATTGACTCAAGTACCAATGATCGTTAAAACGACCGTTATTAACTTAAATAATTACATGGTGTTCATGACATGGAAATAAGTGATATAAAAGGAATAATGAACTTGAAAAATGTTCTTAAACAAGTAGAAATTAACTCAAGTTTATTATTCAGGAGATTAAAGAACGACCGAGTCATGTCGGACCCAGGGTATGGGACTTCGTCTCAATCTCCTTTCATTGAGGCATATGTTGTTTTATACACAACCTTCTTTTATACGGTGTATAAACCCCTTTGACTTTTACGTTTATTCAAAAGGAATCTTTTTTATACGAAGAGTTTTCAAAATGATAAAAGGGAATTTTTTTGTCATACGTATGTGGTGACAACGACATCTCCGCCGCCGTGACCATTATTTGAGTTTTGGCTTCCTCTACAAGACATACCTTTTTTTAAAGAAAAATAAATACCATGTTTTACTTTTCTTTTATTTCGGTATTGAAAATTGTTTTCATAATGGTTTTATATCAATGTGTTTTATTGAAATCTTGTGATTGAAATGTGGAAATGTTATGTTTCCTTTATGCATGTTTTATGTGATACGATTATGTTGAGGTTCTTGGGCATTATTATGAAGGCGGGTGGTTCTGTGAATGACTAAGGGCGGGTGTGCCCAATATAGCTCTGTAATGCATTGGGTAACGCGAAGGAGTGAAACATTAAGGATTCCCCGAAGAGATTTAGGGAATATACTGTGATGGGTATTCCAAACGTAAACAAGAGGGTTACTCCCTACGTAAGAAAGTTATGAATGCCTCAAGTTACCTTTATGTCTTATGATTTCTATGATTTATTCATGATTTGATGAGGTATGTTAAATTTCTTATGTTTTATGTGTAAAGTATGATTTCATTTTTATGTATATATGTACCCATGTTTCCTTTCCATATTTTTATATCCCTTACTGAGCATTTTATGCTCATCCCATGTTTTTTTGAAATGTTTTTCACAGGTCAAGGGAAAGGTACATGGTATGATGTTAGTGTCAAGGAAGTGTCAAGAAAGAATCCATGTTTTATTTTAAATATGTTTCCATTGATGGGAAAAACGAATACTATCTTTATGTAACAACTTTGTTTATATGTGGAATGTAATGCAAGTTTTATGATCTAATTCTCTGAAACTCTAAACCCGAAAAGATCCTCAATGTGTAATCTTGTAATAACTCAAGATTAAGTAAGGTTTAAGGATGGGGCCTTATAGTTGATATCATAGGTCGATTTAGATAACATTAGGAGTTATAATTCTATTAAATGATTATCCAAAGATAATTTTTTATGGTCAAATTGAAATGATATAGCGTTTGAAGATTACCACGTTGCATCATCTAAGAAATGTTTGTTCAGAATGGTTTTCCACAAAGGAAACAGGGAAGCAGTGCTAGGAAGGAATACAGAAGGAAATAACCTTCCGAATCAGCATCCTGAGATGGTCATAATTAGAACTGAAAAGTTTGTTGTAGTAATGGCGCAGTTGACTCAAGAGATAAATATTGGTGGTATCCATGCATGAGATCAGCCAGATCAACCGCAGAGGAACATGTCAGTGGTGGAACATTTCATGAGGCAACATCCCCCATCATTCAGAGGATCATCTGACCCTGTGCTAGCTGAAGGGTGGATTAACGCACTGGAGAATATTTTCAATGTCATGGGGTGTTCAGACAATCAAAAGGTTAGTCTTGCGATTTACCGTTTCGAGGGTGAAGCAGATCAGTGGTGGTCGATGGTTAAAAATATCAGGGACGCCGATGAGATTGATGCTCTTGACTAGGATGAATTCAAAGGTATGTTTCTTGAGAAGTATTTTCCTAAGGTTATTCTACTTAGGATGGAAAAGAAATTCATTGAATTGAGGCAAGAGGAAGACTCAGTGGCTGCCTATGAATAAAGGTTCACTCGATTGGAAAGGTATGGTCCAAATTTTATCCGAGACCTTGATAGTAAAATCAATCGTTTTTACTCAGGATTAAAGCCAAAATATCGAAGGGCATTAGCATCTCGTAAATTTAAAAGTTATGAAAAGCTTGTTCGATGTGCTGAGAAGGTGGAAATGGAGTTTGCCGATGATCAAGTGTTCTATAACAACCAACAGAAGAAGAGACCGAGGTAGCAGGAGAAAGGTAATAATTCTTCAAAAAAGCCTGATGGTAAGAAAACTAAGTTTCCAGTTTGTGATAAATGTGGCAAAAGGCATGCTGGGGAATGTCTTCTGAATTCTGGAAAGTTCTACCGATGTAGTAAGATGGGACATAAGGCTCGTTATTGCACTAAAAAGGATCAAGGTGATGGTAAGACCAAATTTGATTTATAGTTAGTGAAATGTTATAAGTGAAATGAGATGGGTCACTATGAAAACGAGTGTCTGAAAAAGAGCTTGAGTGATGGGAAGAAGTTAAACTACAAGCAGAAAGGGGTGGTGAAATCCTTTGCAACTACTTCAGCAGTTGTCGGGCCATCAAATGAAGTTGTATCAGGTACTTTGTTTGTTTTTTCAGATTATTCCAGTGTGTTGTTTGATTCGGGGTCTACACATTCATTCATCTATGAAAAATTTTCTAGTAAAATGGAAGTAACATCTCAAGAAATGACTCATAAACTTTTGGTAAAAACACATGGGGGAAATGTTGAGGCAAAAAGAATTTATAAGAATCTTCCAATCCTTATCTGTGGAAAGAACATACTTGCAAACCTTATTGTTCTACCTCTAGTAGAGTTTGATGTTATCCTGGGTATGGATTGGCTCTCTATTTACCATTCTAAGATTGACTGTAGAGATAAAAAAGTTTCTTTTCAGAATGACTTTCAGTTTGTGTACATGAATGAACCCTTACTGTTGATAACTTATCAAGAGGCCGAGAAACTTGTAAAATATGGAAATGAATGTTACCATGCACACATCGTTGAAAATAAAGGAACTGTTCAGATTAATGATGTGCCAGTGGTAAATGAGTATCCTGATGTTTTTCCTGATGAGTTGCCTGAAATAATACCTGATCGGGAAGTTGAATTTACTGTTGACTTAGTTCCTACTGCTAATCCAATTTCAAAACCCCCTTATCGAATGGCTCAAATTGAACTTTTAGAGTTGAAGGAGAAATTGCAAGATTTATTAGAGAAAGGTTTCATTCGACCTAGCACATCCCCATGGGGTGCTCCTGTTTTATTTGTTAAAAAGAAAGATGGTTCAATGATACTTTTCATTGATTATAGAGCCTCGAATAAAATCACTATTAAGAACAAATATCCTTTCCCTCATATCGATGATTTGTTTGATCAGCTCCAGGGAGCTCAGTATTTTTCAAAGATTGACTTGAGATCGGGGTACCATCAGCTGAAGGTAAAAGAAGAAGACGTTCCGAAGACTGCGTTTCATAAAAGATATGGCCATTATGAATTTGTAGTAATGCCTTTTGGGCTAACCAATGCACCTGTTGTATTCATGGACATAATGAATAGAATTTTCCATGAGTCCTTGGAAAAGTTTGTGGTGGTTTTCATTGATGGTATTTTGGTGTTTTATAAAAGTAAAGAGGAGCATGAAAGACATTTAAGGGCTATCTTGCAAACATTAAAAGAAAAGAAATTGTTTGGGAAATTCTGTAAGTGTGAGTTCCGGTTGCAACAAATTTCTTTTCGTGGTCACATTGTTTCTAAAGATGGGATAACTGTTGATCCTGCAAAAACCAAAGTTGTGGAAGACTGGCCAAGACCCACAAAATGTAACAGAGATTCGTAGCTTCCTTGGTTTAGCAGGATATTACCAAAGGTTTTTTAGAAATTTTTCATGGTTATCTAGTCCAAGGACTAAGCTAACTCAGAAGGGTTTTGAGTTTATCTGGTCAAAATAATGTGATGATCGTTTTCAGGAATTGAAAAGAAGATTGGTGAATGCTCCAGTTTTGGCACTACCATCCAAAAATGGTGAGTTTGTTATCTACAGTGATGCTTCATTGAAAAGACTTGGTTGCGTCCTAATGCAGAATGATAAGGTAATTTCTTATGCTTCACGACAGTTGAAAACTCATGAGATAAATTACCCTACACATGATTTGGAATTAGCTGTTGTTGTTTTCGCTTTAAAAATTTGAAGACATCATTTTTATAGAGTAAAGTGTGAAATATATACTGATCACAAAATTTTAAAGTATATATTCACTCAGAAAGAGTTAAACATGAGACAGAGGAGACGGCTGGAATTAATCAAGGATTATGATTGTACAATTCATTACCATCTAGGAAAAGAAAATAAAGTGGCTGATGCTTTGAGTCGAAAAAGGAATGCTTCTTTAACAATGTTGTGTTTGGAACGTGATCCTTTGGATAAAGATTTGATGAACTTTGGCATATAAGTTTTTGGCGCAGGATGTTCTTCTATTTTGTTTCAGGTATCAGTGAGACCATCTCTATCAGATATAATCAAGCAAGCATAGATGCAAGACAGTGAGTTGTAGAAAAAGGTAGAGCTGGTTCAGAATGGTATGTTGCCTGAATTCAACATTGATAATGATTGTGTTTTGAGATTTGGGAAGAGATTGTGTGTGCCTTGTGATTCACAGTTGAAGAGAGAGTTGTTATGTAAAGCTCATAGTTCTCCGTTTTCAATTCATCCCGGCAGTACTAATATATACATAGATCTGCGGGAGTATTACTGGTGGGATGGAATAAAAAGAGATATTTCTGATTTTACTGTGATGTGTTTGACATGTCAACAGGTTAAAGCAGAGCAGCAGTTACCGAAATGGATGCTTAAGCCTTTACATGTGCCAGAGTGGAAATGGGAGAATATATCCATGGACTTTATTGTGGGATTACCGAAGACATCTCGAGGTAATAATGCAATCTGGGTTATTGTTGATCTCTTGACTAAATCTGCTCATTTCCATGCTATACGAGATACTTTTTCCCAAGATCAACATTCCCGTTTGTATCTTCAAGATATAGTCAGGTTACATGGAGTTCCTCTCTCTATTGTATCTGACCGTGATCCCATGTTCACTTCTAACTTTTAGAAAGGCCTTGAGAAGTCGTTGGGTACTGAATTAATTTTTAGTGCATCTTTTCATCCTCAATCAGATGGGAAGTGAGAACGAAAAATTCAGACCTTGGAGGATATGCTACGAGCTTGTTCGATAGATTATCAGGGAAGTTGGGACCAACATCTTTCTTTGGTTGAATTTTCATATAATAACAGTTTTCATTCTAGTATACAGATGGCACCATTTCAGGCATTATATGGGAAACGGTGTCGAACTCCAGCTTTCTTGGATGAAGTGGGTGAAAGGAAGTTGATGGGACCAGAATTGGTAGAAGAGTTGGCAGAAAAAGTTCAGCTGATACAGAAACACATAAAAACAGCTCAGAGTAGGCAGAAGAGTTATGCAGACAACAGGAGGAAGGATATCTCTTTTGAGGTAGGTGATCATGTTTTTCTCAAAGTATCACCATGGAAAAGTGTGATGTGATTTGGTAAGAAAGGAAAGATGAGTCCATGGTTCATTGGACCATATGAAATTTTGGAGAGAGTTGGATCCGTTGCTTACCGAGTTTCTTTACTTCCGAGTTTATCTCAGGTACACAATGTTTTTCACGATTCGATGTTGAGAAAGTATATGCCAGATCCATCTCATGTTTTGAGTCCAGAGGTAGTTCAGCTGGAAGAGAACCTATATTATGAGGAACAACCGGTCCAGATTCTTGACCACAGGGAGCAAGTGCTACGGAATAAGGTGATTAATCAGGTAAAGGTTTTGTGGAAAAACCACATGATGGAAGAGGCAACATGGGAATCTGAAAATGCAATGAGGGATAAGTACCCCCATTTATTCGATAGGTAAATAAATTACGGGGATGCAATTTTCTAAAGGGGGGAAGGATGTAACATCCCAAATAAGTAATGAATAATAGATATTTTTATCTATGTCTATTAATGATTAAGATAGTGTTTTAGAGGCTTAAAATGAAAATAAATACAATCTTATGCATGGAATACACTAATATTCATAAAAAATTGTTTTACTACCTTTTGATGGAAAACCCTTTTTAAATCTATCTTTTGACAATTTTATAAGCTATGTTTGTCAAAATAAACTTATTATTTATTATTGGGACATCAAAATTTACTTTGTGTGAATTTTTGGTATTTTTCCGATAAAGTTCATTTTTTAATGAATAGTGAAAAATGTTGTATTTTAATTCAAATCCTCTTTTTAATATAATTTATTTATTTGATTAGATTAGCTATTTAATTGGTTTTGAAGTGAAATTAGAATATATTTTTACCATTTTACCCAATGGTGGTCATTGGAATCAATTTCACATTGAAATTGGACTTAAACTAGTGTTAATCTTTTGATACTTATTGTTTCATAAAAACACGCTATTTGTCATGACAGTGGGAATTAGTTATTAAATTAATTAATGAAACTTAAATTTTTTTAATTTTGTAAAATATACATCATTTTTGAATTCGTAATATCAAATATAGCTTAGGGTGAAGTTTTTGTATATTTCTGAAAAACTACAATTTTTGATGAATAGTGAAACCACTAAGTGGTAGTTAAAGAAACTGATTTTTCGTTTAAATGAAACTTTGCCACTTTTGTGATTTTATTTTCAAAAATCCAACGTACATGGTTGTCATTAAGAAGTAAAATGAGGTTCAATGAGATTAAAATAATTTTTTGGTGAATAGTATCTTTTAAGTTCTTAATCGCGATTAGTGGTAATTAGTGTAGTTTAAGGTAAAAATAATGTTTTAATAATATGAGATGAGCTTGACACATGTCCTACTCTCATTGGATGTGTCATGGCCGACCAAGACAATTCATGGGTCAACATGGGGACCCCATGGAGCCACTTTGGTTGGGAAATGACATGAATAACTTTTTATTTAATGTTAAAGTAAAAATGACACAAACAAGAGATGTTTTACTAAAACAATTTTTAAATGGGGTTATACAAGTCAGATTTTTTATTATAAATAGTAATTGGAAATATAAAAATTTTTCCAACATCATAGTATTTTTTTTTATAATTTTTAGACTTTAAATAAATTAAATTATTTATGACATCATGATGATGCAGCAATTACCTCATTAATAAAGGATTTAAATAAAATGAAATGATAATGTAAAATATATGATCTACACATGTCCAAAACCTATTGGATGGGTGGATTTAGAACACTTATCACCTTAACCTATAATTATATCAATGTGGGTCCTTTTGAATCCTAAAATCATTTTAAAATAAAGTAATATTTCTTTACTTTCCAAGAGTGCCCCTCCTTTCCTCTTATAAAAGGCCCCCACCTCTACCTCCTTATCCACAGTCCCAAAGCCTTTGACTCGGCCAACCCCTGCCCATCATCTCTCTCCACATCCAACTATTACTCCTTGAAGCCTCACTTTGGGAATAAGTCTTCCCAAGGAAGCCTTTGAGCTCAAACCAAAGGGAGTTACCCGATTTTAAGGTAATGTCTTCACTTGAGTCCTTTTGTTTTATTTTGCTCCTCCAACCCTCTAAACTCTTTTTATTCATTTATTTTGTAAAAACTCTTGTATATTCAATATACTAGGATGTTGTTATAATAATTATTCGAGCTTCACTTACACACACCTACACTTAATGGTTAAAGGACATACTGTTTCCGTGGATGGTGAATTTATGCCTCCCGAAACGATGATTGTTCAACACTCTTTTAACACCTTCAAAGGTGTCCATTAAGATGTCACTATATTTATATATGATATATAATATGTTTATGTTTTCCTTAAGCACCTGTATTTTTTATTTTGGGCATACCTTTATGGCTTCAATTATGGGTAAACGCGATATCTTCATTTAAGGAAGTGCGGACTACCGCCCCCTCAAAGTGATTTGTTTGTTAAATACCATATGTGGGACGTATAAAGGATGGAACTATGATATTATATATGATATTATACTGGAAATATAATATACCTTTATATCATTATGAATCCATTATATAAAATACGAAATAGAAATGAAAGTAGCTTTCATGCGTACGTACGGCTTACCGTCTCCATGAACGGTGCATTTCATTTCTTACCTCTAAATGATTATGTAATATTATAAATGCATGAATTTACTAGATATATATGACATATATGATATCTAAATCATGAATACCATTCTGGATATAATGGATACATGAACAACTTTTAATTATTAAGGGCTTATTTTTTACTCAAGTACCAATGATCGTTAAAACGACTGTTATTAACTTAAATAATTACATGGTGTTAATGACATGGAAATAAGTGATATAAAAGGAATAATGAACTTGATAATGGTTCTTAAACAAGTAGAAATTAACTCAAGTTTTTTATTTTGGAGATTAAAGAACGACCGAGTCAAGTTGGACCTGAGGTATTGGACTTCGTCTCAATCTCCTTTCATTGAGGCATATTTTTTTATAAACAACCTTATTTTACACGGTGTATAATCCCCTTTGACTTTTACGTTTATTCAAAATGAATCTTTTTTATATGAAGTGTTTACTAAACAACAAAAGGGAATGTTTTTGTCGTACGTATGCGGCGACAACGACTTTTCCTCCACCATGACCATTATTTGAGTTTCGGCTTCCTCTACAAGCCATACCTTTTTTTAAAAAGAAAAATAAATACCATGTTTTAATTTTCTTTTATTTTGGTATTGAAAATTGTTTTCATAATGTTTTTATATCACTTTGTTGTATTGATATATTTTTATTGAAATGTGGAAATGTTATGTTTCCTTTATGCATGTTTTATGTGATACGATTATGTTGAGGTTCTTGGGAATTATTATGAAGACGGGTGGTTCCGTGATAGACTAAGGGTGGGTGAGCCCGATATAGCTCTCCAATGCATTAGGTAACGCGAAGGAGTGAAACGTTAAGGTTTCTACGAAGAGATTTAGGGAATATACTGTGATGGGTATTCCAAACGTAACCAAGAGGGGTACTCCCTACGTAAGAAAGTTATGAATGCCTCAAGTTTCCTTTATGTCTTATGATTTCTATGATTTATTCATGATTTGATGAGGTATGTTAAAGTGCTTATGTTTTATGGGTAATGTATGATTTCATTATTATGTATATATGTACCCATGTTTCCTTTCAATATTTTTATATCCCTTACTGATCTTTTTATGCTCATCCCATGTTTTTTTGAAATGTTTTTCAAAGGTCAAGGGAAAGGTACATGGTATGATGATTGTGTCAAGGAAGTGTCAAGAATGAATCCATGTTTTATTTTAAATATGTTTCCATTGATGGGAAAGAAGAATACTATCATTATGTAACCACTTTTTTATATGTGGAATGTAATGCAAGTTTTATGATCTAATTTTCTAAAACTCTAAACCCGAAAAGATCCTCAATGTGTAATCTTGTAATACCTCAAGATTAGGTAAGGTTTAAGGCTGGGGCCTTATATTGTTAATCATATATCGCAATGAAAAATTCAGCATAGTGACAATATCTTTCACTATAGGAATTACAAAAAATCATTGCTCTTAGTCACTAATTTTTCAATTGGATTAAATGTTTACTCAATTCCTTTTGGTTCCCTCCATTGACAAAAACCTAAAACAATGATGTAAGGAACAGTTAAATAAAACGAGGAACCACTTAATCATAAAAATACTATCTTATCACACATTCATTAATCCATGACACATTTGGTTCACCCTAGGTTATTCATGATCATCAACATAATTCTAGGACTGTATCCTATATTTATACTAAACCTTAGGGACATCCCTAAACAAACCTTATAAATATCTCTAGGGATCTCAATAATGTTTTCACATCTTAGTTTTCAAAGGATAACTAAACCTTTGCTCTGATACATACTATAGCTGCCCAAACATGACGTACATGTATATTACATTACTTGTGTAGAAAAAATAATACATCACAAAAAAATATGCCCAATGACCGTAATAATTTATTTTATTTGGAAACTCATAACATAATCTTCTAATCGTGATGAAGGATCTTCAACATCTCCAATAAAGATCATCCCCTTTTGTTTTCTTACTAACACCATTCTATATATCCTAGGGAAAAGAAAACATGAAAATGGTGAGTTTGAATGCTCCGTAAGGGTAATCATGGAGAACTTAAATACAATCCAATAACATTTGAA
Source organism: Viscum album (assembly GCA_963277665.1). Classification (NCBI taxonomy): domain Eukaryota; kingdom Viridiplantae; phylum Streptophyta; class Magnoliopsida; order Santalales; family Viscaceae; genus Viscum; species Viscum album. The sequence goes on from OY728157.1 coordinate 1,100,624,372, forward strand.
CTTAAAAACATGAAAATAAAACATCAAAATCATGGGAAATGACATAAATCATGGCAGTATATAAGTAATATATCCTAAAGGAACATTAATCATGATAAATTAAAACATGTAATGTTGGAAAACAATTAATCACATGAAATGATTTCCATAGTAGCCAAGGCATTACAGCCAAGACCATCATAGCGGACAAAGTCCATTACTGAACCGGGTTTACAACCGTTCCAGACCTGTATTACTGAACCAGATTTTATTTTCCTTTACAGCCATGTCGATCTCATGAGATATAAATCATTACCCAATTCATTGGAGGGATATATAGGTTCCATCCATATCATAATGAAATAATTCTTACGTTTTCCACAAAATAATCATAAATCATTCATGATAATATAAAGAATAAATTAGGTTTCATAAAAATCATCTCATCATAAAATTATCCTTATAAAACCAATGGATATCATTTCATCAAATTAAAAATCAAACAATAATATTCTTTAAATATAATCATAATAAATAATTTCATCTTAGATGGAAAATAGTTTTAATAAAACAATAGAAATTAATTCTTGATGAAAATATCCTCTCTTCTTCAAAATCATTTTTTTCTCAAAATTACATCAAATTTAAAAGAAAAGATTTTTTTTTGAAAATAATCATGAAATATTGTACAAGATGATTCATGAAAATAAGGAGTTATGAAACCGTAAAAATCTGTTCATGTTGTATAAGTTAAAAAAACATTCTACTCGTACTTTTTCCGGAGAAGTCAAAAAGTACCACGTATGGTAAACAAAATAATGATTCTTTCCATAACACACAGTAAAAGTCAAATAGGTGTTAAAATGACTTTAAAAAAAATGGAAGATTATTAAACACTTTATGAAAACATTTTTAGAGACATTGATGAAAAATATATCCTCAGTAAATACTTACGTATATGTAATCCTGGATAAAAATGAGATTGTAAAATTTTCGCTTAGCTTATGTCCAATTTCTTTTGTATGTGTCTGAGACTCCTTTATTGTGGGTTTAAACATATTATTAAATTGTAACAGAACCATAATAATATTTATTATATCATATATTATTATGTTATGATTTATATTACCCGTTCATTTGTCGATTCCATGATAAAGAAACATTTTGGGTAAAATCGTTTCATGTATCGTACGTGTTTGGACATGTCATTCTTGATATTATTAATTATATAATGATTTACATATTTCCATAATGAAAAATAGTATTTATAAATCATATATATATTCATTATATATATAATTGATAGATAAATGAAAAGAAATACACCGTTCATGGAGACGGTAGACCGTACGTACGCATGAATGTTTTTTTCCTTTCTTTATTGACTTTAATGGAACTAAGTAAATGAATTATATTTATATAAATAAATACAGTTCAGTATTATGTCATATATTTCATTATTATTCATTATATATACTTTATAATCATTCTTGAATGGTTAACATGGAGACTGAATCTCATCGCATCATGGAGACGATAATCTGTACGTACGCACGAGCGATGATATCGTTCCCATTATTATTGAATATAATTAGAGTGGATGTTATAATATCTCAGAATTAGTATCATTTATAATAATCATATATAGTTATTATTTCCACCATTATACCCATCCAGGTAAGGTGGTTTTGGAAAAACATATGACACCATGACATAGAGACTGTAAGATATAAGTACGCACGCGTGGTGATTTTATTTTTCGTAGGATGGATTGAAGGTGATATAAGGGTTGTTTAATATTTATAATATCATATCAGTATATTAGTGATACTGATGTTATTAATTTATAATGAAACAAATAAACAATATAAGTAGAATAATAAATAAATTTGAAAGTATCGGTAAAGGATATTACCTCTTCCTCGACACGCCTTTTCTTAACCTCCTCTTAGGGCTCTAAAGATGGTCTTTGAATAATACCAGAACCTATAGTGTGTTTCTAGGGAAGTGGAGAAGAGAAATTAACATGGTTTTTCCAAGCTTGAATTCTAAAAAATGTTGTGAAGAGGAGAGGGAGGAGGTTCCCTTTCATAAGGGAGGAGAGGGGCACTTTTGGAAACCTCAAAAATATTAATTAATAATAAAAATAAAACCCCACTTAGAAACCACCAAAAATCAGTCAATTATAAGATGAGAAGAGATAGGATTGTATTCTTATCAACCAATAAAATTTAGACATGTTTTGTGTTTATTTTGAACCTTATCATTTTGATTTATCCTTATATAATCTATTTAATTTTATTTTCAGTAATAATATTATAATTTTTGAATTGTTATAAATACTTACTTGTGTTATGTGAATTTTCCTAAATTAGATACATTATTACATTTTAGATTATATATTTTTTAATTTGAAATTTTTAAATATTTTTTGTGATTTTTAAAAAATTTTATAATATGTTATTTTTATAAAATATCAATAGTGTCAATTTTGAAACTATTCAATTATTTGAATTTAAATTAAATCCACACAGAAGATATATTCGAACAGAAATATTTAATAGATTTATACCTTTCCATACTCATCTAAAAATATTGGGGAGCACATTAATTTGTTCGTATAACATTTATTTTAATATTTTTGAAACCATTTATTTGATATTTTCCTTAATAAAATAAATACTACAACATTTCTATATGAGTGTTTGACATACTTATTTGTTGAATAAAAATAAAAAATAAAATACTATGATGCAGATAAATCTATTATCTTCTATAAGAATACTTTTATTCAAATTTATCATCTTAAAATAACAACATTTAAATTGTTATGAAGGTGAAAACTTTGACATCATTTAAAATAAAATAATATAAGTGTCATAATCACTTTTATAATGCAAAAAACGGTCAAATATTTGACAATTGGATGCTTATTGTTTACATGTACACTACCAAGAAGTTTAGGTCAGGTTTATGTGCCTTTAATGGTCACTATTAGTTAAATTAAAACTTTATTATTGATTTTTCACTAAATAAACAATTTCTACATTACTATTGTGTCAAAATTAATGATAATTATTTAATACCTAAAAATACTATATAAATTCACATGATGTAGATAATTTTATTATATTTCTGGTGAATATTTATGTTTGATGTTTTAAGAAGTTTATCTCTAAATTAAAATTATTACACTTAGATGATATAAGAGAGTGTCATGTTGTCACTTTCTTGGGTTTTAATGATAATCACACCATTTTGATGGTCAAAATTCCATGAAATGAATCTATTCTGACCATTAATTGATAGGGGTCGAATTTTATTCATCCAATAGAGTTTTGTCAGGTGTTAGGATAATTATATAAAATTATTTTTACCCTTAATTACCTAATTTACCTTTAACTATAGTAAATAAAATTTACCGTAGATACTGTTCATAATGCCCAAAAATAAAAATTAGCTTTTTAACATAATTTGGACATACGATTCCAAATATGGAATCCATTTTTCCAAATTCACAACATAGATGATGCAATAATTAATTTTTAATTAATGTTGTTGTTGAAAGAAAATGGTTTTTTATTTAAAACATTTCAGAAGATCGAAATGATTTTACCTATGAATTCAATGTAAAATTAATGATAATGACATAAATTATATTAAATGGTAAAAATATATTCTATTTATACATTAAAACAATTCAATATTATAATTTAAACATATAAATTATCTAACGGAAAAAATTTGTTTTTATTTAGATTTCAGAGTATTTTTACTATTCATCAAAAAATAAACGTTATCAGATAATATCAAAACATTATAAAACGTAAATTTTTATATGTTGATTCACAAGAATATGTTTAATCTGTAAAATTTAAATTTTAAAATTTTCAAAAAATAGATTGAAAATGTGTGCGCCATCAAAAGGCCTTTAAACTGCATTTTTTTAAAAATGCTTATTTTATCCAAAAATTTATTTTTTTCTCATACCTCATTCTAGAAAATGTTTAATATGAAATAATGTTATAAACATAAAAATGCGGTTAATACTATTCATAATATCTAGTTCATAATATATAATAATATATCATTGTTTAGTGAAACTCAGTATTTCCTACAACACACACTGTCAAGGAATGTCTCTCTTGCCTGTAATGCAAGCCATGTAAGGGTTACGTTTAGGGAAAGATTACTTTGGTGTTGTGTATAACATCATATAAATACAGTTCAATTTTACATTAATCAAAATATATACTTGGTGTTGTGTAAAATGAATTTTATTCAAAATAACATGAAATTGTATGCATCACAAGCCTAGAATAGTGTTGCGTATACTACAAGCTAATATGGTGTTTCTTATAGCACAATCTAATCTTGGTGAAACGTAAAATAAAAGATATCAATGAATTTAAAAAGAATATTTCTCATAAAATTATACGGTGTTACAAAACCCATGGTTTTCCATACCATCTACCTAGACACATGGTTAGTTCCACTAGACCAGTAGCACTGTATTGTTGGCCTATGGTTGGCATAAAATGTATAAAAAACTATGAATGATATAGATCTTGTATAGTATAAGACACATTGTTATAGTATGGATTTCTAAACAATGATGAATATGTTTGTGATTTATTTGTAGAGACCCGTATCCTGACGTACATGGACATTACATTACTTTTGCGAAATACTTAGTACATAACAAAAACACACACACAAGGATCGTAATAGTTTAGTGTCTTTGGAAACTCGGAATAAAATATTCTAATCATGGTGAAAGATCTTCAACATCTCCCATAAAGATCTTCCTTTTTTTTATACCTAAAACCTTTCTTTATATCCTGGGGAAAAGAAAATATAAAAGGGTGAGCTCAAATGCTCAGTAAGGGTAAACAAAGGAAATATCAATCACATAATTTTCATAAGAACATAACATTTTTGGAAATCTTAACCTGCAAAAGAGAGCATAATTTCATAACATGGGATAAATCATAGTAGTGAAATGAAATGATAACTTTAAACATTACTCATTGTGGCATACACACATAATCATAGAGAATCATTTCTTGTTAGTCAAGACTCATTTCCAAGACTATCTTAGTGGACAAAGTCCCTTTCTGAATCGAGTAATCCTCGTTTCAGTCCTGTTTCACTGAACCGGTATAACCTACCATTCCAGCCATGTCTATCTCATGAGATATAAAATCTTTACCCAATGCATTGGAGGGAGATATAGGTCCCACCCATCTCTTAATGAATCCTTTCTTATGTGTGCCACAAAATCATAAATCATACATCATTGCATAACCCATGTAATAAAAATGGGATTCTTAAACAACATGACATCATAAAACCATTCATATAAGATAAAGGAATTCATAAACATAATTCCATCACAACATAGTCAAATCAATGTAAAAATATGGATAGAAACAGAACCCTTTATTATCTTAGATGGAAAATAATTTTGATAAAACACTTGAAATGAATTCTTGAGGAAAATATCCTTTCTTCTTCAAAAACATTTTTCCTTTCATAACATGTCATACAACTTTAAAATAAAAGAAGTTGATTAAAAATAAACTTGAAAACTTGTAAAGGAAGCTTCTTGGAAATAATGTTTTAAAAATCCATTCATGCCGTATAAGTTAAAAAAAACATTCTTCGTACTTTTGTCGGAAAAGTCAAAAAGTACCTCGTACGAAAAACGACAAAAGATTCCTTTCATATCTTTTTCAAAAAACTCACCGAAGGGTAAAATAGGATATAAACTATTGTATAAGGATGGAAATAATTTTACATATTGAGGGAACATGGATGTGGATGATAAAATACACCCCAGTAAATAACAAAGTAAAAACAATCTCGGATAAAAATGAGATTGTGACATTTCCCTTACCTTAGGTCCAATTTGCTTCGTATGTGTCCGAACCTCCTGTATAATGATTTAAATAATGTCATTGACTTATTACAGAATCATATTCATTGTTATGATATCATATATGGTTTACTTATGACATTATATTACCCGTTCTTTTGTAAATTCCATGTTAAAGAAGCGTTTTGGGTAAAATCGTTTCATTTATCGTAGGTGTTTTGACTTGTTGTTCTTGACATCATTATTACTTATATCATGATTTACTTACTTCCAGAATATAAAATATGATTTATATATCATATATATTCAGTATATATATATATATATAATAGGTAGATAAATAAAATGAAAAACACCGTTCATGGAGACGGTAGTCCGTACGTACGCATGAACGCTGTTTTCCTTTCCTTATTGTCTTGAAATGGAAGTAAGTAGATGACATACATATGTATATATATACATAAATCCAGTAGCTTTATAATGTCATATATTTCATTATTATTTCTTATATATACATTATAATCATTCTTAAATGGTTAACATGGAGAATGAATCTCATCGCGTCGTGGAGACGGTAGTCCGTACGTACGCACGAGCGATGATATCATTTCTGTAAATATTGAATTGAATTGGAGTGGATTATACAATATATCAGAATCAATATGATGTTGTAATAACTATGTATAGTTATTCTTTACACCATTATACCCATCCATGTAAGGTGGTGGTGGAAAATAGATTACACCACGGCGTGGAGACGGTATTCCGTACGTACGCACGCGCGGTGATTTTTTTTTCCGTAGGATAGATAGATGGTGAAATAGGGTTGTTTCATACTTATAATAACATATCAGTATATGAGTGATACTGATGTTGTTACTTCATAATGAAACAACCTAAGAAGAAGAAGTGGAAGAAGAAATAAAGATGAAAGAATTGGTAACGGTAATTACCTCTTCTTTGAAGCGCCTTTTGGAGACCTCCTCTTAGGGAACTAAAATTGGTCTTTGAGTAAGACCAGAACCTCTAGGATGTTTCTAGGGAAGTGGAGAAGAGATTTTGGCAGGGTTTGGCCGAGCTTGAGTGCTCAAATTGGTGTGAGGAGGAGGGGGAGGAGGTGTCCTTTTATAGGGGAGGAGAGGGGCACCTTTAGGAATTCTTAAAAATATTAATTTATAATAAATCTAACCCCACTTAAAAACCTCCAAAAATGACTCATATTCGAAGATTAGATGAGATAGGGTTGTAATCTCATCAACCAATCAAATTTAGACATGTTTGGATATTATTTTAAACCTTATCAATTAGATTTAACTCTAAGTTAAATAATTTAACTTTTACCGTGTCTTTTTGTTTTCTTTCACTATATGGTTAATACACTTACTATAACATGCCAAACGAACCCCAAATTGTTTATTATTAATATATATATCCTTATCTAAGTCATTTGGCCGAACCTTAGATTTTTAGGAATAAAATAACAATTAGTAATATAATATTTGATTTAAAAACTATTTTGTGTCAATTTTGACACTATTTGATATATGATTTTTTTGAAAGTCATAACAGAATTAAATGTTCGAACAAAGTTGATTAAATCAACTTTAATATATCATAGTAACCTAGAAAATTAGTGTAATTCAAAAAAAACTCAAATTACATTTATTTTGGTTCTTATAACATCAATTATGTCAATATTTCATTAAAAAGATAATTACTGCATCATCGTTGTGTCATAAATAAATTAAATTATTTGATGTCTAAAAATTACAAATAAAATACCATCATGTAGGAAATCTTTTTAGCTTTCTAATGAATACTTACAATCGAATTTATCTTATGTATAACCCCATATTAAAAATGATTTACTTATTAAACTTTGATTTTAACTATTTTAACCCTTCTTTAAATAAATTAATAATAAATGTCCTAATCTAATCCAAGTGGGCCTAAATGGTCATTTTTTATTCCTAAGCTTGTTTTTGGTCGAAATCCACTTGTCCAATAGAATTAGGACATGTGTTAGGGTAATAATAATATCATCTTTACCCTTAATTACCCTATTTACTTTTAACCGTGGTAAAAAAAAGTAAAAAGTTTCTATTCACCAAAAATTATTTTCATCTCATTGAACCACATTTTAGTCCTTGATATTAACCGTGTCTGTCGGATTTTCGAAATTCCATTCACAGAAGCGGTAAAATTAAGTTTTATGCAAAATTCAGTTTTTAACCTACCACTTAGTGGTTTCACTATTCATCAAAAATTGAAGGTTTTCAGAAAAATGCCAAAATTTCATCCTAAGCTATATTTCATATTCCGAATTCAAAAATGAAATCTATTTAACCAAATTCATAACATAGAAGTTGCATTAATTAATTTTATAATTAAATCCCGCTGTTAAAACAAATAGCGTGTTTTTAAGAAACAATATCTATCAAAAGATTGACACTTGATTATGTCTGGTTTAAATGTGAAATTACATTCAATGACCAAAATTGTATTAAATTGTAAAAATATATTCTAAATATACTTTAAAATCACTCAAATTAATAATTTATCATTATTAATTATTTCGATTAAAAAAGTTGTTTTTAATTAAAATTTAGTCATTTTCACTATTCATCAAAATATGAAAGTTATCCGAAAAGTACCAAAATTTCACCTTAGGCTAAATTCGGTACTCCGAATCCAAAAATAAAATTTATTTTGAAAAATAAGATTTACTGGCTTTCAAAAAGTGGTTATTACTATTCATAACGGCTAGTTTTAATAATATTTTTATAGCATATCGTTGTTTAGTGAAACTCGGTATTGCGTACTACACACGCTATCGAGGAAGGTCACGATTGCGTGTAATGCAAGTCAAGTCAAGGATGTGTGTTGTGCAAGCTCCTTTTGGTGTAGCGTACAACACAAAACATTAATAAAATTAAAAAGAATATTTCTTTATAAAATCTTGGGCTGTTACATTCTACCCCCCTTAAAATGAATTTCGCCCTCGAAATTCGTCGGGGTTATAAATGGTTTACTATTCGAAAGATTCTTTAATAGAAACCGACATCGTAAAAAAGAATACAAAAACTTGGCTTTAAAAACTAAAGTATGAAATGTAACGATTACCTAAATAAACTAATCACTGGGTTTCCACATAGGTGAAAATATGGATATGGAAGAGAAATCTAACCATCATGTTCTGATGGAGAGTGGTAGAGAAGATGGCTATGGAAAAGCCAGTAATCACAAATCCATATATTTGTGATGATATAAGGTACCGACTGATTCATCAAGTATAAGATCACTAGGACAACATTTTTGGTTTTCAAGATCATTTCCCTAAAGTTGAAAATTTGAATTAGAATAAATACTTACTTTATTTTGGTACAATCTCACTGTTGTTCGTGCCTTGAACAATTTCCACTTCATCTCTTAAATAAATGAAGTTGAATTTGTTATTCGTGAAGTGTTAGTAGATCATGTGATAGAATGACAGGTCATTCCATCTATCTCAAACAAAAGGTTAGCAAAAGTTATTAAATATATATAAGTCATTCTATAGTGAGATTAATCATATATGGTTCCTAAAATGGACTTATAATTCATATATCATACTGCTTAATATAATAAACTAGTTTCTACTAAACAGGGACTTCCTATAGGCCAGTGGTAGGCGATAAAGTCCAGTCGCACTTCGGTTGTGGGTTCGATTCCCACAGCCTTGTCCGACGCGATGGGCTGTCGCCCGTCCTGCAGGTTGTCCTTTTTATAAAACTATATTACTATAACATCCCATCAATAATATCGAAAAAAAACTTCTATCCCTAAACAATACTAACTTATGTCCAACATAATTCATTCCAATCATTAGGCTCATAATACTGCAGTCCATTCTCATAACATAGTGAAAACGATTACCAGAGATTTAATACCATCGTTGATCCCCATATATCATAAGATATATCTCGTTGGTCGCATTCCAAACATTTAAAGGCCTTAATCTTGTACTCTCTTGAATACCCATTGAACTTTAGTGAAAACTTGAATGCAGTTAAAAGTTAACACTTTTCACATACCGAAATCCTCAAAATTCTATATACTCAAACCATGATATCACTTAGTCCTTATATCAATCATGAGCTCATGAATACTGTCAAACATTTCATTTTCCCCTTATCCCTTCATTATGCGCATATCATCTTCATTCCAAAAATATCTGAATAACCTTTCATGGATACTGGTAACATTAATCAGACAACAATGTTACAATCCTTACATGTCTCTTTATTCCATAGTACCATGAGATTACTTATACAACATTACACATGATAAATATGTAATCATTCCACTACATTCTTAAACCATTGACCGAGCTTCAACAATTCTTTCATCTCACATACCATTGGTAGTCTCTTCATCATCATCCACATAAATACTTCCCATATGACCATACTGATTCTCTTCATGAGTCTTTCCCTTAGGGCATTTGTTTGCATAATGCCCATACATTCCACATTTAAAACACTTAACCATTTTTGATGTCGTAGCAATACCATTATCCTCATCCCTGGTATTAACTGAACCTTTTCTTTTGCACTTACTGGCTTTGTGTCCTTCTTTTCCACACCCAAAGCATCTTCCAGTTCCTTTGAAACATTCTCCTTGATGCCTCTTCCCACATGATTTACATAGGGGAAATTGAACTTTCTTTCCTCTATGATCATCATGAAACTCCATCTTTCTCTTATTAGCCGAGTCAGGAAACTTACCAAATTTTACTTTATTGATCATATTATGAGATTGCTGATTCGGCATAATAATGATGTTTGGACTTCCAAATCCCATTTCATTTGGTTGCTCATAAAGAATATCATTCCATTTTCCATCATTTCCTCCATTATCGTGAATCACCTTGTTTCCAGCCATTTTCTAAAACCCAAAAAGAATAGCGTGAGAGGCAAAAATCATGCTAGGGAAAACAACATAATAAAGGGGGAGTACCTTGAACATCTAACATCTTAGGTTTAATTCAATGATCGTTAGCGTAGTTCTAGTACTATAACCTATACGTATACTTAACCTTAGGGACATCCCTAGACATACCTTAGAAATACCTCTAGGGATCTCACTAACGTTTTCGCATCCTAGTTTCCAAAGGTTGACTAAACCTTTCCTCTGATACCAACTGTAGAGACCCGTATCCTGACGTACATGGACATTACATTACTTTTGCGGAATACTTAGTACATAACAAAAACACACACACAAGGATCGTAATAGTTTAGTGTCTTTGGAAACTCGGAATAAAATCTTCTAATCGTGGTGAAAGATCTTCAACATCTCCCATAAAGATCTTCCTTTTTTTTATACCTAAAACCTTTCTTTATATCCTGGGGAAAAGAAAATATAAAAGGGTGAGCTCAAATGCTCAGTAAGGGTAAACAAAGGAAATATCAATCACATAATTTTCATAAGAACATAACATTTTTGGAAATCTTAACCTGCAAAAGAGAGCATAATTTCATAACATGGGATAAATCATAGTAGTGAAATGAAATCATAACTTTAAACATTACTCATTGTGGCATACACACATAATCATAGAGAATCATTTCTTGTTAGTCAAGAATCATTGCCAAGACTATCTTAGTAGACAAAGTCCCTTTCTGAATCGAGTAATCCTTGTTTCAGTCCTGTTTCACTGAACCGGTATAACCTACCATTCCAGCCATGTCTATCTCATGAGATATAAAATCTATACCCAATGCATTGGAGGGAGATATAGGTCCCACCCATCTCTTAATGAATCCTTTCTTATGTGTGCCACAAAATCATAAATCATACATCATTGCATAACCCATGTAATAAAAATGGGATTCTTAAACAACATGACATCATAAAACCATTCATATAAGATAAAGGAATTCATAAACATAATTCCATCACAACATAGTCAAATCAATGTAAAAATATGGATAGAAACAGAACCCTTTATTATCTTAGATGGAAAATAATTTTGATAAAACACTTGAAATGAATTCTTGAGGAAAATATCCTTTCTTCTTCAAAAACATTTTTCCTTTCATAACATGTCATACAACTTTAAAATAAAAGAAGTTGATTAAAAATAAACTTGAAAACTTGTAAAGTAATATTCTTGGAAATAATGTTTTAAAAATCCATTCATGCCGTATAAGTTAAAAAAAACATTCTTCGTACTTTTGTCGGAAAATTCAAAAAGTACGTCGTACGAAAAACGACAAAAGATTCCTTTCATATCTTTTTCAAAAAACTCACCGAAGGGTAAAATAGGATATAAACTATTGTAGAAGGATGGAAATAATTTTACATATTGAGGGAACATGGATGTGGATGATAAAATACACCCCAGTAAATAACAAAGTAAAAACAATCTCGGATAAAAATGAGATTGTGACATTTCCCTTACCTTAGGTCCAATTTGCTTCGTATGTGTCCGAACCTCCTGTATAATGATTTAAATAATGTCATTGACTTATTACAGAATCATATTCATTGTTATGATATCATATATGGTTTACTTATGTCATTATATTACCCGTTCTTTTGTAAATTCCATGTTAAAGAAGCGTTTTGGGTAAAATCGTTTCATTTATCGTAGGTGTTTTGACTTGTTGTTCTTGACATCATTATTACTTATATCATGATTTACTTACTTCCAGAATATAAAATATGATTTATATATCATATATATTCAGTATATATATATATATAACAGGTAGATAAATAAAATGAAAAACACCGTTCATGGAGACGGTAGTCCGTACGTACGCATGAACGCTGTTTTCCTTTCCTTATTGTCTTGAAATGGAAGTAAGTAGATGACATACATATGTATATATATACATAAATCCAGTAGCTTTATAATGTCATATATTTCATTATTATTTCTTATATATACATTATAATCATTCTTAAATGGTTAACATGGAGAATGAATCTCATCGCGTCGTGGAGACGGTAGTCCGTACGTACGCACGAGCGATGATATCATTTCTATAAATATTGAATTGAATTGGAGTGGATTATACAATATATCAGAATCAATATTATGTTGTAATAACTATGTATAGTTATTCTTTACACCATTATACCCATCCATGTAAGTTGGTGGTGGAAAATAGATTACACCACGGCGTGGAGACGGTATTCCGTACGTACGCACGCGCGGTGATTTCTTTTTCCGTAGGATGGATAGATGGTGAAATAGGGTTGTTTCATACTTATAATAACATATCATTATATGAGTGATACTGATGCTGTTACTTCATAATGAAACAACCTAAGAAGAATAAGTGGAAGAAGAAATAAAGATGAAAGAATTGGTAACGGTAATTACCTCTTCTTTGAAGCGCCTTTTGGAGACCTCCTCTTAGGGAACTAAAATTGGTCTTTGAGTAAGAACAGAACCTATAGGATGTTTCTAAGGAAGTGGAGAAGAGATTTTGGCAGGGGTTGGCCGAGCTTGAGTGCTCAAATTGGTGTGAGGAGGAGGGGGTGGAGGTGTCCTTTTATAGGGGAGGAGAGGGGCACCTTTAGGAATTCTTAAAAATATTAATTTATAATAAATCTAACCCCACTTAAAAACCTCCAAAAATGACTCATATTCGAAGATTAGATGAGATAGGGTTGTAATCTCATCAACCAATCAAATTTAGACATGTTTGGATATTATTTTAAACCTTATCAATTAGATTTAACTCTAAGTTAAATAATTTAACTTTTACCGTGTCTTTTTGTTTTCTTTCACTATATGGTTAATACACTTACTATAACATGCCAAACGAACCCCAAATTGTTTATTATTAATATATATATCCTTATCTAAGTCATTTGGCCGAACCTTAGATTTTTAGGAATAAAATAACAATTAGTAATATAATATTTGATTTAAAAACTATTTTGTGTAAATTTTGACACTATTTGATATATGATTTTTGTGAAAGTCATAACAGAATTAAATGTTCGAACCAAGTTGATTAAATCAACATTAATATATCATAGTAACCTATAAAATTAGTGGAATTCCTAAAAAATCTCAAATTACATTTATTTTGGTGCTTATAACATCAATTATGTCAATATTTCATTAAAAAGATAATTACTGCATCATCGTTGTGTCATAAATAAATTAAATTATTTGATGTCTACAAATTACAAATAAAATACCATCATGTAGGAAATCTTTTTAGCTTTCTAATGAATATTTACAATCGAATTTATCTTATGTATAACCCCATATTAAAAATGATTTACTTATTAAACTTTGATTTTAACTATTTTAACCCTTCTTTAAATAAATTAATAATAAATGTCCTAATCTAATCCAAGTGGGCCTAAATGGTCATATTTTATTCCTAAGCTTGTTTTTGGTCGAAATCCACTTGTCCAATAGAATTAGGACATGTGTTAGGGTAATAATAATATCATCGTTACCCTTAATTACCCTATTTACTTTTAACCGTGGTAAAAAAAAGTAAAAAGTTACTATTCACCAAAAATTATTTTCATCTCATTGAACCACATTTTAGTCCTTGATATTAACCGTGTCTGTCGGATTTTCGAAATTCCATTCACAGAAGCGGTAAAATTAAGTTTTATGCAAAATTCAGTTTTTAACCTACCACTTAGTGGTTTCACTATTCATCAAAAATTGAAGGTTTTCAGAAAAATGCCAAAATTTCATCCTAAGCTATATTTCATATTCCGAATTCAAAAATGAAATCTATTTAACCAAATTCATAACATAGAAGTTTCATTAATTAATTTTATAATTAAATCCCGCTGTTAAAACAAATAGCGTGTTTTTAAGAAACAATATCTATCAAAAGATTGACACTTGATTATGTCTGGTTTAAATGTGAAATTACATTCAATGACCAAAATTGTATTAAATTGTAAAAATATATTCTAAATATACTTTAAAATCACTCAAATTAATAATTTATCATTATTAATTATTTCGATTAAAAAAGTTGTTTTTAATTAAAATTTAGTCATTTTCACTATTCATCAAAATATGAAAGTTATCCGAAAAGTACCAAAATTTCACCTTAGGCTAAATTCGATACTCCGAATCCAAAAATAAAATTTATTTTGAAAAATAAGATTTACTGGATTTCAAAAAGTGGTTATTACTATTCATAACGGCTAGTTTTAATAATATTTTTATAGCATATCGTTGTTTAGTGAAACTCGGTATTGCATACTACACACGCTATCGAGGAAGGTCGCGATTGCGTGTAATGAAAGTCAAGTCAAGGATGTGTGTTGTGCAAGCTCCTTTTGGTGTAGCGTACAACACAAAACATTAATAAAATTAAAAAGAATATTTCTTTATAAAATCTTGGGCTGTTACATTCTACCCCCCTTAAAATGAATTTCTCCCTCGAAATTCGTCGGGGTTATAAATGGTTTACTAATCGAAAGTTTCTTTAATAGAAACCCACATCGTAAAAAAGAATACCAAAACTTGGCTTTAAAAACTAAAGTATGAAATGTAACGATTACCTAAATAAACTAATCACTGGGTTTCCACATAGGTGAAAATATGGATATGGAAGAGAAATCTAACCATCATGTTCTGATGGAGAGTGGTAGAGAACATGGCTATGGAAAAGCCAGTAATCACAAATCCATAGATTTGTGATGATATAAGGTACCAACTGATTCATCAAGTATAAGATCACTAGGACAACATTTTTGGTTTTCAAGATCATTTCCCTAAAGTTGAAAATTTGAATTAGAATAAATACTTACTTTATTTTGGTACAATCTCACTGTTGTTCGTGCCTTGAACAATTTCCACTTCATCTCTTAAATAAATGAAGTTGAATTTGTTATTCGTGAAGTGTTAGTAGATCATGTGATAGAATGACAGGTCATTCCATCTATCTCAAACAAAAGGTTAGCAAAAGTTATTAAATATATATAAGGCATTCTATAGTGAGATTAATCATATATGGTTCCTAAAATGGACTTATAATTCATATATCATACTGCTTAATATAATAAAACTAGTTTCTACTAAACAGGGACTTCCTATAGGCCAGTGGTAGGCGATAAAGGCCAGTCGCACTTCGGTTGTGGGTTCGATTCCCACGGCCTTGTCCGACGCGATGGGCTGTCGCCCGTCCTGCAGGTTGTCCTTTTTATAAAACTATATTACTATAACATCCCATCAATTATATCGAAAAAAAACTTCTATCCTTAAACAATACTAACTTATGTCCAACATAATTCATTCCAATCATTAGGCTCATAATACTTCAGTCCATTCTCATAACATAGTGAAAACGATTACCAGAGATTTAATACCATCGTTGATCCCCATATATCATAAGATATATCTTGTTGGTCACATTCCAAACATTTAAAGGCCTTAATCTTGTACTCTCTTGAATACCCATTGAACCTTAGTGAAAACTTGAATGCAGTTAAAAGTTAACACTTTTCACATACCGAAATCCTCAAAATTCTATATACTCAAACCATGATATCACTTAGTCCTTATATCAATCATGAGCTCATGAATACTGTCAAACATTTCATTTTCCCCTTATCCCTTCATTATGCGCATATCATCTTCATTCCAAAAATATCTGAATAACCTTTCATGGATACTGGTAACATTAATCAGACAACAATGTTACAATCCTTACATGTCTCTTTATTCCATAGTACCATGAGATTACTTATACAACATTACACATGATAAACATGTAATCATTCCACTACATTCTTAAACCATTGACCGAGCTTCAACAATTCTTTCATCTCACATACCATTGGTAGTCTCTTCATCATCATCCACATAAATACTTCCCATATGACCATACTGATTCTCTTCATGAGTCTTTCCCTTAGGGCATTTGTTTGCATAATGCCCATACATTCCACATTTAAAACACTTAACCATTTTTGATGTCGTAGCAATACCATTATCCTCATCCCTGGTATTAACTGAACCTTTTCCTTTGCACTTACTGGCTTTGTGTCCTTCTTTTCCACACCCAAAGCATCTTCCAGTTCCTTTGAAACAATCTTCTTGATGCCTCTTCCCACATGATTTACATAGGGGAAATTGAACTTTCTTTCCTCTATGATCATCATGAAACTCCATCGTTCTCTTATTAGCCGAGTCAGGAAACTTACCAAATTTTACTTTATTGATCATATTATGAGATTGCTGATTCGGCATAATAATGATGTTTGGACTTCCAAATCCCATTTCATTTGGTTGCTCATAAAGAATATCATTCCATTGTCCATCATTTCCTCCATTATCGTGAATCACCTTGTTTCCAGCCATTTTCTAAAACCCAAAAAGAATAGCGTGAGAGGCAAAAATCATGCTAGGGAAAACAACATAATAAAGGGGGAGTACATTGAACATCTAACATCTTAGGTTTAATTCAATGATCGTTAGCGTAGTTCTAGTACTATAACCTATACGTATACTTAACCTTAGGGACATCCCTAGACATACCTTAGAAATACCTCTAGGGATCTCACTAACGTTTTCGCATCCTAGTTTCCAAAGGTTGACTAAACCTTTCCTCTGATACCAACTGTAGAGACCCCTATCCTGACGTACATGGACATTACATTACTTTTGCGGAATACTTAGTACATAACAAAAACACACACACAAGGATCGTAATAGTTTAGTGTCTTTGGAAACTCGGAATAAAATCTTCTAATCGTGGTGAAAGATCTTCAACATCTCCCATAAAGATCTTCCTTTTTTTTATACCTAAAACCTTTCTTTATATCCTGGGGAAAAGAAAATATAAAAGGGTGAGCTCAAATGCTCAGTAAGGGTAAACAAAGGAAATATCAATCACATAATTTTCATAAGAACATAACATTTTTGGAAATCTTAACCTGCAAAAGAGAGCATAATTTCATAACATGGGATAAATCATAGTAGTGAAATGAAATCATAACTTTAAACATTACTCATTGTGGCATACACACATAATCATAGAGAATCATTTCTTGTTAGTCAAGACTCATTTCCAAGACTATCTTAGTGGACAAAGTCCCTTTCTGAATCGAGTAATCCTCGTTTCAGTCCTGTTTCACTGAACCGGTATAACCTACCATTCCAGCCATGTCTATCTCATGAGATATAAAATCTTTACCCAATGCATTGGAGGGAGATATAGGTCCCACCCATCTCTTAATGAATCCTTTCTTATGTGTGCCACAAAATCATAAATCATACATCATTGCATAACCAATGTAATAAAAATGGGATTCTTAAACAACATGACATCATAAAACCATTCATATAAGATAAAGTAATTCATAAACATAATTCCATCACAACATAGTCAAATCAATGTAAAAATATGGATAGAAACAGAACCCTTTATTATCTTAGATGGAAAATAATTTTGATAAAACACTTGAAATGAATTCTTGAGGAAAATATCCTTTCTTCTTCAAAAACATTTTTCCTTTCATAACATGTCATACAACTTTAAAATAAAAGAAGTTGATTAAAAATAAACTTGAAAACTTGTAAAGGAAGCTTCTTGGAAATAATGTTTTAAAAATCCATTCATGCCGTATAAGTTAAAAAAACATTCTTCGTACTTTTTTCGGAAAAGTCAAAAAGTACCTCGTACGAAAAACGACAAAAGATTCCTTTCATATCTTTTTCAAAAAACTCACCGAAGGGTAAAATAGGATATAAACTATTGTATAAGGATGGAAATAATTTTACATATTGAGGGAACATGGATGTGGATGATAAAATACACCTCAGTAAATAACAAAGTAAAAACAATCTCGGATAAAAATGAGATTGTGACATTTCCCTTACCTTAGGTCCAATTTGCTTCGTATGTGTCCGAACCTCCTGTATAATGATTTAAATAATTTTATTGACTTATTACAGAATCATATTCATTGTTATGATATCATATATGGTTTACTTATGACATTATATTACCCGTTCTTTTGTAAATTCCATGTTAAAGAAGCGTTTTGGGTAAAATCGTTTCATTTATCGTAGGTGTTTTGACTTGTTGTTCTTGACATCATTATTACTTATATCATGATTTAATTACTTCCAGAATATAAAATATGATTTATATATCATATATATTCAGTATATATATATATATAATAGGTAGATAAATAAAATGAAAAACACCGTTCATGGAGACGGTTGTTCGTACGTACGCATGAACGCTGTTTTCCTTTCCTTATTGTCTTGAAATGGAAGTAAGTAGATGACATACATATGTATATATATACATAAATCCAGTAGATTTATAAAGTCATATATTTCATTATTATTTCTTATATTTACATTATAATCATTCTTAAATGGTTAACATGGAGAATGAATCTCATCGCGTCGTGGAGACGGTAGTCCGTACGTACGCACGAGCGATGATATCATTTCTATAAATATTGAATTGAATTGGAGTGGATTATACAATATATCAGAATCAATATGATGTTGTAATAACTATGTATAGTTATTATTTACACCATTATACCCATCCATGTAAGGTGGTGGTGGAAAATAGATTACACCACGGCGTGGAGACGGTATTCCGTACGTATGCACGCACGGTGATTTCTTTTTCCGTAGGATGGATAGATGGTGAAATAGGGTTGTTTCATACTTATAATAACATATCCGTATATGATTGATACTGATGTTATTACTTCATAATGAAACAACCTAAGAAGAAGAAGTGGAAGAAGAAATAAAGATGAAAGAATTGGTAACGGTAATTACCTCTTCTTTGAAGCGCCTTTTGGAGACCTCCTCTTAGGGAACTAAAATTGGTCTTTGAGTAAGACCAGAACCTCTAGGATGTTTCTAGGGAAGTGTAGAAGTGATTTTGGCAGGGGCTGGCCGAGCTTGAGTGCTCAAATTGGTGTGAGGAGGAGGGGGAGGAGGTGTCCTTTTATAGGGGAGGAGAGGGGCATCTTTAGGAATTCTTAAAAATATTAATTTATAATAAATCTAACCCCACTTAAAAACCTCCAAAAATGACTCATATTCGAATATTAGATGATATATGGTTGTAAACTCATCAACCAATCAAATTTAGACATGTTTGGATATTATTTTAAACCTTATCAATTAGATTTAACTCTAAGTTAAATAATTTAACTTTTACCGTGTCTTTTTGTTTTCTTTCACTATATGGTTAATACACTTACTATAACATGCCAAACGAACCCCAAAATGTTTATTATTAATATATATATCCTTATCTAAGTCATTTGGCCGAACCTTAGATTTTTAGGAATAAAATAACAATTAGTAATATAATATTTGATTTAAAAACTATTTTGTGTAAATTTTGACACTATTTGATATATGATTTTTGTGAAAGTCATAACAGAATTAAATGTTCGAACCAAGTTGATTAAATCAACATTAATATATCATAGTAACCTATAAAATTAGTGGAATTCATAAAAAATCTCAAATTACATTTATTTTGGTGCTTATAACATCAATTATGTCAATATTTCATTAAAAAGATAATTACTGCATCATCGTTGTGTCATAAATAAATTAAATTATTTGATGTCTAAAAATTACAAATAAACTACCATCATGTAGGAAATCTTTTTAGCTTTCTAATGAATATTTACAATAGAATTTATCTTATGTATAACCCCATATTAAAAATGATTTACTTATTAAACTTTGATTTTAACTATTTTAACCCTTCTTTAAATAAATTAATAATAAATGTCCTAATCTAATCCAAGTGGGCCTAAATGGTCATATTTTATTCCTAAGCTTGTTTTTGGTCGAAATCCACTTGTCCAATAGAATTAGGACATGTGTTAGGGTAATAATAATATCATCTTTACCCTTAATTACCCTATTTACTTTTAACCGTGGTAAAAAAAAGTAAAAAGTTACGATTCACCAAAAATTATTTTCATCTCATTGAACCACATTTTAGTCCTTGATATTAACCGTGTCTGTCGGATTTTTGAAATTCCATTCACAGAAGCGGTAAAATTAAGTTTTATGCAAAATTCAGTTTTTAACCTACCACTCAGTGGTTTCACTATTCATCAAAAATTGAAGGTTTTCAGAAAAATGCCAAAATTTCATCCTAAGCTATATTTCATATTCCGAATTCAAAAATGAAATCTATTTAACCAAATTCATAACATAGAAGTTGCATTAATTAATTTTATAATTAAATCCCGCTGTTAAAACAAATAGCGTGTTTTTAAAAAACAATATCTATCAAAAGATTGACACTTGATTATGTCTGGTTTAAATGTGAAATTACATTCAATGACCAAAATTGTATTAAATTGTAAAAATATATTCTAAATATACTTTAAAATCACTCAAATTAATAATTTATCATTATTAATTATTTCGATTAAAAAAGTTGTTTTTAATTAAAATTTAGTCATTTTCACTATTCATCAAAATATGAAAGTTATCCGAAAAGTACCAAAATTTCACCTTAGGCTAAATTCGATACTCCGAATCCAAAAATATAGTTCATTTTGAAAAATAAGATTTACTGGATTTCAAAAAGTGGTTATTACTATTCATAACGGCTAGTTTTAATAATATTTTTATAGCATATTGTTGTTTAGTGAAACTCGGTATTGCGTACTACACACGCTATCGAGGAAGGTCGCGATTGCGTGTAATGCAAGTCAAGTCAAGGATGTGTGTTGTGCAAGCTCCTTTTGGTGTAGCGTACAACACAAAACATTAATAAAATTAAAAAGAATATTTCTTTATAAAATCTTGGGCTGTTACATTATTAATGAGGGGTGACATGATTGTTTTACCCCTCCATCCATATTTCATTACTTCATCCATTTACATACTCATTTTTCCAATGCATGACCACTTGAGATCCACTCTCCTCCATGTATAGGATTATATGTAACTCCCCAATTTGAGATCTGAATTAATGATCATCAGGGGAATTGGGAGTGTATCTATATGTCCAACACTCCCCCGTTTTCCTTTTTTTGTTCTTTATAAAATTTTCGTTAGTATTTACAAACAAATTATATCACTATTATTTCATAGATTTTGATGATTCTGTCAATTTATATGATTCCATATCAAATGAAGTTCTAGAGTTTCATGAGTGGATAATCATAAGTATGAGGTAGGTGTTATATATGTATTTCAATTATCTTTGTGTTGTGTATAATTGTTTTCGTTGTTTTTCATGTCGAAACTCCCATTAAATGATTAAAAAAATATAAAATGCTATAAATTAATGGATTAGGACACACCCGTGATGTTACTTAGACCCCTTAAATATGGTTGGAGTTTGAAACCTCGACCCGGTCCATCATATACAATTGGTTATATTAAAATTTTTATTTTAATTTTTATTGTGACAATTATATAGTCACGCCTACAATTGTGTTAATTGAGCCCAATTTTCTAGTGGAAGGTCAAAAATGAATTAAATGAGTCATTTATTGGATAATGCATTCAAGGCCCATATTTTGGCTTGTGAAGTGACTTGACTATGTAAAAAAGATTGATGAATTTTATTGTAGCATGAATTATTGTGAATCCCCACATAACATTCATAATCAGATTAATAATTGTATGTATCTTTAATTAAGGTTGGTATGAGGGCCTCCCATGGCCATATTTTATATTGACATATAAAATGGCATATTTTTATGGTTTAAATTTTTTTATGGCATGGATGACCTCATGGATTTTTATAATGATTTACATTCAATGTACATAATTCATAATGTAATAATCGAGTGATACATATGTACCTTACATTGAAATATAATGGGAAAATATATATCATGCTAACATTGTATTGTTTATTGGTTGATTGTGTTTGTTGATAAATAATGTTAACAAGGACAGTTCTGATGTTTCAGTGTGATTGTTGAAAATGTATTTTTATAGTGATCCAAGACATAATTATTAATGAAAAAAAATTCAATAAAGTTTTGTATTTCCTAAAATCATGGCATATCGTGAAATTTTAGTGATCTATAAAGGATTGATGTTTCATTAAAAAAGAATGAGTCGCATAGGATAGATTATAAGTAACTCAAGTATGATATGTTTTGTGAATAGAAAATTGCAATATAATTTCATTAAGACACATAGTACATCGAACACGAATGAATAGTTTCTTGAAATTATTGTGGCGAGCATGAAAGTTTCATTAAGGGTAGAAAATTTATATAAATAGGAGTCCACCCACCCCCCACTGAAATTTTCAGAACCCATAATGAAAATCCAAATACATGGAATTTTAGAGTACATTTCAAGAAAGATTTATTTGTATGAAGGATTCATAAGAATATTTGTTTTTTTAAGTAAGGTAGTATCATGAATATGAAATTTTCATGAATCATTGTGAGTTTCGAGAAATATTATTATTTTTTGGGAATGCTCGTGAGTTTTTTGAAAGGAATGGTTTTGTGATGGTTTGATATATTCCATGAATGACTTTTGAGATTGATGATAATTGAAAATTGGGGTTCCCTATAGATAATGAAGCACGAATCCAAAGGTATTTCCATGTGATTCTGTCGTAAAATTGTATTTATCTAGTGGATAAAATTGGAACATAATGAAGCACAAAATAATGTGTAAAACATATTTATTAAGAGATAAAAAATAAAAATCTTATGATGGATCAGTGAGAACACATTAGTTTAAAGAGTAGTCTTCTTTCAGATAATGTTTGGTTTAAAACCAGGTGTGAAAGTGAGTATTATATGAACTGTGTAATAGTAGTGTTCTTTAGAGGATTTGGTATAGATGGATATCATTTTTCTATATGCCATTCATGTTTCCCAATTATAGTGAAACAATTAATTTTGTGGTCTCGTGTATACATTCCTTTTTATTATTACATATCAACAAGAAAGGGAGAGAAGAGTGTATTGATTAATAATGAAACATGATCAGAAGGGGATGTTATTGTATTCTATCAGTACATGATACTCTTCCCCTATAATAGGGAATTTAAAAATTTTGGAAAACAAAATAATCATATGATCTCAGAGGCTAAATGAATTATACCGCAGCATGAGTGATACCAAGGTTCCTTATAATGAATTAAATGGATTAAATCATAGGTTAAATGAATTTCTAGAAATCCCAAGGGATTCATGGGTTCCATAACCATAATTCTTTTGTTGCGAACATTGATTTTAGGATTTGATGTTATCCAATGATTGATATCTAATCCCTCGTTTTTATCATACAAATTTATATATCATTTTACCAACATATGATATTATAAAGTTTAGTGTCTTGAAAATAAAGTACACAATACATGAAAACATAAAAAAATCTTTTAACCCACATGAATGAAATATTAATTGGTTCATCCTAAGTACAATTACTATATATCATAACCTAAGGACACACATCAAAGGAAATGGTGAGGATAATTTTTAGTAAGGGAAAACATGGAAAACAACTTACATGTGATCATGATCTAAAACAATAAAAACATGAGGTATAATGATAAGAAATGAGAAATATGAATATGATAAATTAAATAAAATTAATATTAAAATAAATATGGGTAAAAAAATTAATCGAGTCATTCATAATCTTATAATCTTTGTTTTTATACCGAGGAGCCATAAAAATTACCATGGTTATTCACCAAGGTTTTTCAAAACCTATCATTTATAAAGATTTAATTCATTACCAAATGAATTGGAGAGATACCATGGATTACCTTCATATGTATTAATAAATTTTAGATAAATATATTATAATAAAACATTTCATAAATAACCCACAACGAATAAAAGAAAGGGGTTTAATATCAAGATCCTTTAGTTTTTTAAAGTTCTTTAGAATAATAGACTTATGTTTTTTATAAAACATGAAAAAGGAAGGTGGGTTTCATGTATGATAATCCTATAATAAAACAGTTCATCTAGAAATATTAGTGAAAACTCCAAGAGAAGAAATATTTTTTGGGTATTCTCAAAATAAAATAAAATAAATTCTTCAGAAAAAAGATTGAAATCTTTGATAAGTAAAATCAGCAACATAAATGGTATAAAACATGGTTTTATAAATCGTTCAAAAAAGTAGGGAACACTAGTCTCCCATTAATAAATGACTGTTAATAATGTAATTATATTGAATAAAATTGATAAAATAAAGTGGTATGTATATTTTAAATATAATCAACATAAAAAGGAATATGAAATGAAAAGATAAGTTGAGATTTCCCATGTGAAATTATTGAATCCTAACAATGTAACCTAAAAATTAATAAAATGTGTTGATGAAAAAATACATTTAATAAATTTTAAATAATATTTAATGTAAGGGATGATGAGTAATAACATATCTTGACATGTGAAAAAGGTTATTAAAATGTATAAAATTAAATGGATTTCTTGTTTAAAAGAGGTGGCTGGTTGATTCCTATAACATAAAAAGTGTTCCTAAAAAATGAGGATTGGGAAATTGGAGGCTAGGGGAAACCATGGAATGAATACATGGGTGGTAAAATTATAATTTATTTTTTGAGGATTGTTTTCAAATTAAATGAAATGAATTAATGGGTTGGTATTTATAGCCAAATTGATTAAGTTTTTTTATTAATTTACATTGACACCTCATTGGTGGTATTTGAAAAACCCTAGGCTTTACCATGATATTTTCCCATGGTATTGGCCACATGGGACATTTATTGAGTTAAATTATCAAATAAGTGTTGGGAGCCATTTTAAATTAATCATTAAATAATTATGAAATATCTATGACGTCATTAAAATTACTGAAAAACTCAAACTATATTTTTACTTTTAATGAAAAAAACTAATTTATTTTATAAAATTTTCATTAATTCACCCTAACCTAATATCAATATTCTGAATTCAATAATAATTTTTTTATAATAATAAATCTACAAATATGATAATTTTAGCTTTTTACTATAAAAATAATTATTTAATAAAATTAATAGTGAATAAATAATACATAATAAAATTACAATGTAAAATTTACGATACATAAAAAAAATTATTATATAATTTATAATTAAAAGTAATTTTATATAATACTATTTAGTTACTATAAAAAATAATAATAAAACCCTAGTAATTTATAATAATTATATGTTTCATAATAAGTACAATTTCTTTCCAAAAAATAATTATATAAAAATTCCTCTTAATTTTATTAAGAAAAACTATTCTTAAAAAGAAAAAGATGGAACAAAATCTTAATTAATACGAAGTATTTACACTTTATGTATATAATTCCTTGAATCATAATCATTTATAACACCCATATACGACATAAGGTTATGATGTTTGATGGTGATAGAATCATTGGGTGACTTAGATAACATCGACCGAGTGGTAACTTCCACCAACTTGAAATTATCTTATATATGATTTCTTTCAAGCTTCACTTATTGATGATTACCCTAGGCCTCATTTATAAGGAATCCAAATGATGTGACCTCCCTCACAAACTCTAAGAAATGTTCTTTGTATGGCACAACTCTACTGGATGAGGCCTTCGACTGTTCTTTCTGCAATGATTTTCCTAGTTGTTTCTATATATAAAAAAAGTTATAGCAAATAAATTAATAAAATAAGTATTGTTTACAATGGTCATATAATGACTGAATCCCAATTTTAAAACATTAATTTATACACACTTCATTAATGAAGGGAAAATTGTATTTTTGTGTACCAAAATAATAAAAAACAAATTTATTTAGAAGCTAATTATCATTTAAAAAAATATTGGGTTGTTACATTCATCCCCACATAAGTAATTTCATTCGGTAAATTTTGACTCTTTGTTTCAGAAGAGAATAGGTGTGGTTACTTTGGACACATTGTCTCATCTAGTTCCTACATCTCTTCTTTATACATTTGGATCCCCCATAACAGCTTGATGAGGTGGGTAGTCTAGCTGAGTAGAACCATGTCCCAACAGTCCAAGATCTCTATTAGCTACTCCTTATAAGAGAGATCTTGTTCTAATAGTACCACTGTAGAATTAAGTACAAGTGAATTATTAGTTATGTACTTACTCAAGTGAGATACATGGAAAACATCATGAACATTAGATAGATTTAGTGGAAGTGCTAGTATATTGGAAACACCTCCAATGAAATCAATTATTTCCAAGGGTATAATGTGCCTTGGGATAAGCTTCCCTTTATTCCTAAATCATACGACTCTCTTCCATGGTGAAATTGGATGGTAGAATTTATCGCCACCATCAAACTCCAAGTCCCTTTGATGGTTGCCAACATATCACAATTTCTGACTCTGAGAAACCGTAATGTGTTTTTGGATATCATTATTATTTTATGTCATCTATTGCACAAGATCAGACCCAATAAGAATTCTCTCAGAAGATCTATCCCAAAAAAGTACAAATTCTACATTATTTCCCATATATAGCATCATAGGGAGCCATTTGAAAACTCCAATATAATCTGTTTTTGTATGATAACTCAACCAAAGGGATATGTTGATCACATACAACTTTATATCCAGTATGGCATGTTCTCATCATTTCCTAATGTTTTTTCATAGTTCATTCGTATTGGACATTAGTCTTGGGTTGATAAACCATACTGAAATTCAATTCCGTTCAAAGATCATGTAGAATAATTCTCCATAATTTTGATGTGAACATTTTATCATGATCATATATGATATAAAGTGGAACTCAATGAAACCTCACCACTTTCTTCACATATATATTGGAATGTTGGTCGAGGGATAAGTTTTCTTGGATAGTGATAAAATTGTTTGTCATGGTCAAAGGGTCCACTCTAACCCATACCACATTATTTCAATTGGATGTTTTAGTATACTAGTGATAAAATACATAGTGATATTATCCAACTTCTATTATAGTATGGGAATTTTTTGTAATGCCCCATTAAGATATTTTCAATCATCCTTCACTTTTTGACACAGTAGGAACCTTTTAGGGTAGTAAGCTATATCCCTTTTCGTGTTATCCCACCAAAATGATCATAAAGGCCCGTATACATTTTAGTGCTTCCAAGATGTATTGAGAATTTACAGCTTTGAGCTTCATCAATTAAAACCTTATTTATTTATGGAATAGATGGAACATATATCCTTCTACAAAATTTTAGTACACCTTCTATGTAAATATTGAACTCAAGAAACTTCGCATACATCGCAGCTTCAGACTTATTTTACAAAAAAGTATAATCTCTTTTACATTTGTTAATATTATATAGTAATTTTGACTGATAAATCATTTGAGATAGGGTTGATGATGTACCTTACCTTATATTTACCTTGTCCAGTTTCACTAGGTATCTGATCAAAGGTTCTCGATGAATACTCTTCATTGGAAAAACATCACTTCATTTCCTACTAAATGCAGCGGCGACTTTGTTTTCATTTCTGTTGTAATAATGAATTGAACAATCATAGTTTATTACAGTTGTGCATGGATTCATTCACTTTTTATTACCCAATTCATATTTGATGAAAATGGAAAGGGTTTTTGGCTTAATTACAATGAACCCAGGTGTATTGAGAATTTAGGAATGGAACTCTAGATTTAACCACTTCAAGGGATGAAGCCCAGTCACATATGTTTGGGGTAAAATGGATTTGTCAGAATGAGAGGGTATGTTTATGCCATCAGGACCAGCCTGTGCTTGCATAGGAAGCCTAAATAGATGACCATGTGAAGGTGGAGAGCTACTATCATGATGCAGAAGCTGGAGAGGGGTAGTTCCTTGTAGATAGTCTCGTTGAATTCCCTACGACCTTCTGGTCGTGTAATCTGCCAAGCCTACAGGGCATGTAATATCTGAGCCAACAGGCCTTATAAGGGTTCCCCCTCATCACATGAAAGGTGGGTTATCAATAAATCAATGAATATGAAGGTCGTTGGGCCATTCGGGCACTTAAGATTGAGTTTTATTCTAAGGAATTAACTAGAACTATTTGAATCCAAAGATATTTTTTAATTTATCATCATCAATTGGAGTACAAATTAATATAGATAGAAATAATAAACAATATATATTTAGTTATTTTTCTATATTAATTGTGTAAGTTTATTTCCATACAATTATATCTAGGGAAGTGGTGTTATCCACACAGATGGAAGACCTGGGCATTTATGTTGTTTAATAAAAAGATCCCTGGTTTTTTCATTTATTGGCAGGTGAATGTTAATTTCAATATTTCTTGCAAGATATACCTAATCTGGTAAAATTTCCTTACTAGTGGGCATGATGCATCTATGTTTCAGATATCGTCTAGTTAGGACAATCTTAATTGTTCTTCTAGGGACCCCCTTCCAGTTATAAGAATGAGAATACATCTAGGAAGTTGTCTGTTAATGACGAATCATTCGATGATGATATATTGAATTATCATGGGTTTAATGGTTCTAGAAATACTCATAAAGGTAATGCCTCCCTTTTAGGTCCTAAATTGAAGTCACATGATTTGTAATCTCTCCATGCAACTGATAAATCGGTATACTAGGGGCAATTGGGGCTTCCCCAAGTGATGCTGAAGCTATTATTTAGCATGGATCAAGGATGGTCATAGATAGAGAAGATGTACTACCTATGGACTTGTATACTCAGACCCAATGTGAGGGTAATCAATCAGATAACCCCTAGGTTATTTCCATCAATCAACTTTCTATCATTTTCAAAAGGAATTTTAAGAAATATTAACTTCATCAAAATTATCAAACTAATGGGGGAAGTCTCTGATGATTAAAGGGTGAGTGATATCACTCCCCTTAATGTTATTGATAGTGCTAATACCTCATTAAATGACTTATTATGTCAAGGTAAGATAAGAGTAATCTATAGTGAGGGTTTATTTCCTACTCCTACTAAGAGTTAGTCGTGAATGGACTATTCTATCCAGCCAAAAACTAGGACCATAAGATCATTCTCCAAGGATATAAGAAGGATGTATGTAGATCTCCTTATCAATCGTGGTAATTATATATATAATTGGTAAACTGTTGATTATTATTATTATGAAAATTATTTTTCATATTATGATATGTAATTCTATTGTTTCTTAGATGAGGGAAACCACATTTGTTTGACCTCTTCCGTCTCTTGTCTACCTTTTATTATCTTTTGAATAAATGGTCAGAAAATTTTATTTTGGATGAACATGATGGTATTTCAATGTGAATTTGAAATTCATGATTTTTTTCTCAAACCTCCTATAATATATTTCTTATCAAAGGAAACTAAAAATATCAATTATTGTTGTAGGATGATTCTACCCTTCCACAACAGTTGTTGTTACAGGGTCAAATGATATTCCTTCACTAGTCACAATGTAACCGAATAAAAAAACTTGTTATAACCAAAACTCACACTTGTTGAACTTTCTAAATAACATAAAATTACTTATAGTTTTTAGGACCATCCTTAGATATCCCTCATGTTTTTTTTCTCCTTTGTAATGATATCAAAATATCATTATTAAAAACTAATAAAAAGTTTTCAAGGTAGTCTTTAATGACTCTATTCATCAAATCCATAAAAATCGAAAGAGTATTAGCCAAGACGAGAGGAATAACAATAAACTCATAATAAAAATATTTGGAATGTATGGTGGAATTTGGAATATTTTCTTTATTTTCCATCGATTAATGATAACTAGATTGAAGATCAATCTTGGAAAAGAATTGAGCCCCTCGAAGATAGTCAACCAAATCATTAATCCTTGGATGATGGGATTTTTTTTCATTGGGATCCCATTTTGTTATCTATAATCAATGCATAACCCCCTTGATCCATTAATGTTATTCAAAAACAGTACATGTTCTCCCCAAATGGACACACTTGTCTGGATAAACCCCTTATCTTAAAGATCTTGGAGAATCTTCTTTAATACCTCAATCTCCAAATTATCCATTCTCTATGGGTTTTTTTTGATATTATCATGGATTAAGGTATATGGTCCATGGATGAATATATTGATCCTACTACGGGAGGCCCATGTAACTCCTCCTGAAATAAATTAATGTATTTTGGAAAGATGGATACATTCTCAATTCATAGACTTTTTTTCTTTCTTTATCTTCTTCGATCATTTTCTTAATGAAAGCTATGGGTGATATTTCTAGTAAATCTCAAGCCTAGATATCTATAATTTGAAAAAAAATGTTGGGTTTCCATTAAAGACTACTTATATTACCATTCCTCCATATTTTCTTTTATAATTTTACATTGATATTCATTCCATCCATAATATAATTCATAAATTCATCATGGGAATGACTACTAGATTTGTGATGAGAATATTCTCCGCAAAGTATATACTATAGTTTCTATACATTGTTTATACTTGGATAATACATCCATATATCATTAAATATAATGGTACATCAATATTTTAGGGATTGATTATATATTATTTTAAAAATGGGGAAAATAGAAGAATGTATAGAACTATAATCAAACAATGTACTTGTTATCTTTGAATAAAAAATGAGAGTACCTTCCACCACATAATTTTTAGCATCAAATTATTTCATAATGGTAGAAAAATCATGACCATATCCCCATGTCATATTCTAAGGCTGATGGTGATTTCAATCCATTACCCTCTTATTTGGATTGTTATGAGCAAAGTGGCCAAGATGCTCACACTCGAATTATTGGACATTAGGAAAATACTACACCATCTTCCCTTTGAGATTGGTGTGGATAATTTAAAGCTTCCCTTCACTATGATAGTTCCATGAAAAATTTACATCTATTCCACACATGCAACACTTACCACTCATATTTTGGATGTTCCAAAAATACTTTTTCCCATACTTGTTCCATGTGAATAGTTGAACATTATTTTATCCTCTACCATAGTAAAATAACCTCCTCATGTTTGGATCAGAATATCTTTTCTTTTCATTGGAATTGTGAGACCACTACCTATCACCAAACTCCAGTTAATTTTTTTAGCACTATTTGTGATCTCATTATAGTTATCATATTATCTGTTTTTATGTTTATTCCATTGATGTTGTCTTATTCCACCAAAGAATCTATCAACCATCCCATTTTGATCCATGAAAAATCTATAGGTGTAATGGGAATGTCTATTGATGTTCGTCTTATATCATACCATTGATTAATATTCACATGTTTTCACCTCTAATAATTCCATCTTAAATTTTTTTTTATTGAATGGGGAAAATATTTTTTGAAAAAGGTTCCCCAGAACTCAGCCCACTCCATAGCTTCAGTATCCCCACTTGGCCTCATGTTTTTAATCAGTTCCCACCACTGATAATCTTATCTCTCTAAATTATACACATATAGAGTGACATTATCTTATTTTTGAAAATGAAGTATAAATAATAACTTTTCTATAATGGTTATCCACTAATCTGAGATCAGTGGGAGGGTGGGTCCATTGAACATTGGTCTTCATTGACACATAAAGGGATCAAAAGAATTTTCTTTCCTTCAGGGAGAATCCTGTATCTCAGATTGATTCAAGTTATTTTCCATATCTCGAGTTTGTTATTGAATCATTTTTATAAATATGTCCATTCTATATTTTTTTTATAATGTCATCAGAGCTTGGTCCGTTGTGCTCACTATTTACATGGTTTCTTCTATTTCCCAGCAGTTTTTAAAAGAATAAAACTATAGTGAGATTTGTGTTTCATGTAATAATCTTATAATTATAATTGAATTTAATGTATTGTAACATCATTCATAAATATGTTATTTTTATACAAAAAATACATTTTCTATAAATCCCTTATAACAGTTCAAAAAAATATAAGGATAAACCAATCATATCCCCCATGAGTGTCAAACTAGGAGTGTAGCAAGGCCCATTGATATTAACTGGTTCCAATTAGAGCCTAGCTCAAAGAGGCGTTTTCAGGGCTTAACCTAAGATACATATATTCTAGTGCCACATCCACTTATTCATATCCAAACATGGAATTATTTGTTTAGAAATCACTTACTTAATATTTCACAAAAATACCTAGAAATTGTCTTATTTTTTAACAAGTTCCTAAGGCTTTCTGATTGTTTTCATATGCTAATTTCCATAAATATCTAAACCTCCCTTTTATTCCAAATATATTATCCCTTATTTTTATTACATAACATTACATAATATTTAAATAAAATTGGCTCTTTTAAAGTTCAGTGTCTTGGAAATAAGGAACATAATACATGAAAACACTAAACATTATTTTAAAACACTTGAATATCTTTTTAATTGTTTTATCCTAAATAAATTTTCCACATCTCATAACCTAAGGACATGAATTAAAAGAAATTATGGGCATAGTTTTCATTAAGGGAAAACAAGAGAAACAGATTACATGTGATCATGAGAAAAAACAATACGAATATGAGTTATAATGATATGAAATGAGAAAGGGGAATATAATAAAATTAATAAAATGAATCATAACATGTAAATGTGTCTAAAATATATTTAATTGAGACATTGGTAAGCATATAACCAAGTTTTTATGACTGAGGAAATATACGAATTACCAATGTTATTCACCAATGTATCGTAAAACATGTCATCTCAAGAGATTAAATTATTTACCCAATGAATATTATTGGATTCAGGGCACATCCTTCACATGTATTAATTACTAGTATCCACCTAGATCATTATAAAACATTTCATTAATAACACATATATTATAAAAGAAATGGGTTTCATATCAAGATCACGATGTTTTTGAAGGTGCATAAAAACAAGATCCTTCTATCATTTTAAACCCATGAAAAAAGATGTCGGGTTTCATTTATGTTAATGAAAAAATAAAACATACCACATGGATATCTATGTGAATACCCATAGAGAATAAATATTTTTTGTTATTTCTAAAATAATTTAATATAATTTCATGAGAAAAAGGTGATAAAATTTGAGAAGTAAAATCGGCAGCATAATGGGTATACAACATTGTTTTAAAAAACATTAAACATATAAGGGAAAAGGGTCTCCCATCCATTAAATACTCATAATAATTTAATATAATAAAATAAAATTTAAAATAATATCATGGTATGTATATTTGAAATACAAACCACATAAAAAGAGAACCTTAAATTGAAAGAGAAGTTTATATTACCATTAACAAATTTCGGCAACCTAACAACGTCACATAAAAATTCATAAAAAGTGTTTATGAGAAAAAAAGGACTTTACAATTTTATACATAATATGTAAATAAAGGGGTCCAATGGACTTAAATATTCCATCATATGAAAATGAAAATTAAAAAGATTATTATAAAAAATATTTTTTCATTAAAAGAGGATGGTGGTAGACTCCCTTACTGTGAAGAGTGTTCCTAAAACCTCAGGATTGGAACCTTCGGGGATTGATGACACAATAAGAGGACCCATTGGGAGGTAAAATTATTTGAGAATAGGTGAGTATAAATTGTTAATTAATTTAAATTAATTAATTGGTGGGTATCTATACCAAAATTGAGGGATGTTTTTATTAATTTCCTTGGACACCTCATTGGTGGTATTTGCAAAACAATGTAATTTCCCATGGGTTTTCCCATGGTATTGGCCGCATATGACACCTATTGAGTTTAATTAAAAAATATTAGTATATAATCATTTAAAATTCATCATTATGTCATTATGACTTTGAGATGATGATATTTATCATACTGAAAACCTCAAACTGTATTTTTACTATTCATGAAACACTAAAGTATTTTATAAAATTTCATAAATTCACCAAAACAAAATATAGATTGTCTAGATTCCGAAATGATATTTATTTTAGCATAAATGAAGTATAAATATGATAAAATAATGCTTTTTAAAAAAGATAAATATTAATTTAAAATAATAGCAGACATAAAAAGCATAGTAAAATTGCATAGTGAATTTTCAGAGACTTGAAAAAATAAAATTATTTTACAAATTTAAATAAAAATAAATGTTTTATAAATATATTTAATTACCATAAACATTATTAATAATACCATATATTATTATTATAATTATATGTTTCTTTAAAAGTAAAATTTTTATCTGAAAAATAAATTTATCCAAATCCATCTCAATTTTATTATAAACAAGTATATCTAAAACAAAAAATACAGAATAAAAATTTAATTATTTCAAAGGGTTAATAATTTATATATCTAAGTACTAGAAGAATGACCATCATAAAAACCATGTGTGACCAAATGGTAATATTTTTTATGGTGATATAATCATTGGTCGACCCAAATAACAACATTCGAGGGTGAAACATCAACTAACATGAACTTCCCCCATAGGCGATTTATTTCAAACATTACTTATTGAATCTTTGCTTAGTCATGGTCTAGAGAGAAGACTAGTGATTCTAACTCCCACCCACGCTCCAAAAATTGGGCTTTATATAGCACAACTCTACTGAATGTGGTCATCCACTCTACATTCTTCATTAATTTTCTTTTGTCACTTATATTTATAAACATCAGTTATATCATTAAAATTATTAAAAGGAGTATTTTTTCCAATGGTCATGTTAACCAATGGTCACATTGACCAACTTCCACAATTGACCAACTATTATATAATAGTCGAAAACTGATTTTACAACATTAATTTATAATCACTTCATTAATAATGGTAAAAGTTATGGTTGAGTACAGAAATATTAATACAAAAACAAAATTAGTAAACAATTATAATTAAGAAATATTTCAGATGGTTACAATTGATACATGGATTACATATAAAAAATACCTTTTATGGGATCTAGGTAGGTTGAGATTATATATTCCATGAGTGTTACAAGGTTTCATTATATAGAATACCTTGGACAGGTTCAAAGGGTAAATCATTGATATTACACCGTGGATGATACATGGGATCCTTATTTTGAATGACATAGCTCGGTTCATTGGTTTTATAAATTACATTAATTCATTAGTGATGCATGGGGTCATTATTTTAGAGAGCCTTGGATGGGCTCATGGTATTAATGATATTATGTTAAATTTTATGTCTCTCTTGGATTGACCATAACTACTAATCATAATACAATTAAACTTTTAAAACCTCAAATAATTACATTGTTTTGGATTTATGTGGGACTATGTCACGTCATTAAATGTAATCACCTTTTTATATAATAATTCATCTGGAACAATTGTAGTATTATCCCTTATTAGAATTTTGGGACATGAATAATATACCTGTGTGGACCCCTGGGCATTATGCCAGGGGCCCACTCTAGTGAATATATATATGTGCATATGCATCAACTTAATCATACAAAAATTTATACATGAGAACACATGTTTAGAGACATTCTATATTTGTCCAAAGTTGGTATATCCATCCAAGAATCTATAAAGAAACAACAATGAATTGGTTACATTTATTTGTTTACAGACCCACCATACATTTTATATACCTTCACACTGCTTTATTTAATATACTTGGAAAGAATTTCATTATATATAGTTTTTTGGTGTTCTACTAAGTATATCTCACACAATGTTTGGGAAACCATTTTGTACCCAATCATATATCATCTGATTTTTGGTTCTTGAAAAACGTTTGTTCATTGTCAAGAAACACTTTAATATTGGAGCATAAGAGCATAAGATTGAGCTCAGGCTCAGGTTTCTCATGGGGATAACCTTTCAGGGCATTTTTTATTTTATTAAACATTTATTCTATTTATCACTTGTTGTATTATTATTTATTACACATTGTAGCTAGTTCATGAATGGTTATACCTTCAACTATTATTGCTTATAATATTGTTTTTTATTGATCCACTATTGTTTATTTTTTATTGAATTTTTGGTTTCACTAATAGATACATAGGGAATAGTCTCCCTACTGTATCATCTTTAGACCCAGGGTACTTTTCATTATCCTCTACTGTGGTGGTGGGTGTTTCAGTCCATCAAACTGACTAGCTTGGGGTACAATTTTAGTGGTTCTTGGGCTAGGACATTAAACATTACCAGTTTTTTGGCTTGACCCTCATTCTTGTTGGATCTCTGGATTTAATGATCGAACCATTATAAATAATTTTTTATATGTTTACATCGCATTATACCCACTAGTATCCTTGATTGGATATAGTTTTCAATATGTACCACCATTCAATAGTTAAATAATTCATGTGGTATCTTTCCTTTGTACAATCCATTTCCTAAAATAATTTTTCTTACTATTCATGATAAATATTCATCACATATATCTTTTACATTACTTCAAGATTCCAGCATATCCAAATTCTCCATGAATTTAAAATCAATCTATTTTGATGATTGGTTGGATGTGATTTCTTCTTTTACCCGAATTGAAATGACCACTAGCATGTGGTAAATATTATCAAGACATAATTATGTTATATATTACTCGTTAAGATCCAACATTGTAAAATTATATAAATGTAGTAATATTCTAAGAACATTAATCATAATTTCAACAGTAATCATTTCATCAGTAGGATCAAATTAGTCTTTGATGTCATCAAATATATGGTTAAATAATCATTCTATATTTTTATTTTATCTCATCATCAAATTTTCAAAATCAATATACAGTTCTTGTAATGTTTAATCTTTTATCATACTATCTGTAATATCCTTATATTTTAAAAGGAAAAAAATTCCACATCATTCTTAAATGAAAAACTAAATATTATTATATGTCCTTTATATCATATTCGTTAAATATAATTTTTCCACTTCTATTAATTGAATCTCAAAAAATATATATACATGTTTGAAATCAGTAATATATTTAGAGTCTGATAATATAAACATAATTCTGGTAAATAGTAACATAACACTTGAGAATAGTAATATTAACGTTATGAAAAGTAATATGACCATTATAAATAGTAAAATGGCCAAATTAATAGAAACCTTAACAAGGAATGTATAAATAATATTTCTCCATCAGATATGTGAAAGGGTGATATATTTATATCATTGAATGAGTAAATTTTTTTAAAAACATTTATAAATAATGTGTTGGTATTTTTTGAGTATTAAATGTTTAATTAATATTTCATGATAAATTTCATAATTTAAATGCCTTTTTTTCATAAAAAGTAACATAGTTTTTTTACATTATGGTTATAATATTATTTAATGAGAAATTGATAAATTTATCACAGTGTTATAAATATTGTTATAGTTCTAAAATTATTATTTTCATAATAAATTATGATTTGATTTAAAATTTTGATTTATCATAATTAGGAATTTATTTTGAAAAAATGGGGGTTATTTTTGAATTATAATCATTAAAAATGGTTAGAAAGATTTTATTTTATTTTATTGTTATTCTTGAATTTTTGGTTAATTGTGAAATAAAATAATTTATAAAATAATCTAAATACATGAATAAATGAATAATGGATAATTTTTTGCTAAGATAAACACCCCTGGTTCGAATTCACAAGAACTAATTACTAAATATAGTCACAATAACTAATAATTTTGTTAGTCGTGATAAATATAATAATATATTGATTAAAATAATGGGAAAACTCTTCACTCATCCACTATAAATTTCACCCCTCACCCCCTCTTCTCCTCACATCTCTCAAACCTTGAGAATTGAAAATGTAACACCTAATACTCTTACCAAGACTCTTCCCTATGTCCAGGAATTTATAGTCTCACCAAAAAGCCAAAACCAAATCCATTATAGAGGATCTCAAAAAGAATAAATCAAGTTAAAAAACTCCTCTTTCACTTTCCTTTTATTTTATTTTTGATTCTTTTACTTTTTTAATAATTTATTAACATCTCCTTATCCAAGAGGAAGGAAAACTATAGTTTCATATAAATAATCTCATATTATAACGTTTATGGATAAAATCATAATTATTCTTCCTATCCTATCTCTCTTAGCCTAAAAATAAAAACACCATCCTCGATGTGTTGATTTACCGACATCGTGGACGATGTGTTTTCAATTTCAATTACTGCCCTCACAGATTTCTATAAAACCAATTTATTTTTTTAATTTTTTTTAAAATTTTATGATATAACAACTTTTATACTCTAGAATAAAAATATAGACATAAAATAAAATTATATAATGAAACTGGTTTGTGATTATCAAAGAACTGCTAAAATGATTTAAATTAATATCATTAATTTTTTATCTAATGAATCATCAAAATATA
This sequence comes from Viscum album, assembly GCA_963277665.1. NCBI lineage: Eukaryota > Viridiplantae > Streptophyta > Magnoliopsida > Santalales > Viscaceae > Viscum > Viscum album. The sequence continues at coordinate 1,100,663,445 of OY728157.1, forward strand.
TGAAAACTAATATTAATGGAATCATTTAATATTATACAAAAATATTAATACCATATAATTCTAATTTTGGAGTTTTACATCCAAATGAAAAGAAAATCCAATATGAAATGACCATGGAAACCATGTAATGAACACACTCGAAACAACAGAAATAACAAAATATTTTTAATAAATATGTGGAATGATTTAAAAAATTGATTTTATAAAGTTTTATAAACATGGATATGTTATTGTAAGAATTTAATAACACTATTTTAACTATTATACATGATGTTTACACACGTTTTAAGTTATATGACATCAATTTAAGGGAATTGTTAACTTAATTTACATTATTTGTGTTAACATTTTTCTTATTTTATTTTCTGGTACTAAGATAATTTGTCTAATGAATTTTGTTCATAGAATTTTTTGTTATATGGACGTACAATTTAATATCATATTCCATTCATTCTATTAATTCTCAAATAAATTATATGATATTTGTAACAAACATTTCCATAAATATCCCATTTGAAATTATATTTTCCAAAATTCATAATTAATGTTTTTATGAAATTATTCTTATTTAATGATTATTTTTGTATATTGGTATTTTTTATGATGAAGTTTGGGACATATATTTCTGTCCATTTCATTATGTATGTGTAATTTTGAGTTCGGTTGTATGGTTACTCTATGTGTAACAATAATAGTTGCCTTGTAAATTTGTCGTGAGTTTAACATTGTAATGTAGTCGGGAGGATTATAATCTATATGTTAGCCAAAAGAGTTTTATTATTATGTATGTAATTCCCCAAGATACCTTTATGGTTTTATTTTTGTTTTCTAATGATGTATAATGTTTCGAAAATTAAGTATATGGTTCTTTATGTGATAGAAGTAGGTCTTTGGGAAAATGATTTCATATGTATATAAGTATTTATGGACTAAAAATTTCTTTACATCTTTTTATATAACTTATTGTTCTTTTTGTGATCATCCCAAGTTTTTTAAATGTATTTAATCGGATTCATTATTAGTTCTATGGGATGGTTGATGCTTAAATAGATGAATCCAATTAGTAATTTTCAAACTATTTTTGAACACACTGATTTAATGTACAGTTTGTTTAATCTTCCAAAAACAAGAATGAAATTGGTCCTCAATTGTATATTGTGCTGTATATTTTCAATTATCTATAATAAAAAACAAACATCATGATTTTTTTTGGAATCTTTAAGTGTGGGTTCATGGATTTAGTGTTGGTATTAGAGGAATGGTCTTGACAATATGAAGATTATACGCTGCCGTTTTTTAGAAAATATTTAGCGATAATATCTACTTATGATCTTTTAGTTAATTTAGAACACATAAGAAAAGTGTTTTTTTAAAATTATCAAAATTTAAATTTAGAATTATAAGTACAATGAATGAATTGCAAGGCCACAATTCATTTAAGGGGGATGTAATGTAACATAATTATATTTTAACAGGAAACACAATGTCACATCATGCTTAAATGAAAAAATAAATACTATTATGTGACCATTATTTCCTATCCATTAAAAAAAATTATAAACTTCAATTAAATGAATTTAGAAAAATTTACATACACAATTGTGATCAGTATGATATACAGAGTTCTATAATATCAACTTAATTTTATATGAATGGTTACTTTACCAATTGTAAAAGTAATGTTACCCATATGAATAGTAATATAACGATTATTGATAGTAAATTGGACAAATGATAGTAACCTTACCAATTAATGTATAGATATTATTTAGCCATCTTATAAGTGAAAATAAGATATATTAATATAATTAAAAAAATAAATATTTTTTGAAAAATTACAAATTAAATGTTGAAATTTTTGTGAGTCATAAATATTTATGTTGAATTTTGTGATAAATTTTATAATTGAAATAAAAATCTATTTTCAGAAAATTTAATAATAAAATATAATTTTGTTATCATATGGTTATAATATAATATTATAATACCTTGATTAAATTTTTGAGGTGTTAAAAATTCAATAATAGTATTAAAATTGTGTTTTTCGAATAAATAATTAAATTATTTATAATTAAATTACTCATATTTAGAAATTTTTTGATAAAATAGAGTTAATTTAGGAATTCTATAGATCAAAAACTAGTTGGGGATAATTATAGGGAATTTTCTAAAATACATGATTTTTTCGTTAATAGTTAAATACGATAATTTATTAAATAAGATAAATACAAGAATTATTGTGTCATGGATAATGTTCTACAGAGGTAAGCATCCTAGGTTAAAATTAACATGAAATGATTAATGTATTTAGTCACTACAACAAAAAATAGTTTTTATTTGGGGAAAAAATAATATAATGACTAAAATAATGGAAACCCCCTCGCTATTCCACTATAAATACCACCCACACCCCTCTTATCCTCACACCTCTCAAGCTTTGATAATTATCAAAATTATACCCTTTACTACTCCCAAGACACAAATTCACATACAATATAGTTTGAACTCACCAAATGTCCAATAATTAGGGTCATATAGAGGATCTCATTGAGAATATATTAAGAGGTAAAAATCATATTTCATTTTTTTTTCTTTTTGATTATTTTTCATTTCATACACTATGTTCACCTCCACTTTTCCAGGAGGCATGAAAAATCTTCAATCATATATATAATGTAAATTTATCATGTTTGTGAAGAAAAAAATTCAAACTTCTTCTCATCTCCCCCTTATTCAAAATATAAAAACACTATCTGTGATGTGTCGATTTACCAACATCGTGGGCGATGTGTTTTCAATTTCCATTACCACATTCAAGGTTGTTCAAAAAAAACAATTTTAATGGTTGAAATGAATTTTAAATTTTATTATATAATATTTTCTATGTTTTTGAATCTACATATATATATTATATTAAATTATATAACGAAACCAGTTCATGGTAATCAAAGATCCGCAAAAATAATCTAAATGGATATCATTAATGTTTTATGTAATGATCCATCTTCATATCTAAAAAAATTTATTTATGGTGTCATTTAATATTCTGGAAACATATTACAACCATTTCATTCTACTATTGTTGTTTCATTTCTAAATTAAATGAATATCCCTTACGAACCAACCATGAAAACCATATAAAGCATGCACCAAAAAAATGAAAAAAAAATATTATTAATAAATTGGAAGAATGATGTTATGAAATGGTCATATAGAGTGTTATAAACCTAAATATTTTAATTTAAAATTATAATAAGACTATTTTAACCATTATATATAAGTTTTTAATTTTTTTAAATACGACGAACCTTTGGTAAGGGAATTCTTATCCAAATTTTCATTCTTTGAGATAACCCTCTACTTATTTTATTATGTGGTACTAAGACTATTTCTATAATGAATTTTGATAATATAATTTTTTATTATGTGAATTTGTATTGTATAAAAATTTTCCGTCCATTCTATTTATTCTCACTACAATTATATGATATTTTTAATATATTTTCAATAAAAATACCCTTTTAAGATTTTATTTTACAAAATACCAAAGTAATGGTTTTTTGAAATAATTTTAGTTTTATGATTGTGTTCTAGATATTTGGAAGTATTTTAAAATGAAATGTGGGACCTATATCTCCCAGCAATGTTTTGGGTATATGTATGTATGAGGTCAGTCATCTGGTTATTCTATGTGTAAGTGCAATGGTTACACCATAAGGTAGCCACGAGAGTTACATTGTAAGGTAGTCATGAGGGTTTCATATCATAACAATGTCATCAGGGTTAAAATTTGTAGTAATTAATTACCTATGATTTATTTAAGGATTTTTTATGTTTTTTATTGAAATCTAATTCTTTATAAAATAAATATATTATACTTTATCGGTGAGAAGTATGACTTTATAAAAATGATTTCATATGTTTATTTGTGTTTAGGGAGTAACAATTTCTTTTTTTCTTTTTAAATCCCTTACTGATATTTTTGTTCTTATCCAATGTTTTAAAAATGTATTTAATTGCATTTCTTATAAGATCAATATTGTGTTAATGTGCTATCGTAAATGAATCCAACTTGATATTTCGTAACTATTTTTCAAAACTCTGATTTAACGTATGGTTTGTCTAATCCTCTGATACCATGACTCGAAAAGGTCCTCGATTGTACAATGTATTGTGTATTCTTCTATTATCTATCAAAAATACACATAATGTTTTAGTACTAAATCTTGAAGTTCAGGTTCGTAGCTTTACACAATATCCTTTAATAAAATTAGTTATTTTATTCCAATAGGTATTTCAAATGTAAAATTCATCACTTTCATGTAGGTTTATTTTTTCAATGCTCTAGATTAGATTTTTTTTCATATGCATCAACATTGATATGATTGAAATCCACTTTATCGATTGATGTTTCAATAACATTCCTATCTTATGTTCAATGATTTTGGTACAAAAATATCAATTTTATGTGATTCTCTGAGAGAAATCATCAAATTTATTTAAATTCAGAAATTACAACTATCGAATAAAGTAAATATTTTTTCATTTACTATGTTATTAATTGTAGTTCCTGTAATGAACCAAAATATCTATACATTTTCATTAAATAGTTGTTATATTAGTAAATTATTATAAATTAAAAAAATTTCTAAAATGATAACATCATATATAAAAACTGTAGCCATTTACAAATATCACTGCATTATTTTTTAGCATAACTAAACATAAAATGACAATTCAATGACCATAAAGTCTAGTGTCTTTGACGAATAGGTTCATAAAACTGAAAACATGGGAGTACATAAAACATTTCTTTATTTACCATGTCGTATGAGCTCCTAATTCCATTTAACCCTTACATATAAATAGGATAACATGGGGATAACCCGAACAATAGTATGATCTAAAAAATCACAGTAAGGGAATAAAGATTAAAATAAATATTTTCACCATGTTTAGAAGGTATAACATAATGACATATAAAATAATGGAAGATGATAAAATATAAGAAATAATAACATGGTATTATATAATCACAGATTAATAGTATTGTGTAAGATACATTAAACAAGACTTAAGCACAAGTCAAGGCTTATTGCACATAGTGGAGCCTGATTCAAATCTCATTGTACATAGAGGAGCATGAGTCAAGGATACTGTAACGACCTGAATCCGGAGCCCCTCCACTAGTGCCCCGTACCCGGTTCACCACATGACCTCAAGCACATTTCCCCAAACTCCAGAGGCTACCGACTAGAAGCGAGGGCCTTGGTAAGTTAGTGGGCAAACTATGCCCTCATTTGGTAAGGTATAAAAGGTATGGAAAAAAACAGTCAATAGAAGAAGCAATAACAACATACACAACTGTAACCAAACAACGGAAGAATAAATATATAGCAATGATGATAATGATGCAGCAGGTACAAGTATCTAAGGAAAGCATCAAACACAACAACGTGCTGAAATACAACTGAACACAATGTACTAATGAAACATAAAATTCAGTAGCATCACAAGTCGTAGCTTGGTCCAATGCTCTCTATCTACACAAAAAAGTCAATCACATGATGTATAAGGGTGTTTTCCCTTATCTATACCTGCAACAAAAGAGTCTTCTTGGGCCCAAAAGCATGTCCCAAACAGGGTGTGAGACAAAGTCCCAGTAGGCAACCACCCAAATATCTGTCCCTAACAGTCAATGAATACATGGCAAGTAAAGTATAGGAACAATAAACAAGAAATATACCGGAGATACAATTTACACTATAAAATATAAACTATATAATTGTAAAAAAATGAACATGTAAAACAAAGGTAACCCCCTGGGTAGTTCTCACAGCCTAACCTGTATGGTTCAACCTATAAGTACTAGAAACCCCCTAGGAGGCACACACAGTCTCACCCCTCTGGTTCAGCTAAAGAATAGACTCTCTGGGGATGAACTCACCATCAATTCCCCCCTATAGTCTCGTATCGTACTAAAGACTCTGTAGGGATGCACTCAACGTCAATTCCCCATGTGTCCCGCGTCCAGGAACTACAGACTCTCTAAGGAAGCACTCAATGTCAATTCCCCCTAAGGTCTCGCAACGTAAATTAAAGACACTCTGGAGAATCCCTTACGTCCATTCTCTCTTTGGTCCATACACTAGGTTCTCTCAGCCATGTATTTGATAAACTTGCATAACGCGCGTGTATCACCCTTGTAAAACTGATGAACTACTTGGATATCATTATTAGTCTCAGCAGAAAAAAAACACAACATTTCCACTATCCTACAACTGGGCATGGAAATTGGAAAAACACCAAACAAGCATAACAATCATGGAAAAGAAACCTGAGCACAAAAGAAATTACTGTACTCACAAGCATAAAACTCTACTACATCAATCAAGAAAAGTAGGAAAATAGGAGGGGGAAAATAGGGAACACACAATTCCCCGTTCAAGGGAATTGGTGGAAATTGTCCATAATATTCAATGACTTCTTTCAGAAAGGAACAAACCACCTACCTCGATCCTAGGGAATCGATATTCGTGAACAATGATGACAGATTCTCCCTAGAATTTCATGAATCTGAGAAAACATCTAAAACACATAAACCATGATAACATGAGAAAGAGGTGGAATTGGAAGACAAGGCTCAAGCATAAGGGAGAACTCAACGCTGTGATTCCAACACAGTCAAAAGTGATCAAAATGGAGAATGGATGGAGAGGTGGGGGATCCTCTAAGATTCATAGATCCTCGACGCTCTCGGACGAACAGAACGTAGAAGAAGACCTTTCTATGCATCAGGCGCGACCCGGTCCATTTAATGAAAAAACAAAAGTACACGGTGTATACTTTTAGAGTACATAGCGTGTAGTGGGTTTTCCATAATCCACCAAAATCAGCCTCCACATCACCCCTACACACCGTGTGTGGTGCCCAGACATGGCCAGAACAACGCTTCAAGCGGGAAAAGAGTACACAGCGTATTCTCAGAAAGTAAATGGCTTGTACTTCAAAAATTTCCAGAAACTCTTTTTTCCTTAAAAAATCTTGAAAAAGGAAAGACATACCAGAAATGAAGATCCAGGTTCTTAAAAACTGCCCCCATTATTGAAATTCATCCCCAAATTTCCCTAACGAGGTGGAGAAGGAGAAACCCCGAACAGCTCCGGCCACTGCGATCGTACATCGGCCTCCCTCTCCTAGGTCTCGTACTGTACTCGCCCGTGCTGCCATAGCACCCACACCAGAGGAACAGACCGCCCATGGAGAACCATCGTACTACAATCTACAATCCAATTTTGATGCTCCTAAAATGATGCATCCGCTTCGGGCTCAACTCTCTCAGGCTGAAAGGCATGAGGCGGGTCTAAAAAGTAACGTTGGAGCTGAGAGATGTGAAAGATTTCATGCATGGCCCAGTTCCTTTGAGGTAAATACAACCAATAGGCAAATTTCCAAACTCACTCCAATACCTCAAACGACCTGAAGTTCTGCGGGGAAAGCTTACCCTTCCTCTGGATCCTCTTGTGTCCCAACCTCGGTGCGACACGCTGGAAAACCTGATCCCCGACCTCGAACTCCAGAGGTCATCTCCACTGATCAACATAATAATTCTGCCAAGACTGTGTTGTAGCCATCCTCTTCCGAATCAGATCTATATGCTCGGAAGTATACTAATCAAGACAAGTTCCCAACAAAGATTCCTCTCCTTCCTCCAGCCAGCATAAGGGTGATTTTCATGGCCTAATATACAATGCCTCGTAATGTTCCATCTGTATAGTCACGTGAAAACTGTTGTTATAGGAGAACTCCACTAGAGTAATATGCTTCTCCCATGAGCCTTCAAAGTCTATAATGCATGCTCGGAGCATATCCTCAAGCACCTAGATCGTACGCTCAGACTGGCCATCAATCTGGGGATGGTATGATGTACTCAAATGTACCTGTCCACCCAAAGCCTTCTAAAGTCCCTTCCAGAACCGATAGGTAAAATGCGCATCCCTGTCTGAAACAATAGATTTTGGAACTCCATGTAGATGTACAATCTCTCTAATGTAAAGTCGTCCTAGATCATCGACACTAAAGGTCTCCTTGATGGGAATGAAGTGATCGACATTCGTGAGCCTGTTGACGACAAGACAAACAGTATCGTTCCCCCGAGGCGACCACGACAACCCGGTGACGAAGTGCATCACAACATCGTTCCAATTACATTCTGGAATGAGTAACTACTGTAAAAGGCCTACTGGTCGCTGATGCTCTACCTTCACCTGCTGACAAGTAGAGTATCTCATGACAAAACCAACAACATCCCTCTTCATACCTGGACACCGGTACTGGCGATGAAGATCCTGATATATCTTGGTGATGCCAGGATGAACTTCCCAAATTGGGGAATGAAATTCCTGCATCAGCTCCTCACGTATGTATATTGTCACCCATACGCGTCCCCAGAAACGCAAGATCTCATCCTCGCCCACTGTCTATCTAGAAAGAGGGTACTCTCCTGACACACTCTCCCGCATGACTAAGCCTTCTGAGTCTGATAGTTTCTTCATTATCACCTGATCAAGTAGTGTGTAGGTAACAACTACAGAAGATATGATGATTTTTCCCTGTCTATCGTGCACCTCCAGATGCATCTAGAGAACATATCCATAAGCCACCGCTCACTACTGGCCTCCTGAACTGCCTAAATCTGAGTTCTCCTGCTCAACGCATCTGCTACAGTGTTTCCCTTTCCCGGAATATATGTAAGTACCCGACCTTAAAACATTTCATAATCATGAATTAAATGAATAATTCACATAGAGTATCTTTTCAGGTTTATAGGTTTAGAGAATTAGGTCATAACTATTACATCTCAAAAGATTACAACGTAGGCACTTTTACTAAGTTTCCATAAAATTAAAACTCTTAAAAATAAACATGTGTAGTTCCATGTTTTAGATAGCATATCTTTCCTTGATCCCATCCTTGACCCTATTCATCTGTAAGTCCTGTGGAAAACATTTTCAAAACTTGGGATGAGCATTAAATGCCCAGTCAAGGATACATAAAGAAGGAAAACTCTAAGTTTTTCAAAACATCAAGTAAACCATGAATACTTTATCAAAGTAATACATTTTACCTTTATGAAGTAGTAAATACTCTTCATTGAATAAACGATCACTACTTATCGTTTGTAACCAAAAGATTACCATAAACCCATATAAAGAACACATAGCATATAAAGGTTACTTGGGACATAAAAATACATAAATGGAATAACCATATGGTTGACTTCCACACATATCACTACATGGAATAGCCATATGGACGAATTCCATACATAATGAATTGGAGGTTATAACATAACAACCCATCCTGGTATTCATTGCACCACCCGTCATATGGTTTATCATGTGACCACCTGTTAAATTTCCAAGTACGGTTATAAAATCATAACACATAAAACAATTATAAAGGAAAGAAAACATTTCCACATTTCAATCACAAATATATCACTTAAATATATGGACTTAAAAAATCCATTATCAAAACCATTTCAATACCAAAATACATAAATGTGTATGTGGTATTTATTTACTTTTAAAAACATTATGGCTTGTTGAGGAATCCAATGATCAAATAATACTCGCGGCGGTGGAAAGGTCGTTGTAACCACGTACGTTAAAAGGAACATACTTTTTGTCATTTAGTAAAACACTTTGTATAGAAAAGATTACATTTGACTAAAAGTAAAAGTAAAAGGGGTTTATACACCGTATAAAAGAAAGCTGTGTATAAAACAAAATATACCTCAATGAAAGGTGATTGAGACCAAGTCCCGTTCAATGACAGTATCCTTAGATTAAGGATAAATCAATTATTTAATTATGTGTGACAAATATAAATACACCCAATATAAGTGGATATTAAGTTTAAAACAATCAGAGGTCATTCACACATATTCATATCATGACATGATCAAGAATTATAGTTTTAACCCAATTAATTGAAATTGGGTTAAGAAGTTCCCTTACAAAAATTCGACATCATTACAACGTCACATTAAAATTTAGAAAAAGAGTTGATGAAAGAGAAAATGGTATCTCATCACTTGTAAAAAAAATTTACATCAATAAGGATATATAAGAACATATCCCAACATAATAAAATGTTAATTAAAAGATATAAAAGAAGGAGTCTTTTATAAAGTGGAGGGTGAAAGGTTCCCTCACTGATTTTGTAACATACAAAAAATAAGCCACATGAAAGAAGGATCATAAAATGAAGATGTCAATACCCATAAATTGAATTATATTACATAATAAATAAACTCATGAAAAGTATATACACCAAACAAAAGGAAATAGTGGAAAATGTGGCATGAATCTCATGGGAATAAAAGTGAGATGGAAAATCCCTTACGAAAACTCTGCAGCCTAACGATGCCACTTAAAACTATAAAAAATGGATTGACGGGATCAAATAGGGTCTCTCATCATATGAAAAAAAATTTAAGGTATGAGGAATATAAATGAACATACCACAATATAATAAATATGATCTTAAAAGAAATTACATAAAATAGTGTTCTTAAAAAGAAAGAGAGAGGTATGATCCCTTACGTCAAGTCCGACTTGTATTGTTCGTTTCATTATATTACTGAATAATAAACATTGGTCAATTTATAAATGATTAAGGACCTCCTTTAAATATTATTATTAATTTCATATCACATATTATAATTTTATAATAATTGGTTAATAATGTGAGTTGATATCAGATGTTCTTGTCGATGTTCGGTATATGAGTCAAAATTGAACTTGTTGGAAATGAATATTCCATGTAGTTATAGGTACATCATCTACAGAATTGTATTAATGATCTAAATATAATATATATCCAGTATATATATTCATTTTATACTATTCTATAACATTTGGAGATAAAAAATGAAAAGCACCGTTCATGGAGACGGTAGGCCGGACGTACGCATGAACACAACTTTCATTTCGTTGACATATTAATGGAATTAAAATTAAATGATAGATTTATATATTATAATTCCAGAATTATATCCATCATTTAGATGTAATATATGACATATATATCAATTATATATATGTAATTTTAATAGTACATAACATTTGGAGATAAGAAATGAAATGTACCCTTCACGGAGACGGTAAGCCGTACGTACGCATGAACGCTACTTTCATTTCAATTGTATACACTAATTGAATGGAAAAAATAATTATACATAGTTATATTACAATTACAGTATAATATAACATATAACATCATTAAACCCATCCTTCATACATCCCACGTATTGTATTGAAGATTCAAATCACTTGGAGGGGGCAGTAGTCTGCACTTTCTAAAATGAAATTATCGTGTTTACCCATTATGAAATCCATAAAAATATAGCATAAATTTAAAATAAAGAAGCATAAGGAATACATAAAAATAATTTGTATATCATATATAAATACAGTGACATCTTAATGGCCACCATCAGAGGTGTTAAAAGAATATTGAACAATCATTGTTTCGTGAGGCAGTAATTCGCCACCCACAAAAACTGTATGTTTTTTAACCCTTAGATGGAGGTGTGTATGAGTGTAGATCTAATACTTCTCATAACATAATCCTAGTATATTTAAGATAATATTTTGGTTACAAATGAAAGGAATAAATAGAGTTTAGGGGGTTGGAGAAGCAAAATAAAACAAAAGAACATAACAGAAAACATTACCTTAAAATTGGTTAACTCTTTTGGATATCAGCTCAAAGGATTACTTGGAAAGACATCGGCCCAATGTGAGACTTCTAGGAGTAATATAGGGATGTGGAGAGACAAAATGAGCAGAGGTTGGATGATCCAGGGGCTTGAGAGGTGTGGGTAAGGAGGTATAGGTGGGGCCTTTTATAAGAGGGAGGAGGGGAACTATTGGAAAGTCATGAAAAGATTCTTTATTATAAAAATGATTTTTGGATATCAAAGGTCCCAATATTATATATTTCGAGGATAAGGTGATAAGGGTTCGGAATCCACCCATCATAGAAGTTTTTGACAAGTGTATGTCTTAGATTTTACATTATCTTTTCATTTTATTTAAATCGTTCATTAATGAGGTAATCACTCCATCATCATGGTGTCATAAATTAATTATTTTATTTAATGTCTAAAAACTATAAAAAACAACTATCATTTATGAAATCAGATTATATTTCCAATGAAAATATATAGTAAAAAATATGACTTGTATAACCCCATGAAAACATTGTTTTAGTAAAACAATACTTGTTTGTGACATTTTTATTTTAACTTTAAATAAAAAGTTATTAATGTCATTTTCATTCCCATGTGGCCCCATGGGGTCCCCACATTGACCCATGGATTTTCTGTGTCATCCATGACTCATCAATTATGGTTAGGACATGTGTCAAGGTCATTTCATATTATTATAATATTATCTTTACCTTAAATTACACTAATTGCCCTTAATCGTGATTAATAAAACGTAAAAGTTACTATTCCTATTTTTTTCATCCCCTTGAACCACATTTTACATCCTAATGAAAAAAATGTATGACGATTATTGAAATTCAAATCACAGAGGTGGTAAAATTTCATTTAAACAAAAAATCAGTTTTTTAACTACCACTTAGTGGTTTGACTATTAATAAAAAATTGATGTTTTTCAGAAAAATACCAAAAATTGACCCTATTATATATTTGATATTCCGAATTCAAAAATTATGTCTATTTTAAAAAATTAAAAACATATAAGTTTCTTTAATAAATTTAATAATTTATTCCCATTGTCAAAACAAATAGTGTGTTTTTAAGAAACCAAATATATCAAAAGATTGACACTAGTTTAAGTCCAATTTCAAAGTCAAATTAATTCCAATGACCACCATTGGATTAAATGGTAAAAATATATTCTAACTACACTTTAAAAAAATTTAGAAGATATTCTATCCATGTAAATAAATCATATTAAATGGAGGTTTTGAATTAAAATACAACATTTTCACTAAAAATGATCTTTATCGAAAAAATAACAAAAATTTACACAAAGTAAATTTTGATGTCCAGATTCTGTAAACAGATTCTATTTGGTCCAATATAACATATAAATTTGTCTAAAAGTGGATTTAAAAAGTGTTCTCGATCAAAAGGCAGTTAATCAACCATTTAAAGAATATTCTAATATTTACGCTTAAAATTGGATTCATTCGCATTTAAACCTCTATCATTTATTGGATAAAAGTGAAAATATTTGAAAAACATATATAATCATTTTGTTGTTAGTTCTATTCATTCTCTCCATTACAACAGCTAGGCGTTAACTACCATTTAAAATAATATTATTTTATTATTAGAGTGCAACGTATAATTTCAAAGAAACTCATTGTTGCGTATTGGGTACGCCATTGAGTATAGAGTTCTCTATAAAGTAATATTAACATTTTATTCAAAATTATTATTAAATATGAAAAATTAAAATTATTTATTCACCTGGGATGTTACAGTATACACATGCTCGAAATAAAAAGACTGAAGATACTCAGCCCACTTGAGCTGCCTCAGATTCAGATCATGCTTGGTGAAGATATAATTGAGACTTTTATGGTCAGTGAAGACCACAAAGTGCTCTCCCCGAAGTTAGTGTCTCCAACAGTGTAAGGAATGAACAATATCTGCCTACTCCAGATTGTTCGTAGGGTAGTTCCCCTCATGTGGCCTCAACTTCTGAGACCCGTACACAACGACACCATCTCCCTGCATAAGCACAATGCCTAGTCCGATACCTAAAGCATTATAATAGATTGTATAGCTCTTTCTATGCTCTGGAAATACTAGTATTGGTGCCAACGTCAATATTCCATTCAGATCCTAAAAGGATGACTCACAAGAATCTGACCATAAGAACTTTTCCACTTCTTGGTCAGACCTATCAATGGTGCTGCTAGGCGTGAGAAGTCCGGAATGAAGCGTCTGTAGTATCTAGCCATCCCTAGGAAACTCCGTATCTCAAAAAAAATTCTTCAGCTGCTCCTAGGACACTATAGCTCTAAATTTCTCTAGGTCCACAGATACTCCTGCCTCTGAGATGATGTGAACCAAGAAGTGAATCTGTTCCATCCAAAAGTGGCACTTCGAGAGTTTAACAGAAATCTGATTCTCTCACAGTGTACTCAGAACACTATCAAGATGTGTGTCATGGTCGTTTCGAGTGTGAGAGCACACCAATATATCTTCCATGAAGACCATGACGAAGGAGTCCAAGTATAGATGGAACACTCGGTTCATCAGTGCAATGAAAGCTGTAGGCACGTTCGTGAGACTGAACAACATGACTGTATTCTCGTATAGACCATACATTCTCATGAAGGCTGTCAGAGGTATATCTGATGGTTTAATGTGCAACTGATGATAAACGGACCTCAATTCGATCATCGAGAACACCTGGGCTCCTCAAAGCTGGTCATAGAGGTCATCGATCCTTGGCAAGGGATATCGGTTCTTGACCATCAACTGGTTCAGCTTCCGATAATCCACACAAAGTCAAAGGGTACCATCTTCCTTCTTCGCAAATAGGACAGGCGAACCCCAAGGAGACGTATGGGGTTGGATGAAACCCTTTACCTGTAATTCCACCAACATCTTATTGAGATACTGCAACTCAGGTGGAGCCATCCTATAAGGAGTAATGGACACCAGTGCTACTCCTAGAAAGAGATCAATTGAAAAGTCTACCTAACGCTCCAGAGGCAAACCCGAAATGTCATCAGAAAATATGTCCCTAAAATCATCCACCACTGGAGGAAAGTGCAACTGCAAAGTCCTCTGATCATCCAGATAAAGTCTAGCAATCTGGTATATCACCATTCCTAGCCCATGATGCTCGAGTCTTGCTCGACTCGCCTGAACATCCCATTTGTCTCTATGAAGAAAATATTCACCCTATGATGATACGAAACTCACTCTATGCCGATAATAGTCGACGACTTCTTGGAAGGGATCCAACCAGTCCATTTAGAGGATCAAATCATATCCTGTCATCTCTAGGACACTGAGATATCATATGAAACGATACCCTTCAACCACGAGAGGGCACTCTCTACACTGGTGTACACTAGATTTACTTGTCCCCAACGATGTTTCTAGTGTCAATGAGTCGGCAGAATAAAAGACACAAAGCCCAAGGCTCTCCACAATAGCAACATAGATAAACCTACTCGTTACACCAGTTTTGAAAAGAGTTGACGATAAAACTGAGGCTACAAAAATCGTACCTCAACCTGTAGAAGTTCTGGGATCCTAGTCCTGATAAGTCTATTCTACCTTAAAAGTCTATCCTGCTCTGTGGCCCTGTGACCCTGTGTGACCACTCTGACCTAAACCTCACTGTTGGCGCTGATGGACCGGTGACTGACTACCATGGCCTCGACCTCCTCCTCTGACCGAACGGCCGGAAGAACTCCAGTTCCCCGACTGCTGTGAAACTGGTGGTGCTCCTCTTGAACAAGGAGTCATGGAAGAACCCTTGTCACCATCAACTGGTGAGAAAACCTAGAATAAATGCTTAAGGTGACCCATCTTGCCGTAGGATAGGTACTCCACTGGGTTCCTCTGGCACTACGGCCTTGTATACCAACTCCTACCGCACTTGTATCATACAACATGGCTGCCAGAAGATGTATCTCACCTCCTCTGGTCAACACGCGAAGACTCCCTATGGCGTTTCCTACTATCCACTGGACGAACACTAGCTTTGGAAGAAGAACTTCCCAGGATTGTGGCTCCGAAGTCTCTCAGATTGCGCTCCACAATTAGTGTCGGGTTGACGATGGAAGAGATGGAAGTCAACTGGAAGAGATTCACCTTCCAGCGGATCTCCTTCTTGAGACCATCCTCGATCTTCCATGACAAGAAAATCTCATCTCCACCCCAAAGGGGTGTGAAATGCTGCAACTCTATAATACAAGTGGAATATTCCATAACAGATAGAGTACCCAACTCTAGACTCATGAACTCCCAGGCTCAATCGGCCCTCAGGGTCTCCGAGTAGAATTAGTCATAGAAAACGTGATGGAACTCCTCCCAAGCCATAACCTGCTGATGACCAGCCTGTGAGATCACGTCCCACCACCTCTTGACAGAGTCTCAGAGCATTTGGGTAGCAATATTGACCCGCCTTTCTGAAGGCATCTCTAGATCCTCGAAGATAGTCAGCATGGCTTCCAGCCATGAATCTACAGCATGTGGTCCTCCGTCCCCCGAGAATGTTAGAGGATGATGCTGCTGGAAAACCCACGTCAAGTCTTCCATAGTCGTGTAAGGAGGCGATGCTCCCTGAAAGGTCTACATCGTCCTCATTAAACCTTCCCTGAACTGCTAATCAGTTCCTGCAACTAGTATGACAGCCGGTGCCAAGACTGGCCCTACTGGAGGATCAGCAGAAAGTCCCTGATCAGCCATATATGGCATCTGATCACTACCTGACGACTGACGTACAATAGGAGGACGTCTTGGAGGCATTGCTCTGAAAGGTCAAAAGAACATCTTAGATCATAATTAACAAAGACAGAGAACAAAAGAGTACAAAACAGGAACAGGGGAAGGAAAACACACAAGTTTACAAAACACGACTACATAGCGTGTATAAAAACTACACAGCATGTCTTCTCAAGACACTGACATGGGCAAGTACCACTATCCTAAAGGTCATGTAACACCTCAAACTACACATCGTGTTGATCCCACACATGGCATGTACTCGAAAACTATTCCACTGCCCGAGTCTCTTTACACGACTAACCCAAATGATCCGACTTAACCTGAGACTACACGACGTGTTATGAAAAAACACAGCATGTACTAGACAAGGACTCGGTGGCCTGTGTTGGTAAATACACGGTCGTCTACATGACTGATCCTTACACGGCGTGTTCCGAAGAAACATGGTGTGTGTAGGTGAAGGTGCATCATCCTGTGTTGTTCGTGACACGGATGGGTACCTGAACTAGACTACACTGCGTTTTCTGAGAATAACACGGTGTGACTAATAGAAGATAGCGCTTACTCATGTTGTTCGTTACACAGGCGGGTACCTGGACAGGACAACACGGTGTGTTCTACTCGAGCTTCCCCGAACTGTGTTGTAAGTGACACGACCGGGTACACAGCTCCGAACTACACTGCGAGTACCAACAGTACACGATGTGTTCCAGAAGTTATTTCTACAACAGTGTGTCCCTTCTCACACGGTCAGTGACACGGTCTAAAAATACACGGCGTGTAGTCAAAAATACATGCCGTGTATTCTGGGTTATTCTAGGAAGTATCTCAGAAACTGCACAGAAGCCCAGAAAACACAGAAAACCAGTCAAAGAGGTGCCATATTACGATGTCTGATGTCCCATACTCCCCGCAAATCAAAACATGGTGTTCATTTAAGCAAAGTAGAATACAAAAAATCCTATAACATGGTAGCATAGATTCTATCAAGCAAATATCACAACATCATGCATAATCAACACAAAGTCTAACACAACATTATGGAATCGCTAATGCACTATAGATGGCATGGCAAGAGTGCATGACATGTGATTTCTACAGGTGCCTATATGATGCATGAGATGGAAAACCATCATCTCATAATGTTGCGACAGAAACTGAACCGCAATTGTCAAGATAATAACAACACAATGAATCTGAATCACTCTAGGTGAAATTATATCAACCGTAAAAATGTCAAAACCAGCAAACTGCAATTAACGAGGTAGTATGGATTTTCCCTGTACACGGGTTAGCTACTCCCGAGCACAACTTAATACCAAGTACCAAATCCATCCTATCCATGGCTAAATTCCCCAAACAGTAATTCATGAGAAAAAAACCATCTAATAAAATTTTTTAACGACCCGTATCCAGAGCCCCTCCACTGGTGCCTCATACCCAGTTCACCGCATGGCCTCAAGCGCATTTCCCTAAATTCCCATTGCTGGAGACTAGCAGCGATGGCCTTGGAATGTTAGTGGGGAAACTATGCCCTCATTTGGTAAGGTATACAAGGTAAGGAAAACAACAGTCAATAGCTGAAGCAGTGACAACATACATAACTGTAACCAAATAGAAGAAGAATAAATATATAG
Organism: Viscum album; assembly: GCA_963277665.1. Classification (NCBI taxonomy): domain Eukaryota; kingdom Viridiplantae; phylum Streptophyta; class Magnoliopsida; order Santalales; family Viscaceae; genus Viscum; species Viscum album. The sequence continues at coordinate 1,100,681,604 of OY728157.1, forward strand.
AAATGATGTTAATGATGCAGCATGTACAAGTTTATAAGGAAAGAAGCAAACACAACAACGTTCTGAAATAAAACTGAACACTATGTACTAATGCAACAGCAACACGAGTAGCATCACAAGTCAAAGCTTGGTCCCATGCTCTCAAGATCCACATCAACTCAAACACCTGAAATAGAAGGGCGCTTGTCCTTATCTATACCTGTAACAAAATAGTCTACATGGGCCCAAAAGCATGGCCCAGACAGGGTGTGAGACAAAGTCACAATAGGCAACCACCCAAAGATCGGTGCCTAACAGTCAATGAATACCTGGCATGTAAAGTACAGAAACAATAAATAGGAAATATAGAGCAGCTACAATTTATAGTCTATCATATAAACTACATAAGTATAAATAATCATCAAGTAAAAAAAAGGTAACCCCCTGGGTATTTCTCATAGCCTAAAACTTATGGTTCAACCTATATGTTCTAGAAACCCCCTAGGAGGCACACATAGTCTCACCCCACTTGTTCAGCTAAAGAATAGACTCTCTAGGGAATCACTCACTGTCAATTCCCCCTATAGTCTCGTATCGTACTAAAGGCTCTCTGGGGAAGCACTAAACGTCAATTCCCACTATGGCCCACATCGAGGAACTACAGACTCTCTAAGGAAGCACTTAATGTCAATTCCCCCTATGGTCTCGCAACATAAATTAAAGACACTCTGGGGAAGCCCTTACGTCCATTCTCCCTTTTGTCCATACACTAGGTTATCGCAGCCATGCATACTATAAACATGCATAACACCCGTATATCACCCAGGTAAACCTCAAGAACTACTTGGATATCATTATAAGGATTATAATCCAAACAACACAATAGTTCCACTATCCTACAACTATGAATGGAATTTGGAAAAACACCAAACAAGCATAAAAAGCATGGCAACGAAACCTGAGCACAAAACAAATTACTCTAATCACAAGCATAAACCTCTACAACATCAATCAAGAAATGCAGGCAAATAGCAAGGGAATAATAGGGAACACACAATTACCCATTCAGGGGAATTGGTGGAAATTGCACATAATATTCAACGACTTCCTACAGAAAGGAACAAACCACCTACCTCGATACTAGGAGATAGATATACATGAACAACGACAACAAATTCTCCTTAAAACGTCGTGGGTCTGTGTAAAAATCCAAAACACATAAACCATGATAACATGAGAAAGATGAGAAATTGGGAAACAAGGCTCGAGCAGAAGGGAGAACTCACCGCTGCGATTCCAACGCAATCAACAGTGCTCGAAATGGAGAACAGACGGAGAGGCGGGGGCTCGTCGAAGATTTGTGGATCCTCGGCGATCTCGGATGAACGGAACGTAGAAGAAGAACTTTCTGTGCATCATGCGTGACCACAGTCTGTTTAATGAAAAAAATAAAGTACATAGTGTGTACTTTTAGAGTACATGACATGTAGTGGGTTTTTCTGTACTCCGCCAAAATCGGCCTCCACGTCACCCCTACACACCGTGTGTGTGGCCCAGACATGGCCATCACATGACTTCGAGCAGGAAAAGAGTACATGGACTGTTCTCAAAAAGTACACGGCGTGTACTTCAAAAATTTCCATAAACACCATTTTTTTAAAAACTCCAGAAAAAAGAAAGACATGCCTGAAACGAAGATCTGAGTTCTTACAGATACAACCAATATCATTGAACATGAAGTATAATGAGACTAAATTTACCCAAAATATTATATTTATATCTAGGCACACCCATCATAAATTATACATTAATATGATTTCCACATAAATAATCATACTTATGTAATCAAACATAAACAAAATGGTTACCCATGGAAAGAATTGGGTATCATATTCATGTCAAAAGCATAATAAATGGGAGTATCATAAATGATTCCAGGAATGAAAGGAATTAAATCATAAATCTACATTCATAAAATATTATTTAAATATATCATTATATGTTAAGTCAAACATAAGTTAAATGAGTGTTTATGAAACTTTAGAGATAATAAATTTTAGTACGGTTCGAGGGAAATTACTCGATATTATTTAAAATGGAAAAGGAATAATTGTTTGCATAATACCTAAATGGAACCAAGGAAGTAATTCATGATAAAATGTGTGATTTTAGAAAAATAATGGTGTACAATAACAAATTTTTGGATCTTAATTGAAAATGGTTTTGAATTCAGGATGTACCTTTAAATAGGGCTAGCTAATCGGGAAGAATTGAGTAGGGAACCTTTTAAAAACATGTATATCCCCAAAAAATAAAGATGAATAGATCATGATACAAGATTTTTGAACATATACACATAATATAGAATATTTTCATAAAAATAAAATATAATTTCCCTTGGGTAAAAAATAATGAGTAACTAGAAGGAATAAAAGTGGTTCGGGTATAATCTCATACCTTATGTCTAAAATGATTCTGCAATTGATCTTAATGTCCTAAATAATCCAAAAAGATCAATTAATTAGTAAATTAAGAACCATATATATATATATGTTTTATAATATCAATATAAATTTCATTTATGGATTTTTTGATTGGTTAAGAGAGTGAATTTCTTTGTATGGGAGCGTTGTTTTCATATTTTTTCATGATCAATTTACAAGTATATGATTAATGAAAATCATGTAGAATGAGGATAGTTTCCAAAAATTGAACCTATATGTTATTAATGAACAAATAGAATATTAAAATACAATTTTTTCTAAAAGATAAGTTGATTTATTAGATAAATCATCAATGATAATCATTTAGATTAATTTAAGGTTTTTTATCAGAACAATGCCATTTTTTTATAAATTAATATCATGAGTAAAAAATGATTCTGGAACATTACATAAGATATAATAAATATATTATAATCTCGTTCAACCCTAAAATTGTTTAATTACCATCCTTGAAGAATGAAATTAATTATTAAAGAACATCATCCACGAAGGTGGTAAATCCACACCTCACAGATGATGTTTCAATTATTAAAATAAAGAGGAAATGAATATTGACGAATAATTATTCCATGAAGATGATAAAATTGATGTATATGTAATATTATATATTTTACTTGACTTATGAATTAGGGGATGAGTATAGAAAAAAAAAATGAATGGAACATCAAAAGAAATTAATAGAAAATGGATGGGGGTTTTACCTCTTGATTCATTCTTCTTGAGAACCTCCAAATGGAATTGGTTTTGGCCTTTTATTAAGACCAAAAGATCCTGGTTGTGGGGAAGTATCTTGGTTGGATAATTTTCCATAATTTGGACAAGGCTTATGGATTGAAGGGTGTGAGCATAAGAGATGGGGTGGTGATGTATTAATAGTAGAGGATTGAGTTTTTTAAAAAATTTATTCATTATAATATTATTTTTGTCAAGAAAAGAAATAATAATGATTTTTGAGACTAAATAAAATACCATGAGCTTGTGAGTTCAAGATAATATTCTTACATAATCACTGCATCACCTATGACTCCATAATTCTAGTACATAGCCTTTATAATAAATTATCGCATTTTACTATTCACAAAAAAAATCAAGTATTTCCAAAGAATTTAAAAAATTCACCCTAACCATTTTTCGACATTTATAAATAAAAAATGAAGAAACTTTTATTAAAATATTTTTATAAATATGAAAAATAAGATTTTTAATTCAAATCCTCTTTTACTGGGAAAAAATTTTAAATTTATAGTTGCTTTATTAACACATTGAAAAAATAATTATGGCCTCATAAAATTATCTTATAATATCAAGACATCAAAATACTAATTTCGGAATAAATTTTATGAAAATACATTTTCTTTTAAATTATAAAAATAATCAAAAAATGACATTAAATATTTAGGACCTATAAAATTACCAACACTTAATTAATAAGTTATAAAATATTTATTTATAAGTACTATGATATAATTTTATCATATTATCACATATAAGATGGATAAATTTCATTTATAGTTTCTTTGTGGATGTTGATAATTTATTGGATAATTTAATATACATAAGAATCACATTACTATTCCGATGTTCTAGTAACTATTTCATCGGTATAGGTTCGTTAACATCTAGAAACGTATCTTATTTCATTCATTCATCATTTTCTAAATCTTGTATTGTGTTCTCTTCTGTGTTTATAAAATATGAAAAAATTTAACAATTTAATTTTCATTATTAAAACATTGCGTCTTTACAGTATAGGTTAAAATAAAATTATAAAATATCAAAATAACAATTAAATTTTTGACTATTAATGGAAGTAACAATATTATAAAGTCTATCCAGAAAATTGAGAGAAATGGCATCATGTAGGAGAATTCCTTGCTATTAATCCCTTTTTCCCATCATTGGAAAGGAATTATCTTCAATATGGAGTTTATTATTCCAACATAATTCCAAATTTAATGAATTATTGTATGAGTGAAATCATTTATGAGAGAAGTTCAAACTCATAAATTTTCGTGAGATCTGTGAAAATAAAAACACCACATGTGACTACCACCATTGCATTCCATTTTCTTTTATATCGTGTAGAGATCCTAAGAGGCTATGTACCTATAAATTAGGATTATATAATCATGTAATATTTAATTAAATAATTTATTTTTAATATTTATTTAACACATATTTAATTTCTACTTATTAAAAATGAAAGATTATTTTCTAATGAAATTATAACAAATATGATATCATTTTAGTTGTAAAAACATATTTTAACAAAAAATGGGTGTTTTGTTACTTATTTATGGAAACTATATAGATAAAATCTATTGTAAATATGAATATTATCCCAACAATATTATTCTAATTTTATTGAGACTAAGAATAATAAATGTATATTTTAAAAAGTTGTTTTATCATGAAAATCATTTTAATTAATTTTTTTAATTTTATTAAATAAATAATTCTAATGTTTCAGAATTAAATTATAAAAAAATCATTGAATAATTTTATTTATAATAAATATATTTTTGTGGGTTTTTTTTCTATAATATATGATTTTTTGGTGAATAGTGGAAATATAGTTATTCAAAAAAATAAATTTATAATTATATAAGAATGACAGTGAAGTCAATAAAACATTTAATTGATGAAATATGTCTTAAATAAGTAAAACCATATATTTTTTAAATTGTATTTTATATTTGGAGAAATTTTATGATTATAAAATCAAGGACTAATCGACTGAAAATAAAATTTTTTATTATTGAGAAATAGATCATACAAAAAATAAAGAATCAAAAAGAAAGAGAAAAAATCCACACCATGATCATGATGTCAAATTTTTTTAAGTCCAACTGAATCAAATCTAAAAAAGGTCATAAAATTATTATGTAAATATTCTAATCTCATACAAATTATAGTTCTCCCGCTCAAAGGGAATTACCAGGCCCATAAATGGAACTTATTACTAAAATCATCAAACCCTAACTTTCTCTCACTAAAACACCCCCTCTCATAACCTCATAGGAACATGATCCATCCCCATTTAGTTTCATCTCCATAGTGGGAGGAATCTATTTAACCCAACAACCCTTTTCAGCTCAACCACCTTTCAGATTAAAGAGTACCATTGAAAGTAATCTACACAGTGTAATATAAGACCACTGATCGTTGATAATACCACTATGTACCACCGTCAGAAACTATACACACCAAATATAAAAAGTGGGAGTGTAGCTTTCAATCTCATGTCTTGTTAATTTTGTAATGACACAGATCTTTTCATGTTTTATTTTTATAAATTAATTGGGGAAATTTTGAGACTAGGCGCTAAGAAGGTGTGATATTCTCAGCCCCGGTGTGTCAGGAATGATACGAGGAAAAATGATATGTTATTAACAAAGGGTGTAGAATATTTTTTCATAAAAATTGAATTACTTCTAAACTAGTGCACGAATCAGAAATCTAATGGCATGGTTGTTTTCAGATCAGTGGATTTATATTTTCCAATGCAAAAAATCGAACGGAGTCTGTCGATTGTGAAAGTTAGAAATTCGACATTACTACCATTTAATTATTTTAATTCAAATATTTTATTTGATATTTCCTTAGTATCCTTAAATTAAGGCATATTTTCATAAATTTAGAATTCGCATCATAACCTTTGAAATTCCTATATAGAAATTATATAAAAAACTCTCTGGATAATGACGACGAATGCTCACGGATTGGGGATCGACGATGAAAATAAATCCCATTCTTTATCAAAGACTAATCCATCCTTACGGTAGGATGTTGATCTCCTTTTGATTTTCTATTTTAATGTTCTTCAGTTCTTTGCTAAATGAAAACTAATCCATGAAAATATTAGCCTATATATCAACTATATGTTGCGGGAGGGAATATGTTTTGATTAGCGGGTTTAGAGAAAATTTGTTCCTATCCCAAATTCCTTGGATTTAGATCGATGTCCAAGTACTATTGAACAATGAAATTAAACCATTTCTATGGGTATCTGTCCTTTAATTCTACATGATCTTCGGCATTGGAACCCTATGGTCCCCACATTGATGTTTTTGGGTGGTATAGAGCACGACCAGACCCCAAGAGCGATGAAAAGATAGATAAAGCCCAATGTAGTGAAGACCATGACATGATGATTGATGATATGTCTCTGTTTCAAAATATGGAGCACCAAAGCAATGAGGGAATCCCACAGAACCACGGCTACTGAGGTATTGCAGCAGGGGCCCTATGTGGTGTAGATGAACAATTCCATTCACACTGATAGTGTCTTTGGAAGCATGTAGTGGAAACCGGAGAGCACAGAAGGCACGACTAGACTACATCGGGCACATGGTGGGGGAAGCTGAGAGTAACGACTAGGGGCTGCAGTGGTGTTAAAAAGGACACAACCAAGTGGGGCACCACTGAAGATGGGACACTGAAGGAGTTTAAGGCACATGCAGGGGATGCAGTACGCATTCTAGCCATGTGAAATGTAGTCATGCATAATGTTGACTGAGGGAGCCGTTTGACCACATGATCGTGCTACCACGTGGACTAGAGGGATGCGGTCAGGAAAGCTCGCATTCAGCGGAGCCAAACCAACATGCACAATGCTGGTTGGGATAGAGAACCAAGATATGGTCTAGTGACCCATCGAGTCGGGCTGGTTTGGCCTAGCCCATACCGACCGATTCAGGTCAGGTCCGTCGAACCAGGTTGGGTCGGACCTAGACATGTTCACACCATATTTACTAAATTTTCTATATCATTCAAACTATATGACAATTATAATACTCATTGGAAGTATTGGGACCCTTTAAATGATAAGACCCCTTTGAGATACTCTATGTGTGTTTTTGTGGATGATGACATATGGACTAATGTATTGAGGTGCGTGTTCTCCTAGAACAAGCCTGCTGCGAGTGGAATCCTACGACTGGTTGTGAATACATGATATTTGTGACTATGAGATCTTTGTGACTATGTGATCTTTGTGAAAATGTGATCTTGGTTACTCTATGGATAGGGGGATGTATGACCCATCAATTCCCCAACCACCATCGACACATCATTCTCCAAAGATACTCCAAGCGCTATTGATGCCTAGGCACAATAGGCACTTCAAGCACCATCGATGCTTTTTCTACAATTGATTCTTACCATGACATCAAAAAATTAACTTCCATGGAGAATGGGAGATCTGTAGACTAAAACTGGAAATCCTTCAATTCGTTCTTTAGACTTTTACTTATGTGAGATGACTATATTGACTGTACTTCATGTATTTCCATTGTGGTTTATTTCGTATGATTCATTGTGGTATTACATTTTTGGTTTTAGGGTCCCTACTATGTACTATTTTACACTTCCTTGCATGTGATATGTTTGAATGTTTGTTGTCTTGTGTTGATGATTGATTCCATGAAGAAATCCTTGTCGGACCGAGGTTAGGTGGTGCTTAGTGAGAGGATCAATAGACAAGGTGTGCATCAGAGACTTCAAATAGTTGTTTCTGTAACAACCCTTTCGGTAAGGGTTTTTCTACGAACGAGCATCAAGAACATGTGAAATCACTTGGGAGGCTCTTTCATTTAGTGGTCTTGTATTCTGACACTGTTTATATTCATGATTTCTACTATAACACTAGGTGGTTGGAATCTTAATGTATGCATTCATTGTTTACTTATTAATTTTACAGTTTACCATTTTGGGATTGTGGATGTGTGCGTGTGTACAGGAACATAGGAAAATACATCCTATTTGTAGGATATGCCAACATGGTGCTAGTCGTCATCCCCTAGCCTATCAGAGGTGTGGTTGGGGTAGGCACGACACGGGCCCCTCTGGGACGGTTCATGATAGATTGGTATCAATGGAGACCAGTTCTACCTAATGAAGCAAGAGTCTATGATATTGGTTTGGGGAAATTGTGTAAAGTGTTCTAGGTTTGGATTTCAGACAAGCGACACTAGTGTTGGTGTGGTGGCCGACATATCCATACACCAGGACTCTAAACTGTTCTTTTTGACTAGGTACATGAAAACAATTCTAGAAGGGATAATATATTGTAAATGAATCATATAGGATTGAGTGTGTTCTCATGACCTTATCGAGTAAGTGTTATCTCAATAGGTATACTCAAATTATTGTGGAACATCTTGATCAACATCAGGATGCCCCCACGTAGAAAAATATATAGGATTATGATGCGTGATCATGAGGATGATCCTTGTTGCAATGATGAATCGTTATAGAGACCAATACCGAAGGTAGCACTCCATGGTGGTTCACCCATTATACACCCACCTAGAGAGAAATAGATACGACCAGCACTACTGGTAGAGGATTAATGGAGTATTAGTGTGTTGCATGAGTTCAAGAGGTAGATACCTCCTATGTTCAAGGGTGATCTAGAGCACCATGTAGTAGAATATTGGATGGAGGTGGTAACATGTGTATTTCAACTAGTGAGGAAGAATCTAGACATGAAGAAATTTCTAGTTGTGAGTCTTCTATAGGGATCAGCAGGGAGATACTAGAGTTTAGTGATCCAGATGCATGAGGAGAAAACCCTGAAAATGATATAATTAATGTATCAATTCATAGAGGAGTTCATTTCAGTGAAATTATGCTCATTACATATATAGGAGATACTACATCTACATCACAACAGTCAAAAAGTTGGTGAGTACATAGTAATATTTATGAATCTTTCTTGCTGCTCCATAGATATGGTGCAAGATATGTTCTTCTGGTGTCGAGCCTTCTATTAGTAGATAATAATGGTTATAAGATCATCCATGATATCCATTGGCATCCCTATATATGCTGGTGTACTGGATTGAGCCCAAATAGTGGTACGTTTTCTAGTGGAGCAAGTGTCAGTAGTTGGAGCTACTAAGAGGCACTAGGTTGTTGAGTCTTCAGTGATGGCTAGTCGGAAGCATATGTAGGAGAAATAAATGTTCATGATATTTAGGGGATGACCCCAAGATACATGATCAGTGGTGTGTGGCTCTCAGTGAAGAGCGAGTCAGTTGAAATATGTGTTGTGTTGCATGTGCGGCGGTCAGGGACACTTGGCTAGATATTTTTTGAATTACCATATAGATGATTAGATGATGGTCAATGGAATGAAAATGTATAGGAGGAGTCAAGATAAGAGTGGCCTTCAGGATGGAATGTGTGGTATAGGTGTAGGTCTGCTAGTAGGATGAGATCAATGGTTTGAGGTAAAACCACCACCACCCCTAAGTGGTCTACCACAGGCTCTAGAGCATGTGTAAAGGGATGAGACTATCTTTAGAAGATACATGCTTATGACCCCAGTGCTCCAACTACTATTAAAGGTAAGATTTGTGTCTTTTCCACTCTAGCTATAGTTTCGGTAGATAGAGGTGTCAGTCACTCGTTTCTCACCATGAACCTTGTTTGAGACTCGAAGGTTCTAAGGGAACTGTTGACTCGATCCCTACACATAGAAACTACAATAGAGGATGATTCTTTTATCACACACTAGTGATGATAGTGTTCCATTAGTCTAGGGGGAGAGAGTTTCAGTTTGGATCTATTTGTTTCCGTGTAGAGGCCTTATGAGGTAATTCATAGAATGGACTGGTTATCTGCTGTTCATGCCCTGGTAGACTATTTTAGGAATAGAGTTTGGTGGGTCCATGGAGATGGGACCAGGTTTTACATTATCAGCAAAATTGGAACCCGAGAAGTGCAGGATGGACTCTCACATAGTAGGGTTCATATGGTCACACATAATTTTGCTAGAAAGACCCTCAATGTAGTGGATGAGATGGGTCCTCATTTTCTGATAGTGGTGGATGTGTATGAGGACGTGCTTCTTAAGGATTCCCCTGGATTACATTCACATATGGATGTTGACATCGATATTGATCTGTACCCTAAGATGACACTGCTATCTACACTATCATATCATATGGATTTTTTATAGTTTTTTGTGAGTGGAGGTTTTCTCTAGAGGACTTGAAGAGAAGGGATTCATGAGACCCAGTGATTCACCTTGGGCGACCATAGTTTTGTGTTCCATGAAGTCATACGGGAGATAGAGATTATGTGTGGATATCTGGTGCATGAAATAGGTGATAGTGGAGAATATGTATCAACTACCAAGGATTGATGATCACTTTCATCAATTATATGGAGCAAGATGATTCTCGAAGATAGACCTCAGATCTGGCTCTCATCATCTTCTTGTACGAGATGAGGATGTATCGAAGACAATCATCAGATGTTGGTATGACCACTATGAGTGCATAGTGATGTTTTTTGTCATGAAGATTTTCTAGATAGAGTTCATGGGAATCATGAAAAAATATTCTATATTTATAAAGACCTGTTCATCATGGTCTTCATTGATGACATCTTGCTGTACTCAGCGTCTGAGGAGGACAATGAAATACACTTGAGGAAGGTCCGAGACGCACTCTAAGAGAACCATATTTATAGGAATCAATCAAAGGCTTAGTTATGGATTCGGGAATTCCGCTTTATAAAACACGTCATTACATAGGATGGAGTTGCATTAGATCTGGAAAATATTGATGTGGTGCTTTCTTTGGAGCCACACAAGAGTGTTATCAAGGTGCATAGTATTTTGGGATGTTCTAGGTTCTATAAGATGATTGTTCACAACATTTAAAGTGTATCAACAACCTTGATGACCTTGACACATATGGAATATGCTTTTTTGTGGCCATAGAAGTTCCAACAGTGCTTATAGGTGCTAAAGAAGTGATTAACGAGCCCCCACCTCGTCTTTAGATTACAAGAGGAGGGTGTGGTGTACATGGTGTTCTGTGATGGATTAGGGATCAGTTTTGGTTGTGTATAGATGCAAGGGTAAGCAATGATTGACAATGTTTCATGAAAATTAAGGCAACATGAGAATAACTACTTGACCATGATCATGAGTTATTAGTGGTAGTCTTAGCATTAATGATGTTGCGACACTACTTGACTGAACAATTGTTTACCATTTACTCGAACCATAAGAGTCTGAAGTATATCTTCTTTTATATGGATCTAAACATTAGATAAAAACTGTTTCTAGAGTTTCTTTAGGACTATGTAATTGGTATTTTCTATACTAATGGGATGGGGAACATAGTGGCAAAAACTCTTAGTAGGGGATCTAACTTTTAGTTGTTGAGTGAGGCATTAGAGCAGTTGGTCGTGATACAGATTTACTTTGTGGATGGAGATGGAGTAGCTTAACTCTTATAGATGGTTGTCTCCCTTCCAAAATTATAGTGAGTCAGGTAGGTACATCTCAGAGACACCGACATTGAGACTTTATGTGCTCAGATGTCAACATTGTAGTCCACTGATAGTAATTCAAAAGGTACAGAGCATGACGTTCTCTTTGAAGGGTGCACAATAGTTCCAGTGAAATATTGGGAGCAGGTATTGAGGGAGTTCCACATATCCCATTATATAGTACATTCAAGTTAATAAAACATGAATCAAAACCTCTCACATCAGTACCGATGGATGGTGATGCTAAATGCGGTGGAAGAGTTCATTTCTCGATGGCTGAGTTTCCAGTAAGTGAATGATGAGCACTAGCTTCCAGCAGGATTGACACAACAACATGAGGTTCTAGAGTGGAAGTGTGATGGGATAATGATGGAATTCAGGACCAGTTTTCCATGAACGTCCAGATAGAATGAAACCATATGGGTGATTGTTGACCAACTCAGAAATTCAGCCCACTTCCTACAGATCATTGAGCAGTGTTTAGTACAGATATTGACAAGATAATACAAGTAAAATATAGTTCTTCTTCATGGTGTTCCATCAATGAAATTCTCAAATCGCAATGATCGTTTCACATCTCAGTGGTAGTGGGGAATAAATGAGGCCTTTTGGAGTCGGTTTCACATTTTCGTGGAATTTCATCCCTGGATTGATGGTCATCTGATGAGGACCATCGAGGATCTGGAGGACATGATACGTGATTTCATCATAGAATTTGGCCATAGTTTGGGGGACCTCTATCCTCTAGTATAGTTTGAGTATAAAAATAGCTACAACTAAACCATTTTTATGGTACCATTTGAATCCTTGTATGTGTGACCATTCTTGTCACCACTATGCTAGACAGACCCAAGAGAGTAAATACTCATGGGACCAAAGATGGTATGGGCTACCACTAAGAAGGTGCAGATCATCCAAGCATGTATGGGGCTATATAAAGAATAAAAAAATTGTATTCTGATAGGAGACAAAGACCTATGATGTTTTCGGAGGCATACCATGTGTTACATCAGGTCTCACCATTATGGGGATTTCATAGATGTGGTCGGGGTGACATGTTATCAATGAAACTCATTTTCCCTTTTCAGATTGTGATTAGAGTTGGTGAGTTAGCCCACTACCTAGCTGTACCCCCACAGTTGCACTAAGTGTATGCTATGTTATGATATTTAGAATATACAACATATATTAAATTTTAAAAATTATATATATTATGAAATATTTATTTATAATATTGATTCATATGATTTAGTGGATGTTATAAATTATGGTAAGGTTTATATTTTCAGAAATATAATTTATCAAAGGATTTTTATTTAAGAAACACATGATATATTATATATAATATTATTATTATCTAGTAAATATGTTTAAAAATATTATTAGGATTCTTAAGGGCTTCAAATGTGTCTCTTCTAAAATATTTTTTCTTCAAATGATAAAAAAATTAAAACAGGTATTGATTAAAATAATCATCAAACCGTAATGGTTTCATTTCCCATATTATTTTAAAATCATGATTATTATAGTAATTTAATAAATATAGAAAATTTTATTTATAAATAACCCCATTATTTCAATGGATAGTGAATTTTTTTAATTATCCTCTCAAATTCTCATTTCTAATTGTCTCATATTTAACAAGAAGTGTTTCTTATAAGTGAAACTGAATCAATTTCTTCTTCTTAGAAGGGACCTCACTTTTTTATATTATTTTACTAATTGATTGATTTTGAAAATTTTATTCTATAAAAATTAAAAATTGATTAAATTAACATAATAATACATTTAGTTTCATTTAAAAAATTTAATGAAATTTGTAACATTTTCAATATGGTTTGTTTCCATCAAACTATGAAAAATTTATCTTTTTACAATATATATGTATACCCATATTTCTTAAATTTTAATTTTTTCCATGAATTGGTAATGTTATTAGTTATATATGTTTATAAACCATCCTTTCATGATATATTTATTTTATTTTATGATTTAAAACCATTAAAAAATGGAAATGATGTAATATGAAGATGTGTGTATTTGGGTCATTATAGCGACATTATAATGATATATTTGTTGTGAAATAAAATTATGACTTTCATACAACTTGTTTCAACCACAAGACCAATACACACTATGATTGGGAGTGGTAAATTGTGACCTTTAATTACTATTTTCATCCAAAATTTCTTTTTTATCTTGGTATCTTGACCACCCCAAACATGAAATTATTCATTGAAACATAATATCTAGATGTTGAAGTTAAAAACTGATAACTAAAATTTTTACCTACCCAAAGGGATAATAGAATAAGTATAAATTGAAATTGTGTCTATGTTTAAGTGGATAATAATATGTACTATATTTGTTACTATATATCATGAATGGAACAAAAAAATCATAGGTATACTCATTTTTATTATCTACCAATGTGCTTTATTAACACATGGAATATAATAAAATATGACACCATGATCACGTAAAATGATACTTTGCTATAGATAATTACCATAATAATAACGGTTTTTTATTATTCTTGTGTTCCTCCTTTAGTTTACATTGCATCATTGGATCAACACACAATAATTTCAATTTCTATACCTTTCTATAAATCAAATATTTTTAAATAGAAGCTTCTGAAATGATTTAACTTCTTCTTCATCTCATCATATAAATTCATAGAACCTTGTAAATATTATTTTCATAATATTAGGAACTATGATTTTCAACATTTTAACTACTCAAATAAATTACATGTATATATCCTCTATGATCTATAGATCATTAATTTCACAATAAATATCTATAATTAACAATATTTTCTTCATTAAAATCTTCTTTAAATATAACATTTTATTTGTACAAACCATCCACAATTTCAATAAGATTCATTTCTATATACACATTCCCTTTAATCATGATGTGAAATTTTTACCTTGGCATGGTAAAATACATGGTTTGTTTCGAATCATATTTTAGGCTTCATAATATTTTTCATAATCCAGGGATAACTACATTATACATTAAATTCTATCATTAAAAGGGGAAAAACTCTTATATATCATATTCCCTAGCCCATTTACTATTAAATAAGCTTTAAATCATAACTTTAATATTTCATTGTTGTTTAACAGTTTTCTATTTTCCAATCAATATATCCCTAATGTAACTAAAATTTTAACTTGTTTCTATTTATGTACCACCCTGGTGACATTTATGTATCGACATAGTGACCATTATATATTTGGACATTGTGAAATTATTACTGGTAATAATTATGTATTGACCTCATTACCTATATATATTGTACTGTTTACCATTACATATTAACATATATTACATTATGTATGGGCCTGTTTACATTTAAATAATTGTCATGTAACCTTTATATAAGAGTAATTTATCACATTTTACAAATTTGAAATCCTTAATCTATGTCAACTAAACTCTAAACACAATCACCCATTTCAAACTACATCAATTGAAAACCATTTTATATTTAGTTGAAAAAAATTAAACATTTAATTATAGAATATACAAAAAATATATAAAATTAATATATAGTAACAATAATAATAATCATAATCATAATAAAAAACAAATTCATGACTTTTGGATGGAATGTTACATGTTATTTGGGTTACATTAAAAACCCTATACTATTTCACGTTGAGAAACAAAAATTGAGTACACTATTCAACACCATATTATAGTTTCTCAACAATTCATTCATATATCATTGTATCTACATGGTATTAGCCTTCAAATGACTTGAATTTCATTCATTGGACCACATTTTTATCCCGACCACTATCATTTCACTGATTTTTTTAAAAAAATTAGTTTTTTAGTAATTAATTATAATTTTTGAATATAAACCTACGATACATTGGGACAGATGAACAAAACAAGGAATGTGGTCATGATACATTAATAAATTGGACATCATGTCTTCAGAACTGTGGAAATTTCCACTTCAAAAAATACATGGAATGTGTGTTTGGTATATTTTAAATTCTATATATGGCTTATCTGGTAACCACATGTCATTTACATTAACTAAATAACTCATATTACATTTCTAATTACTAATATGTGTCATATTAAACAAATCACGTAGCCTATTATTTATTTTACATAGACAACTGAGGTTTCAATCCAAAGTACCCATGCTTGGTTTTCCATATATAGAACTCATTATGTGCAATATATTGAGGCGTTCTTTACATTATAAATTATAATTTTCCCAATTTTATTTTATGTTTATGTTTTATATTTTATATTTTATATTTTAAAATTTCCTTTTTCTTTTTTTGGTTCATTTGTATATGGGGACATGCATACCACTAGTAAGACATACATTCCCATATATGAAATAGAGGATTATGCTCCCTGTATAATCTTTTTATCAGTATAAAATTAAAGTGTTGAAGAATTAATGATCAAAAAACAATTTCTTCATGTGTTTATTCCTCCTATATCTTCAGTTGGTCTTCCAATGATATCTTCCATAGTGGAACTATCTTGTGCATCAAAATGAGTACATCATATACCAATAGTTTTTCACATAACACATATCATCACCAATATTAATTTCAGAAGCTATAGTTCCAACTATAGGTAGTAAATGGTAGCCACACAAATGTATTTTATTAAATCACATGATCAAATCCAATAAATATCTGTATTGATCTTCTAAAAACAACATATAATTGTAAAGATAAGTCATTGATTTAAACATTCTAGAGAGGCTTGGACATCTTTAGGATATGTAACATTTATTTCTCTTAGTATACCTTCTAGATAAAATTTAACTAAGAACACCCAAATTTATAATTTAATTATTGTATATAGAATCCATGTTTATGTTTGATGGGTTATCATAATGATCATTTCAATTAAATAACGAGAATATTATCTATTTCAGCTAGCAAGTAAACCACTCTCACTCACCATGAGTGATTTTGACAGAGTGTATTGTTTTTACCCCTATGTTACCTCCACCACATTTACACCCTTAACCATCTACACCATAATTCCTTGATTATTATACATTATGATCTTATAAGACCTCATTTCTAGTATGCTCCTACAACAGAGAATATAACCCTCATCACATTCCATACCTTCCATCTCATCTTTCAAAACTTCAACACCATAGTCTTGTCTCTCCATGAGGATATAAGAGTCCTGATAAGATAGAAAATATAGGTACTTAACAATATCCATTACCAAGACTACCCAAAATTATAATTTTTGTCACCTCAATCTTTTATTCCATACTTACCAGCCATTAGGGTAACATGATTTGTTGTTTTACCCCTAATTAGAATTCAAACTCAGGGTTTCATGACAACTCTACTCCTCATAATGACTTAGTTGTTCCCCAGTGGATGAAAATTCTTATACATATTCAAATTTTAATGGATTTAATTTATAGGATAAACTATTTAATTTCATATTGTTATGGAACAGTTTCTACAAAGGCCAGGATTCTCAATACCTATAATGATGCTACTGATCTTGTCCCTCAATGATTTCATTATGCAGATCCTGTATCCCCATATCCCCAGCTCCATTATATACCTGTATTATTTTACATTAAAACACCCACATTCAAGTCATATTCAATTTCTCCACCACCAACACCCTTAGTTGAAACTAAAATTATATCATGGTTGGATAGTATAAAATGATGTTTAAACATAATAGATTCATAGATCACCTAACTACATTTATCAAAGGTATAAATTTTATATGATTTTTGTAGACACATTTCACCAGCATATAACCCTACATAATGACCATATTCACATCCCACTAATGGAACATGATTAGATCCACAAAATAGTTCATCACTATCACATTATTGGAATTACATATAGATATGGACACTGATATTTTTGATAACTCTACTGCTTCCCCAATGTTTTCCTTGTTGCCTTCAATTTTCACTTATATAGATTAGTATCATACACCAATAGAATCATAAAATACAAAAAAATTAAACTCCTGATGATTCCCCCTAGAAAATTATAGTTTAATTTTTATATAAAAATAACATTTTATCCCCATGTGATTATTTAGTTTAGTATATATATTTTTTTCATTTTTAGAAAATGTCTATTGTTTCTCAATAGTGTCAACATTCCACACCACATTCTCTTACATATTTTTTGCATCATTCAGGAGAATATTTCGTATATTTCCTGAATTACATCATATCAGGGTGTATATTTTTTTAATTTAATTTTAATTCAATTTTTAATAACTTTTTTAATTTTTCTCCTTATTCTGATCCATTTGGATTTTTATTTCTCCATATTTATATTTAAGAAGGGTTATTGTGTTCAATATTTATGAGAGTGGGTGGGTACACATGGAACTATATTAGAATTTGTTTCATTGAAAAAAAAAATTCTTTTAAGGATCTATTATGTGTTTTAATAAAAAATAATTCATTATGGTTGTTGAAAGAAAAAATATTTTTGTGAATTATCAGGATATTTTCACACTTTAATCTTGTGAATTTTTTTGTTCTTAAATTGTTTTAATAAATTTATGGAAAATTATTCAATGATGTCATATTTATGATTTATGCCTTAGCAAAGGAATTTTCCATGATTGAATTAAAAAAATGGATTTTGAAATTCATTTCATATAATTTTTGAAACCTTACTTTTTAATTTTTATATATACACACATGATTGATACACAACATTTGTTTACTAATATTTTTAGTGTTATAAATTATATTTTTTTTCTGAATGAACAATTCAAAAAAAAAATTATATTTTTTTGTATCACATTCAATGTGAAATTTTGGATTTATTTTTTCCTCAAAATTGAATACAAATCCACTTATTACCTCATTTTAGAACTGAATTTGGTTGTGCAGCCAATAAAAGTAGTCACCCATCATATGGATATGAAATAATAGATTATGTTGATATATAGGAGACTAGTGATTAATGATGGAGTATTTTTCAAATGAATAAATATTATCTCTTTCAATGCTAATAATATTTTAATGATGAAATTTAGAATGAAATTACTCAAATGGACCTTTTTAGTTCACCTTTGGATGAGTTAATAATGATGACTATATGATTATTATATATTTAACTAGTATATAGACATAGAATTTTCATGAAATTAAAAATAAATGAATATTTTCAATAATATAATAACATTTTGGAAATATTATAATTCATATTAACAATGAATAAACATATATCACAAATGAGAAGGACACAATATTGGGATAAAAGTTGAGATCATGTTAAGAAATCATGAAAATTGAGAAAATATTTCATTGAATTAATAAGGAATATTAGTTTATATTGGGAATTTATTATGGAGAAATAAATTACATGAGTGATACATGAAGCCCACCATCGCAATTCTTGATGCTGGCCCTATCATGATGATGATGTATTCCAAATCTAAAAATAATGTTGAGGATATCCCTAAGCTTTTATAGGTTCCTGGTAATATTGGATCAACCTCTAATGATGAGGCCCTAATAATATGTCATGATCTAGACTCTCTTATTGGAAATGTTGAGACAAAAGATTCAACTATTCATATTTATCTCCAACATGATTCCACTCCTATTTTTATCGTTGACAAGAAGAAAATTTTACTGATTGAATATCTTTTTGTGGTCTCTAACTATCAAACAATGTTTATAAATGTTGGTGGTGAAATCTAGGTGGTAGGATTTTTAGATAATCATGATTCTAATAATGCATATGCACATATTCCTCCTCTATAATTGGCGGTAATTCCACTTTAATAAGATTATGGGATTTCATAATATGGGAATTTTAATGAAAAAAATAATTAATGTCTTGCTCAAGACTCAGGGAGCCTTAAATCTATACAGTTTTTATAGGATTAAAAATCCAAGAAAATCTAGGAGCATAACTACTAAACATCATATGATGGTACATATGATCATATAGAAATGAAATATCTATATGACATGAATTATATAGGCCAACATCAGACATGATTCAGTCACACAAACCAATAATATTCACAAAGTTAACAACATAATTTATGATACCAGAAATAAGGCACCCCATGTTAAAACAAAATGAAATTTATGAGACAATATCAGAACATGATCCAACCTTGTGTGTTCTAGAATCTTAGATATAGAACCCATTTAAAATCTCTATCAATAAAGAGACACCCCATCTTCAATTTCAATGATGAGAATAATCGATGAGTGAAACATTTGGATTGGTAAAATACAAATAGAAATATCATGTCATGCTCAAAATTTTTTCCATGCAAATATAAAATTAAATTACAACGTTTCAATTAATATTAAGAAATACAACAATAAAAAACTCTTTGATGGGGTATGTATTTTGAAATATAACATACCATGAAAATCATTATTCCATACTATATGAAGAGCGTTAGAGTTTTTTAAATATGAATTTGATTGGGGTAAAATATATATATATATAGCACGAGTTGAAAGATAATTTATAGAGAGAGTTGAAACAATATTAATCTCAATGAAAGATAGAATGTTACATGAGTTGAAACAAATTATATAGTAGTCGTAAAAATATTGTATAAAGAATGAGTTGAAAGAAAGAATATAGTAGGAGTTGAAACAAGAAAAAATTTCTGGGGTAAAAATTATAATCCAAAATACAATGTTATGCTCAAATAATGATAGTATATACAATGAAGGAACAATGGGAAACAATATATAAAGATGGATTTGAAACAATTCTATTTTTAATTTATTTATATGAAATAACTAGATTAAAAATATAATTGTATTTCATTAAATTGAAAATATAATTAAAATATAATAACAAAGGAACACATTATTAAAAATAATTATAGTGATAAACAACAACTGTTGAAAAATATATATATTAAAAACTGTAAAAGACAAACAAATTTCATAGAAGATGTAATTATAGTGAGAAAATTACATCAAACCCTATTCAGAAATAATATTAAGAAATCCTAGATATGAAAATATTGTGATTATGAATAATCTAAAAAAATTTATGGTTATCAACAAAATAATAAAAGAAACATTATGAGAATCGAAAATTAAATAATTGATAGAAATAATTACATTGAACCACTGTTACCATTTATATTAAAAAAATTGATATGGTGATATAGAAACCTGAAACAAAGAAGATATTCCAGGTCATTCGGAAATATTTAAAATGTTCATCTTATGTATAATAAATATAGGGTTCTTAAATAACATTTCATTTTGAATAACATTCATCATATAAAGAAACAACTACACTAAGATACAAATATTCAATGGGGGGAAATGTAATAATTCATTTTGGATAGAAAAAAACATAAAGAAGAATACATCAACATATAATGAAATTCCATAGAGAATTTAATATATATACAATGCATCCACCATAAATAGAAAATGTTATCAATATTCAAGGAATGGTTGTTTTTGATGTTCGAAAAACAAATAAAATTCACCATGATCATAAAAATTAAATGAAAAATAATACCTAAGATATAAATGTTAAAAACCAGAAAGAATATAAGATAGAAAATAATATAAAAAATTTAAATGATACCTTATAAAATTTAGGAATTAATGGAAAAAGTATATATTATAGGATTTTAAACAATGTTATGGGATATTTATTAAAATTATATAACCCATAAAAAATTGAAATTTTATTTAATGAAATGGACAATGAAATATAAAACCTTATAAATGTGAGAAAAAATATTAAAAACTGCAATACTGATAATATACAATAGTGTAAACAAATATATCTAATAAAAAGTATACGAAACAAAAATTTCATAGAATATGTAGTAGAATAATATAATAAAAAAATATTTGATGAAAAATTATAAAATAACCGATGAAACATTATTTAAAGGGAATTGGAAATAATAGTGAGAAACAATTACTACATATCTTTGATAGAATAAAATTCTAAAATTGTAAATGGTGATAATGAAGCCTGAATCAAATAATGCATTTAATGAAATTCAGAACCTTTTAAATAATAATTCAATTTAAAATCAGTGTAAATATCGTGAATAACATTTCATTTTCCAGAACATGCATAAAATAATTAATAGATGAAGAAATACTGGATATCAAATGAAATAGCTACCATAATTTGTGAATCTGAAAATAATGTATTGTAATACATATAAAAAAATTTATGCAAAGGGAAATACAGAAAATTAAATAGGAGAGTAGTTACACTATATTTGGATAACATACCAATGGAAAAAATGTGGATATATTGAAAGATACATATTAAATGAAGGAATGGTGGGAAAAAATATATATTACTGGAGTTGAAACAATAACATTTGTAAATTTTTAAATAGATATAACAGAAAAAAAAATTTGATTTGATTTATTTAAATGTTATATGAAATAAAAAATAGTAATAATGTAAGAAAACATTATTAAAAATAATAATAATTATAATAGGAAAAATTGAAAACAAATATACATAACAAAAAGAACATAAAAAACTACTTTCATAGAAGATACATCAAAATAATATATCATACAAATATTGATGAAAAATAAATAAATGATACATTATGTAAATGGAAATATAAATAATAGCAAAAAAAATTACCTCTAATCATTGATTCAATTTTATCAAAACATAGTAGATTGTGATAATGAAACCTGAATGAAAGAAGACATATAAGGTCATTCAACACCATTTTAATAATCATGTAGTGTAGAATCTATGTATTAGCAAGGAATAATATTTTATTTTTAAGAATGTGCATTAAATAATGACTATGTGGATAAATACCATATAACAGAATATAATTGATGCCCTAATTTGAGAATCTGAAAAATAATATACTGTAATAATATAAGAAAAAGTTATAAGTGGAGGGAAATACGAAAAATTGAAGGGGGGATATCTCTATAATTTTAGGGGAGTAAATTTGTTGTAGAGATCTGGATCTCTAGGCTATCTGATGAAGGTTTCGAAGATGTTAAGAAGGTTCGTGAAGAAGTTGGTCAGTTTCTTCTATAGTGGATGATGGTGATGGAAAATTGTAACATCATACAGAATGGTAACATAAAAAGGAGATATATGTTGAGAGCTAAAACAGTAGGGATGAAAGAGGGATCGAGTGCTGGTTGATCCATGTGATATGGTGGTCAATTATGAAGCAGTAATCCATGGAGATGATAGTGTAATTTGTTTTCATCAACAACACAAAAGAGGTGGAAGATGGTCGAGGCGATAGTTCTTGAATATTAATCAATAATTAGTGTTGTGGAAGGAGGATTTTATTTTCACTGGTAAACGAAGAGACGTGGTGGATGGAGGAGGTGAATGTGGCCGAATCTGAGATGACAATCAAAGGCAATAACAGAGGAATTGATTTTTAGAAGTAATCTCATGATAGAGAGGGGGATATACTGAGTAGGAGAGGATTGATGTGGAGCAAATGAAAGGAGGTAGAAGAAGGTATAATGAATATAATTTCGGAGAGGGGAAAAATGATTCATGAAAAACATAGGATTACTTTTTATATTGATATAGATTTAAGTAATTTCATTATAAATTATAATGAAGAATTTCACGATGCTTAGTATTTTACATTCTTTATTCACATAAGATAATTTTAATTATTTTCCCTCAGAAAAGAAAATGACTAGGTTTATGGCAGTTTAATGAAGCCAATTTTTTCTTGTCATTATGAATTTTTAACTAGTAAAATTGAAACTAATATGTGATATAGTAAATTTGTTCCTCATATACATTAATTCGGTATTTTTTGAAATATTATTGATCTTAAAGGAAAAAAAGAAATTATTGTAATGTTTTAAAGGACATTAGATAACTACATTGTGTGTAAGTATTACGAACACATCCCGTATATTTTCATAAACATAAATCATCTAGCTAAAGTACATGCTCGGTTACCTTCCCACATTATATGGTCCCTATTATATGATCACATGTTGTGAAAAGGCCTTATTGAAGTATTTATTGAATAAATTTACACTATGTTTAATTTTTATCACTACCACACATCGTGTGGTCTAGAAAAATTAAATTTACATTCCACATTCAAAAGTTTTAAAGAATGTTTAACTAGACATGTTGGCGAAACCAAATAGAAAATGATTAATTATTTATATTTTTTGTACATGATTAAATTCCATTTAAAAAAATTTTCCCAATAAATATAGATCTATGGTTTTTGGAAAAGGGAACCTAGAACAAGTAGGATTTGTACGCACTCTTCAATTTTTCTCCCGAAATTCTATTATAGGTGTTTTTGAATTTATTTCATTTCATTTTACTATTCTTTATTATTTATCCTCCTTGGTCCTTTTATATACATGGGAGAGGGTGTGTATATAATCCACATATTAATTCTCCTTAAGGCCATGACTGTCAATGTAACAGAGTATTTGGGTTGTGATAAAAGAATATTTATTTCATAATATATGGTCTAAGCATTTTTCTTCAAATATTTTGATCATCATTTATAATATCATTCCAAATATAATTTTTATAATTCACCAAGTGTGTTATTTCAACCCAAGAACAAAATAATCTTGGAAAACCAAATTTATTACAATTGATAAACCGATTACTACAAGGTTATCCCATTTCCACTATACATGGTTATTGAAATGGATTAGTGTTTAAAAGAATTAATTTTCAAGAAAATGAATATCTGTTTAAACAATATATTTTAAATCCTTCCAAGAATATACTACTCAATTATACACCCATGGTAATTTAAATTAATAAATAATTTGATTCACTAATGCATAGATTTAATAGTATACCATTTTAAATTTTCAATCATAATATTATTTTATTTTTTCACTTGTTGTTTCTCTTAATGTTTTTTCTGGGTTCAATTCTACGCTAAATTTGGAACTTCCATAACCATTTGACACATCTCTATCTCATAACTATGTTTTTTATTTCTATTTGATTGACTCCAATAATCACAACTACAATACCACCCTTTAACAAAGCTAGAAATTTCCTTTATCAGTGCTATATAATCATTGACTACATGAGTGAGGTTAAAAGCCTTTGTATATTATCTACAATGAAAACATGCTGACAAAGTAGTGCTTTATTGGTGCTAAAGAATGCAATGTAAAATGAGACCGTTATTAGTGCTTTTAAAATCACCACTAAAGGAATCATTTATTAGAACATTAATTTAGCACCACTAAAAGAACAATTTATCAGTGGTTTTTGAAAACTGATATAATGGAAATTTATCAGCCCTTTTATGACATCTCCAAAATCAGACCTTTTTGAATGCTTATAAAAGTTTTGATAAATGGCCCCACTATAGTGCACTACCACAACACACTATAGCACCACTACATTGTGCTATTATAACACACCGCAGTCCCAGAAACACACTAGATATCAATAAAAAAAGTCCCAATATAGGAATTTAATGTGATGAAATTTACAAAAAAATACCAAAACACTATATTATAGTCATTTTAAACATTGGTTCCTACAATTACTTAAATAAATATTATTATACACAATAAAAAATCAATGTTCCTTTAACTTTTAATCCTGACCTGACTCATCCTAGTACCGAACAAACAACTCATGATAGAGAAAAAGAACTCTCATGTATAAGAAAATAATTCTTAGGTTCGTAATAATATGATGAAATCAATTAACAGAAAGTGTTAATTTTACTAAAATTGATGTCACTTTTAAATAAAGAGATGCACTTGGTGTTGTACAGGTTACACCATGCATAATATTGATGTGAGATAGATTCCAACATGTCTCAAATGTGATGTGGGTTATTGTCATAATGTATCAAAACAATATGACGGTGTTTTCTCGGTTTTGGGTTTGTCATTTGGCTTTTTTACTAAAATGACATTTTAAACTGGAAACAAACGTATTTGACACATTCTGATCACATCATATATCAGTTTGTTATGAAAAAAATTCTTAAACATCCCAAATGACTTATCAATCATTCTCCTAAATTTTCAATATAATCCTATCACATTTGACTGGTTTATAGTGAGTGACAATTTTTGAAAAAAAATCTCAATTTTAAGTTGAAGATGGACACTTTGAGTCATACTAGTCCCATTGTGTATCAGATAGAGGTGTGGCTGATTCCTATACATCAGAAATTACATATAGATCATTTTTGTAAAGTATCAAAAAATTAAGAATGTTTTTTTCTCAGTTTTGAGTAGGTTTGTTTCCAATTTAATAAAACTAATACAATATTAAATAATAAGACACACTTTGATTCATACCAGTCATACCATGCATATAATTGATGAGATACTAATTCCTACACATACCAAATGACTTATGGATCGTTTTCATAAATTATCAAAGTAATATGAATGCGTATTCTTGGTTTTGAGTACATCACATGAATTTTTATGAACAATCCATTTTAAAATTTAATCATGCACTTTGACTCATATCATTCAAATTGTGTATCCGATTTAGGTATGAATGAGTAAAAAACATCAAAAATTACATATAAATCCTTTTCCTATACTATTAAAATAAATTTATGAGTTTTCATAGTATTGAGTAGGTTTGTTAGCCTTTATAATAAAATTGATTTAAATTTTAAATAAAAACAACTAATTTGAGTCATATCTGTCACACTATGCATTGGTGGGGCTGATTCAATCATGTCTCAAATCACTTATGGATCATTTTCAATAAGTAAAAAAACACATTCAATGACTTTATTCAGTGTTGAGAATGTTAGTTTATTTATTTACTAAAATTTTTATTAATTTAAAATAAAGATGCTCTTAGAGACATACCAGTCACACTATGCATCAGAATATGGTGAGGCAAATTATTACATATTCCAAATTAGTTATGGAATTTTTTACCATATTGTTGATAAAAATATGAATGTATTTTATTGGTTTTGAGAACATTAATATTAGTTTTTATTAATTGTCATTTTAAACATGAAATACACACTTCGATTCATAAAAATCACATTATGTTGAGGTTTGATGTGAGATTGATTCATACTCAACAGAAATTATTTCTGAAACAATTCATTATACTATCAAAAAAATCCAGAACATTTTCTCGGTTTTGAGTGGGTGAAAATATTTATAGTCAAATTTAAATTATTAACTAATAACAGGAACATTGATTCTGTTAACTTTTTTACTAATATAAATGTCAATTTAAAATATAATGATGTATATTGAGTTATACTGGTCACATCATGTGTCAGATTGAGGTACAAATGTATCGTACACATCCCAAAGTCTCATAAAAATTGTAAATATCCATGTAGGCATGATTTTCAATGTCATTCAATATTGAATTGTGAATACTGCATGAGCAGGTTTGAGAAAGACACATCAAATCAAAAAAAGAATACACCTATATAAAAAACAATTATTATGAGTAAGGATAAAAAGAAAAAAATTAAACAATAATATGAAGTAATACATTAATTATATGGGAAATTATTTTACTATAAAAAAATCAATTTTATTTTATTTATTGAGTAGTGGAGAGAACTTGATGGAAAATTATTAATATCAACACTACAGGGGTGAAAGGTTTTGAGGGAGAAAAAGTATGATTGTTGGACAGATCTCCCGAACTCTGATAAAATAATCCACCTATATAAAAATCAATTATAATGGGTGTAATACTAAAAATAAATAAATTAATGATAAATATGAAACAATACATTAATTTTAAGGGCAATTATTTTACAATGAAAATATAACGATTACCTTTGTGATTGAGAGGAGGAGGTGTCGTTGTCTTCCTCCAAAGGTAGTGGAATTAATTTAAATGAATATGGAAAATGCACCAATGTATGGGTAATAATGTTTTAAGGGAGACGTTGAATGAAAGTGATATAAAAAACCCTGAAATGTACAAAAGAATGTTTCTTTATTAGAAAACTACAATTATGTATTTAATAATAAAAAGAAATAAAATAAATATAAATATGAAACAATGAATTTATTCTGTGGAAACTGATCTTAATGTTAAAACATCAAGATAAAGGTTGTGAGTGGGTGATGACAACATCATTTCTATTCATAAAAAGGAATGACACATGGACATAGATATTTTAAAGTAAATTAAATATTCAAGGAATAATGAAAATTAAATGATCATTTCATTATATAAAATTTCATTAAAAAATAGAATGTATATCATAAAATTAACCTTAAATCTTTCCAAATGGTTTCCCTTCTCCTAATATAAGTTAATAATAAAACTATGGATTCTCAATGCACATCATTAGTGATTAGAAGACTATATAGATGTCAGGAAACCATGAGAAAATTAATGATATTGATAACTATTTGGATCCATTGATCAATGGATCCAAAACCAGGATTGGTTGTGTGTCAATCACAATGTTAATAAAAAAACCAAGGATGCTCAGTGTACCTCACTACTATTCATTAACTAACCCTTAACATTGAATCTGACATAAACATCCTGCATGAAGTCCCCATGAATCTCAAATCCAACGCAAGCTCACCACCATATCTATCATATCACCATTCATCAATCACTGTTTCTTCTCTTACTCAATATTGTATTAATTAAATGAATAAGTGGGAATATTTTTCCATTAAAACATTTTCTAATTCAAATGTTTCTTCTTATATTATATGAATTTTGATTAAAACCATTACCCAATGAATTATCTTATACAAAAATATTTTCCCTATATTTTCAATAATATAATAAGTTTTTCTCTCTCTATGCGTGGTATGAGAAAATCATGGGGACGACAGGTAGTATGTTTAGGTCAGATGCTTTTTTTAGCGGTAGTTAACAAGAAATAGTGATGTGCATATAAAATCCATAGTTTTGTTATTATAATTGGGATTGATGCACACCAAATCCTTGTTATTTCTCCATTGATAAATGTATCAAAGTTGACATCAATATTCTTCCAGACTAATTTGACTTGAATAACAACAACGTAATCATGGAGATAGGATTTTTGATCGGTTGCCTATATTATCTCGTGAAAACACAACGAACTCTTTAAATCCATATTCATATTCATTTTTCAAACTATTTTCATGCTTATATTTTCACTTCTTACCCATCATATTGGGTTCGTAAAATATTAATCATATAATACATATGAATAAATTCACATAAGGTATTCATTATCAAAAGTGATATTTATAGAAAATTCTAATAAGGGACACTCAACATTTGATTGTTTTAAAATATTTCAGTATGTTTTGGAAAATTTTCAATTGAATTTAAGAAAATAATTACTCCACATAAAATATTTCTTAAATCCCATTAAATTGAAAATATTATATTGGTAATTAATGAGTACTATGGAACACAACTATGATAAAGATGAATAATAATCTATCATTTAATCAATTAGAAGTTATATAAATGTATTGGGACATGTGATATAGAAACATAAATTATTATTACATTTAAAATTAGTAGTATATCAATATCTAAAAACAAATCAAGACTCTTGGGATGTCATCACAAGGAAATTAAAGGTACTCCAACTAGATGTAAAATTAATTTTTTTAAAGGATTACAAAAATAAGAATAACATCAAAAAAAATATAATTCTCATTATTTATTAAGAGAATAAGATTATAAAATTGAAAAATATGATATATTAATTGAAACAATAACTAAGGGATTGATATTGAAAGATATATGAAGTATTAAAGAACATTAATTTAAAAAATGAGGAATTGATCAAAATCATTACATAAAAAAATAATAGATAGATTGAAAATGTTTATCAATGTGGATGAAAAAATATTTACAGGTTAAATAGATGGAATATGATCGTAATTTTCTATATTAACAAAGACAATTGTTTAAATTTTTATGATTAGTGAGTTGACATTTTCATCCATTTATTAGTAACTCATGAAATTCATAAGATATTTATTTCCCAATCCATGTAACTGAGGGAAGTGTTTTATTGATTTCAAATGGTTGATAGAAAACCCACATTCACCCCCATTGTAAATTGAATTAAATTATAAAATCTGGTAGTAGGAATGATAATATATATCATGATACTATCTAATGAAATTCTCGACACCCCTTGGGCTTGCAACGAGCCCTAGGGCATGAAAAATAATATAGAAAAAATAAGTTGTCCCAATACAATAATTAAAAATAATAGAAAGAAATTAAAATAAATAAATCCATAATGAACAAACACATTGGATTTTCACAATAACGATAACTAGAAAATATAAGATATGAATAAGTATAATATAGATAAAATCCCTTAACCTACCTTCAACTCCCTCACACAAAAGATACCCAGTTTTATTTTCTAAACTTTCATATGTATGCAATACATTAATAAAATAAATAATGAAAAATAAGTATGATAACATTGGGTGATCAATTTTGGAAATATAATCAAAATATAACAACTAACTAAACTCTATGTGACTTCATGTGCCACTATCAAGTATAAACACAATAAAAACTATATGAGTGATCAATAGTTGAATCATTATGGGAAAATGATAAAATTGGAAGGCATACTTCAGTATTATAGAATCACCAGAACAAAGATATTGACATTGTCAAAATAGAATCCAAATATACACAGAGTATATTTGAAGGATTTCCTCACTAGGTTGAAGAAAATCTGAGACCCTCTTCAGAAACCCTAATTGAAATTTTACAGTGGATGTCAGACAAGATGATCCAGCAATTGGAGGTAGTCATGTGGGGTGATCCAAGAATCGATTCATCTTGGAGGAGCGCTGAAAGCAGTTGGATTCATTAGAAATATTCTAATATCATGATAGTATTGGAAATGATTAGAGAGTTTTTAATTAGATTAGGGAACATTTATCAATGTTTATAAAAAAGGACTGATAAAGTGTCCTTTAAAAAGAACTTATTACATAAGAGTTGATAAAAGAACTCTTTATCAGTGCTAAACTTATAGAACTGATCAAATTTCATTTTATCAAGGCTTAGTTTAGCTCTGATAATACCTAGTTTTTATCAGCATGAAAAAAACACTGAACAAAATGCTTTTATCAGAGATTATCACTAAAGAACTATTAAAATAGTTATAATTATAATTATAGATAAAAAATTATGTATATTTATATATACATAAAAAATATATTTAAATATAAATATAGTAAATTTATCCCTTTTTATATATTTTCATAATAATTTTATAATTCTTTATTTAAAAGAAATAATTTATAATTAATGAAAAATTTCAGAAAAAATAATATTTATATGATTATATATATTTACATAATTATACATATATATATAGAAAATATATATTAATATAAATATAGTAAATTTATTCATTACTTTTGAAAATTTATTATAATTTTAATAATTGATTACAGATATATAATTATTTTTTATAATTTTATCAATATTTTTTAGAAAATAATTTTTTTTAAATATAAATATTAAATTTTATAAATATAGTAAATGTATATTTATTAATAGATTTATATAAAAAAAATTACAGTTTCTTTTAACATTATTAATGAATATTTAATTTTTGGTGCATGAAAATATGTTAAGAATGAGTGAAATTGAATAAATTATGAATAAGTACACTTTAACAACATTGAAAAAATGGATAAGTTTTATATGTATGCATTTTATAATAAAATGTATTAAATATGTATATGTGAAATTAATATAACACATATTTGATATATGTTAAATTGAAAAATCAATGGACATTCAATGATACGTCGAATACAAAGAAATTATTCAAAATTAATAATTCATATTATTTTTTAATTATATACCGTTATTAAAAATATATATGACTATTTAATGTAAAAGTTATAAATATTTTTTATTACAGAAATCATATATATATAACTTATTATATAGCTATATATTTCAAATATATAATTAGATATTCATACTTATCATAATTATCTAATTGATAAATTTTTTAATATTTAATAATGTATAATCAATTTATTCATATTTATCAATAATTATTTAATTAAAAAATATTTTATTATTTTTTAATAAACACAATTTTTAATTTTTATTTATTTAATTATTTTGTTTTAATTATTTGGACCATTATCAGCCCTAAAAAAGTACTGATGATAAAAATATTTGGTTGTGTTAATAAGGCTTCCTTATGACTTTTCCATTCCATCATATTTGGGGAGATTGTTGAGTCATTAAGGTTTCATTATGACTTTACGTTTTCTTCATGTTTTGAAAACCACAAGCACATTATCTAAAGGAAAATTTTATTTACCCTATGTTTTACTTACATAAGGAAAAGTTTCCTTCTACAAGGAAATTTATCCTTACCATATTATTCATTTATCATTTTTTCTCTATGTTTAAAATTTTGTTTCATTTCTAAAACCCCAAAATCATATATATAGTTATGTATAATGCATTCTATTTTTAGGGTCTGAATTCATGTTCTGAACTTTCTGAGTTCTGTCTCTGAGTTCTCTGAATATAGACTTCAAACATTGTATGTTCAAACATCGAACACTTATGAATTCAGATTCCGAAATTTGTAAGTTTAAACTCTAGAATTTTGTAGAAATCTAACTCTGAATTCTTTTGATAAACAGAATCCGAATATCCATGTATTAAAAACTCTGAATAGTTTTTGTGTATACTTCGTACTTTCATTTTTGCTTACATTCTGAAAAATGAATTTTCTAAAGTAATCATATTTTTTTTCTTACAATTGTTTTTGTTATAAAATGATGTCCTGCATTCAGATACGAACTAATAATTTTTGAGTGACACATGTACTGGTCCCTCCAAAACACAATGAAAATATGACCATTGGAGGAGGGAGCCGACCATTGAGATTGTTTCTATAAACAGGAGCTCATTTGAATGATCTCACAATGTAACAACATTGTTCTATGACTCTAGAGATTACATGATGTTGAAGTGATTTCTGGAGAGACACTCTCATGCTTAGTGTGGACTGAACTCCTGGTTCAGATATGCTTTTTGAAACTCCGAATGTTGCAGAGTACATTCAGGGGCTTCCGGGGATAGGAAGGCAGAGGTGCCGACTATCTCAAAGATCGAGGACATCTTTTGTAAGGAAGAAAGAAGTGATGACTACCTTGATGATGAGGTCTTGCGGGGATAGAAATATAGAATCTGATATTTGTATCAAGGGATTATCCTAGTGTTGGTATGATAGACTTTTTTGAAAGTATAAATCAAGGGACCTTTATCCAAGGTTGTTGGATACCCTTCTCTTTGGGTTAAAATATTTACTACTTGTTACATGTGTGTTTCATGTTTTCTGCTGCATTATGATTTATGAGGAAAGTATAACTGTCTTATACTTCCTTACACTTGTACTCTGATATAGTGAGATTCTATACGCTTTGAGGTAGAATCTTTATCATTGTATAATTTTGTTAAGTTTCATTTCTGGAACTAATTTTCCAGAATTGCATTCTCAGAATCAAATTTCTGTAATCAACAAGATTCTAGAACTTAGATGTTTTGTGAATTACCTTGTTTAACCATGTCAAACAATATTGGGGTTTCTAACAAACATTAAATGTTCCTAAACATTTTTTCAGGTATACAATCCCCCCCTCTTGTATATTTAGCATCGTATGATACAACAATAAGTATCGTTCATTATTTTGATCCTATATTTGATATTATATAGTATATCATACTCCATAATATCATAACCATGGATATTAGAGGAGGTCTCTAAAATACATATATTCAGATATAAGTTTTCCTTGCTCATGTTTTTCATTGTTCTATATTTTTCTTGCTGAGGAATATATTCCTTGTCTGTAAACGTTTATTACCAACAAGTTTGTTTGGAAAAAAGTTTCATTAAGATGGAAGGAATCATTGTTGGTTCCATTGACAACCTAAATCCAACTAGAAAAACCGATTTTTATTGGAATGATTAGAATATTGGAGAGATTGTATGAAGACATTCATTGTCAATACTGGAGTGGATTATATTGTTATGCTCACTAGAGGATATATAATTCCAGAAAAGGATGTCATTACTTTAACCATTCAAGAAAATCATGAATATCAACTGAATTATAAGGTATGCAATACATTTCTTTGTTCCATTGTTAGTAATATATATAACCAAATTTCATCTTTTGAAGAATCAAATTGTATATGGATGAATATTGTTGTTACTCACTCTAGAACATAAAAATTAATTGAAACATGAAGATCCATGCTCAGAGCTGAATATCATGGTTTTTTATTTCCTTAAGGTGAACCCATATGTATGGTGCAACAATGATTTATGACTATTGTTAATAGCTTAGAACCTATGGGTGAGAATGGATTAGATGATGAAGCTCTTATGGATATGATCATAGACATCATTCCCAATGGGTGAGAATCCAAGAGAACAGCTATAGATGAGAATTGAATGGTTTCTCAGATTTCACTTGATGGTCTTTTTGGGACTATTCTTCAACATGAGACTAGAATGGGGAGAGATACTGATAATGGTAAAAATAATAATGGGATTGACAGTTTTTATTTTACTAAAACATCAAATCATATGAAAGTCAAGACTCTTAAGAGAGTTAGTAGATCCAAGTCTAAGAAGATTTTTATTCTATATGATTCTAATATAAGTGAATCATCAAAAAATGAACAAGACAATCTTTCTCGAAGGATGAACATGATTTTTTGGAAGATGAATTTTCAATCCAGATACAAGAAGAATGAAAGGAATGATAAGAATGATTCAGATGTCACTTGTTATTGGTGATTTAACATTTTTCCTTGGGTTTCAAATTTTTCAAAAACCATAAGGAATTTATATATCCCA
Organism: Viscum album; assembly: GCA_963277665.1. Lineage (NCBI taxonomy): Eukaryota > Viridiplantae > Streptophyta > Magnoliopsida > Santalales > Viscaceae > Viscum > Viscum album. Next base: position 1,100,716,235 of record OY728157.1, read on the forward strand.
ATATAAGTATATTAACGATCTTCTTAAAAATTATGGATATGTCAATACAAAGAATATTAGTACTCCCATTGGTACCTCAGACATACTTGATCTTGATGAATTTGGGAAACTAATAGATCAAACATCATTTAGAGGTATGGTTGGACCTTTAAATTACTTGACAGATAATCATCTAGAATTAATGTTCTCAGTATGCATATGTTTAATATATCAATATAATCCTAAGGAATCTCATTTAAGGGCGGTGAAAATAATTTTTTCTATTTAAAGGGAACCATGGATCAAGGACTTTTTTATACATATGGAAATGATTTTGTTCTGAAAAGTTTTTCAGATACTGACTTTTGTGTATGTATAATGGATGGTACGAATAAATATGAAACATGTAATCTCTTAGGAGAATCATTAGTTTCTTGGTCATTTAAGAAGCAACACTCAGCAGCCTTTCCACTACTGAAGCCGAATATGTAGCTTCTGGAAGTTTCTGTGCCCTGGTGTTGTGGATTCAACACACACTCACAGTTTATGGCATGAGTTTTACCAAAAAAAAATCTTGTGTGATAATACTACTTCCATTTCCCTATGTAATAACCATGAACTTCACTCTTGTGCAAAATACATAGATAGTAGACATCATTTTCTTAGTTATCACACACAAAAAGGGGATATCATTCTTCAATTTATCGGAACACAAGATCTACTTTCTGATATTTTCACAAAATCATTACCATCCGATAGAGTTGAATACCATAAATAGAAGATAGGAATGATAACTATAAGGTAATCATCCTTATTAACTTTCTGTTGAAACAATTCTCCTTACAGTAATAAACTCCTTTTCACAGGGGGACTACATTTTCATTCTAGTTAGATAAAAATAATTCGTAATGAAACTTTTCATGGTCAGATTTTTAAAATTTTTCTTAATGACAAAATTTGTAGTAATATTTTTCAAATCTTTCGAAATGAAAATTTTCATAGCCATATTTTTCAAATATTTTGTAATGAATATTTTCATAGTCTAAAATTTTTCATAGTCTCCAAATTTTTGTAATGAAAAAGTTTGTACTCAAATTTTTTCTAATAAAGATTTTCATACTCAATATTTTCATAATGAATATTTTCATACTCAAAATTTTTGTAATGGAGTTTTTTGTAATCAAAATTTTCAGAATCTAAAGTTCCTCAAAATTAATTTTTCTTCTATATGTATAATCTTCATAGAACTAATAATGGTATGTTTCCTTTCATGAGTTTTCATAATCATCCATTACTTCTTGGTAGTTTCTTTTGTTTTTAATTTTTTTGGATTCTCTTTTCCTTAAATATGAATGTTTTTATTAAAAAAAAACTCAAAAGGTCAAATCGATGATTTACATACGGCTATTATATCATCTGTCAAATTGATCAGAAGGATTTTCAGCCATTCGATTGAGTTTGGACGATGAACCGTAACATCAAACACCTATATAAAGGGCCTCCCGATGGTTGTCCCATATTGAATCTCAAGCTCTCATGTGCTGAAGTTCATCCCTTCTATATAACCTCATTCCAATTTTTCAAAGGTTTCTCAATTCTGAATTTCTGTAGATGAATCCTCTCAGAAAGATATATCCACTATCTATCCAATCTTGGAGTGGTAGGTCTATTGAGAAAGGATGGTGCATATGAACTTCTACTCCAAGTATGATTCGATCGTCTCAAAGAACATTATGCTAAATTGATGGGAGAGCATTTCTGTATAGAAACCGAGGGCTCATGATTTGGTGTATCTATATTTAATAGTTGAGTTATATGAATTAGTAAGTTTCTTTAATGGAGAATTCATAGAGATGTTTTCGTTCAAGAGCAATGTAAAGACTTATGCTCTTTCATATTCTAAGGAAGCTAGTTTGGTAGGTATTCCATACGAAGGGGAAACTAAGTTCTGTTCTCATAAGTTTCCATATGTCAAATGATGTTTTGTTAAGGAGAAAGATAAGGCATGCCTTGGACTCTCTGATGTAATGACTCTAATGATTACCCATTTGTCTACAAATTATCGGATTCTTGAATTATGGGTTCAAGGATTCATCATTCCGAGAAAAGGTCACAATGATACATTGAATAAGAGTGAAATATATCTCTTGGATTTCTTGATAAATCAAAGGAAGATCCACTTGATAAGAATATCCTCATTACGATTGAGAATATTAAGAGTGGAATCATGAAGTCTTATATAATAATGTATACATCGATTCTTTACATGTTATTTGTTCGGTGCTTAGAATCATTTACAATTACATACAGCTCGATTGAAATGAATTTCAGAGTCATGTTTGTCAATGATGATACCCTAAACAGGATGACCATTGGTTTTTATACAGTCTCAAGAGAATTTTATGATTTACAAAAGGAAGAACATGAATTTTTTCTCAAAATCAAGAAGTGGGTGAACATTTCCAAAAGGGAGAAAGTAAGTGGAAGTTGAAGGAATTATTAGAGGAAAGAAAAACTCCAGATCGCAAGGAAATCCAATCTGAACCACCAAAACCATTGAAGCAAAAATCATATCCAGAGGAGGTTGTTGCAATGTGGAGGGATGATAAGAAAAATTAGAAAGCAGGGGCGACACGTTTTGGTTTGTATCCTATTGTATCAAAATCCTTAAAATAGAAGATGACTAATGTGCTTGAAATGAAAGATAAAGAAAAGAAGTTAAAGAAGAAGTTGACTAACGCAAAAATTGTGCAATCCCTTAGGAGGGACACTAAGAAAGCATCAGAGAACATTCCGGTACCAGAATCACTCTTGGTAGAAGCTTTTCCTTACACTATGGGTATGAAATTCATCACTCTAGAAAAAGTCCAAGAAAGGATTGGTGTATAAAAAGAAGTAGAAAAAGAAATGGAAGAAGAAAAGGTACAATAAGGCAGAGGTGATACCGAAGATTTGATTATGCAAGTGTAAGACATTCATGAGAAGGAAATTCTATCTGAGAAGCTGTCAATCCGAACCTCTCAAGTCGAATATTTAAATCTTGCTATTCATGGGTTATATGACAAGGTTGAAGACGATGGGAATATGTTCTATAAGGAAGAATGTTCTAATCCCGACTTCATTAATCCTGAGGATGCGGAGGCAGGAGCTCAGAATGAAGTGATGGATAAAGATTAAATTTTTCTACTGTCGGAATGTGAAAAAGAATCTCTTAATGAGGAAGCCATTCTGAGAACTGATAAGGGTAAATAGGTGGTGGTTGATATAGTTACTAAATCTATTTCAAAGAATAAATAAGCTGGGGGATCGTCAAAGAAGAAACTTTCTGATCTAGAGAAAGAGAACTCTCCTGGAAAAGTTTCATATTCAGAATCATCGTCCATTGGACATGATTTCATAGTTCAATCGCCAAAGAATCTAGTTTGGACCATTCCGATTTATCCAAGCATTGATTCGAGATGTAAAATGTTGTAACACACCTTGAGCCAAAAATAAGATTCATTATCTATGGGGGTGGATAAGTGTGTAAAGCTGGAGGCTGATTTCAATAATTTCTTTATTAATTATGATGCCCACAAAAGGACTTGTAAAAATTGGTTGGCTGGTCATAGAAGATATTTGATGATTGGAGAGATCTTGATGTGTTCCAAGATAGAGTCAATGAGGCATGTGACGTTGATAAAGGCAAGATCAAGGAGCGCAGAAGATGTTTTGAAGAAAACCTGACTCTGGAACAGAATTCTCGGATTCAACAAGTGAAGGATTTGAATAGGAAACAATATTCAGTTGCTCAAATATTAATGAGAGAAAGGGATCTTCGGATTGAATAGAATAAAATCTTCTCAAGCAAGAAGAACACATGAAGGCTCAGGCCAAGGTTCTTAAAGATAAAGATTATAAAATCAATGCTTTATAAAAGAATGCTGAGGGCCAGGATCAGATTCTCAAATGAGCAGAGGAAGATCACAAGGAGCGTAAGAAGCTCAAAAAACAATTCATAAGTTAATGACCATAGAAAAGGAAGGACAATTTTTGGTTAAATTTGTTCTTTTGTTGTATTTATCTTGTTGTATAAATTTTTCCAATCTTTATGATATTTTGGTTTCTTGTTTTTTTGGATGTGTTGTACTAATATTTCAGGTACCATAATTTTCTTCAATTCCCCAAAATTCCTTTATGAAAATAACAAAGGGGGATAATGGAAAAATGGATAATAAGTATAGAAAATATATCCCTATATAAGGGGGAGTTTTCATTACAATCATTTTCGTATTCAAGATAATGAAAAATATCATTCCAAAAATCTATAATATAATCCATAGTGTTCCAAAGCCTTAGAAGGAGATAGTCATTTTCATCATTTCTCATGTGATAAGGGAGATATGTTTTGTTTTCAAAGTCTAGAAAAATATTTTCTATGTCCTTAGATTCTCTTTCGTAAGGACGTATGTGCTTTACAAAAAGGGATTGATTGTTTAGTGAATAAGGTTTCCTTATGACATTTCTATTCCTTAATGTTTGGGCAGATTATTGAGTCAATAAGGTTTCCTTATGACTTTACCATTTCTGTATGTTTTTAAAATCACAAACAACTTATCTTAAGTAAAATTTCATTTACCATATGTTTTAATTACATAAGGAAAAGTTTCCTTCCCAAAGGAATCATATCAGTACCATGTTTTTCATTGATAATTTTGTCTCTAATTATAATATTTGGTTTCATATCTATAACCTTAGAATCATATATATATACTTAGATATAAGGCATTCTGTTTTCAGGATCTAAATTTAGGTTCTGAACTTCTTATGTTCTGGCTTTGAGTTCATTGAATTCAGACTCCGAACATTGAAAGTTCAGACTCTGGAATTCTATAGAAATCTAACACCAAATTCATTTGGTAAACAGGATCCTAATATTCAGGTATTACAAATTCCGAACAGTTTTTGGGTAGACTACGAATTTTCATTTTTTCTTACATTCTGAAAAATGAATTTTTTTATGTAATCATATTTTTAACAACACATGTTTTGGTTATAAAATTATTTTGTGCATTCAGTTACTAACTAACTGTTGTTTGGGTGATAGATGTATGAGTCCCTCTGAAATTCAAGGAAATATATGATCGTTGGAGGGGGGAGTCAACCGTTCATATTGTGCCTATAAATAGGAGATCGTTTGAAAGAGCACACAATGTTACTACACTGTTCTATGACTCTAGAGATTACATGCTCTTGATGCGATTTCTAGATTAATACTGTCATTCTTAATGCGTACTGAACCCCTTTTTTAGATTTGCTTCCTCCGACTACGAATGTTGTTGAGTACATTCGAGGGATTCCAGGGATATGAAGACATAGGTGCCTACTACCTTAAAGCTCGAGGACTTACTTGCTCAGGAAGATAGAGGTGCCGACTACATTGAAGTTGAGGGATTGCAGGGATAACAATATAGACTTCAATCTTCGTATCGAGGTATTACCCTTGTGTGCGTAAGAGAAAATTCCATGAAAGTATAAATCAAGGGACCTTTATCAATGTTTTTTGGATACCTTTTTCTTTGGGTTATATGATTTACTACTTGTTACTTGTTTGTTTCAAGTTTTCCGCTGTAATTTGATTGTTGAAGAAATAATAACTATCTTATAACTCCTTACACTTGTACTCTGATATAGTGTGATTCTATACAATTTAAGGTAGAATATTTATCTTTGTAAACTATTTTTAAGTTTAATTTCTGGTACTACTTTTCCAAAATTTCATTCTCGGTATCACATTTCTGGAATCATGAATGATTGGAGAACTCAGAGGTTTAGTGAATTACCTTGTTTAACATTGTTAAACAATAGAAAGGTTTCTAACCTACATTAAAAGTTCCTAAATAATTTTTAAAGTATACATTCTACCACTTGTAAATTGAGCATTGTACGATACTACAATCAGTAACGTTCTTTATTTCGATTCTAAATTTGTTATCATAGATTACATCATACACCAAACCATCTTATCATATTAATCATTCCAAAAGATAAAGCACTGATAAAGGATACCATTTATCACCACTAAAAATAATTCACAGATAAATGCACCCCCTAATCAGTGCTAAAAATAATTCACTCCTAAAGGATACCCATTATCAGCTTTAAAAACAAAGCACTGATAATGCTTCCCTTTAGTAATGCTAAAAAATCACAGATTAAAGGTTTAATTTATTATTACTTTTCATAGTGATGATAAATAAACCATTTATTAGAATTTTTTTAATAGAGCTAATATATACTAGTGTTGTTAAAGGCCATTTATGTAGTCAGGACTTCAATACTGCATAATAGTGTTAGGGAAAATTATTCTTGTGTCTTGTGAAATGATCATAAATTAATAGTACAATCAATATAAGGAAAATGATTTAATGTTCTAATATATGATTCAATATTTTTTCCATAATGTTGTATAGATAACCAGATGAAGAAACTATCCATGAAATGGTTAATTGAATATTGAATTTTTCTATGATTTTGAGAAAATATTCAATAGTTTCATATGATATAATGTATTGGAGGATAAAATGAATTCATTTTGGTGTTACGTGAATGATTGTCCTTGTGGATAAAAATAGTAATAATGGAATGTAATTAATCTATCTATATATAATGTATCAATAAATTTTTTATAGATGGAAGGTTAATATAATGGAGGATGAGTACATCAAAATAAAATCCGATTGCCCATTTTTTCCATCGATTACACTCTCACTGAATCAAAATTATACTTCATTTATTACAGTTGAGGTAATAACATGTCATCTTCAAAAGGAGAATCCCAACCAGGCTTTAGGTAATTAAAAAACCCCTGGATACCCTTAGAAAAAGAAGGCACTAAAATACATCATTGTACTACTCATGAAGCATGTGATTATATACTGGAGGCTTTTCCAACCTTATATAATGGGTTGTTCTTCATTTTATATTCGTTATGGTTTTGGTTTCAGTATCATGGAAATTCTTGGTTAATTTTTCCATAAAATCCTTTATTGCATGAATATGTTTTATTTGACTATAAGTTCCCATCGAGTGGAATTAGAGACATTCAAAAATTCTATTCATTCATGAATTCATTTAAGAAAAGATAAATCAAAATATATCACATTTAAATAATTTTATATGATATAGATTTTTTAACAAAAAATGTTTGTCATATTGTTAATGGTAGCTTTTGATTTAGTTCTATAACTATTGAATATTAAAAAAAAATTGAATCATAATTTTTTATTAGATCATAACATATTATATATAATATCATAATATTAAATCTAATTCATATCCTTAGATTTAGAAATATCGTAACAAACAGTATAAGCTAATCATATAATATTATAACACTAATCAATAGGTTCTGCATCTCACAAAATTAAACATAACATCATTGATATGATATAATATATATATTAAATTATAATATCTATGTTTGAATATTAATATATAATAACATAGAATGTATTTTGGAAACTGGGGAAAAAATTTAAAATTTTATCAAGGAATGTGATTCAATGTATACAGTCAGATATTATAAACATGAAAATTTTATTTTTTCCTTAATTTTTGACAATTAATTGATTTAGATATTTTATAAATTTTTATAAATTGTATAAAATATAATTCTCAATATATTATTTAATATATAAAGTTCTTATATGATAATTAATTATATATTTTTATTTTGTTATTGAATATTTCTAAGACATTGAATAAAAAATATCATTAATATTAATTATTAATATTAAATAACATTTTTTATATATTTAATATATTATAATATTGATTTAAAATGCCTTTATAGAACATAACATGTGATTTCTAATGTATTTATGTATTATAAAATTATAATAAATATATAATATTTTATATTAAACTATGCATTTTTCATAATCATTAATTTTAAATGTTCAAATTATAATTTATTCTTTGGAAATTAATAGATTTATATTTAATGTTTGTTAGGTTATTGATATTATAATGGTTCATGAAATGTTATATATTTTATTTTTTATTTAACTAAAATGATTAAAAAATTCATTATTTGTTTCTATCAAATATTAAAATATTCATTTTAAATTTAAAATTAAATGCTTAATTTATTTCCATATAAACTAATATTGTGAAGAAGTTCATATTACATATAAATATAAATATTTTATAAATATGTGTATATATATGTAAATTTTATATATGATGATAATTTTGTTGGAATTTATTGTTGTTTTATTTTATAATTGATCAAAAAGAATGATTACATGTATAAATATATGAAATGTTCATTTATATTGGATAATTACCATGTTATTGATATATATATTTTATATATATTATAGATTGTTTTATTGATTTGATTAATGTTATTTATACTATTTATTTAAATTATTATACTTTTATTTAATGAGATACATGTTATATATGATAAATTATTTTGTTTTTTCTACAATGTATCTTGCATATAAATATCCATGATCTGATATTTAATGGCTAATTATGGATTATTCATATTATGTGTTATTATGATGATATAATTGAACTCTCTATTGAGAATTAACCAAGGTATAGTTGGACATTAAGTCAGACTACTCATTGCCTATGGATGGAATGCTAGGTTTAGAACAATAAGTATTAAATATCAACCACACTATAGTTACACATGGGAGGATATTTTATTTCATTTGATTAGAAGACATTATAGGAATTATTTTCATGTAACTTTTTCACATGATATAATTGGATAATTGTAAATATAGTACGATTTTATTTTTTATTATGTTACACAATATATTTTTTGTGTTATGAGATTCACATTAATATGGTTTTACAAAAAAAATTCGTAATGAAATATGGATTTAAATCTAAAAAATTAAAAGAGTGTACACATGTAAATAAAATAAATTAGACAATATATTGTTATAATTATTACCATCTTCTAAATAAAAAGTGTTAGATTCCATTTAATGGAATCAAATTTAAAGACCACAATCATCTATAATTTTTTCTCATAAAATATCTAGGTTCACATTAATTATATAGATTCTAGAAAATAGGTTATTAGTGACCCTTCTAGTATCTTGTTACAATATCTAGCTTTCTATTTGGGCCAGACATATAAAGGAAAATATAATAGTATTCAGATTCAATAAGAACCGAATAATGTTTATCCATATGATGGATTCAACAACAAATTTTATTCTCAGTTTCCAAAATTCATATATGATATCATGGACATAATGGAAAACCTAAATAATCAAGAGATTAGAGAAATCCATTAATGAGTAACTTAATGGTGAATCATTTCAAAAAAAATCTCGCTTATTATTTATTATTGGTTATTATTTATTATTGGAGCCAATGAAATATTCACTTGAGGTCTCAAATAAATTGGTATAATTAAATATGATAAATGAAACTACAACCTATACAGATGTAGTTAATATGATTTGGAATGTAAATGACTGGAGTTACTACGGGTTTCCTTATTGGATTGATCAACCCATGGATTTCATTTGGTAATTAGGAGAAGAATGATTCTAAAATTATGTATGATTTTCTAAAAATATCAGTCAATCTCCTAAAATGGTTGAGGATTTCAATGTAGGATTTATCTTATATTGGCCAATGCGTTGTGTTGAAAGTACATATAGGTAAAGGATTAATAAAGAATAAAAATAATTTATATTCCAGTTATTATGATGCATTATTGAAACCGAAATTATATTTTATTAAGTATGTACCATGAATATATATGAGATAGAATTTTTTAAAACTAGTTAATTTGTTTTTAAAACATCTCGGGAAGTTTATGATTGGTTTTAATGTTATAGAAATTATTATTTAATTAAAGGGTATATAATTATGAAAGAATATTTTTAAATTAGTTTAAATACATATGATTTCAAAATTAAGTAATGAATTCATGAATATTGATGTTTATAGACATGTGATAATGTAATATGTTTCTAAATTGTAGATCTGGATACAAAGGGATATTTCAATATTAAATTTATTTATATAATATATGTGTATATTCAACATATTTTCACTTATATGAAAAGAGAAATTTATTGTATGAATTTTTTTTTATGAATAATAATTGAAGTTTATTTTGATAAACGTGTTTTGTGAATAAGAGAAATTGATAAAATGATTGAAAATAAAATATGGTAAATATATGTTTTATCCATGATAAATGTGTACTATCCAAGATTGTTTTTTAAAATACAATGTATGGACTTCAAACCTCCTTCTTAATAGAATATTTTATGTAATGAGATAGTAATTTTAAGAAAAAATATATCCTAACACTAGTATTTTCATATATTATATGGTTAATAAAAGTTACTAAATATTTACTCTATAAGAAATAGGTATTATTTTTTTCCAGCAATATGCTAATATTTGGAATCATGATATTTTAGATTAAATAATGTTTCTAATTATATATTGGGATTATGCTTAGACTTAGATATGTTCTACATATGAAAAATAAATATATTATTCCAGTCAAAATAATGGTGGATTTAATGTTATATAATAAAATACTTTATAGTGACTTTTTTATGTTATGTTGTGTAAATATTTAGATTTTTTATTAAATTATTCTAAATGAGAATGGATATATTTAAAAGTTTTATAAAATATTAAGATGATTAACATGGAAATAATTCTACAAATAATAAATAATTTATTAATATATTTTATTTTATTTTGTATGGTAATGATTTTTTAGCATTTATTTAATGTATTGAACATTACTAATATGATTCCTAGTCTCTCTATTATTTAACAAATTTTTTATAGATTGTATAGAGATTAGATGAAGGATTTTTTAGATGGTCCTATAAATTTTTTGGATTAATTACATGATATTTTAAGGAATATATCTAACCCCTAAAAGTATAAAAAATATAACGCTTCGTTGGTGGTCTATTATATAGGATATTATTAGAGCATCTCTTATGTATGGTTTTGTTAGTATTCATAACAGAGTTTAAGAACATTAAATTTCTCATTCTATACAATGAAATTTTTCACATTATCAATTTATAATGTTTCATGCATATGATCATGGTGAGGAAATTAAAATCTTCCTCTATATTTATAAATTTAATTTATCCCTAATAAATATTCATCATGGATAAGTTCTCATGAAATGTTAATATTTACATAAATAGTATTTATAGAGTCAGTGAATGTCTCAGGAGAAAAAAATAAGTTTTTGGTGCATGATGAATCATTAAGTATAACAAATTGATATTCATACACTCTATAATTGGTATGTTAGGGTTGAATGGATCATTTTGAATTCAATTACCCGAGTTTCTAAAAGTTAAATAGAATGAGAGCCGTTGCATAATAATACATTTATTACACCAAACCATAGGATATATGAAATTATTGATGGATGAGTATGTTGATGATCATATCATAATTTAGTTTATATAAGATTTATCCTTTGAAATGAAAGTATAGCATATGGGACCTTGATTGAGGTCAAATAATGGATTCAATTACGGTATGATGATATGTTACACTTGTTGTTATTATCTTTTAGGTGAGGGGAATGTGATGTTTATATCCATCAGGTGAATGAAATCTGATATGTTCGCCTGGTTGGCCATTATATACTTCTAGAATTGATAATTTATAAATGGATATATATGAGTGACATACTATATGTCACATAGTTACATTAATGTATGGAAAAATGGATTATATGACCATGTATAATTGAAAATGATATAGCTAGTGTATAGTAGAAGAAAGATACAAGTGGTTAATAGTTATCATAGTAAATACCATTATAGATTGAATATTACTATTCTTCTTCTTAAGGATATAATTTTATAACATTTATAATTATAGAATACATATTTTATTTTCAATTCTACAAATATCCTGGGGGGAACAATTCATGGATGATTTTATGGGGACAATTTATTATTAATTGTAGATAGATATAATAAAAATTATTTAGAGTTTATCCAAAATGTGTTTTTATGGATATTCATAAATTATTACCCATGATATTTAAGTATGATAAATAAAACGAAACTTTCCATAGGTATTTTTGAAAAAAAATGTGTTTTGGATATGATTTCAGAAGGTATTGTTTTCAATAGAATATAATTAGAAATTTAACAATGTATATTTGGATTTAGGGATTTGAGATATTAGTGTAAATATATTCCCAATAAAATTTTCTATATGATGCATATTCATATATTTTATTAAATTTTAATGAGTATTTTATACTATGTGTCATATATGAAACCATGGAGTATCATATTCATTCATAAAATATATTCTATTTTGTGATATAATAATATTTAACAAAACCCAATATCTATATCATGGTGCATTCTATAGAATTTTTATAAATATTATGTGGCAGGTTAACCATATTATAAATATTAAGACATGGATATAATTAATCTAAAATGATTTATATGATGAAATGGAATGTTAAATTAAATTAAAGCATTTTAGTGTTAAATAGTAGACTGTATGAGATGTTAAAAATGGTTTATAACTACATTCAATAAAAACTATATTATATTTTGTCTATGTTAATGTTTAAAGGATCAAGGAAACCTTATGAGGTATATATAATGGAGTTCGAGTGCATGAATATTTTTATCTACATGTGGATTTAACTCCCTCAATGTGGATGCTTTCTTCTACTTATTCGTTTAAACAATAAGTATAAACATACCAAAATTGAGAGGAGAATCCCATCAGATCATTGGGAAATTTTATGACCTGTGGATACCCTTGGAGAAGGAATTACCTATATAACTTCTTAGTGATCTTTATGAATCATGCAATTAAATGTAGGAGTACTGACCATCATCAGTGAATAATATATTCATTATTTTATATTATTCATTATTTTCTTTAAAAAAACAATGTTTGTTTATGGTTTATTAATACCATATGCTTATTTAAGAATTTTTAAAAATTCATATGATAATTTACAAAACACCGATTAAAAATTTAATTCATAGACTAAATAGAGAATTTCGTATAAAAAAATAAAGAACCAAAATAGAAATAATATTACACCAATGAGGTATCTAATTTTTTTTCAACAAATCTCATATTTAATATTTTATAATCCATCAATGGAAAAATTAACAATACCAATAGGTCTATGGTATACATCATCTTATTTTTATAAATCATCACATGTAATAATTCTTCCTAATGATCACTATAATATAAAGCTCAGTGTTATCATATTTATACTTTTACCATTGATATGTTCTCTTAAATTTTCTTCCCATATCAATGCTTCATGTTTGTTATTTTCTAGATACAATATTGAAAAAAAATGGAATTATATGATCTTGCTATCTATGATCATACATCACAGAAATATATCTAATTAATTTTTTATGTGTGGAGCCACAATAATATGTTTTCACAGAAATAATTACTATTTGAGTGGAAGTAATTTAATAATGAATTAAAATTCACTACATTATTGATGAAAATACATTTTTTACTTCATTAAATATTCTAATCATTATTTTTAGTAGAAATCTAGCTTGGAGATGTTTTATACCTAAATAATAAAGATATAATTTTATTGATAGTTTGGATTTTGTATCAAATTACTAGAAGAAAATTAATCATCTCACTGTATATGTTTAATCAGAATTCTCAATTAAGATTAAAACTACCTTTCTAAAAATATAATTGTAATAAATATATCAAAATTTTCATTATGAACATATCTTCTATTTTAAAAAAATTCATCTTTATGTCCACACTATTTACTCTAGATTTCATGATGTAGTGATATTTTTTAAGAATAATTTGAATTTTGTAGATGAAAAATAAAAATACTAAATAAAAAAATAACTCATTTTAAATGCATCTAAAAACCTATAACTTTATCATGAGACAACAATATTAACCTAAAAACTAATGTTGAATTTTCCAACATATAATGATATTTTACTTTGGTTAGTGAGATATGTCATTTTTACCATTTTAATCATAATCAACCTAGAATCTAAAAACATTAAAAAGGATCTATGGTGTAATTTATTCAGTTATTCTAAATCTCAATTTCATAGATAAATTAATCTCATCAATCTATTTTTCATTCCATTTTAGTATAGAGGGAGACACTGTATGTTGAGTCTATTATAGATCATGAAGAATGATACCCTTTTCTAATTTTGGAGCTATCATAAATATAGAAACAAATAATTGAAATGATCTAAGAAAACCTAATCATAGTTTTTATTGAATCCCATAATATCATTTCCTGAATGAACCAAGAGAATTAAGAGTAGTAGTAAATATCATTTGAATAAGGAACTAGATCAGAAAATGTGAAAAAATATAATACTTTTAAGTATTTTTAAATGGAAATAGAAAATATTCATTGGAATTAAATGATAAAATAATTCTAAAACCACTATAATTATAATTTAGAACCATGTCTAATATAGTAAGTTGATATCATAAAACGTTGATATTATAGTTCCTTATAGGATAATATTCAACATAATATAAAAATATTATTTCATTAAACATCATATTTCTATACAAAATCACCATGAACTATACCTTCCTTGATCATGTATTTTTCTAGAACTGGTACTGTTGATGATCAAGCCTCCCCATGTATTTTGCAGCTATCTTCATATTGTTTTATATTAGTTCATTAGAAAATACTAAATTTGCATTTGTAACCTTCCACCTGTTTTAATTAGTAAATAATTTAATCATAAACCATTATCAGGTTTTGATTCATAGATCATTGGAAAACAACAATGTTACTTGAAGTGACACACAATAAATCAATGATTTATCACTATATAGAAATTTCACACATAAATTTTTAACAATGTGATTAAATTGAAATATAATTTATATAGTGTTATGTATTGTTCCATAATGAGGTAGAAATTCATAAATTATTAATCATTACACCCTAAGTAAGGATAAAATTTCTCCAAATTTATTATAAAATTATTAATCCAACTTATTATTTTTGAAATAATTTCTCTTCAAATATCCATATTTCATGGATTTACATCAATAATATAAAAAATTCTTGATTCTAGAGTCTTTATAATGGTATTTTCAAAATAATTATCTTTGTGAATCAATTAAATGTAATTCTCTAATTTTGGGAAAGATCCCTAAAAAGTGAAATATTAAATAAATATATCACAACATCAAAATCTATGTAAAATTATATGAAATAGAATTTAAAAATAAATTACCACTGAAGATAGGGATATTGATATTTAATATTCCAAATTAACTTAATGTCTTTCTAATCCATGATACTTGAGTACAAAATTTCATAAAAAAATAAAATTATCATCTTATAGAAAAATTGTAATAATGTATTCCTTTTTTGAACACCATGAAATAAATTTTTTCTTCCTAGGAAATGATACATGGAAATTTTTTTCTTTATATAAATTGCGCATCCTCCAATATATTATTATTAGTAACCTAATAACTCATATAATGTTATCCAAGGTAAAAAATTATGGTTTATATTACTTTTGATATAAATGATAATTTTGTTTATTATATTTAAATTTTATTCAATCAAATCAATATGGAATATTGAAAACAAACAAACACTGAAAATTATGAGTATTCTATATACAATCTACTATAGGAGGATTACCATTCCATGAATAAACTTAACAAAAAAAAATTTCTGTTTACATAATTATATATATTCAAACAAATAATCATAAGTGTTATCATTAATTTTCTTGTTGATACCAAATCTCATCACAAGTTCATTTCTGTACGTATATTTAATATGAAATATTACATCAACCCAATGATAAATTAAAAATCCTTGAAGGAATTTGTGATTACACAAGAGGATTACCTCAAAATAAGAACACATCAATTTTAAAATATTAAAATGTAAAAAATTAACTATAGATATATATATAATATCAACAATATATATTATTATAATCAATCTATTTTTTGAATATCACTTTTCAGTAAAGTCAGATCAACCATTCACTTTTCAAAACTGTTATGTAAAAAATTAATGATAACATTTCAATTTATTCACATGGGGAATTATTTAGTCTATGAAAATAAATTTTAATCTTAAAACATATAATAATAGTTGTTCTAATTCAAAAAATGATGATCATTCATAATATAATTTTTCTACAAAATAAAAATATAACGGAATTAAATTCTGGTTTTCTATTTGGTAAATCATAAATCCCATATAGAATATATAACCTATTAAAATTAAAATTTCTTCGAATATTGATATATGTTATAAAGTGTCACTATAAGAAACATATTAATTTGGTTTACTTCCACGGGAAACAAATAATTCCTTGTTTTTATAATCTAAATGGAATTACCTAACATATTCCTGATAAATAAAAGGTTTTAATAAAATATTAATCCTACTGTGAGATTAGAAGTTTCTATATATTGTCTTCTATGAAATAGTTATGTTTTTTTTGCCATTTATAACAACCAAATATGGGTTTTATTGATTTTGATATATTATTATTAACAATTTAATAAATGAATATAGTATGTTCATATAAAATTATATCAACTTTTCTAGTTTGGATCTAAAAATACACGTATTTATTCATTTCCTTAATTATGTTATCATTGAATATTTTTACACATTAAATTGATCGGTATTAATCTTCCGCATTGTTAAATAATTATATAACTCAATAATTGTTCTAAAATATTAGGTATTACCCAAATTTAGTTCTCCCAATTATTTATAAACCTATTATTAAATTAAGGTGTTTTCAAAAAATTATTTTAACAAATTTTTACGCGAATAGATTCATTAATAACCATAATTATCTTCTATTATATTTCATATCGAAATTCTTTTTTTATAAAAATGTTTTCTAATTTTTTTCACCTATTATTTTTATGAATGGTTTAATGAAACTTGAAAATAATTCTTATTTTCAGTTAATAAATTTGTTATAATGTAACAAAAGAAGAAGGAAATTTTTTAGATTACATGTCTCTGATATAAAACATACTAAACATATTAGATGATGTTGTGATGATATCAAATAACCTAATATACTTTAAATCTCTATGATATAATATTTTGATCTAAGTGGGAGTTTAATTTTTATAGAAAAACTCTTTTTATAGACATATAAAAAGAATGAAATGTGTGAAAGAAGGTGATCCAATATAGAAGTTACTAATGTATATAATTCTTACATCAGATGAAAATTACCAAATAAAACTAATAGTGAATGATTTTATGAGAGGAATCTTGGAATAGAAGAACCTCTCATGTACTAAGAGCACAACATTAGAAATACATTAATTATTATACACAGTTAATATTAATATTGATTGAGGGAAAAAATGTGTTGTTGTTTTCATTAAAAACCATTCAGATTGAATTGTTTTTGTATTGATTTTGGAGGATTAAAAGATTCTAAAATTTTATAGAATAATTTTATTTAAATTGGTATTTTAAATAACACTGTTGGAAAAAATAATGAAATTGATATTTTTATAAGTTATTTCACAAATAGATTACCTGATGAAAATTATCAAATTTTTATGATGTGTACTGGTTGATTTAATATAATGATGTTTATGTGAGTGGCTGTTGAAAGTGGAAGTCACCAAATTTTATACTCTATTCATATGATGAATAAATTTTTTTTTCTTAAGGTGGTGATCAATAAAAATTTTTATATGAAGTTGATAAATTTTGTTGGATGTATGAATTTTTAATATTGGGGTGTAGATTTTTTTGAAATGATAGAAGTGTTGTTTTGGTGACTTAAATTAGTTTCATAAAATGAAAAAGTAATTGAATTTTTTTTGTAAAATTACAAAGGGGTAGATTTTATAGTTTTAAACTAGAATTTTGATTGGATGTGGTTGCAGGAAATTGAATTCTTTCAATGTTTCAACAATTTAGAGAAACATCCTTAAAGTAAGTAGGAGATATCATAAAAATATTTTTCAGGATGTTTCATTATGGGGAGATATAATGAATAACTGATTACAGGAATACAAATACATGAAAAATCATAATATTCATTAAACAAGATTTTTTAGTGATATGTATTTCAAATTAATCTTGTAAAGTTAATCGATCGAATGAAATACTTAGGTTGTTTCATCAAAAATATAATCCACCAGAAAAAATATTTTTGAATAATATTAATCAAAAGAATTATACATAAGAAATTATATAGTTTTAACAATACTTTAAAATTTGTGGAATAATCAATTTGTTGAGATAAAATGATTGAATAGAAAAAACCAATGATTCATCATATTAATATTTTTATAAAGGCCACTAATATAATGAAAATAGAGTATGTGTTATCCCAAAAAACATCAAATCTAGTGAGAACTAATAATATTGATGAAGGGTGGAATAAATATAAAATTCATGAACCTACAAGGCGATTCTAGAAGAATATGGAATAAATTAGAAGGTTTCATGGAATTCAGATAACGAAAGAGAATGAATTTTATTTACCACATTTTCTACTTCTACATCTGCTACATAAACTGGTGAAAATATTAAATGTATATGATACTTCTCATGAAAATAAGATGATATAATAATATATTTATGTAAAAATGAGTTCCCAGAAGAAATTACTTTTGATATTATTTATTTTTAATATAATTAATTATATGAGCATTAAAATGAAATTATACTTCATAAAACTAGGAATAGAAGCCAATTATAGATTTTTTGCATACATTTGAGGCATAATGGAGTTATGAATAAAAAACCATGATAGAAATAGATTCATGTGTTCACTGAGGTGCATCATATGGAGTTTATTGGAGAGGATAAGAACACTATATGGAAATCAGTGGATGAAGGTATTCGATGGACTGTGGGGATAATATTTTTAGTGGAATTCACAAAGATTATTACATTTTTGTGTGGAAATGTTTTATAATAAACACTAATTAACTAACTATAATGAAAATAATCATACCTATATGAATATAAAATGATTTTAATTATAGTTTCCATAATATTTATATCCAATTATTTCTAAAAATAAATTTATAGACACCCATAATAGTAGCCATTGAAATGATATAGGTTCTCACAATGAGGTCGAACCTTATATATCTGGGATTCCATTTTTATATTGTTATATTATTATTCTTCTGAAATTTTTAAAAAATTGAAAATAAATTTAACATAGCATGTTACATGGGTTAAATTACAATAAATATGTAAATTTTTTAAAAAAACACCTTTAATCTATCACCCTTCTATGTAGTTTAATGATCGTTAGGAATTTTACGTGGTATCATATTAAGGTTCTCATATTGAATACATATCATGAAAATTCTAAATTAAATCAACATTAGAGGAATTCCTATATTTAATGGAAAAATTTATCGTTGTTAAAAAACAATGATTCCTTATTTTCAATGAAATGAAATAGAAGAATTTGATGCAATAATAATTGAGTTTCCACCCATCGAGAAAAATTCATCTAGGACTTTTACTAAAAGAGGAAATTATTAGGTTGTTGGAAGTGATGAAAATTATCATCTTATGAACATATCAGAAAATATTTTAGTGATGTTAATTGGCCCCATAACATCTAAATATATTTTTTAATTAATTAAAAGAGTCTTTGAGTGAAAAATGTAATGGTTGTAAAATTAAAAACTTGGATAACAACGTTAGATGATATAATAGTGATAGATTATAAATCTATTGGTTAATAATTCACTACTCCTAAAAACATTTTTGGAATCATTATAGTTCTTCATGATGTCCTGAATGACTCTACTGCTATGAAGAAAATCATAAAAAACATCCATGACGTGTTTTACACTAAAATCGTCGATTTAGATGATAATGAGGAATTATCGCATGATGAAGTGATTAAATATCTTGTTTCTTATGAGATAATAAAATAACAAGTATTGATATGGAATATAAGTGATAAAATATATTTCGAATCTATTAGAATTCTATAAATCATAGATTTCTAGAATCCTTATAATAATGATTCAGAAGAAAATTAGATGTTGATGTTAATGAAAATTTCATGTACCATATCTCAAAAAACATGCAGAGAGGCAGAGTGAAGTGTACTTAAAAACATCACAATAATATTTGTTTATAACAGAGGAATTATTCATTTTGTAATTAATTTAAAAAATAATAATGTTAAAGAAAATAAAAACAATTCAATTGAAAAATCTTAGTGGATTATGAATAATAAATTCTCTACAGAAATTCATAAATCTTTTTGTGGTAAGAAAAATATCATTGGAAATAGAAAAATGTCATTGAGTAAGAATGTTGAATATAATGCTTCTGAAAGAAATATTTTGATGATAAAATATAATAAATATTTATATCCTTCTTTGAAATTTTTCAAAAATAAATGAGGATTCATCAAATAGTGATGAATAAGAAGGAGGTGAACAATGTCACAAATAATATCAACTATTTTTAGAATTTGTAACATAACTTCAGAACAAACTAAATGTGAGAAATAAATAAGTTAATGAATTATCAAAGTGTAAATAATTTAAGGAAAAAATATATGTCTTTAAACTAAATTATGTGTACATCAAATAAGTTCCTATACCTAAACATAAAGTATTTGGTATTGATAATGGATGATATTTTTATAAAACATATTTATAACGAAGATGATTTTTATAAAACCCCATGGATACTTCATGATGTTTAATGTACCATAAATAAATGAAAATGATTTTCAAAAAAAGTTTGGAAGAAAAATATTAAACTTCTTGAGTTAATGAGAATGATCATCCATTGAATCTTGTGAAATCCTCAACCATCAAATGTAAAAGATAATCTAATTTCACTAACCATAAATGTATTATGAGAATTTTTTGGAATTATTGTATTATAAACGGATGTTTGACATAATTAAAATCAAGAAAAGTTTTAAATTTCCCACGGAACAATGTTTCACCGCACTAGGGGAAACAGAATACTACAATTATCCAAATCCCTGTAAACTATCTACATGGATGAAATACCACATTTACTAAAAAATTATATTTGATATTTTTTGACAGTGTTGTGGATTCTAGGGGAAAAATAATCGAACTATTGGAAGCATATATCTCTCCTCTAAAATAGACATCGACTCTAGGAGAGTAATAATGGAATAAAAATATGTAACATTAATATGTTTTAATCTATTGGAAATGAAAATACTCATGATGTCATAAGAGTTCTGATGAAACATCATATTGAGTACCTATAGAATATTTTTCTATGATTTTACTAACCATGTCATGTTATTAAGAAATTTTAATCCACTCTTTCAATAAACAACCAATATACAATGAGTGAAAAATCAGATAGGAAGATGAAACTTAATGAAATATTATTTTTTATTGAGATAGAATATGAAGAAATAAACCAGAAAAAATATGGATTATAGATAGTGGTGGTTCCCCATATTCTATAGGTTGCAAATAAATCATGAAATATGTTGAAAATCATGAACGATGAGAATATACTTTTACCAATGGTTAATCCTTAAAAATCAAAGTAATAGGAACACCAAATATTGAATATAAAAACCCAAATAAAAGTATTTTTTATATGATTATGGGCTCAAACACAATTTATTTATTGTGAGATAATATTTTGATGATAAAAAAAAGTTTTGTTTATAAATGATCTAGGTATCATCAATTTGACACCCTGAGATTTAATGACCAATTGTTTAGAATAAATTAAATTTCATTTATTTCTTGTGTTGTATTCTACACATTGTTAAACTATTGTAACATAGTAAAACAAGTTAATCTTTCGATACATGAAACATCAGTGTACCTTGCGTTACACGCAATTTTGAGTTTCTACGAAATAATATTCTATTAATATTATAATTTAAGAAAGACAATTATAACCAAGATATTAAACATATTATTATGAATTTTATAAAATAATTTTTAACTACGGTATATAATGTTTTAATATAAATAAAACTTTTGGTAATGAAATATACTATTTTCCATAATCACATTATATGTTTGAAAAATATGATTTTCTATAAGAAACATTCATTTTTAACCTTCATTGAACATTAATAAATTCAGTTTTTGAAAATTAAAATTTTAATTATTAAAAATAAATTTCTATTTTTAATTCATATGGAAAAAGTAGCTAATGGTTTATTTTTTATATTTTTCTATAATGTCTAATTTATTGATGAAAAGTGAAAAATATCTAATATCAAATAGAAATATTATTTTTTATATAACTTGTTTATAAAGTTAAATTATATTTTAATATTGTTTAAGGAATTATTAGATCAATTTCACATTAATTAATAACATTTAGTTCACCAAATGAAATTTCATATTGAAATTGGATATATAAACATTTCAATATTTTGAACTTTTCATTTTAAAAATATGTTGTTTCATCCGTTATGTGGTATTAATTTTATATTAATTTCTTACAAGTATATGTTTTTAATACTTAAAAATAGATTAAATATTTTTAGTCATCATATTATTAAATATATAGTAATTTAAATTTATTTTCTACCAGAATTATTATCAAAAGTAATTAAAATTAATTACACTAAATAATGAAAAATTTAGTATACTTTGTGGTTAAACATTAATATAAAAAAGGATAACTAACCTATAAAATTGCATAAAATCCATTTTCAATCCATATATCTACAGTATCCTCCCATTAATTGAATATGGACTATTATTGGTGACACATTATATGATGGAGACCACTCAGTAGTGTTTTCTTTTTTATATTTACAAGAATGCCAGTCCTCCTTCTCTATAAAAGGGCACTAACCCCCTCAATTCTTCATAGCTCTCAAGCCATTTTCCATTGACAAAAACATCCCATATATCATCCCAATTTTTTCCCTACATCTGATAAGCCTAAATCCTGGCATAAATTCTACCGTGTAGTAAGTTGGTGTAAAACCAAGAGGAGTTACTCCAAGAAAAGGCAACATCCTTTCTCAAGCACTATTGTTTTATTTCATTCTCCACCCTCCTTTGTTATTTTTATATCAAGATTATAAAATTTATTGAGTATCCTAAATATACTTATATTTTGGGATTTTATGTTATCTACATACACTCAAACACATTTCCATCAAATGGGTTATGCAATCATTGTTCATGTGTATGATGGACTACAGACTCCCCAAAGTGATATGATTCATTCACACTTTTCCAATTATATATGAAATATTGATTTAAAATACAGATGTTATATATAAAATAATAATAATACGAAAATTATTATTTCAGTGTGTGTATATATATATCATTTACTCTCCATTCTAACAAAAATATGATATGAAAATAAAAATAGTGTTCATACTTATATGCGTCCAACCATATCCCTGAACGGTGTAATTAATTTTATATTACTATATTTTTCATATTATTATAAATAGGTATATAATGAATAGATATGATATTAATATAATTTATTACATTTTTGAAATAATGAAACAATTATATATGTATGAATACTAATAATGAATATTCAAAACATGTACACAAAACCATGTAGTTATTACATGAAACGTAACATTATCATTGAATTTTTAACAAATGGGTTATATAATGTCATATGTAAAAAATATGTGTTATTAAATATGTTAATATAGTTATGTTTTGTACAAATAATATAGTTATATTTATTATAAAATACATTATAATGACTACGATGAGAGTCAATACCTATGGTTGGGGATTTCTAGTCTCACATTTATTTCAATGAGACTGATGCCTTATTCATGAATTGTTTCATTTTTGGGGTGTATATAAATCTAATGAATGTATTTTATGAATTTTATCCTTATATTTATGTGTATTTATATATCTATGTTACGATCTCTATTTAATGGGGTTTAAGGTTAAAAAAATTCCAAATCCTAAAGTAATATTTTTCTAGATTATTTTTCTTTGAGACAAATGTTATGTTAAGTACGGACATTTTTTTATGTGGTATATAAAATGAAAATTTAAATATTTTATCTACAATATAATTATTTTATTATTTTGTAAACATTTTTTAATTTTATCATCTCTTGTGTATTATAATTCAATGTTACTAACGTGGTCATATTTTATTTCTACATTATCATCCTATATCATGATTTATTATTATTATTATTATATAACTAATGAAATATTATGATCCATCTATCAAAAAAACACAAGAATTTTATTCTCTTAATTTTTTCATTATATATTAAATTTCATGTTACATTTTTATACTCTTTGGTACTTAAGATAATAAAAAAATGGTTTTCAAGAAAATCTGACATTATAACTCTATTCAGCCGATAATCTATTATATTCAATTACCATGTTTAAAAAAATGATATTTTTATCTCATTATCAAGGATAAGGGATTTTATTTTTTTACGGTTTTCAAATAAAACTTATATTTTTTCAAGTCTATTTTATAATAAAATTATTTTCAAAAAAGTTATTTTTTAAGTGTTTTCAATAAAGGAATGCGTATTTTCCTCATGAAATGCTTTTAAAAAGATTTTTCAAAACTAATTTCCAATCAATATTACATCTTTTGGGGTTTCTCCTGATTTTTTTAATATATGATCAAATTTTTCTATACATATTCTTTCTCTGAATTTTTAATTCTTTAATGGAATGATTTTTATGAAACTCCTTTCTCTTTCTGGGTTTATAGGTTTATAAAACCATGTTTTTATTTCATGGGTGGAATTCTTATGAAACCACACTAATTTCATGGTTTACGATTTGATAAAATTATTATGAAACCTATAAATTTTCCACAGGTTATGATATGATTACATGATTATGATACCAAATTAATTTCATGGGTTATTATATGAATTTCTATAATAATGATTCATATGTATTAATAATTTAATTATGAAAGTAGTGGGAACTATATTACCCTACAATGAATTGGGTAACAATTTATATCTCATGAGATAAACAAGGAGGGAACTATTAGTGAAGCTGGTTTAATAAAGGGATTTATATGTTATGACTTTAATGGGAGTGAACCTTGAAAACCATGATGATCATGGTAGTAAACCAGGACTACGAAGATGGTTTGGGGAGTGATCATATTCCACTAAGATGGAATTTAAATTAATCAATTATAAATATGGAATTCATTTTATATTCTTATGTGTCTATAATTATACCATTTCATATTATTATGTTATGATTCTATGGATTATCCTATTGATTACCATTTTATTAATGACTTATGAACTACTAATATTTTTTACATGGATCATTATTATGATCCATAATGTGAATGGTATGGTATTTAAATTGTTATGATCCTATTCGCATACCCTTATTCTCAATATTAGGCTTACATGTCTCCATTTTTACCCTTATTGAGAAATTGAGCTCACCCATTCTTATGATTCATTTACCTAGGTTATAAAGATATTTATTATCTATTATGTGTCTAAGAGGGTGATAATCATAGAGAACCTAATAGAATATAACATATATCAATTATATAATTTTTTTTTGTTTCCTTGTTCTTGAAGGAACTAATCTAATACAATATTTGGGCTTTTGTTTATTTAATATATAAAATCTTTAGCAAAAGTAATGTAATTTCTATATAAGATAAGTGAGTTTTTCTATAATGAAAAGTATAAAATATATTAATGTTGTAACTAGAGGATAAATAACTCACAAAAATCCCTTTATAATAGGAGATCATTTTATTTCCTATTATTTGAGTGCCATAGTGAAAAACAAACTATCTCATCACAGAATTGGGCATCCTGGCTTGAGAAGTATAAACACAATCTAAAAATTAAATTCTGCAATAAACTTTAAAATGATGAATAGGATATAAAATTCTATTTGAAATATTTTTATGAAGGGACTGTTATTGGAAAACTCTATCTGAATGATTAAATATTGTAAATATGAACTCTTGAACTAATTCATTCAAATATTTTTTGGCTAATGAGGAATCATTAAAAAAATATATTTTTACATTATCACTTTTATCGATGGTATCAATTAGATGGACAATATTATGTTTATTAAGTAAAAATGAGATTCATTATAAATAGGCATATTTTTTAAAATAGATATTGATAGAGAAATGGATGTTTATATAAAAATGTTCGGAACTTATAATGGAAATGAATATATATGTAATTATTTTGAATCAAATAAAAACATCAATGCAATAAAATACCATTACATTCCTCCATTAACACCCAAAAATGTGGATTATTAAAATTAAATACATACAAATGGTGAAAATGGAATGATGTTTATGTGGAATATAATATTATTATATATTTTTTCTAGAGATAAGTTTTTAGTATTTTTTTACATGTAGGAAACTGATTCTTATTGAGGAAACAATCCAACATGACCTCCTAAAATATGTGTTATAAAAAAACTTCAATGAAATATTTTTTTTCTTTGGATGTCTATGATTAATAAAAAATAATGGTAATGGAAATTTTGACAAGAAATTTGAAGATGGAATTTTCCTTAGATATTTATCCAATATAAGTAGTAATATTTTTTGGAAAAAAAGTTTAAAATATTCGGCAATTTTATATGATGAAAATGTTTTTTAAAATACAACTTCGTTAAAAAATGTTATAATGAATTTTTTTGGAGACATCATAAATACATCTAATGACAATAAAAAAATTGAAGATAAAAGTGAGCCAAAATATTTTATTTATGGTTCTAAAAAATAGTGAATTAAGGAATTTGAGATCGGAAGAAAAACTCTAAAATTTCATAATATAAAAAATAGATGGAATATGAGAATAATTATTAAATTAAAAAAGAATCATTTCAAACTAGATGAATGTTGAGATTAGATAATTAGACATCACATACCTCACAGGTTGAACTAGAATTAATTTTAGATGATGTTGATGAAAAATAATAGATATATTTAATGAATAAATAGTTGCATCCGATTTAGAAAAATGAAACCTTGTAACTTGTTACAAATCTAATAGGAATTAATATTATTTGGACTAAAATTTTGTATAGAAATAAGTTGAATGAACATGGGAATGTTCCATGAAAAAAGTGATTAATGTTTTAAAAAAATTGTATACAATGCAGGAAGGCATTGATTTTGAAAAATCTTTTCCATTGTATCAAGAACTGAAACAATTAATATTTTCTAGGAATTGGCTACACGACATTACTGTAATGTTTTCCAAATCAATGTAAAGTCATCCTTATTAAATATGGAGATTGAGAACTAATTTTAAATCAATAAAATATGTATGGTTTTATATGATAAGGAGGATACCATTGTGTGTAGGCTGAAGAAACTCCTCTAAGCATTAAAATAATATCCATGAGCCAAATACTCTATATTTATTGTTTTTAAAAAACATTGAATTTTATTGAAGGGGAAGTTTACATAAACATATATATTATGAAGGAAAGCTCATCTACCCTTATTATATATCTTTATATTGAAGAAATAATTATTTTATATAATAGAGAAAATTCTCGTAACATTTATATTGTTGAAATAAAAAAACATTGACAGGTCAATGCTCAGAGAAATAATAAATTCATGGTTTCTCCTATTAAAATACAAAGAAATATATTTTTCTCTATTAGTAATAGTATTCTAGGATATTATTATTAATGTTTTTTATCTGAGATATGTGATAGACTTATTCTATTAATTTTATTGGGATAGAAATGAATTAGGATGTATTTGGGAATAGTGGGAAACATAAAGATTATAAAAATTCAATAGGTATTTTACTATATATTATATCTTTAATGATATAAACTATCCTCAATGTTACATGATGTGTCACAACCCGTCATCGGGGCCCGTGCTGTGACTACCCCAAGCCCGCCTTCCATAGGCCAGGGGCTGGCGACTAGCACCAAGGCGTAAATCCCGGAAAAAAGGGGAGGCATTGCCTTTGAAAAGTAAACAAGCACCACAGAGTAAGCAAGAAGAAAAGTAAACACTAAGTAAAAACTGTAACAAGCTGTGCTGAAAGTAAAAAAGGGACGGAAATACAAGCCCAACTGTAAAGTACAACTGAAGGGAAAAAACAGCAAATGAAAATAAAAGCCGCAGTGTCGAGCCGTCCTCTGGAAGTCCCACCTGAAGGGTGGGTACAGATAGCCTCCATAGCTCCTCGGGTCTACCTGATCGCTCCGAGTACGTCCCGCCCAATGGTCCACCTCCAGGTACCGTCCTGCTCCGCAAGCCTCCACCACGATCAGCGCTGTCCATCGTCTGCATCCAACACAACGAAGTGCAGGCATAGCCCGTGCAGGGGTGAGTATAAGCTACTCAGTAGGGACCCCGAGACCCCCGAAGGTCTCCCGAAATCCTCAAAGTATATTCCACGAAGTAAAGATACAATCACAAAGTAACATCTGACATGGCTTAGGTATATTCCCATACATATACCTAAGTAATCAATTCCCGTTCGGCTCCAATGTCCGAGCCCAAGCACAACCGAGTCTACACAAGAAAGAAAATGTACACCCACATAGGATAGAACAACACAATCCACAAGGAGAGTAAACAGTAAATCCACACAGGATAGCTCAACACAATCCACAAATGAGAGTAAACAGTAAATCCACACAGGATAGCTCAACACAATCCACAAAGGAGAGTAACACAGGATTTAGCTCACACAATTATACTTTTTCGAATGATGGTAAAGATGATCACTGATCCATCTAAGTCGTCATACCCACAAAGGATCGATAGGTAACTAACCCACGCAATGACCCACATTCGATCGGGCCCACACAGGACTTGTAGGCACTGGCTCAAACAGAACCACTGAGCGCTGACCCACACAGGATCGGACCCACACAGGATCGGGCTCACACAGGACCTGTAGCACTGATCCACGTTGGATCGCTGAGTGCAGTAGTCATCGCAGACCACTGAGGATCTATGCACAGTCGTCATCGCATTCCACTGAGGATCTCTGCATAGTCATCGCTGCAGTCCACTGAGGATCTCCGCACAGGCGTCGCTGTCGAAGTAGCAGTCGCAGCCAGCTCTAGGGTTTCCGCACACAGCAAGCTCGTTTGGGAGGGTCTGCTCCACGATCCGAGAGGCTGACACATCAACTGACAAAAAGTCTGAAGTTGATGTATCCAAAAGTTCTGTATCGTCAATAGGAACTCAACGTCGCAGACGGCGCGTCAATTAAACGCACGGTCTGAGAGTTATTGGCTTTTCGTCCTAGGGGCTCGGTTGGTTTTTAAGGCAAAACCAACCCGACCGTACTCCACCTGCGTCCAAACCTCAGGCGGAGTATGTCAAAAGATCCGTCTCACATAGAGGAATTCAACAAAGCTAACGTCACGTCAATCAGACATCCATAGCTCAAGATATGAGCATTTCTGCTCTGAAGACCCGGTTGGTTTCGTGTACGAACCAACCCAGCCGAACACAAAGTATTCCGAAACCTTGAGTGCGATAGACCGAAACGACCGTCTCGATCCAAGGATCACGTTGCCGCTGACGGAGAGTCGTTTGGAGGCCCTTATCCCATGTTACGGGCATTTGACCGAAAACGGTCCGAAGATGCGGGGTCTGGGCCCGGGGCGACCCGACCCGACCCCCCCCCCCCCCCCCCCGGGGTCGGCCGAACCTGGTCGACCCGACCCGGTCCGACCCGGCTGGACCCGGTCCGGTCCGGCTAGGGCGCGGCCCATCCGGTCGGACCGGCCTGGCTCGGCTCGGCCGAGCGGCCGAGAAGCTGGACGCCGCGGGGCGCCGCCCCCGCGGTTTGGGAGAATCCGCGGCCCTCGAAGGGGTCGCGCTGCACAAACGGACGCGGCTTCAGCCGTGTCCCGTGCGGGCGAGCTGGACCCGTGCGGCCGTGGGTCCGTTGGCCGCCACTGCCGCTGCTTCAGCCGCGGCGGCCTTGTCCGGCGGTGCACCGGGGCCCCGCCGTCTCCGGCTGTCGGCGCCGCCGGCCGCTTCCGCTGGTCACCGGAGTCGCTCCGGTGGTCCATTTTCCTTCCCATCTGCGTCGTTGTTCCTCCCGGGTTCCGTTCTTCACTGCGGGATCAACAAATTTCCCCTGTGTCAATCTTTGTCATCGCCCGCCAAATCCGCACAACCACGAAGAACGGCGGAGGGTTGTCGGGCCGTGTTCGTTTGGCCCACACCCTCCTCGTTAGTTAACAACAACAGGAGAAAAATAATTCAACACATGAAAAAGCAATTTTAATAAATTAAAATGGTTCATTTGAATCCGGTTCGTAAAATTTTAAAGAAACGTTCACGGGAATAAGGGCACTTCCAATATAAAATTC
Source organism: Viscum album (assembly GCA_963277665.1). Taxonomy (NCBI): domain Eukaryota; kingdom Viridiplantae; phylum Streptophyta; class Magnoliopsida; order Santalales; family Viscaceae; genus Viscum; species Viscum album. The sequence continues at coordinate 1,100,746,583 of OY728157.1, forward strand.
CTACCTCGTCAAGTCGCACGCGCGGGTTCTTCGCGGGTTGATCATCGTGGAAGGAGGGGATCGTCGCGTCGTCACGGAAGGGTGTCGCATCGAATAACTCAACGGATGATCAAATGTTTCTGTTTCGGATTAAGGAACGTCTTCAAAGAATGTCACGGGAGAGGAAACTTCGGCGTCGCGGCACACAATGTCGCGTTGTCGATTTCCGCGGGTTCGACGTTCTTCATCGGAGGCCGGCGTTCTTCGCGTTCTTCGTGTTCTTCGCGAAGAATGGTGAAGGCACAAGAACTTCTGTCAAAAACCTCTCAAGGTGCCATCCTCCAAATGTCGTGTTGGTATTATTTTATTATTATGACAACAAACGAATAATAGGTAAGTAACGACCCATTAATTTGTAGAATTAATTCAACGAAAGAAACTGCCCATTTAATTCAGCGAATAAAACCGCCCAATTAAATGGTGCGTTAAGAATATAAGAAAACGCATCAGTTGACTTTCATAATGAAGGGTTTTCGTGGGTGCGTTACTTAGCGGAAAAGAAACGGTGGGGCTCGTGCGGGCCCCACCTCAAAAATATCCTACCAAAAGGATAGGATATTTCTGGATAGCACCCTATCCGTTTCAACTCAGTTTAAGTGGCTTTCACGTGGCTTCAAGTGGCTTAAGAGAAATAAAATAAAGTTTGTCGAAAAATTTATTTTATTTCTTAACATTAAGCCCAAAAATTAAAAACCACCACCGAGCAAACGCAACTCCGGAAGAGCGTTTCTAAGCAAATATCGGTGCTGCGATTTCATCGGTGCCCTCCGAATTCGATTCTGGGCACCGGTTCAAAAGTTTGAAAAACCCGCTCATCCGTTCACTGAACGTACCCAAGCCAATCCTCGAAAAATGATTCCGGGAACACCGGGCCTCGGAATCAGGTGCCGTCAGAAAATGCGCTATTGTAAAATTCCAAAGAAAAATAAGAAAAAAAATTTCTTGAAATTTACGGGTCATTACATGGTGTGCAAAATATTAGAGTGATCCAAATGAATCTATTACATCGGTTGAAAATATAACTCTACAATATGTTAAGGAAACGACATCCCATGGAATGTTGCATAAAAACTATGAAATAAAATTTTGTGGATATATTGATGCTTATTGTAATAGAGTTTTGAATGATAGAATATAAATATTAGGATGATAATATTTATTTGGTGATCTAATGTGATCTGGTGTAGTAATAAATAAATTTCAACGACTATGATTATGGCCTATTTAGAAAATTTTACCACATAAAATATTTATAAAAAATGGTTTAGATGATATTTAATCTAGATGTCTGGAAACTGGATGTTTTTAAATATTTCCAGGTACATTGTGATAAAAATATTTACATAGAAGTTTCAAAAAATCATTTAGAACACTCAATGTCAAAACACATTGAAGTTAAGTATCATTTCATAAAAGAGGATGTTTTTTGGAGAATTTATTCTTGAGAACAATTTTACCAATATGAAATTTCTATAGTTTTCAAAAAATCAAATTCAACAGTGAAATTTGTGGAATTAATTATAATACATCATGTTCATCCTACCCTAACATCTTATTAATATTTTTTAATAAATTCCCACATCATGAGTTATATTATCTTGGAAAAGGTGGATAGATTTCCCATGTTTTTTCTTACAAGGGGAAGTAAAAATTTTCATTATAAAAAATATAAACTAATTAATGGGATTGAATATAAATATTTGGACATTAAAAAATGAATTATAAAAAGAAAAGGTTATCATATTAAATCTGATTGGAAATTTTCATAAAATAAATTTGAGGGAAATCATAATGTTTTCATGAAAGAAACCTTTCCTATAATTGAGGGATGAAATTTCATAAAAATTTACATTATCCATTACTGCGGGTTTTGGAAATTATCTTTAGGAATGGTTGTGGTTTTATGAATTTCTTAAAAAAAAGTGATTTCTAAAAAAATTATTTGTAAAAAAACATGAGTGTATAGAAATGTGAGTTACCAAAGTTGTTAGTGAATATTATCAACAGATAAAAATATGAATATTTAAGAGTAGTTGAAATTATGTCGAATTAAAGTGTGTTTGTTGTCAACATACTTTTGTTATGAATTTTTTTAATACACCAAAATCATAGTTCTTGGATGTTAATTTTTTATTGAATATGTTCTTTTTTATGAAGGAAAATTAAGAGTTTTAATAAAAAAAATTAGAAATGTCATAGCATATTCAAATGATGTTATTTCGTTCATAATGCTCCAAAAATCCTGAAAAACATATGATAATTTATTTTCTTCTGAGGAAGAGTTTATCTTTTATATAAAAACTATTTGGATTGAATTTTATAAGCTGTAATGATATGAAAAATGGTGTTTAGATACAAAATTTTCTGAAGTGAGTACAGTTTATACTAGAGAAACAATATTGGAAAACACCGAATGACTATGTTTTTATGTGAAGAACATTAATGTGTTGAAAATCACCTATAAAATGTGGAAAACACTATGAAAACATTAATTGATCAATGTACATGTTGATAATTATGTGGATTAGAAGAAAAGTGTAGTTTTTCTCTTGAAAAACCTTCAAGATGGACTTCTTATTATAATAATTGTTGATGAATTTCATTAGATTATATACATTGATTTTTTTCACAATTGACATCAGATGAATCCAATCATACTTACTGTAATATTTGATATTTTTATACGGATGTTTATACATATATTAATTGATGATCCTTTCCCAATGGTTTTTTAATTCCATATGTATATTGAATCTAATAATATTATTTATGACATGATTCTTATAGTATAACTCATAGAATTTCATTAAAGGAAAATAATATGAAAAAGTAAGTAAGTATTAATGAGATGATTCATTATTCAGACTTATTATAATAATTTTGTACTTTTTCATCATATGTACCAAATGATTATGTATTAAAGAAGAATATTTTCGAAATGTGGTATTATTTTTTCTGATGATTTTTTTTAGTTTAATATAATGATGATGTAATTAAATAAATCAATATAATTAATATTTATAATATATAATAGTAATAACCAATTTTATTTAGTCGAATTGGATTCATCTAGGTGAATTCATCAAATGTTTTAAGAATATATAAAACAATCTTCTATTGGTAGCTACTGTTATCGATCAATATTTTGTCATGATGTTTTTTCTTGTGATGTTATCAAGAAGATCATACTGAATAAGGGAATTAGACATACAATCAAAATTTCCATTATAAAGAAATTTTTTAGATACATTTGTTAATGTATCCTTATAAAATTCTTCAATCAAAGGAAATTTTGAGAATGTTTCATCAAACAAATAATGAATCTGATGAAATCATTGTGATGTAGGTCCACTAACTGAACTATTCCTATTAAAATCCATAGGTTTAAGATTATTAAATAATCTGATAAAAATAGTCCATGATGATAAAAATATTCTATATAGAGATATTTTTTGATCCATTAGATGAACATTTCATACGAAGTTCACCTATCGAAGATAAAATGAGTCTAGTTCATCGATTGAGCTATCTAATAAATGGAGAAATAGACTGATATGGATGTTTAGAATATATAGTGTAATCTTGATACTCAATAATATTAAATAATCCCCTTCTAAAAATTTATAAGGTTTTAGGGAATTTAGTTTTTTTTAAATGAAAATAGTATAACACCTTTTCAATATCTAGAGAACATATAAAAATGGGTGAACAAGTATGGATTACTTGTAAATGTTCAAAAAGGAAAAAAGATGATACAATATATATTTTGTTTTAATAGTTAGTTTTTAGTTCTGATTAGTTTTTGGATGTAGAATTCCCCACATATTTTTCTGTTAGATAATCAGAAGGGCCTTAGAGTGTAGTGCACCAGAGAGAGTGATCTGACATAATTTCCATACTGATATTTGAGGTGAATTAGTTTTGTGAATTAGGATGAAAAATTATTGAAAAATAAGTACATATTTGGAGAGTTTCATTTTAAATGTTAAACGATGATTATAAGAATAGTGTATGGACCTCAATAGATAGATGAATCAAGAGAACTATATAGACAAAAATAATTTTTTGATATGTTAAAAATATTCATACTTTCTATTACATATTTGGGTTTTATTAAAAAAAAGTAATATAAAATGATTCAGTATCACCATATATATTATAATATAGAAATATTACAATAGGAGTTTTCCCAAAAGTATTACTCACTTCATTCTAGTAGTGATTTTCTATTGACCCATGGGATTGGTGATGGAATGGATTCAGTTCCCACACTATGGATGAATATTTTTAATATTTCATGCCTTGTTTACTTTTTCATAATTTCATGCTTCTAGAAATGTTTTAGATATTTCTATGGATGATTTGACTAACTTGTTTTGGATGTTATATTCCATAAATAATGGTATTTGTAGAATGAAAAAAAATTATTAACCCCTATTTTCAAGGTTTTAATGATCCTTGGGGGCTTTATATATAGGGTAATATTTCTTTTTGTTGGATATCTATAAAATATATCATATATATTTTTTAAAAGTTGTCCATATAGTTTTTAGTGTTATGGATAGACGAATTGAATAAAAACACATAATTATAATAAATCATTTTTTCCTTACATAGATCACATGGTTACTACGAGAGAGTAAAAATTTATTGGATTCTATTAATCACATAGAATTCCATGAAAATTGATTTGTCAAAAAAATAGTTTGGTATCATATACTCATTATTCATTATAATTATCTTATATTGAGTAATATTATTTCTTCTCACAACCAAAATATATTGTTATATATACCATGGAGAATAAAAACATTGTGAATGACCATTTCAACAATAAAAAAATTAAAAACTAATTGGTTTAATCCCAACAAATATGATAATATGTTCTTAAATTAGTCTTGAATGTGTTCTCATTCTGAAAAAAATGTATTCTCCTGAAAATTCTGAGAAGCGGTAACATTTATGAGTTAATAAATACACTCTATTCAATTTTTTGTAGTCATCCAATATCATAATAAAATACCCCAGGACTAAGAAACAAGAAATTGGAATATATGTAAATAAATATAAATACTTAACCTATAAGTTAATTCATTTTCTCGATTCCTCAATTATAATGACTGATTTTTTTGTTTCTGTACATTCATAAATGAATCAATGATTAGATTTCCATCAAAATTCAAATATGATATTTATATAATTTTATTTTTCATATCCAACATTGATATTTATTTTAAATTATTATTGCAAATACTTCTATGATTAGATGATCAATATAACTAAATATCATTCTAACACACAACATTTTTCTTATTGACAAAATTTTGATTGATAATATAATAATACACATTTATGTAATATTCAAAAAAGATGGAATCCTTCTTAAAAAACCATTTACCATTCTTGAATTTAATTGAAAACCCATCATCATATATATGATAAATAATATTATTATTATATTTGAAGCAATGAAAATAAATATCCATAAAAATAATTATAGTATAAGAAAATCTAACCTCACCATTTCCTTAAAATACACTTTTAGAGTCTTTTCTAAAATTAACATGCCCTCTATCAAGTTTTTTTTAATAATTTTTAAATTTTATGGTGATCATATCATGTGCCTTGATAATCCATTCTTAATTTAACACAGTTCATTCTTAATACAAATGTAGTGTCTATCTTGAAATATTGAATTAATTTAATATTTTTTCACCCATGACACTTTCGGTGAAATTGGATTATTAATCAAGCTTCATGGTTCCCACATAAATTTAATAGTAGTATAATAAATTAAATTAACTGAAATATATTTTAAAATAAATGATTCATTATGATATTAATATTGATGATTCCTTAGTGAACATTTACTTGTATAATGACCACACATTCTATAACTAAAACATGTCATGAGAGAGACACTACCAATAACACACTTAATAATTAAATTTCAATACGTTTTTGTAAATTTATAAATTTAACCAATATATTTATTTTTTTTCATTCATTGAAAATTCATCAATATATCTATATTACCTCTTCCACTAGTTAATTTGACTACAAATTCCTTAAATCATTCAATCAAAGCATTTAATTTTTATAATTCAGTAGATTGTGAATATTTTCTTATAGAATAAATATTTCCAATATATTCAATTTCATGAATAAAATTATTATTCCAATCATTCACATTCATTATATTCTATATTAACATCATATATAAGCAATTGTGGTTTTCAACATCATTTTGTAATTTATATGTAACATTTTATAATTACACTATAAAATGTTTCAAATATTAAAAATAATAATTAATGAAACTACCTTCATCAATACATTCCATTAGATATATGATTATTGATTCCTTCAATATTTCAAATTCAAAATATAAAATTTAATCCCCACTACAACTCCATGAGTAATTTATTTACCAATTATATTTTGTTTTATAAATTTTTACATTTTTTATTACATAATATTTCACATATAGATATGTTTTTTCCTTTCTTAATAAACTCACAAAATGTAACAATATTGAATTACAATTTCTGTTAAAGGATATTACATTCTTCTCTTTCCTTCTATAATATTTCATGTTTTTTATAGTAATATATATTTTTTTAAAAAAAATTCTTTAAAAAATGTCGCTTTATATATTTTCCAATTTGGGCTATCTCATAATTACATGTCTATACATTTTTATATGATAATTGAGTATCTTAAATATTATTAAATTTCCTAGATAATAATATTTTTTCCTTTTATTATTATTCAAATTATTAAATAGATAGATATACTATAGTAATAAAACAATATGAACTTTAATTTAGTATTATATTAATTTATTGATATCATATAATAAAACCATATTTTCTTAGTACTTCATTTTAAAAAATCTAAGAAGTGATTCCACTAGAACTGAGAGATCTATTATTTCCCAAAAACCTATATTCCATTCACATCCTTAGTGAATCAGTGAAACATTCAATTCTATCACTAACTTTTTGAAATATTGGAATTCAATATATTATTTTTTTAATATTCTTAATGTTTATCTCTGCTGTTTTTTAGTCCCATAGTGTGTACCAAGTATGGTTTTGGAAAATTTATTAAGTAATCTTAGATTTAAAATTAAGAATAATTTCATTACTTATATAATAATATGAGATATTCATATTATTTTAATTAAAAACACCTATAATAGAATTATTAATATTATGTTCCTATAAAACAACATTAAGTATTTTTTGGGACTTTATTATAGAAGTTTAGTGATCAATGATCAAGTCTCCCATTAATGATTCTATATGAGTTTTTTTATATCCAAAATTATTTTTATCAAATTATAGTTCACCCTTATTTACCCATACATCATTGGTGGCTTGAACATCCAGGTTATAACCTTTTTTCCCATAGCTTTACTGTTTTTTTGGTTATGGTTGTACAATAAAAAAAATCCATTTGATCAAAAAAATTATAATAAAAATTATTTAACGATATATATTCATGGGTAAATGATGGGATAAATTCATAATTATTAAATTGAAGAAAAATAATTAATATTGTTAAATAAGAAAGGTTTTTTATTTTTTTATATAGAATCAATACTCCACTATTCATATCCCTTATAAAAAGTCACATGGAATCCATGTCACTAATATTAAATTACATTTAATGGTGAGTGATAACCCTTTTACTATAAACCATTTTATATAGTGGTGTAACCTGGTCCTCTACATTTTTGGAATGGTACCATAGCTGAACAAAACATTTTCCATTTATAGAGGTATAACTAATTAAAACCCAAATTATTAATGGGATAAATTTGTATTATATAGAAAATTTAATTCATAATGGAAGTATATAAAAAATACAACAATTGTAGAATATCCATTTTAAATAAAAACCCCAATGATATATAAAATATCCAATTCTGAAGACCTCAATGTCAATGTTTTTTAGATAAAACAGTTTTTGAAATCATAATAATGAATGTTATTTGGAATCCATTATCAACATTGTATAATATATAACATATTAAAATTATTTACATTGATTTACAGAACACAAATTTTCTAAATGATTATATATTTATTATTCTTATGATTTAAATATTTGGATTCACATATTTTTCACATGTCTTTATGATTGATTCTTATATCTATATTTATTATTGGTTTGTGAAATATAAATTTTATTGAGATAAAGGTAAATAATAAATTATATTATATCACATTTGATGTTAACTCCACATAAAACATTATTGAAACTCTCTCAGTCCTTGATTATCATAATAAACTTTAAGTGAGGATAAAAATCCCTTGAAATTATCCTTTAATCACTCATGTTTTCATCAACATATATTTTAAATTAATCTGTATAGAAATAATTCAATTTCATGAATTCATCTTATGGTCTATGAGACAATAATTTCCTTCACATAACAAGGTTGAAATGAATTCAATAACACACATGACCCTTTCCATTTATTACTTCTTGTTGGATATCTTGTGTAGCCACACAATTTAGACCTCTTATGTGGCTCAAAGGATGATATATTTCTTGACCAAATGATGAACTCAAAATATGTATAATTCTTATGTGGCCCATAAGGCCCACAACTATCACTCTTTATTTACTTATCCTCATCAGCTATTTTTCTTATAAAAACATATTTCCATTTCTAGAGACTTACCATATACCGAGAGGAGATAAAACGGAAGGGAGATTTATGGATGTAAAAAGGTGTTACAAAATAAAATTTTTGTGTTGAATTTTAGAATAATTTCATATGAATATTGATATTCATAAACAACTTGAATGAATAACAAATACCGTAAGATAAGCCAATTTGATCTCATATACATGATCATGTTTTCATAATTATTCTTTATCTATATAATAACCATATACTCTACAAATAGAAACTGGAAACCTAATAATTTAATGTGGTAAAAACATCAGGTTAATCCTACAAATGGATTCTATCAAACAAATACCATCTGAAAATAACCCAAAAACATATATATATCTCTCCATCATGTATCTGAATTTTTATGTGGACATTCATCCCATTCACACAATCTTGTATGAGACACATCCCTTCTATAGATTCCTTATTTTGGATCATTTTTTACATTGATGGATTGTATGGGATATATCATCCCCATGATAGGGGTACCCAAAATTCCATGTAACTTATCATATTAATTCGTCAATAAATGTTATATGAACAAATAGTGGTCACCTGAGGCATTGGGAATCAACAGTTTCATTCAACTTCTTACTTCATCTACATAGACAGTATTAAATCAGATGTCCAATATTTATTAATTATTATATATTGAAAAATCCAAAAATACTAATATAATTCCTCTTCTTTGAAGGCTAAACCGATATGTATTATGGAATTTAAATTATAAAGAACCCCTTCATTTGTGAATACCCATTAAATAATTAATCATTAGAATAATCCTTCAAGAATGAAGGAAATATCCACGAAATCACAATATCAAATACCCATGTTAATAAGGGTCATTTATAAGGGGGAACTTCAGTGGTGTCTTTTGGGTCTATGATTGATTTCTTCTCCACCCATATAGTGACCAATGATTACATTTAAAAATATTGAACTATGTAATCCCATCCAACCCTTTTTTGTCGTAAAAATAATGAAACGAATTACATTTCAGCTTAATGTTACATAGAGTAATCAAATCCCTACCCACATGACATAAAATTACATGATAGTGACTTTACCACATTATGTCAAAAATCATTTTTAATCCTATCACATGACCATAAAATGTCTACCTCAAACAATAATGTATTTGATTATAGTCAATAATTGTCTTTATGGAACATTCTAGTGGTTCAAATCCAACAGAATCAACACTACATTATCATCATGATGGGGACATATTTAACTTAATGTTTCTTATTTCCAACCTAATTGGTTCATATTCTCCCTGAAATCACACATCCCTTTCAGTAGGGAAATATTCTATGGGAATTTATTCATTGGCCCACATTCCCAATGAATCCATTACCTATACAGAGGGTCATATTCTATCTTAGAATCACAATATTTCAATCATTAGATAATATTTTTAACACACTGATATTTTATTATTTATATTAATTAAAATAAATACTATGTTCGATGGAATGTACCATAGACAACAATATTCTCCTTAAAATAGTAATATATTTTTGAAATAATATTATATAAATTTTACTATTATTTTATAGACATTTTATTAATACATATGAATAAGAATAAGTAAAGTAATGAAAATATGTATTAAAGTTTCCTAATTTATAATCTATTATTTAATTTCTATGAAATAATTACTCAATTAAAAATGTTAAAAATAATATATTTATATAATGATGGTTTAATATTTTAACATATAATATATTTAAATATATTATACCATGATCTATACATTACTATAAATATTATGTAATGCATTTTTATTGAATGTAAAAAAATGAATAATATTTCATATGTAGTGTATAAGTTGGGAAGAAGTAAGGATAAAATCATTTGAAGGTAAAAATATTTGTTTTTCAAAAAAATAATTTATATGTGAAATATATTTTTATAATAGAAAAATTAATTAATCACTATTTGTGAATGATTTAATTGTAATAATAATATCATATATTCATTCAAATATATAGTCATTAATATAACTATTATTACTAAGAAAGGGTTCATAATAAAATCATTATAATGCTTAAAAATAAATTTTTACTAAAAATATTTCTATATGTATCGTATGAGGATTAATTTATTCCTTATATAGAAATTATATATTATAAAAATGATTCATTTTTTGGAAACATCATAATTAATATTTTCTAATGATTTCATTAAATTTTTTATCACAATGAATACTAACCACGGTAAAAGTTTGTCACCAGAGTAAAGTAGAAAATGTGTTATGCATGGATAAAACTATTGGAAAACGTCTCAAAATATACCAAACACATTACGTTATTTCTTTGGATAAATATAATTGAACCAAACTCATCCTATCCATTAAAAAATGTAATTTTTTCGGTTTTCCCTTATTAATGTCCCTTATATAATTTTATATGGAGATTATAAATACAATATTTCAATCAATCTTTTAATATGTAAAACAAATTTTTATAATATTTATAATAATTAATAAGTAGTTTCAAATTATTATTTTTTAATATTAATAAAATATGTATATGATATAATTTTCGAAAATTGTATATTTAACAAAAACCAATATTCTTAGTTGATGTAGTACTTGTGCATGTTGGAGAAAAATAAAAGTAAATAATTTTAAAAATATGAAAAGTCATGTTCTCTGGATATTTTAGTGTAAATAATAATTTCTATGGATATAAATTAAGGTTAATTATTGTTTTAAATATTCTATTTCCAACTAAATAAAAATTTAGTGGTATTTTAAGGATAGATTATCTGATTATTCCCAAAAATGTATTTCATGAAATTTAATGTAAATTTATATTTTACTAATTCCTTCAAATTCAGAATTTTTTTTCCATATGTCATGTTAAAAGAAAATTATAGGTTGTAAAAACCATTTTGAATTTAAGACCAACTTTTATAATAGCCTCTTACCCATAATCTCGAATTTTCTTCGTAAACATAGTCATTACATTTCGGTGATTGAACCCAATGAATGTGACAATATTTCAAGCATCTGAAACATATCATGTAAAACATAAATATTAGATCACTTACATGACTATAAAAATTATTATATTAGAGTTTTAGTGAATTCTATGAAAATTATTCATAATAGTAACAATGACTTTAATTAATAATTTTTCACTATAACCATATTTTCAAATTTTATTATTTCTCCTCATCATCTACTCGAAAAATCTTTAAAAATAAAATTATTCAGGATATAAATAATTTAACGTCATTCATTATAACTTGAGGAAATTGAAAAATAGAAGGGCCATCTTAAACACATAGTAATGTTAAATATAAGGATTTAATATTAAATTTCATCAGCAAGGATAATATGTGAATAAGGGTATGATGAAATAATCAATGAGGTTCTGAATATAATAATATAATTCATTCTAATAAACCATGGAAAGTATATCTTGAGACATGGTACTAGTCTTTTTCAAGGGAATGATTAATAATAATTAATAATATTGATCCATATGATTCCAATATTGATCAAAGTAACAATTAAAACACATAAAAATCACAGAGATAATATGTTTTCATATTAGAAAATTATCTTCATAACCATGGTCCACTCATAAAAAATAACTAGATACTAATGAAATCTATAGTAGAAACGCCTATAGTTATTTATATGAATCATTCATTTAGAGTCATATAATGTTACCCAAGGCAATAGATCGTCATATTGGGCTTACATTTTTAAAAATTTTATTAGGACCACTAATCATATAAGATATAATACATTTAACCAATAATCATATGTTATATGATGATTACATAGTTAAATTGATAATTTCAATGTACCATACAAGATCATAATACTTGGAAACATTAATTTTCATCATCAATCCATTATTATGAGCTTGTATTATTTTATAAAATTATATAAACATAGAAATTAAACAGGATACATGATAATCTAATAAAGAAGCCATCATAATATATATAGAGAATTAATATGGATGGTATCATAAGATAATAACATTAGTAAAGTCAAGGAATCATTATGTTACACAGATATTGATGAAAATACAATTGAAAGAATATTTATATTATTTCATCCAAAAAAGTGTAAATATGATATTTTATTTATAATATTGGAAAATAATAAAATTTTGAAAAAATAATTTACTTTTATAATACATAATAATTTATCTAAAGGTTTTATCAATGAAAATAAATGTAATTATGGGGGGAAAATATAATCGTGATGTAAATTTTAAAAATAAGTCACTTTATTAAATCTGTTTAAATGATAGTCACAACTGACCCATGAGGAATATATTAAGAAATATTCATTGAATTTTATTTAGAGAAGTTAAATATTCAGGTAATATATCATTTAGAAATCATTTATCTTTATAAAATTTCATTTTTAAAATCATTTTAGGAAACCTGGATAATGAATTGATAGATTTCTTATCTAAAAAGATTTACATTATTGATATGAATTAAAAACAAATTTGTTGATGTTTCTTGAATAAATTGAATGAAGTATTAAAAATACAAACCAAATTCAAAACATTTTTAAATTAAAAGATATGTGGTTTTGGAAAATAATAGCATATTATTTCCCCCAAACAAACCATGATAATAATCAATTCAGAATTGAAATTATCTAGTAATATGAGATGTTTAATTCATCTATGAATTTAAAAATAAAAATAAATTGATGGAATGAATGTTATATGGATTTTTGAATCCCTTGAATCTCATGAAATAAAATTTAATAATTAATTCTATATGTATTGAGTAATCTATAAAGGGAAATCATTGTATATGATTAAAACATGTCTCGATAAAATGAGTCTGAGACAAAGGGAACACATTCAATGATAATAATTTTAAAATTCATAATTAATCCATGAATTGAATATGTAAACATATATAAATACACATAAATCAAGTGGAAATATTGATATATATAATTCACAGATATACTCACAAATAATCATATCTTATAATGTTTAATGAGGTAGATGTATGACCCCATGAATTGAAATTGAGTTTTAAAATCCCTTACCACATGTAAACAATCATTTCACATACTGTTGAATGAATTAGTTTGATTTGAAGCACATATTATCAATAATTATAAATGAATTATTATATAAAGTATAAAATAGTAATTATATAGAACTTAAAAAATAATTTATCGCCATAACATTCAATCATGCATCAATGAAGTGAAATTGGGATGACATTCATTATCATAATTCAAGAAATTCCATACGAGTACTTTAAATATAATTTAACAGACTTAGTAAATTTTTGACCTCATTAATAAAATTTTCTAGGTTTATTACCTTCTCATTAGACCATGTGTTTTATTTATTTCAATGACATATTTAATTAATTAATTAGATACTCCATTCATATATATTGTGGATTTTGGGTTCATAATATCAAAACGACATTGGTATATTGAATATAGTGATAGAGGCCTTTATTATAAAATTATATATAAATAATAATTAAATTTTTATAATTTTTATACATTCAATGATAAAATAAAAACAACAACTAAATATTTATTTAAAAAATGAGTTACCTTACAATCATAGATATTATATTCCATACAAATTCATGATTAATGCTTCCATTTTTCAAAAGAAAAGAAGGAAATATGTTATATAATAATTTATATTTCTATAATGACTATTTTATCATTAAATTAATATCAATTTTTTGTAATTCATATATATCATCAATTTAATTTAGTGATGAATAATGAATTACATCACTATATGGTGGTCATCATTCACATGTACACTTTAAATACATTACCATTTTTCATTTTATGGAAATGTAATGAAATAATGGATAAATTATATTTAAACAATGATAATTATGTCATGAATTTAAATATATATATATATTACATCCATCACTATAACTTGCTATGATATGTGGTGATGGAATCCCATATACATTACTCCGTGGAGGTGGTAGTCAACACATACTCATAAAGGATGTTTTTATTCCTCATAAGGTATAAAATGAGATGAACCACTATTCTAGCATAATCAACAAAATTTTTAGTAAATATTATGTCTATAAATTATTATAAAATTATAATTTATATAGTGTTTATTGAGGTCCAAGAATATATAAATTGAAAGGGGATGGGATGAATGATTATATATTCTTTTAAAAATGTTCAAAAATGAATTATTTCATAGATTACATTAATATTTGATGAATAAATATAGAAACTATTTATTATTAAATTAATGTTGTGTGAATTGGATAGAAACTATATGACAAAAATCATTACTTATATTTATATTTTGACATCAGAGATAATTCACTCATCTAAAATGTGAATGGACTAAACACTATAAGAGAAATGTTGATGTATTTAAAACATGAACACATGAATATTATGACATTTTACATGAATATAAATTAAAAATCATTATTAATCATTCCCCAGAACAAAATGTTATATTTTCTTTAATCATTATATGTATCTCATAATTTTTTTTAAATAATATCTATTCAAAAAATAATACATAGTAATCTTCCTCATAACCCAAGGAATGGAAATATAATAAATGGTTGTATTTGATTCTCAATAACTGTAAAAAAATATAGATAACAATCAAAGATCATATATTAGAAGAAGATATTCATTTTTCTATGATAACAATATCAAATTCATTGAACATAAAATTAAGAAACACTACCAAAATAAACTTAAATCATGAATCACAATTAAAATATTTAATCTTAACATAAGAAATGAATAATCACATAATAAGTATTAAAAGATTCATATTAATGTTGGAAAAACATAAGCATAAAAATAATAACATAGTGGATCCAGAATCACATATTTACCTCTCTAAACACTGGATATCATGAATATCATTTCTTCATCCCCTTACATAGTGGATAAGGAATGACATCCCTACCTCCCATAAATATATAAGGAGATATCAAACCTGAAAAATAAATTTGAGAGATATGAAATTATTGGTCCATCCCTAAGATAATGATAACCACACATGAATGCTCCAAGATAAAATTACTACATAATAATACCATGGAGAACAGATGGGTCACCAGAAATGATCCATATAACATCTCATAATTAAATTAAATATAGAAGGTTGATTATTTAATAAGAACAACCCCCTAGTGTAATATAAGGAATATCATAGGATTTATAAAGGATTAAAAACCTATTTAAGATTATTATATAATTCAGTTTGAAAAATAAGAAGAAATATCATTTCCCAATATGTTTAAGAATTATGATTAGTAAAAATACCATTGAAAAAACATGGAAATGTGATTTATAAAGAAGAATGGTTGTAATGAAGGAATAATGTGTTCACATATAAATTGTCTAAAGTAGATTCATTTCTCATTTATTTAAAAGTGACTAATGTTGTAATTTATAAAATTATTATTTAACACTTTTTTAAGTAATGTAGAAAAATTGAATAAAATTTCCTTATTATATTATTTAATCCTTGATAATGACATCTATGAAATATGCCAATGAATAAGAATAAGATGGATGGTGATTTCTGACTTAAAAGAATTAGTGGGTTTTGTTTTAATTATATGGATCAAATTAGATAAATAATTTACCGTTGAAAATAGAATTTAGAGGGGATATCGAAAACACAGAGAATAAAAAAATTATAAGAAAATTGTTTGGGGTTTTAGAGTAATTTTTTTTAAAAAAAAGCCACATATGGAAATTTAAAATAGGATATTATAATAATATAATACAGAAACTCGTACCATTAGTTCCATATTCTACATAAGATATTTAAGAAAATATATGATAAAAATAAAAAATATTAATTAATTTCTGAAGATCATGTACCCAAGTTGTAGAGGCTCCTATATGGCATCCAAAAGTCCACGGATCAAATCTGGGTAGGGGAGGAATTTCCATGGAACTATACCAACACTATAGTAGTGGTGAGACTATAGTGGTGGTGGTACTATAACATGATTTGTAGTCATTGTGGTACTATAGCAGATAGTACCACTACCTTGTTACTATAGAACTACTATTAACCAAAGGGGCCTTTGTGAAAAAATTGTGCATTATAGCCTTTTTTAGGCCACAAGGCTTGGGGTCTATGGGCTATGAAATGGGTGTCCCTTTACCTAGACAAAAAAGAGGTCTTTTCTTTAATAATAAAATGTGGCTTCATCCCCAACCATTTAAAAAATAAAAATAAGTAATTATTAATTATAAATTTTTTATTATTTATTAACATTTTTACATATTAATAATAGAAACCAATTATAGAGTTATTATCTTGTGGTTGATAATTTTTATTATTCCAACATAGTAATTTTGATAGATTTTCAAATGATTATAAATAAAAATGGAGAACCATATTTTTTCATATCATGTTAATCATTCTTAGTTTATTTAAGTTAGTTTAATATCTACTAAATGATGACTTATAAAGCTATAATGTTTTTTCAAAAGAGTTTTTTTTATGAATTTTTATGATGAAATTTGTGATCATCTTGTTTTAGTAATAATTAAAAAATAAAAGTGGTATATTATTAAAAATATAGATATTACAAGAATCCATAATATATTACTATTGAATTATAATGATGTAATTGAGGTAAATTTTATTCATTGATTATATTTATATTACCATCTATGTTCGAATGAAGAAAAAATAAATTCATTGTTTATAGAGATGGTAGTGCTTAGATAACATAAGTGATTTTTACTTTTCCCAATGGATGTGAAGGAAATAGATAATAAATGTTCTATATATTTAATTAAAGGTACGTATGATATTTTTTGTGATTTCAATACAAAATAGTGTTTGTAACTAGTACGGAGGGGAATCATAGAGATGAAAAGAAGAAGGAATAGAGAGTACCCATGTGGATTACATGAATCACTTCATGAAATACTTACTAGAAATAGAGGATTTAGAAATCCTTAATGTCACAAGGGGATGGAAATTGTGAAATAAGGCTATATATAATGTAAAATGGGTTTAGGTTCAAGTAATTTTCATTAGATTAGTGTGACATTATGTGGATGAAATTGAGATCCATTTATAGTTGAAAATGTTGGACTTTTCATTGAATGATAAAGTCAGTCAAGCGGTAAATATGAATCTCATGAGGGTTATGTGATTTAGGTGAGGATGGATTGGTGAGGATAGTGTTTATGAATTTTAAACATATAATATCTTTTCTAAAATTTCTACATTTCATATTAATTTTTTAAAATTTGAGCACCATTATATTACATCTATTTTCACTTATAATTGATGATTAAATATTTATCACGGTAATTGTTTTTACTAAAAATATAAGAATAAAATTCATATAAAATTTAATAATGGCGATTATAATTATGGATCTATTTTATTGACATCAATATCAAACTACTATAAAACAAAATTTCAAATTAATTAAATGATATATAAACTAAATTGGAAGGAAACTTATTTTTATTAATAATTTGTTATTATTATTATTTAATAGAAATTTATAATTTAATAAAAAATTAAATAAATTTGTTTAAAAAACTTTTCATTGTTTTATATAGGTTGTTGAGGGATAAGGGACAACCAATTATAAATTTAATTAAAAGCGTTTAGGAGAACTGGTCAGTCCATCATTTTTATCTACTAAAGGAAATGCCACAGCTAAATGATTTCCTCTCTAGTTCCCCACATTTATTTCAATGAAATGATGTTTCTGGCCTGGATAGATTGTTTAATTTTGGGGGTGGGGGCTTCAATGACTCTATATCTACATTCTTTCCACATATACCATTTTTTATCTATAATGAAAAATCTCATTGGCTCCCACATCCATAACCATGTAATGACCTACGGTCCAATGGTAGGTGTTTATTTAAGATTTCATACCCAATGATGCATAGAAACTCACATTAGTCATTAGTATAGAAGGTTGGTCTTATCACACCCTTTTGGAGGGAATTTTTTCCTACACTTGGACTCTCTTATAGATTTAATATATGTTCAAGAATCTCATCCTAATCCTAACATGGGACTGATTAACCTAAATATTTATTATAGTTTAAATAATATATTCTATATAAAGATATATTATTAGTTAATCTAGTTGAATTTATATGGGGATCTTCATCGAGTTCCCATTAGAGGGAAGGTACTTGTATTTTGGATTCATATAACCATGTACTCTAGAGTTTTTTGATATCCAGGGAGGCATTAAATATTTTAAGGATGGGTTTGAACCACTATGATTCATTTCACATATCATATTTTATGTTAGGAAACAAAACACACATAGTTCATTAAACCTATACAGGTTAATATCATACAAAAATGAATTATATGTGGGTTAACGAGCATCGTGTTTTGAGCTCGAACATCGAGGTGGTTTCCTATCCATCCTGGAAATGGTATGAATCAGATTAATAATATTTCAATCAATACATTGGGACTAGACCCAAGAAAGATTCAATTATATGGTGGGTTGTTATATAATTCCACTGATATAGGATTACATATTGTGGTTTCCCTAGCGAGTGTAGATTCATTATGACAGTGATGTGGTCATTGCAACTCCCAAATGCCACATTAGCTTTCATCGGTTTGAGAAATAATTGATATAATGTAATAAAATTCAAAGCATATGGATGTGGGGATTATATGTTGTGAAAGACCATTGGATTCTATATATATTGATCGGGCCTTAGGAAGGTTTCCTATATATATTTGTTTTGCTATGAATTAGTTCATCATAAATCAGTTGACTTTTCAATCCACCGGAGGATGAGGAGGGATGATCAGCCAATGGGAGAGATTCATTTTAGAATAACAGAGACCTAGAATTTCTTATACTAATATGGATGCTTATTTTAACTCAAACCATAAATTTACATCATATGTATTCTAGTTATAGTAGGAGCTATATTTCACATAGTTTACTTGAATCGGGGATTACACATTGAGGATTCCCTTATATACAGGACATATTACATTAAGCTGCTAGTTGGAACATACCCACTGATGATTCCTTAATATTTGGGCCATATAATATTATGTCTTTCCCATCAAGGTTTCACTTATATACCTAAATTATAATATTATTCTTTTGTTCAGGGCTTACATACCAAGGGATACCTTAAATGAGGGACATATCATACTATATCATTGAGCATGGCATACACATCGAGGACTACCTTAAGTGAAGAACATATCATATTATATCATTTATTTGATCGTACACTCCTGGGATAACATATCTAGATAGAGGGTTATAAATGAATGACATGACTATTGTAACTCTCTATGACAATGTGAGCTATGGTCAGTGTTAGAAACAAGGGATAATAAATAATCATTATCACCTCCTAATGATCCATGACATATGTACTAGGATTTCCCTTTTTGTTACTGGATATGAATCTCAAACCATGGAATATATTCCTAAATATCTTAGTTATATCAGGAATTAATGTTATCATAATTCATTAAATCTGGTCTTATACACTACAGTTTTCTTTTTATACCCACTAGATACGACCATCATTACCTGTGACATCTACTTGATAAGGATTGGTTGATTGGATGACATGTCTAGTTGTCTACCTACAATTTATTAGGATGTCATGAAATGACATTATTAAAAAAATAGACATGTCCAAATACAATCACATAATAATTGATGACATTTCAATAGTATTTCACAAGATCTAGTCAAGGATGTTTGGAGATAATCACACAATCAGATCTGACATGTATATGGTGTGTGTCATGCCCTGGTTGACTTCTCAGAAATCCTCTCATGACCTAGGTATTCATGCATAGAGGAAATTACATGATCCATGTTGAATTTTTATGAGGAAATAACACAACTTGTATAATATGTCTCTATGTCATCACTAGATCATGGTGGAGAGCCTATAGGGATTCAAGAGACTCGGGTGGCATGTCCCTAGGGAATCATGCAACCCAAATGACATGCATAGAGGGTACCAGGGGATTTGGATGACTGGCTCCAAGGACACTATGATACGTAGCTGACAAGTTATGGTGTCACTATATATGATGGGAAACACTTCTAGAGGACATCACAAGATCTAGACGGTGAGTATGGGGTGCCTCATGAGACATGGTTGACATTCATGTAAGGTATTTCATGATGTTCTTGGTGTGTATGGGGGACATCGCATGATCCAAATGGTATTTAAAAGGGGATTGAAATGACATTAGTGGCATTCCCTTGTGTTTTCACATGACCTAAATGAGTCATGTGAAGTACAGAGGGATCAAAAAATTTCTTTTCACATAGGTCTCCCATCTTTTGTCTTTATTTCAGTATTTTATTTCATATGTACATTAGTTTTCTATCTGGTTAGCTTGTTTATCCCTTATGTGATCCGTATAATTTTTTATATATATTTTTTACAACAAAATATTGTATATTAACATTATCTATTGAGATTACAATAAGGGCCCATGCATGCTTCATGATCACTTATTTGGTTCCCCAGATTTTAATTCGTGGAAAATCACTACGATAACAATATTAGATACCATATGAAATATTCACATGAAATATCATTCATGGGGGATCCTTGATAAATTGATATTTTTTATTATTATTCTATGTTGGGGGATTTATATGAAGAATCTCCTGAGTTTGTCCAGCCTTCTGTGGCGCATATCTCACAGATTTATCATGGATTTAGTGCCAAGATTTGGCATCATCAATTTAGAGAAATATCAACATAAGTGTCACATAAATATCATAGATCAAATGATCATCATTTCAATGACTCATTTAGAGGATTTTGGGAAATTAAAGGGGTCTTGCCTAATCATGTGGGCATGCCAAGGTTCATCCACAATGTCAGGATGACATGTCTAGGGACTCCCATGAGATCATGAAGTATATAAAATTCTTTCATGTCATCTAATGTGACTTTTCTAGGGAATTTTGTGAGTCATAAGTGGCTTTTCCAATGTCTCCCATGTGATTATGTTGTCTTTTCAAAAGGATTATCGAATGATCATTCATGATCAGTTTTTCGTCCCCTTATAATAGGCTCTTGTCAATTCCCTTTTTTCACTACATGTTTTACAAAGGCTTTCCGATATGAGGATTTAATTTGAGTGTTATTGAAAACTATCACCCTCCCCATAATTAATGAATTGAGTTAAAAAAAAGGTTTATATGGTGATGTGTGTCCATTATCTTGGAAAAAACCTTCTATTTTCATTTGGAGCATGAGGGGAACACTAGACCACCTAGACATGTCTGATTCCCTTTACTTGATAGTGGTGATATGTTTATAGGCTTTTAAATGACCAAGAGTACATTCCACCGATGATTCTGTGGTGTTTAGTGAGTTTTTAGGGTGAATCTCATTTTTTTATTCTTGAAATAGGCCCCAATATTTTTTTGATACCTTCCTCTCTATTTCCAAAGGATTTTTGGTGGGGTTTTCTAGTGACTTCCTCATGAAAAGTAATGTGACGTTGGGTTTCACATCTGTAAGACTCTATATGAACAAGGATTATCTTTGGACCCCATCATAAGAATAAGGATAATTTTTCAAAGGGGGATCACTAAATATCTCTATATATTATTCAATGTGATTTTTAATCACATGAATGTTTCATGGTTATGAGATCACATGTACTTTCGAGGGTTAGATGATATATGTGTTCTGGATACCTTATATTTTCTTTACTTTTGTGCAGAAAATATTATCCATATTTATGTATTTAATATTTTTTGGATTTTCCAATTCACATTTGGTGGGCATAAAAAATTACACTCACCCCTCAGAAGTTATGTCCATGGGGAAAGGAATCATTTTTTAGGAATGTAATTTCCCACCAGATGATTTGGTGCAATTGAAAATCGATGACTTTGATGATACATGGTATTTTTTTATATGAATCATCAATGATACCCATCATTTTCATAGTATCAATTAAAACTAATTTCCTAGAGCTAAATGATTGAATTCTATGTGATTCTTCTAATGAAATTTTCATGAATTCCCTCCCACATTCTATTCTTCATTGATATATTTCTTCCAGCTATCTTGAGATTATTTAATTCTTAAATTGATAATTTCGATATAATATGGGTCTTAGAGGGATATTTTTCATATAAATTTCTATTATTAATGGACATAATGAGGTTATAATTTTTTCTTCAAATTCCATATGGTGGGTGGTCCTCCCATGATTTGAATATTCTCCATTCTTACTGACCAAATCACTGATGTGTAATAGTTTATGGGCATTTAGATCAGAAAATCTAAAGAAAAGTTTTTGTGACTTTTAGTTTTAACCATCTATCATTTTAGATTGAGATTATTTTGTCATAGAACATATATCAGTATAGTTTAGTGTATTTTAACTTTTACTTTCTATCATTTTTTAGAGGGTCTTTTAGGTTGGAACTTCTATCAAATGTAGCTTTTGGAATTTCAGATCAAAACTAATATCAATATAGTTTATGGAATTTTATCTCAGAACATCTATCAATATTGATTAGGATATTTTATCTCATACATTTTGTTTTTGAATAATGAATATCGGGAAGACAAGCGAGGGATGACACAAGAAACCGTAAGGTTATGTGTTCCTACAAGGTGTTTCCATTGATTACATGGAACGGTGTTCCTTTCCAAAAAGGAGGAGATGTAGTTTTTTGGTAGTTAAAATAAATTATGTGATGATAACATCATAAAAAAAATGAATATATACTATTTTCCAAGGTCCGGGGAATATTTATGGTTGTAATATTGATTATGGGAGAAATTCCAGGGATGTTGGGTCCCCCTGGATAGTTGGAAGGTGGATGATGTAAGTCATAACCCAACTATTTTAGTTAGTGAGTATGGGATGGGATAGACAAGATCTAATTGAATCATAACACCATAAGGTGATGGGTTCTACCATGGTGCTATCAGGGATCATGAGAGATTGGGGATCCATTCTTAAAAGGATGGGATTCCACTTATTGGTACGTCAAATCCCCATTGCATTAATATAATAGTTAAAAAGTGGTTACCCACCCTTTTTATATGGAAATGAAATATTTGTGAAGACACAAGAATTTTGAAGATGAAGATGGGTATGGAGGATCAACTATCCAGGAAGGGTTCTGGAACCACATGTTCATTTTGTACTTCAATTTAGAATCAATATCCCTGCTACCTATCATTTATAGTAATATGGTGTGGGAAAACAAATGGTTTGAGAATAGATTATCTCATTACTATTTTGAGAAAAGTTAGAAACATTGTAAAGAAACATCAAGGATGTTGGATCTTCTTGGATATTCTAGTTACTGAGACTATAAATCATAGTCCAAAATTCTTGATTTCGGTGGATAATATGGGGCAATCATCTCAGGAATGGAACAAATCAGAATCATGTACTATGTTATTCCATAGTGATGTTAGGGATCACAAGAGTCGGAAATACATTTTTTACAAAGTGAAACATCTGGATACTGACCATCGATGCATATTCATGATCCCTAGGCATACATGCATAGTCCAACAAAGAGTCCCATTAAATGGGGTATCATTTTCCAATGGGAGATGGTATATTTATTTTGATCCAAGGTCCTCAAATCATGAAGTGTTAAATGGGTAATTTATATTGTCAAATAAGGTTTCAAACACCCTAAATTTTGTTCTATTTCCTAGAAAACATGTTCTCATAATTAAGAGATGCAAAAAATTATTACCTCAACTTTTTCCATGACCATGCTGTCCAACAAGCATTACTCAGATTTTACAAGGGATATAAAGTTGTCCCTATGAGATTTATTCATTAGTTATTTATACAATAATTTTTTCTTCATATATTTAGATGATGAGTTTAGTAAGCGAAGACATGATTTTTCATTGGCCTCCCTTTTTTGGGGTTTCAACCCGAAAAGTTTTTTTTGCTTTCATTTGCAGTTTATGGTCATCTATATTAGACCATGAATGCCTAGATTTTATGTTCATAGATATTTTACCAATGTGATAGAATTTTATTCTTCTCACACATATGGAACTAATATGATGATATTGTTACACCAGATCCCCATTTGGATACACAGGGTCATGATCACTCTAACTTCCTTCCGAGAAGGAGTTTAAAATGTTGTAAATCATAGCTCAATGTTTTCTGATCTTGAGAAATGATATTTTACAATAACATTTTGGTTTTCCTAGAACATCCTAGGTTATTTTTTCCCCATAGTGACAATATGAATCAAATGGATATGAAATACCATTTTTGAAAAGTGACACATTTGGTTAACGACTCTAGGCACATATGCAAACTCCATATGAATACATGCATAGTTAGATATAGGGTCCCTTGAAGCATAATATTATTTTACATGGTAAATGAATGGATCATGGAACCACTTGGTGCATGATCTATGCAGATTGATTTACGAACTGAGGTGCAAATAAATGACCAAATCACCCTATACCCTGGGTGACTTGGGTAAGGATATTATGGTCCTTTAATAAGGGATGGTAATGGGTGATGTTCATCACAATTTAATGTTATTTAGTGGAGGAATATTTTTTCTGATGTATCAAATTCATGCATCCATGACATCTTACATTATGTTTAACATCATGAGGTAAAGAAAAAAATTGTTTCCTTGTAGTTAAATGTAATATGGTAAGGACATGGAAAATATCATGGAAACACGTGAAAGTTATATTACAAACCTATGTAAGCTGTAGATAGATATGAATCATATGTAGGTAATATGAGATAGTAAAACTCATCCATTATATATATTTTTTCATTTTTTCATTTGTTTTTATTGACGGACTCAAGATTGGGGATCTCAGTGTCGCTATGTATACTAGGCTGGTAGGAATCAAGCCACAACCGTTATTGTAACGGGAAAAAACATATGTGGTTCTATCACATACATGGATGTGGGAATTATTTCCATTGATTGTTGTAGTTGGTCACATGATTGGAGATCTAGGAAACACTACATATCATGTGATCATTGGAATCAATACACACATAGTTATTGAGGTACGATTCTATTTCAATGTTGTGGGGAATGGATATAGGCTACTTGATATGAAAATGGAGTATTGCAGCTGGGCAATTGAAGGGAAATATAGGGGTCCCTATGTATTTTATGGTAATATGAATCAATACACTCATAGTTCATGAGGAACATGAGACCCTTATTAAAATATGACATATACACATGGATACCTGGATTTTTTTGATTATTTTTTATGATTGTCCCATGTTTGGAAATTCGGGTGTTTGTACATATCATGTGATGTCAAGAATCTATTCACACATAGATAATGAATGTAGGTGAGGTGAGATACTGGAACCAATAATAGTGGTAATCTCGGAAGAGGTCCACTTTCACATGTACTTTTATGTCAAGCAATAGAATACATGATTGGAGATTAGCATCATGTAGTAAATAGTTTTGGGGTTATTTTTAATTTAATTAATTCAGGATCATGATGAACCTATCATGAGATATCAAGCCTTGTTCGTGTAGGTAATCCCTTATAAAAAATTACAAATCCCAAATAATAATTTCATTGGGTGAGAAATAAGAAATAGAAAATGTTCCAATCATCATGTAGAGGAGATTAAATATAGGACATGGGTGCATGGTATCATGTGGTGGTTGGAACAAGATATAGGATAAAGGATTTTCTATATATATCATTGAAATATGATTCACACTGTATGTTGTTATAGAAACACATGAAGTATTGATTTGAGTAGCACAAACATCAGCTATGTGGTTTGACATATTGCTTTAAATACATGGGCGAATCGACATGATTAAAGAGGAATTTCATGGACATGTGAAGATTTATGTAATGTAGAAAGGATATATTGTACAAAATTTAACATCAACTGGAAAGGGTGATGATCACCTAATGAGAATGTAAAGTAATACTATGACTACATCCAAGAATAGTGGTTTGGGAATCACTACATATCCTATAATGAAAGGAATAAATATTATAAGTCTCTGGCCTTAAACATTACTTAATATTGAATTAAATTATTAATTAACATTGAGGATATTTTTAGGTTTTGAGTTGTAGAGAATTAGATCATAAATATTACATCTCAAAAGATTTCATAGTAGACACTTCTATAAAGTGTCCTTTTTTTACAAAACATGAACTCTTAAAAAAGCGTCATGTCTAGTTCTATGTTTCAGACAACATGAATTTTCCATGATCCCATCCTTGACCCTATTCCACATTATGTCCTTTGAAAAACAATTCAAAAAAAACATGGGGTGATCATGAATAGCTCATTAAAGGATACACAAAGAAGGTAAACTCTTATTTTTTCAAAACAACAAGTAAACCATGATTACTTTATCAAAGTAATACTTTTCACCTTTACAAAGTAGTAAATACTCTTCACTGAATAAAATATCACCACTAATCCTTTGTGACCAAATGATTACCATAAACCCATATAAAGAACACATAACATATAAAGGTATCATGGGACATAAACATACTTAAATGGAATAACCGTACGGTCAACTTGCACACATATCTGTAAATGGAATAGCCATACGGCTGACATCCATACCCAATGCATTGGATGTTATAACGTAACCAACAGTCCTAGTATTCACGGCACCACCCGTCATATGGTTTATCATGTAACCACCCGTGAAATGTCAAAGTACCATTATAATATCATAACACATAAAATAATTATAAGGGAAACAATACATTTCCACATTTCAATCACAATATATCACTTAAATATATTGGCATAAAAAATCCATTATCAAAATCATTTTCAATAACAAAATACATAAATGAGTATATGTTATTTATTTACATTTAAAAACATTATGGATTTTTGAGGAAGCCAAAGATCAAATAATACTCGCGGTGGCGGAAAGGTCATTGTCACCGCGTACGTTAAAAAAAACATACTTTTTGTCTTTTAGTAAAACACTTCATATAGAAAAGATTCCTTTTGAATAAATGTAAAATTAAAAGGGTTTTATACAATATATAAAGTAATGTTTTGTATAAAACAAAATATACCTCAATGAAAGGAGATTGAGATGAAGTCCCGTTCAAAGACTGTATCTTTAGATTAAGGACAAATCAATTATGTAATTATGTGTGAAAAATATAAATACACCCAATATAAGTGGATATTATGTGTAAAAATATCAGAGGTCATTCACACATATTCATATCATGACATGATCATGAATTATAGTATTAACCCAATGAATTGAAATTGGGTTAAGTAGTTCCCTTACAAAAATTCGATAGCCTAATGACGTCACATTCAAATTCAAGAAAAATAGTTGATGAAAGATAAAATGGTATATCTTCACCTGTACAAAATATTTACATCAATATGGATATATAAGAACATATCCCATCATTATAATATGTAATTTAAAATACAAAACAAAAATAAGTCTTTTAAAAATAGGAGGATGAAAGGTTCCCTTATCGACTTGGGTAACTTTCGAAATGTCCACCCCATGAAATAAGGACTATACAACATTGATGTAAATACCCATAAATGAATTTATATTACCCAAAGAGTAGAATAATGTGCAGTACATAATACACTTAAATAAAATGGTGGAAAATGTGACATAAATCTAACGGGAATAAAAGTTAGATGAAAAATCCCTTACGAAAACTCAGCAGCCTAACTGTGCCCCTTAAAACTGCCAAAAATGGATTTATGGGATCAAATAGGGTCTCTCATAATTTGAAAATAAAAATTAAAGAATTAGTAATGTAAAATAACATCCCCAAACATAAAAAATATGAGCTTAAAAAATGACATAAAGCTGAGTCCTTAAATAGAAAGAGAGAGGTAGGATCCCTTACCTCAAGTCTGACATGCCTTGTTCATTTTTTTATATTCCTGAATAATAAACTCTGGTCAATTTATAATTTCATAATGACCTCCTTTAAGTATTATTATTCAGTTCATATCACATATTATAATGTTATAATAATTGATTAAAAATGTGAGTTCATATCATACGTTTTTTGTCGATGTTCAGTACTTGAGTAAAAATTGAACTGGTTGGAAAATAATTTTCCATGTAGTTATAAATACATCATCTCCAGAATAGTATTAATGATTTAAATATCATATATATCACCTATATATTCATTTTATACTATTCCATAACATTTGGAGTTAAAAAATGAATTGCATTGTTCTTGGAGACGGTAGGCCGTATGTACGCATGAACGCTACATTCATTTCTTTGTCATATTAATGGAATTAAAACTAAATGAGAGATATATATATTATAATTCCAGAATTATATCCATCATTTAGATGTAATATAATATATATATATCCATTATATATATATAATTATGATAGTACATAACATTTGGAGGTAAGAATTTAAATGTACCGTTCATGGAGACGGTAAGTAGTACGTACACATGAACGCTACATTCATTTATTTGTCATATTAATTGAATTAAAAACTAAATGATAGATATATATATATATTATAATTACAATATAATATATATGTTATATATATCACACAAGTTAATCAATTTCATTCTTTATACATTCCATGTATTGCATGAACAAGTCACATCACATGAGGGGGCGGTAGTCCACACTTCCTCAAATGAAATTATCGCATTTGCACAAAATGAAAAGCATAAAGATATGTATTAAATATAAAATACAGATGCATATAGAGGAAATAAATATAATATATATCATAAATAAATATATTTCCATCATAATGGCCACCATGCGATGTGTTAGGAGAAGATAAAACAATCATCGTTTCGTGAGGTAGTAATTCGCCATCCAGAGAAATAATATGTTCTTTAACCATTAGACGGAGGTGTGTGTTAGTGTAGCTCTAATAATTCACATAAAAAATCCTAGAAGATTTATTATATCAGTGTTGTTACAAAAGAATGGAATAAAAAAATGTAGGGGTTTGGAGAAGCAAAATAAATCAAAAGAACACTAGAGAAGACTTTACCTTTAAATCGGGTAACTCTTTATGATTTGAGCTCAAAAGCTTCTTTGGAAAGACTTCTTCCCAATGTGAGGCCTCTAGGAGAAATAGAGGGATGTTTATAGACAATATGATCATATTTTTGATGAGCCAAGGGCTTGAGAGGTGTGGGTAAGGAGGTAGAGGTGGGGGCCTTTTTTAAGTGGTAGGAGGGGCACTCTTGGAATGTCTTGAAAAGTAACTTTATTATAAATTGATTTTCGGATATCAAAGGTCCCAAAATTATATATTTAGAGGATAATGTGATAAGGGTTCAAAATCCACCAATATAATATGTTTTTGAAAAGTGTATGCCTTAGATTTTATATTATATTTTCATTTTTTTAAATTATTCATTAATGAGGTAATCATTGCATCATCATGGTATCATAAATAAATTAATTTATTTAATGTCTAAAAATTATAAAAAAATACTATGATTTAGGAAATATTTTTATATTTCCCATGAATATTTATAGTCAAAAATATGACTTGTATAACCACATGTAAATTTTTTTTAGTAAAATAATACATGTTTGTGACATTTTTTCTTTAACTTTAAAAAATAAGTTATTATGGTCATTTTCTTACCCAAGTGGCTCTATGGGGTCCCCAAGATGACCCATGGATTGTCTTGGTCAGCCATGACTCATCCAATATTGTTAGGACATTTTTTAAGGTCATTTCATATTATTAAAACATTATCTTTAACTTAAATTACACTAATTACCTTTTATAGCGATTAATAAATCATACAAGAAACTATTCACCAAAAAATATTTTCATCCCATTGAACCAAATTTTACATCCCAATGACAACCATGTATGTCAGATTTTTGAAATTCAAAACACAGAGGAGGTAAAATTTCATTTAAACGGAAAATCTGTTTTTTAACTACCACTTAGTGGTTTCACTATTCATCAAAAATTGTTGTTTTTTAGAAAAATACCATAAATTCACCCTAAGCTATATTTGATATTCTGAATTAAAAAATGATTTATATTTTAAAAAATTAAAAACATATATGTTTCATTAATCATTTTAATAATTAATTCCCGTAAAACAAATAGCGTGTTTTTATGAAACAAAATATATCAAACGATTAACACTAGTTTAAGTCAAATTTCAAAGTGAAATTTAATTCCAATGACCATCATTGGACTAAATGGTAAAAATATATTCTAATTGAACTTTAAAACCAATTAAAATGATGATCTAATAATATAAATAAATTAGATTTAAAAAACGTTTTGAATTAAAATATAACATTTTTCACTTATTCATTAAAAATGAACTTTATCGAAAAAAATAAAAAAAACATACACAATGAGAATTTTGATGTCCCGATTCTAAAGAAGGATTTTATTTGGTCCAATAAAAAATATAAAATTTTCTAAAAGTGGCTTTAAAAAGAGCTCTCCATCAAAAGGCGGTTAATCGACCTTTTAAAGAATATTAGAATATTTATGCTTAAAATTGGTTTTATTCGCATTTTAAGCCTCTAACAATTATCTGATAAAAGTAATAATATTTTACAAACATATATAATCATTTTGTAGTTAGTTATGATTATTTCTGCCATTACAACGTCTAGTCATTATCTACTATTTAAAATAATATTATTTTATTATTAGAGTGCAACATAAGACTTCCAAGAAACTCGTTGTTGCATATTGGGTACGCCATCAAGCATAGAGTTCCCTTTAAATTAATATAAATATTTTATTCACAAATATGGATAAATATGAAAATTTCAAATTCATAAATTACCTAGTGTGTTACATCCTCCCCCCTTTTAAGAATTGCGTCCTCGCAATTTTAAAATAGGGCTTGGAAACTTTATTGAAAGCCCCACATTGGAAAAAGAGTCAATTAAACTATCACTTTAAAAGAAAGGGAAGTACAAAGGTCACCCGAGTTAACCCATACATGCATTCCATGTAGGAAAAAATGGACATGGAAGAGAATCCAAAGGGTCAAGTTCTGAGGGAGAGTGATAGAAAGCATGATTTGGAAAAATTTAACCACAAGAAAATAACAAACTTGTGATGGGTTAAACTGTATTTTATTCCCCAGTAGGAAAAGTTAACAAATCAAATATTTTTTTATGTAAAATTTCATTGAGGAATTTATTTATGAGATTAAATAATCCTAAGGAAATATTATTACTTGTCATGTAAACTTAAATCTCTTACTAGATTCCTTACACAAACTCATATTTTCTCCAAAAGACGAGTATTTAGGATGACTTGTTCACATTAAGAGAGCAATAATAAACTTCTAGAGAATCACCTAATCCAAAAAAGTGAACTATATATTTCCCATGTTTTTAGAACTTAACCAAAACAGAAAATGTTAGAACAAGATCAGATAATCCAAAAAAGGATAATCCTTTATAAAAAGAAAATATATTCTTAGTCTCCAAATATTTTCCAACAAAAACTAAAGTTCAAAGAAGACCATTCGATAAAAAATTTGTCCATAAAATTCAGAAAAGTTATCCAAACTAAGATTGAAACCCAAATATTTGAAGTATTTAATCACATAGTCTTCTATGGTAAAAAATTAACATTTATCTCCAAATAACATCAGTTTCTATTAAAGTCTCATATTGAAAAGTAATTAACCTTGTCATATATCCTCCATGATAGGTCATTATTTTCTTAGATAACCGAAAATCAACTTATTCTTGATTCATAAAATTACATAACTAAAAAGAATTTGTCATACTAACTAGGGAAATCACGTAGTCCAGTGGTAGGAGATAAATATCAGTCGCACATTGGTTGTGGGTTCGATTCCCATAGCTTTGTCCGACGTGACGGGTTGTTACATGGTCTGTGTGTTGTCCTTTTTCCAAAACTATATAATTCTTATAAAATTCCCCAAAAAGAGATAAAATCTTCAGAAATAACCGTAACATAATTTAACCTCAATTTTACCTCATGACTTTCATCTTTCATCATATAGTAACCCATAATTACCTCAAAAGTAAGAATCATATAAACCCTAATGGTTACCATTATAATTATTACCTGAACTTCCACATCGAGTTGGTTCTCTTGTAAATGATGCATCAAAGAACTCAATAAGGTTCAAGTTGTTTATCATGACTCCTTGATGGTTGGTTTAGAATAACCACGAGATTCCTCATTGATTCCCCCATTTCATCCAGTCTCTTAATCAGAGAACCACCATAGTTTCCTTCAAACCCATTGTCACTTTGGTTCCTGCTAGATCCATCCATTTACAAAAACCAAAAAAAATGTCAGTGTTAGTATATCTATAAAATTATCATGTAATAATGAGGAAGATAAACACTATGATATACTCAATCATTCACTTTATCTAAAACTACGACTCTTTCTGAAATCCTAACAATTATGGTAATATCCCTTATGCTTATAGAATACCCTAACCTATAAAGTTATCTAAACCGACCACTGATACCAACTATAAGGCCCTGGCTTTAAACATTAGTTAATATTGAATTAAATGAATAATTCACATTGAGGATCTTTTCAGGTTTAGAGTTTTAGAGAATTAGATCATAACTATTACATCTCAAAAGATTACATAGTAGACACTTCTACAAAGTTTCCTTATTTTTTACAAAACATGAACTCTTAAAAAAAGAGTCATGTCTAGTTCCATGTTTAAGATAACATGACATTTCCTTGATCCCATCCTTGACGCTATTCCACATTATGTCCTGTGAAAAACATTTCAAAAAAACCTGGGTTGAGCATAAAAAGCACAGTAAAGGATACACAAAGAAGGGAAATTGTTAGGTTTTCAAAACAACTAGTAAACCATGAATACTTTATCAAAGTTATAATTTTCACCTTTACGAAGAAGTAAATACTCTTAACTGAATAAAAGATCACCACTTATCCTTTTCAACTAAAATATTACCATAAACCGATATAAAGAACACATAACATATAAAGGTAACATGGGAAATAAACATACTTAAATGGAATAACCATACGGTCAAATTTCACACATATCAATAAATGTAATAGCCATACGGCCAACTTCCATACCCAATGAATTGGAGGATATAACGTAACCGCCCATCCTGGTATTCACGGAACCACCCGTCATACGGTTTATCACATAGCCACCCATCAAATGTCCAATTACCATTATAATATCATAACACATAAAACAATTATAAAGGAAAGAAAACATTTCCACATTTCAATCACAATATATCACTTAAATATATTGGCATAATATATCCATTATCAAAACCGTTTTCAATACCAAAATACATAAATGAGTATATGGTATTTATTTACTTTTAAAAACCTTACGGCTTGTTGGGAAATCCAAATATCAAATAATACTCACGGCGGTGTAATGGTCATTGACACCGCATACATTAAAAAGAAACATAAGTTTTGTCATTTTGTAAAACACTACATATAGAAAATATTACTTTTGAATAAAATTAAAATTAAAATGTGTTTATACACTGTATAAAATAAATTTGTGCATAAAACAAAATATACCACAATGAAAGGAGATTGAGATCAAGTCCCGTTCAAAGATGGTATCCTTAGATTAAGGATAAATCTATTATGTAATTATGTGAGAAAAATATAAATACACCTAATATAAGTGTATATTAAGTGTAAAACAATCATAGATAATTTACAAATATTCATATCATGATATTATCAAGAATTATAGTTTTAACCCAATGAATTGAAATTGGGTTAAGTAGTTCCCTTAAAAAAATTCGACAGTCTAACGGCGTCACATTAAAATTCAAAAAAAGATTTGATGAGAGAGAAAATGGTATCTCATCACCTATACAAAATATTTACATAAATTATGATATATAGAAAAATATCCCAACATAATAAGATGTAATTTAAAAGAAAAAACAAAATAAGTCTTTTTAAAAATAGGAGTTTGAAAGATTTCCTTATCGACTTGGGTAACTTTCGAAACGTTCATCCCATGAAATAAAGATTATAAAACATTGATGTAAATACCCATAAACAAAATTATATTACACAAAGATTATAATAATGGGAATTACATAATCCAATCAAAGGAAATGGTGGAAAATGTAGAATAAATCTCATGGGAATAAAAGTGAGATGAAAAATCCCTTATGAAAACTCGGCAGCCTAACGGCGCCACATAAAACTTCCAAAAATGGATTTATGAGATCAAATAGGGTATCTCATAATATGAACATAAAAATTACAGAATGAGTAATGTAAAAGAACATCACCAAACCTATGAAAGATGAGCTTAAAATAAATGACATAAAGGTGAGTTCCTAAAAAGAAAGAGAGAGGTAGGATCCCTTACGTCAAGTCCGACTTGTCTTGTTCGTTTCTTTATATTCTTGGATAATATAATTTGGTCAATTTATAATTTCTTAATAACCTCATTTAAATATTATTATTCAGTTCATATAACATTTTATAATGTTAGAATAATTGGTTAATAATGTGAGTTCATATCAGATGTTTTTGTCGATGTTTGATACATGAGTAAAAATTGAACTTATTGGAAAAGAATTTTCCATGTAGTTATAAGTACATCATCTCCAGAATAGTATTAATGATTTAAATATCATATATATCCAGTATATATTCATTTTATACTATTCCATAACATTTTGAGATAAAAAAAATGAAATTCACCATTCATGGAGACGGTAGGCCGTACGTACGCTTGAACGCTACTTTCATTTCTTTGTCATATTAATGGAATTAAAAAAATGGGAGATATATATATATTATAATTACAAAATTATATACTTCATTTAGATGCAATTTATGAAATATATATCCATTATATATATGTACTTATAATAGTACATAACATTTGGAGATAATAATTGAAATGTACCTTTCATGGAGACGGTAAGCCGTACATACACATGAACACTACTTTCATTTCTTTGTCATATTAATAGAATTAAAACTAAATGAGAGAGATATATATATTATAATTCCAGTATAATATATATGTTTTATATATCACACAAGTTCATCAATTTAATTATTTATACATTCCATGTATTTCATGTACGAGTCACATCACTTGAGGGGGCAGTAGTCCACACTTCCTCAAATGAAATTATCACATTTGAAAAACATGAAAATCATAATGTTATGTATTTAATGTAAAATACAAAATCATAGAGAAGAAATAAATATAATATATATCATAAATAAATATAGTTCCATCATAATGGCCACCATGAGAGGCGGTAGGAGAAGACAGAACAATCATTGTTTTGTGAAGCAGTAATTCGCCATCCACGGAAACAATATGTTCTTTATCCATTAGATGGAGGTGTGTGTTAGTGTAGCTCAAATACATCTCATAACAACATCATAGTATATTCAATATACTGTTGTTGTTACAAAATAAAGGAATAAAAATATTTTAAGGGTTTGTAGAAGAAAAATAAAACAAAAGAACACTAGGGAAGACTTTACCTATAAATCAGGTAACTCTTTTTAATTTGAGCTCAAAGGCTTCCTTGGAAATACTTATGCACAATGTGAGGATTCTAGAAGTAATAGATGGATTTTTAGAGGCAATATGAACAGAGGATGGATGATCCAAGGGCTTGAGGGGTGTGGGTGAGGAGGTAGAGGTGGGGGCCTTTTATAAGAGGGAGGAGGGGCACTCTTGGAATTTCATGAAAAGTAACATTATTATAAAATACTTTTCAGACATAAAGGGTCCCAATATTATATATTTAGAGGATAAAATGATAAGGGTTCGAAATCCACCGATCTAATAGGTGTTTTACAAGTGTATTTCTTAGATTTTACATTATATTTCCATTTTATTTTAATCGTTCATTAATGAGGTAATCGCTGCATCATCATGGTGTCATAAATAAATAAATTTATTTAATGTCTGAAAATGATAAAAAAAATAAAATGATTTATGAAATTGTTTTATCTTTCTCATGAATATTTATAGTAAAACATATGACCTGTTTGAACTCATGTAAAAATTGTTTTAGTAAAACAATACATGTTTGTGACATTTTTATTTAAACGATAAATAAAAAGTTATTAATATCATTTGCATACCCATATGGATCCATGGGGTCCCCAAGTTGACCCATGGATTGTCTTGGTCATCCATGACTCATCCAATAAGGTTAGGACATGTGTCAAGGTCATTTCATATTAATATAACATTATCATTACCTTAAATTACACTAATTACCTTTAATCGCGATTAACAAAACATAAAAGTTACTATTCACCAAAAAATATTTTCATCCCATTGAACCAAATTTTACATCCTAATGAAAACCATGTATTTTGTATTTTTGAAATTCAAATCACAGAAGAGGTAAAATTTCATTTAAACAAAAACTCAGTTTTTTAACTACCACTTAGTGGTTTCATGATTAATCAAAAATTGATGTTTTTCAGAAAAATAAAAAAAATCACCCTAAGCTATATTTGATATTCCGAATTCCAAAATGATGTCTGTATTACAAATTAAAAACATATAAGTTGCATTAATCAATTTAATAGTTAATTTCCATAAAAAATAGTATGTTTTTATTAAACAGAATATATCAAAAGATTGACACTAGTTTATGTCCAATTTCAAAGTGAAATTAATTCCAATGACCACCATTGGACTAAATGGTAAAAATATATTCTAATTGAACATTAAAACCAATTCATAAGATGATCGAATCATATAAATAAATTAGATTAAAAAGTGGTTTTGACTTAAAATACAACATTTTTCACTTATTCATTAAAAATGAACTTTATTGAAAAAAATAAAAAAACATACACAAAGTGAATTTTGATATACCAATTATACAAAAGGATTTTATTTGGTGAAATATAACATATGAAATTTTCAAAAAGTGGATTTAAAAAGGGTTCTCAATCAAAAGGCAGTTAATCGACGTTTTAAAGAATATTAGAATATTTACGCTTAAAATTGTATCCATTTGCATTTTAAGTCTCTAACATTTATTGGATAAAAGTAAAAATATTTGACAAACATATATAATCATTTTGTAGTTAGTTATTTTTATCCCATCCATTACAATAGCTAGGTTCTAACTAATATTTAATATAATATTATTTTATTATTAGAGTGCAATGTAAGACTTCCAAGAAACTCGTTGTTGCGTATTGGGTATGCCATCGAGCATAGAGTTCCCTTTTAATTAATATTAACATTTTATTCACAAATATGGATAAATATGAAAATTTCATATTCTTTATTTACCTGGGGTGTTACAAATATTCATTTAGATATTGAATGAAGAGATTCCCTATGTGTATTTTAATTTGACCTGAGTATAGGGGTATTTCATCCTACATTAATAATGATCTATCTCATGTGTATCGAGTTTTCAGTGACACGGTTATTCATGTCTAGTTGAACAATATTTGGTTTTAACATCATACATGTATATTAGCATCATGTGGTAAGAGATTCTGCCATGTATTTTATTGTTATGTGGTTTGTAAATCCTCTATGTTGTCTAAAATGCTTGGTATGGACATCTGTCATTCAATTTAATATCATGTAGTTAGGAAATCTACCCTGATGTTTTAACATCATTTGGTAATGACCTATTTCATATAGTTTAACATCAAATGGTTAGGATGTGGGATGAGATTAATTTTAAAGTCTTTCTACTAATAAAAGGGTCACCCATCATGAATGAAGGCAAACTATTGTGGGATCCGTGTAGTTCAACATCATTTATCCATGATGTGTATCATATTTTCAAGCATAATGTGGTTAAGACATGCCTGTATTTTTAATATCATATGACTAGAGAGTACTTTTTAATGTGTAAATTCAAGTTTTCAGTATGAAATTATTACCATTTAACTTCATGTACTCATGACCTGATGTATTGTTCAATTTAAAGACATAATTCTAGGATGAGGTTCATATAGTTTAACAACAGGTGGCACAAATGTAGTATGTTGTGATTTTTATGAACATTCTACCATGATGATTGGTTCTTGATGATAGTTATGAAAATACATTCATATGAAATATTTCATTTGTGGGGGGGTGGCACTCCCCCAACCAATTGTGTCCATTGAGTAGGCTCCATTTTGGGAGAACTTATGTATGATATATTTTCCTTCCGATTTTTGTTACAACTTTGGGGGATTATTCCATGTTATCATTGGTTTTTGGAGAGAAAAATCATTTTTACATAATGGAATAAATATAATCATACAGTTCTATTGATTTTCGATGAGATATTTTTTCAGATGGTCATCAAGGATGTGCAATGTATGTAACTTATAATCATCTAGAATATTCTACTCATCTATCCACTTATGTGATTTCTCATCACTTGATTGTTTTCACCCAATGAATAATAGAACAAAGGGAATGATGACTTATTTGGGTAGTAGTTCTTCATTCCTGTTTACTAATGTGTAAAGAGTTTCTTGTGTAGCTGTATTTTTGGTGTTCTGGCAGGACCATACATCAATGAATATATTTCCCGATAGAAATTCATGTATTTATTCACCATCTTCTATAATATGTTTTACAAGTTATTTTTTTAGTGATTCTATGTTTCCATTGATGCTTTGTAATATTTCTATGTGTTATTGAAATTGATGTTCTACTGGAATTTTTTTTCCAAAATTATAGAATAGATATTGGTGTCGTTGTCCATCAATTTTTTGTGAGGGACCCAAACCTAGTGACGATTTGGGAGTTTACAAAGTTTATGATATTCTTAACATGAGGTTATTGAGTGGTATTTCCTCATCTAATTTGGAAAATATGTTAGTATAATTATGGATGCTTGGAAATTCTAACCTATGTCTGAGGGATATACCCCCACAACATCCATTCCCCAAACAAAAAATAGAAATTAATAATTAGATGTATGTAGAAATTATGGTGCTTGATTTATGAGGTTTTCATTTATATGACATGAATAGAGTTTTTTGGTGAACTCCACAAAGACTTGTATCAAGGTTTTTTAGTAGTAACCCTGCTTCCTGATTTGGTGGGACATCTTGGCACTACAATGATGAGCATCGTAGGATCCCCCATAAACTTCTTCCTTGATGGAATGAATATCTTTATTTGATTGATATAAGGAGAATTATTTTTTAGCCACACATTTAGAGGGTTATTTTTCATTTGAACCATATCATAAAGTAATATTCACTACATGATGCTGAATCTATTCCATTCATGATAATTCTTTTAGAAGAGTCCCATTTTTGAGATAACCCAATACATATTCCATCCATCTGGAGGTGGATATCTGTTCATCATACTATATCGATGGTTTCAACAAATTGATATCCTTAATATCATAGATGATGATCGATGATTCATTTATTTATTTTTTGATATGGAAAATTGATTCTTCCTAAATAGACTTGGCTTAGTCTACAGTTTCATTTTCTAACACATAAGTGTGAGTATTCACTGTTCATGGAACATGATTTAATGTGGTATCAATAGGAAATTATTCCCTTAATCCAACGACGTTGGTAGTGGGAGGGGATATTGTTCATTTTTTATGCGATATTAACCTTTAATCTTCTTTATCATAACTTTTGAATCCACTTTGATGTTTAAGTAAGATATCTAATGTTGTAGGAAATGTTTCAACCCTGTGAAGAGGGATTGGTATTAATCCTCATTATTTGTGAAGCCAACATATAGTGATAATGTATATGGAAAATTTATTTTGATGGAAAAAAATGCAATCTTTAATCTAGACTCATTATGATTCTTATATTCTAAACTTTTTGTGACAGGATTTCTAGTTTTTCCATTACAATACATCTCCCATGTCATAGGACTATCATGGGTATAGAAAACCTCATCATTTGGGAGTTTAGTATCTAATAATTTACTATATCATTTGGGATGTTCCATGATGAAATGAGCTAGGGTATTCTCATTCACTGCCTTCTGTTACTCAAAATGGATGTAATATTGTATCTGAATTACCACTTATCAGGCTAGGCACTCATTCAGCATGAAAATACAATGACTCACATGAGTGGATTAATACGAGAGACTAGATGGCTTTCATGGTGATTCATATAATGGCTCATCTTCTGCACTGCTGAGATGAGTTCAAGTTAATTCTTCTCGACCAATGAGTAATGGGTATCAATAATTATAATTGTGTTGATAATGTTGTATATAATTCTCAAACTCACATCACATTCTTCTTATTCGAGGAGGTCACCAAAATCGATACCCATAGAGACCACGTATAATATGGGTATATTTTCTTCCACAAGTGGAATCAGGACCAATGGGTGCAGTGGATACTATTCGAGACTTCCAAAGACTTCTTGGAAGTCCCCATCCCATTAATAAGTGATTACCTACTTCATTATCTTGTTCAAAGGGAGAAATTTTCCATCCAAGTCAACTATGAAACACAAAATTTAGGTCAGGTTCACCTGGAGTCCCCTATGTTCATTGAGATATATGAAATACGACATTGATAAAATTACAAAAAACTTATATTTGTCGGCCTTGATACTATGGTGGCATACCAAAATTCCCAGGAACATCCCTGATGTTATTCCAAATGTGTAATTTAGTAGATTTATCATTATGTTGTTTTGTCTTTGCTTGTTG
This sequence comes from Viscum album, assembly GCA_963277665.1. NCBI lineage: Eukaryota > Viridiplantae > Streptophyta > Magnoliopsida > Santalales > Viscaceae > Viscum > Viscum album. The sequence continues at coordinate 1,100,787,994 of OY728157.1, forward strand.
AACATTGTTTACTGATACATTATGAGATCACGTCACTGTAAATATTTTTTCACCAGGTCATCTATATACCGTTCTCTAATACATCCCATAAATTTATTGAAGATATAATTTGTGAGGTTTTGATAAGTAGTACCAATTTTAATTATGAAAAGGGGGATGAATATATACTAATTGTTCAAAAGGGTTTTTTGAATGTAGTGTCTTATTCATCATTTAGGTCCATATTTTTCTAATTGTACCGTAAATAACTATACATGAAAGAAAGGTCATGGAAGGCCTAAATTTTTTTGTTCAGGTATTTTGTGGCTAAAAAGGGAAATTTTCCATCATGAAATGTCAATTAATGTCTCAAAATTATAGATATATCATAATCATTCAATTATTTTTATTGCTGAAGAAGGTATTGGCAAGACATTATGAGTACATAATTTACTGTACAATATTGTATTTGATTAATTTTTCATCATCCGCCTCTAAATTTGTAGCACATGAAGAGTTAATATTAATTTTCCCCTACTTGAAGCCTAAAAAGTTATATTTTAATATAAGATAGTGGATAACTATATCTTGATTCAGTTTGGACATTTCATTATAGTTCCAAGGGAACAAATATCATTTTTACATTATAAATGTTATGTTGATATCTTTATCTATGAGGGGCATGGTGATTCTAATAATTATAGGATGTGGAAATTATTTTATTCGTATATTTACCTACATATGGTCTTCAACGGTTATAGAGATTACATACTCAAATATGGGATTTGCATTCTTGATTTTATACACTTCTTCTTCCATTCATGATTCTATGGAGGAATTTTTAAATTTATTCAGATATCTATGGGATTCTTGATCACTAATGGGGGGAAAGTGGCAATGATAATGGTTATTATCTTCCCCTACCATTAGTCTCATTGCATATATGCACTGAAGCTATTTTTATTTTACACTATTTTTATGTAAATGAGGGGAATGGAACTCATGTACCATGTCAATTGCCTCAACTATATTTATGGGGAGAACATGGTCTCTTTTGACCAAACTACATTGATTTGTAGTGATGTATCCTAATCCATTTGGGGTTGAGAATTTAATATGATCATCCACCATTGGATGTTTGCCTTCCCTTTTTTAGAAATACATCTTAATATATGTGGACTCACATGTCTTTATGGGTGAAATGTCAACAAGTATAATATCAACCATTACATTGATGGGGTATTTCAGACACTACTGGAATATTGAAGGTTTATACACATGGATGTGGGACCAGGTCCTTCCATGAATGATATTTTATACAGTTTCATGTATGATAATAATAAAACCAGCATTATAAGTGAGATTTAGAAACATATATTTTATTTTAATATTCTTGATAGATCGATTCTCAATATTATCACACCCTTGACTGACCATCTTTTTGGGAGACAAATCCGCCTCATTATATCCCAAACATTAGAGAATTAGAATAGTAATGATATTGACCACAGAACTATTTTCAATAAAATCTATTTGGATTTTGACCTTATTGAGTATAACCAAAACATATAAGGGTGTAATGTGTCCCTAGATGATCTCTTATGGAGCATGCTCTGTGAATTATATCATGAAAGGGCATTTTATTGGTATGATCTCCAATCGATAGAACATGTTTTCAGTGGAATATATCACCATGTATTTTATAATAAGAATTGTTTTCGGTGAGTTCCAATGTGAGTTATTTTTAACTATTGAGTGCATCATGGATTGAGAAAATGACATGGAAAACCATTAGTTTTTTCATAATTTAATACTTTTTGTGATAGAGGTCTGCATTTCCCAAGGTGGTGTTTCATTATATTATTTATCTTAGGATATTAGTAATTTGAGGTGGATGGAACAAGTACATTTGAATACAATGGGTGGTAATCTTCTTCCAGTGGAACTGGTCGCACGAACCTTGCACGTTTCCCAGGATGATCATGTAATAGTTCCCCCTTTAGGTGTTCATGTAAGAAAAATGATGAATATTACAACTAGAATGTTCTAAAGAACATCATTGTCTCGTTTGAGATAACTAGTGTTTTATTGCATGGGTATCAGCTGTATATATGCCTTATAAAGAGATGTGAAGAAATATGGAGTCCGACCACAGCTATGCTTTAACATATATCCTCAATTCATACACATGAGAAATCCTGTTTCCAGTTAGGTGTGGGGAACTCATATAAGGAAGTATATTCATCATTTCAGAAGAGGTATTCCTAGTGTATCATAATGATAGGAAAACATATGAGAACTACATCTGATGAGGGTTCCTTTTTGTGGTGTAGTGCCTGTGATTTAGATGTTACAGGGTAGAAATGTGAAAGATTCAAAGCTCTTGTTAGAGAACAATATGAAACTTCCCCTTATGTTTCTTCATATGTATGATGGTCAAACCATAACTGTGAGACCTATATGATGTCTACTTATACAGTGGAAGACCTTTTTTGGGCTATGCGTAACTATTCTCTCATGCTGGCTTGTAGTTAGTCATCTATTTTTAAATCCATCTATTTGTTGAACTTCTATCCACACCTAGTCTGAACTATCTTCCAACCCCCATCTTAATCAAACTAGGCGCATATTATGTATTCCACCATCAATATGGAGTTATTTAAAACAAATCTTCAGGAATTAACTAATCCATGAAGGATGTATTTGATGAATATGTAATCCGAGATATTATAACTGAACCACCTATGAAAGGGGAGGTAGTCAGGATGATTTGTGTTGTTGACCTCATTGGTATTCATATGATATAGTTTCTAGAACAATTTTTTTTCATGGCACTAATGAAATAACCAAGGAAATGTTGTTTCATTAGTATTATAATTTATTCATCAATTCCTCAAATACAAGGTGACACTAATTTTTCTGTGCTATTATATATGGTCGATTATGTGGTTATTTTATCAACAAGAGGTTATATGTGGTTTAGAACCTTATTAGGTGTTGAATAGACACTGTTCATGGTTTGAGGGGAACAATTTCATCTTATTATTTAAGGATCCTTATCCCTTTTGTTCAAGGCATTATATGAGATTTATCATGTGTTTGTTAAATTGGGTCTTCAAAATATTGTTCTATTTCAAGAAAAAAACATAACTCAATTGGATACTTCATTAGGATCCTACGTATCGATAGATCTTCCCAGATATTTACATCAAAAAATTTTATATATTGTTCTTGTGAGATAGGAGTGATAAATGATTAGTTTAAACCCTTCCATCAGTTAATGAGTTCATAAAACCCTATAATTTTCAAATTGGGTGTTGTTTTACAGGTTGAAGGCTGTCATCTTCCATAATGTGGGACTGAACTTGTAATGGAAATGAGAAATATTGTCATCCCATCCTATAAAAGATTGTGCTGGAAGGATACTGTACTAAATAATGAATGGCCCTATCTGAGTTCATAAAAAACACCAAAATTTAGTCACCTCTTACTGATCTCGATGACCCATCATCAGATGGAATTGGAATACATGGTGATTGAGATATTAATCAGGGTATCACACACCATCAATGGATGATAATTTAGTACTACTAAAATTTGGTGTGGGAAAAGTGTCATCCACCAACATGGGATATGGATTCTTCTTGAACAATATATCTATGTATCCCCCTTCCATTTCTTCCATTTATGTATCCATGGATTCAATGGAGTCAATAAATTCTAAAGGTACTGATGTTTGACCTATATTTCATCTATATGGAGTGGGTGTGGCCTAATGAGGTGTACCTATTTTCATCTCCGACGTATTCTCATTTATTGGGTAGAGTGGATAACTTCCATAAAAAGGGAGAGGATTACCTTGTAATGGGTGAAAATCATGAACATTTTTTATTTGCTCATTTTTCTATAATGGATGCACAAATTCATATCTAGTCTGGTTCTTATATTCTCATTTTGCAGAATGGTTTGATCTTTCCAAATATATAGGAGGAGGGATATTTTCATCTATATAAACATTATATATTATGGGAATATTTTCCCCGAGTAACTCCTCATTGAGTTGTTTGAGGTTCCAAATCTCATTCTCATATTATGCCATTTATCTCTCCCTAGAAGGAACATCGACTAACTACTTGAAAGGAGGTCTATAGCAACGGTTTCAATCTGTTGGTATAGGATGGAAATTTTTTGGCTAGTTAGGAAATGGTATAAGCCTATCCCAATGGTTCTACTTCAATCATTTGTATAAAGATCATTTATATTCATTATCTCAAGAGTTTCCAAACATCCATTGGTATATATTTATTCCAAAGTTTATTAACAATTCATATATAGTATAATTTCATAGTTTAATAATCGTATGAGTAAACAATTGGTAAATACCTGTATTTCAACACTATAGAAACAGTTTTAAATCCTCAGTATAGAGTTTTTAAAGAATTATACATAGAAGAAATCTACAATCTCCTCCATTACATATATCTGCCAACAACAAATAAAATAAAACAAAAGACCACCTGAAATTGCACCTAAAATTAGAGGACTCTTCAAACCATGGAATGTACCATAACAATGTGTTCCCTATTTCAATCTTCATATGACAAAAACTCTTCCTACTAACCCATTTCAATTTCTTTTGTGCAATCATCTCAAAATTTATACTTAACTCATCATTTTAAAAAAATGTTTTATAATCGTGTAGTCAATGTTTTTTTATCTACTATAATATTACATTATTAAAAATTATTTTGTTAAAATGACCTATAAAATGAACATTTATTGGGTAGAAAATATCTTTTACTTCCCATATAATCATTATACATCATTGTTGTGTTGATATTTTTGATTTATAAGTTTATTATTTACAACACTAATGATTTTATAAGAATAGGTTTTTGATGGTATGAACTAATTTTTATGGATGTATTTAACTAATGGTATTTAATGAAATTTAGTAGAATTCTTACTCAATTAGTGATTGAAGAAAACATCAAATAATTTATGGATTAAGGGATACAACATCATCACCCCCTATAGTGGGAGACCACTCACCTTTTAGAAAAATGGAATGAGATTTGTCAAAAGTGGCGCCCCATATTCTAAAGCATAAAAATACAATGTATCAGATTAATATTTAAATTAATTAGTATAATGAAAATTAATAACTTCATGTTCTTCAACCAAGTGTTTAACTATATTCTTTGGTGGATTTTGTGACTCAATGAAGGCTTCCTGGGTAGTGTGAAGGGCCATTGGGAATCTATTGAGTGTCTAATAAATGTCAATGTGATAAAATAATTTTCTATAATGTTGAAAAATGTTGTTTCTCTAAAAAATTATATTGGAAAATCCATGAGTAGTGGAATAGTTGACACCATAATGTCCTTGAATGGATTCCAAGAAACTATGGGATGATAATATAGAGATAGCATGGATGGGGATATGGGGATGGGCCATGGACATGGGTGGTTTTGGAAAAAATAGTGGTGTATTAGGCAAGGTTTCATGGATAAGGATGTGAAGGGTTTTGAAATAGCATTGATACCATGTAAAAAAGGGTATTAATAGAATCAAATTATAGATAAATAAAAACAATTCAATTAAAATCACTGACCTAATAAATTATTTGCATGTTTATTCATATATTAAATATTGAAATACCCTAACTACTCTATCAAAAAGGATAAAAATACATTAGTAAAAGGTAATATGATTAAAAAATATAGTATTTAGTATAACTGGGATAGGTATAATGTGAACTACCTAATCACACATATATTATTACACAACAAATCATCAAACATCAAATATTAGTAATATAATAAAAAAATTGTAATGGATCAAATTATCCCTTATCAGAATCATTGTCACTATCATCACTGTAATCATCAGCCTCATACTCTTCCTCATCCTCATCCATGCCCGCCCTCATCCCCATCATTATCATTTTCCACATCCTCTGCCTCATCCTCAGTGTCATCCCCAGCCTCATCCTTTCCCTCATCCTCCACCTAAGCATCTTCTTCTCCCTCGGTCTTTTCCTTGTCCTCAGCCTCAGCAACAACCTCATCCATGACCTCTTACTTGTCGTCGTCATCATGAGGAGTGACATTGTCACAAACACCACTAGTACTATTACATGGTGAATTATATATTTAATTCATTGAAAATATATATTAATCACATGATTTGATGACCACTAGTGGATGTGTTGGACAGAAAACATTCCTCAGTTTTGTAAATTCACTAGGATCCCAAACAGATATTTTTTCCACGTATGTGGAACTTTTTTCATCTCGTTCTTCCTCTGCATTAATATTTTTGAAATTGATGGAATTCCAACTATTATATAAAAAGGGTTAATACCTCATCAAGACTATACTCTTCCCAAGTCATTATCGAACTCCTCGAGGGTGATAATCTCCCTACACCTGATGTAAGTGATCATTTGTCTTAAAATTGTCTGGTTCTTGGAAATCAATGGACTCCAAAGAAGCCAGTTATAAATATAAATATCTCATTATGTTAATTAATAGATAATAATATTTTAAATCAACAATTTCAAAAATAAAATCTACTTTATTGTTTGTTTTTTAACCACACATCCATCTTTTTTCCTTCAACTCGAGAAAAACAAGTTTTCATGATCCACATGTTATTCAATGTTCAACACCTACCTCTAAAATGGACTTGAATATTGAAAACCATAATTAAAAATATATTAACAATAATGAATTTAATAACTAAAATTATTATAAAATTTTAGATAAAATATATAATCGAGGAAATAATATAATTTTCATGTTTTAAAGAAAAATTACAAACAATTTTGACACATGCATCCTTTCAAGATCTGGAATCATAGTATGCCCCAAAGTGTGGAGGTATTTCTTTAGCATCATTGTATTTTACTTTATTTTCAGATGATTCCAAAATAAAATTCAACAATAAAAAAAGATTTTATTAATGAAAAACATGAAATTTTTCATTTAAATACATCAAATGTAATTAATATCTTAATATTTATACTATTTCTGTGAGTAATAATTTTTTAATGTTGTCCTATTAGATAGTAATCCACAAAAATTACCTACTTTAACATTGTGACAACTCTAGCATGCTAGAAAATATACAAATCTCGCTTATTCACTCTCTAAATCTCACAAAAATCTATTAGACGTGCTGTTTGTGAACCCTCAGTATTGGTAAAATTAAACTGATGCTAACACCAACATATTAATTCATATAAACACAAATATAATATTATATTAAATGCAATATTTTTTTTTACCCATATAGTTTAAAAAAAATTCTCTGTGACATCATTTGGAAATTGTCACGATTAGATCTGTCTTCCATGAATTATGTCACAGTATTTAGATAACATCTCTAAAAAAATTGATATTGAAGCCCTATTTATTCGATCATTTGGATGCCTTCGCTACAGTAAACCATCAACTGGGTGTGGCAGTTCCACACCGAACACATTTGTGTACACCCCTGCCCTCGTCTCCTATAAGTAGATATATTCATTAGAAAAGAATAAAAGAATATATAAATACATATTAATATGATAATAAATTAAGGTAAACAAATTAATTACAGATTTAAAATATACATGTTGCAGTCATATAAATGGGAACCTCTGGATCCACTGCCACTAAAAGAACATCACCCTGTACTGGTGGAGTGGGTCCCATTGTATGCCCTATAGGAATATACTATGTCAGAGTAGGAGTTAAATAAGTAATATATAAGATCATAAAAAAATTAGTAGATGGTAATGAAGATGACAATGATGGATGAAAAACTACATAATATGGATGAAGAGTGAGAATCATCATGGTATTAGGAAAGGATGAGTGAGGAGGCTCTAATGTAAAGAGTGGTGAAACTGTGAGAGGACTAAATATCAAGTGTGTACCTAACAACATAGAGGGAACATAATGTGGGGTTGATGGTACGTCAGTGGGAGTGGTAGGGTCTAAATGGGTACACTAACTGGGGCTCCTAGCTCTCATACCACCCCCTTGTACAACCAGCCAAAGTACTGGGACAACCAATAGGCTTCTCGTTGAATAACATGCACCTAATTAGTGGTTCCTGCAAAAAAATTTAAATCAAAATTACTCATATGACCTTATATGATATTGATATTGATATAAATATATATATATATATATATATATATTTGTGTGAGTGTGTGTGTGAAATAAAATACTCACAACATGCAATAATGGAGGAATACCCATCTCTACCATTCAATGATTAATACCCGTCATCTTTTTTCATTATTTTACATCACATTGTATCATATCCTTTAATTGAAAACAAATATGGAAGTAAATAGAATATGATAAATAAAATGTAACAAAAAAAAAATTGGGACATGGAATATTTTTATTACATCATGTGGTTCATATTATTGGTTTGTACATTAGTTTTTAAATGGGTTAGTTCATTATTTTTATTGGTTTTTATTTTCATATACATTATTTAAATTTTTCCAATTCAATTCATATTGTTTTTTCATTCAATTTAATGGTTTTAGTTTTTATGTTTGGTAGGACTGAATTCATTTCAATTCAATATTATAAATTGAAACTCAATGAAAACTACAACTAGTAAATATTGAAATCATACATGAATGTATTGATGGATAAAAAATATTTTTTAATAAATAGTAAATCAATTTTTATAGAATAAACCTCAACAACTCATGTTGAGATAATCCAAATGAGCTGAGAACATAGGTGAATGCTTTTATATATTTCCCTCAACTACATCAGGTTCTCAATAAAATAAATCAATTTAATTATATTAATAATCATAAGAAATAAATGGATCGGGAACAATGGGAGTAGGGATGGTTTTGATTACATCATCACCATCATCAAAAATATGTTTTTCTATTACATCAATTATGACACAGAATTCATGTAGAAAATGATCATTGACATAAAAAATATTTATCTATTGATGCCAATACATATGGTTCATAGATATAATGTGTGTGAGTCATGTCAATAACATGTAATCCCCAATCACTAATGAATGTACCCTACCTCATCATCTAATCAAACAACTAACATTTCATCATAGTGACTCGACCATGATAGTAATAATCCAATATTATTATTTTTTCAATGACTCTATAATAAGATACACTTTCAAAATGAAGACTATTATTTGATGCACTAGAATAACGGTCTATTGTGGTAGTTATGATAACACCATCATGTTGTGTTCTCATGTTCATTGATCATTTAGTGATAACAAATCAGTACCAGTTTATCGCAATTGATTGACATTAACAAACCATGGTATTTAGACTAAAATAAAAGTTACTTATTTCTTCAACGACAGTGTCAACAGAAAATGTCGATAACTAAAATATAAAATAACATTAAACATAATGAAATATTGATTTTATTTGTTTATTAAATCGATATTTATAACTTTAATATCCACCAAGAAGAAAAAAAATTCCTATGAAAGGTGTCTATCTTTCTCATTGATAAAGAATGATTCTTTCTATTTATCATTTCATTATGTTCCCTATATACAAAAATATAAACATTTTAATTGATATATAAAATTACAAGAGATGAAATAAGATATACATGTTCAATTTAATTACATGATGTAGTCATCGAAAAAATCATAGTTGAAAAACACTATGCGATATGCCTTCCCCTGCTCTTCAATGCATAATTTCATCAATGTATATGATCTTGGAATTACCTTTATTTGAGGAAGTGACTTAAAAATGGATTCATCTTTCTCATCCTATTATTCTTCATTTCTCAGTGTTCTATTTATTACTACAGTATGATTAGATGAATACATTGATTAGAAAATCATAATTTCTTGAGAAAAGTCTATATTCATTATAGAACCTTCGGGATGATTCATATTCCAGAAATAAGATTTCAATGTGTACATATTTATTTTAGGCCAATACATATGATGAAAATAATCAAGTCCCCCAATATGTATTTTATTTGAAAGGGTTTATTGTTTTTTGTATCTCTATTACACTTATATAATGATCACATTCAAAATTTATATTGATATATCAATAATTATGTTTATGATGTTTTTTAATTCACATACATGAATCAAATATTATCCAAACAATCAATAATTAATTTTAGTATACACCATTCTTGGGAGAAGTTGTTTTATCAGGAAATTTTTTTCATATTGAGGTAGGGAACTTTACCTTGAGAAAGTGCACATTATATTCCAATAATTTTTTCAATTGATCAAGATCTAATTATTCGATGAAAATAAAAATTTTCAGACTTAATGTATAATATTGTTATAACATAGGCCTCTCATATATGAGAAATAAATATGATGAGGAGAACCAAAAAATTCCAGGTTTGGTGTAAAGGTTATTCAATTCAAATTATAATATTCTAGGAATTTTTTCAATTTCATGCTGGTGAATGAGTTAGATATTGATACTATAGACTCATATAGGATGATCAACCTGAATAAGGTATTGGGATTTCATTTAATATATCAAAAATATCGAGAGGTAGAAGGGCCTTGTTGAAGGATATTCATACTAGTTAATGAAGAGGCTCAACGCTAGATTGTCTATGTAGTTGAAGAGGAAATATTTTGGGGTGTCTAAGAAAATGAGGAATAATATATTGTATTTGGTAGAAGAACCTAGTGTAATTGAAGTATATACTATTGGATATATAAAAATTTTAGGACATATCTATTATAATCATTTATAATGGTTTAGTGGAGAATCAATTTTATTGAGTATAACTATCATTGAAAAGAGTAAGTCATTGTACCAAACATTATAAATAATGTGTTATGTAATATACATTATAATATCATCAAATGAGGTTTTGATATGGTATATAATTGACTGGATAAATAAACAAAAAAAATATTCATGTTGAATTAAAATAAAAATATTCATGAAACTAAACCACTGATTCACCTACTCCCCTTAGTGGAAAATCTATATTGGTGATGTAGAATATGAAAACTAGATATTTTGTGGATAATGGATATTATATACTCTGACATATATATGTCATATATCTATTTTTAGTTAATTTTAAACTACTATAGCAACAACAATCTCATTACTTATCCTCCTCACTTATTCTTCACAACATTATTTGATCACATCAGCTCCATAAAAATATTTATATAATCCCTCAAATTTCTAATTTTCTTGACCACCTCAATGCTACCCTAAATCAAAATTCATCTAAAATATTTATCATCGAACATATGACGCCACTCTCCTCTATGATTCCACACCAAGATACTTTTCCTCATCAACCCATTTCCCTTGCAGATTTAACCCCAAATTTTTCCACCACTATATAAATATTGATTTATCCCCTAGTAGGCCACATTTCCTTCCCCTTTAAATGACTCACCACAAAGACATTGAGTTCCAAAATATATTTTTATTGTATCACTATAATTTTGGATAATTGATTCATGATGGCTGTAAACTTTTAGTAGTGTTATGAATAGGGTTGTATATGATGGGTGTGTTACAATAAATTTTGTTGTTTTATTTAGAATTTCATAACAGTGGGTAGAAGAACCATATGGGTTTACACATAAATGGGGGACTATGGTGGATTTAATATAACAAATATATATATATATATACTATTTTTATTATTTGATAATATATAGTAGAAGAATATTATTGATGGGTCTGATTTTTAATCAACATCCCAATAGTTTATTGGAAATTAGAAGCAAATTAAATTATTTTGAATATATAATATATATATGTATATTATATATATATAATTATTTTTCCTATGTATGAAAATATGGAAGAAAAAAATTATGAATATCTTGTATAATAATATTTCATATAATGATTATTCATGGATAAAAATTATTAATGGAATTATTATTTGGATTTGAAGGTAAATTTAAACAGCAAGATGAAGAGGGGTCGGATCATTGACTCTGAAAAGGGTGAAATAAATTAAAAAACAATGTAATTGAGCTTTTATTTCATTCACAGATTTAATAATCCATTTTTCATATAATATGATTACAATATTTAGGGTAATTGTTTCCTGATTAGATGAATTTTATTTTAAATTAGCATGACGCCCCATATCATCTAATGATTTTGGAACATTCATGTATCATTATAATGGTTTCTATAACACCCCAAGATTTTATGAAATTTTTTTCCAAAAAAATACAGTTTATTTTATAAATTGTTTTACATGAAACCCCTAGTTGTAATGAACTTTAATATAGTGTATTATGATAATCGAGCTATTAATTCAGTGGGTATTAGTATGAATACCCAAATTGTGAAATTTAAGTTTTTGAGACATGGATAATATAATATCTTTTTTATCAACTCATCATAAATTAAAATAACAATCCATTTAAAATAAAATAAATGTTTTTATCATAAAAAATATTCATGAACACAAAGTGTTTTTATCTTTATTGATAAATTTTTTCAATATTTATTTAATATTTTAATGATATGTATGAATTATATTTGAAATTCATATAATATTTTTTCTAGGGAAGGGATAAAAATAAAATAATATTTCTCCCAAAAAAATTATTTTCTATAAATCTGTATAATCACATTTTTAGTACATATTTTAACATTAGTTATTTCTCTAAATTTATAAAAATTATTTATAAAAAAATTATTTTAGAAGCCAAAATTATGAATATTCATATAGTGTTTTTTATAATTTTATTAATTCAGTAAAATTTTGATGAATATTTAGAAATCCTGATTTTTATTGAAAATTTTATTTTTATTTAATGAATTAATGAATTTATATATTTTATAAAACAATTCAAATAAAAAAATATTTTAAAAATATTATTAAGAATAAAATTTATGGAATTGAATGTAATATTTTGGTTTGTTTTGTAATTTAAACTTTTTATATTTGAAAAATCATTTTCATTAGATAACCATTTTTTTATCATTTCAGTGAGATAAGTTTTAAATCACACTCTTTAACTTCTGTGTGTATAGTAGGTAAAATTAATTCAATATTTTTTAAAAATAAATTATATTAAATAATGAGAATAAATTGTTTTATTTTAATAATTAATACTAAAATCACTAAATTTAATTTTCTCTGTTATAGATTAAATAGTGTTACTAGGTGTAAAATAAAAAGGTAAGGGTATTTTTTTCGAACTATACTTCCCCAAATTGAATATTAGCGCCATATATAGTAATTAATTTTTTTTCACCTTAAAATATATTTCCATTTTGAAGCAAATTACTAGGAAATGAATTTATCATTTTGTATTCTTTGGTGAAATTTCCTAGAGGTTTCTATTTGGGTTCCCCCCAACTTATGAAATGACACATCCTCTCCTCTATTATCCACATATAAGGACCATTTTAGATCGTCCAATGCCTTAAAAAATACCATACTTTCTTCCCACAACAGACCCTATAGACATATTTCCTTATTAATCCCTCCTAAAACATATTTAGGTGTATACATAAACACGTTCCCTAAAAAAGAGGTATATCACTTAACCGTGCATTTGTCATTTTATATGTTCTTCAAAATCATTCAAATATTTATTATTATCTAAATTATATTTATATTTTTCTATCATAATGAAATAACATGTATTAATATCCTCTTCCATCAAATGGGAAACAAAACTATTTATCATGTGTATAGAGTACTACCACCTCAAGTATCGATGAAATTTATTTTCCATCACCACCTTGCACATATTGATATATTTTTTGATTTAATTTATATGTATTATATTTAATAAATTATCATATTTTTTATTTATTATATCACATATTTCGTCTAAACGTCCAATCCATTTGAAAATTATAATGTTACCTAGGAATATGTCTAGACTACCCCTCAACGAATTTATTTGATATGTTTCTAAAATTATTTTAAAACCAACAATAATATGGATAGATTTGATGAATAAATAAAATATCTACGATATAAAAACTATTATTTAACGTTTTATTAATATTTACCTATGTTTTCGATCCACTCGCTGAGATCATGAAAACAATGTTCATGCATACGTACAACTTACTATAAAATTTCTATATATAATTTTTATGGATGAATAAAATATGAATATGGTGAATATATTTTATATTTATATCATGATTAAAATTATAACCATTATTAAAATCTAATTAAGTTACACTAACCAAAACAACCAAACAAAGTGATACATGAATGAAAAAATTATTTTTGGATGCCGTGTTTTTTAACAAATAATTATTAGCGAAAGGGTGAAAAAATAGAATAAGACTACTGTCATATATTTTTCAATGTCTTATTTTTAAATACAATATGGATTAATTTATAGAATATATAATGAGGATGCATTCAATTACGAGGACTGATGTTCCCGGAATAACTATTTGAAATATATTTTAATACTAAATAGCACAAACGCAGGGTATTCCTAAAAATGTGGAAGAAAATTAAGTGGGTTCCTAGATTATAAATTTGGTGGCACCATTGCATTAAAGAGAATTGTTTTACATTAGGTGTGAACTAACATATTATCGTCATGAGTCGAATATGGAATTTCATCATAGTCACTTAAATGAACAAAATAAATTAATAAAACTAATAATATTTAGTTGACTTAGAGACAAAACAATTTTATATTTATTATTATCCGTATTCAATAGATCTCGGGTTAGACTCATAACCCTAGAAACCTTTGGAGACATTGTACATAGTTAAAAGAATAACTATCTCCAGCAGGTAATGTGGAAATTTAGATCCAAAATTGGCGGGCACCAATCTTGATAGATCTCACCAATAAGGATAACACGATGACCGATATTTTTCAGGGAATGATCTGAATTGATGTAGTATGTGTTATATGGATTTCCTTTCACGATTATTGATTCCTATGATGAACATAGACTAATCCACGAATAGATTTTCCCTTTGAGTTATCATATTCGCAGGATGTGTATCTTTGTGGAATTTAATAGTTATTGATAGTTCAGATTTGTTTGGATTCATTACCGTTCTAATGGTGATGAAATATTATTAACACGAACATCAATTGGGGTCCACCCTAATCATTGTTTTGTATTAATATCCTAATTAATGCATTCTTTGCCATTCATGATTCATTATTCCCATGCTTTGAACCCCATGAGAACAGTCGATCATTGTGCCATTGATTCTTGGGACAACAATAAATAACCATAGATCCAACATTGGGATGACTCGATAGAATTTTGATAGTGGGTGAGGAAGTGAATTGGACGATGGTGTGTTCTGAATCCAAATTCTTCAGAAGAAATGAAGAACAATTATGATCATTTTGTTCTCCCATTTAAGGCTCATGTTCCATTGATTTGGTGTTAATGTGACCATAATATGTTGGATATCAATTTTCCAGGTTAACGTTTCAACGAATTAAAATACGAGTGATCGATAGTGCGAGAAGAAGGAAAAGGATGGGATTTTGGAAAACTAATACACATTGTGTGTAGTCACTGACTACACGGTGTGTAGTCCATAGATTAACAACTCAATGTGAACATGGGAAGTACATAGATGCTAGGTAGAGTACATGGGATTCCTACAAGACATGTACTCCCCCACACGACATGGCCTTGACCAAGTACATAGACTACCCCATTGACTGGAACATGGTAATCGATACACAGGATGATTTTGGGTACTGGGACACGACCAGAGTACACATGCCGACCCCCATATGTACGGACACAAAATGTAACCCTTACTACATCCCTTTTACACCACTTCTACATTACATGGTTTAAATTACATGGACCATTGTAAATGTGTATTACACGGTTCAAGGTACATGTCATGATACCCAACTATACACTATGGGCCCCTTCTGTATGGATTGATTTACTTTTTATCTGTATCATGGATAGGATTCATTAAGGTTTCCCCATTTTTGTTTCCATAAATGTAGGTATGAATCATTTTTGACCCATAAAACTATAATCCCATATGAAAAAATTCTTAGATAATTTTTTGGAATCCCTTTGAGAGGCCTAGAGTTTGATCTTCTATTCTTCTTTGTTTCCTTGATGGAATTATTTGTATCAAAGTGTCCAAAAATACACGAGATATCATTATCTACTTAGATGATTAATATATATTGATCTATAGTAATCACCCCATGACCTTGGATGTGATCCCCGTATGTTGTATCATATTCTCTTCAGATCTATCAAAATATCTCTCTCATGATGCATCATGGTGAGTAGTACCTCTCGGACGGACATCGTTCGTGCTATCAGACTCGAGAGTGTGTTCTCCTGAATGAGTTCTTTGTGGAATATTTGAGCTGAATTTATATTGGGCGTATATTGTCGTTGTGACATTCCTCTACAATGTGTGTCTTGGATAGATTATATCTAGATATTCTTGTTATATGTAATTTATACATATACATATGTAGAGATGATGATATTTTATTATATGGCTTTGTGGATTCATGGTGTCCTACCAATTATTGTTATAATCACCCCTGACATGGTTTTACCATACATGTCATGTCTTCTGATGACTATTGTCCTTTTGTTGGAGTCCTATGCTGACCAAGACCATACATTTCATAGTTAGATCAGACATACTATGGTGTGTTCCTGTAGCTTCAAACTATAATCCCGTTAACATTTAAATAAATTTTGGACACTTTTTACATAATTCTTTTTACTAGACATGTGTTTGGACCGATTTACATTACTCTAATTAATTTTATATTCTAGTTTTGGGATATAAATGTATGCATGAATTTGTTTCTTAGTTGTTTTTACATTCCATCATTTTTTGGGCATTGAGATCTGTGTGTGTTTACAAGTACATATGAAATTCCTCCCAAGTTAGTTATATTCCTACATGGTGCTAGTTAGTACCCCTAGACTATTGGAGATGGTATTGGGGAGTCAAAACATACTCACAACTAGAACATGTTTTCATAGTGTGGTATTAGAGGTATGTAGGTTCTACTTTATGATTAGAAGTCTTTGAGATTGGTTTGGGGAAATAATGTTAAGTGTTTTGAGTTTTAATTTTCAACTAGGGACTATTGTGCTGGTGTTCCAGCCAACGTATCCATACAGTAGGACCATGATATCCTTCTTTTTGACTAAATAAATTAGAAAATTGGGTTCATTTAAAATAATGGTACATGCATCATATATGAATGGGTTGTGGTTTTCATGTCCTTATTAAGTCATCTATATAGATATACTAATTAACTACTGTATATATTACAATTTAGCGATGACTTGGTAATGTATAACAACTAGGATTCGGTATCATGATCATGAGGATGACCCCCTAAGTGATGAGGTGTCAATACAGAGACTAGTTCCCCATATGTTACCTATAGGTAGTCAACCAACCATACCACCACTTGTAAAGAAGCATGTGGTTCCCATAGTACCATCATACGAGGAGTAAAATCTTAGTATGCTTCTTGAGTTTCAATGAAAAATACCCCTCAAGTTCCTAAGATATTCCAAAACACTAGAAGATAAAGTCTAGATTGTAGTGATGACCATGGTATTGTTTCTAGTCAGGACACCCACAGATCAGATGGATTTCATGCAGGCGAGCCTTCTTTTTGGCTCACGTGAAAATTGTAGGAATTTGGTTTCCCAGAATCCGGATGAGGCGATTCATTCATGGACAGAGTTTGAGAACATCTTCATATTGGACATCTCACTAGTTATAATAAGTGATATGCATATTTTGGAGCTTCTCTTTCCCTAGTAGGGAAGCATTTTAGTAGCTAATTATTCATCGATGTTTACCAACCATTATAATTACTAGAAGATTATGGTTTTAGATTATTACATCAGGGATAAAACCTTCGTGTGTGGTCTGTGTAGATAAATTTGAGCTACTGATATCTCGCTTTTATTAACAAGACATGATGGGGTTCTTGAGCATGATTTGGTGGTTGAAAGCTTCATGGATGAGCAAATAAAGCTGGTGATGGTTCGTAGTGGGAATGAAGGATAAAATACATTGTAATCAAGAAGTTGATGTTAGACTTAAAGACCCGATCATGAGATATTCTTAAAGAGGTGGTCCGAAAACAGATGATTAGTAGTTTTGGAATCACATGGTGGGTTCTTATCAGCCTATAGAGAGGAGTTAATATTCATATGACGGTAGGGTACATATCACATGAGATTTTCTAACTTGACCTACTGCTGATTGGGAAACTGGAGAAGGACCCCTAAAGAAGTTATAATGATCAGACAAGAATATATGTTGAGAGAATGATGTGTGTGATGAATCAGGAGATTAGTGGGAGGTTGTCAATGTTTCAACTTTTTACAATGACAACCACTATGTGATCTGTGCCCAGCTTAGGGAGCTGGAGAACATAGGCGGGGACAACTATATGTTGTTGAGGATTTTGACTTAGAAGATATAGGAATCATGGAAGATATGACCTATTTGTTTTCTACTTTAGGTGTAGTACTGATACACACATGTTCTAGTCATTCCATTATCTCCAAATAAATTGTATGGAAACTAGGGATTCTAGTTATTCCATTGAATCGATCATTATGTTCCTATAAACTTATTAGAGAGTACTCAGTGATCACACAACTATGGAAAAATTGTGACCTGACCCTCAGAGGTGAGAGTATTAGACAAAACCACTTCGTAATAGTTTCAACGACTTATGAACTCATTCATGGAATGAATTGGTTGTCTATATTCCATTATCAAATAGGCTATTTAAAGGGAAGGTTGCGGTGTGTCCACAATGATGGAATGAGGTTTTACATCTTGAGGGAAATGGATTCCGAAAACAAAGAAGATATAATAATACATAAGAGTGTGAAACTAATTAGTCATCAGTTAGAAAGATTGTCCCTCAATGTAGTGATGTTATGAGATTCCAGTTTCTTATAGTGGTGGCTGGGTATGAGGAAGTATTTCCTGAGGATGTTCTAGGTTTACCTCCCCACCTATTTATAGACTTATAAATTGATGTAAACCCTGGGATGACAATGATATCTTCACTTGGATATCAGATGGATCTCACATAACATTGTGAGATGAGGGTGAAATTAGTGGACTTGTAGTGGAAGGGCTTCATGATACCCAGTGTTTCATCGTGGGAAGCCACACTTTTTTTGAAATATGAAGAAAAGGGATTGATGTTGTGTTTATACTATCAACTCTTAAATAATCATCCCATGAAGAATATATATCTAGTAATGATGATTAGTGAAGTCTTTGATCAATTAAGAGGGGTACGATGGTTCTCAAATGTTGACCATTAATCGGGCTATCACCAGCTATAAGTACGATACAAGGATATTCCAAAAATTACATTAACATATATTTATGGTCATTTTGAGTACATGTTGTTTCCCTTTGGAATGATGAACACCCCAGTAGTGTTCAAGAGACCTATGAATATGATATTTCAGCCTTAATTAGACGAGTTTTTGGTAGTCCTCTTCAACGATATCTTATGTACTCAAAGTCTGTGGAGGATAATAAAATTACACATAATGATAGTTCTTGATGTAATCTGAGAGAACCATATTTACATAATGACATAAAAGTGTCAATTATTGATTCATGAGGTCTAGTTTTTTTGGAAATGTGATCAATGTAGATGGAGTGGCTGTGGACATGGCCATGGTTTAGGTGGTGTTATGCGGGTGATTGGAATTGTATCCGTTTATTTTTGAGGTTCCCACTTACCCAAAAAGTTGCATTTAAAAATGACAAAAAAAAGGGATTTGGAAAATCTTTCTATTACTATAGATTAATACCTGATTTCATTATGAATTTTGAACCGATTCAAGCTTTAAATCGAGCGTGGTAGCATTTTTTGTGGACAGAGAATTGGTGACAGGCATTCAATAGTTGAGGCAGAGTTTGACGAGTGCTCTAATAAAGTGAATTTTTGAGAGGGGTGTTGAGTATGTAGTGTTCTGTGATGCATCAAGAACAATATTTCTTTTTTCTGATGATGTGGTATATCGTGATTTCCTATGTTTCACACCAGTTGATACCATATGGGAAGAATTGTGTGACCCATGATCCTGAGTTAGTAGTGATAGTCTTCACATTTTACATGTGGAAATACTACCTAATGGAAAAATAGATTATTATCTACTAAGACCATAAAAATATCAATATATCATCTATTGTAAGGATATATTCATGTGATTTAGGAAATGGATAGTGATACTCATGAATTATGACTTCATGATTGTCTCTACTCTAGGGAAGGGGAATGTTGTATCATATGCTCTCAGTAGGAGATCTAATTAAAAATTGTTGAAACATGAGGTAGTGTTGTTTGACTCTTTTCTATTATCTGTATTGGATGGAGATGGATCAATATAACTCAAATTTATGGTTTTCACACCCCACACTTATAAAAATTTAGCAAGTCACACATTTGGGATACCGACAGTGAGATTGTACATGCTCAGATATACATAAGACAATCTATTAAATTATATTCAAATGTTGGGGAACCCATTATTTTTTTCATAGGACAAATAGTAGTACCAGTGATGTTGTGGGAGGAAATTTTGAGGGATTTTCATAAATATCTTTTGGCGGTACATTGAAGAAGGGAAATTATATAGTAGGACCTTCCACATTATTTTTTGTGGTCAAGGATGAGGATAAGAGTTATAGAGTTTGTTTGTTGATGCCTTACATTTTAGCATATAAATAATGAGAACCATTTTTATGTGGGTTTAGATCAACACCTTGAGGTTCCATAATTGAATTGTGATGGGATATACATTGACTTCATGATGGGAATATCACATATGTCCAATGGACACGATGACATATAAGTGTTCATTCACTTACTCACCCAGACATCCCACTTCCTCACTGTCTATGAATAGTATTTGTACAGAGTTTGGGATGCCTCTACATTCATGAGATAGTGTAACTCTATGGAAATACATTAACTATTTTTCTTTATAGTGATTTTATCTTTACAACACAATTGTGGAATGGATTATAGGAGGTGTTTGGGAACTAGTTACACTTGAGTTTAGAGTCTCACCCGTAAAATAGTGGCCAGAAGAAACAAACCATTCAGGTTCTGGAGGACATGATATGATCTTGCTTGTTAGAAATTGAGTATTGCTGGGATGATCACCTACCCTTGGTGGATTTTTTATAAAATAATATCTACCATTCCACCATTGGAATGGAGCTATTTGAGGCTATGTATGGGTGACACTACAGGTCACCAGTTTTCTGTACTCGCCTAGAAGAGTCAATACTCATGGGTCTGGATTTTGTATGAGCTACTATTGAGATGGTGCAGATCATATATAAGTATATAGTGACCACACATTTCCATTAAGAGTCTTATGATGATAGGAGAATAGGGTATTTGGAGTTTGATGAAGGAGAATAGGTGTTCTTACAAGATTCACCTCGACATGGATTATGGAGATTTTCCCAGGGAGATAAGCTATCATCGAGTTTCATCATCCCTTTTCAGATACTTCATAGTTTTGGAAAGGTGGTTTTATGATTATCTATATCCTCTCAATTAGGCATAGTAGACTAAATCATCCATATGTCGCAGCTGGGGAGGATTGTGCATGACATATCTCACCTCACTGACCAGGGAATGTTAGACATCGAGGATGGAGTGACTTTTTCGGAGTACCATTTGGATATTAAGGATCAGTAGGAGAAGATTCTATTTTTTATTATAAATTCCATTTGTTCATATCTGATGATTTCATTATAATATACATGAGATCACATGGGAGAGGAAGACTTCGATTCGTGTTCAATACCATAATTTTTTTGAGTAGACCATGTTCTGGATTATAGAGGAGATAAAGACCCATGGTTGGATGAATGTAGTGTAGCATACATTTCTAGGTAATATTTCTATGTATTATATGAACTACTTTTAAAACTAGGCACATATACGAAAGAAAGAACCCTTCCAGTCAATTATCCTAACCATGCATCGCATGAAAAATCTAAAAGGATATAATTCATCAAGGCACTCAAGGGTTTGTTAATAATAAAGACTACAACTTCGTAGCCTCAAATTTTTATAAAGTTGGATGATGGTGGATTTTGAGTAGAGGCCGATTCAAAGGTACTTAAACAAAAAAACTAAATGTGTATGTTTTCAGTTATGGCTCGCATTTTTTACTTATAATGTGATAAAAAATTGTCATATTTGGATCTAAAACCCCATATTTCTAACTATTTGGGATTTTTAAATTAGAAAAAAGTCCCTCTAGGTAATGGATATTTTCATATCCTACTTACCTCCCATGATGAATTATACTGGGTATGGAAGATAGGTAATATTCAACTTAAACCTGGCCCATTGCGTATCTCTGAATGGGATTTTTCATTAAACATGAACACTCATAGGAACACTATGGAGTATATTTGGGATAGATTATATAACCTTAATTGGGTTTTCTAGTACCCTAAGATCCTAAAGGATATATCCTCTTTCATTGGTATTCCACTTAAGATTGATCATAAATGGGGAGCTAGTTATATTTTTGAGAGTAATGGTTTATATTAATATGAAATATGAGCTACCAAAAAGTATTTATTTTAATGATAATGATTATAGGACTGGGGAGAAGTTTTAATTAGAGTGTAAGCCTCTATAATGTGAGTATAGATAAATCATAGAACATTAAATTCTAAACTTTAGAGTGCTGAGGAAACTGGTCACCCAACATAACAAAACTGAATCGTCCAAAGTCAAGGGAAAAAAGAAAGAACAATAAATTCTCTTAGATAATCCAAATCCCTCTAGGAATAAAGATTAAAAAATGGGCAGAAAATCAAAGACATTAAATCCCACAAGGGTTGATGTAGGAAATTATTCGGTGGATTTAGTGGAAGAACATGAAAATAAAACTGAAGAGAAATGATTAGCTGTAAAAATTCAAGTACGTATCGTGGAGATCATCAAAAAGTTCTGAAGTGAACATGAAACTATGATTTTAGACTCAAAAAAGAATATCCCTAGCACCCCCATATTGGATACTAATCATCCATGGGTTCTTACAAAAAATGGGTTAAATTAAATCATTTCAGTGCCCCCTACATTTGATTTGATTGATTAGAATGTTGGTCTCTCAATGACCACATCGAGTGGGGATCATGGAACCTCTTTTGACCCAAGTGAATCTATCAATGATGAGCGGAAAGAATCCCCATAATACACAATGTACTAAGGAAATCAACGTTAATAATAATGAATGGAAATTTACTAACAATATTCAAACCGAAAATGATAGCAAAGAAGCTTCTATTGATAATATTTTATCTCCCACTAACATGATTTCATGTGATGATAATGGAAACAGCATTTTACTACTATAGATTTTACAATAATCACACACATCCCATTGAATTTTGGCTGACTTTATATCCAATATATACCTTCCTATCTCAAATGAGAAGCCATTGAGTATATATAACAGTCAACTGGTTTCTCCTTCAAATACAAAGTTGTGTGAAACAATATCTCTTGAAGATAGTTCATGTGCTACTAGAATCTTCCATGTTTCTCATATATGAAATCATGATAAAAAACAATCCTGCATAAGGACAATGCTCCTAGGATATCTTCCAGAATGAAGGGCTATGGGAAAAAGATAAAATGGATATCCAACCCCCAAAATCGGTTTTAAAGTTCATTTGGAATTGTTAGGGTACAATAAACCCGAACACATTAACTCTTTTAAAAAAATTTTAAAAAATCATCATCATATTTTTTTTCAATTGCTGATCCAAAAATATTGTTTATATATAAATAATTCCATATAATCCAGTTTAGTTATATATTCATAGAATCAGCTAAAAATGGCTCCTCTGTTGAGACACATTGGTTATTTTTTCACTCTTCATTATAGCGTGTTATCATTTTTAATATTTATAAGAAATCAATTAACTATAATTTTCTGTTTGATCACTTGAAAATCTACTGTAACATTATTTATACTATGAATAGATACCAATATAGAATACCCCTTTAGAATGATCTCTACCACCTAAGCAATAACATTCATGACCCTTGGTTTTTAGTGGGTGACATTAATTCTATTCAAGCCACAAGTGATAAAATTAGCCCATCTCAATCCCCTATTTCATCAAGCAAATTTAAAAGCCATATAAAGAATAATAATCGTATTGAAATTAATCTCCTCGGTGCAATGTATATGTGGTATAGAAAACATTACAATTGAGTGGATTCTAGCAAATATGATAGATCTTTCAAAAATATTCTATCCCTGGATAAATGGGAAACATCTTTATATTCACCGTTTCTAAGCATAATTCTGGCCACCATCCTATCCTACTCAACATCTCATTCAATAACCCCATGTATATTTTTCCTTTCATATATATCATAGATTGTTCTTCAGACTACGATTGTTCTATCATTATAAAAACTTCATGGTCCACTATATATAGTTGCAATATTAATTTTTCTTGTATCAATTAATTAAAAAATTTAAAACACATTCTTAGATAATGGTGTAGATAAAAATCTAATCAAATAGACAATGACATCCCTATTTTAGAGAAGGAACATTCCAAAATTCAGAAAACCACTACTTGTACTAATTTTTCTTCTCATATACCACTCATGGTCAATATTAATATGAATTTTGTTTCCTTTCTCACATTCAAGCATACAATTTGAGTTTTTAAAAAGCTAAATGGTTAACTACTGGGACACAAATATTAGTCTCATAAATTACCATCAATGGAATAAAAAAGAGTGTATGACTCTAGCCTTTCTAGGAGATAGAGAAATCCTTATTGAAATTAATGAAGGCATTTTTAATCATGTTTTCTCTTACATTGAAAATATTTTCAATGGGGTGACATTAATGAAGACCTTTTACCTGATGTCACATTGATCATGGTGAAACAATATGGTAAATTCTTTCTCAATATCATTCTAATTGATTATGAGATTAGAGACACAATCATTTGCTAAATCTAGAAATTTATCCAGGTCTTAATGGATTATATAATGGATTCTATCGGCAATTTTTGGATTCAATTCAAGGTGATATTTGTATATTGGTAAAGAATTTCCAATGTAAAGGTATTCTCTCCCATGGTATGAACTCCCAAATCCTCTTTTTATTCCTCAACGTCCTCATGCTTTATAGATTCATTTCATCATGAATATTTCCCTTATTAATACTATTTATAAAATCATTACAAAGATTATTTTTAATAGAATTTCATTAATCATCCATAATATTTTCTCTTGGAATAAAATTGGTTTTTTGAAAGGAATGTCCATATCTTATTGTATATTCCTTGCCTCAGAATACAATAACATAATAAATAATGATATTTGAGGTAGAAATATTTCCATCAAATAATATATTTGGAATTCTTTTGATACCATGGATTGGAGTTTTATTTTCAATTTTCTGCATGTATTTGTGTTTAATGACTATTTTATTAGTATAATATAAATTATTTTCTATTTGACCTTATTTTCAATAATTATTAATGGATATCATAATGGATACATTAAATGAATCAAAGGAGTTAGACATGGTGACACCTGATTATCCATTCTATTCTCTATTTCTGAAAATTACATAAACATATTAGTCACTAATCTTGTGGATCAAAACAATATTTAACTGATACATATGTCCATGAATTTTAGTTCAGCCACAAACTCTTATACATTGATGAAATCTCCCTTTTTAAAATGTTGATAAATGAAATACCATTAATCCTAAATGTCAACTCTAACATTAAGATGATGTTTTTGGGAAAACCATCGGATAGTGAAAAATTTACATCATTACTTGGTAATAGGTTTCCATCTAACAGAAAATAAAATATGTTCAATGTTTTATGAATAGAATAAGGATCCATCACTTTCATCTATATTGGTGTTAAAATTTTTTGGGGCAGACCCATGTATAGTTAGTTTTCTACAAATGTTGACCAAGTCCTCCACCAACTCCCTTCATGGAAAAAGAAGTCCCTCCCCATGGATGGAAAGATATGTAACATCACATATAAATAATGAATAAGTAACTTTTCATATTTTTTAATATTTGTGAATTAAATATTAATTTTACATTAAAGGGGATGATATGTTTGATAACGTACACGATATACAACAACGCATTTCTTTGAAATCTTACATTGCACACTAATAATATAATATTATTATTTTAAATGGTAGTTAACTCCTAGACGTTGTATTGGTAGGAATTAAAAAAACTAAATACAATATTATTATACATGTTTGTTAAATGTATTTACATTTATACAATAAAATTTAGAGGCATAAAATGTGAAAGAATTTAATTTTAAGCATAATTTACATAAAAAGGTCGATTTACCGCCTTTTAATATAGTACCCTATTTAAATATAGTTTTGTTCACTTTAATACATTATACATGACCAAATAAAATCCTTCATTAGAATGAGGGCATCAAAATTTACTTTGTGTACATTTTTTGAATTTTTCCGATAAAATTCATTTTTTAATGAATTGTGAAAAAAATTGTATTTTAATTCAAAACTATGTTTTAATCTAAATTTATTATATGGTTAGATAATTTTTTTAGTTGGTTTTAAAGTGTAATTAAAACATATGTTTACCACTTATTCCAATTTTGGTCACTGGAATTGATTTCATTTTGAAATTTGACATAAACAAGTGTCAATCTTTTGATAGTTATTGTTTCTTAAAAACATGCTATTTGTTTTAACAATAGGAATAAATTTTAAAATTAAATAATTCCACATTAATGATTATAATTTGGAAAAATAAACATCATTTTTTAATTATTAATATCAAATAAATCTGTGGCTGAATTTTTGGATTTGTTTTGAAAATATTCAATTTTTCATTAATAGTGAAACCACTTAGTAGTAGTTAAAAAACGGACTTTTTCATTTAATTGAATTTTTAACACTTCTATGAAATGAATTTTGAAAATACTACATACATGGTTTTTATTATTATGTAAAATGAGGTTCAATAGGATGAAAATAATTTATGATGAATAGTAACTTTTGACTTTTATTTACCGTTGTTAAAGTTAAATAAGGTAATTCAATGTAAAAAGAATATTGTAATATTTCAAAATTACCTTAAAACTTATCCAAAACTTGTTGGATGAGTCATGGCCAACCATGGTCATGTTTGGGTCTATTTTGGGACCCCATGGAGCAATTTAAGAGTGATAATGACACTTTAGATTAATTAATTTAAAGTAAATCCAAAAATGAAAAAAACAATCTTTAAGTTAATTAATTTATATATGGTGTTATATAAGACATATTATCAACTATAACTATTATGTATAAATCTAAAAATATTCCCTACATGATATATTTTTTATTAAAATTTTTAGACAAAAAAAATTAAATTATATATGACAATATAATGATAAAGTGTTTACCTCATTAATAAATGATTAAAATAGTTAAAATTGTAAGGATTAAAATTTTATCCAAATCCTATCCAATTTCTATTATATGATTTTATATAAACCATAAATCATCTTATATTCGACTATAATGATTTTCGGACCCTTAGAAACTAAATATCATTATATAATAAAATAATATTTTCAGGCTTTCCTAAAGAGCTCCTCCTTTCCCTTATAAAAGAAGACCACTTATAACCAATTCCTCACACCTCTCAAACCTTTAGGCTTGTCCAAAATCATAAGAATTAAGCTCCCTACATCCATATACTTTACTTAGAATCCATAACTTAGGCAGAAGGCACTTAAATAATTCCTTCTGGTTCAAACCAAAATAACTTACCCAAATTAAAGGTAACAGTTTCTCTTAAATTCTTTTGTTTTATTTTGTTTTATAATACTTCTCTAACCACTAAACACTTTTTATTAATTTCATTTAGAGAAAAAAATAATCCTAAATATACTAGGATGTTTTAATTATATGGATTCAAAATACACTTACATACACCTCCTTCTAATGCGTGAAAAACATAATGTTTCTGTGGATGGAAAACTAACGCCTCATGAAACGATGGTTGTTCATTTACCTCATACCTCCTATCATGGTGGACATTAATATAGAACTGTATTTATATATGATATATATTATGATTATATTTTCTTTATAATTCTGTAATTTACATTTATATCCTACCTTTATGGTTTTTATTATGGGTAAACGCGATAATTTCATTTGAGGAAATGCGGACTACCGCCCCCTCAAAATGATATGACCTATTAATTCCAAATGTGGGATGTTTAAAGGATGGAGTTAATGATATTATATATTATATTATATTGGAATAATAATATACCTTTGTATCATTATGTTTTAATATCATTAAAATAAGAAATACAAATGAATGTAGCGTTAATGTGTATGTACGTCCTACTGTCTCGATGAACGGTGCATCTGATTTCATATCCCCAAAATGTTATGTACTATTATAAATACATATATATAATTGTTATATATGATTTATATTATATAAAAATCATTAATATCATTCTATAGATAATGGAAAATTCTCCACAAGGAAAAATTGTAAATATAGAAAGATCACTTTTGACTCAAGTTCCGAACATCGATTAAATATCCAATATGAACTCAAATGATTAACCAATTGTTATAGAAAGATAATAAGTCATATAAAATGAATAATAAAATTTATAAATATTCTTATGTAAGTATATATTATCTTATGTTTATTATTCAGGATGAACATGGAATAAACGAGTCATGTAGGACACGATGTAAGTGATTTCTTATTTCACTTTTAATTCTATGAGATTTACATTGTTCTCCACTAATTTTTTTAATTTGTTGTATTGTTTAAAGACCCAAAAAATTCAAGTAATTTTTTTTAGTTTTCTTGGGCTTTGTACAAGAATGCAGTTTCTAATGGCACCTAATTCCAAGGCCCGGTGTGCCCGGAATCATTTTCTGAAGTTTAGCTCGGGTACGTTCAGTGAACGAACGAGCGGGTATTACTAACTTTTGCACCGGTGCTCGGAATCGAATTCCGAGAGCACCAATGGAATCACAGTGCTAGTAATTTCTTAGGAACTCTTTTTCCAGAGTTGTGTTTGCTCAGGTGTTGTTTTTAAATTTTTTTGGGGTTAAGTAAAGGAATAAAATAAAGTGGTGCCACAATTTATTTTATTTTACTGAAAGTGGCTTAACCAATGGTAAGAGGATAAGGTGGGACCCACAATATCCTACCCACTTGGTAGGATATTTGTGAGGTGGGGCCCGCATGAGCCCCACCATTTCATTCCTTCTATGTAACGCACCCACACCCCCTTTTACTGAAGTCAAACCGTGCGTTTATTCTGGTTAAGAAACGTTTCATTAATTTGGGCGGTTAAATCATTACAATTAATTCATTGAATTAATTATTCGTTTCTTTTCTTTTGAATTTTAAATACTTATGTTATGATAATAAAATAATGGAAGGACTTATTTTACTATGGTTGGGTTTTTGTTGTGTTAAGACTTTGGGAGAAAAAGTGAGGTCTTGAGGATTCCTCATTCTTCGATGAAGAACGCGAAGAACGCACCATCGCCGACGAAGAACGCCAACCTCCGACAACAGATGATGGCGAGAGACGCCTTCCTTGGAGATCACCTAACGCCAAAAACATTCCTTCTGTGACGCTTTCTTCTGCAACGATCCTTTTCTTCTGCGACGGTTAATTCCGCGACGAACTCTTCTTCGACGACGACGTTGAGGTAGGGGTTTATGTGTTATTATTTGGAAATTCTTCCATCATCTATCCTCGTTCATTTGGACATCTTGATATCATTTAACGGGAGGGGGTCGGACCGCACAAACACGGCCGACCCTACTCCCATTTTATTTTTGTTGTTGCGGTTAAAAGGAAAGTGATGTGGTGCCGTCGCACTGCGCGGGAATGAGCGGCAAGGATGGGTGGTATCGTCGCGCCGTGCATTTGAAAAATGAACCAAGTTGTGGCACCGTCGTGTTGCGCCGGAAAAACCTGAAGACACCGCGGCTAGAGCAGGGCCACGACGAAGGTGTGCAGAGCTGTCGCGTCCCGCCGGATGGACCAAGGCCGCGGCCTAAGCCGCGTCGGAGCATGGGGAACCGGCGGCGGGAATCGGGTAGCAGGTGAGGAACCAGGGGGACCGGCCTTGCCAGTCCCGTGGCGGCAGAAGCGGGCCGGCTAGAGCGGGCTGGCCCGACAGGGAAGAATCGGGGGTTCAAAACCCCCGGCAGGCCGGACGTGAGCGGCCCCATTAAGGGGCCGCAGTTACTACAAGCAGGGGGCAAAGCCCCCCCCCCCCCCCGCATCCGAAAGGCTCGGCCATTCGGCCGAGCCACCGGGCCAGCGCGCCGGACCGCTAGCGCGTCGTGCCGCTGAGCTGGGCTGTGCCCCGCCTGGCCGGGCCACGCCCAAACGAGCTAGATCCGGACCCGGTTCGGGTCGACCTTGTTCGGGCCGACCCTGGGGGTATCGGGCTGGGTCGGATCGGGCCCGAACCCCCTAATACCGATCCTCTTTCGGTCTGTTGCCTATAACTTGATCCGCGGACCTCTGATTGACGCATCATCAGCTGCGATGTGATTCTTTGATCGAGACAGTTGTTTCAGTATATTACACCCAAGGTTTCGGATAACTTTGGGTTCGGCCGGGTCGGTTCGTACACGAAACCAACCGGGCCCTCGGAGCGGAAACACTTATAACTTCAGTTAGAGACGTCCGATTGACGTGCCATAGACATTGTTGGATTCCTCTAAGTGAGACGGACCTTTTGGATTACTCCGTTAGAGGTTTGGATGCAGGTTGAGTACAGTCTGGTTGGTTTTGACTTAAAAACTAACCAGGCCCCTGGGACGAAAAAGCCAATAACATTCAGGCCGGGCGTCCGATTGATGCGCTATCTATGACGTTGAGTTCTTATTGACTATACAGATCTTTTGAATACATCAACTCCAGACTATGTTTCAGTTGATGTATCAGCCCATCGGCTCATGGTGCGGACCCTCCTGAACGAGCTTGCTGTATGCAGGAACCCTAGAGCTGGCTGCGACTGCGACGACGATGATGACTATTCTGAAATCCTCCGTAGATTCGATGGCGATGACTACAGCACTCAGAGATCCTACATGGATCACTGCCACCGATCCTGTGTGGGTCAACACTCAGCGGTCCTGTGTGGTCCAGCGCCTACAGATCCTGTGTGGGTCCGATCCTGAGTGGGTCATTGTGGGGGTTAGTTACCTATCGATCCTATGTGGGTCGGATCCTTTGTGAGTCATTGCGGGGGTTAGATACCTATCGATCTTGTGTGGGTCATTTCGGGGGTTATTACCTATCGATCCTTTGTGGGTCTGATGGCTAAGATGTATCAGTGGCTATATCAGATCATCTCTATCGTCATATGAAGAAGTATACCTGTGTGAGCTGAATCTTGACTTGCTTTCCTATGTGGATTACGTTATGCTTTCATGTGTGGATTTGATTGTGGTTTCCTGTGTGGACTGGGTTGTACTTGAGCTTGGATGTTGGAGCCAAACTGGAATTGATGACTTTGGTATATGTATGGTCATATACCTACGTTGTGTCGGGTGTTACTTCGTGATTGTATCTTTCCTTTTTGGATTATCCTTTGTGGATTTTGGGAGACCTCCGGGGGTCTCGATATCCCTACTGAGTAGCTTATACTCACCCCTGCACGGGCTATGCCCTTACTATGTTGTGTTGGTTGCAGATGACGGACAACGCTGATCGTGGTTGAGGCTTGCAGAGCAGGACAGTACCTGGAGGTGGACCACTGGGCCGGATGTTCTCGGAGCAGAAGACTGGACCCGAGGAGCTGTGGAGGCTATCTGTACTCACCCTTCAGATGGGACTTCCAGGGGATGGCTCGACGTTGCAGCTTTACTTTAAATTGTTGTTTTCCCTTTCCAATTGTACTTTAATTTCTTTTTGGGTTTCTATTCTGGCCCACATACATTTCTGCACTTACTATTGTACCCAGTTTTTACTTAGTGTTTACTTCTACTACTTTCTTTCTCTATGGTGTTTGTTTACTTTACAAAGGAATTCCTTTCCTTTTTACCGGGAATTACACCATGGTGTAGTCACCTACCCATGGACTATGGAAGGTTTGCATGGGGTAGTCACAGCACAGTCCCCGAGGATGGGTCATGACAAATTGGTATCAGAGGAGTTCGGTGCTACCGCAGAACATTGGACTCTGATATTTCTCTATGTGAAGAAATAGGGTTAAGCGTATTGGGTGTGGTTATCAGTCCAGGGAGTCCAGTGTTGGTGCGGCGACCGATGAATCCGTAGACCAGGACCCTGACTTTTGATTTCAGACTTAATGCATGAAAACATTGATTACAAGTGTGTTTCATGTTTTCTTTGTGATTACTTTGTGTCCGCTCACCAGGTATACTGTTCTAACCATGCTGGACCTGTCTCTTTTCAGGATGGCCCCACGACGGCAGCCATATAGGGTTCCGAGAGATGTGTGTGACGACAGCCCACCGAGCGATGTGGCCTCGGTACAGGGCCCTTTGACAGCTAAGGCACCGGCGGTACCTCAACCCACTGAGCAATCGATGCTTCCAGCCCTAGCCGCTGACGATGCACTTTGCCTTAGTGCACTGCACAAGTATCAGCGCCAGCGACCACTCAGGTACCACGGGGAGACGGACCCTCTGGCAGCCGAGGATTGGATGGAGGCAGTTGTATGGGTTTTCAAGTTAGTGAGGACACCAACGGACCTCATGGTGATCCTCACAGCGAGCCTACTGCACGTGGCAGCAGGCAGATGGTGGAGCTTGATGCTCCAGGTGCACGATGATGCATCTCTTCTCTGGACGGACATTGAGAGCCTCTTCCGTTCGGAGTTCATCCCGGCCACCCTCCGTGCGGTGCGCATCCTGGAGCTTCAACAGCTGCGGCATGGCATCTTGATGGTCGCCCAGTACTCGACAAGATTTACCCATCTCTCGCACTACTCGACAGACATGGTACGTGACCCATTGTTCCGGGCCCAGACCATTGAGCAGGGATTGAGGCATGAGATCAAGGCATCACTGATCTCCCTCAGCATTCTGACTCAGGTAGGAGTACTGGAGCGATCCCTTTTGATCGGGAACATCCTTTCTAAGCCTTCATCAGCAGCAAGACCTACCGTAGGGTCACACGTAGTAGAGTCTTCTACAGCAGGTAGTCGACGGAGGTCTCATGGGTCCAGGCAGACTAGACCCTCAGGCAGATGACCTCAGGACACTGGCTCAGCAGTGCGAGGCACACAGCGCAGAGCCAGTCTTTCAAGAGGCAGACAGTGCTACACATGCGGCGGGCAGGGCCACATGGCTCGTGACTGCCTGACCCGCCTTGCCGAGGAGCAGTAGACGGTTGAGGGACCACCCAAGCATAGGCAGAGGGTCGACCGTGGCGGTCCGCATGGAGCAGGGGGACGAGGCAGAGGAGCTGGCCGACCAGCAGGTGGTGGGCGACGCTTTGATGCTCTACCACCACCACCACCAGGAGGTCCACCCCCAACAACAGGGAGCTGGCTAGAAGAAACATGCACAAATCCAGGCAGTGGAGGCCTACGACCACGGCGCGCCCGAGATGATTTGAGGTACTATCTGTGTCTATTCCACCCTTGCTGCAGTTCTTATAGAAACAGGAGCGAGTCATTCTTTCAGAGCCACTGCCTTTCTTCGGATCTCGGAGATTCCGACAGAGCCATTGGCTCGATCCTTACAGCTAGAGACTTCTACAGGAGCAGACTCGACGATTACGCACTGGTTCCGGTAGTGTGAGCTTACTCTAGGAGGCGAGAGCTTCGGCTGGGAACTTCTTATAGTGGCGTCGAGGCCTTACGTCGTCATCATGGGAATGGATTGGTTATCTATATTCCATGCTCATATTGACTGTATTAGGTGCAATGTGCAAAGTTTACGCACTGACGGGAGTAGGTTCACCTTCACCGAGGACAGCCCATCACTCATCAGTTGGCTAGCCTCATCCTAGGAGCTGTTGACGTGCAGAGTCTTGCTTTTCCTGCAGTGGTGGATCAGTATGTAGACGTTTTCCCCGACGACATTCCAGGACTACCTCCTCGCAGAGATGTAAACTTTTATATTGACCTGTACCCCGGGAAATCCCCGATATCCACCCCAGCATATTGGATGGCTCTCGTCGAGCTTCGAGAGATACAGGTACAGTTGGAGGACTTGCAGGGAAATGGATTCATCCGACCCAGTTTTTCACCCTGGGCTTCCCCGATATTGTTTGCCAAGAAGGCAGACGAGAGCATGCAACTTTGTGTCGACTATAGTTGCCTGAACCAGGTGATAGTGAGGAACAAGTATCCACTACTGAGGATTGACGACCTCTTCGATCAGCTCAAGGGAGCACGATGGTTCTCAAAGATAGACCTCATGTCAGGCTATCACCAGCTCAGAGTTCGGGATGAGGACATGCACAAGACGACCTTCAGGTGTCAGTACAACATCTATGAGTTCTTGGTTATTTCATTTGGGGTAACCAATTCTCTAGCAGTGTTCATGGCCCTCATGAACAAGATCTTTCAGCCATACCTCAATCGATTTGTCGTAGTCTTCATCGACGACATTTTGATTTACTCGACGACTAAGGAGGAGCACACATACCACTTACGGGTTGTACTTGACAAACTCAGAGAGAACCAGCTTTATGGAAAGCTCTCAAAGTTTCAGTTCTGGATACGTGAGGTCCACCTTTTGGGACACGTCATCTCTGAGGCTGGAGTTGCGGTGGATCCTACGAAGATCGAGGTGGTGCTAGCTTGGGAGCCACCCAGGAGAATGACGGAGGGCAGAGTTTCTTGGGACTAGCTGAATACTATCAGAGATTTGTTCCAGACTTATCCAGAGTTGCGGCACCACTCTCAGTTTGATATTTAATATGATAATGTGATTCCCTTAAGATTTTAGAAGATGTCTTATGAATCCCTCTATGGAAATATGGGTAGAAAATTAATGTGATGGGATGTATTTTGAGCAAATAAGCTATGGGTACTTGAGTTAGACATGGAAACATAGGAGAATATTAGAGACAGTCAGTAACACATAAGTGTATCCCAATGTTTGTATAAATTTTTTCTAATAATCCTCAAACTAATTTAGAGTTCAATATTGGAGATAACATGTTTTGTGAATTTCTTCATGAAATATGGTTTATAATTTTTGGAAGAATGAAATGTTGAGACATTGGACACTTCATGATTCTTTATTGAGCATGGATAATATATTTCTCATGACCCTTTAAAAAACCTCTCTCAAGTTCATGGTGTGTTCAATGTATATCCCCAGTCGAAGTACATACATGATCATTTACATGTATAAAAATAAGAGGACATACCAATAGAGTATGATCACTCTTATAATGATAAAACGGGGAGATTTTAGATCATAATGAGAAAATTATATGAAACAAGACTACTCATATAGTGGTTATTTTGAGGTGAAATATTAAATTTGGGGAAGCTACTAGTGAACCTAGGGGTATAATAAATTAGATGTTTGCTGTTTTATTTATGTAAAAGTGATGAAATTTATTGGTTTATATTAATTTTGGGTGGTATAATTTAACAACATGATATTTTATAAACTATTATTATTTCAAATCAATTTAATATAATCAATATCTTGTTTTACATGCACCATCATTTTATAAGGAAATGTACTACATTACACCAATATATCCTAAAAATTAAATTAAAATGTGTTAATACTAATATATAAATTATTAAAATTATACGGTGTCCAAATAATTAAATAAAATAAATTTTCTGTAAATCTTTTATATATTAAAAAAATATCATTTTATGTTATATAATAATAGTTTTTTGGAAATTATTTTATTCTTATAAATTATTATTTTTGTTGAAAAAAAATATCCAATATTGGTGTATTATATTAATTAAAATTTTATATTTTTTCTTAAAAAAATAATTTATGTTTTTTCTACTATAATTTATTATCATTGGATACCAACAAATCCAGATTCATTCTAAATACTATCAATTTCTATATAAAAAGTCATCATTTATTCTAAATTTATTGTGATATTTATTTTTTAATATTTATAGAAGTGTACTAATAAAATGAAATTATTTTTTTAATTAATCTTCATAAGATTATCATAGATTATTTTTTTGACAATTTTTTAAAAATATTAAATAATCAATGAATAGTGAAATAATTCTGATTTTTGTTACAAACAACAATTTAAAGTAAACAATCATCAAATTTTAATTTTTAAATGGATTAATTTTAAAATGTGTAAAAGTTTACCGTACTTATTAAATTTTTGTCATTACAAACAATTTCTAGTTAAATCTTGATAGAAAACATGTTATAATAAAAAAACAATCATTATAAATATTCTTTTCCCTCACGTCTATGTGATAACTTTTAATTTAATTTCATAATATCTACTTAATTTAATAAGGTAAAGTTGATTGCGTGTTTTTAAACCACATAATTAATATTATATAATGACTTCAACATAAAACTTTTTCTGGAATAAAAAAATAGTTACACATAATTATTATGATTAAAGTTAAAAATGGTTTATTTGGGTGTTAAAACAAACTACATAAGTATAATTTTAAATTACACAAGTCAAAATCCTATTAGATGTCCATATATTCAAATGTTTTCTCACCCCCAACCTAAAAAAAATGAATCCTCTTATCCTCTACAATCCACACATAAATACCCTTCTTTATGGGCCATGACTCTCACAAGTCCAGTTATTACTCCCATTATCATGTCATAGAGGCCTCAGTTTGATTATAAAATCCACTTAAGAAGGAATTCATTGCAAACAAGAAAGTGGTTATCAGTTGAATTGAAATAGTCCTTAACCATGAAGATTCAACTGCTTTTGTTTTTATTTAATTTAAATAATATTCAAACATGATGATTTAATTACATAAATATATTAAATATACTAATATGAAATTTTTTTAATTTAGAAACATAAAATTACACACTCTTCCCTGAAATGAGAATTAAAATTGTCAAACATGAATACAATAGACTACCAACATGTGAACTGATGTAATTTATATTTATCACTACATATCATGGATATATTTAATGACTGATTTAATTTAAATATAATTATATTATTGAAATTATTTTACATATGTAATTAAAATATCATATATACTTACTTACCTTACATTTATTTGAAAAGAGATAATGACTCTCATGTGTATGTTTGGACTACTGCTTCAACAAAGAGATGTGATATGATTTTCTTATTATTTTTAGATAGATGGAAATAAGGATATATTTAGGTAATATACATGATAGATATAAAATATAAATTATTATTGAAATCTTAATTAATATTAAACATTCTTTTCATCTATATATCGAGTAAGAAAAAAAGTGTTCAGGTGTACGTATAGCTTACCATATCCATGTACATTGAAATTCATTTTTATATATCTAACATTTATTGATGAATATAAATATGTGTATAAAGAATTTAAATTATATTTATATCATGACTAACATTATGCTTATAATGGAACCATAATTAATGTAAAATTCCCAAAATAAATGAACTAAATCATACATGGAAACCAAAAAATTTATTACACAAAATTGTTATTTTGACAAAGAAATATTAATTAAAGGGTGATAAAAGGGTTTATAAAAATCATATATGGTATGATATATATGATTAATTTTTTGGAATACATCTATATATAAATCATTATTTTTTAATCATAATGTTTTAAATTGTACAAATAAAGACAATACTAGAGAGAAGGTATTTTAATATATATATTATTTTCATGTGACAAAAGAAATATTCATCATCTGTTTCTTTTATATAGAATATTTAGTGGCCCAGAATGAAATTTTAAAATTATTATTATGTAATTTTAGATTATAAATAATCATATATGATTATTTCATTCTTGGGTATTATGATCCAAAAGTTATAAATGTGGTAAAGGGTTTATGTAATAATCTTGTTGTTTGTTGTTATGGTTTATGATAATATTTATGGTGATTAAATACTATAATAAATCTATAAATAAAGAAATGAATTTTATTATAATAACGACTTTTATTTAAAATAAATTATTTCTTTTCCATTTACACTCTTTGTGAACTCAAGAGTCCAAAAGAATATTTTTTTTTGGAAAATTGATTTAATTATCTCTTCGGTTGAAACTCTTTTCCCTTCCAGATCCATGTTTTCTAAAAATCGTTTGACGAATGTTTTTAATATTATAAAAATGATTTGTAATTACTTTTTATAATTTTTTTAATATACCTATTTTATTTTAGTATAAAATTTATTTTCATTTTCTAAAAGAGGTACTTTTTAATTTTTCCAATAAATGTGAAAAGATTAATTTTTTAAAAATGAACGACAAGAACAATATTTATGATATTAATTAATTCCCAATTTTATTATGATTATAATTAAATAATCCTGTCTTATTTTAAATGAAATTTATTTCCTTAATATTTTTGAAATTTATTTTTTAAAATTCATATTTTCAATCATGAATGTGAATTTTCCTCATGAATTATTTTAATGACTTTTTATATTAATTTTTTTAATAACATTAAACAAATATTGTTGTCACTTATGCTTAATAGGGGATATGATCCAATTGTACCATCCTTATTCTTTCAACCAATGGTTTATTATTATCAGGAGGATATTTTTATTAAATATATTAATTTTTTATAGTTTATGTTATAATGTATTGATGATATGTATATCATGCTACCTTTTATTCCACTTGTTATTTCCTGGGGAATTTAATATAATGTATTAGCAAAAAAATTACAATTTAAATTTTGTGATGTGGGGGTCCTAAATTATATACCACCCCGAAAAATTGGATAATTTTTTATATATAATTATATTGTTACGTGAAAGAAGATTACGTGACTCATTCAAAATAGTAAACAACTAGATGTGCTTGATCCACTATGAGAATAATGATGTGGTGTTTGATCCACTATTAAGAAAAGACGATGTTCTTGATCAACTATGGAATATAGGTGGTAATTATTTATTTGTTATGACATGGGGAATATTCATTGACGACAAACCAAATATGATTGGATGGTCTCAGTAGTTAACCATGACATAGGGAATATATTATATCCTTGGGATTGTTCTACACATATATTACATAAACATATGTTTGATGGTTAATTTATTATTTTTTCTCTCTCTTATGATTCATGTATTTTTAAATGATTAATTTTTATTATATAACTCATGTTTATAATCTATGATAGATAGGGAATGAAATTATTATATTATATTCCAAATCTCATACATGTATGCATATCTTATACTTCCACATGGTCATCGATTAATATAACCCATTCTACCCATATTGAAAAATTAAGCTCTCTATTTTTTATGTTTCTTTTCTATAAGATATGAAGAATTGTTTTATGTAGGTTATGTTTGTGGGGAGAAATAAAAGGTAAGATAATAGGGGGATATATTTAATATATTATATGAAATAAGATAATTTTTTATATAGTATCCAAAGACAGTAAACAATTTCATTCTTTAGAGAAATATTTGTGAAATGTATTAAATATTCACATAAAAGAATTAATATTTATGTATGAAATTTTTTGGTCATTAGAGTGTTTCCTCATTTATTATTGTTGTTTTATTTTTATTTATTAATATTTTTCATTAATTTCTTTTTATGGTTCTATAATTTGAGACCACATGTGAATCTTAGTCTGAATGATCAATAATGGGGAAAATTTGATGAAAAATCAATCAATGGAATGTAGATATATTATTAATTGATTTTTTAAATTTAATAAGAAATATAAATTAAAGGGGATGTTTCATCTTGGAAAAAACAGAGTTTTATTTTTTTTATGTTAACGAGTTATATATATATAAATAATAAAAACAAAATAAAAAAATATATTTTGGTGGGGTGTTCGCCTGGCCTCGTTTTTCCACTAGTATTTCATGCCAATAACATGGGATTTTTTATTTTAATTGTTTTTGCAAAAAATAATAATGGAGGCATGACATGTTGGTTATATATATATAAAGTTGTGTTTGTATATATATATTAACTTATAGGGAAATCCTCAAACATGAAAAAAAATTAATGAATAAGTAATTTAATTATTATTAATTAATTGTGAATGAACATGAGGTAGACAGAACAATGTATATTTTGATATTATTATTTTATATACATTATTAATTATATAAAATATAATTTTAATGATATATATAGAATTTATATTGATTATATGCAAACCATTAATCCTTACATAAATCACATATGGGGATATATTCCAAAAAACTCACTATCCAATGTGTTTTTTGTCCTCAAAGATCCTCTCACTATATGTTGGTATACAATTGTAAAGATGGATATCACCCAGAAAGTTTTTTCATATGATTAGAATGCTTTGAATAAAACGTTTAAGCATTATAGGATAGAGGATTCAATAACATGGGTCAAGACACACTCATGAAATTAACCGAAGTGTTTAGATTGGTTTATAATCAGCCAACAAATCAAACAATACAATAAGGTTTTTGATAATGTCACATATATTTATCTTTTCATGATTATCTATTAAATATGATAATGATCATATAGTTTATAGTAATAAACATACATATTTAAATAATAGTGTATTAGATTAAATAAGAAATATATATAATATATGTTTAATTATATATATAATATTTCAGATATAATAATTCATTAAATGGGAGATTTTTTAATTGAATACCATTACATGATTTCGAATTCAACCTTAACTCAAAGTTCTCATCGGACAACATATAACATTATATGTTATAATAATAGAGTTATAATGATGTTTATGAATCTTAATAAATAAATATTATTCAATATAAAATGAATTTTTTTACATCATTAAATATGGTGGAATGAATAATTATCATACCTTGATTCTTAATTACACTCGATTCATTTTACCAATTATTTTAACAATTTTTTTTATTTTGGATGATAATACAGTAATAATAATCAATTAAATTTTTTCATTAATTTTAAATACTATTAAATTGAAAAAAGATCAAATTTTTAATTATTTTCATCTTAGAAGGAGATCATTTTGCGATCCCATAGTGATATTGAAGAAAAATGAGTCAAATTGAATAAAATCCCATGAAAACATGTACACAATATTTCATCATATGAAAAATATCAATATTTAATATTATATTAATAAATAAATATATATGTATGTATATATATTACAAAGACATTATAAGAATATTTTGTTTTTTTCTTTGATTAAATGGGAAAATGATATAATCTTTTCCAAAAACCCAAAGAGCTCAATGTCAAGGGAACAACATTGCATTGTGAGAATCTCATAAATTTTAAAAATACAATAGAATCCAAATTTTATAATTAAATATTTTAGATTACTTCCAAAAGTTATCTAATGTTATAAAATCATTATGAGGCATTTTTTAATGATTAAATTAACTCAAAATTAATACACATAAATATGTAAGAAAAATAAATTCCTCCCATGGACATCAAAAATATACCTTTTGTATCACCATTTAAATTTCACACAAGGGGGTTAATTTATATCATTATAGAGATATATATGGTTTTTACTATCATCATATAAGTTGATAAACTTTCTATCCCAATTGAAGACCATGGATGATAGGATAGTTCCATAATAACAGTCTTCTTCCCTCAATGGTAAAGTAAATAGTGGTAGATAATTATTTGGGAGATATAAAAATTGATGGTGAGGTCATTAATTTCATGTGATATTGGTATTTATTATTTTGGTTTTTTAAACATTTCAATTATTTTTATCCTGATATGGGTCCGATTTGAGAAATTCCTTTCGATAATGCTTCATAAATTCATCATTTTCTTAATTTTCTTATTTTTAGTTTGGAGCATGAGTTTTTCAAATAT
Organism: Viscum album; assembly: GCA_963277665.1. NCBI lineage: Eukaryota > Viridiplantae > Streptophyta > Magnoliopsida > Santalales > Viscaceae > Viscum > Viscum album. The sequence goes on from OY728157.1 coordinate 1,100,830,018, forward strand.
GTTAGTATTATAATACAATATAATTTCTTTATAATAATATATTACTATGTCTTGGAGACCTCATTACATTTTTAATGTTTTTTAAGAATTTTTAAATGATATTTTCATCATGGTTTGAATCTTTATTCATCGGTATAATAAATAGGAGGATAATAGATATCCCAATTAGACTTCAAACATTAAGATTCACTAAATAAATTTAATTTAAGAGACTAGAGAATTTATCATTTTTCATATAAAAATTTAATGTTAACTTTTCTATAACCCAATCAAACATTATTTCATATTTTTAAAAACATGCTCATTATTTGAGTTTTTTTAAATCGTTGATTATCAATGAAACTATTTATGACCACCCAATAATTTTATGATAACTTTTATGAAAATATTATAAATATTATAAAAAACTTGTAAAAAGGACATCAAGATTAATTTTAATTATTTTTGATTTGATTATGTTTGTTAAAAAGGTATGTTTCCAAAGGATTTTGTGGAGTTCAATAGAGATTGTAGAAAAGGTGTGTTGAATAAGCCCCGAGATAATGGTATTTATTCTCTAGAAGATAAATATAAAATTTCATTTATAATGTTTCACTATTTTGTATCTTTTTCCAAATTATCGGGGTGTATTCAATAGGGGAGGTATCATCCTTAATTAAATTTTAATTTCTCATGATGCTGCATAAAAATATAAAAAATGATATGAATTTTAGAAGGTTAAGTGTTTCACAATGTTGAGTCACTTCATGGTATTTTAATAATTCACAAAATTTTTGTGGTTAATGAAAGATTAGTGATCACAAAAGAAAGTTGATAAAGTATTAAATTAAAAAAACCTTTAAAAATGGAAAAATTCCAATAGTATTTCAGGATGGTATGAACCTTAATTGAAGGACCTAGTGATGTTAAAATAATTTTTAATTATAGTAAATAACTATAAATAGTAATCTACCACCATATTTGAATCAATGAATCCTCTATAAAGAAATAAGGCATTGAATTCTTGATGTGATTTATGTAGGATTATTCTTGCGTGGAGGTTTTTATTGAATCATATATTTCAATGAGAATGGATTTTCATGAAGGATATGCAAACATCGTAAAATATTCTAGAAAACTAAGTGTAGTGAGCATAAATAGGTATATCTATGCTTCACAAATTTTGTTATCATAGAAAATTATGTGGTCATTTTCAAAATAGAGAGATTCATGAAGGTTGTGAGGTTCATGAAAAATGAATTTTTTATTGAATAAATTTATAGTTTCTCCAATTATAGAAAAATTGGATCCATGAATGTAACTCTCATGTAAACCAGAATGTTCTTCCCAGTAAATATGTGTTAAAGCTGTATTCATCAACTAGATGAATATGGAACCTAATCATCCACAAAATTAGGTGTAAAAATTATCTATTTAAATGATAAAAATAATATTATTCTGACTATACAGTTAAAAAAATATATTGACTTAGAAGAGAGTATTTAAATTATTATGGGTTGTAAACCAGAAGGGATAATGTAACGTCCCATGTTTTTAAAAAGAAACACTATGTTCGATAGTACATGAATCACTCTCTAAATTTCAGATTTACTAATTCTTGGTCCTTTTATCCTAATAGTTCTAGAATTAGAGAAAAAAATGGATGTCTATGCCACAACACAATGACTCTTTCTGGCATTACCAAACTCAAACATCTTAAAAAATACCTTAATGGTTGGTTCATTAATAAATCCAAGAATAATGAAAGTGACATTTCCTTTCTTGATATTGAACTTAACTAACTTAAAAAATCTAGCATTATCTCTGACTTCACTATAGATCCACATCATGAAATATATAATTCCATGAAACATAATTCATGGATTTACCTTTAGGATAACATGCGTAAGCGTGGTTTCAAAACTAAATGTCTTTTTTATTTTGATAAGAAAACTAAATCTTACAATTATTTTCAAATAATCCTGAATGTTAGCAGGCCTCATACTTTTTCAGAGACGTGGACAACCTCATTGACACTGTGGAAGGTATTTCTAATCATGTTGTCACATATTTATTAAATAATTTTCATTGCCCTAATAACATCAAGGATGTACTACCTAATTTTATTCCTATTTTTGTTAATGGGGAAGATAATTATTATCTCATAATCCTTCCTCTTGACCATGAAATCAAAGACACTGTCTTCTGTATCAAACCAGGAAGTGCATTGGGCCTCGATGGATTTAACATTGGGTTCAATTAGTATTTCTCAAATCATAATAAATATGATGTTTGCAAAAAAAAAAGAACCTTTTTATCCAATGGTTGGATCCCCTATATTGAATGCAAAATTTAACTCTTTAATTCCCAAAGAGAGAAATGTGTCTGAGATTCATCATTTCAAACATATGTCCCTCATTAATTCCCTTTACAAAATCATCACCAAACTCTATGAAAAAAGGGTCACTGAGATATGGAGTATAGTTGTCTCTGGGAATCAATTTAGCTTCAACACGGGTAGGTCTATTCATGACATTATTTGTCTTTCCACTAAATGTACTAATACCATAAATAGGTCTACTATAGGAGGAAATATTTCTATTAAACATGATATTTGGAGGGCTTTTGATACAATTGAATGATTTTTTATTTTCAAAGTGAATCATGGGTTTGGTTTCAATGACTCATTCTTTGGTAATATTAAGAATCTCTTTAATTTGTCTTCTATTTCCGTCCTCTTCAATGAATCCACCAATGGTAACTTTAAATGAACCAATTGAGTAAGGTGTGGTGACTCCCATTATGAAATTATTTTCTCTATCACATAAGATTACCTTAGTAGTTTACTTACATTCCTTGTTCATCAATATGAAGTCAAACCTATTCAGTCTTCTAGAAACATAATTTTTCCCATATATCTCTTCTATTCGGATGATATTATCCTCTTTCTAGAAGGAGATAAAAGGACCATTCAAAATCTAAAAAGGTCTTTACCCATAATGATGATTTCTCAGGGAAATTTACTAGATGGAACAAATCATTTGTAATCATTGGAAAAAATTCCCTTTGTGAGAAATTTTTCTATTATCAATCTCCTGAGTATCAAAGAAATATCATTTCCCTTCACTTACCTTGGAGTACCAATTTGTTGGGGTCGACCTAAATATAGTATTTTTTTCAACACCAAAGACCAAATATTCAGTCAGATCACCACTTTGAGATATAAATCCCCCTCCATGGATTGCATAATCTATCTTGTTAAATCCACCATTCTCTTTAAAATGGTATACTTAATTATTTTATATAAATGGCCTATAGGTCTCCTCAAAAAAATAAATGTATAAATTAAAAATGTTTCTTTATTCAGATGCAATTTGGATCGGAAACTTGTGACTATCCCCTGGAATATAGGTTGTAAGCCTTTGGAAAAAGGCTGCCTTAGAACCCTAATAATTTCAATAAAGCCTTGCAGTCTAGAATTACATGGAAACTCTCTCATAATGATTTAGCAACCATTTTTTTCTTAAAAAGTTATTCCTTTATAAGATAAAGAAGGGGACTTAGAGCTATATTAGCTCTTTTATTTGGACTTCTATTAGACTGACCCTTTCCAACATTATTATTAATTCGAGATGGATAGTTATCCATGAATAATCAATGAATATTTGGTTAAAAAACTAGACAAGTACCTATTTAATATCCATGTTTTATCCTAATAATTTACTTCCAAAAACTAATTGAACGACCAGGGAGGTGTAAAATTCATTAATCAATAACCTTCATGAAAACATTATACATATCATTGACAATTGTCAATATTCCAGCTCGGATGATTTCCTTCTTTGAAAACATTATCATAATGGTTTTTTAACTCAAAAATGTTTCACAATAACAACATTCAAATTTTGGATTGCAATTTTGGAATGTTAAAATCGTTTCATCAGCCTTGGAATAACCCTCGATGTTCATTATTTTTTGGAACACTGCTCCCAATACAGTCCCCACTTATGTTTGAGTCCAATATTTTGGGATTCATCATTGCTATAAATGTATCCTATGTAACCCAAATAGGGAATATAATAACCATCCTTTTCATTCTTCTACTACTTCTTTTTTCCATTGGAAATATATTTTTGACATGTTTGACTAAATATGGACTTTAATTAACTCTCTGACCATACATCTAAATTGTTGGGAGGATATTGAAGCCTCCCCACAAATAAGAAATCTTTTCCAAGATACTGTTGTAGAGATCCTCCATGTGATCTCAAATGGTATAAAGGATATTTAAACATTACAATTCCTCCTTTAGGTCAAATACATGTCATATGTGGATCCTCATTGAAATTTTTGAAGCTTCCTCGATTCAGAAGGCTTGTTGAGACAACTCAATCAAAGACATTGATATTCTTCATTATCTCAGGGTTGAAGACATCTATCCTCAACCTTGGTATACATTGGAAGTGTTATAGAAATCCCTTCTCCCAAAACGGAATAATGTAAACGTGGAAGGCACCTCTAAGTGTTATCTGGGTCCCTTAGGTTTTCGTTCTATCTTTAAAGACCACCTTGGAAAATTAATTGGTTGATTCTGTGCGAGTTGTGGTATAGCATCATCCCTAGAAGCTGAAATGATGGGGGTCATTCATTATGTTTCCTTCCCAATAAAAAGTTTTAAATAATTTTTTGATTGAATGTGATTCAACCATGATTGTACAGGATATTTGGAATGGATTGGTGCATATTTCTTGTCCAGTCACAACCCGTTGGAAGAATTTGTCTTCAATTGATCATGGAAATTAGTTATATTGTCACTAACGCCTTCCATGAAGAGAACATGGTGGCCAACATCCTTTATTAAAAGTGTATTATAAAGGAAATTAACTAGATGGTTGACCTTCTTGATGATCTTCTTCCTTTTTATGATAATGATTGTAAAAGTGATTCGTCGTTTTGTCTATTGTAATCCCCTCCTTTATAATTTTATATTTTGTGTCTTGGACATTGAACATGGAACCATCTCTTAAAATAAACAAATATGATCGTATGAAGGGTGTGAATATGAATATATCAATAATATTCTATGAAAAAATATCATGATATCATTGATAACATGTTTAAGACATTATATTTTTTTATTCGTTACATAGGTATTATATATTTATTATTTATTATTCTATTTTATATAATTTATCATTATAACATTACATATATAGGTATATTCTTGAAGAGACTTCATAGAGTGTAATCATCCCAAAAATTTATTTAGAATTATATAATACTCAAGCTTCATATCCCCTCTCATAATTCATTATTATAATGAAATTATATTATCAATTGAGCATCATTACTCAATATCAAGTTCATCTATGAAAGAAAATAAATGATATATATTATTATTGATTAATTTATCACCACCTTTGAATTTCCATCACATTTAATAGTTATGGTCATAATATTTTCTACCAATTAAATCCCTCATAATTCAATAATAAGAAAAATGAATTTTCAAAAAATATCCTTGTGTCCCTACGTCTTAATTTTGAGGGTATTCAGTTTGAAATGGTAATTCAATTGATGTTAGAGGGTCATTATACCTCAATAGATCCATGTTCAAGATCTTATAACTTCTTCATTCGTCCTTATTCACCCGATAGAATTATATACACAGATTCCCTTATTTTGCTGATACATTAAGAATATAAATTGATAATGCATTCAAATGACTCCTTGAAAACAATGATGTGGATTTAAAAATTAGAATATATAAAACACTATTAATGCCTTTCTCAATTATGTCTTGATTGATGTGTATTTACAAAAAAAGGTTTATCATCTTCTGATTGATGATTTACATGATTAAAACCCACATTCAATGCATTTGGGTAAATTTTGAATATGGATATACATTTTGAATGTTTAATTATTTCACTAATGTATGTATTTTTAGTAATGAAATTTATGTTGAAGATGATACATGATAGTATTACGTGGTTATAAATCCTAACAATATAATGGGTAACTATTTTTCTCTAGAGATATTATGTTTATGAAATGATAATGATACCATTTTATTTGTAGTTTATATTCCTTAAAATTTGTTTAGATACCTTGATATTGGTGCCATTCCATCGATTCTAATTTGATATGAAAATATTTTTGTATCAATTCAATTAGAGCCACTAAGATAACGTGGAAATATTAGTATCAATTCCATCAGATCAATAATGTTTGTCTAATAATTTTTCATTAAGTATTTGTGAAAATAATTTTAATGTATTAGTTTTTATGTTTTACTTATGTATGATATAATTTTTATAGGTCATTTAATTTTTTGTAATTTATAACTATTCATTGATTTATTATGGTCACTTCCTCAACATACTTTTATAAAAAAATTTAACCTTACTCAGAATCATAGGTCTTATTTTTTCTTTTGTTTTTCACATTCATAACTAAACAAGTTTTTTCTAGATTATAAGAAGAATATGGATTCTAATATATATATATAAATAAATTATTTTTGAATCTATTTTTTTTGTATTATAATTCAGTTATCAATGAAATTACATGTAATGTTAATTGACTTTTTTTAATTTCATGCTATCTAGATGTTGAATATAATCATAGATGCAGACAACATAATGTGACTTGATATAATTTTATGGAATATAACTACCAATCATAGTTTGTTCAAATAGTAACCATGCTCATTTTTCCTAATGATCTAATGTTTATGTCACCATATTCAAAAGGCCACCAAAAAGTAGTTATTGTCTAAAAATGTCACAAAGAGACTATTACCTCTAATATATGGCAGATTTTTTTTTACAAAAATCTATCAAAAATTAAATGTGAATATTCCAAATTATATTCATACCTAGAATCCATGGGTACAAACATTGAGTCAAAAGGGTTCCATGTTTTATTAAAAATAAAATAAAATAATAATACTACTATAAATATCCATCTTAGTTCAACAATAGTATATATATATATAAATATCAACAAATATACGATTTTTCCCGGGTCAATACATATAATGATTAATTGAAAATAAATATGCAGTTTCACTGGATCAATCTTACTAATTAGTTCCAACCAAATCACTAACCGTTTAAACAATTGTCATCTGGTACCTTGCATATAAATCTATTTAAATAGTTGTCTGTGAAATAAAATATTATGATCTACATGTGTATATCAATCCCCATTACATGTAATTGGATAGGTTAGAGTCCAAAAACATTTTAGTATTCCACCACTACCCACAAAAAACCATTTATAAGTGATCAAGTTGATGTGTGTGAATGTCTAAGGGTGTCAATGTTTATAGTTAGTGAAACTCGTCATCGTAGTAACATGACCCATCCATAATCATATAAATTCTACTTACAGTCCAATATAGATAAAAACGCCCACACCTGAAAAAGGATCTGTGACATTTACCTACTCATGATATGTCCCACCTGGAAGTATTTACAGAAAAAAATTCCTTCACATCCCAATGATGTATAAAAATCCATGTCATATCTTCTAGTGAAAGAATCAATATGTCTCATCATATCAACTAAAAATCAATTATAAAAGTAAAAACAAATCCTTTGATCATTTAACTATCCTAAATCAACCATAACCAAAACAATTCTTCAAATGACACTAGTATAAAGAAATAAAACAGCATGATTTCATAGAGGGACCCATCATTAATGAAAACCATAAAATGAAATGAAAACGTATAAAGGGGAATCAATGAGGGTTTAATGTATCACTATTCATCATAGACTCAATAACATGATATAAAATTGGAAAATTAATATTTGATATAATCCATATAAGTAATATAAGGGATCAGGGCCATCCCATTGTTAACTCATTGTTCAATACTAGAGCAATAAAGAAACTGCCAATAGAGAACCATTAGTTTTTTTCCATGAATCAGAATCTATAACAACGAATATCTTCCACTACATAATAATATATCCCCATAAATTCATCCATATACCTTGGTTCATATATAAGAATACTCATCAATAATAATAAGTATGTACCATGATCACTATCTTACCATGGTTATGTATAAAAGAGTTTATAGATCTTGTATGGTAGGAATTGTCACAACCACCAACTGGATCACACTAACTACCAAGGGTCTTACCTATATTTTCACAGTTTACTTTTTATAATGGGTATTTGAAATACTATAATAAGTATCATCCTTAACTATGAATATATCCAATGCATGTTACCTTAAAAGTGACATTTTCATTCTCTTTGATTATTTTGAAACTAAAAAATTAAATTTAATTCCCTAGAATTTACAATATATAAATAATAATTTCATTTAACAAGAAATAAGGAATCAATCAATTAGAATTTGTTATATATTTTTAAAATACTAAAACGGTGGGTGATGATGGGTGGTTTATGATTTGGAATCAAAAATTAAAACAATGTGGGTAAATGATGATATTTTATAGGGAAATTATGATCAATTTATGATAGTGTTCCTTGATACTCATCCATCAACATTTTCAACTTATATAGGCTAACCCCTGATTACATAAGTTATAACACAAGGACCCTAAATAGTATAAAACTTCAAACTATGTTATCAAATAGTATTTTTTTAATCACATGAAATTGGTTATTAGTGACCACTCAATATCGTTGAAAATATGTTGATATATGATTCAAACACATCAAGTAGATAAATCAACATTCGAATATGGTGGAAAGATTTTAATCATTGAAAATTTTACCCATGAAATAAAAATAATACTAATGAGTGAAAATTTCTATTTTTTAAAATAACATGGTTCAAAAATTGGAAAAGGAAAGGGAAATAGGGAAGGGGTCAAACCATCACATGAAACAGTTTATGCATGATTGCATATGTTTTCATGATCACTTGATTAATATATTTGAATACCTGTATAGACAAATGTAATCTATGATTTTTGGAAAAATATATAATTGTAAAATATATTAAATTATATTATCATAATTTATAAGGGATTATCCAGAGATTAAATAAAGGTTTCAAACATTATATTTATCAGTTATTAGTTTTGAAATAAAATAGTGGGGAAATAATAAAATGGAATAAATAAATATCAAATGCATAAACATACCAACCCATTGGACATTAAAAAATTTCAAATATGTTATTTGGTGATATCAATGACGAATGATTAATGTTGGCTTCATGATATTTCATGTTGTATTTCTGGTAGGTGAGATGTCCACATTAAATTTTCACCACATTTTAACAACAAAAAAATATATATTACTTGTCAAATTTGGAAATTATATTCTTTATAAATATTAATATCAATGAACAATTACCAATTACATTAGGATCAACCCACACTGAACATTTTATTCCATTTAATAGATCACATAAATAAAAATTTTCCAATATATCTCACCTAGATTTTTATTCCCATATAGGACTAAATTAAGTGTATTTTTGTTTGATCACTCTTATAGTAAAATTCAAATAATGCATAAACCAATAATCCTATAATAATATTAATTTTTTTTTATTTTAATCCTGTGAGTTTTTTATTATTGGATAAAAAAAGTATTCATATTATGAAAATTTAACATATAATATTTTTACCTTATTTAATGTACATTTAAAGTAATAAATATAAAATTTTAGTGGATTTTTAAAAGATAATATGATTGCATAGAAACCCCAATAAAAATTTAAAATCAACGATTTAATGATGGATGGTCGGATATGTTATTACATGATCCAATCCCATATCTAAACTATTAAATTTTCCATAAAATTTAGATTTAATTAATTTCAAAAACCGATAAAGATATATGAATTTAATATTTTTAAATACGTGACTGAAATATGATAAAAACAAGAATCACACTAAGGAGTTTATATTAACAAAATTTTAATAAACGACCATAAATTTTTATTAAAAAATTAAATTATATTTATCATGAAAAACAGTTTGAAATTTTTTTGAGTCGAATATACCACAAATTAACCACATGTGTGTGTTACAACCAATTGATGTGTATATTTTCACTCTCAATTTAGTATAATACGGTGAAGTTGAAATTTTCTTCTTTCTTGGTTCATCTACATTATACTTATTAACTCTTTGTGGCATAAAATATTATATTCAAATAAAATATGATTTCCTGAATGTCAATCCCCATGAACCTGACCAATATTTCCTCATATGTTTTATATTAAATCACTCACTAATTAAATGTTTTTTAATATTTTATGTCATTTTATATTTTTTTAAATAGTCCCATAATTGGTTATAATGTGTAGTTAAATATGATATAGTTATTAAATTTACTATATCAAAATCAATGTAGAGAAAACCATTTTTAAAATATATAAAAACAACATTGTGGTTTTGTAACATCACTTGAGAGGGGAAAATTTCCATGTTTAGTTAGATTGAAATATATTCTAGGATATATTAAATGATTAAATTTCCCTTAAATGTATTAAAAGTATTGGTGTAAAAATATAAAATGCTTTTATAAATGTTACAAAATCAATTATTTCATTAGAACATCTATTTTGAAAAAACAATTGATAGCTAATTTCAGAATATTTCTATTAAATAACATGACATGAAATCAAAATTCATTATATACATAGTGTTGTCTCTAATTTTTTAATAATAATAACAGAATGGGATCATGTAATTTGTTCTATTTATTTCCTTGTCTTAAATATTTTGACATTCCTCTTCAATATTTTAATGAATTTATATTATTGTTATTGATGAATTTATAGAAAATTATTTAAATAAATAGTATAGGACATAGAATATTAAAAAATATTACGGGTTTGGGGATTTCCCAAAATATTCCCTAGTTCACTCCACTAAACCCATATGTCAAAATGGTGATTTTATTGAAATACATTTACCAAAGATCACATTGGTAAGATAAATTTGATAACTCTTAGTTTTTTTGAAGTAAAAGATATTCTCCTAACATTTTGAATATAATACTATCACAGGGAATCACTAGACATTATAAGAATAGTTAAAAAATAAATATCTATTTAATAATAGTAGCATATAATTTTTCATAAAAAAGTTATTGATGAGAAACATATTCAGATAAATATGTCTTTATACTATCACTCTGAAGAGATCCCAATCAAAATATAAATTATCAAGAACAGAAAATAGAAGTAGAACTTTTACATTCATCATCATTAAATATTTTAGTTATATAGTATATTGGATATTTATATCATCATTAGAATAATAAATCATAAATCATAGTACTTATGTTTGAGTAGTTTTATATATTATCATACAGTAAGCTAAAAATATTGATTTTTGTTTCTAAAGTAATATAAATTAATATGAACATCATTGATTCAAGATATTTCATTCAACTATTTCATGAATATAGGAATCCAAAAATATATATTCTTTACCAAATATGTCATTGAAAAAAACAAGATTAAATCATCATAAATTCATTACCTCCTTAAAAACCAAATAAAAGTTCATTAAATATATAATATAAATATGAAACTAAAAATATCATTAATGTATATTTAATTTTTTAATATTTATGTATAATTCATTCACTGTATACAAAAACTATAAACTACAACTTATGAAAAATATGTAAATATCATTTCGACTTCAATAGATAGCCAAATATTTTGACAATACAACAAATTAAATCGAAAATATATCTAAAAGGAGACATTAATTACATTGATGATGTTCAATACAAAGGGTAAAACCTAAATATAATTGTATACATTAAATCTCATACTTACAGAATATAATATTGGATAGAGTAATATTCATTTGTAATTAATGAATATAAAACATTACATTATAAAATGATCATTTTATAAGGGTAAATATTACTCTGAAATAAATTCAAAAGATTTATTTTAATAATTTATTCAATATATCAACCTAGTGAGTCATACTATCCTAAAACTACTCTAGAATTTAATTTATTTTTAACTCATTTTTTGATTCTCTTTCCTTCTAGTTGTATTTCTTTTGAAACTATCTAGTTTGGGATGTGTGAGGGTGGATCATAGTTGGTGACTAGTTTGTATAAAACATGCACCAACCATATTCAAACCATGAAACCTAGATAGAGGTACATGGTAGACTAATGTTTAGGTGAGTAGGTGTGTGGCTTTCCCCAAACAATCTGCTGGCCTCCATCCTATGGGTATATATTCCAAAACATGGTTGGCACATAGTCTGACAAACCATGAGGCCAAACCATGCCACATGCACTAGTTCATAAAAGAATTGACTTTTTAAAATATTCCATCATGTTTTTATCCCACATTTACCATTTTAATTAAACAAATGGATTCAATGAAACATAGTTCTCCTACCATGAAACTCCCTTGGTTCCTCCTCCTCCTAGTGGTGAATCATCATGGGTTCTTCATGTTTTTGAGTATAATCTTCAGGGTGATCTCTTGATTCCACCTAATCCTTCCCTCTTCATCTAATTTAATCATTTTCTACTCCACCATCATGTTTTATGACACAGGGTTCATGTTTATTTATGTATAAATTTTCATTTTAGTCTTTTAGGGTTTATTTCACAAACCAACCCAGTTCAACCCAGAACCAGTCACTCGAGTTAGCCATCGACAAGTCCCAAAGGGTGTACCCTACCCTACAGGATGAAAAATCAAATCAAGTTTTAGAATAAGACATATGAGAATGGTTTCCCCAAAATATATATATATATATATCAGATAAAAAAATATACACTTCCAGTACAAAAAAATTAATTAGCACAACAAAATATACCCTCAAGTGACCTCGTGGGTCCCTACAAAACATATATGCATATTTGTTGTGGGAGAGACCCAAAAATAAAACCTAAAAATGAAAAGATATATTAGGAGTGAGAATAGATATGCTTAGTGGGAATGACAAATTACAAAAACTCCATATTCCTATTCCTTTAAAAGGAAATCCAATGATGCTAGTTTTAAAATAAGATATAATAAAATAATGTTTTTCATCCCATTCAAATTCAATTCAGATGATTATATTTTTCAGAAAAACATTTCTATTCCCTTAAATTTTCAAAATACATACCAAGAATGAATTATAATTTTAAAAATAAATTAATGGAATCTAGACTAAAATATGGTATTCACAAAAGAGAGTTCAATCATGAGACAATTGAAATGAAAATCATGTCACATGGACCATGGTAAATCCTTAAGAAGCAAGTGTTAGTTGGGGACCTAGGATCATCATACCTCAGTGAAACTTGGCCTAGAAACCATGACTAACAACATTAGAATGCATGAGACTCTAGAATGGGACACCCCTGATATCCTTGTGGTCTGAAATTATCTTAATCATTTATTTAGTGTTGTAATCATAAATCCTTATTTTCGAAACCAAGATGAACCACTTTCATATCATCTAATTTACTCTTCTTAGTCTTTACACCTAGGTATTCAGGGTTACCCTGGTGATTTGTTTCAGTATGTGTGATATGTTATCATGAAATCGTAGATGAACACACAAAAATCATTATCCATAAACCAATTTAACAAATCACCACCAATCTCACTCCTTAAGAGTATCCTTTTTTAAAGTCACACAAAAATATATTAGCCTCAACTATTGGCACATATAACGAATCATATTTTAGCACTAACATAGCATTTCTCAAACTAGGGGGAATGACTTAATAGGGGTTAAATGCATTAAAAACCTATTCTCAATGTGCCAAAAGATAATCATTACATTGTAACTAATATTTTAAATTTAGGAATTCACAACCACCAACACATTCCAAATGTTTTTAAAAACCCCATCAAACAACCAAAGATCCAAATATTTAAAAAAATATATTGAAACCATGTGTAAAAAAATACCTATTGTGAAGGGAAAACAAAAAATTATTTTCAAAATCTTACCAAAAAAATTAAATATTTCAAATAATAATAAAACATCAATTTTTCCAATTTTCAAAATCACACACAAACCCATCTTCATTCAAGTCACCTTAAAAAACTATTATAGAGACACCACATTTCATTGAAAAACATAACAAACTCCCAAAAAATATATGAATCCCCTTATAATGATTTAAAATGTTAATCCAAATGATCATTATGAATTTATTACAATTGATAAACAAGATCAAGTACATATATCAACATGAAAATAACACATTGTAAACATTGATAAATGTTGAAAAAATAACCATTTATAGAATTCCCAACAATATTTCATAGCTTTTACATTCGAAATATAAATATAATAAATATTTTTAATATAGTGAAGTAATTATTGAATTCAAACTAAAGGGGTTAGGCATTGGGAAGCTAGCAAGAACATGAAACTCTTTGATAAAGGTCACCAGAACCAAAACATCACACTTACTTGCAAATGCCTTAATATATATATATCCCTTAATCCATTGAAGATATTTCATATTCCATGGGGGGGATGTTTACAAAGAGTTAATATATATATAGGTATATATAATCCTTACCTATGCATGTACCTATGGGATTAAAAGATATCCTCATCCCAAAACAACATCAATGATACCCAACACACTATAGAAAATTTTTAAAAAAACTCAAAAACCACGGAAAATACCCACACCCCAAAAATAATTTGTCGAAAACACAAATATACCAAAATCCTAAAATAAAAAACAAAACAGAGGGAAGTAATTTGAAACCCTTTTTGAATGTAATGACGAATAGACCGAAAGAGTCTAAAAGTCGACACCTTTGGTGGTGCCTGCTGAAACTCACGCAAGAAGTGTTCAATGAACCTTCTGCAAAACCTATCCTCAGATGAAGTAAATAAAAACTGTTCAATCTCAACCTAAGCTATCAGCTGAGGAACACAAGATGATTGGGAGACCTAGAGTGAATGATCTGAATTAGAAGAAGTCGTGAGAAGGCCTTAACTCAGAGTTTTGGAGAGATTCTATTATGGTACATTGGTGAATTTTAGATTAGAGGAGGGGGGTTGAGGTGGGGGTGACATGGGAAGGAGAGGGGAGGGTAAGAGAAAATAAATTAAAAATAATATAGAAAATGAAAAGAAATGAAATAATTAAAATGGAGATAACATAAATAAAACAAAAATAAATAAATAATAAAATTAATTATATTTAAAATAAACATAATAATATAAATAGTAATAATAGTATTCATAATAATAATAATATTATTATTATTAAACAAGATAATTTTTCTATTATTTTATCTAATTTAATTTTTCATTTAATTATTTATTTATTAATTTTTTAAAAACATTGCGCAAGCCGCACTGTTTTCCCCCATGGTCTGCGAGATTGTGCGCCTACCATGGGAAACCTATGAGAGGTAAGGGGAGTTTATAGTAACTATCCACACAGTTTCCAATCCATGCAACAATCACATTGAACTCTTATATCTGGATCAAAGAATGAGAAACCCAATTGTCACATTGTTTCCCTAACCGTGCGACAGATTCTATCAAAATCAAAAAAACCATTTTTCACAAAGAAACAAAAACTACAAACTATAACACAACCTAAGACTCAAAAGTAATATCCAAATCCACGAAAATAATAAAATAAATAATTTTAAAATATGTTCTGTGAAAATTCTCCCCACTATAAAAACATTTTTCCACTATAATGTCACCCAGCTAAAGGAGGAAACAATCTCATGTAAGAAGATGAATGAGGAAAACAAAATCATGAACTCAGTGTGTCATTTCACTCATCCCATCACTCTCGGCCTTATCTATGGGAAAAAACATAGAGAACCATAAGGATTAGAGGATAATTCTCCCCACCATAAGAACCTTACTAGCATGGCCAGCAATTAGACTCTTACTATAGGCTAATTATAGAACCACCCACATATACCAATTAATAATCCAACAATAAAGACAAAAAACTCCAGATAAACAAAACATAAAAAACCTCCATATCATACAAGAAATAATTGTTGCCCTGGATTACACACAGAAAGATCTCAAACCAAACAGAGAACTTAACGTCAGTTTATTATTTCCACAAGAAATGAGCTTCTCCAAAATCATCATGACCTAAAACAAAAACAATCCATAAAATAGACGAAAAAAGGGATAAAATCATCTTGAGATTATCATAAGCAATGAGAAAAACATTAAAGGGTTTTCTTCTATAAGACACAACCACTAGAATTATAAACAAAAAATACCACCAATCATTGATAAAAAAAATCGTAAAATTAAAAACACATAGGACTAAAACTAGTATATGAGGTCGAAAGCCTTTTACATTAGAATGGAACCTAAAAAACATTGAATATAGAAAATATAAAATTAAACCATTTATAATGATCTGACCTTATACATTATATAATTTGGAATAATGTTAATAATTCACATTGAGGGTCTTTTAAAGTTTAGAGATTTAGATAATTAGGTCATAACATATACATACAAACATGAATATTAAATGTAGACACTTCTACCCAGTATACATTTTTTTATAAAATAAAAACTCTTAAATTAAATGAAACATGTTTAGATCCATGTTTTAAATAACATGACTTTTCTCGGATCCCATACTTAAACCTATTCCACATTATTTACTGTAAAAAAATTTCAAAAATTTGGGTGGAGCATAAAAATATCAGTAAGGGATAAAAAAGGAAAGAAATTAGTTGTCAAATCAAAATGTAAACCATGCATAATTATTCATAAAGTAAAAATTTTCTCCTTAAAGATGTATCAAAAACACTTCACTAAATATTTGTTCATTTCTTACCCTTTTTGTAACCAAAATATAAATATAAATTCCAGAAAAAACAATGTATAACATATAAAGGTAACTTGGGACATAAACATAATTAAATGGAGCAACCATATGGTTGACTTCAACACATATCACTAAATGGAATATCCATACGGCCGACTTCCATACCCAATGCAATGAAGGTTATAATGTAACCACCCATCCATGGTTTATCATGGAACTACCCATCAATTGGTTTATCAGGTAACAATCAACTACATGTTCAAGTACTATAACATAATCATAACACTTTAATCAAGCATAATGGAAAAATTAAATTTCCATATTTCAAACACAATATATCATTTACATAAATTCATATAATCAATTTATTTAAAACATTCAAAAAGACGAATTTTGAATCAATGTGTCATATACCAATTTGAAACATTTTAAAGTTATTTTCACTATAAAACATTAAATTTAATATAAATAAACCCTTAAACCCCATTTTGAAGACCTGAACATGAAATAGAATGTTATATAAGAATAAATCGTTAAAACATTTAAATGGATGTATTACTTAAAGGGTCTCTTACCACATGAAAAATCTAGAATAAAACATATTAGTGAATAAAAATAAACAAAATAATAAATACAATTATAATATACTAATTCATGATATATCATGTAAAAAGGCTTTTGTATGAACCATGTAGGTTAATAAAGGATCATAACATCATGATATGCCTCAACAAAAGTAGAATGATATGAATTCACTTACAATGATCGTATCATTACATTAAAGATAAAATCAATTAAAAATTTATTTTTGAAAAGAATAATTACACCCATTATAATAGTATATTATTTGTAAAAAAAATCAGTGTAAATTCACATATATTCATTCCACGATATAATAAAGAAGTATAATTTTACCAAAAAATGGAAATTGAGTTATGATGTTTCTTTATGAACATTCAGCAGCCTAAGAATCTTACATTAAAATTTAGAAAATGAGTTAATGATAAAAAAACATGGTCTTTTATCATTTGGACATAAAATGAACCAATATAAGGATATAGTATAATAGATCCCACCACAAGAGAAATGAAATTAAATGTCATGACATAAAATAAGTCTTTGACTTAAAGAGGATGGTGAATGGTGCCCTTACCTCATGTTAGACATCACTCTTATATTTCTTGTTATTCCTAAATAATAATCATAAATTAATTTATTACTGATTAATAACATTTTTAATGTCTATTATTCCTTTAATATCACTTATAATCTTTAAATGACAATTTTTTAATTATTTTTGATCATATCAAACATTTTTTCGATGTTCGGGACTTGAGTCAAAAATGTACATTTTATAATCACATGTTGTCCATGAGGTCAAAAGTCCATTTTATCCATAATTATATTTATGATATATATATAATATATTACCAGTATATATATATTTATAAAATTCCATATCATTTGGTTATATGAAATGAAATGCATAGTTCATAGAGACGGTAAGTCGTACGTACGCATGAACACTACATTCATTTCTATATCAAATTTAATGGAATGAGAATGTAATGTTACATAGGAATATTAAAATTCATGTATAATGTAATATTTTATATATGTTATATAATGTTCTTTAACTCAATACCTTATATGTTTCACATATGGAATGAACGAGTCATATCACTTTGAGGGGGCTGTAGTCTGCACTTCTTCAAATGAAATTATCGTATGTATTCAACATGAAAACCATAAAGGCAGTTGTAAATGATTATTATAGAAGCAAAAAGATAAAATAAATATAATAAATATAATATTTAATAATATTTTTATAATAATGGACTCCATGAGTGTTGGTGGGAGAATATTGAACAAACATTATTTCGTGAGGCAGTAGTTCGTCATCCACAAAAGCAGTATGCCCTTTGGCCATTGGATGGAGGTGTGTGAATGTGAAGTTTGAATACTTCTAAACAAAACCTAGTGAATTTATGATACTTGGGTTGTTATGTGAACAATGAATAATAAGATCATAGGGTGTGTTGAAGGAAAATAAAATAAAATAATTTGATGGAAGATGTTACCTTTAAATTGGGTAACTCCCTTTGGTTTGAACCAAAAGGCTTTCTGGAATTGCCATCTTACTAAGGAATGGAGATTATAAAGAATATAGGTATTCTTGTAACTTATTAGAGAATATTACAGTTTTTAAAAGTGGAATGAAAGGCGTGATTAATGGGTTAGAGGTGATGTCCTTTTAAATGGGGGATGAGGGGCTCTTTAGGAATGTTTGAAAATATTATTTTATTATAAATTTAATTTCAATTACAAAAGGTCCCCAACTAATTTAATTAAAAAATAAGGTGAGGATTGTTCGGAATAATCTCATCCAATGTGTTTTATACATGTTTATGTTATTAAATTAACCGTATCTTTTAGCTTTAACCCTTAGTTAACTAATTTCTCTTTTACTATGTCCTCTTATATATTCATAATATATGGTTAATATATTCACCATAATACCCCAAGAGACCCAAAAATGGACCATTAGTGACAGTTTTAAAAACTAATATGTCATTTGTATGAATATTATGTTTTTAGGATTATATTATCATTTAATAAAATATTAATTGTTTTAAAAACACATTTATGTCCATTTATAAAAAATTCATATAACGAATTTTAAAAAAAACATATAAAAACCTAATTCTTTTGAAAAAAAATCCTTTATTAAAATATAATATGTCGTTATTATCCCAAAAATTCTTGGATGGCGTAAAATGTTCCATGATAAATTTATTTATTATTTATAATCTCATTTATTTAAATCTTTCATTAATGAGGTAATCACTACATCACCATTGTGTCATAAATAAATTTATTTATTTGATGTCTAATAATTATCTATAAAAAACCATGATGTATGAAATATTTTAATATTTATATTGACTATTTATAGTTGAAAGGATAACTTATATAAGCCCACATAATTTTTTTACTAAAAGATATATAATTATGTTACATTTTCCTTAACATTAAATTAATTTTATAAAATGATGTTCACACTTACAAGTGGCCCCATAAGATCAAAGAATCAACCTAGGATACCCATGGTATAAAATGTATCATATAATAGGGTTAAGACATGTGTTAGGGCAATTTAATAATATTATAATATTATTATTTACCCTTTTATATGATTTAACCTTTATCAATGGTAAATAAAATATTTTCTGAAGCTTCTATTCATAATATCTAAAAATAAAAATTACCTATATACATAATTTGTACCTCATAGTAAAAAATAATTAATACATTTTTCCCAAATAAAAACACAAATTTTTCAGAAAATAATTAAAATTAATTTCTGTTGTTAAAACCAAAAGAGGGTTTCTAAGATATAATAACTATCCAAAGATTGCTATTTCTTTATGATCATTTTCATTATGAAGTTACATAAAATGACAAAAATTGTATTATATGGTAAAAATATAATCTACTTACAAATTAAGTCCAATTAAAAATATAGTCTAATAATATAAATTAGTTAGATTAAATGCCTTTTTGAATTAAAATGCAGTATTTTTCATTATTCAAAAAAATCGATCTTTATACAGACAATACCAAAAAAATTTCCAATGAAAATTTTGATGCCCTGATTCTAAATAATAAGTTTATTTTGTAAAATGGATCATATAAAAGTTAAAAAAAATATATTCAAAAAGGGGTTTCCATCAAAAGGTGGTAAATCATCCTTTAGAGTATTTAATGCATGAAATCAGATTTATTATTATTTTAAGACTCTAAAATTTATTGGATAAATTTAAATAAATTTAACAAAACTGTTTAATAATAATGTAGTCAGTTGGGTTCATTATCTAAAATAAAATTAAGGTATGTTAACTACCATTTAAAATAATAATTTTATTTTTATAAATTTTAATAAAACCCGACATTGCGTGCAACATAAGGTTTTGAAAAAACCCATTGTTGTGCGTCAAGTAAGCCATCAATTACAGAATACCCTTTAAAGAAAAATTAATATATAATTCACAATTATTAATATATATAAAATATCATATTCTTTATTTACTTGGGATGTTAAGGCCTCTCTCTTTTGGGAATTGTGTTCTCACAATTCTAAAATTAGGCTTGAAATCATCCTTAAAAGTCTCACATTAGAAAAAAGATTCAATAAAACAATCACTTTAAAAGATAAAAAGATAAGTACAATTGTCACACAAGATAACACAAAATACAATTTCATGTATGAAAAAATATATATGGTGGATAAACTAATCATCATGTTCTGATGAAGAGTGATAGAAAAAATGATCTGGAGATAGTTATCAATCTGAAAACCATAAACATGTGATGGGTTAAACAATCGTTGATTTCCTAGTAGGAAAAGTAAATGAACAACATTTTTTTAATTTCCTTTTCATAAAATTATAGAATTTATTTATGATCTTGACTATGAACATAAAGAATCATTCTTAGATGTAAATTAGTGTTTAATCCTTTAATAAGATTCTACCAAAAACTCCTCTTTTCTCCACACAATGTGTATGCAATATGACTTGGTCCCACCTGATGTACTAGATACAACTTCTAGAGAATAACATGATCCAAAAATTATGAACCATATATTTCCCTTTTCATTACTCATGAACCAAAACCATAATGGTTAGTAAAATATCAGATACTCCCCAAAAAGAATAATACATTTTAAAGCAATACTACTCTTAATCTCCAAAATTCAACAAACGGAAACAAATGTCTACAAATACCATTCAATACACAATTGTGCTTAAAATTTTTCAATATAATCTAAACTACAATTCAAAACCAAAACTCAAAAAAATTGATCATATAGTATTCCACGATAAATCAAAACATTTATCTCCAAATAACATTTACTACTCTTAAAGTCTCATACTGAAGTGTTATTAACCTAATCACATAATCTCTTTGATAGGTAATTCATTTCCCAAATCTCTATATTTTCATAATTAAAACGTTGATTCTTCCAAAATAAAATATCAACCATTACCCCACAAATGAAATCCAATATTAATCTCTATTCATTAGGTACAAAGTGTTTCGAAAAGAGATAATGTATTCCAAAATAACCTTTATCTCTTAATAATCAAATCATTTTTCTATAAAAAGGATATCTATTTGATAAAACATAAATTCCCAAAATCAACTCGTTATTGATCTATAATATCATTTAACTGAAAATAATTTATTATAATAACCATAGACTTCACATTGTCCAATGGTAGAAGATAAATCCAAGTTTTACCTTGGTTGTGGGTTCCATTCGTACAGCTTTTTCTGACACGACGGGTTGTCACACAGTCTGTGTGTTGTCCTTTTTTAAAAATAGTATAATTATAATAACATTTAAAAAATGAGATAAAATCCGTAAAAATATCCAAAACACGTGTTAACCTCAAAGGTTATTTCATACCTCAAATTTGGCATCCCAAATACTAATAATCCGTAATTACCTAAAAAACAAATGATTACAAGAACTCCTAGGTTATCTATTAAATCCATATAAGAAAACACAATTCTCCCTCGAATAATATTCTCACATATCAAAATTTATGGTTACACAAAATAGGAAAAGTATTCCAATCTAATCACATCATCAATAGAGCCTTAATACTGTTAAGTATTTCATTATTCTAAAATCTACAAACACTCTTGAATCCCGTGAATGTATACTTCTTACTCCTTCAATGTTATTCATAATCTATTAACCATATTTTTTCATCTTATTATTTTATAATTTTTTCTTACATACAATATTTGGCACAGTGTTATATGATTTTATTAATGTGAAAACCTGATCTATGAAATCATCCATACCATTCCTAGGTCATTTTCAGTTTCCTAATCCGAAATTGGAATTTCATTAGGAATTGGTAAACATATATTGGCATGGTCCTACTGGTCCCATTCCCAAACCTTATTCATAGGTAATCTATTTGTGTAATGACTATTCACACCACATTTAAAAAATTCAATTGATTCCATAGAATGAAATTATTTCCATTTCATAGAGTCAGTTAGACACTTCCTTCTTAAATGGTAGGTTATTTATTTGTGACTTTCATTACCACATCTATAGAATCTTCTTATCCCTTTGAATAATGTTCCTATGCGTTTCATTCAACATCCTTGACATATATGTTTTTGAATATACTTACCATTATGATTATTACCTGAACTTCCATTAGGATTTTTATCAATCATATATAATTCCTCAAAAAAATCACCAAGGGTCAAGAGGTCAATGATGATTCCAGATAGTTGGTTAATATTAACCACATGAGTACACATCGTGGCTCTCATTTCATTCAGTTTCTTATTTCAAAAATAGTGACAGTTTGTTTATAAACATTGTTACATTGGAGATGGCTAGATCCAGCCATTTACTAAACTAAAAAGGTCAGTGTGAGAATATCCGTAATATTATCATATATTATCTCATGATAATGGTAAAAAATAATATATACTTATTCTTTTATCTTAATCTCATTCAATTTATCTAAAATAACTATGAGAAATTCTAATATTATAAAAATTATGGCTATGCCACTTATAAAAAAATAACATCGTAACCTCTAAAGTTTTTTAAACTAACATGTGATACTAACTGTACGGACCTGGACTTAAACATTATATTATCTTTAATTAAATTAATAATTCACATTGAATATCTATTCAGGTTTAGAGATTTTGAGAATTTCTTCATAACATATACATAAAAACTTCAATATTACATGAAGACTCATCTACTCGATTTCCATTTTTTTCAGAAAATATAAACTCTTAAATGAAAAGAATCATATTATGTTCCATGTTCTAAACAACATTTCTATTCCTTGATCCTTTCATTGACCCAATTCCAACATCTATTTTGTAAAAAAAAATTCATTAACGTGGGATTTTAATAAAAAGAATTTTAAGGGATACACAAATAAGGAAAGCCTTCAGAATTCAAAACAACATATAAACCACACATACATAATCTTAGAGTAATACATTCAACTTAAAGAAGTTTAAGAAACAATTATTTGAAAATAAGCACATTGCATACCCTTTTTGAAACAAAACAATTACCATAATGCTCATAGGAAACAACATATAACATATAAAGGTAACTTGGGGAATAAACATACATAAATGGAGTATCCATATAGTCTACTTCCACACATATCTCTAAATGGAATACCCATACAAATGGCATCCATACACAATGCATTAGAGGTTATAAAATAACCAGTCGTCCTGGGTTTATCATGGAACCACCCATCCATTGGTTTATCACATAACCACTAGTAAAATGTCCATTAAACATAACATAATCATAACAAATTAATCAATAATATAGGAAAAATAACATTTCTACATTGCAAACACAAGATATCATTTCAATACATTCTTATAAACAATTTTTTTAAAACATTCAAAAAGAAGTGTTTTGAATCAACGTGTCCTATAGTGCTTTGAAACTATCGAAAGTAATTTACACTTTAAAACGGTATCATCCATATAAATAAATCGATAAAACCCATTTTAAATACATGGACATGAAATATATGTTTTTAGATTAATATGACTTTAAACCATTTAAATTGATGTTATAGTTAAAGAGTCTCTTACCAATTGTGAAACATTTAAATAAATGTTATTAATGAATAATATTAAAAAAACATTAAATACAATGATAATATACTAATTCATGATATAACATGTAAATATGGGTTTTTATACACCATATAGGATACTAACGGCAGACAACATAAAGATATGTCTCAATGAAAGGAGATTAAGATGAAGTCCCTTACAATGATCGTATCATTACACTTAGGATTAAATCAATGATATAATTATGTGTAAAAAACACAAATAAAAAACTATATGTGGATATTAATTGTAAAAAATTCATAGTTCATTCACATATATTCATAGAATGACATAATCGAAAAGTATAATTTTAACCCAAAGAATGGTAATTGTGTTAAGAAGTTCACTTACATTAATTTTCATGCCAAACGACGTCACATTAAAATTAAGAAAATTATTCGATGAGAGAAAAAGGGTATCTCATCACATGGAAATGAAATTTAAATCAGTAAGGACATATAAGAACATATCATAACCTATTATAAATGAAATAAAAATACATAACATAAAAAAGAAATCTTTTACTAAAAGAGTAAGGTCAATGGTTCCCTTACCTCGAGTTAGACTTCACTCGTATGTTTCTATTTTTTCCTGAATAATAAACATAAGTTAATTTATACTTGCTTCAGACAAAATTTCAGTTTTATAACTCCATTTATATTACTTATTACCTTTCTATAATAACTAGTTAATTATTTAAGTTTGTATCATACATTTTGTTGATGTTTAGAACATAACTAAAAAACCGAACTTGTTATAATTACAACTTGTCCTTGTGGTCCAAAATCCATTATATCTAGAAATATATTTACTTTTAATATATCATATAAATTATTTATATATGTATTTACAATAGTTAATATCATTTAGAGATAAGAAATTAATTTCACCTTTCATGGAGATGGTAAGTCGTACGTACATATTAAAGCATCTTTCATTTCTATTTCATATTTAAATGAATGAAATTTTAATGATACATAAGTATATTATAATTAATATATAAAATCAAATTTTATATATGTTACATATTTTTACCAACTACATAATTTATAAATTCAATGTATTGCATGGATGAGTCATATCACATTGAGGGGGCGGTAGTCCGCACTTCCTCAAATGAAATTATCATATTTATACAACATGAAAAGAAAATATATATATATAATCTAAATGATAATTTCAGAAGAATATAGTTAAAATAAATTTCATAAATATCATATATAATTATAGTCCCATAATAATTTCCACCATGAGAGGTGGTTGGAAAATATTGAACAATCATCATTACGTGAGGCAGTAGTTAGCTGTCCACAGAAACAATATATTAATTTCCCATTAGACGGAGGTGTGTGTATGTGTAGTTAAAATAATTCTCATAAAAAATCTAATATATTGAGGATAGTTTAATTATTATGTAAACAATGAATTAAAATATCATAGTGAGTGAAGGAAAATAAAATAAAAGAACTAGAGTGAAGACGTTACCTTCAAATCGGGTAATTCCCTTTGAATTAAACCAAAATGCTTTCTTGAAATGCATTTCTCGTAGGGTAAGGAATCTAGGAGGTACATAGGGATGTTTTGAAGTTATTTTAGAATAGTTTGGATGATCCAAGATGCTTTAGAGGTTTGAGTATTGAGTTATAGGTGAGAACCTTTTATAGAAGGGGGGAGGGCCTCTTTAGGAATGTATGAAATTATTAATTTACTATAAACTGGATATCGATTTCAAAAGGTCCACAAATAGTTTAATTCGATGATAAGGTGAGTATTTTTTGATTTATTATAATCCAAAGGGTTTTAGACAATTTTAGCTTTTAAAATTAACCTTATCTTTATTTCTTTAACCATTAGTAAACTAATTTATCTTTAACCATGTCCTCTTGTATATTCATAATATATGGTGAATATATTTACAAAAAAAAATTCATGAGACCCAAAATGGATCATTAATGGAATTTTTTACATCATATATGTCATTTGGGAAAATCTTATATATTAGGATTATTTTATCATTTAATAAAATATTAATTGTTTTAAAAACACATTTATGTTAATATATAATCAATTCGTATCATGAATTTTAAAAACCCTATAACAACTAGATTATTTTTTTAAAAAATTATTTATTAAAAATATAACAAGAAAATATTATCCCTAAATTTCATGCATCAAATAAAAAGTTTCCAATTATATTTATTTTAATATTTATAAACTAATTTATTTAAATATTTTATTAATAAGGTAATCACTACATCACAATTTGGTGATAAATAAAATTATTTATTTTATGCCTAAAAATAACAAATAAAATACTATTATGTAAGAAAAATTTTTAGATTCATATTTAATATATATAGTTGAATTGATCACTTATATAACCCCATATTCAAATTGTTTTACTAAAAGACATATGCTTATGTTACATTTTCCATAACTTCAAATTTCTTTTTATGAAATGTCATTTTCACTTAAAAGTTATTCCATGGAGTCCCAAAATTATCCCAAGGATTCCATTGGGTGGAAATTTATCATCCAATAGGGTTATGACACGTGTAAGGAAATTTTATATTATTATAATAATTTTTTTTTGCTTCTTACCAAATTTACATTTTAAACACGGTAAATAAAATATTTACGGATGTTACTATTCATAATATCTAAAAAAATACCTATTTACACAATTTGGACCCCTTGATTCCAAATATTTATACAATTATTCCATAATAAAAACATAGAAGCTGTATAAATTAATATTAAATTAATTCCCATCGTAAAAACCAAATAGCCTGTTTTTTCAATAATAACTATCTAAAGATTGACATTTGTTTATGTTCAATTTCAAAGTGAGATTGTTTCAATGACCATAATTGTAATAAATAGTAAAAATATAATATAATTTAAATTAAAAGGAAATTAAAAATAAATTCTAATAATATAAATAAATTTGATTAAAAGGCATTTTAGAATTAAAATTTTGTATATTTTTAATATTCACTAAAATATTTACTTCATCAAAAAATACCATAATATTACCCAAATTAAATTTTGATTTCCCAATTGTAAAAAGAGATTATTTTGTCAAATAAACATATAAAAGTTATATGAACTAGTTTTAACAAGGGTTCACCATCAAAAGCCATTAAATCGACATTTTAGAGTATTTCATGCTTATCAGATTTATTTTTATTTTAAGCCTCAAAAATTTATTGGATAAATTTAAATACATTTAATAAACTTGTTTAGTTATAATATATTTAGTTATGTTCATTAAAAACAATAAAAAGTCTTTTCTTTAACTATCATTTAAAATTAAAATATTATATTATTATTTTTTAATATTACTATGGCTTTTGTGCAATAAGAGATTTCAGAGCAACCCATTGTTGAGTGTCGGGAACATCATAAAACATATAATCAACATTAAAGTAAAATTAATATGTAATTGAAAATTTTAATAAATATATAAATATCACATTATTTATATACCTAGGATGTTACATCATCCCTATTACATCATTGTAGGAAAAATTTGGGCCTTGGATCCCCACACCCATTGATTACTGACTCCATGAATAGCTTCACTCTGAGACTTATGGCTAGATAATTGATATCTTGACGCATCTTCTACTCCACCATTAGGATATGAAGATCTTAAAAAAGAATCTCTTTCAATAGTGTGACTCACAGAACCCCTTCAAATGTCTCATGAAATTATACCAAAAAAACACATTGAAACTCAATATGAGTTAGACATTCTTCTGTTTTTTAGCTTTTGATGGAAGTGGAAAACTAATAAGGGTTGGTTGTGGTCTATTTTAAGGTAAGTCTCCATCTCCACCACACAATTCTGATTCTGGGTAGAGTCCTCCATGGGAATACTCAAATAAAAACTCATGTATACTTTCAAAAAAAACACTAACCACCTTAGTTTTGACATGATTCGACCACTAATAATGAGCAACACCAATTCCAAAAATTGGAATTCACTTAAACATAGAAGAAATTATCCTAGAGTCTTTAATTCCACTCCTCACCAATAATTTTATATTGCATACTCAAAAATAAAGAGGTAAAAATAAGAATCAAAACTCATCACAAACCGAAATACCAAACTTCGATAAAAAACTAAAAGATAAACTCAAATCATAATTTCAAAAACATTTTTAGCATGTCAAATCCAAAATCATATGAAAAATTATACTAAAAAAAATTAAAAAATTAATCTATTTCTCACTTTTCAAAATATTAAATTTCATTTTCTTGAAATCCATTTTTAGCAAACAAAAAAATTTATTTTTCCAACAATAGCACAATATGAAATCTTAAATATGTACATCCTTGTGCTAGATCAACTACCCATACAAACATATCACCATTTAGCCACTCTCCACATGCGTACATTCATATACATGATCATTTATAGGAATACAAACAGTCAATTCGAAACATTTATCAATTCCAAACATGAATTTCATATTAAATACGAAATTAACAAGAATCATTAATCTCACATTCCATAAATTATTTCAAAACCCACTACCGGATTTCCATAATAATTTCTAATTTTTCCATTTGATACCAAACATTCTGTAAAAATAAATCCACATCCAAAAATCATATTCATTTTCAAGAACTATTTTTCCCCCAAAAAACAATTTTCCAATTTCAAAAATTATTTTCTCTAATAAATTTTCATATTTTAAATCCAAGCACTCAAACTATAAAGCAGTCAAATAAAAATATACCAAAATACTAAAACAGTAAAACACTAGTTAAAATATGTAACCCAGAATCATGGTTTAGCAAACCATGATCTCTGCATTCATCAACTATAGGATGTATCATTATTTGTGTGGTAGGGTTGTACATGGGTCTCTACTCTATGCCATTATTTTCATGTAAGAGTGTCTCACTCCAATTTTCATCCCACCTCTACATAAACAAAGCCATGAAAAATTAAAATCCCAGACTACCCCGAAAAACATGAGGCTTAGGAAGGAATAAAATTCATGATATCCTTCTCGCACCTACTTATCATGTCCTAAAAATCCTAATTTACATGATAACTATCACCATAAATAATAAGGGATTTCTATGATACCATTTTGTCATAAACCAACCCATGTCATCTCTGAACCATTCACCCGTGTCGGCCTGTGATAGGGCTCAACGGGCATTCTCGATCCCCACGGGATGAAAACTTGTACAAGGAATCAATATAATATATCTAGAAATGACATGTTATAGAAATTAATGAATCATAAATAAGTTAAAATTATACAAAATAAATAATCACCAGTAGTGGAAATAATAAAATATAGCATAGACAAACATACCTCCACATGACCTCGGGGGTCACCACCAAACACATAAGAACGCTCGAAATGAGAGGGACCCAATAACAGAACCTAAAACGGAAAGTATTGGGTAGATAAGAGTAATGACATGCTTTGTAGGAATGAAAAAAATACAAAAACACCTTATTCTCTTAACTTTTAAAAAGAAACCCAATCAAGATAGTTTTAAAATAAGACATAATAATGTAAATTTTTTAATCTTTTCAAATTCAAGTGACATGTTTACATTTTTATGAATTTTTTTATTCCACATCATTTTCAAAATACTTCCTAATAATTCGTTAACAATATAAGATGAAAAGGACTAAATAATTTTATAAATACGTTTTTCACAAAAGAGAGGACAAGTGTGAGATAATTGAAATGGAAATATTGTCACAAGATCCATGGGGAATCCCTAAGAATCTAGTGTCATTCGTAATCATAGGACCCTCTTACCTTAGTGAAACATGTTTCAGAAACCATAACTGATAATGGTATCATGCATGATCCTCTAGTAGGCAACACCCCCACAACCTAGTGCTCTCCAATAATTATAATAATTTAGTTACTGTTGTAATCATCAATCAGTATATATGAAACTAGGACGAAACACTAATATATCATATTGTGTACTTGTCCAATTCTACACTCTTTTGTACACAAGGTTACCAATGTGATATATTTTATTTAGGGTGAGATTTTATCAATCAAGCATCAATATATTTTTCAAAATACCATTTAACAACTCACTACTGATATCTCCTTTTATGTATATCCCCATTTTGAGCCAAAAAAATATGAGAAACCCATAACACCAATCATATAAAAAAAATAAAATACTAACACATACATCACATTATTCAAAAACTGGGGAATTCCACAATAGTATTCTTTTAATTTCGCAGACCATTATTGTAGTTGCAAATGTGCCTCATTACAATTTAAGAATTATTTTCATTTTAAAAAGGCATAGTCACCACACACATTCCTAAAACATTTTAAAAAAATTAAACAACCAATGAACAATAATGAAAAATTATCATGAAACAATGATGAAAACAAATCAATACATTTAATAATGTCAAATTTCAATTTATCATAACGTTTATACGAAAACCCATACATTTTATTAAAATGGCCCAAACATGGAATTTTCCGCAATATAAAATCACACACTAACCCATCTTCACTCATGTCACCTTGAAAAAAAATTACAAACACAACACATTCCTTTGGGAATACTTATGGCAATCCCAAAAACATATAAGAATACACTTTTAATGATTTAATATTTAAACCCAATCGATCATTAGGAATGTATTACATTTTCCAAACAATATCGATAGAATATATCATTTAGAAAAGAACACATTGGAATCTTAAATAAATTAGAAAAAACAAATGAAGAACCATTTCTAACATTCACAACTTGATTTCAAAACATACAAATATAATACAAATTTATAGAACATATTTTCATAACAACGTTGCAATTATGAAATTCAAACTAATTGGGTTTGGCATAAGAGACATACGTCAAACAAGAAATTATTTAATGATGACCACCTGGACCTTCACTTTTCACATACATGCTCATGAATTTATATATGTATATATTTAAATACCCCCTATTATATTTCACATATTTCCTGCACCATGGGAGAATTTGTACAAAGAGGGAATATATACAAATATATTCCTTACCAATGCAAGTACATATAGTCATTCTTGATACCCAAAGATTGAAACCACATTAATAGGACACAACACACTCTATAAATATTTACCAACACCCCAAAACACCATGGAAAAGACCCACACCCGCAAAATTAATTTCCCACAAGTAAAATATCACAAAATCCCTCAATTAAAATCAATCCAAGGAAAAATAATTGAAAACCCTTAACGAATACAATGGGGGGAGGATGGAAACTGTATAAAATGTGTCTCCTTCAGTATTATTTCATGAGACTCATACCAGAAAAGACCGTTGGAAATTCCACTCAACCAAACCATTGAAAAAAATGAAAAATTGGTCAAACACAAACAATGGAATTTTCCGAGCTACACCTGGTGACAGGGAGACCTAGATTGGTCAAACCAAAGAAGAAGTAAGTAGAAGCCCATACCTAAGAGATTAAAAGAGATTCAATGAGGGAACGATGGTGAACTGATGATCAAAGGTAGTTGATGGATGATGATATGATGTGAATGAGTAGGGAGTAGGGAAGGGTGATACGCAAGGAATAATTGATGAGAATATATAAGGAAATAAAAAGATGTAAAAAAAGAAACATAGAGAAATAAAATAAAGAACACAAAAATAATACATAAAATAAATAAATAATAATCATAAAAATAATTATAATAAACTTAACAATAGTTATAATATTATTATTATTCATAATAAAAATATTATCGGTATTATTATTAAATAAATTTTCAT
The DNA here is from genome assembly GCA_963277665.1 of Viscum album. Lineage (NCBI taxonomy): Eukaryota > Viridiplantae > Streptophyta > Magnoliopsida > Santalales > Viscaceae > Viscum > Viscum album. The sequence continues at coordinate 1,100,862,265 of OY728157.1, forward strand.
TTATTCTATTTTATCTTGATTTATTTTTCATTAATTTTTTTAATCATATGGTAGTCTGCAGAGTTTGGTTGTACGGTTTTCCAGACTATGCGCCAACTGTCTACAACATACTGGAGGGAAGGATCCCTCGCACAAGATGACCACATAGTTACCAAACCATACTCAAACCATGTTTAACACCAGTACCTAGATCCAAAATTGAATAGCATGCTTCCACATGGTTTCCCAATCCTTGCACAACCCACATGCTTGATATTATGTATCTCAAAACATCAAATTTTCTCAAATACTTCTAAAATAAGAACATAGACTCAACCTAATTGCCGACAAGAAGTACCAATGCCGTGAAAATTATAAAATATATTTTTTTAAATGTCGGGGTGTCACAATTATTCCAATCGATTCTTTCTTTTGGTGAAATATTTTTGGTGGATTCAGGTCTCAATCATCCATAGTGACATCATTTGTTGTAAGATACCTATTCCAAATACATAAATTTTACATATATTATTTTTTTCAATTTATAAAAAAAAATTCATGTTATATAAAATTTTAACTTTAAGTAAGTGGGTTTGTTAATTGGAAATTGGATCACAGTAGTTTTAAAAGTATTCCTCTATTATTTCAATATAGTTTATATTAGTTTAAACTTTATTTCAGTTTTATTTTAAATTATGAAATAAAAAAAATGTTCATTTGTCTTTACAAGTATTTTCTATCTCAAAAAGAGAAAATTCCAATAAATTTTTTAAGTTGACTAGACATTACAAATAGATTATTGTCTTGGTTAAATATTCTTAAAATTATTAAGATGATTTATAATAATGTGAATTATAAGATATGTCTTAAATAAATATAAATATATATGTGTATATATATATATGAAGGTTACTTCATTACAATATTACAACATTGTGATTGGGATAAGTGCATTGGCAAAAGGGGTAATTATATATAAATCAAATTTTACTCTTTTTAGGGTTGTAACATGGTTTTTGAACTCAATAGATTTTAGAAAAGTTGTTGTATTTCGTAAATATATTTCTATTAAAGTTATGACGCTCTATTGGAACCTTGAAATGATAATGGAAAAAAATCCAACCAAAGGTTTTCCCCATAAATTTAAAATGTGATGTATTCCATTAATGTGAGATTTATGATATGGTTCTAAATGATAGGCTTCTTATTGATTTGTGACGTATGGGAAGGGGATAGATTTAGGGTAAAATATTAGACGTTAAAAGGAAGATTAGATTTTGTTCAATGAATATGATATGTATGTATATCATTTTTTGAAAAAAAAACAACCTCCATTTAATCATCATGTGATGTATTAGGAAGTTTTGTGGGATACCTAGGTATAGATGATGCACTAGTTTTAATTACACTATAACTGGTGGCCTATAGTATAAAACATGATTTACCATGTAATGATCCCATCAATCGATCCATGGATGGTATCAATGAGGTCTTTGGTAGTTTTTAATGTTACCTATTATAGGTGGAGATTGATAATTGGAATATTTATGGCATATTTCTAGACCGTCTTAACTAGAACCTTAAGAACCATGACACCTAATCAACATATATACAATATTCAACTATTTTTATGTATCTCTTTAAATTCTAATGACTATGATGATATTCATACTAAAACATATGTCTGAAATTGGTTACCACTTATAAAGAATTCATCAAAATAAATTTATTTATTTAATAATTATTTTAAAATTGCAATTTAATGTAGTTATTCTTAAAATAGAATGTCATTACTTGTTCATAAAAATAATGTCAAACTACAATTTTATATACCTATCATCAAAATAGAAATATTTTTCTAAATTTAATAGTTAGTAATTATGAAATTATTATTCTTGGTAACCCATATTAATAATTTTTAAAAACAATCATATGTTATTATTTTTTAATTTCAGGTTATACTGTGCATTTTATTGTTCAGAGAGTATGGGTTTTCAATGGTTTTTGGTGACATTATATGTGGAAGAGAGGTATGACTAGTTTCTATTTATTTAAACTCTCACTTTCAATTCTATTATTTTATTTATTTTTATTTTTATTTTTATTTTTCTCATGAAAAAAATCATTCTTACTTGTGTTACATTTGATTCGTGAAACATGTTTTTATATTAGGACGACCAGGAACAACTCTACAACCATGTCGTTTTCCACCTCGGTTGACCAATTCAAGGTAGAACTGAATTGTTTCATGAAACAATTGTATCAAAGGAAATTATCGCTAGAAATTTGGATTGATTTGTAGTGTGCATATAATATTTTTGGAATTCCATTGTACATTCAGGTGGATTTTCATTATCAATATATATTCAGAAAAAACATGAATTTATAGGGTTGTATCAGATGGTTGTGCCTCAAAATAAAATCTTGAATGCATGATTTTTTTGATTTTTTTATATTTTTGTATTTTTAATCGATATTATATTTAGTGGAATTTTTTGAATCTCTATTTATAGTTGTATATCATTTGAAGGATTTACTGATCACATGATTACTTTATGTGTTCTATCCCACTGTGAAGAGAGAATGTATCTGCCTTTGTGGACCTATAGTATTCTGACATGATTAGTGCATGGTCTTCCAAACAATGTATCCAAGCCATGAACAAGGGAATTTTTTTCTATTTTTTTCTATTTTTATTAATATTATTATTGAGTTTATTTTTTTATTTTTATTTTTATTTTTTTGGTGCTACCCTATAATAATAAAAATTATGTTTGTTCTATAAAAAATTCATTCTAAAATTAATGATTCAAGTTCATTAAGAATAAAATTGGATTTTTTTTTAAAATAGAATGCAATTTGTTTTTGATTTTGAAAATTTTTGTAATGGGTGATAAGTGTCTGCTTCAAAAATATGTAGGGGTATTTTAAAGAGAGGTTTTTAATTTTATTTTAAATTATATCTTGTTCACTTTTGGTACTCCTATGATTTATAATGTATAGTATGTAATTATGTGGTAAGTGGATTCTTTTCATACGTAAGGATAATTAAATAAATATATTTCTGAATTTATATATTTGAGGCTTCATAGAATACTATGGGTATGTGCATAACCATGTCATTATTTATTTACATTTACAATGTATTTTTCAAAATCAAATTTTAATATTTTAAAGGGTGATTAAATGTTCAATGTTTCCTTGGGTGTTTCTGGATATCCATTTTCTGTTATATTCTAATGTTTAAAAAATGGATTATTTATTTACGATTAATATATAAAGTTTTTGGTTGTCATGTGTTATGATTCAGTTTTGTTCCTATTATTTTAGTCTATGGCCATACTATTCTCTACATTTTTTAAGGATGTGAATGTGGATCTACATCACATGAATTCTGTTGGTCATGGATTATATCAGTTATTTTCTTCATATATTCTATATATAGAACATTTTTCTTCCTCATCTAGATTTTAATTATTAGGAAATCATCGAGAATATTCAGGAGTATAACTCTCTTCACCTATTCAGGAATATGGGTATAGAAAATATTTTTGGAATCGATACAAATTATTGATGAGATCCTTGATCATGTTGATCTTTTTGAGCTTATTAATATGATTTTTTCAACATTAATTCTATATAGACAATGTTGGAAATTGTAGAAGTCCATATTCTAGACCAAACCATAAAAATTCCACTCATGGAAAAGCATCAAACCTTCTTTCATACATTAGTATTTCCCAAAATACTTGTGGTTACAGAAAGGTATGTATTTGTAATATGTAGAGGAAGGTAATTGTAGTATAATGGTATATACAAATCATTTTACCATGATGGTATTGTATAATCTTAATGTATCTTAAGATTAATACTTGAATAATTTTTTTTATTATAAGGATACAACAACAAGATATTTTCAGAATTATATATTCACTCAATCATAATAATTATGATGAAGCGGTGTGTTAGGATAATCAAGGAAAATTTTCTTTATCCATAGATCCAACGATGGTTGATATATCTCTTATCAGTGGGTGTTATGGATGTTATTATAGTAAAATTAATGCAATGAAACTTATTGCATTGTGGTTGAGAAATGGTAGGAAAATGTCATTTTTTTCTACTCCCCAAAATAATCTATGAGTATTATATGGGTTTCAATCAATGTGGGAGGTAAGGGAACAATAATTATTCCTTCTTCAATGCACCAAAGACTTGTTTAACCTATGGATAATTGGTATATTTGAATTTGTTTTTCTAAGGTATTTTTAGGAAGTAATATTGAGCTAGATCCACACCATAAATAGACCCCTACCCTTTCTAGGAGGAATTTTATGGCTATGAGATATATTTGGATTTTATTTGTTTTAAACAATTCCATTTTCGATGATAGAGTTGATTGTTTTGACTTTTGTGAGGATGATAATTTTATGTGTACCCATTTGGAATTATATCTTAATAAAATTTCCTTTTAATAGAATTTTAATATTTTTTCAAAGAGTGGTGATTACACATTTTAAATGTTTCAACACTCATGATATTTTCATTAGTTAATCAATTGGTGTTCAACTAGAGTATTAGTAGTGTATAAATTCCATCATAGAAGGATCTCTTGGTGAACATGAGTTATATTAATCCTTAGCTAGGAAATTCCTTATTCTAGTCACCACCAACCTGAATTTTAGTGTCTTGGATTTTGAGTCATGTGATAGATGTTCAAGGATATCCAAAATAAACATTTATGAGTATATTTGTTAATTTAAATATTAGTGGATAGTGTTTTATATGTTTTTAGAGTGCAGTTAATGATCTAAGGATCATGATATATGTTCCTTTACTTTTTAGTTTAATTCATTCGGAAAAATTAAATTATTTTAAGGATTTCATGATAGTTCATTGAGTATATTAATTCTAGATTCCTTGGATTTTTTTTATTTTATTTTCTATGTATTATTGTTTCCAAATTTGAGGTGTTTTTTCCATGATTCAAATCTCAACTATTAAAATATATCTAAACTTATTAGGGAATAATGTGACATATTGGGGAGATTTTCCACACCCCAAAAAACAAGACTCTATTATTTCAATAATTTTTAGAAAATTTTGTTTTTCTTACATCCTGGTGTGATTCAAAATAATATTGGGATATTTTTTGAGGCATGACGGTGGCACACTATTGGAGAACATATAACAGAAATTGTGAACCAAATCATTATAAGTCATATGGACCAGAGAAAGGTACTAGGTTCCAAAAATGTTTGGTTAATGGGCTTGAGGCCTCCCCCAGATGACCACGAAACGCCCTTCTTTTGGGGTAGAGTCAACATCATTGTTGCAAAACAGTTTGCTATACCATGTAGAAAAACCAAGTATATAATCAATTTTCATAAAAAATAAAAAATAAAAATTTTTCCTCATTTAATTTTTACTCAAATATACCACTTTTCCCCATAATTTGGATTATGAAATATTAGGGGTTCTACCCAAAACGGTAATGTTATTTCACTACTCTTTATTAAATATTCATGGTCTTAACATATTTATTGGTCAAATAATTAGGTTATGCCCCTCTTTTATAATACTCATTATTTATTCATCTAATTTCTTCATTTATTTAATTCTCCCATAGTTCTGTGGATATAGGGTTCACATTTCATTATGACTAAATTGTGGTTTTTGGTCTTTTATGATTTTTATTTGTTTCTATTACTTCCATGGACATATTTTGGTTGGATTGATGTTTCTATAATCAAATGATATATAATTTGTGTAAGGAACCCTCTGTCCAGGTGATGAATTTGAAATCTATAATTTAGAAGTTTTCATAATGTTTTTTCTATATTATCTGAAATGGATATATGACGAAAATGTGTTTCATTCATATAAATGGATTCTAAATTTTTATATGTTTTCATCTAATAATTCCATTTGAATTTATTTTTATTATGAATGATTTCATGATAATATTTCATGGGAAGAATAATAAAATTTCAATTGGTATTCCTTGTAGATTGTCTTTATAAAAAGTGAAAATTATAGAAGGTTGTTCTTTCTTTCAAGATGAAATTACAGTGGACCTAATGTATTTTTTTTATTATATATGTTTAAATGAGATGATTTTTAATATTATGACTTCTTATACATAAATTAAATAAATATACATAAATATATATATATATATATATATATGGGATCCTATGTTACACATATTCACTCACTAATATTGGGTTATATGAATTGGGATAAATGATACTTATATATAAAAAAGGATTATATGTCGGAAATGTGGATCATAGTTTCGAAAATTAAATTAAATTGGGAAAAGTGATATCAAAAGTAAAGTTGTTTATTTTTTATGTTTTTAATACTCATTGTATTCGTTCAATGGTTTAGTGATAAAACTCCCTCTTAATGTAAGAACCATTAATTTGAAATATAATTTATTCCTTTAATACTGTTTTTATAATATATTATAGCTGAAGTGGATTTGGCATCATTTGTGAGACTTTGAAAGGGAATTCAAATACAATGGCAAATCAAGGGTAATAAATCAATTGGATTTTGTGTGTGAAGATTGTGATACACGTATATATATATATATATATATATATATGATAGAGTAAATAAAATGACATCCAGTTTCACTTCATGGTAAGACTTGGGATGTTAGGTGGGTTCTCTAGTTACACCTGATACACTAGTTGAGTTTATGTATTGACTAGTGTCCCAAGAGAGATAACTTATCTATCCTTGTTATGGGAACCTCTTTCAAACTATATAGATTATTAGATATTGATTAGGAATTGTTTGATAATACACAGTGCTGGTAGAGATTAATGTTGTGAGTATTTAGTGGTTAGTCTTATGTTATGTCGACTAGTAATTGAGATCCCATGTCCCCAATTTTATATGTATAGTACATTCCCCAATTTTATTTTTTCATTACAATGTTACATATCTACAAATATTTTCATACTAAAACACTCATTTACAATTTCTTTCCATTTATATAGAATTAATGAAATGACATTCATATATTAGAAACTATTTTCCAATCATGATAGAATGAAATTTTTTATAAAATGGTAGATTGTGATTTGTTTTAAAACCAAATAATATCAATAAATCTATATGTTGATTTTCAATCATTCAGGATTTGGATTTCTCATTAATGGTATGGGATATAAAATTGTATGTTATCAAAAATCACAACTATGACTACAATTTTTCATGCCAACATTATTAATTTCAATATTAGGTACATCCAATATCTGGATCACTTAATGATACAGTGTGGTTCTATGGTGGGTGGTGACCAAATATGTTATATGGTGGATTGTCCAGTTTTTATTTATTTTTTTCTTTTGTGTATGTGTATTTATTCAATTTTATTTATATTTATAATTTTCAAGATATAAATCATTCTTAATTGAGTAAAATTGTAGGTATTGAACTATTTTTTACCTCGATAGGATAAAAAATGTGTATCGGGTCGTACCACGGACCTAATGCGGTGACCATTCAGGGTTAACACAGGTTGGTTCATTAAATGTTTCATCTATATTACAAATATTTTTATCTTATAAAACCATATAAAATAAATAAAAAAATATAAATTGTATAGATTCACAATGAAAAAATTATAAGAAAGTATTTATTTCACATAAAGAAACAAAATAGTAAAACAAACATTTGATTTTGGGAGCATAAACTCATTTTCAATTATAGATAATTTTTAAGAATAACAACATTGCCAAAATTATCTCCTATTTGCTGATAAAAAAACAGAGAATTTTTTATAATACATATTATTTATTTATAATAAAAAATAACTATAAACATGGGAATCAGTCATGGAATTTTGTTATTTAATTAATCATCCCCATTTATGATATAAAAAATTAAATTAAATACGTTATTGTAACATAATTGATTTTACAAACTAGATAAAACAAGAAGAATATGAAATTTTCATAAATTTGAAATTTCAATAGACCTGTATTAATGTTATTGAATATATATGTAATTAAATAAATTGTATTTATTATTGAATATTTAGGATGTAATAAAATAATAAATAGTCCTTTAAATTATGATTCGTGTGGTTTATCGTATCGGGATATTTAGGTTCAGGATAAGCAATTTGTAGTTGTAAGGGAAAAAATATTGTTTTATAAAAATTATTTCTTAAGAATCTTGAGAACCAAATTATTTACCAACATGGATTTTTTTTCATAGTATTAGATTATGATTATATTAGATTTATCAAATATTCTTCCAATATATTAATGAATTAATATATATATTATCCAATTTATTTTTGACCACATGAAACATATTTCTAGTTGGAAGAAATATTTGATAGAAATTAAATAAATTTAACAAAACGGTTTAATAATAATGTTGTCAGTTGTGTTCATTATCTAAAATAAAATAAAGGTATGTTAACTACAATTTCAAATAATAATTTTATATTTATAATTTTTAATAAAACCCAACATTGCGTGCAACATAAGGTTTTGAAAAAACCCATTGTTGTGCGTCAAGTAAGCCATCAATTACAGAATACCCTTTAAAGAAAAATTAATATATAATTCACAATTATTAATATATATAAAATATCATATTCTTTATTTACTTGGGATGTTAAGGCCTCTCCCTTTTGGGAATTGTGTCCTCACAATTCTAAAATTAGGCTTGAAATCATCCTTAAAAGTCTCACATTAGAAAAAAGATTCAATAAAACAATCACTTTAAAAGATAAAAAGATAAGTACAATTGTCACACAAGATAACACAAAATACAATTTCATGTATGAAAAAATATATATGGTGGATAAACTAATCATCATGTTCTGATTAAGAGTGATAGAAAACATGATCTGGAGATAGTTATCAATCTGAAAACCATAAACATGTGATGGGTTAAACAATCGTTGATTTCCTAGTAGGAAAAGTAAATGAACAACATTTTTTTTAATTTCCTTTTCATAAATATATAGAATTTATTTATGAGCTTTACTATGAACATAAAGAAACATTCTTAGATGTAAATTAGTTTTTAATACTTTAATAAGTTTCTACCAAAAACTCCTCTTTTCTCCACACAATGTGTATGCAATATGAATGGTCCCACCTGATGTACTAGATACTACTTCTAGAGAATAACATGATCCAAAAATTATGAACCATATATTTCCCTTTTCATTACTCATGAACCAAAACCATAATGGTTAGTAAAATATCAGATACTCCCCAAAAAGAATAATACATTATAAAACAATACTACTCTTAATCTCCAAATTTCAACAAACGGAAACAAATATCTACAAATACCATTCAATACACAATTGTGCTTAAAATTTTTCAATATAATCTAAACTACAATTCAAAACCAAAACTCAAAAAAATTGATCATATAGTATTCCACAATAAATCAAAACATTTATCTCCAAATAACATTTACTACTCTTAAAGTCTCATACTGATGTGTAATAAACCTAATCACATAATCACTATGATAGGTAATTCATTTCCCAAATCTCTATATTTTCATAATTAAAACGTTGATTCTTCCAAAATAAAATATCAACCATTACCCCACAAATGAAATCCAATATTATTCTCTTTTCATTAGGTACAAAGTGTTTCGAAAAGAGATAATGTATTCCAAAATAACCTTTATCTCTTAATAATCAAATCATTTTTCTATACAAAGGATATCCATTTGATAAAACATAAATTCCCAAAATCAACTCATTATTGATCTATAATATCATTTAACTGAAAATAATTTATTATAATAACCATAGACTTCACATTGTCCAATGGTAGGAGATAAATCCAAGTTTTACCTTGGTTGTGGGTTCCATTCGTACAACTTTTTCTGACACGACGGGTTGTCACACAGTCTGTGTGTTGTCCTTTTTTAAAAATAGTATAATTATAATAACATTTAAAAAATGAGATAAAATCCTTAAAAATATCCAAAACACGTGTTAACCTCAAAGGTTATTTCATACCTCAAATTTGGAATCCCAAATACTAATAATCCATAATTACCTAAAAAAAATGATTACAAGAACTCCTAGGTTATCTATTAAATCTATATAATAAAACACAATTCTCCCTCGAATAATATTCTCACATATCAAAATTTATGGTTACACAAAATAGGAAAAGTATTCCAATCTAATCACATCATCAATAGAGCCTTAATACTGTTAAGTATTTCATTATTCTAAAATCTACAAACACTCTTGAATCCCATGAATGTAGACTTCTTACTCCTTCAATGTTATTCATAATCTATTAACCATATTTTTCCATCTTATTATTTTATAATTTTTTCTTACATACAATATTTGGCACAGTGTTATATGATTTTATTAATGTGAAAACCTGATCTAGGAAATCATCCATACCATTCCTAGGTCATTTTCAGTTTCCTAATCCGAAATTGGAATTTCATTAGGAATTGGTAAACATATATTGGCATGGTCCTACTGGTCCCATTCCCAAACCTTATTCATAGGTAATATATTTGTGTAATGACCATTCACATCACATTTCAAAAATTCATTTGATTCCATAGAATGAAATTGTTTCCATTTCATAGAGTCAGTTAGACACTTTCTTCTTAAATGGTAGGTTATTTATTTGTGACCTTCATTACCACATCTATAGAATCTTCTCATCCCTTTGAATAATGTTCCTATGCGTTTCATTCAACATCCTTGACATATATGTTTTTGAATATACTTACCATTATGATTATTACCTGAACTTCCATTAGGATTTGTTTCAATCATATATAATTCCTCAAAAAAATCACCAAGGGTCAAGAGGTCAATGATGATTCCAGATAGTTGGTTAATATTAACCACATGAGTACACATTGTGGCTCTCATTTCATTCAGTTTCTTATTTCAAAAATAGTGACAGTTTGTTTATAAACATTGTTACATTGGTGATGGCTAGATCCAGCCATTTACTAAACTAAAAAGGTCAGTGTGAGAATATCCGTAATATTATCATATATTATCTCATAATAATGGTAAAAAATAATATATACTTATTCGTTTATCTTAATCTCATTCAATTTATCTAAAATAACTATGAGAAATTCTAATATTATAAAAATTATGGCTATGCCACTTATAAAAGAATAACACCATAACCTCTAACGTTTTTTAAACTAACATGTTATACTAACTGTACGGACCTGGACTTAAACATTATATTATCTTTAATTAAATTAATAATTCACATTGAATATCTATTCATGTTTAGAGATTTTGAGAATTTCGTCATAACATATACATAAAAACTTCAATATTACATGAACACTCATCTACTCGATTCCCATTTTTTTCAGAAAATATAAACTCTTAAATGAAAATAATCATATTATGTTCCATGTTCTAAAAAACATTTCTATTCCTTGATCCCTTCATTGACCCAATTCCAACATCTATTTTGAAAAAAAAAATTCATTAACGTGGGATTTTAGTAAAAAGAATTTTAAGGGATACACAAATAATGAAAGCCTTCAGATTTCAAAACAACATATAAACCACACATACATAATCGTAGAGTAATACATTCAACTTAAAGAAGTTTAAGAAACAATTATTTGAAAATAAGCACATTGCATACCCTTTTTGAAACAAAAAAATTACCATAATGCTCATAGGAAACAACATATAACATATAAAGGTAACTTGGGGAATAAACATACAAAAATGGAGTATCCATATAGTCTACTTCCACACATATCTCTAAATGGAATACCCATACAAATGGCATCCATACACAATGCATTAGAGGTTATAAAATAACCAGTCGTCCTGGGTTTATCATGGAACCACCCATCCATTGGTTTATCACATAACCACTAGTAAAATGTCCATTAAACATAACATAATCATAACAAATTAATCAATAATATAGGAAAAATAACATTTCTAAATTGCAAACACAAGATATCATTTCAATACATTCTTATAAACAATTTTTTTAAAACATTCAAAAAGAAGAGTTTTGAATCAACGTCTCCTATAGTGCTTTGAAACTATTGAAAGTATTTTACACTTTAAAACAATATCATCCATATAAATAAATCGATAAAACCCATTTTAAATACATGGACATGAAATATATGTTTTTAGATTAATAAGACGTTAAACCATTTAAATTGATGTTATAGTTAAAGAGTCTCTTACCAATTGTGAAACATTTAAATAAATGTTATTAATGGATAATATTAAAAAAACATTAAATACAATGATAATATACTAACTCATGATATAACATGTAAATATGGGTTTTTATACACCATATAGGATACTAACGGCAGACAACATCAAGATATGTCTCAATGAAAGGAGATTAAGATGAAGTCACTTACAATGATCGTATCATTACACTTAGGATAAAATCAATGATATAATTATGTGTAAAAAACACAAATAAAAAACTATATGTGGATAATAATTGTAAAAAATTCATAGTTCATTCACATATATTCATAGAATGACATAATAGAAAAGTATAATTTTAACCCAAATAATGGTAATTGTGTTATGAAGTTCACTTACATTAATTTTCATGCCAAACGAAATCACATTAAAATTAAGAAAATTATTCGATGAGAGAAAAAGGGTATCTCATCACATGGAAATGAAATTTAAATCAGTAATGACATATAAGAACATATCATAACCTATTATAAATTAAATCAAAATACATAACATAAAAAAGAAATCTTTGACTAAAAGAGTAAGGTCAATGGTTCCCTTACCTCATGTTAGACTTCACTCGTATGTTTCTATTTTTTCCTGAATAATAATCATAAGTTAATTTATACTTTCTTCAGACAAAATTTCAGTTTTATAACTCCATTTATATTACTTATTACCTTTCTATAATAACTAGTTAATTATTTAAGTTTGTATCATACATTTTGTTGATGTTTAGAACATAACTAAAAAACCGAACTTGTTATAATTACAACTTGTCCTTGAGGTCCAAAATCCATTATATCTAGAAATATATTTACTTTTAATATATCATATAAATTATTTATATATGTATTTACAATATTTAATATCATTTAGAGATAAGAAATTAATTTCACCAATCATGGAGATGGTAAGTCGTACGTACATATTAAAGCATCTTTCATTTATATTTCATATTTAAATGAATGAAATTTTAATGATACATAAGTATATTATAATTAATATATAAAATCAAATTTTATATATGTTACATATTTTTATCAACTACATAATTTATAAATTCAATGTATTGCATGGACGAGTCATATCACATTGAGGGTGCGGTAGTCCGCACTTCCTCAAATGAAATTATCATATTTATACAACATGAAAAGAAAATATATATATAATCTAAATTAGAATTTCAGAAGCATATAGTTAAAATAAATTTCATAAATATCATATATAATTATAGTCCCATAATAATTTCCACCATGAGAGGTGGTTGGAAAATATTAAACAATCATCATTACGTGAGGCAGTAGTTAGCTGTCCACAGAAACAATATGTTAATTTCCCATTAGACGGAGGTGTGTGTATGTGTAGTTAAAATAATTCTCATAAAAAATAAAATATATTGAGGATAGTTTAATTATTATGTAAACAATGAATTAAAATATCATAGTGAGTGAAGGAAAATAAAATAAAAGAACTAGAGTGAAGACGTTACCTTCAAATCGGGTAATTCCCTTTGAATTAAACCAAAATGCTTTCTTGAAATGCATTTCTCATAGGGTAAGGATTCTAGGAGGTACATAGGGATGTTCTGAAGTTATTTTAGAATAGTTTGGATGATCCAAGATGCTTTAGTGGTTTGAGTAATGAGTTATAGGTGAGATCCTTTTATAGAAGGGGGGAGGGCCTCTTTAGGAATGTATGAAAATATTAATTTACTATAAACTGGATATCGATTTCAAAAGGTCCACAAATATTTTAATTCCATGATAAGGTGAGTATTTTTTGATTTATTATAATCCAAAGGGTTTTAGACAATTTTAGCTTTTAAAATTAACCTTATCTTTATTTCTTTAACCATTAGTAAACTAATTTATCTTTAACCATGTCCTCTTGTATATTCATAATATATGGTGAATATATTTACAAAAAAAAATCATGAGACCCAAAATGGATCATTAATGGCATTTTTTACATCATATATGTCATTTGGGAAAATCTTATATATTAGGATTATTTTATCATTTAATAAAATATTAATTTTTTTAAAAACACATTTATGTTAATATATAATCAATTCGTATCATGAATTTTAAAAACCCTATAACAACTAGATTATTTTTTTAAAAAATTATTTATTAAAAATATAACAAGAAAATATTATCCCTAAATTTCATGCATCAAATAAAAAGTTTCCAATTAAATTTATTTTAATATTTATAATCTAATTTATTTAAATCTTTTATTAATAAGGTAATCACTACATCACAATTTGGTGATAAATAAAATTATTTATTTTATGCCTTAAAATAACAAATAAAATACTATTATGTAAGAAAAATTTTTAGATTCATAATTAATATATATTGTTGAATTGATCACTTATATAACCCCATATTCAAATTGTTTTACTAAAAGACATATGTTTATGTTACATTTTCCATAACTTCAAATTTCTTTTTATGAAATGTCATTTTCACTTAAAAGTTATTCCATGGAGTCCCAAAATCAACCCAAGGATTCCCTTGGGTGGAAATTTATCATCCAATAGGGTTATGACACGTGTAGGGAAATTTTATATTATTATAATAATTTTTTTTGCTTCTTACCAAATTTACATTTTAAACACGGTAAATAAAATATTTACGGATGTTACTATTCATAATATCTAAAAAAAATACCTATTTACACAATTTGGACCCCTTGATTCCAAATATTTATACAATTATTCCATAATAAAAACATAGAAGCTGTATAAATTAATTTTAAATTAATTCCCATCGTAAAAACCAAATAGCCTGTTTTTTCAATAATAACTATCTAAAGATTGACATTTGTTTATGTTCAATTTCAAAGTGAGATTGTTTCAATGACCATAATTGTAATAAATAGTAAAAATATAATATAATTTAAATTAAAAAGCAATTTAAAATAAATTCTAATAATATAAATAAATTTGATTAAAAGGCATTTTAGAATTAAAATTTTGTATATTTTTAATATTCACTAAAATATTTTCTTCATCAAAAAATACCATAATATTACCCAAATTAAATTTTGATTTCCCAATTGTAAAAAGAGATTATTTTGTCAAATAAACATATAAAAGTTATATAAACTAGTTTTAACAAGGGTTCACCATCAAAAGCCATTAAATTGACATTTTAGAGTATTTCATGCTTATCAGATTTATTTTTATTTTAAGCCTCTAAAATTTATTGGATAAATTTAAATACATTTAATAAACTTGTTTAGTTATAATATATTTAGTTATGTTCATTAACATCAATAAAAAGGCTTTTCTTTAACTATCATTTAAAATTAAAATATTATATTATTATTTTTTAATATTACTATGGCTTTTGTGCAATAAGAGATTTTAGAGTAAACCATTGTTGAGTGTCGGGAACATCATAAAACATATAATCAACATTAAAGTAAAATTAATATGTAATTGAAAATTTTAATAAATATCTAAATATCACATTATTTATATACCTAGGATGTTACATCATCCCTATTACATCATTGTAGGAAAAAATTGGGCCTTGGATCCCCACACCCATTGATTACTGACTCCATGAATAGCTTCACTCTGAGACTTATGGCTAGATCATTGATATCTTGACGCATCTGCTACCCCACCATTAGGTTATGAAGATCTTAAAAAAGAATCTCTTTCAATAGTGTGACTCACAGAACCCCTTCAAATGTCTCATGAAAATATACCAAAAAAAACACATTGAAACTCAATATGAGTTAGACATTCTTCTGTTTTTTAGCTTTTGATGGAAGTGGAAAACTAAGAAGGGTTGGTTGTGGTCTATTTTAAGGTAAGGCTCCATCTCCACCACAAAATTCTGATTCTGGGTAGAGTCCTCCAAGGGAATACTCAAATAAAAACTCATGTATACTTTCAAAAAAACACTAACCACCTTAGTTTTGACATGATTCGACCACTAATAATGAGAAAGACCAATTCCAAAAATTGGAATTCACTTAAACATAGAAGAAATTATCCTAGAGTCTTTAATTCCACTCCTCACCAATAATTTTATATTGCATACTCAAAAATAAAGAGGTAAAAATAAGAATCAAAACTCATCACAAACCGAAATACAAAACGTCGATAAAAAACTAAAAGATAAACTCAAATCATAATTTCAAAAACATTTTTAGCATGTCAAATCCAAAATCATATGAAAAATTATACTAAAAAAATTAAAAAATTAATCTATTTCTCACTTTTCAAAATATTAAATTTCATTTTCTTGAAATCAATTTTTAGCAAACAAAAAAATTTATTTTCCCAACATTAGCACAACATGAAATCATAAATATGTACATCCTTGTGCTAGATCAACTACCCATACAAACATATCACCATTTAGCCACTCTCCAAATGCGTACATTAATATACATGATCATTTATAGGAATAAAAACAGTCAATTCGAAACATTTATCAATTCCAAACATGAATTTCATCTTAAATACGAAATTAACAAGAATCATTAATCTCACATTCCATAAATTATTTCAAAACCCACTACCAGATTTCCAAAATAATTTCTAATTTTTCCATTTGATACAAAACATTCTGTAAAAATAAATCCACATCCAAAAATCATATTCATTTTCAAAAACTATTTTTCCCCCCAAAACCATTTTCCAATTTCAAAAATTATTTTCTCTAATAAATTTTCATATTTTAAATCCAATCACTCAAACTATAAAGCAGTCAAATAAAAATATACCAAAATACTAAAACAGTAAAAAACTAATTAAAATATGTAACCCAGAATCATGGTTTAGCAAACCATGATCTGTGCATTCATCAACTATAGGATGTATCATTATTTGTGTGGTAGGGTTGAACATGGGTCTCTACTCTATGCCATTATTTTCATGTAAGAGTATCTCACTCCAATTTTTATCCCACCTCTACATAAACAAATCCATGAAAATTTAAAATCCCAGACTACCCCGAAAAACATGAGGCTTAGGAAGGAATAAAAATCATGATATCCTTCTCGCACCTACTTATCATGTCCTACAAATCCTAATTTACATGATAACTATCACCAAAAATAATAAGGGATTTCTATGATACCATTTTGTCATAAACCAACCCATTTCATCTCTGAACCATTCACCCGTGTTGGCCTGTGATAGGGCTCAAAGGGCATTCTCAATCCCCACGGGATGAAAACTTGTACAAGGAATCAATATAATATATCTAGAAATGACATGTTATAGAAATTAATGAATCATAAATAAGTTTAAATTAGACAAAATAAATAATCACCAGTAGTGGAAATAATAAAATATAGCATAGACAAACATACCTCCACATGACCTCGGGGGTCACCACCAAACACATAAGAACGCTCGAAATGAGAGGGACCCAATAATAGAACCTAAAACGGAAAGTATTGGGTAGATAAGAGTAATGACATGCTTTGTAGGAATGAAAAAAATACAAAAACACCTTATTCTCTTAACTTTTAAAAAGAAACCCAATCAAGATTGTTTTAAAATAAGACATAATAATGTAAATTTTTTAATCTTTTCAAATTCAAGTGACATGTTTACATTTTTATGAATTTTTTTATTCCACATCATTTTCAAATACTTCCTAATAATTCGTTAACAGTATAAAATGAAAAGGACTAAATAATTATATAAATACGTTTTTCACAAAAGAGAGGACAAGTGTGAGATAATTGAAATGGAAATATTGTCACAAGATCCATGGGGAATCCCTAAGAATCTAGTGTCATTCGTAATCATAGGACCCTCTTACCTTAGTGAAACATGTTTCAGAAACCATAACTGATAATGGTATCATGCATGATCCTCTAGTAGGCAACACCCCCACAACCTAGTGCTCTCTAATAATTATAATAATTTAGTTACTGTTGTAATCATCAATAAGTATATATGAAACTAGGACGAAACACTAATATATCATATTGTGTACTAGTCCAATTCTACACTCTTTTGTACACAAGGTTACCAATGTGATATATTTTATTTAGGGTGAGATTTTATCAAGCAAGCATCAATATATTTTTCAAAATACCATTTAACAACTCACTACTGATATCTCCTTTTATGTATATCCCCATTTTGAGCCAAAAAAATATGAGAAACCCATAACACCAATCATATAAAAAAAATAAAATACTAACACATACGTCACATTATTCAAAAACTGGGGAATTCCACAATAGTATTCTTTTAATTTCGCAGACCATTATTGTAGTTGCAAATGTGCCTCATTACAATTTAAGAATTATTTTCATTTTAAAAAGGCATAGTAACCACACACATTCCTAAAACATTTAAAAAAAATTAAACAACCAAGGAACAATAATGAAAAATTATCATGAAACAATGATGAAAAAAAATCAATACATTTAATAATGTCAAATTTCCATTTATCCTAACGTTTATACGAAAACCCATACATTTTATTAAAATGGCCCAAACATGGAATTTTACGCAATATAAAATCACACACTAACCCAACTTCACTCATGTCACCTTGAAAAAAAATTACAAACACAACACATTCCTTTGGGAATACTTATGGAAATCCCAAAAACATATAAGAATACACTTTTAATGATTTAATATTTAAACCCAATCGATCATTAGGAATGTATTACATTTTCCAAACAATATCGATAGAATATATCATTTAGAAAAGAACACATTGGAATCTTAAATAAATTAGAAATAACAAATGAAGAACCATTTCTAACATTCACAACTTGATTTCAAAACATACACATATAATACAAATTTATAGAACATATTTTCATAACAACGTTGCAATTATGAAATTCAAACTAATTGGGTTTGGCATAAGATACATACGTCAAACAAGAAATTATTTAATGATGACCACCTGCACCTTCACTTTTCACATACATTCTCATGAATTTATATATGTATATATTTAAATACCCCCTATTATATTTCACATATTTCCTGCACCATGGGAGAATATGTACAAAGAGGGAATATATACAAATATATTCCTTACCAATGCAGGTACATATAGTCATTCTTGATACCCAAATATTGAAACCACATTAATAGGACACAACACACTCTATAAATATTTACCAACACCCCAAAACACCATGGAAAAGACCCACACCCGCAAAATTAATTTCCCACAAGTAAAATATCACAAAATCCCTCAATTAAAATCAATCCAAGGAAAAATAATTGAAAACCCTTAACGAATACAATGGGGGAGGATGGAAACTGTATAAAATGTGTCTCCTTCAGTAGTATTTCATGAGACTCATACCAGAAAAGACCGTTTGAAATTCCACTCAACCAAACCATTGAAAAAAATGAAAAATTGGTCAAACACAAACAATGGAATTTTCCGAGCTACACCTGGTGACAGGGAGACCTAGATTGGTCAAACCGAAGAAGAAGTAAGTAGAAGGCCATACCTAAGAGATTAAAAGAGATTCAATGAGGGAACGATGGTGAACTGATGATCAAAGGTAGTTGATGGATGATGATATGATGTGAATGTGTATGGAGTAGGGAAGGGTGATACGCAAGGAATAATTGATGAGAATATATAAGGAAATAAAAAGATGTGAAAAAAAAACATAGTCAAATAAAATAAAGAACACAAAAATAATACATAAAATAAATAAATAATAATCATAAAAATAATTATAATAAACTTAACAATAGTTATAATATTATTATTATTCATAATAAAAATATTATCAGTATTATTATTAAATAAATTTTCATTTATTCTATTTTATCTTGATTTATTTTTCATTAATTTTTTTAATCATATGGTAGTCTGCAGAGTTTGGTTGTACGGTTTTCCAGACTATGCGCCAACTGTCCACAACATACTAGAGGGAAGGATCCCTCGCATGAGATGACCACATAGTTACCAAACCATACTCAAACCATGTTTAACACCAGTACCTAGATCCAAAATTGAATAGCATGCTTCCACATGGTTTCCCAATCCTTGCACAACCCACATGCTTGATATTATGTGTCTCAAAACATCAAATTTTCTCAAATACTTCTAAAATAAGAACATAGACTCAACCTAATTGCCGACAAGAAGTACCAATGCCATGAAAATTATAAAATATATTTTTTTAAATGTCGGGGTGTCACAATTATTCCAATCGAGTCTTTCTTTTGGTGAAATATTTTTGGTGGATTCAGGTCTCAATCATCCATAGTGACATGATTTGTTGTAAGATACCTATTCCAAATACATAAATTTTATATATATTATTTTTTTCAATTTATAACAATTTTTTTCAAGTTATATAAAATTTTAATTTTAAGTAAATGGGTTTGTTAATTGGAAATTGGATCACAGTAGTTTTAAAAGTATTCCTCTATTATTTCAATATAGTTTATATTAGTTTAAGCTTGATTTCAGTTTTATTTTAAATTATACAATAACAAAAATGTTCATTTGTCTTTACAAGTATTTTCTATCTCAAAAAGAGAAAATTCCAATAAATTTTTTAAGTTGACTAGACATTACAAATATATTATTGTCTTGGTTAAATATTATTAAAATTATTAAGATGATTTATAATAATGTGAATTATAAGATATGTCTTAAATAAATATAAATATATATGTGTATATATATATATGAAGGTTAATTCATTACAATATTACAACATTGTGATTGGGATAAGTGCATTGGCAAAAGGGGTAATTATATATAAATCAAATTTTACTCTTTTTAGGGTTGTAACATGGTTTTTGAACTCAATAGATTTTAGAAAAGTTGTTTTATTTCGTAAATATATTTCTATTAAAGTTATGACGCTCTATTGGAACCTTGAAATGATAATGGAAAAAAAATCCAACCAAAGGTTTTCCCCATAAATTTAAAATGTGATGTATTCCATTAATGTGAAATTTATGATATGGTTCTAAAGGATAGGATTCTTATTGATTTGTGACATATGGGAAGGGGATAGATTTATGGTAAAATATTAGACGTTAAAAGGAAGATTAGATTTTGTTCAAAGAATATGATATGTATGTATATCATTTTTTGAAAAAAAAACAACCTCCATTTAATCATCATGTGATGTATTAGGAAGTTTGGTGGGATACCTAGGTATAGATGATGTACTAGTTTTAATTACACTATAACTGGTGGCCTATAGTATAAAACATGATTTACCATGTAATGATCCCATCAATCGATCCATGGATGGTATCAATGAGGGCTTTGGTAGTTTTTAATGTTACCTATTATAGGTGGAGATTGATAATTGGAATATTTATGGCATATTTCTAGACCGTCTTAACTAGAACCTTAAGAACCATGACACCTAATCAACATATATACAATATTCAACTATTTTTAAGTATCTCTTTAAATTCTAATGACTATGATGATATTCATACTAAAACATATGTCTGAAATTGGTTACCACTTATAAAGAATTCATCAAAATAAATTTATTTATTTAATAATTATTTTAAAATTTCAATTTAATGTAGTTATTCATAAAATAGAATGTCATTACATGTTCATAAAAATAATGTCAAACTACAATTTTATATACCTATCTTCAAAATAGAAATATTTTTCTAAATTTAATAGTTAGTAATTATGAAATTATTTTTCTTGGTAACCCATATTAATAATTTTTAAAAACAATCATATGTTATTATTTTTTTAATTTCAGGTTATACTTTGCATTTGATTGTTCAGAGAGTATGGGTTTTCAATGGTTTTTGGTGACATTATATGTGGCAGAGAGGTATGACTAGTTTCTATTTATTTAAACTCTCACTTTCAATTCTATTATTTTATTTATTTTTATTATTATTTTTATTTTTCTCATGAAAAAAATTATTCTTATTTGTGTTACATTTGATTCGTGAAACATGTTTTTATATTAGGACTACCAGGAACAACTCTACAACCATGTCGTTTTCCACCTCGGTTGACCAATTCAAGGTAGAACTAAATTTTTTCATGAAACAATTGTATCAAAGGAAATTATCGCTAGAAATTTGGATTGATTTGTAGTGTGCATATAATATTTTTGGAATTCCATTGTACATTCAGGTGGATTTTCATTATCAATATATATTCAGAAAAAACATGAATTTCTAGGGTGGTATCAGATGGTTGTGCCTCAAAATAAAATCTTGAATGCATGATTTTTTTGATTTTTTTATATTTTTGTATTTTTAATCGATATTATATTTAGTGGAATTTTTTGAATCTCTATTTATAGTTGTATATCATTTCAAGGATTTACTGATCACATGATTACTTTATGTGTTCTATCCCACTGTGAAGAGAGAATGTATCTGCCTTTGTGGACCTATAGTATTCTGACATGATTAGTGCATGGTCTTCCAAACAATGTATCCAAGCCATGAACAAGGGAATTTTTTTCTTTTTTTTATTTTTTTATTTATATTATTATTGAGTTTATTTTTTTATTTTTATTTTAATTTTTTTGGTGCTACCCTATAATAATAAAAATTATGTTTGTTCTATAAAAAATTCATTCTAAAATTAATGATTCAAGTTCATTAAGAATAAAATTGGATTTTTTTTTAAAATAGAATGCAATTTGTTTTTGATTTTGAAAATTTTTGTAATGGGTGATAAGTGTCTGCTTCAAAAATATGTAGGGGTATTTTAAAGAGAGGTTTTTAATTTTATTTTAAATTATATCTTGTTCACTTTTGGTACTCCTATGATTTATAATGTATAGTATGTAATTATGTGGTAAGTGGATTCTTTTCATACGTAAGGATACTGAAATAAATATATTTCAGAATTTATATATTTGAGGCTTCAGAGAATACTATGGGTATGTGCATAACCATGTCATTATTTATTTACATTTACAATGTATTTTTCAAAATCAAATTTTAATATTTTAATGGGTGATTACATGTTCAATGTTTCCTTGGGTGTTTCGGGATATCCATTTTCTGTTGTATTCCAATGTTTAAAAAATGGATTATTTATTTACGATTAATATATAATGTTTTTGGTTGTCATGTGTTATGATTCAGTTTTGTTCCTATTATTTTAGTCTATGTCCATACTATTCTCTACATTTTTTTAAGGATGTGAATGTGGATCTACATCACATTAATTCTGTTGGTCATGGATTATCTCAGTTATTTTCTTCATATATTCTATATATAGATCATTTTTCTTCCTCATCTAGATTTTAATTATTCGGAAATCATCGAGAATATTCAGGAGTATAACTCTCTTCACCTATTCAGGAATATGGGTATAGAAAATATTTTTGGAATCGATACAAATTATTGATGAGATCCTTGATCATGTTAAACTTTTTGAGCTTATTAATATGATGTTTTCAACATTAATTCTACATAGACAATGTTGGAAATTGTAGAAGTCCATATTCTAGACCAAACCATAAAAATTCCACTCATGGAAAAGCATCAAACCATCTTTCATACATTAGTATTTCCCAAAATACTTGTGGTTACAGAAAGGTATGTATTTGTACTATGTAGAGGAAGGTAATTGTAGTATAATGGTATATACAAATCATTTTACCATGATGGTATTGTATCATCTTAATGTATCTTAAGATTAATACTTGAATAATTTTTTTTATTATAAGGATACAACAACAAGATATTTTCAGAATTATATATTCACTCAATCATAATAATTATGATGAAGTGGTTTGTTAGGATAATCAAGGAAAATTTTCATTATCCATAGATCCAACGATGGTTGATATATCTCTTATCAGTGGGTGTTATGGATGTTATTATAGTAAAATTAATGCAATGAAACTTATGGCATTGTGGTTGAGAAATGGTAGGAAAATATCATTTTTTCTACTCCCCAAAATAATCTATGAGTATTATATGGGTTTCAATCAATGTGGGAGGTAAGGGAACAATAATTATTCCTTCTTCAATGCACCAAAGACTTTTTTAACCTATGGATAATTGGTATATTTGAATTTTTTTTCTAAGGTATTTTTAGGAAGTAATATTGAGCTTGATCCACACCATAAATAGACCCCTACCCTTTTTGGGTGGAATTTTATTGCTATGGGATATATTTGGATTTTATTTGTTTTAAACAATTCCATTTTCGATGATAGAGTTGATTGTTTTGACTTTTGTGAGGATGATAATTTTATGTGTACCCATTTGGAATTATATCTTAATAAATTTTCCTTTTAAGAGAATTTTAATATTTTTTCAAAGAGTGGTGATTACACATTTTAAATGTTTCAACACTCATGATATTTTCATTAGTTAATCAATTGGTGTTCAACTAGAGTATTAGTAGTGTATAAATTCCATCATAGAAGGATCTCTTGGTGAACATGAGTTATATTAATCCTTAGCTAGGAAATTCCTTATTCTAGTCACCACCAACCTGAATTTTAGTGTCTTGGATTTTGAGTCATGTGATAGATGTTCAAGGATATCCAAAATAATCATTTATGAGTATATTTGTTAATTTAAATATTAGTGGATAGTGTTTTATATGTTTTTAGAGTGTAGTTAATGATCTGAGGATCATGATATATGTTCCTTTAATTTTTAGTTTAATTCATTCGGACAAATTAAATTATTTTAAGGATTTCATGATAGTTCATTGAGTATATTAATTCTAGATTCCATGGATTTTTTTATTTTATTTTCTATGTATTATTGTTTCAAAATTTGAGGTGTTTTTTCCATGATTCAAATCTCAACTATTAAAATATATTTAAACTTATTAGGGAATAATGTGACATATTGGGGAGATTTTCCACACCCCAAAAAACAAGACTCTATTATTTCAATAATTTTTAGAAAATTTTGTTTTTCTTACATCCTGGTGTGATTCAAAATAATATTGGGATATTTTTTGAGGCATGATGGTGGCACAATATTGGAGAACATATAACAGAAATTGTGAACTAAATCATTATAAGTCATATGGACCAGAGAAAGGTACTAGGTTCCTAAAATGTTTGGTTAATGGGATTGAGGCCTCCCCCAGATGACCACGAAACACCCTTCTTTTGGGGTAGAGTCAACATCATTGTTGCAAAACAGTTTTCTATACCATGTAGAAAAACCATGTATATAATCAATTTTCATAAAAAAATAAAAAATAAAATTTTTTCCTCATTTAATTTTTACTCAAATATACCACTTTTCCCCATAATTTGGATTATGAAATATTAGGGGTTCTACCCAAAACGGTAATGTTATTTCACTACTCTTTATTAAATATTCATGGTCTTAACATATTTATTGGTCAAATAATTAGGTTATGCCCCTCTTTTATAATACTCATTATTTATTCATCTAATTTCTTCAATTTTTTAATTCTCCCATAGTTATGTGGATATAGGGTTCACATTGTATTATGACTAAATTGTGGTTTTTTGTCTTTTATGGTTTTTATTTGTTTCTACTACTTCCATGGACATATTTGGGTTGGATTGATGTTTCTATAATCAAATGATATATAATTTGAGTAAGGAACCCTCTGTCCAGGTGATAAATTTGAAATCTATAATTTAGAAGTTTTCATAATGTGTTTTCCATATTATCTGAAATGGATATATGACGAAAATGTGTTTCATTCATATAAATGGCTTCTAAATTTTTCTATGTTTTCATCTAATAATTCCATTTGAATTTATTTTTATTATGAATGATTTCATGATAATATTTCATGGGAAGAATAATAAAATTTCAATTGGTATTCCTTGTAGATTGTCTTTAGAAAAAGTGAAAATTATAGAAGTTTGTTCTTTCTTTCAAGATGAAATTACAGTGGACCTAATGTATTTGTTTTATTATATATGTTTAAATGAGATGATTTATAATATTATGACTTCTTATACATAAATTAAATAAATATACATAAATATATATATATATATATAGGATCCTATGTTACACATATTCACTCACTAATATTGGGTTATATGAATTGGGATAAATGATACTTATATATAAAAAAGGATTATATGTCGGAAATGTGGATCATAGTTTCGAAAATTAAATTAAATTGGGAAAAGTGATATCAAAAGTAAAGTTGTTTATTTTTTATGTTTTTAATACTCATTGTATTTGTTCAATGGTTTAGTGATAAAACTCCCTCTTAATGTAAGAACCATTAATTTGAAATATAATTTATTCCTTTAATACTGTTTTTCTAATATATTATAGCTGAAGTGGATTTCGCATCATTTGTGAGACTTTGAAAGGGAATTCAAACACAATGGAAGATCAAGGGTAATAAATCAATTGTATTTTGTGTGTGAAGATTGTGATACACGTATATATATATATATATATGATAGAGTAAATAAAATGACATCCAGTTTCACTTCATGGTAAGACTTGGGATGTTAGGTGGGTTCTCTAGTTACACCTGATACACTAGTTGAGTTTATGTATTGACTAGTGTCCCAAGAGAGATAACCTATCTATCCATGTTATGGGAACCACTTTCAAACTATATAGATTATTAGATATTGATTATGAATTGTTTGATAATACTCAGTGCTGGTAGAGATTAATGTTGTGAGTATTTAGAGGTTAGTCTTATGTTATGTCGACTAGTAATTGAGATCCCATGTCCCCAATTTTATATGTATAGTACATTCCCCAATTTTATTTTTTCATTATAATGATACATATCTACAAATATTTTCATACTAAAACACTCATTTACAATTGCTTTCCGTTTATATAGAATTAATGAAATGACATTCATATATTAGAAACTATTTTCCAATCATGATGGAATGAAATTTTTTATAAAATGGTAGCTTGTGATTTGTTTTAAAACCAAATAATATCAATAAATCTATATGTCGATTTTCAATCATTCATGATTTGGATTTCTCGTTAATGGTATGGGATATAAAATTGTATGTTATCAAAAATCAAAACTATGACTACAATTTTTCATGCCAACATTATTATTTTCAATATTAGGTACATCCAATATCTGGATCACTTAATGAGAAAGTGTGGTTCTATGGTGGGTGGTGACCAAATATGTTATATGGTGGATTGTCCAGTTTTTATTTATTTTTTGCTTTTGTGTATGTGTATTTATTCAATTTTATTTATATTTATAATTTTCAAGATATAAATCATTCTTAGTTGAGTAAAATTTTAGGTATTGAACTATTTTTTACCTCGATAGGATAAAAAATGCTTATCGGGTCGTACCGAGGACCTAATGCGGTGACCATTCAGGGTTAACACAGGTTGGTTCATTAAATGTTTCATCTCTATTACAAATATTTTTATCTTATAAAACCATATAAAATAAATATAAAAATATAAAGTGTATAGATTCACAATGAAAAAATTATAAGAAATTATTTATTTCACATAAAGAAACAAAATAGTAAAACAAACATTTGATTTTGGGAGCATAAACTCATGTTCTATTATAGAGAATTTTTAAGAATAACAACATTGCCAAAATTATCCCCTATTTGCTGATAAAAAAAAAGAGAGAATTTTTTATAATACATATTATTTATTTATAATAAAAAATAACTATAAACATGGGAATCAATCATGGAATTTTGTTATTTAATTAATCATCCCCATTTATGATATAAAAAATTAAATTAAATATGTTATTGTAACATAATTCATTTTACAAACTAGATAAAACAATAAGAATATGAAATTTTCATAAATTTGAAATTTCAATAGACCTGTATTAATGTTATTGAATATATATGTAATTAAATAAATTGTATTTATTATTGAATATTTAGGATGTAATAAAATAATAAATAGTACTTTAAATTATGATTTGTGTGGTTTATCGTATCGGGATATTTAGGTTCAGGATAAGCAATTTGTAGTTGTCTGGGAAAAATTATTGTTTTATAAAAATTATTTAATAAGAATCTTGAGAACCAAATTATTTACCAACATGGATTTTTTTTCATAGTATTAGATTATGATTATATTAGATTTATCAAATATTCTTCTAATATATTAATGAATTAATATATATTATCCAATTTATTTTTGACCACATGAAACATATTTCTAGTTGGAAGAAATATTTGATAGAAATTAAATTTATGGTGAGGTTTTATTTTGTATTTTTTATATGATCATCAAAAATATTGGCATTGTTTTTCTTATAGATATAAAAAAATTCTCCATAAAAATACAATGTATTTCATGATAAACACCTAATAAAATTGGTTTAGTTAAAAATCATCAGGTATTATGATCCATATGTATGACGTTTTTATGGTGGATAATTCCTTTTTCCTTATTCTCCACCAATATTTTATAGTGGAATTCCAAATAAATCAAGTCATAAATTTTTAAATAATTTTTTTACATATTAAATATTCTATAATCATGCCTCATAATGTAGCATTATCATTTTTAAATTTCATTCAATTCAATAATTCTAATATGATCAGAATATAACTTATTTCTTTTTATTTAACATTAAATTAAATTTGTATCGAATAACTCATTCAATTGATCCTCAATGTTTTGAACTGGTCTACTAAAAACTCTCGTCACACTTTTGGGATCATTGAGTCTTTTTTAAACTCTTCTATCTTAATTTCTGACTTTTCATTTCTTTTATTAGCTGTCACAACATTTAAATTGCTTTTTTAGTAATTTTATGTGTATGGTAAATGGTTCATTATAGAAAATAATATCTATTACTTTTAGACAATATCCTTACATTTATAGTGATCAAATATAACATCAAACTCTTTATTATGATGATCATAGATATGATAGAGATTATTACTCTAACTGATTAACAATATATTATAGTATAGAATTACAATGTAAATCCTTATTATGTTCTTCCAATTAGTTTATTTGATAACATCATCATTAACTGCATGATCCACTTTTTCGTAATAAATATCAAATACATCATCTAAAAAAATGTAATTATTATTATTTTAAAAATATATAATAGTATTATTAATCAAATAAACAATATTATCAAGAAAATATTAAATGGGTTTAAGTATTTTTTTAATTACACATAATTATTTTTGTCACTGATCAAGACATTAATAATTTAGAGTTGTGAAATTTTGAAACCCTGTTGTACTACCTAGTATAGTATAATAATCCCAAAAATCTAAATATATTTTTATTTCTGATCTAAATTCAATTATCAAATATTTTTTATTATGTTATTCGGTTTCACTAGAAATAGCTTAACATTGATGAGTATCTGTTTCTCATTAATCATGTTAATATTTATGTTATAATCTAGATAATTTACGTTCCCTATACTATTTTTAAAATATCTGAAAAAAATTATAAAACCTAAAATTAATAATTTTTTTGGACATTGAAAATTTGTTTTAAATTTTCAACAATTTCTTAAACTCAACAAAGAAAAATTTACTGATCAAATATTACTATAATTGATCAAAATTTTCATTGGATGAAAACGAGTTATTATACCTCATCATATCTTCCATTTTATCGTTCTATATTCTTTTAAAATGAATTATTTTTTCTTATAAATATTTAAATTCATTAAAATACTAATATAAATAAGAATTATATTCTCTTCAAAACCATGATCATTGTCTTCAATTGTTGTTCAATGAATATCTTAATCAATAAATACATAGGTTCTCTATATATCATCTTCAATACTATGAAATTAAAAATTATTAAACTAATATTCATTATCATTATTATACAATAATTATATATAAGAACTTACACACCATTATATTACATTCATTGATCAATAAAATCTATATTGAATGTAGCAGCCTAAGACACACAAATTAGGATATAATTCTAAAATAATATTCATTATTTTCTGACATTGATACCATTTTTAAGGACCCAATCATCCCAATCGAAAATTAAAATATCAACAAACAATAATGAATTTATTATATACCCATGAACTTTTAGGTTTTTATTTTATTTATAATTACAAAAAAACATTAAGTGACACATCCCATGTATATCCCATCCAATTGAAATTTTCCTCAATATAACATAAATTTAATAATGTAAATTATGCCTTTAACATATCCATCAATATTATATAAACATGACAAAATTATAGACATGTAATATATATTACTCTTTTCCATAACATGGAGAAATGGTATAAAAATATGGTCTTATTAGATGCTCAGTTTGGATAAACATTTGAATCATCGGACTATGATCATTAATGATCATATGTTTATCATATGGGTATGGTACCATACCCTATGAAATTAATAACCAATATAAATAAACAATAAATGATGGGATATTACCTAAATCATATTTTAAAATCATGGAATTAATAATTTTGAATGAATAATCAATTATCAAATATTTCATTTAACTAATAATAATAGTATGAAATAAAAGCATGGATAACATAAAAACATTAATAATCATAAGTAAAATAGTAAATGAATTCTTTGTGATGGATATAATAATTTCAAAAATATAAATGTTATTATAAACTCTTTATTCATATATATGACACATATATAGGAAATGAAAATACAAGATACACTATGTAGTTTGTATCATGAGACCAACCGATTTTTAGAGGGGCAATACAATTTTAGGACCCAACCACCACAAAATAAGTCTAAAAAAGTAATAATATGAAAGGAATTAATAAAAAATAAAATATAAATAACATCTCTTAGTTATAAACATCAATATTAAAAATAAAAATATATAAAAATATATATACTTACCCTATCAATAACTATACTAGATTTCTTGGTATGCACCATCCAAACTGACACTATATAGAGTAGTAGGTATATATGACTATCAAGACTAGAAGATATCTTTTAAAAATAGTGTATGTGTTTTATAATATATCCATTAAATTAAATTATATATACATGAACAAGGAATGTATATATACAGATAAAAGAAGGCCGATTTTGAAGATAACCCTAATGGATAAGGGGTGGTATGAGCTATAAATTCATAATTTAATTTATAGTGAAATAATTGGAATATATGTAAATGATATAAATATATTTTTTGTGTTTTAAAATAAAATAGAATCAAAATAAAAAAACATAACACTATCGTAAAATGTTTTTAAAAAGTTAATCCAAATATATTTTTAAATATCCATTTTGATAGATGAAATTATAATACTGAAAAACATGATTATAAAATAAATCTATATATTAAAAAATTATTAATTGGGGAAGTGGAATTAATTGTTTTTCCCATGGAAGATACAACACTACATTAGGGGAATAAATGTATTTCAATATTTTTTGAGAACATAAAAACCTATTTTATTGATAAAAAATAAAAAAAATATTTACAAATCGGAATTATATTAATATTAAAAAAATTAAATCATAAAAAAAGAATATAAAAAAATTAATTTGTATGATGGTGGGAAAATATTCACTTTAAAGAAAAAATTAAAACTGTATGCATTTCACAATTTTGTAATTAGAGTAAAACATGTATTGTATAGAAAATTTTAGAAGGATACATTTGAAAATTTTCAATAAAATATAAAATGTAGATAACTTTTTTATTAATAAATCATTGAATAGTATAAAATATCATTTTTGAAAACAAATAATGAATACATATATAAATTGAAAAAAATTCTTGAAAAATATAAACAATGTTACCTTTTATTGTAAACATTTATTCAGTTGATTTTTGTCAAAACAGGACGAAAATTTTAAGAAAAAATAAAGACCCCAGAATTATTTAGATATAATAATAAAATAAATGTGGTTATGAAGTTAATTAAATTAAAATACCCTCAATGGATATTGAAGCTTAATAAATCCCGATAAAAAGTGATATTGTAAAATTAACCCTTACAACTATTATAACACATGAAGGATCATTAAATGATATATTTATTTGGATAAAAAGAAAACCACATAAGTTAACATTCTAGGAAACATAAAAAAGTTAGAGTTTATAAAAGACATATTGATAGAAATAAAATAGTCAATCGATACGTGATATTTTCCAATGATGGTATATTGAGTTATGATTCCCCTTACATAATAAATTCGTTTAGTGGGTTGTGATATATCATACCTACAGAATAAATAATGATTATATATATATATCTAATATATTTTTTATTTAAATATATAATATTCATGTCTAATTTGTTATTAAAGAATTTATAATTACTTTTTTTTAGAATCAATATTGGTTTTGAAAATAATACAACTTTTGATGGTTGGATTGATTCAGATCATTTGGTACAGTTAAATTAGTCATTTTAAATCATATATGTTATTATAAAAATTATTTATGGTATTTTTTATATAGATTTAAATTCGCATGGTCATTTGAGGGGAATTTTTGAGATGGTTTCCATTGAATGCATATTTTTATTTCATTTCATTTTAATTACAAAAAAATATTTTCATTTTTTCATGAAAAAATAATATATACTCATTAAAAAGTCATTAATTAATATTATTATCATTTAATTTAAATAATATTACTATTATATAACATTCATTAGTCATTTATGACATAAATATTATTATACTGTTTATGTTGCTGGTAAAACCTAACCAAACAAGTTCGTGTTATAAAGACTGAATGAGTAAAAAATGTAATTTTCTAATAAAATTAAATATTTTAATGATTAAAAAAATTAATGTGATAAATCATGTTCTAAAAGATATATTTGAAAAATAAAATTGTAATGATAGATTAAAACCCATTCCTTATCAATAGAATATCATCTCCTTTATTATGAAAATATATTTTGATGTGATTTATGAAATCAATAAGGAACTAAGGCTTAAAATTTCAGGATATTAATCTTATTTAAGGAGGTGTGGATGTGTATAAAGGTTATATTTTTTTGAATATCAAAAAATGGGTGGTTGAAGAATCCTCTCTTTAAGTGAGAGGAGTGGATCTTTTGAGATATTATTTTCATAATATAAAAAATGTAATGTCATTATCATTGAAATTAAATCCAAAATGAATTTAAATTAACATAATATTAGGGGGAGTTTTATAATTATCATATATAATTAATTACTGATAGTGTTTTCTATTATTTTATGTCATTATCCCTTAATTGAACCATATGTTAACCATTTGGAGTGTTTCTATGGTGATTATATTTTATCACGGTTACATATTGGCATAAAATTTTTTTTTATAATATTTATTAAATTTAAAAGAAATTTTTAAATTTAAAAAAAAAACATGATTTAAAAGGTTGAGGTGTTAAAATTAATATTAATGATATTATTTAAAAATAATATCTGTTATAATGATTCCCTTGGAAGAATAAAACTAGTTTTTCTCCAAAATAATGTATTGTATAGATTCTGGGGATTTTTCTTATTTTAATTTTTAAAAAGATGAATAGTTTATATTGAAGGATGTCCAAAACCAAGTCAATCATTTTGAGTACTAAATTAATGAAAAAACAGAAAAATAGATCTTTTATTAAAATAAAATGTAAAATTGGTTCCTAAAAGCAAAGCATAGTTTTTAAAAATTCAACAGATTAATTCTAAACGTATTATTTTACTATTAAAATGTAATTTTGGTAGATCAAATGGATTTATAAAATTTAAATCATTCCTAAATCATGATTATGTTGTAAATGATATGGCATTTGTAAAAAAAATATTTTTATTTTACATATGATGTTAACAATTTATGTAAAAATTAAAACAATTTACCACACAAAAACATTAATATACTAAATTATAAAATAACGATTATTTTATTACATTCTAATTTGTAAATACCCATAAATTTCAAGTAAAATATTTTCCATAAATTTTTTTGGATTTTACGAGTATGCATTTTCTAACGACACCTAATTCCGAGGCCCGGTGTGCCCGGAATCAATTTACGAAGTTTAGCTCAGATATGTTCAGTGAATGAACGAGCGGGTTTTTCTATCATTCGACTAGTGCTCAGAATTGAAATCTGAGGGCACCGATGAAACCACAACATTGGTAATTTCTTAAGAGGACCTTTACTGGAGATGTGTTGGCTTGGGAGGAGTTCTTAAAAATTGTGGATTAATAAAGAATTGAATAAAAATTGTGGAGCAATTTTTATTTTTTAGCCAAGTGGTTATATCCAAATGGGGTAGTTTGGGTGGGACCCACAAGCCCCTAACTACCCATGTGAGGATATTGGTGAAGTGGGGCCCACACGAACCCCACCCCTTCACATTCCTTAAAAATTCTCTAAACCCCCTCTTAATTTTTGTAACTCATCTTAACTTGTGATACCTATCCTATTTTTCTCCTCTCTCTCCCTCATTAAACATCCCAATATATCACTTCATTAATTATAAAACACATGGTTTAATTAATTATGTTAATTGGATTTTGAATTGTTTAATTTGAAGTTCATGTCATGGATTAATAAAATGAGGAGAATCCTTATTTTATTTTGTTTGGTGGGATTTTTGTGTTGAGAGAAAGGGAAGAGAGCTCTTGAGAATTGAAGAACATCATCTCCTATGTTGAGGAACACCAAGACTCTGACGAAGAACATCGACTTGGCGACCCATGATTCTTATTCTTTATCTTCCTCCATGGCAAGGAAGGAAAAAACGATGCAGGAATTTGCCAACGACGTCACACTTTTTTTCTTCTCTCCGTGATTAGAAGAGGAGATGCTGCTTCCTCCTCGGACGTTCTCTGTTGATGTTTATGAAACCTCACCATGTGACGCCGTCAACCGCGACACCAAAGTTCGTCATCGTTTTCTGGGGTAGGGGTTAAGTTAAATTTTAATGAATAAAATTTGTGCTTGTTTTATCGTTGAGCATCTCGTATACTTTGGCCGCTTATTATCGAAATAACGGGAGGATATCAGACCGCACAAACACGGTTGATTATCCTCCTCGCTTTCTTGTTGATCGACGTTGACGTTTCAGCTGAAGGAGGTGTGGTTCCATTGCACTATGCGGGGATGAAGAGGATCGCGGTCGGAGCGGGCCGCGGTGGTGGTGTGTGGTGTCGTCACGCCATTCTGGGGAAACCAACGGAGGCCGCATACGGAGCGGGTCACGGTGGAGGGGCGCGACGCCATCACGCCGTGCCGGTCAAGGAAGAGCCACGACCTTTGGCCACGACGGTCTAGCAGGGCGCAGCTGGCCATGCCGGTCACCGGCGCTCCAACAGGCGGGACCCATGCTGGTCCCGCCGTAGCTCACAACCGACCGACCTTAATGGATAGTCATTACCCGAAGAAAGGGTGGTGAGTAACCCCCCCCGTTGACTTTCCTAGGGTGTAACCCACCAGGGGAAAGCCATTTCCGAAAAAAGGGGGTCACACCCCCTTCTTACCCCGCTCGACCGAAAGCCGAGGCGTGGCGGTCTTTTGAGCCGGACCGCATGCCACGTGGACCGGGCTGCCCGCGCCGGTCCGGGCAGTCACCGCCGGGCTGGTCCGCCAACACCATGCCGGCCCGCACTAGTCAATCCGGGCCGCACCCAATCGGGCCTTACTCGGACCTGGGTTGGGTCGACCAGGTTTGGGCCGACCCATGGGGTATTGGGTCTGGTCGGACCGGGCCCAGACCCCCTATTTTCGGATAGGGTTCATTCAAATGCCCATATCATGAGCTACGCTCCTCCGATCAATGCACCATCAATTGTGTAGGGATCCTTGGATAGAGGCGGTCATTTAGGTATATTACACTCGAGGTTTCGTCGAAGGATGTGTATGGCTGGGTTGGTTCAAACCCGAAACCAACCAGGCCCTTGGAGCGGACACACTTATAACATATCGACCGGACGTCCGAATGACGTTCAGTCTATTACATTGAATTCATCATAATGAGATGGTATTTTTTTCTTACTCCACTCATGGTTTGGATGTAGCGAGAGTACAGTTGGGTTGGTTTTAGCTAAAAACCAACCAAGCCCCTAGAACGGAAAGGTCAATATCTCTCAGACCGGGCATCTGATTGACGCGCCGTCAGTCGTGTTGAGTTCCTATTGATGAGAAGTAATGTTGTGATAAATCAACTCTGGAATTCGTTAAATTTGGTGTATGGAACCCCTTGGCTCGTGGAGAAAACCCTCCCCGAATCGAGCGTGCTATGTGCATGAACTCTAGAGCTGGTTGCGACTGTGACGACGAGGATAACTGTACATGGATCCTATGTGGAGGCTGCTATAGCTCCTCGATGCATTGGTAGGTCTGATGAGACAATTATACCTAGAATTGGCCTAGGCCTTTCCTAATTTGATATATGGTTTTGGCCGAGGCCTTAATCTTTTTTAGACGTCTTGGATGAGGCCTTGAAGAAATGTTTCAGAATCTATGACATTCTACATTCCATCACTATGAAAATATTATTGATGGTTCATGTGGTTATTCAACATGTAGAATAACCAGGTCTATTTTTTATTATTCCATTATTTACTCATCTCATATTCCTTCTATAAAGTGTTCGTGTTTATTTTTTGTAAATGAATTTTTTTTAAATTATTCATCATGCCTATTGTTTATGTTATCTACCACTATATTTCTTACAATTACTGAGTGTTTGAGCTCACCCCATTTTATGTTTTACTTTCCTAGGATACGAAGAAGTGTATTATGGTAGATTAGATTGGATAATATAGGGGATTTATGGCGTTTTTGAAGTACATTTTTTTGTGTTTTATTTTTCTAATGTGTAATGTTACGTTCATGTGTGTAATATATTTTCCAAGACTATTAAACTGATCGGTCCTTTAGGATTTTATTCCTTGTAATCATGCCAATGTATTAAAATAATGCACTGGCTCTGGGCTTCTGGGGTTGGGGCATTACAATATTTATATATATTCACCTAAAATTTTACTAAATCATTATACTAATAATAATATCAACTTCTTTTATAAAGAATATAATAATTTATATTAATATACTATATATAAATTTATCGTATCATTTTCAAAAAAATGTAACAATCATATTTAATATAAAAATTAATCACTTAGAAACGAATATCTCTTTTCTAACCCCAAGGTCATCGATAATTTAAAACATATGATCCAAAAAATTAGAAAACATTTTTGTAAAAAAATTAAAAACAATTACATTCTAACCCAAGTATTAGATCTTCCTGAATCATGTATTCCGATAATTTATCCAAAACTATATATATTACCTTTAATATAAATTCTCAAAAGACTCCAAAATTGCACTTATGACATTAATATTATGGTCAACCATAAAAATATTATAAAGGAACTGAAATTTTAGGCACATTTTTCTTTGATTTTGGAAGCTTTATATATTATTTGGAGTTATTAATTTAATAGGGGATGTCTTGGGAATCTTATTAGTGGTTTAATTGACTTCTAAGGTAATTAATGGGGGTGTAGGTTTTGATAATAGATTACAAAAACTATATAGATCTTCACAATAAAACCTGTGTATTGTTGAATAGGTTTAATAGACGGAACATGGTTGGAACCCATTTAGACATAACTATATTGTTTTTTATAGAATAAATTGTATCCCAGAATAGTAGAAAAATAATGGTAGGAACACAGTTTAAAAAAACCATGCATATTTCTTGAGGAGGTGGTTAGTCTCTAACATTTGGAACATAGTTTGATAAACCATGTGACAAAACCATTCACAGAAGAAAAATGTGTTCTAAAAATGGTATATTTAATTGAAACTTCAGTAAAGCCCTTAATTATAGATTTTGAAACTTGTGCTATCAAATCATGGGACACCATTATATATTCTTGGTGATACCTCTCTCTTCGAAATCCATTGTCATTTGATAAATAGGCTCTGATCTGTTGGAATTCGTGGTAATATATTGTTATTCCTCAATTCATCAAATTTCATCTAGTTTACCTACATTGTTATTGGTTTAGTAATTTATATAGTATATTGTTTATATATATATATATAAATTCAACAGTGATCTAATAATGGATTGTAATTTTATTAATGGATAGGTGGAAACTTCATTATAATTTTGTTTCTTTTTCATGAATAGATCTAGATCTACATATCATGATGGATATTTTTGGGTCACTCCATATATCATTTAACTTATGATACATTATTCATATTCATTAATTTTTATTCTATAATATTCATGTGATATTTTGGGGTTTATTATAGGAATCCTTATTATGATGGACAGATCTAGATATCAATTCATGGAATTTTAAAATGATACTCTAATAGTAGAGTATACATACCATATATGTCCTTTATAAAATTATTATTGTGTTTATTGTAATGTGTTCACTTGAATATAATTGATAATCATTGAATGATATTATGTGTTTTTGATTTTACAACTGTTATTTGGGGTGTGGCCTATGAGACCAATTAATTGTGTGTTATGAATATTTTTTATATGGTGTGTATGTGTTGACTTTGAGACCAATTTATTTTGGGATATGATGATTTTGTGTTTAGGGTCAATGTGTGGCCCATTATAATAATTTATTTCAACAAATGATGATTTTCTATATGGTTTATGTATCTGTGTGGACTCTGAGACCAATATATTCAGTTCTCTGATAATGAATTCTCCAAAATAAATTGTTCAGTGGGAATTATTCATTTCTGGAGGTTTGTATATGTTATTAGGGAGATCTGTGCATCATTTTTTATTGATTAGGACATAAAGGGGGAATATTATATGCTTTGGAATAGTGTTGATTGTGATAATGAGACCTAGAAATACGAATATGGTATGTTGGCCTTATATCATGACCTGAGATGGAGGACTATGTAGGAAAACACTTTGATATTACTCGACACAGAGGATAAAATACAACAACCTTGTGGCCTAAACTATCATATATAATTGGGAATGATAACATTGTGGAGTGACCATGTATAGTGAGGGGGTGATATCCTTATGTACCATCCTATGTCTATGCAAGGGGTTAGACATCAATGTGGCAATACCTGAGGATTTATCCATAATAGATCCTGATCCAAGACATGTTTTGTCCTTTTCCAAATTGGATATGAATTAACATATGATACATACATACAAAAATAGATCAATTGTAAGTACTACCTAGGAATTCTTTGTATTGGTTGTCACATCATCTCAGAACGCATTTTTGGATTCTTTATTTTGAATTTACTTTTTGTATTGACATACACATTTTTATATAAGTGATATTGTTGTTAAGGACACATTTGTGGTTTCTTACATAGTGTATACTCACACCCTTCATCAAAATCGTGGTGCACATACAAATTTTAGGGTATGATATAATTATAAGGAAAAGGGATATACATCCTGGACAAAATAATGTCGATCTGAAAGTGTAGAGGTGAATCGATAGAGGACTATAGACTTTCCTCCAAGAATGGACCAAATTACATATTTTCATTGATTTCCGATAACTTCCATTTCAAGGTATGAGGGGGAAACCTTACATGTACCATAAGCTAAGTGATTACATGACCTATAGGTCATAGGAAATATAAAAATATAACTACATAAAGTTGCTCCTCCTCGACTTGTTCACCATGATGTCAGCTCTCCACCTTCACATGTATTTTTCGGCTAGGGTTATCCTGCATGCACTAGCAATTACAGATGGAAAATTATATACCCTATATTTCTGAAAATATGCTTAGCTTCTGCCCTCGTGAATGTTCCTTCTTTGATAAATCACCTGCAGTCTACTCCTTATATAGTCTGTCAGGTCATTAAGCACAATTTTAGATGTCTCGAAGGCCATGAGGTGGCCGAATGTAAATGAGGTGGCCTAAAAGCCTTGAGGTGGCCAGAAATCCTTACTAGACCAAAGGCCTTGAGTGGCCCGAAGACCTCAAAGGAACCAAGGCCCAAACTAGTGACCTGATAGCCAAAATGGTTGAAGAGTTCCAGATACTATAGAACTGAACAGTTCCTAGTACAAAACAAACTATAATCCCACTATAGTATATGATATAGTGCATAGAACTTTTGGAGATTTGGTTACTTATTTTTAATAACTTATAAAAAATTTAGGATGGAATAATGATTATTATTATGTTTTTCTTTAATATTATTTGTTTATTATTATGATTTAGGGTTCTGTATATATTATAATGGGTATAGAATCCCTATGATGTTGTTTGGATCATTTTATATAGTCGAAAGCCACATACATTATAGAGAGAAGTTCATGACGTCATATAGAACCAGAGTTCATACTGGGGGATTCAAATTGCACCATTTTAAAGTTATATCAAATGAGTTTTCATTTTATTTATTCATCACTATGTTTGCGGTATGGTTGAAAAGATATATGATATTTGGAAATTTGGAGGGGGATTCATGCATGTTAATGTAAAAACCATGTGTAATGGACCTATATGTTACCGGGCTATGGAACAATTGTTAGCCTTTATTCAATTGTAGTTTTGGGTATTCTGGTGCATTCATTTATCCTATGTAGGAACACATATACACTTTTCATGCATATATTCAAACAGTATTGTATAAAGGTCAAATAAAAGTGTGCCAATTATAATTTCATTGTTTTGGTATCTTTGATATAGTATTTCAAATTGTATTTTATTTGATAAAAAGTAATATGTTCTCTTTTATATTTTTGAGTCACTATGACTCACCTGTATTTATTGAGGAAATAGACTTGAGCCTTTTGTATGAAACAAATTTTATTTGTCCTTTTTTCCCTTGGTATATCTTTATATGTTTTATAGTTTTATGAAAACTTAAATGTGAAATTTCAGATGGAATAAAACTTATTTAATTGTTTTCAATATACTATTGATTCTAATGGGAATTTTAAATATTTAGTGATGATGATAATTTTAATTTGAATCATTTGAAATGGAATGGTATAAAAATGGGAATAAAGATTGATTTTCTCAATGTGTTTAAATTAAATGGTAATAGGAAATCATAAATGGTCTTTAATCATAATAGGGACCAAACATTTGAGAGATGAAATATGTTCATTTCAATGGATTATCTAGTAAAAATGGTTTTCATGCATTTAAATAGTTTGGAAGAGATTATTTTAATTCATTCAGTTGAGAATGGTGTTTGAAATATAATTTTAGAGGTTTAAATGGATTGTTCTACCAAACAAGGATTATGATAGGATTTTTTGTCCCATTAACAATGATTTTTATGACATACATCTGTGAAGATATTAAATTTACCTTTATTTTTATTCATTATGTGAGTAATGGACGAAGGGTCTTCCTCATTTGTTTGAGATTCACATCTGATTAAGTGTTATAATGTATGGTTCCCATAATTGCATTAAATGAGATATGGGCTTAGTTTTGGTGAACCAAATGTTTCTTTGAGTGTACAATAGTAAGTGTCCCATTTTAGGGGTATTTATTTTGTTTTTTTCTTGTTAAAACCATGAATCTTAAACTAGTTTTAGTTGAGTATTGTTTTGGATATAGATTCATGTGTAAATTTTGAGTAAGATGAAAGTACCATAATTAATTGTGCAATTGGGGGTGTTTTCTGGGTTAATCTACTTGGGTTAAATGTGTGTTTTTTGTTATTCCACCATGGAAAATTTATATGTGTCTCTTGGAGTGAGTCCCAATCTAGTAGTTGTGATAATAAATGACTTTGTTCGATGGAAAATAGATCTATACCTATTAGTTGGATTTTATAGCTTCAATAACAATTGGAGGGCTAAAAATAATTATTTTACTATATCTATGAAGAAATTGAGTCATCATTGTTGTTTGTGGGGTTTAGTACATCATATCCTAATCATCGATTCCCATTTCTAGTGATACATGA
Source organism: Viscum album (assembly GCA_963277665.1). Classification (NCBI taxonomy): domain Eukaryota; kingdom Viridiplantae; phylum Streptophyta; class Magnoliopsida; order Santalales; family Viscaceae; genus Viscum; species Viscum album. The sequence continues at coordinate 1,100,904,271 of OY728157.1, forward strand.
TTAGTATAGAATTGAACAAGTATCTTGTATTATGGTGTGTATATTGTGTAGACTGTGATCTCTTTGAGAGGATTTGTTTCATAAAATAGTTTGAAGATGATTTTGGAATATTTTCCAATCATAAGTCGAAGCACTTATTCATATTGTGGTTCAAGAAGTTGTCCATGAAATATAGAATAGATATATACAGATAATTTTTTCATATGACGGTTTTTCTTCATGTATTATCATGTAAACCCAAGATGGGTCTTAATGTGAGATGGGACCGTTTTAAATTACATGGAATGGATGAGACCATGTGATAAAACCTGGTCACGATGAATAATAAAATATTGTGTATTTTTAGTATCATTCCTAAGGATATTTGATTGTCAAATATTCAATGTTCAGGGAACTATGGGTTAACTAAATTTTCAATGTAGATTGGCCTTCAATCTTTTCATTGATGATGGTTTTGAATATTTAATGGAAGTTTCATTGATAATTTCAACTGTGGTTTTTAGTGTCTACAACTAGTAGTTCCATTTTAAACTACACTATGAGTAAGAACATTATGAGTGTTTGTATATATTCTCATTGTGTTGTGCAGTGGAATTCAACGAATCCCATTTTTATGCATTAGTTAATGCCATGAGGTCCACTACCCAATTTGGCGGGGGTGAATCAGAGTATGAATGATTTAAAGTACTACTCCTTCAGATCTTGTTTCATCATTAAACAAACAACACTTCTCGCTTCCTATCATATATATATATATGAAATGAAAAAAAATCTTGCACGTGACACAAAAATTTTTACATGGTTCACCATCACTGGGCTACATCCATGTAAAATACAATGGTGATGTACCAATATACCAATTACACTAAAACTCAATACCAATTACAAGGTTTGTGCTAGATCTAATATGCCCAGGCTCACAGCCTTTACATGGATTAGGATATACTCATTTCATTTTCATGGGTGACTCCCTATGTTTATTACTCTCACACACTACTGGTGAGAATTACCACCATCTTCTGCCTCCTTTGCTAACTGATCTTGGAATGGATCCACTCAAAGTTTATGGCCTTTTTTATCCCTTCATTTTCATTAAACCATTCATCCTCAACTATAGTTAGATGCTTTATGGAAGTCCTATTTTCACATGTAGATGAAATATACTTTTCTGTGTAATATTAGAATAACATAAATTACTTTCATGAACTATTCTAGTTCATTTTCAAGCATCTATTTGTCCTCTATGAACCTCCTTCATTCTTACGCATACTATGTTGCGGGTATGATACCCTTATTGAATCTTCCTTGCATTGCCTCTTGCTTCTATTTAACAGATGAAGAATTACTTCTTCTTCATACCACTAATTTATTTGTTGTCTTCATATCCTTAAAAACCATTCATGTAATTTATTATGTGAACCACTTCACACTTCAAGGATTCACTTCCCCGTGAACCACTTCCAATTTACAAACTCCCTACTAACTCTCTCTGACATAACCAAATTTCATACTAAAGAAAACTTGTTCTCTAATTGAAATCACTCTCCACAATGATGGATTAAAATTCCAAATATATAGACAAATAGATCTAAAAATGAAACTAATATGAGATTACCCAAATATTTAATGTGGAACAGCCTTCACAACGTTCTTCTTCTCACATGACCTTTTTCCCTGCGCAGTCCAGGTACTTCCATTATACTTTCAGGGAGGCCCAAATCACCATCAGGTATTCATGAGCAACATTGATCTTATCTTCTAAAATCACCTCTTCATTTCTATAAACGAAAATATATCCTAGGTACCAAAAAATATCAGCATACAACAATCTTTCCGCGTACTGAATTCCTTCCCCATGAACCATTTTCTCCCAGCGAACCATTCACGTATGTGGCCGGTGACTCACGCTTCATGGTTCCTTTACTTTTCCAAAATCCTTTGAATTTTTACATACAACTTTTTTATTCCATTAATTATGCTTCATGGTCCACATACTCAGTTCTGCTATGAAAAAAACATCCTTTTCCAAAAACCAAACTCTCAAATTTGAAGACCAAAGATAATGGAAAATAATGGGAAACTACACCACCAAAAACTCTTTCTTTAGAAACACCATTAATACTCATGTTCAATTATATATCCTTGTCATCAAACACACTCACAACCAAAACATAACTATACAACTTCTTAATGGTTTTTAATCCAACACTTCTCCCTTTTGGTTTATTACATACACTTTAATATTTTGATATCTCATTAATAAAATTCAACTTTTTCCAGCATCTTCTTCATGCGATTAATATAGTGAAAAAGGTTTTAATCAACACATACTCTAATCCCACATGATTCATGATCGGTGTGAGAAAAAAGAGTATAATGTAATGTTCATCAATAATCACTTCATTCTTTTCCAACTACACTCTACTACATTTATCATGAACCTCAGCTATCATGCTATATATCCATTGATTGATCACAAATAGAATTGTTATATTTAATACTCCCCTATATCACTTATCCTCTTAATATTTTTAAGTCCCACTTTCCCACTACAACACCTATATGTTTCTCATTATTTCTTGGCTAAAATAATTTCTCCCTTTTAATATAATAATTTATCCCCTTTATCAAACAACTCAAATGATATTTATTTTTGGTCTGAAATAGGAAAAATAACACACATTATCACATTTGGGAAAAACATACAATAACTCGAGGTTAGGGGGGCTCCACGTCTATACCTTTTCAATTGCTTGGATTTGAATAAACTCATATTCCCAATCTATTCTTTTATTATGCATCTTTGGGTAAGGAATATTTCAGAATATATGAAACCTGTAGTTCTGTATGCACATAATCCAACTACACCGGCCCTGTATACACCTTCTTCTTTTGGAAATGATACTATATTTCAATATTTATTGTCCATGAGTGACAGTCTGGATATTTTTTATGATCTATAGAGCATTAATTTTCACAATGGATTCATATTGGTTACTTCAATTCAATTCCCATATCATCAAGCATTTTATGAATCCACACTAAGTATGTAAATGATTGAGGGGTCATAATATACTATTACTCTACGGTGATCAATGAAATGCAATCTTGTTTCCTTTTTATACAATAAATACACCAACCACTATGATAGAATACACCTCCTGAAATTGATATCCAATCATCTGGTGAACCATTCCAATATGAATCTGTATATCTTAATAGCTCTGGAAGAGATATATCACGATACATCAAATTGAATTCCATAGATCAATGGATATACCAAAGTAATTTGTTTGCCTTCATAATGTGGATTTAATTGGGATTATTTGATACCTTGGTCCATGAATCATTGAAAAAATATGGTCATGTCATTGTTAAATACACTAAACTACCAATAATAATCATTTATTCTATGACATTGACCACATTTCCTTCATCATTATGAGAGAGTTTTATCCGGGTATGAACCAAAGTCTTCATTTCCCTAGGACTATCCATTCCAAACCTTGTCAATACATCATTTTCATATTTTTATTGAGATATTAATGTTCCATTAATTCCTTATGTCACATGTAGAATAAAGAAAAATTTCAGTTCAATATTTATTTAATTTCAAACTCTCTTTTATTGATTTAATAAAAATGTCTGCATTGCGATTCATCTGATCCTTTAAATATTATTTCATTGATATATAATAGCAACATCAACCTTTGATTACTATCATGGATTGCCTATATATTGAAATCAACTACCACAGATTGAAAACTGATCCTTTTCATAAATGGATATAGCCTTTAATACCATTCACTTAGTGCTTGATTCAACCCATAAGTACTTCTTCACCTTACAAATTTGTTCTCGTCACAATGAATGAGAATAAAACATGGATGCTATGTACAAACTTCTTCTTCCTAAACCCAATTTAGAAATTAGGAGTTGACATCTACTGAGAAAACAATGATCATTCATTTCATTATTATGTACAAGAATAATCAAATTTTCATGAGCCATGAAACATTTGAATATTATTCAACAACATAAATACCGTATATATGAGAGTACCATTTCCCACTATTCAATATTTGTTTTGAATCACAACAACATATTCATTTATTTTGATGCAAAATACCCTTTTGACCTAATGTAATTATTATCTATAGTCCTCAAAACAATCTTCCAGTTTTGATTCTTTTATATTTGGTCAATAATTTAATTAATAGCTTAATCCCAATTCTCATCACTAATGGGTACATGAAGAATTCTAGCACTACATGTGATAATTATGATGCTCACTGTATAGTCATTATCATACATATCTAAACTAGTGTTGTCTGATCACCAATTATGTTTTTTCTATCAATTTCATCTTGCCTCTTTAGCTTTTTTTAGATACTAATTTATCATTACCCTTCTCTTCATCTGATTCTTCTTGTTAATCAGCCTCTACAACTATAGCATCCCATGACCATCTTATTTCATCATTACTATCCTATTGAGAATGATCATGTATTTTTGGAAGATTGTAGTCATTATTCACTATGGATAAATCAGGTATTTTAAAAATCATTCCAAGCATCTTGTTGAATCATTTATATGGGTTTATTTTGATTGAGTATACAAGAAATATCCATTTATCGCCTTGACATTCTTACATCCTGTGTTTCTACTAATTGAGAATGTAACACTTAAATATAATTACATGAATGTACTTCAGTGATGGATTCATTCCATACCATATCTCAGATAATGACTTCTATTCTTTCAGACACAACAATTCTCTATTTTATGTGTAAACCACTATCATCACCACTACTTTCAAAAATTAATCTGGAAGGCCTTTATCAATGACAGTTGTTCTAGACATATTGTTTAAAATATGATATCTTATCTCAACAACTCCACTCTAAAGTGGATTTTTCACTTCTAAAACATGATTTCTTATCCCATGTTTCTCGAGATAATTCTCCACTTGGATATTTGTGAACTCTGTTCCATTATTTGTAAAAATATTAGTAATTTTATGACCAAACATAATTTCAACTTTTCTTCGATAAATTGTAATGCAACTAAACACATGAGAATTGTGGGTAATGATAGATACCCATTCCATTATACTATAATCATCAATGAAAATAACATAATATTTCCTCCAATCAAGACATCATGGTTAAATTGGTCCGCACACATCAATATGAACCAACACAAGTAATACAGTTTACCTTTTTTATATTCCATCATATGTATTTCGAATGATATTCCCTTATTGGAAGGAACACAATGTATGTGTAAAATCTCGTGATAATCTAAAGAAACAACGAGGAGAATCATATTTCAACAAATCATCCTTGTAAATTTGGATCATGTGGCTAAGAAGATAATCCCACAACTTCTTTTATTATTCCTCAGATAGAGATCACATATATTCTTCTCCACTCAAGATATAGAGATTCATTTTAGTACGCATTCAATATAATACAACAAAAATAACTTTTTCCCTAATGAAAAAAATTTTGTGGGAAATATTATTGCATGATATGATTCACAAAACTGGATGACACTTGATAGGTTGTTACTAAAACCTTCCCCAATCAGGACATATTCACATCACATGTATTCCCACCCAAAATTTTCTTCCACAAAGCCAATGATTTTAAACCCCTAATCATTACTAAATTAAATGATAGAAACTTTACCATAGCTGATTTAGATAAGCATATCCTTTTTTCATGTTATAAGGGAGGTTCATCCACTTTCAATTATATGTATCTTAGTGCGATATGATGCCTTGGACGCAGTCTCTGCAACCACTGCCTCCTCAGATCTTTTCTTTTTCATCAATGTTTCTGACTTCATACCCAATATGGATTGATTCTATTGAAATTAGTTGAAATATTATGGACCATCTATATCTTGTAGACATGAAATTTTATTTTCCAATTTCCCTTAATTCTATGATGTATTTTTCTACTTCTTATAACCATCATCAATCTTCTTCAAAATATTTCTCTATATTGTTGATGAGAAATATGTTTCCATGTGTTATAATCCTCTACAACGGAAATAGTGACTATCAAATGATGACGATGAAAATCTAGCTCTATAGGGCTGCCTCTATTGGTGATGTTTTCTTGGGTACAAATTTTTTATGGACCAAACAATTTTTGAGGGTCCCATAATTCTAGAAGAATATTATCATCTACAAGGTTCATTCCAGTGTGGGAATAATACATGACTATTTTTCCCTTCGAATCATTGAATTTTCATATTCATCTTCATATCGAATTAAATTTTCAATCATGGAGTGCATTCTTATGGTCTGACTAAAACAGTTACTTCTTTATGTTTTAGATAATGCCCCATTCCAACCATATTATTTTTATTTGATAATTTATACTGTTCTTCTAGACTACTATGATCAAATTTAATCATCTCTATTTTTTGTATGGTCTACATTTCTAAAATCATACCTAGATTCCATAGTATTTCTTAATCTCTAACACTTTGTCACATACCAATGATTTCATTTTAATGTCCTTCAATAACTTTTTTTTTCTTTTCTAGTTTTAATAAAACAATCAATCTCACTTTTGTGTTCTTAAATTTTTATTTTGTACTCTTCCACATTTTCCAAGATTTATGGTGTTGAATAACTCAATATTTAAATTTCTTCATTCAAAAAAACTTATCTTCTTTTTGATGCAGCCTATAGATTGGGCATTATGAACAACTTTGTTAGCATTATTTTTTTGGCTCTTCAAACATCTATCTCTTAAAGAGAGGCTTCAAATTCATCCTGAATGTACACTCTTCTGTCAATTTATCCTTCATGATTTTCAAATTATTCATTTCTTATATAATTTTTGATAATCTACACTAAAACATCAACCACATGATCCATGCTGTCCTCTAACTCTTCAACCTCATATTCATCTAAAATTTCATATTTCATTGAATGTAGATTATTCTTTTTGATGAACATTCTATTATCACTTATCCTACCACTCCCAATGGATGAATACTTTTTTTGGGAAATTCCATCATTGTCATCATCATAATTTTCAAAAAAATTGGAATCATTATTGAAAAATGTATAATATTTCCTCATAGAAATAATATAAGAGAAAGATTATGTTTGAACTTCCATCTTACTCTTTTTATATTAAAATAGGTAAATGACCTGACCTAATCCAAATTTTCTTCCTCCTAGCCATCATCAATAAATAGCTTCTACATGGACATAAATTTACCTTCATAGGATATTCCCTTTTAAAACCCATATTTACTATCAATTCTATTTTCATGTGCAATAAGAGTACAATGAAATATATCTAATATCAGATTTTTTGGATCATTAACTTCCAATAATGAATCATTTGGATTAAATAGTGATGGTAGTTTCTTCACCATGTGCTTTAAAATATTTATATGATCAATAAATTCTCTTAGACCACAAATGTCTTCCACTAAAACACCCACCCTATCATATAATGCATCCACAAATTCATTTGGGTTCATTATCAGATCGACAGACTTGTTCAACAAAACATGATTCTTTTCCTATCTGACCATTGAATCTCCTTCATAGATATTCAGTTGCTTTTTATTCATAACATGTGATTTTTTACATGACATCGACCACATATAAATTTTATTTTATAAGACTCTGCCTATGACATTTATCCCGTTAGAAACAACATCCAATACTATTATTTCAGCTTATGATAAAGCACAACTATTGATATCAGTTAATCATCCAAGGATAAATGTTTTGAAGACATCCCTTCATAATGATCAGAAGTAGTGCTACATCTAAATAATCCATAGTTAGAAATTTTTATTGATTAATATTGGAATTACTTTGTGATTTACCACCTCCATTTCATATAGAAATGTAGAATCTTTGACTTTTATTATTTCCCTCTAATATCAGTTGATAGATCCATTACGTCAACCACCCTAAGAGTGTGGGGGGAGGGGTGAAATAGTGTATAATAGTTTACAAATAATACCCCTTGATATCATATTTAATTATTAAACAAAGCTCATTTCTATCTTTTTCCAGTATAAATATATAAACAGAACTAAAATCGTGCGCATGAAAAAACAATTTTTACTTGATTCACCCAGACTAGGATATGTACATGGAGCATACCATGGTGATGTGCTTATGTACCAAGTCAACTAAATATCAGTGCTAAATTACTAGATTATGTATCAATCGTCAAAGACCATGCTCAATAACTTTATAATGTTAAGGGTCTGCTCACTACCTTCTCGAGGGTCACTCCATTTGTCTATTCCTATAGCTCACTACCGGAGGGAAGAATCACGGTCTTTTGCATACGTTGCTCACTTATCGTGGAAAGGATCCACTAATAGTTTATTTACATGTTGGTCCCATAATTTTCAATAATTCATGCATATACTATAGGTAGATTCTCTGTTGATGTCGCTTTCTCAATTGTAGATAAAATCCAATTTTCCATGTACTGTTAGGTTATATGAAATTTATTTCGAAAACTGTTCTAGTGATTTCTCAATCTTCCATGATTCCTATGAAAAACTCCTTGCTTCCCCCATTTACTATTTAGTGGGTATTCCGCATGGATTCCAACTTCCACATACTGCCTCCCACATCTAAATACCTCTTTCACTTCCACACACCGATTCCATGTACCGCTTTCGCTTCCGCACACCACTTCTGCGTACCTATTACCGCTTCTTGCATACCATATTTCCATCTACGTACTACTTGAAGACATCCTTCCTTCATTGAAACCTTCTTTGTTTGGGTGATTCAGTGCCTTGAAAAAACCATTCCATGAATTTCCCATGTGATCCTCTTCACCCTTCATGGAATCACATCCCTTCAAACAAATTATCTGTCGTAGATTCCCTGCAAACTATTTCAGACATAGCGGAATATATCCTTGGAGAAATTTTATTACATAAAAAATAAATCTACTTAATGATTGTATTAGAAAAAACTTATATTAGAAAATTTATATGCAAAATCATCAACACTGATATTACAAAAATCTTCAATGTGGTACAACCTTCACCACATACTTCTCCATCTTTGAAATATTTCCCTTTTTGGTCTGCGTACTGCCTTTCCTTGTTCACAGTAGCCCAAATAAATGTCAAAATTTCAAGGATTATTTCCTTTGAATCTTTTCAAATCACCACTTCGTTTTCACTAATGGAAACTCATCCCATGTACCACAATACCTCTACAAACTGCATGCCGTCTCCATGAACCATTTTCTCCCTACGAATTATTCTCGTACGTGGACAATGACTTATAGTTCATAGTTCCCTTCCTTTTTTTCATTTGATGTTTAGTATTAAAATTTTTCAATTATATAAATGTGCATCATGGTCCATGTACTCTGTTACCCTTTGTAGAAATATACCTTTTTCAAAACCAGTCTTTCGATATTTAGGCCCAAAATTTTGGCAAACATTGGGAAACTGCACCACCTTAAAAACATACATTGGAAAACATCATTCATACTCATTTTCAATGATTTGAAGTTGACAAAAAAGACAATCACACCCAAAAAAACCATGATGATACATGTATGGATTTTTAACCTACAACATTGAACATATTCCACAATTATTAAAAAGTGTTATTAAATCATCATGTTTCTTAAAAAATCAATATTCATATAGATTTACACAATTGAATCCTAATAGTTATAGATATTAATAAAATATTATGTGGGAATTTAATGTGGATATGTGTATGTATATAATGATAGAATTTGGAGATGTTATCGATGGAGGTATAATTTGATATTAATAAGGAAATTTAGATCCATTTTGAGTGGACCATTATTAAAGCTGTGAATCTTTAGACTTTGTGGTTTAGTAGTTAGAGACCAGTATAGTGGTTCTGTTTATATTTTTGGATTGTATTTTTGTGCATTTTATATATCTAAATATTTAGAGAGTAATTGTTTTTTATGGTGTTCCAGAGAAAGTGTAGACTTTTATCATTTTTGTGATGTAAGACTCATAATTTAGCACAATATATTTAATATAAATTGATTCATTGAAAGGAATTCCTATGTTATACCCCCTGTGAAATATTAAACCCAAGTTTAAGGGTTCTTTTAAAGAGAGTTCATGATATTTTGATATAGAAGGTAGTCTCAGTTGTGGATTCCCTTATGACAAGTGTTGATTTTTTATACTATTTGATGGAAGATTATTGTGTGTATTATTTGTCAATGATGATGAAATTTTATCACTTAATTTTTACATATTCCTTGGTGGACTAGAAAAATGCCTTCCTAGATTCAGTCTTGATCTTATTAATGATGTGGGAATTATTGGCGGGGAATGACCCACTTATAAGATAGTTATTAGATGGATATAACATTATCTAAATTCATTGAAGTGTTTTTGTTCCCACTTCCATGAAGGAATAACAGATGAGGGACCCTCATGATTCATAGTTTGTGGTACACCCAATATTTATGAATATAAATTATGATATCAGACAAAATTTTAGATACTTGGGTATAAAGAGGGACATTCCAGGAGTTTCCCCTGATTTTCATACCAATCATTGGGTTAAGTATAAGAATCAATGTCTCGGTGATTTATTGTAGCCACATCTCAAGACCATGTGAAAGTGTGATGAGCTGATGATGATCATTTTTTTGGGTTTTTTTCCAGAACCTGAGAGGTCGAGTTGATGTGTATGTTTTGGTTACCCAGCTAAATAATGGGGAACATTCCTTTTTGATCTAATATAATATTTCTATAAATGATTTGATAAAAGTCTTTTTTCAAGAGATAGTTTCGACACATATAAAGCCTATGATCATATAATTTAATTATGATTTTTTATTTATTTCATGGTTTTGGTACAACTAAAAAAGGTGACGAGGACTCAGTTAAAGCTATATATAGAACATCATCAAAAAAATGATGGGTAATGAAATATATTGATGTATATTATAGATGATATGATTTTGTAAAGAATTGAATATTTTACTGTTGAATGGTATGACCATAAATCATGGGATGATTATGAATATAATTATCAATTTTTTATTTGATTTAAATTGAATAGTTAATGTCTAATTATGGCCAGATTTTCCTTAATAACTATATTGGAAAAATGATTTTTAATAACATTTAAAATCATTGAACATCTTAATATGATGGAATTATTTTTGGATCATCCTCAATGTTATCATGGTAAGAATAATGTGTTTTTGGTGTCTCAAATTCAGATGTATGATCATGATCCTGCACATGTGGTTGACAACAAGGATATGGAGTTGTTAATAGACATATCATTCATGGAGCATATGATCCAGATTATATATACGGATGATAATGTGTAATAGAGGAATAAAACACCCATTTTTTGTTCTTTGGAATTAGGGAGTTATCTAAGATAATAATTGGTAATGTAAATCTTAATTTCAGTATCAATCAGTTGTGTTTTTTGATCAGGAACACCAGTGAAACTTGTCAAGGATGATAACTCTATAGAGGGGGGCATTGTAATGGTATTCAATATTCAGGAACATATTTATTTTCATTCATCCAATCACTATGTTATTTTGAGTTATGATTTTCATGACTGATTCCTCAATTATATTGTATATTATTTTAGATATTTTTTATGAAATCTAACAAGGTATACATCTTGAACATGGTTTTTGAAAATAATGAGGTTCTTCCCCTGAAAATAAATGTCCAGTTTGAGAGGGTCAGTAGACTGTTTGTCGTTTATGCCCATCTAGAGCTTGTCATTCAAGATTTTTAAGGAATACATGTAACATATAAGAGTTAAAAATAAGAGTTGGTAAATAATTTATCAAAATGTGTGGTCAAACTATTTTTATTTACAAAGGAGGTATTTACCCTCTCATGTTTGGGAAATATTTTGATAAAATGTATGACCAAATAGTTCATGGAACATTTGTTAATAAAACATTTGGATTTTATGTAATAACCACTCTAATATCAATTATTAATCCTCCAAATAAATCCTAGGAATTCCAGTGGATACTCTTGGTACATACTCTCAATCCTAACTATAATTCTTCTTGATCTAGAGAATTTATTCCATGGGAAATATTATATGTGCTCATTATTCTCATGTTCTTCATATTTTCTCAATGTCACCTCTCCTGTTGTTGGATGAAATCATAGATCAATGTTTTCAACCATTGTTCTTTGAATTATTATGTGATATATTATAGAATTATTATTTATTCATTGTATTGGCATCTAAATCTTTGTAATTCCAAACCCTTTCTAGAAAATATCTTGATCTAAATTTGGGGGTGTATAATGATGGGTGATTTTATCAATTCCTAAATACTTAATAATTTTACTGTCATTAATTTTATTCAAGAACCCCCATTTTATGTCTTGCAGATGGTTCTAGGAAACAATGGTGTGTTATTTCTATATAGATAAAAATTCCTTGGGTGGGGTATTTATAATCATGACATTGGTATTAATTTAAAAAATAACTATTTTATATATTGATGATTATCCTAGTTTGAATGTGTAAGCATGCATTTAATTGAGAAAAACTTTCTAACATGGTAGGATTTTGTGTTTTAATATGGTGTTTATGGGTGTGTCTCAGGAGACCTATGAATTTGTTTTAGGATGATATTTCATACTGTGTGTGTGTCCCATAATAATGATGCATTTTGTGCTAGGATGATTTTTTGTAGGGAGTGTGTGTTTGGACCATGAGACATATCTATTATGTCTTATGAATTTTTTTTCATATAGTCTACTTGTGTATCCAATGAGACCTGTGTTGTGTTGTGTGTAATGATAATGACTTATATATGATTCATTTTTTGTGCTAATTTTTCTTTTGAGATTATTTCTTCTAGTATCAATATGATATGTGGATCATTGTATCGTTGTTAGCCCCTCTAGTGGGAGAATGTATTGGTGTGACATGGTGTCCGAGGTGATGATTGGACATGAAATAGGACATGGTTATGAATGAATTATGGTCGAACCTGAAATAGGGGACATGGTTTAATAATCATGTGGAATGACCTAAGAAAAATGATAATGTATGACTGAATTTTGGATGGATTTGAAGAAGAGCAAGGTGTATAATAGCCTTGTTGGTTGACCCGAAATAGTGTATTCGACTCTATGGCATTGTGAAAATCCCTGTAAATGCCTAGGAATGATGAAAGTTTTTTCTTAATATGTGGTTGATTCAATTGTGTGATAACTTTAAGAACATGTATGGTTCTTGATTGATTGTGGTCATTTTTTTTGAGACATGTGTTGGCCTTGTGAACTATTCTTATATGTGATGAAATATGACACATCCCTCCTAGAATGTGGTTGAAGCAATTATGTTAATGGATCATGATGGGTTGTTTAATGTCTGATCACCCAACATATGATTAGTTAATTTTTAAATCATTAGCCTACCATAATTTGAAAAAAATATATAAATGTGAATTTTGATAAAAGGAAACATTTATGTTGTCCAACGAGGTTTATAATAACATTGTGGAAGGTAACCGTGAAGTTTGTAATCATTTCATATTTGGGGACCAAGATAGTAGAGAGCCCCTTGAAATAGGGAGTTTAGAAAGATTAGAACGAAGGATAGAGGCAATGTCGAGATGGACATAGAATAATCATTGTATTTAATTATTATATTTTCATTTATTTTCATAATTGTTTAACAAAATACATATGGTGACATTGTATTATTTCATATTTATGACATTCATGAAATTTTATTAAATAATGATTATTATTATTATGTCATTTTGTGATTTTTTATAACATTTTCTTATTACAGTGAATAGTTATTTTTATTGGGGGTATATTCTTCTCATGAAATTTTTTTGAAAATCATTTCTAGTTAGAAGACACATGTGTATGGGAATACATGGATAATTTTTTGGGGAAATCCAAATCAATGTGGGTCAGTAGGTTAAGGGTGTTACACTTATTAAGTAGTTGTGTTATCCCCAAACATTAAAAATACTAAATAGATAAATGCAATACCTTTAATGTTTCATAAACTCTAAACTATTAACTAATTTAGTATCATATACCAACAATCGTGGATTTGGTGAGAAAAATTTATTTACATACTAAATAAGATACTATTTCAAGAAACCGCAACATAATCCTAGATAATTACAATAATAATAACTTATATTGAACTATTAAAATCACAATGACCTTTAATGTTTAGAGTTTCGGAGATTTCGAACAAAACAATACATAAATAAAATTTTCTCTCCAATATAATGGAATGTTTTTCTATTTTACTAGTAATTTCATACATTAAAATAACTCAATAACATATTCGATAATTTTCTCTACACATGATATCAATATATATATATCCTCTATATAAAAAATCATTGTAAAATGATGAAACAAAGAATAAAAAAGGTGTGATCTCAAAAAATTTGTAATTTTAATCAAATGAATTAACAATGGAAGATCAAAAGTGTAAATAAAATGATCATACTGTTATGATAACAAAATATAAGAAATTTATTACAAATAGAACATTTCCGAGAAATAAAGTGTCATAATCAATTACTTTTTCACAAATAATACTAAAAATTGGGAGGAATATTTAATAATCATATATTATAGATAATTGGTAACATGATTTTGAAATGTATCGATTGAAAACATAATATAATATCTAATCCCATGGAAAATAATAATTTATTTCTATTGTGATGTAATGTATAATGATTTATATATTACAGTGAAGGCCTCATTGTGGGACATATTATATTAATAGATAAGTTATATTCCAAATACATGGGATAATATGTCTCGGGAGAACTACAGATTCATCTAGGGTATATATAATTCCCAGACCCACCCTCCCATAATTAAGTCCATTAAATTCAAAATATGAACATAATCAATAAACAATACAATACATAATCTATATTCCATATTCAAAAAAATATATATAAATCATAAGTATAAATAATGTTAATAGTTTATATGTTAATAATAAGAATAGATTTCATGGTATGTTAACTTAAATCTAACATAATATTTTCTAATAGGTATGTGGATTAGTAAAAATTAGAAAAAATAATATATAAATATTGTATGTAATGTAGAATATATAATTAAATTAATTTATTTTCACATCAAGGAGAAAATAATGTCAAATGAGAGATAAAGATTGATAAAGAAATATCCCTTAGGAAAAATAGGAAGTGTAAAAATATTTAACAACGAAATTAATTAGGTAGTACTTGTAACATATTTAATAAATAGAATGAACATTTATAGTTTAAAATGAATATTAAATTAAATTTATAAAATGAATTTTTGTAATGTTTTCTGTAATAATTTTTTAAAAAAACTCAGAAGCCACATTTAAACATATATGTCACAGTGTTAAAAGCGGAAATTGGAATCCTCTTTTTTAAGATACATCCAAATAATAAAATATTTAATAGGGATACATTTAATAACTGGAAATTTTATGTGGAATATAGAAATATACATAATTATAATAAAATAAATTTTCAAAACATTTACGAAAATAACATCTTTTCCTTCTATATACATATTAAAATTTAAAAGAATAATGGAATTGATATAACATTGAAAAAACCATCGAAACATGGAAATGAATATATATTATTAAGAATGTCTAAAATGGGTGTAAAATACATTCAACCATCACAAAATTAAATGTTAATCATTTGATACAGTTTTAAATAAATTAAAAAAAGGTTTTTATGGAAAATATTATATTATGAATTTATATTCCATAATAAAATTTCAATGGTGAAAAAAATTCACCTAAATATATCATCTAATATTATAAAAGAATATTTTTGATTTTGAATAAATTATGTGTTTAGTGACGAAAATTTTATTGGAAAAATATAAGGAAACAAGATAGATTTTATTTTAAATATTCTTTCAAATGGTTTGATTGAAGAAACTAACAAATTTGAAATCATATTTAAAACATCCAAATATATCCATTATAGATAAAACAAATGGTTTAATGTAAAAATAATATAAAAATACCTAAATGATAATTAAAAATTAAAAAATTCAAAAAATTTGTTATTATAAAATAATGCCTTAAAATTACTGCAAAAATTGAAGTAAGTGTAAGGAACCAGATTTTTCGTATAGTGTTTTTTTATTTTAGTTTAAGCCCCTTCTTATAGTCAAAATAAGTGTTCACATTTTCATGAGAAGGTTTGGGGATGTTCTGGGGGTTACAAACATGAAAGTGTAAAAAATGAGTTTCAATGCATGTTGCACGATTTGTGCACAGTTAGTGCAAACTGTGCAGAAATCCTAGGTAACTTTGTGAGTGGGTGATTTTTGAATGTATCATCTGCACGGTTCATGCACATTTTGGAAAAATAAGAATCCCAAAAATATATATGACATTATAAAAATTTTATTATGATATTTTATATTCAAATCTGTATTTATTAAATTTCTTCTCCCTTAAATCATAAAAATTAGTTATTCATCAAAGATCTTCCAAGAGGTGATTCTCCTTCGATTCATGGTCATTTGTAGTGCCATTAGTTATGGATCAATGATTCAAAGTAGGTGGTATAAAAGTTATATCTCATATCTTTGTTAAAAATTTGTGAATTTCTGTTGAGATTTATCATTTCTCATGTTGTGTATTGGGTACCATGAGTATGATTTGGATAGTTGGGTGTGTAAATGATTAGAAATGACTTATTATTAAGTTAAATATCTTATCACTTTATTATTAAGACCTGTAATAGGTATGGATGATGGCGGTGGTCTATTTTTGTTGATAAATGTTGGGATAGAGTATGAGGAATGGTTTGTTTATGTTTGATATTTTGGGATCATTTCTATATGAGGTAAAATCCTACTATTCACACTTATAATTGTCTAGTAAAAGATATGTTTAAAATGGGAATGATTGAGTTCAATGTCTTCTATCCTTTTTGTTGTTGGTTTGACCCTTGTATGTAAGGATTTGGGTAGTAAGAATTCAAAATTTTGAGTCATTGTATTTAGATAATGAGGTCATTCCTATTATAATATAAAATAGGTGATGTGTTTGGGGATCCAATTGGGAAGGATGTAGCCTTTTGGATGTCAAGAGTTATTCGATAATGCGTGTGTGGAATCTCTTGGGGTTTGTAACCATGCAGAGTGCTTGTTGACCCATAAGGATAGTGCATGGGTCTTTGTGACCTAGGGAGTAGAAACCTTAGGAGTTGTGTTTTAAATCATGGAGAGGGTATTTCGTTTATAGTGAAGTTGATTGTGTATATTTTTGGATCGAAACATAGAGTAATTTTTTTAGTTTTCTAGACACAATGTGCATCAGAACTGGGGTGAGAGTTCCATTCACGATCACTACATTGTTCGTGTAAGGATATGTATGGTTTGGAGAGATGACCAATGTATTTCTCTAGTTGTGAATATTGTTTAGGGTTTTGGTAACATTCTACCTTCATGGTGATCGATGAGAGAGCTTAGATGGGGTTTCTAGTGATTTTTTAAGAGTATTGCACATGTAGACATTTTGGACTTTGATAGTTGAACTATGAGTGTTTTATTTTGTTGGTTTGGCCTAGAGGCCTAACTAGGATGGTATATGGTTGGTAGTTTGACTCATGATTTGGATACACAATGATAGTTTCATAAGATCAAGGTTGTCCTATTGGTTGTCAGCCTAGTGGTGCATGCACCATGGAATATGAAGCATGTCAAATGCTTCAGAGGTGGAGTCAATACATACTGAGTACCACCATGTTTTTGAAAATTTCATAAGTGTACATGGTTCATTCATAAGATATCCCTATTGTTTCTGATTATAGGTAAGGTTTGTTTCTATGGGTTGTGCCATATAGATGCCCGAATCTCCCACTTGTGTGATGATTAATGGAGGAGTTGAAGCTGTTTTCGAGTGGAAGAGACAAGGGTGAATAAATGAAGTTATATTCTTTTTCCAGATGGTGACACCCATGTTAAGGGTGGATATGGGAATAAAAATATTTTATTAATGGTTTTGTTGTTTTGTGAGATGTAGAGGACGCCTTAGGGTTGATGAGATAGACTGACCAAAATTCATGGTTAGGTTGTTAAGAGAGAGATAGGTTATACGTAGTTAAAGGTTGATTTGTGAGATATCATTGTGCATCGGTTGTTAGATGCCAAGGACGCAACAAAAGAACCTGAGTGGGTTGGTGATATTATTTCCCCATGAAATATTTGTTCACATCATCTTAATGTTTTGGTGGTGGAGTAGTGGTGGTTATGTTTTGAAGAGATTCATTCGACAGGGTATCCGAATACTCGTGATAGGTCATGGTGACCAAAAAATTGTAGGGATAAATTAAGTGTTTTCAAGTGATAATGTGAATCCAACGTAGAAAATATTTAAATAGTTGATTTAGTTGTAAATGTAATATTTATTTTAGTACTTAGGAGTTATGATACATGTATAATGGGTAGTTTGGCATGATGTGAAAGTAGGTTAAATGTTTTAAATTGGTTAGTGTCGAATAGTATATGAATTATTTTAAAATCCAAAAGAAGACTAATATATATAAAATGATGAGAATTATAAATTAGGAATGTCTTCTGAATTTAGAACATGTAAAGGGTTTCATAATGTAATAGATATATATGGAATGAGTTATCCTACTGGAAATTATGGGTCATACCTAATGGGTTGAATGTGATAAAATTATTATGCCATGTATTATATGAATCCATCCTGAAATGCATTAGGGGTAAATGCTATGGAAAGGATGAATGGGATAAAGGTTTTAATATATGGTAATTGGTGAATATTGGATAATTATGTTGTTTTTTGAACACATATAATGGGTTAAGGAATAGTAATGGGAATTGGTTCAAATGGGATTTTAAAAGTAAATGGAAAATCCATTAATGGGTAATGACATAATATGATTTACAATTTTGACCATTATTTATTTTGATTGTTTTATGTATTAGTTATGTTGGGTTGTCATATGGTTTGTGTGTGGTGAAGGTACGAATATGTGAGTGTATATGTATTGGTAATGGGATAAAGGACTGATGCTCCTCCCACTTGTAGGGTTGGACCAATGCTCTAACCTATATATGAATCCATGGGTTGCGGAGTCGGACTGACTCTCTATACACCAATGGTTGTCTTCAATGAATTACCTTAACTAAGGCTTTAAGGTAAGTGTTGTGATTACATGATATGCTTGTCCCATTTCTGATAAGAGAATAACCTCATACTCTTATGTGGAATGATAACATCCATTAATATTTTCTGAATAATGTACATGTATAACCCATGGATAACATTTTTAGGATTAACTAAATGATGAGATGATGTACACGACGAAATTGTAACAATAAACCTAATAGAAATAGAATATTATTTAATTTTAAATACTAGAACCTATATTTATCTCACTTAAATTTGATTCATTATTAATTTCATGCACTATTTATTAATCTCTATATTTTCTATAGACCATTGGTGGTGTCCTAGTAAGTTGTACTGACACAATATTTGAGATGTAGTTGGGTACTCGAGCATATTACATGCTTTCTGGTCTAGACACGGAAAATCACCATATGATTAGATGTTGAGTCAGATATGGGACATGTATAGATGAGCATCAAAACATGGAGTGAGTTTTGTTTTGGGATTTTCTCTTTTTTTTATTTTAGGTTTCGTTCACTTGGAATTATAGCGTGGAATGACATTTTTACTATTGGTTGTTGTCCGTATCTTGTTGGGAAACAGTTATTTATGCTTGTTCCCAAATTAGTTCATGTTATCTCATCAATTTTATATGTTTTCTTCTTCTTCTTACTCAGAATAAAAGTGTATAGTCTCCCAACGTGACTAATCTAGACCCTCTCTCCTAATTGGAATCATAAGGCATACGAGGAGGTATGCTTTTGATCATGTGACGTCCCGACATGAGGCAATGGTTCAGTAGCACCCGGGTCAGTGATGTTATAGTATAGATGCAAAAAATAAGTGATTATATGTAAAAATTATAATTCCAAATAAAAATATGAAATAAAATATAAAACAATTAATTTAAATAAAGCACATAATATTTATATTAAATAACGATGATGTGATAAAACCCAATGAATAAAAAATGTGATAATAATCACCTTACAGTAGTCTTATACTTAGATGGACATTCTCACTCCATTATGTATTATAAATTTATATTAATTATGAATATATATCATATATACATTTATATTTATATTTCTTTATTTAATTCACTTCTAATTTCTTATTACATTTTTGAAATAATAAATTATTTTAATAAATATTTTCTGCAAACTATTGATGTTTCCAATCAAGTTCTGATTTGAAGGTTCTAGTACAAGGACCATAATCATTTTTTATCGTATTTAGATTTTTTATTATGGTTTGTTGTCGGTTTTTGATAATTTTATGGTCTCACATTCTCATTTCCTAGAACATTTGGTAAAAATACTCCTCAAAATAATAAGAATAATTTTTTCAATAATAAAATCCATAGAAATAATTTAGTTTATGTATGATGAAATAAAGTATATAACCAATAGAAAATAAATATTTTTAAAAAATTAATCATTTTGAAATAATTTTTTTAGTACCCAAAATTTATTAATCATTCATGTAATAAAAATTATAACATTGATTATGTATGTTATACAACTAACCCAAAAAAAGAATTTCATAATAATTGCATGAGTATAAAAGTTTTATTTTATAATAGTTATATAACTTTCAAAAGTCTTATTGAGTTTATAAACATTTTCATTATTGTAATCAGTCATATATAACTATATTACATTGGAATAAATAAATGAAAATATAGATAAGAATCCATTTTCAAGAAAGTAGTTACTAACTATCTTCATAGAAATCATCTGGTCTTTGAAGATATTTTGGGAATCTTGTGTAATTATAAGCCAACCAATGTGGGGGTTAGATTTTTTGGAGGAATATATTTCAATTTATATATGATATATTGAATATTTGTTGTATCTATGAAGTGGTTTAGAAAGGTTCTCTTTCCAAGTGAGAGGAGAGGAATTTCTACAAAATTAATTACTTTATTTTAAACATGTAATTCATTTTAAAATAAAGTGAATAAAAAATGGATACTAAATTTAAAAAATTTAAATGGATTTCATGAATTACTCTATACACATATTTAATGAATGGTTTTTGGAATATTTGTTTTACCATGTACCATAATATAACATATAATTATCAATTTTAACAATTTCCATGGTGATAAAAGTTAACCTACATAACCTGTATTTATGTATAAAAATAATATTGAGGTTATTAACCAATTTTAGAATCATGATTAAATTTTTGAAATAATTTAATATGAATAAATTTTCATATACAATAGATATTCATTTTGAGAATGTGTGTTTATCCCAATAAAAAAGAGTTTAAAAAATACCTTTTATGAAAAAGAAATAAAATTCCCTTGAAATAAATAATTCTATTGATTTCAAGAAAATTTCATAGTATAATATTAATATAATATGATTTATATAATTTTAACATATTTGATAATAGAATGGATTGACTTGAATAGTTAATGAGAAGTAATATCCAAAAATATTTTTCTTGTTAGAATAAAGTATTTTCTTAGTTTCCAAATGGTCAATCATGGGTTTCTATATTAAAAAAAAAATTTTAAAAAAACATGACTCCATAAATAAATATTAGTTCAATATAAATTACTAATAAACTTTTAATTCCATATTAAATCACATCAAATCCAAAAAATTCATGATATTTGTAAAAACAATATTTTTCAATATTCATATAAAAATAAACAATTTTTTGAAAAATTAAAAAAACTCACACTAAGAAAATTTTTACCTGATGAATTAAAAAATATATTTAATTTTATTGATTTCAATTTCTAAAATTTAGATATTTACCATTACCATAAAACTATATTTCGGACAAAATATACAATTAATTGCTAAAAAACTATTTATTTTTAAAATATAATTTTTTATTCATACTTCAATAGTTCAAAATAATATTTATAAGATTATAATATTAAATATTTATATGAATTTATATTATTAATATAAATATCAATGAATATACTTCTGAAAAAAATAAATATTTTTTAGATATTTGATATTACTTATGATGTAATGAATATATTAAAATTTTCATTTTTGACACACAATAAATACAATAATTTATTTTATGGATGTTTGATTTAAACGCTTATGTTTTATAAGTATTTCTATACAATATTATGCCTCTTATATGAGATCAGGTGAAGTTTTTGTCTTCCTCGGAAGATAAGTATATCCAACCATGTAATAAGAGTTTAATCCATGAGGAATAAATAGAAAAGATGGAGACCATATTTCCTTGAAGTAGATGACTATATTGATTCTAAGGAACCTAAAATTAGATAATCCAACTAAGGATTATAAATATTTTTGACTAAATGAATTAGTGTATAGACAGTCCTTTATAAATAAGGAAGTTTCATATATATTCCTTATATTGATTGAAGTATTTTTCACCTAAGATGGGATTGGTGTTAACTATAATACACTTATTTGATAATTTTGTAAGATAAAACATCTCATAATTTCATTAGAATAAAATTATAATTATTTAAATATTTGAAAAAATATTTATATAAGATTATAGATTATTCCTAAAAAAATGATGTGAGATTTTTTAAAAATGTTGTAAAATCCATGGACCAAGACCATGTTTGTTGAAAGCTACTTAGATATATCTACATTTTGGATTTCATTAAAAAAAATGTTTTGAAAAATATGAATTTAATATTGTGATCCTAAAAAATTTACTATCAGATGTAATACTTTCAATTATAAGTGTAAATATTTTAATTGATCATAAGACATTGAACTCCTACATTTAACTCAACTGATTATATGTATTTTTGGATTATAATGATTCATCATAAGACTTGACTACCCATAGTATAGATTCATATTATAATATAATTGAAAAAGGAAATGATGTGAGATTTATAGTGTTTAATATAAATCTTCTTCCATTGGGTGTAAGACTCTAAAAATAATTTTTGTTAATGAACACATTAATGTTCCTAATGTAAGATTTGAAATCAAAAGAAAATATTGAAAATTTTCTAGATGTTTTTTTTTCATAACATAAAATATGACGAAGTTGAATATATTAGGGAAATAAATGGGATATTCATTAATTTTATAAACACCATAATCACCTATATTGGTTTTTGATCCAATATGGATAATAAATAGATGAGGATCTACCTCTATGGAAAGGGATGATCAAACAATTTTGAAAAGGGGAGTTTTGAGAATTAATTACTATTGAGGTAAAAAAATATAATTATTTTGACATGGAGAATTCACGATAAAATATTCATGATTCGTAGTGAAATAATTATCTAATTTTGATTTCAGTAATATATAAAAGAGATATCCAATAGGTGAATTTCATTAATAAAAAAATTAATTAAGGGGTTTTTAAGAATAATTAAAATAAAGAACAATAAAAACTCGAGATTGTTTTTATCATAACTTGTAATATTTTTGATATGATGTTATTCAATTGGACGATAGGTTTTCATATAGAAGATATATTTTTTCAAATTCATGTGAAATAATATGATAACTAGTTTTCTAGAATCATTAAATGGAAGTTGAGTTTCAAATTGTAGAATAAATGATTTATTGTATGATAATCATATTTCTAGAAGATATGTAGTGAATATTTTATATCTGATTTTAAGATCAATAATTAATTTCTACTAAAGTATATATAATATTTTATTCAACTATTTTTGAAATGTGAAAATCATTTACCTTGTGTCTTGGGACTACTCCCTGAGTTGAAAAATTTTGTCGATACGAATTCATAGAAACCCAAACCTGGAATTGTTTTATAGTTCATTTTCACAGGATGTTGTTTCATAATACCTACATAAAATATATGGTATTTTAAATTTAGCTAATTTTATTAACCTATTAAACACATCATGTGCGTTGTTTCATAAACAGGGATTAGAAAATAGAAAATATAAAGGCAACTGCTGCTATTAGTAAGTGAAATGGTTTGAAGAGAAGTTGAGGAACTTAATCTCATTAATAATAATTATAAAGAGAAGATATTAAAACCAAAATTGAATAAGTAATTAGTGATAAAGATAAAAAATTTCATGTTAATATTTCCTAGAAATATTCTAAAATTGTGTTTAGGTGTGAAAAAACAAGGGAATCTTTATTCATAGTTGTCTCATGGTGATGTTAGTTGATAATTATAGCAATAAATTATGAAGTAGGGCCTAAAGATTATTTTGTAAAAAGATAAATTATAAAATGTGTTGGTAATGAAATTTTGGTACCTGAATACTCTCATAATTTGTGGAAGTAGATCATATTTCTAGTTGGACAGATAGTCCTGAATATATTTGATCTACTTCATAAGGAGGAATATGAATAAGAACTCACGTGATATGAGTATAATGAAACGTAAGAGTATAAAATGTAACATTTCTAATGTACTGACCACACCTATATACTATTTTCTAAATTTTTAAGAGAATGATACCTTGCCAACTACACTTGTATTGGTGATATGTTTTTATTGGATAATTTACTCTTTGTACATTACATGTCTGGTAAGGAGAAGGTATCCAAGGATATACTAAACATCTAAATATTGTGTTTGATCATTACATTTATTTCATTACTACATGAAATGGTTTATGCATGATTTAAAATAAGAACCAAAATTCTTAACCAACGTTATATTTTCATTTATAATATTGATTTATAGGTTTATTAGGAATTTAAATTAAAATAAATGAATCTACACTTGATTCACCCTCCCTCTCAGGTGTTTCTGGTAGGTCTATTGGGAAACTTATGTTATATGATATCCTATGTTATTTATAAAGAAATATTCATAATTATATCAATTGGAAATAGTATCACAAGGGTCCCTCTAAATTATTTTGAAAAATACATTGCTAGTTATCTTATTAAATATATGAAGAAATTATTTTCGATATTATTGGTATCCCCTTATATATAAGAAAAGATTTACATTATTATGATTACTGTCAACATCATTTCATAAACAACCATATTAAATAAAAAAATCTATGAACATAGAATGTCAATAAAAATACTAGATCCCAAGATGAAACACCACTCACTATAGTATCTCAGAGTGGTAAATACAATAATAAAAATGTTTATGATTACTAATTATGTGGCATAAGCTCAATATACATGAATGTTAGATTTAAATATTCACATAGGGGATTTTATTATATAATAAGTGATTACTTGAATATGTACTGAATAAATTTTTCTTAATTTTTATTCATATATCATAGGACTTTCTGTATAAAAATCACATCTAAAAAAGGCTGATTCAATGGAGAGTGAATTAGAAAAACCAACTATCTCATACAATAGTCTCAAAAATATTTTAAAATCTGTGGAATAAAATACCTTATTTTGAAGTGAAATATTATTTTAATCTAATAAAGAATTTTAAATATATATTTTTGTCAAATATTTATTTGATAATGATGTGATGGAATTGTTCTATTAATTACTAAAAAAATATGTACATTACAAGGATCATAATTCAACATAACTAGCTTTAAAATAAATAATATAAAAATATTTGGACAATAATTTTTTTGAGTATTAGAGAATTCATGAGATTGAAATGAGAAATTAGAAGATTAGTTTTAAGTACAGGTTATGATAATTGATATATGAGAGGAAACATTATAAAATTTAATTTATAAAGCTAAAAATATAAAAATTATATCTAAAAGAAAATATAAAATTTTCAGAAATATTGATAGAGTGTCATTAAAAAAACATATTATAAATATTTCCATATTAAATCAATTTCTTTTGAATATACCAGAAAAAAAATGTATAAAAATGATGAAGTATAAATATATAGGTATAAATTAAAATAAGTCATGTATAGATTAAATAATGTTCAAGAAGTAATTACTCACAAAATTAATAAAAAGGTTAGGGGATTTAGTCTAAAAATATTAAGCATGACATCCTCAACAGCCAATTCCAGAAATTAATAGAAGAAGGGATATGTTTTGGTGCCTAGAGTGGTTTGGGTATATGGATATAAATTTATGAAATAATATTAGAGCACATAGAAATTAGATAATATTAATATTATAGTATAATCAGGCTAAAGAGTGGAGACATCCTTTTGTAGTAATGATTACAACACATTTGAAGAAGAATCTGTCCACATGGATTAGGTTTTATATCTAGAAGAAATTTTTTGATTTATATATGATTGTTTTTCATAGTAATGAAAAATGATAATAATGTTTTTATAGATATTGAACTTATAATTATGATAGGAAATAATCATATTAGGGAGATAATAATATTAGAAAAAATGGGAGTCTTCATGTGTGACAACTCAATGAATATGGATGAGAAGGATATCAAATTCATAAGAAATAATTTATTCTTCTATGAAATGAGATGGGATATCATTAAACATTATAGTATATCGATGAATTTAAAATAAATTAAGGATTAATACCTTGAGATTGAAATATCTTAATAGGACTAGTAGTTGAAAATTTATTTGATGAGTATGATAAGCTTCCGAAGACAAGAAAAGTCATGGATGATGAAGTGGTTTTTTGAATATATAAGAAGGAAAAGTCAAAATACAAATAGATATTTAACATGGATACCTAAACAATAGAAATTATTAAAAAATATGTGAAATTCAGTAGTATTATTATTTTTATAAAATAAATACCACAATGAAGGTATCTGTACCCACAAATAATTCATAGAAAGTCCTCAATGGATGAATATAATTTTGACTACATTTGTTTGAATGGGCTCTGAAGCTACACTAATATTAAATGAAATAAATAAATATATATTCTATGAATTATGATTAAATTAAACAAGAAAAGAGAGTTTAAGATGAAAATATATATATGACGTTCACATATTATTTGATTTAGATATCCAAAACAAATTTAGCATGAAGTGGCCTAGACACAGAAGATCTACATCAAATGGAGTTTTACGGTTGATAAAAAGTTAAAAATTGTATTTATAATATTGAGGATTATCAAGAACATACACCTATGGACTTTTTATTTTCATACATTTCAATTTTATGCTATGAAATTGGTAAATAATAATGTGTATCCCTTGAGGGGGGGGGGAGTTCAAAAAATTGTGTAAAACATTAAAATATTTAAAAATGTCCATAAATATAGTAATATAGATATCCCCTTATAAAATATGAAGGATGATTTTTTATTTCATTATAAATTAACTAGTTAAATTTTTATATATTATTATATCATGGGGGAATTATATAATAGAATGGGGAGGTCCTAACACATGAAATTATTTTATGTATTTATTTCAAGTGAGAAATGTTTACTAATATTTCCATAAAACATATATGTGCTAGCCCAAAAAATTGAATGGAAAAACATTCATCATTACTTAAAATGAGTACTACAATGTTTTGATACATGGATTATCCTTGTAATTCAATATGAAACATTAAATGATATCATGATTTTGGAACACAATGACCTTTGTCTAAGAAAATTAATTTTAAATTTTATATGAAAACATATATGTAAATATTTACAATTTTTAATGGTCTAGTTTCTGGGTTGGTATGAGAATAGGGTATGTTAAATTTTAAAAATGAAATTAGAATACCTTTCAACACATTATAATAAAACATCCTATAATGCAATTATATAGGTGCCACATGTGATCTTGGATGGTAGATCAAATATAGGAATTTAGATAATGGGTGGGGATTTTTGATTCCTTTTATTTGAAAAATAAATAACTAAAAATAAAATTTCAAAAAACTCAACATCGTATTATAATAATGAAGAGAATATATGTGCAATATTACTATGTTAATTAATCAATTAGGATAAATAATAAAGATAACCAATGAAATATTGTACATTAAAGACACATTTTGTGAAGGGTAATGAAAAAATAACATCAATTTGTTGACATATCAAACTAAATACACTATTGAAACAAGATATCCCAAAAAATTACATATTCGGCTATAAAATAAATTTTTCATCAATTTTAAATAATTTTATTTTACCAAGATATATAAATCATAAATTATAAATTATAGTATTATTTTTCAAAACTAGAAGTTTAAATAGTGAATTCAACTACGGAGATCTCCATCAAATACTCCAACTTATTTTATAATAAACTCACCATTGAATTATTGAAATTATCTAAATAATTAATGTGGCTTAAAGACATATTAATATATGAAAATATTTTAATCATGTTAACAAATGTTATATTTTCTTATTATATGGGGGCTTTATAAATCTAGCAATATTTAGAAAATTCATTAAGAAAATAATAACGAGGTCTATCATAGATTAATTCTAGTAATTTATCAATAAATAGTAACAAACATTGTTCTTTTTAGTGAAAATATTTTTTATATATAACAACATATAGTTTTTCTATCTATTTGTCAATAAGGTCAAATCCAATTCAGAAACCCATTATGAACAACTATAAGACCTATAATTTTTCTCACAATTTGTATAATATTATTCTACTTAGTATAAAATATATGATATATGATCCTAGAGGATAATAGTTTCCCAAAAAAAAATTTAACATCATTAAAGAAGGTGGTGTTTAAATTACATTGTGGTTCCTTTAATAATATAGAATCATCCTCATAGATTATTCTATACATGAATATAAATAGACTAATACTACAAATATTTATCAATATTCATCCATTATCCTTTTATATTTTCCCAAACTGTCTAAAAATTTTAGTACATGTTTTGAAAAGAGGATAATGTAAATATGGACCATAAATTTGTTTAAATAGTAAGAAAATGCATAATTTAATTAGATTGTAGATTTTATTGATTCATAATATAATCTTTATCGAGTATGAGGTCAGGGTTTTTTTGAAGTTGAAGATGTCCACCACCATATATTCATGTTATTTATCTTTAAAATAATTTTCAATACCAATGATCATTATAGAACTATCAATGACATTTGGACTACAAAACATTCATGAAATCATCAATATATGTTCGTACAAGTGTTTTTTCAACATGTAAAAAAAATATATAAATTAATCCTTAACCAAATATCTAAAAAAACAAGAAAAATAAGATATGGGATGAAATAAGAATGTGAAATACGACAATCAATGGGTAGCGCAAGAATATTTTTAACTTATATAGTTAACTAATCCTTTATGTGGTACTTCATTACATATATAATTTTAAAACATAGCACATCACCTCAAAAATTCAATGTATAAGGTTCATTTAAAGAAATTTATGATATTTTGTTTCTTCATGAAGTGTACATTTAAGGGATAGTGGTCTGTTTCTTTTAATAATATCATTATTCATTAATAATAAATAAAATTTAATGGAGAATTTAAAATACCTCACCTTCACAAACACAACATCTAATGCCACAGTAGGATGTGTTACACAAGTCATCACTGATAAAACTATAAATTATAATGGGATTGAATTAATTAACCTATTACATTGATAAAATAGAGTGAGGTATCATGTTAATATATGTA
This sequence comes from Viscum album, assembly GCA_963277665.1. Classification (NCBI taxonomy): domain Eukaryota; kingdom Viridiplantae; phylum Streptophyta; class Magnoliopsida; order Santalales; family Viscaceae; genus Viscum; species Viscum album. The sequence goes on from OY728157.1 coordinate 1,100,933,948, forward strand.
TAAGAAAAATAATAACATTATAAAAATTAAATGACCATTTATAAAATGGAATTGAAATAGTTTTTAGAACCTTTCAAATTATTAATATTATTAGTTGAATAAATGTTATTATATTTCCCCCCATGATACCTATATCATCCAATTAAGACCGCCGATGGCGGGTAAAATTTCCACTTGAGTACTATTTATATCATGGAATTTTTATCAGTGTTTCATGAAATGGTATATTAATATAAAAACTTTAAAGGGAATCAAAATTTTAATCATGTTGTTCATTTTACAAAGATTTCATAGGTGATCTAATTCTTATACTATATTTATGTGGTGATTTTTAATACATGGGAATGATAACATTTGTTCTTTTTTAGTAATTATTATGTCTAATGGAATATTTTGGTGATTGAAATGCATGGTTTCCATGAATAATAATTACAATAGTTGTTAATTTAACATTACTATAAAACAATGGAGGATATAAGTCCTCACTTCTATCAATATTAAAATCAAAAAAATTACCTTTTTCATTGAGGCCAAAAAACATTTGGAAAGATGTCATCATGAAAATTTTATTCTTATTTCACTAATAGAAGCGGTTAATTTTGGTTTGAATTTAGATCATCTATCATTAGAAATATTTCCTTTAGAATACCCAAGGTAGTAAAAAATAAATGAAAATACGTAAATATGTACATCCTAATGAATCCAGTTTACCAGGAAATATAATTCGTCGACACATTAATCACTACATTTAGGTGCACCACTCCCACTCTAGAAAAACACAGTTAAACAAATATTAATTCAATAAGTAATGAAAACAGTAAATGGATAGAAAATATTTACAAGTTTACTAATTTAGGATAACACTGTAACATTCATTAATTTCATAAAAATTACAAGATTACTCATAGAGTTATGCTTAGGTAATATTTTTCATTATACATCAATAGAGGTAAATTCAATTCACATGTATATAAGTGGTCACAGAACATCATTATACTGGGGTCCATCCAACAAACATGTCCCACCACCTTCAAACAATAACCATGGTTCCATCATTGGATATATATACCTTTGATTAATATTAGAAACCTCACCCATGCCTACAAACATCGGGTGAGATATGAAAGTATATGTTATGTAACATCCATATAAATTTTAATTATTACCTTAACTACAAATCCTCAAGAATAAATACTTATATATCATTAAAAAAATGATTATATGAGCCCAAAATTTATATCACTCATCTATTGGGGACCTTTTTAAAAAATATTTCAAAAAAAAATATCTCTACCTCAACGACCATTAGAATTATATTACATTATGTATTAACTGATAAAATAAAATATGTTTCCAACATTCCCCTTAATAACATAATTAATTAAAACTTGAATCATATATCACATTTTCTTAACAAACTGACTCTTAAAGACTATAAAATGAATGATAAGCCATTAGTTTGGTGTAGTGGAGATACAGGAAGGAACTAAATATGGTCATGGGAGTGATTTTTAAGTATAGTTTGGTAATAAAAATCTTGAAATGTATTTATTCTTCTAATTCAAGATCTCGTACCATTGGACCTCCTAGTAATGTAAGGGTTCCCTCTCAACGAAGTTAAAATTTTGGATTATCATATATATATATATATATATATAATTTTCAATTACTTATTATAAATAATAAACCAATAAAATTTCTACATCATTAAAATAACTGTTTGAAATAAATCGATAAAATAGAATAACATAATCCCATCCAAGATGAATTAGTGCTTTCAAGATCAATCACAATCGATTATTTGAGATCCTTAATAAGAACACAAAAAATTAATTCCTCCATGGATATATAGGGTATATAATGATCAAAAAGTATTGTGAATTAATTCCATGATGAAACTGCCGATTGTAACAATCAATTATAAAATTGTTGAAAAATTATCACTTTAGAGAGGTTTATGATTGGGTAATTTTAAATCATTAATTTCAATTTAAAATAAAATATTCATGGATAGGATTGAACATCCATTTATATAAATATATCTAAAATACTATGAAATAAAAAGTTATAATCAATTATGTAATATTTTATAATTCATTAAAGATTTTCAACAAAATGAATCATATAGTTCAATACCCTAGTGGTTTGTTTATTGTTAAAAAATAAATATGGATATCCAATATCCTTTATCCATAATCCCATGATGGTCTAAGTTAAAACATAAATTATTGTTTGATAATGTGTTTGAATCACATGATATCATATAACACATGAATGTTCTTACATATAACCACTTTGTAGTCATATTAACTACATCAGGGATTAAACAATTATAAATGATGATATGGTATGTAAAAAAATTGCATTGTTTTTATTTAATATTGATATCATATAGGTAGATGATTAAATAATTTCATTAAAATTTGACTATTTATTCCAACTGGATTTATTTTAGAAACACTGTTAATAAAAAAACATCATATATTTTATTCAACTTTTAATGTTATCATGTTAAATAAATTATTACAATTATTTGGGAAGAATAGTCATTAATTATTTTAAAAGTTTCCTACAAAATTACATCTTACAAATGTGTATTAATGTAAATAAGTCAATATAGAGTACATATTCTACATCAAAAATATTTACATTGAATATTTTCATTAAATAAATCAAAATTTATTAATATAATTATCCACATATAACACAAAACTAAAATAAAATTATAGTTTTTAATGTATATATATAATAAGAATATATAAGAATTATAAAAAATAATTAGTATAAATACATGTAAACAAAATTTTTAATTTCTGTATATTGAAAAATGAAATGTTCAATTTTAAATTTAATGCATTGATAAAATTCAAATAAAATATCAAAATAAATAAGACAATAATTTTATGCTTCAACAAGTAATTTTTTTTAGAAATTATAATTTTATGAATTAGGAATTTTAATTTCGATAATATGAATATAAAATATTAAAATGTTGATATTTAATATAAATATAATATTTACACTACTTATTAATTGATATAAAATACTAAAAATAATTTCTAATATTTCCAAAAAATCAATAAATTGAAATTTAGTTATATTTTTTAATTCCATATTAAAAAATAATTTTTAAAATTTAATAATTTATATTATAAATAATTAATATATATTTCATGGATATATAAAAAAAATATTATCTTTTATTTAATTTTGATAATTTTTTATAAATATATATAGTTTGGGGAAATGTGAAAAATTAAATTTATACAAATAAAATGATTTTTGTAAATTCAATAGGATACGAGTACAACATTAAAATTTATAAATAATTTTTAAAAATATAGTTTATTTAATTAGTAATGTTATATACATAAAATATTATTTCGAATTTTGAAATAAAATGTTCAACATTTGGAACCCAAATAATATTTTATTCCTCTAAAAACTGTTTTTGATCATTACATTTAATTAATGATTCATATGGTGAAATATTTTTATTCTAGAATAGAATTAAAGAAGACAAATTTCTTATATATTAAAAGTTTCATTTTAGTGAAATAATAAAATTATAATTATATCATAATAATAAATTTACTATTAAAAACTCACTTTTCCTGTAAAAAAAATTATGTTTAATTTGCGCTGATATTGAAATTAAACATTCTCACCCTAATAAGATTTATCTGAGACTTTGTTTTTTAAGATTTAAAATATTGAATTTTATTTTAGATAATAATTATATTTTTGTTTTTTAATAATATAAATTAATCATTTACGATAAAAATGATGCTACCTGGGTAAAAGAAACTTAATTTAAAAGAGTTTAACCATGTGAAGAAGGGATACGATTTATTATGAAATTTTTTCAGAATAATAAGTTGTTTTGAGGATCAACCAAAACATAATTCCTCTTAATTATTCCCCAATTTCGATTCAACCTTCCATGTGAAACCTATTTTTATTTTTATAATTAGATGATATATTTACACAATATTGTATTCCACTCACATCAGAATGCGGCTTTCCATAACCACTTCACGGAGACACTTAAATTTTGAATCCCCCATAAAACTACACAGTGTACAATTCCTCTATATTTATATTCCTTCAACATAATATTTTACTCCAAATAAAATTGGAGTAAGTCTTCCAATTCTGAAAAATCTTGTTTGGGAAATCTATGGGTATCAACATGAGTAATAATAAACAACATACAGTCCTTGTTTTCTTTCATTAATTTTTAAATCTAATATTAAAATTTTTGGAACAATATATATTTTTTACTATAAATAATTTAAATTTGTTTCAGAAATAATTATCATCTATTATTTCCTTTTCCCATAGAAAAATGAAATTTTAGTTCATGCATATGAGGTGACTACCACCTCCATGATGTGACATTTTCATTTTACCTCACCGACTGACACCATCAGTTAAAAAGTATATTTTAATAAATAAATTTCATATTTAATAAATTTTTTATTTTTTTAATATATAAACCAACTAATAATCTATTTTTTCTCTTTGAAAAATGAAAATTACATTCATGTGTACGTACAAACTACCACCTCTATAGAGCAATGTGTTCCATTTTCTATTACTATCCAAAATTAATAAGTATTATACTTTTTTTATTATATATTCAATATTATAATGTGATATATTGATTTAATATATTAATAAAAAAATTAAAAAATTAATATTGATAATTAAAAATCAATTCATTGGTATCATAAAATTACTAAAAAATAAATTCATCATGGATCCCATTCTCACAAAGTGTGAAAGTATTTTATATCAAATGAACATTGGAATGCATTAATAAATGATTCAATTTTATTCCAATGAAATTTAATTTATGATAATGAGTAAAACTATATCAAATAATGTTGTTTTTCATTTATATTATAAAGCTTATATGAAACAATAATAATTACAAACATTTGATGAGGAAATGATATATCAATGAGTTAAAAAATAAATAAGGAATTATTTATTTAATGATTTTTAATTTCATTATATTTGAATTATTTTTTTTAATATATGATTATGGTGGTAATGTTTATGTTATCTAAGGTTAAATTAATCTCTCCTATGTCAACACTACTGGTGATGATGTTTCTATACCATTCCATTTTAATTCATTATGTACATTACTATGATACATATATGAAATGTATTGTATTTCTCATGAAAACCATCTATGTATTATAATCATTTGATTTTTAATATGTTTTTCCTAACATAAAACTATATCTATTCCATATATGGATTATAATTAAATCATAGTGATTCTTTTAAGATAAATTATTCTTAAAACTATACTTGCTCAACGACCATATTTTCATTTTTGATGTTCACTCTATTCATTATTTTAATATTTAATAATATTAATTTTTAATTTTTTAAATAAATTTTACAGTATTTTCATAATTAATTTTATTTTAACATATTTATCTTGATAATTTTCACTAATATAGACCATCATTAGAAAATGTGAAACTAATTCTTCTTTGAAACATTCACGGTACAAAATATGTTTTACCCACATTAATTGGATTTATTTAAGAGTAATCCCCTATATTATCATATTTTTTCAATAATACATATATACCAATTATATTATAAAATATCTTTTTACAATGGGTTGGAAAATAGAAGGGTTTTAATCCCATTAACTAATTTAATTCATATGTTCTTGTGAAATATTTTTCATCTATATCAATATACATTGATTTTATATGTGGAAATTTTTTACTACAAACATAATTCATTGTATTGAGAGATTATTAAATGTTTTAATAATGCTTTTCACGAACACCATCTCTTTTTATGGGATAATAATTAGTGGTTGATTAATGAATGATTTTAGGTTTTTTCACACATATTCATAGTTCTTATTATTTTATCATTGTTCCCATAATACGTTAACACTGAAATGAATTAAGAAATGTATGATTTCACTTGAGATAATAATGAAAATAATTGATTAGATTTATGATGCACTGTGATATGAAGGTGGGGATGTGATTCCAAATGCACAATGTTATAGCTGTAGTAATTCAATTAATGATAAACTATGTTTTGGTAGCGAAAAACATGATTTTTAGGAACAATGTATTAGTAGGTATGAATATGATTCTTAATGCACTGATGTCTATACCAAGGAATATAAATTTTTATTCCCACCATTTATTTCTTCTGGTTGTGATACACTCTTATGCTATGCATTGTTCCTATATTTTGATACCCCATGTCTTGTGTAATTCTAAAATAAAAAATCCTGGATTTTTTATAGACGATATTATTATTTTTGTATAATTACATAAGCCTAACTTCACGAATCTTTACAATTCTATTAACCCACATCCTTATATTATTGTCTCTTATGTTCTAAATTTTTTTTAAATCAGATCACTACTGTAACTAAGAAACCTTGTTAAAACCTTTCATATGTTTCTTTTCGCATTTCATGATGATTATTATTGTAATGGGGTAGACTTTCTTGACCTATTCCTCCCATAATTTCAAATACTGAAGGATTTTCTAAAGTTTAATCTGCAAATATAGATTGTGGATCACACATTGAATCACCGGTTCAAAGTGTAAATGTTCATATTTTAAATGATAAAAATGTTACTCCTTCTGAGTCTTCAATGGACAGATTCATAACCTAACGCATTTCTCCCATTTTTTCAAAAATCACAATGATATTATTTAGTTGAGAAGCTTTTTTATGTTTATTGTGAATCGTGTTAATCTAATGGGGTGAAAATTCCCTTAGAACTACCAATGGATTATTTTCCATTCTTTTTTTAAACAACATAGTCAAATTTTATATCACTTATTTCACCTTATATCATTCTCACATCAAGTGATTCAAGGTTTATTTTGGGATCTCTAGTGGACCCTGATGTTTTTTGTTTATCTTTTTTCTGAATATTTTTTCAAATAGATTTTTCAGGTGAGTTCATCATCTCTTTCCCTCTATGTTTTTTCAATTTTAATCAAAGGATTCATAATGGATTAGTTTTTTGAATCTATGGGTTTTTTGGACAATTAGATTTATGAAGAATATCTATAATTAAAATTTATTTTAGGATCCATTTTGTGTTAGTGTCCCATGGTTCATCCTCTCTCTCTTAGGTGTTTAACGGTGAAGAAGAAATCACTTTTTGATGTTGTTTACCCTTGTATTATCTTAAATATATTCACTAAAGATAATTTAATGTTATTTTATTATAATTTGTTGATATAATGGGTTAACATAATAATATAATTAGATGTATTAACCTGAAATTGATAGGGGATATAAGTTCACAAATCTGTTTTCTTGTTTAATCAAATTGTTTGTGAGGTTAACCTGGTCCACCATGATTACTGAAAATAATAGCTATTAGGAGGAACATATGTGTTTTGAATATTATTATTTTTGAAATAATTATAATTTTAATTGATTAAAATCTCCCTGCATATGAATATCAGGGATTATATTTGTCTAATATACATTATTCAAATGAAATTATCATATTTTGTTTGAATACCCCTGATGGTAATAACATATTTTGAGGAAACCCTTCATATGAATCTATAATTGAAGTTATAATGGTTATTGAGATGGTAATGGTTGGTTTGTGGTGATGTATTTGAATTTGATGTGATGATTGTTACTGTAAGGATGATGGGTTGTTATGCGGTGAGATTATGTAATTTCCATGTATTGATGGGATGAAATCATAATGATTACATTGAAATGTAATGTGTTGGGAATTTGTAATGTGGGATATAAATCATTAGCTATAATTTAATTATTGGATTGAATTATCATTTACTATGTTATTGAGGGTATTGGTATAAATGTATTAATTACTAGATGTTGACAAATAATTGATAAATTATAGAAATTTGAAGAAAATGTAATTTAAAGTATCATTAGAGGGGTTATGTGCGGTGGTCCTATGTAATGGTGTTTTTATAGGTAGTTGTAGTTTGTTGACAATGTTAAGAGATACTTTGGTTTTATTATGGAATGAACTAGTGGTGTTTGATTCGGACCCATAGTATGAAATTATGGGAAAAATTATATAATTATATTTAAAAAATATTTATATAAGAACCCCAACAATGTTAGATAACATTATCAGTACAAAAAATTATTTGGGTTCATAATGTTTTGAACAACATTCGGGTTTGTAGTGAATCATATTTTAATCTAACGAATCTCCCACAATCCTATTTTAAAAGTATTACTTGGAGAAAATACTTCTTTAGTGGTGAATATCAATTGATGATGGTTGTTAATAGACATTCCCAATGTTGATGGTTGGTGTTAAAGATTCCATGTTATGAGAATGGCATGATATGTGGTGGGGGTTATGTTCCTTAAAGGGAGAGAATGAAGTTGATATCCCTTATATTCATGTTACCCTATAGTCTTAGTTATATTATTTTGTTGTGAAATTGATATTCTCCAATTCTAGATGGGATGCTAGACCTTTCATGGGTGGGGTATGCATGGATTTGTCCCAATCCCCAATAGGTATGGATAAATATGTTACTTCATTATATTGAAGGGATATGAGCATATTACATTAGATATTGTTTAATGGGAGTGGAAAACCCAAGGGATGATTTTTCACAGTGCATTTTTATATATTTATTTGGATTCAATGTTTTAATCTTGTTTGGACCATTAATGAGAGCACCATTGTGGGGCTAGGATGGATAGATGACCATTTTACGTGCATATTGGTATTGATGTTTGTTCAATGTCAAATTATTTTTCTCTATACCAAGTTACATGACTGATCATGGGAAATATCTTATTGTGTATACTACTTACCCACACCCTAAATATATGTAAGATATTATTTAGGTATTCTAGATAAGCTCAGAGACCTATATGGGAATTTCTAGTTTTGTAGTTTGAGGTTTTATTTTTTTGATTACATAAGACATTATTTTTTGAATTACTTAATGTATTTAATATATATTCATTAATATTGTTCATGAATTGGGATATGGTATATTTTCCATATTTAGTATATCTAATGTAGTCTTTGGGTTTTGTTTTCATTCCATCACCCAATCATATTTTTATTATTTGTGGAAATTTAGTCTATATGTGTGATTTATATTCCTTTAGCGATATTCACAAACCTATGTCCTAAAAAACATGGGATACATGGGTTATATCTACCTTCCTTAAAATCAAGAAGTAGAGGGGAATCATAAGAGGTTTGGTATTATGGAATAGTGGTATAAATAATTTTTTTGAGAGATATGATTGAACTTGTTATTAGAAACATATGAATATTTCATGTGTTAGCAGTAAAAACATATCAAAAGTGTTTTTTTCATGAAATAGAACTTGAATACTAGAAAAGACATGAAATTTTTATCCCACCATGATATTATGAATGTTTTAATATTATATCTAATGAACATGTAAATTAGTTCTTTTTGAAAGGTATTGATCGAGTAGAGGCACACACATCATTAATGTTAGCACTTGTTACTAAATGTGGGAATTTAGTGAAATTAAAATTATATTTAATTAAATTTAATAATGAAAAATCCAAAATAATATGATCAGGTTTTCACTTTTTTATAGGAATATATTCTAGTAATTTACAACTAGGTATTAATGGTGTAGTGTTTTTGTAATAATATATACTTGATTATTAGATGATCAATCAAATAGGGGAAGATTATTTATTTTATACATATTTTAATTGTTTATAGAGATAATTCGCAGGAGGATGTATTTCTATATTAATTTTATATGGATTTTATTACAGAGTTCCTCTAATCAATGATGAATATTGTAAAGAGAAAACAGGTACCCACCCTTTAATAGAGGTGCCTATGTTTGGATGATCTCAATATTTATTTTAAAAACCTTTTTTCCCCCAATCTGTTTCAAAATTTTCTGTCTATAGAAAATAATATAGTGGAGGAATTACACCAAATGTTATTTCTTGAAGTCAACTACTATAGGACTTTTACATATCTTGTGATGAATGCAAATGAAGAAGAGTTTGAAAGGATTATTGGACAGGGAGGAAAACCCCGAGAGGAAGGATAAAAGGCATCTAAGGAGAATATTATTGGTCATAAGATTGAATATTTTGGGGGTGGTTATGTTTAGATAGTTGGTTAATATAATATATTTAACATTCCCTCATCATTATGGGGAAGGTAGTTCTCGAGCATCTAATATTGGATTTTTATGTAATATTTTTTTTGGGTCAAGATCTCTATTAGGATTTCTTCCTAGCAAGCCAAAGTGATTATAATGGTATTTTTAGTTAGGACTCCTTCCATTTTTCGTCGATGTATCTTATCATGAGGTTTCAGTAGTAGGGGTTACATGATTTTTTTTATACAGCCAGGTCAGTAGTGTTATACTCGGTAGAGGGAATAGATTACCAATATTACACCACATAATATATTTCCTCATCCTAGAAACCCTTGAAAAAAACATTGATATGGAATGAATTATAATTGAGGATGATTTATTAAATATAGGTTTCAACACTATAAAGTATAAATGTTTTTTGAGGTGTGATCAATTTATCATTACCACATATTCATCCTTATTCAATAATGGATCCTTATATTCATTCATTTATCTTACTCTTTTCTATTCATTAATAATATATGGGAAAGAATTCAAGTTCCCTTAGAGTTATCCAAACAAGAAAGCTGTAAAATTTTTAAATGCTTTCATATAATGCCAACTTATGAAGGTGTAGCATTATTTAATGGGAGTTTTCATTCTTGTGGTGGATATATGCATAAAATGTTGTCATTAGAATGGATTGGTTCAATTTAGTGCAGGCATCTTGGTATTTATTCCATAGGAATGTTTCAATATATATTGTGGATGGTTATACCGCAATTTCCAATGTTTAGTGGATTTAATAAATGAGTGGTTGGAGTAATGGGAATATTTTTTCTCATATGGAGGACTTGTCTATAGAGTCACAGTTGGATGATATTACTGGAATTGTTATGTAGTTTATCTATATATTCTTGGAGGAGGATTTCATAATAACCACTAATAATTATGTTGGGTTTGGGATAGAGATAAAACTAGGTAAATCTCTAATTTCAATGGACCCATATAGAATAAAACACATAGACATTATAATGTTTATACTCCACGTTAATGATGATTTTATGAATAGTTATATTCATCCTAATGTACCTCATTGGGATTCTCCATTGATGTTCTCTAAGAGGGACGAAGGTAGTATAAGGTTCTACATAACCAAATAGATTCTAAAATAGGTAACATTCAATAACCACTATCCTTTCTAAGAAACAAACATCTATTTGACTAGATCAAGGGAAACAATAAGTTTCAAATTATTGATATACATTCTGGATATCACTGGTGTTGGGTAAATGTTGGTGATAAACCAGTTACTACCTTACGATTTTTGTATGATCCGACATAGTTTATGGTAATTTCATTTTCTTTTACAATATATTAGTGGAATTAATAGAGATATTGTAATTTTTGTTCCATGAAAACTTATTTAAGTTAATAGTTATGTTCTAAAAAAACATTCATATATAATTGAGGTTAGAGAAAAAGCTTTTTGAGGACATGATAATTATATTTTAGACACATTCATACCACTAGTTACATATTAAATATTCATTGTGTAATGTTTGTGTATGATAGATTCATTTATATAGATCAACATTTTCTTAGACAACACACTTCAACATGGAATAGGTTCACATATTACGTAGTATTAAAAGATATTATTTGAGGTTCATATCAAATTTATCTTTGATTTCATCCCCACTAATACATTTTATTATGAAATAATAGGATTTCATATGTATGGGTTAGTTCTAGTATACATTTGACTACCTGAATCAGAGAATGACCAGTTCCCTATTTTATTGGTTTTAAGAGGAAGGGTTGATGATTGAATTCATTTTCTATTCAATTTATCAGTGTTTGGGAAGCACCTTGAGGCATAATGGGGGTATATCACTAAATGGTCTGGGAATGTTTTATCACTATGAGAAAATTATGACCCCCATAATCTAGGGATGGAAGAAAAGGTGTTCTCCGGAAGTTGTGGTGGCGTCACCCCATCAATGAAGTTATGTTCTCTTCAAAAAACATACGAGTCTAATGTATGTATAATAAAAATATATTATATTGTTCTAGTATTCCAATATATAAATATAATGTCATTATAGATGAATATTAAATACATTTCACAAATAATCTCCAAGGGACAGTAAATGATTACTGTTCTGGGAAACTTGTTACAAAATATTGTTATTTCATGAAGGGTCCACAAAAATTTCAACAAATATATTCCCATTTAGTATAACTCATTATAATTCCATACTTATATCCATTATTCATTAACTAGAGAAACAAAACATAAGAATGTGGGAGCTCAAATTATTAGTGAGGGTGAACATGGGAGCTATCAATCAAGGATTTTATGAAAGAATTAAATAAGAATAATGTAGTGTTCTCATGAATATAATAGAACATGTTCATACAGAAACTATTGTGGACCCTAACCGTGATTCATGGAATAAAATATTTTCATTTCAACAACATGAGTCATAAGTTTTCAAAATCATCATAAATCAATGATGAGCCATATGTTCCTGTCATATAATTGTGCACCATAATAGGTATGGAAATAATTCCACATGTTGTTAAATATCGATAATATCAAATAAATATGGATTAATATTCCCTATTGTTTTATATATCAAAATGAATCTTACTTCACCATATACAATCCATAGTTGATCATACACATTAGTTGTTTCTCGTGGTTAAATAAGTCCATATACATTCATCCCATAATTATCCCATGAGATATACAACCTTTACTATATGAAATCCTGATATTTTTTTATTATGGTGTTTCTATTAACCCCCTTAAAACAAATTCAGATTAAGAAATATATAGCAGTGGTTTCATCAAAATACCATGAAATGTTTAAAAATGAATATTTCCTCACACTCCTTTTCTCACTCTACACGACCTAGACCCTAACACCTATCCTACACTACTCCCCTCATGATCCTGACCTCGTGACCCCCCCATCATCCTCCATATATTTTTAGTTGTCACCAAACCCCCTCCCACAACCCTCATCCAATCTCAGAAGTAAACCCAACCCCCTCTACCCCCTCTGACCTCCCTCTTTCCGGCAGCAGTGCATACCCCCACCATCTAACCTACCTATCCCAAATGGTTCCCCACCATCGCGGTGATATAAAATCCCATCTGACCTCACTCCCCCATGCTCGGTTCCCCTTATACTATCCTCTTAAGGATTAATTGGCTTTATTTTGGTAATTTAGTGTCATACATTATATATGAGGAGGATTAGATCTTGTTTTTCCTGTATTACACAGTTCATTAAATTAATAAGCACTGATTTTTTTCCACAATTAGTTAGGTTTTACATTTCTAATGATATTATTTTATATGTATATAAATACATTTTAAAGGTAATTTATGTTTCTCTTTTTTTACAGTGATTTTGAATGATTTATATATGGAAAAATGTTTTTTAATTTACTTTTCAACTACCATGCACACCTAAAATTTGAAAAAATAGAACAGTTCTTTTTATTGTTTGATTTCAAAATTTTAGTTTTTTTTTCAATAAAAATATATGTTAGGGGATAATCTGGAATTGCATGGATGTGCATGTACTTTTAGAAACCAATGTAGGATTACCCTGTATATAGTATGTTTATGATGATTGGGTATTATAACTTTCGAAGGAATTTTTAAAAATTGGGTCCCAAATGTATATTTTAATTTATGGTTAGAACATTCCATAAATAGTCATAACATTTAAAATAGACCATGCCTATTGATATATTATGGAAAATGAAATTATATGGCATGTTTATTTCCCATAAGAAGTTTTTATATAGTTTTTTTCACAATGAATGTTTAGGTGATGTTTCTATAATGGTTTACATAGATGGGGGTGGGGAGAAAATTTTTTTAAATGTTAATTATTTCCTTCTGTGTAGTTACTGTAAAGCCTGAATGTTATAACATTTGAATCAATGGCTAGATTTTAATGATATTTAGGTGCACATATAAAGTTACCATAACATGTAAAATGAAGTATAAGAACATATAACAACCTAAAAATTCTTTTTTTATTTGTTTTATCCATCCAATAGTGTGTGATATTAATATAAAGTATGTTTTTAATTTATAATTTTAATGGGTACCTCTTTCTATTAGTGTGGCCCTATGAAATGGTTCAATCAATTATCAATATAACTATTTTTAAATGGAATAAACCTCTATTACATAACAAACTAGGGTAGTATACACCATTATATTTTTATCCCATAAAAATAATATCATCTAAATATAAAATATACTAAAATTATTTATCATGATCATCATAAATTTATGGGTTGTTTTCCACACTTCAATCTATAAAGATTAATTATTTCAAGCATATATCTATCATCAAATTACATTCTATTTAGTCTTATTCTAACCTGTATGGATTCTTATTTATTTATGATTATTCCTATTTGATTAGACATTTATATCTTTATATTTTAATGTAAAAATCTAATAAAATTAGAATCATTATGGTAAATGCTAGATTAATTTACCTCATAACACACCTCGATATTCCAAGGGATTGGATGAATTTTTAAATTATGAAAATGAAAACCAATCAGTGGATGATAAAATAAAATTTCAGTATCAAGATGGTAAACTCAAGAGATGGATGGATAGAAAGAATTGATATTATCTTTTTATATTGAAATAGTTTCAAGATTGATTTATATGGGGTATTATTCATGGTGAATAAAATGTTATAAAAATTCCAAACAATAACAATATTTTCAAAAAAATAAAATGTTTCCCAAAAGAGGAGAATTCAATTTGAAAATTGTTAAATGGCATTTTTGGTTTTCTAGAATACAATGTCCACTATTTTAATGGATCAATATAATCATCAACTGTTCCTGAGAAGGTAACTTTTTCTCAAAACTTTAATGAAAAATAAATGATTTTTATAAATTTATTAATGTCAGGAAACTAGAACTGTATGAAGGATGTGCCAATTAACCCAATTTTTAATTATTACTAAATTTATATCATATCAAGTGTTGTTATGGTATTACTAATAATTAAATTCCTTGGATTTTAGAGTTTCTTCACGATGCATTTAGTGAAGCTATGATCCATGATTTATTCTATTAGATGAATAAGGTCACAAAAATGTTGAATTCATTACAAAAAATACCTAAACTCCCTAATGATTTCACGATTTGTTGGGGATAAGAGTATAATTATGAAAAATGTACTAGATTTTATACAAGAAGATAGAAGTCAATAAACAATATTGAGATTGTAGATAAATGAAAAATAGAATAAGAAAACTCATGTAAGGATATTTTATAATTTCCACTAAAACTATTCTTACATAGATTATTCAAATCGTCTAAGACTTTAGATGACATGAAGTGGAATTATAAGGATAGTAAATATGACTTGATCATATATCCAAATGATTATGAATCTAGGAAATATTTTGACTTTCTATATCCCGATTTTTGGTTGGATCCAAGGAATGCACATTTGAGATTTGATTCTAATGGATTAACCTATTTTGGAAAACTAAGTATATATTATAGCATTTGGAATGTTTTTTTTATCCCATATAATTTACCTCCCTATATGGGTATGAAAAAAAGGAATATTTCATTATTTTGATGATTATTCCAAGAACAAAAATTATTAGAAATTAAATTGATGTAAAACATAAACCAATATCCAATGAATTAAGAGAATTATGTGATGATGTCCTGGAAACATACGATGTTTCAATTATAAAAATATTGTAAATTCATGATACATTAATTTGGAGAATTAGGGACTTCCCACAGAATGGAAATCTATCGATTTGGAAAACTCATTTTGGTTTAGCATGTACAGTTTGAAATTTTTATTTTGAACCTCAATGATTACCCCATAAAAATAATATTTTATGTTTCATCATCGATTTCGTGATGCATCTCAAAAAAATATTTTTTAACTATACAAGACCCAATAGAGATATTTCAATTATAAACTCACTGAGGGTGTTAATTTGTTCAAAAAACATGGGAAAAATATTGAATGTCACCGAAGAATTTAGAAATTGTCATTAGTTTAATGAAGGGGGAAACCTGTATGAGGTATAGTATTCGAAAAGTCTTGAAGAAAATAGTGGAAGAAAAAGTGTATATTTTTTAGACATATTTATTGAATGTTTAATTTGATATGTAATAATGTTGACGTAATGTATATTAAGAAGAATGTCCATGATAAGATAATTTTTATAGTTCTTAATGAGAATAGTAAATAGAATGATCACCTTAATGATAACAAGGATTCGGAGTCTAAAAAATATAATTCAGGATTTTTGGGGAAAAGGGAAAGAAAAGAATCATTAGGCTATTTGGAAATGCAAAATATCAAGAGAGGCATATTATTTAAAAATTTTAACTGTCAAAGTTATAGATGGATATTCAAGTAGCATTTCATGGTTTATTTCAATATAAAACATCAAAATATACATGGATTGAAAATTCACGAGTCGCGTATTTTTATGGAGCATTTGTTTCAAATAGAATTGTGTAACACTTTAATAAAAAATGTAACTCTATTTATAGATGAGTTTTTTTACCTTTTCAGAGTTTGTTTGTGAAAAAACTATAAATACATCCGATAATTATAAACATGATGTAATAATTGTTTTGACAACATTTCATTTGTATATATTAGTTCCCCCTTTATTTTTCACATTCATGCTTTATTTTACGGTTCATTTTATGTAAGAATCAAAATTTAGTGGACCCGTACACTACTGATGGATATATCCAATATAGTACTACATTAATAATTTATTATTTTTTTGGTGATTTTTATATTATCAAATCATTGGGTAAATATTTATAATATGTTTTTTAATTTTTTCCATCAGGTAGCTATGTCATTTTAAATCATATGTAAGGAATAAGGCTTAACCAGAAGGATCTATTGTAAAAGGTTACATAGATGAAGTGGGGTGTATTTACATTTTTTGAGGTGGGATACTATTGGAAGATTAATCATATAATTTAAATAAAAAGTCAGGGATTGTTTTCATTTGTATTAATCAAATTCATGTTGGTCAACATTGACCGGGGTATAATGAATGAGTAGTATGATTTTACTTTTTCCAACATCTTCCATATAATGCAAACCAATGAGCATGAATAACATGATCAATTTATCTTGGATTCACAAATCAAGATAGATTATTACATGGATAATAATATATATAAGAATTGGACTATTGTTAAAAACATAATGTAGAAAGAATTATATAATATGGGGGAAAAGATCAATTTGTTCATTGAGAATGTGAACCTCCCAAACCACAAAAAAAATTGAATAGTTTTTTTCCTATGAATATAGAAACTATAGAACATGTAGGTGAGGTTGAATATGAAGGAATCATTTCAATGGAAATTGATAACATTAATGATAATGAAGATGAATATAATTGAACATATACATTGTAAATGAAAATATATTTTTAAAAAATTATTGATAAATGTTTTGTACATATATATATTGTACTAGTTTTTATTTCTTTAAAAAAATTCAGTTTTAAATTTTTTATACATTTAACATACCTTAACAATTTGATATATTGTAATGATGAGAATAAAAAAAATTAGGATCCTAGAATACCAACATCTTGAAGAATTCCACCACTACCACCATCATCTAAGTATCCAAGTGATTTTTATATTTCAAATAATACTAGGGAGACATCGATTCTACTAGAATCTATTGGTAGATTATTGGGGATCTTGGTTACGAGATATTAAGATTTCCCATTAAAATGTCACATGTTATTTTGTTGTTTTTTATAATATTTTCCTTCAACTGAATAAAAAAACCACTATGTACCCACAAATTCACATTTAAAAATAATAGATCAATTTTAAAAATAATAACTAAATGATTGTTGTCCATGAAATGAAATTTGGTTTACTTAACAGCCACTAAATAACATATTTGTGGTTTAAAAAACCATTAGAAGTAAAAACCTATAGTATAGATCATATTTGTTTGTACTGAACCTCATTAAACATATTTGTAAACATAGTTACTTTGAGAAAAGAATTTGATACAGGTTTAATGTGGACTAAGAAACATCTTTAGTGTGACTGGATAGGGAACATTAGTTGATTTGACAATATAGGGTGTGAGATAGTATACCAATGGGATGGGTGTGATAAATAATTAATTTTATTAATAATATATAAATTATAAAATTATAATTTTTAATAATTATTTATTTATTACAAATGTTATCATATGATAATAACCACATATTGATTTGTGAAATATATGAATTGAGACCCTTTCAATCCAATGAACGGTTTTCATGTGATGCTCGTAAATACATTTTTAATGGTTTAAATGAAAAAAAATTCATGTTTAATAATAAAAAATTAACAATTTATCTCATATTTATGTGAACTCATTATATAAACACCTTTTCAATATCTATGATGTGTATAATAAAACAACATGATCATTTAACATGAAGTGTGATTGGAATGATTCAATTATAATTTTTAAAAGATATCCATATTTTAGGAATATACATAAAGGTTTCAAAACATGGATAAAAATTTCTTATTTTCAAGAAATTAGGGGATGATGATCATATATTTACGTTTTAAATGTAAAAGCTAATAGAATTTCAGTCTAATGATGGTTTTCCTATTGTGTCTGTAAATGGGGATATATTTTTTAGTCAATAAAATTTGAATGTAATGTAAAAAATCTTATAAAAGGACCTAAAATTGATGTTAAATCTTTGGAAAACCACCGTTGATTTATTTTGGATGTGTAATTATAGAAAACATGTCAATATTATTTGTGGTGTGGTTAGAATGACTGAGTAAAAACTTCTTAAATGTATAAAGAACAGTAAATAGAGGTGTTACGGGAACAAATCTATAAAATTGTTGTAGTATTTCCCTGAAATTTGCGTAAAACTGCCATATATATATTTTTAATGTGGAATATAATGAAATTTCATTCTAAATTATGATTATCCCACTTACTGCACAAATCCATTTTAGTGTTTCAATACACTAAAACATTTTTGGAACTGTCAAAACCCCAAAAAATGACCTCATTTTTTTGGGAAATAAATGGAAAACCAGTTATGTGTTATTTATGAAATGTAAACATTGAAAACATGTCAACATGATGTGCGGTGTCATAGGAATGACCTATTAACCACTTTTTAATGGTATAAAAACCATTAGAAACAATTTTTTGGAAGTCAAAACCAGTCAAAAACTGTTTTATTTGCCTAAAAATTGTCAGAAATGACTATATATTTAATTCTGATATGTAGGAACTGACAAAACATCATTCTAAATGAATGTTTTCCGGGTATGAATGTAAATGTGTTTGTATTGTATTAAAACAATAAATCATGCGTGGAATAGTAAAAACCATAGAATACTACAAAATATTGAAAAAAATTCACTAGAATACCACTATTGTGTTATTTTAAATTTGTAATCATACACAATAAATCTATCCGATGTTCTGTGTAATTTTAGTGACTCTGTATCCACTCATTTAATGTAAAAAACCATAAAAAACAATTTTTGGATAGTCAAAACTAGTTAAACGATGTCATATTACCCATATATTAGAGTAAAAATGTAATATTTTATTCTAAAATATAGGAATTGACGGTATGTCATTTAGAATGACGGTTCCACATTATGGTCGTAAACACATTGTTAGTGTTTCAAAACACTAAAACATACATTAAAGGGTACAAAACATACAAAATGACTACATATTGATATAAAATCATTGTAAAATCACCAATATGTAATTTTTGACAAGAATGAAAATTCACATCAGTAATATTAAATTTGTTGTGGTCAAAATGGCCCAGTAACCACTCCTTAATGAAACAAAACAATCTAAAATCAAGTGTCCTGGGGGTGGAAACCAAGAAATTGAATTTGGATATCCCTTATATTAGTTGATAATGAATGTATATTTACTTTTGAAATATAGAAATCAACGAATCATCATTCTGAATGGTATTATTCATGTTATGGTTGTAAGCGTGTTTTGGTGTTTTAAACACTAAAACATGTGTCGAATGGTCAAAAAAATAAAACAAAACCTTATATTCAAATAATCTCATTGGAATCATACCGATGAGTTATTTTTGAAATATTTGTGTAGATAGCATGTAAACATGATGTGTAGTGTTGTTGAAATGAATTAGTTACCGGTTTTTATGGGTATAAAAACTTTTTAAATTAACTTTTGGGAGGAAAAAACATGGCAAACAAGTTGTGATTTCCATGAAATAATGGGAAATCGAATGTATATTTAATATATAAATTTGGAAACTGATTGAACATCATTCCAAATTAAGAGCATCCTTTATGTTCGTAAATGTGTTTAACTATTTTATAACACTAAATCACAAATGGAATGGTCAAAATCGCATCGTATAACCCTATAATGATGATAAATCATTAGATAATGGACACCATTTTATTTTTTAAATATTGGACATTATGTGATATCAATGTCATTAAAATTTTTATATTAAGTAATTTTCAAGAACAACATAAGTTGTCTTAAAAAGTAATTATAAAATTTACTTATCCCTTTTAAGTTTTTAGTTTTTAATATTATATTAACTAGGTAAGTTAATGTTTTGAACGTTTTTCAATTATATATTAAATTTTTTATATAAAATATTTTCTATTTGATTTAAAAAAGAACCAATTATTTTTTGAAGCATTTTGAAAGTATTCTGTTTTTTTCATTTTTAAATTTATTTGCTCAAATGTTATGGTTTTCATTATAGGTTGCAGATGCCAACACTAGGTGGGAGGTTGACCATTATAATCCAAACAATTCATGTTAAGTGTGATGTGATTATTCCTAGTTACTATGGTAAGTAATTTTTTAAAATTATTTTATTATAATTATGATTTATCATGTTTGGTTTTATTGATTGTTTTCTTTTTTGTTGTAATTTATGAGATGATGTGGTTAGTTTTAGTTGATGAGATGCAATTGATGCAGACAGAGTTAGTGGCGGTCATGAAGTAGATGTATATTGGACATGATGTGGATGAATTTGAGTTAGAACGATTTATTTGTTGACATATGTATGTTTTTACTGATATTGAGGTTATGATGACTATCAATGTTTGTATATTTGTTATTAATCTATGGCGTATGTATGGTGGTGTATCATATATTCATGTTTTAGATTATTTCAATTCAGTATTTTTATATTTATATTATATTATTTAATTTTTAACAAAGAAATACAATTTAGCAGATTTTTGTAGAGACCACCACTATAAACATCAAATGAAATATGATTAGCGGCAGTTAGGAATAACCACCTCTAAACATTTCAGTGTCCATTCTTTAATTTTTTTTAAAATATTTATTTGGATTATTTTTCTATAAATAAACATCAAATAAATTAAAAACAACTACTAAATACTAAAGATATACACATCGTAAAACCACCATTGTAACACACCAGGCATACATGGTATGATTCTCTATGAATAATACAGTATCATGTGTTGTACGCAACTTCGAGATTCTAACATACCGTGACCAATCAAAGTACTCGTTATGAATAGTAATACAAACTTCTTGAAATTTAATAGATTTTATCTCTCAAAATGGACTTCATTTTAAAATTTGGAATATCTAAATTATCCTAGAGTGAAATTTTGGTACTTTTCGGATATCTTATATATATTGATGAATAGTGAAAATTACTAAATTTTAATTAAATTTTTTTTTTAATCAAAATAATTATTATTGATAAGTTTTGAATTTGAGTGGTTTTAAAGTATATTTACAATATATTTTTACCATTTAATACAATGTTGGTCATTGCACAAAATTTCACAATTAAATCGGACATAAACAACTGTCAATCTTTTGATATTTATTATTTCTTTAAATCACGCTTTTTGTTTTGACAGCAGAAATTAATTTTAAATTAATATATGACACTACTGTGTTTTGCATTTAGAAAAATTGATTACATATTTATAATCAGTAGGTACAAATTTTTTATATAGGTAACTTTTATTTTTTTGACATTTTGAATAATTATTTCGGTAAATATTTTATTTTCCATTGTTAAAGTGTAAATCCAGTAAATATTGCTATAAAATAATAAAATAATAATAATAATAAATTTCCCTAAAACCTTTCCTAACGTTATTTTTTGACACATGTCTGACCCTGGGAATCTTTGGGTCGATTTTGGAACCCCATGGATCCACTTTTATGTGATAATTACACTTTATATTAATTAAGTTAAAGTAAATACGAAATTGACAAAAGCATATATCTTTTAGGAAACCAATTTTTACATAGCATTATATATATTTTATTTTAGACTATAAATATTAATTAGAAAGATAAAACGATTTAATACATAATGGAATTTTATTTATAATTTTTAGACATTAGAAAATTATATTTATTTATGACACAATAATAATGCAGTATTTTCATTATTAATGAACGAATAAAATAATAATTATTATAAATGATAAAATAAATATAATTTGAAAGTTTTGATGCTATACACGAATTATATTGGTTAATATTACATGTTAGGATTGATTAAATGAATTTGGTTTGAATTAATAATGGTTTTACGTCTTTAGAAAAATAATTATTAAATATTTTCAAAATTGATATAAATGAGTTTTTAAAATAAATGTGATATTATTAATTGATATTCTATTCCTAAAAATCTAATGATCAGAAAAAGGACATATATCATGATGGGTGTATAATTAAAGAACCACTTGGGGGTCTATTGGATGCATATAGTATGTTTATTAACTATATAAAATAAAAATACAAAGTGACATGGTAAATGTCAATCTAATTATCTCATAGTTAAAGCAAAAATATAAGGTAAATATATTGACCCAAACCTGTCTAAAATCTATTGGTTGAAAGGATATCGACCCATACCCTCCTTATACTTTGATTAATTTATTTTGAAGCCATTAGAAACCGAATATAAATTTATTATAAATTAATGATTTATGTTTTTCCTAAAGAGACCCTCTTCCCCCTTATAAAAGGACACGACTTATAACCAATTATTCACACATTCAATGCCTTTTGGTTCAGCCAACCCCTACCCAAAAACTCTCTCAACTTCCCTCACTTAAACCTAGAGGCCTTACTTTCATCATAAATCCAACCTAAGGATCCATTTTGATCAAATCAAAAGGAAGAACCTGAAAAAGAGGTAATGTTTTCACCACCCTTTTTCAAGTTCCTTTCTACTTCATCTTATTATTTCCTTGTTATTTATATTCTATAATAATAACACCAGTATCTTATATATATATAATGTGATTTAATTATAGATATTTTACAACCATATTCGTTATTCTATCCATCCTTTGAATGACACGTCCTCATACGTGCGTACGTACGGCTTACCGTATCCACGCCGTGGTGTAATTGTTATTAAAATAAATTATTATTTGGATGGTTATGAAAAAGATATGTAATTGATGTAAATAATAAATATAACAGTTTAATGATTCTATATATATATTATATACCATCCAATTATATATTATTTTAATATCAAAATAATGATATTGTCGCTCGTGCGTACGTACGGACTACCGTCTCCACGAACGCAATGAGATTAATTCCGCATCATATCCATGGAATTATAATTCTCATTTTATGATTTAAAATTATATTTAAGTACTAGATATTATTCTGGATATGAATAATATACAACCTATCCATGACAAAAAACGGTTTATGTAACAAAATATATAAAAGAAACCGAGTAATTTAACACCCGAAACGATGATAATACTAATATATTATTAAAAAATAAATGTTAAAAGATCATATATGATATCATATTAATGTATATGACTCCTGTATAATTTAATAAAAATTATTTCACCATTATACATGAGGTTAACCTACCCTCAACCAATGAAAAGTAAATGGTAAGGGTTTATTTCACAATCTCTTCATTATCCGAGTTTGTTTATACAAAATTATATACTAGGACCTCATTATCATCCACATCCATATTTCTTAAAAATGTATTTCGAAATTTTTCTACTATTTTACTGAATATGGGTTAATGTCATATATACCCTTGTTTGAATTTTTATAATAAGTTTATAAATGAATCATTCCGACATTTTCCAAATAAGGTTCTTTTTATCCTTTTCGACAAAATTAAAGTATGAATGTCTTTTTTTAACATATACGGTAGGTGTGGCTATTTTCTAACATTATAAATTTTTTCAAAGCATCCCATAAAAGAATATGAAAATATTTTTAAAGTAAATGTTTTCTCTTATAATTAGGTTACTTTTAAATGATTTAAAAAAGAGATATTTCTCTCAAATAGTTTTGATTTCATCTATGTCAACATCCTTTGATAGATTTTAAGTTTATTTGATATTGATTTATTATGATACAAAACATCCATATTGTATTGAATGTTTTATGTTATATTTGACTGTGGATGTGTTATTTCTATACCATTCATGGTTTATGGGGAAATTATTGACATTTCGTATGCTAGTTTTAATATAAATATTTATGTTATGTTTAAACCTATTTATATAAGGAATGAATTGGACTTAGTAAGTGAATGGTGGAGATCACTATAGCTCCTCGATGCATCTGTTGGTCTCATGAGACAAAATAGTTTAATGGCATGAGGCCTTGAAAAAGTCTTATTTGTAGTCTTCGCATGAGGCCTTGGATACGTGGTTATGATAGTCTGACATTATGCATTCCATCCTTATGAAAGTGGTTATTGATATTGAATGTGTTTATTCGATTAGTAGAATATCCATGTGAATAAGTAAATGAAATTATTTAATTTTATTTCCTCCATATTATGTTGATGTTCAAGTTTAAAAGGCTTTCATTTTAGTTATACATTTCCTTAAATGTTTATGCTTATTTATTAACGTTTTCGCTATATTTTTATCCTTACTGGGCAGCTGAGCTCACCCCTTTATATGTTTTATTTTTCACAGGATGTGAAGAAGTATTTTATGAATGACATGCAGGGATAATATGAGGGGATATGAGTGTGGACTATGGAGACTATGTTGTTTTAGTTTTCATTTTATGATGTAATGTAAACTTTATGAATGTATCTAGTGTTTCCGATGCTACTAAACTAATAGGTCGTTCGATACATGATCTATCTTGTGATCATTCCAATGTTATGTAATAATGCATCGAATCTATGTAATTGGGGTCGGGGTGTTATAGTTGTAATCAGAGAATGTTTAGTACAAACCTTGGAAGATAGATTTAGATAAACTCTATTTAGAGCGCATAGACCTAATATGGACATTGAGGATTAGTATAGAAGAACTTCCTGGAATTTTGGTATTGTAGAGATTTTGTGAGTTTTCCACGCAATACATCCCTATTTGGATATGAGATGGTAGAGGTGGATCTGGTATAGATCTACCTAGGGGTAAAACCCAAAAACACCACTCTGAGCTAGACTCGAATGGGAACTGGTGCATGACAATGGGCCTTGCTGCACTCTTGGTTACGACACTCCCAGGGGATATTATTAGGATAATTATCATTTTTATTACAATCCATTATGAAGGTTTTATGAGTATATATTTCCTCAAAGAAAATTTTTTTTGATTATGGATTATATCCATAAATAGTTCAATTTATGTTAAGTGTTTTACAATTTTGGAATTATGTATTTTGATTCATAAATTGATCTAGTTTATGCCATTGTTTAGAAATGGTTCCTAGTGGAAGGAATGGAAACCGTATCAATTCATACACTCCATGTAGAGATTTCCCTCCTGCTCAAGATAATTATAGTGGAGCTGGTGATGAAACTGGTTTTGATCATCTAATCACCATACCGGGACAACTCACTCGGGTTATGAATAATAACCTTACCTATATGGAGCACCCTGATCTGCAGTGTGGAGGATCAATGTTAGATTTCCCCATGAGGCAGCAACCACCAAGATTCAATGGGAGAAAAATCTATTATTTTCTGAGCAATGGATATATTTCCTAGAGATAATATTTCAGGTATTGGGGAGTAGTGAAAGGGAAAAAGTTATCATAGAAGTTTATCGCCTCACTAGAGATGTTGATTAACTATGGTCATTGATAGAAAACACGAAGTAAGATGATGAAGTATCAAATATGCAAAGGAGTGAGTTCAAAGTGCATTTCATAGAAAAATACAATCATCGTGACCATTGAGCAGATATGGAAAGGCAATTTCTTATTCTGAGGAAAAAGGAGGATGAGAATGTCGAAAAGTATGAGGCCAACATTACACAGTTAGCGAGGCATGCAGCAGATTATAAACATAACCCAAGAAATAATATTGATCGTTTCTTTGATGTGTTAAAACTTTTTCTCCTTTTATCATTAGTCTCACAGTCTTTCCCATCGTACTAAGATATTGTCTCATGTGTTATCAAGACAGAAAAGGAATTTGCAAAGTCTTACAACTTTAAGGAAAAGCAAGAGAAGAAGATATTTGCTAACCAATCTGGAAATGAAAATAAAGGGATGAAGGGAAAATTTGATTATCCATCTTGCAGTAAATGTGGGAAGAAACACCCAAGTACTTGCTTGAAGGGAATGAGAGTCTATTACAAGTGGGGTGAAAAAGGCCACTAAACTCATGATTTCAAGGGAAAGAGAGTTTCTATCAATGTGGAATGCTATAGTTGTAGAGACATGGGACATTATGAAAATGAATGTCCTAAGTGTCAGGGGAACTGACCTCAAAAAATGCCAAGGGATCAAGGAAAAGCTTATGCTATCACTACTACTAAGGTAGAAGCTCTGAAAGATGTGGTGGCATGTAATTTAATGATTTCCTCAATTTTAGAAAATTCGTTAGTTGATTCTGGATCATCGCATTGTTTCATATCTTCCTAGTTTTCAAATAAAATTAGATATTTCAAATTTTATTTAACAAGGTTGTTTTTAGTTAAAACTCCTGATGGAAGTATAATTACAATAATGTTTTGTGACTCTGTCCCCATTAGAGCACATAAATGTTATTTATCCGCTGATCTCATTGTCATACATATGATTGAGTTTGATATAATCCTCTGTATGGTTTGGATTTCAGACCATGATGAGATGATTTATTTTATGAAGAAGGAGGTTATGATTTTTGATGATGATGATAAGGGTCACCTTTTCTTTAGAGCAGAATCGTCACCACCTATTTCTTATCTAGATCCACCCCCAATAGCTCATCTAAATTCAATTATTGGAGAGGAAGAGAATGAAATGATTGTGGGTGAGGAAAGGAATGTTGAAATAGAGGATGTACCTATTGTGAAAGAATATGTTGATCTGTTTCCATATGATATACCTGGACATCCTCCAGAACGAGAAGTTGAGTTTTCCATTAATTTAATTCATGGATCAAGGCCTATATCGGATACCCCATATAGAATGGCCACTATAGAGATAGTTAAACTAATTAAACAACTAGAGGAATTTATTAATAAGGGGTTTATTCTCCCTAGTGTTTCTCCATGGAGAGCCCTTGTTCTTTTTGTTAAAAAGAAAGATGGATCTATGAGGTTTTGTATCGATTGCAGGGAGATCAATGCTCTAACAATAAAGACAAAGTATCTCATACCTCGCATTGATGATTTATTTGAACAACTACATTGAGCTTAATACTTTTCAAAGATTGACCTTCGATCTAGATTCCATCAGTTGTGTGTGAATAAGGAAAACATTCCAAAGACATCATTTTGAACGAAGTATGGGCAATATGAGTTTACACTAATTTTTTTGGGATGACTATTGCACCCTCTGTTTTCATAGATAAAACGAACAGAGTTTTCAAGGAATATCTCGATGATTTTCTAGTGGTATTTATTGATGATATATTGGTATACTAAAAATTCTACTAAGATCATGGAAATCACCTACGTATTATCCTGAAGACACTCAGAAGACATGAATTATATGGGAAGTTTATCAAGTGTGAATTCTGGCATCAAGAGATTTCATTTCTTGGCCATATTGTCTCTAAGGATGGAATCTATGTTGATCCTACTAAGACAAGAGCAATAGAAGAATGGCCAGCACCGACGAGTATAACTCTAGTATGCGATTTTATTGGTTTAGCAGGTTAGTATCGACGTTTCGTCCAGAATTTTTCCCGGTTGGCTAACCCATTCACAAAGCTCACGGGTAAAGGGGTTAAATTTCTTTGGACAAAAGAGTGTGAAGAATTTTTTGAAGAACCGAATAAAAGATTAGTCAATTCTCCTATATTGACTCTACCATTAGGGAATTATGGGTTCGTTATTTTCAGTGATGCTTCATAGAAAGGACTTGGTTGTGTCCTTATACAGAATGATAGGGTTATTGCATATGCATCATGAAAGCTGAAAATTCTTTAGAAAAACTATCCTACTCATGAACTCGAGTTAGCAGCTGTGATCTTTTCTTTGAAAATATTGAGTCACTATCTCTATGATGATAAATGTGAGATTTATACTGATCACAAGAGTTTGATGTATGTTTTCTCACAGAAATAAATCAACATTAGGAAAAGGAGATGGCTTGAACTACTCAAGGATTATGATTGCACAGTACACTACCACTCGGGGAAGGCAAATAAGGTGGCAGATTCCTTGAGTAGAAAAGATCATGGATTTTTGAACAAGATTATAGTTGAGAGGGATCCAATTTTCATGGATCTAGTGAATATGGATATGGGAATAACCATGGAAGGTGAAACCTAAATACTTATCCAAATGATTTCCAAACCATCTTTACTAAAAGAATAAAGAGTTCTCAGAATGATGATGAAGAGTTTAAAAGGAAGATTAAAGTTGTGAATGATAGTAGATTGAGTAATTTTGTGTATGAAGATGGAAGTTTGAAATTTGGGAAGAGAATTTGTGTTCCCGATATACCTGACCTAAAAACGGAATTATTGGATGATTCTCATAGTTCCAATTTATCTATACACCATAGATTGACCAAAATATATAGGGATTTGAAAGAACATTTTTTTTGGGGCAACATGAAGAGGGAGATTTATGATTTTGTGTCAAGATGCATGGTTTGTCAACAAGTGAATGCTGGAAGGCAACAACCTGGTGAAGTATTGAAAACTTTTCCCATACTTGAGTGGAAATGGGATAATATCACGATTGACTTTGTCATGGAAATACCAAAGACTCCAAGATGGAGCGATGCAATATGGGTCATTGTTGATCGTCTTACCAAATCATCACATTTTCTTTCTATAAGGGAATATTTACCAATTTAAATTCTAGCTAGAATATATATTAATGATGTTTTGAGACTTCATGGAGAACCCCTATCGATTGTTTTTTATCGTGATCCCCGTTTTACTTCATGTTTCTAGAAAATTCTTCAGAAAGACCTGGATACTGAACTTCGTTTGAGCACTGGCTACCACCCCAAAACTGATGGAAAATCAGAACGGACTATTAAAACCTTATAATACATGTTTAGATCTTGCTCACATGAAATTCAGGGTATATGGGATCAATATTTACCACGGTGGAATTTTCCTATTACAATAGCTTCCATTCTAGTATTCAGATCGCACCATATGAAGTGTTATATGGTAAGAGATGTCGCACACCAACCTGTTGGGATGATGTTTGTGAAAGAAAACTTGTAGGCCCAGAACAGGTGGATGTAATGATGGAAAGGTAATGGTAATCCAAAACCACATCAAAGCAGCTCAAAGTAGGCAGAAGAGCTATGCTAATAATCGAAGGAATAATTTGGAATTTAATGTAGGATATCATGATTTTTTGAAGGTATCTCTATGTAATGGAGTTATGCATTTCTGTAAGAACTATAAATTTAGTCCCAGGTACATCGGACCTTTCGAAATTCTAGAATGAGTTGGGGCTGTATAATTCTGTTTGGAAATGCCACCAAATCTCTCCAAAGTTCACGATGTGTTCCACATATCACTGTTGAGAAAATAAATGCATGACCCAACAAATGTACTCACCTATGAGGAATTAGAACTGGAACCTGATCTATCGTATTGCGAAGATACCATTCGGATTCTTAATACAATAGAACAAGTGCTGAGAAACCTGACGACTCATCTGGTAAAAGATTTATGGAGAAACCATAAGATGAAAGATGCAATGTGGGAAGCCGAGGAACTTATGATGAATAATCAATTGAGACTTTTCATGTGGTAGTATTCTATAAATTTATAGGACAAAAATATTCGAAGGAGTGGAGAATTTAACACCCCATGCTTACATGATACGATTCTTTTTTAATAATATAGTAGTGTGTGTTGTACGCAACTTCGAGATTCTAACACACCGCGACCAATCAAAGTATCCATTATTAATAGTAATACCCACTTTTAAAATTTTATAAATTTTATCAGTCTAAATGGACTTCACTTTTTGATTCGTAATATCGAAATCTGCCTAAGGTGAAATTTTGGTACTTTTCGGATAACATTAATATTTTGATGAATAGTGAAAATTATTAAATTTTAATTAAAAAAACTTTTTTAATAAAAATAATTAATAATGATAAATTTTGAATTTGAGTGGTTTTAAACTATATTTAGAATATATTTTTACTGTTTAATACAATTTTTGTCATTGTACATAATTTTTCAATTAAACCAGACATAAACAAGTGTCAATCTTTTGATAGTTATTATTTCTTAAAGACACGCTTTTTTGTTTTCTCTGCGGGGATTGATTTTAAATTAATTTCTGCCACTTCTATGTTTTGAATTTAGAAAAATAGATTCCATATTTATAATTTGGAGGCACTAATTGTGTAAATAGTTAACCTTTATTTTTAGACATTTTGAATAATTACATCAGTAAATATATTATTAACCATGGTTAAAAGGTACATCTGGTAAATAAGATTAACAAAATAATATTATAATAATAATAAATTTCCCTAAAACATGTCCTAACCATAATGGCTGATACATGTCTAACCATGGTCATCTTTGGGTCGATTTTGGGACCCCATGGATCCACATGTAAGTGATAAAGACACTTTATATAAATCAAGTTAAAGTAAATACAAAAATGACAGAAGCATATATCTTTTATTAAAAAAAATTTACATAGGTTTATATATGTTATATATTCGACAATAAATATTACCAAGAAAGAGAAAACTATTTCCTACATAATTTTATTTTATTTATAATTTTTATACATTGAATATTTTAATCTATTGATGAAACAATTATGATGTAGTATTTTTCTTATTAATGAAAGAATCAAATAATTACTATTATTAATGTTACAATAAATATAATTTGAATGTTTTGATTCCATAAAGGAATTTTATTGGATAATATGAAATTTTATTATTGCATAAATAAATTTTTTCGAATTAATTAAGTTTTTATAACTTTAACAAAATCAGTTATTAAATATTGTCAAAATTGACGTAAATGAGTTTTTAAAACAAATATTATATTATTAATTGATTTTCTATTCCTAAAAAACTATGTTTCACCCAATAGACTTATATCATTATAGGTGTATCATTAATGGACCCCTTGGGGGTCTCTTGGATTTATATAGTATGTTTATTAACTATACAAGTTAAAAATACAATGTTACATGGTAAATGTCAATCTAATTAACTAAGAGTTAAAACTAATAGATAAGGTTAATATAATGACCCAAACCTGTATAAAATATATTTTTTTAAATGATTTCAAACCATCCCCACCATCTAAATTTAATAATCCCCTTTGGAGACATTAGAAACTGAATATGAATTTATTATAAATTAATACTTTATGTTTTTTTCTAAAGAGCTCATCCTCCCCCTTATAAAAGGACATAACTACTAACCAATTCTTAACAAATTCAAAGCCTTTTGGTTCGGCCAAACCCTACCTGAATACTCTCCCAACGTCCCTCACTTTAACCTACAGGCCTTAATTTGATAAGAAAGCCAACCTAAGGATCCTTTTTGATCAAATCAAATGGAAGAACCCAAAGAAGAGGTAATGTTCTCACCACCATTTTTCAAGTTACTTTCTTCTTCAACTTCTTCTTTCATTGTTATTTCCTTTCTAAAATAATAACTCCAGTATATTCTATATATTGTGATGTTTTTATAAATATAGTACAACAATATTCATTATTGTATCCATCCTTGGAATGACAAGTCACCATACTTGCGTACGTATGACTTACCGTCTCCACGTCGTGGTGTAATTTTTATTCAAAAACATTATTATTTGGATGGGTAAGATAATGATATGAAATTGATGTAAATAACAAATTTAACATGATAATGATTCTGTATATATGATATACCATCCAATAATATATTATTTTAATATCAAACGAATGATAATGTCACTCGTGCATATATACGGACTACCGTCTCCACGAACACGATGAGATTCATTACCAATCGTATCCATGTAATTATAATTCTCATTTGATGACTAAAAATAATGTTTAAGGAATTAATATAATTCTTGAAATGAATAAGATAAAACCTATCCATAACAAACACGGCTTATGTAACAAAATATATAAAATAAAACGATTAGGTTAACACCCGAAACGATGATAATACGATGACATTTTTAAAAAATCAATTTTAAAAGATCATATATGATATCATATTAATATATATGATTCTTGTATAATTTAATAACAATTATTTCACTATTATATAGGAGTTTAACCTACCATCAACCATGTAAAATTAAAAGTTAATGGTTGATTTCACAATCTGTTTATTATCTGAGGTTGTTTATACATAATTATCTACTAGGACCCCTTTATCATCCACATCCATGTTTTATAAAAATGTATTTCAAAAAAATTCATATTATTTTACAGAATTTGGGTTGACGTCATTTATACCCGTGTTTTACTTTTTATAAGAAGTTTATAAAGGAATATTACTGTCATTTTCCTAACAAGTTCATTTTTACCCTTTTCGACAGAATTAAGGAAAGAATGACTTTTTTAACTTATACGGCGGGTGCGGCTATTTTCTGCCCTTAAATAATCGTTAACGCTTCCCTTAAAAGCCTACAAGTATATTTTTAATGTAAATGTTTTCTTTTATAATTATTTTAATTCTAAATTACTTCTAAAAAAGAGATATTTCTCTCAAATATTTTTGATTTCATCTATGTCAACATCCTTTGATGGATTTTAAGTTTATTTGAAATTGATTTATTATGATACAAAACTTCCATATTGTATTTAAGGATTAGTGATATGTTTGATTTTGGATGTGTTATTTTTATACCATTCATGGTTTATGGAGAAAGTATTGACATTTCGTATGCTAGTTTTAATATGAATGTTTATGTTATGTTTAAACATGTTCATATGAGGAATACATTGGACTTAGTAAGTGATGGGTGGATCCCATTATAGCTTCTTGATACATCAATAGGTCTCATGAGACAAACTAGTGTCTAGGAACGAGGCCTTGGAAAAATCTTATTATTAGTTTTGGCATGAGGCCTTTGCTATGTGGTTATGATAGTATGGCATTATGCAATCCATCATTATGAAAGTTGTTATTTATATTGCATATGATTATTGAATTATTAGAATATCCATGTGAATAAGTAAATGGAATTAGTTAATTTTATATTTTCAATATTTTGATGAAGTTCAAGTTTAAAATGATTTTGTTTTAGTTATAAATTTCCTTAAATGTTTATGCTTATTTATGAATTTTTTTCGCTATATTGTTATCCTTACTAGGCATCTGAGCTCACCCCTTTCTATGTTTCATTTTTCCCAGGATGTGAAGAAATATATTATGAATGACCTGTTGTGATATAATGAGGGGATATGATTGTGGAATATGGAGACTGTGTAGTTGTAGTTTTCATTTTATGATGTAATGTAAACATTATGAATGTATCTTGGGTTTCCAAGGCTACGAAACTAATCATTTTTTCGAGACATGATCTTTCTTGTGATCATGACAATGTTATGTAATAATTCATAGACTCTAATTAACTGGGTTCGGGGCATTACAACCATGAAATTACTAAAATCACATCTAAATGGCAAGTAACTGTGCAATACATGGTAGCTTAAATTGTTACTAGTCCACACATAAACCACATCTACTTCTCGTTTATTGTAGTGATTAACTAATGAATTAGAGGGATATTGAATTTTAGGACCATATATCACATAATAAATACCATATATAAGTGTTAGAAAATATCATAAATAGCACATCAAATCATTATTTCATAACTCGTTCATTGAAATTCAGTTTCACAAACATTTCCTCATCCCATCATAGTAAACCCCATTAAAAATGTACGAGTTTCATATACTATTTTAATCAGACTCATAAACCATCCCTTGAAATAATACATTTTTATTTTTGTATTATATCTCCAATAAATATTCTAAATAATATATGGATGATATATTCAAGTTTAAATCATTTTAAAGGATCATATGTGATATTTCTAGTGGAAAATAAAATTTTTACTTTGATATAATTTATTTTAAAAAAATAAGATATTGTGAAAATTCAATTTTTTTTTGAAATTAAACTAAGAGACATGTAAAGGGATCATCAAAGCATTAAGCAGTAATGATGTAAAAAAATCTCATTTATACTATACACGTTAAAATAAAAATTCCTTTTATATATTCAAACTAAAGTCAAGAAACATTTATTGGAAAATAAAACGATGGTTCATTATAAACCAATCTATAAAAACATAGTATTGGGTAAAAATTTATTTTAAAAAATTGGATAATTGTAAAAAAATTATTGAATACATTTTTTTGAAAATTTATAGAAATAATATAAATGATTTTGGACTTAAGAGATAAATAATATCATTTCCCTTAAGAATTTTCTTATAGACTCTTGAGTTCCCAATGTGAGGAAAGTTATAATTAAAAATATATTATCTATAAATAACTATAGAAGAAATAAAATAATTAGTTTTCTATAGATAAATGATAATATTTCCTCATATAAAAAATAGTCACTAACTATCCTGCTAAAAAATGACATTGTAACATAACATCTTTACAATTTTGGTAGCTTTTGGATCATGATTCACATGAATGAAAAAACCACATATGGATATATTTATATATACATATATATATATATACAATAATTTAATTAAAAATAATAAAAATTATAAATTCATGAGTTTTATATAAACAACTCATACCAATGAATTTGTGAATATGCCATGCATCCTATAGAAATAAAAGTGAAAAAAATCCCTTGCCTCACATTTTGAATTTATTTGTATACATTCATGAATCCATTATAATAAAAATTATTTTATTATAAATATAATATGGAATCATAATAATATATATCATTCCATGTATTTTTACATATAACCATTTGAAAACTACTTATTAACAATTCATAATTAAAATCATTATTTTGTGAAATAATTGATTTTTTTCATTTATCTTTTGGTTTGATATTTTTGGCCATTGAAATATGATTATGGTTACCTTATTTCTAGAATTTTATATGAGATATTATGATAATATATATTCTTATTTAACCTACTTATAATAAACCATAAAGGTGATATATAGATAAAATAACTGAATAGTTTATTGAGATGGTAATTTGTTTGTCTACATGAATACTGTTTTTGTTTTCTCGACCGATGTAATGAAACTGGGTAAATATTAATTTACCATTCAAGAATAATTTTAATATAAAATATATATTATATATTCCATAAATATGTCTTTTTTACCATTTAATTCCATATAATATGAAAATCATATCACACCACTTTAAGGAGGCGGTAGTCCACAAGTACGCACGAGGGACATTATCGTTATTCCATTGACATGATGGTTAGAATGTATATGCAGTATTTAAATTCCATAAGCACAATTACCTCAAAAATTTCACATATATACTTTTAATATATCATTATATTAATCCATGAGTGGTGGTTATGGAAAACAAATTACATCAGTTTGGTAGGTGGTACTCCGGTGTACCCATGACCAACATTTCCATTTACCATTTGATGGAAGTGGAGATCGAGGTATGTTCTACCAATTAAATAATAAAATATTAGTATATTGGAGATACTTATATTATTATTTAATAATGAATTTAAAATATTTTAAGGATTTATAAGCACAAATAATGAGAAAATAGAATTTTAAGGAAGACACCTCTTCTTTAGAGAACCTATTTAGTTTACACCAAAAGCCTTTTTAAGAGGGTTTACTAATCAAAAATAATACTCTACGACACAGTAAGTGTTGTAAAAATGGATTTTAGAGGATATTTATTTAAAAATATGGGATTTTAAGTGTTTATTGTACTGGATATGAGCTGTCATTTTTAATTTTGGGAGCCGACTAACTTGGAAACTACTTGTAAATTTTCAAAAATCATAAAAAATTATATGGTCACTCAAAAGAAACATAATTTAAAATGGGCATATATTAGAATGTGGAATAACATAAGGTCTAAACATAGAGTCAAAATAGGATATATGAAACCTTAATATGAAAAATTACTCTTATCGATTGGCTTAACCCCTCGTAAACTAATTTTGTTTATATATGTAGTATATAATTTCATTAGATTTTACAATTCATTTTCCAAAAAATTAATATCAAATAAATAATAAATAATATTTATTTTTATTCCAACTACAAAATCCATTTGTGAAAATTCCATTCAATGAAGATGAATAATTTAATATAAAAATAAACACATAAAGGTGATGACATAATCAATTTTACAAATAATTTTATCGCATAAGTATAAATGGTTTTTATAATAAAATTCAACTAAAAATTAATTTATTTAAACTATATGTGAATAATATTTTTATAATTAAAATAAATATATGTTCTATCGATTTTCAAATAATATATCTTTGTAAATTCATTATATGAAATGGTCATTTTCAGTAAAATTACTATTTTTAACAATTCATTGAAAAATTTCTCCTTTTCAAAAATTAACAAAATTTAACAACAAGAAAACATAGAATTTTTTATTTAAGAAATGAATTTATATTTTTAAAAAAAATTTATAAATATCGAAACTATTCATTTTAAATTAATATTGAAAAATTAGATGAAAACCAATTTTCTGGAAAATTTAGTTTTTATGCATGAATGATGTTTTTTATTATCTCATCTCGACAAAAAACATTAGATGAATGTTAAAATATATTTATAAATATATAATATATAAATTTAATTAAAATTCTTCACCAATACTGGATAATTTAATTTCTTAATATAATAATTATTGGTGCAAATAGAAACTATTTTTCAGAAAAATAATTCGTTACAATCAAATGATTTTTTTCATTCCTACTGTATTGATTATAAAATTATTTAATTTTATTCATGTGGAAAATATAAAATTTAAAAAAATTATCTATTCATATATATAATGTCAAATTTGGTAGCTATTTTATATTGTAATCATATATTATGTATAGTTAAAAATGATGTTGCATAAAATTCAATCTAAAAAAAGTAAATTCATTTATATAAAATATTTTTTAAATATTTGGGAATTAAATTCTACTCCACCAATTAATTCTGCCCTCAAAATTATTCCAAATTATTATAATCAAATGATGATACATTTTTTTCATCATACACTCATTTTTCTTGGTAGCTCCCAGAAATTGGTACTTTCTCCCAATTAAATTTACATGATGGGTGGTCCTTCATTGTAGAATATTCTCT
Organism: Viscum album; assembly: GCA_963277665.1. Classification (NCBI taxonomy): domain Eukaryota; kingdom Viridiplantae; phylum Streptophyta; class Magnoliopsida; order Santalales; family Viscaceae; genus Viscum; species Viscum album. Next base: position 1,100,971,863 of record OY728157.1, read on the forward strand.
CTAAAATACATAATATCAATTAATTCATCCACATAAATGAGGAGATTCCCTAGTGTTATTTCCTCTAATTTCTGTTCATTGGTATAACATGATACCTATATAATGAGGAGAGATACATTGAACCTATTATGAACTTGATAGGGGTTGCGAAGAAGCACCAGGTGAGAAGTCATAGTGCCTACCCGATAAAGAATCATGATGTGGACAAAATAAGAAGGGAAAAAATTTCCTTCATCGAATAATATTTTATCCTTATTCCATGGAAAAATTGAGATAAACACCTTTCATTGACTTCGAACTCCATATCATATAATTTATTGTTAGCTTAACATTACTATTGACTTTGTACATACCTTATGTGTTCCAAAATGGATATAATATTCTCTTCCATTTTATCATCAAGATTAGTCACCAATATATTTATTTCACTAACTAATTTAAAACAATTTGAGGTATACAATTATTTCCATAGATGGATTCAAAAGGATCCATTAGAATTGTAATGTGAAATCTATTGTTTTAAGAAAAAATCACGAGAAGAATACATTGATCCTTTAAAACAATCAATACATATAAAAGTAATATACTTTTTTTCATAGGGATTAAATGGTTCTCATAAAATATATATATTTCTAAGGATAATATATAGTAGAGAAAACTCATCTCTGTATCAAGATCCATCTAAATACTTTATCGGGGAATCAAAGAAATCATTATATATTGACAAGAAACAGAACAATATGTTACTCCATATAACCTTACATATTCTACAATATATATCAATGAAATATGATCTAGAAATATATCTTATCTGATAGTTATGAAGTGTGAATAGTTTATAAGTTTACTGGATACATATCAGTTAGAATTGTTCAATTTTATTTTTTTGGGGAGCCTGATGATATAATCAATGGTGATGTTCTTCCATTTCAAATAAATTATGTGTAATGGTTGGAACAAACCATTAATTTTTTTTCTCCTAGCCTTAAATTTCTTACATACTAGTCAAAAAGATATATAATCTAAATTATGTTTCTTAATGTTATATAATGAGAAATACTCTATTAGATCTCAATACATCTTCGAACATCTGAGACTAATAGATAAAGAAGATCTATCACCGTCATCTAACATCAGCTTCATTGAATCAAAAATATATTCTACACATAAATAGTTCTTGAATATTATCATTAATTCATATATATGGTATAATATAGGGACATTTCTATCCTTATTATATATATCTAAATCTTCTTTATGCACCACTTTAATATTTTTTGGAAATATGGTCAAACAATCATTTTATAATGATAATATTTATTCCCTTCCTAGAGGATTTACTGGACAATCCTTTGAATATTAAGAATTATTATTAATATTTTGATCCTTATAATAGATAATCTAGAATTATCCTAATCATTAAACAACTCAAACAAACTTCTCCAGTGAATGATTTACTATCTATATGAGAAATTATAATTTTAAATTTTATGATCAGTTTGTTTTTCAAACCATTCATTATAAATGTTATTCTTCCAAATCGTTAAAGAAATCACTACATACATCTTAAAATAATGGTTGGTAAAATGTATCTCATAATCCATTAATTTTATGAGGTATAATAAATAACCATATCATTTTGCAGGAGATATTATACCAGTCCTTTCCATGGTGTATCACTATCGATTTAAAACTCTTTTATACAAATAGGTTTTATAAGCACATTTTTTTATGAATATACATATCATATGATCCTTGTAATCTTCTTCACATCCAATTGAGAAAGGAAATATGTCTCCCTTCAAAGTTAACATAGTGATAGGATTTGATAGAACTGATATGTTCACAAAAAAAAAAATTATTATCCATCCCATCCATAAAAAATATTGGCATCTATGACTATGGGTTTTTTGTTCCATATCTAAATAACACTTTAAAATAATGGATCCCCTGATAACCTATCATAGAATATTATGTAGCACAACAAAATATATTTATTAAGCCAATATTCATACTTTGTAATAAATTTCTACAATATCTCATCCCTAGGGTCTTTAGCACAATTAGCAAGTGATCGTAATGGTCATCCTTTCTATTTGAATATATATGAATTTCATATATAATTACTACTAAAAAATTATCATGGTAATATATAATTTCCATAATTATAATAGGGTAATTAATATTTATAAATGGAATCATGATGAATTCATAGTGTCCAAATCTAATACAAAAGGCCGTTTTGGGTATGACTTCCCTTTTTTACAATAAACTAATAGTTGCCAAATCAAATATCAATAATAGATATCTACTGGGATCATCATAATTGATCAAATAAATAATAAATATGTATTATATGAATCTTTTTCTTAACATTGATCTTGAAAATATATTGATAACTAATAAAGACTCACATTTATGAATCTTTATTCATTAAAAAATTACCGTTTCACCCTAAGGTGGTGCAGATAGACAAATTAATTCATTATAAGAACTATATTATAGTTACTTCCTTGATTCCTATAACAAAATTTGGGATAGTATATAAGAAATATTTGAATTAGGTGTAGAATAATAATGCCTTCAATTGATAACACAAATATATTACTGGGAGGAATACCAAACAACTCTTCTATAAATACATCAAAGAACTCATAAACAACTATCTTGTTGTTAATATTGATGTTCTAATCAATATTATGAGATAAATAGCCTTCTTTTATAGTAATTAAGCCCCATAGGTTATTAAATTAATTTCCATTGGGATTTTGTATTTATCCCCATTATGATAATAGTTCAAGGGTTAATTCTGATTACAAAATTTGACTGCCCCACTGAAATTGTTATTTCATATATATTATAAAATAAAGTTCATACATATAATCACATCAAATTTTGGGCATAATTATTGAATTTTAATCTATTATAATCCAATAAATTTCAACAAAGGAAGATCGACAGTCATGAGATGTGTCCATCATACCATTATGATTTTTTATCACAAATCCAATATCTAATCATTGGGTTTCTAATTCAATAACCGTTTAGAATTACTTTTATAATAGTGATTGGGAAGAGGTATAATAAAATATGACTGTATCAACACTATAGTGGATAATAATTTTACATTTTACCATGTCATTATTTTAACTCACCTAAACAATTAAGATAACTTTATATTGACCACTATCATATCTATTAAGAGGATTCTAACTCCATCGACCATCATAAACCTTCGAATACATTAAAATGTTTGAAAAATACCGATACATATTAAATTTGATGCATTGTAACGTGAGTTGTGCATTAGGGGGATTATTCTTATTATCAATTGTGTAAACCAGACCATTTGAAATTCATGGGATTTATGAACAACAATTAAACATTTCAAGAACATACCAGTTCCATTCATGTTGGTATATTATTGTTTCATGCCACATTTCTGTCATGTTGATGGTTGGAATTTGATTCCATCATGTGATTTTTTCTATTATTTATGATACAAAATCATTCTTTTCCTATAATACCAATGGGATTTATGGGTAACTCCAATATCCATTTCTACATTGATTACACATTGAATTAATTTTTCATAGCTACTAATGTCCCTTATGTATAAAAAAATTCAAATGACTGGTTATAAGCATCAACATAATAAATAAACCATCCCATCATGAAAAATGATATTACAAGATGTATACCATGCATGTATTGTAAAGTTTCCCAAAAAAACAACTAAGAGATTCATTATTATTATTATTCAGATAAAATAATTCCATTTCCATTTTTATTTTAATTATGTGTGGAATGTTATTATTGAAATATATCCTCTTAAGCTAATCCCACATTAAGGAAATTTTTCCAAGTTATTATATTATTTATAAGAGTACACTATTTACATTCTTCCCCTTCAAAAGAGTAAATAGGAAAAATGATTGTTTCATGCATTAAATATTAGATAAAGTAAAATATATATTCTATAGTCATGATCCATTTATTAGTATCTGGTGGATTAGTGGTTCTTCTATAAGAAGATAGGAATTTATTATTAATTAATCAATATATTATTGCTCCTTTATTTTAACATTTGAAATTTTATCAGGATTCATAACATGAGAATATTGGGTATGTATATTGGGAATATTTTTCATTCCAAATCCATAAAAATTTATTTCATAGGTTGGAAAATCATACAATTTATATCATTATTTTGGTATGATACATTTTGGTTCCATTCATCCACTGTAAAAAAGAATCATAGTGCCAAAAACATTAATTATATTAGGAAATCACATATTAATTGAAATTATTTTATATGTTGTATAAATAATTAATCCTTATTTTAAGTCTATGATACATTAGATTTAGACTAGGTCATTAATGTTTACCTTCTATTCAAACCTATCATTATGTTTCATAATGTTATTATGTATTTCCAAAATCATATTCCTTGGAAGAATCCAACGAGGTGTATAGGAAGCACTATCATGCACCAATTGACAATCATGTCAATGATCAATGGGACCTTTATGGAGTTATTAAAAATATAAAATACTTCTTTATAGCCACACCCATACATAGTATCATGATAACAGAGCAATTTCATGGAAACCTCTCACTCTATTATTCACCCAAAATATAATATATTTTGCTATAGTTATCATTATCAATGAGGTTCTCACAAATGTATTATAACCCTAATATCAAATTAACAACTAAACCATAAGTTGATACCAACTATAACGACCATGGATTTTCATAAATTAATATTACATATTATTATATGGCTATTAAAATTATATCACAAATTATCTCTAAAAGATAGTAATGTTTTAGCATCTTTAGATACTACATAATAATTCATAACTTTTCATTAATTGACTTCAACATCTCAAAAAAATGCTCATTTTGTAATATTAACCAAAATAGCCTACCTGAAACATTTAGTCATAACCTAGGGAAAGAAATCATTAGAAAAGGTGACCTCACATGATTAGTGATGGTAAATATGGGTGTTATTAATCATTGATCATATAAATAAATATCATTATTATAAGGGTATGAGATCATGAATATGAATTATAATGTCCATACTAAATTTAATATAGAATGTATGTACAATTCATGTAAAAACAAATTATTATTTTCAAAAAAGGAATCAGAGGAGGGATAAATCCTAATAAAGCAATCATGAACTATAAGCTCTTGTTATATCAGTGTGGAAAATAAAATTAATGTAATCCTTTTCATATATCATGGTTAACTATAGATTCCATCAATTCAATGTGTATCTATTATCCCTACTAGTATGTTAAATTACAACAAATTAGGAATTGCCACTTGCATCCAATAGTGGATCTAGAACATTTTCTTGTTTCCCACAGTTGATCATTTACATCTGCTTAAATCCTATAATTGTCTGATGAGATATAAAACATCACCTAATGAGTTGGAGGGCTATATAATTTTAGTCTCACACATTAAATAATAAAAATGATAAATATATGTGTCAAAAGAACATAAAAATTTTCATCATATCATCATAGATTAACATGTACAAGGAAAATAGGTTTCATTAAAATTTCAACAATCCATCATTGTATAACCCCTAGAAAAAAAGAATGTAATTTAACATATTTTCATAACAATCATGAAAAATCCATGTAATTAAAAAATATGGCACTATTCCCTTATATCCATTATGAATATTAAAAAACGTAAAATTATGTCATCTTATATGTAAAATGATTTCAATAGATCATAGATACATTTTAATGGAAAATATACTATCCACATTGAAATAAAAAATTTAAAATATAAAAATTAGGAAATACAAATGAAAAATAATTTATTTAATGAAAACATAAAAACATATAATGTAATCAACAAATAATTGAGGGGTCATGGCGGTAAAGTAATTTTTTAATCCGTACATGTTAAAAAAGAAGACTTTCACATTTTCAGTATAATATCAAATGTATCCTATCCATATAATGCAAAAAATATCCCATTATTAAAATTTTATTAAAAATATTATATAAATTATCATTGAATAATATTTAATAAATTGTTAATTTTATTAAAAAACATGGACAAGGAATAGAAATTATTTTCTACTTAGGAATAAATATACGTCAAGTTCATTTAAAAATATTTTTCTTAACCTTGTTTCCTGAATTAAAAATAAAATAAAAGTGAAACATGTATTCTATAAAGATGACCATAGGAAAATAAAATTTATTATATTATTGATAGATAGATCCTAACATTTAATCATCAAGAAAATAAACATAAACAATTATAATATACACTGATATTGTATCACAAAAAAATTTCCCCTATGAATGCTTTTGGCTCATAATCGACAAGAAACAAAAAACCAGAGATATATATTCATATATCATAATTATCATAAGAATAATAATTAAAATAAATTTATTGTAAGTATATAAACATTAATAAAACAAGTGGGTCATATGTAATTGTCGCATTGAAATAAAAGGGATATGAAAATCCATTAACTGAAGTCTCAGTTGTCATCATACACATTAGAACCACCAATATAATATATATATATATGTATATTATAAATGTATTTTATAATAAATATAAGAAATATCATTCAATATAAAAAAATTTATTTCTTTTTACGACCAATTAATTTAAATTTCATTATAGAAATCACTAATTCATGAAATAACTTCATTGTTTTTCTTGAATGTTTCTGTTGAATAGTTTTGGTCAATGTACACTAAATATAAGAAAATATTATATATGTCGTTAATAATGATATAAAAATTATATATATTAATTTTATAAACATTTAGAGATATCAATGAGTTCAATATATAGAATAATTAATTACACCATTCCCGTAGATGGAAAGCTATACATACTCATGACCAATGATTTCATTTTATGGATGGAATAAATGAATGAAATGTAAATAAAAATTATTATTAAAATATAAATATTTATTTCATATACATCATATATATTTTATGAATTTTTATTCATTTTTATAAATTTTAAAAATAATTTGGAAGGAAAATTGCATCACTTTGCAGAGGCCGTAGTAAATATGTACGCATTAGAAAAAATATGGTATCTCAGTTTTTCAGAAGGTATGAACATTATTTTTATATTATAATTCCATATGAATAATTATTTAAAAAATATCATATGTATATTTTTAATCTACAATTATATCCAATCATGAGAGGTTTTGATGGAAGATAAATTACAAATGTTCATGAGGCTTTAGTCCTCTGTACACATGATCAACAGTTTTTTTTCCCATTTCAATAAAGAGAAGATGTAATTATGTTTTTACATTTACATAATTAAAAATACTTAAAATTTTTATAAATATATAAATATTTAATTAATTTTTTTGAATACTTGAAGGATTTTGAAGAATAAATAAAATGAAAACTTTTGGTCAATGACTTTACCTCTTTTCTAACAAACCACTTTATGTTTACATGTAAATCCTTGTAATAAGAGTTTTACAATAAAACTAAGGCTTCATGGAAGTGGTAATTTAACTATGTTATTGATTTGGGTAGTTATTTTTTGATTTTAGAAGTTAATTATGTGTAAAAATGACATGATATGGGGTTCCCTTGTATATGTGTGGATGCGGACCCACTTGGAAACAAATTTGAAATTTCCCAAAAACAATAAAAAATGATAATGTCCTTACCAAGAAAAATTCATCCAAATGTATATAGATTATATTTATTAATAATATAATAGCTAAATATTCCCATAAATATTGGATTTGAAAAAATTCAATTGGAAAACAATTCCTTTCTTTTTGGTTAAACCCCCCAAGTGAACACGTTTTAACAAAAACCACAATAATTAATATTTATCGTTAATACAAATCATTATGAATAATTTATATTGAACTAATAATATAATTAGAAATATTTTTATTCAAAATACTTATTCTATTTTACCATATTAAAATAAAATAAATTGTATAATTTAACTTAAATTTAATCATGCATAAGTGATGGAAAAATTGATTTTCCAAATAATTTTTTTAATATATTAATGGTTTTTATATCAAATTTAATAAGGAAATTTATTATAATGTAATATATTGGTTTAATAATAATATAATTAATATAATTTTACTTTTTTCTAGTTTTGAAACAAAATTTATCTTTCTAAAATCATTAAATAAAAATATTTTTTTCCAAATAAATCAACAATTTTCACTATTCATTATAAAATTAATACCTTCTAATAATTATATATATCAATATAAAATAATTTCAAATTATTTATTGAAATAATATATGAAATTATTTTTAAATACATTTAAAAAAGTTAAATATATATATTAAAATAAGTGTGAAAAATAGTATAAAACTCTGTTTTGGAAAAAATATTTTTTAAGGAAAAAAATTATTTTATTCTAATATCTTGCTGAGTAAAAAAATTAAATTAATTATAAATTATTTTTTGAACATAAAATTTATAACTTATATTAACAATATTTAATATTGTAAATTTTTGAACTTTAAGATAATATATTTTTCATGAATAATAAATTTTTTTTAAAAAAAATTCTTTCACATTAAAATTATATTTAGTTGTTATTTAAAATAAATTAATAAAATAGAATTAATTATATTCATTTATATAAAACATATTATTTTTAGAATTTATATTTTTCAATTCATACCCCACAATTTAATGACTCGTTTATAAAGGTATACTATAATATGGTTTTCTAAAACTCAATATTGTGTGGAATGAAAGATATAATAGAAAATAAATTAATTTAAAACACATATTTCAAAAAATATTAGGTTGTTACCTGTTAAATAGTGAAGGTCAATTTATTTTCTCGATAATTATTTTTTATGTACAATATCCTAAAGAATGAAAGCATTTTGTCTTATGCATAAAGAATGAACTTGCAAGGAGATATTGTTCGAGAGTTTAATTATTCATAGAGTGGGGTGGAAGAGCATATAGTTTTGTATATCAAGATAGTGTATTTATTTGTTATATGGTCTATTTTTCAAGATACTATGGATTAAAATATTATGATGATGTTGGATGAGACTTTGTGGGGAGATTAAGTGGTGGAGATGATGAGATACTCTGGCCATCATAGTGAACTCCGTAGGGGTGTTTGGAGGATGATCAAAAGTAGATGTTTTCTTAGAGAATGTCATCTATTATATTTTTTATGAATAAGAAATTCATTAATTTTTTCATAGTTAACCCATTTATGTGCATCATGTTATTTCTATGATTTACCATGGCATAATCATGTATATTTGTTGTGATGGGGTGAAGTTTTTAGTGGTAGCATTTGTTGATTCATCTAGTATACTAGTTTATGGAAATTGAAGAAAATGATCCACGAGGTTTATCAATATCATTAGATGTTCCAAAATGTATGTTGGGGGAGATCGATTTAATCATTAGGTTACCTTAGTCCCATAGAGGATTGGAATTTGTTTCATTGAATGTTAATAATTTGACTATTTCATCTTATGTAATTGCTATTAGGTTATCGAGTTCAATGGATATATAAATGTTCATATAAATAAAAGATTCTGTAGATTCATGGGGTACTAATGAAAATGATTTCATATAGGATCCTCATTCTGCCACATGATTTTGGAAATTATTTAACCATTCTATTGCCTTATGATTTTTCTTTTCACTTTATTTCAATTCTATATTGATGAGCATTCATAGTGTACAATCCAGATGTATGATGATATATTATGTTAATGCATACTGGATATCAGGGGATCATTCAAGAGGAACATACACTACATTTTTGAATACTATAAAATTAGATATGACTCATCTATAATAATTTAACCTTTTGGGGTATAGTATGGATGAGTGTGTCATTTTTCATTGTATTGAAACAAGGATGGAGAGTCCATGTCCCATGGTCCTGATGCGGTGTATAGAAAAAAAGAGAATATCTATATGGTTCTGGAGTGGATACAGGGGGAAAATGATAATGAAAATGCCAATTAATATCATATGTACTGGCCTATAATAATAAGGATAATGAAATTTTTTAATGGTTTCCCCTATTTGGGGATATTGTAGGTTTGTTTGGGTGGGGAATATTTATACATTATTCACAGGTCCCTTCTATCTATTATAGAATGCCTTTAGGGTGGTGTATTATTTATTTCTCCCACCACCACTTCATAGAATTAATGATGTATCCCATATTTCTCAACTCGGTTGGTATCTTCATCATAACTCCTTTGTTAATGATAGTGGATAGTTTTATATCAAGGAAAAATGATTGTTAGTAGGGAAACCAGTCTGAATCCATGATCTATAGGAAAAGGTGTTTCATATATGATGAATTGACCTATTTTATTTTGTGTTTTAGAGGGATTATTTTTAACATCCTGATATTTCTAAATGAAAACACTATGTTCAAAATCAAACAACATAGGTCACATCATGCTTAAAAATTGACTACATGTTATAATTTACATTTGATTATCATCACCATGAAATTGGCAGAGAAGTAATTAATGAGACTAAATATATTATGAAAATAATTATTTCACATTTTTATTCAATTAATTCACTGGTTACCAATTAATTATAAATTAAAATAATAACTAATTTAATATAAAGGTTGTGTTTTCCTTAAAAAACAATTTTCATGAATAGAACAGAATTTTATATTTATTTATTTATTAAATAACATTTACTAAAATTTATATATGAAATATATATATTTTTACATCTATTAATTATTTTTTAAAATCACAGAATATTATTTAATAGATTCAGATAAGAATAATACTTTTTTTAATCATAAAATTATATTTTTTAAAATAAATTTTTTCTGCCTTTCAGTGGAATACTTATACTGAAAATATATTATAACTCTTTTATAAATTATATTTGACAAAATAATGATCATTTTTGAAATTTTTATATCAAAATTAACTTATGGTGAAATTTTGATATTTTTATGAGAATTTACATTTTTTAATGAATAATGAAAAATTTAGAATATTAATTGAAAACAACATTATCATCTAAATAATTTATAATGCAAGATTATATATTAAATAGGTTTAAAAGTGAAAATAATTCATTAATACATTAATTAATACATTTAGGATCATTTGAATCAATCTTATATTGAAATTAGATATTAAAATATCTTAAGAACATCAACTATTCACTTTAAAAACATGCTTTCCCATTGCATCTACGAGTTTAATTTTAAATATATTTTTTCTAATTTATATGGTTTTAATTTTTTCATATGTATTTGTTGGAATCACCTATTTGGATAATCCCAAGTCATGCTTCATTCATATAAATCATCTTGTTTCTCTTACAGGATAATCATTTTTGTGAAAATCATGATTATATCAAACTAATTACTATGTACCATTAATGTCATTTTTCTCTTGTTTACGATCACAATGAAAATTTTCACTATGTAAAAAAGTTCACCGGTGTAACGGACACTGATGAAAATGTCACCGATGCAATGGAAAGTGATGCAAAGTCACTGATGCAAATGTCATGGATCCAAAGGTCACAGATGCAAAGGTCATAATGAAATTGTCACATATGCCAAGGTCATAGATGCAACGGTCACCGATACAAAGGTCACTGATGAAAAGGATACCGACACAAGGTCACCGATGCAAGGATACCTATGTAAGGTATCCAATTAAAAGACACTGATGCAAGTCTACTGTTGGGAAGGTTACCACTGAAGGATATTAATGAAAGGTTATCATTGAAGGTTAACGATGAAGGATGTCAATGTGCAACTACTGTTGAAGCCTACCAATGTGAAGGATACCGTTACCAACCTACTTATACTCTTCTAATCTATACATTGTCAAATTATTAAGATTATTATAATGTTCATTTTTGGTAAATTTAATTCTTCTATCATTAATTAATTCAAATTGTTGATATATCAGGAGACTGTATCTGTGGAATATACAAGGTATGAGAAAGACTAATCATGATCTACTTATTCATGTTGTATAACCTCAAATATAAAAGAGAATACCGAGAAAGAAAAGTTTGAAGAGAAGTAAATAAAGAGGAGCACAAGTGAGGGAGCTTATTTTCTATATAAATGAAGATCCATCCAACAAGTACAATGTGAACCCACAAGCATCACAAAGATCATTTGGGACAAACTCACATTTTCCATCTATGTTTTATCTACTCTTGATCAACACAAGAAGTAGAACACTCAATTCCAAAAATCCAGAACCTAGTGTTGTGGCATTCTATTTTAGGAAAAATTCTAGAGAAAGACTCAAATTTTATGTGTATGTCTGTTACACACACACACTGTCTCTTATGCTTGAACTGGAGGATAATGAATATCCTCACATCAAAATTCACTTACATCTTTTTTCTCATGTGTAATTGTGGATGAGACTGTGTGTGGCCTTTATTATTTGTTTTTCCCATGAAGAACCATGGTAGAGGTGGTGAACCCTGGATAGTTTATGAAAACTATTGTAAATCCCGATACAGGCTTTGTATCATGTCTATTTTTAATATAAACTGTTTCGTGGATGGTGATCACCAAGTAGAGTGGATTAAGTATCCTCTTGAGATTGATCCTCTTGTTAAATTTATTGTGCTCAATATTCTTCTTACACTCTCTTTTATCTATTTTCTGCTGCTTATAATTGCTAAAACATTAAAAAAAATTCAGTCACGTCTATAGTTAGTTTTGGTTATTGTGTGTATATTATAATTCAGTAAACATTTTTCAAATACAGATACAGTGTTTTTTACTAATTCAATTGAGGACTAATCACCCATTTAGAAACCTATTGACCAACTAGACATTTACATCTCTACTGCCTTAATTAACTGGGTTGTTTCAATATTTTTTGGGCCATTATAATAATTTTTTGGACGGATATTTTAAGTAGTAACTCAATTCACCCTTCCCCCATCTTGAGATTCCACTCTAACAAACATTTTATTTCAAAGGAATTTAACTTTTGTTGTAACTATCTAGTATGTTTTTCATGTTAATTTTTTTTCAACTGTGATATTTGTTGTGTATTAAAGATCATAAAATTTCTACCATATCTAAATTTCAAGTCCATTAATATTCTAATAAACAATGGATAAAAAATTTGAGGGTGCTTCCAATAACATGACAAATTTATTTAATGGTAATAATATGCTCATTGTAAATTAAAAATGAATGTGTATCCAGATGAAATGTTTCCATAAATCGGGAAAACAATTGAAGAAAAACATGTATTTCCTACTACTGCTAGTGACACATTGTCTTAGTTGACTAAAGGTACATTTAACAATAATTGTAAAGTAATGAATTCATTTTCCTATTCTCTAGGTGGTGATGAATTTAATAGAATATCTTTTTCTAAAATTGTATATGAAATTTTGGATTCTTTAGCTATTTTACCTGAGGGAACAACCAATGTTAATGAAATAAGATTAAATATCTATACTATTAAATATAATAATTTTAAAATGAGGCCTCAGGACCCTAGCACAGAAATATATCAGTAGTTCAATGAAATAGTGAATACCAAGTGTCTAAATTAGAAACTAGTGGACATCAAGGTTTAGATTATAAGATTTCATCGATTCCAACCAGACAGATGAAGAGGATCAACTGTTTCTATCCTTGAATCTTGTGACATAGGAAAGATATAAGTAAATGAACATATTGGAAGACTTGTAATGTACGAATAACATTTTAAGGTAAATTAAGAAGTTGATGATGAACCAGGAGAGAAATCTATTGTATGAATGAGTTCTACCTAAAAGTAAAAAGATATAGAAAAAGTTCAAGCTCTTATAGAAACTTCCACCAGTGATGACTCAGATTCTAACAGTGATGATGAGATGTCACATCTTGTTAGGAGATTCAAGAACTTATACTCAAGAAGAAGTTATTTATAAAATCAAACTACAAAGGAAATATGATAATAATGATCATTATAAAATGGACAAAAAATGGAATCATAACAAAAATTAGATAGACTTTGAAGAGTGTAAACAAAATTTCCATTTAAAGGATGATTTCCCCAAGCTTAAATTTAAGAATAAATATGAACACAAGGGAAAGGGATATAAATAGTCTATGAAAGCTACATGGACTACGTCAGAGGATTTCTCAATTGTATCTGAAACTTCTAAGGTTGAAATAAATAAAAATTAAAACCTATATTTCATGACTAAAACATATAAGGTAACTCCCAATTCCCCTATACCTAATGCTTAATATTCTGGGAATGAAATTAATTCCAAAAATGATGAAAATTTGGCTGAGGATGAACTATTTTAATACTATGGAATGAGTGAGGACACCATTAATGAACATAGGGATACATTTAAATAATTGAAAAGCTAACATGCTTTAGATACTAATTTTATGTTTGATCTGGATATTGAAAATTGGAAATGTGCTTAGATATTAAAAGAAAATACTGAACATAAATTATCATATGAGAAATTAAAGAGGGATTTGGAAAAATTTTCTGCTGGTAGAGACACCATGACTCAATTTATTGGGAAAAAAATTACTCCAAAATTCACAACTTTTATAGAATATCAACCAGAATATAGAAGGATTGATTAAAATAAATTTGTTCTAAAATTAGGAGAGTTCACTACTAGCTCGTTTTCTGGACTATATTTTGAAAAAAAATCACTAAAGGACCCAAAAAAATTTCATGTCCCATAACCTGTTTGTTAATTATAGGAAACATGTGAGACAAGTATGTGTTCCCAAATCATTACTTTTTATCCTCTCTGGACCTAATAAAATAGGCGTACCGAAGTTACCATACACTTAATCAGTTTTGGAGGGAAATTGTCTGAAGAGTTCTTGTAGAACAATATGGTACTTGGATAGTGGATGTTCCACAAGCATGATAGGATACTACTCATAATTCAAGAGCTTAATTAAAGATGAAGGTGGACATGTAACATTCTGTGATAATTAAATAGGGAAGATCGTTAGGTTAGGACAAATTGGTATCCGTAATACCTAATAAATTTCAAATTACATTTGGTTGATAGGTTAAAATACTATTTTGTAATTATCTATAATTTGTGTTATGATGGATTACATGTTAAATTTGAAAATGATTCATGAAATATTTTTAATTTTAATAATTATCTGATATTAACTACTATTAGAAATGAAAATGCTTATGATGTTGATCTAAACTATTTAGCAAAGAAAAATGATTCTTTCTTAAATGCTTTTATATGGAATCTAGGTTATGGCACAAATGACTAGGTCACTATAATGTTCACTCACATAGGACACTAACTAGGAATGGTTTAGTTAGAGACTTATTTAAATTGGAATTCCCACTTAACAAAGTGAGAAATCATTTTAAAAAATTTAAAAAAAACATGAAGTTTGTTTCAAACAAAAGAAATAAGTATCTACTTCTCATCCGCTTGAGTTGGATCATATGGAATTGTTTGGACCATATAGAGTTTCATGATTAAATGGTAATCACTATGTTAATGTTCTTGTAGATTATTTTTTTATATATAATTGGGTATGCTTTCTAGCTGAAAAAATTGAAGCATTCTATTACATCAGTAAATATTCCAAGTGAGTAGAAAATCTTAGTTGACATAGAATTAATTCCTTGAGTAGTGATCATGGTCGTGGGTTTGAAAATCACGAATTTGAATATTTTCTCTAACAAAATGGCTATAATCACAATTTCGTTGCACCAAGAACACCTCAAAAAAATGGAGTTTTTGAAAAAATAAATTGGACACTTCAAGAGATTGACAAGACTATGCTAAATGCGTATAATATACCTATCTATTTTTGGGATAAAGCTGTTAATACATCTTGTTACATAATAAATAGAATCTAAATTAGATATGTTCTTAAGAATACCACTTATGAGATCTTGGGTAAAAGGAAGCCTAATGTTATTTACTTTAGTTTTTTTGTTTTAAACTCTTCATATTTATGATTAAGGACAATCTAGAGAAGTTTTCCTCTAAAAGTGACGAATTAATATTCCTAGGTTACTCAGTCTCTAGTAATGCTTAAGTAGTATTCAAAAAGATAACCAAATGTGTGGAAGAATCAGTTCATGTCAAATTTGATGAAACTAATCCACATGATCCAAAAAACTCTTTTGAAAATATTTTGGAAGATATGACAATTTTGATCATTATTGAATAAGACAATGATCCCATAGTAAAAAAAATCAATTCTGGAAATTTTCTGGAATCTATACATGGTCAATCAGAACTTACATATAATAATGCGGAGTCTAGCTCAACTCTTTCTAGTGGTATTATAACTATAAATAGTCATCCTTTAGATTATGTAGTAGGTGATTTAAATAGAGTTACACAAACGAGAACTTCTTTGAAAAACTAGGTTGAACATCAAGCCTTTATTTGACATCTTGAACATAATAATATCAATGAGGAAATAAATTATTCATTTTGGGTAATATCTATTTAGGAAGAATTAATTCACTTTTAATGAAACATGGCTTGGGAATTAGTAGAAATACCTAAAGAGACTTTTACCATAGGTAATAAATGGGTGCTAATAAATTATGTTGATAACTCTATAAACATAGAAAGAAACAAGTATATACTACTTGCACAAGGATAGAGTCAAGAAGAAGGAATGGACTATGATGAAACCTTTACACAGGTAGCTAGACTATAATCCATTATGGTACTTCTTGATTATACAACTCATATGAATTTCAAACATTATCAAATGGACATCAAAAGTGAATTTATAAATGGGTACATAGTTGAGGATGTATTTGTTGAACAACCCCATAGATTTACGAATCCCCTTTTTTCAGATCATGTCTTCAATATTTTAGAGGCCCTATATGGTCTGAAAGTAGCTCTACGATATTGGTAGTATAGACTTAGTTCCTTTCATATTTAAAAATATTTTACTAAAGGAATAGATGAACCTATTATTTCTTTGAAAAGGATTTCCAAAGATTATAATAGTACAGATTTATGTAGATGACATTATTTCTTGATCCTCAAAAATACTTAATGTACTGATTTTACGATAATGATTCAAGAAAAATTTGAAATGTGTTTAAAGGGGTAACTTAAATTTTTTCAGGGATTTCAAGTTTTTCAACATAATTATGGTATTTTATTTAATTAGAGTAAATAAACTAAGGATAATTTGAAATTTTTTGGTTTGGACTGCAATAAATGTAGTGATACACCATTGAGACCCACCTCTAAGATGGATTCTGATTAAATAGGTAAACCAGTGGATCAAACCAATTACAGAGGTATGATTTGTATTCTGCTCTATCTTACTACTAGAAGACCCAATATTTTTTTTAGTTTATGCATGTGTTATTACTTTCAATCAAATCCTAAAGGGTCTCATTTAACTATTGTGAAATGTATTTATAAATATCTCAATTATACTAAAAACATAGGACTATTTTATATATAAGGACAATCATTTGGTTTAATAAGTTATTCAGATGGTGATTTTTATGGTTGAAAGTTATATAGAAAGAGCACCTCTGGTACATGTCAAATTTTAGGCATGTCACTAGTTTCATGGTTTAGTATGAAACAAAATTCGGTTGCATTATATACTGTTTAAGCTGAATATATAGGAACTAGTAGTTGATGTGCTAAAATTATGTGGATGAAAAAAACTTTATTAGACTATGGATATAAATTCAAATATTTCTATATAATGTGTGATAATTCAATTGATATTAACATCTGTAATAATCCAATATCGCATGTTAGTAAAAAGCATATTGATGTGAGACATCACTTCATGAGAGATCATTATCAAAGTGGTCATATAACTCTTGAAATCATTAGCACAGAACATCAATTGGTTGATATATACATAGGGAATTTGAATTTAGAGAGGTTAAATTACATCAAACATGAGTTAGTAATGATAAAATATTATGGTTTAGACCTTTCTATTATGAACCTCACTGATAGACCACACCATTGGACCTCATCGTTGGAACCTCACCGATAGACCACACCGTTGGAACTCACCATTGGAACCTCACTGATATACCCCACTATTAGACCTCGTCGTTGGAACCTCACCAATAAACCTCACCATTGGACCTCACCATTGGAACATCATTGATAGGCATCACCGTTGGAACCTCAATGTTGGACCTCACTATTGGAACCTCACCGATTGACCTCGTCGTTAGGAACCTCAGCGATAGACCTCACCTTTATGAACCTCACCATTAGGACCTCAACGATATACCTCTCTATTGTCACCTTACTAAGAGTTTAACTTTTCCAAGACATTCACTACAGGAATCTAAAACATTTTCAATATTAATTATTTCTTTTATATGATTTGTTTTTTGATCCCTAAGTGAAAAAATTAAAGAACATACCATATTTTGATCCACCTCTCTCCCGAACCTCTAGCTATTTACCCTAATAACCTCACCTTCTACAGAAACCCTCGATCACCTCCAGATTGAAATGGAATTATTGAAGCGGCCATTGTACAATGATGATGGGGATGCACTGAATACAAAAATTCCTTGAGCTATGTCGAGTAGTGGAAGCCAGGCCGTCCCAAATCTGATCAACCTTCATCTGTCGAAGAAGGACATCATGGTTGAAAAAGAGCTATGTTCTGATCGGTTTCTCACAAGTAGATCTTTAGTGTTGAAGGAACTTGATGCTCAAGGCTTGGTCGAATGCCCTGCAAACATCAATGTACCATATTACCTGAATCTTGTGAAGGAGTTCTATGAGTTTTTGAAATTTCAATAGTCTGATAATGAAAATAGAATGTCTTCAAGATTAAATTAAGTAAGTGTGAGAATCTCCTCTATTGAATGGGTTGAGTGCTTGAGAGTGCCACATGATGGGATTTATGATTACTACTCAAGAGTGGTGCCTGCCACTATTGAGTTCTTCTGCAATGATAAAACCTTAACCGAACTGATAGGGTGAGGTATGCCTTGGAAAGTCATTCCTACTGAAATGGAAGGTGAATACAAGTTGTTTTTTATGAATGTCCAACATGTTTCGAGTCATAGAAGAGAGACTTTTCTACCTTGTAATTTTAGGATTTATTTCATCTGTATCTATTGAAGCATGAACATAGGATAAATTTGTGAATAATTTTGATGATTGAATTAGAGGATATGAAAAAGACCAGTTCCTAGTCCAATGCATTGTTTCATGATAGATTTTTAACCATGATGTTTAAGGTGAAAGGTGTTGCTAGAAACAAGGAGGGAACCGGTGTAGTGAAGGAAAATTTCTACATTACAAAGGTGATTTTTAAGTTGATGAAGATAATTTGGAACCCTTTGAAGATAATATGGGTGCATGATGAGGATAAGATATATGAGGAATTAAACCATGTTAATCATCTTAAAAAGACTAAGGATAAGAGAGATCTGGTTCTAAAGCATGATGAAGTGGAAACCATATATTCAGATGAAGAATAAGAAGTTCTTATTGTGCCAGAAATAGAGGATTCTCTTATATATGAGAGGATTGATCCAGACCATACCTCAAATACTCATGCTAATACTGTAGGTGATCCCACTCCAACAAATATATTTTCTTTAAGGGACACACTCATAAGGTATAGTGATTATGAAGAGACTAGTGAAGAAGCAGGGGAAGAAAATATCTAAATAGGCATTAGAGAGAACTTAGTTGAAGAAGAGGACACTAAATCTAATCATGAAGACATTGAGACAGCTGCTGGTGAATGTGAAGAAGAAGGACTAAGTCTCAGTCCCTTGATAGTGCATACATAAATGGATGAAAATGTGGATGAAGAGGTTGATGATTCGGTAGATGTTGGATTTGTTTTGGATGTTGTTGAAGATTCTGTTGAGGGTGTGTTAGTGGACCCTTCTGTTGATGTAGTAGATTAAAGATATA
Organism: Viscum album; assembly: GCA_963277665.1. Lineage (NCBI taxonomy): Eukaryota > Viridiplantae > Streptophyta > Magnoliopsida > Santalales > Viscaceae > Viscum > Viscum album. Next base: position 1,100,991,807 of record OY728157.1, read on the forward strand.
TGGATGAGGTGAATATGATTGAACATGAGAATACTCAATGTGAGGGGGAGGAACTTGTTTCCACATATTTTTTTGATGTTTCTCATGGGATAGAAGACTAGTAGGAAGACCATGGATTTGGGGTTTTGGTTTAGACTATAGGGATTTTGATGATGACCAGCCTATCAGAAGTCCTCCAATCACTACTACTAGAGAGACTAATATTATGTGGTAGTGGTTCTATTCACTCGATACTATGTGACGATGTATTATTTGGTATCAATAAATTAATATATGAAGAGCCACATTGAAGTGAGATTTGTTGGGGTAGAGAGGTCTATGACTCACAATCAAGAAGTTGTAACTTATATAGTAGAAAGCCTACTTTCTACCTCCCACTCCATCCTGCTATAGTAAGTAAAGGACTATCATGATTCTTTTCAGAACCATGGAGGATTCTATGGAATCTATGAATCAGTCTATTGCTAGTTTAGAATCCTATATGGATTCAAGGGCTCAGGCGAAGAATGATCTTCAATATATTATAAGTGTGGTTCAGAAAATGGTCACTATATTTGAGGACATTAAAAAGTCAATGGAGACACATGTGAGGGGACAAGAGGATGATTTGAAGATGATGTTCAATGGGCTAACCAAATCCATTAAGGATACAATGGCTTTAATTATGACACCTATGGGTGCATCTGCTTCATTTTTAGCTACTACCCATATTGATTTATAATCTTTCAGATCATTTTTCAAAGTAGAAGCATAGAAGTTCTCTTGTGCCAGTACCTCAGACGCTCAATCTATGACTCAGGTTATTTCTAATACTAGAGAAATCCATAATCTTGTGGGGAATTATTTATGGGGAGTTTCTCAGGATCAGAATGCCATCAAAGAGCTAGTTGATTTCGACTATAAAACGGTTTATAATAAGCATTAGATTGATGGTAACATTAAGATACTATTGGATAACATGAAAATTCCACCTATCACTCAGGAATTTAAGAATCAAGTTAGCCGGATTTCAGAGTTGAATTCTACTTTAGAGAGTTTCTTTGAGAATAAGGATTAATTTATTTCATACATGTAGACAGGAGGAAATACTATTTTGGATTTCAGAAGTTTTATTTTTCCCTTCCAAGTGGAGTACACTCCCATCATTGTTCCTCGAGCACTACCTTCTACCTCTACTGCTTCATGATCTACCAATTTAGCACTAATGATGAATCCTACATAGGCAATCAAAAGCTTGAACCCTATGATTCCTCATAGATATTTTCACTACTGGTCCACTGATGCTTCTGTTGCAGCTCCTCCAACCCTACAGACTGTCATACCTAGGACTATCCCTCCATCTTCATATCCTGACTCCTCAACTACCAATGAAAAATATCCCTTAGACATATCTAATGTGGACTGAATGTGGGATGTCTTAAATGATAGGGATCTTTGTAACATTTTTTCATATTCTACTATTGCTTCATTGATGGAAAACCTTCTTCTGTATCTTTTTGTCTTTTATTCATTTTGTTAATCACAATGGTGGAGAAAAAGGCCATGTTACATGTTTGGATTATGTTCCAAGCTTCCCAAACTGAAGGGAGAAGATTTTTTTAATATTCATTAAACTATTTTCAAATATATTCTCATAATGAACATTTTTCAATTTTATCAAAACACACCTCTAATGATATTTAGCAAATGTGATTAACCATGATTCAAATATAGTAACATAATATTTGATTATTAAAAAAGAGGATATTATTGGAATCACCTATTTTGATAATCCCAAATCATGTTTCATTTATATAAATCATCTTGTTTATATTACAGAAAAATCATTTTAGCGAAAATAGTGTTAATATAAAAGAAATAACTATGTAATTTTAATCTCATTGATCTTTTGTTTAAGCTCACAATTTATAATTTGACTAAGTAAAAAAGGTCACTGATGCAATGGTCACCGATTCAATGTTCACCAATTCAATGATCACCGATGAAATGGTCACCGAGGAAAAGGCCACTGATGAAAAGGTCACAGATGCAAAGGTCGTCGATGCAATGGTCATGCATGCAAAGGTCATCGATTCAAAGGTCATCGATGCAAAGGTCATCGATTCCAAGGCTACCGATGCAAGGTCACCGATGCAAGGATACCAATGCAAGGTTACCGATGAAAGGTCACTGATGCAAGGATACTATTGGAAAGGTTACTGCTGAAACTAATTGAAGGTTACCGTTGATGGTTATCAATGAAGGCTATCGATATGCACATATTATTAAAGCCTTACATTGTGAAGTCTACCATTTCCAGTCTTCCAATACTCATCTACTCCATAATTTTTCAAATTCTTAAGATTATTCTAACAGTCATATTTTGTAAATTTAATGTTTGTGACATTAATTAATGATGATTTTATACTTATCAAGAGACAGTATCTGGGGACAGTGTGATGTACAATAATGACATCACATGATCTACTTAATCCTATTGCCGAACCTCAAATATAAAAGTGAATATTGAGGACGAAAAGTGTGTTCATAAGAAATGAAAGTGGAGCACATGTGAAGGAACTTTTTTTCTAGACAAAAGAAGAACCATCTAGCACATACACTATGAACCCACAAGAATCACGAATATCATTTGGGAAAAACTCACTTCTTCCATATCAACATCATCAACTCTTGATCAGCACGAGAAGTAGAACACTCATTTCTTGAAAGGTTGATCATGGATTTGCGACACTTTGTTCTAAAGAAAAACTACTGGAGAAAGACTAGAACAACAAATTCATCATTCCAAGGAGTCTATAGCTAAACTAAAAACACATTGAACTTTATAAACTCAAGAATACAATCTTATCACTATTGTGTTACTTCAATTTACATTTCTGAGAAGGGTGAGTTTCAATTTGTTACACACACATTCTTTTGTGATTGAACTAGAGAATACTAAATATACTCACATCAAACTTAATAGACATCTTATTTTACACATATAACTATAGAAGAGACCATTTGTAGTCTGTATTGTTTTTTATCCCATGAAGAACTATGGGAGAGGGTTTGAACATTGGATTGATTGTGAAAACTGTTTTAAATCCCAATACAGGATGTGTATCATGTTTATGGTTATTATAAACTGCATGGTTGTTGGTGATCACCAAGTGGAGTGGATTAAGTCTATGCTTGAGACTAATCCTCTTGTTAAACTTTAATGTTCTCTATATATTTTTACACTATTTTTTATATATTTTCCAATTATAATGGCTAAAACATAAATCTTATTTTCATTCTCATTGATAGTTAGTTTTGGTTAGTGTGTGTATATGTTTAATTTAGTAATCTTTTTCCAAATGTTGATGAAGTGTTTTGAACTAATTCAATTGAGGACTATTCACCCTTTGAGAAACATGTTTACAATCTAGACATTTATATCTCTACTTCCTTAATTTACTGGGCCGTTTCAATATTAGGGGGATCATTATAATAATGTTTTTTAAAAAAAATTAAGTAGGAACCCAATCCCCCCCCCCTCGAGATTCCACTCCGACCAACAATATACATTGTTTATAACCACATGCTCCAAAATACTTTTTTTGTTCATTTTCAATTTTAGCATCAAAAAATTTCCCTTCATAAAAAAATTATTTATTGTTTTATAGGTAAAATAATTAAAAAATTTAAAGTTAAAAGGTAAATGCATGAAATACCTAAAAATTACAAAATTTAATGGGAGTTTTAGGTATTTTTTAACATTAAATTACAATAAAAACATTAATTATTAAAAAATTTAATTGTAATTAATGAAACCCAAATGTGGTATTTTATTATAAAGTAATCATTATTTAATCTCATAAAACAACCCTTCCTCAAGAATAAATACCACACATCATAGCCCCTTTTATCCTAAAAATCCTTGAAGATTCTAAATTTCCTATAAAACAATTTCTCTACCCTACTCCCCTGATGTCCAAATTCTTATAGAATCATTTAAATACCATTTCCATAGTCATTAAGAGATCCTCCCATGAGGTGGTATTCAAGAGATAATTTTCAAAATCTACCTCTCTTAATTTCTTTTTTTCTTATACTTTCTCCTCACCTCATTCATCAATGAAGGAGTTATATCTTAATAATCATTTATAAAATTTAATTTTATGTTATATTGTAATATATATTTTGAATCATTTTTATTATGTCCTCTATTTCAAAGAAATAATATTATTTTCTGAATTATGGAAGATAATCAACATCATGAATAATGATTATTCTTTTTCCATTACAACATTCAATGATTTTAAAAAAAACATTATTAGGGATAACTAATTTTTTAAAAATTATATTATAACTAATTTAGTTTAATGGAAGAATTATATAGATAGAATGTTAAATAAAATAACCCTAATTTGGTGTTGTATTAAACAAGACTAATTAAACTGAACATTTATTATTAATATTTTTATCAAATGAATCATCATCATGTAATATAAAAATATGTGACATGGAACCATTTAAACATATTTAGGTTCATGAATACCATTTAATTACACTTATGGAATATTATTTATACTATTAATAACAATCCATAACTATATACCAATGAAAATTCCATGGGACCCCAAAAGAAACACTCCTGAATGATGAAATTGGTGTTTATAGAACATCGAAATCACCATAAGTCTATATTAAAATTTATAATAAATATAATATAGGTTTAAATTGATAGTAATTAATTAATAAATGAATCAAATTTTATTGTTTAGTATATTAAGATCATGAGAATATATTATTTACATAATGTACAGGGAATTCATAACCCAATTTCTATTCCTTAGGTAAAAAGTATTCTTATTAATAATATTTTGTTAGACATGACTTATGTTTTAGTTATGTTAAATGTTGATTCAAAATTCATTTATTTCCATGACAATATAATTACATGTTCTTTATGTCTTTATTACTTATTTGTATTCTTCGTCCTTGTAATTTTTTTATAATGTTATACCCTTTAAATAATGTGCTATGATTCAATACCATATTTACTCCATTAATATTCTTTTAAGCCCATCCATTTGGTTTATTTACAAACCAATTTATCCAATAATATTATAGGATATCAAATGGAGTTATGATATCATAAGTAGATTAATAATAGAAATATTTTATTATGTATCTATTCATCTGAAGACATTAGAATACTTGATCAGTGGTTTTTATTATATGGATTCTTATGCATAAAAGCATGTAATAATAAGCAAAAAAAATTACAGTTTTTATATTTTTAGTTCCCAATAATCAATGAAAATGTTCATCAATTCCTGATTATTCTAAAAATAATAATATGTTCACCCCATGTTGATATAATTGGCTGAATGTTTTTTTGACATCCCCATAGAATTTCTTCGTCAATTCTTGTAACTAGATGAGGGCTATTCTATCGAAAGACGTTGAAAAAGTTTTAGCTCCCTAAATTAGTTCCACTTATGATTTGGTGGAATACTTGTAGAATATAATATAATAACATAGAAAATATACCAAAAATTAATCATATAATTGGTGTTGTGTTTATACCCAAAAATATAGACAACACCACTTACAAATCGGAAGTAAGAGCCCTACAATGGATCTTATTTCTATAAAAAAATATTTATTGGAGAAATGATAGACGTTATTAGGATGCATTGAAATATCAAAACTTTCTTCCCGACAATAGAAATTGATTTTATATTTATGTCAATAAATCCAATCAACTCGAGAAAACATCAAATTCTACCTGAGGGACAATAAAGATATTTTCAAGAAGAAAAATTTAACATTAAACAGTTTATGTATCATATACTACCATTATTGATATAACTACTACTTAATTTTCTAGTCATTGGGGATTGGAAATAAAATTCATAAATACATTTCATGATATAATGTAATTTATATATATACTCTCAAATAAGATATTTCAATATTTTATTATACCAATAACCAATTCAAATTTCATTAATTATATTCATTCAATTAGTAAAATCAAAATAGTCAGAATGAAACATAGGGATTTTTTATTTGATTGATCAATAATTCATAGTATGTATAAATTATGAAACCATTAGTTTTTCCAAGTTCAATCATGGTAATTATTTATTGAAATCCTTCATGATGGCTCATTACGTTTTGGTGAATTTATAAAACATATCCCACATGAAGTTCAAACCATGTGTCCATCAAGGCTCATTTTCATGCACAAGGTGATAATCGAGTCAAATCCAAGGTCTCCATTTGAGAGGTATTACCAAAAGGTATAACTATTCCATAAAAACATCCACTTTTAGTATCTTTATGGTATGTAATTTCTATAAATGCACAAATTGTATCTTTAAAAAAAATTCATCCCATTTTCTTCAACATTGTCTTTTCTATACGGTTCTCACTAAAATTTTCTAGATTCTACAATACAATGGTTATATAAAAAATTATCTTAAACCAAGTATATCATCCCACAATCATCATATATTGATATCACATATATATAGATGTATATGCATTACATATCATAATGATCCATTTCTAAATCATGTAGTTACAGTATGATTAAAAAATGGATACAAAAGCCACTTCTTATTAAGTGATATATATCACGTCGTCACAATTTTTTCTTAATTTGATCCCCTCTTAGACACATCAAACATAAGATTTTTCCTCATATAATTGGGAATGGAATAATAAGAAAATGTGTGATAATATTTTTTTATGGGTAAAATATGGAGGTATCAATCATTACATAAGAATAACATTAACATAATTCTATTAGACCATGAGATTAACATTTGAAAACCATACCCAAGAAATCAAAGATCGCAATCTATATTCCAAGCATAAAGAATTGTATTTCCAAAGATATGAATCAAACTTGAATAAAAGAGAATAAAACTGTAGAGAATATCATTGGTATATTATATAAAATTGCATATAAAACATAATCTTATAACATTTTAGACATGTATAAATAGAATCTTGTTCACTCATTAAGTTAAGGGCATGAAATATGGCCCACACATAAAATAATGAACATGGAAACCCATTTTACAAGTTATTTCATTTACATAAAATAAATTTCCTTATATAATATTATATATATGAAACCAAGGTCTATGTATATTCTTATGTATTTGAGAATCGTGACCATATATGATATTGAAAACATAAAACTAAGTCCACACATAACATATTCACCTAATGAGTAATCCATATTTAAATTTTTTATTAGATATCTATATTATTACTCAACCACCAATTATATAATGATTATCCCTTCATATATGTTTCACCATATCATACTTCCATTATAATATTTCATAACTATTGAAGATGAAAAGGGTTTCATTAAAATTTTATTATTTCATTACTCATGTAGAAGAAACAGGTAATGTAAACATCATAACACCATAAACATAAAAAACAGAGAAAATTATTATGGTATCCTTGGATCATATAATTATTAATTAATAATTATAATATAGTGTCTTTTAAATGATTAATGAATATAATATTAAATTATATTTAAAAAATTATTTTGGAAAATAGAATTCCCAACATAAAACTCATAATTTTATACTAAAAAATCAAAAAAATATTTACAAAAAAAATCAATGAATCTAAAAATGGAAACATAAAATAAAATTGTAATTTCATGGATTGTTAATTGTGGTGGGAATTTTTTTCCTGTCGTATGAGTTAAACCAAATATTCCTTTCACGATTTTAGTAAAAATTCAAAGATTATGTCACTTAAAAATTAAAAGGATGATTCATTAATAAAAATTTGTTTAAAATATAAAACACGTGTAAAAATTAATTAAAACATTCATTAGACAATTTTAATAAATTTTCAAATCATTTTTAGAGGATATGTGTATGGAATAAAATGAAAATTTATTGGAATGTTAAATAATGTTAGTTTCCCATTATTATAATATTTTAATCTATTGAGTATAAAAAGAGAAAAAAATGCAAACCATTTATTATTTAATAAATAATATAAAAATATAAAAATTTATGAGTTTATTGAGAGATATATAATAAAAATTTATCCTTGTATGAACATTTATAAACTATTATAATAATTACTTAGATTGCAACATAAAGTCATCTCCACCTTGGAATATTCTGATTTATAAGTCCCATAAATGTAATTAACAGAGAACGATATATTAAACTCTATAAAATAAATCTTAATAATCATAAATGATAATGTTAGTAGTTATATAATACAAATAATAAAACATGGTGTGAATATGACATGTGTCCCACAAAAATAAATGTGAGATCAAAATCTCTTACATCAAATCTCAATTTTCACAATTCACATTCAATAATACTATACAATGAATACAGTTCTTTTATATATCTATTATATAATCATGCACATATATATAAAAGCATTAATTAATTACTTGTTACCTTTCATTATTCATTCATTAACAAGTTTTTGTTTAAAATCTTTGTTTTTTGGTATTAAATTAATTTCTTCATATATGATTTGGTTTTGTAGTATTGGTATATATAAATTTATCATAATTATATCATATACAGAAATTTAATTGCTATATAAATATCTTATTAATTCTTTATTTATATATTTTATACCTCCCTAAATGATTTAAAAAATAAAAATAGAAATCTTAGAGATAGTAAGATGTATAGTTACTTAAATATCAATTCGAGATTTTTTTTCAATGGAAAAAAGAATGGTAAATATTTAGTAAAATTAATGAAAAATTTCATTATAAAATATGTAGTATTTATTAATAAAAGTATCTTTATTTTCATCGATTTAATGATAGAATTAAAAATGAATCACATCACTTTATGTAGTTAGTCGTTTAGACCTAGGCACAAGAAACATTATAGTTTCTCAAGGGATTAAAAAGTAATTATGTAGATGTGATATTACAATAATATAAGTATAAATATTTCATTAATTTAATATATATATATATATATGAAATACATCATCATATGCACAAGTAACTGGTGTTGATGGAAATTTTGTTACATTAGTTCGTGAAGCTGTTGTCAGTCGTATCAAAGATTGAAGTTTTCAATTATAATGACCCATACATTACATACATTGTTAATACATCAAAATTGAAGTAAACTTATTACAACATATAACAAAACCATGAAAGGACCGTATAGGTATAGTTTCTTTAGAAACTGGGAAACATAAACAACTGGTTCATAAATCATCTACGTTATCTCCCATTTATTTCATCATATCTAGAGTCCCTTTTGGCATATCCTACTTAATTACCTTCTTCCTGACCCGGGGAAAGAAAACATAAAAAAGGGTTATCTCAAATGCCCATTAAGGGTAAAAAAAAAGAAATATCAATCACATCATATTCATAAGAACATATCATTTTTGAAATCTTAACCTACAAAAGAGATCATAATTTCATAACATGGGATAAATCATAGTAGTGAATTGTAATCCCAATAATCATAACATAAAACATGAAACTTTCTGTTATATGCACATAATCATAGAGAATCATATATTTGTAGTCAAGAATCATTTCCAAGACTACCTTAGCGGACAAAGTCCATTTCTGAACCGAGTTCACTCCTCGTTTCAGTCCTGTTTCACTGAACCGGATTAACATGTCGTTCCAGCCATGTCTATCTCATGAGATATAAATCATTACAAAATAAATTGGTGGGAGATATAGGTCCCACCAATCTCATAATGATACCATTATTAGGTGTTCCACAAAATCATAAATCATACATCATTGCATAACCCATGTAATGAAAATGGGATTCTTAAACATCATGACATCATAAAACAATTCATATAAGATAAAGGAATTCATAAAAATAATTACATCACAAAATAATCAAATAAATGTAATAATAGGGATATAAACGGAACCTTATATTATATTAGATGGAAAATAATTTTGATACAACACTTGAACTCCATTCTTGAGGAAAATTTCCTTTCTACATAATTTTTTTTCCTTTCTTAACATGTCATAGAATTTTAAACTAAAAGAATTTGATTAAAAATAAACTAGAAAACTCGTAAATGAAGATGCTTGTAAATAATGTTTTAAAAATCCATTCAGGCCGTATAAGTTAAAAAACATTCTTCTGGTACTTTTTTCCGAAAATTCAAAAAGCACCTCGTACGAAAAACGAAAAAAGATTCAATTCATATCTTTTACTAAAAACTCACCTAAGGGTAAAATTGGATTTAAAAAATTGTAGTTGGATGAAAATAATATTACATATTAAGGAAACATGGATGTGGATGATAAAATACACCCCAGTAAATACCAAAGTATAAACAATCTCGGATAAAAATGAAATTGTGATATTTTCCCTTACCTTAGGTTAGATTTGCTTCATATGTGTCCGAACCTCATGTATAATGATTTAAATAATGTCATTGACTTATTCCAGAATCATACTTATTTGTATGATATCATATATGGTCATATTCATATCTTCATATTAGTAATATTTCAATGCTACTTGTTATTCGGGTGTTTATTACTTTTTGTTCTTATGCGTGTTTTGTCGAATAAATTATTATTCTTATTTTTAGGTTATAGATACATAATTTACAGAATGGTATTAGTGTAATATATATCATATTCATTCATTCAATTCATTTATATAATCATTATGCAATAAAGATCATGTAGAACGAGTCGCATCACATCCTGGAGACGGTATTCCGTACGTACGCAAGAGCGATGATATCATTCCCATGATCGTGGAATTGTATTAGAGTGTATGTATACTATTTCAGAATCAATAAAACTTTATAATAATCATATATATTTATTCTTTACACCATTATACCCATCCACGTAAGGTGGTGTTGGAAAATGGATTACACCATAGCGTGGAGACGGTATTCTGTAAGTACGCACGAGTGGTGATTTCGTGTTCTATAGGATGGATAGATAGTGAAATATGGTTGTTTCATAATTATAATAAAATATCAGTATATGAGTGAAACTGATGTTATTACTTCATAATAAAACAACATAATAAGACGAAGTGGAAGAAGAAATAAAGTTGAAAGAATCGGTAACAGACATTACCTTTTCTTTGAAGTGCCTTTTTGAGACCTCCTTTTTAGGCAATAAAATTGGTCTTTTAAGAAGACCAGGACCTCTAGGATGTTTCTAAGAAAATTAAAAGGAGAATTTGGCAGCATTTCGACGAGCATTAAGGCTCAATGTGGTGTGAGGAAGAGAGGGAGGAGGTGTCTTTTTATAAGGGGAGAGAGGGGCACCTTTGGAAAAACTAAAAATATTATTTTATTATAAAGTCATATTCGGTTTTTAATAGCTCCAAATTGATTTATTTCGAAGATAAAATAGGGATGGGTGGAAATACTCTCATCTAATCGAATTTAGACAAGTTTAGATTTCTATTTTAACCATATCATTTAGATTTAACTTTAAGTTAGATAATTTAACTTTTATCGTGTCTTCTAGTTTTCTAACACTATAAGGTTAATATACATACTATAACAATCCATATGAACCCCAAGTTGTTTATTAATAATATATATAACGTTATCTAAGTCATTTTTCCGAACCTTTGATTTTTAGTAATAAAATAACAATTAATAATATAATATTTGTTTTAAAAACAATTTAATGTCAATTTTGACACTATTTGGTAATTAATTTTTGTGAAAATCATAACAGAACGATTAGTTAGAAAAATATTAATTAAATCAATAATAACATGTCATATTAACATAGAAAATTATTTTAATTCATAAAAAGTCTCAAATTACGTTTATTTAGGTATTTATAACATCAATTATGTCAATATTTCAATAATAATATATTTATTACATCATCAATGTGTCATAAATAAATTTTCTTATTTAAAGTCTAAAAATTAAAAATAAAATACCATTATGTATGAAATCTTTTTATCTTTCTAGTTAATATTTATAATTAAATTTATCTTATATTTAACCATATATTAAAAATCATTTAGTTATTAAACATTGATTTTAACTATTTTATCCCTTCTTTAAATAAATTAATTATAAATGTCCTAATCTAATACAAGTGGGAATAAATGGAATTATTTTATTCATAAGTTTGTTTTTGGTTTAATTACACATATAAAATAGAATTAAGACATGTGTTAGTGTAATAATAATATCATTTTTACCCTTAATTACCCTTTTTAATTTTTAACCGTGGTAAAATAAACTAAAAAGTTACTATTCAAAAAATATTATTTTCATCCTGTTGAACCACACTTTAGTCCTTGATATTACCCATGTCTCACGGATTTTCGAAATTCCACTCACATAAGCGGTAAAATTATATTTTATGTGAATTTAAAAATCCTCCTCGGAGGTGGGAAAAAGACGGTGAAAAGTTAAATAAAATTCTTATATATCAAAAATTATTATAAAATGACTTCAATGAATTGCATTGAACTTAAATAGATATTATGTATCAATATTGACCTAAAATAAATTTAAATAAAATAAATAATTATTTAAATAAAATGTCGGTTTTAAAATAGTAACCCAGAGTTTTCACTATTCATCAAAAATTGAATGTTTTTTGAAAAGTGCCAAAAATTTACACTAGGCTAATTTCGATATTCCGGATCCAAAAATGAAGTCCATTTGGAAAAATAATATTTACAAAATTTTAAAAAGTGGGTAATACTATTCATAACGGCTTGTTTAAATAATAATTTAATATCATATCGTTCTTTAGTAAATCTCGGTATTGAGTACGACGCAAGCTATCGAGGAAGGTCGCGATTGTGTGTAAAGAAATTCAAGCTAGTGTTGTGTGTAGTGAAATATTCCTTTGATGATTTATATAAAAACAAAATATTTCTCATAAATGTCTCGGTTGTTACATTCTACCCCCCTTAAAATGAATTTTGTCATCGAAATTCGTCACTTTGTAATAAACAGATGAGAATACTTCTCCCTTATCCTATCATCAAGAACCCATGTAGCTTCTTCTAATAGGTGGTTCCTCCATAAAACATTCACCAAGTGAGTGGTCTTGTTCCGTAGGAATTTTTCACTACGATCGAGAATCTCTGATGGCTGTTCTACATAAGAAAGAACTTGATCCAGCGGTACAACTTCTGAGCTAAGTACATGTAAAGGATGTGGTATGTACTTTCTCAGGAGTGATACATGGAACACATCATGAACTTGATAGAGATTCGGTGGAAGCACAAATCGGTGAGCTACCTTCCCAACATGGTCTAGTATATCTAAAGGACCGATATATCTAGGGCTCAGCTTTCCCTTCTTTCCAAATTTCATTACTCTATTCCAATGAGATATTTGTGAGAACACTTTATCACCCACTTTAGACTATAGGTCCTTCCTTAGGTTTTCGGCATAACTTTTTGTCGACTCTGAGCAACTCTAATGTGTTCTTGAATAGATCTGACCTTTTCTGCCATCTCATCAACAAGATTTGTTCCTAATAGCTTTCTATCCCCAACTTCATCCTAGTATGTTGGAGTCATGCATTTCTTTCCATAGAGAGATTCATAAAGAGCCATCTTAAAACTGGAGTGAAATCTATTATTATAAGAAAATTCCACCAAAGGTAAATGTTGATCCTAACCACCTTTGAAATCCATAGGGCAAGCTCTCAACATATCTTCTAGAGTTTTAATTGTTCTCTCAGACTGACCGTTTGTCTGAGGATGATATGAACTGCTGAAACTCAACTCTATATCCATAGTATGCTGAAGACTTCACCAGAACGTCAAGGTAAACTTCAGATCTTGATCAGATATAATATAAAGTGGTACTCCATGCATTCTTACCACTTCCTTAACATATATACTAGAAAGCTGATCCAGATAGAAATACTCTCAAATAGAAATGATGTGTGACGACTTTGTAAGACGATCAACTATGACCTAGATAACATTATTTCCATTGGATGTTTTAGGAAGACCGGTGACAAAGTCCATAGTGATGTTTTCCCATTTCCATTATGGTATGGGTAATGGTTCTAACATCCCCTTAGACTTTTGTCTCACAACTTTAAATTTCTGACAAACCAAGCATCGAGAGACATATTTAGCAACATCTCTTTTCATGCCATTCCACCAGAAGTACTCTTTCAGGTCCCTATACATCTTCGTGCTTCCTGGATGAATAATTAATGGATAACTATGAGCCTCATCCAGCAGCTAATTTTTTAATTCTGGTATGGGGGGAACACAAACCCGATTCTTGAACTTTATTATCCCATCACAATCAAGGTTTAATTCAGGAACATTTCTCTCCTTTTTTTGTAACTCTAAATCTTCTTTCTGTGCCTCTATAATCTTCACATGTATAGATGGTTGAACATTCATTTGAGAAGGATATGATTTTTACCCTTCCATTATAATTCTAAGATCCATCCATTGTAAATCCATAAATATTGGATCTTTTGTGATCCTCATCATGGATAATGTATCACGGTCTTGTCTACCTAATGCATCTTCCACCTTGTTTTCTTTCCTAGGGTGGTAATGAATTGAGCAGTTGTAATCCTTAATCATCTCTAACCATCTTCTTTGGAGCATATTCAGCTCCTTTTGTGTGAAAATATACTTTAATCTTTTATGATCAGTATAAATATCTCACCTTTCTCCATAAAGATAATGCCTCCAAATCATTAATGGAAGGATTATAACAGCTAACTCTAAATCATGAGTTGGGTAATTTTTCTCATGGATTTTCAACTGTCGTGAGGCATAAGCTATCACCATATCATTTTGAATAATAACACACCCCAACCCCTTATTGGATGCATCACTATAGATCACAAACCTGTCTCCACTACAAGGAAGTGTGAGTACACGTGCACTAGATAACCTTCTTTTCAACTCCTTGAAATTCTCTTCACATTCCTCCGCCCAAACAAAATTAACTCCTTTCTGAGTCAACTTGGTGATTGGATTAGATAATCGTGAAAAATCTTTCTCAAAACGTCGATAATATCCAGCCAAACCACGAAAACTTCAGATCTCGGTTACTGTTGTTGGTCTCAACCATCTTTTGATAACCTCTGTTTTTTCTGGATCCACAGATATCCCCTCTTTTGAGATTATGAGACCCAAAAAATGCAACTTTTTGAATCCAAAATTCACACTTGGTAAATTTGGAATAAATCTTTTCCTTTCTCAAGGTCTTCAATATAATGCTCATCTGATCTTCATGTTCTTCCTTTATCTTTGAATATACAAGAATATCATCTATAAAGGCTACCACAAACTGATCAAGATAGTCTCTAAAGGCTCTATTCATCAGATCCATGAAGATAACAGGGGAGTTAGTAAGACCAAATGGCATTACTATAAATTCATAGTGTCCATACCTTGTACAGAAAGCCGTCTTTGTATTATCCTCCCTTTCGACCCTTAATTGATGATACCCTGAACGAAGATCAATCTTGGAAAAGTTTTGAGCTCCACATAGTTGGTCAAATAAGTCATCAATCTATGGGAGAGGATATTTATTCTTGATAGTGATCTTGTTATGTTCTCGATAATCAACGCAGAGTCTCATTGATGCATATTTCTTCTTATCAAACAGAATAGGTTCTCCCTAAGGTGGCACACTAGGGCGTATGATTCCCTTATCAAGATTCTCTTGGATTTTCTTCTTCAATTCCTGCAACTCAATAGGGGTCATTATATAATGTGTATTTGAAATAGGTAAAGCACCTGGTACGAGTCCTATTGGAAACTCAACTTCACGATTTGGTGGAAGACCCTGTAATTCCTCCAGAAAGACATCATCTAACTCCCGTAAAATGGGAATATTTTTAATCATGAGTTTCTCACCAACCATTTGAGATAAATAACATTCATTTAGTGGAATCAAGACCCATAAGATGGAAGAAATTTCCACTGGAAGGTTATGTTCATCCTTTCATCGATAGACGATCATAGATTGATTTGGAATATGAAATGTGATTTCCCTTATTTGGAAATTGATATGATATACATATAAGGAAAGACAATCCATGCCAAGAATCGCATCAAATTCCACTATAGGAAGGATCACATGATTTCCAGAAAACACTTTTCCACAAACTTCAATCAGAGAAAAATTATAAACTTTTGATGCGACTATTGTGCCATTAGGGGTTCTCACAGCTAAATCAACATCTAATTGTTGAGGTAAAACGGCGATACCCATAGAAAATTCTTCAGAAATAAAAGAGTGGGTGGATCCCGAATCAAATAAAACATTTGCTACTTTAGAGTGGATGGTAAGTGTACCTTTCACCACTTCGTAATCGTACTCCACATCGCTGATAGAAATTTCATGTGAATTTCCTTTTCCATTAGCCTTAAGAGTTTGTTGACGTCGATTATCATCAACAACCCTTGGATTAGAGCATTGATTATCATAATGCCCAATTTCCTTTCACTTGTAACATTGAAGTGTAGGAGGTGCACTATGTGTATCCTTTTCTTTATTCACATCACTAGACATCTTCTTCCCATCATTGCAGCATTTAATTTTCCGATGACCTTCCTTTCCACATTTAAAACATTCACATGTCCCTTTAAGACAACTCCCTCCATGTTTCCTTCCACACATTGAGCATAAGGGAAAACTCATCTTCTTTTCAGTTTTCTCTTTATATTTTCCTTTGAATTCCATTTTCCTCTTCTTATCAAACCCATATGACCAATGGGTTACTTCAATCTCCATATCAACCTTGAGAGAACATCGCATGATTTCCTCATAACTATTGAAGTCCCTTATGTCTAATGCCCTTCAAATAGTTGGTTTTAAGCCACTAAAGAATCAATCGATCTTACTCTCAGGTTGGATAATAATCCCAGAAGTGTACCTTGAAAGTCTTGTAAAATTTTCTTCGTAGGTACCAACAGATTCATCATCCTTTTACATTAGTCAAGAATATCCTTCTCCAACTGTGTTCAGGGAATATGATGGAATTACTTATTGAAAAATAAGTTCTTGAACTCGTCCCATTCCATGGAATCAATTTCATCCCTCTGCCTCGTATTCTTGATAAGATTCCACCATTGAACAACTTCACATTCCAAACGATAAACTGCTAAGATGAATTTATCATGTTCAGAACATTGAAGAACTAAAAATATCATTTCAGTAGTATTGATCCATTGTTCAGCCACTAATGGATCAGTAGACCTGCTAAATGGGGGTGGACACTATCGCATGAAGGATTCGACAGAATGTTTCTCCTTCCTTTCCTCTTTTGGAAGTCCTGCATGATTCATAGCATGAGAAAGTTGTGTGATCATGGCTACAAGATTATTCATTCCAACTCCCATAAGGTTTGGTTGCTCAGGGGGACAATCACTGCATTGCTCGTCGCATTCTTCATTAACACGGTTTATTCGGGTTCCAATCATTGAATAAAACCAAGAAGAATAGTGTGAGCAACTCTAATTGTAGTAGGAAAAAAACATAATCAAGAATAAATTTTCACACTTAAGGTCTTATCATAGGTTTTTCATGGCCTTTTCTAAAACACTAAGATTGTGTTCTATGCCTAGACATATCCATAGGTTTCTTACTAAGGCTTTCTCATCCTAGTTTCTAAAGGTTGACTATACCTTCCCTCTGAAACCAACTATAACAACCCATACATTACATACATTGTTAATATTTCAAAATTGAAGTGCATTTATTACAACATATAACAAAACCATGAAAGGACCGTATAGGTATAGTGTCTTTAGAAACTGGGAAACATATAAAACTGGTTCATAAATCATCTACGTTGTCTTCCATTTATTTCATCATATCTAGAGTCCCTTTTTGGCATATCCTACTTTATAACCTTCTCCCTAACCTATGGATGGAAAACATACAAAAGGGTGAACTTAAAATGCTCAATAAGGGTAAACAAAAGAAATATCAATCATGTCATATTCATAAGAACATATCATTTTGGAAATCTTAACCTGCAAAAGAGATCATAATTTCATTACATGGGATAAATAATAGTAGTGAAATGTAATCCCAATAATCATTACCTTAAAACGTGAAAATTTGTGGCATACATACATAATCATATAGAATCATTTCTTAGTAGTCAAGACTCATTTTAAAGACTATCTTAGTGGAAAAAGTCCATTTCTGAACTGAGTTCACTCCTCGTTTCAGTCCTTTTTCACTGAACCGGATTAACCTATTGTTCCAGCCATGTCTATCTCATGAGATATAAATCATTACCCAATGCGTTGGAGGTAGATATAGGTCCCACCCATCTCATAATGATACCATTCTTATGTGTGCCACACAATCATAAATCATACATCATTGCATAACCAATGTAATAATAATGGGATTCTTAAACATCGTGACATCATAAAATAATTCATATAAGATAAAGGAATTCTTAAAAATAATTCCATCACAACATAATCAAATCACTGTTATAATAGGGATAGAAACAGAACCCTATATTATCTTAGATGTAAAATAATTTTGATAAAACACTTGAACTCCATTCTTGAGGAAAATATCCTTTCTACTTCAAAAACATTTTCCTTTCTTAACATGTCATACAATTTTAATCTAAAACAAGTTGATTAAAAATAAACTTGAAAACATGTAAAGGAAGCTTCTTGTAAATAATGTTTTAAAAATCCATTCATGCCGTATAAGTTAAAAAAAATTTCTCGTACTTTTTTCAGAAAAGTCAAAAAGTACCTCGTACGAAAAATGTCAATAGATTCCTTTAATATATTTTACTAAAATCTCACCTAAGGGTAAAATTAGATTTTAAAAATTGTAGGTGGATTGAAATAATATTACATATTGAGGAAACAAGGATGTGGGTGATAAAATACACCCTAGTAAATACCAAAGTATAAACAATCTCAGATAAAAATGAGATTGTGATATTTTCCCTTACCTTAGGTCCGATTTTCTTCCTAAGTGTCCGAACCTCCTGTATAATGATTTAAATAATTTCATTGACTTATTAAATAATCATACTTATTTTAATTATATCATATATGGTCATATTCTTAGCTTCTTATTAGTCATATTTCATTACTACTTGTTATTCGGGTGTTTATTACTTTTTGTTCTTGTGCGTGATTTGTCGAATAAATTCTTATTATTATTTTTTGGTTATAGATACCTCATTTACAGAACTTTATTAGTGTAATACATATCATATTAATTCATTCAATTCATTTATATAATCCTTATGCAATGAAGATCATGTATAACGAGTCACATCACATCGTGGAGATGGTATTCCGTACGTACGCACGAGTGATGATATCATTCCCATGATTGTGGAATTGTTTTGGAGTGTATGTATGCTATTTCAGAATCAATATCACTTTATAATAATCATATATATTTATTCTTTACACCATTATACCCATCCAAGTAAGGTGGTGGTGGAAAATAGATTACAACACGGCGTGGAGACGGTATTCCGTACGTACGCACGCGCGGTGATTTTGTTTTCTGTTTGATGAATAGATGGTGAAATAGGGTTGTTTCATACTTATAATAACATATCAGTATATGAGTGATACTGATTTTATTACTTCATAATTAAACAACATAATAAGAAGATGTGGACTAATACATAAAGTCGAAAGAATCGGTAACAGACATTACCTCTTCTTTGAAGCGCCTCTTTGAGACCTCCTTTTAGGGCACTAAAATTAGTCTTTGAAGAAGAACAGGAACTCTAAGATGTTTCTAAGGAAATTTAAAAGAGAATTTGGTAGGGTTTGGCTGATCTTGAAGGCTCAATGTGGTGTGAAGAAGAGAGGGAGGGGGTGTCCTTTTATAAGGGAGGAGAGGGGAACCTTTGGAAAAACTAAAAATATTATTTTATTATAAAGTAATATTCGGGTTTTAATAGATACAAATTGATATATTTCAAATATAAGGTGGGGATGGGTCGAAATAATCTCATCAAATATAATTTATACAAGTTTAGATTTCTATTTTAACCTTATCATTTAGATTTAACTTTAAGATAGATAATTTAACTTTTACCGTGTCTTTTCGTTTTCTTACACTATAAGGTTGATAAACATACTATAACAAGCCAAATAAACCCCAAGTTTTTTATTAATAATATATATAACCTTATATAAGTAATTTGGAAGAACCATATATTTTTAAGAATAATATTACAATTATTAATATTATATATTTATTAATAACTATTTTATGCCAATTTTGACACTATTTGGTAATTTATTTTTGTGAAACTCATAACAGAAATATTAGATAGAAAAAAGTTAATTAAATAAATACTAACATTTCATATTAACATAAAAAATTATTGTAATTCATAAAAAGACTCAAATTAAATTTTTTTGAGTATTTATAACATCAATTATGTCAATATTTCATTAATAATATAATTACTGCATCATCATTGTGTCATAAATAAATTAAATTATTTAAAGTATAAAAACTAAAAATAAAATACCATTATGTAGGAAATATTTGTATCTTTCTAATTAATATTTATAGTCTAATTTATCTTATGTATAACCCTATATTAAAAATGATTTAGTTATTAAACATTGATTTTAACTATTTTAACCCTTCTTTAAATAAATTAATAATAAATGTCCAAATCTAATCCAAGTGGGCCTAAATGGTCATATTTTATTCCTAAGGTTGTTTTTGGATGAATTACACTTATCTAATAGAATCGGTACATATGATAGGGTAATAATAATATCATTTTTACCCTTAATTACCCTATTTACTTTTAACCGTGGTTAAAAAAAATAAAAAGTTACTATTCACCAAAATTTATTTTCATCTCATTGAACCAAATTTTAGTTGTTGATATTAACCGTGTTTCTCGGATTTTTGAAATTCCACTCACAGAAGCGGAAAAATTAAGTTTTATGTGAATTTGGAAATCCTCCTAGGAGGTGGGTAAAAGACGGTGAAAAATTCAATAAAATTATTATATATCTAAAATTAATAGAAAATGACTCCAATGAATGGAATTGAACTTATATAGGTATTATGTATCAATTTTGACCTAAAATAAATTTAAATAAAATAAACAATTATTTAAATAAAAAATCAGTTTTTTAATAGTAACCCAGAGTTTTCACTATTTATCAAAAATTTAATGTTTTCATAAAATACCAAAATTTCACCGTAGGCTAATTTCAATATTCCAAATCCAAAAATGATGTCCATTTTGAAAATAAAAATAAAAAAATTTCAAAAATTGGGTATTACTATTCATAACAGCTAGTTTTAATAATATTTTAATAGCATATCGTTGTTTAGTGAAACTCGGTATTGTGTACGACACAAGCTATTGAGGAAGGTCACGATTGTGTGTAAAGCAAGACAAGCTAGTGTTGTGTGTAGTGAATGATTCCTTTGATGATTTATATAAAAACAAAATATTTCTCATAAATGTCTCGAGTGTTACATTAATTCCCATATGATGGATGATGTGATGGATACATGTTATTAAATTTACATTATAACATATACTTATGTTTAATATAAGTATTTTATTATATTCTAAAATTTAATAATAATTGGATGAGGGTGGAGATGAAATAATAATAAATTCTTAGATTAGAATAATAACAATTTATCATATAATCTCTATAGATTTTCAACGAAAGACATATAATGATGGTTTACTTATCAAAATAATTCCACTATGATGTGGGTATGGATATAAGGAACATATTTTATAAAATTTTCTATTGTAAAAGTCAGTAGTAGTGTGAGGTGAAGAGGAGAGGATGTGCCCTATTAGAAGTGGGGGAGATGACCCAATACTAATTTGTTAAAATAAAAATATATACATATATTTTTCACATCAAAAAACAAACAAAAGTGGATAGTTTTTAAACCAATGATGTTATAATATCTTAATAAGGACATAGAATTGTAATTTAAAATGTTTTATGTGATTTTATCATTTATTATTTTAGTTTAACCCCGGATAAATTTTTTTTAACATTAAACATGATGATTAATGGTTATTTTATATACTATGTAACATGATTATAAATTATGTTGAAGACATTTTATAAAATAAATTATTTTATATAATAAAATGGAATTCATTTTACCAAATTCAATCCACATAAGTGGAAAATTGAATATAAAATTAACCAACAGACATGATGAAGATGTTTTTTTCTCCAATTAAAAAGATTACATAAGTATAAAATTATTTTATATAAAAAATAATCATAAAATTTATTCCAATGGAATAAAGTGTATTTTTAATAACATGATTTAACTAATTTTACTTTTACATAAATTTAAATCATAATGTTTTCTTCAGAAATACTATAAGCCAAAAATTTGGTTCAAAAATATCATTATTTTTAAATATTCATTGAAAAATCATACATTTCATAAAAATAATCAATACATACATAGTGACAATGTTGACAATATAGTGACTCAGTGTTATCAAACATGGATTGTATTTATTTTATGATTAATATTCATTACATATATATACAGAAAACTGAGGATCGTAATAGTTTATAGACTTTGCAAAAATTGAACAAAATCTTTTAAATTCATTAAATATCATCAATGCCTCCGACTTACATATTCACCATTAGTAATATTATATAAAAAAATCATCCTAACCCATGAATGTAAAAAAGAATGAAATTTGGATCTTGGAGTCTCATTAAGGGTTAATATAAGAAATATTCTTTGATAACATGAGAGTAAATATATGATAATATGATAATAACATTTGAAAACCATACCATGAAAATATAAGACCATAATATTGAGTCATGGAATAATTATTTATGGTTAATAATACATGAGTCATAATGAATCCTAAGGATGTGATCTATGAAAGGATAAACATGGCATAAGAAATTGATTTTTATTATACATATAAGTGTAGAAAATAATATTTAATGGCTATAAAGCAAAACTTTAATAACATGTTTAGATTGGCTTATCCACCAATTTACATACCTTGTGATTATAGTAACCACCCATCTACCCAAATTTTTAGGCTTTTTCTAACCACATGTGTACCCTTTTAAGGCTTTGGATAACCACCCATGTACCCTTTCAGGTTATAAAACATTTATCCTTCCCAAATGAATTGGAGTGATATATAGTTTTCTCCCATCACATAATGAAAATCATAAACATTTTTTCCAAAGGATAATAAAAAATTCATCATATTGTAATCACTTAAATGTAAATTTTCCCTAAAAAATTAGCATATTATAGCCTATGGAAAAGAGAAAATTTTCATAGTCATTTCACCATTACATCAAATAATAATAGGTTAAAATAAGTGTGTTTATTAATAGTTCTATATAGTTATAAAACATGGAAGATAAATGGGTTTCATAAACATCATGTCATCATAAAAATAACCTAATAATTGAAGGAATAATAATGCTATTCTTGGTTAATATCTCCAGTAGATAAAAAGAAAAAAAATAGTTCATCTTAAATGGAGATGATTTTGAAACAAAAATCAATTAGAACATTTCATGAGAACAATAACATTTCATTGAAAATTACTTTTTCAAAATTAATAATTATATTTTTTTTGAAACCCTTTTTTTATAATTAATATTAAAATGTATAAATAAATATATAAAAACAATTTAAAAAATAATATTCATGATAAAAACACCATTTTCACTTTGAAAAATACTAGATATAAATAGAAGTTCAGAAAATACTTTTGAAATCCTGTTCCTTGAAAATAACCTTCAGTATATATAATTGAATCATTATAATTCATTTAAAACATTTGCTAATGAATATATAATGTCATATTAATTATATTAATACTATAAAAAAATTAAAAATAATTCGATAAAAATTAGTTTAAAATGATATAAATGATTCATAAAAGCAGAATATGGGCTCTTATACTGGAAGGATTATTCATATCATTCATTTGAAAATAATTATTTACTACACACTTTTGGATAAATTCAAAAGGGAATTGATTTTTAATTTAAAATAAAGAAAAATTTTACGTTTTTGTATAAAAATTAAAACATGGGTAGAAATATATTTAAGAAAAAATTTATAAGAACATTAAATTTAGTTTATAAAATTAATAGAAAACAATTTTTTATTTGAAAATCGATTTTTTCCTGAAAATAGAAATAATGTTTAATTTAATTAGGAAAATTTTGTCAATTATTTTAAGTACCAAAAAGTATAATATTTTCCTTACTACTTGAAAATATCAAGAATATCAAGGGGAAAATGTTTTTTTGTTTTTTGAGAGAATAATCATAATATATTATCATAAAAAACATAATCATAAACAATCCTCATAAAAATTAGATTGTAACATAAAATCATTATCACTTTATTAAAATTGAATCGTAATTCCCATGAAGGAATAACATAAAATAAAACATAAAATATCATGAGTGTCAATAAATTCATGATATTAATTTTAAAATAGAATTTATATACACCTTGTGAAATAATTTAGGTATGTAAAATAATATATGTCTCAAAGAATGAAAATTGAGGAATGAATCCCTTAACACTTGGTTAGCTTTAGAACCATAAACCCCATGAAAGATAGACCATAAAATATATATGTAAATCTAAAAAACAATATTGGTATTAATTGAAGAATAAATCCATGGGTAATATATTCAAAACATAACGAAAACATGTAGTGAATATGGCATGTGTATCATATAAAATTAAATTTTAGATGGAAATCTCATGTTGCTTTAGTAATATATATAAGTGTAATCCCCAATAAAGAATATAATAAAATTAAACATTAAATATAATGAAATTAGTTATATTAAGGATATAAAACGTCAAAATGGTAGTATATATATCAAATAAAATAAATGAGTGGCCGATTTCCATATGTATATCAGAAATAAAAGATCGACAACAATGCCCATTCCATGAGTCATGACTTCCTTCGTAAACATTAAAACATATTGTATGATAAATATAAGTTTATCGTTTATATATTATAGAATCATAAATATTTATATATATATGCTACAATATAATATTTACTTATTATCCATTACTATATGATTATTGACAATTTTTTGTTAAAGATATATTTTTTCAAATAAAAACTTTCTTTTTCGTATATTTTTTATTTTTTATTTTTGGTTCTCATACATTGATAATTATTTAATAAAATAAATATATATTTCCATGAAACAAATATCACAAATATTACGTATATATTTATTTATAATAATCTATAACATATAGACATTGATAAATAAATACACTGTTCATTAAGGTAATAGGTCGTATGTAGCCATGAACATTATTTCCACTTGCTCGTCATATTTAAATGATGGAAGTTAGATGATATATTATCATTAAAGAATAATATCTATGTCAAATATATAACATTTTTTAATTAAAATTACCCTTATTACTGTCCATTTAATACATGAACAAATCATATCACTTCTTGAGTAAGTCGTCTGT
The DNA here is from genome assembly GCA_963277665.1 of Viscum album. NCBI lineage: Eukaryota > Viridiplantae > Streptophyta > Magnoliopsida > Santalales > Viscaceae > Viscum > Viscum album. The sequence continues at coordinate 1,101,017,295 of OY728157.1, forward strand.
TGTACACACAATCTAGGTTATCGTTTTCTCAAAAAATGGATTGTAAAAAATAAAATGTTATATAGTAATTCAGAAATCTAAATAATTTCATAAATATCATATAAAATAAAAAATAAATCTTTATTTTCATTCATGAGAGGTGGTAAATGAAAAAACTAATTTCTTCAGGTTGTAAGATGGTAGTCTGATATGCAGACAAATGAAGATTTTGTAACCCATTAGATAGTAGTGAAGATAATTTTAGGTATCTAAATTAACATAAATAATCATATTATATGGATTGTATATAGGTTATTATATGATAATATAGAAGTAAAAAATTTATGTATGTTGTGGACGAAATAAAAAATCATCCATTGACGAATACCACATATTCTTCAGATATCGTCCTTAGGTTTACTCCAAAAGACATACTATTTAAGCATTATCTCCGAAATACGGATCATATGATGAGAATATAAATGTGGGGAACTTATTTGGTTAGGTGTTTTACATTAAAAATGGCTTCATTTGTGTACATAAGTGAAGGGTGGTGGTGGCCTTTAATGAGTGGGGAAAAGAACCCATATGGAAACTATTTGGAAATCTCCCAAAGACTCCAAAATTATGAATTAGTATCCTGAAAAAGATTAAAATTTGTATAATATATAAATTTTGAAATATATCATGGATATATATCATTTAAAAAGGATTTATATTTGTTTTAGGTCGTATTTTTTTCTTATATGTTTGGTTTAACCCATTATAAACCCATTTTTACCTAAACCGAGGTGATTATATATTTACCATTTCACTATTTACTTTGGTATAAAAATATTTTTACCTTATTATATAATATAAATTATTAGGATTCAAAATATTCATTATATTTTTTAAATCTCAATTCCTGGATTTGGATATAATTAATTTAAATTTACTCTTGCAGACATAAAAAAAAATCAATTTTCCAAATTGAAAAATGTTCAAAATTATACAATCTTTTTATATGAAATGGAAATGAGAAATTTATTTCAAAAAAAAAATTATTAAAAATATATATAATTTTACAAATTTTATTCCAGAAAATTTATAATATAAAAAAACATTACAAATAACTTTAATTAAAATTTATTTTCAATTAAAATTTATTATTTTAAACTATTAATTAAAAAAATATCATTTAAAAAATTATTAGAAATCAAACATAATATAATTTTGATATAATGACTTAGAATTGAGTTTTTTACTATCAATAAATATTATTATTGTTTAAGCATAATTATTTTTACTAATTAAATAATTTCTTTTTTGAGAAAATGGTATTTTTGAAATATTAAAAGACATTACTAAAAAATTATGTAATTCTTTATTCCATATGTTTTCACTAAGTAAAACCATTATAGTAAATGATTTATATGTATTTATTAACATTTATGTCCCTATTTTATATTGTAATTTTATAACAGTCACATTTTTATAATATTTATAATATATCATGGATTCTTGTTAACATATTCTGTCACATATAACTCAAGAAAAACCTCTTGTTATTTGTAACATAAGATCAACTCGGTGTTTCATGTGACACATGATAAACATAGTTTTTCATTTATCAAAAGATGAAATCAATATTAATAGTAACAACAGATATATAAAATATTAATTTTAATTGAAATACTATATTTCACAAAATCATCGGGTGTTACACACTACCCACTAAAAAAGAATTTTAACCACAAAATTCATCTTGTACATCAACGATTTATCATTTGAATATTACTTCATAGAAACTTACATAGTTGAAATTAATAATAGAACATCCCTTAATAAAATATTGTTGGAATCATAATGGAATCCTCAACTAACTCATAACATTCTTTCGACATAATGGAACATAGGTTAGAAGTGAAATATAGGATGATGAATAAAATCATAAATAATTATAGAGAGTGATGGAGATCATCGATAACAATAAATCTAATGATAAATAGATAGTTAAGGGTATCCAAACCACAAATATGTGATCATTTAAATGAATATTTTCTCAAAAAATAAATTTATCATGATAACAGTTAATTTAAATATCCTTTTATTAGGGTAGATAAATTCATATATTGCATAAAAATATAAGAAAATTGACATCATCTATATATTTCTATTTAATATGTGTAATATAATTTTTTGAATTTGTAAATTTTATATTCACCACTTACTTCATTAAATTAATATCTACAAACCATTTTTCCCTAATCCACAAAAATTAACTTTTAATGGAATGTAAGATTGATAATTGAATGAACACTCATTACATAAATATCTATTTATTATAAAAAATATGGTTAAAAAAAGTATGTAAAAAGAAAAATATAATGTAATAATAAATTAATCTCTTAATCCGCTCCCAGGAGTATATATAATCAACTCCTTAAATAGTTATCTTCATGACACATCAAAAATTTATTATTTAAAATGAATATGGATAAGTTTCAGAAAATAAATATAAAATTAATACCCCAATATCACATTGTTTTGATCAAATTATATATACCAAACATGGTAATATCTTCATCATGAAAACACATAAAACATTGAAATTTCAGGAATTATTATAAAACTTATCGAAAACATACATGATTCATCATTACATGTATAAAAAATAGAATATTTGACATATTTCATAGATATGATAATTATTTAAACTCCATCTATGATAATATAAAAAACATTATCTACAAATATATTACTAGTTATGATAACATCAAGACCATCCAATTTACTTTTTTCAAATAAATCCACTGTATTACCAAAATCGACATAATTTTTCCAACATTGAGAACATATTAATTTTTACAATCCCTTAATCAAGTGTTTTCTACAAATTATAACCATAGGATTTAATCACTTTTTTACGTCATAACTATCATTCACTATATTAATTAAAATCCTTCATGGAAAAATTTTACATATCAATCATTATATATTTCATAATTCTTTAATTCCAATGCACAAATACATTAATCATCCCACATACATATAATAACATTAACTACGACTCATCATATAATTTCTTAATTAACTTTCCCTCTCGCATATAATTTTTAGTATCTTCATCATCAATAGTAAATCAAATGCATGTAAAACCTTTCTGATTATCTCCATGGGAATTCCCCTTAGGATATATAATTTTATAATTCTAATATATTCCACATTTAAAATATTCTACATATGATGATACCGTAAGGATACCATTGTTTTAATCTCTTTAATTAACTAATCATATCATTTTACCTTATTAAAATAGGATTTATGTCATTATTTTCCACATTCAAAATGTCTCCCCATCATTCATAGACATTCCCTTGAGAGATTCTTCACACTTTCTAATTATATAATAAACTGAAAAATCATTCATTCAAGGTCTACATTAACACGAATATCGTTGTTATGATAGTAAGTTAAGGTGGACATTGCTAAATATTTCCTATAATAACTAATTATTAATAAACACAGTATCCTTCACTCAAGTCATCATAACATTTGGTCATGTATTATAAAATTGTTTATCAAATTCAATGTTTTTCTAGATCCTTCTAGGAACCACCATTAAATAAATCAAAAAATAAAAGTGTGAGAAACACTAATCATAGTGAAAAAAATAATGACAATTCACACAAAAGATATAACAATCATGACACATTATTTTAAATCTAAGACTCCTTCGGATTACAGTATGATATCATTCATCATCATCTATTTAAATTATTCCAGATAGTTCGTTAGTATTTTATGGATTTTAAAAGCTTAACCCCTAGGAGTGTTAACCTAGGTGTGCTTCAAGTACTATTTTTATGGACCATGTTACAATTGATTCCAGCTCAATGTTCTCTTTTCGGTATTATTACCCCTAGGTAACAATTTTTGAGATCCAAATAAACTAGTAGTATACATAAAATAGTGTAATTACTTATAATCCAAAAGTGATATCCCATAAAAAATTCCATGAAATTGTCTTATAAATTGACTAATATTTAGACATATCCTATTTTACATACATAAAAATTTCTTTATATATTACCCTATGTATTTATCTCTAGTTTTCTCATCCTAATTTCCAATTTGTAACTAAAAAATTCCTCTTATTGTAACTATAATGACCTAATCTTCTCATACACAGACAATGTAGATTTTTATGTGAATATTCATTACATTATAGAAATACACACATAAGGAATTAAATTTTTTGGTGCTTTTGAAAACATGGAATAAATTATTCTTAATTTATGAAATATATTAAATGTCTCCCAAAAAATAATTTCCCCTTTACTAAACCAACTTAGAACCTTTCATTGTAACATGGGGAAAGGATGAAAAAAAGGGTTGATATCTGACATTCAATTAGAGTAAAAATGGAGACACATAAGCATAAAATATCATAATAGTATGATATGATTAAAATAACATTTGGATGTCATACCCTATAAATAAATGATCATAATCTTGGGTCATGGTTTAAATATTTGTAGTTTATAATAAATGAATCAAAAAGAAATCAAAGGACATGGGCAGTGATATCATAACCTTTGATTAATATAGTTGTGTTTCATTCTAAGTGGCATACAATATATTATTTCAAGGATACCCGTAATGAAATTTAAAACATGTTATGCTTGGGATAACCACCCATGTACCAGCTTCATTCTTGGGATAAACACCCGTGAAACCTATTTTCTAGGAGGGTCTATCCATTATTATTTCATTTTATAAGTCTTGAGATAACCACATGTGTACCCTTTTAGCTCATAGAAATTTTATCATTTACCAAATCATTGGAGGGTGATATATGCCACACCTATAACAATATGAAAATCATACACATGTGTAGAATAAGATAATAATATGTCATCACCCCATAACCCATGAAATGAAATGGGTTCCAAATATAATAATATTTTCATATCACATGAATTTATCAGTGTTACATAAGAGTAGTATCATTTTTTAACTCCTGGAAGATAAATTAGTTTCATAAAAATATCATTATCATTACCATAATCCTTTCATAGACATAATAATAACTGTATCCATGTATCATATCCTCAGTGTATAATATATAATCTCAAATTATAACTTCCAAGATGGTGAATTATTTTTAAACAAAAATAACATGGAACATTTCTTTTAGAAAATTGTATTCCTTTGATAGTCAGTTTTTAAAAATAAAAGTCTCATAATATTTTGGATATCCATTTAATTGAAAATAATCATGAAAACATAAAAAAAATATTTCAAAATAATTTTAAATATCTCAAATCAATATTATCATTTCCTATATTAATAAAAAATTTCAAAACAAAAAATTATATATATATTTTGGAAGTAATTTCTATTGAAAATATCCTTGAAACCATATAATATATGCTTATAAATCATTAAAAAATTCTAGATGAAATTATAATTTAATCTTTTGAATCTTCTGAATTCTTCTTAAATAATTTTATTTGAAATTTACCATTAAAATATATAAAGTAATATTACAAGAAAAAATTGTGATGATGACATGTTGTTTTATTCATTTAGTACATGTTAAAGCACATATTACTATAAAATTTTTAGTTTATGTAGAAAATATAAAATTTTCAACAATGATAAAAAGATTATTTTTTAAAAAATATATAAATGTAAATCATTGATAATAATTTTTTTAATAAATCTGTTTTAAATATTAGAATTTTAAAAAATGTAATCATTTTATTAAAACAATTTATTCACAGAAAAAGTATTTCTGACTAAATGGTGAATGAAATTTATATTTTATTAAAAACATAATATCAATTAGTATATATACCCATGATTTTAGGAAATTTATCACCCAATTATGGTAACATCAATAACAATATGATTATAAAATCATGAATTTATTGAGATATGAGTCATAAAATTTTATCATTAGAAATATATTTGTAATGAATACCAATATGTGATGATATTTTAGTATAAAATCATTACTTCTTTAGTAACATTGAATCGTAATACCCATGAAGTAATAACATAAAATGGAACATAAAATATAATTCATCCAAATAAATTAATGAAATTACATTTCATTTGGGAATTATATATATCTTGTGAAGTAACATAGGTGCACAATATAACAAACGTCTCAATGACAGAAAATAGAGACAAAAGTATATTAATACATTAGTAAATTTTGAACATTAAGAACCATGAAATATATATATTAAAATTAAAATGTAAATAAAAAAGATTAATTTTAAAAACTTTTAACTAAAGTCATGTTCATTATATATACCACATAACATAAACATGTGGTCAATATAGCATGTATCTCACTGAAAAATAAAATTTGAATGAAAATAAATTATCCCATTATAAATATGTTAAATAGTAATACATGATATAGAATAAAATAAAATGAGATATTAAATGTCTTTAAAATAAGGATAATAATTAAATAAAATTACAAAGGTGTAGTATATAAATCAGATAAAAGAAATAGTTAGAGAATTAGAATATATCTACTTAAAATAAAACATAGAAGAGAATTCCATAACTATATGTTTTCACCTCTATAGTACACATTATAACCTCATGGATAGTAAATAAATATATTATTCACATATTACATAACCATTCATATATTTATCAAACCATATATGATTTACTTATGCCTTTTTATTACTTATTTATTAACAATTCCATGTTAACGTTACATTTGGATTCATAACCGCTATGTTTTTCATATATATTTTGATTTGTTATTTTCGGTTCTCTTACATTGATAATGATTTCATAATATCCAAAACGTTATACTTGATATAAATACATGTATAATAATTATATATTTATTTGTATTAATCTATAAAAGATTATGATAATAACTTAAATACAAAGTTCATGGAGACTGTAGGTCGAATGCATACATGAATATTGTTTATATTTTATCAATGTGTTGAAATAATTAATGATAATTGATATTTTATCATTCTAGAATCATTTTTATGTAATATATATCAAAAAAACTTATTTAAACCATCATTATTACCTCTCATGTAAAGCGTGAATGAATAATATTACTTTATGAGGGGGTAGTCTATCACACACATGAACGACAATATCATGTTAGTAAAAATATAATTTAAGAAGTTGTGAAAAAATTATAATTATAGATTCCTAATAACATCATAAATATCATATATAAATAATAAATTCTTTATTATGTCCAATCTGAATATGTGGTAATGGAAAATAAATGACATTGGATCGAGAGTCAGTTGTATGTCGTACACACAAATGATGATTTCTGAATAAATTGAATGGAAGTGGAGATAATTGTAGAAAATCCACTTGATAAAAAATTTCATTAGATTGAATATATTGAGGATACAATTTCATTCTTTAATAATAATAATTTGATCATGTGGAGAATGAAATAAAATAAAAACCCTTATCGATGAACATTACACTTTCTTATTGTATCCTATATAGGATTGGACAAAAATCCATCGTTGGTTGGATTTATGGATTGAATAAGGAATTTAGGATTCCATTACGTTTGTTGGAAATTTATTTTTTATGTTTTTGTTCTAGATAAATGACATTAATGGTGCGAAGAAGTGATGGGTGGTGGGGTCATTTTATAATAGGGGGAAAGGTAGCCACATGGAAACCACTTTGATATTTCCTAACAGTCTCCAAAAAAAATTTAATTAACAAGATAAATGAATCCAAATATATATAGATTCTATATTTTTATATACATGATTTAAATATGGATATAAGATAGGCATTAAGCATGTGTTGGTAAATTTCTAACCCATAGGTTTTTAGTTTAAGCTCTGGTAAACCCATTTCTACCTTAACTATGGTAATTATTTGATTAATGTTTTCACAATTCATTATGGTGTAATATAAGATAAAAATATTTGTAATATAAATTATAATATTTATAAATATTTTATACATTTTTCCAAATTTCACTAAATTAAGAGATATATTCAAATTTATAATTAATCTTTCAGAAGCTTTGGAAAAACATGTCTTCAGAGCTTAAAATGGTCAAGTGTTTAGAATGTTTTAATTTTAAATATCAATATTAAATTGATTTCAATGACATAAAGTGTGTTAACATATATATATATAATATAATTTTTATAAAATAAATATAATTTGAATTTCTAAATAATTTTATATTAACAAGTAGTGTTCACTTAAACTTCATTATTTTCCTATATTTTTCCAAATATTATTCCTCTCATTAAATTATCAAAAATTAAACACAATACAATTTGGGTATAATTATTTAAAAAATGAATTTTATTTTATCAATTAAATATTTAAGATGTATTAATTTTTTTTAATTATTAAAAAAATTCTTGTGATGCTAGTATATTTGAAATATATAAAGACTTTATTTTAAAATTATGTAATTATTAGCTATAAGATATATTTATATTAAACCATTATTAATAATACTTAAAAACTAGTTTTTAATATTCATGTGTCGTTGTTTAATGTATAGGCTAAAATGGTTACATTTTTATACTATTAAAAATATATCTTGGTTTCTATAAAAATATTGTGTCATACGTAGTGAAATCTCATCCCTTTGTTATTTGAATCACAAAAATAACTCAGTGCTTTATGTATACCTAAAAACTGTTATTATTTTTTGTAACAAAATATTAATTTATATTTGTGTGCTATACAAATATTTCACAAAATCTTACGGTGATACAAACATGTAGATTCAAAAAAGAAATAAATTTTCTTAAAATATTTTTCTAAATGAATAAAAAAAATAATTTTTAATTTGTTTTCATAAAAACATATAAATTTTTAAAATAAATTGATTTTGAGGCATTTAAATACAATAAAAATAACTATGTAAAAATTTATCCATATATTTATGTTTACAATAAAATTTTCAATTATTTGTCCATGTTTTTTATTATAATTCATACAACTAATTATAATATTGAATTTATAATGGTAATTATTAAATAAAACATTTCATATTATACTGAATTTTAATAAAGCTAAATATTATGTGTAATGAATGATATCGAATAACAAAAATTTATATGAAAAAATATGTCCTAAAATCTCTTGGTGACATGAGACATGTTCCTCAATGTGGTATAATAAAGAGAATGGATGAGAGTCCAAAGTTGGGAGATAATAGAAATATAATTTTTCTAAAGCTTAAAATATAAACGATTCATAATGAATCTAAATGGTTTTATATTTATACATTTTTAGAGATATTATGAAATATAATTGAAATATTTTCATACTTTAGGTTTGAGAAAAGTTGTTAGATAATTTTAACCATTATATATTTAGTTTAACCCTCTCTTAATCCCTTTTAACCATTATTGTAATAATTATTCTTCACCTTAGATAATTCTCATAGTGAACAAAATATAAGAAAAACATGTTATATAATATAAATTTTACTGATACAAGAAATTGGATTCATTTTACCAAATTAAATATTTTTATGATATAGATATTGAATTTATTAGAATCACAAAAAGCACGATAGAAAGTGGGTTTTTTGAAAAATAAATATTTTTATCTAATATAGTATTTTATATCAATACCAAATAAAATATTTAACCAAAAGTTAGAAATTGAATTATTTTGAACCAATGTTTCATGTATTTCATTATATTGATGAAATTCAAATGATTTAAAGATAAATAAATCATAATATCAAGTTGAGTAATAGTAAAATTTTAGCATGATTATTAATATGAATAATTTTTGTAAAATTATTTATTAAATGAAATAATGTGTTATAGAACAAGACTACTAATATAGTTAAAGTTCACTGGAGGTGTCAATAAATTTATGAATCTACATGGGAACCATGTGCTGTCTTAAAGAAAAGATACAATAATTTTTAATATCATAGAGATAAGGTATAATTTAATTTTAATTTATGTAGATTATAAAACCGATATATTATACCTATATTTCATTTGAAATAAACTTATCATATATTATATATTTTATTAAACATAGTCCGAAAAATATTTGAGACATTATATAGTATACCTTTATAACCATGTTTTTTACATTGTATAGTTTGAATAGGATTAAAATCATTATTATATATATGTGTAATGGTAACATAATTTATTAGCACTCATCTTTGTTAAGAAAATTTATTTATTAAATGACAAATTTTTTTATGAATTATATTTTTATAAATGATTATTTAGAAACCGAATTGATATTTATTTGAATTTTAAATCCATTAAATATATGGAACATGTATATGAAAAAATTAATAATATATTATATATTTGTTATCTTTTATTTATTATTTAAGATAACAAAAACTAATAGTGAAAATATTTATTTTCTATAAAAAAAGTATATACAAATTTTTTTTATCAACATAAATAATAAAAAATAATTGATTAAATTTTTAATGAAATTTATATATTAATAACAAAAATAAAATATTTTATCATTCATTTCATTGTTTTTTTAGGCATAAAATTATTGAAAACATAGTTTTATGACTGAAAATATATGTATCTAATAAAATGTATTCAAATCATTTTTTGAAATTCTTTATAAGGGAATTTAGATATACTTTATAAATTTAAATTAAAAAAGGATCCCATGTTTGATATTAGAATATCCAAATTTTGTAATGAGGAAAAAGTAATTTCATCTCTTATAGAATAGTAAAAAAATTTATTACATTTTACCAAAGATAATGTAAAAAAATTATTTTACCAATGGTTAATCAAGTAAGAAGAATTATGAATTAATACAATAAATTATCTAATTCATGGTGATTAAGTATTTTTATTCCTTATATTATATTAACACCAAATACATTTCACGGTCAATGGTTGGGGGATCAAATCTCCCTAATTATAAGTGTTGTAGTGTGTGAACTATAGTAGCTGTAGATGGACTGTAGCAGCAGTGGTTATAGTACTAAGAACTATAGTGTTGGAAGGTACTATAACAGTAGGGGTACTATAGTATTAATATTCATAGAATGGGACTTGGGCCAAAATCTTAGGCATACAGGCCGTGTAAAGGGCATAAGTCCCACTGGATCACTGGGCCAAAATATATATATTGTATTAAAGATGATGGTTTGTCAGGATATCTTTTTGGGGGGTTATAACCAACCATTTTGGACTATGTGTGTGTGGTGTGTGTGTAGTTAATATAATTGATCCCACAAGAACCTAATATAATATATATTTCCATGTGTGTTGTCTCACTTACATATAAAAGGGAATCTTCTCTGACCCTTTATTCTAAGAATTTTCAATTATAATATCGAAAATCACTACACAGAAACATTCATAGATTCCTTCCTTTCATCTCATATTCCATTTTTTTCTCCTTATACTAATATCTCATAGATTAAGGTTAAATACAAAGGTGGTCTCCCTAAACAAGAGGTATAATATTAACTAAATGCTTTGAATATAATTTTTTCATAGACCTTATCTTATACTAAGGTATCAAAAATAATATGATTAATATACTATAGTAAATATAATGATATTTTATTTTGAATATGGAACCACTACTATTCACCTTCTTTCAATCTATTTTTAAATGAATGTATCTCTAGTGCATACATGTAGACTACCACGTCCCCATATCAATATGTTTCATTTACCATCAATGCATAGAAGTGAAAAGTATTATGATAGATTTAATTAATATATTTTAAATTTATAAAATTATTATTATTTCTGTAATGATAAAAATTTTCTTATATTCCTTCTTAATTTTCATTAGAAAATGAAAACAACATTGATGTGTATATATTTACTACCTTCTTTTTTAATAGTGAAATTCATTTTTCAAAACATTACTTATATAGAATATAATAAATATGTATATAATATATATATGATATTAATATCATTATCAATATTTGAAAAATGTTTTGAATATAATAAATACACAACAAAAGTAATAGCTGAATTGAATCAATCAAGAAAAATGCAAATATTATCACATAGAATTTTGTTTTTTAATAAAATTTAATGAATGGTGATAATATATTATAGGTAAAGTATTTATGATATTATATTTATTAATATGATTTTTTATAGAATTATAAACAATACAATTTTGTTATCTAGGATGTAAGAGTAATTTGGAAGCCATTCAAACTTGAGGTATGGGTTTTATGTTTCAGTCTCAATTTACTGAGATTATTTATTTTAAATTTATGATGATCAAATAAATTATATATCTCCAAAAATGATATGTTTTTTTTCTAATGTGGGCATTTCTAGAGATGATATGTTTTAATTTTATTGTTGTCTCTCTAATTAATCAAAATTAAAAAATAGTTCATTTAATAAAAATAGATTTATTACCACTATTTTGAGATGGACATTTTTTTCTCATGTCTATAATTTCATTAAAATGAATTACATTATTTTTTTAATGATCTATAATTATTTCATAAAGGCATTTTTAAAATTTTTAAATTTTTATATAATGTTTTAAAATGGATCTTCTTATCATTTTCTAGTTGAGGTCCTATATACTAATAGAGTAAATTGAATCATTTATTTAGATTATTCAACATTAATGTATAATATAATATTAAAAATAAAATTGTTTTAATCATCCTTCATATGTTTCCATTATTTAAAATAAATATTTTCCCCTATTATTATATAAATTTATAAATATTAAATAAGTGATTTAAAATTTAATAGTGTCTTTTCCATAAGAAATATTAAAATAATGTTTTAAATAAATTTCTCATCTATCATAACATCATTATATGTTACTTATAAATTACAAGAGTCATGATCCTATGATAATTATATTTATATTTTTCTTGATTTTTATTGTTATTATTATAAAATATTAATGAAACACATTTCGTATTCCATGGTGTAATATATGACGAAACGAAAAATGTTTTCATGATCACATATCATACATATTAACGAACTATTATTAAGTGATTGTTGGTTCCATTATTTATATCCAATATATTTGGGGATGATTAATGTTTTATAAGATATATGGGTGATTGGGAAGTTATCACAAGTGTAACAAGGGCACTCGAGAATATATGCAAATCCCAACAAAGATAAATTGGTTTTTAGACCGACCCTAACATATGATGAATATCATGGTCATTATCCTTGATATATGGTTTTTAAGATTATTATTATGATTCACTTTACCACACAATTTCATGACAAGAAATCATAAAAATTCTAATCCATCATGGATCATATTCTTTAATACTATTTTGATTCGTTACTTATAAACTGGAATGTTTTATACAAAGAATAATGATTTTGAACTACGAATTTCTCTATATAATTTTTTTTATTTTAATCAAATTTTCTCAAAACCATATGATTATTTTATTATAAAAAGTATCATTTATTGATTCCTCGATTATTTACCAATATTGGGTATATAACCTCTTCATTTTTTATGTATCATTTTCCATATGATATAAATAATGGTTCTAAATACCTTGTTCTAAATAATGGTTCTTTGGAAGAAGAACATAAGGGGAGATTATTTGGATCCTTTATTCCATACATAAATATGTATCAATGTTTCATAATAATCTACAAAATTATGATTTTTGGGTCGATTGTTATGAATTTTTATTCATAGTTATTAAATAATATTTAATAATAATGTTTATATTTTTTGGTATCCAAATTACTTATAGAAAATGATATAACAGGGAGGAACATGATTTCTAAATCACTGATTTTTGGTTTTAAGGAATGTGTTTCCTATTGCAATAAATTTTTTTTATCCTAAAATTAATACTTGATTTTCATTGGAATGTTTGATAGAATCATGATTCATGGTACACTATTCTTTAATATGTATTCATAAGGTTATTCCATCATATTATATTTTATAATGTTCCCATGTTATAATAGTTCGTTTATTATTTTCTAATAAAATGATTAATCCTTTATTTATAAATAATTGTTAATTGTAATTTTGGTATAATATTCTAACACTATTTTCTTGAGGAATGATGATAATTTCGTACCCATATGCTCCTCTTATGAAAACCAGGTATAATAATTTATTATGTGTTATGTTTAACATTACTGGGAATATTTTCTCACAACATTCAAATGATTTTATTTCCCAATTTATTAAGATGTGAAAAACTTATAAGAAGTCTATAAGGGATTGTAGTGTGGTTTAATTATAGATACATTTCAACCATATTTTAACTTAATTTTCTCATTTAATTTCCTCAATGAAAATAAATCATCAATTCTATATATGGTGATATTATTTGACATATTTAATGTTTCAATTCTTGATAATAGCCAATATAATTATATATATATATATATAATGGTATTCCAAAGTTTTTATCAAATCCAATGTTTAAGAAATTCATTTTTTCACTTGATTTGAGAGTGTGGGATTACAGTGCATCAAATTTGATCAGAATTTCGTTCCTTATTCAGATGCAGATTCCTACTAGAGTTATTTTCTACTTTTTATAAATTAACATCCCTAATTTATTTTTAATATTCATCAAAGATAATAACATATTACTTCAGTATATATTTTTGTTATAATCACTAATTACACATCACAAATAATTTCAATAAAATCTTAATCTTCTAAAATAATATTAATTTTTCTGTAAATAATAATTTATAATCATGGATAATACCAATTATATAATTTATTGTAGATTTGGGAGAGTATATTTTTGTTATTATCTTCATTTTATGGTGAATCAAGAATGATTCCTTTATATTTTTTATCATTCGACATTTTTATATGATAGATACTTAAATATGCACTTTATATAAAATATTTTTGGGAATTTTGTATGTTTTTTTAAAAAATTATATCATTATTTACCATGATATGGAAATTATAGTTATTTATGATGATTTAACTTTTTACTCAATTGATTTATTAAAATATTATATCATTCTCAACGTTGAACTTTTAAAATGATGGATCTTTTATTTGAATTCTTGTAACATCATTTCATTTATAGTGTGATTTATTATAAACTATTTTATTTTTTATTTCTATTTACTTACTTTGAATTGTAGAATTTTTAATTCATTAATTTATTGTACCTCCATGTTGAGTTTACAAGATTTAATTCTATTATATTCGTCTCACCTTACATCAAAATTAGGATTTTCATATTTCAATTAAAATATTTATAAAATAAAGACACATGATTTGTAATGAAGATGTTCCAGGGATATATTATTCCCCAGTACATATCACTACTTAAAGATATTTAACTTATTTCATTATAATTTATCAATGTTATATATTATCTATAAACATCATTATTTTTTAAAACATGATTGTTTATTAAACTGTTACCCTATTCATTTGTCAAAAGAATTCTTATATTATTTCATGGAAATCAATTCTACTCATAAATATGATATAATATTTTATTATAATACATATTTGTATTCTATATCATTACATTTTCAATATAATTTTACTCATTATATTCTAAATTTATAAATATCATTATTCAAAATTTACATGAAAATTTTCCTGTAACACGGATGACGAAAATTTTCAATGGCAGTTTAACATTTTATTCACCCTATAACTTTAAAAAATTCCAAATAAATGATGTTATTTTTGCATTGTCCTCATATTCTTTATCTCCATTAAATATAGTATTTTTTTACTCCTTCTTTATGTTATGTTTATGATATCCCATTTCTTTTAATGCAATAAACTTCCCTGCTTTAATATTCCTTTTCACTATCCAGGGATTTTTCATTTCATTAGAATCAAAATTAATAGATATTTATTCAAGAGAGTGTTGATTGAAATATCTATCTTATAATGATGAATCATTGGAAATATATGAATAAAAAATACATAATTTTTAACCAAAATGAAATCATATAATATCTTTCCAATGATTTTTAAATTTCATAAAATTTCATTGAATATAGTGAATGAGTAATTAATGGGTACAACATCATCCACCTCCAATTCAACAAAATTATCTCTTTATATAAGACTATTTATCTTCCCACAAAGGAAAAAATAATTTTTGGTTGTAAATTATTTTTTATAGACGTAATCATGAAGTATAATAAATTCATTGTTCGATCAGGTTCATCAGGGGCTTGTGTAGAGCATGGATCATTAAAATGAAAAGAAAGGATATAGACACATGGTTAGAGAAAACTGTGCATCCATGCTTGTATGGTTTCTCTAAAACAGTGTGCTTAAAGATAATGTAGACCAACATGCTGCCAAATTTTAAAAAACCATGTGACCTATGGTTCACAGACATGCAGTGCTACTGGGTTTTGAGATAGAGCCCTTTTTCATGGTATTCACACAACAATATAAACCTTGTGCTTAACCGTAAGGTGTGTCACCATATTGTAGTGACTTCGGCATGATTTTCACATGTTTTCAAGACATTATTTTTTAAACATAAACCCAATATATTTTGAGGTGAAAAGTCAAATTTTCAATTCATTTAATAGGATTACCACTTTTATTTTTTTCTTCTACCATTCAAGTGTGCAACACCCCTTTTTTCCTCCTCTTAGTTTTCTTCCCCCCTTAATCATGGATCTAATAAAACTATTATATTTGATTTCAGATTCATGATCCATAGGAATCATTGGATCCATCTTATTATGTTCTTATATTATAATACTTATATTCTACATTAATTACAAACTCCATTACACTTTTTAGGTGTAATATTGTTTGCACTTATTTAGGGTAATTGGATGGTTTCTCATATCTCTTATAACGAACTATTTTTCTGAGGCTGATGTTAAAAGAGGAGTTGTTAATTACTTTATAGTATCTGGGAATGACTTTTTTCTTATGAGTTTTAATGATTTTTAGCTATAATGATATGCAATATGCCATTGTTTTCCAAGATTCCACTTTAAAATGATTTATTTATATCTAATTAACCATTGTACATATTTATATATCATTTTATCATTTTTTTATAATATAGAGGGTTTTTACCAAATATATGGTGACCCATTGGGTGTTCTAAATGGAATAGTGTGTTCTTGTTAATTGAATCAAAATCACAAAATGCCAAATTAAAATTCAACTTCATTTTAAAATGGAATTTCACTTGTAATGTGATTTTTTTTTTGAAAAAGGTCACATCCCATGAGTTTGGATAACATTTGCATAGAATTTAGCATGTAAAAATTCTCTTAATGAATATTTCACATTATAAAAGACCCATTGAATTTTAAAAATGAAGTTGTCAGGATTTAGTAAATTTTATTGTAATGGCCCGGACCTCTCTGGTCCATTACTTTGTGAAATGTTGGTGTTGGAGGTGTTCCGGGAGGTCAAGGGGACTTATCCCCAACACTTTGCCAATTTTCTAGTTCTGTGAACAGTGTTTCCAGTTTTATGAACAGTAACAGATCAGTGAGACAGATCAGTTTCACGGATCGGTGAGACAGATCAGTTTCACAGATCAGTGAGACAGATCAGTTTCACAGATCGGTGAGACAGATCAGTTTCACAGATCGGTGAGACAGATCAGTTTCACAGATCGGTGAGACAGATCAGTTTCACAGATCGGTGAGACAGATCAGTTTCACATATCGGTGAGACAGATCAGTTTCACAGATCGGTGAGACAGATCAGTTTCACAGATCGGTGAGACATATCAGTTTCACAGATCGGTGAGACAGATCGGTGAGACAGATCGGTGTGACAGATCAGTTTCACAGATCAGTTTCATGTACAGTAACGGTAGGTGAACAGTGTTTCCAGACTCCTACAGTTTTGCCCCTTTTGACGTTTCCTTTGACGTAAAATACATTTAAAGCCTTATTTTAAGGGCTCTTAAGGCCGTTTCAAATGCCATAAGTCCTATATTAATTATTCCTAAGTCTTGGAATGTTTTACGTGGTCAAACCGCGTGGGTTAATGCGATCCGTTTTTAATGGAGAATTAACCGGATCTTAAACCATCACCTCGTTAAATCTTAAAAAGGGACGAGATATCATTCTTCCTGGTTCTTTCCCTTTGTTCTCGATTAAGAGGCACTAGAACCTTTCAATACTTCCCGTAGGAGTTGCACAAACAACCCTTACTCCTAGGATCAGTCCCGCTCTGTTGGATGCAACCAAGCCGTGTCGATCATTCTTCCACATAAGTTGTCGCGAGGGGAGGATCGTGACCTGCTGTGTGGATAAAGGACGTCAAGAACTCTTCGAGGTAGGGGATTCATGGCTTCTCTAATTATATATGTGCAATCGTAGAGTTAGCATGATTTATTCCTTTGGATCACAATGAAATTGACCTAATTAAATACTTGAACCGGATTAAAAGAATTGGTAGATCGCATGCTGTTGCTTTATACCGTAATGACGGTTTGCCTCATGTTTTCCTAGATATAGTGATATCTATGTTTCTTTGTTTTGTCGTTCCTTCATGATAGAAATTGATAATGAACGTAAAGCCGGAATTAATTGTTGATTAATTGGCTAAAGATAAAGAGGCATGTTATTAATCTGGTTATTGCTGTTGTTGCAGTTGTTCTAATTTGAGGATAATCAAATTAGGGAAGTAAGCATGGTTATTTAATTGTGATAGCTTACTGATTAGGTATCCATGATTGGAACCTACGAATAACAAATCTGTTAATTCAATATGGTATAGAGAACAGATTATGTGGGAATTTCAAAGAGGGTTCTGAGTTACCCTCTTGTTTGTTAAAGGGCCGAGAGCCCATTTTGTGATGTTTGTTTTCCTGCTGCTTGTGCTGTGATGTGAGCCTGGATGGTTGTTGTGATATGTGGAGGCATGGAGGCCTTATAGTTGTGGCAGCGGATGATGCCTAGTGTGGCGAGATGCATCGGTTTATGCATATGGGTGTCGGGGAGGACACCAAGGGTGATGGTATGAGATGAATGTGATGGTTTGATGTTGGTGGTTGGTTTGATTGTTTATCTTCTTTACTTTTCCCCACTGCTCAAGGCAGCTGGTCTTGCTTACCCTCTTTCCGAAGGAGGCGAAGACACGCGGGGTATGCCACGTGCTTTCCGTGTTTAGCCTCTCGATGGAGGATGGGTCTATGCTCTTTCTATAGGCGGCAAAGACTCGACGGGTAGTATATCTACTCACCGTGTTGAGCCTCCTTTGTGTTTAGAAGCATAGGATGTTTTTCTAGAATGCCTGGGAATGTGGAAAAGTATTTCTGTATTGAATGTTTGATTAAATGGTGAAAATCCACGGGGATGGAGATGCTGGAATTTAAAGGTGATGTGAATCTTAAAAAGGAGCAGTTGTTTTTGAAAGTGACGCCATTTCAGTTAAATGAGGAATTGTTCAATCTTAATTAATGCTTAAAGAATTAACTAATGTACAGTGGAACTGATAAATAAGAATGGAGTAATCTAATAAAGCTCTTCAATTGGTTGTGTTCTTATAGGATACCTAGTCTTAGAAGTAGCAGCCTGGAGTCTGAGAGACGTTAGCTGCAGTTGTATCTAAGACTAGGTAATGCCCATAGTGTGGATGTGAGTTACTTATATACTCTGTACTTTTTGTGTTTCTATACGCTACTCCACCCTGTCGGTAAGGGCAACTGACACCCCGGGGATTCTGAGCCCTGGGGGGGTGTTTTCCCCAACATTCTGATTGGAGGTTGAATGGCTGACTACCCCCTTTGGCCCCGCTCTCTTCTCTTGGTAGATCTTAGTGCTGGTAGGCACAATGGTTAGTTTTACCCATATATGTGTGTAGAGGGCTGTAATGGCTTGTGGTTATTTCACACACATATATTCTGGATATAGTATCTTATGGACTACTATAGGTGTAACGTGTATAGGATGTGATGGCTTGAGGATCCTTACTCGGTGTATGGGCTGTAATGGCTTCAGGTATAATACCCGACGTATGATACACGTTATTCGAGCTGTGGTGGCTCCCGGAAACTACCTAGTTACTTTTGGTTGTGAGGATTGTGTGGAGCTTAGCCCAGGT
Source organism: Viscum album (assembly GCA_963277665.1). Lineage (NCBI taxonomy): Eukaryota > Viridiplantae > Streptophyta > Magnoliopsida > Santalales > Viscaceae > Viscum > Viscum album. Next base: position 1,101,037,299 of record OY728157.1, read on the forward strand.
GTCTGCGGGCAAGCCTATGTGGTGCACGTGGTGCAGATTGTGGAGCTTGACCCATGTTGATACGGGCAAGCCTTTGGAGAGAGATGCACAGGACGTATGTCGTTGGGGCAAAGCGGCAAACCAGTGGGGAAGTGGTAGCGGGGTACCCTTGATATTCTTTACTACATGCTATATTCTTGTATGCGTTACTTGGTGAGAGTAGCCTTGGTGAGGTTGGGAACATAGTATACCTGTTTAGGTGACGAGTTAGTTTCACTTGTTGTTCACTGGGCTTTAGCATGCTTTCTTTACTTTTGCACGAGAGTCTTGGGGAGGATCCTACTGAGTATACTGTTATACTCACCCTATGTACATATAAACTATTTTTTCAGGTCACTTGGAGCAGGTTGGAGATCAAGCTGGTTACTACTAGCTTGCGGTTGGAGGAGGAGCTGTTCGGGCTTGTGGTCGCTGTCGTTTTACTTTCTTTTGGGTACTTTTAGTTTCCCCTTTCAGTTGTAGTACTTTTGCATGACATTTCATATATGTACTTGGGTTTCTTTTACATTTCAGTTATGAGTTGGAGTTGGTTGGATTCTATTCTATCTCTCTCTTCTGCATGTGTTCTCTTAGAGGGTAATGCCTCCCATTTGTGTGTGTACTATACCCTCGGTGCTAGTCGCCAACCCGGGGCCTACTGGAGGCGGGACTCGGGGGTCATTATCTCCCTTTTCACATTGCCGGCCCAGGAGGGGTACACTTTGTGGGGAGGGGGTCGTGACAGAGTGGTATCAGAGGTCTGGTCGAGGGATAGGATGGAGTTTGGAGTTAGGCACAGGTGAGGATGCATGGGATGGTAGGGCAACGGTGCCATTCATGTTTAGCAAGTGGGGTAAACACTGGAGACCGGCAGAGACATAGGCGTTCAGGGCCCCCTATGATCTGTTGCACGGACCTTTAAGTTTACGATGGCTACTAAACAAAGTGATACTGGTTGCAGGGTAGAGACCTAGGAAAGGATCATGCATCATTATTCTTTGCGCCTGTGTTTGAATGGGTAGACCTTGGGATAGGTAACCTAAAATTAATAAAACAAAATAATTAATTAATTAATGTTGAGTCTTCCATATTCCAGGCTTAGGAGCTCTAACGATTGTTATTTTACAGGTATGGCTCCAGGTCGGCGTCCCCGTCAGGTTTGCGCAGAAGGTGCCCAGCAGGCTGTTCCAGCAGATCGCCGCCGGATAGAGGCTGACGAAGATGACACTTGGAGGAAGACACTCCGAGAGTTTCAGCGCCAGAGTCTACAGAAGTACGAGGGCTCCGTTTCAGATGCAGTCACAGAAGACTGGTTGGAGGAGGTCGAGATAGGCTTCAGTTCGATTCGTGCTCGGAAGGAACACTGGGTGTCCTTGGTTGTGACGATGTTGCGTGGAGCAGCGAGACAGTGGTGGTTCTTGTTCCTCGGGGATCGTGAGGAGTCAGCGATCTCATGGGAGGAGTTTCGAGACAGGTTTAGAGTCGAGTTTCTTTCTTCGACTGCGAAGGCATCCAGTCGCCAGGAGCTTCTTACCCTTCGACAGGGGAGCTCTAGTGTTCGGGAGTTTGGAATCCGTTTCAGGAACCTTCTACGATATGCTTCAGACCTGTTACCAGATGATGAGGCCAGGGCGAGGCATTTCGAGGAGGCTTTGCGTCCAGAGATCCAGCGTCAGGTCACCCCATTTATGCTGAAGACATATCTTGAGGTGCTGGCGAGGGCAGAGGTTGTTGAGAGGACTTTGGCTAGGACCGGATCGTCACGAGAGGGGAATCGTCATGATTCCTCAAGAAGCAGAGTTGTGGTCCGGGGTTCCCGGTTTTCAGGACAGAAGAGTTTCCGTTCACCTGGGGGTAGGTCCCGGCCCTTCCCATCTCATTTCTCCGGAGGTAGCAACTCTCAGACCTATGCCAAGGGATCAGGCGCTTGTTTTTCTTGTGGTGGACGTGGTCATCAGCAGCGGGAGTGCCCAACTTTTCAGAGCAGTCATCGTGCACCAGGCGCTCCACTCCAGGTTCCTCCGTTGAGGCAGTTCCAGCCGAGGCAACAGCAGCAGGTTGCACCAGCTTTAGATCACCAGAGGGTAGATGGAGCAGGCAGAGGACAGCCCCATGACGCTCCCCATCCTCAGAGAGCAGAGCGCGGCCGTGGTGGTGGTCGTCATCAGGGTCATAGAGGCCGTGGAGGTGGTCGTGGTCAGCTTCATGCTCTAGCGTTGCCAGCTCCAGGCGAGCCAGACGTCGTCCGAGGTACCCTTTGCTTGTTTTCTACCTTGGTGTATGCCTTGTTTGATTCAGGAGCGACACACTCCTTTATATCCCCTACCCTTGTCCACGCTTTGGGACTTGAGGTAGAGAGGCTTCCAGTGCCCTTGGCGTTGACTACGCCAGTTGGAGGTCGAGCTAGCTTGTTTGAAGTATGTAGAGACTGTGAGCTAGTGTTGGGGCAGCACCGCTCTTGGGGAGATTTCCTATGTTTACGAATACAACCATATGATGTCATCCTCGGCATGGATTGGTTGTATTCGGTGCAGGCTATTGTGGATTGCTACAGGAAGAAGGTCGTTTTCTTTGATGAAGATGGAGAGGAAGTAGTGTTTGTTGGTGAGAGAGATCCTCGGATGAGTCATAGACGAGTTTCATCCTTATCATCCATGATGGCTGGGATGATGCTGAGTTCTTCAGAGGTTCAACAGCTGGCGTTTCCTAGGGTCGTAGAAGAGTACCCTGATGTCTTTCCAGAAGAGGTTGTATCCTTACCCCCTCGACGGAAGATCGAGTTTGGGATCGAGCTACAGCCCGGAGCGTCTCCCATCTCTATGTCTCCGTATAGGATGGCCCCTTCTGAGTTACGAGAGCTACGTATTCAGCTCGATGGTCTATTGCAGTGTGGTTTTGTTCGGCCAAGTGTGTCACCGTGGGGTGCACCAGTCTTGTTCGTAAAAAAGGCTGATGGCAGTTTGCGGTTGTGCGTCGATTATCGTCGCTTAAACAAAGTGACAATAAAGAACCGTTATCCTCTCCCGCGGATTGATGACCTATTCGATCAACTGAAGGGTGCAAGTTGGTTTTCAAAGATCGACTTGCGGTCAGGATATCATCAGATGCGTGTAAAGGATGAGGATATCCCGAAGACAGCTTTCCGCTGTCGTCATGGGCATTATGAGTTTGTTGTAATGCCATTCGGCGTGACAAATGCTCCAGCTGTTTTCATGGGGTTGATGAATGCTGTGTTCCGTGAATTCTTGGACAAGTTTGTTGTGGTTTTCATTGATGACATCCTTGTGTACTCCACATCTGAAGAAGAGCATGCAGAACATCTACGAGCTGTTTTGGGAGTTCTTCGCCAACATCGGTTGTTTGGGAAGTTGTCCAAGTGTGAGTTCTGGGCTCGAGAAGTTCGTTTCTTGGGACATGTTGTGTCCCAACAGGGAGTAGCTGTGGATCCTTCGAAGATAGAAGCAGTGGTGTCTTGGCCAGCCCCCAAGACCGTGTCAGAGGTGCGAAGTTTCCTTGGTCTCGCAGGCTATTATAGGAGGTTTGTGGCTAATTTCTCCCGAGTTGCGACTCCTCTGACAGCTTTGACCAGGAAGGATCAAGCGTTCATATGGACTGATCAGTGTCAGACAGCTTTCGAGTATCTAAAGGAGAAGTTGGTAAGTGCTCCAGTCCTTTGTCTTCCAACGGAGGGAGTCCAGTTTGATGTTTTCTGTGATGCTTCACATCTGGGGCTAGGCTGTGTTCTCATGCAGCAGAGGTCAGTTGTTTCTTATGGGTCTCGGCAGTTGCGTACCAATGAACGCAACTATGCCACCCATGATCTTGAGTTGGCAGCCGTGGTGTTTGCGCTGAAGTTGTGGAGACATTACCTCATTGGAGAGCGCTTTGTGGTTTTCACCGATCATAAGAGTTTGAGGTATGTTTTCTCTCAGCGGGATTTGAACTTGCGGCAGCGTCGGTGGATGGAGTTCTTGCAGGAATACGACTTCGAAATATCGTATACACCTAGGAAGGGAAATGTTGTTGCTGATGCACTAAGCCGAAAGTCACGTAATGATGTTGTACGTGAATCTGGTGATTCCTGGAGAGGGATGGAAGAGCTAGCAGCTTTGCATCTTGATATGGGAGAAGTTGGAGGAAGAGGTTGTCTTTTCTAGATGACGGTGCAGTCATCCCTGATGCAAAAGGTGGAAGAGTCTCAGTTGGGTGATCTAGAGGTGGAAGTTTTGAGAGACAGAGTTGTTTGTGGGGAGGCCCCTGATGGTTGGTCAGAGGATGAACAACACCGAGTGTTGTATCATGACAGGCTTTTTGTTCCCCTGGCGATGCGCGAGACGGTTCTCCGAGAGTTCCATAGCTCGCCCTTAGCTGTACATCCTGGTGTGACGAAGATGTATCGATCCTTGAGGAGTCAGTTTTGGTGGCCTGGGCTGAAGCGTTCAGTTGCAGAATGTGTGTCTCGATGTTTAGTCTGCCAGAAGGTGAAGGCCGAACACCGTGTTCCTGGTGGTCTTCTCCAGCACTTAGAGATTCCTCAGTGGAAGTGGGAGGACATCTCAATGGACTTTGTTACAGGTTTACCTCGAGCTCCGGGAGGACATGATGCTATATGGGTGGTAGTGGATCGTTTAACTAAATCGGCCCACTTCATAGCAATCAAGGAGTCGAGCTCAGTGGAGGTTTTGTCGAGGCAGTATCTGGAGGAAGTGGTGAGGCTTCACGGAGTTCCTAAGACGATCATTTCTGATCGAGATCCTCGTTTTACCTCGAGGGTGTGGAGAGGTCTCCAGCATGCTTTTGGCTCTCAACTATGCCTTAGCACTGCTTTTCATCCTCAAACGGATGGTCAGACAGAGCGAACCATCCAAACTCTTGAAGACATGTTGCGCTCTTGTGTTCTTGATTTTGGAGGTTCATGGATGAAGCACTTACCTTTGGTAGAGTTCTCTTACAATAATAGTTTTCACTCTACCATCGGCATGGCGCCGTTTGAAGCCTTGTATGGCCGGCCATTCCGTTCTCCGTTGTGCTGGACTGGGGTCGGAGAGTCAGCAATTCTCGGACCAGAACTAGTGCAGAATACGATGGAGATGGTTCAAGTGATTCGTGAGAGGATGAAGACAGCACAAGATCGTCAGAAATCTTATGCGGATCAAAGAAGGAGACCCTTTGAGTTTAATGTTGGGGATCATGTGTTTCTGAAGGTGACTCCCCGTCGTGGGCAGCGAAGGTTTGGTCGCAGAAGTAAGCTTTCTCCCCGTTTTGTTGGGCCTTTCGAGGTGTTAGCTCGTGTTGGAGCTGTGGCATATCGAGTAGCACTTCCCCCTCGGATGAGTCGGATACATGATGTTTTTCATGTATCGCAGCTCCGTCATTATCTTCATGATGAATCTCATGTTATCGATTGGGGAGAGATCGATATTGATGATGATGCAACCTTCGAGGAGCGACCTGTGGAGATCCAAGACCACAAGGAGAAGGTGTTGCGTGGGCGTTCTATTCCTTTAGTTCGTGTCTTGTGGCGACACGGTGGCATGGAGGAGAGTACCTGGGAGCGTGAGTCACAGATACGTGCTCAGTACCCAGAGTTGTTTAATGTTTAACTCCTTTCATGTAATGATGTTTTCTCTGTGGTTGGACCTTTCATGTTTTGTTTATGTACCTTTGATGTGATGTTGTGAATGAATTGTTTGGGTATGGATTGTTTGTTCCCGGATGTCATAGTTTTGTTCCAGCTTTCGAACAACTCATGGTGGTTTTCCCCTGAGAGGTATCTTATGGGGTGGTTGTTCGGACCCCTCTTTTCTTCTGGGTTGGTTTTTAATTCTCGAGGACGAGAATGTTTTGAGAGGTATCTAATGTAATGGCCCGGACCTCTCTGGTCCATTACTTTGTGAAATGTTGGTGTTGGAGGTGTTCCGGGAGGTCAAGGGGACTTATCCCCAACACTTTGCCAATTTTCTAGTTCTGTGAACAGTGTTTCCAGTTTTATGAACAGTAACAGATCAGTGAGACAGATCAGTTTCACGGATCGGTGAGACAGATCAGTTTCACAGATCAGTGAGACAGATCAGTTTCACAGATCGGTGAGACAGATCAGTTTCACAGATCGGTGAGACAGATCAGTGTCACAGATCGGTGAGACAGATCAGTTTCACAGATCGGTGAGACAGATCAGTTTCACAGATCGGTGAGACAGATCAGTTTCACATATCGGTGAGACAGATCAGTTTCACAGATCGGTGAGACAGATCAGTTTCACAGATCGGTGAGACAGATCAGTTTCACAGATCGGTGAGACAGATCGGTGAGACAGATCGGTGTGACAGATCAGTTTCACAGATCAGTTTCATGTACAGTAACGGTAGGTGAACAGTGTTTCCAGACTCCTACAGTTTTGCCCCTTTTGACATTTCCTTTGACGTAAAATACATTTAAAGCCTTATTTTAAGGGCTCTTAAGGCCGTTTCAAATGCCATAAGTCCTATATTAATTATTCCTAAGTCTTGGAATGTTTTACGTGGTCAAACCGCGTGGGTTAATGCGATCCGTTTTTAATGGAGAATTAACCGGATCTTAAACCATCACCTCGTTAAATCTTAAAAAGGGACGAGATATCATTCTTCCTGGTTCTTTCCCTTTGTTCTCGATTAAGAGGCACTAGAACCTTTCAATACTTCCCGTAGGAGTTGCACAAACAACCCTTACTCCTAGGATCAGTCCCGCTCTGTTGGATGCAACCAAGCCGTGTCGATCATTCTTCCACATAAGTTGTCGCGAGGGGAGGATCGTGACCTGCTGTGTGGATAAAGGACGTCAAGAACTCTTCGAGGTAGGGGATTCATGGCTTCTCTAATTATATATGTGCAATCGTAGAGTTAGCATGATTTATTCCTTTGGATCACAATGAAATTGACCTAATTAAATACTTGAACCGGATTAAAAGAATTGGTAGATCGCATGCTGTTGCTTTATACCGTAATGACGGTTTGCCTCATGTTTTCCTAGATATAGTGATATCTATGTTTCTTTGTTTTGTCGTTCCTTCATGATAGAAATTGATAATGAACGTAAAGCCGGAATTAATTTTTGATTAATTGGCTAAAGATAAAGAGGCATGTTATTAATCTGGTTATTGCTGTTGTTGCAGTTGTTCTAATTTGAGGATAATCAAATTAGGGAAGTAAGCATGGTTATTTAATTGTGATAGCTTACTGATTAGGTATCCATGATTGGAACCTACGAATAACAAATCTGTTAATTCAATATGGTATAGAGAACAGATTATGTGGGAATTTCAATGAGGGTTCTGAGTTACCCTCTTGTTTGTTAAAGGGCCGAGAGCCCATTTTGTGATGTTTGTTTTCCTGCTGCTTGTGCTGTGATGTGAGCCTGGATGGTTGTTGTGATATGTGGAGGCATGGAGGCCTTATAGTTGTGGCAGCGGATGATGCCTAGTGTGGCGAGATGCATCGGTTTATGCATATGGGTGTCGGGGAGGACACCAAGGGTGATGGTATGAGATGAAATTGATGGTTTGATGTTGGTGGTTGGATTGATTGTTTATCTTCTTTACTTTTCCCCACTGCTCAAGGCAGCTGGTCTTGCTTACCCTCTTTCCGAAGGAGGCGAAGACACGCGGGGTATGCCACGTGCTTTCCGTGTTTAGCCTCTCGATGGAGGATGGGTCTATGCTCTTTCTATAGGCGGCAAAGACTCGACGGGTAGTATATCTACTCACCGTGTTGAGCCTCCTTTGTGTTTAGAAGCTTAGGATGTTTTTCTAGAATGCCTGGGAATGTGGAAAAGTATTTCTGTATTGAATGTTTGATTAAATGGTGAAAATCCACGGGGATGGAGATGCTGGAATTTAAAGGTGATGTGAATCTTAAAAAGGAGCAGTTGTTTTTGAAAGTGACGCCATTTCAGTTAAATGAGGAATTGTTCAATCTTAATTAATGCTTAAAGAATTAACTAATGTACAGTGGAACTGATAAATAAGAATGGAGTAATCTAATAAAGCTCTTCAATTGGTTGTGTGCTTATAGGATACCTAGTCTTAGAAGTAGCAGCCTGGAGTCTGAGAGACGTTAGCTGCAGTTGTATCTAAGACTAGGTAATGCCCATAGTGTGGATGTGAGTTACTTATATACTCTGTACTTTTTGTGTTTCTATACGCTACTCCACCCTGTCGGTAAGGGCAACTGACACCCCGGGGATTCTGAGCCCTGGGGGGTGTTTTCCCCAACATTCTGATGGGAGGTTGAATGGCTGACTACCCCCTTTGGCCCCGCTCTCTTCTCTTGGTAGATCTTAGTGCTGGTAGGCACAGTGGTTAGTTTTACCCATATATGTGTGTAGAGGGCTGTAATGGCTTGTGGTTATTTCACACACATATATTCTGGATATAGTATCTTATGGACTACTATAGGTGTAACGTGTATAGGCTGTGATGGCTTGAGGATCCTTACTCGGTGTATGGGCTGTAATGGCTTCAGGTATAATACCCGACGTATGATACACGTTATTCGAGCTGTGGTGGCTCCCGGAAACTACCTAGTTACTTTTGGTTGTGAGGATTGTGTGGAGCTTAGCCCAGGTGTCTGCGGGCAAGCCTATGTGGTGCACGTGGTGCAGATTGTGGAGCTTGACCCATGTTGATACGGGCAAGCCTTTGGAGAGAGATGCACAGGACGTATGTCGTTGGGGCAAAGCGGCAAACCAGTGGGGAAGTGGTAGCGGGGTACCCTTGATATTCTTTACTACATGCTATATTCTTGTATGCGTTACTTGGTGAGAGTAGCCTTGGTGAGGTTGGGAACATAGTATACCTGTTTAGGTGACGAGTTAGTTTCACTTGTTGTTCACTGGGCTTTAGCATGCTTTCTTTACTTTTGCACGAGAGTCTTGGGGAGGATCCTACTGAGTATACTGTTATACTCACCCTATGTACATATAAACTGTTTTTTCAGGTCACTTGGAGCAGGTTGGAGATCAAGCTGGTTACTACTAGCTTGCGGTTGGAGGAGGAGCTGTTCGGGCTTGTGGTCGCTGTCGTTTTACTTTCTTTTGGGTACTTTTAGTTTCCCCTTTCAGTTGTAGTACTTTTGCATGACATTTCATATATGTACTTGGGTTTCTTTTACATTTCAGTTATGAGTTGGAGTTGGTTGGATTCTATTCTATCTCTCTCTTCTGCATGTGTTCTCTTAGAGGGTAATGCCTCCCATTTGTGTGTGTATTATACCCTCGGTGCTAGTCGCCAACCCGGGGCCTACTGGAGGCGGGACTCGGGGGTCATTATCTCCCTTTTCACATTGCCGGCCCAGGAGGGGTACACTTTGTGGGGAGGGGGTCGTGACATTTATGGGTTCGAATGAGATCGAATTGTTTTTTCAAGGATGATTACCTTTAATTGATGGAATTGAATGAATGATATGCGTTGAACTGTAAGGGGTAGAAAGGCCACACTATTTAATGAATGTTATATTAAATTATCCTTGTGAATTGTGTTTCTTGTAATGAAATTTAACAAGAGTAATGGGTTATATGAGATCTATTTCCACATGTTCTGTTTTATAAACATGAAAATGAAATTTTTTATAAATTTGATTATTGAATATTATGAATTGGGGGTAAATACCTTATAATAAATATATAAATATATTTCTTACACCTTGAAAGAGGATTTGTTACGATGGTAAGAGTTCATATGAGAACAACGGAGTCAAACTCTTATATAACAGGTGTTGAGTATGATATCTCACAACCCTGATGCTATTGGGATATTGGGATCGACGTGCCATTTTCCATCATTTAATTAATTACATGATATCTCCCTAACTATACTGATTGTCTTCCCTGAATTATAACACTATTATTTCGATATAGGTAATGTACCTTATTGCTTGAGATTTTAGGATCATTTGAATTGCCATAGATGTCTATGTTATACCCCAGACCAAATAGCAACTATTATTCGATCAATATGGAAACATACAAATTAATGACCATGGTTCATATATATGGATTAAATATATAACTATCATGTATATATACCTCTACTATATATATATAGTGACAGATCTGGGTTCAATTCTGACCATGAGATGAAGCAAGTAGACCCACAATATTTTCCTTTCAGAACTGTAGTGGGAGGTTTCTTATTTTTCAGTTTTAATTACATAATTAATAAATGAATTAACAATGTTTATTATTGAGATCTAATGAAATTACATCTAGAAACAATTTCTCAAAAACAATTGAGATATTATCCCAGATCCTAATCGGGCTACTTTCGATACCAGAGAATATTATCTGCTTGCTGGTATTGATAAATGAAATGTCCATGTTTTAAGTTATTGATATTAGTAACTATATTTGGAGTGTATGATTAGAGGACTGAGAAAGAATTTTTTATTCTAGTGGAGGATATTTTCATCATTCTATACTTTTTGTATAGCATGATTGTTTGTCATCTCCTGTTTCCATTTTTTATATTAGCATTCCATGAATCCACATATTGACACTTCCATATAGTATTTTGTTTTCTAAACTCATTGTCAGTTATTTACTCTTTCAATGATTGTTTATTTATTACATCTATTCAGATATGGATTTTCTAATATTTTATGATTATTGATCTATCTATTGTTCCAATTAAATATGTGGGTATAGTTTCCCCACCATACCACCTTCATACCCCTGCAGATAGTATGTAATCTCTATCCTTAGGGGACGGGCGCTTGAGGCCATCTGACCCACCCGCTCGGGATGTGGTTTTATTAGACCACACGTGGGATGTTAAAAATTGTATAAAAGATAAATATTTTACATAATCATAAATCTTGGGTGTTAGATAGGATATCGGTAGTAGAAGAGATATTTAAATAACCCAATTCTTTGACATAGAAATCCCATGTTTAGTTGAAATTCAAATTAGATGGGATGAGAAATGGTAATAATTGATTATCCTATTTATAGTTTATATGACTTCACCGATGGGTGGAACATTTGAGTCATGATGTTATTTATATTGGTATTATTGATTTTTTTTTTCAATTATATGACCTTATGAAATAAGTGCTTTTCATTAGATCATGCATCATTATAGTCATAATAGGACCAATATTCAATGCATTTTTCTATTTCATGTTTAATTTTATTTTGAATATTCTTATTGAATAGGTAACATTCCAAAATTATATCAATGAAATTTCCCATCCTATTTTCATTTAATATAGAATATAACACATATATAATAGATGAAAAATCTTATATATAAATAATCAATTAATAAATATGTATTTCTAAATGTTAAGGAACCCATACAGATGAAATAGTCACATGCCCTTCCGAATTGTAATATGACCCTTATGAATAGTAAATCAGCATAAGGAATAGTAACTTCATCCATTAAATTATAAATAACATTTATGAACCTTATAAATGAGAGTATCATATAAATGTATAATAGTATATGTAAATAAATATTTTTAAAAAAATTAATTTTGTGTTGGTATTTTTGTGGGTTATAAATATTTAATTAAATTTTTTTAAAATAATAAAATTTTCTAAAAGAATATTTATTTTCCTAAAATGTATTCATAAATTCTTATTTTTTTCCTTATGATTTATGGATAATTTTATATGACCATAGATGATTTTTTAAAGGTTTATAAAATTAGTTATAGATATAAAATTAGTATTTTTCATGTAAATGATGGTTTCAATTAAAAATTAAATTTAATATATTTAAAAAAATATTTTAAATTAACTGATTTCATTTTTTTTAATTTTAATCATTGAATAATGTTTAGGGTGTGTTTTTGGTGTTTTTCTAAAATACTTGAATATTTGGTGAATAGTAAAACACAACAATTTATAGTATAAATACAATATCATATAAATACACTATTACTTAAGACATTATTGATGTCAGAAACATATTCATGAACATGCCTTCATTAATATAATATATTGGATTATGATTCTCAAAAAAATCGTAGTCTTGGGTGAGAATAATAAACAATTGAATTAAATGTTCAAAAATCACCCACCTCCTCCACTATAAATAAAACCTTGTACCACCTCTTCACCTCACAACTCTATGCCTTTGATACCTATCACATTTCTATAAAATATTATCCTGAATACTCTCTTCCACTTACAAGATCTATTTTTCTAATCTATATACCCAAACCAATCCCCTTAAAGAGGTTCTCAAGAAGGAGTATTCAAGAGGTAAAATCCTATTCCTTTCCCTTTTAGTTTTTTTCATGTTCTTTTATTTTTTTATTATCTCATCTCATCCTTTTTAAAAATGAGAATGATAAATATAGTATCATCTATATAATTGGTTTATATAAATATTGTGGAATATTCATCATCTAACACCATTCTCTACCTCTCTTATTTTATAAGTGAAATCATTGTCCATTCAGTGCCGATTTACAACCTTCATCGACCAGAGATTTTTGGTCATCAATTTATCATTAATTTTTTGTAATGAAACCATTGTTATATTTAAAATAGACTATAATATTTTTATTCCAACCATTATTATGTTCTTGAAGTAACATATTTATATAATTCGAAATGAAAAAATAAAATGACTTCATTATGATAAATAATCGACGTAATAATGTTAACGATTATCACTTAATGTCTTATCTAGTGATACGACCTTATACCGTATAACCAAATGATATATATAAGAATTTTAAAATTTTATGTTCTTAAATATCATATAAATTCAATTCTGGTTAATTATACCCAATCCACATGAATAACCATACTCAAATATAAGTATGTTGATCAGGAAAACCAAAGAAATGAACATTCCAAAGTAGTAAAATATTATCTTATAACTCATAAAAGGTCTATAAATGATCTTTATAAAATTATTATTGATAAAATAAATTTAGATAAGATAATTAAATAATTAATAAATAGATTTACTTTGATTATCCTAGATGTTAATATCAGGTGTAGAACCTATTAAGACCTATCTTAATGGTGTTCTTCCTGAACATCCATCTTCATATGGGTTATGATATATTCTTATATAAACTGATGTAATTATTCATTATTTTTATATAATTATTCTAAATATTTTCCATATATTCCAAAATCATGATACCATATCAGTTCATTATCTGTTTATAATAAATACATGTTTTTCAAGGATCCATTTTCAGTATATCCTAATACACAACCCCGATAAAAGGGACCATACATATTTTATAACCATTTTTTAGTATCATCCATAATATTTTATAAGACACCAAAATTTTATAAAATCACACATTCTTCATGAATCAGTACATTTTTCTTTATTGGTTTTATATAAACAATTATGAAAAATTAAATTATTCATCCAAAAGAACTATTCATTTAAAATTAAAAGGTGTATTTTTCTCAAGAATTTCTCAATGATTTTATTAGAGATATTTTTTCTATTTCAACACATTTTTTGGAATTTTAGGAATTATTGTGATTCAAATCATATTATTTTTATGAAACATATGTCACTAATATATTTATTGCCACATTGACTATGGATGTGCTATATTAATTCCATTAACCATGCTACTCAGATTGGTTATTGACTATGTTTACAGATAGGGGATTGTTATTTATATTTAATATTTTCATGTTGTTTATGATTATACCCAATTATATGAGGAATGAATTAATATTGTAATGTGATGGGTTTGGCCCACTATAACCCCTCCATGTGTCTGTAGGTCTCATCAGACCGAACAGATTTGTGTTTTGGCCATGGCCATACCCTAGTATTTTGAGACATCTTGACAGAGGGAATAACGATATGTTTATGATTTTGATCATTATGAATTCCATCATTTTGAAATTAATAAAAGATAAACCATGTGACAATTGACTAGTAGAATATCCCTGAATAAGGATCATTATCTTATGATCAGTTATATGGATTTATATTCTTAGCTTCCATTCCTTATATCATATGATCAATTTTATTTTTCAACGAATGTGGTTTTAATTATTCACCATGCCTAATGATTATATTTATGTGGACTCCAAATGTATTAATTATCCTTAATTATAATATGACACCACACTTTTTTTATTTTTTATTTCTCTTAGGATGAAAAAGTGTATTTATTATGAATGACTTAAAAGAATAATCTATGAATTTATGGGTGTTTAAAATGGAATTACAATATTGATTTAGGTTTTAGGTTGTAATGTAAATATTATGTACGTATCTAGTTATCTAAAAGAAGTAAATTGTTATTTTTTCAGGATTTTATGTCCTTGTAAACATAGAAATGTATTATTATAAGGCATCCGCTCCGAGTAATTGTGGTCCGAGTCTTTAATGTTTGTATCAAAGGATGTTTATTAGATTCCATGGAAACGAGATTTAGGAAACATCGATTAGGTATCACATCAGTATAATAGAATTTTACGAGAATATCACAAGAAACATAATAGATTTTTTGTAATGTAGTGATTATGTGGTTCTTAATTGAAATACATCAATTTCTAGATACTACATGTAGATGTGGATCTAGATCAATAGTTCCTTGGATTAACAACTTTGAAAAGGTCACCCCCACCTGACCTGTGGTAACTTGGTGCCTGACAATGGGCCATACTGTGCACCTATATTGATAATCGTGGGGTATATTCTTTGGATAATTTAGATTTTCTTTAAAAACCTCTATCATGGATTGAAGAATAATTATTTCCTTAAAGAAACTACATTTATGATTATGATATTAGATATGAATAAATTTTCAATATAAGTATTGTGTTTTTTCAGTTTTAGATTATCAATTATGATTCATAACCTAATTTAGTGTATTCTATTTTTTAGAAATGGTACATAGTGGAAGTAATGGAATCCATATCAACGTAGGTATCCCATTTAAGGATCACCCGCCTATGAAAGATAATGATGTCAGTGTTGGATATGTGACTGGTATTGAAAATATTATAACTCTACTAGGAAAACTGACTTATGTTATGAGCAATAACCATACCCATATAGGGCATCCTGGCCCACAAAATGGAGGGTAAATTTTTGATCATTTTCTGAAAAAACAGCCTCTATCATTCAATGTGACTACAAAAACATCTATAGCTGAGCGGTGGATATGTTCTGTTGATATGATATTTATCGCATTGGGAAGTATGGAAAGAGATAAGGTTATTGTAACAGTTTATCATCTATCAAGAGACACATCCTAATGGCGGTAACTGATCCAAAACACAAAGATGGAGGAAGAAATTACAAATATGTAATATAGGGAATTAAAATAAATTTTCCAAGAAATATATTTTTCCTAAAAATAAACAGCATATATGGAAATTAATTTCATGAATCTGATGCAAAAGGATGATGGGAATTTTTCCAACTATTAATCCCAATTTAAAATGATGTAAAGGCCCATCATCGATTATATACATAATCTACGGAGCATGATTGATTGATTCATTGATGGATTAGAAACATTCCTCCAAAGGGACCTATTGTCCCAATAATTATCATTGTACGACAATATAGTCTCATGTACTATAAATAAAGTGCAATATTTCTATACGAGTTATGACTTTATAGGGAACCAAGATAATGAGAGGGTGGAAGAGGATATATTAGATAAATGGAATAAATAAAAAGAGAGTTTTCCAACATCTGATACTTGTGGTTCGAAACACACCAGTGCATGTATAAAAGGAAAAGGATTCTCTTATAAGTTTGGATGAAAAAGCCCCCAAGCCAATGATTTCAATGGGAATAAAGAAGCTACCAATGTTTAGTGATAAAATCGATTGTAGTTAGGACATTATGAAAATGATTTTCGGAAGATTTAAGGAAACATTCCTACGAAAAGGCCATAAAAGAAAGTGAAATCTTATGCGATCACAACTATAGAGCTTGATGTTCATATTGACGTGGTGGATGGTAATTTTATCGTTTCCCAAAAAATAGCCAATTCTTTATTTGATTATTAATCATTGTATTCCTCTATATAATAACTATTCTAGATAAAAATTTGATAATTAGAATTATCATTAATAAGGGAGTTATCATTCAATCCCCTTAAAAGAAGTATTGTGGTAACAAATATATGCAAGGTCATTCCTATCATTTCATATAAACATGATTTATATGATTATTTAATCATCCTATCTACGGTGAAATTTGGAATAATACACCATATATATTTACTTTTAAAATATTATGTGAAAATATATTTCATGAAAAATGAAATTATGATTTGTGCGGAAGGTGTAGAATCACATATCTTTAGAGAAGATACATCACCTCTTGATTATTATCTAGATCCACCAATTGAATATCTACTGAATGGAATTATTATAGAGGAATATAGTGGGATGTCTATGGGTGAGTAATGAAATAATAAAATTGAGTATGTACCTGTTGTGCAAAAAAACATTGATGTATTTCTATAGGATTTACCTTGAGGACCTCATGAGAAGGATGTTGATTTATCTATTGATTTTATTCCTAGTTCCAGACCTATATCGATGAATCCTAATATAATGGCCATGTGAAATTAGTAGAAATGAAGAAAAACTATAATAAATCTGTGATAAAGGATTTATCCACCCTAGTGTTTCTCCATGGGGATCGTATGTTCTCTTTGTCATAAAGAAATATAGATACATGTGGTTCGACATTTAATATAGGAAAATCACTAATATTACAATAATGCACAAGTATCTCTTTTTTCGAATTAATGTTCTATTCGGTAAATTTCATGGATATAAATATTCTTAAATGATTGACAATGATATGGATATCATCTGTTTCATGTGAGGAAGGAATATATTTTAGAAACATCATTTGGAACCTAGTATAGACATTATGAGTTTACAGTAATGCGATTTGTATTGACGAATGCACCCTCTATTTTCAAGGATCCAATGAACAATTTTTTCATCGAATATCTTGATATTTTTTGGATTTATTTATTAATTATATATTATAATACACCTAAAGATATTAAGACCATGATAATCACTTATGGATTATTGAGAAAAATCTTATAAGAATTGAATTATATGTGATGTTTAGCAAGTTTGAAATTTGGATTCTATCCATTTTTTTCGTGGCCATATTGTCTCAATAAATGGAATAATATTTGATCCATAATTGAAAAATGTGGTTCCTGACTAGCCTACACCATCGAACATAACTGAGGTGTATAGTTTTTATTGGTTTAGTAACTTATTATCATCTTTTTTCCAGAACATCAACCGATTTTCTGGCCTGTTAGACAAGAATAATCATAAAGTTATTATGTCTGTAAGGAAAAAAGAATGTGAAGAATGTTTTTATGAATTTAATAAGTGGTTAGTGAATTCCCAAATATTGACTCTACCATCTGGAATGGTGGATTTTTTATTTATAAATATGAATAAAATAAAAATTGTAGCTATGTCCTAACACATAATGATAGAGTTATTTCCTATGCCTCAAGAATGTTAATAAATAATTAATAGAATTTTACAAGTCATGATCTTTAGTTAGCAGTTTTAATTTTTTCCATAATGATATGGAAACACTATCTTTATGGTGAAAAATGTGAGATATATAGATATCACAAATATTATAAATATATATTTTCATATATATAACTCAACATGAGGAAAATGAGAAAAAATTATATTCTCAAAGATTATCATTGTTCAAAAAACTAAAACCTTGAGAAGGAGAATATGGTAGAAAAATTACTGAGCTGAAAGGATTATGGAGTTCTGAAAAAATGAGAATTAAAAAAGAACATGTGTTCATCGATCTAGAAAATATGGATACAAGATTTCAAAAGTAATGTTAAATATCATTACATTGTCAACTAGTTTCCAAACCATATTTATAGAAATAATTAATAGTTCTTAGTATGATGCTGATATTTTAAAAAATAAAATAAAAGATACAAAATATGCTATGTTTCTAGACATTATATATGATAATCAAATTCTAGTATTTGGGAGGAAGCTACATGTTCCCTCTATACTGATGCTGAAAAGGGAGTTATTGAAAGTTGCACATAGCTCAAATTTTTCTATACACCCTAGTGTACCACAGATATTTAGAAATCTGATTGAACATTTCTAGGAGGATAATATGTAGAAGGAAATTGTTGATTAGATATCAAGATGTTTAGTCTATCAACAAGTGAAGACTAAAAGACAGTATTCTATAGGATCCATGAAACCTAGTAATATTCCTTCATGGAAGTCGGGTGAAATAACTAACAATTTGTTTCATTGGATTACCAAAAATCCCATGAATGAATGACAAAATATGGGTAGTTTTCGACATACATATGAAATATATTACAACTTTTCTCTATATGGGAGTGTTTTCCATTATGGAACCTTGTAGGAATTTATATTAATGAAGTTGTAAGACTTCATGGAGAACATATTTCTATTGTTTTGTATCCAGATCCGTTTTTTAGATTGAAATTGTTTAAAATTATTCAAAAATATTTCGATATTGACCTTCATATGAGTACTTATCACCCTCAAACTAACGAGCAGTGTAGAAGGACTGTTCAAACATTAGAAGAAATGTTGAGATCTTCCTCCCTCAACATTCATTGTATATCGGTTCAAAAACATTTCTTTTGTATAGGTTTCCTAAAATAATATTTTCGATTAAATTATTAAAATGGCACCATATGAATAATTTTATGGAAAGATATTTCTACACCAATATATTGGGATTAATTTAGGAAGCATATAGGAACATATTTTTTGAAGGAAACAATAGTGAAAGTAAATAACAATCAATCACATATCAAAGCTTATAAAATTAGGAAAAGTTGATATTCTAATAATTGAATGATGGATCTGTAATTTCAAAACGGGGATCATGATTTAGTAATTGTGTCTCCATGGAAGGGTGTTATAATATTTGAGAGGAAGGGAAAACTAGTTCAAAGTTACATTATTCATTTTGAAATTATGGGGATAATTAGAATCTTTTCTTATCATTTGGAAATACCACATATCCATTCTAAGATACAAAATGTGTTCCACATATCCTTGTAAAGGATGTACATTCTAGAACCAACAAATATACTTACATCTGAAAGAATAGAATGAGATCCTAACTTATCTTGTTTGAAAGAGGCTATCCAAATTCTGGAAACTAAAGAACATTTTCTGAAGAATCAGAAAAATCATTATGAAAAATTAATTTGAAAAAATCATAAAATTTCAGATGTGTTGTGGGAGATTTAGTATCATATATTGAAAAGGTACCTAGATCATTTTATGGGGGGGATAGAAATTTTGAGGGTGATTTTTTTCAGAGGAGAGAATGTAATTACCCAGAATTACCTTAATGAGATTTCCCTTCATTTTTTTATCTCATATAGTTTATATCTCATATAAAACACAATATAATATTTTTAAATGATGAATGAATTAAATAATAGGAATTTATAGAAGTTATGGTACCCAAACCATTGAAATTATTACTTGACTTTATGAAAAGAAATACGACCCTTATGAATATTAAATTGACATAATGAATAGTTACATCATTCAAGAAATTATAAATACAATTTAGGGAGGTTATAAATGAACGTATCATATAATTATATTATATTATATGTAAATGAATATTTTAAAATTTATCAGTAAGGATTTGGTATTTTTGTGAGTCATAAATATTTGATTAGAATTTTTTTCAATATTTAAATAATTTAAAAGAATGTTAATTTTTATAAAATTTATTTTTAAAGAAATATATTTTGTCTTATTAATATAGGATAATTTTATGTTACCATAGATAATTTTTGGATGTGTTATAAAGTCCTTTGTATACTTATAATCATTATTTTTCATGTAAATGATGTTTTAAATAAAAAATTAAATTTATCTTTTTTATAAAATTATTTTCCTCAAATTGTGTTCATGTTTGAATTACAAAAGTTGAATGTTGTTTGGTGCTATTTTTTCATTTTTAGAAAATAAATGAATTTTTTGTGAATTGTAAAATACTGTAATTTACAGTAACAATACGTTACAAGTTAAATACAATATTCTTCAGGGCACAACTATTGTATGGACTATAATAATGAACATAACATAATTAATTTAAAATATATTTTGATCATGGTCAAACTATTAATATTCATGATCCTGAATAAAAATCAAATGAATTAAATAATCAAAATTCACCCCTCTCCCCCACTATAAATACCACCCCAACACCTCTTCTTCTCACACCTATAAGAATTTGGTTATTTTAAACATTTTACCCAATATTCTCTCCTAGAATCCCCCACATATTGGATCAATTTTTATCATCAATAGTCTAAAACCAATCTCCCTGAAGAGGTTAAATCCTCTTCCTTTTCCATGTAGTTTATTTCCATGTACTTTTCATCTATCATTCTCTCATCAGTTCCTCTTTACAAATGAGGTTGATAACTCATGTAACATCTATATACTATAATTATATTAGGTTAATATAATATCCTTCATCAAACTCAATTTTATATCTTTCTATAATTTTAAATACAAAATCATTGTCTATGAGGGACCAATTTACAATCTTCATGGACGAAAGATTTTCATTCTTCAATTTGCCCTTCAATGACGGAAATGAAACCATTTTTATTGTTAAAATATATTTTAACATATCTATTAAATACCTTATTATGTTATATATGTAACTTATTTACATAATACTAAATGATAAAACAAAATGAGTTCATTATGACCAATAATAAACGTATGTCTATAAAAAATTATCACTATATGTATTATCTAATTATTCATCCTCATACCATATATCGAATCATATATATAACCCTTTAAACAATTTTATGTTCATAAATATATTATAAATTCAATTATGGAGAATTATACCAATTCCACATGAACTACAATACTCATATACAAGTATACAAATCGTGAAAAGCAAGGAAACAAATGCTCCCAAGATATAAAATTGTATCTTTTAACTCATCCAAAAAATATAAATTAACCTAATAAAATTATAATAAATTCAATACATGTAAATAAGGTTATGAATTAAATGATTAATGTATTTAATTTTATTATCCTGGATATTAATTTCCATTGAGGAACACATCTTGACAATAGGTAAGGGTTTTCTACCCAAAATTCCCTTTTCATTCATGTTATGATTTCTTCCCCTATAAAACAATTTAATTCATCATTAATTTGATATACTTATTTTAAATTATGTGTATACATTAAAAACCCATGTTTCTCAATCTTTTAATTTTTTATAAGAAATACATGTTTTTATGAGGTTTTTTTTGTTAAATCATCCTTATACGAATGCCCGATTAAAAGGAATTTCTTGATTTCTTATCCGTTTTCAGTTACCATACATAATATATTTTAAGACACCATTATTTTTTAAAAAAAGATAATTCAGCCATGCAAAATTAAATGTTCTCGTTACTATTCTTATAAAAACAATTATGAATAATAAAAATGATTTTTTCTAAAGATCTCTTCTTTTCCAAAAAAAAATGCGCATTCCTCTCAATAAATCCACTATTATTTTAATAGATTATTTTCATCTATTAAATAATTGAATTTTTTTACTGGGATTTGTATCTTATTGTTTTAATCTGTAATATGTTATTAAACGGTTTATGACTAGTTTTTCTATTGATGAGCTATCTTGATATCATTTAGCATGATACCCAGTTTCATTAGTGATAATGTTTACAGATTTCGGAAAGGTATTAAAATTAAATATTTTCATCTTGTTAATGTATATATACATTCATAGAAAGAATGAACTATACTTTAAAAGTGATGGTTGTGGACCACTGTAGCATATTGATGCATCACTATGCTTGATGAGACTAAATAGAATTGGGTTTTTCCCAAGGCCTTACCCTAATATTTTAAGACGTCATGGAAGAAGCATTTATGATATGTTTAGGATGCCCGAAATTAAGAGATCCCTCATTATGAAGTCTGTAATTGTCAAAATGTGGGATATATAATTTACATAAAATCTATGAATAGGGTTCATTCTCTTATGATTAGTTATATGGATTTATTTTCTCACCTTTCAGTCATCCCATCATATAATATTGTTTATTATTAAAGGCATGTGTTTTTAGTTTTTCATCATGCCTATTGTTTATGGTTATGATAACTTCTAATGTATTATTTCCAATACAATTCATATGAGATCATACCATATGCTATATTTTTCTCTCAGATGTGAAGATGAATATTATTATGAAGTAATTTCAGATATAATTTAAGAGTTTAACGATGCTTCCAATGGAGAAAAAATGTTGTTTTTTCTATCATGTTGTAATGTCAATTTGATGTTGGAATTTAGTTTTCCAAAACTAGAAATCTATTTTACTACTCAGTATTCATCATGTTTGTATACATTCAAATGTATTAATAAAAGACACTGACTCCCAATATCTGAGGTCTACATCTTTATATAATATTTATAGTGGAATAATTGTTTATAGAATCATACTAATACTTCTTTCTGGAATTTGAAAATATAATTGACACATAATGTGACTACCTTATCCGAACAGTGTTTTCATGAATTGGTTAAAGGAGACACCATAATTTTTCAATTGTGGATCATTGATCCATGGAGCATTGGTTGCATGGGATGGAATGTGTTTTGGTGAGGATTTAATGGATGCCATTTTTTTGTTCATAAGGTGTATGGGACCTTATAGTTCAGGACTGATAATTCCTCTAATTCAACCATCTTAATTTGATTTAAATACTTCAACATTAAAAAAATTAAATTGTATACTATAGCGACCCGAGCCTTTTACATAAAATGTTTCATGATTTTATGTATAGTTAATAATTATAGTACAAGAAAAGGATCGTTAAGTCTATTTTAATAGATGACTAGGTACATATAACATAAAACATAGGAAAAAACTTCATTATTTAATCTCCATAAAGTTTTTGTAACTTCCTTTAAGCCCATACATTTTCATAGGGTACCCTAGGGAACAAATGAATAAAGGGATGAGCTAAAAGGCCCAGTAAGGGAATTAACATAAGGATACATCTCAAGCACATGAGTTAGAAGGTATGACATAATGATATCTAAAGCATGAAAATTATAAAAAAATTTAATATAAGAATGGGATCATATAAACATGGAATAATATAAATGTGGAAGAATTATAAAAAATTTCGTTATTATGGGTCAAGTCTAACCTTCAATCCTGTTTCCCATTTTAGTACATGTCAAGGTGAACTTCCAATCCTGTTTCCCATTTCAGTACGGGTCAAGGCTAACCACCAATCCCATTTCACATCGCATCTCATGAGACTTATCCTTACCCTGTGCATTGGAGCGCTATCTAGGCACACCCATCACAACATGTTCATTAATATTAATGCCACATAATTATTATTACCACATAAACCATCTTTCCACATGAGTAATCATACATATTCAATTTTTTATAAACATATGTATACCCATATATAGAATTGGGTACCACAATCATGACATAAAGCATAACCAATGAGTGCATCATGAAAGTGTACACTAAAGTAAGGAATTAGAAAATACATGGATTTTCATTAGGTAATTTAGGCATAAAACATGGTAGGTTGTAACAAATAGAAGTGAAATCACTTATGAAATGTATTTGTGAGACATTAGCATTAAAACATTTTTTGTGCGGTTTTAAGGAAAATACTATAGATATTTTGAAATAGTAAAGTAGAAATTATTTTATATCACACCAGAATTTAACCATAAAGGTTTCATAATAAAAATAATGTGTTTACAATGAAAATGGTTTCTTAAAACAGAAGATAGAGTTCACATGAAATTGGTTAAAAGTTCAAGAAGTTCATTTAAAACGAGTGTGCATATTGGGAAGTGTCGAGGAGAGATTCACTTAAAAGTGGGTATATCCCCAAAAGTGATTGATAGATGGATCATGAAACATTATTATGGATAATATAAACCAAATTTATAAGTTTTACATAAAAATAATAGATAAATACATTTTGGTAAAAAATGAAAGATAGAGAAACCAGATGAAATAAATGAAGTTCGGGTAGAATTCATTACGGTTTATCGGCATGGTATCATGTGTAACTAAGAGAGCTCGGTGAGAGTGATAAAGGGTTCCTCACCACATATGAAACACTAGGGAAGTATGGGGAAAGTTTATAAACATATTCCATCACATTGTATTACCCAAAAAAGGCATATCATAGAGAACAATCTTTATTAAGAGTGAAAAGGGAAGGATCCCTTACCTTAAATCCATTGGTGTTCTCCACTTATTATTAACGACATGAATAAATAAATTAGGATTACTAATTAAAAATTACCAAAACTCTTCTACATTAAATTTATTTATTATAACACTTTTTAGTTCATTCAAATCCATATTGATTAGTTACATGGTTCGATTTCATTGTTCGGGCTCGTTTGTTTACCTGGCTCTAATAGATCAGCTCACTTATATTCAAGTTTGGATTATAAGAAAGATGAAAGTGGATGTCCGGAATTGTAGTTATATTATTTATTTAATATCCTGGAGATTACATGGTTTTAATTTTAACTAGTTTACTTAGACTGATGTCGAATTAAAATATATATAACCATAGTGATAACCGTTTTTGTAAATCTGGGGATTTGATTACAAAGGATGTGTTTTTCATTATATCTTAATTTAATTTGTACCAAAGGATTACAGAACCAAAAATAAGATATATTACATATATAATAATCTTGTTCAACCATAACAAAAATGGTTTCATGACTATAATTAATGATAAAAATAGAAATTGATAAATTGTTATCCTTGAATGTGCTAAATTAGCACATCTCAAACGGTGCTTTCATTTCATTCAAATAAAAGGGTGAGAAAGGAGATAAGATAATGAAATATAAAACTATCATGAATAAATTATAGTAAATGTATGCTACTGGATTTATCATTCTATTATGATGAAGGGAGGTGAGGAAAGAAATAAAAAAACTTAAAAGAAAAGAAGAAATTGCGAAGAGGAATTATCCTCTTGAAACTTCATCCTTTGAGAACCTCTTAAGGGGAGAGGATTTGTTATTTCGTGATGGATGACAGATTTTGGACATGGGGGAGGTTCTTGGGGAGATATTTGGGTAGAATAATGGAAAGGCTCAAGTCTTGAGAGGAGTTGAGAGAAGCAGAAGTGAAGGGGGGTTTTTAAAGTGGAGGAGAGGAGGGATTTCATAATATAATAATCATTAATTTATTATTTCTTCCCAAGACAAGTAATAGTAAGTATTCCATGACCAAGAATAGTGATTTTATCATGTGATCCCGAAAAAAGTGGTCTTACATCCGTAGAACATCATTGATGACTCAATTAATCCATTATTTAGCATTTTTTGTGAATTATCAGATTCTACTATTCATAAAAAATTCAAGTATTTCAGAAAAATCCCAAAAAATCACCCTAACCATTTTTCAACATGTAGAATCCAAAACTGAAGTCCATTTTTCAAAAATAAATTACTAAATATTTTTATTTTTATTTTTAATTAAAATAAAAATTTATTAACAAAACCAGTTTTAAAACATTCATTAACTTATTCTATAATATAGGTATATAGTATTTTCAAATTGAATAATATTTTTTTAACACCATAGGTGAGGTTACTATTAATTACGATATATCACTATTCATAAGATAATGTAACTATTCATTAGAGTAGGATATTATTCACGAAAAATTACGTTTTCCTTATCGGACTCAAAATATCATACTGATTACAACCTTTTATGCCGGATTTTCAAAATTCAAACACTGAAGTGATGAATTTATATTTAATTGTCACTTAGCACTTAGTAGTTCATTATGATATGTTTTCATTTTATTTTTATCACATACCTATGAGATTATAATATCCATTGAAAAACATTGTGTTGTTACATTTCCCCCCCCCCCCTTAGGAAATTTCACCCGTGAAATATCGTTATACATTCTATGGAAAAAAATATGTGTGGGTAATTTTTCTTCCTTGCTTCCTCCAATTACCATGTTTCCTCTTATAACTTATGGTTTCTCAATAATACCTTGACCAGATG
The DNA here is from genome assembly GCA_963277665.1 of Viscum album. Classification (NCBI taxonomy): domain Eukaryota; kingdom Viridiplantae; phylum Streptophyta; class Magnoliopsida; order Santalales; family Viscaceae; genus Viscum; species Viscum album. The sequence goes on from OY728157.1 coordinate 1,101,063,434, forward strand.
AGTTGTCTTGTTGCCTATAACTTTTTTTCTACGATCCAAGATCTTAATTGGATGCTCCTCGTAAGACAGATCATCCTCCAACTATACCTCCTCTAAAAAGAGTACATGTGAAGGGTCTTGTATGTACTTCCGTAAGAGGGATAAATGACGGACATTATTTACATTCGACATGGTATGTCGAAGTTCCAGTCGATAGGCCACAGCTCCAACTCGATCAAGGATCTCAATGTAGTCGATGTACTTGGGACTTAACTACCATTTCTTCACAAACCTCCTGACCTTATTCCACCAGGATATACATAGAAATACAATTTCGTGAACATTGAACTCATGGTATCATCAACGGTTATCTGTATAACACTTCTGTCAACTTTGGGCAGCATTGATATGATGCTAAATTGTTTTCTCCTTCTCCACCATTTCTTTGACCATTTTAGGTCCTAGCTACTTACACTCTCTAACTTCATCCTAACATGCCAGTGTTCTTCACCTTTTCCCATATAGGGCTTCATATGGTTCCATTAGGATGCTCAATTGGAAACATTTGATGTAGGAGAATTCAAACAGTGCATGATGTTTGTCACATCCTCATTTGGATTCCATTTAACACACTCTAAACATTTCTTCCAATGTCTGAGTAGTTCGCTCAGATTGAAAATCAGTTTGAGGATGATAGGTTGTACTGAAGTTCAGTTCAATACTCAGAGCATGCTGGAGACCTTTCTAGAACATCGAGGTGAATATCATATCACTATCAGATACAATAGATAGTGGTACTCCATGTAGCCTTACCACTTCTTTGATGTAAATCCGTGCAAGTCGATCAAATGAGAAGTCCTCTCGAACCGTGATAAAGTGATTTCTCTTCACAAGATGATCCACAACGACCCATATAGCAGTGTTTTCTCCAGATGTCTTTGGAAGTACAGTGACAAAGTCCATGGTAATTTTCTCCCACTTCAATTCTGGTATGGGTAGTGGTTTCATCATCCCCTTAGAAATTTTTCTCTCAAGCTTCACTTACTGAAATACGAGGCACATTGATGTATATTCGGCAATCTCCCTTTTCATATTGTCCCACCAAAAGTCTTTCAAGGATCTTGATACATCTTTGTGCTCCCTAGGTGGATAGAGAAGGTCGAGCTATGTGCATCATTAAATAGACCATTCTTTATCTATGGATCAAATGGTACACATAATCGTGTCCCAAATCTTACAACTCCTTCCTCGTAAATTTTGAAATCAGAGGATCTCCCATTTTTAACACCTTCCACCCTTTTCTGAATTTCCACATCCTTTTATTGATAATCCTTTATTTTCTCCAAAAGGGATGGTTAAGCAATCATTTGAGAAAGAATTGATGATGTTCCTCCCTTAATGATTCACATTTCCATCCTTTTAAACTCTAATAAGATCGGATCCTTTTCAATTATCATCATTGATAATGATCCATGATTGTTTATACATGGAGCATCTGCCACCTTTTTTGCCTTATCGGGATGGTAGTGGATTGTGTAGTCATAATTCTTGATGAGATCTATCCATCTTCTCCAGTGCATATTAAGCGCTTTCTATGTGAATATATATTTGAGACTTTTTTGGTCAGTATATATATCACATTTTTCCCATAGAGATAATGTTTCCAGATTTTCAATGCCAAGATCACAGCCGCCAACTCCAGATCATGTGTGGGATAGTTTTGCTCATGGATTTTCAGGTTCCTTGAATAATAGGCTACCACTTTATCATTTTCATTAGCACACAACCTAATACTTTTTTAGACGCATCACTATACACCACGATGAGTTCTCCACTTGAATGGAGTGTGAGTAACAGCGCAATGATAAGCCTCTTTTTCAACTACATGAAAAATTATTTACATTTCTGTGTCCAAAAAAACCTTACTCCCTTCAGTGTCAGCTTAGTCATTGCATTTTAAATTCATGAAACGTTCATCATGAATCGTCCATAATACCCAGCTAGACCTAAAAATTTGAGGATCTATGTTACAGAAGTTGGACTTAGGAACTCTTCAATTGTATTTTTCTTGGAACAGTATATAGATATCCCTTTCCTAGTGATAAAATTCCCCAAAAATGTTTCTTCCTCCATCTAGAACTCACATTTTCTGTACATTGCAAACAATTTATCCCTTTTCAAGGACATTAACACAGTTTCCAAATTCTTCTCATGTTCCTCCTTGCTCTTGGAGTATATCATAATATCTTCAATAATGACCACCAAAAATTTTTCAAGGTAATCACTAAATACTATATTCATTAAATCCCTGAAAATTATTGGAGAATTAGTGAGCCTGAAGGGCATCACTAATAACTCATAGTGTCAATAACTCATTTGAAAGGTAGTATTGGGAATATCTTCCTTCCTCACATTTAGTTGGTGATATCCTGACTGAAGTTCCACCTTAGAGATATAACTAGACCCACGAGGTTGACCGAACAAGTCATCTATCCATAGATGGGGATACTTGTTCTTTAAAGTGATTTTATTTAGCTCATTATAAACAATTCAAGGGATCATTGATACATCCTTCTTCTTGACGAAGAGGACTAGAGAACCCCACGGTGATGCACTCTGGTTTATAAAACCCTTCTCCATATTCTCCTATAATAGCTTCTTCAGCTCGTCTAGCTCAACAGTGGCCATTATATAAGGTGTCATTGAGATTGGTAGAGATCCAAGGATAATTTCAATTGAGAACTCAACCTATCAGTTAAGAGGAAGACCAAGAAACTCTTCGAGGAATACATCTGTGTAATACCTCATTATGGTCTTGTCTTCAAGAATGATTATATCCTTTGTCCCAATCATTTTTGCAATATATGATTTCTCACAAGAAAGAAATATCCAATCTCGAGACAAAGATTCCAAAGGAGACTCATCTTCTTCCTTACAATAGTAATGAATAAGAGGATTCTTCGGGATGCATAAAGTGATCTCCCATTCCCAACAATTAATGTTGGCCTTGTACAACGATAGCCAATCCATTCCCAAGATAGCATCAAACTCCACTAAAGGATGTATGACAAGATTTTATGGGAGGTTCAGTCCACAAACATTAACCGAGGATGAGCCATAAACCATGGATTCAATAATTTCCCCATTTGATATTCTCACAGATAACTTTTCATCCAAATTCTGACATTGTGTTTGAATAGTTACATTAATCTTGCAAGATATGAAATAATGCATAGAACCATAATCAAATAGTGTGTTCTCTATTCATGAATGAATAAAAAGTCTGCCTACACCACATCATTTTATGGAACCAACTCAGCAGTAGTGATATCATAATCCCTTCTTTGTTTCCTTGTAGGTTGTTGCTGATTGCCTCTAATAACCCACAGTTTAGGGAAATTGTTTGAATAATGCCCAAGCTCCGTGCAGTTATTACACTATACTGCAGGCTGAGTGTTGATATGAACCTTCCTTTCTTCTTTAACATTAGCCGGATTTTTCATATCCCTTTGGCAGTTCTTGGCCAGATGACAAAACATCCCACATTTGAAGCAATTCATGGTTCCCTTGAGACTTTCACCAAGATGCTTCTTCCCACAATTTATCCAAAGGGGAAAGTGAGTCTTCTTTCCATCATGGGATTTTTTGGATGAACCACTCATGTTTTTCTCCATTTTCCGCTTCTTTTCACGAGGCCATTGAGACCACTGAGAGTCTCTAATCTCCATTTCAACCTTAAGGGCACAACAAACGGTTTTCTCATAGCTGTCGAAGTCTCAAATAGCCAACACTTTTTGTAGACTCGGCTTTAGTACACTAAGGAAGCGATCCACCTTGCTTTAAGTGTTAATGAAAATTCCATAGGTGTACCTTGAAATCTTTATAAAGTACGCTTCATATACCCCAATGAACTCATCTTCATTATACTTGAGTCCAAGGAACTTACATTACATCTTGAGATGGAGGGTTCAAGGAAAATATTTGTTGAAAATCATCATCTTGAATTCCTCCCATTCTATGGAATCAATTTCCTCATGGGACTTTTTATTCTTTATTAGTGTCCACCACTGATCAGCTTCCCCATCAAAACGATAGACTCCCAATACAACATTCTTTTCTTCTGAGCACTGGATGATATAGAAAATCATTTCAATGGAGTTAATCCATTATTCTGTGATGAGGGGATTAGAAGTCCTGCTAAACATGGGAAGCCTTTGCCACCTAATAGATTCTACGACAACATGATCTTCCCAATGAGGAGGAGGATGTTCCACCTGATTCAAGTTATTATTCCTAACACTAGCCAACTGGCCAAGTACTGCCATCATGTTTTGAGCACCTATTTCAGTCAAATCAAGATTATCATTAGGGCAATAATCACATTGCCTATCACAATGGTTGTTGTAACATTTTCTTATATATTCCACCATTGACTATGAAAAAGAACATATAATTTGAGGTCTTGAATACTTAGATATTGGGCATAAAAATGAAACATTGAACATAAAACTATAATCATATAAAGAAGAAGAATATCCTAACTTGTGTTTCCTTAGGTTTATATCCAGGTTATCCTCGATATATTTCGTACCTTATATTCTTATGGGATTCTTTTTTCCCATAATAACAGTTTGTACTATGCTCGTGAATCTACCGAAGCATATCCCCTTGCAGTGTTGTAACCAAGAGTGCAACATGGCCCGTTTTCGTGCACCATTTCCCATTAGAGTCTATATCAAAGCGGTTTTTTTGGTTTTACCCCAAGATAAATCTATTCTAGATCCACCTCTACCTACTCATATCTAGACTGGGGTGTATTTTCTAGCTATACCACTTACTCTATACTCACAAAAAATTAGGACTGTTTTCATATAGATAGTCACATAATTAAAGATGTCACTAAGGTGCTCTATTCCTAATCTCCAAAAATAACTAGACCATCATATGATACCAACTATAGAAACCCAATACATTTACATAAAATATTTCATGATTTTAAGAATAATTAATCATTAGAGTACAAGCCAAATATCGACAAGTCAAGTGTCTTGGAAGACTAGGTAGATATAACATAAAATAAGGGGAAAACATCGTCTTTATTAAATCTCCATAAATAGAATCTAACTTCCTTTGATCCCTTACATCTGCATATGGTACCATGGGGAACATATGAACAAAGGGATGAGCTAAAAGCCTAGTAAGGATCATAGGGGGTGGCTCTCGGCTTCGGCCGAGAGCTCCCATTTAGTTTCTCCAGAGAGCTTCCATTTGGGTTCACAGCTGGTCTTTTAAAATGCAGGATGGTGGTCCTCGGTGGATTCTTTGCCTGTGGGGGGCATCGAGCTGCTTCAACCTTGGTTTCATGCAGCAGTGGTTGACCCCGAAGGCGTCGACAGTCCGGGCCTTCGGGCGACAACGTCACAGCGACGACAAGGGTGTTTCTTGGCATGACATTTAGTTGTCTGTGGTAGCAACGAGGGTTCAACACTCATCATACATGGCCTCTGTTTGAGTGGTGGAATACCTCTATTGGAGCAACGACGGTCGACTCATTATGCAGATGACACGGCGGGCAGTGATGCAGCTTTTTCATCTGCGGTTCCGCACAACGGATTCTGGGATTTTGGACTCGACATGGGTGTTGGATTTTAGTAGGTATTGTGATCTAGACCACGGGATCTTCATGCAATGTATCTTCTACCAGCATGGGTTTGGTGGGTCAGGGTGATTCAAGCCATCTCATGAAGATCATCGGGAATTTATTGAGGCGACGACCTCGAGACAAGCTGCATACAGGAGGGAGACCTTGGGATGCGGGAGAATGCATGATAGCTGTTAAGTGATCGTGTGGGTGTTTCGACCACTGATTTTCATAGGTATTGTCCCACTGAACCCTCAGGTCATTAAATCTAGGCCTTTAGGCCTCTGTAATTGGTTCTTTTCTGGGTTTTTATTGGGTTTGATCTCCCTGGGCCTAGTAGCTTTTGATGGGTTTTCCCTTACCCAAATCAAAAGGGGATTCTGTTGTATTTTTATTTTTTTAATAACGGGGCTTTCCCCCAATATTTTCACTAAAAACCCCATTAAGGGAATGAACATAATGATACATCTCAAGCACAAGTGTTAGGAGGCATTACATAATGATATCCAAAGCATGAAACTTATAAAAACATTTCATATAAGCATGGGATCATAAAAACATGGAATCATTTAAATGTGGCATAATCATAAAACATTTCTTTAGTATGGTTCAAGGCTAACATACAACACTGTTTCCTATTTCAGTATGGGTCAATCTCATTTTCCATTTCAATATGGGTCAAGGCTTACCGCCAATCCCATTTCACATCGCATCTCATGTGACTTATCCTTACCCAACGCATTGGAGTGCTATGTGGGTGCACCCATCTCAACATTTTCATGAATATTTTTCCCACATAATTTTTCTTACAAATTAAATAATATTTCCACATGAGTAATCATACTTAATAAATTGTTCATGAACATAAGGTTACCCATGGAGTGAATTGGGTATCACAATCATGACATAAAGCATAACCAATGAGTGCATCATGAAGGTGTCCACAAAATAAATCGATTAGAAAATAAATGGACGTTTATAAGGTAATTTAGGTACAAAAAATGGTAGGTTAAATCAAATAGAAGTGAAATCACATAAGAACTGTATTTTACAGACATTAACATTAAAACATTTTTTTGCATTTTTAAGGAAAATACTATAGGGAATTTAAAATAGTAAAGAAGACATTATTTTGTATAAAACCTGAACTGAACCAAGTAAGTTTTCATAATAAAAATACTGAATTTATAAAGACCATAGTGTCTTAAAATAGAAGATGGAGTGCAGTTGAAATTGGGTAAAAGTTCAGGAAGTTCCATTAAAACGACGGTTCTTATTGGTATGTATCGAGGAGAGATTCAGCTAAAATCATGTATATACCCGAAATAGAATGATAGATGGATCGTGCAACATGATTATGGATCATATTAACAGAACGTAGAATTTTTACATTAAAATAATATACAACAACATTTTGGTAAAACTGTAAGATTGAGCGACGCGAAGGAATAAAGGAAGTTTAGGTAGAATCCATTACGGTTTATCGGCATTGTATCAGGTGTAACTAAGAGATCTTGATATGATATATAAGGGGTTATAACATCTTATAAAACATTATGGAAGTATGAGGATGGTGTATAAACACACCCCATCACTTGGTATTACACAAAAATTCATTTCATAGAGAACAATCATGATTAAGAGTGAAAAAGGGGGACCCTTACCTTAAATATGTTGGTGTTATCCACTTGATATTAACGACCAGAATAAAAAATTTAGGAATATTAATTAATAAGTCCCAAACCTATTATGTATTCAATTTATTTATTATTACCCTTTTAGTTCGTTCAAATCCATTTTGATTAGTTACAAGGTTCAATTTCATTGTTTGGGCTTGTTTGTTTACTTGGTTCTGAAAGATCAGTTCACTTATATTCAATTTTGAATTATAAGAAATTTTAAAGTGGCATCCCAGAATTGTAGATATTTTCATTATTTCATATTGAGGAGATTAAATGGTTTTTATTTTAATTAGGTTACTTATAGTGAAGTAAAATTATTATATATATTACCATAGTGATAATAGTTTTCGTTTATCGATGGATTTGATTACAAATGATGTGTTTTTATTTATTACTTAATTTAATTTGTTCAAAGGGATTACAAAACAAATTATAGGATATATTACATATATAATAATCTAGTTTGACCATAATAGAAATAGAATCATGATCATAATTATTGAAAAAAATAGAAATTGATAAATCGTTGTCCTTGAATGTTCTAAATTAGCATATCTCAAACAGTGCTTTGATTTCATTCAAATAAAAGGGTGGGGAAAGGAGAAAAAATAATGAAATATAACACTAGACTGAAGATATTATAGTACAATTATTTTACTAGATATATCAAACTATTACGGTTAAGGTAGGTGACAAATGAAATAAAAATAAAAGAACATAAAATAAAGGAAGAAATTTGGAAGAGGAATTTACCTCATTAGACTTCCTCCTTTGAGAACCTCTTAAGGGGAGAGTTTTTGGTATTTCAAGGAGTCTTAGAGCTTTTGGACGTGTTAGAGGACCTAGGGGAGAGATTTTGGAAGAATAATCGCAAAGCAGAGGGCTTGAGAGGAGTGGAGACAAGAGTGAGTGAAGAGGGTTTTTTAGTGGAGGAGAGGAGAGATTTCATAATATTATAAACATTAATTTATTATTTTTCCCAAAACAAGGAATGGTAAGTATTACATGACCAATATTAGTTATTTAATCATGTGATCCTAAATAAAGTGGGCTTAGATCATCATACCATAATCGATTACTCAATTAACATAGTCTAAAATATAGTTACATCCTACTTCCAACTTGAATATTTTTTTATAACACCATAGGTGAGGTTACTATTCCTTAGGGTATATCACTATTCATAAGGGTATGTTACTATTCATTAGAGGAGGTTACTATTCAAAAAAAATTATGTATTCCTTATCGGACTCCAAATAACTTTTTGATTACAATCGTTTATGCCGAATTTTCAAAATTCCAAACATTAAAGTGACAAACTTATGTTTAAAGGTCACCTAGAACTTATTATTTCATTATGATGTGTTTTCCTGTGATTTTATGACATACATGTGATAAGGGAACTTCCACTGAAAAACATTGGGTCGTTACATATACTAATCAAGAAAAAGAAATTTCTATCCTTAGCATGTGAAAGTGAGAGTCATTCATGAGTCGTGCAATAGTAGTGGGTTGATATGTGTATCTTATATTCATCAGGAATGTTATGGTCTCTTATATGGGATATACCTAGCTTTTTGACCAGGCAGAGAGGCCTGATCAGTTTTATAAGATGGATTTACACATTTCCATGTTTCAGTCTGCAATATCATCAATTAATTCAAACTATTATATGAATTTTGTTTGGAATTATTTCATTATGCCATAATGGTGTCTTCTAGTTACATGCCCTAACATCGATCACAATTATGCTCTTAAGGTGGGGGGCCCTAAATGTTTAGTGATTCCTCATGTATTTCCATTTGTGCCACATCTTCTAGTTCTTGATATGGGCATTGATTCCTAGTTTTAATAAGGGTTCCTATATATATCCAGTCTATGAAATTGTTACTTTAACCTTCCCGAGTATATCTGTGTTGAATCAAGAGTTTTAGCCACATTATTCTTCCTCTTTTTAAGGGATGGAAGAAGAAATGGTTTTAGTCTTGTCCTTTGGGTATGTTATCTAATTTTGATAATAAAGAAATTCCTCTCGAGTTTAGGGTAAATCTAGATTTATATAAGTTACTTGATTCATACAAGTGGTGGTTAAATGTTATCAAACAGGTGGATCATCATCATGATATGGTCTGATAATACATCCAACTGATTTTATTTGATTACTTATTTCCCCGGTCTCTGAGTCTGGATAAATCTATAGAATTCATGAACCTGCATTTGGGGAGTATGTTGGTTTTGAATAGTCTTCTCTTTTCATTAGGATGTGGTGGTTCACTCTTAATTTATTAGGTTATGGCCTTATAAATTATAGGATATCTGAGGATTGGATGGTATATTCATTAAAATTGTTGGAAAACATGTTTAAGAAGAATTAGATTTCTAAAATTTTCATCCATGTCTATATTACATAAATGAATTGGTTGGAAGAAGATGGTTTGAGGTAGGGTGGTCCGACACTAAGAGGTATTGTTTCTTTTTATAAGGAAAAGAGACAATTTGAATATACTCATAGAGGTCGTTGTATTTAAACCCCACATTAAGACAATTTATTGATCATTCACCAGTGTGTGATGTAGGGGCATACTAAACCTCAATTCTTGCAGGATCTAGTGGAGTGTGGTTGTTGTAACCAGAAGGGGAATATTCATTGTTTATGAAAGATGTTTCCATCATTTCATAGTGAGTGGGGATATAATACTACTCTGTGATTATGAGTGGGACCAATAGTACCACGACATGTAGGCATTTCAAATACCACCGGCCAATTAGGATGGGGTGGTGGTCAAGGAAGAGGTAGTCAGATATATGATTCTATATTCTAGTACTGTCGAAAATCTTATGGAAGCAAGGTAGTGACTTAGGTTAACAATATATAGATGTTACATGCAGTCCAACAAATGCTAGATGTGTAGTGTTCCAGTTTTCTACTATATGATTTACGATTATAGTATCCTCCAATTCAGAGTATTCTTTATCTGAAACAGTTGTGTGTCACTCTTTTATATCTAATACTATTATGGATTGTTTGTTCCTTGGTATCAATCACATTCATGGAATTGTGATTCTAGATACCCCATTATGTATACAATAATAGGTAATTCACCATTTAAAGGATTTCACCTTGAGAAAGGTGGTTACCTTTTCATATGTATTGTTTTCCTCCATAACATGACAATCATTGAGGTAATCATCATGATGGGATGGTTATTTCTAAATTGAACCCATAATGACAGTTATCATTATACGGTGAGGTTTACATAACTGTAGGGATTTTGGAACATTAATGAGTGTGAATGGGATGATAGTGTAGCATGAGAAGGACTAGAACATTAAAAGCTAGGTAATTTGATATTGTAGATAGCTAGTCTTTCCCTAGATTACCTAGGTTTGTTTCCCAATATTTTTTATTCTATTGTAGACCGTTATAGAGGCTTATTTCTATAAATCTTATATCCACTATCACTGGTGTGATGGATATAGTTTACTATTAATTTTGTACCATGAGTAGTACTAGTGAGCATTCCTCCTTATAAGATGTCACATAAGGATCTTCATGAACTCAACAAAATGTTAGAGGATCTAAAGGGTAAATTTTTCATAAAACCATCACTTCTCTTTAGGTTTTTATAATACTTTTACCCAAAAGGTGGATTGTACCAACCTACAATACGTGGTATAACATATTTGAATCATCTCGCCAAAAATAATCTATATCCATTGACAATAATAGATGAACTGTTTGATCATCTCTCTCGATAGATGGTGATTCAAAATACATATATGAGGAATGGCTATAATCATGTGTGTTTCAAGATGTATTACATAACTTATTCAACTTTCAATAGATTAGTTAGTATATACGAGAACCTGGTCATGATGTTTGGATGTACTAATTCACCAATTATCTTCATGTATCTTATGAATTAGGGTTTTTACACAATACTAAATTTGTTTGTGGTAGTCTTTGTTAAATATGTATCAGAGTATTCACACTCCATACATAAATATTCCACACATATTGAGATCATTCTGAATAAACTGAGTGAGCATTAGTTTTATGTTGAGATTTGTACATGCCAATTTTGGATCAATAATGTTCACTTCCTAGGTCACATCATCTCAGAATCAAGATAATTAATGGACCTATATAATTTGAGAGCAATATATTCCTCGGATTATCCCATGAAAATCATTTACATCTAATGATTCTTTGGGATGGAAGGATATTATATGTGTTTCCTCATGGATTTATCTTACCTCGTAGCATGTTTTATGGGATTCGAAAATGGAGGTTATATAATTTGTATTGAAAGAATATTTGGAAATTTCTATTTTTGAGTGGGATGGACTTTTGAATTTAGAATATACTCTGAGAATTCCAAATCTAAGAAGGATCTATACTATTTTCTATAATTCTTGAGGTATCAAGCTGGTATATATCTTGATGCAGGAGAAGTGAATAGTCATGTACATGTATCATAAATTAAAGCCTCAGAAGAGAAATTACCTGACCCATGACCTCAAGAGAGATAATTTAGTTCACACCTTACCCTATTAGAGACAATATATACTTGGAGAGAATTTTCTATTACTCCCTGTTCACTAAATTCTCAGGTATATCATTATGTAGAAGGATCTTAATATCATGAATCTTAATTTGGTTGAGTATCTATAGTTCTTTTATTTAGAGAATTCCTACACACTCGGTAAAGGCAATGAAGTATCCGTTACTCCAATCCAGAAGACTCGGACAAGGGAAATTTAGGAATCTAATGGATAATGGTAGCTCAGGGCCTTATTCTCATAGATTACTATTGAGGTTTAGTAGGACCATTCTATGACTATCTTCTAAGCCTTAGATGTTATTTATAATCATCTAGAATGGGTAATAATGAGATATTTATCTGACCCTAATGGACACAAACTAAGTGAATGTTTCTCTAATGATAATACATCTTATTATTTAACCATTGATGGGGATGATACATTATTTTTTTAATGGGTTTGTATGGCTCCCAAAACACATTAGAGAGGAGATAATGTGGTAATTACATATATTAGTATGGGAGGTTCACCCTGATGACTCTAAAATTTATCAATATCTATAATTTTAGTATTGGTGGCCTGTAATGAAATATAGGAATTATGTCTTTATCTCTTGATGTTTTACCTTTCAAAATGTGAAGAAAAAACATCAGGGCAGGACATGGATTCTATTTTAATTTTCCATTCATGATTGGAAATGTAACAATGTATCAATGTACATCATGATTAGTTTACCCAGATCCCTTCATGGTAACAATATGGGTGGGCTATCATTTATTATTTTATTAAGGCCTCACATTTATTAACCATGCAATTGAAATTATATGTAAAAGTGATTGGAAGGATGTACGTCATGGAGGTTGTAAATATTCATGGATCCTATCATTATAATGTTTCTGATAATGATGCTTGATTCAAGATACGATTCTAGTAGGGGTTCCATAAGACCTTGTGTATGATGGTACATTTCAGCATATCTTATCACCGATATAATGATGGAAATATGGAGCGTAAGATCAATGTAGTGGAGGACATTTTCCATGCATTTGTCCTTGACATTGGAGGTTTCTGGGAGATCCACAATACTATTATGCAATTCGCTGAAAACAATAGATTTCAGGATACCATTCTGAGGGATCATTATGAATTATTATATGGTGTTCCATTCCATTAACCTATGTTATGTCTAGAGGGAAGGGAAGAATATATTACTGAACCAAATATCATGATTGTGACTATAGAACATGTGAAATTACTTAGGAACCACATGTTGATATCTTAATCTAGAAAATAGATGGTTTCCTACAGATGTTAGTGACCTACGAAGTTAGAGGTTGGAGACAATGGATTCTAATGAGTCTCTCGATGTTTATTCCATAGACTTAATTAGAATAAGTCTAAACACTCAACAGGGTTCTTTCAACCTTAATTGTATTCAAATGGATCATACCATTGGATGACCAATTAGTTCTTCCACAAAGACACTCGTCCATGCATGATGATTTTCATTATATCAGATTCACCGATTCTATCAAAACACAATACATGTCATTCATCCTGAAGAGTTCAAATTGCATGTAGATTCTTCCTTTAAGGAGTATCAGCAATGTATATTGGACCATAGGGTGAAGACACTCTGAGGCATGCTGGTTCCTTAGGTAAGGATGATATGGAAGCACATTTATGAACATGAAAATTCTTGGGAATGAAATACTGGTATACATACTGAGTTGATTGACATTTTTTTGAAGATACCTCTTTACCCCCAAATGTCCAACACTGAGATGAGTTACTTTATCGAGGTGAGGTTGTGACAAACAGTCTTCATATTAAAGTATGGATGGTTTAGCTATTGTTTAAATTCCATTAAATTGACATAATAATGATGAATAATGATGTTAATGTGGTCCCAAGTGCATACGAGCCTCATTTATATCCTAGAGACTTGAAATTGGATGAAACGATGTGGAGGCATGGTTAGAGAAAATTGTGTCACCCACCCCGCACAGTTTCTCCGAAACAATGCATTTGTAGATAGTGGAGACCATTAAGACACATTTTTGTCCAAAAACCCCAATCCCTATGGTGCATAGCCATTCAATGCTACTTTGTATCAGGATTTATTTCTTTTCCATGGTTTTCACATTATTATATTATTTGTGCACCTAACAACATTTAGTATGTGTTCGGTTTGTAAATGGTGCACTTAAACGGTGTGCATCAAATAATTTGTGGTGATAATTAAATGTTTCCCTTTATTTTATCAATTTAAACTTTTTTTATTTTCATTATATAATTCGATCTTTCAACAACCCTTCTTCATCCAGTGGGTTTTCTTATCCCTAAACATAGGATCTCATATAAATCTTCTGTCTGAAGTCCGATTTATGATTCATCTGAAGCATAAAATCTATCTCGGTAATATTTACTAGTCTCTTACAATATATATATATATAGTTTCTAATACATCATGTTATTTTACTAAAATTTTATTTTTCAAATTTTTAGGTTGTGGGACTGTTTCTCTGATTACTTCCATCCTACTCAGATTATGATGCTGATATCGAGCAAGGAGTCAACTATAACGTTGGGTTAGGTGGTCACATCATTATACCTTTTAATTTTCATTCTTTTTAACCTTGTAATTGTGACCCAAACCACCTTTTCATTAGTTTCCCCTTTAAATGGAGTTCATTATATCAAATTTACTATGAAATCTTGTTATAAAACTATTGACCTTGTGTGGCTGATTATCCAATGAGTGTGGACAATATTAATTATTAATATCTTAATATTCATGTGTTATAAAGTCCATAAACATCATTTTTAGTGAATTATAGGAATTTAACTTCATTTATAATATTAAGTGCTGTTCATTTTTAAAATGAAAATTTCGGCACAACCAAATATAGGCACCGTTGTTGGGGACCCAAGTAAGTACCTCAAACACTCATCTTCTATTCTCACCCAAAATTCCCTATACTCGCCCAAATTTATCTTATATATTCTCATTTTAGTTTTTGTGAGTCCAAAGAATCCAAAAATCAATTTTCAATCAACATAAATAGATTATCATCCACAATACCCATTCATAAACCATTTTATAATCAAGTGATAAATCAATATTGGGAAACACCTCCCATAGAGAATTTCATTGACTAAACCTTGATTAAATACATCACACCCAATGAGATGTACAACAAATGGGATGATGATTTTTAATTGAAAAATTTCCATCCCTCTCGAGGATGATTGAGGAGGTCAAAATTAATGATGTTCATTAGGTATAAACTCTTATCCAAAATATTCCCCAATAATTACATGAAAATTTTTGTGAAAAAAATGATGTAATAAATTCAGACATTTCAACATTGAGATTATAAGAACAAAGCATTAATACTATTAAAGAACTTATTCCCACTATGTATGTCCTTTCCTCATCATTGATAGATAAATATTTTATCCTAAAACCCTCTCATGAATTTAAAAAATACTAAACTTTTTATATGGGATAAATGAATATGGTAATGGAAATGTAAAAGGGTATTTAAATTAGAAGGAAATTAATTTTTTGGATTCACAGGGGGAAAATTTGTATTCATTGATTGTGTGTCTGAAATATTTTTCAAATAATTATATTTTAGAATCTCTGATCATTGAAGCATTAGAAGAAATATCAATTATTGATCCCATTACCACCCCCAACATTCAAATGGACAATTTTGGGGATGTATAATATTTTTAAAATGAACCAATTATTTATAATATATTTTGAGAAAAAACAAATTTTGATTCAAATTTCCATTCTTACTTAGAAAAAATCAATATAAATTTAACTCAATGGTCTAATTCTTCCATTCTCTCTTAAGAATCCCTCCATTTATGATAATCAAGACCATTCAATTACTATCCATTTTCATCAAGAATCCCACAAAAGAGGAATGACCCTTAAAATCATAGGAAACACTAGAGAACAAATTAGATCAGTCATTACTGAAATTACTTTGATTTTGAAAATTCATAATGAATATGGGTTTTAAAATAAAAAAATTGTAAAAATATAATCAATCTAAATAAAGATAAATTACAGAAATATGGGGTCTTGAAAATGATGAAGTTTGGTATTGGATAATATTGGGGATCCAAGTAATGATAATGAATTTAACTTAAGTTCTTTTCGAAAGGAAACCCTGCCACTTCATTTTTTATTTTATTTTATGAGTTTTTGTGTTTTTTAGGGAACCCTTTGTGGTTTAAAATGTGATATAATATTTTTTGTCAGATTTAACAGTTAATAAATTTTGATCATTTAACTAAAATCCATTCCATACTGAGTTCAAGCCCAACCTTTAGTCACCCCAATGTACTCTATACCCGAATTGAAAACAAATTGACGAATTTGTTTTATTGTCCACCATCAACAAACCAGGTAGATTTATTATATGATTTAATTTCAAATCTCATAGCACCTATTTCATGCCAATTATAATATCTCTCTTATATTCTATTTCAATACTAAGGACGGTTTCATTCTAGGTTGGGGGAGCATAAATCAAGGATTTTAAAAAATAAAACTGTAATTTTATGATAAAATATTCAATACAAAAATTTAATTCATTATCCTTCAATGAATTAATGTATATTGTAAAACATGAGAAATGATTTTAAAATTATTTAGAATTCCTTTATTATGATTTTAATTCATGTTTATTTCCATGAGCAATGTTTTTGGATAGTAAGGTTGTCAGATGTGATTTTTCAATGTTTACATTTTCATCCTCTTAATCAAAATGCAACAATATACGACTACAGGATTTTGAGTGTACATTTGTGTTCTTGGGTCCATTTTATCATATCATTGGATTCATGGAACAATTATTTTAAATTCATTATCAATAAAATGAATATAAAAAGACCACATAGTGTAATGTTTTTTCCAAATGTGTTGTGTTTGGAACATGGGGATCATGACTCTATAGTTATCTTTCCCATAGTTAGGATTTAATTATCTATTGTTGGTCATGGAATTCAAAATATTTTTGTTGTTTGGAACTTCGGGAATGGGAATCCATATTTGTCTTGCCCAAAGTTGTTATGTTCATATTTATTTTGTTTAAAAAATTAAACAAAGAAACATTACAAAAAAATCAACAAAATCAAAAAATTGGATACTCACTATATTTTTTAATGTGATTCCCACCAAGTGATTCCATTTCCACCCCCTGAACATGAAATTGGGCCCCATGTCTTTTTTTATGCACAAAACAACTCCATTTTTAATTGAAATTGGTTGAAATGTGATGATTAATTTTAACAAAGGAATGGGATTGGGATTGGGATATTCTTGTGGACCTATCTTCTGTGAAATAATTTTGAATGGTTTCTTGATTGTCTGGAATGATTTTTTTTATGAGTAGTATTTGTTAAAATGTTTTTTAAAATGGAATTAACTTTCATATTTTTGATATAATTTTCTCTCGGGACAAGAAAAAATCTTGTTGTTGGTGAGATTACCCACTGAAAGTGGATGATATTCTTTGTTAATATATTTATATTCATGTGTTCCAAAGTCTATAAAAATAATTTTTTGTTCATTATTGGAATTGAACTTCATTTCCCATATTAAGTTCAATTCATTTTTAAAATACAAATTTGGCGTAATCAGAGGCAATTTAGAGGATATAAACCGCTTATATGGTCACCCCATGGGTGTTCCAAAGGGATTTTCTATAGTGGATAATTAATTCAAAGGCCTGAAATGACTTATTTGCCTTTGTGATGGTTTTAAAATGAAAATTCCTATATAATGTAATATTTTTTTGGACCATGGGTAACTCGCAATAAATTTTCCTACCTATTCTTGGAATTCCACATGTAGGTAATTCACATAATGACCATGTCATATTATAAAATACACATTGAGAATTTAAAATTAGATTTTCATGCATTAATAAATTTAATTTTAGATGATTTTTTACATAGTGGATTACCTTAAATTGAAGGAATTAAATGAATGATGTCCTCTAAACTATAAAGGATATAAATTACAAGCCATGGAATGCATTTGTGTTAAATGATCCTTGTGAATTGTGTTTCCATGAATGAAATTGAACATGATTGGTGGGACATATGAGAGGTATTCCATCATCTACTATATTATAAACATGAACATGCCTTATTTGTATACAAGGGAATGAAGAATTAGATGCAATATTGGTAAATGAACCATGCCAAATATTTATACATATATATATGATACACCTTGATATGGGCTATGATATTATAGTAAAGGTTCATTTTTTCATGATGAAATCATGCTCCCTTATATCTAGTGCCGAGTATGACATCTCACACCATTGTCTATATTAGGATGTTGGGTATGATGCCCCGTGTTATTTTTTTGAGTGACGAAATGACAGATCACTCCTCATATCAAGATCCATGCATGATGTCTCAATCTATTATTTGGATGTTGGGAATGAACTATATTACATGAGATTTTAGGATCGTTATACATGTCATGGATGTTTCTATTACACACCGGTCAAGCTCGCATCTACTATTTATGGTATATGGAAACAAACATCCTCATATATTGTATTCATATAGGTGGATGAAATATATAACTATGATACATACATATATATATATATATTATATAGTGATAGATCAAACCACCATTATAGACATGAGAAAAAGTGAAAAGAACAACCATGTTTCTTTTAAAACATGAGCGACCAGTTGTTTATTTGTTTAGTTTTATATATTTAATTAATTATAAATGCACATTGTTTATTTATGAGTACTAATGAGACTACATCTATACACCATTCGTGGTTTTGTACTAAGATTTTGTCCAAAACATTACCCGATCTCCCTTTAGTACTTGGGAAGACTATTGGATTGTTGGTATTGATAAGTTAATGTACCCAGTAACAAGTTGTTGGTATGCTTACCTATAATTAGAGAATATGAGTAGAGGATTGATCATGCACTTGAGATACTAGTAGAGTATCTTATGTTATTTTTGTACATTTTTATATCATCATTGTATGTATGTTCCCTTGTTATCTTTTTGTATATCGACCTTACATGTATTCACATATTAACAAATCAATAGAGGGTTTTGTGTTTTTATCATGTTGTTTATTTATTTACTATTCTAATGTCAGTCTGTTTATTTTTTCTATTAATATATGCTTCTGGTACAATTTTATGTTTAATTTTATTTCCACTATGTCACTATGATACGAGGGTATAGTAACATGACCATACCACCTTCACAGCCTCACTACTAATCAGAAGAATCTTTCTTACATGGATGCACTCTTGAATCCATGTGACCCACCGAATCAGGGAATAGCTTACGTGGAACTTGGATCAGGACTTTACACCATATTTAAAATTTATTATCATTAACATTGATATTTCCACCAAAAATATTCTGAAATTATTTCAGTATTTACTTACCTATTCTCAATTAGACTTACTTGATGGAAACTTTTTTATATAAGGAAAATATAATTTCATTTTTGAAATTCATAGTATTATCAATATTATTATTGTTAGAATGTGTACTATGAGATATTTCATAATGGGTCCGAATCTAATTGAAATAAATTTAATGTAATTATATGCCTAAATATAACTTATTTAGGGGTAAATAAGCGTTTTATGTTTATTTGATCTTTGAAAAAATCATGTTCTATCATTTTCAAGAACCCTTTATACACAGATCTCTAATGTTCACAAAATATAGACAAAATGAAAAAATTCAATGACATGAATATTTTACATAGTTCACCAAAATGGGAGACTCTATATAAAATAATGAAATGATCTATTAACATAATAGATGAAATCAAAACTAAGTCTAAATTATTAATAAGATTGTTAAAGATAAAATATCGGTATGCGTTGGACTCCCAAAACATATATCTATATGTTCAACATTTAAAAAATTAATAAAATATATATTTCAAAACTTTCATACTACGAAAATATAATTGAAAATTAATCTAATCCATTAAGGGTGATATGACTGTATTCTCTTATAAATGTATTAGGTACATTATATTATCAATATATATATGAATAATATTTTTTTCATCTTTTAAAATTATAATATAAATTATAAATATAAATATATTTCTTTAATTTGTATCTTTAATTTATATACATTAATAGTATTCAAAAAATGCAACATATTCAAGTGTTTGAATTCATAACGAAGTCATCCCTTTCAATGCTCTTAAATATTAATACTTTAAAATATTTAAGAATGGAAATAAGAAAAATAAGTTCATTATTATGAATAAAATTTTTCATTATCCTATAATATTACCCATGACTATTTCTATTTATCTCCCCATATATATCATCCCAGTGTAACACCTAGAAATTTTAAAATATGAATATCATATTCAATTTCATATGTGACACAAAAAAAAAAGAAAATTAAAAGAAGATCACATATTTATATGTTCAATCATATTGTTAATTTTAAATAAATTCAATTTGTGATATCTCATTCAATTCGTGATATTCTATGTTACATATTGTTACATGAATCAATGAGTTTCTTTGATGGCATGTTTTACATGAAAAACTGTGTTTTGCTGAATAATATTAATATTTAAAAATAAAATTATAATTAAATGGTAAATTTGGAAGAAGTAAAAATATTAACTAACATTTACAATTATATGGTTGAACTCGCCGGTTACCAATTATTTATAAATTAATATAAAACCAATTGAACAGGAAGGTAATGTTTTCATAAAAAATCGATTTTTATGCACTGAAGGCATTTTTTCATATTAAATTAAATTAATTAAATTTAGTTACTAATTTAAATTATATATATATTTAATAAATATTTTATACATTAATCTAATATATTTGACGGACATAAGATAGAACCAAATCAAACTTTACAGATAAAAATATTTAATTTTCTAAAGATAGTTTTTATCTTTCTAAGGGCACACATTCATAAGTTATTTTTTAGAAATTTTATAAATTTTAATTGAAAAAATAAAAATATTTTTGGATAACCTATTTTCAAAATTATCTTAGGTTGATTTAATTTTATATTTCTGAGAAATTAATTTTTTTATATAATAGTTAAAAAAATATTGATTTCAATTTCAAAACTGCCTTTCATATGAATAGTTTATAAAGATAACTTATATTTCAGATTGTTTTTAAATGTCGATATATGAAATATCTATAAATTAAATATATTTTATTGGAATCCATATCATGTAAAATTTTATATAAAATCATTTCAAACATTTTATCATTTTCACATTAAAAACCAAATTTGTTTTCATGTATAAAGGATAAATTCTAAATTAAATTATCCCACATAAGAGTATTGAATTCTGAATAAATGGAATCTATAATTTAAATGTAATTAATTTATAATTTCTAATGAGGTGAAATTAATTGCTTTTAATGTGATTACTATGTAAGGTTATTATCAATCAGGCTGATTAATGTAAAAAATGAGTTTAATTTGTAGATAATAATAAAATATACGGTGTGAAAATGACCCAACCATTGTCCAAAAGCTATTGGATTTAATAATTTTGACTATATGTGGAATATCATGTATGTTTTATCATAATTGGAGTCAAATTAAGTAAGGTATAACTCCAATATTATTTATATTAGGTATTTATAAAAAGTGTCACTCCTCCTCCACAATAAAAGAGCACTCACTAACCTCCATTATTCACACATACCAAGAAATATGAATCATACAATCATAGAATCACTCATATGAATTATTCCATCTAATAATCCTATAATTACTATCTTATTTTTAAATCCATCATAGGAATGAATTAGTTCTAACCTATGATTAACACATGAGGAAGATGTAATTTTTTTCTAAAATATTTGTTATATTTATTTCCTTGACCACATCAATAAATTATTCTCTGGTAATTATAATATTATAAAATCAGTATCTTACATATAACAAGATGGATGAAAGATATCATTACTATGTAAAACCAAAAACCATTCCATCAAATGGGGTACAAAAGAAATATTTGCGTCTATGATGGATTATCGCCTTAAGAAAAGATATGATTCGGTTTCCAATTACCACTAATCCAGGATGTGAATAATTTTGGAATTATTATTTAAATATGATATTTGTTGTATCTATGATGTATTAATGCTTACGTAATTATTCTATAACCCATTCCCTAATGATTCCAATTTTTTGAAAATCTGATAACATAGTTAATGTATATGGTGGACTACCTGCTCACGAAGTAATATGATTTGTTCACAAATTATGTGGATTTTATTATAGATTTATTTGATATATATATATATATGAACTAAATTTGATACTTGAATGATTATATACATATATATATCTATATATATTATTTTCGGGATTTTATTATGACATGAAGAGGGAAATAATGTTCATGCATACGTACATCCAGCAATCTTCATGAATGATGTATACAATTTACTATAACTTAATTTTACGGATTTATACAAATACATATATACTGAATATATATTATAGTTACATCATGAATATGATGTTATCAAGATCTATATAATAGGGTAAAAATAAAATTTCAAAACATACCCAAAAAGAGAGGTAATTAACACCCGATACAATAAAAATGAAATATTATTAATAAAGGGGTGATAAGATAATATAAAGGGATAAAATATAATATTATAAATATTAATATTCTTCACGTATAAGTTAATATCTTTTTTTAAAACAACTATAATAATTTATATGGAAATTATTACCATAAAAATGAGAGGACTTGGATTTCATCATACTTTAATTTCATTGTGGAATATTATGTTTTTAGGAACCTAATTTATTTTGTATGGGGAATATACTACCCCATTAAAATTGATTTCATAAATAAGTCATTTTTAATTTTTTTTTCAGTTTTATTATTTTTTCTCTAGGGGTTTTGAACCTAATGTTTCCACGTGGTAAAAAAAAATTATAAAAAAATTTATTTTACATGGGTTATATTACTTCTTAATTTTTATTTATATTCAATGACTATGGGTTTTGTAAAATTTACTATATATTTTTGTATTTAAACTATTTTTATGTTTTTTTAAAATTGATACAGATAATTGATTCATTTTTTACTTGGCACGTAAATGTTATGATTATTTTAAAAGTTTATTTAACAATACCATTCTAATCATGATTATTTATACATGATAATATATTAAAGGAAATTATATTATCAATTTTTAATAAACAAATTAATATTCTTCTTATATATTTTATTATAATTCATTTCAAGTAATATTACCATTTTTCTACTCTATGGTGCTTAAAATGTTTTGGAGAATAGTTTATTCCATGAAATCATACCAAATTTATATCATTAGTCAAAAGATGTTTTAATTCAAGTTCAATTTTAGAATAATTTTTTCAATCATGTTTTATTTATCATTTTACAGATGATTAATTAATAAATATTTTTAATAATTTTTATGTTTTATAAATGTTTTCAAAGTAACATTCATTTCACATTCTGAACAACGAATTTTTCATTGTTATTTACAATTATGAATAGTTTTTCATTTCAAGTTGTTCGAAATTACCTATCATCAGTTAATTCATGCTTTATAATAAATTTAAATAATGTATTTTTAGAAATAAGTTTTCATAAAAAATTCAATGGAAATTTTTTTCCATTTTTTTCAAAATAAATATTATATTTTCCGCAAAATTGATTTTAAATAACTTTGTATGGTATTTTTATAAATCAATGGAAATAATTTTTTTTCATAATCGAATGGGTTTATGTTAATACAACCCTTAGGATTTTTTTGTTTGGTTTATGATTATTTTTACTAACTAAACTATTTTCATTCACTTCCTTACATCATTTTTGTAGTAAATAACTTTCCATTGATATGTTCACATTTATATGATCACTGTATATTAAATTTCCCTTAAATATCAATATTATTATTGAAAGATTTGATTATTCAATAAATTATATACAATTTTTAGATGCTATGAATACGTTTAATGTAATTTTATTATCTGTGTAAGTATTGATAAATAAACTTTCTTTACCAAATATAGATATATGATAAAGAACATTTTCTTTGAATTATATAGATTATTCAATATGTTAGAATTTCATTAGAAGTGAAGGCATGGGTGGTTTCTAGTTAATGTTACCCCTTCAATGCATCATCATTAACATGGGATGAATCATTGTGATATCCCTAGTTAAAAGTGTTTTTACCCATTAGTATTAAACTATCTTGAGAATATGTATTGATGGTAAATGAATATTTTCCTTGAGAAAAATGAAATCCAATAATTTATTACTTCGTCATTCATCTTTAGATTATTATAATCAATTAAATTTTTGAATATAGAAGAATATATGGATACATTTAATTCTTTGTTTTTTTATTAATTTAATGGTGTCTACTTATCTACCTCCCAATATTGATTCCTCTTTATCCAGTTACCTAAATGTCATGTGTGTTATGTAATATACCATTCCATATTGATCTTTTTATTTAAAAGGCATATATATTTGATTATTAATTTTCCTATATTGATTAATCAATACTAATTTGTGATAGCTTCCATTGTACTAAACCCTTACAAATCATTTGAGATAACCATTATTTTTCTCCTTAATACATGATTCTGTGAAATTTACTAAGAATAATATTAGAGGATTTGATAGAGGGAATAAATATATTCTTTAATTAATGGGAAAAATATGTTTCTATTTTATTATTCAATTATATTGTAAAAGTCGTGTATATATCTTTTTTAACAAGAGTACGAATATATTTGATCCTTTGAGATTGATTCCTTATATCTTATTCTAAATTAATTTTAGTGGGAAATAGCTCTATGCTACTTGTTTTTGTGTCACTATAGATAGTATCTGGTCATATAATATATAATCCATCAAAACTAGATTTTGGAAAACATTTAGTCGAGAAAATAATCCTGAGATTGATGATGAGGATAATCATATAAGAACATCCCAATGTTTTGGCAAGATATAGATTATATGGGGATTTTTGAAATAAATACATTTCATGATACTACATGTACATGTGATTCTGGAATTGATAAACCTAGGGGTAATACCCTTAAAAAGGGCATGTTAGTATTCACTCGAGTATAACTTGGTACTTAAAAATAGGCCTTACTGTACACCTGGTTTGACACTTTATGGGTTATATTCTTATGATAATTCAAAATTTCATTATAAAACATAATGGTGAATTTAAATAGATAATGACTATGAATAAACTTCTTGAAACCCTAGACATTGGATGGAATAATGAGAAAATAAAATGAAATAGGTATTTATGTATTAAAATTTATAAATTTAATTGTTGAACTATTTTACCAATGGTATTTTTTTTGTAAAAATAACGAGAAATCATTTTATTGCGTTATATGTTAAAATCGCATTTTTTAACTAACTTATGAGTTTTTGATACCATCATGGGTTATGATTTTATAATTGATCATTTTTCGAATTCTTAATCATCACTTTTTATGTTTTATGAGATGAGAGAATACCATGATTAATGACATTTTGATGAATCTAATGGAATGTATATGTTTTGGTGGAAATGTTATTTGAGGATTAATTCGATTATAATTTATTAATGTAATTTTAAATAAATTTATAAATATTAGGGTTAATATAGACATAATAGTCAAATATGATTACTATAATTTGGAAAATAAATAGGTTGTCTTGAAAATCATAGAAAAATGGATATTTAATGATTCAATTTCAAGGATATCCATAAAATACATTTTTGGAATCATAATAATATGGTTTTAAAAAAGTAAAAATTGTATGTAGGGTGATGATATATCATACTTGGCAGGGAGGTGGGGTATGAACCCATGATTAAAAGATGATAAGTGTTCCATGAAACCCGATGTCCTAGGTGATGTCTTAGATGATACGTCATTTTTAATAGTTAAATAATATCAAGAATAAATACTAATTATCAAAAAGCATTATTTTAATTGAGTGTTAGATAATAATGTATTAAAAAAAATTTGTTTTGGGAAATTTTTTGAGACATATTTATAGTCTTTTCACACTTATCTGGATCTTCTGATCTGTAATTTTAAATGCATCATGACTAATGTTTTTTTTATATATTTATTTCATGGAATACGAGATGAGTTATAGATTGATCGATGAACCAAAAAATGACCAAAGTGATCTTATAAATTAGAAACATATCAATTTATTATATTTTATTATATTCGTAAACTGTAACATAATTCCTTAAACATATTAAAATGGTTTTAAGAAATCCTTTTCCTATAATAGTCATTTTTGATTAAAAATATAACATTTTCAATCTGATCAGATTTATGGAATTAAGGCCCTTAAAATTACATTAATCATTTACATGATTCTAATCGATGACCATAATTACTCCCTATAATCATATGTGTTTTTCCTCTACATATTCACCTTCCACTAATGTTCTCTTTATAAACATAGTTATATATTATTCCTTGTGACCTTTTTTACATTCAATTATCTATTTTTGAGAGGGTATTTTATTAACCATTTAATGATGTATTTTTAACAAATAATATATTTTAAAATTCTTATCTATTATTTATAGAGATCAAGTTTAAATTTAGAAGATGAAATTTATATATGTTTGGGAGAATGTAACCCAATGAAATTTTGAAATATGAATATCATGTTCAATTAAATATATGACATGAAACAACATGCATTGAAAGTAATATAAAATACCTAGACATTGAAATATATATAATATTTTTATTAAGTCCAATCTATTATATACTTCTCAATTCATAGAAAATTGAGTTAGCTTGTGTCACAAGCAAAAACGTCTTTCTCTGTTGTCTTCTGTTTTATTCAAGACTTAGATTTCTCGATTAATCTTAAAATTGTCATCTAAAATGAAACTTGTCCCCATGATGTTAAATTGGATATAATAAACCATATTAATATATCTATATAAATATATCTTTTAGTTCATTGGTTACCAAATTAATATAAATGAATATAAAACCGAACTGAAGATAAATAAAATATTTTTATAAATAAAATATTTTTATGTCGAAAAGACATTTGATCAAGGTAACATAAATTAAAAAATAATTTTTAAATAAAATAATGAAATCTATATATTATATATTATAACAATTTTTACATTCTTCCATAAGATTTAATGGGTAAAATATGAGAATAAATCCGAATTTACTCATATGAAACTGTATAATCTAAAAGATGTTTTCCACCTTTTAGTAGAACACTAGTTATAAAAAAATTATCAAAATTATTTATTTTATTTTAAAAACTAATCATTATTTTTGAAAAATTAATTTTAATATTATATTATTGTGTATTTTTTATTTTTATTAGAAGAATGATTTTTTATGAATAGTGAGAATACTAAATTTTAATTGAAAACTAACTATTCATAAAAATTACATGTAATGAAAAATTATATTTTCTATTGCTTTTAAAGTTAAATTAGATCAATTATATATCACATAATCCAATTTATTTTATTCGAATAAATGTACAGTTAATTTTGATATAAAATCATCTAAAACATTTGAATATTTTCACTTCAAATACTCACTTTGTCGTCGCTTCTAATATAATATCATTAAATTATATAATGCCCCTTTTCTATATTAAATTTTGAAAAATGTATTCCATATATTTAATAAGACTATTTTATAATATATGATATGGTCAAAATAATTTTTGAAACAAGTGATTATAAAAAATAGTTAATTATATTCACTATTATTAAGGTAGTAATTAGTTTACAATGTTGTTATTTATAAACGAACATGTTTTTAAATGACCAAAAACTAATAAAAAACACATTATAAGATCATATTTATAGAATAAATGCTCTTTTATATAATATTTATCATTATTTTAGTTACATAGGATAAGTAATTTCTCTCAATATTATTTACTTTTTGGTAATTACAATAATTCCAATCCTCCAGTCTAAAAGGGAACTAACACTCTTCATATATTCACACCTCCCTTGACATTTGGATCATCCAAAAGATGAATCAATTACATTCAAAAACCCATATACGCGTCATAGAAGCATTATAGTGGGCATAAATCCATCTTAATAAGTCATTATTGAAAACAGAATGAGGAAACCCAAAGAAGATGTAATGGTTTTCTAAAATAATATTTATTTTATTTACATATCCACCAACATAAATTATTCTTATATTATAATTAAAATATAAAAAATAATCTAAAAAATTATTATATGATATTATGTTAATTAAATGACCTATAGCCACTCTATTTTCCATAAAATGGGTTATGAAATTATTCTTCATTTGTACGTAAGACTTCCACCTCGTGAACCAACATCGTTCATTTTTCTATTACTACATATCAAAGATATGAGTAATAGTGGAAATATTTTATATAAATAATACTTTGTAAAGTTACGATTTATTTCGGAATTTATAATTATTCTATAACACATACCTTCATGCTTTCTATTTTGTGGGAATATGGTAACATCGTTCATGTGTAGGGAAATCTACCTCCGCCTGAAGTTAAGTGACTCATTCATTCATTACATGGAATGTAGTATTGGTGGTTTTATGAAATATATGTGTTATATTTAAAATAATAATGATTCTATAATTATAATAATAAAAAATATCATATAATTTTTTTCATTCAGTGCGACATGAATATGGAAAAAATGTGCATGCATATGTATGGCCTATTGTATACATGAATGATAAATTTCATTTCCTATCAAAAATATTTATTGATTACTAAATATATATTCATTAAAAAGAAATTTTAATTAAATCAAGTAGATGAATAAATCAGGGTCATTGTAAGAGTAAAAAAAGAACAAGTCAAAACATACACGGAAAATAATTCAATTAACACATGAAAAAATAAAAAATAATGACTGGTTATTAACAAATGGGTGATAAGATGTTATAAAAGGATGATAAATGATATTAATAATATTAATATAGTTATGTTATAAGTTAATAACTTGTTTAAAACCAAAATATAAGAATTTAATTAATTTATAACAAAATGAAAAACATGTGGTAAATGATTTACTGTTAATTTTTTTCATTGATAAATAATATATTATTATGATCCAAATTAATTTTTTGAGGATTATAATATGACCTTTGACAAATAATATCCTAGATAAATCATTTTAAATGACATTTTTATATTCATTTTTAGTTATTATATTTAATGTAGTATGAATGTACAGTCACTAGGTGGTAAAGAAATCACATAACTCAATTCCTTTACAGTGAGTTATATTACTTCTACATAACTATTAATATTTTATGATTAAATATATAGTGAATTTATAATATATAATGATGTATTTTAACATTTTTTATATTTATTTATTGTTGATACATCGAATGGATCCATTTATCATTTCTCACTTCAATGTCATGATAATTTTATGGTTTTATTTCACCATCTCTTTGTAATCAATACTTTTTATTATTAAAATTATATAAAAGTTTATTATTTGATAATTGTTTAAGAAAAACATTTCTTTTATTATCTCATTTTTATTTTTGATCATTTAAAAGTAATATTAGAAATTTTCCACCCTTTGGTTCATAAAATGATTTCAATAAAATATTACATTATTTCTCTATTTAGAAGGAAATATGTTTTCTAAAAAACCCATGATTTCTAAATATTTTTTAAATAATGATTTAATTAACCATTAAAAAATTATTTATTAAAATTTCTTTTCACTTTTTTTAATTTTCTTTAAAATAATATATTTATCTCTTTTTAAACAAGAATATTTTTATGCTTTTTACACTGTAAAATGAATTTTATTTTGATATGGTATTAAATTACCCACCATAATTTTATTTATGTTTCCTATACAATTTTACAAATATAATTTTGAAAAAAATATTTCTATAAGATATTTTAAATAGAAAGGATTTTAAAAATTATTTTAAAAATGAATAGTATATTTTCATCATGAAGGTTTTAAATAAAATTTTCTGTTAATTCTATTTATCAACATTATACAAAAATTATTCTTACTCCAATGGATATATGTTAATAGGATCATTATTATTCATATATAATGTTTATGATTATTTTTATTTAGTTATTTATATTTTGTTTTTTAATTATTTTTTCTAATAAATAATATTCCCTTGAAATATTCCCATTATTAGAATCAATGGGAATAAAATTAACCTATAATATCTATATTATTTGTCATGGAAAAGATTATTTAATAATTTATGTAACATTTTTACAAATGTTTTATAATTTAATAGTTATTTGAATATCTGGGGAAATATTGATAAATATATATTAATTACTCAACACAGATAATTGATAAGTAACATTTTTTATGGATTAAATTGATTCTTCGAAAAATAAGGAATATTTTGGACCTAAAGACATGATTATGGCATAGTTAATGATAACCCATGATAGATCAGTATTCCTCTATAATGAATCTTTTGGAAGGCCATTTTTATATGGGATTCTACCCATCTGTTTTTAACTGTCCTATGAGTTGACGGTGATGGTAAACGTATCATGTGCTATGGAAGAATGAAATCCAATAATATAGAATTTATTCTTTAATGTTTATGTTATTAGTATCCATGATATTTTCACTATAAAAAACTCAATGAATAATTTTTATTTATTTTTTTGGAATAAATGTTGTGGATTTTAGTTATACACATTGCCATATTGATTATTACATATCTAATAATATAAATGGAATGTGTGTTCAGTTTTTTACCTTTCCATATTGATCATGTTATTTAAATGAAATGTGTATTAAATTATTTTCTTTCTCATATAGATTTTTCATTATTGATTCGTGATATCATCCTCTCTACTTAACCCATCTTTAGTATTTTCACTCACCCATATTTAATTTATTTTCACTTCTATTACATGAAGTGTATTTAAAATGATATGAAAGGATATTTTAGTATGAATAATGTTCTTCTTGAATGAAATGAAAAAATGTTATGTTGTAATTTGTGTATTAAAATGTATTATAAGTGTAATATATGTATCTAGTTTACCAATATTAATAAACTATTAAGTCTTTTATGATTTTATTCCTTGTATATTACGAAAATGTAATTATAGCAAGAACATGTTCTAGGATGATGGAGATATAGTCTCTATAGGAAAAATATTTGAAAAAAGTACCATTATTTTTTCATCATAATTTAAATCATATTATTAATAACCAGTAGTTTTCTCAAGTTATTTTCCAACCTAAAGATCCATAATACTCGTTATTTAAATATTATGAATGGTTTTGTGAATAATATTGAATAACATACATGTTTTTTATACAAGTTGAATAGTATCCTAGTATATCCCTTTCATTAATTTCAGGTAACTTTTTTATTTATATACACAAAATAAAAAAACAATGTTATTCAAAAACAAAAATTTATTTCTCATATATAAATTTTATTTATTTATATATTTCCATAAAAAATATTATTAATATATTTTGAGGTAAAAAATATCAATCTAACTTTTTCTATGGAAAAATTACAATGTATCCATTTAATCACACAATTTACATTTAGAAAAGCATTATTTCACTAATAGTTGGATAGAATATCATCTAGATTAAAATAATATTTCATTTAATGTTTCTATAATAATCATACATTTATTTCAATGTATTCCTACAAGGCCATCAAACATCCCATATTATTTTTAACCAAAATTCTTGTCAATGAGACACTACCTTGAAAGTACTCATATTAATACTGCACAAATTTATAAATTCATAGTTACCATTACATAGATTCTCTATAACACTTTTAATATTACATATCCATTGAAATAAAATTATGTGCATATATTTGATTAGTTAATGTTACACATCATTTTCACTGACCAACATAATCTTAAATAAATATAATAATTACCATATAATTCTAAGGTAGATCATTTTCCAAAATTATACTCTTACAGAACATGTCTAACATCCATGTTATTTCATAATATCCTTATAAAATATATTCTAAATCTTATTCATTTCTATAAATTTTTTAAATTTCTCTCCAGCATTAAAAGAATGTCCCCAATTATACTCATAAATCATCCACTTCCATAATATGTAAAACAATGCATTATTTTCCTCATAAAAGAACCCCATATCTTCAATGTATGCCTTTTTATTTCTCTTAGTGTATATTTTTCATATTTACATAATCGTATCATGGGAGAATAAAAAACTAAATATATATTCCACAATTGTCAATAAACACAATCACAACACACTAATCACTTCAACGTAGATCAAACCTATCCTAGACCAATACCCATGGTTCTAACATTCTCTCAATCTAGTATTGTTTGAAATACATGGTATACTAAATGAAATTCAATCACGCAAATCTCTATAAATTGAGAAATTAAATGATATTAATATTCAATCAAATTAATTATTTATGATTATTAATCAATGTAAATAATGGGATCAGGTGATATATCTATTCCAACCATTCATACCTTTTCACATGATATGACAACATTAATTTAATCTATTGAAACCTATAATTAATATACATGAATATTCAATCATTTTAGTTTATTGCTAATCACATTATAAAATATGATCTCTAGGGCAATAATATTTTAGTGTCACTAAAACTAGGAAAAAAAAGTTTTAACATGGTGAAAGGTCATAAATGTTTCCAAAAAAGATCATTACCGTTTTTTATATATATAAAACCATTCATCATAAACTTGGAAACAGAAGCATGATAAAGTGGTGATTTTATATGATCAGTACGGATAAATCAGTTTGATATGTAATAATTAAAAGGAGAATATTTTTTTGAGAGTGTGAACACGATTATAGAAGATCGTACAATTCACACAAATATTATAAACATAAATCATGAAATAAATATTAGCTATTCATAAAACATGAATCATAAGTGTGATAAAAAATCATATGTTATTCATGAACTATAAGATCATATCTTATAAGTGTGTCACCATCATACATGTAGACAACCATTTATTAGGTCAAGTATAACTATCTATACCATCAATATAGCGGATCAGGACACACCTATTTCACATAGTCTATCAGGACACACATGTTTCCCAATATGGATTATGACACACCTATTCCCTATTATATATTAGGACTATCGTATTTTATAATGTGGATAAATCCTATCAATTTTTTTCCCATCATTATCTAATGAGATAAAAATCATTACCCAATGCATTATATGGGGATATAGGCCCACACATCTCCCAATGAAATCATACATATGTGGTCTATAAAACAATAATCATATCATGGCCCATAAAAACATATGGGTCACCTAAACATCATAAAATACCCCATGAAATGAAATATTTATAATAAAAATTTAATCATGTCAAAAATTGTGTGAAATTTATATGTTTCATTAACATTTTTTCATAGAATAACTTGTGAATAGAAAAAAAATTTATTATCATTTATCAGTTTATATCCCATTGAATGAAGAATTGGTTTCATAAACATAAAAAAACAGTAACAAAGTCTATTAAAATAAATAATATGACTGTTATACATGGAATATATCTCTTGTAAATCATAAACAATAACCAACGATGTCAACATAGATGGAGAAGGATTTTGAATGATCAAATCGAACATAAATTTTTAAAACATATCATAATTTTAAAATAATTTTCTCTTGAACCACTTTTAATACAAATAATTTGATCATGAAAAAAAATTTAAAAAATTTAATGAGGTAAATATCCTTTAATATTCGAAATAATATTGTTAAAACAAAATAAAATTAATACCGTTTTCCTTGAAAATAAACATGAAAACATAAAATGAATCTTGAATACATTTTGAGATCATTTTTACTTTTCAATTTTTAAAAAAATATTGAATTTTATTAGAAACCTATATATTTGATATTATATTAATTCAAAATGAAATAATATTTTATATCAATGAAATCATTTCCTTTGAAAAAAATATTTTTAAAAAATAAAAAGGAATCATCGAAAATCATTGAAAACAATTTTTAAATGCAAAAAAATTTGTCAATACCATTATTATTTGTAAACCATTATAAAAGATCAAAATATTATAATATTAGAAAATAATAATTTCATTTAAAATTTAACATGGTTTACATACAAAAAATCATCATGTAAAGTACTGTCATGATGGCGGGTAAGTTCATAGAGGCCTTATATTCTTTTTTAACATTAAAAGTTTTCAAAAGTTCCTTAATAGTAAAAAGAAATGATTATACATATAAAATTTATTTTTAAATTTTAATACCGGGGTTAAAATTTTCATTGTACATCATTATGTAATATTAAATAATTTTTGAATACCTTTTTATAACAAATGTTATTGATAGAACACATATTTCTTATCGAAATATGAAATGAAGTCATATTTTCATTGAATCAATTTCTTAATTATCATAAGTACCAACAAGTGGGGTAATGTTCCACTTAATGGATATGAAATGACTAATAGAGTTTATTAAAATTTATAATATTTATTAGGATATGGATAATATTATTTCATTAGTGGAAGCATAATCATGAAGAATCCCAATAAACGATGAGATTGTATCAATATACTGCTACTACGTAGGAAACATTGATTGCTAATACAATGGAAATAATAAAATTATATTCATATTTAAATTTACATAAATTAATTATATTTGTGATATAACAAGTGAAAGGAAATATATATACATCATAGAAAAATAGTGGTGCATAATAAAGAATGTGTTTCAATGCAAGAAAATTTGAACATGATTACCTTCCTAATTTGGTCCCTTTTCAGACATAAACCCCTAGAAAAAATATCATCAAATAGACATGAATCTAACCATAACATTAGTTATAAGAATCATATAACACATCAATGTGAAATATACACACCACATATAATAAATTGGATGGGACCAAGTCTTGTCTCCCACTGAAAATAAATGATAGACGATAAAAACATTACCACATTTGTTGAAATTATTCAAACACATTAAAAACTCTTGTATAATAAATATTTCTTTGTTATAAATCTCTAAAAAACCATATTATTATATATGATACCATATATTTTATTATTATGACTATATATCACTTGTTTATTCTGAACTGAATGTTAATGTTATATTTTGGGTAATATTCACTTTCATTGTTGTATAGGGTTTGCCTCTTTAATAATGATCCACATTCTTATATCATGATTTAAAAGTTTAATGAATTTAAAAAATGGTATAAATATAATATTTATTTAGTATATATGTAACTATGAAATATATAAAATATATAAATAGGAAATAGAATACACAGTTCATGGATACGAGAGGTAGTACGTAGGTAGGAATGTAGTTTCCTTCTTTTCATCGTAATAAAAGAAATATAGTAAATGAAATATATTTATATATATAATATATTTCCATGACACTTTTTAAAACATAAATATCATTTAATTTTAGTAAATAGGTCTTCAAATCATTCCATGTAATGTGTGAAAGAGGTGTGTCTCTTTATGAAGGAGGTAGTCCAAATGTTCATAAAAGAAGTTATCATATTTACAAAAAATGGAAATCAAAAAGTTCTATTTTATATAATAATTATTGTAGAAAAAATAAATCATAAATATCTAATATATATGTTATAATATTATTGTTTCTATCATAATTTTTAACGATGAGAGGTGGTAATAGAAAAAGCGAAAAACATCGTTTCGTGAAGCGGTAGTTCACCTAACAAAAGACCAATAACTTCACTACCCATTAGATTAAAGTGTTTGTAAGGGTAGGTCGACACCATATTAAAAAACATATTAGTTTATTAGGAATCATATTATGTTATATAATAACAGAATAATAATAATTGTTTTGTTGGAGAAGGAAGATAAATCAAAGGACTTGAGAAATTATGTTACATCTTCCTTGGGTATCTCTTTTTTTATTTCACCAAAGGGATATCATTAATGGATTCCAAAAAAAGGAGAGATGTATGATGAATTTAGAGATGTGGGGGAGTACATTATCAGAGAATTTGTTAGGACATATAGATTTATAGGTGTGAATAAGTTTGATGGGTGAGTTTTAGTTTATATGGGAGGTGGAGTGGAATTATTATAATTTTCTAAAAGGAAATTACATCCACGTTTTTTACAATTCAAGTGGCCCCAATAATGGTCCAAATTGTATACAAGGTAGGATAGTTAAAAGATATGAAAATCCAAGGGATTTTGATCAAGTATATAGGTAATTTTGCGCTTGATGTTTATGGTTTAGTATCTTCTTTATTAATTTTTTCTCTTAGTCATTGTAATTATGTTAGGATCGAAATTATAAATATAGATGCTTAAATACAAGAGGGGGTGAATTTTATACTTTAAAAATTCATTTGGAACCTTTATAGTTATGTTTAACATGGTTAAACAAGTATTCATAAAAACAATTAAAGAAACCCTTTTTAAAAGAATGATTATACCTTAAAAAGGATAGAATTTATTATATAATCAGAGTAACAGAATAAGAAAGTTTAAGAAAGTTATACTTTCAAACATTAACAATGATATGATTACAGCGGAATTAAAACAACTATAAATTGAAAACAAGTAACAATAAGATTCGTTTAACCCAAATAGACGGGTATCCAATAACCATGGATAAAGGTTCCTTGCTTTATACATTCATGAATGTTTTTCTTAAAAAACTTAGGTATGCCCTCAATCTGAAGATCGCTATCTGTATTTATATCCCCGCACGCCCTCATTTTATAACGAAATAGGAATCTCTATCTTCCAAACCTGGATGCCCATGATCAGCACTATCAGAGTCTGCAAAAAGCAAGTTTGAACAAGTTGTTCACACACAAACAAGTTGTTCATGAAATCCGCACGAAGCAATGAGAGTTGAAAAATACTCTCTAGTGAAATCACATCACAACATTTTCACATGCATAATGTTCATCCACTCTCTACATTGTTTTTTGGTCATTTTAATGAACTTTTATTTATAGGAAAATCATCCCAATGGTTGGTTGTACTCGAACTTTCATATTTTCCTTAAATTTGGAAAGGACATAGACACATGTCAAACATAAAACAGTTAGTTTGTAACAGATTGCACGATATGGTTTCAAGTATGAGAAATGATGTTAAGTTAGTGATAAATGTTCAGTATTAGAAAACATAGAATCTGATATCATTGGAATTAAATTTGTTTTGGATTCAGATTCACAATACAAAATCTCTTTTGCACCAGATTCGGTATCATGAAGATGATATCACTTACACAACATATTTGGTATCATAAAATAGGATCACATTTTCATCGGATTCGGTATTGTAAATATGGTATCAATTATTCACCAGAATCGGTATCATTAAGACGGTATGAAAAATCTTTAAGTATAACATAATTGAAAATTTTAATGATACATCTGTATATGTATAATAGATTGACTAATCTTGATGATACTTATGTAAGTATAACAAAATGACGATTAAGGATCTTAAGAAAAAAATAGAACTTAATAAAAAGAAAGAACATAAGAAAAAGTGTTAGTGATTTTCAAAACATAAGACCATATGAAATGGAGAAGTCATAATTTAACTTTATTGACTCAATAATCCCCCCTTTCTGGAAAGCACATACAACTTTTCTATGGAAGAATATATTTACTTAGATAAGAATGTTTGAAAAATATATCTCCCCATTTGACTGAAATTTATGATGAATATGACTAACTCGCCCTTTATTTATGATCCCAAAGGGGTGTATTCTATATCTTTAGTATCTATTTTCCTTTCATAATAATTAATCTCCCTCGTAGATTAACATCTATTCTAATAGAAATCTCACCCTTACTCGGTCATTATCCTTTGTTATCATACTCTCCCTTAACAGATTATCCTCTTTTGACATCTTCAGTAATATCATCCTATCAATAAAGCCCCCCCTTTGTGATTTTAAAAAAGTGGGAAAGGAATGAATAAGTATAAGATATACCTATAAGGTTAGGAAAGAATACATTCGAAAACAAAAGATTTATATGAAAGAATCTTCTTATTGATGTTTTATAAATAAGGTTTTGATTACATCCTAACATCAGAATGTAAGGGAAAAATCATCCAGCCTTATATTCTAAGACAACAACTTCTTTATCAAGGCTTTGAGTTTTTCACTTATTTACGATATTCATCGAACTTCTTCAAAAAGATCTCTTGATCATGATTATTCTTTTCTAATGACAAGATCCTCTCATTTTGAGCATCTAAAATTCTCTATAATTCGGCACTGACTTCTGTCTCACTACTAACAGATTGGGCAAGAGATTTCAATTGACTAGATTTATCATAGATTGATGTCTTGACCTTGTTGAACTTGGTTTCACAAGTACCGAAAACTCCATTTGATGAATCCCTAATCTCACCCAATAGTATTAACTCTTCATTGATAGTCATAGTGTGGTAAAAGAATTTTTTACAGGTGACCTTCTAAGGTTTGTAATCAATCAAGAGATTACTGATGTTTTTTTCTTGCTTGAACACCATGTCCATTAGCATATTGGTTGATAATGTCTTTTGTTACAGATTTTCTGGCATCATTTGACTCTGTGAATCTATATTTTCATGATCCATAATAGTGTTTACCAACATTCATAAGGATTGTTGAAAAAGTCATGTTGAACAGAAGATAAGGATTCAGAACCTGAAACATACTTTCCTTTTTGAGATCCTTTTGGAGTTAAGGAAACTAATTTTTCTATTCTTGTGAAATATTTCTGAGGAGCTTCTTTTTTATACGAGTTAACCAAAACACTTTTTCATTTGGTAGGATTTCAAACTGGAGATTGTTCATCTGAAACATCGATAAAAATTAGATCTCCCTATTCATCTTCTTTCTCTTGAAACTCTTCTTCATCACCACTTTGTTGATCAGGTACTTCTTTCCCTTCTTCTTCTACTTTAGTTTCTACTTGTTCTATTCTTTAAATTCAAATTCTTCCTCAATTTCTACCACTTCCACAACTGATTCTTCAACATTTTCTTCAACTTGTTCTTATGAAACATATTTAGATAATAAACTCGAAGGATTTCCAATATAGTCATCTACTACCCTTAAAACATCATTATAGCCTTCTTGAACTATCTGATCTTCTATTTCTTGAACAACTTCTGATAAAGTTAAAAAATTCTTGGATTTTTGTATTTCCATAGTGGTAACCAGTTTCTCATGAGCAACTTTATATTCTTATACTCATTGACACATCTTTTATACATATTTTAGAATAGACTAACGAACTTGTTCTTCCATTTATTTCATCATCAAGTTATTCTTCCTCTTTTATTTTTTGAGATTTCATATTGCTTAATTTTCAAGGCCTTAGCCTCAATAGGATTAAAGCAAAAGGAAGGATCTCCTTCCTTTCTGGTAGATTCCATTTCCCTCCCCTTTACAACTATTGCATCAGAATAGGATTTCGGTTTCTTTGTAGGAGGAGGTGCTGATATCGGGACATCAGGAACTGGTATTCGCTTGCAAGGTTCTTCCTATTTCTTTTTCTTATGTACTGATTTTGAAGAATCCATAACATCACCCTTTTCATGGACAACTATTTATTCTAAAATTTTGGATTCATGTGAGAACTCTACCTTCATTATTTTTAGAGTATCGTCAATGAGTAAAAAAATCATAAAATGCATTGAGACTGATCGGAATGGGACATTTAACTCGTAAAGGCACATTCCAATTATCCTGGAGATTGTTTATGGATATATAAGTATATGATATTCGATAGATCCACCTTTTACTTCATTTATGGTGAGAAAGATTTACTTCACAATATTGATCTTCCTTATGTTGATGAGAATTTCTTATAGAAAGATATCACATATCTTTAGAGAGTCCTTTTCTCTTTTTATTGGTATAAGAAATCCTTGCATCCAGATAGCTACCATCTTGTGTTTGGTTGAGAGATTCATATTATTCGTATCAATAACATACTTGAGTCCAAGATAATCTAGATCTTTGGATTTTTGAACAGAACCTTCCTTCTTGGGTTTTTTTGAGAGCAAATAATAACTTCTCCTTCATATAGAATGATAAGAACATTTGTTTCCTTTTTATAGGGGACTGTATATGTCTTGTCATAACATTTGAACATAAACAGATCAAAAACATCCTCTTTGAAGAAAGTAACAGATTCATAGAAATGAATAACCAGGTCAGGATAAACTGGATCCTGACTTTTCTCCTAAGCCACACAGATACATCTCCATCTATTAGTTCTTATCAACTTATTAATAAAGTAGTCATATTTTTCAAAGAAGTTAGAGAAAACCAACCATTCCCTAATGATTGAACAATCCCTTATTTCCTTGCATGTTGGAATCTAGTCTTTAGAGGACTCAGGAGTCAATTTGGGTGATAGAGACAAAATAAGTGGAATGAAAGCTTTGATTGAAATAAAACATCAACACAGAGATCAGTAGGGATGATGTGATACTTATAAACGAGGAAACCCTTATATAGTTGAGGCTACGACCTATCAATATCCATAAGATAATAAAATGGCTGAAAAAAACTGATCTGATTTGACAGTTGAGGATGGATATAGGAGATATGATTTCCGATCATTTGTTGTAATGTAAACCGGAATTGTAAATTTTGAAATATCAACAATTAAAACATAAGAAATGAAAATAAAGAGTATGAAAATTTACCTTTTGGAATAATCTGAGGAGTCTAATGGTATTATATGATTTTTTTTTTGATGTTTTAGATTCCGGGATATCAATACTGATATTTCTAATACCGATATTTCTAATACTGATATTTCTAATACCGAACATTCTAATACTAAAATTTCTAATACAAAAATTTCCAACATCCAAATTTCCAAAACATAAATTTCCAATACCAAAATTTCCAATACCAAAATTTCCAATACCAAACCTTCCAATACCAAAATTTTCAATACTTAAAATTTCAATAAAAAAATTTAAAAAAACATGGGGAAAAATTTTAAAAAACGTAAAAAAAAGAATAAAAACAAGAAAAAATGTGTACTCCCACTAAAATAAAGAGTAATTTAATTTTAGGAGATGGTTTACACAAGAATTAGATATGAATGATTACTTTATAGAGATAATTCTTCACTTCGATTAAGTGTATTGAAACCTATAGAAGATAATGTCTTTGCGAAATTATCAGCGAGTTGTTCTTGTATTCAGATGTATTAAAGAACAATATCTCCTTTAAGTGAATGATATTTAAAAAAGTGATGTCCAATATCTATGTGCTTTGAAAAATAGTGATGTGTAGGGTTTTTACATAGGGAAATGGAACTTGTGTTATCCCACATTATTAAAGTCTTAGTAAAAACCATACCATAGTCTGTGAGTGTGTGATGCATCCACAACACTTGAGCACAACAACTTCCAGCTGTTACATGGTCAGCTTCAGCATATAAAAGTGCTACAGAATGTTGTTTCTGGCATGACCAAGAGACTAAGGAATCTATTAAGAAATGAAAAGTTTCTATTGTACTTTTTCAATCCATTTTACAACCACTGAAGTCATTATCTGAAAAACTTTTATGTTCGTAAATATTTCAAGAGGAATAAAAAAGTCTCAAATATCATGTTCCCTTTAAGTAGCGAAAAATTATTTACACTGCCTATAAATGATATTATTTAGGATTTTCATGGAATCATGAACATAATCATAATGGGAACATTAAGTCATGTCGACTAACTGTTAATTAATGAAAACATCCTATCAAAAATCTATAAGATGTCTGCTCCGCAAGTTTTCATACTTCATCAATATCAAGAGTATTAGAGGTTATGATAGGAGTACATATAATTTTATCATTATCATACCCGAACTTCTTAAGAATATATTTTATATAATTATGTTGAGATATGTATTTTCCATCTTATTTTTTTGGAAATTTGAAAACCAATAAAAAATTCTTACACACACATTATACTCATCTCAAACTCATATTTCATTAGATTCAAAAAAGAATCAGTTAAGGATTTTTGAGTTGATCCAATGATGATATCGTCAACATAAATTTGGATAATCAAAACATCGTTTTTGTTTTTCAAAAAAAAAATGGTTGGATGAGAAGTTTCTTTAATGTAGTCATTTTGAATCCAAATTCTTGAATGTCAATCATTCCAAACTCTAGAGGCTTGTTTAATTCCATAAAAATAATTGGTATGTTTATAAACATGATCAGGATGTTTTGTATCTTAAATTTATGGGTGTTGATCTACATAAGATTCCTACTATACATAATATTTAATAACATCACACATTACATCAATTTTATAATGTTTGAAATTAAAGAAAGCTTCAATGTATGGATGAATATGAATAGATTCAAGTATTGCTACAGGAGCATTGGTTTTTTCATAGTCGATGACTTCTTGTTGGTTATAGATTTTGGAAACTAATATTGAATTATTTCTAACAATAACACTATTTTCATCGCATTTGTTTCAAAAACCCCATTTTACTCCAATAACATATGTTTCATTATTTATCTCAACCAAGGGCCAAATCAGATTCTTTACGATTTTGTTGAGTTCATATTGCATATCCTTTATCCAATCTTCATCACCCAAGGCTTCTATAGGAGTCATTGATTAAAATTACGAAATAAAATAAAAATTTTCAACTTCATTCCACAAATAACTTCATGTTCTCACTAGTTTATTAACATTTCCAATGATATTATCACTAGGATGATTTCTAATTAACAAATGATTTGGGTTTTGGAAATCTTGATCATCAACATAGGGTAGAATGTCTTTTGGGGAAATTGTTTCAGAAAAATTTTCTTAAACCTTATCCTTATCATAAAGTTCTTCTTTCAAAGGATGGTGATTGGTTTTGGAAAATATATCAGAAATAAGTTCATGATGTTTGAAAACAAAATGATCATTTCCATCCAAATTAACATTTACTGTTTCTTCCACTGTGAAAGTGTTCTTATTGAAAGCTCTATATGCCTTATAGATAGTGGAGTATCCTAAGAAGATTACTTCATCGGATTTGGGTGAAAATTTATGTATGTTATCCATTGTATTCAAGATAAATACTTTAAAACAAAAAAACATTAAAGTAAGATACTTTCTGTTTTCTTCCAGTCCATAACTCATAAGGCGTTTAATTATGAAATGGTCAAATTAAAACCAGATTTATGGAATAAAAAGTAGTACTTACAGCTTTAACCCAAAAATGTTTAGCTATATAATACTAACTCAACATGGTTCTACTCATCTATTGAAAATTTTATATCTTATCTCAACAACACCATTTTGTTGAGGAGTTCATGGAGCTGAAAAATTGTGAGTAATACCTTTTTACTATAAAAAGTTTCAAAATCATAATTTTGAAATTCTCCTACAAGATCACTATGAATAGTTATCAATGGATAGTTTTTTCATTTTTTAATTGATCTCTCAAAACATTGAAGTAAGAAAAAGAATTAGATTTTATTTCGAGTAGATAGACCCATGTAAATCTAGCGTATTCATCAACTAAAAAAAACATATAGTATTTTCATCCAATACATTCAGTTTGTGTTGGAAAAAATAATTTCATGTTCACTAATGGTAATTCATTAGAAGTTGTAACTTCACTTATTGATTTAAAATCAATATTTATATTGCCTTCCATATTGACAAAGATCACATACTTTTGAAGTGTCAAATCTAAGATCTGGTAGATCCGTAATAATTTCATTCTTAGATAGATTACTAATATTTCTTAAGTTACAGTGTCCTAGTATTCTATTCCAAATCCAAGATTGATCTTTAATTTCACTTAGGCAAGGAAGATCTTAACATATAATGTCTTCTAGGTTTAGTGTGTATAAATTATGTTTCCTATGGGCTGAGAGAATATATTTATTTTTGGAATTGAGTAGTAAGAACTTGTGATTCCTAAAATTCAGAAGGTATCCTTCATCACATAATTGACTTACGCTAGTGGGGTTGTTATTAAGACCTTTAAAAAATAAAACACTGTAAATTAATGATTTTCCATGAAGAATAATGTTATCAATACTGAAAATTTTTCCTTTAAAGTTATCTCAAACAATTAATTTTCCACCATTAGTCTTTAATTTTTTTTTTAAATATTCTTTGTTTCCAGTCATGTGCCAGGAACATCCACTATCCATGTACCATATGTTGTTGGTACATCCTTCATTGACCTGAAAAAGAAGAGGTAGGTTTTCAGAGTCCAAACATTCTTGAATCCAGAATAGTTAGATAATAAATTTTTGGGTATCCATATTTTTTTGAAAATTAAGCATTATGAAACCCAAGAGATTGTACATTATTTAAAGAATATTTCTCTTTCCAATTCCCTCCACATTGACATTTAGTACAAAAAGGGTTCTTGAAGGAATACAGTATTTATTTCTAAAAATATTTTTCTCATGTGTATAACCAAATCCTAGATTATTACCACGAGGTCAGATCTAAGAATACATCTTGCCAATTTTTCCTTACCACAGGTAAATTTTTCAAGGAGTTTCTTCAATGAAAATATTTCAAGATCATTTATTTGGACTAAATTTGTATCCTGAAGAATAATTTATTTAGAGTTCAGTCTATCCACTGAAACATATTTTTCTAAAAACAGATTCTCATGATCCTTAGAATGTTTATCCTTCTCAGAATTAACTTCCTTAAGATTCTTAGAATGATTCAATAAAACATCATTTTCTTATCATATTATTTGTTATGATCTAAAATTTCATTTGTTAAAATGAATTGTCTTGGATTTTCTTTTTCATGTTTCTTATAAACTTTTCAATTTCATATCTCT
Source organism: Viscum album (assembly GCA_963277665.1). NCBI lineage: Eukaryota > Viridiplantae > Streptophyta > Magnoliopsida > Santalales > Viscaceae > Viscum > Viscum album. The sequence goes on from OY728157.1 coordinate 1,101,108,237, forward strand.
AGTTACTTAGCAAAGATAGAAACTTCCTCAAATTAAAGAAAATCCTTATCATTATCTGATAAAGACATTATTCATCTGAAGAAAAATCTTTATTAAGAAAATTACAACTAAAAGGCATATTAGTTAAGGAATTAGATTTTTGTACCTTAACCATAAGACATTAATTTGGAAATGGAACTCTGGCTATTAGACCAATATTCTTTTTCTCATGAGATTCAAAATCTGACGAATTGTCAGAAAAATCTCCACCACTGGAACTCCATGTTTCATTGGCTTTTCGGACATACTTATGATTTTATCTATATGACATCTTCTTATTTCTCTAAAAATTCTTCTCCTTTTATCTTTTCTTAAGTAAGGGACAATCTGGTATGATATGATGATATCTTCTATATTCATAGCATGTCACTTCTCCATATTTCTTATCTTTTTCCATCTTTCTTCTTGTATTTATATTGAATGTTCTTCTTCTCGAAAATCATGTTCATCCTTCGAGTAAGATTGGATAACTCATTTTCTGAATTTCCACTTTCACTAGATTCAGATTGAACAACAAGCACCTTTGATTTAGATCTGGTAACTCTCTTAGGGGTCTTGGATTTCATATGATTTGAAGTAGTTGTAAAAGGAACACATCCATTTTCATTCTTCTTATTCTTAATATTATTATCATCTCTATTCATTTTTTTTTCTTGTTGTAGTAGGGTTCCAAACAGTTCATCAAGGAAATCTGTGTAACTTTTCCATTTTCATCTATAGCAGTTATCTTGGATTCTCCTTCATAAGGCATGATGTTTATAATATTGTCTACAAGAGCTACATTATCTAATCCTTTCTCACCCATTTACCATAAGCTATTTAAAATAGTCATGAGACATGTTTTTACCTTACATAAGTTTTCTCCCTAAGGAAAACATAATCTAGGATACTCAGCTCTAAGTATTGCTCTTCTAGTTTCGAAAACACTGGAAGTTCCAAAGTGAGTTACTTCAAGCATCTTCTAAATACTATTTGCAGCTAAAAAGGATGAAATTTGGCTATATATATTTCTAGTCATCAAATAGGGAAAAGTATTACATACCTTAAATTTCAGCTGGTATTCCACCTTTTTCATATTAGTAATGGTTCTATGTTCCTTATTAGGAATCTTATAATCTCTAATTAACAAAATGTAGTTGTCTACACCAATGTTTATCACAAATGTTTTCATTATGTCTCTCCAGTACTCATAGTCATTTGCATATATGATTTTTGGTCTAGTAGGATTGAGGTTTTCTAAATATCCAACATGAATTTCTATCATACTAAAATTAATTTCTTTCCACAAAACATATTAGAAGTAAATGTAAAGAAACTAGAGCAAGAAAACTTATATAGAGATACAAGTATTTCAGAGACCTCCTCTGATACACATTGAAGGAGTGAAATGATTAATATAGATGCTCAAATACAAGAGGTGGGGGTGATTTTTATACATTAAAAATTTCTTTGGAACCTTTAAATTATTTTTAACAAACTTAAAAAATCATTCAAGAAACCTCTTAAGGAATCCTTTTCTTAAAAGAATGATTCTTCCTTAAAGTGAATAGAAACTGTAATAAAATCAGAGTAACAAAATTTGAAAATATAAAATGATTTACTTTCTAAAATTTACAAAGTTAATATTACAATGGAAGTAAAAAATCTATAAAGTGAAAACAAGTAACAATTAGATTTTTTTAACCCAAAGAGCAGGATATCCAACAAACCATGGATAAAGGTTCCATGATTTATACATTGATGAAAGAGTTTCATACCCTAACCCAGTTATGCCCTCAATACAAAGATTAGTAGCTGTATTCCAATCCTTGCAAGCCCTTGATTTAGAAGGAAATCAGAACCTCTATCTTCAAAACCTGGAAGCCCACGATCAGCACGATCAGAGTATGCACAATGAAAGTATGAAAAAGTTGATCACACCCAATCAAGTTGTTCGTGAAATCCACACAAAGACCTGAGAGATGAAAGATCCTATCTCTATAGATATCACTTCATAGATTTTCAGATTCTTCATGTTCATATACTCTATACACTGCATTCTTCTCATTAAAATGAACTTGTATTTATAAGAAAATCTTCCCAACGGTTATCTCCACTCCGACGGTTATATTTTCCTTAAATTTCGGATGGACCTGAACATGTGTCAAACAAAAAATGGTTAGTTTTTAACAGACTACATGACATCGTTTCAAGTATGAGAAACAATTTTATGTTAAGGATAAATGTTATATATAGGAAAACATAGAATCCGATATCATTATAATGATACATTTAAACAAATATAACATTATAAAGAAAACGTAATCTTAAGAATAAAATTATCCAGAAAACATATTCATCAGGAAAACTAAATCGTATTGTGAAAATGGTATCACATTTGTTTCAGTATCGAAATCATAAAATCGGAATGACATTTGTATGGATTCCTATTCAAAAAACTGAATCACATTTTCACTGGATTCGATATCATAAAAACAGTATCACTTATACACCAGATTCGGTATCATAAAATAGAATCTCATTTACACCAGATTCATTATCATAAAGACGGTATCACTAATACACTAGAATCAGTATCATAAAGACGGTATGAAAAATCTGTAAATCTAACAGAATGGAAAATCGTAATGATACATCTGTAAGTATAATAGAATAAAAAATCGTAATGATACTTCTGTATTTATAACGGAATGACAATTCCAGATCTTAAGAAAAAAATAGAACATAAGAAAAAGATAAAACATAAGAAAAAGGGTTTGTGATTTTCATAACATAAAACCCTAAGAAATGGAAAAGTCATAAGACAACCTTATTCACTCAATAATTATATCCAATCACAATGAATAATATATCTAGTAAAAACTAAGAATAAATTATTTGAAATTATAAATTATTATTATTCCAAAAATTGAATCTGTTTTTTAAAATTTACGTCACAAAAAAGGAAATAATTCCATTATAATTAATCCTTTCGATGGGACTAGAATGTGAGGTTTTAATGTTAAAATGTCCAAAATTTAGCTAAGTTTTTATTTCTAATTTCTTAATTAAAATGATTAAAATGTCCTAAGTTGGATCAATCAATTCAATATTTATCTAATTAAACATCAAAAAAATAAAACATAATTTCATTACATTAAATAACTATATGAAAATGATGTTTTCAAAATAAATATATTAATCTTTTACTATTCAAAAAAATATATTCTTCACAAAGAAATACTAAAGACTCTTCCAAAGTAAATATTGATATTATTTTATCAAAATTAAAAGTAAATTTTTAAATAATTTTTATAAATGTTTCTAAACTAAGATTTCAAATGGGTTCCCCTTTAAAAGATGGTTATATTTTCTTTCCGAAAAAGTCATATCTTTATTTATAAAATTAGATTTATCATAATCTTATACCTATCTAGTCTATAAGATATGTAAGAAAAATATTTATTGAATATATAGTATATAAATTTTTATGGAAATAATTAATTTGAAGTGGTAGATTAATTTATTAAAATAAAATTGTATTTTTTCATAGAAAATAGTTTTATCGGAAAAGTAATTTCTCCATTTTCAAATAGTTCTATTATTCACTTATAATAATTAATAACTAATGAACTCATTTTATATAAAAATTTAAATAATATTTTAAATTTTTTATTATTCTTATTTATAATCCTTATTTCACAGCTTGGGGGTAAGGGTAAAAATATTTTATTAATCATATTAATAATACATTGTATTTTGATAAAAACTCAACTTGCACGTAACTAAAGCTACTAAATAGACAATATATTTTTTGAAATATTAGAAAAACATTAGGTTGAATTTACTTTTAGGTAATCTAGTTTTTGTGTATTATTCTATATTAACATGGGGTTGTCAATAAATACTACAAAACATTGTTGAGTTTTTTTAAAAAAATAATAGTTTTTTCTTTAAATATAAAATATTAATAAGAATAAATTATTTGAAAAAATAATATTTCACATAATTATAATGTGTTACATTCTACCTCACATAAAATTAATTTTCCATTGAAATTTGTCTCAGTTATTAATGGTTTAATAAAAGAATGTTCTGTTTATAGAGACCCACACAATTGAAATGAAAACTAAAACAACATTTAAAAATGGAATCTTTGAAAAATTAAGTTCACCCAACGTAACAAATAACTAGGTTTCCACATGAGAGAAAATTGGTGGAAAGTGAACTGAATGATAGGTAATTGAAATATAACTTTTAAATTATGATGGTGAGTGATAGATTATATAGTTATGAAAACGTTAACAATCACAAATACATAACCCAAAGGGGTTTCTAAAAGTTAATTGGTATCATAAAATATACTGATAAATTTACAAAAAAAATTTATACAACCTTCTTTATTAAAGTTGAATAATTTTCATGAAAATATAATGTTACTTTATTTGAGGACATCATTTCCCTTTGTGGTTCATTGGTCATCATCATCTTAATCTCTCATTCAATGAAATGTGGGTGAATTTTTCCATTCTAAAGCATTAATACCTGATGGGTTCTAAAAATATAATCTTTGATCATTCCATCGATATTTAGCATAAAAACATTATCGAAAGATATCCAATATGCATAAATCCTCGTATGATGAGATAATACCTTAATCTGTAAAACATCTTTGGATTTTTAACCTAAACCATTCCACAAATAGTGGACATTATTACCCATCAAGAAGATTAAAATACAAAACATTACAAATAAGTATACTAAATCATCTTTACATTGATCCCCCATATATAAATAATTATCTCTTGGTGGTCACATTTCAAACATGTGAATACACTCAACGTATAATCACTTGAAACATGGTAAAAACATGAATTATGATATATTATTTTCAAAAACCTATAAATTTCATTATTTCGAAGATTGCAGGACATATTCAGTAAATTCAATAACTTTTAATCCTAATAAATTATAATATATAGCACTTTTTCAACAAATACATTATCAGATCTGATGTCATAAATTCTATCCAATTTTCTTTATCCATATAGTAATCTCTTTATACATACTAAATATCATGTTCTCATCCTTCAGAACATTTTAAGGGATTCTTTCCTTTAATGTAGCAATTTTATTAAACCAATTTTCTAGAACATTCGTATCATTTAACACCTTCTAGACAATAAATAATTAAAACCATATAAAAAATACATTTATACTTCATCATTAATATAACATAATCTTTGGGTTCTAAAACATAAACACATTAATCGTCCAACATTATAATTAAAAAATTACTCATGAATCATCAAAATATTGTGTAATAATTATTTCCAATACAGTGAAATATTAATAATATATTAATGTTAATTAACCTCAACATAACCATGCTTCTTTTGTTTAATGTAAACTATTCTGGGATAGTATACAATAACTTTCACATGTTGTTTTTTGGCCTCTTTATCATTAGAAATATTTTCAATACATGTACCTCCTTCCAAAATATCTTCAAAAAATTCTTTCTTAGGGAATTGATTTGTGTAATGATCAAACATTACCAACATAAATCATAATATGTTATCATATTTCCTTCATGTTATCGTTAATGAATAAAATTAGAAAGCATAGTGTGAGATACACTTATCATGGAACATAACCATGAAAAAATAATTATAATATTCCAAACTTATGACAACTACTATTAAATAAATGAATAATTAATATTATACTAAGAGACATATCAAGAAATATATTTATAAATATCCCGAAGTGACTCTCTATGCTTTTCTCATCATATTTTTCAATGCTTGACTAAACCACGCCTTTGATACCAACTATAGCAAGACATGCTTAATATATATGAATATTACTTCATTTTTTAAAAATATTAAGAACTTTACAAAAAATAAATTCTAGAGAATAGTAGAAATTTATTCTATTTGGATATTTGTAACAAATCCTTTTAACAATGGTGAACGATCTTCAATGTTTCCAATAATGATCTTCCCATTCAGTACTTCATCATAAAACCTTTCTTCATATCATGGGGAAAGAAAATATAAGAAAGAGGTGAGATCACATTCTTATTAAGGGAAAACTGGGAGACATGTATGAATAAACATGAAAATAATTTTATGATAATGTGATCATGAAATTAGAAGATTTTAAATTGTATATCACCGATCATAAATATGAATCATGGAATAATGATAGAATGTTCGTAATCCATGAATCATTATGGTGATAAATCATCATAAATCAATCACGAACTATTAGATCATTCCTAACACTCATGGAACCGTCATATAGGTAGAAATCCATTTCATGTGTCCAGTTTAACTAATAATACCATTAACACAGTTGATCAAAAAACACATATTTTCATAGTGGATAAGGACACACCTTTTTTCTATAGTGGATTAGGACACACCTATTTCCCATTATGGATCAAGACACACCTATTTCTAATTGTGGATCAGGACACACATGTTTCGCATTATGGATCATTACCATTTAATAGTTTCCCAAAATTATCTCAGGAGAAATAAATCTTTACCCATTTCAAATGATTGATATATAGGTCCCACCCATCACATAATGATATGATACAAACATATTCCATATAATAGTAATTTTATCATAACCTATGAAAATAGTTTGGTTTCATAAACATAACATCATAACCAATTAAAGTAAATAAGTATCATAAACATTTATTGATATCATAAACTATGGAAGTATATATATTTCATAATCATTTCATCTGAGAATAACCCATGAATGGATTTAGGTTTCATAACCATTAATAATTGTATATCCTTTTGAAGAGAAAAAGGATTCTGAAAATGAAACTGTAAAAACCTTTGATACTCAAACCAATAAAATAAATTGTATCTCTGAATCATATACCAGTTAAAGAACAAACTATAACCCAAGATTTCATCTTAGACGTGGATGTATTTTGAAAGATCAAAAGGAACATCACTTTTTCAAACATATAAAATTTTTAAAATCCTTTTCATTGAAACAACATTGAAAATATATAAAGGGATAATGATAAATTTTTTAAAACACATCTTTAGGAAAACAACCATTCTGCTTTGAAAAAATATTTTTAAAACATAAATATTTATCTAGACCATTTTCCTTGAACATGACATTGAAAATATATAATGAAACATAATAACATTTTGAAAACCATTTTCCATGAAAAAATATAAAAGAATATTGAAAACATTTTTGAACACATTTCTATACTAAAATACACTCAACATGAAATAAACGATCATTTATATAATTGAAATCATTTCCATTGAAAATAATTGTTTTAAAACTTGTAATGTAATATTTGATAATCATATAAAACTCTTTTTAAATGTATATCAATTTTAGAAAAATGGTTATCTTTGAAAACCATTTTAAAATAAAAACATTTCAATAATGTTAGCAAAAAAATGTCATTTTAAAAAATAAACTTGTAAACATACAAAGGGAGCATCATGGAAATGATGGTCATGATAGTGGGAAAGTCCATACTTGCCGAACAATCCATTTATACCTTAAATCTTTAGAAAATTCGCTTGATTTAAAAATTACAAGATTATACCTTTTACAACTGATTTAAAAAAGGTAATAAATTGATAAAATTTTCCTTAAATCATAATATAAAAAAAATTAAAAAAATTATGAAAATTTTAAAAAACACGGTTATGAATCAATTTAGATCTCCGACCGAAAGGGTAAATATTGTCGTATTTTCATAAAAAAAAAATTTAGTTATATTAACTTCCAATGAGTAGAATGTTGTTGTCATTAATTTTTATTATCAATAATTTATATATAGGGTATGGTAATTCATGATACTTATTGTTATATGGATTTTAATATTTCATCAATGGACTAATAATCATAAACTGCCCCAATAAATGATGAAATTAATGCAATAAATCAGTACCACTTTGGTAACATAGAATCACAATAAAATGTAATGCATAAAAATATAGGAACAATAAAATATCAGGAAATTAATAAAAAAAATTCAACAAAACGTCATATGAAGTATATAAACATCATATAAAAATATTGGTCATAACATGGTATGATACGTAAGGAAGGAAAATTGAGACAAAATTCCTTTTCCAATTTGGTAATTTTTGAAACACAAAAATCATTAAAGAAAAATCATAAAATGGATATTCAAATAACAATAAATTTAGGTTTAATAATAATTTAATAAATCCATTGTAATTATATACACCACATAAAATAAATAGGATGTGAAGATTGCTTGTGTCTCACACCAAATAAAAGTTAGATACAGAATCCCTTATATTAAGAATTGACATTCTTCATTCATATTCAAACCACCTGTATAATAAATATATTTTATTATAAATATACCAAATAAAAATATTATTATGTAAAATAAGATATATTATTTCGTTATGACTTTATATTTCATGTTTATTTACTACTCCATGTTAACGTAATGTGTTGGGTAATATTTTCTTTTTTAATATATTTTTTGGCTTTTTATTCTCGATCCACTTACGTAGATCATTACTTACATATTTCCATAATTCAATACGTGAAATAAATATAATATATATTCAGTATATATGTATTTGTATTAATATATAAAAATTATAAATATAAAATGGTTTACACCATTAAAGGAAATGGTAAACCGTATATGTGGGATTGTGGATTCTGGTTTTTTACCATATTAAAATAAATAATGTAGTGGAAGAAATGTACATATATAATATACTTAAAAAAGAAATATTATTTTATATATATTATATTATTTCACTATAAAATTCATTATTACCTTCCATTTAATGTTTTAACTAATCATATCACTTTATAGAGATTGTAGTCCAAATATCCACAAATGAAGTTACCATATTTACGCAAAAAGCGAAGCATGATTTTTGGTTTTATGTAATAATTCCATAAGCTTAATGAAATCATAAATATCAAGACAAACATAATTTCCATCATAATTAAAATCCTTGAGAGGTGTTATGGAAAAAATGAACAACATTGTTTGGTGAGGCTGTGGTTCGCCTTATAGAAGTACGGTAAGTTTATTACTTATTAGATTGAAATGTGTGTAAGTATAGGTGAACAAATTATAATAAAAACATATATGTATATATAGGTTTGTTATTTTATTATATAATAATGGAATAATATTAATTGATTTACTGGAGAATGAAAATAAAACAAAAGATCTTGAGAAAAGATGTTACATTTTCTTTATGTATTTCAATTGGATATTCACCAAAGGGAGCCGAAGAATATATTTATTCATAGAAATATGACTATATTATGATTTTAAGGAAGTTTGAGATTATTTTAATATATTTTGAGATATCCAAATTTATTGAGAAGTGTGAATAAGTGGGATGGATGAGTTCCTTTTTGTAGAGGAGGTGGAGTGATATTGTTGGATCTTTTTGAAAATGGTATTTGACATACAATTTTTCAATGGATTGTGGCTCTTATAATATAAAAAAATTAATAAAAGTTATTAAAGGTTCTAAATATGATTAGATAATTTCTTTTTTAAATGTTTCTATGTAATTTTGGGCCTTCTTTTTAATGTTTATCCCATTGTAAAGCAAAATTATCTCATTAGCGTTGTAATTAATTTTATTCACTTTTAGTAATATTTTTTTTATAAAAAACTATTTTGATCAAATGAGATGTCATAAAAAATTTTTGTCCAAATATGGAATTACTTTTTCCGAATTTCAATTATAGATATTCCTGAATTTGATTTAAAATTAATCCTGCTGAAAAGATGACAACAGTGTTCTTAATGTATAAATTTTTTTAATGTCTGTACTGTTTTTAATACAAAATCTATGTGAAAATTATTAAAATGAAATAAAAATGATTACTTGATATATAATATATCTAGATAAAATTTAAAACCAAATTAAATAATAATTTAACTAGATCAATAAATTATATGAAAAGAAAGTATTGATTTATAATTTGTTGTTTAAAACTATTCATCAAAAATGAATCTTCCCTGATAAATTCTAAAAAATTAAAAAAATAAATATTGATATTCGATTCTCAAAAATGTATTTTATTTTGTAAAATAAAAATTATAATAGTTTCAAAAATAAAATTTAAAATTTTTTCCTAATTAAGAAGCTGTAAAATTAGCTTTTAGAAACATACATCATTTTATTCATGAAATTGGATTTATCTTTATCACAACACAATAAAATATATATGATGAGTATAAAAAATATTAATTGAATATATAATATAAATATTTTATTTAATCATTAACTTTACATGTTTTATTAATTTTATTCTGATAAAATTGTTTTAATCCATGGGAAATAGAATTCTTAGAATAATAATTTCATTATTTTCATATAGATCATTGATTCACGTCTAATTATTGATACATTTTTTTTAATTTTATATACATATAATAGTTATATAATCAATATTTATTTAAAATTATTCATAAATTTATTTTCAATGGATATCTGGTAGATAAATTAATATTTCAATAATCATATTAATTTTATATGGTAGTTAGATAAAAACTCACCCTCGTGTGCAACATAAGCTATCGAAGAGCAATATTATTATGTTTAAATAAAAACACAAATTTTTAAGTGCATTATATGATAGTCGAGGCATTATTTCTAGTGAAATATTAACAATGGGTAGTGTATAACAAAATCCTAACATTTCTCTTTTATATAAAAAATGATATTATGTGTTATTTGAAATGAGAGATATCAACAAAGATTAAATTAATATGGAAAAAAATAATTCAAAATATCCTAGAATTTTTCATAATAACATTAACATAACCAATAGACTCCCCTAATACTAAACCCAACCACCCACTCCTCTAGTCAATTGTATGATCCCCATCGAGATGATAAATATTTGAATAATATTTTCCACCATATATAATAACCCTAATTGGAAATAACAAATAAAACAAAATAAGAAAAGTTATAAGTTTGGTGCGTATGTTTAGGGTGTATAATCATATTCCACTTGTGATTAGGGTAGTGGGGTAGAACAATGGTTTAATAAATTCTAAGTGAATACCAGTGTGGATAAATGTATTGGAAATATATCCACCATTTTTTGATTTATACAAACGTTCTCCAACTTCATGATTATATAATATTTACATTTGGTAATAAAATGATATCAGATAACTAAATTCTTTTTTAATGATTATTATAAAGAATTAATTTTCATATCAACCACAATCTTTTTGAAATAATGGTCTATTAAGTATGTATTATAATCTTCTTTGAGATCCCATAATTATCATTTCATCCAATCAAATTGGGTATATTCATTTTTGTATGAAATGTATTTGATATTAGTTACACTAACTAGGGTACTCACATTATTATTTTTAAGCCAACTACTGCACATTATCATAATTAAAAATGATCATCCACAAACTTATTTTCTATCCACAATGTCTTTGTGACCAACTATGCATAAATATACAGATATATTGTGTTTATTCTCCAGACAACATTGAAAACAATGTGTTGAATACCTCAAATATATCCCAAGGTTCAAATCACAATCCTAATATGTTTCTCCATTGGATAACTCTAAAAAATCACCCATTTAAACATATTAAATTACATCTAGAATTGTTATTGTAATAATTAAAATAATTATAATAATCCTTTAGTATATTATGTTGTCAAATTAATTTTTAAAATCTTAATATCCATGATCAGTTCCATCTTTAATCAGAAGTAGATCGGTTTGATATGATGAGTTTTAATTTTCTTTACTAGTTCACGTATATTCTTCTCTAGGGTAAAAACATGTATCCCTCTTTTTTGTCAAATTATTTATGAAAGAAATATTCTATCTCTCTAATAAAAGAAAATTAAAACTTTTATCCAATAAATTCCGAAAATTATCCAATAGTTTCATCTTTCGGTCAAAAAATCTGTTATTATCATTATAGAAAAACACTTGCAGCTTATTGTACATGGTCAATTTCAAATAAAAATTATGTTACACACCCCCTATTACAAAATCCAATATCATCAAGAATGATTACAACTGTGTATACCAATATCTACAGGATTATTTCATGAAAAATAGACCCTTTCTCAACCATAGCACATTCAATTAATCATATAAAATTATGAAAATCACTATTTATTGTATATATACCAAATTAGTTATTACTAAAATCATTAATTACTTCCTGAAATCCGTATGATAAATTCTAAAATTTAATGGAATTAATATGTCTTCTAAGAGACTTACTGATTCCTATTTTTCTTATTGCGGAAAATATTTTTTATATCTACAACTTTGACATGGAAATAACCCTTACATTCATAGCATGGATCATTTCAAATAATTTATCTATGCTCATTATAATTATTTTTAAACACAGAAATCATTATTATGATATAATGATTTTTCATCCCAATAAAATGATCTCATGTTTTTATCATCATTATCTTACTGTCCTCCTCATTCATGAAATTGATCCATAATTCTACCATTGTTATTTCATAAAAGAAGTATAGATATATAGGATATAAAAGTGATTTATTCCCAACACTTGTAATTAATTAAATTTTCAGAGGGGTGTATTTTTCAGTAATAATATTTTTTTCATTTTCTTTGGAATACCAATTCTTACGATATGATTCCTATTGACCAGCCTTGGTATCTTCTTCATCGGCCATGGTATTCTTGAATTCATATTAACATATTAGATTATGTGAGCCTCTTTTATTTGAATCTATATTTCATTCTTCAAAAATAAATTGATAAAATCCAGAATTACAAATTTATTTCCAATGATCATTTTAATAAATTTATCATCTTTAATTCCCATAGTATTTATTAACCTATTATTTAAAAACTTATAATCCTTTCTCTAAAATGATTGTCCAATTAATATCCCTCTTTCTTTTATATCTCAATTTATTCCTTGATTTATATCATTTGTTTTGATGTCAAACTTAATCCAAAAAAATTTAGAGTTCCATGGAGATTTATTTCTCCCATAAGATATTTAATATTGAATATTTATCCCTTTAGTGGTAAATAATGATTGATTTTTACTATAAATTTCCTCTTATACAACTATCTTCCAACAATGTTGAGTGATTAAATATTGAATGCGGATGTTTCTTCAATGATATTCACAGTCATGTTCCACCTCATAATTGGAACATCTTATGAAGAATTTATTATAGATTATACCTTTTCATAATTTACCACATCTCTTGGTAATTCCCCACCTCATTATAGTTTTATACTTTACAATTTTATGATCATAAAACCTTAATTGTTCATCTTGTATAAAATTTTTCTAACCTCCCACACCACCTAATACAATCTGTTTTCTTTTATTTTTTTCTTCATCAATATTTTAAAACACATTCAATTATATCCATCAACAAATATGAGGATGTATTACTCACCAGGGTTCTTGTGAATATTTATGGAACTCCATAAATTGGTGTGAATTGTGATTATCAGTTTTGAATTTATATTTTTCATTGATAGGATATGATTTCTCACAATTTTCAATCTTGAACATGTATAGATTATATCATTTCAATCTCATATAGATATTGAATGTGAACTATATATTGTTTTTTAATATTTTCAAATATTATTTTATGGAAATCCCTGATCCTCTAATATAAAAGGTTATTTTCCTCGTCAACTATTAATATTTTGTATAGAATAAACTATCACTAAATAATGTATATCCTAACATTATATTAATGATTCCTTACTAAAAATAATTAACACACTAACTTCATAACATTAATAACTATAATGGAGGAACACTCTTCGTTATTCTCACTCCGTATAAACATCGATTCCTCTAATAATAATTTTCATTAATTCCATGGAATAAAATTTTATATGAATCATATAACCATAACAAAAATAAATGAATTCAAAATATTCCAAGTTAATTTTAATTTTCTCCGCTATTTAATTCCACACATACTTTGTCTTACCATTAAATGTATAATATTTATATTTTGTGTAAAAATATAAATAATATCTACCATAAAATTGAATATAATTATAACATAGTCATTGAATCCAACTTATTTATTGTATCATGAGAAATTCCCCATCTCTAATAGATCATTAGTCAATAATGTTGATAATATATTCTAGAGTCATGGATAAAATCAAGATCATACATGGAGAAAGTATCAACCAGAATAGAGTTCAGTCAAATAGTGTGACATATGATTTATGTAATCAACATATATATAATACAAATTCATTCTGAAAAATCCTTTAATACATGAATTCACACTCTATAGTATAGATTAAAAGAAAAAACATGTAATTTAAATGATTTGATCAGATGTACTAATTTATCAGACACACCACCTAATAACGAGTGTGGTGAATACTTTTGATAAATAGATGCATCGGGGATATTTCCACCCACCATCATATATGATCCATTCATCTTCATTGAAATTATAATTTTAGAATAAGGGAAGCAGTAATTTTGGATCCCCTTCCAAACTCTCACTCAGTAGCTACAAATCAAATTTCATTACTCCCCTTCATGATGGTAGGGATTAGCCATTTGTCGAAGTAATGTAATATTATTTCGATTCCTTAATGTAAAATTATTCCACATTACATTTAATTTTTACCACTATTAAATGTATCACATAATTAATCATAATATTAAATAGAATGAATTCATATTTTTTTTGAGTATCATAAAAAGGAGAAAATTACACTGTTTTTATCAACTTGTTATAAATTTATAATTATTATATGAATAATTAATAATTATTTCTATTCAATGCATTGATAAAATATCCCTTATAATTTATTTTTATTCAAATCCTATGCCATTGTGTTTACTAAATATCAAAAGATTGTGTGATAGACCATTTCTAAAAATAATATTCAAATGTTCTAGCTCATCTCCATATAGAATACATTTTAACATCCTTTTAATTTAAATGATTATTCATTAAAAATAATTTTCTATTCCATCAATACATACATTTCCGTTCATTAGGAGGTCCACGTTTCTGGTCAGGTGGGATGAACACCCATTACAAATATTCCCTATTGGGTCTCTAGAGGGGTTGGTATCTCTTTATATCATTTTTCATAGGTAGTGAGGTCAAACACTTATTCATCAAATTGGTAAACATTTATCTTCAAATGATTCGCATTTGGTTTCATCTCATCCACATACCTTCAATTTCCATTAAAATAATGTTTATTCATCACCTAGATAAAATTTAACAACACTAAAAATATAAATGAAATGAAAAAATATTATATTAAAAATATTCGTCTGATTTAATTATGGTTTTGTTCAAATTCATCTTTATTGACAATTGGGTGATTATTATCCTACGTCTCCTTCCAAATCATTGGAATAGTCAATTGTATGATTGATATTGCCATAAAAGTGACCCTTAATCAAGAGAATTATCTTCTATTTATATCTCTATGTATTTCAATCCTCAAGGTATCTTCTTTTATATAATTTCATCTATATTTTTTATTGTTATCATAAATACATTGATTCCATTTTTCTCCACCACAGATCCTCCTATTACAGATGTATCCCTATCAAAACCATGTTATCATTTTCTAGCATGTAGAGGCTATCTTCACATCAAATTTTTCCAATACACATTTTACCCATTCTTAATTCTTTAATCAATAATTATCATAGTATAATCTATTTTATCCCATTTTTTGTATAATGGAAGAATATGCTGGAAAACAATAAAGATATAGAGAGAGAAATTTAAAGAGATATTAAATGAGTAATGAATGGACCGAGGATTAATTTTTAGTTCAAATGAGTTTTCCTCCACCCACAGAGTGCATGGATTTTTCTAACAAAAATGACCTTGAACCTTTATTCATCTGTGATCGATCGAAACATGAGCTTCGTATGTCATTTTGTTTATTAATTCCATTTATGATTACCCCTAATATGATGTGAATTTATTTTATAAATTATTGATTCATAGTTTGAATATTTTACTTAGAGTTGTTATGTATCTTACTGTAATCCAAAATTAACAATAATTGTTCATTCTGGATTATTGTAATTCGTTTTCCATTTAAATAGAAATGGATTGAGAATGAAACAAAATATGTTCATGGACTATTCATATTGTTTTGTCCGATTCATTCTAATGACCATTCTTTGTATTTTCGTTGTCAATATTAATCTAGTGATCTAGTTAAAAAAATATGTAATTGTCGATTAATGTGAAACCCTTTATTAGAGAACTAAATTTATATCATGGGTTCTGTTTCGGGGTGAATGGAGTGAAAAAGGTCTGATGATATAAAAAACATTATCATATGAGGGGTTGGACATTCTCGGTTCATGGGATTGTAATTATAGAAAAGAATGCCTATTCTAGATGATTCTCATGGTCAAAGGTGGTAATATTTCTTCCACTGATGATTGATTGGGAATAGAGAACCCATGATCTGAGGTTCTCACCATAATTGGGGATGAATCAATGGTAAAAATGGTGTGGGAGAAGGCATCTAATAAATTTTATAATATCAAGAAAATTATAAAATGAACACCATGTAGTTCTTAGAAGAACACTCCATGTATTCTCCCATAGATAATTACCTAGGGTTAATGATGAGTTAAATATCATACGTCTGTTGGTGGAATCATGTGCTATGTGACCCATAGCCGAACAACCCCGCGTGTACAAGGATTACATGCCTAGAAGTATTAGAGGCCACACACATAGTATGGTAGGATCAAATTCCATGTAACTCAGACTTGTATGTGTATAATGAGAGATGAATACTTGGAGGCCATGTGGGATCACACGCCATGTACATCGGCTTGTACATGTGTTTTATTGCGAGGCACACACCATGTACCAGACTATCAACTACCCACCTTTTAATAAAGATATCATTAATTGTACATATATTAGTACATAGAATTGTTTTTATTATATAAAAATTACTAATGTATATAGTCAATGTCCATATTTCATAGTATATACGTGAAGGACCAATATGTTCCAACTGAACTTAATACATCATGTACCGATAGTGGAAACAACATGCATCTATATAAAGACATGTCATGCGATATTGTGAGACATGGATGGTTCCATAAATAAATAGGAAAAATTTTATCCTATTAGACACTTCATGTAATCCTTTGAGGTCATATGGTGAACTTGATCTTACACCATGTGTATCTCCTTCATAGGACTCATACTTGAGACAACAAGTAGCATGTCATGAGACGATTTTCATACAAAACATGATGGTGTCCTTGATTTTGGAATCAACAATATGAGATGACATTTATGCAATTAAATATTCTTTCATCATTTCTTAACTAATGGTAGTGATTAAGAGTGGTCATCAAAGAGATGGTTTGGGTGGTCTACCACTCTCGCATTAATACAAATTTATCTCAATATTTTTACATAGGTTTAGTATGTAAAGCCCATACTAAAGTGTTGAGTGATTCATATAACTATGGATTGGTACTCTCACACCATAATATTTATCACCTATATGGTCATCCATATGAAATTGTTCTCCCTTGGTTTTCAGGAAGGATACAAATGAGTAAGCTCCTCCACATAGATTTTGGTGAGTTTGTGTATCATGGTAGGTATCAGAGACGGGCCTTTAAAGAATGTGGTTGAATCATCATACATAGATTTTTTTAGGGATTTATATCCAATTTCACCACTTTTTCGTACTTGTTGTTTCACTTATTTGGATTATTTTTATGTGTTTTTATATTCTACTTGACAAGCATTAACGGTGAATAAAGGACTACTCTATCATTTATTATTTGGGATTTATGATTTCGTGGTGTCTTTCTAGTTATATATATACTAAACCAAAATGGGATGTTTCTACACATTTCATGTCTTATTTATATGAAAATACATTCCTTAGTGACCTTGGTGGACCTGGAATAAGGGTGAGCTAGTTTGTAGGTTAATTTTTCTTGATAAAACTTATATTAATCTAGGAGATACTTTGGGAATGATTCGCCGCATGTGGTTAGTATGTTGGGTTCTTTTATAGTACTAAATGGTCTTTTCATTCTCATTTTCCCTTTTATATACTAACTATAAATTAATTTTTGATAGATGTTATGAATGAATATTTAGTATGATTTTTATCATTTCGCAAAAAATGGGTTTATGAATATGACGATGTGTATATTTTTACATTATTTTATGTCCTCCCATGTCTGTGATATATCATCTCTGTGTTGGCTTCCATTCCCCAGCCTATTTGATGTTGTCTTTGGAGTCAAACTTAGCTTACTTCCACCCAGGATTCCCCATGTATGTTTTATCATGAGAAGATATTTCTAAATATGTTTTACATATATATCATAAAATTCAATGGGAATAATGTTATATAGAAAACCTTGTAAATATTCATCCAAAACTAATTTTAAATAAACTATAACAAACATCAAGCAAAGATCTCTATATTTATAAAAATCAACCCCCATTCAGCCATGAAAAGATTGACCATATTATTTGTTATAGTTATTAGAAAAATTATGAATTTTTAAAATAATAAATTTAATAAAATAGAGGAATTTTGTGAATAATAAATTAATATCAATAATGAAATTGATCTAACATTATCTCAATAAACCATATTTATATATATATATATGTATATTTCCTATTATAGAAAAAGATAAAATTATATATGGTTCCCTTTATCCTGAAATTAAGTTACCATGAGACATAGAGTATGATAATCTCTTATATTTACTCATAGGATCTAAATTATCTTAGTATTAAATGATCATGGTGATGAATATGAAACATCTCAATCAACCTTATATATCAGCACGTCATAGTGACCTCGTCTAATGGATACCATCATCACATTTTATATCATTGATTGGACATTATATAATTAATATTATCTCAATTGAGATATTATGTATTATATTCCTCAAATTAAAAGTTCAAATCCCATATTTGTTATTCCCCATCTGATGACATGAACAGAAACATACCCAAGAACCACATAATTAGAAAAGTCTAAAGGCCTTCATATAAAAGGAATCAAAGAATTATTGTTCTTATACTATATAACTTTCTAATATTGGATATGAAGAATTAAAAATATGAATCATGAACCATATGTTTATAAAAGAAATATTGTAAGACATTCCATGTGGCATGTTTTGAGGGTCATCAAACACTCAAATCTCTTTTTATGCCTATTGAACATATTTTTTTTTCATTATATGAAATCCATAAAATTATAGAATTAACTTTTTAGAATCACCTATAATAATCCAAGATAAAAAATTTATTAGGATCAATCAATGTCATACTTTGACTTGATACTAATCATTTCAGGTCACAAAATTAACATATACAACATAAGGGAATAAAAAATGACAAAATAATATATATCAAATGATATATTTTCTATTCATAAAAAGAATTATAAATAATTAAAATAAAATTCATAAATTCACACATTAATCATATCCCATATGATAAAGCACTTGAGAGGCCTTATGATTTCATCGTTGTAGAATTCTTTATACTCACTATCTCTATATAATTACTTCAACATCTATATGTATCTATCAGGTAAAACCCACCCACTTAGAAAAATATATTAGAAATATCTATGATGAATTATTTTTTGACTACTAGTAGGTTTTACGAACCAAAATCACTATTTTAATCCCATTGAACATAGTATTCAAACCATTTAACTTTACAAAATCAAATTTTTTATTTAAATAAATTATGATTTAATATCAGAATTATTCCTCGATCTATTCATTAAATGAAATTTCATTTGTATCATTTTCATTAAAAAATAAAACATATCGCATTGTTCATTACAATCACATAATTAAATGATTTATGATATAAATTTATATTCAATACAATATTATACATAAAAGAATCTATCTACAATTCTATTTATCGATACATCCTAAACATGTTTATTATATTTTGTCACTTTCACTTTGAATATTCATTGGATTGATATTTTACTTATTAAATCAAAAAAATTATCTATAACCAAATATAAAACAACTGGCCTCTCAAAAACTAAATTATCATCTTAATATCAATAAAATTTTAAAATAATACTTTGTGTTATGAAATGATAATTATTTCGTTTTATTTGGAAATATTAATCAAAAAATTAAATATTCTATATCAACAATGGTATTCTTTGTTTGTGGGGATTTTTTTGAAATGATTATTTTATTATAAACATATGACACTAGGGTGGTGTAAAAAACATATAATTTTATAATAGTATACAAGATAAATAACTATATCTAAGATAAATATCCTTTTATAATTATATTTCATGTCAAGCCTATAATAGTGATAGTTAATTCCAAAACCATGTGTATTAAAACCATCATCTCCTCTTTTTATAAAAACTAATTAATGATGATTTTATCTTTTTTATGAATTAACTGTAGATGAAAACACTCATAATTTATTTACATTCATCATAGATTTTTATATTTAGTTTCATTTAATTCTACTGTTTAACAATCCTTTGATTCATCATTCAAATGAAAACTATAATATTACTCAATTATTACCAAGCTTTTGAACTCTTATATGTTTTCCAAATTTCTAAAAATTACATTTTCTATTATATTCCCATTAAAATATGAATTTTATTTCAATTAAATCAATACATGACATAGAATCCCCATGGGGATTAATTTTATTTTTTGGAAGTATTTTTAATTCCATCCTATAGAAACACTTCTCTTCATTCTTGATACATATTGTAGGTTTCATCAATCATGGAAAACCATTAATAAAATACAATCTTTTGTTATTACTAAAACCATCACCATACTCTAATTTCCACACAAAATAAGACCTTAACATTAGATAACTACATACTTTATCATCAATTAATTGAAAAAATTGTATAAATTTTTAAAATCTATTCATATTGTCAAAATAATTCAAATATTTATTCTATACTAATTACTATTGAAAAATCAAGATGTAAATTATTCATTTAGTCTCTATATATCATTGGTATACTCAATCATAATGAATATATAGGTCAAAACTAAATTTTATTAAGGCATCTTAATTTTAATTCCAGAGAAACATTAACTAAATTATTATAAAAAAATCCAATGAAATTATATTTATGTGTGAAGAAAATTCAATATATGATTTTCAGGGAAAATGTTTTCTCTAACAAATTTGTATTTTAATTTTTCCTTAGAATTGTTCTTATGTTTCTGTAATAGTATAATTATATACAAACAATAAGATTATCCAATTAAATGATTGATCTCTAACTACTGTTATATTATTATAGTGAATTAATATATATAATATAATATTTTATCAGATGAGTATCATGATTTACATAGTTTTATTTAGAGAATAT
The DNA here is from genome assembly GCA_963277665.1 of Viscum album. NCBI lineage: Eukaryota > Viridiplantae > Streptophyta > Magnoliopsida > Santalales > Viscaceae > Viscum > Viscum album. The sequence goes on from OY728157.1 coordinate 1,101,129,717, forward strand.
ATTAATATTAACCTCATTAAAAATATTATCCCATTTAATTAATCATATATGTTAATATTATATGACCCATATTTTGAGGGTCTAGAGTGTAGTAGATGCTTTGATTTAGGTCACTCAAATGATATATTCTTTAAAATATAGTAAATATTTAAAAATATACATGATAGTGAATGTCATGGATAATGGATTTTTTAATGAGAATCAACAATGATTCATGAAATAAGACAAGGATACATTCATTCAAAAAAAATTATTGATTTCATAGAATAATAACATCATTCATGAAATTATTTTTTTCAAAATACATTTTTACAATTCAAATTTATATCCAGATATGTTGTTGCTGTGTTTAGAGGATCAATTTAAGAATCCCCCTTGAGGTGATCTATATGTCCACCTCTGATCATGAAGCACAAGTGATGGTACTGAAGGTAATAGCATGGTAGTACTTATTTTCATTTATTTTTTCAATTTATGAAATGAAAATAATTCTTTGATGAAGGATTGTTATTAGTTATCTCACACTTCAAAGGGGGGTGAATATAGAATATTGATGTCATTTCTTGATTGTGTTATAGTGAATTTTTGTTTCTATAGATTAATGAATCTACCGAGTGAACGCCTTGTGCACAACCAAGTATGATTATAGGAAATGATATAATTAGATACATATAGATAAAGGATTGAGAATATCTCATTATATATTTCCCATTTACTATTTTATTAATCTCTTGTTACCCCATGTATGTAAAATAATAATAATATTACTTTTTAATTTTCACACATTGAACTAATTAAAAAATAATTATCATTTATTATTTAATGTAATTTAGCATTAATTTAAATGATATTTATTATACTATTTCCATGAGAACATATAAAATGGTCTGTATTTCCTCCTTCATATATACTGATCTCTGAGTAATAAATATTATATATTTGTACAGTACATATATATTTATAGTATTCATGATCTTATGAATAAATATATATTTAAAATTCATATCACATAAAATATGTTTTGAATATTCTAAATCAACCAATAGAAAATAAATTTTATTCCATAGAAATAATAATAGTCTTTATTCAAAATATTAATTTGAAATATAATTATATTAAAACAAATGTTAACATTATGTGTGTGACTCTATAGGTTTCTTCATCAATGTAATTATGCATATTCACCTAAAGTCCAATATGAGTGTCTAGAACATGTAAACTAACCAAAGAGGATGAAACCAATGTCAAAAAATTTCAACTGACATATTATGTGTCAGTATAGAATATAATCCCTTTGTCTCAAATAGTTGAATTCCATTGTAGTTAGACTGTATTCATAGTATTTCATTAATTGACATTATAAAATTATCCCATTAATACACTATGGATGTGGAATTTAATGTGATAGTTTCATTTCAATCAATGGTTTGAGAAATATAATTCCATAAAATGAGAAGGTAAAATACTTCCTCAATTAATTAATTAATTATATATAACTCTGGAAAAAAATAAGATACCAAAATCACCATAATAATATGGTCTCAGGGGTCTTGAGAATTTATCTAATTATGAAACTCATGAGATATATAAATAAAAATATTATTTATAAACATTCATTAAAAATGATTGTATATATATGAATATCCAATGACATGTGAAACATTTTGAATGCCAATATATTAGTTTGTCTAAATTATCTATTTTTGTAGAGATTCAATGGTTGAAAATCATGTTATGATGTTTTATATTCTAATGATTACCCAAACATGACATTTTACATTATCTATGTATGATATTGGACATAAAATTACTAATGGGTGTACAGTTTAATAATATTATATATCACATAAAAGATATCTTTATGGAGGGAAATGTTTATAACCTTTTCAATGAAAAAATATATAGTTGAATATTTTCACAATAATATTATACTAAATACTAATAAATACATGGTATGAAACTTTTTAATATTTATTTATATGAAAATGAAGGTAATCTAATATACAATTTCATCTATTCTTGTGAACAAAATATTACTGAATCCCACATGCTCATAGACAGTGACTAATAATTTATCAGTTCTCACATGATGAAAAAGTTTGTGCTAATTATGTTTATAGGTATTGGGATTGACAAGAATCTATGGATTATTTTTTTATATCATCATATATATATTTAAATCTATTTACTATGAATCCAGAATCTTGATAAAATACCAAAAATATTAATATAACCATGTATTTAATTCATGTTCACTTTTCATATATCTGGAATCCTTGATAGTATCATAGTCAATTTATATCCTAATTATGGTAATACTATTACTATCTTGTATTACCCAAAATATAATTAATTATTATTTAACAACTTCTTAATCTTCAACCGAAGCCCAAATTTACTCGATTATTATCGATATGGAAACCGTATGATGTAATTATTTTTCACGCATGTCACCAAATCCATAATATTATAAAATATTATAAATTAAATGAATCAAATCTAGATTTATATCCCCTTAAACCATAGTATTACAATTTCAATTGATTCTAAGAAAACATCTTGTTTCTCTTTCCCATGTATAATGAGATTGTTCTAAAACATTCCAATTTCATTATGATAGATTTTTAACTATTTTTTTACTCTATAAAACAAGTAAAATTCATAGAAAATATTATTACATATCATGAAATTTCAATAAAATTCATAAAATTTATTGTTGTGGAATTTTACTCATAGTGTCCTTTTCTTCCACCACACAATACAATCTATAGATTTTATGTCAAGTGACTTGGTAAATAATTTCGTATTGAATAATATCATCTTTTATTGTAAATACATGGTTAACATATGTTTTATAATTATATTAATAAACTCCATAGATAATTATTTGTAGATTATTTTAATTTCAACCAATATTCTATTTTAAGTGATAATGGAGACCGTTAGTATTATAAAACTAGTAAGATTGGTTTTTTTCAATTTGTTAAAATGATTAATATCATGAAAACAATAGCACTTAAGGTAAATTCTTATAGAAGCATTGAACTTGTTATTTACAATTAATTTTTTTATTATCAAAATGATTTCATTAATCAATAATAGGATATGTGAAAAATTAATTTCATATTTGCATTCATGGTTGTCACTAACAATTTTGGTTTTACTATATAGATATGTTCTATAGTGCTTCCATTAAGGAAAAAAAATTAATATCCATACTACCAATATAATCATCATTAATTTAATTATGGAATGTATAAATTAAATGGATGTTAATATGATGAGAATAGTAAATGTTATATCATAGACAACATCTTAGAAAGGACTCAAAACATCAAATAATCTATAGTCGTTTATTGGTATTTTATTGTAACATCCATTAAAAAATTTCCATAAATCATAACCAATTATATTAGTATAGAAACATCTTATATACAGAACCCTATAATTTTTTCGGGGTGTATTCCATTACAAAATTCATGCTATCTTATCAATCAAAGGTGGTTAAAAATTACAATTTGATTACATGACTGATTGTTTATGTTGAATAATATGCCACTAGATTTAGTGAATATATTACCAATATTGGTTATCAATTCCAACATTGTACTTTTATTTAGAACAAAAAAAACCCTCTTAAAATAGTAGAGTCATTGTTTTTATTCCAACTCATGTGCATAACAAACAGATAATTCAATAAAATCTGGTATGCTATAACATTATCAAAATTTATGTGCTTATATATTATAAAATATAGTCTATATGATATACTTAATGAATATCTATAGTGGTTATCAGGTAATTAAAAGAGATTCATATAATTATTTTTGATGTTTTTTAGATGAAGTCTTATTTTAGAAAACATTTTTTATCCAATATTATATACTAAACATTATAAATTCATTGTCAAATAGAATTAAATATAAAATACATAAGTTAATATAGTTTCCCATGGGTCATTATTTATTTATATTCACTAAAAATATGAATTTAAAGATTTTATGTAGGATTTTAAAAAATCGTATGATATTTCATTGATCCCATTTTATATCCATAAATATATTGATCTATAATTTAATAATATTTTCTGATTAATGACCCTCTACATATTAATGATTAATAAACACACTATTGTGATATTCTTCAACAATACAGTCTAAAGTATCATGTATCAATTAAAAAGATAAATCACGATTTAAATATGTATTCCAAAAATTTGATATAAAAATATCATTAATTATATGAACATACATTTATTTTATCCTTTATAATAGTTTTAGTTTTATTTTGAAATGACTCTATAACCTTTTTGGTGTACTATTTTTTATGTTGGTTTTTTCTCTAACATGATAGGGTTTTATTATTTTATTGAGAATTTTAGCTCAAGAAATACTATCAAACACTTTTGTATATAAATAAGTATGTAAATACGAATATTAATTGAAAAAAATTATATTTATGTAATGTGGTATTCTATGTCCCATTTTAATAATCATAATGGATTGTGAATTTTAATTATCTATCATTTAGAAATTATTGAACTGTTGTTTGAGTATGAAATAACCATGAAAATATGTATTATATATATTAAATAACATCTTTTTGTGTCTAATTAGACACTGAGTTAAATAATTTGGTAATAATTGATACAAAATAAGAGTTTGAATGTAATATATCAAGAATTCTCGATCTCAGTAACTTCTATATACTTGTCTAGGAATCCTCATTTTCATTTCTTAGAAAATAAAAAATTCTCCAGGCAATCATTCTATTCATATATTGTTCCTATATTCATATACATATATTGAAAATATATTTTATTTCCTTTAAAGATAATTAATGAAAATATATTATAGAAAAAGATGTATATTTATAATGGAGATGTAGCTAAATATTTATTCTTCAAGTCATTTAAATTATTCTTCAAATTCCTTTCCTACCACATGATAATCCAACAGATAGGGGTCCATTTATCTCTATATAATTTTTCATTTGATAGAAAATGTTGACAATGAACCATTGAACCAGAATAAGTCCTGTTATTTCCAACTGTATATTTCATTTCATTTACTATAAAGGATGACATGATTAGTTCAAAAAAATCCTTATCAACATGGTGTGAAAATTCAAAATATTCCTATGTCGGTCATCAGAAAAAATCATCTAATAATTGATGATGAATAAAAATAACCTTAATAGTAAAGATGATAATATTATAATAATGGATAATTATTTCTATGTGAAATCTCATCATTGTTAACTTGTCAACAGAATCCTTTATTTTGAATGTGGTATAATTATCTAGGTCAAAATATTTAGGTTTAAAGTAGTATATTGTAGGGACAATATCAATTATCTTAAGCATATTATTTCCTATTAAATATAAATTACATCAGTTTTCATATTGTAATAATCCACATCCTTCTTTAAAAAATTATATCTATGGGTATTTTTGATGGAACAATTCGACAAACATAAAACTAATCTTACACAATTAACTTGTAGAACCCCTTTACACCATTACTCCCTAATTGGTAAAGATGATTACTGATATGTTATTCTAACACATAGCCCAAATTTCATAGTAGTAGTGATGTGTTTAATGACTATACCTCTAAAGATAATTTTTGTGGGTGAGGAAATTCATTTACTCAATGAATGATTGAATCATAATCAGGGATTATCTTTTCATTTCCGACAATAGTTAAAAAAAATATTATTTACTTTTATATTTATTAACAATATGTGTGATTTGAAATTACTAAATTTTATTATTCTTATTCCTTATTTTTTAATACTAGAATCCCTCAAAAACTAGAAGATAATATCCTATTGTGTGAAAAGTATAGCATAGAGGATCCACATTAACATTATTGCAAGAAATTATTTGGAAATGGAATAAATTTTATATTTTTATGTAGGTATTCATGAAAACATATAACATGTAGCAACAAGATCTATTATGTGGACTTCCAAATACAGAAATCAGGAATCATAGTTACCCAACACTTATCCATAAGTAATACTAGTTAATTATTTAGGGTTAAATACAATCTAATAACTAAGATAAGTTAACCCATACATCTTATAGAACTCTTTCTAAACTGAATAGAACCCTAGATATTGGTATATAAGTATATTAAATCATAATTTCATCAAAATCATAAACAATTGAAGGTATTTCAAAGATCTGATTTGTTGGGGGATTTATTTTAATTATATTCATCCATATGTTTTTAATGTTATGTGGATTTAGAGAAAATAATTAACCATTTTTTCTAATAAAATAAAATTACACATAATTTAATATAATTTTATATATATCTTCATGCATTTTCATTAATAATATTTGGTTGTTGTGACAAAAAATTAACCAAATAAACCATTCAGTTAGATAAAAATACAATAAATAATGTTACATCATTGTTATATTTATAATTGATTATTTATTGATAAAATATTAAATAAACCTATGAAACTAGAAGAACAAACTCATCAAGATAATTATGTATTTTACAATAACATTCTACTACTGACTATTGAACCATCAATGTTGATTTCAACTTATATCTATTTATAAAATACCTCCACTCTATAGAGACTATACATTAAATATTTATTTATTTTTTCACAAACAAACACATATGATAGGAACCAGTAGAATGGTTTATGGGGTATATAGAAAATAAAACAAAGACATGTTGGACTATCATATAACAGGATTTAGGGATGTCATGTACTATAAAATTTTTTCTAAAAAATATTGAAAAATCCCAATGAAATATATTTAATATAAATAGATCAAAAAAACTAGTTTTAAAAGGTCATGAACCATCATACATATACAACAAATATGAATTTAACAAACTAAAATTTATTTGAATCTCTATTAATTAAAATAAAACATATTATAAATAATTAATAATTATTATTAATTAATTCATTTACTTAAATTATTTTTCATCCAAAATATATTTCAAAATCCATTCCATTATAATTTATCATAAAAAAATAAAGTTAATTGTATTTAAAATTATTTTTGTTTATAACACATACTATGTGTAATACTGTTGTGCACCTATCTGAAATACCAAACATGTTCCTTGTAGTTTTGAGTATACTGACTTGATATCTAGTACACATGAAATAGAACCAAAATACATGGAGTGTACCATAAATAAAACATGCATATGAATATTTAAATTACATGATCAATAATGATTTTAATGAATTAATACTACACATTGTGCAGTGACTCTAAAATTTTGTAGTTTTGAATTTTTCACTAAAAATAATTTCACAATTTTAAAATATAAAACCTATCTCATGATGTGTACATTTTTTAAATAACATATATAGATGTAGTAAATTGGATTATAGTAAACATTATTTGATATGATTATCTTCTGTAAAAATATATGTTTCATTTTGTGTAAAATCTTACTAAATGCTCTATATATGACATTACTATTTTTATTGAACACATGCCAGTGTACTTGGGATGTGTTTTGGTCCTAGAAATCTATAAATTAAAGGAGGTGTATTGGTAAAAAATACTATATGACCCCATTCTTTCACAACTCATTGTCCATGTGTTTAAAAAAAATTCATGATATTGATGATGTTTATTCCTCTATAAAAACACATAGGAAAAATGATTTGTATATTTCATACATAGTCTATTGTCCAAAAAAATGTGAGCATAATTTCTTGTCCAAAATGAAGAATATATTCACATTGTATATTTATGAAATAAACCATTACTGTTTTATATGTATTGTTCCATTTTTGGGAATATGATAACATAAAATATACCATTTTTTTATTTCATGAAGTCGCATGTAATTCATATAGAAATACTAAAACCTTTAGATAGTTTCTGAATATATTCGTTGTTCAATTTTAAATGGTTCTTTGATATTTATAATATTCTCGAGAATGTTTTCCTCTATAGTTGATAGAATATAAATAGGGGATCTTCTCCACACACCCATGTTAATCATAAGAAATTATATAATTATATATTTACTGATCTTGGTGAATGAATACTTAACTTTTCATTGACCCTTTATTATCATCTTAATCACTAATAACCATTCATGTAAAAAATAATAATAATAATATTTTTATGATATGTGAAAATATTTTTGATTAATTAAATATAATTTCATTAAATAAATAATTAAATATTTTATTTAAATTATTTATAATAATTAATTTCCAAATGACTAAAAAATTTAGTACTTTTTCTTCATTTTTATTTTCAAAACATTAAATAATAAATATAAGTCATTCTATAAATAAATCAATATTTATAATTTAAACAGTTTTTAGAATAATTATGTTTATAATATTTAACTCCCAAAAAAATAATCACTAAATATATGTGTCTAATAAATCATAGTTAAACATTATTCCTCAAATAGTATTCTATTATTAAATTCTATAAATATATCAAAAAAGAATTTAATTTAGACTAATAAAAATAAAAGTTCATGAATCTATATTATTATTCTTCTTTGGAATCAGGAGGATTCACCGAAAGGCCAATATCATTTGTAGAAACACATAAATGTTCCAGCGAAGAATAAATTAATGTTGAAACATCATCAACAACATATGAATTTTTAATGGGTAAGTTTATACATTTTTCATCATACCTAAAAAATAATGTTGCATAAGCATGCCATTATCCTATATACTTCATACATATTTCTTTATCTTCCTAAAATAAACACCTCTATACACCATGGCCATAGAATTTACTGTTTCAATTTATTTTCAATCAGTGATATGTGATATCAACATTCATAAAATAGATTAGAAAAGCCTTCATATTCTTATTCAATTATAACATGTAAGTCATGACACATCTAAACTACCCAACATGTCTATGAACACGTATTTTCTTATTTTATCAAAATATAAATTAGTGAATTAATCATAAAATAAATTAACAATATTAATGAGGTCCAATTATTAGAATGTATACTCAAAAACTAGTATCCAATGACTTGGGTAACATGTGGAATTCATCTCGGTCGGTCTATCCTTCTAATATCTTGTATTGTATATTAAAATGTGAAATCATCATTAGATAAAGCATCATCCACTTATGAGTACATTCATATGACAATATATGTCAACTATGTTCCAAGAGATGATTTCATATAACTATATGACATATAGTTTTAGAATACTAGTATGTAACATGAAGGTTATAATCTTAGAAGGTTATTTTTTGGGAATTTTCATTAAAAAATATATTTTTTGTGATTATCATATAATAGTTAGATAGATGAAAAATTCATATGGTATTATAAATTTAATAATATTAAATAATATTAATATAAATTTAAAATAATATACCATTTAGTCTGTTTTATGGAACTAACCCCAATTTGGTTTACAATGAAATGAGTTTGAAATACCATTCCACTCAGAACAAAGATATTTGTGCTTTTCACCATGATAATCATATCATATGTAGTCCTTGGTTGTTTGAGAAAATTACTCTATGACAAATCTAGCATATGGATAATCTCAACAACATTTATATTATATCCTAACTCTAAGAGTTTACTGTGTATCTTTAATCCAAAGATAATTTTAATGAAAATACAGACAACACTTAAGGTCATCTGGAATTCTTTTCTAACTCAAGATAATCTTGTGGCTCCTTGATTTTACATTATCCAAAATTGTGGAATGATCAAGTTATTGAATAACTTTTTCACTGGAAGGAATCTAAACACATTAATATCATGTTATTCCATTACAATTTAGAAATTATTCTAATGATTTATTTTTTAATCATATTCCATAAACGAATTTAATATTTTCAGTCCATATTATTTTATAACTCATTATAAAACCTTTGGTTTATTTTAATAACCATAATAACAAATCTATCTATATTTATACAAACCAAAAGGAATCCCATGATAGAGATACACGAAAACCTAACATCTGATATCCTTGAATGAAATTAAATCAACAATCCCCATAGAAAATTACGGGGTGAAAGATTTTCAACCAACACTTTTTTAGGTAATTCATAAGCCTTCAGGGTAGTTAGTAGTCTGACATAAAGCCACGATATGTAAGGTTATTTTACTCGATAGAGAAAACATTTATATCAAAATATTAACTTCAAATATATATAAACTATAATAAACATCTTAATTCAATATCATATCGAAATATAATAACATTTCTTGGTGGAATAAAACGTAGTAAATTATCATACCAAGAAATTAACTCCATCTATGAAACTACAATATTATTCAGAATAAGTTTCTCACATTAAAATGAATCAAGCATCCATTCACAATATAGAATACACATATCTATTCATAAAAAATGAATGAGAAAAATAAATGCTAAATTAATATTTTTTAATCTGAGATAATTAGTTTAAAAACTACTAATAAAATGTGTGATTATAAAAACATTTTAAGAAATTCATAAAGAAATTATATTTAAATAGATTTAATCACATTATTTAAATTTTCAACATGAGCACCATTTTTTAACCTTTTATATTAATATATGATTAAATATATGATTTTAAATGAAATATAGACATTTAATATTCCAATTATATGACATATTAAATTAACAAATTTTAAATACCTTTTATTTATCATTATTTAATATTAGTTCATATTATTTATCAAGAGAAATTTTGAAATGATACAACTATATTATTTATATAAGGAATTTTAATTTTGAAATTTAAAATAAATAAATCTATGAATTTCTTAATATTAAATATTATCTAAATTTTTATTGCCATAATTTTTATTTTATGAAGGCCTTATAAATTATTATAATAATTTTGTTTTTATCACTTTGACACAAATTATGAGTCTTGTGATATATATCAAAAAATTAATTAATATAGTATATATTTATAAAATATATTCTTCTTAAATTTCATACAGACTAATTAAAAATAATTTATAATTATTTAATTTCTAAATATTATATTAAATAAATATCCTCAAATTTATCTTTCCATAATTTATAATCATTTTATAAATTAAATAATGTATATAATAATTTAAAAAATTAAAAAATTAATTTTCTGTATATTGTATATGATGATATACTACTCTTGAATGTTGATAGATAGTAAAAAATAATTATTTCACCTTACTATTTCCTCTAAAAAACTTATGATATATAGTAAAAGAGATATTTCTATATTGTATGATATATCAACATATATAATATTAACCATGTGAATGTGCAAATCTACATGATTATCACATGATTCTAGGATATCGTTTACTATGATAATTATGATACAATTAAGATCATTCCATATCATGTATATGTCATTGATAAAGTGCAATGTTTCTTATTAAAATAGTTATGATATACCATATAATATACTATAGTATATTGAAACAAATGAAATTAAGTTTTCCCTCTAGTTTTGATATTTAATATCATATGGTTTGATCAAATCACGGACAATATTATCATATATTGTAATAAATTCTTTAGAAAATATTCCTTGTTTTTCTTTTAATATCCTATATCATAATGAATTCCATACATTAAATTATTTAAATTTTTCTACGATATATAAAAAACATGAAACATTTTATTCATCATCTTTACTATTAACATGATTTCATGAATCAAGAAGCATTGCAATTATCTGATACCACTATTAAGTTTCTAGGTATTGAATAACATGTGTTCACCATTATTGAAGTCATTATGATACTATTAAACCATATCATCAAGTATGATACCAATTTTTTTTTATAAATTAATGGACATTATATTCCCATAATCATAAATGGTTATCATTGTTGTTTTTAGTTATATGCATTATGAAGTTCGATAATGGGAAACCAATTTACTCCCTCCTCTATTCTCTATCAATAAAATTATGCTAAATAACCCAACAATTTGGAATAATTCTCCATATCTCCTATAACTTTCTATCAACCCTAGTAGCTATGGTAAGAGGATAAATTGAGCTTATGGAAAAGGTTTGAATCAATATGAATCAAATATTTTATCAATCCAACCCCTTCTCATTGGAATGCCCCATTTACATATGGCAATGGGACACTCTCCTGCCCTTCAAAGCATTTACCCATACAACACAAAAATCTATGAGTAAATATAAATAGTACAAAACTCTTATAAACCCCTTTTCCAAACATTAATTAATTTAATAAATACATTTAATTCTATTTATAATTTTCAATTTATTTATGGTAACCATTGAGGAATATAATATGAAAATTAAAATTTAATGTTTGTTTACCTCAATGAATCATTACAGATCCATATAAGTAGTACCATGTGTCTAAATATATCATAACACTTTTGATAGTTTTACTATTTGGATAAAACATTACAAAAGGATTTAGATAATGTAGTTGAGTGGCATCATATATCACCCATTATGACATGACTTTTTTTAGTATGATGTAATATATGATATATGTGTATTTTTTCATTAAAATAAAAATACAAAAAAATATATAGGAATTTCAGGAATATCACTATTATAAGAACCTCAATATGATTATAAAAATATTTATTCATATAATTATAAATGTTATATATCACCTCAGGTAAATGTTGTTTTTGTATCCACATAAGTGTAGTGAGTTTTTTATCAATCAAAATAATTATATTATATAAAAAATAATTTTGTTTTTTGGTATATATTTCAATCATCTTTATTTTGAGAATTTATAAAATTAAATATACATTTACAAATATTCACATATTTATGAATATATACCAATTTTATGTTATGTGATTTTAATCACCAATTTCATAATTAAATCAAATAGACTACTAAAATATAAATATTTATATATAGATACATATAAAAACTTTTCAGTATAAAAAATTATTTATTTATATGTATATATTATATATTTATATACATTATAAGTATATAACTATAAATTATTCTATGTATATAAAGATAAATATTAAATATATATAAATGAAAGGAAATTAATGATAATTAAATATTTAAAAATAATTTTTAAATATATATACATATGTACCTGCCATCAGACAATAATTTATGAAGATGATATTATCCAACATGATTAAGTATGTTTGTGGTCGTACTAAATCATGTTTTTATATTTTTATGTTTGTAAACTTAGACGTTTACGATGTTTTTTTAGATACCCAAACCCTTACATAAAAATCATTCCCTTGCATACTTATAGATCCCCCAATATCATAGGTGAAAAAACACTAATATTTATTTTAAAATAATAACATGGTTCATTACATGCTTAACATGAAGCAACAAGTTTGGGGATAATTATAATGTACAATAGAAATATTTTAATTTGAATGTAACCAATTTTTAAACTATATGGACTGAATATAATATTCCAAAATATGAAATATATGTAATATATTCCATCTAAAAAACAGTATTGATTAATCATTATGGAATAAGTAGTCTGTTTTTTGTAAACACTTCTTATGTTTCAAAAATACTTTTCCTCAAAAATATGTTTTCTTTCATTTTGTTAGTAAATATTATATTTCAATTATGATTTTTTTGAAATTTTATTTTATAAAAAGGATTTAATTTTTAGAATCCGAATTAATTTTTTTTTTGAGGTGATGTTTTTTAATTTTTCATATAATATTAAATTTTTGGTGAATACTGATAAATATAGTTTTAATAAAACAATTTTTTTAAATAAATTAATATAAAAGACACAATATTATTTTCTATGTTTTTTAATTTATCATATTTTTTGTTTAATTGTATATAATATAATTAATTACAATGTAATCATTGTTATAATTTAATTTTGTATATGCTCTTTTCTAGGCATAAAATACATTTTTATGAAAATTATTTTTCATTGTGTTTTACATGTTTATATTAAAATTTATTTTCTATAGTTTTAGAAATTAAATAATGAGAAATGGTTTCCCAAATTGTAATTATTAGGATAAAATTTATCAAATAGGTTGATTTAGTTTTTTTATTAATAGTTACTATGGAAAATATTTTCCACCTCAGTATGAGTTAAGTGGGTAAAACATGGATAAAAATGGAATAAGGGCTATATATTTCAAATAAAAATATATTTTTCCAATTATATGAATTTATTTTTTTCCATTCACATTATTACTTCTAAAATATGGAAATTTTATTTGATTATTATTTAAATATTACATTTATATAATTATAAGTAATGATTAAATACAAATGTATCTCTTTTTGATTTAGAAAGTCAAATATTTTTTCAATGGGATTCAATGTTTTTGTGTACTATTTTAAATGTTTACATTAAAGAATGATGATTTTTTTACTTTTTTTGTGATGGAATAATTACATTAAATGTAGATGTAACACATGGAATTTTTTAGAGTAATAGAAAAACAAAAATATGGTTATTGAAATATTACTTGTTATAAAATATAGATTAATTATTATGGTACATGAATTTTTGTCGATACATATAAAATATTGGTGATATTTTAAATTTCATTAATTAAATTCTATTTAAGAAATGTATTATTTAAAATCCATATTTTTGAAAATACCAAAAAACTAATATAGTGTTATATTATGTAAAATAATATTCTATTAAATGAATTAAATATCATAAAATTTTTATATTTGGAAAAGTTAATAGTATATGGTCTATAATTTCGTCCATTTTTAAATTATGTGTCACATTTCCTTTTATATTTTCATTCTAGAAATTGAAGGGGTAAAAAAATTGATATCGTAATATTAGTGGAATTGTATTGCATGTGTTTAAAAATAAGTATTAATGGATAAAAACCTGCCATAAACATTTATAAATTATATTGTATGTTAGTATTTTATTTTATCATTATCCTATAATTGAAATATATCAATTTGGATCCACCTGGAAAATAAAATTAATTTAAATTAATCTAATATGTTAATTATTTATAATGGTGAAAATCCTATCACATATAAAATGGATCCTTTTCATTTCTATTTTTCAAAAATTTGGAGCAATAAATCTCTATAAATACATAAAAAAATATCACCCTTTCATTATTGACCACATAGTAGACCTTATTTGTTTCCAAAATACAATTGTTATGTGGCATAAGGTTAGTAACCATTACATTTTATTTCTTATGTTAAATCCTCTAAGTTTATTGAATTCATCATAATGTAATAACAAAAATACAATAAATATAATAATATTTCACAATTATTATTGATCCACTATTATCCATATTCTTTTGCATAAAATAGTATATGAATGAATCATTGGGGGTACATGTGGATACCCCCCCCCCCTCTAAATAGATATACAATTCATTTTACATAACCACCATTCATGGTTGACTATTTTTATGTATTTAATTTTTTCTTGTGATAGATATGGAATAATTATTATTATTTGGAATGATAAAATATTAATTATTTTTATTTCCTTCTATTTTAGAGAAAATGATTATAGTGTTAATTCATATATACATTCTACCATCTCTATGAACTATGAAAATCAATTTTCTTCCTCTAAATTTTATCAATGATTATAAATATCTTTATAATTAATATATATGATATTACAATTAATAATGACATTTATGATATGAGGGTTACAAGATAAATGTACAACGATTGGAACTACCGAATCAAACTATTTAGGAAAAAAGATAAAGTTAACAACCGAAAACAATGCTTTTAATAAATAACTATTAATAAGTTTTTTATTAAATTTCATAAGTTTATAATATATTTTGATATAATATTTTATGTGGTTCTTGAATAGATTTAAAATAAATTTAAATTTATTATAAATGATAATATAGTTCTTATGATGCAAAGAGGTCTTAACATAAGCGAATCTCGTGTCACTTTTATTTATCTGTGTCAGAGTACATACTCGCCACTTTCTTATTGTGTGTGGTTTAATTATAATTTATGAAGTTATTTTTTGATTGTTCTCATTAATTTATGGGTAATTAAACATCCAACTATGGTTCTCTCTTTTATATAATTTTCATTAAGAGATTAAAATTGTTATAAGGTTTTGTCATCCATAATTATATTCATCGAGACTATGTTATGTTATTGATCTATCGACTTTTTAAGTCGCTATAATGCACCATTTACATTTTTTATCATGTGTATATTTATTTTAATTATATTCCATTTGATGATATACTTTCATGGAGCATATATTTAAAATGTTACTAATAGAACATCATAATATTTTAAAAGAAGAATATTAGTTTCTATAGTAGAAGCGATACGAAACACTGAGCATACATGATAACGAAAGAAACTTAGAATTTAAAATTTACTTTTTTAAAATAAACATAATCTCTTAACTATCTTGTGGTAGATGCACCAGTGATAGGTTTATCTTTAATAATGTATTCAATACACGTCATCGAGTTTAAATGATCCATGATATATATAACCACAATAACCTAGAAAATAAATTTGGGGGATTAAATAACAATATCGATTTATGATATATATATATATATACATATAAATGCTACTAAATATAAATTATTGATAAATCTTTAGTATATAATCAATCATTTTTAGTAATGAAATTTTATTCATCTAAAGTTAGTATTCTTAAAAAATTATTTCCAATTAATATCATTAAATTAACTAATAAATAATTATTATAAATTTAATAAAATTAATATTAGAAAATTAAATTAATTTTTAAATTGATTTATAAAAAATTATAGTGGGGGAAATATTTGTATTTATTTGAAAATTTTGATTTTTCAATGAATAGTGAAATAATCCCATTTTTATAAAAATGTTATTTATTATATTTAAAATTTCAATACTGTTAAATATAAAATAAATATTAATTAGTAATATTTATCACAAATATTTATATTCTTATAATTAGTTTATTGTAATTTAATAATTTTTTGATATTTTTGTTAATAAAATGGATTTTTATGAAAACTTTTCTGAAGTACATAATGTTTGACCGTTTGGATTATCTAAAAATAAATAAGAATTATTTAAAATTTATTTACGGATAATATATCATTAAATTTTAATTAATACTCATATATTAACATTATTCGACATAGAGTTAATATATAATCATCATAATTTTAAAAAAATATACTTCATAGAAAGAGTCATTTTCATCACTTCTATGTGTTTTGTCATAAATATAATTTTTTTTACAATTTTAAAAAAATTTAATTGAAAATATAATATTTATTTTTGAATTATTTATGTAAAAAATTATATAACTTTGAAATTTTGAAAAGTTTTATAAATTTTTAATTTTTAATGATTAGTGAAAAACTATTAATTAAAAAATTAATTTTCATTTAATTTATTTAAAATTATATATTATATATTAAAATAATTGAAAATTTATTAAATTCCATATTTATATTTATATGTCTAATTTAATTCATTTTAATAAATTACAAATTGAGTTTTAATAAAAAAAAATTATAAAATCTTAATTATTTTTTATTAATATCCAACATTCTTGTCCCATATATGATATTAATATTAAAATAAAAAAAATTATCTGAATATAATTAAATAAATGTATTATTTATTTTTAATCATTGTTATATTTATTATCTAATATGGTTAAATTAATTTCTTTCCAAACATTATTGTGAAAATAGTATAAATTAATTATAGAAATTAAGGTACAAATGGGTTTATCAAGGGTTAATCTTAATAGATATGGGTAAAATGACCTATAAACATATCTAAATACTATTTCATGAAAATATTTATTCTATGAAACGAATAAGGTTTTATGTTGTCCCATTCATCAAAATTTTTCATTTCAATAACATGGGAGCACTTAATTAGTTTTAAAAACGCAAAGTGTGTCCAGCCCTTGACTTATAAATGGTCACCTAAATCCTCTCTTATCCACTAATCAAAACCATTTGGTTTTGAAAATAAATTCCAACTTCAATTCCAATATTAATATTCCTCATCCTATAAGACTTATTTTTGAAGTGTCCCATCCTATGAAGGATTTTTTACAAACCAAATGATGATACTTAAATAGTATGCAATGTTCATCAACATGCATATTTATTTTATTTCTTTCTCCACATCCTTTAATTATAATTAGACAATGATCACATAATAGATTCATTATATTTCATATACTATAATTGATTAATAATATTTTTATAACATAAAACCTTATCCACTTCAATCAAATAGGCTACGACATCATCGTTCAAGTGTAAAGAGGACTATTGCATCACCAACTTATGTAGTTCATACTTTCCTTACCACATTTCATGGATGGGTATGATAATGGTTATAAATTATTTATATGATATTTATAACAATTTTATACATATTTAGTCATAATATAATGTTGTAAATTTTTTTACTTTACATTTTTTACTGGATATGATAACATAGTTCATGTGAATGCGGACAACCACCTCACCAAATTAAGTGATTCATTTTCCCACCGACACATTACAAAAAAATTCATTGGGAAAAAATAATTATTATGTTTCATATAAATGAGATAAATAATATATTAATTACATATTTTTAAAGTTTAAAATATAGTATTTCATTTTATTTTTTACACTAAAGAGATTTTTACATTATTCATGTACATGTGGACTACATCATTTACAAAGCGATGTGAGTCATTTTTTCATCACAACATCACATTAATAATTTAATAAAGTATATTAAAAAATAAAATATGTTATATGTTATATTATTATCATTATATAAATATTAAATATTACTTCCCTCCTTTCCATAATTATCGTTGAATATTTGAATTTTTTACCATGCATGTGTACAATCTTCCATCTTAATGATCATAAATTAAAACATTTTTCATTACCCAATTTTAAGAACGATAATAAAAAGTATAATAAATGTATAAATATTATAATAATTTTATTATTATTATTTTTCAGTTGATATCAATATATTATATTCACAACAATTGGCACTTTTTAATGAGAATGCACATATAAGAGAACAAGCCAATTAACAACCGAAATAATGGAAAATGATGATTGATTACGAACTAACGGGTGAAAAGATTTTACGAAATGAACATCTATCAAATTTTAAAAATCAATATAATTATATAATAAGTTAATACCCTATTTAATACAACTACAATGGGATATTAATCTTGTTTCACCAAAATTATGCATGAGGTAATATTTTTCTCTTCTAGCTATTATTTCTTGTGATATATATGGTATATTCAACAATCATTTGGATGTGATGTAAATATAATGATATTAAATTTATTTTATGATTATTATAAATAAATATATGTGTAATTAAATATATTTTTAATGATCTATCTTTCATGGTGATTATGGTGTTAATGATACCAATGCAGTAAGGGGTTTTTTATCTCAATCGTCCTTCTTTGAGAGGAATATTATGTTTTGCACCAATCATCATTTATGAAGTGTATATACTTACCATTTGACATATATATGATTAATATTTATATTTAAATGCTATTATATGCTTCAATTACTGTACATTTTTTCTTGTGGTTTGTGATTCAAGATTACAAATGTTCTAAAAGTATTTTGATACAATCTAATCATTTATCGAGATTGTTTATGATTATAATCCAAATAAAGAAATCATATGATCCATCTTTAGGAATATAGTTTTTTATTCACCTATGTTTATTAATGTAACATCTCAGGTAAATAAAGAATATTACATTTTCATATTTATTAATATTTTTTAATAAAATATTAATATTACTCAACATGGGATGATATGTTCAATGGTGTACCCAATACACAACAACGAGTTTCTTTGAAATCTTACGTTGCACACTAATAATATAATAATATTATTTTTAAATGGTAGATAACGTCTAGCCATTGGAATAGAGGGAATGAACTGAACTAACTAAAATATGATTACATATGTTTGTTAAATTTTTATACATTATTCAATAAATGTTAGTGGATTAAAATACAAATGAATCCAATTTTAAGAATAAATATTATAATATGGTTTAGAAGGTTGATTAACCACCTTTTTATGATGAACCTTTTTTTACATATACTTTTTTTCACTTTTATGTTTTATATTTGAAAAAATAAAATCCTTATTTAAAATCATGACATCAAAATTTTCTTTCTATAAATTTTTTGGTAATTTTATTATAAATTTCATTTTTTTATAGTTGTATTTTAATTAAAACATCCTTTAAATCTATTTTATTTCTATGGTTAGATTATATTTTTAATTTTTTTAATGTGTAATTATAATATCTTTTTACCATTTAATCCAATGATGGTAATTATAATTAATTTCACATTGAAAATGGATATAAACAAGTGTCAATCTTCTGATAGATGTTGTTTCTTAAAAACACGGTATTTGTTTTGACAGCGGGACATAACTATATAATTAATTAATAAAACCTTTATGTTTTGAATTTGGTAATATGGCCATCATTTTTTAATTTGAAATATAAAATTTAACTTCAGGTGATTTTTTTTATTTTTTTGATACTGTTTATTTTTTAATGAATAATGAAAAATACAGCATTTTAATTCAAAACTGTATTTTAATCCAATTTATTTATATAGTTTGATTGAAATTTTAATTGGTTTTAATGTTTTATTTAAATATGTATTTATCATTTCTTACAATTTTAGACATTGGATGTAATTTAACTTTTAAATTGGATGTGAAAATAAATAAATCTTTTTATATATTTTACTTCTTAAAAACTCGTCTTTGGTTTTGACAACGAGAATTATTTTTAAATTAATTACTGAAATTTCTATGTTTGTAATTTGGTATAATAGATTCCTTATTTTTAATCCTTTGGTCCAAATTTTTTAATTAATACTCTTTTGTTTTTGGACATTATGAATAGTAATAACTATAATTATCTTTAATTATCGTGATTAATTAGTAATCGAGTTTTTAAGGGTAATAAAATATTATCATAATAATTTATAATGACCCCAACATGTGTCTTAATGATATTGTTTTTTTCGTGGCCGACCATGGGATTCCATGTTCCAACTTAGGGACCCCATGGAATCACTTTTGTGTGGTAGTGACATTTTATCATTTTATTTTTAATGAAAGGAAAATTTAACAAAAATATGTAAAACCAAAGTAAAACAGTTTTAATTTGGTCTAAATAAATGATCTATTATACTATAAATTGTCATTTGGAATCTAAAAATTTTTACTACATCATGGTATTTTTTTATAATTTTTAGACATTAAATAAATAAATTTATTTAAGACACCCTGATGATGTAGTGATTACCTCATTAATGAATGATTTAAATAAAATGAAAACATAAGGTATAATTGAGGACTTTCAATTGTCTAAAACCTATTGTATGGGTGAATTTAGAACCCCTATCACCTTATCCTCGAAATATATCATTTTGGGACCTTTTAAATCTGAAACTCATTTTATAATAATGTAACATTCCAAGTCTTTCCAAAAGTGACCCTACTCCCTCTCATAAAAGGCTCCCACCTCTACCCCATTACCCACACCCCTGAAGCCCTTGGCTCATCCAAAATCTTCTTTTATTATCTCCACAGATCCCTCTATTACTCCTATAGGCCTCACATAGGGTAGATGTATTGCCAAGGAATCCTTTGGGTTCAAATCAAAAAGAGTAACCCAATTTAATGGTTATGTCTTCTCAAATGTTATTTTGTATTATTTTGCTTCTCCAACCCAGTAAACTCTTTTTATTCCTTTCTTTTGTAACAACACCAGTATCATAAATATACTAGTATGTTTTTATGATAATTATTATAGCTACACTTACACACACCTCCATCTAATGTTAAAGAACATACTGTTTTTGTGGGTGGTGAATTACTGCCTCACGAAACTATGATTGTTCAATATTCGTTTAACCCCTATCATGGTGGCCATTATGATTTCACTTTATTTATATATGATATATATTATTTTTATGTTTTCTATATTCTTATTTATTTTTCATTTATGTCATTCATTTATGATTTCCATAATGGTTAAACCCAATAATTTAATTTTAGGAAGCGCTGACTACGGCCCACTCAAAGTTATTTGGATCATTAATTCCATATGTGGGATGTATAAAGGATTTAGTTAATGACATTATATATGATATTATATTTAAATTTAATATAAAAATGTATCATTATGTTGTAATTGCATTAAATTATGAAATATAAATGAAAGTAATGTTCATGCGTATGTACGGCTTACCGTCTCCATGAGCTGTACATTTCATTTCTTATCTTTAAATGTTATGTACTATTATAAGTATATACATATAATGGATATATATGATATATATTAAATCTAAATTATTGATATAATTTTTTAATTATAATATATATATATCTCATTTAGTTTTAATTCCATTAATATGACAAAGAAATGAAAGTAGCATTCATGCGTACGTACGACCTACCATCTCCATGAACGGTGCATTTTATTTTTTACCTAAAAATGTAATGTAATAGTATAAAATGAATATATAATGGATATATATTATTTTTCAATCATTAATACTATTATATATATGGTGTACATATAGCAACATGTACAATTCTTTTCAAACAAGTTCATTTTTGACTCATGTACCGAACATCGACAAAAATGTATGATGTGAACTCTCATAATTAACTAATTATTTTTGAAGTTTCCCATCCTATGAATGATTTTTTACAAACCAAATGATGATACATAAATAGTATGTAATGTTCATCAACATGCATATTTATTTTATTTGTTTCTCTACATCCTTTAATTATAATTAGACAATGATCACATAATAGTTTCAATATATTTCATATACTATGATTGATTAATAATATTTTAATAACATAAAACCACATCCACTTCAATGAAATAGGCTACGACATCATCGTTCAACTATAAAGAGGACTATTTCATCGCAAACTTATGTAGCTCATACTTCCCTTACCACATTTCAAGGTTGGGTATGATAATGGTTATAAATTATTTATATGATATTGATAACAATTTTATACATATTGAGTCATAATATAATGTTGTAAATTTTTTACTTTACATTTTTTACTGGATATGTTAACATAGTTCATGTGAATGCGGACAACCACCTCACCAAATTAAGTGATTCATTTTCCCACCGACACATTACAAAAAATTTCATTGGGAAAAAATAATTATTATGTTTCATATAAATGAGATAAATAATATATTAATTACGTATTTTTAAAGTTTAAAATATAATATTTCATTTTATTTTTTACACTAAAGAGATTTTTACATTATTCATGTGCATGTGGACTACATCATTTACAAAGCGATTTGAGTCATTTTTTCTTCACAACATCACATTAATTATTTAAATAAGTATATTAAAAAATAAAATATGTTATATGTTATATTATTATCATTATATAAATATTAAATATTACTTCCCTCCTTTCCATAATGATCATTGAATATTTGAATTTTTTACCATGCATGCGTACAATCTTCCATCTTAATGATCATAAATGAAAACATTTTTCATTACCCAATTTTAAGAACGATAATAAAAAGTATAATAAATGTATAAATATTATAATAATTTTATTATTATTATTTTTCAGTTGATATCAATATATTATATTCACAACAATTGGCACTTTTTAATGAGAATGCACATATAAGAGAACAAGCCAATTAACAACCGAAATAATGGAAAATGATGATTGATTACGAACTAACGGGTGAAAAGATTTTATGAAATGAACATCTATCAAATTTTAAAAATCAATATAATTATATAATAAGTTAATACCATATTTAATACAACTACAATGGGATATTAATCATGTTTCTCCAAAATTATGCATGAGGTAATATTTTTCTCATCTAGCTATTATTTCTTGTGATATATATGGTATATTCAACAATCATTTGGATGTGATGTAAATATAATGATATTAAATTTATTTTATGATTATTATAAATAAATATATGTGTAATTAAATATATTTTTAATGATCTATCTTTCATGGTGATTATGGTGTTAATGATACCAATGCAGTAAGGGGTTTTTTATATCAATCATCATTCTTTGAGAGGAATATTATGTTTTTCACCAATAATCATTTATGAAGTGTATATACTTACCATTTGACATATTATATGATTAATATTTATATTTACATGCTATTATATGCTTCAATTATTGTACATTTTTTCTTGTGGTTTGTGATTCAAGATTACAAATGTTCTAAAAGTATTTTGATACAATCTAATCGTTTATCGAGATTGTTTATGATTATAATCCAAATAAAGAAATCATATGATCCATCTTTAGGAATATCGTTTTTTATTCACCTATGTTTATTAATGTAACATCCCAGGTAAATAAAGAATATTACATTTTCATATTTATTAATATTTTTTAATAAAATATTAATATTACTCAACATGGGATGCTATGTTCAATGGTGTACCCAATACACAACAACGAGTTTCTTTGAAATCTTACGTTGCACACTAATAATATAATAATATTATTTTTAAATGGAAGATAACGTCTAGCCATTAGAATAGAGGGAATGAACTGAACTAACTAAAATATGATTACATATGTTTGTTAAATTTTTATACATTATTCAATAAATGTTAGTGGATTAAAATACAAATGACTCCAATTTTAAGAATAAATATTATAATATTGTTTAGAAGGTTGATTAACCACCTTTTGATGACGAACCTTTTTTTACATATACTTTTTGTCACTTTTATGTTTTATATTTGAAAAAATAAAATCCTAATTTAATATCATGACATAAAAATTTTCTTTCTATAAAATTTTTGGTATTTTTCTGATAAATTTCATTTTTTTATATTTGTATTTTAATTAAAACATCCTTTAAATCTATTTTATTTCTATGGTTAGATTATATTTTTAATTTTTTTAAGGTGTAATTAGAATAAATTTTTACCATTTAATCCAATGATGGTAATTATAATTAATTTCACTTTGAAAATGGATATAAACCAGTGTCAATCTTTTGATAAATGTTGTTTCTTAAAAACACGCTATTTGTTTTGACAGTGGGACATAACTATATAATTAATTAATAAAACTTGTATGTTTTGAATTTGGTAATATTTCCATCATTTTTGAATTTGAAATATAAAATTTAACTTCAGGTGAATTTTTTTATTTTTTTGATAATGTCTATTTTTTAATGAATAATGAAAAATACAGCATTTTAATTCAAAACTGTATTTTAATCCAATTTATTTATATAGTTTGATTGAAATTTTTAATGGTTTTAATGGTTAATTTAAATATTTATTTATCATTTATTATAATTTTTTACATTGGATGTAGTTTAACTTTTAAATTGGATGTGAAAACAAATCAATCTTTTTATATATTTTACTTCTTAAAAACTCGTCTTTGGTTTTGACAACAAGAATTATTTTTAAATTAATTACTGAAATTTCTATGTTTGTAATTTGGTAGAATAGATTCCTTATTTTTAATCCTTTTGTCCAAATTTTTTAATTAAGAAACTTTTGTTTTTGGACATTATGAATAGTAAAAACTATAATTATCTTTCATTATCGTGATTAATTAGTAATCGGGTTTTTAAGGGTAATAAAATATTATCATAATAATTTATAATGACCCAAAAATGTGCCTTAATGATATTGGTTTTGTCGTGGCTGACCATGGGATTCCATGTTCCAACTTACGGACCCCATGGAATCACTTTTGTGTGATAGTGACATTTTATCATTTTATTTTAAAAGAAAGGAAAATTTAACAAAAATATGTAAAACCAAAGTAAAACAATTTTAATTTGGTCTAAATAAATGATCTATTATACTATAAATTGTCATTTGAAATCTAAAAATATGTACTACATCATGGTATTTTTTTATAATTTTACACATTAAATAAATAAATTTATTTAAGACAGCTTGATGATGCAGTGATTACCTCATTAATGAACGATTTAAATAAAATGAATACATAAGGTAAAATAAAAGACAAAAACTTGTCTAAAACCTATAATATGGGTGAATTTAGAACCCCTATCACCTTATCCTCTAAATATATCATTTTGGGACCTTTAAAATCTGAAACTCATTTTATAATAATGTAACATTCCAAGACATTCCAAAAGTGACCCTACTCCCTCTCATAAAAGGCTCCCACCTCTACCCCATTACCCACACCACTAAAGCCCTTGGCTCATCCAAAATCTTCTTTTATTATCTCCACATATCCCTCTATTACTCCTATAAGCCTCACATAGTTTAGATGTATTTCCAAGGAATCCTTTGGGTTCAAATCAAAAAGAGTAACCCGATTTAAAGGTTATGTCTTCTCAAATGTTATTTTGTATTATTTTGCTTCTCCAACCCAGTAAACTCTTTTTATTCATTTATTTTGTAACAAATCCAGAATATTAAATATACTAGTATATTTTTATGATAATTATTATAGATACACTTACACACACCTCCATCTAATGTTAAAGAACATACTGTTTTTGTGGGTGGTGAATTACTGCCTCACGAAACTATGATTGTTCAATATTCGTTTAACCCCTATCATGGTGGCCATTATGATTTCACTTTATTTATATATGATATATATTATTTTTATGTTTTCCATATTATTCTGTATTTTTCATTTATGTCATACATT
This sequence comes from Viscum album, assembly GCA_963277665.1. Taxonomy (NCBI): domain Eukaryota; kingdom Viridiplantae; phylum Streptophyta; class Magnoliopsida; order Santalales; family Viscaceae; genus Viscum; species Viscum album. The sequence goes on from OY728157.1 coordinate 1,101,156,411, forward strand.
TATGGTTTCCATAATGGGTAAACCTGATAATTTAATTTTAGGAAGCGCTGACTACCGCCAACTCAAAGTTATTTGGATCATTAATGCCATTTGTGGGATGTATAAAGGATTTAGTTAATGAAATTATATATGATGTTATATTTAAATTTAATATAAAAATGTATCATTATGTTTTAATTCCATTAAAGTATGAAATAGAAATGAAAGTAATGTTCATGCGTACGTACAGCTTACCGTCTCCATGAACTGTACATTTCATTTCTTAACTTTAAATGTTATGTAGTATTATAAGTATATACATATAATAGATATATATGATATATATTAAATCTAAATTATTGATATAATTTTTTAATTATAATATATATATATCTCTCATTTAGTTTTAATTCCATTAATATGACAAAGAAATGAAAGTAGCATTCATTCGTACGTATGACCTACCGTCTCCATGAACGGTGCATTTTATTTTTTTACCTCAAAATGTAATGTAATAGTATAAAATAAATATATAATGGATATATATTATATTTCAATAATTAATACTATTATCTATATGGTGTACATATAACAACATGTACAATTCTTTTCAAACAAGTTCATTTTTTACTCATGTACCGAACATCGACAAAAATGTATGATATGAACTCTCATAATTAACTAATTATTATAACATTATAATATGTGATATTAATTGAATAATAAACTATAAATAAGTTCCTTCATAAATTATAAATTTACCAATGTTTATTATTGAGGAATATAAAGAAACGAAAAAGACAAGTCATACTTGAGGTAAGGGATCATATCTCTCTCTTCATTTTCATGTATTCTTCTTAATGTCATTCCTTTTAAGCTCCATGTTCATATGTTGGGGATGTTATCTTATATTCCTCCTACATTCCATTTATCTTAATATGATGAGATACCCTATTTTATCTCATCAATCCATTTTTGGATGTTTTTAGTGGTGTCGTTAAGCTTATGGATATTTGTAAGGGATTTCTTATCTTACTTTTAGTTCTGTGAGATTTCTACTATTGGCCACTTGTATATTTCATGTGGTTTATTTTGTACTGAATTTTGATATATGTATTATCATTCTATTCATGTTATTCAATGATGTGTTTTTTCTTATTACAGTTTGGTCATCTGACTCGATTGATTACCACGAGGTAAGGAGTTTTTATATCACTTTTTTTTCACATGAGATTCATGCTATATATTCCACTATTTAGTTTTGTGTGGTGTATGTACTGTACATGATTGTATTATCTTTTTAATATAATTTAATTTAGGGGTATTTAAATATTCATTCTATGACCCTTCTTTCATGGGGTGTACATTTCAGAAGTTACCCAATTCGGTAAGGGAACCTTTCACCCTACTCTTTTTAAGAGACTAATATTTGTTAGGTATTTGAATTTACATATTATTATTATGGGATATGTTCTTATATATCTTTATTGTTTTAAATGTTTGACCAAGTTATTAGATACCCTTTTTATCTCTCATCATCTCATTTTCTAAATTTCAAAGTGACACCGTTAGGCAGTCGAATTTCTGTAAGGGAACTTCCTAACCCAGTTTCAATCATTTGGGTTAAACCTCTACTTCTTGATTATGTTGTTCTATGAAAATGTTCGGATAACCTATGATTTGTTACACTTAATATACACTAATATTGGGGGTATTTATGTTCGTCAAACATATTTATGTAATTTATTTATCATTAATCTAAGGATAACGTCTTTGTACGGGACTTCGTCTCAATCTCCTTTCATTGAAGCATATTTTGTTTTATACACAACTTTCTTTTATATGGTGTAAAAACCCCTTTGACTTTTACTTTTACTCAAAAGGAATCTTTTTATATGAATCGTTTTACTAAATGGAAAAAATTAATGTTTTGTCTTACGTATGTGGTGGTAATGCCTTCTCCACCACCATGACCATTATTTGAGTTTCGGCTTTATCTACAAGCCATAAAATTTTTTAATATGAAAAATAAATACCATGTTTTACTTTTATTTTATTTTGGTATTGAAAATGGTTTTGATAAGGTTTTGATTGTATAAATGTGTTGTATTGACATCTTATGATTGAAATGTGGAAATGTTATGTTTCCTTTATGCATGTTTTATGTGATACGATTATGATAGGGTTATTGGGCATTGTTTATGTAGACGGGTGGTTCCGTGATAAACTAATGGTGAGTGAGCCCGATATAGATCTCTAATGCATTGGGTAACACAATGAAGTTAAATGCTAAGGTTTATGTGAAGAGATTTAAGGAATATACTGTGATGGGTATTCCAAACGTAACCATGAGGGTTACTCCTTATGTAAGAATGTTATGAATGCCTCTAGTTACCTTTATGTCATATGATTTCTATTATTTATACATAAATATTATGATTTCAGAAGGTATGGTATGATTGAAAGTTATGGTTTCATTGATTTGTATTTATTGGTGGGTTAATGTTTCCTTTCATTATGTTAAAACCCTTACTGAGATTTTTATGAACCTCCCATGTTTCTGAAATGTTTTTCAGAGGTTATAAGGAAGAGAAAGAGAAAGTAAGTATTCAAGAAGATTTATATCAAGAAAAGGACTCTTTGTCTATTTTAGGATATTTATTGTTATGAAAAAACAGTTATAGTAGTATTTTCTACATTGTAATCTTTTGAGATGTAATAGTTATGTCCTAATTCTCTAAAACTATAAACCTGAAAAGATCCTCAATGTGAAATATTCATTTAATTCAAGATAAATTAATGTTTTAAGGATGGGTCCTTATAGTTGGTATCAAACGTCAGTTTAGATAACATTAGAGGTTAGAGTGTTGTTTAAGCATAACTGACAAGTTGTGTATAACCACAATGGTTCGTATTTTAGATGGAGTCATTCTTATTTTTGAAAGATGTGATGAGTTTGAGATTACTTGGATACGTATATCATAGTATTTATCTTCCTCATTAGTAAATGAGGATTTTGTTTATATAGTCACAATGACATTTTTGGATTTAGTAAATGGATTGATCTAGCAGGCAACAAAGTGACAATGGGATTGAAGGAAGCTGTGGTGGTTCTCTGATTAAGAGACTAGATGAAATGGGGGATTCAATTAGGAATCTTGTGGTTATTCTAAACCAACTATCAAAGAGTCATGATTAACCACGTGTACCATGGTGAGTTCTCTAATGCATCATATATAAGAGAACCAACTCGATTTGTACGTTTAGGTAATAATTATAATGGTAACCACTAGGGTTTATATGATCCGTACTTTTGAGGTTATTATGGGTTACTATATGATATAAAATGAAAGTCATGAGATAAAATTGAGGTTAAATTATGTTATGGATATTTTTGAATATTTAATCTATTTTTGGGGAATTATTTATGAATTATATAGTTCTGGAAAAAGTGACAACACGCAGACCGTGTGACAACCCGTCCTGTCTGACCAAGCTGCGGGAATTGAACCCACCACCAAAGTGTGACACGTATTTATCACCTACCACTGGACTACGTGAAGTTCCAAGTTAGTATGACAAATTATTTTTAGATAGTAGATTTTATGAATCAAGAACAAGTTGATTTTGGGATATCTATGGAAATTATTGACCTATATTGGAGGATATGTGATTAGGCTAATTACTTTTCAGTATGAGACTTTAAGAGTAACTATTGTGATTTGGAGATAAATTTTAAGATTTACCTTGAGAGACTATGCAATTAAATCCTTCAGAGATTTCGGTTTCAATATTAGGATGGTTTATTTTTGATGAATTTTAATGGAAATTTTGTATTGAAGGGTCTTCGTTGAACTTTGGGTTGTTTGACAAATTTTGGAGATTAAGAATAGTTTTTCTTTTTGTAAAAGATTATCTTTTTTTTGGGATTATCTGATCTTATACAAAAAATTTTGGATTTGGATAAAGTCTAAAGACATGTGAAATAAATAATTCATCTTTTGTGAGTTATGTGATTCTCTCGAAGTTGACTATATCACTCTTAATGTGAACAAGGCATCCTGAATACTCATCGTTTGGAGAAAATATGAGTTTTTGTTAGAAATCTAGTAAAACTTGAAAATCTACATGACAAGTAAGTATGTTTCCTTATGTTTATGTTATTCTCATAAATGAATTCCTCACATTAATATAGCTTAAAACAAAAAAGTTGTTCATTAACGCTTCCTACAGGGGAATCAAATATCAGGTAACCCATCACACGTTTGTGATTTTATTGTGGTTAACATTCCTGTAGACATGTTTTCAATCACTCTCCATCAGACCTTGATGGTTTGTTTTTTTCCCTCCATATACATATTTTCATGGAATCCTAGTATATGTTGTCTCGGGTGACCTTTTTACTTCTCTTTATTTCTTTTAAATTGATAGTTTTATTGACTCCTTTTCCCGATGTTCGACTTTCAATGAATATTCTGAGCCCAATTTTTTAAAAATGCGAGGATGAAATTCCCAAAAGGGGGGAAGGATGTAACATCCCATGTAAATAAAGAAAATTACATTTTCATATTTATTAATATTTATGAATAAAATATTATTATTAATTCAAATGGTATTCTATGTTCGCTGGCATACCCAATACGCAACAATGAGTTTCTTTTAAATCTTATATTACACACTAATAATATAATAATATTATTTTAAATGGTAGATAGCGTCTAGCCGTTGGAATAAAGGGAATGAATTGAAAAAACCGAAATATTATTTTATAATTTTTTTAAATGTTTTTACATTATTCAATAAATTTTAGTGGTTTAAAATGCAAATGAATCCAATTTTAAGAATAAATATTTTAATATTCTTTAAAAGGACTATTAACGACCTTTTGATGAAGAACCTTTTTTTAAATATAATTTTTTCACTTTTATATGTTATATTTGACAAAATAAAATCCTTATTTATAATCAAGACATAATAATTTACTTTTTGTAAAATTTTGGTATTTTTCTGATAATGTCCATTTCTTTAAAAAAATCTATATTTTAATTCAAAACTACATTTTTATCTATTTTATTTCTAGGTTTAGATTATTTAATTAATTGTTTTTAAAGTTTAATTAGAATATATATCCCATTTAATCCAAGGGTGGTCATTAGAATTATTTTCACATTGAAAATGGACATAAACAAGTGTCAATCTTTTAATAGATGTTGTTTCTTAAAAACACGCTATTTATATTGACAGTGAGAATTAACTATAAAATTTATTAATGAATGTTATATGTTTTGAATTTGGTAATATGGAAATAATTTTCTGAATTTGGAATATCAAATTTATCTTCTAGATAATTTTTTTTATTTTTCTGAGAATGTTCATTTTTTAATGAATAATGAAAAATACATCATTTTATTTAAAAACTGCCTTTTCATCCAATTTATTTACATAGTTAGATAGTAATATTAATTGGTTTTTGAGGTGTAATTTAATTATTTTTTTATCATTTAATAAAATTTTGGTCATTGTATGTAATTTAACTTTTAAATTGCATGTAAAAACAAATAAATCTTTTGATAGATTTTACATCTTAAAACCCTGTCTTTGGATCTGACAATGGGAATTATTTTTAAATTAATTATTGCAATTTATGTGTTTGGAATTTGGTAGAATTGATTCCTTATTTTGAATTAGAAGGTCCAAATTATGTAATTAATACTCTTCTGTTTTTGGACATTACAAATAGTAACGACGGTAAATATATTTAATTATCGTGATTAATTAGTAATCAGGTAGTTAGGAGTAATAAAATAATACCATAATAATATAAAATGACCCCAAAATGTGTCATAATGCTATTGGTTGGGACATGTACGCCCATGGGATGCCTTGTGATATCTTAGGGACCCCATGGAATCACATTTGTGTGATTGTGACATTTTATCATTTTATTTTTAAAGAAAGGAAAATATATCAAAAGTATATAACACCTAAGTAAAAAAATTTAATTTTGTCTACATAAATGATCCCTTAGACTATAAATAGTAATTGGAAATATAAAAATATTTCCTATATCATGGAATTTTTTTTAATTATTAGACATTAAATAAATATATTTATTTATGACACAATGATGATGAAGTGATTTACTCATTAATGAACGATTTAAATAAAATGAAAAGAGAAGGTAGAATCAAAGAAATATACTTGTCTAAAACCTATTGGATGGGTGGATTTCAGACCATTATCACATTATCCTCGAAAATATCATTCTGGGACCTTTAAATTCTGAAAGTCATTTTATAATAAAATAACATTCCAAGACATTCCAAAAGTGACCCTCCTCCAACTTATAAAAGGCCCCACCTCTACCCCCTTACCAACACCTCTGATACCCTTGGATCATCAAAACTCTACTCATATTGTCTCTACACATCCCTCTCTTACTCCTAGATTCCTCACATTGCCCAAAAGTTTTTCTAAGGTACCCTTTGGGCTCAAATCCGAAAGAGTTGGCTGATTTAAAGATAATGTCTTCTCTTATGTTATTTTGTTTTATTTTTTTCTCCAACCCCCTAAATATTTTTATTCCTTTATTTTGTAACTACACCAGTGTATTAATTATACTAGGATTTTTTATGAGAAGGATTCGGGAAACACTTACACACACCACCATCGAATGGTTAAAGAACATACTATTTCTGTGGGTGGCGAATTACTGCCTCACAAAATAACGATTGTTGAATATTCATTTAACACCTATCATGGTGGCCATTAATATGTAAATATATTTATATATGATATATATTATTTCAATGTTTTACTTATTCTTCCATATTTTTCATTTATTCCATTCCATTTTGGTTTCTAAAATTGGTAAACGTGATAATTTCATTTTAGGACGTGCAGACTACTTCCCCCTCAAAGTGATTAGAATCATTAATGCCATATGTGGGATGTATAAAGGATGGAATTAATGATATTATATATGATAACATACAGTAATCATAATATACCTATGTATTATTATGTTTTAATTCCATTAAATTTTGAAATACAAATGATAGTAACGTCCATGCGTACGTACCGCTTACCGTCTCCATGAACGGTACATTTCATTTCTTATCTCCAAATGTTATGTACTATTATAAGTATATACATATAATTTATATAAATCATATATAATACATCTAAATGATTAATATAATTCTGTAATTATAATATATATATCTCATTTTGTTTTAATTCATTTAATATGACAATGAAATGAAAGTAGCATTCATGCGTACATATGACCTATCGTCTCCATGAATGGTGCATTTAATTTTTTTATCTCCAATTGATTTGGAATATATAAAATGAATATATAGTGGATATTTATGATATTTAAATCATTAATACTATTCTGGAGATGGTGTACTTATAACTACATGGACAATTATTTTCCAACAAGTTCATCTTTGACTCATGTACGTACATCGACAAAAACGTCTGATATGAACTCAAATAATTAACTAATTATTATAATATTATAATATGTGATATGAATTGAATAATAAACTTTAAATGAGTTCATTATGAAATTATAAATTGACCAATGTTTATTATTCAGTAAAATAAAGAAATGAACAAGACAAGTCGTACTTGAGGTAAGAGATCATACCTCTCTCTTTCTTTTCATGTATTCTTTTCTATGTCATTCCTTTTAAGATCCATGTTCTTATGTTGGGGATGTACTTTTATATTAATATGACTTTACTTTAATGTTAATTTGATTAGACACCCTATTTGATCTCATCAATACATTTTTGGATGTTTTAAGTGGTGCCGTTAGACTGCCAAATTTTTTAAGGGATTTCTTATCTAACTTTTAATTCCGTGAGATTTCTATTGTTCGCCAGTTATTTATTGCCTGTGGTTTATTGTGGACTGAATTTTGATATATATATATATATATATATATATTATCATTATATTCATGGTATTCTTCGATTCATTGGTTTCTTATTATCGTTTGGCCATACAACACGATTGATTACCATGAGGTAAGGAGTTTTTATCTCAATTTCTGTTTCCATGAGATTCATGCTGCATTTTCCACTATTTCCTTTTGTGTGGTGTATGTACTTCCCATTATTGTATTATTTGTGTAATATAATTTAATATATGGGTATTTAAATCTTCTTTGTATGACCCTTATTTCTTGGGGTGTTCGTTTTTTATGTTACCAAATTCATTAAGGGAACCTTTCACCCTCCTCTTTTTAAAAAACATATTTTTGTTATGTATTTTAATTTTCATCTTCTTATGTTGGGATATGTTATTATATATCCTTATTTTTGTAAATGTTTTGTCCAAGTGATGAGATAAATTTTTTATCTCTCATCATCTCATTTTCTAAATGTTAATGTGACGTCATTAGGCTGTCGAATTTTTGTAAGGGAACTTCATAACCCAATTTCAATTTTCGAGTTAAACATATACTTCTTGATTATGTAGTTCTATGAATATGTGTTGATGACCTCTGATTGTTTTACACTTAATATCCACTTATATTCGGTGTATTTATGTTTTTCACTCAAATTTATGTAATTGATTTATCCTTAATCTAAGATATCGTCTTTGTATGGGACATCATCTCAATCTCCTTTCATTGAGGCATATTTTGATTTATACACAACTTCTTTTTATACGGTGTATTAAACCCTTTGACTTTTACTTTTATTTAAAAGGAATCTTTTTATACGACGAATTTTACTAAAATAAAAAAAGGAATGTTTTGTCTTACGTATGTGAAAACAATGACTTCTCCGCCACCATGACCATTATTTGAGTTTTAGCTTCCTGTACAAGCCATAACATTTTAAAAAAATGAAAAATAAATACCATGTCTTACTTTTCATTTATCTTGGTTTTGAAAATGGTTTTGATAATGTTTTAATTATATCAATGTGTGGTATTGATATCATATGATGGGAATGTGGAAATGTTATGTTTCCTTTATGCATGTTTTATGTGATACAATTATGTTAGGGTTTTTGGGAATTGTTTATAAAGACAGGTGGTTCTGTGATAAACTAAGGGCGGGTGAACCCGATATAGCTCTCCAATGCATTGGGTAATGCGAAGGAGTGAAACGCTAAGGTTTCTCTGGAGAGATTTAGGGAATATACTGTGATAGGTATTCCAAACGTAACTATGAGGGTTACTCCCCACGTAAGAATGTTATGAATGCCTCAAGTTACCATTATATCTTATGATTTGTATGATTTATACATAAATATTATTATTTCAGAATATATGTTATGATTGAAACATAGGTTTTCATTGATTTTTATTTATTTGTGGGTTAATGTTCCCATTCATTATGTTATATCCCTTGCGAAACTTTTTATACTCATCATATGTTTTTGAAATGTTTTTCACAGGTTATAAGGAAGGGTAAGAGAAAGGAAGAATTGAAGAAAATTTATATCAAGAAATAGTCTCTTGTAATATTTACGTATTTTTATTATTTTTAAAAATAGGTTATAGTAGGAGTGTCTATTTTGTAATCTTTTGAGATGTAATAGTTATGTCCTAATTATCTAAATATCTAAACCTGAAAAGATCCTCAATGTGAATAATTCATTTAATTCAATATTAATTAATGTTTTACGTTCGGGTCCTTATAATTAATGTTACAGAAATGTAATATTACAATTTTTTCACTCATTAGTATTTAAGATAATTCTTAAAATATTTTATGAAAATCCGACTTTATTTCTCTCTTTGGTCAGAAATCTGTTTTATTTAAAAAAACGTTTTCAAAAATGAAATAATTTTATTTATTAAATTTCAATTTTTATATAAGATAAAATTTTAGTTATTTTTGACCAATTTAAACAAATTAAATGGAATATTCATGTTGTCTCCAAAGTAGTTATTATTTTACTTTAACCAAAAATGTTATAGGAAATATCACATAATTTTCAAAACACGTAATTTTCAACCATTTTTTAGTGATAAATGAATTTCTTTTGACTTGTATAAAATATATGGAATTAACCTCTGTAATGAATAACATGTTTTTTATTTTCCCTGTGTATTTCTACAAGAATATATATAAAGAAATATTTTTTCAAAATATAATAATAATTCATAGTTTATAAATATTGTTTTCATTGAAAAATACTTTTGAAATGTTCTATGTTTTATGAAAATTGTTTTTTAATAGGAAGGGGTAATTTACAAAAAAAAATTATCAAATTATTTTTGAACCATCCTCTATATGTATCCAAGTACTTTTCAATGAAATTTATGTTTACAATATGTTACGAATATTTATGTTTTTAGGATTTATATTCAAATAAAAGTTTAATTTATTTAAAATTGGTTTAGTGATATTTTAATTGTATTTCCATTGATCAAAATCAAAAACCCTAGTTTTTACATATTCTCCTTTGGGTATATTTTTTAATTATATCATTATCATTCTTTCTATTTTAGGGTGATGATTTTTTCTAAGAGATTGTTATAGAACCCATTTATTTTATTAGAGGTTTATACTGACATTTAATAATAAAGATTATTTCTATTAGTTTTATGAAAAAATAAAATATAATTTATTTTTGGTTCAATAACATAATAAATGATGGGTGAACCTATTTTTTCCTAGGTGAGCCTGATATATCTTATATGATGGGTGTTCCCAGAAAGCGATCAAACTCATTGGGTAATGATTATCTTCACTAGATAATTAAAATGGAAGTTGCGCATATAGTCATATTTATTCTAAGGTTACTATAAGGGTTATATATTTTTTCAATGAATATTTATGGTAAGGATTCATATAAATTTGAAATAATCTTTCCATTAATTATAAATTTTTCCTTTGATCAAGATTGATATAACATGGATAATGATTATTGATTCATTTAAATATTTCCATAATGATTTATTAAATGATTCATGGTAGATAGATAATGGATATTTAGGTATGAGTTCTTTTATGTTTCTGTAATTATCATTAATTATTTCATTATACCCATATTTCCTTTTAATAAACATTGGTGAAAATAATTTGTAAATACTTTTATTTACCTTTAATGAGAATTTTAGATTGTCGTACATAAAATTCATTTTTACCTGATTATAAAGAATGAGGTATAAAAAATTATTTATAGAAGGTATTTCATATGTAAAATAATAAAATATGCTTTTATTTAGTGAAATGATCATGTAACGACATGTTTACTGTTTATGAGGGAGTTTTTCCAACTTTTGAAATACTCAAATACTAAATTGTCCATGAGAATTTACATGATCATGTTTTTCCTATCAATGTTTTATGGTTTGGATTGGATATATTGGAACTCAATTATTGGTATCAAAGATGAAAATTTAATGTTTATAATTTCATCACCATATCCAGAAGTGTGGGTTTTCTGATACAATAGTAAGTATTAGGGGTCATTTTGGACAACCTTGAGATTATGATGTTATCATGTCAGGTTATATTTATATTTATTTATAAAATCATTGGTCTATAACATTGATTATTTTATTAATTTCAATTTATTGGACACCCATTTTTTGTTTTATTTGTTGAGAACATAAATTTATTAGTGACACATTAGGCGATCCGTTTTCCGATAAAATATATGTAATGAATAAATGTAATGTGAATAATTCCTTATCATTTATTTGTAATATAATTTAAGGTATTTATAATCATTATGGATTATTTGATCTTGGAAGTTGATCTAATTATGGGAACCAATGTTTTATAGTATATATAATCACTTGATTGAAATGTGATTTACCGATTATGTAATTACTAGTATTTCAAATAAGAGACATCAAAGTATTTCTAGGAATGATATCTATAATGTATATGATAATATTTCAGTTTAAAATCTGCTATTATTTAGAAGTTATTTAGGAATTATTTACTTTTATCATTTAGTATTCTTGTATTATTTTAAGGATTAATATATATTATTTTTTGTTTATTAATTTTATTAATTACCTATCAATTTTCTAACCATTTTATATTTGGTTAATGTTGAATGACAAGTGGAATAAATTTTTATACCTTTTATGTGTATATTTTTCTTTTAAAGTTTATTATTAGTGATTAAGGCATTACCAATTCATATTTAATACTCATTAATTGTGAAAATTTTTGATATCCAAGTTTAAATTGGATTACAGGTGAAATTATATTTAACAATTAAGTTTTTTTAACTATGTTTTGATCCTATATGGTAAATCAATTTGTCAACTCTATAAAATTGATCATAAATTTTTTTAATCCAATTATATTAATATCCAATTAATTATATGTAATTTTATATTATCCCAGAATTATAGTTTTTATAACCTTAACTTTGTTACCTGTGATCAAAGACATTAATCACTCTTTAAAAACATTTATTTATTTCATTCAATCATATAAATGTTTTTCTATTTAAAAACCTACTAATATTTTACACTATATAACTTTTATAAATTCATTTATCTCTTATTAATAAAATTGATTATCATCACTTTTTATAATGTACATTTACAAAAAATTTATCCTTAAAGGACAACAATTTTACTACAAAGATAATGTTCAAATTACATGAACTCAATTTCTTAGGGGGATGATGTAACACCATGTGATTTTAAAAGAATAATTTTATTCTACTATGAGAGACATGATAAAATTTATTTATATGAGAGTGTAACACCATTTTACATTATGATATACTATATTTTGAATATATTTAATCTTATTGATACCTTGTGGTATACACAACCCTATGAGTTTTAGGTTTCCTAGCATATTCCAAACACAACACCGAACATTAAAACCCAATGATATATATATCCCATTATAAACTAGGAATTAAATTTGATGTATGAATAGGATTGACTAATTTATTATATATATATTTCATACACTATATATGTTATTTTCAATTGATTAATAAATAATAACTTAATTTTTAGTAATGTAATTTCGAAAATATAAAATATGTACTCTTCATAAATATTTTATGTGGAATTTCATAATAAAATATTTTAAATAATTTTATAGACATTTATAGAACATATTTTACAAACTACCCTATATTTTTTAAATCATGCTATAAAATTTCCTTGGAAATTTTTTTTCATTTTTTGATAAATATTTGTTTTTCAGTGAATAAAGATAAAAACTATTTTTTAGAAAAATGTAATTTATTTTTTGATAAATTACATATTTTTTAAGTAAATTTTTTATATTATTTATTGTAAAATATTTATTAGTTATTAAAATTTATCCCACTTTATTTAATTTTAATAACCATCGTAACATATTTTAGTACAAGTATGTTTTTGGGGAATAAAACCAGATTTTCCAGGAAACTATTTTAATGTACATAATGATTTCCCATTTTGATTATTTAATATAACCACTAACGAGAAAATATTTAAATTAATTTTATGGATAATATATCAATTAATAAAAGTAATTTTTGAAAATATTATTTTTATTAAACATATAGCTAATATAAAAACATCATGTTCTTGAAAAAAGAATCATCTTGAAAAAACATATTTTTATTGCGTCTAAAAGATTTATTTAACAATTAATTTATTGAAAATTTTCAAAATTTATCTTAAAAATAAAATGAAAATTTAAAATCCTTATTTCAAAATTATAAAATGGAGATTTTTTGATAATTTTTTGAAAAGTATAATTAATGGATGAATAGTTCAGTACTCTAGTTTTAATAAAAACTACCATTTCTTTAAATTTATATTTAAAGTGGAATTATATTTTAAATGAATTTAAATTAAAATTATTTTATCTAAACATCCATCCAATTTATTTTTTTAAACAATTATATACAGATCTTTGATTTAAGAAATTTGTATACATTTTAACACACGCTCAATTAAAAAACCCTTTCCCATTGCATTTGCTGGATTAAATTTAAATTAATTATAATCATTAAAATTAATGGAATTTGTAAAGTGGATTCCAAATTTAGTATCAAAATGATTTATCTTATCTAATAATTTAAAATCAATTTCTCACTAAAATAGTGAAGATTGTACTAATTAATTATTGTAGTTAAGATAAATATAGGTTTACATAGCATTAAACTAAATTTATAAGTGAAAAATTCACAAATAAACATATATATGAAAAATTAAAGGTAATTATATATAAAATTACATATATATGTTTGGATAATATATTATTGAGACCATTGTGACATTAAAAAAATGTTTCAGCACCCGATTCATTATAAATATACCAAGTCTATCTTCTCCCCCAATAATAAAAAACAACCACAGTCCTATCTTCTTCAAAACATAAAATAATTTTTTTCTTATAGTAAAAACACAAAAACCCTTCCCAAATTCCAGGACCTAATCCTACAATCTATGTTTAGGGTATAGATCAATTCTAGGAAGTTTTTTGTACAAACCATACAAGGATACTCGAAGAAGAGGTAATTTCGTCAATGAGCTTCTTTATTATTTCCATTCTCCAAATCGATCTATTATATATAAAACATTATTATATAATACCTTTTGTATATTGAAAATTTTAGTATGCTTTTTAAAAAAAGTAATTACTCATATACATCTCCACTTCCATCAAATTGGTTATGGAAGAATTATTCCTGTGTAACGCAGACTACCGCCTGGAAACCTGATCTCATTTGTTCTTCTATTACATCCATAATCTTTTGGGTATAATTATTGATATAATGAATATATATGACATTTATAACAGATTTATATTATATATCCATTATATAACTAACATATTTTTACATTCCAATCCTAATGAGATGTGATAACATAATTTGTGTTTATGAAGGAAAACCTCTCACGAAGCGATGTGATTCACTTTCTCAGTAAATAGTTACATAGAATATAATAAACATAAATATCATGTTTAATTTTTGTACACATGAACTAATTTTAATATTTGGAGAATATTTAGGATTGGGGTTTTATAATATATTATTTTATTTTTTACAATAAAAAGTTGATAATAACATTCATGAATGTGTGGAGTAGTGAATTCACAATGTGATGTGACACTAGGTTTACCACCCCACCACATGGATGATATATATAATTATATTTAATAAAATAATATGTTAAATGTGATAATATGATCATTGTGAAATGATAAAAAATTTCATACCTCAATTCAATAATGATCATTGTATAATAGAAATGTTACTCATTCCTACGTTCGACCTATCATCTCCATGATAGTGACATACTAGATATTTCATAACCTTCATTCATGATTACAATAATAGAATAATTTATTTGTAAATATGATAATTATTTTATCATAATTACTATAGAGATGATATATGTATATGATATGTAAAATTTAGTGGGACATTAATTATAATGCATGAATAATAAAACAAGAAGATTTACACCCAAAATAATGAAAATACTGATTGTTTATTAATGAATAAGTGAAAATATGTTATAAAATGATCATATATGATATTGTTAATATTCATATGAATCTTTAGTATGTTAATATTATTGTTAATACCACTGTACACAAGGAATCATCGTGATCAACCAAACAGTAGTCTAAGGTAAGGATTTTTTGTCTCCCTTTTAATTCTGTGATATATTTTCAATATTCTCCACTTATTAGTTTGTATTGGGTATATACAGACTAGAAATGTTTTAATGAATATTAAAAAAAAATTATTTGTTTTTATCTTTTATTTTAACGATTTCTATTTTATGTGTTATATTGTCCAAATGTTACCAAAGTTGTAAAAGATTTTTGTCTTTTTACCCTCGTTGAGATATATGTTTTGTTATACACCTATCAACTAATATGAGATTTATATAAATCCCAAATAAAGTTTTATATAATGAATTTAAATATATTCATGATATTAAAAGTTTGATTTATCTTAAATCTTTCATGGGGATTATGATTCTATTAATAAAAAAGTTGTAAGATTCATTTGTTATAATCTATCCATTTATTGTGATTTTTTATTATTATACTTACAATTACTAGATATTATGACCCATATATGAAGAAAATAATAACAATTATTTCCCTCAATTTATTCCTGATATTTCAAGTAATTATATCATCTTTTTCATTATTGGTTTCTTAAAAAAATTGGTTTTTCACATAAATCTGACTTAATTTCAATATTCGGTGGGAAATACAATTTTTTCAATAATAAATTTATATAAAAACTTGTTATTACTCTCATATGATTTTTTTAAAAAAAATGTATACTATATTTTACCTTTTTTATGAAATATGTATAATCTTCAGGTTGTTTTACAAGAAATTTCAATTTTTCATTTACTGAGAATGTAAAACTAATATTGTTATAATTTTATAAACAATGAACTTTTTTGACTGTTTTACAGAAGATAAGGAATTTTCTTTTAAACGTGTAAAAAATTTATAGAATAAAATTATATCAAGAAAACATTTTCTTTATATATTCCTTCTCATGATTACAAATATCATTATAATGAAATAATTATTTCAAATATTCTAAAAATTTACAGTTTTAAAATGTTTAAATAAGGATTTTCCATATATTGAATATTTAAAAAATGAGGATTTAAATATTAATGGGAATTTTCCTAGATAAATTTTTTAAATTATTTTAACAAACATCCTTTATAAGATTCCAAGGTATTTTTTCTAAGAATACAGTTTTTAATCTATTTTATAAATTTTTATTTTATTAATATGGATATTCAAATGGATAATTTATTTTTAGTAGACATGCTTTTAATTATCATTTAATTGTACATCTATTTATCAATTTCATCAAGGAATATAGTTCCTTATGATATTTTGGAGATATTTTGTAATGATTCCATATTCATTAATTCCATAGATGGATTATGATTATTTTGAATGAGATTGTTATGGAACCCATTTCTTTTCTATGAAATAATCAAGTTATTAATGGAATAAGGATTATTTTTATGAGTTTTCCACTGAAATGAAATGTCAATATACAATATTTATAGTTATTAGTCATTATAGATAATGAGAACCCCTATATTTTTATAGGTGATCCAGATATATTTTATATAATCAGTGTTTTTAGATAGAAGTATAACTGATTACGAAATGGTTCTATTCTTTGTAAAATTTTATTTAAAGTTTCCCATATTGTTATTCCATTGTAATGGTTTTGTATATGTTTTTTGATGATAATTTCTCAAGATACTAACATTTTTTAATTATTAATTTTACTATTTATAAATGTTTCCATTGATCAAAATTGATATCACATGTCTCAGGATTATTGATTCAAATGTCTCCTTGCATTATTAAAGCCTTATTCCATGTAAAATTATTGATGAATCTTGTATTGATGGATATGAGTTCTTTAATTCTTCTCCCATTCACTTTTATTATGGAATCATTCACTTATACACTTATTATTATCAATTATGACATTTACTTTGTTTATTCTTATGTTTACCCTTATTAAACAGGGGTGCCCACCATTCATATATTTTTTTACACCCTTCTATATATAATTAGATTGAATTAATAATGTATGTATGGTATATCATTTGTATTATGACGATTACATAATATGAATTAATAAAACAATAGTTGCGTGATAGAAATTATCATTTATTGACATGGTCATTTTTTATGTTATAGATTCCCATATTTCACTAAAATGGTAAAGCTAATATGTTCTTGAATATAAAAGGGGTCATGCCTTTCCTATTGATTTTTATGGGTTTTATGGAAATAAATTTTTTCCAAATTAACGGTATAAAAGATCAAAATCTAAATTATAGGATTTCTATACTAGATCTAGAATGTGGGTTCTGGGTTGTTATAATAATAATAGAATTTCTGTTTCAATATAATTTTATTCAAAATTGTTTACTATATATTTTCCATCAAGAAAATTATTATAACCCTTATTTGATAATCCTATTTCATTTTCTTCTCCTACATTTATTTATATATATTACATGTTATCCTTCTATTTTTAACTTTTTTTGTACTCAATATAATGAAAGGCTGTTATAATGATAACCAACTTAATTTTAATATTTTATACGTAAATAATGTTTTTTCATGTTAATATATTCCAAATAAATTATTCAAATTTATTTTTAATATAATATTATTATTTATAAATTCATTTCTAACCATGTTTGAATATTTATAAAAATGAATCAATGTGATATGATTTTCATTTTGTATTTAACTTACTTTTATCTTCCTAGTGAAAATATAAATGGAGTCATTTTTATAACATGAGTTAAGTGAATAGTATTTCCCACTATTATGACCACTCATTGTCTTCAAGAATAATTTACTATATTCCATTGTTCTTCCCAATGAAATTTTTTTCTATATTTATTTTATAATTTATATATTCTAAAAATATTATTTCAAAATAAAACAGTATTTTCCTTAAAAAATCATAGTGATATTTTAATGGATTATTATTTTATATGATAAATACATATTATTTTATGTATAATTTACTGGAATGATGAATCAAAGAATCCTTCCAAATAATTTCTCAAGATGGTTTGTTGTTATGATGATGAAATATCAATTGAACCCATTTTTTTTCCATGGGTTCTACTGTTATTTAATTATAGATGTTTTCACTAACATGTTGAATACAACTGAATGGATAATTAATATGTGTTGTGTGGGTATAGAATTATATTTCCAACAAAATAATTTGGTGAATAGTAATGTATTACGAGAAAAAATTGTACATGATAGGTTATACCATTCCAAAAAGAGGATATAAGAGATGTCTCCCCAAACCCAAAAGAGGATACATGGGAGGATATCATAAAAATTAGGGATGTTTCTTGGGAGGATATCCTATTGAAAAAAGATGGTATATGGGAGGTTATCCAATGTCTAAAATATGGTACATAGAAGGTTATCTAATGACTGAAGAAGGATACACATCAGGTTATCCCTAGCTTGTAGCTGGTACATATGTGGTTATCCCAATGAAAACATGTGATGAATTTCATACTAGGTAACCATGAAAATGAATTTATATGATTATGATTTCTACACAC
The DNA here is from genome assembly GCA_963277665.1 of Viscum album. Classification (NCBI taxonomy): domain Eukaryota; kingdom Viridiplantae; phylum Streptophyta; class Magnoliopsida; order Santalales; family Viscaceae; genus Viscum; species Viscum album. The sequence goes on from OY728157.1 coordinate 1,101,175,464, forward strand.
ATTATTCCACTATTTTATGATGTGATATTTTTCCATTTATATAGTATAATCAATTGTTTTCTTTGATTCCTTTTTGATTTATGTCTAATGAACAGAAAATATTTATTCAATGAGTCACTTTTGTGAACGATGAATTGTTGTGAATGGTTTTTGAATATTAATCAGATGTTCCCATACCATTAATCACATGGTATGAATAATTTCCCAATGATATATCCCATTTTAAACATAACTAAGAATTTGATTTCAATATTTTTTTTGTTTTCATTAAAATGGAAATGAATATGTTTTTTGTAAGATATTTATAATAATTTTTGTTATTGTGAATAATGTAGTGGGAGATAAAGTTTATATTTTATGTACCAAATTTTTTTTTATCCATGACACAAATAAAACAAAACCATTATGATTATAGAATGAATCATGACGTTATGTAAAGGATATTAATCAAATTAAATATAATATTTATTAATGAAAATGTTAAGTAACTTCTAATAGTATTAGAGAATTGTTTCATTAATCATTTATGATTATAGATAAAATTATTTTAATAACCCAATGGGGATATATATATATATATATATATATATTTTATAACATCATAAAATTTTATTAAGGTGTATATTTTGTATTTATCATAGCAATATAACCTTGTATGAATGTACATGGAAGAGTTTTTTTCATTGATGTATCAAGGGGTGATCTCTAAAAGTTTGGTTGATGAGTATATCCTATTAATAATTCTAGTGCATTGTGAATGGGCCCTTAAGAAAAAAAAAATTTGAAAATCCAAAGTGAGTTTATTTGATTTATCAATAGTATATGTATATATATATAAAAATATATTATAATTTATTTGAATATATGACGATCATTGATATCCTAGGTTAAACGGAATGTTTCATATATTGAAAGAAATGGATCGTTATTTATTGTTTTTCATTATTTTACTATTACACATTATGGTCATTTTTTAACACGCTATAATTTTTATTTGGATTTAGCCAATGTCTGAGACCATGAGGAATCAAGTTAATAAAGAAGGACATGAAAAATTATTTATTTATTCAATTGATAATTTTAATGAGATTCATGATTGATGGAAAACATAAATATATTCCAAATTAGATAATGTGATATATGTTTAACATCATTATATTCATTGAGTTTCTTAATGCATTAAATAAAAGAAAGGTATATTCTTATAGATTTTCATGTTGAAATTACTATAGAGTAAAGGATATTCAAAATCTTTTAGTCACATATGTTGAATAAAGCACCTTGGATATTTTCTCATTGGAAACAAAATATATGTTATTTTTGGAAGGGTAGTGTATATATTAAATAATTTATAATTAATTTATAGTCTTCTATATTGGGAACTATAGAAATGTTTTATTTAATTCCTTAATCCAATGGTTAACTCCTAGGCCAATGAAAAAACAATGTTATTACAATCATTGAACTAACATTAAATAAATTTATACGTATTTGGATTTTATAATTATGATGTAGAAATGTTTTAAAAATGATATTTTTATTATAATAATCATGAAACATCATAGGATTGTTATTTAGTAATTATTACATATGAATTTTTAATATATGTTGAATTGTAATAATTACCTCAAATTGTTATTTGGTGGTAGGGTTATATTTTTTCTAAAATCACCATATTTAGATAAAATGATCTCTTAATATATGACTAAAGTTGAGAAAATTGTGTTTAGTTGTGATAAAGATATAATTTTTTTAATGAAAATTGGACACTATCGATGACCTTGTAATTGAATATTAATTTGATGAAAAAGTGGTTCATTTCAATTTTGATGATGATTATTATATTTATACATTTATGAAATATATTTAATGGACTATGATTTTAATTGTTGAAAAATAAAAAAACTCAATTTTTTGAATCATATATGTTTTCTTTATATATACAATTTATTTAGTTTTATATCATTATTTAGGAGAATAATATATATATATATATATACTCACACTGTTAGAAAATAACATTTATTGTTATATCATTTTTTCTGGGTAAAATTTTAATGTTTATATATATTAATAATGTGTTTTAAAGTATTTCATATTTTTAGTTTTTTAATTAATTAATATTTATTTTTTATGATCCTTAATGTTAAATATTTATGGTATTGGTTATGTAGAAAAATTGGTGTTATTATTGAATATATAGAGAATAATTAAATTTTTTTGTCCATATTGGATAACATTTGCTAACAATTTTGTTTTTAAAATTATTATGAAGTATAAGAATTTACATATAATTATTTTATAGATATTATTTCCCATGTGAATTAAATTTTAAGGCTTCATTCCTGAAAAATTCAACTTTCATATTCATTTAATGGTGTGTGAGATAATGTGTAAATTAATTAAAGTAAAACCAAAAGATTAAATCATGTTTATGAAATTGAATGATATCAAGTATGTGTATTTTCTAATAGTAACTATCTTGATTGTAATAAAATCTCTTAACATTAAGAAAGTTATATTAAAATAAATATTTTACTCTTTACCCTTCATTTTGGATTATTTGATTCTTTTTCACCTCTCAATCAATTATTGTTTTGTGGGAATTATCTTTTTCATGGCCTCTACTTTATGACATTATATTTGTACATGGACCCTAATTCACTCATCCATGTTTATATTTTAATGTCACATCATTATAATCCTTATTGAGGAACCACATTAGGTGTAATTTTAGGAATTAAATATATTTTTGGCATTCTTCTTTTATAGAGGAATTTTATTAACCCTCTATAAAATGATTATTTTCAATAAATTTATTATCTAATACTTACCATTAATGAATGAGTTAAAAATTATGGTGTGAAAATTTTTAATGGGTTGGAATATAACACCTCAAATATTTCACAAAAAATAATAATAAACATGGTATTTTAATTATCAGACATCATTGAGATTTACAAGATTAATGATATACTACAAAAATATTATTATTTAGTTATGATATTTTTAAATATAACTAATTATTATGAAATAATGACAAAAATTTTTCTAACATCGTTTTATTTCTAAAAAAATCAATATTTTATTATGATTTTTATTTGATAAAATGTTAAACTTATTTTCTTCCACATTCTGAATTTTAATTAATGAAAAGGATTTCATTTTTTGAATCATCATAAAAAATTTATCTTAATATGAATCCTTAAGATATTTTAAATAGAATAATTTTTAGTGATTAGTATAAATTACATGTTTTTGTAAAATGGTACAATAAAATAATTTAATAAACTAATACAAAAGCTCAATAATGTTTTAATAATTTATATAATAAATTATTTCTACTACTTGACCAAATTTATTCTTTAAAAACTGTGTAAATATTTTGAATATAAAGGATCAAATTTGGTAAATATGTCGATATTTTTTAATTATTAATTGAAATTTATGAAATCACATGACACCATATTAAGGGATAATTGATAAAATGTTTAAAAATGTGAGATTACTCCTAGAAATACCAAATTAATTTTCATTTATCGTATTCCATGATTATAGTTTATCTATTCTTATTCAATCCATTATGGTCTAGTGTAAATTCTAATATTTTCCACGGAATATAGAATAAATTCAAAAGAACATTATTAATTTCTTAGTAATGATCAACAAAACCTAATCGTGGAAGTAAATTCCAAAACACTTTTTCATAAAAATACCTTTTAAATAGAACTGATGATTAAATTATTCTTTAATTTCATTTTTTCTCGGTGCATGAAACATTATATAAGTTTTATTTATAAAGTGGTAATCCAATATATAATGAAAGCATGATTTAATTAATATTAATGGAATGTTCATAAAAGGAAATAAATAGAAGGTGGTAGAACCACATAGTCTATTATAAATTACAATGTGGCCTAATTCAACTAATTTGAACTCAAATATAATAATTTATAGGCATAGTGGTACATCACATAGCAATTTTCACCATATAACCAAATTATGTAGGCAATATTCACATAGTTCAATTATCCATGTATCCTTCTCAGTCAAATAGAAAAATATTATGTTAAAAAATTAATAATGTATCCATTGGGAAAAATGTTTCAAATTTCTTTACATATCCAAATCACATTGTTGATTATTACACATAACAAATTATCATTTTCATTTGATTGTTTTCATTATTTTCTCATATAGGTGATTCATCACCATCGGCAATTTGCATATATTCATTTTCACGATGTGGACTATGTACATAGATATTACCAGTACATAACCTATTAACATATATGATTTCTAAATGCATATGAATCTTTATATAGGTGAATGGATTACACAATAAAATTTAAATACATAGGAAAATTTCTAATTTTTTTGAATATTGGATAAAGTAAAATATAAAAATGTATTTAATAAATATAAATGATTATAAACACACATAGAAAATATTCATAATTTTATAAAAGATAATATATATCATATTAACATAAAGAAGATAGGATCAGTTAGAACAACCTTATTAGTCCACAATCCTCACATTTATTATGATAAAAAACCCCTATTAAAAATTAAACTTGTATTTTAATCCAATTAAAATTGTCTCTCATAATAGATAATCATTATTTATATTTCATTGAAAATGTGGTTTTTATATTTTCCATCTCCCGGCTAACTATAAAATGGGACACATAACTCTATTTCTCCCCATATGGTAAACTACTTGTCCTTTTGCATCATTAATGGGAATTGATTGAATATGGAAAACACATTTAATTTAGGACTACAAGTTTTGGACTTGTTATGTAATGTGATTAAATTTAGTTTGAATTTAGGAGAGAATAAATTTTAGAGAATATTGTATAAAAATATCATTCAGAATGATGAAAAATATTTAAGAAAATAATCTCTAAGGTCGCATGACATGGATAAAAAATTATATCATTAATTGTATAATTATTATAAATTGTACATTCAATCAACCCAAAACATAATTAAAAATAGAAAAAATTGGTTATAATGCCTTGTCCAATTATTTTCATCAAAAATAGAATGTGGCTTGGGTTGAGACCTTGTGATGGATGGAGTGGTTGATATGGTATAATAAGGGTACATAACTAGTGGAAGAATAGACTTCCCATGTTCTAAAATTACATGGTCTACATATCAAACCATTGATATGTCACATAGATCAGGAAAAAGAATACTGAAATACATTTTTTGATTCTCATATGTAATCCTATAATAAAATTCCCAATAAGGGAAAATTATAACTTCATTCATGGTAGAAAACGTGACAGTTGTTTTCTGGACCATTAAGTAGAAATGTCATAATTATCCTTGAATTTCCCATTCTGATAAATTATGGATTTATTAATAAAAAATAATATTTTTTTGTGCTTCTATGTGAATGTAGTGGTTATGGTCCTATATTTGATCCTATGATATAGAATATGTCATCTATACAATGCTAAATTTTCGTTAAGATGACTGGATTTCATAATTTCTGAATAACATTATATATTAATGATGCATCTAGGTGACTAAGGATTAAACAATGTTCGTAATTCATATATCGGAATCATGTAACCCTGTATAAAAAATAAAAGGATCTTTGAATAAGAAAAAATAATGACAACTAAAGGTAATTTAATAAGAATTAAAATGAATGATTTTCATAATCCGGTGAGATAAGACTTGCAAAGTGATCATATTTCATTCAACATATTTCAATTTTTTTTCAAACTGGTTAGGTGCACTACTAAAACATGATCTATTTCTAGAAGAAAAATAGAAAAATGTTGTGTAACTATGGAACTGGTTTTATAGTCAATTTATATTTATTAACAAGGGTAGTGTTTAATAGTTATAGTGAATTAATTAGTTTGGGAGACTTGTATGCAACAAACTCCCTTCTTATAGGATAAATTACAATAAATTGAGTTTCCTTAGACTCTAAAGAACTAAAATATGAATTTGATGAATTTATATACATAACATCAATTTCCTTATATTTATTAACAATAAAAAATTAATATGTCGATAATATGTGGTAATTGGACCAATTGAACAAGAAATATTCCCTCAAACATTATTATATACTCCCAACATTTCATATAGATTTCCTCTAATTTATCCTCATGGAATCTTAAAAATCAATTCAAATTAACATTTGTGAAAACACCAAGACTTCAAAAATGTTCCCATATATCCTGTAATTATTAAAAAATAATTTCATAAAATCATGTCTAAGGACTTGAACGAATAAATCACCTTGAAGATACTAAATTAGATTAAAAAACTAAATTTGAATATTACCATTATGTCAAACACTTCAGGTCAAAACCCATTAAATTTTTAGATGTATAAATGTAAGTTTTTATAAATATACTCTGTATTTCTAAATAAATTATAAAAAAAAACATCCTATTGTGTGCTTGATTTACTACATATCATAAATAAAGTTGTGAATCTTATCAACTACATCTTATGTTATTTAAAATTGACGCATATGATGATTTTAGATCATTTCCCTTTGAAATGTAATTGTAAAACAGATGTCACATATCATAGAAATGGAATCACATAAACTGTTATATACAATTAATTTAGATTTTACCTCTATATGATCATTATAATTTTCCTTAGAGGTTAAATATTGCACATGGATAGTATTTTTTATCAAGATTGTTTCGCCTACCATTATCCAAATTATCTTGTCAGAAAATCTATAGAAATTGAACATTAAAAAGATTTATCTATTCAAATTACAAGAGTATATGACTTCCTTATTGGAATTATATTAATCCCCTATATTATTGTAAAATTTTCCCTTTGTATAATAAACTATGGATTTCATTTCAGAACATTCAAAACTCTTACAAAAAATAGGTGCATCTTATTATACTCAAGGTGGTGGGGGAATATTTGATGGAGTCATAGAAATATAAATAGACTCCATAAGATCATATCTAGTGTAGTCACCATATGGATCCACACATTTCAAAAATTATTCTCTTCCATTAATTGGTAATAAAATAGTACCACATCAAATGGCATATCTATCAATGCTATAATACCCATCTCGTCTACATTCTCAACAGGATGAAATAATTTAACAACTAAAAAAATAAATCTTATTTGATCTGATGTAACTATTATACACTGGTTTTGACATTCAGAACTATAGGTTATGATTTAAAAACTACTGACTTATGAAACTTTCATACATGAATTGTCTCAACAAGTTTCATTTCATTAGGTTGTATGGATTTTATTGTCTCTTCCTTATCCAGACCTTCAAATCAAATAGCTCATAAATATTTGGAAGGAACATCTCAATAGTACCCAATATACTTCAAGAGGATTTCAAGAATGGTGTAATATTTATAGAACATCAAAAAAACTCTATTAATGATCTCCCCTCTTTTTTATATATGACCTGGGTGATGTTAATTTCAAAAATGATAAATTATTGGATTCCCCATTCTGTGACAACAGTGATGGATTACACACATCATATTCTGAGAAAAATTTAACTTATATTTGTTAATATAGACATATTAGAGGTACATTTTATAAAATAGAAAATTTTATATTTCAACACATCTCAGCGAAATCTTATTCTGAATTAACATATATAGAAAAATTGATTTAGATTCTAGGTTCATTGAAGCATTATCCTAAAATGAATTGGTTACAAAATATAGCATGAAAACTCCAGTTTTTACAACATCACCAGTAATAACTATACATTATATATAATTAAGCTCTCCCTCATAAAGAAAGTAATTGATTTTTTTCATTTTAAAATTGAATCATGCAAAACTATTCTATTAAAATTGGCTGAAAACACATCCTCTACTTTATAATCTGGAACTCTACATTTCTCCTGAAGTTGTTGAATACTTCTTCATAAATTAAACCTAACTCATTCTCTTTGTAAATGATATAATTTCATTAAAATAATATAATCTCCTTGAACAACATTTTGGTACTCTATTTGTAGTCCATATCTATGGTTATCCCTAAAAAACTGTGCACGACACACTGTACGACTAAGAATTCATGATAGAACTAAATCTTCCATCGTCTCCACTCTTAGAAATCCCTATTGAAGTATATTGGTTGACCTATTGTAGGGGGTCATGAGTGAATATCAATTAAAAGTGTGACATTGTTTCATCTAGGGGAAGAACATATGATAAATTTGAATGGTTCTTTGCCCAATTTGGGCTCTTTAGTTAATTAATATATCTATAAAATGGTTATATGGACTATTTAGTATTTAAGGATAATTATAATGGAAAAAAATAAAAAAAAATATATGTGAAATAAAGAGTAACTAATATTTCTATTAATTAAAACTAAATGAGTTCATAAATTTTATTTAGTAATATATATTTATATGGATAAGAATAAAATTACTGTGAATTAATTTTATCCTCTTAATAGATTAAAATACCAACAAATTGAAAATTAATAGAGAGATATAATTTTAATGAAATAAGATAATATGAAAAAATTTAAATTCAAATGAGAATAGTTACATTTTAAAAAAATCAATAAATTATATTGAAAGGGTATTTCAAATGATTTTCTCTAATTTCATCTCAATGGAGATGAATTTGAGAATTATATCTCAATTTTTTAATGTGATCTCCAATGAAATAATTCCTTAGGGTGATAACCATTATTTTAGATTAATTTATCCAATCATTTAAAATAATCATAACACTAGTGTAATCAAATTTTTTTATTCCAAAATTATTAGTAATTTGAAATTCCATTAAGGCGTGTTTAATCCACAAAACCTAAGAATAAATACTACCAGGAGATATATATTTCGTCTTAGTATTTGATCAGAAAGTAAGATGTGGTTTATTACTAGAATAGGATATTAGGTATTTTACTTATATCTGTTAATTTCATGAAATAATATTTCTATCTAATATATAACCCCAATGTTTTCATTAAATCAGATGTAAAATAAAAATATGGGATTTTTGGAAAAAATAATGAATCAGAAATTTTACAATTAAATAAATAAAATTTATTTTTTTATCTTTAAAAGGAGATCCCTTGAGATTTTCCTAGAATCTAAAACATAAGAATTATATTGTAATTTTTGTTGGTTTACTACATATTAAATATAATTGACTCATAATTATACCTATGTAGAACTTATTTTCAACTGGTTTATAATCTTCATTTAGGAATATATTTTTATTAAAACACATCAGGTTTGTTATAAAATTACTACGTACAAGTCCAAATCATTTATGTATTTAATTTTTGTATTTAATTTTATTTATCACGTTCCCGAACACTTTTTGGTAAATTTAATAAAATATTAAACAATTTATCAGAATCATTATGCTTATTTCAGTTTCTTTTTCCATTATTTTATAAAATTCATTACAATTTTATACTTATAATATAAAAATCACATCACCAATATATATCTAAATTAAAAAAAATAGTAGAATTTTTTATAAAAAGAGAAAGATCTCTCTTTATAATTGAAATTATATTTGAAAAATTGTGATGTCTCGAAAAGAATTCCACTAAACATTTCCCCAAGACAGTGGTTCATAGGTCATCATGTGCACCACCCCATACACCAAAGGCTACCAACTATTAGTGAGGGTCCTAAGTGGTATATTGGGGAGACTATACCCTTGTGATCTGAAATAAAATGTGATGAAATGAATAAATAAATAAAAGAATTATAGTAAATAATTTATAGAGGAAGGTAATGCTTAAAAATGTAGTATTTAATCAAAATTTACATTTAAAACTATCATATACAAAATTATATTCTTTCATGCATCTAACAATTAGAAATAGGCATGCACGGCTGAAGGCATGTATTACAATGCATGTATCAAAAAAATAACAAAATATTGTCTCTAATGAAATATCAAGACATAGCTCAGTCATTTTCTTCCCAAATCATATTCTATAATAAAATAAAGTAACAAGCTTCGTGATATTTCCTTGCCTCAACATGCATCCACATAATATTTTTAGCTTCAATAACCTGACAAAATAATGTGCAATATGAACATTGTAGGCCACCACCAATAGTGTCTACAATAATGTAGTATGTACATATAAAACGATAGTTATTTAAGTATAATAGTAAGAAACAATAAAAATCTATAATGGGACAGCTCTAGTTTATGAGGGATACCAAGATAATAATTCAAACTCTGACTAATACTGTATAATTTACGAAAGCATAACTATATATATATTAATACATATTCATTATAAACATATTTTTTTTGGTAATGACCCAAACATTAATTAATGAAAATTTATCTTAGTCAATTTAAATGTCTGATTATTTAAAATGGTTATGTAAAACATATGCACTTACTTGGTTTTATGTTTTTTGATTTTAAAGTACCATTTATTATTGTAACCATTTCTAATATAGTCGTTGAACATTGATCACATGACTAGTATAAATATAGGGCCTTAACAAATCCAAATTACTCAGGAAAAGTAAGGGATGGCCTCATACAATTGAATTTCCCTATATGAGGCCATTAGTCAGAGCTCGGAATAGTGGTGGCGTATTTAGGCTTCGATCTTCACCAAGACTAAGACGATCTTGAATACATTAATCTGGAGTAAAACTGCCTACGGGATAAGGGGTAGTTGATAGAGATTACCACTCGAGTGATGTTATCTGAGCCACCCCCTGATCCTGTCACCATTTCACACCTTAACCTAAGGTCTTATGTAGATGTTTTAAGGGGTTATGTAACATTACCCTAGCACTATAACTATATACATTATTTTTATATAATGTATATACATTCATTATATTATTGTTACTTTGTAAATAGTTTTTAAAGAAAATATAGTATTTTTAGTTAATATTAAACTAAGAAATATATTTTGTTGAATTAATGGATTTTTTAATAAAATATTGTTTTAATAAAATATTATTATTTAATTATTTTTTATTAAATATAAATGATCATATAATTGTTATGAATACAACTGTAATTTATATTATGATTGAATGATGTTTTTTTAAAAACCCTTGAATTTTCAATAAATTCCAGTTTTTATTTTAAAAGTTGAAATTCACATTTTTAGAAAAATATTTAGATAAAATGAATACTGTTTTTAGAATTCGGATGACTAAATTACCCAATGGTGAATATTTCATAATTTTATAATGTAGTCAAATTTTTGGGTAAAAATTTAAATCCATTTAAATATATAATTTGTTTTATGACATCATAATGACCCAATAGTTATGTAATGATATAATATAAGCATTATGATCTACTAATATATATTTTACTATAAAAAAACTATGATAATAGTTTTGCTTGATTTATTATACTAATAATTATTGTACCTTTTAAGGATTATAATACATTTTATCCTTTTAAATTGATTTCCATGATAAAGAGACTCACATCCACATAATAATACATATTATTTTAAGAAGATAAGCCATTTTCCATATAAAATATTTCCTTCCACTCCCCTTTGGAAATAACCATGGGCTGGATTTTGGTTTTGAATAGTTTAATGTGTGGTGTCCCAAACATAAATAATAAATAATTCCCTCTCTTTTTCAATATGACCCCAACCATACACCCACTTCCACTTAACTAAATGCCTTTGGATTTCCTCCAACCTTTTCCCTCATCTCTCTAGAATCCTCACAAGGTTCCCCATGCTCCCTATAAGCCTCTCTCAAGCCTCTCCCAAACCTCTGGGATTACACTTCTAAGTATGGGATTTCATCCTTTAATCCATGTTTCTTTATATTTTTATATATCTATGATTTCAATTAAAAATGATGGCATTTTATTTCTCACCCCCCCCCCCACACCATACTACCATCCTTATGTTTCAATTGATGAGAGACCAATTTCTCTCTCATTATTGCCTCTCATGTACACCCGTTACCATGACATTATTCATTAAGGAATTTCTCTCTTCTTATTTACATTCAAGGAATTATTTTGTGTTATAAATCATAATTCTATTACTATTGTTGATAAATGTACCTAAATGACACACTTACAGTCCATTTCATATTCCTATAATGAGACACCCATTTATCTCACACTAATAATTTTTATTAATTCTTATGACACGATGTTATGCTGCAGAAATTGAACCGTGATTTTCCGAACCAAAATCATTATGTAGTGAATACCATGCCCATTTATCTATCAAGGGTATTCACATTTATGCACATGTACGTATTGATTATAGTGATTCTGGTATGAATTCCACATTCGTTTATCGTGTAATAAATGATGACGTTTAACGAATCCATGTTATATGATCCATGTAGCACATTTCTGCATGAGACAAAATGATTAAGAAGGGTGCACCCAGATAGCGCTCCAATGCATTGTTTAAAGATTAATATCATGATACGTCAAGTGATATTAGGGTTTACTCAAGATAATTCTAGTGCAATGATGGTTTACTCAGGCTCCTTGTGTAATGTGCCTTTGTTCTTTCTTGAATCATGTTAAATGTTGTTGCCATATTTCATTATTATGATAATCATGATATATCATGACTTTATGTTCATGTTTCATTTATGATGCATTGATATACCTATTTTCTAACAAGTATTGTATTCTTCATGTTATTCCTTGTTTACTCCCATACTGGGATTTATTGCCCACCATTTTTTATGCACGTTCTCAGGTTATCCTATTCAATTATTTGTAAGAGGGAATGAAGTGGTCGTATAAAAGATGTTTTCAATAAAGATATTGTATCTCATGTGTTAAGTGATTATGTAATGATCATAATCCCCAAATTCACTATAAATAACGATATTCTATGTGGTATGAAGTTATTTTTTTATTTAATAAATCACGGTTAGGTGTGTAATAAAAAGAGAATGGTGATTCCAGTTGGCATTAGAGGATAAGTTTAGTTATTTTTTGTATTCGTACTAGAAAACCCTAGTGGAAGCCTTTGATATAAGACTATTTATAAGAAAAACATCCCTATCTTTGTGTTATTATTGTGTAAGTTGTTTATAAACAAAATACATCCCTATCTAGATAAGAGTGTGTATAAGAGGATCTGGAATAGAATTACCATTGAGTGAAAACTCTGACAAGGAGTTTCATGCTTGACCTAGCGTATCATGGTACACAGCAATGAGTATTTCATTAATTTTTTTATGGAACACTTGGGGGATATGATTTCATAAATTCACAACCTTAGTATGAAATATTCTTAAGGGCATTAAAAAAATTCACTAATAATATATGTTGGAATGTAGATCCTGGAAAACATAGATTGATGCCAAAAAATTCATAAGATGAGGAATTAAATGTAATCTATTCTTGTCTTTTGATTACCGTTTATGTGTTACCCCAAAATTGTCATTTTTTTCAGCCAATTTCTAGTAATATAAGAACATGTGCTAACAATAGATGTGAAGATCAATGTGATGATTGTTCTAATAAGATTCCCAATCTGATGGGAGTGGTAATCACGAACATTGTCACGATACACCCTCAGTTAATTCATGTCTTGAATAGAAGAATTGGTCAAGAGTAACGTTCACCCCCAGAAAGAACGAGTAATTGTTGAGAGCATAGTGTGACAAATGCCTCCCACTTTTAATGGGTCATATGATCCCTATATAGCTGATAAATGTATCAATTCCCTTGAAAATAAATTCTACATCCTTAAATGTTCTTAACAAGAGACAGCTCTATCGAATTTTTATCATATGGCGGGTGAAGCCAATCAATGGTGGACATTTTTAAATAATACGAAGCATGAGTAGGATATTGCGGTATTGGATTTGAAGGATTTCAGAAACTGTTTTTGGAAAAATATTTTCCATGCACCCTCCATCTTAATATGGAAAGGGACTTCCTTCCCCTAAAGAAAACTGATGAATAATACATCAAAGAGTACAAGGAAAACTTCAAAATTCATGAACGATACACCTCCGACATTGTCGTTTCCCATGAATGCAAGGTTGACCACTTCTTTGGTGGGATAAAAGCTAGCCTATGGAAAGCCATGGTGATCCATGACTTTGATAGCTATGAAAAAAGTGTCTGATGTGCCCTCGAGGTAAAAATGGTGATCGCAGAATCTCAGGGGTATCATGGGGGGTAGGAAGCGTAAGGTGGACATCAATTCTAAATGTTCAATTGATAAATCCAATGGTGGTAAGAAAATATAGAACACCACTTTTGATAGGTGTGGAAAGAAGCACCCCATAAAATTCTTGAAGGGGATAAGGAAATGATTTAGGTGTAGAAGAGAAAGGCACCAAGATGTTAACTACAGAAAATAAAATCTTGCATATACAAAGAGGATAGGAACACTCTATTCAACTCTCAACACATTTTTCATTGCTTTAAATACAATGAACCGAGGAAACTTGAAAATTATTTCCCTAAATATAGGGTTTTTTAGGTAACCAAGAACCTCCAAGGTAGCAAGGGAGAGATTTTTTCCTTCACTACAAAAGAATTGAACCCCAAAAATGAAGTGGGGACAGTTACTCTAGTTATTCATTCAAGTATAGAAAACGTACTTTTTGATTATTCAACTACGCATTCTATTATATCTTGAGTGTTAAGTAGATAAATCCCAAAACCACCACAAATCATGGAAATAAAGATGTAAGTGAGTACAAAAAATGGAGAAATCATTGCAGCTCATGAATTTAACTCATCCATTGTCCTAATCTATAGATTTAACATTCCGAAGAACCTCTTCATACTCCATCTGGTGTAATATGGTTCAATTCACAGCATGGATTAACCCACCTTATATATAGACAACATACATTTTAGTGAGATGGAAATCACTACCTATATTGAGAGTCAACACCCGATTATATACAAGTGAAACGAGGAAGATGAATCTTTTTTTAACACCATCAATTCAAGCTTGGATATTACTACTGTATGGGAACACATCTCTAGATCATAAGATTGTGTATAATGAGGCATCCATACTTCAAGAAATGCCTATTGTGATGGAATTTTTTGAAGTGTTTCCCATTGAATTTTATGGTCTTCCTCATAGAAGAGATATTGAATTCTTGAATTATCATATACCTTGGTCATTTACAATATCCAAGAATCCATGTAGATTTGTTTTTGTAGAGCTTGAGGAGTTGAAGAAACAACTATAGGAAAATCTGGATAAACGGTTTATATGCCAAAGTGATTCACCACCGAGTGCACCAGTCCTCTTCGTCAACAAGAAGGATGGGTCAATGCGCCATTGCATTGTTAATTGTGATCTCAAAAAAACATGATACAGAAAGAGTATCATCTGCATCAAATTGAGGCCTTGTTCGATCAGCTATGTGGAACACAATACTTCTCCAAGGTGGATCTGTGGTTGGGATATTACCAAGTATGGGTGAAGAAGGATGATATACAGAAGACTAATTTTTGTACAAGATCTGGACACTATAAATTCATAGTAATGCCTTTAAAACACACTATTACTTTAGATATCATCATGTATTTGATGAATGGAGTCTTCAGATATTAACTTGACAAAATATGGTAGTCTTTATAGTTGATAATCTGAAATACTCCAAAATAAAGGAGGATAATGAGGAGAATCTAAGAACCATGATAAAGACATTGTAAATGGAAAAGCTCTATGGAATGCTTAAAAAAAGTGAGTTTTGGTTGAATGAGGTCTCAATAATTGGTCATATCATCAGAAGGAATGGTATATCTATGGATCCCTCTATGAGAGCCGCAATTGAGGGATGAATGAGGCCAACATTGGTAACAGATATCCATAGCTTCTTGGGGTTAACTAGATATTATCACCGATTTGTGGGTAATTTATCATGATTGTCCAACCCTCGTACCAAACTATATCGAATGGGTGTAAAAATTTCTGGGAGTGATGAATGTGAAAGGGGCGTCAAGGTGTTGAAAATGAGTATTATCACTTCTCTCATGCACACACTACCCACAACTGGATAACAATTGTGGTATTTAGTGATGCTTTGAAGAATGTCTTGGTCTGTGTGTTGATGGAAAATGAAAAATCCATTTCCTATGAATCAATGAAATTGAATGTTAATGACAAATAATATCCAACACATGACCTGGGGTTGGATTTAGTTATCATCAATTAGAAATTTTGGTGGTATTATCTCTTTGGGAAGAAGTGTGCAATATATATGGATCACAAAAGCCTCAAGTATATATTCACATAGAAAGAGTTGAGTATGCGCCGGCCAAGATGGTACGATATGATCAATGACTATGACTGCACAATCAATTACCACCCTAGGAAAGAAAACCAGGTGGAATGTTCTCTATGTAGAATGGATCTACGGATTATATCATTGATGAGAATTGATAAGGATTCAATCATCTCATATTTTACGAAGATGGACATGGAATTCATAAGGAAAGGATTATCATCAATAATTTAAAAAATGATCGATCAACCATATCTTTTTAATAGGATAAAGGATTCTCAATGAAAGCATGTGGATATTATAAAATGGGTTGAAGCTAAAAATAAATCGAAATCCTCCATATTCGTGGATAAAAAGGATGGAATTGTGATATTTGGGTCATGATTATGTGTACCATCCAATCGAGATATAAAGAAGGAGATTCTGAATGATGCGCATCGATCAACCTTCAATATTCACCTAGGGAGCACAAAGATGAATGGATATCTCCAAGAATACATTTGGGGGGACAATATGAAATGGGAGATTACTGAATATACATCAATGTGCCTGGTATGTCAGTAAGTGAAATATGGGAGAAAAAGGTATTAGGGGATGACGCAACCACTACCCATACCAACATGGATGTGGGACAAGATTACCATGGACTTTTTCACTGGAAAACCAAGGACATATAGAGGAAACAATGTTATATGGGTAATTGTGGATCACCTTACGAAGAAATATCTCTTTATAGCTATTCTAGATGACTTTTAATTGGATCTACATTCATTGATTTACATAAATGATGTTTAAATGTGCCATGAAGTACCACTATATATTGTATCCGATCATGATCTAAGATTTCCCTCAATGTTCTGGAAAAGACTTCAATATGCTGTATGCATAGAACTGAACATCAGTATGGAGTATCTGCCACAAACTGATGGCCCGTCTTAAGGACTATTCAAACACTATAATATATGGTAAGATCATGTTCTATGGACATTGATGAAGGATATGACCAACATCTTCCACTGGTTGAATTCACCTACAATAAAAGTATATACATGAGCATCCAAATTGCCCCATATGAAGATCTTTTTGGGAATAGGTGAAGAACACCAATGTGTTGGGATGTAGTTAGTGAGTATAAGCTGCTAGGACCTGACATGGTCAATGAAATAGTGGAGAAGGGGAAAACCATTCAGCAACATAACAAGTCATCCCAATGTTGAAAGAAGAGTTATGCACATAACCTTCGACGAGAAATTATGTTCAAAGTTGGAGACATGGTATTTCTATGCATATCTCCATGGAATAAGGTCATGAGGTTTGGAATGAAAGGGAAGTTATTTCTTATGTACATAGGCCCCTTGTAGATTCTTGATCGTGTTAGGGTGTTGGACTATCGACTAACACTTCCACCTACCATGACCAAAGTATATGATTTCATTCATTTATCACCCTTAATGAAGTACATTCCAATCCCTTCACATGTACTCTCTTTAGAGGTAGTAAAGTTAGTGGATGATCTTTATTATGAGGAGCAACCAATGAAGATCAAATATCATAGAGAAAAAGTTCTATAAAATAAGATAATTCTCCTCGTCATGGTGTTGTGGTGATACCACAAGTTTGAAGAAGTGATGTGGGAATTTCTGGAAGTGATGAAGCAGAGTTAGCCACATTTTATATGGAGGGAAGTGGAAATTTTGAGGGCGAAATTTCCTAAGGGGGGAATAATTTAAATACCAAAACATTCATTAATTAAAAATTCTTCTCGGTCTATTTAAATGTCTTATAATGTAAAATGGTTATATAAAACATATTCACATCCTTGGTTTTATGTTTATTTATTTTAAAACATCCTTATGAATTTTGAATGTTTCTAATATAGTCGTTTAATAGTGATCACATGATTTGTATAAATATAGAGCTTTAACAAATCCAATTTCCTTAGTCAAAAGATGAAATGGCCTTATCCAGCATAATTTCTGCATACGAGGCCCATTTTTCAGAGCACGAATAGAAGGTGACATCTTTCGTCTATTCTCTTGACCAATCCCATGTCAATGCTTGAATAAGTTATGCTTGAGTGGAAACACCTATAAGAGAAGTGGAAGTTTATTGTGATTACTACTCGAGCGATGTTATATGAGCCACCCTAAGAGTTTTTCACTATCGTATACCTTAACATAATGTCTTATGTGGGGGTTTTAAGGGGTTATGTAAAAAGGAACACAGCTCAATGACTAGGAACATTAGTTTTTTATAAATAATATATATTAATTTTATTGTTGTCACTTAGTAAATAGTTTTTAAATCACAATTAGTATTTTTTGTTAATATTCAACTAAGAAATATATTTTGTTGAATTAATGGTTTTTCGAATCTAATAATATTTTAATACAATATTATTATTAAATTAATTTTTATTATATATAAATTATCATATTTTTTTTATTAATAAAATTGTAATTTTTATTAGGGATTGAAAGCTATTTTTTTCAAAACCCATGAATTTTTGATAAATGTCATTTTTTATTTTAAATGTGAAAATTCACATATATAGAAAATTATTTAGAGAAAATGAATATTATTTTTGGAATCAGGACGTCAAGATGTTCCAACAGTGAAATTTTTGTAATTTTATAAGACACTCGACTTTTTTGGTGAAAATTAAATACCATATAAATATATAAAGTGTTTTATTACATCATAATGCCCCAATAGTGATGTAACAAAATACTATAAACATTATATTTTGGAAATAAATTTTTTACCTTAAAAATAATGTGATTTTAGATTTTTTTGATTTATTATACAAAGCTTAAGTGAACCCTCCAGGGTTTATAAAACATTTTAGCTTCTCAAATTGATTTCCTTGAGAATGTCACTCGCCACCACATAAGCAACCCAATTTCTTAAGAAGTATGTCCATTGGAAATATAAAATCTTGTTTACCACACCCCTTTTGAAAAAAAACATTGGCAAAAACCATGGTCTAGTTTGTGGTTTTGATTAGTTTAATGTTTGGTGTCCCAAACCTAAATATTAAATAATTCGCTCTCCTTTCCTATATAAACCCACCCAATCTCCAACTTACTCTTCACTCAATGCCATTGGAGTTCGCCCAAAATATTCCAAAATACATCTATAATCCCCCAAATAACCCCAATATCCCAATAAACCTCTCTCAAGCCCCTCTGAAGCCTTTGGGATCACACGTCCAAGTAAGGAATTTCAACCTTTCTAAATTTTTTCCATGTTTCTGTAAATTGTTATATAGTTTTCCGTTCAATTAAAAATGATGGGGTATTATTTTTATCCTTCCCCATAATCCAATAATTATGTTTTAATGTATTATACACATCTCTGTCTCTAATTAGTGGCTCACTAGTACAACTGTTACCATGCCGAAATTCTGTGCGGAATTTCTCTCTCCTCATTTCAATTCAATCAATTCTTTCGTGTTATGAATCTAATTTCCATTACTATTTTTGATACATGTACCTATATTACCCCATTAATTTCCATTTCATATATATATTTTGAGACACCCCTTTCTCTTCGAGAAACAATTTTTTTAAATTCTGATGTTACTCTATTATGATGCCGGGATTGCACCACGATTTTCTTTGAAAAATTCATTACGTTGTGAAAACCATTCCAATTTCTCTATCAAAGGTATTCAACTTTATGAGCATTAATATATTGATTATAGTATTTTAGGTATAAAATAATCATTCCATTATCATGGAATAAATGATTATGTTTAATGAATCTATGTTATATGATCCATTTGGCACATTTATGAATGAATTTTTATGATTAAGAAAGGTGTTCCCTGATAGTGCCCCAATGTATTGGGTAGTGATTAGTATCATGATATTTCAAGGGAAATGTAACATCCCAGTTAAATAAAGAATATAACATTTTTATATTTATCCATATTTGAGAATAAAATATTAATATTACTTTAAAGGGGATGCTATGCTCGATGGCGTACCCAACACGCAAAAACGAGTTTCTTGGGAATCCTATATTGCACTATAATAATAAAATAATATTATTTTAAATAGTGGTTAACGCCTGGCTGTTGTAATGGGGGGAATGAACAGAACTAACTACCAAATTATTATATATGTTGGTCAAATATTTTTACTCTTTACAATAAATTTTAGAGGAATAAAAATGCGAATGAATCCAATTTTAAGCGTAAACATTCTAATATACTTTAAAAGGTCGATTAACCGCCTTTTGATGGTGAACCTATTTTAAATCCACTTTTTGACAATTTAATGTGTTATATTTGACAAAATAAAATTCTTTTTTAGAATCGGGACATCAAAATTTACCTTGTGTAAATTTTTGGTATTTTTCCGAAAATGTTCAATTTTTAATGAATAGTGAAAAATGTTGTATTTTAATTTAAAACCTCTTTTTAATATAATTTATTTATATGATTAGATTATCTTTTGAATTGGTTTTAAAGTTAAATTAGAATATATTTTTACCATTTAATCCAAAATTGGTCGATGGAATTAATTTCACTTTGAAATCAGACTTAAACTAGTGTCAATCTTTTGATACATTTTGTTTCATAAAAACACGCTATTTGTTTTCATAGTGGGAATTAATTATTAAATTAATTAATGCAACTTATATGTTTTCAATTTTTTAAAATAGACATAATTTTTGAATTCGTAATATCAAATATATCTTAGGGTGAATTTTTGGTAATTTTCTAAAAAACTTCAATTTTTGATGAATAGTGAAACCACTAAGTGGTACTTATAAAAACTGATTTTTCGTTTAAATGAAATTTTACCACATTTGTGTTTTGAATTTCAAAAATCCAACTCATAAGGTTGTCATTAAGAAGTAAACTGTGGTTCAATGTGATTAAAATAATTTTTTGCTGAATAGTAACTTTTAAGTTCTTAATCGCGATTAGAAGTAATTAGTGTAGTTTAAGGTATGAATAATGTTTTAATAAAATTAAATGACCTAGACACATGTCCTACCCTCATTGGATGTGTCATTGCAGACCAAGACAATCCATGGGTCAACTTGGGGACCCTATGGAGCCACTTTGGTTGGAAAATGACATAAATACCTTTTTATTTAATGTTAATGAAAAAATGACACAAACATGAGATGTTTTACTAAAACAATTTTTACATGGGGTTATACAAGTCATATGTTTTACTATAAATAGTAATTGGAAATCTAAAAAGATTTCCTACATCATAGTATTTTTTTTATAATTTTTATACGTTAAATAAATTAAATTATTTATGACATAATGATGATGCAGCGATGACCTCATTATTTAATGATTTAAATAAAATAGAAAGATAATGTAATATCAAAGACCTACACATGTCCAAAACCTATTGGATGAGTGGATTTAGAACCCTTATCACCTTATCCTAGAATTATATAAATTTGGGACCTCTTAAATCCGAATATCATTATAAAATAAAGTGACTTTTCTTTACTTTCCAAGAGTGCCCCTCCTCTTCTCTTATAAAAGGCCCCCACCTCAACCTCCTTACCCACACTCCCAAAGCCTTTGGCTCGGACAACCCCTGCCCATTTTGTCTCTCCACTTCCTTCTATTACTCCTTGAAGCCTCACTTTGGGCAGAAGACTTCCCAAGTAAGCCTTTGAGCTCAAACCAAAGGGAGTTACCCGATTTTTAGGTAATGTCTTAACTTGAGTCCTTTTGTTATATTTTTCCTCTCCAACCCCCTAAACTCTTTTTATTAATTTATTTTGTAACAAATCCAGTATATTTAATATACTATTATGTTTTTATAAGATGTATTCGAGATACAAATACACACACCTACATCTAATGGTTAAAGAACATACTGTTTCCGTGGATGTCGAATTTCTGCCTCACTAAACGATGATTGTTCAACACTCATATAACTACTTCAAAGGTGGCCATTAAGATGTAACTATATTTTTATATGATATATAATATGTTTATGTTTTACTTAAGATTCTTTATTTTTCTTTTTTTTCATACCTTTATGGTTTCCATTCTGGGTAAAGACGAGAATTTCATTTTAGAAAGTGTGGACTACCGCCCACTCAAAGTGATTTGATTTGTTAATGCCATATGTGGGACGTATAAATGATGGATTTAAAGTTATTATATATTATGTTTTACTGAAATTATAATATACCTCTAAATAATTATTATTTCTTTCCATTAATGTATGATATAGAAATGAAAGTAGAGTTCATGCGTACGTACGGCTTACCGTCTCCATGAACAGTGCATTTTATTTCTTATCCCCAAATGTAATGTACTATTATAAGTACATGTATATAACAGATATATATGATATATGATACATCTAAATGATGAATATAATTCTGGAGTTAAAATATACATACCTCTCATTTAGTTGTATTCCATTAATATGACAAAGAAATGAAAGTAGCATTCATGCGTACGTACGGCTTACCGTCTCCATGAACGGTGCATTCCATTTCTTACCTCTAAATGATTATATAATATTATAAATACATGTATATTCTGGATATATATGATATATATGATATCCAAATAATGAATATCATTATGGATATAATGAAACATTGACCACACGAACAACATGTAATTGTATGAAGTTCACTTTCGACTTAAGAACCAAATATCGATAAAACAAACATTATTAACTTAAATGATTACATAATGTTTATAAAATGTAAATAAATGATATAAAAGGAATAATGAACTTGAAAAAGGTTCTTAAAAAAATATAAATTAACTCAAGTATATTATTCAGGACGTTAAAGAATGATCGAGTCATGTCGGACCTGAGGTAAGGGATCTTACTTCTCTCTTTCTTTTTAAGTACACTCTTTTATGTAATTCATTTTAAGATCATATTTATTTAGATTGGGATGTTATTTTATATTACTCCTACTGTACTTTTTATTTTCATATGGTGAGAGACCCTATTCTCTCTCATCAATCCATTTTGGAAGTTTTGAGTGGCTCCGTTAGGCTGCCGAATTTTCGTAAGAGATCCAACCTCTCTCTTTATTTTTAAGTACTCTCATTTATGTCATTTCATTTAAGCCCATATTTCTTATGTTTGGGGATGTTATTTTATATTCCTCATACATTACTTTTTATGTTCATATTATGGGAGACCCTATTTGATCTCATAAATCCATTTTTGAAGTTTTAAGTGGCGCCATTAGGATGCTGAGGTTTCGTAAGGGATTTTTCATCTCACTTTTATTCCCGTGAGATTTATGCTACATCTGCCACAATTTCCTTTGAGTTGTGTATGTACTGCCCATTATTTTTCTCATTGTGTAATATAATTTCATTTATGAGTATTTACATCAATTTTGTATTGTCCTTCTTTCACAAGGTACATGTCTCTAAAGATACCCATGTCGTTAAGAGAACCTTTCACCCTCCTCTTTTTGTAAAAGACATCTTTTGTTATGTCTTTAAATTCACATAATATTATGTTGGGATATATTCTTCTATATCCTTATTGATCTAAATTTTATGTACATGTGATGAGATACCCTTTTTGTAACATCCCAAGTAAGTAATTAATAATATATATTTTTATCTATGTCTATTAATGAATTATATAGTGTTTTAGAGGCTTAAAATGAAAATAAATCCAATCTTAAGCATGGAATACACTAATATTCTTAAAAGATTGTTTTACTGCCTTTTGATGGAAAACCCTTTTTAAATAAATATTTTTACAATTTTATAATCTATATTTTTTAAAATAAACATATTCATTATGATTGTGACATTGAAATTTACTTTGTGTGAATTTTTGGTATTTTTCTGACAATGTTCATTTTTTAATGAATAGTGAAAAATACTGCATTTTACATCAAAACTGATTTTTAATATAATATATTTATATGATTAGATTTTCTTTTGAATTGGTTTTGAAGTGGAAATATAATATATTTTTACCATTTAATCCAATGGTGGTCATTGGAATCAATTTCACTTTGAAATTGGACTTAAACTAGTGTCAATCTTTTGATACTTATTGTTTCATAAAAACACGCTTTTTGTCATGACAGCTGGAATTAATTATTAAATTAATTTTTGTGACTTATATGTTTTGAATTTTTTAAAATAGACTTCATTTTTGAATTCGGAATATCAAATATAGCTTACAGTGAATTTTTGGTAATTTTCTGAAAAACTTCAATTTTTGATGAATAGTGAAACCACTAAGTGGTACTTATAAAAACTGATTTTCCGTTAAAATGAAATTTTTCCATCATTGTGTTTTGAATTTCAAAAATATTACATACATGGCTGTCATTAAGAAGTAAAATTCGGTTCAATGAGATTAAAATAATTTTTTGGTGAATAGTAACTTATTAAGTTTTTAATCGTGATTAGTGGTAATTAGTGTAGTTTAAGGTAAAAATAATGCTTTAATAATATAATATGAGCTTGACACATGTTCTACCCTCATTGGTTGTGTCATGGCCGACCAAGACAAGCCATGGGTCAACTTGGGGACCCCATGGAGCCACTTTGGTTGGGAAATGACATAAATAACTTTTTATTTAATGTAAAAGTAAAAATGACACAAACATAATATGTTTTACGAAAACAATTTTTACATGGGGTTATAAAGATCAGATGTTTGATTATAAATAGTAATTGGAAATATAAAAATATTTACTACATCATAGTATTTGTTTTATAATTTTTATACTTTAAATAAATTAAATTATTTATGACATCATGATGATGCAACGATGACCTCATTATTTAACGATTTAAATAAAATGGAATGATAATGTAATATCTAAGACCTACACATATACAGAACCTATTGGATGAGTGGATTTAGAACCCTTATCACCTTATCCTCTAATTATATCAATGTCTAACCTTTTGAATCCGAAACGCATTTTCAAATAATGTAATATTTCTTTACTTTCCAAGAGTGCCCCTCCTCTCCTCTTATAAAAGGCCCCCATCTCTACCTCTTTTTCCACACTCCCAAAGCCTTTGGCTAGGCCAAACCCTTCCCATTTTGTCTCTCCACTTCCCTCTATTACTCCTTGAAGCCTCACATTGGGCAGAAGACTTCCCAAGGAAGCCTTTGAGCTCAAACCAAAGGGGGTTACCCGATTTTAAGGTAAAGTATTCACTTGAGACCGTTTGTTTTATTTTTCTTCTCCAACCCCCTAAACTATTTTTATTTATTTATTTTGAAACAAATACAGTATCTTCAATATACTAGGATGTTGTTATAAAAAGGATTCAAGCTACACTTACACACACCTACATTTAATGCTTAAAGAACATACAGTTTCCGTGGATGGCAAAATTCAGCCTCCCGAAACGATGATTGTTCAATACTCATTTAACACCTTCAAAGGTGGCCATTATGATGTCACTATTTTTATATATGATATATAATATGTTTATTCTTTCCTTAAGCTTCTGTATTTTTCATTTATGGCATACCATTATTGTTTCCATTATGGGTAAACACGATATCTTCATTTTAGGAAGTGCGGACTACCGCCCCCTGAAAGTGATTTGATTCGTTAATACCATATGTGGGATGTGTAAAGGATAAAGTTAATGATATTATATATGTTATTATACTAGAATTATAATATACTCTTATATCATTATGATTCCATTCCAGAAATATGAAATAGAAATGGAAGTAGCGTTCATGCGTACGTACGGCTTACCGTCTCCACGAACGGTGCATTTCATTTCTTACCTCAAAATGTGATGTAAAATTATAAATACATGTATATGCTGAATATATATGATATATATGTTATCCAAATCATTAATATCATTCTGTATATAACGAACCTTTGCCCAAATTAACAACATGTAAGTGTAAGAAGTCTATTTTTGACATAAGACCCAAATACCGACAAAATGAACATTATTAACTTAAATGATTACATGATGTTCATAACATGGTATGAAAGAAATAATGAACTTGAAAATTGTTCTTAATCAAGTAGAGATTAACTCAAGTTTATTATTCAGGAGATTAAAGAACGGTCGGGTCAAGTCAGATACGAGGTATGGGACTTCGTCTCAATCTCTTTTCATTGAGGCATATTTTGTTTTATACACAACCTTCTTTTATACGGTGTATAAACCCCTTTGACTTTTACGTTTATTCAAAAGGAATATTTTTTATACGAAGCGTTTATTAAATGACAAAAGGGAATATTTTTGTCGTACATATGCGGTGACAATGACTTCTCCGCCGTCGTGACCGTTATTTGAGTTTTGGCTTCCTCTACAAGCCATACCTTCTTTTTAAAAGAAAAATAAATACCATGTTTTACTTTTCTTTTATTTTTGTATCGAAAATGGTTTTCATAATGTTTTTATATCAATGTGTTGTATTTATATCTTGTGATTAAAAGGTGGGAATGTTATGTTTACTTTATGCATGTTTTATGTGATATGATTATGTCGAGGTTCTTGGGAATTATTATGAAAACGGATGGTTCCGTGATAAACTAAGGGCGGGTGAGCCCGATATAGCTCTCCAATGCATTGGGTAACGCGAAGGAGTGAAACGTTAAGGTTTCTCCGAAGATATTTAGGGAATATACTGTTATGGGTATTCCAAACGTAACCAAGAGGGTTACTCCCTACGTAAGAATGTTATGAATGCCTCAAGTTACCTTTCTGTCTTATGATTTCTATGATTTATTCATGATTTGATGAGGTATGTTAAAGTTCTTATGTTTTATGGGTAAAGTATGATCTCATCCTTATGTATATATGTACCCATGTTTCCTTTCCATATTTTTATATCCCTTACTGAGCTTTTTATGCTCATCCCAATTTTTTTTGAAATGTTTTTCACAGGTCAAGGGAAAGGTACATGATAAGATGATAGTGTCAAGGAAGTGTCAAGAAAGAATCCATGTTTATTTTAAATATGTTTCCATTGATGGGAATGATGAATAATATCATTATGTAACCACTTTGTTTATATGTGGAATGTAATGCATGTTTAATGATCTAATTCTCTAAACCTCTAAACCTGAAAAGATCCTCAATGTGTAATCTTGTAATAACTCAAGATTAAGTAAGGTTTCAGGCTGGGGCCTTATAGTTGGTATCAAAGGGAGGTTTAGATAACTTTAGGAGTTAAGTTTCTATTAAATGATTATCCAAAAATATTTTTTTTAAATGATATAGCATTTGATGATTACCATGTTGATTCATCTAAGACATGTTTGTTAAGAATGGTTTTTCATAGAGGAAACAGAGAAGCTTTTCTAGGAAGGCATACATTGGTAAATGACCTTTCAAATCAGTATCCTGAGATGGTCAGAATCAGAACTAAACGGTTTGTTACAGTGATGGCTCAGTTTACTCAGGTGAAAAAAGTTGGTTGTTTTTATTGATGATATTTTGATATTCTCTAAAAGTAAAGAGGAGCATGAAAGACATTTAAGGGTTATCTTGCAAACCTTAAAAGAAAAGAAACAGTATGGAAAATTCAGCAAGTGTGAGTTTTGGTTGCAACAAATTTATTTCCTTGGTCACATTGTTTCTATATATGGGATAACCGTTGATCCTGCAAAAACAAAAGTTGTTGAAGAATAGCCAAGACCCACAAATGTAACTGAGATTCGTAGCTTCCTTGGTTTGGCAGACTATTACCGAAGGTTTGATAGATATTTTTCACGGTTATCTTGTCCAATTACTAAGCTAACTCGGAAGGGTGTTAAGTTTATCTGGACAAAAGAATGTGACGATTGTTTTCAGGAATTGAAAATAAGATTGGTGAATGCTCCAGTTTTGGCACTACCTTCCAGGAATGGTGAGTTTGTTATATAAAGTGATGCTTCATTGAAAGGACTTGGTTGCGTCCTAATGCAGAATGATAAGGTAATTGCTTATGCTTCACGACAGTTAAAAACTCATGAGGTAAATTACCATACACATGATTTGGAATTAGCTGCTGTTGTTTTTGCTTTAAAAATTTGGAGGCATCATTTTTATGGAGTAAAGTGTGAAATATATACCGATCACAAAAGTTTGAAGTATATATTCACTCAAAAATAATTTATAATGAGACAAAGTAGATGGCTAGAATTAATCAATGATTATGATTGTATAATTCATTACCATCCGGGAAAATCAAATAAAGTGGTCGATGCTTTGAGTCGAAAAAGTAATGCATCATTAGAAATGTTGCATTTGGAACGTGATCCTTTGGTTAAGGATTTGATGAACTTTGGCATAGAAGTTGTTGGTGCAGGAAGTTCTTTTGTTTTGTTTCAGGTATCAGTGAGATCATCTCTATCAGATAGAATCAAGCAAGCACAGAAGCAAGAAAGTGAGTTACAGAAAAAGGTAGAGCAGGTTTAGAAAGGTATGTTGCCTGAATTCAACATTGATAATGATTGCGTTTTGAGATTTGGGAAGAGATTGTGTGTGCCTTGTGATTCACAGTTGAAGAGAGAGTTGTTATTTGAAGCTCATAGTTCTCCGTTTTCAGTTCATCCTGGCATTACTAAGATGTATAGAGATCTGCAGGAGTATTACTGGTGGGATGGAATGAAAAGAGATATTGCTGATTTTACTGTGAAGTGTTTGACTTGTCAGTAGGTTAAAGCAGAGCGGTAGTTACCGAAAGGGATTCTTGAGCCTTTACCAGTGCCAGAGTGGAAATGGGAGAATATATCCATGGACTTTGTTGTGGGATTATCGAAGACACCTCGAGGTAATAATTCAATCTGGGTTATTGGTGATCGCTTGACCAAATCTGCTCATTTCCTTGTTATACGAGATAATTTTTCCCTGGATCAACTTTCCCGTTTGTATCTTAAAGAGATAGCCAGGTTACATGGAGTTCCTCTCTCTATTTTATCTGATCGTGATCCCAGGTTCACTTCTAACTTTCAGAAAGGCCTTCAGAAGTCATTGGGTAATGAATTAAATTTTAGTACAGCTTTTCATCCTCAATCAGATGGGCAGTCAGAACGAACAATTCAAACCTTGGAGGATATGCTACGTTCTTGCTCTATGGATTATTAGGGAAGTTGGGGCCAACATCTTTCTTTGGTTGAATTTTCATATAATAACAGTTTTCATTCAAGTATACAGAGGGAACCATTTCGGGCATTATATGGGAAGCAGTGTCGAACTCCAGCTTTCTGGGATGAAGTGGGTGAAAGGAAGTTGATGGGACCAGAATTGGTAGAGGAGATGGGAGAAAAAGTTCAGCCGATTCCTAAGCACATGAGAACAGCTCAGAGCAGGCAGAAGAGTTATGCGGATAACCGGAGGAAGGATCTATCTTTCGAGGTAGGTGATCATGTTTTTCTCAAAGTATCACCACATAAAAGTGTGATGCGATTTGGTAAGAAAGGAAAGATTTGTCCAAGGTTTATTGGACCATATGAAATTTTTGAGAGAGTTGGATCAGTTGCATACCGAGTGGATTTACCTCCGAGATTATCTCAGGTACACAATGTTTTTCACGTTTCGATGTTGAGAAAGTATATGCCAGATCCATCTCATGTTTTGAGTCCAGAGGAAGTTCAGCTGGAAGAGAACCTATCTTATGAGGAACAACCGGTCTAGATTCTTGACCACAGGGAGAAAGTGTTACGGAATATGGTGATTAATCAGGTAAAGGTTTTGTGGAAAAACCACATGATGGAAGAGGCAACATGGGAATCTGAAAATGCAATGAGGGATAAGTACCCCCATTTATTCGATAAGTAAATATATTGCGGGGACGCAATTTTCTAAAGGGGGGGGGGAGGATGTAACATCCCAAGTAAGTAATGAATAATAGATATTTTTATCTATGTCTATTAATGAATTATATAGTGTTTTAGAGGCTTAAAATGAAAATAAATCCAATCTTAAGCATGGAATACACTAATATTCTTAAAAGATTGTTTTACTGCCTTTTGATGGAAAACCATTTTTAAATCAATATTTTGACAATTTTATAATCTATATTTGTAAAAATAAACATATTCATTATTATTGGGAAATTGAAATTTACTTTGTGTGATATTTTGGTATTTTTCTGACAATGTTCATTTTTAATGAATAGTGAAAAATACTGCATTTTACATCAAAACTGCTTTTTAATCTATTTTATTTATATTATTATATTTTATTTTGAATTTTTTTTGAAGTGGAATTAGAATATATTTTTACCATTTAATCCAATGGTGGACATTGGAATCAATTTCACTTTGAAATTGGACTTAAACTAGTGTCAATCTTTTGATACTTATTGTTTCATAAAAACAGGCTTTTTGTCATGACAACGGGAATTAATTATTAAATTAATTAATGTGACTTATATGTTTTGAATTTTTTAAAATAGACTTCATTTTTGAATTCGGAATATCAAATATAGC
This sequence comes from Viscum album, assembly GCA_963277665.1. NCBI lineage: Eukaryota > Viridiplantae > Streptophyta > Magnoliopsida > Santalales > Viscaceae > Viscum > Viscum album. Next base: position 1,101,206,086 of record OY728157.1, read on the forward strand.
ATAGGGTTAATATTTGGTAATTTTCTGAAAAACTTCAATTTTTGAGGAATACTGAAACCACTAAGTGGTACTTATAAAAACAGATTTTCCGTTTATATGAAATTTTGCCATTATTGTGTTTTGAATTTCAAAAATCCGACATACATGGTTTTCATTAAGAAGTAAAATGTGGTTCAATGAGATTAAAATAATTTTTTGGTGAATAGTAACTTATTACGTTTTTAATCGCGATTAGTGGTAATTAGTGTAGTTTAAGGTAAAAATAATGCTTTAATAATATGAGATGAGCTTGACACATGTCCTACCATCATTGGTTGTGTCATGGCCGACCACGAAAAGCCATGGGTCAACTTGGGGACCCCATGGAGCCACTTTGGTTGTGAAATGACATAAATCACTTTTTATTTAATGTAAAAGTAAAAATGACACAAACATAATATGTTTTACGAAAACAATTTTTACATGGGGTTATAAAGATCAGATTTTTGATTATAAATAGTAATTGGAAAGATAAAAATATTTACTACATCATAGTATTTTTTTATAATTTTTAGACTTTAAATAAAATAAATTATTCATGACATCATGATGATGCAGCGATGACCTCATTATTTAACGATTCAAATAAAATGGAAATATAATGTAATATCTAAGACCTACACATGTCCAAAACCTACTGTATGAGTGGATTTCGAACCCTTATCACCTTATCCTTGAATTATATCAATGTGGGACCTTATGAATCCGAAACTCTTTTTAAAATAAAGTAATATTTCTTTACATTCCAAGAGTTCCCCTCCTCTCCTCTTATAAAAGGCCCCCACCTCTACCTCTTTTTCCACACTCCCAAAGCCTTTGTCTCGGCCAAACCCTGCCCATTTTGTCTCTCCACTTCCCTCTATTACTCCTTGAAGCCTCACTTGGGGCAGAAGACTTCCCAGGGAATCCTTTGAGCTAAAATGAAAGGGAGTTTCCCGATTTTAAGGTAAAGTCTTCACTTGAGACCGTTTGTTTTATTTTGCTTCTCCAACCCCCTAAACTCTTTTTATTTATTACTTTTGTAACAACTACAGTATCTTAAATATACTAGGATGTTGTTATAAGAAGTATTCAAGCTACACTTACACACACCTACATCTAATGGTTAATGAACATACGGTTTCCGTGGATGGCGAAATTCTGCCTCCCGAAACGATGATTTTTCAATACTCATTTAACACCTTCAATGGTGGCCATTATGATGCCACTATTTTTATATATGATATATAATATGTTTATTCTTTCCTTAAGCTTCTTTATTTTTCATTTATTTCATTCCATTATTGTTTCCATTATGGGTAAACACGATATCTTCATTTTAGGAAGTGCGGACTACCGCCCTCTGAAAGTGATTTGATTCGTTAATACCATATGTGGGATGTGTAAAGGATAAAGTTAATGATATTATATATGTTATTATACTGGAATTATAATATACTCTTATATCATTATGATTCCATTCCAGAAATACGAAATAGAAATGGAAGTAGCGTTCATGTGTACGTACGGCTTACCGTCTCCATGAATGGTGCATTTCATTTCTTACCTCTAAATGTGATGTAATATTATAAATACATGTATATGCTGAATATATATGATATATATGTTATCAAAATCATTAATATCATTCTGCATATAACGAACCTTTGACCAAATTAACAACATGTAAGTGTAAGAAGTCTATTTTTGACTTACGAACCAAATACCGACAAAATGAACATTATTAACTTAAATGATTACATGATGTTCATAACGTGGTATAAAAGGAATAATGAACCTGAAAAATTTTCTTAAGAAAGTAGAGAATAACTCAAGTTTATTATTCAGGAGATTAAAGAATGGTCGGGTCATGTCGGATATGAGGTATGGGACTTCGTCTCAATCTCCATTCATTGAGGCATATTTTGTTTTATACACAACCTTCTTTTATATGGTGTATAAACCCCTTTGACTTTTAAGTTTATTCAAAAGGAATATTTTTTATACGAAGTGTTTACTAAACGGAAAAAGGGAATGTTTTTGTCATACATATGCAGCGACAACGACTTCTCCGCCGTCGTGACTGTTATTTGATTTTTGGCTTCCTCTACAAGCCATACATTCTTTTTAAAACAAAAATAAATACCATGTTTTACTTTTCTTTTATTTTGGTATCGAAAATTGTTTTCATAATGTTTTTATATCAATGTGTTGTATTGATATCTTGTGATTGAAAGGTGGGAATGTTATGTTTCCTTTATGCATGTTTTATGTGATATGATTATGTTGAGGATCTTGGGAATTATTATGAAAATGTGTGGTTCCGTGATAAACTAAGGGCGGGTGAGCCCGATATAGCTCTCAAATGCATTGGGTAACGTGAAGGAGTAAAACGTTAAGGTTTCTTTGAATAGATTTAAGGAATATACTGTGATGGGTATTCCAAACGTAACCAAGAGGGTTACTCCCTACGTAAGAATGTTATGAAAGACTCAAGTTACCTTTATGTCTTATGATTTCTATGATTTATTCATTATTTGATGAGGTATGTTAAAGTGCTTATGTTTTATGGGTAAATTATGATCTCAACCTTATGTATATATGTACCCATGTTTCCTTTCCATATTTGTATATCCCTTACTGAGATTTTTATGCTCATCCCAAGTTTTTTTGAAATGTTTTTCACAGGTCAAGGTAAAGGTACATGATAAGATGATAGTGTCAAGGAAGTGTCAAGAAAGAATCCATGTTTATTTTAAATATGTTTCCATTGATGGGAATGAAGAATACTATCTTTATGTAACCACTTTGTTTATACGTGGAATGTAATGCAAGATTTATGATCTAATTCTCTAAAACTCTAAACCTGAAAAGATCCTCAATGTGTAATCTTGTAATAACTCAAGATTAAGTAAGGTTTAAGGCAGGGGCCTTATACTTTTTATCTCTCATCAACTCTTTTTCTGAATGTTGAAGTGACGCCTTTAGGCTGTCAAATTTATGCAGGGGTACTTTTTAACCCAAATTTTATTCATGGGGATAATCTTGTACTCTTTGAATATGTCGTTCTATGAATATGTGTGAATAACCTCTGATTGTTTTACACTTAATATCCACTTATATTTGGTGTATTCGTTTGTCACACATAATTATGAAATTGATTTATCCTTAAACCAAGGATATCGTCTTTGTAAGGGTCTTCGTCTCAATCTCCATTCATTGATGCATATTTTGTTTTATACACAACCTTATTTTATACGGTGTATAAACTCCTTTGACTTTTACATTTATTCAAAAGGAATATATTTTCTACGAAGCGTTTTACTAAACTACAAAAAGGAATGTTTCTTTTTACGTACGCGGTGACAACGACCTTTTTTGCCGCAGTGAGTATTATTTGATCTTTAGATTCCTCAACAAGCTATAATGTTTTTAAAATAGAATAAATACCATATACTTCTTTTTGTATTTTGGTATTGAAAATGGTTTTGATAAAGGATTGTACTATGTCAATATATTTAAATGATATATTGTGATTGAAATGTGGAAATGTTATCATTCCATTATGTTGGTTTTATGTGTTATAATTTTATAATGGTACATGGACATTTTACAGGTGGTTACGTGATAAACCATATGACGGGTGGTACCGTGAATACCAGGACGGGTGGTTACGTTATAACCTCCAATGCATTGGGTATGGAAGTCGGCCGTATGGCTATTCCATTATGTATGTATGGAAGTTGGCCGAATGGCTATTCCATTACGTGATATGTGTGGAAGTCGACCTTATGGTTTTTCCACATAAGTATGTTTATGTCCCAAGTTACCTTTATATGTTATGTGATCTTTATTTGGGTTTTATGGTAATATTTTGGTTACAGAAGGCTAAGTAATGAACTTTTAATCAGTGAAGAGTTTTTTACTACTTTTAAAGGGTGAAAAGTATTACTTTGTTAAAGTATACATGGTTTACTTGTTGTTTTGAAAAAACTAACATTTTTCATTCTTTGTGTATCCCTTACTGAGGTTTTTATGCTCATCCCATGTTTTTGAAATGTTTTCACAGGACATAACGTGGAATAGGGTCAAGGATGGGATCAAGGGAAAGTCATGCTACCAAAAACATGGAACTAGACATGTTTCGTTTTAAGAGTTTTTATTTTATGGAAACTTAGTAGAAGTTTCTGCTTTGTAATCTTTTCAGATGTAATAGTTATGTCCTAATTCTCTAAAACTCTAAACCTGAAAAGATCCTCAATGTGAATTAATAATTTAATCAATATTAAGTAAGGTTTAAGGCTAGGGCCTTATAGTTGGTATCAATGTTCGGTTTAGATAACTTTAGATGTTAGGGTATTCATTAAGCATAAGGGACATTACCATAATAGTGAGGATTTCAGAAAGAGTCATAGTTTTTAGATAAAGTGAATGAGTAAGTATATCTTCCACATTAGTACATGATGGTTCTGTTGATATACTCACACTGAAATTTCTGTTTTTAGTGAATGGATGGACTTAACAGGCACCAAAGAGACAATAGGTTTGAAGGAAACTGTGGTGGTTCTCTGATTAAGATACTAGATAAAATGGAGGATTCAATGAGGAAACTCATGGTTGTTCTAAACCAACTATCAAGGAGTCATGATCAACCACTTGAACCTTGGTATGTTTTTTAATGCATCATGTACGAGATGACCAATCGATGTGGAAGTTCAGGTAATAATTATAAAGGTAACCATTAGAGTTTATATGATCCTTACTTTTGAGGTAATTATGGGTTACTCTATGATATGATGGAAAATGAAAGGCATGAGATAAACATGAGGTTAAAATATGTTAGGATTTTATTGAATATTTTATCTCATTTTGGGGAATTTTTTAAGATTTATATAGTTTTGGAAAAAGGACAACACGCAGACCGTGTGACAACCCGTCGCGTCGGACAAAGCTGCGGGAATCGAACCCACAACCAAAGTGCAACTGGTATTTATCGCCTACCACTGGACTACTTGAAGTCCCTGGTCAGTTTGACTGATTCATTTTAGTTAGATGATTTTAGGAATCAAGAGTTTGTTTATTTTGGGTTATTTATGAAAATGATTAACCTATAATGGAGGATATATGATTAGGGTAATTTCTTTTCAATACGAGACATTAGGAGCAACTGATGTTGTTTGGTGATAAATGTTAGGATTTAACTTGGATGACTATGTGACTAAATCCGTCAAATATTTGGGTTTTAATCATAGTTTGTTTTACTTGGAAGAATTTTATGGACAAATTGTTTATCTGATGGTCCTCATTGAACTTTGGGTTTTGTTGGACAAATTTTGGAGATTAAGAATAGATATGATTTTTTAACGGATTATCCTTTTTGGGTATTATCTGATCTTGTACTAACCTTTTTGGTTTTGGTTTTGGTTAGAGTCTAAAGAAATGGGAAGTATATAGTTCTCTATTTTGGATTAGTTGATTCTCTAGAAATTGATTATAGTACTCTTAATATGAACAAGTCTTCCTAAATACTCATCTTTTGGAGAAAATATGAGTTTGTGTAAGGAATCTAATAAAAGTTGAAAGTCAACATGATAAGTGATTATATTTCCTTATGAATAAATTCCTCAATAAAAAGTAACATAAAACAAAAATGTTGTCTATTAACTTTTCCTACTGGGGAATCGAATACCGTTTAACCCATCACAAGTTTGTGATTTTCTTATGGTTAACTTTCTCCTAGACATGTTTACTATCACTCTCCCTCAAGAACATGACCCTTTGCTTTTTCTTCCATGTCAATGTTTTCCTACATGGAATCCTATTATGGGTTAACTCGGGTGACCTTTGTACTTAACTTTCTTTATTTTAAAGTGATTGTTTTACGGACTCTTGTTCCAATGTGGGACTTTCAAGGGTGTTTCCAAGCTCAATTTTAAAATTGCGAGGACGCAATTCCCAAAAGGGGGGAAGGATGTAACACCCTAGGTAAATAAAGAATATGAAATTTTTTTATTTATCCAAATTTGTGAATAAAATATTAGTATTACATTAAAGGGGATGCTATGCTCGATGGCGTACCCAACATGCAACAACGAGTTTCTTGGGATTCATACGTTGCACTCTAATAATAAAATAATATTATTTTAAATAGTAGTTAACGCCTAGCCGTTGTAATGGCAGGAATGAACAGAACTAACTACTAAATGATTATATATGTTTGTCAAATATTTTTACTTTTTACAATAAATGATAGAGTATTAAAAATGCGAATGAATCCAATTTTAAGCGTAAACATTCTAATATTCTTTAAAAGGTCGATTAACCACCTTTTGATGGCAAACCTCTTTTAAATCCACTTTTTGACAATTTTATGTGTTATATTTGACAAAATAAAATTCTTATTTAGAATCGGGACATCAAAATTTACCTTGTGTAAATTTTTGGCATTTTTCCGAAAATGTTCAATTTTTAATGAATAGTGAAAAATGTTGTATTTTAATTCAAAACCTCTTTTTAATCTAATTTATTTATATGATTAGATTATATTTTAAATTGTTTTTAAAGTGAAATTAGAATATATTTCTACAATTTAATCCAAAAGTGGTCGATGGAATTAATTTCACTTTGAAATCGGACATAAACTAGTGTCAATCTTTTGATACATTTTGTTTCATAAAAACACGCTATTTGATTTGACAGTGGGAATTAATTATTAAATTAATTAATGCAACTTATATGTTTTGAATTTTGTAAAATAGACATCATTTTTGAGTTCGGAATATCAAATATAGATTAGGGTAAAATTTTGGTAATTTTCTGAAAAACTTCAATTTTTGATGAATAGTGAAACCACTAAGTGGTACTTATAAAAAGTGATTTTTCATTTAAATGAAATTTTACCACTTTTGGGTTTTGAATTTCCAAAATCCGACATACACGGTTGTCATTAAGAGGTAAAATGTGGTTCAATGAGATTAAAATAATTTTTTGGTGAATAGTAACTTTTAAGTTCTTATTCGCGATTAGAAGTAATTTGTGTAGTTAAAGGTAAGAATAATGTTTTAATAAAATGAAATGACCTAGACACATGTCCTACCCTCATTGGATGTTTCCTGGCTAACCAAGAAAATCCATGGGTCAACTTGGGGACCCAATTGAGCCACTTTGGTTGGAAAATGACATAAATACCTTTTTATTTAATGTTAAAGTAAAAATGACACAAACATGAGATGTTTTACTAAAACAATTTTACATGGGGTTATACAAGTCATATTTTTGACCATAAATAGTCATGTAAAAGATAAAAATATTTCCTACATAATAGGATTTTTTTTATATTTTTTAGACGTTAAATAAATTAAATTATTTATGAAATCATGATGATGCACCGATGACCTCATTATTTAACGATTTAAATAAAATGGAAAGATAATGTAATATCTAAGACCTAAAAATGTCCAAAACCTATTGGATGAGTGGATTTCGAACCCTTATAACCTTATACACGAATTATATCAATGTGTGACCTCTTAAATACGAATATCATTTTAATATAAAGTGACTTTTCTTTACTTTCCAAGAGTGCCCATCCTCTTCTCTTATAAAAGGCCCCCAACTCTACCTCCTTACCCACACTCCCAAAGACTTTGGCTCGGCCGACCCCTTCCCATTTTGTCTCTCCACGTCCCTATCTTACTCCTTGAAGCCTCACTTTGGGAAAAAGTCTTCCCAAGGAAGCCTTTGAGCTCAAACCAATGGGAGTTACCCGATTTTAAGGTAATGTCTTCAGTTGAGTCCTTTTGTTTTATTTTTCCTCTCCAACCCCCTAAAATCATTTTATTCATTTCTTTTGTAACAACTCCAGTATATTAAATATACTAGTATGTTGTTATAAGAAGGATTCGAGATACACTTACACACACCTACATTTAATGGTTAAAGAACATATTGTTTCCGTGGATGGCGAATTTCTGCCTCACGAAACGATGATTCTTCAACACTCATATTACACCTTCAAAGGTGGCCATTAAGATGTCACTATATTTATATATGATATATAATATGTTTATGTTTTACTTATGCTTCTGTATTTTTATTTTTTGTCATACCTTTATGGTTTCCATTGTGGGTAAACACGATAATTTCATTTTAGGAAGTGCGGACTACCGCCCCCTCAAAGTGATTTGATTCGTTAATGCCATATGTGGGACGTATAAAGGATGGATTTAAAGTTATTATATATGATTTTGTCCTGGAATTATAATATACCTCTAAATAATTATTATTTCTTTCCATTAAAGTATGAGATAGAAATGAAAGTATCGTTCATGCGTACGTACGGCTTACCGTCTCCATGAACGGTGCATTTCATTTCTTATCCCCAAATGTAATGTACTATTATAAGTACATGTATATAATAGATATATATGATGAATGATACATATTAATGATGAATATAATTCTGGAGTTAAAATATACATACCTCTCATTTAGTTTTAATTCCATTAATATGACAAATAAATGAAAGTAGCGTTCATGCGTACGTACGGCTTACCGTCTCCATGAACGGTGCATTTCATTTCATACCTCTAAATGATTATGTAATATTATAAATACATGTATATTCTGGATATATATGATATATATGATATCCAAATCATGAATATCATTCTGGATATAATGAACCATTGACCACACGAACAACATGTAATTTTAAGAAGTTCACTTTCGACTTAAGAACCAAATATCGACAAAACAAACATCATTAACTTAAATGATTACATAATGTTCATAAAATGTAAATAAGTGATATTAAAGGAATAATGAACTTGAAAAATGTTCTTAAGCAAATAGAAATTAACTCATGTTTATTATTCAGGATGATAAAGAACGATCGATTCAAGTCGGACCTGAGGTAAGGGATCTTACTCCTCTCTTTCTTTTTACGTACACTCTTTTATGTCATTGATTTTAAGATCATCTTTATTATGATTGGGATGTTATTTTATATTACTCCTAATGTACTTTTTATGTTCATGTGGTGAGAGACCCTATTATCTCTCATCAATCCATTTTGGAAGTTTTGAGTGGCGCCGTTAGGCAGCCGAAGTTTCGTAAGAGATCCAACCTCTCTCTTTCTTTTTATGTACTGTCATTTATGTCATTTCTTTTAAGCCCATATTTATTATGATTGGGGTTGTTATTTTATATTGCTCATACTTTAATTTTTATTTTCGTATTATGGGAGACCCTATTTGATCTCATAAATCAATTTTTGGAAGTTTTCAGTGGCGATGTTAGGCTACCGAGTTTTTGTAAGGGATTTTTCATCTCACTTTTATTCCCGTGAGATTTATGCTACATCTACCACAATTTCCTTTGAGTGGTGTATATACTTCCCGTTATTTTTCACATTGTGTAATATACATTCATTTATGAGTATTTACATCAATGTTGTATTGTCCTTCTTTTGTGGGGTGCATGTCTCGAAAGATACCCATGTCGTTAAGGGAACCTTTCACCCTCCTCTTTTTGTAGAAGACATCTTTTATTATGTCTTTTAATTAACATAATATTATGTTGGGATATGTTCTTATATATCCTTATTGATCTAAATTTTATGTCCATGTGATGAGATACCCTTTTTATCCCTCATCAACTCGTTTTCTGAATTTTGAAGTGACGCCTTTAGGCTGTCAAATTTTTGCAAGGGAACTTTTTAACCCAAATTTGATTCGTGGGGATAAACTTGTACTCTTTGAATATGTCGTTCTATGAATATGTGTGAATAACCTCTGATTTTTTACACTTAATATCCACGTAAATTTGGTGTATAATTTTTTCACACATAATTATGCAATTGATTTATCCTTAAACCAAGGATATCGTCTTTGTAAGGGTCTTTGTCTCAATCTCCATTCATTGAGGCATATTTTGTTTTATACACAACCTTATTTTATATGTTGTATATACCCCTTTTACTTTTACGTTTATTCAAAAGGAATTTTTTTTCTAAGAAGAGTTTTACTAAACGAAAAAAAGGAATGTTTCTTTTTTCGTACTCAGTGACAACGACCTTTTTCGCCGCCGCGAGTATTATTTGATCTTTGGCTTCCTCAACAAGCCGTAATGTTTTTAAAATAGAATAAATACCATATACTTCTTTTTGTATTTTGGTATTGAAAATGGTTTTGAGAAAGGATTCTATTATGTCAATATATTTAAATGATATATTGTGATTGAATTGTGGAAATGTTATCATTCCTTTATGTTGGTTTTATGTGTTATAATTTTATAATGGTACTTGGACATTTTTCGGGTGGTTATGTGATAAACCATATGACGGGTGGTGCCGTGAATACCAGGATGGGTGGTTACATTATAACCTACAATGCATTGGTTATGGAAGTCAGCCGTATGTCTATTCCATTAAGTATGTATGGAAGTTGGCCGAATGTCTATTCCATTAAGTCATATGTGTGGAAGTCGACCTTATGGTTATTCCACTTAAGTATGTTTATGTCCCATGTTACCTTTATATGTTATGTGATATTTATATGCGGTTTATGGTAATCTTTTGGTTACCGAAGGGTAAGTAATGAACTTTGAATTAGTGAAGAGTTTTTTACTACTTCGAAAAGGTGAAAAGTATTACTTTGTTAAAGTTTACAGGGTTTACTTGTTGTTTTGAAAAAACTAATAGTTTTCATTCATTGTGTATCCCTTACTAAGCTTTTTATGCTCATCCCAAGTTTTTGAAATGTTTTCACAAGACTTAACGTGGAATAGGGTCAAGGATGGGTTCATGGGAAATTCATGCTACCAAAAACATGGAACTAGACATGTTTCGTTTTAAGAGTTTTTATTTTATGGAAACTTAGTAGAAGTTTCTACTTTGTAATCTTTTGAGATGTAATAGTTATATCCTAATTCTCTAAAACTCTAAACCTGAAAATATCCTCAATGTTAATTATTAATTTAATTCAATATTAAGTAAGGTTTAAGGATGGGGCCTTATAGGAAATTAGGGTTTAATCATTCTAATTCATGTTAAATGAGGTTTTATTCATGATCTATGTGAAATGAGCCTTAGCTCATGCTAATATCATGTTAAATGTTGTTTCCAAATTTCAATGTTATGATAATCATCCTATATAATGCCTTTATGTTCATGTTTGATTAATAATCCACTGATATACCTATTGTCTAACATGTATTGTATTATTCATGTTATTCCTTGTTTACTCAATTATTGGGGTTTATATCTCACCATTTTCTTATGCATGTCATTATGTTATCCTATGCAATGCTAAGTAGGAGATAATTTGGTGGTCATGTAAGAGATGTTTTCAATAAATATGTTGTGTTTCATGTGTTATGTCTTTATGTAATGATCATAATCCCAAAATTAACTAAACTTATAGATCTTATATGTTGTATCAAGTGATTATTTCAAGTCATAAATCATGTTTATGTGTGTAATAAAAAAATCACGTTTGTTATATTGTTTATAGCCACTTATAATTATACTTCTAGTAAACTGGAATTGTAGTGTAACCAAGTCATTCATATGTAGTAGCATGAGTATCTCAAGTGTCAATGGATTTCATTCCTAGTATCACAAGAACAAGGGTCTCTATGCCTATTGTCATTATATTTGGTTATTCATACATGAATCATAATAGTAAGGGTCTTAATGATCGTATGTCATATTCATAATGGTTACCATTCCCACTATCTATCAACAGGTTCTCTGTTTGCATATCAGAAATGTAGGGTCATCATAACCATATCATGGAAATAGGGTCACTATGCATGAATAATATCAGTATGTTTCACCATACACATATCATTACAATTGGTCTGCTATGTGAAAAATACCATAATATAGTGGGTTTTACCATGTATTATAATTCACAATGGCCTCAATTCTTGTATAGCAATATAGGGTCTCTATACGTGTACCACATCTGTAGGGTCACCATGCCCATGTATAACTTTCCATAATAAACACTATGGCTGTTTATAATAATTTATATGGGTTATCAGGGCCATATCATATTGTGTAATAGATCTCATTCCCATATATATTTATATATCATAATTTGTCAATAGTAATTAGTAATGTCATATGGGTAATTGAATGTTAATCATTATTCATCATTAACAAGGGTGTCAAAGTTGTTTTATTTAACAATGTGTCATGGGAGTACTACTCAGATCTATATAATAAATTATATAATTGAAAGTATGGTAACCATTCTACTAAACTGAAAATACAAATTATCAACTATGATATCACAATTCATAAGATATACTAAACACAACAGTATATATTTTGGTTACATAATTATGATGCTAAAAAAATCATATAATGTGTGTAGTTAGTGGGATGGTTCACATTGACGGTGGAGAACTCTAGAAACTTGTAGGATTTATTAGTGTAATTGGGATCAAGAATGGGGAAGACAATTAAATAAAGATTCATTTTAGTGGTGATTCTTTGTGAACTGATGTGCGGATCACAATGAATATCATAAAATGTATCAACATTTAGGGATAAGTAATTTCCCAACTAATATAATCATATAGAGTATAACTCATCCAGTATTTTCATGTGGTTTTTTATAGTTTAGATTAAAATAGAATAATATATGAAATATAATAATATAAGGCATAAGAAACTACACATAAATATCACTGTAGATAAGAAGACATGAAAAGGCCATCTAAGATCAATGTATCACTGAAAGGTGGATGGGTAGATTTGTGATATATATTTATTTTTATATTCTCTATATTTTATAAAAACAATCACATTATATTAAATAATTATTAAATTTTTGAAAACAACAAATTTAGAAATCTATAAAAACTTAAGGATTTATAAAATTCATTACTCAATAAGAGTATCTATTCCTTGGTATGGTTTGGAAATAATCCAATACCACACAATACACTAGAAAAAAAATTGTGGATAATAAATTTTGGAAATACAATTACACTTGTGAAGAAGTATGATCATCATAATAGTTCTTGTGATTCTTATAGGAAGAATTATGTAAAATATTCTTTTTATTGTGTATAAAAAAAATTCATGCATTGGTTTCAAACATGTCATTGTTATTCTTTTACAACATTAACTTTTGTAAATCATTTGAATTCAATTCTTAACTTTCCTACCCATGAAAAGGTATGAAGAACCTTTCTGGATTTTGATTGAAAAAATAGTTCGATTCTCTAGTATGATTCTTTATTCTAAAAAATAGATAAGAAAATAATACTCGAGAAACAATCTTGGTCCACTTCCCTCATTCACCATAAATTTTAGCCTAATGGCTCGGTATAATCTGGTAACATCATTCTTATTATTATTCATTCTAAAAAACATGCTCAAGATATCAATTTCCAAAATCATTATATCTCTACTCAAAATTTCAACACTCTCTTTCCCTCCACACGAGAACAATATATTCATTTTAAGAAAGTACATTGTACTTCGATTTATTTATAATAGAAGAAAAATAGGGTTGGGTGGGAATAAAAGTTCACTTTTATTTTCAACCATATTTTCTTAATCTAAATTTTCACACTTATTTAAACTTCATTAATGACAATTTCATCACTTCTCAACTCTTCTTGATTTTCCTTAAATCAAATCTAATCTTATCAAAACATCTTCTAGTATTGAACATAATAACATTTCTTTAGTCGGATAAAAAAGTTGATCTAATACTTTTATTCATTATAATTAAACTTATGGTCACCCTAATATTTTTAACCCAATTTTAAAAACATTGGAACTTATAATTTATCATTTTAATTCATTTAAAAAATTGATATACATGAAATAAATATTATATTAAAAAAAATTATACTTTTTTAGTCGTTAAATGCTTATGATAAACATCATCACAACATCTACTGGTTTTAGAACACCCATTAAAACACTTATATAAATTTATTCTAAACAATTCTCCCTTTCATCGAATGTTCATAAATTATAAAGGAAAATGACCATGCATATGTTGAATTCTAGTGTATAATGATTCATCGATTTCATCATTCGTATAAGGTATTTGTCTTCGATTACTTCCAATGTATTGACTTCACTTATAGTTCAATGAATCTTGACCCATAAGTAAAAATACAATGATTTTCCAAAAATGGTTTAATGAATTGTTGGGCATCATAAGATTGATAATTCTCTAAACTCTTCTCATGAATAAGTGTCAAAAACTATCACAAAATTATCATTTTCAATAGTTTATGTGAATATAAATGAAAAACTCTTCTAAATTTCAACTAATATAACACTTAATTATATGTCTTGGTATTTCCAATACAATATATAGTGGATGAGTGTTATAATTTTTACAATAGATCTTTGGGACACCGTGTCTAATGGGATGATTTCAGCATCATCTTCTTTCTTCAATAGATTAATTATTTGATGGATTTCATTGTTAATTGTATCATATAGTTTGATATATCATCCAATCCTATTGATATATCAATTAGAAAAAAAATAAAAAAATTACCACATTTTTCTTTAAATATTACCTTGTATTATGTTGTCTTTGCGATGTTGAGAGTGTTTGGATTAGCATAACATCATCTGAATTAATACAACAAACACATATTCTCTCCCTTTCTATTACAAATCCTGGATCACAAGTTTATCAAAAAAAATAGGATATTGAAGACATACAAAATATAATAACATCATAAAATTTCCTTCCATGGTATTGAAACACATTCAAACTCAAATAAAATTCTATATAATAATAATAAAACCATTATAGACGCAATTTGAGTTCTAAAAAAACATCACCCTGATTACTACTCCAAAACCTATAACTAAGACCAATGTATTTTATCATCACAATTACATCTAATCCTCTTGGTATGATAGTCAGTTCTTAAGATCACCAATATGTATAAATTAAATTTCCTTCACGTAATGAAAAAATACAATACAATCATCATAAACAGTTTCTGTCATCTAAAAAAACATTCATCCAACTTGGTCTTAATAAAATTTCCATTTGGATTATTATATCAACTAGGGTTCATAAATTAATGACCATTGTAATCTCTACCTATAGATCATTAATCAAAATATTTAACTGAACAAGATGGAACTCATTGTAGGAAATAAGAACCATTGATAAAAACAATGTTGTATAGAAGTAGTGACATTAAAAGCCTCTTATTCAAACATTAAATCATTATTACTCTCCCATATATTCATTATTCTAATAAAAAAAGCATCCTAAAACCAATTCAACAAAACTATCAAAATACTTCACACACAAGAACTTGAAAAATTCATGGGTAACACACAACTCCACCTAAATACATGATTCCATAAAGATTTATCCCATAAGAATGGATATATTTTTAAAACATCATTTTTAGGCCATATGAAAATGATTCCTAAAAAATATGATATAGGGGAAATATACACATACCTAAACCTTGGAGATAATGTGGTGGGATATCTATGTTCACATTTAGATAAAAATGTGTCCTTCGGTAATGGTTTTGAGAATATGGCTGCAAATTGTTCTGATGTAGGAACATATTATATCTTGAGTTCATTATTATCCACATTATCATGGATTAAATGATATTTCATATCAGTATGTTTTGAATGATGATGTTTTAATAGATTTTTTGAAAGGTTTATTACACTTGGATTATATAAATCCCTGATAAAAGGTTACTTCATATCAATATATATGTCTCCCTACTAGGTCTTCCACTAAATATGTTCTCTAGTGCCTTGAGTTATAGATACAAACTCATCTTCAATCAATCTATGAGTTATTGAGTTTATTTTCATAGTATCTAAAAGTAAACAACATTCTCAAAGAATGAAAACTCCCCAATATGTGGATATTCTATCATCTATAAAAAATTCAAAAAAATCATCCATATAACCAAATTTAAAAAAAATTATTAACTTTTGATTCTGATTCCAAAATCTATTGGGAATTTGATATATATGATATTTCTTTTTCTAGAAAATATTTGTGAAACCCTTGGAGAACATTAGAATCTTCAATATAATTTAACTATATAAAACATATATAGTCTTGAGAAATTTAGTTATACCAATCATCCAATCACCTTTTAGAACTCTTTAATTTCAGCATCTTTACCTTCTCCATATTTATTCAACATGGATTTCATTTCAATTAATTTTGAAACTTGTTTTTAATTTTCCATTCCAAAGGACTTATGAATATACATAGAATATATTTCTTAATAATAAAAAATATATAACCTTGTTTTTATATTTTTAACTCTATAAATAATTTCCAATCACCAACCCCAGACATTCCAAACAACTTTTTCATCTATTTAATAATCCTCACATATGTTATTTTATCATTCAATGAAATTTAAATATCCCCAAAACATAATCTAATAATGATGGAAGTATCCTAACTGTAAAAGATTTATAGATTACTATCAACTCTTCCTTTCTTAATGTTATTGTTTTTTAGGAAGGTATCTAATTTGGAATATCATTCCCTCATATATTTACTTATACTGTACAAGTATTTCATCATTTCTCACACATTACACTCATCCTTTTAATCAAACATCCAAATGGTTTTCCAATATAAAAATCTTCATTAAGTTCTCAATTAAAAAATCCTAATAGTATATCCCTATGATAAATTTTATAAAATAATGGTTCACCAATTTAATGAATTATTTTATCTGTTTTTAACCATTTACGTAGAGAAAATGCCTCATCAAAATCAATAACATCATTCTTTAGTAACTGTTACAATCCAACAATTTTTTTTCTTAACACATCGCCATATTCCTTAATCATTTTCCATAACAACCAATACATACCTATAAAAAATACATTTGGTTTAGGTATGCATTTTTTATTATCATATTTCATAGTATGACCAAAATCATTATTCCCAACATGTAGCCTCCCTAGTTTCTCAACTGAATTACTAACATTTTCTGTCCAAAAAAAATAAATATAAAGAAGTATGTGTGATGAAGATTTCACTTCTTCTAGTTTAATTATTTATATGTTGTCTAGAAATAGTATTTTGGGCCTACACACATTTTATCCTAGTAGGTTTATATGTAAGAAATTCTTCCTCATCAATAAAAATGTTTTTGTCAACTTTTACCACTTATCTAGAATCACAGTTGTTGGAATAACTTTCATGTGGCATAATAAAAACATTTCAAAGATCATGAAATTCTTCGTATATATGTGTTTCTATTGAATCATTCTATAATTTTTCAAACACAGTTAAAACAAAAAAAATAAACAATTCCCCCAATTTATTTGATGAAACAAATATATCCTCTTCTATCTATAGAATACTGAAGAAGATTCCATCATCACCTATGTGGTCAAAATTCCTATGATTTCCAACATTATTCTTTATGATGTGGGGACTCATAAAAACTAATAAATGATTCAAACATCTATTTTAATCATAAAACATTTAAAATGGTGTAATATCATAACCTTGTAAGTAAAAACACTAATTTTGAAAATAATATGTTGTTCTAATTACTTGTACATAGAAGGAGTGAGAAATTTAATTCACTATAAATATTTTATGCACTCTCTCAACTATTCTTTTATTCAGCCTTTTAGAAACAAAAAATTGTTGAGGTGTGCATCGTTTACTAAATAAGTGACAAATTTCATGTTTTTCCAGATAATATATTATATATTAATCCTTTTACTCACCAATATTCTCTATTCTCAACTTCATCACATAATTCCCACATTCCTTCT
This sequence comes from Viscum album, assembly GCA_963277665.1. Lineage (NCBI taxonomy): Eukaryota > Viridiplantae > Streptophyta > Magnoliopsida > Santalales > Viscaceae > Viscum > Viscum album. Next base: position 1,101,223,898 of record OY728157.1, read on the forward strand.
CTACACGTTTCATAAAACATTAAAAAAATTTTAAAGAATCTGACTTATGTTTCAAATACATAACACATGTAAATTTAGTAAAATTATCAATGAAAAAAATCAGTTACTTATGTTAGAAAATTTTAATATTGGTTTATTTTCCCATGAATATCATAATTAATTAGTTCTAGGGGTCACGTTTAAATACTATAAACTTTATTATACATACAGTTTGTAATTTTTCCATTCTAATGAATTGCACAACACCACTATATTCATCTTGACATACCAGTTAAACCATGAACACAATATCACTTTAAAAGATTTATCATGATTATCTGACACATATTTCTGAATATTTTATTCCAGAACTCATTTTCTTCTATCAAGCTTAATTTACATTTTTTTTGTTCATTAACTACTTGAAATAAGTTTCTTTTTGTTCGTTGGTATTTTGTAGAAATTTTTCTATTTTCATTACCTTTATCAAAAAATATTCCTTTATAAAACAACATTATTAACTTTATCAAAATGTTTTGAAACATTCAAAAACAAAATTGGAATCCATAATAAAAATGATTTATGGGATTTCATATTATCTCCCCAATAATAGAAGATCAAAACCCTCTAATTCTGATGGACTCATCCTTTCCAAATTCCACAATTCATAATTTTAATTCATTATTATTATTACTAAAATTCTAATTATCCTATTATATGGGAAGAACATCCATTATAAAATATCAGTAGTCGTTCTCCTTTTGTATCAGTGATAGTGGTTTCAACAACAATATCTTTTCGAATCACTTTATCTTTCTTCGCATACAGCTTTTGATAATTGATATAAACATGTTGTTGAACTAGTAAAAAATAATGACACCATTCAAAATGATTTCCTTGTTGTCCTGAACTGTGAGGTTGTTTTTCGATGACATTATTATCCTTCACATCAGATATTTTTTGTGGCCAATAATTCCACTAATCAATAAGAATTTAATTATTCAATTTGGATTTAATTTCAACATTATCAAAAGTATCAGATTATGGTAAATTAGTTTTAGACATAGATATCTCATAAATTTGTGACTTACAATCATTTTTGGTTTTGTTCGAATTTATGATTTTCGCATCATTCAACTTCTTAGGGAAATTTTCAAAATTATTTCCAACCATTGATGGTTTATTTTGAAGATCGTTCTCAAGATTACCCATTCCATAAATTTATTCAACATATAACACAATGTTCATGAAACTTATAACTCCTTGGTCATCATTAAAAACCATTATTAAACATGTTTCATCTCATCCTAATTTTCATTCTACTCTAAAATAAGGTGTTCATTTTTCCTACTTCCTTTTTCAAAATAAATCTTTAGAAAATCATTACCTTCCAGCAACGTAAATTCCCCTTCAAGAATAAATTATTCATTCCTTGATTTCAGACATTCCTTCATAAACATCTTGATTTATCTTTCAATTCATACAAAATTTCATAGAAATTATTTCAATTACCTCTTCAGGTGAAACTCTAAATCAGTCTCTTCTTATTCGATGTTAATATTCTAAATGATTTCTCATTAACAGATTTAGTGAATGAACTTTCTCCAACATCAGCATTAAACTTTTTATATTCAACATCACTATTTTTCCTATTAATCATCTTAATAAAAAATCTTCTCCTTTTGTATGTGGATAATTTTTATCATTTCCCTTGGTATAAGGTATTGATTTATCCCCAGGATTTGTTCATGAAAACCATGGACTTTTATCATATACATCGCTATTATATTCATTAATTATTCAATGGAAATTTAATGAAATGTTCCATATTTTTCCACATTCAAAAAATTATTAGGCTTTCTTCCCCTTTTATTATCGTTTTCCTCATTACACAATTTTTTCAACATTAGAAAAAAAAACTCATTAATATTGTTTTTAACCTATTTTTTGAATTCAAAATCAATACCGTATTCAACTTTAAGATTCTTTTTTATACATTCCTTACATATCTTAGATAAAATAATTATCATGATCAAATTTATCTTTTACTATTATAACTTTCTTCCTCTAATTTTATATATAATGAGAGTACTATAGAGGTCATCAAAATGTTGAGTTTCAATATATCTAACATCACAAGATGAAACGTTATAATATAACTTATCAAGAAGAATTCATATTTTCTTATCAATAATAGTTGAATATTCAATATTATCCCCAATACATATTATGTTACATTCTATATCAATAACCCTTATAAAAATGTTTACAATAGATTCAAAATAACCCATTTTGAGATATTCCTACTTCAGTCTCAACATTTGTAACTAGGATTTCTCGAAATTTATATTTCCTTAATAAATTGTTTTCAAATTTCCCAAAAACACTGTGGATGTAGAAACTACCTTCACTCTAACTAATACACATTCAAAATTATATGAGTGTAAATAATAATTTGAACTTACATAATTTTCTAGAATATTCATTTACAAAAACGTTAGGGGAACTTTTTCATCAAGAGGAGGAAATAATTCTACATGAAATTCCAAAACATAAAACCCAAGAGACATAATATATGTAAATATTATATCATTCTCAGTACAGTAGTTCATTCCATAAATGACTTAAATCCCCATATTTTTAACACAATTTAAATTTTCCATATCAAATTCTCTTAAAAATACTCAGCAAAGAGTAAATAAATGGAACCATAATTCTGATACCAATTGATATGGCACAACTATGATCGATCTATTCCTAAGATGGTGATGGGATAATCTAGCATATGTTTTTATTTTTTGTTTTATTTCATTTGTTATAACCTTCTCTTCTTGTTAAGGAATTATTACATTGATAAAAACTAAACATTCACACATCCATAAGAACACATGTATTTAAAAGATTCACTACTCAATTAGAGTTGGAATTCCATGGCATGGTTTTTAAACTATCAAATACCACACAATCCACATTAAAAAATTGTTTTGTGTAGATATAACCAATACAAAATTCCCTTACCCCTATGTTGAAATATGAATAATGAAATAATGCATCTGATTCTTATAGAATGAATGAAGTATATTATGGTTTTTAAAATGTTTATAAACATTGACCATTTGTTTCCAAATATTTCACTATTAAACAAAAATAAATTCACCATTTGATAATATTAAAGGATAAATTATTCCCATTACTATAATGAATTCGGTCAAACAAATTTTATGGGCTTTGTATAAAAAATATATCTGATTCTCATATCCGGTACATTAGACTGAAAAACATAAAAGAAAATAATACTTAAAAAAATTAAAACATACTTATATCATTACATAGAAATATCAATATAATAGATTGCATTGATATAGTTAACTCTTCCATCTTCTTCTTGTTCTCATAAAACATCATTAGGAAAACATTACCCAAAAACATATTCTCTCTACAAAAAAATCAAGGATCTCACTCTCTCTCAACACGTGAATAATGTCATCATTATCTGAAAGTATGTTGTACTTCCATTTCTTTCAAGGATATCCCAGTGTGTTATGGAAAGGAAACCATTTTCACTTCCTCCTTATCAAAATTTATTGAATAATGAATTTCACATTCACTTCATAAACATAATTTTCTAATTTAGGGTTTATCAACTATTCTTGAATATTCTCTAATATAATTGATTATTTTGAAAACATCATCCCTCTTCGAACATACAAACATATATTTAGTCTAATGTAAATGTTATTCTATTACATTTATTCATTATGATGAATCATTTGGTCACACTAATATTTTGGACCCAATTGAAAGCAAATAGGAATTGAATATTTCTTATTATAATGCACTTAACTAATTGAAATACAAGAAGCTATTCAGTAAAAAACATTGTTGAAACATCATGATATTTTAGTTTCTTATCATAATCATTATTACATCCTTTAAGATTCGTGTACTCCCTTGATAAAAATTCATTAAACCTCATCAAATTAAATGTCATTTTCTTTAAATGATCATTGATTACTAAGATTGATGAACATAAATCTAATGGAATCCTAATTATAGTGACTCTATAGTTTCATCATGATTATGATGGATTAGTAATTCAGTAATTTATATTTATCTGCATCACATATACTCCAATGACACTTGACACAACTGAAACAATTCATAGCTCTTTATAAAATGGATTGGTAATTTTTTGTACATCATACGATTTAGAATTCTCTAACCCACACTAATATATAAGTCCCTAAAATCATTTCATTCATCGATCCCTAAAACTACCAAAAAATTATCCATGTTAATAGTTTCTCATTTTATCCTTAAAAAATTATTTAGAATACCTATGATAGTACTTTGTATCTCATGTAGTGTTGATGCACAAACTATGTATATTGGATGAAAGAAAGAATTCCTACAACTGATTGGTGGAATGTTGTATCTGATGGAATTTATTCAAGTAGTGTCTTATATGATTTACTGATGAATGATTCAATAGATTTTTTAATTTAGTGGATGAGATATCCTGATCTTCCATCCAATATGTTGGATATATCAGTTTTCATTTCAGTAATACATCAAACATGGATTCTATATTTCTTCTATAAAATGTTGCTTGTATCATAGTATCTTTATAATGATGGGAACATTGGGATTAGGATAGAGTTTTCTAATTAATATTTCAAACATATCCTCTCTCCCATTATTCCACAATTCTTGGATCACGAGTTTTTCAAACAACTTATGATATTAAATTTTTTAAAAAAAATCAAATCATCATTAGATTTTGAAACAAATGTATTAAAACACATTCAGACTCCCATATGACTCCTCGTATCAATAAGAATTTTTTTTTGACACAATGTGATTTTGAAAACCACTTCACACAAAAGAAATATCAATTATAGATAGACGAGGATGGTGAATTTTGTTATCATAACTGTGTCTGATCCTAAGATTATAGTACTCCTTCCATTCAATCAGTAACAATTACAATGTTAATTATATTTTCATAATTAGAATATTCATTAGAAACAATACTAAAAATCATATTCATGAATGAAAAAATTTGTCATCCAACTAAATTATAATAATGAAAAAAATGAATTGAAAAGGATGAATTATAAAAACCCAAATCTTTATTTAATTTTTATACACGGTTTATTACATTAATTTCACATAATATAACTCCTATGATCCGGATTTATAGTGTCTAAGAGGGCATAGTAACATTATATAACAAATTAAAATAGAAAATATAATATCTTTTTTGAATATTTATTTAACAAGACCACAAAATTCCATCGTACATAACACTAAATGGGATAACCTAAGGATACACATAAGAAAATGGTTCTCTATAATGCATAGTGATGGAATAAACATGTAATAACAAGATAAATACAATACATGTTAATAAATAGTAGTATTTATTGATAATAAATGAAAGATGAAAATAAATTAATGATAAAACATGTTAATATTATCAAGGAAACATGGAAACAACATACAACATGATATTAGCATGAGTCAATGATCATTGAACATATATTAACATGAGAAAACCCTAATTGTACATGAATTATTATGATTAAACCCTCATTATAATTAATTATAACTATAAAATCCTTATTTCACATGATATATCATGATACAATATTTTACCCAATACATTAGAGCGCTATCCAGGCACACCCTTCTTGATCATTTTGTTTTCATGAAATAGTGGGACACATAGTCCATATAACAAGAATTAATTGAACAAAATAGGTTATAAAATAATCAAGGAATGTAGAATACATACATTTATGTCCCCAATAAATAATTACAAAATCATAAAGGTTAATATCCTTGATATATAAATCGGCATGTCATTAATTACACCATGACTTTTTCATGGATAATTGTAGAACAATTTCAACAGCATAACAATGTCAAATAAAAATTCCTAAAATGGGTTGATGAGAATGAAAGGGTTACCACATGATTTATTCATGAAATGGAAAGTACTGGAGAAAGTTAATAATGTGTCCCAACCGAAGAAATTGTAAAATAAATAGAATTTTATTAATTAGGTGCATGATAAAAATATGAGAGAGAGAAATCCCTTACGGAATTTCAGCATATTAACGGCTTAGTTAACGGTCCAACTAGGAAACGATAAATGATTTCTCATTTAAATAACATCAAATAGATACTGTGGAATTTATTTTAAAAGTTTGACAAAATAACCTATTTATATTTGAAAGGACTAATTTGATACACTGTTAATGAATTGAAAGGAAGTGTGAAGAGTTAGGATCCCTTACAGAATTCCAGCATGGTAACACGTGTATATAAATATTCATGGATGGATTAATAGATTTACAGTATGATATAGTTTCTTATAAATCTAATGGACAGTAAGGGATATATTTATGAACTTATCCCAAAATATAAAAATTTAAATTAAAAGACATATCACTAATGGAGTGTTTGATTAAAGAGAAGAGTGAAAGATCCAATACCTGAATGTGTGACCCAAAATCATTTAGAGAGGCTTATTAGGATATTAGGGTGCCTTGGTAGAACTATAGGGGGAGAAAAGAGAGTGTTGAAGAGCTTCAAGGTGTTTTTGTGAAGAGGAATGAGATCTAGGGTGGGTTTATATAGCTTAGGTGAATGATTTATATATTATTATTTTTTTGGACAATAATAAATAAAATCTCCAAAGCCACAGACCAACCCATTGATTTCTCCATGTCTTCTAGAAAATGGGGCTTGAATAAATTATTTTATAAGGGAAAGGGTCTATGATGTTAAAATATAGACAGGGATTATGTGGAGGTGAGTAACATTCTTATAAAAATGATTTTTCAAATCATATAATCTACTATATGCCTTGGAGGATTCATAATGGACTTCAAAAATAAATAAAATTAACATAAAAAGACATTATTTTTAATAGAAAACATTTATTGCTCGAAATATTCCTTTTATTGTATTTATTTTCTCATTATTGGTCTATTATGATGTCAAAAAATACACTATATGTTTTTATGGTTTTTAATTTTTACCGAAAACATTGACTGTTTCAAAAAATTATGAAAAATTTACCATTGTATAATTTTGGAAACATGACTGAAAAAAAAAATATTTATTTTATCTAATTAATTTCCTAAATATGTGAAATTTTACTTTTAACATAAACCCCATATTTGTTAAAAATTGACTCGTTTTGAAAAAAAAAGATTTCAAACCTTAATAACAAGTAAAATTGACTTCATATAAACTATATGATCATTTTTATTTAATTAAATTAAATTAAAAATAATTTTTTTTTTCAAATTTTTTTTATAAAAATAGACTTCTTAATTGAATTTGAATATTAATTAAAAATTATTTATATTGTAACAATAGTAGGACAAATTTATTCATTATTTTGTATAAAGATAATTTTCATATTACTAATTTTAGTGTCCTGATACATATCTATTTATTACACTAGCATACGCCCTAAGAGTAAGGTGGGCGATGGCTGGGCTTTCTTGGGACAATTTAGTGTACATGGTTTGGGTAGTGATGTGAATGAGCATGAAATCCTCCCATTAATGGTTTGTCTCGTGATTAAGTTATTAGATCGTAGGTAGGTCTAGGTATTGGGTGAAGCCACAAAATGTTATATCCAATTGAAGCTCTGATAAGTGGGATTCATAGGGTATAATCCATTTTTTACTATTCCATCATTTTTCTATGATAAAAGGATTTTTTTTAACATATATTTATACTCGCCATGTGATCACTCTTCAACGGATATATAATGAATGGTAATGATACATAATAGTCATTTAAAACCAATTTGATATAATCAAAAAAATATGTAAATTTGTCTTCTATATCTATAACTCATTTAATTAAATCAAATGAAAAGGAATTTAATTCATAAATGTTCTGGTCATTACAAAATTCCACCATTGAAAAATATTTCCATTAAATTTTCTATTTCCCATAGTAAAACTGATGAGGGTAACTGTGCTTCATCACTTCCTTCAGCTCCCACATTGCTTCTTCAAGCATGTGGTTTCCCCATAACACCTTGACAAGGGACATAATCTTATTCTAGATAACATTTTCCTTCTGATCTATGATCGTCACCAGCTACTACACATAGTAAATACCATCCTCAAATGGTAACACTCATGGATTTAGTACATGTGAGGGGTCATGTATGTACTTCCTTAAGAGGGATACATGAAATATATCATTTACATGAGATAGGACTGGTGGGAGTGCATGTCGATATGCCACTTCTGTAATGAAATAAAGGATCTAAAAAGGCCCAATATACCATGGAATATGCATTCCATTATTCCAATATCCCATCAGCCTTTTCTATGTAGATATGTGGAGGAAAAGAATTTCTCCATCATGATCTAGGTCTCATCGATGATTGTCAACATAGAATTTTATTTGTCTCATTGCAACTTTGATGTGCCGCAGGATGGTCTCATCCTTCACCATCATTTCATTAATCAATTAGGAACATATAATCTTTCTTTCTGGAACATCATCCCAACATGTTGGTTTTGTACACCACTTCCCACAAAGGGATTAATAAGGATTGATTTATATATGTGAGTGTAAACTATTATTGAAAGAGAACTCCACCAAATGAATATGTTGGTCACATCCTCCTTTTAAATACATTAATCTAACTATCAAAATTTCTTCAAGTGTTTGAATAGTTATCTCAAATTTCTCAATAATATGAGTGTGATAAGATGTGATGAAGTTCATATCATTATTTACTGCATTCTAGACACTTTTACAAAACACCTATGTGATTCTCATATCTCGACAAGATACACTCGATAGTGGTACTCCATGTATCCTTACTATGTCTCTAATATATATCTATACATTTTTATCTAGTGAGATATCATCTCGAATCACAATGAAGTGTGCATTCATTATAAGATGATCATCAATAACCTAGATAGCACTGTATCCTTTAGATGTATTCAAAAGTTCGTTGAAAAAGTACATAGTTATTTATTGCATTTTTATGTTGTTATAGGTAATGGTTTCATCATATCCTAAGACATATCACCTCATCCTCCACTTGCTGATATAATATGAACATTGATTTATGTTTAGTGATATCCTTCTTCATGTTATCCCACTAATAGTGCTCTCAGAGATCTCGATACATCATTATGTTTCCTCGGTGACTGGATAAAGTCTAACTATGTGCATCATCTAATAGATATTTAATTAACTCAATAATTTATTAAACACATTTTCATTACCGAAATATCACAATTCATTATCCATTCACATTGAAATTTGACGATTTTCATTTTTCGATGTTTCATCTTTCTTTTTAATTCACACATCATCTTTTTTAAAATCCTTTATCCTTTCTAAAAGATACAGTTGGCCAATAATTTGTTAGAGGGTTGATGATGTACCTTTTATTTTGATTCCAATGTCCATCCATTTCAAATCCAAGAATATTAGATACTTTTCAATTCACAATAGTGGAAAAATCCCTGGGTCCTTTCCACACAGGGCATCCACCACCTTGTTATATTTCCCAAGATGGTAGTGGATTGAGTATTTATAGTTTTTGTTAAGCAATAACCATATTAATTTTCTTATAAAGATCTTTTGGTGTTAATATATATTTGATAATTTTGGGATCGATATATATTTCACACATTTCCCAAAAAATGTAATATCATCATATTTTTAAAGTAAAGATCAAAGTAACTAACTCAATATTATGCATAAGATAGTTTTTTCATGACGATTCAACTACATTGAGGTGTATGCAATTAGTTTTTCATTTTTCATCAATAGCCATCCTAATCCAATCTTTGATGAAGTGCTAAAAATTACAAAAAAATCGCCCCTTGTGTGTACTGTGAGCAAGGAGGCCATGATAATCCCCTTTTTCAACACTATAATAATTTATTAAAATTATTCATTCTAAGAAAACTTGAATTCTTACTGATTAAGTGTAGTAAGAGTTTTGGAAAATCAGGATAAATTTATCACAAATCTGTGATAATATCAAACTAACCTAAGGAAGAATCAAATATTCATCACATATGTTAGCCTCAACCATCCCTAGATATCATATTTCTTAAAAAGATCCACATATATCCCATTAATTGTGATTCTATGAACCAATAATGACACCATTTTCAATGAAAACTCAGAGTTGCTATACTTTTCAAATACATTCTTCTATCTCAATGTATTTATTATAGAGCATTGATACTCAGCATGCTCATACTTGTTTTTAGTGTATATGAGAACATCATCTATAATGTATAAAAAATTAAATGTAATAACTAAATAATCTATTCATCAAGTCCATGATGATTTCTGGAGTATTAGTGAGATTTATTTACATCACTATGAACTCATAATGCATATACATTGTAAAAAAGCAGTCATGGTGATATACTCTTTCATCACCCTATCTTAGTAATAACCTAACCGAACATCCACCTTGGAGAAATATTGTGATTCATGTATCCAATCAAAAAATTTATCAGTTCCAGGAAAAGTATAATTGTTATTTATTCTGATTTTGTTGAGCATACAATAGTCAATGAAAAGGTTCATTGAAAAATAATTATTCATGACAAAGAGAACTGGTTCCCCCCATGGTGATGCACTTGGGTGTATGAAACCTTTATCTAGATTCACATGTAGTTTTTTCTTTAGTTACTCATGTTACACAAAAATAATCCTTTACAAATTCATTGTTATTGTCCATGCCCCAGGTATATGCTCAAATGAAAATTCACACTCTCAGCTATTAGGAATGAAACAAAATTCCATAAGAAACACATCCATGAATTCCCTCTCAATAAGTATTTCATTAGTAAAGGTTTTCTACTTATCACCAATAATTTTAACAAGATATGATTTCTTATAGGGAAATAATATCCATTATTTAGATGATGGTGGAGAAAAATATCCATCCTTCTCTTTTCCATTCTATATAATCATGTCTTTGTTCTTCATATGAAGATTTATTTCTCTCTCATGGAAATTTAAGTGGGATCTATATAGGTAATGCCAATCTAGGCACATAATTTCATCAAATTCTTCTATGTAATGTGAAAAAGCTTCACTGAGAAGTTCAATCCATAAATTGTGACATCAGAGTAGTTCTATACATGGGATGCAATAATTGGCTCATTTTCCATCTTCAACAACATCTCAACTTCTATTCTTTGTGTTGGTGTTTCAATAGTTGTACTAAACATTCATGATATAAAAGAATGCGTAAAACCATAATCAAGATGTACATTCCATATTCTTGAATGAGTAACTAGCATAACTATAACCACATTGTTGTAAGGATTCACCTCGGTGGTGGTTATGGTAAAATATTGCTCGTTCTACATTAGAGATTGATGGTTTTCTTTAAAAACCCCATGGTTAATGGTACTTTTTCAAAAATTAACCTAGTTTGTTTCCTTTTTATCTATGAACAACACATTAAGGTTCATGCGATTAATTCCATTCCCCTTTCACATTTATGGGATTCTCCTACCATAAACTGTTATCTAGGTTCCCTTTGCTTCTTCTCCAATATCATTTCCTTGATCTCCTTAGGCATTTTTTGGGTTTCTTCATTCAACACCATTGACTAGAGGGGTGCTCAAATTTGTTATCATCACTAGATTAATCCATACGACCACCATAATTGATGTCCACATTCCTCTTTTTATCCCCATGATACCCCTAAGATTCACTGATCTCTATATCGACTTTGAGGGAACATTGGACAATTTCCGTGTTGCTATTATTGTCACTGATTTCTAGGGATTTTTTCAACATAGGTATTAGAATTCCCAAAAATAATTCAACCATGGAATCAGTGGTAATGAAAAAATCAAAGGCATATCATGAATGTGTTTTTATTTTCTCCTCATACGCCCGAATAGGTTTGTCATATTTCTGCTTGATTGTAGGGAAATATCTTTCCATCTTAATACAAACGGTGTTGGAAAAGTATTTATCAGAAATTTTTTTCCAGAATTCCTTCCACAACATTTCATTGATGTATTTTTGTGGCATTGTATTCTTGATCATTATTCACCACTGATCATATTCAACCAACATGTGATAAATAGACTGAAGAAACTTCACTTGTTTGAATCATTTAAGTATAGACAATATCTTTTTTATAGAATTTATCCATTTCTCTGGGATTAAGGGATTAGATGACCAATTGGATATAAGGGGCCTTTATTGAAAAAAGTTATTAATTGTGGGTTTCTCTCTCTTATGGTGTCATGTAATCCTCTTGTTCTAGGTTTCGATTTTGAACTATAGTTAACTAAGACAGTATCATAGAAATGTTTTTTATTCCTGCTCCCATCAGGTTGGGAATCTCCTTGGGGTAATCATCACACTGCCCTTCGCATCGATTGTTAGCATGATTCCTCCTATTACAAGGAAATGGCTGGAATAAAAGGAAAATTAAGAATGATTATATTAAACACATAAACGGAATCCAATGAAATTAAATGCATTTCTTATAAATTACATTTATCATTTTAATCTTATGAGTTTCTAGTCATCAGTATAATATAAACAAGATCTACTTACTAACATATATTATTTTTGGAATTTTAGTATTCCAATATTAATGGTTTGTAATGATTTTGTGAATTTACTAAATCATAACCAATGAGTGGCTCAAAGACGGTGAATAGTAAGGCTCGTTGGGTTATACCATGTTACCCCGACTCAGTCCCGAAACACATCTTTGGTGTTATTAATCTTATATACATCTGTTCCCGAACCACGTCCTCTTGTAGTATCAAGAAAATGATGTATTTTCATGATAAAACACATACTCTATACATACCAATTTTTAGGGAAGTGTTCTTATATATAATCTTATTCTTAAAGGTTCTCACTTTGTTTTTTATTTACAGTCTCAAATATAACTAAACCACAACTCATACCAACATTACAAACCTTTCACTTTATTTTATATTTAAACATGAATTATTTCATAAATTGAACATAATACAATATAGAAGATGTATATGGATATTGTATTTTCGTATTAGATACATTACATAACAACATAAAATATAAAATCAATCTTTTTTATTGAAAACTTCGTTTACCCGACCATGAAATTGTATCATATATAACACTGCATTGGTTAACCTGAGGACAAACATAAGAAAAGGGTGAGTTATAATGCCTAGTAAGAAAATAAACATGGTATTAAATGAGTAATACAATACATGTTAATAAATAATAATTTCAATGGATCATAAAATAATCATGAACATAAAGTCAACATATAGCATGATAATCATAACTTGAAAATGTTGAAACAAAATAAAACGTGATATTAGCTAGAGTTGAGGCTCATTTTACTAGAATTAGCATGATAAAACCATCATTGAACATGAATTAGCATGAGTAAACACAAACTTTACAAGAATTTACATGATTAAACCCTAATTTTACATGACATATCATGATACAAATCATTATCCAATGAATTAGATCACTATTAAGGTGTATCTTTCATAATCATATTTCCTTGTATACGTGCGCCGAATATATCATATTAATTGAATTCATTCAACAAAATATGTTATTCCACAAACAAGGAATATGGAATAAGTAAATATATTTCCCCAATAACTACGGATACAAGAATAAAGGTAAATAACCTTGATTGATAAATTTTTATTGTATTTAATACTTTATGACTTTGACATGGAAAAACATAGTGCAGTCTTTTTCAGCATAAAGACGTCAATTATAAATTTGTAAAATGGTTTGATGAGAGATAAAGTGGTGTCTCATAATTTATTCATGAAATAGAGGTCTCACTGGCAATATAGATGGAAAAAATACTTCCATGTATAGATTTATGCTTCCTGGTAACTCAAATGTGAGGGGAGCCTTTGTGAGTGAGTAAAGGAAGAAAAATTGGTTGAGGAAAATAAATGGGGTGTTTCCAGTTATAAACCATAACTGAAATTTTCATGTTCATTAAATACATTATAAGTCATGCATTATTTTGGATTTTAATTCTAGGTAATGTTCATCCTTTATTTATCTTTCTGATGGTGGTAAGAAAATTTTAGACATCAACATCGGCTACTAAGCACATACATCGGCCCCCAACTACACGGGGTCTCCCTAAACATACATGGTATTCCCTAATACCCATACTAATAGGACATAATTACCTTTCAGATGCTACATGCAATTATCAATGATGCAATTGGGTACTCTTATAAATAAAAATTGGAAACCAAATAAACATCATCGTGAACTAAATTATTTTATGAGTCGACATGTTAACAATGATGTTGGGAAACATGGAAGATGTCGTGCATGGAACAATTCCTATGAGGTAATAGAAACTGATTGGATACTATTCTCACTCAAACCAAGATCTCAGAAGGCCATTGAAAGTAAGTTTACATGTTTCCTTTCCCCCATATACATATATGATCATGTGTTGGTGATACTTATAAGAAAACAAGATCCCCAACCAAAAAAATGTAGACTTCATCAACTGCAATCAATATAAGATTTTTCCTAAACATGGATGCATAAATCCCCCTCATGAATAGTTTTACATACTTAGACCTATCCTATACATTATGAGGAAATATCAGCACTACCTCTCCCACCTCTAACCAGAATTGGGGTGAATGGAATGTCCAACCATATAAGGCCTCATATGGGGAAATATGAATGATTTCATGGAAGATATTATTGTATAGAAACACTAATGGAGGGATATTATTTTCTCAAGAAACAAAAAATTGGGGATTCAGGCTTGGATCAGGTCCTCAAACACCTGTATCATCTATTTTAACACGTCATCTCTCTAAGAAAAAGAAATGTTCTTAGAATAACTAGTGTACCAATGGTTTTTTATAACTTCTTAGAGAACCCCAATGTGGAACAAGAATCCATATTAGAAAAATTGTTATAATGGATCCCATGAAGCTGTATAATATCATTGACATAATTTCCTCCCATCTCATCAATTGATATTATCTCCTAGACAGGAGGGACCTATGATACTTTTTCCATCCAATCCATGACTACCCCAACCGCCTAACAAACTAGAGGTGACTTGAGTAATTTGACCACAAAATCCATCATTACATATTCACATGTCAATTTTAGGTCAGTATGTTTTTTAACAAGATATTATATCACTACTATAATACATAAACCAATTATGAAGTGAAAACCCAGGTGATAAAACCCACTATCATCCATTTCATCCATGGACAAAAATAATAACACCACATGTCCCGATCCTTCAAAGAGACACTTCGGTGCACAACCAAATGAAAAGCATGTGATTCTTGAATCATCTCCTCACTCAAATATATAGAAATGTAAATAGTCCCATTTATACATATGATCTCATCTCCAGTATTAGAATAATCCAAATACAGGTCCTCACCTGAAATACTTTCACGAAGGAATATGCCTTCGAGGTATGAAAACTACCTCATCTTCACTATCTCTATAAGTGACGAGTTCACTGACAGTCATGCAATTATAGACTGTCCATGATGTTATTGAACATCTATGTTAATCTCTGAAAATTGGTCCATTAGACACCATTATCACTTGGCCTCTAGAACCATATGTTTGTGAGTTTTCCTTCTCAGAGCATCGACAACAACGTTTCCCTTCTAGGGCTTATAGGCATATTTAATGTCAATGGTATTAATTAATTCAACCCAAATTTTCTACCTAAAATAAATGTCACATTGTGTAGAAATATACCTTATGATTTTTTGGTCTCTAAATGTGAAACGTTTCACTCCCAGAAAGTATTGTCTCGAACAATTCAAGGAATGAACAATATCTTCCAACTCATGATCAAGCATTAGATAAATTTTCTCTTGAGGCCTTAGCTTTTATGAACCATACACAATGAATAGATATTCCCGCATTAGAAATACCCATATCCTGATACATGATGAATCATAATACACTACATAGATTCTTTAAAGAACATTTACATTTAGGATCATTTCTGAAGTGAGTCTCACATCCAGATCCTCGATGGTTTTATCATAAACATACAACAAATCTAACTTTATACACTTCTTATTCAATACATTATTTTTTGTTTATTTGTTAGATAATTCCTATATCTAGTGACTATAAAAATTAGATATCAACAATAAAATCCAAATATCAAAGACGTTCATGGGTATTTCTTTGGTATATACTTCTCTCACGTTATATAGGTCATCTAGTACTCCTACCTCTGAGTTAATATGTCAGAAAAGTGGACTTTTTAAATCCATAAGTGGAACTTGTTATGATGAGTATACAACTGGACCTCTCTAAAAGTATTTAAAATGATTTCAATATTTTTATCATTTTATTTTCATGTGTGACAACACAATAAGATTCCAATTTTAAAATCAATGAAAATGGAATATAGGAAGGGCAGTAAAAACTGATTCCACAAAAGAATGAAAACATAGTGTTTGTTTGTGATACTGTAAAACATAACAAGATACTCATATAAACCATACCAATTAGAGAAATCCATATCTGGAATATCTGATGTTCTAACTTGGAAATGATTAATTCTTGGTCATCGGTGGATCTTTCAAAACACTATTAGTGCTCAGAGCAAGAAGGAGAGATCATCTATACAAGGAAATTAAGTTGATTTTTTAATTTAAGATGATTCTATTATTGTTAATATACAAAAATCATGATGGTACCACCCAACTTATTTGAGAGAAGGGCCTATGAACCTAATAGTTAAGTACATGGTTGTACAAAACCAATAGCCATAAAATCCTCCAGAATCATATTGAGCTCCTATAACTCAGTAGTGTCAATATTTTAAAAAGGAGTATAAATTGGTAAAACATTAGGAACAAGCCATAAGGTAAATTATACATATCTCTTAGGTGGTACTCAAGAATAGTAATGGGAGAAAATATCCCTAAAGTGATTGACTACAATAATGAAATTTGGAATGTTGTTATCCTTGAACATTCATATAAAGGATAAACATTTTGATGGTCACTCCACTTATTCTAGGATTATTTAGTCCAATTCGGCCTTCATAGAGATCTTAATCACACTTTTGACTATAATTAAAGCCTTTTGGTGATGTGAATTAGACACTCTAGTGATTAAAATCCATAGAGGTATGATAGGGGCCCAAACAGTCCATCCCATGAATGACATAAAATCCTTTCATCTCAGGGATGAAGGGGTCCCTTATGAACTACTGGTTGACTATGTTATGTAGGAATTCATTTCATTAGCATACAATTTCTGAATGTTGACCCAAAAATGGTTTCATGTGTCTATCTCCCTGGATGTACTCAATATCATGCTGAAAACTTTCCACAATATCAATGGTCTAATGAGTTTTACTGATCTCGCTCGAGAAGATAGAGGTGATATGGATCATTTCCCACTAGGTACAAATGGGAAGTACTAAAAAATGATGCGTATTCCCCAATATCCTACCACGTAAACATTCAATGGGGTCTCTGGGTCATTGGGGATTTTCATGACTTGGAATCCCTCATTGGTTAAATACAACAAAAATTTTATTGGGTGTCACTTTGTTGTTGTTACGCATCTATGTAGTTTTAATGTGTCACAAATGACCACCTGTAGAACTACTAGTCTATCTCGGTTATGAAATTACCTATCCCCCACCATTATATTTACATGGGTTCTACTTGGTGATGATATCCTAATTCACTATATTGGATATTGAAGTAAACTGTTAAATTGTTACCTGAGAATGAATAAGATAGATATTCCCATCCTTAAATCGTCTTACTTTTTTGGTTCATTGGCATTATAGAGAGGCCAATGGTGATGGAACTCTAAAAAATGCGATGATTATTCCATAAAAAACCTAGTAATGTTATATATGTTGATGAAATCCTTATATTGATCATCTATATGGTTTTGTGTAGGAAATATTTACATTATCTATATTGTAAATTGTTCTAAATAACATCATGATACTAACCTTCCAAGTTCATAATATCCCACCAACATTTTTTTGGATCAATGAAAAATATATGTGGTGATATTAATTATCCTCTCATGATGTTCCACAATGTGATAAAATATATATTTGACTACCTATATCAAATATTGTGTAGCAAAGGGCCACCGTACCCTAAAAACGTAGGAGGATGTTATTACAAGAACACCCATGTGAAATCTCCAAAATAATAGGATGATTTTGGAGCTACATTTATAGTCTGCATAAGCTGTGGAAACTCACCTCAAAGATGGACATCATCCCCCACATCAGGAGTAATAAGATGTCCCACATATGGAACTACAAGATGTATCCCTAGTGACTCAGGGCAAACCACCTCTAGAGCATGGTCATCACTACCCTTCTAGCACAAGACTAGATGAATTTATAGTGGAATAATTATAAAATCTCTAAATATGACCCTAAAATATTTTTCTATAATAAAAATGATCATATTTACACAAATATGATAAGTAAGATCCATCTTATATAAAAGACACACCCCTCTCCAAGCTCCTAAATCTAGGTCTCCATGATAGGATGAATAATATAAAACATAGGATATAATACCTACTTACCAATAATATGATCGGATTTAGGTCATATCGAAGTTATATATTCAATTTATATGCATAAAGAGTATAAATTGCAATTAACAGTGAAAAAATACAATTAAATTGCAATTGTAATCTCTATTTAATGGTGAATGTTTAATTTTTGAAATAAGTTTATTTTATTTTAATTATCATTTAAATAAAAAATATATTCTAAAGGTTTAACTACATGGATAACCATATCATACTTATAAGAGATGATAATCCTTATAAATTTCAGGGTGTAATCTATTAAATAAGAAAAACACACATATCAAGTATCTACATGAAATGTTTGCAAAATTTATAGTCAAATAAATAAAGCACCTAAACATTATGTAATAAATACACAAAATATGTAATCATGGAATGGATTAATTCATGACATATAAATCTTATATGATTCTACAATGAAGAATGATCGTGATTCAATTATTTTTTTGGCCAATGATAAATTATAAACATCAATCATAAAAGTAAGCACCACACATCATGTGCATCACCCAATAGAGGAACAAATTCATCTTTAATTATAATAATACAAAACATAATGTCACATAATATATGTTTTAGGATATATATGTATGTGGGTAAGATACTCCCAGGCACATCTAATATCAAAATTATGACACATTTGAAATATCATATCTAGTATTCCCAGACCAAAAAGACAAAAAAAAATCCTTATGATACTGCATTGTGATGTCTAGGAACAAATGCCACTAACGGTTGCACCGACCTTCTAGCCCAAATTACCTCATGCACCCCTCATAAAATTATAGAGGCTTTTAAATAGTAGTGAGGGTTATTGTTTTTACATTAGAGAGACTCTACCATTATGATCAGAGTAGAACAATCATGAAATTAATAAATAAATATAATAATTTAGAAATCATGGCTTAAAATACATTAATATTTCATCATTATATGTGAATATTGAGCACATTAAAAAACTTCATGCTCAAGGACCATATTATATATGTGTCTTTGGATACGTGGAATCATAAAAATATAACATGGTGTAGGTTCTTCAAATTATATCTTAAAAATACTCCACATAATTATTCCAACTTAATACCATTATTTATAACCCAAGGAAATAATAAATAATAAAGGGTGAGATAACATTCCTAATAAGGGTAAGTGAGAGATATATTTATGAATAACATGATTATATGGATATGATGACATTATCAAAACATTATATGATCATACTTTTCATGTCAATGATCATAATCAAAAATAATGTTACAAAGGTTGGTAGTTTATAAGACATGACTCATAAAGGGATCAAGAGAATAATCCAATCATAATAATATGGGAATAAACCATGTAATTGTTTCATATTTATAATAATAGAAAATTGTACTTTGAAGATACCAAACAGTACAATCATAACTTATAATGAATGGGATAATTACTAGTGTAATTGATTTGGACATGGGATGCACTCATATAAACTCTCTCTTTTTGTGCTTGGATTCCCTCTAATGCGTCCACTTATTTTGGGAATTGGATGACCACTTGTGTACCATATTGTTTCAGGCATGTGATATGATATAGTGTAACCTCATGTTTCAGTCTTGGAATTCCCTCATGTGTATCCACTTTTATCATTTGTGGGATGCCATCCCATGTACAGTTATTTTTTGCGATTGGGATGCCCTCTCATGTATAATCTTGTTTTTAGATTGGGATGCCCTCCAATATTCCATCATGTTTCGTGATTTATAATCTCTCATATGTAACCTCTTTCTTTCTACTTGGGATTTCCTCTCATGTGCCCTCTTGTTATAATCTTGTGATGAACTCTTGTGTATCCTCTTGTTTTAGGCATGCGATACACTCGTATATAGCCTCATGTTTTGGGATTCAGATTCACTCCTATGTAAAATATTATTTTAGGCTTGGAATTACCTCCCTTGTACCCACTTCTTTCTATCATGGAAATCCATTCCTTGTACCATCTTGTTTCTGGATTGGGATTCCCTCCTGTGTAACCTCTTTTTTCGATCTTTTCATTCCCTCCCACATAACCTATTATTTCAATCATGGGATGCCCTCACGTGTATCCTCTTGTTTATATCTTGTTATTCCCTCCCAGGTACCCATGGAGCTAATATAATATCTATCACTTCCCAATGAATTTGATAGATACGTAGGTCCGACATGTGAATTAATCAAACCATACATGCAAGTGACAGAAGATAACAATAATTTATCAAATCATGACCCATAAAAAATGTATTCTAAAACATAATACAATAAAAAATGAAAATAAATTTTTATTATATAAATTTCATCCTATATTAAATTTTTATAATATAATTGGTTTCAGAATATTTTCAACCAAAAATAATCCATGAAAGGAATCATGTTTCTTAATAGTTTTGTCATAGGATAACCCATGGTAGAGAAACAGGTTTCATAAAAAATGTTTCATATTGATCTGAAAAATTCATATAAATAAAAATAATAATGTCCTATGATTATATATCCATCAATGACTATACTATTTAAATGCTCTCCAACATGGATGGGGATATATTTTGAAATATCATATGAATGAATTCTTAATGAAAATATCATTAGTATGAAAATCATTATTTAAAACATAATTTAGTTTCAAATTTCTTTTAATTTAAAAACCACATCGAAACATATATATTAATCTATAAAATAGTATCTAAAAACCTTTTAAATTAATGATTACCTTTAATTTTTGAAAAACTCTTTTTCAATAATACAACATTTAGAGCACTTTTTTCATCAAAATATATTGAAATTTATAATGGATTCATTAATAGGATTTAAAAAAATTAAATAAAAAATGTAAAATAAATTATTACTAAATATTCAATTAAAATATTATTTATATATAATTTTAGGAATTTTTTTTGAAAACCCTGTTTTTGAATAAAACTGATTTTTTGACCGATGAGGGAATTAATGTAGGATTTTCTTAAAATCATTACTTTTTTATCTTAAGTACCAATGAGTGAAAAAATGGAGCCATTAAATGAATAAATAAATAATAACTATAGTGTAATAAAAATAAGGATAATTATTGAAATATGGATCATAACATTTCCTAAATAAAAGATAATAGAAAACAATCTTGACCAGAAATGGGATTGATGCAATGTATTATTACTACTTCAGTAACTTCGAATCCTAATAGCCTTGAAATAATTAAATTACATAAAAATAAATACATAATTAAAATAACTATATTCAAGATATATAATATCAAAGGGAATTATATTCACCTCATTAAATAATATATATTTATTAAATAACATTTGTCTCAATGAAGGGAATTTGGGACTAAACCACCTAACCAATTTAGATACTTTTGAACTCTAAACCCCATTGAAGGGATATAAATAAATGTATTTGAAAATTTGTAAAAATTTATTTATAATAATAATATAATAAATTTATGGGTATTTAATACACTAGGAAGATTAAACTATTGTTGAGTATGGAATGTATCTCACTGATTTAAAATGTAAGATTAATTTCCCTTACCTTAATTCTTGAATTTCTTCAAACACATTAAAACACTATATATAAAATATATGTGTTTATTATGAATATTAAAAATAATAATATTCATATATATAATACCATATATTTTTTACTCATGAATTTATATTAACTATTTATTATAAATATCATGTTAGAAATATGTTTCGGATAATAAGAACTTTTTACCTATACGTTTTAACTTTTCATTCTTGATCCTCTTAATTAGATCATGATTTACTAATTTACAGAATATAAATAATGATTTAAATATCATATATATCTATATATTAATTTTATAAGTATTTATAATAATATATTAAATATATAAATACTAAATGGAATACACTGTTCCTAGAGATGGTAGGCCATACGCGTGTAAGAACGATATTTCTGTTTTCAAGTCCTATTGAATAAAAGTACGTCTACTGATATATAAGTGTGTATATATATATTATAAATATAGTAGAATTATTATTTCATATATATCATATACAATTATGATACCCAACCTTAATACATTCCATTTAATGTGTGAATGAATCACATCTCATTGAGGAGACACTAGTCCACATGTCCATGACCAAAGTTATCATATTCTGAGAAAAATAGAGGTAATTATGGTATGCATAAGATTATATTTCTAAAATTTTAAATTATTGATAAATATCATATAAGATAACAATTAAATCATTTTACCATCCATTAAAGGATTTTATGGAAGAATGACTGACTTATGTTCACAATGAAGTTGTTTGATGCACAAATGAATGATGATTATGTACCCCATTTAATTGATGTTTGTGTGATTGTAGGATATAACCATAAAATTTAAAATCTATGTATATTTAGAATAATAAGGATTTTATATAAGTATTTAATATGAATAATTTAAGGTGTGTAAAAATATGATAATCAAAATTTCTTGTTAAAGGATGATACTTTTTATTTATGTAACTCCTTTTGGATCGCCCCAAAGGGCTTCCTTGGTTATAATTATTCACAAAGTGAGGTTTATAAGTTGAGTCGATATATTTATTAAGATTATTTGGGTTGGTTTTGGATGATCCATACATCTTGGGAGTTGTGTAAAATTAATGGGGGGAGTTACACTTTCTAGTCGAGGACGAGTGGTATTCTTGTAAATATAAAAAGTCAAACACTATTGGGAGGTATCACTTATATCATGTGTATCCAATAATTGCTATTTTTTTATTAAAGGGAGTATATGGTCAAAATATTTTAATAAAATGTCTCTTGGGAATGTTTCAATGGAATTTGGTCCTATAAGCTGATGTCTATCTACTATGTAATCTTGATTTACTCTAATCACATAAATTAATATAAATTTATTTTAGTAGTATTTCTGGTAGAAACTAACTTGACCCAATAATAGATTATAAATTTTCTTGATTCCAAATATGGAATCATTTTTTTCCAAAATCTAATAGTAAAATTAAAAAATAAATTTAAAATTATTCACACATATGAAATTTAAAAATGATTTTTTATACTAAAAACAACAAAATATTGAAATGTTTGTATTTTAAATTTCAATCTGAAATTAATTCCAATGAACTAAATAAGATTAATATATGTAAAATTTATCTAAATACACATTAAACCCAAAATAAAATATTTTTTATCGACATAAATAAATTACATGAAAATTGTATTTTCAATTAAAATCCATTGTTTTTCACTATTCATAAAAAATGATACATCTTAGAAAAACACGAAAAATCTAACCAATGTGAATTTATAATTTCTATTTCATAAATAATTTTTTTGGAATTAAAAATTATTAATTTTTCTAAAATTATATTTAAAATTCGAGATCCATTAAAAGGTGGTAAAATTACCTTTTAGAAAAAATAAATCTTTTTTTTACAAAACTGGATTTATTATTGTTTCTTATCAAGAAAACACATAAGGTGGATGTTAAATAGTTTCCTAAATATGTATATATATATATATATTAAAATAATTTATCAAAATAGTATTAATTTATTTATTGAGGAAGACATGTTTGATTGCGTAAAAATTCTTTTCTCAAAAAAGATATCTTATATTTTTAAAGGGTTTTATTTTATTTTAGAGATAATTAGTCCAAAAATAATAATTATTATATTTAGATGTAACCCATATTTTCATAATTTAATTAATCTTTTTCACCACCACAATTCCAAAATCTAGCTGGAAAGTAGAATATTATATTGATTATAATATTTGTTTCACATTGTAGTTTGTTAAAATATGGTCTTTTGTGTCTCACAAGTTATCAAAGAAACACATAATTTTAAATAAAAAACGTAAAACATAGTGTTTGTTTACCGAAATATAATATAATTGTTTATTGTATTTCAATTTCAAGTTTCTATTTCATAAAAATTAATAACTTGGCGCTTTTATATGATACAATCTATATTTAGTTTTATGTGGAATGTAGAATATTGAGAAGATTAAATAAATTTGAAAAAATATATTTAATGAATTCATGGTGTATTATATAGAAGAATAATAAAAAACTAATAATGGAAGGTGAATCTTCAGAATCTCATAAAGAATCCACAATCACAATAACCAGATTTGTATACAATTATATATAATGGCATGTATCTAACAAAAGTAAATTGGAAGGCATAGAAGCTGGAATGCAAAACCATACATGTGTTAAAAGAATGAAATGACCAAAAATAATACCCTAAATAGAATCATAATCCATATATTAGTCCTAAAATTCCCTTACCCTATATTAAAATAAAACATAGTATTAACCACCTCATTCTATCCCATATCCCTATTTACATCCACAAAATCTACCAAGGTGCCACTAGTGGCCCTAATAGGGTGTGAGATAAACTCATTGGGACACCACCAACTGTGTGTATAAATATCTAGATGATCCATATAATAGGATTAGTGATTGGTGTTATAGAAAGTAATAATAAAATTTATAGAGGGTTGGATCTGGTTCCAAAAGGATACTAGTACAACAAAATCTACTTCGGTCAACACAAGATAATCTTTGAAATGTAACCATATGAATACACATAATTGATCTGTATACATAGTAATGTCTAAAACCACATATATGGCTACTGATACATTACTAGAACTGAGTTGTTTCATAGGAACATATAAGTATTATTATGATTCTCATAGTTGTTAAGGGCTTCCATGCTTAATATCCTATGAATATGGGACACCATGCCTCATGTCATAATAGTATGGACATAAGGATTGAATCGTAATAGTTGGTGTTTTCATGCTCGTATATAAAATTTTTAGGGGTATCCATATATAGTATGATATAAATAGGGTTTCTATGATTGTATCATAACATTAGTGTCACTAGGACCATCTGATAAAAATAAGGTCACTAACCCTAAATCATATGAGTAAGGGTCTCGAAGCCCATAAACCCCCAATAGGTTAGTTGTTATCATATCATAATAATAGGTTCTTCATTCACATTTTTCATAATCTATAAGGGTCTTCATTCCCATATAATAATATATGGGTGTCATTCATGTATCACATTTTTTGGGTCACCATGCTCATGTATCTAATTCTATAAGGGTCTCCATGCCCATTTATAATAATTTACATGGGTCTTAAATCATGTATCATTTAGTAGAAGGTATTTATTGAACGTATATTTTTCATAATAATTCGAAATGAGTTAATAAGAGCTTATGGATAATTTGTACTTCATTATAATTCATCTTTATGATGGTTTTAACCATTGATCAGTGTAAGTTAGTGATGTGGCCATACATTTCACATATATTAAATAAATTATAATCCATAAAGTTTCATATACATTCTAATCCACAACTAATATGCATTATCAATTTTGATATCATAACATAGAAGTTAAACATAATAGACGAAATGTATTTTGGTTATATAATTATGAATTTAAAATAATAATTTTTTTATTTCACCCAAAAGTGTGGATCACAATGAGGTTTGAGACCTATATCCTTTGTTTGGGATCTATAAGTCTTATTAGGTTCTAGAATGAGGAAGCCAATTCTTGGAACATTAATTTTAGGGGTAAATCCTATTGAATTGGAGTGAGGAAAAAAATTAATATTAAATAATATCTCAACATTGAGTGGTAATTACTAGACCACCAACCTTATACCTATCCGGGAGAACTCATTGTGTATCAGTATGTAGTTTTGTCTAGGTTGGAAGAAAACAGGGAAAAAATAATTCCCTTGAAAATGTGGATTGAGATGCTTCATCTAATTAATTCTATATATTGGGAGAAAAATGATTAATGACAAACTATAAATATATTACTCATCAAGATGCATCCATTGAAATGATCAGAACTCAAAATTAGTTTCCAGATGGAAGAAGGTATCCTCATACTAGCTTTAGCCTTCATGGAAACTCAAATGAGAGGAAAACCTCTGTATGTGAGACAAAGAAGAAATAGAGGGTGAGGGAAAGTAAAATGGTTCTACCCCTTTAAAAATTTCCTGAAATTAACATGGTCTATAAATATATTACACATCATAAAATTTTCATGGATTCCCTTATGGGATTGTTCATTGAAATTCATGAGTTGGAATTCTCAGTCTAGTACACATCATGTTGTTAATACCTACAATGAAATCCAATTACAGATCATTTATGTGGTCTAAAACATCCTATACCCCCTTCTTACTCCACCAAAAAACATACCAACTCTCATAAAGGCTCTACTTCCAAATCATTAAAAAAATGTGGGATCCAACAAGGGTTAAACTGAAAGATAAAAGGATCCATACATGAATGAAATTCTCATTGATATTATATTAGGTAAAAGAAAATATAGGTTTATACTGTGGACTAGGTTCTTGTTTAATTATATAAATATATTTGGAATGTTTAGAGATATTTTGAAAATTTGGATTTTTGAAACTATAACGTTGTTCAACATAAACATCCACTACTAGAAAAAAATTTAAAAACATAGATTTTACACCCATATAAAATAATTTGAAATTCATGTGTGATTATATTTTTATAACAATTCTAATGGCAACTTGTATTGATATTAGTGAATAGTTCTCTTTATAATTAATACATTACTGTAGATTTTACCCATTATTACTAGTATGGACTTATTACTGGTGAATATATCATGACCCACCTCTATATTATTAAAACCCTATTTTTTGTATAACATGGTGTATTAGGTTTTATCAAACAATCCTCTTAACTAGATCATCTTAAAGTGATTTGGTTATTTATATATTTTTACACACTAAATCTCATCAAATAATGGATTACACTATTGTTTTTCATTCTAGATGAGATAGAAAGGAAGAAATTTTTAAAATAATTATTTTACCTCTTCTATTCATTACACCATCATCTATGATTCATAATAATGTTTGTAAGAGATGGTTCTTAAGACATCTATATTTCATAGCCATCACACTCTTTGGTTCAATTGTTTCATCCTATCAAGAGGTACTTCAATAAAATAAAGTTCTAAATAATCATCAGTTTTTTTAAATAGTTTTTTAGGTCACAAATATCCAAAATAATCAATTTTCTCATCATCTTGTGACATTTTTGATCAAAATGATCATAGTAATCAAACTAATCATGATTTAGTACTTCAATAATCATAGAACTATTGTGGAAAATTATATATTCTATGGATGTAGTAAAATATAAATGGATGATTCCTTCATTATCCTTTAGATAAAATATTACATTATTGTCATTAGTGTTTATAATATATAATTTAATTTGAAATAATTTTATTTTGAAAAATTTTAAAATTATATTCATCCACAAGTAATATGGCGATTTCTCAAAAATAGGCCTAATTATTACTTTTTTTGACATAAAATGATGTATTAATATATCCATCCCAAACATTAGTGGGTATGTTATATTCTCATGTAATGTTTTCTTGAAACATCTTACAAGTTACTATTCCTACATCTAATGGAACCATTCTATTGATTTTTCTATAGAGAAAAAACAATTTGTTGATTCCATGTTTTGAAATATATGAACTAAACTCATGGTTTTCAAATTATTCTCTATTTTCACAACCTATAGAAATAATTTTGGAATCATTTCTTTTTTGAAGCAAATTTCAAAAATTTATAAAAATAGTACACACACCACTCAAAACAATCAAAAATAAATCCCAAAAAATAGAATAATCATCAATTAACACATAAACAAATGATTTTATGGTTGTGATTTTATTTATATATATCCCAAAAAATCGATATTAATATTTTCATTGTGTTTAGAATTAAAAACCTCATAATTTTTTTAGAAGATAACCTACATTTATTTCACATTTGGAATGAATCACAATATATTTTTATTCAATTAAAATTTTGGTATATCTAAAACTAAATTAATTTTTAAAAATGTTCTCTAAGAATATACAATAATATTTTCCAGTATTCTATACAAAATCCATGATTCATTTTTTCTTCATTTAAACATTTCTTATTATTTTTATATGATGAGTGGAATTATATATTATCGATATTATTAGTTTAAGGACCCTAAAAATTAAAAATTCAGTATTTCATAATATTTCCTTAATTTTTTGAAAAATATAAAAATAAATTTACTAATAAAGATGAAAAATATTTATCATAATTCTCTTATAGAATTAAATATTATGAACATTGTTATTAAGGACCAATATTTCGTTAAAAACTCATCCAACTCCAATAATAAATTGTTTTGGATTGTCACCAAAAGAGACATAGCCTGAATCTAGTTTTGATAAAGAGTGACAATTAGAAAACATTCATCCCTTATGTCTTCTACATCCACTATATATATAAAATATATCATTTATGATCATAGACAACTGTTCATATAAAGAAAAATTTAAAAAGTATATTGTATTGGTACCCTTATTCATTTTTGACATATAGTGTTAGAAAAAATAGAGTCTGGAAACCAAATATATTTTCGATATCAATATAATCCAATAACAATGTTTCAAACAATTTCTAAAATAAATTAATGTTTAACTCAATAAAATGAGGATTTATTGATAAAATATTATTAGATTTGTGCCCAAATATTCCACCATGAAAAATAGTATTTTTGGAGATGATTTCATTATTTGATATATGTAAAAAATAATTTTAATTAAACATCTATGTTCACATTATTTTCCTTTTGAAAATATATTTTGGAATTCATCATTTCAAGAATTTTGTTTAACTCTATATTACATTTTATGAATAAAAATTCAACACCATTAAAATATTGGACAACATTTTGTGGTATCTTAATCTCGTTACTATGATCAACACAATATGGTGAATAATTTTCCATTCTACTTTTATAATTGAGACATTGTTTATTTAAATACACATTTTCTACAAAAACAATATTAAACAAAAATTATGGATTTTATTTTGTTATTAAAGACATAATATTTTTTTTATCAAGAATGAGAATTCTTAATTTTATTCATTATATGATAAATTCTATTTTTCTAAATCAGATTCAAGCTCAGTACAATAATAGAAATGTATATCATTAGAGTGTTCCAAAAACAAAAAAAATAGTCGTTTTATTAGAAACTTCGACTTATAGATTTTCTGATTTACAAAGTCTAGAGTATTTATAAGAACTATAGGTTTTACTCATAAATTTCTTGTGTTTCTAACCACATCCTAACTTCTTTAAATACATTTTATTATGTTAATTTTATTTGAAATTGAGGATAGTCTAGTTTTATTTTCTTATAATTTTTTTCTCATAGCATATAAAATTCTTAGAGTTTCCCTAATGATTCTTATATAGATTTATGTTTTTTTAGAAATATATTCTCTTTTTATAAAACTATTTGAATCATTACCTTGCTCAGAATGAATAAAATCTGATCTCGAGTTTCATGAGGTATATTCTTCTCCAAATGATTTATAAATTTATATGCTCATTTAGATTATCTCATATTTTAAGTAGAAACGTTCAATGTATCTTTTTCCTTATAAACAATAATGTTCTGACCTAAATCAACTTCCATTTCACCTTTATAAATCATGAGTACACAGATTTCATATTTTATTCTAAACTCATTGAATGATATAGAATTTGGAATATAATTTTATATTAAGATAAATATTTTTTGTATAATTATTATACATTTCAAATCAAGATAATGTTTAAGAATATGTGCTTCTAAGGAAGAAACATTGTTTACAAACTCATTGAGTCTTCCATTTCACTACATATTGATTTATTATCTAGTAATCTAAAGGAATCAAACATATTATTATTATAATTATATCTAAAATAACTTATATTATTTTTTCCATCATTAGAAATTGATTTTATATTCCACAAATCATAAGTTATTTCACCATGCGCATCTTGGTTGAACCTATCTATACCTAGTCCTTAGATGATAACATTCATAGAATTGGAATTTAAGTCATTTTTGATTTTCTTTTAGGAATCGAATGTATTAGGTGCACTTATGGGAATTTAAAATGGTGTCATGTATTTTAGAGAATCCATGAAACCAAGGTAATTCAAGTATATTTTCATATTTTCCATTCAATATTAATAGTTTTCACCATTATTTTGTGGAACTGTTAATATTTACATAAATTCCATATTTTCATTCATATTATTCAATTTTAATATGATCATAAGACATAAGATTCTAAAAGCTGATATCATGAAATGTTAGAACCCTTAAAGAAAATTGTTTGTCAGAGACCAGCTACACTAAGACTCAAGAGGCTGTGGAATTGATTTCATGAAAATCTATTATCTATGTAAAACAAACTCCTGCCGGTAAGAAGAGTTCTGATATATTCTGATAACTAGTATATAGTAAAAATCAAATCCTATTGAAAATAGATCACACCCCAAATATTTTTCATGATTCTGGGAATATAAATCCAATATTCCAATCCACCAATAAATAACTCCTAGAACATGATAATTTTCACTAAAACATTCCTTTTACCAGGGAATTCATGATTAAATTCAATCAGTATAAACCTTGTACAATTCTATTATAATTTACTGGGATTCAACTATATTTTATAAACAATCTCCTTAGCGTACATTTTTTCAAAAACCTTCACACATCCAATTCAATAAGAGTATATAAATATATATAGATGAATATCATAGGAATAGGTTACATCTTGAGAAGGATATGAAATTTCAAGGAGTTATACTTCTTCTGTGTTGTTATTCTAATAATTAGAGCCCAATATAGAGATCTTGAAGTGTGAGTTGATAAATTCTCGGGAAATAACTACTATTATTTTGTAGATTTTCTTCTTTTTCACTCACTTGAGAATGCATGAAAAATAATCAATTTTAAATTTCTAGCACTGATCCAGAAAATTTGACCATACAAATAAATTCCACATGTATTTTTGTGGAAAATACATTCTTAGTAATCCTGAACATTAAATTATCATTTTACGTATTTCATTTCATGGTACATGAAACTCTCTATAATTTATTTTACCATAAATATGTAATACTACATTTATTGCTTTAAGGATAGAATTAATATCCACATAACGTACTCTTACTGAAATAAAATTATGTTGTTTAATGATGTATCCAATTCTGGATCACCACATAGTCAAATAAAACTAATTTTAATTCTCCTAAATAAATTTGTCCATGTAGCTATTAATCACAAAATTGTTTTCATCATGTAGAAAAATTACATTGACATTATTTTAGTGAATTCCCCACATATCCTTGACACTCAAGTATCATAATAAGACATATCTAAATGAATAAACTATCCATTAGGACCCACATAGTATATTTCACCATTTATCAGAATCAAAGGGATGATTAATCCAAATAAGTGATTCACATATCTCTTTGATTGATGTATTTCATTTCTAACATATGATATTCATTGATGGAGGAGATTTACATGTAGCTATTTTATACAGTATTTCCCTTCACATATATGATTTATATATCATATTTGTTCCCTTAAAAATATTAACATATCATAATTCTTCCTATTTCATATTTTCCTTATTTAATAAATTTTCTACAAACATCAAAATTTCCAGAACTATTGAAAAAGTACTTAAATCAATTTTACATCAGATGAACACACACAAAAACCCAAATCATTAGACCCATATGATGGGTATTATAGGCCATAAAAACATTAATAACGTAATATATGATGAAACAATATTAGTAGTCGAACATGTTCTTTTATTTTCACCATTATATTATTTTATGTAATGATTACATCCTAAATATCACCATAATTTTTTTTGTAAAAATAATTTGTTTCATTGGGATTCAAAGAAGATATTATTGTTTATAAATGGTTGTTTTATTGATGAGTTATAATTTATCATGTTAAATAATTTTTAATTTATATTGATGTAACAATTATCATAAATTCTAACACAACATTGACACAACAATTGTTTAACTAATAGAGAAAAGAAATTGATTTTAAAAAAATTTAATAGTTATACAGTATGGTTTAATTATTTTTTTAATTTATATTTTAGAAAAATTTAAAATAATTTTGTTGTTTTTATTGTTTTTAATATAATTATATCTCAATATTTTTGTCGTTAATGTCAAAACTAATGAATATTATTTAAAATGGTTTTAATGGTACGTAAGGTTAAAAAATATTTCTTTAAATTTATTAAATTTCATAAAAGTATTATCCTCATATGGATGGATTAGATATGGTATGTAATATCAAAATTTCCATTTTATGGGGATCTTTTAGATTTTTTATAATTTTTTTACCACAAAAGAGTAAAAAATTTTGGTATCTTTTTAATTTTTATGTGGTTTATTGATGATTAAAACTAATATATAAATGTTAAAACATCACTTGAACTTGTCTAAATATTATGTGATGAGATTATATAAAAACTATAATCATCTAATTATAAAAATATTTCAACTTGTAGCCACATATAAATTATAATTAACTTATATTAAATTAATGTATTATGTAATTTGAATGGTGTCCCTCCTATCACTTATAAATGGATACCTAGTCTCTTCACATATTTTTAATTTTTTTGTACTATAGATATATTATTAGATTCCCTAATTAAATCCTCGAATATTTATTCACATTCTGTAACTTATTATACTACAAAAATACCATCCTTATAAGGATTGTGGTGTAAGAAAATTGATATATCTCTTCAAAGATGTAAAACTATTAAATAAATATTTACAATTATATTTATTTCTTTACCTCTTCTAAATCTATGGTATTCATCATAACGTAATAAATTTAGTATCTTATGTAGGGTAATGAAGATATTATGATTATAGAACCTATAAATACCCTGAATTCTATCAATTGATATTCCCTTATTATGATAATTTCATATATTATAAATCATAAAAAATTAATAATAAAACATAATAAAAAAATTATAAATGAATAATGATAGAAATAAAAGGTATTTCTAGAAATTTAGGATCCAATAACAATTAAACAATAACATGAAAATTGAAATATTTATGTTAACATTATAAATAGTAATCTGGTAAATATAATAGTATACTCACCTATAAAATAATAAATAAAACTTTGGATTCTTATACATAACATATTAATATATTTATTTCATATAATAAGTAAATAATTTTTTTAAAAAAAGATAAATTATGTATGTGTATTTTTGTAAATCACAAATATTTAATTAATGTTTTATAATCAATATAATGACTTAATATAAATTATATTTTCTTAAAATTTAATCTTAAATCAAATTTTTGTTTCCTTATGATTAAAATATTATTTTGTAAGACCTTAATTATTTTTTCAGCATGTTATTAAATCAGTTATAATTTTAAAATTGGTATTGTACAGACCCATAAAATTCATGTAAATTCTTTTTTTAATTTTCTTTGGAATTTTACAAGAATACAGTTTCAGACGACACCTGATTCTGAGGCCCGGTGTGCCCGGAATCAATTTCAGAAGTTTAGCTCGAGTACGTTCAGTGAACGAACGAGGGGGTTTTTCTAACTTTTGAACATGTTCTTGGAATCAAATTCTGAGGGCACTAATGGAATCGCAATGCTATTATTTTCTTAGAAACGCCATTTTCGGAGTTGTGTTTGCTCGGGTGTGGTTTTTAATTTGTGGGGTTAAGTTAAGAAATAAAATAAAGGTGGCGCGACACTTTATTTTATTTCACTTAAAGCCGCTTAAGCTAAGTTAAGCGGATAAGGTGGAACCCACAATATCCTACCCACTTGGTAGGATATTTGTGAGATGGGTCCCGCACGAGCCCCGCTGTTTCTTTCCCTCTAAGTAACGTACCCGCAAACCCCCTCTTTAATTAATGTCAATCGTGGGTTTTTCTGGATAAGAAATGCCCCATTAAATTGGGTACTTAAATTGATACAATTAATTCTTCGAACTAATTGTTCGTTTCTTATCTTTTGAATTTCAAAATCTTAGGTTGATAATAAAATAATTGTTGGACTTATTTTATTATGGTTGAGGGGTTGCTTGTTGAGATGATTTGGAGAGAACTCTAAGGCTTGAAGATCTTCATCCTCCTTCGCTGAAGAACGTGAAGAACGTGAAAAACGCATCGTCGCCAACGAAGAACACCGGCCTCTGAAGAAGGGTGGCGAAGAACGCCGAACCCTCGGAGATCGATGACGTGACGCTGTGTACCACGACGCAATGATTCTTCTTCCGTGGTGACCCTCTTCTTCCGCGGCGGTTAATTCCGCGACGAACGCTCGTTCGATGGCAGCGTTGAGGTAGGGGTTTATTTTTTTCTTGTGATTACTTCTGTCGCTTCTCCTTTCATGAACCGCCTGTTATCGTGATAATGGGAGGAGGTCGGACTGCACGAACACGGCTGACACTCCTCCCCTTTTTTTGGTTGTTGGTATTGTTTCGGCAAGAAATGCATTTTTTCATAAGGAAAGGGGGGGGGGGGAGCGCGGCGCCGTCGCACCACCCCGTTGGAGACGAACCAAGACGCGGCGCCGTCGCGCCACGCTGTTGAAAACGAACCAAAGATGTGGCGTCGTCGCGCCGTACCAGAGAACCACTAAAGCACCGCGGCCAGAGCGGGGCCACGGCGGAGGGGCGCGGCGCCGTCGCGCCGCGCGGGACGAACCAAGGCCGCGTCCGATTCCAGGCCGCGGCGGAACAGCGGAACTGGTGGCTGGTACCGGGCCGCCGGCGTCAGAGCAAGAGGACCGGCCTTGCCGGTCCCGTGGCGGCAGAGGTCGGCCGGCCGGAGCGGGCCGGATGGACCTTGGAGGAACCGGTGGTTTAAAACCACCGGCTGGCCGGACAAATCCGCCCCATTAAGGGGCCGCGGTTAACTTCACGTGGGGGCAGCACCCTCGCCCCGAACGGTTCAGTCGTTCGGCCGAACCCCGGGCCAGCGCGCCGCGTGCCGGGCCGGCTGCCTGGCTGGTCCGCTGAACTGGGCCGCGCCCAGGCCGGGCCACACCGGATGGGTCGGGCCGCGCCGACAGGGCCGGACCCAGACCCGGGTCGGACCGGGCCCGAACCCCCTAATTCTGAACCTTATTCGGTCTGTTGCCCATAACATGAGTTACAAGCCTCCGATCGTTGTATCGTCAGATGGGATGCGATCCTTGGATCAAGATGGTCGTTTTGGTATATTACACACAAGTTTTCGGGGAACTTTGGGATCGGCTGAGTTGTTTCGTACACGAAATCATCCGGGCCCTCGGAGCGGAAACACTCATATCATGAGCTCTGGATGACTGATTGACATTCCGTCGACATTGATGTATTCCTCTTTGTGAGACAGATATTTTGGCTTACTATGCTTGAGGTTTGGGTGTCGTCGGAGTGCGGTCGGGTTGGTTTGATCACGAAACCAACCGGGCCCTGGAACGAAAAACCCAATAACTCACAGACCGGGCATCCGATTGACGCACCGTCTGTCTCGTTGTTTTCCTTTTGATAAGACGGAACTTTTGGAATACTTCACCTGAGTTTTGGATGCAGTTGGATTATGGCCGGGTTGGATTGTACCTGAAATCCAACCGGCCCCCTCGAACGGAAAAGCTGATAACTTTCAGACTGGACGTCCGTTTGACGAACCATCAGTGGCATTGGTGAACACATTGAGAAACAATCCCTATGATTATACCTATGTGAGTTCGGGGTACAGTTGCGATACGGTCGGGTTGGTTCCTACACGAAACCAACCGGGCCCCTAGGACGAAAAGGCTAATAACACACAGACTGGGCGTTCGATTGACGCGCCATCTGCTGCGTTGAGACCCCTATGACGAGGCGGTCCTTTGAGATACTTCTTCGTGGGACTTTTTGATACTTATAGTATCGACTAGTAGCTCATGGAGTGGACCCTCCCGGAGACGAACGTGCGGTGTATAGAGACCGTGTAGCCGGCTGAGAGCTGACGACTGCTTGACCGATCGACTCGGTGTGTTTCGGATAGCCCAGTGGGGAGCGCTTGGATGTAGTGGCAGACCCACGGTGGAGGAGCGCTTGGTTGTAGTGGCAGACCCACGAAGGAGGAGTGTTTGGTTGTAACAGCAGACCCGCAGTACTCAACAGAAGGAGAAACTCTAGAGACTATGAGGGGGAGCGCTTGGTTGTAGCGGCAGACCCAAGGTGGGAAGCGCTTGGTTGTAGCAGCAGGCCCACAGTACTCGATAGGAGGAGTACCTCAGCAGTCTTAGGTTAGTGATCAGTACCTCGGAGTCGTGACAGGACCACTGTACACACCAGAGATGGGGCTCTTCAGTAGTTACAGTTTCGATAATGAAAATCATGTGTGGGTTAGCGTTCAGCGGTCCTGTGTGGGACAATGCCTACAGATCCTGTGTGGGTCCGATCATGTGTGGGTCATTGCGGGGGTTAGTACCTATCGATCTTTTGTGGTTCCAATGGCTTAGATGAATCAGTGGAAATATCTGATCATCTTTATTTTCATACGAAGAAGTGTACCTGTGTGAGCTGAATCCTGTTTTTCTTTCCATTGTGGATTGTGTTGTGCTATCCTGTGTGGATTATTTTTTGCTTTCCGGTGTGGACTGGGTTGTGTTTTGCTGTGTGGACTGGTTTGTACTTGAGCTCAGATTTTTGAGCCGAACTGGAACTGATTACTTGGGTATATGTATGGGAATATACATAAGTGGTGTCTGATGTTACTTTGGGATTGTATCTTTCCTTGGTAGATTATCCTTTGTGGATTCAGGGAGACCATCGGGGTCCCGGGGTCCCTACTGAGTATCTTATACTCACCCCTGCACGGGCTATGCCCACACTACGTTGTGTTGGTTACAGAATACGGACAGCGCTGATCGTGGTAGAGGCACAAGGAGCAGGTCAGTACCCGGAGGTGGACCACTGGGAGAGACATACTCGGAGTGGATGGCTGGACCTGAGGAGCTGCGGAGGCTATCTGTACCCACCGTTCAGGTGGGAGTTATAGTGGATGGCTCGAGGCTGCGGCTTACTTTCAGTTGCTGTTTTCCCTTTTCAGTTGTACTTTACTTTCAGTTGGGGTTTGTATTCTGTCCCACTTACTTTTCCGCACTTACTGTTGTACTCAGCATTTACAGAGTATTTACTTCTTCTTGCTTGCTCTATGGCATTTTTTGTTTACTTTACAAAGGCAATGCCTTCCCTTTCTACCATGATTTACGCCTTGGTGCTAGTCGCCTGCCCCTGGCCTATGGAAGGCAGGCTTGGGGTAGTCACAGCATGGGCCCCGAGGACGGGTCATGACAAATTGGTATCAGAAGAATTCGGTTCTATCGCAGAGATGTTACGACATGGGGACCACACGGGGCTTAACCCCCTCTTGATGGAGGAGACTAAAACATCTCAACTATTTCTCATTATTGAGGGAGAGCCTCTTCACCTACACCAATTAATTCTTTGTTCTAACCCCTTAAATTAATTAAGGTGAGCCTGCCTAATTACATAGTCCAATTTTAATATCATGCCAACAAATGAATAGGATATTTCAATCTATTATATCGTTGGCATATTCATTTTTGTGGAATCTTGGATATGACGATTATTGGGAGAAATCTCCCAACAAAGAACCCTGTCTCCCAATGAAGAACAAATAAAGAAGAATGCCAAGATTCTTCAACATCATCCTTGAATCCACAACCATCATGAGATGAATTCGATGACCGACTTCTGCATCGTCGTCAACGAGCCAATGCATCTCGGGTTTGGAAGTGTGTGGCGGACGCAACGAACACTGATCTTATTCGTTTAATTTACACGACTCCTTCAACAAAAGGCGAACGATGACCAAATGTAGGGGTTTATTTTTGTAAGTATGAACTATTCTCATGTCCATCCTTTCCCTCAAAACAAAGAATGAGGGTTGTTGTGCTTCATACTTATGATCCTCTTTTTATAACACTAACCACGGAGGGTGCGGGCTAAATTAATATGGTCTGATTTCCTCCATCGATCTTGTTTATGATAACCTTCCGCATGGCAATGAAGCAATAAGGCAACGGCGACAAAGGTCGTGATACCAACAGCCTCCACAAACCACACTGCCCCTGCCATGCTCTGGTGGTCCGGGCCGAACTGTAGCCCTCCGGCTGAGCCACCCCGACTGCACCACCTCCAGCCTCCCATACGCCCTGGCTGCACACCGTCGGCCCGCGCTGGGCCGAGCCACGCCCTGTCGGCCTTCTCGTCCACCGCTGGACCTCCTGGCGCCCTGCCCAGCAGCCCGTAGGCCCGCCTGGCCACCTTCCCTCCTGCAGCCTGCCCGACACACTGCCGACCTGCCCGGCTAACTCCCACCCACCTGACGGCCTACCCGGTCGCCCCTGACCAAACCGAAACCTTGTCCACATCGACCTCCTGAGCCATCCTTCCCCCCTCGTGGTGCCCTAGCTGAACTGGTCGGCTGAGCCATCCGAGACGAGATGCCCAGCCGTGCCCTCGCCTCGCTACGGGCCGAACCAGCCCCGAGTCCAGGCCAAAACACCCACGCGGCCGGCTGGGCTAGTCCTTGCAGGCCAAGAAAAACCTAAAAGGGTGTCCCTCCCAATGGGCTAGGCCAAACCAAATTGGTCTGACTGGGTCGACCCGGACCGGGATGGCCTAGAATGGTTCGGACTGGGTCTGTCCGACCGGGGCAGAATGGACCCGAGCCCTCTACCGACCCTTTACTTTTTTGGCCATATCTTTTTCACTGGATGACCGCTTGAAGAACTGTCAGTGGAACTGGTAATCATGGAGCATGATGATCCCTTTTAGTATAACCCACTGAAGACTGGGGTACAGTTGAGATATGGTCAGCTTGGATCATACACGAATCCAACCTCACCCCTGAGATACAAAGGCTAATAACTCAAAGAACAGGAGTCTGATTGAGGCACCATCTACTGCGTTGAGTCTCCTGAGGTGTGGCGGACCTTTGAGGAACTTATTTGTGGCACATCATGATGGTTGGAGTATCGACCATTAGCTCATGGAAAGGATCCTTATGGTGATGAGAGAGTAGAGTGCAGAGACCTAATAGCTAGCTGAGACCTTACGACTATCGACCATTTTGACTCAGAGTGACTCTACTAGCCCAGTGGGAAGCCCCATGGTGTCGCGACATACCCACAGTGGAGAGAAACATGGTGTCAGGGTAGACCCATAGTACTCAATAGGTGGAGTACCTCAGTAGGCTATGAGGGGGAGTGCCTTGGTGTCACGGTAGACCCATGGTGTAGAGTACCATGGAGACACATCATACTCATGTTACTAGATAAGAGGAGTACCTCAGCAGTCCAAGGTTAGTGGGAAGAACCTTGGTGTCGTGGCAGACCAACTGTACTTGATTGAGCAGGAGTTCTCCAGCAGTAGTGGTTTCAATAACAAAAATCATGGTTGATTTGAGTCATTAACTTTTGTGTTTACCTCATGATTGAGATGGATTACTTGAAAACATAGGTATATGTAAGGGAATATACCTAAGTGGTGTTATCTGTTGATTTCATTCATTTTTGTTTATCCTTTTTGGATTTTGTGAGACCTTGAGTGTCTCGGGGTCCCTACTGAGTATCATTATACTCACCCCTGCAAGGGGTATGCCCGCACCTCATTTTGTTCGTTACAGACGATAGACAACGATGACGGAGGCCGAGAGTAGCAGTACTGGATGGCACCAGGAGGTGTTCCACACAATGTGACAGTACAATGAGGAGATGGACAGACGTGGTGCACCGTAGAGGTTATCTGTACCTACCCTTCATGTAGGATTCCCCAGAGGATGTCCCGAAAGCCGTTTTACTTTTCTTCAGTTTTAATTTTTTTCAGTTGTACTTGTACTTTCATATTGGTCTTTTATTTCTGGCCCCATTTACTTATCATCACTCCATGGTATACAATGTTTCTAAGTGTTTTACTTCTATCTCGTACTCTTTTGTGTGTGTTTACGCATTATTAAGGAAATTCCTTCCCATTTTTAGGGATTTACACCTTTGGGGCTAGTCGCCAGCCCCTGGCCTATGGAAGTCGGGCTTGGGGTAGTCACGACACGGGCCTAGAGGGATGGGTCGTGACAATAAAAACTTTTCTTCATTCTCCAATTTTCAGACAAAAAATGATTCCAAATTGTGGAAAATGGTTCCACCTTGTATACATTCTTTTTGTACAACCAACATATCATCCATTCCTTTTTCATAGTTCTTTTTGAACATAGGCTATCAACAGTATCTCTAGAGATCTATTATAGACCATGTAAACCCTCTTTGTCAACAAAAAAAAATAAACCTAAAAATGATGCAATGATAACATGAAAGATTTTTGTCCCAATAATAGTAATTTTATATTTTATATATTTACATATTAAGACATATTATTTTTGTACACATATTATGGGTCATTATAGAGGGTACCATCCCTATGCTCCCAAATGAAATCAATAAAGAATATAGGTAAATTGTCAATCCCACACAACCCTGAGTAGTCACCAGTATCAATCAAGAGGAGGCGAACATAATTATTATTTTAAAATGCTATATAATTTTTATTTAAGTAACCATATGTATTTAAAAATACCACAATGATTAATTAATTTTCTCATATATATTTTTTATCATTTAATATTTGTAATTTATATTCTTACCAAATTATTAAATTAATTATTTTCAATTCATAAACTATTATATCATAAATGAGTTGATATTATAAACATTATATAATTAAAGTGATAACAATTTATTTATACATTATTAATAGAATTAAACCTTAAAAAATATATAATTCTATTTAAATTGGTCTCACTAGTCAAATTGGTATTTCAAACTAATATATAATATGGAAGAGATAATTGTAGTAATCCATTCCTCTTACAAATGTCACAATATGATTTGAATCATAATAAACCATCATATTAAGATCAAAGCATCATGAATCTTACTATCTTGGAAGACTATATACATAAAACAAATAATAAGAGACTAAATAATACATTTTGTTATTTATTCTTGACAAATAGCTCCAAACATCCAATGTGTTAATACATCTTCATTGGGTAACCTAGGGATAACATGAAAAAAGGGACAAGCTAAAATCATTGTAAGGGAAAAATCATTGAAATAAATATTTAGGGAATGGGTTAGAAGGCATGGAATAATGATATAAAATGGCATGGAACTTGTGAAATAATAACACATAAACATGGGTTAATATAATAATGATTTCATAATAATGTGAGAGTACCATAAAACATGAATTTATAATGATTAAAGGATCATTGCACATAGATGAGCACAATTAATGTATAACCTATAAGACCATTGCACATGGTAGCACGAGTCAAGTCTAACTGCTAAGACCATTGCATATAATGTCTCATGAGACTCAACATTACCCAATGAATTAGATCAGTATCCAGGAAAACATATCTTAACATGTTCATGAATATTCATTTTACATATAGAATTATATACAACCAATCATAAACATAATATCACCATTAAGAATGAAATGGGTATCATAATCTTTTCCTAATTCATAATGAATGTGTGTATCATAAAATTATCATTGAAATAAAGGAATTAGAAAACACATGCACATTAATAAGGTAAAATTGAAATATATCATTTTAAGTGATTCAAATAGAATTTTCATCATGTAAAAAGTGTATTTAATAATTTTTAGTGTTAAAATATTTTAGTGTGTTTTAGGGAAACTCCAACATTAATTTAATAAAGAAAAAAGAATAATCTTATGTACAAAATTAGAAGTAATACGAGAAGGTTTTCATTAAAAAAAATTTATAAAAACAATAGTGCCATAAAACATTTGGTATAATGCACTTGAAATTGGGTATGTATTCATGAAGATCCCTAAAACCCTGTTAACTTATCAAGAAGTATTGAGAAGTGAATCACTTAAAATCATGTAAATCCCCGAATGAGAATTATTAATGGATCTTGATATATGGAATTAGAAATATAATATATAGTTATGTTTTGTACATAAAAAGAATATAGGATTTAATTTTGGTAAAATGGAGTAAGAATAACCTAAATGAGTAAAGGAGGTTCAGGTAGTATCCCTTACCTTAAGTCTGATGGTGTTCTCCACATGATATTAATGACCTGAATCATCAAAATTGGTTCATTAATTAATAATTACCCATCCAATTTTACATGTAATAGATTTTTTATAACCTTTTTCCAGTAATTCATAGCTTTAATGGGTTATGATGTTCAATTCCATTATTTGGGTCTGTTTGAGTCATGATTAGTATACTTATAAACAATATCGAATAACCATTTAAAATGAAGATGGTTTTCCATAATTGGATTTGTATGTTATTATTAAGCCTATATATTGTCAAATTGTTTTAAATTTAAATTAGATAATTGAAGTGAAGATGAATGATTACATAAATATTTAGTGATAACGTTTTGGTTTAATTTGAGGTTTTTGACCACAATGAAAACATTTTGTTTTCTAAATCAAAACCATGATTAAAAAAAGATTGAAGAACCATAAATGGGACATAAAACGTATATTATATTATGGTTCAACTATATTAATGGTATAATGACAATAATTGAATAAGGTAATGGAAATTAAAAACCCAACATCCTTGAATGTGGTAAATTAACACATCTCGGATGATGTATTTACTACTAGAATAAAATATGGGTAAATGAGAGATGATAATAACTTATTCCATTCTAATAATAATTTAAAGTACATATATGGTACATGAGTTATCATAAAATTTTGATACGGAGCGATAAGGATCGTGACATAAAGAAATTAAGTTGACAAAAATGCAAAAGCATTGAAAATAAAAATTTACCTATAAAATTAATCTTCATTGAGAGCCTCTTAAAAAGAGAGGATTCGACCTATTGAAGAGACTGAGGGATTCATTAATTGGGATAAGATCTTGGGATATTTTTGAGAATAATTGATTCAAGGATAATTTCTTGATAGGAGTGAAGAGAATAAGGGAGTTTGGGTGGTTTTTATAGTGGTATGGAATATGCTTTTCTTAATATTTTTGTCAGTAGTTTATTTTTTTCCACAAGAGAAGAATTTGTGATGATTAAATGACAAACAATAGTTATAATTTCATGTGTGTTCTAATAAATGTATATTTACTTCATCCATGACTCAAGCATGATGTAAAAAATTCATGTTTTAGCACTTATCGTAAATTATTATACTTTACTATTCATAAAAATTCAAGTATTTTTTAAAAATACAAAACATTCACACCAACTATTTTTAAGGTGTATAATAAAATAAGTAAATAATTTAGAATGAATTTTTTTATATCTGAGTAATTTAATTTTTATAGAAAATATTAATTTACTTGAAAATTACATATTTTAAAACAACAACTGAATTTATATTATTTTCAAAAAATACAGAAGTTCATATAAACATATCTTAAATATAGAAATCAAAAAATCATTAATTGATGAAAACTATTTAGGAATATAGATTATATTTTATGAAAATTAATTATATGAAATAAATTATTTATCAGTTAGAAAAATACCAATACTTTTACTATGGTCATATTATATCTTATAAGATTCCAAAATATATTTTAAACATTCAATGGAGATGTTAATATTATTTTGTATGATTTAATATTCATAAGGTTCATATCAATATATCTATGTGTATGTTATTATTCCTAATGTAATGTAACTATTCAATTAAAAATTAGTTTGTTCCATCAGAGACCAAATAACACCTTGACTGTAACCGTGTATGTAAAACTTTTAAAACTCAAAACACATAAGTTTCCAAATTTATTTCAACATCTTGGTTATAAATACCTCCTTAAAATAAATTATTGTTTTACTAAGTCATAAGTTTTGATGAATTTAATTATATTTACTTTTAAATCCATTGGGTGTTATATTATTCCCCCCGTAC
Organism: Viscum album; assembly: GCA_963277665.1. NCBI lineage: Eukaryota > Viridiplantae > Streptophyta > Magnoliopsida > Santalales > Viscaceae > Viscum > Viscum album. The sequence goes on from OY728157.1 coordinate 1,101,268,467, forward strand.
GAAATTTTTCCCACAAAATTTCATGTTACATATTAAGGTGAAAACATGTGAGTGTTTGAATACATAACTAATAAGTATAAAAATTAAAACATAAAAAATAATATAATAAACTATTAAAAAAGGTATATAATAACTTGTGATTCCATATGATTCAATCAAGTTTATCCATTCTCTATTTCCAAACATTCATTCAAAGGGGATTATTTATTTATTTCCCTTAGTAATGGATTTTACTGATATTTTAATTTTACAAAAGCATACCCCAATATAGTGTAAAACCAAGATGGAAACAAGTCCCATTATTGTCCAATAGTTCCTATTCAAGTCCAGATCAATGTGTTTTTTTCGGTTTTACCACTATATATATGTGTGTGACTGTCGTCTCTACTTGTTTGTATCCAGACAAGGATGTATTTTCTTCATCAACCACTTACTCTATAATTACCATAATTTAGTGTGGTTTTATTATACTTAGTCTCATACCCAAGGATCATAGTAAAGTGATCAATTACTAATATCTAAAAATAACTAGACTATACTCTAATACTAGGTATAGAAAACCTATCCTTTTACACATAGCATTACATACCTTACTTATAATAAAACGTAATATTACAAGCCTTGGACTGTGAAGTCCGGTGTCTTGGATGACTACGTACATAATACTGAAAACATGGTACTAAATAAATAATTTCATTATTTAGTATTCATAATGATAACATAAATAAAAATGTTCCCAAGAATCTTTATAGGGTAACCTGTGGAGAACATGAACATTGGGATGATCTAAAATCCCTACATGGGAAAAATCAGAATAATAATGCATTAGCCCATGGGTTATAAGGCTTGGAATAAGGATATAAAAATCAATGAAACCTGTGAAATAATAACATATAAGCAAGTTTTAATATAAACATGGAGTCATAATAATGTGTAATCAAACCAAAACATGACTTCATCATGATTCAAGGCTTCTTTCACATAAATGAGTACAAGTCATGGTTAACCACAAAGACTATTGCACATGGTTACCCAAGTCATGGAAAACCACCAAGACCGTTACACATAACATCTCATGAGACTAGAATTTACCCAATTCATTGTTTCACTATCTGGTTTCACACATATTATGTTGTTCAAGAATATGCATTCCACATATATTATCATACATAATCAATGATAAACATAATGGCACCCATGGATGCAAATGAGTATCGTATTCATGTCACAAAGCATAAGGAATGGGTGTATCTTAAAAATGTCCTCGAAAGAAATGAATTAGAACATAAATGGACATAAAAATTATAAAAAATTTATAAACCATGGTATTTTATGTAAAATAAAAGTGATGTCATGTAAAAATAGTATTTAAGAATTTCTAACATTAAAATATTTTAATGTGGTTCTAAGGAAAACAATATCAAATATTTAAAACATAAACGAGAATAACATTTTGTAAAAAAATTACTGATAAAATATTATTTTCATAATAAATGCACTATTTATATATAAACAATGGTATCTTAAGTCATATGGTAGAGTGCACTTGAAATTCAGTATGAAAGCGGACAGTTCCCTTAAAATGAGTTTTCTTATCTAAAATTATTGAGGAGAGAATTATTGAAAAGAATGTATATCTCCAAAAGTTAAAGATTTATGGATCATGATACAAGATTGTATACATATAGAAAGATATTATAGGATTTACATAAACAGAATCGAGGATTTCATTTGGGTAAAAAGGTAGAAAAAATAACTCGAAGGTGTAATAGAGGTTTGAGTAGAATCCCATACCTTAGGACTGATGGTGTTCTCCACTTGATATTAATGACCTTAATAATAAAATTAGGTTAATTAATTATTAATTAAATTACATATTTTACATCTAATATATTTAGTATTAATTTTTAATGTTCATTCATGGCCTTTTTGATGGGTTAAGAGGTTCAATTTCATTGTTCGGGTCTGTTTGTTTCCTGACCAGTTTACTTATATACATGAATTGATAATCATGATAAATGAATATGGTTGTCCAAAATTGGAGTCGTATGTTATTATTTAACATAAAATCAATTACCTGGTAGTAATTTTTATTTTTATACATGGAGTAGCGAAGAATCGTTATATAAAACATTAGTGATAACCTTTACGGTTAACTGCTGGGTTTTCACCTCAATGAACACATGTTGTTTTATATATCTAAACCATGGGTAAAAATATATTCCAGAGCTATATATGATACATAACACTTATATTATAGTTTATTTAAACCATATTAATTATTTAATTACTTTAATTGATGATGGTAATGGAAATTGGAAACCCATTGTCCTGGAATATGACAACATCTCAGATGGTGTCTTTACTAATATAATTATAGAAGGATAAATGAGAGATGATAATAAACTATTCCATTAAAACAACAAAATTAAATTATATATATGTTAATTTATTTTTCATAATATATGTATGAGTAGACTGAAGGATAGAATAGAAAACACAGGAACATGAAAATAAATTAAAAGAATTGAAAAGAGAAATTTATCTCTTAAATTAATCTTCTTTGAAATCCTATTAAGGGGAGAGGATTTAGTATTTTGAAGATACAATGGGATCCTGGAAGTGGGGGACGATCATGGCGGTAGAATTTAGAATAATTTAATTATGAAACAATGATTGCGAGGAATGAAGATAAGAGGGGATTTTGGGTGGTTTTTAGGGGAGGAGAGGAGGGTTTTTCTTAATATTTTTATCATTAGTTTTTTATTTCTCTATAAGACAAGAATGAGTAATTATTCTCACAAAAAATAGTAATAAGTTCATGTGAGTTCAAAAAATGGAAATTTACATCATACATGACTCAATCAGGATGCAAAAAATTCAGGTTTTAACTCTTATCGTAAATTATCATATTTTACTATTTATCAAAAATTCAACAATTTCTGAAAAATCAAAAAAAATCACCCAAACAATTTTATTGATATATAGAATCAATAAATGAACTCCATCATTCCAAAATGATTTTCTAAATATGATTAATTTTATTTTTAATTAAAATCATAACTTATATGAAAAATAATATTTTAAAATTATAACTGATTTTATAATGTTTTCAAAAATTACATAAGGTTGTATAAAATAGTCTTAAAACTATAAGACAAAATAATTTATTTTATGAACATCGTTTTGGGAGAAAAATTCTTTTTTTAATTAATTAATTGTAACAAATTGTCAATGAGTTACAAAAATAACAATACATTTACTATGATCTTATTATCACTTATCAGATGCCTAAATATTATTTATACATTATAGGGTAAGGTTAATATTTTATTAGATTATTTACTATTTATAAGGGTGGTATAAATATTTATAATGGGAGGTTACTATTAATAAAGGTATGTAACTATTCATACTAAATTATTTTTGTTTCATCAGAACCAAAAAAACACCCAGAATGAATTCATGTATGTCAGATTTTTGAAATTCCAAAGAGAGAAGTTATATAATTTAGTTCAACCAATAGGTTATAAAAATCCCCTTAAAACAGAGTTTTTTATCGAGAGTTATTGTTTAATTCATTTTATTAAATATATTTTTAAATTATTTTGGTGTTACATTCTTCCCCCCTTATGAAATTTCTCCCTTGATATTTTGTTTCACTTTTGAAGGTTAAAACAATTGAGGGAGTGAATACATAGCTAATAAACATGAAAAAGGAAACTTTAAAAATAAAATGATAAACTGTTAATTTAAAAGGTATATCCTAACTTGTTATTCCTTAGGAATAATTCTTGGTTATCTATGATCTATTTCCTAACATAAATTCATATGGGATTAATTATTTTTTGTTCCCTTAATAATGATATGTACTCAGCTTATGAATTTTCCAAAGCATATCCCCCATGAGTGTAAAACCAAGAGTGAGGAAATGCTCATTTTCGTCCACTAGTTCCCATTTGAGTCTAGTAAAAGTGGTGTTTATAGGTTTTACCCCTATATATATATGATTTAGATCCACCTCTACATTTAAGTATCCCAACATGGATTTATTTTCTTGATAAACCCCTTACTCTATACATACCAAAATTTAGCGGTGTTTCCATATACATAGTCTCATCTATATGGTTATTACTAATGTAATATATTACTGTAATCCAAATAAAACTAGATCATCCTCTAATACCAACTATAGAGACTGTATCTTTTTACACATTTCATTATATTATTTTAAACAAAATAAATCATCATACAATGAACCAAGGATCGTGAAGCCTAGTGTCTTGGAATATTGGGTACATAAAACTGAAAACATGGGAATAAATAAAAAATTTCTTTAGTTAATATTAAAAAGATCCCCTAACATCCATTTTCATTATACATATTTATAGTGTAACCTGGGGATAACATGAAAAAATGGATGATCTATAAGCTCAATAGGGGAAAATCATAGTAATAAAGCTTAGGACATTGGTTAGAAAGCATGGAATAATGATATAAAACAGTATAGAACATGATAAATAATACCATATAAATATGTGGTAATATAAACATGGAGTCAAATTAATTTGACATCAATATAAAACATGACATTAGAATTATTCAAGGATCATTGTGCATAAAGGATCACAATTCATTGTTAACCACTAAGACCACTACACATGGTATCATGAGTCACGGCTAACCACCAAGACCATTGTACTTAATGCATAATGAGAATCAAATTTCACCAATGTGTTAGAGAAATATCGAGTCACAACAATATTATCATGTTCTTGAATATTCATTCCACATATATAATCATACACAATCATAACCATAAGAGAACACACATAATGAAATGGGTATCATTATCATATCATAAAAAATAATGAATGGGTTGAAGATAAAAATTTCCATGAATGAAAAGAATTAGACCCTACACTGGAATTAATAATGTTAAATAGGAATATATCAGAGTAATTTATGTCAAATATAAGTGACATTATTTTAAAAAATTATTTATGAATTTTTAGAATTAAAATATTTTAGTGATGTTTTAAGGAAAACACTAAATTTTATTTAAAATAGAAACTAGAAATATCTTTTGTAAAAAACCAGAAGTGATCCCAAAAGTTCCTAATAATATAAATGTTTTTATAAAAAAATGGTTTCTTAAAAAATAATTTATATTTGACATGGAATAGGGAACAAATTATAGAAGTTCCCTTAAAATGGGTATGCTTATCATGATGTATTGAAAAGTGATGCACTTAAAAAATGTATCTCCTTGAAAGTGAATGAGTAATGGATATTGATACATGAGTTTGGACATTTAAAAATCAATTATATGATTTACATAAACATAATATATGATTTCTTTTGGGTAAAAAGTGAGTAAGAATAAACTAAAGGTGTAATGTTGGTTCGGGTATAATCCCTTACCTTAAGTATGATGGTGTCCTCCACATGATATTAATGATCTATATAATCATATTAGTTCCATTAATTAATAATTAAATAACCTCATTTTTAACTTTTAATATATTTAGTATATTCTTTTTTATGTTCATTCATGTATTTTTTGTTGGAATAAGAGGTTTAATTTCATTGTTCGGGTCTGTTTGTTTCATGATATGTTTACATATATTCATGATGGATAACCATGTAAAATGGGGAAGGTTGTATATAATTTAAGTATTATGTTTTTATTGAAAATACATAAAGCTAAATGGTGGTAAATTTAATTTTTTTACTTGGATTGAAGATGAATCATTACATAAAACATTAGTGATATGTTTTTGGATTAATTGACGGTTTTAGACCACATCAAACACATTTTGTTTTATAAATCAAATCCATGTGCAAAAAAGATTCCGGAACTATAGATGAGACATAATAAACATAAAATTGTGTTATATAATCATATTAAATGGTTCATGACTATAATTGAATACAATAATGGAAATTTAAAACCCCTCATCCTTGAATGTGGTAAATTAACACATATCGGATGGTGTCTTTGCAACTAAAATAATAGAAGGGTCAATGAGATATGGTAAAAACTTATTCTATGATCATAAAATAATTCTTATAAATATTTGGTAAATATAATTTACATAAAATTTGGATGAGGAGTGTAAGGATATAAATGAAAACAAAGGATCTTGAAAATAATGTAAATGAATAGAACAGATGAATTTACCACTTAAATTAATCTTCCTTCAAATCTTCTTAAGGGGTGAGGATTTGTGATTTTAAAGATACCAAGGTATTATGGAGTTGGGTAAGGATCTGGGGGAGATATTTGAGCATTATTTAGAAAAGTTACATGGTTTGAAAAGAGTGAAGAGAAGAAAGGAGTGTGTGTTGTTTTTATAGCGGCATGAAGGAGGGTTTTTTTAATATTTTGGTCATTAGTTTATTATTTACCTATAAGACAGAAAATAGTGTTTATTCCATGAAAAAAAATATAAATAAGTGATCTTGAGTTCAAATAAATGTCCATTTACAACATCCCTGACCCATGTGTGATCTAGAAATTTAGGGTTTAGTAGTTATCAGAAACTATCATAGTTTACTATTAATCCAAAATTCATGTATTTCAGAGAAATCCCCAAAATTTACCCTAACAATTCATAGTTGTGTTAAATCCAAAAATGAAATCAATTTTCCAATAATAATTTTCTAAATATTATTAATTTTAATTTTATCTAAATTCACAATTAACCTAAAAAATACGAATGTGTAAGATATTATTGATTTTTTAATTTTTTTTAAAAATTACATATGGTCTTATAATATTATCTTAAAACCAAAAGGAATAAAATGGTTAATTTTTTAACACATTTTAGGAAAATAAAGTTCCTATATTGTAAATAAATAAATTACAGTTAATTATTTTTGACAAATAAAAATACCAATACTTTTACTATGGTCATATTATCACGTATAAGATGCCTAAAGATTATTTATACATTAAAGGTGGATTATAATATTATTTTGGATGATTTACTATTCATAGGGGGTATATTATTATTCATAAGAGTATGTTACGATTCATATGGGTAGGATTCCATTCACAAAATAATTATGTTTGTTCCATTAGACCACAAAAGACTCCTTGAATGAAACCGTGACTATCAAATTTTTTAAAATCGAAACATAGATAAGGGAAAATTTAGGTCAATAGCTGGGTTATGAATATCTCCTTAAAACAAAGTGTTTTTGACAAATAATTAGTGTTTCATTCATTTTATAAAATATATTTTTAAATCTTTGGGGCGATTCATTCTTCCCCTATTGAAATTTCACCCTCAAAATTTCATTTTACATACTAATGAAAAATATGTGAGGGTTTGAATAAATAATTAATATAAATACAATAGAAACATTAAAAATAAATATATAAACTATTAATGGAAGGGTATATCCTTAATTTTCATTCCTTTTGTTTCAATATAGGTTACCCATTATATGATTCCTAATATATATTCATATGGGCTTCATTATTTTATTTTTTCCTTTAATAATGTTATGTACTATGCTTATGAATTCATCAATGAATATCCTCTATGAGTGAAAAATTAAGAGTACAATAGAGCCTATTTTCATGCACCATATCTCATTCATGTCTAGATTAAGGTGGTGATTTCAATTTTTAACTATAGATAATTTTGTGGCAGAGACACCTCTACATATTTTCATATAGACAATGGTTTATTTTCATGATAAGGAACTTACACTATACTTACAAAAATTAAGGTGTGTTTTATTATATTTAACGTCATAATTAAGGTTATTACTATTGTGATCTATTAATAATGTCCATAAATATCTTGAAAATTGTATGATACAAACAATAAAGACCCTATCCTCTTACACATATCATTAAATAATTTTAAGCATAATAATACATCATATTACATGCCAAGGATTGTGAAGTCTAGTGTCCTGGAAGACTAGGTACATAAAACTGAATACATGGGACTAAATAAATCATTTCATTATTTAATATTCATAGATAGATCCTAACATCATTTTTTATCTTATATCTTCACAGGGTAAACTGGGGATAACATAAACAAAAGGACGGGAAAAAAGCCCAGTCATACAGAAAAGCATAGTAATAAAGCTTTTGCACCTGGGTTAGAAGGCATAAAATAATGATATAAAATGAAATGAAACATGTGAAATCACAAAACATAAACATTGGGACATATAAAAATGTATTTATAATAATATTGAATCAATATAAAAAATTACTTTAGCACGAGTCATGGATCTTTGCAAATAAAAGATCACAAGTCAAGGTTAACCATCGAGACCATGGCACATGGTAGCATGAGTCAAGGATTACCCCCAAGATCGTTGCATATAATATCTCATGAGACTCAACATTACCCAATTAATTGGAGTGATATCTGTTTCACCCTTCTTAACATGTTCATGGATATGTTTTCCATATATAGAATCATACATAATCAATCATAAACAAAAAGTCACCCATATAAGGAAATCAGTATCCTAATTTTGTCATAATGCATAATGAATTGGTGTGTCATTAAAGTGCCCATGATTGAAAATAAATAGAACATACATGGAAATTAATATGTTAAAATAGGGATATATCATGGTATGTTATGTCAAATAAAAGTTACATCATGTAAAAATAGTATTTGCAAATTATTTGGCATTAAAATATTTTATTACAGTTTTAAGGAAAACAGAAACAACCACATATAATATAAAATTGAATAATATTTTGTAAAAAACCATAATTGATCCTAGAAGGATTTAATAATAAAAAACTCATTTTCTAAAATCAATGGTGGTGTAAAATATATGTTAGAGTACAATTGATATTTGGTACGAATTCGGGAAGTTCCCTTAAAATGGGATTGCTTATCCGGAAGTATTTATGATGGAATCACATAGAAGCATTTATATCCATATAAGATAATTATTAATGGATCTTGGTACATTAGTTTTTAAATATAAAGGTAAATTAAAAAATTTACATTAATAGATTATAGTATTTCATTTTGGTAAAAGTTTGTATGAATACCCCAAAGTAGCAAAGGTGGTTCAAGTAGAATCTGTTACCTTAAGTCTGATGGAGTTATCCCCTTGATATTAATGGCATGAATAATCCAATTAGTTTCATTAAATTTATTTTGTACAACCATTTTATGTACATTCATGGCCTTCTTTATGGGTTAAGAGGTTCAATTTCATTGTTCTGGTCCATTTGTTGGATATTCGATTTAATTATATACGTTAATGAATAACCAGGTAAAATGAGGACGATTTTCTAGAATTGGAGATTTATGTTATTAATTAATATCTAGAAGGTTACATGGTTTTAAATTTGAGTTTTTTAATTTGAGTTCAGTTGAATCCTTACATAATTCAGTAGTGACATCCTTTTGGGTTTATTGGTGGTTTTTATACCACAACAGAAACATTTTTTTCATAAATAAAAAACATGTGTACAAAAATATTATAGAGCCATAGATGAGACATAACACAAATAATATAGTCTTATTTAATCATATTAATGGAATCATGACTTCAATTGATGTTGGTAATGGAAAATTAAACCCATTGTCCTTGAATGTGGTAAATCAACACATCTCGGATGGTTTCAATACTACTAGAATAAATGAAGGGTCATTGAGAGATAATAATAAATTATTCCATTATCATAACAAAATTACATTAAATATATGTTAATTTAGTTTTTAAAACATTTGTATGAGGAAGTATTTGGATAGAATAGAAAAAAATGGAACATGAAAAGAAAGTAAAAGGATTGAAAAGAGGAATTTTCAATTTAAATTAATCAGCCTTGAGAGCCTCTTAAAGGGATAGGATTTGGGATTATGAAGATACCAAGGGCTGCTAGATGTGTGGGAGGACATTTGGGATATATTTTTGAAAAATATATAAAAGGAACAAGGCTTGAGCGGAGTGAAGAGATGAGTGGAGTTTGGGTGGTTTTTATAACGAAGGGGAGGAGGGTTTTCATAATATTATATTCATTATTTTATTATTTCAAGACAATTAATGAAATAGTGTTGACTCGATAAACAAAAATGTTAATACATTCATGTCAGTTAGAAGAATTTAAATTTACATCATCTATGACTCAATCATGATGCAAAAAAATTTCTTTTAGCACTTATCGTAAATTATCATATTTTACTATTAATCTGATATTCATGTATTTTATAAAAATCCAAAAAATTCACCTTATCCATTTTAGATTTTCGGAATCCAAAAATAAAATCCATTTTTTGAAATAATTTTATAAATATTATTAGTTTAAATTCTAATTAAAATCATAATTTACATGAAAATTACACATTTTATAACTATAACTAATTTTCTAATATTTTAAAAAATTACATATGGTATTACAAAATTATATTAAAACTAGAAAACATAAAATTGTTAATATATAAATATTTTTAGGAAAATAGGTTTTATTTTATGTTAATTAATAAATTATAATTAAATATTTTTTACATACAAAAATAAAAATACTTTTACTATGGTCGTACTATCACTTATAAGAAGCCTAGATTTAATTTATAAATTAAAGTGTGAGGTTACTATTATTTTGGATGATTTACTATTCATAAGTTTCATGTTTCTATTCATAAGGGTATATTACTACTAATAAGTCTAGGTTACTATTCACCATAAATTATGTTTGTTCCCCCAGACCCCAAAAAACACCCTGAATGAAACCGTATGTGTTAGATTTTTTTAAATAGAAACACAGAAGTGAAAAAATTTAGTTCAACATATTGGTTATTAATACCTCTTTAAAACAATGGGTCTCTATAGAGAGACTTAGTGTTTCATGATTTTCATTAAATTTATTTTTAAATCTTTGGGGTGTTATATTCTTCCCCCCGTAAGAAATTTTTCCTTCTGAAATTTTTTTATATAAAAAGGTGAAAATAGGCGAGGTTTTGAATAAATTTATAATCAATATAAAAAGGAAACTTATTCACGCCTCTCATAGGGTGTGGAAAAAGCACATTATTATGTTTTCCTAGTACTGTATAGAGGCTGACCAGGGTCATCTCCCATGAGAAGCATTCTCAGTTAGTTCACCTACTTAATTTAATTCACCTAAGAAATAATTATTTTCTTTGTTATATGATATATTAAATAAATTTATGTTAATAAAATAATTGAAATTAAACATAATAGGAAATTAACATTCAATGATAAATTACCAAGCAATGTTAAATAGAATTGAATTATGAAAGAAAGGAAGTTATCCTGAGAGATTTTTTATGGAGAACCTTCATTTTCCACCTTCAAATTCTTTTTAGTGAACACACTCCATCGTATATTTGAACACCATAGTCTACCCCATTTATGAATGAAAAGTCTACTTAGCAATCTCCAAGAAAACCGCCCATCCAACTCCTCAATCGTGGGAAAATGGTTTCCAATTAAAAAGTAAAACATTAGAAAACCATAGTGAATATTACACCCGCTATAAATTATCCATATAATTAACTTAGATAATATTAAAAACATGGTCTTCGGTTCAAGAACCTGATTACTCCCTCGGGATATTTCTCAAATTAGTTACCCATGATCATGAGTATTATAGTTCACGATGGTAAGATGAGAAAAAGAAAAAAAGGTGGATAGGTGGACACAATAATAAAAAAATACATGAATTTATTAGAAATCTACCTTACAATTAAAAACTAAAAAAATAAAAAAATTTAAATAGAAAGGGGGAAGATTTGTGGTCAGCCTCCCTTAGTGGATATATCCTCCTTGGTGCCTTGATGAAATGGAAGGAGAATGGGATGATTTGGGAAGGAGGTTTGGGCCTCTTTTTATAGTCAGAATTCAGTACACCAAGACATTGCTCGTTTTTTGCCGATTAAATGACCGATTCACGGATGGAACCCTTAATAATTTTTTTTTCACTAATTTGTTTTTCGTGCACCCTGAAATGTATCACCCAATTGAAAACTGAATGAATGAGTTATGAATTTTTAATTATAGAATTCTTTTTCTGGATAATGCTTCCCAGAAGATTCTGTCAAAAATATAACATCCTACTGTAGATTTAATGACTTCCAAGCATCCTCAAATTTTATTTAGAACCAACTATATCTGTCGTCATTCTATCCCAGGTGGAACCACCTCAATTGATGGTTTGTATCCCGAGAGGTAGTTTCGTTATAGTGGTGGGGTCCATGCTGTCCGCCCGCAAAATTATTTAACTTCATTGATTTTTTAGGTCCTTTAGATGAACGAATCAGGTCCCCGTCCAGGAAACAAAAACAGAGGAAATACGATATGGATTCTGAAAAAATTAATATTCACTCCATTGTGAATTATATTTGTCAATAAAAGACTAAAATACGCTTGATGTAAAAAATCTTCCCAAAATCCAGAATTATGCGCTTTTCACCATTTTGAACAAAACAAATCATAAATCCAAAATTTATTCATATAAGCAAAATTTCTAATTTGGGATGATTAAAACAAATGAAATTAATTCAAAACATTTGGAAATAGTATCTCTATTAGAAACACTAAAAATAAAAGTATAAACTATTAAAGGAATGGTATATACTAAGTTGTGAATCCCAATGTTTCAATCTATGTTATCCATGATATTCTCCCTACCATATATTCATATTGGATTCTTTATTTTTTATAATCTAAATTTTTCTATGTAATGAGATTATGAATTTACCAAATCATATTCCCTGAATTATAAAACAAAGAGTACATCAAGGCTCATTGTCGTGCACAAATTCCATTTCAAATCTATCTAAAATTGGTGTATTTAGGTTTTTCCACTTAATATATCTATGCTAGAGCCACCTCTACATGGTTTTATCTAGACATGGAATTATTTTCTTGATATACCACATAATCTATACTTACCAAAATTTAGGGGTGTTGTCTTATACAAAGCCTCATCTATAAGGTTCTTAATAATGTGATCTATTACTAATCTCCATAAATAACAAGGACATCCAATGATATAAACAATAGAGACCTTATCATTTTACATGTATCCTTACATGATTTTATGTATAATAAAACATCATAATAAATACCATGGAATGTGAAGTCTAGTGTATTGGATGCCAAGGTACAAAAAATTGAAAACATTGGAAGAAATAAATCATTTAATTATTTAATTTTACAAAAAAGATCATATCTTCTATTATGCTCATACATCATCATGAGGGAAGCCTAGGGATAAAAAGAACAAAGGGATGAGTTATAATCCATTTAATGGAAGAATAGTTGTAATAATGCTTTATAGAATGGGTTATAAGACATGGAATAATGATATAAAATATAATGGAAAATCTGAAAAAAAAAATTACAGATAAACAAGGCGTCATATAAACATGGAGTCGTAATAATTTGGAATCAACATCAAATATTAATTTAGCATGATTCAAGGCTCATTTAACATAGAGGAGTACATGTCAAGGTTGACTAGAAAGAACATTGAACATTCTATCACGAGTCAAAGCTAACCGCAAAGACTGTTGCACATAACCTCACACGAGACTCATATTTACCCAATGCAATAGAGCACTATCTTGGTTTACCAATATTATCTTTTTCATTAACATAATTTCCACAAATATAATCCTAAATAATCAATCATAAAAAAAGGTTATCCATGGAATAAAATGGGTAACATAATCATGTCATAAAAAATGAATTGGCATATCATAAAATGTCTTAGAATGAAAATCATTAGAACATACATGGAATGTGAAAAGGTTAAATAGGCATATATCATGGTATTTTATGTCAAATAGAAGTGATATAATCTTATAACTTTATTTAAGAATACATAGAATTAAAAAAAAAATTAGTATGGTTTTATGGAAAACACCAATAATCATTTAAAATTGAAAAGGGAATAATATTTTGTTAAAAAAGAGTGATAGAAATATCTTTTTCATAATAAAACAATAATTTTATAAAAATAATGGATTACTGAAATATGTTGTTCAGTGCACTTGAAATTGTGTATGAATTAAGAAAGTTATATTAAAAGGGTTTACATATTGAGAAGTATTGAGGTTAGAATCCCATAATAGAATGTATATCCCTAAATGAGAATGATTAATGGATATTGATGCATTATTTTGATCATATATTTTTTTTTGATATTGTATCTAAATATATTATATGATTTCATTTGGCTAAAAAGGTAGCAAGACTAACCTGATGTTGCAATTGAGGCTAGGGTTGTATTCATTACGTTATGTCCAATGATGTTCTCCACAGGATATTAATGACCATAATAATCCAATTATGTTCATGAATTAATAATTCCAAAACCTTTTATACATGTAATAGATTTATTTTAACATTCTATGTTCTTTCATGGCCTTTTGGATCAATTAAGATATTGAATTTCATTGTTTGGGTCCGCTTGTTTCATAATCGGTTTAGATATATACATGAATGGATAACCATCTAAAATGAGGATGGTTGTCCAGAATTGAAGTTGTTTATTATTATTGAACATATATAAGGTTACATGTTTGTAAAATTCATTTGGTTACTTTGAGTTAATATGAATACTTACATATAACCTTTGCGATAACCTTTTCAGTTAATTGGCAGTTTTTGACCACAATGAACACAATTTGTTTTATAAATAAAAACCATGTGTAAAAAGTTTTCATAACCACAGATGTGACATGATAAATATATTATAGTCTGTTTCAGCCATATTAAATTTTTCATGACTATAATTGAAGATGGTAATTTAAATAAAAAACCCATCTTCCTTGAATGGGTTAAATCAATACATCTTGGATAATGTCTTTACTACTAGAAAAATGAAGGGTAAATGAGAGATGATAATAAATTAACACATTATCATAAGAACATTATAATACATATATTATATTGGAGTTTTTATAACAATAGGATGATTAGAGGTAAATATAGAAAAGAAAACAAATGAACATGAAAAGAAAGATAAATAATTGAAATGGTGGAATTTACCTCTTAAATTAATCTTCCTTGGGGACCTCTTTTGAGGAGATGATTTGATATTTTGAAGAGAATAAGGGCTCTTTAATGCTTGGGATGATCTGGGGGAGATATTTTAATAGAATTTAAGAATGTAATAAGTCTTTAGAGGAGTTAAAAGAAGAGGGGGTGTGGGTGGTTTTTAAGGCGGAGGGGATGTGGGTTTTCTTTATATTTTAATCATTAGTTAATTATTTCACTGTAATAGAAGAAACAATGAGGATTATAGGAACAACATTGTATTATGTTCATGTGAGTTCAAACCAATTTCCATTTACTTCATCGATTACTCATGAATGATGCAAAAATTCAGGTTTTAGAACTTATTGTAAATTATCATATTTTACTATTCATAAAAAATATAGTATTTCCAAAAAAAACCATTAATTCACCCAAAAAATTGTTCTATGTTTTTAATCCAAAAATTAAATTCATTTTTTAAAAATAATTTTCAAAATATGATTAATTTAATTTTAAATTAAATTTTTAATTTACATGAAAAAAATATATTTTAAAACAATAATTGTTTTTATAATGTTTTCAAAAATAACATAAAGTCGTACAAAATAATCTTAAAAACAGTAGACATAAAAATGATAATTTATGACCACATTTTTTGAAACTACATTTTCTTTTATGTTAATGAAGTATTTGAAATTAATTTTCTATAACATAGAAAAATACCAATTCTTTTACTATGGTCATATTATCAATTATAAGAGACCTAAATTTTATTTATACATTCAAGGGTGAGGCTACTATTCCTTTCGATGATAAACTATTCAAAAGGGTCAATTTTACTATTCATATGTGTATGTTAGTATTCATAAGAGTAGTTTACCATTCAGAAAAACTTATGTTTGTTCCGTCTGACCCAAAAAACACCCAGAATGCAACCATGTATGTCAGCTTTCTTAAATTCAAAACACCGAAGTTGGGAATTTTTGTTCAATATCTAGGTTATCAATAACTCCTTAAAAAATTGTTATTTTAAAGAGACTTATTGTTTGATTCATTTCAATAAATATATTTTTAAATCCATGGGTTGTTACAATAATGCATTGAGAAAATAATGATTTATAAATGTGTTAAAATTTTAAAATAGTAAATGTTTGTATAACAAATTCATAGGGTAGCATTCCATTTTAACTGATAGATATGTGTAAGATAACATTAATGAATTTAATTATATATTTTTTATATTAATTATTTCTGAATAGAGTAACTAATCTATTACTCCCCTTCCACTGACCATTGAAAATATTAAATATATAATAAAAACATTTAAATAATATCTATAAGGTGAAAGGGAATGTTTATTCCATCACAAAAAAAATTTCCAAATGTGTATTCCAACCCGATATCATTTTGTATCCAATTAAATGTCACTTTTTGATACTTTTCTCACTTCTTTTTTATTTTTTTCATCCCATTTTTCTTTATAAAAGATAACAAAATATTTTAGCAAACTAATAAATTTTTATAAACTGTATCATTATATTATATAAAATATTATTACAATTATTACTGAAACAAATTAAATATAGGAATTTTTGTGTTATTAGAAACATTTTTTTAGAATATAATAATATCTATTTACATATCATTTTATATCATAGTGACCATGGTTCGTTAAATATTGTCAACAATTGTAAAAATACTAACAATAAATTTTGGGGACAGTCAAAGAGAATAAAAAATACTAAGCTCAAAATTTATGGTTATTTGATGTATAATCAATGTTTCAAAATTATAATAAGGGATTATTTTTATTATTAAACATTTCTATCATGATATTGTTTTTAAATGTTGATTAATTGATGTTAATTAAAAAAATTATATAATATTAAATTTGAATTATTTAATAATCCATTAACTAGTATATATTTTATATACTAATTTTCAATACATATTAATAATTAAATAAAACATATATAATCAAATATGTTATATATTTAAATAAAAAATTATTTTTAGTATTATTTATGATTTTTATGATTGTTACATTCAGTTTTATCAAAAAAAGAACTATTAAAGGGTGCATACTATAGGCACCTGAAAAAACAATAATAAAATGAAACTATAGTCATCACATATTTTTTTTTGTTAATATAGCACACCACTCAATATGATGAAATATGTAGTAGTGATGTATTAAAGAAATATATTATACAAATAAATATTAAACAAATACATTACGAATATAAATATATTGGTATAAATATTACAAAAATATATTATACAATGAACTAAACTCTATTAACCCAATATCAGTGTATTAATTTATTACATTATCTTAAGTTATAAGGAAACACATCCTAATTTATTGAATAGTTTTGTATTCTTTGTTAAATATATACATAAATGATTCAAATATTACATTTGAAAAAAAGTACAACATATTTTTTCAAGATTATTATTATTCTTTATAACATATCCTGACATATAAATTATTGTTCACATCATGGATTCATAAGAAATGGAACAAATAAGGGTAATATAAAATTATTATTATGGGTTACGTACAATGAATGATATCATAAATTAATAAGAAATAATCCCATGGAAAGGTAAAAAAATTTATCACACCAAATATTTAAATAATTTAACATTAATGATTAGGTAAAGATTAATCAATATGGCGTGCTAAATGAATAAAAAAACTTTTTAATTAATAAATAACTACAATATCATTACTAGAAAATGAATAATCATTATGGCAAGGCAAATAACTGAAATTACGTACCATTAAATAAGTAAACATAAAACTATATACATAAAAAGAAAATATAAATGATAAAATATCATGGATAACAGTAATTGAATTTTAAATAACATAAATACTTAATTATTGGATTTAATTTTTTCATTATTCATTAAAACATACAATATTAAGGACTTACTCAAGGAAATTTAAAAATAATCTGTTAGTATACATCCAAAACCCATTTAACAAAGTACAACAAACTAATATATCTCCGGAGAATAATGATGTATTGATGGGAGGTATATTAAAAGACCTACATGTATCTGTATTTCCAATGTATCGTTCATATATCAAATAATTGATTTAATTATAAATAAATATTCCTCACCATTAAATATCTGTATTTTGAAGAGAAATTAGATTATAAATATCTCCCCAGTCAATAAAATAGACTTAAATGTAAAACATTGTATGTAAAATTTACATACAATTTATGAAATAATAATTTTCAGGATAACTAATATACATATATTGTGTAAATTAAATTTCTAATGAACATAGTAAACTGAATGTTTAATTTGAATATTACTGACTAAAACAATTAACAAAGAACGTGAATGTTAGTATTTTAAATGGCCAAATGATCATAAACCATCCTATAAAAAATAAGGATGGTATAAATACCACATATCCCCAATGGAGTATATCTAGAAAAAAATCATGCCTTTTTTGATTAGTACAAATAACATAAAAATATCATTAAATAATTTTTGAGGAAAATAACATTTTAAATTTATAAATAATATTTGAAAAATACAAGTTAAAAACATTTAAAAAACTATTCTATTAAGATAACCTTTGAAGCATATAAGGATGTTTGAAAAAATAGAGTGGTTATGATGGAATAAAATTATATAGATGATAATTATGTTAAAACTACTATTCCATTCACTTTTTTGTTAAAATCCAGAGGATCTAATTTATGAAAATGACATGAATATCCAATTTAACACTTTTTTGTAAAATGTAAAAATGAATAAAATTTAGTTAATAAATATTTTGAAAATGTTTAATTTTTAAAAAAAACATTTTATATTTATATGGTTTTTTGAAGAAAATATACTTATAAATAATGATATAAATAAAATTGTATATTGATAAAAAAACTATCTATTTTATTAAGTGTAAAATAGTGTCTAATTGTACTATTAGTTGAGAAATTATTCAATATATATAAGTGGGTAAAATTAAATTGTTTATTATAAAATTATCAAATAATATCCTAAAAATAATATTCATCATAAAAAAATATAGATTAGAATAAAATTATTAAATAAACTATTATATTGATCATAACATGAAAATGGGAATTAATCAATGAATTGGTTATGTCATTCAACTTTAATTTCACGTAAAATTATTTAACACGAGGTATATTTTATATAAACTCCCCTTTGATGAAATATTAACAATTTGAACTTTGAAGGCCATAAAATTATTAATAAAACATGATATTCCATATAAATGTATATGTATATAAACAACATAATATTAATTATGTTTTAAACATTACAACACACCTCAATGAAAGTAAATTGAGACGAACTTACCAACGACTTGGAAACATAAATGTTAAAAAAATTAAATTCAATAATTAATTTTTAAACATAAAATAATATTAATTATTAGTTATTTATAATATTTATGTTAAAGTAGAAATATGTAATTCATATAAACGAAACATGGTGAAATCCAATTTAATATTCCTCAAGGAAGGGATATTGAGTTGAGCTCTTCTACCTCACACTTCTTGTTGTTTGAACGAAATTAAAATTATTGTATAGTAGTTTAAAACAACTAATTAACTTATTAATGAATCATATATGTATTTATAATTTCATAAGTGATAATTTTTTAATATCTTAGAACCCATTAGTTATTAATCATTAATTATTTTCATTGTTTGGGGTGTTAATTGCCTTGTTTTTTCACGTCTATTTTGTCAGTCATGATTTGGTTATTTGCTGTATTTTATTAATCTCTAATATGAAGAATTATAATTATTATACAATTATAATATTTATAACTTAATTATTATTTAATATGAATCATCTATAACTTTTTTTTGAAAAATGATGTATGATGGGATCATTGAGATGATAGAGCATATATATGGATGGGCAAAATTTCCTTTTTTCAACATTCATTATGGAAATGAGGTAATTAATATTTAGTATTTAAATCCTGAAAGTAATACAAAAAATCACATATGAGTAAATTATATTTATTTATATATATCATCCTTGTGGTGTGGTGGTGAATGGAGTGTCAGATCACTCCATGAAGGTGGTAGTCTACACATACATGAATGATGTTATCATCATTAAGTTAGTGAAATATTATTAAATTTAATGAAATATAATTCGTTAATGATTAAAAATATTTCATCAGTATAAAAATTATTTCATTTATATCACATATATTTATTAGATATTTCTTTATTTATATCCTGGTAACATGGTATTGAAAAATGAATCTTAACAAATCACGATATAGTAGTTCGTCACACACATGACCGATGTTATCATATCCCCTATGAAATACAAAGTAAAAAAGGTATATATTTTATAACTGTTCTGCTGTATAATTATGTTATAAATACCACAGGTATATATATAATTTAGATACATCTTTGTTCCCAGCCATGAGAGGTGTTGATGGAGAACATGTGTCATTTGTTCACGATGTAGTAGTCTATTGTACACACGAGCGTCATTGTCGTTTCCCTTTTGAGAGAAGAGGAGATTAGTATTGGTAAATCTATTAGAATAACAACACATTAGTATATTTGATATAATTTTGTTATGTTTTAATCATATATGATGATGATTTTATGAAAATGGCAGAACAAAGTAGTTAGTAATTTTAACTCTTGTCAGGCAACCTCTTTATGATTATACCTAATATATTACAATAATAGATTTCATATAATAAATTATTATTCTAGGATTATGGAATGGAGTTTTTATTTTATTCTGGTAGGTATTGGTGGAACAAAAAGTGTTTGATAGTCTGATGGGGAGTGGAGAGGAGGAGACCTTTTATAAGTGACATGAGTAGTACACGTTTAATTTATGAAAACAAAAAGTTGAAAGTTTTTTTTGACATGAAAAAGGTTTCCAAAATGGGTTATTCTCAGGAAATGGATGTTATATCGAATATATATTGTCATACAATATATTTTAGACTATGTTTTAGTATATTTTAACTATTTTCTATTTGGTTAAACACATGGTAAACACATTTTCACCTTAATGATGATATATAATTTTTTCTGTTTTATCTATAAATTTTGGTAAAAAATTTAATATGAAATTATTAGATAATAGATAGTTTAATTATTCAAAATATTTAATCCAATTTACTAAATAATATTCATATGATTGTAAAACATTATTTTGAAATTTATCCTATGGTTATGAAAATGAAGCAATTTTTTCAAGAGAAAATTTTCAAAATCATAAAATGTTTTTATTTAAAAATTATATATGAAATTTCATCCAAAAATATAAATAAAATTCATAGACATAAAATTGAAATTTTTTTATATTAAAATAAATTCCGACTATAATTTATCATTTAATATAATATAAATGAAAAAGTAGTTTCAAATTTGAAATCATTCTTTTTCAAAATTCATCGAAAAACTAAAACATTGGAAAAATACCAAAACATAAAAATATACTAATTTCAATATATTTTTTAGAAAAATTACTTTATTTTTATCAAATAATTTTTCTAAAATTGCTAAAATATATTTTTAATGTATGTACCAAAATCACAACTACGTTGTATTTTTCTTAAAAATATAGTTTTTTTAAATCATTTCTTTTTAATTTTAATGATTCATATATTATTTATAATTAATATATAGTCATAATTATAATATTATATTTTGAGGTATTTATATCTATAAATATAAAAGCTATTTTATAACAGTTATTTAAAAATAAAATTTTGATATAGTCTTTTCTTTTAATACTAGTGTTTTCTGCATCATAAGTTAAGGATGAAATTTAATTTATTTAAAAATAGATATATTAAAAATTATATAAAATGTTATATTCAATTATATGACTATTGTTTCATGTCACAAATACTATTAGACATTAATTTATTATTTGAAAAGCATCATGTGTTACATTCTACCCTCTATAAATGAATTTTATCCTCACAATTTAATTTTTCACTACGCAATCAATGATTTTATGTTGGAAAATAAATATCACAAAATCCAATATCCTGAGATAGATTAAAAAAATAATCTTTATAAGAGATAATGTGATGTTCAAATGTTATCTTTAATAACAAATTACTTTGTTTCAATAGAGGATAACATTAGTGGGAAATAAAAACATGGAATTGGAAGATACTAGAAACACCCAATGATTAATATAGACTGATATATATCATTAATGACATGAAATTGTGTGATCCATAGATGGTTAATGGTGGAAAACCATAAATATGTGCTGATATTTTTGATTTTATTCATCATATATAAATGTACTGGGATCACTGTTTTCTTTCAAGGTATTTTTCCTTGATTCGATGAATTCATTTACTATCTTGAATGATAAAATAATAAGATATTGTGACATTAAATCTTAATATAAAAAAATTCATCCTTTGGATATAGTTTCAAAGATTCATACATTATCTCCTACTCCAATAAATGAATATCCAATAGAAATTTTATTCTTGAATCACCGTAATTAAAAATTATTATAGAATTATATCAATTAAAGAATTAAAGTCATTCCTCTTGTATTAAGATATTTTCAAAGGCCAAAATTGTTATAACAAATAACCTAATAACAATAAAAGTTCTTCTAAATCACTCACATAAATAATAAACCCAAAAACTAGTCCATATAAAATTTATCCATATTCAAGGCCAATTTTATTTATGAATGACCACTATGCCAAAAGTATATTTCCTCAATATTATGAAGTGTCACTTATTGTAACATTCAACATAAGTGAATATATTTATCAACATAATAACTCAATGAAAACATTTCATCTTTATAATATTAAATATCATGTTGTCAAATATATTCCATAAATCAATACTTGTAATTGACTACAAAATTTATTTCATAAACCATGAAACTTATAACCAATTTAATGGTCTGAAAATTTATATCAGAAACATATTATTGTTATATCAAAATAAAGAGTATATTAATATTTACCCTCCCTCAAAAATAAGTTTTCAAATAGGTTGATCTTATTACTATATAACATTTCATTTTCATCGTTATCATTTAATATGTTCTCTAAAATCCATTAATAAATATTTCTATAATGAAATCCTTATACATTTATTTTCTCTTGTAACTTTAATTCACTTATTAAATACACCTATTACATAATTATTGAATCACAAAAAAGGAAAAAATATTCATTTCACATTTTTTCGTTATATAATAATCTTGAACATGATCCATTATCTTATTTTGAGGTAAATTTCATTGAATATTAAGGAATTAATTTTAAAAATTCAACATATACTTATTGTTTCATTATTGAACATTTTAAATTACTTGCCTTTTCATGGAATCAAGAGCATGTTTCCTATTTATCCACTCTTGAAGAAAACTATCATTCCCTTAAAAAATTACCATGGTATTTCTTTGCACAATTATCACATGTGTGAAAGCCCTTTTACCAATTAACATTTTTTTTATATTTCTACATCTTTATTTTTGGATATTATATAAATAAATAATACATATATAATTATTTCTCTTTATTGACTCCATAAGATAAAATTGCATCATATAATAAGTA
Organism: Viscum album; assembly: GCA_963277665.1. Classification (NCBI taxonomy): domain Eukaryota; kingdom Viridiplantae; phylum Streptophyta; class Magnoliopsida; order Santalales; family Viscaceae; genus Viscum; species Viscum album. The sequence goes on from OY728157.1 coordinate 1,101,292,078, forward strand.
AGTTTCAGGTACTGGTTCTTTTTAAAAGGTTATATTATGCCCGTCAAAGAAATGATCTTTCAAACATGTTGTATTACATGCAATAATACATTTTAAATTCTATATAAAATTTTTAAACAAAGTAATATAGTATATAAGAAAATAAAATTATGAAATAGGATTTATAACATCAAATCTCGAGGAATACTTAACATAAATTGATGAATAAATGCATAGATATTCCGAAAATGAAAAAATAGATTCCTTAGGTATATATTTATTTTAAACAAGTTTATAATGGTTTATAAAGAAAAGAATATTTATCCAAATAATTTCAATTAATATTTTCAAACTAGGTGCATTGTATGGCCCATTTTCGTGCACGAGGTGATGACTAGGTCAAGTCTAATGTGCCCTTTTTGTAGTTATTACCCCTTGGTACATCTTTTCCAAAACAAAATAAACATTTAGTATATAGAAATGGATTTGTTTATATAAATAACCCATAATATATACATTAAAATATATTAGTATCTTAACATCTCGAGTTTTTATACAGGAAACTTTTAGAATGATAGTGTGTAAGATAGACTGTATTGAGGTTAAACGATCAACGAAAAATTATTATTCAAATGTGACTATTATAACGTAGTCCTTAAATTTTTCAGAAAAAATATAAATATTTTTTTTTAAATGAATATAAATTTCCTACTCAATATGAACATATTCATATGTTCTAATTTAATAATCATGTATTTTTTATAATGTTATTTTTTTTCAAAAAATATGTTCTCCTTTAAAATTATTTTTTTAATTATTATGGTTTTATATTTTAATTTATGTAAGTTATAGAAATTTTCCATGAGGAAATTAATTTAGTTTTAATTCAAAATATCATGATTATCATAAAATGAATTTTAGGGAATTTTTTGGAAATATTCATTTTTTATGGATTGGTAAAAAATTCTAATTTTCACTGGAATGTGTGTTTTGTTTTAAAAATTTTACAACTCAAATTATGTATTAGAATATTTTTTAAATTTTTATTTAATATATTCTAATTAAGGTTATTAGAATAAATATATAAGTAAATTTAATAATAAAACATTTTATATTTAAAATAGGTCTTTTTGGATAAACTTTTCTTCGTTGCATTTTGTGGGTTTAATTTTAAATTGACTTCTAAATATTATGTGTTTTTAATTTTGAAAAACTGAGTCCATATTTTTAATCCATTTTCCCAAATATTGTAAATAAGTATATTTTATTTATTACAGCATCCTCACTCGATTACAAACCTGAATAGATATTTAAAAATGAGTGCCATTGGCTTTAGACACCCAACCCCATAATCCAAAGGCTGATGGAAAACATTTACGGTGTGAAAGGTGTGATAGCTGGGAGACTATACCCTCTACTGATGATGATATAATGGTCCATATAGATATATTACATAAAAAACAATAAATAATGACAATAAAAACTCAATCTAATAACCCACACATGGAGAATGAACATCGCATAAAATAAAATATCAGAAACATAACTGACAAAAATTATGAAAATAAATAAAAAAAACATAAAATTTGAAGATATTAAAAATCGAGCGTTGATACATATAATGTCATACTTATCTATAATATTATGGTCTCCAATGGTTGAACTTAGTACATAAATATAAATGATCATTCATGAAAACCGATAGGATAACTATATTGGGAATGACCTCTATTGAAAGATCCAATGGATCATTCCCAAGAGGCCATGCTAACCGCCTCTAAGATCCATCTCATGAACTCATGAAATTACCTAAAAAAAAATTCAAAAAATATACACATGCACTAAAGTGCCTGTGTAGGTTGTGAGAATGAGTCTCAATTAGCCGCCACCCATGCATTCATTCCATACATTTGTGATTAATAATGTGTAGACCAATAATGAATAAAACAAAAGAACATGCATAAAAACGCATCTTCCATGATTCTAAATATCCACTAGGAAATAATCACTTAATTTGGCCACTGCTGGTATAACTGTAGAGGGAGGATCTTTTTTACTGAGCATTAGGTATCCCATGATGTAAAATAATCCATGTGAACTCACAAGATAAACCTATAAATATGACACATAGAACCATGTCCCTCTCGAAAAATCGCATCCCTGTCATTTCACAAAGGTCGTGAAGGGATGCCCAATCGATACAAATATGATCCCTCAAATGCATTCATTAAAGAATATGTAAGCTCAATGCCTGACTTCCAGTGGAACAATGATATCAGTCCTCAAATTTAATGTCACAGTTGGCTCATATCACAACATCTCGAGGAATAGTGTTTCTCATCCTCCAAAATAAGGCCGGAATCAACGGCCTCAAATATGATGATCTAAATTCTTCAAAAAAGAGCATCATCACTATCATCTAATTGATCTTTAAAATCACTACATTTTTTAGGGAAACCACCCCCATCCATTTAAGTATGTAGAAAAAACTCGGGTTGATACGCACATGATTAGTCAAAAAGACCTCATCATTGAGTCGACCTATATTCACACTACTCAATGTGGTTCACCAGATAATAAAAATGAGGGGAAATAATCAATTAAAACCCTAAGCCACATCAATCCCATATCCTTTTGACTATGTGACCATGTCACTCAAATATGATAGCCAATCCATTTATCATCACAAAATCCATTCCCAATCCTAAAATAAATTTTCACTTCAAAAGATGACATAGTCATCCTAGTATTGACCTACATCACTCTGAAAATATATATAATGGGATAAGATCATCATTATGATCACATCGCCTCAAAATAGATAATGATCGCTCTTTAAATCATCATGTCAAGCACTTCACAACCCATTTTCTCTCAATATTACATTTCATGAATTAAATATATTATCCAATTTAATATTATATAATTTCTCCAATCAGAGAGAATAAATAAATTATTAAAAAAGATTAATTTAACAAGATGAACACAACATATATTAATATCCCAAGGTCCATATCCTCTCACAAGGCTCAAAACATTTATATTATTTTGTGAGAATTCACAAAGGCACCTCATATGGTCTCATTTAAGTAATTAAAAGAACCCATTTGAATTATGGGGTCTCTCTTGGTCAACACAATGGTGAACTATAATTGGAACCCAAAAAACACAAACAAAATCAAAAAATATATTCACCACCAACCTTGTACTCATATATGTTGGTATGTCTAATATCAATATCTCACCTGAGCAAATTTGATGAAGTTTTCATTTCCGAAGAATACAATTAAATTATTAATATACAACCAACACAGATTATGATGTCTATAACGATAAGGTAAGTAGAAATTGAAGAAAGGGAGAGGATATCCTTGCCGGGATGGACCAAAAATTTAAATGACATAAAGAACATAGGTTGGATTAAGGGTTTGGATCAAATCCAAGGAGAAGAGGAAACATACGATTTCTCATACTCTATTCATAACAGAAGGAGGAGAATAAAGGAGAAAATTATGTTTAATTAAGGTTCGGGGAAAGGTCCAGTTATCCTCTTTAATAGGTCACGTGGTTAGGTTTCATGGTTATCCAATCATTGAAAAAACAATGTCACTCCTACTGATATGGATCCAATCCCTACACAAGTAATCTATATGGTTAGGCCAAACTTTGTACAAACAGTGCGACTACAGTGCATATTCACTTCCCATCTAGAACATACCATGTGGCTTCTGCATGATTTTCTAAACCATATACAATCCATGCAAAATCCATATACAAAAACATTATAGGATCATTCATAGTAATAATCCTCATATATCATGATTTACCAAACCATGATCAATGAAGAATGAGGGTGAATGGTTTTCACAAAGTGGGACACATGGTTATATCTAATTGTATGCCTTAGCCAACAATTCTCCAAAATAGGTCATTTGGGCCTCCAATGCACCAAAATACCATAAGAACCTCTACACAATAAATCAATCCTCTAAACCCATTAAAACATGTTTTTTGATTAATGGTAAACATATAGCTACGTTCTAATGATCAAAAAAGAAGATTTCATAACTACCAAACAACCAAATTTAAAATGGGTGAGGATTTCAACCTGATCCAAATAGATGGGATGTCACAATATTCCCACCTTAACATAGTTCATCCTTGAGATAGAAGAAAAAATCAGAGATGGTACTAAACATCCTGATCTCCTTAAAATTATCCAAGACAGCCCTATTAAAATGCCACATGTCAACTACCTCAAGGGGATCCCCTCCATTGGAGCTACCAACCATGTATGCATCCTGAACCAAAAATAAAATCAAACAAATAGTCCATTAACCATTCATGGACTCAATGCACTCCAGTGACACATAATCACTCCAACACATCATTAGGAACTCCTATTTCATCCATTACACCAATAAAAATCTCATGCAAAAACAACGTTTTCCTGGTTCCCATGTTGCACATGACACCTATGCAGCCCCACATCTCCTCTGATGCTCAAATGGGTCTAGGTGACTTTCCCCTTAACCAAATACTACATCAAAATGATGTCCATATTCCAAAACACCTCATGTAACTTTTATCTCTTCAATGCCACTTTTCCAACTCACCTTAATGATCATGCATCCATTGATGCTCACAACAATTAAAATTTCCTTGAATTTCTTTGAAATATATATATATATATATAACACATATGATGGTTCTAACAAGAAAACTAGCATATGGATTTTCCATATACATATCATGTGCACCTCATTCACTAAAAATGGAAATGAATTTATATTTCATGCCAAAATATTAATAAAAAGACATTGACTATGCCCAAAACATACCTCTGACAACAATCGGCTCACTATCATACTCAAACCCTTCCAACTCTACAACATGGATCTTGCATGGAACCCCACCACGTTAACCCTGAACTACCTATAGTGATGGACCATCCAATATACATTGACCCCATTTTTGGGTTATTCTACCTCTTCTGTGACCGCCATGTTTAGGTTATACATGAATACCTTCCCCTAGTACCACTCTCGGTCTAACCGCAGAGACCTAAGTCAGCCCTGGTCCATGACTACTGGCTAACCAATCAGGCTTGTTGTAGAAACTCTTGAGATACCTCACCTTTCCACATGCCCAACACACTTTTTGAGCCTACTCTCACTCAGTCCAGAAATGTCTTGGCTTCTAGAACATTAATCACTCATTAAATGATCCACTACGAGGAGGTATTCCTAAATCCAATTCATGCATTCCCTACTATAACTCATCTTGACCGCACTTCTTTCTATATAAAATTCCACTGCTAAAATCACATGACATCGTCACACAAATATAGTCAAACATATTCTTCACGTTTCCCTTAGTAATGAGTTCTAGATACACCACCTCTAGTAATGATTCTATCCTAAAATATTACGTATGTTTCCAAATAGTGTTTAATAAACCATCCTCCCAACACATCACCCTTGATATGTCCTCAGACACCTTACCTTTTTTGATGTGAGAAAACATAGTGATTTTCAATGTGTATCCAATAATAGAAATTTCTCCCTTTTCACATTTCAAAAATTACCATGATATTATTTCCCTCAGCATTACTGGGAAAACGTTCAAGATTAATCTGGTCACAAAGTACTTCTAGTAAAATCCCCCGTATCTTCCATCTTGAACTAGCACATCCCACTATCATATTACTAGTCCCATGATCATGTACCTTGCCAGCTTCACCATCTTCCCTGGAGGTGTTTATAGCCACTCAAATATCACCATAATATACATGATCCTATTCTTGGATGCCAATGGACCACCCTCTCCCTAAAATAATGGCAGTTTCTGTGACTAGAACTGGCAAGTCAATTGTTCCATTAAATTCTCTACATCTAGAAAATCGCTATTTACCCCCTAGATCACATGTACTAGGATCACTCTAACATGATAATAAATCCATGGACCAATGGATTTCAAATATGGAAGCTTCTACACCTTCACTAGAGCATGTATATTCGGCTCATGTTCAACCTAATCCTTATGGTATCAACATGTGTATGATTCTGCAAAACCACCCGACCACCCTCTAGACACTACATCCATGTTTTCAAGGTGGAAACTCACTGAATACCATTTCATGGTTAGATATCCCACATAACAAATTCACAAATAAATATCACCAAGATAGTGAAATATGTAACCCGATGTTTGATCTCACTACCCTTATCCTTCCCCATCGCAACAATGCCACATGAAATCCTGGACTCATGGCCTCCTTACCACCCAAAATAGATCCAATTATCAAAATTCCTTAGTCTAAGACCTTCTATATGAACTAAATCATGTCAATATGATGACCACATAGTCTATCCAGGTGATCAACATCACCCCAACCATCACCCATACCTTCTCCTATAAGATAAAAGCCCTTATAAATATAAGTATCACAACATATTGATTTAGTCAAAACACCTTAATATCGATATCAAAATCCTACTATGTTCTTATCAAAACCTAAAAATATACAACAGAATACCCCTTTCTGTACCTGGCTAAGGGTCCATGATCACCTTCCTCAACATAGAACACCAAGGTTCTCATAGAATAAAATTGGAAAAACAACATCCATGTTCACCGCTCGAGGTGGAAATATAAACAATTTTAAAATGGGAAATATAATAAAATAAATTCTCAGAGCTTTCTAATTGGTTCATACCCTTTGTATGGGGTTGTAGAATACCGTAAATGAAACCTATTCCTAGTATCTAAATTTTTTATTTTCTAGTCTACCATATCCTCAATAGTAAAACCTGTATAATAGAAAACAATTTGGTTCCATTAGTAAAAATTTGTATGCTGGTACTAATTTCCAGACAATATCAACTTTGAGACAATTTGTAGCACCCCACAAATTGATTATCCACCCAAACAATGCACTCAGACATAGTCCAAGAAGCTTAAGGTCCACCGCCATGTAGGCCAATGGCTACTGATTAGCTGCCAGCGTATGAAATGAGTGATAGTAGGTAGACTATACCCTCTAGGGATGATGATATAATTGTCTATGTAGAAATATTATATAAAATAACAGAAGGAATGAAAAGTAATACTCAATTCAGTTACTCATCCATGGTGTAATAACAATCAATAATATAAAATAATGTAATCATATCTAATAACAGTAGAGGAATTATAGAAACAAACTAACAATACAATATTCAAATATAAAAAATAGAAAATACATACATCATAGGTCATACATATCAACAATCGGTGGGTCTCCAATGGCTAATCCCAGTACATACATACAAGAACGAATTATACAAGAAAAAGTATAACAAGAAAAGGGAACTCTAGATGGGGAAACCACCAATGGTACCATTCCATAAAATCATGCTAAAGATCCTTTGGGATCCAGCTCTTTATCCTCATACTTTACATGAATACAAAATAAAAAAGTCTACATGCATATCAAAAGGGCATGTGTTGGGTGTGAAAATGAATCTTAGTTGGTTGCCAATGATTTTTTTGTAACATAAATTTTTTATTAATAAATGTGTATTAATAATGAATAATATAGGATTACATTTACAAAATAAAAACATATTCTTTTGTTCATAATAGCACCATGAATCTATCACCTACTTTATCTAGTGCAAGAATAACTATATAGGGAGGACCCTTATCACTGAGCTCTAGGAGGTTGTGAATGAAAAATTATCCAAGTGGAGCCAGACGCTCAACCTATAAATTATTCACCCAATACCATGTGCCTCTAAAAACCTTGTGTTCATGTCATGTCACTAATGACTTGAACGCTTGCTTGATCAATAAAAATATATTATCTTGGACTACTGGGGGCCTCTACCAACAAAAGTTGTCAAAACAAGAACATCACTAATTAAACCAGTGTGAACAAGACTCCAAGAGGCCTTTTGTAAAATATGAGTGGGTATAAATCACTAATTAAGAATCTAAGCCACACCAATCACATCACCACATGCCCCTGCAATAATTTCTCTAAAATCCGAGTCATTCCATCAATAATTAGAGAAACCATTCTTGTACTTAATGACCTTTTTTCCTCAAATGATGATTGATTCATCCAATAGTTGATCCACATCACTTATAAAATATATATATATACTGAGACATGCCCATTAAGAGGGTCATATCGCCTCAAAAATGATATTTATCACTATCTCAATCCTTGTCCTGAGGCCATCATGATCCCTTGGTTATAGTAGTACATTATGTTCATTATACATATAATACAATTAAATAGGATTTAATTAATCAACTAATACAAAATAAATCAAATAAATTTAATGAAAAAATCAGTTTAATAAAATGACCACACCATTACGTGACCTCCTATGGTCAAGAGCCTCTACACTGTTCAAACCATTTGAATCAGTTAGGGAGGATTCCCATAGGTATCTCATAGGGTATCAATTTTTTAATTAATGGGAACTATTTGAATTATGGGTTCTAGATTTATAGCTACCCATTATTTACATACATGGATATTACATTATTTTAGAAAAAATATTTAGTATATTGAAATAATAAAACCCCAATGATCGTAATGGTTTAGTGTATTTAGAAATGTGGAAACAAAATATTCTATCTTAGTGAAAGATAATCCACATAGCGCTTAAATATTTACAACACTAAAAATTATACCTTAAATTTGTATACATAACCTTGAGAAAGGAAACATAATAAATGGTGGTCTCAGAATCTCAGAAAGGGTAAATAATGGAGACATGTAAGCATAAACATGAACATAGTATAATGTTAACAAAATTGTATAATTGGGAGATCATACCCTTTATATCAAAGGAAATAAACATGAGATATGGGATAAATGATGGTAGTTCATAATACAGTAATCATAGAGAAATATACATCATGATCCATGCAATCAAATGTATGGAATAAGACATAAGATTTTGGGCACACATATATGAATGGAAACTATTATGTCCTGGATACATACCATGACCTTTATAACATGTTAGTCTTGGGTTATGACCCATATACCAAAATTGGTCTTGGGCTAGAATCGCATGTAGCCAATTTATTTTAGGCTTTGGATAAAATCCATGTACCATATTGTTTTTGATCTTGGGATACTACCCATGTACCCTCTTTCATTGAGGATTGGGATACAAGTCGTACACCCTGTTTCTTTCTTGGCATGGGCTACAACCCAAACACCCTCTTTCTTTTCAGGCTTGGGCTACAATCCATAGACCATTTTTTGGCTTAGGCTACAACACATGTACCCTTTGAGCTCAAATAAAACATATAATTACCAATTTAATTAGAAGGATATATAGGTCCCCCCATATCATAGTAAAATCATTCACACATGTTCCACAACATAATAAAACAAACATCATATCCCAACCCATAAAAAGATATAGGTCTTATAAAAATCAAATCATGACCTAAAAAATGAAATGGGTATCATCAAAATTTGTTCCCATTATAAAATATTGGAGATATATAGGTTTCATAACCATTTAATTGAAAAATGACCAATGAAATTGAAATGTATTTCTTTGACAAATATCTCATGAAGGAGATACTCGTTTCATAAAGACAATGACATTAAGAGTTACCCATTTACAGAAAGGATATGAATGGAATCTTTTGAGAATATGAAAAATGGGAATGAGTAACATCCACATATTTCATCATTGAAGGAAAATAGTTTTGAAATATCTTTCAAAAAACATTCCATAGAAAAATATCCATTCTTCGTTGAAAAATTCTTGTTAATACATAATACATTCAAAATTAATTTTCTTATAAAATACCTTGATAACTTCTTAAATTCATTTTTAAAATGGTATTCCATGAGAATTAATTAAAAAAACAATTTCTAAAAACTTTTCACTTTTAAATTTGAAATGGAATCATTAATGGAATGATGACGTCTAAATTTGTACATGTCTTATGAGGTAAAAAGATCATTACTTTTTCATGGTAAAATGGTTAGAAGAAATTCCTTATTCGAAAAGCAACAAGAATATTACCTTGATGGTATTTTTAAAATAAAAAAATGGTAAAATTTTATTTTAAATCATATATGATAATGTTATAATATTCTTGTAAACCATTTTTATAAAACATATATTTCAAACCGAAGGTATGGTAAAGTCATCATTTCTTAAAAACACATTCATAACTATCTTTTAGAAAATAGAGTATAAAAATGGAACTAATACATTTTTATATCATGTATAAACATATGATAATGAAATACATTAATCTATTGGAGATAATTATCATAATATTTTACCAATGAAGCATAAACATAAACAATCTCGATGAAACTAGGAGATTGTATTAATAAACACTTTTAACATAGTAACAATGGATCAAACACTTCATGTAATAAAAGAAAATCAATTGAAGAATAAAATATTATTATAAGAGATGGATTTGTGATATTACTTGTAAAATATAAGTATATACTCTTTTAGGAATGTGTTTTGGGGCATAACAAAACCTAAGTCTCATATAACGAAAATTGAGACGAAACAAATTTACCGATATGGTAAAATTTTAAAACGTAACCCCATTTAATGACTAAAAATTAAATGGGCATGTTAAAAGATATAAGTTAGATTACATTTTTAATAAAACAAAATAATGGTCATTATATACACCACATAAAAGTATAGAGTGACAAATATAGTGTGACAACTGGGCCCCGGTGACAGCACAGCCACCTCGCCTTAACATGGCCGTCGGGTCCTGGCCCACCAGGTAGCACCAGTTGCCCCCACAGACACGTGGGGCCCACCCCAGGGTCCACCCACATGCCTGAACAGGTCTTCTGACTAATGACAGTCCTCATAGGCCAACACTTGTCCTTTCTAGTGTGCTTTGTCCTCACTCACACACACCCTGGGAGACTTCCCAGAAGGTCACCCATCATGATCACTACTCCAGGCCCAAGCATGCTTAACTGTGGAGTTCTAATCAGATAGGCTCCCGAAAAGGAAGGTTCACCTTGTTGACATGAGTCATATCATGTAGTCATTTATCCCTTTATCATTTGGGGATGTTACAATAACCCCCCCCCCCCCCCTTTAGAGCACAACGCCCTAGTTGTGGGCCCTAAATCTCAACCCAGGTAGTGCACCACACACTTAAGGCTGGGTTCAGCCCTCTAATGCCAAATGTGACAACTGGGCCCCGGTGACAGCACAACCACCCCGCCTTAACATGGTCGTCGTGTAACACCCCGAGCTTCCACGATATGCCTCTCTTTCAATAATGCAATAGCTTGCATTGTACGCAAGTTCGAGTTCAAAAACACCGCGACTAATCAAAGTATCCGTTATGAATAGTAATAACCACCTTTTAAAATTATAGAAATTTTATATTTCAAAATGGACTTCATTTTTGTATTCGTAATATCGAAATTAGCCTATGTTGAATTTTGGTATTTTTCTGAGAACTTCTAATTTTTTATGAATAGTGAAAAATACTTAAAAACAACTTTTTTAATCAAAATAATTTATAGTGATAAATTATAATATTTAGTGGTTTTAAAGTATAATTAGAATATATTTTTACCATTTTATCCAATGGTGGTCATTAGAATTAATTTAACATTGAAATTGGACATAAACAATTGCCAATCTTTTGATATAAATTGTTTCTTAAAAACACGATATTTGTTGTAACAGCGGGAATTAATTATAAAATTAAATAATACAACTTATATGTTTGGAATTTTGTAAAATAGACATCATTTTTGAATTCTGAATATCAATTATAGCTTAGGGTGAAATTTTGGCCTTATTCTGAAAAACTTCAATTTTTGATGAATAGTGAAACAACTAAGTGGTTGTTAAAAACTGATTTTTCGTTAAAATAAAATATTACCACTTCTGTGATTTGATTTTCAAAAATCCGACATACATGGTTGTCATTAAGAAGTAAAATGTGGTTCAATGAGATAAAAATAATTTTTTGGTGAATAGTAACTTTTAAGTTCTTAATCGCGATTAGAGGTAATTAGTGTAGTTTAAGGTAAAAATAATGTTTCAATAATATAAGATGAGCATGACACTTGTCCTACTCCTATTGGATGAGTCATGTCCGACCAAGAAAACCCATGGGTCAACTTGGGGACCCCATGGAGCCACTTTAGTTGGAAAATGACATTAATATATATTTATTTAATGTTAAAATTAAATTGACACAAACATGAGTTGTTTTACAAAAACAGTTTTTAAGTGGGGTTAAACAAGTCCAAATTTTGATTATAAATATTCATTAGAAAGCTACAAAGATTTCCTACATCATAGTATTTTTTTTATAATTTTTAAACATTAAATAAATTAAATTATTTATGAAATCATGATGATGCAGCGATGGCCTCATTATTTAATGATTTAAATAAAATGGGAAGATAATGAAAAATCCAAGGCTTAAACTTGTCCAAATCCAATTGGATGAAAAGATTTCGAACCCTAATCACCTTAGCCTCTAATTATATAAGTGTGGGACCTTTAGAATCCGAAAAGCATTGTGTAATAATGTAACATTTCAATCTTTCCAAAAGAGCCCCTCCTCTCCTCTTATAAAAGGCCCCCACCTCTCCCACCTCATTTACACTTTCAAGCCATTTGGCTCGGCCAACCTCTGCCCAAATACTCTCCCAACATCCCTCTATTACTCCTAGAAGCCTCACTTTGGTCAGAACACTTTCCAAGGAAGCCTTTGGCTCAAATCAAAAAGAGTTACCCGATTTTGAGGTAATGTCTTCTCTAATGTTGTTTTGTTTTATTTTTCTTCTCCAACCCCCTAAACTCTTTTTATTCATTTATTTTGTAACAAAACCAGTATACTCAATATACTAGGATGTTGTTATAAAAGGATTTGAGCTACACTTTCACACACCTACATCTAATGGTTAAAGAACATACAGTTTCTGTGGATGGATAATTTCTGCCTCACGAAACGATGATTGTTCAACACTCATATAACACCTCCAAAGGTGGCCATTAAGATGTCACTATTTTTATATATGATATATAATATGTTTAGGTTTTACTTATGCTTCTGTATTTCTAATTTATGGCATACTTTATGATTTCCATTATGGGTAAAACGCGATAATTTCATTTTAGGAAGTGCGGACTACCGCCCCCTCAAAGTGATTTGAATCGTTAATGCCATATGTGGGATGTATAAAGGATGGAGTAAATGGTATTATACACTATATTATACTGGAATTATATTATAAATTTATATCATTATGATTTAGTTCCATTAAATATGAAATTGAAATGAAAGTAGCGTTCATGCGTACGTACGGCTTACCGTCTCCATGAACGGTGCATTTCATTTCTTACCTCTAAATGTTACGTAATATTACAAATGAATTTATATACTGGATATATGAGATATTTATGACATCTAAATCATGAATATAATTCTGGAGATAATGGATATTCTACCACATAAACAACTTGTAATTATAAGAATTTTATTGTTGACTCAAGTACCAAAGATCGACAAAACGACCGTTATTAACATAAATAATTACATAATGTTCATATCATTGTAATAAGTTATATAAAAAGGATAATTAAATTTAAAATGGTTCTTAATAAGGTATATATTAACTCTATTTTATTATTCAGGAGGTTAAAGAACGGTTGAGTCAAGTCAGACACGAGGTAAGGGAACTTCTTAACCCAATTTCCATTCTTTGGGTTAATCTCCTACTTTCAAATTATGTCATGATATTATTATGTCTTATTTTGTATTTTTACTTTCTTTATGTGTACCCATAGTGAATACACATAATAGATCTATTTTATTTTAAAAATGATCTTTTTAAGGACTTCGTCTCAATCTCCTTTCATTGAGGCATATTTGGTTTTATACACAATTTTCTTTTATACGGTGTATAAACCCCTTTGACTTTTACGTTTATTTAAAAGGAATCTTTTTTATACGAAGCGTTTTGCTAAACGACAAAAGGGAATGTTTTTCTTTCCGTACTTATGCGGCGACAATGACTTCTCCGCCGCCGTGACCATTATTTGAGTTTCGGCTTCCTCTACAAGCCATCATTTTTTTTAATGAAAAATAAATACAAAGTTTTAACTTTCTTTTATTTTGGTATTGAAAATGGTTTTGAAAGCGTTTTTATTATATCAATGTGTTGTATTGATATCTTGTGATTGAAATGTGGAAATTTTATGTTTCCTTTATGCATGTTTTATTTGATATGATTATGTTATGGTTTATGATATGTTTAAACCTATTCATATGAGGAATGTATTGGACTTAATAAGTGACGGGTGGAGCCCGCTATAGCTCCTCGATGCATCGGTAGGTCTCATGAGACAACTAGACATGGAATTGGGCCCTTTCCCAAATTGATTTATGGTTTTGGCCGAGGCATTAATCATTTTAGACGTCTTGGCCGAGGCCTTGACAAAATGTTTCAGAATGTCTGGCATTATACATTCCCTCATTATGAAAGTGGTTATTGATTTTGCATGTGATTATTCGACCAGTAGAATATCCATGTGAAGAAGTAAATGGCATTATCTCATTTTACTTTTTCCATATTATGTTGAAGTTCAAGTTTAAAAGGCTTTTGTTTTAGTTATACATTGCCTTAAATGTTAATGTTTATTTATGAAAGCTTCCGCTATATTGTTAACCTTACTGAGCATCTGAGCTCACCCCTTTCAATGTTTTAATATTTTTCTAGGATGTGAAGAAGTATTTTATGAATGACCTATAGGGTTAGTCAGAAGAGGATATGAGTGTGGACTATGGAGACTTTGTTATTGTAGTTTTTCTCTTTATGATGTAATGTAACGTTTACGAATGTATCTAGTGTTTCCAAGGCTACTAAACTAATCGGTCTTTCGAGACTTGATCTTTTGTGATAATGCCAATGTGACGAAGTAACGCACCGACTCTGGGTAGCTGGGGTCGGGGCATTATAGTTGGTATCAGAGGCAGTTTAGTACTAACCTTGGAAGCTAGATTTAGATAAAATCTGATTAAGAGCACATAGCCCAAAGATAGACTTTGAGGATTAGTATAGAAGAACTTCCTAGAATTTTGTTATTTTAGAGATGTTGTGAGTTTTTCGAGCAATACATCCATGTCTGGATATGAGCAGGTAGAGGCGGCTCTGGCACAGATGTACCTAGGGGTAAAACCCGAAAACACCACCTTGAGATAGACTCGAACGGGAACTGGTGCACGACAACGGGCCTTGCTGCACTCTTGGTTACGACACTCCCGGGGGATATGCTTAGGATAATTCTCATTTTCTTTACAAACCACTATGAAGGGTTATGAGTATATACTTTACCAATGAAAACATTTCTTTTTATGATTATGTATTATATCCATAAATAGTTCAATTTATGTAAAGTGTTTTACAAATATGGAATTATGTATTTTAATTCATAAACTAATCTAGTTTATGCCATTGTTTAGAAATGTCGCCTAGTGGAAGGAATGGAAACCGTTCCATTGCACGCACTCTGTGTAGGGATTTCCCTCCTTCTCAAGATAATTATTGTGGATCTAGAGATACAACTGGTGCTGATCAACTTATTACCATACTGGGACAACTCAATCAGGTTATGAATAATAACCTTACTCGTATGGAGCACCCTAATCCGCAACGTGGAGGTTCAATGCTAGATCGTTTCATGAGGCAACAACCACCAACCTTCAATGGGAGTAGAAATCCTATAGTAGCTGAGAAATGGATAAATTCCTTAGAGAAAATATTCCATGCCTTGGGGAGTAGTGAAAGGGAGAAGGTTGTCATGGCAGTTTACCGCCTCACTGGAGATGCCGATCAGTGGTGGTCGCTGATTCAAAACACAAAGGAAGATGATGATGTATCAAATATGGAATGGAGAGAGTTCAAATAGCTTTTCATAGAAAAATACTTTCTCCGTGACCATCGAGCAGATATGGAAAGGCAATTTCTGAGTCTGAGGCAGAAGGAGGATGAGAATGTCGCAAAGTATGAGGCTAACTTTACAAGGTTAGCGAGGCATGATGCCGATTATATACGCAACCCAAGGAGTAAGATTGATCGTTTCTTTGATGGGTTAAAACCATTTCTCTGTCGAGCTTTAGTATCAAAATCTTTCTCAACATACGAAGATATTGTCTCGTGTGCTATCAAGACAGAAAATGAATTCTCTAAGTCTTATGACAACAATGTAAAGCAAGAGAAGAAGAGAACGGGGGAACAAGAGACAGATAAAGGGAAAAAGGGAAAGAAGGATTTTACATTATGTGATAATTGTGGGAAGAATCACCCTGGTACGTGCCTAAAAGGAATGGGAGTTTGTTATAAATCTAGAGAAAAGGGTCACCAGGCTTGTGATTGCAAGGGAAAGAAAGAGGCTGCCAAAGTTGAATTCTACAATTGTAGGGAAATGGGGCATTATGTAAATGAATGTCCTAAGAGTCAAGGAAACTTACCTCAGAAAAGGTCAAGGGATCAAGGCCAATCTTATGCTGTAACTACAGTTGAAGCGGAATAATTAATGTATTGGTGCTTTTGGACTCAAGGATTATATTCTGGTTACAAGAATAATGTGATATATATATATATGTGGATTGTACTGCATTACTTTTTGATTTCAGTAAAGTTTCAATATGATTAAGGTAATCATATTTTTAGTATGTGACAATATGAAGAACTTTTCTTTGTTTGGGGAATCTGATGTTACAATTGATTTTGGAATTAAGAGACCTTTTAGAGAAAGTCTGGACCGAGGTATTTTGGATAACTATAAAGGTTGGAGTGGATTATGTTGATCTTTGGATAGTATTGTTTAAGGTTAAAGCATTTCTGGAGATTATTTTTGGAATAGTATAGTACTATATTTTTAGGAAAAGGACAACCTGCAGGGTGGGGCATAACCCGTCGTGTCGGACAAAGCTGCAGGAATCGAACCCACAACCATAGTGCGACAGGCCTTTATTTCCTACCACTAGCCTACAGGAAGTCCCTGGTTATTAGAAAATAATTTTACTAATCTAAATTGTATGTGTTAACATTTGGAACCTTATACAATTAGGAAAAGTATAATATTTTTGGGTTCTATTATCTTTTTGAGTGAAAGGTGAGTTGAAGGTTGAAACTCTAATTGTCAGGCATAAATATATATATACCTATCTATTATTCAATGAATAAATTAATTCTTAAACTTTAGTAAAGGGATATTAAAACAAAAAAATGTGGTATCCTAATACCTTATGTCTTGTTGAACTGATGATATTTTAAATCAACATAGATTGAAGGCTTTGAGGCCCTCAATTTGACAGTTGATTGTGATTAATGACCTCAATCACTCCCTACGAATATTTACGTTTTTCCTCCAATTATATGTCTCTAATTTCCACCAATGTTCTCCTAATCAAGATCATAATTGGGTGGTGACTTTTTCATTTCCCTTTCCCTCCTATTAAGGATAAATTTTATTAACCTTATTTCCGATGTGGGTTTTCCAAAAAGGTATTTTCTATTTTTAACCTTTTATTTTCAAAGAAAAATATCAAATTGTGAGGACGCAAATTATTGAAGGATGGGAGAATGTAACACCCCGAGCTTCCACGATATGCCTCTCTTTCAATAATGTAATAGCTTGCATTGTACGCAAGTTCGAGTTCAAAAACACCGCGACTAATCAAAGTAGCTGTTATGAATAGTAATAACCACCTTTTAAATTTATAGAAATTTTCTATTTCAAAATGGACATCATTTTTTTATTCGTAATATCGAAATTAGCCTATGTTGAATTTTGATATTTTTCTGAGAACTTCTAATTTTTTATGAATAGTGAAAAATACTTAAAAACAACTTTTTTAATCAAAATAATTTATAGTGATAAATTATAATATTTAGTGGTTTTAAAGTATAATTAGAATATATTTTTACCATTTTATCCAATGGTGGTCATTAGAATTAATTTAACATTTAAATTGGACATAAAAAATTGCCAATCTTTTGATATAAATTGTTTCTTAAAAACACTCTATTTGTTGTAACAGCGGGAATTAATTATAAAATTAATTAATAAAACTTATATTTTTGTAATTTTGTAAAATAGACATAATTTTTGAATTCGGAATATCAATTATAGCTTAGGGTGAAATTTTGGCCTTATTCTGAAAAACTTCAATTTTTGATGAATAGTGAAACCACTAAGTGGTTGTTAAAAACTGATTTTTCGTTAAAATAAAATATTACCACATCTGTGATTTGATTTTCAAAAATCCGACATACATGGTTGTCATTAAGAAGTAAAATGTGGTTCAATGAGATTAAAATAATTTTTTGGTGAACAGTAACTTTTAAGTTCTTAATCGCGATTAGAGGTAATTAGTGTAGTTTAAGGTAAAAATAATGTTTTAATAATATAAGATGAGCTTGACACTTGTCCTACTCCTATTGGATGAGTCATGGCAGACCAAGACAACCCATGGGTCAACTTGGGGACCACATGGAGCCACTTTAGTTGGAAAATGACATTAATATATATTTATTTAATGTTAAAATTAAATTGACACATACATGAGTTGTTTTACTAAAACAGTTTTTAAGTGGGGTTAAACAAGTCAAAATTTTGATTATAAATATTAATTAGAAAGTTAAAACGATTTCCTACATCATAGTATTTTTTTATAATTTTTAGACATTAAATAAATTAAATTATTTATGACATCATGATGATGCAGCGATGACCTCATTATTTAACGATTTAAATAAAATGGGAAGATAATGCAAAATCCAAGGCTTACACTTGTCCAAATCCAATTGGATGAGGAGGTTTCGAACCCTTATCACCTTATCCTCGAATTATATAAGTGTGGGACCTTTAGAATCCGAAAATCATTGTGTAATAATGTAACATTTCAATCTTTCCAAAAGAGCCCCTCCTCTCCTCTTATAAAAGGCCCCCACCTCTCCAACCTCATTTACACTTTCAAGCCATTTGTCTCGGAAAACCTCTGCCCAAATACTCTCCCAACATCCCTATATTACTCCTAGAAGCATCACATTGGGCAGAACTTTTCCCAAGGAAGCCTTTGGCTCAAATCAAAAAGAGTTACCCGATTTTGAGGTAATGTCTTCTCTAATGTTGTTTTGTATTATTTTTATTCTCCAACCCCCTAAACTCTTTTTATTCATTTCTTTTGTAACAAAACCAGTATCGTCAATATACTAGGACGTTTTTATAAGAAGGATTCGATCTACACTTACACACACCTATATCTAATGGTTAAAGAACATACGGTTTCTGTGGATGCCGAATTTCTGCCTCATGAAACGATGATTGTTCAACACTCATATAACACCTCCAAAGGTGGCCATTAAGATGTCACAATTTTTATATATGATATATAATATGTTTATGTTTTACTTATGCTTCTGTATTTCTCATTTATGGCATACTTTATGATTTCCATTATGGGTAAAACACGATAATTTCATTTTAGGAAGTGCGGAATACCGCCCCCTCAAAGTGATTTGAATCGTTAATGCCATATGTGGGATGTATAAAGGATGGTGTAAATGGTATTATAGACTATATTATACTGGAATTATATTATACATTTATATCATTATGATTTCGTTCCATTAAATATGAAATTGAATTGAAAGTAGCGTTCATGCATACGTACGGCTTACCGTCTCCATGAACGGTGCATTGCATTTCTTACCTCTAAATGTTACGTAATATTACAAATGAATGTATATACTGGATATATGAGATATATATGACATCTAAATCATGAATATAATTCTGGAGATAATGGATATTCTACCACATAAACAACTTGTAATTATAATAATTTTATTGTTGACTCAAGTACCAAAGATCGACAAAACGACCGTTATTAACTTAAATAATTACATAATGTTCATATCATTGTAATAAGTGATATAAAAAGGATAATGAAATTGAAAATGGTTATTAATAAGTTATATATTAACTCTAGTTTATTATTCAGGAGGTTAAAGAACGGTTGAGTCAAGTCAGACACGAGGTAAGGGAACTTCTTAACCCAATTTCCATTCTTTGGGTTAATCTCCTACTTTCAAATTATGTCATGATATTATTATGTCTTATTTTGTATTTTTACTTTCTTTATGTGTACCCATAGTGAATACACATAATAGATCTATTTTATTTTAAAAATGATCTTTTTAAGGACTTCGTCTCAATCTCCTTTCATTGAGGCATATTTGATTTTATACACAATTTTCTTTTATACGGTGTATAAACCCCATTGACTTTTACGTTTATTCAAAAAGAATCTTTTTTATACGAAGCGTTTTTCTAAACGAAAAAAGGGAATGTTTTTCTTTCCGTACTTATGCGGCGACAATGACTTCTCCGCCGTCGTGACCATTATTTGAGTTTCGGCTTCCTCTACAAGCCATCATTTTTTTTAATGAAAAATAAATACAAAGTTTTAACTTTCTTTTATTTTGGTATTGAAAATGGTTTTGAAAGAGTTTTTATTATATCAATGTGTTGTATTGATATCTTGTGATTGAAATGTGGAAATTTTATGTTTCCTTTATGCATGTTTATTTTTAAAGATTATGTTATGGTTTATGATATGTTTAAACCTATTCATATGGGGAATGTATTGGACTTAATAAGTGACGGGTGGAGCCCGCTATAGCTCATCGATGCATCGGTAGGTCTCATGAGACAACTAGACGTGGAATTGGCCGAGGCCCTTTCCCAATTTGATTTATGGTTTTGACCGAGGCCTTAATCATTTTAGACGTCTTGGCCGAGGCCTTGACAAAATGTTTCAGAATGTGTGGCATTATACATTCCCTCATTATGAAAGTGGTTATTGATTTTGCATGTGATTATTCGACCAGTAGAATATCCATGTGAAGAAGTGAATGGCATTATCTCATTTTACTTTTGCCATATTATGTTGAAGTTCAAGTTTAAAAGGCTTTTGTTTTAGTTATACATTGCCTTAAATGTTAATGTTTATTTATGAAAGCTTCCACTATATTGTTAACCTTACTGAGCATCTGAGCTCACCCCTTTCAATGTTTTAATATTTTTCCAGGATGTGAAGAAGTATTTTATGAATGACCTGTAGGGATAGTCAGAAGAGGATATGATTTTGGACTATGGAGACTTTGTTATTGTAGTTTTTCACTTTATGATGTAATGTAACGTTTACGAATGTATCTAGTGTTTCCAAGGCTACTAAACTAATCGGTCTTTCGAGACTTGATCTTTTGTGATAATGCCAATGTGACGAAGTAACGCACCGACTCTGGGTAGCTGGGGTCGGGGCGTTACACGTCGAGTCATGGCCCACCACGTAGCAACAATTGCCCCCACAGACACGTGGGACCCACCCCAGGGTCCACCCACTTTCCTGAACGGGTCATCTGACTAATGACAGTCCTCACAGGCCAACACTTGTCCTTTCCAATGTGCTTTGTTCTCACTCACACACACCCTAACAGACTTCCCAGATGGTCACCCATCCTGATCACTACTCCCAGCCAAACACGCTTAACTGTGGAGTTCTAATCAGACAGGCTCTTGAAAAGGAAGGTGCACCTTGTTGACATGAGTCATATCATTTAGTCATTTACCCCTTTATCATTTGGGGTGTTACCTATAGCTTATATTTCATTGCAATTAAACGTGAGATGAAATCCACTTACCTTATGTCATGACTCTCTCCAAACTCATACAAGATTCATAAAAAATAAATATATGTTTATTATATATTTTTCATGAATAATATTCTTATAAATAATAACATTTTTGGGTTGATTATAACATTATATTACACTATTTTTAATGATCCTATGTTAGGGTTTCACTTTGAGTAATATTCACATAGTTCTTCACATGTGTCTTAATTTTTTATATTGTTGGTCCTTATACTGATATCAAGATTCCAAACTGCATATCATGATATAAATATCAGTTATTTACCATTTATTAATCTTATAATAATTTATATCATATAAAATTATCAAAGGTAATACACCATTCATAGAGATGGTAATCCAAATTTACGCTTGAACGATGTTTTCGTTTTTATTGTCTTATTGAAATAATGAATGTAGATGAATTTAATAAATATATATGTATGTATATATATATATCATTATTAAAGTATAATAAATACATCATATACATCATATATTTTCATTAGACACATTCAAAATACATTCCATGTGGTGTGTGAAAGAATCATATCACATTGAGGGGGCGGTAGTCCACACTTCCTCAAACGAGATTATCTTATTAACACCCAAAGGGAGGTAAAAAGACATGTGCTATGAAATGAAAAATTAAAGATAAATGCATAGTAAATATAATATATTACATATAATGAAAATATTTTCCATCATAATTGATACCAAAATTGGTGATAAATGTGAAATGAACAATCATCCTTTCATGAGGCTGTAGTTCAATGTACACAGAAACAATATTTTCAACATCTATTAGATGGAGGTGTGTGTAAGTGTAGGTCATAAAATTTCATAAAACATAAAATTATATGGATTATACTAGATTAATTACAAAATAATTGAATAAAAATAGTGGATATGGGAGAGATGGAAGATAAAGGAAAGGAGATTAAGAGAAGATGTTACCTCTTAATCTGGTAACTTCTTTTGGTTTGTTCCAAATGGAATCCTTGAGAGAATTTATGTCCAAATAGAGGCTTCAAAATCATAGGTTGGATTTATGGGAGGGTACATAGGAACATAATAGACGAAATGAAATGTTTTTTTAGGTATGAGTAATTTCGTATATTTGGTGACCTTTTAGAGGGATGGAAAAGGAATCACATAGAATTTCTAGTAACCTATTATCTGTGAACATGTTCTTACATAAACCTAGTCATAAAAAATAAACCAAACACAAGAATGTATGGTTTATGTCTGAAATATGGACTTTAAATCGGTTATATAAAGGTTTCTATGGCATTTGTGCCCTTAATTTTAAGTACTGGTTCATAATTAATCTTAATTTGGTCTTACTTCATGTGATTAATTTTAATCACTTTTACTAATAATTTTGGAAAAATATTAACATTTTCTTTTTAGAATATAAATATTAGACTAAATATAATATATTATGAATGATTTTTAAAATTCACATCATATAATCAAAAAATTAAGATATGTGTTAATCTCACGGACATGGAATAATAACAGTGTTTTAATGTTGCAAAAGGTTCTAATGTTAGTTAAACTTTTATATTTAGATTCATCGTGAAATTGATTATAATGAATTGAATTTAATTATTATATTTTAAAAATATCTAATGTGACCTTTTAAGGATTTTATATTATCGTTTATATTAATAATTAATTAGAATAAATAGTTTTTAACTAAAAAGCAGTATTTTTTAGTATTCATCGATAAATTAAATTTTCTAAAAATTCCTAAAAATTCATCACAGGATAATTTATATATTATGAATTAAAAAAGAATTTTATTTTGTAAAATAAAATTTATAATTGTGTCTAAAGTTACTTTCATTATTATATGTTTTCCATTTGAGATGACGATATTTTTGACATTAATGGACATTACCAAATATCCTATATTTCGTTATAAATATGTTTTATTTTTATAAAAAACATTACAACCAATATTTGGAATGTATTTAAAAATATTCCTATTACTATGTTTAATGGTTAGGCTATAAATATATAATTTAATTAATTATATATATATATATATATATTAAATTTTCATTCATCGAAACATAGTGTTGTGTGCATCGTACCCCAAGTCGCTGTTTCTTATAGTGCAAGCCAAGATGGTATTCTTTGTAGCACACGAGAAGTTGGTATTACGTGTGAAAGGATTTTTTGACTTAGTTTTAGAAATTAATATATATATATATATATATATATATATAATTATTTCCACATTCATGTGAAAATAAAAAATAATTAAATAATAATTTAATTCGAAAAAAATAACTCTCAAAATCTCAAGGTGCTACATTCTAACCCCCCCCCCCCCCTTAAAATGAAATTATCCCTCAAAATTCTATTTGTTATCAACGGTTTAATAAAATAAAATTTTATTCAATGAATCCAAAATTGTAAAAATGGATACTAAAACATTCCCTAAAAAGGGAAATTTTGAACCATAATGGTTACGCAAAGCAACATATAACTAGGATTCCACATAGGAGAACATTGTTTGGGTGTGAAGATAGGACATGGAGGATAATAATAAATATTTATACAGAGTGATTGATGTCATCATTCACAAACATATGAATAGTGAAATGAAAATTTTGCGCCTCAGTGTCATAAATCTGTGATGAATCTAGAAAATGATTCTTTGAAGAAAAATTAAGGTATTAAGAGAAAAAAGTGTTTTGCATTCAGAACATTGAGTAATACATGATATTTTTCTTTAAACATTATTTCATTCTTCATTTATGCTTTGAAATTTTCAAATACATCCATTCCCATATGGAATGAATGTTCTGAAATTAACCTTGAGGAATAAATCACTAAAATAGACATTTAATGGATCATAAAACCCATTAAATAATAACAAACCTAACAATGTGTCTCTTAAAAAATCAACAACCACTAAAAAAAGTAACACTATTGGATTATAATAAATATTTATTCCTCCAATATAAATATACATTAACCATGTCATCACAGAGGCTAGTTGTAGGTATGAAACCCATAGTATCCTTAAATCATTGGTTTTAGACCCAAAACCTTGCCATAAATTATTGGTTGTCACTATTATACATTATTTCAATCGCATAAATAATATAAAAGATGGAAATACTTGAAATAAGATTAATCCCTATTTATCCTTTATACCAAAATTTTCAACACAAACATAGGGCACAAATTCTTTCCCCTATGTTAAAATTGAACTTTTCTTAGACATATACACCTATAACCCTTTAGAAATATTAAAATAAAAAAACATTAGAAACAAGTCATGAAATAAGATTAATATGGATTATACTATATAACACAAAGTAGCTCTTGGTTGTCACATTCCACGCATTTCAATAACCTCATCATATATTCGCTTAAAACATGTTAACAACATGAATTACCATAAACACTATTGGAAAACATGCAATCTCCCTCTATTAAAAGAATATTGGATTTACTCTATAAATCAAATAATATGGTAATCTTCATTAGTGGTAGCATAAACCCCCTATAAACCAATTCTTACATATTTCCATGTAATCAGTAATGTCGGAATACTTTTTCTTATCCCTCATATCTTTATCCATACAACATTTTCCTACCATAAGGAACATGTTAAGGGTTACCTTCACTTAGAAGGAATGTTAACATTCATAAGATAACCCTTTGTGTCCACCATTATGATTCAACATATTCATGTAAATCCATAGAAAACCATAAACATAACAATGCATACATAATACAAAATGATTAATTTTGTAATCTACATATATAAATAACATAGTTACTTCATCCTTAATCTATTAACAATAATACATTGTTCCATTCATATTTCATCTATAACCTATTCATCTTAAAAAATGTATCAATTACTCATATAACCTTGTGGATTGTCTTCAGGAACATTCCTCTTGGGACGTTGAGTTATATAATGACCATTTCCTCCACACATAAAACACATAATATTCTATGAGGACATATGGATTCGAAAAATTTCTATCCATTTTGTAAACTGAACTATTCATTTCCCCATAAAGACACTTTCTTTGTGTCATTCCATTCCACATTCAAAACACATTGTTATTCTTATAAAAAATTAACTTTGGAAAATCTTTCTAAATTCTTGATATAATTGAATCTGAATATTAATTTCTCCATGGCCTCAATGAACCAAAATCTAAGAGAACACCTTCTTTCTCATCCAGGCTGAGTCCAAGAGTTGGTTAAGGTAAACATTGTAAATTAGGTTCTATGAAAACTAATTAGGCATGATCCCGACATTATTCACTCCAATGATCATCCCACATGATTACTGATTGGAAAATTTTCTGTCACATTCAACATTAATCTAGTTCTTTTTGGTTCCCTCCATTTACTAAAACCATATTCATTTTTTGAGAATTATTTATAATAGAAAAAACAGCATAGTCAGGAAGTTAATTACTTATAGGATGTCTAAATCATGAAAAATTCTGTAATCTATGACACCATGGGTTTATCCTAGTTTTTTCATAGATGACACATATATAAAGCAATTATTATGGTTCAGGAAGTGTTTATTAATTCCCAGGGCATATCTCTTAGGAGTTTCAAACCAGGTGTGCAATAAGGCCTATTTTCATGTAGTAGATTACCCCAATTAAATCTTAGAACATATTTTCAAAGATGTTACTTATATGTATATATGTTCAAGAGGAACATCCACTTGTAGTATCTTGATATGTATGTATTTCTACGAAACCACGTACTCTACAATTTATAAAACATCCAGGACAATTTGTTTACATTGTAACTTGTCCTTATACTTATACATAGGGACCTCCATAGACATATCCATAGAAATAATCCTAGGGATCTCCCTAAGGTTTTCCCATCCTAGTTTCTAATGGTTGACTAAAAATTTCCATTGATACACACAATAGCGACCCAGTCATTACAAACATGGATATTAACTCATTTTTTAAGAATATTTAGTACATAACAAAAAATACTTTCCCAAGGACCATAATAGTTTAGTATGTATGGAAACATGGAAACAAAATCTTTTAACCTGGTGAAAAATTATCAACATCTACCATAATGATCTAAACCATTAGAAACTCAACCTAAACCCTTTTTCCATTACATATAAAAAGGGAATATATTAAAGGGGTGAGATCATATTCATAGTATGGTTAATCATGGGAAAAATGTAAGCATAAACATGAAAATAGTAGTTTGATAACATAATTGATACATTATGAGCTGATTCCCTACATATAAATGGACATAAACATGAGATATGGTATAAATCATAGTTGTTCATAGTACATTAATCTTATGGAATTAAAATTTAGGATAGATGAATTCATAACTAAGGAATATGACATATGATTTGTCACATTTATATATGAATAAAACATCTATGTCAGGGTAACCTACCAAGACCATTATAACATTTCAGGCTTGGGATACAAATCATGGATGAGCGTTATTATTGGGCTTGAAAAACATGTACCTTCTACCTTTTAGGATTAAGATACAACCCATGTACTTTATAGTTTTATTTCATTGTCTACTACCAGTGTGACCTCTTTTATTTTTTCTTGGGCTACAACCCACATACCCTCTTTCTTTTAGGGAATGGGCTACAACCAAAGAACCATATTTCTTTTCGGTCATGGGATTCTACCTGTATAACCTGTTTCTTTTCAGACTTGGTCTATAATCCATGTACCCTTTTAGATCATCTAAAACATATCGTTAACCAATGAATTGGATGGAGATATAGTTCCCATTCATCTCCTAGAAATTTATTCACACATGTGCCAAAATATAATAAAACATTCCTCATAGCATGAACCATAAAAATATATAGGCCCTATAAACATCAAATCATAACCCATAAATTGAAATGGTTATCATTAACATTTCATCACATCATAACCTTTGGAATATAGAATTGTTTCATAACCTTTTCATCGAATCATTACCTGTGAAATATAAATAGATTTCATAAACATATAACCTTTAAAGAGAAACAGGTTTCATAAAAGAAAACAGAATTAAATGTAACTCATTCAATGAAAGGATATGGATGTAATATTTTTATAATTTTCTAAATGGTAATGATAATCATACACATATGTAATCTTAGATGGAAACTAATTTTGAAATATCATTAAAAAACATTTCTTGAGAAAATATCATTTATTCATTTGAAATTTCTTATTAATACATAAACCATTTAAAATAATATTCATAGAGAAACCATGAAAACATAATGATTTCATTTTGATAACCATACTCCTTGATAATCACATAATAATAATTCTTAAATATTATCCTTTTAAAATCTCAATTTAATATTCAAAGGAATGATGATAGGTAAATTTGTACATGTTTTAGGGGCTAAAAATAGCATTAAATTTTCATGGTAAAAAGGATAGAAGGAATTAAATATTTAGAAAGAGACAAGAAGTCTCTAATGAATGTATTATTAAAAAAATAGGGAAAATGTATTTTGAATCTATTTTAGTAAAATATTATTGGAAACCCGTTTAAGAAAACATAGACGCAGACCGAATGGAGGGTAAAGTCAGGATTTCATAAAAACCCATTCTTAACTATACTTGGGACCAATGTGTAGAAAAATTGTAATAATACATGAATATTTCATTCATAAACGTTGTATATTAATATTCAGGAATTTGTTTGAGATATGGATCATATTAATTTTTCAATTAAGCATAAACATAAATAATCTCGAAAAAAATGATGAGATTGTCTTAACAAAATCTTATAATATGGTAACAAAGGATTAGACAATACAAGTAAAATAGGGAATTTAATAAGTCCTAAAATATCATTAAAATATTTAGATTCACTATATTAATGTAAAATGGACGTATATACAACATTAAGAATGAGTTTTGGTGCATAACAAAGCACGAGTCTTAGAAAAAGAAAATTGAGACAAAACCATTTTACCAATTTAGTAAATTTTGGAACATAATAACCATGAGTGAATAATCCTTAAATGGAAATTTGAATACTTTTAAAATTAATTATATAATACATATAATTCCATCATGGTAAGTATATACACCACACAAAGGGAAGGAGTGGAAAACATAGCTTGTATCTCACTAAAATTAAATGTGAGATTAAATCCCCTTACCTTGTGTCTTGACTCATTCTAAAATCATACAAGAATCCAATATAATAAATATAAATCTATTATACATATATTATAGAAATATATTATTATAAATAATAAATTATATGGCTCTATTATGACCATATATTACAATCTTGTTAATGAGCCTATGTTAAAGTTTAACTTTGGGTTGTAAGAACCTAGATCATCATTTATCGAATAGATCATGATTTCTGTTGTTTTTCAGAAAATTCGGGATTTGTATAATTCATAAGTACACGTCGTGTACATAGAATTATATTATGTGTACCTGGTTGCCATGGGTGGCCATGTACTGGTCGTGTAACAGGTGAGTACATGGCCGTGGGAGGTGACATAGAGACCACCTAAAGTATGGTTCGGTTAAGGCATGTACACGACATATACATTAAATGACCACACTATGTACTTTGGTTTTTATTTGTTAAATAGGACAGGGGTGGCATCTAATTCCCAAAAAAAAATTCTTCTAACCCCATCTCATCCAGGAGAGACCGAGAGCGTTTATTCTTCTATGAGCCTTTTATCTATTGTCTGCTCTCGGAATCAAGCACTGTTGGTTGTGTTGGAATCCCCTTGGTGAGTTATTCCTTCTTATAAATCCTCTCCCCCTAATTTCTGTTATTTTGCGATATATTCATGTTTTAGTGATTTTAAATTATTTATAAATATACGGCGTTCTATGTCAATTCAAAGGCTGAGTTTCAACTATATCAATCATACAACATCAAGGTAGGTGGTTTGTGCAGTTTTGTAGTTGTCGTTGGATTATATGTCCTAAAAGTGACAATTACCCTTGTTTATGTTATTGCGTGGTTTGGAGATTTTACCCTATTTGATGCCTGCTATGTTTTTTTCTTGAGGAAGGGTTTTGATTATGATTTAGGTTTATTATCTTATTTATGGATCTGTTTTCCCATGTTTTTTATATTGTTCATTGGGCCTATAACTGCCTTTTAGGCTATTTTGTTTTCATGCCAAGTGTTGTTAGAATAAAGTTGATATTATATGACATGATTGTGAAATGCCTTGTTTCTAGTTAGCATTTCAGTAAATGAGATTACATTGGATGTTGAATATCATTTTTGAACAATTGTATTACACAGTGCTGTGAGAACCTGTTGTAGGTAGACCATAGGGTTAATTGACATTAAGGGATTCTCGTAGTGTCTATTATACTTTTTACATTACAAGTCCATAGCGGGATGGATGGTGATTGCTCGCTCATCGTGTCTATAGTATACCATTATGATACCACGGAGGGAAAGGATATTGAGTGCTTCCTCCGAGTGTCTATAGATATCATTAAATGGCCGCATGGGGAATAAACAGTGAGTGCTTCATCATAGAGTCTTTATCCTTGTGAAGATGGAGGGATTTGACTTTGAGAACATCCCCATTGGTTTTCTTGTGAATGATTGGTTTAATAATTAATAAATGTAAAAGAATGTAGTTTTCAACTGTAGGAATATTTACTTTTGAGTACTTCCTTGTTTATTACTTCATTTTTCATTGTTTCCTACTATTTATATTCATTGACAGTTAGGGAATGATCTTTGGGTGGTTGTATTATGGTATTCATCCCACAACCTGTTTTGTTCATTCTTTTGGGCTCACAAAAATTATATTATGCATATATAGATTAGAAAAAGTGCCCTTCTACAACATGTACTTGATTGATCATGATATGGAATGAATGGGACCATGCTGAGTTTTGTGATGATATGGGAGATTACTTGTTTTCTATGTATTTTGGTTTAGTACTGTATTTATGTAATTGTGACTTGTTTGGACTCTTCCTCATACATATGTGACATTCATCATTTGTATATGTTCTCTATTTGTTTATTTACTAACATTATTCTGATATTAACATATTGTGTAGTATTTATGCATCCACTATTGTATATTATTGTTACTACACTCTATTACTCAGTCAATGTGGAAATAGTTTCCGTACTATCATTCATAGGTTCATCACTGCAAGTCGGAAACCTCTGGAATTCAGGGTAATGTGCATGAGGCCATGTGACCAATCAAGTACGGGGCACCTTTGGGCCGCACCCAGAACATGGACGTTAGAAATTGGTATCAGAGGAATTCTTTTCTCCTTTAACATACTGGTTGGAGGCTATAGAACAAGATATGAATTAATAGTTTGTTTGTAATATGTTGTTCCCAGGAGTAGCTATCCCATGTTCCAAGAAAAGACAATAATCTTCGATTAATATAATTTTCTGGTTTATCAATAGTTATATTGGATTTTATTTCATAGTTGTGCGATTAACATTATTTGTGATGTTATCATTTCTATCACTGAAGTTATATTTCTCTTGAAACCTGATGAGATAAGGGTATGACATCTCATGCATCATATATGCACTTTCTAAAGATCACATGCCATGCATTCTTTTCATGCCATTTAGGGTGCATTGTAAGTTTCATGTTGTTGTGATAGATGTTCTGCTAGGTATTCATGCAGTTGTGATATATTCCATGATAGAATACGTACTATTTGATAGGGTATTACTAATATTTAATTTTTATTTTGAATGGGTACCAAAATTTCGTCCATGAGTTGTTATGGGAAAAAGTGGATTGGAATTCGGTTGATCATGTGATTGATTGCACTAATATACTTTGTGTTATACATTAATATGATTCCATGATTCTATTAGTGGCTTGTATGGGCCCCCACGAATCAGAATTTGTCACATTAATGTTTCATTCGTTGTTTTTATGGGGTTTCAGTGTAGTTTCTGAGGCTAACTATCTTGAAAAACCCAAAATACACAGTGTGGAATGATGAATTCATTCCATCTATACTTCTATTATGTAAGGGACGGCTTTTCATAAGTTCAACCCTCTACTATATGTACACACCGTGTAGTCTATAATAGTTTTACTAGTTGTCTAGGCCGAGAAATGGGGTTAAGATATGTTTGGCATTTCAGGCCTTGAACATGGCGTACATGTCGTGTTATAAGAACCCTGTATCCAACCGGGTGACTAACAAAAAGGGTGGTTAAAACAAAAGTGGTACACCTAGTGTCTAAGGAGAACACACCATGTTGTAGAGTCCATGTATCTGACTGTGTGACTTGCAACACGAGTCGGTGAAATCCTTCTAGTACATGATCTGTCTAGCATTAACACCCCATGTAGTTTTGATCGAATAGAACCGTGTTCTTTAGCTATGTATAGGAACTTAGTCAAAGAGAAATATTCAAGTACACGTTGAGTAAAAGGAGAACATGTCCTGTGTATGGAGTGTTACATGACCATGTTTGCAAGATGTAGAGGCCCATGTAAAGTCTTAAGGAAATACACTGTGTAGGGGATATACACGCTGTGTATCCATCTATCTAAAAACTTGAATGTTTTATTTATCTTATTCCTTTATTGAGCATGTAAGATTCATTCCTTGATAATCTTAAACATTGGTGTGTGCATGACATGAAGAGTCATGCATCGAGACGTCCTCCAGTTGTATGCTACATATAGGGAAATGATCAGACACTAGACATGGTAGATCGCAATCTACTAGGAAATCATCCCCTCATTCTTGTCTTGTCACCGGCTACCATTATAGATACAAGTGCCAATAAAAAATTCTGATAAGGCTTTATGAGGTTTAATCATACCTCCCAAGGAGCACTACATCCTTCCCCATCTATGTCAGAGTTTATGTGGGTTTTCAACAGCAACATCCTCCCACATTCTTAGGGGATGGAGGACCTCGTGCTACAAAGTCATGGTAAAAATCCATGTTGTCTATATTAAAGCATCTAGAGACGCCTCTAGAGAAGATGGTGATGATCGCTACATATATTATTCATGATTCTACCTAGAGATGGTGGGATGTGATATCATAGTAGGGACGCCAATGACATATAGGTTGGGATTAATTCTAGCAGCCTAGAGAATTTGAGGGCTGACTGAGGCTGAGAGTCCATGATTTTGGAGTAGGGTACACTCTCATTTATGGAGTATACTTTTCTCCTCACAGAGCTTCAGTACATCACACCCATTATAGGGGTGATGAGTTATTATTGGTGAGGATGTATGAGGAGGGTCACATGCATGACATCCGATCTCAGGTGAACATCTTCATGATAACTTCCATAACATCTATAGTCAACCAGTCATTGAACACTAAGTGAAACATAAGGGATTCTAGAGCTGTTAGCCAAGGAGGCTTAGCATCTTGAGTTAGTATTATTCTGTTTTATATTATGTAGCATCAGAGGGTGTCTATGTGTGGAGATCCGGGTAGGTGAGAGAGACCTTCAGGTATCCCGGTGGTATGTTACCAGTGAAAGAAGAGCGGGCATATGCGACTTCATTTCCCGAGAGACCCAATTTAGTGCTGATATTGTGGCATGATGTGTCATCATCAGTGTTTCTGTCATTTTTTCTTAGTAGAATCTTGTGGAAGGTTTTCAGCAATGACTCCATATTCAAGAGCAGGACCACCAGTTTCTCATCAGTCATGGAACTCGAGTTTATCTGGCTATTCAGGCCGAGGTGGACGTCATGTCCACAGTTGTCTGACACAGGGTTTTCAACAGAAACATAGTGGAATATCTCAAGGATCAAAGATAGAATCAAATTTTCATGACATAATTCAAGATTTTGTGCTATACCAGAGTAAGTAGGAGTAGGATCTCTAACCCTCAATGTTTTGAGATTTTATTTTGGTTGACTCAGTTTTTAGCTTCTCCTCTTTTCGAAAGAGGGGATTCCCATTGTTTCATATTTGTTCCTATTGTGGATATAATTTGGATTTGTGTATTTTCATCTACTATTATCTTGACTCTATAAACTCAGTTGTTGACTAGAATGATTAGCTTATGTCAGGGAATGGAGTTCCCTCTTGATGTTAGTGGGTGTTACATCATATAGGACATTTATGTCTCAGAGATGACAGGATATGACGTCATTCTCAGAATGGACTGTCTGGTTACCTTCCAGGAAATTGTCGATTACTTTTATTGTCGGGTGAGTTTCATGTCACCAGAGGGAAGATTATTTTTAAATAAGGGTAAATGGAATGTCTCGAATAGTAGAGCAGGACCTGAGCATCTTGTGTTGGGAGGAGTTACATCCCATATTTCTAGTTTATATCTGGATGACCAGGGGAATTTTTAGATGAATCATCCTTTAGTGGTACATAATTTCAAATATTCCTGTCTAGATGAATTTTCATGTTCTCCTCTGAAGATATGTAGACACATCAATTGAACATATGAGTGTTGGAACCGGTGCCCATTTCTCTCTATAGTATGGCTACACCAGATTCACAATAGATCAATAGTATTTAGAGGAGATACATGAAAATGGTTTCATCTGACCGAGTACTTCTCCTTGGGGGTCACCTATCCATTTTGCGTTCAAGGAATACAATACCCTCAAAATTTCATGGATTATCAAGAATTAATCGAGTTGATGGTCAAGAACCGATATTCCTTATCGATGATTGATGATCTCTTTGATCAATTTGGAGGAGCCCATGTGTTTTCAAATATTGACTTGAGATCTAGTAATCACCTATTGGATATCAGACAATTAGATATACCTCTTATATCCTTTCAGAATAGGAATGTTCTATTCGAGTATGTGGTCATGTCATTTGGTCTCATGAACACACCTATTGGTCTAATGGTCCAGATGAACAGATTTTTCCATCCATACTTCAACTCCTTTGTAGCGGTTTTCATGGATGATATCTTGGTGTACTCTCACACTAGACACGACCATGCTACCCATCATGAGATATTTTTGAGAACACTGAGAGAGAGTCATTTATATGTTATTCTCTCAAAATGACACATTTGGATTGACCAAATTCACTTATTCAGTCTTGTAAACTTAGATATTGCAGTATTAGTAGACCTTGAGAAAATCATAGCATCAGATTCCAATGGAAATTAAAGGAATGTCTTTGAGGAGTGATTTTTTTCTAAGGTTGGTTGATTACTAAATAAGTTTTATACATGAATTTTCACGCTTATCAGTACATCTGATAGGCCTGACTAAGAAGGGTGTGAAATACCTGTAGACTGATTCATACGATTAAGCCTTTCTAGAGCTGAAAGAATGATTATATTCAGAATATAGACTAGTTCTATCCAGATCTGGGCAAGAGTTGTACTGTTTTCTGTGATTCATTAGGTATGAGGCTTGGTGTAGTGATTATGTAGGTGGATAGAGTCGTTCCGTACATGTCTTGACAGTTGAGGCCACATGAGAGGAATTACCCGACACACAATCTCGAGTGGGCTGCAACTATTCATGATTTATGTTGTTGGGGAAATTACCTTTTATGAGACCATTTTGTGATGTACACTAACCAGAAATGTCTTATGTATTTCATTACCCAATGTGACTATAATTTGAGATAGAAAACGTGGGAAGATAACCTCCAGTGTTTCGACATTAATCTTTCCTACACGCATGAGAAAGGAAACTTAGTGGTTGATGCATCAAGTAGTAAGACATAGAAACAAGAAGTTCAGTAATGTAGCAGTGAGTGGGGAAACAAGGTTCTATTATCTAAGATGGATTATGAGGTTCATTATATGCATGGACAGACATTTCTTTCTCTGGTAGTGGTTAACTATGTACTTCTAGATTGACTGTGAATGAGGTATCTTTTAGATTCTAAAGGCCTTGTTCTATAAGAGAATGTGATGGGATATGACCATACTCCTTGGTGGACCATATACGATGATGAGGTCTTACAGCTTCATGGACCTGTATGGGTGTCATTAGACATACTTGAGAAAATGATGTGGAAATTTCATTCCTCAGTCTGGCCAGTTCATCCTAGTGTTACCAAGATTTATCGAGATGTGTGCCATCAGTACTGGTGGCTAGGTATGAAGAGGAATGCAACTGGTTTTTATGAGATGTTTCATATGTTAGTAGGTGGGTGTAGAGCATCATCAACCAGTAGGGCTTTTAGAGTATTTACCCATTCTTGAGATGATGTGGATTGTTGTCGCGATGTTTTTTGTGATTGGGTTTCCGAGATCGTCTCAAAGGAATGATATACTTCGGGTTGTCATTGATAGACTCCTGAAGGTTGACCACTTCATAACAATCAAGGAGACATTCAGTGTTGATGAACATCTAAGGTTTTACATCCGAGATATTGTACAAATATATGGGGTTCTACAATCCATAATTTCAGACAGGGACACTCGTCTTACTTCTCGAGTCTGGTAGGGACTACATAGGTCTTTGGGTACATATGTACTTCTGAGTACAGCGTACCATCCCCAGACAGATGGCCAATTTGAGCAAACTATTCAGCTGCTAGAAGATATGTTTCGACCAAGCATCTTATATTTTTGAATTTATAGGGAGAGTCACTTACCTCTGATAGAGTTTTCCTATAATAACTTTTTTTAACGGACTATTCAAATAGAACCTATTGAGGCATTGTATATTAGGCCATTCCGATCACCCCAACGTTTAATGGAAGTAGGAGAGACATCTATGTTGGGACCTTGTCTTGTCCATGAGACCAGAGAGAAAGTGGATATGATTTCGAAGGGGATGTCTAATGTACAGTCATGACAGAAATATTATTCTGAGAGATGGATATGACAATTGAAGTTCGATATCAAAGATCTGGTTTTCCTACATTTCACCCCATGGTATGGACACAATAGGACTATGAGATAGAGAAAGATTTCATCAATATACGTCAGGCCGTTTGAGTCTTTAGAGAGAGTCGGGCCGGTTCCATATGGATTGTAGTAACCTCATAGGTACTAGGATATGCATGATATCTTCCACGTTTTTCTAGTACAACATTATTTCTTAGCCTCTTCTTAGGTTTTTCAACCTAATGATGATGAGTTGGAGGTGGATGCATCGTTCTACAAGAATCCTGTCCAGATTGTTGATCGTGGTGTGAAGGTTCTTCATGGCCTGTCAATTCCACTCATATGGGTGTTATGGCAGCATAGGTGAATACAATACAAGACTTAGTATAGGGTGACCGATGTGTGATCCCAGTGTTCGGAGCTAATCGAGGATTATTTTTATGCACCTCCCTGTTAAAGAAATTCAGGGATGAATTTTTCTTTAAGTGGGAAGTTTGTAAGAACTCAGATCTTCATTTCAAGTATGGATCTTGATTTTGGGTGTTTTTTTTTTAAAAAGGGGAGAATTTGGAATAATTCATAAGTACATGAAATGTACATAGGAATACACGTCGTATACCCGGTTTCTATGGGTGGCCATGTACTGGTCCTGTAACAGCCGAGAACATGGCCATGTGAGGTGACCAGAATACTGCCTAATGTAGGGGCTGGTTAAGGCATGTACATAACATGTACATTTAATGAACAAACAATGTAGTTTTATTTTTATTTATTAAATTCAACTGGGGTTGCGTCTAATTCCATGACTTGTCTTCCTCTAACCCCATCTCATCCATGAGAGACTAGGAGCGATGATTCTTCACTAAGCCTCTGATCCATCATCCTATATATGAATCAATCACCATTGGTTGCATTGGAATCCCCTCAGTGACTTCTTCCTTCTTTGAGATCCTCTCCTCTTATTTTCTCTTCTTTCATGATGTATTCAAGGTTGAGTGTATATGAGGTTTTTGTAAATCTATGATGTTTTTGATCGATTCAACGATTGAGGTTGAACTATATCAATCGTACAATGTTGAGGTTAGATTTTTGTTCCTTTCTGAGTTTTCATTGGAGTACATGTGAAAAAAGTGATGATTACTCTATTTTAGTGACTTTCATGTTTTGTAGATTTAATCATGTTTGATGCCTGCTATGTTTTTTATTGAGAAATGGGTTTGATTAAGATTTTTGTTTATAACCTTGTTTATAGAATTGTTTTCCAATGTTTTTTTATATTGGTCATTGGGTCTAGAATTGTATGTTATTCTATTTTATTTACAACCATATTGTTGTTAGGATGGATTTGATATCAATTGATATGATTGTGACTTGAACTGTAGTGTCTGAGCCATGTAATATATGAGATTACTTTGGCAGCTGGATATCGTTTTTGTACGATTGTATTACATGGGGCTATGAAAATCGAGTATATTAGACCATAGGGGGAATTGACATTAGATGCTTCCCCTAAGTGTCTGTAATAATTATTACTTTTACAAGACTATAGGGGGATGGAATATGAGTTCTCCCTCATAGTGTCCATAGTATACCATTATAGGACCACATGGGTAATGGACGTTGAATGTTTCCTTAGATTGTCTATAGTTATCATTAAAATACCACATAAGGAATTAACTATGATTTCTTCCTCAGAGATACTATGTCTTTGTTAAACCATAGGGGTTAAACTTTGAGAACATTCCTAGAGGGTTTCTTGAGATTGATTGTCTAAGAAATCAATAAAATTAAATGAATTAATTTTCAATTGTAGGACTATGTTCTTTTGAGAAATTTTTTGATTATTACTTCATTTTTCATTTTTCCTGCTATATATATTCACAAATTGTTAGGCACAGATCATTGGGTGGTTACATAATGGGATTTTTATTCACCCTATTTGGTTCATGCTTTTATGCCCAAACAGATTATGTTATTGTATGTATATATAAGTTAAAGCGACCTTCATCATCAGGTACTTGATTTTTGTGGACCTAGAGAGCATGAGACCAAGATGAGGCTTGTGATGTTGCTTGGGTTTACGTATTTTCTTTGTAATTTTTTTAGTAATGTATTTCCAGAATTTTGATTTGTTTGGATGCTTTAATTGACATATGTGTCATGAATCATTTGTATATGTGGTCCAGTAATTTATTTACTTTTATTCTTCCACTGTTTACATATTGTATGGTATTACTTCTTCTGCTGTTGTATGTTATTATTATTCTTCTGTGTTACTTTGCCAATGAGGGCATAATTTCCCCGATATAACACCTAAGGCCCACCCTAGTAGTTAGTAGCCTCTGGGATTTGAGGAAATGTTCTTGAGGCTGTGTGACCAACCGGGTATGGGTCACCATTGGGTGGCACCAGGAACCGGGATGGTACACAACTAATATTTCCATTGTTCTTTGCATGTTTTGTGATTTATTATATCTATAGTCCTTATACTTATATCTGTATTATAGAATTTAGATTAGGATATACATATATTTTATATATAGTATATGAATATTATAATAATTCTTAGCATATATATATATATATAAGTATAAAATTTAATACACCATTCATGGATATGTTAAGTCATATATATGAAGGAATGTTGTTTCCATTTTTATTGTCATGCTGACTGAATATATGTAAATGAAATATGTATATGTATATTGTTATATATGTAGATAATTATTCCATTAGAATTGATATGTCATATATATCATATATGTTCATTAATCCCATCCTTAACACATTCCATGATGTGCGTGAACGAATCACGTCGCTTTGAGGGGGTGGTAGTCCACACTTCCTCAAACACGATTATCTTACTAAAACCAAATGAATGGTAAAAAGTTGTGAGAACAAATATAAATAAATAAATATAAAGACATAATAAATATATTATATGAAATATATAAATAGTGTTTCCATCATAACGGACAACATGATTTGTGGTAATGGAGAAGTAAGTAATTATCGTTTTGTGAGGCAGTAGTTCGTCGTACAAAGAAATACTTTGTTCAACATCCATTCGAGGTTGGTGTGTGTATGTGTAGGTTAAAAAATTTAGATAAAAACATTAAATTATATGTAGGATATTGGTGTCATCACCCAAGAAGGTAATAAATATATTTGAGAGGGTAGAGTCAGAAAATAAAGAATATGACCATGAGAGAAGACAATACCGCTTAACTTCATAATTCCTTTTGGTTTTTTCCAAATGGATTACTTGAGAGGGTTTCTACCAAATGGTAGGATTCAAAGATGATGAGAGGATTTTTGGGATACTACTTGGGATGATATTGGAAGAACATAAAAGTTTTAATTGTTGTATGGAATGAGTAGGGGTAGTGGCCTTTTATAGGGAAGGAAATGGTCAACATGATGTTTTTAGAAACACATTTGGAGTGTAAATGTTCTTACCTAAAAAAGTATTATAAAACCAAAAAAACACAAAAATTTAATGTTTATGGACGATATATGGACAAAAAATTGGTTTTAGACATGTTTCTAATCAGTTGGGCCCCTAATTTCAAGGTTTAGTCCCTAATTAAGCTGCATTTGGCCTTAAATGTTGTGGTTAATATTAATAAATTTTAATAATCTTTTTTTTTTGTAAAAATTTATCATGTTATTATTAGAATATAAATAATAGAATAAATAAAATGTTTTATGTTGTATTTTTTTATTTCATTTCACATAAGTAGAAAAATCATGATTAGTAATAATCTCGTAGATGGTATGAAATTACAGGGTTTTAAATATGGAAAATGTTCAAAAGTCTATTAATATTATATATTCTGTTTAAGTGTGAAATTAATTATATAGAATTTAATAGTTTGGATATATTTAATAAATAAGTATTTTGGACTTAAAAATATTTATAAAAACATTTAGCATTAATAATTAGTTAGACAAGAAGGTAGTTTTTTGCAAAAAATTCGTATTTTTTACAATTCGTAAAAAATGTAGTTTCTCTGAAAAATCCCAAAAATTAATCTAAGGAAAATATCATTGTTATGAATTAAAAAAGAATGATTATTTTATTAAATTTAATTTATAAATGTTTCTAAAATTACTTTCATTATTAGAATCAGTTCATTTGAGAGAACAACATTTTTAACATAAATGGACTTTACAAAAAATCATATATTTCATTATAAAAATGTTTTATTTATATAAAAAATTATAACTAATATTTGGAAAGTTGTTATTATGATTTTTATAAATATGAATAATTTATAGGTTATAGTTATATCACATAATTAATTGTATATTTATTAAAATATGTTTCATTGAAACATAGTGTTTTTTGCATCGCACGCAATGTCATTGTTGCTTGTACCTTGTATTGCAATCCAAGTTGATATTTTATTTAACAAAACCATGTGTGAATTAAATGTAACATGAATTATTGAATTATATTTTGAATATATATATATATATATATTACTATTTCCAGTGTCCTGTAAAAAGAAAAAATATTGAAATGGTAAATTAATACTAATGAAATAACTCTCAAAATCTCAGGGTTTTACACACTTCATCCTAACAACAGGGTGCGAAAAGATACACCCCCAAAATATTAATGAAACAAAAAAGAATAAATACACCACCAACCTTGTCACCATATTCCTATCCACATTTTATATCAATCTATAACTTGATCCGATTTAAAAGAAATTTGTGTTTCCAATGATCATTATGAAGTAAGGGCCAAACAACTTGCATGGATTTAAGAATTATGTGAGGTGAAGGAAAATAGAAATAGAATAATGGTAGAGGAGAGCCTCATAAAGAATTTTCTAATTCCACAAATGGATTTAATAAAAAATGTTTAATGAATGATTTTGTTCAAATCCATGAAAAATGTAATAAGAAGGGTTTCTCATTTGTTATGAACTACCCAATGAGTAGAAAATAAGTGAAATGTATATTTTTAAAATGAGGTTAATATATTAATTTCACAAAAATTAATAGTCTACATGGTTATGTTCCATGTTTTTTCATGTCGCACAACAAAACTATATATCAAGCTACTATGGTTCCATGATCTACATGGGTTTTCAGCATGTTTAGGTATAACTGCGTAGAAACCATGTAGTTATAGTCATAGCTACTACCAAACTTGTACTAACCATGCAGCTCATCTCAAAATTTTTACCAAACCATATTTATTAAAAAATTAGGGAACAATGTTTTCAATAAGATGCCTACTACTTTGATATAATTTTGTGGCTCGACATGGAATCCTCCAAAACAAGGTCTTCGGGGCTCCGACACACCCGATACCCATCCGAACAACCGATGGATTTTCTAAAACCATGAACCATTCCAAAAAAGGACATAGATTAATGGAAACTTATATTTATATTCTAATGATTTTGAATGAATTTTCATACCTAAGAATCTCCAAAATTTAATATGGGTGATAATTTTGACAAGTTCCAAATACCCTTTCCATTATAATTTTAGGCAATACTAGTACTAAACTTAAAATATTTTATTATCATGGTAAAGGATAAATCATGCAATTTAGGTTAAAAGTAATGTTATAAAACTATAAAATGATCCAATTAGTTAATTAAATCTTATTGGATGAATATATATCCACCACACTCATCTATGGGTTGAGTTGATGAACTTTTTGGGCTACGTGGATGAGATTATGACTTTTATAGTATTTTATTTAATGAAATATCAAAAAATTTAAACACTTGTTTTTACTAAATGTAATATTATTAATATACTATTATCCATATGATATTATTGACTAAATATACTATTTTTAAATCTAGACGATTTGTCTTCATCATGTAAAAGTATTATTAATTTTAATGGAAGGTATAATTATATTTAATTCTTTCACAGCACTGAGGTAGTGATTTTTCAATTATTTTAAAAAATAAATGATATTACCGATATTAAAATAAAAATAAATTTTAAAATTTAAGTCAATCTATGAATTCTATATAAGACTATACATTTTTAGGATTTAATAAAATAGATGGTTTTAAATTGAAATGTTTTTTCTGATTTTAAATTAAATGTAATGATAGTTATCAAAATAAGAAATAATACTATTTTATTGGATTAATATTTTATATAATTACATAAAAATCATAAAATGAATAAATAATAACAAATAAGATATTATAAGGTCTAATATTCCATCCACGGTGCATTTATAATCCATTTGGGAACATTTGGATCTAGAATGATTTTAATATATTTAGATATTAAAATAGTTTTTATCCCTTGTCTTATAAAAAAGAACATATTATTATTAATAGATTACAGTTTAGAATCAATTTGGTTCCAGAAATGTTACACCTCATGTTTTTTTTGAATTACTAGTTTGTGAATAAATTAAAATTATTTGATGGATTCCATTGCACACTAAACCAATTTATGCTTGTTTTATATAGCCTACCGAGTTATTATTTAACTACCCATAAAACTGATTTTTTATTATGTTGTAAACAATTCCGTGTTTAGACTATGTTATAAGAAATACCGAAACTAGCTTGTGTAACACGCATCAATGAGTATAAATGAAAAGTGACACATCCTTAATATATTTTAATACAAATAAACTATCCCTTGTAATGACAGGTATGAAATAGAGTAACTATATTTTGAAAATATGATTGATCAATTTTTTAAAACGAATTATTTGGTAACCAATTATTTAGAAATGAATGTAAGAACTATTTGAAAATAATGAAATTAATATTATAAGAAATTATTTTTATATGAAAAAATAGGGTTTATCTTAATAAATTATACAAGAATCTTTTTATTAAGGATATTGGTTATATTTTTATATAATATATTCTAGAAACAATTTTATATTCATCTTATGGGTTTTCTCGAAAATAGATAATAATAAATCTAATTTAATGAATAAAAATATGATTTTTTCTAAAATGCAGTTTAACCACTAATTAATGGAACACATATTTTAAACATGATTTTACCAATTTTAAAAATTATCTTTAAAAATTAACCTTTTTTTGAAATTA
This sequence comes from Viscum album, assembly GCA_963277665.1. Lineage (NCBI taxonomy): Eukaryota > Viridiplantae > Streptophyta > Magnoliopsida > Santalales > Viscaceae > Viscum > Viscum album. The sequence continues at coordinate 1,101,335,677 of OY728157.1, forward strand.
TAATGTCAAAAATATCATAGGGTGTATTTTATTCTGTGAAATTTCATTTTTTTAATGAATATTGAATTTACAGAATTTTAATTGAAATAATTTTTTATCAAATAATTTGAATAGTTATTTATATTTTAAATATTTTCTAAATTATAATTGTATAAATTAATCATTACTAAATTAAAATTAGGTAATTGGAATCAATTTATCATTTAAATTTTATTTAAAAACATTTCAATCTTTTGAACATTGTAATTTAAAAACATGTTGTTTAGTCCCTTATATGGTAATAATTTTAATTTATTTTCATTCAATTATTTTATAACAATATGGAAAAATAGATTCTATATTTTTAATCAGAACCATTTATAATTTATAACAAGGTGACCATAATTTTTTATCAAAATGAAAACTAAAAACAGGTTAAATTATTTACAGGGATTAAGATAAAAATGAGTTAACCAAGGGACTAAACATTAATCATAAAGGGCCCAATAACATATAAACATGTCCAAAACCAATTTAATATTAATATTTCGACAATGCCCCATTTTTTATTGACAATTGATCATTTTTTGGTGGTCACTAGGTATGGGAGATTTCCCAATAGTATTTACCTTTTTGTAATTTAATAGAATGCCACTCCTCCTCCACTATTTAAGTGAACTCACTCTCCAAAATTCTATACACTACAAAAGACATCTATTTTGATCAAAACCAAAACAAAGTAACTTCCCAATTTTACTTTTTTCAATTCATATAATTCACTTTGGTCAGATGGAAAACCATGGATATCCTTTTTACCAACAAAAAAAATGTACCCAAAGAAGAGGTAACATTCATCACTGAATGCTTCATTTTATTTATTCTTGAAACACCGTCAATTATTTTCATATCATGATTATATAATATCATTAGTCTAATAAATATAATTATATTTCATTATGTTAGTTTAATGTCTTAATCCTTCACATACTTCCATCAAATTTGATATACAATCACTATTCATGTGTATGCCAAACCATCGTGTAACAAACTGTTGTCATTCATTCTTCCATTACAACCCCTTTAGGTTTAGAATAATGATTTAAATTATATTTATATATTTTATATATAATATTAATGATATATATATAGTGTACTCAATTTATTATGTAACACATACCTTCATTATTTCAATTTTGTGGGAATAAAATAATATTGTTCTTCTGTATGGCTAACTACCACCTCACATAGAGATCTTATTCATTATTGGTTTAAACATAATATATTAAGTATGGTTTTAATAATATATATTTGAAATAAATATAATTATTTAATTATAATATATCATATTATTTTCATTATTTAAATATAATAAGAAAAAAGAAAATTGCATTCCTATGTACATACGACCGATCATCTCCTTGAATGATGTATTCTATTTTGCATGTCTATATTTAATAAATTATTATATATTAATATATAATCAATATATATTAAATAAATATAATGGTTTTTAGTGTAGGATTTAGGAATTCATTATATATTTGATACGACTATGAATAAAAAGTTAATACATGTATGTAAAACAAATCTATTCTTACCTGAAACATAACATTAACATGGAATTGTTTATAAATGGGTAATATAATGCCATTTGTAAAAAATTTAATATATTTTATATTTTCATGTGGTTTTGTTATAGATTTATAATATACCTATATATATTATACATGAATTTTGAATGAGAATGACAAAACATAAGGCTTATGGTATTGGTAATTTTATTCTCCTTTATATTTCTGCAAGACTTATGCCTTATTCACAACTCATATTTTTGTATACATTATGTACATCGATATTAAATATTCTATCATGAATTTATTTTATTTTATTATATTTAATGTTTTGGTTTGTTTTATTCACTCACAGATCAGATAATTAAAATTTCACATAAGTACAGAGCTATTTTTGTCTAACTTTTCAATTCTGTGACACACATCCTATATTCTACACCACTCTTCTATGTGGGGTATTTATTGGCCATGAATGAGATTTAAGATTTGTATAATTAATATTACTGGTATTTATATATGTATTTTTTATCCATCCTTCATGTGGTTTACAGGTCAAAAGTGTCCAAAGTAGTAAGATATTTTTGTCTCAAATTTTCGTCTTTCACACGTAAGTTATGTTTTTCACTTATATTATTCCACGAGGTGTATATAAATTCTAATTGAAATATAATATTATGAATTTATTTATAATAATGAATTTTTAACTTTAATATTATTTTATTCCTTCATGTGGCTTAATATTATAGGTTGCCAATGTGGTATGTGTTTTATATTAGTATCTCACCTCTTATCGGGATTATATATAATCAATATTCCAATATTGAAATTTAATGATATAAATATCAATATTCCTCGGGAATTTAATAATCCTTTTTCTATTAACCAAATATTCAAGTAATGATACCATTATTACACTTTTGGTAATTATAATAACTCAGAATTTTTTAAATCTCCTTTATAAATTATTATCCATCTAATATGAAATCATTTAGTTTTAATCATGACTTAATTGGGATATAAAAAATGGTACCATTCATATTATTCCATTTAATGTTCTATGTTTTTAGGTAATGATGTTTATGAAAAACTTTAATCATCCACATGTTTTGTTCATTGAATTCCACTTTTTTCATGGGATATTCTATGATGAAGTAAATATGAAACTAGTCTCTTTTTGATAGGTTATTATATGATGAATTTTTTACTCAAAATTCAGTTCATGGGTTTTTATATGATGAGTGTTTATGATCCTGTGGTACACATATGTATGAATTCATTTTGTGACTATTGGGAACAAAATCTCATGAAAATTCATTTCATAATAATAAATTTCATAAGAGATCAGAGGGAATATGCGATGTTAACCTAATAATAAATCAACGAGGGTATATGGGTTGGTATCCCATGCATTAAAAAAAGAGTGTACATGGGTTGTCATGCCATGCTTAAAAAAATAGGGTAAACTGGTATTTATCCCATCAATGAAAAAGGGTAAATACGTTTTTAGAAAAACACTCCTAATAGTGTTTACTAGGGATATTTTCTAATACCGAAAAGGACGAAGTTACATAGTCTGCTATCCCAGTCCTCAAAACATGAAGGTATGTGGGTTGTCATCCCATGCCTGAAAATAAGATGTAATAAAGGTTGTTATATCAAGAATGCAAACAAGAAGGCATATAGGATGGTATGCTAATCCAAATAAGGTACGAAGGTGGTCATCCCAATCCTAACATGTGATGACTATCATGGTGTATACCAAGGAAATACACTTTTTTATTCTAAATTGTAATCCCCAAGTCAATTTTTATTACAATGTAAATATCTCTCACTTAATATTCTTCTATTTCCTTACGATTCATGTCATATAAACTTCCAATATTTATTTCATGACTCCTTATTATTATGTTTGAAATTTATGGTATGATATTCAAATTTTATGGTCATGTTCTTATACCCATATATTCATGTAATGTTTATGTATCTCATTTATTTACACTTAATAAACATAAGATCTATCCCTTCCTTAGGATTCCTTTTCCATGTTATGATGAATGGTTTCAAGTAAGAGTACTAAAAAGGGAGATATTTTTGGGAAACAATAATGATATTTCTATATGTTAGAATATTCCATTCCACATTTCCAAAGGAACTAAATTATTACGGTCCTTAAGAAATTGTTCACATAATATAATGCATTTTCATTAAAAAAATATCCATCCTCTCTTGTCATACGTAGACATTACATGTCTTTTTTAAAGCAAGCAATACATTACCCAAAAAGTCATATGGACCATATTATCATAGTACCTTTGGAAACATGGAAACATAAAAACTAGTACAACATTGAGATACATTATCTCCTACTTTTTTCTCATTGATTTGAACACTTATTAGATACATCATACATTATAGATATCATCAAAACCATGAGAAAGGAAACAAAAGATGTGAGGAGGTCAAATTATTAGTAAGGGTAAAAAAGGGAGATATGTATGCATAATCATGACAACAAGGGTATGAGAAAATTGTCGAAACATTATATCATAATATTGAGTTGTGGGATAAATATTTTATGTTTATAAGAAATGAATCAAAAGGTAATAACGAGCATAAAAATGAAATCATAACATAGGAATAAGAAATATAATTGTGGTAAACACATAATTGAATAAAATTATTTCTATAATAGTGAAGGAAAAAATACCAATCCAAATTATTGGATTGGTTTTACTCTCCAAACTAGCTTTATAGTTATAAATCACTCTCATAATCATCTTAGTAGTCAAGGGTTAGTCCCAAGACCATATTATGCAAAAATGTCATTTATTGAACTATTATTACTTCCAATTCCATCCATGCGTATCTCATGATATATAAATAATTATCCAATTATTTTGATTTTGATATAGGACAGAAAAAATGATAATGAAATCATACATATATAGTCCAGAATAAAATATTATATCTTATCATTTCCCATGTAATGAAATTGGTATCATAATCATTTCATCATATCTCTCCTATGGAAAAGAGATAGGATTAATAATGAATTATTAAAAGAATAACCCTTGAATATAAGTTGGTTTCATAATAATATTACCCATGAAAGTGTAACAGGTTTCATAAATATATAATGCATTAAAGAGAGACGAGTTTCATAAAAAACATGCTATCAAAACATAAATCATTCAAGGAAACAATATGAATGGAACCACTGGATCATATTCAGAAAAAGGTATACGTAACCACATGGTTTTTCATATAATATGGAAAATCATTTTGAAATAGGTTTTTAAAAACATTTCTTGATGAAAATATGATTTTTTCTTTTAAAAATACATTTAAAAACATAAAACAATTTTGAAAACCTTTTTCTTTGAGCATGGATTTTGAATCATATAAATTTTTTTTTGAAATCCATAAAACATTTTAAAAATAATATTTCATTGATAATGATCTTAATAGACCATTATGAAAACATTTTGGAAAACATGTTTTTTAATAAAACAAATATCTGACTAGGAAGAGAAATAAGGCCGAAGTTTATTTGAAATATTTTTTTAATTATATTAATGAAATAATAGTGGAATAATGTTTCCAATACATGAATATATCATGAAAGAAAAAAGTATAATAAAATTCCGGAGATTTATTGATATTTAGGTCATAATATTTCACAAATGGAAGCATAATTTTAAATAATCCTGATAGATGATGAGATTGAAGAAATAAACTATTAAAAGATTAGTAACATTGACTGAGAATAAACATGAGAGACCAAAATTTGATGAATCATAAAATTTCCTGAAATAAGGAAATTCATTATATAACATGTAAAAGTGTATTATATACACCTCTTAAAAAATGTAGGTTTATATAATAACATGTGTCTCAAAAAAGGATAATTGAGAATCAAATTAACTTGCGATTTGGTAACATTTGAAACGTAAACCCACTGAAATAGAGATCCTAAAATTGACATATAAATTAAAATATATTTAAGGAAAAAATATTATATGAAATTTATGGGAATTATATACAAATAACTATACAAATGAGTTGTAAATAAGGAACAAGTCTCACAGATTGAAATTCGTACAAGAAATCTTGCTACCTTACGTCCTGACCCTCATCATACACATTAAAAACAACTATAAAATCAATATTTGTGTATTTTAAATATATAAAATAATAATATTAATATATATAATTTCATATCATATTTATTTATGTCATTATTTTACATTTCCATCGACATGTCATTGGTAATGTTACATTTCAAGTAAAAATTGCTTTGTTTTTTTAAATGCATTGAATTTTCAATCATAGTACTCTCAAAAAGATCATGGTGTACATATTCCCAAAATGTTAACCATGTTATGAATATCATATATATATTTATAAATTATACAAATAATTATAAAATTCTTCAAGTGATATTAATAGGAAATGAATTACATCGTTCATGGAAAATGTTGGTTGTATGTTTGCATGTTTGATGTTATCATTTTCTCGTTGTATTTTTAAAAGAAAGAATAATAAATGATATATATATATATAATCATTATAGTATAATTTTTATTTAATATATATATACTTTTTATATTAAAACCATCCTTTATTCATTCCATGTAAATTGTGAACGAATCACCACACCTTGAGGAGGTCATAGTCCACACATCCACAAACAAAGATATCATATTCTCAAAAAATTGAAATAATGAAGTTATTTGTGATCTAATAATTCCATAGAAATAAATAAATCACAAATAATATATATTTGGTATGAAATTAGTAAGACCATCATTATTCCAAACCATGAAATGCAGAAATGGAGTAACGAATGACATTGGTTTGTGGGGTGATAGTCTTCCGTACACTTGAACAATGATTTATTAACACATTTGATGGAAGTGGGTGTTATTTCAATTCAAAAAATAAATAAAAACATATTAATATATTTTACATAACATGGTTATTATATAATATTCATATAATTATAATTGATGGGGTGGATAATTATATAAAACAAAAGTGTTTGTGGAAGGATGTTACATATTCTTTGGGAAACCCCAAATGGTTTTCACCAAAGGGATTACGCGGTTGGATTTATTATAAAATTTAGGCATAAAAGAAAAATATAGGTCATATATGAGGATATTTGAGAAGTTATTTTCTAAAAAAATTGATTTACTAGAATAAAGTATTCAGGTAGTGAGTTTCATTTAATAGTGGAGGAGGAGTGTCATTCTCGTAAATTAAAAAGGCAGACACTATTGAGAAGTATATTTTAATTCATGTGACAAAAATAGTGGTCAATATTAGATCCAAGGGAGGATATGGGATCTATATGGGTATACAATGGTCTTTGGAAATGTTTCTGGGTAATTTACACTTTTATGAATAAATTTAAACCAATAAGTAAACTTGTTTATCCCTTATTTATTGTAATTATATTTCATTAAATAGTATTATATTTTTTGTAAAAATTTAAGATGAAAATACTATAAATTATAAATTATTCTTATTCGAAATGTAGAATATATTTTTATAAATTATAATTATAAAAGTGGTATAAAATAATTTAAAATTAATCTCATAAATGGCACAAGATGACGTGTTTTGAAATGAAAATTTTCAAAAGATAGAATTTTTTTATATCAAATTTAAAAGTAATATTTGATCCAAAGAAAATAAATAGATTAATGGATGTTTAAAATTTTTATTAATACATTAAATAAATAATATTAAACCACAAAAATAGATTAGATGAAAAATTTGTTTTCAATTAAAACATAGTATTATTAACTATTCATCCGAAAAATGAATATTTCTAGAAAAATACAAAAAAAATTACCCTAAAATTATTATGATATAAAAAATTAAAAAATTAATTTTTTCTTATCAATTTAAATTTCTAAAATAATCTATAAATTAATTTATTATTTGTCAAAAAGGGATATAAAAAGTAGTTCGTTAGAGAAAGTTGTATTTTTGAAGCATATAAAAACTTTATATGAAATTATATATTTCATTACCAATATGATTTATTTATACCAAAACCTTATGAAACATATTTAAAAAGTAATTATTACTATTCATATTAATATTTTTAATGAAAAGGTAATAAAATATGGCTTAAATAATAATAATAATAATACTTTATTATATCGTAGAAAATTTCTGTTGCGTGTAATGAAAGAAAATATTATGATTTCTATAGTGCAAGAAATAATTTTTATAGCATATAAGTAAATATTATCATGGTATATAAAAAACTGAATGAAAATAAATAATTTTAATTTATACAAAAAAAGGTTCATAGAAACTCAGGGTGTAACATTCTATCCCCGTTAAAATGAATTTATCCATCCAAATTCTAATCATGATAACAAAAAATGATTATTATTCTACCTCATCAAATCCTAAATTTCACATGTCACATACTTTAACCGGTTATTTCTCCATAAACATTGATCATGTGAGTGTTCTTTCTTCATATAAATATCTCCATATGATTTCTAATTTTAACTAGTTTTGCATCATATAAAATATTCTACTCGAGTGGTATGACCACTGAGTTTAATAAATATAAACATCTAGGTATTTATTTCCTCAATAGACATGCATGGAACATATAGTTGACTTGAGAGTGGTTTTATGGAAGATCCAAGCGATATGCTACTGTCCAGATATGATCATGAATTTTAAAGGGACTGATAAAACTAGGCCTTAGATTACATTTCATCATGAATATCATAAAATTCCCAAGGGATAAAATTGTAGAAAAATATTTTCATATAATTAACATTATTGTTTAAATAAATGGTTATCAACATAACTTTTATTAAATATATTAGTCACCTAGATATGCTTCTAAATTTTTCTAGCCTTCTATTCAATTTCTTTAGTGATATCATGTCCCAATAGATCTATCTCTCTCCAACTTCATTCGAGCATATTAATGGTTTACATTTCTTCCTATATAGGGGTTCATAAGAATCCATCTGAATTATTGAGTGAAATATATTCCTAAAAGGTAACTCAACTACAATAAGGTGTTGATCCCAACCACCTTTCAAATATGGAGAACAATATCTCATCTTATCCTCTACAGTTTGAATTATCCTTTCAAACTGACCATCCACCTGAAGATGATTTGATTTTATAATACTACAATATATATCAATGGAATGTCGAATACATCCGAAAAAATTGAGTCCAACCATATATCCAAATAATATATTATGGAATGTGGTACACCATGAAATCATATCACTTCATTAATGTATATCCTAGAACTCAAATCCAAATAAATGTCTCATCTGATATTGAGATAGTTTGATGTCTTTTTAATGTTATCGACTTCCACCAATATATCATTATACCCTTTCGCAGTTATGGGGAGTCAAATGATATAATCGATCGTTATTATCACAAACTCCCATTCTGGTATGGGAAATATATTCAATATCCACATTGACTTATTTATTTCAGCCTAATATTGATAACATACCAAAAATCATGATACAAAATCTATGATATGTCTCTTCTTTCTTACCCACCATATGTATAATTTAATTTATATATACATCATATTACTTAAAAGATGCCTATATAATGAATAACAATGATATTGCACTAATATTACCTTCTTTAAATTTGGAATGGACAGAACACATACACAAAATCTGAACTTGTCATTTCATCCTGATCAAGGATAAAATTATAGAGATCTCTAATCATTGTTGACATCTCTACACATTCCTTATTCAACTCCATAATATTTGATTTGATAAATTATTTTACATTTAGTTAGTCAATATAATATTTTTCACCATCCACCATGATTACAGGTTTAACCTTTTTAAATCCCAAAATATAGTATCTCTTGTGATCCTCATTATGGAAAATCCAGCATGATCATCTTGGCTGAAAGAATCAACCACCCAATTATCTTTCCTTGGATTGTATTGTATAGAAATAATAATTCTTTATTGTCTCTAACCATAATTTGTTTTTCATGTTCAACTCCTTCAGAGTGAATATATACATCAATCTTTTTTGATATATATATATATATCACATTTTTTTCCACAATGATAATGATTATATAACTATAATGTAAAATTTACCACCACTAACTCAAAATAAAGAGTAAGGTAATTTTATAATTAATCATCCATTCTCATGAGTTATAAGGTACTACCATGCAATTTTGAATAATAAGAATTCCAAATATATTCATTGATGCAGCCCTATAGATTTCAAACCATTATCCACAACAGGGTAATGTATTAACAAGAGAACTAACTAACCTTCTCTTATGTTCCTTGAAATATTCCTCACATTCATCTCTCGAGAGGAACTTGCAACCCTTATGAGCAAACATGGTTAGATTATTAGATATTCATGATGAATTATCTACAAACTATTGATAATATCAAAATAAAACATGAATATTATGGATCATTTTCACTCTTGTTGGTCTTGGAAACCATTAAATAGCCATCATCATTGATGAATCTACTATTATACCCTCCCTTGAAATTATATGACCCATAAATGAATCTTATGGCATCCAAAGATCACACATTGTGAAAAATTTCATACAATTTATCTTTCCATTGGGTATTAAATAAAATTCACAATTATTCATCAATCTAATTTTTCCATTTGAATAGAAAAGCAAATCATATATAATGACAATCATTACATGATCAAGGTAATCAGTTATGACTCTATTCATAAAATCATTGAAAATAGAACGGGAATTATTAAGACCAAAAGGAATCACAATATATTTATTGTTTTAATACATTGTATGTAATTATGAATTTTCAATATCCTACTTCTTGATCCTCATTTGATGATATCCAAAACAAAGGTCCATCTTGGAAAAGTATTTACCACCATTTAGTTGATAGAAAAATTCGTCAATATAGGTATGATGATTGTTTTTCATGATCATGGTCCTGTTTAAGTCATGATAATCTATGAAAAGTGTCACTGATCTACCATTCATATTTAGCAAAAAGAATGTGTGCACCACAATGTTCCAAACATAAAAAAATTAATATCGTTAAATGGTTTTCTTGGCATTTCATCTTTAATTTCGTCAACTTAATTAGGTCCATTCACTATTTATTCATTAAAATTGGCACGGAACTAGGTATGAATTTAATTGAGAACTCAACTTCACGTTATGGTGGATTTCAAGTAAATTTGTTTGGAAAGTCATTCAAAAATTATTAAATAATAGTCATATCATTGGTGTTGACTTTATCCTCATCCATTTAATATAAACAACCCTTTTGAATGTGAATTAAGACCCATAAACTTGATGTAACTTCCATAGGGTGATTGTACTTATAATCAAAATGATATATGATCATATTTTAGTTAAAAATAATAAAAATTACAACTATTTATGGAAAATTGATGTTGTAGTTAAGCTGATAAAGACAATCAATGCCTTATATGACATAAAATATTACTATAGTAATAATGATAGGATTTGCAGGAAGCACATTCCCAAAATTTTAAACTAAATAAAAATTAATAATCTTGACACTAAATCATCATACTATTAAGGGTATTCATTGTTAATTCCATACATAATCGTTTGAATGGATTCATAATACCATAAGAAAATTACATATATATGATTTTGTGGGTATATCCATAGTCAAATAAGATAATAGATGTTATATATTGGATGGTAAGTTTACCTTTAACCATGTTGTTATCGTACCCCACATAAAACAATTGTGAGTATGAAATTTCCCCTATTCCCTAGGAACAATAGGGTTTTAAGATAAATCATCCTCATTAACCATTTTATGTGGAATTATTTTATAACAACTCTCATTCTCAGAACACCTATAGAACTAAATTTGGGAAGATGAATTATATTTATAATTCTCTATATTTTTATTTTTAGCTAACAAATTCTGATTACATTAATAATAAAATTCATGGTGACATTCCATTTCATTAATTGAACATTTACTAGACCCTGTGATATATTTTCCCCCATGATTCGTCCCATACATAAATAATAATATAAATATCTACTTATTCTCCCCATGTTTTTAATATTTTACTTTGAACTCCATATTACTTATCTATTCAAAACCATATGATTGAAATGTAAATCAAACTTCCATTTTATCCTTGTTTACACAATATATAATCTCTTTATTGTTACAAATGTCTCTTACGGCTGAATCCACTCTAAGACATGGAATTTAGACACTAATGACTCAATCATCCTTACTTCTAGGGTGGATGACATTTCTAAAAGTGTACCTTACAAGTCTTGTAAAATGAGCCTCATAAGCACCAATTGATTCATTATCCCATAGATATAGCTCAAGGAACTCATAATCTATCTTTGTTAGAAGAATATGACGAAAGTATGTGTGGAAATTGTTTTATTGAACTCATCATAATTTAAGGATTCAATTCCATCTAATTTGCTCATATTCTGGATTAGGGTCCACTACAGTCCAACTTCACCATCAAAATAATAATTATCTAGAATGGATTTCTCCTTTTTTTAACAATAATGTACGAGGATTATATTTTTTGGGGATCTAATACATGTTTTATAAATTAGTGGATAGTAAGTACCACTAAAATAATGTGGAAATTTCCACAAGACATACTAAACCAAATGTGGATCCCTCATTTTCTACTTTGTAATTTCATCATGATTCATATATTAAGAATGTTTTTTAAGCACAACAATAAGGTTTTTCATTTCATACCCCCTATCGTTTGGATTCTCTGGATAATAACAATTAAATTGTCCATCACAATCAATATTAACATTGTTACATTGTGTACTATCAATTGTCTAAAACCCAAGAACATTGAGTTAAAAAAATTATCATAGTGTGAAATAGAATAATCATAAAAACCACTTATTAGATGACTAAATCATGAAACCTTATTTAAACTACGACACTATAGGTTTATCCTAGTCTATTCAATGAAAATTATATTCAAATCTTTCATATTGATTCATGAAGAGTTTTTGGGTTCCCAAATCATAACCCTTGAGTTGATGAAACAATGTGTGCCGCAAGTCCAATTATCATATACCAGTTCTTGATTGAGTTTAGATCAATATGATATTACAATGATTTTACCCATATGTAATATTTTCAAATAATATCATACACTTTCAGAATAGATACATGGATTTATTTCTATAAGGAAACTCATTATGTACTTTACCAAAATTATTGGACAATTTCCTTCACTATTTCCCATTCTTAGACATACCTTTATACATGTCATAAGGGTTGTTACTATTTTTTTCATATCCTAGATTATAAAGGATAATTAAAATGATTGTTTCATAAAATTTATTGTGACCTTCATTATCATAAATTGAAATTATATCAATTTTATGGTATATTAAATATATTTTACAAATAGACAGCAAAGGAATATGATAGTTTAGTGCCATTTGAAACATGGCGACATAATTTGGTATATAAGTGAGCAAAATTATTTTCAAATAGGTTATCCGGGACTAGAAACATCTATATTCAAAACATACACTACACATATCTTAACAACCTAGGGAAAGGGGAACCAAATAAATGGTGAGAATAAATTTTCAGTAAGGCGAAACAAGGGAGATATAGAAGAATTAACATGAAAACATGGGTATGAGAACTTGAACATAACAATAGAATATTATACAATGAAAATAAAAAGTAATAATAAAGTGTCTTGTAAACATTATTGGATGTTAATAAGGCATAAATCAAAAGAGAGTAAAGAGAATAGTCCAATATATAACAACGTATGAATAAGATATTGAATTTTAGAAAACACAAAAGTACAATTTTTTTTCCATATTAGTCAAGGATTAATGAGAAGTCCATATTAATGGAATGGTATCATTCTGAAAACCATCTTGGTAGACCTAGTTCACTCCCACAACCATATTATTATCCATGTTTTACACTCAATACAATCTTAATAGACAATATACATTACTGAACCAAGTTAACTCCTTGTTACAATCAGTTCTATCTCATTAAATACAAATATTTTCTAAATTCATATGTGGTAGATATAAGACCCATTCATATCATAATGAAATCATACATACATGTTCCATAAGACGATAAAAATCATATCATTACCCAATAAATGATATGGTTTCCATAAACATGTCATCATATCCTAAAATATGCAACAAATACATGTTTTAAAATTATGTCATCAAATTATGACCCATTAAAAGAAATAGGTTTGATAAGCATATAACATGTAAAAGAGAAATGGGTTTCAAAAACAAATAACTTATGGAAGAGGAATGAGTTTCAAAAAAAATTACAATAAAACTTAAACCATTTAGATAATTAAAATGAAGTTATCCCTTGTTTCATATTCTAATAAATGAACAGGTAACACAAATAAATGTCATTTGTGATGTGATCTAATTTTTAAATATCATTTTATAATCGTTTCATCTTGAACATATCAATTTTAATTTAAAAAATACATTTAAAAACATATATCAAATTTCAAATCCTTTTTGTTGAAAATTTGATTACGGTAAAGTTTTTAAACATACATTTTTGAAAACATATTTGAAATATTCGGTTTTGAATGAACTTGATTTTTGACCAAAGAGAGAAAAATTTTCAAAAATTCTATGAACACATTATAAATTGTAATATGTTTTAAAGATTGGAAAAATTATAATAATACCTAAAGAAATCATGAATAACAATAGTATAACAAATTTTATGTCTTTTCTTGACATATTTTATATATTTTTTTTCAATGCAATAATAATCATAAACAATCCTGATAAAAGATAAAATTATATAATTAAGATATTAAAAATTTGGTAGCATTGAATCATAATCCACATGAAAAAATATCAATTACTGAATATTAATATATAATTAAATAAGTATATTCATGATGAAACATGTTAAGTCTTAGTATATATACCATCTGAATGAATTTCGGTGCATAATATTACATGTATCTTAAAGATGGAAAATTCAAAACACAAATTACCTTATGATTTTTTAGCTTTTGAACGAAAATCCCATTAAATATATTTAAAAAAATTGATATGTAAATATCCATAATATTAAGGAAAATAACAATATAATAAATTAATGTTTTATATATACACCTCATAGAAGAAACACGGGATGAATAAAGAATATATATCGGTTACATTAATGTGAGATATGAAATTCCCTTACCCAATAAATTTACTATCATCATACTTGTTAAATCCTCATGTATACTAAGTATAATTTTATTATAAATCACTTATAGAAAATTATTATTATATATAATTCCATATATTATATACTAATTTATTTTCATTACCCATGTATTATCAATTCTATGTTACTCTTACATTTCGTTAAATAACAACTTTTTTGTACATGTTTTGACTTTTCATTCTTAGTCCTCATTCCTTGTTCATGATTTATATATAAAATGAATGTATAATTTTATATAAATATAATATCTACTGATAATATAGTTTTTTTATAGTCTATCAAAGAAAGTAATATAAAATGAATTACACCGTTCATGGAGATGGGTAGGTCATACGTACACATGAACACTATTTTCCTTTTCATGTCAATTTTTTTAATGAAAGAAGCTTAAAAGATATATATATATATATATATAATATTTTATAATTAAATTAGAGTTATTTTTTAATATATATATAACTTTTTTTATTAAGACCACAATTTATACCTTCCATGTAAATCGTGAAGAAATCACATCACCTTGAGATGAGAGTTGTTCATACTTCCACAATCCAAGTTATCATATTCTAAAATTTGGAAATTTATGAATTTATGCGTTATATGATAAATCCATATGAATAAATAAATCATAAATATCATATAAAATATTATTTATTTTATTATTTTTATACATGAAATGTTGAATCTGAAAACCAAACAACATCAGTTCGTGAGTCTATAGTTTGGCGTACACATGAATAGTTATTGTGTATCTCATTTGATGGATGTGCGTGTGAGTGTATGTTTAATCCTTTAAATAAACAAATATAAGTAAATTTATGACACCTTAGTTATTGTATAATATTGATATATGAATAATATATGGTTCAGAGAACAAAATAAAAAAGTAGTTTATTTTGTAGGATGGTACATATTCTTTGGGTAACTGCTTTTGAATTTCACCAAATGGATAGATTGGTTTATCTATTCAATAGTAAGTCATCTAGGATAAATGTTCATTGTTTAGAGATGAATTTTGTAGTTTTCGTATGATCCAAATTTCTTGGGTGGATTGACGAAGAGAGGGAGTGAATTTTCTTTTATTGTAGAGGATGTGTGCCATTGTTTTCAATATAAATGGGAACAAAATATTGAGAGAACTACATTGTATTAGGTTTCAAAATAAATGGTAAATATTAGAGAAAATAGATTATATGGGGGATATAGTTCTATTAAATTTATGTTCTACATGTATCTAGATCATTAAATATTTAATGATTAATGTTTAGCCACTAAGAAAATATGCTATTTCCTTTATTGTTGTACTTAATTTAAAAAAACATCACTAATATTTGGTGAAAAAAAGTAATTTATCCTCACTAGAAATTATAAATTATACTTTTCAAAATATAGAACAAAGTTTTTAAAATTTTAAACATATAAGTGGTGGAAATATATTTAAAATAAATCTGGATAATGGGATGAGATAATTGGTTTTTAATGTGGTTATATCAAAAGATTGAAAAGTTTTTATATCCAATTTCAATGTGAAATTGCTCCCATAGGCCAATTTTTTTAATTAATAATAATTGATCAAATAATACTTTTAATTTCAATTAATGTATTATTTATCTTTATAAATAAATTCTATAAGAAATCTGTTGAATTAAAATTCAGTATTTTTCACTATTCAACCCAAAATGAAACTCTATATAAAAATATCAAAAATTCATCATAAGATTATTTTGAAATAATTATTTCATAAATTTTTTTCATTATATTATATTAAATTTTAAAAATATTATAAAATTAATTTTAATATTTAATAGATGACATAAAATTTTGTTCATTTGAAAATTTATATTTTACAAACATACAATGAAATTAGCAAAAAAATATAATTATAAATATGTTTTTTTATTATGACATAATAAATAATATTTAAAAATTAGTTGTTACTTTTCATATTACATGGTTTCATATCTAGGTTGTAACTATCTCGCTTAAATTATTATAATAGTAAAATATTGTTTCCTAGAAACTCAATGTTTCTTGTATCAGAAGAAATTACATTTTACATATAATACAAAAATATATATTTCAAGAAAACTTTGAATGATTAAATTGGTGTATATTAAAATTCATGAAATCATTGGACTAAACATTATTGAAAAAAGGTTCCTAAAAATGGGGTCTTACAAATAATGACATAATATCCACGTATATGAAGCCTATGTCACTATAGTTGGTATAAAGTTAGTGTTTTTTTCAATCATTATAATCTAGGATGGAAAAACATAAATGAAATCCCAAGGGGGATTTATTAGTTTATTTATAGGGTTTTCTCTAAGGTTAATTATAAGGTTTAGTTAATGTGTAGGAAGTTGAGTTTCAAATTTATTAAGGGATTGAGAGATTGGTTTCATAGTAATAAATTCCTATTTTGATAATAAATTTGATTTTGGAGTAGGAACATATGTAACATGGGGTAAAAACCCTGAAAGCACTGTTTTAAGATATATTGGATTGAGAATCGGTGCATGACAATGTGCCTTACTAAAAATTGGTTTGAATCTCATGGGGGATATGATTTGGAAATTCAAAAATACTTAATAAATCATTGTAAAAGATTTATTTTCAAGGTGACTATTAATAACCAAGAGAAAAACTATGGTTTCAATGATTAATGAAGTATGTGTCATGATTTATAAATCCTATAATTAATTTTTCATGATTATTTTCTTTTCCACAACTATTAATGTTTCTAATTCCCTTATTCCTGGTTTACTCAACAGTGGGAACTATAAAGGACATGGTTAATGTTGAAAATGATGAAAAACTTTATGTGAGGAGTCAAGAGGGGTGATATTGGGGGTGAAATACATTGTTTGCACGCCTTATCATTTTTCATAGAACACGATTAACAACATGTACATTATTAAACAATTAGATTTACCAATGAAGAGAAATACATAGTTTTCTGAGAATTTGGATAATGTATACCCCATAGGAAAAAATAATTGTTTTCCTTTTTTTGAGAATTTGTGAAAAAACCAAAGTGGATTTATTAGTAGAAGATGATGTTTTCTTAAATTTGGAAAAGAATGGAACACATAAAGTAACTAAAATAGGAAAATGTAAAGTTCAGTGAAGATAATGGATAAAAATAATGGCCACCATAAATTATCATTTACTTTTAAATAAAATAAATTTGAATTTTATGTGAATTAATAAAATTTCTGTCCAATGTGGTGTGATAATTAAGATAATGAACAATTCGGTGTGTGTGATGGTTATATTTCTAATGATGGGACAACTATGAATAAATTTTGATTGATAAGAGTTATTAAGGAATATGATGATAAATCCAAGTTAATTTATTAACAGGAGTTTGAATGATTGATTTATTTAGGCGTTTAATTTAAATGATTATGTTATAATGGACATGAAATAAATAATAATTTTTTTGGAGAATATTGTAAAAGTAATTTCACGAATGTTTCAAATGGTACTGGTGGATAAGAAAAAATTAATAAACGAAAATGACATATTTATGGGGAAAACATGATTAAGGGAGTGTAACCCTCAATATGTTCTAGATGTAGAGGAAATGGTGTTTAGTTTGGATAATGATATGATTTTTTTAGATAATGTAAATTTTATATTACTTATGACCATAAAACTAATAAATAATTATTTATAATATTATATTATAACATCATCGTTAGAGTTTACAAATTTTTGGATATATAGAATATATAAAATAATTTGTAGATTTCTATAAGGAATAATGAAAGATGATTTTTTCATTAATTTAATATTTCAATTCATTTTATTTACCTGTTATAAAAGACTGTATGGTGAAGGTATTCACAAGTTGGGTAATTGAAAATCAATAGTTATTATATGATATATGGGTGATTACTGTTACGTTAATTCCGTTAAAATTAATCACTTATTTATCATGTTTGGGAATTAAATATTTTGAAATTTTCAAAAGGCTAACCATTTATGAAATGTTTTATATTACAATTGGATGTTCAATTTATATTTTAATGTATTATTTTTACCATATAATGATTTATACATATTGGATAACCTATTTTAACAATTATGATTTGATGATAATGAATGATATATGGAATGGACAACCTATATATCTATGAAGCATATGATATATTTATACATCAGGAATTAAAAACATGCCATAATTTCTCGGAGAAAAAGAAGATGTTTAAATTGAAAAATGCACAAACCATGTGTGAGATTGTGACTTGGAAATATAATGTTAACAAGTAAGTATATCTTCTTGTGAAAATTCCTCTACATTAGGAAAATTATATTGCAATAGAAATGTTGTCATATTACCTCCATTTATGATGAATCGAGTGGTATCATAGATCATAAAATATTAATTGTTTTTTGACCATTACCTTTCTTTAGATCACAAAATTTCTTGTGATCGGGGATCTCTGTCACACTCTATATCAATTTATGATTTTCTGTGTCTAAATAATTAATCCCCATCCATGTTATCCATCATAAAAATATAGTTATGAGTTACTTAGGGAAACTATTATATTTCCAATATTTAACTTCAAAGGATGTTTTTTTATTAATATTTATAATGTAGGTTTCTATGAAATGAAAATTCTATTATTAAACCATTGATAACACAAATTAAATTCGATGGTGAAATTCATTTTGTGGGTTGTAGAATTTAACACCCTGAGTTTTTATGGATTTATTTTCAAATAATTTATATTATTTTGAGGGATTATATTGATCGATACACCATGTTAATGATGCCATATATTCAATAAAATAATATTATGATACAAAAATGCATATTTTGGCTTCTGTTACACGTTACACCAATATAATATTGTGTTAAATGAAACATGAATCTTACCTTTCATTACACACAATATGTATTTTATGTAAAAAATGACATATTATTAAAATACTAATATATTTTTAACCTTGTATTTGGAATGAAGGATAAAAATTTCATTAATTAAATTATGAAAATATGTTATATTCATGGTCATAAAATTCATTATTTGAAAAATATAACTAAAATTTAAAAGTAAGAACTATTTGAAAATAAGGAAATTTCATGTTGGAAAAACTATTATTCTATGAAAAAAATCATTTTATATAAATGAATTATTCAAGAAAATTTAGGAATTATTTTAAATTTAATTTTATACAAAATTTATTCAATAAAATATTTAACATTCATCCTATGGGTTTTTTGAATATAAATAAGAATAAAACAAATTTATCATATAAAAAGTTTTATTTCTCTAAATGGTATTTTTACATCCTTATAACGGACCACATATATGGAAAATAAATTCAAATAATTTAATAAATTATATTTCAAAAAGGAATCTATATTTGTGAAATTATAATATCAATATTAACATTGGGTAAATGATTTGTTTTTTATGAGAAGTTTCAACTTTTTTATGAATAGTGAAAAATTGTGAAATTTAATTAAAATCATCCTTTATTTGATAATTTTTATATAGTTAACATAAATATTAAATTATTTATTATGTATAATTTGGTTAATTATATATATATTTATACAATTTAGATATTTTTAATCAATTTGAAATTGAAATTGGATATAAGAACATTTCAAACTTTTGAACATTTTCACTTTCAAATAATGTTTTTTCGTCCCATCTGTGGGTTTAATTTTAATTTTTTTTTCTAGTTCAATGACTGGAATATAGAAAAATTTATTAAATATTTGTAATCATATAAATTTATATGGTATAATAAGTTCAACATAAATTTTTATCAAAATTATTAGTGAAAAGATTTAAATTTAATTATAGTGATTAATAGAAAAACAAGTTATCGGGGGACTAAACGTTAATCATAATGGTCCAAACGACCTAAAAATGTGGTTAAAACCCATTGGATCGACCTATTTAGATTCTATCCCCAATTTTATCCAAAATTCTTCATCATTGGATCTATATTTGGTATGTTAGACTTCCCGATAATGTTTACCTTTTGGTATTGTCACGACCCGTCCTCGGGGCCCGTGCCGTGACTACCCCAAGCCCGCCTTCCATAGGATAGGGGCTGACGACTAGCACCAATGCGTGATTCCTGATAAAAAGGGAAGTCATTGCCTTTTTAATTTGAAAAAACACACAGAGTAAGCAAGCGGAAGTAAACGCTATGTAAAAACTGGGTACAATAGTAAGTGCGGAAAAGTACGTGGGCCAGAATACAAACCAAAAATGAAAGTAAAGTACAACTGAAAAGGGAGTACAACAACTGAAATGTAACGCCGCAACGCCGAGCTATCCACTGATGTCCCATATGAAGTGTGGGTATAGATAGACTCAACAGCTCCTCGGTCCAACCGTCCGCTCCGAGTACGTCCCGCCCAGTGGTCCACCTCCAGGTACCGACTCGCTCCACAAGCCTCAACCACAGTCAGCGCTGTCCGTCGTCTGCAACCAACAGAACATTGTGCGGGCATAGCCCATGTAGGGGTGAGTATAAGCTACTCAGTAGGGACCCCAAGACCCCCGAAGATCTCCCAGAATCCACAAAGGATAATCCACAATGGAATGATACAATCACGAAGTAACATCCGACACTACATAAGTATATGCCCAGACATATACCTAAGTCATCAATTCCAGTTCAGCTCCAACATCTGAGCCCAAGTTCAATCACATCCACATAGGATAGCACAACACAATCCACACAGGAAAGCAATACAAGATTCAACTAACACAGGTACTTCTTCGTAAGATGACAGAGATGATCATATGTAGCCACTGATTCATCTAAGCCGTCGGACCCACACAGGATCGATAGGTACTAACACCCGCAATGGCCCACAAAGGATCGAAAGGTAACTAACCCCCGCAATGACCCACACAGGATTGGACCCACACAGGATCTGTAGGGACTGGACCACACAGGACCACTGAGCGCTGACCCACACAAGATCTGACCCACACATGATTGTTAGCACTGATCCTCGTAGGATCGCTGAGTGTTGTAATCGTCCCCGTCGAATCCACGGAGGATTTCTGCACAATCATCATCATCGTCGCAGTCGCAGCCAGCTCTAGGGTTCCCCCACACAGCAACCTCATTCGGGATGGTCCGCTCCACGAGCCGAGGGGCTGATACATCAACTAACACATAGTCCAAAGTTGATGTATCCAAAAGTTCTGTATCGTCAACAGGAAACCAACGTCACAGACGGCGTGTCAATCGAACGCCTAGTCTGAGAGTTATTGGCTTTTTCGTCCCAGGGGCCCAGTTGGGTTTTTAAGTCAAAACCAACCCGACCGTACTCAAACTGCGTCCAAACCTCGAGTGAAGTAATCCAAAGGGTCCATCTCACTAAGAGGAATCCAACAAAGTTGATGGCATGTCAATCGGACGTCCGGTGCTCATGTTATAAGTGTTTCCGCTCCGAGGGCCCGGTTGGTTTTGTGTACGAACCAACCCGGCCGATCCAAAAGTACTCTGAAACCTTGAGTGTAATATTTCAGAACGACCATCTCGATCTAAGGATCGTATCGCAACTGAAGGTGCGTTGATCGGAGGTTTGTAGCCCATGTTATGGGAAACCAACAGAAACAGTCCGAAAATGGGGGGTATGGGCCCGGTCCGACCCGGCCCAACCCCCCGGGTCCGGGGCCGACACGGCGGGGCGCGGTCCGGGGCGGCCCGGCCCGACGCTGGCCGAGCGGGTCGGCTCGGCGCTGGCCGAGCGGCCGCGCGAAAGGGGGGCGCCGCCCCCTTAGATGAAACTGTGACCCCCACGTGGGGGCCCTTCTCGGCGGCGCGCCGGGTGCCGCCGCCTCCGGCCACAGGCACCGCCATGCCGGCGTGGCGCACTGGCGGGTTTTTTTGCGGAACACCGAACACGTTCCGTTTTTTCGGTTCTGCCTGCTGTCTTCGCCAGCAGTTCTCCCGGGATCGGCTCTTCAATGCAAAGGCCTCAAAATGCCCTTTTTTCCTACTTCATCGTCGTCCGCCGATCCTCACACCAAGAATGATGAAACGGTGGGTTCGGTCTTGTTTGTTGGTCTGCACCCACCGCGTTAGCAATTTTAATGGATTCCAACAAATTTTAAACACATTCCGAGGATATGAATCACATAAATTTAGTTGAACTAAAAACCCCTACCTCAAGCATCGTTGAGCGAGGGTTCGTCACGGAATAAGGCGTCGCAGAAGGGGGATCGTCGTGTCGCGGAGAAAGGATTTGTCAGCGTTGCGTCGTTGATCTCTGAGGATCTTGCATTCTTGTCGACCTTTTTTGGAGGTCGGCGTTCTTTTCGTTCTTCGTGTTCTTCGCGTTCTTCGCGTTCTTCGCATTCTTCTCATTCTTCTCATTCTTCGTGATTAAGGAGTGCTTCACGACATGAGTGATTTCTCCCAAACCTCTCACAACCCAACAACCATTCATAAAATAAGAGTTGTCTTATTTTATTAACACACAAGCAAACGTTTTGAATTTTAAAAATGAATCAATCAATTAAGTGAATTAATTTCAACATTTAAACCGTCTAATTAATTAGTCATTTATTATCCAGATTAAATGCATGGGTTTACTTCATTAAAAAAGGTGGTGCAGATGCGTTACCTTATTAAAGGAGTGGGTTTTGGAAGAAAAGAAATGGTGGGGCTCGTGTGGGCCCCACCTCACAAATATCCTACATTGTGGGTAGGATATTTTCGGTCCCACTCAAATCACATAGGTTAAGCAGCTTTAAGTAAAATAAAATTTGGTCGCACTATTTTTATTTTATTCCATTAATTAACCCAAAAACATAAAAACCACACCCGAGAAAACGCAACTCCAGAAATGGGGTTTTAAGCAATTATCGGCGCTGCGATTCCATCGGTGCCCTCAGAATTTGATTCTGAGCACCGGTTCAAAAGTTAGAAAAACCCGCTCGTTCGTTCACTGAACGTACCCGAGCTAAACTTTGGAAAATGATTTCGGGCACACCGGGCCTCAGAATCAGGTGCCGTCCGAAAATGCGTTCTTGTAAAATCCCAAAAAAAATTAGAAAAAAAAATTCCCTTGAATTTTACGGGTCTTTACATTACTACCACCTAAGGGCTTTACGTCCCCATAAAGGTACATCATAAACTAGGGAAACAAATGTGGGTATTGAGCACGCATCTGAGCCTCCTACTCCAAAGTCCTCTCTTGGATGTTCCCATGCTACCATCTGATGCGCACTAGAAGAATCAGCCGTCCACGTAGGACCCGCTCCTGCAGATCATCAATCTCCACCAGGACCTCCACAAAAGTAGCCCCATAATCAATTTCCAGCTCCCATTGGTCAATGATATGTGTCGGGTCATGCATGTATCTCCTCAGCTAGAATACGTGGAAGACGCCATGCACCCGGTGCAACTGAGGTGGTAGTGCCAGGAGATAAGCCACCTCGCCTATCCTGATGAGGACCTAGAATGGTCTGATGATGTGCGGAGATAACTTTCCGCCTCGGCCAAATCTATGTAATCCACATCGAGGTGAGACCCGCAAGAAGACGTGGTCACCATCCTTGAATTCCAGTGGCCTCCGCCTCTTATCAGCATGAGACTTCTGCCAGCTCTGATCTATCCTCATCCTCTCCTGGATGACCTGGAATTTCTCTGTCGTGGCGTGGACCATCTCCGGTCCTACAAGTGCTGACTCCCCAGGGTCTGTCCAGCACAGCGGTGATCTGCAAGGTCGGTCGTACAACGCCTCGTATAGTGCCATCTCGATGGTGGAGTGGTAGTTGTTGTTGTGTGCGAACTCCACCAAGGGTAGGTCATTCTCCCAGCTACAACCAAAGTCGAGGACACATGCACGAAGCATGTCCTCGAGAGTCGGAATGGTCTTCTTCGTCTGACCATCTGTCTGAGGGTGAAAGGCGGTGCTCAGACGTAGTTGCATCCCGAATTCATCCTGTAACCCCTTCAGAAGTCGGGAAGTAAAGCGAGCATCTCAATCAGAGATGATAGATGATGTCACACCATGAATCCGGACAATCTCTTGAACATAGAGGCGTCCCAAGCTCTCCCCTGAGCCCTGCTCTCTGATAGGTAAGAAGTGGGCCGACTTGGTGTGTCAGTCGACAACCACCCAAATTGAGTCATGACCTCTGGAAGTGCATGGAAGTCTAGTCACGAAGTCTATAGATATCCCATCCCACTTCCACTCCAGGACCTCCAAGGGTTGTACCAAGTCTGATGGTACCTAGTGCTCTGCCTTCACCTTCTGAAAGGTGAGGCAACAAGAAACAAACTCAACCTCAACCGTCTTCATTCCCGGACACCAGTGTTGTCGTCTGTGGTCCTGGTACATCTTTGCCACTCCCGGATGTACCACTAAAGGGGATGTGTGGAACTCTATCAGCACCTCCTCCTATAAAGCAGTTGGTACCATGCTACGTCCTCTGAAAAGGATGATGTTCTCTCCTCCCATAGAGAATCCATCAGGTTCCTGTCCTGAGGATATATGTGCACGTCGTGTCTCACAGTCGGCATCCCCACACTCTACCTTTCTGACCCGCAGCAGTAGTGGAGAAGTGACTGTGAGTGACTAAAGAAAGGCTTCTCTATCTCTATCCACGAAGGATATCTAAAACGAGGCTAACTGCTCTGTCGCCTCACCAAGTAGCTGGATTCTCGTCCTCTTGCTGAGAGCATCGACTACTACGTTCCCCTTTACAGGAGTATAGACTATCTCAAAGTCATAGTCCTGGAGGAACTCGAGCCATCACCGATGTCTCAGGTTCAGGTCCTTCGGCGAGAAGACGTACCTGAGACTCTGATAGTCAGAATAGACTGTAAAGCGCTTGCCCATCAGATAGTGTCGCCACATTTTTAGAGCAAACACCACTGCTGCTAACTCTAGGTCATGAGTAGCGTAGTTCTGCTCATGTTGCCTCAACTGTCGTGATCCATAGGCAATCATGGCCCGCTCCTGCATCAGGACACATCCGAGTCCGGTCCCTGATGCATCACAGTAGACTACGTACCATACTCCCTCCTCTGGAAACCTCAAGATAGGCGTGCTGGTCAATCTCTGTCTCAGCTCCTAGAAGCTCTGATCACATCTGTCTAACCACACAAATGGTTTCCCCTTCTTTGTCAAAGCTGAGAGTGGTTTCGTAACTCTGGAAAAACCAAGCACGAACCTCCAGTAGTACCCATCTAGACCCAATAAACTCCGCACCTCCATCACTCTCCTGGGTGGCTCCCAAGCTAGCACTGCCTCGATCATCGCATGATCCACCGCAACTACCGCCTCAGAGATGACGTGTCCTAATAAGTGGACCTCACATAACCATAACTGACTCCTCGAGAGATTTCCATAAAGCTGGTGCCCTCGGAGTGTGTCAAGTACAACCCGCACGTGGTAAGCATGCTCCTCCTCAGTCGTCAAGTATATCAATATGTCGTCAATGAAGACTATGACAAATCGATCGAGGTATGGCTGAAAGATTTAATTCATGAGACCCATGAACACTGCTGGAGCGTTGGTCACGCCGAAAGGCATAACCAAGAACTCATAGTGGACATACCGACATCTGAATGTCTTCTTCTGCACGTCCTCGTCTCGAACTCTAAGCGGATGATAGCCAGATCTAAGGTCCATCTTTGAGAATCACCGTGCTCCCTTGAGAAAATCGAAGAGGTCTTAAATCCTCAGTAGCAGATACTTGTTCCTCACGGTCACCTAGTTTAGGCAATGGTAATCGACACACAGTTGCAATCTCATGTCCGCCTTCTAGGAAAAAATATTGGGGAAGCCCAGGGTGAAACACTGGGTCAGAGGAATCCCTTGCCCTGCAAGTCCTCCAACTGTACCCGTATCCCTCGAAGCTCAGCAGGGTCCATCCGATATTATGGAGTGGATATTGGGGATGTCCCATTGTATAGATCAATATAAAAGTCCGCCTCTCTACGAGGAGGTAGCCCTGGGACGTCATCGGGGAAAACGTCTGCATACTGATCCACCTCTGCACGAAAGCCAGGACTCCGCACGTCAACTGTTCCTAGGATTAGGCTAGCCAACTGATGAGTGATGGGTTGTCCTCTCCTATGAGAGAGTCCATCCTGTGCTGTGAAGGCTCCCTTCTCGCCGGTGAAGGTGAACCTGCTGTCGTCGGTGCGTACACATCCCACCATGTGCCTAATACAGTCAATTTGAGCATGGACTATAGATAACCAATCCATGCGCAAGATGACGTCGTAAGGCCTCGATGCTACTACAGGAAGATCCCACCCGAAGCTCTCGCCTCCTAAAGCAAGCTCACACTGCTGGCACCAGTGCGTAATCATTGAGTCTACTTTCGTAGGAGTCTCTAGCCGTAAGGATCGAGCCAATGGCTCTGTCGGAATCTCCGAGCTCCGAACAAGGGCAGCGGCTATGAAAGAATGACTCGCTCATGTGTCTATAAGAACTGCAACAAGGGTGGAATAGGCAAAGATCGTACCTCGAATCATCTCGGGCGTGCCAGGGTGGTAGGCCTCCGCTGCCTGGAGTTGTGCTTTTCTATTCCCGCCAGCTTCCTGTGGTTAGAGTGGACCTCCTGGTGGTGGTGGAGGTAGACCCTCGAAGCGTCGCCCACCACCTGCTGCTCGGCCAGCTCTTCTGCGACATCTTCCTGCTCCCTGTGGACCGCCACAGTCGACCCTCTGCCTCTTCTTGGGTGGTACCTCATCTATTTGCTGCTCCTCCACACAGTGGGTCGGGCAGGCACGATCCATGTGGCCCTGCCCGCCGCATGCGTAGCACTGTCTGCCTCTCGAAAGACTAGCGCTGTGCTGAGTGCCCCGCACCTCTGAGCCAGTGTCCTGAGGTCGTCTGCCTGAGGGTCTGGTCTACCTGGACCCATGTTTCATCCTTCGACTGCCAGCTGCTGAAGACTCTGCTACGTGTCGCCCTGTGGTACGTCTCGCAGCTGATGAAGGCTCAGCAAGAAAGATCTCGATGAGAAGGGATCACTCTAGTACCCCTGCCTGCGTTGGAATGCTGAGGGAGATCATCGATGCCTTGATCTCATGCCTCAGTCCCTGCTCTAAGCTCTGGGCTCAGAATAATGGGTCCCTTACCATGTCAATCGAATAGCGCGAGAGATCGGTAAATCTCTCCGAGTATGGGGCGACCGTCATGATGCCCTGCCGCAGCTGTAGAAGCTCCTGGATGCGCACCACACGGAGGGTGGCTGGGACGTACTCTAAGCAGAAGATGCTCTCAAAGTCCGTCCAGAGGAGAGAGGCCTCGTCGTGCACTTGGAGTGTCAAGCTCCACCATCTGCATGCTGCCACGTGCAGGAGACTCACTGTAAGAGTCACCATAAGTTTTCCTGGTGTCCCTACAAAATGGAAAACTCGTACAACTGCCTCCAGCCAATCCTCAGCTTCATGAGGGTCCGTCTCCCCGCAGAACCTGGGCGGTTGCTGACGCTGAAACTCGGGAAGTGCACTAAGGCAACGTGCACCGTCAGCGGCTGGGGCTGGTAGCAGAGGTGGCTCGGCGGGTAGAGGTACCGCCAGTGCCTCTGCTGTCAAAGGGCCATGTACCGAGGCCTCGTTCCTCAGTGGGCTGTCATCACATACAACACTCGGAACCCTGGCTGGCTGATGTTATGGGGCCATCATGAAAAGAGACAGGTGCTCCATGGTCAAAAAAGTATACCTGGTGATCTGAAACAAAGTAATCACAAATAAAACATAAAAAACGCATGCAATCAATGTTTTTGTGCACTAAGTCATAAATCAGAAGTCAGGGTCCTGGTGTACAGATACGTCTACCGCCGCTCCAACACTGGACTCCCTAGACTGATAACCATAATCAATACTCTTATCCCTATTCCTTCACATAGAAACAGATCAGAGTCCTTAGTTCTGTTGTAGAACCAAACTCCTATGATACCAATTTGTCACGACCCGTCCTCGGGGCCCATGCCGTGACTACCCTAAGCCCGCCTTCCATAGGCCAGGGGATGGTGACTAGAACCAAGGCATAATTCCCAATAAAAAGGGAAGGCATTGCCTTTGTAAAGTGAACAAACACACAGAGTAAGCAAGCGGATGTAAGCACTAAGTAAAAACTGGGTACAATAATAAGTGCGGAAAAGTAAGTGGGCCAAAATATAAACCCAAAATGAAAGTAAAGTACAACTGAAAAGGGAGTACATCAAATGGAAAGTAAATCCACAACGTCAAGCCGTCCACTGAAGTCCCTCCTGAAGGGTGGGTACATATAGCCTCCACAGCTCCTCGGTCCAGCCGTCCGCTCCGAGTACGTCCCACCCAGTGGTCCACCTCCAGGTACCGACTCGCTCCACAAGCCTCCACCACAGTCAGCGCTGTCCATCGTCTGCAACCAACACAACGTAGTGTGGGAATAGCCCGTGCAGGGGTGAGTATAAGCTACTCAGTAGGGACCACGAGACCCCCGAAGGTCTCCCAGAATCCAAACAGGATAATAAACAATGGAAAGATACAATCACGAATTAACATCCGACACTACCTAGGTATATTCCCATACATATACCAAAGTCATCAATTCCAGTTCGGCTCCAACATCCAAGCCCATGTTCAATCACATCCACACAGGATAGCACAACACAATCCACATAGGAATGAAAAACACGATTCAGCTCACACAGGTATTTCTTCGTAAGACGATATAGATGATCAGATGTGGCCACTGATTCATCTAAGCTATCGGACCCACACAAGATCGATAGGTACTAACCCCAGCAATGACCCACAAAATATTGATAGGTAACTAACCCCCGCAATGACCCACACAGGATCAGACCCACACAGGTTCTGTAGGAGCTGGCCCACACAGGACCGCTGAGTGCTGACCCACATAGCATCTAACCCACACAGGATCGGTAGCACTGATCCACATAGGATCGCTGAGTGTTGTAGTCGTCGCCGTCGAATCCATGGAGGATTTAGGCATAGTCGTCATCGTCATCGCGGTGCAACCAGCTCTAGGGTTCCCGCACACCGCAAGCTCATTCAGGAGGGTCCGCTCCATAAGTTGAGGGGCTGATACATAAACTGACACATATTCCGAAGTTGATGTATCCAAAAGTTCTGTATCATCAACAGGAACTCAACGTCATAGACGGCGCGTCAATTGAACGCCCGTTCTGAGAGTAATTGGCTTTTTCATCCCAGGGGCCCTGTTGGTTTTTTAAGTCAAAACCAACCCGACCGTACTCCAAATGTGTCCAAACCTCGAGAAGAGTAAGACAAAGGGTCCTTAGCAATAAGAGTAATCCAAAAAAGTCAACGGCACATCAATCAGACGTCCAGAGCTCACGTTATCAGTGTTTCCGCTCCGAGGGACCGGTTGGATTCGTGTACGAACCAACCGGGCTGAACACAAAGTACTCTGAAACCTTGAGTGTAATATGTCGCAATGACCGTCTCGATCAAAGGACCGCATCTCAACTGAAGGTGCTTCCATCAGAGGTTCGTAGCCCATGTTATGGGCAACAGACCGAAATCGTCCGAAAATGGGGGGTCTGGGCCCGATACGACCCAACCCAACCCCCCTGGGTCGGCCCGGCGCTGGCCGAGCGGGTCGGCTCAGTGTCGGCTGAGCGGCCGCATGAAAGGGGGGGCGCATCCCCCTTGGATGAAACCACGACCCCCGCGTGGGGGATGCTCCTTACCAACGGTCGCGGTCGAGTGCCGCATTCCACCTCATCGGTCTCGCGTGGTCGCGGGACCTGCAGCCTGTCGCCGCAGCTTTAGTTGCGGCAGCCCTTCCCGGCGGAGCACCGGCGGGGTTTTCCGTGGACCACCGGATGCGCTCCAGTGGTCCATTTTGCTTGCCGTCTTCGCCAGCGCTTCTCTTGGGATCGTCTCATCACTACGAAGGCCTCAAAATTCCCTTGCGGCCTGCATCGTCGTCGTCCGACGATCCACACACCAAGAATGAATAAATTGTGGGTTCAGACTGGTTCGTTGGTCCGCACCCACCGTGTCAGCGATTTAAACGGCTTCCAGAAAATTTTAAACACATGACGAGGATATAAATCAAATAGATTTAATTGAACCAGAAACCCCTACCTCAAGTGTCATCGAGCGAGGGTTCGTCGCGGAATTTCACTTCGCGGAAGAAGGCGTCGCGGAAGGGGGATCGTCGCATCGTGGAGAAAGGATTCGTCGGTGTCACATCGTCAATCACCGAGGATCCGGATTTCTTGTCGACCTTCGTCGGAGGTCGGTGTTCTTCACATTCTTCACGTTCTTCACATTCTTCGCATTCTTCTCATTCTCCGCGTTCTTCGCATTCTTCGCGATGAAGGAGTGCTTCACGACTTGAGTGATTTCTCACAAACCTCTCACAACCCAACAGCCCTTCATTAAATAAGAGTTGTCTTATTTTATTAACACAGAAGCCAACGTTTTGAATTTCAAAAATGAAACAATCAATTAAGTGAATTAATTGAAACGTTTCAACCGCCAAATTAATGAGGCATTTATTATCCAGATTAAACGCAAGGGGTGACTTCATTAAAAAGGGGGGTGCGAGTGCGTTACCTTATTAGAGGAGGGGGTTTAGGAACAAAAGAAACAGTGGGGCTCATGTGGGCCCCATCTCACAAATATTTTACCTTGGGGGTAGGATATTGTGGGTCCTAATCCAATCACATAGGTTAAGCATCTTTATGTAAAATAAAATTTGGTCGCACCATTTTTATTTTATTCCATTACATAACCCAAATACTTAAAAACCACACACGAGCAAACGCAACTCTGTTAATGGTGTTTCTAGGCAATTATTAGCGCTGCGATTCCATCGGAACCCTCAGAATTCGATTCCGAGCACAGGTTCAAAAGTTAGAAAAACCCACTCGGTCGTTCACTGAACGTTCCCGAGCTAAACTTCGATAAATGATTCCGGGCACACCGGGCCTCGGAATCAAGTGCCGTTAGGAACTGCGTTCTTGTAAAATCACAAAGAAAATTTTGAAAAAAAAATTCCCCTTGAATATTTCGGGTCATTACAGGTATTTCCAAGAATTCCACTTCTCGACTATAAATGGGATCTCACACACCCCATATATTCACAACTCTCAAGCCATTTTACTACAAAAAATCTTGAAAATAAATTCCCAATTACCTATTATCATCATGGAAGTATCAATTTGGGTAAATATAAAATTAATTATGCCATTTTTTTAAAACATGGAGACGATACCCAAAGAAGATGTAATGTTTTTTAGCGAACAGTTATTTTATTTCTTCCAAAAACCCATAAAATTAATTTATGAATTGTTTTATAATAAACATAGTATATAAAATTAACTAATATTTCTCTATTTTTAGGTTACAACCGAAACAATCATACACATCCATTAAATCAGAAATGAAATCATCATTCATGTGTATGAAGGATTACCACCTAACAATCTAATATTATTCATTCTTAAATTACCAACTCTTATCGATGGGAATAATTATGGACATGCAGGTTATATCCGAAATATATAATATGTGTGATTTATTTATGCTTCTAAGGTTTATATATTAGTTTTATATTCATTCCTTCTATTTTTTGGGAATATGATAACATTGTTCGTGGTACAGTAGACTAGCATACCATGAAGTGATGTGATTCATCCACGCTATACATGGAATGTATTATTGATAAGATTATATATATATATGACATATATATGTTATTATTTAATGATAATATACCATAAACTTTTATTTCATTTAGTTTTAATAGAAAATAGAAACAACGTTCTTGCGTTCGTATGACCTACCTTCTACGTAAACAATGTATTCCAATTCATACAACAATATTTTATTGATTTTTATAATTACATATATACTGAATATCTATGATATTAATATCATTATTATAATTTGAGGGATAATTAAATCACGATCCTTTGTAAGAGGTCCATGAATAAGAAATTTAATCCTCTACAAAAAACAAAGCAGTTATTACATGAAACAAAAAGTTAAGATGGAATTGTTATTAAAAGTATTATATAATGTCCTCAGTAAATAATATATGGTATTATATATATGAATATGGTTCTTTTATTGATTTATAATAACACTATATTTCATATAAATTGGTTTTGGATGAGTTTGATGAGAGTCGACACTTAAGTTAAGGGGATTTTTGGTCTAATATTTATTTCTGTGAGAGGCATGACATATCAAGCACACATTTTTTTGGTGGTGTATATATTTTCCGATTAAATATTATACAATTAATTTAATTTATTTAATGATAATAAAAGTTTCAATTTATTTTGTTCTTTCCTGGATCTCCTTATTCAAATGATACACATAATGTAAGGATTTCCATCTCATTTTATACATTTGTGGGACAATTCTATATCACCATATCATTCATATATGTGGTGTATATAATGAACATGAATTATTAATATTATTATTTCAAATAAATTTAATTATATCAAAATAATCATTTGAGGATACATATTTAATGGGGTTTATGGTCCAAAAGATACCAACTTGATAAGTGATTTTTGTCTCAATTTTTTATCATTGAGACAGAAGTTATCTTATACACCTATATTCCTTATCATTGTCTTTATAAAACCCATTGTAAATGTAATATCATGTATTTATTCATAATCATGACATTTAATAATTGATTTTATGTAACACTTCATGCTGTACAGAATCATGGTTACAAAAGTGGTAAAAATTTTATTCTACAATCTCATCGTTTATAGAGATTATTTATAATCCAGTCTATAATACTGAAATCTAATGATATAACTATCAATAATTATAATTATTTTTTTATACAAAAGTCATTTATGATATCATCATGTAATGGTTCCATATCCCTCATTTGTACTTTATATAATTAATAATATTATTTATTAAAATATGACCTTATTCATATCTTCCACTGAAAAATTAATTTACTCAAACACCATGTTTCTAAAAAGGTTTTTTTTGAAAATTTATTTTAATATCACATTCATGTAAAATTAATTTGGAATTTTAATATGTTATAATAAGTTATTTAATTTTTTAAAAATCATCATTTATATGTTTTCATGGATGCATTCAATAAATATGTTTTTCAAAATGTTATATATTTTAAATACTGTTTTTAAAGTGTAAGAGATATTTTTCTCAAGAAATTTTTTAAATGATGTTTTAAAATTGGTTTACATATATTATTGTTACTCATTCCCTGATTGGGATATGATCAACGAGTACTTTTAATTGACTATCCATGAATTGTGTATATTTTGATGGCATGATGTGTATGAATCCCGCTTCTCTTTAATGAGTTATATTCATTGAAACCATCTTCTATTCAAAGGCTATTGCGATAATGAAATTATTTTTAAAGATATATATTTTTAATAGGTTATGATATGTTGAAAATTTTATGACTCCCATTTCAGTTAATGGGTTATGATTTGATGAATTATTATGATCTTGTGGAACACATATTTAGGATATCATTATTTGAAAAATGGGACCTATATCTCTGTCCAATGCATTGGTTAAGGTTGAATGTTATATGATCTCAGAGGGAACATTGGTTTTTATCTAAATCCTAACAACATAATTGTATAGGGTTTTTACACAGGTCCTAAAAACATGAGGGTACACTCATTATTAGCATAATACCATAAATTAGAGGGTATAATGGTTGTCTTCCCATGCTTGACAATTATAGATTACATTAGTAGTTAGACCAAGCCTTAAAATAATTGGATACATTGGTTGTTATCCCAAGTCTGAAAAGATGAGGGTACATAGTTTTTTCAACAAATTTTGAAAATAATAGGGTACACAGGAAGTTAGCCCAAGCCTAATGTAGGTACACAGTTTTTCATCCCAATCCTATCATCTAATTAATGAATTAGTTTATATTGATGATATAATATTTTCTATGCCTAGGTGTATTATACAATCCTATGTTATCTTTCCTTGGTATACAGTAACACCCACTGTTATTTTTTCCATATGATTCATGTCTTATGAACTCCGAATATTTATATAATGACTTGTGATTATAACCTATTATATATAGAGTGTATGATATTTATATATTATTTTCAGGTTTTCAAACATTATGATCAACTTATGATTATGTATCTCCCTTAATTACCATTACTAAGAATCTATGCTCACCCTTTCTTATGTTTCCTTTTCCCAATTATGAACAAGTATGATTACTAAATCAGAATATATCTTTAAGAAACATTTATGATCATTCTCCACAACATAATATTTCATTCTAATATTTTAATTGCACTAAATTATTAGGGTCTTAGAGCATGTGTTCGATTAATGTCATTAATATTAATTTAAAATGATTTAATATACATGTATGAGAAACCAGTGTCACTATAACAAATACCTACCCCAATATAATCATAAAATACCTCCCCTGATTCTATATGTATCTATATTGTAATAATACTAATATTAGCGGTCTTAAGTGGTTTTGATATGGTATTTTTCAAAAGAAAATGTATAGATCATGTTTCTATTTTTTTAGTATTGTTTCATCTACAATATCTACAAATAAATACTTAACCATTTTAAAATAAAAAATTCATTTAAAAAATATAATGAGATTTTATTATGTTAGTTTCATGATCTCTATCCATCTCTTCTTCCATAAAATTTGAACTAATTCATCCATCGTGTGTAGGATGACCATCACCCACAAATCTGTGTAATT
Organism: Viscum album; assembly: GCA_963277665.1. NCBI lineage: Eukaryota > Viridiplantae > Streptophyta > Magnoliopsida > Santalales > Viscaceae > Viscum > Viscum album. The sequence continues at coordinate 1,101,371,235 of OY728157.1, forward strand.
CTATTTCAATCACTGTCTCTCTAGAAAATATTATAATTATCATATTAGTGTTTATATATTATATTCATGAAATATTTATCATTATAAAGAGATAATATATCATATATATTCTAAAATTTCTATTCACTAAAAATAATTATGTCGTTCATTCATATGTGTTTGGAACCTCTACCACGAAGTGATCTGATTTATTCTTCATCATGATACCACATTGATGATATATATAAGATTATTAATGGAATTAATATTATATTTAATATATTATGATCATTTATGAATGAAAAAATAATACACCCCATCCTTCCATAATGATCATTGAAAAATAAAAACATTACATGAATGTAGGTACAACCTATGGTCTCAATGATTGCAACATAGTTAATTTTTCATAACAATATTTAATGGATTTATGTAATGTTATAATTTTTTTATTAAAAATATATTTATTTAATGATTATTAGTATGGATATGATTTAATAATTCTCTATCTTACTATATTACAAATACATAGTTCATTTTCAACTACTAAACTGAATGTCTTCAAAACATGATATGTGCACCTAAATGATTAAATAATTGTATCTAACATATAATTATTGATATAAAATGAATAATAATCTATAAATTTTTTATGAATAATTTTAACAATTATCATATGCTTATATTCAAGAAGATAAATATCAACCAAGATGAATTTTAATCAATATATGATACGTTATTTTAAAAATTCTCTTCAATGTTTCCCTATGGATTCTTTTTATAATTGTCCAATGGAATTTATATTTTTACATACATAAAATCAATGGAATTTCAATCATTATGATTCCTTAATATTTTGAATAATATTTTAGAATCTTATATCGTTACTCTATAAAAGAAATGTCCTTTATTTGTATTTAGGTATTTCAAAATGAAATGGTTTCGATCTTCATGTATGATTTTGAAGATATTTTATATTATGAAAACATATATTTCCTTTTTTAGATAATTTAGTCTTGAAAAAATAATACTGATAAGTTTATTTTTGATATTCCAAATGGTTTTTAAATTATGAATAAAATATTTTTCCATAATATTTATAAAATTCATCATTCATGACACTTGATCATTATATATGAAAATTTGGTTATCTCGATACAACTTATACATATGGTTGAACCCCACTATAGATCATTGGTGAGCTTGATACAACTTGTATGAAGGTGGAGTCCCATTTTATCTCTCTAATGCATTGGATTCATTGAATGATGATTGTAATTATTATTATTCTTTTAATGATGATTGGTACTCCATGTATAACCATGACTGTTAATTCAAGTGTAACATTGACGGTAATTCTATGTGTAACTATGAGGGTTACCGCAGTTGTAGTTGTGATAGTTAATCCATTTGTAAGCATGATACTAAAGTTTCTACTTTAGTTAAATATAATAGTTATTTGTTATTTTGAAGTGGGTTATAATTTATTTAATTGAGTAAAAATGTTTTCCTATTTTTTATTATGAAATGATTTATTACGTTTAAAGAACACAAAAGGTGAAGGAAAAAATTACCCCATTTTTTCATGTTTTACATAAGTATAATGGCATTAATTATTATTATGTCCCTTAATAATATTTATTTTGTTCACCATACATTTTAAAATGTTTTTATTGGTTTTTTTGATGGGAAAGATAATATAAGTATTCATGTTAAACATTGTAATTAATTTTCATGAAAGGAAATTATATTTTAAAAAAAACATTTATTTAATGGGAAAATTTATATTTCATATAAAATTCAACTTGCAATGTTTTCTTATTGTTTTTATTAGTTTTTTATAATTATCATAAAAAATAAACCAAAAACTCTCATAATGGTTATATGTGAGTGAATTCTATCTAAAAGATAATAGAATATGTGATTACTAATTTCAGTTCCTTGCTGGTGGTATCAGAGGGGGGTTTAGAAAACATTGCATATTGATATATTTCTCTAGTGATGTATTCTTAATAGTTATAGATACCATCATGGGATTATAATTTTATGTTTAGTCACATGTTCACTGTCATAGAAACCCCTTTTAGGATTTAATTGGTGTCTGAAAAAGAAGATTAATAGTATTTTTAGAGACATCAATAGTAATACAACCATTAGGTTTAGTTGATTTTATGTCAAAAAAGTTACTTTGGGAAGAATTCATTAATTTTTTGAGGAAATATATTAATTGGTTTTTGTAACATCCCAAGTAATTAATGAATAATATATATTTTTATCTATGTCTATTAATGATTAAGATAGTGTTTTAGAGTTTTAAAATGAAAATAAATTCAATCTTATGCATGGAATACACTAACATTCTTAAAAGATTGTTTTACTGCCTTTTGATGGAAAACCCTTTTTAAATATATCTTTTGTCAATTTTATAAGCTATTTTTGTAAAAATAAAATTATTATTTATGATTGGGATATCAAAATTTACTTTGTGTGAATTTTTGGTATTTTTCAGACAATGTTCATTTTTTAATAAATAGTGAAAAATACTGCATTTTACATCAAAATTGCTTTTTAATCTAATTTATTTATATGATTAGATTATCATTTGAATTGGTTTTGAAGTGAATTTAGAATATATTTTTACCATTTAATCAAATGGTGGCCATTGGAATAAATTTAACTTTGAAATTGGACTTAAACTGGTATCAATCTTTTGATACTTATTATTTCATAAAAACACGCAATTTGTCATGATAGCGGGAATTAATTATTAAATTAATTAATGTGACTTATATGTTTTGAATTTTTCAAAATAGACTCCATTTTTGAATTCGGAATATCAAATATAGCTTAGGGTGAATTTTTGGTAATTTTCTGAAAAACTTCAATTTTTGATGAATAGTGAAACCACTATGTGGTACTTATAAAAACTGATTTTTTCGTTTAAAAGAAATTTTTCCATAATTGTGTTTTGAATTTCAAAAATCTGACATACATGGTTGTCATTAAGACGAAAAATGTGGTTCAATGGGATTAAAATAATTTTTTGATGAATAGTAACTTATTAAGTTCTTAATCACGATTAGTGGTAATTAGTGTAGTTTAAGGTAAAAATAATGTTTTAATAATATGAAATGAACTTGAAACATGTCCTAACCTCATTGGATGTGTCATGGCCGACCAAGAAAACCCATGGGTCAACTTGGGGACCCCATGAAGCCACTTTGGTTGGAAAATGACATCAATATCTTTTTATTTAATGTTAAAGTAAAAATGAGACAAACATGAAATGTTTTACTAAAACAATTTTTACATGGGGTTATACAAGTAATATTTTTGACTATAAATATTCATTAGAACGATAAAAAGATTTCCTACATCATATTATTTGTTTTATAATTTTTAGAAATTATATAAATTAAATTATTTATGACATTATGATGATGCAGTGATGACCTCATTATTTAACGATTTAAATAAAATGGGAAGATAATGTAAAATCTAAAACCTACCCATGGCCAAAACCAATTGGATGAGTGTATTTCGAAGCCTTATCACCTTATTCTAGAATTATATCAATTTGGGACCTTTTGAATCCGAAAATCATTTTAAAATAAAGTAACTTTTCTTTAATTTCCAAGAGTGCCCCTCCTCTCCTCTTATAAAAGGCCCCCACCTCTACCTCATTTCACACACTCCTCAAGCCTTTGGCACAACAATCCCCTGCCAATTTACTCTCTCCACATCCCTCTCCTCATAATAGAGGATTACCTTTGGGAAGAATCCTTTCAAAGGAAGCCTTTAGGCTCAAATCAAAAGGAGTTACACTTTTAAAGGTAATTCATTCTCTCATGTTCTCTTGTTTTATTTTGCTTCTCCAACCCCCTAAACTCTATTTATTTACTTCTTTTGTAACCACACCAGTATCATCAATATACTAGGATGTTGTTATAAGATTTATTAGAGCTACACTCTCACACAACTACATCAAATGGTTAAATAACATACAGTTTCCGTGGATGGCGAAATTCTGCCTCCTGAAACGATGATTGTTCAATACTCATTTAACACCTTCAAAGGTGGCCATTATTATGTCACTATTTTTATATATGATATATAATATGTTTATTCTTTCCTTAAGCTTTTGTATTTTTCATTTATGGAATACCACTATTGTTTCCATTATGGGTAAACACGATATCTTCATTTTAGGAAGTGCGGACTACCGCCCCCTGAAAGTGATTTGATTCGTTAATACCATATGTGGGATGTGTAAAGGATAAAGTTAATGATATTATATATGTTATTATACTGGAATTATAATATACTCTTATATCCTTATCATTACATTCTAGAAAATATGAAATAGAAATGGAAGTAGCGTTCATGCGTACGTACGGCTTACCGTCTCCATGAACGGTGCATTTCATTTCTTACCTCTAAATGTGATGTAATATTATATATACATGTATATTCTGAATATATATGATATATATGTTATCCAAATCATTAATGTAATTCTGGATATAATGAACCTTTGACCAAATTAACAACATGTAAGTGTAAGAAGTCTATTTTTGACTTAAGAACCAAATACTGACAAAATGAACATTATTAACTTAAAGGATTATATGATGTTCATAACATGGTATAAAAGGAATAATGAACTTGAAAAAGGTTTTTAAGCAAGTAGAGATTAACTCAAGTTTATTATTCAGGAGATTAAAGAATGGTCGGGTCAAGTCGGATACGAGGTATGGGACTTCGTCTCAATCTCCTTTCATTGAGGCATATTTTGTTTTATACACATCCTTCTTTTATACGGTGTATAAACCCCTTTCACTTTTATGTTTATCCAAAAGGAATCTTTTTTATACGAAGTGTTTTACTAAATGACAAAAGGGAATGTTTTTCACGTACGTATGCGGCGATAAGGACCTCTCCGCCGTCGTGACCGTTATTTGAGTTTCGGCTTCCTCTACAAGCCATACCTTCTTTTTAAAAGAAAAATAAATACCATGTTTTAATTTTCTTTTATTTTGGTATTGAAAATTATTTTCATAATGTTTTTATATCAATGTGTTGTATTGATATCTTGTGATTGAAAGGTGGAAATGTTATGTTTCCTTTATGCATGTTTTATGTGATACGATTATGTTGAGGTTCTTGGGCATTATTATGAAGACGGGTGGTTCCGTGATAAACTAAGGGCGGGTGAGCCCGATATAGCTCTCCAATGCATTGGGTAACGCGAAGGAGTGAAACGTTAAGGTTTCTCCAAAGATATTTAGGGAATATACTGTGATGGGTATTCCAAACGTAACCAAGAGGGTTACTCCCTACGTAAGAATGTTATGAATGCCTCAAGTTACCTTTATGTCTTATGATTTCTATGATCTATTCATGATTTGATGAGGTATGTTAAAGTGCTTATGTTTTATGGGTAAAGTATGATCTCATCCTTATGCATATATGTACCAATGTTTCCTTTCCATATTTTTATATCCCTTACTGAGCTTTTTATACTCATCCCAAGTTTTTTTGAAATGTTTTTCACAGGTCAAGGGAAAGGTAAATGATATGATGATAGTGTCAAGGAAGTTTCAAGAAAGAATCCATGTTTATTTTAAATATGATTCCATTGATGGGAATGAAGAATACTATCTTTATGTAACTACTTTGTTTATATGTGGAATGTAATGCATGTTTTAAGATCTAATTCTCTAAAACTCTAAACCTGAAAAGATCCTCAACGTGTAATCTTGTGATAACTCACGATTATGTAAGGTTTAAGGCTGGGGCCTTATAGTTTTGGTATCCTCTATGGTTTATATGATTTATGATGATGATTTAATTGTGGATTTCTAAAATTTTGGAACATTTGTTATATTTGAAATTTATTTAATGATTAAGTGATTGATGTTATTTTGGAAGAACAACACTATAATTTTGGGATCCATATATGATATAGTGGGATTTATTTGAGAAATAATGGATGAATTATCTTTTAGATGCATATATTATCAAATGTGTTGTTATGTTGATAAATGGGATTTATTGAAATTATTATCATATCAAGAATATTATTTGATTAGGGATAAATTAATCTTTGAAAGACAATTTAAGATTAATTGATAAGATTCTGGGATAAAATTTAAATTAATATAAGAAGTCTATCTGATAAAATCCTTTGTATTTTTTATTTCATTGTCATATTATAATTTTTTTGATGAAATTTAAAGGTATTTATTTGTTGAATTATTTATGTTGAACTTTCAGAATTATGGATTTTTTATAGAATAAATTATTTTTTCATCATATAATGATTTATTATTTTTAAAAAATTATATTATATTGTACTATCAATTTGGTTTTGGATAATGATTAATGACATGGGAAATATATAGTTATTCTATTTTTCATTTTATGATCATTATAAGTTCGTTTTAAATCATTAGACAATAAATATTCATCATTAATACACATCAATTGGGGAAAATGATAAGATCGTGGTGGAAATTGATTTAGGGATGAAAGTATAATTTTCAAGTAATAATATTTAACAATTTTTTTTATTATATATTTAAATGGAATTACTAAACTATAGGATATGTATTTTTAAATAAAAATTTTATTGGTTAACATTTCTTACTATTAAATCAATGGCCTTTTAACCCATAATAGATTTTCAGTTTTGAGATGGGTAACTTTCTCATGACTAATTTCTCAGTCACACTATATTTTTCCATGGGACTCTATTTTCCCTTCTAGGTCCATGTTATAACTTCCTAATAATGTTATCCATCTTTTATGTCTAGTATATGTTAATCTAGATGGCCTTCATACACCCATATTCACTCATATCATGTCAATGTTTTATTAATCCATTTTACATTGTGGGATTTCAACAAAGTTAGTTTGAAAACTCAAACCATATATAACATGTCAATTGTTGAATTTTTAGGAAAACATTTATTAATGGGGTTAGAATTATACATCTTGATTTTAAAAAAAATGGAAAACAATGTTTGATAGTGTATAAGATAAAACATGTTGAGCATAAATGAACAACAAAATATTATTATTTAAATATGACTCTTAGATCCTACCTATTAAATTAGTGGTTATGAATATGAATGATTGATTTATCGAATAAATATAATGTTAAAACACAATATTAATTTAATTATAAGTTTTTTTAAAATTGTCACACATTTTTAGAAAAGTCATTTTATTTCAAAAAATAGTTTTTCTTAAAAAATTTAGATTAACACGTTTTAATGATTGAATATTATAATTTAAAAAAGTTTTTGAAAATGTAATTGAAAAAATTAATTTCATTTTTTAATTCAACATGTAATTATTGTAAAACAAATTAAATTTTTATTACTTTCGGAAAATATTTTTTTTCTAATGAATAGTGAAAATACTAATTTTTTTGGAAACTGTATTTTATATTAATGTTTTTACTATGTAAAATTATGTATTGAATTATTTTAATTTTTAATTTTATCATTTTATATTAAATAATTCCATTATATTTTTTATAATGGATGTTAAATTATAATTTACAATAAGACATTTTATATTTAAAAATTGATTTTTTTTGAAATCTAAATTTTCATTATGTTTTTAGGGATAAATTTTAAATAAAATATAAAAAATTATAAGTTTCAAATTTTGAAAAATTGATTCCATATATTTATTTAGTGGTTTGAAATTAAGTAAATATATCCCTTTTATTTTGGGAAAATATTAATAATAACTAGAGTATTTTATTTAACCATGACAATGGGATCATCTTGTAATTTAGCTAAAAATTAAAAAAGATAATAACTATTTAATATCCCAAAAATATACCTAGATGTTATTTTATTAGTAAATATCGACCATTATAATCACACGGATGAATTTATTACGTTTTTAGACAACATTGATGAGATTGTTATCTTTATGGTATTCGATTTGAATAAATGTCAAACATGAGAAAATATTATTTCTTTTTACAGTTCTATTTTTAAATATTTTTAATAAATTGAGGATATTAAAATATAAAATAAATTAATATCTATAAAATGAAATTCATTATCATCGAAAAATGGGTTTATTTTTTGGGAAGGAAATTTCCATAAATTCATTCACAACACTAATTTAGTCATTATTTTATTATTGAAAAAAACAAAATAATTGATATTAAAAATATTAGAATTTAATTTATTAGAGATAATAATGGCGATGAAAAAAATTTCTAGATGTCTTTAAAATTTTCAAGATATAATTATGCTTCTTCTTATAATTTTATATAAATTTTTTTAATGTCAAACAAATGAAAAATAAATAAACTGGAAATTATGATTGATTATGGTATTAATATTCCATTAAATTATTAAAAAATAATAAAACTATTAAATAAGAAAAAATTATAAAATTTCTAAAATTTCTTATATTGTACATTAATAGGCCATTTGAATGTATTTGGATCAATAATAACCTAATTATATTTTAATATTTTGAGAAATCCCAAGAGTGATTGTCCCCACTCTTAAAAGATGGATTATATAATTCTCAACCATTGACACTTCAAACACAATTTTTTAGGAGATATTTGAAAAAGTAATATAATATAATTCCTCAACTAATTAAAATGGCCTTTTTTAAGTCATAAAATATTTATTATAGGTCTTAATGAATTACAAAAATGATGTTTTCTGGAGATTATGAATCCTTTTTATTGTCAGGTTTTTCTTATTTTTATTCATCCCCATAAATCAAAAACTCATACCAAATGATAAAATTTTATATAAAATATCATCTTTATACTGAGATGTTATTATGTTAGTTTAATTATCTATATCCACCTCCACTTCGATCAAATTGGAAAATAATTCATCGATCGTGCAGGCTCGCGATGCAATGTAATTCGTTTTCCTTTACCATATCCAAAATTTTCATTTAAATGATTGAATTAATGTTTATAAATGAGATTACTACATATTTATCATTACAAATTTATTATATATATTTTAATTTCTTACCTTTCTATTTATTAGAAAATATATTATCATTTGTGTGTACGCGTAGACTACCACCTCTATTAAGGGATGTGATTCATTTTTATTCACAAAATCACATTGATGAGATATATAAGTATAATTAATTATTTAATATTATAAAAAAATATTATGTTCATTTTAGGAAGATAAAATTGATGTTACCTTAATTACACAATGATAGTAAAAAAAGGAAACTTAACTCATGCGTACGTATGGAATACCATCTCAATGATTTTAACATAGTTGATTTTTCAAAAATATTTTTGATGGATGGATAAAAAGTATAATTAGAATCTAAAAATGATACATATATCATGTCATTCGTATGGAAAAGGTTTAATAATTACCTATTGAAAAAAGTCTATATACCGAGGACATTTTGAAATTATGAACTGAATGTCATCAAAACATTCATTATGAAAATAAATGATTATTTAAATGTTTATAACATTGAAATAACTGATATAAGAGGATTAATAAATATGAAAAAGATATCAAGAAAGTAAATAATTATACTGAGTTTATTATTCAGGTTGATAATTATTGTACATGATGATTTGGACCCAAGGTATCAGACTTTGTTTAAAAAAACCCTCTTTTAAAGATCCTCATTCAACTCCTTTTACTAAGGTAAAAAATAACATATTATTTTTATATATTTCATGATAGGAATTTCCTACTATCATGATTATAGAATCTTTTAAATCATAGAGTAAATGTTTATATGGTTACATTCAAAAACAAATCCACTAAATGTGCATAGTGATTTCAAAAAAGAAAGATTATTTTCTTTATGAATGTTTTCAAGGATGTATGAAATAATGAAATAACGTATTTCCTTTTTTAGGTACTATAGTATTGATATTTGTTTTATAATTATAATATTATTTTGGATATAATTTTTTTTCTAATATGGTTTTAAATGTTTTTTCAATGATTTTATAAAATTCATTATTCATAACACATGATTATTATATTTTACCAACGGTGAGCCCGATATAACTTATACGAAGGGTTTCTCCCCATTATAGCTAATAGGTGATCCTGATGTAGCTTATATGAAGTGTGGGATCAATTATATACATACAATTAATTATGTATTTGTGATGTTTACCGTGATTTTTATTCCTTTTGTAACCACGATGGTTACTCCAAATATAACTGTGCGGGTTATTTTGAGTATAATAGTGAGTGTTATTGGATGTGTGATTATGTGGGTTACTCTAGTTATATCCATAATGGTCACACCATGTGCTTGTGTGTTTATATATTTTATCCATATATTTATTATATGATTAATTGGTAATTATTATGGGGTTTTAAAGAATATCATTAAAAAAAATTTGTTTGACCTTCATGTGAAATTTTATTTATTATTTTCAAAGAAAATTAATATTAAATGTAAACCATACATGGATTTTCATGTTTCTCATTAAAATGTCTTTAATTATTTTTATTTCCCTTACATATCATTTTGTGCTCACCCCATTTTTCAAAAGTTTTATCGATGGTTTTAAGGATGTGTAAGAGAAAATATAATGTCATTTGGTAATTTGTGAATATTTTTCATGAAAATAAATAATATTTTAAATTAAAACCATTTAGATTATTATAAAAATAGGTACTGAGTATATTTTTTTAAATGTAATGTATGGGTCTACTATCTAATAGTTTGTACTAATTTTATTGAACACTAAACCAAATATTTCCTTGTGATTATAATAAATTGAAATCAATCTTAAAGACACTAGAATATGATGTTCTGAAGCTCAGGTCCTTGCAAGGATGTTCTTCAAAATATATAGAATAGGTCTATCATCGGGTTATTTATTATATATCAATTATATTTAATATATATTCCATACATTTAAGTAATCATCCTTTTAATGTCTAGTAAATTCAGTGTATTTTTTTAATTATAAGAAACTATTCTGAAAACAGAATTTTGAATACTTTTTAACGTACATAATGTAAAAATGCACACGAGTTTTTCAAAATTTTGAACCAGTGCTCGAATAAAATATCTGAGGGCACCGATGAACTAGGAGGACTGGTATTCACCAAGAAATGAATTAACTTCAGCCATCAAGGGATAATCTAAAAGTTATTTTTCAGACTTTTTGAGAAACATAATAAAATAATTTAAGAGAATTATTTTATTTATTTCTCACTTTTGAGCGGAATACGGAGATGCTGCTATGTAGCGACGAGGTTCATTAATGGAAGGAAATAATGCCTCATTTTAAAATGTGACACTACTATCTAAATAAAGAATTAAATGTGGATCATTAAATGTGTTTAATATAATGAGCATCATCAATGGGTGCAACATCGCTGTGCTTTTGATTTATTTTTATAATTCCATCATATTAATGTTTGGGTGATTAACTAACGTGGGGAAAACTTTGACTAACCACCGACAAAATCCTTATTTAATGAAGAATAAAGAATGAGGTTTCGTCCTATCATCACTAGCATCAACGAGCCTCAAAGGACAGATCCAGAAGAAACGTTGACCATCTTGAAACCTCGAGGATGAACTCCTAACCATCGAACATCAATGAGGTAGGGGTTTGATTTTTATTTCAATGTTCTTCCCCACACTTCCTTTTCTAGAAATGACTAACCCAGATTAACCACGGCAAAGTCGATTAGTGACTCATGAAATTATGTGGTAGGTTGACTTATCGTGATGATTTATTATAAGAGATTCAAAACATACATGAAGTGGTTGAAATTTATTACTCGAACGTCCCCCTTGATTTAAACCTCTAATGTGGAGGTCTCGGGCAGACACGAACAAGGTTCGAGCACCTTCGCTCGTGTATTTTTTGAGGAAACATTCTTGAATTGGAGGATATTTAATTCTGGGGCATGCGCAGGGATGATTGCGACCCAAGGGACCCTTTGGAAGAGACGGGCCGGAGAATGGACCACCAGAGAAAATCTAGTGGCCCATAAAAGGGACTATGTCTGTGCCGGTGGCAGCGGTTGTGAGTGGAAAAGGAGGCACCCGGTCAGTGTGATTCTATGGCTGGTGCCGCATAGAAGGGGTGGCCCCATCTAGAACACCCAAGAGGAAACATGTCATGGTATGTCGACAATTGCTGAAGGGGCCCCATATCCAAGGGGCCAGATACAGTCAGACATGGCATGAATTTCCTGTCCCAGTCACGCAGCGCACCATCGATCAACCCCCCTGGTGAACCAGGCTATGGCTGGTGGGCCATTCCACTAGCCCTGAGGGCAGCGCCACCAGCCCAGCATGTCGGTCTCATGCCGGTGGGATGGACCCACATCCAGTGGGTCGGACCATCGTTGGCAGGTCAGACCCATGCCCTTTGGGCCGGGCCAGACTATACCGTGTTTCTGCGCTACCCAACAGGTTGGACGCTCAGCCAAACCGGGCTGGGTCTACCAAAGCCTATTGGGCATGTCCTTTTGGCCAGGCCGGACCAGACGAAACCTGAACCAAACCAGTTATGGTTGAGTCCTTCATATTAAACCGGTGTATGTCGCCCCGTGTGGCTGGGTTAGTCGGGTCAGTTCGACCAGGTCTAACTAGGCCCTGTCTAAACCAGTCCCCTGGTTACTAAAACGCCAGTATTTTCCAAAATCTGTTTTTGATTGACGAGCCGTTTGTGGAGCTGGGACCCTCATGATAAGGAAGGTTTTTTTGAATTCTTTTCGGTGACCTCAATGGAAGATGACATGAAATGAATGGATTTTGGATAGGTTCTCCAAAGCATGCTACGTCCGGAACCCTACGGTTGGCTGAGTTTTGAAGACTGCATGAAGACAACCCAGTATGAAGTGGCTCTATGGGACACAGCATGCCCACTTTGGGGAGTGGCTCTGTGTGACTGAGTAGTCCCATGGTACTCAACATGAGGAGTACCTCAGTTCGGAAATGGTGGGAAACTGCTCTATGTGACCTGGTATGCCCATGGTGGGGTGCAGATCTGTGTGACCCATCATACCCACATAACTCATTAGGGATGATAACCAAAATAGTCCAAGGATAGTGGATTTCATCTCTATGGGACACGACATGCCCACTGTATTCGATAGAGTATGTGTTCTCCAGTAGCCAAAGAGTTTGATGATATGACTGATGATGCTACTATCACTACCCTACAATATACATGTTGTGAGATACACCTTATACTTTGTGTTATGTGTTTGATGTATTACTTAGTGGTATTTCTTCTGTGGTTTTTTTCATTGCGGTTTTTCCTTCATTGATTACTAATAAATATTGGGGGTCTCTGTGTCCCTACTAAGTATTTTTATACTCACCCCTGCATGGGTTTCGTCTGGACGTGTTATGTCTGATGTTGACAATAGATGCTTCGATAGAGGTGGTCAGGGGGACTGGACATACATACACTGTGATGGTCAACATGGTGTCCTAAGACCAGGTTGGGACCATTATGACTGGGCGGGCAGGATATACTACTTCATCTTCCAGTAACATTTCTACTCTAACAATCAGGTGGGGTTTTTTGAGGATGGCCAACAGAGATTCCATTTGTACTTTTCTGTTTTCAGTTCCTAGTTTGGTTCTTATTCTAGCCCTCTTACATTACCTATTACATGCACTCAACTTTTATTAGTGGTATACTTGTTTCCCAATTAAATGTGTTCGGATGTGGTTGCGTGTGTTTGTTAACAGGTTTAATTGAAATGTTTTTTTTTGAGATATGCCTTTCCGGTGCTAGTTTTCAACCCATGTCCTATGTAATGCAGGTTTGAGGTAGTCACTGCACAGGCCCCGGGGGATGGGTCATGAAAAAGTGGTATCAGAGGGCAGTTGGTCCTAGCACAATGTCCAAGAATCTGTATATTGTTTTTTTGCAATAGTGTTAAGTGTGGTGAGTCCAACATTTATATTCAGGGATCCCAATGTTGGCGCAGTGACTGGAATATGTATACCCAAACATTGAATTCTACTTTTCTGCTCAAAACATGAAAAATTGGTTGCATAAGTTTCTCCTGATGTTATTTTGATTAAAATTAAGCTCACCAGGTATTTACTTATGATCATGGTACATCATGATCAATTTCTTGATTCCAATACATGGATGACCCATCAGGATCCCGATACGAGGTTGTGAGGACAACCCATCTAGTGAAGAGGCGTCCGTTCAAGGACTACTGTGTGAGATGGCCCCACCGGGTGTAGCAACAGAGCTACCAATACCTGATGGTCATCATCTATTATCGGTGGTACCAGCTGAGGATGATCATAGGCATAGTGTCATGCACGAGTTTCATAGACAGAGTCTGCCCAAATATAGGGGAGAGATAGATCCTCATGTCCCTGAGGACTAGATAAAGGTTGTGGTGTGGGTCTTTAGCTTAGTGGGGACCCATGCTTACCAAATGGTATTCTTGGAAGAAACCCTTATATAGGGATCTCCCGGGAGATGGTGTAGCTTGGCCAGCAAAATCAACAATAAGGAAACCCTTACCTGGGAAGACCTAGGTTATTGCGGGAAGAGATTTTTCCCACAACCATGTGCTCTATGCACATTACAGATCTGATTCAACTATAGCAAGGCATCATTACTGTATTATAGTACTCAGCCAGTTTCTTCAATCTATTTCGCTACTCAACAAACATGGTGTGAAACCCTATTATCGGGGCTCGGGACATTGACCAGGGACTCATGCATGATATCAGGGCATCAATGTTGTCTCATGGGGTGATGGAGAGATCCATCATTGTGGGGATCTTCTTAGTGGAGTAGACACCGACAGTAAGAGTCTCCAAAATAACCTAGGTGGTAGAGTCTTCAGTAGGTAGAAAACATCAGACATGAGGGCCCAAGCGGGATTGGTCTTTCAGAGAACAACCCCAGGACTCATGGTCAGTAGTGTGGGGCTCCCATTCCAGACAGATTATGTAGGGATCTAGGTAATGCTTCGAGCGTGGTGGGCAGGGACACATGGCACGTGACTACCTAACCTGCCAAACGGATGAACAGAAGACGGTCGTGTGATTTCCATTTCAGATATAGTGGTTCAAATGAGGAGGTACGCAAGGCGACAGACAAGGCAGTGGAGTTAACCAAGCAGCAGGTGGTGGGAGAGAGTTTGAGATGTTATTGCAACCACCCCAAGGTCGTCCACCCCGACCATAGGGAGAATACAGGAAGAGGAAATCTCAGCTCCAAACATCAATGGATTATTACCACTACACACCAGAGATGATATGAGGTACGATATATATCTTATTCACTCTAGAATTAGTTCTTATAGACATAAGGTTCTAGTCACTCGTTCTTTTCAAGTCCTGTCATTCAGATCTCAGAGATTCTGCTAGAGCTATTAGATCGATCCTTAAAGCTAGACTCTCGTATATGAAATGATTCCACAATTACACACAGGTTCTGTTAGTGTGAGATTACATTAGGAGGTGAGAGCATCTGTTGGGATCTCTTAGTAGCAGCGTCACTGACTTATAGTGTCATCTTGGGTATGGACTAGATATCCATAATTAATTCTCAGATCGTCTACATGAGGCGTACCGTGCGGTTTTTCCACAAAAATGGGACAAGGTTTTCCTTCAATAGAAAAAGAGAAACCCTTGAAGTGCAAGAATGACATCTCGAGGAGTGCGTAGCTGATCACTCACCAATTAGATATCCTCACCATTAGATTAATGGATGAGAGGTGTCCAATATTTCTTAAAGTGGTTGAAATGTATGAGGATATCTTTCTTGAGGTTATTTTGGGACTATCTCCTCGTGGAGAGGTAGAAATTTTCATCAACCTATACCCCATGATGGAACCGATATCCACACTGGCATATCAAATAGCTCTTTCAGAGCTTCACGATATGAGGTTATAGCTAGAGTATATGCATGAGAATAGGTTCATAAGTCCTATTTTATCTACCTGGGTTTCCCCAGTACTTTTTCCCAATAAGACGAACTAGATATTGAGGTTGTTCGTGGACATCCAAATCCTGAACCATGTTACCATGAAGAACAAGTATCCACTACCATGAATTTATGACCTATTTTACCAGATGAAGGGAGCGAAGTGGATCTAAAAGATAGACCTCAGATAATGTTATCACCAACATCAGTTTGTGAATGAGAATGTACTGAAGATACCCTTCATGTGCCGGAATGACCACTATGAGTTCTAGGTGATATCTTTCAGCATGAAAAACTCCCTAGTTTTGTTCAAGGGACTCATGTACATGATCTTATAGCCTTACCGTGACAAGTTCATCATGGTCTTCATTGGCGACATCTTTCTGTACTCAGTGTCGATGGAGGTGTACTTTAAACACATGTGGATAGACTTGTATACATTCTAAGAGAACCAGCATTATGGTAATCTCTCGAAGTTCCAGTTTTGGATTCATGAGGTTCACTATCTAGGAAACATCATCTCAGTGCCTGGAGATGCGGTAGATATAATGAATATAGAGGTAATTCATTCTTAGGAGCCACATTAGACAATGGATGAGGTGTGGGTCTTATTACGTTTGATAGGTTACTATCGGAGTTTTGTTCCAAAGTATTCCATTATTGATGC
This sequence comes from Viscum album, assembly GCA_963277665.1. Lineage (NCBI taxonomy): Eukaryota > Viridiplantae > Streptophyta > Magnoliopsida > Santalales > Viscaceae > Viscum > Viscum album. The sequence continues at coordinate 1,101,387,818 of OY728157.1, forward strand.
ACCCTTATCTACTTTGAAATAGAAGAGACATCCCTTCTTTTGGACAGAGAAATGATTTCAGAGTTTCTAGTTTTTGAGGAGGAGACTGACTGGTACCCCAATCTTGAGACTACCTGAGGAGGGAATGGGTTATATAGTTTACTACGACGCATGGAGGATATGATTGAGTTGTGTCCTGATGCAGGAGAAAGTGGTGATTTCCTACCGCTCATGCCAGTTGAGGAAGAATGAGAAAAACTATTCAACCCATGACCTAGAGTTGGTACTAGAGTTATTTTCCTTGAAGATTTTGCGGCACTACTTGATGGGGAAATGGTTAACTCCGACCACAAGAGTCTAAGGTATATTATCTCCCAAAATATCGTGAACCTTAGACAATGGTGATGACTTGATTTCCTCTAAAACAATGACTTTTGAGACAATCTATACTCTAAGAAAGGGAAATGTGGTGGAAGACACACTTAGTAGTAGGAACAGTTTTCATCTGATGAGTGAGGTGATGAAGCATTTATCCATGATGTAGATATACATTGTGGATGATAATGGAAGAGCTTAACTTCATCTCTTGACTGTTACTCCCCCACTTTTATAGTATATTAAGGAGGAACAACCCATGGATGTTGACTTCAAGGCCTGGCGTGCTCATTTATCCTTAGTACTATATCTTGATGGATTTTCAATAGGTGGGGAGCACACCATCCTTTTCAGAGAGCGCACCATTGAACAAGGGATATTGCGGGAGGAGGTGTTGAGGTAATTTCACACACCCTCATGGCTGTATATCCCAGAGTGGTGAATATGTACCATGAACTCTGACATCAGTTCTAGTTTCTAGTGATGACGAGACCATTGGATGAGTTCATTTCATGATGCCTGACTAGTCAGCAACTAAAGGCTGCTCATCAGGTTTTAGTTGTCTTGACCCAGCCATGTGAGGTACCAGAGTGTAAATTGGATGGTATCTTGATGTTCTTCATGATGGGTTTATCATGTACTTCGAGGGGCCACAATTCTATTGGGGTGATCATTGACCGACTCCCCAAGTCTGATCACATCCTACCCATCTCGAAGCAGGGACTAGTAGAAGACTTGGGAAACGTCTACATCAAGAAGATATTACGGATCCACGGAGTTTCATCAACGATCATCTCATAATAGGACTCACCCATCAGATCCCGATTGTGGAAGGGATAATATGAGGATTTTGGGACATAGTTGTGCTTGAGAACCACTTTTCATCCCCAGATGGAAGGTCAGACAGAGAAGACCATACATACCTTGGAGGAGATGATTCGTGCTTGCATGAATGATTTTGGTCATAGTAGAGAGGACTGCCTGCAACTGTTGATGTTTTCTTACAACAAAAACTATCACTCCACGATTGGAATTGATCTATTCAAGGCCTTGTAATGGAAACCTTGAAGATAATCCATATGCTGGACAAACCTAGGGGAGTCGGCAGTCATGGGCCTGCAGTTGGTATGGGCTACCACCGAGGAGGGGAAGATAATCTAGGAGCGGATAAGGACTGCACCAAGTAGAATGAAGTATTATGGAGATAAGAGACAACGACCCTTGGACATTGTGGAGGGAGACCATGTATTCCTTATTTACTCACCTTGAAATGGGTTACAATAATTTTGTTGGGGAGGAAAACTATCTTCAAGGTTTATCCGAACCTTTATGATCTTGAGGAGTGTAGGAGAGGTTGCATATCATCCATCATTTCCCCCACGGATGCACCAGGTGCATGATGGTTTCCATGTTTCATAGATGAGGAGGTGCATGCATGATCCATCACTCTTCATGGATTGAGGTGAGTTGGAAATTGATGGTGGGGCGATTATTGCAGAGTTCCCGGTAGAGATAGAAGATTGATAGGAGCTGTTCCAATGTGGCCAGTCGATTCCTGTGGTGTGAGTTCGGTGGAAAAACAATAATCTCTAGGAGATCACATGGGAGTCATAGTCTCATATTAATCCTCAATACCTTCATATGTTTGATTTTTATTAGTTTTGGATTTCTTCAATGTACAACTCTTAGGTGGGGAGAATGTTATAGCAAGGAATGTTTGTGTAATTATTTTTAATTATATATAATTTTTCTCAGACCATAGGCTCTGAAAACACGTTATTCGAAACCAAATAGTGCCCGGAATGGAATTTTGATATTTTTTTAGGTACATTTCGTAAACTGACATGGGTGTTTTTTTAACTTTTGAATCGATGCTTGGATCAAATATACAAGGGAACCGTTGAAATCAGAGCACCAAGATTTTCTTATAAATGACTTTACATCGGCTGGAATGGGCCGAGTGGAAATGTAATTTTTGGACTTTTTGAGAAAAATAATAAAATAAATTAAAATAATTATTTTATTTCATTCTCACCATTGAGTGGAAGAAGACATTTTTGTGGTGCAATGGCGAGGTGGTGACGATGAACATTATTGGAGGGGAAATAATGTCTCATTTGAAACCACGATCCTATTTTATTAATGACCCATTAAACGTGGCTAATTTAATGGGAATAATTAATGGGTGCAGCGTAACTACTATTTATATTCCTTTTTTAAATTACAACATATTGGACTATAGGCGATTAAAAAATTTGGTTATACCATTGAGGAACTGCCAGTAGAATCCCTCTCCAACAGTGAAAAAAGAATGACATGCCACTGGATCATCATGGTCTTCGACATGTCTTGATGAACAGAGTTGAAAGTGATGTTGACGATAATGAAACCAAGAGGATGAATTCTTTAACATCGAATGAAAATGAGGTGGGGTTTTTATTTTTATTTCAATGTGCTTCCCTACTTATCTTTTTCTAGAAACGAAAAACACAGATCAACCCACGTACAAGTTGATCTAGGATTCATGGGTTTATGCAGCATTATGACTTTGAATATGTTTTTTTATCCAGGATTAAATCCTTGGATAAATTGTTTGAACATAAATTCTCGAACATCCCCTTGATATAAACCTCAAATGTGGAGGACCTGAGTAGACATGAACAAAGCCTGAGAACCTATGCTCATGCGTTCTGGGTGAGAGCATTCTCAAAGTGATGATAGTTCGATTCTGGGGCTTGTGCACGGATGGAGGCTACTTGAGGGACCTTATATCATAGATGGGTTGAAGAATATACCACCCAAACTACTACAGTTTCCCACAGAAGGGACCACCGACGCACTGATAGTGCCCTGCTGTAATAGGAAGTTGCGGTCGGATAGACACAATTGTTGGGTGATACAGTGACGAGCATAACATGGAGTGGGTGGCCTGGGTCTGAGCCACTGTGGCAGTGACATGCTGTTATCTATAAACAATGGATGTGTGGGCCCCACATGCATAGGGCTAGCTATAGCCATACACGGCTCGTCAGCTACCTCCCATCCTAGTGGCGCACCCCCAGTCTAACCCCCTGGCGGACTGAGTAAAGGCTGGCAGGACGTGCCCATAGCCCAGCAGGTCCGACTAGCAGCCAGCGGTCCGCACCAACACTAGAAGGCTAGACCCACGGTATTTGGGCCAGGTTGGCCTCGATTGGTGCCCCGGGTAACCTGGCGGGTTAGGCCCTAATCCATACTAGACCGGTCCAACGAGGCCTACTGGGCCTCACTTATTATCTAGGCCAGAGCAGACTGATCCTCACCCAAACTAAGTCAGCTCGAATCCATCTAATTAAACCATCATAGGAGGCACCCTAGGGCCGGGTTGGTAAGGTTGGTCTAACTGGGTTGGACTGGGCCCTTTCACAACCGGTCCCATGTTTACTAAAACATTCGTATCTTGAAACCGTGTGTATAATTGACGAGATATTTGTGGCTTTGGGACCCTCTTAAAGATGTAGATCGTTTGGCATGATTTGTGGTGAATTTAATGATAGATGAGTTTCAATGAATGGATTGAGGTGCGGTTCTACCAGACACGTTGTGTACAGAACCCTAAGATTGTATAAGACCTGAAGACATTCAGACCATAACCCAGTAGGAAGAGACTATGTGTGAATCTGCAGGCCCATGCTAGGGAGAAGATATGTGTGAACCTGTAGATTCAAGGTAATCGATAAAAAATTTACCTTAGTTCGGCCAAGGTGAGAAGCAGCTCTGTGTGACCTGACATACCCACAGAGGGGAGCGACTCAGTGTGACCCAGAATACACATAGTACTCATCGAGGATGAGTACCAAAGTAGTCCATGGTTAATGGGAAGTGGCTATATGTGACACAGAAGGCCCACTGTACTCGATAGAGGGGGAGTTATCCAGCACCTGAGGAGTTCGATGGTTTGAATTATGATGGTACTATCACAACCCTAAAATATAACTGGCATGAGATGCATCATCTACTTTTTGCTATGTGGTTGAGGTCGTTCATGGTGGTATTTCTTATGTGGTTTTTTGTGTTCTGGTTTTTTATCCATGGATTATTGAGATATCTTCTTGGCTCTCTGGGTCCCTTGTGAGTATTTTTATAGTCACCCTTGCGTGGGTTTTTCCCTGACATGTTTTTCTTGGTGCATATGATCCATGTTTTGACAGAGGAGCTCATAGTGATAGGACAGACAAACCCAATGACGGCGGACTTGGTTGCCTTGGATCTAGTGGGTCCCAGTAGGACTGGACGGGTTACACATACTAGTTCAGCTTCTAGTAGATTCACTAATCACATAATTATGAGGTGTTTTACATGGTTTTCCATTACTGTTTCCTTTTTTACATTGTTGTTTTCAATTCCATGTTGGGTTTGTATTCTAGCCCAGTTACTTTCACATGTACCTGCACATAGTATTTTCTAGTGGTATACTTGTTTCCCCTTTTAGTGTGTTTGAAAGTGGTTGTGTGTGTGTGTGTATAGGTTTAAACGCAATGCCTTACCTTTTTTGGAATATTCCTTTTCAGTGCTAGTCTCCAACCCTTGGCCTATAGAAGGTGAGCATGGGGTAGTCACGACACGAGCCTCAAGGTATGGGTCATGAAAATAATCTAATACAAACTATAATTAATATGAACCCCAAAACCCAGGGTTTTTGTTTTTATATATTTCATTATCATATGATACAAGTTATTATATGCTAAAGAATTAAATATATTTTTTATTCCTGGTAAACTAGATACACACATGATTCACATATTGAATTTGTAAACACAAGTTACAATTCAATTTTATCAAAAATGAAATATTCAATGAAAAATACTATTTCATATCAATAATTTTACACTTCACAGATTTCTTATAAAAGAAAACAATATACGGGTGATCTCAAATTCATAGAAATGGATAATTAAAATAGAAGCTATGATGAATTAATAATAATAAATGATATGGATATGTAATTTATTGAATACACATGCTATTAAAATAACTTCCCTATAATGATTCTATAAGGAATAATTAATATGAAAAAGTAAATAATTAAACAAAAAATCCATTTAATAAATAACCTGAATATTATAAATGGATAATGGATAATTAATATTGAAAGGTAAGAAACTTAAAAAAAATTCCATTATCTCAATAATCATAGAATTAAATACACCCAATGAAAATATCTTTGTGAAAATATCATTGATAATAATTAATAAATTATAAATGAAGGAAATTCATAATTATTGGACATCATGATAATTTGAATTATGAAAAACCCATACTATCGTTACATTCATCATGATAGTTTAAAACTTATAGGTAGGTATACTGCATAAAACTATTTAATTAATGCTTTCAAAATAATTATTCTCACGAGAATAATGATGGGTCGATGGGATATCACTAACGAGGCTACACCGGTATCTACATATCAAAATAATTATATTTATAACAAATAGTCAATTTAATTCAGGAAAAATACTTCTTGCCAATATATATATATATTAATGAAAGAAGAAGTATTATAGATATTTCCCCATTTAATCAAATGACATTAAAATTAAAACATAGTGTGTATAAAGTAGGTATGTTTTTTTAATAAAAATTTTTTCAATTAAGAATATGGATATTTGGGATAAATTTAATGTCAAATTACCATAAGAAAGGGAATGTTCTAAGGGAAATTTAGTGATTGTAATAATAAATCTTGATATTTAAAATAAATACATTTCATTTTATAAAAGATCGTCGATCATCGTTAAGAAGAATAAGGATGGAATCTATACAATATATCCCCAATGGATTATGTGTAAAATAAATGGTTTATATCATTTATGAATAGAAAATACCTTAAAATTTTATTAAAATAATTTTTATTGAAAACAGTTGTTTCATTTGAAAAAAAAATCATTTTAAAAAAATGTTCAAAAAAATTAATAAAATATTATTTAAATTAAAGTATAACATTTATTAAATAATTTTCAAAACATATTTTGTTCATGATGGTATAATATTTTTACATTACGAGTATGTTAAAATATTGATTAATTTAAAATTATTTATACAAACCAAATGTGCCTTTTTTTAAACATAAATATTCCATTGAAACTTTTTTAATAACATAAAAATGATTAATAATGAATATGATAAATAATTTGAAGAAGTTTTAAATTTTTCTTAATAACATTTTTAGAAAACATGGATTTGGAATAATTCATATTTTTTCCCGAATAGTGAAATAATGTCATTGTTTTATAAAAAAAAATTTCTCAATTTCATTAAGTACCAAAAACTATAAATTGGTACTATTACATGAAAAAATCTTCAATAAAAATAATATAATATAATGAAATGGTATTTTCAGAAAATTTATTTATAATTTTCTTTAACTAAAATTCATGAATAAAAAATTATGATTTGAATGAGATTGTAAAATACACTATTACATTGTCCGTAACACAAAAGTGAAAAATAATAATTGATTCAATTATGTGTGTCAAATTTATGTAAAATAAATAATGATTAAATAAAATATAAAATAAAAAAATTATTAGAAACATAATATTATAATATCCACGATAATGTTGAAGTAATGTAACTCAATAGAACGAAATTGACATTATAAATTCCTTACCACATGGTAAATTTTAGGTCAAATTTTAGTAGATAAAGTCATTAAAATTAATGATTAAAATAATTTTAATTTTTAATAAATCATTGAAGAACATGTAAAATGGGAATTATATGAAGAATATAAAAGAAATTAGTTGTATAAAATTACTATATCTTTCAATGAAGGGAAATTATGACGAAGTCCATTACCACGTGGTAACATTCGTATTAAACCTCAATTATAATTAATAATTCAAGTTGAAACATTGTTTATCATGAATAATCCATGATTCAAGATATTTATTTTAAAATAGTTTGCACGTACAAGATATATAATAAATTAGGTTCACAACATTAAAATATGCCCCATTGAAGTGAGATTGAGATTAGATCCCTAATCATACATTTCATTTTTATAGAATTTCATTTATCCAATTTTAGAGAGGATATAAAAAATATATAAACAAATAATTGAACCAAATTAGTCTTTATAATATCATATTTAATTCTTTTATAACAACTTATCACCCATTCTTTAATAATACTTCACTATTTTAAATGTTTTTGTGTTAATTGCCTTCTATTTTCATCCATGTTTTTCCATGAAAGATCTGGTTCATGATCATATAATATAGGTCCATAATATATATTATAATAATCATAAAATAATTATTATATTTATATATAAATTATGATTTTAATACTAATAATTAAAAATGGTTTTGAGATATAAAGTATGTTGCGTTCATGGAGAAGGTTGGGACAACATATGAATGGGTAATGATTCCATTCTTCAACCACCATTATGGAATTTTGGACTGTAGTTTGTTACCATAAAATAGGGTAATAATATCATAAATACCATATTATTTATTTTAATGTAATTATATATATCATCCATATGGTGTTTTGATTAATAAAGAGTCACATGTCTTTTAGAAGGCAGTAGTATGCACATACATGAATGAGGTTATAATCATCATATGTGTGAAATGGTTTGCTATAGAATGATACATTATAATAAAAAAATTATATATATGTCACTAATAGGAAAATTATTCCATTTCTATTACATTAATACATTAAATTTATACTTATTACCTTCCATGTAAAGTATCACTAAAAAAGGTATCACATCACTTGGCAAGGTGGTAGATCATCAAACACCTGAGTGATGTTATCATATTCTATTTGGAATTAAATGTAAACACTTTATATATGATATAATGAATTAATAGTATTATTATGTTATAAAAATTATATATATATATATATATACCATATATCTAAAAAAATACCGAACCATGAGATGTGTTGGAAGAAAACCTGTCACATTTGTTTCCCATACACACGAGTGACGTTATCATCTGATATTTGAGGGAAGAAGATTTGGTTATTGCCCATGAACAATACAAAATAAATTATCAATATTATGGAGATATTAGTTTTATTGTATAATAATAAATTTGTAATATATGAATAACGTTTGAAATAAAATTAAAATAAAAAGGCATGGTTTGGAATTTTACCTATTGTCAGACTGCCACTTTAGGATTATACATAATAGTTTTCTTAGAATGGATTTATAGAAAAAATGATTCTAGTATTATGTGATCGAAGTTTTTGATTTATTTTGGAATTAATTTTATGAAAAAAAAATGTTTTATGTCTGAATAACAAATGAGAGTATGTGGAATTTTATAATTCTGGTGAGTAGAACACATGGAATTTCTTAAATAATGACCGGATACCCATAAATTCTATATGCCCCAAGGGTAGAAATTGTAATATTATTTATTAATTGAAATTAAAAGGTGAATATAATTTAATAAAATATATTTTGAAGAAGTTTTATAATTATTTTTGATTTTTTTATTTAAGCACCCAGTAAACCAATTTTTAGCTTAACCACATCAATACATTATTAATTTTTCACAATTAATTTTTTTAAAAAATAATTAAATTTTTTTTATTGTATAAAAATAAATATTATTATAGATTTGAATACATTTTTTTAAATTCCATTTAAATAACTGTTCAATTAATAATTTAAATTAATCTCACACTTGAGATGGGGAAGTCGGTTTTTAAAGGAATAATATTCAATGTTTAATGAATTTTTTATCGTAAAAGTTAATATGGAAATTAGTCTGATAAATATAATAATATTAATATATATATATAATTGAATAAATTTTACTTTAGAAATAGTTTTAAATATAATTTTCTCTTTAAAAAATCTAAAAAATTAGTAGTTTTCAATTAGAAGTATAGTTTTTCTGTATTCATTGAAAAATAATACTTATAAGAAAAACGATAAAAATTTTCCCATTGATAATTTTTTTATGTTGATATTAAAAATAATTTTCATTTTATAAAATAAATTTCTTAAATGTGTTAAAAATAAATTTTATGTTATGTGCACAAATCACGAATAACTGGTCTTTTGGGAAAAAATAACAGTTTTAAGAAAACAATTGTTTTTATTTGAATTGATTAATAATTTTTTTATAATAAGTAAAACAGAAAATAATTTTTAATTTTTTTAGCATAATTCAATCAATTGATGATTACTACTAGGATATAGTGATCATGTTTAAAAATTATTATAATTGAGTGTTTTTTAGACTCGGTGTGAAATGCATCCAAAGCTAACAAAAAGACCAAATTTATTAAAATATAAATATATCCTAAATTAATATGATATTATATTTTAGTATAATAATATAATTACATGCCATACACTCTATAAAAATTTATTTTTATATTTTAAAATATTTGTGTGTTACATGTTATAAAAGAAAAATTATATATTATAAAATATAAATAATATTTGTTTGAAAAAAATAAGTATGTATTTTATATCAGTATGAAAAATAGTAAAAATAATAGAGTAATGAAGTAAAAAATTTAGAGGTTCCTTTTAAACCTCCCATATATTTAATAATGTGATTTACATAAATTTCCTCCCTTAAAAAAGGATAATCCATAGTTTTGAGTATTTCTTGAATGTCTGAAATCATCACAAGGATAGATCCAAAAAATACATATTCCCCTTTAGAGGGTCCAATAAATAAGTAATCAATAGGTAAATTTATATTATTATATTATAATAAAACCTTTTAATGGAAACAATTTTTAAATAAGTGAGTATCAGTACAACATAAGTGAATGTTGGCTTCAATCTAGCCATAAAGAATTTGTGGTAGGTGGAAATAAGTATTCCAATATCATTTTAAATGGAAATAATAACACCAATATTTCTCTCCCCATGCACAGTCACATCAATATTAACATTAAAAATCCATAAAGTGTGAGGACACCAACACTAAAGAAAATGATGTTATATGTGGTGGTTGTTTTTAAAAAGGTCGGTGATAAAACCTCCACACATGATGGTGCAAGGAATCATCTAACATTAGACTCACCCATTTATAATTAGTTTCAATGTACTCATGCGAATTGATTTATAGAAATGGGTATTATAATTTTAGAATTTATTTTATGAAAAAAGATTATTTGAAATTTTTGTAGAAGTATAAACCATTATAAAATATTTTATATTATATAGTGTTATCTTAAACCACTACCCAAATTAAATGTACAATAAATTAATAAAACTGATGCTATTGTCCCAAAGAATCCAAAATGACATAGAAAAAATAATAATAAACAAAAAAATGAACAAAAAACATACTCATAAAAAGAACAAAAACATAACAACCCCAAAAATATTGTAACAACTTGACTTTTAGCTAACTAAATTATATATTTAATTGAATAAAATATGTTATAGTTAATGATTTTAGATAAAAAATATCCTCTAAATCCAATTTCAAGCATCATTACTACACTATGAAATAAGATCATCTTTACCTCAAAATACACTCCCATATCTTGACATATGTGTTCTGTTTCTCTTGAAAATTAAATCATGATTTATAACTAAATTTCAACATAAAACCAATAATAATTTGAATACAAAATGATTAAGAAATTTGGTGATTTACATAGTTAATCAAACCATCCATCGTTGAAATTTCACTAGGGATAAATATAATCAAATTATCATATAATTTAACCAATGAATTCTATAGAGAAATGACTGTAGAATCAGTTAGATATAAATGAGTCCCTCATTTCTTAATTATGCTCCCCCATTTCGGAATTGTGTTCTACATCAAAATAAATGTCATCATAACATATATATGTAAGGAGTAACTACAACCCATAGTATATTTTATTTAAATACCATGGGACTTACCAAATACCTTGGATGGTAATAGTCTAGAATCCATCACATTCAGACGACAAGGGTTTTTATTCCCATAGACCTGACAAACTGGATCATCTTGGGAGACTGGGATGGGCTACATAAGATGAACCTCCAACAGTTGGTTTTTAACTAGTAAATCAAATGTTAGTCAAATTTAATATATTATGTATAAAAAATTTGGAAACTGACAAGAAATTGTAGGCCTAAGAGAGAAGAAATATATTAAATACAACATTAGATTTTATAATATGTTTGTATTGATTATTGACATTATAATTATCAATAACTCGAATTGTTTTATAAAATATAAAATATATTTTTTATCAATTAAAATTTCATGATTTTAAATGAAAATTTACTTTGATACCATCACTATCATAATTATAGCATTATAGTAGTTGTTTCTTTGAACCATTAAAAATAAAAAAATTTATGCCCCAATGTGTTTGGTTGGATCATTAACATAACTCCCAACTGAGTTTTTATGAACATCCATAATATACATTAACTGGGTGACTTGGGGAGATAAAGTCAGTTTCTATATTAAATAGATATAATGAAACTAGTATATGAAACCCATAATATTACCTTAAAAATTATACAACTATCTAAAATACTAACTTTGTGGGTCAATTTCATGAAACATTCTACGAACATGAAGTTTTTGAGAAGAATTTGTTTTCATTTAATGAAAATTTTTCTCATAAAAATCCAAGAATAAATAATTGGATGTTTCATATTAATATTTTCATTTTCATATCCATAACATGTGTATTCATATAACTAAAATGATATTAGTAGAATAACATGTTACTCAGTACTATGTACATAATTGGGTAAGGGATATCAACAAATAAATTGTGCCACTCTCTATGTCCCCCTCAATATACTTTATCATATATTTAATGAGTGTTTGATATTTTGCCATTTAAATCATTCCCCAATCACCATTTAAAATATTTCTATTTAATACCCAATTTTTTTTAACATCCACATCCATGTGATATGATTTGTGATAGTCATGTGATATAATATATGTATAATCAAATTAATTTCTAAAATATTTGAAATTAATTAATTAATTATATACAATTAAGGAATAATATTTTAAAATTGAAATTATATGTCAGTGAAATACATCAATATTTTATTATTTAGGCATATACATACAATTAGTATATGTAATATGATAGTTATTTGGATGAGTTTCATAGTATCTTATAATTTGTATAAATGGACCCCAACATCATCTGTGGGGACCCCATAATAATCAAAGTGTAAAACTATCTTCAATCCATTCATATTCTAAACATATGAACTATCTATTCTCTTATTAGTTGTAATATATCTATGAAATTTTGTCATAAATAATTCAATATTAAAAAAAGGTGCAATAAATTTATTCAAAATAAAATATGTTCCTATAGATGTTAATCTACAATATCCACATGATGAAATCTGAGTGACCACATTTTTCCTTGTTGTAAGGGAATGATGTACGGAACCTTCTAAATTTAGAAAACAATTATGAGATACTTATGAGAGGGAGATGGATGTATTTCCTAAAGATGATGGATGAGAAATATAGTGTGTCCCAAATTATTCATGGAGGCATCCCAAGGGACCTATATCAAACAATGATGAAATCAAAATTCTTTGGGGGATATCAACATGAAGGTAACTACAATCAATGTTTCACTTATTCTTCTGAATTCCTATTATAAAAAATTAAAAATAAATTCAAAACAAATATTTAGACTTATTTATGTTGTAATAGAAATGTATAACTGAAAATATATTCAATGATTTGAAATATATAACAATCTTAGGTTTGTTAATTAATAAGAGTACAAAAAAATAACATTTAAATTTTCAAAATTAAAGTACTTATGAATAATTTGTTGAATTTTGTATAATATCCATTTTAATTAAAATAAATAAATTTTTACATAGGTATTTGATAATTTAATGGATGAGTGAGAGAAAAATCATGTTTTCCATCAATCATATAACTATCATTATCCATCATTTCTTATTATTCTTCATCCACCAGGGTAACACTAGTATTTTTAATATTGTGTAGACAAAAATTCAATTTATTAGGTTTTAATGTAAGATTTAAAATGATACAATTAGTATCATATATTATACACATCTTTTTTATGTCAACAACTATACTCTATCCCTCATCAATAAATTCATAAATATAATATACCATTTTTATATAAAATGTGATTATATAAAGATCATGTACATCACATTCACCATCATCTATTGAGTGAGATAAGTCCATAGACCCAAATGGCGAGGAATATATTAAAATAACCATAGTTATATAGACCCACATATATTTGAATAATATAACTAAAAACTAACCTGTGTTCTTTAATTCAAGAATATAATTCAATTTTATATTGTATCCAAATTTGAAAACTATAAATATAGAATGAATTTGTGTATTTAAATCGTTTTACTAATCATCTGTATTAAATTAGAATCCATTTAGATTCTAAAATTTTATACTCTTATCTATAATTAGAGTTTCAGAAGACATAAACATTAAATTCTATGAAAAATCAACATGAGTATTTGTATTGAGGAATAATAATATGTCATGTACATTACTATATATTTAAAAAATGTATTTTAGGAAAATAAACTTGTTTATTGCAGTATTTATGATTATAAACTATGTGTAATCTATTTTTTTATGGAATGTGTAATCTATTCTAAATGATCTTTATTAACATCTTTCCTTATATCATTCCCATGCACCAGTTCACTTGTATCTTAATATCATAAATAAATTAATCTATTATTTCAATATTCAAAAGCACATATCAATGTGATTTAAATATTTCAATTTATTTTAGGAAAATATTTTAGATCCTCCTAACTAGTCTCTAAATACATGAAAATATAGTTTATTTCCAATGTAGTTGAGATTAAGTTGATATGTCATGAACAAGTCCAAATCGTTTGAATCTTGTCCCAATATCATTAAAGAATATAAAAAAAGGTAAGACACTTCAATGCAAGGTAATATTAAAAAATAGTTCATTTTGGTTGAGATTAATTTTTCATATATGATATCAAATGTCAAGTATTTTGTTACATAAAATGAATATAACATAGTAATGTAATTAAAAAAATGTCAATAATGTTTTACTTAAGATGAAAAACATATAAATAAAGAACTTATAAATTATATAAAGTCATCAATAATATACATGTCATCCTAATTTAGATTCATCAACTAAATTTATAGTTAGATTCATCTTGATTATGAAAAATGGTGGATGGAATATCATTTACATTGAATATTATTTTAGTTAAAACATATCCTCTTGATTATCAATATCAGTTAGGTGAATATTATTCCCAAAAAAAAATTAATTCACATGAATTATTTGAGAAAAACTATATTAACATTTTCATGTATGTTTTTAATGAAATTATAATGATATAAACTACTATAACAAAATATATGAAGCATGAATTTTCAATCCAAGTGACATATGATTCATTAAGTCAACACACCTTGAGATTTCACTTGAATACCCATTATATACATTCATATTTTTTAAAATTTTATGGAATATATCTTTCAAACTAATTTACATTTCATGAATTGTGAGATCATATATTCCCTTTTCATCTATAAATATTTCATTCTCTATATTCAATGATTAAGAGTACTTTTTATAATTTGAATTATTATCAATTTTTAGTACTGAAAAATTAATGTAAAGATTAAATTATCACTATTTTTTGAACATTAATAATAGAAATATTATGAAGAAATATATTAAATTCGCAAAATTGATGTTTAAAGAATATAAAATATTTATTCACTTGTTTTGTTCTGATTTCAATGAATGATTCACATCCTAATTGAATCTAAATATCATTTAAATTATGTATATTATTAAATTAATATATAACATTTACTAGTTATAACAATAATTTGAAACCTGTCAACAATGTCAGAATTGGTATATGAATAATTGAACCATTTATTTGTTACTTGATTAAACAAATCATTGAGATGCATTGAGAAATAAGTGATGACATAAAAAGAACTATTATTTTGTTAGGAAGTAATTCATGCTCAAAATCAAGGTTAAAAATAATAAAATCATTCCCCACATAATTTTTCCATCTAGATAAGTTCCCTTTTACAGAAATTTCCTTAATGGTTCACATTAGAGTAGTGTGCATTTTGAACATTATTCTAAAATCAGCATTAGATGTCTCGACACCGTTTCTCTATAATTGATACAATTCCTCAACTAGAGTAAGAATGAATTAGTCATTTTCATTATAATTATTTTTTATATGAATAACAATCCAAGGGATAAGGGAATGTTTTTCCATACACATCCATGAAGGTATATTGTAAGGGATAAGAAAATACAATGAACACTACAACTAGTTCTCAATGTCATGAATTAATTGATTCCTCTATCATCCAATCCCAATTTCACATTTCATGGATCAAATGAGAAATATTGATGTAATAAATCAATGGTATTCCTAGTTATTTCATTATTGGTTTTTATCAATAACCCATCATTATAATTATCCATCACATTTCACTATATTTTATTGATGGTTTTTTATGAAACGAATAAAATTTTTAAAACTATTTTTAATTGACAGTAATGTATATCTTCTAAATGAGTGTTATATATATATATGCTTTATCATAATTTTATATTTATTCATAAATCCAAAAATTTCTCATTAAAACTGTTCTATATGATGATTTTTATAAAAAACATATATACTTGTATCCTCTTTCTGATAAAAAAATAATCATTAGGAAATGAATATAGTTTAATATATTTCATACCAATCATTGTAAAAATATTATCATATCTTAAAAAAATTAGGGATCTTAACATCATGAAATTTTTTATGAAATAATTCTAATAACATGGGATATTTCATATTTTTTACTTTTTTTATAAATATATTGTGGTATATATTTACTAGAAAAGACATTTATTTATAATTTTCACATCTCTTAAATAGTAATCTTGTCAAATATATTAGTCTATGTATTATCTAGATGAGGATCAATTGAAATGTTACAATATTTATATAGTTTTCCTATAATTTTAAAAACATCATTTTTCATGTTAATTTGTTTATATCACTCAACAAGTTGAAGGGATATATTTTGATGCATATTATGTTTATGAGAATTACCAAAACATTCATTTATATGGTTCTGAATTTAATTTTTTATTTTCGCTGAAGGTGAATGGTCATTCTATAGACTGATAACTATTGTTAATATTTCAATAATGTGTGATTCTAATTTCCAAAACCAATACATATATTATTTAAGGAATCTAATTAAAATAATGTTTTTATCAACATTATGAATATTTAACCATATTCTATGTTTACATTTACTAGATGAACATATTAAAGTCCAATCTATAGATCGATTGAAAAAAAAAATTATTCAAAATCCTCCAAACACATAAAATACTAATGTGTGTTCTTAGATAAAGTGATCCACATTTTATTCAGATGTAATATATTATGTACACATTGATAATTAAAAAACACATTTTTAATATTATATCATTTAAAGAGTAATTACTAATTTATTTGAAATAAAAAAAATTCTATTAGTTTAGGCTATAAAATGAAAATTAATTTCCAAGAATATGACTTATCTAAATTATTCATAGGAATTAACAAAATCATAACATAAATTTTTTATTAAAATATCCTAAAATTTAATGAGAAATTGAAATAAGTATATTTTTATATGGGGGTCCAAATCTACATAATATCATCAAAAAATTATTTATCACAACCCTAGTTTCAATGGAATTCTATTAGTGATGAAAGTGGTTTATAATGACCTATTTTCACAGACATTATATCAACTAAATAAGTAATTTTATTAATTTTATGGACTATTTTATACATAATTGTATATCAATATGGGTCTTATTCATTTTCATATAAATGAAATGATGAATCCATTTTGGTCTCATATTTTCATATACATATATAAATCATTAGAATATAAGGAATTTACATTTTTTTCGTGACATTTTCAAATGATTTTAATCAAAACAATTGTGTTAATTGAAATATCCTCTCAAATTTATATCAACACTATATAACCTAGAGTAATGGATGTCCATGCCAAGTGAGAATCATTTTTATGATTGTTTTCATGTAATCAATGACCATGAATTCCATGGTTATCTAGTAAATACCTATAAAAAGAAGTATTTATATAGTTTATGTAATTGTTACTCCTATATAAAATTAAATGAAATACATTTTTTTTGGAAAACCAATATTGATCAAATATTATACTATATATTATAATGCCAGAATTCAAAAAAATCTCTAGGAAATATCTTCTATCATGTTCTATAAAGTAATAAAATTAAAAATCATAAATTATCATCATTTGTTATTCAATAAAATTATATTATATCACATTTCATTAATGATAAATTATTCTAATATTTTTAAAAGTAATAAATATTAACGAAATTACCAATGTTAATATATGTGCTAAATATCATTATGGGATTTATTAAAAAAAGATAAAATAAACATTATTCAAAACCCAAAAAAAAATTATATTAACATATGATAAAATAAAGAATTTGTAATTGAGTTAATAATTATATATTTCTATAAGCATAAAATTCAAACACTAACTGAAAAATGTTTATAATACATATCATATATTATGAGTTTATTGGGTAAATATTCACAATTAAAATCATGATATACAAATATTAGTCATGTTTCTCTATATAAAAAAAATAATATTATGGATTTTAAATAATTCATTAAATAATGATTATAATATGAATATATGTCACACTAATTTTAAAATGCTTATATTATATATCATATATCTTTAATTAATTTAGTATATTTTAATATGTCACCTAAAAATGAATTAAAATCAATGCAAATGATTTTTTTCAAAAAATAATCTACATAATTATAGTTAAATTAATATGTACTTCATTGTATAAGCTCATAGAGGTAAATAATTTATTATAAACTCTAATAAATAAACTATTTTATAGATTTTTATACTAAAAAATACAAAAATCATAATGTTGATTAAAATGTGACATTAGATAAGAGAGTTATGTAACTCATAATGCTGATGTTGTGTGATGATCAATGATAGAATATGGAATGGGGGGAAATAGTTTAGTGTAACGATATGGGGTTGAGGGTTCCATACAGTGAATGTGAGATTAGTAGTATAATGGGAGGGGAAAATATGGTTGACCGATGCAATGATGTGTTTAATGTGGGATGACAAAGGGGCTTGGTAAATATGGAAGGGGATACTTAAAGGGAAATGGGAAAGAGTGTAAATCCTCAAACCTTCACTTCATTATGAAGTACACTAAAATGATATGTATTCATTTTAATTAAAGACATCCAGAAATGAAAAATGATATTTTACACTCTAGGAATGTTGTGGGCATAGGTTTTGGAGAAATAAGAATTACTTAAAATTCATTATAGTTGTATAAAAATTAAAAAAATAACTAATTCTATTCACAAGGGTTAACTCCAAACACAAATTCAAACATCTTATAACATCTAAATTTTATATGATAATTATTTTTAATTACTCAAGGAGCATAAAATTTCTGAGATTGGTGTTTTAAAAACAATAAAAATCCGGTTTCAAAATTCATTTTTAAAATAAAATTATTAAATATCTTTTTGAAACGTACATTTGAAATAAATTTTGAAAATATTTTTGAAAAATAAAAAAACTTTTTAAAATACTATAACTATTTAAAAAAATATTCATTGTTATAGTCTGGAAAATAATCTTGTTATTTTATTAAAAAATAATAATGACATATTAAAAAAACCATGTGTCCATATGCTAAATTGATGGTTTTCTTGGAATACCAACATTCTAAAAGGATGGGTTCAGTCCCCGTTTTACTATCATGTTTACAAAGATTGAGCACAAAATTATATAAATCCATTTTATTCTTTGACTAAAAATTTATAAATTTTACACTAGTGTTTTTTCATAAAAACATGGAAACAAATTTATATACATTTTTTTATTATATATATTTATTTATGTATTTATAAGAAGACATCAGTTGGACTGAGAATAACAAAATCTAATGAGAAATATTCATTTCATGGTGTCTTAATTAATGATTAAATAAAATCCATGTAGTCCATTCATAAAACTCAAAATACCTATTTTTTTAAAAGTAGTTCCTATAAAGGAATGATTTATTCAAAAGACATACATATATATATTTACACAATTAATATAACTAGTGCATATTTTTTAAATTCATGATATGTCATGATATATAGGTGATGGACATATCTAATGGTATGCATGACATTAATTTACAAACATAATTATTTTTCACAAAAACCTATAGCATTTTTCTTAAAATCTATATTTTGAACTCCTAAAAATGTTTTCATTATTTTTTGGAAAGACAAATAAAATATAATAAAATCAAATACCCTGAAAATTAAATGTTAAAAAATATGAAAGTAAGGTTTTATTGTTTTTCATACATCATAAAACATATCAATATTTTAAGATAAGTGAAAATTTTTAATTGTTTTTATAATGTTACATAGAATCATAGATGAATTTATTTATCATAAAATGGATTTCTGTGTATATTTTTATTGAAAGATGAATCTTTACAAAAATTATATTGAATTGGATCTTATAACAATGAATAAAATCCAATAATGCTTCTATAAACATTTCAAGATAATATTCCGGACCATATATTTTAAGAAGGTATAAACAACGATTGTGATTGGTATTTGAAAATACTATGGAAGAGAATAGTTTTTTTTCTTGGTTCATAAATAGTTTATATGAAATAGGGAATATAATTCTATCATATTTATAAAAAATTACATTACTATAAAAAAATAAAAAATATTGTTTGGCGTTGTGTTTTTTTGGCCTAATAAGAGAGGAAAAAAATTAGAATATATTTTATATCAACATGTAGAATAGAGATTTGATGCTTAGGATTGTGTTTCATTCATTTCTTATGATTTGTAACTGATGAGATGATTATATTTAAAATGATATAAATAGATATATATTTATATATATATTTTCATATATTTTGGGAAGTACATAGATTAAGGAGGATTTCTATGTAGGTGAAAATATAAGGCTTATGGGTAAATTCATAGATATTTTATGCTTTTATAACATAAATATCAAATATTAGATATTGTGGAGAGTTTTAGTTTTTTCATGGTGATATGGTTCATATATTTTTAATAATATTATATTACTTTGATATCATGTTTCAAAATTTAGATTCCTCTTCAGTTATACAAAAAATACGAATTGGGCTACTGTTGATAGTTGTAGTTGAGATGAGAGTTTATCAACACTAGAATAATTAATATTTATCATTGTTTCACTCAATTGAATAGAGGTTGAAGACTTTGGGACGAAATAGATAGCCCTAATTATATTAATCGAACAATCCTTTTTTGATCCTAAATTGTTTTTTCATTCAGCATTTTAATGGTATAAGTTAGAGTGCTTATTTATGTCATAAGTTATCACCCAAGAAACTCAGAAATGAATCAATAAACCTTATTCACCATTCAGATGGGAATCCTTCCCAAACAATGCGTGTAAAAAGTTTGAAATATGCCTCCCATTATGCGTCAAAACATCAATCATACACCAACTTTCTTGTTATCGATCTATCCTCCAACTATCTTGGGTTATTGCCTCATACATGGGGTAGGCTCCTATTATCTCCTCCTACTATTCTGGTTTTCTTAGTTATCCATTATATGGGTTCTTTATCTTATATAAAATAATGTAAAACATCAATATAACCTAAAATATTATTAAATTATAACTATGATATTTTCTAATTACAAAAACCAAACCACAATTACCTTAATAGAATATTACATCATAATAAATTTTTATTAATTCGGTTTCAAATTAAATTTGAGTACAAATCATATTTTTATTCTCAATTAGAAAATGAGAAATAATTATTGTTTTTTAAATATTATTAAATACTGTTTCTTCAGCACATCTTCCAAATCATATACATATACATTTATCCTTGACCTGTAAAAAATATAATTCAATTACAATTTTTTTTCATACTAAATAATAATAGTGAAACAACACTAAGACTTATCAAGACTAAAAATATCTTTTTTTAATTAATTGTAATTTAAATTTCATATCATGTTCTATTCACCAAATGAATATTGTCCTTCTCACTATCACCATTAGAATAAATTTTCAAAGGTTATTTTTTATAATGGTCTGAAAAAGATTCTATAAAAACATGACTTGAGTATTAGAAGACACACACAATATTCAATGTTTTTTCTTACAATAGGTTGGTTTTTTAGATTCATATCACTCTTTACACTTTTTAATCATTATAAAAATATATTTTCTAATAATGGGATATACATGAGTATTTTGTTATACATTGGGTCTAATTTTTCTAACCATAAGGGACATAGTTGGCTTACTATCACTAATAGGGATGTTTTTGAACTCGATATTATATGGTAATGATTTATTTGAGTCAATAGATAAACAAAAAAAATTATTATGGTCTTTACATTAAAATTAATGTTAAATTATAATATTTATATAAAAAAGGTATAATATCGCGGGTTCTATCTTTCTCAAACCCCTATCAAAATTAATTCATCTTCTTTCTTTTGCACATACACCCTACAAACACTAGGTATGAGTTCCAACAATTACATATTTATTACATAATTTTTAATTAAATGAATTTTCATCAAATCATTCTTGCATTTACTAATATCTATAATTATACTTATATTCCTGGAAAAAAGGATCCCTTCCTAGGATAGTGATTCTCATGGAGACTTCATATTCTATTTCTTATTTTTCCCATTTTGAACTTATATGAGAGGGGTTATATTTATATAAACAAAGAAAAATAGTTCTTATGGATGTAAATTGATTATAAAACACCAAAAGTTCCTTTTGGAATTGATTCATTAGGTTAGTCTAACTAACTCATATAATAAAAATTGAAATTCATTTTTTATTCCTCCTCAGAATCATTATATAAAAAAATTAAAAGATAAATCATAAATAATACATAAAGGTTTCCCTTTCCTCCTATTCATAAAAATTTGCGAGTGATTTGTATTGGTTTGACAAGGTAAATCATTTTCATATTCCTTCATGATACTTTTCTCAGTGTTATTTGTAATAAATCTTTGACTGCTGGAGTTCATAATAGACAAATCCCGAACCATGATAGAATCAATGTATGTGAGATGTGTAAGATATGTTATAATGAAATTATATGATAATAATAATGAATTCATAAGGATGATACTCAATGAATTGTGAATTTATGATAATCACAACAAGTAACTCAAAATGAATGGATAATGGATTTTGTCGAGTTCTCCGTCCTTCTATCTAAAAATTGAAGAAAAATGTACTTTCAGTAATAATTGATACGTAACCTAATGAAGTGTTATAATTTTTCAAAATTATCTATAATGTAGCTATGATACAAAATGTAAATCCCCATACCCACACTTCTTTGTTCTGTATATAAAAATGATGTGTATTTTTTTCAATGGATAGATGAAAATGAAAAGAACCATTTACATCTCAAGACCTTTTCTGGTATAGATTTTAGAGAATTAAATTGTACATTACAATTATTCATATTTTACAAAACTATTTAAAATAACTAATTATCTCCACAAGTAATAACTCGAAAATCGAGTTCATCCATCTGAGATCTTATAAATATTATTTGAAATAATTTTTAGTGCATTGGATGATCATAAAATTTCTATGTGATAGGTTGTAAAACAAGTGAAAACCCATTTTGAAAATTACTTTTTAAAATACATTTTAAAATATTTTTTTGAAACAACATTTGAATATATCCATGAAAATACTTTTGAAAATACTAATGATTTTGAAAATTTTATAAGACTTTGAATGTATTTATTCTTTAAAAATGAATTAAAAATATTTAATTTATGTTATGAAGATGTTATGCATGTTTCTATTATAAAACATGGAGCCACTTGAAAAATTAGTGGATGTTTGAGCCTTCCCAGTTTTAGGATATATGGGTTCACTCTCCATTTCCCTATCATGTGTACTATGTTTAAGCAGCTAATTTTATAAAAATATTTTATGATTTCAAAAAATTGTATATGAATTTTAGTGTGGGTTTTATATTTATAATCATGTAAACATGTATACATAAATTTTCATGATTATTTATTTATATATGGATTCATAAGAAGACTTATTCTAGATTTGGAATGAAAAAATATTTTGAAAACATAACATATCACCATATTTTAATGAAATTATTAATACAATTAATTTATTCCATTCCTAAAATTCATAAAACCTATTTTTTAATGTTTTTAATAAAAATGAATGATTTATTTAAAATATATATATATTTATAAAAATAATATAACTAGTACACATACAATAAATGAATGATACTTCATGAATAATATATGATGGCCGTATAAACATGTTTGAGGGACATTCATTAATAAAAAAATCAATTTTTATATAAAATTATAACTTTTATCATTTATATTTATAGTTTATGATCAAAACATTAATAATCGTTATTTTTATGAAACAACTATAAAATTAAATAAAATAAAATATATATTAAATTTAATGTTATAAAATAAAAAAAATTATTTGTTAGTTTTTTATATCATATAAAATACAAGGTGTTTTAATATAATTTTAAATTTTTTATTCTTTGTATAACATTACATAAAAGCATATAAGAATATTTTTTTTACAAATGGATTTTAACATATAATTTTTTTTGAAAACAGAACCATTTTCCAAAAATAGTATTTAAGATGATGATATAATTTTATAAAATAAAAAATCATTTATTGTTTTAAAACATTTCAAAATAATTTACCTTTACATATATTTTAAATAGGGATGAACAAGGGTATTGAATCCTATTTTAAAATACTGAGGAAGAGAGGAGTATTGTTGGATGGGTTGTAGATATTTTATATGAAACATGGATGAGATTGGAATACGATTTATATCCACAAGTCATTCAATATGAACTAAAATAAAAAAACTACTTGTTTTGTGTTTCTTTGTTTGATTAGAGATGAAAAATATGAATATATTTTATATCAACATGTAAAAGAGATCTTTAATGCTTGGAATAGAATGTCATGCAAGCCAAGTGACATATTACTGGTGATATTGTTTTGTTTAAAAATATATATTCAAATATATATTATTATACATATTATCATTCATATGGGGATCTAGATATATATACAGGAGGCTTTCTATGGTGTAGGAAATCTATTTATTATTGGTGAATTTATATATATATTATGTTTCTATAATATTACCATCAAAGATTATATATTGTGGAGATTTTTAGAACATCCATGCTGATAGTGTTCTGATACATTTATTTATAATTAATATCTTAATGATATCATGTTTGAAATTATGGATTATCGTTTTGGTTAGAAGTTAAATATGATCTAGGATGGTTTTGACAGTGATAGTGGAAATGGGAGTTTATCAGAAAAAAAAACGAATCATTGTAGGGGTTTCACTCAACTGAATATAGGATACACATGACATGAAGATTTGGATGACCCAGATCATATTAATCGAATTGAAGTAACTTAATCCGTCACATTTTAGCCATCTGACATAAAAATTGGATAATATTGAGTGCTTCTTTTTATGTCAGGTTGTGATCCAAGATGCTCAGAAATGATACAATGTGCCTTTTATAATGGCTTAGTGGGCTTCTTTTCAACACTATGCACAGACTAGGCTTGAAATGGGCCTCCCATCATGTTTTGGGATAGCTTTGCGACACCAAAGTGTTAGCACGGTACCTAGCCCCTATCCAGCTTGGGTTGTGGCCTCCCATATAGTACATTATATTAGTGGGTCCTCCTATAGTTGATGATTCCCATATTTATGCCTTCGGTAGTTTATATTTTTATATAAAAAATAAAAACTAAAAAAAACAAAATTATTATTATATTCTTAATATTATATTTTCTAATTAAAAAATCACATTTAGTGTAAAAAATATTTCATCTCAATACATTTTTATTTATATGATTTCATATTTAATTTTATCACACTACATATTACAATTATCATTTAGAAAATTAATATAATATTTTCTTTTAAAATAGTTTTAAATAATTTATACATAACACAACATCTATTTTATAAAAAATCATTATTTTCAAAGAGTTTTCAAATGTATACATTAGAAAAATATGTTTTTTTCATGATAAATAAAAATATTAAAAAAATCTGTAAGACTTCCCAAAAAATTTTCATTTAACATAAGTCAATTTAAAATTTATATGTCATGTACTTTTTTACTAATGAGTGTTAATACTTTCATAATCACCTTTACAAAAAATTCCATATGTTTACTTTTTTTAATAGCCAAAAAATATTTATATGAATACATTTTTTGAGTATTTTTTTAACAAAAACATTATTAGAGGTTATATTTTCATACACTAGACTAGTTGTTTACATCCCCCTCACTCTTTTAATTTTTTCTAGCATTAATGCATGATGTTTTCTATCCATGATAGATCGATGATATGTTCAGTATAATATTAGTAATAATTTTGTAATGGGATGTTCAACGGTTCTATTACTATAAAAAATAGTGAGTTTGTTTCATTGAATCTAATATGGTAATGATTTATTTGATTCAATTTATCAACAAAATGTTTTTAATTCTTTAATTGAAATTCAAAATAAATTTTAACAACAATATTTATTTAAAATTAAAAATACATAAAAGTCAGGGGTGATACAACGAGGGTGACCATGAGGTCAAGGTTGTGGGAAAGAGTGGCAGAAGTGATGAATCAATATAGATGGATCATGGTAGATGGTCATGGATGATAGCTTAAGAGTATGAGGATGGATGAAAATCTCATACTAGAATAAAGGAATCTCGGATGGGGAGATAGAGAGTTTTTTAAATTTTAATATAAACTTTGTATCATATTGATTATATCACAACTATAATTTTAAGTGTCTATTTAGTGGAAGGTTTTCAAGATTCTACTAAATATCCACTTTCATAATCGGATTATGGTATATTAGAAGTACAAATAATCATAGTGATGTCCACCATAGGCCTAGAAGACTTATCGAGACTCTCAATAGAAATCAATTATTGCGATTTATTATTTCAAATGAGGTATTCATTGGACATGTTTTCAAAAGTAAGCTCGTTATTGATAAAAAAAAACATCCATGCTTGACAACATAAATATGACACAACATTAATTGGATAATGTGAATCTCATACCTATTCTATAGGTTTCACATTATGTATATACTTCTTTTGTGGTCTCTCCATGACATGTTTCTGATACCGCATCCATTAAATAAATGAAAAATCAAAGAGTGTATGGAAGGTCATTTTGTTCTCCCTCTTACAAAAGG
The DNA here is from genome assembly GCA_963277665.1 of Viscum album. Taxonomy (NCBI): domain Eukaryota; kingdom Viridiplantae; phylum Streptophyta; class Magnoliopsida; order Santalales; family Viscaceae; genus Viscum; species Viscum album. The sequence continues at coordinate 1,101,414,631 of OY728157.1, forward strand.
CGCATTATAAATCATTAAAAATTTGCATGCTAACCTATGGATTTTAAAAAAAGGGGATAACCCTACAAATATTACATTATAAATGTTTCACATTAAGTGGTGGATCATGTTTCAACATTCCCTTCCAAGGAAAATACACTATGCGAAATAGAAACCATGTGTATATTTGTAAACCGACCATTTGTAGTAACATCCTAATATCGCAATCGTCAAAAAAATATGTTATCCATTTCAACTAGGTAAATGAGTAATGAATTGGGTGGAAAAATGATTTGAATAATTGAATAAAAATTAGTGTTTCTTAAGGGCCCAGTTTCTATGTTTTTCTATCTAAAGGTCGTAGATTGTTGCATTTCTACAACCCAAAATTTAAGGGAAAATGGACCCAAGAGTAAACCAATAAAAAATACATAGATTTATCAAAATATAAATATTATCAACAAAAAGTATCATATAATTAAAATAACGATAACAAACATTTGTAGGAATCCTTTCACTTCTTTAAAAATCATTGGGTCCCAGACCCAAAATGATGTTCATAATGGAATAATGTAAAAAATAATTGGATGTTAAAACCCCAACATATATGGAATTGGAATCCTATAAATTCCATAATACCTTTATGCATAAAAAACCTAATTAAAACATTTTTAATTCATGAAACCAAAACCCCATAAAAAACATGACCCAAAGGTCATCCTATGTTTGATCATATTTCAACATCCATCGATCATTTGGGGCCCACAATAACATAGTAAAAGTTGAATAAATAAAGTGAATATATGAACCAGATATCATAAAAAGTTTAAACATGTTTAATGTTAATACATAAGTGAATAATTTATGAATAAATTCATTCCATGATTTTATAAAAAAATACCCAAAAAACATTGGATCTTCGCTCAATTAATGTACAGAATAAAATAAAACATCTATTTTTTGTATTATTAGTAAGATAAGAGGTTGGCCCAAATATTTTATGATTTTATTGAACACTTTAATGAAACATTCATACAATGGAAATTCTTCTGTTCATCATGCACATCTTTTATAAATGAAATATGAAATATAAAAATATTAATTTTTTTTGAAATCATGTTCATAATTTTCAATGATCCACAAAAACATTGAGCACTATTAGGGAGTATCTCTATAAAAAAATGAGGCAATCATCTGTCAATAATAAATTAGTGGTGTGAGGACCACATCTAAAAATCATATCACAATGAAGGGATCCCAAAGTAGGTACATGGGCTATGATATTGTATATTTTAAATGGAACATGTATAAGAAGAAAATGTGAGACATAATCCCCCTCTATCGAGATTTTGTAGGGTGTGAATGAGTTAGTGAGATCTTTGTTCACACTAATTCATAATGCGACTAAGAATATACAATGCATAATAAACATGATAACCTTTCCAATAAACCCATTTTAGAGATAATGAACATCATGAAATATAATTCCACTCCATAATACACCATTTTATTATCATGATTTAGTTTCATACTCATTTTAAGGCCCTTGATCAGATTTTCAGTGATTGAAAAGTCTTAAGGGTGATAATATAATTATTAATAATGAGCCTTTTAGGGAAAAATTTAAAAAATAAAATTGAATTATATTTAAGAAAAAATTTATACATTTTATAGATAAACAATTAAATAAATAAGAAAACTATATTTCACTCATATGAATTTATAATATATTAATATATATTATATAAAAATATATAATAGAAATAAAAATATATTTTTTTATATATAATATATTTTTATATATTATATGTTTATATGTTTGAAATTAATAAATATTCATGTATATATATTACATATATTTATTATTATATTTATGTGTAAAAAATATATTCTAATATATATATTAATATATATTTTCATATATTATATATTTATATTTATGAAATTAAACAATAATATAAATATATGTTTAATATAATTATTAAATTTTACAAAAATATGCAGAGGATTTTAATCCATCGATGATAGCCTAAATTATAAGCAATTTTATTTAAAATATATTATTTAAACAAATCACATAATTTTTGGTAGTGTTTCCTCGTATATTCTTATAAATTAAGGGATTTTAAGGGATAAAAACAATAAAAATATACTATATTTTAAAAAAAATGTTAGGGAGTTTTGGAAATATATACAAATCAAAGATATTAGAAAAAATGATAAACACACGGTATAATATATTATTTATTTTAAAATACTATTGTAAAATGTTAATTTTGGCTGATCCAAAACTACTTATAGATTTTAATATGAAGTACATAATGAAAACCCCACAAATAATTTATAGTAACATTAAATTTAGTGTGGGTTGTGCGTAATCCCCTCTTGTAAATTTCTATTACTGTTGTACTTATTATTATAAAACTATACAAGTAATTCATATATACTGAAACATCGTGTGAATAGAATAAGAATCAATTCATATAAGGAAATATTCTCATTATCTCAATACAAACTCAAACTATCTACTGAAACACTTATATTTTTAATATCATTGGTTCATGACAACTTGAAACTTCACGTACTGCTGGCATTATGGGACCAAATACATCTCCACATGAATTAAAAATGCTACTGACTAGTAGTGAAAGTGTATTGTGTTACCATGGGGATATTATACCTTCATATAATAGTATAAAACATATGAATATATGAAAAAAATCCATGGTAATAATCCAATTATTCAGTAATAAATTTACATGTCCAATGTATAAAAATTGATATGCAAATATAGTCATACCTCCCAATTGATTACCCAATATAAAATTAGATATCCAAACTAATTAAATTAAATAACACAATGGGATATAATATAAATCATGTACCAAAATCTCATCCCAATATCCAATATTTCATGAGTAATCCCTCTCAATAATGTAACATTGGTTCTTTTTCTGTCCTTCATCTATGAAAAATGTTATTCTCATTGGTACCGATGTTGTATGCCTTCCCTAAAAGGGTGTATTTATAACTGACTAGGAAATCACCAATGGATTAAATAATATAATCAGTATAAAAGTGTATATAAATATGTTATTCTATGAATATAAAAAAATATTAGAAATCATAATAAAAGAATCATCATAGATCCTAGTGTTTTAAGATGACACATTGGATTGAATATACCTAATTTTACCATTTCCATATATATATATATATATATCTGAGAATTATATAATCATCATGAACCAAGAGATTTATGCACAATTATATTGAGAACATAAATAACCATCAATAGAAACTGTTAACAACTACACCATAAAAGAAAAAAAATTAATTTTCATCAATATCCCAGTGGTAGATTCATCATTTTGATAAAAAAACAACAAATTATATTAAAACATGGGATATACACTGACTATTGGGAATGACATGTTGGTCATTTATAAAACAATTAATAACTCCCCCTATTGGGAAACACTTTTCAAATCGTCCAAAATCAAGGGGTTTACACTCTCTACTAAGAAACACATGATGATCCTTAGGATGCTGTGGAATAATTTTTTATCATTGAAGTACAAACAAGATCTCACAAGTATCGAGGGAATCCATATGCACTGAGAATCATAAGACACATTATACAATAGTTAAATACTCTCCTCTAATCTATCACATTACATACACACAACAGGAACAATATCCCATCCATGATTCAAACAACTCTTCACTATGGAACTAGCTACTAGAATATTTCTTTACCTCTCATTCAAGGACTCAACATTAACCAAGACACATTGGCCTAAATCACAAAACAAACATGGATACACACTCCAATCACCACAATAATAGTGGTCTAGTTATTTTCTTTATAAGAGATACTAATTGTGTCCTAAGACCCATCCCATTCTCTAATCACTAGTATTATTCCATATTCAAATCACAAAATCATCCTATGAGTTATAAGGTGACCCCTAACTTGACACTGAATGTATCTCTAAAAAAACCCTCTCTATGGTCAATAATGAAATGGAAACCCAACATTATATACTGGGATATACCATACCAAGAAAATATACATGGTATCCCCTAACGATTTATCATCTCATTGACTTTTCCTATCCCTTAATGGGCATTACATCCCTTCTCATTACAATTTATGAATCGTGGCCTCACAAATCTCATATGTCATTCCATGATTTTCCTTCACTATGGAGATTCAATAATTACCATCTCCCTCCCTATTTCATCATATGTGATATCTCATAGGGAACTCACACACAATCAAACCACTATATATTGTCCCGTATGATCATATATAAGTGGTGGGGGAGTATTGTCCCCACATTTTTATTGACTCGACCAATCATTCTATGGAATCCCATACAAAAAATTATTAACCAAGCCAATATTTCTCAATCCTTTACCAACCTATACTCACTAGATCCATTGGAACCAATCGCATTCCCACTACGTTCACTCTGAAGGTATCAGTTAAATCAGAACGACCAATTTAGGCTAGGCTAAAAACATAATTTATATGATTCAATTAATAAGCTGAAATATACATGATGATAAATTTCAAAAACATTATAATAATTCAATGAATATTGAAAATTATTTATGGAAACAACAAAACATATTTTAAGATTAAATTTATAATTAATATAAAAATAAGAATAACCATGAATGTGAAATTATTAATTCCAAAAAGATGCAGATTTTTCGAACCTCCATTTAGATGAACAATCATTTCATTATAGTATAAAAATAAAATCCTTCTATCAATGATCCTTTACTGATCCATATATCTTGATTTGTCAATGACAATAATTTGAGATCTAAAATAATCATACCAATAATTTTTTGTCGCTTCCATTGATCACCACTCAGTCCAAATAAGATATATGAATTGATTATCATTATCTCTATCTTTAGAGGATGATGAGTGAGGAGTATTTATTATGATTCTCTAGGGAGTTATGTAGAATTATTTCTCTAGTGTTGGGATAATATCTTATGTGGTCTATTATTATCAATAATGTGTAACCTTAGGAAAATATATAACATAGTGTTTATTGAGCTAGGGTGGATATAAAATAATTACCCATAGGCCCTTTACTATTATATTAATACATAGAGAACCCTTTTTGAAAATAAATATGTTTTTATTATTTATAATTATATGAAATTTGATGAACTCAAAGATAAAATAAATAAATATTAAATAAATAAATATATACATTTATATGTTATTTATTATATCATTTATATTATATCCAGTTATAGTTTACACATTTAGTCTTTGGTATTTATAGTACCTATGATAATAAATATAATTCATTCAGTAAATATATAATTATTTATAGAATTTATGCTTGTTTCAATTAATTTTTAAATCAACAATAATGTCACATAAAATTATTAATAAATATGTGTGACAAATAAATATGAAATAAACATTTTTCCTTCCATATGAGATTAAAACTTATTCAAATAATTAAACTTTAGTATAATAAAATAGAGGTTAATAGAAATAGTAGGTGTTTAGGTGACTAATATTCTTCGTTAATGGCATTAGGTAGTATCACCATAAGTCCATTATCAATGCCAAACTACATATTGTTGGTTCCAAATGTAGTGAAAGATAGAATTAGTTCTATGGAAAACTATAAATTTTGTATATTTTATTGATAATTCCTAATATACATGATTATGAACATCATGAAAACCCAAAATTTTCAAAATAATATTGATAGAATTTTTTCAAGAACCATGTAATAATCGTTTCCTGTAAATTTAGATTTCATTTTCATTACCTTGGTCATGATATCATTCCACATTGAGGTTCCTAATTATTTTAATCCCATTTATATGTCATCATTATGTTATGAGTACCAAATGTAACATCGCAATATAGATGATCCACATGTGATCCTTTGATCATTGAATAACATCAATGAATCTTCAAGTTCTAGAATGGATGATTAATAATATTTAATTGTTTACCATGAAAACTACATTTTCCATTGGACTTGGAGGAATTCATCATGTTATTCTTGACTATGAGAGGATTATAGTATAAGGTAAAAGATGATATGAATATTCTGATCAATTATTTACTTCTAAAAAATCTCATAATTTCAAACTTATAGACACAATGTTAGTTAATCATGTTAATTATTTTCACAACGAAAAATAATAATATAATAAAACCATAACAAACACCATCCATATAAAATAATAATAACATTGTTCTATTCTATGTAATGTGTGAGCCTATAAAATGGTAAATACTATTTATAGTTTTTAAATTACATTATTTTCACTAGATCAATAACCACATTTTCTCAGCATCTTTAGCATTAATTTAACTCAAAAAAACATTTTTAAAAATAAATAATAAATATCATATTTATAGTATGGTGAATTAAAATGATTACTATAATATTCACATACTTATATATATTATTAATTTTTCTAATAACAATATAAAATATTATAAGTTCACTAAATTAATAATTATTATATTAAAAATATTGGAAATAAATGTTTTATATCAATACTCACATAATTAAATAAATTATTTATCAGCCATTAAATAAATAGCTATTTTTATGAATAACTAAAGATAAATAAATATTATATTTATCCATGTATTTTATTAAAAACGTTGAGAGTAAATATGAATATAATATTTATAATCCATAAATATAAGAACCCATACATAAAAAAATTCAAACCATGAGTATATAGTCAAGAATTAACATTCGTAAATTTTTAAGATCATTTTGTTTTATAGTTTAATAAAATTTGGTCATGAAAATTAAATAACAATGATATACACTAAAACAGGTCCCATCTGTAAGGGTTGGCGTACTGAGAACCAACATTTTTGTACATTGATTACATGAATGTTCACTTATTTTGTATTGTACGTTGTTCTACATGACTATAATATAATAATGTCCTTGAATATTTGTTTCATTAATAGGGTCATGGTAGATCCCCACTATGATGAGAATCATGAAATTCTATAACAATTTTCTTAAATAATGTTCTGTGGTTGGAGGACATACAATGATAGGACACGTAGTATACATACCGTCATGTGCAAGTACTCATAAAGAAGGTGAGACAATCTCTCTTGTAGTTCTCACTTGGTAATATTCAAGATGCGGATAATGAGAAAAGACCCACCAGTAGTAATTCCACATGTCTTGGTGTCATCTGACATTACTATCTACGAACTTTTGTCATGGTCCTGTGTTTGTAAGATTATCATTAACTCATGTCAGTACTCGCACACTTCGATTTGCTGACGAAAACCATCACGAAGATAGTTGGCGGGTAGTAGGGTATGTTGGGTGCGTCATGAATGAAATTTTGTTAATGGATAAATCCAGGAAGGATTTGTCCCTTCCATATTTATGGAAGTAGACATCTCGGGCCCTTTGATTGAAATGGAACTACAAAACAAATTCCATGTCCATGGTGTAACGATGAGTTTATTTCTTGAAATCAAAGAATGACAGATCAAGCATATAGGTTGATGACACTACCATGACACCTTCTTGATGAGATATTGAGACAAAGGGATTAAATTACATAGCAAGAGTTCGTATTAGGTGATATTTCAATGCGGATTCAACTTCTTTCTCTTGTGTGCCTTGACCCGTTCCTAGACGGTAATCTTGGACTTTAGGCAAATTCCGCCTAATAACAACGATAAATAGGCCTAGAGAGTCACAAAGTAATTTTATTCATGTATCTTAAGTAGAATAAAGATTATTCCCATATGTGGTTTAATAATTATTCAAGGAAGACTAAATTGTTTTAATATTGGAGGAAAAATAAAATGAATACAGGTATACGTTGGGTATTAATTATTACACGTCGTGTCATTATTATTTTTAAAAACAAGTACATGCCATGTATTATTAAATGTACACTCCCTGTAGTTTTAATTTTGGAAAGGAAATAAATAAATTAAAACAAGATATACACGTCGTGTACATTGAATGCACATGCCGTGTAGTTCTCAATGAAAAACAAGTACACGCCCCTGTATTTATTATTACATTCCGTGTAGTTTTTCCAGTTTAAATTTTGAGGATATAATATTGTTTTATTAAATTATATTTATTATAATCAACATGGGATCATATCAAGGAATTAATTATTCGACATGTGGGTTTTCATTAAGAGTTAATGAAATTAATGAAACGCGTAACGAATATATTTATTATCATAACTCTACAACCTCAAACCCGATTATAAATATCCTCACAACCCCAACTCTTTTCATACACAAGATAATTGTTGTGCACAACAATTCTGGAGAATTATTTCACGGCCTAAAGAACCTCTTCCTCCAAGAATGCTCTCATGACCGAGAAGGATCCTCTTCCATCGGATCAAGACGATCTAAGGCGGACAACGAAAGAAAAGGTTTCACAACGGTAGCACTCTGATACTCCTTTGGCGACGTCCAGAGATACAATGTGCATGTGTGGATCACTGCTAGGGGAAGTCTACAAATGGCTTCTGCAATGCAACGATGAATCACATCAGAACATAATCAAGAACATCTATGAAGTATGAACACCCAAAAAGGTAGTTCTTATCAATTTATTAAATTAATTATAATCAATATGTAACGATCATACTTTTTGGTTCCGGGACTTTCTTTTTCTTTGTCTATTTCTATGATTTCATCTATGGAGACTAGCGTTTATCATTGTATTGATCCCGGATTGATCATTCTTAATGAAAAAATTACATCTGGTCACATCCACCAATGTGCTTCTTCTATGACCAGAACCTTCCAATGGTATCAGAGGTAGGTTACAACGTTGATTATAGTTATTTAATTTTTGTTGATAATTTACACATTTATATTTGATTCAATTTGAAATAAATCGTTCTATAAATCTGAATAAATGGGATCTATTCTTCCTCCATCATTTCATGGCTCATATCACAGAAACAACCTTTTAATATTAATTTTTTATTAAAATAAAAATGTGGAACTCATCCGGAGGAGCCACTCTTTCTATTTGTACAATACGGGAATACACGGCATGTACATAAAACTACGCGCTGTGTACATAGGTTCAGTGAACCAGTACTGGTCCACCAAACCACGGCATGTGAATTGATTACACCTATGTATTGATTACCCCATATTGACTAGAAATGAATGGTATGTGGAAATATGGAATACAAGACATGTATGTTGGAGCAACATGTCGTGTAGTCCGATCCGGCCCAAGTGAAACTGTGTATAAAGGAGAAGGTGTGTACCACGTACAAGGGATTTCCATGCTGTTTACCGCTTAATAAGGAACTACACCCCGTGTATGATTTATCTCAATGTCGTGTACTTTAAAATTTTGAAATTCCAGAAAACATGCCAAAGCCACTGTTGTGTACTTTGGATAATAGGTGAAATAAATACACGCCATGTAAATATAAAATACACACCGTGTACTTTATAGAAATGGAACTTTACTAGGTTTCCTACAAATGTACAAAGACACCATACAAGGAATATGGATGAGAAGAACCTTAAGGAAATTCAGAATGGAATTTAAGGTAAATAAATTATTAATTATAAGATCATAATTAATTGAATTCAAGCGCGAATTTTGATGAATAATACAACAATAAAAATAATTTTAATTCTAAATATGTGTACATTTCGTTGCATGCTATGGATTATCATCAGCTAGACCAAAGACCCTTTGTATGTGTATGGATTCATTTAAATTTATTTAAATTTGTTGGCATGTGAGACTTCTTCAAATAAAATGTAGGGTCTGTATGCCCATGGTTTCCTTAATGTAAACCCATGTAATGGAGGATATCCCAATCTAGAAAGACAGTTCAAAATCTGAAGCTAAGGTGAAACCAACACAAGAAGATACAAAGGTGGACATGTGGGAGATGCAGAACATGAACCATCGGGTTCAAGGTGTTTTTCTCAAGGTCAGGGTTAGCTTATCAAAACCGCTAGATAAGATAACCAATAGAAGCTCATGATCATACCATCTTATTTTATTTCTGTCTAATTGAATGGTTTATTTATTATTTATGTGTTTCCACGATCACATAATTAATAAAATGAAAAAGCATGAAAAGATGGAATACAATAAAAAATAGACTATGAGTAAACAGTATCAGAACATGGTTAATCACTTAGGCAAGAATCACTTAATATTAACAGGCATGTGATAATATGAAACTACGCATAAAGGATTAAAATTCCTCAAATACCATATTAAGTCAGACCAAGCCTTCTATTACCTGATTAAGGGCAAGACTATATAAAACTATGTTTTTGACCAACCTTTGTTGGGACACTTAGATTTATAAAGGAAGCCCTTATGAAAGGTTTCTGCTCGACCTAACCATATTACATCAAGAGGAGAAGCCCTTGTAGAATTGATGTAATATTGGAGGCAAGAGTTCAGGAAATCCTAGTATGAATTTTAGGATTGGGGAGTCCACTCAACAGATCAAGGAACTGTAAGCTCATAGTTGGCAATGACCTGCCTACCTAAATACCTTAAAATAGCGTGACCAACCCTTGACGGGGTTATGTGAAGGGGAATATGGCTCCTTAACACTAGAATGTCAAAGCAAGTAGCCATTCCGAGTTCAATGGTGAGAACCATTGGGACTTGATAAAATAGTGGAAGAATTAATAAATTCATTTATGATTTTTCATAAAATGTTATCAAAATGTACTGATAAATCTATTCTATTAATTTGTAGAGTCGAAATGTAAAACTCGTCAACCACATTTTCTCTACGATCAATTCTGGATAAAGACAATATCCTCACTAGCAGTAACTTTCACGAATGGTTTAGTCACCTTCGGGTTGTCCTACCCCATGAACGAATGTTTTACATGCTAGAGTCCTCACTTCCTGATCTGTCTGTCCAAGGGGCGAGTGATAAATATTTCATGGTCTCTTATCATCATTTTAGTGATGGACTCGGCGTTCAATGTTTGATGTTGTCATCAATCTCTATTGATCTCATGATGTCCCATGAAGACATGGATGCCTACAGCATGCCCGAGCACCTCGGTGGTCTATACTAGGAGAGAGTAAGACAGGAACGGTTTGAGATCTCCAAGGCTCTATTTCCGAGAATGATTGGAGAAGGTGCCCCAGATGGGCCTCATGTAGTCAAGCTCATTGGCTACATTGAGTGCTTGGAGGTTCTATGGATTAAACTCCCTTAAAAACTGGTTACTAATCTCATTCTTGCATCTCTCCCCAGAGCTTCTCCAACATTGTTGTAAATTTTAACATGAACAACATTGAGATCTCTCTATCTGCTCTTCTTATCCTTATTTTCCAAGGGGACAATGAAATGAAGCGTGAAAGGGCTTATGTCCTCATGGTGAATAAAAGGAAAGGGAAGGTGAAGAGCTTTAATCCCAAAGGTTCTTCAAGTACTTCCATGAAAAGGAAGATCAAAGGGGAGGCAAGGGAATATGATGTTGTTTGTTTCGCATGTTGAAAGAAGGGCCACTAGAAGAAAAACTACACCCAGCCAACGAAGCAAGGGGAAGATTCAGGTGTGTTTTTCATTGAATACAATCTATTTGTTTCTACAAATTGGGTAATAGATACAGCCTGTGGTGCTAACATACGTATCCAAATATAGGAACCAAGTAGATTCATGAATATTGATCGAGGGGAGGTAGATCTACGAGCAGCCAACAGAGCCAGACTTGAGGTTGTAGCTTTCGAGGACTACCACCTCACATTGCATAGTAGGATGGTCTTGGTTTTAAACTAATGTTATTATGTACCCTATATAACCAAAAACAATATTTCAGTATCCAGATTTGATACTGATGGATTCCTTTACATGTTTGGAATTGGATGTTTCTACTTCAAAAAAGATATCATTTGTTTGGTAGGGCACATTTATATAACTTCCTTTATGTGTTAGACTACACAAACAAAGTAATGTAAATTTATGACAATGTAAATTCACATGACTCATACCACACCCAAATTTGGCATCACCGGCTATGTCCGGTCAATGAGAAACGTTTGAAAAAATTACATCACGATGGGTATTTAGATTCTTTTCAACTAAAACCACTTGGTGTATGTCATGTGTGTCTCCAAGGCAAAATGAGCAAAGCCCCATTTATTGGGAAAGGTGAAAGTTCTAAAGAGGTTCTAGAATTAGTTCACACAGATGTGTGTGGACCATTTCCAGTTGAAGAAAAGGGTGGGTTATCATACTTCAAATAAATTACAGATGATTTTAGTACATATGGATATATTTACTTAATGAGGTATAAGTCAGTTCATTTTGATCGGTTCAAATAATACAAGAATGAAGTTGAGTACCAGCTTGGTAAGAAGATTAAGAAACTCCGCTCAGATAGAGGATGATAATATCTTTATCAAGACTTCATTGATTTATTACAGGAGTTTGGGATTCAAACTCAACTCACTCCTCCTTACACACCTCAAGGGAATGGTGTAAGTGGAAGGAGGAACTGGTCCCTGTTATATATGGTGAGGTCATTGATGAGCCATGAGAAACGTCCATTATCCTTTTGGGGATATGCATTACAAATAGTAGCACACACACTAAACCAAGGAACAACTAAATCGATAAATGTTATTCCATATGAGTTATGTAGTGGACACAACGCCATGTTATCAAATTTACATGTGTGGGGTAGCGAAGCATTTGTTAAGGCCTCTTCAGGTAACAAACCTTCACCTCGAGGCACGAAGTGTATCTTTATAGGATATCCCAAGGAATCAATGGGTTATTACCTATACAACCCCTCAGAAAAAAGGTTATAGTGGAAGGACATTCCATATTCCTTGAGAGGGGGAACATATCCAAAAGAGATAGTGGGAGTGAGCTAGACTTCGATGAAGTCAAGGCTCAAGATACACAGGAGTTGGTACAAGAATAGATTCCTAAAAACCCCATGGAAGAACAATCTATTACAGAGACACAAGAACTGTGTAGGGGCATGAGAGAGGTGAGAGTACCAGAACGATATGGTTTTCTTATCACCGAGGATGGTCACTCATTATTGGTTGACAATGATGATCCACATAACTTCAAGGAAGCAGTTGAAGGCAAAGACGTTGCCAAGTGGCAAGAAACCATGAATTCTGAAATGGATTCCACGTACCAAAACCAAGTCTGGATTTTGGTAGATCGTCTAGTTTATGTAAAGCCTATTAGTAATAAATGGGTATTCAAGAAGAAAATGGACATGGAGGGGTAAGTCAGCACCTATAAGGCACGAATGGTTTCCAAAATGTTTTAGACAGCGTCAAGGAATTGACTATGGTAAAACCTTTTCACCGTTTGTGATTCTGAAGTCTATCAGAATCCTATTGTCCATTACCACTTACCATGACTATGAAATTTGAAAAATGTTTGTCAAAAAAACATTCCTTAACGGGAACCTCCAAGAAGATGTCTAAATGACGCAACTTGAAGGGATTGTGACTCAAAAGGATGCCAACAAGGTATGTAAGTTACAGAAATCCATTTTTGGATTAATGAAATAATCACGGTCATGGAAAATACTTTTTGATGAAGTTGTAACAGAATTTGGCTTTATTAGGAATGAAGGTGAGCCTTTTGTCTACAAGAGGTTTATTGGAAGTGCTGTCATTTTCCTAATAGTATATGTTGATGACATATTACTAGTTAGAAACAATGTACCTGTCTTACAATCAGTTACAATGTGGTTAGATAATTGATTCTCTATGAAAGGCTTGGGTGAGGCAGCATATAATCTTGGGATCAAGATCCATTGTGATAGATCCAAGAGAATGATGGGCCTGAGTCAAAGTACATACATTGACAAGATACTGAAGAGATTTTGTATGGAACAATCCAAGATAGGATTATTTCCAGTGTCACATGGCATTAATCATTCTAAGAAAAAGTGTCCTCAAACACATGAGGAAAGAAAGAAAATGGTAGGGATCCCTTACACATCCATGATTGGGTCAGTCATGTATGCTATTCTATGTACAAGGAAAGATTTTTATTATCCATTATTTGTTGTTGGCAGATATCAAGATAATCCAGGAGACCGCCATTGGATGGTATTCAAGAGTATCCTTAAGTATCTGAGGCGTACTAAGGATATGTTCCTATTTTATGGAGCAGATGAGGAACTAGTCATCAGAGGACATGTAGATGCTAGTTTCCAGACTGATCAAGAAGACATGAAGTCGCAGACTAGATACATATTCAATTTGAATGGAGGTGTAGTGAGCTGAACGAGTTCAAAGCAATGTGTGGTGGAAGATTCTACCGCAGAGTCTGAGTATATCACAGCTTCTGAGGTAGTTAAAGAAGCAGTATGGATGTGAATCTTTATCCAAGAGCTGGATGTAGTACCGAGTAGTAAAGATCCAATCACACTCTATTGTGATAATACTATAGAAGTGGATCTTGAAAAAGAGCAATGGTCACATCAGCGGAAAAAGCATATACTTCAGAAGTATCATCTATTGAGGGATTTTTCTTCAAGAGGTGAAGTTGCAGTGAGCAGTATTTCCACGGAAGACAACGTGACATCCCCCTTGACTAAAGGCTTGACTCACCAAGAAACGTGATCACCATGTCAGATCAAGCAGACTAAACGTCATAAGAAGTTGGCTCTACTCCAAGTGGGAGTTTGTATGAGTTGGTGTACTGAGAACCAACTATTTTTCAGTTCGATTACAAGAATGTTCACTTATTATATATTGTTCATTTTTCCACAAGACTATAATATAATAATTTCCTGGAATATTTGACGCATTAATAAGGTCATTTTAGATCCCCTCTATGATGAGAGTCTTGAAATTATATAACAATATTCTTAAATAAATTTTAGTATTTGGATTACATACTATGATAGGACACATAGTATACAGACCGTCAAGTGAGAGTACGCGTAAGAAGATGAGACTCTATCTCCTGGAGATAGCACTTAGTAATCTCCATGATGAGATATTATAAGAATAGACCCACTAGTAGTAATTCCGTATGTCTTGGTGTCATCAGAAATTACTATCTACGAGCATGTGTGATGGTCCTTATATTGGAAGATTATCATTAACTAATGTCATGACTCGCACACTTAGATCTGCAGATGAAAACTGTCATGAAGACAGTTGGCGGGATGTAGGGTACATCGGGTGCCTCATGAATGACATATTTTTAATGGATATGTCGAGGAAGGATTTCTCCCTTTCATATTTATGGAAGTATATATCTCGGGACCTTTGATTGTAATAGAACTGTCAAAAAAATTCCATGGCCATGGTGTAACGATGAGTTTATTTATAGAAGTCAAAGAATGAAAAATCAAGTATATAGGTTTATGACACTACCCTGAAGACTTCTTGTTGAGATATTGAGATGAATTGATTAAATTATACAGGAATCATTCGTATGAGGTGATACCTCAATGCAGCGTCATCTTCTTCCTCTTGGGTTCCTTGACCCATTGCTGGACAGTAATCTTGGACTTTAGGCAAGGCCACCTAATGCCAATGAGAAAGAGGCCTAGTGTGTCACACACACTATGTTCATTCAAGTATATCATGTAGAATAATTATTATTCACATACGTGGTTTAATAATTGTTCAAAGAAGCCTAAATAGTTTTAATGTTGGAGGAAAAATAAAATGAAAACAAGTAAATGCCATGTATTAATTATTACACGCCGTGTATTTTTTATTTTGAAAATAAATGTACATGTCATGTATTATTATCTGTACTGGCCATGTAGTATTCATTTTGGAAATGGAAATGAATAATTGAAAACAAGATATACAAGCTGTATACATTGAAAGTACACGCTGTGTTGTTTTCAATGAAAAACAAGTACACGCTGTGTATTTATTATTACACACCGTGTAATTTTTCCTAGTCAAGATTTTGTTGATATAATATTGTTTTATTAAAATATATTAATTATAATCAGCGTGGGTGGATGTCAAGGAATTAATTATTCGACAATGGGGTTATCAAAAAGAGTTATAGAAACAAATGAAACACGTAACACATTTATTTATTATCATAACTCTACAACCTCAAACCCAATTATAAATATCCTCACAACCCTAACTCTTTTCCTACACAAGAGAATTGTTGTGCACAACAATTCTGGAGAATTCTTTCAAGACCGAAAGAACCTCTTCATCCAAGAATGCTCTCAAGACCGAGAGAGATCATCTTCCATCAGATCAAGATGATCTAAGGTGGACAATAGAAGTAATGTTTTCTCCACGCTAGCACCTGGAGACTCCTTTGGCAACATTCAGAGGTATGATGTGCACATGTGAATCACCGCTAGAGGAAGTATACAATTGGATTCTATGACGCAATGACGAATAACATCATAACATGATCAAGAACATCAATAAATAATGAACACCTAAAAAGGTACTTCTTGTCAATTAATTAAATTAATTATAATCAACCTGTAACGATCCTACTTTGTGGTTCCGAGAATATTCTTTTCTTTTCCTACTTCTATGATTTGATCCGTGGAGACTGGATTTTATCATGATATTGATCCCATATTGATCATTGTTAATGAAAAATGCCAAGTGGGCACATCCACCAACGTGCTTCGGCAGCGCCCGGAACCATCATCCTCTACCCATTATCCATATGTTATTATATAAAACATATAAATGAAGCATTTTCTCTTTTAATGCTATGTATAAATGGTTTTCTACATGACTTATTCTTTTTTGGTTGTCATGATTAAGCCCAAGGAAAAATGTTTAAATAATTGGATTTCCACAAGCATCTCAATAATAGATATAAAACTTTGAAAAACATTAGTACGTTGAAAATCTTAAAACCCCTTAAAATGATTACATATATCATCAAAATAGTTATTATTTTATGAAAAACACACTCTTTTCCCAAATAAAATCTATAAATCCCATATTAAGAAATTGTAATCACATTTATGAAACAATAAGTTTTATATATATTTCCCATTTCAGAAATAATTTGATCATAGTAAAATCAATAGGAGAAAACTCAATGGTTAACCCCATAATTCATTCCAACGATGACATGGAATACTTCTGAATACATTATAGAGATATATCGGGCACATCCATCATATTAGCTTTATCAGGATCACACATCATATAAACATTATCTGGTTAATCAGTTGTATCAGATGCATTAGGAGCATCCATTGTATAATATGTATTGAGACCTCATGTCATTATCTACAATTATCTAGTAAAATTTCATGAATAAAACATTTTAATATTTCAAAATATCATAATTAAACTATTTCGATACTCTTTTGAAAACATATAAAATAATTAATCAATATTAGAGGACCTATTCCTCAAAAAGAACCACAGTGAAAATATAAATAACTAGAATTAAGTGAAAGTGGTTTTTATAAAATGAAATTGTGGAATATTTTTATGTAAGACCAACATAAAATAATGGTTGTGTTGAATTAAATATTCATTAATTTCATACAAATAAAAATAGAAACTTTTTCCCTTTTCTAAATATGGAAAAAAAATTCTATTTAAAATAGATAAAAAATAATCATTTAAAAAAAATTATAGAAATTATAAAAATACTGGAAATTCCATTTATAATATTGGTATTTGTAGATAAATACATAATAAAAATTATTTTTATAATTAATTAATGAAATAAAAATAACCATAAAATAACTATTTGGAACATTTTAAAACGTTGTTTTATGTTAATGTGTACCTTACCATGAGCCTGACTCATCTTGTATATAATTCATCATCATAAATAATAAATTTATGTTGATTATTTAATTCATAATGAACCTTTATAAATTTTTTATTACAATTAGTTTTTATGATAATTTTATTAATTACCATGTAAAATTTAATCACATAAATAGATTATCACATAAAATTTGTTTCAAATATATTTTGTTCATAAGTCTAAATTGGAATTAGTTGGTTGACTATGGTTAAAAATACCATCAAACCATCATATAAAAAATAATAATCATGAAATAATACTCTTTCTTATATAATAATATAATTTTTAAACAAGCCATTAAATATTGATTTGAAAAATGAATTTTTCATTCAATCATGAAGTCATTTGGTTGAACTGATGCATGAGCAAAGTATCAATTTTTATAAAAACATGATAGAAATAAGTGAAATAATATTTCAAATATATAGAATTATTATTATATATTAAAAATCATATTATCCTTTTAATTTAACACATGTAACCAGATCATGTGATGTTTTGGTGAAAATGGATCATGTAGATTCGTAGAGGTTGCAATCCATATCTACACATAGACAACATTATCATTCTTTAATGAATGTAAAGGTAATTAAATAAATGATTTTTAAAATTATAGAATGATAAATATTTAATTAATATCATATAAATATATACATTATATCCTTCATTATAACCATCCCAGATAGAGAGTGATGTGAAACAAATTATACAGGTTTGTGGGGCGGTAGTCTTATATACACACAAATGATGATTTTATTTTCATTTGATAGAAGACAATATGGATATATCCTAGTAGATTAAAAAAATAATATATGGGATTATATGAGAAAATGATATTATTATTTTATTGTTGATTTAAATGATTTTTTGTTAGTGGAATAAGATATAGAATGAATATTATTTGTCAAGAACTATAAAACATTTTTGAACAACCTTTTTAGGATTACACCAAATGGATTCCAAGGAGGTTTTTAGATATTACCATGGCATTAAATACATGAGTTTTTTAATTGTTTGATAATTGGGTAGTCATTTTTAGAACCAAAAAAACTCAAAATCTGTGTGGAATAGAGTGGTGGAGTTTCCATTTTATAAGTGAGGGGAGAGAAATTTTTTGAATTTCAAAATGTCCTAAATTAATAAAAATTAATTTTCAAGTTCATGTTCATAAAAATAAATATAAATAGAATATTTAATTAGTATGAGTTTAAATCCTATAAGAAAATGAATTTTTTCATTTTTTTAGTTATGTTTTCATCCTTATCACTTTGTTTTGACACCTCTATAACCATTTTTGACAATTACTCCAATAAAAATGTTTATTTACATTATATGAGTCAATAAAGCTACTATTAAATTATAATTGGTAAAT
Source organism: Viscum album (assembly GCA_963277665.1). Lineage (NCBI taxonomy): Eukaryota > Viridiplantae > Streptophyta > Magnoliopsida > Santalales > Viscaceae > Viscum > Viscum album. The sequence continues at coordinate 1,101,433,781 of OY728157.1, forward strand.
AATTAAATATATTCTATAATGTGATACATATCCCATTCACACGGGAAAATATATGTTTTTTTAATTTGTATTCATTAAATGAAATATATTTATCACTAAATATAATAACATTCATTTTTGGGACCATTCATTTAATTATTATTTAATTAAATAATTATAGTAATGTGATATGATCATAAACCATTATTTCAAAACTATCATGTTATATTGACCTATGAATTTAGTGTGAAACTAACGATCTAAAACAATATTAATTTTATAAATTTTATAATTATTTACTTGATTCTTCTACTGCATGTACAAGAGTATTATTGGAGTTGCATAATAATTAAAGGTAATTATTTTGTCATTAAAATAATAAATAAATTACTATCATAAAAATTATTTTTTTAAAATATAACCTTTAATATTAATTAAAAATAATTTTTTCCATATGTAAACAAATAATAGATTTATAAAAGATAGTAATATTTTTTCATTTCAATCACATAAAATAGAAAAATGGTTTTAAATTACTACTAAACCGAAAAAAGGGTATATTTTCTAATTTATAATTCTTATAGATGAAATATACTCATAAGGTTAAACATATTCATGTGCCTGAATGGATTTTAATCATTTTAACATTAATATTAACAATAATTATCGCCCTTATCATGTATCATGCATAAAAAAATTACACTCATTATAATAAATATTGCATAAAAATAATGTATTCAAATTTAAAAAATTTAAAAATGATTTAAAAAATATTTAATCAAATTTTCATGATTTTATTGATATAATTTTTAGGAATTAATATATATTTAAACTCATAAAATTTGAAAAAAACATGTGCTTCATAAAAATGTGTTTTTTAGTATAAAAATATTTCATAACAAATTCAAGAGAACCGTGAACAGAATAAAATTTAGTGGATTATTATTTCAAAAAAAGATCCTCTTATAAATTTAAAGCTAATCTAAAATATAATTTTTCTTTTTAAATTCATCATTAAGAAGTAAAAAATGACAATAAAAACTAGTATATTTACTTTTAACAGGAAAATACATATTTTTGGAACAATACCCTAATTTCACCCCCCAAACATTATTCCATGAAGATTTAAAAATATAAATTTATCATTTAAAATAAAAACTATAACATATATGAATTTAAATATGTTATAAAAACTTATAATACATGAAAAATAATTTCTAAAAAATGGGACTATTTCTGATTTATTGGGATGATTACTTAATATTTTTATATTGAAAATAATTGTATAAATTAATTTTAATGAAAACTGATAATGAAATAAATTTTTATCTATTTTACCTATGTTGCTAAATCCAATAATAAATAAATAACACTTCTTTTCCAATAGAATAATATTTATTTCAATATATATATATATATATAATATTTAAATGATGTTGATTTAATCCATTTTTGTTTGACCCTTTAGGATTATTCATTAGTTTATTTTGGTGGGTTGCAAAAATTTATAAATTATTTTATTGAAATAGGTAAAGGAACCGATAGATGTAGAATATATGTAAAAATGTTAGTAACCAAATATTAGCACTCACTATTTAATATAATCCCATTATCAGGACATCTCATCATAAACGTTTTAGAACCATGTAATCAACATATATTATTGATACCACATTCACTGACTATCAGAAATAAAATCATTATAACACAATATCTAGGGAATTTATTAACATGTTTCTATTTCAATCAACGGTTCGAGATATAATCCTTTATAAATAGGGATGTGATAAATCCTTCATTAAAATATTCAGTATTAACATATTAATCATTACTCACCCAACAAATCCAAAATAATGGTGATCATATGTCTTCTATTTTTTTGGAAATATAGAAAAAATGGTGGGTCATGGAATGTAATAATAATAATCATAAATTTAAAGGATAATTACACATGTTCACAGACATGACTATCTAATGAAATGAATACATGTGGAATTCCTACTCATGGGTTTGTTCTTAATCTATCACATAATAATGTATAACATGAAAAAACATGATCATGTGAAGTACCATATTCTTATCAGAAATCAGAACTTATAATAAACTTGTTTTTTTCACATCATGGGATTTTATCTAGCTTTATTAAAAAGATTTATAATATCATTGTTTAATTTCTTGATTCTCATTATAGTGTGGAACTACATATGAACCATTCAATGTGGAAGACATTATATAACATTATAAATTAATATTATTTTTATGAAAAATAAATTTTTAAATAGTTATTTATTAAGATTAATATCAATTAATATTATAACATCCTTGACCCCAATGTCCCATATTTGATAATAAAAAATTGCTTTTCATTATAAGAACCATTTATGGTTTTTCATAAAATTTTGATAAACTCTTTCATTATAATAAAAATATCATTAAGTGATAATTTTACCCTGTTCATCTAGATAATATTATTTGTAACACCCCAAGCTTCCATGGTATGTTTCCCTTTGAAAAATGGAATGTCTTGCATTGTACGCAACTTCAATATTCTAACACACCACAATCAATCAAACTAGCCGTTATGAATAGTAATACCTATTTTTAAAATTTTAATAATTCTATATCTCAAAATGGACTTCATTTTTGGAATTATAATATCAAATTTATCCTAGGGTGAAATTTTGGTACTTTTCAGAAAACTTTTATATTTTGATGAATAGAGAAAATTACTGAATTTTAATTAAAAACAACATTTTTAATCGAAATAATTAATAGTGGTAAATTAAGAATTTGAGTGGTTTTAAAGTATATCTATAATATATAATTACAATTTAATATAATTGTGTTCATTGGAAATAATTTCACAATTAAACCAGACATAAACAAGTTCCAATCTTTTGATAGTTATTATCTCTTAAAAACACGCTTTTTATTTAGACAACGGAAATTTATTTTTAAATAATTTCTACCACATCTGTGTTTTGAATTTGTAAAAATATATTCCATATTTGGAATCAGGATGTCCAAATTGTGTAAATATCTAATTTTATTTTTAGACATTTTGAATAATTACTTCGGTAAATATTTTATTTACCATGGTTAAAGGGTAAATCTGGTAAATAAGGGTAAACAAATAATATTATAATAAGAATAAATTACTATAAAACGTTTCATAACCCTATTTTTTGATACATTTCAGACCATGGGAATCTTTGGGTCGATTTTGGGACCCCATGGATCCACTGGTAAGTGATAATGATAGTTTATATTAATTAATTTAAAATAAATTCAAAAATGACAAAATCATATATCTTTTAGCAAGACAATTTTTACGTAGAGTTATGTATGTTGGATTATCGACTATAAATATTCATTAGAAAGCTAAAAAGATTTCCTACATAATGGTATTTTAATTATAATTTTTGACATTTAATAATTAATATTATTTATGAGACAATAATGATGTAGTATTTTCCTTATTAATGAATGAATCAAATAATTGGTATTATAAATATTAATATTAATATAATTTGAATTTTTTGATGACATCAATGAATTTTATTGCTCAATATGACATTATAATATTACTTAAATGAATTTGGTTCGAATTAATAATGTTTTTATGAATATAAAAAAAATCAATTATTGAATAGTGTCAAAATCGACATAAAAGTGTTTTTAAAAGAAATATAATATTATTAATTAATATTAAATTCATAAAAATATAAGGTTCGGCCAAGAGACTTATATAATGATATTTGTATAATTAATGGACCACTTTGGGGTCTCTTGTGTGTATATAGTATGTTTATTAACTATATAATATAAAAATACAAAGTGACTTGTTAAATGTTAAACTAATTAACTAAGAGTTAAAATTAAAATATAAGGTTAATTTAGTGACCCAAACCTGTCAAAAACCTATTTGTTGAGTGGTTTTAGACCTATCCCCACCAGAAACTTTAAATAATTCACTTTTGAGCTATTAGAAACCGAATATGAATTTATTATAAAATAATATTTCTAACTTTTTTGAAGGTGCCCCTCCTCCCCCTTATAAAAGGACACCACTTCTAACCAATTGTTCACACATTCAAAGTCTTTTGGTTCGGCCAAAACCTGCCCAAATACTCTCTCCACTTCCATAAATTCAACCTATAGGCCTTATATTGATCATAAAGCCAACATAAGGAACCCTTTTGATCAAATCAAAAGGAAGCACCCGAAGAAGAGGTAATGTTTTCACCACCCTCTTTCAAGTTCCTTTCTTCTTCATCTTCTTCATTATTTGTTTTTACGATTATAAAATAATAACTCTATTGTATTATATATACTGTGATGTTATTATAAATATGGTACAACCATATTTAGTATTCTATCCATCCTTTGAATGACATGTCACCATACGTGCGGACATACAACTTACCGTCTCCACGTCATGGTGTAATTGTTATTCAATAAATTATTATTTTTATGGGTATAATAATGATGTGTAATTCATGTAAATAATAAATATAACATGATAATGATTCTATATATATAATATACCATCCAATTATATATTATTTTAATATCAAAAGAATGATATTGTCGCTCGTGTGTACGTACATACTACAATCTCCACGAACGCGATGAGATTCATTCTCCATCGTATCCATTCAAGACTAAATTTAATTTGATGTTTAAAAATAATGTTTAGATACATGATATCATTCTGGAAATTAATAATATACACCCCTTCCATAACATATATGGCTCACATAACAATGAATATGAAGGAAAATGAATCTGTTAACACCCGAAACAATGATAATACTAAGATATTATTAACAAATAAATGCTAAAAAATCATATAGGATTAATGTATATAATTCTTGAATAATTCAATGAAAATTATTTCACCATTATACAAGATGTTAACCTACCCTCGACCAAGGAAAAGTACAGTGTAAGGGGTTTCTTATCTCACTTTTAATTTCGTGAGATTTATATTGTTCACCACTTATTTATTGCATGTGGTGTTTGTGCTGCCCATGTTTGTATTCATTGTAAAATATACATTAATTCATGGATATTTACATCATCATTGTATGATACTTCTTTCATGGGTGTATTTTTCGTATGTTACGAAATTGATAGGGGAATTTTAAATTTCCACTTATTTGGATTTACGCATACTTCAATGATTATAATAATCCACGATTATGTGTGGAATCACTATTCATTTACTTATGTCATAATTTCCACTCCCCTTTCGGTGGATATAATTTTGATACACATAATCACTCCATTGATAAATTCTCATGTCATCGATATGAACTTTATAAGAGTAATTTTAACTCAATCTCCATTTATTGAGTTAAACATCCAATTCATTGGTGTTGTTTTTACAAGAATATGTGTGAATGTTATCTGATTGATTTACACTAAATATACAATCATATTTAGTTTATTTATATTTTTCACACATAATTATTTCATTGATTTATCCTTATCCTTAGATACGGTCTTTATATGACACTTAATCTCAATTTACATCCCATTGAGACTTCTTTGTTGTTATACACCAAATCACTTTTATGTGGTGTATATAATGTATTATGACATGGTATATCATGAATCCCTTTATTCTCATGATATTAAAAAGTTTTCATGACCTCAATTATTTGTATTCAAGTTTCTCTCTTTTGGTTAGAAACTCTAACTAAAATATCATTTTTAAATGTTTTAAAGACTTATTCTTCTAAATATTTCTCATTAATGACCATGTTTTAAAAATGGTTTTAAGGATTTATTTATATGGACATTAAATTTTTAAATTTAAAAGTCATTTTAAAAGATTAAATATGGTATGGGACACTTTGATTTAAAAATCGATTTTTAAATGGATTCTTGAAAAATAGTGTGACTTTAAAATGTTTTCAAGATAAAGGGGGATATTTCTCCCAATAGTTTGATGACGATTTTAATCTATGTCAATATCCTTTATTATTATTGATTGAGGTTAATATAATACAATATAATATTCTGTATTGTATCGAATGAGTTATGATTGATTGTGGATGTGCTATTTTTATTTCGTTCATGGTTTGTGGTTAAAGTATTGACATTTCGTATCCTAGTTTTAATACGAATGTTTATGTTATGATTAAACCTGTTCATATGAGAAATGCATTGGACATAGTAAGTGACAGGTGGAGCCCGCTATAGCTCCTCGATGCATCGGTAGATCTCATGAGACAAACTACTATCTTGGCACAAGGCCCTGACAAAATCTTATTTGTAGTCTCGACACGAGGCCATGTCTACTTGGTTATGATAGTCTGTAATTATGCATTCCATCATTATGAAAGTGGTTATTGATATTGCGTGTGATTATTTGACTAGTAGATTATCCATGTGATTAAGTAAATGGAATTATTTCATTTTATATTTTCTATATTATGCTGAATTTCATGTTTAAAAGGCTTTTGGTTTTAGTTATACATTTCCTTAAGTGTTTATTCTTATCTATAAAAGGTTATGCTATATTGTTATCTTTACTGAGCATCTGAGCTCACCCCTTTCAATGTTTTATTCTTCCCAGGATGTGAATAAGTAATTTATGAATGACCTCCCGGGATAGTATGAGGGGATATGAAAACAATATGTTGTTGATGTTTTTTTACCATATGATGTAATGTAAACCTTATTAATGTATCTAGTACTTACAAGGCTACTAAACTAATAGGTATTACGAGACTGGATTGTTTGTGATCATTCCAAAGTTATGTAATAATGCACTCACTCTGGGTAACTGGGGTCGGGGCGTTACAGTTGGTATCATAGAAGATTAGTACAAACCTTGGAAGCTAGATTTAGATAAACTTTGATAAGAGAACATACATCTAATATGGACATTGAGGATTAGTATAGAAGAACATACTAGAATTTTGGTATTGTAGATATTTTGTGAGTTTTCTGAGCAATACATCCATGTCTAGATACGAGCAGGTAGAGGCGGCTCTGGCACAGATGTACCTAGGGGTAAAACCCGAAAACACCACTTTGAGATAGACTCGAACGAGAACTCATGCACGACAATAGGCCTTGCTGCACTCTTGGATATGACACTCAAGAGAGATATGATTTGGTAAATTCAAAAGATTAGTATGAACCATTATTATGGGAAAAAAATCCCCTATGAATATGTGTCGCGAAATAGATAGTGGATAACCCAGATTTTAACATAGGGTACCCCAAGCTAGGATATATTGTTCAATTATAAGAATATCCTATTATGTCTATTTTTTTACATTGTTGTTAGATAAGTATTAAAAAACCCTAATTGTATTTTATTTTTGTTAGTTAAAACATGGAGGGTGCAAGATCACGAACAACTCTTCTCTCACTTCTTGAAGAACTACTTACAATTATTATCTAGAAGTCATGTGCAGATGATGTTGAAATTTTTTCACATGTTCAAGTTACATGAAAAAAACATTATGAGACATCTAATAACTCTACCATTGCATTATTATTTCAAATATCAAGTACTGACTATGGGATAATATTGCGCTCACAACTTTTTTACCACGCTAAGCGTGGGAAGTAACATCAGGGTATTTTCAAATTATTCACTTTATCTCAAAATTATGATGTCCTAAATGATATTTTAGATGCTATAGAAGAGGGAGACCATCGAGCAGCCTATATGTATCAAAATATATATTTATGTATTTTGAGATATATGAAAACTGATTTACCAAAACATTATTTTGAAATATTTGATGATGAATCAGTAATAATTTTTCTAGAAAAACATGTTAAAGATGATGTCTCAAAATTATATATATGAAATACCTATTTTTTATGATTCATCGATTCTTCCATCGATATAATCCAAGAATGATGAGGAGTTTTTGGGTAAAGGAAGTAGATGATATTGAAAAATTCCGGAGGTACCATTGTGACACATGAACACATTCTTCCAAAAGGAAATTCTACCTAGTCTCTCAAGAGTTCATGATGTGTTCCACATATCACTAGTGACAAAATCCACGCCTGACCCAACACATGTACAAACCTATGATGAATTAAAACTAGAACCTGGTCTATCTTATTTTGAAGAGCCTAGTAGAATTCTTCATACAAAAGATCAAGTGGTGAGAAAGTGGATGACTCTTCTGGTAAAAGTTATATGGAGAAATCATAAGATGGAAGAGGCAACGTGGGAACCCGAGGAACATATGATGAATAACCTATGTGGAAATAAACAGATGGTGAAATGTTTAAAAGTTTTAGTGCTCTTTATTGATGGGCTTACTTCGGAATAATTTTCTCTTGTATGTGTAAACCGGAAATTTATTATGTGAAAATGATATTTGAGGAAGAATTATCTTTTCTGTAGCGTATATAGTTATAAATAACCATTTGGTCTTATATGATCATTGGGATTGAGGCAATTAAATGTTATTATATTTTGGGATGAAAATGCAAGGTATGAGATAACATTTGTGGTTAAATTATGTTATTGTAATTTTGAGGAATTTATCTCAATTCGTTAATGTTATAAAATATAGTTTTTGAAAAAGGAAAACTCACAGACCGTGTGACAACTCGTCGCGTCGGAAAAAGCTGTGGGAATTGAACCCACAACCAAAGTGCGATTGGGATTTATCACCTACCACTAGACTACGTAAAGTCTCTAGTTATAGTGAGTATTATTTTTAGTTAAATGATTTTATTGATCAATCATAAGTTATTTGGGATCTTATGTCTTATGAGATGAATACCCTTAGTATAGGAAAATGATTTGGTGATTAAGTGAAAAATTTTAATTTGGAAGATGTTCACTTTGTTGGGAACACTATATTCCCAAGGAAAATAGAATTCTATGGGATTTCATTTGAGGAGTAATGGTGTATTTTTATCTATCTATTTATTTTTGATTTATAGTAATTTGGGTTATTTATGGAAATGATTAACCTATAATAGAGAATATGTGATTAGGTTAATCACTTTTAAGTATGTGATTTTAAGAGTAGATGATGTCATTTGGAGATACAATTTAACGTGGAAGACTACATAACCAAATTCTTTTATGTTTTGGGTTTCAATATTAGTTTGGATTATACTGAAATATTTTAAGGACAATTGATTATTGAATGGTATTTATTTAACTTTGGGGTATTGTTGGTTTAATTTAGGAAATTAAGAATAGAGTTTTTTTCTCTATTGGAATATCCATTTGGGGGATCATCAGATCTTATACTAACTATTTTGGTTTTGATTAATCTCTAAAGAAAAGGAAAATATATATAGTTTATCCTAGTGGATCATGTTATTCTATAGAATCTCTTTAAGTGTGACCAAGTCTTCTTGAATACTCATTGTTCAAAAAAAACTGGGTTAGTGGTAGAAATTTATTAAAGAATGAAACTCTACTTAATAATTAACTATATATATCTTTAGGTTATTATTCAATATGATAAATGAATTTCTCATCCTTATGTAATGTAACTTAAAACAAAAAATGTTGTCTGTTTACTTTTCCTACTGACAGACTAATTACCGTTTGTCCCAACACAAGTTTGTGGTTTTATTATTGTTAACTTTCTCCTGATCATGTTTTCTATCCCTCCCCCTCAGAACATGACACTTATTTTATCATCTATATCCATGTTTTCCTACATGTAATCCTAGTATGGGTTATCTTGGGTGGCCTTTATAATTCTCTTTCTTTCTGTTAAAGTGATAGTTTTATTGACTCTTTTTCTAATGTGGGACTTTCCATTATATTCTCAAGCCTAATTTTAAAAATTGTGAGGACACAATTTATTTAAGGAGGGGAGAATGTAAAACCCCAATCTTCCACAGTACGTTTCCCTTTGAATAATTCATTGGGTTGCATTGTACGCAAATTTGAGATTCTAACACACCACAACCAATCAAACTATCCATTATGAATAGTAATACCTAATTTTTAAAATTTTATAAATTTTATCTCTCAAAATGGAATTCATTTTTGGATTCAGAATATCTAATTTATCCTAGGGTGAAATTTTGGTACATTTCGGTTAACTTTTATATTTTGATGAATAATGAAAAGTACTAAATTTTAATTAAAAACAACTTTTTAATCGAAATAATAAAGAGGGATAAATTATGAATTTGAGTTGTTTAAAGTATATATAGAATATATTTTTACCATTTAATACAATTTTGGTCATTGTACATAATTTCACAATTATATCGGACATAAATAAGTGTCAATCTTTTGATAGTTATTATCTCTTAAAAACACATTTTTTGTTTTGACAGCGTGAATTAATTTTAAATTAATTTCTGCCACTTCTCTATTTTGAATTTGGAAATATGGATTCCATATTTGGAATTAGGATGTCCATATTGTGTAAATATCTGACTTTGTTTTTGACATTTTGAATAATTACTTCAGTAAATATATTTTTTACCATGGTTAAAGGGTAAATCCAGTAAATAAAGGAAAAGTATAATATTATAATAATACTAAATTAACCTAAAACGTGTCCTAACCCTATTGGTTGATACATGTAAAAACATTTTCATCATTGGGTCGATTTTGGGACCCCATGGATCCACTTTTAAGTGATAATGACACATTATATTAATTAAGCTAAAATAAAAACAAAAATGACAAAAGCATATATATTTTAGAAAAACAATTTTTACGTAGGGTTATATATGTTGGATTTTAGACTATAAATATTCATTAGAAAGATAAAAAGATTTCCTACATAATGGTTGTTTATTTATAATTTTTAGACATTTAATAATTTATATTAGTTATGACACAATAATGATGTAGAATTTTCCTTATTAATGAAAGAATCAAATAATTGGTATTATAAATGTTGAAATTTTTATAATTTGAAAGTTTTGATGACATAAAATAATATTATTTCTTAATATGACACTATAATATTGCTTAAATGAATTTTTTTAGAATTAATAATGTATTTATGACTTTAACAAAAATCAATTATTGGATAGTGTCAAAATTGATATAAAGGAGCTTTTAAAACAAATATTATATTATTAATTGATATTAAATTACTAAAAATCCAAGAATCAATAAAGAGACTTATATAATGATATTTGTGTCATTAATGGACCACTTGGGGGTCTCTTGGATGTATATAGAATGTTTATTAACTATATAATATAAAAAGACGAAGTGACATGGTAAATGTTAAACTAATTAACTAAGAGATAAAACTAAAAGATAAGGTTAATTTAGTGACCCAAACCTGTTTAAAACCTATTGATTGAGAGGTTTTAGACCTATCCCCACCATAATATTTAAATAATTCACTTTTGAGCCATTATAAACCGAATATGAATTTATTATAAAATAATATTTCTAGTTTTTCTTAAGGTGCCTCTCCTACCCTTATAAAAGGACACCACTTTTAACCAATTATTCATACTTTCAAAGCCTTTTGGTTCGGCCAAACCTGGCCGAAATACTCTCTAAACTTTTCTAAATTCAACCTAGAGGACTTAGTCTGATCAGAAAGCCAACCTAAGGACCCCTTTTGATCTAATCAAAAGGAAGAACCCGAAGAAGAGGTAATGTTTTCACCACCCTCATTCAAGTTCTGTTCTTCTACAAATTCTTCGTTCATTGTTTTTACCATTATAAAATAATAAATCCAGTATCTTATATATACTATGATGTTATTATAAATATGGTACAACCATATTCAGTATTCTATCCATCCTTTGAATGACATGTCACCATACGTGCGTACATATGGCTTATCGTCTCAATGTCGTGGTTTAATTGTTATTCAATAAATTATTATTTGGATGGGTATAATAATGATGTCTAATTAATGAAAATAATAAATATAACAAGATAATTATTCTGTATATATGATATAACATCTAATTATATATTATTTTGATATCAAATGAATGATATTCTCGCTCGTGCGTACGTACGGACTACCATCTCCACGAACGCGATGAGATTCATTATCCATCATATCCATTCAAGATTAAATTTAATTTGATTATTAAAAATAATTTTTAGACACATGATATCATTCTGGACATGAATAATATACACCCCATACATAACAAATATGGCTCACTTAACAAAGAATATAAAGGTAAATGAATCTGTTAACACCCGAAATGATGATAATAGTAAGAGATTATTAACAAATAAATGTTAAAAGATCATATATGATATAATATTAATGTATATAATTCCTGAATAATACAATGAAATTTTTTCCCCATTATACAGTAGTTTAACCTACCCTCGACCAAGTAAAAAGTACAACGTAAGGGGTTTCTTATCTCACTTTTAATTCCGTGAGATTTCCATTGTTCACCACTTATTTATTTCATGTGGTGTTTGTACTGACCATGTTTGTATTCATTGTGAAATATAATATAATTCGTGGATATTTACATCATCATTGTATGATCTTACTTTAATGGGTGTATTTTTCATAGGTTACGAAATCGATAAGGGAATTTTAAATTTCCACTCATTTGGATTTACGCATACTTCAATGATTATTATACTCCATGATTGTGTGTGGAATCACCATTCATTTTCTTATGTCATAATTTCCACTCCCCTTTATTTGGATATAATTTTGATACACATAATCACTCCATTGATAAATTTTCAAGTCGTCGATATGAACTTGATAAGAATAATTTTAACTCAATCTCCATTTATTGAGTTAAACATCCAATTAATTGGTGTTGTTTTTACAATAATATGTGTGAATGTACCTTAATTGATTTACACTGAATATCCAATCATATTTAGTGTATTTATATTTTTCACACATAATTATTTCATTGATTTATCATTAACCTAAGATACGGTCTCTATAAGAGACTTAATCTCAATTTACATCCCATTGAAACTTCTTTGTTGTTATACACCAAATCACTTTTATGTGGTGTATATAATGTACTATGACATAGTATATCATGAATCCCTTTATTCTCATGATATTAAAAAGTTTTGATTACCTCAATTATTTTTATTGAAGTGTCTCTCTTTTGGTTAGAAACTCTAACAAAAATATCATTTTTAAATGTTTTAAAGACATATTATTCTATATATTTCTCATTAATTTCCATGTTTTAAAAATGGTTTTAAGGATTTATTTATATGGACATTAGAGTTTTAAAATTAAAACTCCTTTTAAAAGTTTCAGTGTGGTATGGGTCACATTGATTAAAAAATCCATTTTTAAATGGATTCTTGAAAAATAGTGTGACTTTTAAATGTTTTCAAGATAAAGGGGGATATTTCTATCAACAGTTTGATGATGATTTTAATCTATCTCAATATCCTTCATTATTCTTGATTGTGGTTAATCTGATACAATACAATCTTCCATATTGTATCGAATGAGTTATGTTTGATTGTGGATGTGCTATTTTTATATCATTCAAGGTTTGTGGTTAAAGTATTGACATTTCATATGCTATTTTTAATACGAATGTTTGTGTTATGTTTAAACATGTTCATATGAGGAATGAATTGGACATAGTATGTGAAGGGTGGAGCCCGCTATAGATCCTCGATGCATCGGTAGGTCTCATGAGACACAATAGTGTCTTGGTACGAGGCCTTGAAAAAATCTTATCTGGAGTCTCGGCACGAGGCCTGGGTTACTTGGTGATGATATTCTGGCATTACGTATTCCATCATTATGAAAGTGGTTATTGATATTGCGTGTGATTATTAGACTATTAGAATATCCATGTGATTTAGTAAATGGAATTATTTCATTTTATCTTTTCTATATTATGTTGAATTTAAAGTTTAAAAGCTTTTGGTTTTAGTTATACATTTCCTTAAGTGTTTATGGTTATCTATGAAAGCTTCTGCTATATTGTTATCCTTACTGATAATCTAAGCTTGCCCCTTTCAATGTTTTATTTTTCCTAGGATTTTATTATGTAATTTATGAATGACCTATAGGGATAGTATGAGGGGATATGAAGAAAAGATGTTATTGTAGTTTTTTTACCGTATGATGTAATGTAAACCTTATGAATGTATCTAGTACTTCCAAGGCTACTAAACTAATCAGTATTTCGAGACTTGATCATTTGTGATAATGCCAATGTTATGTAATAATGCACCGACTCTAGGTAACTGGGGTCGGGGCGTTACATTATTCCACATCAAATATTCTTCATCTCCAAAATGATACCATTATAGATATAATTACATAAAATTTTTACACATTCCATTGGGAAATATAAATATAAGTGACGGTTTTTCTAACATTATTAGTAATATTAAAATTTGGAATTAACAAATGAATTTTTTTAGTGATCACAAGATGAGACTAGCGGTATCAAATAGACAAAAATTCTACTTATCATTATGTATGCAAATTCATACCTATAAAATCATTGATCATAAAAAATTTTACATAGAATTAACATTGGATGTTTTCGTGTTTCATAATTATCAATAATAGTGATCCATGTTAAGTCAATATTGAAAAATGTATCCTTTGAAAACTTATAGAAAGCATAGAAAAAACAAGTTGTTATCTTTAACTATTATCTTCAAAAACGTAGATCACAGATATCATAAATAATTAGAGGCTGGTTAATCCATAGAATAACCCACAACATTTAACACCCTTCTTATTTACATTAATTAGAATAAGCATTACCTAATGAATTGGAGACCAATATTGGACTCACACATTATATAAGATATATGGGGACCACCCAAAATCATGACTTATATTAGGATCACCCATCACCATCAATAAATATTAAACTATTATACATTAATAAAATAGATAGATTATTTCATTTTTTTCATCAATAATGTATTAACAACTTTCATTCATGTATAACATGATTTACCAATGGAATATAACTATGTTTCATGGAAATATATTTAAAAATTAATCAGAAGACATCCAAATTTATAATATGGATGGTATAATATTATGATAATTCCTTTTAAATAGAGAAACTATTAAGGGATATTGATAAAGATTAAAATAAATTGAATGTAATGTTTATAAAATTTCATGGAAAATACAGTAAAATAATTTATTTCAATTGACACCTTTAAAAAATAATCAAAAAATACTGATAACATTACTTTAAATGAAAATTTATTGGGAAACATGTAACATTATATTCAAATAAAGGATTATTTATGATTATGATTATTGAATATTAAAAATATTATTGATACCATTTCAATAAAAATATGGACATGGAAGGAAGAATTCCTCATCTCATGAGGAAAGAAGTCCTTTTTATTGAATTAAATATCCCGCCCATTTTATATAACATAGAGGGTAAAATGAAATGACATCATGTAAAAATCAAAAATAACATTAGGAAAATAATATATATGTTTTTAATGAAATTCATATCATATAATTTCCTAAATAGATAATTGAACATATGTCATCTATAAATAAAATTAAATTCTAACATAAATACTTTACATCTTTTTTAACATTCATGATAATGTAATTAAAAAAATAATATGACATTTCACTATAAATCAAATTTATTTGAATTATTTAATTTTTCTAGTAAATATCATCGGGTAGTATGTAATCCATAAATGTAAATTAGTGATCAATACATGGAATATGTCTCAAAAATTATATTGAAGCAAAGAAAAACCATTATAAGATTATCACATCACTGGTGATAATTATTCAATGAAGTGATTTTGTTCACATTTTTAAATATATAAAAAATAACTTTAAATAATAAATATAAAAAATTTAGATTTAAATTCGAACACATTAATGGAATAATATTGTAAATATAGTTGAATCAAAAACTAATGAATGGAATTTGAGTTATGAAACTCCCTCACTAGAGTCCAAACATACTATGCATGTCCCTTATGTTTAGTATAATAAACATATTTCAATATTTAAATGTATTTTAAAATTTTATACAATTATTAACTTATCATTAAATTATTTTTTAAATATTTTCAGGACATATTTAATAATGTACTCATTTAGGTACATATCAGGTGTCTTAAGGATGGCCTGTTAATAATTGATTAATGACATTTGTTGGATGACAATGGTAAAATTGTAAATTGTTCCTCAAATTTAGAAATCATAATCATGAAATAATTATTATATTTATACATTAAATACAAATGTATAACCATTATTGAAATGAGATCCTAAAAAATGAATCAAACCGCATTTTTGTGGTGGTAATCCATTCGTTTTCATGAATGTGAATATCATTTTCATCAGATTGAAGGGAAATGAAATAGATCATATATTATCATCATAGAATGATTTTTATTTAATTAAAATCATATATATTTATACATTAAATCCATAATTATAAAAATACATGATTTATGGTGATAGAAAATAAAACATATCTCTTCATAGTCGGGGTAGTCTACATGTTTCCATGAATGACATATTTGTGCACCATATGATAAAAAAGGATATGAATAAGGGGTTTTATAAATTCTTGATATAATATTTATTATTTAAAATATACATATTCAATTATATAATGGAGTATTTTTAATATTTTAGAAATTTATAATTATATTTAAAACAGATAATCTGAGTTTATGTGGTTACCACCTCTTTAAACAAACACATTTAACATACAAATTATGACATCTCTGTTGGTCTTTTTGTGAGACTGAGATATAGAGAAAGTATATATTTATGTTCTAATGGTATTTTGATTTGTTTCCACGTCTATTTAGTGCCAAAATGGTGTGAGGATGTTTGAATGTGTGTTTTCCTTATATATGGGAGAAGAGGAGAACCCATTGAAATTTGAAAATAAATTAATTAATCTATATAAAATTTCATGTTACTGTGGAAAAATGTTATAGAAATTTTTTATTATTATGATATGTTAATAAAATTCCATCCAATAAAAGTTAAACATGTTTAAGTGACGTTTTAATAATTATCATTCACTTGTAACCCCTCATTAATAATTTTAATGATTACAATTAAATTAATGTTTCTGATTATTTAGGTGTATAGAAGATACTATAAAAATAAATAGTGACCTAAAAATGGAAAAATATTCATATTATTAACAATATGATATAAAATATTTCAAATATCATATCTTATTTAAATTTTAACTCAAATAATAAAATTGTATTATGATAATATATTGTTAATGTAATTTTAATGACTATTTTTATAGTTTACTTTTAAAAAAGAGATAGTAATTTAGTTAGAATATAAAATTTTAATCAAAAATTAATAATTTATAATTATCTCAAAAAAGGGACCACCCAACTTGAATTTTTTTTATTATTATGTTTTGTAAATAATTTGTATTATTTTTCTGCACCTTTCACTAACACTACATCTTGATTGCATAAGAATTTAATGTAATTATATAAAGACTAAATAAAAAATATCAATTAAGTAAAATAAAATTTTCAATATAAAGATATCATTTTAGAAAAATTCATAACTTTTGTATATATCTATAATAAAATATTATTGATATTAAAATAATGAGAATCACATTTTAAATATATTATTTAATGAAAATAAAATGAAGGTCATTATCAGAGAAAAATTTAATCAAAATACAAAATCATCTAATATTGGATTTTAATTCTTGAGATAAAATCACACAATATAAATAATTCAATTCTTATATATATTAGTAATGCCTTATCACATTATTTTTGACCTTAAATGCATGATATACCCTTACAGAGGTAAAAATTATTTACCTTGGTTACTAATCATAAATAAAAAAAGTATAATTTTCTTATATAAAAAAATAGGAGATGTTGATTATAAATATAGAATGTATTTTATCAAATGTAATTTCTATACGGGGAATAAATTTCATTTAAAATAATCTAGAAAATGTGATGATAAACATTTTTCTAGAAATATTCATTATATATATAAAAATGTTTTTAAACCAAATTTAAGGATAATGTATATTACAATGAAAATAATTGTTTTTTAAAAAAATAACTATTGAATTATTAAATTCAATTCAGAAAAATGTAAATTTAATATATAATAATGTCATAGAGAAATCTATAAAATTTTTATTTTTTCACTATGCATTCAAAAACAATATTTTTAGAAAAATAACAAAATTTCACACTATGTTAATATTCATATACTGATTCCAAGAATGATATCATTTTTTGAGAAAAAATTAACAATATATAAGAAATTAAAATAAATATTTTCATAAATAAACAATTTTTTTGATAGGAAAACATATTTTTAAAGCATAAAATGACATTACTAAAATTTGAGTGTGTATTTCCTACGAATTTATCTGTACATTTTAACTGAGTAATATATATATATATATATATATTATTGAAATTACACAAATTCATACTCTATAATTTAATGAAAATGTGATAGTGGTAACATTTGAATGATAATAGTTAATAGTCATTAATACCTAGTGGTCCATGTTGTGTACACTATCAAAAACACAATAATTGTTACATCTAAGGATACCACATTGTCCCCCACATGAAATTTTTTAACTTTTCTATTATAACTCGCAAATGTGAATAACTTTTTTGGTGTTATAAAATACATTCATTAAAAATACACATCATAAATCGGGTTAATAAACATTCCTTTTAGAAATAAGAAAAGGGAACTCTGTAGTCCATATATAATAACATATAACTAAATGTACAAATAGGGTAACATGACATAGAACTGAAAATTTGAACATGGATGTGAAAATTAATTTTCAAATGATGATGGGGAGGGATAAAGAATATTAATCACAAGAAATTATGTGATTATAAACATGATAACAACCATGAAACAATTAGTAAATAATGTATTAAGAATACAATTAATTAATCTGGAATGTTTATAATAGAATAAAATTTTATTTCAAGTTCCATTTCCTATATTAGAAAAATTACATTACCATATAATCTATGAACATATAGAAATATTCATTCGTATCTTTTATCAAATCTATGAAGGAAATTCCTTATAGTTGTCAGTTTTTAAATCATCTTCCATCTTTATCTAATTTTTTACTCCAAATGATTTGTGTCAATATTTATTTTCTAAATAATTGTTATCAACATATAATAGACTAGAAGATATTTAAATGTATTAAAATATATTCGTTATTTAGTTATTAATTCCAAAATGGTCAGTACATTATAAGATAATAACCAAATGAATCATTTAGTGATATTTAAATCATTAGACAATAATACATTAATAATAACACCTAAGGATTACCATATATTATACCTTAAAAAGATAAACTATAAAACTCTTCAAAAAATGTATTTCCAAAAATATGTTCAATCACTTTAGAATTATATAATGTATAGAACTTCACTGAAATAACCAAAAACTCTTTTAGATAATAACCATTATAGATATCCATAACATAATCATTAATATCCCCAAAAAAATTACCTTCTAATATTATAAATACACAACCATAATGGTTAAAAAAATATCTAATAGACCATAGTTATATCAATAATGTATCCTTCCAAAAACCTAGTTCAATATTCCAATAAACTTATATTGTAATCACTTATGAACCGAAGTTGATTATTAATTTTCATTGAAGATATAATAATCATTAAAATTATAGATACGTGACATAATCCATAAATCGTAATTTATAGACACATTAAAACATCGAAGTCACTAATGTTAAGTAATCCCTACATTGATAACAACAATAAAAGACATGAAAATGAACTCTTATTTCTGTTGATAAAAACATAATCCATACATTAATGGATTTTATATCGATAAAAATGATACAATAATAGTTATAAAAAATATTTAAAATCAAATAGAAATTATGGATTAATTACATACATAAGAAACATTAGGTTTATATTTTTATATAATTCAGATAATATCTTACATAAAACACACATGATATTCAACTATAATTTCCCCACTATATCAATAATTTTTATTCCTTATTAGATCTTATTTATCTCCCATATGAGACCCTACATGAAATATATGACATAATATATTTATTTATAACCTATGGAAATTAAATATAATAAAGGGAAGAGATAAAATACACTGTTTAGGTAAACATAGTGATTATTATTGAATATCATTTGTGGGAATTGTATAAGTATAAGGATATGAGAAAATACTTAAAATAAATTATTATTATATAATTGTAACATCGTGGCCCATGTGCCACACAATGATGCACCGAGTTTGTTTGCCACATGACATTAGGAACACCTCCCTATACACCAGAGGTTGCCGACTCGCAGCGAGCGTCTGGTAAGTCAGTCATGGAGAGTTTACCCTCTTTTATTAGACTAAAACACCACCGTAAATAGGTAAAAAAATAGAGGAATCATATATAACCAAAAAAATACTCATGTATCAAGATAACCAAACATAAAATACAATACTCAACTTAATGGGGAAACATGCTATGCTAATTTAAGTGTGAGTTTTCCATAATGAAAATGAATGTAATGACAAAAAAAACTCCACAAAAGGGTCTCGATCCATGTCTATTTCTATCCACCATGGTCCATACCCAAATCAACCACTTATACCAGTGTGATTTCCCTTATCCAATCCTACAACAATATAATCTATCTGGGTACCGATCAGGCATCCCAAATAGGGTGTGAGTACAACATAGTAGACCACCACTAATTAATTGCTTATATTACAACCCAAATATCTTATAAAAAGTACCATAAATTAGTTATCTAGTACGGAAGAACATTAGTCTCATTATTAATTTCCTAATTAATCACATATTTCAACAAAGACTTAATAACATAGTTGGTCAGATTAATTAACCCAATTCAAGAACAAAATATATAAAGGATGCTATAAATTATAAAATCATGCATATAAATATCAAATACATGAATATAAGAATTATATTTAGACCACCCGCCTTGATTAGTTAGTTGATTTTTTCCAAATTAAAATTCCAAAAATCCGAGCAACCAAATGACAAACATCTGATATTCTGATCTAAGTCCCTAAACCATAAACAAGATCAAAGGCCTTAAGATCTCATTAATCTAGATCTAGATCTTTAATATTCTACCTAGATCCCACCATATAGGTTTAGAACATATAATAATATAGTATTTATTAAATGAAAAGATTAGGTAAAGATGGAATAAATAACGAGTGAAGCATCAGAATGAAATCCACATACCTAGAGAATAGGAGATATTAAAGGTGGGATTTTGATCGCCGAATTTTTTTTGTAAGGCCTTGAAATCCCTATATGTCAATGGTAGAACATTACTTTACCTTTAAGATTGTTAAATCCTTAGTTAGTGTCGCATAAGAGGTGAAACAACTAAATAAAACATAAAAACGAGTGAGATCCATAATTTTAGGATCTGAAAATTGTCTCGTGCTCATTTTAGTCACACAGATAGACAAACCATGTGCTAACCTTGAATTATACACTGCTTAAAGGGGGAAAATGCATGACTACCTCACATGGCCTCTCAAACTATGTGCTAACCATGCCAAATCTGCTACCTCAAAATCAAGAGGGCAAACTATATCTCTTAAGTAGATGCACTACATTTTAAAATCATGCACCAACTATGAACAACCTATTTTCTCTAGAATTTTAGTTACATATCTCCAAAACTCACCCCAAGATATAACTCCAACTAAATGTACATAAGTAAAAACAAAAATTTCCAAAAAAAACACCTAATATAATTTTCTAAAAATCACAGTATCTTACAATCTCCCCGCCTTATAACAACTCATCCATGATTTTCATTTCCATGCCTTTATAATATTTCATTCAAAAATTATTGGGCCATTTATCCATCACATATACCTTTCATTCACCTGTTTCCTCATGTACATGTCAATGTTTCCATAACAAATGAACAATCTTCATGGAGTTTCCCCGGAACACTTTCTCAGTGCAATCCAACACACGTATCAGATGCTTCTCAAAGGACTCATTTATCTCGAGGTCAACATCATCTGTATAGATCACATTATAAGGGTCAGGATGACACCTACATGGTTTTATTACATGTTAAACATCATTAATAACATTTTATCTCTGTGGAAGATCCAATTTGTATGAAACCGATCTGATATCTCCACAATCTAAAAGTGTCCAAAAAACCTAGGGGCCAACATTACCTACCTCTATATCCCATGGTGACACAACATAGGTGACACCTAAAGGAATACAATATCACTAAATATAAACTCTAGGGGTCATCTACGTGTGTCAGTATATGACTTCAATCTACTCGGATCATAGCCATACATTTCCTAATCAACTGTACCTGCTCTGATGTCCCTTGAACGAGACATGGTCCCAACAACTCTAACACACCCGCCACCATATAACATAGTGGTGATCTACATAGCCCTCAATGGAGAGAAATACATAGTTCCATCTGTAATGATTCTTTATAACTATTTTTATAGGAACACTCAGCTAATTCCAGGTTCTTTTCTCAAGATCCATCGATGTTAAGGACACATGTTTGTAACATATCCTCATGAACCTGTATAGTATGTTTGGAATTTCCATCTTTCTATGGGTGGAAAGATGTACTCAAAATTCTTTTTTTCCAAGATAATTCTACATGCACTTCAAGAAGCATCAGGTAAATCATAAATCATGGTATGAAACTATACTCTATGTCACAACTTCGAGATAGAATATCTCCCGACCATACAGTTCTCTCAACTTTTTTATTGTAAAGGATTATCTTATTAGAATGAAATGTGATACATTTTTAGTCATTCCAAAATGGACCAAATAGAATCATTCTTCCTTTACATCTTGGGGAGTCCAACCAAAATGTCCATGGGAATGTCATCTCACTTGAATTCCGGAATAGACAACGATTGTAGTAAACCACTATGTCATTGCTGCACTACCATCACCTATTGAAAATTAAAAAATCATGAAAAAAACATTTCTATATCCTTTTTCACTCATGGAAAATAATACTATCATCGTAGTTCATAATACATTTGGATCAATCATGGTTGCATCGCTAACCTTGAGGAATGAAATTCCCACTTGAGCCCCTCTCGCATGTTCGTAGGTTCCACAACTCAATTCATCACATAGATGATCCCATCATAATCTATCATCCAGTATAAATATTTCTCAAAACGATAAAATCAATCCCATATGGCTATGCACTATATATCCTTATACTGTCTAACCAAGATCCATCTCAAAATAATAGACCCCGTTACAACTAAAACCATAGTTATTAGCCCCTGACTCACCTAAACCACCACATGAATTTCAGCTATTGAGGTCATCATCTTCCACTATGAACTCGAATCCTGAACCATATGAGTCTGAGTTTTCCTACTCAAGGAATCAACCAAAATATTTCATTTTTATGGGCATATATTCCATTTCAAAATCAAAGGACTACATGTACTCTACACATCATTACTGATGATGATTTAGATCAGCTTGTGAAAATATATACACCATGATCTTATGATCTATATAAACTATTAAACCTTCACCCAAAAGATAGTTTCTCTAACACAGCAGATCATAAACTACTACTTCCAAATCAAGTCATGCGTATTGTAATTCTATTCATGAGGACTCAACTACCGAGACCCATATGTCAGAAAAATAACCTAAATTCATTAGTACATCTACATATCTGGTCCAGGAAGATTCACAATAAATTATATGCTCCTCACCCAACTAGTGTAGTATCAATATTGGTGTTATTATTTAGTGTTTTTTTAACTCTTTAAAGTATCTCTCACAAACTTTTTCACATTAAATATTTATTCCTTTATTGTTCAAGCCTAAATGTTTCACTTCCAAATATAAATGTTATTAGATGAATATCCTGTACTATCTTTGTAATCCGAGGAAGCATTATAAATCAATGAAATTCTTGGTATTATCCTATGAAACCACATCTTAAACCTTCAACGGGTCCTCTAACACACCTTCCACTAAGTTGATGTTCCCCATGAAGTGTATCAGGTCAATCCTAAACTAATATATATGTTTCATGGATTATATTCAATGAAATCATATTATAATTAGAATGATTTCAAGATTTTGGACATTTTCATCATGAGTATTGAATTAAACAAATATTTCAACCTCAAACATCACCACAAACTGATCTATATATAGATGAATGATATTTTTCATCGAGGCCATAAACACTACTAGTGAATTTTTCATCCTATAAAGAATTATTGAAAACTAAAAAAATACATACCTTCTTTTGAGAGTAGTCCTCCATATATTAGAATTTTGTACTCTAAATTATTGATACCATGATCTTAAATTGATCTTGGAGAACACATATGCTCTATCCATCTGATCTAACATTTCATCAATACGTAGAATAGGATATTGCATCTTCATAGTGGGTTTTTTCAACATATGGTAGTTGAATCATAAGACAAAAATCCCATCATTCTGCTATGAGAACAAAACAGATGATCCCTAGGGTGATGTACTTGGATGGATAATTACCTTATACTCAAATTCTTCCAATAGAGTATTGATCACGTGAAATTCCATCGGTTCTATTCATTATGATGGAATATACACTAGCTCCTCCCATTACATGAGCTCAATAGTGAATTCCACATCTCTACCAAGTGGTATCCTTGATAAGTCTTTAGGAAATAAATCCTAAAATTGTTCCACTACTGGTGAGAGGACATCTTTTCTAACACTCCATTCATCCAAAAAAAGTCTAACATCATAGGTTGCGAGTTCTACCAGTTTATGAGTAATTATTCATGCTCGGAGAACCCAGATATCTCACTCTCCATGATGAATATATTTTTCAATCTTTTGAGATGTAAACAGAACACTCATACGGTGATAGTTGATGTTGGATTAATATGCAACCTTCTAGTTCATACCCATAATTAGGTCTAATCTCTTCTTATAGTGGATGTAGATATACCATAGGAAATAAAATTCCCTAATATCTAGTGAACATCCCTTACATAGATTGATATATCTAGGTCGTACTCCAAATGGTGTATCTATAGTCATTACCCCGCTCACAAAAGCCTTTCTCAAGCTCAAAACCTCATCAAATCTTGCAGATTTAATGTAATGAGAGGCACCAGTAATAAACAAGGTATTAGCTAAAGTAGAAGCTATTACAATACTACCTTTCACTATCAATGGTCTATCCTCACTATCTATAAATATAAGTTGTACTATAAGTAACTATACCCCTCTTCCATCTGAGGATTCCTAAATCCCATGAGTAGCACCACTCAACTGCTGCAACCACTCCTACCTTGAAGCACCATATCTACTACCTCTACATCCTTGGATAGTTGAAATCCAACTACAACTCTGATATGGTGTAGATGATTCCCTTCCCACACTCCGACTCTTCAGAACTGCTCATTTAGTATTAATATGCCCTTGTGACCATAATTAAATCTGTATATGTACAATATTTCTCTATGACCGGCACTCTAATGGTCGTCGGGAACAATGTCAACGCTAGTGTCCCAACCTTGCACACTAATGATAGATCACAACAGTATGGTCTAGTCCAACCGAACCTCTTGTGTGTGTACTCATATTACCACTACGTAGGATAATTTTTTCATAATGAACCTTTATACTCTTAGAATATTGACCTTTCAATTTTTTATTAATAACTACATGTACAACACTAGAATCATTCATCAGATTCCCTTTAAATATATGAGATAAATCCAACACTTTTGTAAACTTCATCAACCAGATGATATTTATACATAACCCATTACCACACCTAAGCCCATCCACAAAACATTTTACCAATGATGTCTCAGCTCTTACTAATTCTGCATAAAATTGATGAAAATCTATGTACCATCCATCATAGTTAATCAATGACATTCTACCCTATGTCACATGCATGAACTTTATAGCATTATATTTTCTAAGAGTTTTTGGATAAATGTGTCCAAGACCCTCTCTATGAATTCCTTCCAAAAAATATCATTAGTATGTCCTAGTTCATGCCTGAAAATCCCACTACTACTTCATGGATCTCCGTAATATAGGAGTGGTCGTCTTGTCCCACATCCCAGCTAATATCTCCAAATGGTCAAGTATTGTCTATAGGGACTCAACCCAGAATTTAGATCATTCAAGTCAACCCTCTCCATGAATGTTCGAGGGTGATACAACTGAAACTCTGTTGTCAACATTGACATAAAATTTAAAAACCATGGCATAGGTCTCCTTTTAAGACATTCATGCATATATTGATGTTCTATAAAACCTATCATCTTATTCGTCATTTGTAACGATCAGTGCCTCATGTTCTCGAACTAGATATTATTTTTGAGACATGCCCCTCAGTCATCCCCTCAATAAACTTCATGGATGAATACCCTCTATAAATTCAAACCCATGTTTGAAGTCTCACAACACCACATTTTAACAATTACATACATTTCTGATGTAGAAACCAATTATTCAAGCATTATATCAATTTAAAATAATTCTTAATTTATATTAAGTACCATTTTTCATTATAATCTCACAAAAATGAAAACAATTTATGTGCAACAACTTTCCCATGACATGTTTTCCCATGCATGCCAAAAATTATGCATGTCAAAGTTACCCTGAGTGCTTATAATAATTCATCGAGACTCAATTGTAATTATATTATTCTAAAAAAATCAATACTAAAAAATTCATATAAATAAAAATAATATCACACTATAAGTGTGTTACCCAAGGTGAAGTAAAATTTATTTGTAAAAACCAACAGGAATAACAATAATCCCACCATGAGTACTTGGGATTTCCCCCATACATGGGTTTGAATCTCCCATGCATGAGCTCATTACCAATCCCCATCTATTCCTAGTCTCTTGTATACCATTCCAAAAATTGGGATATAAAAGAAGAATCCATAAAAGTGTCCCTATGATACTGCTTTTTAATGTCGCAGCCCAGGTTCCACACAACGGTGCCTCGAGTCAATTATCCACATGAACTCAGGCACGCGTCCCTTTATGCCAGAGGCTGCCGACTAGAACAAGGGTCTGATAAATCATTCTTGGGGAGACTATAACCACTTTAATTAGAATAAACCACCAACATAAATTGATAAAAAATAGAGGAAGTGTATATAAACAAAACAATACTCATGTCACGAGATTAAAAAACTTGAAATAAAATACTCACATAAAATGGAAAAACATGACATGAAAATACAGGAGTTATGTGTCTATAATGAAACTAATAGTAAAGACATTAAGACCCCCCCCCCAAAGGGTCCCAGACCATATCTGGTTCCCTGCACCAAGATCCATCCCAAAATCTGTCATCTATCTTAGGGGATTTTTACTTATCCAATCCAGCAACAATATAATCTATTCAGGTACTGATCAGGAATCCTGAATATGATATGAGTACAACTCAGTAGGCCACCACTAATTGTGTCTAAATCTAGTCCAGTCAAGAGATAGTGCAATCAGTTCTATAATGAAATTTTTACAATGCATTAGTAAAAAGTTTTTCACATTTTCATTTATTCTTATCTATCTACATTTACATTGGGGTTTCCAAAGATACTTGTACCTCAATACTAACTTCCTCTAATAGATGATCATGACATGTTAAATAGGTAATACCACATCTTGATACCATATTCTAGCCGAATAATGAAGTATTCATGGTTATCTGATATCTAATTACTTGTTTCAACCCATGCAGTAGTTCGAATATTCTCTTGTGAGGCCATAACTTAGAGTGTCATTATTTCCATTTATTAATTTCAAATTTATACGACATATTTCCAAGTTTAAAAATATCACAGACATATGTAATATGACCATGTTACCATTCATACCCCTCAATAGAATGATTATGTTCCCATTCTCTTTACTCATATTTATAATGACCATGTTTCAATATATACTTCACATTAGAATGTTCATGTTAACATTATCTTACTCATATGTATGATGACCATGTTACCATTTTTACCTCTCAATTTAGAATGACTATGATACATTATTAAACTAATAATTAATTTATCCATAAAATATCCACATCAATTACAACACTAACTCAAAAATTATTTAAATACATCAAATTAATTAGATTACAACATAATTCATTGTATGTCTCAATCCCATTAATTAATTAATTTATCTATTAATTAACATATATTACAATTCATATCCCATAATTTATTTTCCACAATTAATTATCTCATTATAAATATCAACATTAAAGAATTAATTCTCTAGATCATAATATCAACACCCATAATTAATTAATAACTAACCATCTCAACATTTCTAATTCGATTCTTCATAATAAATCCCCATATTAATTATCTAGATTACAACCACTATATCCTATAAATTATTTACCGAATTTAATTTTCTAATATTAATTCCCCTCTGTCTCTTGATTAACTCTCTAATTAATCATATATTTCAACAATACATTAATAACTCAATTAGTCAATCTAATTGACCAAATTCATTGGAAATACTTTCTCAAGGATGCTAGAAATTATACAACCTTTCATATTCATATCAATTCTGCAACTATGGGAATTATATTTAGACAAGACACAATGACACATTGGTGGATGTTTTACTTATGGGGTTCCTAATAATCAGAGCAGGGCAATGACATAGATATGAGATTCTAGATCTACGTCCCTGAACCAAGAACATAATCAAAGATGTCAAGAGAACATAAATCTAGATGTTGATCTTTTATCCTAGACATAGATCCCACAACATAAGTTTATATTTAATAAAATATATGATATCTTCCATCAATAAATAGGGAATGTTAGAATAATGAATAGGAGAAGCATCATCATGAAATCAACATACAGGGATAAGAGGGGATCCTCAATTCTGGATTTCGATCTCAAATAATGTTGTTTATAAGGCCTTGAAATTCCTCCAGGTCTGTGAGAGAACCTTCCATTACCCTTATGAATTTAAAATATTGAGTTAGATAAGAAAAATAGGTGAAATAACTCATTAACACATGAGAAGGAGTGAGGTCCATAATTTTAAAATCTCATAGTTGGCCCACACATGGTTAGAAAAAACATTCTCTAACCATGCATTAGCCACTGCTTCAGGGGGTCACGTCGCATGGATACCTCGCACGACCTCTAAAACTATGCTCCACCCATGCCAAAGATACTAACTAAAAAACAATAGGTAATAATATATCTCTTCAGTAGCCACAAAGTTTGTTCGAACCATGCCCCAACCTTCCACGACCTCTTTTCTCGATGATTCTCTTAGATTTAACCCAATGTCACCCCAAGACATGACTCCAACAAAATGTGCTTATGTACTAACAAAATGTACCTGAAAATGATCCTATGATAATATCTAGAAACGTTTATGATCTTACATTAATTGAATTCATCCTCATTAAAATGTGGATCCTGAAACATGTGACATGGAATTAATCTCTAAAAAATAACATACATAAAATAATTATTTATCTCAAAACATGTTTTTTAATCGTGACAAGAAGTAACCATTCAAATATAACACTTAGAAGATAGAAAACAAAGAGTTATATTAAAAAAATATTCACATCACCTATGTTCACTAATGTTAAAAATATTTGGATCTGAGTAAAATCATTAAGGGAACGACGCTCGATTAAGTCCACAAAATATTCTTTTAATGGAAATTAATATTTATTATTGAATTATAAAGGAATATTAGCCTCACTAATCTTATAATATATATCGAGATCACATATCATCATTAAATATATCAATCTCACCCATCATCATCAAAAAATATCCCAATAACATATATTAATATGACACAAGAAAACATTAATTCTCATCATCAAACATTGAAAAATAATTTTTGTTTCTCTAAATATTGATTTACCTATAGAAATGATATGAGTTTTCCAAAACTATATTTAGAAAATCATCATAAGGAATCCCAAGAATGAAGATAGATTATAACATATGACCATAATCCTAATAAAAAAAGGTCAATATAAAGTACATTAACATATATGAATATATATATATATATAAATATATTAAAATTAATGCATTAAAACTTGAAAAAAACACTTTTCTTTAAAAACTATTTAAAAAATAAGATTCAAAAAAATTTATTAAAATGATTTTCATTGAAAATTTCCATTGAAACATATAATTTAATATTTAAATAAATTTATAGATATGATGGTGGGAAAATTCATTCATATGGTAATTGTAAAAGAAATTATTTTGTTTACACCTTTAACAAAATGAAACTAATTTGGAAAATGACAATACATTTCTTCTTAAAAAAATTATAGAAAGGAAAACATGTTTAAAATTGACATCAATCAATAATTTTCTAAAACTAAAAACATTATTCTAAACAATTTTATGTAAATATTTATATGTATAAAATAATTAATTGACTAGGGGGAAATAAGGTAGGCTTTCCTAAAAAATATTTTAACATTCATTTTACATTTGAAAGACATAAAAAAATGGATATCAAGTAAACCTTAGAATTTATCAAGAATGAGTAATTGTTTTTTGGTTCATGATATTAATTTCAAATAATTTTCGCAATGAAAGAATAAAAATATAAAATTCCAAAAATAAATAAAATTATAACCTTATTCTTCTCCTTAATTGGTTACAGTGTAATCATTATTTATTTAGGGAAATAAAAATATATGGTTATACAAATTCCATCAAATACTTGAATTAAGTCGTCAATAAAATTTCATGTGTTAATAAGTATTCTATATAAATAATTCATGGTATATGACTTAAAAAATGTATCAAAATTTGTGATTGGGTAAAAAATCCTTACAATTTACAAAAACTATGATGTGATAATTAGTTTATGAAATACTTTTGTGTATATATGTAAATCCAAAAAAATTGATGTTTTGGTTCTGGATCACTCTTATGAATCCTAGACTTGCTCGCTAGACAAGATTATGGAATCATTTTCACATTCCAATGAATGTCAACTACCATAATGGCTCAACGATGATATGGTGGGGACACGATACCCTCATTATATGACTTTCAAACAACTTCTATATTAATATAAAACCATAGTGGGAGAAATTTAATGAACAATGTGGAATTAAACATCCATATAATTAATATAATAAACACAAAGTGTCCAGATCATATATAACATCTGGATTTTTAGATACTATATAAAAATGGTTGTAAAAATAATATTTAAGAACACAAAAACTATAAATTATAAAAAATATTAGAAAATATATCTCATATACAATATTGACTACTATCCATGTCCTCTTATCATATACTCTATCATATTAATGACAATCAATAATCCCTAGTAGTCTCATTTAACATGCTCAAATATGCTTCAATTAAGTCTTTATGGGTAGTGATCAAAAACCCAAATAGGGTATGAGAAATACTCAATAGACAACCCACAATGATTCCCAAATAAAATATAGTTTTTTATACAATCTTTACTAGGGTACATGTATGATACAAGTAATCATTTCAAAATTTTAAGGTGATACCACCCAATATATTAGTACATGATATATCAGATGTTTTATATGAATGTTAAATAATTGTATACTAAATAAAACAAATTTCTATAGAAACCCCATGATATATCAAGTATCGTAACTACATAGTCTAGGAGATACATCCATTAAAAAATACCTCATATTCATGTACAAAAAGATCTTCCAATGTAAACTTAAGATAATTTATATGTGTAATGGTTTGGAAACCATAGCCTATTATTGAGGTGTCCTCATTGAGGATGTGGAGGAGTTATAAGGTAAAATGGGCAAAACATGAGTGGATCTTGAGGAAAAAATTGAGGTAGTCTAAGTAATCTAGATCCTAGAGATAATCTAATGCATTCAATTGAAAAATATATATGTTGATAATTTTATCCAAACTGTTGTACCCATCGTCAGTTCCTTAATTTGAAATCAGATATCAATAATATTAAGTAAATTATTCTAGGTGAAAATGTCAGCATTCATTCCTTAAAAAGTCCTCAGTAATAAATATGAAAAAATATAGATTATCCAATAATTTTTAAATTACCATTTAAATTATTTTATTTCCATTTATTATCATAAATAAATTGTGGTCAATGAGGTATTCAACCACTTAAAATTTCATTTATTAAAATACATCTTCCTTTAATAACTGTCAAGATCATCACACACCAATGGGTGGCTTGATTAGAGGTTTTAAATAAAACCATCTTTTAATGGTTCTTTGGTTAGTGTTCATCAAATTATAACCACGTCAAAGGCATATAAAAGCATAAAGACCATTGTATATGATAATTATTTAATTTATTACACTTTTTAGAAGATTCACAAGAATAATATAGTTTATAAAACAATAACACAAGCTATATACGTCATGAATTTTTGGGACAAACTATAGAACACCTACATTAGATGGGTCCAAGACTCCATATCTAGTATCATGCTTTAATTTATGATGGAATGAGATTATGGATGTAATGTAAAATTCTAAAAAAAATGTAAAATTAAACTTCATGTAAATACAATACATGATTAGAGAACATTTATGTTGATCGACAGTATTATATTGTGATATCCGACATAAATAACCAAACTCAATTCTGATTCTTATTAGAGAGGCTAGCTCAAAAATTTGGGGGAAAATATAAAGGGGAAACCCATGGAAGTGATACTATTCATTAGTGGTGAAATAAATTGTGAAAGATGTTTATAATTATTTAAATAAAATCTGTTAATTTCACTATTTTTAATGGGAAAAATGATTTGGTACATGTTTTTCCAAACAATGTGTTGAATTTAATGTTGATACGATCCATGGGACCACACCCTAACAAAGATAAATCCATGGTTTGATAAACTATTTCTAGACAACTTGTTATCATAGTTGAACTTGAGACCCACTCACACGGTGAGGTGCACAATTGTAAGAAAGCATTCTCCAACGACATGTCATACACATAAAATTTACTCTATGTTTCATATGGATGGGTGGACGCCCACTCACGATTAAACTAGTCATGCACCTCCATTTTAGGCCACAAGGTTAGCCACATGGATTCTACAACTCATGTTCCAATCATTCCCCTCAAAATTTTTGTCCAAAAACTTTATCATCGGGAACCCAACAAGCCCCGTACACTCATGATCCCCTCTGTTAACCTCTATTAATTTACAAATCAATGAACCAAGATATTGAAATTGATATTCAAATAATCTAAATCTTTTTGAAACATCGACATCTTACAACCTCACCTCCATTAAATAGCTCATCTCAAGGTTTTTGTTTGTGTACTTGGACATAATATATGAATAATTATTGTAACATATCACATATTTTGAACTCTCTATCCTATGTCTCATTATGTACATGGAAAGACTTCCATATTAGTTATACTAAAATAACATAACAACTTTATATAGTCTTCTTTCTATGATAAAAAAATAAAATTAGGGTAATACTTAGATGAAGAATGAATATCTAACCAAAAATCATTAGGATATTGGATATTAGATTAGTATAAATGATAATAAAATTTCAATGAAATAAGAAATACATCATACATAGCCATTTATACTTGATGGAGTGCTATCTAGTATTCCACAAGTACAACCATCTCCACAATATCAAAAGTTATAATAAATAAATAAGATTTCTTTCCCTACCATGGAATTCATTGATGACCCTGTATAAGAGTGACACACAAGAAGAAATGATATCCCACCTCAAAACCCATAGGTTAGTGACGACCATAAACATAAGTCTTATTCCTAGACTGTGTTGTTTCCATAGACATATTTTTAAGCATTAAATTCTTTAATATCATCATAATGAGATGAGGTCCTAGTAGCACATCCATTCAATCCTCTAATTAGTTGGGATGCGATCAGAAAGGAATGTCATATAGGTCCTCACATAGTTACACCTATATAGTTTCATAGATTATATTGTCATAAAAGAACACAATAAGAGGTATATTTTTCTCCCAAAAAGTCCAATATCATGGAAACATGTTCATAAAATGTTCACTTACACCTATGTTGTAAACTAAGACTGACCGTCCGTCAATGAGTGCTAGGATGAACCTGAATGTACTTGTAAACCCAGATCCTTTTTTACCCATAGAAGAACCCTAATTAAAATTGAATGTCCCTCTTTGATATGATGGTTTTAAAAACACCATAAAGGTGTATTATATATCAAATACGAACATTTTCAATGTCATTCAGATAGAGGTTCTCTGTAGACGGTATGAAATAGGAAACATTTATAAGCTAATTCATGATTACACGTATAGTATAACATCTATGATGGAATTAAAGAAACCAAATAAAAATATAACAGTTATTTCATCTTGTTTCCACTCAAGAAAGGATAACCACTATATAATCCCTATTGTTTCTTGGTGTCATAACATCACCTAATAGAGTTTGGAACACAATAACAAAACCATACCATATCGTTTTTTATCCCCAGACATCAATACCAGTGTTGTATGTCAACGTACAACTTCTTATGTCTAATATGTACTGGCCACATAGAGGCATGACATTCTCACATAAGATCCTATATCATGTCTATAGGTACCCTTACATTCCCATGAACATGCATGATATCATCCTCCTCAATTACCCAACAAGGGTGAAAGACCTCAACTGATACAAATTTATGTATGATTAATATTTGGGATTATAATGTTGTATCATCTTCACTAAATATTGAATTGAATCAGTAACCATATATCTGTAATAATATTATTTCAATGACACTAATTAACATCTATATTCATATCAACAATGATAATAATGAACTATTATTTACCAAGGTCTAACTAAATAGATTTTTTCTAATTACTTCTCCTCAGAGCATCTCTAATTCATTTCATTTCCCAGAATTATATATAATTTCATAATTGAAGGACTGAATGTATTCAACCCATATTCATCGTATGAGGTTCAAATCACAATGATTGAATATTTAATTGATACTTTTAGGGTATCCGTATAAAAAACCACTCACCATTATATAGTTACTCCAAATACAAAAGTAATGAATGATTTTAGCTATCCCAAGATCATGTGTGAGTTAATTATGCTCATAGGGCCACAACTGCCAATACCTGTATTCTATGACTTGATCCTCTTGAATAAAAATTTCTCTGTTATCGATACTTGACACATCTCAATATAACATATATCCACAACAATATTCTTTTAAGATTCATTTTGATAATATTGAAACTCTTCCTTTTATCTTATATATTGACATTTCCCTAGAATTTGACCATAAGAAGCTAACAACATTCTTCTTCAATATCATAATAATTTCTAGAAGAGTGAAAATTATATAATACACTAATTATATTCTCAAGATTTCCACAAGTAAATCTAATCATTAAAGAAATTTTTTCGATTCTCACATGAAATAATTGATCTCGCGTTCTTTGAGTCAAGAGACTCCCCTACCTTTGATATGATAGGAACTGGTAATATAACCTTATAAATCATAAATATTCATTTTATGATCTTAGAATAAAACCCATGCGCTCTAAATATATTCAATACAATTTCAATTTGTTTGTAATGATCATTTTGATTTTAGAATAAAATATTATTTAATCTAAAATTCCACTTTAATTTAATCCTTTAACAGATAGAAAACATGATTCATAATGGGAATAAATAGATCTAAATCATTTGTAAGAATCAATGAAATTACCAAGTTCAAATAAAATCCATGTCATATTAAAAATAATTACGAAGAATATATGATTGTCTAACCCATACCTGAGGATTTCAAAACCATAAATAATTCTTTGATAAATCCCTACTTCATAATAGGGAGTTGAAAAGATCATCAATTTGAGGTAGTGTGTATAGGTTTTCAATCTTATGTTGATTCAACTATTTGTAATATACCATATTTTTAGGGCAACGTCTACCTTCTACGTGAAAATAACGGGTGAACCCAATGGAGATGTAAAAGTTTGGAAAAACCATTTGTTTTATCAGTCCTCTATGTTTATTTTGATTTCTAAAAGCTCAGCTGGATACTTTAGTAAATAGTAAAAAATACATGTTATAATCCTAGTACTCGATCAATATCAAACTCTAACTATCTCATGGGAAGTAACTTTGAAAATTAATAAGGTAAGATTTCCCTAAAATGGTCCACTATAATAGGATATTTACTCATTTTTGTTCTATGATAACTCATAAAAAAGAATTTAATATGGGCATAGACAATTCTAATACCCCTACACTTAGGTCTAGGTCGATTAGGTCAGACATCCCACTATCCATAATAAATATTCATATCCACCTCCAGTGATATATTAGAAAATCATTGTTGATCATAGTCAATATATGGATGATATAGAACCAAATAATCCATAACAAATATGACATTTATGCTTATTATCTCAGGGATAGAAATGATCTATACGAAAAAGTAACATTCAATCTCAAGGGTGAATTCACTTCATTGATGTACTCTATCTTACATCGCTCCAATGAAGTATCTATATTCATCACTATGAATAATTAATTGATTTATATGAAATGATATTTCATGATATAAATAGATATCATGGAGTGTGAAAACCCTATGAAAAATTATTATGATGGTAATGTAAAAGATAAAAATATAAAAACTCACACCATAAATTGAGATAAATTCATTTCCCTGGGGATATTATATACTATATATACCTGTCTTTATCTGTGGCCCAAATCTATAACCTTTCTACCCTAAGTAGGTCCTCACAATTGGAGATTATTATTCGAAATAAGGTTTTATTTTCAATGTCCTCCTCTATGGCTTGTACAGATGGTAGTACTCCAGGATCCTGTAGGATGCGGACCTATTGATCCATCACTATAAGTCATATTTTATATTTATCATCTTCCCTTAGACACATGTGGAATAATATAAAATGCCTATTAATATGTCCCATTCTATCATAAACTCTACACCCAACTAGTTATCTATCTCATAAGGGGGTTTATATGACCCCTATTGGCACACTGATGGAAAATTATTAAGATAACAATACACAAACCATTCATGGTACATCCCTAGAATGATAACTCATAGAAATTATATAGGAAAAATTTGAATTTATTCCATATGTATATAATAATCCACCGTTTCTCACACCTCCAGCAAACCCTAGGTTACACTCAGAACTGAGGGTCTTGTTTAGTGTTTCATAAATGATATTCAGTCGGAAAAAATTCTCCGGGGACTGGATGGAATACAAAATCTCATTTTGAAAATATCTCACTCTTGATGGCTCGTCTATATAAATACATCATGTGAAGTGATGAACATCATTAAAGTGCCCTAAGTAGTCCATGATATACATTTCACCCTACTAATGTTTCATAAAATACCTTATTCATTGCAATCTTAGTATTTTTGGAAGAATGAAGTAATATAAAATAGTATGAAACTTCATCTAAAACATATCATGGTAATGACCTGTATATGTAATAAAATCCCACCATTAATTGGAAGATTCAAAAATATTTTAAGATGGAAGCATGACCCTCCATTTGAAGGAATCACTTGATAATCAAATATTGTTAAAATGGCCTTTCACTTTTACTCATCTGCATGTGGGCCACCATCCATGGAGGATGGGACAGTGATCATATTTTAATAATTATACATATGTTTTTAATTTATTTAATCCTATCCCATTAATCAATTTGATCTTTTTGGCATCATTTTATGACATTTGGTGGGTTTTGATAGTAAATGTGAAAAGTTGTTAATTCTGGACATTTAACAGATTTATGTTGCCTTTTTATTTCGATCAAAAATCCTAAATTTTTCATACAATACATAAGATTCCTTTTTTCAGGATTTAATGATTCATGGTCTACATATAAATCAATAATACCCAAAGCCAACTCTAATTCCAACAAACAAAAACAAATCGGTCAATATGAACACTTATTCTGGCCGATAGAATGGACATGACTTCATTCAATGATCAATATCTCGGGCTATTGACCACCAAATTGGGTGATTAAAGCTGGCTCATAAATAGAAATTTATGAGGAAGCATCACATTAAATTTCATGGAGAACTGAGTTTATTAATGCATCCCTTCAACCAGTAAAATAATGGTTTGTGGAGCATAGATTGGCGGCCAGGAAAAGTCATGTCTAATAAATCAGAAATGATGAATTCTATATGGATCAAAATGATTTCAAACATATTTGTTAGATTTCAAACTCAATTCCACACCTCATATAATAAGGGACCTCAGACTGATTCGATGAGAGGGTTGGACGAACGGAAGCTAAACTTCTAGTGGACAGATTCTGTAGGAGAAAAGTTTGGTTCTTTCTTTTCTTTCATTTGTTCTTCTTCCTTTTATAATGAATACTTCTTCACAATTCTCTTAAATTACACTTAACATGGTGGGGTAAATCTTATGAGTGATTGGGGAAGGTTGGGTTTTCTTTTTTGTAATTTTTGAGTTCATTCTATTAATGTTATAAAGTGGTTTCTCTTTTATGAAGTTGGTTTCATTTGTAATGACAAATTTTATCATCTAGTTCGATTGTATTTGATTTTATATTCTTTTTTTAGTATTGATTTTATTAATGAAAATTATATCCTCCACTAGGTTATGGTCTATATAAGATGGAATAGATCAGAACATAGTGGTGAGGTACTTGGAGATCGTCAGTATGTGTCATATTTGTACTGAATGATCATGATTGATTGGGATAAACAAGACCTGATTGGGAATTTCATTAATCAATTGAGGGTATTCTCTACAACTCATTCAAAAAAGAAATCATATTGGACCAAACTGATATATTGGTAAGGTTTAATCTCACCAACATCATTAATCAAATATGTTAGGGGAAGCGATTGTGAAATCTCATTTTAATTTATTTAATAAAAGAGGAATGAATAAATAAGTACTATGATAACATTGCAATTAGAAAACCAACCCCAACCTGATCACCCAATTATTATCACCATTTTTATTCACATTATTTTTTAGTTTTTTTAAAATCTTATACATTATTGCTTTCTTTAGTTTTGTTTCATTGTTTTCAAAACCAAACAAATTGAAAAACAATGTGACAAACATGATTGTTGTGCGCTCCTCTCTGGAGACAACCTAGGTTAACCACTATACTATACTTTAACTTAGTAAATAATTTTTTTCCACACCGCATGGCAGGAATGTGTCAAAACATGGTGTCGTTGCCAAGGAGGTAGTTCCAAAACCTAATTATAAATATTTACCACTTTTCAAAAAAACAAAAAAAAATGTTTCAATGATGTTTTCAAATGATCATCTCATTAATTCATGTAACAACTACCCACAAGTGTAACAGGATAAAAATTTTGGGTATAATATTGTTCATATTCATGAACATAGAAGTGACATAGAACAACTGTAGAGAAACGTAGAACTTGAATTTGAATATGTTGGTGCATTTATTGAAAAACTAGAACCTAATCACGAACTTGAGGAGGCCGAGATGGAAGAATAGACTACTAAGATACTGCTGGATGATCAACAAGATATGGTTGGATTATACAATAAGTGTGAAGAACAACATGATCCACATATTCCTTATAAAGTATAAGAACCAGAACCATTGAAGGAAGACGCCACTAATGTGGTGGAATTTATAGAAAAGATGAAGGAGCCTTATTTCCTACCTTTATCTTGTGAAATTCAACTACAAGAGGCACCTCCAATCAAAGAGGTAATTGATGATAAAAACGTGAGGAGATAATATTTTTTTAGAATCTTTTCATTCTGATTTTATTAAATCAAAATTGAGTATTACCTCTCCTTGTTACAAATTTTCAGATTTGGCCAACAATTGTATTCTCTCGGTGGATGAGGAAGAAAGATAAGATACATGTCATAAAGAAAATATGGGGATCCCTGAACTAGATGAACATTTATTGGAGGAAGTTCAACATGATACCAAAGATAATTTGCATGAAGAAATAGATACACATGATATATACCTTGAAAGGGATGAATTTTATTTTGATTCTTAATGCTTTAATATTGTTTAAATTGAATTACTTACTAATTCTCCCATTGATTATTATTTTTATGTTGAATTCCATAAAGAACTATTGGATAATGAAGATGAAGTTGTGAAAGTGGAACCCAATAAAGAGGATGACTCACTATTTGTCCTACCCTACCACGAATGTTTAATATCATTGTCATAGAGAAGGATTTGTTGTACTATATACATGAAGTCCTCAATAATAAAGAAGATGTCCATGATATAAGGAATGTGTTTTGGTGGTTCTTATTAAAGAAACATCACCCACCATCAAATTGGGAATAATCGACTGAAACTACCCATCTGGAGGCAGTCAAATCCCAAGGCCCGCATGGGGGGTTAAACCAAGATCTATCCTTATATTCTCATTCTTATTCAATATTATTTACATTCAAAAAATTTATTATGTTTTATTATCTACCTTTGTTTGTAGATTTTTATGTGCATAACACTTAGGAGCTTAACTCTACATTGCACTACCAATAATTCAGGTTGTACATTTCTTTTACACATTATTGATTGTTGTGATTCAATTTAAAATATAATTACATGTTAAATTACACTAAAATTCATTAAGGACACTGCATAATTTAAGTGTGGGTGATGGAGCCTTTATAGTTTAGTATTTTCAATTGTTTGTTTTTTTATGAATTTCATGAAAAATATTTGTGTTTCAAATATTTGTTTTTTTTAATTTTGAGATGAAATGATTATCATCCCAAATTTTGAAACCCATTTCAATGTGCGAAACAATTTATCCCATGAAATTGAGCTTAAGTGAACTCTGAGAATGGATTTGATTCATGTTCAAGTATATGGAAATTTCATGAAAATTAATCTTATTTTTGAATCCCATGACACAATAAATTGTCTTTATAATTGAAATAATTTTCCCGCCAGGATTCCAAACCTATTTTTCATACTCTTTTCATTCACCTACATTATTGAGAGAACCATACCATGAATTATTAAACATTAATTTTATTTCTTCCTATCAAAACTTTAGAGTTTGAGGTACATGCGTTTTAATGATTGAGGCATTTATTTGTTATTAAATCCCCATTTTCATAATAATTCTTTTTATAATGGATATTTTTTTACATTTAATCTTTTTAGACCATAGAATCCCAGAAAATCCTGTTAGGATAGCCACATTACCATAAAAGTTTCCCAATCCGACCTACTCTTGATGTGAAATTTCTTAATTTAGTTGACCTAAAGTGTGGGGGGAGGTTGACTTGTGTGGTGCTACCTCATTTGGAGAGACATTGGGTGTAAAATCAAATTTTGAAGAGATGTCATTACTATTGAAAAAAAAAATTATGTTTAAATATGTGCCTTATTTGGAGCATTCATGTAAATTAAGTTGTTCCTTTCTCGAGCTTCTAATGAAAGGAAAGTTGTGCCTATCCAGAGCATTCAAGAAAAATCATGTTTGAGATGAATGATACTTTTTCTACTTAAATGATGAATAGTTTGAATTTTCACTACTTTTTCATTCTTTTGAGCTGATTTACTATTAAGGTGAGTGAAGAGAAGACCATATTTGAGTAAAAATCAGAAAAATGTAATTTTTCTTCAAAAAGAGCCAAGCCCTCCTAATATTGCCTCAGAATTTGTCACATCTAAATCCTACCATCCTGAAGCCACAAAAAAACCTGGAAATGTACTCATCAAAAAAATCTGTCTTTGACTCATATCAGGTGGAGATGTTGGAATTTATCAATCCTATGGTGACCCTTGCATGAGTATTGGATAAAAAGACATTGTTGAAAATTGATATTTGTGTGATAAGAAAAAATGCATGTTATGTAAGTATTTTGTGTTCTTGGGAGAATAAATGAAAAATAAATATATTTAATGAACTAAATTTTGAACTTTGAATAATGTTTGTTGATATTTCATGATATATTTTGTTTCTTGATGTTAAATTGTTAGATCTAATGGATATGTGTTTTAAAATTTCATTGATTTAATATCGATGTTTACTTGTCCAGGAGTCCAACTGA
The DNA here is from genome assembly GCA_963277665.1 of Viscum album. Classification (NCBI taxonomy): domain Eukaryota; kingdom Viridiplantae; phylum Streptophyta; class Magnoliopsida; order Santalales; family Viscaceae; genus Viscum; species Viscum album. Next base: position 1,101,475,885 of record OY728157.1, read on the forward strand.
TAAGTGTGGGGGAATTGACAGAGCTCATATTTTCATATTTATACATATGTTTTTAAATGATTTAATTCCTTCCAATTAGTCAATTTGACCTTATTTACATCATTTTATGACTTTTGGGGAGTTTTGAGCTTAAATTTGAAAAGTGGTAAATTCTGGACATTAAACAGATTTATTGTATTTCGATCATAACTCCTACGTTTTTCATCCAATGTAACTTATTCCTTTTTTTAGGATGTAATGATTCGTGGTCTATATATAAGTCTTCATGAACCAAAGACAATTCGAACTCTAATAAAGAAAAACAAATCGGTCAATATGAACACTTATTCTTACCGGCAAAATGGACATGACTTTTTTCAATGATAAATAGCTCGGGAACCGGACACAAAATGTTGTGATTCAATCTAGGTCATAAAGAAAAAATTATGAGGAAGACTCACAGTAAATTTCATGGAGAACTTAGTTGATTAAGGCCTCCCTTCAACCTGTCAAAATATTGTTCGCGGAATAGTGATCGGCGGCCAGAAAAAGTCATGTACTATAAATTGTCCATAACTCATTCTACATGGCTAAAAAAATTTCAAACACCATGGGTAGATTTAATGCTCCATTCCTCAACTCTTATATTAAGGTATATCTACCTCATTGAAATAGATGGATTGATGAACCGAAGCTGAACTTCTAATGGATAGATTTTGGAGGAGAAAATATTTGTTTTTTATTTTTTTCTTTTGTTCTTCTTAGTTTTATAATGTATAATTCTTCCCCCTTCTCCTAAATTACCCTTACCATGGTGGGGAAAATCTTATGATTGATTGGGGAAGGTTAGGTTTTCCATTTTTTAATGTTTGAGTTCAAGATATTATGGTTATAAATTTTTTTCTCTATTATGAAGTTGGTTTCAATTGTAATAACAGCTTATATTATCTTGTGCGATTGTATTTTATATTATACTATATTTTTATTATTTATTTTATTAATGAAAATTATATCTCCCACTAGGTTATGTTATATATATGATGGAATATATCAGAACATAGTGGTGAAGTACTTGGCGATCGTCACTACGTGTCATATTTGTACTGAATATTCAAGATTGTTTGGGATAAACAATACCCGATTGGGAATTGACTTAATAAATTGAGGGTATTCGGTACAACTATTGAACAAAATGAAGAATAATAGACCAATATAAGATATTGGTAAGGTTTAATCTCACCAAAATTCATAAACAAAGATGTGAGAGGAAGAAATTGTGAAATATCATTTAAATCGATTTAATAAAAGAGGAATGAATAAATAAAAACTATGATAACATTGAAATTTGAAAACCAACCCCAACCTGATCACCCAATTATTATCAATATTTTTAATCACTTTAATTTTAAAATTATTTTAAATCTTATATGTTATTTCTTTCTGTAGTTTTGTTTCATTGTTTTCAAAACCAAACAAATTAAAAAAAAATTAACAAACATGATTGTTGTGCGCTCCTATCTGGAGACAACGTAGGTTAACCACTATAATATATTTTAACATAGAAAATTATTAATTCTACCACACCACACAACATGAACATGTTAGAATTTAAATGGATGCTTCAATTCATATTCTCATCTAGATAATTCTCTAATTGGGGATGGTCAACGAGATCGCTGTATGGTATGGATGAAATATATGAACTCCTCAAAAAACTATGTGATTGTGCCAAGACCACCTATAAAAAAATTATCTTCAAGTGACACTAAATATATGATTTTTGTTTTTGATTGTCCCATCACCTAGATATCATAGTAATCAATGCAATTATTGAATTAAACCAATGAATTTCATGAATATATATATCCATAATTTAGAGAACCTGGATTTTCTCATATATTAATATATGAATTTTATCATAAATATCCATAAATTAAAAGTAAAGGATCAAAAATTTAAGTGTATTTTAATTTTGGGGAAAATTAAACTAAAAACACGTAAAGATAATTATCACTCATATTTTCAATTCATTTCCTTTTTCCAAATCTTCTTTTGGTTCTTGGCATTCTCTTGGTTTTCAGGTGTTCGGGGTTTGAAAATTTGGTTCATGTTGTATAATTGAACTATGAACAAGGTCATGGGGGTATTTTATGTAATTGGACATATTTTCTGTCCAAGGTATGGTATGAGGTTGTGGTGTTTTGGATTTGGATTGGTGACACTCTTAGTGACACCATTTTTTGGGTATGTTGTTGAGTTTGTTGGTACCCTTGATTGGGATGAGTCATGGGGTGAAAAGTTGGTGTTCCATTAGGTATTATTTCCCCTATCTATATCATACTATTCCCCTTTCTTTCTTACTTTTACCCCCCCAAAAAATTATAGTATGAACGTCACTTTTTGGTTGGCCAGCATAGGTCGCACGGTTAGTCTATACAGTTCTAAACCATGCAACCAACCCATGTAGTGTGTCCCACACATTAAAAATATTTTTATATTTCCCATTATACCGATTTGGAATAAACTAAAATCCACTCCATTATTCCTCATTTCGTTCCATACCTCCATGGAAATCCTCTATGCTCTCTATCCCTCCTTTGGAACTCAATTTTGAAGAGAGATTTGATGGGGGAAACATCCAAATCGTGCAAGTAAGTCCTTCTCTATTATGATTTCTCCCCATTCCTTTGGGATGAATTCACCCCTTCACGAGTTTTAAATTTTATAGTAGCTAGGTTTCATATCTAGGGATTAAATTCTTGTATTTTGAGTGATGTAATGAGTTTTTATGTTAATTACACCTTCCTTGAGGTGCAGTGGTGGTGCAGTTGATGTTTCACACCAATATTTGAGGGTTTTGACCAAAAAAGATAAATTATTCCATGTTTAATCATATTATGATGACATAACATGATTGTTTTATTAATTATGATGTTTATAATCTATTGTGTGTGGTTCTAAAACCAATTTTTGTTGCAATAGAAATGCATTTAGATTTAAAGATACATTTTTGTTTGAAGTGTGTATTATTCAAATGTATCTCATGTTTATTACATTATGGTAGTTTTATAATATGTTAAAGGTACTTATTAGTTATTTAAAGGGGCTTACAATTTGGGTTTGTTAATTCTTTAGTGTCATGTGGGCCTCAAAAAGTTTGTTTTTAAATGGGTGTTATGTGTAAAACTGTTTTTACTCTATGAAAGTTTATATGAAAATGTATGTTTTCATGTGCATCATTTGTAGAATTATTTGAGGTTATTTTTTGGAACATGATAGTGGTTAAATAAATGTGCAAAGGGCGTCCAATTTTGTTTTGGTAGGGTCTTTGTGTGATTTTGGCCTTGAAATAGTGTTTTCAAATATGTTTTTTTGTAGAAAACATAGTTATACCACTGGGGTTTGTTCTGTGAAAGTTATAAATGTTTTATTTGGTTAAAAAAGGTGGGAAAAGGGTGTGTAATATACTTTTTGGTTTAGTGTCTTCATATAATATGGGGGTTTTAATGGTAAAGGGGTGTTTTAAGTTGTCAAACATTTTTAGAATGTTTTAGAAGTTGCTGATATTTTTTAATAAATTGTGTTGTGGGTGCGAAACATGGTTGTGGGCAGTTTCGATTAAGTTTGAAGATAAAATGAATCTTGATGGTGACAAGGGTATTATGTTATATGTGTTTGGTATTTTATATGAGTTGGAATATCTTGTAATGGTTTATAAATTTTTTTAAAGTATTTTTGGAAGTGTTAATTAAATGTGAAATTTGTTGGGGGGCTATTTGGTGTGATTAGGATTTCAAAATGCATTTGAATGAAAAAGTGTATTACGTGAATTGATTGAAATTTTTGGGGGATTTTTGGTTAATGTGTGATGTGTAATTAGTATTTTTATGTGGAAATTATATTTTATGTCTTGTATAACTTTTTTGAGCACAATAGGGAGACCTAGGAATCTAGGTGGGTGGACATGTACTAGTATTCTAGTGATCCCGTGGGGGTTAGCCTCAGTTTCATGCAGCATGTATGATTCTAAGAACTCTAAAAAAACTATTATTATAATTTTGGGGGATCACAATGTTATGGGTATGTTCCCTACTAGTGGCTTTTCAATGAGAACTGATATTTGTGATGGTTTCTTTCACTGAGTTACGAGGTACTTATGACCCACAACGAGCTAGTTCCTTGAGGTTATTTCCCATTTATTGTGCTCACTGGATATTTTGTGCTTTTCCTCGACATACGGTATGATTGGATTTAAGAGATTACATATCATGTTGGTTTTATTGAAAATATTTCTTTCTTTATTTAATATATCCCACCTCAAAACTGTTCAGTTTTAATGTTGCATATATTAGAAACTATCACAAGAATTTTCTTATTCACAAAACATTCAAGGATTTTTTTTTTCTTATTATTGATTTTCAGATGGAATATATTATTCGTGGTATCATACTTTAATTTTTCTCATACCCTACTTTTACCATTTCATGTATGTGACCTTGGTTATTTCTATAACAGGTTTGGGTACAGTTTTATGTGCTGGTGGTTTGGGATTCAAGGAGGTCCATAGGGGTGTTGTCATGTGGAGATGGCGTGAGAGTTATGCCTCATTCAATGACGATTGTTAATGGGATTTCCATTGTGGGGTTTTTCAGTTGTTCATGAATTTTATTGTTGATTCAATTATTTAATTTATTTCAGAAATTTTGTAATAGATGATTTTATTTGAAAAATCCAGATTTGTTTTTATTGGGTTTGTTTTCCATTGTATGTTTAGAAACATGGGTAAATCATTACCAATTCTCATTTTATGATACCCGAAAACTCGTGCCATCTAGTGGGGATTTGAAACACCCTTTTCCCTATTTGCGGGTCGGTTTTGGTGCCGAGTATGAGGGTTACAATATTCATTTCGAGAAAAAATGTTATCAGAGAGAGGTTCAAGATAACTCATTGGGTCATGTTATTTGGGGACACAGTCAGAATATCTTAGATTTACAATTCTCGATATGTAGAATTCTAGTTATGTGTAATGTGCCTAATCACCACACCTCCTGGAGGGATTCAAGACACCATGAGATGTCTGGACTTATCTGAGTCCTTTGGTTTTCTTGGGTTGTTGATGATTAGGGGAAATGAAAAGAGAGTTGGGTTAATGGTCTCAGTGAGCTTATAGTGCCTCGAAAGCCATGTGGAGATGGGGATATTTCCCTATAACTCTCTCTGTGACGGTGAAGTGATTGGCGTAAGGCCACCAACCATATGTCTATGTCACCAACCAAAGCTAATTTCCCCTCGTATTGACTTTTTTCCTTTAGTTTTGAAATATTGGAAGTTGAGTTTTAATGAAAAATTTGCATGGTTTTAAGAAGAGTAATGTTTTTTTGAAATGATTTTGTAATAAAGAAGAAATGTTTTGATTTTTGAAATGGTGGAACTAAATTTTTAGAATGGGTTTGAAAAGGAATTTAATGTGCTTACAACTCTTTTGAATATACTAAATTATGGTAAAGTTAGTTTTGAAAAAGAGTTACCAATATAATGGGATTCAATATTTTAAAATTAATGTGTATGTCATGAATGTGAGTTCTTATATGAATGATCGTGTCTTTATGAAAAGGTTTTTAAGATATGAATTCGGATTTTGATCTCATGGATAGCGGTCCTAAATAAATGGATGTGTTGGTTGACCGTTTTGGTTTTGAAAAGTAGAAAGATTTTTTCTTTTAACCCTTGGTATCTTCATGAGCGACCACATGACTGGGATTATATAGGATGATGAATGGTTATTGGCATGACTAGATGAGTACTGGGATGGATATGAGGAGGGTTCCATATGTTTCACAGAAAAATGCACGTGTGAGGCCCATGGGGTATCATTGGTGGAAACGCTAACCGATGAACCATTTGTTTTCAATGAAGTTATTTTTAATGGAAAATATGATGTCTTGATGACTAGTTTGGGAGAGTGTGTATTATGTGTTTTTTTAAATTTTGATGTTGTGGGATATTTTATGTCTAAGAACCCCTCTTATTTGACCCATGTTTTGGGTTTGTATTTGGTTGGTAAGCTCGGATAAAGGGTTGGCTAGTTGTATCTTCTACCCAAAGTTCTAGAAGGATTTGCGCTGGTTCCCCTCACATGTTTGGTTCTGTTTTGTGGCACAGTTTTACCAATGGACAAGCTTGGTTGGGTCCTTGGGTTCTCTCGTGGGATAAGGTACGCCCGTAATAAGGGTTTGTGGGACAAGTGATGTGCATCATAGATTGTTTCACCATTGTAAGACCCTCTAGTTTATCAATATGAGGAATATATTTAAAAAACTTTGGGTATTTATTTTATACCCTTTCCTTTTTTGATTTTGTGGACCTCTTGTAGTGGGATAGTTCTCGTGAAAGTTTGAAAGAGACCTGGTTTCTTGAGTTACATGATTTGTTAAAGATGGAAGTAGTCTGTGGTTATTAATGTCGATGTTGTCTAAGAAGGCCTATGGGTCCTACATATTATTTTTGAAGTAGGAGCTCACATTAAACCACAAGTGTGGGAAATATAGTCATGAGAGGCTATTATGGACACTTACTAGAATTGTGTGTTGTTTGGGGACTTTTCATAAGGTGTCTTTCCATATATTGTTTCTATTAGCTGTAATGGTCATGTTAGGTGATGACTTGTGAAATCGTGTGCTGATTTTATTGTAAATGTGAATGTAGTGCCATCCTCGGAGAGTCTCTTTGTTGTTGGGAGTAGGTATCTCTTTGAAAAACTTCAAAATCCTCTATTTCATAGGATGGTTTTTATATGTGACCTATCATTCTGTTGTTTATTACCCTAAGAAACAAGGTGTGGTGTGTGTGCATCCTCTAAGCCCATGTTTTATAGATATTTAGGGTTAGGTAAAAGTGGGTTTTCAGGGTATTTGTTTGTAGCATATAAATAAGTAGTTGTATTCAGGGATTTCAAATCCCAAGTACGTGGCTGAAGATGCTTCAATCATTTGAGCTCCAACCATAGGTCTGGGAGATAATATGGAACTTAGTTAGGGAAAATCCTAGGGTCGTTCAAACCATTGTACAAAGTCCTATCCTATGTATGAAATACAGGAAGAGCTTAATCCTCTAGTGTCGTCATGTTAATTCTGTTGTTCCTGTCTGGTGGACAGAGGTGGAGGGCCTCATGCCCATGTTATCGCCGAATGTCATTCTTTTCCCCTTTGGTGTCCATTGCGTTTTTTGAGTATGGTTGGAACTTTTTCTAGATAGGATGAGAACATGGTTTGTACATGATTATTAGTGACCATGAACCTGGAATCAACATAGATAGATGGATCACCATGATAAGCACACAGACTCCCAAACTGTGCAGACTACTCGTGTGGCTGTCCCAACTCTTTAAAATTTAGGTCCCTTCTGTGTCGCCCCATGACTACCAGTTAAGATGGTTGGTTCTTATAGTAGGGAAAACCACTATTATTATTATGTATGTTCCTTTGGAAGTATTGGATTTTATTCTACCACTTTTACTGGGGAGTACGTTCTGGCCTCACCTGTTAGTGACCTGATTTTTTCCCAGGAGTATTCAAGTAGTCACTTGTGGTGGGGAGCCCATTTGTGTCTCCCCATACTCATAACTTAGATTGGTCCATGGTCTATACATGGCGGTAGGTATTAGTTTTTGTTAAATATTTGTTTCCCAAAGTTTACAAGAAGTATCTGGGGTGTTCCAAGGTTTGTGATATGAAAATGGAGGACAAAGGAGTTTCTAGGCATGTTGCACAGTTTTTAGCACGGTTATTCCAAATAGCACAGATCATCATACATGTTTCATTGGATAAGGGATTTCGTATAGTAATAGTAGGGTTACGAAAACAGTGGGGAAGCCCCAAGAAACCATGTGAATGGGGGATTTTGGTACGGTATCACTCACATGGTTTGCACACTGTTTTGAAACAAGTGTGAGTAAACATGGAAAACTAGTATTTTTGATGAAATTACAAAAAAATCCATTACAGGATTTTATGTATAAACTCATGATTTCACACCCTTTATCCTCCTTCAAACCTATTTATGATAAAAGATTCTAATGACTTCTAAGAGGTTATTTTCTAAAAATTATATTCTATTTTGAGTTCCATTAGATACAGATTGAATATCTTGGTATATAAAATCTTCTCATTGATTCCATTTTCCAGTTAGGGTTCACATATTTTCTCCATATCCTTTTGAAGCTTTAAAACCCTTTCTTTGTGATGAGATTTATTTTGGGAATCATTTTTTTGTTTAATATATATCTATGGTCTCAATTAAATGTGTGTTTACAGACAGTTACAAGTTATGTGGTCTACCTGTTATATCCCACAGTGTATTCCAAAATTTGTGCATGTAGGGTTTCATTCTTATTCCCTACATTCTGGGTTCTCGATTCCAATAAAAATATGTGGTGTATTGGGTGTCTAATTTATTATTTTAACCTCTATTGATCCCCATGGGGTGAAAATTGGATTACATGACCAATTTAGGGGCACCCATGGTTTGTGTCGGCCCTCCCAATGTGGATAACCGAAATATATGGAGAAAATTTGACACATGAAGATGTAGATACTTATTGAAGAGGTTGATTGATTTATGTAATGGGTTATAATGGATTGTGGTTATTTGTGTCTAATGTGGTTAAAGGATAAGGGATTTTTAGGTTTACATGTTATTGGATGTATGATATGGAATTATGTTTACACATGAATATGCCTACTGAGATAGGCATGGGGAATGAGAGTTGATATTATATGGTCAAGTGATTTTAGAAAATAATGTGTAAATGGATAGTTTACAAATGTTAATTTTCCAATTATTTATACTATTGTGATGTGGTTAATTATGGTGAGGAAAAATAATCATGTTCACATGGCTTGGTAGAGTGGGGTATAGACATGTGCTTCTACACCCACTAGTCGAGTTGGACCATGGTTATAACTCCACCCCAAATGCATAGGTTAGGGAAGGGGATAATGTTCTATTCCCCTAATGGTTTCATTGCACCATCATTATGGCTTTGAGGTGAGGTTTATAAGGTTATTATTATGTGATGCCTTATGAGATAAGAGTTGATTTTATTACCATATTCTTCAGAACATTGAACATGAATAATCCATTAAAAGCATGAAGAAGGTAGATTAAACCATGGGATGGATATGTGGTGAACATGGATAAAATAGTAGCATTAATTAAAAGAGGAAATTATATAATGGACTATTTAATATTTTACCTTTACATTCCATCTTTTATCACTTTCATGCACTATATACATTACTAGAAATTTTTTAGATGCTGTTGGTGGTGGCCTATGGAGTTATACTCACACACTACTCATGCATGAATTGGGTAAATGAGCTGATTTCAAGATTCCATGTCCGGATAATGGTAAAGAACCTATGATAGAGTGTTGAGTTGGAAATGGGACTTTTATGGGTGACATTCGAAACATGTAGTCTATACCATTTAGGGTATTTTTTTTATTTTTCATTTGGTCATTTTTTCACATAGGATAGTAGAATGCCATGCCATATTTAATATTTTATGTGGTTTCACCTAGTTTGGGAGTTTCTTATCTATGCATTTTGTTAATTGTTATATAATTTTTACAATATTTAAATTGTGTTCTATTGTATATTACTCTTGTAATGAGGGTATAGTCTCTATAAATGACCTGTTAGACCCAAAATTATATTCGACAACTTCATGCATATGGGGTGGTGTGCTTGATGTCATGTGGCGACCAAACTCAGGGTACCAGTTTAGTGGCTCCCGGGTTAGGGATGTTACATATCCTGGGCACTATTCACATGTGGCCTCAGGTGGACATCTCTATACAAAAGTGTATCTTGACTAGAAACAAGGGTATAAAATGGTATGGTGTGGGGGGACTATACCCTAATTAGGAGAGTGGTTCACAATTATCATATAACTATAATAAAATTGTATAACAAATATACTAACACAACAGTAGCAAACATCATGATAATTATATTAGTCAATAACTGGAGGACATATCAAATAAAAATGACGATGTTACGATGTTGTACAAAAATTGATTTATTGAGAACATGGATGCACAAATAAATATAACATTCTATAAAAAATATACAAAAAACCAAAATATATCTCATACATAATCATGATCACCTTCTCGGTCATATTCTCCCATACTCTATCATATAAAAGAGATCAGTCATCCATAGAACTCGGATTTAATGTTCGAAAACCTACACCCAAACTATATTTATGGGCCCCAGTCGACCATATGAACATGGTGTGAGTAAATCATAAAAGTCCACCACCAATTGTTTCTATAAAAAATCACGTTTATGAATAGAAGTTATAGTAGTGTCCATGAATAAATAGTGTAATGATACAAAATGATAAAGAGATACACCCAAATATATAAATATATTAAATGTAAAAATATGTATGTGAATATGAAATTACTATATACTGAATAAAATCATAAACTCTAGAATACAACAACTAAAATAGGTATTAGACATACATGGTCCAAGATTCAAGACCATTGACCAAAGTATCCACCTCCAGTCAAAAGATCTCATCAAACAAAATATTGATACATTGTATATCTATAAGATTCATGAACCTGGAACCAATGGTTTTGGCAAGCACATCGTGTCCGAAGAGCATGTGAAAAGTAACATTGGCAAGACTTCATTATAGCCAATGGATGAAATCAAAGGTTATCAAAGAAATCCAGATTGAAAGCATCCAATTTTGGAATATGCTTGTGGTTTGTTGGTTCCATACAACCACACCCATATAAGTTTCATCCACATTATCCAAGATCAAGAATATTATTTAATGGATTCATTGGGTCTATGTTAGCATCGATTTTGAACTAAAATCACTTATAATAAATAATCATAATACAATATATAACCCCAACAATTTTAGAAATCCAATTAACTCCATTTAATTTTCGTTTAATTTTGTAAATAAAGTGTGTTCAAGAAGATATTCAATATTATAAAAAATAATTTAATTAAAATATTGATTCCACTAATTAGTGGATGGATTAATACACTATAATGGGTATTTTTAACATAGTAATTATAATCAACCTTAATTAAAGGTTGGACCTAGTTGAGGTTGTCAAAATCCAACTATGACTGAGTGGTACAAGAGCATCATGAACATGAGAAAAATATATTAATTATTAAAAAAAAATTAGAATATATTCAATGGATGTTCTGTCCTGTGGAAAAATTACAAAAGTTATAGACATTAGAACAATTACTTAAAGGATATATACCACCAACCTTTTACGATTAGAAGACTTTGCTTCCAGTATGGACCATCAACTTGTGTTGTAATGATAAAAATTGGAGAAATAGAAAAACAACTAGAAAGTATGGAACATTATATATGAAGTCAATAAAATCTAACACATTATCATAATCTAAGAAATAATGTAAGAGGACTCATGGACTTTCTAGGGGCTATCCAATATAATGAAAGATGCTTGAAATATATATCAAATGAAGAGGATATTTGAAACACTATAAGGAATGGAGAAAGGGTAAACCCACATGTTTTCTATTGTACATTAGTGGTAATATAAATGTGGAATAATGTTATAATTATTTAAGATAAATGTTTGTATTGACACATTATTATTGATATCATGGTTTTTACTTATGTTTTTTCAAACCTTTCAACAACCATGCAGTTGGAAGTACCCCAATGGAAATATCCTTTCATGGATAGGAACACATTTAGACCAACCATATGCATCCGATGTGTACTCATTATTGAACTTGGTAGTCTCCTTACACTATTAGGGACATAGTTAGTTGGAACTATGAACCAATTGTGTTATATAAACTAGTTTTTATTATATGTTTCTCATGCCTATGTAAGATTTGTTGTACATTCAAATTTAATAGTGAACCTCTATTTTTGGTTTATAATACTGAGCCACTTATTTCCTACTAACAATTCTCAAATCTTATTTCTCATACTATTTATCAAAAACAATTTCTCTGGGCCTCGAATAAGCCTCTAAGACATTTTAATCATCCCTCGGTCTATTAAAAATTCTCTTATAGATGAAATGAGATATTTAAGATGAAATTCAAATGATTCGTGCCTAATTGAAAATTATAGGATAATACAATAATTACATGTACATAATGTATAGAAAATTTAGAATCAATACATACATAATAATTTTATAATATAAATAATGATGTAGAATTATAACCTAATAAATAGCAATTTATTTATGAGACAATGTACATTTATGCTAGAAATTCTATATATGTACATTGTCTCTTATATAATAAATTTGTATTAATTATTTAATTGTTTGAGAAACATATTATTGATTATTTCCTTTTTTTAAATGATTTATTTCTATGGTTTCAAAAAAAATGTAATTACATTATTGGATAAATTCTACTATAGAGTATTGAGGATGTTACAATCATAATTACCAAATAAATTTTGTTGGTTCATCATAGTCAGAGGGGTCTTTGTTCCATCATCTCAAGAATATAAATCATGATTTAAATATAATTTTTTATCAGTAAATAATTTTTTATAACCATATATTGAGTGTGTAAGTGATAAACCAATGACATCTCTTTGTGGAGATAATAATAGAAATATACACAAGAATGGTGTAATAATTTTCTAATGGATTAAAAGGTATGAAAATAGATGATATTTTTTAATTATATAATTGAATATATTTAATTAATATCATATATATATATATATATTATATAAATCTTTATAAATAACCAACAGTGGCCTTCATGAATAATTTAGAACAATGCTCCAGGTCGGTGGTAGTCCACGGATATGAACAAATGATGTGTTTCACAATAGTATAGATACCGAGGTGAAGAAGGGTTTATCCATATTCATAAAAACATTTAGTAATAGATTGAAACTTCTGTTATTATATAGTAATGTTATATTAATATTTGAAGGAGGACGAAGAAGAAGTAGAATGAAAAATCTCAGATAAGATGATTACTGCCTCATTATAAGAAAACCATAGGCTTATACATTAAAACATTTTTCTTTCCCTTTATCTGACATTAGGATCATTAAGTAATGTAAATTAATGTTATGATGGTATTTGGGTATGTTTGGCCAAGATAAATATCTCAATTTGTATGGGGGAGAGTTGAGTGGTTTTTCTCTTATATAAGAAATGAGAGGGGAACTATTATAATTAAATAAACATATAAACTAGGATAAATTAATTTTCATGTTTAAATGGAACTAAATACATATATATCAATAATTGGATATGGAGGATTTCATATCCTCTGACAAAATAAAATTTGGTAAATTTTAGAGTCATTTATACATTTATCAGTTTTTTTAACCCCCCAACATTATCGATTGATTGAAAACCCAATCCTTCCATTAGTTAACATATGGATAATGCCTTTGAGATGTAGGGTAACACTTAGGGATATTTTTATGAGACTCAATAGATCCATTCCCTGAAAATCACATTAGAGGGAGATACTTCTCGTCAAATTGGAAATGAGAAACAAGAAGAGAGGTGTGATTCTAAAAGCACTGATACATAAAAACACATAGAAAGGATTCAAGATATTCCACCTAATAGAGAAATATTGAGAGGTCGAGTTGTGTTCATGGAAGGGTTTAATAGAAAAAAATTCAATAATAATAATGAATGATATGTACTAGATTGATGAAAAAGTTTGGTAGATAGCTTTATGGCTTGGATTTTTCTTTGTTTCCTGTACTCTCTTATGCTTCTTCCTTTATCTTACATTGTAATTAAAGACGCACAACCTCCATCTTAAATTTTGTTAACCCCTAGTTAACTCATATAATTATTACCATAATATCAATGATTTTTATTCAATAGGGTTATTAAAGATACAGTTAATGTAAAATTGAACTAAAATTTTAAAAGTTTTTATATTTAAGACTATATCCAATTAAATCTTCCAAATATGATTCTTTTATGAATTATAAATAACATTATAAAACATTACATAACATAAAAAATTTAATGTCATTTTAATGACTATTCACATAGTTTTTGTTAAAAAAATAGAAAATATATATTTAATTAAAATTCAAACATTAAAGAATCATTATTAAATTATATTAATTTTTTCAGAAAATGTTACACTATCATTCGCCCAAAATAATATTATTTTTAATTTTTTAGAATAATTTACATAATTATTCAACTCCTTTAACAAAAAGTATGTTTTCATTACAAATGTATATAATTAAAATATTTCCTCATAATAAAATAAAAATAATGTACCCTTATAATAAAAATTTATTCAATTTTAAAAAAATTAAAATTTTCATAATTCTTTGTTATGCCAATCATGAAGTATTATAATTATTTAAATGAAGAGAGTGACATTATAAATTTATTCTTTACTTGAAATAATAATAATTAAATTATCTAACAAAATTGCATCCATGTTGAAAAACATTTAAATTTTATATGTGTATGGTTGAAAGAAAATCATATAATAGAAATAATTTGAGGGTTGATAGATTTTTAAAACAATATCAAACTGTTTTTACCATAATTACAAAATTTTCTGTGGGCAAGATAAAACCTAATTACTACAGTTAGTATTCGTAATGACCCAAAATGATGTTGAGCTATTTTCATAAATCTAGTATAATTATACAAATTATGGACCCTATTTTATAAAATTCAATTCCTAGAAGTGTTATAAATTGATATAAAAATGAACCCTCACAATTTGATAAAAAATGGTTTTCCATGAAAATGAATTCAATGTATATTAATATATTTATACAACAATTATGATTAATGTAAATTATAATAAAATTTATTTAGTAATTTTTAGTCATAATGAAATATTGAAATATTACAACAAATTAACATAAAAACAGGACATTCAAAATACCTACAATGAATATATATTTTTCTATAAAATTGGTACTATTCTCTGATTACTATAAAATATATTTTAAAAAAATCAAAAAATTATATATAATGGTAATTTATAAACATGGAATTAAAAAATGAAATCATTTTTATCCAAAATAAGTTCTAAAATTGGATTATTTTATTAACAATGTTTCTCAAAAAAACTAATAAAACCACTTTTGAAGGGAGAATATTTTTTAAGATTGAAACCAAATTTACCAAAAATTGAATTATTATTTCACTAGAATTTATTAGTGAACTTCTTTTTATTAGGCCATATATATATAATAGTAATTTGATTATCACTTTTCATATCCACTAATTCAATGACCATTTATTAATTTCCATATTTAATGAATCATATTTAAATTTCCATAAATATAGTTGTTCTGTTTTGTGTTCACAATAAAACATTGTATTGTTTTAAGATATATTGGTATTACATTCACCTATAATTTAATAAATTACATCATTTCAATATTTACATAAACATGGTAAAAATGGTCTATATTTTTTAAATACTATTGTTGTAAGTCCACATCATAAAAATGGTTAATAAATATTCAATTAAAATTGGTGGAAATAGAAAAATTAAGGTTATCTAAAAGAACACAAAAAGGATTAAAAATAGATGAAAAATATTGGGAAGTCAAATTATGCACATATAGGATAAAATTGGTTTCCCAATGATGATAGGGAGTGATAAATAAAATAGATCCCATGAAATTTGATTGTCATTATAATGTTAATGAATAGAAACCAAAAGTCAATGAATGATTAAGAAGGCCATCAATTCGTCAATAATTATGTTATTGTGATAAAATATGTATTTTAGGATCCATTTTATATTGTTTAGGAATTCCTTTAACATACTATATATGATTATAAAAAAAATAATTATGTTATTTTCTTCAAATAAATTAATGCAATTTCATACATTGGTTTCAGGTTTCAATCATTTTCCACTGTTATCTCATATATTAATCAAAAATGATGGGAATTAATATTTAATGCATGAGGAATTATATTTAAATATAAATTGAAAAATATCTATATAAATGGATGAAATTTTATTGTTCCTATATTTAATTTAACCAAAATTTTTATCACATGATAAGATAATACAAAAAAATACATCTATACAATGATGTAAAAAATTAATATCCAATTAATCATTAATAACACATATGGATTGACTTACACCATTAAATAAAAAGGGAATCCATAAAACTGATCAATTTTTTTCTAAAATAACATTAACCCATACATAATCATATAACGTACTGGACTTAAATAAAATAACGATAATAAAAATTAGATATTTACATGGATGCTTATCCTTAGATTGATCCTGAAAATATCTAATATGATTACTTTGTAATAGAAATAACTTTTAAACCATCATGTATAGACTAATATCCAAAATAAAATAATTATATCAATGGTATTTCCTTCTTAAAACCTAGTAAAAAGATAAAATCAACACATGACATAATGTAATCGTGCATTTAAAATATAATTTTATCCATTTTAAATGTGATCAACCGTAAAATTATAACACTATAATAGTTTCAATAAAAAAATAAATTTGAAACACATTAAAATATTCTAATCTAAATTGATATCTAAACCCCACTCAGATACCAACTATAGTAGCACTGAACCCTCTCTCCCAAATAAAATGATAAAAACACAATCTTTACATTTCCAATATTATCCCTAATAAAAGGGGCCCATAAATAACCATAAAAAATGTGAAACATAAAATTGAATTTTTGGATCACTTATAAACACAAGTACCATTAGGTTTTAGTGATTTTTAAAATTAGGATACAATTCTAAATTACAATACCAATGTATGTAATTGTCCATTATCCAATTTTATCCAGTAGTAATTATTTCATAGTAAATTATTAGTATCCCCCAAATGAAACCTTTATAGTAAAAACATTCATAAAATCATTATTTATAAATGAAATAAAATTATTAATATGAAATGGGTGAGGTAAAATGATTAGTAAGGATAAATTTAGGCATTTAAAATAGAATATATTGAGTCAAATAAAAATATGAGAAATAATGTTTTAAAAAATTATTCAATGCATATGAGAATTATATAAGATAATTCATTTTCATAAAAAATATATCATTAAATATGTTACATGGAATAAATAATTAATTTTCTATAATTTTATAATAACTAAAAATCCAAATCCACATGGAGTTAACATTTATAAAATGAATCATTAAATACCAGATAAATCATATGGAAAATCTATTATAATTATGGAATATTATCTTCATATCCCATGTTCCCTCATTAAAAATTAAAATATATCATAGTAAAATCCTTGGAAGATTCCTCCCTCTTTAACTCCCTATTTCATTCCAGGAAATACAATGACCATTTCTTAATGCATTAGAGTTCAATATCGAGCTCACCTATCATATAAGTTATATCATACCCAATCATCACAATGAGATATATGAGGATATCCCTTCATCATAAATAATATCCTAGTACTGTATATGAATATAAAACATGAAATTTTAAATTTTAATCATCTATGTTAAAATAAAATGTCTTTTTCCCTTTGTAACCTAATTTTCGAATGAAAATGAAATGGTATTTATTGAAATATCATTAAAATACTCCTTTAATTCCATATAAATAAAGATTTGGAATGTTAAAGGAATATAATATTCCCATTAATGTAATAAAATCATTAAGGTATGTTTATATATATGATAATACCTTTTAATGAACATTTAAAAAATTTCTATGAAAATTATGGAAAATACAACTAGCATTTGGAACATTTAAAATGAATAAATTTTTAAAAGAACTTGATATCATACAAAATATCCACTAAATCCCGAAATGAACCATTAAATCAAGAAATAATAATGATCTTGTGTAAATATGTTCATGTTGATTGTTTTTAAATAACAATTATGATCACACCATATGTAAAAAGTTCCACATTCAGAAAATTATAAGAATATTCACACTAATACTTGTTATATAAATATAACTATATGAAAAAATGATATTACTCAATCATTGGATAATTGTAAAAATACTCGTGAAATCACTTTATAAAATATGAATATTTAAGGGAAAAATTTGTTCACCAAAGGGGATATAATGTTGATTCATCAAAAAACATTTTATTAGTCATTTTAGGTAACAAATAAAAAAATTGTAAGGAAATCATGTGATCCTTAGAAATTTTAATATTGTATGAATTGATATGTGTGTCATGAAATTAAGATCACACTATTTTCAAAAGGTAATCTAGAACATATACAATTCGAAAAGGAAATGAGATTGTATCATAAGGCCTTTACAATTTAAGAAATTTTCAAATCAAAATTCATTGAAAAATCAATATAATACAGATATATTAATCCCATGAATTAAATCAAGTAATATTTTGAAATTATAACATGTGGAAGTAAGTAAATCATACAATGAAATCAAAATTCATGACATGAATCATGTTTCATGAAATTGAGATTATGATAAAAAACCTATTACAAATATCACAATATTTGAATTTATAACTATTCCATGAAGGGATTAAGTACACATATGAAAATCCATATAAAATAATTTTAAATATTGAAAAAAAAATTTAAATAACTTCATCCATAATCAAATCATAATATAATCAATAAATTATAAGTATAACCAATATATGGAAACATAGTTTAGATTACCGTTTTATTGAGACTTACCATTCTATGTATATCCTCTACTCCCTATATAATAAACATATATATAAATTATTAACATTTTTAATTATAGATTAATTTTTTTTCTAATAACCATTAATTTATTTGTTTTAATCCTTACTGGGCATTGAGTTCTTCCCCATGGAGATACAAGAAGATTCTAGTTTTTATAAGTAACCACCTTTCATTAACACTACCTTAGATACAATCATCATTAAATATGGCCTTTGACATGTGATAAAGAGTCATCGATTGCGATCCACAAACCCTTGGTTTGATCTTTTACATCATATGGTGGATTAATAAAAGGGAATGTATCCAATTAATCTAGAAATCGTCTATTCATTCAATTTAATTATGGGTATTTCAATAGGATTTAGAAGAATGGAAACGTTTTCCATGTCATTTCCATTAAATACTCCATCGAAAAAGATATTTAATTTTTTAATAAGTCTATATTTTAACGAATAATTCATCCAATGGGTTCTAATACATGGAGGACATAGGGCCTAATAAATCACCTAACCCCTTTTTGGGGAGTCAATTCTTTGAGATGTTTCTCGATGGTGAATGGTTTCTTTAATCATTTTTTTCCTTTGGTTGAGTTGAAATATAAGGATTTTGGATTTTGATATATATTCATGATGATGGGTTATTTACATATTTATCAAAGTGATTATAACTTCAATCCTCATGAACATAGTAATTCTTCAATATATGTTTGGGTATGATTTTATCGCCTTAACTAGTGATGTTAGAATCAAAGAGTACTTTATAATATTTCACATACTATTGGTGATTAAAAAAGGATAAATAAACATATAAAATTAAATATTTTCATTATGTGAATCTGTTAGTGAAAGTATACAACTCACCAAATCTTGTCGAAACTCTCTTACTCTCACACTTAATGATGAATTCTCCTTGATAATACTGTATGAAAAGGACTTAGAATTTTTTCATGACTATAAGGTTATTATTCACAAAAAAATAAATAGTGTTAATAATATTAATTATGACATCAATTTTTTGCATGTAAATTTTGAAAAGGATTACCAAAATAAGGGTAATGGAGTTATTGATTTAAATAATGTAGGACAGTGGCTAATTGTCATCTTATTGGATAAGATGTAGTTTCCTCTTAGCTTGATGTCACGAAAGCAACTAGTTCTCCTTCTAGACTAGTTTTGGCCGTGTTCATCCATCTATATATGATATATATGCAACAATACCTAGTGTTACAATTATAAAGAGCCTTCAAAATTTTAAATTTCTTGTGAATTATGCACCAATTAATGCACCTAAAACATTAATGTAGGTTCAGAATTTGTATGTTTATGGTTCTAGGGATGGTTTACCTACACTTTTTCTCCATTAATGTTCATTAATTTCATAGGATCCCATTGTAGAATAATAGGACGACAAGGGGGTTATTTATTAACATAAGTATGTATTTACAATATTCTATTTGAGTTAAGATAGATAGGGAATATTCTAATTCTAGTCACAGTTTATCTAATATTGAATTAGCTACCCAAGCTGAAGAGGATTCAGATTTGTGTCAAAAGTAGTTATTGGCTACTTCTAAATGTAATGGTATATCAAAACTAGTTTCTTCATTTCCAATGTAAAATATTAAGTTTTATATCCCTTCTTATTATAGAGTTTCTCTATACATAGATATAACTATTATATATATGGGCATAGAACTAGTTCAGGATGCTAGATAAATTTCATTGACTATCATCTTAGCAAAGGATGGACAATATAAAGTTATTACTACTACAAAATCATTGGAAATAGAAAATGGTTTACTACCTTTGCTTGTTATTGAACCAAATGTAGGTACTATGTGATGTAAGGAAGATAAAAAACCTAATTATAGTGACTTCCCTTACTTATTTAATGTGCCTTATGAGACATATTGGGGAGGTGTCTAACTCAATGTGAAATACTATGTATAATCCTAATTCTATTCATGTTTTTGAATTTTGGACTTATCATAGGGAATAGACCATCATTTACTTTGTTGATTCAGGAAAGCAGGTAAATTATCATCCTTAATGATGAGTAAGATGGTTTATATGAATATCTCTTTTCAGTTTCTTTCCTTCGATAATAGAAAGTAAGATTATAAGTGGAGAATTTCAACCTATGATATTAATGCAATCAAAGTTAACTCCCATGATTATCCCCCAGATGATGGAGCTGGACCATGTAATCATGTAAAGACATAGAGGATGGGAGGAAATCCCTGATGTCGGGGTGGATGATTGTCTCACCATTTTATGTGTACTCAATCTTAAGGAGGTTATTTATCTTGGATTTGGGATGCTTTTGTCTCTTATATCCCTTACCACAATTTGTAAATAAATTTCCATAATAAATGTTATAGGGTCTCTAGCCATACCCTTTCCTATTAAAAAAATAAACTCATTTAAATTATTTCAATGATATATTTAATTACCTTACTTTTTATGTTCACGCTGGGTGTGTTGAGGACATTATGCTAACAATTGAAAATGGCATTAGTGTGCCTACCATGATGTAGGGGAGGGGGTTCCCATCATATGTATAATATTTATCATTACCTAATAATTATTTTTCTACATTAAATATATCTTTATATCCATCCATTATAGGTTTATATGAAAATTGAATCTCATCGCTTTGATTTGGAGGTAATCCACATGAACACATGAATGACGTAATAATATTCCCGAGGATCGAAGGGTAAGGGAATATATGATATATAATAATAATATAATGATATTATTGTGATTAATATAATATTTAGATTCTATATAAATCATTATAAACATCTAATAAAGGGTGGATGGAAAGTGAACCACATCACTTCATGGAGGTGGTAATCCACATGTATGCATGAACGATGCATTCCTTCCCAATAGGACAGAATAAGAGATAAAGAAGGGTTTTACCGTTTTCATAATACAATTAAATTATTGTGTATATACAAATTTCATTATGTCATAATTTTTTATTACTATTTTAATGATTTAGAAGATGTAGTAGAAAATAATATTTTTTGTCATGATGATTACATAATCTTTAGAAGACCACCATCCACTTATAGTATTATAACTATACATTGGAATTTTAATGAGAACAGTAACTCTATGATGTTTTTGTGGTTTTTTGGAAGGTATTTTGTTATTAATATGTTGAGATATAGTGATGAATAATTATGAGTAGAGAGGATATGTGGAGTCCTCATAAAAGAGAGGATATGCGATCCCTTGTAATTACGTAAAGTATTAAATCAATAGAAAATATTTTTTAGGTTCACATTGATATAAATTGATCTTTAAAATATTGGATTATTAAAATTGGAAATAATACCATAAAACATAATTTATTCAATTATTGTTAATGTTTTAACTGTTATCTTTTAGTTTTGACCCCCCTTTAACCCTTATGATGATTATCATGATATCATTATTTTTAATTCATTTGGTGTAAAGAATATTTAAATGATAAGATTAATGGCCTACAAGTAAAACTTTTTTGATATTATTGCGTTCCCTAATCAAATTGGAAAAATTTATTATTTTATTGATATTTAATCCATTTAATGAAATATTATTTGACATAAAATTCTATTATAATCATTTTTATAATACTAATGTAATTGACCATAATAAACCCAAATGGAAATTTAGTTATAATGTAAACTTTCCAAATAAACTAATAATGTAAAATTATCTAAAAAATATTGTAACACAAATAAATAAAATAAATGATCATTTTTATTGAATTTAAAACAATTTACACGATTTTATTCCTTGTTTAACAAGAATAATGTTAGCATTCCGGATGAATCAATGGTAATTATCTCATCACTAAAAAATTAAAATGAATTTACATAATAAAAAATTACCCATAATTTCAAATAAAATCTTAGAACTATTTAAAAATATTTTTATCTTTACCACAATATTCAAATTTTTTTGACATAATAGAGAATATTATAAATATCAAAAGAAGCGAATTAGTCTTTTTTATTTATTTTATAATTAAAATAATATTAAGGTTACTATAAAAAAAACTAGCACCATGTTTTCATAAATTTTATTATAAAATGTGAATCGTCTATCTATACATAATCAATTGAAAAAATGAAGGTATTATATATATATTTAAATCCATATCACATTATCTTTAATATTAATTACCCAATTTACCCATATCAAGATAAAAAATATTTAACACGGTTGTTATTAATATCAATCAAAAATAAGGAATACCTTTTTGCGAAATCTAAAAAAATTATTTCTAATATATAATTTATTTTAGATAAATAAATTATTATAAATTTGAGAAATAATATTTAAAACAAACCCGTAAAATATGGTGTAAACAGTTATCTATTGAAACCAGTTTGAAGAATGTAATTTATTTTTTATCCTGATGTATTAACTGATGTAGATTCAAATAATATTTATTGGGTTATTTTTAATCAAAACTATCTAGTGGAATTCTAAAACCAATTTTAATAAAAAATTATTTTTAAATACATGAAAATTTCCATTTTCAATAAAATTAGTATTTCATATATTTTGTGAAAAATCAATCTTTTTAAAAAAAATTAAAAAATCACCCTATGATAATTTTGACATAACACATAATGAAAATTAATTAATTTTATATATTTAAATTTGTAATAGTAGAATTAGTTAATAATAATATTTTCTAAAAAATATATTTATGTCATTAAAAAAATATTTTTGATTGATGAAATGACTTCACAGAAAATTTATTTCTTATTTCCACTGAACATATAAGTGGGGTTTTATGTCCTTTGATAATATATTTTGTAATGTAGTTCCTACAATTTACAACCACCAATTTAATAGTTATGTTATAACAATGATACTTAAATTTCAATATTTCATTATCTGCAAAACATATGGTGGTGTTTCATGTATGCTATAAAGATAGTGTTGTTTTAAAATCAATATGTTTTAAAAATATACTTGAAATATAAATAAAATATTATTTGGTTCGTGGGAAATAGGTCCAATGGAATCCCATGTGAACCTCTCGCTACCAATAATGACATTTTCTCACATATTTAACAAGGTTCATTTGAGTATGACTATAACTGATATGCTTTCCACATTTCCATAGATATAGTTTGTATAACCAAGTGACTATATGGTGAGTATTCATTCTGTGAAATCACTACCTTGATAAAATCCACAATGTTTTGATATAATAGAGTATCAATCTCATGTTCCCCTATATTAAACAAATCATCTTGTTCCAATCCATTTTTAATGCTTATAATAATAATAATAATAATAATAATAATAATAAAACATGTACATTTTTGTACAACCCACAATATGTACATGAACATTCTAAACAGATTTTTTATTTCATCCAATGACACAACATATTTTAAAATTTCAAAAATGGAAAGCATCAGTTGAAACATGTTTTTCATGAATATTAAATTTTTATTACTATGATACTTGATCAAATAGAACTAAAAAATATAGGTGTCCATTTCCCTTGGTCACTAGTATTCAACTTCATCAAAAACTAGGAACTCATTCAATTAAACTTTATCATGTACCGTCAGATAATTATAACAAAAATTGAGTGAATTTAAGTTAGATATGAATGATATTGACATACTAGGAATCATCTATTAGAAAAAATAATTGTTAGTATATATCATGTAATATGAGATAAATTACTAAATATAACCTTATGGGGGTTCTTTTATATCAATAATCATTTACCTAGACTATACATCATAAAAGAGAATAATTAAACTCGATAAATAATTTAATCATTAATTTATCCAACTAAATTTTTTATAAAACAATATAACATATAAAATGTGACTATATTTATATATATCATAGATCTATCATATAGATCATTATAATTTATGTCGTTCATGGATAAATTTATTCGTCAATATTAAAAAACCAGAAGGGAATAACATTTGTTATCCATATGTTATCAACACATCATTTTGGAAAACATTTTCACACTCTCTAGCCTATTAGTGAAATATGGAACTCAGTTTTTTAAATAATATTCAATGATCACTATACATAATTAATTTATAATGGAATTTTTTTTATTTTCATATCATATTTAAAAAATTTATGTCACAAACACATTGTAGTTATTCAATAAAGGCATAAACCATAGGATATCATTTTTTCATGTCATATAGACATATTTCATATGGTTTTATCTTAATGGGGTGGACATAACAAACAATTACATAGTATAATGATAATAATTGCATATCATAGCCAGTAAATTATAAAAATATTTTACCCAAGATGATATTTGTAAAATTTTTTCATATTCTTCAGCATTTAAAAATTGGTATTTTTTTCTGGTATCAGTTTTTACCATTAACGTCTTGTTTCTCTTGTATAATCACAATGATATCACGTCTATGAAGCATTTTAAATAAAATGTCCAAAATATTTAAAAAATGTGTCTCTTAAAAATTTAATATAGAATTATAACTCTTATCAAACTAACATTTAATACTTTTTTATACTAATAATAATTCATAAAATGTAATATATGTGCCATACAAAATAGTTAACACAACCAAACATTTTTTAGTGACTTATTTTTCAATATATGTCTTCTGAACTACTCCTATTTGGAATCATAGTATGAGTTTGACATTCATATTCCAAAAAAATTTATCCAGAATATTAACACATATAAGTAAAGTATTCTCCCACTATATATAATGATATTGTTTTACCTCCTAAAAAATATTTAGTCATTATTATAGGTAATCATCCATATGGGTTAAAATATTATTAACTAAGAGGTAATAAATGTTTAATGTTCATTTACAGAAAAAAACCATGTATTTAAAAACTAATTTTCATAATAAAATTGAGGTTGTTACCTAATAAATTCTTATCATATCACAATTTATATGATGTCCAATATTCAATATAGATGGCCTAAGGTTAGTTTTTCACTACTATTTAAAAATCCTTTCTTTTGGGTAATTATTGAATATATTCCATAAATATAACTTTCCATTTATCATTTTTTTATGACCAGACAATTTTTAGGAATATAAGGATGGATGAGTTTGGGGTATACCTTCACTCCACATGTATATAATAAATGATTAAATGGATAATATATTCTACAAAAATCATACTCAGATATTCCTCTTTATTTACCAAGTGCATTCATTTATTTTTTAAAAGATTAATAAAGTTTCATCAAAGAATCTCATGAAGTATATGAATTTAATTTAGTCACTAAAAAAGACTGTGAGTCCTTATCGAACAAATTATAATTTTTTTGCATACCTTTATTTATAATGGGTTCTTTTCCAAAAAACAATCAAGGTAGTTAGCCATTATTCATTGTATCATATTGTACTAGTGACTGAAACACATTTCATTTATATAAACAGGTCAACTACAACCAGTTTTTTTATCATGAATTATTTTTCCACAATAATTTAATTAATTATTATATACACATTCAATAAATATAAATTGATTGATATTTAAGATTCTATAATTAATAAACTATTTCTATATGATTAAATTATATAATTTTTTTTAAATATGATTTACTATCTCATTGTGTCTAAAATAAACTAAGAGAAATATTTTCCAAATATTCAATAAAAACAATAGCTTTTTTGAATCATTCCATCATGAAATCCATCTGTTTATTATTTATCTTGACTAATCTAGGAATTACAGTTATTCTATTCCACTGATAATGCACAATAATTCCTTAAATTTATTAATACATACTGGGTTGTAGTACATTAAATAAAAGCACACACAAATATACACAAAGATAACCAAATAAGTATCCTAGAAAAATTACATTCAAAGATTAATATATTTGATTTAGATTCAACATCAACTCATCAGAATTATTTTTCAAATGACCATTCCTTCCACATTATTAGAAAATATTCTCATGTTTATTAATTTCAATCATGGATAATTTATATTCTATAAGGAAATATAAATTCAAAATATACTTTAAATTGTTCTTGAGTTTTTAACCTTATAACATAGTCAATAATGAATGTGGAAAAAGATTTTATCCAAAACATTTATTTTCAGAAATGTATTATAAATAAACATTAGTAATTTATCAATACTATTCATCCTATCATTGATGAATAATGATAATCTTTTTTTGAGAAACATAATTTGATATTAACAGAAAATTTATTATAAAAATTGAATTCCAATTTTGAAAACGTATCAACGTACTACATCATTTTAAAGGTATAATCATAACTACGCTATATATATTTGAGAATACTGTGATGAAAAATTATTAAAGTATCAATTATATAATGTTTGTCTATTTATCTTGTTATATTAAGGATACCAGAATTCATTGTATAAGAAATCATGTCCTTTTGTTTCATTTTCATCCATCCGGGAATAATTTATAAAATTTTCCAACGATCATAAAAATTACCCTCCATGAATATCATTTAGAGATCATTCCCTTAATCACATTACTAACAATTTACAATTTCAAAAAAAATGGACTCCAATATAAAGTAATATTTTTTATAACAAATTTTCATAAAAGATCTATCCCAGACAAAGAAATTTGTGCATATGAGGACATTCCATATGTTTCCATAATTGTTTCATTTTTTCATGGTTTGTCTCCATTTATTCTATACAAGTGAAAATAAAATAATATTACTATACATGATTATCAAAATGTGTGTGAAAAAATAATTTTATTATTTTATTAAATCATTGATTGTGTTAAGAAGACTCTATGACCATCACCAATAAACTAGGAATCTCCTAACCCATGAACATTCTTGTGTAAAAAATCCATGTATAACTCTTTTTTATATAGAAAATTTCCATGAAAACAATAATAAGGTGTTCAGGTATGTCGTATTTCTAATTATTGGATTTTATTTCCTTATTCTTTTCCATGGGAACAACAATGTTGAAATACTGAAATGGGTTTTCCAACAATTTTATCTATTATTTTGAATAGACTGTGATTATTAACATCAATATAACATTAGATTAATTAGTCTTGAACACTCTTGAGAACATCCAAAAGTTGATTAACTTGACTATATATTGGTAAACACTTATTTCTATGGTTTCATTCTTAATCATGTTATGGAAGGATGACTCTGAAATACTATGTTATATAGGTATTTATTCTGTTATGTGAAAAACTTTTAATTTTCGTCATTTACATGTCTTGTTAATTTTAATTTTATTTTACATAAGAAATTAATTATTTTCAGATTAAATATATACCAAAAATCATTTTAATTTCAATCAATCAATTTATGTTAATCAACTTATTAATGTGATCATTGTACGAAATTGATAAAATTTATCATGTATCAGACATAATAAAATAAATATAATAATGTATTATCATTTTCTCTAACTGATAATTTTTTTATTAACTACAAAATGAAAAAAAACTCATTTAACCAATGTCATAGAAAACCCTTTTTGCTGGTATGGGCACCAGTTATACCATTCTAATTTTTTTACATTTTATCATTTTAGTTTTGTTTCACATGAGCTATATATTAAAAAAAATAACATGAAACTGGGATAACATTTACAATATTAATTCACATTAAACATAGTTGATAGGAACTATAATGGCATTCCACAAAATAAAAACCATGTGAATGTAGGTCTAATTCAAAATAAGGGTGGATATATAACACAAATTACATCCTTTTAATTAAATAATACATTCAAAAAATCATTATATTGTTAAATTAAAATAAACCACACATTTTTAAATGAAATTTATGCTCATGATCATCCACTTCTGCATCCAATAAACATTTAAATAACTAGCTAGTTTTTGTTTTGATTAAATATATTGTTAAGATAACACAATCATAAATTAGTTAAATATATTATTTAATTAAAAATGTATTCAATTAACTTTATTTTCTATCCGATATTTCCATTAGATACTCATCATCTTTGATTTTAAATTAAATTTCAATATTATTAATTTATGTAAAATTATGTTAAATATGAGCATGATGTTAACAAGAATGAAAATCGTTGTTTACATGTTCAAACAACTCTACACATATTAATATCATATATATCCTTATCATGAAGAATATAACATTCAATTTTTGTCTTGTAATGTAATGTTGTGCAAGAGTCAATAAATTATTAATGAAATTAAACGAAAATAATAAATTTTGTACTAAATTAATTTCACATGGAGTGGTGGATGTATTATGACATATTTTGTACTTCATAATTTTACATAAAATTTAATTACATAATTGATATGATATAAAAACTATCATATTTCATTTGATAGTCAATAAATTTTAAAAAAATGCATAATGAACAGGTTTGGGGTGTAATAAATAAATTTTAAATTTTTTGAACATTGTTGGGATCATATTGTGTATTTATTGTTTCATGTATTATATATTACTCATTTAATATTAGTGATACATGTCTATAGACTGGGGGCAATTCTATATGGAAATTTACGAGGTACACAGTGTGGACATGAAGCTGCACACTATATATCTTACTCATTATATATCCACAATACGTATCAATAGACTGAAAATGTAATTAAATATGGAAAATTTTAAGGTACATCACAGGTATAGATATTAAATTCCATGTAACCTCTATGTTAAATTGTTTTTTTTCCTTACACATAACGTAATTTATATAGGTTGTTTATTTTACTATGTATTTTCCCCCCTTTAAAACACAGTCTACACATCATGTGACCCAGTTCCATGGCATGTAATCTAACATGTCATGTACCATCAGGTTTGTGTCAATACATGGAATATATCTATTATATTCAAGTGAAATTATTTCATAAGTAAACATTGAAACATTGGTCCATTCTCTTAAAATTTATTTTGATACAAAATCTTTCAGCATGATGAAATAGATTGTGCACTCATGCACTATCTAATAAAAATAACCACCACCTCTAGAAGAGTACATTTGATGAACATCATTAAATATTATCCCAATATGGGGTGTATGGTTAAGAACTGAAATGTGGAAAATGAGATCTTAATAAACATATTATAATAATGAATTCGTGGAAATGAAAACTAACTTTTAAATACAAAAATATACCACCAATCAATAAATAATTATTTATTGAACGTGAAAACCCAAATAATACTTATGTGTTTTAGATAAACTATAATCACAGATTGGGACTTTTCATAAGTTAGTTGTTATTAGATTAAATGAATAATTCACATTGTACAAGATAATAAATATAATTACCAATGAAATCTTTCCATTGAAAATTTACAGTTCTTATTTAAATGATGAAATGATATTTTAACATTTATTTTTATTAATTTAAATGTATAAAATTAATTGGTACATTGTTATTTATATATTGTTTCATTGATTTTGTTGAAAAAATTAACCTGATTGGTGTGTTATTGTTCTTTCATAGGAATCCAAAGCATATCCAATCTACTTGTGATCAACATGTTCTCTTTTGATCTCTGAACAATGTTGAGGATACATTAGGTGAAATCATGATGGAATAATCATCATACATTGTTCCCCGAGATATATTATCATTCCAATGGTGATGAAGGAATCTTTTTTCTTGCACTCTTCAAAGAGTTTAAGAGAGGATGATGAAGAATTTGATATATATGATGTGTATGATGGTTAACATATCAAAATTACCTTAATTATAAATTTATACACTTAAGGTTAGGGGATAATAGTAATTAAGTTCACAAAGTCCCTTGAAAACATTGTAAGCCAACAATAATCATATATCTTATAATATAATAATAACACTATGCAAATCATATCGATAACTAACCTAAAAAATTATTATTATTACATTCGGACATGAGAAAAAATATTATTCATTAGCTCAATAATTGTGCCCACTCAGCTTCCTTGATATTTATTTAAATCATGAATAAAAACTTAAATATCATAAATTAATGTTATATTAACCATCTAGGGAATATAAATGTTAAATTAAAAATTAAAAAAAATTATATAAATTAGTTATTAATAGACATTTATTTATTACCTATAGAATTAAATGAGAAATATTTTACACACTTTATAAAAAAAATATTATATTCACAATCTCAAAAATAAACCATTTAATTTAATATTTTAATAATTATATAATTTATTTATTACTAATAAAATAATTACAATCTCCTTGTTATTAAAAAATCAATAAATAAAGGTTATAGTTATCTATGTAATCAATAAAATACCATACAAAAAATACATAATAATATTTTGGATGTAAAATTACTAAAGAGATTTCACTTCAATATAAAGAGAATACTATTTATTCTAATCGTCACATATAAATAATATTTAATATAAATAATCTGAAACACATTATCTACGACCCTCCAGGATTCTTAATTAGTGTTATTACTAGATTTTCCAGAAGTCCAAGATTACAGTTTTCTAATAGTTCATGGAACCCACTTAAGAAGAAAATATATTACAAAAAACAACATATAAATTCTCACTATGTTATATAATACCCTTTTAAGAAATATAAATTTTCAAACTAGTTTCATAAAAAAGTATTCTTGATATATATTTTATATACTATTTTAGATAATCCAATAAATGAAAAATGGTTGTGGATGTTATTATGACAGTACCATTTCAATTTGAGGGCTGATATATCATCTTATTTAAAAATGGAGGGGGTCAAATCCTACCTCAAATTAATATTTAATATCATATATTTTTTAACACACCCAAGAAACCCATATATATCATAAAAAATATGTCATCATGGATTGTGATATCACATCAATGTACGTGATTCCTTAAATACATAATTAATCATCATTGAGTCTAAGATCATAACACAATCTTATATCCAGTAATATATAATAACTTCAAAATATGTGAAAAGCCTACCAATTGGTCTATTTCCATAATATACCATACTGATGATTACCAAGTGGATGCACGAGATAAGTTACATCTACTAATGAGTTCACACACCTGAAAATCAACATACATTGTGTCTTGTCATAGAGTGACATCCAACCATTTAACTTTTTTAAAAAATATCATCATTTTATATAATAGTTATTTTTATCATGGGGAGATAAATATGATGTTTTTAATAATATATATTCATGGAAATTATCAATACAATGTTTTGTGTAATAATAATTGATATGTGAGAATTTTTTTTATTTTCAAATCCAAGAATATATTTGTAATATAACGTATAATGTATTTGGTTTTGGGGAATAAACACCAATACACATAGAGGTACCTAATATGGAGAATATAATTACATAATGTTATAAAGTATATAATAAAACTAACTACGATATATTATTATTTTATCCAATTATCTCATTTTACAAGTTTCATACTCATTTTTTCAATAAATATGGTGGATACATCATTATTTGACTTCCTAAAATGAACATGTCAATGAAACATGGATATGGAATTTAATATGATAGTTATATTCAATAAATTAACCAATATTAACATCCAGAAATATATATGGAATAAATCCATCCTCGACTTACTCTAATAATAATAAAACCTTTAGAGAATACCTAATATACACTACATCAAGTTAACAAAAAAAATCAATTGGTTAGGTTATTACATTAATTTATGTCAATCATCAAACATAAAAAAAGTAAAATTAAAGTATATAGATCATTACCTAAACCCAGATATAAATATAAAATGACATAAGAACTTGTGAAATTATTACTAGATGGTTTGTCTTAATAATATTTGATAAATGATATTACAATGTTCTTACATCATGAGATAAATTATCATCCACATTCGAGTGCACATGCCTAATATATTGCATTATCTTGGTCCCATTAGATGATGGGATATGATCATATGATTATTTTTATGATTATCAAAATTGAATATCAAGATTCTCATTATTCCAAGGAACAACATATGATGTTGTTTATATGATATGTACTTTTTTACATCATAACAGTAATGATTTATATATATACAAACATTATAATAAAATATTTATTATAATTTATATTTTTTAATATAATTATAATAAAAATTACAATGAATTTGATTATTTGATTCCAAATCCAACAATGTCCCACATAGTCTAGATATAACTATTAATGATTGTAAGTCCATAATCTCTAACATGGTTGTCTTGTGTTTGTTAAGATATGTCTTTAGTAATTAAAAATTGCCTTAATTGATTCTTTAGCTTCAATAAATATTTTTATGTAGTTAGAATCTACTGTAGAATCTATATAATGTCTTGTTTTAATATGTTCTTTATCAAAACATCTTGATTTAGAGTAAACATATAACTCGATTTTTAATTGTAGTCATCTTCATCGATTCAGAAACTCACGTCTTTATATCTCCCAATACTTTGTTCCCCTATCCTCCATAAACATGAAATACATACTTTTATGTTTATGGTACATAATGATGGTCTTAAATTTTATCCAATGGTTGTTACTTATGTTATCTTGATAACAACATAAAGTTATTAAGTTATAGGTAGTGACCAATTCTTTTCTATATATAAATCTCCATAATAATAAATATTGCATGATTTTTTTTAAATAAATACAATAATACTTTATTAAAAACCTTACATGTCTATAAATCGACCATCAGCTATTATATCCATCTAGAAAGTTGATACTATATTGTGACAGTTATAGTTTGCGCATACTAAGGGTAATAATTAGAGATTATTTATATAGAAGGGAAAATAATGGCCTCAACTAGTTGGATAATATCATTTTTGAAATAGTTTTTTAGAGCATTGAAGGTAGGTATAATCAATGGTGTTCTCCCATAACCAAGACCAAGAGTAAAACCAATAAGGGAGCCACCAAAAAAATCATATACGAAAGAAGTTCAATTTAGTTGAGACCACCACTAGATCAATGATGGAATCAAATAGACCCCATAAATAATACAATAGCATACCAAATATCGAGGGATTATATAGCTTTAATAATTGGATATGTATCAAGGGGGTTAATACTATTAATGTTTAAATTAATTTATAAAACTGGTATTTCATTAATACCACCAGATTTTTATATTTATAGATGATATTTTTAAGGGGTTAAGGTTAGTATTTTTTGCATCATAATAAATTAAAATAAAACATATTAGTATAAATGTTAAACTATCCAATTTGATAACAAATTAAAATAATTTTTTGACACTATTAAATCATAATTTTAATTTATAATTAAATATATATGTTTTATTATAATATATATTAATAATAAATTTTTAATCTTCAATTCTATTTTATTTTCCATGAAACTGATATTGTAAAACTCTAGATACTTTTATATAAATTATAATATATTTTTATGATGTCAATTTTATTATTTAAAAGGGTTTGAAAATTAGTTATGATAAAAAAAATATTTCAATAAATATGTGGATTGTTTAAAAAATATATTATTCATACATGTAAAATAATTTTGATAAAATGGACTTGAATTTTTTAATCATCATGATGAAAAAATGTTATGGTGTATTTTTTATTTCTATAAGAAATAAAATAAGGGGATTGAATAAAAATAATTAAATGTACCACATAAGTAAAATATTTTGTTATAGTATGTATGAATAAAATTATATGGTATCTATGAGATTTTGGATTATTTGAATTTCCCATTTAAAATATATTAACAATCCCCTTACTAATGGATAACATGTAGTGACATTATATAGAAAAATTAATTTTTAATACTAAAACACCCTCTTCTAACTCCTATAATTTCCACCCTACTTAGAACCATTTGTTCACTCATTCTATGTTTTATATCACCCAATCAGTACCATAGTGTTTACTATACATAATCACATCATATCATAGAAACTAGGGTCGAAAAAAGAATAAATATAAGGACATGCAAGGTGATGACTAAGCGTGAACACAAAAAGGATGATGCAAGGAAATATTTTCATGAAAATTCAATATTTTTTGTTATTTTAACTCTTAAAATATATTATATCTTTGAAATAAATTATATAATGTAAATTATTAATATTTTTAAATGTAATTATATTAATGTAATACTCGATATATAACTTACCCTATTTTATTATTCTATGAAATTTAAAATGCCATCAATATTATGGACGATTCAACACTACCATAATCTGCATACATTATATTTATCACCACATTACGTAGATTATTTTAAAAACTAATTCATAAAATAAATATAATTTTTATTACATTATTAGAATTATATAAATAACATTCAATAATTAAATAAAAGATATTAACAATAAACAATTGTGGTAATTAAAACCATAAAATAAAAGCCAACCAGAGATCTCTAAACAATATTGGATTTTTTTGGAATTATCAGTCAAACGGTACAAAATTTTATCTATCTGAAGATTATTAATAATAAAATATACAATACTAGATAGTGTGAAACTATATTACATCACCATTGGCTGTGTTCAATATACAAGAGTAGTTTTAGGGAAATTCACATAACATCCATAAGTATATAACATAAGGAAAAATTATAAAAAATTTAATAACATAAGAAAAAAAATGATTTCTAAAAATGAAATATAGCGTCAGAAGGTTATTAATATATAATTTATAAAAATTAATTTGATTTCTCATATTTTAGTTTAATACCTTGAAGAATTTATGTACCAATGTAATTAGATCATTCAAACCACATGGATCACACATATACAAAAACATTTACTATAATAAGATAAATTATATTTAAACTAAACCTCTTTGATTGGAATTCAAATGATTAATCATGATAATTAATGAAATCATCATCGACTTGAATATGAGTTTTTCCATAAATAGTATATCCATATTTTCTCAACAAATAGAATCTAATGGTTATGATCTTATGACTATCTATTATTTAAC
Organism: Viscum album; assembly: GCA_963277665.1. Taxonomy (NCBI): domain Eukaryota; kingdom Viridiplantae; phylum Streptophyta; class Magnoliopsida; order Santalales; family Viscaceae; genus Viscum; species Viscum album. Next base: position 1,101,511,526 of record OY728157.1, read on the forward strand.
AGCATAAAATTATGTGATAGTAGAATTATATTTGATAGTGTATATAAATCACCACACCATGATTAGACCACATATGAAATATATTTCATAAAATTTAATCGCATTGATATCTTGCGGAACATGAAACAACGATAATAATTGAACCATAATAAAGTATAACATTGCATACATGATGTTAAATTGGTGGGAATCAATAGTAATTAAATAATTATGGAAATTATGGATTTCTTTTGACAATAAAAAATTGAGGAATCATTTTAGTGAAAAAATTACATTTTTGTCAAACTTTCAATTATAAAGGTTGTTTAGTCACACTTTACAGACATAAATTAAAATTAATTTTTACAATATATTGAAAATATATTCAATAAAATATATTTATTATTAGACATTAACGTACCAAAATAATCATCTGGTTATGATTTTTTTATTTAAAAATTTTCATTTTTCAATTAATGTTGAAGAATACATATATTTGTTTTTCAAAACAATGTTTTCATTTAAATTATTTCAAAATATAATAATAATTTTTAGTTTATTTTCATTAAAATTTAGGTAAACTATATTATATTAGACACTATATAGGTAATATTAATCATTTTAATGTTTAATTTTTTAATTAAAACCAATTATACTTCTAGGAATGTTTCTTTCAAAACCCTGTTATTTGTCAACTATGTGGGTAAAAATTTGAATTATATTCTAGAGGATTAGTGAATTGGATTCATAAACATGAATAATAAATTCTGACTAACAATGATTTATATATTATGAAAAGTTCAACTTAAAAATTTACCAATTTTAATGTTAAATACAAAGATACTAAATTATTGTGGTTTTGGTAAAAATTGATTTTCCAGGGGTGGTCAATCTTAGAAGATATGCATTAGATGTGACATTTAAAACCAATAAATTTAATGTTTTATGGATATATTTTGACCTAAATAACTATAATGGTCATTAATGACAGTTTTTGGAGGATTTTACCTCATAATAACATGATTTTAATAGATGATTTTAAAAAAATCAATGTGAATCCTCTCTACCACATATAAAAGCCCAGAACCTCTCCTCCCCAATTAACAACTTAAAACATATTTAGATAATCCATGATCTACAAAAAATTAATATATTAATATCCTTAAAACATCCTAGATCCCATGTTTAGATTAGAAATTAATCCTATGAAGGATTTTGTGGAAAACCTAATAATGTTGCATGAAGAGGATGTAACGTTATTAAACTATAGTTTTTATAATATTTGTTCATAATCCTCCTTGGAATGTTATAAAAAATGATGAAGTAAAAACCTCAGTATAGTACATATACAAAGATATTTTTATACAAATTTAACAACCTATATCAATCTCTTCTTCCATAAAATCAAAATTGAAACTGTCGATCTTGTGGATGAAAGACTACAACCTCATGAAACGGTGTAATTTGATTTCGATAGGGACCTTTCAACGATGGATATAATGATGTATTCATCATATTTATTTTATATTCATGATATTATTATAATTATATAAATATAGTATGAAATATAACTTATTACATTCTGTTTAAATTATATTATGATAACGTAACTTATTTGTACAGTGGACTACCACCTCACGAATCTGTGTTATTCATTTTTCAATGATACTTTCCATTAAAATTATGAAAGTTAATTTTATTGAATATATTAAATATATATGATAATATAAATATTTCTTAAGATTAATATATCAACCAATTCTATATCACTTCACACATTAATGGAAGGAAATTGTTGCTCATGCATACACAAAACCTACCATCTCTATAAAGTAATGTTATTAATTGTCTATATTAATTATTCAATAATGAGTATGAAAATTTATATAATTATTAAATTTGATATTTATAAAATTAATATAATAATAAATATGATGGATCTATATTAGAATACCAATAATAATTACATTTATTGAAAACATTAATGAGAATGTAAGGCAATTAATACATAAAACAATGAAAATAGTGAAATATTATTGGAAAAGGGGTGTTAAAATGTTAAAAAAGGGTAATAGAAAATATTTAAAAATATATATATATATTTTTATAAATTAATATCATGGAAAAAACCATTATATTGGAGGTTAAATCGCATTCAACGAAATGTAAATAGTCAGTAAGGTATTTCATCTAAATTTCTATTCATTAAATAAAATTGTATTTTTATGAACCTAATTTATTTTATATGGTGTTTATAGTTCCCAATTAAGATTTAATATAATTATTCTATAATAATTCATGTTATTTTAACTTTTAATTTTTATTATTTTATACAATGGTAGTTGGTATTACAAATAAAAAATAGGAAAATAATTTCATAACTCATTTTTATAATTAGGTTATATTACTTTTTCATTCCTAATAATATTTTAAGATTGGGTATATAATTATAGTTGATTATAAATTTATTAATTTACAACTATTTTATTTCATCATACATTAGATACAAATTATCAATTAATTGGTTAATTCTCATATTACAATTTTCTAAATTATAATGGTTTATTTCATAGTGAAATTTTAATCGACATGGAATTTGATGAAATATCATTAAAGGAAATTACATTCACATAGGATAACAAAGCCCTTTATTTTCATATAATTTTTTAATTCTCGAATTTTTTAAATTACAGTACCAATTTCAACCGTTTTATATTTATATATATTTTTCTTCTTTTTAAATAAAATATCACCCTATTTATCTCTTTAGTTGATAATCCTTTTTGTTTAAAATCCATTTTTTAAATAAATGATATCATTTTTTTAATATTATATTAAATATTTTTGATCAAATTTTTAATTTTTTAAAAATTGTTCGAAAGGATTACTCTTTTTTGTATCCAAATGACAAGTTGTTTAATATTTTTCCAACAATGAAAATGGAAGGGATTTTAAATACCAAATGATTTCACGATAATTCTAGAAAATTAAAGCTGTAAGAATTAATTTTCAATGTTAAAAGGACTTTTCCTCATGAATTTATTTCAATATCATTCTGTGGAATTTCTAATCTTCAATTAAATCAAATAAACATTCTAAATATAATACAATGGAGAAATATTGTATTGAACCCATCCTTGTTCTTCTATTGGATTTTTTATGATCATTTTACCAATGTAATGTATTAATATTCGAATTTATCGTAGATTTTTGTATCAATTAAAATTCAATTGAAATATCCACATCCCAATGATCATTATGCATTAAATTCCCCTAAATATCTATATTATTTATCACGTATATACTTATTTCTTAAATCATATATCATTTCATCATATATAGTTTTTAGTTGAATTTTTTTAGATTTATTGGGGAATATTTATACATGTGTATTATTTACAGTGTATTGATATTTGTTGATAAGACAAATTATTGATAAATTAAATTCATTTTTATATTGATGATGAATTCATTGGACATGAATATATTTCTGGGGCCCATTTATATATCCTTTCGATTCATCAGGAGTCTCATTAATGAATAATTTGGTTAGACATATTTAAGTGGGTTTATGGTTTATACCTACCCTTAAATATTAATCATTCCTATGTATTTTATTTATATTAGTTGTTTCATGATGATTGTGATTATGAAAAATAATAATTTTGAAATTTATTCATAAATAATTCAATAATTATTATCCATGATATTTTTTCGATGATGTTATCTCTAGATTCATGATATGCTTAGTTTATTGGTTCAATGGAATGTATTTTTAGATATTTATCGTTCCTAATTGATTACCAATTATCCAGATTTCATAGAACTGTTATATATTAAATGGTTTGAATCATGTATTATTTACATTTTTATATTGATTATTCTTGTCAAATTATTTACATTTAATATGTGTTTGGTTATTTACCATTACATATTGATTAATCTAGTCAAATTATTTAATTGTAATGTTGGTTCAGTTATTCACCATTCCATGAATATTCTAATTGATTCATGAAATATTTATTTTTAATAAACCTTACTAACCATTTGAGCTCACTATAATTTTGATTCCACTCTATGGAATCTGGGATGTGTAAAAAGAATCATATTTAAGGATATGTTATAGGGAATAATGATATTATCTAATAAAATAATGTAATTTTTGTTCTCAAATGTAATAGGGGAATCTTTTATTTGTATGGTTTACCAAAACTATTAAAATATTTGGTCCTTCAATCTGTGACTCCATGAATAATATGAAAATGTAGTTAATTAAAACATTAGATTCTGGTTAGTAGAGTCGGGGATGTTATATTTCCTATCAATTTATGTTTATTATAAACCTTATATTTAATGAAACATAAAATTCGGAAGATAACCGTATGACTAACATTGAGGATATGTATATAATAACATCCTAAATTTTATTATATATATATTTTATAGTTTTTTCTCAAATACATCATGATCTGGATACTACAAGTTGAAGTGGATCTATAACTAATGTGTGTTGGGGTAATAATTCTATTGAGGTGTCACTGTAATTGAAATGATCATTTCATGGTTTATTACTAGTGGACATACTACACACCTTGTTTGACACTATGAAGGGATATTCTTATGATAATTCACATTTTCATTACATACCATTATCAATTATATGAATAGATGGTGGAAATGAATGATTAGGTTAAAAATAAGGTTTCTTTGATTGAAAATAATGTGTCATGATTTAGACAACCTATAAATATTTTTTCATCATTATATTATTTCCAACTATGATTATTGTTTCTAACACTCGGATTTTTTTTAGACAATTGATGGAACCCAAATAACCCATGTTGACATTTAATATAAAGGAAAATATTGTTATTATGATAATCCAAATATGATGATTATTGGAGTGAAATATATCATGATTATGCATAAACAGTTATCCTAAAAAAATTTAATTAGATATATCATAATCATCTATTGGACTCTCCTAATAGGAAAAGGTTGGGGTTTTCTAGGATCTCTTGTTGTAGACATAATTGGGGAATGAAATATTGATTTGATTCATGAATTGTTTTTTGAAAGAGACTAACTGGAATGTGACATAATGGAATGAGAAAATCATTGGGGATAAAGGAATAATGTAGTGATTAGTATATGAAAAATAAAAAATATAAGTAATGGAAATAAATATCATCTTAGTAATCAATTGATTTTTCATTATCTTAAATGTGGGGGCCCTGTAAATTATCTGATTCAATTCCCTCTTCTAAAGGATAATAATTTGACTAATTAAATTACATATGATGAAATAATATGAAAGCTTTATTTATGTATTGGGATTCAAGAATTGAATTGTTGAGTTTTTTATTTAAATTGTATTTTCATTATTATAATCAAGAATCATCGATGTATTATATAAAATTTCATAAGAAAACATGTCTTAATTAACATCAGTGTTATGGAAACAATCTTGTATCAATGAGTTTACGGTTGATAATGTTTCATGTTGTATTAATTATATGTATTCATAGATTTGGAATTTTATTAGAATTATAATATTATTGTATTAAGAAAGAGACAACCAGTATGATGGGGAAAAACACATCACATTCATCAAGTAAATGGGTCTTAAACCCAAATCCAATGGGAGATAATGTTTTTTCTTCTACCACTCCAATATTGGATATCTTTGTAAATATTTTATTGTTTTGATTTTAACTATTTGATGAATTGATATCGATGATGAACCCTAGTTGTTTCAATTTTTTTTAGGGATTAATATATTACATAGGAAATATTATTCTCACCAAATTGGTTTTGAAATAATATTAGAGACATAGAAAAAGTCTTCTCATACCATTATTGATCTTATGATCTCTTAAAAGTATATTTTAGTGTTTTATGATTAAAAAATAAATTTTGGACATTCTTTTCATAGAGTAATTCATATATTAGAAATCTATTAAAGCACAACCAATTGACAGAAATTATTCTTTTGAAATAGAAACATATCAAGTATGTATATTTACTTATATTATAAGATAAAAAATAATTCCTGAAATTTAGGAAAATTAAATCTATAAACGTTTATTATCATATTACATTCATATCCTATGAATCAAATGCAGTTTTATATCTTCCGAAATTTACAGTTTTGAATACCATAACATTCTATTGATCATTCGATTTATAGGGATAATATATCGCTATATTCTATTTAATTATTTATGATTTCCATTCATATCCTTATATTTAAATGAGAGCAATGTCATCATACATAGAAACATAGTAATTTTTTTCTATATGGCTTTTTTAATTCTCATTATCTCTTTTTAAAAAGCTATTTTATTAACCCTTTTTATAAAGTGGTTTTTAGAAATTGATTTTTTAAATTTAAACCAATTTTTTTCTGAGAACATGGTAAAATTGAATGGATGTAGTTTATTTAATATAGAGAAAATGCAACACCCAAAAATTAAAATAGGTGAAAATTTTATTTGGTATCATATGGGACATGCAACAAATGGATTAAACGACCATCTTCACATATTTCATTGAATTTAATTGCTTTGATAAATTACAGAACATGCAACCCCATGTTTAATAGAATCTAAAAATATTATAACGTAATAATTAAGTGTGAAAATTTATATGTATGAATTTATGTATAGTTTTTTTAATTATTATTATCAATTAATTATAAAAAATTTAGAAACATTTAAATAATAATGAAATATTTTCAAGGAAAATTTACATTTTAAAAGGGAAATTTTTTCAGAAAATCCAAGGATAATATAATATTATGATTTACCACATATAGAAAATTTGTAGGATAAAACGAAAATTATTCTTTATAATTTAATATAATTTTTTTAGGATGATTTTTTTTATTATTTTTATAAAAATATCTTTTTCAATGAATACAAAAAAATACTACTTTATATAGAAAATGAAATTTTAGATTTATTTATTTAAACAGAAAAATTATATTTTATGTTGTTTTTATGTTAAAATTTGTCAAATTTATTATTGTAAATAATTATAAGGATATTTCAATTAATTAATTATTTAATTTTGATATTAAAACCTTTAATACATATATGAATTTTCAATTTGAAAGCCCTCTTTTTGGTGATGTTTGTAAGAATAATATTAAATAGGATTCCTAAAATTATATGCATTTAATATTTTTAATCCGCATAAATTATATAATATAATATTTTTATCAAAATTTATATAAAAAATGTGAAAGAGAAATAATAAAAAATACTTACTACAGTTGAGGTAGAGGCTAATTTACTTTGGGTTAAACAAAGAAGATAAAGACATATATTTTCATGAAACAAATCCGAACAGTATTTATTGATTTGTTTAGTCTTTATTTCGTAGTAGGGTCTATAATTTATTATTTTGGTGTCATGTTACACGATAGAAATGTGTGTTGAATTTATTCTATTAAAAAATTCCATGTGAGTCCTCTCCCCCACAGAAAAAATGGGACAACCCCTCCTCCCATTTTCACACATTCAAAAGCATTTGGACCAAGTAATTTCAACCAAAATAACATCCTAAAAACATAAAAATAATAATTTATCTATTTTATTTTCATAAATCAAACCGTTGAAGTCTTTTGGTTCAGACATAAAGATGTTGTTTGAAGAAGAGGTAATGCTAATAAACAAGTTTATTAATTAGGTTCTTTTTTCCAAATCCTTAAAAAAAATTAATTAGGTTTATATAATATACTATAAATCTTAAAAATACATAGGTGGTAAAATTTCATGATAATGACCTATATACATCTCCACATCCAACAAATGATAAACAAAACAATCAATCGTTTGTACAGAAGAAAATCACCAAGATAACCATTATAATTCATTTTTTATCAAAAAAAATTTAAAGATATAAATTATGATATATATTATCACTTTTAAATAGTATTTATGATATTACTAATCTTATGAAATTATAATTTCACTTATACCATTTTACCTTACATGTAATTTAATATATAATGACAACAATACATTATACGATGGAGTACCGCCTCATGAAGCGATGTGATTCATTTTTCAAATACTATTTACATTGAAAGTAATAAGAATAATTATAATGAATATAAATAAAATATATGATTTGATATTGATAATTTAAGATTAATATATCACTAAATTACTTCTCATTTTATTCATTAATGGAAGGACATCATTTCAGATGAGTAAAAATGATATATTATATCCCCAAAGCGATGTGCTTAATTTTCCCTTTACAATAGTCACGACTTATTATAAAATTTTATATAATTATTCAATATGATATTTATTACAATAATATAATTATTTATTTGATGGATATATAACATATAACTAATAATAGAACATTCATGATAAAAAATGTGAAAACAAGGGACTTAAAAACTAAAAAAATGAAAATAAATAAATATTATTTGGAAATGGGTGGTAATATTTTATAATGGGATCATATATGTTATTATAAATATTTTTATGTTTATGTTAAAAATTAATAACCTGATTAAAACCATTATAACAGTGGTTATATCATTTTAAACAAAAAGAAACTATGACGTAACGTATTTCGCTTTAATTTCATTTCGTTGAGTCATTTTGTGATGTTATGAACCTAATTTCTAGTTTTAGGTGTATATGATTTTCAAATGAAATTTAATATCACAATTCCATAATAATTCCTTGTATTTTTACTTTCCATTTAAATTATCTAAGACAAAGGGTTCTTTTTAAAAGTTATGTAGTGGTAGATGAAATTCATAACTCGATTTCTTTTCATTGTGATATATTAATTATTAATTGACTTTAGTATTTTAGGATTATACCTGTAATGAAATTTTAAAATATATTTATTAATTTCAACCTTTAAAATTTCTCTATTCATTTTAGACACATGATATATTCATTTATTAAACCAAACATCGTTTTTTCCTTGTATGGTATTATTAATTATGCACATTTCAAATGAGATTATTTAATCTTCAATTTCCATCGAAGGATATTATGTTATAATTCGATAATAAAAAAAATTAATTTTCATCTATTATGATTATTCATGATGTTTTCAAGAAAATAATAATATTTTTATCAGCCTTTGATACATATTATTTTTAACAATTGTTTTTAATAAATCAAGACTTTATTTATCTATCTAGTCAGCAAATTGTTTTCTTCCAAATACATGGATATAGAAAATGATATAAAAAATAATTTTCAATTCTAAATTTTTTTTATTTAACACATTTTACATATGTTTCTCCTTTTATAAAATTTTGGTAATGTATTTTTATAATCTCTATATGAATTAGGATATGTTTACCCTTTTATAACAATGTGAATGGAAATTATTTTTTATCTTATAGAGTTTGTTCAGAATTTCCTCCTCTCATAATGTATCACAGATTTGAATGATTCGTTTAATGTATAAATAATTATATTTAAAAGAATATAATTTTTTTAATATCATGGAAATTTTTAAATTTTAAATGTTATTTTCAATGATAAAATGATATTATCCTCAAGACTATTTATAATAATGGTTTTATGGTATTTTAATTCATCAAAGACAAAAACCCTTTATTATAATTAAACATTACTATAAATGTATTTTATTGACACTACCCTTATTTTTTCAATCGATTGTTTTTTATCATTATTCCTATATAAGTAATTTTAATTCACCTTCTTGGGTATTGTATTTATTGTAATTTACATTCCCTTAAAATATCCACTTTTATATGATCCTTGGATAATAAAATTTCCTGAAATATCCATATTATGTATCATGGATTCAATTATTTCATAAACAATATATCAATTCTAAATAAAGTATTCTACACTGATAGTTATTATATTTAATTTGGAAATATTGATAAATCCATCATCTTTACTCAATAGAAATATGTTTTGGTAATTCATATTGTTTAATAATTTAATCAAAATTTTATTATATGAGGATTTATCTTTTAATGAAGATGTGGTTTTTTCCTAGTAATAGATATCCCCTCAATAAAATGGTAGTCTCATTAGATGAATAAGTTAGAACGACTTATTTGAAATGGTTTCTAGTGTATACCGACCAATCAATTTTAATCATTATTGTAAAATATCTTTACAGTAGAGGTATCATGATGCTTTAGTTTATGATGTTCAATAATTATGTATTTCTTGTATCAAGAATTAAGTTATTATAACCCATTAGATGTTCGAAAAATATATTACTATAGATGCACTTCATTGTCAATTTATTGTTTAAATGGAAGTTGTTTTTAATTATCAATGTTTTCATAGTGATTGTTAATTATCAATTTATTATAGTCTTGTTATTTATTAAATGGAATGTGTTTTATGTTATTTACATTTCCACATTGATTATAAAAAAAATTATTTTAATGGAATGTATGTTCACTTACTAACCTTTTCATTTTTATTAGTGTATTAAAACTCTTTAAATGGAATGTGTGTTTAGTAATTTACCTCTAAATGAGTATTCTTATAGATCCATGATAGATTCCACTATACATAACCATTATCAAGAATTTAAACTCACTATTATTTATTTCATTTTTCAGGAAACTAATATGGGTACTAATAATGATATGCATTGATATTATGGAAGTAATAATTACATTCTTAAGAAATAAATGTTTTTTTCTAATGTATGCTAGGAATTATATAATTATCTTGTATGCTGAGACCACTAAACTAATCAGTCCTTCGAGTTTTGATTCATTGTATCTTCTTCCAATGTATTATTAAAAGAAACCATCTTTGGATTATTGGCGTCGACGTTATTAAATATTACACAACCACTATTTATAGATTATATTATGATATAATTTATATTTATATACAACATTTATGGGATATATAATTCATCATAGGAGGAAAAAATAAGATCCTGGTTAAACAAGAAGAAAAATATGAGAAAAAACATGTGACCATAAATCAACATGATTCAATGATCTAGATCATTTTTATTTTTCCTAGAGTGGGATTGGAAACATATATAATATCATTTGGATTCCTTGGATGGGAGATTCTAATATGTAGTATAAATAATTATAGGTTTCCAAGAGGTTTTGGTCTTAAATCCAATTTTCATATTAATTTATACTTCATGAATAGTTTGATTTCTTGGTTTGATTGCATGGCATTTTAAACCATGCCCCAATAGTAAAAATATTTCTTCATCTTAAAGGATACTACATAGTTTGGTAAACCATGTCGATAAAATTTAATTAATAGTAACATAGGAAACATGGTTTTCTATGAAATGTCACAAGGTTCCCTCTAACTATGCCCAATCTACACTTTTTCCATTACTATTCTCCAAACAAGAAGAATGGTTACCTCCGGTAAGTCTCTTGGATTAGAATAAATGATTACCAACCATGAAAACCCTTTAAGGCCTCTAAAACAAAAATAAACCAACAAGAATATAACAATGAATTCCATTGAAGTTAACTATAACAAAAAATAATTCTAGAATGGAATAAATTAAGTCATAATAGACTTGAATAACTCTTGTAAATTATAATTTCCCCCTATATTTTTCATGTGAATATTGTCTATATCATTTACAGATGTCCCTTAAATATATAAGTAGTCTACATTACCAATATTTGTTTGTGGATAACACATATTAATTTTGTTATCTTCTGAATTATTTCGTTAATTAAGTCATTTTTAAAGGTTACATATTTATTTCTTGTATACTTTCATGTGACAGTCTATCTAATACTTCTAACCTTATATTGTATCTAAAAACCTCATTTAATAAATTAAAAAAATTGTTTATTTTTAATTATATGGAAATATTATTCTCTTAATTTGTTTAGAGGCACATTATATTTTTCTCATAAAATTTTATCTAAGAGATATTTTTAAAATAATACTTCTCCACATTATTTTATGACATCACCTCACGTGAACATAATTTTCCTGACCCACATTTCATTAGTAATTAGTGATCATTGTAATATGATTTAACCCCATATCTAAGGGGAAGAATTGTGATATTGAATTAGGATGTGATCCAATATTATACTATATTACCCATTTTCTTTTCTTAGCATTCTCTTATGATTTTGTGTTGTTTTTTATTCACATGTAAGGCTCAAAAATTTATTAACATGTTAAGATGTATGGAGCTGTATATGAATTATATACCACTTAAATGTATTTTGTTGTGTTTTCATTACATAAAATAAGATGTATGGTGAATTATTGGTCAACATAGAACATTAGGTTTTTATAGTGCATGTGGGTCTTGTATTATACTTATAATGTCATGTATCATGATTTATCCTCAATTCCCTGATGTCGGGATTTTATGACATCATCTATATTATGTCATTATTCATTTTTTTGGTATATGGCCATCCTATTTTCGATAATATGATATGCCTCATGCCTTAAAATTTATATTTTTGTAACATGTTTTTTCTCTTACGAACATTATTGCTCACCCTTTTCCTTTCAATTTTTCTCTAGGATACCCATACATTAAAATCAGTCTACTATTATTTAAACCAAAAACTATAAAAGTTTAAATGAAGATATTGGTTCTAAGGTTTAATAAGACCTAATATGCTTCAGATATCCCAAGGAAAGAAGACCAATAGATTTATGGGTCATATCATATTAATTATAATTGTTAAAATCCTAAAATATTATATATATAACCGAATCAGGTTTCTATAGATGGTATGTAATCATTGTCTTTTAATTTTTTATGATGAACATATAAAAAAATTAATGAAAATAAAAGGGATTATTTTGGAAAAGACATCTTAAAATTTTTGTAATTTATAGAGTGTTTGGATTTATAGAAATGATATACATGTATCTATAAAATCAAGTGGATATAGGATTTAACATTAATAAAACAAATGGTTATAACCATAAAAAAGTTGGGGGAGTATTATCACAATCCCCACTTGGTACACAACATGACTCACTAGACACTTGGCTTGTCACTCCTTGGTATATGATTTTTATAATTAATTTTTAATATATGTACGATTATAAACATTAAATATATATTTATATAATTTAATGACGTAATATATATAACAATATAGGTAGGAAAACATAATAGAAACATGTGCATGGATAACCATGGAGTAGGAGTAAACCCTCATTGCACTTGAATTATCATGAGTAAACCCAAATAGAACTTTAATTAGCATAATTAAACCCTCATTTCACATTGTGTATTATTCTAATAAAATTTACCCAATGCATTGGAGTGCTATAATGACACACCCAATATAAACATTTTTTTTCATGCATTTTAGTGCCACATGGATCATACAACATGGAATCATTAAACATCATAATTTAATCCATGATAATGAAATTTTAAATATATACATGAAACTCTATAGTTAATAAGTAAATGGACATAATGGTGAAACCCCTTGAAAGGGAAATGGGTATGGTATTCACTGTACAATGACATTGTCTTGGAAAATTGTAATTCAATTTTGGAAACATAACAACGTGACATAAGAATACATAAAAATATTTGATGAGGTAGAAAGGGGTTTCTAACAATATATAAATTAAGTGGATAGAAATGGGGAAATATATATACATTTTCCATAATATTTAATGGAATTTAGATGCATAAGATAACATAATTTATTGAATGTAAATGTGGAGAGATAAATCCATTATAGAATTTTGGTATGGTAACAGGTGTACATGGGAGGAATTAATGAGCGATAAAGAGGTCTCTCATCATTATAAAATAAGATGGTCACTATATGAGAGGTGAAAAATAATACCCCAACATTTTTAATTTTAAATAATAGGTCATATGAATATAATTAACATGGATATAAATAATAAAGGAAAGTGGGGATCCCTTACTTGGATGTGTGATCCCAGCAGCTTGGGAGAGGCTTGGGAGAGGCTTGGGAGAGTCATCAAAGGATAATGGGGAACCTTGGGAGGGTTATATAGTGATTAGGGAAGTGGTTGGTCGATATTCAAATGGATTGAGTGAAGAGGATGGTGAGATTGATAGGTTTTATATAGGAAAATAGAGGGAATTTTTTATTATTTAGGTTTTGGAAGTACACATTAAATTACTCAAAACCACAAACCATAAAATTATTTTCCCATGTATTTTTCCAAAGGAGAGTGGAATACATTATTTTATAAGACCAATGTATGAAATTTTAAAATAATATTTTTTCTTATGTAGATGTGAGTCACACTCTCCAGGAAATCATTTTAAAAATATAAAATATTTTATATGTCTTGGATTTCCCATTAAGGCCCCATAAAATTATTAAAAATGCTAAAATCACATTATTTTAAAATTAAAACACATATTTACTTAAAAATACTATTATAGTATTTTATTGCATCACTATTGTGTCTTTATGATGTCATAAACCACATTATATATTTAAATGGTATTTAATTTTTACAGAAAAATTCTACTATCACAAAAAAATATGAAAAATTCATCATTATATAATTTCGATGACCAGAATCCTATAATGATATTTATTTTATCTAAAGTTATTTTTAAATATGTTAATTTTTACTATTAATATTAAACTAACATTTTCTTAAAAATCATCACTTTTGACAAAATCAATTTTCAAACCATAAGAAATATTACCAATGTATTCATAAATAAATAAATGAACATTTATATTTTATAAAAAGCAATTTATTAATATTAAAATATTATTTAGTTCAAAAAACCATTAATTCATCAAAATTGATTTATTAATTTATTATTAACTAAAAATTCTATTTTAACATTCAAACCCATTAATAGTGTAACAATAATAAAATGAATGTATATTATTTATACAAATATAATACCCATATTCACAGAGTTGTTGTCTTGTTACATAATCCCTCATAAAATGTTCATAAGAACAAATGGTACCTTGCGTGATGGTAACAAACTCTTATGGAGGCTCGTATTACATCTCTTTGGTGGTAATCTCTATTAACTTCCACTTCTCCCATAAGCGATTCCGTTAATGCATAACATGTTAAAGATCTTCTTCGGATGGGTCAAGAGCGAAGCCCAGTGATGCTACATCCATTCCATGTTCCGAAAAATGGGCTTCGTTTGGAGAAATTTTCATAGATGAGGCCATTAATTCCTTTGTCCATGTTAGTTGGATTGGTTAAATCCTAATATTTATACTAATAATATGATAACTATTCAACAACTATATTAGCAATGAAACAAATTCGAAATGGTATTCTAAAATACAAATATATAAAACCAATGAAGTACATGTATTTTATATAATCATTTTAGAAAATAATAAAATTAATTATATCAAGAATAATTTACATTAATAAAATCATGCTTCATTACCATATTTCACCCTTAAGAAATTTTACCCTGGAAATTTTATTTTCCTACAATAAAACAGACGAAGTTAACTCGGCTTCATCACTTCCTCTAATTCCCTTGTTAGTTTTTCAAACATGTGGTTTTCCTACCAATACTTGATGAGGGGAATTATCTTATATCATTGAAATATTTATCTATGATCAATGATCTTCACTTACTTCTCTTCATATGAGATTTCATTATCCAATGGTACCACCTCTAGATTGAGTACATTCTATGGGTCTGGTATGTACTACCTCAAGAGTGATACAAGGAATACATCATATACATGACATTGGTTTGATGGGAGTTCTATTTGATATTCCAATAATCCAATGCGATCAAGGATCTCAAAAGGGATTATGTACCTTGGTTTATGATTTCAATTCTTCTAAAATCTCATATCACTTTTCCACGTTGATATGTGGAGAAATACCATGCCTCTAACATCAATAATTAGGTATATTCAATAATTATCAACATAGCAATTTTGTTGAATATGAGCAGCTTTAATGTGCTACTGGATAATGTTAACCTTCTCCAAAAAAAAATTCGACCATTTCTAGACCTAGGTGTTTTAACTCCGCAACTACATCCCAACATGCTTGTGTTCTTCACCTTTTCCTGTATACGACATTATAATAATCCATTTGGATGCATAAGTGAAATCTATTATTATAAGAGAACTCAACCAATGGATTATGTAGACCCCATCCTCAATTGAATTATATTAAAAATTCTCTCAAAATATCCTCATATTTTTGGATTGTCCTCTAAGATTGGCCATCAATTTCAAGATGATAAGTTGTAAAACATTTCAGATCTATATTCAGGGCGTGTTGGAGACTCTTCTAGAACATAGAGGTAAATCATGGATCAAGATCAGATAAAATAGATAATGAAACTCCCTAAATTCTGACAACTTCATGTTGTATATCTGTGCTAGCTGATCCATTGAGAAGTCCTCTCAAATTTCAAATTAAGTGTCTGTTTATTGTAAGATGATTCCCAACAACGAAGATAGCATTGTTTTTATTGATGTCTTTGGATGTCTGGTGACAAAGTTTATGGTGATGTTCTCCCATTTCCATGTTGGTATGGGTAATGGTTGCATCACCACTTTATACTTGTGACTCTTTTCCACCACATGATGAAATTCCAAGAAAATTGAAGTATACTCAATGATCTCCTTCTTCATGTTATCAGACAAATAATGCTTTTGTAGATCTCAATAAATCTTTGGGTTTCCTGAGTTAATAAAGAAATTGAATCTATGTGAATCAACCAAAAGATTATTCTTTAACTCATTTTTTGATGGAATACATAGTCTTGAGAAAAATCTCCCAATTCCATCTTCATTATAATTTTACTCTAAGGATTTCCCTTTTCTGGTATTTTCTACATTGGTTTGAATTCCCAAATAATCCTTTTTGGTATCCTTTTACATTTTCAAAAGAGATGGTTGAGAAATAATTTGTGAAATTATTAATTATTTTCCATACATTATGATTTCCATTTCTATATTTATCAAATATAAGAAAATTGGATCTTTTTCAATTCTCATAAATGATGGAAACTCTGGATCATTTCTACATTGAAAATCGGCCGCCTTGTTCACATTCCAAGGGTGGTAATAGATTGAGAATTCATATCCTCTGATCAGCTCTAACCATCATCGTTGGATCATGTTCAACTTTTTTATGTGAATATATAATTGAGGATATTGTGATCCATATATATTTCTCACATCTCCCAAAAGAGGTAATGGCTCTATAATTTTATTGAAAAGATTACTACAGCTAACTCCAAATTAAGTGATGGATAATTTTTCTCATGAACATTCAATTGCCTTGATGAATAGGGCTTGACATTATCATTTTACATCAACACACATCCCATACCCTTCTTTTAAGAATCACTGAATACCACAAGAAGTTCTCCACTTTTGGGTATTGTTAGCATGGGCATAG
This sequence comes from Viscum album, assembly GCA_963277665.1. Taxonomy (NCBI): domain Eukaryota; kingdom Viridiplantae; phylum Streptophyta; class Magnoliopsida; order Santalales; family Viscaceae; genus Viscum; species Viscum album. Next base: position 1,101,528,880 of record OY728157.1, read on the forward strand.
TGATAAGACTTCTTTTTAACTCGTTGAAGATATCATTGCATTCATCACTCCAAAAAAACTTGAACACCTTCAAAATTAGGTTGGTATGATTTTTTCACAATCATTATAAATTTCTCACAAATCACCGATAATATCTAGTAATACGAAAAATATTTGTATATATGTCAGAGATTTTGGCCTCAACCGTCCCTCTACTTCATTTTTCTTGGAGGGATGTACATATATCCCATTTCTGGTGATGATATGACCCATGAATGAAATTTCCTTCCACCAGAACTAACAGTAGTTATAATTTACATAGATTTTATACTTTTGTATAGCCTCTAGTAGATTTCATATATTCTCCTTACACTGCTCCTTTTTTAGAGTATATTAGGATATTATATTTAAATAATACAAAAAATATTTTGAGGTAATCTCAAAAGTCACTATTCATCATGTTCATGAAGACATATGGAGAATTATTGAGTCCTAAAGGCATTACATTGAATTCATAGTGCTCGTACCTTGTACGAAAAGTAGTTTTGGGGATATCCTCCTTCTTCTACCTGACATGGTAATATCCCCATTACAGATCCACATTGGAGACTTATTTTGCTCCACATAACTAATCAAACAAGTCATGGATTCGTGGTAGAGAATACTTGTTATTTATCTGGATTTTATTGAACTCACGACAATCAATGCAAAGGCACATTGAACCATCCTTCTACTTGATGAAAAGGACCGGTGCACCCCATTATAAATCACATGGGCATATAAACCCTTTATCCAAATTGTTATATAGTAGTTTATTTAGCTCTAAAATCTCTATAATAGACATTCTATTAATATTCATGGATGTTGGAAATGCCCCAGGTATAAGATTAATCAATAATTAAACATATCTTCTAGGAGGAAGTCAGGGAAATTCCTCAGGGAAAAACATTAGTGAATTCCATCACAATAGTAATGTCTTCATTGATGGTTGTTTCCTTAAACTAAATTGTCTGGTCAAGATACATGTTCTCATAGGGTAGTAATATCTATGCTTGGAATGGTGGTTCTAAATATGATTCATCCTCCTCCTTTAACATGTAGAAAATCAATGTTTGATTTGCCAAATAGTGAGTGATGTCCCCCTCACAGTAATTTATGTTGCCTCTATATAGATAAATCCATTCCATGAAATAAACATCATTGAATTACACTAGAGAGAGTATGACAATAATATATTGGAAGTTCAATATGAAAACTATGATAAGAAAGGAGTTATATTAATGGGATGCAATGATTTCCCCAATTTTTTTTCTCACTGATATCTCTACTTACATAATTTTTAGTGGTGTTGGGATTGTTCTACAAAACATTTGGGATATAAAATAATTCATAGAACCAGAATAAAAAATTATTTTTTCAATTCGTGAATGAATAACTAGAGTACTTGTCACCGATTTGTTTTCAAGGTTCACTTTTGTGGTACTGATGGAAAAATATTTCCATTTCTTCCCTAGAGGATTTTTGTTTTCATTCGAAAACCATTTCCATAGGGAAATAATTTGAAATGTGACCATGTTATTTTTAGTTAATGTAATATATAATGTGTTTAGGATCAAATGGAGTGTTCCACTCCACTTTGAAAATATCGGGGTTTTCTTGTTGGCAGTTAATGGCCTGGTGTCCATATCTTCAAAATCTAAAGAATTACCTTGTCCCCTTTCGGATATTTCGGTGGTGTTTCTTTACTCACATTTGGAATTTGGGGAGCAAGAATTTTTTAGAACTATAAGATTTATACATCTGACTGCCAGAATTAAAGTCCACATTCCACTTATTATCACCAAGATACCCTTGAGATTCTCTGATATCCATTTCAACTTTGAGGGAACATCAGACTATTTCCTCATATCTATCGAAGTCCCGGATCACTAGGGCTTTCCATAGGCTAGGTTTTTTCCCACCAATTAAGTGGTCAGCCTTCCATTTGGGGGTAACGACATAGGCATATGCATATTGTGGAAGCCTTGTGAAGTTTTCCTTTTATGCTATGAAGGATTCGTCGTCTTTTTTCTTGAGGGAAAAGAAGTACATTTCTCTATTATATCAGAGGGTCTAAGGAAAATATTTATCAGAAAACATTTTTTAGAAATCATTCCATTATAATGCCTCATTCTTTTCCAAAGGTTTTTTATTTTTGATCAACATCCAACATTGACCAGCTTCACCCTCCATTTGATAAAAATCCAAAAGAACCTTCTTCTATACTAAAAATTGAAGGATATAGAAGATATTATAAATGGATTTGATACATTGATCAGGGATTGAGGGATCATACAATCCATTAAAACTACTAGGACTTTCTCTCATGATGCTCTTGATTACAGCTTGTTCATTCTTTGGGGGCAGGGGGTTGAACGTTCCTCTTGAAACATGTCTCTATTAAAAACATGATTTAACTGAGAGAGTATCGTGATAATGTTTGTGATTCCCTCTCACATCATATTGAGAATCTCATTATAATAGTTGTCACATTGATCTTCGCATTGGATGTTAGCCCTAGACGACCTATTACCATCCATTATATGTAATAAAAGAAATGTTAGGGGTAACACATAAATGTATTATAATGAAAAAATGGATAACATATAGATTACATTTATTTATTTATATTTCTAATTTATATTCTTCAATATATGTTATCCATGATCTATGTTCTAACATATATTCTTATGGGGTTTTTATCCCTTAATAATGGTTCATACTATGTTTATGAATTTACCAAATAATATCCCCTGGGAGTGTCATAACCAATTTTGAAACAAGACCCATTTTGGTGCCCTAGTTCTTGTTCAACGCAAGCTCAAAGCGGTTTTTTCAGGTTTCACCCATAGATACAACTATGCCAGAGCCACATCTACTTGTTTGTATCGATATTGAGATTTATTTTCATGATAATCCACTTAATATATACTCACCAGAATTTAGTTATGTTTTTATTATACATATTCTTTTACCTAGCGCATTCACTATGGTTTTCTAATCCTAATCACAGAAATAAATAAAAAAATATCCTCAAATACCAACTACAACAACCACACTCATTATTGCAGACTTAAACATGATTTCATACATAAACAATCACTTAAGACAACACTAAGGATCATGAGGTCTAGTGTCTTGTCAAATTAGGAACATTACATGAAAACTAAATACATAAAATACAACATCGTTATTGATAACTTCTTTTACATGACCACAACATTTCGTCGTATTTTGTATTTCATGGGATAGCCTGAGGATAAACATAAAAAATAGTGAGGTATAAAGCATAGTATGGAAGTAAAAAAGTCATAACATGAAGAATATAATACATGTTATGGAATATATATATCAATGGATAATAAGAGAAATAAGAACATGAAGTCATGATATATCATGACTATCATAACAAGGTGATGTGGCAACATAATTTATAATGATATTAGCATGAGCCAAGGCTCACACTACATAGGGCATGAGTAAACCCAAAATATACATGATTTTTCCTGATAAAACCCATAATTAACCTTAAATCTGCATGTGTAAACCCTTATTACACATGGAATATCCTGATACCACTCCTTAGACAGTTAATTGAGGTGCTATCAGGGTGCACCCATTATAAACATTTCATTTCAAGAATAAGTGTGCCAAATGGATCATACAACATGGAATCATTCCACATCATCATTTATTCCATGATAAAGTAATGTGGAATACATGCATAAACAATTATAATAAATAATAGAATGTTATTAGTGGTGAATATCTTTGATAGGGAAATTTCTATGGTATTCATTACACAATGAAATTGGCTTAAAAAATTGTGGGGTAATTTTGGAAGCATAACAGTGTGACATAAAATTTCAAAAAAAAATGTTTGGTGAGAGATAAAGTGGTATCTCATTAGATTTACATGAAATGGATGGTAAGGGTGTCATATAGATACATGTCCCAACATATGTAATGGAATTAAGATAAATTATATAATAGAATTTCTTGAATGTAAATGAGGAGAGAGAAATACCTTATGAAATTTCAAAATGGTAACAGGTGTACATGGGAGGCACTAATGAGTGAGAAAGGGATATATCATCATTAAAATATATGGAGGGAAGTATAGTGGTTTGGAAAAATAAAACCCCAAAATTTTTAATTGAAAATTAGAGGGCATAACAATATAGGGAAGCATGGAAATAAATAAGGATGGAAGGAATGTGAGGATCAATTAATTGGATGTCTGATCCCAAAGACTTTAGAGAGGATTAAAAGAGGATTCATGGGATCTCAGGGTGCCATGGGAGGATTCTATAGAGAGGAGGTCAGATGTTTTTTATACGCCAAATGGTTTTACTGAATATTAATGTGATATTCAGTGGGTTTATATAGGAAAGAGAGAGAATTCATTATTATTTAGGTTTTTCAGACTACACATTAAACTAATCCAAACCACAAACCAGCCCAAGGGTTTTTCCCTTGGTATTTTCCAAATGGGAGTGGAAACCCATATTTTATAAGGCCAATGGATGATATTATGAAAATATTAGGATTCAATATGTGGAGGTGAGTCACACTCTCAAGGAAATCATTTTAGAAAGTTAAAATATTTTATATGTCTTGGACAGTTTACTAAGGAACCGTAAAAATAATTAAACAAATATATAATCAAGTTATTTTAAAGTTAAATCATATATAGTCCAAAATATAGATTTTAAAGTATTTTATTACATCATTATTTGGTCATTATGATGTCATAGAACCCAATATATATTTCATCTATATTTAGTTTTAACCAAAATATTCAACTATTTTTGAAAATTATGAAAAATTCACCGTTAGATAATTTAAATATAATGAATCACAAAATGTTATTCATCTTATCGGAATAATTTGATAAATAATAGAATTTCTAATTCTAAAATAAAAACAAAATTTTATCTAAAATACATTGGGTTTGACAAAAATAGGATTTAATCCTTAATAAAAATTGCAGTTGTATTCATAAAAAATTATATGATCATTTATATTTAATAAAAAGTAGATTTGTAATAATAAAATATTATTTAATTCCAAAATACATTAATTCATCAAAATATAATTCATAATTGAATATTAACTAAAAATATTATATCTTCTTTAAAAACCATTCACAATGAAACAATATTAAAATGAATGTATATTCATTATACAAAACTAATGCACATAATCATAGAACATGGGTTTTTTTGCATAACCACTTATAAAACATATATAAGGCCAAAGGATAAGGTGTTTGATGGTGACATAATCTTGTGGTGGATTAGATAACATTATCCGGGTGGTAATAACTATTAACATCCTCTTTTCCAGTAGGCTATTTTGTTCAAGCATAACGTGTTGAAGCTCACCTTGGGCTTCATCAAGAGTGAATCCCAATGATTCTACCGCCTTTATGAGTTCTATGAAATGGGGATTTGTATGGTGAAATTACACTAAATGAGGCCATCACTTTCTATTTTCTGTGTAAATTGGATGTGTTAAAAACCTATATTAATATTAATCACCTGATCACTGTTCGATAGTTTTATTAGAAATTGTAACAATTTATAATTTTATTTTAAAATAAAAATAAAATAAAATCATGTGGGTTCATATGATTTATATAACCATATTACATAATAATAAATTTAATTAGATCAAGATAAATTTTCATTAATAAATTTTTTGGACATTTTAATGGTTTAAAAAATAAGGAATCATACCAATATCCAATTTGATTGGAAATGTGATGACTGAACAAATGATTTTTCAATATTGATATAAGAGGGATTCTAGTAATTCATTAGTGTAATTTCATAAATATCATATGACATTAAAAAAATTGAATAATGTAGAGATCCTACCACCTCCCATTAAAAAAAATAATATAGTTTAGTCATTTATTTGATAAAGTCCACATACATTTAGTGGAACATCTGATCCATTAATCCTAAACAAATATTTTTTTATTGGGAATATATTCAATATCTACCAATGATTTTTCATATTGAATTTAAAACTATACATTTATATGTTTGACTGAAAATCAAATTTATGTTCGATACTAATGAGGAATAAAAATTCCAAAGAAGATATCAAATCAACAGAGTCTGAATTATTCACAAAATTATTATCCAAATAAAACATTCCCATATTAATATGGTTTAAAATAGAGAAGTATCTATTTGTACATAAGGAATAGGACGATAAATCATTAGATTCTGTGAGAATAAATTTACACATATTTCATCATATGCCTAATAGTTGTTTATTGATCCAAAAATCGGGATTAATTACTTATTCAATAGATTAATTCCAAGTCCTAAAAATACATATCCATTTGATAATATAATAAATATGAGTAACTATTTTAATTATCTCTAAATGTCAATACTGAGATTTGTGATTCTAATTCAACTCATTGAAATAAATATTAAAATTGGAGAATAGAGTTTCTTCCGGAGCCTGAAATGATAAAATACATGACTACAGGAAAATTATTCTACCAACATGTCATAAATATATGGATAATATTTAATAAAAATTCATCAATTGAATGAAAATAAATCTTATTTGTGGAATGGAATAATTAAAATTAATTTAATTCTTAATGTATATAAGGAATCCCAAAAATGTGTATGAATAATAAAATTCTCTATTAAATCATCAAAAAATATACAAATGTTTCAATTTCATAAAAAATAGACAATATAAAAACCATTACCAAAAAGAAAGGGTTTTGAAAAATAAAAAAAATCATATGCGGACATGAGAGTGAGGTCTAGTTTATGCTATCACTATACCCATGTTGGATCCTAAAAATTAAATGATGATACATAAAAATGTATGTCAATCTCAAATTGTGAATATACCATTGGATTCTACTTTCCTGATGTATTTAGAATGAAATATGTTTCGACAAAATATTTAAACAGAACCAAGAAAACTTATAGGTAGAGTTATTCGTGGAAATAGAAAATGGGTATATTATTAAATCCTAATCATATAATTCAACCCCAATAACATTATTTTGATAAATATCCTATCCAGACTTATCCAACTCAATTTGGTAGATCTCAATGATATATTGGGTATGGATTTGTTGTCCTTACATATATCCTACATCAAATGAAATATAATTATATTCTTATCTATATCCATGTTCATCATTAGATTTTATACCATAGCATGGGGTGGATGAATCTTTTTTGGAAACATCCTCCAAAAATAGATATTATCTTAGTTAGAGAAATAATATCAATATTAATTTATTTATCCGTAAGGGTGAATTATTCATCAATAAATTCTCTTGATGTGGGAACATTCTAAAAAATTCCCTAAAGAGTTTTCAGGTCTTCTTACTAACCAAGAGGTTGAGTTATCAATTGATAATATACTAATATCTCGTTCTATTTCCAATAATCCCAAAAGAATATATTCCAAATATCTATATGATCAAAATACATTATTATAAAATAATATAGAAAAGGAATTCACAAAATTAAATTCCCTGCCATGGGATCCCCCAATCCTCATTACCATTATTAATATTGGTTCAACACACCTATTCATTGATTATCATGAACAAAAAAATCCCAAGAATGATAATTTATACACATATATAAATTGATGACTTATATGATCATATTTTTGGGGTCCAATACATATCTGATTTGGATATTCTATTAGGATTCAAATAATTGAATGTGAATAATTAAGACCTTCCTAGGACAAATCTTCAAATAATATATGGGTAAAATGATTTCATGGTTATTACATTCGAACCCATCAATGAACAATAAATATTCACTAAAAAATCAATTTATGAATCAGTGTTATCCATGATGAATTTGTGGAATTATTTATAGATTATATTATTTTATAATCTAATGTTTTGGTGTATCATAAGGAGAAATTGAATATTTTGGTGATATATTTGAGGAAGGATGACTTATTTGAAATGTAGAGTAAATGTGATATCTATAAGCAACGTGTATCATTCATAGTGGATATTATCATAAGTAATGTTTTATTTTTTAGTCCTCTTAAAATAAGGGTAGTAAAGGAATGGCCTAGATGAAAAAATTTAACAGATATATATAGTTTCCTCCAATTATTTAGGAACTTTCTATGACTTGTGAGTAATATCTCCAAATTTTCAAAATAGATATCAATGCTAAATTTGATGGGAATAATTTTTTTCTGGATTGATGAATGTAATGATTTCTTTAATGAGATTAATAAGTTCATAATAATAACATCAAACTCACATTAACCACCTATAGGGTATGTTTTCCTATATATAAAGATGCATCAAATAATTCCTTATGTTTAATTCCACATGAAAAAATGAACAGTGATGGTCTATTCCTCATGAAAATTGATGATCCATAAGAAGAACTATCTAAGACATTATTCGGAGTTGGCTATAAGAATATTCACATTTACAATTTATTCCATAATAAATTTTGAGATAATTGTGACATATATATGGATCCTAATAGCCTCATGTATATATTTACATAAAAAGACTCCAACAATTTCAATTAAAAGTTGTTAGATATTATAAAAGATTATTAATGATCAATACTTTATTATCATGTGAATATGAATAGTATTTTAAATTTTCTATGTAGAAATGTTCTTGTATCCTTATTTATGATGAGAATTTGAAAGGATCTAATCTTCAATGAAATAAAATGAATATACATAGGAAACATAATGGATGGAACATCATGTCACAATCCATTTTTTTTGAAATACTCATCATAAATTAGACTAAGGATTTCCATATGCATAATATTGATATATAGAATAAGGATAATATCATATAAAAGAAAAAATATATAGATATCAATACTAATGAAGAATGATTATTGATATTTTGATCATGAGTACATGTAGTATGAGTTCCTATGATAGAGTAAACTATACAAGTTAATGTACATATCTCGACATATTCAATCTACCTGAGGAGAAAATCTATATATACTGATCTTCAAGTTAATTTATTATGTGAATATATCTAGAAGATATTTAATAATATATATCAGCGATATTTATATTTCATAAATCTATGTTAAAATTCTAAAATTTTATCATTTATTTCGTATATATTACCCATACCTATGGAGAAAAAGGATATCATAGCTATATATTTTTTCGTTGGTAGATTAGGGACATAACAAGTACATAATTAAACAAATATTGCAGTGGATCATCTTGAAAGAACCTCTCACTTCATAGCTAATCAATAGGAAATCTCACTTGATCATATTCCCAATATATAACATATAATGTTATGAGGATACATGGAAAGATGATATTAATTTAATTAGATCAAACTTTTTGTTTTACCAAAATGTTCTTGGAAAATATTCTAAAATCCTTGAATATATATATGAACATAATTATGGTAGATCATCCCAAAAATAATGTCCAAATAGAAATAAACCTCCTAAACATTGAAGACATGATAAAATCCTAATGTATGACATAAAAAAGGTTAGGTTGAATCCCTCACTTGGTAATGATTTATTATTATAATGAAATTGAACCAAAAATTCCAATTGATCATTATAAGACCATATATTGTATAGTATGTATAATAACAATGTTTTGGGATAGATTTGGTGAGTATAATTTATCAGGACATTAATTGGTAAAATAAATAGTGTGTTATGGAAAAGGGATATAGTAAAAAATTTGGTATGTACAAATGCGAAAAATATTTACAACAACAATCATTAAAGATGTCAAATGTTTGAGGTGGGATGAAAAGATTTCATTTCTTTATCTCTATAACATAGTGTCATGGGGTGTAGAATAGAGGTAAAATTAATTCCTAGGTACATAGTCTACATTGATAATATTTCTCACATTGGAGTGGGGGAATATAGGAAATCTCCCCAACTAAACAAATCTAATGTAAACGAAATGTTCCATTTTTCCATATTGAGGTTTCAAATACCAGACATATCACTTTTACTAAATCCAATGGTAGTATAGTTTTAGAATGATATCCCTTATTCAGATAGTATGAAAAATATCTTAGAACATATAGAAAATTATTTAGAAAGAAATATCACTTATTCTATTAAATTAATTTGGAAGCATCATAATTATAAACTGTAAACATGATATCATAATGATGTAATGAAATCCATATACCTACATGTGATTTCATCATTGACTTTTTAATTATAATTCTATTATGTATTTCCTTAATAGTGGAATAATTCAATTCCATTTATTTTATTATATGTAAATTTCACCATAAATTAATTATATCTCATAATTATTTTAGAAACACTTTATTAATAACATTTAATGGTCATAAAATTAACGTTTTAAATAATTTTCCTTGGAAAATTGGTCATTATAATGTGACTTTTATAAATGGTGTATATTATTGGTAATGATGAGAGCTAAATGATTTTGATGGTAGAAAATATTTACACAACTAGTAGGGTTTATGATGGACTAATATGGGGATATAAATATAGGGGATAATTAGTATTTATATGTATATTATTTCTTGGAATATGGTTTACATTGATACAATATTGTTTTAATATTTACTATTTTTTATAACTGTGAAATTTAGTATTATTTTATCATAAAAAATAAATATAAAATTATTTTATTTTATATAATAGTATGATATTAATGTTAATAAAATTTAATTATTATTTTATATATTGAAATTATAATTCTAATATTTAGAATTATAGATATATTTTATTAAAATATACATTTAGAAAAAATAACATTTTATGAAAATAAAATATTTCTATGGTGCTGGGCAAAAAATATCAATGGATTGAAAATGTTGTTGTTTCAGAAAAAATGGTTTTTTATATATATGATATTTTAATTTAATAATGAAATATATCATATTTTAAAAATTATTTTTGTAAAATAAATATCATTTTCATAATCTTAATATTAAATAAATTTTTGGGGTGAGGGGTTTTTATTTTTAATAAATGATAAAATATGGAGGTTGAATAGTAAAATAATGTATAAGTGTCATATTTTTTAATTTTATATATAGATAAAATATTTAGTCTTATTGAAGTTATTTTAATAATTTAATGTCACTTTTACTCTATAATCACAATCTTCGTAATATTTTTTCACATGTTGTGTCACTATGTGAATAAATAATACTTTATTCTAACATTTTTATCCTAAAATTCCATCCACCACCTTCAATAAATATCAATTTTTTAAATAATTTTGATTCATTATTTATAAACCATATATAATATAAACCTAGCCTTAATATCTTAAAAAACTTCTTTTTCCTCACTAAAAAACCAATGGGCCTTAAGTTGATACCTAAGGTTGAATATCCAAAGGAAGATGTAATTTTATCATGTAATTCCATTCTATAAATATATCTTTTAAACTCTAAAAATATTTTCTATCTATGAAATTATAACAACATAAGTATTATTAATATTATAAAATTTTATTATAGTAATGGAATTATCATTATCAATTTTCCTACATTATAGAATTCAAAAAAAATGAAAAGGGAATCCATTTTATTTTTGGGTAAACGCCCCCATGGATATCATACTTTTTACCCCCACCATACATCTATGGTCGTAATAATGAATTCAGTGCTGAAATATAAAATTCATTACATTTTTAGAATTCTTGGAATATCACATGATCATTAAATCAATCATATTAACAACAACTGAGGATAGATATTATAATATTCATAAAAATTAACAGAGACACTTCTCAAACATTAGAATAGTTTAGGGATTATCCATTAAACATTATGAAAATTTTTCTAATGGAATTTTAATAAATTAATAAATTTCCAATTCATTTTTTTATGAAATCGTTTTTTATCTCTTTTGACTGTGGTCAATGTACAAAAAGTAATATTGAATATATTTTCATAAAATCCTCATGGGGTCGATAAAAGAGAATAGTATTTTAACTGAATGAAATATTATAATAATGGATCTTTAAGAATAAAAAATTATATGAGTAATTAAATGATAATATATTTAATAACATTAATTCCATATTCATTAGGTTATAAACATTAAAATTACTTGTCTCAGACCCAAGGTAAATGATCTTTCAAACCACCCTCTTTACATATTGGTAAAACAATATTTTCATTTCACTGAAATTAAATCGATCCTTTTCAAACGTAATTTTTAAAATTATATATATATATATATATTCCTCACATATATAACAGTTTCAAATTACATTTATTTGTTTGGGATAAATCATGTTCTTCTATTTCCATTTTCAATACATTCTATTAAGAGGTTGTTTTCAAGGGGAACTTTTTTATTTTTTACCTCTTTCCGTATCCCACCACATTTATGAATGTAAAAAATAAGTATCGTGAAAAAACTTATTAGTTATTTGAATGAAATATTGGGTTCATTTTTTTTATTAATTTTTACCTTTTATCCTTCTTTAAATACTTCATAACCTTTTTCTTTATATGTTGCATAAGATAACCTATTGAAAACCTACAAATCCACTCTATTGTGTCTATTAAATTCTATTGAACCTACTTTTAATGAAATGTGATTTAATATTTATTTATTAATGTATAGTAATTATTGAATCCTTTCTCTTATTGGAGCCATTATGGTAATCCATTATGTTCTTATCTATAATAAGGTGATTGTCACTATTCCCTTTGTATGTGCTCCTCTTATGCATATGCCTTACGATTGATTTCAATATGTGATAAAAATATGAATTTTCAATTTATTCAGTGATTAGTGATATGGGAATTATACAAATCTAAAATAAATTGGGTAATGTTTCCATCACATGAGATACAATGTATGGGGTATGGGTTTTTAGCCAAGAAAAATACGTTCATTTATCTTGTAAGTGATGCTTCATTTATTTCATATATTATATTATTGAAAAAATTATAAAAATCAATGATATTTTGAAAATTTTCAATTTATTCTGTGATTAAATTTTGTAATATATTCTACTCCTCTATTTAATATCATATTTTTCCTCTTATTACGAAAATTATATTTCAATAACATGTTTTCTCCCTTATAAGGACTTATATCTCACCCTTTTCAATTATGTATTACCCCATGATATCATATTTAGTAAATTAATTTTAGTAAGACCTACATATTAATTTTTAAAGATATAAATAATAATGTTTAATATTATTAAAAACTATTATCATTATTATACTAATCTATACAAGTAACTAGAAGTCAATATGTATTATTTGTATCTAATTAATAGTTTTTAACATAACCATAAATTAAAATTAATATGAAACTTGGAATCATTGCTCAATTCATAATTACATTTGTATGTATTCGGTTTATAGACATTAACATTGTCCAAGAATCAGATTAGATCTATCATGTTGAATCTTGATCCAATGAATATATAATTCTTCACCTATATCGATCAAAATTTAGTAGGTGTTTAACAATGTTCTAACATTCCATTATATTCTAATTCATTTCCCAATTCATAGTATGTCCAAACATATACTATCTAGAAACTTATTTCACTCCCACAAAAAAAAATTATGGACAAAAATCATACATTTTTTATTATGAATCCAAATTACATTATGTATTAATCGAAACATATGTTCCATTACCTCGAAACTAATATTAACCTATAAATGGTTCTTGACAACATTCATACCATAATAGAGTCATTCATAGTCATAAACCATTCTGGTTGTGTCATATATAACCCTTCATTAATGTTACTATTATAAAAAAATATATTATTATATTCATCTCAGAAATCCTATTTTCATGTTATGATAGTATGCCATTTAGAATTCTAAAGGATTCAAAGATTGGAACTGCTATTAATATTTCACTATGTTATATTCCTCGATGTTGGTCAAAGACTTTTTCACATTTTTTTCTTTATAGGGACTAAATTTTCCTTCTATATGTAATTTATTATTTAATACCCATTTCCTACCAATTTTAATTTAAAAACCATAATGGATATACTAATATATATATATATATATATGGTTACTGTACATGGAATCAATTTTCAAATTCATAGCCTCTTTACATTTGGATGAATATGTTACTAGGTCAGAAACATGCCCTTTTGGGATTTTACTATTCTATTATTGTCATATCATTTTTCCTATGATATATTTTGAACCCCCCATGAATTTTTTTGAAAATGGAAAGTTGTTTTATGGCTAGAGCAGGCTACAGGGTTTAGCCACAAGGTTTACTAAATAATGATAACAAATCAGGAATGAGTGAATAGGTCATTATTTTTATATTTTTTCATTTTGTACCTTCTAGGATTAAACCTATCTCACCCCTTTCTTCCTCCATTAGACACTATAATCCATGGAAGTAGTCAATGATCCCTAATCCTCTCTTGGAACTCATTTTATAGAGGTTTTTTTGGTAGAACATCAAGGTTCTTCACATAATTGATTCCTCAATTGTTTTTCTTCCTTCTATCTAGGTTTTCTTCCCTCATTCTTGATGAACCATATGTCTACAAGCTGGGATTCATACCTAAAGTATAATTTTCTTTCTAATGGTTCAATATTATGTATTAGGGAACATTTTCATTACCCTATAATGTGTTGGGGGTGTGGATGAAGTTTTGAACAATGATTTTGGTTTTTTGAAATCTATGGTAGGTGATTCCATGTGTATATTTTTTTTGAATAATTTATCTTTCTTTATTGACTTATTTTTATTGTTCCCATTTTATTGTGTTTGGTGTGAAAATATTTTTTGGTAGCATTGAATATGTGGTACATTTTAAAGAATCTTTTTTGTACATAAATGATTTTTTTCATGTTTGTTCCATGTTGTGCCTTTGGGATTATTTTATAACTCATGGAATTGGTTTATTAAATGTTTTTATTACTTCAAAATCTGGTTGAGTGTGGTATAATTGAATTTTTTTCCTTAATAGAAGATTCTTGAATGGATTGTATGTGTTAATACTTATCTTACCTCTTGAAATTCTTTTATAAAATCTTTAAAGGTTTTACTAAATTACATTAAGGGTGAAGAACATGGTTGTATACTTTTTGGGGAGTGTGGGAATCAGAAATGGAATTTCTATGTTCAAATGGAATAATCATTTGAAATTGGTATTTATAACATGTGGAACTTTTTTGAACACAAAGAGGGAAACCTAAGTATCAAGGTGGGTGGATTAGGACTAGTGTGCTAGTGTTCGGGTAGTGGTATCATCCAGTTTCACATAACAACTTTGATGATGATGACAATAACTAAAAATGATGAAATTGGGGACTACTAGGCAATTTTTTTCCCCTCCTAGTGTCTCACCCATGAAATGTATATTGGATATGGTTACATATACAATATGATATGATGTCCCTAGGGCCCCTTAGCTATCTAGTTCCTAAGGGTGTTCCCGTGACTAGTGATCATTAACTATATTGTACATACTATTACCATACGGTGTGTTTTTCAGGAAAATTCAGTATCATGTTTGATTTATTTAAAAGTATTCATTCGTCCAAATTTCCATCTGGAAATATTTTTTCATTTAATGTTTGTTCTTTTATAAATTGTTCTAGCATTTCTTGTTTAAAAAACATGCAATACGTTTGTCTAAAAATTCTTATCACAAGGAATGTTTTTGGGTAAAAATTAATTATTCTTAGTCTCACGCCCTATATACACCCTTGGAAGTATGTAGACTTGATAATGTATGAAATAGATAAGGTAATGGTCATTAGAGATGTCGTTTCGAGTTGTTAGTTTCTTTTCTAGCTGCGGTGTTGTGGAGAATGTTTGGGGGTATGGTCCCTTTACCAGGTGGTGGTCCATGAGTCTCACTGGATTCATCATTTGAGTTTTATGCCTATATGAGTTTTTTAACTAATTATTTCAATTCATAACTATATTAATTTCATGTTTGGAATAAATTTACATATTAGATTTGTTTATTTTTATTGGTTGTTTAATCATTTTAAATATATGTTAATCATTTCTAAACCATTATTTATGATACTCATGAACCTGTTCTAGCCCGTAGGGATAGTAAACACCCTTCAAGACCACTCATGGGATGTTTTGGGTGCTTGTGTGGATGTAGACTACATTTTTTTGTGTCAAAATGGTATCAGAGGGTGGCTAAGATCATAAGTCCAATTATTTGTGATGATTCTTATCAGATATATGTTTGGAATTTCAAGGATTTGATTTATGGATGGAAGTTTAGTTCTTTGCCCTCATCTCTCATGGTAGAACTCGAGTCACCATGGGATTTTGGGTTTATCTATTTTACATTCCTTTCGGGTGGGATGTGTAGGTACAGACTGCCCGTGGACATTGGTTTGGGGAGAAGAAGTTGTTTATATCATTTTTTTGATGAGTTTAATTTATTTAGAATTTGTGTTATTTCTGAAAAGTTTTATAATTATTGTAGTGATATTTTATCTTCTGATTATTTCCTTTTTGTAGAAACATGCACCCCTGAACGCTCCCATGCACCCACACGAGGAACTGGAGAGAGTTCTCCTTTACTGGTTGATCATAGGTTCGTGGAAGATGTGGTTAGGGTTGTACATGTTGTGGATAAGAGAGTGGGTCATGCACCTTCTTTAGTTATAGAATATGAACCTAGTCCTAGGAAGGACAACGCTCATGATTCTATAATGAAAAATTCTCATACTTTCCCCGATAGCACAGAGTCTCAAGAATAAGATAAGTTGATCCAGAAGATCAAATGCATGTTTGAGTTCAATGAAACACTTGAGGATATTAGGTCGATATGTTCCTCATTTAATTTAGTAGGATCTAGATGTAGGTGGAGGGAATCAAGGTTTCAAACTGGTAAATATGAGTATATGAGCTGAAAGGTATTCTTGTATATCTTCAATAACAAGTACTATCATGAATTCTTCACTAATTCTAGATCCCTAGTGTTTTTGGATCTTGTTTTGGGGGACCAGTCGTTGATGGAATATTCCAACCAATTTTCCAAGATGTTATGATATTCCACTAAGATAGTCTCTAATGAACAGATGATGGATCGAAGATTTGAAAATAGATTACAACTAGTGATATATACTCAAGTGCTATTGTTTAAACGTAATGCCTATGCTATGGTGGTAGATCAAGGTTTTACAGTAGATATTGAAACTAGGGGAGGGATGTTTATTAATGTACAACATCATTGATGGGAAGTGGAAGCCTATATAGGAAGAAAAGGAATAGAAAGTAGTAGAGGGAGAAGGGAGGTGGTAGTTCATCAAATCCTCCTAGGCACTTCCCATCTATGGATTCTGATGCTATTACCATCATGTGACACTAGTGAGGGAGGATAGGTTACACCTAACCAGAATTTAAATCTCCAAGGATTCATTGTTATAAGTTTGGATCTATCATGAAATTGTAGTCTCTTTTCAAGGTGACATGTTCCCTTCAGAGTGGGGAAGGATCTGGGGATTTCTAGGGAGGGTATGTCAAGTCGGTTCCAACTCTGATGGTGGAATCATGGTTTGCTGTCTATGGTAGCAGGGCCAGATCATCATCTAGGTAGATCCAAATTAGAGTAGAACCATAGGTTAGTGGCCATTCTCAGGATGAGACAAGGCATCAACATGATGTGGATCATGAACTAGTGGGATCATATGGATGTCCTTCAATAGATTGGGGTGCCATTTTGATTTCATCATCATTAGTTCTTATTCTATTTAAAACTTGTTCTGCTGTTTCATTTATCTCTACTCATATTGTGAACCTGTGGAATTTTCCAACAGTGTAGCTGTGTTTTATGATGGAGTTGAATATGTTGTGGCATAAAAATTAGGAGCAAGGCCTCATGTTCCCATGGTGTTTTATTTCCATGTTAGTGTTTGAGATGGAGTGGAATCTCCTAGTATTGAATATGAAACTTTTCGACACAATCCATATCATGGATTAAATACTACATATTTAGCTAGAGTTTTATTATTATATGCAGTTGGTGAGTATCATTGAACCTGATTGGATTCCTCAGGATTATATTGGGTAATGGGATCCTCGATCGGGTCTTTAAGAACATCCACACAAAAAAATTGGAATCCTTATCTCCCTATAATCATCACTCATTATAGAGGAATATGTTTATGCTCTTGAGGAAGTATTACCTATAGTAGTGGATGAGTTCCCATAGGTGTCTCCATGTGATTATTCAGTCTTTCCAGCAGAGTGGTATGTGGAGTTCTTGATTCATTTTCCATATGGAACACAGATGATATCTCTTCCCCCATATCATATGGTCCCACAATTTTCAGTTAATTAATGATAAAACTAGACAATTTAAAATCCAAAGGATTCCTTTACATTAGCATCTATCCTTAGGATATTCTAGTTCATTTTGTGAAGAAGGTCTATAGGTCCCTCTGGTTGTGAATCAGCTACCTGCATCTGAATAAGGTAACAATGAAAAAAAATATCCTTTACCTCAAATTGATGACTTGTTTTATTAGTTGAAGGGGGAAAGTCGTTATCCATGATAGAAGTGCATTTGGGGTACCACCCAGTCAGGGTGAGTGAGATGATATCCTAAATAAATCATTCTAAAGTAGGTATAGACACATTGAGTACTTCATCAGGCCTTTATGAATTAAGAAAGCTCTAATGGTCTTTGTAGCACCCATTAATAATGTGTTCCACCAATATGTCGAATCATTCATTTTGGTATCCGTGAAAGACATTATGGTTCCCTGTGCATCTGAGTACAATCATGAGAATCAATTTTGGATCATGTAGGGAACTCTATGGGATAATCTTCTATATGAATATTTTTCCGTGTTCAAATTCTAGATTAGAGAGTTGATGTTTATGGTTCATGTCACCTAATAAAATTGAGTTTTGTGTAACCCAAGAAGATCAATGAAGTTATGTCAAGGTAGATGCTAACAAATGTGTTCAAGATTTAGAGTTTCGTCATCCAGGAAGGTTACTACATGCGATATATTTTAGATTTATCGTGGGATAGCTTCACTCATGACCGTTCTCACCCAGAAACAAGTGAATTTTTAATGGTCATAGAATTTCAAGTATCTTTCAAAGAGGTTAAGGGGTGGTCAACAACCCCCCCCCCCCAAATATTGATCATGAAGGAGTCCATAATAGGATATATAATTTATTTCAATGCATCATGTATGGGTCTTAGGTGTGTGATTATGTAGGTTGATCATGTATTGGAAAATGGATCACACCAACTCTTACCATAAGAAAAGAATTACCCGACCCATTATATGGAGTTGGTAGACAAGATTCTTGCTTTGATGACATAGTAGCAAGACCTATTTGGGGAGAAATTTTTGGTCCTCTCTGATCATAATATCTTATTCTACATCTTATCATAAATGGATTTTAATCTATGGAAGTGCTATTGGATCACATATTTGAAGGGATTATACTTTGATATCTTCTTGAACCCATGAATGGTTATTGTGTTGGATAACACCAAAATAATGAAATTACAAGTGCCAGATTTTAGGAAGTCTAGTGATGAGTGGAATCTAATGAGGATATTTTCCCATATTCACTTGTAGATGAAGGAAAATAGTTTATGAGTGTTCTTGTCGAGTATTTAGTTGAATCCTTCCCTTTTAGAGTTGATTTGGTGGGAGCGGCACAGTTATGAGCAATGTCAGTGGTCGATGTGTCTTCTTCATTGTGTGGAGATGTATTCTCATTATCCATAATCTCCTGAGGGAATATTGTGCATCAAGGTCCATTTAGTGGTGTCATTGTCTCAGAGGAAGTTTCTTGTGTAGGATAACCACCAATCTCAATGGGTTATTCATCATTGTGTGACCAGAATGTATTATGATATCAATCAACAGTTTTGGTGTCAAGGTCTGAGATGAGACATAGCTGACTCTGTGTTGAGATTCTATACATGTTAGTAGGTTATATTAGTGCTTCAATGACCCTATATTTTTCTTATTCCATTACCCATTCCTAATTGGAAGTTGGATGAGGTCATCATGAAAATTATTTTTGTCTTTCCTCGTACACCTCAGGGAAAAATTCTATTTGGGTAGTGAATTCTCGTAAAACCGAATCTTCCCACTTCATCGTGATTATAGATACCACTATAGTGAATATGTATTTATGATATTATATTTAGGATTTGATAATGATTTATGGTGTTCTTATAGTATATTTATCAGATAGAGACCCATGTTTTACCACTCAGTTTTCGGAAGTCCTTCAGAAGGCGTTGTTGTTGCAGATTAAGTAGAGCATTACATAACATCCTCAAACAGATAGTTAAATGGAATGAGAAAATCAAATTTTAGAGGAAATTCTCTGTAATTGTGTCTTGGACTATAGAAGATTATGGGATTACCATTTGGGATTGTTAAAGATTTATTATAATAATAGTTACCAATCCTTGATTCAAATGGATCCTTTCAAAAAACTCTATGTTCATCCTTGTCGGTCCCCATTATGTTGGGATGAGGTAGGTGAGACATTACTTTTGGGGATGATTCTTATGAATGATACATTAGGTATGGTCATGTTGATCAGAAAAAATTTATTGACAGATCAGTTTCACCATAAATATTATGCTGACCCGAGGTATCATTATATCTTGAGTTATCTATGTGTGATCGGGTATTTTTGAAGGTGTCCCCATGTTTGTGTCATAGTCATTTGGGAAAACGAGGAAATTTAATGCCTAGGTATATCAGAACTTTTAAGAACACTGAGCGAATTTTCAAGGTAGCATATAGGTTAAATTTACTTTATTAGTTAACATTTATTCATGATGTATTCTACGCCCCCCAATTTAAGATGTACATTATGGACCTATCCCACATATTCATGTGTGAATAGTGTATTCCTAAGAGAAGAGATTTTAGAAAATTCCATTCAATTGGTCCACATATTTTGGATTCATGGGAATGATGTTTATGAGTCTTGGGAGAGTATATTGTGTCTTGAGAAAGAGTACCCATTCTAATTTTTCGATTAAGCATCAAGTTGACTTTCTAGGGCAGAATGTTTTTCATGGTTGGAATACTTTTCACTACATGGAACTACTTTTTAGTTATTATCTTCTTCTATTATTCATCTATCTTTCCCCCCCTTGGCTCTCCCTTGAACCCCCATGAATTTTTATGAAGATAGAAATGTTTTGGGTGGCTAGAATAGGTTGTATGTTTTTCTAAACAGTGTGGACTAACTGTGCACATGTTTAAATGATATAATTTTAATGTGTTTCAAATTTATCAATTCTTATATTAGACCTCTCACACCCCATGCTTCCCCCATTAAACCCTAGCAGCCTTAGAAAGCTTCAAAGCTCTCTCATCCTCTCTTGGAACTCATTTTTAAATATATTTTTGTGGTGGAACTTCAAGGTTCATCAATTAAGTGATTCCTGAGTTGTTTTTCTTCAATCTATATAGATTTTCTTCCCTCCTTAATGAATTCCTAATGTCTAAAAATTAGGGTTTCATACCTAGGAAATATATTTTTGTTTCATGATTCAAAATTTTGTATTAGGGTTCCTTTTGAACCCCTTTATGGCGCTACAGTGGTGTTGAAGATGTTTCATACAATGTTTTTTGGGTTTTGACATCTAAGTTAGGTGATTCCATGGGTAGACACAATTTTATGAATTTATCTAGCTTGATTCACATGTTTCTTATGTTCCAATTCGATTTTGTTTGGGGGAAAACCATTTTTTGTATAATTGATGAGGTATTTTATTCTAAAGAAGAATTTTTTATATGAAAATGAGGGTTTTCATGTGTATTCCATGTTGTGCCTTTTGGGGTTGTTTTCTAACTCATGGAATTGGTTTATTAAATGTTGTTAAGGATGGAAAATTGGGTTGGGTGTGGTTTTATTGGGTGTTTTTTCTTTAAAAAATATTTTTTAAATGAATTTATGTGAAAACCATTGTTTTACCTCTTGAAATTGTTTTTTAAACTCTTTAAAGGGTTTAATAAATTACATTTAGGGTGATAAACATGTTTGTGTTCTATTTGGTGTGTGTATGATTAAGAATTTGTATTGATATGTGAAAATGGATCCTTTATGTGACATTTCTATAATAAAACTTGTGGAAATTTTATGATAATAAATAGGTAAACTCAGGTATCTAGTTGGGTAGAATAGGAGTTGTATGCAAGTAATCCAGTAGTGGTACTGTCGTCGTTTCACTTAGGAAGTTAGAAGATGAAAACACTAACTATAAATTTATGATGTTAGGTAGAACTATACCATATGGCTTTCACCACCTAGTGGCTCATCTATGAGATGTATATTGGCTCTGGTTACTTATACACTGAGATACGATTTATGTAGGGCCCCACAACTATCTAGTGCCTAGGGGTGTTCCCATGATTAGTTATCATTCCCTTTATTGAACTTACTGCCAATATACAAAGTGTTTTTCTATAAAATTAAGTATTATATGTGGTTTATTTAAAATATTACATACATAAAAATTGAAATCTTGAATGATGTTTTCATTTAATGTTTCTCATTTTAGAAACAATTATTTCATTTCTTATTTATAAAAACAACAAATGTTTTTGTCATAATTTTTTTATCACATAGAATATTCAAGGGTGGAATTCTATTGGGATTAATATCACAACCAACATAAACCCTTGTGTGTTTGTAGACTTCATAATGTTTGACACGTGTAATGGAATGGTCATTGGAGAATTAAATTTTAGTCAATAGATTATATTCTCAGTATGGTGTTTTGGATATTGTTTGGGGGTAATTTCCCCATACATTGGAGTGGTTCTTGAGTCAGACATGCTACTCATTTTGATTTTGGGTCGTCATTGGCGATTTTTAAGAAATTTATTTCAATTTGGAATTAAAATAATGGATCGTTTGCATTAAATTTATAGATTAAGATTATTTTTTTGGTTGTTTAATGATTCTAAATTCAGGTAAATTGTTCCAAAACCATTATTTATGTTACTCGGGCACATGATCCATCCCATGGGGATAAGGAATTACCTTCAAGAAATTCTGCAAACGTGGTCTATTTCCGGTTTGGATGGAGACAAGTTCTATATTGCGATAGACAACATCATTATTAGTAATAGTAACATTATTATTCACAAAATAATGTGTCACCATATTTGGTGACTAGTTTACTATATCTTCCTAATTATATAACCTATCATATATTCCTATAGATTACATTTTTTCCTATAAAATCCTTATCTATTGGGCCTTGTAAAATACCAATATTTTCAAACTCGTTTGTATAATTATAAACAAAATTATTAATGTTAACCTCATTACAACATTAGATTTTTGTTATTTTTTCTCAATAAATAAGGATTGAATATATTAAGAATTTATGATTTTTTAAGTGTTCATATAGGTAATATCCCCAGGTCTCTATAAGATTCCCTAAAATGAAAAACATTGTTTCTTTAGGTGGACACTTATTAGATCTAGTTTCCTTAGAAAATTATTTCATCCAGCCACATGTAAATTAGATAATGTTGATTTATGTGCATCCCTTATTTTATATATAATAAAGTTTTCTATATTATTTGGCACTCAGTATTGTATGCATTACATTATTTATAATTTATTTTCCATTAAATTCCTTGGAAGACTGGTGTGAATCATCATTGGTATCACAATTTTAGTCAATGTTTTGTTCCTCCATTCACATAAATGATTCTATGATGGTTTGTAATTATGAGTGATTTTTGATAAAATTTCATCATCCTATATAAAATTATTGAATAATTTATTAAGATATTCTTCTATATTTTATAAGAATAGAGCCTTTATTTTAATATTACGTTAGTCTAAAATTCATTCTTATATTACTTTAATTACTTACTAGAATCTGACTTATACCTCATTAAGTAGAAATATAAAAATATATTTAATTCTTCATTATATGTTATGAAGAGATAAAATCCACCCCATACATTAATTAGATATAATCCATCTAGATAAGTGTAAAACAAATCATGATGCTCTATGGTCCATTCCCATTTTCAACTAAATATATATTCTTCCACTTTTACTTTAATGAAATAATGGATTATTCAAATGGGTGTTAGTTAAAATGTATCTAAATATCCATCTTGTAAAAATATGGTCATTGGTTTATTGTTTAAATAACCTAATAAGTCATGCTGAATTTGGGAATCATAATATTTTTATAAAATTTATTTGTTATCAATTACCAATACCTAGTTTGTGATGGAAAAAACATAAAATACATTATTTTAGCGTGTATAAACATAACATATTATATTTTTTAAAAAGAAGAATCATTTATTCCAAAAAATTTAAAAACCCATTTCAATCATGGATAGATAAAAAAATAATGTATTTTAATATCTGGACCATAATAAAAATTCTTCAAATTAAATAATATCTTAGTTATAATAAAGTGTTGGTAGTCTCCCACAACTACTATTATAAGATTGGCACTATTTGTGGATCCTAGATCCCCCTATCCTTATACAACACATCAGAATATTCATGGTTTCTATAATTATAATAAATCCATTATCATCAAAAGATATATCTAATTCCTAATTTTTAGAGAAAATAATTACACTGAATAGTAAATACCCCAACATTTCAATTTTCTTTTTTATAGTGGCATATAATTATACCTATGGCCATTAATGCCACTTGAATAATAGATATCACTTTATTCCCTAGCATTCCTGTTGATATTTATTCACAAAGAAGGTAGTTTCAAAGAATTATTAACATGGTGTTTCTCTTATATATATATTTTTTTTCATTCAACATATTCAAAATAAGAAATCAAGTATTTCAAATCCTAATATCCCCATCACTTGACAAATTAGTGTGAGGATATCTAACAGCGAGTTATGAAAGTTTTTTATGTTGAAATTCAAGACAAATATGAAAAATCTATGATAACATGAAGAAATAAGAAGATCAATTAAAAAAAATTCGGTTGTGAAAACAATTTAATCTCAAAATGGTCAATATGGAAAATCATTTTGATTATGAGAGTCCTATTTGTTGTAAATTCTCTATAATTACTCAAAAAAATTTGTTTTCTAAATCTATATATGTTCTTGGCTAGGTCACCATAGATGAATATCATGAGGATTCATAAACACTCTATATGCCTCCATGCTCTCATGATATTTTAATGAGTTCCTGAGTAATAGATGAAATCATTAAAAAATATCAACCTATCATATTTAACAATTTTTTCTCATAGATAGTCATCTCTTCCCCCAATCATCTTCTTAGCTAGCATATTAGGAATTGTGGATTCTATCACGTAGGACATTATTTCATGTTTTTATATAGTATGAAAGATCCAATAGCATTCCATGGTGTTACTACCATAATGGAGATGATCATTCCCTATAATTTATCTCATTGATAATGTGGTGGATGAGCTATACATTTTTAATAAAACAGAATTATTGAATAATTATATTCTTTATATAATTAGAAAAACATTTAGAGTGATGTTTATTTATTTATTTATCTATAACTATTTTTTAAACACTATGAATCCCTCACCAATGGACATGTAAAGTTCCACCATGTATTTATTAATGTATAAAAGATCTATATTTCCCATATCATAACCTATAAAATGGTATGGTTCATATATTTGAGGTATTTAGGTATGTGATCATGATAATTTCTTGCATACGCCTCCTTGAAAAATTGAGGGATAATTTGAATTTCTAAATCATATTTTTTTCCACTACACTTTATTCAAAGATAAATTAGGTCTATATATTTATAACCCTCTAGATACTATGTTTTATAATTAAACCAAAAACTACAAATAGAAATCCCTTACAACAAAATGTTAGTTGATAGTGGATAGAGAAACAATTTTTGTATGGTTTTATTAGAATTCAATAAATAAAAGATTCACATAAAAAAATTTATTGATGGATTTATTAAATATAAATAATCATTTTCTAAGAAAAATATGTTTTATTTAAATTATTAATTATCCATGTCTTATAAAAAATGATTTCACCAAAACTCCATTTATTTTATTTTAGTTGATCATAAATGTTATTTAATTATTGTATTTATGTGATTAAAAATCATCCATAAAAAATAACAACGAATATGGAGGAATAAATCATGGGTTAGGATCATAACTTTTATCTATCAGTTTACTTATTGATCGAACAATAAACCAAATTTATACTTTATTGAAAATACTATTTGGGTTAGTATGTCTATGATTTGTATAATCCCACATATGTATTATCTATCTGATTGGTTACATTCATGTCTATTCCATATTAAATATTCTCAATTCACATTGGATCTACAATATTGAAGTAAATTTACATCACACAAAAGTGAAAGTAACTATAAGGGAATGATTAATAAAAGGAATTGTGCACCCATATACCCTAATAAATATAGTCGGAGGTATGAAACATTTGACATCAATAATATATTATTATAATAATATGAAAAAACAAGTGAAATAATAAAATTAATAGAAGCCAGAAATTTACACAATTTTTTATAAGCTCCTGATCACCTACTCGTGCAATGAATACGCATTTACTAAATATGAATTCATTGAAATCGTTTTTAATTATGATCAAATAAAAAAATTATGAATTCTAATTAATTGATTAATTTATTTAACATAATTTCTATTAAAATATATTTTTTACACTTTCATCAATTTGTATTTTAAAAAAATTAAATAAATAAATTTTATTTAAAATAAATTTACTATAAGTTGTTTACATTGAGAAAATATGGAATGTAAAAGTCTGAAATACCTGTTTTGGTTTATTTAAAATACTATGTACACATAAGAAATCTAGTAGACACATGGAATTAGAAAATTACACAATAGGAATGGTAAATAAATGAATCATGGACACATTTTAGTTATATTGTTTATAATGATTTGAATTCATGCTGAGTGCATTTTTATTGTTTTAAAATTTGAAGCTATATTTATTAAAAAATATATACATACATATATATATATATAAGAACATTCATAGGGTGGTTACTATAAATAAATTTCCTTCATACTTTTATTCTTGATATTTATTTAATAATTTATTTATTTTATCTTTACTAGAAAACATTAATGATACATTGAATATACAAGTGAGATACATTCTATACATAATGCTTCAATTTTTTTCTGTCATACAATCACTGGTATTGGGGATGTATTTCACTATGGGAATTTATGAGTTAAATGACCTGAAAAACACAGATACAAGCCATGTATTCTACATGTTTCATGGATTAAGATCACATGTTTCATGAAATAAATACACAACATGTCTTTGACTATGCAGTTTTCACCATGAAAATGCCTAGTCAACATGAAAAGTACATTAACTACACACCATTTATACCAAAAATATTTCTACGAGAAGTTTATTGTTAAAAAATAATAATTAATGGAAAAAAATATTTTCTTCAATTCGTGAACCATAATATTTAAATAGAGGTTCGTCGATGTTCATTGAGGATAGGTATACATCATGTACCAATAGTCTACAAATCGATTAGTCCCATGAAATCTGACAAGAATCATCAGCACCTCTAGATCGGTTTGTAAGATGTTACTTATTTTTTATCGACATATTTCATTATATGTATAAGGCCCCAGCCTTAAACCTTACTTAATATTGAACTAAATGAATAATTTACATTGAGGATCTTTTTAGGTTTAGAGTTTT
The DNA here is from genome assembly GCA_963277665.1 of Viscum album. Classification (NCBI taxonomy): domain Eukaryota; kingdom Viridiplantae; phylum Streptophyta; class Magnoliopsida; order Santalales; family Viscaceae; genus Viscum; species Viscum album. The sequence continues at coordinate 1,101,556,628 of OY728157.1, forward strand.
AGAGAATTAGGACATAACTATTACATCTCAAAAGATTAAAAAGTAGACACTTCTACTGTGTTTCCATAAAATAAAAACTCTTAAAAAGAAACATGTCTAGTTCCATGTTTTAGATAGCATGACTTTTCCCTGATCCCATCCTTGACCCTTTTCCACATTAAGTCCCATGAGAAACATTTCAAAAACATAGGATTAGCATAAAATGATCAGTAAGGGATATAAAAGTAAGAAATGAAAACATTAGTCTATGTATGAAATCATACTTTACTCATAAAACATGATAATTTTAACATAACTCATCAAATCATGAATAAATCATAGAAATCATAAGACATAAAGGTAACTTGAGGCATTAATAACATACTTACGTAGGGAGTAACCCTCATGGTTACATTTGGAATACCCATCACAGTATATTCCCTAAATATATTTGGAGAAACTTTAATGTTTAACTCCTTCTCATTAACCAATGCAATGGAGATCTATATCAGGCTCACCCGCCCTTAGTTTATCACAGAACCACCCGTCTTCATAACAATGCTTAAGAACCATAACATAATCGAATCACGTAAAACATGCATAAAGAAAACATAAAATTTCTACATTTTAATCACAAGATATCAATACAACACATTGATATGATAAAAACTTTATGAAAACCATTTTCAATACCAAAATAAAAGAAATGTAATACACGGTATTTATTTTTCAATTTAAAAAAAGGTAGGTTATGGCTTGTAGAGGAAGACAAAACTCAAATAATGGTCACGGTGGCGGATAAGTCATTGTCGCCATATATGTACGACAAAAAAACATTCCTTTTGTTATTTAGTAAAATGCTTCGTACAAAAAAAGATTCCTTTTGAATAAGCATAAACGTCAAAGGGTTTTATACACCGTATAAAAGAATGTTGTGTATAAAACAAAATATGTCTCAATGAATGGAGATTGAGACAAAGTCCCTTACCTCATGTCCGACGTGACTCGATTGCTCTTTAATCTCTGGAATAATAAATTTGAGTTAACTTATACTTTCTTAAGATCTTTTTTCATGTTCATTATTCCTTTTATATCACTTATTACCATGTCATGAACACTATGTAATTATTTAAGTTAATAACAGTAGTTTTAACGATCATTGGTAGTTGAGTCAAAAAAACTCTTTATAATTACAATTTGTTCATGTATCCATTATATCCAGAGTAATATTCATTATGTAGATATCATATATATCATATATATCTAGTATATACATGCATTTATAATATTACATAACATTTAGAGGTATGAAATGAAATGCACCGTTCATGGAGAAGGTAAGACGTACGTACGCATGAAAGCTACATTTAGTTATATTTCATATTTTATGAAATTTAATCATAATGACATAGAGGTATATTATAATTCCAATATTATTTAATATATAATATCATTAACTCCATACTTTATACGTCCCACATATGGCATCAACGAGTCGAATCATATTGAGGGGGCGGTAGTCTGCGCTTCCTAAAAGGAAGATATCACATATACCCATAATGGAATCCATAAAGGTATGACATAAATAAAAAATACATAAGCATAAGGAAAACATAAACATATTATATATCATATATAAATATAGTGTCATCTTAATGGCCACCTTTTAATGTGTTAGCAGAATATTTAACAATCATCGTTTCATGAGGCAGAAATTTTCCATCCACAGAAACAGTATGCTCTTTAACCATTAGGCGAAGTTGTGTGTAAGTGTAGCTCTAATATTTCTCATAAAAACATCTTATTATATTGAAGATACTATTGTTGTTACAAAAGAAAGGAATAAGATGAGTTTAGGGGGTTGTAGAAGCAAAATAATACATAAGAACACAAGAGAAGAATCTACCATTAAACCGGGTAACTTTTTTGATTTGAGCTCAAAGGCTTCCTTGGAAAGACTTCTGCACAAAGTGAGGGTTCTAGGAGTGAGATAGGTATGTGGAGAGACAAAATTGGCAGGGGTTGGTCGATCCAAAGGCTTGAGATGTGTGGGTAAGGTGGTATAGGTGGGGGCCTTTTATAAGAAGAGAGGAGGGGCACTCTTGGAATGTTATAAAAGGATACTTTATTATATAATGATTTTCGGATTTTAAAGGTCCCAAAATCAAATATTTCGAGGATAAGGTGATTAGAGTTCAAAATCCACCCATCCAATAGGTTTTTCACAAGTTTAGGGCTTATATTTTACATTATCTTTTAATTTTATTTAAATCGTTAAATAATGAGGTAATCTATGCATTATCATAGTGTCATAAATAATTTAATTTGTTTAGTGTTTAAAAATTATAAAAAAATATCATGATTTAGTAAATTTTTTTATCTTTCTTAGAATATTTATAGTAAAAATTATGACTTGTATAGCCCCAGTTAAAAATTATTTTAGTAAAATAACACATGTTTGTGACATTTTTATTTTAACATTAAATAAAAAGTTATTAATGTCATTTTCCTACCCATGTGGATCCATGGGGTCCCCAAGTTGACCCATGGATTGTCATGGTTATCCATGAAACCTCCAATAAGGGTAGTATATGTGTCAAGGTCATTTCATATTATTAAAACATTATTTTTACCTTAAATTACACTAATTACCTATAATCGTGATAAAAAACTTAAAAGTTACTATTCACACAAAAATTATTTTAATCCCATTGAACCACATTTTACATCCTAATGACAACCATGAATGTCGGATTTTTTATATTCAAAACACAAAGGTGGTAAAATTTCATTTAATCGAAAAATCAGTTTTTTAAGTACCACTTAGTGGTTTCACTATTCATCAAAAATTGAAGTTTTTCAGAAAAATACCAAAACATCACCCTAAGCTATATTTGATATTATGAATTCAAAAATGATTTATATTTTATGAAATTCCAAACTTATAAGGTAAATTAATTAATTTAATAATTAATTCCCACTGTCAGAACAAATAGCGTGTTTTTTTGAAACAATATATATCAAAATATTGACACTAGTTTAAGTCAAATTTCAAAGTGATATTAATTCCAACAACCACTACTGGATTAAATGGTAACAATATATTATAATTTTACTTTAAACCCAATTCAAAATATAATCTAATCATATAAAAAAAATAGATTAAAAAGAGGTTTTGAATTAAAATACAACATTTTTCACTATTCATTAAAAAATAAACTTTATCGGGAAAATACCAAAAATTTACACACGGTAAATTTTGATTTACCGATTCTAAAGAATAATTTTATTTGGTCCAAAAGAATTAATAAGAGTGACCAAAACTATTTTTACTGAGGGTTGCCATCAAAAGGTGATAAGTGGACATTTACTGAAAATTAGAGTATATATGCCTACAATTGATTTCTTTTCATATTTTAAGCCTTTATCCTTTATTGGATAAATGTAAAAACACTTAAAAACATATATAATCATATTTTAGTTATTTATTTTTATTCTTGCCAATACAATGGCTACGTGTTAACTAACATTTAAAATAATATTATTTTATTACTAGTGTGCAACGTAAGATTTCCAAGAAACTCTTTGTGGCGTATCGGGAACGCTATCGAACATAGCAACCCATGTAAAGTAAAATTAATATTTAATTCGTAAATATTAATAAATATGAAAATGTTTTATTCCTTATTTACCTGTGATGTTACAATATGTATAGAAGAATAATGAAAATGAGGAATAAATGATATTTCCATAAAAAAATTAATGAACTATTTTTTTTAATGAAAAAATAGTAGAGATGTACATCTATCATTTTTTTGTAAAAAAGTTTAAATTTGAACAAGGAAACTCAAATAACACAAATTGGTTCTAGAAACCATGGATGTTTTTATTTTCCCTTGCTCAAACATATCTTTTTTTATATTAAATGAATAATCCTTGAATAATATAATAGTAAATGTCAAAACCCATGAAATCTTTCAATGGATATTGAAAATAATCATAAAAATAAATTAAAAAATAAGAATTAAAATTATATTGGACTACATTAATCAATGAATTTGTTGATATTTTGAAACTCAGCTCTGCTTTAATGATATTGTATTGGAGGATCCAAAGTGGAATCCCTATTAAAGTTATCCAATGGAGGTCGTTTGACCTCAAAGTGTCTCTAATGGTTTTTAGTTTGTAGAATGGTGGTATCAATCATATTATATCACCTCCATAGTCATTAAATGAATCATTAAAATATGGAAGGATTGATTCTTGATCTATCTACCATGAGGGGATGTTCATATAATTTCCTAGGGTTAGAAATTTATTCAAATAACACACCCAATTAGAGAATGTTATATTGTTTTTCACTCTAGGGATGCTAAAATCTCTAATGGGGTGTGTTATTTTAATAAATGTCTAACCCTATGAAATGATATGAACATATATTTATAATTCTCAGATAGATAATGAATAATATCACATATGATCTTTATTAGTCTATTAGTCCTTAACGAACACCTTTTCAAAATAATACTAAAATTATTATAATATATTTGGAATGTTCTGAACTCATCAATAAAATAAATATCATTTATTTTAATAGTTTATTTTTTTTATTATATGATATTTAACATATAATTCCTACAAGAAAAAATATCATTGTTTGATTTACCTCATTCTTATTTACCGAACATATAATAATTAACAATAATTATTTTTTCATTAAGTAAATATTTATAATATTCAGGGTCTAATGAATAAATTTTAATTTAAATATTCAGGGACTCATGAATAAATTTTAATTTAAATATTCAACTCTAAAAAATTGTGATTAAATTTGTGTGATCAGTGAATATTGAATAAACATTATTTTTTGTAGTAAACTATAATATTTAATAAAATAATTAAATTAAAATATAATTTAATGAAGTTCAATTAAAACACTAAGTGTGTGACCCTCTAGGAATATTCATCACTAGAATTTGGTAGGTTTACCTATTGTCCAATATTAGCATCTAACAGCTTATAAAGGAAGCAAAGAGGAATAAATTAATTTCATAATTTAAAAAACTGCATATGAATGCTCACTATGAAATATTGTCTCATTGTATTGATATATCCAAAATTATTTTTCATAATCATGACATAAACATACATCATTGATAAAAATTTATTTTATTTATTTAAAAGAGACTATCAATACAACACTGATATAGAGTTTAATGTGACAATAGTATTTTGATAAAAGATAAAATATATATATATTCATCTATAGTGATGTAATGGATGAAAATTCGATGACATACTCATTAATAACATATCATTCATGACACACCTATTATACCCTACCTCTTACTAACATATGGAACCATAGTGTGGGTATATTCATCAATGTCTGTGAGTCATGATACTTATTTATAATAATCGTGAATTTTAAAGATAATTACATTCACTATTAGATAAAAATATCCACTGACACATGACATTTCTCATTATATGTGTCACATAAAATGATATCATTTTATTATATGACTATGTATAATATACATTCCTTTTATATAAAGGCTCTAATTATATTGGGAACATCTAATATCCTTATGAAATTATTAAATACTAACAGATATTATCAAAATAATGTTATGATGAAGAATAATCACTATGTGATAAGTGTTTTACAAATATTAATGTATATGAACATTCATTTAATATAAATTACAATGTTTCTTCTTTAAGGATATAAACTCAATTACATTCACTTCTCACTAGTACCCATCCTAGATCCATGTGTCTTAGCCCTAGAATTTATAATGAATGCCTCTCTTATTAAACAACAATGAATCAACTAGTGCTCAAGGTAACATCTAATACATTCAAACATGTGTAATACCCATATGAATTTTATTTAAATGAAAAAACATTCTAAATAAAAAGTTAAAATTTCTAACATGATGAGGTAAAATATCAAATTCAGAAAAATAACATATATAATTCTATAGGTATTAGTTCAACAGACCAGAAAACTCATACAGAGTTGTCTCCTTGTAAAAATGTAAACAACATAGCAAAATCCATGATGCTTCTTGGAAGCTAATATACTCTCTAGGGATTCTATCTCAATCCAAAACTTCCATGAAATTAAATATATTAATTATAATTAATTATTTAACATAATATTAACAGGAATAAAAACTCCCAATAACATTAATGTACAGAAACAACGCCCAATAATAACCATAACTTCCATGGTGTGCCTTCGACAAAATCAAAATGAAAATCACAAAAAAAATAACCATATGAATATCCAATTTTTTCCAATTTAATTAAAATAACATAAATAATTTCAATGAGATCTGAACCTCAACTGAGTCAATGTGAAATATCATTAATCCATCTTTCTAAGGATCTATGTATCCATGTTTAGTGATATTATCAATAATTGGGTTAATTTCTACACTTATTCAGTGGTTCTTATCAATAAAACCACACATAAATCATCATGAATCAGGGACAATATCAGGAAATTAAATTATAGAGAAGTTTTTAGAAGAACTAACATTGTATTTACATAAAAAAATACTAATATTCTCCCAAAACATGTGGGATCATCAAAAATCCTATAGGGTAGGATTAACTAAAAATCATTGATTAAGTGCCTCTATATGAACAAAACAAAAGTTCGTAAGAAATAGATAAATTTAAATACATTGATAAAAAAGCTAACCTAGGATTCATTTAAGAATTGTTTAATTCCCCTAAATATTCGGTTAACCCTATGTCATTTCTCAACCATTTCCATAACTTAATCAGACAGCTGTGCTGGCCCATTGAAAAACCCAAATGGATTTTTTATTCCTTATATGCTTGTGACATTCATCTTGGCAACATAACCTACCCTTGGAAGTGGTTTTTATGACTTAGATAACTCAAAAAGAATAATTTCATATATATTAATGAGATTTTACATTTTCAAAAAGTGTCAATAGTGTATGAATAAAAATATACAATGGAAAACAAATCTGAAACCTAAATAGATATTCCCTTGTACTCAAATAATAAGTTACCCATATCCTTTTCCAAAATGTTACCACCATACTCTCATACCCTTCTATCATGGTTACCAATATCGTTTATGTGGTTCCATTCCTTTTCCTACCTTAGGTAAAGAATGGTCTGCACACACCCAATAAAATGTATGGGGGAGGAAATTATCCATTTAGGATCCCACCAAGAGTTCCATAAGTCATATTGGTAATACAACCCATTTGAACCCATTTATAACGAAAAATTTAAAGAAATACATTTTTGTGGTGCCTATCAAATCATTCTAATTCACCCCATTAAAATAGTTCACAAAACCTTTCTAAATAATTCAACATTAAATGGAAATTTTATGACCCCATTTTTCCTTTATGAAGTATTCAATTGTTAAAATGAATTCCACACATTTGAACCATAAATTAAAAAATTTTAAACCATTTCACAATATCCAGGACATAATTTAGAACATGAAATCAAAAGTCTTGGGTAAGCTGTGATCCTCATAGTATCTCATTGGGCAGTCATGAACAGTGCTCACTACAAGTCCCTAGGATATTAAACACAAAGGGAAAGGAGAATTCCTTGATATGGGAATCCCAGAATAAATTTAAGAAATACAATGTTTAGTTATAGTTGTATTCATATACCCTGGATATGAAATTGATACCATTATATAAGTGCTTGACCTAATTTAATCTTCATACTATGTACCCATAGTTCCCATGTGTTCTACTTATACCAATCCTACTCATTTAAGATTAATTAACATTCATCTTCTATTCCTTGAGGGAATTCAATTTCACATACAATGAATTGAAAATCATTTTTTAACAAGATATTTAATATATTAAAATAATTTTTCATAAAAACAATATATCTTGAAATTATAATTTAGAAAAATACCACTTTCTAGGAAAACATTTTTCATAAATATATCTCAAAGGGAAAATCATTTTTTGAATAACTCTATAAAAAATAATATTTCTAAAATAATTCCATTAAAACCATTTACAATCCATATTTTCAAGATAAATTCATTAATAATACCATACAGAAATTTATGAAATGTATCTTAAAATGAGGAATCTGGCATAGTTAATAAGACGAATTCATCTAACAAAACCACCAACAATGAAACAATTTTAATTTAACCTGTGAATGTAAACATTTTGCAATGATGAATCGCAGAATCGCAGAATCAATTATGAATACTAAACCTTGAATTCCAAGTAATTTAACACTAAATATATAATTTATATATAAATTAAATAAAATGAATTACAAACCACCATGATTCCAAAGATGCACACCAAGAGTGGTAGAGATCATGATAGAAAATCCTCTAATTGCAATTGATATACAAAAACAAATGAAGAAAATAGATCCAAAAAATATCCAAAAATTTCCATGATCTTTTATAATGGAAATAAAATTAATAATAACATTCAAGATCAAAATAAAATTATATTAACAAATATAGTATTACATCTTCAATCGGTACTTTTTTACATGTTGAATTTCAGTTAATATAAGAAAAATTGTCAGTGAAATGATCATAGGTTCATATGAGATGAATTTAATTTTAGGAATTTGAAATAATTAATACAATGGACATTTGGGGTAAAATTATAATCATCCCCTTACTAATTTTTGGTCCCTGTAGTGCCACTTGTTAGACACTAGGTACTATAGGTTGGATAGTCGCTTCACCAGTGAGAAAGTGGTAACCAAAGATGCTATAGTTGTTTCAGATATAATTATTGCATTATTGTCTATCCATTAATGGACTAGTGGATTTATAGTACCATTGAAGCCCCCTATCTAGTTGATAAGAAATTTGGTGCTCCCACTAGCCAACTAGTAGAAAACAATTAGTTTTTTAAGATTCATACATGTCTACTCTCCCCTGAACTCTGAAGTCACCACTATATACCAATAAAATAATTCATAAAACAATGATAAATAAATGAAATAGAAATAAATTAATGATATTATATAAATGAAAATTAATGTGTCTATAATTATCCAAACCATCATACATTTATCAACGAGAATTCTATGTTAATAAATGTTTATCCCCAAATAAAGGAGGCCACTAATACCTCATCATACCTACATTCTATCATGTCTCATCAGATCTTCATACACAATGCAATATTACTTGTATGAATGAAATGAAAATCCAAAATAGAATATTAACCTTTGATTCAAAAAACTAATATTTTTGGTCGGTCACTAACAATTCAGGTTATATGTAAAGTTCTCAATAATTAAAATCATAAAAATAGTGAGAATAAAATTTTCTTCTAAGACACATATATGACATTAAGGATTAAATTTAACAATGAGAGACTTGAGACTGATAATACATATTTCAATTTTGTTCAGTGACGTCCAACGATCCAAGATTCATCAATTCCAACTTTTCATGCATCCCATTCTGACAGCGAATAAATAGTGTTGAAACATTCATGAAAATCTAATCACTAATATAGAACTCTTACTAATGACGTTGATGATTTACATAGGGTTTATATCGAATCTTATTTTTCACCAACCATTTATGTATTACCTAATATTTATTCATCATCTTATAAATAATTCTAGGTCAAAAAGAAAAAATTTATCTACCTCAGAATAATAAAGTTCTTATTTATAACGGTGATCATACAATGAATAAAAGGGTCAAATATTAATGGATGAATAAAAACCTATGTTATAAGATAACTCAAATAGTCACAAATATTTATCCCACGAACCTCATATATGCATGATGCAATAATGAATTATATTCTCTAAAATATGAATAAAAATATCAGTCTTCCCACCCATCCAAGGATAGTAAGTTATCTGAAATTTTACTAAAGAACCCATCAACTCCTTGAGGTGTTTCCAAATACAAGAGGTAAACATAGTGTCAATATCCATGATAATAGAATTTTTCATCACAATAAAACTAAATTTATCCTGTCAATAATTTTTTTACAAATGATCAAACATCATGGTGTCCAAAATTGGAATGGAAATGGTATATTTAAATAAATAATCGATCACCACACAAATGGAATTATTACCCTAGGGATTCCATGGTATCCCAAAATTGAATCCCATGGATACCCCATCCCAGTTACAAACTGTAATGGGATGTGGCTAGAGAAAAATAGTTGGATTTTAGTGCTAAGAATTGAATTCATATAAAATACAACAATGAAACAAAAATTTAGAAAGTTGAAACATTATATATAGCCATTGGAATTGGCGTTTCATGTCATGAGACATCTTAGTAGGGAATGGGGTACTGAACCCCTGATAGTTATTAAAATGCAACATCACAAAAAATTAGTGGATATTGGAACAACAAACCATCCCTTTATGTAATGTATTACATCTGAAGAGAGTTAACATTCATTAATTATCTCCCCATAATATAAATAATTTATGATGACAGAAAACTCTTTATCTTATTATTTCACCTGATGAATAAACTCCAGAATAGATGTTTTTATATATTAAATTTCTAGAATAATATAAGTCTCCACCAATACCACATTCAAGATCATCTACAAAAAAGGCATATGTGTAGCAATTGAATCATTGAAAATTCCAAAAATTGAAAATTTAATTTCTATTTGATAGAGTTGTCCGTGACATTCACCTTTATTTGGGTGTAATAGATGTCTATATAAATGTTCTAAAGCTATATTAATTATAATATTTTTCCAAAAATCAGTTTATTATGGTAAAATATATTACTCTAAATCATATGATCAAAATAGAGAATGATTTTTTCTCAAAAAATGTAACATCACTGACACTCTTATTAATTCATAATAGTTGGTATCGCAATGTAATGAGTTGGGTAATTATTTTTCTTTGGATGAATTTCTGTAGAGCCATATTCCACCCCACGATTTCCTTAAATATGAACAAATGTCAATCCCTCAACGAAAGCATCATAATAAACAACACATAATTGAATTGCATCCAACATTATCACAATGGGAGATAAATTCAGCTTTAATTTTAATTTATTTAATGAATTTTGACAACTATAAACCCATAAACGTTTTAATCTATTATTATTAAGGGTGGTAAGAGGTTATTAGTTTCTTATGAGATCTTTTATAAAATGATGATAATATCCTCTCGAACCCATGAATATTCTAGATTCAGATAAATTATATGATTTTTACTAAGATAAAACACATTTCAATTTCTTAAGAACAACTATTAGGCTATTTATTAAAGCCACATGCATCCATAACATGATTTCCATGATCAAAAAAATGGTAGTTGAAAAATATGAAAATAGTTGGAATCCTATAATGATTCCAAAAATATATTTCTGGTGAATTTTATTCTATGGATGATATTTGGAATTAACCAAAATATCATCTATTAATACCACTATCGTTTAATTTATATGCTATTAAAATATGTGGTTCATTAATACCATTAAAACTATTGGAGCGTTAGTCAAGGAAAACTAGATTACAAGATATTAAAATTCCTATACCAAAAATTGAATTTGGACTTCAAAATTTCCTCATAGAAAAATTTATTTATGATATCCTATGTAATGGTCAATATTTAACCACATTTATTCTTTCTATAGGTCAAAAAATTATTTAATATGGGGATGTGGGTAATAATTCATCATTATAACCTTGTGAATCTTATGACTATAAACATTAAGATAAAGAGTCTCATCATCCTTCTTTTAAAAGAGAATATGAGCTTTCCGTGGTGATAAACTCAAGAGAATGAATTATTTCTCCATCAAACCATCCATTTTAATTTTCCCCAATTTCTATTCATTTATTGTGATAGAATATGAAGTAATATATATCAGTATCATCCCACGAAATAAATAAAATGGTAATCCCACTTCTCATTTAATGGGTAGATCATAATTTTTTTGGGAGAAACATTTTGAAATTCATGGACCACTTATGAAAGATAAAAAATATTGGGATCATCTCCAAGATAAATCAATAAAAGAACTATTAATCAAAATCCATTCGAAAAAAATGTCATGCTCTACTAGACCTCAGATCCCAATCTCCTTAAAATTTAAAGGTTCTCCCATTAGAGGAAATAAAGAAAACTCATCATTAATGTATTTCAATATTTTATTTTTCGATTTACAACTAATCTAATCAAATAAAAAATTCAATGATGTGTAAGTGGATAACATGGAAATCCCAAATTAACTACACTTCAATAATTAGGAAACAACATAATGTACAATAGAAACCCAATAACATCTTTTTACAAGAGAAATATCCAATTGTATCATGTATGTATTAAGTTTTCTTTTATGATATAAAATTCTAAAAAAGTTGGTAGAAAATAAAAAGTTAGAAGAACTGGTGTTAAAAAATGATGTTACATATATTGAAGCAATAAAGATATTACCTCTCACTATCAATGGACCTATATCATCTTCCCCCAAAGACTCTCCTACTATCTAAAACTAGTTCATTAGAGATTCCTAGTGTGAGATATGAATTATCATTGATGATTCAAACTACCACATAGATTCTTTAGGATTTGAAAAATTAGATCTAAAATTTAAATTAGTAAGTCACTAAAAACATCATAAGTACAAATTTACATCTAAATCAGTTTTTAACCATTAACTCTGGGTGGGGGGGAACATTTAATGTTCTTGAACATTACACTGTGGTTTCCAATCAATGGAACCCTACAAGTAGATATTGGTGATGGTATAGATTAAGATTGCCAAATAAACCCACTAAAACCACCTTCACTTGTTTAATTTAAAATATTCCTCATTATGTGAGATATATTAGAAATAAAATTGATGAAAGATGAATTACAACCCAATATGACTTTACAAACTACAAAATATATCCCACCATGACCCTACCAACAACCGCAACATTGAAACTATGATATAAAAGGAGAACCTAAGATCTGATATATACTTTCAAGAAAACATTAAACTCATATACTTTAAATATCATTTCATAACAGATAATGAGAAAACAAACCAACTCAAATAATTACTTGTCATACCCAGTCTTAGTCATATCACAATTTTGATAGTTGATTAACTCAATTAAATTGTCTATCATCATTGATTCTTTGAAAAACAATTGTAAAATTATTGGTTTTAAATTATGTACACTATAAACTATCATGTTATTTATTTCGAACCATAGTATCCTACCATCTCCAACTATATCCCTCAATAATAAATGTTTATAACATTTCCCTAATAGAAGTAAAGGATTATATGAGTCAGGAATCCTTTTTATTTCTTCTAAATAGTCATCTGCTCCCTAAAGATCATATGACACACAGATGTATTGGGGTTTCTAATGGATAAAACCTTGGGTTAGATCTTTATATTCTATATCTCGTGGTTTCACCACTGTAGCATGATATGAGGAATGGAAACCATTCAAGTACATTGCATCAACTATTTGAAAAGCCGCTTCAACTATGTTTTGATCGACTAGAGAGTTTAATTATAGAGCGTGATGAACATCACTCACCTATACAACTCAAGGATATCTTATTAGATGAAAGATACTGTAAAATGGAGAGGATTGACATTGTCTAATGATGAATAGTCTGAATATAAATTAGTAATGACAATCTGAAAACTAATATGACACCCAAATTCACCCCAAGACACCCTCTTCCCAATATCTGATGGTAAGTTATGGCATGTTATGATTAAAATATATAATAAATTTCCCATAAATGTCCCCTTAGGTCATATAATAAAATTTTCTATCCAACATTACATCACAATAACATAATATTGTGAATTACATCCCCATTTTATAGTAATTTTTCTTGAAATAACATGGGTCAACCCTAAACCAATCGTCCAATATTGCATGTGGAAAGATGAAATGGGAATTCCTTATACACACAAGATGGTGAAAAGTGCATGGGCATAATGAAAATATATTATAGATTTATTATCTAAAATTGATAACTCCACTGAAAAAAATAACATATTTGTATAAGATTTTCGACTATTCATATCAGATTCAATAATGGAAGAATAAACATATAAAAGGATAACCCATGCCAAACCAAAAAAAATTACATAGTCCTAAAATAACATGTACCCAATCTACTTGTGACCCATTTCAACACAATACTCATGAATCCTTTTCTCATGGATACATTCCACCTCCATGACTTTTCTTTCCGTTACCTAAATAAGATAAAAAATGTGCACAAACCCCAAAGAGCATGTGCATGGTATGCTCGAAAAAGACTAGTAGGATCCCACAAAGTGGTCTATATGAAATATCTGTAAGAATAAACATATATAGTTATTTAAAAATTTGAATTACATTTTTGTTCATAGCATTTCATACACAAACTATGGACAACCATAATCATTTCACCCAATATGATCCACGACAAGGCATGAGGGGCGTTGTCGATCCACCTGAGTTGTATATTAATGTAAGTAATCATGTATAACCCAATTTTGAATGTTTTATCACACAAATTAAAAATAAATAAAATAAAAAATAAAAAATAAATGACTATGTTCCTTAAAGAAACGAATACCTGATATAATACCATTTGACCTCACAGGTCACCAGTGACCACCAAACTACACATGCTCCATGAGTTATCTAAACATGATAACGGTTCAGAAAAGGATATATGATGAATAATATATTAGTGAGCATAAATATACATATTAGGGATTGAAATTATAAAAAACACCCTATTATATACCATTAATGTGAAATCTAATCATGCTAGTTTGGAAATGTGATATATAAAATTAATCTTTTTTACTCTTTTAGGAGAAACATGAATTGAATTTCCATTTTTAGAAAATACACTTATGTAATATTTTCAAAATAGTTATCAAAAAATTAAATCCATTTCATATTATTTCATATAAAAGATAACTGGTTATAAATAGTTTTCTAAATATTGAATAAATAGAGATATCATTTATTTATAGAAACTAGAAAATAGGGGAATGTGAAGAATAATTTATATCTTTTTAATAATGATGATGAAACCGTAAAAAATATAATATGAAGAAAAAATAACATGGAAAACATGAGTAAATAAATTAAAAAACCATCATAAATTCCTTATAATCTTGGTTGAATGTGTGATAAGATACTCAAACCATCATTGATCATCCATAATGTTATCTCTTTTCCGGAAATATCCACTAGGGATTCCACCTACATTGTTTATGTTGTACTATAAAAATAGTTATCATAATCATGTGGTGTAGTTATTGTTTTAGTTTCATATATCTAGGAAGACAGGTTCAAACATTTCCCTTTCTGCCAGCATACTAATCCATATCTTACCCACCTAGATTACAAGGATTCACATATTATTTTCCCAATTTCCAAAATCATTGAGAACCCCTTTTACCATACAATACCTATATCCACTTCCATTCAAAACCACACTATAAATGAATTATCTACATAATTCATCATATAAATTATGTAAAATCCATCTCACAACAAATTCACAATGATAAAACATCATCGAAAAGGCCCACTATAAATTCAAGACCATTTACAAAACCACATTCCGATCCAAATCATCCATCCCAAATTCAAACTCACTCTTAGCCACATAGAAACCTCCACCCCCCCGCCACATATATATATAACCAACCCTTGGAATAATGTTCATAATCCTAACTCCATGTGTGAATATATACATAGGATAATTATATATATATATATTCGTACAAGTATTTTTATATAAGACATATTTGGAAACATATAATAATTTGTAAATAAATTTACATATATTTAATATTTTATTTACAGATAAAATCACACATTAAAACCATCATGTAATCATAAATTTTAATTTAATTTTTTTTATAGTAAACATACTTAAGACGTGCTTCATATAACGATGACCACTCAATCCACCCCTTTAAACATATGTTCAAATGAACCTTCATGTAAAAAAGAACACTTAGAACTAATGTATATATCCTTATTAACATGAGTGAATATGTACAATGTTGTTAATATATATATTTTTACATTATCATATACACATAAGTCACCATCAATGATCTTTATCGAATTCGAAATAATATAGAAAACAGAAACCCCAAAATAAAACACTAAAATTGAAAAAAAACAATAATAAGAGAAGAAAATATAACCAAAACCCTATTTCCTTTGATACATGGGAAACAATATCATATCAATTAGTTCTAAGGAATCCTATAAAATGAAATTAATCATTATACACAGAATAAAAGACCAAATATTAGAACTTTATCATTCCCTATAATTCATCCAAACTCACATTTTAGTTAGGGGATGACGGAAAAGAATTATGTAAGTGTTGGAAAAAAGGGAAAGCGTACATATGATGAGCACACAACGTAATAGGAGGAGAAACATCCACAACTAGAAGGAGGATTGAAAGGATTTGTGAGAGGCAAAAAGAGGGAAGTGGTATGTGAAAAATGAAGAGAGGAAAAGTGGGGGTGAGGGGATACCACATTTATATTTAGGTAATTTATTTTTAATAAAATTATTATTATCATATTTTTTTATTTATTAAATTTTTCATTTTATATATAAATAAGAATAATGAAAACATAGAAGGTCACAAAATTTTTCCATAGGATCATTCAAACCATGTACCAACCATGAGTGTTCCACAATCCAAGAGTAGAAGAGAATGAACTAACTCAACGGGGAGGCTGCTTGATTATCAGAACAAAAATGTGCATTGGAATGAGACAATTTATGGATAGAATGTTTTTCCCTTGGTTATAGAAAGGATTCCTCTAACCATGTTCCAATCATGTACTATTATTCTTCCCATAAAAAATTATTGATTATTAGGTAAAATTCCTCAGGAATTAATCCAAAATCCACAAAATACTCAAGAAATAAGAAATAAATAAAATAAAAATGGAAATAAATGTTGATTTGTGAAATATATCCCCACCATTAAATAATTATTTCCAATGAAATTCATAAAACATAAAAAAGGAATTGAAAAAGAACATTCCATGAAAAATTGGACCATATTAACCCACTAAATCCAAAACTGATCTGATAAAATTGAAATAATTTGGAACATTGAAAGACCAATGTGACATTTCGACGCTAAATTCCCACCCCACTAAATCTTGTGAAGAATATATGAGAGGATCTAGATATCTTATCCCATCTATATAAAACAGACCAGAACAATTCCAAAAACCCCCAAAATGATGGGAACCCAATAATGGAATATCTAAATTATTAATGAATGAATCCATGTATTTTTTATAATAAAACATAAAAATCTCAAAATTTTAACACCCCATGAGTAAAAACATTTCAAAAATGGGTCACTATTAAAAAGATACCATAAATAAGGCACAAGATTGGAAACCTCTTGATAATGAATACATTATGATCACTAAAATTAGATGTTAAAAAAATGGAAAACCATAGAAAGGGTAGACTTGAATGGATTCCACATTGATGGTGGAAACAAGATTTTTGGTCAACATCCCCTAAATTGAGAATATTCTCCACTATGTAAAATAATTACTATAAGGCTTATGGATGGTGAACTAATGTCTAGAAGCATCTATAACCTCATAGTCAAGAGCTGATAATTTCTTACAAAAAACATCATATTCATGAAATTAAACATATAGAAAATATTATGGGTTCCAAAGTGGAAACAATAATGATAAACCATTAAGGAATTATGGTATGAGGTCCAAGAGTTCCCTTACCAGCCACACTATAACCAAATAAGCATGTGTAATGGGAAATGAGAAGAATCAATTGATTATGGAGACTTATTTGTAATAGGTTTTATCTATTCTATACTCGTAACTAGATGTAGAACCATAAAAGAGACAAGAAAAACATAATTTTAAAATAAAACAATACTTTTACATAGAAAGAACATGGTCATAATGCCACATCCACCAGTATCTCATTCAATAATTTCATGGATGCAGGAATGGGATCCTTGTTTTCTATAAGGTATTACCAATCAAAATGTGGGTCTTCCAATAGATCTATAAATGCCACATTATATGAAGAGGAAACTAACTCCTAAAACAAGATTAAAATATAATCACTATCAATTAACCTTGTAATGAATCGATGATCTTTGATAATATCTTCAAATTCATATTATATGGAATAAACCATTAGATGAACGTGACCGTGAATGATTCCCATGACATCTCTATTTTTTCTATGTGGATGGATCCATCACTTTTGACTAATCAAAACCAGGTCCCTCAAATATAATAAAGACATCTCACTCCCTCAGAAAATATGGAGTTTCCCAATACCTAAAAACACATTCAACTCTTTCGATCCACTCGGTGACCTCTAAAGAACCCTAATTAAGTTGGAAAATAGTACAAAATTAAGAATTACTCAACTACACAACACTAATAGTTGTCTATGTTGGGACAAAAACTCAAATAGGCTCCTTAAAAACCTTATAAGACTTTTTATGTGGCAATAAACAAATAACATTAATGCACAAAAACCACACAAAAACCAAATTTAACCTTCAACACAAAATTCAAACTACGTAAACTATAACACATCACAAAGTAGAGTCAAATACCTCTTTTAAAACCCATCATCTTCTATTTTAAATTTCAAAATCAATTTTCCACACTTCGATTACTATTTTAGACATCATGCCTCTTTTGCAAAATTTATTTTATTCTTTTTCATTACCTCTTGGACCTATAACCACATCAGAAAATCCACTTTTTTATTCAAAACACCACATAACCATTCCATTTTAATCCCCTTATCATTTTTGAATATCCCATATTTAATTTTCAAAAAACACTAGGGAAAATCCATGAAAAATAATTAATATTAAACACACAACCATGGTAACCAATCAACATTAAAAAATATATTCCTCCATAGTTATTCCTATATTTATTTATACATGTATTCCATCATTCTAATTCATTATACACATGTTTCCTTATGTGAGCACTCATATGAAAATCATGGGTCATTAGATATTTTTTTTCATAAACTCAATGAATTTAAAATATCCCCAATTTTTTCCATTTTATATATTATAAAACCTTTTAAAATTAAATATAATTTCTCTTACATTTTAAAAATATACCAACTAATTCAATTTTACAAATATCTCATTGATAAAACAATTATAATTTTAATACAAAGGATAAAAACTAAATGTAATCATCAATATACACTATTAATAAACATAAAAAACTCCACATTCATCAAATAAAATATCTTTTAAATTTGAGAAAAATAACATATACACAGACCATGGCCACAAGGTTTGGAATACCATTCTACCTCAATGTAAGTGTACTAGAGGTCAACAAATATTGATTCATAATCTACAAATGGACAAATAGACCATGAAAATTGACTATGAACCCACTAAATTCTTTGTAAATTAATCTAAATCCTTTTGAGTTCCTCAATACCACCCACCAAATCTGAAACAGTCAAAAAACCAAAAAACCTCAATAACATGCAATAAATAACATTTTATTTTTTGGGAAAAAATATCTAAGTACACCCTGTATATTCACGTGTCCTTCTAAATAGTTGGTTATCAGCACTTACGCATGAAAAACTACATGAATTTGAACCTTTCTATCTCTAAACAAGCATACATCCATAAACAACAAGTGAAAAACATTCCCTCGTACATTTTTTAATGAACCAACCAAGGTCAACTCTAAATGAGTAACTAAAACTGGTCCATGAAAAGGCATAATGGATATTCTAGATCATTTCTATATGGAAACAAGTTTCAGGCTATATATATATCTCAATTAGGAACGATTTGGAAAAAAATAGATAATTGGATAAGAAAAAAAACCAAAATGTATAATTAACTAAAAAACTGTCATGCAACCTTGTGGGTCACCTCTGGGCACAAAAATACACATTCTCCATGAGGGATACATAATGCTGAATGGTCTTGAAAAATTTAAATATGAATGTGGGTGAGATAATTAAAATACATAATAGGGATTCAAAAGATAAAAAACCTTTGTCATACCATTAATGAAAATGAAATCATGCTATATTTTTAATAAGAAAAATTAATTTTGATTTTCTTATTATGTTACAATAAATATGTATAAAATAACCATTTAATGGAAATTTAATTATATAATTTTTTCAATCCAATTATTAAACAAAAAAATATTTTACTGAATTTCTTATCAAAGATAATCAGTGTGAAACATGAAACTCAATATGAACAAAAAATTTGATTTCATTTTATAATAAACTATAAAATATAGGAAATAGAAATATGATTTTAAATATTCTAATCATGATGAGAAAAACATGAATAATGGTATTTTGATAAATAATACCTTGAAATGAAGGAGTAAATGAATGAAGGTATCAAAGGATATCCCTATGAATTTATGTCAGACTTTGGATTGGATCCTCATACTATTAATGATCAATCACAACTATATCTATCCTAATATATATTACTCTATAGAATTCCTTTCCAATTTTTTGGTGGTTACATCAGCCTCCTCCTCCTCATTATCATAATAATCATGTCTGTCAGTTAATTTTTTCCCACTATACGTTTAAAGAAGATAGGGATAAAACCTACTATCTCTCCCATTTTACTAGTCCTTATAGCACCCATGATGATACTTTTGATTCCCATGTTCAAATTAAAATTTTCCAAATCACAGAGATCCCCCTTTAATCAAACCACATAAGAATCCACATCAAATGAAAACCATTTTCCACATCCTAATGAACCAAATTCCATCAAAAAAATAGTTGTAAATCAATATCAAAAACATTTCACACCAACTAAAATAACATTGAGTACTCCCACTGCACATTCAAGACTATTTTGATAACATTGTTTCAATCCAATGATTTCACATCCTAAATCCACTATCACACTTGTACACAAATACACATCCATATAATTATATATATATATTCCTCCCAGTCAGATTTTTATATTCCTAATTACATTTTTTAATATATAAAAATATGTAATGTATATGTATATGTATATATATTCATATATGTATACGTATATATGTCAAATTTAGAAACAATGGTGATGTTTGATACCACTTCTGAAATCTTATACATTTTATATGACAATTGAAATAGACTCTAAAAATATCTACCTATGAATGATTTCAATTTAAAGGAACAGACATAGAGAACCTATATAAAGACTAGCTGGATGCGACAATGAAAAAAATAATCCAACATTTTACAATAAAACACATATTAATAATTACATCTATATAATCAAACCTAGCCCCACTGTAGATATTCATATAAGCATAAGTGAGTATGTTCAAGGGAGTCTGTATATATATGTCCATATATTCATATACTTCAATGTCACCTCAAATGAGCATAAATATGCCCTAAATAAATATTAGAAAACTAAAAAACACAAAATACATCATTAAAATTGGGCCAATCAATTAAAACTTAAGAACCCCTTCTCAAAAACTCACTGCCATATATGTGAGATATAGAATATCCTCACAACATGGTTCAAGGAAGCCCTCAAGATGATATAAAATAGTATGTACAAAAGAAATAAAAAGAATCATTACATGATCATAACCTAGGGTTCGGAAAAACTGGCACAATTGTTTGGGGAAGAATAAAAATAAAGAAGTAAATTCCAAAAATAAATAAATTCTTATTTGTGATGATTGAATAAAGAAATGGTAGGGGAAATATCCATATTCCAAGAGAGGATGGTAGGTTATGGGACATGATAGGAATAGATGAGGGGGATGGTTCACTCCATGGTAAGAATAAGGATAGTGAGGGGATACCCATTTTATAATATGTTCACCCATTTTAATTATTATTACCTCAATTTTTCTCCTTTATTTATGAATTTTTTATATTATTTTAAATACTAGGATAGTGGAACGGTATTGCTATATTGTCTTCCATACATAGAAACTATCATTAAGGTGATTATACCATCATGGTGAGGATACTAAATGATATCTTGGGGGAGGCCACAAACACATTCACAAAAATGTGTTTATCAGACAGATCTATTATTGTGTTATACAGTGTAACCTAGGATAGTGCATGACATCCCCTAACCGTGCACTAGCCATGCATCACCACCCAACCCCAAAAATTATTGATTATATGGAAAAATATATAGGGATTAATTCTAATAAACAAGTCCAACACTAATTATTGATAACTGAATAAAACAAAATTGGAATTTGATGTTGTGGTTTTACACTGTTTTTTTAAAAACATTGAAATTTAACCCCCTAAAAATAGTTCAAAAATCCATTCATAAATAGATTGATTTCCAAATAACATTTACGAAAATATTTTTCATTTAAAAAAAATAGTTTATAATTTTTTAAAAAATTTATAACATACAAGTTTAAATTAAAGTCCATTTCACAAGATTATCAGTATGGGAAATGATTCATTGGATAAATTATGTTCTGATTATCTACGATCCAAAAATATTATACATAACGGTCATGAATAGATCACTTCACAAATACCATTGTGAATATATTAAAAGGTATAGAGGGGCACTATAATATGTGAACCCACTCATTGGTTCATTAAATAATTGGTTTAATTGGACTAATAACCCTATATCATTTAAAAGAAAAAAATAACACACTTATAAGGCTTACCCAATTCGATCGACCTTATATATACCATATTTTCTCATGTGATTTTCCTACAATAAGGCAAGTTATATATTTAGTATTCATCACCTACACCTTTAGGCTATTCAATTTAATATAAAATTCATTAAAAATATTTTCCATTGATATATAACATTAATATAAATAATTTTTCTTCTAAACACAACATTATTTAAAATTACATACATCAAAATACCATATTCTTTTAAAACAATATTCTTCCCCACAAATCATGGTGAATTCTATTTTTTATGAATTCCTAAAAATACATCCTATTTCACAAATCAATCCTCAAAAAAAATTTAGTCAAATTTTCATGATAAATACAACAATAATTCTATTTATTTGATATTATAAAACAAATATAAAATACGTAATAATTCATAGTCTATAAGATAAATTATTATTATTAACCATACCACAAAAATTCATAGAATTTTTACCTTCAAAAGGATTTTATTATCCATGATGAGATGAGGTCTCTAGGAACTAAGGAATACCCAAATCTCGGAATTCCCAATTAGTAATTCATAAATCTCCAAAATCTAGACCAAAAGAAAAAAATAACATTCCAAAAAGAATCACAGGAAGAATATGATGAGGAATAGTGATCATTACCAAAACTACACAATATACGATGAGTCTATAAGGAAATAAAATTAAGAACCAAAATCCAATAAATTCTCATGGAAGACATATCATACAGACAAGATGAATACAATGAAGATGATGATTTATGATCAAACATGAGTTATAATTATATGTATTTGTCAAAAAATATATTGAAAAATCAATTTTCCAAAGATTAAATTCAAGGGATCCGTAATTTAAAGTTATGTATTCTTAATTAATACATTTCAATATAGGGACATATTGGAAAAATGAATTATTAAAATAGAGGTTTCAATAAATATATAAAATTATACCCTTATAAATTATTTATCCAAGTAGAACCACCCACAAGTCATTAGGAAACAACAGCTTTCCCAAGTCATTTCTAGTTATCTAATTGTGATAAATAGATTTCTAGATGCTAAAAGAAAAACTCTAGTTCAAGTCTTTATCCATTTTCTAGATGATTTTTTGTCATTAGCTGGCTGGTACACATCAAGTAGCTCGAAATACCATGTCTAGTCCACTAGCGATTTGGTGGCTCTATCTAGTTTCCTAGTGGACCTATTATACTATTTCACCTATTTAATATTGTATACTAACCATAAAACTATAGAGTAACCACTTGAAAACTAATTAAATATAAAAAACAACCATAATTCATTATTAATGGAATGAAAAATGAATCAAATGAAATATAATAACTGAAATAAATATATTGATGTTACAAAAAAGTGTTAAAAATTACTTAAGGAAGAACATTGGATAAAGTTGAAACAAATATGAAGATGATGAATATATAGAAAACACACAATGAATATATCTTATTTCTTCCCTGAGAATAATAGCCTTGAAAAATGAATAAGAACTACCACCAATATGCACCATAGTGGGATGGAACGAAATGAGTGTGAAATTGGAGGATTTTAAATTTTATATCAAATTTTAATTTATACAAATTTATTATCTAAATAATAATTATAATAATAATAATAATAATTAAACACTAAACAAAAAATGCAACAATACTAAATAAACACCACATATAATCAATACAAGGACAACAATAATAATACAATCAGAATTCAATGTTAATTAAATATTGATACAAAAATATTTAATAAGAAAAAACCTATTAAACTAAAAAATACACATAATACATGTTATATGAATGAATTATTTAAAAATATGAAATAATGTATTTAAAGTTTTAATCTGGAAATAAATAACCTGATAAAACTATATAAAATCATTAAATTGATCAATAATGTAACTACACCATGACTTAGGGAGTGTAGATAATAAAATTAAAATTTTGGGTCACTTATATTCATGTAGAATATTTTTGGACAATTAATAAATAGAGTATAATTTTTCAATTCCAATATTTGAATCATTTGTGATGGGTATGATTTCTAATTTAATATATTATTTTATTTTAACAATTATAACTGGAAAATGAATCATTAAATATAAAGGATATTATATCTCCTTTCAATACAATTATATATCGAATGCATTATATCATGCAATAAACATTGGAAATACAACATCTTTTAATGATTTACACTATATTTTCTGTATTTAAAATCCCTTGGTGGAGTACTAGGCCTTACATTTCCAACACGTTTGTAATTTTTTTTACTATATTTATAATGAAGAATAATTATAATAATATTTGTTAAAACAATAAATGTTGATAAATAAAATTATTCCCACTATAAATTTTTTCCAATAAATCATTTTTTTGTTTTAAATTTAAAAATTAATTCAACGTAAATTAATAATTGGTATCTAGCAGAACACAATTAAACTATATATGATCTTACATTCTAGGTTAACAAATAATAAATTGTTAAAATTTTACCTTTACAAATTCATTCTCTTGTGTGGGCTTGCACCGTAATATATTTTCATATAATTTTTTAATTATATTTCATTGATCCCCGTTCAATAAAATATTTTTTCAAACAATCCTAAAATGGCCATGATTTAATTTACTTAAAATCTAATACAAGATAATAGTTTAATTAATTTATGACTTTTTATAATATAAATCTAATTCCCAAACTAATATTCTTTTATAAAATCCAACAACAAAATAAAATCCCAAATTTTGAATAGAAAAAATTAAAAAGATAAAAACAATTACCCTTTAATTTCAATCATATTTTCTAGTGATCATATATAATTTCCAATACCAATATAAAACAAATTTTTTGAGGACATCAAATACTAATTTTTAGTAGAAAAAAATTATTCTATAGGGTAACTATATATCATATATTATTTGTATTATTTATTTTATTTATTGTTGATATCAAAAGGATTCCCGAATTACATGTTTTCGTTTTATGATTTTAAAAAATATTGATATTCACCTTACTAATTTTCAATAAAAAATAACCAAGATAGAGAATATTGATAAAAATAAATGGTATTCTAAATTAGGTTATTGGGAATATTATAAATTTCATGGTCACCATGTATAATCATTGAACCATGCACTCAATCATCTTATAGTTTCAATAGAATCATTTGGAAATGAATAGTAACCATGCATGGTCATGAATGGTATCATTCATTTTTCATTGGACTAACATTTTTGGGAGTACATTCCAAGAGTCAGTGTTGCCTATCCGTCCATTTTTTTTCCCAAAATCAAGTACCAACAATTAATATTTTCATTTCATTCATTCGATCTGTCATGAAAATGGAAACATTGTTCATGTGTACGTACGACCTACCTTGTCAATGATCTGTATTGTTTATTTTTCATTATCTACTTTTTTGGATTAATATAAATACATATGTAATGACTATATATGGTATTTAGATCATAATTAACATTGTGGAAAATACAGAACCATGTTCAATATATGAGGACAAAAAACTACTAAGTCATTACATGAATGGAAATCAATGTACTGATTTCCAAAAAGTTATTTTAATATAGTCTTTAATAAACTGGTGATATAAGGTTTTATGTTAATGGTATTTTTTATAATAAATATTATAAATGATCTATAATAAATTTATAGTACAAATATATTTATTAAAAAATAATTTTGAACATGTTGGATGAATTTGATGGCATTTGGTTAGGGTATTTCGTTACACATTAATTTTTGTAAGACACATGGAATATTCACCAATGTTCTCCTTTGTGTGGTGTATATAAATAACATGAATATATTTTGTTATTATTATCATAAAATTATGTGATATTTGTGTATATATATATATATGCTTTTTCTTTTATGGGTTGTATAATCCCAATGTTACCATGTTTTATGGTTTCTTAATTACAATGCCATTATATTTTGTATTGTTTATGTTTATGTTTCTCATGATGTTATATTATGATAAATATCTCAGAAAACTCATAAATATTAAAACACTCTAATTATGTAATCAAATTATCATATTTACTTTATTTTACTCTCTTTATGAACTCAATTGATCAAATTGAAATTTTGAAAGGATAATTTATTTGAGTTCTTTTTTTGGTTAAAAAACTGGTTTTATTCATTCATGATTTATAAAAATATTTTCTTAAATATTTTTTAATATTATTTTTAAAAAATATAAAAAATATTATTAGACTTAATTTAATATTTTATAAATTTTTAAAAAATTTATCTTCATTTCACATTCAGAATGAATTACATTTATGTTTTTTCTAAAATGTGGAAGGAATGATTTATTTTGATTACTCTGGAATGAATGGAATTTTCCACCACCATAAACACTCAATATATTAAATAATCATCTATAGGATTCCAAGGATAATTTCATTCAAGGTTTTTCAAAATAGATTTTGAATATCTAGTTGTGAAATGTTTTTTTCTAATATGGAAGGGTTATTTCTATCATGAATGTTTAGATGATCTTTTATTGGTATTTATATTCATCAAAGAAAATAAAAATTTTGTTTGTTATGTTTTACTAGGAATGTGATCCAATGGTACCATCATTATTCATTCCTTTTATGGATTTAATTTATATTATTATGATGATTATATATTTTTTTAAAAATATTATTTTTGATGGGTTATGTTGTGATTAAATGTAAAAATTCTTATGAAACTCGTCCCTCTTTCATAATCTATTATTATGGTAAATTCATTGTGGAATTAATTTTAATGGATTATTATTATGTGATGGTTGGGTCTGTTAAATGCATACAATGATTTTATTAAATTTGAACTACTAATGAGTTAAGTATGTTATATGTGATGATGATTTAATTTTTGCAATGTTATGCGTGGAAATAGTTTTCATGTTTATTAGGGTATATGTGGACATTTTTTCAAGAATATAATGTTATTTATGGATCTAATTTTATGTCCACATAGTTATGTGTGGACCTAGTATTATCTAATTATGATTAAGTGTTGAAATAGATATCATGTTCCCAATTTTATGCAATTTCCCTATTTCATGACCTTAACATAATGAGTGATCTTGTTTCTATTTAAACTTGTTCAAAATGTTATAATCATAAATTTTTTCAACATTAATATGGATATGTTATGTTATACTGGATGTTGTTCATCGATTTCATTTATTATTCACTTCAAATTAACTTTCATGATTTATGTCTCTATTCCATAATGTTATATATGTTATTCAAGGTATGTTGTTAAAAATTTAATATCATATTCTCATACCCTTATTATCATGTCATGTTTAAGTGATTATTTTTTACTACATTGATTACTAATACATATCATCTGAGATCACTATTTCTTATGTTTTCTTCACTATGTCCTAAAGAATATTTTTAAGTATGGTACTTTTATAGTGTTTACTATGTAAGAATATATTTATGGAAGATGTTCAAAATATTTCATTAATTAATATTATTTTGTATATAGTGTCTTAATACACTAAAAATTTATGCTCATTGGGTATGTATTTTTTTATTTTTTTATTATTCATCTAATATGATATAATATTTTATTGAATATCCATTTAATATATTTTTTGATAGAGTTGGTTTCACCAAATCCATGGATATTAGTGATTTGAATCCTTATTTTCAACACTATGATTAATTAAAAGTATATAAAAAATTTTATAGATTTTTGTGAAGGATAGAGTTAGTGGTTTCCCTGAAGTTATATCTTTTTCTTGATTCTATGAGTGGATGTTTCTCCATAATAATTTTTCATGGGGGTAAAATCACTAAAACGTAAATCAAGGACATTAACTCATTTGTATCATGGTTCACATAACTAAACCATACTTCACACTTAATTTTACAGTCATAAAAGGTTTTTTCCAAATTAAAAAACATTTTCTAAGCCATATTGAAGTATTTTAAATAGATGATGATATTGATTGACCTCGATTAAACAAAACAGTGTAATAGATTGAAATGAATGTTTCATGATTTAGAAAACCTATAAATGAGTTTACATGATTATATTATTTAACCCTATAATGAATATAAACTCCTCATTCATTAATATGGCAACATTTAATTGGATTATCATTATGCTAGGTAAATACCCCCTTGATGATCGTACTATAATGATGAAATTTCAAACATATGAACATAAAAGACTAATCCATATAGTCTCCCAATATGTTGTCTATAACTATTACCCTTATTAGGAATATCATACACAATTACATTCATCACAACATTGGGATTTGAAACATAGATAAGGGTGATCATATATTCATGTAATGGTATTAAATTCTTATCAATGATCAAATTATAATTACATGATTATAAGGGTATGTGGGAATCCACATATAAATTTAAATCCATACTGTTTATATCATAGATTATAAATAGAATTCAAGAAAAAAATCATTATAGTTCATAACACATGAATCATAAAATAATCAAAGATCATTATCTAAGAGATTATAACATTTTCAAAATATGTAGATTACTGTCATAAAGATATGAATAAAACATATTATGTCAATGATTCCAAAAAATATTTAAAAACATGGTATGATTCATCATTGCAGACTATTCACCTTTTTGGGATGTGGATAACCTCCCCTATACTGCCTTTTAGGCTTGGTATTACCACTTATATTCCATCTTTTGGACTTGGGATACCCTCTTATGCACCAAATTTCGGGTTTCATATGACCTCTTATGTTCCCTATGATCACATATAATATTAATCACTACGTGATGCCATGCATGGAGAGATAATTCCAACATATCCAATTATAATGATAATTCATGCGTCTCTTAGTAGCTAAAAAATTCATCTTATCAAATCCCATGAAAATAAATTCGATTTCCAAACATTTCATAATTTTCCCAAAACATAATGCATTGAATATAATTTAGGTTTTATAATAATTTTATCATGATATAAACCATGTAATTGAAATTGGTTATCCATTTATTATATCCCTATTAATGTATATGTATCATCTAAGGATGTCATATTACATAGAAAATAATTTTCAATGAAAAATCACGTTGAATGTTTCTATATTAGAATACCATTTCCCTAAAAGTAATTTTTTTAAAATTGAAAATTCATAAAATACTGTTGAAATAATTTTCAATAAAAATTATTATTAATCCATATAAATAAATCTTTATATATAATAAATTCCATAACTTTTTAAAATTATCATTCATTATATAACTATAAAAATAGAAATTCATATAACATTTTGGGTAAAATACAAATGAGTCATGATTAGAAAATTAAAAATGGATTTATATTAATTTTTTTAAAATAATTCCAAAAATTGTACAAATGACTTATAAAAATCATATATGAACATTAAAACATTTTTTATACATTTTTATAAATCATGGACATAAAAGAGGAAGGGTTTTCAACCGAAGAGAGAGACAAATACGAATTTCGTTAAAAACATTATTTTGAAATATTGATTTTATGAAGAGATTAAAATGAATGAAAGGATTATATTCTAATGAAATAACCATTTTTGAATAATTTTTTTAGTTATTTGAGATATGTATCATAATATTTCTTTATATTATGCATAAATATAAAAGGTTCTCATAAATGATGGGATTGTATCAAAAATACATTACTTAAATGGAAACATCGAATCAGAAACACATTGAAAGATTAAAATTAAATGAATCAAATAATATGACGATAGTAAAAAATTTCTACATATTAATTCCAAAATGGGTTATATATACACCTCATCATGGATGATAGGTGCATAATAAAACATTTGTCTCAAAGTAAGAAAATTTATAAAAGAAAAAATGTACCACATTGGTAACATTTGAACCCTAAAACCCGTTAAAGAAATATAAAATGATAATATTTAAATCCCAATAAATTTTATCTAATAATCATAAAATATTTTATTGTTCTTTATACAGACCATACAAAATAAATAGATAGTGAATATGGAATGTGTCACACTGACATAAAAATTTGGATGGAAATCCCTTGCCTAATGTCTTCACATCCTTCATTAACATTCCAAAATACTATATAATATATATAATTTTATCATATATATATTATTTAGTCATTAATTTATATATACTAAACTATATTATTTACATAGGACCTTTTATTACCTTTATATTAACAATTCTATTTTAAAGTATCATATTGGGCAATTGCTGCTTGGTTTTGAATGTATGTTTTGACAGTTAATTTCTTCCCATCTTAAATTGAACACGGTTAAGTATTATCAAAAATATTCGAACATCATAAAATTACTATAAATATATTTTTTTATATATTTATTTGATATTATCCTAAAAAATTAGAGACTGAAAATGAATCACACTATTCATGGAGATGGTAGTTCGTACATAAGCAAGAATAATGTTCCCAATTTCTGAATGGATAGAAATATTGAAAGGTAAATAACTTATTAATATTAAATAATATTATATATGTCTATATAATACATATTTTAATTTTCTACATCCTTATTAACATAAATTTATGTCTTGAATAAATCTCATCACTTCACGAGCCAATAGTTTTCCGTACACATGATCGATGTTATCATATTCCAAGAGAATTTATGGTAAGAAATTATATGTGATATAATAATTAAATAAGTATAAAAATATCATATATTTTATATATAAACATTTCAAAAAATATTATATATATCCAATAAAGGTGGTGAAGGATAGTTAATTACGTCTATTCTCAAGGTGGTAGTCCACAGTACACAAGAATGACGATTTTGTATCCCATTTTATAGAAGAGAATATTTTTTCAGGTCATTAACCTATCATAATATATCTAGAAGTATATGTGTTATAATGTAGTTGTTATATCTCCATTCTTAAAAAGTAATTAAATAACATGGAAGAATAAATAATATAAAATCACTCGTTGATTAATGTAACCTCTTCTTCAGTTAACCTCCATGGATTTAGACCAAAATACTTCATAGGTTGTTTTTAGGACAAAATTAAGGTTTCTAGGATGACTGGATGGATGTAAATAACTTGTTTTGGAAGGTCATATCTGACTGAATGAGTATTTTATGTTTTAATAGAAAATGATACAGGATGACCTTTTATAAATAAGTTGAGTGGGGCCCTAGTAAATTTTGAGATGAAAAATATGTACCCACATTTGTCACAAGAACAAATGTTAAAAAATTTAACATTCTATAAACTATAATATATAAAGTCTAAATATGTCTATAAAATTTTTTTACTTGTTTTTTTGAAATTTTAAAACATTTATTTTTATATTAACCTATGGTAAACCCATTATTACCTTAAACATTGTAAATATTTTATACAATTTTTAAAATTCCTAATTGTAGAAAATTTTGTTGACATTATTAAATATTATAAAATATTCTTATAATAAATATGGAATCCATTTTTTAAATTTCTAATCCATGAGGTAGAAATATTTAATTTGAATCTAATTTCATAGACATGACGAGAAAGATAGTTTCCAAAGAGAAATTGTTCAAAAGATTAAAAAGTTATAGTATCAAAATAAAATATCAAATTGTTTTGATTTACATAAATTAGAGTAAATGATATATAATTTAACTAATTATTTTAAACCTGTTATAAAATAATTAATTTTTTTAAAATAATTTAAAAGAAATTACAATTCTTAATAAGAATTTTAATTTATCATTATTCATCAAAATAATAATCATCTAGAGAAATTATCATAATAGAACCCTAAAATAATTTGAAAATGCCTATTTTAGGAATTAAATTAATTTTTTCATGTAAATTTTCTAATAAAACATATGTTAATATTAATTTTTTCTGAAAAATTCCAAAAAATGAATTTTTAAAATAATAAAAATTTTAATTATTAAAATAGAATTTATTCTTATAGCTTTTCCAGAAAAAAATAGAATGTTAAGTATTTTATTTAATGCATAATATAAAAATTTCATTAATAAAATTTCATAAAAGGAGTTTAATATTTTTTAAGGTAAAACATGTTTGCGTACCAAAATACAATTTTTTTAGAAAAAAATATTTCTTTCTTTTCAAATGGTTCTAATTTTTAGTTATGACTAATTTGTCAATAAAATAATTGTACAAAAAAGTTTAAATATTATATCTTCTTAATCTAGTTAATATTATTAATTAACAAAACTCAATCTTATAGGTTATATCTATCATATTAAATAATTGTATTAATAATATAATACTATTTATTAAAACATAGGATCAAATGTAATTCAAGATAAACCCTGCGTCGCTTGTAATGAATGATAAACATTGTGTTTCATGTAATTCAAGAAAAAATAAAAGTTGACTGAGTGAAAAATTATCTGAAAATTTTATTTCATTTGATAAAAACTATTTCATTGAATCTTTGGGTGTTAACTCACTATGAGTATTGTTTGTCAGACAATGATTTTTGTTTTCATTCAATGGTAGGAACCCAGATCAAAAACAATAAAAAAAATTAACAATCCTCTCAACATCCATCCTCATGACATACCAAAGTTTGAAGAATATATGATGAAATATTTTGTGACTATGCTCACTCAACACACTAGAGTTATAAATGGTGACCTGGGTCATGATGAGATTTTAAATTTACGATGGAATGATAAGCCTGACATTGAATCCTTTATGTGACTACATCGACACTAATTTTATGGCAAATATAGTCCATTACTTTTTTATTAGTGGGTCGAAATTATGGAAAATATTTTATACATTCCTTAGAGATTGGGCCAAGGTAATTATTTCTTATCCATTGATCATTTGCCAAGAGAAACATATCAATAGTTGAATTTTATTAAGAATACTAATCAATATGATATAATTTAGTCCATTTAATGGGATGAGTTTAAGGTAATATGTTTTAGTAAAAACATAATTTTTATTCTATGTGAAAAAATAGAGATGTAATTTTATTATCTTGAGAATATTGATAATGAATCCATTGGTAATTGTGAGGAAACTTTTTCTAGAAAACCATTGTATGAATACTGTTTAATCATCACCATTTAAAGAAACATTATTTTCTTTTTTAGTGGTGTGAAACAATGTCTTTGAAAGTAATTATCCATAAGTGACAATTGAAGCTATAAAAAATCATTTCTTTTGTATTGAAATTGGAAATGGAAGGTGAGAACCCTAAAATTTCTTGTGATAAAAAAGAAATATGGTGTTTCATGGAATACCTAATTGTATATAAAATTTTTGGAAGAAAAATAATCATCCTTTTACTTACCAAAGGTGTATGGAGGATAACATTGGTGAATTCATGAAATGAACATTGAAATTTTTCATGTTTGGGGAGCCTAAACATAAAGTAAAATAATATTGAAGTGATGTAAAGAGGATAATAAATTAGTTAAATTGAGGGAGACATTAAAAAAACCACCCACACATTAATGAAATAAATTTAAGATGTTTTTTAATTTTATGAATAAATACCCAAATATATGGGATAATGAGGATAAGAAGTCCCAATAACCTTTGATGTTGAAGGAAAAGGGAATATATCTTGAAATCATTGTGGTTGAACTGAAACATGATTGGTATGGATCACATATCATCAACTATAGAATTGTGGATTCAATATAAATTATTGAATCAATAATCCTTATGAAAACCATATAATTTATTTAAATTTAATGTGATTTTGAGAAATTAATAGCTATCTATACATAGATCGATATAAATTTCTTCAATAAAGAAATTATATTTTTTATTCTGAATTATCATAAGATTGTACTGAACCTTTAATGGAATTTTTATTTTACATAAATAATATATTTTTTAAAAAATAAAGATAGAATTACATTTTTGTATAATTTTGAGTAATTTTATTTGGGTATTTAATATTTTTTGTAAATATATAAATATATGGGGAAAATTTTCAAAACTTTTATGGATCTTATGATCAGTTAAAAGTAAATTTTAGTTCATCATGGAATAAAAAACTATTCAACTATGATATTAATTTCAAGTAGTAATTGATGAAGGAGAAATTTATTAAAAGACAACCAAAGACTAATATTGTTCTTATAAAATTTAACAAAACAAATAAATTAAATATTTTCATTTTATTTCCACAACTACAGAAAAAGGATCTCTAAATAAACATTATATACATTTATATACAATAATGATGAATTAATAGTCTTCTCACCCATCACAAATTCATGTATTTTTGGTAGTTAATTTTATCATGAATATTTTCTATAACAATTTATATTTTTATTTGGGTGTTTTTTTATGTCCATGTATATATTGTCTATAAAAAACAAAACATTTTGACTGGTAATTGCTTCCTCAAAATGGTTGTAATATTTTTTTTATACCACATAAAATATCTCATTAATAATTAAATGAGTATAAATTGAAATGTGACCATTCAGTGTCAATCATTGTATGATCGTTTGTTAATAATGATGGTTGGTCAATAAGACTATTGTAAACAATAATCATGATAAAAATTTAAATATTATAATTATTGTTTATACGTGTCAATGAAAAAGGGTAATTAATAATGAATGGTTTATGTATGGATTCAACCAGTAGAGTAATTCTGTATGATGCGAATTTATCAAAACTGGAGAGGTAGTTAGCATCATTGGGATTCTATCTTGACCAAACCAAATTTGAGCTTCAACATACCAATCGTTAATGAAATCTGTTGGGGGTGAAGATCATGTATGAGGAAATTAATACTTGAGCTATATTAGTCAGGCCACTCCATGAGTCTATCATCATCTAACACCTCACTATTAGGTGTTTTGTGTGTTTTATAAGGGATTCCTTCTTAAGGACCAAGTTATATAAATTGTAACACCTTTGTATAATTGAAATTTTTATTCCACCATTTCTATTTTATGAACCTTATTACATACTAAAATTGTTATACAATTATATAAATTGATTTTATGACAAAAATTTTACAATTTATGAAATATATAATAATTATAATAAACTAGGTTATAATTAATAATTTGTAATTTAATTAAATGTTATTATTAAAACACTATTATTTAAATATAAATGAAAATTTAATTTAATTTTTTATGTTGCTTTATGTTGCCCTAAGAATTTACAATCTACTATTATTTTAAATAAATAAGGATTTTTACAATTAAATTTTAAATTTATCATATTGGGAGAATTATTATGATAAAATAAATATCATTTTTGAAATCATCATTTCAAAATTTGGTTAAAGTAAATTTATGTGTCTTTTCTAAAAATACATTATTTTTATATAAATATTAAAAATAAAATTATTTTATTCAGTATGTTTATATACTTCATATAACAACCCTTATTTTTATTACATTAATAAACATGATTTATTACATAACCTCTTCACTTGATATAACATGGATGATCTAGAGGTATTCTGTATTTGGGGCATATGAACATTACATGACAACTTAGAATATGAAACTACTTAATATTTCAAATAACGTATCTTATAATTTAACTCATAATGATTAATTTGTCTTGAAGAATATGAAACTACATAAGATTTATTCATTATAATTTAACCATGTCCCTTTAATAAATAATCCTTATAGTCAAAAAACTCACCATTTCTAAAAGATAGGGCCAAACCGAGGGCATTCACCAATCTCTTCTGTAGTTCTTCAAAAAAACACATTCTTTGGTCCAAATAAATTTAACACCTTTTTTTGTAAGAAAACATAGTGGGACAGATAACACTGAATGTTTTTTAATGAAACATCAGTAATAACATAGTTATCCTGGATAAATATAACTCATTATAACTTTTTTTAGATCTTTTCTCCACATCAAATAATTTTTGGTTGGAAAAATATTATTATATTCTTATAAACAATGTTCCTGAGAATATACAGTTTTTGCAACCAAAGATTAATTTTTCAAAATTTTCCATATATAATTTTTTTATTTGTGGGTTTTCAATACAATCATTAAATATTTTACATGATCCTCATATGATTTTTAAAATATAAAAATATCATCAAGATAAAAAATGAAAACTTATTCAAATATTCATGGAATATTATATTAATCATATCATTGAACATTATATTAAAAATTTTCAATCAAAAGGACATAAAAACACCTAAATATCTTATCTATCATGAAAGTCAATTTTCAGGATTACATCCACCTTTGCGATCTGCTTATGGTACCTATATTTGATTCCAATATTTGAAAGATATTGATCTACCTATAGCTAATAAAAAATATTCATTGATAAAAGGAAAAGGAAATTAATTCTTAATAATAATTTTAATTCAAAAAATTATAATTAATGCAAATTCACTGGGTTCTATCATTCATTATAATGAAAAAATTAGAGCACACCATATTGTTGTTTTATGATGAAGGAAATCTGTATCAATTGACTCCTACAACTAATTTTCAATTCCATAACTTCCACATTATACATTGGATAATGGGGTTTATGAAATTGTCTAATCATTAAGAACAATGTCAATAGTAAATTTAACTTCCCGATTATGAATAACATTGCAAAACTCATCCGGAGAAAAATATTGGAATTAATTTACCAGTAAAATATCATTAATTTGAACATTTATTTTGTTTTAAAAAATATGATAAAATAACATTAACTAATATTTTTTAAAAGTTTCTCATATTCCTGATATGTTATCTGTTCTTTTGGGTTCATTGTTGTATAAAATCTGAAATACATTTAAAAATACGTCTTTAACTCAATATTCAATATTATCGTGATAAATAGAAGGCCAATACATAACTAGAATAACATCAAAATATAATAAGGTATAAACAACATGGTTTTAAGGTAATTTATTTCCATAAAAATGAATATTAGGATTCTTATAATTCATTTTTACTGTAATATTTTCCTTGGTGTTTTAAGCATAAGTTATGATGTCATTTTTTGAGGTGAAATTTCTGATTTTCCAAAAAAACATATTATAAATAAAGGAATGTATAGACAATCTACCAAAAAATTCAATTGGAATATCAGTGTATACAAACAATGTATGCGATATCACTTTATTGTATGGAAAAACATCTACTGACATAGGTTTAATGAATCCCAATGCATCTTTCTGCTTACATTTTGGATGTTTTCTATCTTTATAATATTTACACGTGATGGTATCTACTTAAAACCTCATCTCACCAAATTTAAATGACATTATATTTTTAAAATTATAAATAACCTTAAGATCATTTTACATTAAATGTTTGGTTCATATGTACAATCATACCACACCAACAAAACTTCCCATTTATTTGAAGAAATCCATTGGTTTCATTTTATCACCTTTTCAAAAATAGTAAATTGGAATTTTTTACCTTTACATTTCAATGATTTATTATCACCCATCACATTGCATATATACCTCTTCATTAAGTTATCTTCAAAGTACACATGATCTTCAGGAATGTCAATTTTCTACCCTTTCATCAAATAAAAAAAATCTGACAAGTTATGAATTCATGGGTGGTCAATTCCCTTCAATATTATGGACTCAATTATGAGTAAAACTGATTGAATTTTCAATCAAGATCCTTATATTGATTTGGAATGTACCTTCCCTATCCGATAAAGTTTTCTTCATAACTTAACACTGAGTCTTCCTCCAGAAGTTTCAATTCATGTAATTGATTTTTCATCCTTTATTAATACACCATAGGAAAATATTTTTAAACAAAATTATTGTTAAATTTATCCCATTTCAATGCATATATCTCATAGTTATCTCTAATATTCATGACCATTGACCACGACTGATTGGATTGTCCTCAAAATGGTAAATAGGAAGACTATCCATTTGACTCTCTAACTACCCCATAAGATGAAACATATTTTTAATTTCATTAATCCATCCTTCACTATCAACTAGGTAAGAATATACACTAAAAGAAGAAGGGTGATTCCTCATAAAATCTTTCACCATAATCATGTTCCTTGGCGCTTTCCCTATTTGTTCTCTTGCATGGATTC
Organism: Viscum album; assembly: GCA_963277665.1. Classification (NCBI taxonomy): domain Eukaryota; kingdom Viridiplantae; phylum Streptophyta; class Magnoliopsida; order Santalales; family Viscaceae; genus Viscum; species Viscum album. Next base: position 1,101,595,370 of record OY728157.1, read on the forward strand.
CAACATCGTTTATGTCCTACATAAACTGATCCATTAACCTCATAAACTATCAGTTTCTAAATCACACCATTCCATATTGAGGATTCATAATGTTATAATCCTCTTGGTAACATTCTACTTCTTCTTCCATGTTTCATCTGTGGAAAATCATTCTGAATATACATATCATAGATGGAGAGAAAAGGTAATATAAAAATTCTATATAATATCAACATAAAAATAGTGTAAAAATAATTTTTTTTATTATATTAACAGCATCCTTAACTCTAAATTTATCTAAACTAATATCTGATATCAACTATAAGGACCCATCCTTAATCATTATATAATCATCTAAATTCATTTAGAATTCCCATTCATACATTCCCAATGATATTTTTAGTTTACATTTTTTGAAAACCGGTAAATAACTCATACTTATCAAATCATAAGAATTAAAAGTGGTTACTACCAAATTAGTTTACAATTACTCTATAATACAATTGTTTTTAATAAAACATCAAATATTTTCAAGAATATTATTCACAACATTATGATTTAATTATTCGTATCTCTTACCAACTCATAGAACCTATTAAAAAAATTAAAACATTGGATGTGCAAATTAATTATAGTAAGGGAAATAAAAAGATGGAGAGAGACCATTTGTACATGAATACAAGTAAACATATGTTATCATTTTCACAAAGACATACATCTCACCCAATTAATATTATATAGTTACTCTGTAAAAATATATTATTTCCATAAAACATTGAAAAATAAAGAATACAGTAACGGTAAATTAGGGAATTACATAATTAATATTTTATCCCAAGGGTTATTGTATGTTTTTTATCCCACACTTCAACCTTATAATGTGACCCTCATGGCTACCTTATGATGAAACCCTCACAGATGCCTTACTGTGTAACAATTACGGTTACACATAGAGTTACCATAAGGCCGACCTCCAACATTAACATACCAAATTCATTTGAAGGATATATAGTTCATAGCCTCCTTCGTAAATAATTTACAAGATCGATTATATTATATAATAATAATTTCCATAAAAATTTTTATTTTAAATTTTGAATAAATAAAATTTGAGAGATTATTTTTTTAAAGGAAAAAGATGCATAAAAATATCAAATAATTAAAGTGTGAATAAATAAAAGTAAAGTAATATTGGTATAGACTATAAATACAACAAAATTTAGACAAAATTAATTTCACAAATAATTTTAGTATCATATAATCATTTATGTAGAAGGTTAACCAAAAGAATGGAAATCAGTTTATGAATGACCATATCTAATGTTTTCCTTACATAACTTTTGCTGAAAATGTTTTTTACAGCAATTATAATTTATTTTTTACATCTTATTTTGGTAGACTTTATTACAGTATACATTATAAATATTTTTTGATATGTTGGTTAAATTAATACCGACGTAAAAAACAATAATCCAAAATGTTTTTCATATCTTTTCATCCAAAATGAAGTGGAAAATTCTACAGAGTCATGATTTATTATGGTGGGTTTTTAAATAACCGATGTGGTATCTAATTTTCAAATCTGTTATTATATAATTGATATAATAGACTATGCCTCCAAAGAGTTTATCACATTGGTTATGTTTATAACCGATGTGATAAACCAGTATGTATTGGGTTTCTCATGTCTGTTATCATTTAACTGATGTGAAACATATATACTACATCAGTTATTTTATAACCGGCGTTAAAACCTATTCATTAAATTTATTACATCTGTTATAAAAAATTCGATGAAAGAACTTATTTTCCTTTTATTTATTAAGTCAGTTATTTTATAACCGATGCAAAAACTCATTCCCATGCATTTTTTACATCAGTTTTCAAATAACCGATGTTAAAACCCATAAACCTGCATTTTTATGCCGGTTATAAAATAACCAACTTAAAACCATGTTTTTAATAAAACCATTCAACCACAATAATGCCATGCATTATAAATACTAAAATATATCAGAAAAATACCATAATCAAAACAAAACCAGAAAAAAAACATCCCACCCCACTAGACATCCCTCCCACACCCTTGGAACACCTACCTCCCACAAGACATCCCCCAAAACATTGGACAGCCCCACCCCACTAAAAAGCCCCCCCCCCCCCCACTATGAAACCCACCCTCACCACTGGAAACCCCACAAACCATGGGACAACCCCCACACCCCCACACCCCAACCCCTCCTGAATATCCCTCACACCCTGGGACTGGCCTCCCAACCTCCTGGACACCCTCCCATCCCCCATGGACACCCTATACACCCCCACCCCACTGGGCATCCCTCCCACACCCTAAGACCCCCACCCCGCTAGACACCCCCCACACCCTTGCATACCCCCTGGACAACCCCCCCCCCCCCCCCACCCCCCACACACCTCTTGGACATCCCCCACTCACTTGGACATCCCTCCCATCCTCTTGGACACCCTCCCATCCCCCATGGACACCCTAGACACCCCCACCTGATTGGATAGCCTACCCACACCCCTAAACCCCACCCCACAAGACACCTCCCCACAACCATGGACACCCCTGGGACACCCCCACACCCTAGTGGACATCCCCCACACCTATGGACACCCTCCCACCCCCATGGCCACCGTGGACACCCTCACCCAACTGGAAAACCCTCCCACACCCCTGGAAACCCCCACCCCACTAGACACCCCATGGACAGCCCCCACCCTCCTGGATATCCCCCACCCACCTGGACACCCTCCCACACCCATGGACACCTTGGACACCCCCACCCCACTAGACAACCTTCCCACACCCCTGGAACCCCCCACCCCAACCCAATGGCCACCCCACACACTCCTGGATACCCCCACCCTCCGGGACACCCTCCCACCCCCTTAGACACCCTAGACACCGTGACCCAACTGTACAGACCTCCTACACCCCTGGAAAACCCCCCACCCCACTGGACACCCCCCACTCCCCTAGACACCCCCCCAAGACATAAATCTATAATTGAAAAACCATCATAACTATAGCAAAACAAGATATATCCCAACATTAAACATTCACATATATAACATTCAAAACATTCAATGTCAACTAAAAACATAATTCCATCCTAAACAACTACCAAATACACAATTATAATGACAATATTTAAAATTACATTTTACACTACAAAAAAACAAAAATCCAATCAAACCAGAAAATTAATTTGACTATTCCACTCGTAAGTGTATGAAATCATGATCACTATAGGGTTGACGGTTATCAAATAGCTACAATGTAAAAGCATAGTAGTTAACTTGAAAAATTAATAAATCAAATGAAATATTATTTAAAAGTTTAATAGGTATTCTTAACATTTCAAAGTGCACAAGTGTTCAAGATGTTATTATTTTATACATAATTCATAACATATAATATCTGCATTCAACTACTCCTTGTTTTTCAATAAAATTCTATTTAAAGGAGTTTAAATTAAAAATATTATATTTATGTAAAACTTCAAAAAGAACAATTATAAATAGATATTTACCTTTACATTTAAATATTTGATCTTGTCTCTATTTTTCTTTTTATTTAATCGAAAGTAGACCCATCCCCTATTAGAAAATAATAACAATGGGATAAATTTGAAATGTATTATAATATAAAAAACTATTAAAAATTTGAAACAAACTTTTCTATAATATTATTAATACTTTCCCACACATTTTTATAGACATCGCATTTCCAATAAAGTGTATTCTCCCTTGTGAAAAAATCACCTAACATCAAAAGATCAATTATCAATGAAAATTTATTGTTAGTAGACTTTTATGATAAAAGATAATGAACTTTTTTCTTGATATATGTTTCATACCTCTCACAAAAATTCTTCATCCAACACTGTGTGATAATATTCAATTCAAATATTTCAGCAATATAAATCATTCTTTGTTCCTCATCCAGTGCATGTGATTCAGGGGAAATCTAATGCGGGTCAACGAATCCATATACATCTATACACACATTCTTCTAACACATGTTATAAATATACCTGATACTAAATAAAACTAAATATACATTCTTAAAAAATATAATGCATTGAAATGGGGTTAAGAATAATATGGAAAAAAATTCACCACATTGATGCCCAAGTTATCTCTAGTAAAAATATCCATGATATCATTTTTAGAATCCCCACATTTATTGGACATATACAAACATGAGCTTCCATTGAAAACACATAATGATCTTCCATCAAATTTGAATATCTTGACAATCTTCCAAGACTACTAGAATCTGTATCTGATGTCAGAGCCATTTTAAATTGTTGTGGTCTATATAATATTTCATTACCTTTGAAGTATTCACATAAAAATAAATAGAAAAATATATTATTTCAAAAAATTTAAAACAAATTTAATAAAAAAATAGAATATATTACAGAAGTACCTCTATGGTAATGAGTTGCATAAGTTTGGATGACCAAATTAAAAAATGGCTGATATTATGTCCATATTTCATCACCTCATCCATAGGTAATCATACTCGAGCTATTCTATCAATAATATCCTATACAGTAACCCTATGATTCTCTACCTCTGACTATTGATGATTAACTATATCTCCTATTCACTAAATGTGACTATATACCACTATATTATATTGAGGATCATCAATATAAAACTTGCAATAAGTAGGATGATACAATGAAGGAGTATGAAAAAATGGGGTTTGTAAGATGAGGTGGGGGAGTAGGAGCTACGGGTGGAGGTGGATGATAAATAACAGGGTCTGCAAGGGGAGGTAGAGGAGCAGGAACTGTAGTATGAAATTTTCTTTTCATGTCTGCAAAAATAGACTGTACTGACCCTCTAATCTTTTTCTCCATCGTCAAATTAATATTATGAACTTCAACTTCCAAGGATTCTATTTTTTTATAAACACTCTTAACGGAATAAGTTGAAGAACCTGGAAACACTTTTCTTACCGACACACCCGTCAGATATCATCATACACGACTAGGATGTCTGGTCTTTCCCAACATGGCAGATAAAATATCTAGCCTCCCAGTAGCAATAAATTATCCTTGTGTGCCTTTCTCCTCAAGAGAATCCTGTATTAATTAATTGAACATTTCTATAATGATTAAAATTATATAAAGAATATAGTTAACTTAAATAAATAATGTAAATATCTTACAGTCCTCTCATTAATTATTCTCGAATAATTTGAATAATATTTCCCCTTTTTTCCATCCGAGCACTCTTCCATTTTTCATGTCTGGATGGAGGGGATGGAGGGGAAACCTCTCCAGAGCATGAAGGCATAACTCTCAGTTTTTTTTGTAATTTTTCCACCATCATTTGTTCTACCAATAATGTATACCCTCCCCGAGATAAACTATGAGGGTTTATATTTTTGTATTGGTTCTTCTGATGAGATTTTCTTGTTTGTTATAAATTATGAATAATAAATCATTTAAAAAACATTAATAAGAGCATTTATATAAGAATGCTTATAAAATATTACATTACCCTTACAAAAAATGAATCTTTTCATATAATTTCATCACACTGTGTCCATGTCTCTTCGTCTATGAAATGATATATATGACATTGATTTTCATGACTCCTACGACCAAAAATGAAATTAGATGTGAGGGTTGTTTTGAAATCCCTCCATCTCCTAGCTGCCATCGATATTCATTTCTTCCTAATTCCTATAATGTCATGAATATCAAATGTCATCTAATAAAGAATAGGTAAAACATATTATACTATAAACATTTAAATAATATTAAAACAATATTAAATGAACTTACCAAAATCATCTCCCACAACTGAGCTATTATCTCTTTGTCTTCACTTCTACGATCATCGTACAAAAGGGATAATTTTCTCTTACACTTTATTGAGACAGACCTCTAAAAATATTTTGCATTTGGACCTCTAGTCATATCATTCTCATCAAACTCATTGAGTATCCTTCGGTCCTACATATGGGCAACTGATAATTTTGTGAACGTTTTCACCCATGTTTACCAACTCTTGATCTCTTCTTTGTCATTATGGGAGCACATGAGGAAGATTTTGGAACATCAAGATGAGTATTTTAATGTTCTTCCCCAGAGGTATTATCATTTTTCTCATCTCCATAATCATGTGTTTGATCAACTGATTGATCTTTCATTATCCTATAAATCAAAAAAACCAACATTAGTTCACAAATATAAAAATTTTAATACTACAATACTAATGTAAAAAGAAAATGGAACGTTGAACTAAGTTTCATAATAGAAAACATGGTTAATATGTTAAGAATGCCAAACAATGGTAAACATGGTAAAATATGGTAAACAAGGTCGTGTCATTGTCATTAAACAAAATCAAAAAATATATAAGTTAGGTGAAGGTAAAATATGGTAAACTATGGTAAAGATGGTAAACATAGAAAACATGGTACATATGGTAGACATAGTAAACATGGTAAACATGGTAAACATGGTAAACATTGTAAAGTAACTATCATTCAACAAATATAATAGATATATAATTTATGTAATGGTAAACATGATAAACTAAACTAAACAATAATAAAATGAACAAAAACTTCTATAAATTTGATTTAATACACATTTTAATGAACAAAAAAATTACCATATCAAACATTTAATGGAAATTATTAATGTAAGAAAGAAATAAACATATGTTACCTATAATATTAGGAATGTTCAAATGAATTGTTTTCCCCAATTTTCTCATCATGATCATTCCTTATGGAGAAAACCATGTCTTCAACATGAAATCATCATTATGTTATTCAAATATTTACATGGCAGTAGGGATATAACATAAATCGACATCTTTATTAAGTTGATCTTCACCAACAAATTGTTTTTCCCTTGTAAAACAACAGACCACTACATATCTGATTAATCAATTACATAGAAAATCTATTTTGTATGTGTTTATATTATAAAATAATATGATTTTTCTTCCAATCTATTCAGATTAACAATAGTCATTCCAAATTAATCGTTCATGACACTATTGATACCGATAAACCATTTTTAGTTAAAAACAAGAATATTAATTATAATTTAATCTACCTCTCATATTTCATCAAGGACAACATAATATGCAGTTAATAAAGAAATTTCCTTTTTTATTTAGAACTCAAAAAAAGGATTTCCTTTGCAAACACCAATGCACCACTATTCTGAACTGTACTTTTGTTATCCTAAGCTTTCTAATGAAATGTATAGCCATTAATGTCATAACCTAACAATGTAATCACATTTAAACATAAACCACAAACTAACCAAATTAATGTCTCTCATACATATGATCTATAAAGAAATGTCTTTTAAAACCATGACAAAAAATTTTTGTTGCACTCATTCAAAATAAACATTTATTTCTTCTTTGGATGACTATGTTTTAACTCATTAATATGAAATGTGATATACATTTGAGCACAAACTGTGTTATAGAAGATGTATATTTATAACTTCTTCATCTATTCAGCTGACAATGATTTCACTTTCAAGCCTCGAATCCCCTTTCCCTCACTGTTAACTCGTTCATTGTGAGATGGAGGCAAACCTATTTTCTTTGCCGTAGCCAAGTAGCTCATAAAAAACTCAACAACCACCACAGAAAAATCCTTTTCAATAATAGATGCTTCATGTCATTATTGATTCTTATCATAACCCCTCAATATATTCATATACCTTTCAAAAGTATACATCCAATGAAGATATATAGATCCACAAAGCATTATTTATTAAACCAGATGAATCATTAAATGCACCATTATATCAAAAAAAGAAGTAGGAAAATACAATTACAATTGAAAAATTATAGAAATTGCATCCTTTTAAAAAATGTTAAAACCATTCATATCAATCAATTTATTTCAAATTTAATTAAAAAAATAATACAACTTCATTATATTTATTCTGACATGGATGGGAATTATTCTGTGCAATAAAACATGTATAATTTGTTGCATCATGATGTGAAAATCATGAGATTTCATACCTATCAACATAAAATCCTTCAAAGAGACAGAACTTTTTACATTTGTAGAATAACCTTCAGGAACATTGATATCATGAAGACACAAACAGTAGCTATTTTTCCCCCTCTTAGATAATTAATGTCAAGCTGGGGGAGGAAATGTCTGTCTTCCATTAGGAGTGGGAGCTAACTCCAAACATATTCCCTTTGATAGTAAGTGTAATCATTCATTCAACCCATCTTTTGTATTTCCTTTAATATCATGAAATGATCCGATGAAATTATCACTGATATTCTTCTCCACATGCATGACATCAATATTATGTTTCACTTCATTATATCTCTAATATGGTAACTCAAAAAATATTGGCATTTTCTTCCAAATATGTCTATCATTACGGGATTTTTGTGTCTTTCCCATTGTCACATCAAGGGTTTCCACCCTCTCCAATGACTAATTAGGGGATAATGGTTTTGGACCCATATCAAATTCTTTTGAGTCATTTAATTCCTTTTTTAGTCTTCTATAATGGTGATCGATAGACAAAAACTTTCGATGACCCATGTACTCTATTTTCCTGCAATGATGCAATTGACAAAATGAAGCCTATTGTTCACAAATTCGACATGCTTTATGCCCCTTAACACTATATCCAGACAAATTTCCATATGCTGGGGAGTCATTTAATGTAAACATAAGCACTACATGTAGTTTAAAATATATTATTTTATAAGAATCAAACACCCTAATACCAACCTCCATATAAATTTTCAAATCATCAGTCAATGGTGACAAGAAAACATCAATATCATTTCTGGGTTGCTTAGGTCTAGAGATCATTGTACTCAAAATGAAATATTTTTTGTTTATAAAAACATCAATATTGAGGTTGTAAATTACCAATAAAACATGCCCTAAACTATGTGTGCTATTGAGGGTTCGGTATGGATTCATTCCACTTGTGCACAACCCTAGTTTGAGATTTCAAATTTCAATTCCAAATGAATGATACTACACGTCAATTTTCTTCCATTGTGGACAATTAGCTGGATGACGTATTTTTCCATCACATTGCCACTCATCAGCATTCCATCTTTTCATTTTTCATCATGTGAATTAGAAAATAAATGTTTGAAATGATAAATTTTAGGAAGACACCAAAATATATTGGAAGGTTTCATTGTAATCTTCACATCATCTGATGAAATTTCTTTCAACTTATACTGTGATGTCTCACATTTAGGACACTCTGACCAAAATTCATATTCCTTCATATATATCATATATTCATTCATACATTCATATATTTTCTTGTGTCCCAATCCCGTCGTGTATAATATTTTCATAGCCTTATAATGTGAATCTGGAATATCATTGTCTTTTGGAATAATTCCTTTCAACAATTTTAGCAGCTCTATAAAACTTTTGTTACTCCATCCATGTTTCATCTTCAGGTTAATCAATATTAACACCACATAAAAACTATAAAATCTATACAACCCAGATGCAATGGTTTTTAAACATTACAATATAGACACGCAACTATTGGTTCTATCTCAATTTGTTCTGCTGCAATATCATGGATCCTTTCTTTAATTTCATCCGAGTTACCATCTTGAAAATCATCATCATTAGTAGATATGACATTCTGCCCTTTTTCAACCATGCCAAATCCAAGGGATGCAACTCACATTAAAACCATGAAAAATCAGAAGATCTTCGCTCTCTCTACTTTTTATCTTCATCATATTCAAACATTTCACGCATGGATTGAAAAAATATCACTACTTGGAACATTTCATTTAGAAAATTCCAAAAAGGTGTCAACTCCTTCCACATATTCATTACTCTGTCGATGTTTCATAACCCAACATCGACTCATTATGACCTATAACAAATATCAAAATTACACATCTATTTAAGTTAATAAAAATAAATATTTATATAAAAAATATCATATTATTATTGTAAAAAAATATGAAATATAAAACCAATATATGCATATTTTAAAAAAATATGTTTGAAAATAATTTTAAAAAGAAAATATAGGTAGATATCATAGTTTTAAATTCATCTTGGATCCTTTCTTCAAAATGTACACAAAGAATACATCCGGATGCAATTGGATACCAAATTCACCCTTCTGTAAAAAATAAATATGAAGAGTAAATATTAAATTATATATACATTCACTACTGAAAATTACACATATCCCAATGATTTGAAACCATTGGGATCGCCACTGAAACCATTGGAATAAAATACCCCAACGTTTTCACACACCATTGGCATGATGGTCATTGTAATATCCCTATACCAATGATCATACAAGAACCATTGGTATATACTACCTGAAGTTAAAATATTCCAACGTTTCCAAAGAAACTATTGGGATATATATATACTAAAGGGTGTCGAAGGGATTAAGGGTTGTCCAAGGTGGGTGGTGGGGCTGTCCAAGGGGATAAGTATTGTCCACAGGGGTAGGGGTTGTCTAGGGCGTCCTAGGGGGTAGGGGGTGTCCATGGGGTAGGGGTTGTCCCTATGTGTTTCATTTAAATAAAAGATTCATTTGTGGCTAATTTGAAATACAGGAAAATAAACATAGTCTTTCTAAAAATAATCTTCATGAAAACATTTAAAACCAATAATCCAATTTTTCAAAAGAGAGACACCAAAAATAGGGAGCATAATCAATAATGGCATAATGAGGGCATTGGGTAAGCGGTATTCCAATAACCAAACCAGATGAGGAACCTATATTATCCTCCGAGAATAGACAAGTTCCAGAGAACATGGTAATACCTAGAATCTTAAGGGAAAATATAGAACATATTGTATCCTAATCCATCCTTTTGGCGTTCCTAATGTAATCAACCAGCCCTAATACATGAGGGGAACCATCCCTAAAGTTGAGCATGTTTATAATATGGTTCAATTAGCTAGAGCATAATTTTAAACTAGTGTAGCAAGTATTCTCGAATAATCAACTACTAATTCTAGGTTACCATGTTATGTATAAAATGGGGGTGATCTAGGAGTATCAAACAATCTAACATATATAAAGAATAAGCACAATACACACATAAGCCACACACCCACAAGAATCACCCCAGAACACCACTCCAAAGTAGTACCCTTTACATGGGGCCACAATTCATAATGGATGTCACATACCAAGGACATTACCATTCCTTTAAATAATGATAAGGAAAGAGACACATTCCAATGAGAGTTTTCCAAAGAAAAACCACTTTCTAAAAGTTCCAACCGGGAAACACCCATTCTTTAAAAAACATTTTCAAAAGTATCCCAACACACTATTTAGAAATCCATGAAATTTTAGAAACACTTTTGAAAAGGCACAACATCATTTTGAAATCATAAACTGCTTATAAGGGACAACCGAGATTTTAATCAAACATTTATAGTGTAGGGCTATGTAAAATAATTCCAAAAAATTTAATTCAATAGGAATGAAACATGATTTAATTCAATAAATCTTTCAAAAAATTATATATTTTAAAAGAGCATCAAATGAAGGTATAAAAATCAAGAAATAAATTATTCTTAAATTTAATGGCTAGTACATAGGAAAACCTACCTCAATCCAGGACACCTTCAATGATGAAAACTCAAAATGGCTTCAAGATGGTCCAAATGAGAAAATAATACCAAGAATAACCGTAACAAGAAATAACCCTAAATTTAGAAATAGAGAAATAAGAACCCTATACCAAAGGAACCAATGAAGATGAACTACAACGAAGAAAAAGGGAGAAGAAATAAGAGGGAGAAGGAGGATATTATATGGAAAACCACCCCCAAACTTGTTGAAACCACTTGGAATCTCCTATGGAAGGAGTTGAGGGGAATATATAAGATGGGGAGGATACTATTAGGGTTTCATGTTCCAAATGGGGGAGAAAGATGCGTTTTGGTGTTAAAATTCGATAGGGGAAATGGTGAAAAAACATTTTTTAAGAACTCTGGCACTACGCACAGTTAGGTTGCACCCCCTAGACACCCCACACCCCCCTTAACAGCACCATGGACCCCTCTTGACACCGTCCAACCCCCCTGGACACCCACCCCCCAGATACCCCCACCCTGTTGGACAACCTAGTCACCCCCTGGACCCCCCACCCCCCACGACACCTGCCACTTCCCTTGGACACCACCCCCCACAGCTACCCACTTGGACACCCCCCTGGACACCCCCACCCCCTGGACAGCCCCCTCACCCCCTTGACACCACCCCACACCCCCTGGACTCCCATACCCCATTGGAATGTCCCCTCACCCCCCAGACACCACACCCACCCCTACCCCCTGTAGAGCCCACTCACCCCCATGGACACTACCCCCACCCCATAGACACCCCTACCCCATTAGAAATCCCCCCCACACCCTTGGACACCACTCCCACCACCTACCCCCTAGACATCCCAATCACCCCTGGACACTACCCCAACCCCATCCACCCCCATAGATATCCCCACAGCCCTCTAGACAGCCCCCACCCCATGGAGAGCCCTTATCCCTCTGAATAGCATCACCCCATGGACACCCCCACTGTAATGCCCTGACCGTAGTTACCCAGAGTCGGTGCATTATTACATAACATTGGCATGATCACAAGAAAGATAAAGTCTCTAATGAACGATTAGTTTAGTAGCCTTGGAATTAATTGATACATTAATAAAGTTTACATTACATCCTATAATGAAAACTACAACATTATAATCTCCATAGTCCACACTCTTATCCTCTCATACTATCCCTTCAGGTCATTCATAAATTACTTCTTCACATCCTAGGAAAAATAAAACATAGAAAATGGGTGAGCTCAAATGCCCAGTAAGGATCATAATATAGCAGAAACTTTTATAAATAAGAATAAACATTTAAAGAAATGTATAACTAAAACAAAATCCTTTTAAACATGAACTTCAACATAGTATGGAAAAAATAAAATGAAATAATTCCATTTACTTATTCACATGGATATTCTACTAATCGAATTTTCACATGCAATATCAATAACCACTTTCATAATGATGGAATGCATAATGCCAGACTATCATAACCACATAGCCAATGCCTTGTGCCAAGACTACAAATAAGAATTTGCCAAGGACTTGTGCCAAGACACTAGTTTGTCTCATGAGACCTACCAATGCATCGAGGAGCTATAGCAGGCTCCACCTGTCACATACTAAGTTCAATTCATTCCTCATATGAACAGGTTTAAACATAACATAAACATTCGTATTAAAACTAGCTTACGAAATGTCAATACTTTAACCACAAACCATGAATGGTATAAAAATAGCACATCCACATTCGAAAAAAACTCATTCGATGCAATATGGAAGATTTTGTTCTATCAGATTAACATCAATCGATAATAATGAATGATATTGACGTAGATGAAAATAACCATCAAAAATATTTGAGAGAAATATCCCCCTTTTCGTGAAATCATTTATAATCCCACTATTTGCCAAGAATCCATATAAAATATATTTTAGAATCAAAGTGTCCCATACCACATTGAAACACATAAAATGAATTTTTATTTGAAAACATTAATGTCCATATAAATAAAATCCTTTAAACCATTTTTAAAACATGGACATTAATGAGCAATATTTAGAAGAATAAGACTTTAAAACATTTAAAAAATGTATTTTAGTTAGAGTTTCTAACCAAAAGAGAGACACTTGAATACAAATAATTGAGGTAATCAAAACATTGTAATACCATGATAATAAAGGGATTCATGATATACTATGTCAATGTACATTATATACACCACATAAAAGTGATTTGGTGTATAACAGCAAAGAAGTCTCAATGGAATGTATATTGAGATGAATTCTCTTATAAAGACCATATCCTTAGGTTAAGGACAAATCAAAGACATAATTATGTGTGAAAAATATAAATAAACTCAATATGATTGGATATTTAGTGTAAATCAATCAAATGACATTCACACATATTTTTGTAAAAACAACACCAATGAATTGGATATTTAACTCAACAAATAGAGATTGAGTTAAAATTACTCTTGTCATGTTCAAATCGATGACTTAGGAATTTATCAATGGAGTGATTATGTGTATAAAAACTATATCCATAGAAAGGGGAGTGGAAATTATGACATAATCAAATGAATTGTGATTCCACACATAATCTTGGAGAAAAGTAATCAATGAAGTATTCCTAAAGCCGAATGAGTGGAAATTGAAATTTCAAATTTCCTTATCCATTTGGTAACTTATGAAACATGCACCCATGAAAGAAGGATCATAGAATGATTATTTAAATACACATAAATTAAATTATATTACACAATGAATACAATCATGGGCAGTACTCACACCACATGCAATAAATAATTGGTGAACAATGGAAATCTCATGGAATTAAAAGTGAGATAAGAAACCCCTTACTTTGTACTTTTTCCTTGGTCGAAGGTAGGTTAACCTCCTATATAATTGTTAAAAAGTTTTTATTGAATTATACAAGAATAATTTGTAAGAATGGTATAGAGTAAGAGGTTTCCAACCTCTGATACCAATTGTAGGATCGAAATATAATATGAGATGCTCAATATACAAGAGGGGGGGTGAATTGTATACTTTAAAAATTCCTTTGGAACCTTTAAAGTTAGTTATGAATAACTAGAGTTTCCTTAAGAAAAGGAAAGGCTAAGTTTAACAAAGTTAAACTAAGTAAATTCACAACACCTCTAACACCGAACTGAACTTGGAAAGGGATTCCTAAAGTAGGTTCCGGAAATATGGTTCCGGAAATTGAAACTTAACAAAAGTTACAATATGAGATTCTACCTTAAAGCGTATAGAATCTAAACTTATCAGAGTAAGTAAGGAAGTATAAGAAAGTTATACTTTCCTTAAGATACAAATTACAGCGGAACAAAACAAGTAGTAAAACTACTAGTAACAAGATAATAGTCTTTTAACCCAAAGAGAAGGGTATCCAACAACCTTGGATAAAGGTCCCTTGATTTATACTTTCAAGCAAGTCTGTCTTACCCACACCAGGGTAAGCCCTCGATACAAAGATCGGAGTCTCTGTTTTGCTATTCCCGCAAGCCCTCAACTTTAAGGTAGTTGGCAACCTCTGTCTTCCTCAGCAAGGAAGTCCTCGATCTTTAAGGTAGTCGGCAACCTCTGTCTTTCTCAGCAAGAAAGCCCTCGATCTTTAAGGTAGTCGGCACCTCTGTCTTCCTATCCTCGGAAGCCCTCGAATGTAATCACCAACATTCGGAGTCGCACGAAGCTTTGAGAGTTTATAAGAGACTCTCTCTCTAGAAATCACTTCAACAGCATGTATGCACAAAGTCCAAATTGTTCATCCATCCGTTGCTCATCAGTCTCGAGCTCTTTCAAATGAGCTCCTATTTATAGGTAAGGTCGGCTCCTCTCCAACGGTCATATTTTCCTTAAAGTTCGGAGGGACCTGTACACGTTTCACTTAGACAACGGTTAGTTTATAATAAAATGGACGACATCATTTTATAACAAGGTAAGTGTAATAGAATGTACGACATCTTTTTAAACTCTAACATAAAGGTTCGGAATAGAAATTTCGGAGTGAAAGTTCGGAGTGAATGAATTCAGAGTGTATAAAACAATGATAATCAGATTCTGTTTAATAGGTGAATTCGGAATGAGAATTCGGAATTGGAATTCGGAATAGGAATTCGTCATCAGAAATCGTAATGAGAATTCATCATCAGAATTCGTAATGAGAATTTATCATCAGAATTCGTAATGAGATTTCGTCATCAGAATTCGTAATAAGAATTATTTATCAGAATTCATAATGAGAATTCGGAATGAGATTTCTTCATTAGAATTCGTAATGAGAATTCTTAATTGGAATTCGTAATGAGAATTCTTCATTGGAATTCGTAATGAGAATTCTTCTTCAGAATTCGTAATGAGAATTCGGAATGGGATTTCTTCATTAGAATTCGTAATGAGAATTCTTCTTCAGAATTCGTATCCTGAATCTGGAATAGAACTAAGTCAGAATTCATATCCGGAATTCGGAATGAAACTTCCTTATAGTTTTTGTCCAGAACCTAATCCTAAAAACAGAATGCTTTTATATCAAAGTTTTTATGACTCCGAGAAAGTGAATCCGAATCTCACACTTAAGAAAAATATTAATGAAAATATGATAAGGATAATTTTTCTTATAAAAGTGATTTTCCTTAAGAAAGCAATTTTCCTTATAAAAGCAATTTTCCTTAAGAAATCATTTTTCCTTATAAAAGCGATTTTCCTTAAGAAAGCATTTTTCCTTATAAAAGCGATTTTCCTTAAGAAATCATTTTTCCTTAAAGATAAGGTGTTTGTGATTTTCAAAACAAGAAGGAATGGAAAAGTCATAAGGAAAACCTTATTGACTCAACAATCTCCCCCTTTTTGGAAAGCACAAACATCCTTACGAAAAATCTATTCTAATAAAGAAACACATTAAAGCTTATCTCCCTTGGTTTAAAAAAAATAGATGAATACGACTAACTCCCCCTTAGGATTTGAAACTCTAAGGATCGTATTCATATTTCCGGAGTGATGTTTCTTTAAGAAAAACTCCCCCTTAAACAAACTCTTATTAGAGTTCTTTTTCCTTGGGTATTTTCCTTTCTCCCCCTTTGAAAAACTCTTATTAGATTTCCTCTTTTTCTTAAGGATCTTTTCCTTCTCCCCCTTTGTGATTTTCAAAAAGAATTTGAGGGAATGGAAAAAAAATAACAAAGTACCTGAAAAGATTAGTAACGACAGCAATAGAAACAACAAGCACAATTATCATTATATTTGAAATGTCAGCAACAAAAACAGATTACAACAAAAAGATCGGATTGGTCATTTCGGATCTTTCTCCTTCGACATGAGCCCCTTGAGAATTGTCTTGATCTTCTTGAGGTCCTTATGATCTTCTTCTGCTTGCTTTTCTAAGGAAACTATTCTTGCTGACTGAGCTTCAATGATTTCTTCCTGAGCCTTCAACTTTTCTTCCTGAGCTTCCATTTTCTCTTCCTGAGACTTTATCCTTTCTAGAAAATTGATCCGATGATCTCTTTCAGATTTCCAATTCTGAGAAACAGAATTGAGCTTTCCATTCAGATCTCTTACTTCCTGACTCCGAATGTTCTTTTCTTCTGTCAATTTCTCATCGAATGATGCAGTCATCTCATGAAACTTCTTGTCCTCGGTTTGAAAAGCATCCTTAACATTCTCCTGAAACTCATCCAGCAACCTCATCTCTTCCACATTCTTCTTCGACCAGCTAGTCATCCTTTTGCAAGATCTTTTATGGGCTTCGTAACCAATAAAGAAATTTTTGAACTGGGCTTCTATCTCAACACATTTATCCATAACCATGGATACGGAGTCGGTTTTCTGATTCATCGTATGTTGAAGCATCTGGAATCTAGAGTCTATACTGGAGAAGGTCGGAATGGTTCCCACCAACTTCTTCAAGGACTGAACAACAAAATCGTGCCCCAACGATGATGACTCCGAATCAGAAATCTTGCTAGGAGAATTTTCTTCCTCAATAAGCTTCAACTTCCTCTTAGAAGAACTACCAGTTTCCTTCCTCATCTGCTTTTCTGAACTCGGGGTATCAGCAAGAATTTGCTTTCCCTTATCTTTTTCCGGAATTGAAACCTGTTCCGGAGATCTGTTCTCACTATCAGATACTTGAACAATTTTATCTTCCTCATCAGCAACTTCTTGAACATTGTCTTCTACGTTACCCATCTGAGAAGCATCAAGTAAAATATGTTCTTGACAAGTAACTTCTTCTTCTCCCTTTTCTTCTTCCATTGCAGGAGTAGCAAGCTTTGAAGATTGAGCTTCAGATGTTCGGAGCGAGAGGTGTTCCGAAGGAGTTCCCTTATATTCATCTACTTGTTTGAGCACATCTCCTGTCTCACCACTTCCTTCAGCCACTTCTTCAACCTCTTCCACTTGCTCTACTTCCTCAGTAGCAACAGCCTCTTCCGGAGTTACAAGATTTCTTCCTGGAGTCTCAGGTAGAGATTCCAGAGAAAAAGATCTCGGAACGGGAATGGTTGTTGAAACCATTTCATTAAACCTTAACAACGCTTGCACAGCCTCAGCTTCTGACAACTTCTTCTTCAGCTTGTTTTCCTTAGCTTGCTTCTCAAGCTCATCATCAGCCTTTTCTTTCAGAGCCTTAGCCTCTGCAGGATCCAATCCGAACTGCGGATCTCCTTCCTTCCTCTTCTCCTTGTCATCTCTCCACTTCGCTGCAACCTCATTAGTATATGTCTTCTTCTTCTTAGGCTTAGGAGGTGCGGAATGGACTTCCTTAGACTTAGGTTCCTCAACATCGACTACCACTTCTTTCTGCTTCCTTTTCCTTACCGGCTTGGATGATTCCGGATCAGCCACTTTCGGAGTCACTTCTACTTGAGGAGGTAGATCAATAAACTTCCCTGACTTCTTATTAAAAGCTATATTCATTCTCTTAAGAGTGGCATCACTGAGCAACATGATCTTACAAACTTTCGGCTTAGAACTGCAAGCCACCTTGAAGGATTCTAGGCACCGAACTATCAGCTTCGACAATATTGCTGGGTACATCACTATCTGAGCTCTCAGATTCCCCTTCTTCAAATTATCAATGTTGAGAAGAATATGCTTCATCAAGTTGAACTTTCTTAGATTTGTCAAGAAATCCAAGATGTATATCTCACTCTTCTTCAAGCTATCCTTATCTCCTTTTCTCGGTACAATAAGCCCTTGCACCCATAACTCCAGAATCCGGAAGTTTGTAGAAAGACTTGCAATTTACGGAGCCTTGTCATCATCCAATCCGAGAATTTCTAAGGCTTTCTCCTTGTTGAAACTACCCAAATAGTCTGGCAGAACGTGCGAGATAAACTCAACTTCACCTTCATAATTCAACCCTACCAAGCTTGCAGCCTTGGTGTAAGATAGCTTATATGTCTTGCCATACGATTTAAAGGAAAACTTCTCTCTATTATCTTCCATGAAGAAAGCAACTGACTCATAAAACTCGACAAGCAAGTCAGAGTAGACTTCATCTTGGTTGCCGGTTTTTGATACCGCAACATCTTCCCAGCCATTCAGCTTGATATTTTTTTATATAATAGAATCATAGTTGCTGAAGAAATTTGGATGAACTAACCGTTCTCTATAGACTAACCACTGTGAAATGGGCTTAGTTGAAGACATTTCTTGAGAAGCTAACTCTGCAGACATTCGGATTAGAAGTCTCTGAGAAGTTCGGAACTGAGAAGGCTGAAGTTCGGAATGGCCTTAAATCAGAGAGTCAGAGCTTCAGCACGCAAAAGCTTGAAATCGATGTGGGACGATAAAATAGGGTCCCCTTTATATAGGCAATGGAATGACGGTTCAACTTCCTCGGTTGATCTAACGGTTTAGAAAGATCTGAGATCTGATCTAACGGTTGAAAGCTTGAATCCGATCTTTTTGAGGTTTTATTAAAACAAAGATTTAAGAAAACTATAATCCGAAAACATAATATAAGAAACTGCCAGCAAGAAAAATATGATTACGAAAACTTCAGTAAGGAAATCATACCTTTCGGATTAGCTTAGGAAAGTTATTCGTAATGGGTAATATAAAGACGACTACGAAAAATTCAATACGAAAAAGTAAATACGAAAAGGTAAATACGAAAAACAAAACTTGGTACGAAAATCTGGTTATGAAAGTCCCAGTACGAAAGTTGTACATTCCGGAAATTTTCAATACGAATACTTTCATTCCAGAAGTATTGAAAATATCCATTCTGGAAAATGGTAGTTCCGAAAGTTCCATTCCGGAAATTTTCGTTCCGAAAAATTTGAAAACAAATTTTGAAAAACTTTGTTAAATAAACAAACAAATGTACTCCCCCTATGAAAAGGAGTTTATTACTGTAAGGAGATTTTTCCAACAGAAAGTTAATTAAGGAAGATTACCTTACGGTTATCATTCCTAACTTCTATTTAATATATTCAAATCTATCAGAAGGTAATGATTTTTTGAAAATATCAGCAAGTTGATCATGCGTTCCGATAAACTGAAGAATAATGTCTCCTTTAAGTGTGTGATCCCTAAGAAAGTGATGCCTAATATCTATGTGTTTTGCACGGGAGTGATGTGCAGGGTTTTTACATAGGGCAATGGCACTTGTGTTATCACACAAAATTTGAGTTTTAGTAAAACTCAAGCCATAGTCTGTGAGTGTGTGTTGCATCCACAACACTTGTGCACAACAACTTCCAGCTGCTACATATTCAGCTTCAGCAGTGGAGAGTGCAACAGAATGTTGCTTCTTGCATGACCAAGAAACTAATGAATCTCCTAAGAAATGACAAGTTCCGGATATACTTTTCCTATCCATTCTACATCCACCAAAGTCAGCATCAGAAAAGCTTTTTAAAACAAAATCATTTCCAGAAGTATAAAATAATCCTAGATCCATGGTTCCCTTAAGGTAGCGAAAAATTCTTTTTACTGCCTTTAAGTGAGATTCCTTAGGATTGGATTGATATCTTGCACATAACCATACAGAAAACATTAAGTCTGGTCGACTAGCTGTTAAGTAAAGTAGACTTCTGATCATACCTCTAAAAGATGTTTGATCTACTGGTTTCCCAGCTTCATCAAGATCTAAAGAGTTTGAGGTACCAATGGGAGTACTTATACTCTTAGTGTTGTCATAACCATACTTTTTAAGAAGATCTTTAATATACATATGTTGAGATATGTAGGTTCCTTCTGGTTTTTGAGAAATTTGAAAACCAAGGAAAAATGTTAACTCACCCATCATACTCATTTCAAACTCAGATTTCATTAGACTAGCAAAGGAGTCAGTCAAAGATTGCTGAGTTGAACCAAATATAATGTCATCAACATAAATTTGAACAATCAAAACATTTTTCTTATCTTTCTTTATAAAAAGGGTTGGATCTGCATTTCCCTTAACATAGTTATTTTGAAGCAAAAATCCAGTGAGTCTATCATACCATGCTCATGGGGCTTGTTTAAGGCCATACAAAGCTTTGGTAAGTCTAAAAACATGATCTGGATATTTTGTATCTTCAAAGCCAGGAGGTTGTTCAACAAAAACTTCCTCTTGAACATAACCGTTAAGAAAAGCACATTTCACATCCATTTGAAGTAGTTTGAAATTAAAGAATGCTTCATAGGCAAGTAGAATACGGATAGATTCAAGTCTAGCTACTGGAGCATAGGTTTCTTCATAGTCTATTCCTTCTTGCTGATTATAGCCTTTAGCAACAAGTCTAGCTTTATTTCTAACAATGACTCAATTTTCATCACATTTATTCCTGAAAACCCATTTTACTCCAATAACAGAAGTTTCCTTAGGTCTTTCAACCAAGGTCCAGACTTTATTCCTTTCGAATTCATTTAGTTCATCTTGCATTGCTTTGATCCAATCATCATCACCTAAAGCTTCATCAGTGCTTTTAGGCTCTAATAGGGAAAGAAATTCTAGATGTTCTACTTCATTTCTTAAGGAACTTCTAGTCCTTACAGGTTGATTTACATCACCAATGATACTATCACTGGGATGATTCTTAAGAAACACCTGATTTGGGTTTTGTAAAACCTGTTCATCAACATAAGGTAGAAAGTCTTCTGGGGTAAATGTTTCAGAAGTATCTTCTAGAACAATTTCCTTATCAGAAGGTTCTTCTATCAAAGGTTGATAATCAGTTTTTGAAAACACATCCGAAGATGTAGGTTGGGAGGTTTTAAAAACAAAAGGATCTGATTCATCAAATTTTACATGTACTGTTTCCTCAACAGTACAAGTATTTTTATTAAAAACTCTATAAGCCTTAGAGGTTGTGGAATAACCTAAGAAAATTCCTTCATCAGACTTTGGTGCGAATTTATGTAAGTTATCTTTAGTATTCAAAATTAATACTTTGAAACCAAAAACCTTGAAGTAGGAAAGTCTAGGTTTTCTACCATTCCATAACTCATAAGGTGTTTTATTAAGAAAAGGTCTAATCAAAACTCGATTTATAGTATAACAAGCAGTACTTACATCTTCAGCCCAGAAATGTCTAGCAATAGAATATTCACTCAACATGGTTCTAGTTATCTCTTGAAGAATTCTATTTCTTATTTCAACTACACCATTCTATTGAGGAGTTCTAGGTGCTGAAAAGTTGTGAGTAATACCTTTCTTACTACAAAAAGTTTCAAAATCTGAATTTTGAAATTCTCCTCCATGATCACTATGAATAGTTTTCAATGGAAGGTTTTTCTCATTTTTAACTTGAGCTCTAAAACTTTTGAAATAAGAAAAAGCTTCAGATTTATTTGCTAGAAAATAGACCCAAGTAAATCTAGTGTAATCATCAACTAGAACAAACACATAGTATTTGCCTCCAATGCTTCCAGTTTGTGTTGGACCAAAAAGATCCATATGCACCAACTGTAATGCATCGGTTGTTGAGACTTCACCGATTGACTTAAAACTAGATTTATGTTGCTTGCCATATTGACAAGGATCACAAACTTTAGAAGAATCAAATCTAAGCTCCGGTAGATCCTTAACAAGTTTCTTCCTAGAGAGTTTACATAGGTTTCTAAGATTACAGTGTCCTAATCTTCTATGCCATAACAAAGAGTGATCTTCCATTGCACTTAGGCAAGGTAAATCTTGGCTTCTTAGGTCTTCTAAGTTTAAGGTGCAAACATTCTCTTGCCTATTGTCTGAGAGAATAAATTCTTCCTTTGAATTGTGAACTAAGCATTTATCATTCCTAAAATTCACAAGGTAACCTTCATCACATAACTGACTTATGCTTATGAGGTTGTGCTTAAGACCTTTAACAAAAAGAACATTTGAAATCAAAGTTTTACCTAAAAGAACAATATTACCAATACCAACAATCTCTCCCTTAGCATTGTCTCCGAAAGTTACCTTTCCTCCTTTCGTTTTGATAATCTTTTCAAAAAAGCTTTTGTTACCAGTCATGTGCCGGGAACATCCACTATCCATGTACCAAATATTGTTGCTGGAACTTTCTTTATTTTCCTGAAATTAAGAACAAAGTTAGATTTTCGGAATCCAAACTTGTTTGGATCCGAGATTTCCAGACAATAAAATTTTTGGTACCCACATTTTCTTAGAAAAATAAGCTTTATGAAAACCTAAGGATTGGGTTTTGTTTAAAGAACAATTTCTTGCCCAGTGACCACCACATTGACACTTGGTACAAAATGGGGCACTTTGAGGAACAAAATAATTGTTGCTGAAAACAGGTTTTGCTTGGGTATAACCAAATCCGGATTTATTTCTTAAAGGTCGTATTTGAGAATACATCTTATCAAAATTTTCCTTACCATGGGTAAAGTTTGATAAACACTTCTTTAAGGAAAAAATTTCGGACTTGAGTTTTACAACCAAGTTTTTATCCTCAAAATCATTAGTTTTGGAACTAGAGTTAGGCTCGAAAACATTTTTATTAGAAATTACTTTTTCTAATTCTTTAGAAAGTTTGTTCTTCTCAGAACTTACTTCCTCAAGATTTTTTGAAATATTTTCAAAATCAGCATTTTTCTAATCAAGATCTTTAGAAAGATCTGATATCTCTTTACTAAGAATATAATTCCTAGAATTTGCCTTATCAAGTTTCTTGTTGAGTTTGGAATTCTCAATCTTAAGAAGTTCAGCAAACCTAGAGACTTCTTCAAAAGTAGGTAAAGTATTTTCCTCATCAGAAGATGATTCTTCATCAGAAGAGGTATAATACTTACTATCATTAGGATTTAAGGAAACATTAGTCAATGATTCAGCATTTCGTACCTTAGCCATAAGACAATGATTTTCAATAGGTAATCTGGCTATAAGACCATGATTCTTCTGTCCTGAAGATTCATATTCAGAAGATTCATCTGAAGAGTCACCACCACTGGCACTCCAGGTGTCATTAGCTTTCAGAACTTTCTTAGCTTTGGCTTTGTAATACTTCTTCCTATTCTTGTCTGAATGCCTTTCCTTCCTTTCTTTCTTTCTGAGCATAGGGAAATCTGGTCTAATATGTCCAGCTCTTTTACATTCATAACATGTAACTTCTCCATCTTTCTTATCTTTCCTATCCTTCTTCTTATACTTGGATTGAAAGTTTCTCTGTCCAGCTATCTTGTTCATCCTTCAAGCAAGATTGGCTAATTCATTTTCTGAAACTTCACTTTCACTAGATTCGGATTGGAAAATGACTTTCTTAGATTTGGATCTGGTAACTCTCTCAGGAGTCTTAGCTTTCATCTGATTTGAAGTTGAAGTAAAAGCAATTGTTCCATTTCCATTCTTCTTCTTGATGTTGTCAGCATCTCTCTTCATTCTTGTCTCATGTTGTAGAAGAGTTCCAAATAATTCATCAAGAGTAATTTGAGTAACCTTCATGTTCTCATCTATAGCTGTTCTCTTGGATTCCCACTCATTGGGCATAATATCAATAATCTTGTCCACAAGAGCTTCATCATCTAAACCTTTCTCTCCCATAGATTGTAGACTGTTGACGATAGTCATAAATCTTTGTTGAACTTTACAGATAGGTTCTCCATAAGGAAAACTGAAACCATGATATTCAGCTCTAAGCATAGCTCTCCTAGTCTCAATCACCTTTGAAGTCCCAAAGTGTGTAACCTCTAACTTCTTCCATATACAGTTAGCTGCTTCACAAGAAGAAATTTGGCTATATATATTTCTGGTCATTGAACACAGTAAAGTATTGCGTACCTTATAGTTGAGTTGATATTCTTGCTTTTCCTGGTTTGTAAAGGTTCTGACTTCCTTGTCAGGAATTTTATAATCACCAGTAAGCATCACAAAGTTGTCTACTCCAGTATTGATAACAAAAGTCTTCATACGATCTCTCCAGTATTCATAGTCATTACCATCGAAGATTGGTGGCCTTGTAGGATTCAGATTGTCAATAGATCCAACATTCATTCCTGCCATACTTGAAAATAACTTGGAAACAAACTTGTTAATAGCAAAAGATTCGTAATCAAAAAGTTCGGAATGAGAAAAAATTCGGAATGGATAAATCGGAATGACAAAGTTTGGAATGAAAAATTTGAGCAAGAAAAACTTGTATGTGAGTACAAGTATTTCAGTAACCTTGGCTCTGATACCAAATGTAAGAATGGTATAGAGTAAGAGGTTTCCAACCTCTGATACCAATTGTAGGATCGAAATATAATATGAGATGCTCAATATACAAGAGGGGGGGTGAATTGTATACTTTAAAAATTCCTTTGGAACCTTTAAAGTTAGTTATGAATAACTAGATTTTCCTTAAGAAAAGGAAAGGCTAAGTTTAACAAAGTTAAACTAAGTAAATTCACAACACCTCTAACACCGAACTGAACTTGGAAAGGGATTCCAAAAGTAGGTTCCGGAAATATGGTTCCGGAAATTGAAACTTAAAAAAAGTTACAATATGAGATTCTACCTTAAAGCGTATAGAATCTAAACTTATCAGAGTAAGTAAGGAAGTATAAGAAAGTTATACTTTCCTTAAGATACAAATTGCAGCGGAACAAAACAAGTAGTAAAACCACTAGTAACAAGATAATAGTATTTTAACCCAAAGAGAAGGGTATCCAACAACCTTGGATAAAGGTCCCTTGATTTATACTTTCAAGAAAATCTGTCGTACCCACACCAGGGTAAGCCCTCGATACGAAGATCGGAGTCTCTGTCTTGCTATCCCCTCAAGCCCTCAACTTTAAGGTAGTTGGCAACCTCTGTCTTCCTCAGCAAGTAAGTCCTCGATCTTTAAGGTAGTCGGCAACCTCTGTCTTTCTCAGCAAGAAAGCCCTCGATCTTTAAGGTAGTCGGCACCTCTGTCTTCCTATCCTCGGAAGCCCTCGAATGTAATCACCAACATTCGGAGTCGCATGAAGCTTTGAGAGTTTATAAGAGACTCTCTCTCTAGAAATCACTTCAACAGCAAGTATGCACAAAGTCCAAATTGTTCATCCATCCGTTGCTCATCAGTCTCGAGCTCTTTCAAATGAGCTCCTATTTATAGGTAAGGTCGGCTCCTCTCCAACGGTCATATTTTCCTTAAAGTTCGGAGGGACCTGTACACGTGTCACTTAGACAACGGTTAGTTTATAATAAAATGGACGACATCGTTTTATAACAAGGTAAGTGTAACAGAATGTACGACATCGTTTTATACTCTAACATAAAGGTTCGGAATAGAAATTTCGGAGTGAAAGTTCGGAGTGAATGATTTCAGAGTGTATAAAACAATGATAATCAGATTCTGTTTAATAGGTGAATTCGGAATGAGAATTCGAAATAGGAATTCGGAATAGGAATTCGTCATCAGAAATCGTAATGAGAATTCATCATCAGAATTCGTAATGAGAATTTATCATCAGAATTCGTAATGAGATTTCGTCATCATAATTCGTAATAAGAATTCTTTATCAGAATTCGTAATGAGAATTCGGAATGATATTTCTTCATTAGAATTCGTAATGAGAATTCTTAATTGGAATTCGTAATGAGAATTCTTCATTGGAATTCGTAATGAGAATTCTTCTTCAGAATTCGTAATGAGAATTCGGAATGGGATTTCTTCATTAGAATTCGTAATGAGAATTCTTCTTCAGAATTCGTATCCTGAATCTGGAATAGAACTAAGTCAGAATTCATATCCGGAATTCGGAATGAAACATCCTTATAGTTTTTGTCCAGAACCGAATCCTAAAAACAGAATGCTTTTATATCAAAGTTTTTATGACTCCGAGAAAGTGAATCTGAATCTCACACATAAGAAAAATATTAATGAAAATATGATAAGGATAACTTTTCTTATAAAAGCGATTTTCCTTAAGAAAGAAATTTTCTTTATAAAAGCAATTTTCCTTAAGAAATCATTTTTCCTTATAAAAGCGATTTTCCTTAAGAAAGCATTTTTCCTTATAAAAGCGATTTTCCTTAAGAAATCATTTTTCCTTAAAGATAAGGTGTTTGTGATTTTCAAAACAAGAAGGAATGGAAAAGTCATAAGGAAAACCTTATTGACTCAACATAATTTACATTAATATGATATCATATATGATCTTTTAACATTGATTTGTTAATAATATCTTAGTATTATCGTCATTTCAGGTGTTAACTTACTCGTTTTCCTTTATATTCTTTGTCATGTATGCCATGTTTGTTATGGATATGTTGTATCTTATTCATATCCAGAATTATATCAAGTCCTTAAAAATTATTTTTAAATCATCAAATGATAATTACACTTGAATGGATATGATGGAGAATGAATCTCATCGCTTTCGTGGAGATGGTAGTCCGTACGTACGCACGAGCGACAATATCATTATTTTGATGTTAAAATAATTTATAATTGGATGGTATATCATATATAAAGAATAATTATCATGTTATATTTATTATTTAAATGAATTAAACATCATTATTATACCCATAAAAATAATAATTTATTTAATGACAATTACACCACGACGTGGAGACGGTAAGCCGTACGTACGCACGTATGATGACATGTCATTCAAAGGATGGATAGAATACTGAATATGGTTGTACCATATTTATAATAATATTATAGTATATATGAGATACTGGATTCATTATTGTATAAAGGTAATAATAATGAAAGAAGAAGTTGATGAAGAAAAGAATTTGAAAAAGGGGGGGTAAAAACATTACCTCTTCTTCGGGTTCTTCATTTTGATTTGATCAAAAGGGATCCTTAGGATGGATTTATGACCAAAATAAGGCCACTAGGTTGTAGTGAGGGAAGTGGAGAGATTATTGGGGCAGGTATTGGTTGAACCAAATGGCTTTTAAGGTGTTAAGTAATGATAAGGGGGAGTGCCCTTTTATAAGAGGGGTGAGGGGCACCTTTGGAAAAGATAGAAATATTATTTTATAATAAATTCATATTCGGTTTCTAATGGATACAAAGTTGATTATTTAATGGTTAACGTGGGGATAGGTCGAAAACCACTCAACCAATATTATTTAGACAGGTTTGGGTCATTATATTAACCTTATCATTAAGTATTAACTCTTAGTTAATTAGTTTCATTTTTACAATGTCTCTTGGTATTTTTATGTTAAATGTTTAGTAAAATTACTATATACTTCCAAGAGACCCCAAAGTGGTCCATTAATGATACAAATATCATGATATAAGTTTTTTGGCCGAACCATATATTTTTAAGAATTTAATATCAATTAATAATATAATATTTGTTTTAAAAACTCTTTTATGTCAATTTTGACACTATTTGGAAAATTGATTTTTTGTGAAACTCATAACAGAATGATTAGATAGAATAATGTCAATTAAATCAATCATAATATGTCATATGATCCTAGAAAATTAGTGTAATTCATTAAAATACTCAAATTATATTTATTTGGGTATTTATAATATCAATTATTTTATTTTTTCACTATTATGGTAATTACTGCATCATCATTGTGTCATAAATAAATTAAATTATATAATGTCTAAAAATTATAAATAAAATACCATTATGTATGATATCTTATTATCTTTCTAATGAATATTTACAATTGAATTTATCTTATGTATAACCCAATATTAAAAATGTTTTAGTACATAAACATTGATTTTAACTCTTCATTGAATTAAATAATAATAAATGTCCTAATCTAATCCATGTGGACCTAAATGATAATATTTTATTCCTAGGGTTGTTTTTGGTCGAGATAAACTTGTCCAATAGAATTAGGACATGTTTTAGGGTAATATTAATATCATTTTTACCCTTAATTACCCTATTTACATTTAACCGTGGTAAATAAAAGTAAAACGTTTTCATTCACGAAAAATTATTTTCATCTCAATGAACCACATTTTACTCCTTGATATTAACTGCGTCTCTCGGATTTTTGAAATTCCACTCATAGAAGCGGTAAAATTATGTTTCATGAAAAATTCAGTTTTTCAACTACCACTTAGTGGTTTCACAATTCATCAAAAAATGAATGTTTCCAGAAAAATACCAAAAATTAGGCCTAAGATATATTTGATATTATGAATTCAAAAATGATGTCTATTTTACAAAATTCAAAACAAATCAGCTCCATTTATTAATTTAAAAATTAATTCTCGTTGTCAAAACAAATAGCGTTTATTAAAGAGATAATAACTATCAAAAGATTGGCCCTTGTTTATATCTGGTTTAAATGTGAAATCTCATCCAATGACCAACATTGTATTAAATGGTAAAAATATATTCTAAATATACTTTAAAACCAATCAAATTAATAATTTATCACAATTAATTATTTCGATTAAAAAAAGTTGTTTTTAATTAAAATTTAGTAATTTTCACTATTCATCAAAATATGAAAGTTATCCGAAAAGTACCAAAATTTCACCCTAAGCTAATTTCGATATTACAAATCCAAAACTGAAGTCCATTTCGATAGATAAAGTTTATAAAATTTCAAAAAGTAGGTATTACTATTCAAAATGACTAGTTTGATTGGTTGTGGTGTGTTAGAATCTCGAAGTTCCGTATAATGCACGTCATTGCATTATTCAAAGGGAAACGTATCGTGGAAGATTGGGGTGTTACATTCTCCCCTCCTTTAATAAATTGCGTCCTCGCAATTTTTTTAAAAAATGGGGCTTGAGAATATAATGGAATGTCCCATATCGAAAAAAAGTCAATAAAACTATCACTTTAAAAGAAAGGAATAGAGGTATAAAGGTCACCCAAGATAACCCATACTAGGATTCCATGTAGGAAAACATGGATATGGATGATAATCTAATTTTTCAGTTCAAATGGAGAGGGATAGAAAACATGATCTGGAGAAAGTTATCAATAAGAAAATCACAAACTTGTGTTGGGACAAACGATCCTTAGTCTCCCAGTAGGAAAAGTAAACGAACAACATCATTTTTGTTTTAAGTTACATTACATAAGGACGAGGAATTAATTTATGATATTTACTAAGATCATAAAGAGATATACATACTTTTTAAGTAGTGTTTCATTCTTTAATAACATTTTACCACTATTTCATTTTTTTGAACAATGAGTATTCAAGAAGTCTTGATCACAATGTAAGAGCTAGAATAAACTTCTATAGAAATACATTATCCACGTAGGATAAACTATATATTTACCTTGTCTTTAGAGATTAATCAAAACCAAATGGTTAGTATAATATCTAATGACCCCCAAAATGGATATTCCATTAGAAAAAAAAATACGAATCTTAATTTCTAAAATTAAACCATCAATACCCCAATGTTAAATAAATACCATTCAATAATCAATTGTCCTTAAAATCCTTTAATATAATCCAAACTAATATGGAAACTCAAAACTTATAAGAATTTAGTCTTCCACGTTAAATTTTATCTCCAAATGACATTAATTACTCTTAAAGTCACATACTTTAAAGTAATTAACCTAATCATTTCCATAAACAACTCAAATCACTATAAATCCTCCATAAAAACATAGATAAAAATCCACCATTACTCCTCAAATTAAATCCCATACTATTCTATTTTCCATGCAACAAAGAGAACAACTTCCAAAATCACATTTATCACTTAATGACCAAATCATTTTCCTATACTAAGGGTATTCATTTGAAAAGACATAAGATCCCAAATAAAATTATTAATGATCAATAAAATAATTTAACTAAAAATAATAGTCATACTAAATAGGGACTTCACTTAGTCCAGTGGTAGGTGATAAATCCCAATCGTACTTTGGTTGTGGGTTCGATTCCCACAGCTTTGTCCAACGCGATGGGTTGTCACACGGTCTGCGTGTTGTCCTTTTTCAAAAACAATATTTTATAACATTACCGAAATGAGATAAATTCCTCAAAATAAGCATAACAAAATTTAACCACAAATATTATCTCATACTTTTCATTTTCATCCCAAATTATAATAACTAATAATTTCCTCAAACCCAATGATCATATAAAACCAAATGGTTATTTATAACTATATTCACAAGAGAAAAGATCATTCTTCCTCAAATTTCATTCTCACATGGAAAACTGCAGGGTTATAAATACAAGAGAAATTATTCCAATGTAAACTCATCAACAAGGAGAAATAATACTTTTTAAACATTTCTCCAACCATTTATTTCCATATAGCTTCTTCTTTGACAAAGAAAATATCCTATAGAATAGGGCATTCACTCGGGTAATGGCCAGGTCCTCTATATTTACGGAAAATTACTATAAATGGACTCTTGGGATGATTTTTATCTTCTTCCATAGTACTCTTCATTTTTCTTCAGCAACTCTTCACTTTATGTCCTTCCTTCCCGCATGTAAAGCATTTCTTTGTCCCATTGAGACACTTTCCTAGGTGTCTCCTTCCACATTTCCTGCATGATGGAAATTGAGGATTCCTTTCTCCATGGTCTCCACTACTGGAGCTCTCATCATTCATCACCTTTCTCTTCATTGTTGAGTCCAGGAATTGGTTAATATATATATTGTTGATCGTATTTTTGGAAATTTTATTTGGCATAAAGATGATATCTTTTACGCCTATCACTATTCCAATTTGTTTCTCATTGCCACCTCCGTTCCCACCTTGTACATCAATCTCAAAGTCACTATGACTTACATGGAATCCATCCACTGACTAAAACCAAAAAACATTGTGTGAGTAACAGTAGTCATAAAATCATTTAGAGATTAACATGTCACCATATTCTCAATTTGAAACACATTAGGATTAACCAAGGTCATTTACTCTCATCTTATATATTAAATACTTCAAATCAGTTAGTAAAGGAAATGTAAATTATCCTAAGCATATCCCCTGGGAGTGTCATAACCAAGAGTGCAGCAAGGCCCGTTGTCATGCACCAGATCCTCTTCGACTCTAGCTCAAAGAGGTGTTTTCGGGTTTTACCCCTAGATACATCTGTGCCAGAGCCGCCTCTACCTGATCGTATCCAGACAGAGATGTATTGCTTGGAAAACTCACAAAATCTCTACAATACCAAAATTCTAGGAAGTTTTTTTATACCAATCCTCAATGTTTATCTTAGGTCTACGTGCTCGAATCATATTTTATCTAAATATATATTCCAAGGTTTGTACTAAACTTCCTTTGATACCAACTGTAACGCCCCGACCCCAGTTAACCAGAGTCGGTGCATAATTACATAACATTGGCATGATCACAAGAAAGATCAAGTCTCGAAAGACCGATTAGTTTAGTAGCATTGGAATAACCAGATACATTAATAAAGTTTACATTACATCCTAAAATGATAACTACAACATTATAATCTCCATAGTCCACACTCTAATCCCCTCATACTATCCCTGTAAGTCATTCATAAATTACTTCATCACATCCTGGAAAAAATAACACATAGAAAAGGGGTGAGCTAAATTCCTAGTAAGGATCACAATATAGCGGAAACTTTCATAAATAAGAATAAACATTTAAGGCAATGTATAAGTAAAACAAAAGCCTTTTAAACATGAACATCAACATAGTATGGAAAAAATAAAATTAAATAATTCCATTTACTTATTCACATAGATATTCTACTAATCGAATTTTCACATGAAATATCAATAACCACTTTCATAATGATGGAATTAATAATGCTAGACTATCATAACCACATAGCCAAGGCCTCGTGCCAAGACTAAATATAAAATTTTTCCAAGGCCTTGTGCCAAGACACTAGTTTGTCTCATGAGAACTACCGATGCATCGTGGAGCTATAGCGGGCTCCACCCGTTACTTACTAAGTCCAATGCATTCCTCACATGAACAAGTTTAAACATAACATAAACATTCATATTAAAACTCGCATACGAAATGTCAATACTTTAACCACAAACCATGAATGCTATACAAATAGCACATCCACAGTCGAACATAACTCATTCGATACAATATGGAAGATTGTATTGTATCAAATTAACCACAATCGATAATAATGAATGATATTGAAATATATGAAAATAACCATCAAAACTATTTGAGAGAAATATCCCCCTTTTCTTGAAATCAATTATAAGTCACACTATTTGTCAAGAATCCATTTAAAATAGATTTTATAATCAAAGTGTCCTATATCACTTTGAAACACATAAAAGGAATTTTTATTTGGAAACTTTAATGTCCATATAAATAAAATCCTTAAACCCATTTATAAAACATGGACATTAATGAGAAAT
The DNA here is from genome assembly GCA_963277665.1 of Viscum album. Lineage (NCBI taxonomy): Eukaryota > Viridiplantae > Streptophyta > Magnoliopsida > Santalales > Viscaceae > Viscum > Viscum album. The sequence continues at coordinate 1,101,628,701 of OY728157.1, forward strand.
ATTTAGAAGAATAAGTCTTTAAAACATTTAAAAAGATATTTTAGTTAGAGTTTCTAACCAAAAGAGAGACACCTGAATACAAATTATTGAGGTAATCAAAACATTTTAATATCATGAGAATAAAAGGATTCATGATATACTATGTCAAAGTACATTATATACACCACATAAAAGTGATTTGGTGTATAACAACAAATAAGTCTCAATGGAATGTAAATTGAGACGAATTCTATTATAAAGACCATGTCCTTAGGTTAAGGATAAATCAAAGACATAATTATGTGTGAAAAATATAAATACACTCAATATGATTGGATATTTAGTGTAAATCAATCAAATGACATTCACACATAATTTTGTAAAAATAGCACCAATGAATTGGATATTTAACTCAACAAATAGAGATTGAGTTAAAATTACTCTTATCATGTTTAAATCGATGACTTGGGAATTTATCAATGGAGTGATTATGTGTATAAAAAGTATATCCACAGAAAGGGGAGTGGAAATTATGACATAATAAAATTAATAGTGATTCCACACATAATCTTGGAGAAAAGTAATCAATGAAGTATTCCTAAAGCCGAATGAGTGGAAATTGAAATTTCAAATTTCCTAATCCATTTGGTAACTTATGAAACATGCACCCATGAAAGAAGGATCATACAATGATTATGTAAATACCCATATATTAAAGTATATTACACAATGAATACAATCATGGGCAGTACTCACACCACATGCAATAAATAATTGGTGAACAATGGGAATCTCACAGAATTAAAAGTGAGATAAGAAACCCCATACTTTGTACTTTTTCCCTGGTCGATGGTAGGTTAACCTCCTGTATAATGGTGAAATAATTGTTATTTAATTATACAAGAATCATTTAGATTAATATTATATCATATATGATCTTTTAACATTGATTTGTTAATAATATCTAAGTATTATCATCATTTTGGGTGTTAAATTACTCGTTTTCCATTTTATTCATTGTTACGTTAGCTGTGTTTTTTATAAATAGGTTGTATATTATTCATATCCAGAATTAGATCAAGTCCTTAAACATTATTTTTAAATCATCAAATAATAAATATACTTGAATGGATACGATGGAGAATGAATCTCATCGCTTTCGTGGAGACGGTAGTCCGTACGTACGCACGAGCGACAATATCATTATATTGTTGATAAAATAATATATAATAGGATGGTATATAATATAGACAGAATAATTATCATGTTATATTTATTATTTAAATGAATTTAACATCATTTTTACACCCATCCAAATAATAATTTATTGAATGAGAATTACACCACGATGTGGAGACGGTAAGTCGTACGTACGCACATACGATGACATGTCATTCAAATGATGGATAGAATACTGAATATGGTTGTACCATATTTATAATAATATTATAGTATATTTGAGATACTGGATTCATTATTTTATAATGGGAAAAACAAGGAAAGGAGAAGTTTAAGAAGAAAAGAATTTGAAAAAAGGTGGTAAAAACGTTACCTCTTCTTTGGGTTCTTCCTTTTGATTTGATCAAAAGGGCTCCTTAGGTTGGTTTTTTGATCCAAATAATTCCACTAGGTTGTAGTGAGGGAAGTTTAGAGAGTATTTGGGCAGGGTTTGGCCGAACCAAAATGCTTTTATGGTGTGAAGTAATGAGAAGGGGGGTGCCCTTTTATAAGAGGGGTGAGGGGGACCTTTGGAAAAGCTAGAAATATTATTTTATAATAAATTAATATTCGGTTTCTAATGGCTCCAAAGTGGATTATTTAGAGTTTAAGGTGGGGATAGGTCTGAAACCACTTAACCAATATAAGTTTTACAGGTTTGTGTCATTATATTAACCTTATCATTAAGTATTTACTCTTAGTTAATTAGTTTCATTTTTACAATATCTCTTGGTATTTTTATATTATATGGTTAATAAACTTACTCTATACATCCAAGAGACCCCCAAGTGTTCCATTAATGATAAACCTATCATGATATAAGTCTCTAGGACGAACCTTTGATTTTTAGGAATTTAATATCAATTAATAATATAATTTTTGTTTTAAAAACTCTTTTATGTCAATTTTGACACTATTTGGAAAATTCATTTTTGTGAAAATCATAACAGAATGATTAGTTCGGACAAAGTAAATTAAATCAATCATAATATGTCGTATTATCCTAGAAAATTAGTGTAATTAATTAAAAGTCTCAAATTATACTTATTTGGGTATTTATAATATCAATTATTTTAATTTTTCACTATTATGGTAATTACTGCATCATCATTTTGTCACTAATAAATTAAATTATTTAATGTTTCAAAATTATAAATAAAATATAATTATGTAGGAAATATTATTTTCATTCTAATTAATATTTTCAATCGAATTTATCTTATGTATAACCCTATATTAAAAATGTTTTAGTAAATAAACATTGATTTTAACTCTTCTATGAATTAAATAATAATAAATGTCCTAATCTAATCCAAGTGGACCTAAATGTTAATATTTTATTCCTAAGGTTGTTTTAGGTCGAGATAAACTTTTAATATAGAATTAGGACAGTGTTAGGGTAATATTAATATCATTTTTACCCTTAATTACCCTATTTACTTTTAACCGTGGTAAATAAAAGTAAAAAGTTACTATTCATAAAAAATTATTTTCATCTCAATGAACCACATTTTACTCTTTGATATTAACCGTGTCTCTATGATTTTTGAAATTCCACTCATAGAAGCGGTCAAATTATGTTTTATGAAAAATTCAGTTTTTTAACTACCACTTAGTGGTTTCACTATTCATCAAAAAATGAATGTTTCCATAAAAATACCAAAAATTAGGCCTAAGCTATATTTGATATTATTAATTCAAAAATTATGTCTATTTAACCAAATTTAAAACAAATCAGATGCATTAAATAATTTAAAAATTAATTCTGGTCGTCAAAACAAATAGCGTGTTTTTAAGAGATAATAACTATTAAAAGATTGGCACTTGTTTATGTCTGGTTTAAATGTGAAAACTCATCCAATGACCAAAATTGTATTAAATGGTAAAAATATATTCTAAATATACTTTAAAACCACTCAAATTAATAATTTATCACAATTAATTATTTCGACTAAAAAAGTTGTTTTTAATTAAAATTTAGTAATTTTCACTGTTCATCAAAATATGAAAGTTATCCGAAAAGTACCAAAATTTCACCCTAAGCTAATTTCAATATTAAGAATCCAAAACTGAAGTCCATTTCGAAAGGTAAAATTTATAAAATTTCAAAAAGTAGGTATTACTATTCATAACGGCTAGTTTGATTGGTTGTGGTGTGTTAGAATCTCGAAGTTGCGTACAATGCACGTCATTGCATTATTAAAAGGGAAATGTACCATGGAATCTTGGGGTGTTACACCCACCCCCTAGACACCCCTTACCCCTTGGACATCCCACTCAGCCCCTGGACACCCCCACACTCCTAGACACCCATACCCAGTGGACAACCCCTCAGCCCCTATACACCACCCCCTGGACACCCTCGCCCCCTTGGACATCCCCTGTACCCACTAGACATCACCCCAATCCCTTTGAATCCCCTTGGACCCCCACCCCATTGGACAACCCCCAACCTCGCTGGACACCCCCACCCACTTGCACATCACCCCCCACCACCCCTAGGAAACCCCCTGTACATGCACACACAAATGATAGAACACACAAAAATTGTAATATTTCATTATATCACTTCCATATGTTTAATTTACCCAAAAAAATAGCATGGTATAAATTAACACTGTGAAACATACCCTGATAGAAAGAACAAATAAAAATAACATCTCAAAAAATTACTTTTGGGAACCGTGGATATAACAACCCATACTTTATATACGTTGTTATTACTTCAAAATTGAAGCGTACTTATTACAACATATAACAAAACCATGAAATAACCATATAGGTATAGTGTATTTAGAAACTAGGAAACATAAACAACTGGTTCATAAATCTTCTACACTATCTCCCATTTATTTCATCATATCTATAGTCCCTTTTGGCATATCTTACTTAATAATATTATTCCTGACCTGGGGAAAGAAAACCTACAAAAGGGTGATCTAAAATTCTCAGTTAGGGTAAACAAAAGAAATATCAATCACATCATATTCATAAGAACATAACATTTTGGAAATCTTAACCTGCAAAAGAGAGCATAATTTCATAACATGGGATAAATCATAGTAGTGAAATGAAATCCCAATAATCATAACTTAAAACATGAAACTTTTTTCCATACACACATAATCATAGAGAATCATTTCTTATTAGTCAAGAGTCATTGCCAAGACTATCTTAGTGGACAAAGTGCATTTCTTAACCGAGTTCACTCCTCATTTCCGTCCTGTTTCAATGAACCAGTATAACCTGCCGTTCCAGCCATGTCTATCTCATGAGATATAAAATCTTTACCCAATGCATTGGAGGGAGATATAGGTCCCACCCATCTCATAATTATACCATTCTTATGTGTGCCACAAAATCATAAGTCATACATCATTGCATAACCCATGTAGTAAAAATGGGATTCTTAAACAACATGACATCATAAAACAATTCATATAAGATAAAGGAATTCATCAAAATGATTCCATCACACCATAATCAAATCAATGTAATAATAGGTATAGAAACAGAACCCTATATTATCTTAGATGGAAAATAATTTTGATAAAGCACTTGAACTCCATTCTTGAGGATAATATCCTTTCTACATCAAAAACATTTTCCTTTCATTAACATGTCATAAAATTTTAAACTAAAAGAAGTTGATTAAAAATAAACATGAAAACTTGTAAAGGAAGCTTCTTTGAAATAATGTTTTAAAAATCCATTCATGCCGTATAAGTTAAAAAAACATTCTTCTCATACTTTTGTCGGAAAAATCAAAAAGTACCTCGTATGAAAAACAACAAAAGATTCGTTTCATATCTTTTACTAAAAACTCACCGAAGGGTAAAATTGGATTTAAAAAATTGTAGGTGGATGGATCAATTTTAAATATTGAGGAAACATGGATGTGGATGATAAAATACACCCCAGTAAATACTTACGAATAAGCAATCTCGGATAAAAATGAGATTTGAAAAATTATCCCTTACCTTAGGTCTGATTTGCTTCGTAAGTGTCCGAAACTCCTGTATAATGATTTAAATAATGTTATTGACTTATTCCAGAATCATTCTTATTGTTATGATATCATATATGGTCATATTCTTAGCTTCTTATTAGTAATATTTCATTACTACTTGTTATTCGGGTGTTTATTACTTTTTGGTCTTATGCGTGTTTGTAAAATAAATTCTTATTCTTCTCTTTAGGTTATAGATAACTCATTTCCAGAATGGTATTAGTGTAATATATATCATATTCATTCATTCAATTCATTTATATAATCATTATGTAATGAAGATCATGTAGAACTAATCGCATCACATCGTGGAGACGGTATTCCGTACGTACGCACGAGCGATGATATCGTTCCCATGATCATGGAATTGTATTGGAGTGTATGTATACTATTTCAGAATAAATACCACTTTACAATAATCAGATATATTCATTACTTTCACCCTTATACCCATCCAAGTAAGGCGGTGGTGGAAAATAGATTACACCACGGCGTGGGGACGGTATTCCGTACGTACGCACACGCGGTGATTTCGTTTTCCATTGGATGGATAAGAGGTGAAATAGGGTTGTTTAATATTTATAATAACATATCAGTATATTAGTGATACTGATGTTATTACCACATAATGAAACAACTAATGAAGAGGGAGTACAAGAAGAACAGAACTTGAAGAAAACGGTAGAAGGTATTGCCTCTTTCTCGAAGTGCCTCCTTTAAACTTTCTCTTAAGGCACTAGAGTTGGTCTTTTGATAAGACCAGTACCTCTAGTAGGTTTCTAAGGAAGTGGGGAAGTGAAATGGGAAGGGTTTGGCTGAGCTTGAAGGATCAAATTGGTGTGAGAAGACATGGAGGAGGTGCCCTTTTATAAGGGATGAGAGGGGCACCTTTGGAAATATAAGAAATAGTATTTTATATTAAATCCCATCCCCACATAAAGACTTCCAAAATGACTCATATCAGAATATTATATGAGATATGGTTGTAATATAATCAACCAATAAAATTCAGACATGTTAGGAATTTATTTTAAACATTATCAACTTGATTTATCCTTATTTATCAATTTAATTTTATTTGTGGTAATAATATTCTAAATTTTAAATTGTTATAAATAATTACATATGTGTTGTGAATTTTCCATTATTTGAAACTTTATGATATTTTCAACCATATATAAATTTTAAATTTTTTTGTGATTTTTAAACAATTTTATAATATGTTATTTTTATAAAATAACAATTGTGTCAATTTTGAAACTATTCATTTATTTGAATTTAAATAAAATATATACAGAAGATATGTTCTAACTAAAAGCTCTAAAAGATTTATAAAATGTCATATTTATCTAGAAAATTAGTGTAGTACATTAAATAGTTCATATAATATTTATTTTAATACTTTTAAAACAATTTATTTGATATTTCAATTAATAAAATAATTTCAACATCACTATTGTGTCATAATTAATGATAATTATTTAATCCCTAAAAATTCTAAATAAATTCCTATGATGTATATAATTGTATTAGTTTTCTGGAGACTATTCATGTTATAAGTTTCATGAATTTTATCACTAAATTAAAATTATTATACTTATAAGATTTAAGAAAGTGACATGTTGTCACATTCTTTGGTTTTAATAATAATTAAATTATTTTCATAGAACAAAATTCCATTAAATGAATCTAATACGACCCTTAGGTGATATGGGTCGACTTTTAGTTATCCCATAGGATTTTGGGAGGTTTTAGGGTAATTTTATAATATTATATTTACCCTTAATTACCCGATTTACCTTTAACTATGGTAAATAAAATTTACCGTAGTTACTATTCATAATTCCCAAAAATAATAAGTAGTCTATTAACATAATTTGGACCCTCTGATTATGAATATGGAATACATTTTTCAAAATTCAAAACATATAAGTTTCAGTAATTAATTTAAAATAAATCCCGTTGTTAAGAAAACGGGGTTTAGAAGTTAAAACATTGCCAAAGATTTAAATGTTTTTACCTATGAATTCAATGTGAAATTAATTATAATGACACACATTATATTAAATGGTAAAAATATATTCTATTTATACTTTAAAACCATTCAATATTATTATTTATCCATATAAATTTTCTCAATGAAAAAAAGTTGTTTTTAATTAAAAATTAGGATATTTTTACTATTCATCAAAATATGAAAGTTATCAGAAAAATATCAAAAATTTATCCAAAGTAAATTTTTATACCCTAATTCAAAAGAAGAATTTTATTTTGTCAAATTCAACTTATAAACATGTCAAAAACTAGATTTAATGTGGGTGCGCCATCAAATGGCGGCAAAACTGTATTTTTTGAAAAATATTTCTTTTATCCAAAAAAACTGATTTTTCTTTTATACCTCATTATAGAAAATGTATAAGTTGAATTAAAATGTTATAAAATTAAAAATTCAGTTAGTAATATTCATAAAGGCTAGTTTTAATAATATTTTAATAGCATATCGATGTTTAGGGAAACTCGGTATTGCGTACGACGCAAGCTATCGAGGAAGGCCGCGGTTGCGTGTAAAGAAAGCCAAGCTAGTGTTGTGTGTAGTGAAAGATTTATATGATGATTTATATTACATAAAAACAAAATATTTCTCATAAAAGTCTCAGGTGTTACAATCTACACCCTTTAAAATGAATTTTGCCCTCAAAATTTGTCACTTTGTAAAAAACAGATGAGGATACCTCTCCCTCATCATATCATTAAGCTCCCATGGAGCTTCTTCTAATTGGTGGTTCCTCCATAAAACGTTCACCAATAGAGTGGTATTGTTTTGTAGGACATTTTCGCTACGATCTAGAATCTCTATCGGCTGTTCTTCATAAGAAAAATCCTGCTCCAGCGGTACAACTTCTGAGCTGAGTACATGTGAAGGGTCAGGTATGTAATTTCTCAGGAGAGATAGATGGAACACATCGTGTACTTGAGAGAGATTCGGTGGAAGCACCAATCGGTAAGCTACCTTCCCAACACGATCCAGTATTTCGAAAGGACCAATATAATGAGGGCTCAACTTCCCATTCTTTCCAAATCTCATGACCCTCTTCCAGGGAGATATTCGTAAGAACACTTTATCACCCACTTCAAACTCTATGTCTTTTCTTCGGTTGTCGGCATAACTTTTCTATCGACTCTGAACTGATCTTATGTGTTGTTGAATATATCTGAACTTTTATGCCATTTCTGTAGAGACCCGAAGCCTGACGTACATTGACATTACATTACTTTTGCGGAATACTTAGTACATAACAAAAAACACACACACAAGGATCGTAAAAGTTTAGTGTCTTTGGAAACTCGGAACGTAATCTTCTAATCGTGGTGAAAGATCTTCAATATCTCCCATAATGATATTCACTTTTTTTTTACCTAAAACCTTTCTTTATATCCTGGGGAAAAGAAAACATAAAAGGGTGAGCTCAAATGCTCAGTAAGGGTAAACAAAAGAAAAATCAATCACATCATATTCATAAGAACACAACTTTTGGAAATCTTAACCTGCAAAAGAGAGCATAATTTCATAACATGGGGTAAATCATGGTAGTGAAATGTAATCACAATAATCATAAATTAAAACATGAAACTTTGTGGCATTAACACATAATCATAGAGAATAATTTCTTGTTAGTCAAGACTCATTGTCAAGACTATCTTAGTGGAGAAAGTCCCTTTCTGAAACGAGTCACCCTCGTTTCAGTCCTGTTTCACTGAACTGGTATAACCTACCATTCCAGCCATGTCTATCTCATGAGATATAAAATCTTTACCCAATTCAGTGGAGGGAGATATAGGTCCCACCCATCTCATAATGATACCATTCTTATGTGTTCCACAAAATCATAAATCATACATCATAGCATAACCCATGTAACAAAAATGGGATTCTTGAAACATCATGACATCATAAAACAAATCATATAAGGTAAATGACATCATAAAATTAAATACCCTCAAAACATAATCAAATCAATGTAATAATAGGGATAAAAACATAACCCTATATTATCTTAGATGGAAAATAATTTTGATAAAACATTTGTACTCCATTCTTGAGGAAAATATCCTTTCTACTTCAAAAACACTTTTCTTTTCTTAACATGTCATACAATTATAAACTAAAAGAAGTTGATTAAAAATAAACTTGAAAACTTATAAAGGAAGATTCTTGTAATTAATGTTTTAAAAATCCATACATGCCGTATAAGTTAAAAAAACATTCTTTTCGTACTTTTGTCGGAAAAGTCAAAAAAGTACCTCGTATGAAAAACAACAAAAGATTCCTTTCATAACTTTTACAAAAAACTTACCGAAGGGTAAAATTGGATATAAACTATTGTATAAGGATGGAAATAATATTACACATTGAGGGAACATGGATGTGGATAAAAAAATACACCCCAGTAATTACCAAAGTAAAAACAATCTCGGATAAAAGTGAGATTGTGATATTTCCCTTACCTTAGGTCCGAATTTCTTTGTAAGTGTCCGAACCTCCTGTATAATGATTTAAATCATGTTATTGACTTATTCCAGAATCATATTCATTGTTATTATATCATATATGGTCCACTTATGACTTTATATTACCTATTATTTTGTAAATTTATGTTAAAGTAGCGTTTATGGTAAAATCGTCTCATTTGTCGTTCGTGTTTTTAACTTGTAATTATTAATATTATTACTTGGATCATGATTACTTATATTCAGAATGTAAAACATGATTTATATATAATATATATTCAGAATATATATATATATATATATATATATATAATATTGATAAATGGAATGAAATACACCATTCATGGAGACGGTAATCTGTACGTACGCATGAACGCTGTTTTCGTTTCCTTATTGAAGTGAATGGAATTAAGTAGATGACATACATATAAATTTACATAAATCCAGTATCATTATTATGTAATATATTTCATTAGTACTTATTATATATACTTTATAATCATTCATGAATGGTTAATCATTGAGAATGAATCTCATCGCGTCGTGGAGACGGTAGTCCGTACGTACGCACGAGTGATGATATCGTTCCCATGGTCGTGGAATTGTGTTGAAGTGTATGTAGACTATTTCAGTATCAATATCACTTTATAATAATAATATATAGTTACTCATTACACCATTATACCCATCCTATTAAAGTGGTGGTGGAAAATAGATTACACCACGGCGTGGAGACGGTATTCCGTACGTACGCACGCGCGGTGATTTCATTTTTCCGTAGGATGGATAGAAGGTGAATTAGGGTTGTTTCATATTTATAATAACATATCAGTATGTAAGTAATACTGATGTTATTACTTTGTCATGAAACAACTAAAGAAGAAGTTGAAGAAGAAAGAAATTGAAAAGATCGGAAATGGATATTACCTCTTCTTTGAAACGCCTCTTTGAATCCTCCACTTAGGGAACTAATATTGGTCTTTGAAGAAGACCAGGACCTCTAGGATTATTCTAGGGAAGTGGAGAAGGGATTTTGTCAGGGGTTGGCCGAGCTTGAGTGCTCAAATTGGTGTGAGGAGGAGGGGGAGGAGGTGTCCTTTTATAAGGGAGGAGAGGGGCACCTTAGGAATATCTCAAAATATTATTTTATATTAAAGTCAAAATCGGTTTATAATGGTTTCAAAGGGTCTTATTTCGAAGCTAAAGTGGGGATGGGTCTAAATCCTATCAACCAATAGGATTTAGACAAGTTTAGGTTATTATTTTAACCTTATCAATTAGATTTAACTCTAAGTTAAATAATTTAACTTTTACCGTGTCTTTTTGTTTTCTTACACTATATGGTTAATACACTTACTATAACATGCCAAACGAACCCCAAATTTTTTATTATTAATATATATATCCTTATCTAAGTCATTTGGCCGAACCTTAGATTTTTAGGAATAAAATAACAATTAATAATATAATATTTGATTTAAAAACTATTTTGTGTCAATTTTGACACTATTTGATATATTATTTTTTTGAAAGTCAAAAAAGAATTATATATTCGAACCAAGTAGATTATATCAACACTAATATATAATAGTAACCTAGAAAATTAGTGTAATTCATAAAAAGTCTCAAATTACATTTATTTTGGTGTTTATAACATCAATTATGTCAATATTTCATTAATAAGATAATTACTGCATCATCATTGTGTCATAAATAAACTAAATTATTTAACGTCTAAAAATTACAAATAAAATGCCATTATGTAGGAAATCATTTTATCTTTCTAATGAATATTTATAGTCCAATTTATCTTATGTATATCCCCATATTAAAAATGTTTTAGTAAATAAACTTTGGTTTTAACTCTTTTAACCCTTCTTTAAATAAATTAATAATAAATGTCCTAATCTAATCCAAGTTGGCCTAAATGGTCATATTTTATTCCTAAGTTTGTTTTTGGTCGAATTACACTTGTCCAATAGAATTAGGACATGTGTTAGGGTAATAATAATATCATTTCTACCCTTAATTACCCTATTTACTTTTAACCGTGGTAAATAAAACTAAAAAGTTACTATTCACCAAAAATTATTTTCATCTCATTGAACCACATTTTAGTCCTTGATATTAACTGTGTCTCTCGGATTTTTGAAATTCCACTCACAGAAGCGGTAAAATTAAGTTTTATGAACAATTCAGTTTTTTTTTAACTACCACTTAGTGGTTTCACTATTCATCGAAAATTGAAAGTTTTCGGAAAAATACCAAAAATTAGGCCTAAGATATATTTGATATTATGAACTCAAAAATGATGTCTATTTTACCAAATTAAAAACATATCAGTTGCATTAACTAATTTAAAAATTAATTCTCGTCGTCAAAACAAATAGCGTGTTTTTAAGAGATAATAACTATCAAAAGATTGACACTAGTTTATAACTGGTTTAAATGTGAAATTACATCCAATGACCAACATTGTATTAAATTGTAAAAATATATTCTAAATATACTTTAAAACCACTCAAATTAATAATTTATCACTATTAATTAATTCTATTAAAAAAAGTTGTTTTTAATTAAAATTTAGTAATTTTCACTATTCATCAGAATATGAAAGTTATCCAAAAAGTACCAAAATTTTACCCTAAAATAATTTCGATATTCCGAATCCAAAAATGAAGTCCATTTTGAAAAAATAGAATTTACAAAATTTCAAAAAGTGGTTATTACTATTCATAATGGCTAGTTTTAATAATATTTTAATAGCATATCGTTGTTTAGTAAAACTCGGTATTGCGTACTACACACGCTATCAAGGAAGGTCGTGATTGCGTGTAATGAAAGGCAAGTCAAGGATGCGTGTTGTGCAAGCTCCTTTTGGTGTAGCGTACAACACAAGACATTAATTAAATTAAAAAGAATATTTTTCATAAAATCTCTGGGTGTTACAATTTCATCAATGAGATGAGGTCATAATAGCTTTCTTTCCTCAACTTCATCCCAGCAAGTTGGAGTCCTGCATTTATTTCCATAGAGAGCTTCATAAGGAGCCATCTGAATACTAAAGTGAAATCTATTATTATAAGAAAATTCGACCAAAGGTAGGTGTTGATCCCAACCACCTTTGAAATCCATAGAGCAAGCTCTAAACATATCTTATAGAGTATGAATTGTTATCTCAGACTAACCGTATGTCTGATGATGATATGCAGTGCTGAAACTCAACGATGTATCCAGAGTATGTTAAAGGCTTTTCCAGAACATTGAGGTAAATCTCGGATCCCGATCAGATATAATATAAATTGGTACTCCATGCAATCTTACCACTTCCTTTATATATATCTTAGCTAGCTGATCCAGAGAGAAATCCTCTCTAATAGCAATGAAGTGTGCAGAATTTATAAGACGATCAACTATGACCCAGATAGAATTATCGCCTTTGGATGTTTTAGGAAGTCCTATGAAAAAGTCTATAGTGATGTTTTCCCATTTCCATTCAGGTATGAGTAATGGTTGTAACATCCCCTTAAACTTCTGTCTCTCAGCTTTAACTTTCTGACAAACCAAGCATCGAGAGACATATTCAGCAACATCTCTTTTCATTCCATCCCACCAGAAGTACTCTTTCAGGTCCATATACATCTTTGTGCTTCCAGGATGAATAGAGAATGAAGAACTATGAGCCTCATCCAGCAGCTCCTTCTTTAATTCGGGGATGGGAGGAACATAAACCTGATTCCTGAACTTTATTATCCCATCCCAATCAAGGTTGAATTCAAGAACATTTCTCACCTTCTTTTGTAACTCTACATCTTCTTTCTTTGCCTCTTTAATCTTCACATGTATAGATGGTTGAACATTCATTTGAGAAACATACGATTTTCCCACTTCCATTATAATTCCATGATCCATCCTTTGTAAATCCATAAATATTGGATCTTTTGTGACCCTCATCATGGATAAACTGGCATGGTCTTTTCGACTTAATGCATCTGCCACCTTGTTTTCTTTATTAGGGTGGTAATGAATTGAGCAGTCAAAATCCTTAATCACCTCCAACCATCTTCTTTGATGCATATTCAGCTCCTTTTGTGTGAAAATATACTTTAAACTTTTATGATCAGTATAAATATCACACCTTTCACCATAAAGGTAATGCCTCCAAATCATTAATGCAAAGATTACCGCAGCTAACTCCAAATCATGAGTTGGGTAATTTTTCACATGGATTTTCAACTGTCGTGAGGCATAAGCTATCAGCCTATCATTTTGCATGAGAGCACATCTCAGTCCCTTCTTGGATGCATCGCTGTAGATCACAAACCTTTCTCCACTACAAGGAAGTGTGAGTACAGGTGCACTGTATAACCTTTTTTTCAACTCCTTGAAATTCCCTTCACATTTGTCCGTCCACATGAACATAACTCCTTTTCGATTCAACCTGGTGAGTGGATTAGATAATCGTGAAGAATAATTCACAAAACGTCAATAATATCCAGCCAAACCAAGAAAACATCGGATCTCAATTACTATTTTTGGGCTCGACCATCTTTCGATAACCCTTGATTTTGCTGGATCCACAGATATCCCCTCTTTTGAGATTATGTGACCCAAAAATGCATCTTTTTTATGCCAAATTCACACTTGATAAATTTGGCATAAAGCTTCTCCTTTCTCAGGGTCTTCAATATAATTCTCAAGTGATCTTTATGTTCATCCTTGCTCTTTTAATAGACAAGAATATCATCTATACAGAATACCAAAAATTGATCAACGCAGTTTCGAAAGACTCTATTCATCAGATCCATGAAGATAGCAGGGGCATTAGTAAGACCAAATGGCATCACTATAAATTCATAGTGTCCATACCTTGTATGGAAATCCGTCATTGGTATATCCTCTCTTTTGACCATTCATTGATGATACCCTAAACGAAGATCAATCTTGGAAAAGTATTGAGCTTCGCGAAGTTGGTCAAATAGGTCATCAATGCATGGAAGAGGATATTTGTTCTTGATAGTGATCTTGTTAAGTTCTCGATAATCAATGCAGAGTCTCATTGATCCATCTTTGTTCTTAAAAAATAGAACAGGTGCTCCCCAAGGTGACGCACTAGGGCGTTTGGATCCCTTATCATGATTCTCTTGGAGTTGCTTCTTCAATTCCTGCAACTCAATTGGGGCCATTCTATAAGGTGTCTTTGAAATAGGCAAAGCACCCGGTACGAGTTCTATTGAAAACTCAACTTCACGATTTGGTGGATGACCTGGAAATTACTCCGGAAAGACATCATCAAACTCCCGTACAATGGGAATATTCTTAAATGTGAGTTTCTCACCAACCATTTGATATAAATAACCTTCATTAAGTGGAATCAAGACCCATAAGATGGAAGAAATTTCCACTGGAAGGTTATGTTCATCCTTGCATCGATAGACGATCATAGATTGATCTGGAATATGAAATGTGACTTCCCTTCTTTGGCAATTGATATGAGATACATATAAAGAAAACCAATCCATGCCAAGAATCACATCAAATTCCACTATAGGAAGGACCACAATATTTGCAGGAAGCACTTTCCCACAAACTTCAATCGGGGAAAAATTATAAACTTTTGATGTGACTGTTGTGCAATTAGGTGTTGTCACAGCTAACTCAACATCTAATTGTTGTGGTAATACGGTGATACCCTTAGAAAAATCTTCAAAAATAAAATATTGGGTGGATCCAGAATCAAATAAAACATTTTCTACTTTAGAGTGGATGGTAAGTGTACCATTCACCACATCGTTATCGTACACCACATTGCTGATAGAAATTGCTTGTGACTTTCCTTTGTCTTTAGCCTGATGATTTTGTTGATGTCGATCATCATCAACAACCCTTGGACTAGGGAATTTATTATCATAATTCCCCATCTCCTTGCACTTGAAACATTGAAGTGTAGTAGGTTCATTATGTTTGTCCATTCCTTTTTTTCATCATTAGACATCTTCTTCCCATCGTTGCGGCATTCAAATGCCTGATGACCTTCCTTTCCACATTTGAATCATTTACTTGACCCTTTAAGACAACTCCCTCCATGTTTCTTTCCACACTTTGAGCATAAGGGAAATCTCATCTTCTTTTCAGTGTGCTCTTTAGATTTTCCTTTGAATTCCATTTTCCTCTTCTTATCAAACCCATATGACTGATGGGTTACTCCAATATCCATGTCGACTTTGAGAGCACATCGAACAATTTCCTCGTAGCTATTGAAGTCCCTTATAGATAACGCCCTTCGAAGACTTGGTTTTAAGCCACTAAATAATCGATCGATCTTACTCTCGGGTTGGATAATAATACAAGAAGCATACCTTGCAAGTCTTGTAAAATTTTCTTCATAGGTACCAACAGATTCATCATCCTTTTGCTTCAGTTCAAGAAACTCTTTCTCCATCTTTTTTTGGAGAATACAAGGGAAGTACTTATTGAAAAATAAGTTCTTGAACTCTTCCCATTCCATGGACTCAATTTCATCTCTTGGCCTCGTATTCCTGATAAGATTCCACCATTGATCAGAATCACCTTCCAAACGATACATTGCTAAGATGACTTTATCTTGTTCAGAACATTGAAGAACTGAAAATATCTTTTCAGTAGTACCAATCCATTGTTCAGAAACTAATGGATCAGTAGACCCGCTGAAAGAAGGTGGACGCTGCCTCATGAAGGATTCAACAGAATGTTGCTCCTTCATTTTCTCATTGGGAAGTCCTGCATGATTCATATCTTGAGAAAGTTCTGTGAGCATGGCTAGAAGATTTTTCATTCTAGCTCCCATAACGTTTGGTGGCTCAGGGGGACAATCATTGCATTTCCTGTCGCATTCCGCATTAACACAATTCCTTTGGGTTCCATCCATTGACTACAACCAAGAAGAATAGTGTGAGCATCACTAATTATAATAAGAAAACCACATAATCAAGAATAAAATTTCACACTTAAGGTCTTATCCTAGGTTATTCATGGTCATTTCTAAAACACTAAGTTTTTGTTTTATTCTTAGACTTTTCCTTATGGTTCTTACTAAGGATTTCACATCCTAGTTTCCAAAGGTTGGCTATACCTTTCCTCTAATACCAACTATAACGACCCGTACTTTACATACATTGTTATTACTTCAAAATTGAAGCGTACTTATTACAACATATAACAAAACCATTAAAGGACCGTATAGGTATAGTGTCTTTAGAAACTGGGAAACATAAACAACTGGTTCATAAAGCGTCTACACTGTCTCCCATTTATTTTATCATATCTATAATCCCTTTTGGAAAATCTTACTTAATAAGATTCTTCCAGACCTAGGGAAAGCAAACATACAAAAGGGTGAGCTCAAATGATTAGTAAGGGTAAACAAAAGAAATATCAATCACATCATATTAATAAGAACATAACATTTTGGGAAATCTTAACCTGCAAAAGAGATCATAATTTCATAACATGGGATAAATAATAGTAGTGAAATGAAATACCAATAATCATAACATAAAACATGAAACTTTGTGGCATACACACATAATAATAGAGAATCATTTCTTATTAGTCAAGACTCGTTCCCAAGACTATCTTAGTGGACAAAGTCCATTTCTGAACTGAGTTCACTCCTCGTTTCATTCCTGTTTCACTAAACCGGTATAACCTGCAGTTCTAGGCATGTATATCTCATGAGATATAAAATCTTTACCCAATGCATTGGAGGGAGATATAGGTCCCACCCATCTCATAATGAAACCATTCTTATGTGTTCCACAAAATCATAAATCATACGTAATTGCATAACCCATGTAGTAAAAATGGGATTCTTAAACAACATGACATCATAAAACAATTCATATAAGATAATGGAATTCATAAAAATATTTCCATCACAACATAATCAAATCAATGTAATAATAGGGTTAGAAACAGAACCCTATATTATCTTATATGGAAAATAATTTTGATAAAGCAGTTGAACTCCATTCTCGAAGAAAATATCATTTCTACTTCAAAAATATTTTCCTTTCTTTAACATTTCATACGATTTTAAAATAAAAGAAGTTGATTAAAAATAAACTTGAAAACCTATAAATGAAGCTTCTTGGAAATAATGTTTTAAAAATCCATTCATGCCGTATAAGTTAAAAAAACATTCTTATCGTACTTTTGTCTGAAAAGTCAAAAAGTACCTCGTACGAAAAACGACAAAAGATTCTCTTCATATCTTTTACCAAAAACTCGCCGAAGGGTAAAATTGGATTTAAAAAATTGTAGGTGGATGGATCAATATTACATATTTAGGAAACATGGATGTGGATGATAAAATACACCCCAGTAAATACTTACGAATAAGCAATCTCGAATAAAAATGAGATTTGCAAAATTATCCCTAACCTTAGGTCTGATTTTCTTCGTATGTGTCCGAAACTATTGTATAATGATTTAAATAATGTTATTGACTTATTATAGAATCATACTTATTGTTATGATATCATATATGGTCATATTATTAGCTTCTTAGTAGTAATATTTCATTACTACTTGTTATTCAGGTGTTTATTACTTTTTTGTTCTTATGCGTGTTTGTCGAATAAATTCTTATTCTTCTCTTTAGGGTATAGATACCTAATTTCCAAAATGGTATTAGTGTAATATATATCATATTCATTCATTCAATTCATTTATATAATCATTATGCAATGAAGATCATGTAGAACGAATTTCATCACATCGTGGAGACGGTATTCCGTACGTACGCACGAGCGATGATATCATTCCCATGATCGTGGAATTGTATTGGAGTGCATGTATACTATTTCAGAATCAATACCACTTTACAGTAATCATATATATTCATTACTTTCACCCTTATACCCATCCAAGAAGGGTGGTGGTGGAAAATAGATTACACCACGGCGTGGAGACGGTATTCCGTACGTACGCATGCACGATGATTTCGTTTTCCGTAGGATGGATAAGAGGTGAAATAGGTTTGTTTCATATTTATAAAAACATATCAGTATATGAGTGATACGGATGTTATTACGACATAATGAAACAACTAAAAAAGAGGGAGTAGAAGAAGAATGGAACTTGAAGAAAACGGTAGAAGGTATTACCTCTTTCTCGAAGTGCCTCCTTTAAACATTCTCTTAAGGCACTAGAGTTGGTCTTTTGATAAAACCAGTACCTCTAGTAGGTTTCTACGGAAGTGGGGAAGTGAAATGGGTAGGGGTTGGACGAGCTTGAAGGCTAAAATTGGTGTGAGGAAGAGAGGGAGGAGGTGCCCTTTTATAAGGGAGGAGAGGGGCACCTTTGGAAATATAAGAAATATTAGTTTATATTAAATCCCAACCCCACTTAAAAACTTCCAAAATGACTCATATACGAATATTAGATGATATAGGATTGTAATCTAATCAGCCAATAAAATTTATAAATGTTAGGAATTTATTTTAAACATTATAAACTTGATTTATCCTTATTTATCAATTTAATTTTATTTGTGGTAATAATATTCTAAATTTTAAATTATTATAAATAATTACATATGTGTTGTGAATTTTCCATTATTTGACACTTTATGACATTTAAGACCATATAAATTTTAATTTATAATTTTTAAATATTTTTGTGATTTTTAAACAATTTTATAAGATGTTATTTTTATAAAATAACAATAGTGTCAATTTTGACACTATTAATTTATTTGAATTTAAATAAAATATATACAGAAGATATGTTCGAACTAAAAGCTTTAATAGATTCATAATATGTCATATGTATCTATAAAATTAGTGTAGCGCATTAAATAGTTCATATAATATTTATATTGTTATTTTTAAAACAATTTATTTGATATTTTAATTAATAAAATAATTTCAAAATCACTATTGTGTCATAATTAATGATAATTATTTAATACCTAAAAATTCTAAATAAATTTCTATGACGTAGATAATTCTATTAGCTTTCTGTATACTATTCATGTTTTAATTTTCATGAATTTTATCACTAAATTAAAATTATCATACTTATAAGATTTAAGAAAGTGACATGTTGTCACATTCTTTGGTTTTAATAATTATTAAATTATTTTCATGGAAAAAAGTCCATTAAATGAATCTAATCATTCCCTTAGGTGATATGGGTCGACCTTTTTTCATCCATTAGGATTTTTGTAGGTGTTAGGGTAATTTTATAATCTTATATTTACCCTTAATAACCGGATTTACCTTTAGCTATGGTAAATAAAATTTACCGTAGTTACTATTCATAATGCCCAAAAATAAAAAGTAATCTATTAACATAATTTGGACCCTCTGATTCTGAATATGGAATCCATTTTTCAAAATTCAAAACATATATGTTGCAGTAATTAATTTAAAATAAATCATGTTGTTAAGAAAACGGGTTTTACAAGTTAAAACATTGCCAAAGATTGAAATGTTTTTACCTATGAATTTATGTGAAATTAATGCTAATGACATACATTATATTAAATGGTAAAAAATATATTCTATTTATACTTTAAAACCATTCAATATTATAATTTATCCATATAAATTATCTCAATGAAAAAAAGTTGTTTTTAATTAAAAATTAGCGTATTTTTACAATTCATCAAAATATTAAAGTTATCAAAAAAATATCAAAAATTTATCCTATGTAAATTTTTATACCCTGATTCAAAAGAAAAATTTTATTCTTTCAAATTGAATGTATAAACATGTAAAAAACTAGATTTAATGTGGGTGCGCCAGTAAAAGGCGACAAAACTATATTTTTTTAAAAATATTTCTTTTATCCAAAAAAAAACTGATTTTGCTTTTATAACTCATTCTAGAAAATGTATAAGTTGAATTAAAATGTATAAAATTCAAAATTCAGTTAGTACTATTCATAAAGGCTAGTTTTAATAATATTTTAATAGCATATCACTGTTTAGGGAAACTCGGTATTGCGTACGACGCAAGCTATCGAGGAAGGCCGCGGGTGTGTGTAAAGAAAGCCAAGTTAGTGTTGTTTGTAGTGAAATATTCCTTTGATGATTTATATAATATAAAAACAAAATATTTCTCATAAAAGTCTCAGGTGTTACAGTGGAAAATAAAAACTGAAACCGAGCTGTGTGAGGATTACTTGAGTGTTGAGAGTCGATCTGATTGATCTGTTTATAATAAATATTAAGAATGATGTAGGAAAAATGAACCTGGTGGGAATGACTTTTAAGAATCATTTCTAGGTTTTTTGTGTGAGAGTGACAAGTTACAGGTCGCCTGATCGAACAAAATAGAATGACTGAATGCGGGTTGCGATAAATCATTTAAAAGCATTAGCAAATTGATTATTTAATAACGGACATGGTAAACTATTTTTTTTAATTTTTATTACGTCGATTATTTAATAACTGATGTAGAAAACTATTTATCATGTCAGTTATTTTATAACTGATGTGATAAATGTCTCTTTATCACTTCAGTTCTATTGATAATAGACGTGATAAATTATTGAAACTAACTTTATGAAGTCAGTTATTTTATAAATGATGTGATAAAGTGCCGAGATTCGATATATCATGCTAGTTTTAAAATAAATGACACAATAAAGATAATATCAATTTTCATTACCTTGGTTATAAAATAACCAATGTAAGAAATTTATTATCATCAATTTATCATGTCGGTTATAAAATAACCACCGTGATAAATCAATTTTTATTGCTTTGAACGTTTGTTATATAAAACTGAAGTGAAAAATACTGACATGTTTAACGTTTTCCCACTAGTGCTTAATACAGGCTCAAAACTCTTATATAATGGTTTAAATAGTGCTATTAATATATTAAAAAACTATATTCATATTTAAAAATAATTTTATGATATTCAATTAACATCTTTACACCCATTCATTAATAAAAGTTTGTTATTTTCATTGTTTCAGGTTTATTTTTTTCATGGTTTCCAAAGTTTGATTATTATGGATTTTTTGGATAAATGGAAAAAAACTAATATAGTGGAATGAAATGGTGTTACTATGTTTTATTAATTTTATATTATTATATATATCATTTTTTTATCACAAATAATCATTAGTGAAAAATTTAATGAGAATGATATAATTTATCTTGGCGGTTTTTAGGATGATATTAAACTTATATCACTTTATTCAATGACATGTTTATATAATGGTTAAAGAAAGATAAATAATTTATAATATGTATAATATAATATTATTTAAACATAATAATGGTTTTTTTACCTTCCATGAGTGAGCTAAGAAAAGAATGTGTATAGTCCATAAGGATGGTAAATCGACAAATCATAGATGATGTTCTATTTTTCTAAAGAATAAGGAGTGGAGAAAAAATTTGATGATGTATTTTTCCATAAAAATGATAACATTCCTGAATATATTAGATAAATGGAGTTTTCATGACACTTTAATAATTTGAGGTGAAGATTTTATAATAAAATAAAATGAAATGTAAATTAATGAAACAAAAATGAATGACGATTTTATATATTAAATTCTCATCATTAAGAACCACCAAAATGACCATGTTTTTAGCCTTTATGTGAGACAAAAATGTCATAGATGGGCATACGAGTATTGGAGGGAATTGGGTTATAAATTAAAATAGATACAAAGATTTTATATGTGAAGATATGTGGTTGTGAGGGTGGTATTTATTATGGGGGAGAGGAGTATTTTCTCATTATTAGAATGTTTTTGGTAGGGCATCACTTATTTAAAAAAACACACAAATACATTTTTACCTGGTTGGAATTACCCCATAAAACATTGAAGGATAGAGGAATACATCATTTTATAATAGTGGAAAGAGTCCAATGGTACATAGTGCATTACTAGAAAACCATGTAAAATAATGTCTAAATAGGCCATAACTAGCGCAACAAAATGAGATGCCATAAAGAAATACACACGGACACTAATAAAACATTCACGTTCACTATCTTCTACCTACTCGAGGTTGCACCATCTCGAATACACCTCCATGTATCCATGTCATGAAACACAAATCCCACACCACCACGCTGGAGCTCCTCCACCACTAAGAGCCACCCCATCGAAGCCACCGCTTGATCGCAACACCAGTAAGCACTGATTCTGACTTTAAATGACATGGAAAAATAGATCTAGACCCTCAGAGACTATGATGAAACACTATTCCATCATCTAAGATGTCTCTGGATTTCACAAACCTTGCAGCCTCTACTGCACATCAAGGCAAAATTCCCACAAGGGATGATTCACCAAAAATTCACGTATTTCAGAAAAAATCATAAAAATTAACCCTTAGCATTATTTCATCATTTAGAATTAAAAAATGAACACCATTTAAGGAAATTAATATTCTAAATATGATAAATATTATTTTTCAATTAAAATCAGAATTTATTGGGAGAAACCCAATTCTAAAATTATAATTGAATTTTAAACACTTTGGTATATAAATTAAGGTCTCATAAAACTATATTATATTTATAACAAAAAAAATTATTTATTTATGATTCTATTTTATAAAAATATATATTATTTTAAATAATTATATTAATTAAAACATTATAAATAAATAATTATTGATCAAAAATATGCAAAAAAAAATTAATTTACCACAATCAAAACAACATTTTACTTCTTCCTAGATATAAATATATTATATTTTCACTATAGAGATACATTAATTTTATTTATAGTTATATAGATGATGTTCTTTTTCTATTGGATATATTAAAATCCCTAAGGACAGTTTACTATTCCAGTAGTATAAATTCAATAATTTCAATTAATACAACTTATTTAGTTATACATTTATAATGAATATGACTATTAAATTCTACAATGAAAATTTATTTTATTATAAGTACCTAGGTAGGTACATTTTTACCTAGTGGTAACCTGGTTCATTGAAAAATATATTTTACACCAATTGGTTCTAGTAGTGGTAGTAGAGATGACTTATAGTAAATGTTTTGTTGACCAGGGAGTTGGTTCCCAGTTTTAGACTTCTACGATTTGGAAATTATCCCTTATTGTTATAATTTTTCTATGAAACACCATGATTTATGGAATCTATAATAAATTTTATAGTTCTTAAAATCATTATAAATTTTATTAAATCAATATTTTGATTTTTCAATAGTTGGATTTTGCTATAATGCTCACTATTTCTCCGTAAGATTGATGGGATCGAGTTCATATAATGGGGATGAGTGTCTTTTTTCTTAGTTAAACATAATTTCTGAAATTTGTTTATTATTTACTCCGTATTCATATGGTTTTGTAGGGAATGGATTTAATTATTTATATAGATTATTGGGTTATATAAACACCCCAAGATTTTGGAAGATGTTTTTTTCAATTAGACATATCATTTTTTATATATTTCATTAAAAAGGACACCATGTTTCTATTGTGTGACAAAAAATTATGATTTTTTATTGAATTAAATAGAACTCGGTGTTTATCATGCATTATATTCAACAGCAGGTTTAAAGGAAACATGTAATATTATTTAAATATTATTATATGACGACTATCACCTAGCGATTGGAAAGGTAGGTATGAATATGAATAAATAAATTTTAGAAATAAATTATTTATACATGTATATAAAATTGTATATTTTTTGACCAATTAATTTAAAATGATAATAAAATCAATTTGAAAATAATGGAATTCATTTATGTAAAAATATATTTTTTTTAAAAATTTTGATTTACCTTAATAATTTGATAAATTAATTTCTGAGTTATTTTAGTTATTTTTTTATATTATATATTTAATAACATTTTAAAAATTATACCCATTTTTTTCTAGATAGAAGATATAAATAAATATTATCTTTAAAAACAACATTTTTCCAAAAATCATTTTTGCTACATTTTTGGGAACATACATTAAAACGGATTTCTAAAAATTTTAATAAATTAAATTAATAAATTAAAATTAATTTTTTTAATATTCATTTCTAAATTTTCTTTGTGTGATATTTTTAGAACATTCTTTTCCGTTTAAATTATTCATAAAGATAAATTACCCCATAAATTGGTAAAAAAATTATATTATATCAATTATATAAGTATTAATCACATTTTTCTAATTTCAATAAATATTATATTTAATTTTTGTATAAAATATTTTTTTTAACATTTTGAACATTTTCTTTAAGAAATCTCACATCATCATCGTGTTTTTAGCTGTAATTTAAAATTAAAATTATCCACTTATGTGAATTGAATTTGAAAAAATGGATTACATAATTTTAATAAAAATAAATTTATTTCATAATATAATTTACTTAATTTTTTACCATAATGAAGAGTGAAATCATTAAAATATTAATTACAACGATTAATGTTAAAATACGACTTCGTACATTAAATGTGCTTCTGAAAAAATTTATTTCCAAAAAAATAGGATATATATTCCATACATTTGGTATCATATTATTATAACTATGAATATATTATCTAATGAGTTTCAGATTAATTTTTTATTAAAAGGAAACTTATATATGTTAAAAAAATAAGTTACTCTGGTGAAAATGGAAATTGTAAAATTGAGTAAAATTTAAAAAATATGGAATGAAATATTTTGAAACATTTATTTTTTCTTTGTGGAGTACTTTATATCATATAATACCTAAAATAAGTTATTGAAAATTTTACAGACCCATGAGGTGAGGGTAATCTCTGATTGTTGAGTACCTTTGATTGTTTACCAAAATGCCACTACTCATGTTTTATAAAGGGAACTCACTCCCCTTACTTCATCATACCTATATAGCCAGTTTTCACGACCAACCCTAGATATATAAACTTAAAAATTACCTCATATAATCCTATAATATATATTTTTTTGTATAAAACCATCCATGGAAGGATTTTGTTGAAAACATAAAGTGGATACCTATAGAATATGTAATGTTCTCCAATAAATATTTTTATTTATTATTTCCCCCACCTATATCAATTAATACTAAAACAAGATGATATAGTGACATAAATGTCTTCTATATAATTTTCCCTTGTTATTTTAAGGTCAATACTTACAAACATATCCACTTCCATCATATGGGTTACAAAATCAGTATTCGTGTGTATGGTGGTCTACAGCCTCAGAAATCGATGTCATTAGATTTTTAATTCCAGATATCAAGGTTGGGTATGATGAGTGATCTAAAGAATATATATTATTCTTATAAATTAATTATTTTTGTCTAATTATTATAACATATATTCTTTTTTACCATCCATTCCATTGGGGATACATTTTCATCGTTCATGTGTACTGTGGACTGTCACCTCCAGAAGTACTGTAATTTGTTTTATCTAAAACATTTCATAGAATATAATAAATATATATTGATATATATATATGATTTAAACGAAATATTGATGATATTAATTATGTGTTTATCATTCTAAAATGATATTATATAATTTACATTTTTACCTTTTCAATCATTGGAAGATGATAATGTTGTTTATTTATGTGTGGGAAACAACCTCACTAAGTGTTGTGTAAAAATTATCATCTCCATACAACATAGATGATATGTATAATGGAATTTAATGGAATAATATTGTATTTTGGATATTATGACCATTGTGTTTGGGTAATTTATTACCTCACTCCTTTCTATAATGAATGTTGAAAAATGGAAATAATACTCATGCATAGGTGTGGATTACCATCTACATGATCGTAAAATTATAAATTATTATTATTCATAATAAAATGGAATCATTATCAACAGAAGAGGACCACAAATAAAAAAATCAATATATAAATATTAAAACCAATGTGGTTATTAAGTAAAACATGGCTTTGACATGGAATTTTTTACAAATGTATTATAAAATGACTTTTGAAATTAATATATTATAAGACATATATAAGTATAGATTCTAAATAATGGTATGATAAAAACATATTTATTATACATTAGTTTTGAAAATTTATGAATAATGTCATGTACTAGGGTATGGGATTTTTAATTAATCTTTTATTTTTTGCAGACATATGAAAATTCATCCCATATTTATTTTTTGTTGTTCATATACTACCCCTTTAACATGTTATGTTGTGAATAAAATTATTTTTATGATATTTAATGTTTTTTATGATCATATTATTTATTGGGGAAAATAATTCAAAATATTAAATAAGAGATAATAGATGTTTTCCTCAATTTCCCTTCATTGAAACATATGATATGTTATGAACCTATAATCCTTAAAGAGATATATATATAAAACCCATTTTACATGTAATATAAATAATTTATTTATCCTCCTAAACATTTATGTTTTATTTAATGATATTTCTTCATTGGGATTATGTTTCAAATATCCCAATGTGGATATTATTTTATGACCAAATATTATCATTTATCATGATTGTTTATGATTATGTTTCTAACGATAAACTTTTATGAGGCATATCTCCAGAAACACATGAAATTTTCTATCCTATGGTTGTTCATGATATTTCCAGGTAATATTAAATTTTTCCACTCAATTAATCATAAAATAAATGAAAATTTTAAATTAAAATACAGCTATATTTCTCACTTCGTTCCAAAACCCCTTTTGTTCAAAACCACATTTTTATATAATTTTTTTTATAAAATGTTTTACAAATTTCATATTATTTTGAAATTTTGATTTTAACCATGATTTATATTTAATTGTTTTAATAATTAATCTTCATTTCACATTAAAAAGATTACAATTAAAAATTTTACAAAAATATGAAATGATCATTACATTTACTCATACGACATGAATGATATTTTCCTCCCTTATGATCAGTCAATGTTTTAAAGCTTCTTTTATATTCTACAATGATTATTATTAATGAAAATGAAATGAATTTTTTGAGTTTTTTAAAACATATTTTATTATTCGAAATGATATTTCTCTTAATATATGTTTTAAAAAAACTAAATACTTCTATTATATGAATTTATGGTTATTTTAAATTAAATAAATATTAAAAATATTTAATAAATTATATGTTTTAAAATGTTTCTTAAAGAAAAAATATTTTATTTTTTATTTGTCTAGATGATCTATTTTTCAAAAAAATTCTCCCTCTAGGATGATATCATTTGATATTATTTAATCCTTATTGTGTATATGATCCAATGATATAATTCTTATTCTTTTTATAATTGGTTTTGATAAAAATAAATGTGTCAAAAAAGTTTATATTCCAATAGTTAAACTATGATAAAATTATTATAAAATTATATTCTTTATACATGGGTTATGATATGATGAAATTATGAAATTATTATAAAACCTTCTTTATCTGCATACGGTATTATACAATGAATTTTTTATAAAACCCATTTCATTTCATGGTATAATAGATGATGATTTTTTTGATCTCATAACAAAAATATATATGATATTAATTATGTTACATGTGGGAACTATATATACCTCTAATTAATTTGAAATTCTTTATATTTAAGGAGATGATAATGGAAAAAATGTTAATGGGATTGATAAACTATAGGTAAAAATGTGTGTCTAAATCCACTTTAGGAAATATGTGTGTTATGATCCCCAATGGTGAATAGGTGTATCAAGATGCACTTTTAGAAACAACTATACCATGATCCACAATAGAAAATATTTGATTTTTCATGAGGAACTATGTTTATGGAAATTATAGATAACCATGATTTTATGATTTTTGAATTATTTTTCAACCTTATGGGATATATTTTTAGAAATTATAAGGTTTTATACCATGACTTGTTTTTATAATATATGAAATTTTTGGTTGAAATGTCATAATTTTCATTCATACCCACATACCGTAATTCCTATATTATGATTCCACATGATCATAGACTAATATATCTAATTCGTACCATTTTATGTACATCATAGCTGACCCATTATTATATATCCCTACCCATGTTATGAATAATTGTTAGAATAATATATTTATGGATTATTAGTGTCACTCATGAATTTAAAATATTGTGTTCTAGATTTCCAAATAAAATAAACTATTATTTTACTCAATCATGTGTCGATATAAAATAATCAATATCCATATTAAAGACTTAATATCCATGTAATAGAATCCTTGGTCTCAACAGTTGGAATCCTTATAAATTTATATTTAACTATTAGTAAATAGGATGAAAAAAATTTAGTGGTATTAGTATGTATATTTCACTTTTATATATTGGGATGTATATACATATAAGTCTAAAGATGATTCAATGTTTAAAATATTATCCTAGAAAATTTGTAACAGACATTTCCAATTATTTCAATAAAATTACCTCCCAATCATTATACTACATGTGGTTGTTTCTCTTTAAAATTAGAACCTTGGGATAATAACTCTAAAAATGGCGCAGTGAGATAGACTCAATCATCAATTGTTTCATGATAATGACCCTTGTTTCACACCTATTTTGACAATCCCAGGGCGGGTATTCATTAAAAATTACCAAAAAAAATTCAATCTATGATGATAAATTTAAATAGGCGATGATCATAGATGACCTAAGTAAAACCTACGATTCCATATATTAAAAATAATTTTTTATTATTTGAATATACTATTAGTGATATGAATGATTATTGTATTTACCTTTTGGATTTCACTTTATCACTATTTTCTTTATTGATTTATTCAATGTTGCAAGCCTAGAAGAACATGGATATAATTAAATGTGATGGACAATATTATGATGAGAAAACAAATTAGATGATGGCTATAGTAATGGATGTAGTAATTCTTGAATGTTATGTATCATAATATATTATTAAAAACATGATTTTTAACCAACTATAAGAGTTACTAATGAAGAGAATGAAACGGTTCTTTAAGATTTCAACAATTAGGAACTATATAAGAATGAGGATTCAGTTTCCTATATATTGTGACTATTGGAAGAAATAGCCAAGAGAAAGCCTCAAAGGAAATAGAAGATCCTTTGATTTTAAAAAATAAACAAACAAGTGAAGTCATTAAAAATAGGGAAAATGAATTTTTTTTAACACAACAGATGGAAAAATTGGTCTTCCAATTACGGTACCAATGGATGAGTTTTTTGAATTTTGAATGTATGGTCACTATAAAATTGATGTCCTATGGGGAAAGATCCAAAATAGTATATGTAAAGTTGTAAAAATTATAAAAATACTGATGATGATGAATAGTCTAAAATAGATATATGAAATAAAATAATTTTTAATTAATAAGATGACAAATTCAAGTTAACGGTTTGAGAAAGAAGTTGGATTATTGAATTGATTTTTTAAAGGAATTAAAAAATTATGTTATATAAATCCTGAAATATATAATTCTGGTTCAATATATGTTTTCTGATAAGGATATACACGAATATGTGAATAGTACTAATTAAATTGAAATTTGACTTAATGGATGGTGATATTTTGTTAAAACACATCATTAAGGGGATGATAACCCTTATAATGATTTTGATGTTGATGTAATGCAATTGAGATAACGTGATGACTTATTTTGATAAAGGAAATTGGATAGTACTACTTTCTTTATATTTGATTAATTATCATTGAAAATGTTTTTATTCAATTATTTATCGATTTTTCAGAATTAATGGACTTATGGAATACATCCAATAATAAATGTCTTTATTCTATAAATACGGAAGTATATATGTTTTAATTATTGTTTTATGTTAATTCATGTTATTATGAGTATTTATGAGAATATGTGACTACGGTATTCACATATTTTTTTACGTAAAATAATGATCCGTTTTGTGATAATATGGTGATAATATTTTAGTTGATTTTAATAAATTTGGGGACCATATTAATAAAATTGGAATTTGATAAGGGTTATATTGGTAAAAATTTATGGAATGGTTTAATTTTTACATTGGATTAGGATTTATAGATTAATGTATTATTTCACCTTTTGAATATTTATTAATTACATTTCTAACTATTTTTTTGAATGATGATTATAGATAGATAGAATGATATCCCATTCTATTTCTAGATCTTATGACATGTTAGTGAACTAGGCATAATAATTCACCATAATCTATTAATGTCAGAGTTGAAGTGGAAATTGATCATAAAATAACCACATGTTTAGAATTATATTATTAAATGTAATGAAATCATTTAAGTATATCATCATGTGAAAATACATCATCTTTAGGAAAATGATCTTCAAATAAAATACTGTCATTTTATAATCATTTTTTTATATTAAATACCTTTTTTATACCACATTACATTATGAATTTATGTTCATTAACGTTATCTAGAATACCCAATTTCTGGAGGTCAATTATTTTTATCACTCTCTATATGTATTTATTCTTTTTTACCATATCGAAATAATCACTTCCCACCTCAAATATAATATGTGGAAACATAGTTATATGTTACTTTTTGAGAACTATATGATTCCATATTTATCTATTTATTCTAAGATTTATAATTCACTATTACAATGTGGTTTTATATGAAATGATTTTCAAAAGTTATGAATTTTATGACTAAGGATAATTTTAAGTGGAAATTAATTTTATGGGGGTGGAATATAACACCCTGAGATTTTGGAAAAATAATTTTTTCAATTAAATTTATTCATTTTGATAATTTTCATTGTAGGAAAGTCTCATCATAGATTTTGTTACATAAATAAAATATTTCGGATTTTTTTAAGAAAAAAACTGTGTTTACAATGTATTACATGAAACACCGAGTTTAGACAGAACATGTCATGTTATCAAAATATTATAATATGATAGTTATCTCCTTACAATTGTAATGGCATGTATTAATAGCATTAACATTGTTATCTAAATTAATGGTATACCCATGTATATTAAAATAATTATTTGGTGAATTTTTTTATTCAATGAACCATTTAACATCTATCTTATGTGTTTTCTACACAATATATATGAATAAATATAATATTATTATTGAAATTTTATATTTATAAAAAAGTATTTTTATTCCCTTCTTTACACTTATATTAAAAGAAATTTTGAAAAATTAAAAAATGAATTTTCAAAAATTTAAAAAAAATCGTTTAAATAATCCTTATTAAATTATCTTAGTCTTAAATTTTCAGAATTTGATAAAGATATTAATTTTTTTATATATTGTGAAAATACAAGTTTTTTATTAAAAACATTAATTTCATTTAAAATATTGATGTTATAAAATAATTTTTAAAATTGTTTCTAATATATACTTAGTTCAATTACATATCTAAAAATACAATTTTGGTTAATCGAATCATTTTGATATATAAATAATATATAAAAACATTGAAAACATTCAAACATTTGTCCTTGGAAAACTCGCTTTATCATCGCTTCTGTAGGGTTTATTTTAAAATTACGTAATCCAATTATGTGAATTGTATTTGAAAAAATTATTCCATATTACTAATTAGAATAATTTATATTTTTTAATCTGTAAAATGATTTTTTGGCTATATTGATGTGGGAAAACAGTTTAAAATTATTTTTTATGATTAATATTAAACAGGGGTTTTCACATTATATATTCTTATGATAATATTAATTTTACACACCCTTAGGATTCAAAATTAATAAATTTTATTTCATTTTTTGTATCAATACACCTTAATTATCTAAAATTCATGTTTTATTTTCTAATTAATGGATAGAATACCTTGGTTAAAAAAATCATGTACCGTGGTGAAAATTAAATTAATAAATGTGATTAAATTATAAATGTTAAGGAATGACATGTTTGTTATATTTTTTTGAGGTAGAAGTTATTATCATCCATATGATCCCTAAAATAAATTAGTTTCCAATTATATAGCCATATTTGGTGGGAGTGAAATCCCATTATTAACATCATTTTTGTATTTACAAAAATTTCACTCCTTAATTGTAATGGGAACTCACTCCCATCACATATATACACATCTCAATCCATTTAGACTAACAAAAACATACAAAAAACAACTCCCAAAGTCCAAAATATCATATTTTATGCATTATTTGTGATAGAAATCCATCATAGGATGTATTTTTGATTAAACGTTAGGAGGGCATCGAAGAACATTTAATGCTCTTCAAGATGAATTTTAATTTGATGTCATTCTAAAACTACTTGAATTATAACTAATATCTGATTATATAATAATTAAGGTATCTAACATATTCTGATATGTTGTTCTATAAAGGTCATGACATATTATTAACTCTAATTCCATCAGTTTGGTAATGAATACATTGGTTATGTGTACGTTAGACTCCCTTCTCGCAAACCGATGTCATTAGTTTTCCAATTACCAAAAATCACAGTTGGGTATGATTATATATCACAATTATTTATATGTTATCTATAAAATTATTATACCAAAATAGTAATTATATAATACATACCTTCAATATTCTATTCTACAGGGGATACAATAACGTCGCTATTGTGTACTACATTCGACCACCTCACGAAGGGATGTGAGTCGTTTTCAATAAATCTTTTCATATAAGATAATTAGAATAAATTAAATATATATAAATTATATAAATGAAAGAATTATGATATTAATTATATATTTATCATTCTAAAAATATAGTAATTTTTTTTATTTCCTTATGTTTCACTCATTGATTGATGATAACGTCGGTCAGGTACCTGTGGAGTACAGCCATTACGAATTGATGTGACTTTATATTAAACACCAAACAAAATTGATGATATATATATTATATTTAAAGAAATATTGTGTTATTAATGATATTAACATAATTTTATAAATATAATTTTTAACTCACCTCCTTTCAAGATTGATCTTTGATGAATGGAAACATTACTCATGCGTGTGTATGACCTTCAGTCTCTTTTATCGTAGTGTATTTCATTTCATAGAACCATCATCCATAATTAGTCATAAAATAATAATTTAGGAATAAATAATATAATTATGTTATTATTATTATTAGGTTAAAATCATAACCATGATAAATGTAATATGACTGAAAATTAAAAATAAAAACATATACAAAAAACATAGCAGTTATTAATTGAAACATGAAATCAACATGGAATTATTTATAAATGGGTTATGAAAGGACATGATCTAATATTATATGTAATGTTTTATATTATTGTGGTTATTTAATCGATAATAAAATTATTTATTAAATTTGATTTTTTTAATGTGTGAAATGTATGTTAAGACATATGTTAAGATATTTCTCGTCACTCTTTTATTTTCGGAAGACATAAAAAATTTACCAATGATTCATTTTCTTTTGGTGTATATCCTACAACTTTAAAATATTATTTCATAAATATAATTCATTATATAATATTTAAGGATTCATTGGATGTTATTATGTATCTAGAAATAATATGAAAAATATTACTAAATCGGTAAGGGAATTTTGACTCAATTTTTCTTCTTTGGGACATATGTGTTGTGATTCACCTATATTACATAATGAGGTGTGTATAAATACCCTTTGACATGTGATATAATTATTTTATTTTTCCTCATGATATTTTATAATTTATTTAATGATTTTCCTTCATGGTTCTTATATTTGAAGGTTTCCATTGTGGTAAATATTTTCTTTTAGAAACTCATCATTTATTATGATTTTTTATTATGTTTCCAATGAATAATTATTATGATCCATCTATAAAGAAACCAATAATCATTAATCTCATTTATATATACATATATATAATTTTTCATGTAATATTATAAATTCAAATGTTTTTTTACATAATGTAATTGGTAATTTATTTATGAAAAATAATTATTATTTATAATTTCTGTGGAAAACCCATAATCTTCAAAAATCATTGTTTTTTAAAATGTACTCAATTTTTTTTAATATCATCATATTATTTTTATATGAAATATTTACACAAGATTTAATTTATCTACGATTTTTTTTAAAAATTACAATTTATTTAATTTTAAAATACCATTCCTATTTTTCATTTCCTGAAAATGTTAATGGAATCACTATTTTAACCTGTATGGAATGAACGGTATTCTCCACCATCATAATGACTCTATAATTTTAATATTCATTTAAATGTTTCAATTTTTTTCAAGGAAATATATTTTGGAAAATATTTATATTTTTTAAAACTCATTTCAATGTATAAGGAATATTTTCCTCATGAAAATTGTTAAATGATTTTTGAAAACTCATTTACATAGATTAAAGGATATTGTTTGTGAAATGTATTTCAAAAAAAATATGATTTTAATTTTTTATAATGTTTTTCTAAAAAAAGATATTTTCATAAAAAATTTGATGTTATTTATATTTAAATGTAATTCCCCCATTATGATTACATCCATTGATATAACTTGTTATTTGATTGGGATATGAACCAAGGATACCATTTTCCCTTACCCTAACATTCTTAAGATCACAAGAAGTTTATGAAACCCATTTCAATATCATTGGTTATACCATGATATAATTATTATAAAACTCATTTATTTACCCACAGGTTATGCTATAATTAAAATTATAAAGGATTATGAAGCATTTCACTTTTCCATTGGCTATAATATGATGAAATGTTTATGAAACACATTTCCTTTTGTATTATATGATATCTTTAATATTTTATGATCTTGTGTAATAAAAATGCATATTTTCAGTATGTGATAGGTGGGACCAATATCTTTCTCCAATGTACTGGGTAACGATTTATTTCTCATGAGATAACAATAAGAATCATTTCTATGGATTTGAACCAATATGGGAACATGTGTGACTTTATTCATTATAGGAATAGGTATGTTATGATCCATGATGGGAAAGGGATTTCTCCCAATCCAAAATTGGAAATACTGGATGATTCATGATCGATTATATTGATAGTCTTAGTATTTAATCTTGGAATACAAAACAAATTTTAATATTTATTATGGTTGCACACTTTTATTATAGAAGATTAATGTTCATGATTTATTTATCACCATTATGGGCTATGTTTTCTTAAATGGTTATGTTTTTCCTTTTTTGACTTTATGATATATTAATGGTTGGTTATGAACATTATATTCTATGTTCACGATAACATACACTAAGTATTTTCTAAGGATTTAATATGATCATATATTAATATATATTATGTATTCCATTATAAAGGATCTAATCTATTCCTTCCTTATGTATACATCCCCATCTTATGAATAAAGGTTTGTGTATTGTATTTCTAAGAGGAGTAATACATAAGAAAATTATTATTAGATATTTTCATGACAATTAAAGAATTAATATTATCTTATACACAAATCAATATTTAATTCTATGTGTTGATATGGTTTGTTTTGGGATAGGGGAATTCATGGAGTCCCCAATATTTCTTTTATGGGATCAAACTAAAACCTTAATGTTTTTTGAAATGGGTTTATGTGTTAAAAAATTATCCACATATTTGAAAATTAATTTAAATATCTCATAGATGGTTTCTTCTTGAATTATATCTTATAATATTTAATATTAGAACCTTGGGTAGTAAACACCAATTTTTAATATGAATAATAGAATCTATAACATTCCCTGAAAATAAATTTTAAAAGAAAAATTAGC
Organism: Viscum album; assembly: GCA_963277665.1. Lineage (NCBI taxonomy): Eukaryota > Viridiplantae > Streptophyta > Magnoliopsida > Santalales > Viscaceae > Viscum > Viscum album. The sequence goes on from OY728157.1 coordinate 1,101,665,069, forward strand.
TGAACATGGTGCATCCCATTTTTTATACAATTACACATTTAAATTCAAAAACTACATTTAAATTTGGTTTATATGGATTTTTTTCACATAATTGATATTATAAATAGTTATATAAGGGCAAATAATTAGCTTATTTATCAGAACAAATTAAAAAACGTTTAATTTTTTATAAACCTACCAAACACTATTTTAATTACTCTTCTAAATTTATGTATTTTTTCAATGTATTTAAACTTATAATAATTAAATATTACTTAATTATTCCACATGAAATAAATAATTTTTTTAAAATAAATAAATATACCCTTTAGTTGAATAATTTCTCATAAGTCTAAATATATCAAAATAAGCTAACCGATGTGTCCTTGATGATTATATCGTAACTCGTTTATGAATTTTAATCATTATTTTCCCTTTTTAGAAAATTTTTCCATGATTATTTATTTCTCATTTCAGATTATTAATATTTTTTTTCTTTGTTAATTTTTATCAAAAACAATCATAAAACCTAACCAAGACCACCATGTAAAATTATATTATAATTAATATGTTCAATATAAAATTAATTATGTGTGATGATAATATAAAGTTAATTTTACTTTGTTATTTATACCCTAGGGAAGAATTTCCATCCATCATATTTTTAGAAAAAATTTCATGATAATTTCTCCATTAACCTTTTTAATAAATTACATATCACTCGAAATATAATGTTCATGTTCTTCAACAAAAATTCCTTTTTTAGGATTCATTTTTTTAGTTTAGATATTAATAAAACTGAATCGTTTTATCTTTAGTGAATTTTCATTTCTAAATTATAGTATTCGTATAGAAAAGTGTCAATATTATTCAAAATTATTTCATCTTTATATACGCGAGTTAAGGGTGTTTTAGGTAACAACAATATTCCATACATAATAGAAATAGTTAACTCAAAGAAAATTTATATGATTCTTTAATATATTTGAGATGAATTGATATAAATATAGAATATAACTTTTTCTCCACTAAGTATATTTTTCCACTATATTTATTGAAATCATGATCATTATCATTGAGATGTAGAACATCAACACCTTCCATCTTATGTAACCATGGGATGTTTGAATCTCTCAATTAATTAAAAAGACTACTTTAAATACATTGTCTTCTAGAACCTTTGTATAATTTAATAACAAAAAATGAGATTAAGAGATCATTAGTTTAATGGGATTTCATGGAATAAATCTCGTATATGAATCTAACAAATTTCAATAAGATTGAGTCTACATTGATATCTATCCAAGTACACCCATTAGAAATCCAATTATTTTAGTACTGATTAAATTGTTGATATTGTTACTTGAATAAAACTAATTATAAAATTTGATTGAATACACTTATTTATTAATTAACATTTAAATAATAAATATGGATGTTAAAATCCCTATAATAATTACATCATGATTTTTCAACAAAAAATTATAAATTATTGATGGATAAAAATGATGAATGACATAATATTTAATAAAAAATATATTTTGATGTATAAAAATATGTTATAATGAACTTATCTTTGTCATAGTTTAATGTTGAAAAAACAATTATTTGGTTCATACCAACATAATAAGGTTTATGACACCATTCCATGGGTTTTATATAGTTTATAAATCTAAAAATATTTAAAATTTATGGAAATATTATCAGACACACTGCACATAGGTATTGTGCTATTTCATATATAATAACTTGTGTAACCGTCCCAAAGAATTATTTGGGTTAAATTTTGTAAAACCTTTTGGAAAATACATAATTCATTTCCAGTACATGTAAAATTATATTTTTTAACTTGTGAAATCCATAAAAAAATATACTTTCAAAATCCTTTATGTATATTACATGCTATCTATGGTAATTGTTTATGAACTAAAAATATTATCAATGATTAGACCACATTCATACATCCATAAAGTGTGACACCAAATGTAATGAAATTACTTGGTTAGAATCGAATATTCACTTATCCCAGCCCACTATTATGATGTATGTGTACTCTTGATCACCATGAACTAGATACTAGTGTTGGAGATCAAATAAGTGTCATTAAGATTTATTTTTTCAATTAAAACTATATTAATGAGGGGACTACCACTGAAAAGCCCATCATGACCATTCAATAAGATAAATTACCATACATATATGAAATAAGTAGTTCCAAAAATAGGGGGTCACAAATATGGATTAAAAAAATTAAAACTCATAAATTATAATCAATCCCAATAAATCCCAAACTAGTTTAATAGAAACATTAAATACCCCTCCAACACGAACTAGGATATAAATATTGAATATAAATTACTACATGGCTTGTTACATCAAATTTAAAAATACTAGAAATAATCAAATCGAACACTGCCACTGATCTACAAGCACTAATTGAGTAATCTTCTCATGTCACCTCTAATATACTAGACTCAAAATCCCATAATCAATCACCACATTCTTCTAGAATATATGTTATTATTATAATAAGATATTAATGATCAAAAATTCAAAGTAGGTATCCACTTAACTCCAAATGAATACACATTATTAATTAAATAAATTCCATTATTTTCAAAAATAGTTATAAAAATTTATAATTGACTTTTTCATAAAACAATATCTTGTTACACCAGTGAAACAATTTAGTTTAAATAATTTGTTATATAATAATCAAAATGATAAAATATATTAAACATTAAATGAAAAATGAATAATTTAAAATCATCATTTTGAAATTTCCATGTATAAAAAAAATTAATTTTCAAAACTATTGAAATCCTCATTTTCTTCTCTATAATGAAAACATATTTTTTTGTGAAATAAAACTAAAATTATAAATCCCACATAGTCAAAAATAATTAATATCTAGGAGCTCATGGTACACTTTAGTAAACTTATAAAATATAATCTATTTTATCAACATTCTTAATGAAATTATTTCGCTATAAAACTCTTTATTAAACTACATATCATAAACCATTGAAAATTGATAATTTGGGTGGACACCATACATGGTACCATAATAAATAGTGTAATCTTAAACATGTGTCATGTCTGCACTTACATATCCCACCTATATAGTATCGGTTTTTCATGACCTATAAAATTATTGGTGATAAATAATGGTGATAGGAAAATAATGAATAATAAAATGGAATTATATATTTATAAAAAAAGAATAATTCCTCCCCCTTACCACTAAAAACCCTTCAATGAAGAAACCCCTTTCTAATCAAGAACTGTAATATAAAAAATATATCCTATAATAAGGAAAATATCATCAAACATATTTATTAAAAACAAATTGGGTAAATTTTATTTGGGTTTATTCATATTATAAAAACATATTCATATATTTACTACAGTTCCTTTGCATTTTCAATTTATAATCAGATTACTAAAATCCACATTAGATAAAATTTGACTTTACCAATATATAGGAAAATGTTAATAAAAAATACATAAACATTTATGATGAATTCATCAAACCCGTGGAATAAAAAACCAATCCTTAATGAAATGGATAATTTCATTAGAACCCAATAAGAAAAAAAATATATTTTTACTCATCTAGTAACCAAATAATCCGCTAAGGAATTTGAAAAAAGTACTATGTGTGCAAACATTGTTTTAAAATGATTTTTGAGAAAACAAATATAGGAAATATACCTTATACTAAATCATTATAAAATAATATAAATAATTCTTGATAATGAATTATTGGACACACTTAATATAAATATATAGGAGCTCAATGTGGGATTAAAATAACAAAGAAATTAATGTATAAAAATTTAAATATTTATTCATGAAGAAAACCATGTTAAATCCTACAATTTCACAACTAATAGTGTTATTACTATTAAACTAGGTCAAATAATTCATTACGAGATAAGATAAACCCTAGGATAAAAAACAAAAAATATGATCAAGTCACAAAAAGATATAGTTCACCAATATAAAATAATGTCAATAAAAATAAGTAAAAATATTATAAAATTATTAGTGGATGTGATTTTAATGATATTTGTATATGAACTATACCCATAAAATTATGAAAATCCACATATTTAAAGTGATTAGAATTGTTGAAATTTTATGGGACAAGGTTGGGGCCAAGGGTGATAAAAACATAAGAAGGGAGATCCCAAGAATTTTTATTTTTTTAGTTATGACAAAAATTTCACTATTTCAAATACTAGACATCAACTAGACACATTATTTCCATCTAAAACATCACAAAACTCCTCTATCCTAGTACCAATATTTTGGGGCTAGAAGGAAAATGGTATAGAGGAGTACCTTATAAAAAATAAATGATTCTAGGACCTTGTAACAAAGCCCTTGCTTTGAGCACCATGACGTAGTGTTCCTTCTCTATGTATAAAAAAAACTATTGATTTTAGACAACTCTATGTTACCCTACTTCTCTATGACTTAGAGTTTCCACTTTACACTCACACTATTGAGCAATTAACCCCAATGTATCATGGTCAGCCTCCCTTTGTAAAATATTCATATGAAATGATGAATCATTATTGAAAAATCAAGGACCCTTTTAGTATATAGAACATTAAATGAAAGAAACATTCATTCCTTTAAATTACATTCAATAAAATAAAGATCCACCTAAAATCATCCCTTGGTCCATGGTATGGTCACATTATAAATAATGTATCAATAATGACAAGGGAGAAGTTTGTGCTTTGGAAACCCTCATCTATGGTGTGGTATAGTTTTATTTTAATCTTTCTTCTTCTAGATACTTCATAAAATACAGGAAAACCAATATGAATATTATAATAACTAAAATAACTCATACTTAATAAATTTAACCTATAAAATTTTAAAGGAGGTGTCACAAACCAAGAATTTATATTGTTGAAATAAAATATAAATCCCCAAATCCAAATGTTTAGGAAAGTAGAAGCTTATATTAAAGTGTTAATATAATTCCAAATTAAGTGACATATCACATGATATGAAAAAAAATGGTATATATATTTTTATTCCCACCATTTTTATCAAATTAAATTACCCATCATATTATAATATCCTTCTCAAATAAATTAAGTGTACATGTGACACTGATTATGTCAATAGTATATATAAAAATCATATATTATTTAATATATGAGTACATAATATAAATACAAATGTTCTCATCACATTTTATTCACTCAGATACTTCCACACATCACACTTCCCTCGTCTAAATAAATAAGAGCATCACATTCCAATGTAATAGGTATTTCCATAAACATCCTCAGTCTATATCAATCGATATCCCAGAGAACATACTAAATAGACATAAGGGGGATTTCTATTTTGGTTAACCTTAAACAAATGACACAATCATAAACAAATCCATCCATCTCCTGATTAGCTTATCCTTGAAGCATGTGTAAGAAGGGTGTAAATTTTTTATGTCTCTCAATTTATGTATCACATTATCCCTGGGTAGTAGTGTTGAATATTAAATATGAACCTCTATAATACAAAATAAATTGTGTATGACACATTATATACTCTCTGTGGATAATTCATAAAAAATTATTTTGTTCCTCATGAGTAAATTTCATATATCAATGTGAAATAATTTATGCTATAATAACTAAATTTCCTGATAAAAAAATAATATTTGAAGATGACAAGTAATATTTGATGATGACCATAAACTAGGGATAACTCAATGAAATACAATAAGACATGAAATATAATTTCACTTTATGAAATATATATATCTAATAAGAATGAATTATTTAGTAGTGAAAACCATTTGTATTACATTTTTTTCCTAAAAAATATTTGGAATATAAATAATATCACACATGAGAATCAATTTAATCATATAGTATTTTTTATAACATATAATTTCCTTCGATTTTTTGTAAATTTAATATTTTTAATTTATTATATCGATATATAATTTATGCCATGTGTTTATGGGACCATTTGATAAATCTACCAAAGAAATTATTTTAATGGGTTAACATCCAGGAAAAAAATATTTTTCTGAAAAATCGTAATATTAGGATTGATAATCCATATATTGAAATATTTGAGAATTATATTAAGGATTATTTCCTTTTCAAAATATTCGGTAATGATAGTAATAGTATTTATTCTTTTAGATATTTATAACCCTTTATAAATTCATTATTAACATTAAAATATTTTTATTTTTTAACTTATATTTAAGATAATTTACTCAGAAATTTAATATGAGTTTTTTAGATAAATATTTTCCAAAATATCCTACTCTATTTTCGAATAACAATTGGCATTCGGTGTAAATTGACTCATAAAATCATTTATTTATTTCACTATTAACTTTTATATATCTTTACATACTACGTCTAGATTTTTGTTAAAAAAAATTTCTCCAAAATGTATGAAGTCATAAAATATTTATGTAAGGAAATAAACATATTTTATTTTATGATAAAATTTTATATATAAATAATGAAAGCAGATATCATATATGGTATTCTGTGTAATTAAAATTAGTATTTTGAAAAGAATGTCTCCTCAGAAATATATAATTATATTATTATGGAAGTTATTTTTTAAAATTTATAAAATAAATTAGATAAACTATTTTATCATCAGAAAATATATTTTCCTTATCATATTTTTAAACATGTTATCTTATATGAGAAATAATAATCATTATGTTCCAAAACCTCCATCTAAATTTAGCTAACAATTGTTCTTTATTACACATGATTCCTTTTGATATAATATATGGAAAAACAATAAATGACACATCCATTATTAACTGGGAATTTAATTACTCCATTATTTTCTTTACACAATATTGAAAATTTTTTCCTCAATATTGGTAAAAACTTATGCTCTTCAATTTAAATAATATTAACTTTGAAACTTCTGGAAATATTTAATCATTTTTATATTGTACTATCAATGTCATAGAACCTCCAAAATACATGAATTAAATTTACCGAATATTAATGAATAATGTAGACTCTCAATAGAGTCTCTCTTACACCTTCATGTGTTTTAAGTAATTTTATTTCTACTTTCATGAATTTGGAAATGTAATAATTTTTTATCTTTTCTAACACCTCATTATGGTTTCAAGGAAACATAAAACAATTGGACCCTCGAATATTCATTTTTCTACCATAAAATTTTACCCTTATATCACATAATTAAAACAATATATCTTGAATATCTAATAAAAAATCAACCATCCTTTAAATATTGATACAGTCAGGTAAACATTCAATGAACTAATTTATATAACAGTTTATCCTAAATTTATAGAACCATTCTACAAATTATTACCGAATTATATATATAAAAATATAAATAGTTAAAAAGGAAACCAACCACTCATATTCATTGATTAAATTAAAAACATAGATTATATTATCATACAATAATGTTATTTATATAAATAATTATTTTAATAATTCTTTTGAAACCTTTCATATCTCATGCCTCACTTATACTCGATTAATATTTTTGAAGTTATATATCATATTTAATCCGACCTTATTCTCTTGTCTTCATAACATTGACTCCATAAATAAAAAAAGATGAATGGAAACATCATGTGAATCCTTCAAAATTATGATAGTCATCATCTAAAAAATTTTGTTGAACACATTAACCTTCCAAAAGATCACGAGTAGTTTCTTTAAATAATAATTTCCATTTTTTATCAATAATAAATATTATGGATCTAAAATAGTCTAGGATAATTGTTTTATTATGGGTTTACTTTTTTGGATTGATCAAAAAATTATATTTGATGATCATTATAAATTTCCATTCTAAAATAAATTATTTTATTAAATGAATATAATATTTTATAATAATTTAATGAGGAATTTTATTAATCAAACATATAAGGGACCAAATTTACATAAATCCTTCTGTTATGATTTATGCGGTTTTTAGTATGTTGGGTTATTGTTTGGTGATATAATTGAGGTTGATATAAGTAAACTGTTTTTAGTGTAGAGATTTTAGCTTAATGTGTTTTTTCATGATGTGAGGGTTTGTTCCACAATTATTGTGCTTTAGTGAGATTTTTTTCAAAATGTGATGGTTTATAATGACTTAAATAATATACCAATAGTGTCCAGTTCAACAATATCATAGGCTGGAATAATTACCTTAGTGTGATTTAATTTAACCATATAATGAAGATATCCTATTAAATAATAGATGAGTTTTTTAGGATACATTTATGACTTTAATTTATTTATTTTTCAAAAAGTATTTACCAACTTGTATTAGGGAAGATATTTTATATTTTATTTATTTATTTTCTGATCATAATTTTATAAATGTATATTAGGTTCTGAAGTCTATAGTCATAATGTGAATAATTTTTGTTATACATTTAATACATGTAGGTCATGTTCTTCTGTTCAACATTTTTAAGAGTAATTTCCAAAAAGTTAAAAGGAAAAATAATTTTTTCGATCCCATGTTTTGAATGATAATGAATAAAGATGATGTTTTTCACTCTGATTCTCAAAGGATTGAATATTGTAGTCTTACACCCTTGGATGTGACCCCACCCGTCTTTAATCTCAATAAATAAAATTTCATTGACATTTGGAAAAAATGGAAGCAATAGAGGGAAATATCACCTTTCCCCATCACAACATGAGCAATCCCTTTTATATTATGACTTGGTGTTTTATAATATTATCTATAAATTTTTGGTTCCTATAATATTCAATATATTTCATTGTTCTCCCAAACCCTATTTGGATGTGTGGGTTTTTTTAATGTACCTAGGACATTGTGATTTATTTTTAGGAACATTTTTTATGAAACAACAATCTTATAAACAAAGAATATTATTTTACATTTTTATCTCCTTATATTGTATCCCATTATCCATGCCAAGTCATGGAATTTCTACAAACCATTTATTTTAGGATTCTTATTGATAATTGAATGAGAATTCAAGATTTGATTATGTCTTTAGGGTTTTTGGGTTTATCATGTTGTTTCATATTGGAATTTAGGGTTTGAATTCCTATCATAGTAAATTAGCTGTGATGATTTATATTAGGATACAAAATTTGAGACTTGTCATTTTTAATATAATTATCATGATTTTGTTTTTTTCAATAAATTGTTGAGATAAATATATCAAACTAAATGATTTAGAACAAATAAATTGCAATGGGACAATGTATCTTCACTTCTGATTATTGTATTATTATTGTTGATTCTATCATGATATTGTGCAGATAGTGTAATGGATTATTAATGTCATTATATTTTCACCCATTGAATATTTGATATACATAAAATTTATTTAAAAATTTAACGGTGCAATGAAAATGTGGATAAATAATGAGGAATTCATATATTTTATCATTCTTCATTATAAATTTTAATAATGGTTAAGTGTTTCTTTGAGTGTAATATTTGAATGATTATAATTTACATTTGTTTATTCTATATTAGGATTAATTGTTTTGATATAAATTATTCAAACTGATTTGAATTTTTATGGATGGTAGGTAGATATGGGGATTGATAAAATTAATACTATTGAATTATTATGTTCAGTCATTGAATTCATTATAATAATAAATATTTATTGAGGATGTGTTGACTATTTATTAGAATTTTTTCTACCAAATATATGTTCTGGTGAAAAAAAATCAATATGGATTCCCTTTTTATTATTTAAATGAACACATGTTATGTTGGGGTGATATGGGGATGGTAGACTATTTCGGATGTGGATGTTATAGATGATTAATGTAGCTTAGGGTGGGATATTATTGATTGTGTTTAAAAAATGTATGAAATTTTTATTGACTGATTGAGCATGATTGGATCCCTGTTGAGTTATTTTATATTACATAGAAATATAATTATTACTTATTTCATTTTTGGTATACCTATCATTAATGTAGGTATGTTTCTATCTTTTTTCTTGGGATCATTGAATCTATGATTTTATGAACTAATAGAATGGGGATTTTTGTTTAATACATAATGATGTTAAAGATATATTTATATGTGGAATTAAGAGATTTTTTAATTTATCAAAAGAGAATGGATTTTAAAATGGTAAATATAATGTTTAATTTAAATAAACAAGGATTGAAGATTTTAACGAAAATTCAAATCAAGAAATTATGATGGGATGGAATAGTAATTTTTTAAATTAATAACAATAATGGTAACTGATAATAATGAAAATTTTTTCTTTTATGCATATAAAATATTTATCTTCTTAGTTAAGTGTATTGGAAACAAGGATATCATATGGTAGTTAACTATAGATTGATTCTCTACAATGGTTATATTCTATAATATAAACTATGTTCTGTTATTTCTTATGCACTGTATCCCATGTTGGATAATATGACCAACACCCAAACATGGTAATAGTTTATTGGTCTTTCCTCATCCTAATGGTTTTATATGATATTAATGGAAAACTATTCCCCTAACCTTCTCCCTCTTCTGGAAATTATATCTATGTAGGTGTGTATGTTATATGATGGATCCTTATTTTAGGATGTATACCAATATAATGGGTAGTGGATCATGGTTGTGACATAAATGTATATGTGTGTTTATAAAATATATGGTTATATGATATTCTTGTATCCAGTCTAAAATATAATATGGATATCCAATGTGTATTTATAGAGGAGGTGTAATTGCTTGAGATAAAGTTTTAGATTATATAGGTTGTAGTGTATCATGTAATACCATATGATTCAAGTGACATGACATGGTTATGGCTATGATTGTGTCAATATGGACATAATTCATTTTCAATGATGTGTAGAATGACTTATGAAGGAGACCATTGCTCAAGGAGGAGAGATATTCTGTTTTAGGTAGACTTGTTTAGTGGCAATGTTGAAGTTGGTAAATTTCCCCACATATACCATTGATATTTTGTTAACTACTTCTGTACACTACTTAGAGAAAAATCAATTGTGAAGATGGGAATATTGAACAACTAATTTTGCTCGAAATATAATTTAATTATTTTTTCACTTGAGCAATAGTACGCTTCATTCACTTTTTGGTGAGAGGTATTTTATCCTTCTATATATTACTATATGATAATAGACATTTATATATTTATATATACTATGTTCACGTGAGGGAGTTATTGAGAGAGATGGGAATTACAAGGTTGTGGTGGTTATTCACAGGTTACATGTGTTCTTCTTCATTTCCAGGAGTGTTACATGTTCTATATCCCTTTTGGTCATTAATCCAAAATCCCAAAGGCCTTATCTTAATATTTTATTTGGAAAATCACCATTTTAAGGGTTAATGTGGAACCCTTACATGTTGTGTTGTCCCAAGGCACAAGGCCCATATATGACCTAATGTCCATGAGGCAATACGCCAACTACATGACCTTGAAGTTCCATTTCTTGACACAATTGAAACAACCCCTCCCAGCATCTATATCTTAATGGCACATTGTAACACAATGATATTTTGTGAAATATTTTTTCCAGAATTAATATTTTTATAATGCATTTCATGTGACACTGTAAATAGTTTAATATATATATATATATATGTATATATTAAAACAATAATAAAAAATTACATTTAACTAACACCAGCATGGATTATGCTACAAGAAAATATGACTTGTCCAGAGCTACACACATCACCAGCCTAGCATGAACTTCATGATACATCAATTTGAAGTACGTTATACACAATACCGAGTTTCTAGGAAACATTATTTTATTAGTATAATTATTTAAATGTGTTAGTTAGAAAATAAATAATAAAAACATTTTAATATTAATTGTAATAAATATTATTGAATTACTTTTATAATGGTTTTATATATATACAAAATATTTTTAATGAATAATATATATTTTGAGTACTTTATATGTTTAAAAATACTATTTTCTTGAATTAAGGTCATTACATGTCTATATATGAAAAAAATAATAATTTTCAACATATATAAATTTGATATGTTATAAAAAATAATTTTTGAATTTCGATATTAAAAATTAACTTTGAGTGATTTTCTATGACTTTTTTGAGAAAAATTTACTTTTTATGAATTGTTAAAAATATTTCATTTCTGTTAATAACTGCCTTTTCATTTAAATAATTTTTAATTATAAATTATAATTTCATTTCTGACAGTCAAAATATATTAATAAAAATATTTTAATACAAATTTGGTAATTATAAACAATTTCACTTTGAAATTTAAAATAAAAAGTTAAAATACAATTGAAAATTTCTATACTCTAAAAACGTGTTATTTCATCCCATCTAAGGTATTAACATTAATCATAATTTTTTTGCTTCTGTGAATATTATTTTTAAAAGAGGAAATATCTAATTTTAATTAGTCTAATTTATAGAGTCTTATTAGATCATGTTATTTTTATGACAATTTTTTTTAAAGTGATTAAAATTAATCACAGTAATTAATGTCAATTATGCTAAATTTAGGTTTAAACCTTATTATTAGGGACCCAACTAACCTATACACTTGTCCATAACACATTTAATGGACTTATTTATTCCGTAAAACTTCAATTATTTATTTTGGTTCATTAATTATTACTTTTTTATGTAATAACAAGTGTTCTCCTAACAAATTTTCAAAAACACCAAGTGTACCATTTTCATCACTATTAAAGGCGACCACCTATCCTAATTCCTCACATATCTAAAACTATGAGTGCTTAAAAAATATCTTTCCAAAAAACTTATTAAAATCAATCCCTTACTACTTAAATCCTATTATTGTGAATAATTCAACCCAAGAATGCTCTTTGGCATAAACAAAAAGAAGTTACATAATTAAGAGGTAACATCTTCTCTTTTGATTCATTCTCTACTCCATCCAATCACATTATTACATAATTTTATAAAAAATAATTTTCAATATAATAGTTTGTTCTTAATATAATTTTCCTAAATACAGTCACACACATCCATCTAATGGTAAATAAACATATTGTTTATGTGTACGATGAACTACCGCCTCCTTAAACAATGATTGTTCATTTTTCTTTTACTGCTGATCCTGGTAAAAATATTGATGAAAATTATATTTATATATTTCTTATATTTAATTAATTATTTCATTATTAATTTTCATTAATTTTATAATATATATTTTTTGACATTACATTTTTGGTAAATATGATAATTTTGTTTGAGGATGCTTGGACTACTACTCCCTCAAAGCGATGTGATTCCTTCATAACCTATAAAAAAGGTTTCGAAGATTTTTTAGTGAATAAATATGATAAATATGATATAATAATGATAATATAACAATGATATATATTCATATATTTATTTTACATTTTTTTCAATCAACAAGAAAATTAAACTGAAATAGAGTTCAGGCGTACGTATGACCTACCATCTCCATGAACAGTTTATTCCATTTCATTCTTCTGTATTAGATGGATTATTATAATATAAATACAGTTAATATAATTTAAAATTAAATTATGGTTTAAATTTTTATCTCATCATTTAATTATAAGGACCAATGACATAAAAAATGAAGACACATGCGAAAAACAAAGTGGATATTACCCGATGTGAAACATTAACATTGAATTGTTAACATGTGGGTTATATAAATCCTTAAAAACCATATATAGTACTAGAACTAAAAATATTATTCAATAATAGAATTAAAACAAATTTAATTTTATTATACTAGATTTTTGAATGAGTACGGCATGAGTCAAGACACAAGATAAAGGAATTTCATATCTGTTCATTATTTCCAGGAGATACATGATTTATTCACCACCCATTCCATTGTGTCATGTGTATTCATCCAATGGAATTATTATATGATTTTTATACATAAACTAAAATATATTCATATTTCTATTTAATTTAATTTCATTCATGTGGATTATCTTTCAAAATTTACCAAATCTGTAAAATAACTTGGTCTCAATTTTCGTTCTTTGGGACATGAGCCAAATTATGAACCTATATTTATATAATTTCAGTATATAATACAATTGAATAGTTAAATCTTGAATATAATTTTTTTAATGATATTTCAAGCTTAATTAAATTTAATTTTCTTACATCAAGACTATGTTTAATTTTACCAAGTATTATGATTTTATTAAAACAATCTCATCACATTTCGTGATTATTTATGTTCATCATTACATTGATGAAATATTATGATCCATATCACATAAACAGTCCTAATTTTTTTTTCATATTCTATAAATTCATGATATATTCATGTATGGGTTCCAATTTCACAATATTTTTTTTACATAGTCTAGTTAAAAATTTATTTTTAATAAATCCCATGTTTACCATCTCTTCTATCAATAATCTATATTTGTTCACAAAAAAATGTTTTCCAATAAGGATTCAAATTAATATTATACTCTTATAAAAAATTATTTCAAATATATGTTAACCCAATTTATCTTTATCCATTTTTTTCAAATTAATATTCATGTCTATTTTTGAGTGAGGCATTTTTCCAACATTTTTACCATGTGAATGAAATGTTTCATTACCAAGACGATATGTATAGACATACCCTTTTTCGATTCATTGATGATTTATTTTCATGTCTAAAAGGAATTTTTTTTTATAATTTCCATTAAAATATATTTTTATGGAAAAGGGTATTCATAATTTCTTATGTTTTTAAGTTCATTTTTTAAAATATACTACAAAATAATATTATATCTATGATAATATCTATTGATGTTACTCACTCCCTTCAAGTATATGATACAAGGGTTTCATTCATATTATTCTAAAATGGTGTATGTTTTTGAAGAAATTATTCATATAACCCCCATTTCACTTCAACAGGTTTTTTTTATTTGGAAACCTCCTTCTATTCACGAGTTATTATTTATTGATGTGATTAGAAAAATAATCTATTCTAATAGGTTATGATATGATGAAATATTAACCATACCCATATCAGTTCATTTGTTATTATTTGATGTTTGTAAAACCTATATATTTTTATGGTTCAGTCTATGATGAATGTTTTATTATCATGTGTCATGTGTATGAATGATTTTATTAGGGGTTGGGTGGGGCCGATATCAATATCTAATGCATTGAGTATTGAAAATCTATATATGATCAGAAATGGTACATGAGTTTTTGAAGAATACTAAAAACAATCAGGTACATGGGTTATATCCCAATCCTAAAAGAAAGTCTATAAAAATGTTCTAGAAAAATCACAATAACATAAAGGTACCCAAATTGTAGCCCAAGCCCAAAAAAAGAAGGTACATCAGTTATAGCGCATGAATTAAAGAAAGAGCATAGATAGGCTGTTGTCAAAGCCTAAAAATAAGAAGGTACATCAGTTGTAGCATAACGGTAAAAGTAATAGGGTACACGAGTTGAAAACAAATCCACAAAACAGAAGGTAAATTGGTTGTAACTCATGTCTATATATAAGTTGGTATAATGGTTATTATCCCAATCTTGAAACCGGAACAACGGTCGTATCCCATGCCTAATATTCTATAAAGGTCTTTGTAGGTATACTTTATATAGAATTTTATGTTCTTATATGTATACCACAATTCCTATGTCTTATACCTCTGTTAAAATTTCATGGTTCATGATGTTTATTTTCTTATGATTCATGTCATCTGAACTTCCATGATTTATCTGATAAATCATGATTATGATCTTTAATATTCATGGTGGATCTTCTAGTGATATTTATCATGTTATTATACCCTTATGTTTGAGATATGAATATAAATTTCCTTTATTTACCCATACATAGCATCTGAACTCACCCCTTTCATATTTTTCCTTTCCCCAAGTTATGAAGAAAGGTCATAGATTGAGGTAATAATGGTAGAGATATTTATGGGTGTTTTTTTAATAACATTCACTTGGATTTAATATTTTTTGACATTTCAAAATACAAAAAACTATTATTGACCTCCAGAATGTATATTTTCAATATAATGAATATTTTTAAAAATGATGTATATCCATGTTTTCTAATCCTGATTCTATATAGTTGGTATCAAAAAAAAATTATTCAACCTTCTCAAACTAGGATGTGAAAACATTATTTATATCCCTAGTTAGATTTCTACACATATTTCTAGGAATGTTTCTAATGATATGTATAATGACTGGATAATGTTTTTTAAAATGTCCTGTAATTTTGGAAACTGATAGTGTGAGTGGTATCCTAGTAATAAATCAAAATTTGGATTAAAAAAATTTAATGTGGCTCTAACACAGATGTACCTTTTGGAAAAAACATTTAGAAGATGTTTTAGCATGTCTTTGGGTAATTTGGTGCACGAAAATCGGGCGTGTTTCACACATTGTTTGACACTACTTGTGGAATGATTTTGGAATTCACAAACTCATCATGAATTTTGATGATGGATTTAAATGGAATCTTCTTATATGTATCCTAAAATAAACCTGAGGAAACACAGTTTATGGATGGTTCCATAACATAGTCATACTATATGTAATTATTTTTTCATGACTACACTGTTTTCTAATATGATATGTGTTTCTCATACTATGCTTTATGATTTTTCCAATGGATAGAACTATAAGAAACATGGATATTATTTGATGTTTCATATGTGAATGGTATGGGCATTATGTGAATCAATTATACAATTTTAAATATCAAAATGAAAATCAGGAAGGTGGTATGAATATTTTTTTATACATCTGATGTTATATATGCCACAAACGACATGTGAAAGGTGTGTGATTTTATTCCAATAATTTTTCCTTTGAACATAAGAATAATGATTATATTGAGGTTATGGAACCATAAATCATGATTAATATATAAATTTATAGGAATTTGGTATTAAGGAATATCTTTATAAAGCCTGAGTAATGGTTTTATATTAATGTTATATGAATGTACTACTTATGTTTTGAAATTCATATATTATGTTTTATGAATCACGAAATATATAATTATTTTTAGTATATGTTTTAATTACTGATTGAAAATGACCTATTTAATGGATATGACTACATCACAAAATTATTTCATTTAAAGTTGATATATGGATTATTGGAAAGTAATCCTTAATTGATGTGTGATGTTGAGATAATGATGTTTTTATAATGATATTCTTGATATGAATTAATAAATTTGATGGTATAGATTACCCTGGAAATGATTATTGATATATTTTTATATGTTATAATGGATGAAATTTACAACTTCCTGGATTTAAAGAATCTTTCCAATAATAATTGGAATAATGAATCATGCATGTTTTCCAAAAGTATTTATGGTAATTAAAGTTATTACCATATTTGATGGAAAAATATGATGATGATATTAACATGTTTTGGATGTGAAAACCAATAGAAAAATTTTGATATATGGGGGATCAATGTTAATATGATTTCATTCAATTATTTCAAAATATTTGGATATTCATCTTTTAAAATGGTTTTACGGTTAACCATTTATGAAAATATCATGTTAAAATTTATATGAATTCGGAAAGATTAATGTGTTATCACTATATAATAGGATTTATAAATATTGGGCAGAATGTTCAAACTACTAAGTGTTAATGATAATCAAGGGGAAAAGTGATAACATATTATAGATTTCACAATCTCTAAGAACTTCACAAATGAGAAAGTCGCTATTTTTTAGAGAAAGAGGTGAAGTCTGTCAATGAACCCCAAATGGTGACATTTTCTTGAAATTATGTATGTATATCATTTCATTAAAATTCATCAAAATTATGAAATATTTTCTTCATGGAAAAAATTCTAGTCCATTCATTTCTGATGAGTCAAATAGATCCTAAGATAATACTAGATTTATGGATTAGTGATTGTTAACTTTCTCTTGGACATGTTCTATATCACTCCTCGTTAGAACAAAGTAGTTATATTTCACTTTTATTTCAATGTTTTGACTTACGAACTATGTTATCCTTTGTGGAAACCTAGTTATATTTTACTTTGGGTAACCGCTATGTTCCCAAAATTCTATTTTTAAAGGATGTTTTAGAATTAAATTTTATAATTTTTATTAATAAGAAATTAATGTTCAAGTATTAATCCCTTGAAAACCTTGAGGAATTGTGAGAATGAAATCTATTTTTAATGGGGGTGAATGTAACACCCTGAGATTTGGTGTTATATTATTTCAAATTAAATTACCATTATTTTATTCTACATTTCATATGACATAAGAAATTGTTTTATTTATGAATATATATATATATATACATATATTAAAACACTTATTTGAAGATTCATTTCACATGGAACCAAAATGGATTGAGCTAAAGGCATCACTAAATAGCCTTTTTATACTTAAAACACTGACTTGGAATGTGCTACCTATAACACCAACTTACCATACGTTACATGCAATACCGAGTTTCAACCTAACATTATTTTATTATTTAAATTATTTAAATGAGTAAGTCATAACCTAGATTCTAAAACATAGTAATTTGAATAGTAAAAAAACTATTAAAATATTATTATAATGTTTTGGTATAAATAAAACATATTGATAATGAAATATATATTTATTTGTAATGACATTATATGTTTAAAAAATTAATTTTCTCGAATGAACTCTTTTTGGTGTCCTTCAAGGAAGAAAAAAAATTAATATTATAATAATATAGAATTTTATTTTGATAATATAAATTTAATTTTTTAATTTTTAATTATAAAATTATCTTAGGGTGACTTTTTGGTGTTTTCCAGAGAATCGTCAATTTTTTTGAATAATTAATAATACTGTATTTCAGTTTATAACTTCCATTTCATTTAAAAAATTATTAATGTAAATTTATACATTAAATTTATTTTAATTTCACATTAGATCAATTATAAATTTATTAATAAAATTTAATAAATTATAATTACTTTCACATTGAATATGAATGTAAAAACAAAATAATCTTTTGAGCATTTTCTACTCTAAAAATGTGTTATTTTTTATATCTGCAAAATTAACATTAATCTCAGTTTTTCTAATTTTGTGAATTAAATTTTGAGAAATAAAAATAAAATATTTCTATAGTTAAAATATTTATAACATAATTATATTATGTTATTATATTGAACAAAATCATTAGTTAAGGTGATAAAACTAATCAAAAAAATTAAGGTCAAATTAAGCATAATTAGGGACTAAATCGTAATCTTAGTGGAAAAATAAAATATACAGTTGGCCAAAACCCATTTTATGTTCTTATTTTGTCCATAATTATTCCATTATTTATTTTAATTGATTTTTCGGAATATTTTTGTATGAACATTTTTACACCAAAATTTTTTTCAGAAATCTCAACTGACTCCTTTTCCTTCCCTAAAAAAGCTCACAACCTCTCCCACTTCCTCATAGCTCTCAAACCACATAATTTACACCAATATATAATTAATAAACATATAAACATTCCTCCATTCATTTTAAAATTATATCCTTTGTCATAATTAAATCTAAGGAATCATTTTGGCACAAACCATAAAAAAAGTTACCCGATTACGAGATAACAACATCTCTCAGGCTCCATTCTATTATTTTCTTCTTCACCCCTAGACCCTCAAAATTCCAACGTTTTATAACAAAAAAATTATATTAAAAACATAATTATGGTATTATTATATGGTTCCAACCTACAAACACACACACACAACCATCTAATGGGTAAGAAACATATTAGTTATTTGTACACCAAACTATCACCTAAACAAATGATTATTGATAATTTTTCCTTTACCACCTTTCATTGTGGAAATTATGATTGAAAATTTATTTATATATTGAATATGTTATATTTAGTATTTCATTAAACATATTTATTCATTTTACAACATATATATTT
The DNA here is from genome assembly GCA_963277665.1 of Viscum album. Classification (NCBI taxonomy): domain Eukaryota; kingdom Viridiplantae; phylum Streptophyta; class Magnoliopsida; order Santalales; family Viscaceae; genus Viscum; species Viscum album. The sequence goes on from OY728157.1 coordinate 1,101,684,964, forward strand.
TAGCGTTCCAATTGGTGTAAATTTGATATTTTCTTAGGAAGTGTGGACTACTGCACCCTCAAAGTGATGTCATTCATTCATGTAATTCATTGAAGGTATTAAGGATATTTTGGTAGAATATATGTGATATATATGAAATAATAAATATATTTTAATTGTTATATATATACATATAAAAACTAATATTAATTTTACATTCATTCCTTCAACACGACAGTGAAAAGGAAATAATATTCATGCGTATATTTCCTACTATCTCCAATAACGATGTATTTTTATGCAAACTTCTATATTATATAGATTATTACAATATAAATATACTGAATATAAATTTCTCTTAAATCATGTTTTATATTCTTGAAATCCTGATATAAGTATAAGGACCAATAATATAAAAAATTAAAACACAAGAGAAAAACAAAGAAAATATTACCCAAATTGACAAAATTCACATAGAATTGAAATCAAGAGTGTAATAAAAATCCATAAAAATTGATATATGGTATTAAAATTAAGAATATGGTTCTATTATAGATGTATATTAAATTTATATTTATTATACATTATTTTTTAATGTGTACGAAGAGAGTCATGACACAATGTAAGCGAATTTCGTCTCACTTTTTATTTTCATGAGATACTCTCTTTATTCACCACCCATTCATTTTGTTTGGTTTGTATACTGTCCATGGATATATTATATTATTATTAATAATAAATTTATATGTATTTATATATCCATTTTATTTCATATCATTCGTGGGTATTTTGTTTGAAATTTTACCCAATTAGAATTTCTCCATCTATGAGACACATGACATGTTATACACCTATATATTTTCATGAGTTGTATATAATGGATTTCAACTATAACATCATGAATATAATATTTCTAATGATATTTTAAGCGGCATGAAATTTTATTTTCTTACATGGGGAGTATGGTTAATTTTTCAATTTAGTAAGAGTTTATTGAAATAGTCTCATCACTTTTCATGATTGTTTATGTTTATGATACCATTGATGAAATATTATGATCCATATCTCAAGAATATTTGGCAGTTTTTGAATCTTCCGGTTATTCATTATAAATTCATTTGTTGATACCATTTTTTGGTAATTAGTACATATGATATTTTGTACTATGTTAATAATAGATCCCAATATTACTCTCTCTTCAATCGGAAATCAGTGTTCCTTCAAAACAATGTTTTCTAAGAAGGGATCCCAAGAAAATTCATCAATTCCACCAAAAACTTAAAAAATATATTTTTACCCTTTTTAATTAACAATTTTTCAATGGAATCTTCTAGATACTTTCTGAATGGGGAATTTTTCAAAAAAATTTACCATCCAAAAGGAATGATCTTTTTATCCCATACGACATGTACGTATATACCCGCCATCAATTTTTGGAATATTTATTTTAATTTATAAAATTATGATTTTTAAGACAATACTTTTGAAAAATATTTTTATATTAAAAAAATTTCAGATGTTATTATTTTATAAAGAGACTTAATTAAATAATATAGGAATTTTTAGTCAAGAAATGTTTTCAATTTTTTATTTATTATAATTTTCCATCTAATATAAATTCTATTGATGTTACTAGTTCACTTTTATGAAATTATATAAAGGTTTCATTAATATTATTTCATGAATGAATGATTTTTTATTGAATGGTCCTTATGACACATATTTTACTTCTATGGGTTTTATTCATTTGAAACAGACTTCTTTTGACTAATTTTGATTTCATGAAGTGATTATGAAACCTATATATTTTCATACATTAGGATATGAAGAAATGTTAATGATACCCATTTAAATTCTTGGGTTATGATTTGATTATTATAAAACCTATTTCTTTTTATTGATGATAATATGATAAATTATGTAGGATATTGTGTCACATTTTTGAATGATTTTATTTAGAGATGGGTGGGACCTATATCTAAGTCTAATTAATTTGACAATGATAATTTATATAATATATTAATGGTGGAAATGGTTGTAACCATATCCAAAAAATATGAAATTAAATTGGTTATTGAAAAAGAATAAAATAAAAAGGATACATGGGTTGTAGCCCAAGCCCAAAAATAAAAAGGCACAAAAGTTAGATCCTAATACCGAAAACAAGAAGGTATATTGTATATAGGTCATGCCTAAAATAATGAGAGTACAATGTTTAAGAATGGTTATTCAACCGTATTCTTATATAATGTAATAATGTTTCTTCGGCAGTTCAACGGGAACAACCAATTAACAACTTTTCCAATATTGTACAAATTTTCTTTGACCACTTATATGAATGGGGATATAAAATTTTCCCCTAAATTTGTTTCACCCTCAAACCCTCTTCCTCCTTTCAACAGTAGTTAGGCATGTGAAGCTCCTCCTCCCTTATTTAGGATATGAATCCTTGTTTACATCTTATCATTGTTTTCAACACCATCAACTGTGTTGGACAATCAATATTAATCTCTCTATTGTAACTTATTTCAATCATCATTTATCTTCCCATCTCTTATGTTATTTCTGTGTGAGATCATATAACTAATTTTCCAAAAATTCATCTATTATTTTGATTTCTCTCTTTATAAGTTGATTTATGTGATGAAAATAGATGAGGAGAGTGTTACAGGACTAAGAAAGTGGTCTATAAATTTTCCCTAAAAGTTATGTGTTTTTTATAATTTTTATTTCTGCTCCATGTTTGATATTTCTATTCTTCACCTTATATAATCATTCCAATGTTAAATAAATTAAACATTAATATGATAATACAATTAGATTCTTGTTGAATAGTTATATAATGTTACCTCATTTAACGCTACACCATAAGGCGTGATAAATTAAATACACAATAATATATAAATATATAAATGAACAACCACCTCCACTATGGGTTGGGAGGAAGTTAATTCAATTTCAAATTTCATTATTAATGAAAAAATCTGATTTAATTGAATAGAAGTTGTTGGAAAATTCATTATATGTCTTATATAAATATATATGAATTATATTAATTGAGACACACATAGTTAGAATTGTTTAAATGACTATAAATTCTTATGGGGAAATGTCTTAGGATTTTTATTATTAAAACATATGTTTTGGTCATTAGTAAATAGTTATGGGAATTATTGATCACATCATTTCATGCTTCCTTATGTTGGGTAATTGGTAATGCATTTTACGCCATTAAATTTTATCAGGATGTTGGGTAGGATGTTCCATTTTCCCTTTAATAAGGTGTTTGGTATAACGACTCACCCCACTCTGTGGAATTTCGAGAAATAAATATCTTGTTATTTTGATATTCATGGATAGTACCCTTGTTGGAGCTAGTAGCTTGTTATACGTGACATGGATGGATAAGATACACCTTGGATCGAGACACCTAATTTTATAATTGTATATTCAAATAGATGTCCTTACATATATTGTGTGTATATATGTATAAATTGAATATATAATTACATTTATTTGGAGATACCATATACCCTACGATGAGGTTTATAGTAACCTTTGAAAAAGCAGGTAAAGTCATTAATGTGTCTAATTGGGCACTGAGATAACAAGTATTTATTTTACATCATTGTTTTTTTATTATACCTACACATTGTTATTCTAGATACAATAACTACATTAAAGTAGAATCTCATAGTGGTTGTCTACTGACTTTATCTTTCACCGTACTGGGTAAAACTTTTATAATCGAGTAGACTACAAGAATATAGATGTTGAAATGGTAAATAACCTTGTCATATATGCTATATATTTTTATTATATAATAGAGAATTGGAGAAGTAAAATAAGAGTATTCTAGTGAATCAATGGACATTTATTTGGTCTTTTTTGTATTTTTTTAGATCATGTTTTTTACGCAAGTTACATGTATCCCATTTTTTCCAATTATTTTATTAATATATAATGATATCATTTTATTATAAGACTAAACCTATTGATTTATTTGTATTATAGTTAGTTATATTTTTATTCTTCCATTGTGGAATTATTGTACTTGTTTCTGTTGTTCTATAAGGCATAGCATACTTACATTATATCTATTTTTATATTATTAACATTGTACTACTTGGATATGAAGATATAGTCTACCCACCATACCACCATGGACCCTAACTACTAGTCAGCAGCATATTTCATATAGTGATGTGTGCTTGAGGCCATGTGATCCCCTAACATGAGATTTCATTTTTGTGGCTCCACGTTTATGATGTTAAAGTTTGTTATTGGAGTTGTTTTTTCTATTTGTAATATTATTGTTCTATTATACACAATACAATGATATCAAAAATATGGTTATTAGTATGTTCCAAGGAGTGGCTAACTCACCAACAAGGGAATCCCAAAAAACATGGGATGGTCCGTTGATGTTCTAATTTGTTCTTATTACTATTGCACAGATTACGCCATTGGGTGACACACATGTTTTATTATGTTATTAGTATTAAAAATATTACTTTTATGGATTTACCTTCTCTTTTTCCTTCTATTGATTGTTGTAATCATCTCCCGCATCATATTAGGAACATTATATCTTATATGTCATTAATTTTTCAATGCCATGGTTATATTCTCTGTCGATTGCCTGCTGTATATAGTTAGTTCCCAGATTATTATTTATGGGAATGTTATAAAATTTCTCAAATTCAAATAATAATTGAATAAATGAATGATTCTACATCAATAAAAATGATATTATCTCATATAGATTTATTATTTCCCATTATTGGAAAATTATACGATGTTTTTTATTCAAAATATACTCATTCTACATACTGAAACAACGTTATTGGGTTTGATTATGTGAACGCCAAAATCATTTATGAGTAAAGCACATATATAAATTTGGAATCGTAATCCTAAAATAAAATATTTTTATATGACATGTTACATCTAGATACCGAATATAAAGTCTCTATTAAGTTACATGTTATGAGAATTTATATTTATAAGGTATATAACCTTTAAAATTGCTTCTAGTGATTCATTTAATTATACAATGTTATATATAAGAATACCATAATAAATGAATGTATACCTTTAAAGGGATTAGTTACTACTGAGTTGTATTCCAATTGAAATGTAAAGGGTGTTTTCCTATATGCCTTTTAATTTGAGCTCCACATACCAGAACCCTTTCTGGGTGATATGAGACATTGTCCCAAAATCTACCTTAGAAGTGGTTAATCTAGGTCCATTTTAAAAGTCATACAGACTATTGTGGATTTCAAAATTCATTTATACAATTATTTTTTAGTAGGTATAGATTATAGATATTATTCATAGGATGCCATGTAACTTTTCTAATTTTTTTTACAATATTACAACTATTTGATAAATAATGGGGTGTATGTTTTTCCTTTTATAATAAAACCATGTTGAATGATGTGAGTCATACATTAGTAGGATATTGAAGATACTGCTCAAAAGGTGGTGGGCCCTAACCCACCAGGGATAACTATTATAGTTCCACCTATGACCCCAACTTTTATTCTTAATTTGGTTATTGATAAAAATATTTGAGAGGATCACATTTGTATAATGTATTCTATACAAGGAGTTTCTCATCCTTCCCTCACTAAAGATGAGCTAACTCATGAATTCCAGTTTTAGAATCCTTAATAAATCAAAGGTGGTGGAAGACCACATGTTGCATAATCATGGTTGTAGTCTATTCATTCTATATTCAATCATCTAGTGAAACCTCCATAGTGTAGGTTCATGTTTGTTTCCTATTTGAAATTTGGTTATACCATGTGATGGTGGTATATTATTACCCATGTAGACTAACCACGTGATATGATCTGGTGGAATTTTAAATTGGTATTGTTCAATTACTTATTTTTATATACATTTATGTTGAATAATATAGTGTTTTATTGAGCATTAAAATGGGGGTCCGGTCTCTAATGTAATATTCTCCCTATTTTACTGAGCTGAAATTACTCACTCCTACCTTATCTGTTGATTATATAATGATTATGAAGTGATTTGAGGATGGTCTAGTATAGGCAATCAGATCACAATATAATTTTCTAGGGTTGAAAATAATTTAAATGTCAATTATTAAATCCCAAGTTAATAATCAATAAACTGAGGGATGATGATATTGGGATCCATGGTTGTTTAGCACCAATACAAAGAAGTGGTTCTTATATATAATGGATTCCTCGATTCGATGTCGATCATGGGGGTTGCAGAAGTCAGACAACTCATAATGATACCTTTATTAAATATCACATGTGTGGTAAATAGGGTCACAATAAACATTATTGTATTAAAAAATGATTTGAATTTATAAGTTATGGAAAGATAAAAAACATTCAACATTTATATTTTAATTTTACACACGTTCATAATGATAGAGGATCAACACATACTCTACATTCATTGATAAATTTAAATTTAGGAATATGGAATAACACCACCTTAATATGACAGTGAGGCATTTAAGACAAAATTAATCAAAATCAGGATTCATATCTCTACTATAAGAGGTTTGTGAAGGGTAGTCAAGATTTGACTTAGAGCTATAGTATGATCCTGTTAAATGTAGTGCAAAATGTCCTAGAAGAGAAGAGTGATGAACATTCTACTATTTGAGTTTCTATTTGGGTACCCTCTATATTATTTTTTTTCTTTATTTTAAATAGGTGCATCCCACTCTCTAATTTATTCTATAGTTATAACTAGTATAGGCCTCTTGATAGATAAATTTTATATCACGATGACATTAGATACCCCCATTGGGTTTCTAATCAGAGAGTATTATTTAATAAAATGAGCTTCCAATTTAGATAGATGGTAACCAATTCGTATGGTATTTTTTTATCCTTAATATTCTAGGGTATAATGTAATTATTATGTTGGATTAGTTGATTCTCTATCAATATGACATTGATAGTTATCACTGTATGGTGATTTTCACATCACCAGATGGCTGTAGACATGTTCACAATGGAGATTCGGACATTCATGTGTTCGATTTGGGCATGAGAAGTATGGGATGAGCGTAGTGGCAGCCCTGATTTATAGTCTCATCTTAGATTATCAGGAAATATGACCAACTATTTTCCATACTATAGTTCACCATTTTAGGGATATATTCCGAAATGAATTTTCTAGGCTACCTCTGTTGAGATATATAGAATTCACTGCTGGTCTATTATTAGGAGAAAAAATAGGGTCCATTTCTATAAATACCCATACCCAAGTAGCCGAGAGTTAGTTTTTAATTAATTACATTTTCATAAGATATAAGGAATCACATCCCAAAGTACTGAATAGTTTTGTAGTCTCAGTGAACTATAAATGTACAAGAATCCATAATACATTTCAAACACACATTACAACATAATTTTTTTATGATAATAGAATAATTGACTCTAGAATATTCTTTTATTACATTCACAGTGAACTTCATGGGTTCCTCATTAATGGAAAAAAAGAAGGTTGAGGTCAAATTCAATGTAAGGGTTAAGTAAAAAAAATGATCATAAATCAATAAGAATAATAAACATTTCTTGGTAAATAACTGAAAACATATACCATTTAATAAATAAATAAGAATAAAATTTATCCAATCATTATATTATAATGAAAATATCAAGGATATTAATAACTAAATTTATTATGGGAAGTAATTCATAGTTATTGAACAATATTTTTCTAATGCACGTGATACTGTTAATATCGATACCATTCATAATTAATTTCCAATAAAATGTGAAAAAACCCATTTTGGTTTGGAAAACGAATTTTTCTCGTTAAACTAGTGAATATTCGAAGGGATTGAATTAACCCATCTCTAAACCGCATCCTCCATGTCCATTGAATTCATCACATTTTGAATAATCTATTTATCTAATATAAAATGTACCTTATCAACAAAAATCCATATTGTGTAAAAAATATAGTTTTTTCGTTATTTCCCCCATCAAAATAATCATAAACCATTCAAATAAATACCCTGAATAGTATCATTTAATACACCCTCAACATAAAATTAAATAAATGATGTTTCTGTAGATAAAAATACATTAAAGATAATTCTAGAATATTTCATGAGGAAAATTCTCTCTTACATTATAAATAATTTTTAAAATCTAAAAACATTTCATAAAATTAATAAATTATTTTCATTGAAAATAATTGTGTAAACATATAAATGAATATTCAAATAATTATAGTGTCATGATGGTGGGATAATTTATTGATGATGTTTAAATTACAAAAATATTCCTTTCATACTTTTCTAGAAAAATAATAACGTACCCTTTAAAAAAAATAAGAATTTTCCATTCAAATTTTTTGTTTAAAATTATATAAGTTGAATGAATAATTTTAAAATCATTAAAAAAATCGTAAAAACAGTTAGAAAACATTTTATAAGACATGCGCATAATAAATAAGTATTCCACAATTGACACATACATAAAAACTATCAAGTAATGATGAGATTTTGAAATCAATCAATAATACATTATAATCTGTATAATCGTATACCCCAAGAAATAAATAAAATAAAATAAAATTATATGTACCATGAAAAAAATATATTCAATATCTAATATAACAAAGAGGTCATATATGCAGCACAGAATATAAATAAGTCGTGAATATGACGTATGTGTCACAGATGTAAAAGTGACATGTGAAACCCTTAACTAGTGATTGTATTTAGTTGAATTAGATTTAACTTAAGTATAATTTTTTATAGAAAATTATTTATTTATTATATAACTATTATATCAAATATTATCCTCTAATATAATCTTATCAACTATTTCATGGTAATATTTCATTATCACACTTGATTCGGTTGTTGTCTACTTCATTTTTTTATTTACGTTTTTTCATCTATGTCACGACTCTTGTGCTCAGAATATAGTTTTTTCATATCCGGAATAATATTAATTTCATAGATATCATATAATTTCATTAAATAAAATTTTATAATTATTATGTAATTTAGAACATAGAAAATGAATTAAATCAAGTTGTGGAGATGGTTGGTGGTATGTACACACATGTGACGATATTATTCCATTAATCGAGAAATGGTGAGGAAGTGGATGTCATATTGATTTTTTATAATGATTATCCTGTCATAATTATCATATATATCTATTATTTTCATCATTATATCCATCCGTGTAATATTTTGGACGAATTACACATCATTGTGTAGACGGTAATCCATACGCACACATGTTCATGGATTAATTTTACATAGGATACAAAAATTGTGTAATATGGTTGTTCCATATACATAATAACATCTCAGGATATATATATGATTAATTATTTTTAAATTTATCATTGAAATAACACATGTAGAGGTTGTAGGAGTTGATAAAAACATTAAAGAGTTGGTACATATTATCGCCTATTCTTTAGTGGACTTCATTTTTAAATCCTCGTAAGGAACATTGTGTAGTATTTATTGAAGGAACATAACTTCAAAAACATAAATAAGTATTTTGAGAAGATAAATTGGATTCTTTTTTGATCTAGATGGCTTAATGTGGTGTAAATAAGTGATGGAAAGAGTTCCCTTTTGTAACTGAGGTGGGGGGAAATTTTAGAAATTCTTAAGTAATTAAATTACTGTAAAATAATTTATAATTTGTAATAGTTCATAAATGTATTATTTAAAATTTAACATGGGTATGGGTTTAAAAAATATCATTAAATAGTTTTTATGGATGTTTATGTCACCTTAAAACCCTTATCTTTTGGATTTAACCCAAATTTAATCCCTTTAACTTTTTCTATGACCACATTCATTTTTACAGTTTAATGATTAATATAGTAATAATAAAATGAAAACTACCCATAAATGGATCATTGATGAAATTTTAAATCATATCTTAATAATTTATTGAAATTTAAGAGTTGTAATAATTTCATATCATTTAGAAAAATATTATTTATTTTAAAATATCATTAAAGTCAATTCTGACATTATTCATTACATTGACATTTAAAAATATCAATAAAACATGTTATCATTTAATAAACTATTTAAAAACATCCCTATAATGATAGGTTCCTCAATAATATTCTTAGATAAAATTCATTATAGTAAAATATATTATTTATATTATTTTTAAAAAAAATTATCTACTATTTAAATTATTAAAATAATTACTCCTTTACTAATGTGGAAGAATTTAAGGTAATAACTTATTTACTAAAAACTATAAATAAATAAATATGATGAATAGAATTAATTTATTTTTGAAAATAATTTTTAAAGTCAAATATTTATTTTATATAATATCATACAAAAAATATTATGGTTATTAATATCATGAATCTAACGTCTTTGAATTTTCATTAAATAATATATTATAAGGGTCATAATCACTTTTTAATATAAGTTAAAGGTAATATATTCTAAATATTAATAATTATGGATTATGGTTAATTATATAATGAAATATTGAAATGTTTTTCTATCATTTTATACTTCATATAATTTATTTTTCTGAAATATTACACAATTTTCACTCTACCATGGTAACAAAAAAAGTAAAGTTTATTATTAAAATTGGCTAAAAACAAAATGAAACTATTTACTAAATTAAAAAAATCTAAATAAAATTAATTAATCCATTTTAAAAATTCAAAAAATTGTTGTTTCAGAATTTGAATTTATATAAATACCCCAAAACGCAATGAAAAACAATTTTCATTAATAATGAAAATTTAACCAAAAAATGAACTTATATAGAAATAAGGTAAATGGATTAGTAAGATATAATTAATTAGATTATATATAACTAGATAATACTTATTATTCTATTTGATCAAATTGAAATCATAAAATTACTTTTTCATATAAATAAAATGAATGATGCTTTTTCAACCAAACTCATATTATATTTATAAAACACACATTGTATACATTTTTTATGGAAAAATAGTTTATATTAAATAAATATTTGAATAAATTCCAAGTGTTCCCCACCCCTCTCATATAAATAGGGAACCACTTATTCTCATTATGATGCACTTAAAAACTCATTTGGATTTGAAAATACATACCCAAATACATTCTTAATATCCCACCCTACATTATACTACTATATTATTATGGTATAATACATATATTTGAAGAATTATGGTGTTAATCAAGGGTTGTTTTTCAAATTTATAGGTATAGTTTTAATTTTCATGTTATCAGTATGATTCTTCTTACATATTCCAAAAATCATTAATTGACCATGAAAAAATAACAAATCTCGTATCAAAATTATATGTAGATTTTATTATTTTACTTTAATATTCAATATACATATCCTCTTCCATAAAATAGAAAAATAATTTAACTTTCTTGTGTACAGATGACTACCGCCTCATGAACCAATGTAATTCTTTTTCATTAACTATGTCTCAAGCATTGATATGATGATGTAACCAATGTTTCTATACTATTATCATGAAAAAATTATCATTCTTAAAAGATATTTTATGATTTACCTTTTTACGTTTCCATGAAAATAAAATTGATAACATATTATGTACATGTGTGTGGATTACCACCTCAATAAAGTGATCTGATTCATTTTTCATCACCAAATTACATAAATTTTATATATAATTATATTCAATGAAGATATATGATATTATGACCATTATATAAACATAAAATTATATGTACCACTTTCCCATATCGATCCGTTAAAAATTTAGACATTTCTCATGTGTATATATGGCTTACCATGTTCATGACTGTAATAGTGTACATTTTCCCAATCCATAATTAATTTATATGTTTAAACATCTTATTGGTTTATAAAATTGATAACTCATTAACGATTATTATTCAATAGATAATGTAATAATTAATTTCATGAACATATTAAACTGACCAAATTCTTTTTAGACATAAATACAAAACTTTAAAAATACTTTCAGCATAAAATTATGTTATTAAGTAATTTTATTTATTATAGAAATAAGTGATATAATATAAATAATAAATGTGAAAAAGTTACTTATGAAATTAAATTATTAACCTATTTTTATTATTTATTATGATAAAGAACAATGTGATGATTCAGACTCAACTTAAGAGACTTTGTCTGAATTTCATTTCGATTAGGAATATTTTGACGGAACACAAAAATATTCTTTTATGTAAGAAATATATAAAATAATTGAAATTTTATATCATTAATATATTTTTTTTTATAAATTTTAATATATTTTATAATAATATAACATCAAGGGGATTGAAAAAAAAAATTTCCAAATTGTAAATAGACTTATTTCTGAAAATTATCTTCCAATGGATCCCACTAAACTTTATTTTCCTTCTGTGCCTATATTTTCTACAAGGGAATCAAATAATTTTTTATATATTCTCCTTTGATTGATTAAATTCATTTTTACCCATGTTTTTTTTAAAATTTTGGTTTTAAATTTATATTTTTACATTTTCTAAATGAGTTACTTTGCCTCATTTTGGATAAAAGTATAAAGGGAATGTAATTTTTAAATTATAAGGTCTACTAAGAATTTCAATATGCCATTAATAATTTTATCTTTGATTATTTATTTACAATTTTACATGGATATTTTCTGAGATAATTTTATCCTTATAGTGTGAATATGTTTACATAAAACTAGTGATTTAAAACTGAAATGGTTGTCTTCCTCAAGAATGTTTTTGTGATGGAATATTAGATGGTTTATTATTATGGTATTGTTATTGGTAATTATTTAAATTAAGGATGGTTCTGTTAAAACTCATGCAAAGGTTGTTATGTTACTAAACAAATAATGGTGGTTATGGTATAATCCAAGTATTTGGGGTTATGTTATACCCTCTAATTCATTGGGTATGAATGTCGACAGTAACATTATTCTATATATCAGATGGAGTTAACTGATTGGATTTGTATTAATATATAATGGTAGAATATTATTAAATTTATTGTATTATTAACTACGATGGTTAATATATGTGTACATATGATGGTTACTCAATGTAAATAATTGTATTTTAACTGTAAAGGGGTCACAGGAGTAGTTGCGGTGGGTACTCTAATGATCCACCACGTTTACATCTCATTTCCACTATGTTTGAAATGTGTTTTTAAGGATTATAGTCTAGAAAAAGGTGTTTTTTTTTTATTTTGAATTTAATTATTTTATGAACTCAAAAAATAATGTGATAAATTTTATTATATTATGGATTTTTAAGGTTTTCTTTAGATTAAAAAAAGTTTTACTTTATGAACCTTGCTGATATTTTCTTGCTCACCCGATATTCTAAAAACAATTCATAGGGAGTCAGGAATAATAGGGAAAATTATGTGTTAAAAATGAAAAATGTGAATATTTTTTATGAAAATATATCATGTTTTATTGAGAATTTTTATTTTGTTAATGAAATTATTATTGTGTATATGTTTATAATTTATAATATGTTGGTTGTTATTAATGAATTATGACTCAATTTTATATAACTCTAAACCAAAAACATACTAATTATTTCTAGTAAATTTAATTCTAGTGAAAAGATACTAGTATGTTGTTATTATGGTATTTTACTTAAAATTGGTATCATGTGAGTGTGTAGACAACTTTGGAGATTATGGTGTTTTCTTGTGTGGTTTTATTTACAGTTATATATATCCTCTAGAGGATCTGATTTTATGGATGATCATAATTATAATGTCATAGAAACTCTTTTTGAAACTTTTTATAAATAATTCTTATTGTTACCAATTGTATTTTTGGAGACATTTATTTTTGATTTTATATTGATTAATTACATTTTATGTTGAGAATATGATATGTTTGAGATAACATTTGAGGTTTATAATTAAAATTAATATTGAAAATATAATGGTTAATTTAGGATATTACTCATATTTCATGAAATATTATAATAGATGTAATTTTAGATAATGTACAACTTGTATGTTGGTGACAACCCATTTAATCACTAAGGGCCATAGATTTTGATCCCACAACTAATGGGAGATATCAGTGAATCCCCTACCACTCGCCCATGTGATGTCTGCGTTTGTACGGAATTTTTCTCCTTTATTTAAATAAACTGATTGGTAATGTTTATTTTCATGTTGGGAAAATATGTTTTTTTGTATAAATAACCACTCTGATTGGAATTTGGATTTTCAGAACATGATTAATATTATTTCAGAATACATTCTCTAGATTGGTAACCCTATATAGTTAAAGTTAACAATATATTATGGAATTATATTTTAGGAATAAAGGTCGAAAAAAAATATTTAGACTCATATTTTATTTTATTATTTTTTTATAGTGGTTCAGGAAATTAATAGAAAAAATTTTAATATCTTGGAGATTATATGATTTACGAGTTACATTTTCGGTATGATACATTAAAATTCATTAGTGTGATTTGGAGGTAATAGGTAAATTTTTCTTCGTAGATAATGGGATTAAATACTTCAAATTTTTTTGTTTTAATCCTGGGAGGAATATTTTTATATATTTAATGGATAATTACTTATTGATTGTTAATTATTGAACTTTTGGTACTACTATTTAATTTTAGAGAATAATGTTTCTTTCTAACATGAAGATGTATTATTTTTGGGGAATTATCTTATCCTAGATTAAGAATTTTAATTTTGGTTAATAAATAATTTAATATGGAATATATTTTAATTTTTTTTTAATTTTTTGATTTATAGTGGTTTATTATAATTTTTCATACAATAAAAAAACATATTGTATACTCATGGTTGGAGAAAAATATGATATTGTGTGAAAATTAATTAAAATATTACATTATACTTATCAAGTATGTATATTTCATTATGTTATTATTAATATTAGTAAAATAATTATTCAATTTTATGAAATTTATTTTAAAAAAATACATTATTCAATAAATTTTCATAACATGAAATCACTGGCCTTTTTACCTTTTATAGATTTACAATTTTTAATTGTTATGTTTGTCATTACTATATTATATATTGATCTCTATTTGTCCATGGGTGTTAATTTCCTATTTCAAATCCATGTTTTAACATCCCACTTATTTTCTCCTACATTGAAACCTATACATCTTACACTAGATGAAATTGTATATCCATTTTGTCTCTTATCAAGTGGAGATTTTTAAATCCTTTTTATGGTGTTGGAAGTCAATTTTTTTTTTTGCAAAAGTAAATCCCTACTTACATAGCTTGAGATCAAATTTCAAGGATGAAATTTCATAAAAGGTGGATTTAAAATGTAATATCCCATGATTTTTAAATAAATATTCTATATTCTATAGTGTAAAATACATGAAATATCAATCTTAAATGAAAAATGAATTATTTTTATTTAAATGTAACAGTAATATCCTACACAATTAACTTTATGGTATCAATAGGCATAACCAATTTAAGAAATAAATATAAATTTCCTCCTCATTACAAATTCATTAAATAATTTTTAAGAAATAATCACATAATTTTTATTAAAGTTAATTTATTCTTCAAAAATATTTTTTTGAATAAATAATATTTATTGGTTTTTATGTAAAAATAATAAAATTGTTTTATGTTACTTTTATAAAATTTATTTTATAAAATGAACATATTTTTTTATTTCAGTATATCCACATTATTCATTTATGAAAATATTATAATTTTTCAAAAATATTTATTATTCATTTAATTAATAGAAATAGTTATTTTTATTGATAATTATATTTTTAATGTATTTTAAAAGGTAAAATTATGTTATGTAATAGGTTTAATATCTCATTACCTAATCATTATTTAAAATATTCCAATTATGGTTTTCAAAATTTGCTTTATATATGAACTTATTATAATAACAATTGATATTTAAAATGGAAATTTATCGAATACTTTTTTATAGTTTCATTCTTCTGGTTTAAAATTAAATTGAGTTATAAATCATATGCAAGTTAAAATTTTAAAAAAATATTATATATATTGAACTTATAGGTTATTTTTTTATTAAATACCTGTTCATTTCTATATAATATGAATAGTAAACTTAGAAATTTTGGTTACCTTCATAAATTGAAAATCATTAAAGTTTGTTAGAAAATAAAATGATAAGGAACATAAAATGACCCAAACACTTACCTAAATCATATTAGATGATTATATATAGACCATGATCATAAAAGGGACGAATTTATATCTTTTTGGGGCCTCATAGAAGATATTATGAACTTTATGGTATTTTATTTAATGAAATGACATATGTGAAACACTCTTCTTTTTAATAAGATTGATATTTCTAATACGGTGTTATCCTGAGAATATTTTCGAATAAAAAAAGTATTATTAAAGATAATGTATTTAACTTAATCTTGTTTATAAATTTATAATTTATATTAATGAAATAATTACTTTAAATTCTTACACATCACAAATTAAGTAATTATTTAATGAACAGAAATATCATATAAAATATATTAAAAATATTAAAAAAATATAATTTAAGATTAAAAAATGTAATAAAATATTTTTATTTGTGACCTTAACATTGTATAAATATATTTACATATTTATTTATAATTTTGTGATTTTACTTTATATTATTAAATTCAGTGTAATAAATTGTTCTAAAACTCTCCATTAATGATATTTTATAATAAATAAAATGTAATTAAAATATATTAAATTTAAAAAAAATATCTTATATAAAAAAATGGATTAGTATAATGTAAAAAATATCAACAACTTACCATTTATGGGTATTTCATCAATTTGTGGTAAATGTATTAATCCTCAATGTGTAAAAATCCATGTTGTTGTGGTAAAAGTCAAGTAGGTTAAAAAATGGTTAAACCCAAAATATGAGGTCAGAAATATGGAAAATGATATATAACTTTTATTGTAAAAGGATATTTAGTCCCATGATCATCTTATAATTTAAATGAATCACTTTGAATCCATCTTCAAATTATTTTTTATTATCAATTTATTATTTTATGAAATTCCAAGACTGCCACACCCCTCTCTTATAAAAATGGAACCCCTAAGTACCATTTATTCCCACAAAAAACCACATTTGGCTCATCCAATACCTGAAAAAATCCATAAATATAATATCTAGGCATAATATATATTTCTTTTTATATGAATAATACCATTAATAGAGGTACTAATGTGTTATGCAGGGGTGGTTTTAAAAAGAATATATATAGTTTTTTAACATGATTTTGTTTTGATTCTTATTCCACATCTGAAAAACCATATTCAACCATGATAAAACAATAAATCAAGTATCCTTCATATACTAAAATTATATTATGTTAGTTTTTTGTCTTATATATATCTTCTCTTCTTTCATATGGGAAAATAATTCATTATTCTTTTTCATGATAGACAACCACCTCGTGAACCATTGTATTTTATTTTCCGTAACCATCTCTCAATACGGGATATAATGATGAAATTACTGCTTTTATATGAAATTAATTACATATTTATTATTATAATATTATATTATGTCATTTACCTTTTTTCCTTTAATGTCCCCAGTACTTGAAAAATAATTTTTCATTATAAAATTTATAGTAAAATTCATTATAATTATAAAATAAAATAAGTGATATTTTTAGAAATTGAAGAATCTATACAAATAAAGTAGTAACATCACCTATGAAATTATAAATAATATATCTGTATATTATAATTGAAAATATTATATTTTTATTTCATAGAACCAGTAAATAAATGTATTGAAATTGATAATGTATGTTTTGGACTTTTGTCAAAAATAAATTTTTATTTACAATTTTATTATTAATATAATTAATTAAAAGAAAAAATATATTTATGAAATAAAATAAAAAATTACATTTTTCTTTTCTTTTTATTATAATATAATTTAATGAGACCTTATTTAGTTTTTCAATATGTCATAAAATTCATCATTATATTAAAATTAGTATTATCTAAATAAATTTTGATTTTAATTTCAAATTAAATTTCTCATATTTAGAATATTATTTTAAAATAATAGATTTAATTTTTAAATTCTATACATTCAAAAATAGTTAGGGTTATTTTTTTAATTTTTCTAAATTAGTTGAATTTTTGTGGAATAGTAAAATACAGTAAATTATTGTATGTAAACATTATAAGATAAATATACTACACCTTGAGTCATCGCTGATGTAATAAACAAAATCATAAAATTCAAGAAAATTATTTTAATATATTTAGTGATAATTACCTCACTATTCATAGTCATGATCCAAAATAATAAACTGCTGAAAAAAATAATCATAAACATTCATCTCCTCCACTATAAAAAAAACCCATCACAACCTATTCTCCATAAACATAAAATACTTCTATCATTTTTAATTATATCTCAGTTCCCTTCCCAAACCTCTTACGCATGTCCCAAACATACACATATTACAAAAAAGTCCAAAACCGAGGACCATAAGAACGTTCTCAATGAGAAGAATTCAAGATGATAAATCCTCCCTTATTTTCATTTTTTTGCCTATTGATTTTTATTATTTTCTTATCCAATATTCACCCATACATATCCAAGTGTCATGATTATTAGTTTATGTCATATATAATTTAATGTAATATTGTTTATAGAAAAAATCATTAACAAACTATATCTCCGCAACCTTTTATTCTAAAAATGAGAATGACATCCGTGATATGTCAATTTACATTTATTATCAATGTTGCATTTTGATTTTCCCCCACCACCCTCATGTCTGGGTATAAAAAACATTATCTTTAAATCAAATTATATGATACGTACTATAATTTATATTATGATATGGAACTAATAAGTAAATATGATATTAAATAAAACTATATGACTTTGTGATGGTTGTTAAGTACCACCAAAATATATTGAAATAACATAATATTATTAATAAATGGATGGAAACATGTAGTAATATGGTTATATGATGTAGTATAAACATCATTATATTTCTCTATTAGACTAATGACACTTCTCAAAAGATTATATGAGTGGTTTTAACTCATTTGGAGAAAGACGAACTCGATGTAAGGAACCATCCTTAAATTATATGGTACCTATAAGGGTTAAAAATCATATAGTATCCATAAAGGGTACAATCATATGTAATTTACATTTCAGCTTTTATATATTTTTTCTGTGTTTTATGGAAATATTATGTTTTCAAAAAGTAACTTTATGACACATATAATTTGATATGTATGTATTTTTGGAAATGATTTCATATTTATATAATAATTCATCAAATAATGGCTTCACATATTTTTTATGTCACTTACTGATCTTTTTTTCTCATCCCATGGTTTAAAAAAATCCTTTTATTTAAAGATGGATAACTAAAAAAAATGACAAACTGAATGTTGTGAATATTTTCTTTGAAAATATTTCCTCTTTTAATAATAACATTATAATTGTTGAAGAAATAGATACAAATTTATTAGTACCGACATTTTATTATTATTATTTAATATGTATGAATTGTGTCCTAATTTTATATAATTATAAACTGAAAAGATCTTTGGGAGTGCATGGAAATGAATTCTAAAATAATTTCTTATATTATTTAATGTTTTAAAGATGCGACCTTATAGTTTTTATTGAAAAATGGTTTAGATAATTTACAGGGCTAGATGATGTTAATAGAATACCATGAATTAATTTCACCTAATTCTTAAGTTTAAATGATTTTCAATTTAATTATTATAATGTTTTTCATATATTCTATGTCTATTTAGAATGGGTTTTCATTGAAAATAACATGGAAGCTGGAGTAGGAAGGCACCAGAAGGATGATATCTTTCTGAATCCTTAACCAAGAATTGTGGGAATTGTAATAGAGTAGTTTTTTATAGTAATGGATAAGTCGACAGAAGATAGAAATTGATATGAAATCCATGAAAAATAACAACCAAATCTTCCATAAAGAAACATTATGATAGTGGGACATGTTATAAGGAAACACCCCCATACTTTTAGTGGATCCTCAAAACCAGTGCGGGCTGAAGGGTGGATTCATGCCCTTGATGATATATTCGGTTTATGGGGTGTTCATATAATCAAAAGGATAGCCTTATAATTACCATTTTGAAGGTGATTTCGACCTGTGGTGGTGGAAGGTCAAGAATATAGAGGATAATGATGACATCAATTCCTTGTAATGTGATGAATTTAATAATACATTCCATGTAAAATATTTCCCTATGGTTGTTTGAATTAGAATGGAAATTCAATTACATGAATTGAAACAAATGGTTGAAGATTAGTTTTTCGTCTCAGAAGAAACAATTCCTTGATTAGCAGGTTATGATCAAAATATTATTTGAGATATTGATATTAAAATAATTATTTTTCAATCATAGTTAGACCTTGAATATCAAAGGGCCATGGATTCCCATGAATTCAAATATAATGAAAAACTTGTTTTTTGTGCTTAGAGGGTAAAAAATAGCTTCTCTATGACTATGTGTACATTTAAAATATTTTAAATAATATTTATAGATATAGTGAAATGTTTATGAAACCGTCAATGAAATATGAAGGTAAGAAAATTAAGTTTCTAGTTTGTGAGATGTGTTGTAAAATGAACCATGTGGAATGCCTTAAAAATCATGGAATTGTTTCTTATGTAGTTTGTTTTGACATATAGATTGAGATTGTATTGAAAATTATCTTTTTTTTATTATAAGAAAAAAATGGTGAGTTTTAAATTTGGAGATATAGGGCATTAAGAAAATACATTCCCAGTTAATTACCTGAATGGTGGAAACAAGCTAGATTAAATGTAGAACAATTTAATGAGATCCATGGAGACTATGTCAGTATATTATGGGCCACCTAATGAAGTTGTAAGGGCACTATGTAACTTATAATTGTTCTATAATTGACATGAGATCTGAGTAATATCAGCAGATGGTGAATGAGGATGACATTTAGAAAATATTGTTCTGAACAAGAAATGGGAATTATGATTTCGTTGTAATTCTCTTAGGTTGGAAAAATTATCCTTCTGTATTTATAGATTGTTCGACTAGTAACATTCATGAATATTTGGATATGTTCTATTTTGTTTTTATAGATAATATTTTTGTATATTCAATAATTTATTAGGATTATGAAAAAAATCTATGGATATTTCTACAAAAACATAAGTAAATGAAGATATATAGGAAATTTTGAAATGTTATTTTTAGTTGGAATGGATTTCCTTTCATGGAAATATTTTTAATAATGATGGCATAAAAGTTGATCCCACTAAAACATAAGTTGTTGATTAATGGACAAGACCAAAAATTGTTATATAGATTTCTAGATTTCTTATATTGTTAGGTTATAACTAATGTTTTGTTAAAAAAATGCTTAATTTTCAAACCCACTATCTAAGATAACATGGAACGGTGATAATTTATTTGGGAAGAAGAAACTAATGTATTTTAGGAATGAACAGGGGATTAATGGTTTCTCTATTTTTTACCCACCTTTAATAAATGTTTAGTTTTGATTATTTAGTGATTCTTCGTTAAAGGTATATGGTTGTGTTCTAATGCATAATGACTTGGTAAATGATTTTTCTTTGAGACAAATGAATCCCCATGAATTAAAATATCACACACTTGATTAATAATTATCACGTGAGGTTTTCACTTTTAAAAACTTGAGGAATCATTTATATGAAGCCAATTTGAAATTCATACAGACCATAAATGTCTAAATTATATATTCACTCATAAAAAATTGAACAGGAGGTAGATAAAATGAATTGAGATGATTAGGGATTATGATTCCTTGATCAATTACAATTTTGTAAAAGTAATCATTGGGGTTCATGCCTTGATTCGAAAACATCAAGCATTGTTAACCATGTTGTGTTTAGAACATGATCCCATTGATCTATGATATGATTAATTTTTTCTTTGATGTTTTTAGTGTATCAAATTTCACTATTTTCTTATAGGTATCAGTGTCGTCATCTCTATCAGGTGGAATTTAGAAATAGTCGAATGAAGGTAAAGAGTAATAGAAATAAAATTGCATTGGGGAAAATGGTATGTTTCTAGAATTTAATTCTAAAAAAGATTTTACTTCATGATTTCATAATAGATTATGTGTTTCTTATAATTCACTCCAGATGAAATAGTATTTAACTAAAGATCATAGTTCTTCATTTTTCGTTCGTCTATTGAGTAGTGAGAAGTATAGAGATCATCAAAAATATAAATGTTGTGAGTGACTATAATGCTATATTATTGATTTGACAATAAAATTATTTAATTTTAAAAAGGTTAAAGAAAATTGATATCAATCAAAAGGAATGATAGCCTTTTCCAAAAGTATAGTGGAACGGGAAAATATATCAATTGATTTCATGTTGTGATTACAAATAATTCTCAATGTAACAATGAAATTTGTGTTATTGTTGATCAACTTACTAAATATACACATTTTTCTTACTCATAATACAATATATCTGGATCAGCTTTCTCATTTTTACCTTAATGTGATGGTTAGGTTACATAGAGTTATTATCTCTATAATACATAATAGTGATCCTAGGATCATATCTATCTTTTGGAAAGGCTTTCAATTATCGTTGGGAACTGAATTAAACTTCATTATACACTATCATCCTAAATCTAGTGGATGGTATGACCGAAGAATTCAGACATTATAAGATAGGTTACATTCTTGTTCAATGAATTACTAGATAATTTGGGATCAATATCTTCCTTTAGTTGAGTTTTTTTATAATAAAAATGTTCATTCCAGTATACATATAACACCATTTCAGGTATTATATACAATGTTTTGTCGACCCCCAACATTTTGGGACGAATTTTGGGAAAGGATGTAGATAATGAAGTAATTAGTATAGGTTGTGGATGAAAAATTAATGATAATACCACAACATATGAGGAGATATCAGAGTAGATAGAGAACCTACATGGATATTATGAGGAATAAAATTTCTTTTAAGGTAGCTGATCCTGTTTTCCAAAAAAAAAATTCCTTGAAAAAGTTTTATGAATATTGGTTAGTCAGGAAAGCTAAGACCACAATTCATTGGATGGTTTGAAATTATAGTAAATTCTGACCATTTTTTATTGAATATCTTTAACTAGGAGTTTATCTCAGGTACTGAATGTATTCCATGTTTCAATGTTGAGAAATTATGTGCCATGTTCCTCTAAAATTTGTATCCAAAAAATAGTTTAGCTATAGGATAACCTTTCTTATACTGAAAATCATGTTCGGTTTCTTGACCTTAGAGAGAAGGTATTGCATAATAAAGTAATTCATTAGGATAAGGTTTGGTGGATAAACAACTTGGTTGAAGAAAAACATGGGAATCCAAAACTTTTATGTGGGAAATGAATCCTAACTTTGTCAATAAGAAAAATCAAATTCTGAGAATTCCATTTCAAAAAAAGGTGGGATAATGTCACGAATTCGGTGCATATAATTATTTTCATTCTAGAAATAAATATCCAAATTATTTATAAATTTATAATTAAATAAAATATATTTTCAGAAATTGAAGAATATATACTAATATAATAGTAACCACACCTATGTGATTATAAATAAATTTTATATATCTAATATGCTAAATAATATTATTTTTATATCATGGAAAAACCAAATAAATGTTTTGAAAATGATAATTTATGTGTTGCTGTTTTTGTGATACTTAAATGTTTATTTAATTTTTTTATTAATATAATGAATTTAAATAAAATTTATCTTTATAAAATATATCATAAATTTATATTTTTTTCTAATGATTATAATATAATTTTATGAGACCTTATTTAATTTTTCTAAATGACATAAAATATGTGATGATATTAAAACAAATATTTCTCAAACAAGTGATGATTTTATTTAAAGTAATAATTTTCTAAAATCAAGAAAATAATTTTCTAAGTTAGAATTTTCTTTTGAATTTTACACATCAATAAATGGATATTCATAATTTTTGTGATTTTTCTGAAATATATGACTTTTTGGAGAATAATAAAATATTGTAAAATATGGTGTATATATATATATTATAAGATAAATAATCTATACCATGATTCATCACTATTTTAATCATAATAATAAATAACAACCCTTTAATATTTTAATATATTTAGTAATAATTTTTCAACAATTCATTGCCTTGAGCCAGAATAATAATCTAATGAATAAAGTAAAAAAATCCCCCTCCCATCCACTGTAAATACGACACCTCACCACCTATACTACCAACACATAAAAGTCATTTCTCTTATTTAATTTCTTTCTATATCAACTATGGATCCTCTTAACCATGTCGGAGACCTGTTTGGGTCACCAAAATGATAAAACCAAGAGCCTTAAGATGGTTCATCAATGAGAAGAATTCAAGGGGTAAAATTCCCTTTCAATTTATTTTATTTTCCATTAATTTTTTTTATTTTTTATTCTATCTTAACCTATATTTATCAAAGTTCCATTAAAACTGAATTATCATATATATAATAATATTTTATCATTTTAATGGAAAAATTAATAATCAAAATCATTCTCTCCCTTTTATTCTTAAATGAGGTCATTATATGTGGTGTGTCGATTTACCACCATCGTGGATGATATAATTTAATTTTAAATTACCAATATAGTATATAGTCATAAAAAAATTATTATATCTATATTATGTTTAATTATACATATTATAAGTTATAAAATATTCCACAAACAATATATAAAATTGATATTGAATAAAATGATATGAGTTCATGATGGTCATAAAAAATTTCCCAAATAAATTAAATCATTTTCTTTAATGTTTGATCTAAAAAATTGGAATTATATCAAAAAAATTGATATATGATAACATTTACAATTATAAAATGATATTAAAACTATTTCCTTCCACTTCTGATTATTTTCATCTATTTTTCAAAAAATCATTATGAAGCGATCATGGAAACCATAAAATGAACACAAAGGAAATAATGGATATAAAAAAATTACTAATAAGTGGATAACAATTTGTTATAAAATGGTCAAAAAAGGTAATAATTTTTTTATAGAAATTAAATTGATTAATAATAATCATTTAACCATTATAAAATATTTTTTATCTAATTTGAAGTAATCCATATCAAAGGTATGGAAAATTCCTTTTAAAATATGATTTTAATTTTTTATTTTTAAAAAATTCATAAGAAATATTTTTAAGATGAATGTTTCCATGGGTAATAATTATTATCTTGATATTTGAAATTTTTATGATGAAGGGTGGGACCTATATCTCTCTATAATGCACTAGGTATGTTTATATTAGGGGCCGATCATATAGTAACTATAAGTGTTACTGTGATGGTTACACCATAAGGTATCTGTGAGAATTATAATATAAGATAT
The DNA here is from genome assembly GCA_963277665.1 of Viscum album. Classification (NCBI taxonomy): domain Eukaryota; kingdom Viridiplantae; phylum Streptophyta; class Magnoliopsida; order Santalales; family Viscaceae; genus Viscum; species Viscum album. Next base: position 1,101,710,395 of record OY728157.1, read on the forward strand.
CCATGAGGATTACTTTGTAAGGTAGCTATGAAGATTACTAATCATATGGTATCCTTTGGGGTTAAAATATTAATTAGGTAATATCTGATGTTATGTTTATGTTTTATATGTTTTATAGAAATATACAGTCTTCATAAATTAACTATATGGTACTTAATGTGTGAGATGTATGTATTAGTGAAAATGAATTCATATTTTTATAAGTATTCAAGGACTAATGGTTTCCCTCATTTTTTGTGTCCCTTATTTTTCATTTTGTGTTCATCCCATGTTTTAAAATGCTTTTCATAGGGTTTATAGATGGGTATGGGATAAGAAAATACTAACATGAATGTTATAGATATTTTTCTTGAAAATATTTCATGTATTGTTAAAATATATTATTATTGAAGAAACAGACTATGTATTAGTAGTACCCGCATTTTATTCTTATGTGTAAATATGTATAAAGTACTTTATAATTTCCTAAAACTATAATCTGAATATATCTTTTGGAATTTAAGGATGTGTATTCTAAAATAATTTACTAGATTATTTAAGGTTTATGAATCGTACCTTATAATACAATTCCATGAAATGTAAAATCATAACAACATTTGAATGTGTGTGTGGACTGCCACCTCAATAAAGCATTGTGATTCATTTTCAATCAACACATCATATTAATGATATATATATAGTTATATTAAATTAATTAATATTATATTAAAACAAATTTGGAGAGATAAATAAATATTAACATTCATTCCATAATGATCATTGACAAATTAAAATTCTTCCCATGAATATGGACGGCCTACCATCTTCATAGTTCTAACATAGTTCATTTTAATGACCATATTTAATTTTTGGATCATATATTATAAATTTAGAATAAAAATGATGAATATGTAATGATTATTATTTTGGTTATTATGTAATGATGAACTTTTTGACCATAGTGAACATACTGAAGTTATTTTTGACATATGTATTGAATATCATCATAACATTATATGTAAACATAAGTGACCATGTAAATTTATTTTTAATATAAATAAAGGAAATAAATGAAATAAAAAACATTAACTAATTTTTTAACAATGTAAATAATTAATTGAGCATTATTATTGAAGAATACAAAGAACATGTGTGACTAGTCAGGTGTAACTTAAAGTTACTTAGTATCAATTTACATTGGTTGAGTGATATTTTGATATTATAAACCTATATTCTTTTATAATGTATATATACATAGCCTTATATATTGAATATCAATAATTTGACTATTCTAATTATAATTAATTATTTTAGTAATGATATTCAATCATGGGGATTATGATTCAAATTTTTCTATAGTGGTAAGGTAAATTGATTTAAAAAAAATTCATCAAATGATTAACTAATAACTATCTTCATATTCTATCTAAATAATTTAAAAAATATTCTGAAGAAATTTTTTAATATACTCTTATTATTGTTTACATTAATTTTGACCCATTTTTCATTTTAAAAAATCGGTTGAAATAAATCTTTTTTTCATTTTCCAAATGATGTATTTTGTGACATTCTTAGTAAAATTTTATACGTAATTTTTTTTATATTATATGGAAAAACTGTTTTTTTTCATTCCATAATGAATAATCTTTTATTTGAAGCTTCCATTGGATGATTAAATTGTTATTTTCAAATAATAATTTTTCTTTTTTATGTAAAAAATTTAACCTAAAATGAGTTATTTCACATTTAAAATATTGGATTGCTTACTAATTTATTTATGAAGAATGAACTAATTATTTAATTATTTTTTGGTCCATGGGAGTTATTATAATGACCATTATTCCATTAGAACTCAAGGATATTATTTTATGTTAAAAACCAATTATGGTTTGTTCTATGATAAACCAATGATAGGTGGTTACATTATAACCTCTAATGCATTTGGTATGAAAGCATATAATATAGTTATTCCATATTTGAGACAAATTTAACCGACTTGGTTTCTCATAATAGCTAATCTTAATATGCATTGATTGTTATTACATGACTTTCTTTGATGGTTAATCTATTAGTTTTTTTTATAGTTACTCCAATTTAATGATAGGATGTTAATTGGGAAGGTATTATATTAGTAGAAGTTGTGGTTACTTTAATCATTCCCTATGTTTCCAACATGTTAATATTTGTTTTCTATTTATTTTATAAGTACTTTCTAAAAAAGTGTGTGTTTTCTAATTTTAAAATCAATTTTTCCTTAAGATAAAATAATATTTTGTTAAAGTATAGCATGTTATGTTTTTCAATTCGTTCCTTGGATAAAATGATTCAATTTTTCGCGTCCTAAATTATTTTTTTGTATCAACCTAGAAAAATATGGACTACGGAAAGTTTGATAAGTAAATTGTAATGATTTTTAATGAAAAAAATCATGTTTTATTTAAAAGATGTTTTTTGAACTTTTTTTATTGAGTATAAGTTGGTACTTTTTAATATATAAGTTATTTTTTATGGGTTGACACCTAATTATATAAAATTAGAAATTATAAAGTCCCTTCGGATTGTAAAAAAATGAATTATAGTTCCAAGACACCAAAATATATAATGTTTAATGACATAAACTTAAAAATGTCAATTATATCATATTATTAATTAATTTAATATATCCACATATCCGATGAATCGTATAAAATCAAAAAACAATTCTCTTGAATTTTTTTTATCTAGAAATCAGAATATTAATTTTGTCGAAATATTTACCAAATAAACCAAAAATATTGTTTTATGGTTTAAAAAAATTAATAATTAATTATAATATAATATTTTAATATACAACATAAATTCATTAAAATTAAATTATTTATAATTTTTAAACTATTTATGAATTTATTAACCATTGGAATTTACTTTAAAAACAAATCATATCTAAAAAAATTTCATAAAATTTAACTCTCCCTTCATATTATTTATAAAAAAATAGAATACCTTTTTTTTCTATAAATCCTGAGTCAAAATTCCCTTGGATAAAATACTTCCTAGTAGAGCTCTGTTCAATTATCTAATGATAATCCAATTATAATTGATTGTTAAATTGAAAAACATTAAAAAAAATGCTATAGTTTTTTATTATAATTTCATGGTTCTATTTTGTAGATTTCTTTTCATTATTTATCATAAAAAATTCGAAATCAATAAAAATCATAAAATTATTTTTTATGATGAAATAAATTTATAAAAAATATTCATTATGAATGTTTTCATACAATAAAATCGTTTTATAAAATATATAAACCTTTATCCATTTCTCATTAAATATTTTCAATAGTTACAAAAAAATCTTGTACCACGAACATTTTTTATAAGACACATCAAGGTATATGAAAAACACTATTTTTTAAAATTCTTCATTTATATTCACATAAATATATACATAATGGATGAATTTAACATAATAAAAATGGTTTTATAAGGGAAAACCATATTTAAATTCACAAGAATTAATAAATTTTGAAAATAAATCTACATGATCCATTTGCACATTTTGTCTAAATAAATGTAAATGAAGAAGGAAATTCTATTTAATCAATTTATCAATCCAAATTATTGGTGTATTACATAAAAACAAATCATAATAATTTTACCATAGAATACTACCTCTTAGGGTTTCAATTTCATATTTATGTCTCCAAATTCCTAAAACAAATTCTATCAATTTGCAGTCTACATATAATTGTTCATAGGGGCCTTAAGAAAAATTAAATCTAATGATTTATTTTGTAAGATGAATTTCCTAATAAAGAATCAAATAATACATTAAAATATATAATATTATGATTGATGTTCCATTTTCATCCATATATTAACAATTCTTGAAAATCCAAATGTTAGTCCATTGATTTATTTTAAAAAAAACATTACAAATACAATAACTCCATGAAACATATGATTATGTCCACTTATATATTTTTTTTATAATTTAAGAAGTCATTATTAATGTTCATACTCCTCAAATAATAATCAGAAGATGTTCCAACAAAACCAATGATATTATAGAAAAAGGATGATTCTAAATTATATGACACCACATAACATATTCATCGATGATGTTCTGACCATTAGTACATCATTGTCACTATTAAAAACATTGATTTGGTTGATTCCCCCATACCATGGTTTGGATTTAATGGACATTTGTAATAGTGAGATAAATATATTATATACCAAATCCATGATTTATACTACCAATTATCAATTATGGTAGCATCAATAGAAAAATATTCCAATAATTTTATTATTTATTGAAATTTATTAACATCACTAGCTTGTTGAAACATTTTTAGAGTAATAATTCAAATTTCCATATAAATTTATCAAATTAGATAATATCTTCCCAAAATTTCTTCTAAGAATTCAAATATATTTTAAGTACAATAATCTTAATTCCATTCCTTATTCATAAATAACATCATCATGGATGTAGTTCCCATTTTCAAAGATTAACATAACTTTAAGTAATTCCTATTATACCTCAAATTGAAAAAAACTTATACTAGTTGATAGTCTAAATACTCATATATTACAAAACACAAATAATTTCTTGAAACTATTTATATTCTAAAATGATTTGAATTTTTTCCATAACTAATTATTTTTTTTCTTGGTTAAAATTAATTTTTAATTGATCTTCTCTTGTGGGCTAATATTTAAATGATTATACTTAATTTACTCTAATATAGGAATGGGTTTTTAAATATATTTTATAACTCATATTTTCTCTACTAATTATTTTTTTAATTTAACAATTAGTGAAAATGGTTTCCAAATTATTATAATATTTTATGGAATATAATTTAAATTATTTTTATTCTGTATTCCCATATATTATAATTTTGATGAATTTTCCTTTACCTTAGTTTTGTTATCTATATATTATTTCATATTCCACAATTATTTTTCAATAAAAAGTAACATCATTAGAATTAATTTATCTCCTAACAATTTATAATAAAATTTCACTCAGAATCCTTCATAATATTTCTTATATATGATATTTTTAGTTAATATTCTTTATTTATTAAATATATTAATATTTCTTCTTGATTAACATGGATTAATTTTGGTTTACCATTGAATATACCATGTTTAATTATTCTGTAAAATAATTCTACTACTGTTGTTGGTGCCTTGAACATGTGTCTCCACCATATGTACTATTTTCCCTCCAATATTTTGACCATAATTCCACTATTTTTTAACTAACCTACCAATCATACATAAACATCATATAATGTTTTATAAAGTTGGTATTTGAAATCAAACAACTAAGGTTTTAAATTTAATAGAAAATACTATTGAATTAGAATTAATTTGTTTTATGCACATGATAGTTGAACATGAATATAATTATATTTTCATCTATCATGTACTAATTACTTGCTTATGTATTATCAAGATTCCAGAAATAAATCAAAAATGTTTATGATTAATGATTGAATAAATCTTGGGAGAGAAAACTTGAGGGGGCTATCAAATAAACATTGATTTTGGTAAACTTAAAAACAAGAAATCACTATATATTATTTCATAAATAAGTATTTCAATCACACTTCTACGTTATGTAGATGTTGATAAATATATTGTTATAATAGGTGAGGTTTTTTTTCATCCTATAAAATAGGGGATTAAATATTTATTCACCTTAATAGTTTTGATGGGTTTTTTGAATTGAGTGCAGTTATAATTTTTTTCATAAATCCATCATTATATATCATTAACTGAGAATTGGATAATGGTTTATGACGAATAATTATTGATGGATTTTTTTGAAAAACATATTTATATATTATTTTCTTATATTCAATGTTATCCCATGTAGAGACAAAATTATTTACCATGAGGCTCATAGCTAATTTTTCATGTCGTAGATATCCTCTTTTTCACTAAATAAACTACTACTGAAAATTAGAAATGATGTGTGATGTTTTTTAAAGATAGTCATTTCCTACCCTTAAAAGACCCTTGTATTTGTTATGAATAAATGGGAGATGAAAATGAGTGATCAAACACACATATTGATTATGACGTGTTTAAGGTTATTTATAACAAAGAAAAAGGGAATATTTAAGTCCGCATGTTTGATTGGTATATTTTATGCAAAAAAAACCATAAACAGTGATGTGGCTGAGGATTTCTAAATTTATTTTACTATATTTCTTTTAAGAAATTATAATTTCCTATGAATAAGTATTAGGTTGTTATGAAAAATCAAAATAATGATTTATAAATGAAATATAGTATGAAGATGAGAGAATTTAAAATGAAGTGTTTTGTGTTATTTATTTAATGACACATTGTTTGTAGGGTAATAAATGTTTTCTAGTTTTGTGGATGATTAATTTTATAAATTCCTATATAAATGTGTCTAATTTTTTTGGATACAATAGATATCCCCTATAGGAATAATTATCATAGTTTTTTACCTCATGAGACGGATCGACCAAGGCATGTTTATGGTAGTATAAAGAGAGAAGAGCGCCCACCCGGGGGAGAACATGTGAGAAGGGGGAGAAAGATTGTTACCTTCTATCATGGGGGTCAGGAAAAGTGGGTTATAATACAATGCCAACACTAGTGGGAGACAATAGGAAAATAGGGGGAATTTCCTCAATTATTAACATGTGCATATTCTATATAATAATAGATGTGGGGAATGGTTGATTTTTCTACTGTTTATAACATAAAAACAAGGATCTTGCATGAGTTAAATCTATATGACACTATTTTCATGTCATTTTATACGTAGGTAATCTATGTTTTTCTTTTGGGAGTTTCTGATTCATAGTTTAATTATTTTAATTTCATGAAAATATGAGCTTGATGAATTCAAAACATAATGAATCCCCTTTTGAGATCACATTAATTTATAGCTCTTCTGTAACAACAGTCAAGTAGTAGAAATAACAAAAAATTAATGTTATTTAATGAGGTCTATTGAATTACAATCATCTGTATTAAATATGGATAGAGAGTTTATATAAGGAAATGAAGAATAAAAAAGTGATATGTGTGATGTAGTGAACTAGTGGTGGATATTTAGAGAAGAAAAATTCATATGGTCAATATTAAAATCATGAAAAAGGCATCCCAAATTCTTGTTGAATTTCATGGTGGATGGAAGTGATAAATTTCCAAAACACACCTTGAAACCACACCTTAGTTCATATTCAATGTGAATTTTGAAACATTACGAAATTTTGTATCTATATCTAAATAAGAGGAAACCCAATGATTCAAATGAATAGGATGTCAATAAATGAATATCATAGTCACTATACACAGTAAATATTTATGAGAATAATCATAATGAAAATACCAACGGTCAAAATCCTTATGAATATTTATATAAATGAGTAGTTTTTTCTATATTCATAAGGTTAGATAGTTTCTACATAAAAGAAACTCATTATTTTTAAGGGAAAATAAAATGTGGTTAAAGGATAAAAAATAATCGTAAGGGTAATTTCGATGAGAAAAAAATAATTTTTTGTTACCCTGTCACCAGATATTAATATGGATAGTATGTGATGTGGTTATTCAAGATTCAAAACACCAACCACTTTCTCATAACAATTCATAAAAAACAAAGGTGAATGCAAAATATGATTGACCAACAATGCCATAAAAGGATCTAAATCACAAGATCCTCCATGAAATATTAATGGAAAAAAATAGTTTAATCAATATAAAATAAATATGTAAATGTTTTAGAGGGATGTTCAATGAAATTTTCAGAACTCATGATGTTTAATAACATAGATTATTCTATAAGATAATGAAGATTGTGATATTAATATGATATGATTTTAGGTACCCCTAAATTTATATCATGACACGTTTTTTAATTATTTCTTAAATATACAAGAATATTTGAGTTTATTTATTCGAAATATTTTAAATTCATGTGTCTAGTTAATAATTGTAATATGAGAAAGAAAATATCAAATATCTTGAATATGATATTTTTTTCACTTACATTGAGTCAAAAACAGAGATCAAGTTCATATATCTGATAATGATATTAATTTTTAAAATCTAAACATTATAATAATATGAATGAAATTATTCTATAGAATCACTATAAATACAATCTTAAATAATATTTAATAACTAAATGGGTGACTACATTATTTAAATTTTACAAAATAAAATTAAAGAATAATAAGTATCAAAATTTTCCATTCATTACTTCTTATTATAGATACCCTTAATTTATGAGAAAACCATTTTGAATATTACACATAGTGAATTGAGAAATAACACTTTCTTATACTACTATGGGAAAAATAATACATATTTATTTAGAAGTAATATTCTTTTCTATTGATTATAAAACATATGAATGTAAATAGAGATCATTTTCCAGAATAAATGGAGGGATGTGAAGAACTAATTACAAGTATAAATAATTATTTTGATGAAATAATAGATCTTATATAAAAAACTCATATACATCGATGATATCATCCTAAAACTTATGTGAGTCTTATGATTTTAATTATAATCACTTAAAATAAAATAGATAATAAAATGTATGTACTCAAAAATTATGAACATGGAATGGAGTAGGCATTCACACCCAAGTATAACCTTTAAAATCCTAGTGTGTTATTGTTGGTTATTCTACCATTTCATACCAGGTGTTATTTACATAACCATAAAGATATATTCCTCTAACTATGGTAGTATATTGAGAAATAAGAGGGGATAACTAATGTCTAAATTATAACACTATCATAAATTAAGGTACAATTGATCACCCCCACTATGTATCGCTAAATGATCCTTTGGGATCCACAATTCTTATTTTTTTAATATCATTATTTATTTATTGAAAATACAATTTAAAAAAGAAAATCCACAAATTTAGTATTCTGAATGTGTTATCTATATATTTATTTACCTTATTTCTTGTCACATGATGATTGTTAATTTTTACCAACAATATACATGAATGATGTATATTTCTATGTAAATTCATCAATTTCTAACTTACTATTTTTTATACAACTTTATTCCTCTTTGTTTCATAACTAAAATCTTATTTATTTCATTGAAATAACATCTTTTTATCAATAGATTTCATTCCTATATTTTATTTTAAATTTCATAATTCAAGTAATGTAATCTCATATCATTCATCATATATTGAAAATCAAATTCTCTTTATTTGTAATTTATATGAAAGTAATTTTATGACCCCATATTTTAATTATTTAAATTGTGGTTTCCCTTTTTTAATTTCCAATCCATTTATAAAATTTTTATAAATATGGAAAATTCCTTTCTAAACATACACATTATTATATTAAGATTATTAAGATTTAGTATATAACCTTTTATTTTATTCTTTATGTTTAATTTTTTTATTACATTGAATATAATATCATTCGTCAATCTAATTTTTTTAAACACATAGTATTTTCTCTTTTTATAGGAAACAAGTTTATGGTATTCATTTTAAATATTTACATGGTTGAAATCAATATCTTCCAATATTTATTCTTTAGTATCAAATTTATCATAATATATTCATAAAAACGTCAAATCCATAGTGGAAACTCCTAATTTATCTCTAAAATTTATTATATTACATACGAAATCAATTGATATAGAGAATAATTCATTAATTGTTTAGTTATATACAACCTTATCATTTTGAAACCATATATTTTTTTAATAAATTAATTTTCTCACATTGGTATTTCCCTCATTAATATTCTCTATGTCATCAAATATATATTTATAAATTTTTAATAACATTAAATTAATTGAAAAGTTTCAAGAAAGGATATATGAATTCCATTTTTGACATTCCCACCATTCTCAATATTCTTCTAATCATCTTGTCTCATGGATACTCCTTTCTCATTGGTTCTGAAACTAAATGTAAAAAAATAATTGAATTCTATTTCAATAGGTAAAAGATAATGAACCGTCATATTCATTCAACCATGATATTTCATTCCGTAATAAATATTTATTCCTCTACCACATATAGAAATATATTTTTCAATCAAGTATTCATAAATTAATTAAAAATAATATTAGTAAAAGTATATAATAAGAAACAAGATTAAACCATTATGAATACCTAAAAATGAATGTTCATTATGTGATACTTATTAAAATAACCATAAAATATTGAGACAATAATAATAAGTGGTGAGAAAATTACTGTTTTTAGATTTTACAATTTCATGAAATGAACATATGATACATGTAAAATATAGACCCCTTAAAATATGTAAATATTTTTCTAACCTATATGTATAAAAAAGAATATAAATTTAAAATTATTTATTAAAGGGTTATCCCTAATGTGTATAGAAACATCTATATCTTGATTTCTTAAATATGCACTATTAAAGATCCATTGATTTAATAATGTGAAAAAATGTAGGGAAAATGTTAACCATGACTTAAGATATATATCTCAAAAAATCAGAATTATTATTTATATATTATCCCTCTAAATTTAAATAAATTCTTTAAACTATAATTAATATTATATTCAATCAACTAACAAATTATTCTATATCAATACATATACCATATTTTCATATAATTTTTTAAATTTCTAATAAACATATATTCACAATATTTATATATAAAAACTCTCAATCATAATAAACCAATTATATTTCATTAATTATTATTAATTTAATCTCATACATAATATTTTAAATTTTAGTATTAAAAAATAACCATTCTTCAACTCCCATACATCTTATTTAACTGTTATATATGTATCATTTTAAATAGCCCAGAATATCATCATATATAGGTTTCAAAATTTAAATTTTGGAATTTCTATGAAATTAATCTTCAATATATCTATTAAATACTAATAAAACATCATTCAAAATATATTGAAAAAATAATATTAAATATATAAAAACAATTGTTATAATTTAAACCCCTATATATATTTCATGAATATTTTAAAACTATCATTGTTTATAACGTTATGAGTCTAATGAAAATATTCTTAATAAATTATCCAAATCGTTCATGGTTTAATGTAGACCAGAGTCGTGAAATTTATTATAAATGGTATATTAGTTCAGTTGACACATATTTGGTCATTATAAAACATAGTTCAATTTTACAAACCTCAAGATATAATTTTTTTCCTTTTAAAATTTTAGATCATTCTTATAATTCAATTACACCAATTTAAAAAATAATTAAATAATAATAATTAATTAAAACATAACATTTTTTTATTCATACATTATCATTGTAAATTCAGTTTACACTTATGTAACTCATCATCCATGATTTCCCACATCCATATATTACTCATATTTTGTATTTTCAAATTTTTGTGTCTAAGTAATACATATTTAACCACTAAAAAATTGCTTAACATTTCCTAGGGCATGAAAATATATTTTCTCAATTACATAGACAATTTACTCTTTTTTAATGACTTCTAAAAAACTCATAATGTTTATAAAATTGTTTTATACCTCTCAAATAACCATTAAAACAAATATATAAAATTTTAGCATAGTTCCATAGGTTCTTCACATTTCACTAGTTTTTGAGTAGCCAACATAAAATTGTTCCCTTTAATGTTTTTCCTACCAAGAAACCAATAAATATTATAATGTATACTTACAATGAGTCATAATTAATAGATATTAAAATAATACATTTGATTAAATTTTCATCTTAATTATATTATAAAATTTCTCCACGTGTGATATTATTTCAATATAAATATCATGACAGGATTAATGTAACATAAGTACTCTAATTTTAAACGTAGATGTTAAAAATAAACTATAACATCACATCATAATTTCAACACTTACTATATTCATCATATTTTATTACTGAATAATAGAATTCTAATAAAAAACATATATATGCTCAATTTATTTATTAATATTTTTTATTTAATGGTACGTTCTATTTTTATGTAGAACAAATTTCATACACCCTAGTGGTATAATATAATTTTAAATTTTTTTAATATGAATGAATTATTAATATTAAAAACAATTTTATTATTTTGGTTGGAATATAGTAGATACATAATTCTTGTAATTATATTATTCATTGATTTTCTAATAGTATTATAATTATGGTATTAGTCATTTTTAGGTAATTTTCAAATATCTAATTGAATCATTAATATATGCTACCTAACTGATATAATTTCTAATTATAGTGGTCAAATATAGAACTAGTATGTTAAAATATAAAACTCTTTTCATGAACTAACATTTATTTTAATTAGTCACTCCAATTATTTTAGGAGTTTCATGGTTGTTGTGGTGGGAAAATAATTTCATGAACCCAAGATGTAATTTCATGTTTTGAATATAATTGTAACTTATTTCTATTGAAGAATCATTTTCAATGGTCTATTAAAATATCGAATAGGATAGTTGAAATATGGAATTAATTATTAAATTGGGGAACTAAATTGCTAATTTTTGTATGAAAAGTATTAGATTTTTTATATATTAGAAGTAATATAGTTGTATTGGGGATTATCTTGAGAATTTTTTGGTAGATTCCATTAATTAACCTATTGGATTCACTTGTTATAAATATTTATTATTTGATAAGAGTTGAATGAATAAGGTAACTATTGAAAAAGACTATTCTATATATAATTTCATTTATGCATTCATTTGAAATTTGTATCATATGATTAATACAATTTTTATGATATATTTATAGTCAATTTAGGATAAAAAACAAGAACGAGTACCTTAAACATACATCGTGTTAATCTGTATATCGAGTAAATACATACATCAACATAATTTTTTATCTCATTAAAGATATTTAATAGCTCCAATTAAACTATAATGTGAATATGAATTAGCAAAGAAAATTTACAAAAAAAATATCATTGTACTAGATAGAGCATGTGAAACATATCACTGGGATCTAAAGACCTAGAAATTATATTTCATTAAATATTATCTCCTTAATATATTGTCCAACATGAAACCCCAAGTCTAAGAGAACTATATTATTGTACACAGATATGAAATAGATATTAAATTATTTATTATTCATATTAATATCACAAAATGAATATTATATTCATCTATTTTATATAAATAAAATAATACTCATTTTAAAGGAAAATAAGTTTTTCTTTCTGAAAAACTGTATTTTCTAAAAGGAAACTTTGTCCTGTTTTTCAAACATAATTTAAAAAAAAATTACTAATATCAGAAAAATTATTTTTTAAAATGATAACAGTTTTAAATCTATTGTATAACAATTATTTTAGGATGAATGTTTTGATTTTTCTGAAATGTTTCATTTTTTATGAATATTGAAGAAATTGATTTTTTGTTTAAAAATACATTTTGTTTAAATAAATATCAAGGATAAATTAATATTTAAATTATATTTAATGTAAAATTAGTTAAATTATATTTAAAATTAAATTATTTTATCTTATTATAATCAATTTAATTATTTTTTATTAAAAATTTCTCTACTTATTAGAATATTGCCATTGAAAATTTCTTTTTTTATTGCATCTATTGGAAAATTTTAAATTTTATTCTTGCACTTATCTCAATTAAATTTGGAAAAATGGATTCCTAAATTTTTATCATCTTAATTTCAATTATCTAATCAGATTAACTGTATTTTTAACAATTATGATTAGTAAATAGAAATAAATATTTACCTCAGTTAAGGTGAAAACAGATATACATGTGGGTTAAACATTGATGATAATGGTTAAAATGACATATTTATTTAGAAAACAATTTTATGGCTATAAATAATCATTATAATATATATGGGTTGATAATTACCCAATTTTTGGACATTTTATAAGATAATAATGTTGTTGTAATTCGTTCTTTCCAATATTTCCATCTGTATCCTCTCCCCCACTTATAAAAGATCACCACCTCTCCTCCCCTATTCACATATAAAAATATTTTTTGATCAGACAATTTCCACCCAATTAACTTCTATATTACCTTAACAACATCATATATACCTTTTTTATAAAAAAATTCAAATTAGGAAGGATTTTGGTTAAAACTAAAAGAATTTTGTTGAATAAAAGGAAATGTTCTTAAACAAACAGTTTATTATGTTTCTTCTTCCACCAAATTCAATTATATTAAAACATACTAATAAAATATATTTATAATCTACATTATAAGTATATTTTATTATTTTCATGTAATTTCTTATAACCTTCTCATCTTCATAAAATGGGGAATGAAACTATTGGTTATGTTTACGATGGACACCCACCTCACAAACATATGTAATTTAATGTTCATAACCATCATTAATGTTTAGAATTAATCATGTATTTTAATTGTAAATATGATATTAATGATATTATTAGAAATAAATTATTTTAATATCTATTATAACTTTTAAAATGTTGTTCCATTTAAAATACATTAATGTCACTCATTCGTAAGGAGGACTACATCCTCATGAAATGATTCAATTGGTTACACTTACAACATGGATGTAAATTAAGAATGGTAAATTGAATAAATATATGTAATATATATGATATTATATTTGATTATATAAGATTAATATATCACACAATTACTTAGCCTTTCACTCATTAATAAAATTATATTTTCTCTTATGTGTACGTACGACCTATCATCTCCACGAAGCAATGTGACTCATTTTCCAAGTTAATAATTAATGAATGACTCTAAATATGAATATAATAAGAAAATATGATATTTATATCCTTTATATAACTCTAGATATATTGTATCTATATCATATATCATATAACCACATCTTTTTGAAAAAATCATGAATGTAAAAACAATGAAATTAACACCAGAAACCATGATGATATAAAAATAGTTTCACAAAATAGGTTATAAAACAATATAATATAATCATATGTGATATTATAATTTTTAATATGATTACAAATTAATTTAAAAAACATTTTTGAAACCATTATAAATTCCTTTAAATGATTTTTAACCAAAAGCGTGTTTGATGTAAGGGATATTAACTCAATTTCATTTCATTGAGGAATATTATAATATTATACAAATAATTTCATTTATATCATTCATTTTCCACACATTTGGAATGTTAAATCAATATTTCCAAATAATTAATGGTATTTCTTGTCTAATTTTTAATTATTTCATCCAATGTGATTATTACTTAAAAGTTTCCAACTAGTAATAAATTTCTTAACTCAATTTATTTTCATTTGGTTATAATAAATAATTATTATATTTTGCATAACCAAGAACTGAATTTCCACCATAACAATACTTTCGAGTCATGTTCCCTTATCCTTATACCTTTCTCCTTGTAAGAAAAAAGCTACCGAATAGCCGTAATGCTGTAATAAGGGTAGTGGTGAGATGATACCCTTAGATGATGATACTATAATAGTCTGAGTATTAATATAATAAACAGTATAAGAATATACGCATAAGAATTTTACTAGACTCATCCATGTTGGAATAATAATCAATAACATGTGATAGTGGATGCATAAGTAATTAATAACTACTATATAAATGAACATCCCAAAATACCTCTTATAACTAATAAATAGATTATGCATCCAATAAAATACATTCAATATAATACCCTGAAGGGGTCACAAATATATGATAATGGTATATACATATATCAAAAGAAATATTATAATGATAGGGAAACAAAAGTGAAAGTATATTTGAGGTAATATCCAATGGTCCTTTTCCTTGTATCCCATTCCAAATGACCACTAAGATTCAACTCCTGAACCCTAACCCTTAACTGAATGCAAAATAATAATGCCTAAAGACACTACAAAGTACTGGTGTAGGCTGTAGGAATAAAACTCATTTGGCTACCACCCACATGATTTTACCTTCAATATTTGAATAATCATGGTGACTATAAATAAAAAACAAAAAAAACAAGCAAATAAATAAAAATTCAATTCATGGGTGCTAAAAATCCACCAAGTAGCGTTCACCTACCAAAATCAATGATAGAATGCCATTAATGAGGGGGTCCATATCCCATAGACCAAGGCATACCCTAATGAATAAATTCTTTGCTAACCCATCATTCTCCACCTACAAGAATTCATTTTTTACCTAGTTCCATCATTTGAGTAACCAACATCCAGAAGAAACACCCATTCAAATAGAAATATTGTCCCTCAGACAGCAACTCAAAAAGACCCATCTACTCAAAACATGACATATAGCGGCACAATTATATATATCCTCATATTAAACCATTATTGGATCGAACACAAATATATTTTTTATTCCTAATTCTCGTCCAAAAAAATATTATAGTCTAACATTATCTATTGAATCAAGACTAATCCCCTAACTGATAGTGTCAATATTTTCATCTGATAGATCTCCACCATCTCCATGGCTTCCTATGGAATGTAACCTGAGACCAATAACATTAGATGCATTTTGGGGGTCCTCTACCCAAACCAGTGGGAAAACCCATCACATCACCGAGTCAATATATGTTTACATTATAGAGAACTAGAAGTTGATACCCCAGAGCTGGTGTCAACTACTAAATATGTTGGCATGATTAAAAAGAATCAATGCCAAAAGTACCGATCAGTTTATTACTCACGGTAAACAAGATACATAAATTAGTATTGTATTATAAATTAATACATTTAATACAACATAAATTTATTTATATTTTGTAAATAAATAAATATGATGATAACTCTAATTCATCTGTTAAATCAATACATATCTTCTATTGTATGCTTCATGGATTCCAAGGGGAAGAAACATAATAATGGGGAGATCAAATCCTCAATATGGAAAAAATATTGAAATCAATAATGAATCCATTATAATAGTAAAAATAAAATAATTTGAATCATAATCCATTAAATTAACTAGATGAGTCCAAATAAATATGGCAAGGTATGAAAATGAAACATGTTCTATTTAATCAGTGAACTGAAAATGGAAGGTATCCAGTGATATGTCGACATAAAATCTCAATGATGAATAATAACTAAAACTAATAAAAATCTAATGATTAATTATTGGACTCCATGTTTCCTAGGAACATGTAACTGGTATTGTCAAAAAAAGTTTAAACATACAAATTTTCATAACTAATTTGTCCCATGAGACTCCTGAAGTAGTGAGGGGATTTCATTCAACAGTCCCCAACCCACGTGACATTCCATAAATGGTCCCAACCCATGTAATTAATATCCAAATCATTCCTCATATATCAAATAAATAATTTTCCTAATCAAATATCCAAATTGAATAACGTATATTGATTTATCAATTTTTCCTTAAATAGTCAAATAAATGTCAATGTATAATTTGTTTGTAAAATGGTATAATGTTTAGTTAAGAATAATATCCATGATAAACAAAATAGATAACATAGAGGAAATTCAATCATCAATGTTCATAAGAGATTTAATATTTTGAGGGGATGAAAAAATAAAACTTGGAAGTGAATATGAATACTATCCTTGGCACAATAAATCAAAAACCATCCATATAATGAATATGTATTCTATCAATAAAACAAGACCCATGTTGTTTAAAATAGATAAGTTTCTACATTTATGAAATAAAAAATAAACTATTGAAATATTATTGAGTAAAATATCTTTTCTTTTGAAAAACCATTTGAAAATTAGAAGGAGGCTTCATAGAAATGACATTTTATAAATCGGTACATGTCGTATGAGGAAAAAAAATTCATTTTTAATGAAAAAACGTTAGAAAATGCCTTATTTGGAAATAAACAAGAATATTCATCATTAGATATTTGAATAAGAAAACTAAGGTTAAATTTTTATTTACCAAATCATTTTAAAATCATATTTGATAATATTTAAATAAAATATGGTTTTTATAAAATAAAAATCTCCGACTAAAGTTTGAAGTGAGGTTGGGTTTTATTTAAAACGTTTTTAAAAAAGATTGATCACCAAAGAGTGTAAAAATTGTACTAATAGTTGAAATGGTCACTAATAGGAATTGTTTAATGCCTGTGTTCATTTGAAAATAGTTATACATTTTCCTCAAATGGAAATTGCATTGAATGATCCATGTTTTTAGTCTATAAAAAATTAATCATTAAACCTTCCAAAGTTTCTCATACCCCATTGAATCATTTTTAAATCTCAAAAATCATGAAATATTAATATTAAATTAAAGTATTAAATAACATTAATTAAATGTATTTAATGATATAATATATCAAGGTTTTAATAATCAGACCATGTATAATAAATTAGGTGCACAATAATTAAGTATTCCTGTAGAAATGATAATGAGACTAGTATCTCTTTCCAATATGGTAACAAAAGAATTTGAAAACCCCAAGGTATTAAAAAATAATAAAATATTTATATACCATTAATGTTATATGACTAATGATATTATATGTCAATTTTACATTAATTACACCATATATAAGAAATTAGGTGTACAATAACTAAGTATGCCTCTTGTTGTGAAAATGACAAAACAAGCCCTTACCTTGATTATCAGTTTGGGTGAACATCCTTTAAAATCCTATGTAATTAACATATGTTAATTATTTACATGATTCAGAAAAAAAATCATGTTTATAATTAATTTTATGTCACTTATTACTATTTTTTTACAACTACTAAAAAATTAAATTTGTGTCTGGTTTTGTTCGGACACAATTCAGTTTTATCTATTAAAACAACTATTGTTAGTCAACTATAGTAAAATGGTTCAATATATAGAATCTACAAAATGATAACCATAAAAAAAATTATCATATTTTTACATCAATTACAACTTTAAAATCAATCATTATATATTGTTTAGAAAATGAGAATATGTCACAATCATGGAGACGGTAGAATGAATGCATGCATGAGAAACATCCCAATTTTTATATGATCATTGTGGAAAGTAGGTACGTAAGTCAAATATTTCTATAATGATGATTATATAATAAATATCATTTTATTTAAAAATATATACATAAATATAGAATTATGTGTTATAAAAGGTATCAGATCAGGTCAAAGAGGTGGTAGTCCACTCATCCACGAACGATGTTGTATTTTTTAAAATGTGTGAATGGGAAATAAATAAGATGATATATATATATATATTATTTATATAAATTTAATTATATTATTATTATATTATTATTATTTTGTCACTTATATATAATTATGTCCATTCATTTAATCATTCAATGTATCGTTCGATCGAATCTGGTTGCTTTAAGGGGGATGTAGTCCACACTTCCTCAAATAAGATTATCGTACTTACATAACATGGAGATCATAAATGTATATTATAAATAAAAATTACAGATGTATAAAAGAATAATAAATAACATATATATCATATATAAATATATTTTCAATCATACTTTTCATCATAAGAGGTGGTAATGAGGAATTAAACAATCATTATTTCGTGAGGCAGATATATTCCATTCACAGAAATAGTATGCTTGTTACCCGTTAGATGGTTGTGTGTGTATGTGTTGGTAAAAAAAGTAGAATAAAAACATCATAGTATAATTAGGATATTTTTTATGTTATTCAAGAACATAACAAGGTGAATTTAGGGGATGGAGAATGGAAATGAAACTTGAGGGATTGAGAAAAGACATTGACTTTTTAATCGAGTAACCTCTTTTAGTTTACCAAAAAGGAATCCATGGAAGGTATTCTACCAAAAGGTAGGGTTATATGTTGAGGGGTGTAATATTAAGAGTCTATTTGGGTAGATCAATGCTGAACATAAGAGTTTGGATATGTGTGAATAATGAGTAGAGTAGGATTCATTTTATAGAGAAGGAATATACTCACATGGTATTTTTGAAAATAAGTTATGTGTGCACATGTTATTACAAAATAAAAGAAGTAAAATGCACCCAATCCTATTAATAGAAGGTTAAAGTCCGAAATTCATCCATCCGATGAGTTTTGGACAAGTGGCTGGGTTATTTGGGCCCTTAAAAATAGGGTTTTGGTAATTTTTATGCCTAATTATACATTAATCAGTGTAATTATTTTTAAAAACATTCCCTAGTCATTTTTGTTAATAAATATGTTTAACTTATTAGAAGAAAAATATTTTCTTGATTACAATTATTTTCAAATTTAAAATCATAAAAGTAGATAAATTAAGCTTAATGTTAATCTCGTAGACAAAATGATTAACTGGTTTTAGTAGAAAATGATCAAAATTTTGTTAAGTTTTTATATTCAATTGGACCATTATTTTGTTAACAATTAACTAAATTATTTTAATGGTTGTATAGTAGATACAATTTTAATTTAAATCCAATGTATAATATAATTTAACATTAATAATTATTTAAACAAATAGGATGTTTTTATCTAAAACGTAGTATTTTTCACTATACGCTAAAAAATGACGTTTCTAGGAAAAATTCCAAATAATATTACTAGGATTATTTTGACATTATGAATTCAGAAATAAATTTATTTTATTTATTTAAATTCATAAAATTTTTAAATTTCATATTTAATATTATTTCTCCTTTAAATGGTGTTAAAAACACCTTAATAAAAATTTAGGTTTTTATGTGAAATATTCGGTTATCTCATATCTTATGCTTAAAAAATATATTATATGAATATAAGGAATAATTGATTGAATTTTTAAGATATTTATTACATTATAATCGTTAAAAAAATTTAATTGTTTTAATCTATTACGGTAAAACAAATTTTTTTAGATAAAAATATCCTTTTAATATTCAATTGGTTATTATATTCATTTATGTGTTATTTCTTACCAATTAATTTGTTGTTTCAACCATAAAATTTTAAAAGTTATTAAATAATATTCATAACCGGTATTTTATATAAAATAATAATGTTTCAATTATATATTTTTTTCTTGGTATGACTCAGTATTGGGTATATCATAAGCAATCAAAGAGGCTTTCTTTTGCTTATAACTCAATATATAGAGGTAGGTCGTTGTTTCATATGATGTACGCTAACGTAGTTTGACATGAATTACAAGATAAATTGGTGTTTTATGCATTGAAATAAATAGAATATATTTTATATAGTAGTTATAGTATAATGTATACATATTTTATATTACCCTACACACATTCTTTCTCGTGTCATAAAAGCTATCGAACACAAGGTTCTTACATTTTTTTTCAGGGGCATCCCATTCACCCCACATTATTTAAATTTCACCCTCACAATTTAAAATCAATCATGGTGACTTATTTTTTGATACATCCTATATTTTAAATCCCACATTTTGACAATTTTTCATATTTCATCCTCTATATAATGCATAATTGAAAGTAAAAAAAAGTTCAAATGGAATACCATGTAACTAGGTCACTAAGAAGGAGAACATCAGTAGAATGTAGATATAAAAACATGGAATACAATCATAAAATATATTGGGAGTGAAATAGCTCATCAAACCCAATCAAGTGAATTATCAATGTAATGTTTAGGGCTTCAAAGATATAAATATATGATGATTAAGAAGGCCATCCGTTCAATATAAATGTACTTATTAAGAATTCATTTTATTTCTATGTCATTTTAACAATGATTGGTAATCCTTTTACTAACTATGATTACAATGAAATATTCTTTCTATGATAAGTTTAAATATAAAATGAAAATTCCTAACATTTTGTTGTTCTTTGATCAAATTATAATTCAACCCTTTACTCCCAAAAATTAATTTCCATAAAATAATTGGTTTATTCCAGAACCACTAAAAAAATCATCCTAAGGATCATAAGGCCTATAAAAGAGTGATAAGTCATACTGTTTTATTTAAAAATATCCCAAAATATATAGGGTTAATGTATTAATTTCTAATCTTTAAA
Organism: Viscum album; assembly: GCA_963277665.1. Taxonomy (NCBI): domain Eukaryota; kingdom Viridiplantae; phylum Streptophyta; class Magnoliopsida; order Santalales; family Viscaceae; genus Viscum; species Viscum album. The sequence continues at coordinate 1,101,732,280 of OY728157.1, forward strand.
ACTATTATTATTAGTTTATAATTAATGTTTATTTGTTAAATTGTATAAATAAAAAAAATAAAAATTAATAAGGACATAATATAGGTCAGTGGTTGGTGTGAAACCCTTATCATCATTCGGTCATTGGTTCAAGTTCCATGGCCCTGCGCGATTTTATTGGTTGTCAGCCAGCTTACCGTTTTTCCTTTTCTAAAATCATATTAATATAAAATTCAAATATTAATATGATGGGAAACCTTGAAATTAGTTTAATCTAAAAATCACATTTTAACTAATGTTTTCAATACAACCTCAATACAAAAATACCTCATCCATTTTAATTCCTCATAGGTCCTTCCTTGGTCTAGGGTATATCTATAATATCGTTAGTTGGAATTATTAATTGTAAAACATTATCTTCAATATAAACATCCTTAGTTTTATCATAGGTTACTTATTATGAATCCAAATCCTTCATAATGGTTTGTAAAGAAAAATTCGGTTATCTTATGAATATCCCTCGGGTGTGTCATACCAGAAGCCTTGTAAGGCTTGTTGTCCTGTACTAGGTTACCCTAAGTAAAGCCCTAAATTCCTTGTCGTAGTTCATACTTCTAGCTACTTCCATGCCTAAACAACATACACTTATATTATCTAGACATTTATGTAGTGCTAGTAATACCCACATAATCATTACTTATCCAAAATTACGGGGTTTTCATATATAATTCTTCAAATTACACCGAAGGCTTATGATTTATAATCTCGATTTTCCTAAATCATGTTCCCAATGACACTACTGAACTTCCGTTGATACCAATTGTAGTTACCCATCCCTTGATATCCCAAAGATGGTGTCTTCCACTATAGACATTAGCGTGGTTACATGAAATCAAGCCATAAACGACGGATCGGTTTAATAGTCTTTGTAAGCCAAAAACACAAATGACTATTGTATTAAAATTGAATTCATTGATTAAAATATAAATTTATCATGTTTTCTAAATTAATAACTCAGAGGATAACTCTAATACATCCAGTAAATACCTTAATATCTTTCATAGTATTCTTCTAGGATTAATGGGGAGTGAAATATAATAAGGGTGTGATCAAATTCTCATTAAGGGGAAAATATAGTAGATGTGGCAATGAATCAATGATAATAGTAAATGTGAAATAAATTGAATCACATGTCAATCAAATAACTAGATTATGAAAAATTAATATAGCAAGGTTTGAAATTGAAACACATGTAATTTAATCAATGAATGGAAAATGAAATGTATCCATAGATATGTCGATGCAAAATCTCATGGATTATTAATAACTTGAACTAATAGGAAAGTAATACTTATTTTTGGAGTCCATGTTTCATAGGAACATGGAACCAGTATCACGAGAAGACAGTTTATCCATACCAATGTGCATAACTAATTCATCTTATGAGACTACATATGAATCGATGGGATTTTATTCACAGGTCCCCAACCTGTAGGGAATTCCTTAAATAGCCCCCAACCCATGTATTACATGTCCAACAAATTCCTCATATATAAAATAAATAATTTTCTTTATCAACTATATTTATTTAATAATGTAAATAGATTTATCAATATTTCACCAAATAATAAAATATATATAAAAGTAGACAACATTTGTGATATTTTGTAAGTTTTAGGAAAAATAAACATCCCTGATAAATGAAATGGATAAATTAAGGGAAATTCAATTTTCAATAATCATATGAGAATGAATGTATTAAGGGGACTAAAAACTAAATCTAGGAATTGAATTTAAATATTATCCATGGTCAAATAAATCATAAATCATCTAGATGAAAAAATAGGATGGTATCAATACAACAAATCCCATTAAGAATACAATTGAGGGTTTCCTCCATTGGGGAAATAAAATATTAACTTTTAAAAATATTCATGTGGAAAATGTTTTTTTCTTTTGAAAACCATTTTGAAATTGAGATGGGGGCTTCAAATAAATGATGGTGGATAAATACATATACGTTTTTGAGGTAAAAATAATATTCCATTTGTAATGAAAAAGGTTATAAAATATCTTGTTTGGAAAGTGACAAGAAGATTCCTCTTAAGAGATTAGTAAATTATATTGGATAACTATTTCTTTACCAAATCATTTTAAAATAATTTTTTCAAAATATTTTAATAAATCCTGGTTTTTAGACAAAAATATCTTCTCCAACTAAAGAGATAAGTGAATTCGGGTTTTCATTTAAAAATTTTTAAAACACATTGAGTAACAATGTGTGGGTAAATGGTATTAATACTTGAATTGGTCCTGATTAACCAGAGATTAATGATATTTTATTATTGTAAAATTTTTATATAATGTCCTCAAATAAAAATTCTATCGAATTATCCTTATGATTAGTCTTGAAGAAAATAATCATTAAACATTCCACAGTGTCCCATACCACATGGATTGAATTTTAAATAATAAAACTCATTAATAATAAAATTAATTTAAATTATTAAATAAAATTAAGGAAAGTAAATTAATTATATAATATATTAATGTGTCATTAATCACACCATGTATAAATATTTAGGTGCAAAAAAATTGACCATACCTCACGAAATGAAAATAAGACGAGAATCCATTACCAATGTGGTAACAAATGAATTGGAAAACCTAAAGGTATTAATCATTAAAAAAACATTGAAATAATAATAAGATAATAGGGTTCATGATATCATATGTCAATTAAGCAGTAAGTATAGTATATATAATAAATTAGGTGTGCACCAATTATGTATGCCTTATGTAAAAAAAATTAGACAAGAATACCTTACATTGAGTTTCGTTTCGGGTAAATGTCCTTTAAATACATTTGTTACAAACTTGTGAAAATTTTATTATTTCTTTATAACCATTTTTATGTTTCAAATTTCATTTATTTCTCTTGTTATAATTTTTTATAGCTACTTAAACAAATAAATTTATGTCTGGTGTTTTTTACCAAATCCAGTTTATGTGTCCAGAAAACAATTGTTGGGAAACTATGGTCAAATAGGGTATTATATAACATCTCTAGAATGATAACCATTGAATAATAATGAAATTTTAATATCAATTATACTTTTAAAAGAAATAATAAAATATGGTTATGAAAATGGGAATATGTTACAATGATGAAGATGGTAGGTCGTACATACACATTAGTAGCATCCTCATTTTTAAATAATCTTCAATGGATATAGGGTAAGTAACTAAAATATTTAAAGAATAGTCATTATATAATAAATATTTTACTATTTTATCATATATACTATATATATAATTATTTGATGAAAATGTAATCACATCATGTCAAGCAGGCGGTAGTCCACATGTCCACGAACGATGTTATGTCTTTTAAAATCTATTAAGGGGTAATAAAGAAGATAATATATATATATATATATATCATATATATAGAATTATAATTATGTCATAAATATGTTATTGATGTTTTTATGTCACTTTTTTATTTATGTCCATTCATTTATACATTCCATGTATTGTGCGAACAAATCTCATCGTTTTTAGGGGTGATAGTCCACACTTCCTGAAATGAAATTATTATATTTACAATACCTGGGAAGCATAAATGAAAGTTATAAAAAAAATAACATAAGGATAAAATAGTATAAATAATATATATATAATATAAAAAGATATTTTTTATTATAATTTCCTCTATAAGAGGTATTAATGGAAATTTGAACAATCATCATTTTGTAAGGCAGTAATTCGACATTTAGAGAAACAACATATGTTCGTTACCCATTAGATGGTTGTGTGTGTACTTTTAGGTTAAAATATCAGTATAAAAATATAATAGTATATTTGTTATTTTGGTTATGATATAAGAGAACATAATAAGGATATTTTAGGGTTTTAGATTGAAATAAAACTTTAAAGATTGTGAAATGACAGTACAATTTAATCAGGTAACTTCTTTCGGTTTCACCAAAAGGCATACATAGAAGTTATTATACCAAAATTCAGGCTTCTATATAAATGGGGGATGTTGGGAGTGTATTTTTTATGATCTTTTTTTAACATATAATTTTGGATAGGTGTGGGGAATGGGTAGAGGTGGTGTCCTTTTATAGATAAGGAAAATGAATCATTTGGTATTCTTGAAAGGAATATAGGTGTGCACATGTTACTACCTAATAAAAGTCACAATAAACCAAAAAACCCATTAATTTAAGGTTAATGCCCTAAATAATTCAATACAATGACTTCTAGACAAGTTTGTATGTCATTTTGGCCCTTAAACATAGGGTTTTAGACCATTATTAAGCTTAATTACACCTTATTCATTGTAATTAATTTTAAACACTTTCACTAATATTTTTTATAAAAATAATTTGAAAATATTATTCAACAATTATTATCTTTATTAAAATTTCTTATTTTAGATTTTCAATATTTTAATTACATATGTTTCAAAATTAAGATTAATGCTAATATCTGAGATAGACGAATATAACTAGTTTTAGTAGAAAAATGTTCCAAAGATTGATTTGTTTTTATATTAAATATAAATTTTATACTAATACTAATGAACTAAATTATATTAATAGTTTTATAATTTATTAAATAAATATTTCAAATTAATTTATAATATAATTTTACATGAATAATTATTTAAACGACTGGATGTTTTTATCAAAAACACAGTATTTTTCTCTATTCATTGAAAATTGATGTTTCATGAAAAAATCAAATAATTCATCCAAAGATAATTTTGACATTATGAATTAATATGTAATGCTTATTTTTATTAAATTAAATTCATAAAATTTCAAAAAATATGATTTCAAATAGGTTTTCATTAAATGGTGGTAAAAATGCCTTAATACAAATATATGTTTTTATGTGAAATGTTTGGTTTGATCTTATCATATGCTTACCAAATCTATTGGATAAATATTAAAAAAATTATTGAATATATAACATATCTATTACATTAACATCACTCCCTAATTGTAATCATTTTAATCTATTAGGTTTAAATAGCTTTGTGAGTCTAAAAATATCCTTTTAATATTCAATTGGTTCTTAAATTCATTTCTATTTTATTTGAAACCATTTACGTAGTGGTCTAAACCTATATTTTCATATTTTATTTAATATTATTCATAATGGCTTGTTTATATTTCATAATAATGAAATAATTATAGCTTATTTTATTGTAAGACACAATATTGCGAATAGTGCAACCTATCAAATAAGGTCGCTTTTTCATGTAACACTTCTCTAGAGGATTGTCGTTGTTGAGTATGATATTTTCTAACACAGTGTCATGTGAATTGAAATCTAACTCGGTGTTACAAGCATTAATATATAAAGAATATATGTTAAATGGTAATATATATTCATGCATATGGATATTATATTATATTACGTGATTGATATAAATTTTCATACACGCTACCAAACACATGCTTCTTTTGTTTTTTGGGGCATTACATATGTGACTCCAAATGTTTCTTTGGAAAAAACAGGTGAGAAATATCACCAAATTATTACCTACTCCACACCAACGTAAATAATTTGTTCCCTTTAGTCCATGTCGCACAAATATTAAAGCTATCCCATCCAATATCAATGTGTATTCCTTCTACATGACATCCTTACCATTGCAACAGATGACCATGTCAACCAACCAACATTCACATTACTCATGTAACATGGTCCAAGGAAAATCTTGAGGACTGCATCACATCAAACCAAAAGGTTTCACAAAATAAATATTTTGGAAAATCCCATACCGATATAATGCATCTCAATAGTATTTCAAAAGCAAATTATATATATATAATTCAATTCAATTTAAATAAAAAAAATTTACACTAGTACAAAAACATTTTTTTACGTCACCATTTTTCACGTCGGTTTTTTAGAACCGACGTGAAAATATCGAAAAATAGAATTTTCACGTCGGTTATTATATAACCGACGTAAAAATACAATTTCTCCGATTTTTCACGTCGGTTATATAAGAACCGGTGTAAAAAATCCATTTTATTTGATTTTTCACATCGGTTGTTATAGAACCGACGTTAAAAATAAATGTACATCACTTTTCCACGTCGGTTATTAAATAACCGACGTGAAAAATCCTTTTCCAGGATAATATATTCAAATTTTCACTTATTTTTCACGTTGGTTATTAAATAACCGACGTGAAAAATCAATTTTCGTGACTTTTTCACGTCGGTTATTTAATAACCGACGTTAAAAATGTTTAAAAAAATGTAGTTCATTTCTCAGGCTTTAATTTGACAGGTCACAGAGCTCAAACGAAGTTACGGATTAAAAGTTATGGCCTTTAGAAGTTGATCATCTCTAAACGATGTCTTAAGGATGTCAAACTTCGGAAGGCCATAACTTTTAACCCGTAACTCCGTTTGAGCTCTGTGACCTGTCAAATTAAAGCTTGAGAAATGAACTACATTTGTGAAAACATTTTTCACGTCGGTTATGAAATAACCTACGTGAAAAATACCTTTTAACGTCGGTTCTTAAATAACCGACGTGAAAAAGTCATGAAAATTGATTTTTCACGTCGGTTATTTAATAACCGACATGAAAGAGTGATGAAGATTGATTTTTTACGTCGGTTTTATAATAACCGACGTGAAAAATAAGTGAAAATTTTAATATCTTTTCACGTCGGTTATCATAAAACCGACGTGAATGAAAATTTTAATATCCCGCGAACGCGAAATTTCAATTTTTTTACAGCGCGGCATCGAAATTTTGAATTGCCGCCTAAAATTTTTAATACCGCGTTTTCTCATAGAATATCAATTATATGTTTCCATTATACACCCATCTTAATTTTACGATCATTTATTTCAACCATTATCGTTCCCCCAAATCGACTCTTTTTCTCTCAAACGCGAATCAATTCTTTCTTCTTTCCGCGATCTCGTCAAGGTATATTTAATCATACATCCATGGTTTATGGTTTTTATGATTTGTTTTCTTAAATGACATACCATTTTACGATTATTTCATTCAACCATCATCGTTCCACCGAATCAACTTGTTTTATCTTCAACGTGAATCAACAATTTCTTATTTCCGCGACCTCATCAAGGTATTTGTAATTATTTTACCATGATTTATATTTTCTATGAGTAGTTTTCTTAATTGATATAACATTTAACGATTGTTAATTTATTATAATGATGGATGATTCTTTATATCATGATAAAACTACAAATCCTCCTACGGATTCAAAAATTCTTTCTAATATGAAGCTACGGTTGGCTCATTCAATCTTTCCGCGAAAAAAATATCAAACTTCTGATGGTCATAACTTTTGATCTGTAAATCCGTTTGAGCTCTATGACCTGTCAAATGAAAGCTTAGCAAATTTTCTACAATACTGTAAACATTTTTTACGTCGGTTATTAAATAACCGACGTAAAAAATGACTTATAACGTCGGTTTTTTCAAAAACTGACGTAAAAAATGGCTTCTTATCGCCATTTCCAGAATGTATTTCACGTCGGTTTTTTTAAAAACCGATGTTAAAAACTATATTAGCCCATTTTTTACATCGGTTATTAAATAACCGACGTAAAAAATCATATTTTTAACGTTGCTCGTAATAACGTCGCCTAAAAACCGACGTTAAAAAGCAAAAAAAACCGACGTAAAAAATGGTTTTTGTACTAGTGATACGACATTGATTGATCAACATGAATTAAATAAAAAATCAATTTAAACTAAACCACATACTCGATAAAATTACCAAAGGTCCAATGCCTCTCTGTTGGCTCAAAACACTTTCATTATCTTGTTAGATTTCCCAAAGGCGGCTCATAAGATCCACTAAATTAATTAAAAGAAAACTATTAAATAATGGGTCATCCCTCTGTCAAAACATAGTCATGCTAAATGTTTCAACCCAAAAAAATATTGAAATCTCAAGGAAATGGATGAACCTCATTCTTAGTATTCATAGACATGGAATCGTCTGATCTGAAGTGATAACTCTGGCCAATTTGGAAGAAGTCATAGTTTCTGACCAACTCATTGAAAATAAGGGAAACCACTCTCACGGATATAGTGTCTTTTAGGTGAGAGAAAATATGAATATAAGCATGAGGGAGGATAGATTCATTAAGAATTATTCAATGTTATAAATGGATAGAAGATCATAGGTTGGGTGAAGGAGTTGGATTAAAATAAAGAGAAGGAAAATAAGAACCACCCATTTTTGTACACCCGATTTGGAGGATAAGAGAGGAAAATAATAGGTTTAAATACAGTATTTCATTTTCATATAATAAAATCATAAAGAGGATTCATGGTTAGCTTAGAATGTTTTCAAAACTATGCAGTAATCGTGTGGCTTCAAATTTTTATGAACCACGACAATCTTGGTTTGTCCACACAGGTTGAGCTAACCTTGCGCAAACTATGTGCTACATTATAGAGGTACTACCAAAAGGGAAATACCTATGTGGACTGTACAAGGTTTTGAAAACTATAAAAAATCCATGTGAATTTCCTATGAAAAAAATTAGTTTTATAAACAATTACAAGGACTCCAACCAACATAGAATGCCAAGACTTATAATTGTACAAAGTTGGGTTGCACGGCATGCACTGAGAGGCCGCATGATTTACGAAAACCATGTGTCTAATCATGTAACTTCCAAAATATGGCCACAAACAAAATAAAGACCTATCAAAACACTTGATTCACTTGAGAAGCCTTTTATTACATCCAAAAATATGATATTGGGTTTATAGAGAACTCAAAATTCGATTTTGATGATTGAAAAATAATTTTTCATACCAACAAATTACAAATATATAAAATGGTCGAGCATTTTGACTCACCTCAAAAACCCAAGAAATGAAAAACTCCCCACCCAATCAAAGATCATTCATGATCTATAAAAAACCTAAACATGGTTCCAAACATACTCATCCCATTAAAAAGATAATATGGACAACCTCAGTCTCATGGGGATAGGTATACTACCTTAAGGGGATCTCAACCTTAGGAGTGACCTAAACTAGATATATCCTGACCCAATTCTAAAACAATATGATGGTCCATCGACCATACAAGGAATTAAATTTATTCCCATCATGCATCTCCTCTTTTGAAACTCATCATGTTCTCTAATTTCAACCCTGACACCAATCAGAATCCCACATAGCATTGACACCCACCTCACTCCCATGTCACACATGGATCCAATTTTTTCCCACATCATAATAGATTCTCAAAATTCATCATTACCCACCGCTCAATTGGATACCTTTTCCCCATAATTCCTTATTCCCAATGTACCTCATGTAACCCGCATCTCCTCAATGGCGTGCTTCCAATGCACATCAATAGTCATGCATCCAAGAATGATCATAAATAAGTCATTGTTATAGAATCCTCAAATATAATAAGCCAGGTGATATGATTCCAAACTATTTAAATACATTGGGTTAGTCCATACATATTACCCTTGCACCTCGTGCACCCAAAATAGAGAAGCCTAAATATTTAATGTTAAATAATAGAAAAAGAACTCTTCTCAGGCACAAAATGTACCTATGACTGTCATCATCTCACTAGCCTACTATGACCCTAGTATCTCTATAGCATGAACCCATCTCAATATCTGATTTTATGAGGTCTATCCTCCCTATGGTGATACACGAGCCCCTAAACCTATTGGTAGGGCCCGCTATCTCATCGATGAAATTTTTGTGCATTTAAAACTCAGTACAATCTCTTACAACCGCTCATACTATGATCAAGGAACCCCGAGTCTTCCCTATTCCATAAATATTGGCTTTCTAGGAAGGATTCATGTAGATCCTCTTAGGATGCATGACCTTTTCCGATGATCAAATATACTTTGTAGTGGACTCGTAATGATTCTGGGTATTTTATAGATGCCTACAATAGAAACACAATGTTAGAGACTAAATCTGACTTGGTTTTCTCAAGTCCTTGGTCTAACTACCCTTCTATAACTAATATCATCGTCTCTTCCTACCATATGAAACATCACCACTAAATTCACATAAATTCACCTGCATTCTGAAGTACGACATGTATGACATGTTACTCTAGGCAATGAGCACATGGATAACTGCCTTTGAGAATGAGGCCAACCAAAATATGTTTCCCTTCACTCGAATGGAAAGTCCTAAACCATCCTTAAAATGCCTCACCATCAAGGTGTAATTTCTCACCATGTGGTGTGTACAGTGAGACAACATAGTGAATGTCATTGAATATTCCATTACTAAAATTTCACCATGAAAAAGGCTTATGAACTCCAGCGTCCTCTCTCCCCTCAACATATTCAAGAAAAAAGTGATCAAAGAACATCGCCATAAAATCTATCTAATCCAGTACCTTGTGGCCTCTAACTAAACCTATTCATCTCACCATCTCTTATATTTTCCTCAATGAATGTATGAACCCATTTACACCCTCTACACTATAGGCATCTTGATTCTTTAAAATCATATTATTTTACTCAAACCAGTTCAAAGCCACTCGTGGTCCACCCTCTTCCTGATATAGCAACACATGTTGTGACTAGAACACCCATGTTAGGTACACAAAATAAGGATCTTCACCTTGAACACCCATGTCAAAAACCAATATAACATAGTCCAATCTCACTCTGAGCTTCACATCAATCCATGGCCGAAAAGTGGTCAAATCATGTGGATTCCCCACCTGCACTATAATCTGAGATGGATCTTCTACATACGACTCATTTAACGCCACACCCTCTGGGGTCTCCACCAAATAATTCTTCTATATCACCCCATCATTACTTTCTATAAGCTCTATAAAATGAAATCAATTGGAAACACATTGAATACCATTACATGGTCAGACATCCCAAATAACCTATATATATAACATAGATAAGGAATGAAATAACTTCTAGAAACAACTCACAACCCTTACCCTTACCCATCACAACCATGTTGCTCCGTATGCTAACCTCATGGACTCCTTACCCATGCATATCAAATCAATGTGTCAAATAAACCATATGCCTCACCTTTATGGGCAAGCCATGTCACCTCAATCTGATTTCCATGTCACCCAACGTGGTGACCAACATCCTCCCACACAATCCTACCTTTATACTCCTATAACATCCATATATATATATATATATCACAAGGAATATCAAATTTCACATAGATTTTTGTATAACAGGAATACATGTACATATAATTTAAGCAACTTAAGCGGATAATCAGATGCCTAAACAAAAATAAAAACACGGTTTTTTATACTTGAAAATTGAAAATATAATTCTGTGTTCATCACTCATTTTTGAAATCATATAAATTGTCAAAAGAGAATAATAGAATAGAAAAACCCACACATGGTAACTTTTTCTATCCCTCTTTCATAGGGAAATATGGACTCAAGAACATTCTATTAACCCTATTCTGAAAAAATACTAATCTCCAATTTAAAATAACCCAAATTATAATATAATAAGAAAAGAAATATGTTTTTACTATTAGTAGAAAGATGAATTCCACTTCTAATTCATTGTAAAGAAATTGTATAAAACCACTTATAGCACCCGACCCGAATTTCCACCCAATATGTGCATTTGACCTCAGTGCAACTCGCCTTAGGAATGCCTCCATGTATGCCAAAGGAAACTGACTAGCATTGAGGGTGTAATAATGGTAGTGGATAGACTATAACCTTGGGTGATGATATAGTATCGATCCAAATAGAGGAAAAATAAATTGTTGATTAAAATAATATGTGGACTTTAACAAGTCCTACCCATGGAGGAACTACAATAAATAATAAGTGATATATAAGGAATAAATTATTAAAAGAAACTAAACAAATAATCTGTCAAACATACCACTTACAACTGCGAAAAAGATCATGCACCCAATAGAATTCATACAATATAATATCCAGAAGGGGTCACCAAGGGAGGATCCAAGTATATATAAATATATATCTTAAGCATGCTGAAGCCAAAAGGGAAACTAAAAAATAAACTATAACCGATGAAAGAACCAATGGTCCCTTTTCTTCCATCCCTTTCTATATGAACACTATGATCGAGCTCCTAATCCTAGAACCTTACCAGAATGAAAATGCCTAAAATCTACAAGAATCCCAAAGGTCTTGTCTCGGGTGTGAGTACAAGAATCAGTATAGTATATACCATGTTTAAATACATTAAATTTGTGATAAATTATGGGTATCTATAAGTAAATAAAAGAACATCACGAAAAAATAATTAAATACAAACTTCATGGGTGCTCAAAATCCATTAGGAAGCGGTTACCTACCTCAACCAATGCTAGGATGCAGTATTGGTTAGGATTTATTATCCCATGTCAAAATTAATACCCTTATGGATAACTTCCCAGGTGAACCATTAGTTTCTGTATCAATGAATTCATTCAGCACCTCATTCCATCATGTAGGTAACTAACGTCTCGGAGGCATGTCGGGGAAAATCAAAACCATCTCCCTTAGACCCCTACTCAAAAAACTTGTCCACACAAATCCCGATACCTTGAGGCACAACAATATCTATCCTAAAATAAATTCACCATTGTATAAAATACCAATAGCATGAATAATGAATATTCATCTCCTCCAAAATTCTCATGTCCCAATATCCTCAACTATAATCAGTAGCAGTAACCAACTGAAAGCCACAATGCTACTATCCCATCGATTATCACCATCCCCAAGGATTTCTATGGAAATCATACCCAATAAATTTTCCTAAGACACAAAACTGATGGACTATACCCACATAATTATTCATAACCACCTTATAATTGATTCATCATGTGTTTAAATGACTCTAAATGGCCCCTTGGTGAAAATGGATGAGTGGTATCACCAACTTAGTAACTAAGCCACACAAACATCATCACATTGTGGAACTATGACCATATCACTCCAATATGATGGACATATTATCCAATATCATTGGAAATTCCCTCAACCTGATGACCTTCATGTCTCAATAGATGAACATGTCCCCCAACCATTGATCACATCACCCAAATAACTCTGGCCAAGCCCAATTTTGACGATCACATCAACTCAAACAGATTTCTATCCCTATCTCAATCCTAAGGAAAATCATATCACTATCCTATCAGTCTCTAATATATTACAATAGAAATATATATATATATATATATATATGAAATTAAATTCAATATAAATAATGATATTCAAGGAAATTTAAATGAACAACATCATTTAAATAAACAATTCAAGTTAATATAAACTACACAACTGGTAAGACTACTCATGATCATTCACCTCTAACTTGTCTCAAAATGATTAAAAACTGAAGATATCTTCCCCAAAGACAAATCATGTGATACAATTTATTAATTAAAAGTATCCATTTAAATTATATGGGTTTTCTTGGTCTACACCTCTACGTGCTAAAATCTACAACCCAACCACTCATGAAATCATAAGGAAATGTATTCCCCACCTATCTTAGAGTCATAGATGTAGGAATTCCATATAATAATATCTAAATCCAACTGATTTGGATGAAATCACATATTACAACGAATTACCTAAAAATAGGAATAAACTCTCGCAAGAATTAAGTGGTTTGATATGTGAGGGAAAAGATGAATATAAACATTATGTAAGAGATACTCATTGAGATGAATTCAACACTGAAAACGAACTAATGATTGGAGTCCATATGAAGGAGATGAATCAAAATTTATAGGATTAGGAAAATATATTCCTCCACTATTCTATGCTATAATTAGATGAGAAGTGGCGATATTTTTAGTTTTGATGAGTGGATGTCATTTTGGAATATTTTCTTATTTAAAAGGTTGAATGGTTTACTGAAACAGTTTTCCAAACCATGAAAAACTGATAGGACTATATATTCAAATGATTTATTCCATATATTGTGTTTCTACATGGTTTTCCCTAACCATGAAACAACCATGCATCCTAAAGTGGAGAGGTACTTCCAAAATTGTACTACCTGTGTGACTTGTTCATGGTTTGGAAAACATAGTGTAAGGCAAGAAAAATTATTGTGCAAAAACTATAAAGATTCATGAATGGTCATCCACCTCAACCCAGAAAATTTTATAAATTGCGTGGTAGTTCATAATTAGTATGCACAGTATGTACTTAGAGGCTGAACAATTTACCCAAACCATGTGTCTCATCCTTAAACATCCAAAATTGGGACTCTGGGAATCCAATGCAACAAAGACCCATCTTAACAGCCAAATCACTAAAAAATCCCCTAAAACCATCAAATAAGAATATATTTTTTGGGAGAAAACTCAGAATTTGGTTACGATGATAAAAAAAAGAAATTGGAATACCCACCAATTCAAAAAATACAAAGCTAGTGAGGATTTCAACCCGCTCAAAAAACATGAGAAGTTACATGTCTAATATATTAAGATTAGTTTTCTTGGTAATTATTATTATAACTTGTTTTATATACCCTTTTTATATCGATTTATATTTGATACACATAATTGATTCATTTCTTAATTCTCACTTCAATTATGTCATCTTTGTAGGGTTTACATCACAATATCATTTCAATTAGGGGTTTTTATGATTGAATATCCATTAAAAGAAATTATTTTATCATTATATATGAAACCCCTTAATTATCATCACTAATGTCTATTGAATAAGTTCTCAATTAATTTTATGAATTTTTACACTATTTTGAATTTTTTAAGGAAACAAATATTTATTTTAATTATAATCCACTTGGGATATATTGTATTGATCCCATTCTTATTTTTACCATGGATGTTTTTATCTATTTTATCATGGAAATTATTGACATTCACTTGATTGATATAATTTTTTAGTCATTAGAGTTCATTTAATATAAAATTTGTTATGATAATTGGACATTAAAATTTCACTAAATAAATATATTATTTTTCAAGAATATAATAATTTCATTAAACCTATATAATTTCTTAAAATGGTGTTTAACAATAAATGATATTTGATTGATAAGGGAAATATCGATAAATCTATATCCATTAAAGAGCGTAGATATTTTGGGGAAATAAATATTTTTCATGAATTAGATCAATTATTTAATTCATGAGGAATTATTTGGAAATACCAAAATGGGGCGAGCGTGGTTATAGATACAACATTGGTGCATTCTTAGTCTGAAGAGATGAATCAATTGGGTAGCCTAGGTAAAATGTGTTTCTATTGTATAAATAACCATTAAATTTATATTATCATGTGAAAGGACATGACCATAAAGGTATCAGGATGCATGACATCATAAAACCTAATAATTAAGAATTTCCTTCAACAAGAATGTACTTATTTTTATTCAAGTGTCTATCATAATGATATTGTTTCCCTATTCATTTCATTCTCAGTTTTTTATTAAATGGAATGTGTTTTCAAATATTTAACATTCCATACTGAATATTCCTTTTCCTATTTTGAAATTCATGTAATTTTATAAAAGAAATGTGTTTTCAGTTATTTACCTTTCCATATTTTTATTTTAGAAAAATTATTTGATGTGAATATATTTTTAGTTATTTACAATATTATGTTCATTATTGGAATCTAATTATTTAAATGGAATGTGTTTTCAATTATTTTCCATTCAATGACTATGCTTATAGATTCACGTGTTCTTATGGTGGACATAACCCATGTAGATCATTTGATCTCACCCAAATTTTCATACATTTGTAGTTATATAGTAGTTTTACTAAGAATAGTTTGGAAGGATATTCTATATAGAATATTGATATTATTGAAAATTAGTGTTGTATTATGTGTTTTAAAATGTAATATTGTAATCATGCATGTATCACTTCTACCATGAATACTAAACTATTTAGTCCTTTGTGATGAGATTCATTGTATATTATTCCAAAATAATAATGAAAGGAACCAAATCCAGGTTACCAGATTTGCATTCATTACAGTTGGAATTAAATGATGTTTAGTAGAAATCATAGATTAAGGAAAACATAGGATTGGGAACATAACTCATTGATAGACATTGAAAAAACCTATAGATGTACGTCATAATCTTTTTATAATGTATATTTTTTTCTAGAAATAATACCTATATAGATATTACAAGTCCACATTGATCTAAAATAGATGTAACTAGATGTAATTACTAAAAATGATACATTATTCTTGACCCAATCTTTACATGGTGCATGAAAAAAATACTTTACCATGCATCATGTTTGAAACTCATTGGGGATACGCTTAGGATAAATCAAATTTCTTATAAACCCCATTATGAAGATTTGTAACAGATAATGAGAATGAGTGCATAAGTATAAAATTATGTTAGCTTATATTTAGAAGATAGTTTCATTATTTAGACATCCTATACATGATTATTCATTATTATGTGTTTTCCCAATATGATTATTGTTTCCCACACAATTATTTTATATTTTAGTCAATGGTTTGAACTTGAAGGAATCTTGTCAACATTGAATATGAAGGAAAATGTGTTGAACATGAGAAACCAAATTATGAGATGATAAGAACGAGGGATATAGTTATTATTCATAATCAATAATCAAAAAATATTATTAACAACTTATACACCAACAAATAATTAGAATCCCAATATAAGATAAGTATTGAGTTTTCTAAGAGTGTGAGTGGTGGAGATCATAGTGAAAAGAATCACCAATTTCATTCATGTCAAAAAGGTGGAAATATAAACCAAAAAAGTGTCTAAAAAGTAATTATAATATGTTTTGTGCATGGAATTATAGGTAATAATGTGATTAATTATTGAGGAAAAATTAAGAGAATGATGGATGAAAATAAATATCATCATTGGGAACTATTTATATTTCATTTTCCTAAATGTGTGAAACTGAGGAATTTTTTTTGACAATTCCGACTTTTAATGGTTATCCTAGGGACCATGTAATGGTCTAATTAGAAATGAAATGGATGAATTTTATCTGTATAGGAATTCAAGAATAAAATTAAAATTTTTTTTTACTAATGGTACTTTGTTTATTAGAATCATGAAATATCTATTTATTGTGTAACATTTGAAAATAATATAATTCTAAATTAATATAAATGTTATTGATAACATAAAGGGTTTATGAGTTTAAGGATTATCATGAATTCAATTACTTAAACACCACTTTTTAAATTTTTGTGAATGGTATGTAACATGATTAAAAATAATTTTCAAAAACAATAATCTGTATATAATCCATTGAATTAGTATTTGAAAATTTTAGTTGAAAGAGAATTACTTTATATTTATTCGGTATAATATTAAAGGTATTGGTAACCTCAAAGGTTTATATATTCCTTGAGGTTGTATTATTTTTTTGTTATAAATAATTTGGAACTATGTAAAAAATATGTTAATATATATTTTTAAATAAGAACAACCCACATATCAAGTAAAAAATCATCCTATCAGGACATACAATGGGGCTTGAATCCATAATAGAAGGATGATAAGGGTTTGATTCTTCCCACTAGCCTATGTGATATCCTCATTAATATGTTATTATTTTTAGTTAGACCATTAGGTGAATAACTATTAGTGATTAACCAGGTGTTAATAAAGAGTTTTATGGAATAATTTATTATATTGGATAACATTTTGAAATCATATTTTTATGGAAAATACTATTTGACTGATAGAATGAATATTCACTTTTTTATGGTTCTTATAAACCATTAAAAGTGAATTTCAGTGCTTTAGAAATAAGAAAAAATTATTTTTAGGCAATCATATCGTTTAGTAGGCCATGAATTCGAAATGGATCAAATCACAACCAAAGAATGAAATTATGTTCTTGTAATATAAATGTATGAGTTTTTATTTTATTTACTTATATTAATAACAAGTAAAAGAATTCTGAAAACTAAATAAATGATCATTGAAAAAAAAATTCCTTTATCCATCATATCTGACGAATCAAATAGTATTTCAAATCATCATAGATTAATGGTTTTGTGTTCCTTAAATTTATATTGATCATTCAATATCTTTTGATCAATGAACTCTAGCCCCATCAGAAATTATTTATTCTTTTCTTCCTTGTATATATCGTCACTTTCGTCTAATGATATCCTCTACATAAAACCAGTTCTGTGTTATTCATAATGAAATGTTTAATTTCATTTATAAATTAATAAGACTATGTTTTACTAATCCTTTTTAAAAAGTGGGTTTTTATTAATGGAATTTTCACATATCAAATACCTCATTTTTGAGTTCATGTTAAATTTATGAGGATGAAATATGTTTAATATGGGGAGAATGTGAGACCACAAAATTTTAAAATTAAAAAATTCTATTAGATAGAATATATGACCTAGAACACCAAGAGTAAATAACCAATGAAATATATTTAATCAATTTTAATCACTTTCATCGCTTTCGGAACATGAAAACCCGAGTCTAAATGAAACATATTATAGTATATAGTTATAACATAGACCTTCTATTTAAGTTTGTGAATATTATTAACTAAAATATGAATGTTGTGTTTACTAATTTATTTGAAATAATCTAATAATATATTTAAATAATATTTAATGTTTATATCATTTTAATGGATTTGATATTGAATTTTGATATTAAATCCTTTTATACTAATGAGAATTTTCTCATTGAAAATCATACTTTGAATCATGTATGCAGGTAAAATTTTAAATTTCATTATACATGTTCTGTTAATATATTTTGGAAAAATATTTTTCATATTTGGATTTAGAATCTGTTTTATTATCTAATGATATCATATTAATTTTTTACCATTATTAATAGTAAAAATAGTAAAAATTCTGTATCGTGGTTAAAGTAAAATTGATTTACTAAGAAGATAAACTGAGATGGTAGATGTTAAAAATGACCATCCATATTTTCCAAGAATAATTATATAGAAATATTTTGACCTTATCACCTTTATTGGTCGATAATGACCCACTTTTTAGGGTTATGACATGATAAAAACATCGATGTAGTATCTTCTTTCTAAAAAATTTATTGTTTTTCCTCTCCCCAACATATTGAAGACCACCCACTCTAATTTCCTATAGACACATAATATTACATTTAGATATGAAAATACCTACCCAAATATCATACATAAATCCAAAAAAACATCCAAGTGTTTCTGTTTAATAAAAAACACAACCAATGATGGATTTTGTGGAAAACCTATTGTGCTTTTCCGGATTATAGGTAGTGTCAAAAAATGAGCATTTTTATTATGTTTATTATTACACCTCATTAAATTATAATTAAATCTTGATTATATATTAATATCAGAATATTTAATATATAAATATGTTATTATGTTTTGGTAATGACCTATATCATTCTTTTCATTCATAAAATGTTGAACAAAATAATGGAATGTGTGTATGGAGGTCTACCACCATATGATCCAATGTAATTAATTTTTTATAACCTCATATCAATGATGGATATAAAGATCAATTTAACACAATTATATTATATTTATTATTTTAATATAATTTTGGAATTATAATATCTTTTATACCTTCTTAAATTTGATGTCATTTAAAATGTGATAATGTTATTCATCGGTACGGTGGAATACCGCCTCACAATGTAATGTGATTCCTTTTTCACTTATGTTTTACATGGAATGTGATAAGGAAAACCATAAAGAATATATGTTATTTATATGATAGGGTATTTATTATTTAATATTATTATATCCTAGACTTACTTATCCTTTAAATCATTAATAATGTGATATTGGTGCATGTACGTATATACGATCTATCAACTCCACAAAGTGATTCAATTAATTTTTTATTTTTATCCCGCAATAATGATTATAAAAATGTATATAATGAGTAAAAAAGTTATTTATAAAAATAATATAATTATTTATATGATTTTTCTTTATCATATACTCCAGTGCATAAATATTCATGACAAACTAAAAATAAGAAAAAAAGTAAATTAACACACGAACGAATTAAAATAATGAAATATTAACATAAAATCGGTGGTAAAATGTTATAAGGGGAATATATATTACATTATAATCATTAATATGGTTCAATCATAAATTAATAACATGGATTAACCAATTATAATGATAGTAAACAATTTTCAAATAAAATTATGTGTGGCCTACGAAATTTGATCTGACATTAATTTTATTGTGGAATATTTTAATTTTATGCACTAAATATATTTGATATGGTGTTTATATTTACCCTTTAACAAGAGATTGCATGACTCCATGAATATTTATTTTATTTTATTTTTAAATTTTATGTTTAACATCTACATGCCTTTTGACATAAATGATAACAAGTGGTAAAGAATTTCATAACTCAATTTCATTTTATTGGTTTATATCACAAATTCATTGTCTTTAGTAATTTTAGGTTATTTTTTAAATTAATTTATACTATAAGTTCTTATTTTTTACCATATTTCATGTTTATATCTATCTAACAGACATAATATATTCATGTTCTAATTCTTACATCAACATTATGATCTTTATATGATTTATTTCCCTATTTTATTTTAATTCGAGTTTTTTAAGATTGAATTTGTGTTGAAGGATTATTTGATAATTTTCTAATAAACCCCTTTAACTTTATTATAAATTGTTTTTTCATTTTATTAATTAGTATAAAATTTTATCAAACGTTGGAACATAAAATTATCCAGAAATGTTTTAAATAAAATTCAAATTCATTTTTCTCTTTTATGAAGAATAATTTTTCTTAGAAATAATTATTTTTTTGAAAATTCGTCGATAAGTTTATTTAATATATACCTTTTCCGTTCATTTAATAAGGTATTTTTATTGTTTTTATTTAATAATTCACGTGATGTGTGCATAATGTTTTATGAATATATCATCATAGTGTTTTAAAGAAAGAAGTTATGAAAAAATATAGAATTAACATATTACACATTTTGAACCATTAGTTTATGTCATATAATAGGATTTCATAACATCTAGAATTTCATGATCCATGTCATGAACAACGTCTTGAAACTAATAGATATATAATAATGAACACGTCGTGAATTTATAATACATGACGTGACCTAAATCAAAATCATTTAATGAGAAATCCACTTTGGAGGAAGAATGAGAAGGCCAATAAAGGTTGTGGTTCATCGGAATACAACGTGTAAGGGGTCAAAACTCATAACTCGTGTGAGATACACATGAGATACATGTCAGATGAAAAAAACTAGGAATATCTAAAATTATTGGGATGACATGATGTGTAATGTATTTTAAACCATGACACATTTCACCAATTTTTTCAGCAGCATCGTAGTGGTTTTAAATATATTACATTTTAGAGTCTTTTCTATATTTTTTGATCCCCTTGCGTGTCCTTCAACCCCTGCCCTCTCAAACCTAAATTTATTCTCTGTTATAATATTTTACATTAATTCAAGATCCATGGATTGTTTCTTTTATCATCACCTTTGATTTCCATTAAATATATTATCGTCGCCCATATTCAATTATCAATATATTAGTGTTATATTCCATTCCACATTCATTACAAGTATGTATTTTCTTAAGTTCTTATTTTTATTCGATTGCATGCCCATCCTGTTCATGAATCTAAACCCTTGCTTGATTTTGAATTATTTAAATTTTAACAATCTACTCATGTCAAGAATGGATTTTATTTATTCAACACCATCACAACCTACCACGAGTGGATAAAATAATTTGGGGAAGGGGTCATGAATATATATATATGTGTGTGTGTTCATAATAAATCATTAATTATAATTGTTTTAACCCTAAATAATTAGTAATTATGATAAATAATAAGTTTCTGCCCAATTCCATTAAACATCACAAACTACAAGATATTCAAGTGAAGGAACCTATATTGGTAGGATTAGATTAGGCTACTGCCACTTTCCTAATGTACTTTATGACATAGAATCCAATAATAATTCACCTATGATTTTACTATCTTTATATCATAGAATAGTTAACTCCTAGGTAGAGCTAATTTAGTTGACCGATTTAAACTTATGACTTTATCTTAATTCATAGACAAAAATTTAGGACCATCACTATATTAGAATAAATATCATCCTTACTACAAATACTCAAAATTGATTCGGACCCCTCTATATTAATTTGGAGAAACATTCAACCACCCTAAATTTAGTAAATGGAAAACTGAAGCAACATAGAAAGGACAACTACCTAAAGGGTCCCAAGAGATTGATCACAAAGAGATCTATTCCTCACGGTGGGATAAAACATAGACTATCTCTATAATACAACAGATTACTATGTGATTTTTGAGAAATCGTTAAAACTCTTCTGATCGTAGTCCGTACGAATTCAACTACGCATGAGAGAATATAAAAATTTTGTGTTCATTTCTAGGGACGAATGCATTTCTTTTAGAGCCTCTAGAAAACAAGACCGAGGATTATCATTCTCTAACAAAAACTCTTTATTTCCTTCAATCATGATTCCATTGCGACAACCCTTTGATGTATTGTGAATGCACCAAGGAACATCAACTCATTTGAAAAACATTGAATGAAAGTATTCGTGGTTCTTTTATCCTAAGATTGAATGGTTTCTTTCTGAATGATGTTGGTCTATGATGGCCAACCACAACTACCTAATGTGACCCAACCTGAAGAACCCACATCAAATTATTCTAGGAGAGAACTCGATACATCAATAGAGGTTCATCATGTATTATGGATTACCATCAATTTATGGGGCCATACCAAGCATCATTCACCCCCCCCCCACACCATTTGATCATAGACCTTATAAATCACAATTGGACTCATTCACATGATCCTAAACATGGAGAAATTAATCATACATAAGATTGAATATCATTTTGAGAATATATCTAACCTCTTCTATTTTTTTGATACCTTTCACCGCCATGGAGTTTCTTTCTACACAATCAGATTGTGAATCATCCCATTCTACCAAATTGACTAAGCTAAGGAATGGATATAAAATAAAGCTCCTAAGTCAATTATGACTTTGTAAAATGTTACAAAGAATATATTGGATAAATACATTCCACTATTCTAAAATTAAAAGCTATAAAACAACATTCAGAACTCCGATCAAACTATCAAGTAACATACTTCAGAAGCATGGGACCAATTCAAGGATATGATAGGGACGTGTCCACACCAGGGTTTAGATATGTGGATTCATTTATATAAATTATACTAAGGACACTACCAACCACATGAACAGTTTATGATATGGCCACTGAAGGAGGAATAATGTTTAGAACCCCATAATCTGGAAGAGAAATTCTTGGTGAAGATTCCCACAATCACAGCCTGTGGAAAAGTGATAATGGACCACCATGGTACTTTATCCACTGTGTGGATGATAACACTAAATTAGTATCACTAGTAGAAGTGCTCACAATGAAACTAGAATAATTCAAAATTCCTACTATAAAACCCCATCTTCCCATGTAATGGAGATAAAATATTTTGAGTTGTGTGGTGGAAAGAATATTTACCAATACTACAAAGTAGGATATGAGGAATCAAAATCTTAGGATTGTAATTATTCCAATTATAATCAACATAACCCTCCTGTTCATTATCATAAACAATTCATCTATAATAGACCTTCTCACTAGCAGTCTCAGAAAAACCAAGTATATCTCTAATAGTGAAGCAGCAAAGCACCATTTTAGAATCATGGGCCACTAGGTAATCAACCTATATACCCAGTGAAAAAATGTCAGTAAGAGATGAAACAAAAAACCACTCTCAGAAAGACATCACCAGAAATTCTAACCCACCCTGCCTAGACCTAAGCAAAAAATTTCCCCCCAAAGTACCAAAAAGATCCACCTAGAAACATTTTTGAAAAAGGGAGATGATAGAATGACTACATGGGAAACATAAATTGGAGAAAATGATCTACTTTGTAAAATTTTATAGTTCAAATGGTTCATATATATAATAATTTTTTCGATAGATTAGTTGGAACCCTATTAGGAAATACTGAGATTTGGACTTGGGAGGAATCCAAGGCAATAGTACTAAGAAGTGAGAATATATTTGACATTCCATAACCAATTAGAAGATATGAAATGAAATAGGAAGAGACTTAGAAAAAACCAGCAAAATATGGAGGAGATGATAAGACTACTCTAGAAACACCTCAAGGAGTATCACCAACTAAAAGTGACCAAACTCATGAGAAACCAAATTAACCAGTTTATGTTTCCTCATCACCAGAGTGGACACCCCATCCATTCCATGATATATCAAGATAAGGCCAAAAAGAGGCACAATACAAGAAATTCATAGAGATGTTTACGAAACTGCACATCAACATACCATATTATAAATTCATTACCTAAATGACTGTGTACAAAAAATTTATTAAGGATCATATATCCCACAAAATAACGATAGATGGTAGTGAGGTTATATCATTAAATGAAGAAGGATCTGCTATTTTGAACTAGAAAATACCACCAAATATGGGAAATCCTATATGGTTTTCAATTTCCTACACTATTGGGTATTGAATGTTTTTCAGAGCTCTGTTTGATCTATAAACCAACATCAACATAATACTAATGAGTTTTTTCTACATGATAGGATACCAAGAACTCAAACCCACTAGTGTGTCACTATAACTTATTAACCGATTAGTGAAGTACAGTAGGGGTATTTGTGGAGTTGCTTTATTTAATGTTGAAAAATTCATTTTTCCCATATAATTCCTAGTTCATAACATGGAATAAGATGGAAATTTCCCCATTATACATGGATGACCAATTATATCCATAAGAAAGGCCGTTATAGAGGAAAATCAAGGATGTTTACTCTTCTTAGTTGGATATGAATATCTGTTGTTAAACCTGGTCAAATCATCCCAACAATGAAAGGATATTGTGGATTACAATTCCATCTCTCTCCCCCAAAATGATGATGAGTATGTATCCATTGAAAATGAATGTGAAGAGTCACTCTTAGAGAATGAAGAAGGGTTATATTTTGAGAAAGTTGTCTTTATTGAATCACTCATAGGGGATGCCTTTGCACCTTTCATTCCCTCTATCATTCAGCCATCCAAGATGAAACTAAAACCTCTAACCAGTAATCTAAAATACTCATACATAGGAAAGTAATCCACTCTTCCTATAGTTATCAACTATGAACTGGCTCAGGAACCAGAAGAATTTTTTTTAAATTTTTCAAGAGACACAATAAATTAATTACATTGGGAATGGAATAAATTAGAGGAATCAATCATAATAAATTCACTCACAAGATTCTTCTTGAATAATATATGAATCCAAAACATCAATATCAATGGAGGCTCGCACCATTGATGAAGGAAGTCATAAAATTGGGTGTTTTGAATGCATGGATGTAGGAATTACCTTTTCAATCTCATATAGTGAATAGTTAATCCCTCTACAAATTATACCATAGAAATGAGGACTCACAGAAGAGATAACTAATGAATACAAATTGATTTGAACATGATCCATCACTGGATGGAGAGTCAGCATAGATTAATGAAGGTATAATTCAAAAATAAGGAAGGGTCATTTTCCTTTAACATTCATGTATTGAAAGCTATAAATACTTGTAGTACATGAATTTTATTTTTTCCTAGATGGATATTAAGGATATAACCAAATTTTGGTTGACCCCATTGATTTCCCAACGAACAAATTAACATTCCGATTTGGAACTTTTTAATATAGAATAATTTCATTCAAAAACATGAAATGATCTTGAGAAATTTCATAGATGCATGATGAATATTTTCCATGACATGGCTAATGTGTTCTTAAAAATCTTCCTGGATGACTTCCTAGTCTATGAGACACCATTTGAGGTCTCTTTAAGAAATTTGGAATTAGTTCTCCAATACTATGAAGAAAAATCTCGAGTCATGAATATGGAAATGTGTCATTTCACGTTCTAAGAAGGAATATTCCAATTCTATAAAATCTCTAATGGTGGAATTGAAGTTGATATCTTTAAAATACAATTCATTATGGATTTAAAAGAACCCTTAATAGTATTGGTTATCCGAGCTTTCAAGGGAATACAAGATTTTATAAATGATTTGTAAATGACATTTCCAGAGTTTCACATCCATTTACTCACTTAATGCCAAAAAATTGATTCTTTATAATTCACAAAGGAATGTTATACATCTTTCAAATCCTTTAAGAAAATATTGATGACATCTCCATCTATTTTCTCACCCAACTCTGATATGGAATTTCAGATAAAGTGTGATGAAATCACCCTTGTTATTGGTGTTGTGTTAGGATAGAGAATTGTCCATATCTTTTATCCCATATATTATCAAATTAACACACTCATTGAAGATCTTGTAAATTACATGAATACCGAGAAATAACTTTTATGTGTTGTGCATGAATTAGGGAAATTTCTTTCGTATTTTGTATTTAACAAATTAATTGCATATACCGATAATTATGCCCTCAAATACTTCCTGAAAAAAAAAAAAGATTCCAAACCAAGGCTAATATGAAGGATCCTCAAATTAAAAGTGTTTGATATTATAGTCAAGGACACAAGAGGCATAGAAAATGTTATTACAGATTATCTATCCTTACATCCCTTGTGTTTGATTAAGGAAGAAGAAGAGACTCACATTGAAGTGGATTGTCCAGTTGAAACCCTATTTAGTTTCAATGTCCAATGATAGTTCTATGATATCTCCAATTATCAATACAATAATTTTTTACATCATGAAATTTCATACCTAAAGTAGAAACTATTTCAGGATGATGCCAACAATTACTACTAGGATGAACCACTTTTCATCAAACATTATATTAATGGATTATTAAGTCACTAATTTAAAAATAATGAAACCAACAATGTGACTGAGATGTGTAAAACATAACCAGCTAGTAGACATCATATCCTTATGCGTATAATGGTGAAAATTCTGCAAAGTGGAACTTTCTATCCCACGCTGCATCAACACATGAGGGAGTTTGGCCCAAAATGTGATAGATGATAGCAGACCATAAAGATTGGAAAAAGAAATAAGATACTGCAAAATCACATTATATAATTAGAAATATTTGGCATTTGGGACATAGAAATAATGGGAAAATATACCACTTCATATAGAAAATAGTACATTCTTGTTACTGTTTACTACATCTCGAAATGGGCAGATACTAATGCAACATCACATGACATAGTGAAAGTGCACATGAAATTTCTAAAAAAACAATGCCTTTGCAATATTAGGATTCTGAAGATTACTTATTAGTGATCAAGGAACCAATTTCACATTCCATGTTGTGAGAGGATTACTAGAGAGGAATGGAATCATAAACAACATGGGTTATTTCTACCACCCACAAAAAATTGGGTGAGTAGAACTGTACAATTTGGTGATAAGTTATATTTATTGTTCTTTAATATAAGTCTTTGTGAATGAAGTATCATTCTGGATGATGAAATGTTATAATACCATACTACATATAAGAAAAACATAGGAACATCACCATTTGGGCTAGATAATGGGAAACGGTTTCATCTCTAAGTTGTGCTGGAACTTTATCCATTTTGGGCGATTAAAAAACATAATTTATATTCTAAGAATTCTAGAGAATCTATAAAGAATCATTTAACCGAATTAAAAAATATCATGATAGATGCATATGACAATTCCGAGATCTTTAACAACAAATCAAAGAAATGGAATGATCAATGGATTTATTGGTGTATATTTCCACTAGAGAATATGGTCCTTTTATTTAACTCAAAATTAGAAACTCTTCCCTGGTAAGCTGAAATATAGATGTTCATGCCCTTTTAATGTAATTTAAGTATTGCATTATGGGACCATAATAATTCAGAGAGAATGAGGACCATTACTCAATGTGAATGGTTAGTAGATAAAAATTTTCAAATATCCTTTTTGAGATGGCTCTATCATCGGCCTAAAATTCAATTGAACCCATCTTTATTCAAGATCTTTTCATAAAAGTAATCATTGACAAGGATAAAAATCAGGAAATGAAAACATATCATTCGTTATATTAGGATCACCATAGGAATGATTTAGGTGGGAATGTATTTGGATGAAAATAATAACAAATTTCTTAACTATAACTACCAATTACACGTTGTGAAATCAAATTAAATTACATATAGAATTTCAATTGAAAATTAATTTTAACTCAACTTTACACGATGTGAACCTCATTTAAGCTTCGTTTAATGAATCAAGTCAATTTTTTAAACTACAAGTCATGAACCCTAGGTTCATGACTCGCATCACCCAAGGATCCCTTTTTTCCTCCTCCTACATCTGGAATCCTTGACCCTTCACCTACCTCCCGCTCACTTCCTCCTGACTCAACTATACCCCCACACCCTCCCTTGTCCTTATACATCTCTTCAAAACACATTAAACCATAACTCACACCCATCCCCCTACTTCTCACTCAAATTCACTCCCAAACTCACATCCTCTACTCTCACCTGAACATCCACTCCACATCCTCACACAACTGCCCTTACAACAGTTTCACCCTCTCCACCCAAATTTGAGGCATACCCCCACCACCACATACCCTCCCTTCCTTCTAATATGGAAAGAACCAAATAGAACCAACCCTACAACTCATTATCCTCAACCTCTTATGAGAATAAACTTTTCAAGTGATAACATGCCACCAGTTCTGCATACCTGCTGATCCTTATGCAGCTACTACAGAAGTACGTTCTACATCTGCTGCTTGGGCCAACTCCACATACACCACGAAGGACTCCTCTAGTGATGACAATCTCCACATGTACCATATCCTTTCCTTTTCCAACTCACAGAACCAGGTAAATATATCAGACTTCTTGCTAAAATAATTTGTATACAAAAGACCCTAGACATGCCCATCCTATCCAAGATAATCTTTAGCGATGTCCTCCATGAACTTATTAGAGAAACACCATATAAACAATAATCTTGAAGTTCATGAGGAGAAATACATGCATTTGTTTCTCAAGCCCATGTCTATATTTGAGATTACCATAAACTGCCTCAAATTCATCATTAGTGGCTAGCCCCATGAGTTTCCATTAGGAGAGTTCGACATCGGGCTCGAAATTTTTATAGATGATCTTGTCACATTAGATATTTATCTGAATCTCCAACTTGATCAACGTATAGATGACTATAAATGTCTTTGGGAGTTGATTACCTGAGTTACTTAGTTTCAATATTACCGTCACATAATGTAGGCTCGCCAGATATAGGCCCCCACCTTATGGATTTTACATCATGTTATGACACAAGGATGGGTCGCCAGAGCTGATTCTTTCAATAGTTTCAGCTAGATGGATGTTCTCATTCTCGTAGAAGTCATGGGTGGCCCAACAGTCAAAATGGATTACCATTTTTTCCATTATTACAAATCCCACACCCAGTGAAATCATGTCACTTTGATGGTTGTCTCTTACATTATTCATCTAGCTTAGAAC
This sequence comes from Viscum album, assembly GCA_963277665.1. NCBI lineage: Eukaryota > Viridiplantae > Streptophyta > Magnoliopsida > Santalales > Viscaceae > Viscum > Viscum album. The sequence continues at coordinate 1,101,761,856 of OY728157.1, forward strand.
CAGGGCATGTTTGATATAGCAACACCACTCACCTCTCTCAGACATGTTGAACTCATTGATTTTGTGATGCTGGACAGGATGATGTTTTTGGTTAGGGATGATGATCTTTTCTTGTAGGAACTATGTGTGCTAGATAAATCCCACATGCTGCAGCAGATACACTAGTAGCAGCATACCCTCTATTTGAGTTCTGCCCCACCTCTCCCCATGCACCTCCCATTCCTCCTCCAACCTCTACCTACACATTATCTACCATTACCCCACCCACAGTTACCAACCATTAATATATCTAGGCCTCCCACTAGTGAGTCCTATAAATCTACCACTATATTTCAACTCACCATCATATATCATTAATTTAGCCTTCAGAGTTTTCCACCCCACCCCGCTTTCTCCAGTCGACCCCTCATCTTCGATCACACCCCCTACAACCCTTCCTGACTGGTCGGCCAACATCATTTATCCTACTTCAAAACATGGGTTTTTAGATACGAAAAAAATGAGGTATGGGGATGGTCATCGGTACCACCATAGACGTACCCTTCATCGATCCACCTGCCCAACCCAAGACCTCATTATGGATCATTACCTCTACACCACCCACTCCAATACATGTGAAAACCACCACAACTCCATAATATATGGTTGATCCAACCAATTCATCTTATGTCATGGACACTATTCTAGACTCACATCTACATTCACCACCCAAGGGATACTTGATGATGGAGGAGATTATTGGCCCTAACATCTGATGTGTCAGTTTGGTTTTATTTGGGCTGTAGATTTTTTGTGATTGGGATTTTAATTTATTTCTTTCTATATCTTTTAATGTGCATTCATATATATGGGGATTATTTTTTCTCACCTTTTCCTTGATTAAATTTTACTTGTTTTATTTATTACATAGCAATGTCTAGCTCCATTGAGTCTTATGCAGTTACCGATGGCCCAATATAACTATTTATTCTTAAAAAAAGTGTATTCCACCACATCACAAAAATTTCATTCATATTTACGAACATTACATATAAATACATTCACAAAATAAATCACCATGATCTATGATTAAATTTTTTCCTCATATGATCCATGCTCACTCTGCTTCCCCTGAAGTTGTCAACCCAATCAAGAGTCATGTCGACCATGAAGAAATGACCACTAGTAGCTACAAACTCAAGAGGGGAACCAGAGTTGATAGACCCCACTACAAGATATCATGGTCCATCAGTACGGATAATGATGTACAATTATCACTTTAAGGGAGGTAACCTATAATTGATCATTTTTCCGGAATAAGTTGTTGTGTTAATGTCCTTCATTTTAATTTGAGTCCCTTTTTGGGATGTTTTGGAAACATATTTTAAAATTAATTAGAAGTAGTTATTATTGTTTTGAAAACTATGCAACTACCTTTTATTCTACTTTCATAATTTTTAAACCTATATAATCATGTTTCATCTAGTGTAGGATTTGTTATCATACCCAATTTGCAGGTTAGTTGGACTCAGCATTTAGACAGACACAATTTCCACATGGATTATCACTGTATCCTTGGAACCGTTGATTACCTCATAATTCAAAATAGTACAATTCTATTTCAATATTTCATAACATTACTTGTTGTAAAACTCCCACAATAATTTTAGGGACAATGCGGACATGTCTCCTTAAATTTTTGGTGGATTGTTAATGATTTCTACTATCGTTACACATGATTTTTTATCATTATCAGTTTCCTAAGAATTTTTTTTTGAAATTATAAGAATTATTTAAACATTAGAATCATTATTTCCATATAAATAAATGAATAATTGAAGTTTTTAATTGTTACGAATACATCATATCGGTATTTTTTGAACATTGGAATGATTTTTGAGCTTATAAATTTCATTCAATTAATTTTTATTCAAATTGTGGTTGGTTAAATTATTACTTAGTTTTATACCCTTTGTGATTTCTTGGATCCATTGTTATTCACATTACCCGGAAGATCTCTATGTCTAAAATTTCGTATTTTTTTATTAACCAAATTTATTGAGAGATACCATGGAAATGTAAACCTATTAGAACATTCGTTGAAATCTTCTTGAGGCTATGATAGAATAAATTCAATTTTAAATTGATTTAGGAAATAATTTTTGAGCCACTATTTCATGAGAACCACTTATAATGTCTTCCTCATTATTTCATAGTTTCCATGAATGAAATTAAAGGATAAAGCTATTCAAATATGATTTTACCTTCCTATCATGCTCCATTTATTATTAATGACATTACTTTTGATCAAGTGTGTGTAAGGAATTTAGACAACACATGATTATTCCATTTTCAATTGTGTATGATGTACTCATCAGACTATTTTTTTGTAATCCATATTTACTTTGTAACATTTCACATTATTTTTTTCCATTTCACAAAAAATGAAATTAAAAACAGATGTTGGTTGTGTTCTAAGAAGGTAAAAAATCACCATTTCAAGAGTGATGAATCCCTTGAAGTGATATTTGTGGTTAGGGTACAGATTTAAGATCATTCCTTGAAATGAGTTTCAAAAAATTCAAATAAACAATAAAAAGGAATGGAACAAAATACTCATTGTGTATTTACATATCATATATATTAATCAAATTGGAGCTACTAAAGTGTGGACTTGATTAGCTAGGAGAAGACTTTGTTTATAATTATCATGAAAATCATGCATTACAATTCAGTCCTTACCCACCTTTGGAGGCCAAATTTAACATTTTTCCCTAGACAAAACCTCATAGTCATTAGAACCTAGTTTATAAATCTCTCATGATTAATTTTGTACTTTTCTTAACAATGTGATGATGATTGAACCAATGCAAGCCTATGGATAACAGAATGTACTCAGGTTATAAGAATATCTCTAATTCCATGTTACACAGAGTGATGAGAGATAATTTTTTCAAGATAAATTCTATATTGGTATAAATTTCATGTAATAGTTAGATGATTATAATTGAAATATTAAAAAAAATTAAATGAACTGAGCTATGATACACAATTTATTTTCTATGTAGGGATGGTTTTGGAAACTATCGTTTTTGTACATACACATAGTATTATTTATCTGAACGTAAATAATTTTTTCTATTTCAAAATTTATTATCATTTTGGAATCACTTTTGAGACATTTTTTATTGAGGAAAGTAAATTTTTCATGTGAGAGGGAATTTTCTAATCTGAATTCATATATTAAAATTTATTCCATTTACTTAGGAATATTATTATATTTATTTGATAATTTGTTTGATGTGTGCTTTATTTTACAGGAATTTGGAATCATAGGATTTCAAAGGAAGAAATGAAAAAAAGTGGGGAATTAACCTATTACACTTCGTGAAGTATCAGTACAGGTTATTTAATAGGATTTCATAGTATTCATCAATTTGTGAGCCAAGTTGTGAACCATGTCAAAAAGAGAAAAGAGGAATAAAAAAGTAAACTTTTTGAATAGAAAATATATGACGTGACCTGAGTCAAAACCATTTAATGGGAAATACACATTGGAGGAACAAATATAAGTATAGTACACATCGTGATTCATCGGTACAGGACACGTAAGTGGTCAAACCTCATAACTCAGCTGAGATACACGTGAGATAAGTGTTAGATTAAAAAACTACAGAGATATACATGGATCCCTGTTACATGAAGTCAAATATATTACATTTCATGACCCATTTTTTATATTTATAAAATAGCCTCATAATAGATTTAAATATATTCTAGTGCATAATATTTTCATTATTTTTAGTTCATCTCGATTTTCCTTCAACCCTTTCACTCTCGAACTTACATTTCTTAGCCATTTTTGATAATTTTCTTTAATTAAAGAGTCGTGGATTTTTTCTCCATCATCGCCATTGATTTCTGTTGTATTTCTTACATTGTTTCATATTCAATTACGAAAGTATGTGTGTTACATTCCTTTCCACATTTATTATAGGTGATTATTTTTTTAAGTTGTTGTTTTTATTTAATTTCATGCTCATTATATTCGTGAATCTAAAATCTTCCCTAATTAAAAATATTTAAAATTTGAACATTCTAAGCATGTCATTAATGGATTATATTTATTCATCTGCATCACAACCTACCATGAGTGGATAAACCACTAAGGATTAAGGGTATATTGTAGATGTATAAAATTTTATAATAAATCATTAATTATAAATTTGATAACCGTAATGAATTAGTAATCAGGATAAATGATTAGTGTCTATGAAATTCATTTGAACATACCCAAGCATGGGGTATTCAATTTAAGAAATCATATACTGGTTGGAGATGATTAGACTATGATCTCTATCATTACATATATTCTTCCAATGAATCCATGGTTAATGTACCTAGGTTGTCACCATCTCTTGATCAAGGAATAGTAACCTCATAGATAGATGTATTTGACAAGACCAACGTAAAATAACAACTTCTTCTTATGTCATAAAATAATATTTAGGACCGTTCAAGACTATAATTAAGATCCTTCTTCATACATATGCTCGAGAGTGATACTGACCCCTCTATAATCATTTGATGAAACATTCAACAACTTTATATTTAGTAACTCATAAACTAATGAAACCTAGAAAGGACCCCTACTAAATGGGTCTCATGACATTAATATCCATGTTCCAGCTTTCTCCCAGTGTGATCGACCCCATACTATCTCTATACTACACAAGAGAGGTACGGGATGTTTGGGAAATCATTAAATCAAATCTGACTACCGTTATACCAATTCATGGACACATGTGGGAATTTCATGTTCTAATTTTTTTTAAATTCTAAAAACTATTTAGTAAATATATTATACACATATTTTATGTTTTTGAAAAATGGTTTTAAATTTGTGTTCTTTTCGCTTTTCGAATGAGGATATTTTTACTTATTTAACACAATGTGATGGTGATTATTTTTTAACATATATGACATGTAATAAATTTTATGCCATCATTACTTATCATTTATTTGAATATTCCTTCAATATTTTAATATGTTTTATTCAAAAAGGAATTTTTTTATAATGTTGAAGTTTTTAGTTTTAAATATTTATTTTCAATGATAACATGGTATTATCCACATGAATGTGGTTAAATATCCCTTTACATTACTGTTATTCATCAATGAAAACAATCATTAATATTAATTATACTCCACTGGTGGTATGTTGTATTAAAACCATGATTATTCTTCCCTTAGATGGTTTCTTGACATTTTGACCATGAAATTTGTAGAGATTCAGTTTATTTATTAATTTTAGTTGACATTAACAATCCATTGAAATATTAACATTCATATGATTGTTGAACATTACATATCCCACAAATAAAAATATTATTTATCATAGATAAAGATATTTCATAAATAGTATATCATCTCTAAATATGGTGTTTTGCATTTAATATTATTTGATTTACTATAGAAATATTGATAAATCTATATTCCTTACTCAAAACTGATATTTGTTGATAAGACATATATTTAACAAATTAAATTGATTATTTGATATATGATGAATACATTAGACATATAGGTATGGGTGTGGCCTTGTTTTAGATATAGCTACAAAACATCGGTAATCCCACGAGGCAAATTTATTTTATATACATAGTTAAATGTGTTTCTCATGTATACCTAACCATCTATTTTAAACTATATTGCAGAAGGGAATGATAGTATTGGTATCATGTTTCCTGAGATCATGAATTCCAATCATTAATCTTTCCCTTTATCAATAATTTAATTATTATTTTCTATGAGATCCTTGTAATGATATTATATCTCGATGAATTTTACTCATAGAGAATTTTTCAAATGTATTGTCTTTCTAGGTATTAACTTAAGCATATTGATAATTCTTTATCCAGTTTTTATAGTCAAAAATTTGATTTAATGGAATTTGTTTTTAATTTTTTACATTTCCATTTTGATTATTATTGTCACATTATTCAAATGGAATGTGTGTTAAATAATTAAGCCTCTAGAGGGATTATCCAACTAAATTTAGTAAATTTAATGTATGTTCAATTATTTTCCTTTCAATGACTGTTCTTATCGAATCACGATAGCTTCCATTTTACTAAACCCTTACTGAGAATTTTATCTCACCCTTCTTTTTTACATTATCTAAAATATATTATGTTTACTAATATTTATATTCATGGATATGCTAGGGGAATAATGATATTCTCGAAAAATATGATGTAATTGGTGTTTTCAAATATAACATGGGAATCAAGTATGTATCTAGATTACCAATATTGTTAAGCTATTTAGTCCATTGGTATTTGATTCCATCCATTTATTGAAAATTTAACAAAGTAAGACCCATGATATGGGTTACTAGTGTCATGGGTAATTATAACCAAAGTTAATAATAAAATTTTGGAACTTGTGGGTTGAAATATGGAATTCAACTGTAATAATTTAATAATTCACATCCATATTTTAATGCATATGTTCATATTTTATGAATCAGCATCCCAATATTAAAACCAAAGCTCAATATTTTATGACCCAAACACATATTTTTTCAATGACTACTGAATATTATTTTATTAAATAAATTTTTTATCTAATGTTTGTTCAGTAAAGCCATCAAACTATCCTAGATGATACTAAATATTGTTAATTGATTTTATACATTAATCATATTCATGTTTCTCACTAGTGTAAATGGATTAACTTTTACTCATTTATTCTATAATTAAAATGTACCATAAGCCTTTTGAGTCACATAAAATACGAATAAAAATGTCAATAAATTTATTATATACACATAAATCATTTTCTACTCTAATCATCCAAAATTTTAACAAATTTAATATAAAATACAAGTTATATTAAATCATAAATATATATAAGATATATCATTATATTTTACATGTATTTAGTCACACAAGGATAATTAGTCCACCGTATCTCTACTAAACATTAATTATCTTTTTAACCATATATGTGTGCTGAATGCTTCATTGCTAAAAAAATTTATACATCATATAATTGTTGTTTTGTGGTAAATTATTATATTTTGTTAATTTTATTAATATATAAAATGAACTAATAAATTTTACTATTTTTCTTATTTCATACAAATATCATTATTTAATATTTTAAGAATATAATTTCCAATTAATTAAGATGAAAAGGCCTAATAAAAATTGACATCAACATGAATACATATTATATATTAATATACATAATATATATATATTTACATATTTATATATACACATATACAATATAATGTTATAAATGTTAATTGTTTTGGATATATGTATATAAATATTAAAATATTTGTATAAATAAATATTTAATACCCAAAAATACACAAAATAATCAAATATATAAAAAAAATTGATTTATATGTATACATATATATACCCTATATTAAATGAATTAATTTGGTATATTACTGTCGAAATTAATTGTGTTTTCATAGGGAAACAGTAGTAAATTCAAAACATGGTTAATAAATGATTAGGTTTATGGTTTTCCAAAACTGTAACCGGATTAAAATACTTATTATTATTTTTTAAATTTTATGTTTTTTAAGAAAATTGTATTATATTATTTAATTAATGTTTTATATTTTGTCCCAAATTGGACATATAAATGAATTTCAAACTGAGATATTAAATGCATTATTATTACTCCATACATTATTATTTATTTAATTATTATAAATTATAAATTGTATTTAATTAATTTTATATCCATTGATTTCAAAATAATAAATTATTTTTATATGTAATAAATTTTAATTAGATATGTAAAAAAATTAAAGTAGTTAAATGTTTATTTAAAAATGTAAATTGGTAGGGATATGGTAATAAATTAAAAAACAAATGGATTATATTTTTCATAAATTGAATAAGTTAACATATGGGTATCTCAAATATATGGTATATCTGACATATTATAATCCTTGTATTAAAAAAATATGAAAATAATATATAATTATTTATAATATCATTCCATCATTTAAAAGGGATGAATATTTTTAATAACCAAAACAGAATTATTTGGTCATTTAGCTCATCAGTGTCATTTTCCGTTAAAACAATTTGTTAATTTCTGAAATGTGTGGTCTATACATTTCTTGATATACACATATCCTCAATAATTAAATAATTTAAAAAAATTACATAATATTTTAGTGATGATGATTATTATTATAATTATTAACCAATGATTTTTCTCCCATGGGAAGTAGGTGTGATTAGGGTGGTTGTGGTTTAGAGTGTGGTTGTGGGATTATGTCTCAGACCAGGTGCATGTGTTGTAACTGAAAACCAAACAATGAAATATAATAACATATGGTTAGTTAATTATATTATAAAAGAGTCATAATTTTTAAATTATATTTATATTAATTAATTCTAATAAAACTATATATTTTTTGTACTCTATACTTACAATCAAATTTAAGAGAAATTATTTTTTATAACTCACAATAAGTTTTATTATTTTACATTTCAATACTGAAAATAATAATTTTAAAAATAATGTCAAAAGTGGATTACTCATTTCTTAAACATATCAAACTATCCATTCTCATTTCTCACCAAATATTTCCATCAACCAAACTACACATTCGTATAAAGAACCCAATTTTTTCCTCTAGTAATATATGAATATGTGTACCGACCTACCTCATCTTTCACACAATCAACATTTAAAACTCCTTTTCTTAGCCTATGCCTTCCCCCTCCCCACCCACCACTATTGGGGCTAAAAAACTCTAACACGAATAATCACACATGAAAAAAATTGTAAAATTCACTAAAAAATATATATCTTGGTTCTACATGGTTTTAATGCCTAAATGGTTGAAAGGGGGCCAACTATTTTTCTCCTCCATGCATACTCATCATAGAATAAAACCATTCAATATTTTTTTGATTGAATCTATTTTATAAATATACTAATAAGTTAAGCTATATCAAGGGTTAACAGTGTTTTTATCTACCATTGGATTCTTCTGTAACTAATTATTTATGGAAGTTCATCTACAACTATATTGCAATATCAAATGCAACATTTTACTTCCCAAAAAAAATTTAACAAGAAGTTACTCAATAATTAATTCAACCAAAAATTCTCCCACACATTTTGAGGTCCCCGAAACATATCTCAATTCAAAAAAAATCAAATAATTATGCTACACCATCAATCTCATTATACGATTTCAATTACTATTTTAATTTATTTATTATCATAATGCCCATGAAATTATAATTGTTGTATATTTCTGTAATTTTCTAAAAATGTTACACAAACACAATATAAATCATCTGATAATGAACATATATTTCTTCATACCTAGAATTAAATAACAAACTATTAATGAGATGAATAGAACTCCGACTCAAACAAATGAAAAAAATTGCCTCATGTATTTTTCATAACATTTGTACAAATATTTTCAATCATTATATCCCCATTGAACCATTATTTATAGTTATATTAATGGTTTATTTCAGAGAAAATGCCAAAAAAATTATAAATTCTTTATTTCGATGAAACTACTCCTCTTGTTGATGATGTTAAGCATCTAGATATATATTTTCTCATTCCTATATATATATCTATTTTGTAATTGGTATATCATTCTAAAACGGGTTTATCATTTACAAAACATAATTCATTATATAAATTTTATAAAAGATATCATAACATACACTTGAACACCATCCAATTATCAATTAATGTATTTAATAAAACACCAATATTATGATATATATATATAGTATGTTGAAATATATTTCATCCATGTGAATTCAAGTTACTGGATGATATGTAATTTTTTATATTTTTCATTTTCCTTCTGATTTTATAGATTTTGGATGTTTTTAAAAAAATTATTTATATGAAGTATACTGTCAATTTTATACTCAATCACGATAAACATTTCTATAATATATTCATTAAATCATTCTTGAGGTACTAAAATCTTTTGATTTACCCTATGATGGATAATATCTATTATATGAAATTAAGAAGGCTCTCTAAAGGTCATTATTTTATAAGACTCATTCAAATATTTTTTACTATATCAATCTTAGTGATATCTCTTCTAACGATAAACATTTCATTAATATAATGCAATAGAATAATGAAATCTCTATTATAAAAAAAATTAACACACAAGAGTAAATATTCATTCTACTATACACATTTTTCTCCAAAGGCTATTCAATTTTCATAGACCATATCCTTGATCCTATTTTCATACCATATATTCGATTCATCAGATTGTATAAAACGTTTTCTTTTCTAATCACCAAAAAACCATTATCTTTCTCTATATAAATATTTTAAACAACATCACTATGTTTGACTATATTTTTTTATCATGTTATTACACATGTCGGTTCACATTTCTAAATAATCCATGAATAACTCTGATACAATAAAATTATACTATAGGATGAAAACATTCATTAATGTAAATAAAATGTTACTAAAAAAATCATTTTATATCCATCTTGTATTTTTAATGTGTCTTTGAGCTACTAATATTTCCTTTGATGCTATTCACCCAACTATAACTGAGTTTCGTATATCTATGTGGTAAATCTAATAGTTCAGATGTGTGAATCCTGTATGATTGTATTACAACTTCTTTCATGTATTTTACCCATTCCAACATCTATTAACCCTTGATTATATTATTAGTATTTTCTAGTTATCCCATTTTTGTGAGAATCAAATATTTATATGGTGAGTATTTTTCACTCGATTTTAATTCTATTTTAAATCTCCTCTTTTTTTGGTCTACTGATATCTTCTCTAGAATAGAATCAGATGAAGACTTACTAGTAGATTGAAAATTAAAAATCATTTTTAATGTATCATTTTTCTATTAAATGGCTATCATTTTATATGGGACTAATTGTGGAGATATATTTTTCTATATTGACCATAAATTTCTTATTTTATGGGTTCTTTGACATATTTATATTTTCAAAATCCTCAATATTCTGAATAATAAGTAATTTAATACCATTATTTTTAATTAATTTTTTCAGAAATAACCAAAGGTCTATAATCAAGATCTAGATGATAATATCCCAAAAAATATATATATTTATCCCTTTATATCTAGCATCACCATGTCATCATTAAAATGTGTAAAAATTCACTAAAACCAAAAACACAATATTATTTTTATAAAATATCATTCCCTAGAAAAACCATTTTTGGTATGTTTTTTGTAATGATGATATAATAGATAATGGTTGAAAATACCAATTAAAGTCATCTTTTTCACCCATAAAACGATTTTAGTATCTTCGAATTTGAATTATTATAGCTCACTCTATAGTAGATAATTATTTTCATCCATTCTATAACACAATCATATTGAGGCATTTTTTGTAATATGTTTTTAAAAAATATTCCAAAACTTTTTTTTCTGATTCTAAATTAAGTAATGGTATTATCCTCTATGTTGTGAACAGAATCACTAAAATGTTATAAAAGTTTCTCTTTTTCAAAGAACAAGTAACATCATGATAATATCCCTTTTATTATTTTTTCCAAATAACAGACTTCATGTTTCTACAATGCAGACAAAAACATAAATATAATATCCTAGTGAATTAGTGCTCATTATTAATACATATATCTGTATTAATTCTATGACATTTAATTTTTTTCGATTGTAAATAATAAGTAAATGATAATTGATTTTTTTAAATCATAGTGTAAGTATTTCTATCTAAATACATAACTTTAATTCCTGGTAGTAGGATCTTCTAAGAAGTAATTCTGATTCCACTCCAACTACGGTCGTCGAGTAGTCTATTTTGACACATATATTGTAACAGTTTTCTAGATGTATTGATTTATTGTATACCTGATAAAATATTGTTGAGGTATATATTAGTTTGTTCATACCTTTGAATATTAACAAATTATATTTGTCAAGACTCTATATCCCATCATTTAAGGATCTAATATGATCATCATTATCAACCATTCTAGTGGATATCAGATCGAGGTGAATCTTAGGAACATTCATCCGAAATTTATATAATAACCTAAATATTAGAGTATCCTATCGAAAACTATTTCTAAATATTTTAATTATTTTGAAATACCTTAATTTAACATGTTTTCAAATCCAAGACATCATGAAATGTATGTTGAATATAAATCCCCTCTTTTAGTGAAATTTAAGGAAGTGTCTAAATAAATAACCCATATTGAATATTTGCATGCATGATTAAATTTATTGTATTCTATAATAATTAATATATCATCATTAACATCTTAAAAATAAATATTGTTGGGCTTACCTTTCAAATTCCTCTATAAAACCATTAAAATTTAACACATCATGATGATGTTTCTATGAATTCAATAAAGGTGGAGCAATATTTTATATCTTGTTCTTGATTTTGATCAATATATACATTTTTTATTTTCACCATGATGTTACTTTAATCCAATATATACATTCCTTGTTAGATTATGTTTTATATTGAGGAAAATATATTTTCATTACAGGGAACATCCCTTATGATTCCATTAGTATTCATCATTTGACATCATATCATTAACTATTTATAAAGAGACATTTCCATCAGGAGAATTATTAATTATTGACTTGACTAGTGAATCTAATTACATTGGTAATGATAAAAAAATAAATAGTACTTTCATGTAATTATCTATTATCATTTTAAAATATTTAATCAAATCAACATTACCCTATAACTTTCTCATGTGAGTTGATATTTTGTTCTTATCACTATACATCATATTGAAAAATTAATGTATCGGGTTGAATTTTTAGATGTGGTTATCCTTTCATAAAAATTATCTACTTTTCTCCATTTAATACAGTTTCATGTATATTGGAAAAAATTAACCAGATTCACATATCAATCCATTGACTAATTTGAGAAGAACACTCATAGTTTAGAATAGACAACTCTACATAAATTGTTGGTGTATAGTTATACATCATCTCAAATGATTGATTTCCAATTTCAGATTACCCCTGAGTGCAAGAATTGGGTTAGTGGTCTTTCATGGGGCTATTATGGCATTCCAAAAGTCATTGTTATTTATAATATCTTATATTTGGGGTTTTTATATATCATTATTATGTTCATTATTCTTTAAAATGATACATGTATTTTCATCCACTTAATCTGTCATAATTTTTAAAAATTAACATAATGTGATCAAAGGGAATAAGAAACATGTTCACCAGTGAAAATATCTAACTGAAAAAGTTGTGGTGAACATATATTAATTGGATAATATCAATAAATTATATAGAATTCATGTGGCATGTTGGATCACTTATTAGAAATTTCATTGGAAAATTATTTTCATTGTGAAAAGTTTTATATTCTGTATAATTGGATATTATGTCAAATAGGAGTTGAATAAAGGATTTACCACCTATACCAAGATATGGTTACCTCTCTTTTATTTTTTACACTATTATACTCATATCTAATAGATATTTATGAATCCACTATCAAAAATTGATTCTCGGAAACCTGACTTATCTAGCCAATCAGAAAAACATCATTGTTCATCTATAATTTGAAAATAATTATTTTGACACCACAAGTTTGAGGTTGAAAATGACCCTACTACAAAAAAAATAATGAAATTAATATAAGAAAATAATGACAATGAATTATTTTCCAGGTTCATCATGGTGTGCCAATATACATGAAAAAAACGGTCTATGTATTTTATTCCATTCACAATATAATCGTTGTTGAATAGAAAAACTTAAAATTCATTTGATTAAATGACATTTAAAAGGAAAATAATAATATTATATATATAAATTGTTTTATGAGTGGTTATTATACCCTTGAATTACTTTATTAAAAACGATATATTTTAGTTCATCACCCATTAATGAAAAATCCCCAATGTATCAGCTACATGTATAGTAATTTCCCAATAGGTAATCATCAAAAAATTAATGCACTTACAAATTAAATTAATAATTAGAAGTGTACACCACATCCTCCTCTATATATATTATATCTACATGATAGCAGGTATTCTTCCTATGGATTCTATAATCCTTACCCAGTGAACATATGAAAATTTTCATCACGCACAATTTCCATTTAAATCATTGAATATAAAAGTTTTTATTATTTTATAATTCCAAAAAACTATCTTTTCTTCTCTCAATAATAATATTATATTGATTCAATGTGAATATTTATTGAATAATGGAGGAATATATCATACGTTTTTTTACCTTAAACATTGATTTTCGTATCTCCCTCTCAATATATATATATATATGAATACACAATAGAATTATAAATAAAAAATGTCTCTCTTTAAAATGATTTATTCTCTCAATAGCTTCACAATGCAAGTTACTTTCCCTTTATTTCAATGATATTTTTTATTAATTAGAATATACATATATGACTATGAGGTCTTGTGTTGTGAATAATTTTTCAACTAAATGGAAGTGAAGTAGTAACCAGTATTCTTATGGGAAATGGAAAAAATAAATCAAAGGCTTCCATTCAATAAAAAATGGACATATTAATGTAGAAATTAATATATGTGAAGATCGGTAATCTGACCTAAATATGCAAGACAAGAACCAAAGGACACTTCCACATGGTTGTTGGTGAGTTGATACAAATTTCTATGATAATTACAGAAGGTTTAAATCCCTCCCTACATCAGATGATATATTATTTGAAAGAACCATATATGTTGAAGATTGAAGTGAACTTATACATTAAAATTCAAGCTAATGTTTTAATATATTACAAGAAACCCCCCAAAAGGATCCATATCTGAAGGTTATTGAATAAACTTTTTAATAACACTATGATGATACATTGAGAAGAGTATATACAGACTAATATTTTTTTATTTGGCTTAGGATTGATGAAGTTAATCATTTAAATTATATGTCCTAGAGATTTTACTAAGACTATAGAATGTATTTATCATCTCATAGTCTCATGTAAACATCATTCATGGTAATATAATTATCATACAATTATTTGTTATCATAATTCTCCCTCTCTGTAAGTATCATTTGGTTATCTGGGAACATTTCCCTTTCTGTATAAATATAATACCCTCTCATACAACAGATTCTACATCATCATGGAAAAATAAATCACATAATGATTTTGTAAAAACCTGATCAATATAATGATTATTTTTCTATCTTTGTAACCATAATAACATAGTGAAAATTTTCATTTCAGTTAAACAAAAGATAATGTTTCTATATTTTATAATCAAAATAGAATATAAATTGTGATGCTGATAAGAATGATCATAAATATTCTAAACAATACCAAAAATTAAATTGTTTTGTGATTCAATATATGAAGTTAAAAAACTAATCGTTATTCCTTGGAGAAGAGAAACATATCAATATAAAATTGAGATGCTTTGTTAGTGATTGTAATTGAATATATAGAACTATTAATTTTATTTTTTAGTACATTTAAAGATAAAAATGATGGAATTAAATTTTATATAATCATAATGAATTTTTAAGAAATGATTCAAGCATGAGTTTGAGGAAGATCCAGAGGATGAACCTATTTATAAAGAAAAGGTAACATCAGGGGTTTCCAAAAATAATGATGATGAACCTGATCCCATTTTTGGGGATTCCATAAATGTTCTAAATTATTGTGATTCAATATAAATGAGTTAGATAATGATCTTCGTGATTCAGATAAATAATACCAAAAATTATATAGATGGCTATAACTTTACCCAATACTAAAGAAATAATTTCCAAATTTTATAAATTTGTAAAAGAAAAAAGTTAATGTAAGTGTTTTTTTCAAGGATTCAAATAACAAAAACACCAATGTAATTAAGAGATAAAAAATGATGTAACATTGAAATTATAATATTATATAAATATTCCACTTGAATGTATACATGTTTCTTATTGAATCACCCTAACATTTGAATGAGAGATTCTCAAATCCGCATAGGTGGTTTTTTATAGTATACAACATGTCAAAAAAAGTTATATGGATCTTCTGGAATAATATTTAATTTGGAATAAGAATATAATCCTATTGAATAAAAAATAAAAATATATTCAATCTAGAGAGATGGTATATTAGGATGAGTCAAATCATGATATTTTTTAATATCATTTGAGTTGAGAAGGATAAACATAGGATGATTTTCCACATGTATAAGATGGTGATTGGTGCATGGATAATAATTTGTAACACTAGAATGTGTATAATATAATCACATTGGATATTAGTTATCTAATTAAACATGGAATACCTTTATATATAATGAAAATGATATAATATCATAATGTTAGTCCAAAAGTAAAATAACAAAAATAAATAAGGAATAAAAATACATAAGGAGAATCAGTCATTATTGTTGTCAATGTTGTTTTGTGTGAGTGTTTCCGAGGAACAAAATATCTCTAAGTAGCAAAACATTAAAGAACATTAGAATATACTAAAATTAAAAGAATATAATATTGAAAACAAATATTTTATGATTCAGAAAAGATTATCTAGGCATCGATGAAGAGGTGATCCAGATCCAATCTTGGATTTCTGAGTTTTTATTTTATGTGATAAAGAGAAAAATATGAATAATGTGTCGACCTATTATACCAGGTAGGTATAGTTTAGGAATAATAAGAGAAAAAATTTATATAAATTGGAATAATTTTTGGGAACTATAAATATTTTGTGTTCTTGTTTTTAGTGATGATATGTTTGAGTTTGAGAAGTACTGAAATCAGATTCTAATAAAATTGAATGTTTTTTTCTAGAGAGTTAGTGATATTGTTTATTGTTTATTTATTGATGATATGAATGAATTAAGATACCCACTATTATTAATTCCACAGATCATTTTATGGGTTAAGAAACATCGTTGTATATTATTATTTATCATTATCAATATGGAGAAGGAAAACAATAAAGACCAACTGGGGGATGCCATCATGAAGAGATTTTATGGGACACTGAATTTTTACCCTATGCAATAATGTATTCTCATGCCAGTTTTGTGTGTGTGTGTGTGTTTCAGTATAAAAATTCCACACAATCTATTTATATTGATAAAACTATTTTATTAGATAATCCATGACATGTACAACCCATGAATAATAATAAGTTGGATTTCCAAGAGGGAACAAATCATTAAAAACCAAAGAACTAATATTACTAGTTTAGTAATATTATATATATCTTTATGATCTAATAAACAGGAAATGATCCATCAATAATAACTAGAAATAGTGGTTCAAATTCCATATATATAAAAAGGTTTAATGTAGAAATTATAATTTTTTAAACTGTTAACCAGAACCGATTGATCCCCTCTAAGGTGGATATGTACATATCTTATGTGTCTTCATTCAACATTATATCAATATTGGGTAGTATTTTATGTTTTACACAACTTATTAACATAAAAACACACCCAACTATAGCCAATTATACATTCACATACTCACATAACTTCAATGTGAATAGATTTTTCAATTGTATAATGAAAATCAATAAATATTAATTTTTATGCATAGTTGAGATAGGTGAACCATCCTACCTTCAAGGTATTAAGACTAATTAAAAAATTATCTCACACCAACTATAATCAATTAAAACCCCTATAATGGTTCATCTTTTCTTAATATTATACTTATATCAACAACATTGTTATATTCACCGTTGCATGGATCATTTTTGGTCTTGACAGTGGTAAGTAAATCATTTCATGTGTAGAATGATAGTGAATACTGGTGTTCTTTATGTTGGAATGATTCATGGAATTAATTCTCAATTTCACAACACTTTGATTATTCCAATGAAACTTTCACTCATTATGAATAGATTTAATCCCCTGAAAAATAATGAATTAACCAGATAATCTCCTTATTAACCTCTACAGTATTAATGCACACTAAATTAGTCATAGATAAATAATCCCTTTCTATAACATTTACATATAATATATATATCCTTCCATAACATTATAAATGAATCCTTATATTTTTTTTATTTTTTTATTATACTATAAAAATAATTTTATATCCCTATAATGATGGATTAACATACCCATATCATTAATATTGAATCAATGTACCTTGAAGATAAATCATAATCCACTTGAGTACATCCTAATTTTTTTTTATGATTGGATATAAATTGAATCATTGTTTCCAATAAATGTTCAATTTTTGGCCATATACACAATATATAATTCATCAAGATTCATAAAAAACTAAGGAGTAAGGTATTATCTCAATCACATAACATATTCCTTGAATGATAGACATATACTCATTATCAATTTTTGATGATTGGATAATTATTGCTCACAAGATTCACTTTTTCCATGTTGAAACATTTTAAGGAAACATTCAACATATATCTACTGACATAGTAGGAAAACCTCCTCCTCATATCATGAATTTCCATTAAACCCGCAATATTCTTATCAACCCTCTATTCTTTATTATAAAAAAATTAGAGAACTCTATCATCAAGTGGTTAATCATTAATATATTCCTCTAAATGATCATCTAGTCCTAAATAACAATAAAGAGAGTAATAAATTAAACACATTCAAATATTTGGATGTAAAAATGAATCTTAATCTATATCCACATATATCCATTAATCATTTTGAAATAGTCAATCATTTTTTACCACTATCAGGGATCTTGAATCATTCTATACAAAATATTTTAAATTTCTACATGATTTTTTTTGTCACTAAAAACCTCCAACCCAAAAGTTACATCATCTAGATCTTATTAAAAAGGTTCACTTTAATAATCATTGTCTCCACATCAAATATCCCAAAGGTCTAGGTTTAAGGTATCCACAAGTCTAAAATTAAATTTATTTTGAATCCATATTTTCCATTCATTAGAATATCTCATCAATTTCAATTCTAATATAATGATTGAATCCATTGACCCCTAACTGAGATTTATGTTTGAACTCAATTTAGTTTTCGTATTTCATCAACATTAATACCCGTTTTTAATTAGTTCCATATTACCATGGGTAATTTCCACAAAATAATATTTTTGAATATTTTTCAACGACACCTTCTCTTCCTCCATTGAATGCATCTAATCGATTTAACAAGAATGGTAGATTGCTTATTGTTATCTGTCAAACTCTCCATTGTTATTCATAATTAGGTACATAGTACCTAAAACATTTATTGATGAAATTTTTACTCATGTAGATCTATGAAACAAAATATCAAGATCCATAGGCACATCATCACCATTATGTGATGATGGTTTTTTAACTCCTATTAGAGAGGATTGAGTCTCCCCTTCTCAATTTCCCCCTTTATTTCTTATTATCATATTAACGGTGGATCATACAACTCCTAATCCACGTCATTGTATGGTGGTTCTCATTCATGTTTTGGATTAGGACTGTAATATATAGCACATTATAATATATATATATATATATTGTTTTATTTTTAAGGTCATTAATCTCTAGGTTCTCTTGGAATACAATATCATTCATTTTGATGAACTGTTTTCTCCTTCAGGTCCTACATCATGTATATATACTCCTTATCTTCAATGATTACGATTTTTAATGGAATATATATCACCTATATCTTGTAAATGATCACTTTATACCCATGGGTAAAATCAATAAAAACTAAAATAAAAATAAAAAAGATTGAAATAATGTTTTCCTAGATAGTCGATTCTATTGAATATTTAAATTTTGAGGATGGTATTGTGATAAATAGAATAGGTATGATGTAACATGATTGTATTTCCTCAAAAATGGATTAGGTAGCTTATGAAAAATCATCATGCTTACAACCCTCTATATAATGGGGTTTTCATCATTTTTATAACTCTACTGTGTTATGGGTTTTGTGGAACCATCCTTTCAAGTAGAATGAACTAAAACATTCAATATGAATCGATATCCCTTAACATATACATTCATTTTCTATCTAAATGCAGAAACATAATCTATCCTAGAGTTTTATTCTCCACTATAGAATTGAAAATCTTGATATATCCCCAAAAATTATCTATATCTTGTAATATGAACACCCACACCATTTTATATCCATCACTAATAAATGTTATAAATTATTTTTTAAGTACAATAGATTCCACCTACATGGGACCACATTCACTATAATACACCACATATATAAATTATTTACCCTCAAATATCTATTGTGGAATAAGACTCTATACCACCTTCAATATAATAAGTAGTTACAAGGATCTATCGATTCAAATATATCATTATTAATGTACTTCTTCTTTATCATGGTAGATATCACTCTTTTAATCATATTCCTATGTTTTATATTCCATTGATTTAATGAAACCTCAATTTCCAATATATTTATGAATTCCAAACATATGTTTACAGGTATTTTGATCAACATATCTATTATGTTTCCTAAGGTGATAATTATGGATCATTTCATCTTCTTTCATGCACCATTATTGATGATGATATCACATCCTTCTCTATCAAATTCTATTATTGAAAACTAGCTTAGTCGGAGGACTTGATTTTTTCAAATATCCTTCATGGTAATTTTTTATCCACATTCATCTTGAACAACACTTCATCCATTTAAACTATTTCAGTTGAATCGGTATTATCCATATTGACTACACTAAAGTCAATATATTTATAAATCTTGAAATAATCAAATGTTGGAGTGAAATGGTAAAATATTTCAGTATTGAAAAAAAAACAATTATCTTTTATTGACGTGTAATGGAAATAATCTTAGATTTTTTGTAGAAAAGAACAGCTTCTATGGTGACTTTATCAAAATAATCTTTATTTGTTCATTATTGGTTACTATCATGGAACATTTATTTTATTCACCTTCTAATGTTCATCATGTATCTTTCAATTGTATAATAGTATCATCTTTATGTAAGAATCTGATCCTATGTGGATCTTACTATACTCATTTATAATCTATTGAATCATGATCCTTAACCACCTCATTCTTATCTCCCTCTCTTCCCCATGATGTGAAGTTGTATTTTTTAAATAACCCACATCCCTCCATCAAGCCTCGTCCTTGAAAATTCCATCCTTTTCCATTCTCAACATGATATTTCATTTGGGTTAAAAAAATAAAGAGATACCGTCTACATATCCCAACTATTAAGAATTGTTGAGACATCCCAGATACTAAAATTAACAATATTTTTAGTCCATTTTCCATTTTATTTTTTTAATCATGATAGTGTTGTATAAGAGATTGAAATTTTATGAGAAGGAGATGGGGTGAATAACCAGTAGCATAAAGCTTATGGTATGCCACTAACTATCCATTACAGAGCTAATGGATAGCTATTTGAGGTGGAAGTATCCAAAATTCCGATTGTGTGCCACTAGATAGATATTATATAACCATTAGATAGCCACTAGCTATGTTGGTAGCATAGGTGTCAGACTAGATCTATCTTTCCACCTAGCACTGGATCAACATTATTTCCCATCACCCCCACCCCACCTAACCATAAAGGTAAGCTTTATATTATTTCTAAAATATGTTTTTGATATTTCTTTTACTGATATTAAAAACTCATTCATCCACAATGGAACTAGGATCCTTATTTTGATTGATTTTCTTCTATCATTCCCCTACCTATAGTGTTTCAAGACTAGATCGAACCATTAAGTCTCAAATGTTACAGTTCATCCATCATAGAATTTGTTCACTACTTATCATGTCATTAATCATGTATCTAGTATATGATAAGTAATTATATGGATCCTAAAATGTTAAAAATAAAAATTCATGAAATATTTTGGTATAGGTGGATTAATCAAGAAAATTTTCAACTAAATCTTGATGGATTCTATATATGATGGTGAAATTGGTTCACTTTGTGTAAGACTAACCAAATTCTTAAACTTGTTGTCATTTTATTCATGTATATTATTTCTAGAGTCCTCACAAGTTTATTTATGGGTTGTTCTAGTCACAATTACTATAACAACCTGATCTGGATGGTAATTCTCGTCTTTGGAAACAATAACTCATCATCATTATAAAATTATTTATTCAAGGGGATAGGGGAAAAATAAAACAAAGAAAACAAGGAAAACAAGGGAACAATGGGGATAGGGGTGTCTAATGTAGTGGAGGCCAAGGGTGTCCCCTCTGATGATATTGACCCCTTATAGCTATAAAATACCTAGATTGGGTAGGAAAAGGCCTTTAGAGTGGGGGTGTCGAGTGAGGCCAGGTAGTGGAGAATTTATTACCCTCCCACCAGGTATTCCTCGCTCTAGTGTTTCTATGATGATGTCTATGAAATTTTCAGATAATATACTCTATCGATCACGGGATGACACCAAGACAGTGCTGAGCATTGTGTTTAACCAACGAGTCTATTTAGATCTCTGAGATGTCCAGACTACTCTATCTACATGTTGTAAGCCCTGTTAACATGGCCATTTCCTCATTCTGGAGGGACGAACCCTAACCCATATGGGTAGAGAAGTCCTTGATGACTAACATGTTTCCATCATGGACAACACACCCACCACGCATGACCCCCAGACATGTGATCCATGTGATTTAAGTATCAAACCCCTATCAAGGGGTGTCCCATCTGACCTAGTTTCCTAAAGAGGAGCTGCTACTAAGAAGAGAGGTGGGGGCCTGGGCTTGAAGTGATGCAGGGATGAGGCCTCCTTCCAGTTGCATAAGACCCTAAATAGATCAATGTGTATATTGTTGGAATGATTGATGATGGAGCGACCTGTTGATGACACCCCCTCTTAAACCCATTTATTCCTCGCCCGCTACAAACACCAACAACCGGCAAAGTAACGTGAGCCATCCACTCTAGCCCCCCTCACCCGAACCACCGAATCATCATTCAAGGAAGATTATATGGACCATAACCAGACTATAAAAGGTAGAAATGTCCCCACCATAGTACTAGACCTTGTGTGCCCATTACCTCTCAATGAAGAGGTGGTCAGAAGATTCCACCTAGTGGTCCTTACAGTAGACGCACCTAGAGGCCAAACTGATATTGCATTGTCTAATATTCTCATCGGTGGGAACTTCATTATTCCATAATCTCTATATTAGAAATTTGATTTTCAAAGGGATATGTTTGGCCCAAAGTAGTTTTTTCTACATGTCCAACAAATCATACTTGATACGGGTCTGGTGGAATGATATTATTGTGAAGAGGACATATAGAGAGAGGGTAATGACACACTTTTCTGACACCGATCATAGCTCAATAATGTTTACCAAATTTGGATTGACCTTCTTCACAATGGTTCTAAGGAATGATGGGTGTTTGCAGGATTCCCTATAAGAAATGGTTGTAGAAGGATATCTTGTGAAACTGATGGCCTCCCCTACCAAATTCTGATGCCAAAAGGAGATGTCCCATTTTCCAATTCTCCACTGTGAGAAAGGATTTAGAGCATCAACAAGGGGATTATCTCAGACCAGAGAGGTGGATACTGGTCAGCCACAAAGGCATGGTCACCCTAGAGGAGTGCATGCACGATAGTCCCCCACAAGATGTGATTTTACAAGACCTCCCTTGTGAATTTTTCATGCATTAATAAGAGATTATATGTGAGTCCCCTCACATTGATACCCCTTCTTTGGACGGGCTCGCCATCCTACTCCAAGAGGCCCAGTGTCCCTTTCCATCATACATGGGATCCCAAATGAAGCCTGCAAAGACTTTGTCAATATTCCATATCACACTTTTAGGGACCCAAATTGAAGAGAGAGCATGGACTGGAGAGGCCAGTATCACAGTATTCACCAGCGCAATCCTCCCACCTCCCAAAGAGAGTTCTTTATCTTTCTAGTTAATAATTCAGATTGTGATCCGATTCAAGAGGGTGTCGAAGGTGCGGATCCAGAGTCTTGAAGGGGATATAGGCGTGTCAAGATAATCAATGAGAAATACCCCTCTATGCATGTCTAGGACGTCACTCACATTAGAAACCCATATCAGGAGGCAGTTACTAGAAATGTAGAAGTTGCACTTTCATTTATTAATAGTCTAGCCACTCTAGCGGAAGTACACACCCATTAACCTATTAATGCCCTGAAACAATCTCATTTTGTCACCAGAATTGGGTAGGGGAGGCCATCAGTTTCTTGAGATTCCCTTCATCCACTATTTATTACAGGTGAATGTTGCTATTCCTCAAGCTCCTATGAAGAAGGCGGCTGAGAACATCCTGGGTGATAATGAAGATATTCTAGGAGTTGTGGTCCCCCAGCATAAGTCTGTGGGTAGCCTTGAAGAAGACATAGTTTTCCTTAAATGAGACCACCGGCCATGAAGATCTAAAGCAGTGTAAGATAATATCGACATTCCAAGGAGAAAGACCCATACCAGCAAGTAATTTATTGATATATCTCCATTCCATGTTGTCGAAGGCCTTTCTCATACCATGTTTGATGACGGTTTTTTATCCATGAGCCTTGAATTTCATATCCCTCATCATCTCCTAGGCCAGATAAACCAATACATGGATTGATTGCCCTTTCACAAAGTTTCCCTTCTATATAAAGATCAACTGAGTAATGTTTCGGGTGAGCCTTGAGTTGGTTATGCTAGTGATGATTTGGTGGGGGGTAGATACACTTTCTCGCAGGGTGAAAATGGAGAAGAGAGGTGGGGTTCATAGAATTGGTAATGAGCACAATATAGGTCGAACTCACAGCTCGGGGTAGAGCACCTCTGTGAAAAAAGCCTTGGGTGGATACAATGATATCGCCCCTCACCTTCTTCCATGTAAATCTATAAAGCGAACCACGTAATCCGTCAGGACCAGCATCACATTTGAGATAATGGTTGATAATGGCTTCTCGAATCTCATGTTATGGGGGGATAAAATCCCTGAGATCGGTGTCCTAGTAGATAAGTTATAGGGAATCACCGCAAAGAGACACATAATATAACCTGGAGAACCATCTGGTGATATGTTGTTTGGGGTATCCAGGAGGACCCAAAAAAACTAGTCGGCCATACCTCCAACTACATCCTTATTTTCGGTATATGTGACATATTCCAACAGAATGTTTGGTTTAGGATGCCTTCTCTTCCCCTTGATACATGCACGGAATAATTTGGTGTTCCTACCCCCCTCTTGAAGCCACCTAACCCTCACCTTATTCCTATCTAGGCGTTTCATCCTCAAAAGAATGTCCTCCAGAAGATCCTTCTTACTATACTTGACCTCAAATACTTGTTCGTCCCAAGCCTCATCGAGACTTCTTTAAATAAGATCAAATTCATGAATGAAGGACTCCATATATCCGTCTACAGGAGGAAAGTCCCTCAACCACCCCTGAATTCTCATCTTGAGGTAGCATAGTTTTTTGTGGAGGGCAATCCAATTGTGATCTTGGGAAGGGCAGAGCCAAGTGTCCCTAACCATATCCTGGAAACCCATCAATTTTTTCCCAATTTTGGTGGTATAGAAACCATTTTTGATGATTATGCTTATATTATAAGGAGACCAGCATTGGGGAGTGGTACGATAAGCCCCGCACAAGGTGAGTCACCCTTGCATTGGAAAGAGCAGATATTTCATGAATGTTAGCCAAACACCTATGCATACGGTTCCAAGAGTGGCGATTCCCCCATTGTTTGTTGCACCATTTTATGTTGTCGCCAGAGAAGTAGAGGTCCATGAGGCCCCTACCTACGATGAAATGAGTGAAGTCCTAGATGAATTTCCAAGGAAAAGGACCCATTCCCTTTCTCTCATCTTGGTTCAGAAAAAATGTTAAAATCACCCCCTATAAACCAAATTATGTTACCAAGGTCAAAGGCAGTGAAATTGTTCCAAAGGAATGCCTTCTATTGAGGATATCACCTCTTATAGATAAAAGATGAAATGATAGAATGGGTTACCTGAGTCTCTTTCAGCATGATGAATTTATCACCGGTATAGATGAGGCCAAATGAGTGGTTGTTTTTCCAGAAGATCAAAATGTGACGGTTGAAAGGTTATGGGTGCATGGAGCCCTACATTTTGAGTTTCCTGGAGAAGCTGCTGATCCTGCCTGGTTGATGTCTGTGTTTGAGAATGGCTACCATAGAACCCTTGTGCTTAGTAATCTATGTGGCCAAGAAGTATGTTTTCACCCGAGCTTCTATCCCCTATGAATTCCAAATGAGGGCTCTTATCTTATGAAATATAGTGATCAGGTATTGGATCTGGAGCTCATAGCCATCCCAAAGTGGGAAGAGTAGTTCGCCTTAAGTTTCCTGTACTGAGACATGGTACGAACATTGTTAACCGTAGATACAGGTGATTTCAGGGTAGAGTCGGAGGAATGGTGCAAGGCGGACCTCCAACCCCTCATGCCCGGATAGGAAGATGATCCCTATGTGGATCCTTTTGAAGGGATGGAGGAATATTTAGAGAGTTTTGGAAGTAAGGAAGGAGGATGGTTCCCCTCATGAAGATATCCCAGGGCCAAGGTGGCTATCTCGGTAGGGATATCATCCCAAATAATAGCACTATAGGCAATTATTAGATCGAGAGGTGGAAATTCCAGGGGAGTAGGGGGAGAGTAATTTTCTTCCCTAGCGTGATTATGACCCTTGGATCCTGGTCGAAGAGGAGAAGGGGAAAGTGTGAGAAGGTAGCAAGGGATAGGGGTGGCCTCAATGTAGAATAGGGGATGATGTCCTGGCATGGTCGTCGATCTTTTACCAGTGCAACACCTGCGGGGATCCGACAGTTTAAGACTAGGGAGAGGAGATAAAGCAGAAGCATCATGAGCTACATACATTTCCACCACACTTCTAGGTGGATCCCCGAGAGCACCAACGGCGGGAGAAGCATGGGTAGGCCAGTGACCCATAGAATGGAACCGATGACGACAGCTCCCCAGGGAGTGACCCTAAGAAGGAAGTGCAATGAGAACCTCAGGAAGACCAGATACGACATAGCATGGGACTATCTAAAGGCATCCTTCACTCATAGGTCAACCATTTATGGCTCCAAAATAGATAAATAAAGCTCCACACAGATGTGGGAAACTGAGGTATCCACGCATCCACTGGTCTGGACATCCAATCGCAGGAAGCCACCAAGGGAGTCCCCGGTGGACCTGAGGAGGCCGTAATTCCGGAAAAGTCGAGGGAGGCCTGGGAAGATAATCCCCACTGCTGACATTAGGATATCTTTGCCTCTGTTGATGTACAAAGACCATCCAGATAAGTTGAATCCCCCAACGACCCATAGAATAGGGCACCCTACACCATGCCTGGATGAAGTTGGTCTATGAATCAAGAAGAATGCCGAAGGAGAGCCTGTGACTCATGGACATAATCGTTGGGAAGATGAGACCCCAAGAGTTTAAAAAGCATTTAAAAACAGGTAGATGAGGCTTAGAGACACCGAAGTGGGAAACCAAATTCCATTATAAGAATACCGAAGCCTCCACGAAGGTCGTTGTCGGGACATCGAGATAGACTTGAGAACCATCACGTGAAGTAAAAGGAATTATCAAGGATACTGGCTTGAAGCGGGAATGAGGTGAAGAGTAAGGATGGCTATAGAGGGAATCCAAGAAAAAAATATGGGAACCTGGGGTAGGGTGGACGATGGAGGTGAATACCCATGAAACAATCCATATGTGAATTTCTCTTGAAAGTGGGTGTGGAATTTTTATTTGAAGGTGGATCATGGGAATTCATTAGTTCACTAAATTGATCTCCTAGAATGGTGTTTTAGTATGTTGATTTGGGAATTATAGAATCATGTTTAGTAGATGATGGATCATCTCTTGATTGGATGTTTTCACATATAAAATATTATAATTGAAAAAACATTTTTAAATCTCTTCTATTTATGTTAAGGATTCATTGGTGATGTCCTACAAATTTTATACTAACACCCTATATGGCCTTCCAAATTCAGGTGCACACATTATGTTTAGTGATCCAAAAAAGGGACAATGCTATATTTTAGGTAGCTGACCATGATGATATTTGATAGTTGAGACAATATTGGGATGGATTCCAAATTATTTCCATTGATTTCAATTTATTTATATTTACATTATTCATTTTATTGATCAACCAAATTGAGGATGATGTATTTGAATGTAAGACCTTGTATGCCATATTAATATAGCATAGTGTATCATTTGTATTCTATAGTGTATCTCTAGGGTTTTAGTTATATGTTTTCAATCTTAGTTAAGAAATGGTTATTTTATAGAGGGTATAGTCTCCCCATGGATCCATTAAGGCTATCACCACTAGCCAGTAAGCTCTTCATTATGGGGAGGCTTCCATTAGGCAATGTGGATTTTTGGAGAAAACTCAATGAATCATTTCGGGGCATTAAAATGTATTTTCAAATGAGTTTTATAATTATTGTATTTTAATTTATTCTTATCCATGTTTGGGAAATGATAATAAAATATATGAATCATTGAATGTGGGTGGGGGAATCACACATTTTCCATGTTATCCCATTTTTCATAGCCAATATAGTATCATAGTATGGTATTTTTTTATCATTTGAGATTTTACTATCGATATATTTCACTTTGAGTAACGCACGTGATTTAATTTAAATTAAAATTTGTTGGATTTTGAGTCTGTTCAGAAATCTTGAAAAGGTACATCGGATTAAATATCATTTATATGGTTAATGATCGTATATAGAAATTGGTTTAATTAAATTTCATTTTTAATTTCGTGTACGATCTTTTTTAATGCATTTTTTTAATTTTAATTAATTGAACTCAGTGTTCTCCGTTTTAAATGTTTATAAGACTATTACTACCATATAGGTGTGCATGAATATGCTTAATCCTTGGATAGTAATAAGGGGTTGTGCCTTTTAGTAATGGGGGGATTTTTTTTATGATCCTTGTTCATTATTTAATTTATTATGTGGTGTGGTGTTTTTATCTATATATATTTTTTTCTATGAATTCATTTGCTATTTCAGATAATACATACACGAAAATATCTTACAGGTCCCCCTAGAGATGTGGGTTTAGATTCACCTTCATGGGAGGTAACTCCATTTCCACCACCAGTTTCAGAGTAGAGTATTTTTAAGTATAAATTAGTAGTTCATCTATAATTTCATTCAATGAAACTACTTCCCAATGGAGTTTTAAATAATGCATGTTTGAAGATGGAGGAGATCTGTAGAAATGGTTGATTACTCTGGGCAATTATATATTCAAAATCCCCCAAATTTACTGGTTATTTGAGGTCCCTAGGATGTTGAGTATTAGATGAAAATCATCATGGTTGTTTTTGATATAATGGATACTCTAGTTTATTGATGAATTAATATGGATGGATAAATGATTCAAGTACCCACTAGGAGATGGAGAAATGTTATGAACAGTGTGGAGAGACACAAGGGTAAAACTAGGGATTCCATTAAGAATCCTTTCTTCAAAATGTTCTTCCAATATACAATTATATTTGATAAATATTTATAGTTAATGGAGCTTCAATATGGTATAATGTGGAATCTATCATTTAAGATCATTTCATGAAGTCCCCTCTCTTTTCTCATATTTTGGATGGGATTGAGGAATAGAATTTAATGAAGTTTAAATTGGACGTTGACCCATTATAATGTACAATGTTATAATTTTTACCTAATAAAAAGACACTTAGGTTCTTAAAAAGTATCTCATAATTGATAATTGGCTAACAGAGAATAGAGAAATGGGTTTTCTCCAGGAACATTGTTGATCGGTTCATCACAAGTAGAGTTGTGGGATAATTTTTTTGTAACAGGAAGAGAAATTTAGAAGAAAATTTCTATAGTGGTGGAAAGAAACCATTGATAAATAATTGTTCTTTAGTACCCTCAATGGATGGGTGTATAGTCATATATTAAAATTATTGGTGAAAGGGGAACTATAATAAGTCTTACATGAAACATATCAAGGAGTGTCATATATGTGGAATGATGTGACGCCCTTAGTTTTTGTAATATCTCAAACAATGGATCAAATAGATCATGTAATGATGTATCCATGGGTCCTAAAAAATTGTTATTGGAATCATAGTATTATTTTACCTATATGAGTATTTAGTGTTAGGGGAAGGTTTGTGGACCAAACAAATGTCTATTTTTTTTTAGTATACTATGTTTAAGTTGATGGTAGAGGGGGTCCATTGATTGTTCAAGGTATTTTCATTATTTCATTGATGTTTTCTTCTACATTATTTATTATTTGATTTCCCATTCCATTATATATACTACAATTGTGGTGTTCTTATACATACTGATTAACATGTGTCACGAACCAACACGGGTCGACCCTGAACCGGTCACCCTAGTCGGCCCGCGACATGACCCAAGAGGCGTTCCGGATCCTCCCGGGCTGGCGACAAGCACCAGGGCATCAAAGAGAGAAAGATGGAATGATTTTTCCAAAATAAAATAAATAAAACAGTGGAAAGAAAATATAACAACACAAAGTAAACAAACAACGCGAAAAGAAAGAACGACCAACAACAACAACTAACCTGACCACGACCAAAACCCCTCACGACTCCTAGAGTCGCTCACCAGTCCACACCCAAATCTCGACCACAACAAGAGAGCTCATGTCAACCTACAACAGAAACTAATAATAGGAAAACACTATAGGCGTGAGTATTAAAACTCAGTACGTAAGCCCGACTAATTCTATTCCCAATGCACATACCATTAAATAACGAATTTATCAATTACCAGTTTGCACTAAATTATATAAAATATGGTTTCCACACACACTTTCATTTAAAAAAACAAGTAACAGTCCATTTCCCTTTTTAATTTAGAACAAGTTAAATGTTGAAAGGACCAGGTTCATTTCATTTTAAAAACATTTTTGCGGATAATTTAGAAATCCCAACATTAGTTGTTAGTCAAGAGGTAAATCACACACAACACACAACACACACTAAGGGAAATGAAAAAAAAAAGTGGCACACAGGGGCCAGCTACCAAACTAGACCTCTCAATCATCTGCCACATTCAAATAAACACTAAAGGGTACATGGGTCGAACCTATGAGATCGTGAACAAACCAGAACGTACTATACATGTGACTCATCCTGAAGGCATGCCCTAACTCGATGACTTCATAACGCCCTAATGCCCGGCATAGCCTTGCATGGCCTAACCGAGGGGCCCAATCCCCATAGCAGCAATAACTCAGTATTCCCCTTCTATGGGGCCACTAGCTAGTGCGTAATCTAAACTAGTGCAGAAATCGTTCTCAGAAGATTCACTCACTATGCCAGGTTCCCATGTCAACACAAGCAATAAAAGAGGGGTGCATTCAAAATGTAAATCAAGTAGTCACAATGCACTAACATCACATACAGCTCATGCAATCAACGCACATAAAATATCACCCCTAAATGGATTTTTCAAAATAATTTATTCTATTAAAGTGCCAAACAGGCCTTCACAAATTTTAAAACAAAACCTCATTTCTCGAGAAAAACCAAAACACTTGTTCAGAAGAAATCACTTATCTTTAAAACTAGAGTTGCGTTTGAAATTCCATGAATTATGTTTAAATGCCAAATGGGAATTCTTTCAAAATTGGGTGTCCGCCTGTCAAGAAAATATTCCAAGTGTTCGTTATAAAATAAACGGCTCTTTTCACACTAAATAATCATTTAAAATTTTATTATCTAATATTATTTATCATTCATTAAAATTAACAAAACATCAAGAAATTAATAAATTCTAAATTTAAAGGTGAGTGCAATGGGGGACCTACCTCGACTCGCAATCGAAAAACGATGACGCGACATGTCTCGAGCGGGCGCACAAGCATGCGCGGGCTGACAACTGCAATTTCACGGAATTACCTCACCAATGCGCTGCAACAAACACACAACAACCAAAATACATATACAGTAACTTAAAAAATCAACCAAATAAACAACAAAAAATAACTACCTCGACATATTTTCAAAACACAACTCGCACCATCCACATAATTTACTAAACCACTAACAAAAAGTATAAAGAAATTCCAAAGAGACCCCACAACTTCACATAAACAAAACTGATTCGACGACCATTTTTTTAATCAAAATCACACAAACAGACTACTGAGTAGAATACTCACCACTTTCATAGTTAAATAAACTAATATAAAAATTTATAAAAATTTATTAAAAAACTCAGGATTGGCTTTCATAAAAACGCATCTCAAACCACATGAGTATGCTATAAGATATAAAACGCAAACAAAACTCATTTAAAGACTAAACTTCACACTGAACTAAATAATCAAACTCAATTATTTTTAAAACTACATTCGCACAAATTTTAATTAAACACAACATACATTAAACCAATTATCAAAAATTCAATCTAGAGAAAACGCAAACCTCACCTCGATGTGGAGAGGCGCTTGGCCAGAGCAGTTGTGCGATAGCAAAAACGACCAGCGTGGTGTTGTGGTGCGCATGAAAGGTCACCAACGTCGTCAACAGTGACGCGAGGTGTTGTGGTGAACATGAAAGGTCACCAATGTCGTCAACAGTGACACGAAGACTAGCGTGGATGACGGCAGACCTGCAGGGGGTGGCCGGACATTGGGGGAGAACGGGGGTGAACTAAAGGGTGTGGATGCGCGGGGTGAGGATGACGGCCTACTCGGTTACTGGCCGGAGAGAAAGGAAAGGTTTTCGGAGGTGCGACAAGTGGTAAGGAGGTAGGCGGGTGTCACAGATGTCCGGTGAGTCAAGCAGGAGGACGCGGGACGGCTGGAAGCACAGGGCGTCAGCGGTGCGTGCTGGGCAAGGGAGCCTGGCCAGCAGGGGGCGCCGCTGCCAAGCTGGAGCGCGCGACGGAGGAACGCGGAGTGGTCAACAGTTGATGTCCAAGAGGGATCCGCAGACGTGCGAGTAGGGAGTCCGCAGGAGAGGCTTCAGCAGGAGGAGAAAACATGGGGCTGCCGGAGCTGGGAGGTGGTGTTGGGAGGCGTTTCACTGCACATGGTGAAGGCCAGGGGGTGCGCCGGGGCAGGGGAGGCCGGACGGGGCGGCGCAGGTAGGAGGCTGTGGGATCATGCAGAGAAGGGAAGGGGAACCAGGGGAGATGGAGGGAGGCACGATGCAGCAGGTGAGCTATGTCGGGGCGTCACTGGCTGGATAGAGCTGCTGTAGCCGGTGCATGGTAGGAAAGGGATTTGGCCAAAGGGAGACACGGTGGGGCGCTGCAATTCGGGCAGGAGGAGGCTAGCGCGCTAGGAGGGGGAAGAAGGGGAGAGAAAAAGTGGGTGGCAGCGCTCAAGGGGGCTACTGGAGAAGAAAATAAACGAGAATGGGGATCTAGGGTTAGAGAGTAAATAAATAAATAAAAAGAAAGAAAAAGGAAAATAAAGGAATTAAGAAAAGAAAAATAATAATAATAATTGATTACAATAACTTTAATATATACTAAGGATAACCCTAATAATAATAATATTAGTAACACACCAAATAATAACAACATCTTTAATAACAAAACAAAAAAAGCTAAAAAAATTATAACTTCAATAATAACATCTCTTTGACAATAATTCAATTTATTTCTATTCGGTCTCTTCAAATACCGTAGTCGTATGGTACTTTGACTTATCGCATGACTTCCGCTAGTTGTGCAGTGCCCGCGCACCAACCTAAAATAATAATAATAATAATAATAATAATAATAAAATTACTAACCATAAAAAAAATTCAAACAACACAATAAATCACAAAAATCACTCATTATAAATTTTCCAAAGGCAAGCTGATCATGTCGATGTCTAAGCGGCACCGCGCGGGGTATCCAAAATGCGCTCCGCCCAGGTGCTAAGCGACGTCAGCTGAAAAATGTGCACTTTTAACATGACTCAAAAAAATTTCATTCAGGACTCAACCTGAACCCCAACAAAATTTTAAAAAGGTCAAAAGAAACTATAATATAAAATAAAAGGGGGAGCGGGCTGTGGCAATTCTACCCACCATAATGCTTTCCACCCTCAGAAAGCCAAAACAAGATCAAGACCCAAAGATGAAACTCCTTAAGTGTCACTCATCCCTAAAAGTTTAAGCACCTCCAGTTGATCGATACAAACAGACACTGAAATCCCATGACACACAACTCATCATTAAAACATGATCACCTTAATCGTCACCAAGCATAACCCAAACCATCTGTTTCAACCAAGGAACGAATGAACTTAAATCACCTCCAAGACTTATCCCTATAATCTTAGTCCAACGAAAATGTTGGGTGTACTCCAATCTCAACGTCTACTCGAGACGACGAACTCACGATTAGGTGGTTCCGCACGAGGACACCTACCACCAAACGAAACACGAAAAGAAACTCAGATATACTGACATGAGGAGGCCGGAACGGACTCCCCAGAATAGGGATTGGGGTAACTCCAAATTATTTTAGGTGTAACTCTACGAGACCCATTGTGGGTCTACCCACCATAAGAACTGATGATATTAAACGAACTTAAAAACATTCCACACAGACCAGAAACCCCCACCGTGAGGGGGGAGAAGGGAAGGGCCCGACTGATAGAGCATCAAAACTATGGTCATATCCCCATCAACAACATCGCACTCTCGGAAACACACTTACCATGTCACACTAAGGATGAAGATTAACCCAAGTCCCTTCTTCACCGCTGGGGTCCTCCTGACTACGCGCTAGCTTCACTCCGAGCCCTATGGATGGATCATCGATGATTGAAGCATCTCCTGCCTCGTAGTTAGGCTTCAGAATCTCCCAAACATAACCCACAAACTATAATTTCACCAAACACACTTCCAGTAAAAAAACAAGATTCAAAGTGGTTCAACCACAACCATTCTTACAACTGAAAGAGAAGGAATGCTGAAAAACGCTACAAGATATGATTACCCCACCCAAGAAACACTACATGGAGAAATCTAAAACTGTTCTCCAAACATCGCCCTACTCTTGGTAACGAGCTGAGGTGACCTTCGACGAGCCATGTCTGGCTTCAGCGCGCTTCTTGGAAACACCGCGGCAGAATCACTGCAAGTGACCCCAACGTCCACAGGTGTGGCAGGGTCTCGGAGCATTTGGACACGTCGGCCTCTTTTGATCCTGCTTACCACACTGGTGACATATCACGACATTGCGCTGTGAATACGATGACTGAATTTCTAAAGGCCTCTTGATTCCTCCACTAGCACCACCAACATCAGGATGCTTCTCGTTCTTCTTAACACCATCCTCTACACTGCTTCCCAAAGCTGGTGGGTTCGCCACCTCAAGTCCTCCTGCTACCCCAGCTTCAGCCAAATGGGCTTTCCCCACAACATCCGAGAAGGCGGTTAGGTTGAGCTCTTCCACTTTCGATTACAGCTCAGGTCGGAGTCCAGACTCAAATTGTCGAGCCTTCCCGGGATCATTCACAACAAACCACTGTTCATACGGAACTAGGTCTATGAAATGTCGATAGAATTCCAGTACCGATTCAACGCCCTACTGAAGAAAACACAACTCCATCCTCTTCCTCAGCTTCTTCAACTCAGAGAAGTGTTGTTGGATGAACGATGACTTGAAAAACTCCCATGTCAGATCTTCCCGAGGCTTGTTCCGAGACATGACCTTCCACCATTTCCAGGTTGGGCCTTCAAGCACAAAGGTGGCCATCTTAACTATAGAGACCCGTATCTTGACGTACATGTACATTACATTACATTTGCGGAATACTTAGTACATTACAAAAACACACACACAAGGACCGTAATAGTTTAGTGTCTTTGGAAACTCGGAATATAATATTCTAATCGTGGTGAAAGATCCTCAACATCTCCCATAAAGATCTTCCTTTTTTTACCTAAAACCTTTCTTTAGATCCTGGGGAAAAGAAAACATAAAAGGGTGAGCTCAAATTCTCAGTAAGGGTAAACAAAAGAAATATCAATCACATCATATTCATAATAACATAACATTTTGGAAATCATAACCTACAAAAGAGAGCATAATTTAATAACATGAGATAAATCATGGCAGTGAAATGTAATCACACTAATCATAACTTATAACATGAAACTTTGTGGCATTCACACATAATCATAGAGAATAATTTTTTGTTAGTCATGACTCATTTCCAAGACTATCTTAGTGGACAAAGTCCCTTTCTGAATCGAGTAACCCTCGTTTCAGTCCTATTTCACTGAACCGGTATAACCTACCATTCCAGCCATGTCTATATCATGAGATATAAAATCTTTACCCAATGCATTGGAGGGAAATATAGTTCCCACCCATCTCATAATGATACCATTCTTATGTGTGCCACAAAATCATAAATCATACATCATTACATAACCCATGTAATACAAATGGGAATCATAAACATAATGACATCATAAAACAATTCATATAAGATAAAGGAATTCATAAAAATAATTCCATCACAACATAATCAAATCAATGTAATAATAGGGATAAAAACAGAACCCTTTATTATCTCAGATGGAAAATAATTTTGATAAAACACTTGAACTCCATTCTTCAGGAAAATATCATTTCAACTTCAAAAACACGGTTCCTTTCTTAACATGTCGTACAATTATAAACTAAAAGAATTTGATTAAAAATAAACTTGAAAACATGTAATGGAAGCTTCTTGGAAATAATGTTTTAAAAATCCATTCATGCTGTATAAGTTAAAAAAACATTCTTTGTAAATTTTTCGGAAAAGTCAAAAAGTACCTCGTACGAAAAAACGACAAAAGATTCCTTTCATATTCTTTACTAAAAACTCACCGAAGGATAAAATTGGATTTAAACAATTGTAAGTCGATGGAAATAATATTAAATATTCAGGAAACATGGATGTGGATGATAAAATACACCCCAGTAAATACTAAAGTATAAACAATCTCGGATAAAAATGAGATTGTGATATTTCCCTTACCTTAGGTCCGACTTGCTTTGTAAGTGTCCGAACCTCCTGTATAATGATTTAAATCATGTTATTGACTTATTCCAGAATCATATTCATTGTTATTATATCATATATGGTCCACTTATGGCTTTATATTACCTGTTCTTTTGTAAATTCATGTTAAAGTAGCGTTTTGGGTAAAATTGTCTCATTTGTTGTTCGTGTTTTTAACTTGTAATTATTAATATGATTACTTGGATCATGATTACTTATATCCATAATGTAAAACATGATTTATATATATATTCAGAATATATATATATATATATATATAATATCGATAAATGGAATGAAATACACCGTTCATGGAGACGGTAGTCCGTACGTACGCATGAACGATGTTTTCATTTCCTTATTGAAGTGAATGGAATTAAGTAGATGACATACATATAAATTTACATAAATCCAGTATCATTATTATGTCAAATATTTCATTAGTAATTATTATATATACTTTATAATCATTCATGAATGGTTAATCATTGAGAATGAATCTCATCGCGTCGTGGAGACGGTAGTCCGTACGTACGCACGAGTGATGATATCGTTCCCATGGTCGTGGAATTGTGTTTAAGTGTATGTAGACTATTTCAGTTTCAATATCACTTTATAATAATCATATATAGTTACTCATTACACCATTATACACATCCTATTAAGGTGGTGGTGGAAAATAGATTACACCACGGCGTGGAGACGGTATTCCGTACGTACGCACGCGCGGTGATTTCATTTTTTCCGTAGGATGGATAGAAGGTGAATTAGGGTTGTTTCATATTTATTATAACATATCAGTATGTAATTAATACTGATATTATTACTTTGTCATGAAACAATTAAAGAAGAAGAAGTTGAAGAAGAAAGAAATTGAAAAGATTGGTAATGGATATTACCTATTCTTTGAAACGCCTCTTTGAATCCTCCACTTAGGGAACTAAGATTGGTCTTTGAAGAAGACCAGGACCTCTAGGATTATTCTCGGGAAGTGGAGAAGGGATTTTTTCAGGGGTTGGCCGAGCTTGAGTGCTCAAATTGGTGTGAGGAGGAGGGGGAGGAGGTGTCCTTTTATAAGGGAGGAGAGGGGCACCTTAGGAATATCTCAAAATATTATTTTATATTAAAGTCAAAATCGGTTTATAATGGTTCCAAAGGGTCTTATTTCGAAGCTAAAGTGGGGATGGGTCGAAATCCTATCAACCAATAGGATTTAGACAAGTTTAGGTTATTATTTTAACCTTATCAATTAGATTTAACTCTAAGTTAAATAATTTAACTTTTATCGTGTCTTTTTGTTTTCTTACACTATATGGTTAATACTCTTACTATAACATGCCAAACGAACCCCAAATTGTTTATTATTAATATATATATCCTTATATAAGTCATTTGGCCGAACCTTAGATTTTTAGGAATAAAATATCAATTAATAATATAATATTTGATTTAAAAACTATTTTGTGTCAATTTTGACACTATTTGATATTTGATTTTTGTGAAAGTCATAAAGAATTATATTTTCAAACCATGTTGATTAAATAAACACTAATATATCATATTAACCTATAAAATTAGTGTAATTCATAAAAAGTCTCAAATTACATTTATTTTGGTGTTTATAACATCAATTATGTCAATATTTCATTAATAAGATAATTACTGCATCATCATTGTGTCATAAATAAATTAACTTATTTAATGTCTAAAAATTACAAATAAACTACCATTATATAGGAAATCTTTTTAGATTTCTAATGAATATTTATAGTCGAATTTATCTTATGTATAACCCCATATTAAAAATGATTTACTTATTAAACTTTGATTTTAACTATTTTAACTATTCATTAAATAAAATAATATTAAATGTCATAATCTAATCCAACTGGACCTAAATGGTCATATTATATTCATAAGGTTATTTTTGGTCGAATTACACTTATCCAATAGAATTAGGACATGTGTTAGGGTAATATTAATATCATATTTACCCTTAGTTACCCTATTTACTATTAACCGCGGTAAAAAAAAGTAAAAAGTTACTATTCACCAAAAAATTATTTTTATCTCATTGAACCAAAATTTACTTACTGATATCAACCGTGTCTGTCGGATTTTCGAAATTCCATTCACAGAAGTGCTAAAATTATGTTTTATGCAAAATTCAGTTTTTAACCTACCACTTAGTGGTTTCACTATTCATCAAAAATTGAAGTTTTTCAGAAAAATGCCAAAATTTCAACCTAAGCTATAATTGATATTCCGAATTCAAAAATGATTTCTATTTTACAAAATTCCCAACATATAAGTTGCATTAATTACTTTTATAATTAATTTCCGCTGTCACAACAAATAGAGTGTTTTTAAGAGATAATAACTATCAAAAGATTGACAATTGTTTATAACTGGTTTAAATGTGAAATTACATCCAATGACCAAAATTGTATTAAATTGTAAAAATATATTCTAAATATACTTTAAAAACACTCAAATTAATAATTTATCACTATTAATTATTTCGATTAGAAAAGTTGTTTTTAATTAAAATTTAGTAATTTTCACTATTTATCAGAATATGAAAGTTATCCGAAAAGTACCAAAATTTCACCTTAGACTAAATTCGATACTCCGAATCCATAAATGAAGTCCATTTTGAAAAATAAAATTTACAAAATTTCAAAAAGTGGTTATTACTATTCATAATGGCTTGTTTTAATAATATCTTAATAGCATATCGTTGTTTAGCGAAACTTGGTGTTGCGTACAACACACGCTATCGTGGAAGGTCGCGATTGCGTGTAATTAAAGCCAGGTCAGAGATGTGTGTTGTGAAAGCTCCTTTTGGTGTAGTGTATAACACAAGACATTAATGAAATTAAAAAGAATATTTTTCATAAAATCTCGGGGTGTTACATTCTACCCCCATTAAAATGAATTTCGCCCTCGAAATTCGTCGGGGTTATAAATGGTTTACTATTCGAAAGTTTCTTTAATCGAAACCCACATCGTAAAAAGGAATACCAAAACCAATCTTTAAAAAAAAAGTATGAAACGTAACGGTTACCCAAATAAACTAATCACTGGGTTTCCACATAGGTGAAAATATGGATATGGAAGAGAAATCTAACCATCATGTTCTGATGGAGAGTGGTAGAGAACATGGCTATGGAAAAGCTAGAAATCACAAATCCATAAATTTGTTATGATCTAAGGTACCATATGATTAATCAGATATAAGAGCACCAGGACAACATTTTTGGATTTCAAGATCATTTCCCAAAAGTTGATGAAATTGGAATTAGAAGAAATACTTTCGTGATTTTGGTACAGTCTCACTGTTTGTCGTTCTTTGGACAATTTCTACTTCATCTCTTAAATAAATGAAGTTGAATTTGTAATTCGTGATGTGTTAGCAGATCATGTGATAGAATGATGGGTCATTCCATCTGTCTCAAAAGGTTAGAAAAGTTATCAAAAAATACATAAGTCCATCTATAGTAATATTAATGATATATGGTTCCTAAAATGAACTTATACTTCATATATCATACTGCTTAATATAATAAAACTAGTTTATACTAAACAGGGACTTCCTGTAGGCCAGTGGTAGGCGATAAAGGCCAGTCGCACTTCGATTGTGGGTTCGATTCCCACATCCTTGTTCGACGCGATGGGCTGTCGCCCGTCCTATAGGTTGTCCTTTTTCTAAAACTACATTACTATAACATCCCATCAATAATATTGAAAATCTTCTTTCCTTAAACAATACTAACTTATGTCCAACATAATCCAATCTAATCTTTAGGCTTATCCATAATACTGCCGTCCACTCTCATAATATAGTGAAAACGATTACCAGAGATTTAATACTGTCGTTGATCCCCATATATCATAAGATATGTCTTGTTGGTCACATTCCAAACATTCAAAGGCCTTAATCACGTATTCTCTTGAATACCCATTGAACCTTAGTGAAAACATGAATGCAGTTAAAAGTTAACTCTTTCCACATACCAAAATCCAAAAATTCTATATACTCAAACCATGATATAACCTTCTCCTTATATCAGTCATGAGCTCATGAATACAATCAAATACCTCATTATCTTATTATTCCTTTATTATGTGCATATCATCTACTTTCCAAAAAATATCTGAATAACATTTCATGGTTACTAGTACCATTAATTATACACTTTAAAAACTTAGGAAAGACAATAGTGTAACAATCCTTAGATGTCTCTTTATTCCACAGTACCATGAGATTACTTATACAATATTACACTTGATAGACATGTAATCATTCCACTACCTTCTTAAACCATTGACCGAGATTCAACAATTCTTTCATCTCACATATCATTTGTAGTCTCTTCATCATCATCAACATAAATACTTCCCATACGACCATACTGATTCTCTACATGAGACTTTCTCTTAGGGAATTGGTTTGCATAATGCTCGTACATTCTACATTTAAAACATTTAACCATTGTTGATGTCGTAGCAATACCATTATCCTCATCCATGGTGTTAACTGCACCTTTTCCTTTGCACTTACTTGCTTTGTGTCCTTCTTTTCCACACCCAAAAGCATCTTCCAGTTCCTTTGAAACATTCTCCTTGATGCCTCTTCCCACATGATTTACATAGGGGAAATAGAACATTCTTTCCTCTATGATCATCATGAAACTCCATCTTTCTCTTATTAGGCGGGTCAGAAAACTTACCAAATTTTACTTTATTGATCATATTATGATATTGCTGATTCGGCATAATAATGATGTTTGGACTTCCAAATCCCATTTCATTATGAAGAATATCATTCCATTGTCCATCATATTCTCCATTATCGTGAATCATCTTATTTCCAGCCATTTTCTAAAACCCAAAAAGAATAGTGTGAGAGGCAAAAATCATGCTAGGGGAAAACAACATAATAAAGGGGGAGTACCTTCAATATCTAACATCTTAGGTTTAATTCTATGATAGTTAGCGTAATTCTAGTACTATAACCTATACGTATACTTAACCTTATGGACATCCCTTGACATACCTTAGAAATATCTCTAGGGATCTCACTAACGTTTTCGCATCCTAGTTTCCAAAGGTTGACTAAACCTTTCCTCTGATACCAACTGCAGAGACCCGTATCTTGACGTACATGTAAATTACATTACATTTGCGGAATACATAGTACATTACAAAAACACACACACAAGGACCGTAATAGTTTAGTGTCTTTGGAAACTTGGAATATAATCTTCTAATC
Source organism: Viscum album (assembly GCA_963277665.1). Classification (NCBI taxonomy): domain Eukaryota; kingdom Viridiplantae; phylum Streptophyta; class Magnoliopsida; order Santalales; family Viscaceae; genus Viscum; species Viscum album. Next base: position 1,101,804,151 of record OY728157.1, read on the forward strand.
GTGGTGAAAGATCTTCAACATCTCCCATAAAGATCTTCCTTTTTTACCTAAAACCTTTCTTTATATCCTGGGGAAAAGAAAACATAAAAGGGTGAGCTCAAATGCTCAGTAAGGGTAAACAAAAGAAATATCAATCACATCATATTCATAAGAACATAACATTTTGGAAATCATAACCTGCAAAAGAGAGCATAATTTCATAACATGGGATAAATCATGGCAGTGAAATGTAATCACACTAATCATAAATTAAAACATGAAACTTTGTGGCATTCACACATAATCATATAGAATCATTTCTTGTTAGTCAAGACTCATTTCCAAGACTATCTTAGTGGACAAAGTCCCTTTCTGAATCGAGTAACCCTCGTTTCAATCCTGTTTCACTGAACCGGTATAACCTACCATTCCAGCCATGTCTATCTCATGAGATATAAAATCTTTACCCAATGCATTGTAGGGAGATATAGGTCACACCCATCTCATAATGATACCATTCTTATGTGTGCCACAAAATCATAAATCATACATCATTGCATAACCCATGTAATACAAATGGGAATCTTAAACATCATGACATCATAAAACAATTCATATAAGATAAAGGAATTAATAAAAATAATTCCATCACAACATAATCAAATCAATGTAATAATAGGGATAAAAGCATAACCCTTTATTATCTTATATGGAAAATAATTTTGATAAAACACTTGAACTCCATTCTTGAGGAAAATATCATTTCAACTTCAAAAACACGTTTCCTTTCTTAACATGTCGTACAATTATAAACTAAAAAAATTTGATTAAAAATAAACTTGAAAACTTGTAATGGAAGCTTCTTGGAAATAATGTTTTAAAAATCCATTCATGCTGTATAAGTTAAAAAAAACATTCTTTGTAAATTTGTCGGAAAAGTCAAAAAGTACCTCGTACGAAAAAACGACAAAAGATTCCTTTCATACTCTTTACTAAAAACTCACCGAAGGATAAAATTGGATTTAAACAATTGTAAGTGGATGGAAATAATATTAAATATTCAGGAAACATGGATGTGGATGATAAAATACACCCCAGTAAATACTAAGTATAAACAATCTCGGATAAAAATGAGATTGTGATATTTCCCTTACCTTAGGTCTGACTTGCTTTGTAAGTGTCCGAACCTCCTGTATAATGATTTAAATCATGTTATTTACTTATTCCAGAATCATATTAATTGTTATTATATCATCTATGGTCCACTTATTACTTTATATTACCTGTTCTTTTGTAAATTCATGTTAAAGTAGCGTTTTGGGTAAAATCGTCTCATTTGTCGTTCGTGTTTTTAACTTGTAATTATTAATATGATTACTTGGATCATGATTACTTATATCCAGAATGTAAAACATGATTTATATATATATTAAGAATATATATATATATATATATATATATATATATATAATATCGATAAATGGAATGAAATACACCGTTCATGGAGACGGTAGTCCGTACGTACGCATGAACGCTGTTTTCATTTCCTTATTGAAGTGAATGGAATTAAGTAGATGACATACATATAAATTTACATAAATCCAGTATCATTATTATGTCATATATTTCATTAGTACTTATTATATATACTTTATAATCATTCATGAATGGTTAATCATTGAGAATGAATCTCATCGCGTTGTGGAGACGGTAGTCCGTACGTACGCACGAGCGATGATATCGTTCCCATGGTCGTGGAATTGTGTTTAAGTGTATGTAGACTATTTCAGTTTCAATATCACTTTATAATAATCATATATAGTTACTCATTACACCATTATACCCATCCTATTAAGATGGTGGTGGAAAATAGATTACACCACGGCGTGGAGACGGTATTCCGTACGTACGCACGTGCGGTGATTTCATTTTTTCCGTAGGATGGATAGAAGGTGAATTATGGTTGTTTCATATTTATTATAACATATCAGTATGTAAGTAATACTGATGTTATTACTTTGTCATGAAACAATTAAAGAAGAAGAAGTTGAAGAAGAAAGAAATTGAAAAGATCGGTAATGGATATTACCTATTCTTTGAAACGCCTCTTTAAATCCTCCACTTAGGGAACTAAGATTGGTCTTTGAAGAAGACCAGGACATCTAGGATTATTCTAGGGAAGTGGATAAGGGATTTTGTCAGGGGTTGGCCGAGCTTGAGTGCTCAAATTGGTGTGAGGATGAGGGGGAGGAGGTGTCCTTTTATAAGGGAGGAGAGGGGAACCTTAGGAATATCTCAAAATATTATTTTATATTAAAGTCAAAATCGGTTTATAATGGTTCCAAAGGGTCTTATTTCTAATCTAATGTGGTTATGGGTCGAAATCCTATCAACCAATAGGATTTATACAAGTTTAGGTTATTATTTTAACCTTATCAATTAGATTTAACTCTAAGTTAAATAATTTAACTTTTACCGTGTCTTTTTGTTTTCTTACACTATATGGTTAATACTCTTACTATAACATGCCAAAAGAACCCCAAATTGTTTATTATTAATATATATATCCTTATATAAGTCATTTGGCCGAACCTTAGATTTTTAGGAATAAACTAACAATTAATAATATAATATTTGATTTAAAAACTATTTTGTGTCAATTTTGACACTATTTGATATATGATTTTTTTGAAAGTCATAAAGAATTATATTTTAAAACAAAGTTGATTAAATCAACACTAATATATCATATTAACCAAGAAAATTAGTTTAATTCATAAAAAGTCTCAAATTACATTTAATTTGGTGTTTATAACATCAATTATGTCAATATTTCATTAATAAGATAATTACTGCATCATCATTGTGTCATAAATAAATTAACTTATTTAATGTCTAAAAATTACAAATAAACTTCCATTATATAGGAAATCTTTTTAGATTTCTAATGAATATTTATAGTCGAATTTATCTTATGTATAACCCCATATTAAAAATGATTTACTTATTAAACTTTGATTTTAACTATTTTAACTATTCATTAAATAAAATTAAATTAAATGTCATAATCTAATCCAACTGGACCTAAATGGTCATATTATATTCATAAGGTTGTTTTTGGTCGAATTACACTTATCCAATAGAATTAGGACATGTGTTAGGGTAATAGTAATATCATATTTACCCTTAGTTACCCTATTTACTATTAACCGCTGTAAAAAAAGTAAAAAGTTACTATTCACCAAAAAATTATTTTTATCTCATTGAACCAAAATTTACTTACTGATATCAACCGTGTTTGTCGTATTTTAAAAATTCCATTCACAGAAGCGGTAAAATTATGTTTTATGCAAAATTCAGTTTTTAACCTACCACTTAGTGGTTTCACTATTCATCAAAAATTGATGTTTTTCAGAAAAATGCCAAAATTTCACCCTAAGCTATATTTGATATTCCAAATTCAAAAATGATTTCTATTTTACAAAATTCCCAACATATAACTTGCATTAATTACTTTTATAATTAATTTCCGTTGTCACAACAAATAGCGTGGTTTTAAGAGATAATAACTATCAAAAGATTGACAATTGTTTATAACTGGTTTAAATGTGAAATTACATCCAATGACCAACATTGTATTAAATTGTAAAAATATATTCTAAATATACTTTAAAAACAATCAAATTAATAATTTATCACTATTAATTATTTCGATTAAAAAATTTGTTTTTAATTAAAATTTAGTAATTTTCACTATTTATCAGAATATGAAAGTTATCCGAAAAGTACCAAAATTTCACCTTAGGATAAATTCGATACTCCAAATCCATAAATGAAGTCCATTTTGAAAAATAAAATTTAAAAAATTTCAAAAAGTGGTTATTACTATTCATAATGGCTAGTTTTAATAATATCTTAATAGCATATCGTTGTTTAGCGAAACTTGGTGTTGGGTACAACACACGCTATCGTGGAAGGTCGCGATTGCGTGTAATTCAAGCCAGGTCAGAGATGTGTGTTGTGAAAGCTCCTTTTGGTGTAGCGTATAACACAAGACATTAATTAAATTAAAAATAATATTTTTCATAAAATCTCGGGGTGTTACATTCTACCCCCCTTAAAATGAATTTCGCCCTCGAAATTCGTCGGGGTTATAAATGGTTTACTATTAGAAAGTTTCTTTAATCGAAACCCACATCGTAAAAAGGAATACCAAACCCAATATTTAAAAAAAAGTATGAAACTTAACAGTTAACCAAATAAACTAATCACTGGGTTTCCACATAGGTGAAAATATGGATATGGAAGAGAAATCTAACCATCATGATCTGATGGAGAGTGGTAGAGAACATGGCTATGGAAAAACTAGAAATCACAAATCCATCAATTTGTGATGATCTAAGGTACCATATGATTAATCAGATATAAGAGCACCAGGACAACATTTTTGGTTTTCAAGATCATTTCCCAAAAGTTGATGAAATTGGAATTAGAAGAAATACTTTCGTGATTTTGGTATAGTCTCACTGTTTGTCGTTCTTTGGAAAATTTCTACTCCATCTCTAAAATAAATGAAGTTGAATTTGTCATTCGTGATGTGTTAGCAGATCATGTGATAGAATGATGGGTCATTCCATCTGTCTCAAAAGGTTAGAAAAGTTATCAAAAAATACATAAGTCCATCTATAGTAAGATTAATGATATATGGTTCCTGAAATGAACTTATACTCCATATATCATACTGCTTAATATAATAAAACTAGTTTCTACTAAACAGGGACTTCCTGTAGGCCAGTGGAAGGCGATAAAGGCCAGTCGCACTTCGGTTGTGGGTTCGATTCCCACATTCTTGTCCGACGCGATGGGTTGTCGCCCGTCCTATACGTTGTCCTTTTTCTAAAACTACATTACTATAACATCCCATCAATAATATCGAAAATCTTCTATCCTTAAACAATACTAACTTATGTCCAACATAATCCATTCTAATCTTTAGGCTTATCCATAATACTTCAGTCCACTCTCATAATATAGTGAAAACGATTACCAGAGATTTAATACTGTCGTTGATCCCCATATATCATAAGATATGTCTTGTTGGTCACATTCCAAACATTCAAAGGCATTAATCACGTATTCTCTTGAATACCCATTGTACCTTAGTGAAAACATGAATGCAGTTAAAAGTTAACTCTTTCCACATACCAAAATCCGAAAATTCTATATACTCAAACCATCATATAACCTTCTCCTTATATCAGTCATGAGCTCATGAATACAATCAAATACCTCATTATCTTATTATTCCTTCATTATGTGCATATCATCTACTTTCCAAAAAATATCTAAATAACATTTCATGGTTACTAGTACCATTAATCATACACTTTAAAAACATAGGAAAGACAATAGTGTAACAATCCTTAGATGTCTCTTTATTCCACAGTACCATGAGATTACTTATACAATATTACACTTGATAAACATGTAATCATTCCACTACCTTCTTAAACCATTGACCGAGATTCAACAATTCTTTTATCTCACATATCATTTGTAGTCTCTTCATCATCATCAACATAAATACTTCCCATACGACCATACTGATTCTCTTCATTAGACTTTCCCTTAGGGCATTGGTTTGCATAATGCCCGTACATTCCACATTTAAAACATTTAACCATTGTTGATGTCGTAGCAATACCAATATCCTCATCCATGGTGTTAACTGCACCTTTTCCTTTTCACTTACTTGCTTTGTGTCCTTCTTTTCCACACCCAAAAACATCTTCCAGTTCCTTTGAAACATTCTCCTTGATGCCTCTTCCCACATTATTTACATAGGGGAAATTGAACTTTCTTTCCTCTATGATCATCATGAAACTCCATCTTTCTCTTATTAGCCGAGTCAGGAAACTTACCAAATTTTACTTTATTGATCATATTATGAGATTGCTGATTTGGCATAATAATGATGTTTGGACTTCCAAATCCCATTTCATTATGAATAATATCATTCCATTGTCCATCATATTCTCCATTATCGTGAATCATCTTGTTTCCAGCCATTTTCTAAAACCCAAAAAGAATAGTGTGAGAGGAAAAAATCATGCTAGGGGAAAACAACATAATAAAGGGGGATTACCTTCAATATCTAACATCTTAGGTTTAATTCTATGATAGTTAGCTTAATTCTAGTACTATAACCTATACGTATACTTAACCTTAGGGATATCCCTTGACATACCTTAGAAATATCTCTAGATATCTCACTATCGTTTTCGCATCCTAGTTTCCAAAGGTTGACTAAACCTTTCCTCTGATACCCACTGTAGAGACCCGTATCTTGACGTACATGTACATTACATTACATTTGCGGAATACTTAGTACATTACAAAAACACACACACAAGGACCGTAATAGTTTAGTGTCTTTGGAAACTCGGAATATAATCTTCTAATCGTGGTGAAAGATCTTCAACATCTCCCATAAAGATCTTACTTTTTTTACCTAAAACCTTTCTTTATATCCTGGGGAAAAGAAAACATAAAAGGGTGAGCTCAAATGCTCAGTAAGGGTAAACAAAAGAAATATCAATCACATCATATTCATAAGAACATAACATTTTGGAAATCATAACCTGCAAAGAGAGCATAATTTCATAACATGGGATAAATCATGGCAGTGAAATGTAATCACACTAATCATAACTTAAAACATGAAACTTTGTGGCATTCACACATAATCATATAGAATCATTTCTTGTTAGTCAAGACTCATTTCCAAGACTATCTTAGTGGACAAAGTCCCTTTCTGAATCGAGTAACCCTCGTTTCAGTCCTGTTTCACTGAACCGGTATAACCTACCATTCCAGCCATGTCTATCTCATGAGATATAAAATCTTTACCCAATGCATTGTAGGGAGATATAGGTCACACCCATCTCATAATGATACCATTATTATGTGTGCCACAAAATCATAAATCATACATCATTGCATAACCCATGTAATACAAATGGGAATCTTAAACATCCTGACATCATAAAACAATTCATATAAGATAAAGGAATTCATAAAAATAATTCCATCACAACATAATCAAATCAATGTAATAATAGGGATAAAAACAAAACCCTTTATTATCTTATATAGAAAATAATTTTGATAAAACACTTGAACTCCATTCTTGAGGAAAATATCATTTCAACTTCAAAAACACTTTTCCTTTCTTAACACGTCGTACAATTATAAACTAAAAGAATTTGATTAAAAATAAACTTGAAAACTTGTAAAGGAAGCTTCTTGGAAATAATTTTTTAAAAATCCATTCATGCTATATAAGTTAAAAAAAACATTCTTTGTACATTTGTCGGAAAAGTCAAAAAGTACCTCGTACGAAAAAACGACAAAAGATTCCTTTCATATTCTTTACTAAAAACTCACCGAAGGGTAAAATTGGATTTAAACAATTGTAATTGGATGGAAATAATATTAAATATTCAGGAAACATGGATGTGGATGATAAAATACACCCTAGTAAATACTAAAGTATAAACAATCTCGGATAAAAATGAGATTGTGATATTTCCCTTACCTTAGGACTGACTTGCTTTGTAAGTGTCCGAACCTCCTGTATAATGATTTAAATAATGTTATTGACTTCTTCCAGAATCATATTCATTGTTATTATACCATATATGGTCCACTTATGACGTTATATTACTTGTTCTTTTGTAAATTCATGTTAAAGTAGCGTTTTGGGTAAAATCGTCTCATTTGTCGTTCGTGTTTTTAACTTGTAATTATTAATATGATTACTTGGATCATGATTAATTATATCCAGAATGTAAAACATGATTTATATATATATTCAGAATATATATATATATATATAATATCGATAAATGGAATGAAATACACCGTTCATGGAGACGGTAGTCCGTACGTACGCATGAACGCTGTTTTCATTTCCTTATTGAAGTGAATGGAATTAAGTAGATGACATACATATAAATTTACATAAATCCAGTATCATTATTATGTAATATATTTCATTAGTACTTATTATATATACTTTATAATCATTCATGAATGGTTAATCATTGAGAATGAATCTCATCGCTTCGTGGAGACGGTAGTCCGTACGTACGCACGAGCGATGATATCGTTCCCATGGTCGTGGAATTGTGTTTAAGTGTATGTAGACTATTTCAGTATCAATATCACTTTATAATAATAATATATAGTTACTCATTACACCATTATACCCATCCTATTAAGGTGGTGGTGGAAAATAGATTACACCACGGCGTGGAGACGGTATTCCGTACGTACGCACGCGCGGTGATTTCATTTTTTCCGTAGGATGGATAGAAGGTGAATTAGGCTTGTTTCATATTTATAATGACATATAATTATGTAATTAATACTGATGTTATTACTTTGTCATGAAACAATTAAAGAAGAAGAAGTTGAAGAAGAATGAAATTGAAAAGATCGGTAATGGATATTACCTCTTCTTTGAAACGCCTCTTTGAATCCTCCACTTAGGGAACTAAGATTGGTCTTTGAAGAAGACCAGGACCTCTAGGATTATTCTAGGGAAGTGTATAAGGGATTTTGGCAGGGTTTGGCCGAGCTTGAGTGCTCAAATTGGTGTGAGGAGGAGGGGAGGAGGTGTCCTTTTATAAGGGAGGAGAGGGGCACCTTAGGAATATCTCAAAATATTATTTTATATTAAAGTCAAAATCGGTTTATAATGGTTCCAAAGGGTCATATTTCGAAGCTAAAGTGGGGATGGGTCGGAATCCTATCAAACAATAGGATTTAGACAAGTTTAGGTTATTATTTTAACCTTATCAATTAGATTTAACTCTAAGTTAAATAATTTAACTTTTACCGTGTCTTTTTGTTTTCATACACTATATGGTTAATACTCTTACTATAACATTCCAAACGAACCCCAAATTGTTTATTATTAATATATATATCCTTATCTAAGTCATTTGGCCGAACCGTAGATTTTAAGGAATAAAATAACAATTAATAATATTTTATTTTATTTAAAAACTATTTTGTGTCAATTTTGACACTATTTGATATATGATTTTTGTGAAAGTCATAACATAATTATATGTTCAAACCAAGTTGATTAAATCAACACTAATATTTCATATTGACCTATAAAATTAGTGTAATTCATAAAAAGTCTCAAATTACATTTATTTTGGTGTTTATAACATCAATTATGTCAATATTTCATTAATAAGATAATTACTGCATCATCATTGTGTCATAAATAAATTAATTTATTTAATGTCTAAAAATTAAAAATAAACTACCATTATATAGGAAATCGTTTTAGCTTTCTAATGAATATTTATAGTCGAATTTATCTTATGTATAACCCCATATTAAAAATGATTTACTTATTAAACTTTGATTTTAACTATTTTAACTATTCATTAAATAAAATAATATTAAATGTCATAATCTAATCCAACTAGACCTAAATTTTCATATTATATTCATAAGGTTGTTTTCGGTCGAATTACACTTATCGAATAGAATTATGACATGTGTTAGGGTAATATTAATATCATATTTACCCTTAGTTACCCTATTTACTATTAACCGCGGTAAAAAAAGTAAAAAGTTACTATTCACCAAAAAAATTATTTTTATCTCATTGAACCACATTTTACATACTGATATCAACCATGTCTGTCGGATTTTTGAAATTCCATCCACAAAAGCGGGAAAATTATGTTTGATGCAAAATTCAGTTTTTAACCTACCACTTAATGGTTTCACTACTCATCAAAAATTGAAGTTTTTCAGAAAAATTCCAAAATTTCACCCTAAGCTATAATTGATATTCCTAATTCAAAGATTATTTCTATTTTACAAAATTCCCAACATATAAGTTGCATTAATTAATTTTATAATTAATTTCCGCTGTCACAACAAATAGCGTGTTTTTAAGAGATAATAACTATCAAAAGATTGACACTTGTTTATATTGGTTTAAATGTGAAAGTACATCCAATGACCAACATTGTATTAAATTGTGAAAATATATTCTAAATATACTTTAAAACCACTCAAATTAATAATTTATCTCTATTAATTATTTTGATTAAAAAAGTTGTTTTTAATTAAAATTTAGTAATTTTCACTATTTATTAGAATATGAAAGTTATCCGAAAAGTACAAAAATTTCACCTTATGCTAAATTCGATAATTTGAATCCATAAATTTAGTCCATTTTGAAAAATCAAATTTAAAAAATTTCAAAAATTTGTTATTACTATTCATAACGGGTAGTTTTAATAATATCTTAATAGCATATCGTTGTTTAGCGAAACATGGTGTTGCGTACAACACACGCTATCGTGGAAGGTCGCGATTGCGTGTAATTCAAGCCAGGTCAGAGATGTGTGTTGTGAAAGCTCCTTTTGGTGTAGCGTATAACACAAGACATTAATGAAATTAAAAAAGAATATTTTTCATAAAATCTTGGGGTGTTACATTAACCTTTAATGACTCGGGAATCCCAATGAAACTGAACTTTCTCTCAATATTATGTAACCACTCCTCCGCCTCAAGTGGATCTTCTTGATGATTAAACAGGGGCGAGTTCAACTTCTGGAATTCCAGAACATAGTCTATGGGCTGATCAACTGGAGGATTCTTTAGGGGTGCACCATCTAAAGCTACACCATGGGAATCCATCAAACCATTGTGGGGGTGAACACTAAGGAACAAAGAAACAAAGAACATAATCAAAACATGGTCATTGCCATTTCAAATACCAAAATAACACTTTTCACAACGATTTTCAGAAATAATGAAAACTCAAACGATTCACTAGGGGAAACTAGTGATGATGGGAGAATCGAACATATGGTTGGTGGCCATACGCCAGTCACACCATCATCACTGAGATCATTCTAGGGAAAAGTCCCTAGCTCCACATGGCTTGCCAGACCATGCGAGCTCACATAGGTCACTTGCCCGACTCCCATTTCATTTCCCAATATAAAACAAGTCAAAGGAACCATAAAGACACCAACAACCTAGACATCTCATGGTGACCCGAGGTTCGGAACGAAGAAGGGTTCACGATGTCCTTCTCGCCCGTATGCCTCGAGTCCCGACAATTTTTCTCCTTCTACCATGACAACCCCAAATAAAAATGGGTGCTTTGAAAAACAAGGTTCGCTCAGGAGTCGGCCTCCTCTGATACCATTTTTTCACGAACCAATACGGGTCGACCCTGAACCGGTCACCCGAGTCGGCCCGCGACATGACCCGAGAGGCGTTCCTGATCCTCCCAGGCTGGCGACAAGCAACAGGGCATCAAAGAGAGCAAGATGAAAGGATTTTTCCCAAATAAAATAAATAAAACAGTGGAAATAAAATAGAACAACACAAAGTAAACAAACAACACGAAAAGAAAGAACGACCAACAACAACAACTAACCTGACCATGACCAAAACTCCTCACGACTCCGAGAGTCACTCACCAGACCACAACCAAATCTCTCCCACAACAAGGGAGCTCATGTCAACCTGCAACATAAACTAAAAATAGGAAAACACTATAGGCGTGAGTATTAAAACTCAGTAGGTAGGCCCGACTAATTCTATTCCCAATGCACAATCCATTAAATAATGAATTTATAAATTCTAGGTTTGCACTAAATTATATTAAATATGGTTTCCACACACGCTTTCATTTTAAAAAAACAAGTAACAGTCCATTGCCCTTTTTAATTTAGAACAAGTTAAATGTTGAAAGGACTAGGTGAATTTCATTTTAAAAACATTTTTGTGGATAATTTAGAAATCCAAACATTAGTTGTTAGTCAAGAGGTAAATCACACACAATACACAACACACACTAAGGGAAATGAAAAAAAAAGTGGCACATAGGGGCCAGCTACCAAACTAGACCTCTCAATCATCTACCACATTCAAATAAACACTAAAGGGGACATGGGTCGAACCTAGGAGATCGTGAACAAACCAGAACATACTATACATGTCACTCATCCTGAAGGCATTCCCTAACTCGATGACGTCATAACGCCCTAACACCCAGCATAGCCCTGCATGGCCTAACCAAGGGGACCAATCCCCATAGCAGAAATAACTCAGTATTCCCCTGCTATAGGGCCACTAGCCAGTGCGTAATCTAAACTAGTGCATCAATCGTTCTTATAAGATTCACTCACTATGCCAGGTTCCCATGTCAACACAAGCAATAAAAGAGGGGTGCGTCCACAATGTAAATCAAGCAGGCACAATGCACTAACATCACATACAACTCATGCAATAAATGCACATAAAAGATCACTCCTGAATGGATTTTTTAAATAATTTATTCTATTAAAGTGCCAAACAGGACTTCACAATGTTTAAAACAAAACCTCATTTCTTGAGAAAACCCAAAACACTTGTTCAGAAGAATTCACTTATCTTTAAAACTAGAAGTATGTTTGAAATTCTGTGAATTATGTTTAAAGGCCAAATGGGCATTCTTTCAAAATTGAGTGTCCACCCGTCAAGAAAATATTCCATGTGTTTGGTATAAAATAAACAGCTCTTTTCACACTAAATAATTATTTAAAATTTTATTATCTAATATTATTTATCATTCATTAAAATTAATAAAACAACAAGAAATTAATAAATTATAAAGTTAATGGTGAGTGCAATGGGGGACCTACCTCGACTCGCAGTCGAAACACGATGACGCGACACGCCTCGAGCGGGCGCACAAGCATGCGCGGGCTGACAACTGCAATTTCACGGAATTACCTCACCAATGCGCTGCAACAGACACACAATAACAAAAATACATAAACACTAACTTAAAAAAACCAACCAAATAAACAACACAAAATAACTACCCCGACATATTTTCAAAACACAACTCGCACCATCCACATAATTTACTAAACCACTAACAAAAAGTATAAAGAAATTCCAAAGAGACCCCCATAACTTCACATAAACAAAACAGATTCGACAACCATTTATTTTAATCAAAATCACACAAACACACTACTGAGAAGAATACTCACCACTTTCATAGTTAAATAACTAATATAAAAAGTTATAAAAAGTTATTAAACAACTCAAGATTGGATTTCATAAAAACGCATGTCAAACCACATGAGTATGCTATAAGATATAAAACGCAAACTAAACTCATTTAAAGACTAAACATCGCACTGAACTAATTAATCAAACTCAATTATTTTAAAAACTACATTCGCACAAATTTTAATTAAACACAACATTCATTAAACCAATTATCAAAAATTCAAGCAAGAGAAAACGCAAACCTCACCTCGATGTGGAGAGGCGCTTGGCCAGAGCGGTTCTGCGATAGAAAAAACGACCAGCGTGGTGTTGTGGTGCGCATGAGAGGTCACCAACATCGTCAACAGTGATGCGAGGTGTTATGGTGCACTTGAAAGGTCACCAACGTCGTCAACAGTGACGCGAAGACTAGCGTGGCTGACGGCGGACCTGCAGGGGGGCTGGCCGGACAGCGGGGGCGAACTGGGGTGCACTAAAGGGTGTGGATGCTAGGGGGGAGTCGACCGGACAATGGGTGCGAGGTGGGGGCATGTCAGAAGGTGTGCCGCTGGTCAGCCCACGCTGGCGACGTGGTGTGCGCAGGGTGAGGGTGACGGCCTACTCTGTTGCTGGCCGGAGAGAAAGGGAATGGCACCGAAGGTGCGACAAGTGGTAAGGAGGTAGGCGGGTGTCGCAGAAGTCCGGTGAGTCAAGCAGGAGGACGCGGGATGGCTGGAAGCATAGGGCGTCGGCGGTGCATGCTGGGCAAGGGAACTTGGAGAGCAGGGGGCGTCGCTGCTAAGCTGGAGCACGCGACGGAGGAACGCGGAGTGGTCAACAGTTGCTGTCAAAGATGGAGCCACAGTCGTGCGAGTAGGGATTCCGCAGGAGAGGCTTCAGCAGGAGGAGAAAACATGTGGCTGCCAGAGCTGGGAGGTGGTGTTGGGAGGCGTTTCACTGCACATGGAGAAGGCCATGGGTGCGCCGAGGCAGGGGAGGCCAGACGGGGTGGCGCAGGTAGGAGGCTGGGGGATCATGCAGAGAAGGGAAGGCGAACTAGGGGGAGATGGAGGGAGGCACAATGCAGTAGGGGAGCTGTGTCGGGGCATCGCTGGCTGGATAGAGCTGCTGTTGTCGGTGCATGGTAGGAAAGGGAGTTGGCCAAAGGGAGACACGGTGGGGAGCTGCAATTCGAGCAGGAGGAGGCTAGCGCGCTAGGAGGTGGAAGAAGGGGAGAGAAAAAGTGGGTGGCGATGCTCAAGGGGGCTACGGGAGAATAAAAGAAACAAGAATGGGGATCTAGGGTTAGAGAGTAAATAAATACATAAAAAGAAAGAAAACGGAAAATAAAGGAATTAAGAAAAGAAAAATAATAATAATAATTAATAACAATAACTTTCATATATACTAATGATAACCCTAATAATAATAATATTAGTAACACACCAAATAATAACTACATCTTTAATAATAAAACAAAAAAAGCTAAAAAAATTATAACTTCAATAATAACAACTCTTTGACAATAATTCAATTTATTTCTATTCGGTCGATTCAAATACCGTAGTCGTATGGTACTTTGACTTATCGCATGACTTCCGCTAGTTGTGTAGTGTCCGCGCACCGACCTAATATAATAATAATAATAATAATAATAATAATAATAATAATAAAATTAATAACCATAAAAAAAATTCAAACAACACAATAAATCACAAAAATCACTCATTATAAATTTTCCTAAGGCAAGATGATCGTGTCGATGTCTAAGCGGCGCTGCGCGGGGTATCCAAAATGCGCTCCGCCCAGGTGCTAAGCGACGTCAGGTGAAAAATGCGCACTTTTAACATGACTCAAAAGTTTTTCATTCGGGACTCAACCCGAACCCCAACAAAATTTTAAAAAGGTCAAAAGAAACTATAAGATAAAATAAAAGGGGGAGCGGGGTGTGACAACATGTCACCTAATATTATTTATCTTGACACACCATCGGGAATGATGTCATATCACCTCTAGATATGTTTAGAGTGTATATTTATAGATTAAATCTATAGGAATATATGGAATTTAAGATTTTATAATTTACAATCTTTTATGTAATATTTAGTATGGATTGGTTGACTAGTTTTGAGGTGACATCGATCACTATCGAAGATGGGTGGCCTTTACCTCTCAAAATATAAAAAATCATACATCAACTAAATAATGGGATTTAAAAGAATAACAAAAGGGATTGGACCATATCTTTGTTAAGTCCATTATATTTTAGGTGGAATATATGATTATCCTGGAGGATCTGGATTCAATTTCATCATTCCTTTGTCAAGTTATTGATATTTATTATGATGTATTTATAGAAGACTTCTCAAGTCTCCCTATTAACATGAGGACTCATTTTGAGATTTAGCTATTGTCAGTAACACGACCTACATAAATTTGTGTTTTTAATATAGAATCGGAATAATTATAATATTTGAAGCTGCATCTTACAAATTTACAGGTTATAGGAATTATGAGATCAATCACTTATTTTCAGGGCGCTCCTGTTTCTTATATGAGTCTAATGAGAGACTTCAACTATGTGTGGTGTAAATGAAGTTGGAAATTCATATTGGAGGATAACTACAAATTAAGGAGGATTGATGATTTTTAACACTTGACGGGAACTAAATGGTTCCACATGATTCCCTTCAAGTTTTGATACCACCATCTTCCTATAAAATTAAATGATATTACAAATATGATGTTTATATGTAGGTATGGTCTGAATTGTTATCATTTCATGAATTTCTTGTGGATAATTTCTCTGGCATTTTTCAAGTCTATCATGGAGAAAATATAACATCCATATATTGACTAATTTTTCATTGTATTTTTTGATGATATTCTAGGATAATCACGATCCTCAAAGATACACGCTTTTTATATTGAGATAATTTTTAGTTCACATTGATAACATCACCATAATGAAATTATTTTTCAATGCCACTTTTAGAATCAATATATTTGTTTATTATTGTGTGTTATTTCCATGGTGGGTATATCTATTGATCTAAAGATGGTATATGAAGTAATTATTTTGAAAAAATTTATGAATTTTATCGAGCTCATGAGTTTCCATGGATTAATTATGTATTGTAGGTAGTTCATTCAGTATTTCCCCCATTTGGATGCACCTATGAAAGGTTTTGAAAAAATAATGGGGTGATGTTAGAGTGGAAATATGGGTTTTTATAGGACTTACTATCACTAAAGAGGAGATTTAAGTCAACTCATTTTATCCAACAAGATCCTATCATTAGATATATGATTTATTGTGATTTTTCAGGGTTTTTTTGTAGTTATTTTGATGTGATGAGATTTAATAGTTTCTTATGGGTATTGACATCTATGAAATCATGACTGTAATGGACCCACTCAAGATTTAGATACCAAGACAATGGTCCATGACATGAAGTGTGGGATACACTATCCTTTATTTGATAGATTTATCATTTATTTTAACCATAAAAGATTTAATTATATAACTCTCAGACCTCAATAATCACACTATGTGTCATCTCATTTCTCTGAGAATCTTCCGTGAAGTAAACTTATCCAAGAAAACATTGGATTTCACCTACATCATTTTTGATGGATAATTAGTTTGGTATCAGAAAGTATGATATGAATTGTGGGTTCAGTTCAATTCATATTACATGCATATCAGTTATTAATATTATAGATGCTAGCTTATTTTGTTTTACAATCCTTGGGAGGTCCCTCCATATTTGGGAGGGGATCACACATTGTAGCTCCTAGTAAAGGGAGGTCTCAATAAATCAATCTCGGGTATAGCATGTACTTCTCCTCAAGTGGATCATCATGTTATTGGGGAGCTAAGGTGGCAGACTTCCACCTAGAAGGAGGTGATACCAAGGAATTCAGATCTATGGGTTTAGGTTATTTTTTGTTACATAACATCGGATTTTGGTGTCAATCCTTCATCAAGGCTGGTCCTAAGTTTCTTAGGAGAGGATAATGGGATGGACGTGGGCCCTATTAACCCCCCCCCATGGAAAATTATTAGGATCTATTTACATTTCTCCCCAAGAGGTTATGTCCCATGAAAAAGTATGGAATGGTCCTTCTAGTTTTAACTGATCTACTAGTAGGGAGTTCGTGAAGATTAGGTTGCTAGTTTGCGTATTGTGAATAGCCCATGCCCAAATAGGTAATTAGAGTTGATAGAAATGGATCCAGTTGAGGGAAGGAAGCCTCCCTCTCCAACATTCATTGGAATTGCGAGAGTTTCTAGTGTTTCTATGAACCTTTTTGGGGTTTTTTGTGAAAATTAAAAATCAGAGGATAATGATAATGTGGAGTTAAATGGTTCTACCTCATAATTCTAGTCTTCAGTGTGCAAGTGGAAATTGTAGAATAGTATCTTTGATCCGCTTAAATAATTGGTAGAACACCCTTATGGATTCATATGAGACTATTCATTATAGTTGGAGGCCATGAAGATTAAAGGAATACTTAACCATAACTAATCGTCGTGTTATACGATCATATAGTAAATGATAAATCCCAAAAAAATAGATTTGTAACTACTACTAAAATCCAAAAATCTAAGGAGGATGTTGAATAAAAAAACATCCATATGATTCTAATCGTTATAATGAATAAATTCTAGAGTAACATTTCCTTATCGATGTCTTGTAGGAGGATGCACATAGAATGTTCAAAAGAATGATGTGTGCTGATTTGATTGATGAACAATATTCATGGATTTAAAAACTGAATAGGATTTTGAAAAAAAATTCAATTAGGGGAAACCAAACCTAAGTTATAATGCATAGACAAGGTATAGGATTAAATTCCACTTCCAGTATCTCATCACAGACAACCCAGATATGGAAGTTACCATCATTGAATGATGTATATTCTAGGTAAAGGATTCTGATTGCATCAATTTTTCCATGAATAGACTGAAAATTTCATATGATATTTGAATTTATCTATATTTTGAACCTAGTAGGCTTCACAATTTCCCTTAAAATATGTTTCCGGAATAAAAATATTTTATTTGGAGTTGATATATTTTAGTTTATCTTCCCTGAGTGAGACATGAATCATTAGAAGATGTGTAGTTTTCAGTACTTGAAGAAATTTCTATTCTTTATAGCATGTTCTCCTGATAAGGGAAAAATGGTTTCATATTTTCTCAATAATAAGAAATATGATAATGGAGATAGATCATCAAAATAAAATTGGATGTTGATGATCTTCTTAAAAAATTGGTCAACGTGTATATTTAGGTACCACATGGTGGTGGCCTACACTCCCTTAGTCATCACCTATACCTTAGGGGTAAAGGTGAAATCCAACATTTAGTCTAATAGTTAATGTTTAGTTATGTGTGAATAGATTATTGCAAATAATCTTTTTATGTGACAATATTGGGACACTGAATATGTGATATATTTCCATGGTAGGTTTTGGTTCCAACATATATGATAGAAAATATTATGAGATTCTCTTACGTATCATAATAGGAATTGAACACCGGGTTTACTAATATATATTATTATATTAGATGGAGTTTCAATGTCCATGTTTGAAGAAGTATATTGGTAGATTTGTCTCTAATTTTTTTAGTAATCACAGGATTAAGACTGATTGTTACTGAATAAGTGGTTTTTTTAACCACCACTTATGGCCATGTTGAAGTAGGATTATGTAATGATGAAAATTGATATACTATTTCCTATAACCAAAAATGGTCACTATAATCTATGGGTTATAATTTATCGGCTGACACATGTGGAAATTACTTATGGATACGAGTGTCTCATTCTATAGATAGGTTTGGAAAACACTATTTTTGACAGATAAATTGCGAAAATGGTGTTCCTTGGAGCATCATATCACACTGAGATGGTTATTTAATTTCACAATATAATAATGTCTTACAGAATGTTATGGGGAATCAGATCTATATAATAATGGGTATTCAATATGGATGATCTATATATTATATTTATTCCTTATGAATGTATCAAGAATTTAAATTACTCTTGATATTATCATCCAACATTGGAATAATTTCTATAAAATTATATATACCAATCCTTAAGTTTTATAGAACCATTTGTAGATATTTTTTCAGTCATTTTATTCACTACATTGTTGTAAGATGATAGGCGATTCATTGGATTCCCAGAAGATTAATGTCACAGAGATCCTTAAATGGGTCCTTTGATTCACAAATGATTGGTTACCACATGGAGAAGATGGTTGTCAGTTTCTGACCCGATATGATGACACATGTAGTTCTCTAAGGGAGATTAGGTCTTCTTAAATATGTAACCATGGTTAGTACATTTATATTTTTTATTAATATCAGAAACAACTGTTAAAAATATAATTTCATGAAATATTTCTCTTTAAATAATAGGATTTATATGATTGATTTTTCTACACAAAATACTGAGTTTAGAAGAACTAAGTAATATTATTAAAAAATGATATTTTTATTATCTAGTAGATATTATATTGGTGGTAATGAATATTAATGAATAAATTACTAAATAATTATTGTCTTGAAATTTATAAAATTAATTCATTAGTTATCAAATGATTATAATTAAATACAAAAATTATTATAAAATAAATATTCTATTTTTTCTTAAAAGATGTTTTTATTCATGAAATGAATTTTTATATTAAATTTTTAATTTGGCCGCATAGTTGAATGGTTTTAATTCAATTTAACCTTGATCAATGTATTTACACATTCAAAAAAATTATTCATATCATAGTAAAAGAATAAATCTAGTTTTATATTTCAAAATTATTTTTCTAACAAGTTGTTTTGTCATATATTGTTTATTTAATATAAAAATAATTTCATTCATTTATTGGTCTTGAATAATATAGTATTATATTAATATTTGGAACCTATAATTTCAAATTGGTTAAATATGACCCTTTTATTTTTCGTCAAAATGAATTGTAACCGTGGTAATATTTTCTATCTTAATACATTGTAAATAGGGTTAATAAATTATAAATGTAAGTTATAAAACCGTAATTTTCCAACTTAATTATTATTGGATGATGTTAATTAGACCCATATAACCTTAGGCATTAATATAATTTTTATTTTTAACATATTTTCATGAAAATTTCTCATATATTATTTAAGTCAAATAATTTTACATAATTTTATACTATTTGTTTTAAATATCATTTATGTGATCACATCAAGAAAAATAGTTAAAAATAAATATCAATGTTATTTTTGTGTACAATTAAATTATATTAATTATGAGAATTTATTTATAATTTATAGGTTTTATACAATTCTATAAATTCTCACACAACTAGAATACAATATTTATTCAATTAATATAAAAAATAAAATTAATGATATTGAAAATATCAAACGTGATATAGTTTGAGTAATTTATTCTGTTAAACAAATTTTGTTGGTGATAATAAAATATTACTATTATTTTAAATTATTTATTTCTTATTAAAAAATTTTCTTTTTGTCTTCTATGCCATATAAAATGAATAGTTTTAAAATTACCAATATAGATATTTTATCAAAATAATACAGTATCATATTATATAAAAATAATAAAAATCATAGAATAAGACATGGTGAATATGATATGCTTAAAATTTTCATAAAATTTCCATTTATTAGATTATTTCCACCTTATAAGTAAAAATTATAACATGTTAGTACTGATGTTTTTTTTCATAAATATAGATAGAAGTTGCTGACTAAGGGATCATGAAAACGATAATGATCAAAGTTACCCAAAACCATGTATAAATTCTACTAAATGGTTCTAATATAATAATATAGTATCTTATATACAAATAAATTCCCACTTATAAGCATTTTTCATTAAAATGACATTATTATAATTTAATTTTTAGTTAAATTTAAAATGACCGCCTCACCTAAATTATAATATATAACTTACTCCCTCACTAATATACACCACATAGATCCATATATATCAATCAGTGTCTTCAAATATCTCATATAAATTTTATTAGACTTATCCTAGACAGTTTTTTCTTCCCAACCATTAATGGATATCTAAAGGAATGTTTTCAACTAAGAGGTAATTTCTGTAATTGATCACTTCCTTTTCTACTCTTATTTACTTCATTAAAACATATAGTATGAATATTAAAATAATATTAATCAATATATTAAATATAATAATATTTTTTTAATATTATTAAAACAATATTATAAACTCTCTTTCCCTTCATAGGCATCATGAATGTATCGGTCGTGCAATATACGACTTACTGCCTCTATATAGTGATACAATTCATTTCTCATAACAATATTTTATGGATGGCTATTATGATTTCTTTAATGTTAATATATTATGTTTATGGAATAATTATATTTTTTTAATGATAAAATAATGTCATCCTTTATAGAGTCCGATTCAATGGTAAATGATAACATCATTTCTGAGTATATATGGACTTCCACCTCCATGAAGGGATGTGATTCATTTTTCATTTATATTGTAATTGGATGGTAAAAATTATGAATTTGATTAATATATATGATATAAATGATATAATAATGATATTATAATGGGGAAATAATATTTTCTTTTCTTTATTCCCTTCCATTGAAAAATGAAAACAACATTGATGAATTTAAACACCATTCCATCTTTTGGAATAGTGGAATTCTTTTTTCTATCTATAAATTTATATATTACAAAAAATATTTATATAATCGGTATATATGATATTTATTTTTTGTGTAGTATTATGGAGTATATTGAAAAAAAAAATACATTTACAATAATATAAACTAATGAGATGAATTACTCATGATAAACGAAAATAATAATTCAAAAAACTGACAATTTTGAAAAAGAATTATTCATAAAGGGAGTTTTTAATGGTAATAAATGGATATTATAAGATATTGTTTCTATGGAAATAAATTTGGAATAAAATAATAATAAATTAAAAATTTATTAAATATGGGTTTATAATTCATTCCGAACTAGTTTCACTTACGGTATGGGGTTTAATGTTAAAATCCCATTGTTTATATATATTGTTAATAATTTTTTCCTGATAATAAATTAAAATGAATAACCACCCATGATACTCATTAATTTTTTTTCACATATTCTTATTCAAAATACATGTTTTCATTTTGTCTCATGAGATAAAAAATATGTTTTAAGAAATATAGACATTATTTACTGCTTTCATCTTAATAAAATCATTTTCTTCAATATCCATGTTTTCTAAAAATGATAAGAATAATCTTTTATAATATTATCGAATGATTTTTTAAATTAATTTATAGAATTGTTTTATATATATACCCTAGACTTTTACACACGTTATTAAATGATTTTATGACTAATTAACAATCAAATTACAATTCAAATGTCATAAAATCTACTGTCTTTTGATGATTAGGTACATAAATATAAAAATAAGTAAATTGAATAAAAATATATGTTATAATCACCAATAAAGAAATATTATCTTCCATTGAGTTCTTATATCTTCACAGTATAACTTGGGTAATATAAGAATAAAAGGGGTGAGCTAAAAATCCCAGTAAGTGTGTAAGCATAGGAATAATGTAAATCACATGGGTTAAAATGCATAACATTAGAAACTATAAAGGGATGATTCGTGAATAAAAATAAAGAATAATATCATGTAGAAAATTGGAATATGTAATAATGAAATCATAGTAATTTGGAAACAACAGAAAACATGGTATAATCATGAGTCAAGACTAACTACAAAGACCTTTTCATATGGAGATCAAAGTCCCATAATGTAATGAGGTTCAATCCATGTCACAACATGGAATATCATGAGACTAAAAATTACCCAATTCATTCGAGCACTATATTGGAACACCCATAATAACATGTTCCTATATATGTGTGTCACATGAATAATCAAGCATAAGGGTTTCCCATTGAAAGAATTGGGTTTCATAATCATATAATAAGTCATAAAAAAGGAATATCATAATGGTGTAAATGAAAATTTTGATTAAAATAATACATGGACATTAATAAGGTACAATATTCTCAGATGAAGATAATTTATATCAATATGAAGTAAAAACATCTAAATAGAGTGTTTAAGACCCATTAGAAATGAAACATTTTATTACGGTTTAAGAAAAATATTAAAGATTTCTGAAAGAAGACATTAATATTTGTTTCCATTAAACCATAAATAAACTAGGATATATTTTTATAATGTAATAAGTGATTATATAATAATAATAATGGTTTCTTAAAATAATTGTGGAGTGCACTTGAAAATGGGTAGGAAGTCATGAAGTCTTCCTTAACAGGGCATGCTAATCACGAAGATATCAGAAGATAAATGTTTATAACATGTATTTCCCTATCAAATAAAGACACCTAGAGGTAGTTAAATGTGTTTGGACCAAATAAAAATAATTTAGGATAAATAAATAATAAAAATTCAGAATTAAAATGTGGAAATGAGAGAGAATGTGTAACCTAAAAAAATTAGGCTTCGGAATGAATCCCTTACCATATGTCCAAAAGTATTCTATACATGAAAATAGTGTCATGGATAATAAAATTTAATCCATTAAATAATTAATTAATTTTTATCACCCTTTTATAATATATATTATAATTTTAATACATTAACATATGGCCTAGATTGGATTTATATGATAAAATTTCAACGTTCGAGAGTGTTTGTTTCATTGGATTTCATGATTAGTTTACTTTTATAAATGTATGAAATAATAGGAAAATAAATATAGATATCCAAAAATTAATTTATATGGTATTAATGAAAATATAGAATATGAAATGGTTTGATAATTAATTAGGTAATTTTGGTTTAGGATAAATCATTTTATAGAAGGTATGTAATAATTTTTTAGATTTTTTTGGAGGACTATTTATTATCAAAAATTAGTTTTGTTTAAAAATTAATTATTGTGAAGAAAAGTTACATTCCAAAAAGAGGTTTATGAAATAGATTATGAAATTTGTATCAACCATTATAATGGTTTTCTTCTGGGCCTTAAATAAGGTAGTGGAAAATGATAAAATTTCCTTTTAGAAGGTGATAAATCAACACCTCGTAGACGATATTTTCATTTTTTAGAATATAAGGTAGAGGATAAGAGATGTGATGGTTAATTTTCCATTAAAATATTAACATTATAGTATATATAGGATAATGGATTTATAATTCGTGTTTTTCTAGATGAGGAGGGGTGTTTATATGAAAATAAATGAAAGAAAAAAAATATTAAAAGAGAAAGATGATATTTCCTCATGAATTCTTCTCCTTGAGGACCACCTTAGGGAAAATGGTTTTGGTAGTTTAATAGGGAAAAAATCATAAAAATGGGAAAAATACATGGTATGATTATTAGGTTAAAAATGGATAATATTCACGGATCAAGTGATGTGAGGCTAAGAGGCGATGAAGGGTGTTATTTATAGTTGCTGAAAGGGCTGTTTTCTTATTATTTTATTCATTAGTTTATTATTTTTCTTCAAGTCAAGGAATAGTTTGATAATTTTCACTAAATATATTAAAATAATGAATGATAGTTTGAGATTGTGTGTTTACATCAGCCATACATCATCCATGAATCAATAATTCTTTTATTTAGTTTTTATCAGAAAATATAGCATTTTACTATTCAATAAAAATTCAAATATTATAGAAAAATATGAAAAATTCACCACAACCATTTATTGATATGTAAAATTCAAAAGTGAACTCAATTTTATGAAAATAATTTCCTTAATATAATAAAGTTATTTTTTTTTAAATACACATTTACTTGGAAAATATTGATTTCATAATTATAACTACCTCCATAACACATTGAAAAATTAATTGAGGTCGCATAAAATTATCTTACAATAATAATACAATAAAATATTAATTTATGAATACTTTTTTTGAAAATAAATTTAATTTTTTGTCATTATATTATTTAAATGAATTGAAAATTAAAATTTATAAAAATTGCAATACTCAAATAACAATTTCTAAAAAATTTATTCACTTGTCATATTATATAATTTTATCTTATCAAAATTTATAAGATGCCTAAATATTAATTATAAATTATTGGGTGATGTTAATATTATATTGTCTGGATTACTATTCTTAATGGTCACATTACTATTCCAATGGTCAAGTTACCATTCCATCGATACAGGTTCATTAATTTATAGAAGTTCCTCTTATTCTATTCATTCTTCATTTATAATGATGGTATTGTGCTATCTAGGTGGTGTTATGTAATTTATAATATATAGAATTATTATAAGAAGTTATTTTCCATTGATTTTGTTTTGGGTTGTTAAATTCTTCACCCCTTATGAAACATTACCCTCGAAATTTCATTTTACAAACCAAGGGGAACCCGTTGTAGGGTACTTATCCTTCATTTTATCATCTGGTTCTCATTTTGTCTCTTCATACATATGGTTCCTCCATTGTACATTTAATAGGTGAGTGGTATTATTTAATAGAACAGTGTCATTACAATACAAGATCTCCACTTTATACTCCTCATGAGAGAGATAATTTTCCAACTTTACCACGTCTAGGTTGAGAACATGTGTGGGATTTAGTATGTACTACCTCAATAAGGATATATAGAATACATCGTATACATAAGACATGGTTGGTGGAAGTGATAATCGATAGGCCACAACTCCAATAATATCATGATCCTTCAAGTGGATGATGTACCTGGGACTTATATTTACATTATTCTCAAATATCATTACCATAATACATGGAGATATTTTAAGGAATACCATGTACACAAAATTAATGTAAGGGCCTCATCAATGATTGTCTGCATTGCTCTATTGTGGGAATTAGGCTACCTTGATGTTTTTCTAAAGGAAATTCAACTTATACACAATTTTGTTGACTATTTCAGGTCCTAGCAACAAATGATCACAACATTTAACATAGAATATTGGTGTTCAACATCTTTTTCCCACAAATGGATTCATATTAATATGGTTTGATGCTCGAGTGGATGATTTTCTTAATGAATTTAGAAATATGAATAGGTTTCTCCCATCCTATTGTTATGTCTATAAATCATTATTTTAACAAATCTTTATGTGTTTTAACACTCTATTCATATTTTCCATCTGTTTGAGGTTGATATGCCCTTATAAAGTTCAACTAAGTCTTTAGATAAATTCGGTGCCTATTCTAGATTACGGAGGTATATCTTAGATCTCAATATAATACAATCAATAGTGGTACCCCATGAAGACACAAAACAGTTCTGATTTATATCAATGGAATTTGATCTAGTTATAATTCCCCTTGAATTTTGATAAAGCGAGCTATCTTTTATAGATGATACACAATAAAACATATAGAATTGTTTCTTCTATATGTATTCATAAGTCCGGAAACAAATTCCATGGTGATTTTTCCATTTATATTAAGGTATAATTCATGTTTTCATTATCCCCTGACAAATTTTCTTATCATCTTTCTCTTTTTTTAAAACCAATAACTTTTTTGTATATTTAGTGATCTTATTTTCCATATACTCCAATCAATAGTTCTCTGGGAGATCGTGATTCCTCTTTGTAATCCATGTGTTTATAGAGATGGTTGATCTATATTCTTAACTCAGAATATCATTATTTATATCTATATTAGACTATACACATATTTGTGAATGAAATATTACAACTCCTTCATCGTTAATTTTGATGCCTGATGATTTCTCCATTCTCATGTCCTCCACCTTATTTTGAATTTCCACATCATTTAATTGAGCATCCATTACTTCATCCATAAGGGAAAGTTTATCAATAAATTGAGAAATGATTGATGAGGTCACTTCCATAATTATTCCCATGTCTATCCTTTGAAGTTCTAAGAATATTGATTCCTTCACAATTATCATCATCGATAATTTGAAAAAAAAAATCTACTTAGAGCTTATGCTGCCTTATTTTATTTTCCATGATTGTAGTGGAATGATCGGTCATAATCCTTGATGAGATCTAACAATATTTCCTAGCACATATTAATCTCCTTGAATGACAATACAAATTTTAAGCTCTTATGATCTGTATATATCTCACACTTCTCCCCATATAAATATTTCCACCATATTTTCAACACAAACATAATAGATTCTAACTCCAAATAATGTGTGGGATAGTTATTCACATGATATTTCAGATTCCATGAGCTATAGGCTATCAAATTATCATTTTTTATCATTATATATTCTAATAAATACTTTAGTTAAATATGGTACACCAAAAATTGTTCCCCACTTATCAGTAGTGTGAGAGCTAGTGTAGTGACAAACTATTTTTTTCAACTCTTTGTAAAAGTAATCAGATTCCCCCCATTAGAAAAACATCAGTCCCTTCCCAGTCATCTTGGTTTTTAGTTTTGAAAATCCTGATATGTTTTTCAAAAATCATTGGTAATACACATATGGACCCATAAAACTATAGATCTCCATTATTAATGTTAGCATCGGAAAGTTTTCAATTGAATTTGTCTTAGAAGGGTCCAAAAATATTCTTTTAGTGGAGATAACATGCACAATTAATGATACATCCTCCACATTGAACTCACATTTCCTATAATTTTAATAAATTTTCACTCTTCTCAATGTCTTCAACACTATGTTCAGATTCTCTGGTTGTTCCACCTTACTCTGGGAGTATATTATAACAACATCATTAAAAAAACAGTAAATTTGTTTACATAAAATCTAAACACTCTATTTATTAAATCAATAAAAATTTATAGAGAACAAGTGAGTCGATGGGGAATCACTATGAACACATAGTTTACATACCTTGTTTGAAAGGCACTCTTTGGAATGTCTTTCTTCCTCTCATTTAATTATGGATATCCAAACTCAAGGAAAACCTTTGTGAAATGCATGGCCCCATGTAACTAATCTAAGAATACATATATCCTTTGAAATGGATAATTGTTATATATCATGATTTTTGAGCTCATGGTAATCACTTTAGAGGAGCATTGATCCATCCTTCTTTTCAACAAAGTAGACTTTCCTAACCCACAGTGAAGCACTTGTGTATATAAAACCCATGTCCAGTTTATTTAGTACTCAATTCATAGTTTATTATTATTTATTGAATTACACTATATAAAGTGTATTTGATATATGGAATGATCTATGGATAATTTCAATTGAGAAATCAACCTCCCAATTAGGTGGAAGACAAGGTAATTCATCTTGGAACACATCATTATAGTCCCTCAAAATGGGCATGTCTCCTATTTGGATTTTATCCTTTGTCTCTAACATTGGAGCTAGATATTATTGCCCATATGTCAATAATATCCAAAATAGAGACAATGATTCTGATATAGATTCATCATCCTCCTTGCAGTATTATTGAATTAGTGGACACCTCAGGATTTGAAGAGTGATCTTTATTTCCACACAGTTGATGTTGGAATTGTATAAAGATAGAAAATACATGCCCAATATAGCATCAATATCTACCAAAGAAAGTAGTGATTGTTTTTTTGGGTGGTTCAGTCCACAAAAATTTACTATCTAGGTGTTAAATACATTGCAAGAAATATTTTCACAATTTTCAATTCACATAGAATACTCAACTTCCCTATTTTTATGTGGTTTTTTAATAGTCATTACTAAATTTGAATGCTATGTAAGAATGGGTAAACCCAAAATCGAATCGTACTTTTTTTATTCATGAGTTAATAACATTTGTACCTATCACCACCTCACTTTAAAGTTCCACTTTATCAGTATTGATATCATATTCACATCCTTGTTTCCTTGAAGTTTTTTATTGTTCATTTCATTCAACATCCCTTGGCTTAATGAAAAGGCTTCTATAATTCCCATGTTCTTTATAGTAGAAACACTGCACTACATGATGATTGTTGATCTAAACCATCCATTATTCATCTACATTAGTGATATTATTTACATCTCTTCAGTTGTTATTAGTCATATACCCTTACTTCAACATTTGAAAAACCTCCTGTATCCCTTTATGCAGTTTGTAAGAGGCTTCTTCAAACAGATTTTCCATGTGGGATGTTGGGTCATCGTTCCATTATGTGAATTTTCTATTTATCAACCCATATCAATATCAAATTTACTATTTTTACCTCTTGTCCCATAATACCACCAAGATTATATAATCTATATCTAATCTTTTTGTGAAAAACCTACAATCTACACCTAGTAATCAATGTCTAGAATCAACAACACTTTTCATAGAATCTGATTTAGTCCTTTAATGAAGAGATCCACATTACTTTATGTGTTCATGAAAAATTTAGAGGAATATCATGCAAGCCTTCCAAAGTGTTTCTTTTTATTATCCAACACAGACATCTTCTGTTTTCCTCAGTCTAAGGAAATTTATTTCCATTTTTAGAAGAATGGTTCTGGGAAAATATTAAATAGAAATAATTTTCATAAAATATTAACATTACATAGAATCAATTGCCTCTTTGGAATTTGTGTTATTGACTAGTGTCCACCACTGCTCGGCTTCCCCATCAAAATTATTTACCACCAGCACTATTTTTCTATTTCTAAACATTAAAGGACAAATAATATCATCTAAACGGAGTAAATATATTGTTCTATGAGGATTGGATTTGAAGATCCAATAAATATGGGAGTCTTTTGTGACTTGAAGGTTTATAATGCATGTCACGACCCGACCCTACCCGGGCTTGAGCCGCAACTACCCCAAGCCCGCCTCCATAGGCCAGGGGCTGGTGACCAGCGCCGAAGGCACAACACGCACACGCAGCACACACAACACACTCAATGAAAAAGTGAAGAGTAAAACAAATAACAAGCAGAGTAAAAAGAACAACTACTATATATATAAACCACAAAGTGCATCGACCTCTATATGTACAAAGTACAAACTGAAAAGAAAAGGGGAAAACATGCGCCCAACCAAAAAGTGCCACATCCCGGCAGTTGGTAAACAAAAGAAACAGCTGAAGGGTCTCCCACCTGGAACCCAGCCACGAACACCGCACGCGGTCCAAGCTCCCAAGCTCATACGCTCTACTGAAGTCACGCTCCACCTGTCCGTCGTCTGTAAGGGCACACCAAGTGCGGGAAAAGTCCAAGCAGGGGTGAGTATAAAAATACTCAGTAGGATACCCCGAAGGCTCGAGGGAGCAACAAAGGTGGTACCGAAGGGTGAGAAGTAGTGCGAATAGGGATGTAAAGGAGTACAAATGAAGGTGCAGTAAAGAGTCCAGCTCAACATAACAAGAGAAATGAGGTAGACTCATCCAGACACAAGGAGCTGGAAAAATGGAGAAGATGAACTTCCCGTCAAGTCTTCGCTACCTATAGCAGGAGAGTAGACTCGTCCAACCACGAGAAGCTAGACACACAAAGCACGTGGCATGCCCCATGCGTCTTCACCTCTTCTGGAGGGAGAGTAACCAAGCCCAAGAAGTGGGTACTCGAACAAGGTGTATACATATCCTTATGATCAATCGAGAAGCTCGAACAACGTCGTAAGGGGATCTCTGTCCCGTAGCTCAGCCCAAGAAAAGGTAGCCAACAGTCCCAGAAGTAACACCATCATCGATGCCCAACACCCCGCACGTATGCCCCGAACCGAAAGTCAAGGGGCTCAATCACCGCACCGTGACACTATCCGCTTTGGGAGGCACTGACTCGCCTGCACGGTTTTAGGTCGCGTCACAAGGACGCGTCTCGGTGGGGTAAAGTGCTCCACGTGCTTGAGAGTTCTAGGGAAAGTCAAACCACACCTCGTCGCTGCCCTGTAGTCAAGAGGTCTCCTCAAAGTCAAGGTCATCACAACACTGACTCGTAACTCGGGGTCCCGCTCCAGTAATCACAGAGGAAATCCACATGCTAGCCTAGTAGAAAGAACTGAGCCTGGAATGCCAACCAGTGTCCCCACATCCCAGTCATGCTGGGGGTAATTCATAGCCAGATATTGGGTGACCCACTGCCCAGCCCTGCTGGAGGGTAAAACCCAACACATCATCATGCGACCCACTGCCCAGCCTCGCTGGAGGGTAAACCATATTATGATACTGGGTGACCCACTGCCCAGCTCTGCTGGAGGGTAAACCATAACACATCATCAAGAGAACCACTGCCCAGCCCCGCGGGAGGGTAAACCATATTAAGATACCGGGTAACCCACTGCCCAACCCTGCTGGAGGGTAAACCATAACACATCATCCGACGACCCACTGCCCAGCCCCGCTGGAGGGTAAACCATAACACATCATCAGGCGACCCACTGCGTAGCCCCGCTGGAGGGTAGACCTGGAATAAGTCGACAGGCGACCCACTGCCCAGCCTTGCTAGAGGGTAGACCGGGAACTGAACGACTGGCGACCCTCTTCCCATCCCTGCTGGAGGGTAGGCATTAAGAGGTCGTCGGGTGACCCGCTGCCCAGTCTCTACTGAAGTGTAGACAATAAGTGCATCAGGCAACCCACTGCCCAGTCTCTGCTGGAGGGTAGAACCTAAGAGGTCGTCGGGTGACCCACTGCCCAATCTCTACTTGAGGGTAGACCATAAGAGTGTCGGGTGACACACTGCCCAATCTCTGCTGGAGGGTAGACCCTATGAGTGTCAGGTGACCCACTAACCAGTCTCTGTTGGAGGGTAGACCCTAGAAGCTGATGAGTAACCCACTGCCCAGGCCCGCTAGAGGGTAAACTCAGAACTTCTCTGGCCATCTCCAATAGAGGGTACAACATTGGCCAACTGAACACAAAGTGGGTATGCTGCAACAACCCAACTCCAGCACAACTCACCCAAAGGGGTTCAGCGCCTGTTCCATCACTGGGTGCCACTAGTACCGCTACTGACCGATCCATCGAGAGTGAAACCAGGGGGAGACCACTCAACCCTGCTGGTCAAACAAACGAGCACAAAGCCAGGGGAAATAAACTCCACCCTGCTAGTCAAAAAAACGAGCACAGCGCCAGAGGGAAATAAACTCCACCCTACTAGTCAAAAAAATGAGCACAGAGGGACCCTCTACACTACGAGAGGTCCAAGTACACGAATCAGAACACAGAACGCACTTGGGGCCCACACGACGTGTGGCCCCAAGTCAAACCCCAACCAAGCACACAAACAGTCTCAGGTACAAACCACACGTACCTCCAAGCACTCCTGTATACTCCCAGAGCATACCACGTCTCCAACCCAAGGGCTATCGTTCACACGGCACCCAACGTCAACGCGAAGGAGTGACGTAACATTTCCAACTTGCCGCCTTAACGACTGAGGCACGGACAACCACATCCAATCAAGCATTACTTCACTCACATGGGATTGAACGCGATCACACGCCAAGGGTCCATTACAACCACATTAGAAGAACCGCTCATGGGGCACCTTCACATTCCCCATTCCCCAAGATCGTGCAAGAGGCTCCGCATAGCCAAACGGATCACATCATTGTAATCCTCATGGAGAAACACGCGAGATCGACTACATACTCACCTCCAATTTATATCCGATGAAAAAGGTCACCAACACTGCCTCACGCCCGAATGGTGTCCCGTAATCCCGAGCCTCGGCCCCAAAAACAGTCGGGCGTATCTCACCATTGCAATCCCCTCGGGAAAACACATCGAAATCACTACTCACATGAGTGCAATGGATATCCGGAGAAAAATATGCATTCGGGCGCACCGCACACGTGCGGTGCCATGTTGGACCCGTAACCCGGTCCCGAAAAACAACGAACGGATTGCACTGTTGCGATCCACTCGAAAAAGCACACAAGATGGACTACTCACATGTCCAAAACTGTCGCCCGATGATAAAGATGGAAAATAACTGTCGACGCCCAAACGACCCTCATGGGCCCCGCACCATCGTGTCGAATTAGGGCGGGCGGATTTCACCATTGCAATCCCCTCGGAAAAACATCTAGAAACAACTGCTCGCACGCCCCAAACGGATGTCCTGTGAAAAAGTTGTGAAATGCTGCCCGCAGCTCAAAAGACGGGTCGTGGGGCCCGTGCCTCAACTTCGGCCTCAACACCTGAAACCACCCTGGAATGCTCCGCCTCGGTGCCAGGGTTCCAACGCCACTGACGGCACTTAATTCAGATGTCGGATGCGTCTGCGCCGTCCAAAACAAAATCCCCCCGGAAAACGTCAAATTTACATAAAGACATATCACACCTCCGAGGACCCTCCTTTTGAGAATTAAAAATTCCCAAAACTATCTCAAAAAGTCCTTCTCGTCGATACGGACCTACTTCCGCAGAAGGCGCGTCAAATAGACGCGCTGTTTGGACGTTGCGGCATTTTTAAACGTCACCGGACGTAAGAGGGGTGGTACGGACCAGTCCGGCCGGTCTACACCCAATGGACCGGCTCAAACCGGCCGGCCCGCGGCCCAGCCGGCTGAGCCGCTGCGGTCTGCGGATCACCCACGCGGAACGTGTTCCACGCAACCGGACTAGCCCGAAGTCCGGTCTCTCTTCCACGCGCAGACCCGCAAAAAGCGGGTCCGCTATCTGTCGGCTGGGGTCAGCGACCCCGGTCTTCCGCGGCCTCGCGCCCGCTCCCCTCCATCGCTCTCCCCCTGCTCGAAGCGCCGTGCCGCCGCCCGCATGCCGCGCCACCTCCTAGAGCCGGAGCCGCTTCCACCGCCTGGTCGAGAAGCCGCCACCGCCACGGGGAACCGCCGCCGCCGTTCGCCCGCGCCGCCGCGCCTCGGACCGCCGGATCACCCTAACCGGCCGGGACAACCCAAAATTCCCGCAACATTCGGCGAACATTTGCGATCGACTCCGAATTCGGATTTTGAATCCGAAAGATGCGATGGAAAGCTCATTAATTATACTACGAGATTATGGTCTTTGATTTCAAAATCGACGGCAATTCGACATTGTAAATGAATCAAAAATACAGGTTCTGAAATTAAAACGCAACAAAAACCTCCTACCTCTTGGGTGATGCCCGGAGCTTCACGGGGAGTCCGCCGCGCCGCGCCGCGCCTTGCCGGAGATGATTTTCCAGAGCTGGAGGAGGAGAGGGAGGATCTACTCCTTTCTGCTGTCCAGGTGAGGGAGAGGAAGAGGGTGGGGGTGACTTAAGCGTTTAAATAGAAACGCTTAACCACCCGCCCGTCGGCCCGAACCCGAACTCTCAGCAGGGTCGAGGTTAAGCCTCCCCTAGGGTAAACACCACCTCCCGAGCACAACGGCATTCTCGGAATTTTAATCCGAGACCCTGTTCAAAAGTTATAAAATTTAACGTTTGAAGCCGCTAAATTATGAAAACGGCCCTGGGGCCATTTTTCACAAACGGCCCACGCCCGCGAAACTTTTACCCCTCCTAGGGTAAACGTCACGCTACGAACTCAACGGTGCCCTCAGATTTCCAATTCAAGCCACCGTTTAAGTGATACCTACGTTTTAACATTAAAATAATTAATTAATTTATTTAATCCATTTAACGTTCCAGATGCGGGCGTGGGGTCCAAACAACCCGCGCTGACATGTTTTATGTCGTTCATAGGATAAACACCCCATTCCGGACCCATACGTACACTCGTATCTCTGATCTGGAACCCCATTTAGGAGTTATCCCATTTATTTGGTGTTTCCATTGTGAATGCACTGAAAATTTAATTTCGGCCACTCTGGGGCTCGGAATCGCACACCGTCTGAAGGCGCTGCTCTGGAATATCATCAAGAATATTCCAAAGTATTTCACAACAAAAACCAGGTTCTTACAGTGCATCATTCATATTCTTAGTATATAGAGGTAGTTTGATGCAATTCATGTTATTATTCATAATAAGGTCAAGTTTACCAAGTACTTCAATAATGTTTTCAACACATGTTCCATTCATATTTTGAATTTCATTAGGGAAATATTTTCATTGCCTTCCACATAAATTTTTGGATTGGGTTATTCTATTTAAAACCATTACATAAACAAATAGAGTAAAATTGGGGTGTTTAGTAACTAGCTAATATTAAAATAATAAATAAAACATCGAACATAGAAAAATGAACATAAAAATGAAAAGTATATCGAAACATGTGATGCCATATGTTTCAATCTAGTTTGTCTATGGTGATATAAATACCCCTTGGGTTCTTAAATAAGTGATATATTACTAATTTACATATGAACTACGCCCTGATCAGATACCAAATATAGAGGTCGTAGAATTCTACACACATTATTACATACTATTATGAATAATTAACCCTCCAATTACAATCTAGTTATCGAAAAGTCTAGTGTTTTTTATGATTACATACATAAAATAGAAAACATGTAAATAGATAAAACATATTTATTTTAATCATCCATAAAGAGATCATATATTCGATTGAGCTACTACATCAGCATATAATAGCGAAGTGAATACAACAAAAAATGTGATGAGCTAAATAACCCTATAATGGCATACACATAGGAATAATGAAAAGCATGTGGGTTAGAGGGCATAACATGATGACCTAAATAGAAATTGATCCTGAATAAATATTAAGTAATCATAAAATGTTCGGAATTAGGAAATTTAATAATGAAATAAAAGAAATTTTGAAATAACACACAACATTACATAATCATGAGCCAAGGCTAATTTCCAAAATAATTGCACAATGTGGACAAAGACCAATAAAGAAATCTGGATCACTCACTATCCCAGAATGATGTATTGTGAGACTAAATGTTATACATTGTATTAGTCCTCTATATGGTCACACCCATCATAACATCTTCATTAATATGTTTTCCACATGAAGAATCAAGCATAAGGGTTACCCATGTAAGGAATTCGTAATCACAATAAATTCATAATGCATAAAAAAGGGGATCATAATAATTGTTTTCGATGAAAAAATGGATTTGAATGATTCATGGAAATATATAAGATAAATTATTATTATATGATGATATGTTATGTCAACATTACGTTAAAATATGTCAAAATTTTGTTTTATAGTGATTGGAAATGAAATAGTTTTATGCCATTTAATGTAACTATTAAAGAGTTTAAAGAAGAAAATGCATATTTATTTCCACAATACCAGAAATGAACCAAGTTACAATTTTAATTTGGAATGAGTGATTTTAGAAAAAAAATGTTTCCTTATAATAGATTATGGATGACACATGAAAATGGGTTTGAAATTTGGAGGTTTCATTTAATCTGGTTTTCTTATCAGGAAGATCTGAGAATGAAAACTTATAGAATATGTATTTAACCATAATAGAAGAGGTATATTCATAAATAATTGTTTTGGGAAAATAAAATCATAATTTATGAGGATTAAACCAGAATAATTAAAATATATTAGGGTAAAGAGATATAATGTGTAACCCAATGAAAAAAATGTGGGGTTTGGGATAATTTATTAGCTTATTTACAAAAGTGTTCTAAATATGAAAATTCTCTCTTGTATTATTGAGTTCAATATATTAATTATTTATATATAAACCTTTTATACACGTAATATAATTATTATAATTTCATTAAGTTTATTTATGTCCTTTTTAATGTTTTTTAATATAAAAGTTCTTCATTTGGGAGTGTTCATTTCCATAGATTTCATGATTGGATAACATGTATAAATGAATAAAAGATAGTGTAAAATAGGAATAGATATCCGGAATTGATGTTTTATTTAATAACTGACATCTATAATATACAATTTCATCGTTTGAGATGAATTGTAAATTTTTTGAACCTGCTTTTTATGTTACAATTTTTCCACATACACGTGAACTATTAGATTCTTCCATTGATTATTTTTTATGTGAATAATTTTCACCTTTTATGATTTAATATCTATTTATGATGATTATGGATATCTATAGTTGGTATAAGATAATAGTTTATTTTAGATTTTGAAACATAGATGAGAACACCATTGTATGTATCCTATAGATAAGTAAATGTATGGGATAAAATCATAATGTATTATTAATGTTGAAAAATGTACTCAAATAAATTTAATTTTCCATATAAAAATGTGTCACTCTTTATAGATCATATAAACGGCATTCCATGATATTGTGGTTTCCCATAATTATTATTATTTTTCAAACTATTCATTTATTCTTTTCAATTGATTAAAGACAAATGAGCCATGTTAATGATTAATGTGTTATAAAAGGCAATGATTTTCATCCTAAAAAACAACAGGTTGTGGAAGATGTAATTAAAAAACATGTTGTTATTATCCCTAAAATTTCTCAAGAAATGAATCATGCTGATCATTCAAACCAATAATATAGTGAAAAAAATATGTTAAGTCATTCTTGATGCAACATCCACATTAATTTAGTGGTTACAATGATTCAATAGTAACTAAAGAAAGTATAAATACTATTTAAAATATATTTTATGTTATTTAGTTTTTAGAATGTGAGAAATATTTCAGGTGAATTATCATTTTGAAGGTGAAGTAGATTAGGGGTGGACTCTTATCCTCGATACAAGAGAACAAGAATAAATTGTCTACATAGAGTGTCACGAATTTATAATCTATTTTTTCAACATGTAATTTCATCATATTATAATGAATAAAATGGAGAATGAATTTCATTTGTTAAAGATGAATGGTAATGAATTTGTTTGTTCATAAGAGAAAAACTTTACAAGACCTACGAGGTTTACATCTTATATTATCATCCAACCTGAAAGAAAGTATTATCAATACATTAGTATGTTAAAACCAACTTATAAAATGCTGTTATCCAAAAATGACTACTGTATCTATGAATAAGTTTGTTAATGTTCTCTAAAGGTGGAGATGTATATTGGATTTAAACATCAATCTCATGTATTTTATAAGAAAAGAAAAATGAAATTCTAGGGAAACTATAAATACCAAATAGTGAAAAAGACAAGACTTCATTTATACATGAAGTGTTGTAGGAAACATTATTAAATTGTCATAAAGAAATTGGTACATGTATCAATTGTGTAAAGGTAGGTCAATGGGAAATCCAATATAGTACTGATGATAATAATTTAGCTACTGATGTTAATAGTTCAAAATCTCCATAGAATGCATCACCAACACTCTAATGTTTTAAATTTAAGGAGATTGATAATTAAGATAACTTATTTCCAAATCCATAGGATATATATAAAGATAAATTTCAACTTCCTCTTAATATTATAGAAAACAGAAAATCTTATATGATCACTAATACAAATGAGGGTCATGATAATGATTTTGCGAAGGGTAAACTTATCATCCAAACTAGAAATACTATTGTATTATTTGATTCTAGAACAACCCAATATATTATCTCAAAATTGATTTATATTTTTTCACAGTAAAACATCAAAAATTAGATTTTGACTTATATGTAAAAATCTCTAATTGTACGATAATCACATTTGATGTCCATTATTCTTTTCTAGTTGAAGTATGTGGTAATTACGTCTTTAAAATCTTATGCTTCTTACTCTAGATTAATTAAATTATATTTTGGGTATGGATTGCCTTTTTTACATAAATTCCACATCAATTTTTGAGGAATCTAATTAACATTTTACAATTTGAAATAACCATTGACCACATATCTATGTGATGAATGTAATGGAAGTCCAATAAAAACTGCATCCATAATTTTCATCGTGATTCCTATTAAAAATTTTATTCCCCACATATTTTTTTTGGAGAAACCCAACATATAATATAGGACAATTTTCTATGAAATTATTAGGGTATTTATTAAAGAGTTTTCATATCTTGTACCTAATCATGAATTTGAGTATTCACTAGAACTAATTCCTATTGCTAACATAATTCCAAGACACCATGTAAAATTTCCTAGATTATGTTCAAAGAATTGAAGAATAAATATCATCAAAATCTCTACAGGGGATTCATTTACCTATGTGATTCAACTTGGTGATGGATTTTTTACTTTTATCAGTAAGAAATATGGATAAATCCTTCTTTATCATTGATTCTCAAAAAAATAACTAAATCAATATCATTAAAAATTATCATTTTTCATATATTCTTGACATGTTTGATCAACTATGTCGTGATTAATAATATTCAATGATTGATCTTTTCTCCAGATATCATAAACTAAGGGTAATGAAGGATGTACCCAACATAAAATTTCCCACATTGTATGGACATTATGAATTTATAATAAGGCCATTTTTATTACTAATTTCTCTACTATCATCACTAATTTAATGAAAAATGGATTTAAGGACTACCTTGATTAGTTTATAATATTATTTATATAATATAATATTATTTATTCAAGTAAAAATGACGAGAATGAATATAAAATTAAGATTGTGTTGAATACCTTATGTATTGATATGATTTATGAAAAATTCAAAAAATTATGAATTTAGATTTAGAATGTTTTATTATTGGATCATATAATATCAATGGTGGTTACATTAGTTAACTCTTAAAATATAGAGGTAGTTGAGTATTAGACAATTCCAACCATTGTGACTGAGAACTATATTATTCTTGTTTTGAATTAATATTATTGGAACCTTGTGGAGAATGTTTCGCGAATATAGAATCCAGTCACCATGTTAACATAAAAGTGATCCATGTTCCAATGGATGGATGGATGTGATAATTGTTTTATTGAACTAAAGAGAAGGTATTTCTATGCACCTTTTCTTACACTACACTTTAGTATAGATGGGTTAGAAATATACAGCTATGCATCAATTATGGGACTATGTTTTATCATTGTGAAGAATGATATGGTTATAAAATATGCCTCACAACAATTGAAGGTATAGGATAAAAATTACCCAACTCATTATTTGGAGTTATCTATATTAATTTTTCAATTCAAAAAAATTACGAATCTTAAAAATGGAGAATGATATGAAATATATACTGATAAAAAATGATTACATTATATTTTAAATCAAAAATAGAAAAAAAATGATCCAAAGAATATGGTTGGATATGATTAAAAATTTTGTATTCATAATTCATTACCACCCTTAGAATGAAATCAATGTTGATGATTCTCTTAGTTGAAAATATCATGCATGATTTATTATTTCGGGGATCACAAAAGAAATAATATTTATATTCAAGCATGGTATGGATCTGTAAATCATATTGGAAGGGGATATATTCTATCTTCCTCAAATGACTATTAAAACATTTATCCATGTAAAAATAAAAAAGTTATATAAGGACAATATACATATGGAAAAGAAGGTAAGGAATTTTTTAATCTTCACACATAATTATAATTGATTAATATGTTTCAAGAAACATGTATGCATCAATTCAGTCCTATATTTGAAGAAGGATCTAATGGGTGAATCTCTTAGTTCTTTACACTCAATTTCTCTTTGAAGTACAATGGTGTATAGTGAGTTGAATGATAATTTATGGTGGGTTGGAATAAACACATAGATTTGAAATAATATTTATTAGTCCTTGGTATATCAATATGTTAAGGGTGATAGATAGAATAATATTGTAGTGTTACAACCTTTAGCAATACCATGATGGAAATAGGAAAACATAATCATGGATTTCATTGTTTGGACACCCCATAACATTTAAAGGGTAAAATTTTGATGGGTTGAATTCGATTTCCTCATATTTTCAAAAAATATAATTTTCATTATAAAATATTTCCTTATTGATCAGCTTACGCGGTTATACATTAGGGATGTTTTTAGTTTTCACAGTGTACAACTGTCAAGAGTATCTAATCGGGATATGCGATTTTCCTCAATGCATCGGGTAATTCATTTGTAGGCTATGTATATATAGGTATGTTTCAGAACAAATTATAGTCCTCAAATATGTTTTCATTCTAATAATACCATTAAAAATCAATAATAAATGTTGTAAGCATTCTATATTGGTTTGGAAGGTGATTAGGATCAGCACCTTCCATTGGTAGGCTTTTCTTACAACAATATCATTCACTTCATCATTCAAATGGTTCCTTATAAATCCCTCTATGGTGGGAAGTGTAGAAATCCAAAATCATGGAATGATGAAAAATACAGAAAAAGATATTGGGACTTGATCTAGCTTAAAAAATGGAATAAAAGGTTAGATCCCTTGAACAACACACTAGAGGAGCTCAATGTCAACAAAAATCATCTTCTAACAATCATAGGATAGATTAATATATAGAAGTTTGTGGAAATGTATTCATATTAATTTCACACATTAATAGGGTGATGGAATTGGTAAATGTGGTAAATATAATATATTTTTATGTTGGTACTTTTGAATCTTCTGATCATGCCTATATGTTATAATATCGAATGGTATTTCTACAAAATCTCCCTCATGTTTATGATATATTCCATGTGTATCTCTTGAGGAAGTACATATATAATCCTCCAGTGTGTACTAAACACATATTTCATACCCCTAGAGAATTTTTTTTTGAAGAACTACTAGTGGATATATTGGGTCATAGAGAAAACAGAGTACGAAATAAGACCACAAACTTGGTCAATGTTTTTGTGGTAAAAACACAAATTTTATGAACATGTGTGGGAACATAAGGATGTAATTAGGAAACATTTTCCTTATCTATTTGTATAATAGGGATTATCATTAAGGGAAAAATTAATTTTATGATATGTATAATATAACCCCACATTATTTTTATGAAATATTTATATTTAGAAATTTGATTTATTCAATTGCATACATTACAGACAACCCCAAGTCTATAAAAAAACATGTAACATTGTAAAGATATTCTATCTATGTCATCTATTAGTCATTATATTATTGGGTATTAATAGAAAAAATATATGAAAAATTTAAAATCAATACATTTATAAAATGAAATCATTAGTTTTAAATTGATTAGAATAAATAAACTAATTTGAAAATATGATGCAGTTTTTTCTAAAAAAAATTTATTCATGAATTTTTTTATATATTAATAAATTAAATAAAACCATAGTAGTGAATAATTTTAATTTAATTTTTACATGATAAATATTTTATATTTTAAAAAGTATTTTATTAATCATATGATACAAATTAACCCATTTTTACGCATAAAAATGAATTTTCTGAAAAGTAGTTTTAGTCACATTTTTTTACCCATAAATTAATATTAATTTCATCCATTTATAATAATTGATTAATATAATATTAATAATATATAAATAATCATGAGGTTAACGTTTTTTAAATATTCCCCTTTTATTTTTTTCTATCAGAATAGTAACAATGGAAAAGTATATCACCTCAAAAAAGAGTAAATCATTTTAATATAGAGAAAAAATAATGAATATGAACATAATTTTTCACCCTTATTGTTTTTTGATGAATATATTTTACCCATATATTCAGAGTATATAAACATTGTGCCTTCGCATAGAAAAAAATAATTATCAAATAATATTAGTAGTAATTATGTTAATAATCAATTTATTTTCATCATTATCATTCATTTATAATTATAATATATTATATAACTTCCCTAAATTATTATATAATACTAAAATTATATTTATTAAATTAATGGAGAAATAAAATAAATGTAACAATCCATTACCTTGATTGAGTAAGTTTACCATTTTTGTGTTTCCCTTAAAGGTCAATATCTATAGAAGTGGTTTTCTAGTTTTTCTTCAGGCTGTAGAGTAGGCACACATCATGTACCTGAGGTACAAATTGTGACCTCACAATAAATGATGTTACTTGAAAAATATTAATTTTTAACCTGAGGTGACTGGTTTTTCAGCGAAACATATCCAACATGGACTACACATGGTGACCCTTGGGTACACGTCATGATCCAACTCGTGCCTAACATTATGTCATATGTCTGGAAGGTTCACTTTTTTTTTCCAGACCTCTTGGCTCTCAAAGCAGAACCCTTCCTAGTCATTTTCAGTTGTGCCCCACTAACCGGATCGATTTTATCATATATGGATCTTTGTTACATCTATAGTGGGTCTCTCTAAGGTAAGTATTCTTTCTAGTTCATCATTGAGATTGATCATAGTATGACCCTAGCTCTGCAGAGGGAGATCTGTTGATCTATGTTGGATGATTATTCTTGTTTTCTTTTATATCTGTTTTGAGATCTCACTCCAGAAGCCTTTACCATCATTTTTTGTGGTGCGATGTTCATTCATCCTCAAAGTATGTGGTTTTTTTATCTTCCAAAGACCACATGTGTTTAGATTTTGGATAATTACTATGATCTAGGGATTTTATTATAGGTCCTATTTTGCTGTTGTGGGATTTAATTATTGGTGAACTCTATTGCGGGCATATGTGACCCGGGCTTTGAGGTAGGTGGTAATGTCCTGATTTTTTCCAATTATATTACCATTATATTTCTTGATCTATTTCAACAGTTTATTTAAATTCGATTTCTTATCATTTCATTGAATTTGTTTGATAAAACCTAATTACAGTGAAATGAGATATTTGAAATGGTTTTGGAAATGAAATTTGGGAAACCCCAAATTCCATTAAATTTTGGCATATTTGAATATTTTTTTTTATTTAAATTATTGAATTTAAATTGTGGATTTGATGGAAATGTTTTAAATTAAATTTTTAAATTTAAATGTAAACATGAATTTTGGAGAGTATGGAATTTGCTTTTAATGGATTTAAAAATCATGAAAATGTCTTAAAAATATTTGATAAAAACAAAGTGGTTATATCTTGTGAAGGAGACATGCATCTGATGAAAACAATTTTTTGTTTTAAACATAAGTAAATTATAATTTATTAATGGAAAATGGGATTTGTTGTATTTAAAGGAGAATTAAAATAAATTTCCAATCATGTAAGACCACATGCAGGACTTAGGTTATTGGTGAGTTATTTGGATACACTCTACACTAGGACAATGTTCAAAAACAAAGCTTCGGTGGGGCATATCCTGAATGGGAGGGTAATGAGTTTCATACATCCTGTGTTAGGGTACATGATTA
Source organism: Viscum album (assembly GCA_963277665.1). NCBI lineage: Eukaryota > Viridiplantae > Streptophyta > Magnoliopsida > Santalales > Viscaceae > Viscum > Viscum album. The sequence goes on from OY728157.1 coordinate 1,101,848,247, forward strand.
TTCTCATTTTTTATGTCCATTTAGTGTGTGGTTAATCATATAGTCAGTTTACACTACAATATCATTTGGTATATGACCATGATACTCAATTTTTTATATAAATTTGAGATGTAAATGTATAAAAAAGTTGTCTGAACTACATTACATGCTAGTTGAATTTATATAAACTATTTTATATAAATTCTTTAATTATGACATTTTATTAGAAATATTCAATATTCTTTAAAGTAAATATATGCATTAAAAGTATTTTCAATCATTTTTAAAATGTGTAGCATGTTTTGTTTAAATATTATATTGATTTTCAAATCATATTTAACAAGATATGTTGAAATCATTTACATTGGTTAATAAATTTTTGGAATTTTTTATGGAATATTTGGTGGTATCCTACTAGGATTAGGCTGATACTTTTCTTTTCCCTTCAAGTTTTTGTAAAATTATTATTCTAAATTTAAGAAAAGGGAAAGGATCTATTGGAGGTGTCTCCAGCTACTGAAACGTGTTCTTGGTTAGTTTTATCCTTGGGGACCTTGGGTGCTGTTTTCCAAATTTAGTGATTTGGGTTTTAGAACTTTCGGATTTTAAGCTTTGATGTATTCTGGGGATTTAATCATAGTGGAGTTTTCTTTTGATATAAATACAATCTTGTTTCTTTGTTTCTCTAGTTTTGTGGAAAATGAATTCCAACATTCATTTTTTATAATTCCAGGTGCTAGTCGCCAAGCTGTGGGGATCGAGAATAAAATTCGATCCATGTTAGGGCAAGCTCGGTTATTGGGTTTCTAAGGTACCTAGTCTAGTTCGTGACAATTTGGTATCATTGGGTGGTTTAGCATCTTTATTTTATGATAGTACACATTTCATTATCTTGTCAAGACATAAGAGGTAGTTGTGATTGAGTGCCTAGATAGCTCTCATTATAGTGAATCTTAAGTAACAAGGAGTGGTTAGGGAAACTCATTTTGTGAATTAGTTCTATTTTTTCACCAATTGAGGTTTGGATAGAGAGAAATCCAAATCCTATTTGTTTTATATTTGGAGAATTTTTATTATCTCTTGTTTCTCGGTTTTAGTGTTAATATACTGTTTTCATTTTTTCCGATGATGATGTGAAACATAATTCCATTAAGAATAAATGAAAATAAAATATAGGTAGAGGCTGCTGCTTAACCCTATTTAGGAAATCATGTTGTTCAACTAAATCTAGTTGAGATGATCATCCACACTTTCCATGCTCTGGGAAAGGAACCACTAATAGTTCCCACTCAGGCTCCAACTACGGTTCCTCATAGGGATGTTCTTTGAATATTTATCCTGAGTTTCATCTCTAATAGATATCATTATTTAAGAGCTACATTGACCCTCACCATTCTAAGGAATGGTTGAGTATGATCGAAATTATGTTTGAGTTATTCGAGGCACCATAATCCATCAATGTGAACTGTGAATCCTTCGTATGGGAATGACTAAGGTGGAGATGGTGGGACACGCTTGTGACAATAGGGAAACACAAGGGCCTGAGTGGAAAGACATCAAGGTTCATTTAACAAACCATTTAGATCTAGAGTCAATGGTGTTGTGAAAGGATATAGAGTTTTTCAAGAATGAGAAGGCTGATAGAACCATGACAGAGTATTCAAATCACATTACTGAGATGGTTTAATTTCCTCTCAATATTGCACCATATGAGAGGATGGATGATCTATAGTGCTAATTGGGGCTTCGACTGGATATCCATTATCAGGGCGTCATGGTTATGATTCTCAATTATGATGATGTGATGGATATGGTGATGATGGTTGAGATGGACCTTATGGGAAGGTAGGTTTGACGAGAGTTCCTTTTACTCCTAGTGGATGTATTTGTTCCTTAAACATAAAATGGAAGCATCATTATTCTCTAGGTGTTTCTAAATGACATAGTCATTTTATAGAACCTACAGCACCACGAGGTAGTAATTTGGTGTGTTATCAGTGTGGAAATCAATGAATCTATAAGAGGGTTTGCACTAAGTCGCCTAAGGAATGTAGTTCATGAGGTCTTTCAGGACACAAACAGAGGTTCTTTCATCACTTCTCTACTCCTCGTAGTGGTATATGATCATAATCTCTTACTAAAACTATAGGGTAATCAAACGTTTCATGTCCAAAATGGTTCTAACCAAATATATCTGCAATGAATATTTTCCACATAGTAGAATAGTCTCCAGAGGAAGTAGACTTGTATAAAATTACTATGATATGTACCATTACAATAACATCATTATTAGTGAAAGCTATGTTTGATTCAACTGCATCTCCCTCTTTTATTTCACCTAGTATCGTGAACCTACTTAATCATGCTATGGAGAAAACATCTTGAGAAATGGAAATTACTACACCCCTTAGTAAGAAGAGAGATTAGGGTCTCTATAGTCCTACTTGTTTCATATCTATATCGGATGATTAGATATCTTGTACGTTTCTAGTTATTGATATGAAATCTATTGACAGAATATTTTTTATGGAGTGGCTCAATTACAAAAAACCCCAAAATTATTGTTATCTTTGATGGTTCTAAATTACTAGAAACCAATTGTGTGCCTCTTATCTTATAAAGATATTGTGACCCATGGTTGAGTAGAGACAAACCTTCATATCTAGAATTGGGAAAAGTGATATAAGCATTTTATTTTGATTTGGAGAAATAGTCAATGAGTTGTGATCTCCATCCAGTCATCATCAAGTTTTCCAATGTGTTTCCTTCATATTTATCTTAACTTCCACCAGTGGTAGAGGTTCATTTTTGTATTGACTTAATTCCTGGAACTCAACCATTCTCTAATCCCTCTTACTAAATGGTTCTAGGTAACTTGAAAGAGTTTAATTCCCAGTTTTATGATCCTCTTGAGAAAGGCTTTATTAAACTTAGTGTGTCACCTTAGGTGTCATCATTTCTCTTCAACCAAAATACTAATGGTTCTTTCCACAAATGTGTTTCTTATCAAAAGATGAATTTATTTACGATAAAGAAATTTTTTTCAGTTCCACACATTGATGTTATATTTGATTTGTTGAAAGGTGAGAAGTTAATTTCAAAGATCCACCTTTGATCTGGTTACCATCATTTGAGGATAAAAGAATATAACATTAAAAAACCCACATTTGGAGTAGGTATGACCACAATGAAAACTAAGTTGTTCCCATTGGTTTAATAAATTCTCCTACATGTTTCATGTTTATAATGAACAAAATTCTCCACAAGTATCTAGATTCCATTTTGGTATTCTTTTTGGATGCCATTATTGACTACTCTAAGTACAAGGAGGATCATTTCCAACATTTGAGGACAGTTTTGAGTATGCCAAGAAATGACCACCACTATTCCATTATTTGAATGTGTGATTTATGGAAAAGAGAAGTGAAATTATTATGACACTTGGTACTGAATAGGGTATAATGGTTTATTCCAAGAAGGTGAAGACTACCAAAATTTTGAAAAAACCAAGAAATTTCATTGAGATCTAGAGCTTCTTGATCCTATCTATATATTATCATAGGTTCATGAAATGTTTCTTGATTTTGGACTCTATGATGAATTCGATGATGAAAATGGGGGTAATGATTGTGTGGAATGTTAAATTTCAGATTTATTTTATCAATATGAAACATCTTTTGAAAACTACCCCAGTATTGACTCTTCAAGATTCCGGGTAGGACTATGTGGTTTTTTCTGATGCATCAGTTTTAGTCTTGGTCTTTATTCTTGTGTAGGGTGATCATATAGTAGCATATGGATATTTTCATGCTACACCACATGAGAAGAATTATCATAAACATGGCCTCAATCATGTATTAGTGATGCTTTCACTTAAGAGATAGTAGCACTAGCTTTTTGGTAAATGGTTTATGGTGTATTCAGACCAAAATAGAAGTGGTTATATACTCTCTCAAAAACATTTCATTCTTCTTCAGAGGCATTGGGTGGGGTACCTATATTATATTTACATTAACATCATCTATACCCCATGGAAATGGATTTTTCATTCAGATTCATTGAGAATGAAACTTCCAACCTAGGTAGTGAAAAAATCCATAGAAAAGTTTAATTTTATTTCTCTATTTGAAAATTTTCATATTAGAGTTCAGGAGGATGGGGTTATGGGTTTTTAGCCATCATTAAGATGACATCTACCATTCATGATTTGATTCTTTATGTTCAAAATCATTATGATGAGTTTTGTATCATTAGAGAGACCATTTATATTGGGGAGACAGTTTCTCTATCATCATTCTCCAAAGAGTGAGTTCTATGATATCATAATTTCTTTTTTGTTCCATTACCATCAAAGATGGTTGTTATGGGATATTTCCCTAACTCCCAAAGGGCAGTGCACCCAAGTACCATAGAAAATATTCTATGATGTGTGGAAGATATTATGGTGGCTAGGATTGATTCAAGTCATTATTGATTTTGTCTCTTATTTCTATACATTCCAGAATGTGAATGCGAAACATGAGAAACAATTAGGTTTACTTCGACTACTTCCAGTTCCTACTTATATGTGATATGATAACTCTATTGAATTTTTTGTTGGGTTTATGTGCACCCTGAGAATGAAGAATGTAATTTGGGTTTGAATCATTGTGATGACCATGTCATCTCACATTATACCCATTTTATATACATCCAAGGTTGAGGAGTTTGGATGTCTCTACAGGAAATAATTTGTTTATTTTCCATGATTTCGATTGTAATAGTCTCTGATAGGGATCATTGGTTTACTTATCACTTTTGGATAGGCCTACAGGAGCCACTAGGTTCTCTAGTCCATTTGTACATGGCCCACCATCTGTAGAGAGATGTCCAAATATACTGAGCAATACATATTCTTGAGGATATGCTTCACACCTATGTTCTCGACATCAGTAGGTCTTTCCATGATCAATTAGGGATGGATTAGTTTTCTTACAACAATGGTTACTAGTTCATGATTATAAAGGAACCTTCTGAGGCCTTATATGAACTTCCTTGTAAATATTCGTTGTGTTGGTCAGAGGTGGGTCAAAGTTCCTTGGTTTCACCATGATTGGTGCAATAGACGACATGTAAGATTCAAAAGATTTGTCAAAGAATATTGATAACACAGAATCGATATAATTCATATTCTGATCGATGCCATTGACCTTTGGAGTTTTTAGTTAGTGATATGGTGTTCTTTACGGTTTCTCCACATTTGGGTCCTCGATGGATTGGGATATAAGGGATGATTTCTCTTCGCAATGTGTGACCTTTTGGGGTCGATGAGAAGGTGAGGAAGGTTGTGTTCCATTTGGACCTTCCACCATAGCTTATGTCAATACATGATGTGTTCCATGTTTCCTTGAAGAGAAATTATATATCGAATCTATCTCATGTTTTGATCTGGACTGATCTTGAGATCAAGAATGATTTATCTTTGACTAAGATGCCATTCTTGATAATTCATTTTGAGGAAAATTTTCTTCACTGGAGGATGATAACTTTTATTCATGTTATGTGGCAGCATGAATCTGATAGTTATGAGAAATGGGAAAATGTGGTACTGATGAGGGATTAGTGGCCTTATCTCTTTGGCATGGAAACTTCTTCATAGGCTTCCTCGAGGAAGAAAGGGTTTAGGTTAGGGAGGATGGAACATCTTATTACTCTGATCGCATAAGTATTCCTTTTTTCTAGGTTCCCTTTTTGTTCAATGTCCTTAGATGTGGTTTTATGGTTTTTATACAGGCTGTAAAATAGTTACACATCATGTCTCTAAGGTAAATGTCATGATTGGGGCCTACATGATGGGACTGGAAAAAATATCAGTTTTTAACCTGAGGTGACATTGTTTTCAGTGAATCCTCTCTTGTATGAACTACACGTCTTGACCATTGGGAACATGTCATGTCGCCACCCACACTTGTATTTATGTAACCTGTTGGGTAGTTTCACTCGGTCTATATTTTCCATACCTCTTTGATCTTGGACAAGAACCCTTTATATTCATTTTCTCAGATGTTCCCCTCTTTTCGGATCAATATGATCATCTACGGATCTTCATTACATCTATGTTTCATCTCTCTCAGAATGTTTTTTCTCCGATTAATTATTACGGTGGATCGCAGTTTTGACCTAGCAGTGTGGTTCCAGATCAGGGATGTTTCTTCTCAGTTTCATCTAGATCCATTTTGAGATCTTCTTCTGAAATTCTTTTCCTTCATTGGATTCAGTGTGGCGGTCATTCATCCTCAAATCATGTGGGATATCTTTCATCAGATGACCTATTTTGTTTTCATTTGGTGCATTCGTAATATGTGGGGATTTTAGTTTGGGTCCATTGTTGGTGTTGTGGGGTTTTGATGTCGGTGAACTCTTTTTCATGGATTTGCGACCCAAGCTTTGTGGTTGGTGTTTCCATGCCAATTCGGGATATTTGATGACCATTATATTTTTGATATATATAAATTACTAATTTATTAAAATTTCATAAACATTCATTTAATTACTTTGATAAAATTCAATTACAATGAATTGAGAGATTTGAAATGGTTTTGAAAATTAAAATTGGAATACCACTAATTTCATTAAATTGGGGTGGGTTCTTTGGAATTGGTTGATTTAAATTGTTGAATTTAAATTTTGGATTAGATAAACAATGCAATTTAATTGTTGAATTTATTTGTGAAAATTAATAGTGGAATGAATGTAATGGGGTTTGAATGGAATTTAAACACATGAATATCCCTTAATAAGATTTTATAGAATCCCATTAGTTTTATATTATTAAAGAGGCATGTTTTTTAATAAAAATGATTTTGGTTATAAATGGAATGAAATGAAAATTTTTAAAATGGAATAATGGAATATATTATTTTTTATGTAGTCTTAAAATTAATTTCCCATCATGTAAGAGCACATGAATGCCTTAGTTGGTTGGTGGGTTATTGGGATACACTCTACAGTATGACAATGTTCTAAAACATACCTACGACGGGTGAATTTCTTGATGGGAGGGTGACAAGTCACATCAGGACAGTGTAAGGGGGACATGAGTATACACCTTTTTGTAGGTCCACATAGAGAGTGCGGAATCATATAGTTGGTTAATACAGTCACACCTTTTGGGCGATGACCATGTTGCTCTTTGGCATATTAATATTTGAGATATAATTGTATGCCAATATTATTTGAACTGATTTAAAAGCCTTCTGAATTTATATAAAATTATTTTTATAAATGTTTTCATTATATAATTTATTTATAAATATTCCATTTCATGTACAGGAAATACTGTGACTTAAATGTATTTTCCGTCATTTTGAAAATTTATAGCATGTTTTGTTTAAATATGATTTTGATTTTCCAAACCTATTTAGCATGAAAAGTAGAAATCATTTACTTTTTTTAATCAATTTTTGGCGTCTGTTATGTAATATTTTATGGAATCCTACATGGATTAGGGTCACACCATACTTTTTTCTTTGGGTGCTTGTTGGATTTTCTATTCCATGTTCGAGAAATGCGAATGGATTTCTTGGAGGTGGATCCTGGTGCTAAACTGTAGTCTTGGTTATTTGTGTCCTTAGGGACTTTGGAGGTTGTTTTCCCTTTATAGATATTTGGGTTATAGTATTTTGGGATTTTATGCCTTGTTGTATTCTGGTACATTACTCATTGTGGTGATTTGTTTTGATATGAATACGATCTTATTTCTTTTTTTCCACAATGTTTTGTGGAAAATCTATTCTGACTTGCATGTTTTCTAATTCCAGGTGCTACTATCAAACACATATTTATCAGTAATTCCCTTTGATTCATGATTGGGTCTACTTGGATATCGGGTTAAGAGGGTACACAGGCTACTTTATGACAATAAATTTTATTGAAAATATTTAATGTGATATTACTTGAGTAATTTAAATCATTATATGAATTTAATAGGATAGAAATAGATATTATTGTTAAATGTAATGATTATATTCAAATTTAGACATTGTGTCTTCTTTTCAGCCAAATTAAATGAATAGTATCAAAAATGACAGCAGTGATATTTTATTAAATTATTTTGTTATTATATTATTTAATATTAAAAATTACTTTAAATATTCTATGTGTGATTTTAAGTGGACTAAAATATAATAACTGTCGCATTTATCTTCCAATTTTCAAATTATAAATAAATATTATAGCCCATTAATATTGATATTATTGTATCTTTAGTTAGAATAAAAAATTGTAAACTATGGTTTAATCCAAATGAATCATTTTAAAATGAGAAGAAAACTATTCTAAATTAAAGTTATTATTTTATTAAATCTATATAGTACCTTTTTTAATTTAGGACCATTTGGAGGCATTTTTCTTAATAACTAATTTAATATAATTTACTATTTTTAAATATTCAAAATGTTCCCCTCAAATAAATTATTAATGGGAACATACTCCCTCAATTATTTACACCAAATTAAGACATCTATATCAACCATTTTCTGAAAAAATAACTTATAAACTTATTATTACACATATTACGTTCTTTTTTCATCCCATAAGAGAAACCTCATTGCCCTATATATGAGATGTAAATGAATCATTTCAAATAAGTGTTAATCTCTTTAACGGATCAGTTCCTTTTAATCTCTAAGTTAACTACACTAAATCTCTTGTATGTATAATAAATTAATGAATTATGTATCATAAAAGAGATGAAACATTATTATTATTATTAAAACATCATTATACACCCTCTTTCACATAAAATGATAAATAAATGTATCGCCTATACATACATACGACTTACGTCTCCACATAGAGATACAATTCAATCCTCATCACCATAATTTTATAGATGGAAATTATGATGGTTTTAATAATTATTAATGATACTTATGACATAGTTATAATTCTGTATTGATAATATCATGTCCAATATAATATCAAATTCATTGGGAAATTATTACATTGCATGTGTGTACGTGTGGACTACCACCTCCACGAAGCAATGTAATTTTGTTTTCATTTATATTACAATGGAATGGTAATTGTGATGAAATTGATAAATATATATGAAATATAAGATTTAATTATGATCATATAAAAGAGAGATAACATTTATCTTTCTTTTTCTCTATCTATTGAAATAACGGAAACAACCTTCATGAATAAAGACACCTTACAATCTCCCTAAATGGTGTAATTTGTATTCCTGTCTCTAACATTTGTAGATGAATATAAATTTTTTTATAATGAATATATATTATTCATATATCATGATTAATATAATATATATTATAGATCCATGATAAATTTATAGGTAATGGAACTACTAAAATGAAATACTCATGATAAATGAAACCATCAACACCAAAAAATGATATTTTTAATAATTAATTATTGAGAAAACGAGGTGGTGAAATGTTATTCAGGAATTGTATATGATATTATAATTTTAAAAATGAATTCGATATATAATTAGAATAAATTCCAATTTATTGTATTGGTGGTTAGATTGGTTTTTATGTTAAAATATCATTGTTTATCAAAAGTGTTTATAGTTATGTTTTGATGATGAAATATGGTAATAAAATCATAATATAATAATATATTTTCTTCTCAATTTTTTTTCAAGATTACATTTTTGTTTCATTTTACCCATTAAATGTTCTCAATTAATAGAGACTAAATTTTTTTGAAAAATTGACATCATATTTATCTTTGTATGAAAATGACTTTTTCCTCAATATCCATGTAATCTAAAAATGTTTTAAAGAATATTTTATTCATTTATCCAATGTTTTTTAATGTAATTTTTCCAATTATTAATATGTTACACAATTGTTTGAAGGGAATATTATTTTTGATTCTAGATGTGATACTTTGTAACTTTTTGAAAAAAATTATTGAAGGAATGTTTCGGTTAACATATATAGCATGAAAATATTTTACCTACACGATGAATAACTTTTAAATTGATTCATAATTTTGATTATTTCATAGTTACGTCTAAAGAAAAAAATTCCTTTTATATTTATGTAGATATATTTAAATAATTATGTCAAAATAAAAATTTTATTTTACACAAGAATTATTTAATGATTTTTAATGGAATTTCTTTTTATAGATATCAAAAACCCTTGATTTCAATTATGATTTACTAGGAATATGATCAGAGGATACCATAGATGGTTTATGAATATAATGACTCAATTTTAATGAAACGAATTTATTTTCCATGAGTTTTTTTGTGGTAAAATAATGAAATTATTATGCGGCCGTTTTCATTTTCATAGGCTACTTTATGATGAAATTTATTTATAACCCATTTCCATTATGTGTGTGTAACTTGATGAAGTCATTATGATCTTGTGGCATAGATATGTATGATTTTCATTATTTAAATGTCAGGTCCCATGTCTCCCTCAAATAAAATGGATAAATATTGGTATCCAATGATATAAAACGAAATAGAATGAGGAGATAACATGTTATAGTAAAGAAATTTTTCTAGTATGATATTCATGGGAGTGAATATTGTCTAATATGATGTTTTAGAAAGTGAACCCTATCCATAATTATAACCTTATAATTGATCATTTACTACCATGAAAATGATTTTTGATGCTGAGCTGTATTCCAAAATTCCTTATGTTATGTCAATGTTATGCTCTCATGTCTCTAGATATTTTTTTAATTATAATTCATGTTGAAAGAACATTCATTATTTATGACCGGACTTGATTTAATGATATATAATATATATGTAATGTATTTAAAATGATAACCTCATGTTCTCATTACATTATGTTCATGGTATGATGCTATTATAAATGATATATCCCATGTTTACCCTTACTGAGCATTTGAATCACCATTTTTAATATGTAAATTCCTATTTTATGAATAAGGTTTTTATGTATGATATGTCTACTAAAGGTGACAGTTATGATGATTTATGTGGGAGATGATGTAGAACTATTATAAACCATTTATTTATTTTACCATGTTTCCAAATACACTAGACCTATGAGATTATAGCTTGCATTTTTATGTTTTGTGATGAAAATTTGTCTATTAAGATGTAATATATTCATATAAAAAATATGTGTCTATATATTATTTTCATGGTGTGTATGAACATTTGACATTATCGAGTGTGTTAAAAAAGTGTCATTCAAATTCCTCATCCGTCTATAGTATTAGAGTATGCATCATGTGTTCTATTATTCTCATATGTGAAGATACACACCTGATCATCTATATATAATTGATAGTGAGGGAATTGTGTTTGAACTAGATCCATTGTTTGTGGAGTGATTGGTTTGAATTTTGTAATGGAGTGAAAAGTTACTGATAGGAATAATGGAACCTCTTATTTTATTTTTTTGGTAGTATAAAAGTATCTAAGAGGATACTTGGGAGTGAGTATTGAATGTTTTGGTGAAATTTCAATACATGTTTGTTCCAGACATCGAGAGACAAATCCCGAGGTTGATAATTAATTAGAATGGTATATTTATAACATTTTTGATACTTCATGGAATATTAATTAAACATTGACCTTCCATGGATGTATTTTCAAGGCTTAATAAAGGCCTATGGGGTCTAGGAATTTAAATCAATGGAGCTACATGCATGATCAATTTTTCGTGGAGTTATTTTTGTGCCATCAGAGAGTAGGTATAAGTAGCCGACTAGCTGATGGAGGTAAAATTATAAGTTAATTTACTTTTCATATCAGCCCTTATCCTGATATTTTTCAAAAGAAAACCAGAATAAGATAAGGAATTTTAATCCATTTTTAACATAAATCATTCAACATTTAAATATAGTCCATGTGTTTTTCACACCAATGTTTTTATTTATAGGTAAGTCATTTTAATGTGGTCTTTCTATTATCCTATAGTTTCACCTTTTAATTTTTGTGAAAATAGGTAAATTGGGACTGAAAGGGGTGACACTTAGTTGGCACACCATTAGAGGAAATTGTGAATTATTTCCCTTGAATGTGTGTGTAAGAATGTTATTTTAGATAGTGGTGAATGCATGGTTGGTGCACGGATTTTCCAATAGAATTGGATAGTCATGTTGAATATCCCTCCTTGACAATAAGGGGTTCATATATGCTGCACGGTTTGGAAAAATATATAAGAAAACCATGTGGCCTATCAAGGTTATTAAATATTGAAAAATTACCTTTCTACCAAGTTCTATTTTAACCCCAATCCCTCTACCATCCACCCTATTCATAATTTTCTACCATGGGAGCCTTCTCCACTCTTTCTTGTGTCCTTAGAACCCCAATTATTTGGTGGTTTTGACCCCGATTCTTCAATGAAGCATCAAGTATGTTTGTTTCCTCACGATTCCTCAATATTTTTTGGTTATTCAACACACTTTCTTATGTTTATATATTACAATGGGGTATATAAACTAAGGAGGCTTTGACCATGTGGTTAATGAAAAAATATAGATGTTTTGTGACCAATAATTCATTGTTAGGGTCTTTTGGTTTGTAAAGTTCTGGTGTCACATACTTTTATGGTATTTTATATGTGAGAAGTAGGTGATTCCCGAAATTTATATTATTTTATAATTTTTATATGATTTTTAGGAAATTTTATTGTGTTCTAGGGATTACTTATGGGGTTTGAATAATTTTTTTGATGTGTTTTGACATGAAAATGTTATGAAATGGATTTTCTAAAGGAAAATGTTTGTGTTATTATGTGTACCCCATTTTTATGCTCCATGAAACTTTTACAGGAATTTTAATAAAGGTGAAAAATGTTTTTCCATAGGAACTTTAAATGCAAATGTTTTGATAGTGGGTTTTCCAATAGGAAAGAATTTTTGAATCATGTTGGATAACTTGTTATGCACCATTAATATGATTTTTGAATTATGAAAATAATGTGAGTCACATTTCATAAATGAATTTGGTTAATGTGTCGATATGAAAGGGGATGGGCCTATTTAAATTGTTGGATTAATTGTGTATTTATCTTATAATATTCCCAAATGGTTTTTATAAAATGTTCAAGTGGTTATTTACTTTTTTGATTTTGATTTTTGTCATGTAATTGTGAATGTGTTGATTTATCTGTTATGTGGAAATGAATTTAAGCATAAAGGGGGTCTCTAGTATCTCCCTGGGAGAACTAGAACTTGTGAACTGGATGTTTGGGATGTGGATAAGTCTCATATTCATCATGAAGGATTGATGATTACCATAGTAACTAAACATTTGACAAGATAATGGATTACTTGTTATGGAACTATCACCCTTATTCCATTAAATTATAATAGTCCAGTGTTTGAGGTGTTCTGAGAGGAAATATAATATCTGGAAATCAGTAGATAAGTGTGTCTATAGGTTAGGGAATCGATAGGTCAGGGCATCAATAGGACATTCCATTGGTAAGTTAGGGAATCAATATGTCAGGGCATCAGTAGATTTGATAATTGGTACATTGGGGCATGGTTGTTCATGGAATCAGTTGGTCTTGGTGTCGGTAGGTCCAGGTGTCAGTAAGTCAGGTGTTGGTAGGTCAGTGCATTGGTAGGTTGGGGGTTGGTAGGTCGGGGCATCGGTAAGCAGTGCATCCGTAGTTCAGGTAACAGTACGACATGCATTAGTGAGTCGAGTCGGTAAATCATGTCATCTATTCTCATCAGTGACTCTCATCGTTGATTCAGGTGTCAGTGACTCGCTGTTGGTGACTCATTTAGTTGATTCACCCATCGGTGAGTCATTTCTAATTCTTCCAGTTTCACCCATCCTCATTTTATTTGATGTAAATTGAGTTTTTAACCTAGTTTGAACCTTTATAATGGTGTTTTACAGGATATTAATAATATATATTTTTACCTTAACACTACCGGGGCTATGATTTAGTCAAACTATGTTTTCTTGACCATTATATGACTTTAATATAACTTAAAACTATTTCCTTCGATTCATATAGGATCTATTTCTTTAGGACCAAGATCTTGTCATCGTAGTATGTTTCCATTTTCTATTGGTGAGCCTAAAACTGTTCAACCCAAAAGATTTTTACCTTTGTTGAATAAATCATTTGAGTTTTTCATTGGAGTCATACCTGTTGCTTGTGTGACCCTCTGTTTAGCGTAATGACGAGTTGTTCGTCCAATATTTGACAAGGTAGGGATTCATCTGTCTCTAATTAAATTTGTATAATGTGGGCTGGGTGTGCTGATGACTTCATGTGGGTATGGTTGAAACCCATTTAATAAAGATAAATGATGGGCGTGGAAGATGACAGTAACAATGATAGTCAAACCTATTACTTAAGAAATAAATGATGTATGGGGTGATGTTGATGATGATAGTGGTTTTTCCATTATCTTTGTTCTATGTTGTGAATTGTATGGGTGTTATCCTTCTAAAAATCATTGTTATTGGTGGTCCATGGTTCTCTAAGAGGGATGACTAATAAATAATGTTGATCATCTATTGAATGGATTAAAATATTGGAATTTGATTAATCAGATATATTCTGGTTAAATAAATGGATTCCACATGACTGAACTAGTTTTTTTGATCACTACTGAATAATGAAAGTATAATTATAGAATGGGTGCTACTAAATCTAAATACACTTTGAGTGTTTGGTGTGTATGTGTGTTCTGTGTGGTTCTGTTCAACCTTATTGCTTTCTCTGATCATATGTTGATGTGTTTGGGGTGTGGCTATGTGTATTGGGTAGTACGGGTGTCATAATGTTATCCCAGGTTGGGAGATTGATTGATTGTGTAATGGATGAACTTTTGAATAGTGGGTGTGCATCTGGGTTGTGTTATGGTTTTTGGGAAGGGTATGTTCATGTAGTGGGATTACAACCTTGTTTTTCTGATGTCCTGCAAGAAGTGGTGTATTCATGATGTGGGGATGCTGAGGATGGTTTAGGAGGGATAATTTTGAAGAAGTATGGTTTTACATAGTGTGGACGTCTTTCCTAGAGTTTCCAGAGTCTTTTTTGGAATTGTGTGGGTTTTATGATGTCACTTGTGGTGTGTTGTAAATGGTAGTTTCCCAGGAAAGGAAGGAATAAACAAATACAAATTTTTTTTAATGCACAATGATAATTGGTCAAATGAATTGGCTGGGGTTATGTATTTAGTTTGTGGTTTTTTTTGTTATCTATTAGAGGTGAAAGAAAGGGTATTTCGGTGTGGGTTGGTTGGTTGGTTGAAAACACATAGGTTGGGTTGACTATTTATTACTATATATATATACTTATAGGTCCCTATGATTTCTATGAAATTCATACCCTAGTTGAGCACTGTGTTCCAGGAAACCACATTTCATTGGGTTGGATATATTTCCCAACATCCTTGTGGAAGGATGGATGGATGGTTATTAAATTTTCATTTCTCCATCTTCTATTCATTGGTAGCCCATGAATCTTTGAGAAGGTTGTGGTGCAAGATTGAGTCCTAGGTGGATGTGGGAAAGTTGGTTTTTCCAAGGTGTCTTCATGATGAGGTGTCTTGTGGTTTCCCAGGTGTCTTTGACATTAGGATATATATTTGTATCCCACATGTCTGTGTGTAGGGTGTGATGAGGTTGTGGCCTACGTTTACCTAGGGATTATGTGAAATCTGGCACATGTGTGTGCTGGTAGGTTGTGGTATTGGGTATTTTGGAAGAGTGTGGTAGCGTCCGGATGTTCTTCGTTATCATTGAGAAGTTAACCAATGGGATGTGGTGCGATGTACAATAGTTTCAATGTACTTACTACTTTACAGTACATGGATTTCATTATTTGTTGATCCTTCCTTTGTGAGGTTGGGTTTGATAATATTCCTTATTAGGTTCTTCTATGTTTTTTTCTTATCAAGGGGGGATTAGTATAGTTCTCCACTTGTTCACAAGATACTTTTTCATCTCCTTGTGAGTATACTTGTATGCACACCCTATGTATGTAAGACCTTATTCAAGTTTCTAGGGAGATTACAAAGACCCTGTTGGACCTTACTTGCTCGAACACTGGGAACATTTTATGTGTCACTACTTATTTTTAATATTGGAAGTTATATTGGAGTATTTCATAGTATTTTATTAGATTTTTACTTAAAACATGAATGTGGGGTATATTTTGGCATCTTTATATATAAATATATATACTATAGTTCACTACAAAAAATATGTATTTTATTAGTGCTAAAAATGGCCTTTAACAGCAATAGAAAAGCGCTATTAAAGCCAGCAAAGATAGGGGTCCCCTTTATCAGCACTCCAAAAAGCACTAATAAAACCCCTGTTATCAGTGCTTAAAAAAAGCGCTGATAAAAGCGGTCTTTTATCTACACTAAAACAAAGCGCTGATAAAATGGTCCTTTATCAGCACATTCTTTTTAGCACGGATAGAAGACCCCTTTTATGAGTGCTTTTTTAAAAGCGCTGATAAAAGTTATAAAAAAATTAAAAAATCCTACCAATCGGTGGGGGGATTTATAGCACTTAAGCACCCCTTTTACAGTGCTTTTCATCCCCCCTCTAGCGCCCGCACGCACCCCCCCCCCACCCTTGATCAGTGCTAGCCCCTGATTCACCCATGCGTGCGTATCCCTACATCCATTCGGATTTGATCTCGAGACCTCCCCCCTGTGCGCATGAAGCCTTTATCACTCCCCTATATTGATTTTCTCTCCTATTAGTGATATGTCTATTTATTTATATATATAATTAGTTATATTTATTCGTATAGTAATATATATTTATATTAATATATATCTATATAGTTATATTAATATAAATATATAGTTATATTAATATAAATATATATTTATAGTTATAGTTATATTATTATATAATGTAGTTATATTAAAATATATTTATATATATATATAGTTTGATTAAAATATAGGAATATAAATATTTGTATATTGGTATTTTAAATAAAATGGATATTTTTTATTATTTATATAAATATAATATATTTTATATGTTAATCTATTTTATTATTTATATTTATAAATAAATTTTTAGGTGTGAATATATAAAAAATATGTATATATAGTTATATATTTGATTATAAATAGCAATTCATTATATAAAATGATAAAATTATAAAGATATAATATCAATAGGAATGTAATTCTTTGGAATACATTATATCCCCACCAAAAAAAAAGAAAACAATACCCCCTTAAACGAGACTGAAAATCCATAAAATGTTAAAAAATCGGGGTACCCCAACTAAAAACTCAGTTCTGGAGGCCTTCAATGCCTTTTTTGGACTCGAAAAATACTTGGCTAGGGACCCTAAGGGTGACAATGGTGTAGAGCTTGTCGCAGGCTTTGATTTGATATGTGGTAGAGCCCAAATGGACACCTGGATCAAAATTTATGGCCTTTTAACGTTTGAGTTGTGTTTTAAACATATTTTGGATCTTTTTCAAAAATAAATTTATTTATTTAGTCTTCATAATATTAATAAATGACATTTACTCCATAATAATTATGAAATTATTAATCAAAAATATTTTTTTAATTTTTTATAAGCCATTCTCACTAAATATCTTATATATTAAGTGTTACATTATTAGACTTATCTAAAATATATTTAAAATTATATTTAAAAAATAAATATTATATTTATATCAATATAACTATATCTATATGTTTAAATATTAATAACTTTTTTAATAATTTTTTTTGGAAGTACACCCTTTATCTGCTCTTTTAAAAAAATGCACTGATAGAGACCCCCCATTATCAATGATACTAAAAAAAGCGCTGATAAAGGGGTACCCATTAACTGTGCTAAAAAAGCACTGTTAAAGGGGGTACCATTTTCAGTACTAAAAAAAGCACTGATAAATGGCTACGTTTATCAGCACTTTTTTTAGAGCTGATAAAGGTACCTTTAGAATCACTTTTTCAGAGCTGATAAAGGTACCCTTTATAAGCATTTTTTATCGCTGATATAGGTACCCCCCCTTTATCAGCGCTTTTTCGTTAGTGCAAATACAGGGTGGCGTTGGCCTTGCCCAGTTTTGTGGTAGTGGTTGTATTGAGGTTGATACAAATTATCTCCCGATATTGATTACTATTAAAAAGGAAATGTGTCCAATTTGGTGATATTGGATTACACTTGGTGCTGGTCTCCACCCCGAGGCCTATTGGAGGAGGGACTAGGGGTCATTATCTATTTTTCATTTTGAAGAAGGAAGGTAACATCACTTTTCCATACCTTCCATAAACATGATGAATGAGGGTGAAGAAATAATGGTATTTGAGATGACGGCTTAGAGATAGAATGGAGTTTGGAGTTTGGTATAATGAATATTTCATAACATGGTAGGGAAGAAATACTATGTGATCTCAATGTGTGACATTGGCCAATGATGACCATCCAAGAAACATGATTTTAGCCTCCCCTTGTGAACTAATGCCGGGAATCTGAGATTACCGAACTACCATGTAAATCTATAGTGTTTCTGGGGTAGATCCCATAGGGAAGGTACATGCATCATAGGGACTTGTGTCCTTGTATGTTTTGTGAGTTTTCATGATACTAAAATATATAATGAGTAAAAATGAAACTTAAATAAATTACATACTACTCAGTCTTAGGATTTCCTTTTTGAATTTTTTAGCTATGACCCCTGATCATCGTTAGTGTGTGGTGAGATAAGTGGAGGCACAATAAGCTGACCCAGTCGACTGATGAAGGGTTGACCTACTGGGGGTGGATGATAAGTGGTAGAATAAGATTGTTTCTTTCCGACAATAGACTCTAGGGAAGTACTAAGGAATCATTTTAGATAATGATATGGGGAGTTCTTTTGAAGAGCTAGTGATCATATTCATCTGGATCGAGGCTCCAAAAATTTACTGGGATCCTTTGGAGGTGAACCAGATGATGGGTTTTACATGTCATTGGTGGAATCTCTACCTTGTGGATAGGAAGTAGAACGATATTCTGTGGGTGGATTTTTAAAAAGACTTATATGTGGAATTCTTTTCCTCAACTATGAAGTATGAGAATCGATATGATCTACTATCCCTCCATCCACGGAGTATGTTGTTACTTTGACTGAGGATCAAGTTCAAGGATCTCATTTTCTTTGCTTCAGGCCTCTTTCTATATGATGAGTCTTGGGATATTCATTTAGAGTAGTCAATTCATCCTTCCCTCTAGTATGTAGTTACTCCATTCACCTTGCAGACATAACTGGAGGTTTATAAGAACGTAGATGTGGTTGAGAGGAAGCACTTTCAAGGATGTATAATATGAGATGTGATCCAATGATTTTCTAAGGGAAACGCTTCCAACTCTAAGTCATAGGCTCTAGGGCCTTGGAGGTTTCAACTAGTTGGGAGTCGACCTTAGAAATTTCAATTTCAACCTTTTGGTCCTCATTCGTTTTTCATATGCGTAGGATTGGGGTGATTTTATTCTGGAGGTCACGGGAACATTTAGATTCCATGCACAGTTTGAGCTTAGTATGGTGGAGGTGGGCAGGTTTAGCACTTCCAATGCATTAGTTGTCGACCATGCTGTTTTAGCAGTAGGGATAGTATGCTCATACTCCACTAAGGGAAGATGGATCAGGCAGACGTGGGACTCTAGGTGTTCCCTAGGGACCGTCACATGAATATGGATGAGGATGTGGTCGATAGTAGAGGGGACGATGAGATGGGTGCGTTCAGTTGAACTCAGTATAGGTAGAAGATCCATCAGTGCCAAAGATCGTTCGAGGTACGATCAGAGTGTTCCATAATCTTATTTCTGTTTTGTTTGATTCAGGAGATTCACACTACATTGTTTAACCCAGTCTATCCCATACTTTGGGACTATATGTAGAGATACATTTTATTCCATTGGTGTTGAGTACACCATTTGGAGGTCATACCATTATTTTTAATGTTTTTTAGGGATGTAGACTGATGTTGGGGCTATATCAGTCTTATGAGGATCTATTCTTTATACAAATACATTTTTACAAAGTCATTCATGGAATCAAATTGTTATATTATATACATGATATCATTGACTGCATCAATAGTAGAGTCATGTTTTCAACCATGTATGGCCAATATGTGGCTTTCATTTGTTAGCAGAGTTTTCTGAGGGAAGTCAGCATGTGGTTCCACTTCTTTCATTTTTGGGAGAGCTATCGGTGGAATCAGTGGATGCAGAGATGGTGGGGTTTCCTGAATTATGGAAATGTTCAGGGATATATTTTCCGATGAGTTTGTGACTCTACCCTTATAACAGGACTTTGATATTGGGATACACTTTATATCTGACACCTCTTTAATTTTTAGGGATCCTTTTTTAATGGAACCTTCTGAGCTTCAAGAGTTACAAATTTAGATTTACGATATAATAAAGATGGTATTTATTTTGCCCAATTTGTCACTATATGGTGTTCTATATTGTTTTTGAAGAATGAAGGTGGTTGTATGAGGTTATTTATAGGCAACCAATGGTTGACATAGTTAACGGTCAAGAATCGTTACCCTCTCCCAAGGATGAATGATAATTTAAAAAAGTTGAGGAAAGAATGTTGGTTCTCTAACGTTGATCTATGGTCTAGATGTCACCATTTTGGTGTGAAGGAGGATGATATCCTAAAGACTACTTTTAGGTGCTGGTATGGGCACATCAAGTTCATGGTTATATCATTCATTGTTAAAAATTCACTACTTTTTTTCATGTGGTTGATGAAATCAATCATCTATGTGTTCTTACACCGGTTCAGCATCATGTTCATTATTGATATCCTGATTGATTCAAATTTAGGGAAGGAGTATATTGATCCTCTCAAAAAAGTCATGGAGGATCTTTGAATCCACCAGCTCTATGGGATGTTTTCCAAGTATACATTTTGGACAAGGGGGGTCCACTTCCTTGGGCATGTGGTGTCTCAATAAGGTGTTAAATTGGACCCGTAAAATGTTGATGAAGTTTTTTCTTGGGTAGAACCCAATAATGTAGAATAGATTTATATTTTTCTAATTTTGGAAGGTAGTTACTGGATATTTGTTCATAATAATTCTCCAGTAGAGGCAATGTTGATGGATTTTGCTAAAAATGACAAGATTTTGTGTGGAGAAAGCAGTGTTATGAAACATTTAACTGTTTAAATATGTTTTTGGTATGGGATCCAATGCTCTGGTTTCTAGAGGATGGTATTATGTTTAAGGTGTTTTGCGATGCTTCCTATATTGTCTTGGGATGTGTGTTAATGCAAAAATAAGGAGTTCTCCTTTTTGAGTCTAGGTAGTTTTGAACCCGTGAATTTAACCATTCCACCCATGATTTGTATCTACTAGTGATTGTGTTCATGAAGATTTTATGGTGACACAACCTCATTGGAGATATCATTGTGGTCTTCACAGATCATAATATCTTGAAGAATATCTTTTTCCAGAAGGATATGATATTCTAATAGGAGAGGTCGATAGATTTTCTCTATCATGACGACTTTGAGATCTCATACACCTCAAAAAATGGTAATATTGTGGCAAATCCTTTGAGAAGGAAGACATAGATGGAGTTTGTTTGGGAATATGAGAATGATTGGAGGTTGTTGGAGGAGTTTATTTCCTTGCACAAATAAGAAATAATGGATCTTGGAATAGATTTTCATTTTCAGATGATAATGTGGCCATATTTGATGTAGTAGGTGGAGGATTCTTGGAGGGGAGACTCAGAGGAGGAGGTGATGCGTGATTGCATTGACTTGTGTGAGGCTCTTGAGGGATAGTTGTACGATGGTCTATTTTTTATGTAATTCTTTGAGAGGTAATTTTGTTATTAGAGATGCATGAGGGGATTCTCCTAGAGTTTTATAGTCCACCATTAGTGGTACACCCATGAGTTTCAAAGATGTACCACAACATGAGAGTGTATTATTGCTGTCTGTGGATGAAGCAGGATATGACAGATTTTGTGGCAAAGTGCTTGGTGTGTCAATAAGTGAAGTATAAACACCATATTTTCTATGGTTTGTTATAGCCCTTAGATGACCCAAAGTGGAAGTTGGATGACAACTCATTGGATATCTCCACAGGATTACGCATGAATCAGGGAGGATGTGATGCACACTGGGTAGTAGAGCATCGATTGATGAAATCAAATAAATTCTTAGCAATTAAGGATTTAGGTGCAGTGGATTCCATAGTGCATAAGAATGTGGATGAGGTTTTGTGACTTCATGGGGTTTCGATATCCATCGTCTCATATCAGGATATATGTTTTACCATGCTAGTATGAAGGGGTTGGTAGAATGATTTTTCAACTCGATAACGCTTCAACAATTCTTTTCAACCTCAGATAGTTGGGAAGATAGAGAGGACCATCCATACATTTTAGCACATTCAATAAGCATACATAGTGGATTTTGGTGGGTCTTGGGTGTGATATTATCCCTTCGTATAGTTTTTTACAACAAAACTATTAATATAACTTTTTCATTACTCTGTTCGAAGCATATATGGAAGGTCATGATGTTTGCCATTATGCATGATGCATTTTGGGAATAAACTATTCTTGGTATGTACATGGGGAAGAATACAATCAAGAAGGTGTAGCTTTTCCATGAATTGATGATTGTAGTACTAGATAAGAATAAGTTGTATGCTAGTCATAGTATAATTCCATTGGAGTTCGAGGTTGGGGACCCTGTGTTCTTGATGGCTTCCCCTTGACGTGGGAAATAGAGGTTTCGCTGTGGGAGAATGCTTTCTCCCAGGTTCTTTAGACCCTTTGAGGTGATTGTGCATGTTGGAGAAGTGGAATACATGTTGGAAATTCCACCTCAGTTGGATAGGATCCACGACATCTTTGATCTCTCCAAAATTCAATTATATATTCACAATGATTCTAATGCAAGTAATCAAATAAAGATGGATATTGGGGGATATACAACATTCATGGAGTGACTAATAGAGATCAAATATCTTTAGGATTAGTTGTTGTGTGGATGGACCATCCCATTGGTTTGCATGTTGTGGAGGCATAGTGGCTTGGGGGAGTGTACTTGGGAGAGATAATCATAGATGCATGCCCAGTATCTTTTATTGTTTTGATTTTTTATTATGTTATTTTTTATTATGTAGTGATTGGACCCTTTTCCTTTGAGATGAGTTGTCTTCGTATTCTGTAATGTGTGATGGAGTACTAAATTTTAGAAATGGGAGTACCTGATTCTTAATTGAGATGCATTAATTGAGATGAGATTAAATCTAGTCACATGACTTAGTACCACTCATAGAGTTTAGTATCTTCAAATGGGGGAAGGAATTCCCTAATTCACATGTCCATGTAGTCATTTCTTGTGTATGGTATCTTGTGGATATTTGGGTTAGAATATGTGGTAAGACATGTTCCTGGATGTTGATGGATCACTCCCACTTTCAAAAAAACACATGGTGATTTATCCTTGTGAGGTATCTTATGGGGTGTTTGTTAGGACCCCTCTTCCTTCTGGGGTTGGTTTTTAATTCTCAAGAGAGATAATAGTTTGGGAGGAATCTGATGCAATGGTCCAGACCTTCCCGTCCATTACATTGTCAAAATCTAGGTTTTGGTGTGTTTTTGGAGGCAACAATAGGTCGGGGGATTAAGCTATCAACGCATCGGTAGGTCATGGTGTCGGTAGGACCAATATTTGTTAGGATAGTGTGTCAGTAGGTCTGGGTGTCAGTACATCTGGGCTTCAGTAAGTCAAGGCATCGATAGGTTGGGTGGTCAGTAGGTTATTGTGTAGGTTGGTCAGGGACTCGATTGGTATGGGGATTGGTAGGTTAGGGATTTTTTAGGTCTGGGCCTCATTAGATCAGGGATTCAGTAGTTCATGGTGTCGATGGGTTGGGGAATTCATAGATCATGGAATCTGTAGGTCCGGGTGTTCGTGAATGGAGACGGTTAGTCAGGGTGTTATTAGTTCAGAGTGTCAGAAGGCCAGACATCAATAGGTCAGGCGTAGATGAGTCATGTCGATGAGTCGCGTCGGTGACTCCCAATGGTGAGTCCGACATTAGTGACTCACTATCGGTGACTCGTGTCGGTGAATCATTTATGTTACTCACACATTGGTGATTTATTTTCCATTTTTTCCAATTTCACCCATTAAAATTTTATTTTACGTAAATAATGTTTAAACCCAAGTATTATTGTCTTTAAAGGCATTTCAAAAGATATTAACTATATCATTAATATCCTAACTCTCATAAGGCTTTATAATATTCATGTCGCATGGTCATGACCACAATCCTACTTTAACTGCAATTAAATTCATTACCTTTCGTTGGTATTGGATTTGGATCTTCTATTCCAAGATCTTCTATTTCGAGTGTGATTACATTTTATATGGGTGTGCCTAAAACCTTTATTCCCCACATAGTCACATATGTGATATATACATTGGCTGAATGTTCCCATGGAGTCTTTCTAGCTACTTTTGTGACACTTTTTTTGCAAGGAGGAGTTATTGATTGTCAATTTTTGGGTTTGGATTCTTCTGTCTCTCTTTAGTTGTTTATCATGTGGGGTGGGAATATTATGGGGATGTGGTTATGTGTATGGTATGGTATGGGTGGAGTGATGGTATCTCAGGTTGAGAGATTGATTGATTGTGGAATGGATGAACTTGTTGAATAGTGAGTCTCCATCAAGGTTGTGTTATGGTTGTTGGGAATGGTTTGTTCGTGCAGTGGGACTGCAACGCAGTTTTGTTTTGTTATCCAACTGGATGTTATGTTATCATGCGTTCGGATGCCAAGGATTATATTGGAGGGATAATTTCCAATATGGACTATGTTACCATGGGTGGGTATTTTTCCTAGAGTTTATAGAGACATTTTTGAATTGTGTTTTGGTTATGATATAATTTTTTTGTGTTGTAAATGTTAGTTTCCCAGGTTGGTATGGAAAAAATAAATTAGTGAATTATTTAATATAGAGTGATAATTTTTCAAATTAATAGGTTGGGGTTGTGAATTATGTCTTTTTATTTCATTGGTAATGCATTAGAAGTGGAATCAGAGGATTTTTTGTGTGGGATTGTTGGCTATTTGGAAACCCATATGCTAGATTTAGTTTTTTGAGAATATATATATATATATATACTTGTAGTTGTTTGTGATTTCTATGTGCACCCCACCCTATATGAGATCTATGTGTCAAACACCCACATTTCATGAAAGATGGTGTTTTTCCCAAAATCCTGGTGGGAGGATGGATGGATGGTTGTTGGGTCTACTCTTCTCCCTCATATAGGCATTGGTAGACCAAGACTCTTCGGGCAGGTTTTGCTGTGGTTTTTAAGTCTATATGTCTTTGGGTGAGGTTTTTTTTCCCATTTGTCTTAGGGGGATATTCTTTCCCAGGTATCCATGGGATGTGATTTTTTCAGCTTTCCTATGTATCTTTGAGATGAGTTTGTGGTTTTGTGGACCATGTGTATACAAGAGGTCTGTGATGCATTTATGGCGCATGTGTTTGTGGGCAGGATGCATCATGTGGCCTAGGTGTGTGCAATTGGTTTTGCTAGTGTGAATTGTGAAAGATCCCGGTAGTATCAGGACGGTCGCTATTAGGAATGAGAAATTAACTAGTGGGATGTTTTTTAGGGTGCCCAAATATCAATGTTCTTACTACATTACTTCAATTGACATGAGTTATTCAGAGAGCCTTAATTAGTGAGGTTAGGGTGGATAATATAACTTGTTAGGTGCTTCAATGTTTTATTTTCTCATAGGACTTTATAATGCTTCTCCACTTATGCATATGAGACATTAGATTATAGTAAAGAGTATTATTGTACCCTCACCCTACGTATATAGAACAGTTTTTAGGTGTAAAATGAGTTAATTTTGGTCGCTCAAGTCCTTACTAGCTTGGACAATGGGGAATGTTGTTGTGTCACTACTATGTTCTTATATTAGTTTTTACATTGGATAATTACATTTAATTTTATAGCAGTTCCACTTTAAAAATTCTTGTGGGATTGATTTTGTGTTCTAAATATATATATATATATGTGTGTGTGTGTGTGTGTGCGTGTGTGTTTGTGTGTGTGTGTGTCTTGGAGTTTTTTGAGTTTGATACATCTTTTCTATCGATCTTGGATACAATTAAATGGGTAGTGCCTTCTATCTTGTA
The DNA here is from genome assembly GCA_963277665.1 of Viscum album. Taxonomy (NCBI): domain Eukaryota; kingdom Viridiplantae; phylum Streptophyta; class Magnoliopsida; order Santalales; family Viscaceae; genus Viscum; species Viscum album. Next base: position 1,101,874,394 of record OY728157.1, read on the forward strand.
TGTTTTGAATACCCTTGGTGTTGGTCACCACACCGGGGCTTATTTGAGGTGGGGATCTAGATTCATTACCTATTTTCATGTTAAAGAAGGATGGTCATGTAACTTTTCCATCCATTACCTCTTCACGAATATGTAGTGTGCTGACACCGTTAGACCTTGGGATGTGTTCCCCTCTAGTGGTTCATGAACATGAACTCTATTTTAGAGACCATTAGACTTTGGGATATGTTTCTATCTAATGGCTAATGCAGAAGGACATTGTTGGTAACTTAGTGGATGACTTTGATCACTGAGGTATGATGATTTTACTGTCCCTCAAGTGCTAGTTACCTATAGAGATTTACCCATGTTTCTATCTTATGATGTGATGCCTATGTGATATGGTTCTAGCCAAAGGTATACGATAGAACTTGTGTACATTTTTATACTAAGAAGGATTATTTTTGAAAAAAGTGTTTTCAATAAAAAGTGTTTTCTTATAAAATTTATCCCTAAAATGATCTCTTAGAAATGATTAAATTGTCTTAATGAAAATTTTCATATTTATTTTTCTTTTAATTTCATAGCATGGATTCTTTCATTAAGGGTGGAATCCTTATATGATTTATCTTACAACCACAAACACATTTGGGGGTATGAAGACATCATTATGTATGACCCATGTAATAGAAACTTGTTTCAGGATAATGATGGTGGATCTGGTCGCTAGTTTTATACTTATTGCTGGTGTCGGTGATGGTAACTTGAGGGTGATTCCTCTCTTATCGCATAGAGGGTTTTGGGATGATTTTTCATTCCCTTATTCTTTTAGCACTTAGTTATTTTATTAAAATTATAAATTATAAATCTGATAACTGTTATGAATCCTTTTGATTTGGTTATCTATTATCATGATGTTTATTTTTTTAACTTATCTAAATTGGGGATATCATTCCCTAAGCATATTAATGATACCCAGACACATGTTTTTTGCTCATGGGAATGGGAACACCCTTCAAGACATGATGTAGACTGAGTGGGTAAAGCGATGGATGTCATCCTATCTTGGTTCGTGATAAAATGGTATCAAAGCATGTTACACTCATTTGGGTCAAGTTATTTTGGAAAGAGTCTTGATATAAAAAGACCTACTATTGTTGGGAAATGAGGTTAAAGTTGTGAGAAGGGTGTCTAGGAAGAACACCTCATGATATGACTCGAGTCACCTTGAGATGTCGGGAAATTTTGTTTGACTTATCTTCTAGGAGTTATGTACATGATTTAGACTATATATGGACACTAGGTGGTGGTGAAATGGTTTTGTGGACGTGTTATTGTGATGGAATTGGTTATTTTTTGGATTGATGGTAGTTTTTGATATCTTTTGATATAGATGAAAATCATCAAAAGATTATCACTGAGGATTTTACTTTGTGGTTATTTCTTATGTCGGAAGCTTCCTCCCTGTAGTCCTCCTGTGTAGCCATTGGATTAGGATCGCGATATTTATTCATCACTAATTGATAATAGGTTAGTGTAATATATTGTTCATGCTCTCCTATATTTTGGGCCATGGTGTTGGATCTGGTCCTTCTAACATTAGGGAAGCCAAACCCTATCCTGGAAAGGATAAACTGCAGAATTTATCTGGAAAAAGTATTATTCTTTTACAGGAAGCATTGAAGTATATGACGTAAAGGAGTGGATTGAGATGTTAGAGAGAATGTCTGAGTTTCATCACACTACAATGGCTACTATAGGGAAGGGTGATTTGTTTATTTTGGGATGTACTACTATATAGTGGTGTGACTCTATGGTGAAATATAGAATACATGAACATATGATATTGAAATTTTTTATGTTTATCTTCAACGTGCAGTAATTTCCTGAGATATTGGCCGTTTCTGGATCCCAGGTGTAAGGACTTGATATTTTGAATTGTTGGGCAAAAATCCCTCAAGGTAACATTGCAGTATTTTTGGGTTGATTTTGTTTGTTGATAAAGCAGGTTTTCACGGATATTTGTCGAGTTCCCAAGATGTTGTTGACAATCCTTGTTGACAAAGAACGATGACAAAGGAAAGGACGATCTGGAGGCGGTACAAAAAGAGCAGTACAAGGCGGCGCCGTTTCCCAGTGCTTGCCATATTTTTGGGGTCCAAAATTTGGAGTTTGGTGAGCATCGTGAAAATAGGATTTCCATGAAGATCATAATTTAATATGGAAAAGGCATGAATTTCGTGAAGATAGGATGCATGGTTTGGAAATCGCGAAGACCTTAAGAATGGAGGCGGTGATGCTTCGCGATTACGTCAAGCTTCGCGAACGGCAGAGGCTGAAGCGCATCACCGCGGTGAAGGGCTTTGCGAAGGAGATTCGCGGCGAAGGCGTGAAGGAATGTTGGGCTTCGTGAGGGAGCTTCGCGACGAAGTTGTGAAGGTATGTTGACGGTGATTCTTCGCGACAACGTCAAGCTTTGCGAATGGCAAATTGCCGTGGTGCATCGCGATTTGGACAGAATTCCAGTGGAATCTTTGGAGCTTTGCGATTTGAGATGACGTGGCGTTGACTTCGCGCGAAAGGGACGAGGATCGGTGGAATCACCTATAAATAGAGTCTGACCACTCGAGAGAAGCAGAGAGAATTTTCAGAGAAAATCCATTGCTCTTAGTTCAGAGAGGTGGTTCGTGAAGGCAGTGTGCTTCGCGAAAGTGGAGCTTCGCGGCGGCTATTCTAGCTTCGCGAAAGGCGTGTGCCCCGCGTTGGCTCAGTGAGCTTCGCGGAGAGGCAGGAACTCCGTGACGGCCTAAGCATTATGAGGGTCTGTGCATCGCGAGAGTGCTTCGCGATAGAGCTTCACGAAAAGGCAGGAGCTTCACGAAGGCTTGTTTGAGCTTCGTGAAATTGGGAGCTTCGCGAAGTAGGGTGATTTGCGAAGGTGTTTCCAAAAGGAATTTCCTAGTGTTTAGAGGCAAAGTGATATTCATCAGTGGGTGAAAGTTGGACATTAACAGATCATCTATCTACAATTAAGGATGCATTACTTCATGCAAATGAAGAGACCTACTGGTCTATAAACTGTGAGTGAATCCCTTCCAAGAGCATTGAGCTTAGGAAGAGGAAGAAGGTGATCCTCTCCACCGGCAGTGAGCCAGAGAGAGAGAAACAGGGAGTGACCCTTGGGAAAGCAGTGAGCTGACCCTAAACCTTGTATAGGCAGTGAGCCTGGGCATAGAAGTGATCTAGCCCTAACATTTTAATCCACAGCTAGTGAAGTCTAGTGGAATTGGTACGACCGGAAACGTGTCGGCGTATGCTCCTTGGACGTAGCCCTTTGCGGTGAACCAAGTAAAAATCTCTGTGTCTGCCTACTAATTTGCCTGCATTGCATTTAAAGCATCATCATCAGATAAAGGAGAAAGAAAGTGATCATAACATACACAGAAGTGCAAACAAAGTGACCCTTGTAACAAAGAAGTCAAGATCCAGTGGGGCAGGAAGAACATTGAAAAAGAATATCCATACCCTGATTCACCCCCCCCCCCTCTCAGGGTATATAGGCCCCTATTGGTCCTAACAATTGGTATCAGAGGGGAGGTTGCTTTTATCAGATTTGTTTGCTCCAACTTGCTGTAGTCGATCTGTGTGTTTAAAGAATCAGTCTGCTCTTATCTCAGTGAGCTATGGGAAAGGGAAAAACATCCAAGAAGAAGCAGAAGTCAGGTGGTATCCCTCAGTGTGGAATTATGAATGGAAAAAGTGTGATTTAATTAAAAGAATCAAACAGCTTACTAAAGGAAGGTCTTGATGAATCTGATAGGGAAAAGATTGATTCACTCAATCATGATGTTGTAATGAGTGAAGTACATGAGAATCAGAGTGATACTGAAACAGAAGAATAAATTGAAGGAAGAATAGATATGCGAGCTGAGTTAGAGGCTTCTCTTGAAGAGATAGAAGTTTGGAGAGCCAAAACCAAGAAAGCTAACAAAGTTGTTCATGATGCCAAACTCTATATGTAGCAGCGGGAAGAAGAGAAGTCTGAGTTGATGGATAAAATTGAGGAACTCAAGTTATCAGCACCAGAGAACTCAGAAACAGTTGGTGAGTATAAGATTAAGATTGAAGAACAGAAAAGGGAGATCGATGGATTGAATAGAAAAGTTAAAGATCAAGTCAAGGGCATCGAAGAACCTGATATTCCAAGTGACATTGGAAACACCGAAGAAGTTAAATCTAAAGATATTCTGATCCAAGCACTGAGAACTGAGATCAACAAGCTAAGAGGCTTAAATCAAAGGCTTATTGATGTAGCTATTGATATGAGGGAGAAAAATGATTCTCAATATGAAGAATTGAGAAATAGATCTGAAAAGGTGGAAAAATCAAAAGCTAGTGACAAGGAGAATAATCTGAACTCATATGAGATTCAGAATTTGAAATCTAAAAATGCAGATCTAACTATAGAGCTATCCGAACTACTTCAGAAGAATAAAATTCTACAACAAGAGAATGCATGTTGTTCTGATTCTGTTTCTCAAGAAAAATTGAAGGTAAATAAGCAGAGTGACATGGTGGATAAGCTAACATGTAAATTGGAAGATGAGATGTGTAGAGCGAAGCTTCTCAAGGGAGAACATGATGTCCAACTTGAATCAATGTACATGAAGATTAAAAAGTTGGAAGAAGATATAGAATCAGTCAAGAAGGAAATGGAAAAGTCTAAATCCAAAGATAAGCCCAAGTTGAAGGATGCACTGCACTTATTATTTGATTATCCTTCGGCAGGTGATGATCAAATGAAAGCCAAATATGCTACATCAGAAGAGAAGCATGAAAGGATTGTATCATCCCAAAGGCCATCCATGTTGGGAAAATCTGGAATTGGATATGATTATCTCAGTATTATGCATGATAGGAAAAGTGCAGTGAAAATATCTACAGATATGGAAGACCTTGCAGGTGCTGGAGATAGACCTAAAAGGGATTTTACAGGAAGAAATGATAGCATATGCTATTTCTTCGGGATTCATGGCCACACATCAAGCTTCTGTCCGGATGCCCTGGAATACATTTCAGGCTGTGATAATATAAACTTTGGTAAACCTAATGATAAGAAGAAGCATCATGAGAAATCAGAGAGAAGAGTATCTCAGAGGAAAGCATTCATAAGATGCTATTACTGTGGAAGAATGGGACACACCATGAATATGTGTCAGGAAGCTCAAGGGCTCAATGTCAGAGGAAGAACTCAAGAATCATCAACATCTTGGATAAGAGATGATGAAATGAGGTATTCCTTTGATGGAAATTGTTTTATATGTTCTAATTATAAGAATTTGGCAAGACATTGTGGCAAGAAGAAAGCAAGATAAGGAAAGGGACTCGAAAGGAGATTCTCATCCCCAGTGATGCATAATGAGAAATTTTACACTGGGAGACAATGTGGTAAGTTTGAGAATAGGCTTAGAGCCTCAAGGGAATCATATAGAGCTGAACGAAAGGTGTATCAGTCACCTCATCTATCACACTCACAACCACCCCCTAAGAAAGAACATGATCAAATCTGGAAGAAAAAGGGAGGAAACGCTACAGCTGTGAGTAAGGAGAAAGTACATTCAGTGGAGGACCCACCACCAATAAAAAATAGGGTGGCGACTCATAAATCTGATAAAAGACAGATAAACAACGAATGAAATGAAAAATTTGCAAGTCGTGTACCACAACAAGCAGTGGAGAAAAGAGGAAGACCCTTGCAATGGTGGAAGAAGCAAGGGATAATGGAAATAAAGGAGATTCCTGCTCAGATAAATAATCAAGAAAAATGGAATTTTGTAAGAACATCAAAGATAGATCTATGTACTAGTGTTTTTAAACCCCAAATGGTGAGAAAGGCCAAGCCTACCACATCTACATATCATAAAAAGGCTCAGAATGTAGGCAATGAATTCCTAGTCATATGGCCAGAACAATTGAAGTTGGCTAGGCAGTTGGAGGAAGCAAGAAAGGAGTGTGATGCCCTCCAAGAAAAAATCAAAGGGTTGACCCATCAGGATCAACCATCATCCTCATCTTGAGGATTTAGGAAGAATCCCTTCTCCCTATGTATATAAATGCTATTAACTAATGATTGATGTGTTTCAGGTTTTAGTGAGATACGATCCAAGGGGAAGTGGCATCTAAAGATGCAAAATGGAAACGTGATATGCTATGTGTTGTGATTGACTCAAATCAGTTATCAAAGTTGATGATAAAAGGGAGCAACGGAGGACAACAGGAAGTGAGAGCACAACAGGAAGTGATTGTGTTATTGACTTTGTCTCTTGTTTCCTACATCGAGTTTCAACTCAGTAGGCTTAGAGATTTTGTTAATGGATCAAATCTGAGTGGAAGATGAGAACAAATGATGCAGGAGGAAACGACATGTTATGGGTCTAAATTTTTGGGCCTAACAACTTGAAGAGTTGCATAACATAGGGGGAGAATTCTATATCCTAATCAGATGCATGATCTCAATATGACATGAAGGATGAATGTTTATGCTCATGAAGAATGATTGGTGTAAAAGTAGAAAAACATGGGTTTTCATGATTATCTATTTTGTTATAACAATGTGGTATCAACTGACTGCTTTCAGAATACCAAGAAGCTGCAAGAGAATATCCCAGGTGTGTCAACAAAATCCTGAATGAAGATGTTCAATGAAATGGAATCATTGAACAATGACACCTTGAAAAGTTTTCTGTTAAAAATGAGTCAGTGAACAATTTCCTGATTAAGTGTTGAGGAAGAAAGAAACACAGTGAGAGAAGAAGTGGATGATGCTGATTCAGAAGAAGACACTGATGATTAACATGAAAGTTTGAAGTGTGTGTCTACAAGGATGCCAAAGAGATGAGATGAAATTGATAGATAGAATATCATTGGTGATCAGGCAGCTCCAGTTCAGACAAGGGAAATGAAATAACTATAGGATGCATCTTTTCTATCTTAGGTTGATCTGAAATGCATTGCTGATGCAGCTAATGATGAAAACTGGGTTCATCCATGAACGAAGAGATAGATCAGATTGAGAAGAATCAGAAGTGGAAGATTGTTTCGAGGCTAGTAGATAAGAACGTCATTGGGACCAAATGGGTCTTTCACAATAAGATGAACGAAGATAGCACAATGATTCGAAACAAAGCACGACTGGTGTGCAAAGCATACTCCCCAAGAGCATGGTACTAAAGACTATATCAGTATTTGAAGAAGATTGGTTTTCAGTGTGGGGGATTTGATTACAATATTTATTTCAACAACAATAGTAATCAAAGGATGGTGAGGCTGGTCAAGGAAGAAGACATAATATTTGGAAGATCAGATGAAGCATAGTGAGACAAGGAAGGAATGGAACATTCATTTCTCAATCTAAATATGCCAAGGAGGTCCTGAGAAGGTTTGGAATGGAAAATTCCAAGGAGATAAAGACTCTGGTTGCCACCCGGATGAAATTATCGAAAGATGAAGATGGAAAGGCAGTTAATATGACAGAATACAGGCAAATTATTGGAAGTTTGTTTTACTTGACTGCAACAAGGCCTGATATTGTTTTTGCCACATGTCAAGAAGCGAGATATCAGAGCAATCCCAAGGAAAGCCACATGATTGCAGTGAAAAGAATACTTCGGTATATCCAGGGCACAGTGGATTTTGGCTTGACATATACTGACAAATCTCAGACGGAGTTATTGGGATATACTGATGCAGACTGGGCCAGTACAGTAGATGATAGAAAATCATCGTCAGGTGGTGCATTCTATCTTGGTGGACTGTGTATTTCTTGGCTAAGCAAGAAGCAAGATTTCATTTTATTGAGCACTACAGAATCTGAGTATATTGTGGCCACTCAAGCCTGCACACAGATATTGTGGATGAAGCAGCAGCTTGAAGATATGGGAGTTGAAGTGAAGTCTCCGATCGGAATCCAGTGCGACAACTCAAGTGCTATAAATCTCAGCAAAAATTCCGTTCATCACTCAAGGACAAAGCACATTGAGATAAAGTATAATTTTATCAAGGAGAAATTTGAGCAGGGGATCGTGAAGTTGGAGTATGTGCCTACAGAACTACAGGTTGCAGACATTCTGACAAAGGCCTTACCCAAGGAAGCATTTGAAAGGCATCAACTGGCTCTGGGAGTTCAGTCGATTCCCCACACTTGAAATAGTGTGGATGTGGGCCTACCCCCCTCTCCCCGATGTATGATGTGTTTTCCCTAATGTGATGATATGTGTTCTCTACTATGTTACAGGCTACAAAGGAGTGACCTTTGGGTTCGTTGACAAAGGGGGAGAAAATAGTGTTTGTTCAAGGGGGAGACAGTGTGGAGATTTGACAAATAATGAATGATACGGGGAGAAGCTGACCAGTGGAGCAGCCAGATAGGGGGAGAAATGAGAAAGGGGGGAGATTTTTAAATCTGACGATGCTAGAAGTGATCTATCAAAGCATAGATATCACGACAGCCGAGGATCGTGATAAAAGCAGAATAGTGGTGTTGGAACGGTGTGAAAAGGTGTCCAGCTATCATCAATTGGTATCAGTGTGGTTCAACAATTGGTATCAATTTAAGAATTGGTATCAGGTTGTAATTGACAATTGGGTTCTAACATGAAGTGATTCATTGATTAACTTTTCATACTACTCTTGTTTCTCATGCCGAGAATTGCTCATGTGGGCTTAGAGTACGTGTTAAGTGATTCCTTGAACGGTATCATAATCTCAAGAGGCGAATGTTGGTAGTGGCTAGATGAAGACTCAGTGAGGTAACAAAGTGCAGAAAATCATTCTGAGTAGTGTTGTGAATAATTTTCAATAAACCCAAAGGGGGAGATTGTTGGGCAAAAATCCCTCAAGGTAACATTGCAGTATTTTTGGGTTGATTGTGTTTGTTGACAAAGCAGGTTTTCATGGATATTTGTCGAGTTTCCAAGAAGTTGTTGACAATCCTTGTTGACAAAGAACGATGACAAACGAAAAGATGATCTGGAGGTGGTACAAAAAGAGCAGTACAAGGTGGCGCTGTTTCCCAGTGTTTGCCATATTTTTGGGGTCCAAAATTTGGAGTTTGGTGAGCATCGCGAAAATAGGATTTCCATGAAGATCATAATTTAATATGGCAAAGGCATGAATTTCGCAAAGATAGGATGCATGGTTTGGAAATCGCAAAGACCAGATGAATGGAGGCGGTGATGTTTCGCGATTACGTCAAGCTTCACAAACGGCAGAGGCTGAAGCGCATTGCCGCGGTGAAGGGATTTGCGAAATAGCTTCACGGCGAAGGCGTGAAGGAATGTTGGGCTTCACGAGGGAGTTTCGCGGAAATTTTGTGAAGGTATGTTGACGGTGATTCTTCGCGACAACGTCAAGCTTCGCGAACGGCAAATTGCCGTGGTGCATCGCGATTTGGACAGAATTCCGGCGGAATCTTTGGAGCTTCGCGATTTGAGATGACGTGGCATTGACTTCGTGCGGAAGGGACGAGGGTCGGTAGAATCACCTATAAATAGAGGCCGACCCCCTCGAGAGAAGCAGAGATAATTTTCAGAGAAAATCCATTGTTCTCGGTTCAGAGAGGTGGTTCACGAAGGCAGTGTGCTTCACGAAAGGGGAGCTTCGCGGTGGCTATTCTAGCTCCGCGAAAGGCGTGTGCCTCGCGTTGGCTCAGTGAGCTTCGCGGAGAGGCAGGAGCTCCGTGACGGCCTAAGCATTGTGAAGTTCTATGCATCGCGAGAGTGCTTCGCGATAGAGCTTCGTGAAAAGGAAAGAGCTTCGTGAAGGCTTGTTTGAGCTTTGTGAAATTGGGATCTTCGCGAAGTAGGGTGATCTGCGAAGGTGTTTCCTAAAGGAATTTCCTAGTGTTCAGAGGCAAAGTGATATTCATCAGTGGGTGAAAGTTGGACATTAACATAGCATCTATCTACACTTAAGGATGCATTACTTCATGCAAATGAAGAGACCTACTGGTCTATAAACTGTGAGTGAATCCCTTCCAAGAGAATTGAGCTTTGGAAGAGGAAGAAGGTGATCCTCTCAACCGGAAGTGAGCCAGAGAGAGAGAAACAGGGAGTGACCCTTGGGAAAGCAATGAGCTAACCCTAAACCTTGTATAGGCAGTGAGCCTGGGCATAGAAGTGATCTAGCCCGAACATTGTAATCCACAGCTAGTGAAGTCTAGTGGAATTGGTACGACCGGCAACTTGGCGGCATATGCTCCTTGGACGTAGCCCTTTGCGGTGAACCAAGTAAAAATCTCTGTGTCTACCTGCTAATTTGCCTGCATTGCATTTAAAGCATCATCATCAGATAAAGGAGAAAGTAAGTGATCATAACATACACACAAGTGAAAACAAAGTGACCCTTGTAACAAAGAAGTCAAGATCCAGTGGGGCAGGAAGAACTTTGAAAAATAATATCCATACCCTGATTCACCCACCATCTCAGGGTATATAGGACCCTATTGGTCCTAACAATTGGTATCAGAGGGAAGGTTTCTTTTATCAGATTAGTTTGCTCCAACTTGGTGTAGTCGATCTGTGTGTTTAAAGAATCAGTCTGCTCTTATCTCAGTGAGCCATGGGAAAGGGAAAAACATCCAAGAAGAAGTAGAAGTCAGGTGGTATCCCTCAGTGTGGAAGTACGAATGGAAAAAGTGTGATTCAATTAAAAGAATCAAACAGCTTACTAAAGGAAGGTCTTGATGAATCTGATAGGGAAAAGATTGATTCACCCAATCATGATGTTGTAATGAGGGAAGTACATGAGCATCAGAGTGATACTGAAACAGGAGAATAAATTGGAGGAAGAATAGATATGCGATCTGAGTTAGAGGCTGCTCTTGAAGAGATAGATGTTTGGAGAGCCAAAACCAAGAAAGCTAACAAAGTTGTTCACGATGCCAAACTCTATATGCAGCAGCAGGAAGAAGAGAAGTCTGAGTTGATGGATAAAATTTAGGAACTCAAGTTATCATCACCAGAGAACTCAGAAACAGTTGGTGAGTATAAGATTAAGATTGAAGAACAGAAAAGGGAGATCGATGGCTTGGATAGAAAAGTGAAAGATCAAGTCAAGTGCATCGAAGAACCTGCTATTCCAAGTGACATTTCAAACACCGAAGAATTTAAATCTAAAGATATTCTAATCCAAGCACTGAGAACTGAGATCAACAAGCTAAGAGGCTTGAATCAAAGGCTTATTAATGTAGCTACTGAACTGAGGGAGAAAAATGATTCTCAATATGAAGAATTGAGAAAGAGATCTGAAAAGGTGGAAAAATCAAAATCTAGTGACAAGGAGAAGAATCTGAACTCATATGAGATTCAGAATTTGAAATCTAAAAATGCAGATCTATCTATAGAGCTATCCGAACTACTTCAGAAGAATAATATTCTACAAAAAGAGAATTCATGTTGTTCTGATTCTGTTTCTCAAGAAAAATTGAATGTAAAGAAGCAGAGTGACATGGTGGATAAGATAACACGTAAATTGAAAGATGAGATGTGTAGAGGGAATCTTCTCAAGGGAGAACATGATGTCCAACTTGAATCAATGGACATGAAGATTAAAAAGTTGGAAGAAGATATATAATTAGTCAAGAAGGAAATGGAGAAGTCTAAATCCAAAGATAATCCCATGTTGAAGGATGCACTACACTTATTATTTGATTATCCTTCGGCAGGTGATGATCAAATGAAAGCCAAATATGCTACATCAGAAGAGAAGCATGAAAGGATTGTATCATCCCAAATGCCATCCATGTTGGGAAAATCTGGAATTGGATATGATGATCTCACTCCTATGCATGATAGGAAAAGTGCAGTGAAAATATCTAGAGATATGGAAGACCTTGCAGGTGCTGGAGATAGACCTAAAAGGGATTTTACAGGAAGAAATGATAGCATATTATATTTCTGCGGGATTCATGGCCACACAACAAGCTTCTGTCTGGATGCTCTGGAATACATTTCAGGCTGTGATAATATAAACTTTGATAAACCTAATGATAAGAAGAAGCATCATGAGAAATTAGAGAGAAGAGTATCTCAGAGGAAAGAATTCATAACATGCTATTACTATGGAAGAATGGGACACACCATGAATATGTGTCAGGAAGCTCAAGAGCTCAATGGCAGAGGAAGAACTCAAGCATCATCAACATCTTGGCTAAGAGATGATGAAATTAGGTATGCCTTTGATGTAAATTGTTTTATATGTTCTAATTAGGGGCATTTGGCAAGACATTTTTGCAAGAAGAAAGCAAGAAAAGGAAAGGGACTCGAAAGGAGATTCTCATCCCCAGTGATACATAATGAGAAATTCTACACTGGGAGACAATGTGGTAAGTTTGAGAATAGGCTTAGAGCCTCAAGGGAATCATATAGAGCTGAACGAAAGTTGTATCAGTCACCTCATCTATCACACTCACAACCACCCCCTAAGAAAGAACATGATCAAATCTCGAAGAAAAAGGGAGGAAACGCTACAGCTGTGAGTAAGGAGAAAGTACATTCAGTGGAGGACCCACCATGAATAAAAATAGGGTGGAGACTCATAAATATGATAAAAGACAGATAAACAAAGAATGCATTGAAAAAATTTCAAGTCGTGTGCCACAACAAGCAGTGGAGAAAAGAGGAAGACCCTTGCAATGGTGGAAAAAGCAAGGGATGATGGAAAGAAAGGAGATTCCTGCTCAAATAAATAATCAAGAAAAATGGAATTTTGGAAGAACATCAAAGATAGAGCTATGTACTAGTGGTTTTAAACCCCAAATGGTGAGAATGGCCAAGCCTACCAAATCTACATATCAGAAAAAGGCTCAGAATGTAGGCAATGAATGCCTAGTCATATGGCCAGAACAATTGAAGTTGGCTAGGAAGTTGGAGGAAGCAAGAAAAGAGTGTGATGCACTCCAAGAAAAAATCAAAGGGTTGACCCATCAGGATCAACCATCATCTTCATCTTGAAGATTTCGGAAGAATCCCTTCTCCCTATGTATATAAATGCTATTAACTGATGATTGATGTGTTTCAGGTTTTAGGGAGATGCGATCCAAGGGGAAGTGGAATCTAAAGATGAAAAATGGAAACGTGATATGCTAAGTGTTTTGATTTACTCAAATCAGTTATCAAAGATGATGATAAAAGGGAGCAACAGAGCACAACAGGAAGTGAGAGCACAACAGGAAGTGATTGTGTTATTGACTTTGTCTCTTGTTTCCTACATCGAGTTTCAACTCAGTAGGCTTAGAGATTTTGTTAATGGCTCAAATCTCAGTGGAAGATGAGAACAAATGATGCAGGAGGAAACGACGTGTTATGGGTCTAAATTTTTGGGCCTAACAACTTTAAGAGTTGCATAACATAGGGGGAGCATTATATATCCTAATCAGATGCATGATCTCAATATGACATGAAGGATGAATGTTTATTCTCATGAAGAATGATTGGTGTAGAAGTAGCAACACATGGGTTTTCATGATTATCTATTTTGTTATAACAATGTGGTATCAACTGACTGCTTTTAGAATACCAAGAAGCTGCAAGAGAATATCCAAGGTGTGTCAACAAAATCCTGAACAAATATGTTCAATGAAATGGAATCATTGATCAATGACACCGTGAAAAGTTCTCTGTTAAAAATGAGTCAGTGAACAATTTCCTGATGAAAGTTTTGAGGAAGAAAGAAACACAGGGAGAGAAGAAGTGGATGATGCTGATTCAGATGAAGACACTGATGATTAACATGAAAGTTTCAAGTGTGTGTCTACAAGGATGCCAAAGAGATGAGATGAAATTGATAGACAGAATATCATTGGTGATCAGGCAGCTCCAGTTCAGACAAGGGAAATGAAATCACTGCAAGATGAATCTTTTCTATCTTAGGTTGATCTGAAATGCATTACTGATGCAACTAATGATAAAAACTGGGTTCATCCATGAACGAAGAGATAGATCAGTTTGAGAAGAATCAGAAGTGGAAGATTGTTTCAAGTCTAGTAGATAAGAATGTCATTGGGACCAAATGGGTCTTTCACAATAAGATGAACGAAGATGGCACAATGATTCGAAACAAAGCACGACTGGTGTGCAAAGCATACTCCCCAAGAGCATGGTACTGAAGACTATATCAGTATTTGAAGAAGATTGGTTTTCAGTGTGGGGGACTTGATTATAATATTTATTTCAACAACAATAGTAATCAAAGGATGGTGAGGCTGGTCAAGGAAGAAGACATAATATTTGGAAGATCAGATGAAGCATAGTGACACAAGGAAGGAATGGAACATTCATTTCTCAATCTAAATATGCCAAGGAGGTCCTGAGAAGGTTTGGAATGGAAAATTCCAAGGAGATGAAGACTCTGGTTGCCACCCGGATGAAATTATCGAATGATGAAGATGGAAAGACAGTTAATATCACAGAATATAGGCAAATTATTGGAAGTTTGTTTTACTTGACTACAACAAGGCCTGATATTGTTTTTGCTACATGCCAAGCAGCGAGATATCAGAGCAATCCCAAGGAAAGACACATCATTGCAGTGAAAAGAACACTTCGGTATATCCAGGGAACAGTCGATTTCGGCTTGGCATATACTGACAAATCTCAGATGGAGTTATTGGGATATACTGATGCAGACTGGGCCAGTTCAGCAGATGATAGAAAATCAACGTCAGGTGGTGCATTCTATCTTGGTGGATTGTGTATTTCTTGGCTAATCAAGAAGCAAGATTGCATTTCATTGAGCACCGCAGAAGATGAGTATATTACGGACAATCAAGCCTACACACAGTTAATGTGGATGAAGCAGTAGCTTGAAGATATGGGAGTTGAAGTGAAGTCTCCGATCGGAATCCAGTGTGACAACTCAAGTGCTATAAATCTCAGCAAAAATCCCGTTCATCACTCAAGGACAATGCACATTGAGATAAAGTATCATTTTATCAAGGAGAAAGTTGAGCAGTGGATCGTGAAGTTGGAGTATGTGCTTACAGAACTATAGGTTGCAGACATCCTGACAAAGGCCTTACCCAAGGAAGCATTTGAATGGCATCGACTGGCTCTGGGAGTTTAGTCGATTCCCCACACTTGAAATAGTGTGGATGTGGGCCTACCCCCCTCTCCCCGATGTATGACGTGTTTTTTCCTAATGTGCTGATATGTGTTCTCTACTATGTTACAGACTACAAAGGAGTGACATTTAGGTTCATTGACAAAGGGGGAGAAAATAGTGTTTTTTCAAGGGGGAGACAGTGTGGAGATTTGACAAATAATGAATGATACGGGGAGAAGCTGACCAGTGGAGCAGCCAGATAGGGGGAGAAATGAGAAAGGGGGAGAGATTTTTAAATCTAACGATGCTAGAAGTGATCGATCAAAGCATAGATATCACGACAGCTGAGGATCGTGATAAAAGCAGAACAGTGGTGTTGGAATGGTGTGAAAAGGTGTCCAGCTATCATCAATTTGTATCAGTGTGGTTCAACAATTGTTATCAATTTAAGAATTGGTATCAGGTTGGAATTGACTATTGGGTTCTGACATGAAGTGATTCATTGATGAACTTTTCATACTACTCTTGTTTCTCACGCCGAGATTTGCTCATGTGGGCTTAGAGTACGTGTTAAGTGATTCCTTGAAGGGTATAATAATCACAAGAGGCGAATGTTGGTAGTGGCTAGATGAAGACTCAGTGAGGTATCAAAGTGCAAAAAATCATTCTGAGCAGTGTTGTGAAAAATTGTCAACAAACCCAAAGGGGGAGATTGTTGGAAAAAAATCCCTCATGGTAACATTGTAGTATTTTTGGGTTGATTGTGTTTGTTGACAAAGCAGGTTTTAATGGATATTTGTCGAGTTCCCAAGAAGTTGTTGACAATCCTTGTTGAAAAAAAACGATGACAAAAGAAAGGACGATCTGGAGGCGGTACAAAAAGAGTAGTACAAGGTGGCGTCGTTACCCAGTGTTTGCCATATTTTTGGGGTCCAAAATTTGGAGTTTGGTGAGCATCACAAAAATAAGATTTCCATGAAGATCATAATTTAATATGGAAAAGGCATGAATTTCGCGAAGATAGGATGCATGGTTTGGAAATCGTGAAGACCAGAAGAATGGAGGTGGTGATGTTTCGCGATTACGTCAAGCTTCGCGAATGGCAGAGGCTGAAGCGCATTGCCACGGTGAAGGGCTTTGCGAAGGAGCTTCGCGGCGAAGGCGCGAAGGAATGTTGGGCTTTGCGAGGGAGCCTCGCGGAGAACTTGCGAAGGTATGTTGACGATGATTCTTCGTGACAACGTCAAGCTTCGCGAACGACAAATTGCCGTGGTGCATCGCGATTTGGACAGAATTCCGGCGGAATCTTTAGAGCTTCGCGATTTGAGATGAAGTGGCGTTGACTTCGCGCGGAAGGGATGAGGGTCGGTGGAATCACCTATAAATAGAGTCCGGCCCCCTCGAGAGAAGCAGAGAGAATATTCAGAGAAATATCCATTGCTCTCAGTTCATAGAGGTGGTTCGTGAAGGCAGTGTGCTTCGCGAAAGGGGAGCTTCGCGGCGGCTATTCTTGCTCCGTGAAAGGCGTGTGCCCCACGTTGGCTCAGTGAGCTTCGCGGAGAGGCAGGAGATCCACGACGGCCTAAGCATTGCGAAGGTCTGTGCATCGCGAGAGTACTTCGCGATAGAGCTTCACGAAAAGGCAGGAGCTTCGCGAAGGCTTGTTTGAGCTTCGCGAAATTGGGAGCTTCGCGAAGTAGGGTGCTTTGCAATGGTGTTTCCAAAAGGAATTGCCTAGTGTTCAGAGGCAAAGTGATATTCATTAGTGGGTGAAAGTTGGACATTAACAGAGCATATATCTACAATTAAGGATGCATTACTCCATGAAAATGAAGAGACCTACAGGTCTATAAACTGTGAGTGAATCCCTTCCAAGAGCAGTGAGCTTAGGAAGAGGAAGAAGGTGATCCTCTCCACCGGCAGTGAGCCAGAGAGAGAGAAATAGGGAGTGACCCTTGGGAAAGCAGGGAGCTGACCCTAAACCTTGTATAGGCAGTGATACTGGGCATAGAAGTGATCTAGCCCGAACATTGTAATCCACAGCTAGTGAAGTATAGTGGAATTGGTACGACATGCAACTTGTCGGCGTATGCTCCTTGGACGTTGCCCTTTGAGGTGAACCAAGTAAAAATCTATGCATCTGCCTGCTAATTTGCCTTCATTTCGTTTAAAGCATCATCATCAAATAAAGGAGAACGTAAGTGATCATAACATACACACAAGTGCAAACAAAGTGACCCTTGTAACAAAGAGGTCAAGATCCAGTGGGGCAGGAAGAACTTTGAAAAAGAATATCCACACCCTGATTCACCCCCCTCTCAGGGTATATAGGCCCCTATTGGTCCTAACATGAATAATATTTTGTTTCCTAAAAATGTATGTCTTACTATGTAGTAATCAATAAAAAATATATAAGAATAAATGAAATGTGACCATCATATTTTGACCATTATATGACAATTGGATAATATGGCAGTTGGAAACAACACAAAATTTAAACATTATAATTTTTGTTTAAAATAGAAATAATAATGGATAACTGATGCAGAAAGAAGATTATATGGAATCTTTAAATAGACTTGGTCCATATGAAGCTCATCTGTGAGAGCTTCGGAAGGATGTAGCTTCACTATGTTTTTCTATGGACCAAGCCCAATATGACCTTCAACATGTTACGCATGAACATAATCTCATGCGGGAGAAGTTCATGTTGATAAAAATCCCAACTCATGCTATGGTTTCCGAGCCACCCAAAGCTTATATAACCATTTTACACCTTACTCATTGGTCTTATGTAGGTGTTCTAAGGTTATATGTAAAAGTTCATAGTTTCACTGTGTTATCCTTTAGTATAAATAAAATTGTTCTTTCTTACTGTGGTAAAATAACCATCTTTTTTTAATATCAAATGTCAAAATAAATATTGGAGAATTATTAGTTTTTTTCTAGGAAGATTCATATTATAAAAAAAATATTGAAAATAAGAGTATTTTAAAATATCTTTTTTAATTAAATTAATTAATAATGTGAAATTATTTTCAAAAAACGGACATATATGGTTGTGATCAGTAAGAAATCTACAGTCTAATAAGATCGACATAATTTTTGGTGAATAGTTAATTATGAATAATAATAATACCCTAATGAATAGTAATATGACCAATGGAATAAAAACATCACTTATGTAGGTATAAATATAATTTAGGCACCCTGAATGGTAATGTGATATAATAGTATGTAAATACCTATTTTAGAAATTATTAGTTAATTATATCTTTTTTTCGGGTAAATATTGATTTTACATAAAAATTATAATTACATTATTTAGAAAAATATTTTAATAAAATAGGTTTCATTTTTTGATTTAGAACATCGATATTAGGTTAGAGTGAATTTATGATATTTTTATAAAATGTTTTGTTTTTAGTTAATAGTAAATAGATTGTTTTGAGTTTTGGTGTGTTTAATGACATCATTAATGATGTAATAATTGATTAATAATTCTATTAGTCTCATTAGGAATAAAATATGTTATTAGGTGTCCCATGTGTCCAATAACATGGCCAGATACCTTGTGAGATCCCATTGTTTTTCAAATACCACCAATGTGTTGTCCTTGAAAATTAATAAACAACTCCCCTCTTTTAGTATAAATACCAAGCCATTCCTTCGCATTCATTCATTCTAAATTAATTAAAATTTATGTTATAATAGTATTACCACCCGTAAATATCTTAAAAAGTGTCCTTAAGCCTTGATGGTCCCGATCCATATGTTTCGGATGTTACACTTCAAGGTAAGGGAACCTTTCACTTTCCTTTTTTAGTCAAAGAATTTGTTAACGTTTTGTCCTTTAATTTCAATTTCCTTATATTGGGTTATGTTCTTCTATATAATTATTGTTATAAATTTTATTTCCAAATGACGAGAGACCCTTTTCATAATCAACTGATTTTCTGTTTTTAAGTGACAACATTATGCTGCAGAATTTTCGTTAGGGAATTTTCAACATCTCTTGTTTCCATTCAAGCTCACTTCTATGTGGTGTGTATTTCATGATTCAAAACCTAGTTCTTATTTACAATTTATTATTTCCCTATACTATATTATAATTATTTTATCAATGTTTTACCCATGTAACCTCTCTTTTTAATTTTTTCTAAAAACAGCTTTCATATCTGTTATGCGGATGAATTTTCGTCTCAAAATCTCTCATTTTATAAAGAAATTATTTTATTTTCCTTATATGAATACCCAAAACACCTTCATTTTTAGTGGTATTTATAATGAAATAATAGTGATATATTTGAATTGGTAAATTTTATACGTAAATCCCTCATTCGTTTTATATGGGTTATAAGTGACCTAACGATCATGTTTTAAAGATCGTTTGATAACACCGTGATTTTGATATAAACCCCATTTATTTTATTATCTATGGGTTAATAATGTAATTTTTTATTTTGATATATATGGATAAAAGGAAATTAAATAAATTTTAAAGGATCTCCCAGAGAGTGATCCAATTCATTGTTTAAAGAAATTAATCTCCATAGATGATAAGTTGTATGACAACTTGGTGAATGACTGTGGTAATTTTTATGACACCATGGGGATGGACCTTGGTGATATGCTTATGAATATATAAATTAGATGTTATAGACACATTATTTAGATATTATTCAATTTCAAATTATCATTATATGCCTCTTCTCATTCCTTTATGATTGTTCTTCGTGTTCTTATTGTATTCTCTTAAATTCACATAAAAATGATTTTCTCTTACTCGGCCTTATGCTCACCCTTTCTATTAATATAAGTTCCTAGGTAAAGAGATGTCGTAATTGTATTTATGATGAAAATTTCTAGAATCATTCAATGAGTATCAAATTAATGTTATATATTTGTCATCTATTATATAACTTTTTACAAAGACACTATACTTTAATGATCATTTGTTTGTAAAATGAAATGAAATGTTTTGTAATAAAAAGGCAGGATTTTATAGTTCATATCAAATGATTGTTTAGTTATTTGAGAAATTAGGATATTACAACCATGGGAATAACCCTAAAAAATTTTACATATAGGAAAACTTCCATGTATTTTGGAAAAATATTATGTAGGTGGATTTTTAAATAATAAATCATTATTTGGATACAAAAAAGTTGATGTGGCTCAGCCACATATGTATCTTGGGGAAAAACTTGAAAACAACTCTTTGAGACTGACATGAATGGGAACTAGTTCTTGAAAATGGTTCTTGCTGCGCATTAGGTTTCATAATCCCAGTAGATATGTTTTCTTAATCACGATTTTGTTATAAATCATTATGAAGGTTTTATAAAGTAATATAATTATTGTTAAAGAATAATATGTTTAAGAAATATGTTTTATGACAAAAAATACTTCCATATTAAAT
This sequence comes from Viscum album, assembly GCA_963277665.1. Classification (NCBI taxonomy): domain Eukaryota; kingdom Viridiplantae; phylum Streptophyta; class Magnoliopsida; order Santalales; family Viscaceae; genus Viscum; species Viscum album. The sequence goes on from OY728157.1 coordinate 1,101,894,894, forward strand.
ATTCATAAAAACTAAGTTTCTTACTATGGTTGTATTCTTTTATAAAATGGTTTGAAATAGGAGTAAACAAGAAAATGGTGATTGTAATAGACCATGTGCTAATGACACTCTGATGGAAACCTGAATGAAATAATTCATAAGAATGATGAAGTAACTGACTCAAGTTATATGAAATAACATGAATCAAGCTAAGAGAACAATTTCACAATGAATGTAAAAACATTATTTTGAGTCTTTTATGCATCAATGACCACCATCAATCTGTGGCTCTACCAACCCATTGACTGAAAGACAATGAATCAGCTCAATTGAAATCATCTTTTCTATGCTCCACTCTTCATAATAAGAGAAGGTAACCCCTAATATTTACCTCATAGAGGGAAAATCTAATCATTGGTGGGAACAAATTAAAAACATTATTCCAAGAGTAGAGGATGATGCTATGGAGTGGGAAGAGTTCATAGGGATTTTCATAAATAAGTATTTCCCTCGTTCGATGAGAACAAAAATGGAGGTGTTTCATGAGATAAAGCATAAGGATAATGAATATGTTGAATGCTATGAGATGAAAATCACAAGGCTTTGATGTTACACCTCAACCATTGTAATGGGTATTAATGGGAAGGTTAATATATTTTATAGTGGAAAAAACTGTCGTTTGCGCAAGAATCTATCCAATTGAGACTATATTAGCTTTGAGGAGATCAGGTGGAGTGATATGAATGCCAAACTAGAGTTTGGTGAGATGTAGTGGTCTCATAAATCTGATGACAAGAAGAGATCAATGGATCCATGATAAGGGAGGATTTTTTATCATGGAATAAGAGGTAAGAATTCACAAAGTCCCATGTGTAAAAAGTGTGGGGAGAAGAATTTGGAAAACCGGTTTCTCATGAGAGGGAAGTGATACAAGTGTCGAAGAGATGGAAATATCATGATGAATTGTCGTAGTGAGGTGAAGCTTCAACTTCCCACACTAATGTCAATGGGTATGATGGTGTAGTCAATACTAGAATTCCAATTACTTTTGTGTGGACTAATTTTGTACTTTTCTAATCACTGTCCAAATCTATGGGTGGTTGATGTGAATCACTATCAGCGTTAGAATAGGGAAAGAGAGTAATATTGTCCTTTTTCTATCATTAAAGTGATGATGAAGCTCCAAATGTTTTTTGGGAAAGTACTGTTGTTGTTATCTCAATGTAAGAAAGTACTTTGTTTGATTCGTGTTCTAAAAATTCCTTTATTTCTTCCATTTTTGCAAATAATTTAGAATCAACCCCTGAATTTTTGAAATTAGAGTTATTAGTCAAGACTCCTGGTGTGATTATCCATGCATTATCAGTGTATAGAAACTCTATTATTTAATTTAGTGCGAACAATATTTTATGAAATCTAGTAGCCTTTCCCATTATGGAATTTGACATTATTCTAGGTATGGACTAGCACTCAATGTATAATGTTAAAATCAAATGAAGAAGCAAGGAAAACTCAGTAGTCTTGAAGGGGATACCTACAGATATATTCAAAGGATAGATATCTCAACCTGATATTTTTCTAGAATCACATCCTATGGCCATCTATATGGAGTTAAACTATGAATAATAATAATGAAATGATGGTATAATGATAGAAAATTTCCCCATAATCTAGGAAAACATTGATGTATTTATTTGAGATGTTACCTAGACCTCCCTCAAAATGAGAGGTAGTGTTCTCCATTGATCTCGTACCTGAATATGAACTGATATCAATGACCCCATATAGGATGGAAAATGTGGAGTTGGAGAATATAAAGAAACAACTCCATGATCTTTTCGAGAAGGGTTTTATTTGACTACTTGTGTCTCCTTGGGGAGCACCCGTTCTCTATGTAATGAAGAAGGATGGTTCAATGTGGCTATGCATTGAATACATAGATTAAAATTGGATCACAATGAAGAAAAAATACACTCTTCTAAGAATTTATGACTTATTTGGCCAACTTTGTGTTGCTCAATTCTTTTATAAGATTGATCTTTGATCTTGTTATCATCAATTCAGGGTGGAGAAAAAAGATATTCCAAAAACATCCTTCCGATCAAGATATGATAATTTTTAGTTTGTTGGTATGCCCTTTGGATTGATTAATACTCCACATTTTTTATGTATTTGATTAATATAGTCTTTAAGGACTACCATTATAACTTTTTGGTAGTTTTTATTAATGATATTCTGATATAGTCCAGAAGTAGTGAGGAGCATGAAGATCATATTACAGTTATATTTTAATCTCTACAGAAGTGGAGTCTTTTTGGAAAGTTCATCAAATGTGAATTTTGGTTACTACATGTTTCATTCATGGGACAAATTATTACCAATAAAGGAATCATAGTTGACCTGAAAAAGACAAAGGTTGTGGAGGAGTGGCCTCATTCTACAACAATAACTAATATTTTTAGTTTTCTAGGATTTACGGGATATTATAAAAGGTTTGTGAAAACCATTTCATGACATTATAATCCACTAACCAAGATAAAATGAAAAGGGGTTAAGTTCATCTGAAAAAAGAAGTGTGGGGAATGTTTCCAAGAGCTCCAGAATATATTGGTTACTGAACCCATACTAACACTACCCTCAATCAGAGAAGGATTATTTATTTTTAGCAATGCATCTCTGAAAGGATTGGGTATAATCCTCATGACAAATTACTTGGTGATTGATTACAGATCTCGAAATTAGATGAATCATGAGAATAACTATCCTATTCATGATCATGAACTGGATATAGTTTTTTTTCGTATGATTTAGAGGCACTATGTTTATAAGGAGAAATGTCATATATACATCCAACATCAAATTTTGATTTATATTTTCAAACAAAAGGAAATGAACATGAGATATAGGAGATGGTTGTAACTTCATAAAATCTATGATTGTTCAATTCATTATATAATCAAAATATCAGACAATGATGTGGATAAATTAATTAGCAATGACCCAATATTTCTATCCATAATGAGGATTCGATGAGATCCCTTGATCTAAGACCTAGTGAAAATCGGCAAGGGAATTATAAGGGGAGTGGAATCATCAACCCTATCCTAAATTATTTCTCAACTGTTATTACTAGAGAAGATCGTGAACGCTCACAATGAAGATCATTTGTTACAGAAGAAGTTTGAGCCTGTGAAGGATGGGACGTTGCATGAGTCCAATGTTGATCAGTAAGGTGTACTGAAATTTTATACCAGACTATGTGTTCCATCTATTCTAGAATTTAAGGAGTTGATGGATAAAGCTGATTTCTCTACAATCCCTATACATCCTAGAAGTTTGAATATTTATTGTCACCTTAATGATAATTATTGGTGGGATAATATGTAAAATGGGGATTACTAATTACACTATAAGGTTCCTAGTATGTCATCTATTGAAAGAAGAGGGACAAATTCTTAAAGGGGTATTACAACCACTAACCATACTAGCATGGAAGTGGGACAATATAACTATGGAATTGTTCCTTGTATCTTGAGAACCTGCAAAATAAATAATCTAAAATGGGTTATAGTGGACTATCTCATCATGACTTCCAATTTTATCTCTATTCGGGAAGATTTATCTCTTGATTAACATTCCATGATTTATGTTACAAAATAAGTAGTGATACATGGAGTTATCCTTTCTATCATATCTAATCCTGATCCAAAGTTGACACCCAAGTTCTGGAGATGACATCAACATGCACTTTGTACCGAATGGAATTTCAGTATGCCCTATCACCCCCAAACTGATGTCCAATCTAAAAGAACTATTCAAACAGTCAATGACTTACTGAGAACATTCTCAATGTAATTTACAGTTGTATGGGATCAATATCCCTTATTAGTGGAGTTTTCATCCAAAAATATTTTCCCCTTAGGCATTAAAATTGAACTCTATAAATCACTATATGGGAAGTTATTTAAAACTCTAAATTTACTAGATAAAGTTTTTGAGAGAAAACTTCTTTGGTTAGATATTGTGCCAGAGATGATAGAAAATGTTCATGTTATCCAACATCAAATTAAGTATCCTCATAGTCAGAAAAATAACTATACCGAAAACTATTGAAGGGACTTCAAGTTTGATGTTTGGGATAATGTGTTTATTAATATTTCCCCTTATAATATATTCATGTTGTTTGAGAAGAAAGGGAAACATAGCACGAGGTACTTTGGCCCCTATGAAATCCTTGAGCACATAGAAGTAGTGGCATGTCAGCTTGCACTTCCTCCAAATATAGCTCATGTTCATGATGTCTTCCACATATTCCTATAAAAGAAGTACATTCCTTACTCTTCACATGTACTAAATCCATATGTGGTACGAATAGAAAATGACCTCTCTTATGAGGAGAAATCAGTAGACATGTTGGATTATAGAGACAAGGTTTTACCCAACCTGACTACCCACCTTGTTAATGTATTGTGGAGGAACAAAAAATATAAATAAGCCACATGGAAACTATATGAGTATATGAGGTAGATGTACCCACATCATTTCTCTTCTTATAGTACAAGTTGAAATTTCAGGTAAAAAATTTCTTAAAGTGGGAATAATGTAACGACCTCAACTTTTGAATAATATTTAGTTTCATGAAATGTATGTCTTACTATGTCGTAATCAATAAAAAAATATATAAATATAAATGAAATATGACCATCGGGTTTTGACAATTTTATTACCCTTGGTCAATATGACCATTTGAAAAAAAAAATTAATGTTATAATTGATCCTTAAAATAGAAATAATAATGGATAATTAATGCAGAAATAAGAGTCGATGGCCTCATCCAATATACTTAGGCCATAAGAAACCCATATTTTAGAGAATGGGAAGGAGGTAGCACCATTAGTATTTTTTGTAGACCAATCCCAATCTAAGATTCAACATGTTAAGCTTCAACGTAATCACCTATGAGAGAAGTTCATGTTGAAAGAAATCACCACTCAAGCAATGTTGTCCTAGTCTCCCCAAGATACTCTCAACATTGTACATCATATTCATAGGTCTTATGTAGGTCATATAAGGGAACATTTAACAAGGCCTTAATTAAATTATGTTATCCTTTTGTATAAATAAAATTTTTATTTCTTATAAGAGTAAAATAACCATCATTTTAGAATTTTAAATTGTAAAATTAATATAGAATGGGGTTTTAGGTTTGTTCTATGAATATTCATATCATTGATGAAAATTGAAAAAAAAATGTTATTTTGAAACATTTTTTACACTTTAAATAATTAATAATGTGAAATTATTTTCAAAAAATGGACATATATGGTTGTGATCATTAAGAAATTTAGATTTTGATAAGATCAACATAATTTTTAGCGAATTGTAAATTATAAATAGAAATATTACTCTTATGATTTGAAATATGACCAATGGAATAGAAACCTCACATAAATATGAAAAAATATAATTAAGGCATCTTGAATGGTATCATTATATAATAGTTTATGAAAATAATTATTTTAATAATTTTTAGTTAAGTATTAGGGTTTTTTTTGTGTAAATAGTGATTCAACATAAAAATTAATTTTATCATATTTAGAAAATTATTTTCATAAAATAGTGCTCATTTTTTATTTCATAACATCGATATTAGTTTAGGCTGCATTTATGGGATTTTATAAAAAGTATTGTTTTCCAGTGAATAGTAAAAATACAATTTCGAGTTTCGATATGTTTAATGGTATCATTAATGATGTAATAATGATGTAATCATGTTGGTAGATTTTTTATGAATAAAATATGTTATTACGAGTCCTGAGTGGAGAATACCATGGGAAAATATCATGGGAAATCCCATAGTGTTAAAAATACCACTAATGAGGTGTTCTTCAATATTAATAAAAACTCTCTATCTTTTACTATAAATACCAATCCATTACATCATTTAATTTCATTATAAATTCATTAAACTATAATATCTGATAGTATTACGACCCCAGGACTCCTCCCAATGTGTCCTCAAGCCCTTAAGGTCCAAATTCAAGATTATTAGAATATACTCCTCAAGGCAAGGGAACCTTTTACCCTCCTATTTTAGTCAATGACTTCTACAATCTTATATCGTTTAATTTCAATATTGTTAGGTCGGAATATGCTTATCCATATCTCTATTGTAGTCGATTTTGTGTTAATAATATGAGAGACCCTTTTCATTATCATCAATTTATGTTCTTTATTTTTAGGTGACGTTGTTATACTGCTGAATTTTCATAAGGGAATTCGGAACATCTATTTTTCTATTCAAGTTATCTTCTAGGTGGTATGTCCTTCAAGATTCCATAAATTTTTGTTATTTACATTTTATTTTTTCCCTATACTATATTATGAGTATTTTATGAATGATTTACCCATATACCCTCTATTTTTAATGTTTTCAAAAATCATGTCACAAAACCATTATACTGATGAATTTGTGTCTCAAAATATATCTCTTTAAATCAAGAAATTCATTTTATTTGAATATATAAATACCAAAAACTCATTCATTACCTGGTGTATTTATAATTACATACAAATTATTTATTTTATTTTTTAAATTTCAAACATAATTCCTACATTACCATTATATGAGATATAAATGACTAAATGATCATGTTTTAATCACTTTATAGAAGGCCATGATTTTGATATAAACCCTATTTATTTTATCATCTATGGGTTATTTGTGGAATTTTTTATTATGATTTCTATGAATAACATGAAAATAAATACATGTTAAGGGTGGTACATGATATCTCTCTTATTCATTGGGTAATGAAATTAATCTATTGATATGACGATGTTTACGATACCTTGGTGAATAACCATGGTAATTTTTATAACACCTACTGGGTTGACCTTAGTGATATGATTATGAATGTCTAAATTAAATGGTGTAGCCACAATTGAAAGATATTATTAATGTTCTAATTATTATTATAATTCTAGTATCATGGTTTTAATATTGTTACTCATGTTCATATATTATTATCTCAAGTTCACATTAAAACTATTTTTCCTATTTTCTCTTAATATGCATTATTCTCACCCATCCAATTGATGTATGCTCCCCGGTTATAAGACGTTGTAATTTTACTAATGATTAACATTTCATCAAGCATTCCAAGAGGATTAATATAATGTTATATTTCATTTATATTATGTTTGTTTCTATGACACTAGACTTTAAAGATCATCTATTTGAAAAATAAAATGAAGAGTGACGTAATAAAAAGGAATGATATTTTAGTTAATACCAAAGTATGGTTGAGTTATATATTAAAATTAGGATATAAAAACTATTGAATATCCATAATTAAAATTTTAAAGATAGGAAAACATCATGGTATGTTAGTGAAGTATTATGTAAGTGGTTTCAGAAAAAATAAATCAATGTCTGGATACGAACAAGTGGATGTGGCTTTGATAAAAATGTATCTAGGGGTAAAACCCAGAAACATCACATTGATCTAGACTCAAAAGATAACTAGTCTACAATAATGTGCCTTTATTCACTTTTAGTTTGACATTACTGGTTGATCTGTTTTGTTAATTACAAGCTTTTTATTAATTAATAGGAATGATTTATAGAGAAATGCAATTACTGTTAAAGTATAATATGATTAAGAAAGATTTATTAAGACATAAATATACTTTACATATAAAAGATTCATAAATAATAAATATTTCTCACTATGGTTTTATTCTTTTAGAAAATGTATTTGAATAGGAGGAACTATGAAAATGTTGATTGCAATGGACCATGCACCGATGACCCTTCGATGGAAGCTAGAATGGATAATTTCATAAGAATGAAGAAACAAATGAATCAAGTTATGGGAAATAACATGAATCAAACTATTAGTCCAATTTCACCATGTAGGGAATTTTTTTGAGACCACTATATGTCAAAAACCACTAATATTCCATGGCTCCACCAATCCATTGATTTCTGAAAAGTGGATCAGCTCTATCGAAATGACCTTTTCTATGATGTGTTATTTAGAAAAATACAAGGTCACCATGGGTTTTTATACTTAGAGGGAGAAACTATTCATTGGTGGGAACTCTTTAAAACATGAGGAAGTGAATGGAGGTCGAAGCTATGGAGTGGAAAGATTTTATAGGGTTCTTCTTCAATAAGTATTTCCCTCATTTAATGAGAAAATAATTGGAGGACTTTCTCGAGCAGAAGAAGAAATAGAATGAATTTGTAGGAAGCTGCATGATGAACTTCAAAAGGATTTACTATTACTACTAATGTATTTTCATGGTTCTTAATGGCATGATTGATATATTGTTTAGTGGAATAACACCTCATTTGCAGAAAAATATAGCCAACCGAGACTACAATAGAAATAAAGAGATCATGAAGAGTGCTACGAATGTCTAACATGAGTTCGGTTAGACATAGTGGTCTCATAAATACAATAAAAACAAGATATTAATGGATACAATCTTATGGATGATTTTTGATTAGGGAAGAGGAGGAAATCAAGTGAAATTTCTCACATGTAATAAGTGTGGGATGAAGCATTCGGGAACTGACTCCTCTGGGGCGAGAAGTGCTATATGTGTGGAAGAGAGGGAAATATCATGCATAATTGTCCTAATGGGGAGAAACCTCAACTTTCCAACACTACTGAAAAAGTGAAGTTGGTGAAGGTCCTACTTGAATTACAAATCCTTATGTGGGGACAACTTGAGATCTTTTCCTATCACTGTCAAAATCTATGGGAAATGGAGGGGAATCGCCGTCAGCCTCAGAAAAGGCCAGGTGATAAAGGTTGGGCTTTTGATATCATCAAAATTGATGTTGATGCTCTAAACGATGTGGTGTCATGTACTATTTTTTTCTCTCAATGATAGAATGTTCATTGTTTGATTCTATTTATATGTATTCCATTATTTCCTCCACTTTTGCAGAGAATTTAGAATCCACCATTAAATTTGTAAAAGTATAGTTATCAATCAAGACACCTAGTGGGATTATCAAAGCATTATCATTGTTTAAAAACAATAGTATTTACATTAGTGAGTACAGTCCTATCATAAATATATTTTTCATTCCCATGTTGGAATTCAACATTATACTAGTTATTAACTGGCTCTCAATATATAATTCTTTGATAAAATGAAGATGTGTGGAAATATCAGTAGTCTTGAATGGATGACCTATAGATATCATCAAGGGAGAGATATTGCAACCAGATATTTTTCTCAAAGAACATCCTATTACCTTAAATATAGAGTTGGTCAGTGATCAAGAAGAAGTAAATGAGGATATAATGATAGAAAATGTCCCCATAATCCTGGAATAAATTCAATTATATTCTTAGGAGTTACCCTGATCACCCTTAGAAAGAGATTTAGATTTCCCCATTAAACTCATACCTGGATATCTTCCGATATCAATGACCCAATATAGGATGGAAAATATAGATCATGAGGAATTAAAGAAATAACTCCAAAATCTATTGGATAAGGGGTTTATCTGATCGACTATGTATTCTTGGAGATAACATGTTCTCTTTTTATAGAAAGAGGATGGATCAATGCGGCAATTTATTGATGATAGATAACTGATTGTGACCACAGAGAAGAATAAATACCCTCTTCCAAAAATTGGTGACTTATTTGACCAACTTTTTGGGGTCAAATTTTATATAAGATTGATATTTGATATGGTTATCATAAGTTTATTGTGAATAATGAATATATTCCAAAACAACATTTAGATCAAATATGGGAATTATGAGTGTGTGTTTATGCCCATTGCCTTGACTAGTGCTCATAATATACTTATGGATTTGATGAATAGTTTCATTAAAGTGTACCTTGATAACTTTGTGGTTGTTTTTATTGATGATATTATGATATATTCCAAATGTCACAAAGAGCCTGAGGATCATCTAAGTGAAATTTTTTAAACTCTACGAAAGGAGAGATTTTTTGGAATGTTCATCAAATGTGAATTTTGGTTACAACATGTTTCTTTATAGGGGCGCATTGTAACCAATTATGGAATCATAGGAGACCCTATAAAGGGAAATGTTATAGAGGAGTGGCCTCAGTATTCTACAATAACATAGATTCGTAGTTTCTGTGTAGTATTGAGATATAATAGGAGATTTTTGAAATGATTTTCATGATTTTCTAATCCACTATCCCTGTTAACTCGAAAAGGAGATATATTCATCTAAACAAAGTAATTTAATTAATATATCTAAGAGCTAAAGAATAGATTGTTACTTTACCTGTGTTATCTCTACCCTCAAGCGGATATGGATTTGTTGTTTTTAGTGATACTTCTTCTAAATGGGATGGGTGCGTCCTCATGAGAAATTACATGGTGATTTATTATGAATCTTTATAGTAGAAGACTCATGAGAAAAGCTCTCCTATGCCTGATATTGATATTTTTGTGTTTGTTTTTTTCCGGATGATTCGGAGGAACTATCTTTATGGTGAGAAATGGGATATATACATAGGACATCATTGTTTGAAGTAAATTTTCACCTAAATGTAATTGAACCTGAGACAGAGGAGCTAGTTGGATCTTATTAAAGACTATGATTGTTCAATTCATTATCATTCCATAAGAGCAAAAAAAGTAACTGATTTATTAAGTAGGAACGACGCAGTTGAGCCGACCGGGGTTGGCTTAGTGGTACCGTGTAAGGCGGCCACTCCCTGGCAACGGAACTGGCGTAGGTTCGAGTCTCGCCACTCTCGAATTTAGCTGGGGACGAGCGGCGCGCAGGTGGTGAATGGGGCCCAGAATAAGCGTGGCGTGGCAATCACCAATACCTCGTTACCCACAACTCGTTTGAAAAAAGGATGGGCCCGTAAGGGGCGACACAGCGCGAGGGTTCTCTCCCGTCACCACCTCCTGGTTCCGCCCTGGTCGGCTCCTACTTCCTCCCCGTTGTTTGTTGTTCGCTGCGGTGGCTTCCACGTCTCGGTCGTCATGAAGGTGCGCTTGATTCGGCCTTCTTTTCTCGACCCCTCTCTCTGGGTTGGGTTTCACGGCGGCGCACTTGTCCTACGATCGACTCCTAGATTCCGCGGGGTGAGGGAGTATTTATGCTATCGGATGCAGGCACTTGGTGGTTGGATGTGGCCTCCGGGGGTCACCGGGTTGGTGGCGATGGGTTTTGGAACAAGATCTGGTTTTTGATCGGGTTCTGTTCCTGTTTTTAGTTTTCAGTTTTCTCCTTTCTACATTTCTGCTGCTGGATGCTGTTTTGGTGACTTTGTGATGTCGTTTTGTGGATGGATCTGGTGGTTTCGTACCAGTGTTGATGCTCTGATGGAAGCAGGACGGCTCTCATGTTCTCAAGATGCGATTTTGTTTGGTTTCTTGTGGTTTTGAGATCTCGTATTAGGATGCAGGGACGGTCTCTTTTTGATGAGCGGTGTTAATTTTCTTTTGTGGTGATGAAGACGATGGTTTTCTGGTTTCTTTTCCTACTGGACTTGGTGTTTCTGGCAAGGTTGATGGTTTCGTTTCTGTGTATTGCTTCTGTTCATTGAATTGGCTGTGCGGATGGTGGGTGGTTTGGTCGACTGTGGGTGCTCCGGCGACGGCTTCCATTCTCCGGCGACCTGCAAGGATGGCGGTGTACCTGCAAGGATGGTGATGTGTGATTATGGGTTCGCGGTTCGAGGTGCAGAGTGTGGAGTTCAATGCATTGATTGACTGCTTTAATTTTTCTCGTGGCTCGAGTTTTCCTCGGGTCCTGTAACTGTTTGGTTTTTGAATTTTTCCCCGTTGTTTTCGTATCCCGCGTTTGCTGTAACGTTTGGGTTTTGTGTTGTTTTGGTTACCGCTTACCCATAAAGCGGGTATTTAGAAAATCTAAGAGCTTATTTCTTAAAAAAAAAGACGCAGTTGATTTCTCCATGATGAGTATTCATGAGATCCCTTGATCCAAAACCTAGTGAACAAGGAAATGGTAATTATATGTGAAGAGACAACATCAACCCTATACAAAATGATTTCTCAATATTCATTACTATAGAATATCAAGAAATCCCTGAAGGAAGATCCTTTATTACAGAAGAAGTATGTGGCTATGAAGGATGGAATGTTTCTTGAATTTAATATTGATCAAGATGGTGTACTGAAATTTATAACAAGACTATGTGTTCCATAAATTATGGAAATAAAAATGGAGATGATGGATAAAGCTAATAGCTCTACTTTCTGTATACATCCTGGAAGCATGAAAATGAATAGGTACCTTCGTGATCATTATTGGTGGGATAAAATGAAAAGGTATATTTTTTATTACATTATAAGGTGCTTGGAATGTCAGTATGTGATGGCAGAGTGACAACTTATTAAAGGGGTATTACAACCACTACTCATACCAACATGAAAGTGGGACAATATTACTATGAAAATTTTTTATGGTCTCTTGAGAACATCCAAAGGAAGCCATGTGATATGGGTTATAGTGGACCATCTCACCAAGTCTACCCAATTTATCTCTATTCGAGAAGATTTTTTCATGATCAACATGCTAGGATTTACATGACAGAATTTGTAAGGCTTCATTGAGCTCCACTTCCTGTCATATCTGATCATGATGACTAGTTCGCATCAACATTTTGGATAGGTCATCAACATGCTATATGTACAATATTGAATTTCAGTAAGCCATGTCACCCAAAAACTGATGTCCAATCTATAAGGTCTATTCAAACACATGGGGACATACTGGGAACATGCTCAGTGGAATTTAAAAGTTTATGGGATCAACATATCCAATTATTTTAGTTCTCAACCAAAAATATTTTCCACTTGATCATTCAATCGGAATCCTATGAATCTCTATATGGGAAGCGATGTAGAACTCCAACATTTTGGGGTGAATCTGGTGAGAGAAAGCTTCTATGGACTAATCTTGTTCAAGAGAAGACAGAAAAGGTTAATACAATCCAACAACACATTGAGGATGATCAGATTATCTAAATATCTATGCCAAAAACTATGGAAGGGACTTTTAGTATGATTTTGGTGAAAAATTCGTTCTTTGAATTTCACCTTGGAAGATAGACATGAAGTTTGGGAATAAAGAGAAATGCAGCCCTAGGTATATTGGCCCCTATGAAATACATTATCATGTTGAAGCAATGTCTTATTGGATTTCACTTTCACCAAATATATAACATGTTCATGAAGTCTTCCACATATCCCTCTTGAGGGAGTAAATTCCTGACCCCTCACATGTACTAAATCTAGAGGTTCTACAACTGAAATATGAATTATCATTTGAGGAGAAATCGGTGGTGATCTTGGATGGTAGAGTAAAAGTTATATGCAAAACGACTACCCACCTTGTTAATTTGTTGTGGCGGAACCACAAATATTAATATCCCAAGTGGGAACCAGGGGAGTCTATGATGTAGAAGTACTAATACCTTTTCTCTTCTGAGGGTACAAGTTGAAATTTCGAGGATGAAATTTCGTCAGAGGGAAGAATGTTATCTCCTGAACATTAGAATAATATTTTTTTCCTTAAAATGTATGTCTTATTATGTCATAATAAATATAAAATATATGAGTATAAATGAAATTTTACAATCAGGTTTTGACCATTATATGACTATTGGTTAATATGACCGTTGGAAATAATAATAATTATTATTGTTATTATTGTTATTTAAAATTTAAATAATAATGGATTAGTATTGCAGAAAGAAGAGTCGATGTCCTCATCTAGTACACTCAAGCCATAAAAACCTATCTACTAGATATTGGGAAGGAGATAGTATCACTAGTCTTTTCTCAATATCAAACCTAATATGACCTTCAACGTGTTAAGATTTAACGTAATCTCCTATGAGAGAAGTTCAATTAGTTAGAAATCACCATTCGGGAAATGTTTTCTTAGCTGACCCAAGATTCTATCACAATTTCTCACCTTACCCTTAGGTCCTATGTAGGTTTTATAAGGGTTCATGTAACAAGTCCTTAGTTATTATGTGGAATCATTTTGTATAAATTAAATTGTTTTTTCTTATTATGGTAAAATAACCCTTATTTTTTTAATTTCAAATGATAAAAGAAATATATGATGAACATTAAATTTTTTTTCTATGATGTTTTATATTCATGAATAATATTGAATAAAATAGTATTTTAAAATATTTTTTAAAATTTAAATATATAATAATTATAAATCATTTTAAAATAATGGACATATACAGATGTGTTCAATAAGAAATTTAGAGTTTGATGTGATCAACTTAATTTTGTTGATTAACAAATTATAAATGGTAATAATACCCTTATGAATAGTAATATGACCAATGAAATAGTAAGCCCAATTAATTCAGTATAAGTATAACTTATGCATATTTTACGGTAACATGATATAATAGTATATATAAATAAATGTTTTAGAAATTATTTGTCAAGTATTAGTATTTTTTACGAAAATAGTGATTTTAATTAAAAATTAAGTTTATCATATTTTGGAACTTATGTTCATAAACTATGGTTCATTTTTTAATTCAAAACATCAATTTTAGTTCAGGGTGAATTTTTGAGATTTTTATAAATTGTTTTGTTATTCAGTGAATAGTAAAAATACAGTTTTGAGTTTTGGTGTGTTTAATGACATCATTAATGATGAAATATGATTTCATAGTATTGGTAGACCAATGAGGAATAAATTTATTTATGAGGTGTCCTATGTGGCCAATACCATGTGGAAATACAATGGTAAATCCCATGGTTTTGAAAATACCATTGATGAGGTGTCCTTAAAAATTAATAAAAAAACTCCCTCTCTTTTACTATAAATACCAATCCATTCATTCATTTTATTTATTCCAAATTCATTACCATGGAATATATGACAGTATTTCCAACCAACGATTCCTCCCTAATTTTCCGGAATCCCTCAAGGTCCTAATCCAATATTGTTTGAAGATACTCTTCATGGTAATGGTACCTTTCACCTTCCTCTTTTAGTCAATGACTTATATAATGTTATGTATTTTAATTCCCATTTCATTATGTTCGGTTATGTTCTTCCATATCCTAAATTTTTCCATTTTTCCCCATATTATAAAATAACCATTTCATTCTCATAAACTAAATTTCTGAAGTTTTATGTTATGATGTTATGCTGCCTAATTTTCTTATGGTAATTATCGACATCTCTTTTTCCATTAAGGATATCTTCTATGTTGTATGTATTTTATGATTTCATCCCATGATCTTATTTCAGTTTTATTCAATACCTATACTATATTATGAGCCTTTTATGAATGGTTTACCCATATTCCCTCTCTTTTTATTGTTTTCTAAAATCATGTTGCATAACCATTATGCGGAATAATTTTCGTCTCAAGATCTCTATGTTTTTGTCTAGAAATTATTTTATTTTCCTTATATAAATACCCAAAACTATTTCATTTCAAAGGGTATTTATCAAGAAATATAAATTAATTATTTTATTTTAAAATTTTTATACATAAATCACTCATTACTTTTCTATGAGTTATAAATGACATAATGATCATGTTTTTAAGGACATTTTAAAACGCCCGATTTTTGATATAAAACCCATTTCTTTTATTCTATATGGGTTATTTATGAATTGTTTGATTATAATATATATAGATAACTTGAAACAAAAGACATGTTAAGGGTGCTCCCTGATAGCATTCCAATTCATTGGGTAGTGAAATTAATCTCTGGAGATGACATGTTTTAAGATTCCTTAGTGAATAACGTTAGTAATATTTATAACACCTTGGGGATGGACCTCAGTAATATACATACAAATGACTAAATTAAATGTTGATGCCCCATTTTCAAGATATTATTCAGGTTATAATTATAATTATATGTCTCTTCTCATGCTTTTATGATTCTTCCTCGTGTTCATATTTTATTCTCATAAGTTCACATGAAAACGGTTTTCCCTCTTTTCCCTTAGTGGCCTTTTTTCTCACCCTTCCCTTTGATATATTTTCCCAGGTTATAAGAACATGTAATTATACATAGGATGAAATTTTCATGAATTCCAAAAAAGGTAAACAGAATGTTATTTGTTTTCAATTATTATATACCTTTTTTCCAAGACACTACACTTTAAAGATGCTGTGTTTGAAAAATTAAATGTAATGTTACAAAATAAAAATATGGGATTATATACCTAGAGTTTTTAGAGCTCAAACAGGGGGATCATACCAGGATGGGATATAATGATTTATTTTCTGATCCAGTCCGGTACACACCCAAGATCTTTTCTAATGACCAGATGAAGGCCAGTATCCTAGAGCTGGTGCCTTATATTGTTAAATTAGCACTAAGAAAAAAAGACTATATCCAAATGGACAGAATAGTATACAAGATTTGGAAATCTTGAAACATACATAGCCTGAAATGCCCGAAGACCTTCTTTTTTATTTTATTATATATAATACCAATTTTCATGAATGAATGGGAACCCATACATGACCCGTAGGCCCAAGGCCCAAGGCTCGAAATGAATCGCTATACATGACCCAAAGGCCCAGAGGCATACTATTCCCAAAACCTGACCCATAGGCCCAAACCATAGGAACTGCCCCTCCCCTAGATTCTATATCGTTAATCACATAGCTACCCACCTTGCATTGCGGATCTGCTAGCATTTCCTTATACAAAGATGCACGGTGCCTAATCCAGATGGTGGTTTCCATACCCTCGTATTCTTCCAATTTGGTAGCTCTGCTTTTGGTGACTGCTAGTCCTGTTGCTCTGATCCTCTTCATGGGCCATCTCTATGTGAACTGGGCTAATCCATGGTCTTTGTGACAAAAGGCCCAGAGGCCCAAAGACCATTGATGAACCGAAGGCTTTGGAGACCCGTATGCCCAAACCGATGGCTCGAAGTCCCAAATCGGGTGAATAGTTCTGACTGATATAGTATTGAACAGTACCTGTTTTTGTATGCTATAGTACTGCTACATAAACCCAGAAATTCACCTCCACCCTATTATGAACCTGGGCCTCTTGGATTCCAAGTAGGATCCATTATCTAGAAACATATATATGTAGTACATTACAACATGAAATTAAATATGATATAGTAACCCCCATTGAGACACCAATAAACTCCTAGAATTTACCAACAAGTAATTCATAATATACTTTTTACATCTATGGGATATGTAAAAGATAAGAATGTGACATGATCAAATTCTTAGTAATGTTAATAAATATAGTAGAAGTTATAATAAACAAAAACAACAAGGCAAGGTGAATAACGAAACACACATTCCATTAAAACAAAATCTGGAGTATAATATGGAAGGAATAAAAGATGATTAAAAAATTCCAAATAAATAATCCCATGAGAATGAAACATATCCATTGATATTTAACTATTTTAATAATTACATGGATTATACAGTTCCAATATAATAATGAGATAATTTATTATTCTAGACATCATAAACACATCATCAATGCATTATCCAAGATTCAATTAATAAATGTGTAAGAACATGGTCTAGTATGTCTCATGAGACCTAGTAATGTATTGAGGTTCTATAATAGGACCCAACCACCAATCACTAATTCTAATATATTCATTATATGATAGGGGTGAACAAATAATCAACATATACCTTCATATTGAAACTACCACATGAAATTTAATTATTAACCGCAATTAGTAAACTATCAAGAGTAATATGGTGAATGATATCAAGGTAGTACATCCCTAGTCAAAATAACCCTAAACCATTAAATAAAACATGGTAACTGGTATCATAAGAGATTAATTTCAATTTTTTTAAGATTCAATAGATGGTATGGAACAATATGAAAAAATATAATAGAATCATTGAGAAATACACTTTTACATTGAAAAGAAGAGATTTTTTGGAAAATTATTTGTCATGAAAAAATGTAAACATATATATACTAGAAAAGAAAAATAATGAAATTTTAATTGATGAATATTAAAATAATAATCATACTTAAATTTAGATACATAAATAAAACCATGTAAAAATATTGTTTAATAAAATTTATAAATGAGCCACTATAGTGCGGTTTGAGGAAAAATATAAAAGAGTATTTACAATATTCTAAGGCATAATTTTTTCATAAAAACATAAGTTAACTAAGATATATTTTAATGATAAAAATACTAATTTTATTCAAATATTGTATGATTATAACATATTGTGGAGTTTACTTGAAAATAAGTTTGAAACTGGGAAGTTCTCATTAATCGGGTTTTCTTATCATGATGAATTGAAAAAGAATCCTTATAAAATATTTAATTTACCACAAAAGAAAAAATAATTGAGGAAGATAAATATAACATTAATAAAAAAAGAATTTTTCAGAAGTACATTGGAATAAATATGGACTAAATTGGGTTAATGTGAGATAAATTAAATCCCAATGGAAAAAATGGAGGTTCGGGAAGAAACCCATACCTTATTTTTGAATGCATGCTTCAGTTATACATAAATTCCTAGATAATAAAATTAGATTAATTAATAATTTAATTAATAAAATAGTAAACATTATATATATCTTATAATTTATTATTTTTATCATTGGTATTTTTGATGATTTATAATATTCAATTTTGTCGTCTAGGTGTGTTGGTTTCCTTGGTTTTCATGATTGATTCACTTGTATAAATGTATAAAATATATTTTTAAATGGGAATAGTTATCCAAAAAAGCAATTTTATATTATTAAATAATTTAAAATAGTTGAAATGTTCTTATATATAATTTTTTTCAGATATAATCATGATTCATTAGATAAGACATTGATGATAATCATTTAGATTATTTTGGAATTATTTTAGATCATCACGAATTAGTTTTTTTATTAATTATGACTACGTGTATATATTGGTTCAAGAATATTATATAATTATTAATATACATATAAAAACTATTTTATCCATTATAATGGTATTATTGCCAGCATTTATGATTTTATTAGAAAATGAACAATCATCTTCTTCAAAGTTGGTGAATAGGCACCTGAAAGACGATGTTTTCATTTTTAGAACAAAAGGAATAGGAGACCGGGTTTGATGATGAATATTTAATAAATCTAATAATGTTCTATTATATATAATTTTCTAGATTTATCATGCATTTTTTGATAGATGCTGATTAAAAATTATAATAAATGATATTAAATGAAAATTAAAAGTTCGAAAGGGGATTTTACCTTTGGAATTATTCTCCTTAATAACCTCTTTAAAGAACATTGAAATTGTATTTTGGGTAATAATTGAAATACCAGAGCTTTGGAAATATATTTTTAAGTGGTATTAATAGTTATTGGATAAGATTCAAGGATTTGGAGGTGTGAGAATAAGAGGTCGTATGACGTGTTATTTATAGTGGATAAAAGTGATGTTTTTTTATTTTAATAAATAGTTGTTTATTTAGGATCTAGACTGTGAATAGTATTGATTATTTTGACTAAATATAGTATCTAGTGTATGCGATGTTGATCTACTGATGGCTATATCATCTAGGACTCATTAATTCATGTATTTAGCTAATAACGTAAATTACCGTATATCACTATTCACCGACAATTCACCTCTTTTAGGAAAATAAGAAAAACTCTACATTACCATTTTTTGGCATTTAAATTTAAAAAATGGATTCCAATTGAAGAAATTAATTTTTTAATAATAAAAATTAATATGTTACATAAAATCTTAATTTATTAGAAAAATATATATTTAAAAATAATAACTCATTTTATGAAACATCTAACAATTAATTAAGGTCTCATAAATTTATTATACTACCATAAGGAAAAAATATTAATATATAAATCTACATAATGAAAATAAATTTTATTTAAAATTATTATTTTAATTATAAAATTGTGATTAAAGATTTATGTTTCACAAAATTACCAATAATTAATTTATCATTTTTAAAATATTTATTTACTTATTCCATTATATAAATGTACCATATTTTCGTTTATACGACACCAAAATTTTATTCATATATTCATAGGTGATGTTAATATTCTATTATTCATATTACTATTCTTAATGGTCAAAGTACTATTCCAACAATCATATTTAATAGTATGTTATGGTTTTAAACTCAATGTTGCAGGAAGCATAATCTATTATAAATATAAATTTTAAAAAGCGGCATATCATAAAATAGTAGGATATTTCATTCACCCCTACTTCAATAAATATCATACTTATTATTCTAATTGTAAAATCAATGGTTTCTACTTCAAAATTATTTTTCTGGAAACCCACAACAAACATAGTGTTAATAAAATATTATCTTAACAGAAAGTAAAGGGAAAAGTGATGGTGAAACCAAAACTATAATTTATGGTAGGAAACCATTATTGGAAAGTGATAACATGGAAATAGAAGAGAAATATATCTATAATTTTCTAATGGAGTTTTCTAGAGAACACACTCATTAGAATGTTATCCATAATGAAACCATAAATCTTGTGGTTGGTTAAAAAACAAATGATTTCTCCAAAACCAAATGAAACAGTGTGTGTTTCTGTAAAAACATAATTTCCTAGAGTAGAGGGATTCATTTAACATTTATATAAGAAAATGTGAAAAACATACTTGATTACTTTCCATGTAACAGGAATAATATCATCCTTTTCATGTTCATTGATCTATTTTCACACCATAACTTACTTTTGTAAATGAATGTTCAGGATGAATTCATCAAGTTCAAAACATATTAAATTAATAATATGGTTCTTAATTCATTCATTTGATCTTTCATTGTTTAATAAAACCAAAAAAATTAGCAGATGTTATCAACAAATAATAATTGTCATTGTTTAATTTGATTCATTTGAGTTGAATTTAATCTAAAAGCTATTCTAAACATGTGTGTCCATATTCAATGACCAAAAAATGTGAAGGATGGTCACTAAAATTCCAAGATCAACATAACAATAGATTCCAAAAATATTGTTTCTTTTAATCCCACATACAAAATATATAGAAACCATTATCACCTTAAAACCTTAATGAAAAAAAATGAATGATTTAAAATCATTAAAGAAGACATCCTATTGTAGAATCCTTATATATCTCATTATTCTTATAAAAATAATATTATAAAATATTTATTTAATCTGAAAACACGAATACATTAGTTATTCACCTTCAAGTGTAGTTACATAATAGGATTTACCTTGGTCCCTTTGATTTTTATGATATATATTTCCATAAATAATGGGATATTCATTTTATAGTGCCCCATATCTTTAAAGTGGAAACACTAAACATTTAAAGATTATTTTTCCCTTAAATCCATAGGCTATTATATCGTTATCTCTACGCATGTGACAAACTCTCATTACTTTAAGTCATGTAATGGGGTGTTTCTTCACACAATTATCTCATGTGGGAAAATACTTATTTCCCCTTTTCAATTTATCTATCTCTTTCTCTACCATCCTCTTCTTATTTAACATTCGTTTTAATTGATTAGACATATATAATTATTTCTCTATCTTGATATCACATGAGAATATATCCTCTTATGATGAGAATGTATTTGAAACTAATAACTTTCATAGAATTGGAATATTACAATCATAGAAATGGTCAATCTTGCTCCATCGATTGTTGAGTCAATAAGGATTCCTTATGAATTTTCCATTAAATCATTTTTGGGTAGATTTTTATGTCAATAGGGTTTCCTTTTTTACTTTACCATTCCTTTATGTTTTGAAAATCACAAACACCTTATCTTAAGGATAATTTCATTTACCCTATGTTTTACCTGATAAGGAAAATTTTCATTCCCTGAGGAAATTTATCCTTACCATGTTTATATTGTTATTATTTTTTCTAAGTGTAAAATTCAGTTTCATATCCAAAACCTCAGAATCATATATATATACTTATATATACATCATTCTATTTTCAGGATCCAAAATCTGGTTATGAATTATTTGAATTAAAACTTCGAACTCGTATGAGTTTGGACTCCAAATTCTTATGATTTCTGACTCCCAATTCTAATGAATTCAGACTCCAATATTTGTAATTTCAGACTCAAAATTCTAAGGAATTCAGACTCTGAACATTTTATTTTTAGTCTATGAACATTGTATGTTCAGACTCCCAATTATAATGAATTCAGACTCCGCACTTTTTAAGTTCAGACTCCGAATTCTTATGAATTCAAACTCCAAATTTCCTTAAAATTCATACTCTTAATTCTATATATTTATAACTCTGAATTATTCTCATAAATAGAATCTTAATATCCATCTATTATACACTCTGATAGTTTTTGGGTATACCATGAACATTAATTTTTTCTTATACTCTGAAAAATTAATGTGTTCAAGGAATCATATTTTTTCTTACACATGTTATGGTTATAAAATGATGTTGTGAATTCAGTTACTAACTACCCGTTTTTTGAGTGACACGTGTACATGGACCTCTAGAATTCAAGGAATAATATGACCATTGTACAAGGGAGCTGACCATTGGAGTTGTTCTTATACATAAAATCTCATTTGAAATAGCTCAATTCTGATATATGAATATGAAGATTATATGCTATCAAAGTTATTTATAGAGAGAGACTTTAATGCTTATTATGTATGAAACATATTCATCATAATTTCTTCACGAGACTTCAAATGTTGCTGAGTACATTCAAGGGCTTTTGGAGATAAGAAGACAGAGTTGCCGACTACCTTAAAGTTCGAGATCTTCGTTTCTGAGGAAGAAAGAGGTGTCGACTACCTTAAAATTCGAGGACTTCCTTGCAGAAGATAACAGAGATACTAACTACCTTGATGTTCAGGGCTCTTGAGGATAGCAAGACAGAATCTGATCATTGTATCAAGGGCATATCATTGTGTGGGTAAGACAAAATTTGTTGAAAGTATAAATCAATAGACCTTTATCCACAGTTGTTGGATACCCTACTATTTGGGTTAAAAGATTTACTACTTTTCACTTGTTTTGTTTCATGTTTTCGGCTGCATTTTGATTTATAAGGAATGTATAACTATCTTACACTTTCTTATACTTGTAAGGTATGATTTAGTGTGATTCCATATGATTTAATATATAGTATTTATCTTTGTAAACATTTGATAAGTTTCATTTCTGAAATATCTTTTCCGGAATTACATTCTCAGAATCATATTTCTTGAATCAAGAACGTGTGTAGAACTAGAGGTTTTGTGAATTACCTTCTTTAACTTTTTTATACATCACCATCATTAAAAGTTCTAATAGAATTTTTTAAAGCATAAAATTCACCCCCTCTTGTATATTGATCATATATATCATTAGATACTACAATCAGTATCCTCATTCATTATTTCGATCCTACATTTGGTATTATAGAGTATATCATACTCTATAACATCCCAATAATTGGTATCAGAGTAGGTCTCTGAAATAGTTATATTCACATATAAGTTTTTCTTGCTCTATTTTTCATTTTTCTATATTTTCCTTGCCCAGAAATATTTTCCTTGTTTACAAACTTTTATTAGTAACAAGTTTGTCTGGAATGTTTTTTTTTTCTCAAGATGGTAGGAATCATTTTAGGCTCCATATACAACCTAAATCCTACTAGACCACCTATTTTTGATTGAAATGATTACTATTATTCGATTGATCACATGAATACATTTATTATCAATACGGGAGTAGATAATTTTATTCTGATTACAGGAGGATATAAAATCCCTGACAAGGAAGTTAATACTTTCACCAACCATAAAAAGCATGAATATCAAATAAATTATAAGGTACACAATACATTGCTTTGTTCTATCAGTGGAAATATATATAGCCAAATTTCATCTTTTGAAGTATAAAATTGTATTTGGAAGAAGTTTGAAGTTACTCACTTTTGAACTACAAAATTTATCGAAATTAGAAGATCCATGCTCATAGCTGAATATCATGGTTTCTAGTTTCCTTATGGAGAAGCCATATGTAATGTGCAACAATGATTCATGAATATTGTTAATAGTTTACAATCTACGGGTGAGAAAGGTATAGATGATGAACCTCTTGTGGAGAAGATCATTGAAATCATACCCAATAAGTGGGAATACAAGAGAATTACTATTGTTTAAAATAGAAAGGTTACTCAGATTTCTCTTAATGATCTTTTTGGAACTCTTCTTCTACATGTGACTAGAATGAAAAGAGATGCTGATAATGTTATGAAAAAGAATGGGAATGAATGTTTTGATTTTACTAAAACTTCAAATCAAATTAATTCCAACACTCCCCAGAGAGTTACTAGATCTAAATCTATGAAGGTTTTTATTCAATCTGAATCTAGTGGAAGTAAATCTTCAGAAAATGAATTAGCCAATCTTGCTCGATGGATGAACAAGGTTGTTGGACAAAATAATTTTCAATCCAGATATAAGAAGAATAAATGAATATAAGAAAAACTCAGAAGTAACTTATTCTGAAAGCAAAAGAGCTGGAAATATAAGGCATGATTGTCTTATGCATAATAGAAAGGAAAGAAAGGGAAATCATTATGAGATAAATAGAAAAAAGTACTAAAAATATAAAGCTAATAATTTCCTGAAAGTGAATGACACCTGGAGAGTGTTTTTGTATCATAGCCAGGAGCTCAAGATTTAGTATTTCCAGACATGCTAGTTGAATTTTATGAATATGTCAGTTTCTTCAAAGAATAAGGAAGAGAGAAGTTTTTGTTCAAGAGCTATCAGAAGACTTTTTCTCTTTCATATACTAAGGAAGAAAGTTTGGTTGTTATTCCAGACGAAGGGGAAGATGAGTTCTGTTCTATAATGTATCTAGATTTCAAAAGAAGTGTGGTTAAGGAGAAGTCTATGGCATTTCTTGGACTCTCTGATGTAAAGACTCAAAAGATTTCTCACTTGTCTACAAATTATCAAATTATTGAATTATGGGTTCAAGGATTCATAATTCCGATAAAAGGGGACAAGGACACATTGATGGGAAGTGACATGAATATCAGATATTTTTTGGTGAACCAAAGGAATATTAATCTGGTTAAGAATTTTCTCATTATGATTGAGAATATTAATAATGGAAACTTGAAAGCTCAAAAAATCATGTATCCAGCAATTCACTCCAAGTTAGTTTTTTGATGCCTAGAATCTTTTAAAATTCAACGATGCTCGAAGCCAAGGAATTTCAATGTCATGATTGTATGTGATGATACCCTGAAGAGGATGAACATTGGTTTTTTTACACACTTCGGAGAATTTTATGACTTACAAGAGGATGAAGCTGAAGCAGTTCTGAAAAAACGAGAAGTGGTTGAAGAGTCAAAAAGGGAGGAATTTAAACAAAGAACTATATTTAAGATTATTCTCTAGGAATTTAAATGCTCTTATCATATTGGATAATTGTTATGATAATATCAATTTGATAGATTATCTAGGACATTATTACATCAACGTCATGAATAATAATATAAAATATATAAATATATTTTTTTAGTAATATTAAAATATTCAAATTTTAATGTAATAAAAATTATAAATAATTGGCCAGTCATGAAAACTAGTGACCTAACAGGTCACCTGTAAAAACCCTAAAATGGTTCCTTACTGATGGTGTAATGGTAGTTGTTGTTGTATGTAAATTCCAATAGTAGTTTTTGATCCTCCCCACTACGTAATATTTCCTACACTCAAGGTAATAGCATGCCCTCGAGAACCTAAGTGATCCACTCTTTTTGGCCGTCATAATGGGGGTGAAACTCTGTTCTCATGTGTAATTGGGTCCAAAAACACCTCTTAAAATTTAACCAAAAATATGGATTTTAGAAAAATATAATTATTAGAAATTATCATAGATGAAAATCCATGGATTCAGACAATCTTTCAATGTTGAGGTTTCCCACATTATACACACAACTCTGCTCCTAAATAATTATGAATTAGTCCACCTTGGTGAGTCATCCAATGATCATACAAATTGCATCATGTAACCTAGAAATATTTGGTAAACATGTCATAAAATCCATGGATATCACATCCCACTTAAATTCTAGATGATTAAGTGGTCGTGCTAAACATGCTAGAACTTGGTGCCTAGCCTTTGCTTGGTGACAAGTTGGACATCATGAGAAAAACTCTGCATATCCTTTCATCATCCATGGACAAATAATTGATATAAATGATCCTATTGAATCTTCTCCGCATATTTATTTAACATAAAAAGGAGGTGTCAAAAACACAATTAGAACAACCTCTAGCCATTTCTCAGGTACCATCATACATCCTTTAAAAAGATCAATATTATCGCATCCTTTAGAAAATCCATTAGGGGGAATGTATAAGAGATATCTTATTATATAGTGTCTCATAATAGATATCCCCAATTTTTTCTTCCTTAACTTACTGTAAAATGGGAGGGGTAAAACCCATTTATTGGAGGTAAGAAGCTCAAACTCTCTCTAAAATTGATAATAATAACGAGGACAACTAGTCTGATTCAAATTTTAGAAATTGTACTCATGATCACCTACAGAGAGCATCATTTACCACTTTCCCCTACCCATGAGTATATACAATTTCTATGTCATATTCTTGGATAAACTCAATCCACCACCTCTATCTCATGTTATTATCCTTCTGGCATAATATAGACATGATAATCTTGTAATTAGAATAAAGGATGAACCGTTAACTAATCAAGTAGTGATTCCACATCTTATTGACAAAATTAATACCACTAACTCAAGATCGGGGGTCATTTTGTTTTGATCATATGCTCTCAAATGATGTAAATAATAGGAAATACCCACCTTCATATGAATAATAACATAAAAAATACTAGTTCTTGATGTATCATAGAGAACTAATTACACGACACCCTCCTCCGGTAATCTCAAGATGTGAGCACTTCTCATTCTCTATCTCAATTAATAAGTAACCTATTCGAACTTCTATTTCTACATGAAAGGATTCCCATTTCGGGTCAAAACTATCATGGATGTTGATATAATAGAGATATTTGGAATGAATCTCTGGTAATAGTCTTTCATACCACAGAAGCATCGCACCTATTTCATTGTTTTGGGTGGCTCCCAAGCTATCACAACCACAACCATGGCTGATTCCACTACAACTCTATCCACAATGATAAGTTTTACCAAAATGTGGACCTCCTGTATCCATAATAGACACTTTTAGAGCCTTCTATAATGTTTGTTATCTCAGAATATTTCTAGAATCATCCTCAAGTGTATCGTTTTCTCCTCCAATGATGTCAAGTACACAAGGATTTCATTAATGAATACTACCAGAAACTAGTCTATGAAAGGGAAAAATATCTGGTTCATGAGTCCCATTAGCATTACTGGGGAAGTTTTCTGGAAAAAATGCATCACCAGGCACTCATAATATATGTACTGATATATGAATAAAATCTTTGGTATTTCAACATCAAATATAAAATATATGCTGACAACCTAACCATAGGTCAACCATTGAGAACCATAATGCCTCTATCAATTATTCAAACATGCTATCGATCATCCATAATGGTTACTAGTTCTTCATGATCACCTAGTTCAACCATAGTGTTCCCACACATAACCTCAACCTCCCTTCCACCACCTTAGTGAAAAAATTGGTCCATCGTAGGGTGAAACACTAGGTCTCAAAAATATACACATCTATGAGTCCTCCATTTGTACCCTCATCACATGATGATCAATAGGATCCCTCTGATATGATGTCATAGATATTGGTGTCATCTCAGGGTGTAGATAAATACATAAGTCTATCTCTTTGAAGGGAGGTAATCCTAGAACATTATTTGGGAGGACATCCTTGTACTCCTCCACCACTTTAGGATAATGGGAACTCATAACATCCTCTTCACCAATGGTTATTCTAGATAACCAATGAGTAATCAGTTTCATCCTCCTATGAAAGAGTCCATCATGCACTACTTGATATTCTTTTTCACTAAACAGGGGAACCTGTTTCTATCAACATGTATACACCACATCCCCTATCTAAAATAGTAAATCTGGGAATCAATGGGGGAAAACTAGTCCATTCATAAAATGAAGTAAATAGGGATCATTCCTATTATTAAGAGATCCTAATATAAACTCTCTCATCTAAGGGTGAGGTCAAAAGGTCCACATAAGTTTGTGATTGTTGATTCGTCTCCTGCCAGAGTCCCGGAGAGTAAAGGTCAAGCTAAAGGATCAATTAGAATATCTATGTCTGATACAAGATATGTGGAAATAAAGGATTGACTAGAACCTATGTCCATCAATACAGCATCTTAGGTAGATAATATAGAGATCTTACCTCAATTCATTACTGAATCTTATAGGTTGTTTGATTTATCCACCTACAACTATCCCCACCCCAATCCTCCAACTTCATGATCCTGGAGTGGACCACCTAGGCATGGTCTTAGTAATATATTAAATCATCAACTACATATGGTTGTTCCTTATGCTCCTCTACCATGTCCACCTCCTTGCAAACTATCCACCTCCTGCTGTTATTCCCTCTTAAGTTACCCATCCTTGATATTTCTAGCAGTTGTAGGATACATTGTACAATGTCATGAAAGATGTACCCTACCATCACATGAGTAGCACCTCCTCTATATGGGATGACTAGAAACAATATATGAGCCCTGAACCATAGACCATATATGTTGGGAACTCCTCTTAAAACCTCTCACACATCGAGGTCCATGAGACTGCTGCCATCTAACTACTGATGTGGTCCCTTCTCCAACATTTACATAATCACAAAACCATGGTTGTTTCATCCTATCTAGGAAATATTCAACCACTCTAGATCCCTTAGAACCCTAGCTTAAGCAGGAATTCATAGAGGGATAACACTAGAGTTGATGTCGTTATATAGCCCTCAACAGAAGGTATATTCTTTGAATAACTGAAACCAAAACATATCCATCATGTACCCAGAGAGATTGGTAAACCCTGATTAATTATCAACTACTATTTTTCCTCCCAATGGGTGATATATAAGCTTCTAGGTATATGCATCCTTCAACATAGTATGAGATAACTCTTCTCTGTTTTTAATCAAGAAAACTAACCATTGTGGATTCAACTCATCATAAGACTGTGACACTAGCTCATATTATCATCCTGATGATCCATATAGATTGATTCCCACTAGGACCACCATCTGATCTATAGGTGTCCTGACCATAAGAAAAACATGGTTCACTTCTTCAATCTAGTCTCCTGCCTCTGGTGGGTCGAGAAAACATGAGGGGTATCATACATTGAAACTCATGAAGTGTTCTCAGCATGCACACCTCATCCTCTGGTACATTGAGCCCCACATGCTTCTTTATATGTGGTGGTATAGATGGGGCACCAAAAAAGGTAATATCACTGATGTTAGTCCCTATTTTGATGCATCATCACTGAGGGGATCATCTTCAAGGTCATGACACTGAATACAAGTAGAAATACATCATGGAGGCCTCCTGAAATAAACATAATGTACCATAGTTAAAGATAATATCTAGAGAGAAGCCACGAGAATGACATAGAAACCCCAATGCAATCCTATATGATGCATGTCACGTTGTTCTTATTACAACCACTATTCTCACATATCATGTCAAAAAGTTTGTGATCATGTTCCTATTGTATGATATGTTGGTCGCCACAACAACACTAGATTCTTTGTCTTGAAAGATGAACTCAAAACACTTAACAATATATCCCAAAACCAATCACACGTGATTGGGTCCTAATGTAGATCTAGGTTCTATAATACCTCTCTATGACAACCCATCCAAATGGGGATGTTTTTGTGACTCCCAAAACCTACCTCTAATTGTCCAGGGGCTAGAGACTAGCGATGAGTTGGCATATCACTGTCATGGTTGGCCATATCCTAAGTACCTTTATGCACAAACACATTTACAAGAATATAAAATACTGAAATATAAAAATAACTGAATATCCATGAATGCGTATTTCTATATCACACAACCAGAGTAAGACACGAAGTAGATGAATTTAAATAGGTCTAAATACCATCCCTCCATAAGAGTCTCAAAACTTGTTGAATGTGAAATTAAAGGGACTTTTCTGTAGGTATCATAGGAATATACCACAATCTACCATGTCTTACTAATAATCATCTGGTCCTAGTCTATTGAGGGCTATCCCAGAAAGTAGATCATTTTTATATTACACTACATGTACAGGAAAATCCCATGCATTGGTGACCGTAACAATACCCAGTATGACACCCCAAAATCACAAAGAACACAAAAAGGAAGTATAGTCATATCTACATAGGTATATATCTATAGAACATATAACAATAATATCCAGAAATATTTAACCAAGATACAAAGTCTAAATGTGAGTCACAAACATATTACGCGAACCAAGGATTCTTGCTCAATGATTCCATAATGCTCTCATCCTAGATAACGAACTCCTGATTCTGATAAAACTAATAATTCCTATCCAACATGTATTTAATGTTAGGTATCCAAATAATAATATCATGTTATGTCCAAAGAGATATGATAGATAGATAAGAATCAATACCTAGGTCATGGGGTATACCGACTACACAATCTGCATTAACCCGCAAAGTAGAGTTTCACGCTCACGTAGTGTTGGTCACGATGATACCATGAAATCCACCAAGGTCATGAAAATTAATATAGGATCTCAGTCTGAGCATAACAATGATATTCCCACACCTCTATCCACGAAGTCATGCTGAAGGGATCACAGTACTAGGAGTAAGAGGAAATTCCATTCAACCCTTCAAGGGAAAGATAAGGGGAACACACCCTAAACAAACATTTCAAATATACAAGGGTAAGAGATCCGATACAACATTTATGGTGTGAATTGGGTGTTGTACTATTACATGTTTTGTCCCTTGACCTCTTTTCCTACCTAAGTAAATGGACAATGTCTCTTGTCCATGTCAATGTAATAATACACATTGTGTCACCTGCTTGTTTACTTCACATGGATATGGGTACATAGATTATCACATGTTCCTATACAAGCTAATACAGTGTAGGTAAGTACATAGGATGTTATATCCTATGTACTCTACCCATGACTTTGTACCCTCTGAGGAATACGCTGAGTTGTTGGGGAGAGATCACACTCTGTGATGCTTAACTATATCCCAAAACCATAGATGTCACGCAGGGTGCCTAACATGATGTGTACCTCTAAATTACACAACATGTAATGTTATGTTTTCTACATTTTCATATCTTCTTTTGTTCATATTCTCTAGTTCTACAGCCGCTGATACGATTGTTAATCACCTATAAAATCAAGGGGACGCCTCATTTGGGCCTTGTCATCCACAAATGACAACATTTTCCCTCTGATCCCTTCATAAATATGATTTTAGTGGTGTTATTTGTTTCACATATAAGAATATAAAAATTGGGTACCTACATCATCTGGTCCACCTTTTTCTACATCATCACATCACCACTATTTCATGTGGACCACAAATCTACAAAACCAGCTCATTACACCCTAAAACAGCTATGAAATGATCGATTCATTTGGATATGTAATACATCAGTCCAAACAATGAACTCACACGGTGAACAAATAATCAGGGGCGGGAATAAACCACCAAAAACATGAGGAATGAAAATCAACCAATGTTTGTGTTTTCCTTGATATGTTTCCTTTAGAATCACAATGAACAAAAAAATATCACGAAGATAATTTCCCCAAAATAACCACACAAATATACCCATCCTATATGATGATTGAACCATAGGTAAATATTTATATTGATTGATTTTCACTAGACATAGAGAATAAGAACGAAAAAATAACCCAATCAACACAAACATCCAAACAGAATTCAGATCAATAAACAATTATGAATGAAAAGGAATTGTAGATGTTGGAGACATCTTTAAATTCCATTGAAAGTAGATCATCAATCCACCATATGGTTGTCAATCGACTGAGAGAGATCCTACAAATATCTCTATAATGACTCTAGGGTTGCGTTGCTAATCATGAGATTCATTCATAATAGTCCACATAATTACTTTTCCTTTTTTGGGTCCAAAAATATATATATAATAATATACTTAAATATTTCATTAATTTCCACATTCGTGACTACTATTCTAGAAATGAAACATGTCAAAAAATGTTTTGTCACACATAGGATAAACCCCTTGTTCTGAAGTAAATCGTACACATAAATTTTGGATTTGGGACCCCATTTATATGTTATTTATGTTTTTTAGGAAAAATGTGCTCATGTAATTTTTCATATTTTCAATATATTTCAATCATTTATTATTGCCACACCATGCCATAGAATTGTTTGCCTTCTCAGTACCTCCTCTTAAAAATAATCCATAAAATATCCACAAATAATACATCAAAAATCTCTATCATTAAAATAAATCTATGATAACCCAAAAGATGTTCTATGTAAATTCATGGCCTATCAAAATTTAATCATTATTTAATGTAATGATCTAGGTCCCAATTAAATAATTTATATTGCGACAACATCATCAATAAAAAAATTAATTTTATAGTGAAGATATTGTTGTATTGTTGTTTCATATATTTTATTATAATTTTAATTGGTTTATGTTCCCTTATTGTTTCCATTATTTTTCCAATGGTCCTCATATTTTCATGGATTACATGAAATTTTTTTAATTATAATATTAATATTTGGAATTTTTCATCTCCCTTATCATATATCTGGATTCACATAATTTTCTCAAGTAATTATTGAGTTTATTTGCGATTGTTCATCGTATTTATCGAATAACCATTGCGTGGATTCTATGTTCTTCCATGGTGTTTTTCCCCTTTCTCCCTATTCAGAAGAAATCATTTCTAGGGACTTGTGACCACACGTGTGGTTCGATGTGTTCAAACCAACTATTCCGAAAGCACTTAATGAAATAGAGTTTTTTCTTTTGGGTCATCTATGAATAATCATCCAATACACCAATCCTACACCACTCATCATTTGACTTTTTATTAATCATTTAATGATAAGATCACCCTTTGACATTCTTTTTGAATCCCTTATTTGGTCTATCTTGGGATGGTGTGAGGGACGATAAAAAACACTCTTGTTTCATGTGATTTATCTAGGAGAAATAAAGAAACTGTGGTTTTATCCCCTTCCCACTGCTCCCTGACACTTAGAGTTTAGATCCCATATAAATAGATAACTCATCTATCTAAGATTCATTGTAGTGTTTAGTGAGGAATTGAAGGAATATGATACTTACACACGATCAGTGGTTGTTGACATATACTATCAACAAAAATAAAATTTTGGTAACAAAATACTGAACACTAAGATATTTATTTTCTATCTTTCTATTGGTTTATATATCTATTTGGTTGTATGCATGGTTGAGATCACCTTGAATTTGACTATGTGAGATACAAGTGCTGGATTTCATCACCACCACTGGGTTATTCTTACATAAACTCCTTAGATTATTTTTCTATTATTACTTCTTCCATTCAAATTTGTTATACTTTTTGGTCATATTTATTAATATATCATCCCAAAGGTGGTGTTCTCATCATGTATTTAGGATCAATGTGATTTGAAACACATTACTTCTTGGTGTTATTTAATACTTTCATTATAAAATTCCGTAACAACATTGATCATGGTGTTGGTTTCATGTCTTCAAAACCAAAAAAAAATTTATCACTTCATAACCCATAAATATTTCATTAGTGGACCTCTGCTAATATTACGTACTGATGAATAAATTCTTTCTATAAAACAACTCATCTGGAGATGGAAAAGACAAATATATCTTGAGAAATATTCCTTGGGAAGTGGGATGTTGGTGTTTAAATATACAATTGCTAGCCTACAGAGACATTCCCAATTGAGTCCCAATCACCATAGGAATTGTTAGATTCGATAATGTTGGAAAAATCATTTGAATTTGCAACCACAAAATTGAAAACTTGGTATTTTTATAAATTTTGTTTTTTAATGGATAAATTATAATACAGAAAAAATATTTTCAAAGCTTAGTCACAAAGACATTGGATGTATCAATATATTTCTAATCGAAAAAATACTTGATAAACTCTCATACTTTATGTATAAATGTTTTACCCAACTTGTGAGAGACTCTAAGAGATTGTACATAAAATAATAATTATTATTTCAATTTTAGTAGTTCCAAATTTAATTCTATGTATATATATAATGAGTAATTTATTAAAGAATTAAAAATATTTACCGGGTAAATTTCATAAACATGTTAAGTTTTTATTTACAATTTTTGGGTATTTGGTTTTAATATATATGGACTTTGGATTGATTAATATAAATCCATTTCATGTTCGTTTATCCCAATAGTTAGTTTCAAAGGGATTGACGCCCTTTTTTTAACAAATTTGAAAATACTTATTAGTAATCATATTATATATTAGAAAACATTAGAAAAAAATATATTAAACAAATATTATTATTTATAATACCATATAATATTAGTTTTTGATAATAATTAAAATATCAGTTAATATTAAAATATTTGAAATATTAGAAAACATGTTATCAATATTATTTAAAATATTACAACAATTATGATATAAATAACAACTCGAATATTATTTATTTTTTGTTTATAATTTTTTAAAAAATAATTAATAATATAATATTTAAAATATTAAATAAAATATGATTTATTTAATTTATCAAATTTTAATTTTTATTTTATTAATTAAAATATGATTAATATGAATTAAAATGTTAATAAATATATATTATTAATTAAAATATGATAAATATTATCTATAATATTATAATATATATAATATTAATTAATAAGAAAATATAATTAGTATTATTTATATTATGTATAATTAATATAATTTAATTTATTTAAAATTAAAATTTGATTAATATTATTTCTAATATTTATAATTTTTACTATTTATAATATATTAAATATTAATTAACAATAATATATTTATAATATTATTTATATTACACATAATAATTTTACTCTCATTTATTATATAAAAATATATATGATGTTAAATAAAATTATAATATTTTCATTTTTCTTAAAGGTGGGTTCTAGTCAAAAGACCAGAACATAGAGCTTTATTCAAAAAGAGAAAGTCACAAACAAGTTACAACAGACGAAAAGAGGGCAATTTTCTAGAGTCCTTAATAAAAGAAGGGATTTACTCTGGTGGGAGTTCATTCATCCAAGTGATCTCATGAGAGACTCCCATGTTGGCATGCCCATTCGCGATCATATTAGCCTCCCGATAGGTAT
This sequence comes from Viscum album, assembly GCA_963277665.1. Lineage (NCBI taxonomy): Eukaryota > Viridiplantae > Streptophyta > Magnoliopsida > Santalales > Viscaceae > Viscum > Viscum album. The sequence continues at coordinate 1,101,930,254 of OY728157.1, forward strand.
GCGTGGCAATAAAGTTGAGGTCGTTGAGAGTAGCGAGGCAATCCATCCATCTGGGGGTGAGAGGCCATGCCAGATGGACGTCACCCTTCTAGATGGCTTGCACAATGGTAGTGGAATCGCTCTCTATCCAGATATTTTTCAAGTTGTAGAGCTTTGCATAGGAGACAACAAGAATGGTAGCAAGCATTTCAGCCTCCAGCGCAGAAGTAGTTCCGCAACTTCCAAAGAAACATCCGAGTATCTGGTCCTGATGGTCTCTGAAAATTCCCCTGCATCTAGCAAGACCAGGATTGCCTTTTAAAGCTCCATCCACATTTACGTTAATCCAACCAGGAGAAGGTGCCTGCCAGAAAACATAAAAAGTGTATCGAGGTTTCGAGAAAATACCTTTGACGCCAATTCGGCGAAGGGTTTCAAAATCTATGACAGAATTGTCACAACAATCCTTTTGTATCGTAGCAGCTTCCTTCATAGCCAGCATAATCCTCATTTTTCCTGCATTAATATTAAAGGAATTATTGTCGAAAAAAGAATCATTTCTACCATACCATAAAATATGCATAAGCTCCACAATAGCCATATGGATGAGATTCTTGATTTGGGAAGATCTTGGGAATTCCAACGTTCTTTTCAGTTGAGAGAGAATAAATGTATCTAAAAGCCATCTGCATCCAAAAAGGTCAAAAATGTAATGCCAAAGGGCCATATCAGTATCACAAGATAGAAAAAGATGATTGATTTCCTCACGATGTTGGTTGCATAATCTACATTTAGAGCAGAGATTAAAGCTGTAGGATTGCAGGCAAACATCATTTGGAATTTTTTGATGTGCAATACTCCACATACGAGTAAGTCGAGAAGGCTTAATCCAGGATTTATTGAAGTTAGAAATCCAATTAAAATTTTCGTCCTCATTAGAGAATTGATGGTGATAAAACTTTTTAGAGTCTAATAGGCCATTATGAACAGGTTCCCAAACAAGAAGATCCTCATTGGAGGTGAAATAATAATTATCCACAATCCCCTTGATATGATTCGGACGTTGAGAATCAGGGGAATTGATAATCTCCCTAATAAAGAAATTTAAATTATTAGGGGAAAAAGTATTAGGCATATCGGAAACGAGAGGGTAGCCAGTACAGTTATCAAACCAAAAATTTAAAGAATAATGTTTTCTAACATGCCATCTATAATTCTCCATGATAGAGTGAAAAGAATCTTTGATTGATGGCCAGATAGAGGAAGTCATATAATTAGAAGATCCACACGTAAGTTTATCAAGGAAGCAGTTTTTGAGGAATCTCATGGAAAGAGAGTTATTATGAATGAGGGACCATCTGAGTTTGGCCTGAAGGGCCTCATTAAAAATTTTATGATTCTTAATACCGATTCTTCCAATTTCAATAGGTTTACAACAAGTGGCCCAAAAAACCGTAACCAATTTCTTTTCCAGAGTACTTCCACTCCAGATGAATTTTCTGATAGCTGTATTTAGTATTTTTATCAGCCCCAAAGGCAATTTGTAGACCATCATGGAGTAGAAGAGCTTAGAGATAATAGTGGATTTAACAAGGCAAATTCTTCCAGCCATTGAAAGGGATTTACCTTTCCAAGAAGAAAATTTCTTTAGAGTCTGATCAACGATGCTAAGAAAATAACAAGCTTTGGGTCAACCCCAGAAAAGGGGAACACCAAGATAGGTAAAATGAAGGGTTCCTTCCTTTACCCCTAAAACATTGGTGATATGTGTTTTCCTATTAGAGGGGAAATTTTTACCAAGGTAAATGAAAGATTTTTTCCAGTTAATGCATTGGCTGGAAATATCCTCATATTGTGAAATGATGGATTTGAGGTTATGGACATTTCTTTTGTCTCCCTGAAGGAAAAGAATAATATCATCTGCATAGAGAAGGTGAGAGGGAGCATGAATATTTCTAGAAGCAATGATAGGTTTGAGTCTTCCTCCCTCAACATTGAGGGAGAGCAGTCTACTAAGATATTCTTCGGTGATAGAAAAAATGATAGAAGAAAGAGGATCTCCTTTCCTAACACCTTTGGAGCATTTGAAATATCCCCTAGGTTAGCCATTAATAAGAACCGAGATTTTGGCAGAGTTGAAGATGATTTTAATTTAATTGATAAAGGAGTCATTGAAGCCAAAACTCGAGAGGACCTTAAAAATGAAAGTCCAGTCAATCGTATCGAAAGCCTTAGTGATGTCCAACTTAAGAGAAATATTCCCACCTTTAGTATTTCTGTTCAATAAATTAGTGGATTCAGAGGAGAGGCAAATACAATCTTGTATAGATCTACCTTTAATGAAACCAAACTGGTTCCAGGAGACAATTTTGTTGCTAATATTAGAAATCCTATTAGCAAGAATATTAGTAATAATTTTAAAAAGATAATTTAAGAGGGAAATGGGACGGAAGAGGTGAATTTCATCCGCATTATCAACTTTAGGGATTAACACGAGGAACTGAGAGTTGAGAGCATGTGGAAGAACACCTTTTTCAAAGAAAGATTTAACTAAATTACAGACATCATTTTGAAGGACATCCCAATGTTTTTTATAGAAACCATTATTGAAACCATCGAGGCCCGGGGCACTGTCTGGGTTAAGACCAAAGACAGTGTCCTTGATCTCAGAATCAAGAGGGATGCAATTAAGCAAACAGTTATCCTCAGAAGTAACCATACAAGGAATAATTTTTGGAAGGATATCTTTGTTAATGGTAGGAATAGTTTCATTATTATTTAAAATATTATTTTAAAGTTATAAAATTTTAATTAATTTTTTAACTTATAAAAGTTAATTACATTTGATTAATATGATTTAAAATATTTATTTTTAATTTTTCATTTTTCCATAATAATTTAAATTATTGAAATATTTATAATAATTAGTAATATTAAAATGGTATTAATATTATTAATTTTTTTAAAATATTTTTTTTTAAAATTACAAAAAATAAAACTGTTACAAATAAAATAATTAATATTTTAAATTATAAAATAAATATATAATCCATATAATATATACTATGTAATGAAATAATCATATATTAACCATATATTTAATGTCAAAAAATCAATAATTATTAATTTTCTTCGTACAATGACTAAAAATTATAAAAAATTATTTACTATTTAATAATTTATAATATAAAATATAATAATTCAAATGATAAATAATTAATAATGTAAGTAATAATATGTACTAATATACTTTATCATATTTAATATAATTAATAATATAACTAATAATTAATTGTAATTATTAATAAATAGTTAATGATTAGTAATAGGCAATTATATTTATATAATTAATAATGGAAGTGCTAATTAATGTTATAAATTGAAATATGATTATTAATAAATACTTTATTTTTTTAAATAATGGTTTGAGCATCAATCCCATTGATGGTCATAGTTAGGACAATTGAGCATCAAATACATTGATCTATGCCAAACCCATATTCCATTACATTAAAAACCTACCTGAATGATATAAAAAATATATTTATTCCATTTAAAAAATGTATCAAATGATTGTTAATAATTTTTTAATAAATAAATATTTGTTAGTACATATATGTGTGTGTGTGTGAACATTGACAACTGAAAAAATTCATTAAATGCATACAACTCTCCCATGCATTGTGTACCAAATTTATATTGAATGCGTGAGAGTCGGTTTTCAAAATATTTCAACCCCAGTACCAATTATTTCAAAAAAAACCTATATATAAAACATGAATACTCATAATTACACGACTTCATCAAAAATTTCATTCAGATAAGGACTGGATGGTTCTTGAAAATATTTTCATCCTATGAACAAGTTTGAGTACATTTTTCCATAGAATGAATAAATATACAGATATGTAATTGGTCTAAAAGAACCACACTTTTTGATAAAGAAATCCCTTTGATGATTTAATTTCCCTTTCAAAAAAATCCATCAGTGGATGATCAGCTGTAAAATTTTTGATTGGAGATAACTCCTGCTATTCTACATCATGGCTGAATTCATCTTCTGAGATACTTATCAGCCACTAGTGAAAATGGTTTTGTCTTGAAAATAATTATAGGTATCAGTAAGATGTCATCATTGGGGAAAAATGTGAAAAAAAAGGTCAACATAGTGCTGATTTATAAGAATAATTCCATGAACCAACTGAACCAGCCCATTCCCCCACCTTTGAAGGTGTACGGGAAACTCCAAAAATTAAATTCCTAAAAAATTAAATATTTAATAACCCATCCAGTTCATATTTCTTAAATATGAAAAGCAACTTATTTCAAAGAAAATAAATTATAAAACATTTAAACACACATATCTTAATTATTATAATATAAAACATTACACGTTATTTTTAATGCCCGGTTTTCTCCATAAATGGCATATAAAAGTCAAATAATTAAAATAATTAAAATCCTAAATATTAATAATTTTTTACTTGTAAACTATTTTATAATATTTGAAATACTAATCATTGAAAATTTTATAAATTTTATATATTTATTTACATTTTCATATATTTATTGTATCTTTTTTACATTAAAATCATGTTCAATATTGAAAATTTTTATTATCAACTATTTTTATGCACACATGAATTTTCACGAGGTATATTAACTCAACAAAGAAATAAAAATATCCATTTTATAAATATATAGGTTGATGCAATGCAGAACATGATGAAATTCTAGAGTAAAAATTAAAACATATATCATTGTTTTCTAGTTATATGTACAGGGGTTTAAAATAATATGAGAGAGACTATTGGAAAGACAAAAGTGTATGAAAAATAATATTTAAAGAATTTATTGTGCATATAAAAACATAATACGATGGAAATTTAATGATTCATTACATAAAACCCACTAGAATTTGATGTTAAAGAGAAGGATAAAAAATGTGATCATATATTAATGTTCAAGAAAAATGGACATATTAGATTATGGTTTAAAGAAGTAAAAAATTAAAAAAATGATGTTGGATATTTTTTATTTTTACAATAATAAAATATGTTTTAAAATGGAAGTATAAGATATATGATAAAAAATATTGGAATATCAAAAGGATCTTGTAGGTAGAAAACGTTTTTACCACATCCATGTAATATCATTATTTTTTTTGTAAAAACAATCAATAGAATTTCATTTTTGTGTAATAAAAGGAAAACAAAATTAGTATTATGTATTCTCTGTTAACACGTTGAAGTAATAAATAAAAAATATTTAAAACCACCCATCATCTTGGGTTCCAACATATAAAACAAAAATTATATAGTCTATATAATTTAATTAATTAATATTATAAAAAAATAGAATAGTGTTGTATATATTAATCTCTTAGGCAGTCTTGACTGATTAGAAACAAACTTTTTGGTTTGTAAATATTTTTTTATGAATGTATGTATATAAATTTTATAGAAATTACCCCAAAGAATCATGTCCATTCAGAGGCCTCATCAAGAGAAATGATTAAGTTTTCAGAGTCTCACATAAGTATGTGTCATGCGATACCTAGGGGTACCACTAGATGGTCAATGGTGCATGAAAATAACACCAACTACATCGATGTTCCATCTGTGAGCAAGCGGTGTTTGGACTAAACCATTGTTCTACCCTATTCCCACGATCTACTCAATGACACCTCGACAGACTAAAATTATTTCCACTAGAGTGGGTTATATTCACCTTAATCAACCTTCAAATTGATATATTTGATTATCAAAGGCAATATAACATTTCTTTACCCCTAAAAGGCTATAAATACACTCCTTAGGATGATGGGAAGACCATGGTTACATGGATCATCAGTCTTTAGCTCATTTTTCTTTATTTTTTCATTCTTAATATCATGTACATTCATGCATGTCCTTCACCCACTCTTTCATTATTTTATTCTTGATTTTGGAGAGGTGTGGTGCATCATTGGGTTCAGATTGAGAAATAATCTATTTTTTTGGTTCTTACATCTCTTTAATTCAAGGGTGTATTTGGTTATTTCTTGTCATAAAATTATAAAAATATTTCATTCCTAACCAAAACATTTAAAAGTGTATTCATTTTTGTGATTTCTCTATATAATCACTAAAAACATATTTATTACTTTTTTTAATGTTTTACATTCAACAACATCCATTAATAATAATTCATGTTTCTTTCTAGAACCATTTAAATCAAAGGATCAAATCAAATCCTTTCAAGGATGCCTGATATATGGAGACATTGGGTTCTGAATTAGGATTTTTTATCCAATCCATTATCAAACCCTCATTTCCTTTTCTAGTTTCTCAAATGTATTTTTTATTTTGTTTTTCTTAAAATTCTAAGAAATTCAATTATATCTTATTTTATCTTTAATTAGTTCAATCTCATCAAAATTGTTTGCAAATTTTAAAAGGTAATTAAAACGAAATTTACCACCATCATTCCATCCTTTCTTATAACTATAATTGGAATCTTAACCAACTAATTTATTTTTGAAAACCATTATCTATTAATGTATTGATCATCTAATCATTTCCTAAACCTCGATTACAATTGGTTCTCATTAAGGTTATTTTATAGAAAGATCTCCATTTTTACAGTTCGTACTATTGTTATTTAAAAAATAATATGTTTTATTTTCTTTAGTGTGAAGAATATATGGTATGGGGAATTAAAGTTCAGGTAAACACAACCAATAATGAATTTTTATATAAATAAACCCTTGATTATATATACATTTGAGATTCGTGGAATGGAAAAGAATAACTTGTATTTTGGGTGAGATGGAAATGAATTTAATATTGTGTCCACATATAAATCAATCAATGATATTTTTAAATTTTTTGAGGATTCCCATTAGGTCACAAATAATGTTAAATATTCTACGATTGACATATAAAAATAATATTTTCAATGATTTAGTATGCATCTATATGTGTCTAAAGTATAAATTTTTACCTGTTTCACTAACATTTGTATTGGAATGTTGACATATGGCGATGAGCATTCAATGATATTATTATTAAAAAGATCCTTTAGATTATTCCAAGTTTTATGAGCTCGATGTTATGAATATAGAAGAATTAAAAATTTTTAATAACACATCAGCTGAAGAACTCGTATGATCACTTTAAAATTATGGAATTAAAATGAAAATACAAGCAGATATAGAGGCCAAAGAGGACATGGATATGAATTCCATTGAAATAAAAAACCATAATTTTGTTGGTTCCATATTTGAACAGAAAATTAAACATATTTTCAATAAGATAAACAAATTATAAAAGAAATTTAAGGCTTAAAATCATGAAAATATCGATAAGAAAAAATATAAAATTGTTGTAAGATTCTAAGAATATATAAAAAATGGTCACATAAATAAGGAATATCATAATCTCAATAATTCAAAAAAGGAAAACCTAAATACCTTTGAAGTATAAATATGTAGTTCTAGTGATGACACCCTGTAATCATAGGTATTAATTGATTGAATCACCCAGTGTCTCATTTCTATCATTGACGTAATCAATGTGGTGGATTCATTAGCTTATTATTTCTCTTATATCCACCTAAACTATTAATATTTATCATCTTAAATGAATCATCAACAAGAATGTTTTTTTGAACTTCTCTAAAAGATAAAATATCTCTAATTGAAGAATAATGTATTTGTTAATGACACGGGCACTATTTCCAATGAATATGGGAAATTGAATATAAAAAATAAAATGAAAAAAGTTTTTCTGTCGAAGAGTTATGAAATGGAAAATAAAATATTTGAATTTATTTAAATAAAATTACCACATAAAATAGGTCATAAATAAATACAATGGTAAAATGGTTTCTCAAAAGGAAAAATCCAATAAATAGAAATTGTAAAATACAAAAAAAATAATGAAATGATGTTTTAAAATTCACTAATAGGGAAAAAATGAATTTGACTTCAGATTCCCAATAGTAATAAAAACATACTTTTGGTTTTCGATTTTATACTAATTAATTCAAATAAAAAAGTACTTTTACTTTTATAAATAGATTCTATTATTATAAATTTTTAAAAAATTATAGAAAACCCTAGAATCTAATTTATGAATGTTATTGAACAATTTCCTATTATGGAAGGTTAAGATAAATTTATCTTTATTCAATGATATATTCTATAAAAATGTTTTCAATGTTTATGTGGGTTATAAAATATACATTGGATAACATTTGTGAAACCAAATTTTGGGTACCAAAATATTTATTTTCATAATTTTTATTGTTGAGAAAATTATTAAAATGCATCTTTTTAAAATATACATGATATATAAATATTTTTTTCTAGTGGAATATCTGTTGGACTACACTAATTTTGATCAGCTTGATGATCTTGATTGAGGTAATGTCATAGTTCTTTATAAATCAAGGAGTTAGATCATCGGTATAGGTTCTATTGGACTTTAAATGTCATCATTTGTAAATATTTTATATATGTAATAGATTGAAAAAATAATTTACTCAGTTTTTAGCAATTTTGTTATAGTGGATTTAATGATTGATTTGAAAATTATTTCCTAAATGGTTTCAATTCACATTTTCATATTTTATGTTATGCATCTATGTTAAAAAATATTTAGGTTATTGATTAGAAATATCCTTCTAAAAAATTTAATAGATTTAGTGGATAATATTGTGACTCGTAGCTATGATATTGATTCCTTTTTCATTATAACACACACCCACTGGTAAAACTCACTTTTAAACATCTAGTAAGAGACTTGTAGAAATTTCATTTTTAAAATCACATTGTGTTTGAATCATACCAAAAAGATATAAAAGATGTCTTTTTCTAAATTAAAATTGTAAATATTCACATGTTTTTCCTTTTAGTTATGAAAATAATTCTTTTGAACCCAACCACTTTACTAATATACAGGGTAAATATTACTCATTTTTTAATTTCTGATATTTATATTGGGTTTATTTAGGTTTATTTCTGAGCATCTAATATTAATGCTTTTAATTTATTTACTAAATATAAAAATTATTTTGAAATCATAATATGATATAATATTATTTCCCTTCAGAGTGATCATTGTTGACAGTTTGAAAATAATGATTTTGATTATTTATGTTCATACCAATATTATCACCATTAATTTTTCTCCACTACCCCCATCAATAAAATCGTGTCGTTGAGTGAAGTAATTTAAAATAAAAAGCAATTTCACAAACACTTTTCATGAATTTCATATACCTAAATATTTTTATTGTAATGTGTTCAATACTAATTGTTGAACAATTAATTGTATTCATGTATGGCACATTCTTAAAAATACAGCTTATGGGCTTTGAGAAAATAAATTACCGAAGATAAATTATTCAAAGTGATTTGGTTGTAAAAGTATTATACATAATATCAAAGTTAAAATTAGTAAATATGACCATAAATTGGATGAGGGTATCATCATTAGGAATTAAAATTCATTTAAAGCTTACCAGTTTTTTAATAATAGGACCAAAACCATTGAAGTGTCAATTTTGACCAAATATGATGATAATTTGCACAAAAATAATCCTTAAATTGATGATTTTAAGTTAGACCTTAATTATTTGACTTTAAATGAACCTACATCTCCTAATAAAAATAGACTTTAAAAAGAACCTATAAGTGTACCTAAGGAATTGGAGAAATGTAATGAAAACCCTCTAGAAACTGTTATCACTAATTCGTAGGATGGTAAACATAAGTTGAGTTTTGTTTTAAATGAACAATAATAATAATGTGTTTTTATAACAATACAAGACCACCAAAATAATCACCATTATATAAATTATGAAAATTATGTACCTTACATGAATGAACAATTAAAACAATTTTTCCAAAAATATTGTTTGGAATCTTGCAGAAAGGCCCTTCGATCATCCTGTTATTGTTAAAAAATTGTTATTTGGAAATTATTTGGGGGGAAGAAAATATAACCTATAAAAAATCTCAAAATTTAGATAATGGAATTAACTAAGATGAAGGCCTTGATTATGGTGTTACTATTTCATTGATAACTAGGATATAATCCAAAAGGATCATGTTGACATTCGAATCTCATTTAAAATTTTTCTTTTACAACGGAATGATAAAAGTATATTTTTAATGGTTTGTTTATGAAAATGATTTTGGGAATACCACCCAGGAAAATGAAATAATAAATGATAGATCTTATTTTCAAGTTGAACAAGAAATATTATGTATTCAATTATTCACCTTGGTATTCACATTAAAGGTTAACCAACATTATTTTAGAATATTGTTTAGAGTTTTATAAATTAGATTCCATCCTGTTTTTAAATTCAACATCAATCAATATTTTGATGTTTAAAATTTATATTTATGATAAAATTTTTGGTTATACTATAGAACATTATTAATTGGATATTATGATTTAATGACCAGTGAATTTCAATTAATTTTATTGGAGACTCACATTTTTCCAAGGGTTTCCAAATTCAAAACATTTTGATCATAGTATTCATATCCCATGAAAATACAATAATTTGAATTTAAATAAGTTCGTAATGGATTTATTTATGAATATTATCACTCCAATGGTAACATATTGGATGCATAACATGTATTAAGATTAACAATCTCTGGACAATAAGATTACAGATGTATGTTTATGATGTTTTCCTACCTAACAACAATATGACCAAACAACAATATTCTTTTTTGATTTTGTGCCTATTTTCATTTCAATCCAAAGGGATCCCATAAAAATATATCAAAATAATTTATATTTATTTAATAGGAACCCAAAATTATATATTGTTTTATCTAAAAGACCCAGCTTTTGAGAATTCAATTTTTTTTGAAAAACCTTTTTGGAAGTTTCCAAATATATAGGATGAATAAAAGTGGTGAATTCCACTAACATGGAAAATTCATTTTCTCATGGTGTATTAATAAAAAAATTACCTTTATATGGTAATAGATTATTATATTATTCTCCTAATTTTTTTTACCCATATCATTTATATGAAAAATAACCTCAGTGATTATGCCTTAAATTACGATCATCTGAATATTTAGTGTGATAAAACATGTGTGAGTTCTATTTTAAAAAATAAATTTCAACACTCTTTCACAAATCACATTATCCTTAGGCCATATTATGTTAGAAACCATTTCCAGAATTTTGATATTGTCTTTTGATATAATGCATGATTTTAGTTTAAAAAAATCATCAATTGGGTGATATCTCCACTTAACCACTTTTGGTTTAGTGGAAGAATAAAATTTATTCTTTATGATTACCCTAAATTAATTATATCTTAAAAATTTTCCTTATTTTAAATTTTATTGGAACATTTTTTTTACTTATGTCTTCAATTCAATGATTTACTTATTTCACCCTCTTATGTAATGCTTTCATTTTTCTCTATTTTTCAATTAACTATGCATTCACATTTAATGTTATTTACCCTATTATTATTTTCAATTTATGAATTATTTTATGGTAATACAACAACTTTTTATTAAATATTCCAAGATTGAAAAATATTTTCAAATTAAATTTCAGTTTTTCGTTTGAAGATGCCTCTTTATGACAAGGAACATATGATGTGTGGTTATTAATATCAAAATAACTCTTATCAAATCAAGAAATTTTTATATTTTGGAATAATTTTTTCCAAAAAAATTATATCACTCAAGGTTTTACATATCCAAATAAATGAAATTTTTACGACTTTTAAATATAATATTAACAATGGTCTAAAAAATATAAAATTTTATATTATTCCAAAATAAAATATGTATGATTACATTGTAAAAATTTCTCTAATCCTTTTCCATTACCTTATTTATAATTTCAATAAATGAAATAACATTGATGTAGAAGTAAATACATCTCTCAATTATTTTTAAAATTTCTATTTTTAAAATTTAAAGGGGGAGAAGGCCTTAATAATTGTAATGAAATAATTTATATTATTTTTACACTCAAAAAAATTCTTGTATATTTTACATAAAAATAAATAAAAAATTATTTTAAAAATTACGTGTTATTTTTTATAATAAAAAATTTTAAGAAAACTATTGACATAGTGACTAAAAAATTATTATTTGGTTTAAAAATTCAACATTTAGATTGTTTTCAGATGAAACAAATAATGTTTAATTTAAAAAATTGAAATACTTATACTTTTCTTAGATTAAATTCAATATAAAATATAGAAATCCAAATTATATAACATTTTTAAGACTTTAATTATTCGTAAACATTAGTTTTTTATAACATAATTGCTTATGATCACAAAAAGGAAGAGAATATTTCTTATTTCCATCTATTAGATAGTTCTAAATGATCATAAACAAAAAAAATTCTATCAGTTTCACTGTAATTATTATAGTGTTAATATTATATAATTAAACTATAAGGGTTTTGGAAAATTCAATGGCCTCATGAGTTGAACAGAAACATTTGTTAGAGCCTTCTGGTAGTAGGTTCTTATGGATACTCACTATGTAAAACTATATTGTTGGTGCTCCCTAAAAACAATATTTGTATATATGATCCACTAGCGATCATGTTCACCATATCATGGAGTTAGTGATGACTATATAGATCACCAGTTCAAACATGGTGCTTCTGGCTATCTTGTAGACCCACCAGATATCTAGGAAAACCAAGGCAGACATAAGATTATATGAATTAGAGGGAATCTTTACCACTATAAATAACCTCTAAATCTCCGGATTCAACCTTTATAGGATCTATAAAATTACTATGACCCCTATATGATTAAAATACACTCTAAAGGGAGTTTTTAATTCATTGGTTACTTGGATAATCATCCATGAGCTCATTATGATACATTTTATCATTCACATTCTCTCAAACATTCTTGTGTCTCTTTCACCAATGATTTACTTACTGTAATATATTTTTTAGAGAGATATTATTATTAATTAGTCATTAGTATAGAAAGTTTATTTAGTTTTTTATTATTGGATTGTTATTGGGTATAAATAATTTGTGGATTTGGTTATTACGTTACCTTAAAGGAAAAGGAGATTGGTTTTATATACATATTATTTTAAAGGCCATCCATTTTTGGGATTTATTAGTAAAACTACAAGAATCCAGGGTTTGTAAGTATTATAATTGTTTTATTTTGGCAACCAAAAAAGTTCAAGCTTCAGGTTTCTTTCTACACCTATGGAAATTAATGTTTTTAACCAAAAATATTCAAGATTACATTATTGGAGGAGATGTTGGGATACATTTGAAAATTATTTTCATACTCTATTATCAGTTTTACTCATCCATACTTTTAATTCCATAACTCAAACTCATTTATTTATTTTATCCCACTTATAATTTTTAAAGATACACAGTAGTCTTATTTACATATCAATTAATTTAATATCTGTAAAAAAATTTTAGAAATAAAAAAAAATTAAAAAGAAATTCACTACCCACATTCCATACTATCTTTGACCTATAAATTGTTTTATGAATGGAAATTTTAGACCTAATTATCTTCATTGTTATAGTGAAAAAAATGAACTAAATGCACTAGAATGAAATGAAAAATGACTGAACATCTAAAGTGTTTCCATTACATATTTTTATAAACCTAAATCATAATATTAAATTAAAATTAAATTGTAATAAAAAGATCATACTGACAAAATGTACATTCTATCATTATGTATGTAATAAAAAGGAATATAAAACAGTAGAAACATGTACATCATTTAACAATTAATATGGTGTCATTATTTATAGTAAACATTAATGAATATATTATCGTGGTAGTTTCTTGGTTGTCACCAAACATAATCCTCTTAAAAAAAATCAAGAATAAACATCTCTACATCGAACAATTTTAGGATATCACACATTTTAGAAGGATAGTTTCTCATCATGGCCTTAACATTAGATAAACTACAAAGATATATCCCCATGAACGGTGATATAAATAATTTTCAATAATGGAATCTGTATAAAATCATTCTCATTTGTAATACATGGAATGTAAATAAAATACTTGAATGTTAGAACAATTACAAATAAATATCAACATGACACAATTTAGTAGATGAAAGTAATATTTTAAATACACTATTCATGAAATAAAAATAATATAATATTGTTTTACTAAATCTACCAAGATTAATATAACAACTATGTTAACCAAAATTCTCAATATATAACATATATTATATAAATGAAAATAAAATCATATAATATAGCAGTAAACAAAAAAAATAAACCTTCATGAAGAAATGATTATATAGGACAGAACAAATCATTTAGTGTATATAGTGTTCATGGAATACATATAAAATGATATTATTTTAATGATTGTAAAATGATTAATATTAAAACTATTTAGGACAAAAATTCTCAAACTATGAAATTTCATGTAAACTAATATCTCATAAGATAGGATGAAAAAAACATGTACAATCACATATAACTTATTTTAAATTAATTATAATCTATATAAAAGTGTTTTTTTTTTGAGATTTTGTTTCCTATAAATGTTTGTGTATAATATTGAGTAAGTTAATAAATTTGTAACATATTGGAATTATGTATGAAAATAATAGAATCAATATTATATTAAAATAAATTCTATAATTACATAATTTATGTGTTAAAATAATAGCGTAAAATGAAAAAACAATGGAATACATGATCAGTTTTTATTAAAATCAACATGTATAGGAATCATATTTCATTGAAAGTGAAATATAGTATTGTAAATAATACATAATCTGTTAGAAATATGAATCATAGAGTATATAAATATATAATTGTAAATGAATTAAATCTTAGTAATCTATTATGTTGTATTAAATAAAATTAAAAACTCAATTTCATAATTTTAATAGAAAAATTGAAATTGTGTCATTTTTACTTAAATTTATAACTACATCTCTTGTTTATCAAGGAAAAGTAGTAAAAAAAATTCAATAAAATCTATGACCATCAATTTCACTATGGGAAATGAATTATATATTATAAATATTTTTACACAATTAATTTATAAGTATTCAATAAAAATGTAATTGATGTCTTTGAGTACTTGAATTGAATTAATTTTTCATTATGCATATAATCATATAATGCATATACATAACACATGAAACTCATAATGAATACCTAAATAAGAAATATGCCATAAAAATATTCATAAAAATTTATATCTAACTGTAGAACAATTAATAAATAACTAATTATAATTGATCATGTAATGATTCCGTATATGAACTAAAAAATATAATTTTAATACAAGATATAATACATTTATTCATATTGTAGAAGAAGAATGAAAATATGTATTACATAATGAAGAACCAATGATGAACTTATTAAAGAATCCACTTGTACAATTAGAGAAACTATAATTAATACAATTCATGAATAGTTTACATAAATCATTTACAGAATAAGGTCTTCACAAATATTGATACTTAGTGAATAAACACAAATAAGAAATTTGTAAATGAAAAAAATAATTTTTCCATAAATAATAATCATTACATGAAAAATATTAGAATAAAATACATATCATAATATATGATAGAATATGTTTTCTTCTGATATAACTAAGTTTATATTACCATTAAATAATATATATATATATATATATATTCATAAATTATTTGACAATTTTTGGTACCTATAAATGAAAAATTATTTTATAATATATTTTGGATATATATATTACAAAAAACATTCTAAAAGTATAAATTTTGATTTTACCATGCCAACCCAAAATATCTATTAAGCATTCAAATATGTTTTAGAATAAATTAATTTATGATATAAAATATATATATTATAATATATATATTAAGATAAAATAATTCCCTTCCAAAGAGGTTTGTATCAATGGTGGTATTCTAATATAATATATATTCAATATATCTTTATTATATATATATTTTAAAAATATTAATATATTTTAATATTGTGAAAATTAATAAATGTATGTAATAAATTATTTCTGTGTATATATATGTTTCAATATATATATATACAAATATATATTGTAACACCCCCAGATTTCCTAGTACGTTATTCCTTCAAAGTAATTCAATAACCTTCACTACACGCAACAATGAGTTCAAGCGCACCACGACTTACCAATCTAGCCATTCAAAAGTGGTTATGAATAGTATTCACTTAATTTTGAACTTTATATAATCCTTATAATTTTATAATTCATATTATTAGTTTCTTAGACATAATTTAAGAACAAATTTATTTTTTTCAAATAAAAGAAATATTTTTCAGAAAATGAAATTTTACCGAATTTTAATGGAGAACCCGTTTTAAATCAAATATTGGAAACTTTTATATATTCAATTTTACAAAATAAGAATCTTATTTAAAAATGGGATATAATAATTTAGTTTCAATAAATTTTTTGTGTTTTTTTGATAACTTCTATATTTGGGTGAATAGTGAAAATTAATGTATTTTAACTGAAAACAACTTTTTTAATCATAATTACTTATAGTGTTTTATTATATATTTTAATGTCTTGGAAGTATAATTTAATTATATTTTAACCATTTAGTCCAATTATGGTCAATTTATGTAATTTCACTTTCAAATTGGACATAAACAAATGTCCATCTTTTGATAATTATTATTTCTTAAAAATACGTTTTTGGTTTTGATAACAGGAATTAATTTTAAATTAACTAATGAAAATTATATGATTTTAAATTGGTAAAATAGAATTCATTAATGTATTTGGAATATCAAGATTATCTTATGGTGAATTTTTGGTATTTTTCTGAAAACTTTCGATTTTTGACGAATAGTGAAAAACATTGAGTTATTATTTAAATCATACTTTTTATTTAAATAATTATTTATTTTATTTAAATTAATTTTAGGTAAAAATAAGAAAAGTAATACTTATATAAATTAAATGTAGTTCATTGGAGTCAGTTTATAATAATTTTTTATATATAAAAATTTTATCGATCCTTTTACCGTCTTTTACCCACCTCCTAGGAGCATTTTCAAATTTGCATAAAACGTGACTTTACCACATCGAGGAATTAAATTTCAAAGCATCAAGAGACACAGTTTATATCATAAAGTAAAATGTGGTTCAATAAGATGAAAATATTTTTTGGTGAATAGTAATTATTGGAATTAATTTACTACGGTTAGTGGTAAATAGGGAAATTCAAAGAAAAATATTATTATAATAATACAATAATACCTTAAGACATGTCCTAACAGTTTTTGGATGAGTCATGGATGACCATGGGCATCCTTGGGTAAATTTTTTGACCCCATGGAGCCACTTATGTATGATAATGTCATTTTATTTTAATTAACATAATGTAATGGAAAAAATGACGAAAACAAATATATATTAGTAAATAAATTTTTACAAGAGGTTATATAAGTCATCATTTATACTATAATAATTTATTGTAAATATAAAATGATTTCCTACATAATCATATTTTATTTACATTTTTTAGACATTATATAATTTAATTTCATTATGACACAATAATGATGTAATAATTACCAGATTAATGAAATATTAAAATAATTGATATTATAAATATCCAAATAAATGTAAATTGATAATTTTTATGAATTAAAATAATTTTATAGGTCAATATGAAATGTTATGATGGATTAAATTAATTTTATTCGATGTAATAATAATTTTATTAATTTAACAAAAATAAAATAGAAAATACTGTCAAAATTGACATAAAAGAGTTTTTAAAAAAAATATTATATTATTAATTGATATTCTATTCCAAAAAATATATTGTTCTGTCAAGTTCTTAAATAATATTATATATGTCATTAATTAACCAATTTATGTTTTCTTGGATGTATATAGTATGTTTATTAACCATATAATCTAAAAATACAAAGAGACATGGTAAATGTAAAACTATTTAACTAGGAATTAAATATAAAAGATAAGGTTAATATAGTGACGCAAACCTGTCTAAAACCTATTTTTTGCATGGTTTTAGACCCATCACCACCTTATCCTTTAAATAATCTATTTTGGAGTCATTATAAACTGAAATTGTTTTTTTATAAAAAAATATTACTAGCTTTTCTGAAGGTTCCCCTCATCCCTCTTATAAAAGTGAAATCACCCTTCTCTCTAATTAACACCTTAAAAGCCATTTGGCTTGGCTAAAACATGCCCAAATACCCCCTCAACTATCCTCCATTCACCCCAGAGGCCTTCCATTAATCATAAAGCCAACCTAAAAATCCCTTCTAATCAAATCAAATGGAAGAAACCGAAGAAGAGGTAAATATTTCATCACCTCTTTCATGTTTTTTTCTTCTTCCACTTCCTCTTTCTTTGTTATTTCCATTCTAAAATAATAACTCCAGTACCTTCTTTATACTATGATGTTATTATAAATAAGTTACAACGATATTCCTTATTCTATCCATCCTTTGAATGACATGTCACCATTGTCTGTGAACATACGACTTACCGTCTCTACATCATGGTGTAATTGTTATTAAATAAATTATTATTTGGATGGTTATAATAATGATGTTGAAATTATTTAATTAATAAATATAACATAATAATGAATCTGTATATATTATATACCATCCAATTATATATTATTATAATATCAAAAGATTTAAATTGTCACTCGTGCGTACGTATGGATTACCGTCTCCACGAACACGATGAGATTCATTACCCAACGTATCCATTCAAAACTAATTTTCATTTGTTAATTAAAAATAATGTTTAAAGAATTGTGTTGAAGCTCCTTTTCATCACATTATCTAAAGGAATGGAAAGGGAAATGACTTCTCCAAAAGTGATTCATCCTTTGAAGAAAACATCAAAATCGACAAAGGAATGAAAAAGGATTCAAAGGACTTATGGTCGCGCAGTTCCCTTACTGTCACACAAGTATACTTGTGTGCCACCTAATTTTCACGCAAGTGACTTGAGCGCCCTAAGTTATAACCACCCATGGTCTTCAGAAGCCTATAAATAGACCATGTGGGCCCCCCATTTCATGAGGAATTTTTCCAGAATTCATATACAGAGCTCTGAATGCCCAAGTCTCTTCTTCAGGTCTTCCGAACACTTATACGGTAATTATTTACCTAGAATGGAAGGTCTAAACAAGATAAGTATGGTCTAAATGTTATAATTCACTAACACTAGTGCGCCTAAGTGTTTTACCCTTAAGGTAAATGGACACACTTGCGTGCCGCCCTACTTCTTCACCATAACATGCGCGCCATCTTCTGGAAAGCCTCTTGGGATAATTCTAAAGGCTTTGATCAAGGATCGCCCAAATATTACTCTAAGGGAAGAAAATCGCGCTAGTAACCATGTGCCGCATAGGTATACCTGCGTGCCCAGAAGTTGTGCGCCCACGCAGTACCTGCGTGCCTTCCAGGACATGCGCGCCCCTATCTTTTCGGGTGCCTTTCCTGCCTATTTCACCACTTTTATGCCATTCCACCTCTCCTATTCAAGATTCAGTCTTCAAGACACTCTTCAAAGCCATTTATGGCATGATTCCTTGATTTGGCTTACTAATCTGAAAGGAACTCCGTGGAACATCTCTCAAATCCTAGTGATTTACACATCTTTATGTCACTAGATATTGAGATTTCATTCATTCAACCTCATCCTTTAAGATGAGAGAATCCTTTAACCTGGGCCTCTTTTTCAGGAGTAATCCCTAGGCCAAATCCTCGTTAAAATGGTCATCTTCCTTAGGAGTAAGCCACAAGTCCTCTAATATGGGAATCCTCCTTAGGAGTAAGCCCCAGTCACAAAATTCCCAAATATGGGCATCCTCATTAGAAGTATTCCCCAACCATAATTCTCTTAACCTGGACTTCCTTTTCAGGAGTAAGCCCCAGTCTCAAATATGGTCCTCCTACTTAAGAGTAAGCCCCAAGTCCCTTTAATTTTCAATTCCCTTTAACCTGGGCATCCTTTTCAGGAGTAATCCCCATTCTTAATTTCTTTTTGATATCGGCTTCCTCATCAAGAGTAAAACCCAATCATAAGTCCCCTCCTAACTTGGGAATCTTCTTTAGGAGTAAGCCCCAAGATTAGAGTATCCAAATCTCCATGAGGTACATATACCATTATAGAACATGTTCCTGGATTTATTCCCTGTTGTAAATCTTAATCCTTATCTATTTGGGTAGTCATACACACATAAGACCCATATCATTGCATCTTTCTTGGCACAATTGTCTGGTTTCACCAATACATATTGTTTCTCACACTGAGGATGACTCACGTGAGCATAGAGTGTAAAAGTAATCATGACATCATTCTTTGAGCCATCAATCATGCATAAACATCATACTACCTTACTCGAATTACGTGGGTTCTGATTCCTTTTCAAAAAAAAGGATATGTAGGTAGCCCAGCAGCGTGTATGATCCCAACTCTGAAATAATTTATGTCCTCCTGAATGATAAGAAACTTCAAGTGCCCCACTATGTGGCTTTTAAACCAGTATGGTCATCATAATGACAAAAATACTTTTATGTATTTAAGGATACTATCAACTAAGAATCTCTAACAAATACAGATGAGTATTAATCGATGAAGAACCTTGAATACATATAAATGATTCTATGAATTTCCTACATATCAATAATTTCTTGTCAGAATAAAGGAAAGCTCATTTTATACTTGGTAATGTAATAAGGATTCATGAACATAACATAAATCTATAAAGAGAGCCCCGGAGTAGATAATAATTCCCCTAAAAAAGATGTGACGAGTCTGACCTCCCATCATCTCGACCAATACAAATTCCTAAGCCTCATCAGTCCTCAACTAATGGGCATGTACCTTTGCAAAGTAGGTTCAAATGGATATGGAATCATTGGATGTTTCCGGTTATATGAACAAACCTGTTAGAACCCGATTGGAATGTTTGGACCTTCAATCAACGAGGTCATCCCCAATTCCAGAGGAAACAAAAAAAGGTGAACCCGATGTGAAACCTTAACCAAGTTAAAATGATGTTTTTCTTATTTGTTAGGCCCTTATTTAAAACTCATTGAGAGGGCCGACAAAAAAAAATCATTGACATATGTGCTCATCCAAAAGATGTAGTGGATGAATTTATCTTTATTATGTCTGTTATATCAAACATGCACTCTTTTCCATGATTTTATACATTCTACGAAATGGCTGATCTCATGTTCACACCTGTGAATACCTGTACTACAAATTCCACTACTGATACTCCTGTTGGATCATCGTCCGCTCTGAGGACGACATCACCTACTCAGCGTCTTCAGCACTGGGTATCAAATGTTCTAGTTAAGGAGTACCGTCAACACAGTACTATTCCAACTCTGGAGGCTTCTCTATAAGACCTCCAAGGGAACAATTCACCCTGGTCGTCCGGACAACGACGACCATTGATCAAGAAGTAGGCAGTGTTAACTACCATCTCCAACTGTTTTGAGTCGTTATCCATGGAACACAATCACAATTCACTCCCATGTTATGGGGAGGTGAATGAGCAGGTCCCTCAGGGTTTTGATTCCATGAAGAAGGAGTCCTTCCTGAGGGCTCCCATCAAAAATCGCAGCCAGACTCGTGCGAGTGTGCTTCCTCAACATGATGAGGGTGTTGACTCCAGGAGTTCGGCTCAGGTCCCTCGAACCCGAGCAGTCAAGATGAATCTCTAGAAGAGAAATCCGGATAACAGTGAGTAGGTTCTCATCTCTGCCATTTCCGGAGAATTCCACCAACATAACTTGGTGGAAATCAATGAGCAGGCACACAAACCTGCCTGTTTTAATTCCGATGTCCAGCAGACTCGTCTGGAAGTATCACGCCAATCTCGCCCGGAAATTCTGGAGGAGTACTATCGGCAGGAACATATACCTGTTTATATATCATCAGCTGGTCAGTAGGATCATCTGACTAAATATGATGGAGCTCGTCAACCAAGTTCGGAGAAGTGCAATCAACAGGAACATACACCTGCTAGTATTCATCTAGCCTACCAACAGTCTCTCTTGTTAGCATACAGAGAAGTTAGTCGAAAATCTCTAGCGACAAACAGAAGGCAGACTCAACTTTCTTCTCCCACACATGAGTACAACGAGGATTCACTAACTGGAAAAGGAGGACAGGAGTAGGCACATACACCTACTTCAAGCATGGAATGGACGTATATCCCCGTTCTGGCAGCTGAAGTCACCAAGCATATTCTATCAACGGTGAAAGAGTAGAAGCAAATCCTTGCTCATATTCTGGATGCTTTCCATGATATTATAACAGCTTCAGCAACATCTCAGGGAAAGACACATAAATCTATCCCTACCAGTGGAGTGACACATCAACTTTTCACTCCGGAATAGACACACACATCTGTTCCAGTCCAAGAGGGTTGTGGGGCATAATCCCCCATATCATACGGACAACCAAGTCAGGCACATACAGCTGATTTGAGTAGAGATTATCAGCCTAACCTAGACATGTCTCCTGATCAGGCACATAAACCTGCTCAGAGCACCCACTTTCGTCAACAAGTGGTTTCCAAGGCGAGTAAGAAGGTGTCTAAGAAGAAGATCTGCCCAGCACAGTCAAGATATCAATAGCCAATATGTAACAAGGACTTTCTCGATGCTGGAGTTTTTGTATCCCTCAGACAGTTATCTATTGGAATTCAAGATTCTACTCCCTCATTTACCAATAGTGGGAACATTAATTAATAAGGTCTTCAACATACACTTCCTCATGAAGTCTTTCTTCAAGACAGTTCGGTCGTTATTGAAGTTTCATCATCAGATGAGATCCAAAATAACCCTCTGTGTGGGCCTAAGTGCAAGGAGCAAGAGATCTCATCTTTTTCCGTAACCAACCATGGTGGTCCTCCCCATGATGATGAATTTAGCAGCGAAGGTCCTCTCCGAAGTAGTGATGCACATTGCCCGTAAAATGATCTAGTGGACAATTTAGTGCTGAGAAATCCCTCTTATCATGAGGCACTTGAAAATGTGAAACCAGTCATGTATGATGCTTCATCACTAGCAGGTATAATACTTTCTCAATCATAAGATAGGCCAGGGTTTAGTTCATTCTCCAAACCACCCCTAAGTCATGCATCTTATAGTTTGATCAATGATTTCTCTACCAATCTTGTTGAATCCGATGAAGCAACAAGGAATCACCAGTTCTGGTCAAATCAGTTAGAAGAATATTCATTTAATGATAAAGAAGAAATGATGAACATGATAAAACAACTGGAGAAAGGTGATGTGCCAGTCATGTTTTGGCCTCTGGCTAACTCTCAGTATGACATTCCTGAGATGTTGACGGAAGATGAAATTCATGATATTCGTCTTAACATATGGAAAACTCTTTTTCAGTTAAAGAATAAATTATTATCTTATGATGAATATGAAAATCATGTTAAGATAATAGAAGGCTTACAACATCAGATTGATTTGGCATCTCTATCAGTCTCTCGATATCCGAAGGTTGAAAAGCAGCAGAGAGCCCATCAATGTTCATGCCTTGGTGCACTAAGAAGATTGCACCAGTTAATTTCCAATGCCCCATCTGGTATTCCTGTCAGAGGATGGGGTGTTCATGGAGCACTACATTTCACTGTGCTCTCCATTCATCAAAGCCCGCCGAAAATGGATCATGCAATGTTTTTGCCCGTGGATGGCCTCAATCAACTAGCTTTGTTTGTAATAAAAGGTTTTCCCAAGAACATGCTTCAACTAGTTCCAATCAAAATCAAGAATACAGAGAAAATGTTATTGAATTACTCCTGCATCAAGAAAAAGAGAATATTGAACAAGCCTCTCGTATAGAGCAAGCACATCATCAAGTGACAGAAGTGTCATAAATCATCCAACGGTCTTTTGAGCTGGGTGATAAAAGTGGATATCGATTGATGCATCCAGCTAATTTTCAGACCAAGGTCCACAAGATCAGGAGATCTTTTAGGAATGTCTCAGACATAGCATGTCAAGAGCCGCCCCATCTTGCCAGACTAGGGACTCTATTAAACCAACCCTCGTAATCAACAAATTGGATTCGAGGTGTTGAGCGGGAACAACAGGAACAACCGTAGTCCACCGGACTGGGGAATGTGTCAAATCCTCAATCCCTCCCTCAAAGAAATTCGGTCTTCTCTCGGTTAGTGAAGAATCCCCAAGAGGAAAGAAGATCAAATTTATCAGGAGACTCTCTCCAAATTACAGTTCGCCAAGAAGTTCCTGAGGGATCAAATCGATGAAAGGCAATGTCTAATCAGAGATATGGAAGAAGACAATATCACAGAAATGCTGATAGAAGGGACACAATGCATTATGCATCAATTAATGTCATCAATTCCATTGTTGTTGATCCACTAGATGAGGCTCATTTAGAGGGATCATGTGAAGAGGTTTGTGTTCCATATGTTGTACACACAGACACAAATTAAGAAGGTCTCCAGATACGAAATCAATGGTTTACCCAAAATCTGGGTGTTCCTTCAAATAACTCACTTCCCCCTCACCAAGAGGGACCAAAAAGGGGAAGGGAAAGAATCAGGTTGCATATCCTTCCTCTAGAGAAGTCCAATCGCTCTCACTAGAGTAATGATTTTCACAACAAGAGGATGAAATGAAAGAATTGAGGAGGTTGAACACAGAACTACTTCGAGGTAGTCTTACTCCTAAGCATGATGGAGTCAGTTAGCCAAGGGAGTTTGTTGTAGCTACTGAGATGGATCATGAATATACTCCTTTATCAGAACACCCTCATAGCACTAATCCTACGGGTCAAGTGCAACAAAAATTGGTAGTGCTCCCATTAGTTGCAGTACCAGCTTCCATACTTGTCCAAACTCCAGTCATTGCACCTACCCAAGTCCAAGTTCAACTGGATGTTTCTAAAAAGTTAATAACTACCATTGAGTCATTAACAGCTCGGTTAGAGACTATGGGAGGGAACCATGTGCAGGTTCAACCAGAAAAGAAAGCTTACCCTAAATGGGTAGATTCAATCTCTCCCCCCATCATGTTTTGGGAACCCTGTATTCCCTATTTTCAATAGATCAGGTGACCCTGAACAGCATTTTACGCATTACGTTTATTGTAGAGATCCTATTATGGGAACTCTGGAGTAGAAAGAAGCAGTGATACTCATATTCTTCGTGCAAACCTTGCAAGGGAAAGCTTTTTTTTGGTACACAATCTTGAAATCCCGATCAATTACTGTATGGGAAGATCTTCGCCAAAGATTCATTCTCCAATTCAGCTCAACATTGCCAAAGACAATAGTTTTTGATTTTAAAAACTGTAATAAAAGAGAGAATAAAAGGGTCTCAAATTTCATTTCCCGCTGGAAGGGATTAACATATTCCCTAAGCTTAGGACTCCCTCAAGAGGAACTGTTGCCAATCTCTATGGAAAATCTGCGTGACGAATTACGCACACTGTTGATCCCTGTGAAATAAACAGGAGAGTTTTGAGACCTTATTTCAATCGCTCAACAGATTAAAGATTCTCTTATACATACTAAGTCTAAATCTTGTGTAATTCCATAATCTCCAGGAATGATAATGGGTAAAGAAGATACTACTACAGTTATGCTTAAGCAAGCACCTGTACCTGCTTCTACTTCAAAATCTTCATCTCCCTGAAGGGCTCCACATTATAAGAGTCAACAAAAGTGGCCGTTTCGTCAAGACGATCAAATAGTTCAAAGACAAACACAATTTGAGGATCTGAAGAGAAAAACATACTATTTCTGAAATGAACGAGTTCCTGGTAACTTCATTTAGGCTCTAGAAAATAATTTGGTTCAATAGCCAAGGCCCAAGAGGCCAAAAAAGAAGGAGATGAAGACCGTCCCAACTATTTCCCATTTCACCAAATGTTGGGGCATCCCATTCAAGAGTGTTTTGTTTTCAAGGACCTCCTGCAAAAGATGGTTGACTCGGGACACGTCAAACTAAAAGGCTCTTCAGCCTAGGTAGCATGTGTTACTGCTATAGTTCCAGAGGAGGAAGGAGAGTTGCAAGAAGTTAAGAACAAAAATGCACAAAAATATGATGATTGGATGGTCAGAAATATGATCAACTGAACCCATGCTATTTTGCGAACGCAATTGAAGAAACCAATTGTGCCTTCTGCCATGAATGCCACAGCGAAACCCTCTTCATCAGAGGGAAAATCCTCAAAGAAACGGCATGATTCAATGAACGAAAAATAATCAGAAGAAGATGAGTATGTGTCAAAGCCTAAGTTGTCTTTGACTCTGGCAGACTTCATGTTGTCTACTTCGAAGCAACGGGCACCGCCCCCACCAAACGGCACATCCTAAACAGGCTAATCAGGCAGAGTCATCATCAGATGAAGAGTTGATTTTAAGTTATGTTAATATGATTCAATTTAAAGATCCATATGCCAATCACAATTTCGATTTTGATGAGCCCAAATTCCCTATATAAAATAGAGGAATCAGAGGAAGTTTCAGAGGCTCAGGATACAGGGGAATACATGGATCTTTCAGAGGCAAATATTCTAATTCTACCCCTACTAGAACCGTGTATGCGATAGAAACTCATGGTAGAGCCCTTCAACGTGCTCAACAAGAACATGCAAGTTCTTCCACACAAGGCAGACTTAGCCCTAGCACAATTATTCTGGATGATTGGTTGAAATTTCCATCTTATTCCTCTCAGTAAGAAAATAGACCTAATTGGTGTAATCTTCCAAATCCAGGAGTATTACCAACTCCTATCCCGGTACAAGATGCATCAATTTCCAAATAATTAACTTCCAAGACACCTACTAAACCACATGTTCCTATTGGAAAATGCAGACCATTGGATCAAAAGTATGATATATTGAAACACTTGGCCCAAGTACAGGCCATGTTATCAATTCTGGATGCCTTGAATATATCAAAGGATCTTCGGGAAGCACTCATTGAGGCCTTGTCATGTCCTCAGAAGTTTGAAACTGAAATTGCTGCAGTTCAATTCTACCATGTAGAGAATAATCCTGCAAAATGCCATGCAGTAATATCTTTTACTGTTGATGATGAAGATGATGTCATGCATGGACATATTAGACCATTGTACTTATCTGGATAGGTCAATGGCATAGACATCCGAAGTGTTTTCATTGATAATGGTTCGAGAGTCAACCTCATGCTCATTCAGACACTTCATCGATTGGGCCTCACAGAATCTGATTTATCTCCTTCTACCTTGATGTTTCAAAGATATGATAAAAATTAACAAGAACCACTGGGAGAAATTACACTCAGAACTCAGTTTGGAGATCTTATGCCCAATTCAGATTTCATGGTTGTTGATCATGGCTCAGCCTTCAACATCATTCTTGGAAGACGTTGGCTACATCAGCATGCGGCTATCCCTTCGTCATACCATTAATGTCTGAATTTTTGTTTTGATGGTCATGTTGCGACTTTATATGGTGATAATGCCCCATTCAAGACATGTGAATCTCAATACATTGAGGCGGAATTCTACCACATGAAGGGAAAGCAGGAATCCACAACAAAGGATATTACCAAACTTAATGCTCCGTAAAGTTTGGAGAAGATTCCAAAAAATCCATTTACACATGTGAGTACAGATTATGTGTTTTCTATCAGTCAAATTGACAAGATAGTCCCAAATAAAAATACTCTTATGGAAATATCCATAATGTCAATTACGTCAATCGAGCCAGACAACATGGGAGAAATTGGTAACCCACCAAGCAGTGATGAAAGCAGAAATGGTGACGTCTTCATTTCATCTGCTGACATCCATAAAGTCTATACTTCTCCAATTATGCAAAAATAATTTATAGCAACATCATAGGTGAATAATGATGTCAATTCTCAATCCATCATCTTCCCTTTATTACCCAAAAGAGACCCTTCATCATCAATCGGGTCAGAAATGGAAGCTTCTTCTTCAAGATGTGCAAATTTTGACGTCTCTTCTGATCATGAAAATTCTTCTTCATCATCTACTATTCATGTAGAAATGGAAGAAATAACACATGATGAAGAAGAAGCAGAAGATCTCAAATATTTTCCTCCAGTATTTGAAGAGGGTATCTCTACCACCGTGGATGAACTCGGAGAAATAAATCTGGGTACAAAAGAAGCTCCACACCCCACATTAATCAGTGCGGCCATGACTCGTGAAAAACAAGAGATGTATATTTTCTTTTTAATGAAAAATCTAGACATATTTTCTTGGAACTATACAGAGATTCCCGGGATTGATCCTGATGTTTCTACTCATCATTTGGGTTTACCAGAAGAACATTGAGTATTTAAGAAAGCCGTAAGAAGAACACACCCAAATTATGCTTCAAAAATTGAAGCTAATGTGGATAAGATTATCAAATATAACTTCGTCATAGAAGGTCAATATCCCAAGTGGTTGGCCAATATTGTCCCTATAAAGAAGTAGAACGGAGAAATTAGAGTTTTCATCGATTTCATAGATCTTAATCGGCATTGTCCTAAGTATGATTTCCCAATTCCGATTATAGAAATTTTAATTGATACAACAGCTAGCTATTAAGAACTTTCTTTCATGGTTGGATATTCCGGATATAATCAAATATTAATGGACCTAGAAGACGAGGAATCCACAGCCTTCAGAGCCCCTTAGGGTGTGTTTTTCTACCGGGTAATGCCCATTTGCTTAAAGAATGTAGGTGCAACATATCAGCGTGCCATGCATCGTATCTTCAAACCCTTTTTAGGGAAGTTTGTTGAATGCTATGTAGACGATTTGGTGGTTAAATACAAACAACGTTATAATCACTTGGCTGATTTGGAAGTCATATTCCACAATCTTAAACAACATAATTTGAAGATGAACCCCTTAAAATGTGCTTTTGGGGTAACCTTGGGAAAATTTCTCGGCTTTGTTGTACGCCATCATGGTATTAAAGTTGATCCTGAGAAGAAAAAGTCAATACTTGGTATGTCACATCCTCAAAATGTGAAATAATTAGGAGCACTTCAAGGACACTTAGCCTATATTCGGCGTTTCATCGCCAATTTTGCAGGAAAAAGTTTACCCTTCACCAAATTGATGAAGAAGGGAGTCACTTACCAGTAGAATGAATAATGTCAAGAAGCATTCGATATTTTCAAGAAATACCTATTGAGTCCACCAGTACTCATGCCACGTGTTGAAGAAAGACCACTTATCCTCTACGTGACATTTCTAGAGCAATCATTGGGTGCCTTTCTTGCTCAGAAAAAAGATGCTGGGAATGAAAAGAGCCTCTATTACCTCAGTCGGACTATGCTTGAATCAGAAACCTGGTATTCAATTATTGAGAAGTGTTGCATGGTGTTAATCTTTGCAGTTCAGAAGTTAAGACAATACCTGCAACATCACGAGGTCTAATTGGTATCTCGCAATAATCCGCTCAAATGCATCATTAGTCGTCCAATGCTTACAAGGCATCGGGCAAGCTAGGAAGTTATTTTTCAGCAATTCAACATTCAGTATGTGTCTCAAAAGGAAATAAAGGGCCAAGCTCTGGCTGATTTCTTGGATGAACACCCTTCAGGGGAAGACAGATCTTTAGATATTGAACTCCCTAATGAGGAAGTATTCTCTATTCATGAATGTCCTCAGGCATGGGAAATGTCTTTTGATGGTGTTCTAGAAGTCCAACAGGGAGGAAATTGGAAAATCCTAAATTCAACAGAGTTGGATTAGGAATTGTGCTCATTTCTACAGAAAAGTGAATGTTAACTTATTACTTATTATTGTGGGAAGGTGGTACCAATAATGAAGCAGAATACCATGCTCTCATCATAGGCTCGTAATTGGAGCTTCAAGCACAAGTGAATCACATAAAGGTGAAAGGTGATTCATACCTGGTAATCAAAAAAGTTAATATGGATTATTCCATTAGAAAAGAATAACTAATCCCTTTGTATGATAACATCATAGAGTTAATGGTAGAATTCCCTTTGGAACCAACATTTTCTTATGTCTCACAATCACATAATACTTAAGCTGATGCACTGGCTAATATAGACACAGCTCTAGAATATCCAAATCGGGACGAGACAACCATCAGTATTGCCCACTGTCGTACAATTTCACCTTATGTTCGAGCCAGAACAGAGGAAATCAATGAAATTAGTCCCATCTCTGAACCATATGGTCACACTACATGATGGATGGAACCTATCAGGGAATAACTTCAAAATGGAATTCTTCCACCTGATAGAGCTGAGAAAGAACTAATCCGGCGACGTGTGGTCAATTTTACTCTTTTTGATATCCCATATCACCTACAGAAAATTCTCTACAAATGTGGTTTTTATGGAGTTCTCTTCAGATGCATTGATGGTGAAGAGACAATGGCTGTCGTGAAAGAAGTGCATGCATGAATCTGTGGTGCCCACCAGTCTGGACATAGACTATCTGATCAGATTCGAAGGCTTGGATACTATTGGCCTTTAATGATACAAGATTGTGTTGATTTCACAATGAAGTGCCATTCATTCCAAGTACATTCCAACTTCATTCATCAACCTCCAGTGTTGCTTCATACAGCTAAATACTCGTGGACATTTGCCACATGGTGAATGGATGGGGTGGGACCTTACCCTTCAGCTACGTCCAAGCAGTTTGAGTATATTCTTACTACTACTGATTTCTTTTCCAAATGGGCAGAGGCAATACCTCTTAAGGAAGTCAGTTATAAATGCATTTTTAGCTTCATCAAGTCTAATATCATTACCCGATTTGGTGTCCCTCATACCATATTGATGAACAATGGCACCAAATTCTGTTCATCTGAGGTGAAGAAGTTGTATCATGAATACAAAATCAAATCCAACCATTCATCTCAGTATCATTCCATGGCCAATGTCCAGATAGAAGCCTTCAATAATACACTTTCAAATATACTGCTAAATATGGAGGACAAAGATAAGAAATCATGGCCTGATAAACTCTTTCATGCTTTATGGTCTTACCAGACCACCACCCGCACTGCAACACGATCAACTCCATATTCATTGGTATATGGAACGGAAGCAGTCTTGCCCATTGAAGTTTAATTTCCTTCGCTCAGAGTATCCATTTGTGATCAGTCATCTACGAATGAATAATATCTAAAGAGATAGAATGAGTTGGAATGGTTATATGAGAAAATATTGTGTACTTTTCACCACATGGAAGTCTATCAGAATCAAATATCACAAGCTTTCAACAAAAAATTTCATCTTCGTTCATTCAGTCATGGAGAATTGGTATTAGTTCTAAGAACTCCAATGATACCTGGAATGAAACCTCCCACAATTGAGCCAAAATGGGAAGGACCTTACTCAATACATAAGGTCTACTCCAATGGAGATTATTCTATAATATCAATGGATGGAGAACACATCACTACTCCACCCAATGCTATATTTCTGAAGAAATATTTTGTATTAACACAAAATACATCAATGGTCCATACATATGACCTTAAATTATTTGTACTTTCGTCCAACATAACGTTAAACTGTGACGTCCAAACAACATGACGCTAAACTGTATAAAAGTCTTTTTCATCTAGAAAAACAATAAACTACATAACCAACGGTCCATGCATACGACCTTAAACTATTTGCATGTCCCTTATGTTCAGCATGATGTTAAACTGCACCATCCAGGGTCAATGCATACAACATTAAACTATTCACACTTTCGTCCAACATGACGTTAAACTGTATCGTCCCTTTTTTGTCCAACATGATGTTAAAATATGAAAAAGTCCCTAATACGTCTAACATGACGTTAAATGGTGTACTCTTTTGTCATTACTGAATGACATTAAACTGAAAAGTCCTCTTTTTGTCCAACATGACATCAAACTGTATTGTCCCCATCATCCTAACTACATGACGCTAAACTATACAGAAAGTCCTTTAATACATCCTACATGACATTAAACTATACATCATCCCTGTTATATGACACTAAACCGTGTAGCACCAATAGTACTAACTGCAAGACTTTAAACTGCATAGTCCCTTTATATGTCCTACATGACATTAAACTGTGCATCGCTAGGGTTGTTACTACCTCTTGTTTCTCACACCGAGTATGACTCACGTGAGCTTAGAGCAAACATCAACCATAACACTCTCTCTGGGCTACTAACCATGTGTAAGTCCCAACACCGTCATTTTTTAGTCAGTTGTCCCCAAGAACAACTTGATCATTAATTCATGGTTTAATTGAACTACGTGGACATTTATCCTTGCCTTCCAGTCTGGGTGCGTAGGCAACCTCTAATGGATCAAGCCCAAAATCAATATCTTCACATCGGTTCACCTCAATACCATGTGATGTTGATTCGTGAAACCGCCCCTAGAATCAATATCATTACATTGGTTCACTTTCCTCCTTTCTATATGATGTTAAACTATACAACACTTTTGTCCAGTATGAAAATAAACTATAACATTATTTGATACCCTCACCTGAGAGGGAATCATTATTTACATTGATTTTCAATCATGTTTCATTCCAAAGGCTTCATGCATACATGGAAATGACTGAGCCTTTTATCTTGGGTTAAACCATCATTTCACTAATGTCCCCTTTCACCCTTCACATATACGAACCAAATTTTTATAGAGGGTATTTCTAGAACTATGTGGTCATGATTACCATCCTTATGGGATACGTAGGAACGTTCGAGTGTCCCTCGAATACAAAACCAAGTCTTTTAGTCCTAACCCCAAATTCCTCTTTCAGTCCGCTGACTGAAAACTCCCCATGAAAATACACACTGTGTAATTATTATAATGGTCCATGATCTATGACCCTAATCTAAGATCTCCAATCCTATTTTCCCACACGACATTAAACTATAGTTCAAGAACTATGTATGGCATGATTACCATCCTTATGGGATACGTAGTGAAGTCCAACATTTCCATTCAGGACCCAGCCACAACATGATTATGGTTAGCATTGATGTATCTCTGCATACATTGGAAAATACCCATGTTTTTTTTTCATAATCTTATCCTTAAATATTTTCAGATATTCATAGCCCTTTTCTTAACTTCTAATCACAAATGGACTGAAATTCTGAGAGTTCATTTGCCTGACTATGCAGCACGTTCCCTTAGTAGGCCTTGCATAAATAGTCTATATAACAGACCTTTCAGCCAAAAGATGCTATTATATAACTATGCAGTCAATTATCTTAGGTGGCCCTACATAATTCAACCTCATAACGGGTTTGTTAAATACTAGTAACTTCATTCTTGGGAAGAAATCCTCTTTTGTTCTTATTTATCTTAATGAAAATATGTAGGTGTCCGCAAAAATATCCATCCTTAACATACATGTCCCATATCCTTTTTCATGATCTCAATGTTTTCAAGTCTATGGTTTATATTCTCCTTCCCTCTGTTTCGGTCAGACGTTCGTAGGATTGATATTCATCTAGTTCTTCGATAATCTTGTTTAGAAATATCTTCTCCATATTCAAGTACCTCTTTCCATATAGAAAACTCTGTACATTGGAAAATTTGACTCTTCATAAACATTCACTTGCTTTTTAGCACTAGGAAAGAAAATTTCTGAGAATTCTTTTTTCTGACCATGAAGCATGTGCCCTTAGGCGGCCTTGCATAAACAGTCTACATATCGGACCTGTCAGCCAAAAGATGATATTTATTTGACAATGCAGTCAATGCCCTTAGGTGTCCATGCATAATTCAACCCCCTAACGGATTTGTTAAATAATTGTAATTTCATTCTTGGAAACTAATTCTTCTAATGCCTTTTTAGCTCTTTATCATATCATTACTCAGATTCAAATATTCTTAAGTCATACATTACATATATTCCCTCATACATGAGTATGGTAATGTGTTTTCAGATAAATTTTCAAGGAATTGAGTCAATCTTAATCCATTTCAGTCAAAGATATTTCAACCTTAAACATTATCCTCTTTATGTCTGACATGCATGACTTTAAACTGCCCACAAAATACAAAGGAAATATGAATAAAAGTCATGTTTCAGCTCACTAAACAGACATTTTGTTTGATTTAGGTAATATTGAGCAATTAAAAGATTCAAAGTTTGTAGGGTTATTTACATTAATCATAGTAAAAATCAATCTATGCTTACTAGGCCCATTGGCTTAGGTAAAATTTAAAGTAGGTAGCACGAAAATAGGTGCAAAAATTATTAAAGGGGAAAAAGTTCTTCATTTGATGCACATGAATTAGAAGGAAATCCACATATTAGAGCCTCTTCTCTTTTTCATGAAATTACAAAAGGCTTTCGACATAAGTCTTCAATTGATGAACTGCATCCCGAGCTTCATCAACAGCTACTTGAAGCTCATACACTCGACCAACTTCACTCTTTTCAGCCTGATGGAGTGCTTTCATGGAATCCACAATGGTATTTATACCATTTTTTTGATCTCCCTCTAGTGAATTATTGAGTTGGTCAAGTTCCCCAGTAACAACATCTAACTGTTGCTGAAGGTACATCTTCTGAACGACTTTATCTTTGATCGTATGCATCAAATGCTTCATCTTGGAAGTATATTCAGCTTCAGCTCGGGATACTGTAGCCTCCAGTTAGCTGATATTCACTAATAGCTTCGCCCTGGTTAGATCTTCATGAAACTTTTGTTCCTGCTCCCTTCTTAAGATGACTTGATTCATCATGGTATGGATCTCTTGGTATCCAAAACCACCAAGTCCTAGCATGATGAACTAGGATGACAATCGAGGGATCTTCAATGATAGCTCTTCGAAAGTCACTTCAGATATGATTTTCTATATTTTTTTCCATGCCTTGTTTCGTGAAAAGATGAGCGCCTTAAGCACCTCTGCGTCTGATTCAACATCATCATCACAGGGGGGCATGTAATCTGGGATTAATGCACTTAGGGAAATTCCTTGTTTTGATCCTTCCCCCTTGACCCTAGTAGCTTCACCTTCTCCTACTATTTGGGAAGAGGTTGATACATCACCTCTAGTTCTAGCCATTGAAGTTGGTATCCCTATTTGATAAATTAAAAGTATGGTTAGTTTCATATAATAATGGAAGTTTGTTGTCTATCTTGAAAACTCAATACAATCATTACCTAACAGTAGATCAGCAGCTTGAGAAGACTCCTCCCCATCTTTCCCAGTTTCAATAGGATCTTCAAGATGGGTCTCAGGAGGGTTTACTGGGTTTATCTCCACTTGAGCTAATGTTTCTGCAATGGTAGGGTTGGCATCAATGTCCACACCCTCTTCAGGCATTGGCAGTTCAGAAACTTCTATGGATGGAAATGCATATTATTTTCAGTCATGATTAGACGTGTAAATTATAAGAAAATTTACTGGGCAAAGGATAACACTCACGCCCAAGGTATTCTAAATCACATGATAACATATCATGATCATAAAATTCTTCAAAATACATTCCACGATTAATCATTTCATCCAATGATATTTCATTATCCTGGTTAGTCTCACCGGTGGGATCATTTGATGTGTCCTCTTGGTGACCCTCATTCTGCGGCCCCTGACCCTGGAAAAATTCTTCAGGTTGGATGACAGATTCGGTTGCTATGGCCGCCAATGATTCTGGTGCAGGTTCTTCTCTACATGTAACTACAGCAGGGGCAGTACTGGGAATAGTTGTTGGATAATTTTCAGAAGAAGCCAAGTCAACCTGAATTTGAGTTTTTTCCACAGCACCCTCTGTGGTCCTTAAAGGAGGATCAGTCCCGTCCCTCAGAGGGGAAATTGAATAATCCCATGTAATCCCATGGAAAATGAGCAATCTTTTTCATGGTTTAAAATTCAAGATTATCCTAAGGACTTACCACTACTGATAAATCATTTTGCGGTGGACTTATTCCTTCGTCGCCTTTGTCCTTTTGGATTTTTAGGAGTATCAGCAGTCTCCCTTATTGGAACTTGAATTGGAGAATGGAAGTTCATGTCAAACTCCTCATTCATGGCCTTCTGGACTAGAGATATCTCACCCGGTTCGCGAGGAGATTCATCAGCATCCCCGATGGCAGTACCACCAGGGCTATATTGTGGCGAAGGAACCTCAGTAGTTCCTTTCTTTGCAACCTACATGATGAAGAAAATAACTCCCTTAAGTAACAAATATTCAACTGAAATCATGTTTCAAAGAAAATAAGGAATGAAACATTACATCTTCAGGAGCCACGTAATCATTCCACTCCTCGTCAGTCCCCTCAGCGGCGCCATGATCAATCAAATCCTTCACCCGCTTGGTGACAGGAATGGACTCATCAGTGGCATAAATGAGAATTTCCATCTCTCTGATATAAATTTGATTCATCGGGGTTATTCTCAAAACTGATGTCTATAGAAGCCAGAATATTCCCTATTCCATGGAGGTGTAACCCCTCACATAAATATAGCTAGGCAGTTTCAACACCACAATATAAACTCTTCCATGTTTGGACAGCCCCTGGTCTTAGATATGAATGCTGTGAAGAAGGTCCTACAATCTTTGATTTCAGTTTCTTCCTAGCTCATCCAACTACAGATAGATACTAAGAAAATAAGACTTATTTCTTTATAAAGTAGTATTTCTTAAGGTACCCCAATGAAGTAACTCATCGGGAGTTGATGGAGTGGGTCTTTCGATTCTGACTGGAGGATTATATCGGGCACGAGGCCGCTTTTCCACTTGTTGTGCCTCATCATCCCTATCTTGGGAATCTAGTGAACCAGTTCTAGAGGAGGAATCTAGCGAATCAGCTTCAGGTGGGGAAGGATCACCTTCATGAGGAAGGGTTCCTTTCTCTACAGTTCTCTTCCTTTTCCCCACCTGATAAACTGGGTGATTCAACACCCCTTTAGGGTATGATGCTATCCAGTGATTGTCATACCATGTGGTCAAGTTATGTGCCGCATTTTCAACTGGTAGATCATATACCGCCCCAGTCTTCTCCCTTGACGTCAGAAGCCATAGTTGTCGAGCAAACATCAGATGTTTCTCTAACCGGACATGTACTAGGAGAGATAAAACAATCTGTTGCAGACACTTGAATTGATGTGAAAATCTATTTGGAGCATAGGCCGCGCATATAATTTCTCCGTCAATCCTAGAAACTAGCACACCATCCCTTCAACCTAGCATGTATGCCCTCAAATCCAAGTGGGATGTTCCCTCATCGACAAACCACCCAGTTGGTGGATTTCCATATGGAAAGAAGATGAATTCCTTAAACATGATCATCCTCACTTTCATGTCGTTGGCATTTAGATCTAATGGAGAAACTCCAGAGAATGCATGCACTGATGGCCTGAAAGAACTTCCAGGAATTTGTAATCCATTCTGTACATTGTATGTCCGAAAGTGAGTGGTGATCCATCCCCATAAAACATGGAATGGTCCCACTATTCTTAATGGAGATTTACCCATGAAAACTTGAAGTAAACTCCTGTGAATCTTTGCTAAAATGTGGGTAGCCAACCCAACCATTTTTTTACTCTGCCAACTTTTCCACAATAACAAAGGTTCCTGGGCTGATGCCTCCCTTCGAATCCCTAACTGGAAAGAGTTAAATGCTGAGCCACAAAGCCAAGAAGCCCACCAGATGAGTCTTATTTGGGATCCATTGATTCACCTCATATCCCAACATCTCAAACTCTCCTACTTCTAGAGTTGGCCAGAATGTGCCAGGAGCACCCCTCTTCTCAGGTTTTGGGCAGGTAGTAGGACGGGTGGGCCTCTTATCCTTGGATTTCTTTTTCTTAGATCCTTTTTTCCTTCGGATCCTTATCCTTTGGCTCCTTCTATTTCTTCTCAATAAGAAATATATTCATCCACTCTTCCGAAGTAATATCCTTTCTAGAATGAGTTAAAGATGTCTCTGAAATATTGAGCCTGTGGATGATTGTAAATAATTCCCAAGCCAAAGCAGGAGTTTTCTTTGAATCATTTCAAGTCACATTGTGAGGAATGAATTCATCATACATAACTCCCAAAATTGGAGCCCCTGAGATCCTGTGAACATCCCATAGACTGATGCCTACTTCTCCATGAGTCAAATGGAAAGAACTGGTTTCTGGGCTCTAGTGACTGAGTATCTCCAGCATGAGGTTATCATGTCTATAAACATATGTTTTCCCAACCCAAACAACTTCTTATATCGCCACACCTTTCAGATCCTCGACAAACTCTGCACAGGTTTGTTGCACCCATTATACCCACATCCAAGTTGGCTTTACACCTCCCCAAGGACGGAAGTCCCAACATTTCTTCCAGCCTTTGGATTAATCCATCTGAGCATTTCAGGAGATTGAAGGATGACAATGTGGTTGCCACTTAGGCTTATGAGGTTCCATATCTGGCATACAAGGGCTATGATGCATCTGCTGGGCCTTCTCCACTGTTCCATCATTTATAAATCCTTCTCCACATGAGATATTTGCTGAAGCAAAGTTGTTGTAACTCTGAAACCACGAAAATGGGAGATAGTTCTTTGCTTCTGGAATAGTGACTTCTTGCAGATGAACATAATTGTACAAAGGCAGATAACTTCTTTGTGGGAAATCAAAGTGATATTTCTTAAAATACTTATCCAAATCTAGGAGAGTGATATCACAGACGGTATAATAATCGTGGCCAATGATATCCATCATTTCATCAATTCTTTTTCTTGATAGTTCATCAGCCGTTCCAATTCTTCTTGTATCCATTGAATCTGCACAAAAGTTGAATAAATTAACTCTTAAAATGGGTTTATTTATTCATAAAAATTTGAGAAGGAATTCAGAAAAATGGAAAAGGCATTAAGGAATGCAAGTCTAAACTTGGCGCGCAAGTACGGATGTGTTGCGCAAGTGTGAATGTGTCGCGCAAGGTTTTGGTGCGCAAGTATATCCGCACAAGGCCAAAAACATTAACAGCAGCGTGACATTGAAGAAACAGAGGAAAATGAGAAACTTGTGCGGCGAAGGTGACCTGCGTGGCGATAGCTCGAAATTCCAGAAATCAGGTGCTATGCGTGAAAAATGATAGTATAATTATAGGCTAGGCTTCCGACCTACATTCCTACAGCCAGCACACTCCTTCCTGCAAGCTCCAGCCTTGCGCGGCTCGCACCAGCGCGATGATAGTTGCGCGGTGAACACCTGCGTGGCCCTTTCACTTTGGTTTTCTTCTTTTCCTCAGAGTGACATCCTTATTCATCTGGAT
The DNA here is from genome assembly GCA_963277665.1 of Viscum album. NCBI lineage: Eukaryota > Viridiplantae > Streptophyta > Magnoliopsida > Santalales > Viscaceae > Viscum > Viscum album. Next base: position 1,101,969,513 of record OY728157.1, read on the forward strand.
CCAACTCTGAGAGGGGACTTTTGTTGATGCTCCTTTTCGTCGCATTGTCTAAAGGAATGGAGAGGGAAATGACTTTTCCCAAAGTGATTCATACTTTGAAGAAAACATCAGAAATCAAAAAAGGAATGAAAAAGGAGTCAAAGGACTTAGGGTCGCGCAAGTTCCCTTTCTGTCGAGCAAGTATACTTGCGTGCTGCCTAATTTTCACGCAAGTGACTTTCACACCCTAAGAGATAACCACCCAGGGTCTTTGGAAGCCTATAAATAGACCCTATGGGCCCCCCATTTCGGGGGGGGGGGGGATTTTCTAGAATTCAGATACAGAGCTCTGAACGCCCATGTCTCTTCTTCAGGTCTTCCGAACACTTCTCTAAGGTAATTCGTTACCTATAATGGAAGGTCTAAACAAGAGGAGTATGGTCTAAATGTTATAATTCACTAACACTAGCGTGCCTATGTGTTTTACCCTTAAGGGAAATGGACACACTTGTGCGCCACCCTACTTCTTCACCATAACATGCAAGCCATCTTCTAGAAAACCTCTAGGGATAATTATAAAGGCTTTGATCAAGGATCGCACAAATATTACTCTAAGTGATGAAAATAGCGCAAGTACCCATGTGCCACGCTGGAATACCTACGTGCCCAGGACATGCATGCCCATGCAGTACCTGGGCGCATGCCAGGACTTGTGTGCCCCTATCTTTTTGGGTGCCTTTCCTGCCCATTTAACCCCTCTTATTCCATTCCACCTCTCCTATTCAAGATTCAGTCTTCAAGACACTCTTCAAATCCATTTATGGAATGATTTCAGGATTTTTTTCCTTATCTGAAAGGAACTCCATGGAACATCTCTCAGAACCTAGTGATTTACACATCTTTATTTCATTAAACATTGAGATTTCATTCATTCAACCTCATACTTTAATATAAGAGGATCCTTAAACCTGTGCCTCCTTATCAGGAGTATGCCCCAGGCGAAATCCACATTGATAAGGGAATACTCCTTAGGAGTAAGCCCCATGTCCTCTAATATGGGCATCCTCCTTAAGAGTAAGCCCCAGTCTCAAAATTCCCAAATATGGGCATCCTCCTTAGGAGTAAGCCCCAACCATAATTCTCTTAACATGGGATTCCTTTTCAGAAGTAAGCCCCACTCTCAAATATGGGCCTCCTTCTCAGGAGTAAGCCCCAAGTCCCTTTAATGTTCAAATCCCTTTAACCTCGGCCTCCTTTTTAAGAGTATTCCCAAGTCTTAATTTCCTTTTGATATGGGCTTCCTTCTCAGGAGTAAAACCCAATCAAAAGTCCCCTCCTAACATGGGCATCTTCCATAGGAGTAATCCCCAAGATTAGAGTATCCAAATCTCCATGAAGCACATATACCTTTATGGACCGTGTTCTTGTATTTCTTCCCTGATGTAAATCTTAATCCTTATCTATTTGGCAGTCATACACACATAAACCCGATATCATTGCATCTTTTGTGGTACAATTGTCTAGTTTCACCAATACCTCTTGTTTCTCACACCGATCATGACTCACGTGAGATTAGAGTGTAAAAGTAATCATGACATCTGTCTTTGATCCATCAATCATGCATAAACATCATAATCCCTTACTCGAACCACGTGGGTTATGATTCCTTTTCCAAAACAAAGGATACATAGGTAGACCATCAGCGGGTACGATCCCAACTCTTAAATAATCCATATCCTCTTGAATGACAATAAATTTCAACTTCCCCCCTGAGTGGCTTTAAAACCAGTATGGTCATTAATGGCCAAGATACTTTTATGTATTTAAGGATAACATCAACTAAGAATCTCTAAAAAATACAGATGATTCTTCATCGATGAAGAACCTTGAATACATATAAAAGATTCTCTGAATTTCCTACATATCATTCACTGATTGTCACACTAAAGGAAATCACATTTTATATTTGGTAATGTAATAAGGAATCATGAACATAACTTAAATATATAAACAGAGTCACGAAGTAGAAAATAATTCCCATCTAAAAGTTGTGATGAGTCCGACCTCCCATCCTCTCGACCAATGGAAGTTCCTAAGACTCATTAGTCCACAACTGATGAGCACCTACCTTTGGAAAGTAGGTCCGAATGGATATGGAATCATTGGATATTTCCAGTTCTACGAACAAACCCATTAGAAACCGATTGGAATAATTGATCCTTGAATCAACGAGGTCATCCCCAATTCCAGTGGAAACAACATGATATCATTCAGGATATGAATAAGATATATCACATCTATAACAAATATAAATCACATAACAACTAATATAAAAAAACGATTTCATTAACACCCGAAACGACGATAATACTAAGTTATTATTAACATAGCAATGTTAAAAGATCATATATGATATCATATTAATGTATATGATTCATGTATAATTTAATAACAGTTATTTAACCATTATACGGGAGATTCACCTATCCTTGACCAAGGAAAAGTACATGGTAAGGGTTAATTTCACAATCTCATTATTATCTGAGGTTGTTTTTACGTAAGTATCTAATGGGACCTCATTATCATCCACACCCATGTTTCTTACAAATTTATTCCAAATTTTTTTTACTATTTACTAGTATATGGGTTAAATTTATTTATACCCTTGTTTGACTTTTTATATATAATTGTTCGAAAGGAATATTTCTGTCATTTTCCTAATAAGGTACTTTATGACCTTTCCGAAAAAATTATGGTAATAATGTTTTTTTAACTTATACAGTGTGTGAGGATATTTTTGGTCGTTATAACATCATCGAAGATTCTCTTAAAATATTATATAAATATTTCCAAAATATATGTTTTCTTTTATAATTATATGGATTTTAAATGATTTCAATATAGACAGAGATATTTCTCTAAAAAATGTTTTAATTTCATCTGTGTCAATATCCTTTGATGGATTTTAAGTTTATTTGAAGTTGATTTATTATGATACAATAATTATCATATTGTATTGATGGTTTTGTGATATGTTTGACTATGGATGTTCTCTTTTATACCATTCATGGTTTATGGTTAAATTAGTGACATTTTTTATGATAGTTTTAATACAAATTTTTATGTTATATTTCAAAATTTTCATATGAGGAATGTATTGGACTTAGTAAGTTACTGGTAGAGCTCACTATAGCTCCTCGATGCAATGGTATGTCTCAGGAGACAACTAGACGTGCAGTTGGCCGAGTCATTTCCTAATTTGATATATTGTTTTTGTAGAGGCCTTAATCATTGTTGAACGTCTTGGCCGAGGACTTGACAAAATGTTTCAGAATGTCTGGCATTATACATTCCCACATTATGAAAATAATATTTAACGTTCATGTGGTCATTTGACTATTTGAATACCAATGATTATTTTTTATTATGGAATTATTTACTCTACTCATATTCCTTCCATAATAGTATTCATGTTTATTATTGGTAAATTCTTTTGGCTTCAATTATTCCCCATGCTTAATATTTATGTTATCTTCTGCTGTATTGCTTACCCTTACTGAGCATTTGACCTCACCACTTTCTTATGTTTCATTTTCCCAGGATATGAAGTTGTTAGATTTGAGTGACTTTCATGAATAATCTAAGAGTATTGGATGTTTCTAATGGAATAAATTGTTGTTGTATTTATTTTCAAGTTGTAAAGTTGATCTTATGTATAAATCCTGCTAACAATAATACTAAACCAATTAGTCTTTTAAGGCATGTTTTCTTTGAGATCATGCCAATGTTATGTAATAAGGCACCGACTCTAGGTAACTAGGGTCGGGGCATTTCAGTTAGTATCAGAGGAAGTTTATTACAAGATATAGAAACTATATTTAGATAAATATGATTAGAGCAAATAGCCCAAAGATAGACTTTTAATATTAGTGTAGAAGAACATCGTAGAATTTTGATTTTATAGAGATTTAGTGAGTTTTCCAAGAAATAGATCCTTGTGTGGATACAAGTAGGTAGAGGCGGCTCTGAAACATATGTACCTTAGGGTAATACCAGAAAACAACTCTTTGAGAAAGACTCGAACGAGAACAGGTGCATGACAATGGGCCTTGCTACACTCTTGGTTACGACACTCCTAGGGGCTATGATTAGTATAATTCTCATTTTCATTACAAATAATTATGAATGATTTACGAGTATATAACTCCTAAAAGAAAATATTTTTTATGATTATGGATTATATCCATAAATTGTTCAATTTACATTAGGTATTTTACAAGTTTGGAATTATTCATCGCAATTCATAAACTGACCTAGTGTATTCCATTGTATAATAATGACACCCATTAGAAGGAATGTAAACTCCAGTAATACGTATGGTCTAAATAGTAAGAAGGATCATATCATTCATAGTGTTAATCCAATATTTAGGAGGGAAATAGTCTCCCATGTAATGTCAATATATGAAGAAATAGTATCATGTGTTATTAAGATAAGTAAAGAATTCTTAGAGTCATATTGCTTCGAAAGGAAGAAAGTGAAGAAAAGGATTGAAGAGAGATAAATGGATAAAGGGAAGAGGGAAAATAATGATTTTACCATATGTGATAGCTGTGGAAATAATCATCTTGGTAAATTCTTGAGGGGAATGGGAGTTTGTTAAAAGTGTGGAGAAAAAAGACACCAAGTACGTGATTGCAAGGGTAAGAAAAAAAATTCAAATTTACAATGCTTCAACTGTAAGGAGTTGGGACACTACGCAAATCAATGTCCAAATCATTAGAGTACACCCAAAATGCTGTTATTATATAGTAATAAAGCTGTGATAATACCCAACCAAAGGGCGACAAGGGTGTATCACCTACCACTCACCCACGTGATGTCCTGAATTGAATAATGTAGTTTTTTTAAGTTCTTGTAGATGAATTATAAATTCATTTTGGGAACCCTATACGAATAAAATAAATAGAATATTTTTTTAGTTCTGTTATCATTTAGAGTGAAAGATGAGTTTATTGTAGAAATTATTTAAAAGATGGAACACTACTTGTCAAGTATATATTTTTTTCTTTTCTTATTCTATGAAAAAATTTATTCCTAAAAATTAGGTAAGGGATCTTAAAACTAAAAATGTGTTATCCTAATACCTCATGTTTTGTTGAACTGATGATATTTTTATTCATCATAGATTGATGTCTTTGAGGCCCTCAATTCTAAAATTGTTTGTGACTGATGACATCAATCACTCCCTATAAATACTTATATATTCCCTCAAATTATGTGTCTCTAATTTACACCAATGTTCTCATAATCGAGATCATAATTTTTTTGTGACATTTTCATTCCCCATTACCTCTTATTAAGACTAAATTTTATTAACCCAATTTCTAATGTGGGTTTTCCCACAATGGTATTTTCTATTATCATCCATTAATTCTAGAAGAACAATTTCAAATTTCAAGGACAAAATTTATTGAAGGAGGGAAGAATGTAACACCCCACGATTTCATAGTACGTTATCTCTTCAATGTAATTCATTAACTTGCACTACACGCAACACTAAGTTGAAGCGCACTGCGACTTACCAAACTAGTCCTTCAAAAGTGGTTATGAATAGTATTAAATGAAATTTGATCTTTATATAATACTTATAATTTTAGAATCCATATTATGAGTTTCTTAGAAATAATGTAAGAAAAAGTTTATTTTTTCAGATACAGGAAATATTTTTCAAGAAATTCAATTTTACGACCTTCTAATGGAAAACCCGTTTTAAATCCAATATTTGAAACTTTTAAATATTAAATTTGACAAAATAAACTTCTTTTATAGAGTTGGGACATAATAATTTTGTTTCAATAAATTTTTGGTGTTTTTCTGATAAATTCTATATTTGGGTGAATAATGAAAAATACGATATTTTATTTGAAAAAAAACTTTCTTAATCAAAACAATATATAGTACTAAATTATAAATTTTTATAGTTTGGAATTATAATTGAATTATATTTTTACCATTTAATCCAATGATGGTCATTATATGTAATTTAACTTTGAAATTGGACAGAAACAAGTGTCAATATTTTTATAGTTTTTATTTCATAAATATATGCTTGTTGGTTTTGACAACGAGAATTAATTTAAAATTAATTAATGAAACTTTTATTACTTTAAATTGTTAAAATAGAAATAATTTTTGAATTGGGAATATCAAAATTATCTTAGGGTGAATTTTTAGTATTTTTCTGAAAACATTCAATTTTTGATGAATAGTGAAAAACACTAAAGTATTGTTTAAAACCGACTTTTTATTTAAATAATTATTTATTTTATTTAAATTTATTGTAAGTAAAAATTGATACCTAATACCTATATATGTTCAATTTAATTCATTGGAGTCATTTTATAATAATTTTAGATATATAAAAATATTATCGTACTTTTTACAGTCTTTTACCCACATTCTAGGAGCATTTGCAAATTTGTATAAAACATAATTTTACCGGTTATGTGAATTGAATTTCAAAAATAAGAGAGGAATGGTTGATATTTGTAAGTAATGTGGTTCAATATGATTAAAACAATTTTTGGTGAATAGTAACTTTTGACTTTTATTTACTGCGGTTAAAGGTAAATAGGGTAATTCATGTTCAAAATAATATTATAATAATACAAAATTACCATAACACTTGTCCTAACCTTATTGGATGAGTCATCGAAAACCATGTTCATCCATGGGTCTATTTTGGGACCCCATTGAATCACTTATATATAATAATGACACTTTATTTTAATAAAATTATAGTAATGGAAAAAATGACACAAACAAATATCTTTTAGTAAATAAATTTTAACATGAGGTTATATATGTCATCATTTCGACTATAAATATTAATTTGAATTATAAAAAGATTTCCTACATAATTTTATTTTAATTATATTTTTTAGAAATTAAATAATTTAATTTATATTTGACAAAATGATGATGTAGTAATTATCTTTTTAATGAAATATTAAAATAACTGATATTATAAATATACAAATAAATTTAATTTGAGATTTTTAATGAATTAAACTAATTTTATAGGTTAATATGAAATTTTAGGGATGATTTAATTATTTTTTTATCTAAGTAATAATTATTTTATGAATTTAACAAAAACAAAATATAAAATAGTGTCAAAATTGACATAAAAGTGTTTTTAAAACAAATATTATATTATTAATTGATATTCTATTCCTACAAATCTATGGTTCAGTAAAAGGTCTTAAATAATATTATATATTTCATCACTGAACCATTTGAGGTTCTCTTGGAGGTATATAGTAATTTTAATAATGATATAATATAAAAATACAATGAGACATTGTAAAGGCCAATCTATTTAACTAAGAGTGAAATCTACCAGGAAAGTCAATCAGAGGCAAGCCTCGGACTATTTATTAAATAAAAGAAAACCAGTAAGCCAGTACACCAGGGTGACATCATAAATACATATCAAATCAGTCTGACCCAACACCACCCCCATGATATATTTCATCCTCTGCAGGAGCCGATTCCCATTCTGAGCTGTCATAATGTCGCCAGACCTTGGCGTACTTCCTTCTAAGGTTTAACTTCTCCAAAGAGAGAAATTCCTTAGAAGACCACGCAACCCAGCCTTCCCCACCAATGGATGACCTGGTAGCCATTGTCTTTGGAATATAAGAATAGTCCCTCCTCGGCCTTCCTCGTGGTGGGGCAGTCATCACTTCCTCATTCCCAGGCTCCTTACTTTTCTCACCCCGGACAACATCGCTATAGGAAGCCCGGACCATTCCACCATGAATTTCTTTATCACTCTCAAGACAATACCCCCACTTTCCATAAATGTGTAATGCACGGAAACCTTCCTCCATACCCTGTTCCTGTAGAGATTGAGTGTTAGAGTCATGTATGTCAAGACATTGCGGATTATCCACAAACTCAAAGCCAACATTTGTCCTCTGTTCCACAAGAGAACCGTCCGCAACAGCCTCCTAGGAAATGCTTCCATTAGCATTGACCGAAACATCAGTCTCAGTGATAGAGGCCTTCCCATTCTCCAACACCTATAGACAAAATCTATTAGATCCAAGAACATGAGTAGTAACACCAGCCTCCTGCCCTTGTATTGGTCCAAGAATGTCACCAGGCCCCACAAGGCCTTGCTCCTCCAAGATTTTTTCACCCACAGACACAGGTCTATCACAGTCCAGCACTATGTCATCCATCACCAAACCAAAAAAGCGGTTGAGTGTTTATCGACCCATAACCACCTTAACCTTTATATAATACATTTTTGAGCAATTAGAAACCGAAAATGATTTTATTATAAAATAATATTTCTAGCTATTCCTTAGGTGCCCCTCACACCTCTTATAAAAGGGCACTCCTCCTTCTCTCTAATTCACAACTTCAAAGCCATTTTTCTCTACCAAACCCTTCCCAAATACCCTCACAACTGTCCTCCCTTCATCCTGGAGGCCTTCCTTTAGTCTGAAATCCATCCTATGGAACTCGTTTGATAAAATAAAAAGGAATAACCCGAAGAAGAGGCAAATATTTCATCACCTCTTTCAAGTTCCTATCTTCTTCCAATTCCTCGTTATTTTTCGTTTCCATTCTAAAATAATAACTCCAGTATCTTATATATAATGTGATGTTATTAGAAATATGTTACATCCTTATTCATTATTGTGTCTATCTTTTGAATGACATGTCACCATATGTGCGTATGTATGGCTTACCGTCTCCACGTCGTGGTGTAACTGTTATTCAAAACATTATTATTTGGATTGGTATAATAATTATGTGTAATTGATGTAAATAATAAATATAACATGATAATGATTCCGTATATATTATATAAAATCCAATTATAAATTATTTTAATATCAAAATAATGAAATTTCCCTTATGCGTACGAATAGATTACCCTCCCTACAAACACAATGAGATTCATTCCCCATCGTATCAATTCAAGACTAATTTTAATTTTATGATTAAAAATAATGTTTGAAGACTTTATATAATTATGTATATGAACAAGATACACCCCATTCATAACAAATATGACTCACATAACAATGAATATAAAGGAAAATGAATCCATTAACACCCGGAACAACGATAATTCTAAGATATTATTAACAAATAAATTCTAAAAGATCATATATGATATCATATTAATGTATATTATTCTTATATAATTTAATAACAATTATTTCACCATTATACAGGAGTTTAACCTACCATAAACCAAGGAAAATTACATGGTAAGATTTAATTTCACAATCTCTTTTTATTCGAGGTTGTTTTTACGTAAGTATCTAATGGGACCTCTTTGTCATCCACATCCATGTTTCTTAAAAATGTATTCCAAAACATTTTTACCATTTACTAAAATAAGGGTTAAAGACATTTATACCCTTTTTTGACTTTTTATAAAAACTTGTGAAAGAAATCATTCCGTCGTTTTCCAAAACAGTTACCTTATGACCTTTTCGTCAAAATTAAAGTAAGAATGTATTTTAACTTATACGGCGGGTGCAGCTATTTTCTGCCATTATAACATCGTCAAAGCATCCATTACAAGATTATAAGAATATTTTCAAAATAAATTTTTTCATTTTTAAATATATGACTTTTAAATTTTTTCAAAATGGACAGAGATATTTCTCTAAAAAAATGTTCTGATTTCATCAATGTCAATATCCTTTGATGGATTTTAAGTATATTTGAAGTTAATTTTTTATGATACAAAACATCCATATTGTATTGAAGGTTTAGTGATATGTATGACTGTGGATGTGCTATTTATATACCATTCATGGTTTATTTTTAATGTATTGACATTTTGTATGCTAGTTTTAATGTGAATGTTTAGGTTATATTTCATCATTTTCATATGAGGAATGTATTGGACTTAGTAAGTGATGGGTGGAGCCAGCTATAGCTCCTACATGAATCAGTAGGTATCATGAGACAACTAGACATGGAATTGGTCGAGGCCTTTACCAATTTGATATATGGCTTTGGCAGAGGCCTTAATCATTGTTAGATGTCTTGGATGAGGACTTGAAAAAAAGTTTCAGAATGTCCGACATTATACATTCCCTCATTAATAAAATAATATTGGTGGTTCAAGTGGTCATTTGACTAGTATAATACCCATGATTATGTTTCATTATGGAATTTTTTTACACATCTCAAATTCCTTCAATAATAGTATTCATGTTTATTATTTGTAAAGGCATGTGGTTTAAATTATTCACAATGATTAATATATTTGTTATCATCCACTGTACTTCTTACCCTTACTGAGTGTTTGAGATCACCCATTTCTTATGTTTCATTTTACAAGGATATGAATAAGTTAGTTATGAGTGACTTGCAGGAATAATAAAGGATGATTGGATCTTTCTAATGGACTGGATTACTTTTGTATTTCTTTTCATGTTATAAATTTGAACTTATGTATGAACCGTGTTTCAAATAATACTAAACTAATTGGTCTTTCAAGACATGATTTTCTTATGACAATTCCAATGATATGTTACAATACACTCACTCTAGGTAACTAGGGTCAGGGCGTTACACACACACACACATACACACTAACACACACACATATATATTCTGAAACAATTTTGTATAATTCTGAATATCTAATATTTTAATATATATTTAGAATATATATATTAAAAGTTGGACATATGAATTCAGAATATATATGCTATGATCGAAAGGTATATAAGAATAAAATATATTATGTAATGAAAAAATATATAGAAGAATATTGTTTCCATATAGAATAATAGAATAACTAAAATTTAAATAGAATAAATAATTTCTGACATTTTTAATAACACATAACTTTTTCAGGAAAATTCCTTGCATTAGCTATTAAAAAAAATTAATTCATTACAAATATGATCATTTTAAAAAATTTCATATAAATATTGTTATTTATATTAAATTAACAATTATAGCTATTAAAAAATAGAAATATCAAGTGATATTTTAGTGTGAATTCATATTTACTCTATATATTTAAACACCATACTATACATGACACATTAAATTGAAATGTAAATTAATATTAACCTAATAGAATATTTATATTGAATCCTAATATTATCAATAGAATTATCTTTAATTAATCAATATTCTATATATGAATGAATCTGGATATTGTTTAATGTTAATGAATGTAGTAACACTAATGATATTCTGTATTGTAAACATTACAACTAAGACTATTCGATGACAACTATAATTTGTTTGTAGTTTAAAATGATATGGTAATGAATTTGATGTTGTATGTAAATGATTAATATGGAATAGAAATGTCAGTAAAAAAATATAAATTGCTGTAAAATAATGGTATAATATTACAAAAAATATAAAATAAAAACATGTGGATGTGTGAGATTTTTTTTACAGAAGGAACAAACCATTCTTTAAACTTTTCCCTCTAACTTATTTCATTGTAATTAGAATAATTTTCTAAGATATTGGATAATCTTTTAATATGATAGTATGTTAAATTAAAATAAAATCAATTTAAAAAAATAAAATAAAAAATAAAATAAAATGATACTAGGTGTAAAAATAGAATTGAACTTTGATAAAAGCAACATAGATTTTAAATGAAAAAAATAAATAACTATATTAAAAAGTAATTGAAATAAATTTAATTATCAATCTCTATTGTTATAGTATTTCATTAATCAAATATAGACTATACATTTGTTACAATTAAATTCTTAACAGTGGAATTATACTGATTTTTGTATGATCTGGGGAAAACGTAATCTAGTGTGAGTTATTAAATATCAATAAATTAATGTTTAAAATATCGAAGAAAAATTTTAAATGTGCATCATAGATTAGATTCTAATTTTTTAAATTACTTCATTAGACAAACACATGTATTAGATTAAATTTTAGGGCTTCACTAGTGGGTATAAGAAAGCTCCCAATATAGTAATAATTTTTTAAATTTACCCTATATAAATAAAGAGAACATCCATTTTTGAAGAGTTAACAATTCTCCCACACCACATTTATATATAAGATAAAATTCTGTTGTAAACGTGCATAAAAGGAATATTTTTTCCCAAATACATAGTTTTATCATTAAAAATAACGGATATGATGTACTCGGGTGGAGTATCAAATTCAAGCATTTTGGTTTTACTAAATGAACCACACAATGAAACCATGTTGAATATTTTACTTTTTATCATCAATTAAATCATCAAACTGTAACATAGTGAAACATTACGTGAAATACTGTGGTGATTCATTGATATTAAAATTGATCCGTTCATAGTAAATTTTTATTTAGTGTGAATATAATGTAATAGTGAAACTAAAAAATTATTGAATAATGTAGTGGGGTTAAAATGTATTAGATAAACTAATTTAGAGAAATATACATTTATTTCAATATGTGTTAAGGGGAATAATGGATTTCACCATGAGTAATATACAATGATTAATATATAATATAAAATATTAAAAATTAATAATACATGAAGAATTAAAAGATTAGTTTAATGTTGAATATATAAATAATAAATAAGGCCATATCATCTTCATCATCATTGTTCAATAAATTATCAAAATTTCATAATAATTTATTATTGAAATTTAGATATTTCACATTAGTCGGTAAATTATTAACATTGAAATAACAAAAAAAATTATTAGAAAATAATGTAAATGATTTAGAAAAATATGGGTTCTCAAAAACTATTTACTTTGATCGAGGATGATCATAAACCATCGAGGAAAGTATTCTTCACTATCTAGTATTAATATTTTCAATGGTTTTGAAAAAAAACTATGTTTATTGATATGAACAGATAATGATAAAATTGGGACATCCCATTTTCTACCATTTATATTCATGGTATTTTATAATAATTCAAGATGATATTTGAATACAAGGATTGGAGTTTTTACAACATCAATAATGTGTAATTGGTTATTTTCATGTTATAAAATATATTTAGTAGATAAACCTATTATATGGGTGGAAACATTCATCAACACATAGTTAATAAAAAATAATATTTTATAATATAGTACCCATAATATGTTTATAGAATGATAAATTAAATAACAATATAACTAAAATAGTTTATTTTCACTTATTCAAATTTAACTTCCATCACATACATCTATATTTCCAACATCTATTTTTTTGTAATAGAAGTAGATGGTGATGTAGTATTTTCAAGTAGGCATCTGAATTTATTCATATAATTATTAGGTAAAGGATTATGATGTCATACAAATATATTATTCATAGTTTAATTTAAAATAATGAAAAATACATTATTTATAGTCATTCGTGATGCTGTTAAATTGAATTCAAAATTTTGAAAGAATAATATTGTGAAAAATATAGCTAAACAATACATCAATATAGAAAAAAATTATTAAAATTATTATGTAATCTGCATACAATTTTTTTTACATCACAAAAGGGATCGAAATAATCACTCTCAATTTTATTAAAAACCTTGGATATAGGGTTGATTTAAAATTCCTTTCTCATTTTGTTGACATCATTGATTTAATAAAAAAATATTGGTTCCCAAAATAGAAGAGTAACATAGTAACAAATAATTCAAAAAATTGATATTTTGGAATAATAAATTTATAAATTAATTTACCTATGAAATAAAGTATTTAAGTACAATTGTGAATAATTTTCGACTATTTTAATACATATAATTTTATTCTTCTATGATTCCATGAAGCGTGTTATCTACTTTTTTATATTTGAAATATCATTTTCATGGGATGACATGAATAGTTAAATAACATCTTAATCAAATATGTCAAGGTCAATTTCTAAAAAAATCTATGAAATTCATGTGTATAATATTAAAATAATAAGTATTGAAATAGAGATTTAGTTCGGAATAAGAATTAAATCAATATTTCATTAATTTTATATATGGAAATGCATAGACTATATTACAATATATGACTAATCTGTAAGAATAGAACATGTTAAATTTATAGTGTTATATAGAGCAATATGTACTCTATAAATTTTTTAAATCATAGTTAATTAAATATCATTGTTAAGGGCCATAAAAGAAATGTGATTCAAAATAATAGAACCACCAAAGGTTTTGGAGAATATTTTTAAAGGAAATTGGAAGATTAAATAAACCTTTTTTGGTTTTTAGCCCTTTATTAAATAGTTATATTATATAAAATATGAAAAAATTATAACCTCATAGCAATTATAAAGAAAATTAGTAGAATATAGTTATAGAGTTTATTTATTGTATACGGTTAGTGAAGAAAAATGTAATATATAGAAATCATTACATCAAAATTAGAGGGTAAAGTTAACCATTATTATTATATAATGACGTTGAAGGAATGTAAATGAAATATAATAATTTTACAATAAATGTTATGATTTAGCCGCCATATAAGATCATATTTAGTAGTAGTTTCCAGTTTTTTTAATTATAACCGTTCATAAAACATAGAATATGAAAATTGGGTATAGTTTCATGTGTTTAATTTAGATCAAAATGAATATAAATAGTACTATGAAGATGAGGATTGATATAAACTAAAGGTGAAATGAAGGAGAAGATTGAAGATGATATAAATAGTGGAATATTTTTTATTAGGGTGTATCAAAATGGAATATTCCAATTGAGAAGTATGATGAATAAATGGAAATTGAAATAAAAGGTGAAAAGGGTATGATTGATTTCATCATTGGGACTGTCGAGGAGATTATGTTTTACTAATAGTAAATAAAATGAAAATATAAAAGCGAAGAACAGAATTTCATCTAATGAGGAGGCCACAAATAGGTGTCAGTCTCTCTATATGAGACTTGTGTAAAGGTACAAACAATTTTAACTATATTTATTTGATTTTTTAGAATGATTATATAAATAAATTTTATATTTTGTGGAAAAACTTTTTTTAAAAAAAATTTATTTATTATTATGATGATTTTAAATAATATTGAGTTATAGATATATTTTATTTGTACACGTTTAAAAAAAATGATATAACTGATTTTATGAAGAAGTATTCATTTAATTATCAAAATAAAAAAAAATTATTCCTTATCCATTATTTGAATATAATTTATTTTTACCTCATTATAATAGGTTGTGGGTATAATCCCATGATTGGGGATATCATAGTAGGGATTTTTATCAATATAATGTAGTATAAAATATATATCAATATTAAGAATATTAGATTTTTTTTAATTAAGATTTATTATAGTTTTTTCATATATTAATCAATCATTATATGACCACCATTTAACGGACTTAGTAGTTTTCATTAATAATGTTGTCTAGATTTTTAATGTGTATTTTAGGATTCTCTTATGAACAATGTTGAAAAATACACCCATTATATATACTAGTCTATGTTATGCAAAACAACTTATTGTGAAGAATATGATAATACAATCTAGTGTACCATATATACATTGTGATCCATCTTAGTCGGTCCTAATAAAGCGTGTTCTATCATGATCACCTTCCTACTACCAATATACTCAAAACTCCACAAGTATGACATCGGCCACTAAAATAAACATACTCTAAGAGAGACCCATGAACCCCAAAGTGTACCATAACCATCACCTCAATGAATAATTGAAAATAAAGTAATAATAGAGTATTATATATCTACATATATATAGTGGCATATACACCAATATAAGGACCCCCACTTTGATATAGGCTCCCTTAATACATTAGAGTAGTTTGAGGTTAGCTAAAGTTACATGGTCTCCCGGATGCATTACCCATAACACATGTTTGTTGAGGTGTTATTATCATTAACTATTTTAGTGATATTTCAATAAATAAATATGTTAAAACCATTAATATATAGCTAATGATATATCATTTATAATATGTGCAAATATCCCTTGCATTATCCCATTAAAATATATCAATATATCATTATCATTGATATGCATATTTCAGGGTATGACTCAGGAGATATCATATAGTATGATATACCTAGTTTTTTTCATATATAATAATATAAAAATTTGAATAAAATAATATAATTTCATAATCCAAAACATCATTACTAGTTGTTATTCCATTCCAACTCTTTTGGAGATGGTTTATCAAGCACACATCATTTTTGAATAAATACTTTTTCTTAATTTTAAAAATTATTCTTAGACCTAACAATGCGACTATATCACCCTCAAAATATTGGAAAAGAAATATTATATCCCAATTACATATATGTAAACAAAGAGTTTCCTATATAAAAAACATTGTTACTGAAGCTATAATGTGGTGTGATGTGATCTCAGTCAAACATAATCATATATCCATATGAATAGGTACAAAATAATATTTATCATATACATCATATATATTCCTATTAAATCCCTTTTTTATAACAGATATTCACTACTAGACATGGAACATTTCAATATAGTATATGAAAACTCATATATTCATGATACCATGATATAGACCAACCAATTTTCAATGAATATGTCACATGTCTGTCATCCATGTAGCTAATGAAAACACTTATCACACAACTTAGTGTGTCCATGATCTTTCTAACTATAATTTTCTAATAGTCTTAGTCACAATTTGTTCTCATTCTATGGGAAAATCCCATCATATTTATGATCCAACCATAAAATGATCAACTATATACTCTATTCCCCATATAATTAGCTATGATTCGGATCTTAATTATAAAAAGTATCAAATATTGAAGGTTTTAATTCTTGGTATCTCACTAAAAATATAGTAATTAAAATTTTCAATAAGAATACAACCATATGTAACTCATGATCCCAGGACATTCCGTGAGATATAATTTGGTACTTCCACCTTAATAGCAAGTATTTACTCTTTTCACAATGATAATTTTATTAATATCTCATATAAGATCATTTTATCATATAATAAACTCTATTATCTCTGATATTATAGTATATTTACAACACAATATAGTTCATGATGATCATCTATTAAAGGAAACTCGTGGTTACATTTTTCTGAGGATAATTATCATTTTCTATACAGAAATATTTTTGACCAATATAAAAGTATTATAAAGAGAATATTTCTTTTTGTAATACATGATACATTTATATAATTAAACTCCTTTTTAAAATTTAAATATATATAAATTCCCAACTTAAATATCATATACAATAGACTAAAAAATCAACCTTATGTTTAAAACACTTCCTTGGGTTTTAATGATCTCATTACACCTCTATAAAAATTATTCCACATCTTTATGTGGGAATCTGATAAAACCATCCCACTCAACTCTATTGTAAGAATAATTTATGAATTATTCATGTTAGAGAAATGGTGAGACTTAGGAAATATATTTCTAGTGTTCAAATCCTTGAATATATTTATATTTCTAAACTTCATAAAAACAATATTTTATGATACTAATTGATTTTTTCAACATTTTCCCCTTTAATAATATATCATCATAGTTCATATAACCCTTTCCATCATATATGTTTCTTGAAAACTATTGGAAAATATTTTAACACTTCATGAACCAAGGGATATTACTATGAGGTAACTGCCATGGGTGGAGATATCGGTGGTTATAGACTACTTATAACCATGGGAAAACGTACTTGTGGATATAGGGTATCCAAAATACACATGAAAAAAGTACTTGAGGATATAGGGGAGCCTATAGAGAAAGGTGAATCTTCTTATGGATATAGGGGACTTTTTATTTCTTACGGGACTTTCTTTTCTACAAATTTACATGGAGGAAAAGTATTTTATTATAAAAATATACTTTAGAGAAAGGTAAAAAATTCCATCTATTGTAACCATTTTTTCAGAGCATATATCCGTGGAAAAATGCGCTCATTGTTATAAAATTTACCTGGGCAACCTATTTCAATAGTAGAAATACCCACTGCTAACCATCATATTTCCATGATAAAAAAAATTCAATTCGATATATAATTATATGTAGATCCAATAGAACATGGTACTAGATAATATGAGTACAACTCTATATTATAAAAAAATAACACACACACATATATATATATATATCCTTGTATATTAATAATGTTAAATCAGGTCACATAGTTGGTTCCAAGTAAAAACATTTTTACTAGCCATGTGCTCAAAACCAACAAGTTTATAAATTTCACAATTGTATCAATTAAAGTGTGTGTATAAACATATTACATGAATAAATTAAAAAAATACCTCCTTATATTTGTGGTATAGTACAATTCAGTTAAATCATGAACAATGGGTTCAAAACCTATTGTTTTCTTTTTTTTCCAGAGACTTTATATATATGAATATAAATGGAATTATGGGTATAAAATTATAATAGAACATATAATAAAGGGAGAGATGATTGGTCAAATGTGGGAATACATATTAATTTAAATCTCCACCATGGTAAAATTTATTTTCTCCAATTATGTATTCCCCCATTCAAATTGATCACTGAAAGAGTTGTTACCCTGGTGTCTTCCATCCATCTGACCAAGATGATATGTATTGGGGATATATCTATCGGATTTTCTCATGGATATATCCATAATATCCCATAGATGTAATTTTTTGTCTATATCCCTAGAAATATTAGACATTAACGTCTTACCTGTTGTTATAACCTATAACCACTAATATTTAGACTATATCCATTGACATCTCCCATGACAATATCCTTTTATTCTACCAGTGTAACAATTTACATTACTGATTTATTAAAACATATTAAACTACCTAGGGATAAAATGTTATTTTCACCATAAATATTTGTCTTCAAAGTACAATATTTAATAAAATTGAGAAGCATAATGCTTAAATATTCTCCATGTAGTCTCATGTATACTATCTTCTTTTATGAATATCATGTTAAGATACCCGAACTCTATAAAGTTAGGTAAATAATTTCTTTATTTATTTTTAGTAAAAATATTTATGAAATAAACTATTTTTTTGTATTATATATGTTATTTATATAGATAGTATAATTTTCAATAAAAGAAATTATTTTTTATCATTGGCCACAAATGGTGGTGGAATTTCAATTCCTCATACCAAATATCAAGAAATACTCTTTTATACAGTATTAAACATTTTAATCCATGTCCTATTCCAAAACATGTCATAAGAAACTTTTTAGTAAAAATATATGTGTTTTGAATACATCATCATATATAATTTTTTATAACACTTCATTAATAAGAAACTTCTCCTATTATTTAAGAAACATTAAATGATGATAGTCATCCATTACATATATATATATATATCTTATCTTGGTATATTACGTAAAATTCATATCTTATAAATGTAAACTCATTTATCCATACTTTAAATGAAAAAATCAATTTATATCTAATTACCCTTCATTTTGAACCCATGTATGTTTATGACATTTGTAAATTACACACTTGATACCATGTACCCTTCAAAGCTGAAGAATTAATTTCAATAACACAGATATCCACCATGGAAATTCAATTGGGCTTCTCAATCCCCTTAAGTTATTCTGGACAAATCCATCCAATTAAATCATATATTTCCAACATTAATTTATTATTTAGGTTTTTTTGAAACATATTATCTATTAATCGAATCAATATAATTCTTCCCAATAAACATTTTTTCCTTGTCTGATCATTTACCACCATATGCTAAAAATAGTTCCAAAACATAGATATCACATTCCAAGTTCATTTTTTTAACCAATTGAAAAAATTGGTAAACATCTCTTAAATTCATTAACATTATGAGAACATTTAAATTGATGAAAACCAAATGAATTCCATAACTGGAAAGAGCATAAAAGGATATATCTAGTCTCTCCAAGTCATTCAGATTAACAATTATATCGACTATATGAGTGGAGTCTAAAATTAATTAATTATTTCAAAATATTTAGGTAATGCTTCTATACTCCCATAAGGATCAAATTTCACTTTTGGAACAATATAAGAAATCTATTATTTATGAAGTTGTTTGTCTAAGTAACTTCCCGACCCAGGTGCCACAAAATGATGCCCCGAGTTGGTTGGTTAAATGATTTCTTGCACATCTCCAGGCATTCCATCAACTAAAAACTAGATTCAAGGGTATAATATATAACATGGGGAGGTTATACCCTCATTATCATATAATAAAAAAATTATTAATTGATAATGAATATCTAAATGATAATTACCAATAACCAGTATATTATTATAATCATGAGAAAATAGTATCAAAAGATATACCAACACTAGAAAACAACATCCAAAAAAAAATTAGATCTTCCATTCAATAAATATTTCATGTTTCAAATATATAAAAATAATAATGACTCACAGGAAAACACCTAAGAGGGCCCCAAAACCATGTATGGTTCCCCCATCGATGCTCTATTCCAACTCAACCGTATACCATATAGATTTTAAAATATCATTTACTGTAATAAAGTAATTTATCTAGGATCTGATTAGGAATCTTGATTAGGGTGTGAGTACTACTCAGTAGGCCACCACAAAGAGTGTCTAAAACAATATCTAGGCTATAACAATGTGTGTGTTTTAAGAATAAAGCATAATAATAAAGTAAATATTTTTAAAAACAATTACCTCTTATTTAACCACATAAACCCCTTGGATATCGATGAAACATGAACCAATAATACCTTCTTCATCCCATGATGGTGTCTGAACCATATCACTTTGGAATCATAGTTCATTGTGTCATTGTCTTTCATTATTATTTTAAATCCAATTTCAAAATATAACTACATGGAATTCGAGTCCAATGCCAATATCATGGGGCCTATAGCATTATGTCTGGTACCACATAGATATTTAGATCACCAATACCTTTCATAAACCACATGGGTATTTGGATCATCAGTCCCATTCCTATATATTAATATTCACATGCACATATTGGGGAATAGAACGTCATTTATAGAACCCCAAGGTCATTTTAAACATTATTCCTTATATCACAACTCATTTATAAATAAATCACATATATCACATATATCATATTAATGAATTTTGATAATAATTCATGTTCTTATAAAACATTCTCACCCTAGGGCCCCATTTCAATTTATCACAACTATCATGGTTCATCACTTAAACCACGTGGAATAATAAGAACAATTCACTATTTAACCATGTACAAACACTTTATCTTATAATACAATATCCCTATAAGGAGAATCCAACCATACATTAATTCTCGATATAAACCAAATCATATTAACATTAATCATACAATTTCATAAACCCACAAATCATTAAATTCTATAATCCCATTATTCCTCCAATTTAATAATCCCATTGATAAAATAAGAATATTAATTTGAAAATGAAATTTCGCAATGTGTAAATTAAAATTTAATTAATTCATTCAATAAATTACAATAATGGCTATTGGAATTAGAAATTATACCACCTGCCTCAAGGTCTTTGATTGGAATTCTCCAAACAGGATCCCAAAATTTAAGTTGGACGATCAAGAAAACATCATCGTGGAAGATCTTGAACCGAAACCGAATACTAATATCAAATGGATTATGATAAAAGAAAACATAGATCTAAACCATATCCAATAGAGTAAAATTAATTCATATTCATATAAAATGTGGGATAGAAAAGAGACTAAACCAATTGGGGAAGAAATCACATACAAAAGAGTAGATGATCCTTCAAACAGATACTTGATTTTTAAATGAATGGGTTCTATGATACTTTGAATCATCTCACGCACTTCAATAATCATAGGAATAGGTTTATGGTTGATTGAGGGTAAATGTGGATTAATACCAAGGGGTTTGAAAAAATTTATTACTATTTTTAATAATTAAAACCCCGCACACAATTTCCTACGAGGGGTTCAAGGTTTTTCAAAAATTGTTCTTTAACTGTGCACCTCTCCACAGGGTTCCACAGATTCACCTATCTATGTGCATTATTTGGAAACTCATATAGCAACCTTGCAATTATTATCTATCTATGAACACACTATTTTTTTGGGTCAGTCCATGGTGTTGGAAACCTATGCGCTAACCGTGCACTACCCCACATTCGTCCAAATTTCTTCCAAATTCACCCAAAACAACCCTGAAACAAATCGCATAAAAATTATAACGAATATAAGGAATAAACAATCTCAAATTGAGCACAATAAATCTCTAGAAATTTTCGATATCTTACAATATCCCCAAATTTTAATATTTCATCCTCATGTTGCACTCCCAATCATCTCTAATTTTATGAGGTAAAAGTGTCAGGCCCCAAATCTCTCATGTCTTCTTCTCTCTCTCTCTCACATTTCCACCAAAACATTTCCATTATTACTTAATAATCGAACTATATACATGGTCTTTTGCTATTAAACATTCTCACTACGATTTATTACACAAATAAAATTCTCTTAAAATGACAAATAGGCCTCAATCACAACATCATTAACATCGGTCACATGAGAAGCCTCAAGGTGATACTGTGGAATCTATGACACCAAGAAAACATCATGAATATAAATGTACCTATGTGGAAGATCCAATAGGTATTACACCATATTGATTCTCTCTATAACCATAAAACTCCCACAAACATGGGTGCCAACTTTCCCTGCATATGTATCCTATAATGACCCAATTGTGGAGTTACCAGAAGGAATAAAAGATCTACAATAGTAAACTCAATGGGTCATAAAAATCGATCAGAATACAAATTTTTCCTACTATGATTGATAACCATATGTTTTAGAATCATCTGAACCTTCTCTAGAGTCACCATCCTGAGAATCAGTCCAAACAACTCAGACTCCCCTGTGTCCATCAAACATAGAGGTGACATTCATGTACTTTCATAAGGATCATTTTGTAGTTAAATCAGTATAATTTCTTTGTATATATTATTATTTTAAAACTCAAATAGTGAAAGATGATTCCCTTAAGACATACAAATTTTTTCTAGATAGGCTCATAGAATATACTTTGATACATGTACAGTATGTTTCGAATCCCAATTTTGTAGTGGGTGGAATGTCAATCATAGAAATACAAACATACCCAGTGCCTTTATCACTAAAATCTTGAATCATGAAGTGAAACTTGATTCCTAATTTTAAATGATTCTCTATGATTCCCAATATTGATAGAATCTATCTGAGGATTACATCTCCCCCATCAGACCCACTGTGATATTTCCCTAAATAGGAAAGACATGTTATTTTTTTAGTTAGTATAATATCACCCATGTAGCTTCACTATTATATGGATTCCTTGAAAGGACCACCAAAAAAATTCTTGGTAACATCAACCCACTTGAATTTTAGAATTTAAAAATGTTGTAGTAAACCACTGTGTCATTGATTCTGATACTTCACTTATTGATAGGGGTAGTATCATGTCACAAAACCTGAAATCACCTTTTTCATTCTCAGACCCCAATACAATCGAAGTAGGACATGGAAAATTTCGGTCAAACTAGGATGCACCACCCAAATCGAGGCATGAAACATGAACATAAACTCCACCATCATATTCAGTGTCATAACAACTCCATTCCGAAAATAGATGATATTATCCTCATCCAAGGACCCTTATGAAGGGGACCCACAATAATAAATTTTTTACCTCAAGATCGGTCGCTTTGGATCCTTATATTGACTCTCCCAGATCTAGTTGAAAAGTGTGTTCTCCACCGATACTGATATGAGGGTCATATGATTCTATCTCTCCAGAACCACACCATGCCTCTCAACCATCAATGTCATCATCTTCCACTTAGATCAATTCTCTTGAAGTACCTAATTCTATGTCTTCATACTCAAAACATCAGAAAAACTATTTTCCTTCTCAAACAAATATGTTAGATCAAAATTAAATGACTACATAATCTCAACCCACTATTACTAATAGAGATTCAAATCTCTCCATAAAAATACACCCTTTAATATTTTATGGTCAATATAGGTGGTAAAATTTTCTACCATCTTATAATGTCATTAAAACATTAAGGAATAATACACTGTAGTTAATTCAAGGGTGTGTGTTGGCTACATCTATTCTTGTTGCCTTAGAGAACACAAAATATCTTCTCAAATGGTCCAAGATATTATCTACACAGAGAAGAGGATACCATTTCTTCAATGTCATCTAGATCAACTTCTAGTAATCAACACATAAGCACAAATTTTTACCATCCTTAATATAAAACATAACTATGGAACCCCAAGGAGATATACATGTGCGCATAAAACATTAATCCATTTACTTCAAGAGCTGATTGATTTTTTCATAATGATTTTTTAGTGAAATTATGTACGGTGGATGGGAAACTAGTTAAGACCCAGGAATGATCTCAATAATAAATTCCACATCCCTCTCATGTGGAATCCATAAAAATTTCCATAGAAAAATCTCTTGAAACCAGTCCACTATAGGTAAAAATATATCATTCATCTTACCCCCTTTGTTAGAAAAAGACAAGAATCCTAGGTGGTAGGCTACCTTAATTTTTAATAAACTAAACTTTCATGGCCTTCTCGGATATCCCACTCTCCATGAGAAGCATAAATATCACCCTAAGGATATGTAAAGGTCACTATATTGCATTAGAAATCTATATGGGTTCAGTATGCTACTAATCTATCCATACACATAATCGTGTCAAACTGAAATAAAAAAATACTACCAAACCTCGAGAGAATACCCATTACATAAGCATATGTCTCTCAAATATACTAACAATTGTAGGTATGTCATCATAACCCCACTCAAACACTCTACCGTTAGACTGATATTATTCACATGCTGTGAAGATATAAAATTATGAGAGGCTCTTCTATCAAATAAGGCACTAGAAAGTGTAGAATTTATAGGAATAATACCTCTATCTATCGATGGACCAGCCCCGATTTACAAAAGTGTAGGTTGGACTACATGATACTATAATAACCCTCTTTCATATACTAATTTATTCTTTTTGAGAGATAAACCACACTCTTAATAGAAGAGATATTTCCTGATGTTCCTTGTACACTACCTCAACTTCCATGGCTGGTAGAACTCCAATATTCTGAATGATTTGGCTTAGAACACATCCTTCAAGTGTTCTAACCCTACCTGGATCCTCCATAACTACCCCAAGGTTGATGGTTTCTATAATACCAATTCATGTGGCCCATCTATCAATAATATCGACGCTCTAATGGTGGTTGGGGGTACTACCTATGAATGTGACCCATCCTACCACACAACTAACAGACCGCTCGAGTAATTTCATGAGTAACTGATCCATCAACCTGGGTACTCTTATTTCCACTACTGTTGTTAATATTCTCATAGTGACTCCTCTTACCATTATAATGAATACCTTTTTTCCATAATTTAGAATCCACTTCTCCTCCAATGGAATCTTCCTTCAGGATCCCCTTAGATATGTGATCCTAATTCAGTAGATCTCAAAACACATTCTGTCTAAATATGTTAATTAGAGCGTTAATACATCATTTAATCCAATCTTGAACATTTCTAACATTATTAGACTAATCCCTTCCAAATATAGGAAAAAGGAAAGATAAATTAGAGATTAATTCAGAATAGTTCCTCATGGACATTCTCCCCTCTGTCAGCCCTATAAATTCATCTTCCTTCTCCAGCCTAACAATATGATGGTAAAAGTGCTCATAAAACATATCTTAATTTTTTTCCTACTCCCAATTAATTAACTATCCATAATGAGTCTCGATGTCCCACCAATTATTTTTATCCTCTTAAAATAAAATAATCATGTTTAACTCTCATATAAGTTGGATTCTCTATGTGTTCAATGATTTTCTAGATAGACTTAATCCAGGACTAATCTACCTCAATTCCACCCACCATTGTGAATATCTAATGGAAATATAACAAGAACTCCCATTTCACATCAAAAAAAATTCATAGAATCCGCCCGGGGACTCTTCCCATCATCTATATAAATCAAGAGAATTTCTCATCAAACTTCTCTCTGACTCACTCTCCCAAAACAATCAGAGCCTTTGGTTTCTTTATAAGATGAAAATTTACATCCATTTAATCCAATAATCATATGATTAAGCATCATTGTCAAGGTATATTGCTATAAATACAAGAACCCTTCATTGAATTCAAAACACAGCATTATCACATTTACATTAGAGTGATTCTCATATATCCATAAAAATTCATCCCACATACCCATCCTAAACATGACCATATTGGAATAAACACTAACCTAAAACAACCCTCGTCAAGGTCATCAATTACATAGGGTAAACACATTCATTATTATTTTTTATCATTATAATCCCATTTATCCATTACATTTAAAACATATTAGAATCATTAATATTATCAATTTACTATTACTAAAATTTTCATTTTAATATCATAAGTAATGAAAAAAAAGCATTCAAACAACTCACCCAAACATTTTTTTTCTATGTGTTCCAAGAATTATGATTTTCACAATAATTCCTGAGTTCCTAAAATAATGTATGTCACAATAATTATTGAGTTACTAAAATTATGCATGTATACACAACTCATGTACCATACCGATCCATGAAAAAATATCATTAAACATTCATAACATACAAAAAGGGAATCAGTCGTGGTGAAATTACAACCAACTATAAAAATGATAATTAATAATAGTAATATCACCCTTATTGCTTGGATTTTACTCACATACCTAGGTTAGCTACTCATATAAAAGAGATATTGAACAAATACCATGGCATCCTAATCTTTTTTATATCATTCCCAAATTCTAAGACAATCAAAAAGAAAAATGTTCCCCCTTGATAACACTTCGTAATGTCCTGGCCTTGGTTCTACATATTGGTTCCCCAAGACAGTTGGTTACATGAACTCATGCATGCCTCCTCATACAATATATGTATCTGAATAGTAGTTAGGGTCTATTATAATGCATTGGGAGACTATACCCTCTTTATCAATGTATCCCAATAGCTAGATGGATAAGTAATTGAAAAATGATAAAACACAATAACAAGAATAATACCCAAAAAAGATAGTACAGTATCACTTAATAAACCAAAACAAGGAAAAAATATCAAATAAATAGTGTATCTTTCATGCCTTAAATGTGTAATGTGTCAATTGAAAAACCCAAATAAAGACACATTGGAAACTCCCAAGAGGGTCCTGACACCATTTCTGGTTCCCCAATCGATGATCCATTTTAAGTGAGCCGCCTATCAAAGGGGTCTTTCCATTATCCTATCTGAAAAACATGAGGACTATTGAGCTACCCATCTGGCTAGCCGAGTATGGTGTGAGTACAACATAGTATACCACCACCAAAACAATATAAAAAATATCAATTCTATAACTGTGTATTTATATGTTAAATGAATAAATTACAATAAAAAATTAATCATTGTTTCACATAAATTTATTTTTTATTTGACCACATAAAACCATAGGATCCCAATTATATCCAAAAAAATAATATCTTCTTCATCCAATTCTAGATTCTAAACCATATTACACATGGAATCACAATTCAGTATATCGTTGACTATCAATATTCATTTAAATGCAATTTCATAATATAACAACATTGAATTCCAGTCCAATTCTAATATTATAGATCGTAGAACGTCATTACTAGAACTATATGGGTATTTGGAGCATCCATCCTGATCCCACACCTCATGAGTATTTGGAGTATTAGTCATTTTCCCATACATTAATATTCAAATTCATGCATTAGAGCATAGAACATCACGTATAGCACCACGTGGATATTTGGAGAATCAATCCTTATCCCACAACTCCCTAAAAACAATTATCAATATATCATATAGACCACAAATATCAAATTAATCAAGGTCAAGGATCATTATACTTATTATAAAACATTCTCATCCTTGTGTAAAATTTCAATTCACCAAAACAATTACGGTTCTTCACTTAAATCATAATTAATAATGTGAAAAATAAACCATTAATAAATCTATCAACATTTGATCATATAATCCATTAAACCTTAAAGGATAATCAAACAATACCTTGTTTACCATTATTAACCTAGTCATAATCAGATTAATCAACCCATTTCATAAACTCACTAATCTCCCAATTGCATTATCCTATTATATAACCAATTTTATAATCCCATTGCTCAATTAATTAATTCAAATCCAAAAATTAAATTTCCCAATGTGAAAATTAAAATGGAGAAGATACATGAAGATAATTATAATCAAGACTATGTTATTTGTAAATTAGACCACATATCTCAAGAACATTTATGAAAATTCACTGACCGAAGATCCCAAAATTTAAGAGGAACAATCAAGAACCGAAGAAGTATAAAATATAGTGCCAAAACGTATGATCATGATCATATAGATTGTGATCCATCAAAATCTTGATCAAAACCATTTCTAATGGATGATAATTCAATCTTTTTCATCAATGAAGTCAGACATGAGATAGGGGAAACCAAACATGGAAGAAATACTTACTAATAGGGATTCAATCAATCAAGATGACCCTTGATTCATCAGAATTTTTTTTCAAGGAGACTTATTATATTATCTAGATCTTCCTAAATCATTGGAATAGGTTTATGGTTGAGATAGGGTGAATATGGGTCAATATTTGCTGGTTTGGGAATTTTTCAATTTTTTTCCATAATTAAAAACCAACACAAACAAATTCTAATATAGGGGCCCATGATTTTTCAAACAGTTCACCCAAACCATTTACCATTTCTAAGGGGTGCATAGTTTACTGTATGTGCGAGAAGTGTTTGAAAAACTGCGCACTATTCAAGAAATTACCCTCTAACACATAAAATTGGTCTTTCTTGGGTAATTTTCATATATTTTTAAAATAGTTTATGAATATTGTTATATTAATATTTCCCTTACAATGATTCATAAAAATATAATTGTTTTTGTTGATGATGTAAAATATCTTTAATATAATAATTTATAAGATGAGTGTTATGTATTAAAAATAGTTAATAAGGAATTATATTAATTGTGATCCCATTAAAATGATGTTCTATTTTTAATTAATAATATTATATAGTTTAATAGGATTCATATTTCAAGAAAAATAACTATGAAATTATCTTCTTCTCACCACATGATTACTTATGAAATGCACAATCCAAATCAAACAGATCATGAATCTTATATAGTTGATTAGAAAACTCTTTTCCCAATCCATTATTTGGATAAACCAATGTTATTCCACTATTATCTGAACTCTTATATTTTCATTGATTTGTGTAATTCAATGGACACAATGAAATTTGATTACCTATTTATTTGGGATATCCATTTCCATGATTCCTTACATAAGAAAATACATTGGTAACCTACCTTGGCAGAACAAATCTGGTTGAATGATCTAGGTCCTAACCTATGTTTTTTTGAAGTAATCTAAAATATATTATTTCATTAGTAGATTGATCACACTGTCATATCTCATTTGTTCCCTTTAATATTGTTCAAAATTTCATTGATTTAGTTTGGAATTTTATTACTTCCATCAAATCAACAAGTGAAAACAATATTGATGTGTAACTCTTTACACAACTCATATCTTGTGTTTCAAGAAAAAAATTAGAATAAAATTATATTCATACAAACACAAATTCATATCATGTATATGGTATATGAAGAAATTTTATATAATTTCTTAAAAATATATAAAATGAACAATCCAGAAATAAATAGGTTTGGAGACATAGTTTGCAATCCATCTCATATCTTCAAAAGTCTTATGAAACCATGTTAGTGAGAAGCAAGACCAATACTCCCATTAACAAGTGATGTCGTACTCAACACAGATCTACATTACAACATAACTTGAAAACCTAACTATTATAAATAATATTTAATTTATTTATTCAAATTTAAATCTCTATAATAGCTAATTTTAAGGAAGAGGATGAAAATCTATTATCATACCTAGAACATAGTTTTTAGGATGCATGTTTGATAATCTATATAACTAGTTTAAGAGCGTTTGAACTAAAACGTTCATCAAAATTCAAAACATAGTTATTATATATACGAATAAATATATGGTTTACATCTAACTAACTACATAATTTACACATTTAAACATGATATAGATATTTATGAACAATTCATAAATAAAACTAATTATAAATAGTCAATAAATTGGAAATTCATTATACAAAATCCATAATAAAATAAATATAATTATTTTTTATTTATTTAAATATGAACTCTTTCTTATTGACTATTATCTGGCATATATATTAAATATATAATATTAAGTTAAATAAAAACATTTTGTATTACATTTTATATAATTTAATCTACATAAATATTCTAAATACAACAAATTAATTATTATTTAAACATTTATCAATATCACCAAAACATACTTTTATTTCCATTTTATAATTTATTCAAATAATGTCTATTAATTTGGAAAATTCTAATAATATATTATTAATCACTATGAGAATTAAATTTAAAATCTTTTATATTTTTATTATTTTGTAATTTTCAAGCATTTTATAAATTACCCTTATAATTTCAAAAAAAAGATTTTATTTGGAAATTGAAAGGAATTCAATTGAATTTGAAATTTTTTTAAGATGTTATAATAAAGCCTCTCCAATTAAATATATATCACATGAATATAAAATTTCTAACTATTATATCCCATTTTTTCCAATGCTTTCACCAGGGCATGCATGTGTGATAACATACCAAGAACATGCTTGGGTTATTGTTTCCCCAATGTCTAACTTTCTAAAGTTGAAAAAATATCATCACATATAGTAGTGATGTATGCTTCTTGATTGAAATGGGATTATGGGATGTCAGTTCCTCCTTCCATGGATTCCTCCTGGGATCTCATTGCCTGGTCCTTGTATACCTCATATATGAAATTCATTTTTTGGAACTTATTCTCATTGAAATCTATTTATGGATGTTGATTAACTAAACTATTCATATCATGATATAATATTTTTATCATTAATTGGTATCAAACTTTGGTCATGAGAGTAGTCATGTTTGTCATCGTTGGTCATGTCTATACCCTAGGATCGTTGGCCACCTCTATTCTTCCACTTTGGAGGGCATCTCGTATGAGGAATTTTGTGGAGAATAACCAAAAGGATCTGATGAAAATCACAAGGTAACAATTTAGAGGCATGAGTCTTATATGGATTTTTACATTAGGCATCTCTCACATATACATCAGCTGTCTATTTTGGGCATGTTCACAAGTTTAACATCTTGTGGATATAGATTAGGAAATCTATTTAACATATATCGGGGAACATTTTTAACATATTTTGGAGACTTTCATAGGGTTAATGTCTTTTGGGGAAGTATGGATGTATTAAATTTCCCCATCATGGCAGATTCAGGAGGTGTGCAACTGGGATGGTAGATGTCGCACCAGGATGGTAGGTTTATATAGATCCTTAAGGTGGATCTTGGATGGATGGATCAGAATGCCTCCTGTGGATAATCTAGATGGTATATCCCTAGGAGGTAATATTTCACACATATATGGTTTGATATGATTTCCAATTAAGGAGAATCCATAATGGATAGATTATAATTATATGTGGTGGCGGATCTAGGAGGAGTGTGCCTATAAGGGAAGATGTCACACTCAGTTGGTTGGATCAAAACACCCCTTGAGGAAAGTCTATGATGTATGGATAAGAATACCCCATAGGGATATAACTAGGAGGTGTGTACTTATGAGGGAAAATATCACTCTAATATGGTTGGGTCATAACTCCCTATAGAGGCGGATGCATGATGGATGGATCGAAATGTCTAATGGACATGAATCTAGGAGGTGCGTCCCTAGGAGGGAGTATCGATGTTTAACATTTGTTAGGACACCACTATGAGAAAGACACAAGAGATTGACCAAAACCCCCCTTGATTTAGTTCATGGATTTTAATCCCTATGACGAAGCACCTATGTTTACCCTTGGTATGGATTGATGCTTAGGGTGGAGTCATATGTTCCGAGTTTAAACAAGATAGAACAATCCCCAAGTAGTTTGATGTCATAGTCTAATTTTGCATGAAAGGAAAGATCCACATAGTTTAACTTCTTGCAGTAAGATATCTCATGTCATAGAAAGGGTATCAATTATGTATGGTGTGGGGATTATGTGTAGAAGAATCCCATTTCAAGACGAATTCTCTTGGATAGAATGGTGTTGAGCATATGCATTGAACTACCAAGGTGATTGTTGGAGTAGCGATGATGTTATTGGGGATTATGTTGGAAATATTCGTAGAGGATCTCATTCCATGTGATATTTTACATGGGTTATCATGTGTATATTTCATATGGTATTAGGATATGAGGGTATATGGGTTATTCCATGCAACTAATACATGTGAAATCATATGTTTACCATAGAGGGTAAGACTAAGACTCACATCATGTGCTCAGGATGGTTTCATGAAGATTTAAATATTATTACTAGGATGTGTAACAATGATGTTTTACATCATGCATCTTGAATATAGGTTGACTCACAATGCACTCCATAGGGTTACTAGATCGTCGCTCATATTCCTTTGGAATGGGCATGGAATTGGCACTACCAAGGAGGAGTGGTATATCATGAGGTCTACATTAAAGTCCCCATGATTAGATAAAAATATATTAGAGTACCCATTCATAGAAAAAAAAATATGTGGGAGTATTTATATACACTTTGGGTGATGTGGGTGGACATGGGAGTGGTTGGCAGTAGTCACATGGAGACAAAAGGTGCAGTTGAATAGGTCATGGATGGGTGTGGGGGCCCTGGTAAATCAACATTTATGATGGTGGGTCAGTAACAGGGAGGCACCATGGAGACACTCATGATAATTTCTTTGAAAATATTGTATGTGTTCGATGGTGGTTCCTACAAGTCATTTTTTCTTCTTGGATGTTAGGGGCTACGTGATGGAATAAGCATCATGAAATAGGATGACCGAACCTCAAAAGTATGTGTTGATTCATAGGGGTAGTGCTTCATAATGTTTGAATGCTTCATAAATCCTCATATACAATAGAGGACCTTCTCCTTTTATTAATGGAAAAATTATTATTTAATAGAATCCCCACTTTATGTGGGGGGGGTTTCATAAAAACAGGTGATGAGGATTCACGAAGCTTGTGAACCTTTGGTGATTCATTTTTTTCTTTGGTTCACAAAGGATAGGAGGATCACTAATCAGGATTTATTTCATATGTCCAAAGTTCACGATATGTCCCTAAAATTTTATAATAAAAGGGTATTTTATAGGGGATAGGAAATTGAAATACTGAAGGTTCTCATAATGTTGTTCGAGCTTCGTGAATGAGTGGTGCTTTTTGAGTATAAATGTCATACTCAAAGAGACACCCTCAACCATAAGCATGGTTGTAAAGTGTTTCTTGACTAAAAATTTTCACTTCATAGAGGTATCATCAAGATTTTTTGCATTCGTGATGGTATATGCTAAAACATAGATCTTTGAAAACTCCCACCATTTTTTAAGAAGCTAAGCCTAAAAAAATTTACCCTTTATATGTATTGGTTTAATTTTGGATCCTATCTCATTTTAATCAGTTGTGATTTCTTCAACTATTTCTATGACATGTGTATTTCAGCGTCAAAAAATACAGCCCTCCTAAAAATGGGTTGGAATGGTGGAAAGTTGGATAAGGTTCTGAGAGAGAATCTCCAAACATTGAAAAATAACTCCCTTCTGTAAATCTCACTCCAGAAGCACATATGCGATGATCTCTTAGTGAAACTCACATCACAAAATCAATTGAAAACCTAGGGTAAGATTTATGTCTAAAATTTATATACGGGGACCTCAATTACCCCAGACTCTCAGGAAAAGAAAATCTTGTTTTTTATTTTCCCATATCATACTTAATTCATGAGTGATTTGTGATTTCGATCCTCACCACTCATGAACCCCACCATCTACTATATCATAGATCTGCAAATGCTTCACGATGAACCAGAATTCACATCCTTGTTATTCACGAAGTGACATCTATGAACTACATCTCTACAAATGATCTTTTTCAATAGTCTTTTTAAACCAAACTAAAAAAATAGACATGTGTTGAATCAAGTATTTACTTGATTAGTCCAATATATAACTGCTCAAAGGGATGAAACAGTCTTGAATATCATGATTGGGGAGTGTTTTTGAAGTACCTTAGACCACAAATAACTGATATCACTACTAATTATGGCTTAGAGGGAGTACCCACTATGAAATTAGATTCTAATTTTGGGATTCAGGCTGAGGGATGATGTCTTATCCCTTCATGAACATAGACAAACCAACATACTAGTTTAAGGGCATACCGGGGAAGTACCAGTGGCATAAAGTTACTACTAGACACATCTATAAAAACTCCACACTGCTCAAATTAGTTGTTCTCTAAGACCACAAAAATAATAATGATAGGGAGAATCTGGGCCCCCACCCCACCACCTGTAGTATAATATGATCCCAAAGGTGGTTTTTGGGATCTGTTGAAAATATGGAATGATAATTGGGATCTTTTCCATGGTTAAAATATCACAAATCAGTGGGAATTAACCTATAGGTTATGTGAATAATGTGCTGAGTTTGAAAATTATATGAAGTGGTTTTGTATATATGAATAATCATGGACCTCATAGTTTCACCTTTACCACCCTCAAGAAATCATGCCTGATTTTCTGATTAGACAATCGATATGCACTAATAAATTCCACATGCATCAGGGGGTGTCCAATTTTGTCTATGATACCTTCATCAAATCATTGAGATCCTATTATTGTGAAATAATTTTGATGAGTTCCTCCCCATATAGAATATGAGGGGTACCAAGAGAATCTATCAAAACACGATACATTGTTTCTAGATCTAGTGTAGCGAAACATTAGATAAAAGATATGTATGGGAGATATATCCTTCAAGGAATTGTTTAGGCATGTCTTGAATTAAATATTTGTGGAAAAAATAAATATATTAGTGTAAGTAGAGAAGATATAGTGGGGGTTGTGAACATTTCCTCCGAATCTAGTCATAGTTAAGGGGATATAGTATCAAGAATGGGGATTCACTGGTTGTTAGGTTGGAAGGATTTTTCATCTTGCTCATCTATGACATGGTACTCCCTGTGGGGGATAAAAATATGGGGATGTGATTGAGCACCTTCATTATGATGATGATGTTGGGGATGGGGCAGTGAAAAAATTTGGATGTCTTGGTGAAATCAGTGTTATACAATTTTCTTCTCCACATCATCGATCGGATGATTTCGTTGCGGGTGTGTAGGCCCTTCCACTTCTTTTATAGCTGTCTTGCCACACCCAAGGGGGGATAAGGGTACTCGAACCCCATTTCTCCTCCTAA
Source organism: Viscum album (assembly GCA_963277665.1). Taxonomy (NCBI): domain Eukaryota; kingdom Viridiplantae; phylum Streptophyta; class Magnoliopsida; order Santalales; family Viscaceae; genus Viscum; species Viscum album. The sequence goes on from OY728157.1 coordinate 1,102,004,972, forward strand.
AAAAACATGCATATAGAGATCATGAATGTGAATGGGGGTCTCTTATATATGTTGGATATAGTGGACCTGATGGAAAAGGCTGGGGTAGAAGAGCACTTCATATTTCAGCCATTACCACTTCTAATGGGGATGTTCACTAATGATAGTTCAAGGACTTATGTGCATTAATCATACCACCTTGACTTTTGAGGCTGACTATTGGTTGGTAGGATCGTTTGAAAACTAATTTGAGACCAATACAAACTGAATTGATTTGAAAGGCATTTCATATGTCTACAATGAATGATACCAAAAGTATAAGAAGTGTTTTTCCATAAGTTCCAACCTTCGGTTAAGAGGTAGATTTGGCCCACATTCATGCATGAGGATGGAAATATGTGGAATTATTTTATACCACATACCACTGTATATGGAATTATTCATGAATATTGGAAAATCAGGAAGAGTATATATCTTTGGGATACGATGAGGTTTGGTGAAACCCGATCCATGAAGGGTAGACCCTTCAACAACGAGGTTGGGGCCAGGTGGTTGTCAGTGTACTCCATGCTAGAAGAGAAGGCCTGGTGGGTTGGGAAGCAACTATTGGTTTGATAGTTCTTGGTGTTAAACATGTGAGAGAATCATGTAGTGGAGATACACCATTTTCAACACTCTTGTAAAATTGGTTGCATGAAGAAGATGCATTTGGGGAGGTATCAAGGATATAATTACAAGCTCCTAAAAACCGGTTATTCCATGTGGTATTTCTAGTGATGTCTTCTTCCCCAAAGCATTGGAAAGTTGAGATGTCCATAGGCAGTTTGAAAATTTTCTCAATATATTGAAGCATATTAATATGGGTATGATGAATCTCAATGGTATTGGTCATTCGAATAAATTATTTCATGTGTTTCAGGATGATGTGGGGTGATATGTGGTGGATTTTAAGAATCCTTTGCTTTCTCGAGATACTGCATGCCCTTAAAATGTTAATGTAAATATTATATAAAACATGGCATCTACCCCAAAACTCTTGGTAGTTGAGACGAATGTAATCATGGCTATATCCAAAAATTTAAATGATTATGGAGGAACTTATTCTTATTGAGGATCTCATGTGGGAGGAAGTGCTTCTTCTAACTATGTAAATATCCAAATCTTAAGGTCTTTAGATATAACGTATTCATGGAAATGTTTCAGAAATATTTTCCCACTTTCTCAGGTCTCCAAAATGGAGGATGGTTAGGTCAATGATAGACCTAAAAAAATGTTTATGGTACCTAAAACTATTAAGGGAAACATATGGGGTTCCTTCTTAATTAAAAATTGGTGACTGTCTAACCATCATTTCCTGCAATTAAGGTAGCGTCCAGAGAGGGGACCTTTTCTGGGGAACTACTAGTGAACCTTTAGGAACTCCTTGATTTACAAGATAATTATTTTAAGACTATTCTTCATGTATTCCCCTATTTCAGTTTCCCTATATTCCTTTTTATGACTGAGGTATTTTGGGATGTAATTTCAAATATTCTTCAGGACTCATCATCCAACATCAACACCTGCACAAATAGTTCAAAGGTCTAGGGTGGTGATTGGGGGAGAAAATCACATAGGTAGAATGTACGGGAGACTGTGTTGGTCATTAAAATCATGTAGATATCGTTACATGATACTTGTAATACCACACCCTCTATGAAGGGGATCAAGGAGGTACTCCGTAAAAGGCCAACTGAAGGTGTGGTGGTGTTGGGAGCAGAACTAATTTGGGAGATTTCATTGTATGTTTTACAATATATTTTCCAATTGTAGTGGCTGCAAGGGCTGAATCTGAGGTCTCACCACCAATGGGGGAAGCAAAGGGAGCTAGAATAGTTTCTTCCACACTAGAGGTTCCACAAAGTATAGTATAAGCATCTGTTTCATGTGGGGAGGATGATGAGGTTCTATTTTCGGGATTATATCTTCATATACTCACAATAGAACACCTTTATGTTGATAATCCATCCAATGGTATTTTTTTGATATTACACAATTATTATCACGCACTACTATATGTTTTAAAGCATCATATTCTATATGTCACAGAATATAATTGAATTTTTAGTTGTAAAGTTTAGATATACGTGGAGAACATCATCACTAGCACCTAGATATGTGACCTTAAAATCTATGTGGGATCTCATTGACATTGTCTTGTAAGCATATGGATTGGTGGTGTGAACTCCAAAATCTTTAATGCACTAGACTAGGCCTTTCTTATGGATCAGACACATTTGGAATAAAAATAACTGGTCATTCCTAGACTAAATAGAATGCAAGGGCTATAAAGTTCTTATGGAGGATGATGGTGAGATCACCTCTCTGGAGGGACTGATGCATGAGCATGTGGTGGTCACTTCTGCCAAAACTATGATATTGAACAATATGAAGGCTCTACTAGTAGTGTCCAATGTTGAAGACATGATATCTCAAGTGGATGAGTGTTGAGAAGAGAAGAACCGTAAGCATATCAGATTTGAAGTCATATTCACCAAGCCCATCAAGTGGAAATAAGATTGGTTGGAGTGGCCATGGATCCCAGAGGCCAGTCAACTAAGGATAGATGATCTCGAGAAAATGATCACTAGGGTGGATCTATAGAGGGAATGTGAAAATGAAGCTCTCGAATCAGTGGATGACCCTATAAAACATTATCTTGTTTGACTTTCATATTATTTATCATGTTCTTTGTTTTCCCATCACACATTGATCATATTTCTAAGGCAACCAAAATGCAATTCCTATGATCATCTGGGTCATTCTCGGTGTAAGAAATAAGGGAATTCCAAGTGTTTTTTCATTCATATGAGAGTGTATGGGTTGATAAAGGATGCATCTTGAGAACACGTATCTCAAAATAGACCCCTTTCTTTTATAATTTTTGCTACCACATAAAGCGGATAACATAAGGGGAAAAGAATTCTACCTAGCTGAAGGGGACTAAAGAGTTTGAATCAAGATTCCAAAATTTGGAACACAAAGGGTGTGCCCTAATGAAATAGGATAACTACTAACAATACTAAAAATAGAATATCTGTATTGCTATCTTCAAATGGTGACATACAAATGAGGGTTGACCACAGACCATGTTTGAAACTTGAATCCTTTCTCTGAATGTTTTCCAAATTCCTCTAGGGAACTAGCCAAGGATGGTAGGTGATCTAATGTGCAAAATCACCTTATTGTTAGGGGGTTCCCTTTTTAAATTGATAAGGATTATGATCCATTTAAGGGGAATAAAAAACATATAAATGATGTGTTGTAATGTTATGAAAGATTATATAACTCTTTAAAAATGAAATTGTGGCTTAGAACACATTGGTGATATCGTATCAGTCTCATAAAAACTCATTATAAACACCTTGGGGAATCATCATTTTGGATTTGAGTGATGGTCAAATGACTGCTGTGGTAGATTACTGGTACTATAGGAAATGGATTCCCAATCAAAAGAAAATGGATCTAATGAATTTTTCATCATGAAATGAGGATGATAAACACAATGTTTTACTTAATATGGTGAGGAAGTTGGATGCACATTTTAATTTCATGTGACAGGGGTGTTGAACTATATAGTTTCATGTCATGTTATAAGGATGCATCCCACATTTTAATATTATGTGATAAGGTTGAATCACACAGTTTAACATTATGTGATCAGGGCATGGAGTTCATGGTAATGATGCATGGAGAGGCCCATAATTTCTTCATCATGTCAAATCAAGAAGGAAAATCATGTTCATTACATAATGTAGTAATTTATTTTAGTGTAATGATAACTGGATGTGTTAAACCAACATGAATGATACCTGCCCATCCTAATAGATGAGGTAGAATGAGGGTAGCACAACAGGAGACCTCGCAACGAGAAATAGATTCTTCTGCAAGTCTCAGGTAGTTAAAGGTCTTGTATCATCGATGACCACTTTCATTTTATTTTCAAAATACATGGATATTCTCCATGTATATTTTGTTTGTTTTTCTTGGACTATACTCTTTGTTTGATGTCATAGTGTTTGGAAAATAGGTGTGCCATATGTTTTTTGGTGTGGCATGAAAGGGTATCATCCCAATGTGAATGAGGTTCTTGAAGGCCCATGTTCCATGTGAAACATAACGGGAAGGTTGAAAAAATGTTTAATTTCATGTTTCTTGGATTAGTCTGAAAAAGATAATTGTGTTGAATAATGAGTGATAACTTGTGGTTAATTAAGCGAGTAAAGGACCCTCTAATAAAAAATTATAGAAAAACTTTACCCTGGGATGAAACCAATGGAAGAAAAGACCCCATGTAATTTCAACAAATTTATGGAACCAATATGAAATATCTTCACATCACTTTGATTCAATTGTGGATGGGAATCAAGCCACACATAGTTCTGGAAGTGATACAAAAATTTTGAGGTCATATGGTTTGGACTATGAGATAATTGGGGTTTGAGAATGTCCATTAGGTGAAAGAGTTAATACCGGATGTTAATGATCCATGGAGGCCCTACACAACATGAATTGACCTTGAAGTTGATTTCTCAAATTTTAGTTTCATACGGTGTAGACCTTTGAAAATAGTAACGAGTCAAGTTTCCTAGACTATATGCTATCAGTATAAAGGCATGATGTCATGAATATATAATTTTGTGTTTCATGAGTACTCATGTGGCATGGAATAGGTATGGCCCAATGTGAATGGAGTGTCCTTTGATGACCAATGTTCCAAACTAGTATCAACATAAAAATCATACATAGATTAAGGTTGTAATGCTTGGACATGAGAAAGTGGAGAAAATAGTTTAACATCATGATGCTAAGCCTATGTGAAATCATTTTATGTTCATGATGATTCTAATATAGAAGAGGATTTTTATCTAATGGTATGTGGGTGGAATGAACATGTTTAAACCGGATACAAAGGGAGTTTAGTCTCCCCACCCACAGAAACAAAAGGGAAAAACAACACATAGTTTCACATTGTAGTGTTGTAATGATGGAAAATTTCTCAATTCCATTTTTCTTCAACTGGGAAAATGTTGGTATCAGGGGTACCTATGTGGCATGGAATAAGTAATACCTGATGTGAATTATCCAAATGGGATCGAATGCCACATGTGAACCTAGGGTCTATCTGCAGATTGTTTAGGGTCCAATTTCTTAGACTGTGGAATTTTTTAACTGCCCAAAAAGATTAAGAGTCTGGTCTTTGCTATGTATCCCATGAGGATGGGAATATGGCCACATGTAGTTATAAACAGTGGTGTGATAGAATATTGAAAGTTATATGGGTGATCCTCTATTGTAGTGGAATTCGAGTCAACCCACACTTATTGTGGGGCATCCCATTTTCATGTAACATGGTATGGTTTTTTACCATCACATTCTTATCATATGATACATCACGATAAAAAATAGAAAAAATCATCTCATTTTAAGAGGCTTCATTATTACATGTGGGGTAATTTCTTAGTTTAACATCCTGAATTGACGATTTCATGTAATTTAGTTTAAATTCATATAGAAAATACTATGGGGGATGTAAATAATTTACGATCACAATGATTGGTCATATTTTGAAATATTTTGGGTCAAATTGTATAGAACATATTGTGGATATTAGTTTATGGTCTTAAGGCTGTGAATGTGGGATCTTAGTTTAAGGTCATAGAGTTTAAACCATAGGTGAATCCAATACGGGTCTGTGTAGTGTGGTGTCATGAATAAATGGAAGTGAATTGGGGCCAAGGAGACCCAGCATCACACAGAACATCCCTAAAGAGACTATAATTTAGTTTAAAGTGGTTATGATTGGACATGGTATCCTAATTTACGTTCATAGAGTTCGGACCACAATGTGAGTAGGGTGAGAATCACAAAATTGATATGTGTAGTGTTGATGGAATTTCCCAACATGAATGAAAGGGACAATGATGTCATCATTACATAACACATTCCTAAGGTAGACTTGCACATAGTTTAGAGTCATGATCCTTCGACATGGGCCCAATGTTTATGGTTAAATCATTCAGAACATGAGGGAGCTCTCCGAACCGATATATGTAGGGTAGAGAAGTAAAACAATTATGTGAATGAGGGGCATGTGAGACCATTTCCACCCCACATATTTATAAGAAGAATTGAATACATTTTAATTTCGTGATTCATGGAATTGGAAACCTTATTTAATAATTTATTAGTGTTTGGAATCTTGTGGATAGTTTAAGGTCATGTATCAAGGAACCAGATCTTGTGAATCTCATCTACAAGGGAAGAAACCTACCCAGACCCCCCATACAACATTAGTCATGCTCAATGTTCAAAACGATGAGTGGTGAGGTAATTTACTTGACATAAGGATAAACCAATAGGGGTGAGGATATGTTGGGTAGAAAATTTCCAAAAAACTCTAACATTCCAACTAAATGTGTGCAGATTCATGTAGTGATAACACCAAGGGTGTTGGAATCTCACAATGAAATAGGTACAAGGAGTGGAAGTAAGTAAAGACTTCCAAGATCTAGATAAGGGGTGATGGATGGGTTGGTATTGAATATATTCTATGTTCAATGAACATGTTCCAAAACTACATCATTCAAGAATGGTGACATAAAATGTTGGATCAGCTATTGACCATATTCCAAACATAGGATCCACTATTTTATTCGAAATATCCATTAGGTCATGATCCCAGTATTAGAGGTGACCAATTTTTTCTTAGATCTATAGCTGTTAGGGGTTTTTTGGTTTCTAAAGATGATGGAAATAAAAACCGAGAAATAAAAAAAGTGTTTATAGGGAATGGAAAAGTTTCCATGTGGGATTTAATTCACAAAGTTCCACATATAAGGCATCTAGATATTCCACAATGCATTAATTCATGGTATTAGAGAATATCGTGAACTCTGATTTGAACTTGGGTATCAAAAATAGTTTAAGGTCATAATACATGGACCATAAGGATGATACTAGTTTATAGTACTAATGACTTATCCATGATGGGTAAAGGGGCCAAGGGATTTAATGATTTTTTCGCTGGGCTGGAAGATAGAAGTTTGATCATTACTATTTATTACATGATGATGGGAGTAAGATAATGCATAGTTCTAGAGCATGATGACGTATGGGACCATCATTAGTGGGGAATAAATCCTCTTTGGAAAGAAAATCATGGCATCCCACCATTATGGAGAATCTCATGATCAGATCATCGGGTAATGTTTTATAACCATACAATAGACATTATATGATCCATCCAAGTTCTGGAATGGGTAAAAATGTACTTTCACGTCTTTCATTGGGGACTTTGGGTTTTTTAGTTTAACGTCATAAAACTTGGAATATAAGTGTTACTTTATTTTAAAGGCCATAGAGCCCAAACCATTTTTTAATAGTTTATGTTCATGATGATTACACCAATCACACATTTTTATGTCATGTGATTGGGATGTGTAAAATGTCTCATGTGAATTAGTTCTTTATAAACGTGGTGTTAGTGGGTGATGTGATACGATCTTCACCTAAGGTGATCAAAGATTATAATTCATTGAAATTAACCATGTTAAATATGTAAGGTCCTTCCAACTTGGTCTCTTAATTTAGTAGCTACCTTTTAGGTATCACTAGTGTTTTGAGAGAAACTGTCATATCACCGAAAATAAGGGAGTGTTGGTGAACTTTATTTTTGAATTATCTTGTTATCCTATTTTGGTGATCTATATATTATTTAAGACCTAAATAATTTTCTCTTTAAAGGATTACATCTCATCTATATAGAAATTTTCTATTTTATCTAGTATCTACTAGTTTTAGATATCCATTTGAAGAAAATGAAAATATACCTCAATGGGATGGACTTCCTCAGTTCCATACAAAATAGAATATGGTTTTACCTGGGGGGAATTTTGATTCATCATATAATAGTACCATACTATCTTGGAAATCTTATCCACTGAAATTTTATTGTTCTAGCCTAAATTCATTGAAAACATGTTAGATATGGTCTTTCTGAACTCCACGGTCTATCTAGTTTCCTACGCATGATAGTTATATGCATAGTTTTAACCAAATATTGAGCATGGTAGAGAATATCGTCAGCAAAACAACCCAAAATTTGGTACTATTGTCAATGAGAATAGTGTGATGGACTCTAAAATAGTGGATGGTATGGGATCTCTTGAACTCAATCGTGGAATGATCCTTCACTTTCTTTAGTGAAATATCTTATTCCCACATAAAAAATAATTTTTTCAAATTCAGAATAAACCTTCACTTTAAATTTATCTCTTGAAAATATAGTCCCACTACATCATATCCCCATATGAAAAAGGCAATAATAAATAGTGGTGTGGACAATAGAAAATGGTCAGTTCATAAAGTCATAATGGATTTAACATGTGTGAAACCTATTGTAATACCCGATGTAGTCATGGAAAATGGTGGGATGGATGTATCCAAACCTCAAAATTTGGTGGGATATCTTCACCGCCTCCTAAAGGGAACCATATGTCCTAACAAAAAAAATAATGTATTACTAATGGAATCTCATCTCCATGGATTAAATGGTTGATAATTCCATCAAACCCACAACTATAGAGAGTCTCTTAATGGTTGGGAATTCTCGAAAGGGTAAACTATAAAACACAATTGTGGATATAATCACACTTGGATTGAAAATATTGTAGAATGATAGGATAGATATACTCAAATAAAAGAACTATCCAATCTGGATCAACTATGGGGGAACTCGAGGGTCCTAATGTCGAAGTAGTTGTCGTTAGTCGGTTTACCTATGGCCTATCATCATTATCGTGAACTATAAGAGTGATGACCCTTCAATTTTCCACATGAATGAATGTTTCATCCTAGTCGGGATCTGCAATTGAGGTGGATAAAAATTCCAGGGATATGGGTAAACCATTCTACAACCGTGGGACATGAGTCAATTTCAGATGTGAAGTGAACTAGTAATTTAGGTTAAGACTATGATCTTGAAGAAGTATAATGTCTTGATTTCAAATGATGTGATCATCATTAATATATTTGATGACCAACTCGGAGTCTCCCTACAATTGAATGTGCGGGGAATCAATCCAGAGATATGGCTTGAGACCAGTAGTGAGAACATGATATTCTACCACATTTTTAGAGAAGCCTTTTGAAAAAATATGAAGGAGTATGATAGGACATACTATGTTGGGGTGAAGAATATGATCTTGATGCCCACTCTATTGATCATGGGATTGTCTAGAGTCCTACCTATAGGGATTTGAGAGGCACCACCAAAATGCATCTACCTATATTGCATGGCCTGTTCGTCTAAGAGGATGGACTCAACTAGGAAATAGACTACAAGAGATCTTTCTTATGGGGCTAGATTGGATGTTGGGAAGTCTAGCAATATGCGATCTTTAAAATATTTTTGTGAGTTGATGTAGATGTTGAATTGGTGAGGGATAACTACCCAATGTTCAAATAGTATATTTTACATTGGGTGATTTAGGGTATAATTTTGTGCATCTACATGAAATAGTAGTTATATCACATGATACATTAGATAATTCCAAAAATTCTATAGTGAGAAAACTATTGTGAATATTCTCTTCTCAATAGGGAATTATTTGGTCTCTATATTGGGGAGAAATTGTGTGAGACGTTATAAACTATTTTCTCTACCCTCATTATTTCTCTACGAAACAAGGGAACTGGCTGACCATTCTAGAGTAGTCACATTAAGGACCAGAGGCTTCCTAAGGATGGTTAGCATCAGAACTATAGGATATAGTATACACTGGTTGATTTCCCTAAAAGAATAATGACAAATTTTTTCCCATTTGTGGACCTTTCCTTTCTTCATGAGCCTCAAAATGGTAGAAAATGTGCCAACTATATTCATGATGAATTGGCATATATCATCTAAGTGGACATGGAGTCCCCCAGCTCCTATATGTTTTTTTTTGGGAGAGATTTTGTTGATGGCCTTGATCTTCTCTTAGTCAATAACAATTCCCTCTTATCTGATGTCAAATATATAAAACATATAATAGGTAACCCTGAATTCACACATAAATGGGTTAATCTTCAAATGTTGGTATCAAAGAATTTCATACACTTTACCAATGGATAATATATTATACAAAAACTAGTATAATTTGATGACCATGTTGTGAAAACCGCATTCCACAAATTTCCAAGGAATCAGTTGGTTTATGTTGTGCATCCCTCGTTGATTAGTGGATAATGTATTCATTAGATAAAAGGGAATCACCTATTTGAAAAACATCCCTTGGGGAACCTTTAAGGAAGTAGACTCCTCGTCCTTGAGATCTATCTTGATTTTATTTTACCTAGAGTATCATACCACAATGGAGAGGTAATTGAACACATGTATAAGATAGATCAATAGCTCTTTCACTAGATTGGGAAAATAATCATTCGGATAATAGTGGTTGAGGTCCTGGAAGACAATATTGACACGGATATGTTTGTTCTTCCTCCAAAATAGGATGATTATTTCTAGATACATTGGGTATTGTAACTCCTTGTTGAATTTGGATTTTATAATGTTATCAACCTCAGCCTTGACCATGACACCATTAGAGGGGTTCATATTTCTAGGAGGATATTTGATCCGACAATGGGTCCCCGAGAGACCAAGATTGTGGATGTTTACCTAAGTCTCTATTGGTTGAGTCTCATCCAAACTTCAGGAAAAGAAATTTTTGATGTGCTTCATAAAATACATATACCTCTACTACACCTTTAGGGGTATAACTGGACAGATTAGGGTTGGCCTTAGATATTCCTATGTACTGAGGTTTAGTTGAATCAAATCATCAATGGTGGTGGTGGAACACTCTTCAAATGTAGAAGGATAAAATATAAAATGTTATTCATCGTATAATTTATTCAAATATGTAGGAGGAGGGATATCCAAGTCAACTATATTAAGGGGGGCACTTCTGTTTACTTGGGTGGATACAAAATCTTCACAAATATGTTTTTGATTTGTTGAAACAAAGGTGATAGAGGTTGTCGAGCCAATTACATTCATCCTATGGTCAGAAGGTTCGTGATTGTTGTTAAAGGAATTGTGATGAGTTGGATTTATTAGATTAAACCTTGTTCATCATAACAAACGAGAATTATATGAAATAGTGGCCATATAGAAAACATATCAATAACATACTTGAGTAGGAGATTCCGATATGACTTAGGGACATACGTTGAAAGATTGTGAGGTAATCTGCATATGCTTCTTGTCATAACCATTTTTATTAAAGACAAAAAAACCACTTGGATTCAGAATTTTGTCCTCTAAAAGATGGATATGGAGAGAGAAAAAATCATACAAGAATGCACATAGATTGATATTTTAGTTTGTGTGATCATATTAATTGGTATAAACTTTCTTCCCAACCTATTCTTATAGTTGGCATCGTGGTCATGAGCTTAACATGATTCAATTGGGGGTTTATCATCTTGTAGCATACCTATGTGACTGTGGAGTGATTACTTGAAGATCTGGTGACATAAAGTGGAAATTACCTCATGATAAAAAACTAGATCCTACAATGTAGAGTGTTTTAGGTTTTATCCTATGACATAAATAAGAATTAAATACATGATATCAAGAAACTATTCAAATGTCACATTATAGGGCTTTTTATGGTAAACCATGCTGATCACCATTACACAGGTTGGAGCCAGGAGAGGTAGCTATGTTGGGACCTCGTCTTGTACAGGACACCGCAGAGCAGATAGAATTGATTCGTAAGAGGACGGATACTGCACAATCTCGACCAAAGTCTTATGCTGATCAGTGGAGACGTCCTATATAGTTTGAGGTCGGAAGGAGTGGTTTTAACTCTTTCATCTCCTAACCATAAATCTTAACGACGAAAGGAGTAAGATTTACTTTCGTTAGCCCAAAATTGTGGATCATCTAGTTAAGGATAATATTGATCTAGGAACCTATTTCAAATTTATAGTGAAGGATCTCTTATCTAAAGAAATGGATTGTGATGTATAGTGGGAACATGTGACCCAACATAAGGGATCGTCATCATCCCTATATATTGAGAAGATTTTTGGGAATTCATCTCACTCAACCTCCTCTCTATAGTGGTCTACATTAGTAGCTTACATTTATTCGAACTAGAGGGAGATTCTCCAAGATTATGCAAGATCCCCACACATTTTATTGGACTAGTAGAGGGTCTCTAGAACTTGTATCCTTATAGGTATATTGGTGTGGTGATTTAACACATTGTACTTTCATTCCAAAATTTTGGTTAACGATGGTGGATTCTCCTCGATTGGGTCCATGGTGGGTGTCACTGGCTATACCATTTGGTTATAGCTAGTAATAGGAGTACCCTACTGATAATTGACTAACCCTCTCTAAACCGATATCAGGTAACCTTAAGAATAATTAGTCTTGGATCCTATCAATCATGCCCAGTCACTGTGCAGTCATAGCTACACTGGATATTCTATTAACAAGGTTAGCTCCAGCAATGTAACTGGTGGAGTAGGCTGAGAGGATTGTGCTGGTTGAGCTCTATGTAAAATAAATTACCAAGTCTCTGTAGAGTGGACTTATCCATATTGGATGTAGTTCTTAGATTTATGGTGTCTTTCATGACCATGACCTTTCTATCAATGACATTGGTTAGAGGCATTATAGGGTTTTTTCTTCATATTTATAACTATTTGGAACTATGAAGTAGTATACAAGCTCAATATAATTCAAATAGGAATATTTATATCCATAATAAGAGACGTATACCAATAATTGTAAGACCCTATGAGTGAATCCCAATTCCCAATGAATGAAATCATTGAGGGTGCAGGTAAGATTTTTCATTGGTGGGGGGACTTGATTTCCCTTACATCGATAGAGCCTTCTCTACATAGATTTAATAGGATGTGGTATAGATGTGGAAGAAATACTCTGAGAAGGCGCAACAATCATGGTATGTTTCATTGTGCCTAAGAAGGAATGTAGGACACCATGGGTGTGGTAAACTACTCTGTGAGCCCACCAATCAAAATACATCAATGTTCCATGGATGGAATCATACTTCCATTCATAAAAACAATATCCATATGGTCTTGGATCCAATACATTAATACATAGAAGACATTGATGGTATATCTAAGGATCATATGGTAGGTTAAATGGATAGGGTTGTTCATGTGTCCATCTTCCTGGGGTGTCATTCACTTTGGGAGCTTCATAATTCCCTTCTCATGGGTATAGATGAAATTTATAGGGCAATGTTCATTTTTGAAATAATAGGTTGAGTTCCTCCTATCTAGAATGTGTGATCTAGGATCCAATCCATGATGGGGTGCGAGAGTAGCAATCGCTCATCTATGAGTCTCCACTTATCGAAGAGGTTCCTGATAGTTATATTTTGGGTGAGTATATGATGGATAATTATGTACTCATGATGGATCCACATTCAAGGGGGGCAAAAACTCTAATGGATTAGGGACAACAACGAATATGGTGGTGGTAATCCATTCTTTGGTTGACCTTCTTTAAGGATCTGAAGAGGTAATAATAATGAATATCAGGCATGTTTTATAGTAACTTCGAAATGTTGGGCCGTATCAAAAAATTCCCATTACCTAGCTGGGATAATCTGGGTGAGGAGGGTTGGGACTAGATCAGTCTTGAAATTTTCTATTCATATTGATTGAATCTACTTTTTATTAAGTTCCATGATGAGTGAGTGTGTGAGACCTTTGAACATGGTAAATAATACTATTAATCACTCAATAGGATTTAGCTTGTACAAGAAGTGGTAAAAATAGTTGTCTTACACATGTTGAAGATGAGATAGTAATGGAATTTTATATAGAGATCTACCAAAATAATGATAAAATGAAGGAGAACATGGATATACTAGATGAACATGGGTCCTTTCAATGTCTGGATTGTACCATAGAGATTGGCAGCATCCTATTGTTTTGGGGTTCTCAAAATGATCCAACACCATGAGATGAAGTGGGAAAAATGCTGCGATGGGTCACCCATACCTTGGAATAGGGAAAATCTACAGTTCCCAAACATTAGAGGTGATCACATATTATCTACCCATGTTGGGAAGGAAGTTTAGTCAGGTGGGATCACCACCTGTTGCATCTCTAGGGACTAAAGGATTGTATTAAGAGTAGCTTTCAAATAATGTTGGTAATTTTCTCCATCATGAAAAGGATTCTTTCCATTTAATGTGTTAATATGATTGTTTTCTAACTAAGAAGGCTCAAAGTCTCATGGAGTATCATAATATTAATCCTGAGGAGAACAATTACACTGATCTGGTGGTTTCAACATCTCTAATCTTGGTCGATTGCCAGAAACTCATACCTATACTCTTCCTAGATGAATAAGGATACTGATTTCAGATGGGGGAAACTAACCATGTTGTAGATGCTGCCCTACTAAAGGATAAGTGGGATCTCATTTGGTTTCACCATAACAAGAGTCCTAATCAGTCACAATCTTGACGATGATCCTTCTGAATTATTCTATCTTTTTTAGAAAGAAGGATACCATAGCCTCTACCTCTATCTTTTGTGAAAAATCTGTTGGATCATAGGGTTCAACTTGCTTCTTACCCTTATTGGGTTTCTGAGTGGTAGGAAATGTTTCCTCATATATAGGGTCCCAAAGGCTTTTTGTCTGACTCTACTAATGATTGAGGATAGATGTATGAGGGTTTATCTAGCACTATGGTTCCAATTGGGGATGATATTCCATATCCAACTCTACATTGGTGTCCCAATTCCTAGGAAAATCAAGAACAACCATTTTTAACCCAACTATACCCAGAGTAGATTTACCATTGTTGATGGGTTTTTCATAGTGTTGTAGTATAGGTATAAAGTGGATATAATCATATTTCCTTATCTTATGATAAATATATGTGATGATTTCACTTCCATAATTCATTAGATTCACTATAAGGCTCATAAAGTTTCTCTTTGGGAGGTCCTTATGGAATCTAGATGACACAAGGAACTAATCCACTTGATGTACAACCAACTCAACCCTTTCATCTCTAATGATTAATATGCTTGAGGTTCCCATGGGTTCCTAGATAATCCATTTTATGATCATATGGGAATTTAAGAATCTTGTTGAATTTATGTAGAAAATACAAGATCGTCCCATTGGTAAGGCACTCCAGGATATTGATGCTCAATGTTACAGCTGGCCAAAACACTACAGACTATTTTTCGGCATCTAGATCCTCCCACATGCCTTCTTACTCAGATCTCTATACTTCGTTGGACAATACTCTAAACGTCACTGGGTAAGAGATAGGTGGTTTCATTAATATGGATCTTTTTGGGTGATGGATGGATGTCAAAGGAGTCATAGTTTGAAGAATCTATTATTTTAATGTTGGGGAATCTCTCAAGTGTGGTACCGACCACATTATCACATACCATTAAGATGGATTATTTACCACTACTGCATGTGTTTGGGTAAAAATTCTAAAGTATGGATCTAGAGAGTTCTCACCATCTGGAGGAGTCATCCCAGAACATAAAATATCCTATATGATTTTATTAGAGTTAGAGAGCAGGGTAACTAGAAGTGATAAAGATGGATGCACTATGAGCCCCTAGATGTTGTCCAAAACATCCTCCGCCTGCATGTACTAGTGGAGGGATTTCGGGTTCCAATGGATTTCACCTTATGAGATATAGGACTTCAACTATTGGTCCCAATCCATATACTTTATAATTTTTTGTGGATATTCCATTACCAAGAAATATTCTTCTGGGGAATTCGATTGGTAAATAAGGTCAATGAAAAAATAGAATTTCCATGTATATTGACTTTCGTGATAAGTGTTTTCCCTTCAACCCAATGAAGTGTCATCAAGGTAGGGTACATCTTCAACATGGGGAGGATCATCATACTTGTGGGAAATAGTATGGGGAGAGTTTCTACTTTGATTGGTAACAAAATGAAGAAGACATTCTTGGTAGATGTTATGGGAATGGGGATGAACTCCATGTTGGTAAGAAGGAGTGTAGAAAACACCACCATACTGTATGTTTATAAAGCTAGGAGGTCCATAGCAATTTATTCTAATAGTGTAGGGATTACCTACACCTAACATCTCATCATCAGGGGCCAACCTTTAATGAATTTCAATGGTTCTAACTACAAGCATAGTTAACAAACCATCATCTAGGGTGGTTTGGGTATCGATTCCCATCAGGAAATAATGGATCCCTATTATCCCATGGTAGGGAATTGGTGGGACATGTCAGCATTGGCAGGAGCCACTGAATCATGGAAGACAATTCCCCATAATAGGCATTATATTGTGCCTTCACATGAAATTGGTTTCAGGTGATTCTTATCAGGGATGGTGGGGAAGGGGTGATGTTCAGCTACTCTTCGTCCATAGGGACTGGTTATTGATGGAATTGACACATATTGGTGGGATCACTCCTTAGTGAATCCCATATAGTTATTGTGAATATAGTGGTTGGGGAATCCTCCACTTTCTCAATGTAGGGGAGAAAGTCATATGATCACTGAAGGGGAGACTCTTAAAGCAGTTTGTTTTTTGGAATGGGGGTGGTAGCCTCTTGCACGACCCTAACGGGTCGCTATGTCGATGAGGTTATAATGCCTCCAAGTCCTAGTGAGACATGTCCTTTAGAAGAATAAACCCACAATGTTTTTACCAGTGTATGGGGGGGCATCGATCGCCCTTCACTATATGATCTATGAGGGTGAGATAGGGATTTGGAACCTAGTATAAGAAGTTGTAGCAGGAGTTATGGTGGTGTTGGAGTCAAATGGGGTTCTTGCATCCACATTTCTCAAACTCTAGAACCGGTTGGTGATGGGTTGATATTTTATCACAATGAAAATCATGTATAGAATGTATATTCAACTGTTATTATAGGTACAAGAATAGTGATTCCCAATTCCCAAAACATCCATTCTTATATAGACAGAGAGGGGTACTTGTTGATAATGTTGTAGACTAAGGAATCCCAACTACCAACTGCCCCAATATTCTGGGGAGTTCCATGCTAGGTATACCATTTTCGTGGTGGGGACAGGATCCAGATTTTTGGATCTTGTGACATTCTATTCTATTGATTCCCCAGCAATACTAGTCCCCATGTTGAAGAGAAGAGTTTCATGTAGGGATTACAATTTCGGTTTTTGATTCTTTTGTTCGGGCCCGCCAGTGTAATAGAATATGTTTTCCAATATTTCATTCATATTTCCCCTTATTTGCACATTCCAATTTCATTAAAATTTCACCAATTAAAATGAAGATTTCTACCCAATGATTGAAATGGTATGATGGTATGTTGGCTCCTCCTTCCATGGATTCCTCCTTGGAGGTCATTTCCATGTCTTGGTCTCCCTCATGGATTCAATTCATGTTCATGTCAATCATTTTTAGTGTCATCTATTTGATGATTTCTATTAATTACATTTCTTATTCCTTGACATATTACTTTTATCCAGATAGCTAAGAAACATTTGGTTAGCTGAGTAGGCAAATTGGGAATCATTTTGAATTTCTAGATGATGGGAGAAATGGTCCCGTATATTCTTCCTCTTGAGGGGACACCTCATATGAGGCATCACAAGGCCCAGAATAAAAGGAATCGTATATTGACCAAGAGGTAACAATTCCATAGGCATAAGTTTTCTAGGTCATTATAAATTCGGTATCCCACTCTTATACATAGGGTATCCATTTTGGGTCATGTCACAATTTTAACATCATTTGGAGATGGATATTTATTTCATGTAGAGACATATTTAGTAAGTATTTTAAAATTTTATTTATTTGGTCACAAGGATAATGTATTGTGTGCATTGAATGGATGGAATAGAAGTCCTTATAGTGGTGGATCCGAGTGGTGTGTCCATAGGAGGGAAGACGACACACCTGGATTGTTGGTTCATAATTCCCCTTGAGGTGGATCCGGGAATGATAGATCCAAATTCCCCGATGTGCCAAATCAGGGAGGTGTGCCCCAAAGAGGGATGATATCACACATATATATTTGGATTGGATTACCAATTTATATGGATTAAGGATAGATGGATCAAAATAAACTACGGAGGAAGATCATGGAGGTGTGTCCCTAGGAGGGATGATGTCACACCTTAATGGTTGGACAAGAATGCCATGTGAGGCAGATCCGAGATGTAAGGACAAGAACACTCTTTAATGGAATATTTTAGGGGTGTGTCACTAAGAGGGAAGACATAACAACTTGATGGTTGGATCTAAACACCCTTTCTGGAAGATAGGGGAAGGATGGATCATAATTCCCCATGGAGGTGTATTTGGTAGTGAATCACAATGTGGTAGAGCCTGTGTTTTTCAATGGTAAAGATGTCCCATGGAGATGGAGTGGTAATGTTGATCAGAATGACCCTTCAGGTACATCAAGTAAGTCGTTACCTATGATGGAGTGTCTATGTTTACCATTAGCTGGGATTGAAACTCATTGAAGAATCCAACATACCTGGTTTAGCTAATAGGGATCAAAACCCACGTAGTTTGATGTCATAGTTTATGATCATTTGAGAGGATTTAAACATTGAGTTTAATATAATGGGGTAATGATGATCATATAGTGGAAGGAGAGTCAATAAGGGATGATGGGGGGATTATGCACAGAATATTCCCTTAAAAAGATTATTTACCATGGTTGGAATGGTGGGGTTATTATGAATAGATCTTCCCCAGTGCTGCTAAGAGTATCAATGATGTTGTTGGGGCATGTGGTTGGGTGATTCCACAAGGACTTCATTCCATGTGTGTTCACAAGGATCAGCTAGTTTTTATTTCAAATGGTAATAGGTGTAGAAGGTGTAGGGGTCATTCCATACCACTCATAAATGGAGAATCCTTTGTATATCACATAGGGTAAGACTACATTTTCACACCATGTTATGAGAAAGTCTTCATGTAGTTTAACATCATAATATTAGGATTTGGATCAAAGAATTTTCAATTCACGTAGCTCAAATGTGGATGAACTCACTTTTCACCCATTTAGATTATGTTCCCGCCACTTATACGCCTTTGGGTGGGGTATAAAATTTGCACCACCATTGAGGATTGATTAATCATGGGGTATATGTTATATTATCCATTATTATTATTAAAGGGGTTATAGTAGCCTCAATTAGAGTAAAATGGAAGGTGTGAGGCTCGATCAACACATGGGTGAAGTGGGAGGACACACGAGTGCATGGAAATTGTGACTTGGGGACTCGAGGTGTAGCTGAACTGGCCCGACATTGGTGTGAGGTACATGGGCACTCACATTTTTCAAAGGAGGGTATACTGAAGGGAAGAAGCACAGGGAGGCCTGGTATATGTGATTCATAAGGATTAGAGTTTCCAAAAGTAGGGTCTTGAAGGATGTGGTGTCCCCAAAGAAGTTATTGGATTTATAAAAGAATATGCTTTGTGAAATAGGGTGACCCTTCCTCAAAGGGATGTGGTTATTCATATGGGGGTTATTTTCAAAAAATGAATGCATCATGAAGCCTAATATACCATAGATGTCCTTATTCTTTCATGAAAGGTGTAGTCTTTCTTGAATGGAATTCCCACCTCAGGTGGGGTCCTTTAAGGAATGTTGGGAGGAGGTTTCGCGAATCTCACATACCTTGGGTGATCCAGTTTTTTCTTTTCTTCATAAATCCCCAGAGGCTCAAGAATTGTGAACTATATCAAAATTCCAAAGGTCATGTTCCATTCTAATAATGTTGGCATAAATGGGGTATATATAGAAAACGGTTTTATGAATATTGGAGGTACCCACGAATTTCCGTGAGCTTCTAGAATTGGTGATGCTCCATGAGTCCAAATTCCATACTCACATAGAAACATTCAACTATTTGTTCTCTCATGACACAATATTTGACTCTAAATATTCTATATATGGAGGTATCGTGAGTCCTTCATCCATTTTGGAATTTATCTTCTCAGCAAGAGTTCTTTGTGAGATCCTTTCATTCATGATGAATGGTGGGATTTTCATTACAAACCCTTTAAAGAAATTTTTTTCCATTGTGGCTAAAATTTTCTTTGAACTGGTTATTCTTTGATCAACTATTCTAGTGAAACATGTATTTCATTGTCAAAATCCATTAAATATTCTAATATCATGTCTAATTACTTTATGAATTCATAAAAATCTTTGAGTATTAGCTCATCTGTTAGTTTAAGCCATATTTTAATTATATAAAAAATATTATTCCATGATTATCTAAAAGAAACCAAACATCATATATGTATTTTATTTATTTTCAAAATATTTGTTAAAAATATTTTCATTTAATAAATTTTTATGCATGAAAAACTCATATTAAAATTCATAACATTTTTCATTTATTAAAAATTATAAAGTGCAGGCGATTTTTCATAAAAATGAATTCTCTGATTTTTAGAGTAAATATTATATAATGATTGATAGTAATAATATTAGTCATAATGCATGATTTGGAATCCGATGATATAATTTTTAGGGATTTCAATGATATCTTATAATAGGTGGTTATTAGTACTCCTTAATGAATGTCCCAGGGTGCAATGAAAGTTGTTGGGATCATGCCCCACATTTTTTATATGTTCATTCAGATTATAACCTCATAACATAGTGAACACAAAAAAAAATATTCAAATAGATTATCTATTCACATATAATTTATAATTAATTTATATTTAAAATAATTACCTCAAATTTTCACAGTTCCTTTATTTTCTAATTCATTAACCTTCATGGAATTATTGTCATTTGGATACTAGATATAGAATATATCTCCCTATATTTATACATTCTCTATGACCCATAGAATGAAATCAATGACTCTATAGGTACTATAATATAATAACCAAAACACTTTCATAATTCACCATTGATCACATCAACAATACACTCACTCCTAAATAATTATATGTAGTTTTCTAAATATTTAGGAGGTGTGGACTACCATACATTAATCTTGAAATTGATTTTAAGAAGTTCTCTCTAGGGCTTGTTAATATTATACAGGGAATCTATGGTGTTAAAAATTAATTATATATCATAAAATGATATAAAAATGTTTATATATCAATGGTTATAAAATTAAAAACTACCCAAAGGAACTTATAAAGTAAACTCTAAATACACCCCAACTCAAATAATAATAATTGTATTAATATTACATTCTACAACATCCACTATGTTACATATTTTAAATATCTTCTATAAAATAGAGTAATCCAAAATTATTTAAATGAAACAAATCATTTATATGAGACCCTTAAACATGGCCATACAATCATCCTCATAATTTATTGACCCTTTAAAAATAACTAATTAATTAATTAATTAATTATCATTTTATTGCACATTCAATAAATACATACATTTTATATTTACTAACAAGGTAATACAAATTGATTTAATGTCCAAATAATATATATATTTTTTAAAATGTCTAGTGAGTGAATTTGTGAATCAAAATATCTAAAATAAATATTATTCCATAGGCTTGAAAATAAATTCTAATCTAATAATAAACACAAAAAATAAGATGAGGTTCATGATACTCTTACTGTGTCGCCCTTTCAGAATTTTTCATAGTGTAATTAAGAGAGATGGAATGAAGTTCAAGACGAATATCAAAAAATACATCTAGGTTCCAATTGATAGGTATGAAAATTTTAAATTTAAAAAACCTCTTATTGATGCTCAATTTTTAATATAATTCATTTTTCTTGTTATCTAATCAAGATGGAAGAATTTACTGTTCCATCATACTATGTGATTGATATATCATTCTCTGACTTCTTGAAATGATCTAGTTGAATAAAAAAATGTCTGTGACATAATAAAATAGTTAAATTTCAATCGTAGGTATAAATATATCTAGATCCATTAAAATTAACTAGACACATATTTTCTTTAATTATTTATTAATTTCACATCTCTTATGATTCACCAAATATATCATGCCATTCCATGAGCATTTTAATTAAAATTTTCCATATAATTTACAGTGTTATTTTAATTATATGTATTATTGATATTCTCATGTCTGGTGAAAATATAAATATCTAAATATTGGATTTAATAATGATACCTACAACATGTATAATTATTATAGGTAGTTAGGATCTAAAAATATATCTTAGAGTTGTCTATGTTTGAAATTCATTAGAATAAGTCTTAAAGTATTATGACCCCCTTCACTTAGAAGCTAAAAATCATTTGAATCCCATTATATAGAAGTCATATAACAATAAAAGATATATTTTATAATTATCATAGCATTTCAGGGTTACCATCATAGTGTGGAATTATTATGACCCTTTGATGTGATAAATACTCTTAGGATATTATGAAATTTATGTTTTGAAAATAAAAAATCATTATGTAAGAATTTGTTAATAATATTAAGGTATGTGAATATATAGGTAATCAATTGAAAATAATAGTGGTTATTTTTAGTCATTGAGTCAAAATAATTTTTTAGTCAATGAGTTTAAAAAATAATTATGTATAGATTATTTTTCAATCAATGAATCTAAAAATTATACTCCATTGAAATATTGATTACTTTCAACTCCCCTATTTATGAAAAATCTCATAAGAGGTGATACTTTTCGGGTATATTCATCATCCATTGAAGTTCACAAGGATCCATGGCAAGGACCATCACTAATGTATTTCCATAATTTAATGTGATTGATAGTTTGAGCTCTTAAAAGTCATAAATACACCACTAAGGAGGAGTAGATATCCTAAAAATGATTTTATATCATTCTAATCAAGTTGAAAACATGTAGACGTTTATCAATTTATGAATAGTTCCTCAATTTCACTATTTAATATGAACAGATATATAGTATTATTGGATATACATATGATGGTATAACATATTTTTATATGTTATATATTTTGATGATTAATAAAATCAAAATATATTTACAAAATAGATTATATTAGGTATTTTAGGATTTTAGTTACCACTATTATTAAAAGATACATATTGTTAACAAAATAAATTCAACTGGAAAATAAATTATAGAGACAATGTTTTAGTTAAATTTATCATGAAAATCGAATGATATTAACTCTCAGAAAAATTTTATTTTGTTATTACAGATGAATTTATCTCACATGTCATGTTTGTTTAATTCATAAATGATTCTGTTATAAAGACAACTTATTTATTAAGAATCTCTATTTAAGCTTAATTATTTCCTCTTACAAATAATTGGTATAAAAATATCATCATAGTACTTAATTGATTAATCTCATAGAGTAGATGTAATATATTATGAGGAATTAAATATCAAAATTAAAATTCATATTGAACATTTGAAATTTATTTTAACAAGAAAAATGACCTCCACAAATGGATTATCGTACAGACCATATACAGATTATAGAAGTAATTTATCTTTTTGTAGTTAAATTTTATCTTAAAAAGATTTGATATAAATTATTTATATTATAATAATGAATTTACCTTCTTGAATATTAAATCCTGAATTTTTATCTTACTTTCTAAGAAAATTATAGAATTAAAAAGTGTTTTATCTTACAATGTTGAATGATGGAGTTATCATAAAATAATTGTGAGTCATAACTATTATCATATGAAGATAGAGTTATCTTGTGAATGATCATTATGATTATGTTACATATGATTGGTGTTACTTCTAATATGCCAACCAATGTTTTTATGTGCATCTGATGTGGAGTTTTCTAAATAAGGAATGATTGAATTAGGCAAAGTGACATCTTCCCATTAATTCAAAAATAAAATAATGAACAATAATGTAATTTATATTTTTACAGTCAATTATATATTTAGAAAAGGACACCCACCAAATAAGATCTCATTGCATCATGTTTTTAGTAGGATTGTTTTTTCAACCACTAATAGTGTCATGTGAGATTAGTTAAAACTTCAAATTGGGTATATAATGAGAATATTTTATCAGTGAATGCATGAAACATTAATCTTAAATTTTATAGTACACAATACATGAGGATTACCCAATTTTTTGTACATAAATGATATTCACATTACTTTAAAGAGATGTTAGAGCCCCTATTTGAATATATTAATATTCTATGAATGAATCTTCATTATTTTTCAATTACTGCTTGCAACCATATTCTACACTACTTTAACATTACATTTTAATCTCTATATATATTTTCACTCATTGGGATGATGTTTTATAAGACTGTGGATATGTATTGTAATGGAATATTGTCTTTAAATTATATTTGATCTTTATAACAAGTTACTACTTCTTCCACTCAACTGGTCAGCCCTAGAAGAAGGGTTGGCATACTGAAAATTACTAAACTCATATAATAGAGTGTTGGTAGAGTGGAATAGGATGTCTTTATACCCCGAACCACTATATATTCTCTGTGTTCTATTATTCTATTATAGTTTTTTATTATGTTGTGAATTTATAATAAGATAAGATTATAATTGTTCAGCGGTAATGAGAGGGTGGATTTTATACAAGGGAATTTTTAAGAACACAATCCACCCCCTCTCTATTCATTACTATTATTTTCTCTTACCAACAATTAGTTTCATAGGGTTCTTCCTGAGTCCTCAAAATATAAAATTTAAAAACATAAATATAGTCTTAAAATGGACCTGATGACTAATAAAATATACAGAATGTCTATGATTAGAGAACATTGTTTTTATGAAAAAAACAATGGATGTTGGGAGGCTCGAATTATAATTTACAAGATATATCTTGTTATAAATGGATATCTAAATACAATCAAACGTTATAAAATTCCCAAGTCCAATCCTAATAAATGGGATCCTATTATTGAATCTAGTTATGATCAGAATTCCAAATCCATGAATTCTATTATATTTGGATGTAGTCTTGATGAGTTCAATGGAGTCTCTTGGTTTGCTAAAACACTTGAAATGCGGAAAACTATTTTAGTAAAATATGATGGAACCAACACCATAAAAGAACATAATTAAAATTCAATAGAACTCAAATTTGGAATATTCATAATAGTGCAAGGTAAAATTATATCTTATTTATATATAAGACTAATTGATATTATTAATGAAATTTATGTTCCAAGAATTCATATTTTTAACCATCTCAATATCTGAATATCCTAATAAATTTACCAATTAGATTGAGAATAATTTATGAATCCATTAGGCAACATATATTTGTAAATAAATTCAAAATAAAATATCATAATTAACACCCATGATTTTAAAAAGATGATATAGAAGTCAAGGCTGGATATTGTAAATACCTAGAGAAGGAAAGTGTTTCATTAAAATCTTTAACCTCAAAGGATGTCAATAAAAAAAATAAAAATTTCCAAAATCATGGGATAAAAAGGTTAGTTCATGAAGTTCTAAATAAAATTATGATATTTTTTAGGTTAATAAAAGCTTTTTAAAATTTTAAATCATGAGAGTATGATTTGGAAAAATCATCAACAATTATAATAGGAATGATCTAAAATATAATAAATAAATATTATAATATTGAAATAACTATAGTCACACAAAACTAGAATACTATCAGCTACCATACAGAAAAAAGTATGATAATTAGTTCTTCAAGAAGTATCACTATTATAAAAAAACAAATTATGAAATAAAGTCTATATAGATTGGCAAAGGGGACTCTAGTAATAATTTCGTTTTGGATTATCACTATATGGTGGCTAATTAATCATGTTACATGTTCATTATGGTTAAACATCAATATATTTTTTATCATGTAATTTTATTTTAAATAAATAATACAAATCATTAAAAATATAATATAATAATAGAGTACATTTTATTCAAGATGATACACAAATAAAACATTGATAAAAAAATCCTACTCTAGAGAAGTCTGTAACTATTTATTTTAACTGATATCTATGATTAGTTTTACAAGTAGACACACTCCAATAAACATAATAATACACCAATTGTAAATCACCTCACTAGGATTTCCCTTGACTAGAAAAAGACCAACTAGGATGAGAGAAATATAAGATATAAAAAGAGGAAGGATAAGAACCCTCATCATAAGTGATGTATTTTCAAACATATAATGTTCAAATAATGAAAAAATTGTGTATACTAGTTACATAGGAAAAATGGTTTGGATGATAGTTTATAACTATTGAGTTCTTTAAAAAAAGAAGTTATTTTTGATCAAAATAATATAGATTTTAAGGATTTTTTAAACATATAATAGTGTTTATATATATGTTTGTGTGTGTTTGTGCGTGTATAAGATATTATTGGTATAAAGAATTGGTTAAAATTGATTTTTTATTTTCAAGACAATATAAATATTGATTAAAAAAATAGATAATACAGTAACCACTAATAATAATGATATAAAATATAATTAAAAATGGTGTATATTATTTTAAGTGTACATATAATTTAATTAAATATGTTTAATGTATAATAATATAAATAATAATAGTAATGATAATAGTGACATCAAAATAATAATAATTATAGTAATAATAAATTATAAATATCGATGATAATGATTAATGAAATTTATAATGTATTATTGTTGGAATTTTAAATTTATAAATAGTGGAAACATTTCAGCAAACCAAGGAACTAGATAGGAATGATAGACCTTGACATTGTGGGACTAAAGGTAAACCATGCTTAAAGAGCTAGGCTCAGTATGTATCTAGAATTTGGGGAGGAAGATTGGGCCTATAATGAATGGATCTATCAGACATAGTGTGCCTAAAATGAGAATATTATATGAGGTGGTCAATGCGATGTGTTGGAACCCAATGAACCCAAGATCAGACCCTATCACTCACATCTACTGATTAAAAGGAAAAAAGATAACTAAAAATGGTGAGAAGAACTTGATTTTTTTTGGGTGATAGAATCATGTAAGTAGTTTCCACCATCTGAAAGAATATCCATTTAGATTGTGTTTTTTGATCAACAGGATCTTGAACTTCCAATTTAAAACGGACATCTTCTTCTTTAACAAGTCGAACAAAATACTGCACTATTGTCTACTTCCTCTCTTTATTATGTAGGAATTCATCCCTGTATCTTCGATAGACAAATATTTACCTTGAAACAACTACTCCAATGGTCATTCTTCTTTGTTAACAAGTGTATGACCCTCATCCTTAGAGAAAAATACTCTTGAAGTCCTCTGAGCTACCAAAATCATCCCTGTTAATACAACCAATGATGCTTTGCTTAATTCAAATAACCCTTCTTAGGATATCCTGGTGATGATGAGAGTTTTATATAATTATATGTGAATGTAAAAATTAATTTATGCTTTTTTTATCAATGGTGATGATATATATATATATATATATATATTAATAATTATTACCCTTCTCATATCGCAATCCAACACCAAATAGAGCCCCAATTGTGTATCATAGATTAGTAGGTACTCATTTATAAACTCAATAATTGTCTGATTGAATATTCATCCTAAATTGTTGTCTTCTAAAAATTTTTGAACCCAGAATTATTATATATATATAAGATAATTCTATCTGAATCATGGAAAATCCAATCCTTAGTTCTTCCACCTCCTAGTAACATACTGCCTTTCTAATCCATAAAGGTGGAGAATTTATTGTTTTAATCTCATTTTATTTTCAATTTCAAGTTAAGGGGTATATATATGTATGTATGTATGTATGTATTGATGTATATATTTACTTTTTTTTGTTATCGTATGGTGTAAATTTTCAATAAAAATTACTAGAATTTTTGTTATGGAAATATATCCATGTTTCAAATTAATATGTTATATTAAATTCCACACTGATTAAAAATCTTATAAGGTGATTTCAAATTTTTAAAAACTATATTTATTTTCTTAAAAAATTAAGTAAGGGAAATTTATTATTCTCAAAATCCATTTTTTTGAAAATTATATTTTATATAAAAGGAAATAATGTTTTCATTCAATGTATATGTTGAGTTAGTAAGGTATTAGTTTTATATTGAAATTTTTTATTTTATTATATATTAAACTCTTGTTTTACAATTTGAATTTTTTTTGAATTACAATTAGTTAGGGTTTAACAATTTTAAATTTTTTGAAGTATATTTTTTCAATATTCTTATATCTAATGTATTATTTCATGGCCTCTTATTCTCGGTAATGGGAATAATTAATCTCATTAAAATAAAAGAATTAATGATTATTTTACATAATAAAAAATCTATTTTATAAAGACTATATTTTATGTAAGGAATAATAATTAAAAATCGGTTTTATTTTATATGAATATTTTTTGTCTTTTCAAGCTATCATTTCTGGTATAGAATTGATATTTCCAAAAATCAACAAATTAATTATTTCCTTTAAAATGGACATTTTAGTCAATGAATTCTTGGAGTTATTAAAATGATAAAGATTATTATTACATATCAATAGATAAACTTACATGTTTTTGGGTTATCATTTTCTGCATAAAATAGCTACAAAAAATTATTATTTTTTTACTCATGCATTGGTATGGCCCTCACAACATATGTCACTGAAAATCCTCTCATAATTTACAATGATATATTTACATGTAATTTAGTTTCCTCCTTTTTAATGAATTATTTCCAATGGATGGTTATACATACAATTATATTTTTGTGTATGTATCTGTTTTCTTTATTATATTTGTAAAAGCTAAAAACATTAGTGAAAAGTAAAAAGGGACAAGCTCAAAATATTTTATAGAAGAAATTTCAACCTAGTCATTTTAAACATGATAGAGATCTAAGGAGTAAACATAATAATCTATGTCGGGTAGGCTATGACATCCTTCATTGTGCTAAATTGGACATATGTTTTTTTCTTTGTTTCTGATGTATATTTTAAAAAAATCACTATATTATTTTATAATAATATTTTTTCATAAGAAATGTTCAAAAAATATAGTATTTCGAAATGAAAAAGGTTTTATAATGATCAATTCATTTTCAAAAGTTATTATATTTCTTAAATAAATTGGGTTTCCATGAAATTATATATTTTGAAATGTTGTTAATGGAATTATCTGTGGCTATCTAGTTTGAAAACACAAGAAATATATTTTTGTAATGTATTTTATCAAATGAAATATATTTTATATAAAATAAATTATTTTTCAGAATGTATTTAAACATTATTTATAAAACGATCTTCACTGGTAAATAATACCCCTTATATGGAAATTTTATGATCTCCCTACATTTTAAATTTTCTTCTTTATCATTAGAAGTTGGAAAGGATTCTATAATTGTTAAGAAGATAGTGTCAGTGAATTTAAAATAGATATCAATTAATTAATTATTTAAAATATGATATATTTTAATGGATTGTTCTTTTCCTCCAAAATCAAGAATTGAATATATCCTGGTTTTTGTAATGCACTGTATATTTTATAGTTACCTTTTCTAAATAAGAAATATATATATTATTTTTGTATCGGATCCAGAAGCATGAGACTCAGGTTTCTACATATGCTATCAAATGAGTTGTGTAGATATCTTTGAAGACTTGTCTATCTTGGAAAATAATATGTGTAGTATCCAATGTAAACTTCCTTTTAGTAAATCCATTATTCTCTTTTTTCAGGTAAGGGTAATCCTTGAATTTGGATAAAGGCCTTTTCCAACTCATCTCTCTTCCAAGTCCTATAATGTCAAGAATAATCTTGAAATCATGATAATATGACTTAAAAAATATTATCAATACCCTATTTACCTTAAAAAATGTTATTAGGAATATAATACCTCAACTATTTCCTAATTAATTCAAGTATAATTGTTTTTATTTTAACAAATATTTTATTCTATGATTTCCTACCATACTAGGTGTGGAAGGTACAATCAGGGTATTTTTGAATTCATGACCCTTGATAATGAATATGAAGAACTAATCAATTTTTAAGGACCTACAAAAGGGGGTGACCTTACTGTATCATATATGCATCAAATATTTACTTTTTCTATTTTTATTGTATTAAATTTGATATTAAATCATTTTAATACAAAACAATGAGAATATTTTATAAAAAATTACAAAGAGATTTCATTAAAATATAACTCCACCAGAGAAACTTTTTAAATAATTCCTGATATCTTCATCAATTTGGTCAAAACTACACATGTATCATTTTTGGAAAAAATAAACAGTGGATTCTGAAAATTCTATAAGGTTCCATTTCCATCAATATGACCTTGACCTTCATGAGAGGTGCCAAGAGTAAATATATTTTTAACGGTATGAGTTGTTTTATGATAATTATAGAATAAAATATTCTATTTTAGTGATATTAAAAAAATAATTTTTTATGTATAATGAACCTCTAGAATGATTCTTGGGAATTGAAACATAGTGTGTCATAGAATTGTTGTGCAACTCCGCTTACAAACGGGTGGGGGTGAATATATATTCCCATTGTTTTTTAGATAGTATATTTCTTTAAAATAAATAATAAATCTCTTAAAAACACAAATTGGAATATATTACATTATATTAATAATAATAAAGAAGTTAGAAATTCATACAAGGGAACCCTACTCTACAAAATTATGCATCTAGTTAATTAAACATATCAAAATCATTAGTAATACAATAGAACATGATCCAATGAAAATAAAAATTATAGGATTGTAGCCCACCTCACTGGGATGAGTCATGAGTTGAAAAACACCAACAAGAATGGTAGAAATCATTCAAAGTAAAAAATGAAATATAAGAACCATATTTATAAGAAACCTTTTTCAAAACATATAGATTATAATTTAGTAAAAATTTATTTTAAGTATTATATATATATTGTAAAAATTATTCTGATGATATTTTATATCCTTTAGTTTCTTCTAAATAAAATATATCAATAACGATCAGAATATAAAAGACATTATTGTTTTTGAAACATATATATTTGTGTATAAATATAGGTATGTGATTATGTGCTTATTTCTATAATATACGATTGGTAAAATTTGTAAAAATGTCATTTTTTTTATCGGGATATTATTTATTTTCATTAATAAGTTAGATATTATTGATGTAAATATCAAAACAATGTAGGTATGACAATAATGTTTTAATATATAATTATATGTGGTGGTAATTATTTTAAGAGTACATAGAAATAAATTAAATTTTTTTATTTATATTAATAATAATAAAAATAATGATAATAGTTACATGAAAAAAATGAAATTGTTTTTATATTAATGATAATGTCTTATGATATGTTGAATGTATTTTTAAAGGAATTTAAAATTTCATATAAGTTTAAAAAATTGGGAAACCTAGGAACCATCTAGAGAAGCTCAACCCATACATTGTGGGACCAGAGGATGCCAATGCATAGGGATCTAGTATTGGTTAGTAGCTACAAGGAAGGTGTCATGTGAGGTGTATAGCACCTGAAAGTAATTGTGTGGGAAAGCATAGTACACCAACAATGATTTCTTCAGATCATATGGGTCTTGTCACTTATCAAGAGCACAGTGAAGGCCAGGAATGGACCTAGTTACTCACATATTCATTGTGAATATGATGTGTTAGCTAATAAAGGATAGTTGAATTGGAAAAAACAATCAATGTGGGATGGACTCATGCTGGTGCTATTCACAAATGGTCAAAACCAACATTTCAATTATTATCATATCTTCGATATAGCCACATCAATCCAATTTGAAATGAATGTCTTCTTATTCAACCAAAATAATCTAAATCTGTATGGTCCTATTCTTCCCACTATCCAATGGAATCCATCACCATAGCATTGTCCTATAAATCTTCACCATGAAACCCCTAATCTAGTGGTCCTTTTACATCAGCTATAAGTTGATGGGAATCAACCTAGAAGATGAACACCCTCAAAGATCACTCCTCCACCTAAATCTTCTTATTTTATACCACATGTTATGATTTTCTTAATTTAGAGGAAAATACCCAGGAAATATTGATAAGGCTAAGGGATAGATTCAAATATATTTGTATGTGAAAATGAATATATGTTTTTTTACCACAGTGTCCATATATATATATATGTATTCATTATATTTCCCCATCACATATTACATTTCAACATAGAATAAAAATTCACTTTGGTATCATAGATTAGTTGGTACACTCCTATATTAAATTATTGTCTCCATCGAGCTACATGTAATGTCCTAGAATCAGATGCCATTGAAGGTTCCCTGAGCTCAGTTCATCAAATATCCTCAAGTTCATCTCCCAAAATGCCAACGTTTTCTTACTAGTAGAGAAGGGCTAAGTGTTTTATTAGAGATACTATTCCCTCATCACTAGAAATTAGTTAAATAGAAATATTGTAAAAGATAAGTAGTAGAAGTGGTAAATCGATCATAAAAATGATAAATGAATAAGATAAAAAAATAAATATCACACTAGAATTAATCTCATAATCAAAAATTGATGATATATGTCATGTTTCTAGTAAATCATTCAAAATTGGTACACATAATTATAATACAATATATGTTTTGAAAGTACAAAATGTGAAAAATATATCCAGCTAGTGTCAGGTGCCTTAGATTGGCCCTCTTCTCCCATGCTCCTATGTAGTAGTCGTGAACCTGTAGTATGGAGGTTTTCCTTATCCATTCATAAAATCTTATTGTATATTCAAGTACCTAATGTTGACCTGAATAGGTTGTGAGACTTAAACCATGTAGGGATACTCCCATATTCTAGTTCCATCATTTCATGGAATATATAATGATAACAATATCTAGGAATTAATATAATATGCAAAGGAAGTATTGAAAGTAAAAGTAAAACAATAAAATATTATCATTTAATAACAAATGTATTTCATCAATTTCATTTAGAAAGGATGTCTCTATATTAATGTAATGTTTGGTCCATTTATAATCACGTTCATTTAATTAGCCAACCAAATTTGATTAATATTTCTTGAAACCTGTTGCATGTCCCGGCAACCCCAGTAATGATATGCTAAATGGATTCCTAAATGGTTGATAAATAAAATATAGGGCAATTAATGAATAAAAAATTATTTTTTTCATGGTAAACATGTATTATAAATCATTCCATTTTCTATTTATTTTTGAACATTGTCCAATCCTTAGCTTTCCTCAGTAGGAATCCATCTATCACTATATGTAAAATATAAACCAACACCCTACAAGAATGTCCATGGAGATCCTCAAAAGAACCAAGGTATCATTCTAGTTTTGGTATAACATCAAAGCCACTTGATTCCATCATAGGTGTTCTACTAAGGGAGCCCATGTGTCACCCATGTCATATATGATCAACTTCCATTTGAGTCCATAATTGGAAAACCATTAGGATTCCATGTACCACTAGATATAAAAGAGTCATAACCCATGTGTGCATCCTTGAAATTCCATATATGGATTCCATGTATAACTTTAGAATAAGAAAGGGAGAATCCAATGACTCTATCCATGGTGTTTTTATATAAAACCATGTGTTACCCAAGGCATATAATAATTCATTTAAAAATTATAATTTAATCAAACCAAGTTCATCAACTAATTCATTTTGATTCATTTTCATCTAAAGAGGTAGATCAATGAATGAGCTAAGAATATATGTATTTCATATATTTTAATCATAAGGTAATTTTATTATTGAGGGAAAATAGTTCTTAAACAACTAATTCAAAGGAAGGATAAAATGTTCCTGGTCACCAATCAACTTCAATTAATCATATCCATTTACAATTCAAATCATAATTAAATTAATTATTTCAATTAAAAATCAATTGAAAATTCACTATTTAACATCCCAAATAAAAGGGAGAATTGAAAACCTTAAAGGTATCAAAAAAAATAGATAAATATGGTGTTCCAATCGACAAAAAATTCACCCATAGGGGTGGTTTCAATTCAATGTTCTTAACCATTTAAAATTTATCAACGTGACTCATTAAATGACTAATATATACCTATTAATTAAATTAATGGATTAAATTCCAATTCAAGGTTGTCTCTTCGAGAATTTGGTGTGCAGAACACATTCATATATATGAAAACTTCGACATTCAAGGAAACACAAAGACCACCAATTATATTTCTCTAGTGACTAGTTCATCTAGTATAAACTCTTGGTTTAACTCAGATTAGGGAAATTTTGAAGAATTCATGAAGATACTATAAATAATGTTTATTATCTATCACATAAGTAGGGTAACTAATACCAACCCAAACGAGGATCTACACAAAAGGAATTGAGATCAAACTTGCATTGATCCAATGCAACAAAAAGTTCTTGAATCAGACAACGGAAGGATGATATCCATTGATTCATTTAATTGAATCCAAATAACACCCCTAGAAGGATCAAGAATGTAAAACATGATAAATGAGGGAAAATGGATAGAAATAGAATTAATTAATGAAAAAATTGGAAATTCACCTAATACGTAAGGTCTCTTGGTTTGGCCACACAGTTGGCCAAACTGTGTGCTGATCGTGTGCCATGTTCTATTGGAAGGGGCATCTTTCATGGTCTGTATGAATTGTTTGACTAACCATACAAGAATCATGTGAAAATCATATTTTAAAAGTATTTAGTTTTTCATATTACCATGAACCCATGTCATATGGTTTTTAAGCCATGCGAGCTCCATTATCCCATTGTCCAGCTTAGAATTTTTAGAAGTGACCATGCGGCCTACCCCAAAGGTTTCCCTTAACCTTAAACCAT
Organism: Viscum album; assembly: GCA_963277665.1. Taxonomy (NCBI): domain Eukaryota; kingdom Viridiplantae; phylum Streptophyta; class Magnoliopsida; order Santalales; family Viscaceae; genus Viscum; species Viscum album. Next base: position 1,102,039,765 of record OY728157.1, read on the forward strand.
GGCATATTCCTCAAACATTTGGCTAATGAGAAATTATTCATCCACCAAGACACCTGAAACCACCATGAATTCAAATGGAATTCAAATTAGGTCATATTTAAGAAATTAAACATGAAATTGATGAAAAATAAATAAATATTTACCTCATGAAATGATCAAGTTATTAAAAAAATCCACATTAATGAAATTCACATCCAAATTTTCATTCCAATGTTGGTGAATAATAAAATTAGAATAACAAATTCAATGATATCATAAATCAATATCCCCATCCCATGTCTTCCCTTGTACTTGACCGTGCATCCATAGTTCTTGTACTAGACAAACTAACTTTCTTCGAAGAACCATTGTGCTTGAATCCACAATATGTACCCTATGATTCTCAATGGATTGATAGAATTGTAACTAACCCTCCACATACCAAAAATAATGATATGAGTCTGAATGATAGTGTCTCTTATGAGATATGTATAATACATCATACATGACCCATTACCTCAGAGGTAATTATAACTGATAGCCTACCAAACCGAATCTCCATAATCATGAATGTCCCAACATATAGAGGTGAAATATTACCTTGTCTATTGATCCTCATATGTCGTAGCCTTTGTGAAAGATGTAAAAAAGAAAAAATTACCTAACTCAAACTATATAGGTCATCTACAATGATCTGTGTATGATTTCTATAGAGACTGTGTAGTATACATCAACTTCTATATCAATTGTACCAGCTTTGTGGACTAATAATCAAGAGGAGGTCCAAGAATAGTTTCATCTACTACATATAATCAAAATAGTGTGATCTGAATGGCCTGATATATTAACCCTCATAATGTGAAATGTGAATAGTGTAATCAATGCTATTGTTGTAGGAGAATTCAACTGGTGGTATATGACTCTCCCAAGAACCCCCAAAATCTACGATGTTTTATCACCTCATGTCCTTAATCACCTAAATCATGCACCCTCACTTGTCATCTATCTGAGTGTTGTATTTTTTCCCATAATAACCTATATACCCAATTCCTTATAAAATCCAAGAAATAAATTTGATGCAAAATGGGAATCCCTAACTAAAATTAAAGAGCATGGGTCCTCAATAATGTCATACTATCTCATGAATATACAACATTTCGGTCTCATATATAGAAATGTTCTCCTTGAGATATAGGAAATTAGTAACCTTTAAACATTGTAAAAACCATATGGTATCATTAACTAGATGTGACCTCGGTAAACTATTCATGAAATCCATCACCAAGTCATCCAATTTCCACTCGAGAGTGGGAAGATACTGTAAATGTCTTGCTAGTCACTGGTGTTACGTCGTCACATACCTACAAGCACAACATCACATAAAATACTAGTTATATCTCTTTTCATACCCAAACTACAGTATCAGTAATGTAAATCCAAATAATTATTGGTGACTATAGGGCACACTTCCCATGATAAAGAATTAAATTATTGCATCATATCCTCCCACATGTCTGATGATACCCATAAAAGACATTGTATATGTATAATTTCATCCTCACCTATAGACCAACCAGGAGGAGGGTCCTCACTTTCCACACTCTCCCATAGGACTAGGCCTCATTAGTCGAAATGAAGCCTCACCCAAAATGTTTCCTTAAGGGTATAGGTAACCCCAAAGAATGAAATAAAACTCTATCTTTTCATATGCTGCACCTCCATGTTCATATCATATAAAAAAACAATAAAATTACACTTTCTATTATCCTATTAAAATGCCTTTATATGAGCCATCCTAATTAATCCATTATCCACAACATTGCCTTCACCGAGTATGTGTGAAAACTGTGTATCAAAATATTATTGGTGTTCAAACCATATTTGTTTTTTTTTGAATAGTATCAGGCTATGAAAAAATATTCTTTAGGATTTTGTTGTCTTTGTACCCCACAAAACACTCTCCACATATGTAATATCTCCTAGGGCACAAAATGTGAAAAACTGTAGCTAACTTGAGATCGTGCATCTGGTATTTCTTCTTTTGTGTCCTCAACTAACAATAGCTATAATCCATGACTCTATCCCATGCATAATAACATATCCTATCCCAATAGCTGATCCCACATAATAAACATTGTAACTCCTTCCTAGATCATTAAAAATCATTATCGGCACAAATGTTATTCTTCACATTATCTCCCAAAAAGTTGATTCATTGGAATTTGAACAAAGAATAATCACAATAATTTTAGTCAAACCCATGAATAACACTACTAAGAATGGGAAGCCTTGTATGAAACACATTTAATATCCATATATCCCCATGAAACCTTATACCTTGGGATAATATCAGGAGGATAAATCTCTCACCTACTTCGAGTCAGCTGATACTAATGCATCTCAGGTAATGTGTCCTAGGAAATGAATTTGATCAATCCATAAGTGGCACTTTGTGTTCGTAGCATATAACTGATGATCTCTCGGTAAATTCAATATGGTATGTCGATGTTTTTCATGGTCATTCAGATTTTGAGAGTTCACCAAGATATCATACAAGAAAAACACTAAAAATGAATCCATATAAGGATAGAAAACATGGTTGATCAGTTCACTGATGACCATTGTAAAGTTTGTGAGTCCAAATAGCATAACCAAATACTCATATTCATCATACCAATTATGACAATCAATGATAGGTACGTTCGATGGTCTAACACACACCTGATGACAACCATTTATAAAAAAATCATTGAGAACACTTGAGATCCTCATAGAGGGATGAAGTGATCATCAATCCATTGTATATAATTCTAGTTCATAAGAATCATTTGGATCAATATACAGTAATACACACAAATCATGATGGTACCATCCTCATTTATTATAAATAAAGTAAAGTGAACCCCATGGAGTTGTATTAGTTTTGATACACCCCATTGCCTTTAAATCCTCAAACTTCCTTTTAAGATAATGTATCTCAGTATTAGAAAACATGTAAGGATTAATGGATACTTGTGTAGATATTGGTTGAAGAAAAATAAAGAAATCAACCTATACAAATAGAGGTCATCAGAATAAAATTTCTAGGAAAAGGACTCTAAAACAATAAAACAATAGAGTGAAATATTCTTAACATGTTACATGAATTTAAAAATAAAAAACTCCGAATATGGTCTATCGTCCTTCTCATCTCAAGATTTTGGGTCCATCTTGACATTCTTGGACATCACAGTTATCCTTGTGAAAAACTCTCTTTCCTTTGGTGATTTAATGTTCACCCTTCAATGATATTTTTCAATGAAATAATGAAATGGTACTAAATAGTCCATCATAATAAAGATGTACAAACCTATAATCTTGAATAAAAATAAGTCCTCTACAAAGTTAATCCATCCTATCTCAAGGGAGGACTCCCAATAGTGATGTACAACCACTATTCTAATACCAAACGTATTATTAAGCATCACAAAACCATCAAAACACCAAACACTTATCCCAAGGCTCTCCATAGTTGGGAAAATATATAATGCTATGATAATCCCCTATAAAAAAATAGTGGATGGTATTATAGAGCCATAAATAATAGTATCTCATATAGTAGAATGTTCAGGATCCTTATCCTCGTGGGTTGGAAAAAATGGATATATTCTTCTTGATCTACATACCTATGATACGACCTAGCTTCTGTGAGCATATTCACTCTTCTATCACTAAAAGTCTAGTGTCTAACTACCTTGGATATGACCACCACCATAGCTGACTCATCTGGCTATACTCCATCTCCCTGTTGGATGAGAAGTTTCTCACCCCTGTCTTATAAGTGGAGTAAGTACAAACAAACATTCACTGGATATCAAAGTAAAGGTTCAGTAGAAGCACAATATATGGACCATTATTCCACATGATTCACACTAAAATAGGTCCCTCATGTTCTAAGGCATCAAGTGCACCAGTCTATCTATCTTTTATCACCTCACCAAGCTACCTGAGTATGCGCTCTGACAGCTAATATCACCACGTGGAAGAACAATATGAAGTTTCCTACTATTGGTCGATGAAGTACCTAATTGATATGTCAAACCATTATATCTCACACCTACATCCTGTCATGGGTTGTGATCTATGATATGTGCTGGATTCGATATATCAAAATTGTATTTAGTAGAAAGATATTCACCAATTATCGTATTTTATACCTGAGACTATCCTCTGATTTATTTGATTTAGATAAGTCATCTCCCATCGAAATAGGTGTATAGCCCTAGAGTCTATAAAATAGGCTTAATAATCCATAAACTGATAAGACTCCCGGCTCCATGTATGTGAACTCTTTGGATCTATCAGACCTCAACATCCAAGTATAGAAGTAATCATTGATGTCCATATGAAAATACATCCAACTCGTCTCCTGATGATGATCCATCTGTGTATTGAAATAAAACAATCTCTTTGAGGAATCACACTACATATGAGTATACATTTCTACAATCCTCTCGTATGGTTCATATATAAGTACAAATATATATTTCATGGCCTTTATACACGAACCTACAACATATTATCCTACATCACCAAGAAAATGTGGGTGGATTCTTCTTTTGGAACACACATGTCAACTCTTCGATAGTTGGGGCTGGTCATGGTGCTCCCTGAACAATATGCAATACACATAAGAACCCACCATGGAAATTTTCCTCCACACCTATGTCTTATAAAACTACTGGTGTTATAGTTATAACTACTAGTGGATCCACTATTATTCCATGGGCCACCACCTCTAGAGTATGATCATCACCACACTCATGACACATGATTGGAGGACATACCATTTTCATACATATACAAATGTCATGAGCACAAATCATATCATGTACATTGTAAAATTTCATAGTTGAAAAGTGAAGATATTGTAATATGATAGTTACACTCCTTCATATATAAAGAAAAGACCCCTCTACTTACTCCTGGATTCAAGTCTATGAGCCTTACATATCACATATAAGTAAGAGATACTACCTACAACACACTATTGTGATCAGGTCTAGGCCATGTTATCTACTATAAACAACCAGGTTTCGATTGTTTTTATCACATTCATATCCCATTTAATTTGATATACATTTTTGAACATTCGTTTTAAAAAGGTAAAATCAATGTTTCACCAAATTCTGATCCATAAGGACCCATACACCACATGAATAAAAATGTGGAACCCACCTAATGCACACCATAACACATTCCAGGATACCAATCCCAAAAATATTTATATATATCACGAAACATATCAAAACATAATGCGATAAGTAATTCATCTGAAATGGTGTGGCATAATGCATTGCATATGATTCCTATAGAGTGCCTAAAATGATGCATGAGATGAAATAACCTCATCTTGTTGAGTACAAATAAAATAAAACCAAAAATATTTTCAAGAATAAAATCAATTTTTTTTCATCATGTAACAGTGTAATAAAATTAGATGTAATAATAAAATTCTGTAAAACATAAATTTCAATCACGGAAATTTGGATTTTCTTGTGTATGTAGGTTAGCTACACCCAAGAACATCTCATTACTAAAAAACTATTACTTTTAATCCCAATATATTATCTCAATATAGTAATGAAAACTAGAAAATAATTCTCTGATACCACATTGTAACATCCTTAACTTTGATTCCATTGAAGTTTCCACGAGCTTGGTTGGCCATAGGGCCTCAAGGGAATCTCCTATAATTCTAGAGGTTGTCGACAAGTAGTGGGAGAATTTGTTTCACTAGAAGGAAAATACAATTGAATTATAGTGACATGTTAGTAGAGGGTACGAAAAATCAATCAAAAAATGATAATAGATTAAGGCATGAATTTATGAGTCATACCCAAAGTAATCTCATATGAAAAATTTATGATATATGTCATGTGACTAGTAATGTATCCAAGAGAGGTACAAAAAAGTACAATTCTATACAAATAACAGAAGTATAAAGAGTCCAAAATCTATTCATCAAGAATCACGATCATCAAATCAGACTTTTTTTGCTCGCACATAAGTGGAAGTAATGAACATGTAGCAGGGTGACTTCCATTATCTATACCTCCAATAATAATTTTTTGGGTACCAAAAGGCATCCCAAACATTGCGTGAGACTACATCCTACAAGGCAACAACCCCTGGTCTAGTTCCATCTAGTTAGTGGATAAAAATTGATATAAGTTTGAAATATTTAATTGAATATGGAAATGAAGTAATGAAAGTAATCATCCAATAAAAACCAAGTTCTCATTTAATAACCAATTCATTACATCAATTTCAAAAAGAATGTATGTCTTCGAATTAACAGTCACACCAATGTCATTTATAATAATGTTCATTTAATTACCCAACCTCATTTAATTAATAAGCCTAGAGATCTATCATATAGCCTCATTTACCCTGTATTGATATTCTCAAAGGATGAAAAATCATAATATCCATAAAGTGTATGAAAAATATTGAATCCAAGCATATTATTTGACTGGGAAGATTCATTATATAAACCATTCCATCCTTTCTTCAATTTAGAACATGAGCCCATCCTTGGAATTCTTCATTTTATATATTGGTATTAGTCTATGTATAGTATAAACTACCACTCTATAATCATATCAATGGAGATACTACCAAGAACCCATGAGTTGCTTTGGGCATGGTATAACATCCTATCCACTCATGTCTATCCTTAGAGGTGCACTAATGGAGGCCATGTATCACCCATGGAATATATGATCAACTACCATCTAACTCAATCCTTGATGAATCATAAGGAGTCCAAGTATCACTCCGAATATAATAGTCAACCCCCATGAGTCTATTATTGGTAGTACATACAAGGATTTATAGTGTCACTCACGTATAAGAATGGTAGAAGCAAATGAGACCACCCATGGAGTTCATATATGAACTCAGGTGTCACCAAAGACATTTAAGCATTAATTTAACCAATAAAATATAGTTATATCATTTTTTCCTTATTTATTTCATTTCAATCTCACCTCAAAATGTTTTTTAAATAATAGGCTAATATTAAAGTGCTTGGATATATTTTTCACAAACAGTTATTTCATTATATAGGGAATATATTACATTAAAAAAATTCAATGGATAGATCCTAAGGTCTTATTCACCCATCATATTCTTTTAATCAAATCAATTTTAACTTCCAATCACCACACAATTCATCAATTCAATTCAAAATAAATTTACAATATATTATTTAACATACAATGGAAAGGGTAAAATGGGCACACCTAAAAGGTATCCAAATTCAGTAGCCTCCCATGGTGGTCAAATCAACTAAAAAACTCAACTAGGGGGTATTTTTCTATTTGTGGTTATATAACAGTTAACATTTATCAACATGGCCCATTAATTTCATAGAATATACCTATAAATTGATTTCATGGATTAATTTCCATTTTATGGGTGTCACTCCGAAAATTTGGAGCACAACAGAACAACATGTATATGAACACTTTGAACATCAATGAAAATCATAAGACCACCTATCGTAGGTCTGTAGTGGATAGATCGTCCAGTATAAATTACTTATTCAACTCATATCAGGAGAAAATAGAATAATGTGCGAAGAACCTATAAATAGGACACATTATCATATACCTAAATAGTATATATGATATGACCAGTTCAGATAGAATGAAATAAATAATTCATGATTTGGAAGCTACATGGAGTAGATACTTCGATTCATACAATAATTGGTGATGAAAACATATCAAGGGATCAAGGATATCAAATATTATAAATGATGGACAATTAGGATAGAAGTATATTTAATGTATTGAAAAATTGTAAATTCACCGAAAACATTTGGTGGCATGGCTTGGCTGCACGGTTGCAAAATTATGTGCCAATAGTGTGGCCTTTTCTACAGGAATGGGAACCCACATGGTTTGTACACATGGTTTGACTAACCATGACCAAAAAATGTGAAACTCCTCTATTATAAGACTATGAGTTTTCACTTGAACAAGAACCCAAATGTTTACAATTTATCAAACCATGCGGGATCCTCTGGTCAAACTATCCAGCTTTGAACTATTTGAAGTAAATGTGTGGTCTGCCCAAAATAGTTTCTTCTAACCATGTGGCATGAATGTTTCACCAAAAAATGGGGTAACAGTCTCCAAACTAGCCCAGACACCCCTTATGCTTCCATGACCTCAAATGTATTTCACAATAGGCCATATTGAAGTATCTTTACTAAATCTTGATTGATATAAAAGGATATGTACCTCATAAATGAACTCAGTTCTTACTCTTACTCCTCAAGATTTATCTACATCAAATTTCATTACACAATATTGGAATATATATATAACATAATTATATCCCTATCATCGGAAGACCCATCCCATGTTCCTCAACCTCCTAGAACCATACTACATTTCAATTCCATAATAATGCATAATACATTTTCCCAATCTCATTTTTTTACATTCAAGGTAAAGGATATATTTATATATGTATATTAATTAAAATATTATAGAATGATTTCAATTTTTTAAAAAAGTTGAGATGTATTTCATCTATAAATTGTTTTCTTAATTTCAGATTTTTATTTAAATTTAAATTATATGTTTATTTCAAATCATGTAATTGGAATTCAAAATTTTCAAACAAAAAATTATTTTCCACAAAAACTATCATATTTATGTAAGGGTAATTTATTTTTCACAAGACCCCTTTTTTAAAATTTATATGTTATCTAACATAGAAAACTATATTCATTCAGAACATTTTTATTTAGTAAGGGAGTAGTTCTCTATTGAAAATTACTATATCATTATCTTTCCAACTGCTATATTATAAAGTTCATTTTTCATGTTATACAATTGGTAAGGGTTTTATATTTTCAATATTTTTTGAATGATATTTTATTTTCAATGCCTTTTTAATTAGGTATTATTTCAAAAACCCTTACTCCATGTAAACATATTAATTATTATTTATAGGAAAAGTTTTTATGATTATTTTAGATAATAAAAAATCTATATTCCAAAGATTATATTTTTTGTAATGAATAATAATTTAAAATCAATATTACCATATGTAAATAATTTGGGTCTGTTAAAAATAATATTTTATATATGGAATTGATATTTTCTAAGTCATCATTTTCAAATGAAGTAATTTGTTTAAGAAAATAAATTTTAATGTCTATATTAAAAGTGAAATTAAAATGATGCAGTCCATCATTTTATATCAATAGAAATAATTACAACAAGAAGTGTTATCATTTTATGTGTAACATATGAGTTATGAATTATTGGTGATGCACTAACTCATTGATAGTCAATGCACTACATTTGTCAATAATAATCCAATAAAAATTTACAATGATTTATTTCCATGTTGTTCAATTTATTCATACTCATTAAATTATTTTCTACAGATTTATATATATGAACATAGACATTCACACACACGCACACATACACAAACGCAAACACACACACACACAGACACACATATATATAATTTTTTTATTGTAAAATTTTTAAATGTTAAAAAATCCTAGGAAGAGATAAAATGTTATAAAGCTCAAATGTTTTATAAAAACATTGGAACATTTACTTTGTAAACATGGTTGGGATATGAGGAGTAAACTCATCCCTACAAGATATATTGGCCCTAGGAATCCTTAAATGTTCCAGAGTGTCCATATGGTTTTTTTGGATATTGAAAATAATTTTTGAAAAATCCCACTATACATTAATTAATTAAAAATATTACAAAATACAGTTTCATGAAATATTATATTTTTCAATAAAAGTTTTTTTCAATAAACAACTAATTTCCAAAAATTATTATAATTTTTAAATAATTAATTTTTTAATGTAATTATGGGTTATCAAATGACTTTGATAATCACTATGAATTGTTATGTATTTTGAAATCATTAGAATTTTATTTTTGAAATTTATTTTATCAGTTTTTTATATTGGATATAAAATAATAGTTTTTCCAATATTTTTTAACAGTACTAATAAAATGATATTAAATGTTTTTTAAAACCTCTTATAGGGAAATATTATTCTCACCCAAAATTATAAAAATTTTATCACATGATCATTAGATGTTCCATTGGAGACTAGCTTCATTAATAAACTAGTAAGAGTGAATCCAAAATATTTTTACATGTATTCATCCTATGAAATATGAAATGTAGTAATTATTTTTTGTTTTTAGAAACATGTATAGGAATGAATCACATTTTTTAGAGGATACTATATTTTTTGTTACATTATATATATAAATATATAGTGTTTTTTGTACAGAATCAAGGGGTTTGGATCTTGGGTTGTTACATGTCACACAAAAAAAGTATGTTTTCCAAAATAATCATCATTAAAATCATAATCTGACTACAAATATTATAATAAATTAAATAAATTTTTTTTATTTTTAGAATACCATAATGAGTCTTTAAATAAAAAATTAAAAAAACTCAAAATAAACCATAAAATTTCATTGTCAAAGAAAAGGTTTTTTTAATAAAAAATTTAGTTTCATAATATTAAACATAATGAGCATGTTTATAATTATTCTATCCATGATAGAAAGTTAAATAATTATAGAATGAATAAAAAAAATATGAATCTAGTTTTTTACTAATTTTTGGAAATATCTATATATGATACTTGATAGAAAACAATCCAATAAGAAAAGAAATGGTATAGGATGAAAGGGAGAATAAATCAGTCATTTAAAAATCTATTTAAGGCCAATTTTAAAAAATAAGTATATATCTAATATTACATGATATTAATGTGGTGTAAATTATCATTTAGAAAATGATTGTTAAAAAATAAATCAGCAATTATATAGAAAATGGAATTATTTATAGAAAATTATCCAATCATTGTATTAATTTATGAAACTGAAAATAGATTGGTATTTCCAAATCTATTAAAGTTAACATTATTAAAAAAGGGGTGTTTGTGTGGGAAAAAATATTGCTGATTTAATTATTTTTGTTGGGAATTACGACAACAATATTAATTCATAATGGTTTATCAATAGTCATTTTTGAAGTCGTATAAGTGGGGAATACTTTAAAATCCACTCACAATATATTATTTATTTAACAAATGCCTAATTTGGAGAAATTTACAATGGAAATTTAGTGTAAATTGAATCATTTTGGAAAACAAAATCATTAATCATCAATAAAGTGAATTATATTGACGTGTTAAAGAACAAGTTGATAAACACTTCTCAAATTTTTATGGGTGTATATTTAGATCATTTTCCTAATAATTTCATATTCGTTTTTAAATAATATTTATTACGACCAAAGCACCAACAACTGAGACAAACTATATATTGTATTTATTTTAATTTTTTACAAAATAATAATCACTATGATTTATGAAATTAATGAATCGTAAATTTAGAGTGAATGAATTGTAAACATCAATGTTTATTTCAGAAAAAAATATCTAAAATAAAACTGATTTCAAATTTTCCTAAACATAAATAGGATTTAAAAAAACTGTGTTGTACATTATATGTGGATAAAAGAAACAAAATCAATATTTTTAAAAAATATATGATGTTTCTAGTTCAATACAGTTGAAAATTATCAATATATATCTGTCTGAGATAGCTAGAATTGAAATTTTACTTACAAAATCTATTGTTTATTTTTTAATTGTTGATTTTAAAAGATTTAAATGTGATTATTTAATGATATTTAAAATTTAATATTATTTAAATTTCATTTCTTTTCTCAAACATTGAAAAACAAAATACTGGAAAAATTATGATTTTAAGAAGTGTTTGTGGATTAAATATTCAGAATTAGGAATTTAATTCATTTTTCTCATTTAATGCAATTGAACATACAACTTTTATCCCCATTAAAGATAAATAGAATTATATTATTTAATGGAGTAATGGTTCCATTATAGAAGTTTCTCGAGATAATATATGTGACAATAATCATCCCACAAACTTTGGGGATGGAGCTACTAACACAATATGTTAATTCATTAACAATATTCTAATAAGGTCTATATTAATTAAAAAACCTAGGAGACGTGGAATATTATAAAACAAATGGTAGGATAATCTATTTTTTTATATTTTTAATATCATTAACACCAAGGAAAATATATTTATGATCGAACCAAGGGATTATAATGGTATATTTCTAGGTTACTGTACTACTTATAAATCTTATAGACATTTCAATTAGACAATTATTTCTTGAAAAATAAACCCATTATATGTTTTATGTAATTGATCATTTTAATATCTATAAATAAGGTTGGGTTAGTTTCAAAATGGTTGAAACTAAGAATAATGAATAGATTATGTGGAAGCTTTTTCCAATATGGCTATAATTGTAGAAAATGGAATTGTGTTGCCACATATACCTCAGATAAATTTAAATATATAGATGTTGGATGTAAAATATATTTTCCTGAATGGATATTTTCATAGTGAATGTCTATATTGAAAAAACTTTTGGATTTGAAGCCCCTCCTCTTCAAAATTATTTTTTCAATCAACACATATCATATTATTTTCATAGACAACAACATAGATCTTGGTTTAAAATAGTATATTCCATAATATAATAAAATGGTTTTAATTAGGGAATGGATGAAACAGTACATTTCATGTAAAATGCATCAGGATATACCTTTCCTGTGATAGTATATGTTTATTCTGTTATTTTTGTGTCAAAAAATCAAAAAGTTTGTTGTGAATATTTAATACTTATATAAAAATAATATGATATTCCCATGATATGTATGTTAAACTATTTTATTGGTTTAAAATTTATCAATGTTTTATTGGAAGTATCTTAAACTAAATAAAAAGCAATCTTGATATCCTTAATAGTTTTGTAATTTCAATAAGTAAAATGTATCAACTCCTATGAAATCCATTATGAAAAATTACTTAAAATGAAACCCATCCTGAGGGATTTTGGTTTCAATTTTAATCAGATTCCTATGGAATGTGGAAAAAGTGTTGTAATTATTTTCAAAAAATACAATAAACCATTATAGAACAAAACGCATAGACATAATGCATAATTTAATAACATATCTCACACAAAATTGTGATATTTATTTTGAATTTATTTTAATAGGTAATCAATTAGTACAAATATTAATAATCCACTACCTACTAATCAATTTAATTTTATCAATCCGTAATTTGAATGTGTTGATTTTAATTAATTTCCTTAAAAATAACTATTTTATGATTTTTTAAATGAATATTTTCATTTTAGATTCTTAATTTTTTAAAAATTATAGTTCCCATTTCTTCCATTGAGATAATGAATAGTGAAAATTAATAATTTTTTTAACTCTACTGTCACTCTATGTGACTTTTAATCAATCTAGAAAGATGTGTTGGAAATAAATATTACGTGTAAAAACCATTATCCTTTGTAAACCCCAAAGCACTCTTCCTTGATTATAAAAAATTATTGAACCTAAAATATACAAAACTTATTTTAATGATTGTAAAGAAATGTTTCTCTAATTGTAATTCAACAAATAGTTAAAATAGTTTGGAACTATTTAGAAAAGTGATTACTTCTAAAGTGATTTATATTGTCTTCTTAGATTGAACATGCATGAAGTTGAAAAACCATACCAGTCATTAAGGCTAGGAGTAATTTTTGAATAGAATAGTGTGGAATATTTTTTAAGAAATAATTAGGTGATTTCTATTATCATGTGGTTTTTAACATTGGTGGTACTAAACCCCATGTCACATATTTGTCATATCTAATGGAAATATTAATGTCATTATGAGTAATAGAAAATTATTCTCATTTCCTCATGGGGGAAGATTAGACTTCAATACATCACATACTACTGTGGATGAATTAATCCATAAAAAACTAGGAAATCCATTGTCACAATTTATAATGTATAGAAATAGGTTGTTAAAGATAAAGGGAAAAAATAATGTTTCTCATCATTTTTATTCAACACGTGATTTCCTAGATAAATGATTAGTTTCAAATGATTTTGTATCAATACCTTTCGTTAATATAATTTTTTATTTTTATACAAATGTGTCGACCTAGAATGATATGTCATGAAATATATATTTCATGATTATAATAATTCTGTAAAATTTTATCATTTTCGAATGATATTTACAATTTCCATTTTGAAAACTTGTACATCTAGATGAATCTTTGATTATATGTTTTCATAGATGGAAAAATCTCAATACTGGTCTGTTAATGCAAAGTAGATATTCCTAGAGTTTCTCACCAAGTATTATTTTACCAGTTAGAATTGATGTAAAGATTTATTTAGACCTTTCTTAGCTGGAGGGAAATCTTATAGGGGTTTTTTCTATTAAAATATAATTCCTCATTGTTAATATTGTTTTACAAGACCTGTTTGATGAAGTACTTATTTTTTATTAGTGAAGGAGAGTTAAAGAGATTTTCTCAAATGACATTTAATCCTATGATGATGATAGAATGGAGGAAACTAAATAATAGGTTTATTCTAAAATGAATTAGGTCATCATTGAAACACATATGCATTCTTGTACTCTACCTCTATTGTTTCTTTTTTTTTCTACAACAAAATGGAATTTTTATTTGGACATAACCAAGATAATAAGTATTAATTAGGAGAAACCATTTCAATAGTTACATGAGAAATTCCCCAATTTAATGTTTCTCAAATAATTGAGACTACAGTGAAAATAGATCCTGAAAATAAATAATTTTTTAAAATTATTTTACGGGATCCAAATGTGACTCCCTAAGATCAAAAAAATATAAAATATGTTCAATAACATATATGACACGCAACACCAATCCTAAATTAACCATGATGTATATATATTTAAATATGATAATTATAAACAAGCTATTAAATTAGAATGTCATACTAGTATTAACAACTTTAAAAAATATATATAATTAGCCTACTCAATATAAATTTATTATTAAAAATAGATAATGTAAGTACTAAATTTTTGAATAAGGCAATTAATTATTCAATGAAATTTGTTTTCTTCAAAAAGGTTTTTTAATTTTTTTGAGAGAAAATATTAATATTATTTTATAGAAATTGGAAAAAATTATTTGATAAAAATAAATTCATTTATGAAATAATCATATGAAAAATAACATAAGGTAATATTTTTTAAATTTTTTTAAGATGTCTCATATTAAAGTTAATAGTTAAAATTACTCATTTTACAATTGTATCATTTATTTTAATTAAAAAAATTTATTTTACATGTTGTATTGTAAATTGGATGTGGTATTAATGATTCATCGGATGTATTTTATTTATTATAATATAATTAATTTCATTTTAATTAGTAAATTTTATTATTTTGGTGTAAGTTTATTTTGATGCATAAAATCTGTATTTTTCAAAATTATTTTTCAGTGTATTAAGATTTTTCCATTATAACTAAAAGAAATTACCCCAAATGAATAATTATATTAATTATATATATATATATATTATCTATATATAAAAATTTAAATTCATATTGTGATTATAAAATGGCATGGTGTTTCTTTAATATCATTTTATGCCGAAAATTACAATTATTGAAAATCATTTTTTAACATTTTTTACTAGATTACTTATAGATTATATTATAAAAATTATAATATTGAATTTTACAAAATAGATTCAATATATTGAATCAGTCTAATTTATATTAGGTAATAATTTCAACATATTTTTTCATAACAAATAGTAAAAACAAGTAAACATTTTTCACTCCAATAAAAGGGTAAATCAGGTTAATATTGGAAAAATTTAAGTGAGAAGAATAGAATTTATCTTATTTATTTTTATTTTATGAATTAATATCAATGGTTATCATCTAAGATTATATATTTATTTATTTATGGTACAATACTCTATGAATCTAACCAATTATATAATTTAAGTTAAGTAAAACACAAAAATATCACTCTCTTTCATTTAAATATCTTTTATATGTCAAAATTGAGATAAAATGAACTCTTGAGTGAATAAAAATGGTTAAATTGAGTATAATGAAATTGTTTTCAAAATGTTATTTTTTTTAAATTATTATTTCTTATATAGTTAACTTAAATGTTGACATGACAGTCGCGAAAACAGTGAAAAACTAACGGTAAATATTTTTTAAAACATTAAAAGTATTGTATTTGGAATGATTTATGGTTTAAAATTTTATTTAATTAATATTTATTTACAATATATATTTTTTTTGTGATATATTTTTATTCATTATTATCTTCATGCATTTAGTGTCAAATTAAATAAATAGTTTCAAATTGACATTAATGATATTTTATGTTAAATAATATTTTATTAAATTATTCAAAAATACTAAAAACATGAAAGTGGAATACTAGGATGATAAATATTACGAAATGTGATACATTTTCCATTTTTCAAAAAAAAATATTATCTTATAAATTAAAAGTACAGCTCTTTTATTATAATTTTTTTTACCAAAATTAATTATAAAAAAAATTATCAAGTCTTAAACTAATATGAAATGGTTTTTTTGATAACAAAAATTTTGTAAATCATATTTAATTTCTATATTTAAACTTTATCCTATAAAATATTCAAATATATTTCAATTAGGAATAATATTTCTTGGGAAGAACTATATAAAATGATGGTTATTTTCCTCTCTAATCCACACATTAATAACCAATTATATATAACTAGACCTAAAAAAATATCTTTTTTAAATTCCTAAAAATTTTATATATTCCTTATTAAATTATTGAACCATCCTAGAGAGTATTTTTTATAATCCTTAATAGGTTATATAAATAAGAGATATAATTCAAATTCATGTGATTTTTTTCTTTCTTTACCCACAAATATAAAATCTTATTTAATGATGATTTTATAATAAAATAATTATATTCCAAATAATTATATTCGATTATATTAATTTAATTCTAAATATCCCTGAAAAATTTAATCATGTGTGAATCAAAACTGTCATTCATGGGTGCGGAGGACTATAATCTCACAAAGTGATTTAATTCATTTTCCATAACCACCTTAAATTTATGGACGTAATGATGGATTTCATATCTATTTATGTATATATGATATGATTTAAATATATATTATTATGAATTTATAAAATTTCCTATACATTCGTACCTTTACCTTCAATAAAATATTATAATGTCATTCATGTGTACGTGTGGACTACCACCTCCATGAAGGGATGTGAATTGTTATTCATCGCCACTTCACATGTATGGTATATATATATATAAATATTTGTATAATAACTAAAATAATATGGTATTTATGGTATAATGATTATTCTATAAAGATAAAAAATATTTTGATTATTTTAATAATGGTCGATGGAAAATGGATACATTACTCACACATACGTATGACTTATTATCTTTATGGTTGTAATGTAGTTCATTTTTCAAAACCATATATATTAGGTGGTTTTTAAAATATAATTAATATATAAAAATGGTCTTAAATTCATTATTGTTATTCTTAATATGATGAAATAATGACCTCATTTTCCACATTCAATCTGGCGATTTTATTTTGGACATATGAACTGAGTATCATCAAAATGTACTACATGAAATAAATTGATTAAATAATTAAGCATGAAATCATGATAAATAAAATAAAATAATAATAATTTTCAGAAATATTCATCAAGATGTAGATATTTTAAATAACTTCATTATTCAGGAATATAAATATTTTCTTTGGTGATCTCTGCTTATGGTAAGGGATTTCATCTCAATTTCCTTCCAATGAGGAATATTTTAATATTATGAAACAATATATTTCATTATGCGTATATAACGTCCCTTTTACATTTTATATCATTAATGATTCATAATATATAGTATTTTATGTCAATGTTCATTTTACTTCATCAAAGGGTATTTGATTCTAATGTCACTAAAGTAGTAAATGCACTATGTTACAAATCACTTTTATTATTATGATTGTATATGTTCAAGGTTTTGTTATTAGAAATCATATATAGTTACTTTTCTAATAAAAATATTTATTTTTTACCCTCTATTTATAAATTTTGATTACATATTTAGTTTCCATTCCATCCCATATTTAATAATGAAATATCAAGGAAGTTGTTTCTAAATAATTCAGATCTTGTATCGTCATTTAGATTAGGAATCATTCTATTCATGTTTATATTCTCCATAAAACTGATTATTGGATAGTTGTAGTATTATAAAATGATTTGGTATAGATATTAATACCCATGTTTTACTATTTACTAACTAATTTAAGCAGAATATGTCTATACTTTTCCGAATATGGATATGTTTGGCTTTTTTCACGAAATTGTAAAACAAATTCATTCATTAAACATACATAGAATTAAAAATATTCATCATAGTCCCGATATAATTATGATTTCAATATTATATTTAAATATTCAATTTTTCATTAAAAATAAAATGGTTTCAAATTTTTTTGGGGAAATTTTTAGATTTTAAATATGTGATTTTTTAGTAAAATGGAATTTTTCTCAAGAAATACACTATATGATAATTTAAGTACATTTTCATCGACTAAGATAACCATTGGTGGTATGCATTACTTCAAATATATATATATATATATATTTGATAAATATATAACTACCTCATTATACCATTATTTTATAGGGTAATACATTCCTGAGGCTCATTTATCAAAAACCATCTTTATTAAAATTTTGTTCACTATGATATGAGGGAACATTATGCATCCTATTTTCATTCCATGGGATATTATTGTGAATATTCATTATAATTGAGTTATTATTTTTATGTTACACATAATCCTGAAAATGTTATGATGGGTGCACTCAGATATCACTCCATCTTATTGGATACTGATTTTTTCTCATGAGATGTTATGTATGGGGTTACAGAGTACAACTAACCCATTTTGAGACTTTTTCCACCATGTGATATTGTCTAGATATTTAGACATGAATTATTTTTATTCTATATCATATGTTTCACATATATTTCCTATATTTTTATAATTTTATGGTACCATTTTATTTATGTTATTATCCCATTTAATTAACCATGATCATTACATTTTATGATAACATTTTATACCTTTTAAATCATATGTTTTGATACCTTATGTTTTATATTACATTAATAGGATTTGTAAATCACTAATTTGTTTTATGAATTCCCCAGGTTATCCTATTTAGTTTTATAATCTAAAATAGTTTTAGGTAATCACTAAGGATAATAAAAATAATGATATAATGTTTTAGTTTCTTTGATACATTTGTACCTTGGTTTCAAAAGACAATATGGATTATGATATATGGGTCCTAATTAATAGATTTTTATGTTATAAATCTGGTAATAATATGTCAAAATGTAATGGGTTTCTATATTTAGTAGTTTATAAAGGTATATTTTTTATTAGTATTAGGGATTTATAAAATCAACAATCACCTTAAGGATATGTCTATGTATAAGATAAAATTCAAATGTTTTGATACGGAAGAGATTTGGTGATTTTTCAAGAAATATGTAGTTGTATGGATACTACAAGTGAATGATAATTTTGAATAGATGAATCTAGGGGTAATTACCTATAAAATAGTTTTATGATTATATCTCAAAAATCATTCAGGTGCATGGGGTGTGTTCCCACACTACGCACATATTTTTACAGTCTTATGGGATTTGATTCGATTAAATCATAGTTTCCATTGAAATTATTATGATGAATTAAATAATAGAACCTAATGAATCCTATAATATGTCAGAGTGATATGTGATAAATTGGAACGTTCTTTTTATCAATATCTATGTTTATTAATATTTCTAATGGCATATTTACCCATTTTTAGGTTTTACGATACACAATTATAAAATAGTTAAGCATAATTTTGGAGATATTTATAGTAATGTAATAAATGGGTTGGAGTGGATTTTAGTAAAGATAATTTATATGATGGATAATGTATTTTTTTGATATATTTAAATATCTATGGATGAAATTAACATTTAATATGAAAATTGATGTTAAGTTAATAATATTCTATTGTGTTTATTTGATTTAGTAGAGAAAATAAGACCAATAAAAAATCTTAGGGGTTTTAAATTAATTTGATTACTAATGTTGGTTTTGAGGATGTTTATCATTTTTTTTGAAATTATAAGAATTATATTAATATAGTTTTACTAAATAGATAAATAATATTTCAGATGACAACTCATTATATCTGGTAGGGTCGTTGTGGTTGAACCCACAACCAAAGGGTGACATGGGTGCATAGTCTACCACATGCATACACGATTACATGGTTTGTATAATATTTTATTTAAATTAATGATTTTATTTATAAATATTGTGGAGTTTTTTTAAACATGTTATAGGATCTAATCATTTTTAATTTTATGTGATAAATTATTAATTGGGAGATGTTTTAATTGGAAAAGGTATATTTATATCCATTAGGTTTAATATAAAAGATTATTAGAGAAGAATTAAAATAAATTTTTAGTGATGTCAATTGAAACATATTAGACCGTATTTTTGGTGAAAGAATTGTTTAATATTGAGAATATTGTGGTTAATTTGGATATATGTTTGTTTATTTAGTGTGATATTCTAAGTTTTATCTTTAGTGGATGTTTTGAAGTAAAATGTATAATTTCTTCATACGATGTTTTACACATTACAGTTATTATCATGCCAGGAACATTCCATTTTGGTTTATTAAATACTATATGAATTTATATTTATTATTCTGAAATTTATGTTACAAGTTATCATTTAATTTTAGTTCTTGAGGTATAAAAAGTTCATCTTGAATACTCATCACTTGGAGAGAAGGATGGTATTATGGTGGAAATATTTTATAGTTTGAAATTATACATATTATTTAGGTTTATTTTCATTTTTTTCTTAGAAAATATGGTAATAAATTGCATAACAATAGGAAAAAGAGAAATTTTATCCTATTACCTTCATTTTTTGATGAATTTATTGTTTTTTCCACACATTATTGGATTATCATTTTGGGTTATTTAACATTCTCAGGATAATTCACATTCATAAGATTAATTATCTCTATCAATATATATTATAATTTGGGAAAAATTATTTCCTTCCATGACCATATTTTTACATTCCATCAATTATCACATATTTTGAAGCCCTATTATGTGCTATTCTATATGAGCTTTATATTTTCCTTTCGATTTTCTCTAGAGAGTGTTTCATTAACTCCTTTTATGGTCTGGGATTTTAGAAAAGGTATTTTCAATGTAAAATCATTTATTACTTTGTTAATGTTGAAATTGTAAAGATGTAATTTATTAAACTGGGGTATCTAACACACAAGGTTTTAAAATTTTAAAACTATGTTTGATAGTGTATAAGACCTGGAACATTGAGCCAACATGAAGCTTGAAAAATTATTTTTTAAATATGACCATTATACCCTATCATATAAATGGATGTGTATGAATAATATTATCTGATTTATGATAAATTGTAAATATATTACTCAATATAAATTTACTAAAAAATCATTAGTAAAGAAAACCCTAATTTTCAATGAAGATAATTTATTCTTTATAAAAATTAGTTCTCTTTACAAATTATTATTATTTATTAATGTGTAAAATATTATAATGAAACTATTTAACTTATAAAAAGTATCATTAATAAAATTTACTTAATTTATGAAATAATTATTTAAAATTTTAACTTATTGTAAATTTTTTGGATGTTTTGAAAATGATTCACATTTCATTGAATAATGGACATTGGAAATTTGTATGAAAATGTTATTCGTATTCACTTAATAATATAATATTAGAGTCGAATTATTATATTTATTTTTAATTAAACTGAAATATTAACCATTTTTATTTATAAAATTTCAATAATTTCATTTAAATAATAAATTTAACTGATTTTGATTAGAGTTTATTCTTATGCTAAAAACAAGGTTTTCATTAAACTATTTTTAAGGGCATAAATTTATCCATTTTGAGTAATTACATTAAAATATAATGATAACATATTTAAATGAATTTTTTTGATTATATACCAATATATATTAATTTAAATTCGTAAAATGATCATTAACAGACATATAGTTAATGTAAATCCAACTCATGTTAAAAAATCGATTCTAGAAAAACAGTTTTTCAAAGCATTTTATGGGATCATTTTTAAATTAAATAATACCAAAAATATAAATTATATTTTAAAAAATTAATTTAATAGTTTTAATAAACATAATTATCATTATTTTAATAAGTTAAACTTAAAATTTTCATTATTATTTGAAAAACATTTTAATCATTGTCAACTTAGAAAAAGTGTAAATCATGTTGACATAGTTTAAAAATAAGTTGTAAGGACCCCATGTTTCATCATTATTTATATAGGATGAATGGATTTACAACGTTATCAACTTATTATAGATATTAAATTATTTATGTGACACTGCTCAATGAAATTAAAAGGTAAAAATTTAGTTAGAGAACAATGCAGAATGTCATAGTCATTCTATTCATATCTATTTTATTTTAACATAGGTGTAAAAATAACTTGTGAGTATATATTAAAGATTATATTGATTATAATGTTATTATTTTGATGATTTTAATTAATTGTAATATTTTATTGATTATATAGATAACTTAAATTCTTATACAGCACTACCACAATGCTTTTGAAAATTGTGAAAAACTCAAAGTAAATAGTTTTAAAAACATTACATGTCATTTATATAATATCATTATAGTTACAAAATAATTTCAAATTTAATAATAATCCATTATTTTATGGTAATTTTATGTATTCTATGTTTTAAATAATATTCTTGTCATAAATGTCAAATAACTAAATAATGTCAAGAATTACATTAATGATATTTTATGTAAAATGATATTTTATTTAATTATTTTAATGTTATAAAAAACAATTGGAACATTAGGATTAAAAATATTCTTAAAATTAATCCCCTTTAAATTAATGATAAAATTTATAACTTATATGTAAAATTATAACTCTTTTAGTTTAAAATTTTTGATTCCACAATTAAGGTTAAAAGAGTTTTCTTAGGTTTTTACCAAGATATATGGGTTAGATTTATAAATAAAAATTTATAAATCAAATTTTATATACATATATAAAAATTATAATATAATAAATCTTAATATATGGGCATTTGAAAGAATTTATCTTGTGAATAGGTTTATCATTTTGTATTCTTTTAAGAAATTTCATAGTGGTTCCTCCCTCCCCCCCATTTATAAAATGACACATGCACTCCACTCCTATCCAAATTAATGAGCAACCATTTATTTAAATTCCCTGAAAAATAAACTTACTCAAATCCCTAACCATATCCAAGAGGCCCTGAGTTGATCAAAAAATAAACATAGTTACACTTTTGGTGTAAATCTTAAGATGTTGCCCAAGAAGAGGTATTGTACTAAATCAATCATATTTGTTTAATTTACTATTCCATAAATAGAAATATTATTCAGCAACTTAGATATAACAAATAAATATTTTAATAATATTTATATATTTTTTAATTTAACATAACACCCAATATCTTTCTCCACTTCTATCAAATGGTAAATGAATCTTTCATTCATGTGTAGGATGGATTACTGCCTCTTGAACCGATGTAATTAATTTTACATAACCTACTATCAAGGATTGTTTTATGGATAATTTTAATTTATATATATGTTATTAAAAAATATTTTCCATTCCAAATTAATTGTATATAATTTACTTTGTTACCTTTCCATTGACTAAAAAATTATACCATTTTTCTTGCATATGTGTTCACAACTACCTCCATAAAACGATATGATTTTTTCTTCATCACTCCCTCACATTGATGATATATATAAGTGTATTCAAAGAAATAATATGGTTTTTATAATATAATTATAGTTAAATAATGACAAAATATTACTTAGCTTATTCTTATAATGATCAATTTCAAAAATGTAGTCGTTACTCATGCGTATGTATGACTTACCATATCCATGAGTGTAACATATTAAATTTTTCATTACCCTATTTCATTAATGTTTTTAAAAGTTTAATTTATATGTGAAAATGATAAATACTAAATTATTATTATTCTATGGATAAATAAATAATGGATTCATTGACCACAATCAATCAACTGATGCCATTTTCGACATATGTACATAATTTCATCAAAACATCTGAAGTGAAATTAATTGATTAAGTAATGTCTTATAAAATCATAATAATAAGTAATAATAAGTAATAATAAGTATGAAAAAAATTATTAATAAATAAATAATTGACATAATTTTATTATTCAATAGAATAATTAATATATGTGATGATTCGGACCAGCAATGAGGGACTTCATCTCACTTTCTTTTCATTTGGGAGTATTTTAATATTATAAACCGATATCATTGATACGGTGTATATAGATACCATTTTAAAAATTATATAATTAATTCTGAATATAAAATGGTATTATAATTTATAATTCATTATAATTCATCCAAAGGGATAGGATTTGAAATTTACCAACACGGTAAAGGATTTATGTTACAATATCTTTTTTTGGAGTGTTTATGTTCCAGATTAAATTAGGGGAAATCATATACAGTTATTTTATTTAAACACATCTATTCTATTATACTTTAGTTATGAATACTGTTATCATTTTTGGATTCCATTTCCTTTCTAATTTTTTAATGAAAAATGATGAATGTTGTTTTTATTTAATAATAATCTCTTATCATCCTTTTATTTGGAATCATTCTCTTCCATGTCTATATTATCCTTGAAACTTTATTATTAACGTTATTATTACTATTTAATGAATCATTAAAGACATTTTTTTCAATGTTTATCATTCAATAAAAAAATTTAAAGGAGTATTTATGTTGTTTTTTGAACAAGGTACTTTTTCAATTTTTTACAAACACAGGAATGTAGTGATTAATTTTAAAATATATGACTTGAAAAAAAATTCCCACCATCAATATTACTGAATGATTTAATCCTTCATTTATAGATTTAATGTATACCTTTCTAGGAAATTATTTTCTATAAAATTTAGTGCATTTTTATATTTTAAATAAGTCATTCCAAATTAAAAAAATGCATATTCTAAATAATATATTCCATATGATCTTTAAAGTAGAATTACATCATAGATGGAAACATTTTATTGTTGTTATCTCTTTTAAATTGTGTATATATGTTACAGGAATAAAAAATATGTCTCATTATCCCTTCATATTATAAAGTATTACAGGCCTTAAGTTCATTTATCAAATTACTCTATGAAATATATTTTGATTCTGATATTATAAAATATTTTAAATCTAATATTCATTCAATAAGTAATTATTATGTTTTTATCTTATGATTTATTTCAATTTTTTGATACACATAACAAATAACATGTTATGATTGGTGCCCCCAAATATATCTCCAATGCATTTGGAAAACCATTTATCTTATGAGGCATTATTTAACGGATTAGGGAGTAAACAAATTTGTTTTGGTACGTTCTCCACCATGTGATGTTGTTGACACAGTTAGTCTTAACTTGGATATATATCCTAATATATGTTTCATCCATATTTCTTCTATTTTCATGGTCTTATAATACAATTTATTTTGGTTATAATCCCTTGTAATTACTCATTAACATACTACTTTATGATATCTTTCCATACATTAGAGTGTCATTTTATGTATCATTATAATGTTTATTCTATGAAATGTCTCTCAAGATCACCCATTTTTTATGTATTCCATTGGTTATCCAATGTATTATTAAGAGATCAAATCGACTCATGATGTAACTATGGAGAATAAAACTAAATATGTTTGTTTTAGTTTATTTAATATTATATTTACATATAATTCAAAATAAACTAGTCCTAATTATCATATAATTGAAATTAATGGAATATTATTTTAGAAATAACGTAATAATTTTTATAATATTCATGGTTCACTATACCAAAGATGAATCAAATGGAATGGAGGATGACACTAATCATTTAGATTCCATTAGAAAGACATAGAGGAATTTAATTCAACTTTATCACATAGAAAAAATCTCCATGTTGAAGAGATTAATCATGAAAAAATGTCACAGGTAGTGGAACAGCAACAAGAAGAAGCATTTTATTCTTGTGTAGAAGTTGATCATAGTAAATCTGCAGAGCCAACAGTAAAAATTGAAGCATATAGTGAATGAATAATTTAAAATTTTGATGATTTTAGGATATAATCCATCTTTCTAACTATTTAGTTCATATAATCTCATACTAATGATCAGAAACATAGGTGAAATACTATTTCGTAGGATGATGTGGATACACTATTAGAGATGGTTTTGATCCAGTTTGAGTATATTAAAAGAATACCCATTGATCAACCAAATAGTATTTCCAAGATCAACAAGAATATCTTTGAGACCATTATCATGTCTATTTTATGTCAATTTAGGAGGTAGACTACTACATAAGAATTTAGGAAATGATCACGGGATCAAGACACTATATAAATTATGATTTTTTCATTTTTCAATCCATTTACTCCTTAAATACAATAATACAATCAGTTCAATGTGAATTTTTGTCATGTAAATTTTTGAAAGATATTCAAATAATATCTAGTTACTATGATTTGGTGTATTCCATCCATTTTCCAAAGCACCATCACTAACCTTGATCAGTCTCATACATATTTAAGTATTCTACTTCATGAAAACATTTTGTTGATCAATGGGACATTTATATAATCACCGAATTAATCACTCATTATTGTTACATGCAAATAGAATATGGATGGGCAAATATGTAAAATATTTTAATATTTATATGATTTATTTCAATACATAAATAGTTTTTCGTGACATATATGAATTTTAATTATTTTTTTGATGAAAAGATTTTTTATTGAGCCATAGAATATGCATACTACATCTAAAGGCAAAGAGGTTTTTATAGAGGATGATTATCAGGAAATAAATTCTATATATACCCCTATATAAGTATTTTAGTTTATCAAAAAACCAATTAGAAGTTCAAAAGAAACTAATTCTCAATATTTCATAGAATTTTGATATTCGGAACTACATCTCCAATTTAAAAAATATATATTATCATGGATTAACCATCATATTAATCTTGTTTAAGAATTATTATGTGAAAAGTAATGATATGTGTAAAGATTATCGATTTAATTTGTCATGTAGATGTTCATTATATCCTTCATTCTGAATCAATCCCCTTACATGTCTCTATGGTTGAAGGAGATTTCTAATCCTTTATTTTTTATGTGAAATAGAATCAGTAGATTATACTTAAAGCATCCAAATCTACCATCACAACATCAATAAAGCTTCCCTTTACTCCAATTGACTATAATAATTTTCAAATTTGAATACCTAGGACACTATTTATGATCGATATTTCATTGGAATTCAATTTTTCTTAGATTCCATGATATGATATTTCTATGGACGATGTTTCAATTCCCCATTGATAAACTATTACTTTTTTATTAGACATAAGTAATAATTCATTCTACCACCACACTAATATTGCCCTATTGATGACAAAGTGAAGGTTTAATTTCTTTTTTCATGTTTGTGTGGTATTTTCCTACTTAGGTTTAGTATCTTCTACATAACATTTAAATAGTTGTTTATATTTATTAAACATTAATTCATTGATGTTTTCTCATGTGTTATCATATTTTTTCACCACCTTTTCCTTATAATTATCTTTCTATTTATTAACTTCAATTTATTTTAGTAAATATAATATTTTATTGTGTTTCCTTTATTTGAAGTTCTATAGAAAATTATATTCATATTAAATACATGTTATTCTAATTTTTTACACTTTTTTCGCATATAAAAATGAATGTTTTTGTCTTATTAGCCATCGTAATTCTAATAATAAACTAGTTAGAGAAGAAAGAATGAAAATAGTTCTTGAAGAAATATAGTACATATTTCAAAAATATTATTTTGGGAAACAATGTTATAAGAATGTTTTATTTATCTATTTATGGGGTTTTTATCAACAAAATGTGGGATAATGGGGGAAAATTAATGTTGTTACAACATATATTAGTACTTTTTATGTTCTGATTACTAGTAAAAACATATATTTCGAAAATTATTTTATCTATAAATTAGGATTTAAATTTCAGCTATTTCTAAAAGCTATGAGATTTTTAGGGAATAAATTAAAATTAAAATTATCTTATGAATATAATGGTAATTTTAAATCTATAATTTTTATCAAACATTCTAAAAATGATAGATAACTAATATTTTTTTTAACTAATGAAGCTGTATGATGGGATTATCATACAAGAACATTGATTCATGTAATTTATCTTATGTAGATATTGTTATCTTATAATGGATTATTATGGTTATTTCTTATCCCATTGGATTTATCTTTGATAATTCTACATATTTTTTGATGTACATCAGAAAAGGAGTTTTCTAAATACCACAATATCAATTTTGGAATGATTTTTCAGGGAATGAAAAAATTTTGGCAAAATAGAATCCAATTATTTCTACCCATCAAATTTTTTAAATATTTAAAAATGTGGGACACATGATAATTAATATCTCAATTCGATACTTTTAGAATGATTTTCCCTTTAATTTTGGGATTATCAAGTATTTTTAGTTCAATTTCAAATAGGAAACCTAAATATAAGAGTTTTCTAATTTATGCAAAAAACATGGTTTATATGATAAACACTAAAAAATACCCTTGTATTTTTCTCATTTTTGTGTTGTTATAATATTATCCTTTTTTATAAGAGAATCTATAATGTTTTCTTTGAATATATTCAATTTATCGGGATGTTTGATTAAAATGTATTTATTTTTGTTTGTAGTGTGTGTTGAACCAATTTAAAAATTCTTATTCAACTATGTATATATCTATACACTTTGTGATAAAATTTTATAACACTGTGGATTGATCCCATAATGGGAGATAATGGTTAAATGATATTGGGCCTCTATATAAGGAAGCATTGTCTTCCAATCAGTAGGAAAGCGCCCAAAAATATTCATAGTATAGTGAAAATCACCAAAATAGTGGAGTCCAGTGAAGGTGGAGTGGACTACTATATATTTAAGACCTGGTCCAATATAAATAAAATGTCTTCTATATTTCTATCCCATTTTTCCATTTCATACAAAATTACTAAGAGAGGAATAGAATATATTATTCGTAAGAAAGGGTAGGTTTTAAGTAATGAAAATTTTAAGAACATAAGTCTCCCTTACCTACCACCCCACCCTCTTAAGTCATATCTATATTTTTATCTGATCAAAGGTTTTCATCATAGGGTGACTTTTGACTTCTAAAGTTGAATGGTTGATTTCATAATGATCAAATTCAAATGGTGGTAATAACAACTAAAATATATGTTATTTCTATGTTCAGGGGATATTGTTATAATGGAAAAACAATTGCTACTAGAAGGCTCAAATGATTATTTACCTAAAAAACTTTTTCTAAAAGTATATAAAAATAGTGGAAAGCCCTATTAAATTCTATAAAATTTTCCTAAATCATGGGGTACTACTAATAAAAATATATATGATCTAAATTTGAAGTCCATGAATATTTATATTTGTGGAATTAGTCCAGATGAGTTTAATAATGTATTTCAGTATGTTACATCCCATGAAATGTGGAAAACTATTTTAGTAGCATATAAAGTAACTGAAATTGATGAAGATTATCGAAACAGAACTAAAAAATTCAATTCCAACACTTTCAAAATAGTGGAAGGAGAAATTATAACTCAGTTATATGGAATACTAATTGATATTGTAAATGAAATTATTGCTCTATTTTTTAAAAGGTTGGGGTCGAAGCCTCATTTTTGTGTTAATGTAAAGAAAGTACCACTTTTTAACTAGGTAGGGGGAGACCCATTACATAACCCTAAGGCCCAGTGGGAAAGTTTCGTATTACACAGCTTGTGGGCCCAAAATTTTGGCTCAAGGCCCATTCTGTGAATTGTTCTGCTACAGTATAATCTACTATCGTACCCACCACTGCTACAGTGTCATGCCACCACTATAGTGTCCTGCCAATACTACATTACCCGGAACTACTATAGTACTTCTACTGCAACAGTACCTCTTCTGTACTGCTATAGTAACCTATTCCCAATGGGGTTTTTACCCCCCATATTTCATATAGGATTACTGGGTGATCTCTAAAAATTATATATCTCTCTATAGATCCTAATAATTACACTATCCAGATAGAGTAGGATTTTATATACCATTAAAGAATATACTACTATAAAATAATGAAAATAAAATATATTATTGATAGAATATTGATATATGAATCTTAGATAGAAATTGAAAATATGAAATGTCATTTATAAAAGAAGGAAAATGTTTCTTTGAATTTTCTATCTTAAAGGATGATAAAAATATTTTTAAAAATATTTCGGGATCATTCAATTAAGTTGATTCTTTATGTAGTTCGTTAATAAATTATAGGATTTAATAGGTTTTTAGAAAAAACATGATGTTTTCAATAAAATAAGAGGATTTATATAACCATTCAAAAAGTATAAGAAGTAATATACTTACACTAATCTTGTAAAATTCTACGATTGCAAGAAACTCAAGTACATCAAAACAAACTACCTCGTCCAAAAGATAACCTAAAAATGAGATTATATAATTCAATAATTATGGTTATAATAATAAATCCAATAAAGATATGATAGATACATGGAGTTCCTTACAAGACTCTTGGAATGAGTCCTATTCGTATTCGAACATTTCAGTGTGTAATTAAAAGGATAACATGTTTTCATGGATCTAACAAGTCATAAAAATTATGCTAATAATTTTTTATTTAAATCTAAATCATGAAAATGATAATATCAAAAAATAAGAGAATATTTTTTAATTTTCCAGTACTATTAAATATCTGTTATGAAAAAGAAAAATAATGAAAGGAATCCATTTTACTCAATTATTTATAAATTTTTTTTTAAAAAATCATTTTCTATAATTCAGGAAATACATGATGGGTAATTTTCTAATTATTCCTCCCCATGATGATAAGATTGAAGAATTTTAATTTCAAAGAAAATATTTAAAAATAATTTTTTGATTTTTTTAATAATTTGTTGAATATAAAAATAATATTCTTGCTAAAAGCCAATCCAATAAAGAAAAAAATGGTATATGATGTAATGGATACAAATCAGATGTTTATAAAAAAAATATATAATACCTTGTTTGAAAAATTAGAAAACATATTAAAGTAATTTTTTTCACTATGGTGTAAATGGTTATTTATAAAAATGAATGTTACATATGAAATATGACTGTATAAGGAATAATGAATGATGTTATTTCTACAATACTATACAATTTTAAAATAAATTTTGGAAAATTCATGCACATTTGGATTCCAAAATATTTTATAACTAACATTTTGGGAACCTCACGTACTAAAACATCGTGTTTCTTAATTTATTTCATCGAGGTAAAATCCCCACAATCATTAATGAACTTTTTTTATGGACATTATTTTCTCAATACATATTATTTTGTATTTCACCATATTCCACTCCCAATCAATGATTTATAGTGGACATGTCACATTTTGGTAACATATCAAAGGGAAGTCAGTGGGAATTAGATTAGTTTGAAATATACAATTGACCCTAATTAGTAATCTAGTTTGTGTTTAATGGTTAAAAACAACATAATAATTAATTCCAAAAATTTTGATGATGGATATTTTGTTGATTTTTCTATCAATGTCTACTTACTTTTATAATCTAAATATATTAAGTTCAATGCACCTGAAAAAAAATAGAATACTTGAGATCTAAATAATTTTTTTGAAATGATATAAACTAGTTAAATAGTGAAATTAATGAATCATGGATTTGGAATAGATGATTTGGGCACAAATATTCATATTCCTTGAATAATATATCTTAATTAAAATTAATTTCCTATTTTTCCAACATTAAATTTTATAAGAAAGAAATTTTTGATATATTTCAAATAGAAAAGAAACATTGAACATATTTTAAACCAATAAATGTTGTTCCAACATAAAGACCCTTAGAACGTATCCACAATGATTTTTTTGGGCCTGTAATAATAGAATTTATAGGTGTGAAATATTTTCATTACGTTTTAGTTAATGATTTTTCATAATTTACATTTGTTTATTTCAGGACATTTAAAACTTCATTTTTCTCTATTTTTATTAATTTTTACAATATTGAAAAATATTTAAATCATAAAAAATTGTGATTATTTTAACTAACCATTAAATAGAATTGTAAAATCATTTATTAAAAAAATTCAAATCATGAAATTTAAAATTCCCATTCATCCATTAGTACACTTTATTAGAATGGTGTTTTTAAAATGTTAAATGGGACCTTGTATGAAATTTCTATAACTATGGTATTTGAGTATAACCATCCAATGTTAATTAGGGAGGAATATAATAAAAAACCTTCTTGGGACATTAATAAAGTTATAATAAGTTCAATCTTAAAATAAAAACAATTAAGCTATGTAATTATAGAAAACAAAATGAAGGATAACGTAAGGTTTTTTATGTATGAATTATAAATTGATTACAAATAAAAATAATGGTATGTTCATTCAATATGTTTGTGAATAAATATTCCAAGTTTACTCAAATAATTATTAATTAGAGATTAGTTTCAATAAAAAGTAAAATGTTGTTGAATAATATTCTAATTTAAATTTTTACACTACTGGAAAAAAGATCTATACAAACGGTTTTGGGAAAACCGTTGGTATAGTTCACTTATATGGATTTATACCAAAGGTTTAGCCAAAACCGTTGGTATAGGTCACTAATTTGGATATATACCAATGGTTTTGGACAAACCATTGTTATAGGGGGAACAATAGCAATGGTTTGGGGAAAATCATTGGTATGGGTCACTTATATTGACTTATGCCAACGGTTTTGGCCGAACCGATGGTATAGGTCCATAATAGAGACCATATACCAATGGTTTTCTCCAAACTAGTGGTATAAGTCCCCCTATACAAATGGTTTGTCCAAAACTGTTGGTATTGGTCCCAAAATAAAAGAATCTATACCAACAGTTCTCAAAACCATTGGTATAGGAACCGTTGGTATAGTGACAAGTATTTTTTATGGATTCTTCATACAGAGAACATTAAATAAATAAAAATATAAAATATTTATGATAATAATTATATATATTTATGAAATTATGTTTAAAAATTAAAGTTAGGTTAGTGGTTAGGTCGTTCAATCAAAAACTAGAGGTCCTGGGATCAAAACCCACCGAATGCTTCTTTTTTCAAATACATATACAAACATTTTTATAGAAATGTTGATATAGATTTTTCATATTACTTATACCAACGGTTTTAAAAACCATTGGTATAGGCTTATACCAATGGTTTTGGGAAAACATTTGGTATAGACCTATCCCCAAGGCTTACTTGGCCATGGTTCTCCAAACCGTTGGTATAGGATATACCAGCAGTTTGGAGACCTATACCAACGGGTTCAAACTGTTAGTATAGGGTATTTTTCTACTGGTGTTTATGAATGTGATCCTTTTGATCATCAGAAGACTCTGATTTATAATTTCATTGCTTCAATGGGAAACCTACAACTTGAACCTCTCTATCTTAATAAAAATTATGAATATATAGAATACAATTGAGAGAAATCCATATAAGAATGGATTTTTTCTGAAGAACAATAATATATATTTCCAATAAAATATAGAATCCATAAATTCCTCCAGATAGAGAATAATATAAGATATCTAGATCATTTTGTTCGAATAAAGAGGATTTTAGTATACCATGTTTACTTCTGTTCCTTTTGTTCCTATTGTGAATGTAAAACCATAGAAGAATCCCTAGAAATTGGAAATTTGGGAGTTTATATGTAATAATAGATAACATAGTTAAAATAAAAAATGTTTCAGAATTATTAGATTGACCATATTACTAAATAGTTATTGGAACCGAATAGGAATTTATTAATAGAAAATATGATCAAGGTGGGATAAATGAAATATTTTTATGTTAGATTCTAAATATTATAACCATGAAAATGCAACAGATTATAGTAAAACATTTTCCCCTGTAGATAGATTACATATGATTATAATCGTATAAGAACATTCATCTAATATGGAATAAAATTATACTATATGGATGTTAAATCTATATTTCTAAATGGATTTTTAATTGAAGAGTTCTAGATTGAACAACCTTATATATTCTTATATCCTCATCTTCAAAATTATGTTTTTAAACATAACAAATATTTCTATGGTCTTAAAATATAATATATTTCATATTGTAAAATATTATGTTCTTTTATTTTACCAAATTGTCTGAATGTGGGATTGTATAAACATGAATTGTTTATGAAAACTTTCTATAATGGTACCTTGTTTGTGAAAATATATGTTAATGATGTTTTCTTGGGATAAAAATGTCCAAAAATGTTTAATAACATTTCCAATAATTTGTTAATGGAATGTTAAATGAGCATTGTTAGTAACATAAAATATTTCCTTTGTTTTTAACATTATCCTAAATATATTTGAATGGTTTTAAACTAAAAAAATATTTACAATATTTACATAAAATATTTAGATGTGAAAGCACCTAGAATTTTTAAACTCCTTTGAGTTCAAATAAAAAACATAAATTGGATGAAGTTGGAGAACTATTTGACAACAAGAAATATTTATTAACTAATTAAATATTGAATTAACACACATCAAGTATACTTGATAATAGATTTTCATTATGTTACTCTGTAATATTTTGATCAAACCCAAAATAAACTCAATTTATATATCCCAAAACAATTTAATGTTATAAAAAAGAATTGAATCTCTTTTTTTATATTTCAAAAATATTTGGATTTTGTCTTGAATTGATAATAAGAAACAAGATTTTGTGGGTATATACTAGATAGGTAATGTTTCCCACGACCCTACCATTTTGTAGGAAAATATTTTGTATCATGGAATGGTAAGAATCATGTAACAACCTGACCTAGAAGCCACTGAACTAGTTCCATGATACAAAATATGACATGAACTGAAGTGCATCTCCTCTTATGCCAGTGGCTACCAACTGGAACCAGTGGCCTAAAATTGAAATGTGAGGACACTATAACCCCTTATAAATGTGCCTAACCCGATACAAATTAAAAAATGTCTTACACATCATAGTAATTGTAATCAATGAATTAATTGGATGTGAAACATTCTATAATAAAAAGATATACAATAGAGGCCCGAACAGCCATGTCCTACATACATTCAACCACTTACTAGGTAGGTTACAAAACATTCAAACATAAAAGAAACAGAAAAGGATTATGCATAACCTACAAGAAAATCCTTCTAGTCATCTGATACCACTAAATCAATCCTAATCAACCATCAATACTCAACCAATGCCTAATCCCATACCAATTCTTGAAATAATCATGTAAGGGATACCTGAGAACCCGTGTGCAATGGTGTCCCAAGCATGGATACAGTAAAATATAGTACCCACCACCAATGATGGTAAAAGAAATTACCATTTAGTATAACAATGTATATAATTTTATGAATAAACTATAGACGATAATGTAAATTAAATATGATTCATTATATAACAATGTTCACTTGATCAATTTTGTTCTTTGTTTCTAATGATACCCATTATCAATCAAATAACCCTCTACCAAAGCCTTTAATGTGTTCTATATATCACAATGTTCAGTGGTTAAAAAATAAGGAGCCTTGGTATTAACATCTACTTGGGGTATAGTACACCATTTATGTCCATCCAAACCACTATGTCACTATTCAAAAAACATGGGGCATTCTTCCAGGAATCCCATAAGGACTCAGAATACCAGGTATGACCATCCCAAATCATAGTTTATAGGACTAAAAACACAGAGATTCAGTCTATGAAAAAAATTGGAATTGGAATGCCATGTCGATCCATCCCAACGTTGATATAAAACATCATGTATAAACCCTTTTGTTCAAAAGAATCGTACCTTTCCCCAAAAAACAATGGTGCATTGGACGATGGATAAAGAGTCCAAAAACCCAAAACCATTAGTCACATGTTAGAAAACATGTAGGATTAGTCCATGAATCCAACCAGGGTCTAACATGCCATGTATGATCATGCCCCAAACACATAGTCATGTGTCAGAAAACATGGATAATCAGTCCATGAATCCAACTTGGATTTGAAACATCATGTCCAAGCATCCCAAACATATGCAAATTTTAATCATTACAATTTCATCTAACATTTCCATAGTCTATTAAATTTATCTTATAAAACTAATTTCACACTTAATACCTTCCATCCTTCATTAATCACAACATTTATCACAGTCACAATGGACACATAAAAAACACACTGATCAATAAAATCTACCACCTTTTACATTCCATTAAATATAAGGAAAAATGTTGTTGTCAAACACAGGGCCATCATGTTAAACTGAAACCTAAGAAACCCACTCAATGAAGGCTCGTGGAATAACCATGAACATATTTTGTGAAAAATCCCTAATAAGTTATACCATTTATACACTTAGTAAAATAAATTTAACAAGAAAACAAATGAAAATTTACCCCAAACACATATGGTAATGAAATACTATGCAACAATGTGTGGAATCTATCTTGTGACCTTCATTACCCATGCCACCAAAAATCCCCTAGAGAAACATACGATTCTACCATTATCTGGTGGAATATTAAAAAAACCTAAATCCGAAAACAATAAAATATGATGAAAATAAGGGGAGGAAGAAGGGATGTTTCAAAGGGTTTGGTATCACATCCGGATACTTAAAAATCTACATGAAAGCATCTCCTTAGTGAGGATTGAAGAAGGGAGGAAGGGAGGATGACCTCCTTTGGTTCATTCATGAGTGAGGGTGAGAAATGAGAGTGGAATACAAAAATCAAAAGTTGGTAGAATAATAAAAATAAAATCTTATTGAAATTTTGGGAAGCCATATGATTTGGTCGCATTATTTCACAAACCATGCGGTGGGATCTATTCAATGCCAACCCACTCACTATGTTTTTCAAAATGGTTAGCTAAATAGTGTACCAAACTTGTGAAAACCTACTATCCAATAACCATGTCCCTTGATATTAGACTGAATGGTTTGAAAAAACATGGACCACGTGTTCTATCAACATTATCTCTATTCTATAACACGGTGGATAGTATTTTGATGCTTTGTGCATCCCATGTTCCATGTCTTAGAAACTCCTCATACTTATATTATTTATCATTATTTTCTTACACAATTTACCCCAAACCGTAATATAACCATGAAACCCAACTATTACTATTTGAAATTGAATTTAAACCTCTTGAGCCTCAAGGTTTCAAATGTTTTCTCCTCAGCTCTGCACACCAACCTTTGTAACCTTTCCAAAAGACTCCAAAACTTTTGAAATATAAGACGAATCCATAAAAGCTCATCCAAAATCCTGGGATACCTCCAGAGCATCGTTCCACATAATCAAACATATATTTTTTTATTTGAAACTCTTAGTATTATATTATGAATCTTGAAAATAGTTTTTACCGATTTGATAATATAAATTAAAAGACCTTCATAAATTTTGACAATTCTGGTTGAGGGATCTTGTGTACTTTCAACAATAACCTATATCATCCTCGAGAATACTCAATGGTAATCCATCTATATAAACAAACCTATTAAGGTCCCTATATTTTATCTATGAGAGACACTCTTCTTTTAATATCCCAAAATAGTATGAATGATAAACCACTATCTCAGGGCCCTCAACCAACCAAAACTCTAAGCCAACAAACATTACCAATCCAAATCACTATGATTGTTCTCACATTTTCCATTCAAACTAGAACATTTATTAGAACATACATATGTATTTATCATGTTATGGTTTCCCCAAAAATTATATTTATCTTATAACCACTAACTTATTATACTTAACACCCTAGCCATCAAGAAACCCAAGTGAACCAAAAATCAGACTTGTACCAAGCACCCTACTCACTTCCAGAACTTCTTATTCTAGATGTCGACTATTCATCATCCCATTTGATTACTATTCCAACACACTCAATGGAATTCCACAATGACCCAAACATATCCACTACTATGCATAACCAAACTGCTTTCCAGAACCACTCAAGGCCAAAGACAACAATTGTTTTGATCATCCGCCACAACTAACTTCCATTTCCATTCTCTTTGAAATTTACTTACACACAAGAACAGTTTTTTACATTCATTACAATGAAACCATGATGGATCCATTTTGAGTTCCACACAACCTCAACTAGCATATACTAGTTTCATATATCCGTAACAAAAATATCACACCTCACCATAGGAGTGTCATCATCACTGACTCATCATGAAACACAACAATTTTAGCCCATCCTCCAGCCACTACTAACCAATGGACTGGACATCGATTTAATTCCCTCACCTGAGTGATAAAATGAAACATCAACTATCACCCACTACCATCCCCCAAAAATAGAACCCATATAATTTTTTATATATTATCCTTCCTAAGGAACTCACCCATAAATATTCTATGGGACATTTCCCACCAAACGACTCCACATTCCCCACTCCATGAGTATATCCACCATAAGGCCCCATATACAACTACAAAATGTTAATGTATCTGGGAGTATATCCATTTTAATCTTAGAATAACTAATATTATGTCATGTTAGTGGGAATGAAAATCACTACTTTGAGTACGTTGAGATGTTGTTGATGACTACCATCGCCACTCAACAATTTTCAAAGTCACCTCTAACTATAGGAAAATAAAAAACTCATCCAATTGTCTTGGGCCTCCCATTATTATAGTGTATCATCATAATCAAATTTACTTTTATACTACTCATGGATTATTAATCAACTAAATAACCTCAGTTGTGCACTCACATTACATGTGATCCACAATCCAAATGACCCAACATGTCACTAGATGTTCTTGTGTTTAGGATTCAATTTACACTTAACCAGCACACAGAGTCTTTTCTGACCCCACTATATAACCATATTACAACCTAAATGAGTCAATCCTCATGCATAATCGGCTCATTATCCCAATCCACTGGCCATGCCTACCCCAAATTCCTATCTCACATGACGTAATTCACCCTTTGTGCTTTCCTCAAGAAAAAAAAACACATGTGAAAACCACTTATATGACCACTCTAGACTTGAGATTAATTCAAAAGTTATTCTATGTTCAGGTATGACCCTATATATTCCTAGAATTACATATATTTTCAACTGGTTAATCCACCTAGAAAATATTTCCAACATAAACCATATGCACCACCAACTCATCAACACTCACACTACATTTTATCTCATGATAACTGGGAACCATCTAGTTTCTCTTAACCCAAAAAAAATCATGCATAGCTGCTAACTGAATTGGGAACATCCATATCAAAACACATTTCTAATAACACCTCTGATACTCCTTATCCAAACCATAATAGCTAAGAACACTAATTTTAACATACATTACCTAGTCTAGGCACCCAAATAAGCCCACCCCTCAATAAACCAACAACAATGATAAACTGCTAGCACTCAAGTTTTGATCCCTAAAACCATGGTAATACCACTTTAAAAAACCAACATCATAGCATTACCTTTGTTCATCATTTTTAAAGTTCTAAAACATCCATCTATTCCCCTTGCACTCATAGTGCAGATAACTCAATCAACCACTCTCATGGGTCACCCTCGAAAGACACATGATATCAACTCCCAAAAGAGGAATCACATTATAAGGTTATATGGAAAAGACCCTCAAGATATACACCAACTCACATAGTCCACATCTCATGGACATAAACATGAACCTATCCCATCATCACAAAACCTCAACATACCATAACACCTTCCTCTAGGGTCTCACATCATATTGTAATCTTCAACCAACCAACATCCCACAACAAGGGCGTAAGTCCTCTCGAAGTATCAACATATTCGACCACTCTATGGGGGACCCTGACATACTACCAACCCTTGACAAAAACCATCCCAAAAGGTTCTAATGATGATAAATTTATACTATACAAACCCACCTGGGTCACCACACCAATTATACAATAGGACCGTACAACATTCTTAACCTAGTATCACTCTGTAGATCGACAAAACCTTCCATTAGAAAAATAAAAATCACATATTATAAGTCATATAACATGTGGATTCTACACACTTAATATGATTCAAGATATGTGTCTTGCATCTATATTCCAAGAGTAAAAACCATGTTACATGCCTCTTTACCATGGGCTATGAGCCTAAATTCTATTATAAACCATCAAATACAAAATCATGTAAGTCTCATGATGAAATAATCTTATTATACGTTAACATTAAAATTCAAAAAGATCAATACCATCCCTTGTTAACTTGAAATTCCTATTGGAACATGTTTTCCTAAATGACCATCCAAATATCCACCAGAAGATCTGACTCATTCCTATATATCATGTATACTAAACCCTAAATAATATAATAATAGAAAATTAACTACTCAAATTACCCTTTTTAAGGACCCAACTATGAAACCATTGAATCAGTTACCTAAGATAGACTATGACATTACCTCAACTATGCCTACTCTTATGGTAGAGGATTCCAGCTTCCAGCAGATGTCTATAATAGAACTGTGAGGAGACTATACCCCTTTAATTGATTAAAAAACAAAAATCAAATAACAGAATATTACACACATTGGATTATATATAAAGAATAAATAAATTATAATGGAAACATGTTGTAATAAAATGTAATTCAATATAGTCCAGAACCACTATGTCTGACCTACAACCAACTACCCACTGGGCCAGTTCCAGAAAAATTCCAATATTATTGAAAATAAAAATGTTCTTCACAACACCTATGAGACAAAAAAAATTGATCAAATGATACAACCCAAGAATTCCCCATCGACCAATATTTCTCAACATGGACCTCGGTAAAGATCTGTGCCTGAAATAATCATTTGAGACTCCTATAGGTACCAAAGTGAAATGGTGGTCCACCCAAGAAATATGTAAAACATAGTAGTCCAATAACAGTGATTATTAATTAAAAAACTATTTATAATAATAGAGAGTTCATCAATATGAAGAAAACCATAGACAATGAAGTAAATGAAAGTATTTTTGTAATTTAAGAATGTTTATTTGATCAATTTTATTCTTGGTTTCCAATGTTATATATTTCCCATCAAATAACCATCATCCAAATATGGTCATCAATGCCATGTATCACAAGGTTCAGTGGTTTGAAAACAAGGAGCATCATTCCATGTATGAAATTGGTATTTGGTACACCAAGTTAATCAATCCAAACCACCGGGTCACAAGTTGGAAAACATAGAAAATTCATTAATGAATCTAACCAAGACTCACCATGCGCTATGTCTGACCATCCCAACACTTAGGTCACAAATTAGAAAACACTTGGAATATTTAAATCATTCAAAATGGGACTCATAATTCCAGGTATTACCATCCCAACCATGATATATAACTCCATTTCTATACCTTCAGGTCCAGGATCATCAGTCCTTTCCTCAAAAAACAATGGTATATTAGGGAGTGTAGTGTCATCCCAACATCCAAAAAACAATATTCAAGGGTAAGAATACATGGAGAATCAGTGGGTTAATCTAAATGAGTTTCACTATTTCATATCCAAACATTCCCAAACCCTTTAGTAATAGGTCATAAAAATGTTGAATCATTCTATAAATTCAATAAGGATTCGACATGTCATGTCTTACCATCCACAATCAATGTCATTATTACTAATTTCCATTTCGTTTAACAATTACACAATCCTTCAATCTCATCATATAAATCCAATTTCAAATTTAAAACCCTTCATACTTTCATAATTAGAACACTTATCATGGTCATAATGTACACAAAAAATAATAGATGGGTCAAAAAAAGTAAAATCACTTTTTAGATGTCATAAAACACAAGGACAAAAATCATTTTCATACACTAGGAATACACCCCTCAAAACATGGCTATTACTCTTTGAAAAATCCAAAAGGTCCATGAATATAATTTCCCTTGAAACCCATAAAAGGGTCTCTAATAAATTTTCACAAAAGGCACCACACACCACATTCAAATAAACC
Organism: Viscum album; assembly: GCA_963277665.1. Lineage (NCBI taxonomy): Eukaryota > Viridiplantae > Streptophyta > Magnoliopsida > Santalales > Viscaceae > Viscum > Viscum album. The sequence continues at coordinate 1,102,082,130 of OY728157.1, forward strand.
TTTGAAATCTATTTAGTACCCCCTTTCATAAACCAATTAGAGGAAAACACAACATTTATAAACCAATGAAAATTTAAAACATTGTTTTCTGACATTTGAAACTAGAATCCAATAAAAATCTCAAAAAAATAACATAACCATTTTAAAAAATACTCACAAGATTTTATCAAAATCCATCACCAAAACATTCCATTTTTTTGAAGGTGGCATGCCACCTAGGTGGTTATAGGTTTGGCCTCACAATATCCAATGGATCCTATGGGGTCTGAGGATTTTATAAGGTATATATCTAAAGGGGAAACCAATTTATATAATCTACAAAAGAGAACACACAACACATCAGATTCTATTAACATACTAAATACACATTAAAATTAATTATCAATGATATGAGTAAAGCTCTTAGACCACCAATCTCATTATCGAAGCCTTCCATAACATTTCCAAAGAATGAAGAACTTAACGATGTCAAAACCAACATCAACTAAGCATAAATACACCCAAATAGAGCTCCCAATGATCAAACAATATCTAGTCATACCCCAAACCAAAAAATTAATTAATTATAAAAATTATTTTTAATTAATTAACAAGAACCCAACATGTTATAATTCTAGAACACTTACCATGACATCCCTCCGCACTAAAATTCAATCCATACACTCACTAACATCTCAAAAATTACACTAAACATATTTGGACTCATATATCTAAGATTAGATACCATTTCAATAATTAATTGAATTAATTTAATAGGAAAACCCTTAATAATTCACGCCAGTCATATTCTATAATGAAACACCACAAAACATTGTGAGGAATCCATCTAAGAATATGTTTACCTATGCCGACCAAAATACCAATGATAAACATAATATTTTTCAATGATATGGTCATATCATAAAAAAACATAAACCATTTAACTCTAAAAATATATTTAATGAATTAGAGGAATAATGGAAGAAACTAGAGGTTAGGGATTACCTCAAAATGCAGATTAATTTCCATAAAAACCTCCTTGGTGAGGATTGACGAAGGGAAGAAGGGATGAGGAGCCTCCTATGGTTTGTGTGCACAAGTGGGAGAGAAAGAGGAGGAGAAAAAATAAAAACTCATTGAAAAAAATGTTAAAGATAAAATTGTAATTAAATTATGGGAAACTGCATGTCTTTCTAAACTATGCACCAACCATGTGGTTTGATTCATCAATGGAAATGACACTTAAACAGTTTTACTACATAGTTGGCTAAACCATGCACTAACAGTGTACACACTTACGTTCCAACACCATTTCCCAATCTTTTATCATGAACGAAATTGAAAACCATAAACAAGGAATACTGTAAACATTGTATCCATTCTATAATAAGGTGTATAGTTTGTTTGAAATAATGTATAGAATATGATCCCGGACATAAAATTTCATTATAATCACATGATTCCTCCTTAATCCTCACTCGTATTATCGCTATCCATGATATAACCATGGAACATAACCATGACAAGTTAAAATTGAACTAAAGACCTCTTAAGAATAAATGTGTCATGTCGTATCTTCTAAATCATGCACACAAAACTGTTCACCCTATCCAAAACACTCCAAAACACCTATAACATAACATGAAGCACCAAAATCTGTATCTGAACACCCAGGATATCTTCTTTTGAATCATTATATATCTTAAAAGACCACGTTGAGGCATTACAACTCTCAATACTCCATTCTGATTCTTGATTTGTTATTCAACATGTCTGGCAATAAAAATTCAAATTCCATTAAGAAATTTGTTCAATCTGGATTCATGATTCTATAATGAAACACTCTATATCTTTATAAACATAAAAAGAATTATACATTATAGTTATATGTTTTTGTTCATCGGTTATGTGAATTTAGCACACCATGAAGGATTTCAATTTTAATTTTTACTATGTTAAAATTAAATGTGATAATAATTGTTTTATAAATATTTAAATAAACATAATAATCAATACTAGAAAAAGGTATGTAGACAAAAGGAGTCGTTTTTTGAGAGACCATGAACATTGTTCTAACATATATTTAGAATATTTCTGTATAGAAATTAAATTAGAAGACAATTTTAGTAAGATACACCCTACTGATGAATCTTCCTTTAGAAAATTTGAATTTGGACCATTTAATTTAATTTCATTTCATTCTAATTGTTTTTTTTATGTTATACCATATGGAAATTCTCTTTTAGAATTTTTCATATTTTCAGATAAAATTTATAATATCAATCTTTCATGCATTTAAATGTGTTATTTTTGAGGTTATTTCTATGATTACCTTTCTAGTCACCCTATGTGACCTTTCATATATATCTAATGATTTTGAGAGAAAATTAGTCTTACATGTGGAAGACTATTTCCCTTGAAAACCTCATAGATCAATTACTTCATTCTCAAACCCAATTTTCCATAAAATCATCAAACCATATTTTCATCATAGGAAGAAAAATAAAATCTAATATATGTGATTATAACAGTTTATACATTTGAATTATTTGGGGAGTGTTTTTATATTTAAGGTGATTGATTTTAGATGGTTAGATGCAATGGATATTCTATTAAAAATGGATATTAATCATCAAGGATATGATTTTTTTGCGAATAGAAAATTACTTTTCATTGAGAAATATGTAAATGATTTATATGATAATAAGGTTTTTACATTGGTGACACAAAAGACCTAGAAACATTATTTTCAATCAGAGGGGCTTCATAATTTCTTATGTGGTAATGGATATTGATTTCATATTCCTTCATGTGTTAAGCTTCAACATAAATAACTCACTTGCTATTTTGGATGAAGCAATACCTCTAGAATTTTTGAAATATAATTTCAGGAATATATATAGAGAAAGTTTATTTTAATGAGCAAGATCAAAAAAAATTCTTATCATGTTCATTTATTTAGATATTTCTTATATGAAATTTTTTTTTAAAATACTTTTTATCAACTCATTTATTTAATGTACCTATTTTTAATTAAGATGCACATCATCCTTGAAAAATATATCATTAGATATATGTTTAATGGTTATAATACATCATAAAACAATTTTCATTTTTGAAATAGATCATCGTTAGTCTACCTAAATGATGATGTATGCCTATATGATACTTTGTCTACAAATTGTCATGGTTTGACCAATCTCAATGCGTACGTGTTAAATTGAAGTCGATATTATAATGTTTCTCTAAAAGTATGATATAAATTTTTATACTAATATAAATATTTATTTGGATTCTAATCAGACTATGTGGGAGATATATTATGTGGTTTTCATTACTAATAAAATTTACTTGGTTGTTTCATATATAATAACATAATAATTAATGGATAATTATCCCCTATGGATCAGAGAGGGGGAATGTAGATGACTGTCTTAGATGAAATCAAATCCTAATATTATTCTATAACCATAGATAATGTGAATAATTTTCAAGGACAAAATTAAATCATAATGTGATTCTATGACCAAAGAGACCTGGTTTCATGTGTATTGTGTTATGGATTATGTTTTCAATGAAATACAAGTTCTTTCTAGTGCACATCCTCCAGTCCTACTGTTTTATGAAACCAAAGAAAATTTGGATACAACCATCACCATGTTGGTAAGTATTATTTAGCATAGTATTATTTCAACTATTTCTAATGTTATATCGTTGTTATTACTATTTATTCAAGTTGAATTTATTGTGATTTTCAAGAGTAAAATAGATTTTTTTTCTAATAATAATTTTCATGGATCTGAAGATGAAGTATAATATGTTGAGGACAACTATTATTAATTGGTGTCTATGATAAAGAAGAATAGGAATTCAATTAAAACATCCCCCATTGAATAAAATATCATATATTAAGTGACCATCATGAAGAAACACCTCAGGTAGTGGTAGAGCACCAAGAAGCAACATTTACCAATCGTGTTGAAGTGGGATGTAGTTACACTATAGTTCTTATAACTAAAATAGAATATTTTAGTGAAAAGATACATTCCAAGATTGATTTGATAAAGAAATAACTAAACATATTAAATTATGAGTCGATATACTATCAAGATTATGTAAAAACACCTAGATAAAAAACAATTTACAATGAGGATGTGGATAAACTAAAGAATATTAATGTGACACTGTTTGTGTAAATGAACTGAATACCCACTACTCAACCAAATATTATTTAAAAGACCAATTTAAATGATCTAATGATCAAGATCCACAATATTCTAGATTAATATAAGAGGGATTCTATTTTAGAATCATCAAATAAGGTGTCGTGGGTTGAAGTTAAAAAAGAAAAAAAATAGTTAGTGTGTCCCAATTACATTGAATATTTGATAGTTGGAATTACATCAATACTGTGTGAGTTTATGTTATCTGACATTTTTCATGATTTTCAAAAATATAGTGTTTCTAATATTTGGAGTATTCAATTCATTCTGGAATATATTCCACAATAAATCACTAGCCTAAGATTGATGAAAGTATTATTCTTTAGCTAAACAATTATTTATGAAGAACACATCTATGCAAGCATATAAGAATTCTATCATTATTAATATATATCTAGGGAAATGTTTTGGGTTACTATCAAAAATAAATTCTTATTTATAAGGGAATATTTGTAAACTTCATCAGTTTTTTGTGTCCTATATATTATCATATTCAACTTCAGAAGAAGTTCACACTTTTATTGAGCCCAAAGAGAGGGATGCTACATCTAGATGAAAAGAGTTTACCATGAATGGTGATTCTAAAACAATCCTAGTGATCTATTCCCTTGCATCATGTGGATTTAAAATTTTGATAAAAAATTAGAATTTTTATATAAAATAGTTATTTATATTTTTAAGAGGAATAATATATATAAATTATTTACTAATTTCTTACAGAATAATATCATGGTTTCAGTAATTCAATTTACATGTGTAGGAAAAATGAAAAAAAAATTATTTTTGTTCAAATGATGTATTTTAGGGTTGAGGATGGTATTCTTTTGAAAATTAAATTTACTATTGACATACTTCTAAAACAAAAATATTCAAGTAGATTTTTTCTTCAATAAATATATAGGAAAAATTTAATCGGATTCATAGACCTCGATTATTTTTAACTAATCTTATTGCCTCATACTATTTTCCCCTCAATCCTAGTGAAAATTATTATTTTTCCATAGATTAAGATGCATCTTTTTTTCTATTCAAGAATTATCAAGACCATTCCCCATGATTGAGTTTATATTGGAAGTCATTTTTCCTAATATTCATTGGTAGATAATATATATTGATAAAAAACTGATGACCATTAACCCCCCAAATCATTTCCACTAGTCTACCAAAATCATTGAAGCTAACACTACCCAAAATTCACTTTTTTACTATTCATTGATGGGTTTTTTTGTTGTTTGGGTCTTGGACATCTAATAATCTTATACAATTTATATAAAACAATATAGTAGTTGTTTAATGTAATTGAAATTTTAGTTCTGGATATTTATTCATCTATAATAAAAAAAATTTAAATAATATTTTCCAAAGTATATCTTATTTTTTAAAAATAATATTATTTTTTATTTTATGCTTTGTTTTTCTATGTTTCCTATCATCATTGGAAAATTCCTAATTCTATCCATATTTATTTCCTACTATTTTAACTATTTATATGTGTTAATGTAAAATAATTAATGTGTTATCCTTCTTAACATTATTCTTTTTAATTTCAAAAATTTGGGAAGAATAGATTATGAACATTTTTCTTGAGAAAGGAAAATAAAAATTCAAGACAATTATTTGATAAACTGTGTCATTAAAAAAAATCAATTTGTGGGGGTTTTTATCAACCAATATGTATATAATTGTGCATATATTTTTTGTTCCAATTTATCTCAATAATTTATATATTTTTATTATTTTAATATATATATATATATTAATAATATGTATACCTAATGTATTTAGGGATTTTATGATCATCTATTCTTAAAGGATATTATATTTTTTCTGAATAAAATCCAATGTTATGTATCATAAAGGGATAATTCATGAATGTAATTTATCCAATAAACATAAATTTATTCATTATATTAAAGATATAATTTTGTTTTTTTAAATTAATTTATCTTATGTTTAATTTTCAACATACTCATAAAAGAATTATCTTATGAAGAAAAATATGAACTTGCACTATAATACCAGTTCATGATAAATAAATTTATCATATAAAAGATCTATATAAAAATATTACAATACTAGATAATTTAATTTTCTAATAGATTTGGGGAATTATCGTTAAAAAATTTATGATCAGAATGATAAGTTAGAAAGAAATTTTTTTGGCTCTATTGTCTTTCGAAATGTTGATTTTTAAATGAAATATATGAGTAATAACAAGTAAATAATTGAATCCCTTTACCTTACGATGGTTATATATTATCATAAAAATGCATAATTTATTGTTTTATGAAATAATAAATAATTTACCTATGGGAATATGAAATCTATAATTTTTCTCTAATACTCTGAAGAATATGAAGAATTAAGATGTGATGTAACTTATAATCCAATACATCGAAATTATCTTATAAATATTTTTTTTCTAGAATATTATCTTACAATGATAAATATAACATATTACAGATTGTTATGATAATTCTCATAACTATTTCTATGACTTATGATAAGTCATATTATGTTTTTACATGAATTAGAAAAGGTGTTATTTTAATAAGAAAATATAGACTTCACTAGAGAGTCTTTTTCCAATGAATGGAGAAACACGATAAAGATGAATATTATTATTTTAAAATCATATTTTACTCTATAATTGGAAAATAATAAAATATTTTGTCTAAGATCTAGTCATTTTTATTTCTTGTTAGGTTATTCACTGGACCATTGGGATTATCATGTGTATTTAGTTTGACTTCAAAATAGGATATATAAATAGAATATTTTTCCAATGAAATCAAGACACATCCATCATACTATAAACTCAATAGAATAATCAATAATTTCTCTACTATTGTTATGATTACATTATTTTCCCATGAAATTAGAAAATTTATAGGAAAATTGGAAAAATATATTCATCTTCTCTAGATGTTTCTTAAAAAAATGTAGTTATTTATTATAATTGCGTGTTTCAGTGGTTCCACATTTATTATTTATTTTCATGTCTATATTCACACTTTGAGAAATTATTCTAGGTTTTTGAATATTTCATGTAATGGGGCATCCCAATTATAATATTTTGGACCTTTATAAAATGTAGAAGCTACAAGAACTCATATGGGAATCCACTAGAAAAATAGACTGTATAGTGAAAATCATGAAACTCATACAGTAGAGTGTTGGGGGAGTATATTAGATTATAGGTATTCCCTGAAACACTACAAATACTCTATGTTCGTTACCTTACATTTATTCATTTTTTTTTTGAAAATTTATTATAAGAGAATATAAGTAATGTTTAGTTGTAAATTGAGGGTGGTTTAATGTATGAAAATTTAAAAAACTCAATTCATTTGACATATTGATTCATTAATAAATTTATCCCTAAGAAGCAATTATTCCTAAAATAAATTATTATAATATTTATATTATCTTAATTCTAGTGTCCATGGTCTTATTTAAATCTACCTACATTAGCCAGGATGTCAGAAACATAATTTTTTGGAACATATCATGGCCTAAATGACATGATTTTTCATGGAATCAAATGATATTTTACAAACCATATCTGTCCCCTCTTATTTATAAGGATATATTTTTCATAGATATATGTACACTCTATGACACTAAATATTATACCAACATATATTGTCCCATAATTAATCTATTCAATACCTTGTTAATAATTGTATCCTGACAATATCCATGTAGTCTCCTATATCGGCCACGAATAATCTTGATCAATATAATATAGAATTAATCAAATAATTATTTCACTGATAATTACATATCGAATCATATATTAAATGACTTTTAAACTTGTATCATATTCTAGTAGGAAATTTTTTTTGTCCCATTTAAGATTTTATAGAATCACTACTCACATTCATTTTTTATAAAACCAAATTCTATGATAAATTAATAAAAATCAATGTTCCATTTTAGGATTTCTTCTTCAATCCATAAATATATTTCTACAACATAAATAACATATTTTCATACATTTGTTTCACAGACCCTCTTATTTGTGTCTTATTGATGTCTTCCTCGTGTTTCCTATTAAGGATGTCTATTTTCTCATGAAATTTCAAATTATCATCTTCATGGTATGATGTTATGGAAATAGTAATTCAAATAGATTTTAGTTTATAAACTTGTTAAAGGATTTATTTGTAGTTTATCACTTGAAATTATATAAACTCTTTATAGACATATCATTATTTACTGGTAATAACATTATATTTGGTGATTAGTTTCTACATGAATACCCATTTTCATCACATTGGATTTACCCCTACTAGTGGATATAATAGAGACTAGACTTGGTTTTAGTATAGGGAACCTATCTTAGAGTTGATAGATTTTTTCAATATGTAGAGTTTATCTAATTACTACTTACATGGAGGAATGTGGTTCATTATTATAAAAATATATTGAGTCACCATCCTCAGTGACTAAAAACTCATATATTTCTTGGTCTATAACCCCTAATATTGTCTAAAGAGGTATTGTGTTTCTAGAATTATTTATTATATGTGTCTTTGTGGATTTTGTTCCTATTCCAACTATTTCAAACCTTGATCATTAACTTCATCAAAGTCTTTCTCACTCCGACTACCACTTTTAGAGATGTTCTCCCATTAATGGAATGTGTCTTATATTAAAACTATTAAAAAATTTCATTGAGAGATATTGTAGACCATATCCCATATATATATTAGGATATTTTAAAAAGGTACAGTTTTTGATTCAGGGTGTGAGTTTATTTCTGTATATATTTTTATAAAGTATTTCATTCCCAAACACATATATGAAAAATAGGTTTATTCACACACAAAAATTTGTATAAAGTCTCATTTATTTCTTTATATGGAACATGATTTAGTTTTTATGTTGTAGTCTGAAATTAGTACCCATGTATGGAAAATGGAAGTTCTGTATAACTCATTATAAACATCACCATGTCATATAATTTCATGTTCCTCCATTAATGAGACCATTCTGGTATTTGGAATTAGTAGATGTGTGATGAAATAAATTCCAAAAATTCCATAGATATTCAATGAATTATTGTTCAAGATACCATAACCCTTAGTCAAATAAAAGATTTTTTATCTTTATACCAACCATATTTTCCCCTTCATTCTAATATTTCATAAATTTAACAAAGGAATTAGTCTTATACCTCCTTATATATTCATGTATTTATATATATATCTACTAATTTTATTAGTATAACTTTTAATGTATGAGTATCCACCTATGGATTCCATAGGTGATGTACCGTATACTTATGTGTGAAATAATTTCATAATCCATATAGCCCTTTCACTCATTTCTCTATGTAGAGTTTTTTCCTTTTTACCTTGAAAAAAGGCTTGAAACAAATTGAGTGGTTTTAGTTAAAAAATTTATTTATATAGCCATATAATATTTTTTTTCGTTATGAAATTTGGGATGCCACAAAATGTTGTTATATGAGTCAGGTGATCTTGACATTTTATTGTCTTCCAAAATATTTTATTCTATTGTACATTTACACTCTTTTATAGATATAGAATTCCATAAAATATTTTAACCTGACAAAAGTATGAGATTCTATTCCAAAAAATAAAAATAAATCTATCAATATCTAAATTAGATATATATATATATATAATATTATAATTAAAACTAGGAAAATAATAATAATTTATCAAAACTATAATTTATCATATTGGTAAACTAATGTGGTTTTCATCAATAGTGAGTGCATCCATTTTTAATTTGTTGGAGTCTAGAAGATCCATTTCATCTCTAAAAACATAACTGAATCTACTTGATTCCACTATTTTGATTTAAAGATTAGCCACTTAATAATTATCTAAAAATAACATATATACATATATTTATTCATTTGAAAATAAATTCACATAAATCCACCCCTTTATTCTTTACTGAGGTGCAGTTCTTATCCTAGTGGATACTATTATTACCTGAGAAACATTATAAATTTCGATTCATAGACTAAATCAATATTTTCCTCTTCCAAATACTGCTGCGTGAAAATAATTATTTTTTGATGTTTTCTTCGGTCCTACAGTGTGTCCCTTTGTAAAACCCCATAAATTTACTATATATCATTCTTTTAAATATATTTAATGTGTTCGAAAGCTTGAATCACATGAAAAACTAAAATGAAACATGTCACTCAATATTAAGTTAATGTTGTTAATAATATTATAACAATATTAATACCGCTGGAATAAAATATTACTCAAATAAAAATACTTATGATTTGATGATTAATAATTAATATGATTTAATATTAATTATAATTGTTCTTTCTAAAATAATAATTTTATCAAGTGATTATAATTTTATCCTAATAATTTTAATTGACCACTTTTCAAGTATTTTTATTTTATAAGTAAAATTTTATCATTATTTAAATTATAAAGTTAAATGAAATAATATAAAGAAAATTTAAAAATAAATTTTTTTATTTTTTTTATTTTTGTTTTGTATATTAATTTAAATAAATGAAACTATAATTTATATAATATTAATAAATCAAAATTAACAAAAAAATTTATTTTGAATTTAATTATTATTTTAAATATTCACAATGTGGAATTTGATTTTAAATTTATTTTAAGCCACATAGAACTTTTTTTTAAATAACCCAACGAATTTGAAATAAAAAATATAATAATTTTATCCAAAACATTCATTTAACTATTAAAAGTACACTTTTTCTAAATATGTGTTTTACATGTTATATGCACTAATAATTAAATTAATTTTTATCACCCATAACAATTTATTATAAAAAATAAATTTCATTTTTATAATCCTCAGTAACAAGTTATTTAATAATTCCCAATTTTATTTCTATTCATTAAGGAAACTAACTTAGGTAAAATTAGTTTCCACGATTAAAACCAAAAATGGTGAAAGTCAAAAAAAAATATGGCCAAATGGCTATAAAACATGATACAAACATGTTTTCATAAGTGTGGTTGAGAATTGGTCAACCTTACCTCATCCCCCACTATATTATTTTCTATTACTGGATCCACTTGACCTTTGAATAGTGACATTACCTTTTATATTATGTAAAAAAGCACTCCTCTCCCTTTTAAATGGTGACATCACTACCCCAATTCTGTAAACCCACAAGCCTCTTGGATTCAACCAAACTCTACACAAATAACTCGATTACACTCATAGAATCATTCTAGAGTCTATTTTATAATCAAAATACCAAACCTCAATTCTATAATTTTATTTTCATCGGAGCTCATCCAAGGCATAAGGTAAAATGTTAAATTACTCCTTCATTTATTTTCCATTATTTATTATTCTACATCATCAAAATATATTCTATCCTTTTCAAAAAATAACAAAATTATAATAATTATATATAATTTATATTTTACTTTCTATATTACCTTTTTCTACCCTCCACTCAATCATCAATAAAATGATAATGTAACTTGTCTTATGTGCAGACCGCCACCTCCATAAGAAACCTCATCCCTTTTTCATAACCAACATACATTGATAGTTCAAAGGTTATATTTTAGGAATAAATTTTATACATAAAAAGTAATTATAATTAATATAATGTAAACTAATTCTACTCTTCTTTTGTAATATGAAAAAACTATATTGAAGCTTCTGTATACATTAAGACTGTCATATCTAAAATTTAATGGTTATTGTTTTCTATATGAACATTAAATAGTTCTCTAACTCTATTTAAGAAAAGTTTCACCACCTTAAAATTATCTATATAATACCATTATATTTATTTGTTAAAAATAGTATACCAAAGATGCCATATTCTACACTATTCCCACTTGTTGCTTATAGAAGTTTCTCATTCAATTGTGTTTCACAACTGATATTAAAAATGATATAAATTTAAATCATGGATTTATTATTATTACATATAAATTATAGAATAATATTTTTTCTGTAATGTTCATATTAATATTTAATTCATTACTAAAATAGAAAATTTATTAATAAAATAGTATCATAACATGCACACTATCAATATCATCTCCAATAACCATAACCAAAACACTCATAAAATGAAATTATAGCATAATTAGAAGTTAAAAAATATCTATTCATATAATTTATATATTTTAGGAATGATAAACTTGATATCAAATAAAATTAAACAACATTGACATATTATGGCAGGAACAAAAAATCAGAATCACTAATGATAATTGATAAAAAAATGTATCTAATAAATAAATGTATAATAAATATTTATAAAAAATAGTATATAAGGAATTATATATAAATATTATTCTAAAAGTTTTTATTATAATTGTTATTTTTACAAAACAAGAGACTAATTTTCATCCATGTAAGTCAATAGTAAAGTTAATGGTTTTTCTTGATTTAATTTCTAATCCTAATCCATAATTATACCTCTTTGAATGAAATATTATAATATTGATTTATCCATTAAATTTAATTTATTATAATACCTTCCTTGTATATTTTATTTGGAATTAAATTAATTGATTATTTTTCATAAAAAATGATGTTGTAAATAATAATTCATATCCTCTCTAAATCATATCTTTCTCTTCGAAATCCTTAACCACTCTTCCCACCAATGTTCCAAGGTTATTATCTTGAACTCCAAATACATAATAATTATGGAAGTTTTTATATTTTTTCAATATCTCATTTAGAAATAAATAACTATCAATATATGTGTGATTTGTATTTCAATAACAGTGTTTTTAAAAACATTAAAATTGATTTAACTATCATGTTCATATTGTAATATCAAATACATGTTTTTTATAGAAAACATTATTAAATTTAAAAGGATGCATTAATATTTTTATTTATAATTTTTAAGGTGTTTATATTATTTTTATGAAAAATATTTTTTAAAATTTCTATTAATTTCATCCCTTTTTGACAATGTTATGAACTGTTTTCAAAAATCATATTTATTTCATTATTTAATTACAATTTTACTCTCTAAAAAGTCTAAATTTAATGAAGATATGCTTTATGAATCACCCTATAACTGCCTCTATGAAATACTAATTTTGGTTGAAAAATATTGGAATCGAACAATATAACCTTTTATTAATGTGTATTGATAGCATTCAGAAATATTATGAAACCATTTTCATTCCATAGGTTCAATAAAATATCATTAATTATTGATTTCTATTGGTAGAGATATGTATGGATTTTAATTATGAGGTCATATATCACATTCTAATTAAATTTTTAATGGTTTATATCTCATGAGATAATTTATCATGATCCACCTTTTATTTGATCACAATTTAAAGTATTATCCATATTAGATATTAACAAAATCTAAAGGGTGGTCCTTCATGAATATGCTCATAATATGAAGACTCAATGTGATTTTGTTTATGGAAAACATATTATTCATCCTCTTCTTTATGTTAAGATTACATTTATTTTCTATATACATATAGTTATTCTATTTGGATCATGTTTATTATAACCTGATTTTTCACTCTTTTTACATGGTATATGTTTTTTCATTTGAGACCTTATGTCTTTCTATTATGACATATAGAATGACTAAAAATTTATTTTTTATTAAATTGTGGGGTAATAACCCATTCACAAAAAAGGAATTTCAAGGCAGTCTAAAGTGATTTAGGCCTAGGGCATCCCCTTGAGAAAAAGTTTTACATTCCATAGAAATGGTAACCTACACAATCAAAGAGGATAAGAGGTTCCTCCAGATTTCCAGATCATGCCAGATCATCCAATGAGAAGTTAGCATGATTCCAAATATGCCTCACCATCTATCTTCCATTGGTGTCTAATGAGCATCTTCTAGAGTTGTAAACCCTCCCCCATGGTGCGACACATTTACCCTGTAGGATTCTAACCAAAACCTCAGAGTCAGTCTCAACCTCTAGCACCTGAACATCCAATCTCTTATACAACGTAAGGCACATATGGAGGAACCTAGCTTCTGCACCCAATGAGAATCCATGACCATATAATGCACTAAATTCAAACCAAACAGAACCCCATGAATCCCTGAGAATCCCCCCACATCTCATCTGCCCATTCATAAAGGATCTATCCACATTACGTTTTAGGACTTTTGAAGGAGGTTTCCTTAAAACCCACCATCCACTAGTCTATTCAAATATAGGGGTTATGCTCATCAAAATGGCAAGGAAAAATGGGTTATACCCCCCTTAAAAAGTGTTCCCAACTCAACCAGCATTGATCTCACTCTCAAATTGAGATAGATCCTAGATCGGACGTGGCCTATTCTAACCAGGTTATGGGCTTCCAAGAGTGTCCAAAAAATGGAGGCAAATATGAATGAACTCACCTTGATCTTCATGTGTTTCTCTGTGCCATGAAACCAAGTTGTGATGAAGGCCTTCCTAGAGAACTGCCCCTCGATGCGATGAAGTTTTTTCCTGAAGTTAGACCATAGGAAGAGAGCCAACTCACTCAGGGAGAATATGTGAGTTATAGATTCAGATATAGGGGTATTACAATTGTAGCAATGGGATTCCAGTGTGATCCACCTTTTCTGGACATTCTCATCAGTTGGGAGTTTCTAGTTTCTTATGCGCCAAATCAGAAAATTCATTTTCTTTGGAAGTTCCTTACACCAAAGTCGGGTCCCCCACTGATCGCGCTCCACCACTGTGTGGTAAAAATTCCTAAAATCACTAAAGGATAAGGTCCTCGAGCTCGACCCCGTGTAGCAGAATCTATCAGGTTTGTCGTTAAGGGAAATCAAATCAAATTGCTCCCACTGCTCCTAGGAATGAAGTAGCCTGATTGTATCTTGGTGGTCACTCGCTTCCCTAAAATAACAGCTTGGCACTAGACACCACAGAAAAAAATTGTTCTCTTCCACCCAGATAACATTCTAAAAGCTAATATCACCCTT
Source organism: Viscum album (assembly GCA_963277665.1). Taxonomy (NCBI): domain Eukaryota; kingdom Viridiplantae; phylum Streptophyta; class Magnoliopsida; order Santalales; family Viscaceae; genus Viscum; species Viscum album. The sequence continues at coordinate 1,102,097,262 of OY728157.1, forward strand.
CCCGACAATCCACCTAGCGGAATCTGGCAGCACTTCAAACATAGGAAAAATAAAACGAGCTTGATGGGAGGGCTGGCCTCCAAGGTGCACTCCACCCCTCCCAATAGTTCCCATATATTTCATGGAAGAAATAATCCCATGGGGAGTGACCAAAAAAGATATCCCATAAAAGCCGGCCATTCATGCCTTTCGTGGTTTTCGAAATGTCCCTTAGGCCCAAACTCCCTTCCTAAATTGGCATGGAAAACCATGTCCAAGAATCCCAATGACATCGTCCAACAAGGTTGGAGTCCCACATGAATGCTTTCATAACTTTCTCTATCCTTTCGAGCAATCCTTTGGGTGGAGCAATTGTAGGAAAAATATGCATTACACTATTAATCAGCCAAACTCTCCCTCCAATGGACAAAACATAATTCTCTTAGTTAATAAATCTACCCATCATCCTATTGATGATGTCCTCGAAGAAGATCATTTTGATACAGTAAAATGATAGAGGGGAACCAAGGTTGGTCAAAGTAAAATGACCCTTTTGAATTCCTAGGATATCTTGAATATCCCTATAGCACCAGTTATAACACTTCTTTGAGATAAAGACTCAACTCTTCCATGAATTAATTATATTTCAACTCAAGTCCCCCTAGATTTACATGACATCCAAGAACCCTTGGGGAGATCATTTCCTCCCATTAGAAAATAATAGAATATAATCTGCAAATATTAGATGAGACACCATATTCCCTCCCCTCTAGTGGGAATGGGGATATATTTTTCCATTCCCAGGTCTATTGTGTATATTTCAAAAGAGAGAATCTTAATCCAAAATAAATTATGAGGGAGATAGAGGGTCCCCTTGGTGAACTCCCTAAACACATTTGAAGATACTGAATCCTTTATGTAGTATGGAGATGGAGACACATGGGGACTATAAACACCTAAATTAATGGTCACAAAACTATTTATCAAAACCAAATTTCCTCCTGACATGAATGATGAAACTCTACTAAATTGTTTCGTGGGCCTTATATATACCATCTTAAGTTATGACGTTGCAACCCAAGGCATTCTTATTAATATCTAAGACCATATCACTCGCGATCACAATCACCCCTTGTATGATCCTTCTTTTAAAGAACCCATGCTACTCTCAAGAAACACACTTAGGAATGAGGCTGTTCAGTTTTCTTACAATCATACTAGCATGGATTTTATAGGAAATATTACACAAACATATGAGTTCATAATGAGTGAGCAAGAATGGGTCCTTAACATTCAGGATCAAAACTGTAGGAGAACAACAAACACATCTTGTAGGTGGTCCTCCCATAAATAAGTCTTAGATTGCTTCCACCACATTCCCACCCACAATCTCCCATTCCAACAAATAGATGGCCCGTGGGAAGCTATCCAGTACTGGGGCCCAGTCCTGAGGCATCTTGGAAATGGTATTCTTGATCTCATCCTCATTGGGAAAATAACCAAGGTGTATCTTATCATAATTAAAAATCTGTATTGGGATGGAACCCAGAAAACATTCCTCATGCTCTTCCAAACCAGAATTATCATCTCTTTGTGCAGTTTTCCCTGCCAACATCCCCTAAAGGTGATTAAGAACTAGCTTACAAGAAATACTCACTTTTGATGTATTGAAACTGTTACCCAGAATAATATTGATTTCTGAACATTTTTCTCCTTCAGGAAGGCCTGAAAAATTTCACTTTTTCGGTCACCCTCTTTAAGCCATCTGAAGTGATCCCTTGGCTTATAGGATGTTTCCAGCTCAAGTAATTTTCAGCCAACACCAATCTCTTGTCACATATTAAAAGGTTTTCTCATCCCATCTGAGTAGAAGGGTCTCATTGATAGCCTCAATTTCCTCCTTCTACCTTTCCACACGAGACTTCTCCTTTGTCATGATAATGATCCATTGATGGATTTCCTTGTTTAAGTGCCTTAAACGATTGGAAAGACCCACTCAATACCTCCCATCCCCTAGGAGGCTCTACGAAGCTCTCACAATTTCCATGAGGTCCTCATCTCTAGGACAATTGGAAGTGTAAAAGAAGGAAATGGTCATGTTCGTAACCCGATTGATATTCCCAAGAAGAGGAGCATTATTAGAAAGATAGAGAACCAGGTGAGTGACTGATGCTTGGCCATAAAAATCCAAGCCTTGGAGGCCTGACAAGCATCTGTCAAGGTGACACAAGATGTGATTATGCCCGATGTGGTTATTACACCACATGTACTTGTTACCTAGAAAACACATATCCATAAGGCACATCGACCCTATGAACTTCTAAAGCACATTCATGTTTTTGTTGATGATATTTGACCCACCAAATTTCTATGAAATATCCTCAATGAATCTGATATCCCCTCACACAAACCACGGTAACCCTCCTGCTAGGAACGATGCTAGAAAGTCCCCCAAGGTGATTCTACAAGGGGCGTCAAAACTATCATAGACAAAGTAGAATAAAACAGCCACACCGCCCACTGAGATCTTGGTGTTAATACAATGATCCATATGGTTGACTAGAAACACATTGAGACTACTCTTCTAGAATATCCAACTGATTGAATTTTCTACCTAACCATACATGTACACCATAAAACCCATACTCCTAGAAAAAGAAACAAGATTTTTTGGATTCTTCTACGGCTCCGGGATGACAACCCATGAGGTGTTATACATTCTAGACATAGAAGAAAATAAAACACATTTTTCCTGCTCCTCATTCCCTGGGAATTCCAAATATTTATGAAAACATTACAGAAGTGTAAGATTGGCCTTCTGGCTGGTAATACCTATATTAGAATGGGGAGAAAACCTCCCTACCTCAATGGATTTAGAATGAGTGACCAGTCCAAGGACCTCCACCAACCTGCCCCTCCTCTCAGGAGAAAGCTTTTTCTTCAATAAGGACCCTACTAGATCACAAAGGGTAAATGACCCGTTACCAGATGTGGATGGAAGAGAAAAGGGTTCCAACTCCTCTTGAACCAGGGAGAACAGAAACAAACTCTACGGAGATCTCTGAGGAACCCTAAACCCCTTCGTCAACCCCTCATGGGACATATCCTTTCGCAACATACCTTGGATAGCAAACCCACCACCAGAGCTAGAGCAAATGGAATGATGCAGATACTCCAGCAAAAGCTGTGAAGAAATCATGAAAGATGACGGAGGGGATGAAAACACCTTCTGGGGGTGATGAACTATACAAGAAAGAATGTCACATTGATCCCATGAGATCAACGGAGTAGAAAATGGATTAGACGTCACCAAAAGGGACTTCTCAGAGAGTTTAATGTTGGGATCCTAAAAATTAAATGGTCATACACCTAGTAAAGGGAAAAATGCTGGTGTTGTCGGGGCCACACATAATATGGGGGGGTTTTTTTGAAGGGGAGGAATTCCTTGGACGACAACTAACTAGGCAGCTGCGGGAAACGTCTTCCAGGGTTGGCAGATGACGTAGTGGACTACAGTACTCGGTGGGTTATTCTTTGGATGAAAGAATGGTGGGAAACAACCATCATTGATGCTGGAAATGTTGAATCAGTGGTGGGAGAATGTTCAAGGGGTAGATGGGCTAACCCCACCAACAGGGAGAAAAACTATTTTTCCTTCCCCTATTTAAACGGGATGAAAATACCATCATTTGTAAGGGATGAAATCTAAGGTGTATTTTTGTAATACTCCATCGAGAAACAAAGAGACATGCATAGAAAAGATCCAATGTTTTTCCTCTGGATGTATGAAACGTGCTGAACCACGTCAAATCCTTGCGTTGCTCCATTTACTTCGGTTTTTGTGTGTTTGAGATACCACGAACCTCTACTGCACCCCAACATGTGGTATCAGAGGCGATTCAGAGTGAGCGGAGTCAAGGCGGAAAGGAGGCGATGATATTTCTAGTGACTATAATATTGAAAGTGTTCAGAAATTTTTTCTAAAGCCAGATCCATGAAGAGGATAGCGAGATGATTCCAACGACCAAAGCGGCAATGAAAACGGAGTTGAAACAAGCCCAGCAGGCTCGGTCAAATTTTGGTCAAACCCATTGGTGAAAAGTACCCCATGATGGAGAAGAAGGAACTATTCATGCCACCAGTGACAATTCTGGTGAGATCTCAGCTGGAACTCTGGTGTGCTACGTCAGCCCCACGTCAGCGGGTGATCTGGACCATTGAGTGTGTTTTGACCACATCTCGGTCAATTGGTGTCCAATTTCGGCAATCCATGAGTCGATTCAGACTATTTCGACCATTCTGGACGCACTCGTATGGTTTTCTTTTTAAAATTATAACACCATAAGTTGATTTCATAAGGGTGTGGCATCGACGGTGGTGATTGTGTTTTTCGACAACGACAATTACGGGTGGCAGAGCACTTCAATGATTTGTTATCGAGAAGTTCAATTGTCAAAACAATTTTGTCTTGTGACAAAGTATGGTGAAATATCAATTGGTGCAACAGGGAATGATCATACTATTTATTATAGAAAATCCTGACGCAACCAGTAAAGATTATTGGGAAGAGCTCGAGATGCGGGTTGTCTGCAAAATTCGACTGTGTTTGGCGAATGAGGTAAAATACTCGGTGTTGGATGAGACCTCACCGAAGTAGATCTGGAAGAATTTGGAGCAGCAATATATGGTGAAGTCAATCACCAAAAAATTATTCTTGAAGAAGAAAATATACCAGTTGCGCATGGAAAAGGGGGAAAAAATTTGGATCACACTAATGAATTAAACAGGATCCTCACACAGTTATTGGGGCTCTGAGTGAAGGTTAGAGAGGAAGACAAAGCACTTATTCTTTTATCATCCCTCCTAATCAAATTTGATGGGCTTGTGACTACATTGCTCATGGGGAAGGAGACATTGAAGTTGGAAAATTTTATGGCATCACTTCTTTATTCGAAAACATTTTGAAGACCTCTGATGCATTCAGGTGATCAAACCATGGAGATGTGAGATGGTCAATGTGGGAGGATCCAACATCGACAATCAAGAGGTAATGAATGGCTTCCAAAATCAAGAGGAGGTGATCCCAGTGAAATCATGTGTTTATGGTGTGAGAAGAAAGGTCACTATAAACGTAATTGTGGAGAGCGCAAACGGTACGTTGTTGGGAAGAAGAAAGTTAAGAGGAGGATGTGAACATCACGGGATTATCAGCAGATGATGAAATCTGTGTGACAATGAGAAGCCTGCACTCAGATGAGAGAGTTGAACGAGGATAAGTGCAGTGTCATTAATGAAAAATATACAGGCACATGAAGCTGGAATGCCCATTTGTAAAGAGGAAGAATGAGCGGGCTCAAAATCTAAAGGAAGGAAGATGGGTTCTAGATTCGGGGATCTCATCACATATTTGTACGACGAGAGGTACATTTGATACTTTTTAGAAGGAGTGAGACTCTGTGAGACTTGTTAATGAGTGAACATGCGATGTTCAAGGAGCTGGGACAGTGAAATTGAAGACACCTGATGGAGGATTTTGTAAATTGTATAACGTGAAATATGTTTGAAGGAGGAGATGGAACCTGGTATCATTGAGTAGACTCGATGCGAAAGGGATTAAGATTTCCTTAATAGGTGGAGTGTTGGAAGTCTCATGTGGGGATGTACTGATGTTTACTGGGAAAGAGTCCCAAGGGTGGTATCATTTGATGGGGACCACAGTCAGCCCGAGCACGACTAAAGATGGTGGAAGTGCAACATCATCTAGTTCGAAGATGCATGTTCGATTTTTTTATGATGTTTTCAACACCTGAAAGGAGACTGAAGGTCAAATTTCTACTCCAAATTAGCCATAAAGGGGAGATTTTTGGGGGCCACTCCCAATATGGGGTGGTTTTTTTGCAGTAGAGGACGTCCTTGGACGACCACTAACCAGGTGGGTGTGGTAAACATCTTCCAGGGTTGGCAGCTGACGTAGTGGACTACATCAGTCAGTGGGTTCTTCTTTGGTGGAGAACATTGTGGGAAACATCCATCATTGATGCTGCCAATGTTGAAGCAACGGCAGGAGAAATTTCAAGGGGTAGATGGGCTACCTCTACAAACTGGGAGAAAACCATTTTTCCTTCCTCTATTTAAACGGGATGAAAATACCATCATTTGTAACGGAAGAAATTTGGGGTGTATGTTTGTAATCCTCCATAGAGAACTAGAGAGACGTGAATAGAGAAGAGCCCATGTTTCTCTCATGGATGTAGGAAACTCACCGAATCATGTTAAATCCTTGCGTTATTCCGTTTACTATCGTTTTTGTGTGTTTGAGGTACCATTTACCTCCACTGTGCGCCAACAGGTGCAGGCGTCACATGAATATTAACAAGTTTTGGGATATGAATGTGAGGGGGAGCCCGAGTCCTCAATGGTCACTTACATCCTCACCACCCTAGAGTGAAAAATGCCACTGTCTTTCACTGTTGATGACCTCAGTGCCGACCTGTGATCCTTAGCAACCCTCCTCTAGAAAATCTCCATATAATTCCCTTGGAGACCATATACGATGCAGAACCTCGGAGGGGAGTGATATAGGAATTTTTTCCTCCAACGAAACCCTTCTCCAGAGCGTATCAAAAGACGCGGCGAAAACCAACTGCCAGATCCGTTTCCACATAGATTTTAGGGATATCTACTGATAGCAAGATTTCAGTGAGAAGATTAGACCAGAAGAGAGAGACTAACAAATATCAAATCATCCTTAGTATCGATGGGTTCTGTATAAGTAGAGAAAGCCCAGGTATCTTGATCCATACTGCTATTGGGGAGGATGACTTACCAAAATGATGATCCTAAGACCGATGGGATTAGAAAAATCAGCAGGAACCACAACAGCATCTCGAGCTCACTCAAGCCACTACAATTTCCTCCCAATTAGAGAAATGCATATAGAAAAAAACATGGAGAGTGCAGAAACCTCCACCAGGTGAGGTAATCCATATGAGTTAATGAAGGCTCTAATGAAGTTGATAGTGGGCTACTACGCCCAAACCGAGACACCCACAAAAGCTTATGGAACTTTGTCACCACTTTCAACTTCATATCCGTGACCTCAAAAACCGGAAGGCCATCATCCAAGTAGGCTGATCTATGCTAAACACTGATCCGGTGAAACCTCGATATCTCAGACACCACTGACACCCCCTCAGGCTGGGCCATAGGTGCCGACACTCAAATGGCATCCTTGAATGAGAGCATAGGTGAGACTCCTGACGGGAGAGACTAAGAGGCAGGTAGCGAAGGTGCCGCTCAGCATGACGGAGACCCTTGATCTAGATATGGAGACATCCCTTTCACCTTATGATGTATATTAAACTCATACATTAATTTGTTCTTATTATTAAGAAATTTCTCCCCATATAATGTTTTATCATATACATATAATTTAACCCTATATTAAATTTTGATAATTTTTCCCTTGTTGAGAGTTTCAGCTCAACCCATTATTATGATCGTAGTCCTCCTATTATAATGATGAGTATAAAATATGAGATGAAATTATTAAAGTAAAATATGGATTAATTATGAATACATTCTCAATGGTGTTGTAAAATAATTTCCTTTTCATTTAATTTCACAAAGAAAACAATATTTCACAATGAAGGATCATGTTTTTATTGTGAAATACAATGGTAAACATATAAAATTGATATAATATATAGTTGTCTTTATATTTTCTAAATGAACTTTTTATCAATGTCTTAGTTTAATGATTTAATTTGTTGCACTGAACATGAGAGGGTGGGTGTGGGGGCCTCAAACATTCTCTTATAAGTAAAAAATACTACTGGTTTTAAAACCTATAGTCCTTATCATCATGGAAAACCAATGTTTTTAAATAAAATTTTTAATTCCGAATAATTTTCATGTAATAATTCATAATAAAACTAAATAAGATCTAACATAATAAATATGGCATGCAGTTAGTGCATAATTATTTGGGTGACATGAAACCTAAAACATCTTAAGGATGAATATATCTAAACATACTTCCTTTATTAGCACTATCTGGTAATGATTTTATATTATTAGACAATAAATTTTCTATAGAGATCACGTACCACTCATATACATCCTTCTCTATATATTGTTCATTGAAATGGGACAAAACGTAGAATGCCTATGGGTTTTCATTAAGCTTATAAAGTGAACTTGTCATAGATGAAATCATGAGGAACATCAAATCAAACGAGTCATTCACATGTTTGTAAAAAATAATAATTTTTCTCTTCACCAACCTATTTAGAAGGATCCATATCTTAAATAGAGGACTTCAACTAATTGAGCATCTTCTACTAGAATAGGAAGCAACATAAGACCCTATACAACTCCAAAATGTATTTTCAGGTGAGAATATTATCACATTCCAATATTAATCACACGGATAATTTCCAGTTCATTTTAATTTTCATTTTGATTCAAAAAATACATAAATAAAGATTTTGTTACATAATCATAATTACCAAATTTTTATGGAAATAAATTTTATTATTTAGTCTCCCATTAGTCTATCAAATAAAAATATCCATTACCATTAGATTTATAATATGTAATCATGTGTAAATTCTAGTCATAAATCCATATTATTATACTCTAAATATAACCTATAATGTGAAAAATTATTTTTATGTTATTTTTCATGGAATTTTTCCAAAATGTATTAACTCATATTTCATTAATCCATTTAGTCGAATCCCTAATCCTAGAATTCATGATTATTATTCCCAAAATAATTTCCAATGAAATTTATAAAGTCTTGTATAAACAATCAACCCGATAAATTAACATGGTTACTTCGACCACAAACTGCTGTTAGAACTCCTAGATAAATGAAGACACCCAAAATTTGGCCAGATAATTACTTTGAAGGATGGTTTCATTCTTAACGGAATTAATGTTAGGGTTTTATGAATAATTATATTCATGATATATGTTTTGTCCTATGTTTGAATAATAAATTTTTTATCCTTTTAGATTCTAGTTAATATTACATTATATAAGTAATTCACCATATCCTGATAAAATAATTTATGCATAATAAATTTATTTTATTAAATATTTCATAGCTGTAAACATATTTACTTCCCGTGATTTTCTATAAACATTGAATATACGAAAATTTCATATTTAAAAACCCCAAAAATCACTTGAAATATTTAATCAAGTCTCTGGAAAAATAATATATATTTACTACATGTTGGTTTATCAATTGTATAATAAATAATACCTCCACACTATGGGAATAACACATTGCGCCAAGCATGACATGGGATGTAGTATTACACCTTTATCCTTAGAATTTCATTAATCTATTTCACTTAAGTTCCTTTTCCATTGTTCCCTCTAACTTGTAATCTACATATGTTTCATATGATTACACCCATACATCTGAGGGAAAATAGTTTTTTGAGGTTATATAAAATAATTCACTAACATGAAGGCCCATACAAAATAATGGGGATGGGATTATTCTCATATCATCATATTTAATTTAATAATTATTTATAAAAAGAACCATGAAATAATAATTAAATTTAATAGAAATAAAATATATATAGAGTGCATTCAAGACCATGATCATCCATGAATACAACAAAAATGCAATTAAAACTAGCAACCATTCATTTAGACCAATTGTTTTTAAGTTAAAATTATCAAATTAATTAATCAGTTTTCCTACTCATTAATTAAATATTTCATCTCTATTTTCCACCTAAATATCACATCAGTTTCTCATCCTTTATAATTAGAAATAAAATATTTTTATTTGTAATTTAAATTATGTATAATGTGTATTAAAAAGTATCATGTGATTACCCTTATTATTATTTTTAAATTCTCTATTGAATTTTATTTACATGGACATTATTGAGGAAATATTATTTTCTCTGCTATTCATTACATAACATATACCTCCACTCACATAGTGTATTAATTATGTTATGTATGGTCATTATCATGTATTTTTTACATACATGAAACATCTTCCTACAAAATGTGTTCGGATATTACATAGTTCTTTGTTTTTCTGGATAACCTGTGTAGAATGTATGGGATGATTAACCATACAACATATCTAATTATATTTTCCACCTGCTTTTAGTGAGTCATGTGAAGTATACTGAGTGTTCTTAAAACCATAAAAATGTTGTAATTAAAAAATAAAAACAAGAATATTTAATATAAAAATTTAATTCACGATTCAACAAAAACAACATCAACAATAAATCATGTAACGACCCCATTATAATGTTTGATAACTGAACTTACATGATGTATAGGTTATTTTTTATTTAATTAAATATTTCTATCCATGTATTGACTCGCATAACCTTTCTCTCTAGGAATGTACCTTCTGATTTTGGGTTTGATCAATATGGTTTCTACAAGACTCTCACTCCATTATTATCATCCATCACTAAACTTCTTGGTACTTGGAATGTTTATTTCATGGTAAATTTTTGTGTTACACATAATGTTTTCTGAATTCATATCATGTAGTATCATTTGAACTATATTGATCAATTTGTGCTTAAAATACTATGTGTAATTAATTACCTTCCATGTATTTCTACCAAATAATTTTATGATTCATATAGAGTCTAATTATGTCATGTTACATGAATTTTTCACTAGACACATATCACTTAACCCTGTAAAACCACATACCAATGGGATATCAACGCATGTTGTATAATGAAAAAACATAATTTTCTGCAACCTGATGTTTTGTAATAAAATCATCTCATCCTTATGTGTTTAACTATAAGGATCTTAATTAAACATTACTTATTCATTATAGAAGTCGAGATTTTAAATTTAATAGCTTTTCAATTTAGAGTTTTATTGAATTATGCCATAACTCAAACAAAACAAAACCATATATATAAAATGTGGACACATCCCACAATATCCAATTCTTTCATAAAACAAAAACAATTAAAAAGAAAAGTGGTTTCTTCTCATTTTAAATCACAATATTTCCCTGATCCCATAATTCACTCTTTTATTAATTAAAACTTGTAAAAAACATTTCAAAATTTGGTATTACCACAAAATCTCACTAAGGGATACAGAAAAAAGTAAAACTATTATTATTGTGAAAACATGTAAACCATGAATAAATTATCATAAAGTATTAATTTTTACCTTTATGAATTAGTAAAATACACTTCACTGAATATAATCTCATTCCTTACCCTTCTGTATACAAAGTATTACCATAAATCCCATAGAATCAAACATATAACATATAAAAGTAAGGTTGGACATAAACATACTTAAGTGTAAAAACAATTCGGTTGACTTCCACACATATCACTAAATGGAATATCCATACAGCTGAATTCTATACACAATTCATTAGAGTTTATAACGTAACCACCGGTCCATGGTTTATCATAGAACCACCCATCTTTGATTTTTCATGTAACCACCCGCCATTGGTTTATCACGTAAACACACATCAAATATATAAGTAAAATTATATAATCATGGCCAAAAAAATATTTCAATTTTCAAAATTTTCATTCATAAAATTTCATTTTCAATCACACAAAATCATTTTATGATATTAAAATATTCATTTCATTTCAAAAACTATTTAAAAAATTTAACAAAGAGACTTTTGAATCAAAGTGTATCATAAGACTTTGAAAACTTTCAAAGAAATTAAAATTTTAAAAAATTCATGTTCAGATATATAAATTTATAATACCGATTTTTGAAAAATTATTATGAAATAGATTTTTGAAGAAGAATAAATCTTTAAAACATTTATAACGATGTTTTAGTAAAAGAGTCTCTTTCCACTAAAAAAACACAAGAATAAAAATAATTATGGAATAAAATTAAATAAAAAATTTAATATCATGATAATATACTAATTCATGATATATTTTGTCAAATTATTTCTATATATACCATATAGGATAATAAAGGTGTATAACATCAAGATATGCCTTAATGAAAGGAGATTGAGATGAAGTACCTTAGACAAATCGTATCATTAGATCAAGGATTAAACAATGTCCTAATTATGTGCAATAAATATAAATACACCCAATATATGTTTATATTCATTTTAAAACCATCATTTTCCATTCACACAAATTCTTTGAAATACAAATCCAATGACAGGGATATTTAACTCAATGAATAGAGATTTAGTTATGTTTTCCCCTACCTTGAGTCTAACTTGTATCGTTCGTTCTTTATCATCCTAAATAATAAACATAGGTTATTTTATACTGTCACAAAAACTGTTCTCATGTTTTCTATACCATTTTATATCACTTATTACCATGTTATATAAATTAGTAAATTTTTTGAGTTCATGTCGGACAGTATGTCGATATTTGGTACTTAAGTAAAAAATGAACATGGTATGATAAAATTTGTCCATGCGATTATATGTCCGTCATCCCTAGAATAGTATTCATGACATATTGATCACTTTTATACATTATGATTACTTTTTAAATCAAAAAATTTATTATGGTTATGAAAAATGACCAATTTTATAATCCTGGAGACGTTAGGATGTACATACGAATGGGTAACGTTTCCATTTTTCATTGATCATTATAGAAATATGGTAATTATAATTTTACCTTTAAATAATTATAATTATATTATTAAAATCATAATAATCATTTAAATATATTTATTTATATATTATAAGTTATATAATGAATGAAATGAGTCACACTACTTCGTGGTAGTGATAATACAGACATACACACAAACGACAGCATTATTTTTAGGCCCATGGAAGTAAGAACATAATTGATATGTTATTATTTTTTAATTATTAACATGTCATTAATATAAATTATGAAAATTACTTTTATTATTATAACTAGTCAAGATATATGGTTATGGAAAACTAATTTGATCGGATCATGGAGGTGATAGTTCACACGTATGCACGAACGATTATTTCGGTTCCCATTTAATGGAAGTGGAGATGGGTCTATTTGATGATATTAATATAATAACATATTTGTTTATTGTTTATAATGTAGTTATTATCTCATCATGGATTTATGAGATTTTAATAATGTGGAAGAAGAAATAAAATACAAATACTTAATAAAAATGATACCTCTTCTTCGGTTGATCAACTATGAAGTACACCTTATCACCTATAATATGGGTGATAATCATAAATTAATTATTTAATAATGTGGGGAGGGATTATATAAAGAGTATTTGAAAGATAATTTCCAATACAACATTATTTGGTAGATTAAATAAAATAGAAGGATAAATTCTCTTTTATAGGAGAGATGAGGGGCACTTTCGGAATGTCTTCAAATATTAATTAATTATAAATTTATCTTCAGTGTCTAGAGATCCCAAAATCATTTTTTCAATGAAATGATAATTGGGTTGTATCCACATTATCCAATTAAAATTATACAAATTTTGGATATTTTTTAATCCTGATCTTTTTGGTTTAACCGTTATTTTACATTTTTTAATATTACCATGACAACATGTTATTGACACATTGTGTGTTAATGTAACTCCTATAAAATGTCAACCGGCCAAAAAATTATAAATAATGAAATATTAGTACTTATCATAACCATTTGGTCGAATATTAGGTTGTTAGGAATTGTATAACATTTAATAAACAATTTTATATTTTAATTTATGAATTATGTCAATTTTGACACTAGTCATACATGATTTTTTTAAAAAATTTATAACAACTTGATTCCTTGGAAAAAAATACATTAACTCAATACTAACATGACATATCCATCCAAAACAATTCGTGGATGGCATAAAATATTTCAAATAATATTTATTTTATCTTTTATAATATCATTTATTTGAATCATTTGTTAATGATTTAATCACTGCACCATTATTCTGTCATATTTAAATTTATTTATTTAAGGCATAAGAATTATAAATAAAACACCATGATATAGGAAATCGTTTTATCTTTCTAATTTGTATTTATAGTCTACAATATAACTAATATAAACCCATATTAATCTTTATGCAGCAAGAAGATTCATCTTTAAAACTTTTTTTCAATTACATTAAATTAAAAGTTATAAGTGTCATGGTCACTCCCTAGTTGATTCCAAAAGATAAATTTTCATCCAAAGGGTTTACATGGTCTCCCATATTTAATCCAATATGATTAGAATGTATTTTAGTGTACTTTTATATTATCATAATATAATTATAACCCTTATTTACTCTATAACTGTGGTAAATAAAAATAATTACTAATGTCACTATTCATAATGTCAAAAAATGAAAAGGTGATATTTAAAAATTTTGGACCCATTGATTCCAAATATGGAATCAATTTTTACCAATTAAAAAAAAGTCTTAGTAATTAATTTAAAATTAATTCATGTTATCAAAATGAAAAAATGGATTTTTAAGTAAAAACATCCAAACAATTTGCATGTGTTTATATCTAATATCAAATTAAAATTACATAAAATGACCAACACTATAATAATTGATAAAAAATAATCCGAAAATAATCTAAATAAATTTAATATATAATATAAAAATACAAATAAAATAGACAAAAATATAATTTTGAATTAAAATGTAGAATTTTTTAATATTCTTTAAAATGTGAATTTTTCAAAAAAATTCCAAAATTTCAAGAAATGTGAAATTTTATTTCCATATAAAAAAATTGAAGTTTATGTTATAAAATATAACATTTAAACGTATCCGAAACTTGAATTAATCATTGTTTTCAATCAAATGGTTGCAAAATGCCTTTTTGAAAAATTACTTCTTTTATTGATAAATTTATTTTATTTTTATATCTTCTGTAGAAATAATATCACATGAATTGTAAACATAAAATTATATTTGTATTTAATTGATAAAATAAAAATATTGTGACAAGATTTTATAAACATAATTCTTTTCATTTGAATAGGTTTTTAGGAAATGAAATCATTTATATTCAATTGGGTTTCATTTCCATTTATAATATTTTTGGTAAACATTGAATTATTTTATAACCTTTTGTAACCCATATTTATATAATTCAGTTAATGATATTCATTATCTCTATTCCAAAGGCTTGTTTACAATAGTATAATTTAAATAATACTATTTAGTTTTTTGTTTAAGCTCAATATAGTAGATCTTGTATGCTATTGAAGATATAGTTCTTTTCTTAAAACTTAGGATATTACATCCTCCCCCCATTAATAAAATTCATTCCCATAATTTGAATTTGGGGTCATTAACTGGGGTATGAATTTTTAAAATACCCTTATTTCAAACCCACTTCAAAACAAGGTTTAATACAATTAAAACATTAAAAGAAAGAAAGACAAGTACAAAGGTCACACAAGATAACACATATAAGGATTCCATGTTGTTAAAAATGGATATAGAAGAAAAAAAACCATATTATTCTAATAGAGATTGATAGAAACATGATTAGGAGATAATTTGGAATTAGAAAACCAAAACATTGGGAAGTGTTTAATGATCGTTGATTTCTCAGTAGGAAAATTAAATCAAAAATGTTTTTCTTTTAATATACCTTTCAAAAAGTTGATGATTTTTCTTTAAGAGCGTGACTAAGAACATAAGTTAAAATAATTACTTTTCATGTACAGTTTCATCCATTAATAAATTTCTACCACAAACATATATTCTCTCTAAATGAAGAGTATTCAAAATGACTTGGTCACATTTGATGCAGTAGAATCCACATTTAGAGAATCACATAATCCACAAAAGATTGCCAATCTATTAATCCTTCCTGAAATATTAAACAAATCCAAAAAAAATTATATCAAATCAGATAATTCCCCAAAAACGAATAACCCATTGAATAAAGAAAAAATAATTTAAATCTCCAATATTGAACATTACTATCCAATGCTTCAAAAAATACATTTTGATAAATAATATTCATTAAAACACTTCAAAATAATCAAAAGTAAGATTGAAACCCAAAAATTACAAGAATTTGATAAAATATCCTTCTAAGATAAGTTTTAATATTTATATCTAAATAAAATCAATCACTATTAATTTCACAAACCAAAAACTAATTAACCGAATCAAATTTTTACTAGGATAGGTTAATCACTTCCATAAAAAACCCAAATCGCCATAGGTCCATAATTAAATAAATTTTTTTTCACAAATTATTTCATCCAATATTCTTAAAATATAATTAATTATTATTATATTTAATTTAATCATATAATGTTCCTAAAATAGTGAACATATTCGAAAATTACATTTATCACTTAATCCCAAAAACTTTTTCAAAACCCATTTTTATCTATTTGATAAAATATATTTCTCCAGAATCAAAATATTGTTAATCCAAAAAATAATTTAACTAAAAAGAATAAGTCATACTTAATAGGTAATTCATGTAGGCCAGTGGTAGTCGATACAACCTTGTCGCCCTTCGAATTTGGGTTTGATCCTTATAGCCTTTCCCGACACGACGAGTTATCACACATCCTATACATTATTTTCTAAAAAAATATAGCGTTATAATATTGAATAAAAACTAAAAAATAAGCATCACATGTTTAAAAAAATCAATGCTTATTTTATAACTCACATTTTTCATCAATAAAACTAATAACCCATAATTTCCTTAACGGTGAATGTCTCCAAAAATACCATTAGTCACTATACTATTTCATATCATTGAACCTAAAAAGTTGTTTCTATAAAA
Organism: Viscum album; assembly: GCA_963277665.1. Lineage (NCBI taxonomy): Eukaryota > Viridiplantae > Streptophyta > Magnoliopsida > Santalales > Viscaceae > Viscum > Viscum album. The sequence goes on from OY728157.1 coordinate 1,102,113,997, forward strand.
TTTAACATATAATAAACCATAAATAAATTAACACATGAAGATATCCCAAACTCTTAATAAAATATCCAAATCTCCAAATTTGTCTAAACCATCCTTTGTTATCAATTTTAAGGACTCAGCCTTAAAATTACATAATCTTGAGATAAGCCAAGAGTTCACATTGATAGTCTTTCGATATTTTTAGTGTTAGATAATTAGTCTATAACACATTCAAAAAACCATATAAATTAAAATTGTAAACTTCAAATATAATCCATTTCTTCAATAAAACAAAAAAATTTAAAAATAAATGTCATTTATTTTCAGGTTAAATCATAACTTTTCCTTGATCCCATTATTGACTCTATTTTTCTTTGAAACATGTCAATAACATTTTAATAACATGGAATGATCATAAAAAGATTAGTAAGGGATACAAAATGATGAAAATATATTATTCATTCTAAAAAAAATGTAAACCATTAATACTTTATCATAATATAATATGTTTCACCTTTAATAAGTAGTAAAATACGCTACACTGAATATATTCTCATTGCTTAACCATTTTGTAACCAAATTGTTACCATAAATCACTTAGAAATAATCATATAATAAATAAAGGTAACATGGGACAAAAAAATAAATAAGTGTAATAACCATACCATCAACATCTACTCATATAACTATATAGAATAACTATATGACCAACATCCACACCAAATGCAATAAAGGTTATAATGTAACCACCCATCCATGGTTTATCCCGGAACTACTCATCTCTGGATTATAACATAACCACCAGTCTTTGGTTTGTCATGTGACCACCCATAAAATTTCCAAGTACCATTATATTATCAAGACAAATAAATGATATCAATTATCAACATTTAACTCATAAAATTTTATTTTCAATCATAAGAATTCATTTTCTGATATTAAAATATTCAATCCATTTCCATAACCCTTTAAAACATTTTATAAAGAAACATTAGAATCAATTTGTCCCATACCACATTGAATCATTTGAAAGATATTAAAAATTTAACAAATTCATGTCCATATAAATAAATTCATAAAAACTATTTTTAATACATGGACATGAAATAGATGGTTGTGGAGGAATAAATCATTAAAAGATTAAGAATGATGTTATAGTTAAAGAGACACTTCCAACTATAGAAACACATGAATAAAAATAATTAAGGAATTAAATTAAATAAAACATTAAATATCATTATAATAAACTAATTTATAATATAATGTGTCAAAAGGGTTGTATATACACCTTATAGGATAATAAAGGTACATAACATCAAGATATTCCTCAATGAAAGGAGATTGAGATGAAGTCTATTAAAAAATCATATCATTAGATCAAGGATAAAACAATGACATAATTACGAGTGAAAAATATAAGTACACAAAATATAAGTAGATATTCTGTGTAAAAAAATCAAACTTCATTCACATATATTCTTTTAAAAAACCGATAACAATGATATTTAACTCCATGAATGGTGATTGAATAAAGATTTACCTTACCAAGTGTCTGACTTATATCGTTCATTTTTAATCATCTAGAAAAATAAACATAGGTTAATTTATACTTAATTTATAAATTTTCTTATTTTTTTATTCCATTTTATATCACTTATTACAATTTTATTTATATTAGTTCATTCTTTGAGTTAATGTCAGATGTTTTCTCATTATTCAGTAATAGAGTAAAAAATGAACATGGTATGATGTAATTTGTTGATTTTGTCACAATTCCATCATATCCAGAATATTATTCGTGAAATATTAATCACTTTTATAAATTAATAATATATTTTAAATGAAACAATTAATTATTGTTATGAAAAATGAACAACATTTTAATCATGGAGACGGTATGTCTTACGTACGCATGAGTAACATTTACATTTTTCGTTGATCATTATAGAAACCTGGTAATTATCATTTTATCTATAAAGAATGATCATATTATTATTAACATCATAATAATCCTTCAAATATACTTATTTATATCATATAATTTATGCTATGAATCAAAATGAGTCTCACCGCTTCTAAGAGGTGATAGTTTACACATACACGTGAACGATGTTGCAATTTCTATACACATGGAAGTAAAAAACATATTTGATATATTATTATTTTATAATGAATAATTTTTCCTGAATGTCACATATGGACTTTAATTACTTTATTATAATCAGTTATGATAGATGAATATGGAAAACAGAATAGATGGATTCGTGGAGGTGATAGTTCACACGTACGCATGAATGATTAATTACATTCTCATTTAAGGGAAGTGGGAATGGATATATGTTATGATATTTAAATAATGAAATATCAGTATATTAAGGATACTGGATTTGTAATATCATCATGGTTGGAGGAGATTTTAAGGATTCATATGATGAAATAAAATAGAATCATGTAAAAAATGATACCTCCTCTTCAGTTTATCACCTTTGAAAAACACATTAACACTTATTAAAAGTGTGTTATGGATAAAATAAGGATTTAATAATTTGGTGAGTGATTATAAGAAGAGTTATTGACAGATCATGGATGAACCAAAATTATTTTGATGTGTGAATAAAATATAATGAGAAGTTCCTTTTTATGGGATATATGAGGGGCGCTTTAGGAATGTCATGAAATATTAATTTATTATAAATTTATTTTTTCATTTCTAATGGTCCCAATCTAATTTATTTAAAATATAATATTTTCTTGGGCCGTATCCCCCAAATATAATTAAAATTAAACATGTTTTGAATATCTTTTAATCGTTACCATTTTGGTTTAACAATTAATTTACCTTTTTGAATCATAGCATGATAACTTCTTATTTCGACTTTGTCTGTTAATTTATATAACATAACATGTCAAACAGAAAAAAGTTTCATTTATGAAATATTAGGTCTTATAATAACTATTTGGTTTAATCTTATTTTTTTTTTAATTTTATAAAATTTAATAATCTATTTTATATTTTAAGTTATGAATTATGCCAATAATCACACTATTCATACTTGACATTTTTAAAAATTTATAAATTATTTAATACTTTGAAAAGAATAAATTAATTAAATCATAAAATTTAATATTCATCCAAAAAAATATTGTATGGAATAAAATATTTCAAATAATATTTATTTTAATATTTATAATATCATTTATTTGAATCTTTTATTAATGAAGAAATCATAACCTCACCATTGTTTCATAATATGTTTGTACATTTAATGTTTAAAAATTATAAATAAAATATCATGATGTATGAAATAATTTTATAAGTATAGTTTCAATTTATAGTTGAAGATATCACTTATAATAAGGCATATTAAAAAAATTATTAAGAGGATTCATGTTTAATACATATTTTCCATTACCTTAAATTAAAAGTTGTAGGAGTCATAATCACACCCATGTGGATTCCAAAACACAAATATTTTTACCAATGGTTTTATTGGTCATCCATGTGTAATCCAATTGGATTAAGACATGAGTTAGGATATATTTTTATTATTATAATATTTTTGACCCTTATTTACCAGATTTACCCTATAACCGTGGTAAATGAAAATAATTACTAAAGATACTATTCATAATGTCCAAAAATAAAAGGGGTATTTTTAAATAATTTTGACCCCATTATTTAAAATATTGAATCCATTTTTACTAAATTATATACAAATAATTTTCAGTAATTAAATTTAAATTAGTTCTCATTGTCAAAACGAGAAAACACATTTTTTAAAAGAAAACCCATAAGAAGATTGATATTTGTTTTTTTTTTAATATCAAAGTGAAATTACTTCCAATGAAAAAAATTGGTTTAAATGATAATAAAAATAATCTAAATATTCTTTAAAACCAATTAAAAATATAATCTAACAATTTAAATAAATTAAATGAAAAGATAGTTTTGAATTAAAATGCTATATTTTTAACTTTCCATTAAAATATAACTTTTAATAGAAAAAATTTAAAAATTTCAACCAATGTAAAATTTTATGTCCCTATTCCAAATTAGAAGTTTATTTTTTCAAATAGAACATAGAACACTATCTATGACTATATTTAGAATGGGTTCTCCATCAAAAGGTTCTAAAAATGCCTTTTCTGAAGAAAAAAAAACTTATTTTTATGATTAAAATTGATTTTGTTTTTAAATCTTATCTATAAAACATATAATATGAATTTAAAATAGAACATTGAGTTTATATATCATTAATATAATGAAAAAATAGAGACATGATTTTTTAAACACAATTAGTCTTATTTTAATAGTTTTTAACAAAAACAGATCATTTATATTAAAATGAATTTTATTTCCATTTCTAATAAATTTTGTAACCAATGAATCATTATATAATCATGTGTTAACCATATTTTCATAAATTTGTTAAAACTATTCAATCTCGACCTTCCAACAACTAGGTTATATTGGTAATATTTAAATAATACTATTTAGTTGTTTGTTTATTCTCATTGTATCCTTTCATATACACTGTTGAACATAGTGTTTCATTCTTAAAACATAAGATATTACATTAACCATGGGTTCACAATTTGTACGTTTCATTTCTACACATTCTTATCATGTCTTCTAATAAGATTCTTCAACACTTCCAGGTGGAATCTTAAAGTGTTCCTCATCTTTTCATGGAATTTTAGTGGTCATATGAAGTTGAACAAGCATATTATCATAAAACTCAGATTATGAATAGAAAACTAGAAATGAAATAGTAATGAAAGAAATTCATAATTTGATCAATAAATGTGATGTCTCATCCTATGTTCCGTGCCCCAATGCCTCGATCCAGTTTGTCACCTAACCTCACATGAGCCTCTCTATATGCCAGAGGATGCCGACTAGCAGTGGAGTCTAATAAGTCATTAATGGAGAGATTATAACATCTTTTATCAAAGTTATGCACCAAAAAAAATAATCAAACAACATAGGAATAAAATATGACAATAAACAATCAAACATATCATGTTAACCCGAACAATAAAATAAAATATCCAACTAAAGTAGAAAACATTCCATTATAAAGTACATGTCATGTGTTTAAAATGAAACTCAAGATAAAGATACTGATGATTCCCAAGTGGGTGTCAAACCATGTATTGTTCTTCCAGCCATGATCCATCACCAAATCATCTATCCAATAAGGGTCAATTCCCTTAACCAATCTTGAAATCTTGTAATCAATTCAGGTACCAATCAAGAAGCATGTGTGGGGTGTGATTACAACTCAGTATGCCACCATAATGGTTTCTAAAACAGTATATGACCAAAATAGATTATGTGGATGAATTATGAAATAATACAATTCATATGTATGTATTTATCACATTATCATTTATTCTTTACATAACCACATTAACTCCTAAGATCCCAAGGACACCAATCCCTCAATAACGTTGTGCTTCATGCCGATGCTCGAAGTACTCCAGGTGATATGATATCTCAAAACCTACTACAGATCAGGACACATCCCCAATTATTTCCAGGTAATATCGTATCTCAATACCTACTTCTACTCATGCTAGAGCCCGAAGTATTCCTAAGTGTGGTCATATCATAGAATTCCAGTACTACCATTATTTAATTGATAATTGAATTCTCTTGTTATCATTAATAATATAAAAAATTGAATTTATATATTCCAAATCATTAATACAAACTTGAATGACCACATTACCATTTATAAACACAAAATTAATTCAAAAATTAATTATCCACACACTTGAATGATCAGGTTAACAATTATATATCACACAATGAAAGGACCATGTTACCATTCCTGAATACCCACTTTAATTCCCTTGTTACCATTTAAACATCACCCATTAGAATGATCATATTTACACTATATAATTCACATTCAAATTACCAAGTTACCATTTGTAAACACATAATTAGTTCAAAAAATTATTATCTAGATAAATTTCATTCTTAATTCCAAAATTAGATAAACTCACAATTCCATTAGTTAATATAAAAATTAACTAATAACATCAATAATATTAATTAATTTAAAAATAAATTAATAACTCCAATTTCATTAACCATTCAATAATTATTTTAACATATATTTTACCTTAATTAATTAACCAATTAATTATGAATTTTAATTCCATTAATAAATTTATAATTTAATTAATCAATACTTAAAACTAAAAATCGTATATTTAATTCTAAAATTAATTATCTCATTCTCAATCTCAATTCAACATAATTAATTCCACCATTAATTAATTCAAATTAACAATTTTAATAACTCATAATTAATTCAACAATTTATTGTGTCAAACTAAAATTCCAAAAATCCCCAATTCCACATCTCATAAATTAAATAATTCACAAAATTAATTAAATGAACAAAGAAAAAAAGATATAAAATTATAATATAAATTCTAAAATTATATACACTTACTTTAAATATAAACATTGGGTTTTTAATTATAGACTACCTACCTCGATTTATTGATGAAAGATTGCCAAACAAGAATCCCTAATATTCAAAGTCACAATGATGTAGAAAGTTATATAGATTTAAAACACCAAATAAAGATGAAATAAATCATTATATATATAATAAAAAAATATATCAATAATCCTTCATCTTGATTTATAATACTAGAGCTTGATCTATCCCTAAACATGATAAAATCCCACCAAAAGAATATGAGAAGAATGATTCCTAGGAAAGAAATCCTAAAAAAACACACCCACTAGGAGAGTTTAATATCGTTGATTCAGGATTCAAATAACAAGGAATGTAGGTTAGGTAGACATTGAATCCCTCCATAAGGATCTGAAATCCTGAGAACCTGAGTTGGTCCATGTTTCTATTGAATAGGATGACTTTTGGGGTTCAGGGGATTTAAAAACTATTTATTGGGTGACTTATAATATTGGGAATGGTTTCCAAGGTAGGGTACATGGTTTTCCCTAACCATTCCCCTAAATTATGAACCTATTATTTTAGTGTTGAATGGTTCCTCCTTTTGGGGTGCATGGATTCAAAAATCATGCACCAGCCATACAAATCGCCACTGTCCATGGTCACATGATTTGATGGGCAGGGGAGCATAGTTTTCTCTATCCATGTGCCAACTGTGCAAAATCTTATTTCATTCAATATCTCAAAATTTACTCATATGCAGACCAAGGTAAATCCCCATTTGAAAGTATCCCACATAAATAAAAATAGTACCAATAAACAATCCTCATACATCTTCATAAGTGGTTGGTATCTTAAAATCACTCAACCTTATAATAGATCATCTTTGAGCTTCAGTCCTAGTAATCTCTATGATTTTGATCCAAAATTATCTGTCCATTTATCCCTCATATATGCTTCTATACCCTATGGTTCCTCCTATACATAGGTATGTCTCCATAACACAGAAACTATTTTCATGGTCTTTCCCCACAACACTTGTCACTTCGATTCAATACTTGTACAAGATGCTCTAAAATCGAAGCATATTACACAAGATGCACATCATCCACTTTTCAAACTTGATAAGGTTTAGGGTGAAACCTCCATAGCTAAAACACATGGAAAACATCAAACATAGAACTGTATATCTATGTAATATCCAATCAGTAATCCAACAACCAAATTCTAACCACAATCTCAAACCTTTCAATAACCCATGGTTCTAATTTTAACTGCCTTCGTATCAAATGGTTACCCAAACTAGGATACACCTGGAGGAATACAAAATCACCCTATATAAACTCTCGAGGTCATATACATATATTAGCATATAACATTAGTCTAATCTGATTCACAAACATATGATTCCAAATTATTTGATCTTGCTCTAATGTCTCATGAACAAGACTCAGACTAAACAAATCTTACTCACCTACATCCTTCCATCTTAAAGGTTATCTATATGGACTACTATAAACATCCTTGTATAGTTCCATATTTATCATTTCATAAAAAACATTATTATAGGAAAACATCTTCACTGATTTGTTCTTATCAAAAGTTCAATTGAAATCAAGGGCACATACCTGTACTATATCCTCATTCACATGTATAGTACATTCTCAACAACCATATGTATGTGGGAAGAAGTTCATGCTCAATAATTGTTATATATTGAGTTCATTTTGTACTACCTACTAGAAGCATGAAGTAATAATAGAGTGAAGATCCAAAACTACATTATGTGGAACCCTATACAAAGGGAAAATCTCTTGAACATAATGTTCTCTCAACATCCCTATGGATATGGTTTACCGTATATTCAATAAATGCATTATTGTGGTCAGCCAATACACAATAAACATTATAGCATGATTTTTCCTAAGATTAGTTAGAATACGTACCACAATGTCCTTGGTCATGTCATCCCACTTCTATTTTGTATTAGTAAATGGTTGTAGAAACCCTCTAGGATGTTAATACTCATCCTTCACCAATAGGAAAGTTTTGCATCATGTCCTAAACCATTAAATATATTTTTCCATTACTAGACACAAAAATAGATTTCACAGGCCAGAATACATTTTGTTTACATCTGGATGTATTACCCCCTTGAAGGCATGAAATTTCTGCCCCAGCACATCTCATAATCTTGTAGGAACAACAAATCATTTCTTGAAATATATGGTCTCATTCTCATATATGCTTCAATTAGAAAGTCACTCCCCAAATTAAAGGAATTCCCTCATGATCAAACACTCGTTATCTTTGTAATACCTTTCTTTAATTCAGATCAAAAGTTTAGACTCCACTAAAACTAATACCAAAGTCGATTGCTTATGACTCTTTTGAACCACCACATGTATCTCATCCGGAAATGTCGTAATCTTCCACTTAGCACTACTCTCATGAACTACTTGAGTTAGAGTTTTACTACTCTAAGAGTTAGCTACACTTTTTCCCATCCAAGGTGTATACTCTAGGTCAAAATTGAATATATTTATATAATCTACCCTTCTCCACATCTGGATATTCGAATGTCACAGTGAAAATATATACTTCAATATCTTGTGGTTTTTATACATAGTAAAATTTCACCAAATATATTATTTCTCCAACAATTTTAAGAGTAAACCATTACTTCCTACATGATTTCATGCGTATGGTATTTTTTTTGTGGCCTCATCTATTGAGACCCATATTTCATTACTAAATCCTTTATCATAAATACATCTTAGTGTCTTATCTCAAATGAATCAAAATACACATTATACTACTCACATGGCCCAGGAAGGATCAAGATTGCTGCTGAAGCCAAATGCTTATTCGGATCCTGGAATGTATTCTCTGATGCTACAAACCATTGAAACATAATCCCATATTTTTTCAAGTTCTATAGAAGCTCTTCCAATTAGGAAATGCGGTGGATGTACCTTTTATAATATCCAAAAAAACCATAGAAATATATGGATATAAAAAAACACTCTTCAGATGGTCCCTAGTCACAATTGTGGCAAGATCCTTAGGTTATGAAAGCACACCATCCTCTTAGATGATCTTCTGCAAGAAGTGTACCTAGTCAATCTATAATTGACACTAATATATATTGGAGTATATTTGATGATCTCTCAGTATACTCATAACAACATTAAGATTTTTGGAATAATCTCTCTGAGTCTTGGAGTACACCAAGATTTCATCTATAAACACTAAAAAAATTGATCCAAGTATGGATGGAAGATTATTTTCATCAAGTCTATAATCATATCTATTGCTTTAATCAACCCAAAAAGAATTTTGCAGAACTCATATAGTTTATACCTTCTTCTGAAATATGTCCCCAAAATATTAGATGTTTGAACTCTTAGCTGATCATACCCCAATCTCAAGTCAATATTTGAGAATAGAGAAGTTCCAATCAACTAGTAAAATAGATCATCTATATGCATAATGGGATACATGTTCATCATATCTATCTAGTTCATCTGTTGGTATTAGATAGACAAACATAAATTCTGGTCTATCTTATAAGAAAAAAACATTGGTGAAACCCAAAGATACATACTCAGTCAAATAAATCCCTTATTATCGAAATCATCCATAATAGAATTGATATCTTAAAGCTCTATCAGATCTATTCTATATGGTGGAATAGAAACATTTGTATCCCCCAACATGAGCTCAATAATGAATTTCACATCTCTATCAAGTGGATAAACTAAGTGGTATTTTAGAAACACATCATAAAATAGTTCTAGTACAAGGGAAAACTTCATGCTTCCCACCTTGAAAACAGCGAGAAAAATACATGAAATATGGGTTGTGAGAACTCACAGTTTATGAGTGATTGGCCCTGCTAATCCTTCCATGATAACCCGATCCCAAATATGAATGTAATGGTTACCCTGGGATTGTTAACTGTTACTCTCCTATGGTAACAACCAATGTGGGATCAGAATGTGACTAACTAGTCCATACTTATTATTAGAAAAAATACTGACATGCCAAGAATATAGAGATCTAATAGAAAATGGTACTCCCATATCTCGAGAGAACATCCCTACTAAAAAATGATGTCTCTAGACCACAATCTAGACTCTTTATCTATAGTTATTACCTTACTCACAAACTTTTCACCAGGAGAAATCCATTATTAATAGTTACAGATATAAAGGAATGAGAGGAACCGATATCAAATAAGGAAATATCTAATATAGAATCTACAAAAATCCTTCCTATTTCTATCAAAGGTCTATCCTCAATATCTATAGGAGTTGGTTGTAAAACTTAAAACTATTCTTACCCTCTTCTGTATGATTTAATCGGACTCCCATGTGTTGTAATTTTTTTTGATATGGGTGCTCTTTCATAGAAGTACCACATCCACTACCATTACCACCTAATCTAGTTTAACTCTATCTACCATTATAATAAAGTGTAGAAGATATCATTGGCATGATTTGACTCTGTCTAGATGCACCCTCACTAACTGTCCACCACTATGTCCTACAGAACTTCTGTCGATATGCCATATTTTAATAGGAGTGTAACTCAACCAATGGATGGGGAAATATTCTATGATAATGTTCTTACATACCAAATTGTTGGAATATCAGTCAAGTGTGGTCTTGTGAAATTAATTATCTTTTTTGACCACTCAACTTTTCACTAACCTAGATAATGTTATCAAAACAGAGCTTCATGCTCTCAGAAGTCACACCTCTTGATCAACAAGAATAAAATATATATCCATCACTATAAGAATCTTTCTGGTTCCCCTCAACAATGATATACTGAACCAACACATTAGTAAACCTCATTAACCGAAAGTGGATAACCTGGGACAAAATCTCACACTAATCTAAGTCCATAAAATGTATAGTGGTAGATATATCATCTGCTTCCACTGTTGTAGAAAAGTGTTGTAGGTTTGTAATGTGTCTATCATAGTCCATCATGGACATTCTCCCCAGAGTCCGCCATAAAAACCCATATACATTCCCCTAACTCAACATTTATCAGAATAAATGCTCCAAGAACCTCTTCAAGAAGTCCATCCAAAACATACCATTAGTATATCCAGTCCACACCTAAACATCCCAGTAATACTCCAATATTCCTTTTAGCATAGAATTAGCCAACATGAACATCATCTTTTTATGAGTTTATATATTATCATGTTTCATATTGACATACTTATCCTAGTACTCAAATACCTCAGTACCAGCTGTCCTGTAAATGTCATATGGTGCTAAAATTTAAACCATTTCATCAGTCCAGACATGATATTCTCAAAATGCCTTGGGTCTATTCCCAAAAGTTTTATAAATCAGGAAAATTACACTCGTAACTACTCCCAAACCTTCATATACAACATTTTTATTGCCTCATGTTCCTCTATTTGTAGAGAAACAATAGTCATATCCTCTTAACATCCTATTAATACGTGTCGTCATGAATTAATATATCTAAAATACCAAACACTATACATTGGACACATTAAATAAATTAATCATATTTAAATAAGATGATTATACATCAAGTAAAAAAAATTAAATTCCAAAAAACCTCACAATGTGGTCCAAACTGAGGTTCTATTGAAACCCTTAACCATCCTACTCCCAGGTCTTGGTTAACAAGGGTAAATACATTCTCATTGTTTATTTTCTCACATTGGACACCCATTTATTATATCCTTGCATCATTTTACCAATTTGTATTTAATATGAGGCACTATTTTCAATTCATTTTCATAAGAAATGGAATACTGTTCAATTTTATAAACATACCCAAATATCCTTTTCCGTGAAATATTAAAATGATGAATGTCAAAAAAAATAATCCAAAGTGTTAAAAATAATTCATGGAGACTCAACTATTGTTCCATTTTGGGTTGCAAGAAAATTCCCAAAAATCTCAAAAACAATTTTCACATCACAAAACAAGTACATCACCTAAGGTGAAATAATAATTATCTATGACAGAAAAAAAGAATAATAAGAATCCCATCATGGGTACATGGGTTTCCCCCCATACATGGGTTTTCAACTCCCTTTCATGAGCTCATGACCATGGTCCAAATATATAAAGACTCATGTCTACCTTATGAAATAGAAAGAAAAATCAAAAAGAATAAAATCCTTTGATAAAAATTCATAATATCCCAGCATGGGTTCCACGCACCAGTTCCCTATGCTGATCAGCCACATGACCCCAAGCATTCCTTATCGTATGCCAGATGCTTCCAACTAGCAGTGATGTTTTGATAAGTCTGTCAGGGGGATACTATACCTTATTCCATTTGAGAAACACACCAGAGTAAATACACCATAAACATTATAATAACATATTACCATAAACAATACAATAGCACATGGAAATAAAAATATGAAAATAAAATATCCAACTAAATAAAAAACATGTCATGATAATATAAGTGTCATGTGTATAATGTGAAACTAAAATGAATGCCACTGATGTCTCCCAGGTAGGTCCCGAAGCATATCCAGTTCCCCCAACCATGATCCATCCACAAATCAACTATCCAACATTGGGCCTTTTCCCTTACCCTATCCTTCAATCGCGTAATCTATTCGGGTACAGATCAGGCAGCCCAAGTAGGCTTTGACTACAACTCACTAGGCCACCACCATTGGTTTATAATATAATATCCAATAAAAAATAGTGTATATAGTTTTTATATATATTTTTATTATTCATCAGTAAAAAATGTATCACATTATCATTTATACTTCACTTATCCACATTAACTACAATATTTCTGAGGACACTCATTCCTCAATACCTTCCATGGCTCATGTCGGAGCCAAAAGTTTTCTAGGTGATATGATTTCTCAATACCTTATTTGGAAATGCAAGATCCTAAATAATTTTCATGTAACATCATATCACAATACCTTCTTCAGCTCAAGCTAGAGCCCGAAGTATTCTTATGGGAGTTCATATCTCGGAATGTAATTATTACTATTAATAAATTCTTATATGCATGCCTACATTAACATTAATAGTACACAAAAAATAAAGACTATCTTTCCATAGTTCAATTCATACTAGAATAACCTTCTTAATATTCATAAATACATAATTAATTAAACAATTAATTATCCACACATGTGAATGACCATGATACAATTCATACATGACACCTTATAATGATTGTGTTCTCATTCATTAAATCATAATTGAATCAGAATGTAACAATTAACACATCATCCATTAGAATGGATATGTTTGAATTCATTAATTCACATTATAATAACCATGATACCATTCCAAAACACAGAGTTAATTCATCAATTAATTATCCACATAAATTACATTCCTAAATCTAAAATTGGTTAAAATCCCAATTCCTTTAGTTAATATAACAATAAACTAATCGCATAAATAAAAAAAATTAAAAAATTTATTAATAAACAAAATTTCATTATTAATTAAATAATTAGTTTATCACCTAATTCCACATTATTAATCCACAAATAATTATTTATGTCAATCCCATTAATTAATTTAACAATTAATTAATCATTACTTTCAACTCATGATCCCATAAAAAATCCAAAATTAATTATCGTATTCTCAATCTCATTTATTCATAATTAGTTACAAAATTAATTATGTAATCATCACAATTTTAATAATTCATAATTAATTTTACAATTAATCAGCTGAATCTATAATTCCATATATCACCAATTCCATGTATCTTAAATTAATTAATTCTCCATATTAATTAATTCTATCAAGATCACTGCTGAAAAACATCTAATAGATGGCCTACAATTAAAACATGAAATTTAAATTAAGTGTTTGGGATTTGAATTATATTCCACCTACATCAATTTGTTTATTAATGATTACAGAATGGAAATCTCCAAAAAAACAACAACACAATGACATAAAACGTGATCCGATCTAAAACCTTAAATCAAGATTAAATTAATCATGATATATCTAATATTCAAATATATATAATCCTACATATTAGTTTATAAAAATATATTTATATATATCCCAAAATAGTAAGAACAACCCTCAAAAGAATATGAGAATGATGGGAGATGAATGAGATAATAATCATGATAAAACACACTTATTGGGATATGTGTTGATCATAAATCTGAGATTTGAATGGAGAATAATGGAGGTCATACAACCATAGAATCCCATATGAAATATTATAAATTTTGAAACCAAATTTAGCCATTGTTTTTATTGAATAAATTGATTTTCAAAGGTTTATCTTATTTAAAAAAATCAGGTTTCTTAATATATCATGCACAAATTCTTGGGTAGGGGATCATTGTTTTCCATAACTATTCCCCTAAACCGTGCACTAATAATTTTAGGGGTGCAAAATTTATGATTTTAGGAAACATGGTTTAACCACCCATGTGCCAAATGTGAAAATCCCTATTATCTAGTGTTGTACAGTTTGCTGGACTGGGGCACACAGTTTTCTCTAACCATGCGTGAACTATGCACAACCCAATTTCTTTCAAATTTTCTAAAAATTCACCCAAAAACAAACCAGGGTAAATTCAAAACAACAATTACTCGACACTAAAAAATAGTGCCTATAAATAATCATGATAAAACTCCTAAAAATTACTTGATCATACAATAAATACTATATATTTTCAAATTAATATGAAATTTTTCGAATACTTCATAATGAATTTAGGTGAATATGAAGTGGTTGTGCCTATTAAAAACAAAATTTTAAACTATTTTATGATATTAAATATTTTACACCTAACAAATTCGACATATGAATATTTTAGGAGAGGATATTTTCATATATAATATATTAGTTTTTTGTATAGACATAAATTACGAATCCCTGTAATTCCTTCATCATTGTCAAATTAGTTCAAATTTCTTCTCAAATCCTCATTTTGATGAATGTTCCAAATTATAATTCCACTTTAGGTATCTACATGTGATCCATTAATTTCAATAAAAAATTTGTTTCATTTCTAAATGATATCACGGAAAAACTAGACTACTTGCATTGTTCTCTACTGGTCACAATAATAAATCATTTTCTTGTGTAAGATTCATCTAAATATCTCAGTTTTTAGATGGAGGAGTATTGATAACATTTGTTTTTCAAGGAATTATTCTGATTTTCTCTATATGGAATGAGATAATTTTTAATAGAAAAGATTATTTTCACAATTATTTTCATATCAAAAAAATGATATACTATTCTTTTTTATGCAGTGTTATATAATTAATAATTCTTTTGAGGTCTTTATCCAGTTGTTAACTAAAAATAAAGACCGTTTCAAATTATAATTATTATTATATAATTATTATTATTATATTTCATGTGATTCTTTTACTCACGTATATTTTAATATCATTTATTATATAAAGAAAATCAACATTTATTTAAAATATATTAAATAAAATGATTCATTTCACCTAGACCCTTAAACCCAACTCGACAATCCTCATCGATATTTATTGAACATTGAAAAATAAATATTTATTAAAACAAATAAATATCAATGTATTATTTATTACATAAATAAATACATTTTGTATTCAATAAAAATTGAATAAATATTTATTTAATATTTATTTCACGTATATTTTATTATATAAATCTGGTGATTACATTTATGTGATTAACATAATCTAATAAATTATTTTTCCTAAGACCTGAGAATAATGTTTATTATAATATTTAATTCAAATTATAGTCAACTATGTTTTTGAATATACATATTTGTATCCCTATAGGAACATGTTTTAGTGGAAATTGGTGATATGGCCTAAATTAAAAGATCAACCTCATGAAAAATGTGAAGGCGTCCATTGAGAAATATATTTATATCATAGTCATAAAAACCTCTAATGTAGGATCACCATGTAATATAATACATTTTTCTCTATATCTCTTAAAAAAATTCATTATTTGTTTCATTAACCTATATTCCTGATATTTCAATCATGGTCTTTTGGAAATGTACTCACAGATAAACAATCATGGTATTTGATATAATTATAAAGTTCCATTTCCGTCAAAGGTCCATATATATATAATTCAATTAAAATGTAAGGGATAAATCCTTTCTAGACATTCATATTAATGTCTTATCACTTATGATTCACCATATATATCATACGACACCCTGAGAATATTTTATCATTGTTTTCATCAATATGTTAAAGTATGCGATTCAAGATATGAATTATTAATTATATCAAGTATAATTTTCAATAAACTTATTAAATGATAATAATATCAAATGACACATACAACATTTCGAATTCTAATTAGATGAACTATTTCCATAACCTCGTCTATTGGAAACTACCATGTGTGACCTTTGTAATAATTCTCAATGTCTTATAATCTCCTTAAAAAAATATCTAAATGTCATCTATGTCCCTTCCGATACATGTCAACCAACAATAGAAAATAAATTTTAGAACATTTTTCTTTCACATTGTAGTTCTCATAATATAGAAAAATTGATATAATTTCATGTATAATGTATTTAGTTTTAGGGAACCAACTCAAAAAGTTTCATAAGTAGTCTAGAATCGGTTCCATTTCTCCTTATATATTTGTCATGTCTTCATATATATGTACCTATCAAAATAAATGGCTAGGTGCATGATATTCTTTATGAAACTTCAAATTTTATGATATGATAGGATAAGTGGAAACATTAGACACTATCATACAATGATATCTCACGTAACTTATATAAGCTTATTATTGTAAGACATTACATTCTTATTTAACATGAAATAGGTGTCCTTACCTTTCATAAAAGATATTTAAGCCATAAGAGACAATAAAATAAGAAATAATATTTATCTAATATCTCACGTTATATATATGGATTTCATCACTCTTATGCAGAGGATTCTCATGATTGTTGATATACACTATATCATAACAAAACATGATACTCTATTTTTGTAAAACCATACTTTTTATTGTCTCCAAATATATCACCTATATCATAGCCTAGAAAATAGAGTAAACCATATATTTTCATTGTATTGTACACATTGATACAACTGAGTATCACCTTATAACTAGGAATGATAGAAAATTTACATCCAACCGCACAATATTATATGTAATGATTTAGACATAATCACATTATATTGCACATGTTATTTTAAAATTCGCTATAATAAAATATTTTTCTCACTTTAAAAGTGGGTATGATTCCATGGATGGACTTCATAAGTTCATTTTATGGTCAACATAGTCGAACAAACACATTATAAATCCCAATTGTTCAAATTCAAACAAATAATCCATTAAGAACATGATAAATAGGTATGTGTTCCTTATATGTAGTCTTCCTTATCTCTGGTGATCTTGATGGATTATGATTAATCATGACGTCCAAGAGATTAAACAAATAATCTCACCTATATAGTAATAAACCCAACCACTAGAATCCATATATTCTACATGAATATCCCTTAACTCTAATGGTGTGTTAGAATCTTCACTATGATGAAAAATATTGAATCAATGTATAATAGAGTATCATTTATGGCTAGACAGTGCTCAACATACCAACAAGAGGATAACCTCATTTATATAGGCTTCCATCAGGCATGAATGGAGTGGAGGGTCAACATCCAATCCATTGAAATAGTAACACATTATAAAAATTGTAGTCCCAATGTGTTTTTTTGAGATTGATTAATAAAATGATATTTTATGGAATAAACGTATCAAAATATTTATTCATAAATGGAGGTGTATTGTTTGTAATATTTGGCTAGAGACTATACACTTGATATTTAAATGATATCAGTATATAATCTTCTATAATATGCATCATATATATAGTAGGATATGTCCAATGTTATATCATATAATAAAATCTTTTTTGTTTTATTACATATATAACTCTTTTTACATTTGAATAAATTGATAGTGATACTATGTAGATTTCACCAAAGAAATGAAGGATTGATTTAATTTTTTTGCTAATCTTCAATTTGGTTCTCTTTTTAATTTGAATGTTTGATGCTAGGTTGGGAAAAATATCCTTAGAAAATTTTAGTGTAATTATAATTTCCAATATCATGAATTATTTAGTCATATTTTTTATTTTTTTTATGTGGTACTGTTTGAATAATTTTAAATATACTCTATTAATTGTATAATTATATTAAATATATCAAATATTATGATATATCCACAAAAAATAATTCATTTTTTAGTTTTGAATTGATATTTAATAAAGATATAATTTACTAGTTATATGAAACATCAATTTCAACTAAATACAGAAAAATCATCTTATATATCTTATTTTATGTTTAAATTACGATTAAATAATATATATAAATGTTTGTTTGAAAATTATTTTACCTGAAGTATTTTGGAATATTTTTAAATTTTTTTCCATTGGTTTTTTGATAACTAATATATATGATCAAGCTTTAAATTTTTTGTTAAAATAACAATTGGTGTACATATTTATTTTCTGTGAATATAATTTTAAAGACATATTTTTTTATTAAGAAATAATTATATATGAATTATTATTTTTCCCACATTTTTTATATTAAATATATCTACTTATAATAAGAGGTTATATAATACAATCCATTCAAAAATCTATACATTAGTTTTCTTGTCCATGTTTTCTAAATAGAGTTTTCCCTACCCTAAAAAACATTCCATTAATTACGTGTCCCTCCATAAATCCTCCATGGACAAATTTCACTTTATGTAGTGAAATGTAAAAGTTATAACAATTTATAAATATCTATAAATCAGTATTTATAATTTATAATCAATATAAATTAAATTTATTTTAATTTTGGATCATTTTTGTTGGGTCATAGTCGATAATTTATAGAATTTTTAAAATTATTTTCATATGAATTTTTTTAACCATTTTTATTCATATAATATATTAATAGTTATCATTATAATAATTAATAAAAATGTAACAATATATGTATTTATTTTTCTAGGTATGTTATAAATATATTTTTTTTATAGATGAGAAACATTAGATTTTTTAATTCAAAAATATATTTGTTGAAAATATATTGGGTGTTTTCTAATAACTCCTCGCGAAAATAAATGATCAAAGGTCAAATGAACTATATAATATCATATACAATTAAACCATGATTAAATAATAATCCATTAATGTCATTGAAGAAGATTCATTATTTATCATGAGTTTTAGAAGTTTCTTTAACATTGATGATTAAATTGTAGTTGTATTTTAGTTTTGAATTATAAATTCAAAATCATAAACATTAAGTAGTTAATACACACAAAACGTATGATTATATTTTTTTATTCTGTTATTGAAATGTTATAAATTAATTTTCGGTAAAAAATAAACGTTTCCTTATGCAGTTTTATATATTTCTTAATTAATTTTTCATATCTTTTCCTATTTATATTACTCATCTATTAAATAAATTCTTAAATAAAGTATAATATTTATGTGATAGAATGTTGGAATAAAATAACAGAAAGTGTAGATATTTAACAGGAAAATTAGATATATATTATAATATTATGTTATTTCTAATATAACTTCTAATAAATTTCCCAAGAAATATATATTTGTTTTAACAAAACATTTTATAATATGTTTTTGATTCTAAATACATTTTATATTTCATTTTAACCACTATTAACTTTAAAAAATAAAAAAATAACATGTATTCATAAAAATATATTTTTATTTATATTACTTATATTTTTTTATATGGTTGTATATGTTGTATGATTTATTTCATTTCATTTTCCCTAAAATCATAAATAAAAATTAATTTGTTTATTCTTAATAAAAATATAATAACTTTTACACATTTTTTTATCAATTATTTTTTAAAAAAAATTCTCATGTATTTGAATGTTCTCTGAATTTTTAATTTGAATTATTTTATATGTAAATAAATTTTTTAGATACATGTTTTATGCTTTTTTATTATAAAATATTTCCATTAAAAACATCATTTTTTAATATTCTATTATTTATTCTTTTAACATGATAATTTATTTTCTTCTCTTTGGAAAATATGTAATGAATACAATTTTTATGTTTTCTTTTGTTATATTAATAATTACTAATGTAATGTACTTATATTAAATTTCATGATTCAGTTTTATATTATCTCTAGGAATTAGTTTTTGAATATGATATGGTTTAAAATTTTATATTTAATCTTTTTTTAGAAATTTTATTTAAATTTTTACTTTTCTAGTTTAATTTGTTATATTATTAAATTACATCTTGAACTATATTCATTTATAAACTATTTAAATTTATAATATACTTTTAATAATTGAATTTTGAATATATTTTAAATTATAATTTTTGGAATTTTGTTAATTTAATATACAATATTAAATATTTCAATAATTCTTTATTCTTAGATATCATGAATAATATTTGAACTGGGAAATAATTTCAAATGAAATTTTATTTAAATAATGAATACAGTTTATTAACAAAATATTCAATTATGATATTTCTTTTTTTTTATTTTAGAATATTTTATTTGATTATTTTATTTTATTAATTATTTGTAACCATACAACATATGTAAATATAAGTGTATTAGATCTCTTATCGATTTTTTAGGCCCCTCAATTCCGATGGTATTTTTAATTAAATCCCCTAACACTAAGTCCTTCATCATGGGGTCATCATAAAATATCAAAAAGGAATTTTTGAAGATACATCTAAGACAGATATAAATGATCAAATATCGTATAACTTAACTACACTAAGAAAATCTATTACTTCTGGGTTTCACTCAATATTCAAGGACTCTCGTCATCATATTTGATAGAGTCTAGAATAATGAGTGTCATAGATGCCCCAAAACAATATTTTTTTCTTTTGATTATTGCACCCAATATTTTTTTCTTTTGTGTTTGTTGATGGTTTTTAAAAACATGAAAACTCATAAGGTGTTGTGTGACCCCATCATAAATATCCATATCATGTTCAATATAGGATATAAGTTAATAATTTATCTTTCATATAATAATTTCATCTCAATTTTCTGATAAATTTGTTTCACCATACCATAGAGTTCATTATATGCATCATTTCCATTTTTTAATGTCATATATTTTATTCAACAAAATTATATTTATGATTAAAATTAACTTCATGATAATTTATTTTATTTTATATAATAGATAGTCCCACATGATCACTTGATAAAAATATCTTGTTGATATAAAATCTAGATGGATTAAGAACATATATCACCCATCATAAAAAAATTCATTTTTTCATGACTTGTCTTATTTAATGGGGATATCATTCCAATAATTTTTTTTTAATAATATATAATTACAAATCAAAAAAACAAATACATTTTTAAATATTTATAATTATATAAAATTATATTCTTATTTTTATAAATATGAATAAAATTTTATAAATTTTTTATTATTTTATTTTATTTTTAATATTAAAATAGTATATAATTACTCAAAATTTAAAATCATAATAAGTGTGTAAGTTTTATTTTATTTTCATTATATTACTATAATAATTTGGTTATATTTTGAAATAATTTAGTGTTATTGTTTATTAATATTTCATATTTTATATTTTTATATTATTAGAATAATAATTCATTCATAAAAATTACATATATTTGTATCATCAAAACAAAGAAATTTATTGATATTTAACATTTTATCCATTTATTTTTAGAAGTAATGTGGTTTTTATTTCAAATTTTGATGAATATAAAATGAACTAATGGTGGTTCTATTTTTATGTAATTTGGATAGATGATATATTTGTGTAATATATATCTTTTCAAGAATTTCCATGGTGGGAATGTTCCTACATTTGAATAAATTTTAGTGGTGAGTTAGATACATTCAAAAACATCCCTAGTCGGAGCTAGTAATTGAGGTATAATTGTATTCCATCTTCTTCGAAATCTATAAAATGTCAAGTAAGAGAAATCTGACTGATAAAAAACATGTCAAACGAACTCATCCTCTCCAATTTAAACTTATTCATCTCCAATAAACTTTCATCATTCCCATAAGTACGATTAAATGATAAAATAAATAGTTCAGATGTGAATAATATTATTTGTAATAAAAAACCCAATATTTCCTTGATACTATCCACTATATCCTAAAGATCCCATAATGAAATCTTAAGGCCTAGAATTGCCTCAATATCTCCCAACATAATCTTGGTCCTTGGTGTATACATGGGTTTTTTTTAAAAAAATTATTCAATATAACAGTAGGATTCTCTAATGGATCCTTGTCCTTTGTTCATTAAATTACACTTAGGTTGAGAACCTATGATACCCTGCAATAGAATATTATTACATCTTTTGTGGGAATTTCAATCTGAATTATGATCTATGTATGAATTATTAAATAAAATTAGTAAAAATTAAATAGTTGAGATCATTTTTCTATGAAATTATTCTTACCATGTGGAGAAATATATTGATAAAACGAAAAAAAGGCTTATCTTTGGGTTTTTATAACAACCAAAAACAAGAACTCCCACATGTAGTGACATAAATTTAAAATTTATATTTATTGCATTGATACAAATAAACATGAACCCATTTTTTCCATTCAAAACATATAACATCAGAATAAAATATTATAACACTTACATACCCAATAAACTTTTAGGATTTGAGTTTTAGAAAATTAAAAACACTTTAAAGTGGTAAGTTCCACATACATTAAATTTTTCCCAAAAAAATATGTTATTTATAAAAATATGTTTCGTTTATTCAATTAAAATTACATATTTGTAATGTAATGTTTTTAAATTTCTATACTTGTCCATATGTTTTTTGAAAAATCATTTGAAAATATGGGTGGATAAAAAAATATTAAGGGGTATATTAAAGTAATAAAGAAACCATTATATCCATTTTAAAACAATATTATTGTAAAATATATATTTTTTTCATCCTGATAAACATTGAAGTCAAATAATTATATTCTTACACATGAAATTACCTTCACTACCCATGATTGTTCGTAAAACATTTTATAAAAAAAATAACAACTCATAATCACGATGGTTGTATTTAAAACATAATAATCCATTTAAAATATTCTTAAAAACTTAAATTGTTACATAAAAAACCCGTACTCATTCTTTTGAATGAAAATATAATTATATTACCTTGTAAAATCAAAATATTTTCATGAAAACTCGTTATAAATAATTGAAAAGTTTCTTGGTGAGTTGGGAAATCCTTTTAATATCACTCTTACAATCAATATTATTTGGGAATACATACCTAGAAAATTCCAATAATCTCTTAGGAGAACCCTATTACAGGGAAATCAATCCCTCTAACCAATGAATTGGAGTGCAATATCAGTCTTATACTTCATCATGACAAATATGGGGCTCATATTAAATCATTAATGAAATCCGAAAACTATATTGTAATCATAACATATGAATTATGAAATTGAAATCATCATTGCCATAAAAATATTCATTTTAACCCATTATAAAAACATTTCCTGATATTTATATATCCTTTTCCATTTAAACCAAATTTCCAAATTTAAAATACCCAGAAAAAAATTATAGAGTTTTTTTGAATAATAAAAGGAAAGATATAATATAATCCCAACATAAAATAATACTTATTTTTGTGGAAAATAACAATGTTGTTGTATATGTTAAAATACCACTAAATATTATAAATAAATTTAATAGGTTCTGGATAAAATACATGAATTGAATCATTTTGAAAACATTTAATGTAATGTAAAATGGGGAATAAAATTTCCTATATAAATTTATTATATCCATATTCTCAAAATCATTAGATTTTTTATAAATATGTACATGTATGAAACATATTTAAAAAATAAATCAATATAATATTTTTAATATGGTTTTTAGGTAATGTGTCTCATACGATAAGTCCAAATTATAATTTAAATTGATTATCTATAGTATAATAAACATTTATCAAATATTTACATTAAATATAACCATTTACAGGTTTAATTATTTATAATTAAACTATTTATTTAATTTATTTCAATGGGATATTTAATTAATTAATCGGTTATATCAATGTATAGTGTTTTTGGAATGTTCGGTTCAAAATTTTAAAAAGACTATTGTATGTTTACCATGATCCTAGTGGCAATTTTAACTTCATATATACATTACTAAATATGAAATACTCATCATTTTTATACATTAATTTTACTTTAAAAATATACAATGTATGGTTCTTACAAAAAATCAAATTTACTAAAATCATAGAGGTGGATGGCCATGTGGACCCATGAGTAACATTCCCATTTTCCAATGAACTTGAGAGAAATAAGGTATGTGATGTTATATATATATACTTATACATAATGATTATTATTTCAAAATTATAATATTATATCATTAATTACACATATATATAATGTGTGTTTGAGGATGTGATGAGAAATGAATAACATTGCTTCTTGAAGATGGGAATCCACATTATAAAAGAATGACATTATCATTTTTTCAATAGATAGAACGGTAAAAAAATTTGATCTATAATCTGTAGAAGATTAAAATAAAATAATGAATATCATATATATTATTTAATTAATTATCATAACCAGTCGTGAGAGGTAGTGTTGAAAAACTAATTACAAATATTATAAGGCAACAGTCTATCATAGACCCAAACGATGGTTTTATTTCCCAATAAATGAAAAAAGATATATATTAAAGTTAAGGTGATAATATAATACAAATAATTATATTTTTTATACTTATAGTATTGTATAAAAATTTATAGAAATGATTTTATAGGATTTTAAAAATAAATTAAATTAGAATATCCGGTTAATAATTAAATCTATTCTTCCAAAAACATTATTTTCATTAAACCTTTTGCTATCGAATGATTCGATTAACCCAAAGAAATATCTCAATAATTTTGTGAGGGGTATGTTGAATATATATTGGTTTTTATTCTATTAAAAATAGATCTCAAATTTTTTGAGGGTGTGGGGAGATTAGTTTCCCTTTTATATTCGATGGGAGGGGAATATATGGGATTAAAAAAATTAAATTAATATATATTAACTTTCATGTGAAATTTCAAAGTCATATATTTAGAATATACAATGGTAGTTTTTCTATTTAATCTCAAATAACTTAATATAAAATGGTTTAGGTTATGTTTTCTCTCTTTTCTCTTTGATTTAGCTCCACAAAATCCTTTTTTATGATTACCTCGATATTAATTTTTTTTACTCTTTTGGGGTTAAGAGAGGTTATAAAAAGGAAAATAAACCCATAAATGAATAAATTATAATATTATAGATTATATCCCATTAACATGGACAAAGATATTAATTTTATTTATTTTAAATCATTTAATAGAATATAATTTATTATAAAATATCATGAATTTTAGGTTAATAGTTTTTCAATTTATTTGTTTATTAAGCCATAAATAAAATAGTGTAATTATCATATAACCCATTTTTCCTTTGATAATAAATTATTATTATCTTTAAAATTAATATGGAAACATAATTTATTCAAAATAAATTACATTAATGATTTTGATATTATTTACTTTCAATTTTTCACAACATTCACATGCAATTTGGTATCATTTTAAATGAATTTAAGGGAATTATATAATCATTAATTTTTTTTAAAAAATTCCATAATAAAAATAATATAATTTTTATAAAAATGGACATTAAAAATAACTGACCACTTAATTGTATCCTTATGTGATCATATAATAGAAATTTAAAAGTAGAAGTGTGACGTTTTTGTATTTTATAAAATTAAAATATTATATTGGTCATAATGAAGGAAAAAAGTATCCATGTGCCTATAAATTATAAAATTAGTTTTGTACATAAAAAATCATTCATTCAATATGGTACTATAAATATTTAGCTTGGTTTTATTGAATTCTTCATATTAGTTTTAAACCTAATTAACCTAATTTACCCCTTTAATGTGGCAATAACTAACTATCCTAGTTAATACTAATAATAACCAATGATAACTGGAACCTATATAAAAAATATTAATTGTGAAGATTCATATTATGGAATCTATTTTATAAAATTCATATCATATTATTTTAAAATTCATTTTTAAATTAATTATATGAAACGCGGAAAAGCATTTATAAGGAAAAAATGTCGTCTTATGTATGAATGTTTTTATACAAAAATATAGAAAAATAGTTTATAAAGAACTTTATTGAATTATTAATTATATAAATTAATAAATTTTACTTTAAAATCATTTTGTAAAAAAATATTCGTTTTAGATACTTGAAATGAAAAGACAGTCTATAATAATAATATGTATTTTTTCACCATTCATGGAAATATTAACATCTTCATAAAAATTAAAAATATAACATCATAAGAAAAAAAATTGTTCTATTTTAAAAAATTAAATAATGTTTATTAAATAATACTTATTAATTTAATAGATAAATATTATAATGTTCACTCACAAAAAGAAATAAATACCCTTTTGGAAGAGAATAAATTTTTTCTGAAAAAATTTCCTTTACTACAAATTGAGTGTTTATTTATTAAAAATTTGAGTATATTTTTATTGATTATGAACATTATATATATTTAATAGTTTATTTAATTTTATTTTTACCCTCTAATTCATTAAATATGTTATGATATTCATATATAAATAAAAATATCTCAGGCTTCGATTAAGCTTGTTATTTCATGTTGAATAAACTATCAAATATATTATTCATTTAAAAAACATTATCATAATAAATTATCCCAGACCCCCACAATTTAAAAAATTAGATCGTTGTGATTTTAAATTGATCTCATTAATCATGTTTTTAACATTTAAAATTAATTATTTTAAAAACATGCCTCATAAAAAGTGTTTATAAAACATCCTTTTGAATTTTGTGAATGATAAATATGATTTTCATATAGAATAAAACATAAATAGGTTTCCAAATAGATTAATAATGGTTGGAATTTAAATTATGAATATTTAAAAAATATGTAATGTCTATATAATGATAGAGAGTGACAAAAAACTTTGATCTCAGGAAATTGAAGGATCAATATTATGATAATTACAGAAATATAATAAAATAAAGTGTTGTAGAAAATATTATAAATTCATCCAAAAATAGGGGATTAGGATAAACATTTTTTAAAATATCATTTTCCAATAATTGTAAAATACCTTTACTATATAGTCATGAAACATAAGAAAATATAATTACTTTATTTTCTTTCATTCCATAAATGAAATCCCATCATTTGGTTGCATGTTTTCATTAGTTTCCACTTTGAATCACCACTTACTCAAATAAATGAATATTAAAAAAATGAATTTTTATTTCCCTAACGACTAGAATAATCTTTTAATGAATGAAAACATCCAAAATGAATAAACCTTCATAGGATGAAATGGAATATTAATATATATTTCCTTATAAATAATAGTCAATGATAAAATTAAATCATTCGATAAATAAATAACCTTAAAATTATTCAAAATATTTTTGACCATGTTCAAAACCATGAAATCAGAAATATTTTATCACAAAATATTTGAATATAAACTTAAAATTTATCCCCAAATTTCCTTAATCGATACTAGATTTACATACTAAAAATATATATTAGCCTACCATATAATAAAAAATATATACTAATCTTTTTAATAAAGAAAATGAATTACCACAAATAAAATATAAAATCAAATATAATTTCAAAAAATAAATCAATAATTATTGATCAAATAAAATACCATCATAGCCAAAAGTATTTCTATAATCTTTAATCATATAATATACTCTCAATTGTAGTCTTATTAAAAAATAACATTACTCACACAGTAACCAACTCACTTTTCAATCTCATGGTGATATCTATGATAAACCATTCTTTCCAACATGTCATTAAAATGTTATCACAACTTACCATAATTAACTCAATATAAATAATCATCTTATCCCAAAAATCATAAATAAATTTAATTTTAGGTCCATATAATTTAGAATCATTATTCCTAAATAAACTCATTAATAAAATAAATATTAAACCCAAGGGTAGTATTTCTAAAAATGCCTACAAAAATAATCATAATCACTTTACAATATCATCTCATAAAAACTCTAAATCGGTTTCTATGTCATTGAACATATGGTCAATTTTAAACTTATAAACCCGTGATGGTATGAAAAAAAAATTAAGTTAAACACAGATGAAAATATATTGATCTCTAGATTTATCTAAACACTAATTTAATAAAACAAATATAACTACCTTAAACTCGTAACCCTGGATTTAATTCAAAAATTATATTATTTAAATTTCTATTATTGGTATGAATAAACATGACCCAATTTTAGCTATTAAATATAATATAATACTAAAATATTGTATCACTTACATACTTAATGACCATTAACGTTCAATGATATATAGAATTTGAAAAAACACTTTTAATGTGGACCTTTCCTGATAGTATATATATTTCCTCTAAATTTATTTCTTTATAAAGAAAATATTGCTTCATTCAAGGTATATTCCTTATATATGAATCTGACTTTATTATCTTTTCTAATGATCCTTAATCCTTGGGAAAAATCATTTGAAAATTGGGTATTATCATTTCAATTCATTTTAAGGAACATATGAAAAGTAATAAATAACTTCATTTGTCTATTTCAAAACAATAAGACCAAAAGAGATATTTTTAATTAAATATAAAGAAACCTAAACCCAAATAATTAATTTCTTAAACAGAAAAAAATCATAAATGATTAAGTATTTTCTTATAATAGTTCAAAATAATACTTAAATTCAAAATGATAATCATGAGGTTTTTCATATAAAATATTGTATCCCTTGAAACATATTTTCCTAAAAAGATAAACTTTCAAACATAAAAGAATAATAATTCCTTTAAATCAAGATGTTAGTGGAAAAACTTTTGAAATAATTATATTTCTACTAAAATTCATTATAAATCATATAAAATTCATGAAGGAAACACGGGACGACATTTTTTTATCAATATTATAATCTCTCATATAAATGGAATATGTTACCGGGTGAATTCCAAATATCACATCGGAGAAACCTTTAAACGGTATACTCTTTCCCCTTACTCAATTAATTTGTGATCTATATTAGGATTATCCATCATCATGAGCTATATGAGAATAACCCATCATCAGAAAAAATTTCAATAACCAACAAAATCATACCATATGAATGTGTGCATTTACATTGTCATACTCTTAAAACAATATATTTGAAACCATAAGAAAACCATTTTTAGATATTGATATATCTCTTTCTTTTAAAACCCAATTTTCAAAATTAAAATTCCATGGATAAAAGTATATTGGATGTTATTTGAATAAAATATTTAATATTATAATGGAATCCAAATAAAAATTAATAGTAATGGGCCTGGGGAATTTTTTCTATTTTATATATATTTTAATAGAATGTTATATTTTTCCTTTACTAGAGAAAGGTAAAACAATGTTTATAAAATACATAGAATGATTCCTTCTAAAAAATTAAATAAATGTAAAAAAATATGTAAAATTTTATTAATAATTAATTTATGTCAATTTTGATACATTTATAAAAAAATTAAGAATATAGATATGAATTAAAAATATTTAGAAAATATATCTTTAAAATTTTTAAAATGATCATTTCATGTGATAGTGTCCCATAACATGAGTCTGACTTATAATATACAATCTTTATCTCATACATTATAAAACTTTATTTATGATTTATTTTCATAAAAATATTTTCCATATTTAATCCTTTATCATTAAATCATCAATTTCTTTTATTTACATGCAGTATTTTATTCCATAATCTGTTAATTCTATGTAAAGTGTTTTGAGAATGTTTGGTTCATAATTTCAAAACATCTTGGGTATGTTGACCATAGTCTAATTGTACATAGTTACATCATCTCTAGATTAATAATATATAAACATTTATCATTTTTATATATTAACTATACTTTTTAAACCAACCATGTGAGGTTGTTATTAAAAATTATTTACCATTCAATCATAGAGACGATATGTTCTACGTACACATGAGTGACATTTCAATTATTTAATGAAATGTGGGAATGATGGTATGCACCATCTTATGATTTATATTTTTATCATAAATACTATTTTATCTCATTAAATACTATCAAAAACCAATATTGGGTTCCATCTAATCCAATAATGAACTGACCCAATACATTGTCTAAAGGACATTTCTAATCCCCACTGGCTGGAAACCAGCACCAGGGTATCAAAAATACACTTTTTGTGCATGATTCCACCCATGTATTTAACAATTAATAAAAAATAAGTATAATAAAACATCACAAAAAAGATAAACATAACCAAAAAGGGATGTACCAATTTTTAGATTAATCATTTTAAAACTTTTACCAAAACTAAAATACCACAAAAAAAAGTGAAATGACTAAACAAGAACTAAAAAGTCTCTTTGTGGAACGACCCAATGTTTTATAAATTGAAATTAAATTTTTATAAATATTTCATATAATCACATAAAATCACTACATAATGAACTCCAAAGTGTAATGCGACCTTTAAACATAATTTTTTCACTTTAGTGTTTGGAATTTGGAAAATCTGACCTACATGGTTGCGATAAATTAGTTATTTGTAGTTCGATAAGAAAATCATAATTTTTTGAGAATAGTAACCTACCATTATGAATAGTGACATACAATCATGAAGAGTGATATAATATAATGAATAGTAACCATACCTATGATAGTATAAAAATAATATTCAAGTGAAAGTATGATGGACCTATATTTTAGAATAAGTAAATTAATGTATTAAAAATGGTTTCTTAATAATAAATTTTGAGTTTAATTAGATATTAAAATAATAATATTTAGAATATTATTTTTGAAAATTGGATTTCATTTTTGGATTCCACACGTCAAAAATTGGTTATGGTGATGTTTTGGGATTTTTATGAAACACTTGATTTTTTAGTGAATAGTAAGATAAATTAATTTAAAATATCAATACATTATAATTAAAATCCACTATTCCTAACATCACAACTGATGTAGTCACCCCAATATTTAACTCACATGCCTTTTTTACTATTTTTGGTATTGTAATCATCACTATTTCTGGTGTTGAAGAAAATTAATAAACAAATGATTATAAAATTATGAAAACCCTTCTCTTCTCCACTATGAAACACTCCTTACTCACTTTTCTATTCACTACACTCAAGCCTTTTTCCATGCCAATACTCTATCCAAATCACTCCCCAAGATCCTACCCCATGTCCAAAGGCCCCTAGTCTCTTCAAAATACAAAAACCTATCCCCTTAAGAGGTTCTCAAAGGAGGTGGACTAAAGAGATAAATTCCACTTTCTAATTCTTTGATTACTTTTATGTTCTTTCCTTTTTATTTCTTTCCTCACCTACCTTCACCAAAATGGTATGATAACTCCACTAACATAAATTTACTAGAATTATAATTTTATAATTGGTTACTTCATTATCTTATCTCCTTTCCCCATATTTTATTTGAAAGAAATGAAAACACCGTTTGAGATGATCTAATTTAGAACATTCAAGGACAATGATTTATCAATTTCTATTATCCTATTTAATTAAGGACATGAAACCATTTGTGTTTTTGTTGAACCATATTATTATATATTTAACTGATCCTTGTTGTGGTTATTTGATCCTTTTGTACTAATGTTGTTACGTTATAGAGAAAAATATGTTCATTGTAATCCAACCCACTGTTTAACAAAAATTGTTGTCACTAAGTTTGAAATAAATATTAGACTTCACTTTAAGTAACCAAATCAAACATGAAACCATGTACTCTCATAGAAGTTCACTAATATAATATAAATACAATTCTGTACAACCAATTTCATCTTACATTTTTATCAAAACATGAATATAAGTGAACCGGTCATTTAAACCACGTAAGCAATTGAGCCCAAACAATGAAAATGAACCTTATAAGCAATCAAAAAGGTATTTAATGAACCAAAAATTTTTATAATAAATAAATAAACTATATAATATGTTCTTTATTTATTAACTAATAAACATATTTTTTTATTCAATTCATTAATAATAAGTGGATAACCCCACCATTTAAGGTATGGGATCCTCTCTATTTCACTCTTAATCAATATTTTCCTCTATGCTATTCCTTTTTATGTGTAATCCACAATGATGGGGTTGGTTTTCCCACCACCCCCATAAATCCCTCATAAGTTATAAAAGATGATAAAACCCTTTTCTCTCTCATCAAGACCTCTTAGCTAAACCCGACACCATGCTAATAAACCGTTACAAATTCTATCAGAACCATTTGTTCTTTTGAGTTTCCTTTTGTTTATTTATATCAAATTGGATTAATCTTATATTTTTATGTAAATATTTTAAATTCTGTATTGTTTCACAAAATTTATTTATTAAGACCCTTTTATCACTCTCTTTCAAGAATATAAATGTTTTTTAATGATTCCCTCCTTAGAACATTCCTATAAGAAAACTTGTTTTATGGGGCATTCCCAAATTTTTATCCAAATTCAATTGCACTCTATACCGTATTTAAAGCCACCATTGTATTTATAAATTCACTCTTTTTATTATGAATACATTCTTGGTTTAATTCCGGTTTTATAGAAAATATTTTCCACTTTTTTATTTTAAAATTTCTATAGTATTTTCCTTAAAACCACACAAAAATGTTTTAATGATAATGTTTCTCAAATAAATTTCTTATTTATTGTCACCTATATTTAACACAGCTTTCTATGTTATAAGCCTATTTTACATTATGAACATCTAGGTATGTTCTCATCCCTTTCCTTCAGGGACACTTTCATGATACGCTCTTTGGTTATGCTTTAAGTCATGATGGTTGTACCAATTTCTTTCAATGGGTACCCTTATGTTTATGTACAGTTTATTATGTATGATTTTTTATGTGGAAGGAATATTACTGAAAATGTTGATATTTGAGTTTCGAAATCTCACTCCTATTCATTGTGTATAGTTATTTCCCATGAGATGCGATATAAAATGGGATTGATAGTAAGCCGTGACCCATACTAAAATGGGAATCAAGATTAGTGGTTAGACTTGACCTATACTAAAATGGGAAATAGGATTGGCAGTTAGCCTTGACCTATAATAATTACATGTTTTATGATTCTATCATATTTATATGATTCTTGGTTTATGTTATCACATGATTATATAATACAATTTCTTATGTTCTATTCTTTGTATATAATTAAATATTGCTTCTTAAATCTTGGGCTTAAGATATATCCTTATTTTCATTCCCTTACTAGTATTTTTATCTCATTCTTTAGTTCATGTGTTCCTCAAGGTACCTGGTTCATATTTAAAGGTTCAAAGTATGTTAGGATCTCTTTATGGATATTATATAAAGAAGTGTTTTTAGCCCAATATTTCCTATTATATGAACCTAGTCTTCCAATACACTAGAATTAAAGATCCTTGTCTTTTTCTCTGATATATGATTATTCATAAAATCATGAAATTTTATATGTTAAATTCTAGGGTCACTACTGTTGTTATAAGAGCATTGTCTAGTTTTTTTTTGAGATTTGGAATAAATAAACTTATTGAGAACCGAAAGGATCAGACTAATTATAAGAAAACATTCCTAAATTTTGGTGAGAATTCACTAAGTGGTTTATCAAGAAAATAAATAACTGTCTTGATACAAGAAGGTTGAGGTGGCTCTAGAACATATGCATCTAAGGGTAAATCCAGAAAACACCACATTGAGCTAGGATCTAATGGGAATAAGTGCATAAAAATGGGCCCTGCTAAAATCTTGGTTACGACACTCACAGGGGGATATTCTTTGGTATATTCAAGAGCTTAGTACAAACCATTATTAAGGGGGAAAATATCCCATAAGAATATAAGTTATGAAGTAGATCAAGGATAACCTATATGAAAATCTATGGAATCACAAGTTAGGATATACTTCTACTTTATATGTTTATCCTTTTATGTTAAATGTTTCTTTTTTATGCTCAATAGCTAAGTATTCAAGCCCTCAAATTATATGTTATTTTTATTAGTTAATGGTGGTAAATAGAAGAATACCTTCCAAAAATCAATGTGATTGGCAATGTGAGGATTTACCCTGTCATATGCCTGATATAACAGGAGTGGGTGCTCAAATAATCATCACAGTACTTTCTCAGCTAGCTCGAGTTATGAATAATAACATGAATCATGCCGAATAACCAACTCCTACAAGGAAAGAGAACGTTTCCATAGAATCCATCATGCGACAAAGTCCTACCATGTTTAGTATATCTTCTAATCCCCTCATTTTGAAACAATGGATTAACTCCATTGAAAAGATATTTTCATCCTCCAGTGATCGGAAGAAGAGAAAGTTATACTGGTGGTCTATAATTTTGATAGATAAACTAATCAGTGGTGGGCACTGATCAAGAATACAAAGCCACTAGATGAAATATATTCCATGGATTTGGAGGAATTAAAGAAGATGTTTTTCAATAAATATTTTCCCAAAACCCTTCATATAGATAAGAATAGAGAGTTCCTTAGGCTTTATCATGAACACATAATGTTTGGTGGATCGTTTCTTCAGCGGACTGAAGCCGAGTCTATGAACATCATTGGAGATTTAATACTTACAAGGTTATGAGGAGTTTGTTTGTTGTGCCTTCAAGGGTGAAATGAAAATTGGAGACTCTAAATGTTCTAATGGGCCCAGTGAAAAGAAGCGTAAAATGGAGAACAACATGGGTGTTTTGATAAACAAATCCCATGATGGAAAGAAGCCTGACTTTTCCCCTAATGAAAGTTGTGGGAAGAAGAATCCTAGGAACATTATGAAGGGAACCAAGAAAAGGTTCAAATGTTGAAAGTTTTGTCATCTGGTGAAAAAATACTGACGATATATTAATAATACTACAAATTAAAAAGAATAAAGGAATTTTCAGATCAACGGTCATCCTGAAGTGAAGTGTTACAACTACAAGGAACATGGGCTTTATGCAAGCAATTTATCTAAGCTGAGGGTTGTCAGAGGCAATAAAAAACAACCTCCAAGGCAGCAAGGAAGTGATTATGATATCTTTACTACTGAAGTGGAGTAGGACAATGACGTGGTGACAAGTACTGTAGTAATTCATTCAATAATAGTGATCATACTATTTGATTATAGTTTTACAAATTCTCCCATATATTTCATGCATAGTAAAACTATTCAAACACCACCTCAAAATTTAGAGGAAATGTTTTTGGTGAGAACAAAGAAGGGGTAAATTATTGGGTCCATGGTTTATAACTCCTCCCTAGTATATTTTTGTGGATTGAACCTCCCAACAAATAATTTCATACTTCTTTTAGTAGTGCTCAACACAATCTTGGTCATGGATTGGCTATCTTTATTCAAATATAACATCAACATTCGAGAAAGGGAGATCACTCTTCACATCCCGAAGCATCCTCTGATTCATTACAAGTGTAATGAGGATGATGAATATTCTTTAGAATCATCATATCAAAAGTTGATATTTCTGCCTTGTGAGCTGCCATATCTTGCTCAAATGATTGAGATAAAGGAGAGAATCATTCTTGAGGTGATGCCCATCATGGGGGATTACACTGATGTATTCTATAAAGAGTTTCTTAGTCTTCCTCCTAACCAATAGGTTGAGTTATCAATTGGCTGCATACTTGGATCTCTGCCTATATCAAAGACACCTTAAATAATGACAACCCTAGAGCTAGTAGAGCATAAGAAGCAATTACAGGAGAATATAGAGAAGAGTTTTATAGACCCGAGTGCTTCACCGTGGGGTGTGCCAGTCCACATCATTAAGAAGAAAGATGGATCAATGCTCCATTTAATTGATTATTGTGAGCTCAATAATGCTATGATAAAGACCATGTATCCCCACCATGGATAGATGATTGGTTTTATCAGCTTCATGGGGCCATTTATTTCTCTATAGTTGACTTTCGGTCTAGATATCACCAATTTCAAAGAGATACCATTATGAATCACTAATGATCAATTAATTTTTATTGATATAATGAATAGAGTCTTTAGAGATTACCTCGATAAATTTGTAGTAGTCTTTATTGACAATATTATGATATACTCGAAGAGCAAGGAGGAACATGAAGTGAATTTTTATACTCTGTTAAAGAAATTGTGAAGGGAGAAATTGTATGAAATGTACAATAAATGTGAGTTCTAGATGGATGAGGTATCATTATTGGGGCATGTTATCACCATCAAATGGATATCTGTTTACCCTTACAAGACAAAGGCAATGGAATAGTGGCCCATGCCAACTTTTGTAATGGAGATCCACAGCTTTTTTGGTATATCTTTGTATTATGGACAATTTTTCAATAACTTTTCATGATTTTCAAACCCAATGACCAAGCTGACACATAAGGGAGTAATGTTTTTCTGGACTGAAGAATGTGAAAAATGTTTCATGGATTTGAAAAATACTCTTTTCACAGCACCAGTACTGATACTCAAAACGACTAGAGAACTCTTTATGGAGTACAATGATTCTTAAAAGAAGGTCTTAGTCTGTCTGATGATGAAAAATTATAAAGTGATACACTATGCCTCAAGGAAGATGAAAATCCATGAGAAAAACTATCCAAACTGATCTAGAGTTGTCATATGTGAACTTTGCGTTGAAAATCATCGCGACATTATCTCTATGGGGTGAAGTGAGAGATATATACTGATCGAAAGAGTAAAATATTTATATTCACCTAGAAAGTGTGTAATATTTACCAATTAAGAGAGATAAAGCTCATCAAGGAGTTTTACTACTCAATCCATTACCATCTCAGAAAGGAAAATATGGTGGAGGAAGCTCTGTGTAGAAAGGATCCCACATCATTAAGAATGATGAGAATTGAAAAGGATAGGATCATCTAATATTTTCAATGAAAATACATGGGAATCCTTAAGGGAGGAACATCATCCATACTTTATCAAATGACTACTCAACCATCCCCCATGGAGAAAAAAAATGGATGCATAATTAATGGATGTAAAAATTAAGAAATGGGTGGAAGCTGTTAAAAATGGGAAATCTTCTGAGTTCTTGATTGATAAAGATAGAGTTGTAAGATCCGGGTCATGATTATATGTACCATTTAAACCAGAGACCTAGAAGGAGATTTTGAATAACGCACATAGCACAACCTTCTCTATCCACCCAGGGATAAAAAAGATGTTTCAAGAACTCCGAGAAAACATTTGGTGAGAAAATATGAAATGGGAGATTGCTGAATTTACATCAATGTGCCTGGTATGTTATCAAGTGAAGGTTGAGAGGAAACATTCTAAGCGGGTGATGCAACCACTAACCATACCAACATCGATGTGGGGGG
This sequence comes from Viscum album, assembly GCA_963277665.1. Lineage (NCBI taxonomy): Eukaryota > Viridiplantae > Streptophyta > Magnoliopsida > Santalales > Viscaceae > Viscum > Viscum album. The sequence goes on from OY728157.1 coordinate 1,102,151,965, forward strand.
ACATTACCATGGACTTTTTCACTAGACATCCATGGATATCGAGAGGAATCAATTGTATATGGGTCATTGTTGATAGTCTTATAAAGATAGATCACTTTATCATGATTCAAGAGTACTTCTCATCAGATCAACTTGCACGGATTTACAAAAAAGAAGTGGTAAGGTTCCATGGAATAAAACTATCTGTTGTATCTGATCATGATCTGAGATTCACATTGATTTTTAGGAAAAGTCTCCAACATGATCTAATAACTAAACTAAACTTCAGTACAACCTAACATCCAAAAACTGATGGCGAATCCGAGGGGAATATTTAGACACTAGAATAAATTTTGAGAGAATGTTCTATGCAATTCAAAAAAGGATGATACCATCACCTTTCACGGGTTGAATTCTCTTATAATAATAGCTTCCACTCGAGCTTCTGAATGGAACCATATGACGCCCTTTTTGGGAAAATGTGCCGAACACAGGCATGTTTGGATGATATCGGTGAACATAAGCTTCCATAACTTGAAATGGTCAATGAAATTGTGAAGAAGGAGAAACCCATTCAGTAACATGTCAAGGCATCTCGAAGTCGATAGAAAAGTTATGCAGATAATCGTCAATGCATTTCTGGAATTCTTGGAATTTGAGACGGCATCTCGTCGCAAATAAACTTTAGCGACGGGGCCCCATTAGAAATAGCCCATTGTAGAAAATGCTATCGCAAATACCATTATATGCGACGGGCCCATCCCAAATAATGGTATTTGCGATGGGAAACATCACTGTCGCAAATAAGACTCCAATTAAATTCATTATATATACATAAACTTTTTCACGACGGGCTCGCCTTCCCATCGCAATATATATATATATATATATATAAGGTTCTGCGACGGACCTGTCACAACAATGTATTTGTGATGGGTAAGTAGTCCCATCGCAAATATGTTTTTTAAAAATAAATATTTAGACTATTTGCGACGGGGTCCAATCACAAAAAGTCCCATCACAAATAATAAATTAATTTAAAAAAAATAAATTTATTAAAATTGCGATTAATTAAAAAATAATATTACTATTATTAAAAAAATAAAAAATATTAAAATTCTTAATATTCACCAAAAAATAAAAAACTCATAAAATATTATTATTATTATTATTAGTAAATAAACAAAAATTAAAAAATATAATACTACAAAAAATATTTAATAAAATAATATTAATATCATCAAAATAATAAAAAAATGATAAAAATTAAAATTCTCAATATTCACAAAACAATATAAAAAAATAAAAAATATTAAAAATTAAATTATGTAATATTTCACCAATATAAAAGATAGAAAATGTAAATAATTCATATTACAATGTGAAATTAAAATGTTTTTAAAATAAAAAAAATCACTGGGGGTCATCTTCTAGAGGAGGTGGAGGAGATGAAGGAGGTGGTGGAGGAAACACCATATCTAAACTACAAGTCAAACAGTGCATATACTGCATCTCCATGGGATGATGTTGCTGCCATCGATGCATCTCCTCCTTATATTGTTGCTACTGCAGCTGCTGCCATTGACACATCTGCTCCTCGTGATGCTGCTCCTACTTCTGTTGCAGCCGACACATCTCTTCTTGCTGCTTATACAAAGTCTCTATAATCTCAGTCTCAGCTCACAACAACTCCTGATACTGTGAGTCAGAATATGATGCCTCTCTATGAGCTCCTCTAGAGTTGGATGCCGACATTGCAGTAGCACCATAATAAGTACCAGGAGTCAAATGTGAGCCGATAAAAACTACTTTTCCCTTTTCAAAGCCATACTGAGTCACATGCATCCATACCACCTCATGAAAATGGTGAGCAATGGTCTGCTCAGTCATCTCGTCCCGACCCTCAGCCTATGTCTGAGAGGTCACTACCTCATATGACTCCTTCAATTCAAATTTAAAATTAAAATTGGGAAAATATTATATGCAGTTAATTGTCAAACTCAAAAAACAATACAAACCACAATTTAACGTTGGTGATCACCTATAATCTCTCCAATGGCTGTCCTTCTCAAATTGTGCAAAAAATGACGAAAATGGTCACACGTAGAGTCCTGCCATGCCGTGTGGATAGCGTCCTGCATGCTATCATCGATAGGATATCAAAAACCCTAAAAATAATATATTATATCAATTTGTTAAAAAAATAAATTTCAAAATAAATATTATTTATTTACGTACCAGCCAATGATGGAACATGTCACGTCACACATTAATGAGATTCTGTTCCCATGTCATCCATGGCTAAGAAAAATAATTGCACCAGATAGAGCTCCCTTATCTAATAGCTACATGCTCAAAACTGTATAAAAGGAATAAATAATTAAACAATTTGTATATATAAAAATAAATTAATGAAATCTAACTAAAATATACAAGTTAACATACCTTCGTGTGTGTGGATCGAAACCAAGATGTGGATGTCACTCAGGGATAGGTTCAGGAATCATCAGTCATGCAAGACCGTGCCCCTCTGCGTACCCCCTAAACCGCCAGTAGGCTAAGGTTCAGATGATCCAAAATCCCCCTTATCTAATGGTATGTCAGCCTCCTGAAACTCGAGATATAGCTCAGAGTCCATATGAAACACAAAATGATTATTGTTAGCAAATATTTGAAAATAATTATTATATATAGATATATATTAGTTATGATTATAACGAGCATTTAACTATGTCAATGTTCATCTTCATCCACTTCTCCATAGCTATAAATATCAATGTCTTCATCTTCCTCCTTAGCATCATCAATATCCATATGAGTTTCAGTTTCATCATATCTTGTCATTTGAAATTCATTTGTAACATCGTTAACATCTTCATCACCATTGATCCTTAATTGTGGGGTGTCATCATTGATATTCACGTCTCTTTGTGAATCAGATTAATTTTGAGCATTCTATTGAAAAAAATTCATTTCTTTCCACTTCAGCAGAACCTCATTCAGTTTGAGTAACCTAATTTTCCTGAGATTACATTTTTATTATGCTCCACCAATCGCTGAAGTCTCTTGAAGTAGCACAGTACTTTTCATAATAAATTTTCTATTCCTGTTGACCAGTAAAAATGGTTCATTAACTGAAAAAAGACTTTTATATTTAATATCAATGATTCCATGAGTCGGATGAACACGCAATCCTCTCTCAGTATCCAACCACCGACATTTAAACATTTTTATGTAATTCTGTCCCAGATAACATAGCTCAATAATTTCATCCAAAATTCTTTAAAAGCCAACATTAGTTTCTCTATGATGTGATACTCTCAAGAAAACTAAATTGTTCATTGTTTTTTTTATTCCTCATAATCATGTGTATGAAATCGAAAACTATTCACCACATATGCATTATAAAATTTAACCATTTTGGATGGTGGGATACTCAATATACACAGTGGCTTATCAATATTATCATCATATTGAGGCACCTAAAAATTATTAAAACAATTAACAATATAATAAATAATAAAGATAATTGATATTAAACCATCAATAATTTATGTTACCAGTTTTTGAAACCATTGAGAATTTTTTTTCTGCGTTCTTCAAGAGAAGCTGTTGTAATTTGTGGAAGTTATTTCTTGATATGATTATCATATAACCTATTAATAGAATAAGATTAAATATTTTAACATAAATTATAGAATAAGTGATAGAAGCACTCATAGGACAAATGATGTCATTTCTTCACAGTTGAGAAGAACGTATATATGAGCTCTGTGATGTTCATCATCTAAAAGACATCATTCATGAACTCCACCGAAACCAATATTTGGATGATTAAAAATTGTTAATTTATTTTCTATTTCATCATTAACATTCCCCACATTTCGTCTAATGTGATTGTTTTTTTAGGGATACTGAGATTCAAAATAATGAGAGCAGAAAAAAGATATTTCCTCTTGCAAATAAGTTTCAGCAATTTAGCCTTCAACTGATGATTTGTTACATACTTGTTTCTTCAATTTATGCATGCATCTCTCGAATGGGTACATCCATCGAAACTGTACTGGACCTCCACATTTAGTATCTTGCAGAAAATGTAATATCAGATGTTCCATTGAGTCAAAGAAATCCGGCAGAAGGATTTTTTCCACGTTACATAGAATTACAGCAACATCTTATTCCAGTTTGATTAGTGCATCGTAGTCTGTTGTCGCTGCACAGATGTCTTGAAAAAAATATGATATGTTTTTTATCGAATCCCAAATCGTATAATTCAACAAACCCCAACATCCAATCAGCATAAGTCTTTCCATTATAACATGACAATAATGAATTTTTAATCCATTAATATAACCAATCTAAACACATCTACCAGAATTAGAAGCATACACATCTAGAAGTCTCAAATTTTCAATCCACTGACAAAATAATAAGCGATTCATTTTGGATAGTGTATAAGATGCTTTTGGCTTCATTAACCTCTGTGATCTGACATTTTCAAATAGTTCAAGTTCTGCTCGCCAGCAAATTTGGGTAAGATCTAATTGATCTTTTAAAGTATCTTTGGTCTTTCCTGGTGTATCCAAAACTATATGAAATAAATTATCAAAATAGTTCTTCTCAATATGAAAAACATCCAACAAGTGGCGGACAAACAAATCACACCAACACAAAAGATCACAAAAATGCTCAATTTTATCCAATTATGTTCTTTCCCAAAGCCATGAATTTTCTATTGGTTTACTATTGTTCCAAATGTGATGGGGGTAATTAAAATACAACTTATTTTCATTGTGTACCATAGATCATCTTTGGAGGTTCATCCCTTTCAATTCTACCTTTTCTGAAATGAGATTTGTTCCTCCGAAAAGGATGATTGGTTGGAAGAAATCTATGGTGACTATCAAAATATCAAGGTTTTTTTTCTATTGACGAGCATAAAAGATTTTTTTCTTTAATATAGTAAGGACATGATTTTGGACCATGTGTACTCCAACCAGATAACACGCCATATGCCGGAATGTCTCTAATCATCCACATTAATGAATCTTTTAATATGAAAATTTTTTTGCAGCAACATCATATGTATCAACACCATCACTCCACAATGAATTTAACCCATCAATCAATGGTTTCAAATAAACATCAATATTATATTTTGGATTTCCTGGGATTAATAGAGTAAAAAATATATATAAGGCTCCTTCATCAACATCCATGGAGGAAAATTGTACGGAGTTATAAGGACAGACCAACATGATTGTTGACTACCATAAGAGCCAAACGGAGAGAAACCGTCAGTAGAAATACCCAATCACACATTTTGGGCTTCTATAGAAAAAGACGGATGCAGACAGTCAAAATTTTTCCATGAATCACCATCAGATGGACGATTCAAGCTTTATCAGTTGAAATATTGGTTTTGTGCCATGAAGTCATTGACGCTGTGTTCTGAGACATAAATAAACACTACAACTTGGGTGTAAGGGGGAAATATCTCAACTATTTTACTATAATCGATCTAGACTTCTTTAGTTGAGCTTCTTTATACCTCGATTGTCCACATATAGGACAACTATCCAATGACTCATTTTCGCCAGAATATAAGATGCACCCATTTGGACATGCATGAATCTTCCAATAACTAAGGCCCAGATTATGAATCAGCCTCTTACTCTCATAGTAATTTGCTGAAAACCCATTTCCTTCAGGTAATAGTGTTTTAACCAAAGAAAATATATGGTAAAAATAGTTTTTTGACATTGAATTATCTGATTTAATAGTCATAAATTTTGAAACCACTTCAAATTTAATTATCTTGCAACCAGGATATAATGCATCCTCAGCAGACCTCAACAACTCATAAAATTCGGAGGGTGACAACTCAGGAGTTAAATCAATATCATCCTGAGTTTCAGTTTATTTCATAGATGGATCTGCTACATCATGTACTAAATTTTGAAACTGTGGTAGATCTGAAATCAAGTTATTAGGATCTTCTCTGGAACTGCGTTCACCATCTTGATACCAAAAAACATAATCTGGTTGAAAGCCAAACCGCAAGAGATGTCCCCCAACCTTGTCAAATTTATCAAACGTTCTAAGAGAACATTTTTTACCAAGACACATAATTGTGCCTTCTGAAACATATTCTGGTTTTGATGATGCAAATTATAAGAAAGCTTCAACACCCTCAATGTATACAGTATTTAAACCAAAACCATTTGGATTTCTGCGCTGATTTATCCAAGCGTGGTCATCTAATAATCACTAATGTCGACTTCCTTGTTCCATATTTTTCTACATAAAATATAAAATCATCACTTTTTTTGAATAATTTGAAATTATTAAAACACTATCTGAAAAATGAAGATAAATAATTACAACTATTTAATAATTACCATTAATTTGAAACTATGACTCATGTTGAATTCCTTGCTAATTATTACAAATTATTCCTAATTATTAAAAAATATTACTAATTATTACAAATTATTTCTAATTATTACTAATTATTTCTAATTGTTACAAATTATTACTAATTATTACTAATTATTACAATTTATTACTAATTTATCAATACATAGAAATACATAGAATAATGAAAACTGCTTGAATAATGAAAGGTAATTTGGTAATCATCGTTGTGGAGATGATTACAAGTTTTCCTTTCATTATCCAAACAGATTTTGTATACTAATTATTACTAATAAAAAAATTATATTATCAATATTTATGAAAAAACAATATTAATAATAATAAAATAACAAAACATTTATAAAATATTAAAATTATCAACATTCGAAACAGACTTTTCTCTATTCTTAACATTTCAAATCTCAAAGGGTCGTTAATTGTCAGGTCATGTGCAATAAAAAGTTTCTGTCATTCACGTCAAATGTAAACTCTATAATTATACATGCATAGTTGATTTCCTCGCAAGTAGTTTTGCAATAGGACAACCAAAGCAATGTCGTTCTTGTCTCTAATTATCATCTATCTCCCTTTACATAGATAATTTTTCCTTAAAATTTTGAAGGGATATCAGTATCATTCCTTAAATATTCAAGGAAGAATGGTCTATGTAATAGGTCATGTGAGATAATTTTTATAGATGAGAAGGGCATGACTTGGGTTGTCCAATTATAACACTACATGTGAGTTGATCAACCATGCAAGGACATATATAGATTTTACATTGGACATGGCTGACATAAAATTTTTATTGTGCATGACCTGACAATTGGCGACCCTTTGAGATTTAAACGTGTTAAGAAATAATCAATGCCTGTTGCTAATATTGATAATATTAATATTTTATAAATTTTTTATTATTTTAATAATATTAATATTGTTTTTTCTTAAAAATTAATAATGTGATTTTTTATTTGTAATTATTACTAATTATATATATTTATTTCTAATTATAACTATTTATTACTATTTATATCTATTTATTACTATTTATATCTATTTATATATATTTATATCTATTTATAACTATTTATATCTATTTAATATTATTTATATCTATTTATATCTATTTATATATATTTATATTCATTTATATCGATTTATATCGATTTATATCTAATTATATCTAATTATTACTATTTATATCTAATTATTACTAATTATTACTAATTATTACTAATTATTACTAATTATTACTAATTATTACTAATTATTACTAATTATTACTAATTATTACAAATCATTACTAATTATTACTAATTATTACTAATTATTACTAATTATTACTGATTATTACTAATTATTAATAATTATTACTAATAATTAATAATAATTACTAATTATTACTCATTATTACTAATTATTAATAATTATTACTAATTATTACTAATTTTTACTAATTTTTACTAATTATGACTAATTTTTACTAATTCTTACTAATTATTACTAATTATCACTAATTATTACTAATTATTACTAATTATTACTAAATATTACTATTTATTACTATTTATATCTAATTATTACCAATTATATCTAATTATTATTAATTATATCTAATTATTACCAATTATATCTTATTATTACTAATTATATCCAATTGTTACTAATTATATCTAATTATTACTTATTATATCTAATTATATCTAATTATATCTAATTATTACTATTTATTTCTAATTATTGCTAATTATTACTAATTATATCTAATTATATCTAATTATATCTAATTATTACTAATTATTTCTAATTATGAATAATTATTACTAATTATTTCTAATTATGAATAATTATTACTAATTATATCTAATTATTATTAATTATATCTAATTATTACTAATTACATCTAATTATTTCTAATTATATCTAATTATATCTAATTATTACTAATTATATATATTTATTACTAATTATATCTAATTATTACTAATTACATCTAATTATTACTAATTATATCTAATTATTACTAATTATATCTAATTATTACTAAGTATTTCTTTGTTATTACTAATTATATCTAATTATTACTAATTATATCTAATTATTACTAATAATATCTAATTATATCTAATTATATCTAATTATATCTAATTATTACTAACTATTGCTAACTATTACTAATTACTACAAATTATTACTAATTATTTCTAATTATTACTAATTATTACTAATTATTACTAATTATTACTAATAATTACTAATTATTACTAATTATATCTATTTATTACTAATTATATCTAATTTTTACCAATTATATCTAATTATTACTAATTATATCTAATTATATCTAATTATTACTAATTATATCTAATTATTACTAATTATATCTATTTATTACAAATTATATCTATTTATAGCTCTTTAATACTAATTATATCTATTTATTACTAATTATATCTACTTATTACAAATTATATCTAATTATTACTAATTATTTTTAATTATTACTAATTACACCTAATTATTACTAATTATTACTAATTATTAGTAATTTTTAGTAATTGTATCTAATTATTACTAATTAATACTAATTATATCTAATGATTACTAATTATATCCAATTATTACTAATTATATCTAATTATTACTAAATATATCTAATTATTACTAATTATATCTAATTATTACTAATTATATCAAATTATTACTAATTAATTCTAATTATATCTAATTATTACTAATTATATCTAATTATTACTAATTATATCTATTTATTACTAATTATATCTATTTTTTACAAATTATATCTATTTATTACTAATTATATCTATTTATTATTAATTATATCTATTTATTACTAATTATATCTATTTATTACTAATTATTACTAATTATATCTAATTATTACTAATTATATCGAATTATTACTAATTATATCTAATTAATATTAATTATATCTTATTATTACTAATTATATCTATTTATTACTAATTATATCTATTTATTAGTAATGATATCTAATTATTATGAATTATTACTAGTTATATCTCATTATATCTAATTATTGCAAATTAACACTAATTATTTATAATTATCACAAATAATATCAATTTATTACTAAAAATAAATATAAATAAAAATCAATTGAAATCTAATTTAATTAGAACTAATAAACAACAATTAAAATTAAAATAAAAAATGAAATAAATATAAAAAATAAAAAATAAATACATTAAACTCTGATATTCTGAAGGTATTGGCGCCTTCCGATTGCTCTCGTATATAGAATTTTAACTAAAAGAAATTTTTTCCTTAAAACTAAAAAATGAAAATAGAGGGAGAGGAAGATCTGAATGATTCGGAAAAAAACAGATGTGGGTATATATAGGATAGATTAGTTGTGACGGGGTTATTTGCGACAAGAAACCCGTCGCGAATGGTGGTATTTGCAACAGGACCCGTTTCAAATACTCTCGCCCGCATTAATTACAGTCTGCAATTAAAAGGGTATTTGCGATGGGGCCCGTCGCAAATAATTCCTGTCGACACTGTTTTTTGCGACAGGACGACATCCCGTCGCAAAAGGCTATTAACCGCCATTGGGTATTTGCGATGGTTATCGTCGCATATACTCTTGCGCGGTTTGGCACGCAAGTCGCGCCAAAATATTTGCGACGCGATTTATTCCCGTCGCAAATAACCCGTCGCAAATATGGATTTTTCCCATAGTGATGAGACCTTCAGTTTAAAGTTGGAGACATGGTATTTCTACAGATATCTCCATGGAATAAGGTCATTATATTTGGAATGAAATGGATGTTAAGTCCTAGGTACATAGGCCCCAACGAGATTCTTTATCGTGTCGGAGCTATGGCCTATAGACTGGCACTTCCACCCACAATGTCAAAAGTACATGATGTATTTCATGTATCCCTCTTAAGGAAGTACATACAACACCCTTCACATGTACTCTCTTCAAGGGTGGAATAGTTGTAGGATGATCTTTCCTAAGAGGAGCATCCAATGAAGATCATGGACCATAAAGACAACGTTCTACGCAACTAGACTACTCATCTGGTCAAGGTACTATGGTAAACCCTATGTTTGAAGAGCCAACATGGGAACTAAAGGAAGTAGTGAAGGAAAAATACCCACACCTGTTTATGGCTTGGAATATAAAATAAAATTTCGGGAGTGAATTTTCATAAGGGGGAAGAATAAAATGACCCAATGTTTTATAAATGGAAATTCCTCTCTTATAAATATTTTGTATAATCACATGAAATCACAAAATTATGTCCTCCTATGTTCTATGTGACCATTAAATATAATTTTATCACTTCTATGTATGTAATTTTGAAAATCTATCATACAATGTTACGATCAGTTAGTTATTTGCAGTCTGATCAGAAAAACCAAATTTATGGTGAATAGTATCCTACCCTTATATATAGTAACATAACCTTATTAATAGTGATATACACCAAGGAATAGTATCCTTAACTATGATACTATAAAAATAATATTCAAGTGAATGTATGATGGACCTATATTTTAGAATATGTAAATTATTGTATTAAAACTTGAATTTCAATAATATATTATGAGTTTAATAAAATTTTAAAATAATCAAATTTTAAATATTATTTTTGAAAAATGGATTTCATTTTTTTTATTCTGCACGTTGAAAAATGGTTATAGTAAATTTTTGGGATTTTTATGAAATACTTGAATTTTTAGTGAATAGTAAAATACATTTGTTTACTGTACAAATATAATATAATTAATATCCATGATTCCTGAAATCACAAGTGATGTAAGCACCCAAATATCAATCTCACATTCCTTTATTACTATTTTTTTCATGGAATCATCGCTATTTGTAGTCTTGAATGAAATTACTAAACTAATGATTAAAAAAATTATGAAAACCCTCCTCTCCTCCACTATAAAAACCCCCTCGCTCCCTCTTCTCTACACTACTAACAAGACATGTTCCTTGATAATAATGTGCACAAATATCTCCCCAAACCCCTTCTCCACGTCCAAAAGCCTCGAGTCTCTTCAAAATAGCATAACTGATCCCCTTAAGAGATTCTCAATGGAAGTAGACTCAAGATGTAAATTCCACTTTCCAATTCATTCATTTCTTTTAAGTAATTTTATTTTTGTTTCATTCCTCAACTCCCTTCACCAAAATGGTATGATAACACTAGTGAAAAAAAATGTACTAGAATTCTATTATTCTAATGGGATACTTCCTTATCTTCTCTCCATTACCCATCTTTTATCTGAAAGAAATGAAAGCACCGGTTGAGATGGGCAAATTTAGCACATTCAAGGACAACAGTTTATCGATTTCTATTATCTTCTTTAATTATGGTAATGAAACCATTTGTGTTGTGGATGAACCATATTATTATATATGTAGTATATCCTTTTTATGGTTTTGTAATCCATTTGTACTAATAGTATTGTGTTATATGGAAAAACATGTTCATTGTAATCAAACCCACCGTTTAACAAAAACATTTCTCACTAAGGTTTTATTTAATAATTCCACATCACTATAAGTAGCCAAATTAAATTTTAAACCATTTAATCTCTTAGATGTTCACTAAAAGAATATAACTTCAATTCTATACGACCACTTTCATCTTACATGTTTATCCAAACATGAATATAAGTGAACCGGTTATAAAAACCAATTAAGCAAACGAGCCCGAACAATGAAATTGAACATTTTAACCAATCAAAAATACATTGAATGATCAAAAAATGCTTATCATAAATAAATTACATATATGAGAGGTTTTATAATTTTTAACTAATAAACCAGTTTTTTTTTACCCATGACATTAATAAAAAGTGGAGAACACCACCAGATTTAAGGGAAAGGATCCTTTCCATTTCACTCCTAATCATGATTTTCCACTATGTTATACCTTTTTATGTGTAATCCCAAATTAGTGGGTATGTTTTCATACCTCCCCCATACTTCTCTTATGATTTATAAACGATTAGAAACCCCTTTTCTCTCTCATCAAGCCCACTTAGGTACACCAGAACCCATGCCAATAAACCGTAATGAATTCTACCCAAACCTTTTATACATTCGGGATGCCGTATCATTATTTATATCAAAATGGATCTATATTATCTATTTATTTACATATTATAAATTCTGTTTAGTTTTACAAAATTCATTTTGTAAGCCCCTTTATCACTCTCTTTTGTGGATATACATGTTTTTAATAGATTCCCTCCTTATAACTTCCAGACAAGAAAACCTGTTTTAAGGGAACATCCCAAATTATAACCCAATTTCATGTGCACTATATCATCTGTTTTAATACACCATTGTATATATAAAATCAGTCTTTCTTTTTGTATACCTTCATGGTTCAATTTTGTTTTTATATAAATGATTTCCCTCTTCTCTATTTTAAAAGCTCCATAGTATTTTCCTTAAAGCCCCACAAAAATGATTTAATGATATGGTGTCTCAAATACATTTCTTATATGTTGTAACATATATTTACACCACATAACATTTTATATTCCTTTTTTACCATATTAACTTCCATGTATGTTCAAATCCCTTTCTTTCATTGACACATAAATTATATGCTCATTGGATATGATTTATGTCATGACTATTGTTCCCAATTCGTTCCGTTGGTATCCTTATGTTTATGTTTGGTTCATTATGTATGATTATTTATATGCCAAGAATATTCATGAAAATTTTGTGATGGGTGCACCTATATAGAGCTCCAATTCATTGGGTAAAGTTAAGTCTCATGAGATGTGATGTGAAACGGGATTAGCAGTTATGCTTGAGCTGTCCTACAATTGGAATTAGGATTGGCGGTTAGACTTGACACGTACTAAAATGGAAAACAAGATTGGTGGTTAGACATTAACTGTACTAAATACATGTTTTATTATTTTACAACCCTTATATGATTCAATGATTATATTATACCATTTTTATATGACATGATTTCCTATGTTCCATGCTTTGGATATCATTATGTCATGCCTCTTAACTCATGTTCTTAATATATATCCTTGTTTTCATTCCCTTACTATGATTTTTAGCTCATCCCATTATCCATGTGTTCCCCAGGGTACCATATAAAGATGTTAGGGATCAAAGGAAGTTAGGAGCTCTTTATAAAGATTAAATAATGAAGCATTTTTAGCCCATTAATTTCTATTTTATGAACCTAGTCTTTCAAGACACTGGACATAATGATAATTGGATTATACTCTAACATATGATTATGCATAAAATTATATAATGTTTTATATAAAATGATAGGGTTACTACATTATGAAATGAGAGATCCATCACCCTCAATCTACTATCACCTTTATGTACAAGAAATGTTATAGTAGAAACTAGATCCACCATCACAGCCACAAAACATCTTGACATTACCAGGGTCATACATAATAAATTCTACATACACCTATGAGGGTATGTAGGGTGTGTTTCAAAGACCTATAATATGGAACAAAAAATAAATATTCCCTATATTAACATTGGATGAAAAATCAGCTGGAATGGTTTAACAAATAATGTTTTAACATTTTTAAATAAAAGCATTTCAATTAAATCATTTCTTTGAAAAAAAAAATCAAATGATGATTTATTTTAACATAAAATGGACACAAGCTACACCATAAACTAATGGTTATTACCACCTGAAAAAATATCACATCACAAGAGGGAACCATGTCAAAGGAAATCCTTATAGGCTATACATCTAGATGGACCATATGAAACTCTTATTTCAGTGATGAGATCCACTAACCAAAACCCACAACATCCTCATGCACGAGCCACTAGAAGATAATGCATCCCAAGGTCTACTAGTCTTCAAATATAATCCTAAAACCACAAATTTCTCATTCATGGTCCACTATATGGGAACCCATCCAATTTTCTAGTGGTATTCGATCGGATAACTTGTTTATTTAATGATGTTGCATCAATCTAGATAAAAGAAACTAGGCTTCTCACCCACCAAATCAATTAATGTATTAGTTCTATTTCACCCACCAAGATACCTGGTATTACTAATGATCTTAATTTCATTTTCACATGTCACATAATTCTTTACATTCACATACACATTGCATGAATCTAGAAAAAAAACCTGAAAATAAATTCCTTCCATAAGCACATTCATTTGACAATATAATCTCACATGGAAACCACCATTTTCCGAAATCAAATACAGTTTCTTATTTATATGCACACCAAATCCATTTTAAAACATGCTTCAAATCACATACTCAATTTGTTTCACACATTTATGAAACAAAAATATGAATCTCACGTGCAAAAAAAAATTCATTTCATTTAAAAAAACTACTTTCAACACATATATATGTCCAAACTCATTTAAAACATATTTTTAACCATTCTCACAATCCGTTGAAAACATTTATGATGTACTGGAAAGAGGAAAATAGGAAATCCAATCAAATTATTTTAGAAATCCATTTCAAAACCTACATGCACTTAAAATCACGATTAAAATACATATCACACGACACAAATAACCAATAGAGAAAATATGAAAGAAAAAATAATTCTAAATTCATCAAATAATGTAATATCTTGGAAAAACTAATTTCAATCTTGAAAAAATTCATATTCTGGTTGAGAACCAGAACCACAACACAAGATATCTCTATAAAAGTAAAATCAAACCCAAAAAAATCATGACTTTTCCCAACATCACAACATTGAACCATTATTAGATGAAACAATCTACTAAAGAAACTAAGTCCAAAGGAAGAGGGAAGAAAACCCCATAATATGAGATAAACCAATAAAAAAGATACTTAAATTATTATTTCTATAAGAATGAATTCCAAAACCATCCAAATATTAGAGTTCAGGTGGTCCATGAATGAATAGGGGAATCTTCTAGGGATGAAAATCTTTTATTTCTCGAAGTAGAAGTGATTTGGAATTAAATCTAAAGAAGGAAAATTGTAAATATAAATTTTCAATGACTTGGATTAGTCACATGGTTAGCCTTCATGGTTTGTCAAGTATTAAAGAAAACCATGTGTCCTTATATTTCCAAGAAGAGTGAGGCCGCACATTTTCTTGTGGGAGGGTGCACTCCCATGAAACTAGTCGTGCAGCAATGATAGACCCACTTTCTAGGGTGAACATTTTTCAATGTGCTAGTACATTATTTCCCTTACCTAAGCACCAACCTTGCAAAAATACCTCTAGAGGCAAAAATTCCAATTGTCTCTGAACATATCATGTGAAAAATGGAATAAATACACGAATAAAAATAAACAAAACAACGCCTCAAAAAAATTCATAGTTGTTACAATTATCTCAACCATGAAAACATTTAGCCCTCAGAAATTCATTCTCAAGTTTGATCAATGAAAAAAGATGGTTACTCCTCCTCAACCCGAGATTGTATATCCAAAGTCTTTTTATAATCACTACCATGCTTCCAAATAACTCTGACCAAAGGGATGGACTTCCTATAATGTACTTTTTCCTAATAATATACAATCCTCATTATTATATCAATCATATAAAGACAAATCTCAAACTCTAAATCCCCCCAATTCATCACACGAGATAGATCTAGATTATATTTATTTAATTGAGTGACATTGAAAGCATTATTAAATGACATCAATTGAGAAGGAAATTCAAACTGGTATTCCACCATACCAACTCTCATCATGATATCAAAAGGTATGACATATCTCGGTGACATCATCCCTTGCTTACCAATATTATGATGGCCCAAACGATGCACCAAATTCATTAACTCCCAATCACCCATAGTGAAATACAAATATCTATGCCTCTAATGGGCTTATGACTTATATCACCATTGTGCTATCAAAAAACCCTACTATAATAACTTGAACTACCCAACATTTCCTGTTCAAGGATCATTCCTAACAACAAGGTGTCACCCACCTCATCCCAATGCAAAGGAGCCGATCATGGGAGACCATAATGAGATTTAAAGAGATCCATATAGATCAAGGATTGGTAACTGATATTATATGAAAACATGACCAACCACAAATTACTACCCCATGAGCCTCCAAAATCGAACACACCTGACGATAGCATTTCATCCAAGATATGATTCACCCACTATGTCTAACAATACATTTTAGGATGGAATTTCAAGTTCAATATGATTTGTGACCCCATTTCCTTCTGAAGGCCTTCCTAAATCCATTAGGTAAAATAAGGGACTCTATACGAAAAAACAAACAATTCTCCGTAAATCCTCAAAATACTTTAACATACAACTAATCGAGCTCATTTTTATTGGATGAATCCATAATCTGAATGAAATGGTATGTTTTTTCAAATGATAAATCACTACCCAAATGGAATTCCTCACTCGGGGTGGATTAGGTAAGAAAACAATAATATACATGGTGATATCATCCCACTTATAGGTAGGAATGGTTTTTGGCAGAATAAATCAAGGGGGCCTTTACTGCAATGATTGAACCTAAAAATATGTATAACACTATGGTACAAACTCATCTATATCCCACCTCGTACATGGATATAAAAACATATGGAAGACATCATAAAAAAATCATGGTGATACTAGGATGAACGAACCACTATGATAGGTGGTTATCCTACATCATGACTTTCCACAATGTCAACGACACCACAAAGTGACCCATGAAGAAAAAACTCCCTGATGAGACCATGAACACCCACAAAGCACCTCCTCGCCATTTATCCACTATATATAATTCTAGTAATGTTCGTCACTTCTCTTCTCTTACCGAATCAACTCCATAAGTTAAGGTGACTATAGGCCACTAGCCAATAACTCACTTCCACTATGTTTCTTGTTTTTTAGATGGAATTGCAGAAAACCCGTAAATGTATAATCCTCACTGGACTATTTCAACAATTGCACAGGGACGTTCATACTTGAGGAATATACATCCAGATTTCATTTTCATTGTGGATATATGATATTTAAATCTAACCCTTGAAGGTACTCAACCCAGTGGTGTTGCCTCAAATTTAGATCCTTTAAGATGGAAAAGTAAACCATACGCTTAGGATCTAAATAAAATAGAAACTTCACCATAAAAAGGTAATGAAAAATTGAATTTAGGGAATTTGTCACTCGTTATAATTAAAATTCATGGCATGGTAAATTATTTTCTTGTGGTTAGAGTTTGGTTTAAACCATATGCTGCCACATGGTCTTCATGCATTTTCACATTCTAGAAATCTTTATCTGAGGCATCAAAGTTCACCATGGTTCATTTTTGATATTCAATCCAATTTAAAATAATGGAAATATTCATTTATAGATTAATCTCTTAAAAGGAATCTTAAAATTAGGCATCCACTCAAACATTAACACTTTTAGTTGAGAACAGTTGTGAATGGATCAATATGAGTGAAATATATAACAAATCACCTATAATACCCTACCAGTCTCAAAAAGGACCTGATTTAAAAAACATTATTTTCGTATTCCTATAAAATCATAACTTTTATCTTCCCAAGATCCAATGAAACCCCTCATTCCAAGATCACTTGACCCAAAAATATGACCTATTAAATCCATAAGGTACACATAAATTTTTTTCAAAGAGGAGATGATCATGAAGTGTACCCAACACATCATCATATTCCACAAATTCTCCCCCAGGAAAATTAAATGTACTAGAATGTTATAAATAAATTCATTGAAAAAGGAATCATGATAATGGTGCACTGCCCTATTCATGAGTTCTATAAAGAAACATAGAGCTTTCGTCCACCCAAAAGGAATGACCAAATAATCAAAATGGATGTACATACTTCAAATACATTTTTTAGAACATCCACCTCTATAACTATGACTTAGTGACATATAAAACATAAATATTCTTGTGATTACCACATTATTCCCGTAAGCTACTCGAAAAGTAAATCAATATAGGGAAAACATTACTTATTCTATATTATCACCTTGTTTAGATTTTTGTAAGAAATACACAACTAAAGAGATATCTTGGTCGTTTCAACAATTCAAGACTAGAGTGGCCACAAGTGTGACCCTCATGAAAATTAATACTTTTTATTCCAAATTGTCTAGTTGTACCTTTAATTATCCCAAATTCTGGTGCACCATGTGGTGTGAGGGAAGATATATTTCATCCCTGGTGATATGTCCATGGTGAACTCCAAATCCCATGTGGGGGTTAAACCAAAGAAATATTATAGAGAACATTTGGAAACATGTCCACTAAAGGAGATAAACTTGTATTCAGACTACTACCATCTTCCTCTAATATGAGCAATGGGAACTTAAAAATTAGACTTCCCACTTCTAAAAAGGAGAGGTCCATAACATCTTGACCAAGGATCCAATTCACCCTGAAAAACTAGGGTACTTCCACCAAGGTCCATAAATACTATTCTCTATTAATAAAAATCTATGAGTGTTGGGAAATGCACCATCCAATCCATACTGAAGATCACATCAAAGAGGTATATTTCTAAAACCCAGATATCACATTCTAGCATGACCCCTAAAATGGTGAGTGTCTAAGAAGAACACCTGAAACCATGTTCTCAATTCATACCATTTGAAAACACTGACTCTATTGCACATGGAATATGATTAGTTTGAAACATTAACTTATTGAAGAGATGGGATGAAATTAATTAAGTTGAGGCGTCAGTATCAAATAGAATGGCATCTAACAATGATGCAATATGATTGGTACCTTGAACTACCATAGGCTCCACATCTGATTCCATTAGTGCTTGATCCACAGTATAAAGATGCATTATCTCAGCCTGAACCTAATAAAGAACACTGACCTATAGATCTTCCCTAAACTAACATTTTCTTAAAGAAGTTACATCCATACATTGATGACCTCTGAACCGAGATCCTTCTATCATGGAGGGATATAAATCAGTTGACAACACATTAAATGATATAGATCATTTACCACTCTATTATGGACGTTCCACCTTACAAATATTTTGAATGATGCACATCGCTCCACATCGATGGTAGATTATCGATGGAGCTAAACATGAAGATCATATGTCAACGAACCTTCCACACTAATAGAACAAAACTAATCCCATATAGGAAGCTACAAATAAATATATCCATAAAGGATGGTATGAGCTACCAGGTATACTCTTCTCATTCTTATCCCACATTATCTTCTATTTCGATATGGTGACACTACCCTAGACAACAATTAACCCAAATCCAATGAAACAAGACTTTCATATATGATAAATATCTACTATAGAAGCTTGATCAACCACCTTGACATAAGTATTTATTTTTGACAAAAAAAATTTGTATCAGATTTCTAATTATGACCCCATATAACAAAATTTAGCCTTCAGTTTCTCATTGGACGGTACCGCAGCTATAAACCGAACCTATACCTCAAATTTGTGAGCATACTCTTTCACGGTCCAGTCACCCCGGAGTAGGTCAATGATCTCTTGGGCCATGTCTATGGCTATAGTCTCAGGGTAAAATTGCTCATTGAAAATGACATTTAATTCCTTTCCCCATCTGTTAGTGATTCCCAGCTTGCACCACTCAACTCCACCACTTATGACTAAGACCTTAAAACATGGATGAAGCACACATTACCCTGGTCTCCTCTACAGTCTTATGAAATTAAAAAATTACTGTTGACCTTATTAAGACAATCCTCAACTACATAGGGATCTATCATACCTTGTATGGAAAAAAGGCTTTCTCTTGAAGAACTCATGTGCTTTATTCTTTTTGAGTACCCTATTCTGCTTCTCAAACCGAAGCAGGACCAGATCCCACTACAAGACCCAAATAATGGACAAGATAAACTAGGTATTCCCATAGTTTTTGGTCAGTTATTGAGGGAGAACATTCTTTATCCATATCTCCTGGTTTCATAGAAGGTCTCCTTGGAGTCATCTTGCTGCATCAACAAAAAAACACAGGGATAACCATATATTAATCATTTAGAGAACATTCAGCAAGAATAACATAATTCAAACACTTTCATAAATGATAAAAAATCCATACAAAACTACTCCTCTAACACCTAGTATCAATAGATATTAAATAGCCTTCACGTCTCATTTGTTGGAGAATTGAAACTAATCTCCAACATATTATTGGAACTCAAGGCCGGTTATGAGGTGTGTTTTCCAGACACCCCACACTTAACCAAACCTCAAGACCCAAAAATCCTAGATCCATTTTATTGATTCTAATCCAGAATAACTTGACCATAAAGTGTAATGCCCCCTTTGATACCATTTTTTCGTGATCCACGTTAGGGTTTTATCTGACCGGACACCCGACTTGGCTCAAACAGGGCCTAAATGGAATTTCGGATCCCCACCGGCTGGTAAGCAGTGATTGGATATCAAAAAATACACTTTTTGGGGATGATTTTACACATGTATTTTACAATGAATAATCTACAAGGATAAGACTACATCGTATAATGGATAACCAAGAAAAAAAATTGATGCAAAAAAATTTCATATTCAACATTTTACAACATTAACCAAAACCAAAATACAACAATGGAAATGGGAATTAATAAAACACAACTAAAAAGTTTCTATGTAATGAGAGGGGAATAAACCTCATGCCAACACCATCGAAACATCCTAGAATAGGATAAATAGTCACCAGATCCACCATCACCACCACAAAAAATATTTAATTTACCTTATTCATACATAACAAATCCTACATACACTAAAGGGTTTATGAGCGGTGTAAGAAAAATCCCAATAGTATGGAACCCAAAAAAAGATTCCTCACTATAAATTAGAATAAAAATCACCATGAATTTTTTAATAGAGAACATGGAAAGATTTTTAAATAATAAATTTCAGAGAATAATTTCTTTGAAAAACATTTTTAAAATCTGCTTTCTTTGAAATTAAATTCTCTTCACGGTGCACCATATAATGACGGATAACACCACATCACAAATACATCACATCAAAGGAGACCACCACTTCATGGAAAAATCATATAGTATATAGCTCTATGTGGACCATTATAACCTCATACTATAAAGACCCATAAATGTAAAGGAAAAATATTTTTTTTATCCTTTGAGATTTTACAAGTATGTATTTTCTAACGTCGCTTGATTGCGAGGCCCGGTGTGCCCGGAATCAATTTCCGAAGTTTAGCTCTGGTACGTTTTGTGAAAGAATGAGCGGGTTTTTCTAAAATTTGAACCGGTGCTCGGAATTTAAATCTGAGGGCACTGATGAATTCACAGCGCCGAGATTCTCTTAGCTGATGCTTAACTTCAACCAACAAGGGTGGGAAAAAAATATATGTTTTTAGACTTTCAGAAAAATAATTGTATATAATAAAATAACTATAAGTTATTTTAGTCTTTTTCTTCCACCGTTGAGCGGTAGTTCATGGAGTTGCAGTATAATGTTGATCAATAAATGGGGCCATTTAATGAATCATCCATTTGGTTGGGTAACATCAACACAAGTGTGTTTAATAGGTTCATTAATTAAGGTTCATTAATAAACCATAATAATGAACACAGCGTGAGGATTAATTCTTTTATTAATCACCCCCTTTGGCAAACGAATTGAGAAACTATGGGAGGAAGCTCTGAAGAAATGCCGATGATGCCATCCTCCGAGGAAGAACGACGAAGAAGGGTGGTTCATCGGAGATTGAAGACACACCACCAAACCTCTTCTCCACGGCCCGAAATGGGACGCCGCTTCCTCCTCAGTGCTCCCCGACAATGACTACGATCCTCTTCTCTGTGATGTCATGTATCGTGACACCGAAGATTGTCTTCCTTGTTGAGGTAGGGGTTTTGGTTTATATTTATTTACGTGATTTATACCCTTGGTGTGATGTATAATTTTTGGGAGTTTTTTGAACCACTAACGCAGTGGGTGTGGACCAACGAACAAGTCCGAACCCACCGCTATTCTGTTCTTGATGTGCGTAACGTTGGGCGACAATGAAACATTACCGCAACGGCGTTTGAAGGTCGTAGTAGTGAAGAGAGGGTCCCGAGACGACCGCATGAGCATACAGGAGTAAGAAAGGACCACCGGAATGACTCTAGTGGCATGTGGACATCTCTGGCGGCGTGGGTCGTAGGCGAGGGGGAGCTGGCGGCCGGAGGCAGCGGTGCCCCTGTGCGCTGCCGGAAATTTCCATCGCGGTTGAAGCTGCGATGGTAGGGGATTGGATCCCGCGACCGCACAGGATCCGGAGGAGACGTGGCGCCCGATGCGTTCGCGGAGCGCAAAGAGAGGGGGGACTGTGTTCCCCCCTTCTCGGCCACTGGCCGAGCCAGCACACCCCCCTAGCCAGGGCGGGGCGGGTTGCGCGGACCGGGTCGGGCCGCACCCAGCGGGGCCGAACCCAGACCCGGGTCGGGCCGCCCGGTTCGGGACGACGCGGGGGGGGGGGGGGGTTGGGCCGGGTCAGACCTGGCCTAGACCCCTCATTTCAGACTACTTTCGGTGTTTTGCCCATAACATGGGCTACAGACCTCCGATCGATGCACCGTCAGTTGATTTGGGATCCTTGGATCGAGACGGTCGTTTTGGAATATTACATTCCAGGTTTCAAAGAACTTTCGGAATGTCCGGGGTGGTTCAAACCCGGAACCAACTGGGCCCTTGGAGTGGAAACGCTTATAACTTAACGACTGGACGTCCAAATGACATGTCGTTAGTTACGTTGAAATCCTCTTAGTGAGACGGTTCTTTTGTCTTAATCCGCATGAGATTTGGATGCATCTGGAGTACGGTCGAGTTGGTTTTAGCTTAAAAACCAACCAAGCCCCTGGAATGGAAAACCCAATAACTCTCAGACCGGGAATCCGATTGACGCGTCGTCTATCACGTCGGGTTTCTTTTGATGAGATGGAACTTTTGGACACATCAACTCTAGACTTCGTGAAAGTCTATGTATCAACTCTCTCTCTTGCTCGTGGAGCGAACCCTCCCAGAATCGAGCATGTTGTTTGCGGGAACCCTAGAGCTGGCTGCGACTACGATGATGACGATTCCACTTGGATCCTCTGTGGGTTCGGTAGCCAGGACGACTGTACTTGGATCCTCCATGGGTTCGGCAGCGATGACTACCATACAGGAATCCTCCATGGGTTCGATGGTGATGACTACAGTTCTGGTATCCTATATGGGTCTGGCAGTATTTGACTCTGTACTTGTATCCTATGTGGGTCCGTCAGAGTAGCTGGTCTTGTATCCTTTGTGGGTCTGACAGCTTAGCTGGTCTTGTATCCTATGTGGGTCTAACAGCATAGATGAATCAGTGGTTTCATCTGATTATCTCTATCTCCTTACGAAGTGTATAATTGTGTGAGCTGAGTCTTGATTCTCAATAATCATCATTGATGTGGCTGACTTTCTTTCATGTCTGGATTGGGTTGTTCTTTCCTGTGTGGACTGGATTGTGCTTTCCTATGTGGGCTAGGTTGTGCTTGGGCTCAGGAGCTGGAGCCGAACGGTAACTGATGACTTAGGTGTATGTATGGGCATATACCTAAGTAGTGTTGTTGATACTTCGTGATTGTATCCTTCCTTTGTGGTTTATCCTTTGTGGGTTATGAGAGACCTTCGGGGGTCTCGGTGTCCCTACTTAGTATCGTATACTCACCCCTGCATGGGCTATGCCCGCACGAAGTTGTGTTGGTATCAGAGGAGTCAGTTCTACTGCAGAACTCAGGACTATGATAATTCCTTCTCTATGGATAAATAGTGTTAAGAGTATTGAGTGAGGTTTTTAGTCCAGGGAGTCCAGTGTTGGTGCGGCGGCCGACGTATCCATACACCAGGACCCTGACTTCTGATTTCCGACTCAGTGCACGAAAACATTTATTGCATGTGTGTTTCAAAAGTTTTCTTTGTGATTACTTTGTGTCAGCTCACCAGGTATATTATATTAACTATGGTACACCTGTTTCTTTTTAGCATGGCCCTATGACGGCATCCAGCTAGGGTTCCGATCTTTGCACGAGATGGAAGCCCACCGAATGACGAGGCCTTAGTGCAGGGCCCCATTACAGCAGAGGCACTGGTTGTACCTCTACCCGTCGAGCCACCGATTCCACCAGCCCCAGTAGCTGAGAGTGCACATCGCCTAAGCGCGTTGAAGGAGTTTCAGTGGCAGAGGCTTCCCAGGTTCCACGGAGAGACAGATCCTCAGGCAGCCGAGGATTGGCTGGAGTTTGACGTTAGATTCTTCAGGTTAGTAGGGATACCAGCAGACCTCATGGTGATCCTTGTCGTGAGTCTCCTGCACATAGCAGCAGGTAAATGGTGGAGCCTGATGCTCTAGGTGCACGATGAGGCATCTCTACTATGGAGGGACTTAGAGAGCCTCTTCCGATCAGAGTTTGTTCCAGCCATCCTCTGTGCGGTGTGCATCCAGGAG
Organism: Viscum album; assembly: GCA_963277665.1. Lineage (NCBI taxonomy): Eukaryota > Viridiplantae > Streptophyta > Magnoliopsida > Santalales > Viscaceae > Viscum > Viscum album. The sequence continues at coordinate 1,102,176,843 of OY728157.1, forward strand.
TTACTACAGCTGCGGCATGGCAGCATGTCAGTAGCCCAGTAATCGGTGAGATTTACCGACCTCTCACGCTACTCCACGAACATGGTATGGGACCTATTCATCCGGGATCGAACCTTTTAGCAGTGGATGAGGCATGAGATCATAGCATCGATGATTCCACTCAGCATCCCGACCCCAGCGGGGGTGCTGGAGCGAGACCTGCTAGTGGAGATCTTTCTCGCCGAGCAGCCATCAGCAGCGAGACCCACCGCAGGAGGGAATGGAGCGGAGTCTTCTATAGCTGGTAGTCATTAGATGATGCAGGGGTCCAAGCAGACCAGGTCGTCCAGTGAGGAACCTTAGGACACGGGTTTGGCTATGCGGGGCACACGACACAGAGCCATCCTTCTGAGGAGCAGACGGTGTTATACATGCGGTGGGTAGGGCCACATGGCTCGTGACTGCCCAACCCGCCATGCAGACGAGTAGCAGATAGTGGAGGGACCTCCAAGGCAGAGGCAGAGGTTTGACCATAGCGGTCCTCAGGGAGTAGGTGGACAAGGAAGAGGAGCTGGCCGAGCAGCGGGTGGTGGACGATGCTTCGAGGCTCTACCACCACCAGCCCCAAGAGGTCCACCCCAACCATAGGGAGCTAGCATAAAGTGGCAGGCTCAGCTTCATGCAGCAGAGGCTTTTGACCATGGATCTCCAGAGATGATTCAAGGTACTATATGTGTCTAATCTTCCCTTACTACAGATCTTATAGTCACAGGTGCGAGTGATTCTTTTATTGTCGCTGCCCTTGTTCGGAGCTGAGAGATTCAGACGGAGTTGTTGGCTCGATCCTTGGGGATAAAGACTCCTACGGGAGAAGACTCGACGATTACGCATTGGTGTCGGTAGTGTGAGATTACTCTAGGAGGTGAGAGATTTGGTTGTGATCTCCTTGTAGTGGCATCAAGGCCTTACGATTTCATATTGGGTATGGACTGGTTATCTACAGTCCATGCTTTGATCGACTGTATTAGGCGCAAGGTGCGGTGTGTCCGCACGGATGGGACCAGGTTCACCTTCCCCAGTAAGAAGGGATCCTTCGCAGCATAGGATGGACTCACACAGAGGAGAGGGCAGCTGATGACACATCATTTGGCTAGTCTCATCCTCGGAGCAGTTGACTTACAAAGTCTGAGTTTTCATGTAGTGGTGGATCAGTATGTCGATGTTTTTATTGACGATGTTCCAGGACTACTTCCTCGCAGAGAGGTAGATTTCTATATAGACCAGTACCCCATGACATCACCGATATCCAATCCAGCATATCGGATGGCTCCCACCGAGCATCGTGAGTTGCGGGTAAAGCTAGAGGACTTACAGGGGAAAGGTTTCATCTGACCCAGTGTTTCACCCTAGGATTCTCTGGTCCTATTCTCCAAGAAGGTGGATGGGGGCTTGCAACTGTGTTTTGATTACCGTCGCCTGAACTAGGTGACCGTAAGGAACAAGTATCCTCTTCTGAGGATTGATGACCTCTTTGATCAGCTCAAGGGAGCACGTTGGTTCTCAAAGATAGACCTCATGTGAGGCTATCATCAGCTCCGAGTTCGGGACGAGGATGTGTAGAAGAAGGCCTTCAGGTGTCATTACGACCACTATAAGTTCTTGGCCATGCCTTTCTGTGTGACCAACACTCCAGAAGTGTTCATGAGCCTCATGAACAGGATATTCCAGCCCTACCTCAATCATTTTGTCATAGTCTTCATTGACGACATACTAATTTACTCGACGACCGAGGAGAAGCACGCCTACCACCTACGGGTTGTACTGGATACACTCTGAGAGAACCAGCATTATGGTAAGCTCTCGAAATGCAAGTTCTAGCATCGAGAGGTTAACTTCTTGGGGCACGTCATCTTTGAGGTGGGAGATGTAGTGGATCCTGTGAAGATTGAGGCGGTACGTTCTTGGGAGCCACCCATGAGTGTGAAGGAGGTGCGGAGTTTCCTAGGTCTAGCTGGGTACTATCGAAGATTTGTGATAGACTTCTCTAGAGTTGCAGCACCACTTTCAACTTTGATGAAGAAGGGGAAACCCCTCATGTGGTCAGAATGATGTCAGCAAAGCTTCTAGGATCTGAGGTAGATATTGACCTGTGCGCCCATCTTGAGGCTACTAGAGGAGGGCATAGGGTATGTAGTTTACTGTGACGTATCAGGGACCGGACTCGGGTGTGTCCTGATGTAAGAGTGGACAGTGATCACTTATAGATCACGACAGTTGGGGAAGCACAAGCAGAACAAAGCTACCCATGACCTGGAGTTAGAAGTAGTGGTCTTTGCCTTGAAGATGTGGCAGAATTATCTAATGGGCGAGTGCTGTACAATCTACTCTGCCCACCAGAGTCTCAGGTACATCTTCTCGTATAAGGACCTGAACCTGAGACAGTGACGATGGCTCGAGTTCCACCAGGATTATGAACATGAGATTGTCTATACTCTTGGAAAGGGTAACATTGTGGTTGATGCTCTCAGCAGAAGATTATCCATTCAGCTACTTTGGGAGGTGACGAAGTAGTTAGCCGCTATGCAGATATCCTTCGTGAATAGAGATGGGGCAGCCCATCTATAGTCCCTCACAGTCACTCCTCCACTTCATCATCGGGTCAGAGAGGCACAACATGGAAGAGTTGGCTGTGAGGCGCGACATGCTCAGATATCCTTAGGGCTAGCACCTGATGGATTTTCCAAAGGAGGGGAGCACGTCATCCTCTTCCGGGGATGTACCATGTTACTCGTTACATTGAAGGAGGAGGTGCTTAGGGAGTTCCACACTTCTCCTCTAGCAGTACATCCTAGAGTAGAAAAGATGTATCAGGACCTCAGATGACAGTACTGGTGGCCAGGTATGAAAAAGGTTGTGGCAGAGTTCGTTTCTCAATGCCTCACTTCCCAGTAAGTGAAGGTGGAGCACTAGGTTCCTGCAGGCTTGGTACAACCCTTAGAGGTCCCGAAGTGGAAGTGGGATGGGATATCTATGGATTTCTTGATGGGACTTCCATGTTCTTCCAGAGGACATGACTCAATCAGGGTGATCATAGACCGACTCACCATGTCGGCCCACTTTCTACCTATTAGAGAGCAGGGCTCAGGGGAGATCTTGGGATGTCTCTACGTTCAGGAAATCATATGGGTTCATGGTGTTCCATAGACTACCATCTCCAATAGAGATGCTTTATTTACTACCCGGCTTTGGAAGGGGTTGCAGGAGGCATTTGGGATGCAGCTATGCCTAAGCACTGCCTTTTACCCACAGATGGATGGTCAGATGGAGAGGACCATTCAGACTCTCAAGGACATGCTTTGTGCATGTGTCCTCGACTTTGGTCATAGATGGTAGGATCACCTACCCTTGGTGGACTTTGTGTACAACAACAGCTACCACTCCACCATCGGGATGGCACCATATGAGGTCCTGTATGACCAACCTTGCAGATCACCTCTGTGTTGGACAGACCCTGGGGAGTCAGCACTTGTAGGACCAGAGATGGTCCAGGCCATGACGAAGATGGTACAGATCATCCAGGAGTGGATGAGGACTTCTCAGAGCTGACAGAAGTCCTATGCTAACAAGAGGCAGAGACCACTAGAGTTTGAGGATGGTGACCATGTTTTTTTACGGGTCTCACCTCGGTGTGGATTATGGATATTTGGCCGGGGTAGCAAGTTATCTCCGTGCTTCCTCAGACCATTACTGGTTCTCAGAAGGATATGCGAGGTGGATTATCGCTTGGCTCTTCCACATCAGTTGCACCGGGTGTACGACGTCTTCCACATATCTCAACTAAGGTGATACGTGCACGACACAACCCATATCATCGATCATGTGGTGCTGGACACCGATGACGGGGCGAATTTTTCTAAGGTCCCAGTGGAGATCGAGGATCGACAAGAGCGGGTCCTATGTGGATGGTCGATTCCTCCAGTGTATGTCAGGTGGCAGCATGGGAACCTCTAGGAGAGCACATGGGAGAGGGAGTCTTAGATGCATGCTTTGTACCCTCATTTGCTTCCCTAGTTTATGATGTAGCTTTACCGGGATATAAATCCCTGAGGTGGGAGTAATGTTAAGACCCGTAAATTTCAAGGATTTTTTTTAATTCTTTGGGATTTTACGAGTACGCAGTTTCTGACGGCGCTTGATTTTAAGGCTCGGTGTGCCCGTAATCAATTTTATAAATATAGCTTGGGTACGTTCACTGAACGAATGAGTGGGTTTTTCTAAATTTTGAACCGGTGCTCGGAATTAAAATCAAAGGGCACCGATGAATTCCTAGTGCCGGGATTCGCTTAGGAGAAGTTTAACTTAAACCAAAAAGGGTCGGATGAAAAAGATAAGTTTTTAGACATTGAGAAAAGGAATTGTATATAATAAAATAACTAAAAGTTATTTTACTCTTTTTCTTCCACCGTTGAGTGGAAGTTGACGGAGTCATAGTGTAACGACAATCAATAAATGGGGCCATTTAATGACTCATCCCTTTGGTTGTGTAACAGCAACGCCCATCTGTTTAATAGGTTCATTAATTATGTTTCATTAATGAACAATAAAAATGAACACAACGTGAGGATTAATTAAATAATTAATCACCCACTTTGGCAAACGAATTTTGAAACTGCGGGAGGAAGCTCTTACGAAACACCAACGATGCTAGCCTCCGATGAAGAACGATGAAGAACGTCGGTTCCTCAGAGATTGACGGCGCGCCACCAAACCTCTTCCTCGCGGCCCGGAAGGAGACGCCGCTTCTTCCTCGATGCACCATGAAGATGCCTACGATCCTCTTCTCCATGAAGCCATGTACCGCGACATCGACGATTTTCTTCCTTGTTGAGGTAGGGGTTTTGGTTTATATTTCTTTACCTGATTTATACCCTCGGCATGACGTATAATTGTTTGGAGTTTTTTGAACCACTAATGCGGTGGGTGCTGACCAACGAACAAGTCCAAACCCACCTATATTCCGTTCTTGATGTATAGAACATTGGGATACATTGAAATGGGAATAAAATGACGTTTGAAGGCCATCACAGTGAAGAGCGGGTCCCAAGACGACCGCAGGCGCAGACGGGAGCAAGAACGGACAACCGAAATGACTCTGGTGGCCCGCGGACATCTCCAGCGGCACAGGTCATCGGTGTCCAGGTGCGACACCGGCAGGAACCTCTATGGCTGAAGCCGCGGTGGTAGGGGACCTGATCCCGTGGCCGCACGATATATGGAGGAAACGCGATGTCCGCCGCGTCTGTGGAGCGCAAAGGGAGGGGGGCCGCATTCCCCCCTGCTCGGCCACTGGCCGAGCCAGCGCACCCCCCGGTTGGGGCAGGGTGATTCGTGCGGACCGGGCCAAGCTACACCCCATCGGGCCCATCCACGCCCTGCCGAGCCATTCCAGGGGGGGTGGGGGGGGGGGTTGGGCCGGGTCAGACCGGGCCCAGACCCCCCCATTTCGGACTACTTTCGGTCTTTTTCCTATAACATGGGTTGCGAACCTCCGATCGATGCACCGCCAGTTTCTCTGGGATCCTTGGATCGAGAAGGTCATTTCGGTATATTACACTCTAGGTTTAGGAGAACATTGGGTACAGTCGGGTTGGTTCGGACCCGAAACCAACCAGGCCCTTGGAGCGGAAACGCTTATAACATAATGATCGGACGTCCAAATGATGTGCCGTCAGTTATATTGAAATCTTCTTAGTTAGATGGTTCTTTTGACTTACTACTCTTGAGGTTTGGATGTAGCTGGAGTACGATTGAGTTTGTTTTATCTTAAAAATCAATAAGGCCCCTGGAATGAAAAAGCCAATAACTCTCAGACCAGGCGTCCGTTTGAAGCATCGTCCATCGCGTCTGGTTTCTTTTGACGGGATCGAACTTTAGGTTACATCTACTCTGGACTTCGTGATAGTTGATGTATTCAGTCTCTCTCTTTATTGAGGAGAAGACCCTCCCGGAATCGAGCATGTTGTATACGGGAACCCTAGAGCTGGCTGCGAGTGCGATGATGATGACGACACTTGGATCCTCCGTGGGTTCGACCGCGACGACGACTGTACATGGATCCCCCATGGGTTCGGCAGCAACGATGACCGTACTGGAATCCTTCATGGGTTTGATGGCAATTATTACTGTTCTTGTATCTTTTGTGGGTCTGGTAGTATTTGACTATGTACTTATATCCTATGTGGGTCTGACAGAGTAGCTCGTCTTGTATCCTTTGTGGGTCCGAAAACATAGCTGTTCTTGTATCCTATGTGGGTCCGACATCTTATATTTATTAGTGGTTTCATCTGATCATATCTATCGCCTTACAAATTTTATACCTATGTTAGTTGAGTCTTGATTCTCAATCATTATAATTGATGTGGTTGACTTTCTTTCCTGTGTGGATTGGGTTGTTCTTTCCTGTGTGGATTGGGTTGTGCTTTCCTCTGTGGGCTGGGTTGTGCTTGGGCTCGGGAGCTGGAGCTAAACGGTTACTGATGACTTAGGTGTATGTATGGGAATATACCTAAGTAGTGTTTTTGATACTTCGTGATTGTATCTTTCCTTTGTGGTTTATCCTTTGTGGATTCTGAGAGACCTTCGGGGGTCTCGAGGTCCCTACTGAGTATCGTATACTCACCCTTTCACGGGGTATGCCCGCACTATGTTGTGTTTGTTACAGAAGACGAACAACACTGATCGAGGTGCTGGCTTGTGGAGCTGGACATTACCCGGAGGTGGACCACTTGGCGGGACGTACACGGAGCGGACGGTCGGACCCAAGGAGCTGAGGGGACCATTTGTACCCACCCTTCAAGTGGGATTTCCGGAGGACGACTCAGTGATGCTGTTTTACTTCTGTTGTACATTCCTTTCAGTTGTAATATACTTTCAGTTGGGTTTGTATACTGGCCCACTTACTTTTTTATCACTTACCTTGTACACAGTATTACATAGTGTTTACTTCACTTTCATGCTCTGTGGTGTTTGTTTACTCTTTAATGTCAATGTCCTCTCTTCTTTGAAATTTATGCCTTTGGTGCTATTCGCCAGCCTCTGGCGTATGAAAGGCGGGCTTGGGGTAGTCACGACATAGGCCCTGAGGACGGGTTTTGACACATACTTTTGTGATAAGAACCTACATCCCAAACCCATAGTGCCCTTATGCACCATCAACTAGAGAGGAACACATACCAAGGTATAGTTTTCTCCATATATAATACAAATCACATAGTTTTCTTGATATTGAGACACTATAGTGGAATTAATCCAATGTTCTAGTGGTCTCTAATCATATCACATTTTTAGTTATTAATGTATTATTAATTTGGCTAGATCAAATAAGGCATAGGACCCTCCAAATCAACTAATGTACTAGTTCTCATTTTCCAAATTAAATACCCATGATTTCCTTTTTTCTCAAATTCCTTTTCACATTTCTCATTAATCAATATATTCACATACACATGAAAAACATAATTAACCCACATGAAAATACATTTATTTCAAAAAAATTAATCTCAAAAGCAAATCTAACATTGAAACCAGTATTTTCCATCATCAAATACCCATTCAAATCCATATGTACACCAAAACCTTTTCAAAACATTATTTACATCACTTACACAATTTTTTGAACACATTTAAAAAATATAATAGTGAAACTCACTGAAAAATATCCCATTTCCCTTATAAAACCAACTTTAATCACATATGTAGCTCAAAATCATTTTAAAACAAATTCCTCACATTTCACACAATCTATTGAACACATTTATAGTGAATAATAAAGAGTCATACTAGAAACACAGTCAAATTATTTTTGAAATCCGTTATACAACTAATACACACTTCAAAGAACATTGAAAAAACACTAATCACCACACACATAATCCACAAAAACATTTTTGAACAAAGAATCAAAACCCAATTCATCTAATTGTGTAAATTCTTGGAAGCACAAATCAAAATATTGGAAACTTCTGAAATCTGTTGGAAACCCACAACTACACCACATGAGAACACAATAAAAGAATTTTTTAACTTCACATAATTATTTTACCCAGTAAAAATTGATTTAACACTATTTAGGTCAAAAAATATTCTGAATAAATAAGGACCTAATAAAAATGTAATAAAAACCCTATAAGAAAAGAGAAACCAAGAAAAAAAATTCATGTTGATTTTTTGAAGAAAAAACAAAAAAACAATGATTTGGGTTAACAGGGTCCAAGAAGGTGTGGATGATGCTCCTAGGGATAAAAATATTTTATGTCACATTTTAGAGTTGACTTAGGGTAAAAAACAAAGAGAAAAAATTAACAAAAATTTTCAGTTTTTAATAACCTGGATAAGTTGCATGGTTAGCCCCTACGGTTTTCAGAACTGTAGAGCAACCATGTCTGCCTCTCTTTCAACGTGGAACTGGGCCACACAATTTTTATGAGGAGGGTTCATTCCCATGCGGTTGTCCATGAATCCTATATAGATACACTATCCTTGGTTCACATTATTCCATGTGTTGGTTCATGGTTTCACAAAACCATGTGCTAAACATGCAGCACCTGCTTTTGACAGAAATAATTTTTTTTTTTTTAAATATAGGGAAGCCAAATGTCTAAATAAAAGACAATAAAATTAACAAAATAATACCTCAAAATAATATTATAGATGTGAACAATACACATATATATTTTTTCCAAGTGAGGCGGTGATGAAAAATGAATCACATCTCTTTGTTGTGGTAGTAATCTACAAATACACGCGAACAAACATATCATATTTTTCAATGGATGGAATGGTAAAAAAATATTATATATTATATTTATTTAATTTTAATATTGTCATTAATATAATATAATTTCTTTAAATTCATCTTCATTACCATTAATGATAGATAGTGATGGAAAATGAATTATATCAGTTTGAAATGTGGTAGTTTGTCATATGCACGATAATAGTTTCATTTCCCATTAAATTAAATGGGAGATGGACTAAATTAAAGAAATTAACATAATAAAATTTATTAATTTTTTATATAAATATTTTATTATATCACATTTGATAGAATAGTTATGAATATTTTAAAAGAATAAATAAAATTAAAATATTATGTTAAAACTTATACATCTTATTCAAACAAACTCCATTGTCTTACAATACAAGACCTCAAAGGATGGTATTGTGTCTAAAATAATATATCTATGACATGATGAGGGATTTTATTAAGCTATTTTTATAGGTATTGGATAAACTATAATGCTCTGATTGTTTATGTAATGTGGGATAAGAGGTAAACTTTTTTATGTGAGGGAATGGTAAATCCTGAATTTTATTAAACTGTTGAATTTATGAAAATTTATTTTGGTATAAAATTTCAAAGAAAATGATTTATTTCAAATATATAGTGATAATATGTCTATATAATCTAATAAAATAATATCTTGAAACGTTTAGGTGATTTTTTCCCTTATCTCTTTGTTTTACCCCTCATTTATCCCTTTTGAAAATTACCATGTTATCAATGGATTTTACTCTTTAGGGGTCAACAAAGTTACTATAAAAGGAATAATGACACATACATTTTAATTAGTTGATATGATAGACCATATTCCATTTACATAGCCAATAATATTAATTTTATGAATTTTAAATCCTTTAATATCAAATTCTTTATTATAAAACATCAATAATGTTGTTTTTGAAACTATCTAGTTTATTTGGAATTAGAGTCAATAAGATGAAAATAAAAATATGAAATTATATATTTTAAAATAAATAAAAACTTATGATTGATATTAAAATTATTTCTTCATAATCATTCATCTAAAATACATTTTTCCTAGGGTTTAAATATTATTTAATTTTTTCCCTATCTCGTTCACCATCACTATGATAACCTTATATAAGCGCTTAATGATATTTTATAATAAATAAAAAATATAGTTAAATAAAAATAATAAAAATAATTTTTATTCTAAAAATAATTTTTAATATCCTTCCCCTGATTCTTTTTTTCATATGTAATTATATATGATTATTTCAAAATCAAGAGAGTGATATTTTGTATTTTTATATACATAAAATATTAAATAGATCATTTTCAAAGAAATAATTTTATATATGTATATAAATAATAAATTTAGATGATTAAATAAGAAATACACTAATAAAATATGGTAAATTGATTTTTTAGGTATAGTTTAATACATTTTCACATTACCTTTAATCGTAACGGACATCAATAATCCTTTTTATGTGGCTATAAATTTTTTATACAGTTACTATTAAAAAAGTGTAAAATATTTTAAGTAATATTAATTTTTATAATTATAAATATTTAAACCATTTTATCAATTTCAGTTCATACAATTTGTAGAATTTAATTTAAAATAAATCCTACAAAATAGGATAGAAATTTGTATTCCAGAAACAAAAAATCTACTTATCTATTAATATTTTTATAAAAAATCTCCAATGATGGTGATTCTGATTAACATAATTAGATAATTAATAATATAGATGAACATTTTTTCCTTTAAAACATTTTCAAACTAAAATGTGAATTTCTAAATAATTTAATCATAAATAATATTTTTTGTAGAAATAAGATTTTTTTGTTATTCGTTAAAAATGCATTATTTATTTAATCAATAACGTAATATAATAGAATGTGATTAGGATATTATGTTATCAAAAATGAATACCATTTATTAAATATTATTTCTAAATGCGATATAAATTAATTATAATTTTCACTTATAAACAGTTTAAAACAAATGAAAAAGGAATTTTTTTAGAGTAAAATCCCTTTATTAAAAAATAATGGCTAATTTACTATGAATTTTTTAAAAACATTAATGATTATAAACATTGTATATATATATTTAATAATTTATTAACTTATATTTACACCTTTCAATTGAATGGCTATGTAAAAATGGTCATATTTAAATAATACTATTTCACGGTTCAGTTAAGCTTGGTGTTCAGTGTGGTATAAACTATCGAACATAGTGTTACATTAAAATATTATCACAATGTTATAGTAGGAAATTATATTTTTAACTTCATTTAATTTAGATTTATCTTATATTGTATTTAATATACAGTAACCTGGATAAATTTCATAAGATTGGTCCATGTGGGGAAATCCTATGAAAATCATAATTTTGGAGTGAAACTTAGAATTCAACGAAGAGAGGGGAGATCCAATGATATTAAAGGGAGTATGAATTCATAATGGGGGGATCAATTAACATACTACCATTACTTTTTGTTTACACATTTATTCTTCCACTCCTCACATCATCCGTGCACCCATCATGGTCAAGTAGAAGTGGTTTATATAAAGGAGGACATACACCAATAATTATTATGTTATGGATATTCATCCATACTTTGTTCTTCATTGATTTAATTATTTTATGAGAGAAATTGTTATGGGGATATTTGGTTTTTTATAATCAATTTTTCAACATGTTATATAGAATCGTGAATTATGATTTTTCATACCTTTTACATAATGATTATAAAAAATATGTAAATAATGAGAGGGATAAAGGGTGGTGAATTTACAGTTAAATCATAAATGATGAAATAATATCAGGATTATTTATTTATAATGAATAATAATTAATGGGTTGTGATTGAAACATAATCATATAAATTTTAATCTAATAACTACTATAAATGTAAAATATTAACATTATATGGACTCTTGACCTTCTGAGTAATTAACTAGGTAAAAATGAGAGTGGATTCTAAGTAATTGGTGATGTTTATAATTACATTTACTTGTTATTTCAATTTATTGTTAGATAGAGGTTTATTATTAATCCAATTCTCCCATAAAAACCACATATTGATAAACCCCTATTTTCTCTAGTTTATTCCAACTTCACCTATATACTAACTCATAAAATACATTAATGATAAAAACAAAAAAAATAAATTCTTATTCATTTCATAAATTACACACAAAACATGACTTCAATTGAAGTTCAACATTATTTATTTATTATTAAATTAGTAAATAAATTGGATGATCCCTATATTTGAATATGTAAATCACCAGTAATAATATTATTTTTTACATAAAAAATTTGATGTAGTAATTCACATCATTTTTGAGACAGGACGAGTGAGACTGTTATTGTAATTCTATTTCATTAGTTACAAATATAAAAATATAAAAATTATATAACATCCTATCTTATACACATTATTAATAGATTGTTTATATTTCCTAATCATTTTAGGATATTTAATTTTGAAGGAACATTTTAAATGTTTTTAAGACTCTCTATCATTCACTTTGTGATTCTAAGTTGATAAACTAATGGATATATCAATTTGATAAAGAAATTCGGAGAAGATGTAATGGAAAGAGAGGAAAATTGTATAAAAATAGTATATGTCGATATCAAATCAATTTAAATAATTATCAATATTAATTAATTATATTTTTTATTTTTTATTTTCATTAATATAATATTTGTAATTATTTCAAAAAACAATTAAATAAAATAGTTTCATTTTGAATAAATTGAGTTTAATGTATTATATGAATTTATTAAAAAGAATTAATTTCTAAAATTTGGAATATTAATTTTAAAAACGGGATATAATTTTTCAAATAACCGATTAAAAATTATCTTACAGTGATTTTTTTGGAATTTTATAAAAAACATACTTTATGGTTGTATAGTATAAGATACCAATTTTAAAGGAAATTTCCTTTTCATTCAAGTTTTTAAAAATTTAAATTGTATTATATAATTTTTTTAAAGTTTCATTAGTATATTTTTATTACCCAAAACCTAATAAATTTCATTGGAATCAACTTCACAAAATATTTTGGTATATAAATTTATATTTATAAATGCATTTAAGGGAAAATATTTTTTTAGTGAGTTTTGCATGTTTATATTAACATAATTTCTACCACTTCAAGAAATTTAATATAACAAATGGTCTCTATATTTTTAATTATCACATAAAAAAATTTAATGAGTCAACTTTGATTATGGGCCTTTATGAATAGTAACATTAGAGAAAAGAAGATATTTCCATGGAAATAATTTAAATTCCCTAAAAGAGTTCAATATTTCATGGTTTAGTTGAAATGACATAAAAACATTTTCAAATCCTATTAGATGGCCATATTTTGACCAAATCATATCTCTTCTTATGAAATGGTCAATTTTGCCTATTTTTATTTAAAAATAAATTTATATATGTCGATAATTTCAAATATTTCATGTCAGTTCTCTATCCCACTTAGAAAAGTACACTTAATATTATCTCATATCCACAGATAATGTTCCCATAAACTCATATAATACAAACCCAACTCCCTTACTTGATTAAATATCCAGGTTCTAGAGGTCCTACTCTAATCATAATATCATCCTAAGATGTCATTAAGAATAAACCTAAGGGTTTTATCCAAATAAAGGGTATAGTTATTAATCTTGTTTTTTAATTTAAATTATTATATTTACTTATTCAAGAACATCTTAATCATTTTAAAATAATAACAATAGAATACCCCATATATAGTGATGTTATTATTTATTTTTTTAGAGATCAGATTGATGTGATGTCACTGAGAGAGGTAGGGGTGAATCAGTGATAATTTTTAATTTTACTAATTGTTCTTTTTCAATTCAACTTCTATTGTGAGTTAAAGCCTCTATCCAATATTCTTGTATATATCAGTCTCACCAAAAATAATGTTTTAAATTAATTTCATATTACATTGTGATTTATAGCGTTTGTTGCAATGATCTGTACCTTATCTTGTTGGTAATTCCCACAACACATGTTCAAAAATATTATATGTTTATCAATTATAATTGTCAATGTAGATTCAAATTATATATCTCTTGATTACTCATAGTATGTTCTTCATTCTACATCACACATTTTAACCATAATACATGTCTTCATTCTCTTGAATCCACATAAGATATATATTTCATTTTGGATCTAATTGAGAGACTCCTTCTCATTTCTCTGACTAGAATATTTCACATGCTCATGGATTTGAGTGAGAGACTTATGACTTTATTATATGGTGATCCACTATGTGGTGATCTATTGATCTTCCTACATGATCGTATTGGATCTAAATTACTCATGTACCTATTCAAGTACATTTGATAACAACAAATATCATGTGTTGGTCTTTATCAATTAGCTAACCACATGTAATAACTTTATTTCTTAGTGAAACTATGATCAGGATAATTAATACATATATTGATGTCCCATTTCAATAAATTATTATGTTTATCAAATAAATTCTTTAATATTTTATTTCATAATTAACCATTCAAAATTTCAGTCAAGTTATTTTTGTGATATCAAACTATTTAATTCTTGATATTTTAATGGTATTTTGAAGTTATAAAATAAAGCACATATATTTTTTACTTTATATATTTTATTTTATTTTTTGATTCATCTTGTTCAATAATTTTTCTTGATAGTAAATTCTATGTATTCAATATTTATTTACTATTTATTATTTTTTCAATAATATATTCACACAACTCCAGTTCAACTCTAGATGTGTGTGACTATGCATGCATTCTTGAAATGCTCATATCATTCTTCTTGTAAATAGTATCATAAAAAATCACCATTAGACTAACTATATGTATTATTTCTGTGTCACGCAAGAGCTATTTACAAAAAAAACATCATAGTATCACGATCTAACTCATTTAAACTTCACTAAACATAGTGTGGGTAATGAACTATATCATGGTTCTCATAAAATTCTCACAATCATGGTAGGTTACAAGTATCACTCTATCCCATGTTAATTTATAGAACTATTTAATTATAAAAAAAGTGAGAGTGTTAAACACAATTTTACGGACAAAGGATTATCCACTTCTTCATAAAAGTAGTAGCATCATGATTTCTCATCATTTTAATGAAAATTATGATTTAAATGTTCTATTTTCCTTATAAAATAAATATCCTTCCCAATATCATATCATCACACCTTAGCCATGGGTTATAATTATTTTTTAAATATTCTACCAAAAATTCTTCATAGAGTAGTTCCATGTCATAGCTCTGAAAAATATACCATGTTAAAAAATATTATATCTAAACCAAAAAATGCATGTTTCCCAATTATAAATCTTATTTCCTTGCCTCTTTTGTTTTTTGAGTTCATGATGTACTATTCTCAAATAATTTCTATAGAGATCACATGTTTCATTTTTACAAACATTATCAGTATCTACAATGTTTTTCCATTAATCTGAATTCTCAACCATTGAAATATTTTCATGCTTAAAAATGTAGTTTCATGCATGAGGTCATAGCTTTATTTCCCCATCATCAATCCCTCACTCTCTCAAGAATATATCCAATCAATATTCTCTCAAAAATGGAATTCACATAATAAAAATCCATTATACATAACATCATTGATGAGACATGGTAGAATGAATTGGACAAGCCTATTTAAAGTCATGTGACCCTCAAGATCAAATAGTCCAAACACACCATATTGAACATACATGATATTTATATGTCTTTTTTATGAGGATTAATAGTAAATTGATCATTCTATCCCACGTTGATTATCAATTTTTTAGGCTCTCCATGATAATTAAAATCATACTACCACCTATTCGAGCTAACAATGGATGATCATCACCCACATAATTTGCACTGCCTATCACATGGCCCATGACACAGCTTCACTGAACCACTGGAAACTAGTCACATACAATATGAAAGTACTACTAATTCTCTTACGGGCCTACACATGGTCCACTCGTACGTTCCTTATTCTAGTACTTCTATGCTAACTCCAATTCATGGTTGAGAAAGCCACACATAGGTCCATGGATTGAGTAGTCTTATTGATCTAGTATGGTTGAGTACATTTTTAAATTAAACCTCTATAAAATATCATTCCAAATTCCTCATCACCCATAACAAAATTCAAATCTATATATAAAATAATTCATCTTCATATACACTTCCAATTAAAATATTCTTTATAAAAAATGTAAATACATTTCATATGTCTTTTTTTAATTCATCGTGAAATAATAAAATATCCCATTTCATTTTTCAATTCATCTTCTTCTCCATGAAATATAGTAATCAATGTATACTCATTAACACATGTTTTTTACATTAAAGTAACATTTCAAAATAAAACACAGTTCATAAGGAGAATGTAATTACATATCCTTCTTACCTATATCTATTTTTTAACTCTAACACATATTGACCTTTATTGACACTAAATAAAATAGAAGACCATTGGTCTAAAAAAACTCACCATTTTCATTATATTTTAAAATTATTATCACATATTTAGAAGTCAATTATATGAATCAAAACAACCTTATCATTAAATAAAATTAAATAAAAATGATAAATGGTGTTTCATCATCACTTATCCTCGATTAATTGAACCATATTGTTTCATAAGGAAAATCACTAACGGTTATTCAAAATTAATTTTATGTCGGAAAAATATTTTTAAAAAATGAGTTTTATGTAACCAAATCATCAAACACATCCCCAAATAAAACTAATTTGTGTTAGAATCCTCAATATCATAGCAATTCTTCATTTCAGATGATATATGAGCATTTTCTTCAAGTGATATATCGCACATAACATACCAAACACATAAAAACATTTCATGTGCATAAAGTATTACTCTCCCAACATCTCATTATTATCATGATCCTTAAGTCCCTGTTGAGAATTTATTTCACATAATCAATAAAGATGATATTGTGATTAAAATAAAATATATTTATTGTTTCTCCCCTTGAAGGGACAAACACGATTCAACATCAACAAAATAGATATTCTCTATGATAAACTATTATTATCCTCAAATTCCCTACATGTTAGTTTATATAAAAAAATTAAGGGAATAAGGATGGACTTCATGATTCCGTAAAAAACACATTTAGACCGAATGTATCCAAATAATTTTTTACTTCTTCACCTTTTTTACTCCATGTTCTTGTTGAGACATTTTTTTAGTTCTTTCAGAATCACTAATTTATTTTTTAATATCAATTGAAACTTATGATATGGATTTCTATTCAAATTTAGTAAAAAATGTATTTCATTTTTTTATTCTATGATATTCTTCTTTCACACTTCTTGGGACTGTAGGATTATCATAAAATGTTCTCTTCCATGATCAGTTTGTTCATTCTTTATAATTTTGAGGTCATCCTTTTATTGGACATCTCATCAACATTATCGTCATCAATTGACAATACATTTTTTTTGATTTTACATCAAAATCATCTATTCATTCTCTATTTTTTAAAATATTATTTCACAGTTCACTGGTGACATTTTCATTCTTCACTGTCTATCATATCTTAGAATTTAAATTTTGAGGGATCCCTCTGGGTTATCTAACTCCAAATTTCGTAGATGTAGACCCTCTTGACCACATTTTCCAAAAATTGATAGTGAATAATTCAAATTTGTTTTACGTTGATTAATTATATGGTGTCTTAGATACCTGATCCTGTTTTTGAGAATATAATATCATATGTTTTGAATTTCTCTCCCTTAAGTCATGCCTCTTTCTTAGTAGTGACATAATATACCAGCATGAATATGTTTTATGAAAAAGCCTTCCACAACACTAGCAACAGCCTTTGAACCTTGATCTCCAAGTATTATAGTTGTTGTACTCTAAATATTATTGTTTATGTATTTCCATAGATTGGGGTTTTTATTACGAATATAATTCCTTATAGATAAATTTGACTACTACTAATTTTTGGAAGATTTTTTTTTCATTTTTTGTT
The DNA here is from genome assembly GCA_963277665.1 of Viscum album. Lineage (NCBI taxonomy): Eukaryota > Viridiplantae > Streptophyta > Magnoliopsida > Santalales > Viscaceae > Viscum > Viscum album. The sequence goes on from OY728157.1 coordinate 1,102,194,692, forward strand.
TTGGTTTAGGTAGATTCAGTCATGTTTAAAAGACCATAAACCCAATTTCACAAAGACGATGGTTATTTTATTACATTTGAATTATATAAAATCAATCACATCCCAAATGACCCAATAGTATATTATTATTCGTAAAAATATAAATACTTTGATCACTTTTTAAAAAATTAAAACATAAAGTGAAAGAAAGTGTTTTCATCAAAGATATCATTATTTTCCCTAGAAAAACACTTCCTAATAATAATAAAAAAACATCTTAGAATCCTGTGGAAATAAAAATATTAATGGGGTGATCTAAAATTATTTTTCAGGGTATGTGTACAACAGAATCTATCATGAATGAATAAGTGTAATCACTACAGAAAGGTAAATTGCATAAATACATTCCATTTAATTAGTAACTTGACTATGAGGATTTATTTTCAATAAATAAACTGTGATCAAATAATTACATATTAATAATCACATGGGATTGAAACATAACCATGAATATTCTATCTAATCTAATAATCACCTTTTAAATCAATAACTAATCTCATGATGGGGGAATTCATCATGTGGAGAAACATAACCACACAATCAAGTAATCATGCTAAGACACCTCACATAAATGTGTAAGGCATATTTAGAAAACCCAATATAGTTTGTCTAATGAGAACCAAAAATGAATAGAGGGGATTTACTTTCCCCCACGCATCAAATACTAATTAAAATACATTCCATAATTGAACTAAGTGAAGAACAGTCCATAAAGACATTCTTATTGAAAATATAGTATATTAAATGTTAATAAATTCTCCAAACAATAAAATTATTCATAAAAAATTTGAATAATATGTTGAATGGTATCAAAATAGAACATCCTAGTCAAAACTGTCATAATACAACCATATAAATAAAAAGGATAATATTAATAAAAAACATCTCCAAAGTATCATAAGTATAATAATGCAATGATGGTGTTTTGGAATATAAATACAATAAAATTCTATTAAAAAAATTCTTTTTGAAAATATAATTTTTACATTAAAATTAATTTTTTAATTATAAAAGTTTAAATAAATATTGAAAATATTTTTCATAGAAAATAATATTTTAATCTTGTACAATGATCAATAATACATATAGTGGTGATGACAATGTTAAATCCCATACATGTCATACACATTAAAAAAAGATATCTTTCACATTTTGGTAAAATACTAATTTGACCTCTTTAGAAAATAAAAAGAAAATTCCTTTAAAAAAATATATAAATAGTTATACATTGGTAAAAATGTATTCAACAAATAATTTGTATAAATTTTAAATCTTTTTTAACAGAAAGTTGAAAACATGGTTTTAGAATAAAGAGGATTTTCAACCATGGGGAAAAATATAAGATATTATTAATAGAGTTTATCAATATTTTAAATACCAAACAGAGAAATATGATAATGTTACATGAAAAATTAATTAATAAAAAGAGGAGAATAAAATTAAAGGGTTTTATTTGGAAATTTTAAATAATTTCTTTCAATGGAAATTCAAGTAAAAACAATCCTGATTAAAATGATTTTAAAATATAGATATTTTATAACATTGGTAACTTTTTAATCATAACCCTATGAAAGTAATAAAATAAAAATAAACAATAAATACAATTTTTAAATATATATTCATTATATAACATATCAAAAGTGTCAATATATACACTTCACTATATAAATATGTGTTGAATATTACATATGTCTCGCAGAAGTAAAAGTGTCATGAGAAACACATACATTATTCCCAAAATACGTTGTACATGTTCCAAAATCATGTTTAATATATATAATTTTATTAAAAATATATTAAATAAACATAATCATCTATCTCATTATATATATTATTTACTTATAGTCTTTTATCTCCCCTTCATTTTCAATTCTTGGTTAAAATAAATATTTCGGGTGATAATTTCTCCCTTTATTATATATATTTTCACTCAGTAATTTTAGTAATTTCACTCATATCATGGTTACATAAAATAAATAAATTAATCCTTGATATAAATATTATATATTTTAATTATATATTGTTTATATTCTTCTATAGATTCTTGATATAGGAAATGAATCACACTGTTCATTGAGATGGTAGACCATATATATACATGAAAGTCATTTCCATTTTCTCAAATAATGGAATGAAAGTAAAATAAATATGAATTATACTTCAAATAATCATTATTATGTGACACATATAAATAATATTAATAATATTCATCATTATCACCCTCCATGTAAATGAGAGGAAAATATTTCACATCATAGCATGAAGATGGTAGTCCACACGTATGCATGTGTGATGTTATTGTTTTACAAAAAATATTAGAGTGTGAGAATATAGATGTGATATTAAATATAAAGAAGTATATTCTGGTAATTAATAAAAAAATATTCATTAATTTTTACCATAATACCTTCCATGTAATGCATAATCGAAAAACCAATCATATTACTTTGTGTGGTGGTAGCAAGTCATACCGATGAGAAATGTTATTACACCCCCACAAAATGTAAATTATGAAGGTATATTTTGTAACATAATTATAGAATTATAATAATTTCATAAATATAATATAATTATATTAAATCCATAATTATATTCATCCTTAAAAGTTGTTGATGGAATGTTAATTACATCAGTTCGTGAAATGGTAGTCTTTCATTCACCTGATCAATATATTTGTTTCCTATTTGATGTAACTAGAGGTGCGTGTTGGATAAAATATTACAATAATAATATATCATTATTTATTATTAACATGTATTATTGTATTATTATATTTGAATATACTTTTATTGAGTAGTAATAGGAAATATAAAAATTATTCATGTTTAATAATTTGTACATTTCATCATAGATCCTCTTTAGGTTTATACCTAAATCATTATTGAAAGGAATTCCTAATAAAATAAGGATACTATGAGGTTTCAGGGTAAATAATGAATGTATATGGGTTGGTATTGGTTAAACCAAGGTGTTTCATAAGTTTTAATAGGGAGGATAGGTGTGGTATTTTTTAAGTGGGGGAGAGGACAATCATTGAATTTTTAAAGAGATAAAGTGACAACCAATTTTTTATAAGGAAAAAACCTAAATATAGGTCATTAACAACACATATAGGTTATAGAGTCCAAGTATTTTCATAAAATTAGTTTTTTACAAGTTTTTTATCATATTTACCTCTATCATCTTAGTTTAACCACCGATAAACCATTTTTTACCTTAATCATAGTTATTAATTTTATCTCTTTTTCTATTCATTAGGGTTAAGAATTAATTTGACATTATTAGATAATATTAATTATTATGATTCCAAAAATAGAATCCTTTTTCCCAATTATAGTTAACATATGTGGTGGAGTTCAATTCAAAATTAAACCCTTAGACATGGGGAAAAATGGGTTTTCTAAATAAAAACGTACAAATGATTAAAATGTTATAAATTAAAAATAAATATTAAATTGATTATAATGACAAAAAATTGGTAAATGTGTAAATAATTTAACTAATTTTACATTAAAATTAAATTCATGTAAATGTTAACCTTTTATAAAAATTAAATGAAAATGAAGTTGTCAATTAAATTTTTTTTATTTCATTATTCAAAAAAAATTAATTATTTCAGAAGATTATAAAAAAAATCAAAAAAAATTATATATGTATATTTAAGAAATGAGTATTATTTTTCCACATATTTTTTCTATTTCATAAAAATTAATTTTTATTTATGTGACCCAAGAGAAATTAAACCCCCATAAAAAACCATTGTTCAAGACACACATCATAAAACAGGGTTAATAAAACACCTTCTTTACCCAAACAGCTTGAAGAACATATTTTTAATTCATTTTTTTACCATTCCCCTTTTAAGGGTTAAAGGGAAACCGTTTTAAGGCCTTCATGTTCCATCACATTACATAACCTAAATGTCATAGAGGAATTCATCCAGAATATAACTAATTAGAACTACTCTTCCCCATCATCTTCATCATGATGGCAACTCTCCACCTTTAAATGGGTATTCAGTTAGGATTCCTATTTTAAGCACAAGATGGTCCCAATGGAAAGTTTCTTACCATCTCATTCATCCCAATATTATAGCTTCTTATCTAGTTAATTTGATTGCTCTATATTATAATCTAAAGCCTTATCCTTTTATAGTCTTCCTGGTTCGTTAAGAACAAATTCAAGTGGCCCAAAGGCCTTGATATGGCATCCCCCCTTTTTATTGAAAAACATTACAAGAAATTTTACAAATAATGGACATTTAAAGATTAGTATCTTTTAAATTAGGAATATAATACATGACATCATAAAACATTATTCTATTACACATTATAGGATTCATTTAAAGTTCATCCTACAAACTATTACTACATCTCATAACTTGGAGACATACATCAAAGGAAAGGGTGAGCCGAAGGCCCAGTAAGAAAAACAAGTGAAACAGTTTACATGTGAACTAGACCGATATCAATAAAAATATGAGGAATATGATAAAGGGATGATAAAGATGAATATAAAAAAATAGAAACATAACATGAAAATTTTTCTACAATATTTAATTTAAACATTCATGAACATATCATCAAGGTTCATCCTCAAGGTGTCGTAAAAATTATCAAGTTTATTTATCAAGGTATTGTAAAACATTTAAACTCTAGTGATCAAAATTTTTAACCAATGCATTGGATTGATATTTCAGTAAACCCTTAATAAACTTTTATTTTCATGTAAGCCACATAGATCATAATCATACCTTTCATAAATAACTCAAAGAGAATAAAATAAATGGGTTTCATATCAAAATCATTACATTTAAAAAGTGGTTAAAAACAAGTTCATTATTCAATTTATAACCCATTGAAAGGGAATGAGGGTTTTATGTATGTAAATTCTAAAATAAAATATATTAATTTTATGTATATATCAATACCACAATAAATGAAATAAGTTATGGTTTTCAAATAAATAAAATAATATTATTATTTGAGAAAAAGATAGGGAGATTTTGAAACGAACTTTCTATAGCATAACGGCTACACAACTTGGTTTTAGAAAACATTAAAAAGATACAGGACAAGGGTTATAAACTCATAAGTAACTCATAATATAGTATAGAGATAGAAAAAAACATAAATAAGACAACTTTTTGGATAGTTTAATTATATACCACAAAGAAATAAAACATGACAGAAAAGAGAAAATGAAATTTCTTTTACAAAAATTCAGCAACCTAACAACATCACATAAAAATTTAGAAAATAAGTTAATGAGAGAGGAAAGGGTATATCATCATTTTTACATAACATGGAAATCAATAAGAATATTTAAGAACATATCCTCACATAATAAAATGGAAACTATAAGTTATAACATAACGGAAGTCCTGACAAAAAGTGGAGGGTGAAAGTTTCCCTTGCACTGAAGACTATCGTCAAAAACATGACGGTTGTGACTATGGGGGGATTGAGGTAGTATTGCAAGGACTCCCTGAGAGGTGAAAATAAATTATCTTGATTTATGAAGAATTTATAATTAGTGTAATGATGGAACGGGTTGGTATTTATCACAAAAATGAGGGAATATTTTATTAATTTTGAAGGGACACCTCATTAGTGGTATTTGAAAACCCATGGGCTTTCCCATGGTATTCACCCATGGTATGGGACACATGGGACACCTCGTAACATGTCATTTTGTACAAAAGTATACTACAATTATTACATCACTATTACATCTTTAAAGATGTCATTAAACACACCAAAACACATAACTATATTTTTACTATTCACAGAAAACCATTAAATTTTATAAAAATCTCATAAATTCACAATGACCTAATATGGATTCATTGAATTAAAAATTGAAATCCATTTTTTGAAAATATTCTTACATTAATTTTTAAATAAATTTATAATTTATTATCGATAAATTTACTTTAAAAATATAAATCTTTTTATAAGTCCTTGAGAAATTTATCAAGGTCCCATAAAATTAACTTATAACCATAAGAAAATAATGTAAAAATTTATGATTACATTTTAGGAAAATAAATTTATATTTTAAATTATTAAATTAATCATAAAATTGTAATTAAATTTTTTATGACATATAAAAATACCAATACTTACACTATGATTGTTTTTTTCACTTATATGAAGTCTAAATTGTATTTATATATCTATGGGTGGAGTGATTATTTTTCAGAATATTTACTGTTCATCACTATTCATCACTATTAGTCACTATTCATAAAGGTATGTTACTATTCATAAGGGTCTGTTACTGTTCATAAAAAAATATGTTAATCATATCAGAATCTATATATCTTACAGAATGCAACCGTGTGTGTCTGTTTCTTAAAAATTATTTCACAGAAAAAATTATTTAATAATAAAATATTATTTAATATTCATTGAAAACCAATATTCATAGAATAATATTCATCAAAAAATTAAACCTCTTAAGGAACTACTAAAAACTCACCCACATTTAATTTTTACATACAGAATTCAAAAATTATTTTCTCATGAAATAAAATTCTTTTCTATGTGCTTCTATTGTAAAACATAGTAAAATGTTATTTGGAGAAAAGATATCCCTAAATAAAAGTACTTTTTTGGGTCGATACACTAGAGGAAGCATGAAGGTCGTAAGGTGGTCTCAAGGCAGTGAGATGACCGAAAAACCATTTTAGCCTAAATGTTATTTGTGGCTTGAAGGCCTTGAAGGACCCTCTTTATAAGAGATAAAGTGAATTAAAAATTTCATCTATAGTAACACATAACATTGTTTCCATAAAGGATAACATTAGTGGTAATTAATGGTATGGATATAGAATTAAAGATTAAATAGTTATAGTGATTATTAGATACTATTTATCATAAAAAGATAATGATCAATAGAAATTTAAAGAACTCAAAAACCAAAATCTATTGTGATTTAAATTACAATTTAATTAATCCGATATTAAGTTTATATGAAAATTATTTTACAAGACTCATTTCATTGTGTAGAAGAATTATTTATTTCTCAAAAAATACAAGGAACGGTATTAACCTAATGTCTTTATACTTCATAAGAACAATTTCATCCTCCATCCATTCTTCAATAAATTTCTACATCATCTATTACTCCAATAAATTAATATATATAAAATTAAATTTCTTCCAAATGCACTAAAATTAACTTTTAACAGTTCTTAAGATCCATAAAAGGGTGAAGTGTCATTCCCCTACCTTTAAATACTTTCCAAATCAAATATGGTTGTTACAAGTTATATAATAAATTAATATCTAAATCTTAATAGTTACACTACTTGATTAACAATAATATTTATCCATCAAATTTTTGAATTAAAAATAATGTCATATTATCCAAAACATTACCCAGGCTAGTGGTGGGTGCATCTCCCTTGTCACCCTTCAGTTGTATGTTCAAGCCTAATGGCCTTTCCGGATGTGATGGGTTTTCACCAAAAATTTAGTTTATATTTTTTCCAAACCATTATTAATATAATTCCTATAAGGTTTATAAATTGTAATAACCCATTATTAGTTTAACATCAGAGGTAGGATAAACCTTAAATTCCACTAATTACTCGATAAAAAGAACTTTATCATTATTACCTCAATATCTGGAATATAGTAATGTTTATCTACCCTCAATCATGTGTTTTCTATGAATTTCATCTTTTCACTGTATCCATTTACCTGGCCACTAATACCATTCAAAATATACACTAAAATCCATAAGTAAACAGTAATCCAAGAAAATTATTATACTTAACATAATTATTATAATCTAAATGTCATTGATAAAATATTACTATGACATGATTCGTGAATCCAAAAATAGGCTCATTAATAATCACACTTCATCTTTAGTTATATAATGATCTTGACCATGATCCCTTAGCTTCTTTTGAGGTATATTCCTTGGATTCTTGTAGAATTCATCCGTGAAATGCCCCATATTTTTACAGTTTAATCATTTCACATTAGAATATTATTTATTTCCCTTAAAATCACATTTATGGAGTTCATTATATTCACCCTTGTAGAAAACTCTCATTTCCTTAGAGTAATTACCATAGTTTTTCAATCCAAAATTAACACGTGGGGGAAAATCCTTCATTCCCTTCATCCATTTATCTATATTTTCTTATTTCATACTTTTCATCTCATTCTTCCCTTTGAAGCAACATGACCTAGATAATTCTTCCTCTTTCTTTATTCCACAAGAAAATATTGCCTCTTATTATGAGAATATTTGGGATACCAGTTCCCACCAATATATGGGATTAATCCCATTAATGATATGGAAAATAATTCTCTTTTGATTCTGTACATAGTATGTAGAATGAATTTGTAAACTCATAATGTTTTATTTTGACATATAATCATTTTCATATTCCCTTACTATTAGACATATGAATTTTAACTCTATATTTTCTCATTTAATGTGATGAAAATAAATTTCCAACAAAATTGCCTTAAAATCCAACTAGTATATTTTTTCTATTTCTTTATCATTGTTATTTTTTGGAAATCGTGGTAACCATTGATCCACATCTCTTGAGAGATGATAAACCTCCATGAAAAAATTATCCCTTCAATTGTTCCCTAGAGTGAGGAATATCTCCACTTATGAATTTATCAATTTCTCATCTAAAAATTGATTTTTATTCCAATTGAATCATGGAGTATGTTGATGTATAATTTTTTATATCATGGTTAAGCTATGTGGTGGATTAGTAAAATGATCCATACATGAAAATTTATTTCTCTAAATTATATTTAGTTGCTATAATATGGTTATAATATAATAGGTTCTAGCTATAGCTCTTTTTTCTACTTCATTATCTTTCCTAGAAAGGAAATCCTTATATGGGGAATGCGAATTGATATAGTTTACATTTATTATAATAGGATCAATTTCAAAACAATGATATATTTTATATTAGATGATAAAATTATGAAACATAATGTATAATCCAAAACTATTGAAATACATAACATAAATAGAGAATTTTATGTATAGGTAATATATTAATCACAATGATGATTTCTTTGGGGATATTTTTAAATAAAAAATATATTTAATTCCGTAATAATGGGTTGTAATGAAAATTTAAATTATGTAAAGCATATCCTATGGTAATTTTAAACCAGGTGTGATGTAAGGCCAATTATTGTGTACATAGAAATTCTCAAGTCAAACAAGATATTGATTTTTTAGTGTTATTACCCATAGTTACATCTTTCCCAGAACAATGTCCACTATTAGTATCAAGAAGTGGATCTATTTCTGGGTAAGTCACATAATCTCTTCCTCACAAAAAAATTGCATTTTCTTCAATACTTCTCATCAAATTCAATCTAACTCTAATGTTAAATAATTAACCTCTCCTTCAATCTAGTTCCAATTTTTTATACTAAAATTCCTATAATATTAACATTAATGTTCTATAACACATTTTCATAGTGTTGGTGGTTACATTATGACATGGGCATAACATAAAAATAATCACATACCAATGGAAAGAATAGTATATTAGTTTTGGAAACAGGATACGTACTTGAAACCCATTTTACAAGGAAAATCATAAAGTAAAGAAATGGTTTTTCTTCAAGTGAAACATTATTTCCTATAGAATAATCTAAAATATCAATAATTTAATACATTTTGGAATCCAAGTAAATGAAATATAACTATGAATAAATTTATAATGACTAGTAAGGGAAAACTTATATAAGAATATATCATTAATAAATATTCATAATCAATATGGAATTATAAATAAGTAAAATACATTCCAGTTAATCAATAAATTGAACATGAAGAATAATGTGGAACTAATAATTGATGATCAACTAATTCAATATAAATTATTACATGTTTTTGAAACATAATCATTAATATTATAACTAATCAAAAAATCACATGGAGGATCACTACATAATTCAATAATGGTGAAATAAAAAATTATCAGTACAAGAAATATGTGATTATCTAGTGCTCGAATTTATCAGTGCTAGTATAAAGTTATTATAAAGGCTCCATTTATCAAATCTATATAATGGTCTAAAAAGGACATTTATCTAGGATTTTTTTTTGCACTGAAAAAGGGGGTCTATATCATCTCTAAAAAAGTGTTGATAAAGAGATTCTCTTTATCAGCGTCACTAGAAAATAATGATAAAGGGGACACTTTAGCTTTACTAAAAAGAAAAGTGAATATGAATGGGGTATTTATTAGAAAAACTAAAGAATAATTGACAAAGGGATCACATTTTCATGTCTAATTAAAAGGGCATAAAGAAGGGGTCCCTTTATTAGTGCCAATAAAAAAGGGCTAAAAAAGGGGACCCTAAATAAATGCATATAAAATAGTACTAATAAAGGCCCCAATTTATCATCATTTGTTTTCTAGTGGTTCTAAAGTTTATGATTTATAATAATATAATATTTTAATAAAAAAGTTATTTTTATATTTTTATATTTATATTGATATAAATTAATATATTTTTCTAAATATGATTTAAATATGGCTAAATATGAATTTAAACATAATATATAATATAATTAGTTAGAATGACTTATAATATAATTATAAAATATTATTAATTAATAATTGTCTAATTATTATTGAGTAATAGTTATTTAATAACAATTGGATGATATAAAAATTAAATTAATTATTGAACAATATAAGATAAGTTGAAAACAAGGCTTGAACATCAAATGACCATAATTTCTTATTGATGTATCCATTTTGGATTTAACTATAGTGGAACTTTCCTTTTACAAATATTATTACATCATTTTAAACATAACTAACAATCAATAACAATCGAGGAATAATTATGTTTATTTTCTTTTGTATATTGGGTACATAATTAAACATATTCAAATAAAAATAAAAACAATATTTTATTTAATCTTCAAAATGAGATCCTAAGTTCATTTGAGTCCATACAACAGAATAGGATGACCTAGTAAATACATGAACAAATGGGTGGGCTTAAAATCCATGTTATGGAACATGAATATGAATAAATCATATCACATCGGTTATGAGGAATAACACAATCAAATAAAAAGGAATGGGACATGAATAATCTTATGGAAGAATAACATATAGAACATTGGATCATGTATTCATGGAATCATATAAACTTTTAATCAACAAATAACATGAAATAATAGTGATTCAATGATAACATCCATGATAATTGCACATAGAGTACCATGGGTGAAGGCTAAACGCATAAACCATTTCACATAGAAGACCGGGTCTTATAAATGAATTAGGTTTACTCAAAATCCCATCATGACATCTAATGAGAATAAAATTACCTAATTCATAAGAGTGATATCTGGGATAACCCATAATAACATGTTTATTCATATGTTTTACTCATGAAGAATCAATCATAAGTAAAAAATATAAGGGTTTCCCATGGAAAAAATGAGTTTTATAATCATGTCATAAGGCATAAATAATTGGCGTATCATATTTATGTCCATAAAACAATGGATTTAAAACATACATGGACATTTTTATGAAATAATAGTTCTATATAAAAATAAATTACGTTCAAATTAATTGAAAATATGACAATAGTGTTTATAAAACCTTAGAAATGATCCTCTTTTGTGATGTTTAATGGAAGATATCTAAGAGCCTTTAAATAACAAAAAATAATAATTGTTTAAAGAAAACCAAAAAATCAACCAACATAGTTTTTCGTGATAAAAAATTTTATTTTTAAAAAACATTTTTTGTATCAATTAGATTATAGAGTGTAATTAAAAATGGTTAAAAATTCGAATATCCCTCTAAATTGATTTTTCATATCGATAGAAATTGTGATCAGAACCATATAAAACATGTATCACCCATAAAAAGAAAGAATAATTTAGGTAGTAATATACGGTTTTAAAATAAACATATAATTTAGGAATATTACAATGTATTAATTATGAATTACACTATGGTAATGAGAGAGAATGTGAAACCTAGTGGAAAATGGTGGTTTAGATAGAACCCCTTAACTTTTATTCTAATGTTTTCTGAACATGCTTTTAGTATCCTTGATTTTAAAATTATATGCATTAATAATTTAGGTCAAGAAATATTAAATACATATTATATATATATAATTTTATTATTTTCATTTATATAGTTTTTGATGGCTTAAACGATTCAATTTCACCATTCGAAAGTGCTCAATTCCTTGGTTTTCATGATCAGTTTACCAGTATACATATATTGAAGATCATGAAAAATGAAAACAGTTTTATAAAGTTGGATTTATAAGTTATTAATGAAAATAAATATTTTAAATGGTCTTATGTATCATATTTTTCTAGATATAGGAATGATTTGTTAGATAAAATACCAATACTAATCGTATTGATTAATTTGGTGGTTTTTTGATCAATATGAACTAGTTTTGTTATATTCTAAAATATTATGTTTACATGTTAGTTAGAAAAGATAAAATAGGTAATAAAATAAATTTTAAATTCCTATGCATCCACTATAAAGGTTTTATTATGGGCCTTGATGTTTCTATTAATAAAATTAAAAATCCTCATCTATGAAGGTGGTTAATCGACATCTCAGAGATGATGTTTTTATTTTTAAAACAAAAGGTATAGAGATGATAATTGATGGTGGATATACCACTAACATAATAAAATTAGATTATATAAAATGAATTTTATTTATCAAGAAAAACTGGGATAGATATGTGAGTATATGATAGGAAATGAAAAGAAATTGAAAAGTAATTAAAATTAAATGAAAGGGGATTTTACCTCTTGAACTTATTCTCCTTGATAACCTTATTAAGGCTCATGGGAATGATATTTTATTAATACATGAAAAAAAAGAATATAATTAATATTTTTGGGAGAGGAATTAGGTATAATCTAATAAATATTCAGGGCTATAGTGCTGTGAGGAGAAAAGCATGTGAGGTAAGGTATTTATAGTGTGAGGAGAGGAGTGTTTTTGATTTTCCTATTCATTCGTTTATTATTTTGGTTCATGAATATCAATAGCATGACTTCATAAGACATTATAAAGTAACTAGTTCTCTTGATTTAAAAAATGGTTATAAATAATTCATACCTCATCCATGACTCAAGAATTCCATTATTTAGCTTATACCATATATTATCATATTTCATTATTCAACAAAAATTTATCATTTTTATATAAATACCAAAAAATTCACCACAACCATTTTTTTAGTGACTTCAAAAAATAAAATCCATTTTATAATAATAATGTTGTGAATATTTGATATTTAATTTTTAATTAAAATCATTATTTTTTAAAAAAATAACTATTCCAAAATTATAACTGATTTTATAAAACATTGGTAAATTAATTATGGTCTCCCAAAATTATCTTGTAACTATATGGGAAAAAATAATAATTTGAAAACTATTTCATGGAAAAATAATATTTTTAATCCTTGTGTTGATTTAAAATTTTTAAATAAACATTTTGATTCCATAAAAATATAATAATTAATTTATAATTTTGAAAACACTTATTTAATACTAGAAGATATTAATATATCATATATTCATTTCATAGATAACAAAATTGTATTTATAATTTCATAGGTGAGGCTACAATTTTATTGGCCTATTTAATACTCTTAATAGTCACAATACTATTCTGAATGTCAAGTTAATATCCTATTCATTAAGTTCATTAATTTATATAAATACCACTTATTTCATCCATTCTTTATTTATGAAGTTCACATTCTATTCTCTATACGATGATTATGTGATTTATACTATATAAAATATTTATAATAATTGAAATTTCTTTGATAAAATCTTGTGTCATTACATTTTTCCTTCGTATACAACTTCCTCGTGAAAATATCATTTTAAAAACTATGTGGGAAAAAGTGAGTGTACTTCTCCTTCCTTGCTTAATCTAATTCCCATGTTTCATCTTCATAAATATGGTTCTTCCATAGTACTTTGACCATGTGAGTACTCATGTTTCCTCAAAATTTATCTTTATCATTCATGATATTCATAGGTTTCTCTTCATATGATATATCATTCTCTAATTTTACCAAATATAGATTCAGTACATTTGGGGGATATGATATGTTCTCCCTCAAGAGGTATACAAGGAATACATCATGAACATGAGACATGGTATGGGGAAGTGTTATTCATTAGGCCACAAATCCAACACAATCATATATCTCAAAGGGATTGGTGTACCTAGGACATAGATTTTATTTCATCTCAAATCTCATGATCTTCTTCCATGGATATATGTGTGGAATACCATGTCTCCAACCTTAAATTCTAGGTCCCATCAACGATTGTCCGCATAGCTTTTCTACCATCATTGGGCAGCCCAAATATGCTATAAAATGGTTTTCACCCATTCTTCCATTTCTTAGACCATTTTAGGCCCTAGTAGCTTCTATTCACCAACTTAATCCCAACATGATAGTGTTCTTCGTATTTTTCCATAATGGGAATCATGTGGATCCATTTGGCTAATTGAGTGGAAAATATAATTATAATAGAACTTGAACAGAATTAGATGATAGTCACATCCTTCGTTGATGTCCATAGAACATCCACTCAATATTTCTTCTAGTGTTTTAATTGCCCACTCATATTTTCTACCATTCTATGTATGGTAATCCTTACTATAGCGTAGCTCAATATATAGAGCATATTGGAGAAGTTACCAAAATATAAATGTAAATATCAGAAATTAATCAGATACAATAGATGAGGATACTTCATCTATAATCACAACGTTTTTTATGTTTAATATTTTAATATTATTGAGTGATAAACCCTCTTAGATTTAGATAAATCAATTTGTATTTATATGATGGTCCACAATGATTCATATTGAAATATTTCATATAGATATCTTTTGATATCTAGTTAAAATGTCTATAGTGAATTTTCCCACTTCCACAATGGTTTTTTTAATGGTTCAATCATTCCATTATTAATTTTTCCCATTCATCCTTAACATGGTATCAAACTAGAAAATTTGATGTATATTCAATGTGATCTTTATTCATATTTTCTAAACAATAGTGAGACTTCAAATCATGATACCTATTTTTGTTTCCTGGGTTAATAGATAATTTCTATTTATGTGTATCATTTAGAATCTCTTTCCTTGTCATTGGATTATAGGGTACATATAATCATGACCCAAAACATACAAATCATTCCTCATCATTTTCTAACTCAAGGAATTTCCCACTTCTAATCGCTTCAATATTTTTATAAATTCCATCATCATTTATTTATGATTCAATTATTTTCTCCATAAGGGATGGTTGAGAAATAATTTGAGAATGTATTAGTGATAATACTTCCTTAATGATTCACATTTCTATCCTTCGAAGGTCTAAGAAGATTGGACCCTTTTCAGTTATCATCATTGATATTGTTTTTATGATCTATTATACATAGAGCACCTTCCACATAATATGATTTTCTCGGAAGGTACTGGATTGAGCATTCATAATACTTGTTGATATCTAACTATCATATCTATCATATACAAAGTCCCTTCATTGTGAATATATATTTGAGTATCTTATGATATGTATGTATCTCACACTTCTACCCTTATAGATAAGGCTATAGGATTTTCAATGAAAAGAACACATTAGCCCACTCCAGATCACACAAGGGATAATTTTTCTCATGAATTATCAACTTATTGAAGTCATATGTTATTAATTTATTATTTATATTAATATAAATCTTAGTATTTTCTTTTAAAAATCACTTTATACCACAAAGAGTTCCTCAATTCATAGAAATGTATGTATTGGTGTAGTGATAAGCCTCCTTCTAAACTATTTGAAGTAGTCTTCAAAATTTATAGTCGAGATAAACATTATTCCCTTATAAGTCCATTTGGTTAATGGGTTTGAAAATAATGAGAAGTTATTCAAAAAAAGTGGTAATACCTAGAAAGCCCTAGAAAACTATAGATATCCATTACAGATGTTGGCAAGGGCAACTCATCAACTTCCTCTATCATGGAAGGGTCCAAAGATAATCCTTTTTGGTTGACAATGTTCCCAAATAATGATACTTCCTCCACCAAAAACTCATAATTACAACAATTTTTATAAATTCTACCACTTAGAAAAGTTTTTAGAACACAATTCAAGTGACCGTCCTTTATTTTAGAGTATATCATAACATTATAAAGAATTATAAATAATGTTCTTTCGAGGAAATCTATAAAGACACTATTAATTAAGTCCATGAAAATTGATGGATCATTAGTGAGTCTGAAGGGAATCACTATGAACTCATAGTGCCTATACCACATTCAAAAGGTAGATTTGGGAATATCTTCATTCTTCCCCATCATTTGTGATGTCCCAACTGAAGGGACTCCATAGAGATATACGTATCCCAACATTGTCGATCGAACATGTCATACATCCATTGAAGGGGATACTTGTTCTTAAAATTAATTTTGTTGATATTAGGAAAATCAATATGGTGGTTTATTAAACAATAATTATTCATGAAAATGAGGATTGAGGATTGCTATAATGAAACACTCATTTATATAAAATGCTTCACCAGATTCTCCTCTAACTACTTTTTTAAATCTTTTATTACAAAAGTGTCCATCTAAAAAGGTTTATTTGATATAGAAAGACATCTATGAAAAATTTCAATTGAGAACTCAACCATTTTATCTATATGAAGACCAATAAATTGATGGGAGAATAGATCATTATAGTCCTTCATGATGAGCATGTATTTTTTCCTGATTATCACCTTTGTCTCAATCATTTGGGCATAATTTTGTTTCTCATAAAGTAATAATATCCACAATTGAGATGGTGATTCTAAAAGAGATTCATCCTCATCAAAATTGAATATAATTAGAGGATTCCTTGGGATGTGAGGAGTGATAACCCATTCCCAACAGTCGATATTGACTTTGTATAATGATAGATATTCCATTCCCAACATAGCATCAAACTCCACCAAAGTATGTGAAATGATATTTTTTGGGAGGCTTAGTCCACTAAAAGTAACTAGTGAGGTGTAATTTTCCTGAAATTCCATATAATTTTTTTTAATTATATGGTATTATTTTTATACCGTTAAATCTAACGGTGTATGATTGTGAGGTCTGGAGTGCCCGGAATGATCCGTCGATGTTTTCTTACGCTTTAATTAGCGCCCATAAGTAGTTTTTCTAAAAAACTGGAATAACTCTTAAACGGTTTCCTAGATCAGAAATCTGAGGGCATCGTTGCGTTCATAAAAGTGGGTTTACCTTACACGTGACTTAATTTTGGTCGGCACATGCCTCTTGGGAGAAAACCCAAAAATTGCATAATCGTAAATAAAATAACTAAATAAATTATTTTATTTTTAAAATACATATAACATATAAATGGTAACTCGGATTGAAAATCTGAGACCGTCATTAAACAAGTGAGGGTATACTCTCTTTAGTAAGATACAAACATTGGTTGGCGTAGGGCACCATTTAAAGTTAGTTTTTGTCCATAAATAAAATAATTATGTGACAATTATTTTATTGAAAACCCCATAACTTTTAAATAGTAACTCGGATTGGAAATCCGAGAGTACCATTGGGTTTGATGGGGCGTTCTTCACTTAGGCAGAGCCTAACCTTGACTGGTGCTGGTCGAGGGTGACCGTAAATAATTTTCCGAACTTTTTTTCTTGTACGTTCAGCAAATGCTCAAGCGACATTTTGTAACTTTTTAACAGATGCTCAGAATTGAAATCTGAGGACACCATTGAACATTCCGTGCCGATATTCAAATCAGGAGACAATCACCTCGATCGTAGTTGGTTGAGGGTGAAACATAGTTTTCATGTTTTTCATGGAAATAAAAATAAAATAATGAACTACTTTTTATTTTATTTTTATCCTTCCAATTGAATGATTGGGGGTGGCGACCACCAGAACCCCTCTTTAATGTGGTGAAGTCCCCTGGAACACTCAAATTTAATTGCACCAATGTATGTTAAATGTATTTTTCATTCAAATACTAAGTAACAGTGTCCTTGGAATTTAGGAAGGTTCCTATTAATTGAACCTTCATAAATTCCACAATCGTTACTTACCCTTACCCTCTCCTATTTAAATGGAGGTTGGGGGGGGATTTGCATGGCTTCACCAAGAGACAAAGCTCTAGTAAAGTGTCGTGACGCCCAACACTTGAGTATGGAGCTGGTTCCGGTGGGTGGTGACTAGCGACCCTAAACCACAAACCAAAGACCGATGATCGAGCAGTGTCGTTGGAGGCTTGTTGCGGGGATGATGAATGCCAACACTTCCTCAAATGCCGATTATCTCCAACGAACTTGAGGTAGGGTTTTTTATTTGTATACCCCTTACCTCATTCTTGACGTACTTCCTGATTCAAAATTAAAAAAACTGCTTGTTATCATACTAACGCAGAGAGAGAGAGTTCCAAACGAACACAGCTCGGCCTTTATACATCCTTTGTGAGTATTGATGGGCTTGAAATGATGGAGACAACTTGAAACAAGTGCGTAGATCTTTAATGTGAAGAACAGGCCACTAGGGCATGTCTGGTGACCCGAGGAACGTCACTGGTGGGGCGCGGGAATGGCGGTCGGCACTCCGTCCGACCACAACCAAGGTGGCAGCGTGACCGTGCCGCCAGATAATGGTCACGGACTATTGGCCATGAAGGAGAAAAGGTGGCGACTGGCAAAGCAAAGTGTCGGTGGCGTGCTTCCGCGCAGCCCAGTGGAGAAGATTCATGGCCTTGAGCCGCGACAGTGAGGAAAGTGATGTCGGCATGCTGTCGGCTGCCGGTGAAGGTGAAGCATGAAAATGCACTATGTAGAGGAAGGCTGGCCAATTGGCCAGCCCCGACATTATGAGCCACCACGGACCGCCGCTCCCTGGGCCGCCCAGCAGGCCGATCCGCGCCAACTGGCCTAGTCGTGCCCAGGAGTCGTGCCAGACCCTGCAGGTCAGGCTGGTCCCAGCGCTTCAGGCTAGACCCAGGGCCATACCCTGGGTCGGGTTGGGTCGACCCTAACCATATTGGTTCGGCCCATTCTAGGACGGGCTAGGCGAGTCCGACCAGGTCGGACTGGACCCAGACCCATTGTGGCCCTTTTCGCTCATTCGTCAATATCTTGAGCTACGGGTGTCCATTTTATGGACCATCTGTAGAGCCGGAAACCTTGGACTGAGACTATCATTTTGGTATAATCCACTTTAGATTTGTATAATGTTGGAGTATGGCTGGGTTGGATCGAACCTCGAATCAAACCAGGCCCTCAGAGGAGAAATGCTAATAACTTACATATCGGGAAACCAATTGACTCACCGTCTGTTATGCTGGATCCATTTTGACGTGACATTCCATTGGATACTTTTTTGTGGGACATTGTGGTAGTTGGAGTATCAAACTGTTGGTTGAAGAGCAGACCCTCCTGGAATCAAGCGATCATAGTGCGGGAACCCGGTGGATGACAGTACATGAAGGAAGAACATTTATTCTGGGTGGGTCAACATCTATTAGATCATGTGTGGTTCAGTGCTAAATGATCTTGTGTGGGTCAGTGCATATCGATCATGTGTGGGTCAGATCCTCTGTGGGTCATTGCTCACCAATCCTATGTATGTCTGCGCATATTGATCTTGTGTGGGTCATATCCTATGAGGGTCAGTGGGCGTTAGTTTCCTATCAATCTTGTATGGGTCATAAATAGTGCTACAAAAAATAATAATATAATCTAGCCTTCGACTAATCATCTGTACTTCTTTACTGAAGTTATACATAGTCTAAGAAGAGTCATTTCCTTCGTGGTGATACCTTTGTGGTATTCTTCTGTGTGGCATACCTATGTGGTACATTCCTTTGTGGTGGTTCCTTGGTGTTATTCTTCTGTGTGGCGTACTAGTGAGGTAATTTCCTTCGTGGTGATACCTTGGTGGTATTATTCTCTTTGGAAAACATGTGTGGTACTTGCCTTCGTGGTGATACCTTTTTGGTATTATTCTGTGTGGCGTACCAATGTGGTACTTTCCTTCATGGTGAACCCTTTGTGGTATTCTTCTGTGTGGCGTTACCTTTGTGGTACTTACCTTTGTGGTGTTAACTTTTTGGTATTCCTTATTTTTTAGAACAGTTGAGCTTTGGGATTTTGAGATGGACCTTGTGTTTCCTCATGAATGAGATGGGTATACTTGACAACTTAGGTATATGTGTGGGTATATACCTTAGTAGGGTTGATATATGTTTACATGATTTTGGTTTATCCTTTTGGGATTTTTTGAGTCCATGAGGGTCTATGAGTCCCTTCTAAGTATAGTTATACTCACCCCTGCACGGGCTATGCCTGCACCATGTTGTGTTTGGTGCAGACGATGGAAACCGCTGACTGAGGATGAGTGTACCAGGACTGGAGGTAGCTCAAAGGTGGAAATTAGATGAGGCATACCGCAGAGATGACTGTTCGAGATCTGTACTAACCCTTCAGGTAGGATCCTTGGTAAGTGTTCACAAGAGAAGTTTTAGTTTACTTGTAATTTTCAATTTCCTTATACTTTCCAATTGGGATGGTATTCTGGCCCCTTTTTCATACTGTACACGTTCTTTTTACTATAAAGATTACTTGTGTTCATATCTTTAGTGTGCTTTGATGCGTGCGTTTGTAGGTTGTAAAGGTAATGTATTCCTAGTTTTAGGGAATATTCCTTTAGGTGCTAGTTGCCCGACCCTGGCCTATGGAAGGCGGGCTTTGGGTAGTCACGGCTTGGGCCCTGGGGGATGGGTCATGACAAATTGGTATTAGAGGGGTCGGTTCTACCATAGAACATTGAACTCTGATATTTTTCATATAAATTGTGTTAAGTACATTGAGTGTGGTTATCATTTTAATGAATCAAGTGTTGGTGTGGTGGTCGACGTATCCATACACCAGGACCCTGACTTCTGATTTCTAACTCAGTGCACAAAAATACTGATTTCATTTGTGTTTTGAAATGTTTTCTTGTGTTTTCTTTAGTTGACTCTCCGGGTATAACATAATTATTGTGGCACACCTGCTTCTTATCAGGATGTCGCCGCATAGACAGCCATCTAGGATTCCCGTGAGAGTACATGTTGATGGCCCACCGAGCAACGATGCTCCGGTGCATGGCCCTCTTACTATGTTGGCACCTTCGGGTGGTGTACCAGTAGAACTACCACTCGTTGGGTAGAAGATACCACTAGCCTTACTAGTGGATGGTGCACGCCGAATGAGCATGTTGTACGAGTTCCAGTAGCAGAGGCCTCCGAGGTTTTGAGGCGATACATATTCCCACACAGCTGAGGGCTTGCTGGAGGTAGTTTCTAGAGTTTTTTTCCTAGTTGAGACACCTGTAGAGCATATAGTGATCTTAACTACTAGAAATTTTTAGTGAGTGACTACGAGGATGGTCCGTATGATGATAAAACTATGGTACATGGACCATTACTTGATATAGTACCTTCGAGTAGTGTGTCATCTATATCACTTACCATTGGCCAGCAGTTACAACCAGTGGTACTGTTAGAGGACACATGTAGGCTTAGTTATTTACGCATGATTCAGTATCAGATACCCCTCAGGTTCATTGGCGATCCTGACTCACAGGAAGCTGAGGACTGGCTAGAGGTGGTGGATGAGAGTTTTTTAGAGCTTTTATAGCTTTCGCAGGATGACATGCCAGTTTCTGAGTGTTCATCGAGGCATACCGATCATTCTTGGTACTCGATGAATATGATACGATCAGTGTAACGTGGCTCAAAATTTCAAGAGTAATGTGTTTAATGATGTACGAGACATCCCTATTCCTCTATTAATTTCCTATTAATGTTGGGGTGATAGAGATTACCTTTATGGTGTAATGTTCTTTGGATGAGCAGATACAGCCATTGAATATTAGTAGTGAGAAAACCAGAAACTGGCATCAGTCATAAAGACTTGGGCATGTAAAAATGTTTCAGGAAGAAGAAGTGTTTGAGACAGATGAATCTACAGGGCTGCAGACATAGAAGCATAGCTATGGGAGCAGCATGTAGTGGTGTACATTTCAACATGTTACAACCACCCACCATTCTGGTCCCCTCAAGGCTCAGGGAGCAGGAGGATAGGGGAACAGAGTAGCTTCATGTGGTCAAGGAGTGTGACCTAAGGGATCTATGAATGATTCAAGGTACGATCTGTGTCTACTACAAGCTACTGTATCAATTGACATAGGTACTAATCATTCATACCTTCAACGAATCATGTCTATGTCCTAGAGTTTCCAGTTAATCCATTGAATTGACCCTCATGTCTGGAGATACCTTTGGGAGGAGACTCGATAATCACACTTTCGCAGACGATGTGATCTGACCGATGAGGCAAGAGTTTCTGTTAAAACCACTGGGTGGATATTTCGAGGCCTTATGATGTTAGTTTAGGTATGGACTATACATACATAGTTCATACTCAGATTGAATGTATCAAGATAAAAGGTTATGGTTTCTATACAATGTTGGAATAGGGTTTTCTGTGGTCGTCGAAAAAAGAAACTCGGGTAGCATAGGATAAACTCATGCATCACTCTTGAGATGGCCAGACATTCCCTCGTGGCAGCAAGAGTTTGTATTTTTTAGTTCCAAATAAGAGTGGAAGATCATGTGGACATATTTTGAAAAGATGTTTCCAAAATTTCCTCCCCGTTGGGAGTGGGACTTCTGGTTTAGCTGGGCACTACCAGAGTTTTGGGCCAGACTTCTCCAGGGTAGCATCACCCTTGTCAGCTTTGACAAAGAAGGAGGATCCATTCCTATGGAAAAAAGAAGTGTCAGCATAGATTTTAGAAGTTGAGACAACAATGATGGATATAGCCCCTCGAGGACTAAGAATTTATATAATCATTACTCATGGAAAGGGGAACGTGATAGCAGACACACTTAGTAGGAGGTTTGGTTAGCATCTACTGAGTGATCCTTCAAAACAGCTAGTCACGCTGCAGATATCCTTCTTGGATAGAGATGGGGTAGCTTACATCCAGTCTATGGAAGTCACTCTCGAATCCTTCAGTGAATTCTGGAGGCACAGCTTGGGGGCATTGACTACGATGCTCGAAATACTTAGATTTCCTCAGGGTAGGCATATGGTAGATTTTCTGATGGCATGGAGCACGATGTCCTTTTAAGAGGACATACCATGGTATCAGTGGTGCTTTAAGAGGATGTATTGAGGGATTTCCCTACGTCCCCTCTGGCGGTACATCATGGTGTGGTGGAGATGTAACAGGACCTCCAGAATCAGTACTGGTGGGTAGAGATGAAGAAAGCATTTGAAGAGTTTGTATCCCAATGTATCATTTTTTAGCAAGTGAAGACTACACACTGTTGGCATAATTCTTATTCCGACTGGATATAGAGACCCATGGAGTTCTAGGAGGGGGGCCACATATTCTAGTGAGTGTCTCCTCGATGGGGACTATAGAGATTTGGCAGAGGGGGAAAGTTATCACCATGTTTTATCAGTCCTTTTCTGATACTCTGGAGTATATGAGATGTAACATACCACTTTCCTCTTCCACCACATTTGGAGGGGATGTACGATGTCTTCCACCTATCCTAGTTGATGGGATACGTGCATGACCCAACTCACATCATCGACCATGTTGAGATGGACTTAGACGATGTGGCGTCCTTTATAGAGGTTCTAGTGGATATTGAGGATCGACAAGAGTTGGTACTTTGTGGGAGGTCGATACCTTTGGTGCACGTACACTGGGAGCATGGGAACCTCTACGAGAGAACACAGGAGTAGGAGACCTTGATTCTTACTTAGTACCCTCTTTCGGTTGTTTTTCCATTGTTTTGGCTTTCGAGGAAGTAAGGCCCCAAGGTGTGGAGAATTTAATGTCCCAAAAATTTTGTATAATATATTTTTTAATTATATAAAATTATTTCAAGACCACAAAATCTTACGGTGCGCGATTCTGAGGCATGAAGTGCCCAGAATGATCTGTCGAAGTTTTGTTACGATTTATTTAGCGCTTGTAAGCAGTTTTCTTGAAAGAGAAGAATAACTCTAAAACGGTTTACCAGATCAGAAATCTTAGGGCACTGTTACGTTCAGAATGGCGGTTTTACCCTAGGCATGACTTAATTTTGGTCAGTGCAATCCTTCTTTGAGAAAACCCATAAATGGCATAATCGTAAATAAAATAATTAAATAATTTTTTTTCAAATGCTTATAACGCATAAACGGTAACTCAGATTGAAAATATGAGACCACCACTAAACTCATTACAATAAACTCTCTTTAGGAAGATACTAACATTGGTCAATGAAGACCACCAATGAATGTTAATATTGGGCTATAAATAAAATAATTAATTGATTTTTTAAAAAAATCAATAACTTTTAAATAGTAACTTGGATTGGAAATATGGGAGTACCATTGGGTTTTTGGGGGATTGTTTTACTTAGGTAGGGCCTAAACTCAACCAGCATGGGTCTAGGGTGATTGTAGATAATTTTCCAAACTTTTTTCAGGTACGTTCAGTAAACACACAAGCAGTGTTTTGTAACTTTTGAACTGGTGCTCGGAATTGAGATATGAGGACACCATTGAACTCGCAGCGCTGGTATTTGCTTAAGGAGACTTTCACCTTGACTTCAGTTTGTTGTGGGTGAATATTAGTATTTGTGTTTCTAGTGAAAATAAAAATAAATTAAGAAAAGCTTTTTATTTTATTTTTAACCACCAAATTGATTGTTTGTTGGTGGGGACCACTCGAACCCCTCTTTAATGTGGTGAAGTCCCTTAGAATCCTCACATTCCATTCCGCCAACATAAATTAAATATATTGACCTTTTAAATACTATATAACAACATTTTTGGAATTTAGGAAGGTTCCTATTAATTGATGCTTCATAAATTCCAAGATCCTTACTTACCCTCCCCCTCATCTATTTATATATAGCTTAGGGGTGGGATTGGAAAGACTTCACCAAGCGACAAAGCTCTGGTAAAGTGTCTCGGTGCCCAACACTTGGACGATGGAGCTGGTTCCAGTTGGCAGTGACGAGATACCCTGAACCATTAACCGAAGAACGAAGATTGAGCATCGTTGTTAGAGGCTTGTGGCGGGGACGAAGAACGCCGACACTTCCTAAAATGCGGACGCTCTCTAACAAACTTGATGTAGGGTTTGTTATTTATGTACCTGTTACCTTGTTCTTGATGTACTTCTTGATTCAATAATAAACAAGCCGCTTTTTATCATTCTATCTGAGAGAGAGAGCGGTCCAAACCAAGAAGGACTGACCTCTCTGCAACATTTTTGAGTTTTGATGGGCTTAAAATGATGGCAGAAACCCAAAACAAGTAAAGAGATCTTAAAATTAATGAACGTTCCACTGAGGCATGTCCGGTGACCCAAGGAATTTTACCAGTGGGGCTCGAGAATGGCAGCCGGCACTCCGGTCGGCCATGACGAAGGAGGTGGCGCGACTGCGCCTCCGGAGAATGGTTCTGGCCCGTTGGTCACGGTGGAGCAAAGGTGGCGGCGGGCGGTGGCCGATTGCGTGAAGGGGTGGTGACGTGCGTTCGTGCCACTCAGCATAGAAGAGTCATCGCATTGTGCCACATTGGGGAGGAAAGGGCAGTCGGCGCATTGCCCGCCACCAACGAAGGAGCGGAACACGACCACACGACGTTGAGGAAGGCCGACTGAGCGGCCATCCATAGCACCATGATACACCACAGGCCGCCGCACCGTGGGCCACTGCGGGCCGCCGCACCGCGGGCCACCCCACTGAGGGCCGCCAAGCGGTTAGAGCCCAGGGAAGGACACTGAGTCGGGCCGGGTCAACCCGACCCAGATCGGGTCATCCTAGGACGGGTCCGGCCGGGTCGGTCGGACTGGTTCAGACCGGACCTTGACCAACTTCGACCCTTTTCTCTCTTTCAGCTATATTTTGAGCTACAATCGTCCATTTGACAAACCTTCCCCAGTGTTGGAAACCTTTGATCGAGACGTTGCTTTTTCTATACTCCAATTGAGATTGGAATAATGTTGGATTAGGGCCAGGTTGGATCAAACCCTGAATCCAACTGGGACCTCGGAGCAGAAATGCTAATAACTTACAGTCCGGGTGTCCGATTGATGCACCTTTAGTTGATTTGGGTCCCTTATGATGTGACAAACCATTCGAATAATTATTCGTGGGACTTCGTGGTAGTTGGAGTATCGACCTATAGATTTAGGAGCGGACCCTCTCGTAATCAAGTGAGCTTAGTATGGGAACACGGTGGCTTGTTGTATGTCAAGAACGAACATTGATCCTGGGTGGGTCAGCATCTATCAGATCCTGTGTGGGTCAGCACTGATTGATCCTATATTTGTCTGTGAATACCAATCCTATGTGGGTTAGATCATCTGTGGGTCAGTGCTTAGCGATCCTGTGTGATTCAGCACATATCGATCATGTGTGGGTCATCAGGGGTTAGTTACTTATCAATCCGGTGTGGGTCATAAGCAGTGCTACTTAAAAGAATAAGTTGATCTAGCCTTTAACTAATCATTTGAACATTTTCACTTATGTTATACCTGGTGTGTACAGAGTCCCTACCTTCATGGTGAGACCATTGTTGTATTCTTCTATGTGGAATACTTGTGTGCTAAATTCCTTCATGGTGATACATTGGTAGTATTTATCTATGTGGTGTACCTGTGTGGAACTTTCCTTCCTAGTGATACCTTGGTGGTATTCTTCTCGGTGGCATACCTGTGTGGTACTTACCTTCATGGAGATACTTCTGTGGTATTCTTCTGTGTGGCATACCTATGTGGTAATTTCCTTCATAGATAAGCCTTTTTGGTATTCTTCTATGTGGTTTTACCATTCTGGTGCTTACCTTTTGGGTGTTACCTTCATGGTATTCCTTTATTTGTGGAACAGCTGAGCTTTGGGCTTTTGATTTGGACCATGTGTCTCCTCATGAATGGGATGGGTATACATGATAACATGGGTATATTTATGAGTATATACGTAAGTAGGGTTTACATATGTTTACATACTTTGGGGTTTATCCTTTGTGGATTTTGTGTGACCATGAGGGTCTCGTAGTCCCTACTAAGTATCATTATACTCACCCCTACATGGGATACGCCCACACCATGTTGTGTTTGGTTCAGCCAATGGACAATGCTGATTGAGGGAAAGATTAACATTACTAGATGTAGCTCGGAGGTGGAAATTAGAAGAGGCATACCATAGGGACGACCATTCGAGATCTATACCTACCCTTCAGGTAGGATCCTTGGCGAGTGTTCCCAGGTGTGGTTTCAGTTTACCTTTACTTTTCTGTTTTCTTGTGATTTCTAGTCGGGCTTGTATTCTGCCCCCTTTTTCATACTGTAAAAAATCTTTTTACTCTACAGTTTACTTGGGTTCATATATTTCTGTGTGCTTGGATGTGTGTGTTTACAGGTTATAAAGGCAATTCCATCCCCGTTTTAGGGAATACACCTTTCGGTGCTAGTCGCCAACCCCTAGCCTATAAAAAGTGGGTTTGGGATAGTCACGACACGGGCCTCGGGGGATGGGTCATGACTTGAAGAGTTATAAACATTGGATGCAATAATTTCCCCATTTTTGTTCTCATAGATATATCAACCACCATATTTTGAGTGGTTTTTTTGAATAGTTCCACTAAACATGAATGATAGGAAAGAATGTATGGAAAATGAATTAAATAGTAAATTCGATATTCTAGAATGAAAAACCAGCATACATATCACCACATCATTTTTGGGTTACACCTCATCTGTAATGATTTTATATTCCATTCCTTTGTACCTTGGAGGATGTTTTGTTCACTGCATCCAAAAACCCTTGTCTTTGGAAAATGGTTTTCATAATGCCCATGTAACATGTTGTTTAATCAAATTACTACTGGATGAGTGTTGATCTGAACCATCCATTATTCTTCCACATTATTGTTATTCTTCACATCCCTTCAATATTTATTTTCTATAATCCCCTCTCTTCAGTAGTTGAAGTGTCTTCTAGTTCCCTTTAGAAAGCTAGCATGATGTTTCTTCACAAAACACTGACACATGGTATGTTGTGTCTTAATTCTATCCTGGGATTTACCTATTGATCCTTCCATATTAAACTCCATTCTATACTTCTTATCTCAATGACCAAGAGAACATTGAGGGTCTGTGTCATTAATTTAAACCTTAAGGGCACAAAATGTAGTCTTCTCAATGCTCTCAAAATATCAAATCATCATATATTTTCATAGACTAATATTTTGTATGATAAAGAATCCATATAAACTTCTTTCAGTTTTCATAAAAAATTCATAGGTTTATCATGAATTCTTTGTAATATTTTACTAGGATGCCCCGATAATCCCATAATCCATCATCTTTAGTATGAGAAACTCCCTTCCCATTATAAGACGAAGTGTTTTGGGAAAATATTTATCACAAATTATTTTCTAGAATGATTCCCATTTCAAGGAATCAATTCCACTCAATAATACATGTTATTGATCAGTTTCCACCACTGATCAGCTTCCCCATCATAACGATATACTACAAGAACAAACTTCTCTTCTTCATAGAATTTATGGACAAATAGTATCTTCTTAGTTGTGTTAATATATTGTTCTGAGATGAGGGGTTCAGTAGATTTACTAACGGCAGGAGGCCCTTGGCATATGAAGGGTTCTACCAAAACATTCTATTTAATACGAGAAGGAGTGTCTTCCACATGAATCAATATAATAAACATAACTTGATTTACTTTAGAAGGTACTTTAATGAAGTTTCTAGTGCACATTCCCACTATATTAGGCATTACCTTTAGGAAATTGTAACATTTCCTATCTCATTTATTATTAGCATGGGTTCCCCTATTTCTCACCTTTAACTAAAGAAAAGAAATCTTAATTATAGGGATTGAGTGCATAGTTAATAATAATATAAAAATTCAACATTAAACATAGAACGAGAAACTTTTAAATGAGAAGTTTATACTAAATTTTGATTCCCAATGTTTCAATATAGGTTATCCATCATGATAGAATTATCCTTAGGTTTCTTAGTAATTCATTCTAGTGATAATCTCCAAAAATAACTAAACCATCATATGATACCAACTATAGTAACCTTAGCCTATTATGCATATTATTACTCAATTTTAAGAATAAATAAACAAAAATTAGAAAATAAGGATCATGAATTCTAGTTTCTTTGGAATATTATGTACATTATTAAATATATTGATACCAAAATAGAAAACATGTTTTATTTAATATTAATAATGAGATCCCCAATTCTGTTAAGAATACCTGAACATATGGATGAACTAAAAATCATAGTATGTGAATAAGCATATGAATAAATCATAGAACATGGTTTATAAGGCATTACATTAGGACATAAAAATGCATGTTAAATGAATGATCATATTGAACTATAAATTATAGAACATGTGATCTTGTCATCAATGAATCAAAGAAATTTGGAAATAACATACATCAAGGCAGAACAATGATTCAGTGCTAACCATTAAGACTATTAAATATAGAGGACCAAGATTCAAGGCTAACTGCCAAAGCCATTGAACATGGAAGACCATGTCCCATAAAGGAATCAAGTTTACTCCATATCCTAACATTACATATCATGATACTAAACATTACCCAATGCATTAGTGTACTATCATGGTGAACCCATTATAAAATATTCATTCATATATGTGGAATATATAAAATAATTCATATTTAATAAACTTACCGGTTTCCCATGGATTTAAATGGGTATCCTAATCATGTTAGAGGGTAGAAACAATGTAAATATCATATTGATGTCTATGAAAGAATGGATTTAAAACATGAATGGACATTTTTAATGTAAAATAAGAATAGATCAAGATAAATGATGTTCAACTGATGTAAAAATATAAAAAATATATATTCCATAAACCATTGAAATGATCCCCTTTATTGATTTTTAAAGGAAAATATTCATGAGTATTTAAAGGTGAAAATAGAATTATATTTTGAATAATAAAATGAACCAATATATTTTATAATAATAAAGTCAGTGATTTCAGAAAAATATTTGGGGATTAAAATAGATTATGGAATGTATATGAAAAATGTTTATGAAAATGGAAGGTTTACTTTATTTGGGATTGCTTAATAGGATAAATTAATATCAAAACCTTATAAAACAAATATTCTCCACAAAATATATAATTATTATGATAGGTAAATATAGTTTTAACATACAAAAAGAATATTGGAAGATTAAAAAATAATAACTAGCAATTAAATAATTTATAATAGAGAGAAAGCATAACCCAATGAAAAAATTAAGGTTTGCAAAATATCCATTACCTTATGATTGAAAGTGTTCTACAATTTCACTTAATATCTAAGAGAATGAAATTAGACTCACTAATTATTTTATTATGAAACTCTTAAAAATTTATTTGAATTATTATAATTATATTTATTTTCACTTAAGGATTCTTTGAAGAGTGATAATATTCAATTTTATCATTCGGGGGTGTTCGTTTTGCTGGTTTTTGTTATTGATTTTTTTATATACAAGTTTGAAAGATCATGTAAAATCAGAATTATTTTACATAATTGAAATTATATGTCATTAACGAAACTATATAATATTAAATAGTGTTATATATAATTTTTAGGATATTAGGATGATTCATTAGAAAAAAATTAATTATAATTGTTTAGATTATCTTTGCGGTTTTTCAATCGTCGTGATCATGTTTTGAAATATTAATTAATATTATGTATATATGATCATTAAAAAAATATAATAGGTCATCAAATATAGTACAAAATCTTTTAATACCATTATAATATATTTACTATTGGCCTTGATTATGATATTAGAAAATGAAAAATCATTATCTATGATGGTAGTGAATCGACACACCAAAGGCGTTGTTTTCATTTTTTAGAACAAAACAGGAAGAGAAGAAAATTGATGGTGGATATGACACTGACAAAATAACATTAAAATATATAAAATATGATGGTGTTATCATTACACTTGGGGATAGAGTTTTTAGGATATCTTAAAAAATAAAATAAATAGATAAAATATTATAAGAAAATTAAATAGGATTTTACCTCTTGAACTTCTCCTTGAGATCCTCCATAGTGCACTTGGGAATGGATTTTGGTGAGACAAGAAATAACAAGATGTGTGGAAGAGGTTTGGGAGTGGAATTAGGTAAAATATAGTCAATATTTAAGGCATTGGAGTACTAGGTAAAAGAGGTGGTGATGGTAAAATTTATAACGCGAGGGGAGGGGTGCTTTTGATTTTATTATTTATTTTTTTATTATTTTAGTTCCAGATTATCAATAGTGTGGATTATTGCAACTTAAAAAAACAAGTGCACGTGATTTTCATCCAAATGTTATTACATCTTCTATTCATTAACCATGACACAATAAGTCATGTATTTATCTTTTACCTTAAATTTTGAAATATCACTATTCACTAAAAACTCCACTATTTTAGAAAAATTCCAAAACATCAACTCACCATTTTTATGTGAATATTTCAAAAATTCACTCCATTTTATGAAAATATTTTTTTAAAAATGAAAATTTTAATTTTAAAATAAAAACATCATTTATTGGATAAATACCGATTTTAAAATGAAGAATTATTTTATAACACATTGAATAATCAGTTCAGGTCTCATTAAATTATCTCATATTCAAGAAACAAAAAAATATTAATTTAAGAAACTATTTTATTAAAATAATTTTTTTGGATCACTTTATTAATTATAAAATTACAAACAAGAATTTAGGTATCGAAAAAATACTAATACATAATTTATTCTTTTTAATAATTTATTAACATATTCTATAATATATATATATATATATATCATATATTAAATTTACATTTTCCCAAACATTATTTATAATTTTCTAAATGTGGTAAATATTATATTGTCTTGTGTACTATTCCTAATTGTCACATTACTGTTCTAATGGAAATGTTACCATTCCATTGGATTAGGAACATTAATTTCTTTAAATACCTCGTATTTGATTCATTATTCATTTATAATGTAATGTATTTTGTTCTTTATAAGATGTTCATGGGATTTATAGTATATAATTTAATTAAAGAAGGAAATGGTTTTATAATAATTTGTTTCCTTACCCTAAAACATATAAAATAGAATCATGTGAATAAATTTACCCCGATGTGAATAGGGTAACCTTAGGAATAGTCTTTTTAGGCAAAAAAGTCCCACAGTCCTCAAAAACTGAGTTTTTCCTTAGGGTTTCCAAATTAATTAACATTTGATTTAATCTTGTCCACTTTTATAGAGGTTTTATAGTCTTTTATCGATGGAAAATGGATTTATTTTATGGAATTACATTTATATTAAAATTATGATTTTGAAGATTATAATTTTTCATAATATACAATAATATATAATTAAATATTTTCACATTTTACTTTATTTTCTTTTAATAAATCAATTTTATAAATAAATATTTAAATATATTTATGTAAAAATTTATATTTAAATTTATAAACCAAATGTAAATAATTTTTTATTATTCATTTTATTTTAACGAATATCCATTTTATTTTCCTTATAAAAAACAATTAATATGTATATATATATCTATATAGTTAAGGTTTATATAAAAAAATGTTTTTGTGAGTATAAAAATATATTTTTGTATGTATATACTAATATATGTAAATAAATACATATTATGTAAATTTTGGTACATGTATGTGAGAAATATAAATTTATACTTTTTGTGTTAGTGTGTGTGTGTGTTTTATGTATATATAAATCTTATATAAATGTATTTTTATTAATAAATATTTATCATTATCTTTAAATAATGTTTATAAACAAGTTTTATTGAAAATATTTATAAATATTTCTAAACAATTCATATGTAAATATTAAATTATATATGAATAAGTAAATAAATAAACATATATATATATATTATAAAATTTATATATAAAGATAGAATATATAGGCATTTTCTAAAAGGATATTTAATTCAAAATCTAAATAATTTTTCATTATAAAAATATAGGAATATATATTTTTATATACTTATAAATATATATATATATATATAATTTTTATATATACAAATGAGTGTACATTAACAAACTAATATATATTTATATTATATTCTCATATATGTAAATGAATAATAATTTATAATATATTTAAATAATTACAAGAATATATATATATATATACCAAGAAAAAAATATTTAATAGTGGTATTTAAACATAATAAAATAAATATATGAATAAAAAATATATGAAAATATATATAAATAAACAGGAATACCAAAAAATAGGAAAGAAAACATTTTGGATAAATGGTAAAGGATGTTATGTTCCAAATTTATATGCAAGGATCAAATCAAGGCATTTGTGATGAGTCAAAAATAGGTTGGAATTTCATAAAGTTATAGAAAAGGCCCATTTCGAGCATTGATAAAGGGGTGATTTATGATTTGGTGAAAGGTGTTGAAAATTGGGCGAGGGCACTGATAAAGGGTTTGATGAGATCATGACACAAAAAATAGATTTTTATCACTCTTTATTTGTGCTTTAAAACATGTAATGATAAAGGATACATTTATAGGTGCTAAAAAGCACTAATAATGGCCCAGTTTATCATTTATTTTTTTAGTACTGTTATATGGTGATTTTGTCAACACTTTTTTTGAGCACTTATAAAGCTATCCCTTTATTATAATTCATGTTTTTTTTTATTCTTTATCATTTATAAATCAATTTTCAGTGCTATTAAAGGGAATATTTGTAGTAGTTCCTGGACATAGTGACCATAACATCATGGGCTCCTTCGAAGATATATTACATAAATGTGTAATGCCTTATCCAAAATCTCAATATTGATTGTCTCATGAGATCTACCAATGTATCTAGTGGATATATCCAAACCCACTCTTTATATACTATATCTAATTCATTTACTATATGAATGTAGTGAAACAAAATCAACATAGAAACTCAAATTGAAAAATAACATATAAAATGTTAATACTTTCCCCAGTAAACATACATGATTATAAACAATTCAGAGTAATGTGTTGAACGGTATCAAAATATTATATCCTAGGAAAACAAATTATAAACCATCTAGATAAATAATAATAACGATACCAATACAAAATATCCTCAATGTATCACAAGAATTAAAAAAATTTATTGTCATTAATGAATAGAAAAACCAAAAATATCATTAAAATATTTCTAATTGATAATATCACTTTCACTTAAATAAAATAAAATAAAATCTTCACAAAATGTTTTTTAAATACTAATACTTAAAAAAACCATTGAAACTTATAAATTATTATTTGAAACATTGATAGGTCGTGATGGTGGGAATTCTCATACAAGTCACACACATTATAACAAAATATCCTTTTACATTTTTGGTAAAATCCAAATGGGTATTGTTTTTAAAAATACATAAATATTCTTTTCAAAACATTTTGAGAAATGTAAAAAATGGGTATTAATTTATTTCATTAGTAATTTAAGGAATACTAAAACATTTTTTTTAAATATTTTTTTCAATACATTGGTTTGGAAGAAGAAAAATTTATATAGGAGAGATAAATGAAGTCATATTTTATTAAAAAATCTCAATATTTTATTATAACAAATAGGGTAACATGATACTTTTAATTATATACTTCTTGAATAACTATATGAGAAGAAATTGAAATGGGTTTTTTAGGCCATGACAAAATCATTTCCTTAAAGGGGAATTTATGTTTAAAAAGAGCAATAAAAATGACATTTAATCATAATTATGTTACCAATTTGGTTACATTTTAATCATAAACCCCATGAAAGAAATTAAACCAAATAAAAAATTAAATACCATGAGAATAAATAGATTCATGATATAACAGATAAAAAAGGGGTAGTATATATAACAACCTAAAGAAATAAGTGGGGAATATGAAAAATGTCACATGGAAATAAATGTTGGTTTACTATATATTATTTATATAACCATACACATATATCTCTTACCCTATATAATTTAAAAATAGTCTTCTATCACCCATTTATTAAATTTTCTTTGTTAAAATCATAGTTTCGGGTGTTAATTGCTATGTTTTTCATGTTGGTTATGGTTCAATATCTTATTTCCTTTTAAATTGATCATGGTTCCATCATATACAAAATGTAAACCATTATATAAATATCATATATGCTCTTTAATTTGTAATTTATAGTAATATATAATAGCTATATATTGGAAATGGATTTCAACATTCATTGAGATTGTAGGTCATACATTATCATTAACGTCATTTCCATTTTCTTGATGAATAGAAAATAGGAAAATAAATTATAATTAAACATTTCAGAATAATTATTATTTTATATCTATAATTGATATTAATAAAATTCATCCTTATTACTATCCATGTAAAAATAAATTGATAAATATTTCACATCACTATGTTGAGGTGGTAGTCCACAAGTATTCTTGGGAGATCTTGTTATTTTCCCAAATGATAGGATGGTTAGATGTAATATGTGATTTTAATTTCATAGAAGTACTTTATGTTCATTAATATCCCATATATTCATTATTTTTAATCTTACTTCCATTAATTATATTTGTAATAAAAAAATTAATCACATCACTTCTCGAGGAGGTAGTCCATGGTACAAGGGAGAAACATTATCAAATTCACCATAAAATGTAATGAAATGAGGTATATGTGATATCATAATTCAATAAGAATGATAATTCAATAAATATGATACAAAAATGTTAAATCTATTATTCTATCCATCCAATTATAGATTTTATGGAATTTTATTTACATCAGTTCATGAAGATGAAGTTTTTCATACACATGATCGACATTTTTCTTTCCCGTTTCATGGAAGTTGATATAGATATAAGTTATTCCATTGATATAATGATATATTACAATATTGTATATTCTAGTGTTATTGAATTAACATAGTTGAAGATGATTTAAAGAATGTTGAAGATGAAATAAAATAAATATACATATTCAAGAATCATACCTCAAGATTAGATAACTTCTTTAGTTTATTGTTAAAGATTTCTTATCAGGGAATAACAAAAGAATTCAACTAGTATGTGGGGTGGGAAATATGTAAGTTATTTTTGTATTTATTTGGTGAATCAAAGGGTTATCAATGTATGAATAAGGGAAGGTAGGGGTGGCATTTTATATTTGGGGGAGGGGACACATATGGAGATTAATAAATGATAAAGTGATATCCATGTTTTCACATCCCATAGCCCACAAAAGTGGGTTGTTATTGACCCTTATAGTTTATCAGGTCAAATATGGCTATAAAATGGGTTTTTACAAGTTTTATGTTATTTATAACCATTATCATCTTGGTTTAACCTCCCGATACACTCTTTTTCTCCTAAACTGATCTAATTAATAGTTATTATTTATTACTATTCATTATACTAAATAATTATTTTGTCCTTAATTGATAATCCTAATTATGATTATTAAAATTATGGAATCAATTTTTTAAAAAACAAATAAATGAATTTTTATAATTCAATTTAATTCTACACCAATAGATGCAAAAAAATAATGGGGTTTCCCTTGAAAAGTGTACGATGGTTCAAAACAAATTTATATTACAATTCAATATGTAATGGATTCCAATTACCTAAATTATATAAATTGTAATATAATTGATCTATGTCTATATTAAAACAAGTTTGAAATATAATATATCCTTGTAAATAATTTATACTAAAAGGTAGTTTTCCCTAAAAATCATTATTTTTCACTACTCAACAAAAAATTATTCTTTCAAGAGAAATAACAAAGATACCCCTTAATATAATTTTTAAACAAATATTTTTAAAAATGTGGTTTATTTTTTCAAATGAATTTTCCATATGTGGTAAAAATAATTTTATGTTATGTAATAAATGGGTGACTAAACCATATTAAAAATACGCTTTCATAAAACATTTCATTTTCCTTAAAATGGTCTTTATTTTATTTCAAATCATTAGATTACCACTGTACTTTTGATATTTATGTGTAATTTTTTTTATTTTCATAATTCAATTATTTCTATTCATTCCCTCTGACATAAAGGGTATGTTATAATTATCATGATTAAATTATAATATTTTAATAATGTATAGTGATTCCCTCAAACCCAATGTTACATGTGACACAAGATGTTAAAGATATTCAATTTACTTAAGAATAGATATATCATGAAGTATTGGGTTGTTATTTTCTTTATAATATTGTTTTTTTCCATACATGTTATTGAAATTGATATCCCTCTTTTAAAATATGGAGATGTTTCACTTGTCTATTAGACCAACATTATCAGAAATAAAAAATCTACACTGACATTAATTAGGTATAAAATGAAACTTTCTACAGGGAACTTTCTTCGTTGTAGTATTAAAATATTCTCTGTGAAGACCAAAAACTCTTGTGAATTCTTATTTCATCTTATTCAACTCACATTGATCTTAATTTTATATAGTCCATATCTCAGATAATTTTACATATTTTCCAAGAATTATTTCTTTATGATAATTCAACTTCTTTTAATGTTCATCTATATTCAACCTTTTTCTACTATCTATAATGAATGTAGATTCATTATTGTTTACTTATTCTCTTGATGTTTAATTCCTATTAAAAAAATTAGTTTACTTTTATGCTCGTTTACTTTCTTCACATATTCCATTATCTCATTAAGATGTGTCCCTTTTTTCTTGATTTTTTCTTTATTTTACTTTAATGGTTTTATTTTCTCCTTGAATTTCATTATATTTTTTAGAGTACCTTCTAGATAATACTTCATGTCCCATTCTAGTTCAGTTCTCTCTTTATCAACTGCACCTTCAAATTTATCTCTAGCAGTTTTGGATTTTCTAATTAAGAACACAAGACTTCTAGAAGGTCGGTCATCTTTTTTCCAACTACTTAATAATGAATATTATTTAATTTCCATTATCATCATATTTATTCTATTTTTATATAATTTTTTTTATTTTTTCTATAATATTAAACTTTTAAATAGTTATAATATTTTCTCTTGAACTAGTCTTCTTATTCATCAAACTCTATTGTATTTCCTTTATTATTGGGAAAGTTATATGATAAATGTATAAACCCATGATAGTTGCAGAAATTTTGGGACTTCCATCCTTTTCCAATTATTCCATAGTTAAAAATTATTTTAAATAAGACCCTTATTTGATTTAATTTCTCACAAACATCCAAACCCTGATAATAACATGATTCAGGTATATCGTGAACTCTATCTTTTCCATTCAACAAAGCTTCAAAGGCCATGTCTGATTTTTTATTCATAAAATATGGTATTTTACTCATTTCAAATTTTATGCAAATAATATTTCTTTAATCTAGTGATAGTCCTTTGTGAAATTCTAGTGTAGAGACTTCTTGATAAAATTTATCTAGAAGGTGTATCATCAACTTCTTTATAATGGTAAGTCATCATAATTTTCCAAAAAGCCTTTAATTCAACTAAATCTCATATTTAATCTTGTAATTTATTCCTCAACACATTCATAATCACCCATATTCATTTCATAAAATTACCATCCCCATATTTTCAAAATAACTTCATATACTTTTTGTTTTCCTTCATAACTCCTCCTTAGTTTATCTCAGATATCCTCGGATGTTTGGAGATTCATCACTTTACTATATACATATTCTGATAAATCCATCAGGATTTCATATTGAGCCTTTTCACCCATCAATGAGATCCAATAATTTTTAAAATTCATATCGTAAGTCTTATTAAAGGGAAAAAATCCCACTGTAAAGGAATCTAATAGTTCTACCATAAGTGATAGGAGATACAATATCATACTATTTTTCTAATCATGATAGTTGTCATGATTTAGAATAGGATATCCCCTACTATTTACTAAATTAATGTTATACATCCTCAAAATTCATATTGGATCAGTTTTAAGAATCCATTGCTCTGATACCACTTGTAGATGCTGGATAAAGGTGGTGTCAGTTAGAGGGGGAGGGGTGACTCACTAATCATTTTTTTAACAAATTTTTCACATTAGATTAAATATATATATCTTTTTTAACCATGGATATACTCTAATTATGTCTCATATCCTCCCCTAGAATAATTATTTAAATCAATCTCATAAAACACAAGTATTTACATGTTTCGACATAAATACCTACTCCTTTTTGTTTTGGTTATTCCCCCCACCACATATTATATACTATAAATTTTTTATCATTTATAATGGTTGATATATAATCACATTTTATATGTCATTAATTCCCATATTATGGCTTTAATACTATATCCCACCGTGTAATAAAAAACCCTACTAGCATGCTCTTGCATCCACTCCAAATTCATCGAGAGACTCCTTGTTCTGTTATATCCAACCAAAAGACATTACGTTCTCCAAAATCCGAATGAGATAATTTTACATTTCAATAAATATGAGATACTAAAATATGATATATTAATTTTAATCATTGAAAATTTGTAATATTACTTTCTTTTATATGTTTTCAAGTACCATCAACAAACAGTAGTTGGGTCTGTTGGTCTTGATCTACTATCTGATATCTTGTAATGACTAGTTACCTCTTTGCAACTATAATTGAGTGAATTCTTCCATATGTAGAAGTATCGACCCCAATCCTAGTGTGTTAGTACAGTACACATGTTATGTAATTTTTTATTCAGGAATGAACCATGAAAATTTTCAATTAGGATCTTCTAGTGATCTCATCTTAATTCATCTAGGAATATTTTATGGGATTATAAAGGTATAATATCTCGTACATGAATTTAGTG
This sequence comes from Viscum album, assembly GCA_963277665.1. NCBI lineage: Eukaryota > Viridiplantae > Streptophyta > Magnoliopsida > Santalales > Viscaceae > Viscum > Viscum album. Next base: position 1,102,234,771 of record OY728157.1, read on the forward strand.
ATTTATTTATTTATTCATTTTTATCCTTATTCTTCAATAACTTTTTTTACATATTTTATGTAATAAATTATACATCTATTTACTCTTTATTCCTCATTTCTTTTAACACACCAATATATACACACAACTCAATTTTTTCTTCACATGTGCATGAGAATTCTTGAATGCATGAAAGTATCATATCCTTCATCAAGTGATAGTTTAGCTTGTCTCTTCAAAAAGAACACAAAATATAATTATATTTATATTTGATGTGTTTTTCATTTTCTTATCTTATTAAATAAGGATCTCAACATCATAAGATATGTAATTTCTCCTTTATGAAACATTGTGTGAGTTATGAATTACCTCATGATTCTCAAAAAAATAGTGAAAGATAAGGAGGTGATACATAATGTGTTTCCTAATTTTACTCAGGGGGTATGTTATTTATGAAGAAAATAATAATTTTTAAACATAATTAAAATGCTCAGGAATTCTCCTCTTCCACATGAAAGCAATTGCATCATGGATTCTATACTTCTACTTCATGAATCTATTTTTTTTTTTGGTAGAATATTTTCAATATAAAGCTGAGAGTCTTATCAAAATCACAGTAGCACACCATGTATTTGGGATTTTTTATTTATTGGAAGATTACACATAATTTTCCTTTGAGAATTATAATATATCGTATCACAATGAAATATTCTATTTCAATTCATATAATATCTCACCCAAAAATCCTATGTTTCTAAATTATACACTATGTTTTGTGGAATCATTTATTACATGATTGTAGGATGGTCACTTATCACATGTGTCAGATAAGGATCATGTGAATCATTTATCCATATATTAAAGGATTCTACATCTTCATTTTGATTCGGCTCAATGAATAACCATAAAAATATTACCATGAATGAAAAACATAGTTTCATGCAATAAGTAGAAGCCTCGTTACCCTATTTTCATTGATTCTATTTCCAAAGAACTTGACCATTTGAGAACAGATCAAAAATTGAAGTCATGGAACTGAAATCAAGCATAAAAATATCTCAACATAAGACTCCCAAGGATGGAGATGATCAGTTTATTTAAAGCCATATGTCCTTGTAGATTAGACATTCCAAATATGCTACATCGAAATAAGATTATATGTTTGTATGTTTTTTATGTGGGTGAACAGTCACCCAATCATGATGTACCACATCAATTCTTATTGTGTTCATGCACACCATAATAATATTAACTCGGACGCTGCATATTTGAGCAGGTAGAGATGGATCAACACCAGTATACATCTCACCAGATGAAACACGATTCATTACACACCCACTATGGCCCATTGGAAACCAATCCAAACCTATAAATTTGAATAATAGACACACCTATGGGCCTACGCTTGGACAACTCACTCTCACATCCTTACGGGTTTGGATGGATGACTCCCATGCATGGTCAAGCATGCCTCAAACATGTGAATGGTTTGATTTAGCTAGGAGATCTTGTAAGTTTAGCCCCATTTTAAGTAAACCTCTATAAATATATATAGATAATATTCAAATTACCCATAAAAAACTCCATTCTTTATACTCAAGAGTCCATCATCAAATACACTCCATCATCAAATATTATTCATCTAAAATGTAAATACATTTTAAATGAAAATTTTTAATTCTCAATGAAACAATAAAATATTTTATTAAATTAATACTATTCATAATATTCTCCAAAAAATTGGAAATGAATTTTTACCTCTTAACACATGTATTTGAAAATAAAATTTAAGTTCAATAAACAATACATTCAATAAAGGGAATATTAATTATAAACCCTTCTTCACTCCATATCATATTTTTTCTCTAACTAATATTGAAACTTATTAAAATAAAATAAAATCCAAGTCCATTGGTCCCAATATTTGGTAAAATAATTTTTCATTTATTTAACAATATATTGAAAAATAAATACATTGATCAGACATATGTGTGTATAACCAACTTAAGAGATTATAAATTTCCTTTTTCATCACAAATTATTTGGGTTGGGCATTATGATGGATAAAAAACAAAAAAAATTATATGTTTCATATTAATTTTTTTATTGGTAAATAAATATATTATTTCTCTCTTTACCAACCAAAAAAACTAAAAACATTTCTTATGGGTATAGGTGGAGTACAACCTCCTGAACCGATGTATTTTATTTTTCATCACCACCCAACATGGATCATATATAGGTGTATTTAAATAAATAATTTTTTGGGATATAATTATTATTATGGAATGATAAAATAATACACACCTTGTTCCTCTCAAGTTGATTAAAAACAAAAATGTTACTCATGTGTACAAACATACCATCATATCCATGTTACAAAATAATTCATTTTTTATTACCATATCCCAAGGTCAGATCTAAAAGTATATCTATGTTTGTAAAAATATAACTTTCACATGATTTTTATTATATAATTGATAAAATAATTAGTAATTCGACAATAATAAACTGACCCAGGACCTTTTTGACTTATAAACCAAATGATGTCAAAATATCAGATCTAAATATAATAAATTATGTATTTTAGTATGACATTGACAAAAATGAAATTAATGTAATATTAATCCTCAAAATTTTTTGGAAGAATATAACAAATTATCAGGATTTTATTAGACAGGAAGATAAATAATGTATGAGTTAAATCAAAATTAAGGCCGGGGAAATTTTACCTGAAAACCTCATTTTAAGTGTTTTAAATATTTATTTTCTAAATTTATTTCTTCCAGGTAAATATTCTTATACCAATATTATGGATATATTTATATTTAAATAAATAATTTTTAATTGTATTATATTCCCATTTTCAATTTCATTAAATGGAATTTAGAAGGTATCATTTTGTGTATATTATATGGAACATGTTAACATTAATTAAGAATAAGAATAAAGGAATGTTCTTTCTTAATGTATAATGTATCAATATATTTTCCCACTATCACAACTATTATTTTATTTATGTATTACTTTAAAATATTCCACATTTTAATCAATGAAATAACTTTTATTCCTTTGTTCTTGGTGATTTTTAAATTGGATTTTAATGGAAAGAGAGGTATTAATATCCGAAAATGTTTTTATTATGTGTTCAAAAGTATATTTTTATGGTTTTTAAATAATAACTTCATTATTTTTTAGGTTTCATCTTTGTTACAGTCCTTTACATTTTTATGATTATGGGTGATCCTTTTATTTCTCTATAAAGTATTGGGTAATTATTTTGTTCTCCAGAGAATTATATTGGAATTGATCGAGGATGTTACTCTATTTTTATGGGCTATTGTAAGTGTTCTATGAATATGATACAAAAAGGAACCTACACAACTTTTCTATACATTATACTATGTTTCTACCAAAAAAATATGGTTTTATAAGGTAGGATAAATATATTTTACTTAATGCAATGATTAAATCCTTTTTGGAAAAAAAGGATTATTTTTTGAAAGAGTTTTTCATGTATTTTATTTATTTTGAAGAAAACATCATGATTATTATTTGTCCATTATGCCTTCTTATAAAGTTTTTTCTGAATATATTTTGGTAATAATTTTTATTTTAGGTCAGTAAGTGATTATTTGAGCTCAAAGATTGTTTATGTAATATAAAACTCTCTTATATGATATCATGGTATTGAAAAAGAAAAATAGGTTTCATTTCATATTTTTATAACCGTAACTGTTATTTTTGGGTTCATCAAACATTTTGAAATCTTTTTCACAGGATTTATAGGTGAGTCGATACAATGATGATTTCATGTTTGAAATCATAAATAACATCCATGAAAAGAAACACATGTTTCTATTTAGAAGTTTTGTATGATTGAAATAATGTATACTAAGTAGAAGTGACTGTATGGTAATTTTTGGGTTTTCTATATAAGGGTATTGATCAAATTATATGAAACTAAAAACCTAAAAATTTATTTTTGAATGCCTGAAATTGGATTATTGTTTAAAAAAGAAATTGTGGGTTGAATGGGAATTGGGTCATCATGGTTGATATCAGAGTAGGGTTTAGATAATTTTAGTGGTTTAGATATGCAAGTAGGAACTCTTATGAGATTATAATTTATGGTTATAATGATATATAATTTAATGATTTCTATATTGTTTCATCCAAATAATATTTGTTCAAAATGGTTTTCTTATAGAGCAGGGACTGTTTCTGATGTATTAATAAACTAAGAGGTAATGAACCTTCAAAATTAACAATATAGAGTAGCTAGAATTGGAATAGATTAGTATTTTTGACAGAATAATTGATGCAGTCTATAAATAGTGGTTGTATCTATGTAATATTGAAACCACATTTACCTAGTGGAAACTTATCCATTTTAGTTAATTTAATGAAAAATAACCCTCCAAAATTCAATGGGTTATTTGAATATGTTATTTCCAAATAATGTATTAAGGCCATAGATAATATATTCAATGACATGGGTTCTTTGAAACCAAAAAATGTAACTATTTCAGTGTACAATTTTGAAGGTGAAGAAAATTAGTGGTTGTCAATGGTTAAGATTATCAAATAATGTTAATATATTAATATATTGTAATGGGATGAATTTATTAAAAATTTCATAGAGAATTATTTTCTTAAATTAATTCTATTTATAATATAAATATAATTTTTGTAATTGAGGAAGATAGAGGAAGATTATGCGATCACACTTCAATAAAACTCCCCCTGATTGACCTATTACATAGTATATTTTATCAGTGATATTTGTAGTAATATTTATCAGTTTTAATTTGGATTTAATTCATGATAAAAAGTGAAATTATCTTAATATGAATTCAAAAGTTACTAGATATTAGTTTGATGTGTTGGGATGGTAGAAATGGATATTTTCAATGATTATGAATTCTATTAAAACATTCAAAAAAATAGGACCATCAGGCAAGCAATGGGTAAAAAATCATTTGAGGGAATACAAAGGTATGAATGTAATATTTTCATATTGTTATTATATTTGAAAAATTAACCCTACTGAATATTTTAAAAAATACATAAACTGTTTCTTATTTGATAAGTTTGGAAATTTTTCTCAAGACAATAAGAGAATGGATTATAGTAATGACCATACTAATAATGAATATATAAGAGTATGGTTTTATAATTATAATTAAATGTTTCATTATTTGATTAATTGTTTAGATATATGATAAAATTATAAAATTATTTAATATTATAACTATATATGCATTTTAAAATCCTATGTGAACAATTTAGTAGAAGTAGGACTGACTATTGATATGGTGTCAGGATGATTACATGTTTATTTATATTATGGAAAAGTCTTGTTTAATTCAGAGTTTACACATTCTTTTATTTCTAATGAATTTGATTATAAATTGGTAATTTTATCTTCTAAAATAAATAAATAACAATTGATAAAAACACTTTAGGGTATTATTAAGTAAAAAAATAATAAAAATATTACTATTATCTTTATTGGAAATTGTTTACCTTTAATACTTATGGTATTTACCCTTGAAGAATTTGATTTTTTTTATATGTTAATATCACTATTATATTTTTAATAATATGACAGGTTATATATATATTGAATTTTTTCCCATAACTAGTTATTATTTAACTATAATAATGAACTCGTACTTATGATAACATTTCAAGAAGATGATGATTTGATATAATATGGTCCTGAAATTCATCTTGAATGTATTATTTTGAAGAATGATACTATTTAAATCCATGATGTTCATGTAGATAATGAATACCTTGATGTATCTCTAGATCAATTTCAAATAATTATACATAATTAATAGGTTCAATGTAATATTTAACTAGCTTTTATGCTAATACAATTTCAAAACCTATTTAATAAATATCCTGAGTAAAAATTTTGTAATTGAAAAGTCAATTATATTATTTTCTGTATAATGGATTCATTAAACCTAGCACTTCACTACATGGTGCTCATAATTGGTTAGTTAAAGACAAATATTGTTCCAAGAGGGTTTTCATTGATTCTAGAGTATTGAATAAAATCATTTCTATGAATAAGTATTAGTGGATTCATATTTAGGAGTTGTTTTATTTGATCTAGAGAGCATTGAATTTTTTAAATGTTAATCGTAGGTCAAGGTATGACCAGCTAAATGTAAATTTGTTCAAAATTACAATGAATAAATTTCAAACTAGGTAAGGGAATTATTAGTTGTTTGTTATAACCTTTGGTTTGAAAAAAACCAAAAATATTTATTGAACTTAAGAAAGTTTAGACCCATCATTATATATACACTAGAAGAATCAACAGTCCTCCTGGGACAAAAAGGGTTAAGTTTGAGTGGATGCTTTTTTATATGTTTGGAAAGTGTCTTGAAAATTGTTATTGATTGTTAGTTTTTTATTTCTAATGTTATAAATTCCATCAATATGAGATCATTGATTTTTGTTATCCATGTTTTCATTTATTATCATACAAACATCATTCCATTGTTTTTTAGTCGAATATTGTTTTATCTAGTTTATTTATTCTTTCTGTATCATATAAGATTTTATTTGTTTTTCCTTATTTAATTTTATGTTATTTCCAATAACTACCTGTGCACACCCTTGTTAATTTTTCATTCCCCAAAAAAATTAGAGGAGGCCTATATATAATTTCTCAGTATATGATGGAAGGGCGAATAGTTTTCTTGTAATGTTTTCATGATGTATAATATGTTTTCATGTGTAATCTGTATATGTATCTAGTATTTAAAGACAAATAATTTGTTAAATCCTTTTGTAACACATTATAATTTTTTCAATAATGTAATTTAATAATCAATTCTATGTTTCTAGATTATGGGAATCTATGATGAATCCCTAGTATACCAAAGACGTGTTTCACGACACTCCATGTGGTAGACATGATTGGTTATCCAGCACAGAAAAGATATTTTTTATCATGATAATATTCATATCTCTAAATAAATGAATACTCACAGTAAAATTAATATTTTTTCAAAATAAATAATACTACATGATGGACATTGGTTACTAATAACTCAAATATGCATTATGACATATAAATGATAATTTCATTTTATATGTAGTTTAAACCAACATGAAATAATGATAAATTAGAGACTTAATGTGGGTTAAAAATAAATTTTAAACTCATAAACTCTATAAGTATTATTAAAAATACATATGTTCATATATTTTCATATCATATATGAAATAATTCTAGAGCATACTTATTTTATACTTAAAGGTTTTTATTAAACCCATTAGTCCTCTTTGTAATTCTTATCCCATTTCTATATAATGACTAGATAAAATTCTATTAGTGAACTCTTTAGTGAGTAAAATGTATCATGTAAGATATTTTGAACAATGCTGAGACCTGAGGGTCATATTTGAAATTTTCCACTCTTTAATGAAATTATTCAAACCTATTTATTTCATAATATCAAATGTTTCAATATTAAAAACTTATTTCATCTTTTTATAACATTTATGTGTTAGTTATTATAATCATTACTAGATTACTTGAAATTAAAATATTCTTTTTGATAATGATTTAACTAATGTAACTTTTTTATATTAATATTATATTAATATACACTTATACTTTTAGGATATTAAATGACATTCATGTTGATTTTTTACTAGATTAATCTTTTACATGGAAAATTTATACTCCTATAGGTTTAAATCTACTCTAACTATTATATATGAAATTATTTTATTTTATGAATATTATACTAAGAAACGATAACTATTTTATATTAGTAAATAAAAATTATTTAATTTAATTGTAATTTTTAACAAATAAATTATTCAATTCATATCAAATATTCTATTATTTATGTTTTTATCATATTCTAAAAAATAATTTATTCATTATAAAATACTACTAAATATAGGTTGTAAGTCATTCAATAGGTTTTTAACATATATATAGGATAAAATATTTATCCAAGATAAAACACTTTATCCTAAGGAAAAATATTTTACCCTCATATTATTATGAAACACGTTATTGAAATTTAAATATCATTAAAAATTTGTGTCATTTCATTTTATCACATTTTTCATTACAACACTTATCTAATCACCAAATTATTTTATAAATTAAGGGAAATGAGATGAAGATAAACACCCTTTATATAGATCAATATGATCATGACATGTTCCATTTCAATTAACTTACTGATTTAGTAACCCTTTTCTTATCAATTTAATGTTGTCAACATGATTGATTTATTTTCTTTATTTGAACTCGTGAATATTAACCATAATTATAAGGGTTGTAGTTGTTATTATAATCCTTAAAAATTAAATAATTTATTTCTATAACACTAAAACGTGAAATGGGATTTTAAATCCATTTTAGGTATCCTAGATAGTAATATTATGTGTAAATATTTCAACACCTTCCCAAATCATCCATTATGTAACAAATTATATAATATGTAATTTAATGATACATCATTGGATTTTCCAAATTATTTTTCTTCTTCGATTTTGACCATTTACCAAATTTTATTTTCAATGGAACACAAGATCCAAGAGGCTAAATTTAAATCTCATTTATCCTATACACTTTGATAAAATAGGATAAATGATATTGAACACATTCAGATTGTTGGTACATGTCCAATAATGATTACAAAATGAATTTCATAAAATGATCAACCAATTAAGGAATCCTTGAGACTATCAATGTCATTAACACACTCAATCACATTGATTATGTGTGTGAAAAATAATTTTTTTTCAATCATCTAAAATATGATTATTTTTAAAACCATGATTCAATTAATTTAGTATTTTCATAATCATATAGGTTTATTTACCAAACAACATCAATTGTTAGTTTTTCTAGAAGGCATTTCACTAAAATATATAATTTCAATTAATTAAGAATGGTTCTTAACTTATAGACCTTTTTAATTAGTATCTTATATTAGGATTCTCATGTTATATATATTGATGTAAAAACAAATTTATATAATTATGATTACATTTATTTATAAAATAAACGCTTTTAACATATGAATACAGTGTTTTACATTCATTTAACACGAATATTATTATGTGTTCTCTAACTAAAATGATTACCCCTTTCAATTTATAACATAATAAATTAGTGATCCAAGATATATATTTTACTATAAAATTACTCTTCATATGAATTCATATCTGCAAATTGTTATTTAAAAAGGCCACCAAGCCAATCATATCAAATATGAAACTTTTATAATTGGGTGGATAATACTTTATCCTAAACTAGTCTATGGATAAACTATACACTATTACTCTTGTAAAATAAACCAATTAGGGTCTCGCAATGATTTTTGACCCATATAAATTTCAAAAAATAATCACCTAATCTTATTAGGGTCACCCATTACTTTCTTTCAATACATAGGACAATCCAGGTCCACCTTCCATTAGAAAGACAAACCTGATTGGATAATTGAGGTCGTGAAATGTTTTTGGTTTGGAAAGAATCTAATACTTAGTATTCTAAATGGGATTTAATTTTACCATTTTATATAATGTTATTCTCATTACATGTATTCATGTTTCTAAGAATTTATTTTTTACTCTTATTATTTCCACCAAATCAAAATGTTTATGCTATATTTTTGTGTTGCTTCATACATGACTCAAATATTGTACTAAAACCCCAAAAATAAATGCCAACTATAATCATATAAGTATAAATTTTTATCATTCATAAGGTATATTAATCTCTTTTATATAATGTATATTGATAAAATGAACTCAAAAATACCTATAAGAGTAATCTTGGAGTGACTGATATCCAACCCTACTTTTCCTGATAGGGCGCATGCCTCTAGGCTGGTGAAAAATATGACCCAAAAACCCTCAACCCAATGATACATTACTAAATAGATATGTTACTTTCATCTTAATTCTATATATAATTATATATATTCTAAAATAAACCATTGGATTAGATCACATAACTCAATAAAAGACGATGTCAAGGTAGAAAGAAGGTAAATCAAATATCTCACCAAGGATAAAACTCCATACATTCAGGTGTGAATATATTTTGAAGTAGTTTTATTTTTTAAAATAATGCATACTTCAATTTATATAAAAATAATTATATTTATAAAAACCAATGAATAAACTAAATTGATGAAAAATTAATAAATTTAAACATGGGATAAATAATATTTTGAACATTTCATAAATACATATTTTTATATCTGTATTAAAATTTCGCAATGAATTATAAAAAATTGATAATTTTTTAAATATAATCTACATATATTTCTTTAAATATTAAATCCTTAATATTATTAATTATTTTACATTTAAACAAGAATATTTGATATTAAATGATATATAAATGATTATATTCAAATATTGTTGTGAAAAAAAGATACATAATATAGAAATCAAACATTTACTGTTATTTAATCCTTAGTCAGCTCAATATCAAAACACTTTTTGATAATATAAAAAGAATTTTCATAAATAACAGATTTTAAATTTCACCATTAAAATTTAATAATTGGGATAATTTATATTAATAAAAATTATTATTTTATTTTTTTTCTTACATTGTATTTAATAAAAACATTATAAACTACAATAATAATCTCCATATAAACATTTTATATTTATATTACTAGTCATGAAATATATTTTCAAATGGCATTTGATATTAACATAATTTATTTAATATTAACACATAATCTTATAAATATTTATTAAATAAATTTTTCGTAAGAATCCATTTCATTACATATATTTTATTATAAATTAACTTATTAACATATTCATAAATTAAATTAATGTACCAAATTAAGTTTTTCAAAAAACTAAATAAATTTACAGTTCATATAAATTAATTCATAACTAGAATTTTAATAAAATAAAAATATTCCAATATATTGAATTTTATAATATATGAAAATTGTAATATACAATTGATTTTTCTTAGCACATCATACCCTTTAAGAACAATCAATTATATTTTATGATTTATAATCCTTAATTGTATGTGTGTGGCTTATCACTATTAATGATAAAAAAAACTACAGAATATAAACATATAATCACATCATAATCATTGAATCTGATATGCGTTATCGTAACATTAAAAATGAAGCATTAGAAAGTGTATGAATAAATTGGTCTACTAGAAATCACTACTTATGGTAATCCATTTTACAATATAAACTAGTGCATGGTGGCTGGAGATCATGTTTTATAATAAAAAATATTAACATTATTATGAAATTAATATTGGTTTTTTGGATTCATTTTCATTCCATCATATGATACGATTGTCCATTTTGTATGCTATGATATGTCCAATACAGAATGAAATGTACTATGTCATAGCCTATGATATCTTATTTTACTAGGAATGACTATAATATAGTTTATCATATGATGTGTTAGAATACAAGGAAAAAAATAAAATATATCAATCCTATTGGGTAACAAAAATTATTTCATCCATAAGATATTATTTTTTCTTTATTATAAATTATGATTTCCAGAATTATGATGTATGTTGATGATTTGATACTACTGATGGATTTCAAATGACTGAACAAAACTCAGACCCAAAATTAACGAAATTAGAAACATGAATTCCCCTGGTTTAAAATACATGAAATATGAAACATTGAAACTATGAAATTAAGAACATATATATCATTAACTGAATAGATGTCTCTATAATATTCAAACTCAAACGACCTGAGTATTTATAGAATATTATATTTTCATGCATATTAATATTTATGAATATGATAATAATTTTATGTTAAATAAGAGACTTTTTCAATACCCTACCCGACACACAACAATTGGTTTCTCTGAAATCAACCATTTCACACAACGTTGACTTATACAAAAAAATAATACAACAATAATATTATTATTTTAAATAGAAGATAACGCCTAGCACTTGTATTAGCAGGAATTAATATAATTATCTATATTAAGATTTTACATAATACTGAAATGTTTTTTATTTTATCCAATTAATTTTAGAGGCTTAAAATTAGAATGAATCCAATTTTAAGCATAAAATACTATAATATTTTTAAAAGGTTGGTTTACATCATTTTGATGGGGAAAAATTATTAAATTTTTTTGTAATTTTTATATGTCCCATTTGAAAAATAAACTTCTTTTATTGAAGATAGACATCAAAATTTAATTCTTCTAAAATATTTGTATTTTTATGAAATTTATTTTTAAATGAATCATGAAAAATACTACATTTTAATTTGAAAGTGCATTTTCATATAATTTATTTATATAGCTTGATTATCTTTTTAATTGGTTCTAAAGTATATTTGGATTATTTTTTATAATATAACTCAATTTTGGTCCTTACATATAATTTCACTTTTAAATTAAACTTAAACACATGTCAATCTTTTGATTGGTTTTACTTCTTAAAAACCAACTTTTTGGTTATGACAATGAAAATTAATATTAAATTAATTTATGAAAATTCAGTGTTTTGAATTCGGAAAAATGGATTTCAAATTTGAAATCAGTAGGTCTAAATTATGTAAATATGAACATTTTATTTTCTGACATTATGAATAGTAATTTCGGTAATTTTTATTTACAATAGTTATGCGTAAATATGGTAAATTAGGGTAACAAACATTTTGATAAGGATAATAAAATTACCCTAACAACTAAGAAAATCCTATTGGATGAATAAAAGTAAAACCATATCATCCAATAGTCTTAATTGAATCATTTAATGTATTTTCATCTAGGAAATAGTTGTAATTATTATTAAAACAAAAGAAAGTGACAACATGTCACTCTCTTATCACTTATAAGTATAAAAATTTTAATGTAGAGATAAAATTTATGAAACATAAAAATAGTCTCCAGAAAGATAAGGAAAATTTCTATATAATAGTAATTTATTTTTTATTTTTAGAGATTAACTAATTACCATAAAAATTGACACAACTGTGATATAGTAATTCTTTCAATAAGAGTAATATCAAATAAATGATTTTATAAATATTAAAATAAATATTTTATTACATAATTTATGTCATTCCATAATTTTATGGATGACTATGTCATGTAAGTGATTCATTAATTAATTGTTATTAAAGTAATTAAGTTGATCTGATTTTTTTGGAAAAGGTCATGTTTGAATAGTTTAAAAATTGACATAATTCATAACATAAATAAGAAAATAGTTTATTAAATGATTTAAAATTCCTAAAAATCTATGATTTTTTCTAATGGTTATCATAAATCATAATATTTCATAAAAGCCACTTTTTGGATCTTTTTACATTTAATGGTAATTAAATTAACACACAAGTGATAATAATATAATATCACGGTCAGATTAAAAGGGGGAAAATAAAGGTTTAACAAAAAATATAAGGGTTTAAAAATATTCAAAACCTATATTCTGTTAGTTTTATTATGGGTATATGACAAATAATCATATTATATTTGAAATAAATGTGTTTGGGACCATTAGAAACCAAAAAATATATAATAAAATAATATTTCAAGACATTCCTAAAGGGCCCTTCCTACCTCCTATAAAAGGCCACTAGATCTACCCACTTACTCACACATATCAAGCTGATGGGATATTCAAAAATCTCCTTAAATAATATCCCAATATACCTCACTTCCTCCTTTAATTCTTACCTTTTGTATAAGGGCAATTCAAGAAAGCCTTTAGGATCATTTGAAAAGAAGTTACCCGATTTAGAGGTAGCATATTGTCTCAAGTTTCTTTCCTTTATTTTCCATATCCACTCCTTGTTCTATTCTTATTAATTAACTAAATTACAACACCAGCATCCTAAATATAGTATGATTTTTTAGAAGTATTCAAACTACACAGATACACATCTCCATCTAATGGATAAGAAAATATTGTTTCGGTGTACGGTGAACTATTATCTCACGAAACGATGATCGTTCTATTTTCTCCAACCACCCCTCATGGTGGCCATTATGATATAACTGTGTTTATATTATAAATATATTACATTTATTTTGTCTCTATACTTTTATGCTTTCCATAATGTGTAAATATGATAATTTCATTTAAAGAAGTGTGGATGACCGCCCCCTCAAAGTAATATGACTTGTTGATGCCATACAAGGAACATATAAAAGATAGGGTTAGTGAAATTATGTACCCTATATAAAATATTTATTATAATGGAATTAAAATATACATATGCATCATTTATTTTTCATTCATTTAATATGAAAATAAAATAAAAGTAGCATTCATACGTATTTATGGACTGCCGTCTCCATGAACGGTGAATTTCATTTCATATATACAAATTTTATGGATATTATAAAAACATATATACGAGATATATATGAATAATATCATTGAAATAATGGACTTATGACCACATGGTTAATTTTCATCAAAACAAGTTCATTTTTGACTCAAGTAACGAACATTGGCAAAACACCCACCATGAACACAAATAAATAACAAATAGTTTTCCATGGTAATAAGTGATATAAAATTAATAATAATCTTTAAAAAGGTTCAAATTAAAGTATAAAATAACCTATGTTTTTTATTTAGGAAATTAATGAATGAACGAAAAATGTTAGACTCAAGGTAAGGGAAATCTCAACACAATATTCATTCATTGAGTTAAATATCTGTGTCATTGGTTTGGTTTTTCCAAAAATATTTTTGAATAACCTATGATTGTTTTAAAATAAATTCCACTTTTTTGGTGGCATTTATATTTGTCACACATAATTATTTCATTGATTTATCCTTCGTCTAATTATACGATCTTTGTAAGAGACCACATATCAATCTTCATTCATTGATAAATATATTGATATCATGAACCTTTATTATCATTTATCGTTTATATACAGCCATTTTGAAAATTTATATCATGAATTTCTATATTATTAGGATATTTAATGTTTTGTTTTGTTTTATTCTTCAATTATTATTTTTCACGTGTTTCTAAAGTGTTATAAGACTCTTTAACTGAAACATCTTTTTAGAAGTTGTAAATATATATTATTCTAAATATTTCTCATCAATTTCCATGTAATCATAGTGGTTTTAATTTTTTTTATATGGACATATCTGTTTTAAAATTTTAATTATCGAATTTCACTTAAAATTTTTGATTAGGTATGTGATACTTTGATTCAAAAATATCTTCATTAAAAATTTTAAATTGAGTTGGAAATGGATTGAAATTTTCAATATCTTTAAATGGTTTGTAATGATTGACGTGTCAAAAGTTGATAATTTAAATCTTTTATGTGTTATGATTATGTAATGGTACTGGGGATATTTTAGAGGTAGTTACATGATACACCAAATATTAGTGGTTCTGTGATGAACCTATGGTGGGTGAGCCCATGATATCTCTCCAATGAATATGATAACATGAAGGAGGTAAACGTTAAGTTTTCTACTAATATAATTAGGAAATATAATGTCATGGGTATTCCAAAAGTAACTATGATGGATACTCCCTATGTAGTTGTGAAAGAAATAATGTAATTATGATATATTTTCCACAATTTTCCTTTATGTTTTATGATTTCTATGTTGTTTTGTATTAATCATATGATTACATGATAGAATATAATTAGATTATGTTTTATGTGTGAAAATTATGACTTTGTTAAAATGTTTTCATGGGTTTTAAATTTTCATGGACTAACAGTTTTATTCCTTGTTTTATATTCCTTACTGAGATTTTTATCCACATCATACATTTTTTGAATTTTATTTCAAATGGTATAAGGAAATATATGATATTGGAAAAAATCAAGAAGATTTTTTTGATGTAAAAAACTCTTATTTTATATATGGAGTTTTATTATTGTGAAATCATTTGATAGAGTAGAAGTGTCTTATTGGTAATTTTTGAGATGTAATGTAATTGTTATGGCCTAATTATCTAAAACACTAAAACTAAAAAGATCCTCAATGTGAAAGAAAGTAAATTATTGATCAAAACTCAATATTATGTATGGTTTAAGGATGGGATGTTATTTTCGGTATTAGAGAAAAGGTTTAGACAAATTTAGGGATTATGAGTTTTGGATAAACACATGGTGAGTCTCTATGTATATTATTTCTATTAAATTCTTATTTTGTTAATTTTTATAATAACGCAAATTCTGTTACAAATGGAAGGTGGAGGTTATCAAAAACCATTCCTAACTCTTCACAAAATCATGCTTTCAATCATTATTTCAAAGTAATGTTACGATGATTCTGAAACATTACCTAACATAAAAATCACTTACAAGTAGTTGTTTGAGATTTCAAACACCTCCACTATACCTAAATAACATTATGAATCATGGGTTGTATTTAATCACATCCTATTTTTCAATATTCTCATATTTTTAAGAATGGTAAATATTATCAAGGAATTTCAAATATTTTACCTTATCACTCGATTTCGAAGAATATTATGATTTTTGAAAATTGTGTTGAATAAGGAGACCATTTTTCAAACTCTCTATATTTCCTTCTAAAATATAGTCTTTCAGAACATACATATTTTGTTTTAAAAGGACCATTTATTGAATGTATCAACTCAAACTCGGTCTGACTATTTTATAAAAATCATGTTTTATTAAATGTTTTGAAATTATATTTCAAACATGTTTATTTTCCAAAACTATTTTTCTCTGAACACCCATATGACCAAAGTTTTACAAGGTGTATTTAGATAAAAGACGAAAACAATTTTTGAGGATCTATATATCATTTTTTATATGCATGGACCTACTATTTACATGAAAAAGATGATGATGAAACCAGGTGGAAAAAATGATCAAGGTATGATGTCCTTTTTATTGGGAATAATTTTATTTTATCATATAGAGGTTCCAAAAATTCAATACTTATAATAAATAATGAATTAAGATGTTGAGGTCACTATGATTTAGGATGAAAATGAGAGGTAGAAGAGAACTATGGAGGTTAAAACATGTTAGGGTTATTTTTGATTTCTATAAAAAACAACGTGCAAGATAGGTGGCAACTCGTCGCATCTGGAAAGGCCACAGGAATCGAACCAAAAACTAAACGGTGATAAGGGCACATCACCTACCATTGTTGTCAGTGAAGCCCCTTGTTTGTATGACATATTATAATTAGGTAAATGATTATATTGACTAAGAATATGTTTATTTTAGGAATTTAGGTTATATAAAATGAATATCCTTCATATAGGAAATTGATTTGGTGATTAAGTGATAAATGATATTTTGGAAGTTATTTTCTATTTATGGAACACTATATGCCTATGGAAAATACAATACTGTGGGATCATATTTGAGGAGTAATAGTTGAATTTTATTTTAGAAGAATTTATGTTTTTATTTTGGACTTATTGATATTTGGATTATTTATGGAATTTATTAACCTATTTTGGAAAATATGTGATTGAATTTATTACTTTTAAATATAACACTTTAAGGGTAGTCGATGTTAATTGGAGATAAAAGTTATGATTTATTATTGAAGACTATTTGATCAAATACTTCTGAATTTTGGGTTTCAATCTTAGTTTGGATTATTATTTTTGAAAAAATATATGGAAAATTATTTTTTGAATGGACTTTGATGAAAATTGGGGAATTGATTTTTTAATTTAGGATATTAAGGATAATATCACTTTTTTGGAAGGGTTATTATTTTTTTGGGATTATCTGATCTTGTACTAACCATTTTGTATTTTTTTTAATACCTAATGATAATGGAAATATGTAGTTCATATTTTTTTGGATTATGTACATCTTTAGAAGTTTATTATTTCACTTTAGGTGTGACCAAGATTTCTTGAATACTCATCATTTGGAGAAAATATTAGTTTGTGATAGATATTTATTAAATAATGGATCTCTAATTGACAATATAGTGTGTTTCCTTATATTCTTAATAAAGATCATAAATAAATTCCTCAAAATTATGAAAAGGAACAAAAAACAAAAAAAAATGGTTAATTTTTTCTACTGGGGAATAAAAGATTGTTTAACCCATTACAAGTTTGTGATTTTCAGATTGTTAACTTTCTACTAATCATGTTTTCTATCACTCTTCATCAGAATAAGATGGTTAGTTTTTATTCAATATCCATGTTTTCCTATATGGAATCCTTGTATGTTGTTATCTCAGGTGACCTTTTTACTTCTCTTTATTTCTTTTAAAATGATATTTTTGTTGACTATTTTTACGATGTGGGATTTTCAATGATGTTTCTGAGCCCAATTTTAAAATTTCTAAGATGAATTTTCCAAAATGAGGGAATGATGTAATGAAATAGGTATTTATTGAATAATAAATTTTTATATATATTAATATTTATGAATATGATTTTAATTTTACACTAAACATGTCACTTTTTCTGATATCATACCTAACACACAACAATTAATTTCTCTCAAATCTTATGTTGCCCACAAAATTGAGTTATACAAGAAATTTTTACAATAATAATATAAATATTATTTTAAATCATAGTTAATTCCTTGCCTTTTTATATGTGGGAATGAAAATAATTAACTATATTATGATTTTACATATTTTTTATGTGTTTTTAAATTTAACTAATCAATTTTAGAGGCTTAAAATGATAATGAATCATATTTAAAGGGTATAATAATCTAATATTTTTAAAAGGTCAATTTACCACCTTTTGATGAAGAACTCTTTTTAAAAATATTTTTTTCACTTTTATATATTATACCTGACAAAATAATTTTCTTTTTCAGAATTGGGACATCAGAATTTACTCTGGTGGAAATTTTTGTATTTTTCTAATGAATTTCATATTAAAATGAATAGTGAAAAATATTATTTTTCAATTCCAAAATGCCTTTTCATCTAATTTATAAATGTAGTTATATTATCTTTTTAATTGATTTTAAATTAAAAATTTATTTTGTATATTTCATTTAATAAAAATTTAGTCATTGTAAGTATTTTATCTTTTAAATTGGACATAAACACATGTTAGTATTTTGATAATTTTTACTTCTTAAAAACATCCTTTTTGGTTTTGACAATGGAAATTATTTTTAAAATAAAATAATCATATTATATGACTAGATTTTGAAAAAATGTATTGCATATTTGGGATTAGAAGGTGGAAATTATGTAATTAGCTATCTTGTTTTCATATTATGAATAGTAAACTTGGTAATTTTTATTTACCATATTTAATGGTAAATTGGGTAAATTAGGGTAACAAAAAATATGATAAGGATAATAAAATTACCCTAACACCAGAAAATGTTCTATTGGATGAATAAAATTTGAACCATATAACTCAAATTTCATAATTGAATCATTTAATAGATTTTTTCTAGGAATGTGATGTAATTATTATTAAAACAAATGAAAGTGACAACATGTCTCTCTCTTATATCTTATAAGTATAATAATTTTAATCTAGTGCTAAATTTTAGGAAACATAGAACATAAATAGTATCCTGAAATCTAATGAAATTATCTACATAATGGGAATTTATTTATAATTTTTAGATATTTAATATTTACCATAAATATTGACAGAATAGTGATATAGTAATTATTTTATAAAGAGAAATATCAAATAAATAATATTATAAATATTAAAATAAATATTATATTCCATATTTAATGTCATACACAGATTTTATGGACGTCTATGACATGTTATGATTTTGTTAGTGTATCATGTTTGAAGTAATCAAGTTGTTATGAATTTTTGAAAAAATTCAAGTATGAATAGTGTCAAAATTGACCTAATTCATAACTTAAAATATAAATTTGTTTATTAAATGATTTAAACTTTATAAAAATATAAAATTAGTCCAAATGGTAATTATATGTACAAATATGTCATAAATGTCACTTATTGGGTTGTTCGACATGTTCTGGTAATCAAATTAACCCCCAAAGTGTAAATAATAAAATATCATGGTAATATTAAAAGGGGTTAAAATAAAGGTTAAACATAAACTATAAGGGTTAAAATATTATTCAAAACATGTCTAATTTGAATTTTATTTTTTTCATATGACCCCAAAACATCTTATATTTGATTTAAATGATATTTTTTCCATTAGAAAACGAAAATTAATTTATTATAAAAAAAATATTTCAAGACTTTCCTAAAGTACTCCTCCTCCCTCTTATAAAAGACCACCACATCTACCCATATAATCACACCTCGAAATCCCCTTTTATCATCCAAACTCAGAATAAATACTCTCCCAACACCCCTCCACTCTTCATATAATCTTTACCTTTGGTATAAAAAAAATTCAGAAAGCCTTTTGGCTCAAATCCAAAGAAGTTACCCGATTTAGAGGTAACATATTCTCTCAAATTTCATTCCTTTCTTTTCCTTCTCCACACCCTGTGATATTTTTTTATATAATTAAATAATAATAACTATATTCATAATATAATATAATGTAGTTATGATAATAATTGGAACCACAATTATAAACACCTCAATCTAATTGATATGAACATACTGTTTCTGTGTACGGTGTACTACTGCCTCACGAAATGATGACTGTTCTATTTTATCTTAACACCTCTCATGGAGGCCTTTATTATAGAAATTTTTTTATATAAGAAATATATGGTATTTATTTCGTTCTCTAGGCTTCTCTAATTTTTATTTACAACATACATTATACTTTTCATAATGTTTAAATACGATTATTTCATTTGAGGAGTGGGGACTACCGCCCCCTCAAAGTGATATAACTCATTCATTAAATACATATAACATATAAATGGCATAGTTAATATACTTATGTGATATATATAACATATATATTATTATATAATTACAATATACATATGTATCATTTATTTTTAATTTCATTAATACGACAAATAAATGAATGTATCGTTCATGCATACTTACGGCCTACCGTCTCAAGGAGCTGTGCATTTAATTTTATATATTAAAATATTATTGTTATTATAAATACATATATACTGGATATGTATTTATAATATTATGGAAATAGTGGACTTCTGACCAAATGAATAATTTTCATCAAAACAAGTCCATGTTCGACTCAAGTACCGAACAATGACCAAACGTCTGATATGAACTCAAATAATTAACTAATTGTTATACGATGGTAATAAGTTATATAAAAGTAATAATAAGATTTTAAAAATATCTAAGGAAATTAGAAATTAACCAATGTTTATTATTCAATAAAATGATGAACAAACAAGACAAGTCAGACCCAATTCTAGGGAAATATTAACACAATCTCCATTCATTGAGTTAAATATCCTTATCATTGGTTTTTTGAAAAAAATATGTGTGAGTGGAATATTATTTATTGACACATAATATATAATTATATTAGGTGTAATTATATTTTTCATACATAATTATTTTCTTGAATTATCCTAAATCTATTGAAAGTTTCTTTTTAAGGAACTATGTCTCAATATCCTTTCATTGAGGTGTATCATGATATTGTGCACCTTTAATATCCAATAAAGTTTATATAAAAATATTTTTACATTTTATATCAATAATTTATATATTTTCAGGATATTTAATGTTTCGTTGCATGTTATTCTTTAATTATTTTTGTTCAAGTGTTTGTCATGTGTTATGAGACTCTTTAACTAAAACATAATTTTAAAAGTTTAAAATATTTATTCTAATAAATATTTATCCTTATTTTCCATGTTTTCAAAATGGTTATAAAGATATATTTATATGGACATATTTGTTTTAATATTTTATTTTCACAAATTTATTTTAAATGTTTCAAAGTGGTACGGGGCACATTGATTCAAAAATATCTGTATTAAATGTTTTAAATGGTTCTGGAAATGGATTTAATATTTTAGTATCTTGAATTTGATTTCTTGTGATTGATGAGTGAAATGTTGATAATTTCTCTCTTTTATACATTACAATTATGTAATGGTATATGGAAATTTCATGGGTGGTGACGTGATAAACCAAATATGGGTGGTTATATGATAATCCTTTGTTGGGTGATACTGTGATAGTTCTTTAATTAATTAGGTAACATGACAGAGGTAAACATTAAACATTATCCTAAGAGATTTAGGGAATATACTTTGACAGGTATTCCAAATGTATCCATGAAGGATACACCATAAGTAGTTGTGAAAGCTACAATGTAAGTATGCTATGGATACCGCAAGTTACCTTTATGTTTTATGATTTTTAGGATGTTTTGAATGAATTGTATGATTACATGATATAATATAGATAGTATATTTTATATGGGTGAAAAGTATCATTTTGTGAAAATGTTTCATGGATTCTAAATATTCATTTGATAAAAGTTTTCTTCCTTATTTTAATTTCTTTACTGAGATTCTTATTCTCATCCCAAGTTACTGAAATGATTTCTCACAAGGAATATGAAGGGATAAAAGAAATAAATAATTCAAGAATATTTTTATAAAGAAATTAATTCTTATTTAATTTATTGATATTTATTATTGTGAAAAAATTGGATAGAGTACAAGTGTCTACATTATAATTTTTGAGATGTAATGTAATAGTGATGGACTAGTTATTTAAAAATCTAAACATAAAAAGATCTTCAATGTGGAAGAAATTAAATTCATGGTGAAAAATCAAGATTATGTAAGGTTTAAGGCTAAGGCCTTATACAAACATGGTTATTTTCTGAAGATACCTTAGAGGAAACCAAAGGACTCACTACTCCATTATGTTTCCATAAGTAACTGTTAATCACATAATGTTAAATCTATATTCACCCATGTCCAATAGCATGATTTTTCCTATCACTCTAATGGGATAAGAAGATATAGATATTTAGAGACTTGGATAATTAATGAAAATTAGGTATATGTTTTACATACTTCATCTCATTGTGGATTCATTTCGTTTTTGGGTTTCAGGGACACTCTCTAAGTGTCGAAAATTATCTCATACGTCATATAATTTATGAATAAACCTTCAATAATTCACTAATTCATCACATGAATGATTTATAATTACTCCAAAGAGTTTAATAATATGAAATTTTCACAATTTTGATATCTAGTGATAAATATTACTAATAATAATTACTGTCATTTAGTTTCCTAATGAATAACATGTTGTGTTAAAAATTATACATTGTGATTCATGAAATATGATTTTTCAAGTAAAAAAAGACTAGAATAGGTCATGGAATAATATCACTACACCAGACATTATGATATAAGGGTATTAGGGATTATCTCATTTATAATGACCCAAGGAAGGAGTAGGAGTTCATTTCAAATGGATTATATGAGAAAAAATCATTTTAGATATGGAGATTTGGAATTATAGTATAAAAATATCCTTTTCAATCTGTTGATAACCCCATGAAAATATCCTAAATTGTTCATATAAAGAAGGATATATTCACAAACCCACTTGATCAAGGCTGTAGGGTGTATTTTGACTCAAAAATAAGGAATCAAGATAGATTTCCAAAACCAGAAATTTATATGAATTCAATGAAAGAACAAATAAATATTGATACATTTTCAATTAAAATACAACAAACATATAGAAGTAGCATACAAAATTGTTAGAGAAATATATTTGACATCAATAGTTTAAAAATCATAAAATTAATTAGAAAATTCACTTTTGAAAAATAAGAAAACGATAAATAGATTAGAACGTTTAGAATTTAATTTTAACTATATTTGAACGATCAACTTGACGTACCTATATAAAAGAATGTGTGAATCAATCAGCATACAAATTCTATAATTAAGGGGAACATTCAACCAACTATATAGGGAAAAATTTAACCATGGATGGGTGTGTAAAAAAGAAAACATCACCTAAGAAAAATCATTGAATTGAGATTGTAATTGGGAATGTTAACAAGATATCTAATAAAATCTTTCAAAATAAAGAGAGATTGGGGAATTTTACCCAAACCAATAAGGATTACATCAAGGAAATTCATTTACACTAATAAGACATGGATGAAAGTAATAGTTTGATTCGTAAAAATACCAAATAATTCATTCAATACAATAAATCTCAATAATAGATAATTGATTTGAAAAATAATAGTGAAGTTATAGAATTGAGTCAAAAATAAGATTAAATTCACCCCCTAGAAAGTGAAATGTCATTTATCATAATTTATAACAAGGTGTATGATGTTATTTTCCCAAATATTTTTATTAGTGAGATGTTTATAGAGAATGAATCTACTGAAATTTCAGGAATAAAGCAATATACAAATGAATACAACCTTGATATGGGTCCCCATATGAGTATGTTAATAAGTAATTAGTTTTGGAAATTTCCACCAACACATTTCAAGTAAACAAAGAAACAAATAAATATAAAATTCATGTAGGAATATACAATAAATTAAAAATAGAAAATATTAGGAGTATTAACACATTGAAGCTCAAGAAGTTGGGATGTTTTTTTTGGAAAATCAGATGAATAATTATAAGATATAGATTCATATTTGAAATTACCTGTTGAATCTATAATTATAAAGGAATTCTAGATGAATATGAATGTAATTAATTTATATAAATCAAGTATAACATTTTAGAAATAACATAGAAATATTCAATCCAATTCTATGGACATCAAAAATGATAATTGGAGTGGATCAAAAAATGTACAATGCTCTTGGAAGGTCAACTCATCATTAAAAAAAGTTAAAAATGTTGTGCAAAAATAGTAAAAAACTACACAAAAAGAGGGAAACAAGGGTGGAATAATAGTATTCAAATAGGTTAATATGTTAATGTTTATTTAATATTTCCTTTTAAATAGTAAGACATCCCCAAAAAAGTGTATTTATGTTTTGGAATTGTATTCCATCAGAATATATTTTTCAAAAAAAATATCAAGATTCTAGAGGATGGATTCATTCATTAAATAAACTATACTAAAAATTTTCAATAGAGATATGATAGATCTAAATAAATTATACATCCAATGAAGATCAATATTGGGAAGGAAACTATTTACTCACTTGAGAGGAAATATTTTCTATGATAAAATACTTCAGATGAGAAACAAAGAGTTAGAATATATATTTGAAACAAGAGTTTATTTAGTGGTAACCCTAGCCATGGGTTTTTTTAATTTGGATATATTAGGTAGTTATTTCTATAAATAAATTGATATCCACCATATTTCATTTTCCTTCAAATGCTGTTTGAATTTAATGAAAAATGGCTAATATAATTTTTTTATAAAAAATGACCCAAAATAAAATGAAAATAACCTACAATGGAAGAGAGGCTGTTATTTATTCTTAATTTTTCGTTTCTATCATTCTAAAATAATTTTTAAAATTGTCTGATTAATATCCATGAATTCGTATTCATTGATTACACATTCAAAAGAATGAATGGGGAGAGGTAATTTTGAAGTGTACCTTTTTAATTGAAAATAGACACATTGTGTAGGATATAATTACAAATATTCAAGGATAAAAAATCACCTTCAAAATGATGAAACTATTTACAAATCAATTAATCATTGAGGATCAATAGAATTCGTATTATGTTCTTTAAAATTTTAATAGTTTTCATTGACATAATGATCTTGAACATGTGTGATTTAGTTTCTTATAAAAAGGTCTAACAAATAAATAGGTCTCTCTAAACAAAAACTAGATAATTCATCGAATTTGAGTGGTTTCTAGAATTATGATATAAATATAATTTTCATGAAACGAATTGGAATAGAGTGTGTAAGAGCAAAAATTCAAAAAATATGAGTAAAATACTACTAAATATATTACTTTACATACCCTTATGATTTGACATTACTATTATAATCGGTTATAGGGGATACCTATGATAAGATATGGTAAAATTCTAGGAGGGTAATAATTAATGAATAAGTTAATTTAATATATCACAAATAAAAAAGGTAAAGTGTACCCACTTAATGAGATGAATGAAGGGGAAACTGAATATGAAATTCATGTTAACAAGTGGAAAATGAGCTTATCTAGTTAGTGTGCAATGATTGATTATTAATTGTGAAAAATTATTATGCAGTATAATGATTATGGGTGAGGAGGATTTTAAATCATGCTTTATGTTTATATTTTGATCCTAATAATCCCTTTGAAATTATAATTCTGTGAATTTACAATTGAACATACGAGTTATGAATTCTTATTGATATTATTTGTTAGTTAAATTACTTGATCTCAAGTAATCCTCAAGTGTTTTTTAATGTGTATTATATTTATATTTCATCATTTTCCTATGATAATTTTTATATTTTTTGTTGCATTTTATGGTTTATTTTAATTAATATCATAGATATTAATTTTTGATTGTTTCAAGAATAATATCTTAAGGAATCAAGTATACATTTAAATCATAAAATTATTTTTATTGTTGGATATCTTTATTTGAGACACATATTATAGGCATTGATGTATTATTTATTTATTTTTTAACAATTTAAAGGAAAAAATAATGTATGCATTTTATTTTGGGAAATGGAATGGTGGAATTTTTTTTTCCAATAACTATGTAAGAGGGTCTTAATTAGAAAGATAATTCACATGAAATTCCATTGAGGAAATCAAAATGGATTCAACAACTGACCAATTTAGATAAATCTTGAGAAAGAATATTATTTCAACCATGATGACATATGTAAAACACCATATAAGAATAATCCAATAGACACTCATTACTATTTCTACGCTCCTTCTCTATAAAGTAATCTTGGTAATAATGTTTGTAATATCAATATCACAACCCTACCTAAGATTAAATTTGTGAGATAATTATTCATGTAAGAATAAAATTATATGTAATAGTAATAATAATTCCACCCAAAGGATAGAAAATTTATTATATGATTCAATAAATGACATCTAAGTGCCCAACATAGCCTCACATTCTCCAAACGTCCTCATATGCCTTGAATTTTCAATAGGGTTGACCAACACATTACTATGATACAACATAAACATGGGAATAATTAATCAATCCTTATCCTCAATAATAAAATTCCTACTCATAAGATAATATTAATACAAATTCAATGAGGATTTTTAAAATTAAATCAAATCCATGGATATAAACTCTAGGAA
The DNA here is from genome assembly GCA_963277665.1 of Viscum album. Classification (NCBI taxonomy): domain Eukaryota; kingdom Viridiplantae; phylum Streptophyta; class Magnoliopsida; order Santalales; family Viscaceae; genus Viscum; species Viscum album. Next base: position 1,102,261,915 of record OY728157.1, read on the forward strand.
ACATGTGAAATTTAGTGACCCTAATTTTCTCATAATAAAGTCATAATGTATTTCTAAACATCAGGGGTTGGTTCTTTATATAGTGTGAAATTTTATATTAAGCTAACTTAATGACCATGGAATACTTTTTTATGGTTATGTTGAGCATAAAATATTGTATTTTCCTATGGGATGAATTTTGGTGAAATTTTTAAATAGTTGAGTTCATGGAGATATTTAATATTTATTAAATAAATAAATAATATTCTTAAGGGTTTAAACATTTTATATCCCATATAACGTGTCATGAATGAAATTTTAGACCCCTCCATTTTGTTTAGAATAATGTAATTATTCCCTAGAATTGTAATAACTTCCGTAGAAATTTTTTGAGACCTATAACAAGGAATTTTCATGATTTAAATAAAATAAAAATAAATTATTACTTTTACTTTCTATGATAAGTGATGTGGTGATGACATGTATTAGTTATTCATCAATATCATACTATAGTGGAAATTGTGTTCCAAGGAGAATTTTGGAATTTCAATTTATTCATGTTAAGGAATTTAAGGTAGATCATTATATAATGTTAATGAAACGAAATTTATTTGGGACATTAAGATGAATTAAGAAGAAATAACTTGTCCATTTCTACAATTAATTCTTTCTCTCAATTGGGAAATGGGAATAAACCAAAAATTTTCCATGTTGGTGGAAGCTATGAGAGTGTAAAATTCAATACTATCTCTCTTTTTACAGTAAATTAAAATCATGTTATTTGTGATCTTGGCAGTGGTGGTGACAGTGATTAAGGAGTAATGTGATGTGATCATCAACTAGTAACAACATGTAATCAATTTTGGGTTTCTATTTTTTTAATTCACATTTTTTATGCTTTGTGATTCGATCCCCTTACTCTCACAATTGAATCACATTAAAATTCTATGGAAAAAATGAATAATAATATTTCTTTGATTAAATATAATTATATTTAAAATAATTTTTTATTAAAATAAAATATTAATTTCATGGAAAAGATCATTAGAATTTTGGATGTATGAAAAGAATATTTATTGGATTTCATTCGAAAATTGTTTTTTTGTTGTAATAATATGAAAAATTGTTTCATCTAAAATTATTTATTTCTTTTCAATATGTAACATTATAAAATTTTCTATATATGAGGAAAACATATAGTAATAAAAGGAGAAAAGGGAAAAAATTAATTATTTAATTTCTCTTAAGGAATGTGTAATTAATACATTAATCTTGTTCAATATATGTTTTTTGAAAAACATTATTTTTCTAATGATTTTTATATCACAAAAACAATCACATTTTCATAAAAGGAGTCATATCAAATATTTTAATTATATTATTTTCTCTATTCATAGTGAAATTTTTTTTTCAAATTAGTCTTATTTTATCAATGATAAAGCTAGTAAATTTTTTAAAATAAATTATGTCTTGGATATGGTGTAGATTTAGATAATGACCCCATATTTCTTATGGATTTTTTACCAAAAACATTACATTTGTAGTTTTCCTAACATAGTTTTTTTTCAATAATTAGTATTTATAATTTTATCATATTAAATATAAACTATTATTTAATAAATTATTTTTTTGTGAAGTAAAATTGAAATTGTATAATCAGACCCCTTTATGAAATTTCCCCCAATGCCTACGATATTCATAATCTATCTTCATAATCACTTTATTCCATTGAATTAGATTGGAGCATGTGCTTGAGTGGATGAGTATTACTCCAACCACAACCATCTAAAATATTGTTCACCCATTCACCATTCTTGTGTATTAACATTATTTTACGATGCTACAATAGATGAAAACAGAACAATAATGGGTTCAGATGTGTGATAGAGTTGATGTGATAATTTCTGGTGTATCTCGTTGAGCGAACAAAGGGTAACGAATGAGTGATAATGCTTTATTAGAAATCACCTCAATGGGGTACAATGATGAGTTTAGAGATTATGGGTATGATTGAGAATGAAGGTAAATCTAATATTTAAGGTGACCGTATAAACAATGTAATAGAAAATGAAGTTATTTTAAAAGTCTTGAATACATGAAATTTAGTCCCATCATACACATAGTTTGAGTCTCCATCATTTTTTTCATGTGAAATAAATATTCCATGGAATGTTCCCTAGAAAAATATATACGTGTGACTTGCTACTTGAGTGGGATTGGGTAGATATGAAATTTGGATAATCACATGTAATGTTATTCAGGGTCACACATAGTTTATCATCATATTGAGGTTCTTTATAAAAATATTTTTCACTATGTCATGTGAATTATAAGCTACCCTTTGTTGAGATATACAATTTACAGACAATTACATGTTTTTTACTTTATCAAACATAATGTAGTCTATATGTGTATAACTAAAAATTCCATTGAAATAAATCATATAAATTCATGAACCACATATCCATTAATGTTATTTACACTAATAAATACAATATCTATATAAATCTCACATTATTTGATATGTATAAGTACAGGAAAAATAATTCTATAAAAATATATGGATATTTCACCATAAATACCTCCAAATAGATGGATAATTACATCAAAAACTGTTTACTAAATCGTTCAACACTTTTCTATACATGTTTTTATGCATGCTCTATACCTCTCTAAACACATCTAATATAAGGATAATCAAAGTATTTTTCATTATTTCTCACCATGTTTCTCATTTTAGACATTTGATTTATTCATTGTAACTAACATCCCATGTAGAAAACAATAGTATAATCCTCTTAGACATTATAGGCTTTTGACATTACAGTTTAAGCGGCCAAGGATATTAGATTTGTTGAGGTGAAAATACGGAGTGTGTAAGGAATTTATGGAATATATGGATTTAGACACTCCTCTATGAATTAGGGAATATCCCTTTATATATGGGGATATTATTATTCCCAAAGAAACTTATATATGACATGGAATGGTCCACCATAAAAATATACTGTTCTTGAACCCCCATACAATAAGGTTTGTTCTTCCACCAGTGGAGTTAGTACACTGCCATATGTCAAGGTTAGATCCTCTATAATGGTAGTTAGTACTCCCCAATATATCAGGGTGTGGGCCTCTATATGAGTTATGTTTTCTCTTAATTGATACACACATACCTTAATGATGTGTGGTCCCATATTATAGTTATCCAAAGATAACATCAATGTTATGGAAAACTAGAAGATCAAGAGTCATATAAATTATTATGTACTAATATGAATATTCCTTTGAGATGATAGTCGGGTTTTAACACATTATCATTACTTTCTAGTTATGGCTTAAAACAAGACTATTAGCTTCAGATATTTCAGGAATATTGATTCCCTTGGTAACATAGGATAGTTATGTGATATGATTATTTCTGAATTTGAGCTTTGAATACTAGTTTCTTACCTTTCCAATGGTTAAATCCCCATTAATGTATAACTAGTTCCTTTGATATATAAGTGGTTATTAACATGTCGTGGGATTGAGATAACATATTATTTTAACACTACTTTGTGTTTTTTGGGATTCTAACGGGGTATTTATATATTCACCCCTATAAGAGAACCATTACCACATGTAATATGAATATATACATGTTTCATAGTTCAATGTTGACATTGGTGGACATGGATCTAGTGGAGTTAATGGAGTTTTTGTTGAGTCAATAAGGTTTTCCTTGTGAATTTTCCATTCCTTCTTGTTTTAAAAATCACAAACACCTTATACTTAAGGAAATATAAATTTTACCTTCATAAGGAAAATTTAATTCTTTAAGAAAATTTACCCTAACCTAGATTTTCTTATACATAGCCATATTTTCTTATGTACAAAAACCGGATTCATACCCAAAATCCCGAAGCCATAAAATGTAATGATTTGGAGCATTCTATTTTTAGGATCCAAATTCTGGATTTGAACTGTAATGCTATTCCAATCCGAATTCTGGACTCTGAACTTTCATAATTTCGACTCCGAACTCTTATAAAGTTTGACTCCTAACTCTTAAGCAGTTCGAATCTGAACTCTTATGAAGTTCAACTTCGAACTCTTAAGCAGTTCAACTCTGAACTCTTAAGCAGTTCGACTCCGAACTCTTAAGTAGTTCGACTCCGAACTCTTCAGCAGTTCGACTCCGAACTCTTAAGCGGTTCGACTCCGAACTCTTAAGCAGTTCGAATCTGAACTCTTAAGAAGTTTGACTCCGAACTCTTAATTAGTTCCACTCCGAACTCTTTTGAAGTTCGACTCTGAACTCTTAAGTAGTTCGACTCTGAACTCTGCATGTTCAAATTCCAATCTCTAGTGAAACCAGACTTTGAATTCCTATAAAACATAATCCGAACATTTCTTAACATAGACTCAGAATTTCATTTTGGTTAGACTCCGAAATTTTGACTTGCTTACACTCCGAAATATTGATTAGCTTTTACTTACATATGCTTAATTTCGAAACGATGTCTTGCATTTATTTATACATGGTATGTTTTAAAACGGTGTATTCTATTCTATTTCTAATTAACCGTTGGTTGAGTTACATGTGTACAGGTCCCTCCAAATTTCATGGAAAATATGACCTTTGGAAGAGGGATCCGACTGTTGGAAGTTTGAAAGAGATCAATGAGAAGTCGATCGATCTAGAGAACACATGAGGTTACCGTGATTTCTTGATAGAGAAGCATTTCATTCCTTATGCGTACTGAACCACTTGTTCAGATTTCTTTGTGCGACTCCGAATGTTGGTGATTACATTCGAGGACTTCCGGGTATAGGAAGAAAGAGGTGCCGACTACCTTGAAGTTCGAGGGCTTCCTTGCTGACGATGACAGAGGTTCCAACTACCTTGAAGTTGAGGGCTTACGGGGATATAAAAACAGAGATTATGATCTTCGTTTCGAGGGATTATCCTGGTGTGGGTAAGACATAATTCCTTGAAAGTATAAATCAAGGGACCTTTATCTAAGATTGTTGGATACCCTTCACTTTGGGTTAAAATATTCATATCTTGTTACTTGTAGTTTTGCTACTTGTTTTTCCGCTGCATATTTTATTGTAAGGAAAGTATAACCTTCTTATATTTCCATACACTTGTACTCTAATTAATTTAGATTCTATACGCTTTAAGGTAGAATCTTATATTATAAATCTTGGTTCAAATTCTACAGTTGGTGGTTAGAGGTGTTGTGAAATTTCCTTAGTTTAACTTTGTTAAACCTATAATTTTCCTTATCTAAGGAAAACATAGTTATCCGTAACCAACATTGAAGGTTCCAAAGAAATTTTTAAAATATACAATTCATCCCCCTCTTGTATATTGAGCATCTACATCATTTTTTTTGATCCTATAGTTTTTAGAGATCCAATGATATGTGGTTCTTGAGTTTGGATACTAGACTAGGGAGACTAGTGTTGGTGTTGAAATCGACTTCTCCTTTCACCAAATCTCTACTAAAATATTATAAAACTCTGAATTATATGGAACCATTTATAGTGTACATGTTTCAAATGAATATCATAGTGGTTAGTTTTAGTGCTTTGTGTCCTTCATATGTTAACTTACCCAGATATTCTCAAAATATTGTGGGTCCATTGAGTTTATTTGAGTACTCTACCCATATATAACCTGCTATTATTCAAATACTTTATCATAACGTTACTATATCAGTGATCGAGAGTCTCTTATTGAAGTTTTGAGATAACTATTCGGATACCTAATATGAAGTATCATTTCCCCACGAATAAAGGGAAGATTTTCCAATTATATTTAATGTGAATATCACTATTTAAGAATAGATGGGAGAACCTAATAAAAAATAGAACTTCATATAGTATAGATTTTGAATGTGCACCCAGCGATGAAAGCAATAATTGATTATAAGGTGTTTCTAATTCGTAGTTGGATGAGTATTGGATGGATTTTAAAATTTTTTATACCCATCATGGTTCAACATCTATCGACAAGACCATGATTGATTAAATTTATTTACCTTTCATGGTTCGTAGAGTCATTTATTTTTCCTCTAAAACAACAATAGTCCTATCATTTTGTAATTTTTGGTTCGATATTCTAATCATGTTTATGGATAGATCAACTACTAATACTAATTCAAAATTTATTCCTATAGGATCAAGAGATTTTTAATGGGACACCAATATATGATTTATAAATTGTGTTTTTTCATCTCTTGTACCACTCAACTATATTATAGACTTGAAGTCAGATCGTAATGGTTGACGATTTCTTAGTGTATTGGACCCTTAATTTCATAATAGTATAATGTTTTCTTATGAAAAACTGGAAATGTGGCATGGATGGATCTTCATAGTGATGAAAAAATTGTGATTATGTTCCTCCATGAAGAAATTAATAAATATTTCTAAGAGATAGATTCAACGGGGAGTTTCTCAGGCAGCAATGGGTGTAGATAGATGATTGTTTTTACATCTTCATCTACTACATTTAGTAAATCTCCATCAATAATATACTGTTATCAGTCAGATTCTATATAATCATATGTGGTATATTTTAAATTTAGGGTTTAATCATTGTAGTTTAAATCCTATCCAAATACTTACTTATTGAGGCTCTAAATGAGTGTTGAAATCCTTCATTCACAACAACTAAATGTATGAACTTTTCTTCTATTGTGGAGTATCATTTATAAGACTTATAATAAGCACCAATACTTTATCATTAATCTCATGCTGAGTTATGAAATATATGGTGGATTGGTAACCACATTAGTTTTCAAATTTGATAATTTTATCCTAGATGATATCTCATTTTTACCATAATCAGTGATTTGGTTCCTATATTGGTCTTCGTAAGAGGCTATAATAATACTTTTTTACTTTTTATATGAGATTCTAGCTTTGCTTTGGGAGCTAATGTGTAATTTGTAGATTTGTTTATGAATGTTTTAATTGAGATATATGTGACCTTCCCAACTATTGGTTCTTTTAGATTCATCATGTTCATGGTAAGTAACATCATTGAATTTATGATAATGAAGTTATACAATCAGCATTCAAAGCCTCCAGGGGTTATCATAGAGATCCTAATGATGTTTTTTGGATATAATTAATTATATGTTATGAATGTAAGACTCAGGTATTTTTTTAATCATTCACATTGAATACACCTTCATTTCAACTAACACATAGTGTGATAATCTCATACAAATAGAAGATTTATTTTTACCTACATCAATGAAATTAATGGTACAAAAAACCAACATGGCCTAAAAACATATGCTCTCTTTGTATTGTGATGATTTGGTTTTTTTCTATTACCCCATTTCATGTTTTCTGAAAAGTGGATGATGATATGTTTTCCGTAACTTGCCTTAAAATTAGTAATTATTAGAAGAGGTTAATTTTTAACCCATTTCCATGATCCTAACGTATTTATGATTATGAGTGATGGTGTATGGGAACTATGAGTGTGGGACCATGTGTAATCTATAATTCAGGGATAATTCTCCTAATCAATTCCATTAATGGTGGGGAGAAAAACATATTTATTTTTTAACTTAATAGCGAGGTATTGTGAATACTTATCATTGGTGGGTATAAATAGTTGAGACCAATGTTACCCCCATGGTTACAGGACCATGGTGGTAGTACAGCATTTGGTGTTCATTGTATGTCTATTTTAGCTACAAAATAAAGGATGTTTCTATGAACATTGTGTTTATACTCACTCAATTTTTTCAACTGTTATTTTTGGCAGTAAAGTTGATAATGTAGAGATTAATGTCCCATAGTTAGTATGGGATCATGGTTTTAGTAGATGATTTAGTGTCTGTTATATATATATTTTATCTAAACAATACAGGATATTTCTATGAAGGCTTTGGTTATAGTCTCTTTATTTTGGAAGGTCTTATTCTAGAATCTAGAGCTGATAATGCAATGATATTGAAACAATTTGGACTATCCTCTTTTTATTGTGTAGGATTGCATAAAAAATATAATTCAAATTTTTTTAAATTGTTTTTTAGGATGTCACTACAATTTAATGCTATGAATGTCATCTACATTGACATGAAGAAATTATAACCCAACCAATATACAATTCAAAATGGAGAGAAGCTTGAGGTTTTTTATTTCCCATTATATTTGAGGAGTATAGCACACTCCATTATAGTTCCCTTACAAATGATTCCATACAAGGATGATGTTTATGTTTTTTGTTTTGGTATGTGATATGTTGATAGATGACCAATGGTTATAAAGGTTATTTACAAAGAATCTTAGTAGAGGAGTTTATACTACCCTGTATATTGGTGTGTGGTCCCCAAAATGATGATATATTTCGAGTTCCCCATGTATGTTGATGGAGGGTCCACAATTAATGGATTTAATACTCCCCCATATGTCAAAGTGTTATCCTCCATCAATTGTGTTTATACTACCCTGTATATTGGGGCATGGTTCCTTATAGGTTTAGGTACTCCCATAGATTTTTTATAGATACCTCGATATCTATTGGTCCCCTACTGGAGTTCTATAGTGGTAGCGTGGAAGTTAAGGATGACTAAAATATCATTAGAAATAAAATATACAATATATGGTCATATAGATTTTATTTAGATACTAGAGTCCTTTCTATAATTGTAGACTCATTTCCATTTGATCATGGAGATGGATTGTGGTTTTTGAGTATTTTAGTAAATACTATACTCTAGGTAATACTCGTTAATTGAGTGATAGAATCATGTATAGTTCTTTCATCAGAATATTAGTTTCCTTCATTTAAATGGTTCTCATGACAATTGGGGACATCAAGTTCCTTTAGGATACCTTGTATTGTGGAAAAGTCCCGAGATTTTGATGACATATTGGTTTTTATCTACATTTTGTTTTTTTGAAATCCTTATACTCACTTTTTCATGGGATTCATGACCACACTTGTTGTGTATGTGAAGACATTACACATTTCAAAGATGGAATTGGAAAATATTGAGTAAATAGACTTAGCAGAGATATTTAGTAATAGATGATGATGGTTTGAGGTGCATACTATTTTAATTGGATAAAAATATAAGAGACTCAATTGATAAGAGGTTATATCCCATATAAAATGTTTTTTCAACATATTGGTTATTTTATTTTTTTCGATTGTATTTTGTATTTCATGAAATTATCTATGTGCCAATGTACTTGCTATTGATTTGGTATGCCCATATTGTGAACATTTTATTAATATATATACATATAATTGGGTTTATATATATAATTATATATTTGGGACACATTCATGTTAACGGTTGTTATAGGATAAGACCTCCCATGTACAGTTATGTCTTTTTGGTACTAGTCTCTAGCCCTGTTGTAAAACACCGAGTTTTTTTTAAAATAACTTTTTTAAAATTAATTTAATCTTTTGGTTATTCTTAATTTCACTCAACACTAAATGTAGATTGTGTTATAAGAATGTACAATGTTTGGATTCCATTTCATGCTACATTAAGATATACATTCACTACACAGAACATTTAGATTTTCTTGAGGTACACATGAAACTATGTTTGACTTTGGTTTCACATAATTCTAGGTTTCATTAATATATTTCATCAAACATAAGGATGAGTTTTACAGAACAACAATATACTATAGTTAATATTGTTTAATTATTATTATAGTAATCACTTATCTGTCGTAATGGATTGAACAAATAAGATTTTCTAAATAAATAATTTATGGTTTACACATATATATAATATAACTCCTTAATTTATAAATTAGTTAGAAATGACAGTAAAAAAAATTTGAAAATAAACAAACTTATTTTATAAGAAAAATATTTTTCCATGTACAAACACGTTTTATCTTAATAAATTAAAAACTGCACATTTGATAATTATTTTTAAAAAAATTATATATTATGTATTAAATTATTTTTTTTACACTCATGTAAAATATTTTATAATATTAAGATAATAATAATTACAATTTTATTAAAAAAACTTGTCTTTTTCTAAAGGGTAATTTTAGAGCCTTTTAATAAAGAACCCATTTTAAATATGACTCTTGATAATTTTTTATATTTTTATATTAAAATATATAATATTTTTGTAATATTAATATCATAATTTATTTCGGGTTATTTTTTTTATTTTTATGAAAAGATTCTGGTTTTGATGAATAGTGAAAAATAATGAATATTCATTAAAAACTATTTTTTGTATAATTTATTTATATGGTTATATTATTTTTAAAATTTATTTTTAATTATATTTAGAATAATTATACATATATTAATACAATTTTAGTCATTATAATCTATTTCAGATAAAAATTGATTATAAAAACAATTCATTTATTTTAATGCTTTCACATTAAAATGATGTTGTATCATCCCTTCTATATGATGACTATTAAATTAATTTATGCAATATATATGATTATAATTTGAATACAAACATTAGATATTTTGAATAATATTAATTTATAATTTATAATAACATAATCTTATTTTATGGCCAAAAATATGTGTCAAACTAATTAAAATTGATTGTAGTGATTATTGTAAATACAACATTAGTAAATGACTAAACGTATAATATAATTTTTAATAATGCCCCTACACTTACTTAAAATTTATTTTACCAACAAATGTTCACCACTAAAACATTAATTATATATAATGGCATATTTTTAACTATTAGGGGATTTGTATAATGTGGGGATCACTCAAATCAATTCAGGAATACACAATGTGTCTTCTTCCCCACTTATAAAAAACCACATCTCCTACTTCTATCATCACACATATAAATAACTTTTGGATCATCCAATGCCTACTAAGATAAACTCACTATATCCCTCCCATAATAATTGAAGTCTAAATTTTTTTAATAAATCCAACATAGGTTTCCCTTTGGTGGAAACCAAGAGGCATTACCCAAATAAGATGTAACATCCTTCAATAATGACTATTATTTTATTTATTTCTCTACCCACTCAACACTTATTATAACACGTTTATATATTGAAATTAGTATAATAGATATATTGATATTATTTTATTATAATTCTTTACATACACCTACATACACTTCCATCCAATATGTAACGAAGTTACCATTTGTGTATACCACAGACTAACGCCTTACGAAACGATGTACTTCATTTTTTCATTTACCAAATATAATGGTTGGTAATTACGATGTTAATTAAAATTTTATTTGATATATAAGATACTTATGATTAATATATTCATTTTTATCTATTATATAAACCATATCTTCATGATTTACATTTTTTGTAAACATAATAACTTTGTTTTTGGACATGTGGACTACCGCCTCCTCAAGGTGATTTGATTCTTTCACACATTACATGGAATATGTTAAGGATGGTTTTAGTAAATTTATATAGTATTTTTTACATAAAAATTACAAATTAATTATTATACATACATATATCATTTAATTTCATTTATTCAATTAGAAAAGAAAATATAAACAACGTTCATGTGTACGCATGACCTACTGTCTCCTTGAACAGGGGTTTCCATTTAAAATTTCTATAATTTATAGATTATTATAAATATTTATATAATTAATACCTATTCTATTAAAATAATTTTATACATTCAAAAAATAATTAAATCATGGTCTGAGTAACATGATTGTGAATAACAAGTAAAAACATATACAAAAAACCAAGCAGATATTACCCGAAATGTAATATTAACATGTGATTATTATTAAAAGGGAAACATAAATTCATAATAAAATAATATATGGTATTATATATAATAATATGGTTAATTGGAAGATTTATTGTAAACTTATATTTTTTATTCATGAGTTTTGGACATATACTAAATAATTTAAGACTTAATGTAAGGTTTTTCTTAATCCAAATTAATTTCATTAAGTTATATGCCTTATTCACTACACAATTATTTTGTGTGGTGTATATACTTACCATTAATGTAATATATTATAATTATAAAAAAAATATGGGTATAGACATATCAATCTTATTAAATTTATTTCATGTGGTTTATGGTAAGAATTTTAAAAAATCAGTAAATCAATTTTTGTCTCAATTTTACTTCATTGATATACATGATATGTTAAGCCCCGATATTTTTCAATGAAGTGTATATACATCCCTTTAAATTTTAAGTCTTCAATATCATTATTTTTTTGATGTTTTACAATTTATGTAATTTTATTCCTTCATTTTCATTATTTTTCAATATTTGCATTGTGGAAATAATGTATCACTATAATCTATTTTTTATCATCATTGATTATTATTATTCATACATTGATAAATTATTATGATCCATATCTCATGAATTACAATGAATTTTTTATACTATTTTTATTCACAATATAATCAGGAAATTCTAGAATTTTCAACATTTTTTACTTAATATAATTGATAAAAATGTTTTTAAGAGAATATGACAATATTTCTATTTTTGGTTGGAAATCCATATTCCATCAAAAAAATGTTTAAAAAAAAGGTTTTAGAAATGTTTTCAATATTTAGTTATAATTTTCCAAAATATTTTCAATGAATAATATTTTCAATATGTTTTAACAATTTCTTAAAATGATTTAAAATTATTATCAAGGAAAATTGTTTTCAAAATATTTTATGTTTTAAAAAAAAAATTTTAAACAATAAAGGATATTTCTGTGAAGAAATGTTTTATTTCTTTTAAATTATTCATATTAGGTATATAAATGTTGTTTTCAAAGAAACCTATTTTTAAATTTTTCATGTTTTAAAAACTGGTTTTCCAAGAAATGATTTATTCAATTAGAAGTGTTCCAAGTGTTATTTCGAAATACTTCCCCATATATGTCGACATTCCTTCATGTAGATAATTGTGTAATAGGTATATGGTCTATTGAAACCATTATTATTCTTTAATTGAATGTTTTATCATGATATTAAAACATTTGAAGGAACCCCATTTCTCTTACATGGGTTATACCAAGATAAAATGATTATAAAACCATATTCCATCCGTGGAATATTCAATAATGAAACTATTATGAAACATGTATCTTTCCACAAGTTAGGATATGATTTAATTTTTATAATACATATTTAATTTCGTGGGTTATGATATGATTTTATGGAAACCTATCTTTTTTTATGTTTCATGATATAATGGATGTTTATTTATCTTATTTTACATGCATTTATGATTTTATTATGTGATGGGTGGGACCTATATATCTATCTAATACATTGTATAATGACTAATGTTTAAATATCTCCAATGGTAAACGTGTGGGAATCCAAAGAATGAAACAACAGGGTACACTAGAGGGCATCTTAATCCAAGAACAAGGGGTACATGGGAAGGAATCCCATGAACGAAACTATAGTGTAAAATGGTGGGTATCCTAATACTGAAAAAAGGGGGTACATAAGAGGTTATCCCAAGCCTGAACTACTAGGTTACATAGGAGGGAATCTCAAGATCAAAACAAGACGGTAAATGGGAGGGAATCCTAGGCCTGAAATATGAGTATACACATAAAAAATATCCAAATCCTGAAACAAGATGGTATATGGGAGGGAATCCCAAGCCTGAAGCAGCTACATGGATTATTATACCAAACCTAACATACTATTAAGGTCTTGGTAGTTATCCATTATATAGGATTTTCTATTAGTATATGTATTCTATAAATTAGATGTCTTATTATAGTTTTATGATCTTAAGGATTATTCTCTTCATTCTAATATGATTCATGTCTTATGAACTACTAATATTTATGTCACGAATCATGTATATATTCATTGATTTAAAAGGTATGATCTTCAAATGTTATTCTCATGTTATCATACCATTATGCTCATGTAATGATTATGTATATGCTTTATTTACCCTTAAAGAGCATCTTATCTGACTATTTATTATATTTCCTTTCCCTAGGTTATAAAGTAATTTTATATGTAAGAGTACTAAAGGGGAAAATATTTACATGATCTGTTTATGTCATTTCATCAAATTAAAATAATGTGTCCCATGTTTCCAATGAAACTAAACTAATATGATACTCAAACATGTAATTTTTAAATATGATGAATATTAAAAAAATAAGTAATAAATGGTATGATTAGTCTTCATTTCTATATTTGGAATCAAAGGAAAGGTTTAGTCAGCCTTTGTCAACATGGATGAGAAAACATCAATGAGTTCCCTAGAGATATTTTTAACGATATGTCTAGGGATGCCTCTATAAAAAAGTCTAATATTGAGATAATGTTTATAAATATGTTTTGGTATTTTGGTAATTGATATATTGAGTGGGTTTATAGTCATACGTCTATGTATGGATACTTCATATGGATGTGAATCTAGAATAGATATACATAGGGGTAACAACCCTGAAAACACCATATTGAGCTAGACCCAACCAGAAATGGGTGTACGACAATGAGTCTTATTGTACACAAAATTTGAACCTCACTAGGGTTATTTTTTAGATACTCATAATTTCTTTAGGAACCATCATGATTTATTTAAATATAATATAACTATAAATAACAAAGGATAAACCTAGCATATAATCGAATAATGATGTAGGTGTCCAGATTTAGACATCTCATATGTGTTTTTCAATGACTATGTGGGTTTATACTGTGATAAGTGTTGCTCAAAATTAGAATTTGGATTTTAAGGTAATGGTGGGAACTAGAAATAATTGGGATAAATTTGAATGTGTTGGAGGCTTATTTAATGATCATTCAAATGGGATGATCATTATAGTGATGGATGGTGTGATCATGAAAAATATGTTTTCAAGAAACATGATTTAAAACATGTATATTAACGGACTTTAGGACTAGGTAATTAAGATAAGGATAGAGTTAAATAATATTCTAGGTAATGAATGATATGTAGGAAACAATATTAATTTTACATTATGTTTAGAATGTTGAAATATGCACTAATGTAATCGCCTTAAAGGATCAGAAATTATTTTAACTTTAGAAAATAATGTCACATAGCATGTAACTACAAAGAGAAAATAAAAAGTTTATTTAACAAAATAGATGGAAATATTATACTCCAAAAGATGTTATCAACAATTGAATGTTTTTTGTTTGGAAGGTATGAGAATTATGAAAATAAATATATTAAAGTAAAATCAAATTAACTTACATAAAAAAATTAATGGGTAATAGTATTTCTATTAATGAATAATATTCCATGAATTATACATAAAAGGTATGTGTTATTCAAATAGTAATATTTTTAAGCATGATAAATTCTAGATTGATTGTAGTTGTGACATGATTTATATTTCATAATTTTGGAATTTTTGATTAAGTGATAAGATGATTAATCCTTGTTATTGTATTAAAGATGATGTTGAATAATTTATATTTTTATATATTAGGATTCAATAATTATTTTATATGAATTGTGAAATATGTAAGGATTTTTTAGATTATATTTTCAACTAAATATTTATATGATGTTGAATGGTTCTGATTGGATAGAAGAGTCATTTAATGGTAATGTGGTCTTCATGGAAAACATATAATTATGGAATGATAACCTTTTATATGATTCCAATTTTTAGATAATGATGTTTAAATAATGATATATTTTCTATGAATAATGATGGGTAATTTATTGAGAAAGTGTGTTTTGTTATCACTAATGTATTTTACAAAATTTTAGGATTTAAGGAATATATCAATTAATCTGTGTTTTTTGTAAAGAACAAAGAAGCATGTTTATTTTCAATAGTGATTTATGGTAATTTAGGTCATTATAATGTTGCAAGATAATACATTATGAAGTCATTCACATGTTCAGTATATTAAAAACAAGGTAACTTTATAATATATGGGGGATTAATGTTAAGTTGATTTTGTTAAATTTAGTGACCTTTTTATAATGGTTTTTATTTTCATATTTCATAAGGGCAATAATGTTAGCCATTTATGGAACTATTAAGTAAAACACTGGATAAATTTTGTGAGATTAATGTATTATCTCACCATATGTGGATTTAAGCATGTTTGATAACATTTTCTAACCTTTTTTTGTGATACTAGCTAAAGATAGATGGAAGTACTTATCAATCAATCTAATTATCTCTTAGAACTTCATGAATGAAAAATTACGCTTTATTTCATAGAATAAAAGAAGAAGTGGAAATTAATAAAGCAAAAAATAAATGGTTGAGACGGGTATTACATTAAGTAAGAATATATTCTCATGAAAATTCTTAAACCATAAAAATGGCGTTAAATAATATTGTGTCCCATTATCATCATTTTTTACGATATAAATAACCATTTTCAAGCCTTTATGGTTTATGTGTTTTTTATTATTAAATTTATCCACACCATATTATCTTTCAGTCTCCTTCAAAAAATGATATTTTTATTTCTATTCTAAGTGCATGTTTTCAATTTCCACATATTTTCTTCAATGTGTAAACTGAGTAATGAGTCGTAGTGGTTAATAGTTATGTTTCCAACATTACATTTTTAAAATAAATTTTATTATTCCTTTTTAAGATTTAGGTTTCAACGAATGGAACCTTAATGTGTTATTCCATCAATAACCTTGGTGAATTTCGAGGTATAAATTAATTTTATAGAGGTATAAGGTAACACCCTATTAGTTTTTGAAATATTTTTTCCCATAATAACACAATTTTTTTATATTATTCAATTCACACAACACTGAATATATATTCTGTTATATGACAGCCCAAAGGATGGTATGTTTTTCATGAAACACATAATTATGCTTTCACTACACTCAAAACCTTGATTGTATTTCAATAAATGAGACAATATTTCTGGCTCTTGTTACACACAATCCCATGTTTCTTTGATAGCTTCCATTATATGAAAACCAATGTTTTACTGAACTAAAATGTACTATTAATAATTTTATTTAAATGTTTTTTTATTTATCTCAATTCATTGGAATCAATTTTGTAAATAAGGTTAACTAATTTATGAAAATATGGTTTAGACATGAATATAATATAACACCATTGTTTGTCAATTATCTGTAAATGATTGCAAAATCACCTTGAAAGTAAATAAACTCTTTTTCAAAGAAAAAATATTTTTCTATCTATAAATATGTTTTATCTCAATAAAATAAAAAACCCAATATGGATGAATGAGTGTAATTAAATATAAATATTATGTATTCAATTAAAAAAATTACACACAACCGATATATTTTATTGGCATAAGATAAGAATAAATCCAATTTTATTTTAAAAAGATGTTTTTTTCAAAAAGGTAATTTTAACGCCTTTTAATGGAGAAAAATAATAAATATTATTTTTTGACAATTATATAATTATAATATGAAAAAAAAATTAATTCATTATATCATAATACCACAATTTAATTTGGGTGATTTTTTGGTATTTTTATGAGAAGTTCAATGTTTTGATGAATAACAAATTTTAATTGAAAGATGCTTATATCTATTTTAATTATATAGTTAAATTATATTTTAAATTGGATTTAAATTATATTTATATTAATTTTACATCTATTGATTCAATTTTTTCATTTTAATGAATTTAAATTTGAAATTCAATATAAAAACAATTTAATATTTTGAGCATCATCACTTAGAAATATGCTCTCTCATCCCATCAACAGGATTAATTTTAAATAAATTTTAGTAACTTATTTGATTAGAATTATAAAAAATGGATTAAATGCTTTTAATAAGAATAAATAATAATTTATAATCATTTAAAATCATTTTTTTACCAAATTTATTAATGGATGTAATTAAACATAATTAAAGTGATTAAGGTAAAAACAATCTTAATTAATAACTAAACATAAAATATATGGTGTATAAATGAATATAAAATTGGGGAAAAGTTATTTTATTGTTATATTTCAATAATTAAACCACTAATAATATATAGTTTTCGATTTTAAACATTTTTGGTGCATGTAAAATGTGGGGACCTATCAAATATGTTTTAGTATGCCCAATATGTCAATTTCCCCAATTGTAAAAGCCACCTCTCCTCCTCCACAAATCACAACTCTCTGTCTATTTTTTAACAAAAATACATTCCAAATAAACTCCCAAAATATATCAATTCATCTTGTAAGCTATTATTTTGTAATTAATCCATCCAAAGAGTCTCTTTGGTGAAAACCATGAATAGTTACCCAAATAATAGTTAGCATCCTTCAACAAAAATATTTATTTTCATTTTTTATTCAACCTAAAGATTATTCAAAATTAATGATTAAATTATATACTAAATATCCTAAATATACTGATATGTTGTTATTATATGGTTTCCACTGACACCTACACACACTTCCATAAAATGGGCAACAAACATATAATTCATGTGTAAGTCGGAATATAGACTCGTGAAAAAATGTCATCTGATTTTTCTATAACACCTCTCATTACTGGGAATTATGATTGATATACTATTCTGATAGGATATATATGATATTTATGATGTATTTATTCTTCATAAATTATTATATAACATGCAACTTCATGCTTACCAGTTTGGGAAAATATGATAAATTTATTTTTGGACGTGTATACTACTGCTTACTCAATGTGATGTGATACGTTGACACATTACACAGAATTTATTAAAGTTGGTACTATTAAATTTTTATGATATTTATTATTAAATATCTTTATTTTATATAGATAATAATTATATTCATATATTTAATTGACTTTCCTTCATTAAATATGACAATAAAATAGAAATATCATTCATGAATACGTATGGCCTACGTCTACATGAACTATGTATTCTATTTCATATTTATTTATTTTATAGGATATTATAAATACTTATATACTAAATATATATTTTATTTGTATCATTTTTTTAAATTTTGTATATATGTAAATCAAGATCTATTTAAGATGATCGATAATAATAAGTCAAACTATATATGGAAAACGAATCTAATATAACTCGAAAAGAAACATTAACATGGAATTTTTAATAAATTGAAAAAATTATGTCCTAATACAATCACATAAGGTGTTAGATATAATAATATGTTTTTTGGTATATTTATAATAAAATAATATTTATTAGATATGATTTTTTGATGTGTATGAAGAAAGGAAAGACCTAAGATAAGGGTTTTCTCGTCTCACTTTTATTCCTTTGATACTTATTTTTATTCACCACTTATTTATTAATTTTGGTGTTGATGCTATGAAATAGTGTATTTCATTATTATTATTATACTGAAATTTATTAGTATTTACACATCTATATGAGGATGTTTCTTTCATGGGGTTTATGCTTCAGAAGTTTCCAAATCGGTAACGAAATTTTTATCTTAGTCTTCTTTCTTTGAGATACATGTCATGTTATACACCTATATTTTTCTATTGAGTGTATATAATTACCTTTTACATGTAATATAATGAATATATTTCTTTCAATGATATTATAAGTTTCTTGTATCATTACTATTTCATTGGGAATATGATTCAAAGTAAATAAAATGGTAACAGTTAATTTCTACAACTCATTATTTATTAGTATTGTTAATGATTATGCTTCCATTAATGAACTCATGTGATCCAATATGAGTAATTATAACCAATTTTCATATCCTATTTTATTCATGATATATTCAAATAGTGTTATTATTTTTCTACCCTTTGGTAGTTAATATAAATAAGAAAATGTTTTTAAGAAAATATTTCAATATTTTTCTTTTTGTTCATAAATTTTTGTTCTTCCAAAACCATGTTTTATAAGAAATGGATTTAAAATTTTATTTTATTATTTCTTAGTGTTTTATAAATTTAATATCTAATAAATAAATCAATGTTTATTCATGTTTCGTTATATTTTTTAGAACTATTTTCCAATAAAATGGTTTTCCAAAGGTTTTGTGTTTTAAAATGTATTTTTCAAAGAATATATGATATTTTACTCAATAAATTATTTAATGGATTAGAAATGATCAATTATATTTTTCAAATTTGTTTTCAAAAAAATTTACATTGAAAATATTTTATATTATAAAAATAAATTTTCAACGAATGATTATGTTCCTTTATAAATATACCAAGTGACCATTCGAAATCCCTCCCCATAAAAGTTGAAATCCTTGGATATAGTTTATTCTATATATGCTATATGATCTATAGAATCCATTTTTATTCTTTATTTTAATGGTTTTTGTTAATATGAAACGTTTTTTATGAATACTTTTTCTCTTCTAGGGGATATACCATAATAAAGTGATTATAAAACCTTTTTCCTTTTATATTTTACTCCATGATATGATTATTATAGAACCTATATATTTTTTAAAATTTAGAAAATGATCAGTAGTTTTTAATACCCATTTCATTTAATGTGTTATTATATGATGTTTATGAACCCTATAACTTTTAAGGGTCATGATATGATGAGTTTTTATTAATTTGTAGACATGTTTTTATGTTTTCATTACATAACAGGTGAGACATATATCTCCATTAAATTCCTTGGGTGATGATAAAAATTTTATAATCTAAAATGGTACATGAGAGGGTATCCCAAGCCTAAAATAAGAGGTTATGTGGGAGGGAATTCCAATCCTGAAACAGGAGGGTTCAAATGAGGTAATCCTAGCCCAAAATAAGATGGTACATGGGAGAGAATATCAAGAATAAAATGAGAGGGTACATGGTAGGGTATGCAATTCCAAAAAAGGGTATACATAAGGTAATACCAAGCTAAAAAACTTGGGTACATGAGAGGTAATCCCATTCCGGAAAAGAGAGGGTACATGGGACGAACATCCTAATCCCAAAACAAAAGGGAACATGGGAGGTAATCCCAGTTCCAAATAAAGTAGATGTGTAATTATACTGAGAGTAACATTTTATTAAGGTGTTGGTAGGTACCCTTGACATTTGTTTTTCAAATATTATATGCATTCAAAAAATTATTTATCATATTCATATGTTATTAACTCATGGATTGTGGTCTATATTCCCTTACCTTTCATGTCTTTTGAACTTCCAATATTAATGTAGTGAATCAGGTATATAATTTTTGATATTGCAGGTATGATCTTAAAATGCCATTCCCATGTTTACATTCCTTTATTACCGAGTTGTTCTTATGTATCTCTATTATTTTCACTTATTGAGAATCTATGCTCACCCATTATTAGGATTCATGTAGACAAGTTATTTATAAAGGTATTAAGTGTGTCTATTAAAGGAGTGATATTTATAAGATATATTGAATATTTTTTCCCAATTTAAAATAATATGTTCCATGTTTCTAAAGACACTGAACTATTATGGACCAAGATCATGTATTATGGTAATGTAATCAATATTCATAAAAATGATGCAATATCTATGTATTTTGAGACTTAGTCATTGTACCATCCCAATTGGAGGTGTGATTATTGTGGTGTACATGGAATACATACATCCCATGTGGGGTCCTAGTGGCTTGGGTCATGTTAAGAAACAAGATATTAGTCAGAATATTCAAATTTTAAATTTTTTACCCTAATTACATATTTTTACTCTAAAATTATTTATATTTCCCTTTCTAGGTGGTGAGAAGCTATAAAAAATTTAAATTTCTTATTCTAAATATTAGATAGTTTGTAATCTTTAGGAAACACTCTAAAACCAATAAGATAAACCCACATCGAAAAATATGATTATATCAAGGACTTCAATTTGAGACTATAAATTCACCAAATAGAGGATATGTTGAGGCTATACAAGGTATTAATAGCTATTGATGTAATGACCAAGACCCGAACAGCCATCTGAACAATGCTAAACAGGTCGGGTGTTACTACCTTAGGTACACCTCCCTGAATGCCAAATATTGCTGACTAGTAGTGAGAGTATTGTATGTATAGTGGGGAGGATATACCCTCTCATAGGATAATAATGATACTGGTTCGAGTATACTATTAAAGATGCAGTAGAATAATTGATTCAATAGACTCAAACCAAACTCACATAGTGTAAGCACATTCAATATCAATAAATAGAGGAAGCAATAAATATAAACAGCAGCAGTCGAAAGTAAACACAACAGTATTATGGTCACTTGTAACTACTAATGAACATTAACATGAATCCAAAGTAGGTCATACACATCCATATGTAAATCTGCCAATGGGTAACCACCTGTAGCTACAAAACAATTAAGCATGATGATACAAGAATGAAAGAAAAACAAAGTAAACTCTAGATATGAAAGACCTCAAGGTCTCTACCATCTCAATATGACAGCTAAAATAGTTCAGCTCCTAAATCTGACCTCTTTCCTGCACATAAATCCATAAAGTCTGCACGCATCTCGACGGGCCCATGTAGGGACTGAGAAGAATCTCAGTAGAAAACCTCCTAGTGGTGCGTACCTAATATAAGTGTTTAAGAAGGTGTGCTGTAAAAGGAAAAAAGAAAATAATACGATGCACAAATAAACGTAAACTCCACTGGTGCTCAGCAGCCACCATGAATTGTCACCTGATTTAGCTAGGGCTATAATCTCTGTCATGTTACCTGACACCATGTTCCCCTTGACATCATGTTTCTAAAGTACCTACGTCCTAAATGCATGCCCAAGAAAGAATAACTAGGAGGAACAATGAGGTATGTCCTCAAAGAAGTATCCAGATGGATTGCAATGTCTGACCTCCAATCAACTAACTAGAGGGACAAGGATTTCTCCCCTCAAATAATGTAACTGGAAGGATAGTTTTTCCAACCCTCAATTAATGTCTAACCTATTCCCCCAACCCAATATCCTCAATTCTATCCCTTGATGGCTCACCGACTTTCACATGGATTCTTATGGAAAGCACCCCCAAACAAATAGTACCTAAACCGAAACTAATGAGGGACCTTACCCACAGGAGTGGTTAAAACCACCTCATCACAGAGTCTTTTTTGTGTGAACAATACACAATGTTCTGGTTGAGTGGTAATCATTAAATATTACCCAAGCCAAAACCTCTCTAACACCTCGTGTCCCTCTGAACATGTCACTTAAGTCTGATGACCTTACTATCCCAGTATCTCGGGCCATGCCAAACTTTACAGTCACCCTGCCTCAAGACGATGTCCATGATGCCCAACCCCATGGATAGAACCCCCCCAATGTAACCTGATCCAATCCCAACATGAGATCAACATCACTCAAGAATATCTGGGGCCCGAAAAACACAACCGCAAGGGTTCCAACATATTTAATTCATTAATTACATATAAAATCCAAAGAATAACTTTTAAACAAAAAAAAAACTAAATAGTTTAATTTCACTAACCATGTGTTATCCCATGACTACATTAAGGTCATTAAAGTCTCCAACAATTCATATCATGGTTCCATAAACTAAATTCAATAGTTTAGAACAATACAATTCAATTATAACCATTTTGGCATCCCCCAATCAAAATGCCCCGATGAGCAACGACCACTCACCCATCCCCGCCAAAGAAAAAAAGATAACAGGGAATACCCAAAGGAATCTCATAGGTCAAATAAAAATTAAATAGGCAATAATAGGTAAAATAGGTTCACTTTCAAAATACCCAAAAACGTGCCATAATTCGAGCCACCCAAAAATACACGAAAACACAAAAAGATGTATGTACCACCAACCTGAGACTTGTACGATAATATTTCTCCGATTACATCCTCCAATGTGGTCTAAAACATGGTATATCTACAAAATAATCAAAAATGTTCAATCCCCTATAACTCGTCTTAGAATAGAAATCAAGAAGATCACCTCAAGAGGAATCAAGGCCTTACTGAGGGGGTTCCAATGAATCAAACAGTGTTTGAATCCAACTTCTGATGAAGAAACATGAAGGATTTGATATCCCGACTAGCTATTCACATCCCTCGGACAAAACCCACTGTCCCCGACCTTAAAACAAGGCTACTTACCATTTATTGAAAAATTAAAATACACATTGTGTACATAGGACTACACACTATGTATCATTTAACTATTCATAATACGACTAATATTATACCAAGGACTTGTCGAATGACTATACGATGTGTACCTGGGGGGGGGGGGGGGTACACGGCATGTACTTATCTACCCGGTTGAAATCCCCAACACACCATGTATATGCCCATACATGGCCCCTATTCACGGGGTGTACGAAAATTACACGGCGTGTACTTTCTAAAAACATTCTACCCATCCAATAGGCATACGCGCCATGTATGGCCTCTACACTATCAAGATTACATAGTGTGTCGAGCAACACTACACACCATCTAGTAGGAAATACCTACAAGGTCACCACACTGCATGTACTCAGCGAGCACACGGTTGGTACGCGCCTAACCCATAAACGGTGTGTACATTAGAGTACCCGGCGTGTAGTCTATAAATTTTCAAAACATCCCAGATTTTCTCATTTTCCTCAGAAATAAGTCAAAAAATTCTAACAGGGTCAGGATTTGGACACGTTCTAAAAACCCAAGTTCTTACAATCTCCGCACATTAACATATCTCATCGTCGAGCTATCAAATGAAACCCGAAGATGGCACCGAACATACCACCCTGATCAAAGTAACCCAGACTCCCCCAGTCTCACAGGTTCTAGATAAACTCCTTAATGGGCTCTCCACCTTAGGAATTTCATAAATCGGTCTCAACCCAACAAAACACAACGAATAAAGGGGTTAAAAACCTGTTTCCTCACTCATGGTCCTCTCATGACACATCATCACCCCTATGCCTCATTGGTGATCCCGTGTCATTTCCAACACCCAACGTATCCCATACTGCAATAGGGTCTGCCTCCACATGGTCATGTATTACATGGATTCTAAAAAATAACCTAGCTCCTAGCTCCTCAAGTAACCCACATCCTCTATGCCCCAATGCCCACGACACATGATGTAACATGAATCATCGATGCCCCATTTACCAAGGCACCCCAAATAACATGCATCCTCGATGCTCCTAATGATATGCATCTCATATATATATATAAATATGTCACACACCTGATACGGTGCCAATCCCACTAAGCAGCATATAGTCAGTCCACATGAATCATGTGCACCTTCTGCACTCAAAAACAGACATGCCTCAACTGGTCATGTCAAAATAAGACAAGAAAGTCAGGGCCACACTTGCAGTGTACCTCTAACCACTGTCGGCTCACCAGCCTGCTCTGCCCATGGCAGCTCCATGGAATGCAACTCGACTGAAGTACGAATGCCTGATGCCTGACCTCCCTACGGTGATACACTAGTCACTGAACACTAACCCATCAGCTGGGTCCCATTGAATCTGTCATATCCTCCACATGCAACTGAAACTTGGCTACCCTCTCCTGGTAACTAACTTGAACCAACTCCAGATACCACAGTCTGTCCTGGTCCCTGTCTGCCAACTATCTCGGAAGGCCACCTGCAGAAGCTCTCTAGATTCTCGACCTGTCCACATGCTCGACACTCCATTGGAGGCCTATCACACTGAGTCCGAACATGTCTGGGCTGACCACACTGAAAGCAACCCACTGCTGAACTGCTACAAGGTGGTCAATCCAAGTCCTTGGAGTGACTAGCTAGATGGAACACATCGCGTCCTCACTTCCTACTATCTGAACCATCACCTGAAGCCATCACCTGGCCAACCTAGGGCTTATACCTCAGGTTTCCCTCTGCTATGAGCACTTGATACACTGCCTCAGAGAGCAAACCCAGCTTGAAGATATTTACCTTGATCTGAATGGTGTTTCATAATCCTTCCTTGAAGAACCTCACCCCTGCCTCATCCTTGCTTACCATACCAAGTGAAATGCAAGACTTCTTAGAGAAAGAAGTTGCATAGTCCATGACGGTCATGTCGCCCTACTAAAGATTCAAGAACTCCTGAGATCTCTCTAATATCAGTGTCTCTGGGTAAAAGTGGTCAAGGAACCTATCCACGAAGTATTTCCATGCTAGTCCCTCATGCCTGCGAGCTGAAACCTACACATCCCACTAACGCTTTGTTGGTCCTCTCATCATGTTCATCGCCAGCTTGACCCTCCGCCCTGGAGGTGTATCGAGATGCTTGAAGATCATCTGCATGCTCTCTGTGCTGTTTTAAGCTGCCTCTAGACCACCCCCACCCTAAAAAGTGGCGGGTGCTGTGACTGGAACTCCCATGTCAGATATTCCATGGATGGATATGTACCCTGTGCACCTTTTTCGATCCCCTGCAAGACACATACCTGGCTACCTCAGAGCTATTCATTGAGCCATGGTCTGAACGCTGCCAAAATCGGGTTTTGTCCTCCCTGTAGTGGATCCGAGACATGATATTTTCCTTGAGCCTTTACCTATGGCTCAGGCTCTGCATGCGTCGGAACCAGAACCGGATCCTACCCTTGCGGCACTGTACCATCTCCTGCCTGACGATTCATCTGAGTCGTCTAAAAGGAACCCGCTGAATACCATAAATGGTTAGACAACCCATATATATATAACAATATATATTCAACATAGATAAGGAAACTAGTAAATAGGCATCATAAAATAACTACCCTTACACTCCCCTATCGCAACCCATGCCCATAGAATCCCGTCCTCATGTTCTCCATACCAGCCCTTAACAGCGATACGTATCAAAAGTACCTCGGGCCATGCCCGTCCTGACAACCAACATTGCCTCAAACTGATGACCAAGTTTCCCAATTTTGGTGATCAAAATCACCTCAACTATAGTACCTGCCAGCTCTTATAAGAGCCAGACCCAAATACCCTACCACATGAAATTCTAAAAATATACAAATCATGGCATAACACATTGAAATAAATGAAAAATTCTATCAGGAATATCACTTATTGGAATTAAAAAGAATACGAAACATGGCAATTGACATTATTCACATGGTATTATCACCTCAAAAAGCATACGTGCAATTATGAAATTGACATGCCCTAAAAAATTTTCAATCAAAGGACAATAAAACAAGCCTTACCATACTGGGCCAAGGTCTAATTCTCCCTTGCCACACTGGGTCAAGTGTTACATATCACAATCAATAACATCACACACCATGTGATCCACTGAGGTGGAAATCATATAAACTGTAATTTGAGTAAAAAAGAAAACAGCAATTCTGACCCATGGAAACTTGGTCCATCCATCGTACTTGGGGCTACAGGCACCAAAGAACAATCTAGAAACCCAGATCCAGTAACAACCTATCTCCAATCTAAAATATCCCAAATAGTAAAAGCATCAGAAATAAAAAAGATAAGTTTCAATATCATTAGTAGCCAGTAAAAATAACTACTATTAAACCCTTATCAAGAACATCACTAATACCATTTTGTAATGACTCGGACCCGAAAAACCACTCAAATAGTGCTAAATGGGTCAGGTTTAACTACCTTAGGTGCACCTCCCCAAACACCGAAGGCTTCCAACTAGCAGTGAGGGTCTTGTATGTATTTTGGGGAGGTTATAACCTCTTTAAGGATAATAATGGAACTGGTCTATGTTTAATAATAATGATGCAGCAGAATAAACGACTCAATAGACTCGAACTAGACCTGCAGAGCGAAAGCACAATCAATATCAAAAAACATCGGAATAAATAAATATAAACAACTACATCAGAAAATAAACACAACTCCATGCTGATCACTTGTATCTACTACGGAACAACAACATGCATCTAAAGTAGGTAAAACATATCCATATGTAAAGGCACTAATGGCTAACAAACTATAGCTACAAAACAATTAAACATGAGGATAAATGAAAGAATGAAAAACAAATTAACACTATATAGAAAAAACATATAGGTCCCTACCATATCCATATTACAGCTAAAACAGTCCAGCTCCTGAAGCTGACCTCTTTCCAACACGTAAATCCATAATGTCTGTATGTGTCCCAAATGGTCTATGCAGGGTGTGAGATGAATATCATAAGGATACCACCCAATGGTGCATACCAAATATAAGTTTTTAAGAAGGAATATAGTAAAAGGAAAATAGTAAACACTATGATGCAAAAAAAATGTAAACTCCACCGGTGCTCAGCTGCCACCATGATGTGTCACCAACTTCCGCCAGCTTCAGAATCTCTGTCATGTAACCTGGAACCATGTGCACACTGACACTGCGTGTCTCAAGTACTGACATCCCTAAGGAATTCCGAAGAAAGAGTAACTCAGATAAACATCAATGTTTGTCCTCAAAGAAGTAGCTAGAGGGACATCGATGTCTACCCTCAAATCATGTAACTCGAGGGACAACAATGTCTGCCCTCAAATAAATTAATCAAAGGGACATCGATTTCTGCCCTCAATTAACGGCGAGCCTCTTCCCCAATACTAATAGCCTCAATAGTATCCCTTGAAGGCTCCTTACCATCCACATGGCCTCCTACAACAAGCGTGCCCAAACCAATAGTACCTAAACCGCAACTAATGGGGGCCTCTACCCACATGAGTGATGAAATGCACCTCATCACGAAGTCTCTCTATGTGAACACTACTCAACGTTTTGGGTGAGCGGTTTTCACCAAATAGTACCCAAGCCACAATATATCTGACACCTCGTGTCCCTTCGACCATGTCCCTCATGTCAGATGACCTTGCATCCTAGTAACCCGGGACATGCCCAACCTAACAGTCACCATGCCTGAAACTGACATCCATGACGCCCATCCCCATGGTCATAACCACCCAATGTAACCTAAGCCAAGAACAACATGTGATCAACATAACGGAAGAATATCGGGGTCGTGCCCAACAAAACCACAAGGGTTTTGGAATATGAAATTCAGAAATTACATATAAAATCAAAACAATAACTTTTATATCGGTAAAACAAACAAAAAAGATGAAGTGCACTAACCATGTGTTTTCCCATACCAGCACTAAGGTCATTAAAGTCTCCAAAAATTAATATCGAGGTTCTGTAAACTAAAATCAATAGTTCAGAACAATACAATTCAATTATAACCATTATGGGATCCCTAGGCCAAAATGACTCGATTAGAAATGACCACTCACCTAGTTCTGCTCAAGAAAAATAGGTAATTAAGTATACCCCAAGGCATCTCATAGTTCAAATAACAATTAAACAAGCAATAAGAGGTTAATCAAGGTCACACTCAAAATACCCAAAAATGCTCCATAGGTCGTGCCCCCCAAAAGTCTGCGAAAACACAAAAAAAGGTATGCACCACCTAACTGAGACTCGTACGATGATATTACTCTGATAACAGCCTCCAATTAAGTCTAAAACATAGCAGATCTACAAAATAATAAAAACTATTCAAACACCCTATAACTCATTTTAGAACAAAAAACATGAAGAACAGATCAGGAAGAATCAAGGCCTTATCGAGGGTGTCCCAATAGATCAAACGGTCTTTGAATCTGACTTTGGATGAAGAAACAAGAAGTACTTGAAGTCCCGGTTAGATATACGCGTCTCCAGGATAAACCCCACTGCCTCTGCCTCAAAACAAGGCTACTTCCTATTTTAACAAAAAATAAAATATAAGTCGTGTACATAGGACTACATGACATGTATCATTTTACTGCTCAGAAGACGACTGATATTTCACTGAGGACTTGCTGATTGACTACATGGAGTGTACTTAGGGGGGTACATGGTGTGTACTTATCTACCAATCTAACATCCCCAACACTCCATGTATATTTCCATACATGGCCCCTCCACATGGCATGTACGAATAGTAAACAACATGTACTATTTAAAATCATTTTACCCATCCAACAGGCCTACACACCTTGTATAGCCTCCACATGGTCAAGGGTACACGGCAAGTCGAGCAACACTACACGCCCTATTGTAGGAAATTCATACAGGGTCACCACATGGCATATACTTGATGAGAACATTTTCATTATGTGCCTAACCCATACCCAGCGTGTACATAAGAGTACATGGTGTGTAGTCTGGAAATTTCTAGAACTTCCCAGATTTTCCCAGTTTCCTCAGAAACATGTAAAAATATTCAAATAGGGTCAGGATTTGGGCCCTTTTTAAAAACCCATGTTCTTACAATTCAAGAGTGGGATCATATATCATAGTATCATTATATATTATTCTACTCTTTATCTTTTATTCATCCAATTTTTTATACCTTTATCGGCCCATATTGGTTAAGGAAACACAACTGCTAACAAGGAGGATACAGGCCAACCATTACCTTAAGGGTGTCGTCTTTCTTCATTTTTTATTCATTTATTTACTTAAACATGGATATTTTTTATGAATTTTGAAAAGTCATTCTCTCTTATGTATCTTGTAATCATAAAACTAGAATTAAAAAAATTCATACTTTTGTTATTAATTTCTTTTATAATTTATTTTTGTTAAATAATGAGATAGTGATGATGATGTAATGATATTTGAAACCTCAATTCTGTAATAAGTTTGTGATAATCAAATCCTGGAGAATTAAAATTCAACAGGTTTGATGGAATCATGATATTATAAATAAGAAAATACCCACTGTCCGTGGTGGAAAATGGAATCCATACATGAACTCTTAAAATTATGAGTAAATCCCTAGTCTATCATGAGAGTGGAGTATAAGAAGTTTAATAAGAATAAAATTAAATTCTATTTGGAAATTTATTGGATAGAAATATTATTGATTTTTTCTAACCTAAATCCCCCATAATAATCACATATTTAAAAACACAATGTTTTTGATAAATCATTTTCCCTCCATATTCCATTTATACACACACAAAAATAGAAAAACATCTAAAATTTATTAATATTTTTTCATTCCTCAAACACAAAACATCCCTTCATTTGGAATATAAAATTATTCAATAGTAATTTAATTAGTTAATTAATCACCTTTTCCACTGGTTTGACCACGTTACTCGCTGATACAATCATTATGTGTGACCCAAATAATTCAAATCATGCCTCCCCTGATCACATAATATATTCAACAAACATAGATTATAAATCCGAAATAGTAAAGTATAGTTTCTTTTAAAACCCCCAACAACCCTTGCTATAGAAATATTTTCAAAATTCTAACATGATCGAACAGTCCTTACAATTTACAAAAAACAGATGTTAAAAAATTATTTATCATCAGTTATAATGATAGTTTCTCAATATCACAAATTAATCAAAAAAATTGAATAGAATTATTATATTATATGCACCAGTCTCCTAAAAGAAATAAAAAGGAATATATATATAAGAAATAAGTCTCATTAACCATAGTAATAGAGTAAGTCTCAATACATTATAAAAATTTAATAGTAAACCACAATTCCTTCTGTTCAACATCTATATAAACGACAAATCATCTAATCACCAATTTTAGTATCTGTTTCTTTAAAAAGAACATAATTGATAAATTTTCATTTTATTTTCAATAATAATACTAATTTTGATGTCCAAATATTGGGGTCTATGGTTTTAAAAACCCATATCATTTCTTTTCACCTACTATATCCTCCACTAAACACATTCTACTTGTACGACCTCTCTGTCTGCACCACGGTGTCACCTTTTATATAAATTTTTGTAGCCTTTCCTCCCTTACCCCGTGTTATAACCCCATGCCACCCTTCCCAATATCCATCACCCTCACTTTCCCTTTATTTTCATCCTTCACATTGTTGGGTTCTATCATGCTTTATGACTAGTCACTCTTATTATGCATTGATCACTTCATACCCCACATCATAACCCATGGTCTCCTACCACTACTCCCTAATAAAGTTTTGTTAGGGGTTCATGTGTTTATTTTGTGTTTATATCATATTTAAATATATATTTTAGTAATTTATAAATCCATATGCATCAAAATAATTTAAATATTATATTATATATATATATAAACACTTTATTGGATGTACACAATTAAAAAACCTTCTTCTAACCAATCGTGATATACATTTGAAATATATTTATATATATCATGTTTTGTTTTCCTATATATATACATATAAATATTTTAATAAAATATAATTAATTAAAAATTATTAATTTATACTATAAAAATATAATATTGAGATTTGTGTAATTGATTATATGTTTATTTTATTCATAAAAATATATTTTTTTATAATTTTTTACAGAATGTGTCAGATTTTGTATTTTCATTCATTTAAAACATGTTTTTCATATATTGGATTTTTTTATTATTTCAACTATCATGGGGTTATGGTTTCTGTTTATTTTTTTCTTTATTAAACTAGAATAATGACAATAATATATATTTTCTGTCAAAATACTACTTAGTGGTGAGTATTATAATAAATGAAATAAATTGTTATATTTTTTCATTTTAGTTTTCTAGTAATTTTTTTATATATTGCATAAATATTATATTTATTATCATATATATTGACATTTGTTTAGTTTATTTCATTAGACTTCCAATTTAGTAACTATTATTTTTATAATCCAATTATTTATTATTCTAATAACAGGGGTATAAATAATAGTTCAATTAATATTTTGAATAGATAATTTGTAGAATATTTTTAAGTGATTTATATATTTAATAGTTTCACTAGTGGATTACAAATGAAGTTTAATAATTATCTATATAGAAAATATGGAAGTAGATATCTCTTAAAAAACCTATCCTATAGTAACATTTTATTATTTTGAAATGGTTTTTAAAAAATCAGTTGGTTTCTATTTATCTAGAGGAAAGGATTCCTCGCACCATAGATCAAAAAGTGTTCATTTGAACATTGATTCCATAATAGTTTAACATATGATTATAATTTTCCATTAAATGATATTTTATTATCCTAATACTGATTTTTTTGTAAAAAATGAAGGTAGAGGGAGTAATATATATATTTGAATTTTTTTTTGAATAATTAATGACATTTGAAATTTTTAACAATGTTTGAACTGAATTGTATCTTGGACTAACAAAAAAATTTTAATATTCCAAGTACTATGGAGTTTTTGTACGTTGAGTTATTCTACAAGTTCCTAATTTAATAATTTATCAATACTATTAAATAATGTACCCCTATTAGAGAGAAGAATCTTGTGTTTTATTACTATATTTTCACGTTAACCAACATTGTAAGATTACCATATGAGACTCTATATGAAAAACCAAACAAATATTCATTGTTCAACAAATAAAATTCATAAAGGAAGTAAAAAATTAACACAAGTTGGAAATTATTTATCATGGAATGTCATTGATTTAAGATAATAATATAATTTCTATTATAGTAATAATGTCATAGTAGATTTATTAATATATTATTTTAGCATGTTCGTGTATATATTAGTTTACCCCATGGTATAAGAACAATAGTGTTGGTTCTATATAACCATTCCATATGGTTATGCCTAAATATTCCATTTTTATTACTTTTTGATCCTATAAAACACCAATATGACAGAATAATAACATTTATATTTATAATAAACCATTTATTGATGATATATAACAATATTGGGGTGATTTTTTTATAAATTTTGACTTATTAATAATGAAATTATAAGAATATGAGCCACTTTGTTATAGAAAAGTGATAATTTTAATATGTATGAAAATTTATAACATCATAATTTAAAAAAATAATTACCCTATCATTAGAACAAGAAAATTAAAAAGTAAATTTCTTAAAAAATACTTCATTACTCTCTTATACAATTTTAAATTGCATAATTCCACTTAATGGGTTCATGGATCATGGAGTAGCACAAAAAATCTAGACTAGGATTCCAATTCTATCCCAACTTGACCAAAAATACATTCACAATATATATTACTTTTAGGATATTTTTCTCCACCATTAATATCCACTCCTACAGTAAATAGAAAACAATATAATAATTGGAATTTGAGAATTATGTTT
The DNA here is from genome assembly GCA_963277665.1 of Viscum album. Lineage (NCBI taxonomy): Eukaryota > Viridiplantae > Streptophyta > Magnoliopsida > Santalales > Viscaceae > Viscum > Viscum album. Next base: position 1,102,295,799 of record OY728157.1, read on the forward strand.
TTTAAATTACCTCATAAAAATTATGACACTATGTGGAATAATTTGGGTGTAATTCAAATTGAGAAAAATATATTGGATAATAAATTATTGAACCTTTGAGGCCTTACGGGGAAGTTAAAATACAGTGTCAACACATGATATATCATCAAATAAAAAATGTTGAAATAATATATTCATTTATAGTTGGATGAGGGTAATAATATATACTGGCCTCTAACATGAAGAGAAATATTTATTTATTTCCATTTTGAAGATTATCTTGGTAACTGATGGTTATTATACTAATTTTTTAATGTAGGTCAATGTGTTGATAAGGATATGTTTAGAGTATAAAATCAATGAATATATATATATATATAAATTTTACTTTTAATTTTGATTAAAATGATTTCTTGATATATTTATTAAGGAGTCTAATTCATCTTGTTATATTAAATAAGAAATTATGACAGAAGTCATTTAAAAATATTAATCAAAATATTATTCTCCCACTATTTAACTAGGATAAACTATTCAAACTACATTTTGTTTTGATTTCAAGACCCACAGTACCACACAGTTATAAATTAAATTCATTATAGGGTTCTTTAATGAAAGTATACACAAAAAATAAAGACTATGGAATGGTGGTCTATATGACATATTTTTCAATACTGGGATGCACCATAGTGTGGATAGTTTTTTCATTCCACTATGATCTAAATTTAGGTTTTATAAAATATATGATATCATTTTTAGTGAGCTCATTCTCTTATCAAACCAATAATGTTTGGTTGATAATAATTTTATGATAATCAAGTAGAGTTTGAACATTACATATATTTTTATAACATTAATCTAATATATCAAATTGACGAGAGAAAGTGATGATGAGTTTTAAATGACAAAAAAATTATAAAAAAATAAATTTAATATATAAACATTTCTAATACAATATTTATACTATGATTTAACAATAAATTATATTATATTATATGATTTGTCGTGAAAATGAAAACAAAATCTATAATTTTAATTCTTTTTTAAATGAAGCACAATATGTCTTTAACTCATGTTCTAGTTGACTCAATTTTTTGGGAAAATTGTGAAAAAGATGGAAAATTTTCCGAGAATTAGGATATTAATATAACTGAAGGATATCCAAGGGGGAAGGATTATGTTGGTAATTTATTAGGGATTTTTATCATGTTCATGTGGGAGAAAATATAATGAGATAAATCAAATTAAAAATGTGATGTTTTTATTTATTGTTTATATTAAGTATTAAAAATGGTAGATCACATAATTTTAATTTGTTTTAGATTATATTTTACACTTTAGATAAACTATTATTCCATCCAAAACCCTTTATTTTTATCACAACTATTTTCTTCACAATTAGATATATATTTTTAATGAAGATACTGGAAAAATGATAAACCCATATTCTACAACATGTTCACTTAAAAATATCTATATATCTTTAAAGTTTTATAAACCATAAAATAAAATTTATGAAAAATTAAAATGATCATATAAAAGTTATCATACAATTATTTTTTATAAAAAAGACCATATATTTGTTACACAAAATAAAGACTCTCGGTTTTCAAGAGGACCCTAATATGGTCAACTATTCACTACAGCGTGGTGATATCTATAATGTGGAAAGGCCACATCATAGTAGATATTTATATGTTGTGGCCAAAAGTGGCTTGTAAATGTTGTGTAATTTTCATGTTTTGTATGTAATTATATTTCATAAGATGACCTCGATATCGTATAAAAATAAAATGGTGTAGTTTTCCTAAAAGAACTTCTTAAAATGGTTATGGAATTCACTATGTAATGATTTTTCATGAAACAACCTGGCCCATTATTTCAACAAGAAAATGAAAATAACACCCTATTACCTCTTCCAATATAACATGATATAGTGGCTCTAATTGTGTTGGAATATCAAATATGATGGTATGCCTTAGCCTAATATACATATAAAAACCCATTACACTCTATTTAAGAAAATAATAATAAAATATAAAATAAATTACCAATTCAAATTTATATAAATTTATGAAAAAAACTATGATCCAGAAAGGGGAAGTAATATTATAAAATACCTAATGTAATTGGGAAAATGTACACACCGAATAATCCCTAAGGAAATATGGACTGTTGTGATTATGTGGAAAGAACTTAAGATGAACTAGACCAAAACTCTCTTATCCAGTGCTAAGAAATCAATATTTTCATTCTATCCATAAAAAAATTGAGGTTTCTCATGTATAACCTATATATTTTATGTAATTATTCTATAATTCAAATATAAAATTTCAGAAATTATCATACAACACCAAAACCCAAAGGTTTAGTGTCTTTGGGAATCATTTGTATAATAATCATATTTTACACTCCATAATAGGCATGCAACAGAAAAAAGTGTCATGTTGTGAAAAAAGTACCATAATAAGAAGTTTTGTGAATAACATAGAAAAACTAACATCATCACATTATTGGAAAGAAAAATCATGCCCTATATTTCAGTAGTGAGGAAATATGATGATGTTAACCCTTAAAGTTGTTAACAACCCTTATTAATTCTATGATGTATTATATACTAATATATAAAAAAATACCCAATGAATCAGAGGGAGATATAAAACATCACTCATCACATGATAATCATCCATACATATATGTTCAACATTTAATCAATGATATATCATATACTAAATTACAAGAGGTAATAACTTTTTCTAACATTTACAAATGGTATCATATAAATTGACTTAAATAAATAGATTAATTGATTCCAAAATTCAATCAAATAAATGGATTATTTTATAATAGATTTTAGAGTATTATTGTTGAAGCATAATATCATTAGAGAAATATACTTATGATACAAAAATGAAAATGGAGAAAAAATAATAAAAAATTGCTTTATTAATACATCATACAATTTTTGAAGAAATATGATGTTAAGAATTTCAATTTAAAAAAATTCAAAAAAAAATATTACAAATATCTTTCAAAATTTAATTTTCCTAAATTAATAACAATTGAAGCATGAATAGAGATTAATTTTATGTCAAAAAAGTTAGAGATGAATATATATGATATATAAATCATTGTAAAAGCATTTCTAATATTAAAAAATACCCTTATTAAAACACAAATCATATCAGGTATAAAAAATTTCTATTGAAAATTGTTATACAAAATATGAGTATTGCATGAGATAATACATATTCGGTCTTCAAAATATTAAAATAAATCATTTTTTGTACGAAATATTATATAGAATGAGGATAAATAATTATTATAGAAGATGATATCTATTCTTAACAATGTTAAATTTATAAGATAAATAAATTAACCACATAAGGAAATTTTAATTAAATATTTAATGTTTTATAGTAATAGTGTATACAATCTCACATGAAATATGTTATTTATGAATATTAGAATAATATAAGATTGGAGTTCCAAAATAAACCATTTAAATAAACAAAAATAAAATTAGGTAGAAAAATCTCACTGATTTACACTCGAATTGCTGTAAATGGATTTAAACTCTTAAAAAATAAACATAATCATAATATTAGCTTATCTGAATTCCTTATTCATATTTTTTTCTTTTTCAAATTTTTTAATTATAACCATTCAATATCTTTATCACGACTCATCCCCAGGGTATGTTTCGTGACTACCCCATGCCCGCCTTCCATAGGCTAGGGGATGGCGACTAGCACCAAAGGCGTAATTCCATAAAACTGGGAAGGCATTGACTTTATAACCTGTATGCACACACCACAAATTTGATAACGAGTGAACTGAATAAATGACAAGTGAGTATAGTAAGTAAAAAGGGGTCAGAATATAGGCCCAACTAGAATGAACAAAAAAACATAAAGTACAAGTTCAATTGAGGAAAAAGGAACAATAGCAACTGTGTCGTCCTCTGAGGTTACTACCTGAATGGTAAGTATAGATCGCCTCCTTAGCACTCCACATCCTTTTGTCTCCTTCGTGTACCAACACATCGTAAGTTCCACCTCTAGGTACATTCCAGTCCTGGTACTCTCAGCCTCCGTCAGCATTGTTCATCATCTACATCCAACACAATGAGGTGTAGGCATAGACAATGAAGGGGTGAGTATAATGATACTCCATAGAGACCCCGAGACCCTCAAGGTCTCACAAAATCCAAGAAGGATAAACCAAAAAGAATTAAGTCCACAGATAGCCCCACTTAGGTATATACCCATACATATACATATGTTATCAAGTAATCCATATCAATCATGAGGAAAACACAAAAGTTATTGGCTCAGGTCAACCAGGATTTTATTCACATTAACGAAACCACGACAGCTGGAGAACTCCTCCTCTATCAAGTATAGTGGGCCTACCGCAACACCAAGGCTCTTCCCAATAACCTTGGACTAATGAGATACTCCTCTTATTGAGTACTGTGGGTCTGCTATGTCACCAAGGTGCTCTCCACTGTGGGTCTGCCACTATAACCAGGCGCTCCCCCTAATTGCCTCCAGAGGTACTCCTCTAGTCGAGTATCACGGGTCTGCCACTACAACCAGGCCCTTCTCCACCATGGGTCCTTCTCCACAACCAGGCGCTCCCCACTAGGCTAGTCGAGTCACTCCGAGTCAATGGGTCAGTAGTCGTCAACTCTCAGCCAGCTGCAATGTCTCTGTACTCTGTCCACTCATATCTAGAATGATCCGCTACATGAGCAACTGATTGATACTCCAACTATCATGATGTCCCATGAAAAAGTATCTCAATGGTCCGCCACATCATAGAGGTCTCAACGCAATAGACAGCGCGTCAATCGGACACCCGTTCTGTGAGTTATTAGCCTTTTAGTCTCGGGGGCCCGGTTGGATTCGTGCACGGTCCATCATGACCACATCTCAACTATAATGCAAACTCTAGTGGGGTATACTGAAAGGTACCATCATGCTCCATGATTACCAATGCCACTGATAGTTCATCAAATGTATGTCCGGTGCCAACGATATGGCCACACAAAAAGGTAAATGGTCATAGTGGGCCCGGGTCCGGTCCCACCCGATCGGACCGACCCAGCCCGACCCCCTTTGGGCTGACCCAGCCTTGGTCTACGCGGCCTGACCTGCTGGGTCTTTCCTAGCCCGTTAAGTTCAACTCGGCCTTTGGGCCCAGCACACCAGGCCCCAAGGGGTTTTGGAGGTCCGTGAGAGTGTGGACCGGTCATGAGGGCGCGAACCAGCCATGGGTCGGCACGAGGGTTGTTCGTCCCGGAGGGCACCACAAGGGCGCGGTTCAGCCTGGAGGGTGAAACGAGGGGATAGATCGGGGCAGCTAAGCCTAGGCCTGGGGCGGTGTGGTGGGGCCGGGGCCGAGAGGCCGGCTCGGCCGGGGCACTGTGGGGCATGCATATTGCGGTGCCACAAGGCGTGTGGAGGATGGCGAGCCAGTTCGGCCAGCAGCAGCGTGGGGCGCGCACGGTGCTTAGGGTGCGCGGAGGGCAGAGCGGTGGGTCACACGGCCATGGCTCGAGAGGGTTCCGAGAGGGGAACAGGTGCACGAATGGCGGGGGCGGCAGCGTAGGTGAGGTGACTCGGCCTGCGGGGCGGCGCTTCAAGCGTGGCGGTGCGGTCGGCGTGGTCATCGTGGCGTTGAGGTGGCGCGACCGGTGATGCGGTGCGGCCGTCGAGGGTGGCACAGTTCAGCCTGGTGTGGAGGAGCCGATTTGGCCAGCGTGCCGAAGCGTCGCCGGGGGCGCCGCGGGTCGCGGAAACCACGGGATCGCAGTCGTTGCCTTCGTCGAATTTGTCACCTTGGACGTTTCTTTCCACCGTTTCAAAGAAAACCAAAAAGGAGATCATCGGAGGAGTCAGACATTGTTGGTTTGGTCCGCACCCTCCGCGTTTAGGGTGATAGAAATTGGCTCACATGAATTAAGCACAAGAACCCTTCCGCAAAAGGAAAACACCCACGTTCTTCGTTTTGAAAGAAAGGACGAACATGAGAATAAATCATACTTAAAAAAAATTAAACCCATACCTTTGTTCGTTGTTCATTGACGGAGTCGCGGGGAAGAAGAAGGATTTGTCGTCTTTCGTCACATCTGCCGCACACTTCCACTGCTGAGCTCATGCGTCGGTTCATAGACGATGATGAGGAGGGAGTTTTGGTCATCAAAGAGGTCCTACGTCGATTGCTTCCACAAGGTGCTTCCGAGGAAGAAGTTGAAGACACTCCTTGCCGGCGTTCTTCGTTGGAAGAACTCATTCTTCATTCTTTATTGTAGAAACTTGTAATTCATTGGTGAGACCTTTTCTCTCAAAAGATCCTTCCTCCTTATCCAAAAAAATAAAAGGTTGCCGAGAATAATAGATTATAAAATCTATAAAGTCATTAGCCTGAATATTCAAATTGGGATAATTAATTAAGTTGGATCCACTTAGTTAATTCATGTGGTTGACCGAATTAAAAGAGTGGAAGGGTTAATACTATTAAAGGAGGGGATTGGATAGAATCTACCTCATTAATGTGGGGAGTTGAGAGGTTTTCCACTCCTACCATTATTAGTGGGGTTTTGTCCTGGGTGGTCCCCACATCGTAACCTCTCGTGGGAGGTTCGGTTCAGTTGGGCCCCACCACTATAACCTCTCATGGGAGGTTAAGGTGTGGTGTTCCCCACCTCCAACATCAACATAGGTGGTTATAATAGATAAAATAAAATAAAACATGCATTTATTTTATTTTATTATTCCCACAAAAAACCCAAAAATTATCTTCGACCCTCGACCAACTGCGCTCGAGGTGAATGTCTTATTAAGAGAATATCAATGGTGTGAGTTCAACGACACCCTCATATTTCAATTCTGATCAGCAGTTCAAAATGAATAAAAAAACTCCCGTAGGTTTACTGAACGTAACCGAACAAAACATTATAAATTGATTCTGGGCACACCAATCCTGGTAATCACACGCTGTCAATTTTTGCGGACTCATAAAATTCCCATTTATTTGAAAAAAATTACATGGGGATTCTAGGACATTACATTCTCCCCGCCTATGGATTTACGACCACGTAAGCCACAACTCAAACTAAACGAACAAGTGGGGGTACTGAGCATGCATCTGAGCCTCCTGATCCAAAGTGCTCTCATGGCGCTTCCCGTGATTCCAGTGAACGCGAAGTAGAGGTATCGACCATCCACGAAGGACCCGTTCCTATCGATCTTCAACATCTACTTGAACCTCCGTAAAAGTCTCCACATTTTCGACGTCCAACTCGCCATGGTTGATGATGTGGGAAGGGTCGTGCATGTATCTCCTCAGTTGGGATACGTGGAAGATGTCATGCACCCAGTGCAACTGAGGTGGATGAGCTAAGTGGTATGCCACCTCACCAACTATACCGAGGACTAGAAAATGTCTGATTAATCTTGGAGATAACTTGCCGCCTCTACAAAATCTCCATAGAACTCGTCGAGGTGATACACGTAGAAAGACATGGTCCCCATCCTCAAACTCCAGAGATCTTCGTCTCCTATCAGCATATGAATTCTACCTGCTCTATGTAGTCTTCATCCACTCTTGGATGATCTGCACCTTATCCATGGTAGCCCGTACCATCTCATGTCCCACTAGTTCTAACTCCCCTGCGTCTTTCCAGCATAAAGGTGATATGCAAGGTCGCCCATAAAACGCCTTGAAAGGTTCCATCCCAATGGTGTAGTGATAGTTGTTATTGTATAAAAAACTCCACCATAGGTAAGTGATCCTCCCAGCTGTGACTGAAGTCGAGGATGTAAGCATGTAGCATGTCCTCGAGGGTCTGAATGGTCCACTTGGTCTGGCCATCCGTCTGAGGATGGAAGGCAGTGTTCAAATGAAGCTGCGTTTTGAAAGCATACTGTAACCCCTTCCATAGCCGGGAAGTAAAACGGGTGTCACGATCGGATACAATCATCAAAGATACTCCATGTAACCACACAATCTCCTGTACATAGAGGCATCCTAACCTCTCTAATAAACCCTGCTCTCTGATCAGTAGAAAGTGGGACGACTTGATGAGTCAGTCGACAATCACCCATATCGAGTTATGACCTCTGGATGTACGTGGATGTCCTTCCATTAAATCAATGGTTATCCCATCCCAGTTCCACTCTGGGACCTCTAAATGCTGAACCAAGCGTGCTTGTACCTGATGCTCCGCCTTCCCTATCTAACAAGTGAGGCACCGAGGGACAAACTCTGCAACTACCTTCTTCATTCCCATCCAGCAATGCCGTCGTCGGAGATCCCGGTACATTTATGCCACTTCTGGATGTACATCTAGAGGAGATGCATGGAACTCTCTCAACACATCCTCCTGAAGTGACACTGGTACCATGGTACGTTCTCTAAAAAGGATAACGTGCTCCCCACCTTCAGAAAACCCATCAGTTGCCTACCCTATAGATATCTGAGCACATCATGTCTCACATTCAGTGTCCCCATGTTGTGGCTCCCTGACTAGCTGATGAAGTGGGGGAGTGACTGTAAGAGACTAAATTAAGGATTCTCTATCTCTATCAACAATGGATATCTGTAAAAAAAGCCAGTTGCTCTGTTGCCTCTCATAGTATCTATATAAAATATCATTTTGAGTGAATCTGCAACAATGTTCCCCTTCCTAGGAGTATATAATATCTTGAAGTCATAGTCCTAGAGTAACTCAAGCCAACGTCACTATCTCAGGTTCTGGTCCTTCTGAGAGAAGATATACATGATACTCTTGTGATCAGAGTACATGGTAAAACGTTTTCCCATCAGATAGTGCCGCCACATATTAAAGGTAATGAACACTGCTGCTAAATCCAAGTAATGGGTAGCGCAGTTCTTCTCATGCTGTCTCAGCTATCAAGATCCATAAGCGATCACTACTCGCTCCTGTATCAGTAAACATCTGAGCCCAGTCCCCGATCAGTCGCAGTAGACTATGTACCCCACACCTTCCTTTGGAAGCCTCATGATGGGGGAACTTGTAAGCCTCTACCTCAACTCTTTAAAGCTATGTTGGCATCTCTCCGACCACACAATGGGTTGCTTCTTCCTCATGAAGGATGACAGCGGTGCTGCAACTCTGGAGAAGTCTAGTACAAACCTCCAGCAGTATCCAGCCAATCCCAGGAAACTCTGTACCTCGTTCACGTGCTTGGGTGGATCCCAAGCATGTACCACCTCAATCTTCACTGGACCTGCTGCAACTCCCACCTCCGAGGTGACATGTACTAGAAATTGAACCTCTTGGATCTAGAACTGGCACTTTGAGAGCTTACCATAAATCTGGTGCTCTCAGAGTGTGTCCAGTACTACCTGTAAGTGATAGGAATGCTCATCCTCAATAGTCGAGTATATCAGAATGTCGTCAATGGAGACTACGATAAAGCACTCCTGGTATGGCTGAAAGATCCTATTAATGAGTCTCTTAAACACTACTAGAGCATTGATTATTCCAAATGGCATAACCAAGAACTCGTAGTGGCTTTACCGATATCTCAAAGCTTTATTCTCTACATCCCCATCTCAAACTCTGAGCTCGTGATATCCTGATCTGAGGTCTATCTTCGAGAACCACTATGCTCCATTTAGCTGATCAAAGAGATCGTCAATCCTCAGGAGTGGTCACTTGTTCTTCATTGTCATCTGGTTCAGGCGCCGATAGTAAACACAATGCCTCAAGCTCCCATCTGCCTTCTTGGAGAATTGAATCGGGGATACCCATAGAGAAACACTTGACCAGATGAATCCCTTCCCCTGGAATTCATCAAGTTTTACCCGCATCTTGTGAAGATCTATGGGAGCCATCTGATATGCATGAGAAGATATCGGTGTCTTTCCATGGTACAATTCAATGTAAAAGTCTACCTATCTGTGAGGAGGTAGAACTGGGACTTCATGAGGGAAAACATCCGTGTACTGGTCCACCACTACAGGATAACTCAGACTCTCTACATCAATAGATCCGAGGGTGAGGAAATCCATCTGATGGGTGATCGACTGCACCCTCCTCCGGATAATTCTGTCCAATGCTGCAAAGGCTCGCTTCCCATCAGTGAAGGTAAACATGGTCTCAGCCATGCGAACACACCGCACATTGTGCCTAATACAGTCAATCTGAGCATAGACTATAGATAAACAATCCATACCCAATATGACGTCTTAAGGCCTCATCGCCGCTTATAGGGGATCCCAGACGAAGCTCTCACCTCCTAGAGTAAGCTCACACTGCTGACACCAGTGCGTAATCCTGGAGTCTGCTCCTATAAGAGTCTCTAGCCGTAAAGATCGTGCCAACGACTCCATCGGAATCTCCGAGCTCTGAAAGAGGGCAGTGGAAATGAATGAGTGACTAGCATCTGTATCTATAGGAACTGTAGCTAAGGTGGAATAGACACATATTGTTCCTCAAATCATCTCCAGAGCGACGTGATCATTGTACTTAGCTGCATGGATCTGAGCTCTCCCCTATCCGCCTACTCTCTACTGTTGGGGTGGACCTCCTGGTGGTGGTGGAGGTAACACCTAAAAACATCTTCCACCGCCAGCTGCACGGCCAGCTCCTCTACCACATCCGCCTTCTCCATCCAGAAAACCTCGATTGAATATTCGTCTCTGCATGGGAGGTCCTTCGACTATCTACTGAACATCTGAACGACATGTCAGATAGTCACGATCCATGTGACCCTACCTTCCGCATGTGTAACACTTCCATCTCTTAGAATTTGTGTCTCTACTCCAGGTGCCCCACACAACCGATCCTGAGTCATTTGGTTGTCCACCTGTAGGTCTGGTCCTCTTGGAACATTGCAACATCTGTTAGCTGCCAGCTGCATAAGACTCCACTACATGTCTACTAGTGGAGGATCTCGCTTCTAGGGACTGCTCAGGGAGGAAACTCTCCACTAGGAGGGCTCTCTCTAACACCCCTACCTATGTTGGGATGTTGGGTGAGATCAACAAAGCTATGATCTCCCGCCTGAGTCCCTGCTCGAAGGTCCAGGCCCTGAAGAATGGGTCTCGTACCATATCAGTTTAGTAGAGTGAGTGGTCTGTAAACCTTTTTGAGTAATGAGCTACAGTCATGTTGCCCTAATACAGATGAGGTAGCTCATGAATGCACACTATGTGGAGAGTCGCTGGGATAAACTCTGCCCAAAATAGGCTCTAGAATCCTACCTAGAGAAGCGTCATATCCTCATTAACTTGGAGCATCAAGCTCCACAATCTTCTCACTGCTTCTTGTAGAAGGCTGGCAGCAAGAATCGCCATGAGGTTGGTTGGTGTCCCAACCAGTTGGAAAACTCTCACCAGAGCCTCCATCCAATCCTCAGTCGCCTTTGGGTCTATCTCTCCCCTAAACCTTGGTGGCCTCTAGTGCTATAACTCATGCAACGCGCTCAAGTGGTGTGCAGCGTCTACTATTGGGGCTAGTGGCATCGGTGTCCCAATAGGAAGTGGTACCGCTGGTCCCTCCACTGGAAAAGGGCCATGCATCAAGGAATTTTTTTCCCGATGGGCTATCTATAAGTACAACTCTTTGGACTCTAGTTGGTCGTCCGCGGGGAGGCATCATAATGAAACAGATATGAAACAGTCAAAATTTTATACTTGGTGAGCTGACTTGGTTGAGCTGACTTAAAGAAAACTTTTGAAATCACACATCAATCAGTGTATATGTTCCCTAAGTTGGAAATCAGAAGTCAGGGTCATGGTTTATGGATAGGTCGGCCGCCGCACCAACACTGGACTCCATGAACTGAAAACCACACTCACTACACTTAACAATATTGCATCATTAAAAAGAAGGATTGGAGTCATATGTTCTGTGGTAGAACCGACTCATCGGATACCAATTTGTCACAACCCATCCCCCGGGGCCCGTGTCATGACTACCCCAAGCCCGCCTTCCATAGGCTAGGGGCTGGAAAATAGAACCAAAGGCATAATTCCCTAAAAATATGAAGGCATTGCCTTTATAAGATGTAAGCACGCACATCAGATATGATCACGTGTAAACTGAAAACAGAAAAGTGTGTACAGTAAGTATAAAAGGGGCCAGAATACAAGACCAACAGGAAAGTACAAGAAAACTGAATGTACAAGTACAACTGAGGAAAAGGAACAAAAGACACTGGGTCATCCTCTCAGGTTTTTTCCTAAAGGGTAGGTATATATCGCATGCTCAGCACTCCACGTCCGTCTGTCTCTTTCGTGTTCCAACACACCGTAAGGTCCACATCCGGGTACCATCCAGTCCTGGTACTATTATCCACGATCAGTGTTGTCCGTCGTCCGCATCCAACACAATGAGGTGCGGGCATAGCCCATGCATGGGAGATTATAACAATACTCAGTAGGGATCCTGAGACCCACAAGGTCGCACAAAATCTAAAAAGGATAAACCACAAAGTATGAAATCAACAGATTACCCCACTTAGGTATATGATCATAGATATACCTATGTTACCAAGTAATCCATCTCAATCATGAAGAAAACACAAAAGTTACAGACTCAGGTCAACCAGGATTTTATTCAAATTAAAGAAACCATAGATGTTGGAGAACTACTCCTCGATCGAGTACAGTGGGCCTGTCCTGAAACCAAGGCACTTCCCACTAACCTCGGACTGTGGAGGTACTCCTCCCGTTGAGTACCGTGGGTCTGCTGCATCACCAAGTCACTACCCACTGTGGGTCTGCCGCCACAACCAGTCACTCCCCCTAATAGCATTTAGAGGTACTCCTCCTGTCAAGTACCGCGGGTCTGCCACCACAACCAGGAGCTCCACCACTGTGGGTCTGCCGCCAAAACCAACCCCTCCCTACTGGGATAGTCGAGTCACTCCAAGTCAATCGCCCAGTAGTCGTCAAGTCTCAGCCAGGTACTAGGTCTCTCTACTCTGTAAACTCATCTCTGGAAGGATCCACGCCACGAGCTACTAGACAATACTCTTACTGTCACGTAGTCCAATGAAGATGTATCTCAAAGGTTTGCCACGTTTTAGTGGTTTCAAAGTAATATACGGAGCGTCAATCGGACGCCCGGTCTTTGAGTTATTAGCCTTTTAATCCTAGGGGCCCAGTTGGATTCGTGCACGATCCTTCCTGACCGTATCTCAACTATACCCCAAAATATTCTGAGGTATATTCAAAGGGACCATCATGCTCCAATATTACCAGCGCTGCTGACGGTTCATCAAACGAACGCCCGATGGAAAAGATATGGCTAAAAAAAGGTAAATGGTCATATTTGGAATAGTTCATATCCGTCCCCATCGGACCGACCCAGCCCGACTCGGTCAGGGCCGACCTGGTTTGGGTCGACATGGTCCATCAGGCGGGCCCGCCCATTAGGTTCACCCTGGCCTGCTGGGCCCAGCCGAGTAGGCCGCAAGAGCACGGACTAGACACGATGGTGCGCACTAGTTGTGGGTCGGCGCGAGGGTGGTTCGGCCCAGAGGGCACCGCGAGGGTGTGAACTAGCCATGGGTCGGCACGAGGGCGGTTCTTCAAGGAGGGCACCGCGAGGGCGTGGTTCAGCCCGAAGGGCACCGTGAGGGCATGGTTCAACATGGAGGGCGCCGCGAGGGGCTGGATCGGGGAGGCTGCGCCCAGGGTTGGGGGGCACGGCCGGGGATGGGAGGCTGGCATGACCGGGGCGCCGGGGGGAGTGAAAACGGCAGAGCCACGGGGAGCGTGAGGCACGTGGAGGCTGGCGGGCCGATTTGTCCAGCGGCGGCGCGAGGCGCATGGGGTGTGCGGGGTGCGTGGGGTGTGTGGACGGCAGAGCCACTTTCCGCATGGGGCGCGTGGAGGCCAGCTAGGTCGGGGCTTGGGAGGGCGTCGTGAGGGTAAAAGGAGTGCGACCGGCAAGGACGGCGCATCCAGTGCGGGCGGCGCGGCCGACATGGTGGTGCGGACAGTAAGGCGGCCTGGCCAGTGAGGGAGGCGTAGTTCGGCCCGGGGCGGTGGAGCCGGCTCGGCTGGGTGATAGAGCATTGTCGGGGTGGCACAGGTCGCGTAGGCCATGGGTAGCAGAGCCGTTTCATTCGTCTTCATCGTCTCCTTTAACGTTTCTTTCCTCTATTTCAAAGAACACCACAAAGGAGATCGTTGGAGGGGTTGTACCACATTGGTTTTGTCCACACCCTCCACATTTAGGGTGATATCAATTGGTTCACAAGAATTATGCACAACAACCCTCCCTTAAAAAGAAAAAACCATCTTTCTTTGTTTTTAATGAAAGGATGAACGTGGGAATAAATCGTACTTTAATAAAAATTAACCCCTACCTTTGTTCATGGTTAGTTGACAGAGTCATGGGCAAGAAGAAAGAGTTGTCATTGTTCTTCATGTATGCCACACTCTTCCAATACCGATATCATGCATCAGTTTGTTAACAACGATGAAGAGGGAGGGTGGGTCATCGAATATGTCCCACATCAGTTGCTTCTGCAAGGTGCTTCCGAGGAAGAAGTTGAAGACTCTCTTTCCCGGTGTTCTTCATTGTTCATTGGAGAAACTAGTTCTTTGTTGGAGAAACTAGTTCTTCATTGGTGAGAGACTTTCCCTCAAAATCTCCTACCTCCTTTTCCAAAAAAATAACAGGTATCCAAGAATAATATATTTTAAAATCTATTAAGTCGTTTGCATAAAAATTCAAATTGGGGGAAATAATTAAGTTGTCACCACTTAATTAATTCATGAGGTTGGAACAATTAAACGATTAGAAGGGTTAACACCATTAAAGGAGGGGGTTGTATAGACTCTCCCTCATTAATGAGGGGAGTTGAGAGGTTTTCCTCTCCCACCATTATTATGGGGGTTTAGTCTCGGGTGGTCCCCACATCGTAACCTCTCGTGGGAGTTTAGGTTTGGGTGGGGCCCACCAACCTTACCTCTCATGGGAGATCAAGGTGTGGTGGTCCCCACCTCCAACATCCAAATGGGTGGTTATAATAGATAAAATAAAATAAAACATGTGTTTATTTTATTTTATTGTTCCCATGAAAACCCCAAAACTATCTTCCACCCTCGACCAACTTCCATCGAGGTGAAGGTCTTCTTAAGCGAATTCCAGCGCAGCGAGTTCAACAATGCCCTTGGATTTCAAATCCGAGCACTGGTTCAAAAGTTATAAAAAACCCGCTTGTACATTTACTGAACGAACCTGAAAAAAAAACATCAGAAATTGATTTTGGGCACACTGGGCATCGAAATCACGCGCCATCAATTTTCAAAGACTCATAATGTTCCCATTTATTTTAAAAAAATACATTGGAATTCCAGGTCTTTACAATCCTTTCATTATCTAGTAATTTTTTTTGTCATCATCATATGTTTGTAATCATGATTGTTTTTTTGTACATGTTTATTGTCGATGTTGACCCTCATTATTGGATAAATAGTTAATAATTAAAATAATATTTAGGTTACAATATTAGATTTTGTTGATTATTTATAAATTTATAACAGCATTCCATGATATTTTTAGTTATGATTCATGAATATGAAATCAAGACGATCTTTTTTTAAATTATTTTTAATAAAATGAAAGGTGATATCATAAAAATGACTCCCATATCAATATTAACATTAAATAACCCAAAAAATTAGGACATAATTCTAAATATCCAAAATTAATAGTAACTATGATTCCATATACAATCCTGATATAAATTTAGAGAATATTCCATATTGTTTGTTAAACTGATCTAAACTTGAACATGTAATAATCAAAAGATGAGTATGATTATAAAGTGATTATAAAGACATCATTGTAGAAGAATAAAGATATTATTTATAGGTAATTAATGAAATGAATAGAAACTGAGAATATGTGGATGAATAATATTGGATATGATGATATTAGTTACAAATAATAAATCATTTTTCTTCTTGGTATGCCTAATTTAGGTAGTTAAATTTAAAATGATAAAAAATTGTTACTATTATTAATAAAATTACCATTTTGTATTTATTGAAACATAATAACTTCCTAAAATTCATATTCATTAATTAAATTTATTCTTTAAACTATCCTTGTAAGGAGGTGATGAAAAATGAAATAATTCATTCATAGAGGTGATAGTCTATACATAACATGAGCAATGTATTCATTATTTAATGAAAAGGATGAAGGTAAATGATGGTAATTTAATAATAATAGTAATTAAGTATAATAATGATACTGATGTAATTATATTAGTAATTTTATAGTAGATTTGGAGGAGGTAGAAGAAGATAGAAGGCAATATTAAGGAGTAACATGTGATTTGTATTTTTTACCTTAATCCTTGGGACAACTACATGAGCCTATATAGAAGAAACTTTTAGTGATACAATAACATCTAGAGTATTGTAAAGAGAGATAGAGAGGTCGTAGGGTTTTTTCATGTAATTACAATTTCAATGTGAGGAGAATTAGTGTCATGGAGTGATCCTTTTATAGGTTAAAGGGTTACATTTTTATAAAAACCCATTAAAATATATTAAAATCATGTTACATCCAATGGAATGTAGTAAAATATATTTAAAATATTTGAGAAGGGTTGAATCTTAGTTGATATACCTTTAATCCTAAAAATTAATGGATTATGTTTGAGATATTTTAGGCATTATACCTATAATGTAACATTTTACCATAACTTACATTAATCATAGAAACTAATTTTGGTAGTCAGTATGATATATTACTGATTAAAAATGAACTTCCCATTTTAAAAATTTTTTTGAGGTAAATTTGTAATTTTAATTTTTTTTAATGATATTAAATTTCTAAAATCAATAAAAAATAATTCTAAATCAATTCATGTATAACACACAAAAAAATAGTTTTATAAAAAATATAAATTAGGTTTCAAAATAACAAACATTTCTCTTTAAATTTAACATAATATTTTCAATTGAATAATTATACTAATTAAATATATTATTTTTCAAAAAAAATTCATAAATTTATAATTCACATTTAGGTCATGATGATTTTATAATTATTATAGTATTTTTAAAAACAGTATTATTACTATTCATCTAAAAAATAATTTCATATAAAACTGTCTAAAATTCATCCTAAAATGTTATATTCATTCTAAATCACAAAGATAATTTAGTTTTTAAAATTTAGTATTAAATTATTAAGTAATGTAACTTTTATATGGAAACATAAATATAATGAAAAATAATATTTTTTAGAAAAATATATTTTTTAGAGATATATTACTATTCTTATTCTCTATTCCAAACATTAACCAATTATATTTGTGTTAATATATTATTCACCAAAAACAATTGTGTCATAATTTAACCTTGATGTATTTATTTTCTTAAATTAAAAATGAATCGAACATGAAAATGAATTATTTACCAAAAAATTACCACAAAATGATCTTTTTAGTTATATCACTACACTAATTGAATTTCATCAATAAATGAGAAATAAAAATGACATCTATTTCTAAATAAAATAGAAATTTAAAAACATATAAATTACCTTTGATATGTAAAAAAATTTAATACATTGATAATTACATGCTTATGTTACTTTAACTTTTAGGTATATAACCCTTCATTATTACATCATAAGGCCTAGGGATAAGATAAGTTTATGTGCTTTTCCAAATAAATTTTTTTCTAGAATCAATATTTCAGAGATTTACACTAGTTTGAACTTGTACCACAAATGAATTATCTTAATCAGAACTTATTGGATTTTTACACTGCCATGGTATTGGGAAAACCCAAAATTAATATACCTCACTTACAAGAATGGATAAATGAACTTCATAAGGAAGACATATACTTGTTTATAATATTTATTCATATTTTTTAATTGAATCCATAATATGGTTACATCTTTGTACATCAGAACAGTTACTTTACAAGGGAAAAATTTTAATTATAACGTCGTTAATTTTCTTACAGTGTTACATGTAAACCAATTTATCATAAATTTAAAGTATTATAATTTATAGGGTGTGAAATTATAAACACCTTAACTAAATTTTACCCTCAAAATATAATTACTCAAATTAAAAAATAGGGTTACTTTGTCTCATTAAATCATTTAATTCCAACGTAAAAACCATAAAATTATGGTTTGTTCATAGAACATTGAAAAGGTGGATGGACTTATTTAAAAAATAACATATATATTGGATCCATTTTCTCCATGGTTATTTACTAATAAGTAAGATCATGATATAACTATGTTTCTTCTGTGTTCTGTACATGTGATGGATCTATTATGTACTTACTCAAAAGTGATACATACAGTGAATCATACTTATGAGAGAGGTGTGGGGGGAGCCTTATGTGATAAGATAAAACCATGAAACAATTATGAATCATGTGGTGACTAATATATCTAGATTTAACCTTCCATTTCATCTCAAATCTGATAGACCTATTCTAAATACATATCTTAAGGAATAACTTATCACTAATTTAAGATTCTATATCCCATTGGTGGTTATAGACATAAAACATATGCTAACATTGTACCCCATTGATTTTTCACTGAATGCTTTTAAAAAATCATCATTTTCTTGGGCAAGATAGGTTCCAGAAAATAACCTTTCTCTAAATTCATTACAATACACTATGTCACACACCACCTTCTATATCTTGTCCACTTTGGTGAAATTTTTATGGTATTGTTTAATATTATACTATATTTGAACTATACTAGAGGAATATGATGATCATTGCTTCATTAAAATACTTTCAAAATGATCATTTAATGTCTTCAATTTTTTATTTTTCCATTCATATTTACGATTATTTATGAGGATGATAAGTAATGATAAATCAGAAATCAATAACTAATCCCTATTTAATAATCCTTTAAAATATTTATGTGATTCTTAGATCAAAATAAAATGTAATTAAAATTGTAATTTTATGTCCTTTTACTAGTTGTTTTACATATAACTTAGAAATTTGATTGAGAGATTAGTATTCTCACTTAGTAATGATGTGTAGAGACTTTTTAAGTATCTAAACGACTTCATAGGTTGAATTTAATCGTTTTAATGTATAATAAATACCAATAAGAACATCCATGGTGATGTTTTTATAATTATATACTAGTTATAGGCAATGGTTTTTCCATCCCTTTATATTTTTAATGCTCAATATTTACATACTATGATACCAGGTATCAAGACCCATATTATCAAATATCCATATTCATATTTTCTCACCATACATGCTTCTTAATATATCTATACATCTTTTTTCTTCTTGTATGAATGAGAAGGATGACCTTTTTGAATCATACAAATGTTCCATCTTCAGTTATGGTGTCGATAAGACACATATCCATGTCCATAATATTATAACTCTATCTCTTTAAATATTTCACTTTGAAATACTTATTATCCTCTTATACATATCTACAAAATCTTTCTGGGATTCTGTGGTCTTTATAGTGATGGATTATTTAGATATTATTTGATAAATATTTGTTTGTGACCTTTGATTTGTGAACAACATTTTCATCCATTGAATATCCATAAATATTGGATCCATTTGTATCTTTATCATGGAATTAGTTACATGATCCTTTCATCATAGATCATTAAATGTCTTTTTTTTCTTCTTGGGGTGGAAATTTATTAGCAAATCATTGTATTTAATCAACTCTAAGAATCTCCTTCAGGTCAAGTTATACTTTATTAGTGTGAATATATAATTAAGTCTATTTTGATTAGTATTATTATCACACATTTCACCATATCTGTAATGAAAAAAAATAATCATTGAAATTACAAATACCACCCACTCTAGATCATCTATTGGGTAATTTTTCTCATGAGTTCTAATTGACAAGAATCATAATCTATTACCATTTCACTTTCAATAAAAATAATTCCAGATTTTTTAATCATTCCCTATTATATTTTACAAACCCTTCTCCACTACATGGTAATGTTGTATAGGGCCAGTGGAAAATCAATTCTTATTATCCTTGAATATTTCCTCGTATTCTTCTATCTAGAGGTACATCACTTCTATCCATGTTCACACAGTTAGGGGTTTTTAAAATAAGGTATTATTTCTCAAAAAACCTCTATAGTATTCATATAACAAAATAAACCCTCAAATATATGTCACAATGGTTAGTATCGACAATTCTTTAATCACCTTAGTCACTATTGAGTTTAAATATATACCATAACATCATATTATATTATCCTAGAAGGATTGTTTTACCATCCAAAAGTCACACATCCTTAATCTATCATATAATTTCACCTCTTATATGTGATTTAGTAAAGTCCTCAATTGCTCTTAATGTTCTTCCATAATCTTAGAATGTATGATGATTTCATCAATAAAAAATAAAAAATAATTTTATAAGGTACCCTCTAAATATTATATTCATCAAATTTATAAAAGATGTGTATAATTTCATTATCAAAATGGAATCACTTTGAATCCAAAGTTATCACACCCTATTTAGGAAGATAAAATTGATATATCACTCTACATAATCCATAGATGATGGTATAAAAATCAATGGTCCACCTTTGAGAAATATCGAGATACAATAAGTTTATTAAAAAATAATCTATATAAGGCAAAAGATAATTTTGTAATCCGTATCTTTTTATGAATGAAATAATTTATCCAAATATGCATTCATCCATCCTCTTTGTTAACCAAGAGGGATATTGATTCCCACATTACTGCACTTTGGCATATAAATAACTTTTTATGATTGTCCTAATATTTTTTTATTAATTTACCCAATTAAATAGGGATCATTCTATAAGGACTCTTAGATATAGGAATTGAACCATGTATGAGTTAAATTAGAAACTAAACCTCACATTTGAGGTTAAGCCTAGGTAATTAAATATGAAATATATTATAATATTTTTATATATTTTGAATGTCTCTAATATTGAGCTATTATATAATAGTTTGAACCAATTATCCTTAGTTATTGGGTTTTAATACCCACATTAAGGTGATTTATTCTATTGAAAGATCAAAATAATCCAGGGGAAGATATTGGAATATGGGATGATTAGGGAGACAATGAGATATTTCTTTATCCTAATAATGGATATGAGATCTATAAAAAGTGAATTTATCAATTCCCATTGTAACAAATAATTATTATGAGGTTAAGAAAACTATATTTTTTGCATAAAAATTGCAAAAAAATTAAATCACAAAATATTTATATACCTTGGATACAATCAATGGAACACCTTTTGTTTTCAACAATAATTACACATCAAAATTGTGAGAGGGTGAATCAACATCGTATGAAAACATTTTTGATATGAAAAATTATAGTAGTAGGAATGAAATAAGAAATTCATAGATCTATTGTGGATAATAATTGTACCTTTAACCACATCATTATCATGGTCCAATTCAATGGTGGTGATTTCATAGTCCAATATTTATTCACCTTGTTTTGGAAGTTGTTAATTACTATTATCCAAATTATCACATAGTTTGTGACATTGATTTTAGTAATTTCCAAACTCATTTCATTTGATTTATTTTAGTGTTTCTATATAATTAATAGGTAAATTATTTTCATCTATTTTATTCAATATTTTTCTTCAATATTTGTGTACATGGTGGCCTATTTCACCACATTTTAAACATTTCCCTAATCTTTGGAAGAAATTTCTTATGTTCCTTCTTCCACATTTTTGGCATGTAAGTTATTAAAATTTCATTAACCCATATGACATTTTTTTCATAAAACTCTGTATATATTTTATTAACTCAAAATCAAAAAGAATTATGATATTTTCATGTTTTAGTTTCCACCTTAATTTCACATAAAACAATTCCCTTCTAGATTTTAATACCTCATATAGTTAATTAACTTATTTCAGACTATTTTTTTTGTATTTCTCCAAATACCCTTGGTAAATGATTATAGTGAACATACATGAGCCCATAATTTAAATAAATGAGGGTCAAAAAATTTAAAATAATTAAAAATAACCCAATTTCAAGGCCAAAAGAATCATTTACCAACCATTTACCACTAACCATGTCAAAAAAACCATATTCATCCATGATATTCATCATCTCCCGAATCACGTAGTCTAGAAACATGGGTCCAAAAATCATAAAAGACCATGAAATATAATTAATAACTTTATCCTCTATAATCCTCCCTTGTCCAAATTGTAACATATATGAATCCTCACATTCAGATCTAGTAAAAAATATATAAACATTACATTTTGGCCTTCGATCCCAATAAATGTAACCAAATTATTTTCTATCAATAACATAAAAAAAATAGGAAGTATTGAAAAAAAATACATACAGAAAGAGATTTTAGGTCTACATTATCATATAAATAGGAAAGTCTCTTCACAATATGTATTCAGAAACTACTATTTCATAAAGATCAACATCTTCTCTCACCGTACATATTTTTTTTATATTTCCAATGATGTATTCAAAATCTCCATCAATTTTCCTCACATACGAATTATTTATAGACTCAAATAATTTAACATAATTTATTATAACCTGGTTAATATGAATCTTTAAATGGGTGGGTAAAAATTCTTAGAGAATATAAACATAATAATTAATAGTTAAATTTTATTTCTGAGAGTAAGCTGAGTATAATTGTATGATTGCATTACCATAGTGAGTGAGCATAACATAAGGGAATTCATACCGATAAATACTTGTATAATAAATCATGAGACATAGAATAAATCATTATGAAAATAATGTTTCAATGAAATCAAAAATCATGATCTATGTGATGAGAATCTTGATCATATGAATCACTAATGAAACATCTCTTTTCACCCATAATATATATATAATACTTTTCAAAAAACATAAACTCATTAGATTACCCTATGAGATAATATGGTTTAAATTAAACCCGTAGGAATAAAATAAAAAATAAATAGGTAATTTGGGATATCATTTGCATATCACTTTTATAATATCTATTTGAATTGGAATATCCATATAGTCAATATAAATACACAGTTGATTGGTGGTCTATTATAGACCCTCCAATCATTGTTTTTTCATGGGGAACCATTCATGGTTAATAATTTGACCAAAAATATTCATAAAAATTACTAGTAATCCTAACATTAATACTTTATATGTTGCTTTTATTTCATCAAAAAAATCAATGAAATGTCCATTATTACTTTTATTAATTGATTTACACGTTGAAAAGAATCATGTTCCATGAAATACACAATAAAATAATCATAATCAATCTTTATAAATAATTACGATGGAATAAAAAACATATTTCCATGGTCTATAAAATGTAACATTAATGTTTATTCATGATAAAGAATGAAAATATAATTAAAATTCCATGAAAATAACTCTTGAGTAAAATTAAATTTTCACATTGAAAATCACTTTTAAAAACTAAAAATTAATAAAATATTTTTTGAATAATTTTGTTTGAATATATACTTGGAAAATTATAAAGAAGGATTCAAAGAAAATAATGTTCATTATGGTGTGAAAATAAGTTTTCATGTTCTAAAAATTAGAAATAGATATCATTTTTTTAAATATTTTGTAAATATAATTGAAAGTTACCCTTTGGGAAAATAGCATAAAGTTTCCATTTTAAAAGCATTTAAAAGTAGGTAAAATATCGATTGATGTATAATTTAGACAACCATTATTTTTATAATATAAATTTTTAAAAAAAAAATTTATGAATATTTTTTATAGAAGAGAATGATTCTCGATCTAAAAGAAGTTATATGATCAACATCACATAAAAATGAATTTTCTCATGTTTTTTAATCAATAAGGGATTAAAATAAAATTAAAAATCTAAAAAAACTTAATAGATTATGGATTAGAAAATAACCTTTGTCCATGAAATTAATATTATATGAATTCATAAAAAGAAACCTTCAACATAAAAAATCTAAAAAAGAAATGATATTGTAACATAATGCATTTCCCACATTGGTATCTTTTAAATTATAATCCCCATGAAAATATTTGAACAAATAAAAAAGTAAATATCATGAAAAAATTATATTCATGATATAATATGTCAAAATGTGAGTATATATACCTTATAAAAGTAGATAGGTGTATATAATTAAATGTGTGTCCTAATGAAAATTAAATTTGAGACATGTTAACCCTCTAAAAAATTATAATAACAAATTGAGAATTAATCTAATGAGAGATTGTGTGATACAAATATAAATCCCCAAAGAACAAGTGGAAATATATAATAGATTAATTTATATAGAAATTCACACATAATTATGACATAATTGATTCAATGATGAATATTTATAACCCAACAAATGGGAATTGAGTTAAAAACCCCTTTACCACATGGTAACTTTCACCTCAAATACACTTGAATTAAATAGTTCAAAATTAAGACATAAAATACAATTATGTGTGAAGGATTAATGATACTAACTAACCTATAGGTAGTATATAAACCATATAAAATGAATTTGTTCTATAATAAAAATAATTTACCTCAATTAAGGAAATTTGATATGAAGTCCTTTACATTATGCTCAGACTTACCATGTATTTCCATTAACACAAATATAATAAACTCATATAAATTATTTTATTTCTTAATAAAAATTTCCTTGTCTAAAAAATTATCAATAAATTATTTATTTAATTTATTTTAATTTTGTATTTATTTACTTAATTGGTTAATTATATGTATTCTATTTTTAGGATGTTGGGTTCATACTTTCAAAATGGTGACGGTGTGTTGAGAATTATCCAAGGGTACATTGTTCCATCATATAAAGAATAATGAAAATGAAATAATTTTCATTTTAATACATAAAATAAAATTCGATAATGAAATATGTGTATGAAAAATGAACATTGTTTCATCCACAGAGGTGATACTTCATACATATACTTGAGTGTAGATTTTGTTTATCTATAATCACAATGAAAAAATGTAGGTAATAAATTATCATTAAATAATTATATATGTGTAATATGTAATTTAATTATTCACTAAATACACTTATATATATCATTTATGTGATTTTTTGATGAAAAACAAATCACATCACTTCATGGAAGTGGTAGTCCACACATACACACGAATGACATTATCATTTCTTATTTAATGAAACTGTAATAATGTAAATGATATATAATATTTTAATAATGATAATTATTTAATTAATATGATATATAAACATTAAATTCATCTTTGAAGCTATCTCTAAGAGGTTTTTATGGAAAAAGAATTATAGTAGTTCATGAGGAGGTTGTCTACAGTACACATAAATGATGTATGGATTCTGTTTCCAGTTGATGGAAGTTGGACATGGATAGAGGTCTTTACATTAAAATTATATCATCCTAGAATATTTTATATACTATTTTTGCTATAAAAATTACTGAATCCTATTTGAAGGAGTTTTATAATGAAATAAAATAAAAACACTCGGTTAAGAACAATACATCTTCTTTGGAAAACATCTGTTACTTTACACCTTAAGACCTATAAAGATGGTGTTATACCTAAAATAATACCTCTAGATCATGTATATGGATTCAATATAGGTCTATAGGGAGATATTGGATAATGAAAATGGGTTTTCATGTGTCAACAAATATGATGTGGAAGCCATTTATAAGAGAGGGGAGGGGAATTTTTAGAATTTCATAATATACGAAAATAAAATAAATTAATTGTGATTTAAAAATATTTATTTATTCATAGTATTTTAATATTAGATGATTATTTTTATAAATAATATTATTAAATAACATTATGATATTCTTGGATCACATTTTTACACTTATAGTTTTGTTTTATGGATTTTCACATTTATCGCCACAACAAGTCTTTTAACACTTTGAGTGACATTATATTTACTATAAATGAAAAATGGCTCATAAATGGAAGAAGTATTATATTATAAACCATATAAAATTTTATTTTATGATTATAATATTTTTAGTATTTTTAAATAATTTAATAATGTATTATTTTCATAAAACATCAATAATGTCAATTATAGAACTATTCATTTACTTCGACATTAATTACATCAATAAAACAAAATAAATTATAACAAAATATTTTAATACATCCCTAAATATTTATATTTATCTATAAAATTAGTGGATCATATAAATTATTTCAATTTATATAAATTTTAGTATTTCTAATATCATTTATTTAATTTTTTCCTTTAATTTAATAATTAATGTGTCAATTTTATATAATAATTTTAGTTAATTATTTATCCCAAATATATTAAAAATAAATATTCATTATTAATATAATTATTTTATCAATAAAAAACTATTTATAATCTAACATATCCTCTACTCGTCCAAATATTAAATTATTGTAATTATTAAAAATACTACTGTGACATTTTTTTCTTATCTTATAAAAAAATATATTTTTGGTTTTAATAAAATTCAAATGGAAAAATGTTTCATATAATAGAATAATGGATTATTATAGAATAAATTTACTAATCTAAAAAAATTATGGAAAATTTTATGGTCATATTACATATCCCAACATTCTATTTTTGAACATTAATTTCATGATTTACCTTTTATTATGGTAATAAAAAATTCAAAAATTATTATTTATACTGTCCAATTAAAAGGTAAATACTTACCAGATTTGAAATTATTGATTCCAAATATGGAATTAACTTATAAAAATACAATAATCAAAATTATAAAAATTTAATTTAAAATTAAAGTAGAAAAACATGATTAAAATATGTTTTTTTGAAAAATACGAAATTAAGTATAAAATGTTTTTATACTAAATTCAAGTATGAAATTATATTTCTAAATAATAAATGGACTATTTTAAATTAAAATTTAATAATGAAACCTAAAAAATCCAAAAAAGTAAATTACTTTTAAAATAAACTAAAATGTAGTAAAATTTTCCATTAAAAAAGAAGTTCAATATTCATTAAAAATTAAATAATTTCCAAAAATTATCAAAATGTCACTATCATATATTTTTTATTTTGTTATTTCAAAAATTATGTTCATTTTATCAAATAAAATTTATAAAATTTCCACGAATTAATTCTAGAACATTACTACAAAAAAAATATATTTTTTTTTAAAAAAATATTTTTGACAAATAAAATCATATTAATAAAAATTGAGAAATAATACAGTTATGATTAATCAATAATTTTTCTCTGAATAATAAATTTATATATATATTTCAAGAATTTTTAATTATAACCAAACTCACCAATTCAATCACTATGTTATAATGGTCATATTTAAATAATATTATTTTCTGATTCGTTTAAATTTAGTGATGTGTTACATGTATATTGTCAAAAATAGTATATATTGTAAAAATATAAATATTACATTGTCCAACCCCCATTAAATTATTCCATAACAATTTGAACTCTAGATTCATACTCAAATTTTTAATATTTTAAAATAACATTATTGATATCCCCCATGATTAAAGGGGTAAATAAAATTTTATTTTATAATGTGGGAATTTCAAGTATGAAATTCTTTTGGAATAACACATAATTGGGTTTCCAAATAGGATAACATTAGGGGGAAGTGATAACATTGAAATGGAATATAAAATTGAAACATGATAACTAAAAAAAGTGATAGAGAATATGATCATGAGAAAGTTAAAATAAATGAAATCATAAATTTGTGATAGGTGAAGAGACCATCAATTCAATAAAAATTAAGGTAATATGGTAACATTTCTTTTTCAATAAATTTTTTACTATGATTTAGAAATTATTTTAATATATAAAAATAATAATATAAGGAAATATTATTACATGATAACAAGAATATCAACATTTTAAAAAATTCCACTATTATAATGTATTATTCTCTAAAATAGTAGTACTTAACATTATAATTTCATGTCTGATGCACGAGAATAAACTTCTAACAAATAAATTAATTCATAAAAGGACAAAATGATATTACTCATATAATTAGACATTAACTAAAACCAAAATTATCAACAAAAGGTAAGATAATTCCGAAAATGGAAAAACATTTTTTGAAGAAAAAAATTCCTCAATATCTAAAATTCAATGGATATACCAAAATATTATAATGAAATGATCACATATTATTCCAAGATAAAATTTAATTTTATATCTAAATTACACAAATTAGTCCAAATACCTCATACCAAAAATGTATATGTATTGATCACATATTCTCCATGATATGATAATCATTTTTATAACTAACATGAATCCCTATAGAAGAACATTAAGATCACATATGATTAAAAAATATTGTATTAACCTTGATTCCTCATATAAATTCCAATAATATAACATAATAATCCTAAAAATTTATATATTCTTCTTCCAAACTAACATTAATAATTTTATCTAGAAATTACTCTTTAATCACACGGTTATCTATATAAACAAACATATGTTCTCAAAATTTAATTACCCATAATTTCAACCACAAAATATCATATAAGCCCTAATGACTATAAATAATATAAAAAATTAATTCCAGAAAATGTAAAAATTTTATTCAAAAAATAATAATTTATGTTATTATTAAGGGTATGATATTCCTTATCCCAATAAAAAATCTTACAAAATAACTTTAATCACATAAAATTTCCATCACTTAAAAACTCAAAATGGGTGTCTATGAATTTAAACTGATGACCAACCATAGACTAATAAACCAATGATGGTATCCATAAATCCTAAAATAACATATAATAAAAACATTATAATAATCAATTATTCCATAACCCTACTCCAATACCAACTCTAATACCCACAAACCCAAACCTCTTGATCTAATGCTAATAAAGTTAATATTACTTTTTTAGTTTTGATACAGATAAATTTGACCTTATTTTTAAACCTTCAAAATCATATAAAATAAATAGTAAATATTGGATCACTTACTTACCCAATTTCCTTTTACGATTATAGTTTTAGATAATTATGAAAAACTCATAACAACATTGATTCATAAACTACTGTTTCATAAAGTTCAACTTCATCTACCACTTTAAACCTATTTTATCATTCCATATTAAGTTCACGTCATCTCCAAATATTTTCAACCAAAATAAATATTTTCTATATTAAAATAATTACAAATCATTTTTCATAGCCTCATGTATATGAATCATTAGAAGGGTGGGATAAAATTATCATTAAGGATAAACATAAGGGTAATCAAAGTGAATGATAATAAGATAAGGGAACTAATACCCATTAATAACTTTATCATAAATCATGATACATTACCTAAATATTTAAAAAATTTGTGAGTATTCTGAATTAATAATTATGAGCCACATGATATTAATCTTGATCATAGAATCATTAAAATTCCATATATTTTCACGAATAAAAAGTATAAATTAATTTTTTTAAACATAATATCGATAGATTAAATTGATAAATCATAATATTTTAGTAGAAAACATAAAAATAAAAGATAAAATATGTATGTAATTTTATACATAATTTTCATATCTCTGTTACAATAACCCATACAAATGGAATGGCCATATTGTTGACTTCCAAACCCAATGTATTAGGGTGATATTGAAAAATGGACCATTTTTGGTTAATCATGGAATAACACCTCCTTGTTTAATAAAATTAAATCTCCTTATCAAAACAACTAACAATAACAATAACATAAATAATGTATGTAGAGCATGTATTTAATCCTAAAAATCATTGAAACATATGTTATTCATTTCATTACTTGATTAACCCATGTAAAAGAGACGGGTTCCAAAACAATATATTAAAAATAAGAAAAATCCAATTAGATAAATTATGAAGATGGTATGAATAAATAACTCCATACTGTTTAATAAAAAAAATTAGGGGTTGTGGAAATTGATGAATTAAATTATTATCAATAGATAAGGAAAAATATTATTATGAAAAATAATATTTTCAATTTGAAAATCACATTTAAAAATGTAAAAATATATAAAATAATGAGAAAATAATTTAATTTGAAAATACACATAAAAAAATTTAATTTATTATCCATATAAAATAATAGTTATTATGGGGTAACATTATTATTCATATTTCATATAATAGAAAACCCCATTATTTTCAAACATTTTTTAAAAAGATCCTAAAGACACCCATTTGTAAAATAATATGAAAATACCATTTTAAACAATTTAAGAAGATGTTAAAATTCCACGGGGAATATATTTATAAAATAATTTATATTTATAAACTAACCTTTTTAAAAAAAATTAAAAATCATGGATATGGATGAGAAATATGCACAATCTAAGATAAGATTCTGGATTCGTACCACCTAAAAATGACTTTCTTGATATTTCATTAATCAGTAAGATATAAAATATAAAATTTTAATTGATAACACAATCATAATTAGTTTATAATAAAATAAATATGGTTCAAGAAAATAATATCATAGGATTTCCACCAAAATAAACTTCATCAAAAAAATCATGTAATGAAATCATATTCTAACATAAAGAATTTTCCATATTGGTTACTTTTCAATTGTAATAAAAATTAAAGAATCAATTCAAATTAAACATTAAATGTATTTAACATAATTATATTCCTAATATAATATAAAATGGGTCAATATATACACCGTATAAAATAATACATGTTCTTTTAATTAAACTTCGGTCCTATGGAAATGAAATTTTATATGAGTAACCCTTAAAAAGATCACATAACTAAATTGAGAGTTAATCAATTGAGATAATATGTGTAAGAATTTTAAATCCAAAAAATATTGTAACTATAATATCATAAAATTCATAAATAAATTCAAAAATAATCTTGTCATAATGAACTCAAGGAAGAATAGTTGTAACCCAATGAAAGAGAATTGAGTTAAAAACACTTTATCACTTACTAACACTTATGTCCAATGCCCTTGCATGAAATAATTAAAATTGAAAAATTAAATACCATGAATTATTAAGGATTCATGTTTTCACATACAAAAGTGTTAGTATATACAAAAAATAAAATAAATTAGTTCTGTAATAATATAATGTCCCATAATGAAGGAAAATCGACACAAAATCCCTTACATTGAGTCTATAATTTCAATGTATGTCATTTAAATCCTATATATTAAAATAATATCAATTATTTTTTATTATAATAATAAATTATAAATTTAATACCTTATCCACAAACTATTTATTTTATTTATTTTATTGACTTTTTTCATTACTTAATCATTTTAGTCCATATAGGGTATTTTGTGGATGTTTGCTTCATAATTTCAGAAATACATCATCATACAGACTATGATAAAATGAAACATTTTCCCATAATATCTTGAATGAAGATCATGTATTAATTTTCATGTTTATACATCATCTATAATATTTAAAACCAGTAAACAATTATAGTTATGAAAAATTAATTATGTTAAAATCCTTGAGATATTTGGTTGTTCATATTCCAATGTAACATTTCCATTTTTCAATGATTATTGTAAGAAAAAATTTAATCATTATTTTTTAATTTAATAATTTTCATTATATAATAAATACAATTATATTTCACTAAAAATAATTATATTTATCATTCATGTGACATGGTGATGAAAAATGAATCACACCGCTTCATGGAAGTGGTAGTCCACACACAAGCACAAAAAACGTTATAGTTTTTCAAAGAATGGAAAGATAAAAAATTATAAGATTTATTATATTTTAATAATGAAAAATATTTTACCAATATAATATATAACAAATAAATCCATCACTATAATATTTAGTGATATTGGTTATATAGAACGAATAACATTAGTTGGTGAGCCAATAGTCTTTTGTTCACAGAATCGATGGATTCCATTCCCAAGTGATGGATATTGAATATAGATATAGGTTTTTCCATTAACATAGTAACATACTAGTTTATAGAATATATTTATTTTATTATCTCATCATAGTTGTTTAATATTTTAATGAGTTGATAGAAAAGAGTAAACGAAAAAGCATGGTTAAGAACTATACAAATTTTTCAAACCACGTCATTTTCTTTACACCTCAAGACCTCAACAGATGGAATATTTGAAATAACAAATCATATAAAACATGTATCTATATATTAGTACATTATTAGGTGTTATAGGTTCGTATAAATATTGTTTTTTACGTGTGAATAAATGAGAAGAAAAGTTCCCATTAATAAGAGAGGGGGTCTTTTTGAATTTCTTAAAATATAAAATTAATATATATTAATTTCATTATAAAAATGATCCTAAATTGATAATATTATAAGAGAATACAAATAAAATTTCTAAATAATATTGTCCAAAAATATTTTTAAAATATTGGATCATATATTTACCCTTATAATTTTATTTCAACCATTCGTTATCCCATTCACACTCACCACGATAACATGGTTTTTACTCAATGAGTGCAATAATAGAAACTGTAAATAGAAGAGCATACCATAAATATACAAAAAATTATATTATAAAATATACCCCTCTCATTTGGTTGATTATAAAATTTTTATAAAATCTAAATAATTTAATGAAATACAATTTTCATAAACTATCAATAATAGAAAGATAAGAACTATTAATATTCAGTGACCATAATAAAAAACAATTTCAAATAAAATTTGAATAAAACATTTCAATAAATACTAATTATGTTATATTTATCTATGAAATATTTGGATAAGAATAATTATTTAAAATTATAATTCTTGTAATATGTCTAATTTAAATAATTTTTTTTATCCCATTAATTGAATAATTACAGCCTCAGCGTTGAGTAAGCATTTAACGTAGTTATATCATCAATAAAAATAAAAAATAAATTATAATGATAATGATAAATCATTTATATTTAATAGGAATATTTATAATTGAACATATCCTATATTAATCACTATTTTAATGATATTATTGTTATTAAAAACACTAGTGTGAGATATTTTACATTCCTTTAAATAAAATATTATAAAGGAAATTATCCAATACAAATGGAAGCAAAGGGTAATACAAAAAAATAAATTATGATTTACTATGAAATATACTAAAAATATTTAAGGTACCATTAATGCTCATATTATAGTCCATCTCATTTTATATTTTCACCTTAATTATAAAATTTTCCCTTTACTGTATATATTAAAATTATTAATGTTACTATTCATAATGTCTAAAATAAAAGGGAACTATTTAACATATTTGGACCTCCTAATTTTAAATATTTAATCCAGTTTCATAAAATAAAAATAAAAAATTCGAACATTTTAATATAATATTAAAATGAAAAATGCGATCCAATTATTTTTTAAAAATCATTTTTAAGTAGAATATATTATTATAATAAATTAAATTATGAAATTAATTTCAAAAACTATAAATTATTTATTTTAATAAATAAATAAATAATTTAATTTTAAAACAAATAATAAATATATTATTAATTTTTGAATAATCAAAAATAAAATATTATTTTCAACAATAGTCAGTATTTTTTAATATTCACTGAAAAATAAAAATATTTTAAAAATTATAAAAATTCACTGCAATTTAATTTTGATTTTTTGATTTTAAAAATGGTATTAGTTTCATGAAATAAATTTTCTAAAAGATCAAAAAAATGATGGTGTTTTATCTCAATAAGAAATAAATTTATTTTTGAGGAAAATAAATTTCTAATGAATATATTAATAATACTAAAAAATGAGATATTATAAATAAGAAATAGCCAGTTAACATTTACTTCAAGTGAAATTAATATATATTTCAATATTTGTATAATCTTATTCACACTCTCAAATCCAATGGTTTGGTTATAATGGCCATATTTAAATATTATTATTTTGTGGGTCATTTAAGTTTGGTGTTGTGTATCTTGTAAAATGTCGAACAAAGTCATTCATTTGAATACATAGTATATTACACCAAGTAACCTTCACACATGACTTCATCATGTCCACTATGTAAAAAGTAACATTATTGGTACCCACATGTTACTTGCTGAAGCAAAAACAGAAAACTAAAAAATTGTCTAATAATGTGGAACCTTACGTCGGGGCGGGGACTCTTTGATAGAGGAGGCACTGTGACCAATACCATGGGGAATAACAATGATGATGACACAGATACCTCCAATATTCAATGATACTATGAATCACCCACTACAGACACAATAAAGGGCTCACATTGTCAATAACTACCATAAAATCTTTGCAGAGACAATGGTTCATATATTGTCACACAATTTTAAAAAGGATCATCCCCATAAAACCACCATAGAAAAACCAATCTGAGACAAATAACATTCATAACTTTCACCCACCAACACCATCCTCATACACAATGGATGTTAATGCACTATACATTGAAGGGTCCTTTCAATTAGGAATAAATAAATAAGGTAAATAGAGACTGTAGACTCAAGAAATTTGTTAGGGAGGAGTTTCAAACCTCAAAACCAAAAGCCAGTAGGTGTTGTCAAAAACACTACAAGATTGAGTAGAGCCACCAAGGATGAATAAACCGAATCATACTGACCTATAATCAAGGCTCTATCTGAAGGGAATGAATGATGTTAATGTCTTCATTAAGATAGGTCTTGAGATATGCAGATGTTTCCTTGGGGATATCAAATTGGAAAAATCATACCACTATGAAAATGGTCACTAAATAAGGAATACTGACAAAACCAAGCTAGAATAGAGAAAAACTATAAAGGAACCATGATATAGGATTTTAAGAGGTAGAGGTTTTAAGAAAAAACCCAAGTACCACTAATGAAATGTTTTTATTTTACTAATGTTCTTTTAAATATTACATTTAGTGTCATTAATAAAAATGAAGGCATAGTTTACGAATCTCATGATTCACTATTCATTGGTAGCAATTGATTCTCCCATTTTTTATTTTAACTTTTTTAATTCTCTATCCATTTTTTATACTGATTTCAAGGAATTATTATGTGAGGAATATTTAATTTAACTCCTACCATTATATGGACTAAAATTCATCCTTTTTTATATTATTTTGAATGAGATTCTACTATTTTTCATCATCGAATTATATATAATAACAAGATAAAGTGTGATTCTCATGGCCCGAGAATTGAAGGATAAAAATATTTCAATTACTAAATTGATCCATTACTAGAAAAATAATGGTATATGAAAACCATTTAATTAGTGTTGGTGCATCCATATGAAATACTATATATCATGTTACTCCATCATTGGTGAGTTCATGTTCTCAACATGGTTCTCAGTATAATTCACTAATTTTGATAATTTTTAGATTCAAGTTTTAATATTTTTTTCTTAACCCCTTTTTATACTAAATTAATCATTAGGAAAACATCCACATTTTCCATCACACCCATTGTTAACTTAGTTCATCCAGAAATGATACATTACCTTTAATAAATGAAATTAGATGAATAATTATACTTAAATTAATAAATGAATAAATTTAAAACTATA
Source organism: Viscum album (assembly GCA_963277665.1). Taxonomy (NCBI): domain Eukaryota; kingdom Viridiplantae; phylum Streptophyta; class Magnoliopsida; order Santalales; family Viscaceae; genus Viscum; species Viscum album. The sequence continues at coordinate 1,102,331,327 of OY728157.1, forward strand.
AGATTATAAATATCGACATATTAATTATTTGTGTACCATAACATATTAATATCTAGGATTCAATATTGGTTATCTATGGTTATATTATTATTAGGCTATCTCAAATAACTATTATCATTTAATTATAATATATATAAATTATTCATAATGGTTCTTAAAGATAATTTCAATTAACTAAAGTATATACTCTAGAAGAATAATATCATGTATGTAGTTGGGACCATTAATTTTTCACTAAGTAAATATTAAGTTATTACCCAAAATTCCTTTTCAAGGATCATTACACCAATGTGAATCAAAAACAGATCATGTATCCACTATTTTGTATCTAGTTATGGATGTTATTTATTGGAAACCACACAATCTATGCATTTTGAAAAATATTTGTCTATTTCAAATATTTATCCTCATCATTATGATTTTCACATAATTTATCTTGTATTAATCCCAAAAAATAACTAATCCCTACTCTAATACCAACTGAGGAACTTCATACCCACAATCCTATGTCCAATAATGAAAAAAATAATAACAATTCAACATTGAAACCAAATGATAAAACCCAATAAATACATACATAAATTTTTCCACAATTCCATAATTTTAACATCACATGTAAAAAGTAATCTCACAAACTCCAAACCCGATGTTTTATTGTCTATAAATATTTTATAAATAAAAATAGTTTCCATCATAATTTCTTTGACATCTCTCACAATAACATAAATTTATACTTTCTTCTCCGACATAAAATTTACTAGGATGAAGATAAAAAATTTAGGGGTTATCTAAAATGATTAGTAATGAAAAATCATAACAATGAGTCAAAAAGGGTTAGAGAAAAGAAATATTAGAAAACATAAAATTGGGTGAAAGAAACAAGGATCAACAATATTTGTTCATGAGCCCTGATAGATAGAGATATAATTTCAAATGATCAATCATATACCATGGCATAAGAGATAAGACACCTAAGGGAAAAAACGTGATCCCTATAGAATATCATAAGAATATAACAGAAAATGATTTATTTCAATGAAATTTAGTATAATAAGGAATTTTATCACATTTGAAATCATAGGAAAATCATCACCTTAGGGTCAAACCAAATCTTTCCAACCCTGTAGGTATTAAAAAACACAATCAATCTCACCCTTTATGTTGTTAACAAAACCAATCATTCCCACACATCATTATCTCATGAGATATAAACCCTTCAAAAATGCATTAGGGGGAGATATAAGACCACACTAGTTAGATAATAATCATTCATACATATGTGTACCATTTGGAGTAAATAATATAACATATCTTAAAGAACCTATTTAAAAAATGTGTTTTATAACATATCAAAATTGTTTCTCATAAAATTACCTCAATCATAAGATCAATTGACACAAAAATTCAATCACTCTAATGGATTATTGCATAAGACAATTTATAAGGAGATTAATGAAACGTAACATCATAGAAGGTATATCTATTTGATATGAAGTGTAAAATATAATAGAACTAATAATATAGTGATTTCATAATACATCTTACCATTTTCAATTAAAGATAATGTAATAAAATAATTTTACAAAGTTCGATAATGAAGGTGGTCAGATGATATTTTTCAAAAATTATTTTTAAATGAGTTAAAATAAAGGAACTATGAAGTAACTAGTGTTTAATTCAACAAATTTATAGCTTATGATACAATATATAAACCTAAATGGAAACAATTAATATTTAAAATTTTTCATCCATTTAAATACAAATTGTAAGAAGGATAGTAAGAATTATATTGGAAAAGTGGAAAAGAGAAAATTCTAGATCACTTGAGATAATTCATATTTAAATTTTAAAATAATAATATAATGAGTTATTCGAAATAATTAATGCGGACACGGATGAGAAACAATCATTAAATTTGTTGAGAATTATTCTTACCATATAATATTTTTACGTGAAATAATTTCAATAAGGAATTATATTTGAAATTAAATTTTTATTTTATATTTATATAAGAGTTAATATCATATGAAATATTAAATGGAAGAACATATGAGTTCTATAATAATATAGAATAAGAATAAGCCATGTAACTCAAATAATGTAAATTGAGTTAGAAAAATAATTTGATATTACTCTAAATATCTATGAATCTGTTTTAACCACATCTATAGAGAACATAAACTTGTTAATAACTTATTTAAAAAATTTATTTATATCTATTAACATTTTTTTCATTAATGAAAATTATTCATTATTAATTAATAATATATTTTTATTCATTTTCATCTTTGTATGTTCTTAATTTTGAATATTTTTCACATGATTTGTAATAAAAATCCCTATTTTTGTTCATTGATGTCATATTTATGGATAGCCACCTTTTTCATAAATGATTTTTAATATAATTTCTTATCATAATATGATAATAACAATTATAATTTTCATTGGAGGTTAATTGTCTTATAAAAAAGGTACAATATATATATAGTAACTAAAGAAAATATAAACATAATCGTTATTTAATTCCCTTTAGAGACACCATTATTAATTCATCCTATGTCACCATAATATAAGTGATTTCATTAAGACATACGTAAATATAATAGGGTCTGTAAAAATTCCAACAAGTGATAAAATGTTGAAAATGGAACATCAGTAATAACGATTGATTAAACACAATGAATATTAATATATTGTTATCATAAATAGATGATGAATAATATATTATCTTGATCATAATTACATGAGGTATAACATGGAAATATGGATACATCATAAAAATATATATTTATATGAATATCACTAAATTTCATGAATAGGTTGTTATTAAACATATTACCAATGTATTTCATTAAGGAAACATTTAATATTACCAAGGAATGGTGACAAGGTTTCACAAAAATAACATATTTAGAGATTAATTTTTTTACCATTCATTGGAGCACAACCTGGGTACACCCTTTATATGACTACATTCATGTGTTTTACATCAGTCATATTTTATAAAAATATTTCCATACTTTTTCCCCATGAGTATAGAATGTATGTTTAATACATATAAGTTCCCAATTAATATAGTATATTTATTTCTATGTTAATACCTTTTATTAAAAAAAATGTTGTGTATTCTCCACAATGTGGCAATGAAAATCCATGAAAACATTAAATAGCATAATCAGTGTCCATAAAATTCTAGACATGGTTTAAGGATAGAGGAATATAATCTCTAATTTTTTAAGTAGAGATTATTATAAACATATAAATACATAATATTTTGGAAATAAAAAATACTATAAAAATGTAAGTGATATAATTTTAAAGAGGATATGGAGAATGCCTCACCATGATAGGTTGAATCTTAATGAGTAAAAAGTCATACATGGAACATTAGGAACTCGTTAGAAATTATCTACAGAGATAAATTGGAAGTAATTTAATTATAAAAGGATTTGGAGTGGATGAGAATGGGATTATGAGAGGGTATTTTTAGAAAAGGATAGGGAATTATTTAATAATTTTCAAACATAGGTCTTCGACACAAAGTTAATAATAAAAATATTATACCATTGTTAATAACTGGTTTTATTTAGGTATTTTCTAAGGAGGAGTGCATTTATAATTTTATTAATTTATGATCATAACTTCTTAAAATAAAATATTGGATGATGTGGAAGTGATTCATGCTCAAAAATAACTATCTTTGAAATCACAAAATATCCTTTAGATTTTGGATGGTTATTTATAGTATTTTAAAAATAATATGATCAAATTAAAATTTCTTCCATTAATGAAAACAATATTTTTGGAGGATGAAACCCTTGATAAAATTTATTACATCACATTTTGGTTACTAGGATGTCACAATAATTTCCTTATATCCATGCTCTATTTAATTTTTACCCAAAAATAATAATATCTAGTATAATTTTTAAAAATTCACCATTAGATAATTTTATTACTCCAGTTTAAAAATAATATTTATTTTATCAAAAAAATATAAATGTAATATTTTTTTCTTTTGACAAAAATCCTTTTTTATTTAATAGTGTTATTTTTTTAGGATATAATTGACATTTTGGACCCTATAAAAATCACATAATCCATAATAAAATTATATTATCATTTATATTTAAATATATAGTTTATAAAGTCTATTTCAAGAATATAAATTTTATACACATTTTTTAAATTTATCATAAATATTATTTTAATTAAAATTACAAAATTTTAATAAATAAATTATTTTGTTAACTCAAAATTTATTTATCATGTTTATCTAATATTATTCTATATTTTATTAAGAAATATAATATTAGAAATGAGATTTTAGAAATTTTAATTTCATTTTAAAAAAATCCACCTTTTTAATATTATGGTTCAGATATATAACCTCTTATTAAACTATTATACGCCTTAAGGGTATGGTGTGTGATTGTAACACTTTAATGAGATGGATCATCTATCATTTAATTATTTGTGATATCCAGAAATATAAACTTATCACGTGGTTGATTCAAGTCGTGTCTTCTTGTAGTTTAGCTTGGGATTGCTCAATGGTGAACCCCAGAGACGCTACCACCCTTAAATGTTTTTATAATTGGTCAAAAAATGCATGATCCTATAGGTTGAGGAAATCGTTTCTCCCTTAAAAATAAATTTTATCATGTATTCAACCGTTATAAACTAATTATAACGGTTTAATTATTACCAATAATTATAATTCCCAAAAGTCACATTTTCCAATGGTCATTCTGAAAACCTTTCATATTGACTAAAAGTCATGTGACTGTAAGATTATAATGTTCAGTTATCCTATTATGAACTATGTATACTCCCCTACTATCATTCTCTAATATTCTCGAACTCTCTTATCATGGTATTAAAATTCCCTTAATTTTTTTATCACAATCATAAGCCCTCTATTTCTTTTTATTATATTTATGTTTAGAGAAATCTTAATTTGATAATTCAAGACTGTGGAGTTTACCAAAGTGTGTTCATTGTTCATTTCTATTTATATCCCTATATAATTTATGTTGTTATAGTATATATCAAATATTAAAATTTAATTAAATTTAAGATTCCTTCCATGTGAACCTATTTTAAAACAATATAAAATATTCATTGTGAAACATTAGTAAATCATTAAATAAAGAGAAAAATTTGGGTCATTAAATCACCACAAGAAATTTCCCCATCATGATTTCTGTCTTTATTTAATATAAGTGATTTTATTCTAACATCATCACTTCTTTAGGAATCCATGTTGTTTCTTCAGAATTCTGATTTATATATAATAATTTCACATGTTCGGTTGTATTTTCCCTTAACACCAGTTCCCCTTCATCCAGAATTTGGATTATTTCTTCATCAAGTCATAATTGAATATCCAATTCGATTCCATCTATGTCCATTATATGTGTTGGGTCTTAAATACACTTTATTAATAAGGATGTGTGAAATACATCTTGTATAAGGCCCCAGCCTTAAACCTTACTTAATCTTGAGTTATTACAAGATTACACATTGAGGATCTTTTTAGGTTTACAGTTTTAGAGAATTAGATCATGAAACTTGAATTAAATTCCACATTTAAACAAAGTGGTTACATAAAAGACAATATTAATTATTCTCATCAACGGAAACATATTTAAAATAAAACACAGATTCATTCTTGGCACTCCCTTGACACTATCATCATATCATGTACCTTTCCCTTGACCTGTGAAAAACATTTCAAAAAACTTGGGATGAGCATAAAAACCTCAGTAAGGGTTATAAAAATATGGAAAGGAAACATGAGTTCATATATACATAAGAATGAAATCATAATTTTCCCATAAAACATAGGCACTTTAACATACCTCACCAAATCAAGAATAAATCATAGAAATCCTAAGACATAAAAGGTAACTTGAGGCATTCATAACATTCTTACGTAGGGAGTAACCCTCTTGGTTACATTTGGAATACCCATCACAGTATATTCCCTAAATCTCTTTGGAGAAAAAACCTTAAAGTTTCACTCCTTCATGTTACCCAATGCATTGGAGAGCTATATGGGTCTCACCCGCCCTTAGTTTATCACGGAACCACATGTTTTCATAATAATGCCCAAGAACCTCAACATAATCATATCACATAAAACATGTATAAAGGAAACATAACATTCCCACCTTTCAATCACAAGATATCAATACAACACATTGATATAAACACATTATGAAAACCATTTTCGATACCAAAATAAAAGAAAATTAAAACATGATATTTATTTTTCTTTTAAAAAGAAGGTATGGCTTGTAGAGGAAGCTGAAACCCAAATAACGGTCACGGCGGCGGAGAAGTCGTTGTCACCGCATACGTACGACAAAAAAATTCCCTTTTGTCGTTTTGTAAAATGCTACGTATAAAAAATATTCCTTTTGGATAAACGTAAAATTCAAAGGGGTTTATACACCGTATAAAAGAAAGTTGTGTATAAAATAAAATATGCCTCGTTGAAAGGAGATTGAGACGAAGTCCCATACAAAGATGGTATCCTTGGTTTAAGGATAAATCAATTACATAATTTTGTGTGACAAAAGAATACACCAAATATAAGTGGATATTAAGTAAAAAATAAAAAAGGTCATTCACACATATTAAAAGGATGAAATATTCAATAACTACATGTTGAACCCAAAGAAATCGAAATTGGGTTAAGAAGTTCCCTTGACAGCCTAACGGCGTCACATAAAAATGAGTTGATGAGAGATAAAAAGTGTATCTCATCACTTGGACATAAAATTTACATCAATAAGGATATATGAGAACATATCCCAACATAACAATATGTAAATTAAAAGACCCAACAAAATAAGTCTTTTAAAAAAGAGGAGGGTGAAAGGTTCCCTTACTGACTTGGGTATCTTTCAAAACATACACCCCATGAAAGAAGGACAATAAATAATTGATGTAAATACTCATAAACGAAAGTATATTACACAAAGAGTAGAATAATGGGCAGTACATACACCACTCAAAGGAAATTTTGGCAAATGTAGCATAAATCTCACGGGAATAAAAGTGAGATGAAAAATCCCTTACGAAAACTCGGCAGCCTAACGGCGCCACATAAAACTTACAAAAATGGATTGATGAGATCAAATAGGGTATATCATCATATTAACTTAATTTTATAGAAATAGTAATATAAAATAATCACCCCCAACATTACAAAGAGGAGCTTAAAAGAAGTGACATAAAGAAGAGTACTTAAAAAGAAAGAGAGAGGTTAGATCTCTTACGAAAATTCGGCAGCCTAACGGCGCCACTCAAAACTTCAAAAATTGATTGATGAGAGATAATAGGGTCTCTCATCACATGAACATAAGAATTACAGTAAGTGTAATATAAAATAACATCCTAATAACAAGAAAGATGAGCTTTAGAGGGAATGACATAAAAGAGTGTACTTAAAAAGAAAGAGAGGAGTAAGATCCCTTACCTCAGGTCCGACTTGACTCGATCGTTCTTTAACATCCTGAATAATAAACTTGAGTTAATTTCTACTTTCTTATGAACCTTCTTAAAGTTCATTATTCCTTTTATATCACTTATTTCAATGTTATAAACATTATGTAATCATTTAAGTTAATAATGTTTGTTTTTTCGATATTTGGTTCTTAAGTCGAAAATAGACTTCTTTCACTTACATGTTGTTAATTTTGTCAAAGGTTCGTTATATCCAGAATGATATTAATGATTTGGATAACATATATATCATATATATTCAGAATATACATGTATTTATAATATTACATCACATTTAGAGGTAAGAAATGAAATGCACCGTTCATGGAGACGGTAAGCCGTACGTACGCATGAACGCTACTTCCATTTCTATTTAGTATTTCTGGAATGGAATCATAATTATATAAGAGTATATTATAATTCCGGTATAATAACATATATAATATCATTAAATTTATCCTTTAAACATCCCACATATGAAATTAACGAATCAAATCACTTGCAGGGGCGGTAGTTCGCACTTCCTAAAATGAAGATATCGTGTTTACCCATAATGGAAACAATAATGGTATGCCATAAATGAAAAATACAGAAGCTTAAGGAAATAATTAACATATTATATATCATATATAAAAATAGTGACATCATAATGTCCGCCTTTGAAGGTGTTAAATGAGTATTGAAGAATCATCGTTTCAGGAGGCAGAATTTCGCCATCCACGGAAACCGTATGTTCTTTAACCATTTGATGTAGTTGTGTGAGAGTGTAGCTCGAATAAATCTTATAAAAACATCATAGTATATTGAAGATACTGGTTTTGTTACAAAAGAAGTAAATAAAAAGAGTTTAGGGGGTTGGAGAAGCAAAATAAAACAAATGAACATGAGAGAATGAATTACCTTTAAAAGTATAACTCCTTTTGATTTGAGCCTAAAGGCTTCCTTTGAAAGGATTATGCCCAAAGGGAATCCTCTAGGATGAGGAGAGGGATTTTGAGAGAGTAAATGGGCAGGGTATGGCCGAGACAAAGGCTTGAGGAGGGTGTGAAATGAGGTAGAGGTGGGGACCTTTTATAAGAGGAGAGGAGGGGCTCTTTTGGAAATCATGAAACTATTATTTTATTTTCAAAAGTTTCTCGAATTTATAAGGTCCCAAATTGATATATTTAGAAGCTAAGATGATAATTCTTCTAAATATTCCCATCCAATAGTTTTTGGACTAGTTTAGGTCTTAGATTTTATATTATCGTTTCATTTTATTTAAACTGCTCATTAATGAGGTCATCCTTGCATCATCATGATTTCTTAATTAAATTAATTTATTTAATGTCTAAAAATTATAACAAAACTATTATGATGTAGGAAATCTTTTTATCTTCCCAAAGAGTATTTATAGACAAAAATATTATTAGTATAACCCCTTCTAAAAATTGTTTTAGTAAAACAATTTATGTTAGTGTCATTTTCACCTTTATTTAAAAAAAAGCATTAAAGTCATTATCTCACCCAAGAGGCTCCATAGGGTCCCCTAAATCTACCCATGGGTTGTCTTGGTCGGCCATTACTCATCCAATAGTGGTAGGACAAGTGTCATGGGGTTTTTATATTTTTATAATATCATTTTTACCTTAAATTACACTAATTACCTCTAATCGCGATTAATGAAAAAAAGTTACTATTCACAAAAAATTTATTTTCATCCCATTGAACCACATTTTACATACTAATGAAAACCATGTATGTCGGATTTTCAAAATTCAATACACATTAGTGGTAAACTTTCATTTAACTGAAAAATCAGTTTGCTTGATTACCACTTAGTGGTTTCACTATTTATCAAAAATTGAAGTTTTTCAGAAAAATCCCAAAAATTTACCCTAAGCTATATTTGATATTCCGAATTCAAAAATGAAGTCCATTTTACAAAATTCAAAACATATAAGTCACATTAATTAATTTAATAATTAATTCCCGCTGTCAGAGGAAATAGCGTGTTTTTATAAGACAATAAGTATCAAAAGATTGACACTAGTTTAAGTCTGATTTCAAAGTGAAATTAATTCCAACGACCACTATTGAATTTAATGGTAAAAATATATTCTAATTTAACTTTAAAACTAATTCAAAAGATAATTTAATAATATAAATAAATTAGTTTAAAAAGAGGTTTTGAATTAAAATACAACATTTTACACTATTTATTAAAAAATGAACTTTATCAGAAAGATACCAAAAATTTACACAAAGTAAATTTTGATGTCCCAATTCTTTAGAAGAGTTTTATTTGGTCCAATAAAATGTATAAGAGTGAAAAAAAATATATTTAATGACGGTTCACCATCAAAAGGCGATAAGTGAACTTTTAGTGAAAACTAGGGCATATACGCCTAAAATTGAATTCTTTCTATATTTTATGCCTTTATATTTTATTGGATAAATGTAAAAATATTTAAAAACATATATAATCATATTTTAGTTATTTCTATCCATTCCCTCCAATACAACGGCTACATGTTAACTACCATTTAAAATAATATTATTTTATTATTTGAGTGCAACTAAAGATTCTCAAGAAACTCGTTGTTGCGTGTTGGGTACGCCATCGAGCATAGCGTCCCCTTTAAAGACATTTTAATATTTTATTCACAAATATGGATAAATACGAAAATTTCATATTCTTTATTTACCTGGGGTGTTACATCCTTCCCCCCTGTTGGGAATTGCATCCTCGCAATTTTTAAAATTGAGCTTGAAAATATCCTTGAAAGTCCCAAATCAGAACAAGAGTCGGTAAAACAATCACTTTAAAATAGAGAAAGATAAGTAAAAAGGTCACCTGAGTTAACCCATAATAGGATTCCGTGTAGGAAAACATGGACATGGAAGAAAAAGCAAAGGGTCATGTTCTGATAGAGAGTGATAGAAAACATGCTTAGAAGAAAGTTAACCATGAGAAAATCACAAACTTGTGATGGGTTAAACGGTATTCGATTCCCCAGTAGGAAAAGTTAGTAGACAACATTTTTGTTTTAAGTTACTTTTTATTGAGGAATTTATTCATAAGGAAACATAATCACTTATCATGTTCACTTTCAAATTTTATTATATTCCTTACACAAACTCATATTTTCTCCAAAAGGCGAGTATTTGGGAAGACTTGTTCACATTAAGAGTATTATAATCAACTTTTAGAGAATCACTTAATCCACAAAAGAGAACTATATACTTCCCATGTCTTTATACTTTAACCAAAACCAAAACCAAAAAGGCTAGTACAAGATCAGATAATCCAAAAAAGGATAACCCTTTATAAAAAGAAAATCTATGCTAAATCTCTAAAATCTGTCAAACAAAACCCAAAGTTCAACAAGGACCATTAGATGAACAATTTTTCCATAAAATTATTCAATGTAAACCAAACTAAGATTGAAACCCAAATATTTAAAGGATTTAGTCACACAATCTTCCAAGGTACAAATTAACACTTATCTTCAAATAACATCAGTTGCTCTAAAAGTCTCATATTGAAAAATAATTATCCTAATCACATATCCTCCATGATAGGATAATAATTTCCATAGATAACCCAAAATCAGATTATTCTAGATTTCATAAGATCATCTAACTAAAAAGAATTAGTCAAACTAACCAGGGACTTCACGTAGTCCAGTGGTAGGTGATAAATACCAGTCGCACTTTGGTTGTGGGTTCGATTCCCACAGTTTTGTCCGATGCGACGGGTTGTCACACGGTCTGCGTGTTGTCCTTTTTCCAAAACTACATAAAATAACCCTAACATATTTTAACCTCAATCTTTTCCTTATAACTTTAATTTTCATCCGAATTCGTTACGATCTCAACATCTTAATTCTTGAAGTCTTATTTCACCACCATAAGATAAAATAAAACGATTCCCAAAATGAATAACGTCATACCTTGATCATGGCGCCCACTCGGTTTCATCGTCATCTTGCTCACGTAGGTAGAAGTCCCATGAATTACAAAAATTAATTAGAGATCCTTCAAAATCATTTTCTTCCTCCATCCAAAAACACCTCGTACAACATGGGTCATATGGGTGTTCACAGAAAAACAGTTTTGGAAAATAATCATGTATGACATATAATTCCAAAGCATCTGATAAAACCTGATTTCTATAAAATAGTCGGACCGAAATTGAGTTGAAACTTTCTATTATTGGTCCTTTTAAAATACCATAAGTATGTGATGTGAGACTATATTTTAAAAGCAAATATAAATAGTTTGCACAAGGGTCTCCTTCCTCAGCACCATTTCTAAAATCATAATATGCTTCAAATTCTTGAGATAAGGTAAAATATTTGAAAATACCTTGATAATATTTACCTTTCTTGAAAATATGAGAATATTGTGAAAATAGTATTTGTCTAAAAACAACCCATGATCCACGATGATAACGAGGTATAGTGGAGGTGTTTGATATCTCAAACAACTACTTGCAAGTGAGTTTTATGCTAGAAAAAGTTTCACAATCATCCGAAGATGACATTGCAATAATTATTGCAAGCATGTCATCAGGAAGAGATAGAAATGTCGTTTGAGATCCTTCTCCTTCCATTCGTAACTGACTTTACTTGACCTGAAAAAAAGTTATAAAACAAGGATTTAACTGAAATAATAGATATAGGGACTAATCATGTGTCTCACAAGAACTCCTAATCCCTAAAGTTGTCTAAACCGACCTCTGATACCAACTATAAGGCCCCAGCCTTAAACCTTACTTAATATTGAGTTATTACAAGATTACACATTGAGGATCTTTTTAGGTTTAGAGTTTTAGAGAATTAGATCATGAAACTTGCATTACATTCCACATTTAAACAAAGTGGTCACATAAAAGACAATATTCATTCTTCTCATCAACGAAAACATATTTAAAATAAAACACGGATTCTTTCTTGGCACTCCCTTGACATTATCATCATATCATGTACCTTTCCCTTGACCTGTGAAAAACATTTCAAAAAACTTGGGATGAGCATAAAAATCTCAGTAAGGGTTATAAACATATGGAAAGGAAACATGAGTTCATATATACATAAGACTGAAATCATACTTTTCCCATAAAACATAGGCACTTTAACGTACCTCACCAAATCATGAATAAATCATAGAAATCCTAAGACATAAAAGGTAACTTGAGGCATTCATAACATTCTTACATAGGGAGTGACCCTCTTGGTTACGTTTGGAATCCCCATCACAGTATATTCCCTAAATCTCTTCGGAGAAACCTTAACATTTCACTCTTTCACGTTACCCAATGCATTGGAGAGCTATATCGGGCTCACCCGCCCTTAGTTTATCACGGAACCACCCGTTTTCATAATAATGCCCAAGAACCTCAACATAATCATATCACATAAAACATGAATAAAGGAAACATAACATTCCCACCTTTCAATCACAAGATATCAATACAACACATTGATATAAAAACATTATGAAAACCATTTTCGATACCAAACTAAAAGAAAAGTAAAACATGATATTTATTTTTCTTTTAAAAAGAAGGTATGGCTTGTAGAGGAAGATGAAACCCAAATAACGGTCATGGCGGCGGAGAAGTCGTTGTCGCCGCATACGTACGACAAAAACATTCCCTTTTGTCATTTTGTAAAACGCTACGTATAAAAAAGATTCATTTTGGATAAACGTAAAATTCAAAGGGGTTTATACACCGTATAAAAGAAAGTTGTGTATAAAATAAAATGTGCCTCATTGAAAGGAGATTGAGACGAAGTCCCATACAAAGACGGTATCCTTGGTTTAAGGATAAATCAATTACATAATTATGTGTGACAAATGAATACACCAAATATAAGTGGATATTAAGTGTAAAATAATCAAAGGTCATTCACACATATTCAAAGCATGACATATTCAATAACTACATGTTGAACCCAATGAAATCGAAATTGGGTTAAGAAGTTCCCTTGACAGCCTAACGGTGTCACATCAAAATGAGTTGATGAGAGATAAAAAGTGTATCTCATAACTTAGACATAAAATTTACATCAATAAGGATATATGAGAACATATCCCAACATAACAATATGTAAATTAAAAGACCCAACAAAAGAAGTATTTTAAAAAAGAGGAGGGTGAAAGGTTCCCTTACCGACTTGGGTATCTTTCAAAACATACACCCCATGAAAGAAGAACAATAAATCATTGATGTAAATACTCATAAATGAAAGTATATTACACAAAGAGTAGAATAATGGGCAGTACATATACCACTCAAAGGAAATTGTGGAAAATGTAGCATAAATCTCACGAGAATAAAAGTGAGATGAAAAATCCCTTACGAAAACTCGGCAGCCTAACAGTGCCACATAAAACTTACAAAAATGGATTGATGAGATCAAATAGGGTATCTCATCATATTAACTTAAGTTTATAGAAAGAGGAATATAAAAGAACATCCCCCAACATAACAAAGAGGAGATTAAAATAAGTGACATAAATAAGAGTACTTAAAAAGAAAGAGAGAGGTTAGATCTCTTACGAAAATTCGGCAGCCTAACGGCGCCACTCAAAACTTCCAAAATGGATTTATGAGAGAGAATAGGGTCTCTCATCACATGAACATAAGAATTAAAGTAAGTGTAATATAAAATAACATCCCAATAACAAGAAAGATGAGCTTTAGAGGGAATGACATAAAAGAGTGTACTTAAAAAGAAACAGAGGAGTAAGATCCCTTTCCTTAGGTCCGACTTGACTCGATCGTTCTTTAACGTCCTGAATAATAAACTTGAGTTAATTTCTACTTTCTTATGAACCTTCTTAAAGTTCATTATTCCTTTTATATCACTTATTTCAATGTTATAAACATTATGTAATCATTTAAGTTATTAATGTTTGTTTTTTCGATATTTGGTTCTTAAGTCGAAAATAGACTTCTTACACTTACATGTTGTTAATTTGGTCAAAGGTTCGTTATATCCAGAATGATATTAATGATTTGGATAACATATATATCATATATATTCATAATATACATGTATTTATAATATTACATCACATTTAGAGGTAAGAAATGAAATGCACCGTTCATGGAGACGGTAAGCCGTACGTACGCATGAATGCTACTTCCATTTCTATTTCGTATTTCTGGAATGGAATCATAATGATATAAGAGTATATTATAATTCCAGTATAATAACATATATAATATCATTAACTTTATCCTTTACACATCCCACATATGGTATTAACGAATCAAATCACCTTCAGGGGGCGGTAGTCCGCACTTCCTAAAATGAAGATATCGTGTTTACCCATAATGGAAACAATAATGGTATGACATAAATGAAAAATACAGAAGCTTAAGGAAATAATGAACATATTATATATCATATATAAAAATAGTGACATCATAATGGCCACATTTGAAGGTGTTAAATGAGTATTGAACAATCATCGTTTCGGGAGGCAGAATTTCGCCATCCACGGAAACTGTATGTTCTTTAACCATTTGATGTAGTTGTGTGAGAGTGTAGCTCGAATAAATCTTATAACAACATCCTAGT
Organism: Viscum album; assembly: GCA_963277665.1. Lineage (NCBI taxonomy): Eukaryota > Viridiplantae > Streptophyta > Magnoliopsida > Santalales > Viscaceae > Viscum > Viscum album. Next base: position 1,102,346,419 of record OY728157.1, read on the forward strand.
ATATTGAAGATACTGGTGTTGTTACAAAAGAAGTAAATAAAAAGAGTTTAGGGGGTTGGAGAAGCAAAATAAAACAAATGAACATGAGAGAATGAATTACCTTTAAAAGTGTAACTCCTTTTGATTTGAGCCTAAAGGCTTCCTTTGAAAGGATTATACCCAAAGGGAATCCTCTAGGATGAGGAGAGGGATTTTTAGAGAGTAAATGGGCAGGGGATGGCCGAGACAAAGGCTTGAGGAGGGTGTGAAATGAGGTAGAGGTGGGGACCTTTTATAAGAGGAGAGGAGGGGCTCTTTTGGAAATCATGAAACTATTATTTTATTTTCAAAAGTGTCTCGAATTTATAAGGTCCCACATTGATATATTAAGAAGATAAGATGATAAAACTTAGAAATATTCCCATACAATAGTTTTTGGACAAGTGTAGGTCTTAGATTTTATATTATCGTTTCATTTTATTTAAACTGTTCATTAATGAGGTCATCCTTGCATCATCATGATTTCGTAATTAAATTAATTTATTTAATGTCTAAAAATTATAACAAAAATATCCTTATGTAGGAAATCTTTTTATATTTTCAAATAGTATTTATAGGCAAAAATATGATTAGTATAACCCCTTCTAAAAATTGTTTTAGTAAAACAATTTATGTTAGTGTCATTTTCAGCTTTATTTAAAAAAAAGCATTAAAGTCATTATCTCACCCAAGAGGCTCCATAGGGTCCCCTAAATCGACCCATGGGTTGTCTGGGTCGTCCATGACTCATCCAATAGGGGTAGGACAAGTGTCATGGTGTTTTCATATTTTTATAATATCATTTTTACCTTAAATTACACTAATTACCTCTAATTGCGATTGATGAAAAAAAGTTACTATTCACCAAAAATTTATTTTCATCCCATTGAACCACATTTTACATACTAATGACAACCATGTATGTAGGATTTTCAAAATTCAATACACATTAGTGGTAAACTTTCATTTAACTGAAAAATCAGTTTGCTTGATTACCACTTAGTGGTTTCACTATTCATCAAAAATTGAAGTTTTTCAGAAAAATCCCAAAAATTCACCCTAAGATATATTTGATATTCCGAATTCAAAAATGAAGTCCATTTTACAAAATTCAAAACATATAAGTCACATTAATTAATTTAATAATTAATTTCTGTTGTCAGAGCAAATAGAGTGTTTTTATAAAACAATAAGTATCAAAAGATTGACACTAGTTTAAGTCTGATTTCAAAGTGAAATTAATTCCAATGGCCACTATTGGATTTAATGGTAAAAATAAATTCTAATTTCACTTTAAAACCAATTAAAAAGATAATCTAATCATATAAATAAATTAGATTAAAAATAGGTTTTGAATTAAAATACAACATTTTACACTATTCATTAAAAAATGAACTTTATCAGAAAGATACCAAAAATTTACACAAAGTAAATTTTGATGTCCCAATTCTTAAGAAGAGTATTATTTGTTCCAATAAGAATGTATAAGAGTGAAAAAAACTATATTTAATGACGGTTCTTCATTAAAAGGCGATAAGTGAACCTTTAGTGAAAACTAGGGCATATACGCCTAAAATTGAATTCTTTCTGTATTTTATGCCTTTAACTTTTATTGGATAAATGTAAAAATATTTAAAAACATATATAATCATATTTTAGTTATTTCTATCAATTCCCTCCAATACAACAGCTACATGTTAACTACCATTTAAAATAATATTATTTTATTATTTGAGTGCAACGTAAGATTCCCAAGAAACTCGTTGTTGCGTGTTGGGTACGCCATCGAGCATAGCGTCCCCTTTAAAGAAATATTAATATTTTATTCAAAAATATGGATAAATACGAAAATGTCATATTCTTTATTTACCTGGGGTGTTACATCTTGAATCATGGATGTATTTATAAGAAGTTCTAACTAATAAGTAACTACTCCAACATAATCAAACGGTCTGATATAATGTGGACACAGTTTCCATTTCCATAGAAATCTCATTACTTTTCTACATGGTGATATTTTGAGGAATAAATGACCCCCAACATGAAATTATATATTCTCCATTATATTATCATCATAAAAATTGTTTCAGCTCTCACTATCATGAATATGTTTCTCAATCGATTGTATCTTATCCATAGATTCCATTTTAATGTATAGTACCAATAGTTTTGTATCATTACATTTTTTCCAGCATGTTGGAGTTCTATAAAACATCCAATGAAGTTCTTAATATAGGGTAATTTTAATAATCAACTGAAAACATTTTGTTGGGTAATTCAAAGTGTATAATATTCTTTTCCCAACTCCCCTAAAAATCATGTGATCTGGTGAAGAATTGACCAACCAGGGCCCACCTAGACACCAATAATCTGAGTGTGAAACTCCATCCCTACATGTAATAGGCCAATGGATATCAACTAGCATGATGTAGGCATATTACACACATGGGACACCTTGTCCTCAATTAGATGTACACATGCACAAATCCTCACACATCATTATAATTTAGAGAAGATAAACCATTTAAACTATATGTGAATCTATAAAAACAATCGAACATAAGTGTAAAACATGTATTACAGAAAAATAGAGAAAATAAAAATACAAGATAAAAAATATTTAAAATAACATACCTTGTAGAAAACCATGTGTGTATCAATAAATTAGAAAATTATGGATCCATCTGATATCTGTAGATTATATATAAGTTTTTACTATGCTCTACTTACTATTGGTCTGCCAAGGTCCTCAATGAATGTATTTTTATCTGTAGAAGAAATAGCATGTATAAGAAAAGATCATGCTGGTGTGAGTGTAAACATACATAGTATGATACCCCCGAATCCACCCAAAAAAATAAACATGGGTGGGTATATAGTTTATCTTCATGAAGTCTTGAAAATAATAATTTTATAAAACACCCATAATAATAACGTAGATAATCTTAAAAAACAAACCCAAATGAAGAAAGAAATAGAATATTACATTCCAAAGCCATATAAGAATGATGAGTCATCCCAAAAATCCAAAGGACTCATACAGAATCTTGAATATCCCAGAAAACCTCATAAGAATCTATATAGAGGCCACTCTCATCGCTACTATCATACATAGTTGAGGGAGAACTATCTCATATTGAATCATCATGGGTAGCCTCTAAAAAATCAGTGTAGATATCCCACACCTCCCCACTACAATCTATTGTTGAGAGAGCACTATCATTAGTGGAGGACCTTCTCCCCACTAATGTTTGATGATAGAGGAGTTCCAATCCATAGATATGGGAACAATACCTAGTTATAGTGTGGGGGGTTGGTGCATCTACCTTTACATATTATAGGGGACCTCGTACCCTGGTGCGATGGGGGATTACTAACAGCGGAATAACTCCAATCATCACACCTAATTAGTTCTACCAGATAAGTTTCACTGAGTGAAGTACCTCATGGTCATCAGCTCGAGTCAAATCCCTACATCCCAGAGGATGTATTCTATTACAGTATATAAGGAAACTACTTTGGATAGTATTAAAATTTCCCAAATCCATGTCTTAAAGAAGTATATATGAAAGGTAGAAGACCTGGGGCTCCATCATTCGCATAATAGTTGAACGTCCTGGGCCAGATGCCACTAACAAGTGCCCAAAGACAGTTTAACATATGGCCTTAGACAAACATCCCAATATGCTTAAGGCTTTTGACATGTATTGAGGGCCAAGGGTGATTCTATGGGGTGACTATTCTTTAATATAATAGTAAGTGAAACAAAGGAAATTACTAACAATACTACATAATGGTAAATAAAAAGATAAAATAAGAAGTAAATATAAATTAGGATGAAATATATTAGAATATAGTAAATGCTCAAAATGATATAAAATATATAAAATAATAATCTCCATCTTGGAAAATCCCACATAAAAAGTATCTAAATGAAATGGAAATAAAGATACATGGTTTTGATACTAGATATGAGAAGATCCAAAAACATAGTCTCTATGAAACTGTTAGCCTACTCCATCTTGATCACAAGAGTCCAAAAGAGTAACTATGCCTGATCATAAAATCCCATGACATAACTCTCATAATTATGCATTTAAGCTAAAACTGAAAGTGTATATAAAGTTTTTTCTCACTTCAATGTGCACATGTATGTAGTGAGAAAGAAATCATAGTAGGCCACCCCAATGGTGAAACTATAATATGTTTTTATAAGTGAAATCTAAATAAATATACTTATCCTTGCAATAAAACAACTATAACATATAAAGATGGAAAATAAAAGGAATAAAATTAATTTAATCCACATTTGATTCCAAAATTTGATATCTTAATCTAATAGAAATCCTTTTAATGGGAACTATGTTTTATTTCAAACCACACATGCCATGTGTAGTGAGGTTGACATTTTGGTTCATAATCTTGATCGATCATACTGACTTCGGGCAGTGTAATAAATGAGGTTAATAAATAAATGTGACTACAAGGGGATACATGTCATATCCCTCAGATCAACCATACTCACATATAATAAATAAGATGAAGTATTATAGGTATCAACTGGACATCCCTTATATAAATCATCTAGCTATATTTCATACTACTCATTCCATCTGAAATATAATCTGATGTTTGATTCCTAAGACTTGATCTATAAGAAAGGGTGGCACAATTACTCAAATAATTCCTCATTTAGAATAACCTTAGGTAACCAGTATATAATTATATTTGGTCCCAAAATAACACATGGAATTCATTCAATAAACGGCTCAATAGACTCATCCTCATAAAATTACTGCATGTACTATATTAGATCATCCTAATGAACCTTGGTATAATCCTATGAATCAAATGATGACATCAATTCAATACTTTGGGAAATGATGCAGCCTTAAAATGAATGATTTTTCCACATATTATAATTATGTTTTTAATGATTTAGTAAATTAATATTTGACTTTTGCTTAATTAATTTCACCTTTTTTATTTTAGAAATAAATTTACTACATAATAATTTTTTATAATTAACGATTGTATTATTGGACCTTAATGTTATTAGTTTTTCCTCTATTAAAATAAATTAACATTATTAATTAATTCAAGGTCATTAATAAATTTACATTCTTTTAAATTTAATATTTTAATTCAATTTATAATTATTTTATTAATTATTTTAATAATTCTCCTTGTAAATTTTAAATTGTTATAATCTATGAAATTTTTTACTTTTTATTTTTCTATTTTAAATTTATTAATTATATAATGGTTTTAGTTTTTCTATCAATTCAAATTTACATTGATGTTTTATTCTTTAAAATAATTGATTTATTTTATAAAGTTATTATTTTATTTATTTTCCTTTAATGTATTAATTTAACAATTGTTTTTATTTTGGACATTGCATCAAAAAAATAATCCACCACCACTTCAGAAATGTTTCTAATGGTATCTCATCCTTTGTTAGAATTTATTTTCAATGATGTATCAACCCACTACCAGGCAGTCTGTTAGGACCCACCGCTAGCAACTAGGTTTTGTGGAGACACCACTGTTTTCCATTATAGGATACCCCCCTTCTCTGCCAATATAAACCTCCTAGAATAACATCAAAATAACACACCACTAGTGCACAATGATGAGTCCCTGACTCACTATTTCTATTTACATCGCCTGGTAGAAACTACCCCCTGACACTACCATACCACTAACTTACCTCCCTTCCTTCTACTATTGTGGAATCCATCAAACAAGTCACCATCAACCACCTCCTTTCATTGAGTCACTTCCACCATTTGTATTGTCCTCTTCCAATGCCCTATTTCACTGCTATTCTCATGAGACACATCATCCAAACTAATCTCACTTACACAAAACTGATAACTCACATCCACAAATGAAGAACGCTGATTGAAAAATATCCTACCAACAGGAGCCTTCATTTTCTTCAGCTAAAGCTCAATATCGAGATCCAGACTGAAGGTGACAGCTATATAAACTTGCGTGCTTCTTAAGCATCATCACCGCTGTCTGAGTTCCTCCCCTATAAGAGGTGTTCCAAAATGCCATTACGGAATCTTGGATGATGAAAACCCAAATGTGGATTCACTCTCCTGAATCTTCTGTAACAAGTGATTCCCAACACTGATCTACTGTTGATGGGGATCCGTAATGAGGTGCAGCTGGCACCAGATATAAGGGCTCAATGAGATTTTTGATGAAGCAACCCCCTACGGTCCACGACTGGATAAAGGGGGGAGAAGAGTAATAATAGTAATAATAATAATAATAATAATAATAAAATATAAATAACCAAATAATAATAAATCTATATTAATTGTATTTTTAGTTATAAAATAATAATAGTAATAAATTAATTATAATAAGAAATAATTATAAATAGGTATTAATTATTTATTTATTAATTTCATTAATATATTAATAATTAAAAGTAAATATTTTTTTATAAAATTTAAATATTTAATTGGACTTAATTTTCTCTTTTATATATTTTGTGTAGAACCCACCCAAAATAACATCCATGTTCTTCTCAAACAGGCCACCTGGGGGCCTGTTGAGATTATTACCAGGTAGCAGCTTTTTTGATGGAGGTTGCATGAGTGAGTAGTATGTGGATAGTGGAAAAGAATAGCACCGACGTTAGCCAGTGGATGATGAAAAAATTTGTATAATGATGGATTTTAAAAGAGTTGGCAGTAGTAGGTAATGAGCATTCTCGTGACATTGATTCAACACTTATGGTAGGAAAATTATCAACGTTGGAGACCTAGAGATCTTATGGAGTAGGAGAAGAAAAGGAAATAACCATAAAGAGGCAAATTGTTCTTCATTTATTTTAAAATTATTTAATGAGTAATCCAACCATCTCAATTTTTCAATATGATTAACTGCTAAATTTAATGAGTTCTATGAATTTAATAGTTTTTTTTTCTATTTCTTTCTCTTCAACACTTGATTCTTCAAATAATATTATGATTCAACTGGAGAATTTTAATATTATTATCAAAATTAATTTTTTTACACCTCAAGAACTTAACATAATAACTCCATGTTCTTTTAAACTGAAATATCATGGTCTCATCTATTCAGATAACAAATTTACTTTTTCCAGATTAAATCATTAAGATTTAGTCTTGTATCATGTTCTCAATTTGTTTTTTGGTTTGATGACACTAGTTTTAGATAACATCCTGAATAATTGAACTATAGGGTTAATATCATAGAAAGGGATATTAACTGATCATTTTTTGAGGTTTAAAATTCAATTGAATTAAAAGAAGATGTTGTATTTTCAACCAGTAGAGTTGGATTCCCTCGGATTGTTTCTTGATTGGAATTTAATCAGTTTTAGTTCATGTCTCATGTTCCTGGTAATTTATATTACTCATCATAACTTCAATTACCTATTTTTTCAATATAAAATAACATTATCATTATTGATTTGACAAAAATATTATAAAAGAATTATTTTAAGAAAACCCCCTTAAAACAATAGTGGGGTTGTTTTGAAAAATTGTGGTCTTTCCAACATAATTTTTACCATCCCTTGGGTATGACCCAACAAACCAATATATAATATTAAATAGTAATGATATGATTAAAATCATTGGCACATTATAATGACTTTAAACCATTATTGGATAGGGCTTCATTGGCAATTTTTTCAAAAAAATAAATTTTAAAATATAAAAATTATTTATTTCCAAAAAAAAATTATAAAGAACCTAATATTTGAGTTGAATGTAAAAATTTAATTGTTTGAATGTTAATGTGTGTGTTTAATATATTTATTTAAAAAAATTATTGAACTTGATTGCTTGAATAATTATAGTGAAACTACATGTGTATGTCGTGGATATTATAGACGAACTAAAAGGAAGTGTTCTGATAAAAAACCATAGTAGATTAATTATTTTCATGATAATGAACATAACATTGAGAATGATCCAGACTTCCATGAAAAAGATAATGAATTTTTAAATAATTTGGATGCTAATATATATTTTATGATAAACTTTTTGTTAAATAAAACTATGAACATTAAATTAAAATTTATCAAGAATAAGATAAATAACTTTAAAAGTTAGAAAGAAAGTTCTTAGTGTTAAAATAAATTTTTATATAGTGACATGAAATTGAGATAAATGAAAAAGAAACAATTGCATGAAAATATTAGAGTGAAATTGAAGGATATTGTGATGATTAAATTATGGAAGGGAAGTACACTTATTTGGAAGAATATAATTCTCAATAAGAGAAAAATAAATTATTCACCATTGTTAAATATGTCAAAAACATATAGGGACTTGGGTTGGGGAACATTGAAAAATAACTAAAAAAATTGATGATGACTCTTCCATTATTTACATGGTTTCTACCATTGAAAAAAATCACTATTTTTTGTGATTTGACAACATGATTAATGGGGATGATAAAAATTTAGGAAATTATAACTTGAATTATAAAAAATATTCCCCCAACATTTCAGAAATTTGGAATAATGAACCTAAACATTAAATGGGGAATAATATGGAAGAAAACAACAGATGGGAAATCATTAATTCGAAAATTCATGAACCTGAATTAAAAACCAATCTTCCAGGTTTTGAGCCATTAAACCCAAAAGTCATTGAAATGATGATTGATGAAAATGATGAGGAAATATGTATTAAATAAATAATTATTGATGAATTTTAATCTTTTTAAACTTCAAATAAATTTTCCTCAATTTATTTGTTTACTGAGATAGAAAGTAAGGTTGGATAACCATGTGATAAATTTTTAAATTAAAAAATTCTTGAATTTAAATTGTTTGAAGATGAACTGAGCATTTACCTCCATCAATTTGAACTAGAATAGTCAATCATCATTGATTTAGAGCATGTATATATTTTATCTTTTACATATTTAAGAGGTTGAATAAAAACATTATGATTTAAGTAGATTCAATTATTTAGATGTAGTGGTTGATAAGTTTTCATTTTTAGATGTGAACTATTAGAGGGGATTTAAAAATTATAAAATATGAATTTATAAATATTCAAAAAAATCAATCCTCTATATTTTTCTCAACTATCCTCGAATTATTTTGGGGAATTATACCATCTAGATACTAAGTTTAGTTTATAAGTGGGGTTTCATTTGAGTTCTAATGTTTCTAATTGTGTTTAGCATACTACTAATTCAGTACATGAATCTTTCTGTCAAAACATAGCTACATGAGCCCTTTAATTTTACATTTTTGGTGGTTAAGTTAATGAAGATATCTATGAGTATAATAAAACATATTTATCAGCTCTCATTTCACCACTATACCTTCAATATAATTCTAACTTTTTGAAATTATATTTTTCTCTAGAAGTGGACAAAGCACATTCTGAGATTTATTCTTGTGATTCATTATTTGTTAATCATAAATAGTTCTTGGAAAAGTATGAGGGAGTTATTAATTTTGCATAAGAACCTAAATTTCCAGAAAATAATAAGATAATGAATTTGGGTGATGAATTTATTGCTCTACTCGATGACTCCTTTGAGCATTTCCTTAAGTATTAATGGTATTTCATTGGAAATTATATAGTTTATAAAACATTAGATTCATTATTAATAAGTATTAGAGCCCAGAAATTTCATTTTTCTAAGAAAAATGATTGAGAAAAACACATTCTGTGGTTTATGGATAAGAAATCAAGACCTCCTAGTGACATTGGTTAATTTATTAGGGAGTCCCGCAAGGGACTTTAATACAAGCGTTGCATGTGTGGAAACCCATGATTCTATCACATTCAAAAAAATAGTTCTCTTTCAATAAATTTTAACTAACTAATTTTAACTCAACACTTCATGGGAGTAAACTCAGGGTTGGTCTTTTTTTATCTTGTTTTGAATAAAAAATTTCTGAATTTTTCTTTTCTATCTCTTTTTTACAGGATTACGATATTTTTCATCCAAGTCTATGAATTTAGAATGAAAATTATTCTGATAAGGATTAAAAAGGGAACTAAATTCCGATTACTATAAAGTCACTTGGAATTTTTGGATTGAGCCCAATTGTATTAATATTAATCAGGTTTGTTTTTTATTTTTATTTATGAATCAATTTACTACTCATTTTTATTTATGCCTTGTTGTTTTACAGCTCTTAGAAACTGTACTAATTTTATTTGTTACAGTAAATCTTTGAATCATGTGATTATTTGATAGAAAACATTCCTGGTTATCATTTATATTCTTTCATATTATGAAATTAATAGTTTTAGGGGAATACTTGTAGTTTTGGAATATTTTTTAAAAGGATATGCTTATCTAGGGTGGGCGTTAATTATTCATTTTATTAAACTATTTTACATCTGATTGAATGAAAACAATTAAATTTCTTACACCCATTTAACTTTATATTGATGATTTATATGTTAAATTCTTTAACTTAATAGAAAAATTTTGCTTCACTTAAATTAATGAAAATCTATGTGAATATGTTAATATATTTTTTTGTGCCAAAAAATTTGTTGTATGAACTATAATGTGACCTTCGAACATATCATCAATCTTCTTTAATGAATATTTGATTTGAACATTTAAATTCAATTTTGTTTAACTTTTGAATTCCACATTAGAAAAAAATTTGGGTTTTAAGTGTGGGGGAGGAAGTCAACATCAAATTATGATTATGATGAGCTATATGTGCTTTAAACCCTTAAAATCACACTACCTCTGATGTTTTATCATAAAAATGCTTACATTTTTAAAAATTATTTTTCAATATGCGTTGATTAGGTTTCATTTTAATTTTTTAATCTGTCTAACTAAAATTAAATTTCTTATTGGTAGTTAATAGTTGTTTTGGAATTTGAAATTTTTCAGTATGAATGATTTCTAAGTTAATGTGATTACTAATTTTATTAATGGTCTATATATGAACTAAGTTTGAGATTGATATAGGATAAACTTTTATGGAGTTAGGATCTTAACCATAGAAAACTATAAGATTGAATTTCATCCAAGGGGACTCACATTTTAATTTATTTTTGAAAAAAAAGTAATCACCTTATTGAACTGATTTAAATGGTAGTAATATAGCCTTTTGAAACTAGAGTGAAATGGGTATTTTGGAACCCATAGTGAACCTCAGAGACACTATTTACTAAGTGTGTGTGAGTAATCCCAATGTGAAATTATTACAAGTGAATATGCATAATGATATGAAAAAGTTACATGGTTGGGTAAAATTCAAATAATAATAATAATAATGTTCCTAGTTGTAAATAATGAGTTCATTAATGTGAGGGTAATTTTGAAAAGAAGATGAAGAAGGGGACATTCTATTTATATGAAAAAACATTAATTTTTATCGATAAAGTGATTCAAAAAAATTAATATAACTTTTTTTGGAACCTTGGATAATGTCAAAGTATATGGGACCTTTTCTTGTGTTCTTAATTCCACTTATTTTAATCATTTTATCACACATAGATTTAGAACATGGGCATCAATTGAAGTAATATAGTTAGTAGATTCATATTTAAGGTGTGAAATCCTCCTAAGTAGATGATTATTTTCTTCTTTGATCACCTATTGAGTATTTCAATATAGAATTGACATATTTTTAACATTCATTTTTAAAATACTATTTCACATTTTTTGATCCTCTTGATTTGTAACACCATGACTTGAATCATTGTAAAATAAATGTTAATAAGACACGATTTTTATATTTTTGAATGACAAAATACATTGTACTGATTGAGGAAATTCAATGATTATGTGTGGGGGAATTTGATGAGTCCTTAAAATGCATTATTTCCCAAATAATTTTATTAATTTTTTAATGATTTAATTAATTAATTTTTCCCTTTTCACTAGTTTATTTCACCTATTTATTTTTATAATTAAAATTATTATTAAATTATTTTTTTATAATTAATGATTCTATTATTATCTCTTAATGTTATCAGTTTTATATTTCTTAAAATAAATTAATTTTATTAATTAATTTAATTTAATTATTTAATTTATATTTATTTAAACTTAATAATTTAATTCAATTAATAATTATTTTATTTATAGTTACTATTATTCTCTTTCTAAATTTCAGTTAGTTATAATCTATGTTATGTTTTTGTTTTTTGTTTTCTATTTTGAATTTATTAATTAGATTAATTTTTTAATTTTTTTATAAATTCAATTTCACCTTTATGTTTCATTATTTATGTTAATTTAATTATTATTTATATATTATTTTATTTTATTTTTATTTAATATTTAAATTTATAAACAAATTTTTATTTTTTATTTTTCTATAAGAAATAAGACACCACCACCATTTGAAAATTTCCAATAGTAGCACATCGATTGTTAGATTTTTTTTATTGATGTATTGACCCACCACTATAAAGTCTCCAGTGACACATGGTCAGAAACTGGTTTATGAGGAGACATTTCCACAATCCATCTTCAACCAGAACCCTTCTAAACAATTACGCGCTGCCAAAGAAAAAAATAACACACCACATGTGCACAAGTGTAAGTCTCTAACTCACTGTTTCTCTTCACACCGACATACAAAAATCTCTTAATTACATGGTAATCCTATTTTCTAGACTCCCTACATTATACAACTATGGACTCCATCAAAAAAATCACCACCACTAATATCCTTCTCCTTGAATTGAGTCACAACCACAATTCGCATGATCCTCTTCCCCGGCCCTCTTGCGACCACCACTCCCATGTGACACCGTCACCCAAACATTTCTCACCACCACAGACCCAATCAATCACTGCCATAACTTAATAACAAAAAATCACAAATATCCTACAACCATGAGCCACCATCTACATCAACCAATTCTGACCATCGTTAACTATGTTGAAGCCACTAGCCATAGAAGTTCTCAAACCGCCCGAGCATCATTATCTTCGTCTAAGTTTCTTCCTCAGAAAAGGTCTTACACAATATTGTTGAATTCTCTCAGAGAAAGTCATCCCATATATTACTACCATATTCTAAAGCTACTATAACAAGTGGTCGCTGAACCTGATCTACCGCCATTGTAACGCCGCTACGAGGTGGATCCAACACCATATAGTGGAGCCCTCCAAGATTCAAGACGAAGCAATCCCCCAACCCAACATGCCACACCTATATAAAGGGAGGTATAAAAGTTAAATAAATAAAATATAATAAAATAAATTATATTTAAATGATCAAAAATAACAAAATAATAATAAATTATTATTATTGTTATTATTGTTATTATTATTATAATTATTAAAATAATAAAAAATTTATTTATAATAAAAAATAATTAGAAACAGTTATTAGTTAATATTTTAATTATTTCAATATTATATTAATAATTAATTTATTATATATATATTTCCTTATAAAAGATAAATCATTTACCAGACTTAATTATCATTCTCATTTATTTGTTTCTAAACCAACCCGAAATAATGTCTAGGATCTTCTCAAATTGACTCCCCGGGGGGGTCTGTTGAGTTTTTAACGAGGAGGGATTTTTTATAGAGGCTGCATGAGTGAGCAACACATAGATGGTGGAAAATAAAAGAACCAACCTAAGACAATGGAAGATTTTGGTGAAAAGTCGGGTATGAGGAAGAGCCTTAAAAGAGCCAGTAGTAGAGGGTAACATTCATTCTCACAACATTTATTTGACACTGTTGGGAAGCAGATCTGGGAGACACCTTAGAGAAGGAATCCTAGAGACCATGGAGAGAAGCAGAAGAGCATAAAATAACCATTGAGGGGGAATTTCCGCTATTTTTTATTTATATTACCAATAATCATATAGTTATAATTTTTAATTTTAATATGATTGTAGTCTAAATACATTGAGTTAGGGTAATTTAATTATCTATTCATTAATTTCTTTCACTTATTCACTTGAATCTTATTAAAAAAATCAGAATCCACTAGTGAAGTTAATTACGATTCTTAAAATAAAAAAATTACACCTCAATCAATTAACTTCAATACTCCATGATCTTTTGGTGAGAATGATCATGGAAAAATTTCTTCTGATAATAAATTAATTTTTCATGATTAAATTGGGGAGATTTTCTCACGTATGTTTTTCTCAATTTATTTTTTGTTTGGGTGTCTTTAGTTGTGGAGAAAATCAAGAATAATTTAACTATCAGATTATTCTTCCAGTAATGGGGTTTAATGAATAATTTTTTATGGTAGTGAATTCATTAGAAATTAAGTGAATATATAGAATTTTTAACTAGAAGAGGTAGATTACTAAGGCTTGATTATTGGTTATAATTTCCTCAGTTTCAGCTATTTTATCATATTTAATATTATTTCCACTACTCATAATAACATCATATTTAAATTTGGTCAATAAATAATATTTTTCCCATTACTACTTTATAGAAATTATAAAAAAGAAATAAAATTAAACACAAAATTCACCACACATAAACTACAGTTGGAATGCTTTTGAAAATGATTTGTCATTTAAAATTATTTTTTCCCATCCATTGGCTTCATCCTTACAAACCACTATTCTATAGTAAGTTGGAATTATAAATTTCTAAACTTTAGAAAAATTTAATGATGAGCATGTTTGTTGCTCAAATGATGTTCAACCACCCAGAAAGCTTTGGCATCCCATGGTTACTAGTGATATAGACCTCCTCATAGTGACCAATTATAAGATTAATTCTATGAAAAATATTTAACCATCCTATGTAGTCCCTAAAGTTAGAGGAATCCAAGTGACCCTTGGAACATATAATAATAGTAATTGTGTCATTCAATAAAATGGATCATATGTCGGATCATAGGATGTGCATCGTAGAATCCCAAATAAAAATACATTAAAACTAAATGTTTAAATAGGTGAATCCCATGATGTACCACTAGAAATAATTATCATAGTAGTGAATCATATTAGACCCCACGGTTCTATCACCAAGAATCAAATTTAGGAATCAAAGTTATATAAAAAAGTAACCAAGTGAAATCATGATTACAAGACTGGGGGAGATTGAATGCCTAATCCCAAAACTACGTTCATAGACACGATGACTAACATGTTTGGCATGTATTATAGGTGACACCTTCTACCCTATCTACCCAAAACCAAAATGAACTATCTAATAATAATTCATGTACTAGGGAACCAACTAGGTTTCATATTTAAAATAATAGATGAGGCATCCTACTTGAGATCCCTAAGGTCTAAACATTATTAAAGGAATCAATCTTGGGATCCATGGAAACAAAAACAGAAAGAGGTATCCTAAGGGAATTCTCAGTTACAACTATCCACACGAGTTAACACCCAAATGGAAAATTAAACTTTAAAAATTTATACATAACCATCAGTATTGGGAGATGGATCATGGAAAATCTCACTTCAGTGACTCACTCCCAAGAGATAGCTTTCTCTATTACTATAGGAATAACATCTTCATACAATCTCACTCACCCTAAAACACTTCATAGTAGTCCTTGAATCATTTAATTCTGACTACATGGCATAAAAAATAGAAAACCCAATAAAAGGGTAACACTATGGAAGTATAAAATATTTACTCAAAGTATATGCTGCATCCTCCAATACCATCGACTTGGCCAAATACATCTACATGCCCTGACTCACATGGGGTCTTGTTGTGTGCTACTACACATCTAGGGAATACATAGGCATGTCCATTTACTACCTTTCCTGGTAACACTTGGGGTCTAGCCATATATATAGAACATTGAAATGTACTCCTTATATGGGAGTCTATAGAAGTACCCCATCAACAATGTCGTGTACTACTACATAATGTTTATTCAAAGTACATAGTGCCTACATGGAAAAACTCATCCTCCTATGTACTTGGCTACATGGAAAATTAATACTACAAGGAATGTATTAAAATTACCAGGTGTTTAATTTCGACAATGAAATATTTCCTAAATATGGAAACACGTGATGTGTCTTACTAGAACTAGATATCATGTTATTGGGATTTCTGAAAGGGATACCATTAAAATATGACCAAAATTCTAGTTTTTCCCTATTTATGAAAATATCAAACCTCAGTAGATCCATAGAAAAAATAAATGGTTATTAGAACTAGAAATCACTAAATCTATAGTTATTTATAGAGTAAAAAAAGAAACACACCTTTTGTTGGAATCCATTTAAGGATCACTGTATAAAAGTTCACCATTATCACAGGGTGATTTTGCTCCACCCATGATATGTAAAAAAAATACTCTTATTCTATCTCCCTCTTTACCTCTCTATTTTTCTAACTCAGTTAAAAGAAGGGGAATACAACATTGGGATTACGTGAGAATCCATAGTCAATATTAGAAATGAAACTAGGAAAAATGAATGCGAATAAATGTAAAGAAAATTGAAAAGGGGTATGGTTCCAGCCCCGACGCCCAATGGTTTTTTATTTTTACAATGGAATCAACCTATATTATAGACTTAGGTTAAAACATATAATCTCAATTTGGTTCTATATTAAAAATATATAGATGAATGAGAATCTGTGAGTACAATTATATTTAATTAATTAATTATTAATTATTCTATGAAAATTTAGATGGCTCTGATTTCCTCCAAACATAAATCCTATGGTGAGAACACTATGTTAAGACCAATGGAGTGATCATAAAAATTATTTGATAATGCAATTTTGTGTAAGATTACTATTTAACCCCTTACTGGCATATGATAATAGAAACAATTATAATTATATTAAATTTTATAGTATGATATAAAATGAGTCATTAATAAATTACCACCATAATCCTTTTCATCCCAAAAAACCTTGGTGATCAAAATGGAGGCATTCCCCAATAATGAGAATTTGAACAACTATACTATGATGGTCATCCAAAAACTAATCTGATAGAAAAATAAAATATCTCTTCATGGAAGATGTTCAAACACAACTCATCTAGTACCTACTTCTATAAGAGTACCCTTATCAATGAATCACAACCAAACTCATTGTTTAAAGTACCAAACTCCCTTCAATACAGAGTAAAATTAATGGCATCACTAAACCCTCTCAAACCTATGTGCCAATGTGGAAGCCCCAAAATATCACTTGTTCTATCTTCTTATATATATTTTTCCAAAACCTTTCTAAATGTGAACTCATAACGAG
This sequence comes from Viscum album, assembly GCA_963277665.1. Lineage (NCBI taxonomy): Eukaryota > Viridiplantae > Streptophyta > Magnoliopsida > Santalales > Viscaceae > Viscum > Viscum album. Next base: position 1,102,363,606 of record OY728157.1, read on the forward strand.
GGAAACAACCATCAAATGGATAAATTTTCACTCACCTTCATCGTGCTTACATTATTCTACTCCATGACTGAAACACCCAATGATTCATTCTTCCACACTATATAAGATGTTAATATATATTGATTTATATCTAATTCTCTCTCATTTTACCTAGTATGATTTCAAGACTATTGGAATGATTTCTTCAAGTCTACAAGTTCATTAGGATTCTATTGATAGGAGTGTATATCTCTCCCCAAAACATGCACACATAAAATAGGCTACACATTCCATTAACCAACTCCGAACAACATATCATCTGAAAATCTGTGTCTAGGTCAAAACATTGGACAAGCATAAAAAATGACCCAAACTTATTCTTAGTGTATCTTATACCGTGGAGGGATTTTTTTTCTTTTAAATATAACTATTGAAAAACCATTCCCATAACATATCATTAAAACCATCAGTCCTAGACTCTCACGTGACCACCCACTGAGTAAATTTTTAAATAGAGCTTTCTATAACTGAAGTGTACCATTATCACTTGATTAAGACCACAACAAGTATTCCACCTCAAATCCCAGCTAACTGTGATACATGACACATCAGTCTAATTGAACTAGAACCTCCCGTGGAACTCCTCAAATTAGATTTCTCATCTTATGTGTTGATTTATTCCATGACCACCAGTCACATGGATTCATTCCATTCAAGAGAATCTTCCCAGACATAGATTTTGTTTCAAAAATGCATCTACTGGTCATAAGGTTGGGCACATAAGTAGTCCTTCCCATTGAACTCAATACAAAAACAAAATCACCCTAGGTGATTTCGTAAAAACCAAATCCATCATCTTTATGTTATCACAAAACATAGGAAACTATCATGTGCCTATCTCAAAACAAGAATAAAAACAATCCAAATTCCACATATGTATCAGTACACCTAGGGAAACCCCTATCACATGTTCTCCAATATCTAACAAAATATCAACCTACTAGGGTCTTAGTCACAAACAAGGTCCACTAAGTATCCCACTGAGCCTAGTAGATCAAATATAATATCATTTTAACTAGGTATAAAAACTTACCCAGAATTCAACCTCTCACAATGTATACATCTCACTGGGAATCATCTACATGCCCATCTAAATTCATTAAAACTAGTGTTCATGATATCCCAATCTAATGTTGGAAAGGATAACATGACTTACATGGGTACGAACCTCTCAAAATGATTACAATTATACATGTTATCAACTTCAATTAATATAGAAAAACACCGTATAATTTTTAATAAGAAACCCATTAATAATTAATATAATTATGAATGTATTTTATTGGTATCACCTTAAAATAATCATCCATATGGTTACATGGTCCTCTTTGAGCACCGTGATATGGAAATTGTCCCTTGAGGGAAGTGATATGAACATTGAAAAGATTAAAAACTAACACTCAAAGGGAATATTCAAGTGATAATATCCCCTTATTTTCCCTTTAAAGGTAAATTTTTTTTACCATCAATATAACACATTAGGATTTGATTTTATGACAATAATAAAATATTAGGTAATTAAATTATCATAACAACCTATATGGGAAAAAACTATATAGGTTATTACAAACCATTGGATAACCACACTTAAAAATGATGCAATAAAAAAGGGACTAATAAAAGAGAATCAAGTTCCATATCGACCTTCAAGGGTCTCTGCACCTCCCATCCATGAATAATGACTCATCAGCCTCAATACCTAATGTCTCACATTAGATCCATACACCATTACATCAAAAGGAAATATAAATACAACTCATCATAATTGAGTAGAATTCCACAAAGAGCTTATACGGGGAACAATAAATAAGGTCTTTGATGATAATTAAAAAAACTGGACTATGTTAATTATAATAATCACATACTATAAGGCCTAAAACATGGTGACACTACATGCCAAATATGGTGCCTGGGAAACCTATTTTCTTTTACCACTAATAGTTGAAATCAATAACTGACCTCTTTCTAATGGTCCAAGATGCATAATTCCATAAGACATCATAACACCCCCACAATATGTTCATCACTCAAAGTGAAATTCATAAAAAATTTACATCATATATCATGAATAGTAATCCTATATCCCAGGAAACCATGAATTCTTACCAGAACTGGTTCTCTCGCTGCACCAGCTAGATATCCATCATAGTTTTTAACAAATTCCTAATACATCTTTCTACAACACCTAATATAGTAAAGTAGTAGAAAAATATAATCTCTAATACAAATTTGTAACACCCTATTCTAGTTCCACTAACCGCAACCCTGAGCCAGTTTATCATAAGGCTTTAATCGTTCCTCCCCATATTAAAGTGGATACCTACAAGCAAAGAGGTACTAGGGTGTGCCTATAGAGATATTATTCCCTCATATAATAGTAATAGAAATTGATGAAAACAGAATCAACTATAGAAGAAAATAAAAATAGTATAGAATCATTAAATATAAAAAATAATTCAAATATAATAGAATAATGTAAATGCCCAAATGACCATGTCATACATAAAACAATGATCACCAACTAGGTCGATCATACATATAAGAGTAATTAAATGAAATATAAATGAAGTTACATTAATACCCTGCTATCTCGGGTGGATTCACATACCCGATCACCATGAAATGTTTGAACTACTCAAACCCAGTCATAATAATCTACATGATCAGCTCCACATAATCATGAAAAACTAAGAATAAGTACTACTCATCACACATTCACAATAAACCAGAAATAATACATAAGGTCTTCATTAGCACTAATGTTCACAATTTTTGGGTGAGAAATAAATATTAGTAGGCCACCATAAGGGTCAACCTATAATATGTTGTCATAAGTACATTCCCATGCTGTTTTTATAGAAAATATGAGACATAACATGAAGTAATAAATGAAAAAAATAACACAAATAAAATGAAATCATTCAACATTTGATCTAGGAATCCAGGATCATGATCGACTAGTTATCCTGTAAATATTTCATTAAGTCGAATTCCATACGACTCAATCCATTAATAATCTTTTTGATCCATGACACTATACTACCGATTGATCATACGAGTTTTAACATGTGCCCTAAATTTCATCAAGTAATAAATTTTCTCATAAGGGGATATATTTCCTAGACTAGGGTAACCCATAATCACCTAAAATAAAAAAAACGTAATGGATTCTAGGTATCAATTAAAAATCCTAAAAATTTGGAATTAAGAGATATTTCAATATACATATCCATGTGTAGTCTATTATGAGGTACGTGTCCAAGGTCATGGTAAATAAAAATTCAAGACATCACAAATCTGATAATCCCTAAGGGGGATTACCCTAAAATGGTCTGTAAGGAATGATCTATGAATATAAGATAATATTTCATATCCATTAAATAAACATTTTTATATAATCATCCTGATATAATTATTTGTTGTACTATAATGTTGTATCCAAAAGATCATATAGAACACCCTTAGCATCAAATAAGGACATGAATTCAATAATCGGGGATCCCATAATCATTCTATTACTCAGAGGAAGTGTGCCCACCTGAAAACCATTGGAATCCCTTTTATTCTAGTGAGCTATCCACCCTCAGAGCTACCATGTACAAGAATTTTCATGAAAAATGCTCTGAAAGATTCCTTTGCAATCCCTAATCATAGAAGAATCCCAAGGAAAAATTAGAATTCCAGAAATATTAACAAATACATTTAATAAAAAGTTTCATAAGATGATACTAGGAAGTGTGTCTAAGATTCCTAATAGAAATGATTGTCCAAGTAAAATTATTTACAACCAGATCCCATGGAGTGGCTCTGGAAGTCCTCATCATAGTAGACATCATATCATTACCCATGATTTGATCACTAGGAAGCACGCCTAGAAATCAAATCTTCTTAAATATTAACCATGTAAAATTATTAATAAACGTGTGTGGGTAGTTAAATGAAAAATACTACCAATACAATCATATACTCCAATGATTTTATTTTCATCATGGGTTCAATGGACATTGTTTACCCCCTCTACCCAAACCCACAACACACTAGCTTCAGGCCACTCATGTACTGGGGAACCCACTATGTCCCCTATGTCAAATAATAGAAGATATATCCTACTAAGGTTCCTCTAGATCCAAAATAAGAAAAGGTATCAATCATTAGGTCCTTGTAAAACAAAATAATTGATTGGAATCTAATAGGTTTTTCATGGTCACAAACTTGCCTCATGAAAAAACACCCAAATGGACACTTCAATACAAAAAATGGTACTTAATAACTAGTCTAAAAATATATATCAATGAAAACATCATATAAATGTCTCACTGTAAAGATATAGACATATAAAATTTTTGGAGGAATAATATATCCATCGAAGAACACTAACACCAAAAAAAGTTTAAGATTCCCCAAATAACCTCAAGGGTTTCTCTATTGTGATATATGTGGAAAAATATTAAATTGAGCAAATCATACATCCATTTGTAACTCAAGGGTGTAAAAACGTGAAAACCCCTCAAAAGGGATGCAATAGGGTAGTATAGAAAATATAATCAATGTACACATCATGTACTCAAAATCAAACTACCGTGTAATTTACATCTACACAACCTTTCTCATATGGGTTCTAGATACGTACTTCTACATGGAAATGGAATAAATAGGGTTTGGAGATCTATCACACTTCTTATAAAAAAATTTGTCCTATACATGTATATAAAACACAAACATGTCCCCGTTATATTGGGTGACTATCTATATACCCTGGCTAAATGTCTATACTCTACTACACTGGGTATACACAATGTACATGGAGTTTAGATTCCAAATATCATCTACCTATATACTCTTGCACGTGGACAATTACATTGCCTAGAACCAATACTGATCATGTAATTTCTAAAGAGATATATTCATTGAAAAGAAATAGTACACTGATTCTGTTCATAGAACCACATGATGTGTGATTCAGATTTCTAAATGTGATACCCCAACACTCTTCCCCAACCATATTTTTACATTTTTTAAACATAGATTAACACTCATGGATTCCATTGAAAATATAAATGGTATTTAAAATGATAATGGGATTAATATATGGGGGTTTATGACATGAACATAGAAAATTGACTAACATTTGGTGGTATAAAAAAATCACAGCCCCTATACATATTCTTCTACTACTACATGATGATCTGACTCCTCTTGAGCTCTACAATGGAACATATCATCATCGCCATATTTATTTATCTCTCTCTCTCTAATATCTTCTATCTCTATTTCATTAAGGGGAGGACCACCAGGGGAATATTAGATAATATATTGGGAGGATAATGACATAAAAGAGAAAAATGGATTTGGAAGAAAAGAAAAGAACTAGTAAAAGTGTCTTGGACCCGTTTTGGTGACCAATGAGATTTTTTTCATCACATAGTGAAACCCCCTTTTTGGAATCAATGGATAATATAGAATCCTAAAGTAGAACTTCTTTTATATGGTTTATCCAAACTAATGTGTGTGAATAAATTTTTATTTTATTAATAAAATATTAATTACTAATTATTCCATGAAAATTTTAAGTGCTTGTATTTCTACTGAATTGTTACCCTATAGTAAAAACACTATTTCTTGACCAATGGAGTGGTCATGAAAATTTTCAGAGGTTATATGGTTGTTTAATAGAAACATTTTACCATTTATAAGAATTAGATAAATAGTCTTGGTCAAGGAAGAACCACAGTGATGGTAACTCTTTCTAATGTTATGGTAAATGCACTTCATAAGGCATGATCTTACTGGTTGAGTCCACCGTTTATTCCATAAAAAACAAGTATATGTGGTTATCACCATTTACACAAAAATTATAATGGTATCATTATTATTAATTTATATAATTCCCAATCCACATAATGCTTAGTGGTTCTAATGGAAAATGGAAATAATTCCCAATGGAACAAATTTCCAATAGTAAAAAATCTCAATGGTCATATTGAACAACATTCATATTGGCCAATGATTATATTGACAAAGGGTTGTATAACCAATGGTGAAATGAAGGTTAGAACCGAATATACAATTTTCCCATAAAACACAATTTATACTTCATTATTATCAAAATTCAATATCAACTATATTAATTATAATGGTTCAATACTTCCATTGATAATGTATATCATATTCATAAATCTTAAATTTAATTGTACTTATTTAATAGTAGGGGTTTTCTTCATTAGAGAATTCAAGCCTATGTAATTTACATTATTATTTGAATTTTAATTTTCATTTAATTCCTTCTATTATTTCTAGATGTTTTAGTAAATTTCAATTTTTTTATTATAATAAAATGTAAAATTTTATCTCTTTTATAATATTATAAAACAAAATAACATTGTTATTTTGAATAATGTGCTATTTTATTAAAAATGTAATTTTTAGGTTGTCACAAATTTATCTTTACTAGACTATTTATGGTAGTCGAATATATTTTACATTATTATTCATAGTGTTTTAATTTCATTTAATTTTTATTTTAATTGTCTAAATGGTTTGAGAATCATCAATCTATTTTTCATCATGATTTTATGGAATGATAAGGTAATGTTTCACCACTGTGACTAAAGATTCGGAATTTGGTTTCAGAGGCTGTCATGGAAATTCAGTTCGGGTTAGTTTAGGTTGTGTTCATCAGGTGTGGGGTATGAAAGAAGTCCTATGATCTAAGTATGTGGGATATATTTAATCATATATGCTCGAATTTGGTTCATGTAGGTTGATTTAGTGCCCATTTGGATGAGGATGAGCTATGGAGGTGTGCACAATTGCTCTTATGTAATTAGTTTCATACGCAGGGACATGGGAAAATCATAGGGGCTCAGCTCCGACAATGTCCCCATGCCCGAATCAACAATAGGAAACCTAGTCTTTTCTAAATATTCATTTTCTTTCACCTGATAGAAATAAAATAGGAGTGCAAGATTTATTAGAGGCCAACATGGAGGTTGTGTGACCAAATAATGAATTTTATTACATAAAGGGGCCACATGTGAGTTTGGGTGTGCTCCATAGTCATAAACTTGATCAATAAACCGTGTCTTACACGATTAGTGATGTAGGTTCATCATGTAGCATTAAGATACAGTTTTAGGGGATGGATAGAAGGTAGAGAACATGTCCAATTATAGAAGATATATGATAGTTATCGATCTTGGAAATCACTTTTACAGGGTTTTGGAGGAAGGGATGGTTCATGATCTAGAACTAGTGTTGAAATCCCACTCTAGTGGGGGACTTGAGTCTTAATGCATGGTTTAGGATTAGGGGGATACTCCAGATGATTTTAGAATGAGAAAACCTTTTCCATAGGTGTACCTATTATGTAATCAGGTCTTCTTTAAGGTTGCCTATGATGATTATATTTTTATCCAAACCTCTATTAGTTGTCCTGATGGAAGAGTTAGAGTACATAAATACCTAATTAAAAAGAAGGGATAGGACAGGAAACATGATGCAGGGAGGGTCTACATTGGTTTCAAAGGAAGGCAATCCAACAGGAGGAAATACTACTCCCAACATCCTTAGTCATATCAAACAATATCAGCTAGAAATCCTAATGAAATAGAATGTGAACCAGGGCCTCTTGAATAGGAATGAAAGATAGGTTTAGATCTAAGAAGTGGAAGGATAAAGGTCTAGTGTTGATGCATTGAGGATAATGGGTAGGATGGTGTTGTGGTAAATTAATACAGAGAGAAATATAAATATATTGATCTAATTCTCCATTCTAGGGAAGTAATGTTGGAAAGGACTATCAAACATAATGGCATATTGGTGGATTTGAATAAAATATTAGAATTATATGTTCAAATCGATGTTTGAAAGGATAAATGGTTCGGGATCAATCAAAAAGATTTAATTTTTGGTAGGGGGATTAAATTAATGTAACATAAATGAAATGGAGTACTTTTAGACATGGGACAATCTAGACACTCATATTGAAGACTTATTCCAAAATGTCCTGAGTAGGATGGTTAAATCACTAAAATATGAGCCATACCTCGTTAGTGATTATAATAATAATTGCATATTTTTTACTGATTATGTGATTTAATTTTCTATTTAGTAACCATTTTAATTCTAATGGATAAAATTCCCACTTTTTCCTCAAAATTTCAGTTGAATAAAAAATTAATTTTCAATCATATTCTCATTAAATGTTCATAAAATTAAATTTGGTTATGATATTATTTCCATGATTTTTAACGAATGAATTATGGTATCTTAATAATGAGTTAAATTATAATATTATCATTATAGAACCAAAATATACTTATTTACTTATCAAGATCCAACATTAACATCCATCATGTTTCCATATAAATACATGATATATATTGATATCATTATTCATTTTGATGCATAAATTGACCCTAATAAGAACATGTTATCACAAATGGTTAACTATGATTATGAAGGGATTATTATATAATCATTATAGAAGAATAATTATATTTTTTAAATTTTATTAATGAGTTAAATCATAATTTTTATGATCTGTCTGAAGAAGATAACAAAGTGTTTATTAGTTACATTGATGATTTTTTCATCTTGGTTTTCTTGTATTAAGTGGTTTATTTTCAAAAAATGTTTTATTAATTTTATTAAAATATAATATTTTATTTTTCTTCGAAAAATTATAATCTTATCATGAAAATAATTTTTAGTAATTATATATTATTTTAATAAATAAATATATGGTTTTGATAAAAATAAAATATGTAGTTCATAGAGGTGATAGTCAGTACATGAAATGAGCCATGGTTTCACATTCTAATGAATGGGAGGAAGGTATCTTATATATGATTCAATAAAATAATATTGTGGGTATAATATATTTTTATGAGATGGAGGAAGAATTAAAGTAATGGAAATGACAATTTGACGATTAAGAGATCTTACCGAAATCCTCACGAAAACTCCTCAAGACCACACAAAATAGTATTTTAGTGAAACATGAACCTCTGGAACATGGGAAAATCATTTGTGAGATTTGTATCATATTTTTCTCATTCTAATATAGTTTATGTGTGAGTGTAAAGGGTATGGTTGTAGGATCCTTTTATAAGTAGGCGGGTGACATTTTTTAAATTTCCATTACTTTCAAAGGAATTTTTTCCCAAAGTGGATTATAATAAATGATGTGTCTTCATTATTCCACATAATATACCCATAAATAGTGGATAATTTTTTATATCTTTTATGTTGGTTTCATTAATTTTTCATTTCCCCATAATTTAAATTTACTATAGTAAACCACTTTTTTCTTTGAAAATTATATATATAATTAAAACTGAAATTTAAATTATTACTAAATCTTGATATCCTGATTCAAAATGTGAAACAAATATAACATTAAATTTCACAAGGTCATGAAAATTTTTTATAAAATGATTTCTGTATAACACGTAAAAAATAGTTTTATAAAAATTAAAATTTGAGTTCCAAAATTTGAGTCACATGTTTCCAAATTAATCTTACTATTTTAGGTGTATAATTTTTTTATTAAATATAAATTTTTTAAAAAAGGATTTAATAAATTTTTAAGTCACATTTAAATAATAATAGTTTGATAAATTTAATTTTTTATATGAAATATGTATTTTATATATTCATCCAAATATATAAAATTTTATAAAAATATCTAAAAATTATTGTAACATAATGTTATCTTACTAAATCAAATATTGAAGATTGTTTTTTCAAAATAGAACTCTAAAATTTTGGAATTTAACATTTATATAGAATCATAAAATATAAAAAATATATGTTTTTATAGAAATATATTTTTTTAATTATTAACTATTTTTATTATTTTCTACTACTATATCATATATTAAATTGTTTTTAACATATTATGTATATCTCTAATATATTTTATCATCATTTAACCAATATATATTTACATCATTAAAATAAATAATTCATAGTGTATATTTTTTTAATAAAACACATTTTTCTGTATTTAATAATTTTATAGGTTACTATTCTATAGTAATAGATATTAATCATTGAATTATAATTCAAAATGTCCATTCATTTTTTTAAGTAGAAATGTTAAATGTATAAAAAATGTGATTTATAAAAAAATATAATTCAAATATTACTACATATTTATATCATACTGAATTCTAATTAGATCACCCCTCAATATTTTAGCACAAGACCTATGAATAATATAAATAGTGCTGGTTTTAATGGGTGGAGATTCAGCTAGCATGCCACATGTAGAAATTTACTTAATCTTGGGCTTCTCCCCAAAATGATTTCATTGAATCCACGCTAGTTGGAGTTCAACTTGAGCTTTGTCTTGAAAAATCCTTAGATAACCTACCAACCTTCCGTGCTCGGAAGAAATTACCTTTAAGAGGAACATGTATAAGAATAGATTTAATTTCTTCTAATTTTTTTATTTATTTCATAATAAGATTACTTCTATTTATACTGAATAATTCAATGGTCATATATTAATTATGAAATTACTAAATTTATTTCAATTTTTAGAGTGAAAAATATATTATAAAATTATAGTACTATAATCTATATGGTGTTATATGATCTATACAATAAAATAGAACAAGACATGTACACCCTTCACTACTACCACCTCCAGGTACCATAATTTACCTTCTTCACCAAAAATTTTTCCATCAATACTATCATAAAATTGTTCTTCCTCATCATATGGAAATACATATACTGGTAAATATCCAAATAAATGATGGGTGTTCACTGAGCCAGAAGGATGATCCATAAACCACAGGGGATATGTGACAATACCACAAAGCTAAATCCAAAAAGTAAATTAAAACATTATATATATTTATAACTAAAACATTTTAGGTGAATATAAATATATCAATATGTATAACCCAATTTTATAAGAATCATCAAAACAAAAAAAACCCAATAATTTGAACTATCATGATAAAAAAATTGAAATTACATTCAAGAAAATATAATTGGGGAGCCATGCATAACAAATATAAGTATCAACTATGAATTTAACCACCCCAGGCGGAGAACTCACACACCATCATGTAGAAAATGTAAGGTGGGGGATTATCCAACTTCATAGATTGAGGTCTTGTACCATGAAAATTTGGAATATTACACAAATATATAATGAATGGGTGAGAATCATACACTATACCTAGTTCAAGGAATAGAAAATTCCAAACATATTTATACTCTTATCACTATGCACTATCCCATTCAAGGACTCTATGGATACAAGGATCTAAAATTATTGAATTATAGTTTGTCTCACCTCTAATTTTGTTGAGGGATGAATTATTTTGTCCTATATGAAATAATTTTTAGTATAGACTAATCATTTTACCAAATATGTGTATTTTATAATAAAATAAAATATTCCATATGACTTGAAAATTTATACTAATTTTACTTTAGGGTACACAGTGTATATCCCCAAAGAAGGTGACCAGTTATGTAATACTATCCAAATTCAATTTATTGGTCTAAATAAATAACATGTAAACTGATATACACAGTTTGTGGGACTAGTGGGGGTACGTAGAATTTACATCCACATGAAAAGACATGTTGGTTTAAATTACAATGTGTTTTGGATATCCCACAAGGAATGAGTGGCCAAAATACCCACTAGATGTGTAGTCCAAATATATGTTGTTATGATAAACCCATGGATACACAATTTTTATTATATACATAGTATAAGATATGAGTTATTGTTATATATTCAAAATGAAATGTGACACTGAATCATTTTAAATTTGATATTTATAAACATGGATAATTCCATTCTAGAGTACACATGTTTATTAGAACTACACTATAAGTGATCATGAAAATGGGAGCTAGAAACACTAGCCACATTTAAATAGAATTGATATCAACATTTTCACCACTGATCACACTTGAAACACTTAAAATGGACCCATACAAATTTTTTTCAACTAATATCCCTTTTTTTAGAAAATATATTCTAGAAAACTACCCATAAAGGGTTTTCATAGATCCCCAGATCCTATAATGCTTCTTCTCAATAATGAAATATGTAGTCACATCAATAACCTCCCTACATTACTCATTTATCATCATACGATGAAATTTTCAATACTAACATGCTCATATTTTTCCTTTAAAATTTAAAAATCCAAAAAATTTATTATGCTAATCTGATTCTATCATGCTTTCATCAATATATATGGAAAACATTGAATTAATGGAGAATAAGTGGAGAAAAAACAAAAGGAAATAGATTCATTTTTTGTCAATTCCAAGGACCAAAAAATATTAATCGGGAAAAAATCTTCTAATGAAAGATAATATGTTGATAAACCTTGTTTTTGGAAAAAAAATTAAAAAGGATCAAGAATTCAAGAATAGGGTTTAATTTCTAATTTTTTTGTATATTAAATTTATACGAATGAATAAACAAAAATGAGAAACCCCTAGCATAGATAATGTCTTCATCATTGATGATGATCCTGTCGTGATTATTATTATTAATATTCTCTCATATAGAATATGTTTTTCAGATTCACATATCTTCAGTCCTCCCAAAATCCCCCTCTCTCTCCATCTCTATAAAAATAAGGTTTCTAGCTTCATTTAATTGAAAGAGATATTAAGGCAGGTAAAATAGTTTTTTTTTACTATAGGATATAATTAGTTAACAATTTATTTATTTATTTCCTTATTTACACTCAAGGAAGATGTTATGTTGGGAGAATGTTTATCCAATCCTTTGATTCATCCAGTTGGTTTGGGTTCATATTCTAGTAGTGGAAATTTCTGGCACCCATTTAAATTTGAGGAACAATTTTTGGATGGTGTCAAAAGTTCCCAATGTGCTATTGGCATGTGTGTGAATGGGGCATACTGGTGGGAATTAAACTCAATGCAAATAGAGGATATAAGAATGGTCGATATATCGAAAAAAAACCTCTTCTTAATGGAGGGGGTGAAAACACTATGGCTGAGTAGGGAGATGGATGATGGAAATGCATGGATAACACAACATAGGGAGTAGGGAAATGATTTTTGTCGATGTTACAGGGAAATGAAATTGTGGTGTAGGGATATGGGGTCACATTCTATGGAAGGAACCTGATCTATGATGGTGCTGGTTATATATTTTTTCACACAAAACTAATAACATGAAGGATCCCAGTGGTAATGGGTGAAGGGTAATCCTCTGGTATTACCTATATATATAATACTAGGGTTTAATATAGACTCTCCTTGGATGGGGATATAGATTGGGTTATGCCCATATGGATAGTGTGTGAGTGTGTTTCAATATAATTATACTCCCACCACCTAATATATATTTTTACACTCATAAAACACTAGACCCAGAGTCATAAACAAGAATTGAAATAAAAGTACCCCTACGGTAAATGCCCCATTCCAAACACAATCGTAATGACAATTTCAAAAATAAATTCTTCATTTTATGATACGTTCAAAATTATTATTATCTTACATTCAAAAACATAAACAATGCATAACTTTTAATATATTATTATCGAGGATCTATGAATCTAAAATTATAGAAATATTTTAGCGACAATTTTTTTTAAATATATATAAAATCTTTTAAATAAAAATTATATGGTATGTACATCCTAACCTAATTCATGGAATTTATTATAGAAATAAAAACTTACCTAAAATTTTTAAGGTACTGATCCCACATCTGATTCTTACACAACCCTAGGATATCATGAATGTTCCCATGCGACCTCAAGAAAAAAACAAATCATATTTCTCATCCACACATTGTACTCTCCTAACAATCCTAAATCATCAATGAGTACACAAAGAAGATATCTCCATCCTTGATTTCAATATATCCAATTTCTAAAACATGTGATGGTTCAGGGTCATATCTAATTAGTTGTGATACAGTGAAATTTTTTTACATTCAATCTAACTATGTGGGTAATATATTTCCGTAAGTAGCCTCACCCACTAAGAATTAAATTTGGAATTCTATGTTAACATATATGATAGATTTATTAACCAACAAAACCACAACAACTAAATTAATAAAATATAATTAGGAACACATGATCCCCCTACTTAAACCCCAAATATCTCTTTTACCTATCAATGTAAGACATGTGATGGATTTTTATTTTCTTTATCCACTCAGGGATAATTTGTACCATCTCGGTCATCAAGCACACTAGCATTATCCCCATTAGGAATGTCACTCTGAAATCTATCTAGAATATGAGTAACCTATACGATATCTTGAAGATGTCATTTTGATCTATCATACTAAAAATTTAGTGGATGATATTGTTTTATACAAACTCTAATAATGTTATGTGATGATATTAGTTGGATAATATAGTACAAAAGTGAGTATTAAATCATCAATTAACTTAATAGTTTTACATATCTAACAATCAATATATCTAGGATATGAATTTAATGTCATTTTTTGAAATGTTATTTGATGTTAACCCTTTAAATTGGATCATCTCATCTATATAAAAGTTCCTTGAGAACTCCATCAAACACTTCTTCTAAATGAGATGTACATTGTACTACTTTTCAATTTTTTAATGATCACCCATATATCGTCATGATATCTCCCAAAAAGTATTATTTATTTTATAAATTCTGTTGATATTCAATCCGACTTCCACTATTGATCCTAATGGGGATGTAATAAACCCTCTAGGACCAGGTTCTTGGATTTCACCTATTGATAGGTGAGGCACCATCAGACAAATTTAGTGACATTATTCTTCATTAGTGGACAAAAAAATCGGTGTCTGAGGTATTTGTAAATATTTTTCAATCTTGGATGTACCTCTAAGGGTGAAATTTAGAACTATCTAAGAAATACTAATGTAGTTTGTTTGGGACCATTATTTTTTCCTTCGGAGAGGATGGTGTTCTCAAAAAATTTAGAAAACAGAAAATACAAGCCACATAATGATATCATGTGATATAGGAAATCATAATAAATGATTCTTAATAGGGGATACATTATACATGGTAAAAACATCAGTACCCTCACCATCAATCTCAGATAGGACACATATCCCCTATCTACAATGAAAAACTATAACACTAACCACTTCTCAGAAACCACCTCCACCAACCAATAATTGGACATCATGTTGAGAGGATCAATTACCATGTATATTTTTATTAAAATAAAAATTATTACAATTTCAAAGTACTGTTAGATAATGCATCTTCTTTATCTTAACATCTCTCTGTGATAAAATGTATCTGAGAATATTTTCTCCCTTATAGACAACAAATCACTCACAAATAAAATAGTGTCTCAAAATATTCAAGACAAATACCACCACTTCTAAATATAAATTATTTTTCATATAATTATTATCATATTGTCTCAACTATCTATAACCTTAATAAATAACCGTAAACCATTTCATCTACATAAAAACAATATTTAATCTATAGGGATCATAAAACACCAAGAAAAAGTATCATGGAATCCATATAACATGAGAAAACATCAATGTCTTGTTAAAATCATAAAAATGTCTTTATCATCACTCATAATAAAAGAAATTTCCATTCAAGATAATGAAATTTGGGGGAGCAGCAATATTAAATAAGTATTCCATGTTTCTCATGTCATAACCCTCTATCCCAATAAATATATATACCTCAAACAGACTCTCAGTTGGATCCCAATAATGTAATACATAGATCATCATCGGTTCCATAGCTACACCTCCCTCTAATATGTAATTTTACAGGAATTATACCTCGTAAATAAAACACTGAATCTTTATGATATTATAATATAACCGAAAAAATACATGATTATCCTTGGATGATCAATAGTAGTGTAGAATGATAAACAATAGAATATGATTTAATTGATGAATATGACCACGAACCAATCCAATAATGTCTTATAAATTAGTTCATGATTCCCATGAAAACAGATGGGGTGTTTGATATGCTGAAGGGAATCAATAGTAACACATATTATCTATAGCAACAATTGAATGTTGTATTCAGGATATCCTCCTCCAAAACAATCAGACATTGATAGTTGGACCTATATTCGAACTTTGAGAACCACTTCTCTCCCATCAACTAGTAAAATATTCCATCAATCATTAACATAGGGTATTTTTTCATGACTGTTACTAGATTCAGGAATAATTGTCATTAAAAAGACTCAAGATCGTATCATCCTTATTTCTGAATAACACTAGGGATGGATAAGTGTGCGTAAGAGGCCTAATTAAAAAATTATTCATAAGTTATTCTTATTATACCATCATATCCTAACGCTTTTACAAGGAAAAAGAATATTTTATTAAAGATATCAATGTGGGTTATGGCTGAATATCAATGTTGAAATCAATATCATGTAGATGTGGAAACCATAGAACATACTCTAGAAGGATATCCATACACTCCACCTAGAATATAAGATTTTGATCATATAAACACATTTTCATAAATAAATCGAACCACTCTAAATGATGACTGATCTTCTATAATTTCTATGGATATGGTCCTCTCTTCTCGAATAAATGTCCCACTCTCCCATGTATGAAATTTTCAATATATCATCTTGGAATCACATAACCCATATATGGTAGTATTCTATTCTATAATTGATAAAGGATATCCAATTTATGCCTTGGATGAAATCATGGAGGCCCATATAATGTATTGTAAGGGCTCTCTAAAACCTGTCTTTACTAAGTGCCAACTAAAATTGTCAGAAAATGTGGGTGAGTGTGTCATCTTTTCTAATGGGAATATATATCAGCATAAGTTAGGATGGGGGATCCAATGAGATTTCATGATCTTAAATTAGGGATGGAACAAAAATGGAATCTATCATACTGTTATTCATGAGTTTATGTTTTAATGGGGAGAAGATATAGATCTTATCTCAAATGATATTAGTAACATCTTTCTCATAGCCATATATTCCCTATATTTGGTCATTCCCAAACCCCCCTACTATGGACCACCTATGGTTAGAAGTGGTATAGTTGTATAATACAAAACTCTACATCTGGATCCTCCCCTAGGTACACCTCAAACTCCACTTCCATTATAGAATCCTTAAGGACCACCCCATCCAATTAAAAGTGGTTCATTATAACATCACTACCTATGATTCAATGGTCCATAATCAAGTAGACATCCTTAAATTATACATCAAGCGGTGAAACCACATTCCATATGACATCATAATATATAATCATAGAAACTCTTATCTTCTTCTGTACTAGTTTCTCTTTATGAAACTAGTGCTTCTGATCCTTATGAACAAGGATGACCATGAGTTTTCCTCTGGCATCTTGGCCCTAATTCCTATCATTGGTCTATCTCAATCGATGACTCTACTCATGGATAATAAACCCCAAAACCAATTATCTACTGTAACTATTCCAAAAATCTATCAATCACTAATATTATCTACAGAACACCATTATAAGTGGGGAAGGACAGAGGAATGATATTGGCTCATATGTATCAATAAATGTATCATAAAAACTTTCACCCACAAAATAATACATTAAAAATCATTTTAATGGATAAACGTTTTTGTGGAGGATTTAAGGCATCATAAAAGAGGTTTGGGTCCACACTCAATAATGGATATTCATTGATTTTTTCAAATAAATAGCTAGAACTAGACAAATGAAACCACCAAATATTCTAATAGAATATATTTTCATATATATATATATATATTCTAATTAATTAATATTAATAACAATTGTATTGAGGCCATTAAAAAATCTCTTAAATCTATGTGAACCTGACATAAATTAGTAATATTGTTTTTGTTTTTATTTTCATAATGTTTGATAATATCACATGTTATTTAAGTATTGTTTCTTAAAGAAATAAATTAATATTTATTTAAATGATATTGAATATATCATTCCCTCCAGACGCTTAACTCGGTTTTTCAATACTTAGTATTATTTATCAAACATTTAATAATAACTAAATATTTAGATAAATAAGTGTAATTGTATTATTATTTCAATAAATAAATAAATTATATATTCACTAAAATAGTGAATATATATTTATTTAACATTTTACACTCAAATATATTCTTTTGAATAACCGGTGACTAAATAAGTGTGATAAATATTTCACAAATTATTGTTATTTATCATTAATTGAGGAAAATATTTATTTTAATATCCATTTCAAATATATTCTTACTAGGGTTTGGATAAACTAAGTGTGTGACCCTATACTCCTCATTCTCAATGAAATTATTCTAATTATCCTAATGTCCACAATAAGAATCTAGAAACACATCAATGACCCAATAGGGATATACCGTAATATCACATTGAAGAAACCTCATACGGATTTTTACATTGTTATATAATATATTTGTCTTCAAATCTCTTAAATCAAGTTTCACTGCATGTTTTACTAACCTATTACTTTAAAATATTTTTCTTTGAATTTCTTAAATGAACTAGAATATAATACTATTAGGGTCCTGGACAGAATCAATCAATTCTATACCAATCAAATTACCTAAGATATCTGCATTTATTATCTTTTATGGCACAAATTCTGTATTTAATTATTCATTATTTCAATATCATTCATGATGTAGCCAATGTATCCTACCTCACCATGAGCATATATTGTTATAATTCTCAAAAATAAATCTACGTACACATCCTATGTTTTTAATTAAAAATAATATCATGTCTAATGACTAATACACATTATTGTATATTGGAAGACACAATCACACATATAACCGATATAGTTTCTATCAGTGGTCATACTCTCTTGACCTCCTCTCATTGAGGTTACAAAGTGTGAACATAATTAGAAGAGGTCTGAAAGCCTTATGAAACCCTTACATTAGATAATATAAATCATTTATCTTCTATTAGATAATTTTCAGTCATCCATAAAGTATATATTTATGAATATTTTCAAATAACTTCATGTTTCCCATCATATTGCAGAAATTTTATGACCTTTTAAATAAGATAAATAAATTATGTTCATAATAACATTATTTTTACATAGAATAAAACTCATAATGTGATAAGATGTTAATTAAATGTAACATTATATCATTGTATTAAGTGTTTTTATTTAATTAGATACTATGCAGAATAAATTATATCCCATTCAAGACAAAACTAAAATGAATTTCAACATATATTTAATATTTTAGATGAATATCAATACCTTACAAACTAAATTTGGAAAAATCATTAATAAATTTAAATGAAGGGTGAAACCCAATGTAATTAAAAATGTAATAGTTTATTAAAATGATTTGTTTTAATTCCTAATATAATATAATTTTTTTTAAAAAAATTATTTTATGTCATTTAATATTAAGTAATTGAATAAATTTAAATGATAGAATATAAATAGATAATGGGATGTGATTAAAAGAATTTAGTGTTAAAAGGGAAAAAATAAAATTAATTATATCATTACATATATAATTTATTTCAATATTAATAAATTAAATTGAATAATATTCATAGAATATTTTATCAAAAAATTTCAATATAAAAACAGATATATTAACACTTCTTTAATTAGTAATTAATATGAAATATGATTAAGATCACTAAAATGTAAAAAAGTAATTTTATTTGATAAATTTTTTATTTGTATTTTATTAATTATAAAAAAGATAAAATACTAAATTATAAATTCTTATATTGTCGAAAATGGATTTATTTTTCAATCCAAAAATATAAGATATTATTAGATGGAGTATTTTTTATTTTTCCAAAAAACATGTTTTTGTTGAATAGTAAAATCCTTGAATGTTATATATACTTATACTGAAGTTAATTTGTTCAATTTTAGCAATGTAATCATGTTAAATGGATAAAAAAAAATTAATTACTGTGTAATATTTGGGTAAATCAATAAACATCATTTTGATTCTTAAAAATAATTTACACATGTAAAAAATGAATTACAAAAATAAAGGAGAAATAAAGTAAAAATGGTTAACACTATGAGGTGAAAACTCATAATATGATGAAACCCTTTCAATAAATGTGTAGGTGATAGATTAATCAATAGAAAATTACACCAACACCATTATATTCAAATTTATATCCACATTTTTTTATAATGACTTCAGTTTTTAAAATGGCATCTCCTTTTATAACACGAAAATGGAACGCCTCACTCCTATAAAAGGAACCCCTCACCTCCCCATTTCTCCACATACATAATTCTTTATAAGGTGACAAAAATCAGAACCTTCCCTTCTTTATGATGTTCTCTATGTTATTTTCTCACCCAAAGACCAATATAAGAGTTCATAAGGACTTTTCTAAAGTATGATATCAAAGAAATAAGTAATTGTCTTAATATAGTTCACTCATGTTTATTTTTTCTTCCATATTCTACAAATATATTTTAACCATATTAATATAGTTAAATTAGTATCATTATTAAAATTAAATTTTATTATATTTATATGATAAAAATTATGTACCTTCCGCCGATTCGTTAGAAAAAAAACATCCATGGTGTAATGATCAGATCACCGCCTCCAAGAGTGGCATATTTCATTTTATATTACAACCTTACATGCCTGAATTTAAAAAATTATTTAATGAATAAAAATTATATTAATGATATAATTAAGATTGTGGAAAGTGAAATTTTTAATTATATTAATGATATTAATAATAAAGAGTCATTATATTTTTAATATTTTAATATGACGATATCGTCACACTTTTATAAATTTGAATATATTTTTGAAATCTTGTTGAACTGTATTAATTTTATTCTACTTTAATGATAAGGAACATATACCTATATAATATTAGAGATTATAAATCTATTTTATATCACCTTATAATTTGTTCGATATACTAAAGATTGTTTTTATAAATTTCAACATCACATGTTTCGCTCTTTGTAAGGGTTTCGATTCCAAGTCTCCACTTATTTCATGTGTTGTCATTAATATAAATATTTTCTCTTATGTGAATAAAATTCATGTTCATAAATTATTAACTCAATATTTTTACATTAATTTATGATGAATTTATGTTAAATTTCATTCCTTATGGAGTTATAGTTCATATATTACTTTGACTCGAAGTAATATTTATCTCTTTAGAGAGGAGGAGGACGGCGGATCCCGCAATGATCTCCTTCCCTTGGTGACGACGGTGGATCTTGTGCTGGATCCTTCCCCCTCTGTGAGGGAGGGAGCATCGTTACCCTTTGGAAGAACGGGGTCCTCTTTTCATCCTTTCTCGAATATTGATTTCCTACCTCCTTTCCTGGAGGACTCGTTGAACCCTAGGGTGTCGGAGCTCTTTGATGGCCTTCCTAATCTGCAGATCTTGACATCAGAATTCATGGAAACCTCCACGCTGCTAAATCTCATGCTGGTCACTCGGTTCAATCGGTGGAGACCTTCTGTTGACGCTTTCGAAAGGTTCATCTTTGGTGAATGGGATCTCCACGAGTGGGCGACAGATTTATTGCTCTACGATCAGCACATCCTAATTTGGTTTGAATCAGAGTCAGATCTTATAAAAGCTTGGTCGAGCGCACCGCGTAGAGTCAACGGGTTTCAATTTTTTCTATTCTGCTGGTCCTTTGAATTTCATATGAACCCTGACTCGCCGGCTTCTATGGTTTGGGTAAGCTTTCCAAACTTCCCTTTTCTATTCCAGAATCCATCTGTTATTAGACTTATAGGTAATCTCACTGGGAGTTTCTTATGTTCAGATAGCCGTATTGCGGGGGTTTGTCACCTGGTGAACCCACGGGTTTGTGTGGAAATGTATGTGTCTCGTATGCCTTTTTGACTATGTTTGGATCACGATCGGGAAGGAGTATATGTATATACAGTGGGTTGTTAATGATAATTGGACAAATTTCTTCTCTCCATGCCACAGATTGAGACACTTTTCGAAGGTTTACATGAAGGGGCGTTCATATCACCTACAGGGGGCACGTCGTCAAGGAATCTGGCTAGCATAAAGGAAGGAGAATAACCATGTTGGGAATGCTCCTGAGTCTTGTGTGGCGCTTGGTCTGGGGAAAATGGCATCTGGTGTTGAAGGCCGTGGCTGGGATCAATCTTTTCCAGCTGATGAGGTACTTGCTGATGATGGGTCGCTGAAGAAGGATGTGGAGCATCAGGCTAGCCCCAAGGTGGTTGTAGCTCTTAGCGGGTTTAGGCTGGTCTCGGAGGAGTCATGTGATCTCAGTTTGAGGAAGGGGACGATTTGTTCCCGCAGAGGGAGGATTGGTCGAGGCACACTATGTCTGGGTGTAAGTCTTATAGGGATGGGAATGCTAGAGGCTCGGTTGATGAGGTCGGGTCATTGTTGCAGTCGAGTAACAAGGTTGGAAACCATCCGGGGGTGAGGTTGAATTCCATTTTTGTGGAACCAGTTGCTGCTGATGGGGTGTATGTGAAGGATCAAAATCCAATGGATGATGTAGTCCTTAAATGGTTGAGGAGTGATCTGCAAGTGGGTGTTGAAGTGCAGAAGGCTGATAACCATGCTTCTAGTGCCAGGGGTGAGCTGGCTGGCGACAGCAGGGTCGTGGGGCTGTAGTCCTCCCCTACAATGCTTGATGGTCCGATATCGGGGGTCTTGGAGGCAAGAATTGATGGGAGATGTGGTCGGGATGATGATGATGGAGGGGTTCTGACTACAGTTTAGTTGGGTAACCATTTTTAGATTCTGGAACATGAGGATGTGGATGCATTTACTTCGGTGAACAATTGTGGCATTGTCCAGGTTGGGTCTCAGGAGGATGAGGTTAGAAATGAACAAAATAAGATGGCACCTCTTGAAAATCATGATGTGATAGAGCACCAACAATGCTTAGCAATGATCGACGCTAATACTCAGTTGGTGTATTATCAAAAGGAGGTTATCCCTGGAATGTTGGGGGATATTTTCAAGAGTGATAACAAAAATGGTGGCATGGTTATGCCCTCTTATAGTAGTATTTTTTAGGGAGGGAAGGCGAAAATGTCTAAGAATCCGGAGGAGATGACCACTGCAATGCCATGAAGGCAATGGAAAGAATAATCATTTTTTCCAAAGCCAATGTCTACTCGGTCATCTGTCAGAAAATAAGTTGGGACATGAGTGAATAAGAGTATGTTTTCTTCTAATGAGTTGATTTCCTTGGAGAGATTAAATCTCAGGAGAAAGTATGCCAAAGTCCTGAAACATTATGACAACTCAGAATGGGAGTCAGCCAATGAGGAGGAATCGTTCTACCATGGAGGTGGTGACGGGTATGGTTCTTATGATTTCTAGTTATTGTATTTTGATTTTGTGTGCTTGTCCCTGAAATTTTTCCTTTATTTTAATAAATGGTTGGTGGCTAGCCTCTGACTGACTTTCCAGCGAAAATATTTATCTCTTCTTTATGGTCATGAATCTTTCTCCTCTATGAAAATATTCATTATAATGTTCCTAGAATGTTATTCCCCAAAAATAAATTATTTTTTAATAAAATTTTAAAGTATCTTTTACATTATTTTAAAATGATTTAAAAAAAATTGGTTAATCTTTTTCAAAAATTACATTTTGGTATTTCCATACAAAAGTGTGAAAAGAGTCCCACTTTTAGTATTTATTACATGATTGCCAAAGGTGACCCAAATATGTGATAATTAAATATTAAATATTATTAAGTTAATATTAATTACATATCATTTTGATACATGATATAACTATAAGGTTTTTGTGCTCTTATAAACATAGATATGTAAAAATGGTATATTAATGAACAATTTCATCTCCCGCCATGTTCTTAACAACTAAAACCCATCTTATACAAATCATATATTAAATAATTATAAATATATTGGTGAAAATAAACATATTAATAGGTGGGGTAAGACTTTTAGTATGTGAAAACAAGGGAGATATCATTTAACATTAAATGATTACCTAATAATAAATATTTGAGAACACGAACTTGACTATTCGAAACCATACCGAGTAATCCATATATCACAATCATCATTCATGTCATAGAGTGTGGTAGTTTATAGGAAATTATTCATAAATGAATCAATGAATATAATCCATGAGAGAATAAAAAAGGCATAATATAATGTCATAAAAAAGATTGATATATTATTCCATAATTATAATAACATAAATATTTTTTAAATGCTACTCAAGAGATTCATTACATTTTAGTATTGGTCTAATCATCCATGTAACTATTCAAGTGTGGAATAAACTCACAAGTACCCTTAGTGAGATTGGGATAATCAATAATTTACCATCTTTTGGGCTTAGGATAACCTCATTTGTACCCATTGAAATCATAAACAAATATATTTACCCAATACATTTATGATAAATAATGGACTCACCTATCATTTAATCATAATACATTCATATGTATTCCATAGGGTAATGAAAATATTTATCACTTCATCATAACTTGACCAAAGGAGAATAAAATTGTTTTCATCTATATTTCATCATAAAAATCTTGAAAACAGAAAAATAATAAATAATTATGGTGTCAAAAGAACATATATTCAATGAATTGTTTTGTAAAAATAAAGGATGTTATCATATATGAAAAATTACAATAAAAATCACTAAAACATTTCTTAAAAAAATTACCATTACATTTTGAAATTATTTATCTAAAATATAAAAATTTCCAAATTATTAAGGTTAAAGTTTCAATGAAAAACAATGTGGAAACATATCAATGAATCGTCAAAGAATATATTAGTGATGATAAGGTAAAATATTTTTGTGTTTTATGCATTAAAACAAATATTCCATTCACAACTTTGGTAAAAATAACAACATTTAAAAATTAATCAATTATTCCTTTTAAACAATTATATTGAAATTAAAAAATGGGTAAACAATTTTAATTCATCATTATATAATAGTAAAAACATTATTGTAACCATTTTAAATCAATTCTAGGAATGGATGAAAGGGATTCTCGACCGAATAGAGAAATAAACACGATTTTTCATAAAATCATTCATTCAATAACTTGTGTACATATATATAATAATAAAAGTGAAACATGTGATATATATAAATGAACATTGGATCATTAAATTCATGTCATTTTTAGGAGGCATATCATATAATTTCATCATTATAAATAAAATCATAAACACCCCTAATAACAATGAGATTGTAATATATAACTCACAACGTAAGTTGGACCTTTTTTTAAACCACTCCAACCTCCTACATAAAAAATTTAAATTTTTTATAATTCTATAACACAACCCTATTAATAATTATAATATCATATTTTATTAACTAATAACATTTAAATGATTAATTATTAGTACTTATTTATTAAAATTAATGTTTGTAGGTGTTAACTGTTTTGTTTTAATAAATGTTTAATTTCTGATGTTTTGGACTTTGTAATTTGATAGTGGTTAAATAATATATATATTTTAAATCATGATATAAATATAATATATATTAATTATATTAATATTTATAACAATCCTTGAATGGTAGAGATATAAATAATAAATACACTATTCATCGAGACAATTTTTCGTGCATACACATGAATTTAGTTTTGATTTTCCTACGAAAAGATGGAAATAAAGATAAATAATATTTGATCAATTGATAATGAAAATTAAATTCTAAATATCATATATATTTGCTATATCCATCATGATATCCATCAATGATAGGAGGTTAAGGAAAATGAATCATATTTCTATTTGGAGGCGATAGTCGACATTATTGCATGAGTGATATATTCAATTACCATTTGATAGAAAAGTTGTGTAAAATGTTTATCCCATAATTTTAATAAAATAATAATATATTTATGATATATTATTATTAATTTTATGATGGATAATGTGGAATAATGGAAAATATCAAAACATATCGATTTACACTTACACCTCTTCTTTGAGAAACCTCTTTTGTCTTACACATTTTGGCATGAAAGATTTGTCTTATGAGAATACCGAGGGATATAAGATGATGATAATGATGTTAAGAAGGTATTATGGTAGTGATTTTATGATCTATATGTTCTAACCCTTTTAAATAATAGAGTACAATAGCTTCTCAATTATAAGTGAGGGAGAGGACCCAATTGGAATGACTTAAAATATTTAAACATAAATAATGTTGTCCTCAACTATAATTAATCCAAATGTACAAGGCTTAAATTTTATGTTATGGTAGGGTCAAAATATCTCAAACCAGTAATGTAATTTAATGTTTTAATCGTACCCCTGTCTCTATGTTTAACCCCCTCCCTAGTTTAACTCATTTTAACCTTAACCATTATGATTTTTTTTGACATTTAAAAATCAATATGAAAATATGATAGTGTCCTCAATAAAACACTTGTACATGATAATTCAGAATATTAAATAAATTTTATCCAATTATATTTCTATAATTTTTTAAATTAATTTTATAATAAACACATAAAAATAAATGAAAACTCATTTTTAGTTTTAGGAATTTTAAAGACTGCAACTAAATTTACTTTCATTACCTTACTTGGAAAAAATATTAAATTAATATTAAAATAATTTAGTGAATATGTAATATATTAATTTCCTCAAAACCAATAATAAATAAAATTTTATTTTATATATTATGATAAAAATGATTTCATAAAATGTTAAACAATTCTCAAAAAATAACTCTTTTCACCATTAAATGATTTCATCTTCACTCATAACCCTTTGATAACTAATGTTTGATTGATTGTCAATACATTAAAATAAATTATTAATATATTTCTTTAAAATAATTTTTACATAGTTATTAGTCTTCATTTTTTAGATAAAAATACATAACCTATATAAAAATAAATTTCTTAAAAAATACTCCTTTTAATTATTAAAAGATTTAATTAAAATTTTAATGATTATTTCTTAGGAATTAATCAATACATACTAATTTATGAGAACATTTATATATATATATATTTCTTATTTTTTAGTCCCATTTATATCCACCGATATTATAGTTATGTTATAATGGTTAGTATATCAGTTGTTCATTTTGACTCAGGGTTGTGTGTAATGAATGTAATCAAATGTGTCATGTTTATTTCAAGAGAAAATAATTTAAAATCATGAGATGTTTCAATTTACTCCCCTTAAAATGAATTTTTCCATTAAATTTCACCACTTCGATAAAATAAAATCAGTATATCTCCACATTATCACATCTTCGGGGTTCCATGTGGCTTTTTCAAATTTTTGATTCCCACAAATATCATTAATCGTGTGGGTAGTATTTTTTCATAGAAATTTATCTATACCAGGAAATATTTGGATAAATTATCATTAATGGAAATATATTTTTATAGTGTAATGGTATTTTTGTTATTTACATGTTAAGGATAATGTTTTTACTTCCATAGTAGAAATATGTGGAACATATCATGAACTTGATAGAGGTTTGATAGAAGTGAAAAGTGATAAGATACAATTCATACTCTATCAAGAATCATGAAAGAATTGATATATACATGGCTTAGATTTACCTTATTTAAAAATAGCATATCCTTGTCCTGTAGATAAATTTACAGGAATAAATTCTTTCTATAATTGAATTATAGATCTCATCGGAGATTTTCAATATAACTCTTTTGTTGGCTCTAAGAAACATTGATGTGATAATAAATGTATATATCCTAGTCTACCATTTCCTCCACTATATTAGCTCAAAATATATTTATTTCTTCCACTTCATCCCAAACATTATAGATATAATATTATTAATATATAAGTCTTCTTAAGGATCTATCTAAACATTTTGGTAACTGTTATTGTTTAGAGATAATTTGACAGGAGGGAGGTGTCGATCCCAACCAACATTGAAATATAGTATGTTGTACTCCATGATAAATTTCAAATTCCTTAATGTATATCCTAGTAATATGATCAAGAGGTAAATATAATCTTATATAAATGAAAACTTCTAACTTTATCAGGTCATTGAATATAACCTAGATAGTGTTAGGGCCTTTAAATGTTTATGGGAGTCAAACAAAGAAATCCAAGGTGTAATTTTCCAAATTCCATTATAGTATGGGTAATGGTGTAACATCCACTTATACTTATATTTACCAGTCCTAACATGTTGACATACCATGAATTTAGATAAATACTCAAAAATATATCTCTTCATAGGGTCCCATAAGAAATACACATCATGTCTCTATATTTTATTTTATTTTAATGATTAATAGAAAATGATGAGTTTTGAGCTTCATCCAACAAATCCATATTCAGGTATTGTATTGATGTTCAAATACTAAATTCCAAAAACATATCCTTCCATAACAATCATCATTTAAATTAAGAACATTTATCACCTTATTTATTTTCTTTATATTTTCCTTTTTCACATTTTTAATCATCATATGGATAGATGGTTGAACACTCATTTGACCAAGATAATATTAATCCATTTCCTTCACTATTTCAAGGTCTATCCTTTATAGATCTAGAAATGTTGGATATTTTTAGATACTAATCATAGATAATATATCATGATCATTTTTACTTATAAGGCTATTAGGGTTCAAAGGGGAGATCATAATGTTCATGATGGGGTGAATTTTATTTCATTAAAAATTAATTATAATATAAAAATTATGAGTGGAAAATTATTGGTTAAAATATTAATCAATTTAACCAAAATGAAATAAATAAAGATATATAAAAGAAAAGGTAATAATGTAAATACTGAATATAAAAAAATTATAGTGGTTCTGATTTAAACGATCCTACTCAACTCATCATTCCTCTCTTTGACTAAGCGCGATAGTACCCATTATGGTATATCACTTTTGAATGAGAGTGAAAACTATTTACATATTCCTTTTTCAGGCCCATAATATTTACCCACTTCCCATATCTTTTATGGGTTCGAACAAAAAATTATTCCTTTATAGGATAAAACCCATCCTTGATATTTGAAAGTTAAATAATAACCTTTTTCCTTTACTGGTTTAGATTGAACCTATAATTTTATGAGAGGAAACACAAACTAGTATTTAATAGGTGAAGACAAATCCTATACTATCATCAGATCTGTCCAAACCACTTTTATGTTATGGGGAAGAAGAACTCGTCCTTCTAAGAGGATAGGTTATCTTGAGACTCTTCCTACACCAATCCATTACTCTATTGTTATATAGGTTATGTAGAACAATGTCTCCTTAGTTGGAAGAATTCACCCAACATCTTATAGGGGTGATCCTTTCCACTTTTATTTTACAGGTTAACACAACCAATTCTTCATAGAGGATAGAATAAACCCAATGTTCTATGGGGATAGAACAAAACCATAAATACCTTTTTTTAGTGTATAATAAGAAAAAGAAATTTTCTATAACTCTGACAGAACAACTTGGA
Organism: Viscum album; assembly: GCA_963277665.1. Classification (NCBI taxonomy): domain Eukaryota; kingdom Viridiplantae; phylum Streptophyta; class Magnoliopsida; order Santalales; family Viscaceae; genus Viscum; species Viscum album. The sequence goes on from OY728157.1 coordinate 1,102,393,091, forward strand.
TAGTTACAACACAATGTAATAATAATAAAAATTAACCCACTGAAAAACTATGGATAAGGATGTAGGTGATTGAATCAGGTTGTACTCAAATAATTCTTGATGTTGAAGCATCGAATCATGGGCATCCAGTAGTGTTAATTCTATAATAATATTAATGATGAAGCTATGTGACATAGTTCTGAACTATGCAGTGTATATGAACAAAGTAGATACACATTTTTGCATAAATCTTCATTACATTGTTTTTTATTTCTATAAACTAAAATAGTGAGAGATACTTCATTCACTTCTCATATCCATGATTCATCTTAATAAACTCTAAAAATAAAATCCTTGCGTGAAAAATATATTAATTATATATAAAAATAATAAAACACTTTACACAAAATAATTAGAAGAATAAATGAAATATTAATGTATCTATGAATATATAAATAACTTTTACTAATTAAATATTAGGAAATCTTCAATAATTTAATTAAGGCTACATTTTTTGTATTCTAAATTCATATTCAAAATTTTCTCATTCTTATTTTCCAAATAAATTATTTAGGTGTATTTTTAAAAAAATGTATATAACTAATAACCAAGTGAACTATTTTTTTAAATTATACCAATAACAGTTAATAATCACTATTAATATTCAATAAACATCACATTAATTTTTTAGAGAAACTCAATGTATACCAACTGGTTTGAATTTGAATATCTCTTTTTCTAAAAATTATGTGTTAATATCCATACATACTTAATCTCATATAAGTCAACATTGATCATTTAAAAAAACAATGTAAAACATATTCTAATGGATTATGGAAAATTAATGTATAATTTTTTAATGAATAATACACTAGAAATTTTTATAATATACATGTAGAATATGGAAATGTGAATACTAACAAAAAACATAGCATATTTAAAAATTTTAGGAAGACCAATAGAAATTTTACAACCACATAGTAAAATTCACATAATTTATTTGCTCATAACATTTTCCCACTATGTGTACAAATATTAATATGGAAGTGCATCGATGTAGCATTGTTAAAGTAGGTGAATTTCACATGAATAAATTCATGTATCGGAAGTAATGTAACATATTTATGTTCATGAATTTATGTGGCCATTTTATGTAAAAAAATTCATGTACCCATTTCTCACATTGTATAAACATCATTCATATATGTAGCACTTTTCAAATTACCGAATATACATGTATTTCTTCCCATGTAATCAAGTTTAGTCACATACAATAATACACATATAAAATATATTTCAAGTATCTGAATATAGAGTTTTGAAAAATATATTGAATTGTTGAATTTCAAAACTAAAACAGACCTTCTAAATAGAAAATTTATCTATGGATCTAGTTTAATTATATTTATATAATTATATTATGTTTTATAATAACAATGTGGAAAATTAATCAGATTTATTTATCCCATGATATCATAAATATATAGTAACCAAACTGCACAGAGAAACTACAGATTTCAAACTAAAAATGTGTAGTAAATTATACTCAAATTTAGAAAATAATATAGACAAATTAAGTGATTTATATCTTCTAATGAAATATGGATTATTTTTTATATTTTTGAATCAATATTATTCAACCAATTTTGAGTTCTGTAGATCATGATATTGTCACAATACATATGAAAATTGATTAAATAAAATTAGCTCTATGGTTTATAAAACGGATACTTGAATTTCAATATGGCTACATGGATTTAAATTTGAATAAATTTTCAATGTAAGACCAGAACACTTTATGGTATTTCTCTTTTAAATTTCATTTCTTCGATAGATTATCTGGCTTTCAACATGGAGTTGAAAACCGATATATTCTAACAAATTTGAACATTACTGTATAAATAATAATATAACCGTTAGAAATAATAACTTTTGCATTATAATAATAAAATCACATATGAGAGTAAAAATAAAATTTAGTAATCACATTTTTGAAATTATTATATATTCATATTATTCATTTAGTAAATAAATTTTATAATAATTATAAATTAAGTGTTCATATTTTTTGAAACATAAATGTTAATTAATTTTTTTATTATAATAATTTAAAAGATAATTAATTTTCATAAAATATATTAAAAAATAATATTTTTTCATTATAATTATTTTATAATTTTATGAGACTATAATTATTTTTTAAAATTATCATAAAATCAGTTAAAATATTAAAATAATTTTTTTCGTATAAATAATGATTATATTAACTTTATCTTATTTAGAAGATTATTTTCCTAAAATGGAGTCTATTTTTGAAATATACACATTGAAAATGGTTGTGGTGAATTTTGTGGATTTTTCTAAAATAGTTAATTTTTTTTTGAATATTGAAATACTGAAATTTTCTATATTTAACATTGTAAGTAAATAAATGAATTTTTTAATCCTGGTTGATTCACATATGATGTAAGTTTCCATTATCGAATAATCACATGATTTAGTGACTATATTTAGTCACAAGAATCCACACATTTAATAGTCTTAAGACAAAATAATAAACAATGGAATAAAATAATCAAAAACACCCCTCTCCTCCCACAATAAATACCACCCTTTACCACCTCTAATCCTCACACATTATAAGCCTAGGATATTTCTTATATTATACCCAATTATTATACCAAATCACTTTCCCATGTTATGGTATTTTTGGTATCACCAAAATACCATTTCCACGTTCTTTAATGAGGTTCTCAGGGATATGACACTGAAGAGGTAAACCCCTCCATCATTCTATTTTAGTTTCTCCTCTTGTTTTATTTTCCACTCAAATACACCATAAAATGAAACATGGTAACTCCATTATAATGTATATATTATAATTTTATTTTTTAATGTAATATCTAGCTTCAAATCAATTATCCTTTCCTTTTCTACAGAAAATTAAAATGTCATCTGTGAAGTGTCAATTCACCGCCTTTGTGGATGAGGAGTTTCCTTTTTCAGTACCAGTATGAAGACTTGTAATAAATAAAATATTTATATTTAATAAATATTTTAATATGTGTATTAAAACTTATCCAATGACCTTTAAGGAGTTTATAAACATATAGGTAAATAAAGTGATTCCAGTTCATTATGGTCAAAAAACCGCCAAAATAAAAGAATAATTTTTTCAGTATCATTTTATATAATCAATCATACTCATACCATATAATCAAATAATAGATAAAGACCATTTAAAATAATGGATTTTTATTAATATCATTCCATTCCACTTCTTTAATTTTTCTTCAATTTGATGAATAACTCTGATAATTATTAATAATAGAATCGTCCATAAAACAATGAATCAATAACTCTGGGAATAATGAAATTAAACATTATAACCCATAAAATGTCCATAAATGAAATTAATAAAATTATAACAATTAAAATATATGTTTAAGTGGTTCTGAGTTAAACAATTATTGAATTTAATTTTATTATCGAGGACATGAATTCAACTGCAGAACACATTCGAACATAAGGTATGGGATTTCACATCTCACTTTTACTTCTATTAGATATATCATATTCACCACTTATTACTTATGTATAGTGTATTTATATATAGCCACTGATACATCATATCATTAATCCATTTATCTTTAATGTATTCAATGTTTCAATTTAAAATTATTATTTTATGGGGCATATTGTTCAACTAATTACAAAATGGTATCGGATTTATGAACCAAATATCCATTCATTAGGATTTCCTTATACATCATTGATTATGTATTGATAATAATATTTGTGAAAATAATTTTCATTATATTCTGTTTTTCTTGTGAATTTACATCTTATACACATAATGTATTCATTTGTTCAATGTTCACTCATTATTATAATTATACCCTTTTAAATGTTACTTTTTTAAAAGTTCAAAGGAAATGTTTTTTTTACTTTTACATCATGATAAATTTGTCTCAACTTGAGGGATCCATAATGCCTTGATTAATCCTATACATGTTTATAACATCATTTTTAAATAAAATTTTTTCTTTTATAATATTTCTGGGTTTTTAAATATATGATTTCATAGTAAAAGTGGAATTTTGGTCAGGAAATTTTCAATGATTTTATAAGAGTATTCTCATTTTTTTCAACACTCATTGATGAATACTATACTTAATAGAGGTTAATATCTTATGATACCATCTACAATATTTTATTGAAATTTGTATGATCATTTTCACTATGGATGAGATATTTTTATACCATTAATCATATTATACAGGATGGTTTTTGATTATGCTTATTGTTTGCAAAAATATTCAAAAATTTCATATTATTGTTTCGATATGAAAGTATATATTGTTTATGTTTATCCCTATATATATGTGGAATTCATTGGACTTATTATGTGTTGGTAGATCCTTCTTTAACACCTCGATGCATCAGTATGTCTCATGAGACAAGCTATACCTAGTTTTCCATCGAGGCCCTACCAATTTATGTAGACTTCTTAGCCATAGACTTGGTGGTATGTTTATGATGTAAAGTATTATGAATTGCTTCATTATTTGATTAGTTATTTATAATCAATTTTAATATTAAACTAGTATAATATCTATGGTTGATTTTTATTCTCATGTTCTAATTTTATATGGAATTATCTGATTAGCATCTATTCCTACCATATTACACTCAATATTATGTTTTAATGGAATGTATTTTAAGTTATTACCCTTGACTAATTGTTTATTTTTATTTATAAAAGCTTCCATTGTATGCTCCCCCATACTGATCATATTTTATCAACTCTTTCTTAAATTTTGTTTTTCCCAAGTATTCTAAAATAAGTACTATGATTGGCATGGAGGGATAATCTATGTGAATGTGGAATTCTCAACGGAGTTTCGATATTGTTTTACATTTTATGTTGTAAAGTAAAACTTGTGTTTTTGTCTGGATTACCAAAGAAACTAAACTATTTAGTCCTTTCAAATTGGATCACATGTACTCAGTACTGATGTAATAAATTAAATCACTATATTTGGGTTACTAGAGTTGGGGTCTATATACTGACCAATATAAAAACATTTCTAAATGATATTTAAAATCTCTAAATGAAATATTTATACTAAGAAATCAACATGAAACATTTATGAGAAGTTATCAAAAATCAAAAAACATGAAATGTAAACGTATTTTAAGAAAAGAATAATATTACATAATCAATGTTAGGTACATGTTAATCAATGAAAAATATAATGTATTAAGAATCCTTATATAATAAACACACATATATCTTTGTAAATATCCAAAAATAAACTGATTCAAGGAGAAACTGAACATTCTCCGAATTTTGATAATTAAAAAACCAAAAAAAAATTCAAAAATTCTCTGTATTTTTTAATTTATTTAAAAATAAAATGTTTTGATAGAAAAATTATATAATTGAAATTATTTATCAAAAATTAATTTACCTTAAATAAAAGTATATAGATAAAAAAACTATATTTCATAACCTTATTAAGAATCTATATTTCAAAAAATATATATGAATGGTCCATTGAAAAAACTTCTAGTGTTGTGTGGTGAATAAAACACTATAATGTTTCTCTAAAAAATAATTTTAAAAACATTATAAAACATAATTTTCTACAAAAAAGGATAATAATTTAGGTAACATAATTATTATCTATGAAATGTATTAAAATAGTAATATAATAGAAAAATATGGGAAGAGACCAATCAATAGTAAACTGAAAAATAGTTTCTAGGTATTATAGAATTCATGCAAATCTAAAAAAATAAACACATTCAAACTCTATATAATTCAGAAAATTTCATCACATACAACTCTCAAACTCTTCACAAATTTCCACAGTAAATACTATTATCCATGAGTGTAAAAGAATAATATTTTTTTAAAAAACTAGATTTTCAGGAATAAAATTAAATATGAAAACCATATTTTAACATTACCTTGATATATCATGTTATGAACTAAAGAATAATTTCATTATTCCTAAATAAAAATAAAAATCAAATTCTAAAATGATCAAGACAGTGTGAATATAATAAAACATTTATTGAAAATTATATCTAAATTTATATAGCGTTCTTCCGCTTTAATCGCTACATTCTATATATTAATAAAAATAATGTTAATTCCAAATGATAATTTCCACCTTCATTCAAGATTATATAAAATAGTGATTTAAAAATTTTAGTACACACATTTAAATTGAAAAATCAAATTTTAAAACTAGTGTAACCCCCCCAACTAATATACTCTTTTCAAACTAAAAAAATCAAATAACTGTTCGTAGAATTTTAATTCTGGATGTGAACACTCTTGTAAAAATATATTTTAATATCAAAAGGAGCCACGAAACATGTTATAAGTTATTAAAAGAATTTTGAATGTAAAAAAACAATAATACCATAAAAGTAAACCAGAATTTACAAAAAAAATCACATATTCAATTTCCACATAAAAATAAAAACTACATCAATGATCAATTTGAAATTAAAGGTATGATATAATCCCAAAATTATATAGATTATTCAACATTTTTCAAAATGAAATACAAATGATTATAATGTTTATGACAGCTAGAGAAGGATAAAGATTCCATGGAATCCATGCAATAATTAATAATCAAAAATATAATTTACTTGGATATAAATAATGGATTGATTTTACATGAATATTAATTCAAACCATTAGGGAAACAAGAAGTGGATGGTTTGAATGTTTTTTCTTCAAAATTGGATTTAGAAATAAATGCCATTTTTTGAAAGAAACATATTAAGGGATTATTAAAGGGAAATCAGATGAATAATTTATATAAGATCCATATTTGAAGTAAATAACTGATGAAATTCCATCACTTATTCCTATCACCAAATTACATTTAAAAACAATATGAATAAAATAATAAAAAACTGGATGATAATTTTTATCATTAAATTTATTGAAATAAGGAGTCATTCCAATGTTGAAATTTTAATCACATTTACTATAAATTTAACCATTAAATACATTTTTCCCATTTCTAACATTATCTAAATCATTCTTTAGACATTGAATTTTTTTTGTATAAACTCCAAATATTCACAAAAATTTTCCTCTAAAGAAGAATATGTGTTTCTCATATTTTAATTTTTAATTTTTAATATTGATACATTGATCCATAGATTTTTCATCCATCTATAAATTAAACATTATTTCCTGAAAACCATTATCCATAGAAAAAATCCTTAATCTTAAAATTTTCAGCTTTATACTTAAACATGTCATAATCAACATTTTATTTACCCAAATATTCAATTTAAAGATATAATCCCTTCTTATATTTAATAGAATTCTTATGTTTAGAAGTTGATATAATTTTCTCTTCCATAACCCTTTTATATTTAACTTTGCGTAATACATGTATAGATCTAATTTATTATATTTGATGTTCTTTTGAATGACACTTTTCATTCAAATATTCATTACATAACTCATTATTTGCTGAATTGAAAAAAGCATGTCAATAAAAACTAAAATCACACTCTTTAGTTATACAATTCAAACATATATTTCCTATATTTTATGCATTTTAATGGAGATCACTTGAAATATAATTTAGAGACAATAATTTCACCTTTACACATTTTAAATGAAATGATACATTACTACAGTTATTTGGGATTCTTTCCTTGGGTAAGATCATTTTTTATAATTTCATTAGGTATGGGTGTGCGACTAGAGGACATATAAATATCAATTTTAGAAATCTCTCAATGTTTTCCAGAGAAAAAAATGAGAGGAATCCTAGTTTAGACCATATTATAAAAAATTATGTTAGAATAAGCTTTGGGACAACGCAGGGATATTTGGGAGTAAAGGACCTACCAATGATTTCAAATTATGAAAAAATCACATAATACATAACATATAATAAAATACATGATCTGTTATTTTCATATCATGAATTTATTTAATAATTAAATTACACATTTTTTATCTAATACCATGTCGTTTAGTTTCACAATCCATTTTGGTTTTGAACCTAGGGTTCAAAAATCAAAAAATCCCCCTCTCACGCCACTTGCCCTCACCTGCAGCCTCCACCTCAAGTCTCCCTCTCAACCCTCAAACCTCATCTACATCTATCCACAGATAAAACTACACCCAAAATTGTGTGTAAGGTGATATTAAAAAAATCCTTCTCTCAATCATGTGCCTGAGCACATAGATCCACTTCTGTTCAAGAACCAAAGAGGTGACCCTCCTGCAACACCCCACACATATTCCTCCTCAACATACACTATGATCCCTAGTGTTCCAACTATCTCTAAGGACTCCCTGTCGAACCCTAGTTGGTTGTATTAGGACAACTACCCCCACCTTTACCCCATCCTAAAATTCATAGACACTTGACACCATGTTTCACTCATTCAACTGTAGTAAAAACCAATGAGGTACACCAAAACTCTTGACATTTTCATCCTCAAATAATTTTACATCATCCAAAAGTTCCCAAAACTCATCAATAACCTTTATATCTCCTCAATTCCAAACATGGATGACGATACCTATCGGGATCTATTCCTCAATTTCCATTCTACTTTTTTGGTAATTATTGATAGCCACTACTTTAAATTTGGAGTATGATCTAATGATCTATATTTTTGTGGTGTTTGGCATAGAGCATCTGATTTTTACCCATGTATTTTCCACATCAATGTTATTCCCCACCTTACAGCTAGATCCCAGAAAACCAAATTCAAAATGCCTATAGCAACCCTTCATTTTATTACATTAAATTTAAATCTTTTTAAATATAAACAACATAGTAGCTTTAGATGTCGAGGAAAAAATAGTTTAGTTGTTTTGGAATATTAGGACCATATATAATTATTACATAATAAAACATGAATATTATTTAATGTCTTATTATATAGCTACTTAGGGGCCATCACATTCTCTTCAGTACAATTAACCACATGAGGATGTAAATCAAAGAAAGCGGTTAGCTAAAATCCGAATAAGAGGATAAAAAGAACATGAATTAGTATAACATGTGGTGAGATTAATCATTATCATCATAACATAAGAATATAATCATAATCATGAGAGGAAGAATTAAATACTGGAATATGGTTTTATATCCACACATCTATACCCACATTTTAAATAAAATGTGGGTATATGTGGTTGTTTTGACCTATACCCACTATTTTGTTATAACTGTGGGTATACTAACACCAATTTAATTTTTCTATCAGGCTCGTCATCTTTATTTTTCATTTCCTCCCCCATGTCTCCCTCCATCCCTAGCTTTTCTGCCCTCTCCTACCCTCTCCGACCTCCACCACCCACCCTCACATCCACCACCCAGCCCCCACCTCCCTCCCTCCAGCTTCTTCCCCCCACGGTCATTGTGGACCCCACCTATCGTCCCCTACCTTCAACTATAGAACCTTCTGTCTACCTCTTCCTTAACCACCCAGCCCTTGCCTCAGCCTTTGTGACAGCCTCCGCCTCATCCTAATTTCAGTATCCTCCACCTCTTCCCCATTAGATCTAGTTAAAAAGGATCCCTATGTATAGATTCATCCATCTTCTCTATGGATATCTAGGGTTCTTTTGTTCTAGTTTGGGGTTTAAGGATTTATTCTCTATTCTCTTCTACTAATTCTAATTCCATTTCAACCAATTATTATGTATATTTTATCCAAAACCTAGGGATGTATTTTTATAATTATCTCATGGTTATTGATTTTAAGGTGTGTTGATTGTTTTATTGGTCCTCATCTTATCATATCCAATTGATTTGTATCACATCTATTTGTATTGAGGTGTGTTTTCTCCATTCTTGACCCTTTACATTTAAAACAGGTTGTATTTAATTTCAAACATATGATTTTAATATATTATTACCATTAATAATTTTTTAAAATAAAATTTCAGAAAATAATCTTATTTTCACTAGATCTTATAGATTCTAATAGGTTTTATTTTATTATTTTTTATTTAAATTTGTTTTAATTTTCTTATACACATGTATAGTTTTTTAAAATTTCCTTTTGACTCATTAAATTTGGTTTCTTAACACATGATGGGTGTTTCGGTTTCAAAAAAAATTAATTTTTCATAATTACAGTCATGTTTCTGTCTAGGATTATTAAATATTGTATTTTTAATTCTTGGATTTTTATATAATTTTTCATTTAAATTAAATTTATTAATTTAGATTTTACCAATTTTTTCAGTTTTATATTAACTATTATAAATGTGTTTATATGTAATTTAGTTTTTATTTATTTTAAAATTTTCATGTCAATGCTTTGAACTGTGTTGGTTTATAAAATTAATTTCATGATTTGATACTTTCAAAGAGTTAACAAGTTCTTATTGTCACTTTACAGAAGTGTATTGGATCATACTAGGATTATTTATTTATTTTTCTTGATGTTTGTATGAAATATGGATTATCATGTGAGGGATAACTCATTGAAGAGATGAGTTGTGTTATTATAAGTTCTTGAATATTCATGTTACTTATATTTTTTTATTCTCATCACTATATGTTTGGTTCGGGGAGCCTGGGAAATTGGATTAGAAAACCTATAACCAACTAGGTTCTTTATACTTATCGAGTGGTTCTCCCTAACAAGTGAAAAATTATAAAGAGTACCACCATTAGACTAGTGATTTTTTTGTTTCTCCATCATGTTATATGAGGGATTATCCCAATCTAGTGAAGCTAATTCACTATGTATCTGTGGCCTTATATTTCTTATATCCACTCAGATGACGTTATCTAATTTTACTTATTTATTTTATGTATTGTACATTATTTACAATGACTTCCTTCACTTTGTTTAGTGAATGACGTCACACTATTTATTCTATATTTTATTCTCTATTACTTAATCTTCTAATAAATAATTATTTGCATCTCATAAAATTAGTCTCACTACTTTTTTAAATATCTGATAACCATGTTGTCGAATGTTTTACAAGTAAATTATTCAAAAAGTATTTTTAAAGTTATTTTCATGATATTATTTGGTTTTCAATGGAAATTTAATGTTTTATTTAAAAATGTTCCTTCATGAGTTTATCTAGTATATTAGTGTTGTTTTTTAAATAATGTAGTTTAATTATAGATTATAAAATATAGATTTTAATTAGGTGTTTTGATTTTCTTAAATGATAAAATGGACCTAATTTTTTAATCATTATTTCAAACTTTAGTAAAAGTGTTTTATGATTAATGATTATGTATGGGGTGTAGGTAGTATTAATCTTGAGAATTTGTATGCTCACGCCTATATAAATTTTATGTTCTTCTCATCTACAAGGGGATTTATCCATTTCTAACAAATTTATTCTAGATTCATCTCGTATGGGTATAGTTTGGAGGCATGATGGAGTCTATTTGTTATGTGGAAAATAGTAGTTAGGTATTGTCCCTTTTTTGTTTATTCTATACTGTGTATTTATTACTCACATTTTCCTTCTTATATATCAATACCATCCCCTTGTTTACCTCATCTATTTTATATTAGAAATTTTATAAATGTTTATATATGTAATTGTTACTTGTTTCTTATGTTTCATATGTCGAAATTATTTATTTGATTTGAATGAACATTTGAATTATAAATGGGCTATGCCAGATTCTAGTCATATTTTATTTCTATATTTTATTAACATAATTAGGTGGTACTATTCCTATGAGCTTATATTTAATTACTTAGTGATTTTCTATAGACCACGGTGATTGAGATCTTGCTTTAGATTATATCACGGGTAGGCTTAGGTGCCAGTTTGAAGCATGTCCCTAGTTGGTGCATGAAGGAAATCATTTTTGTCAACCAATGTTATATATTTTCACTATATAGAATATATTTAAGATAACTCTTGTAATTTCTAAATGTTCTCATTATTTACTTGACCATGGACCCAGTCTACTATTTTCCCTTAGGATAAGTTTACCACATTGCAATAGATCATGTCTATTATTATAATGTAAATCAATTTTTATATAGTTCTCATATTTATGGTTTTTTCTATAGGTTAATTATTTATCTTTAGTGACCTTGGGTCTTATTGGACTTTACAAGAAAACTATTCCATGTAGAATGAAAAAAACAAACCAAACTTGTACCTATCCAAACAGAACTGACATGCATAAACCCATGCTTACATAAAATCAATTAAGTATAAGCAAACATTATTTAATTGATTCAATTCAAATCAACATATCTTAATCTAGAATGGATAGAATAAAACAATATAAAAAAATTATTGAAACATTTTTATAAAAATTTACAAACTAACTAACCCTTAATAGAATAAATTAAAATTGCATTAACCAAAATAGATATGAATGATCAAAATCAAGAAAATATATTTCAAATTGAGAAAAGTTGAATGAAACTAAATTGAACCAAGTAAAAATTATCTAACATGAACTAATCTGATATTACAAATTATGAATCAAATTAGACCAAATATAATGAATTCAATCCAATATGACAACAACTGATCTGAACTAATCCAAACCAACCCAATATTGAGTCAAATAGAACCCAAATTAATGATATTATACTTGCTAATTTAAATATAAACAAGATACAATAAATATAATAAAATTTTCCCAAACTAACTTGTATTGAAAAAAATCATACTATGTAGAAACTCGACCCAAACTGATAATATACCATTAATAGGAAGAGTAATTCTTAATTAATAGGAATATACTATTTGAGAACATCATTTTGATACATGGATATGTTTCCACCTTTCTTGGGGGAAAATGATATAACCTATAGAGCTTTGTGGATCTTATATCTTGGGCGGTGACTTGATTAATCAAAGGAGACATGTATGTTTTAGTGTAGTTTTTACTTTATTTTCTACATCACATCATCCACTTAGGAATTTTACTACTTTCTAAGGATTGAGGGAAATTATATTCTATGAAAGGGGATAGAAGGGAACTATAGGAGGCTATGTAGTTATCTTTTCCAGGGAGGTAGATTGGCATAGTTGAGGGACTAATAGTGTGTTTCATTTTTTGTCTTCTTTTATAGTGTTTCTTCTATTTATCTTATTTTCATTCAGCATAGACGTCTAACATAAGGAAAGGTTATTCAAAAAAATTATTTATTTTAAATGATTTTTTAATTTATTTTTGTGGTTGAAATCATTCATATGATGTGATTTTAAAACTGGAGCTCCTGAGAGATTTCCAAAGAAAACTGACTTTGAATGATCAAAATATCTATCAAAATCATGGCTCTAACCCGCTGCACCCAACAAACGTTCAGTAAATTTTACCTAAATGATCAAACCATCTTGTGGGCATGGATTACCACATGGTCCTCCATGTTGGTGGATCACCATCATAAAATTTATTCGATGCAATGTGATCAAAAGTATAATCATGCATTACATTGGCCACATTTTCTCAGTGAGACAAGTAGAATCAAGCATATTGAATAAATATGTTCCCCTTAATATATTAGAGAATTTCTCACATGATTTTTTGATTCTTAAATAATGAAAATAGTCCTCTAATTTGGATCTAAATTTCAGTAATTATGTTATTCATATTAAAAGCATTAAAAATAAGAGCCCATATGTAAATCTTATGAATATTGAGCTTCAAACTGAAAAATTAAGATATTTCTCCTTTCTCGTGTCCATGTTATCATCTACTATCTATATTTATTCTCCTTTGATTAGATAACAATTATCAAAAAATAAGTCACACACTTTCCACATCCCTAATATCAACTTCATCTGGTTGAGATTATTTCCCTTCAGATTTTCCAAAAAGATTAGGCTTCAACTCACTAATTATTTTAATAGTCAAAATAATAATTAGTATGTCATAAATTCCTGACAAAACTATCATGGAAATATCCAAATGAAATAAATTCTGTTGCAAAAAAATGTTCATAATTTCTTGGGAAAAACTCTATCTCCTTCATTAAGTCATTGAAATTGTAATTCCACTCTCATGGAACATTCATTGAACCATAATGGATCTCTTTGAACCTACAAAAAACATCCATTTATAATGATATATAAAACTAGCTAGCTACTTTATGTAAATATGATCATTTAGGTCACCCTGAAGAATTTTTTCCCCATACAACAACTCAAGATGATGTCCTTCCAATGAAACTGTACATGAAAATTTCTAAATAGTTATATGTTTAATGACATGAGAAATTGACTTTTAGAAATCAACACATTCCATCAGTTGAAAATATATTACAACTATCTATTAATTGAAGATTCATTTATCATTTAATTCTTCTAGGATTTGATAAACCCATTTTTCTTATTTGGTATTCCTTCAATGTAGGTCTCTCATTTAGATCCATTAATTCAGACACAAGAAGGGAATCTATTACATAAACCATGGTTAATAACCACTAATTTGATTCTTCTTAACATTGTGGATTTTTTTGGGATTACCTTCATCTATTGTAAGCAAATAGTAATAATCAATTTCTTACCAATACACTCATTTCCTCCACCTAATCATTCTCAGTATTTTCATCTATGTTGGTGATCCTTCCAATATAAAAATTTTCGAGTATTTTCAACCAAATATTTTTTTCATGATTCCATATTCCATGATAATTATCATACTTTGGGCCTCAAAACATTACTAGATTTTTTCCACCATATAGTAATCAATCAAGATATATCAGCTCTTCATGTATTATGTGGTATCTAGATCTTTTGGGACATCAGTAAAATTGAGATTCCTATCTAGTTAAATCATATATTTCGATGACAATTTTCTATCAACCAAATTTTCCACTTGGATCTAGTTTATTGATAGAATATCCTAATTAAATATTAAATTCTAAATTCTGAATTCCTATTACCTTATGAGAGTTTCTTTCCAAGAGAGAAAATATATATTCTTTATCACTATATTCAGAAATGTTATATGTTAAAAACATATAATCCATCATGTATAACTCCATGGAATCATTATATACATAGGTAAATGCACTAAAAATATTTATATGGATGAATCAAATCTTTCTTCTATAGAAATAGTTCATTTAATGTCATGGCCAATTTGTGATGAGAGACTATAATGGATTATATAAGTCTCATTGTTCACTACTTTAACACACACAAAAACATGTAGACCCACTCTTGAATCCTCATTCTTCATTCCTCCTATACTAGAATCTAGTTCGACATTTCTATATTTCTATCATGTTCCAATGTACATGTAATAACTATTTCTAAACTAATGAAATTTCTCCAATATAGCCCCTATTACAATTTTCATGCTACTCCCAAATATTTTGTAACCATAAGAATCTTCCATTTCATTTGACCAATATTTCTATAATGTCCCGTTACTATATGATGATTTCACTAATCTCATTTTTGTAATTGATTAATTTCAAACAAACTTTGCATGTTTTATCATTAATAATGGCCATAAATTAGAGTGATCTTCCTTGATAACGCAAGAGATCTATCCCAAATAATTTTTTTTGAACCAAATATAACTTATCATTGTATTGTGGACTATGGTTGTCTAAATTTGTAGGGTTGGTGTAGCCTGATCTGATTTGGATGAATTTTTGGCTGATTTCTTGTGGCTCATACCACACAATTCATTAGATCCCAATATAATTCAGGTTTCACCCATCACATCATAATATTTACATGAATTATATAATTTTAGGTGCACCAATCACATCATAACATTTAAATTATCACAAATTCATCATAAAAAAATATATCAATCATGTACATAGAATAACCAATGAAAATAAATGGGTTTCATTTCATCAATCATAAATTCATGAATAATCAATAGAGTTTCCAAAGGGAATAAAATACTGGGTATCAATCTTAATTAAAGGATAAACAGTGTCCAAAGAAGTAAAATATTTTTTTAGAATGAATATTTATTTTGGGAGAAACATTTAATTTTTTATAAAACTATATTACAAACATGTATATCACATAAAAGATAATATAATTATGTAAAAATTATATTTCTGAAATGTTAATTGAATAAGAATACCTATTTTAATTTTATAATAGATTTTATGACACATTCAAATATTAATTATGGTCTCATAAAATTTTATTATAATAATATGCCAAAATAATATTAATTTAAGATTATATTGTGTAAAAATAAATTTTATATTAAATATGAAATTATAAATAAATATTTACAACTCATAAAATTACTAAATTATAATTTACCATTTTTAAGAGATTTATTTATTTATTTCATTTTATAAATATATAATATCTTCATTTATAAGATATCCAAATTTTATTAATACTATCAATGTTGATGTTACAATTATATTGGATAGTTTACTATTCCCAATTGTAAAATTACTATTACAATGTCAATGTTAATATTCAATTTTTCAAGGTTCCCTATTTTCTTTAAAACCGCTTATTTCATTTATTCTTCGATTTTATGGTTTTTTTATAGTTATGTAATTTTATGTGATTTATTCTATATTACATTATTATAAGATGGAAATTTTCATTGATAAAAGTTTCAGTAGTTACATTCTTCCCTCATTTAGAAATTTCACCCTCAATTTTTTTACCTACAAAGGTGAGGGTATGTATCATTCGCTGCCTCTTTCGGTTCCCAAGATGCTTATTCATTCTTAGGAATCCTCCAAAACACTTTGACAAGGTGGGTTTTCTTGTTTTCTAGAACATTATCTCTCCTGTCCAGAGTCTTTACTGCTTTCTCCTCAAAAGAGAAATCATCTTTCAGCTATACCACCTCTAGATTCAATACATGTGAGGAATTTTCTATGTACATTCTTAGGAGGGATACATGGAACACATAATGAATTTGAGCCATACTTAGTGGAAGTGGAGGATGATATGACACTGCTCCTATGAGAACAAGAATCTCAATGTGGTGAATGTACCATGGGCTATGTTTTCCTTTCTTTCCAAAATGCATGAATCTTTTCCATGGTGTTTATTTGAAGGAAGACTTTTTCTATAATGTCAAAATCCATATCTGTTTGACAGTTGTTAGCATAATTTTTTTTTCAAATTCTGAGAACCTTTGATATATTTCTGGATGGATTTAACCTCTTTTATAAATTCTTACACAAGATCACATCCATGTATCATTCAATTTCCATCTTATTCTCAATAGGTTCAGGTTCTATATCTCTTTTCATATAGAACTTCTTATAGAGAAATCATAATACTAGAGTGGAATCTATTGTTTTATGAGAACTCGACCAATGGAAGATATTTATCCCATCACCCATTTAATTCAATTGAGTATTCTCTTAGGATATATTTGAGCGTATGAATAGTCTTTTCATGTTGGCCTTTAGTTTGATGGTGATAAGCCATGTTGAAATTCAATTTAGAACTCATGATATGTTGCATAATTCTCTAGAATTTTGATTTGGACTGTGGATCATGATAAAATAAAATTTGAAGTTATACCCCATACATCATCACATCTTCATTAACTTTTAACGTGTAATGTTGTTCAAGTGATAAATATTCCCTAATAGTGATAAAGTGGTCTGTATTGTGATCGCTAAATATGCCGCACTTCTCACCAAAGAGGTATTGATACCAAATTTTCAAGGAAAAAAATCCTAGCAGCTAATACTATATCATGTGTCAGGTAGTTCTTATCATGGATCATTAATTGTTGTGAGGAATAGGCTATCACTGTATCATTGTGCATGACTAAAAAACACATGATTTTTTTAAGCATCACTATATATCACAAAACATTCTCCTATTATTAGTATATGAGTAGAGTTTATTTATTTTCTTATTCATTATCCCCTTGAAGATTTCATCGCATTCCTCCATATGTACATACATTACCCCTTTCATTGAGAGCATAGTAATTGGTATTGACAATCATGTTATATTTTTCCCAAAACATCGATTACAGGTTTCTATTCCATGAAAACTATTGATTTACATGAGACTAGAGGGTCTGATCCATTCCTCAATTGGCTTTGTTTTTGAGGGGTTCATAGAAATTCCCTCACTTATGATCACATGTATCAAGAATTTTAAATATTTCATCCAAAAGTCACACTTTATAAACAAGGAATACACCTTCTTTTACTTTTATTTCACAAAAATAAGACATAGATGTTTTTTATGTTCCTTATTTAACTTCTAGTAGATGAGAATATCATTAGGAAACACTAAAAGTGTTTTTAAGGTAATATCTAAAGTTTCTTATCATCAAATCCATGAATATTTTAGAATCATTAGTATGTGTGAAGGCCATCGCCAAAAACAATTAGTTCTCATACCATCTACAGAAGGTTGTCTTATGAATAAATTCCTTCCTCACCTTTATCGAAAGATATCCATTTAGAAGATCCACCTTTGAGAAGTACTAAGCTCTTCATAACTGATTGATCAATTCATCAATCCTTGGGAGAAAGTATGTGTTCTTTATGGTGATATTGGTGAGCTCCCGGTGGTTGATATGAAACTACATCGATCCATCCTTATTCTTTATAGAGATCACTCAGGCACCCCAAGGAGATGCAGTAGAGAATATGAACCCTTTGCCTAGATTGTCTTGCAACTAATTATTTAACTACTCCAATTCCATCAGGGCCATCCTGTAGGGGCATTTTGTGATAGAGGTGGATCAGAGTATGATTACTATTTAGAACTATACCTCATGATCCAAGGTAATTCTGGGAAACATTTTGGGAAATAAATCACTGTATTCACACATAATGGAAATTTCCCAAAGGCTGACACCTTTCTTTGAATCAACCATTTGAATAAGGTGTGCTTCTTCACAAGGAATCAACACCCACACCATTTTAGTATTTTCCAAAGGACATTCATGATATTCCTTTCATTTTTATAAGATCATGATATGGTTTGAATTAGAAAAGATATTTATTTTTCCCAATAGTTCACATTTTCTCTAAATAACAAAATCCAATCCATCCCCAGTATTTCTTCATATTCCACTATGGAATGTATCCCAATATTTGTTGGCAGAATATTCCTACAAAGACCAATTGGAGAAGATTCCAACAATTTTGTTTCTATGATCTCCCCACGAGGTGTTCTTACGGATATATCTACTTCAAGGATTCAAGGATTTTATTAAATACTTTTCGAAAAGGAATGGGTAAACCCAAAATCAAATAAGTCTTTTTCCATTCTTTAGTGAATAGGAAGTATACATTGTGCGACTTCTTTATCTTGTTCAACTCCAGCAGTAGTGATGGCATAAGACTTCCTGTGTTCCTTTCGATTTTGGGGCTAGTGATGCTGATTACCCATGAGGACTCGATGTTTAGTGTGCTGGCTTTCATAATTCCCTTGCTCCCTAAAGTTGTATAATTGGATCATGGTTGGTACTCTCCTTTCGTATATTGTACCATCCAGCTTCTTTACGTTTATTTTAAATTCATGGGATTGGTGTAATTTTCTCTTACAGTTATATAATTTCCCCATCCATTTTACATAGTTCCCATGATTCTTCTTCCAACATTTTTGACATGTGGGTGGTTTGTATTTATTTTTCCTTTTTTATTAGATACCCAAATTTAAAACTCCGGCTTTCATTTCTTATCACCCTAGCCATGGGATCATTCTCCAAACTCCATCTCCACTTTGATAGAACATCAAACAACTTTTTTATACCTCCCAATGTCTCAAATTTCTAGATCCTTTCAATGTATGTGCTTATAATCCACTAAATAATATATCAATTTTTATATCATTATTGATAGAAACACAAAAATCATTCCTTTATAGCCTTCTGAAATTTTCATTATTGGCTTTCAAACATTTACCATCATTTTTCTTTAGAAATATGATTAATATCTACGTATTTTTACAAAGCTTTTGAGGGAAATACTTATTAAGAGACAATATCTTAATGTATTCCAAATCCATATCTTATTTTTATTCATTTGACATGGTGTTCTTAGTCAAATACTACCATTGATCTGCCTCTCCATATAAATAGTTCTCATAAAGATTCACCTTCTCTGTCTAAGAATATATATGAACATAAAATATCTTCTCCATTGAGTTAACCCAATGTTCCTTGACTAGTGGATTGGAATATCCCTTATACATCCATGGTCATTTCTGCATAGATACCCTTCATAGCTAGTTTCTCCCTTTTTGGTGAAGGAATTCATTCCACATTATTCAAATTATTGTTCATAACCAAAGACAACTGTGTGAGACTCAATATGAATGTTTTAACTCCACAACCAAGGGCAGTGGGGATATCATTTGGGTAATCAATGAATTGTACCTCACATGTCTTTTTGGCATCATTTCTCATACATCCCACCAATTTCTAAAATAAAAAAGGTTTGAACAAAACATTAGTAATCAATTCCTGAATAGATAATTTATTACTTTTTGAAATTAAGTCTAAAGGCATAAATTATGGGATCACTATGTTTAGAATTTTCAAAAACAAATATTCTTTAGTGATTAAATATACTCAGTCTCATACTATGAGACTTCAATAATGTTCTATAATCCTAATACCCAAATTAAAAAAACCATGCTTGAATACCAAAGATAGTGAAACTATTTCTCCTTACATTAATGTTACATAATTTTAAACATAAAAAACATAGTATTTTTACATATTAGAGATCAAATTGTTTAGTTTCTATGGAAAATTAGGAACATACATTACTTTTACATAATAAAACATAACAATTATTTAATTCCTTCTTCTCTAGCTTCTTAATGGTCATTATAATCTCTTTAGTTTTACTATTCACCTGAGGATATTCATCGAAGGAAGGGGTGAGATAAAAGCCCTGTAATTGGAAACACAAGAACATGAATCGATATAACATGGGGTGAGCATAATCATTATCATAATTAAATAGGAATAGTATCATAATAATGGGAAGAAACATTAAATAATGCATGGAATGCTCAAATGGATAAATTTGAAACAACATGTCTTAGTTGTAAATTACCATTCTTATTTCATATTATCCCATGATATTCATCACATTAACCAATTAATTGGAGATGTATATACTCCCATGAGAACATGTTACTTCCTAAAATATACATGTTATATATAATTATGGATGCACTCATCACATCATAACATTTAGATTATCTTGCATGCCACATAGAATGTATCTCAATATTGGAAATAAAATTACCCACGTAAAGAAATTGGTTTCATTTAATAAATCGCACATTTAGGAATAAATATTTGAGTTCCCAAAGAGAGTAAAATTCGTTGTATCAGCCATGAGTGAAAGTGGAACAATCTCAAGATAAGTAAAAGATTTTTATTTAAAAAGAGTAGTTGTTTAGGAAAAATCAATGAATTTGTTGTAAAATCATTTTGGAAACATCAATATCCATGAAAATATAAGATAATGATAAAGAAATTATAAGTATGGAATACAAAAGGAATATCCATACTGAAAATGGTTTGTAATAGAAAAAATGCAAATAAATGGAGTTGCATTCTACAATTCTACTTAACTTAATTCCATCACAGTTTCATTGCTTTTGCGGCGCTTGAATAATAATCATACGTTTTTTAAAACACTAATATGGAAATGAATTATGGTAATTCAATAAAAATATTTATCAATTTTAATATTTGGATTGTATTTCATAATTTTAATTGATGAAATTGAAGTGTTTTCATATCATGTTTTACATAATATTTATCAGTTTTGCAATAATTTTTCTATTTTACTAAATGTAATTTATACTATTTGTAAAATTAATGAATGAATAATATATTAAATTTAATTAAATATTAATACATTTTATACAATTTACACTATCCATCAATTAATGTGTTTATGACAATTTTCTTGGAAGCATCTCTGTTGGTGGTGAACTGACCTTTAATAGGACGTTGTCGAAAGAGTGGGAAAGGGAAAAAACAAATTTATATTTTTCATAAAAATTATAACTAATATAGATTAACATTGTTGATGTCATTTTAAATTACTATATAATAAAAAAAATTAATATTTTTAAGGGAGAGGGTAAGAGAATATTAGTGAAGAATAAAAGAGGGAATAATTATTATATAGTTACTCTCTCCAACGTCTAGATTCTCTTATATGACACTATAAATCCAAGGTGATTGGAGATGGATTGCTCCAGCACATCCCTATGTATTATAAGGGTCTTTAGGAGGATTATTTGGGAAGATATTACACTTTGTAATGTTTTTAGAGGAATGGTTTTCCTAGGGGATAGAGAGGGGTTATTTATAATTAAGGAGGGGGTATTTTTATAATAAAATAATTTATCAATGGTAAAACATTTAGTAGTGAATTTTTTTAATTATAAATAATATATTAATATAATATATAATGATTTTAATACTGTAAATACCATTTATAATTCTAATTCCTTAAAAAATTGAAATGGAAGTTTGATAGACACAGAAATTAATACTTTAAGAAATCACTATTGACTTTAGGTTTGGAAAGTTCTTACTAGTTTTGGAAATTGGGTTTATGGGTTTTTAATGAACCATTTATGAAAATAAATATACTATCTTTGAAACTAAAGTTCATGAATGTATTGTTTCTCCATTACATCATGAATGATGTAATTTAATATATAAGGTTTATATGAAAAACTTTATTTTTACTATTCACTCATAAACTAAAGTATTCCATAAAGTTTCCAAAAATGGAAAATTTTGACATGTTAATTTCTAAAATAAACACTATTTAAAAAAAAATATTTTTCTAAAGATGAGGAATTTAATTTTTAATTTAAAATATCTTTTATTTGAAAATATAAAAATTTTAATATTACAACTGATTTATGAATTTTTCAACAATTAACTAAGGTGTCAAAAAAATTATATTATAAATATAAGACATGAAATTATAAAATTAAGAAATTGTTTTTTGATAATAAATTTTATAAAAATTATAAAATTGTAAATAAATATTTTATGACTTAAAAAATACTAATACCTAACATTCGATTTCAAAATATTTATTTACTTATTACATGATTGAAATATATTATATTTTCATTCCTATGACACCCAAATTTTATTTATGATTTCAAAGTGGAGGTTACAATTCTATTGCATGGTTTACTATTCCTAATGGCCACAGTACTATTCTAGTATCCACGTTACAATTCCCTTTGTGTAGGTTTCATAATATTTAGAAATACCAATTATTTCTTTTATTCCTCATTTTTAGGGTTTGTATTGTGATATCTATGTCATTTATTCTATATGAAATAATTATAAGGGAATATTCATTGATAATATTTTGGGTGGTTACAACATATCTAAATGATGATTTCTATGGATTCCCACACTGAGCATTATCCATGGATTATAAAGTCAAAATAACTCTGAGTTGCATCACTTTGAACTCTCCATAGGCAATTGATGCATGCCTCATCTGCTTAAGCTAAGTTTCATAGAAGCATTAGCCAGTTGGATTTATTCACCATTAATAATATCATGGGATTAAATTACATTATCATGGTATTATAGTTTCCTTATACTGAAAAACACTTGCATAAATAATGTGATCTATGCTAATGGGTGAATATTTTTTCACCCATTTATTATGTCACCTGATTTTTTTTAATCTTCCCTTCCATTCACCTCCCTTGGTATAATAGACCCCACTGACGTCCTCTTTTTGCACTAGATGAACCTAATAAAAAAAGATGGTTACATCTATTAATGGGATCTAGAATACTTTTCAGATGGTTTAGAGGCACTTGGAGATCAGGTTGATAACCCTCCACTTTTTCCTGTCACATCACCTCTGGACCATCACCTCCAACAGCTTCCACCACCCACCCCACTACTCCATGCATCATATAATATCTAGTAGATCTCTAGGATTTTCACCTTTGAATGCTAGAATATTTTTGTCAACCTACAAATCACCTTTATATTCCCTATGATGATCTAGCTGATATCACTACCTCTCCCCCAACATCATCCACCATAGTTGGTCAGCCTCCACTGGAGTCTTCCTTCCCTTCATCATCCACAACTCCTACCATAGCCACTAACAAATTTATGCTTCCATCTGATTTGATTGACCCAACTTCCCAGAAAAACAATCTGGTAGAGAAAACTCATAGGGGAAGGGGCCCAACAAAAACCACATCCACTGAGCTTCCATTCATTGATCCAACTGCCAGATTGATGGCCACACTAAGGATCTCTATCACACCACCACCTATAACTGAGATAACTTCCAACACCATATAACCAACTTGGGTATTTGATACCCCATCCCCTTCGTCCATTACAAATATTGACCAAGGTGTTTGTCTACATCCACCCTCAATCAAAGAGTGAAATTTTTATGTGATACTTGATGGTTTTGATAATGGTTTGCATACCCTATTCCACTCCCCCATTTTTTTAGGCTACCTAGGTACTCATTTTTTAACCATATATTTCCCCA
Organism: Viscum album; assembly: GCA_963277665.1. Classification (NCBI taxonomy): domain Eukaryota; kingdom Viridiplantae; phylum Streptophyta; class Magnoliopsida; order Santalales; family Viscaceae; genus Viscum; species Viscum album. Next base: position 1,102,417,553 of record OY728157.1, read on the forward strand.
ATCATTGTTGTATCATTTAAATTATTATATATATGTGATACTATGTTTTTATTATTTTACATGGATTATTTTTTCCATTCATTTTATTTTTATTTTATCCTTGTATAAATCTTTGACCTATTCTTTGGTCATTGATGCTCCTATGTCATCACTATCATCCCTTGATCTATTGATGACTCATAATCTGGATGATTTCAACTTATATCTTGAGGATCTATCAATAGATATTTGTGATCATCAGACCTCACCACCATTATAAGAATAGAATATTTTTCATTTGAACGTGGTCCATGCTCGGTACAATCCTATGGTGGTTAATATCACCATGTGTACACAAGAACTCGATCACACTGCCACCAATTCTTATATGAGATAGAGAACATCAGAGAAAATTGATTAACATAGTGATTAATTATTTTGTACATTTTTCTGGATGATGAACACTTTGTTAACACTTTATGGGAGGTAACCCAACATTCATTTGTTTTCCTCTTTTTTGTACATTTGATTTTTCTTTTTTCCTTTTGTAGATTTCTCTTTTTTTGTCATAGGACAATTTGAAAATTATTTTAGAACACATATTTGAATTTATAAAGGTTCCATTTCTTTTCTATTCAATATGTGATCATTTACATCTTACTACTTTCCAAATGTTTAAACCCTGTTGAAAGATGTTTTTTCTAGTGATGGAATTTTATTTCGATCCAATTATGAAAGTATCCCAATTAAAAAATAAATATTGATTGGGTTTTCCCATGTAATTGTACTCATTACAGAGATCTCTTGATTCCATAGAATCACTTTTCAAAATTCCTATTACATTTGTCTACACATTATCTCTAATATCATTCACACATTACATTCCATGATAGTGTAGACACAATCTCATTTTTAGTTTAGGGGAGTCTTTATTTATCTGCAATAATGATACACTGTGATTATTTTCAATTATAATTTATCTTGGAGAAATTTTTCATTGGAAGCATGATTTAAACATTCAAACTAATTGTACCCATTTTAAAAAAAATAAAAAATTATATTTTAAATAATATAAAAACCATTTTTTTATATTATTTATATTTTTAGAATGATTGCTCAGTTTTTTAATTTTATTTACATTCAATGTCTTTTAAAATTTCTCTTGATTGAATTATTACTTGATTTTATACCCTTAGTGATTTTCTTTTTTTCTTATTTACTCCCATTCCGAAGAGGATTCTAATCATAAAATTTTATATTCATTTCTGAGAAAATATTGTCAGTGACACCTAAGATATATAAAACAATCAGAAATTGAATTGAGATCTTATTGAGGGTATGACTAAACGAATAAAATTGTAGTATAATTGTAGCAATATTTGTTGAGAAACATTTTCTTGAGTCAGATGACACATTTTTACCGTTATTTATCTTCGAGTTTCAAATAAATATTATCTTATGATAAAACTATTCCAATTAAATTATCTTCTTCTACCTTTATCATTGTTTTATGCATGATTATCCTTTAAACATGTATGGGGGAATTTTCATCTGGCGAACACAGTATTTTTTGAATGGGGACATGTATTGTCGTGATTACAAGACTTCTTTTTTATTATCCATGCGTAATTTTAGGTACTTAATGCATATTTTGTTCATTTAAAAAATAAAAAATGAAAAAAAAGATGATTATGTTATGTATGAATAAGATAAAAAATCACCTTTCCTAGACTGATGAATCCCCTGAAGGTTAATGTGTTATTAGGGTATGAACGTGACATCTATATTAAACATGAATTTCTAAAAAAAATTAAATAAAATAATTGGGTAATATTTTTTGACACATTCTTATACACTTATGGATCTAGTTTGAGGTGTTTGGAACATGGACACAGTTTGATCATGATGGAACCAAATCACTGTACTATTTTTTCATATCAAGCATTAAAATTTATATCATTTGTTCCTTTTGATAATGATTTTCACCTTTTACCCACCATCCCTCAGACTTAGAGTCGTTTGAACACTTTTTCTGAAGATCTTATGAATAATATTATAATTCTCTTTATGAAGTTGAGTTGGTGGAACCAATGTTAAACGTCAGTTAGGAACATCTATTTCGATTTTCATATTAACTCAACTTTTATTTGACCCTAAGTGATGATGGAAAATTTATTATGGTGTAAATAGTAAAAAGGTTATAAAATTTCATAAATATATTTGAGATTCAAATTAGATGATTGAGAATTTAAATAAAGAACTAATCTATGAGACATGATTAATTTTCTATACAAATTTGATTCTAACTTCAGAATTTTTATGCATAGCCTTAGTTTTATTTTTTTAGTTTTAATAATTGTTTCTTATTTTAAGGGAAATAATGTCTTTTTTAATCAATGTTAGGATTATTTTATTCTTGAGGACAATCAATTGTTCAATTGTAGGGGAATTTCAAAAGATGAATTGGTATTTACATTTTTCAGTAATTTAATTTAGTATTATCCATGTTTTAATCGATAATTCACTAGGTATGTATTGATTATTACAGATAATATGTTATCAAGATGATAATAGAAAATAAGATGAACAACGGAAAAAAATATTGTTAAACAACCTCATATTGGATTACATGAATTGTAAGCATCATTCACTATATGTTACAATCCGAGAAAAAGATCATGAAGTAATTTCAAGAAATGAATTGGTTATAAAAAATTAATATCCAATACACTCCATGTAATTTTCGAATTTCAATTCCGGATTAGATTATCCATCTGATGGAATTCACACATCGTGAAAACCATTTACATAATTTAAGATGAGTTGAACTTCTAAATCACAAAGATTTAGGCCAATATTTTTTATATTCCCACAAATCACTAAGAAAATATTGAATTGAGATTACACAACATGATAAGTTTAAACATTAGGTAAAATTAAAATTATTTACTCTCAATGGGTGTACAAAGAATATTCCATTGGCTCTTCTTGACTTTTCTCTAATTTTTCTCTAAATCTCTCAATTTTTCATTCATATATTCTCTCCAAACACTTTTGTATATATTTATTGCTGCCTTTTCAATTAAATCCATGTGCTGTTGAATTGTATGAAACTCATTCATCACCATCAATGGTTTCAACTTTCATTTACCATTGTCATTTTCTTACAACTGCTGCTACACCATTCATTATTTTTGCTATGTTATTTCAAGTAAGTGATTGACTAATTTATTTTTTGATATGGTTTTGAAAATTTTCACTCATAATTCCCTAATTTTAATTTAAAATATCTCAATTTTTTCATAATATACAATGAATTCTAATATTGTTTTCTTCAATATCAATTATTACCATCAAGAGAGGCTAAACCTCTTAGGGTATGGGTTGAGAGTATGGGTGTTCTATACATAATTATTATATAAAATCATAATGTGGAATCCCTAAGGAAAAAAATCAGTCAATATAATTTTTTTATTTAACTATTTTAAGAAAAGTAGACCATATAATGTTTACATAAATAAACCAAGCCTGATTGGAATACAGTGGGATATGATCATTAACCTATCATATTTCCTACTATAGAAGATTGGATTTAGGAATATTTGTTTTTAGATATACTTTGACAATGGGATATTTTAATCTTAGATAGATCTAATTTATTTGACCACAAGTAGTAGGTGGTCATTGCACTACTTCATATCCTAAGATTATAACAATCCAAAGATAGGATCAAGATAATCATTTTACCTGAAACCCAGAAATCGATCTGGATCCCTACCCTCTCCATGAATTATACACCAAACCCAATAGCTTTAATAAATCCCAAACCCAGCCCATATTTTCAGGACTCCAACACAATGGGTTCAAAGTTAGGTTTCTTTACATTCAATAAGTATTCCCTGTGGGATCTACCTTATAATTCCATAATACTTTATCATATTCGAAAAGGTAGTCTGGGATAAATATAAATTCTAATCTGATGAAAGACTCAGTAAATTAAATGACATTTGAAGGTGGTACAATAAGAAATAATTTTCATATAATTTAATATCCATGTATCTGTTTCTCATGAATGGGAATTTTATCACATAGAAAAATATATGTTGGAAATATTTTTACACAACTTAAAAAGAAATTTTGAAAAATAGATTGACATATCAACTTTCAGAACAAAAATAGACTTTCTAAGTAGGCCAATTATCACTGAGTCTTGTTTACATATATTTATATAATTTCATAATATTTCCAAGTAATCATAAATAAAATTTATTATCGTTATATAGATTAAGTTTTCTTAAATATATAGTAGGAAATTCCGTTTAAAAAATACATATTTCAGACTAAAAACATTAAATAAATTATTCCAAAATTTAGAACATGATAGAGATAAATAATTATATTAATGGCTTCCAAAAAAATTGCATATATTTTTCTTACCTTTCCAATGCAATAAGAATAACCCAATTTTGGTTCTATGTCTTAATATATATAAAAAATATAAGCATATAGACTGTAGAATATCGACTACGTGGTAAATAAATCATCTATGTGAATTTCAATTTTGATAATAATTAAAAAGTTGAAAAAAAACATTCCTAAATGATATTTAACAGTACCAAATGACTTATTTGTCTAAGGAACTCAATATGAATGTTGAAAAACATGTTTCAGGCAATAAAATAAATAAAAAGATATTTTAAGAAAAAAAACAATATATAATCCAATATAAGTGCCCTTTAATCTAAACAGAATACAAAATATCAAGAACCTTAAATGAAATAAAACATGCATAAATATTTTTAATTATAAAAAAATATATTGATTCAAGGATCTAGTATATAAGAATTATAAATATTGTCCACATTACATTGCTGAAAATGCATTGAGCAGTCATAATCATTAATTAAATCTAGGAATATTCTCAAGTGCATATTCAGATCTTTCACAGGGAGTATATACTTTAAACATTTATGATCGGTATATATGTCACACCTTTCCACATAATGATAATACCTCTGTATCATTAATGCAATGATTATCGATGCTAAATCCAAATCACAAGTCTATAATTTTGGTTTATGATCATTTAATTTTTTTTATGTATTCTCCATTAATATATTGTTAATTATAATAACTCATTATATGTACCCCTCTTCAGTGTATCATTGTATTTCACAAACCCTTCTGCATTTCATGGTAGTGGGAGTATTGGTGTGACAACCAAACTTATTTTTAGCTCCTTGAAATTTTCTTCACATTCATTAGTCCAAAGAATCTTAACACAGATTTGAGTTAGATTGGTTATGGCATTAGTTAACAATGAGATATTATTTAAAAATCAATGATAATATCTAGCCTATCAAATAAAAATACAGATCCCAATCCTAATGGTGAGTATTGGAAAAGGTTCAATAAGTTTTGTCTCTAAAAGATCAACTGATATATACTCTCTTGATATTATATGATGAAAAAATTGAAACATTCAATATCCAAAATTCTCACTACGTAAATTTTACATACTGATTCTTATATCTTAGGGTATTAAGTAAAATCGTAAAGTTACCTAAATTATAATCATTTCTCTTGGAATATATAAGAATATATTTAATAAATACTACTATAATCTAAAAAATAATACATACAAAGACATTATTCATTAAATCTATGATGTTATTTAGTGCATTAGTAAAACCAAATGTCATCAAAATAAAATCATATTGTATATACCCAGTATAGAAGGATTTATTGGGTAAGTATTCACCCTTTTACCTCAATAAATTCTATCTAGATCAAAGATAAAAATATGAGAATTATTTACCTCCATTAATTTATCAAACAATAATAAATACATGGCAGAAAATACATATTCTTGATTGTTATCCTGTTATGTTGTAGATAAATAATGAATTTTCACATTGACAGATATTTTTTCTTAACAAAAAGAAGTGGTGAACCCATCGTGATACACATGTCTAGCTAAATACATTATCAAGAGTTTACAATATTTTCTTCTTTAATTCTGGAAACTCAATCAAGGTTATTCCATATGGAGTCTTTGAAATAGATGTTGCACTAGGTATGAGTTCAATTGAAAACTAAACTTTATGTTTTCATGGAAGACTATGATTTTTTTTGGAAATATACCAACAAGATCCCATACATTAAGAATATCATTGGTGTATATTTATTCCCCAACCATATAAGAGGATTATATGTATATAATTGATTTTTGATATTTGATCATCATACCATTTAGAGTTAATGAGACATGAATGGTGAACATTTCCACAAACATTTATCAGGTAAGATTTAAAAACATGATATGATATCATTATACCATTGAGTGTTTTCACTAAAAATTCAACATCTAATCACTGATGTGGTATTGTGATTCCCATAAAATTAGCCAGATAAAAAATAATCGTAATATGTAGAATCAAATAAATATTAGATTTCATAATGTCGATTTAATTTATACCTTTCACCACATTATTATCATTCTCCAAATTGATAATATTTACTGTATGATATTTTCCTCTATCTTAGGGATTAAGAGGTTTTCAACAACAATCCTAATTATTAACCCCCAAATTCAAGCACAATTTAAAATACTTCAAATTCTCATTGTATTTGAAACACTAGAGTGTCATTTGTGAAATCTATGTATCTTCCCCATTCAAATCCTTAGTTTACTTATTAATATCACTTTTTCATTTGATTACTCGATGAAATTTATTTCCACACATAAATAATTTACAATTCCCATTACGAAAAAATTTTACATGGTTAATTGAACCCTTCTAGAATTAAGAAAGACTCATCATCTTGCCTACATGTTTTTATTACTATTATTTCTTTTAAATTAAATATTTATTTTCCTTCCAAACCCCATAAATTAATGAATGGATATGATCTCCATCTATACCTTGATAGAAAATCAAAAAAATCATAACTACTACAGTCTTTTATTGATAATTCCCTTTGAAGAGTTGGTTTTATAAAACTAAAGAATAAAAAAATATTTCTTTCAAGTTGGATGATAATAAGTTATATATTCCTTAAAAGTATTATAATATTTTACTCATTATTATTAATGGATTCATTATCCTTTAACTTAACATCCAAAAATTCCTTCTCCGTTTTCATATGAATAAACCACATGACAATGAAAAACATTACTGGGTGTCTAATTCATTGTACTTTTTTTACAATATAGGATGAATTATATTTAGCCACAGTCATCCATTGTTAAATTACACTCATACCCTTAATACTGGTTCATAATGAAAATATTAATTAACCAAAGCACATCCATTTGGTGTGTCTATCCAAGTGTTTAGTCTTAGTCCCACTCATCATGCACCAATGATAATAAAGTTAATACCCCATCTAACCCATTTAGATTTATTACCCCTATTTTCATCTAAGCCAAATCTATATCTACTTTCTAGTTTCTAGAAAGGGATATACATTATATGAAAACCATAATTTGTTATTTACAATATAATAGAGTGATATATTATACCTATGGATATCCTAAGGGTTCTCACTAAATGTGAATCATCATTTAAAAAAAATTAAAGCCTACTCTAGCACCAATGGAGGAATCAAAAACTTATAATATATAAATAATACACCATATGAAATGAATATTAATTTAATATCATTATGATCTACACCTGAACTGTAAAGGTTTAGTGTCTTTGTAATGAAAGATATATAAATAATTGGTAAATAAAAATATATATAAACTTCTACATATCTCTTTACAACTATAACCATTATTAGACATATCATAATTGAAACCTTTCTTCATATATAGGTGAAAAGTAAAAATAATAAGCAGTGAAATTATATGATCAGTTTGGGTAAAAAAGGGTGATATTATTGATAATGTAAGAATAAATTTAGAATTATAGTATTATAACTTGATATTATTATTTCAAAACCATATGAAACAATTCATTGATCATAATCAAGATATATAGAGAAATAATAACAGTTTATATGACACGAATCATAAAGTAATCAGATAATATAATCCATAAGAGTATGAAATTCACATAATATCATGACATAAAAAAGATTCCTTGAGTGTCTCATTATAAAAATAACAGAAATATTATACCAATTCTACCCATCAGGATATTAGTTGCATGTTATTCTTGGGATAACTACTTCTATTCCAACCTAGGGCTTGGGATATCCTCTTGTATACCCTTTATGAGTTTGACCTAACCACATGTGTACCCTATTTTAGGCCTACGATAAACTTTCATGCACTTTTTAATACTATAAAACATAAAAATTTACCCAATACATTGGAGGAATATAATGGACTCACCCATCACATTATTATAACACATTCATTCTTATTCCACAAGATCATGCAAACATTTCTCATTTCATCATAGCTTATCCTGAAGAAAATAAAATGGAACTCGCCAATATTTCATAATCATTATTATAATTCATACTGAGAAATAATTATTATGGTATTCATAGGATCCAATCCTTAGTGAACAAATAATTAATAATGAAAAATTCCTTTAAATGATCACAAAAACATTTCTTGAGGAAAATAACCTATTCATTTTGAAATCACCTATTTAAATATAAAAATTCTATACTGGTAAAGAAAATTAAATTCTTTGAAAAAAATAAATAAACATGAAAAATAATTTTCTAGGAATATCATATTAATTAAAATAATAAAATCCATCCATGTAGTATATGATAAAATAAAGACTTTCTTCACACCATTGGTAAAATATACCACATTCCGAAAATAATAAAGAAGAATAAATTGAAATCATTTTATACAAATTAAAAAACTACTCTGAATAACATTTATCAACCATTGGATAAAAGTAAAAAATCTTTATATCAATTTTAAGAAAATATGAACATATATTTAAAAGATTCCAGACTAATGATGGAAAAAAAGTTTATTTTTTCTTAAAAACATTTCATTCAGTCTCTTGAGTACATAAAGAAATTATAATGAATAAAAATATAATATATATATATATATATAATCATAGAATAAAAAATATCATGGTATTTTTTATATACATCATATAATATCATAATTGTAAATTTAATTTTAGACAACTTTACTAGAAAATGGGATGGTAACTTATATCCCTTACCTAATGTATCACTTGCTTCAAAAGCACTCCAACTGCATGTATAATAATTTTCAATTTGTAATAATTATAAATAATTTCTATATTCATAATTATAATATCATATAGGATCCACTAATAATATTTTAACACTTATTTATTAATAATTACTTATTAAAATTTTAATTTTTATGTGTCAACTATTTCATTTTTCATTAATGTTCTAGTTCTAATGTTATGGTGATTCTACATTGATAATGTTCTTATCATGTCCAAAATATTAATAATGATATAAATATCACATATATTAATTATATTAAATTTTATAACATCCCATAAAATGTAGATATATAAAAATGAATTACACTGTTCGTGGCGAGTGTAGTTCGTACGTAAGCATAAACATTTTTTTATATTTTACAAAAATTAGGAAAGAAAGATAAAATATTTTATATTTCCAGAATAATAAATATAATATATATTTATTAAATACATTAATGAGATTAGATGATGGAAAATGAATCATATTGCTACATAGAGTTCGTAGTCCACTACTATGCAATAGTCATAAATTCATTTTTCATTTGATGGAAAGCAGATGGAAATGGTTTTTATATCATTATAGTAACATATCATTAATTTAATGACACTATATTAAACATTTTATTATGGTTATTATAGGTTTTGAGAAGGTTTAAAAACAAATAAAATAGAAATATCTCAGTTGAAACTTAAACATCTTCTTCTAGAGACATCTTTTGGCATATACCTCAAGCCTTGAAATATTGGTGTTAGGAGAATACTTGGGGGATAATAATAATATAAGGAATATGTAAATTTATTAAATTTGTTCCTTCTAGATAAATAATAATTAATTATTTTTACAATGTAGGAGATCATGAGCCCCTATTTAAGTGACGGATAAGAAAGACATGGAATTACTAAATATATTTAAATACGATAAATTCCAATCTCAAGTATAATGCTTCAATGTTTCAAAGTATTATATGGTTATATAAGATAATCTAGAAATACCTAAATCCAATTATGCATTTTTATGTGGAAATATTTTTCTAATCTCTTGGTTTATCTCCCTAGTAAACTCTTTTTGACCTCAATCATTGTAAAATATTTTAATATTTTCACTATTAATTTTGAAAAAAATTAACGGCATATTTATTTCAAAATTTGGACATGATGATTAAAAATGAGGAATTCATTTTACTAAATTAAACATCAATATGTGATAGAAATTAATTTTAAAACAATCGGGTGAAAAATTGATAAGTTATTTTTATAAAAATTCATTTTTAAGCATAAAACTGAATTACATTATTTCATTTCCTAGAAAAGACTATAAAATACATTTTAAGATAATTTTGTGATTTTCTAATCCATAAATTCAATTAAAAAATTAATAAATAATCATCTATTTAATTTATTATGATAAAATCATTTTGCTTATATAGAAATAATTTTCTAAAATATGACCTTTTTACCATTAAATGATTGTATCACCATTATTAACCATTATATAACCAATGTATGAATTTTTATTCATTTATTCACATATATTAGAAATATATTTTATTGAAATTATTTTTTAGTAGCTATCAATATAAATTTTATTGACCAAATTACATAAAATTTTTAAAAATATATTTCATGAAAAAATAGGCCTTTTAATCAAATAAAGATTTCTGTTAATGATTAATGGATATTACTTATGAATTAACAAATAAATTTAAATTTATAACAAATATATATATATTAAAATTTTCTTAATCCTGTTAATATTCTTCAATTCAACAGCAAGGTTAAAACGGTTTACTATATCGTAGGTTCACTTTTACTCGGGGTTGTGTGTAAAGAAACCTATCAAATACTAAATGTTCATTTCAAAAAAAATACATATAAAATCTTGGAATGTTAAACCACTATTTCATTATTTAATAAAAAAAGTATTGATGTTTCCATTTCATGTTTTTATATTTTTCCATTATAATATCAATTCCCATTTTGTGATGCTTTAAAATTGTAATAGATGAAGGTTAATGTTTTGGAAGATTCAACGTGGGGCTATAATTCTGTTTCTATATTTTTTTCTTACACTCCACATTTCATATTTTAAATTTAATTTCATTTAAAGGTTTAAATATGTTGAAGTCTCTTAAGTCAAAGGTATTCAATGTACACATTTCTTCTCATTAAGATGGATTTTCGAATTGATTCATAAATGTTTTTTACAACCACGTTACAAAATTATTTACAAACATTCCATTTTATAGTTTCATATCCTCTTTCATCTAGAAATAAAAAAATCTCACACCTTTAGATTTATGTTTTATGTATTATCATCTTCATTATCTCTTGAATTTTTAGTTTATTCATCACATTTTTCATAAGGTTTATATTCTCTACTATTATTCATCTCTCCACCGACAATATTTTTCATTTTTAAGTTATTTAATTCCATTTTTATATTCTCTATCACTTCTATAATTTTTATATTTTTATTTCATTGATTAAATTAACTATATAGGTTTCAATATAAGGCACCTCTGTCTTGATTTTATTACGCTCATCTACTTTTACTCCCTTATGGTATTTCTCCAATACATGTACATTAAAATTAGGGAGCTCCAAGTCATCCTTAGTACATTAAAGTACAGTTTATTCATATTCCTCAAAGGCATGGAAATAATTAACCATGTCTAAATTTTCAAAACAATTAGGAGTGACACTCCAATCTTATTCAATAATATCGTAAAAATAATTTAAAATAAAATCATCCCAAGATTTGTTTTGGGTTAAATCATTGACTCAGGGGTGAGTGCCTATTGATGTTAGATCCCAGTAGATGGAGGCTAGTAGTCAGATCCTCCATCATTTCTTCAAATTAGACTAATAGTGGGACTTCTTCTTCCTTTTTAAAAAATAGGTAATAATATGATCATTATTCAAACTTGTAGATGGGAAGATCTCATTGAATTTAATTATCTACCCAGTATCTCCAAAACTAATCTAAATGTTTTCCCATATTCCTTTTAGAACTCATGAATTCATCTTTACTCTACAGGTATTCACGGTAATCCTAAATTTTATCATGGATATGGTTTTGTAGTTAATGGTCTTGGAGTAGATCCTCAACTTCTTTAATGTCATCAGTAGAATTGGGCATCTCTAGTGGTTCTTTTTCCTTTCCATTTTGTCTTTGAAAATCATCCTTGGCTTGATTGAGAATGATCATTAGTTCTTGAAGTGAGATAACCATGTTATTTCCATTCACCATATGTTTGTATAGATCAATTTTTTCATTTATCTTTCTATGTAGGATATATTTTATATCATTTTGACACACTTGTTGTTGAACCTGAGAGTAATTGTTCCATGTATTAAATAAATGGACGTTGAAAAGATAATCAAAAACTATGTTTTTTATTGTTTCCTTTTAAACAAAAACTTAAAAATTATCTACTATGAAATAGAAAATGATAAAAAAAATTAACTGATTGGGTCCACACTAATGGTGTCAGTTTTGATGCACATATATTATAGGGCATAGAAGAAATAATTTGGTTTTTTAGTGCATCACAAATGATATCCAGGGACATCTCACTTGAGGTGAATTATCAGTTTTTTCACATACATAATCTAATTCATCAAAACAACTTGTTTTTGTTTTTTTATGTTTTCTGAAAATAGTAGAATTTCAAATACATGAAATATGAAAATTAAAACTAAAACTTACATGGAATGATAGAATGTGATCATAAAAGAATTAACTCAGCCTTTATGGTATGGTTTATAGGTTTTATCATTCTCATTTTTGGTATTTAAATATATTTTTATAGTTTATTCTTGATATCACACTATTGGATGACTATTATTTTATTTTGTGGTGTGAAATATTGAATGGATTTAGAAATATTTATTTCACATCCTCATATAATCATGATCAATGGCACACCTTAATAAAGATTGTGAAACCTTCCAGGACCTAACTTCATTATATGTATTTGAATCCCCTATACAGATGAACATCATGTCATGAAGATATTATGATTAGTGAAAGAGAAAAAATACATAAAAAATATAAAATAGATTGAGTTTAGTCTCTGAGTGGGTAATCACCACACATCTGAACTTCAATCTTTCTCACCACAAACATAACTAAACATAAGAATTTAAGTATATAATTAATTAGAGAAACCACATACTTTTCTATGGCCAATATTCAGGTTATACATTATTATTATTGCTAACATGTTATGGTCGATATAAGATAAATAAAAGGAAAAGAAAATAATATAATGGAAATAAAAATAAAATAAGTGGATAGGAGAGAGGGATGGAAGAAAATATAATAAAAATTAAAGAAAATAAAAGATATATAACATATATAGGGAATGTAAAAATTAATAGGATGGAGAAAAAAGTAAAAATAAAAACAAACCAAAGGAGAGGGAAAATGACAACATGTGACCTCCAGGGTGACGCTACCTCGTGGTGGTGGAGAACACCCTTTTGGATGAGGCAAGCCTCTCATTTTATAGCCAATAAGGGAGGTTTCCCTTAGATCATTCTTAAAATAAGTTTGGATCTTACTTCATAATCATTCTAAGAAACTCTCAATGGAGGATTTTGAACAAACCGAGTCATTCATACGTTTAAATGTTTCTTCATAGACCATCGGCTTTCTCACTGTAGCACCATCCTTCTCCCAATGTAGTAATGCATGAGGATGTGAAAAATCTTGTGGATGTGGTAGAGTGATTCATGAGAATCATTGAATGGGATTTAGTAATGGTATAGCTCAACAGTGGGGCATCAGATCTTTCGTTAACCATTGGGCCCTCATATTTTTAGAGGATGCTCGAATTGATCTTCGCTGGGGTCATTCAAGGCTATGGAAGTTATACATAGAGATCAATGGTGGTAGTAGAGAATATATCTAGGGTTCGATCATTATATGGATACAAGATGGAGTTCTCTAATAAGTTTCAATGGATGGCTGGTTCTCTTGAGGGAGACGAGTAGTAAAGTGTGGAGGAGTGGTGTTTGCCAGCAACACACACACATGATTGATATAGAATATTATCATTCTGCTAAAATAATTTATCAGTATGAAAAAATATCATCCCACTTCCAAAAATAACACATAGGTTGTGACTATTAAAATATGTTTTCATAGATCTCACCACGAAATGATGTCACATAGGAGATGGAGGACCCCTGCCCACTTCTAGGAACCACAAAAAAAAGTGACACTCTCCTTCCATCGTTATTGGGATAGTTTCCCTTATTCTAGTGTTGCATGGATACAACCACTCTATAAATGTTCCTACATATTTCACCACTTTGGTCCCCTACATGGGTGTGACACCCCTTTGTATCCTATGACTTGAGCAGGACCTCATAGAGCTACCCTGACTGATTTCCCCTTATGGAATGTCTTAGAGGAAGGGTGGCCCAAGTTTATGGGCTACCTCAAGATCAAAATAATATTTTGGTACTGTAACGTAAATAAAGTTAGGAAAATTTCAAATAAAAATCAAAATATTTATAAAAAATTCATATATAAGATCCAAATACTTAATCAAATTTCATTTATTATTTTAAAACCATTTTCATTCAATAAATTAAAAGTTCCTACATTTAAGTAAAACATTATAAATATTGGTAATTTATATTTAAACCACGAAAAATAATTATAATTTGTTTAAAATTATTCATGAAATAATAATATGTCCAGGTACCATGATAAGATATATCCACAATGAAATATCACTCACTATAAAAAGATAAGTTATATAGATGAAGTGTTCCCCATAAAACTCAAGACAAAGATGTTGGGATAAATCCTAAAATGGGATCTATAGATATCCCACCAGTAGTGAGGATATGAAATAATGACTCACACTCCTTTCTAATAGTAATTAATTAAGAGTTGATTAAAAATTATCATACCTATAATCATCTCACAACTTTTTAGGTTATAAGACTATAAATCATTCAGTTTTTAGTAGCCCTGACCACTGACTCCATGAGAATGAAGTTGGAATCCAAGTAGTGGTGGTGGAATTTGATCATAAAATCATTCACAACCAAAATATCCTCCCTAATGTCCTTCTACTAATCTCTTTCAAGCACTATCTCCCTAGGGGGGAAACCCTGTCCAATCATGGGATATACTTGGTTTGGGTTTTTCCTCTTCTTGGAATTCCATCCACTGTTTCCAAACCCTTCTCAGTATATATGTATAGGAAATCACTTTCCTTGTGACCAGGTAGTCATATTCAGAGAATCTCACTTCTCAACAAAACCCTTGTACACTACCCTTTCTCCGAGCCATATGTCCATGTGCCTGAGCCTAAGCATGGTTACACCACGTGTTCCTAGACTCTTGTTGTCTACTTACCCCTATAGATGAAATAGCCATGGGATTCTAATTGGAATCATTAGTTTCATGAAATACCTCATATAAAAAACTCTCAATCACTATCACCTTCTATGCCACTCCAGTATATGTGGGAGTTCAAAGGGGTACCACACTGGAATATATGTCTCTTCGAAGACCCTATTCAAACAATCATTCATTTAATTAACCATCTTAATTGTGATCTATGGAGTACTAAATAAGGTCGGTGAACCTCACATCATACAGGGAAACTTTCATACCTCCCTTCTACAACTCCAGAAGCTCCTAAATCTAATATTATCATAAGTTTGAAAGGTAGTACTTTTCACAAGACTACTACTGAAAGTTGATTCATTATAGTGTCAAATCATCTTCTGTCTGCATGACTAGACTCAACTAGCCCACAGTTTCTCTATGGAAGAGACAAGTGGCTAGTGAAACCATCTAATTGTAAGCGTTGGTGTCCTAAGAACCAACTATTTTGTACTTTGATTACAATAATGTTCACTTATTATATATTGTTCTTTGTTCTGCATGACTATAATATAATAATGTCCTAGAATATTTTATGCATTGATAAGGCCATGGCAGATCCCCGCTATGATGAGAACCTTGAAATGATATAACAATATTCTTAAATAAAGTTCAATGGTTGGATGACGTACTATTATAGGACACATGGTATACACACCGTCATGTGTGAGTACTCGTAAGAAGATGAGACTCTCTCTCATGGAGTTCGCACTTGGTAATATCCAAGATGGGAGATTATAAGAACAGACCCGCCAGTAGAAATTCGGCATGTCTTGGTGTCATCAGGCATTTCTATCTATGAGTGTGTGTAATGGTCCTTAGACTAGAAGATTATCATTAACTCATGTCATGACTCACGCACTTAGATTTACTGACAAAAACCGTCATGCAGACAGTTGGCGGGAAGTAGGGTACTTTGGGTGTGTCATGAGTGACATGTTGTTAATGGATAAGTTGAGGAAAGATTTGTCCCTTCCATCTATGGATGTTTATATCTCGGCCCTTTGATTGAAATTGAACTGTTGCATTAAATTCCATGGCCATGGTGTGAACGACGAGTTTATTTCTGGTAGTCAAAGAATGATAGATCAAGCATATAGGTTTATGACACTGCTATGAAACCTGCTTGATGAAATATCAACACAAAGGGATTAAATTATATAGTAAGCGTTCGTATGAGGTGATACGTCAATGCAGAGTCAACTTATTTCTCTTGGGTGCCTTTACACGTTGCTAAACAGTAATCTTGGACATTAGGCAAGCTCTCCTAATGCCAACGAGAAAGAGGCCTATAGGGTCACACACTAAGTGTATTCGAGTATCACAAGTAGAATAATTATTATTCCCGTATGTGGTTTAATAATTATTCAAGAAATCCTAAATAGTTTTAATGATGGAGAAAGATGGAAATGAAAAACAATATATACATGCCGTGTATTAAAGATTACACGTTGTGTACTTTTTCATGTAAAACAAGTACACACCGTGTATTAATAAATACACGCGTGTAGTTTTCTTTATGAAAAGGAAATAAATAAATGAAAACAAGATATACACGCCATGTACATTGAATGTACACACTGTATAGTTTTCAATGAAAAAACAAGTACAAGCCGTGTATTTATTAATACACACCGTGTAGTTTTTCTAGTCGGGATTTTGAGGATGTAATATTGTTTTAAATGATATTTATTATAATCAGCATGGGCGCATGTCAAGGAATTAATTATTCGACATGGGAGTTTTAAATTAGATTCAATGAAATAAATAAAACGTTTAATGCGTTTATTTAGTGTCATAACTCTACAACCTCAAACCTGATTATAAATATCCTCACAACACCAACTCTTTTCCTACACACAAGAGAATCGTTGTGAATAAAAATTCTGGAGAATTATTTCAAGGATAAAAGAACCTCTTCCTCCAAGAACGCTCTCAAGAATGAGAGAGATCCTCTTCCATCGGATCAAGACGATCTAAGGCGGACAACACAATCAAAGGATTCTCCATGCTAGCACCCGGATAATCCTTTGGCGACGTCTAGAGATACGAGGTACACATGTGGATCACTGCTAGAGGGAGTCTACACATGGCTTCTATGAAGCAATGACAGATCACATCAACAACGTGATCAATAACATCAACAAAAAAAGAACACCCAAAAGTTATTTCATTATAATAAATTAAATTAATTATAATCAACCTATAACGATCCTTGTTTGTGGTTCCGGGACAAACCTTCTTCTTTGTCTTTTTCAATGATTTGATCCGTGGAGATTGGCATTTATCATCATATTGATCCCGGATTGATCATTGCTAATGACAAAAATCCAAGTGGACACATCCACCCACGCGCTTCCGCTACGTCCGAACCTTCAAATGGTATCAGAGCGAGGTTACAATGTTGATTATAGTTATTTAATTTTCGTTGATAATTTACACATTTATATTTGATTCAATTAAAAATAAATCATTTTATAAATATGAATAAACGAGATCTATTCTTCCTATCTCATTTCAAGATTCATATCACAGAAGCGGCCTTTTAATTTTAATTTTGATTAAAATAAAAATGAGGAACTCATTCGGAGGAGCTACTCTTTCTGACTGTACAACACGGGATTACACAACGTGTACTTAAAACTACATGCTGTGTACTTAGGTTCAATGAACCAGCACTGTTCCGCTAAACCACGTCGTGTGAATTGAATATTCCTAAGTATTAATCACGCCGTGTTGACCAGAATTGAACGGTGCGTGGAAACCGGAATACACGGCGTGTATGTTGGAGCAACACGCCGTGTAGTCAGTTTCTGCCCAGGTGAAACCGTGTAGAAGGATAAGCCATGTACTGCGTACACGAGATCGCCAGGTCGGTTAAGGCGTAACAAGGAAGTACATACCGTGTAAGATTTATCACCACGCCGTGTACTCCAAAATTTCCAAAGTAAAGAAAACACGCCAAAGCCCCCAACGTGTACTTTGGATAAAGGGTGAAAATAAATACTCCCCATGTAATTATAAACTAAACGCCGTGTACTTTCCAGAAATTGAATTTCACCAGGGTTCCTCCAATGTACAAAGTCCCATACAAGGAATATGGATGAGAAGAATCTAATGTAAATTCAGAAAGGAATTTAAGATAATGAATTAATTAATTATAAGATCAAAATTAATTAAATTCCAAAGTGACTTAACTTAAATGAAAGAACGGTTAAATGAATTTGAATTCTAGATATACGTAAACTTTGTTGCATGCTATGGATGATCATGATCTGGAGCAAATACCCTTTGTATGTGTATGGTTTTATTTAAATTTATTTAATTTAAATTTGTTGGCCTGCGAGCCTTATTCTAATAAAATATAGGTCCTGCATGCCCATGGGTTCTTTAATGTAAACCCATGTAATGGAGGATCTCCCATGCCAGATGAGACAGTTCAAATCCCGAAGTCGAGGAGAAACAGACACAAGAAGATAAAAAGGTGGACAGGTGGGAGCTGCAAAACATGAACCATCAGGTTCAAGTTGTTTTCCCTAGGTCAGGGTTAGATTATCAAAACCGATAGATAAACTAACCAAATAGAAGCTCATGATCATGCCATCTTATTTTATTTCTATCTGATTGCATGGTTTATTTATTATGTATGTGTTATCGCGATCAAATAATTAATAAAATGAACAAGCATGCAAAGATGGAATAAAATAAAAACCGGACTATGCGTAAACATTATCAGAACATGGTTAATCACTTATGCAAGCATCACTTAATATTAACAAGCATGTGATAATGTGAAAACTATGCATAAAGGACTAAAATCCCTCAATACCATATTAAGTTACACCAAGCCTTCCGTTACCTAATTAAGGGAAAGACTCAGTAAAACTATGTGTTTAACAAACCCTTGTTGAGAAACATACTTTTTATAAAGGAAGCCTTTATAAAAGGTTTTGGGTTGACTTAACCATATTACATCAAGAGAAGTAGCCCTTTCTAGACTAGGTGTAATATTGGAGGCAAGATTTGAGGAATTCCATGTTAGGATTTCAAGATTGTGGAATTCACTCAACAGATCAAGGAACTGTAAGCTCACCGTTGGCAAAGATCTGCCTACCTAAATACCTTCAAATAGCTTGACCAATCCTTGTTGGGGTTATGCGATGGGTAATATGGATCCTTTCCACTAGAATGTCAAAGCAGCTAGAAATTATGAGTTCAATGGTGAGGTCCATTGGGACTAGATAAAATAGTGGGAGAATTAATTAATTCATTCATTATTTCTCATAAATTGTAATCAAGAAAGTACTAAATAATCATCTCTTTTAAAATTGTAGAATCAAGATGACAAACTCATCAACAACATTTTCTCTACGATCAATACTGGATAAAGAAAATATCCTCACTGGCAGTAACTTTCAGGAATGGTTTAGGTGCTTTCGAGTTATCCTACACCATGAATGAATGTTTTACGTGCTGGAGTCCTCGCTTCCTGATTCTCCTACCCCAGGGGAGAGTGATGAATATTTCCTGGTCTATGATCAACATTTGAACGATGCTCTCAACGTTCAATGTTTGATTCTATCATCGATGTCTAGTGAGCTCATGAAGTCTCATGATGTCATGGATGCCTATAGCATGCTTGAGAACCTTCGTGGTCTATACCAGGAGAGAGCAAGACAGCAAAGTTTTTAGATCTCCAAGGCTCTATTTCAGAGCAAGCTTGGAGAGGGTGCCACAGCTGGGCCTCATGTAGTCAAGCCCATTGGATACATTTAGTGATTGGAGGTTCTAGGGTTTAAAATCCCTGAAGAACTGGGTACCGATCTCATTCTTGCATCACTCCCCCAGAGCTTCTCAAACATTGTTGTGAACTTCAACATGAAAAACATTGAGAAGTCTCTATCTGATCTTATTATCCTTATTCCCCAAGTGGATAATGACATGAAGTGTGAAAATCCTTCTATCCTCATGGAGAACAAAAGGAAAGAGAAGGAAAATAGATTTAATCCCAAAGCTTCTTCAAGGCCTTCCAAGAAAAGGGAGATCAAAGGGGAGGCAAAGGAATATGATGCTGTTTGATTTGCATGTGGCAAGAAGGGCCACTGGAAGAAAAACTGCACCTAGCCAAGGAAGAAAGGGTAATATTCAGGTGCGTTTGTTATCGAATGCAATCAATATGTTTCTACTAATTGGGTATTAGATACTTCTTATGGTTCTCATATCTGTATCCAAATAAAGGAACCAAGTAGATTAAGGAAGATTGATCAGGGGGAGGTAGATCTACGAGCAGCCAATGGAGCCAGACTTGCTATTGTAGGTGTCGGGGACTACCACCTCACATTACCTATGGGGATGGTCTTGGTTATGAAAGGATTTTATTATGTACCCTCTATAACCAAAAACATTATTTCAGTATCCAGATTAGATACTGATGGATTCATCTTCAGGTTTGGAAGTGTATGTTTTTATTTTTTTAAAGATAGCATTTATGTTGGTAGGGAACATTTATATAACGGACTTTATGTGTTAGACTACACAAACCAAGTAATGGAAATCAATAACAAAGTTAATTCACATGACTCATACCACACCCAACTTTGGCATCACTGTCTAGGTCATGTCAATGAGAAATGTTTGACAAAATTACAACATGATGGGTATTTATATTCTTTCGAACTAAAACCACTTGGTGTATGTCATGTGTGTCCACTAAGAAAAATGACCAAAGCACCATTTAGTGGGAAAGGTGAAAAGGCTATAGAGCTTCTAGAATTAGTTCACACAGATGTGTGTGGACCATTTCCAGTTGAAGAAAGGGGTGGGTTGTCATACTTCATAACTTTTACTGATGATTTTAGTAGATATGTATATATCTACTTAATGAGGTATAAGTCAGATTCTTTTGATCGGTTCAAAGAATACAAGAATGATGTTGAGAACCGGCTTGGTAAGAATATTGAGAAACTCTGCTCAGACAGAGGAGGATAATATCTTAATCAGGATTTCATTGATTTCTTACGAGAGTTTGGGATTCTATCTCAACTCACTAATCCATACACACCGCAGTGGAATGGTGTAAGTGAAAGGAGGAACCACACCCTGTTGGACATGGTAAGATCAATAATGAGTCAGGTGAGTCTTCCATTATCCTTTTGGGGATATGCATTACAAAAGGCAGTGCACATACTAAACCAAGTACCAACTAAATCGATAAATGGTATTCCATATGAGTTATGGAGTCGACGCAAATCCATGTTATCGAATTTAATTGTGTGGGGTAGTGAAGCATTTGTTATGGCCTCTTCAAGTAACAAACTTTCACCCCGAGGCACAATGTGTATCTTTATAGGATATCCCAAAGAAACTATGGGATATTACCTATACAACCCCTCAGAAAAAAATTGTTACAGTGGCAAGACATGCCATATTCCTTGAGAGGGAGCACATCTCCAAAAGAGATAGTGGGAGCGAGATAGACTTCGATGAAGTCCAGGATCAAGATACACAAGAGTTGGTACAAGAACAGATT
Source organism: Viscum album (assembly GCA_963277665.1). Lineage (NCBI taxonomy): Eukaryota > Viridiplantae > Streptophyta > Magnoliopsida > Santalales > Viscaceae > Viscum > Viscum album. The sequence continues at coordinate 1,102,439,643 of OY728157.1, forward strand.
CCACAATGCCCTGTCAAAGAACAATCTGTTCCAGATACACAAGAACTGCGTAGAAGCACGAGAGAGGTGAGATAACCAGAACGAAATGGTTTTCATTTCACAGAGGATAATGACTCATTATTGGTGGACAATGATGATCCTGTTACCTACAAGGAAGCAGTTGAAGGCACAGACGTTTCTAAGTGGAAAGAAGCCCTGAATTTTGAAATGGATTCCATGTACCAAAACCAATTTTGGATTTTGGTAGATCCTCCAGTTGATGTAAATCCTATTGGTAATAAATGGGTATTCAAGAAGAAATTGGACATGGAGGGGAAAGTCAGCACCTACAAGGAACGAATGGTTGCAAAAGGTTTTAGACAGCGTCAAGGAATTAACTATGATGAAACTTTTTCACCGGTTGAGATCCTATTGGCCATTTCTTCTTACCATGACTTTGAAATTTCGAAAATGGAAGTCAAAACAGCATTCCTTCATGGGAAACTCCGGGAAGATGTCTACATGACATAACATAAAGGGTTTGTGAATCTAAAGGATTCCAACAAGGTATGGAAGTTGCAGAAATCCATTTATGGATTAAATCCAGCATCAAGGTCATGGAACATTCATTTTGATGAAGGTGTAATGGAATTTGGCTTTGTTAAGAATGAATGTGATCCTTGAGCCTACAAGAGGTTTAGGGGAAGTGCAGTCGTTTTCCTAATAGTATATGTTGATGACATATTAATAATTGGAAACAAAGTACCTGTCTTACAGTCAATTAAGGCATGGTTGCATAAATGCTTCTCCATGAAAGACTTGGGTGAGGCAGCATATATTCTTGGGATCAAGATCCATCATGATAGATCCAAGAGAATGCTAGGCCAGAGTCTAAGTACATACATTGACAAGATACTGAAGAGATTTAGTATGGAATAGTCCAAGAGGATATTGTTGCCAGTGTCACATGACATTCATCATTCCAAGAAAATGTGTCCTCAGACACATGAGGAAAGAAAAATAATGGCATGGATCCCTTACGCATCCGCGATTGGGTCAGTCATGTATGATATGCTATGTATGAGGCTAGATATTCCTTATGCGTTAAGTGTGGTAGGAAGATATCAAGCTGATCCAAAAGACCGCCATTGGATGGAAGTCAAGACTATCCTTAAGTATCTGAGGCGTACTAAGGATATGTTCCTAGTTTATGGAAGAGATGGGGAACTAGTCATCAGAGGACATGTAGATTCTAGTTTCCAGACTAATCAAGATGACATGAAGTCGCAGACAGGATACATATTCAGTTTGAATGGAGGTGCAGTGAGCTGGAAGAGCTCAAAGCAAAGTGTGGTGGCAGATTCTACAGCAGAGTCCGAGTATATTGCAGCTTATAAGGTAGCTAAAGAAGTAGTGTGGATGCAAAGCTTCGTCCAAGAGCTGGATGTAGTACCAAGCATTAAAGATCCTATCACACTCTATTGTGATAATACTGCAGCGGTGGCACTTGCAAAAGAGCCAAGGTCACATCAGCAGACAAAGCACATACTTTGGTAATATAATCTCCTAAGGTCTTTTTCTCAGAGAGGTGAAGTTGTAGTGAGCAGTATTTCCATGGAAGACAACATGGAGGAACCCTTGACTAAATCATTCACTCAGTAGAAACATGATCATCATGTGAGGTCTAGCAGATTAAAATTCGTATGCAATTGGATCTAGTCCAAGTGCGAGTTTGTAAGGGTTGCTATCCTGAGAACCAACTGTTTTGTACTTTGATTACATGAATGTTCACTTATTATATATTGTTCTTTGTTTTTTATGACTATAATTTAATAATGTCCTGGAATATTTGTTTCATTGATATGGTCATGGAAGATCCCCACTATTATGAGAACCTTGAAATTCTATAACAATATTCTTAAATAAAGTTCTAAGGTTGGATGACGTACTATGATAGGAAACATGGTATACAGACCATCATGTGAGAGTACTCATAAGAAGATGAGACTCTCTCTCATGGAGTTCGCACTTGGTAATCTCTAAGATGGGAGATTATGAGAACAGGCTCGCCAGTAGCAATTCCACATGTCTTGGTGTCATCAGACATTGCTATCTACGAGCGTGTGTAACGGTCCTTAGACTGGAAGATTATCATTAACTCATGACATGACTTGCGCACTTAGATTTACTGACGAAAACCATCATGCAGACAGTTGGCAGGAAGTAGGGTACGTTGGGTGCGTCACGAGTGACATGTTGTTAATGGATAAGTCGAGGAAGGATTTGTCCCTTCCATTTATGGAAGTTGATATCTCGGCGCTTTGATTGAAATAGAACTGTTGCATTAAATTCCATGGCCATGTTGTGAAAGACGAGTTTATTTTAGGTAGTCAAAGAACGACAGATCAAGCATATTGGTTTATGACATTGCCATGAAACCTGCTTGATGAGATATCGAGACAAAGAGATTAAATTATACAGTAAGAATTCATATGAGGTGATACGTCAATGTGGCATCAACTTCTTTCTCTTGGGTACCTTGACCCGTTTCTAGATAGCAATCTTGGACTTTAGGCAAGCTCGCCTAATTCCAATGTGAAAGAGGCCTAGAGGGTCACACACAAAGTGTATTCGAGTATCTCAAGTAGAATAAATATTATTCCCGTATGTGTTTTAATAATTATTCATGGAAGACTAAATCATTTTAATGATGGAGGAAGAAGGAAATTAAAAACAAGATATACTCGCAGTGTATTAAAGATTACACGCCGTGTAGTTTTTCATGGAAAATAAGTACATGTCGTGTATTAATAAATACACGCCGTGTAGTTTTCTTTATGAAAAGGAAATAAATAAATGAAAACAAGATATACACGCCGTTTACATTGAATGTACATGCTGTGTAGTTTTTAATGAAAAAAACAAGTACACGCCATGTATTTATTAATAAACGCCGTTTAGTTTTTTCAGTCGGGATTTTGATGATATAATATTGTTTCAAATGATATTTATTATAATCAGCATGGGCACATGTCAAGGAATTAATTATTCGACATAGGTTTTTAAATGATAGTCAGTGAAATAAATAAAATGCGCAATGCATTTATTTTTTGTCATAACTCTACATCCTCAAACCAGATTATAAATATCCTCACAACCCCAACTCTTTTCCTACACACAAGAGAATCGTTGTGCACAACAATTCTGGAGATTTCTTTCAAGGCCGAAAGAACCTCTTCCTCTAAGAATGCTCTCAAGACTAAGAGAGATCCTCTTCCATTGGATCAAGATGATCTAAGGGGAACAACACAAGCAAAGGCTTATCCACGCTAGCACCTGGATAATCATTTGGCGACGTCTAGAGATACGAGGTACACGTGTGGATCACCGCTAGAGGGTGTCTACACATGGATTCTATGAAAAAACGATGGATCACATCGACAACGTGATCAATAACATCAATGAAGAAAGAACACCCAAAAGGTATTTCTTTATTATTGATTAAATTAATTATAATCAACATGTAACGATCGTTGTTTGTGGTTCCGGGGAAAACCATCTTCTTTGTCTTTTTCTATGATTCGATCCGTGGAGACTGGCATTTAACGTCGTATTGATCCCGGATTGATCATTGCTAATGACAAAAGGCCAAGTGGGCACATCCACCCACGTGCTTCCACTGTGCTCGGAACCATCACTAATCAGTTGGGTTTTTCTCACAGGTTTTGACATCTCATATCACCAACTCATTCCAATCCTCCAATGCTTGGGGATCTGGCTCACCACAGAACCCCAAAGGTCTCTAGTACTAGAACTCATAGAGTGGGAAGATAATTGACACATACTAAACCTTCTCTACATGTATAATTTGTTGATCCACATGTGTGTTTTTTATACCAACCCACCTATAAGAATGATCTTGTGAGATGGCACCTGAACATAGGCCTCACCACTCATCAGATCATCATCATGATCTATAATCGGTAACCTGGATGGCATTCTTTGTGAAATAATCATGAAAATTAATCAGGTCATACGATGGTGTGATGAGTATATATACACGGGGAGTTGAATTAAGAATTAAATTCAATGGAATCAATCATGTATGATGCACCTAATAATGTTCCCTATAACACATGTCTCATTATATTAGGTTGACAAGAAAATAGTCAGACTCTTAGTGAATGGATACGTCGGCCACTCCACCAACCATGGGTTCCATAGACTAAAAATGATATGGCATGTGTTGGTGGAGCATGGCCCATATGGAAAATTTTATGAGAGTGGATTTGGTTATGAAAATGTGATTCAAGTGATCAAAATAGAATTTCTTTTAAATGGCTGGGAATGGAAAATATTGTTTTGTAGATTTTTTAAAGGATATTTTGGTTATTTAAAAAATGATTCTTGAGGCATGTTTCGGACTTTGTAGAGTTGGTGAAAATGTATATCCCGAAAGCTATAATTGGAAAATTCCATTGAATTGATTTATATTATATGGATGGTGTTTCCTCACTATATAATCCTCATGATCCATTTATATGAATGCATCATACGTCCTTATAATAGAATCCTTGTGACCCATTTACATTGAGAAGAATAGGAAATCCTTGGTGTTGGCTCCATTGATATATATATTTATATATATTTGTGTGGAAATACATTGATCTTTGGGGTGACTTAGGTGATGCATGTAGTGTGAATAATTATTATATATGTGTATGTGATTGGATGCTCTTTAGGGATCTATTGGCTTAAACTATTTTACATCATGACATGAGAACCTGGTCTAATGAGTGAACTTTCTTGAAATTATTTCTATACTAGATTAGGTTTTGCACTAGATAGTGGACCATAGTGGGGAGTAAATTTATTTTTATTACTATGGGATAGTACCTCTTGGTTTGTACCATGTATGGGATGGTCAAGCGTGGGAGGGATTTATTAATTTCATCAAGTGAGGCATGATTTATGGGATGATTCAACATGAATTTGTTTGGTCTAGATTATTAATGGGATCATAGGCTCACTTTTTTCTGTTGGTAATTAGTTTTCTTTGGTGAATTATTATGATTCACTATTGGATAGATTCTCTTGTGTGATATTTTACAATTTCTATAATTATATGATTGTTTTTCATACCTCTTGATCTATGAGGATTTATTCCAAGAATGACAACATGTTTTCAAATATTTATAGAAATTGGTTTTGGAAAAGTTCTACACAATTTATATCTTAAAAATGAAATGTTACTTTTTACTTTTAATTCATATGGTTCCTTGTTATAATAAAGTGTGGTTTTAAATGGTAAAAGTGAAATATACCATGTTTTTTTAAATTAGAAAATGTGTGGTAAAAGAATAATTTTATACATTGTATTTTAAAGATGAAGATGATGTATATTTTATTTTAAAAGAAGTTAATTGTGAATATAGACTTTTAGGCATGCCAACTGAGTTTTAATACTCAATCCTATAGTTCAATCTTGTTTCTAGTTTTTTGTTCATGTTTCATCAGGGTATCAATCGTCATGTGTGGTGTTTGGTATTGGTATTAGATAATGTACCTCAGGGTCAAATAGAGACGTTGTGGTCATCAGGTTCAGTTGGTTTTTGTTTTCTAGTTGATATATTTTCAATGTTTGTATGAAAGATTATCATTTTGAATATTTATAATTTAATTAGGTTTCTCTATTTAGTTTCTAATATATTACTAATATAAATTTTGATAAGTCATTCCCACTATTTATCTGTTTATTCCCAACACTAGTTTCCTGCTTGAGGGGATCCGGAACACCCATCGAGGCTTACAGTGGATTAGCTCTGGTGATCGGTTCAGGGTCTCATTGATTTTTTTTGTGAAAAAAATGGTATTAGATGATTATGGATCTATATAGGATCTAGCTTTTAGAACACCCTTTATTATTTTGTATGACAAGGTAGATGGAGTAGGAATGTAATAAAAAGGGTTGAATGTTTGGGGTATTGTCTGGCCAACACTTTATGGACTCATCCTTGAGCTTCAATGGGAAGTCGGGTTTTATTTGGATCTATTGGTTTGCTGTGATTGGGATATGAAATGGGAGTTGGGATAATTGTCATAGTGAGGTCACAGGGCATGGAAAGCAATGTGGATCTGAGGATATAGTCTTAAAAGACACTTTATGGAAATGTTTTGTTTGGAATAAGAATGCAAAAATGTGGACAAGTTACCCGTCGAAATGAGTTTCCAATTGTGAGTTGTTGTCGGTCTTCCAATATTCTATAAATTGTATTGAAAACCCTTGTTTTGGAATTTTGAAAAACTATTTTTTAGTGTGAATAGTTATATTTTTGTAAAGTGATAATAGTATAATGATATTGGATTTCTATAATCAAAGAATGGGGTTTATCGATATTTGTCTCTTGGTCAAAAAGTCTATTTTGAAAATATATTTTAAATGGGAATGAATGGTTTTTTAATCAAATTATTTTTATGAAATGGTATTTTTTGAGATGTTGAAAGTGTTTTTAATGGAATAAATTGAGTATTGATTGAAACAAAATTCATTGAACATTTGAGTTTCAAAATGGATTTTTATTGAAAGGTTAGTGGGCTTTTGAAAAGATATATAAATGTCGAAATGAAATGTTTACTGAAAGTGTGAAAACATTGGTGGAACATTTGTTTTTGAAAATGGAAATATTTTGTCTTCACCATTAGTATTTTCATGTGAGCTCTCCTACATGATACGTGTGGATATGTGTGCATATGATTGTGTATATTGGAAGGAGTTGGAAAGTTACTAGGGTTTCACGAGAATGTGCATGTGTGAAGGTCCATGGGATACCATTGGTAAGTTTGTAAATCCACCAATTTTTATTTCTTATTGAAATTATTTTCACGACAAATATTTTGATTCTTTGAATGATTAGTACTTGTGTGGTTCATTTTTCCATGATTTGGGAAGAGTTTTTTATGTAGTGTTTTGAGTTTAAGATCTCTTGTTGATGAGTTAGATTTTATTTGACAATTGGTTTTTTTCTATAGTGTATTCCCCAATAATTATTTGATGTATATTTTTGTTACAGCTATGTGTGATTCCTCATTAATAGGCTTTTAGGTTAATCATCCTAAGGATTTAATTATTGAGTTTCGTAAGTTAGATGCATCTCTCCTTATTGGTTAAGTGGATCCTCTCGATGCCAAATAGTGGATGCTAGAAATTTGAAAGAATATTCAATTTATTTGAATTTCATGATACATTGAAGATGAGGTTTTCTACCATCATGCTTGAAGGACCGACCTTGATGTGGTGGAAGTAGGTCTCCCAGAACATTTCTTGAGAAGATATTACATGGGAGTTCTTCATGTCATCGTTCATCCCACAATATTTCAATGAGACATTAAAGGTGAGAAAGGGGATAGAGATATGTTGTTTATATAAATGTGATGGATTAGTGTTAGAGTAATTCTGTCAATTTTTTGGATCTTGTTCAATACACTCTAGAGTGGGATAGGATGATTCCTTGAAGGCTTGACATTATGTGTACGTACATCATCCTGATGTGCAGTTGAATGTGACATAGATTGGTCTTACCTATTTTTATGACGTGGTGATGTAAGCAATTTATGATCAAGTTGTATAAACATGGGTGATTGAGGTAGTCTTTCCTCCTTCAATTTCTAGAAATGGTGAGGGTATTTCCACTAAGAAATTGGGAATGAAACTAGAAGCTACTAGTGTTGGTCATGGAATCAGAGGGCCTTTTGACCTTCTTCAGCTTCTTCTAAGCGTAAAATCATGGATTTACATTATTGTGTAAATAAATATCATAATAAATTCATCATTTGTTATGTATACAAAGAAATTTCTTGCCTATAGACACCTATTCAACTTGCAACGGTTCTATCATGATATTTTCAAGAGACAATGTAGAGAATGTTTTTTGGGATTAGATTTTTTTCGGGGAAAAATTTAAAATTCCATTCTTCGTACTCTTCCTTATTGTAATGGAAGTATCTTGGAGTTGTTTCATGGTGTTGCATCTTCATTAAATTATCAATAGGGGATGTTGTGGATATCCTAATAACTTATGTTTTACTGGAAGTGGGTTTTTCTTTTGGATGTTCTATTTCCTTTTCTTCATGAGTGGGGGTGTTTTCAGTTGTCCATACCATTTCTATAGTTTTTCATATAAAGAGGAAAATTATGAGTGTGTATCTTCTAAAACTATTATTTTGGTGGAAACAAGGAGTTCAGATCAAGGATATTCAACTCCAAACTATAAACTAGTATATTCTTCAAACATCAAGGATCCATCAATAGTCCCCAGAGTGAAGCTAGAACATAGTTAGGAATCCTACTTGTTTGAGGAACATTAATCCAGATGTTGTCTTCAGTGTGGGAATTGAGGCAGTTTAAGGTTCCATATTCTTTTGTATTCCCCCATTATGGTGGGGGTTCATTGATCAGTGTGGGGGGAAGTATCAAAGTTGGTTCATGTCAGTTTTCTAATGTTGGTTGGTTTATAAATAGTGGGGATACCCACTATTACTCTCATTGTGGTTTCTTATAGCTTTGGATGGTGTACTTTTGTTTCTTATTTTGGGATGTTTGTTCTAACATCCCGTGTTGAGGATGTTGTTTGGTTTCATATGTTTCTCCAGTTGAAGTAGATTTATTTTGTAGTTTTTTTATGTTTTTTTTTGGTTTGGGTGAACCTTGGGACACTTCAGAGTGTTCTCAATGGTACCTTTTGATGAAATGTTGTGGAGGTTGTTTCTTAAGTTCTTATTGCTTCACAGGAAGTGGTTTGGGTTTGTTTAATTATTTCAGGAAAGTTGAAAAGGTTCTGTTTGAATATGGTTGATATTTTTTTTTGTTTAGGAGAACATATTATGAGGTTGTGTGTATAATTTATCCTCAATCAATCAATTAGAAAATTTTGTGTCTTTCTCTTTGAATAAAGCGTTATGGTGGGGAGAATTGTCTTACTTTTTATTTTATATCTAATAATTTTCTTTAGTTCATTTTGGAATATTGGTAATTCTCTCAAGTTCTATGTGTTCAATGTTTTAATTTTTTCTATGAGATTGTATTTATCTTTGGTCATGAGGTTATTCTATAGTTTCCTCTTGGAGTTTTCAAATTAAAAGATGAGTTTTTTGGCTTGGTAGCATCTGGCATATATTTTACACGTGGTTTTAGGAAATTGAGTAGCACGATATAGGAAACCATGTGTGCCAAGGGGTTCTTCTATTTGAGGTCACACAGCCTAGTAAAGTGTAGAAAAAATTATGGTAACTGTGCGGAGATGTTCTATCTCGATGCACAACTATCTCACACGATTGGCACACGGTTAACCAAACTGTGTGGCCAAACCGTGTGATCTACCATGATAATAAAAGTTTGAAATTATTAAACAGCTTTTATAGGATTTAAATTCAAAATATATTCATTTCTCCCCCAATATATTTCATACATCACTAGGGATGTTTCTCCTTGGTTCTTCAACACTCCTTTTTTCTCACATGGTGTATATCTATGGATATCTTTAGGTTTTAAGGGTGATTTCCCAATGTATTCTCCTCTATTATTTTATTTATTCCTCATTCATCCATTTTACGTTGAGTTCTTATTCCCCTATAGTCTCTTGAACCTAGGCGTCTTGTTTTTATTAATTTATGTTGGGTATTTCTCTGGTTTAGTTTTCCTCTTTGTAGATCATGGCATTTGAAACCTTCATGGTGTGATTTACAATGTGCATTATTGAAGTAGTGTGAAATTGAAGAAGGTTTTCCATTTCACAAACCATTATAAATTAAGAATAATTGGTTTATTTCTTTTGAAACCTTACATGAATGTGAAATTGAGATTTTTATCTATGGATTTTTTATTGAGAAATGTGGTTAATTCTACCTTATTTTGTGACAAATGGAATTCTTTTATCAAATGTTCTACACCAAGTGATCGATGAAATGATTAGATGGGTTTTTTAAACTAATTAGGGATATTTAAAACATGGTATGACTTTATAAATATGTAGTGGAATATAAAATTATAGTTTTGGTTTCTTGAATTTTTTTCCCAAGTGGGTTTTAATTGGAATAAAGTGTGTATTTGGATTTTGAAAATGGGTTCCCATGTGTTGGTGGGGCATATACCATTTGGAATTTTTTATTAAATTGGATTCAATTTTGAATATATGAAATATTTTTTAAAATTTTAATTTCTTCTAAGTGGTTGGGAACGGAAAATGGTGTTTTTAACATTTTGGAAATGTGTTTTTGGTTCATTGAAAAAGGATGCTTGAGGCCCATTTGGAACATTATAAAGTTAGGAAAACAATTCATGGAAACTCTCTTTGGAAAATAATATTTCATTATTTTATATTAGTTTGATGGTATTTCAAATCTTTTTAATCCGTGTGATCCATATATATGAATGGGTGGAATGTCCTCACTATGGACTCATTATGACCCATTTACAGTCATCTTAAGGGGAGATCTTCTGTGAGGAATCCTTTGATAAATATATTTGTATGGAAAGAGATTCATTCATGTGTTGACTTGGTGATTCATATTGTGTGAATTATTATTATATATCTGTATGTGATTAGATGCTCGATTGGCATCGGTTGCCTCACCTTATTTTACATCATGACATGGGAACCTAGAATAGTGAACGAATTTTTAGAGAACAATTATTGCACAAGCTTAAGTTACGCACAAGATAGTGGTCCATAATAGGGGATATATTGAATTTAGTTTTTATGGGATAGTGCCCCTTGTTATGTACCTTGTAAGGGATGTACAAGCATGTGATAGAATTATTAACGCCATTGAGTGAGGCCTAATTTCTGGAATGATTCAATCTATATTTGTATATTCGGGAGTATTCATGTGCACCTAGGTTCACCCATGTCAATGGGAACATTGTTGTTTGTGGTTAATTATTGTAACGCAATGTTGGTTAGACTTTCTTGTATGATATTTCACTATTTCCCTTATTATATGATAATAAGTATTACCTCATGAGAAGTGTGGATTTATGCATAAAATGCTAAAATGTTTTCAAATGTTTATGGAAAAAGGTCTTGGAAATGTATTACATGCTTTCTCTTTTATAAATGTAATGTCACCTTTTTATTTTAAAATTCAATAGGTTCCTCTTTAAAAAATAGTTTAGTTTTAAATAGTAAAAAGTTAACTAGGACATGTTTTGTTTTAATGTGGAAAATGTGGAAAAATATTAATTGTATTATTTTTATTTTAAACATGAAGTTGATGTTTCTTTTATTTTAAAGTAAGTGCATTACAAATGTATTTGGTTGGGCATGCCTACAGGGATTTAATAATCATGCCTATAGATCTTTCTTCTTTTTATTATATGTGTAGTTTTTGTAATAGTATTGATCATCATGGGTGATGATTGGTCTTAATATTATAGAGTGATATAGAGGGTCACTTTGAGATATTTTGGTTATAATGTTCAGTTGGGTTTTGTTTTCCAGTTATTATATTTTCAATCTATCTATAAAATATGTTTTGTTTGGATATTTATTTTTTGATTGGGTTACTCTATTTAGTTTCAACTAGTTCATTTACTTATATTGGGAAAAAGTTTTCCTTTGTGTCCCTCTATTTATGCTCAGTACTATTTTTCTGGTAGTGTGGATTATAACATGTTTATGGCCTTTCCACATATTGGATTATGTAGTCGGTTCTAGGTTAACTCGGGTTAGTTCGTGGGAGTAAAATCAAGAATAAAAACAATTCAAGTAATAACATCTACGGAGTAAAAAATCGTATGATTGTGTAATTTGATAAGTAAATGAAAAAATTAGTACCCAACTTGAAAATATTCCTTGACCTAAAAATAACTCGAAAAGAATGGATTCTGAGATAAAATGACTCATTTTATTTTATCCTCAACCACTATATGCGGTAAAATTCAACAGTGTATCTCTAAGATCTACCAATTCCACTTCTTACCTTTACATTATCTATATAAGAAATTAAAAGTATACCGAAATCCAAAATATGGGTGAGTATATACAAACCCAATAGGACCCCATCAAGACTGTTGTGGGAGAAGAAAAGGACATGATAAAAGTAGATAATTCAACCCAAATCAATAGGTAAATGAATCCCAGAAACATATATATATATATATATATACTCGTATAAGACAAACATATGAAATAGAAAGGGAATCTACACCTCATAGCTCATCCCAGGATGATATGTCAACTTATATCTCCAAAGGTCCGTTTTTTATGCCCATCTTCTCAGTTGTCTATCCAAAGAAGTGTAAATGGGGACCTGAACATTAGCAATACCCCCACAATCTTGGGGATCATAATCTCTAAAATATAAAGGACACACCCCCTAGTATGATAGGGATGTACTATCTCTATTTTTGTGAACATAATATGGTGGACTTGTTCCCTGGTGCAATAGGGGAGTATCATCTTCATAAATAGAGGACACTCACCCAAATATAATAGTGGAGTGTGGCCTCTATATTTGTTCGATTTTTATGGAGGACATGTACCCCTGTGAGATATGGAATTACCATCTTTATGGACATGGAACCTAATACCTAGCGCGACAGGGGAGTATCGCCTCTACTTGCTCAATGAGTATCAAATACTCGCACCCTAGTGCGATAGTGGAGTACCATCTTAGTGGATATAGGACCCATTTCCTAATGTAACAAGGGAGTACCACCCTTACTATCAAAATGAGTACAGAGGACCTACTACCTTGTTTGATAGGGTAGTACCGTATTATCATATGGATGACCCGCACCCTAGTGCGATATGGGAGTTAAACCTCTTGCTTCACCATGACTATGTAGGACAGACAACTGTGTGCAACAGTGGAGTATTGTCTCTATAGATATTGGACCTGAACCATAGTGTGATATGGGATTAAATCCTCTATCTACACAATGAATACGGAGGACTCATTCCTTGGTACAACAAGGGGTATCATATTAGTGAATAAAGGACTCCTCAAGTGTGATTGGGGAGAACCACCTCGTCCAATAGAATAATTTTGGAGAAACTACAACCCTCTTTGATAAGGGAGTTCCCTCTCCATGTAAATATGAAATTTTCCATCATAAAATGCGGGAGTACAAATACTATCTAATCTCTTTGATGATATAGACCAAACACTGTATTCATCATGTATCTCCTAGAGAAGTGTCACTATCATAACATCAAACATTATTTCTCAAAATCAACTGCAAAGGTGTCCATCACATTCTAAAAAAACACTAAGTGGAAGATACTCATAGGAAAAAATTTGATTCAAAATAGAGGATATATGAGTGGTATAAGTTTAATATATAATTACATGTTGTGTAAGGGGGTCACATAGCAAGTGACCATAGCTAGCCTCTTACCCATGTTCTCTCCAACACAGGGCTCACTGACCATGTTTTACTACACTTCGTGTAAGGATATCCAAATAGTGTGTGATTATTCTTTTCTGTAATTATAATTTCTCATATATACATGACTTAGTGGCTAGGTCACCATATAAAAAGTGTACGGGACCTACACCGTGTGACTAATCCATCCAGGACCTACCTGTGTTTCATTCCCATTTACTTGGTCATGCCCAGGTACCAACACATGTCTACACACTCACATGGTACATAGTATTCACTCCCACATGGGGATTTAGGCATGTGAAGTGGGCACATACATTTGAAACATGGGGAAGTTAAGAGGGTATGTGGCCGAGCTACATGGCGTGTGATCCTTAATTTCATCAAACCCTATTCATCGTAGCTGGGTGGGGCAACACATATTGTGTTCACAAACAACACACTATGTAGTCATGTTTGTCACATAAACTCATATTTCTCCACATTTTCCCAATATCATGTTTCTCCAATGTATGTAACACCAACTAACTACCAGAAATAAAAGGTGGTCACCTACATCCATAATTTCTAGGCCTCAAAGGGGCAGAAAATATAATTTACAATCCTCCCCTCAAATCAGTATCACACCTCATGATCCTCATATTTTCATTGCCAATTTTAATACCAAATATATTTATTTTCACCCGCATCCAATCATGACTCATCTTCTAAACATTGATCTATTCATTGTGTTCACATCAATGATTAGTGTGGGGGTCTAATCACGCTCGAACCTAGTAGAAAATGTTGAATTGTGGCCCCATCCCCAAATAGAGATGAATGTGGAGAATATGTGTGGGAAAGGCACAATAACAAAGGTTAATCATTCATTGTGTAGGATTTCTCAGACACTGATCATGTAATGATAAAATTTAGGGTGGGAAACATGGAAAAAAGAGAACTAATTGAGTAAACAATTTAATTTGATACACAATCACATGCGAAGGATTAAAATAAGCCCAGATTCAAGAATAGAAAATAATAACGTGATAAATATTTTAATCAAGGGTGGAAACCAAAATTGAAAATCACTACGTTAATATTGGTTAAATCGTTCATGGTTAACACGATCTCTAGTGAGGATGATAATCCACAATATCTGCTTCCTACCAATTCAACTTGATTATATTACTATTCATCATCTAATCCTGATTCGCCAAAGAAGATCATTAGATATCCTTTGAAAACCCACCTAGATGAATGTGACAAACCCTGTAAAAATGTCATAATGAAATATTTATAGAATATTATATTTAGGTCATTTAAATTAAAATAATTAAATAAATTATTTTTTTAATTTAAATACACTATCCATTGGATGCCTCATCCAAACACCTGCAATGACTATATTTAAGATGCTCTTATGGTAAAATATTCACTCTGGATTCAACAGTGATATCATATTTCCAATATAAGTCTCCATTAAAGAGATATTCCAATATTTGAAAAAAGATGCACATGTTTTATATAAAAAGAATTAATATTTTTTATAAAATTATATCTAGGATCCCATGTCATGGGAATTAATCACCTTCTCTGCACAATGCTATAAAATTATTTCTTAATATATTTCAAAGTATACTAGGGGAATAATATAGTCCTTATATGATCTATTTCACTAATATTATTAACAAATGTAGAAACATCATTTATAATCTCTATAATCATTTTATTAATTCAAGAAATATTTTCTCCCATGAATTTTAATAAAGAATTAAAATTTATTATTCATAATATTAAAACTTAATTTACTAAAATTATTAGTTCCTAAATTTGTAATAATGATAATTTACCACATTTCATGAGTTGTATGACACTATAAAACACTATTTAACTTTTTAGGTGCTAAAATATAGTGAATATCATTAATATCATTATAATTAAAATGTTATTAGGGATCTTGATTAAAATTACACAATTCATGCTCTCTTTTCGGAGTCTTTTAAGATTTTTACCTTTCAAATATAATTCAGGACCATTTTTTAGATAAATGAACATCCTTTAATTCCATAAACCTCAATTATTGACATTAATGTAACAATATCAAAATATGGAAAACCCTTCTCTGAATTTAACCATTATGGAACCTTGAAATTGATCTTTGGATGTCAACTAGTACAATATGAAAATTCAAATGTTTGTACTCATTTATCAAGTGTAATACAATTTTTCATATAATATAACAAGAGGCGGTAAATTGATTTCCATAAAATCATGATAAAAAACATCCCTCTTAGAATCTTCTCAAATATATCACTATCTATTTAATAGACTAATGAAGCCCAAAATAAATAAATAAACAGAGAAGCACATAACAAAAATTTTCTAGTATTTTAGGGAAATATGAACTTCCCCAATCCACCCAAACAATTATCGATGAAGTCATATTGATTTTTGACATAAATGATTTTATAAGTGATATAGAAAGTTAATTGAAAGAATATTTTACTTGTTAACAAGGTGCATAAAGATTTTACATGTGTCTCCCTTGACAATAAATTATACCCTTCATTCTACCACACCTTTTATTTGGATTTCATACTTACATGTGAGTAAATATATTAAAAATAAATTCCAGAATAGTGTATGGTTGTAGATTATTCCAATAGACATTTGATCAAAATTATTTTAGATAAATAATATAATTTGAAATAAAGATGAATAGAATATATTTATTTGTTGACACTACTTATTTTACCCACAACAACCAAAAAACTTATTGATATTGTTTCTATGAAATTTCTGATAGAAATAGATTTAACAATTATTAAAATGTATATAGGAGAAAAAATAATAGTTTAACCATTATTGTAGCTCATGTCCTCCTTTTAATCAGTAACTTCATTAGATTCAATAATCATCAAAAGACTCAAATCATAATTCTATTGACATATCAGACTTTAATAAAATTACAGTATGAGTAATCTTCTTCAAAAATTCAAAATTGTTACAAACCATCATTAATATTTTAGATTTAATTTCCTCGGTTACCTTAAACTTATCAATAGTTATTCTTCATGTCTTTATATTATTCATCTATGTAATATTCATATAATCAAGTTTTTGTGAATCATGGTTCATATGATCCACATAATTTTCTTGAGCTACACTTCAAACGTGTCAGTTTCTCCATCGTATGAGTCATTATGGACTTCACCATAAGAGCCATACACTAATCAATATGATCCAAAAACTTCTGCATAATTTTTTTTTGATGTACAAGTCATTTATATATTCATACATGTCTATTAATCTTCATATAACTCTTCTAAAATTTCATATTAATGATCCTACACATTTTAGATGTCATTAAAAATTATGGATGATTCACTAAACAGTTAGGAATATATTTACATAAAAAATTATTCATACATTGAAACATGTATAAAATAATTATATAAACATGTTAAACATACATAAAGATACACATTAATAAAATAAATATGTTTTTGTGGCCATTGAAACTTCTGATTCTATTCGATAAATGGAAAAACTTTGGTACACCCAAAAATGAATTTTATTTTATACAGAAGAAATTCCATCAATTATCATTATTAAATGATATATGTATATGTAAATGTTGTGAAATGATAATCATCCTATTATATAATGGCTTTAAGGCGTCCCTAACCTATATTCTTTATGGAATATTATATTTTATGGTGAAATGGTAAGGGTTTTTGTCGTAAAAAAATTATAATGACATATAATTTTCCCCTAAGATACAAAAATAGTTTTTATAATTGATAAACCTATAGGTATACCATATTGAGTGTCATAGGAAATATCCTTGGTACACAAGTGTTGAATTTTTTATATTTAATCTTTATACCCAATCAAGATAAGATACATATTGGGAAAATCTTCAAACCATGATTCCGTTCATTATCCATCCTTACAACTATGATAATAAGGGAAAATTGGGTATGTTACTGATCATTTCATCAATTGAGGGTTAAATAGAACGGTATTTTTCATCTTGGAATACGAGTATGACACCTTATGCATTGATTATGAAATAATGAATTTTTTTTGACCATACCGAGATAAGGTATGTGTCATGTGATTGTCTATATGGAAGAATTGTATTTGAGGTGATTATCAAATTTATTGAATGAAATGAGAAGTATTCATCTATATGGTCAGTCTATACATCGAAAATTGAGAATTTAAGGTTCATATATAGGATATTGAAACACATTGAATCTCTTTACCACATGATTTATTAAAGAGGGGTTATTTGATTACATATTAATTTTTATGATATGACTTATAGAAATACGTATAGATATACATGATGGAGCAAAAAAATAAGGATTTGGAAGGATTAGTATAATCATGCCTGGGGTTTTGTTAGTCTATTGAGAAAAATATTTGATGAATGAATCCAAAGTCCAAGGGAATTTTTATATTTCTTATCAACATGTTGTTGCTATATTAGGTTGACTTAAAATGGTTATGCAGGAATTATATCTTGTGGTTTCATATTATATTTGGTTGTCTTGGTATGTGATGTTATGTGATGTGAAAATAGTTATTATGCCAAGGGATCTTTAATTATAACAAATTATGGATGTAACAATCCACTCTTAAAATTCTTGAGGTTAGTATAGGCTCACATGTGGCCATTGATCATATGTATAGTGGGTAATGTGATATGGTTGATTGTTGTGTTTTATGTTTTTCATAAACTAGTATATGTATGGTTCTAATATAGGAATATAATTGTATTTGAACAATTGATTTTATAGTCACACCCTACAGGGGGCCCTTTGAGACACATGCAGAATTTATGGATTTTAATACTAGAATGGGATTACGCATGAGTTCTAGAATGTAGAAATAAGGTCCATGAGAAAGGTTCCTGGGTTTGATGGTATAACTATTGGTAGATGGGTTGGGTGGTTCCTCTATGTTTGGATCTTGATTCTTGGGGTTGTTATCATGTACATATGTTATTGAACCACGAGTGTTATTTTTTTCTTAGTGTGACTTGAATGTCATATAGATATTATCAATGTATTATCAATTTTGTTTTTACATGTTATGGTTGTTGATTAAGATGTTTTCCACTATTTTTTATTATTCTATTCACCAGTATTTATATTATTACAATAATCACTATAGGGTATATTCTTCCTATTATCACCCAAAAGGCCCTTTTTGGAAGTTTGAAAACATTAGAATTTGGGGAGGTATACATAAGATCTTATAGTGAAGACTGGTTTGGTTACTATTTTGAGTGAATTCGGGAATCAACACATCATATTTCCGATGATTAGTTCCTAATGCCTCTTATACCATCAAAAAATTGTAGTATTTCACCACATACCATAAAACTTCCATAAAATTGATTCCGGATACTCACATCCCATTATTATTTATCACCTTCTATTTGGAAATTTTATTAATTATTTTTTATTGATTACATTATTTTTTATGGTTGATGTGCCTATGCACGGTTGGTGCAATATTTGGGAAAACTGTGTGGTTTAACCAAGAAATGTTTTCACCTAATGTCAGAGTCCTTTTAGAGGGTTCATGTTTTGGAATACAACTATTGCATACCATGTTTCCTACCCCTAGGAACCATGAAAACTGATAAAGTAGGTTTATTTAACGTTGGATCATTATTTTTCCATCCATGTGGCCAATACATAAAACTCTTCCAATAAACAAGAAGGGGGAACCTAATTTTCATACAATTTTAAAAACCATTTGACATGAAATTACTATTCTAATTTTTTTATTTTATGACCTGAAAATCATTTTTTGGCGTCATTATTCCTCTATTGGAAGGGTGTATCTACTAGGGAGACTCCACTATGGGATTTTGGGGATTAATTTTCATCCTAATCACCGATTTTGATGGATCCTAGATTGTCGGATCAATATATTTGAATGTATGTGCATGTTTATTATTGTTATTTTTTGTTCTATTAGATCTAAACTTCTTCCCTTAATTGTAATCCATGATTTTCATTTTTTTGGATATTGAATTGATAAAATTGGATTTCATTTATATCCATCACATAATTAAGATTCATTTCCCAAATCTATATTTGTTATTTTGGGATATTTGGTAATTTCGAGTTATGTGTTTTCTATCTCTCAATATCTCACTAATCATTCTAGATATGATGAATTGGAGATTGTAATATCAAAATTGTGGATCTAGTATTTTCCATTTATCTTTCTTGCGATAAAATCTTCAGTAGTGGATCCATGAATTGTTTATTATTGATCTTGTGATTCATGTATGTGGATTAGTTTGAAAATTCATACCATTTGAATCTGTTGTTTCCTTCTTAATTTGAAATATATTTCTGATTGATTTATAAATCATTATATGAGTATTTCTATTAATGGTTTTAGAATGGCAGAGTGTGTATAATGAAATCCATTTGACAATAGCTTTGACATAAAGAGGGATTTCATAAAAATGGTCTTGAATTTAAATTTGAAATTTAAAGATTGATTTTGATGATGACTTTTGAAATTAAATTGAATGAAACGTTTTATGATTTGAAATTGATTGGATTAAATTTTAAGGTATAAGTTTCTTTGGGAAATTATTTGATATTGGATTTTTGAAATGAAATGGCATGTTTTAAAACTAAAACATCAAGAAATTTATATTTATTATGTAAAATGATTAATATATCAATGTAGGATAAATTATCTTGAAGCACATGAGGGTATATAAAGTTAGCTGGGAAGAAAAACACTATGCATCGATTCTCTCTACATGCAAATGAATTGAAAATGGAAATTCATACTAAACTATGATGATGATAGAGTGTTTATTATTTTTAGTACTATATTATTAACTATATACCAGAGATATACAGACATGTGTGATCTCTGATATATATTACACTAAGATGTGTGAGTCACCCTACACTCACCAAATCTTGTGACTCTTATCTATTGTACTATGATTTCAATGAATTACAGATGCTTGTTTTAAATATAAATGATTATTTTTTCTTTATTTAATAGAATTTATTATAAATGTATGTTTTGAAAAAGATGCTTATATTATCCCATTTTAATGAAAATTCACTTTTGTACCATCTTTACGAAATCGATTTAAATATTTTGTAATCTGACATGAATTTTAAAAATATAGCCAATACATGTTTTTATTCAAATTTTAGAATGTTTTTATCTTTATATTTATTTCATATAGAATACATGGTGATATCCTTATAGGAATAATTTCACACATACTAACACTCCCTTGAGGCATTTTTATAATTTCTTATGCCATGTCTAGGGAAAGTAAAGGCAAAACTTGGAGGTGGGGGATTTTCATAATTACTTGGACCTTTAGTGTTTGATGTGACTGATGAGATTAGGATCCACTTATCTCATGGAGATTTTGGGATGTTTAATTTTATTATTTATCATTCTAAAATTGGTTTATGTACTTTTTTTACAATTATCTATTTACATTTGGGTCATTTCTCTTGAGGAGTTTCAGGTAAACAAATGGTTTATTATTTTATATCTTATTCTATGATATGATAAGTTATACTTATGGAAGAATAATTCCCTATTTTATTCATTCATTCACATGTGCCTGTATCCATCAAATGTGGATTGAAAATGTCCTATATAAAATTTCATAATTGATTAATGTACAGTTTAAGTTGGTTTTCTAGGTTGGTTTATAGAAATTTTTTATCAAAGGTGTTCATGTCCTTTTTTTATATAAATACAAAATTTGGGATGTCTAGATTGATATAATATAAGGTGTTTGGAACGAAATTTATTAAATTTAGAGATTATTATCATCATAACAAGGCATAAAATAGCATGTTATTTTCGGAGAAGGGGACTTTCAGGAAATTTTATGAACTAAATCTGTAATTTTCTAAATATTTGACCTAAGATTAGTGTTTCCCAATAGAATTATCATTGATATAATTTATGCTCACAGGTATGTTGACAGACATTTATCTTTTTTATCTATTGGTGTTGTGTTCTACCATGCCCCTAGTATGATATTTCAACAGAAATCTTGATGGATATAATAATGAACTATATCAATCAAACCCTCTAGTTGATCAGAACCTCATAAAGATTATTTTACAGGTGTTCCAATCTTTGAGTCATGAGGTTATACCTATTCCCATTCAGGTTATAGATATTTTCCCTAGGAGGGTGATGGAAGATATCATTCCTAGGAGATCCTAAATATGAAACCCCTATCATTATAGGGTATTAGTGATACTCTAGGGGGAAAAGACTAGTAGAAAAAGGTTGTGAAACTCTTTGATATTCTTGACATTCAAGACTCCTTCAATGTCAAATGTCATCTTCAAACTCGAAAGTCCTAGAATGAGATTGTGGGAATCTATAGTTCTTATAGTAAATAATTAATTCTTGGAGTAGAAGGAAAACAATGTTCTTTTAATAGAAAATATCTATCCAAAATCGATTGTGTGAGCCAAGTAGATAGAGTTCCTTAAACCTTTGTATGGTAAATGGATAGTGAATCAGTATATTAATCATTTTTTTTGAAAATTGTCATTTTCACATGAGGTAGTGTTGAATGTGAATCTAAAATCCCTAAGTTTTGATATGGTTCTTTGAGAGTATTTATGATCTCAGGTTCCATTTTGGTAGCTCATATCATATATATATATTCAAGATAGGTTGTTGATGGAGGATATTTTCCTGGCTGATATTTAAAGTTTGATAGCAGTTCCTATTACTCAAATTAGTTTATTTAGTGGTCCCAATAATTTGAAGAGGAATTATTATAAGGAATATGTTGGAAACTATAGTGGTGGTTCTTGACCTCATCCTTCATATAAATATAATGTTGTACCATGTAAAGGACTACTAACTTGTTTACAGGGGGAAAGGTCACCACTCAATGTGATCTTTCAGGGAGGAACTGAAACGATATAGATCATTTAGATTCTAAAATCATATATAGTGGTTTTATAGGTTTTTACCACTCCATGTACTTGTATGGGATTGACAGTACCGTGAGGATTAATGGTACAATAAAATTCATCCTGAAAAAAGAGTTCTAGAAATAGAAATAAGGAATTAATCTATTTCATGCAATGGATGAGCTTGATGTGGAAACAAATGTGGGTCCTACGATAGTGGGGGTTACCATTATCAATGATTAAAATTTAGTAAAAAAATTATTTAATATTGTTACCTCTCATTCTTTCATGTCTACGCATACTATTTACCTGTTTAATCCTTTAATAGAGATCATGAAAAATTTAATGCAGATTTTAATTCCACATAGGATGAAGAGAGATAAAGTCTAATATTCCCACCATATACTCAAAAAATTTAAATGATAAATATTTCTTTTTACTTTTTTGTTCTATATATGAAACCATAGGATTTCATTTTCAAGTTGGATTTGTTTATCACTTACAATGCCTGTATCGACTATTATCTTCAATAGATCTCCTTTACATACATGACATGACTGTCATATATTTTAGGGATAATGAGACTAGATGAAGAGTCAAAATATACTTCTTCTTATGGTGTTGGCTAGGATGAAATCCTTTTTTCATTGAAATGGAGCAAGAATATTAATGATGCAATATTTTTCTAGTAACAGAGGGTTTTCCTAATTTTTTCATTTAACTTTTATATTTTTACACTGGTGTGGGGGATGGATTTTTCCCTAAACATTGTATAAGGTAATAAATTATTTATAATCCTTAATATTGGATGGAAATATTTGAAAATATGTAGTTAGAGACTATATTGGGAGATTATTTTAAAAGGGATCCATTCAATGTTGTGTGTCTCATTAGGAAACACCAGTTCTTTTTTATATGAAATATAATGGAACCCTTCACTATTGTGTTAACTACTGAAAAATAAATCAGATCACGGTCAAGAACACGTATATTCTAAGCTATATAGATGAAATTTTTGAACAACTAGATGAATTTAAGTTTTTCACAATAATTTATCTTCAATCTGGTTTACACTAACTTAGGATCAAGGAGTCTGATATCCATAAGAAAACATTTTGGAATATGTATGGACACCATGAGTAACTTTTTATTCCTTTTAGTCTAACCAATTCTTTTTATGTGTTTATGGAATTGATGAACATGATTTTCCATCGGTGCCTCAATTCTTTCAATATGGTTTTTTTGGATTACATCTTGATTTACTCAAAAACAAATGAGGATCATGTGCATAATTTGAGATCATTTATGGATATTTTCATAAGTCACCAACATTATGACTAGAATTTTAAATTATACTTCTAGTTATTAGAGTTAATGTTCTTAGGATATGTGTTTTTTGAATAGATAATTTTAGATGACCCTAAAAAGTTTATGTTTTTTAAGACATGGGAGGAACCATGGAACGTCATTACGATTTAGTGGTTCTTGGTCATGGTAGGTTTTTTACACCGTTTTCTGAAGGATTTATAATGATTATTTCTACATTGACTCCTCTCACTGATATGGGAGTAAATTTCATGTGGGATCTTATATTAACAACATCATTTGATTATTAGAATTAATAATTGACATCAATGCCTAGTGTTAATTGATCTAGAGGAAATGCAGGGAAATTTAGTATCTTGTTATGATTCAGAATTGGGATTGGGATTAGTTTTTATACACGGTGATCACATGGTGGAATATAGTTCTTGTTATATTTGATGTCATGAGATTAAATATTCCACAGATTATATTTAACACTCAAAAATGATTCATTCTCTGAATAGTTAGAAATATTACTTTTTTAGAGAATTTTTTTACCATTTACTCAACTTGAGTTATATATTATTTTAATTGATATTTTTGTAGAGATGATGGATAGAGTTCCAATAAAATTTTGAATTTCACATTGTTTACACCCTCATAAAGGGAAATTTGGTTTCTCAGGATTTTAGTAGAAAAATCCATCCCAGGCTTGAATGAATATTATAAAGAGTGTAATCTCATGGCCTTCTTTTCATATATGTATTTGAGAGTCTGTAAAGATAATGTAGAGGTTGATTTAATGATTCATCCTATTTTATAGAGATTATTAACTTCGAATGGAATCATAAAAATAATTATTTAGGTACTGTGGATTTTTAATATGGTGTGAAGAAAATCAGAAAATGATCTCTATCTTATAAGGGTGTCCTTCAAGAACATGTTAATTGTTTCATTACATATATGGAAGACTATGATTGTATATTTTTATCATTTATAAGTGATGTTACTCCCAAGAATGAAAAGAATTCTTAATGATATGAAGTGATGATTTTAGTATCCTTGTATGACGTGGTACATTGATGATTTTTTTATACTTTTTATACAAGTTAGAAGATTAATGTAAAGCATCCGAATTCTTTTGGGTTTCTTCAACATCTTTTCATGCCAACATGGTAGTTGGATGAGATATTGATGGACTTTTTATTGTGTTTTCATGTTCCTTTTTTGGAAATAATATTATTTGGGATGTTATTCTCAAACATACATAGTCATATCACTTCATTACCATTCATGATATATTAAAATTTTATGACATTATAATTCTTTATGTGTAGGTGATCATCAAATTTCATAGCGTTTTGACTTATATTTTATTCAATTGGGATCCACAGTTGAATTCTCATTTTTTGATAGGCCTATAAGAGTAAATGGGATCCCATGAATATTTTAGAATTAAATACCATTATTGAATATAACTATTAGAATTTTTGGTCAAATATTTTTAAAGCTTCTCGATGGTGCCTATCATGGTCCAAGAGATGATGAAAAAGATATGGTTGAATTTTAAGATAATGGTAATGGTAAAAATCCAATATAAATATCATATTAATGTTCATTGGTTCCTTTTTATTTCTTGATTGGTGACCATGAATTTGTTTATATTTCACCTAGGTTGGGTTAGTGCCCACTTGTAAAAAATAGGGGATGTTAATAGCTAGATACATTAGATTTTTTGAATGTTTAGATAAGATTCAAAAGGTTTAATACCATATAGATTTTCTATAATAGTATAAATCAGCCCATGTTGTATTCCAAAATTTTCAACTTTGTACGATTCCTACTTAACCATCTCTTATTTTGAGTTGGGAATACCATGATATGAAAATGGATATTTCCAGGACTGAGAAGCTTGTTCTTATTATCGATTATTATATAACGATTTTTTAGTGTAAATTAAATATCATTTGTTACAGTGATATGGAAGAAAGTTTCTAATTCTTATGAGACATTGGACCATGTGATATTGATAAGAGAATAGGGGCCTCTTTTATTTACATGACAATATTTTTTATAGGACTTCTAGAAGAAAAATGAATATATGGTAGGGAGAATTGTAACATCTCAACACTGGATTTCAGTTACTCATATCCCATTATTTTTATATATTTTTATTAGAAATTTTATTAGTTTTTTTGGTGATTTATAGATTTTATTTGGTTCATGGATCTATGGAAATTTGAAAGACTTTTATGGAAAACCATACGGGTAATCCAATAAAAATTCACATCATAAGATTCAGACCCATTAGAGGGTGCATGGTTAGGTGCACAACTAGTGAATACCGTGCATCCTCCCCTAAAAAATATGGGATTGGGATAGTGTGGATAGGCATGGCCAGAACACAGTTATTCAAACCATGTATAAAAACCATGAAACCCTTCCACCATCCCAAAATAGGGAACATGGTGGGTGCACAGTTTTCCAACCCCTATATATGGAATCAACACTTTTAATACATAAATCACTGAGAACATATTAAAACATTTAATAACACATAGGATCATTTTAGGGTTTGTTAAGTTATAATTATAAATATAATACATTTAAAAAATAAACAATTCTTCCAATCTACTTAAATGGATTCTTTATATGTTCTTCCTAAGTAACATTTACTGCATCTCAAATCTGGGGACATTCATTAAAATAATTTTTTGATCTTAAATCCTAGAAAGGGGATAAAAAATATTCTTAATATTATCTTGAGGAACAATAATAGGGATTGATCATAATAACATGAGTCATATCATTATAGAATGTTCATATAAGATAACATAGAACTGTTACTACAATATAAAATGATATATTGATAAACATATCACCATGGTTACCACAATGGGGTATTAAATCATTAAAATCAAGTTTGTTCGCCATGGTATCTTAAAAAATGTCTTCTATATATAATAATCATATGAGAAATGAGTTGGGGTGATATCAGGGTACAACTTTTTTATGTATTATTTCATTTGGGCCACATAAATAAAAATTAATAATTTCCTTAAAAAATCATGGATAATAAATAATGAGTTTAATATACAATCATTGAGTACATAATTTCTTTAAAAAATTAATGTTTAACCAATTATATACCCATGAGAATTGAATGTGGGTTGAATAAATGTAAATCCAGGATCAATAAATCATGTTTACATCCTGATGAATTCCAATCAAAAAATATTTTGTTTGATTATTAATAATATGATAATTTCTCAAGAAAACCCGGTAAATTCAATAATTAAATTTAAAAGTATAATCGATATAAATAATTATTTAAGAAAATAAGAATATATTATAAATTGAGATTCAATAACTAAATCATTGGAATCCGATTTATGCAAGAAGTTTAAACTCAATGAGATCACATCACAACCATCGTTTTCCAAACCACCAAATGAAAATCTCACCATCACACACATTACCATTATAGAATTCAGTATTTTAATAAAGCCCTATGTATCTAGACCCTAATATTATGATTTTTTGGATTTTATTTTTAAATTAAAATGATTATAGTTATCCCTTCTTAACGATAATTTTAAAATGATTAAATAATTATATTAATAGAAATTAGATGTTTATACTATGAAATAGAATTTGTGTTTTTGGTAAACATATATTTTCAATCAGGATAATCTTTTTGATGAATAAGATAATTTTTGAAATACATTATATTTTATAGAAATATATTTATTAAATTTTTTATTAAATATAAATTATGATATAATTTTTCAAAGTCAAATGTAATTTTTATGAGGGTTAAAAACAGTTATACTCAAAAAAACCATAATTTCTCAGTAAATTAGCATTTTTTATTTAAATGTATAAATTAAATTATATATATAATTATTTTGATAATATAAATATTATTTATGAGATTATAATGTTGAAATTTTCCATCAATTAATTTTTCGTTATTCATGAGATAGACTAATTTATGGGTAAAACATAAATATGGTATAATTATAATGTGTGTATTATGACATCATAAAATCCAAAATTGGATTTGATAAATAACATAAATAGTATCCATGAAAAAATTATTTTCTCCTTTAAAATAAAATGCTTTTGAATTTTTTTTTAATAATTTTATAAACTCTTAAGGAATTCTATAAAACCTATATTATCTTTCATGTTTTTTATATTAGTCCATTTCAAAAAAGAATCACTTACACATAACTAAGGAAATTATTTTAATGATTCTCGATAATAGACTTATAAACTAAAAAAAATACTCATTTTGGGATGAAAACATAGGAAAAAACTATGGGATGTTTTGGGTTTTATTAATTTATAATACAGAGTCCAAACGTATGTTTAGAAATTAATAAAGAATTTTCATCTCTTTTTCTATATAAACCCACCCAACCACCCAATCCCCTTCACTAAAAAATCATATAGAATAAAGTTACTCATCCATTCCATCTCTAGAATGCTCCAAAGGTGACTCCAATATCTTAAGAAGATCCTTCCAATCATTTAGAAGTTCCCTCTCAAGGTAAGGGATCCTCTCCTCCAATCTATTAAAGTAAATACTTTGTATTATTTAGTTTAATTTAAGAAAAAATTAATTTTAATCACGTTCTTACATATCCATAATACTATCCTTAAAATTTACTTGTTAAGAAAAACTTCTTTTATTCTAATTAATCCCATCTATGAATCACTATATACAAATATTATGCAATCAAAATTATGCTTGGATTTTTAATGCCGAGAAATTTTGTATTAAATTCCCATCCCCAGTTCCACCAAAGGGTATTCACCTATATTTACATATCCATCAGTTATTGGGGACTTTGATTTATCTATCCCAAAATCCGGAATTATGGGATTAAAATTGTTGAGAGGCATCATTATGTTTTAAGATCTATGTGGTGTACTTATGAAAGTACATGATATGAATGTGACAGGTGGTATAAAAATTATATAGTCGTCTATTGTATTGGTTAATATTTTTATCTAATGAGGTTCCTTCTATGGTATACAAGGATGTTATCCAATGTCCACTATTGTCTGTTTTCATGGGGGTTACCCTTGACTTATGTTTATGAGGTCTTGT
The DNA here is from genome assembly GCA_963277665.1 of Viscum album. NCBI lineage: Eukaryota > Viridiplantae > Streptophyta > Magnoliopsida > Santalales > Viscaceae > Viscum > Viscum album. The sequence goes on from OY728157.1 coordinate 1,102,468,378, forward strand.
TCTATTTTATTTCTACATTTCAATGTCATCTTTGTGTTATCATGTTGTATCTACATCATTTTTCATGATTATGTTCATCACCCCTCTTATATTATCTGGAAATTCCTATTTTCTGACATGTTATACTATTACTTGTGATATGTTTTTTTATTTCCTTATTAGGATTTATATCTCTCCACATTATTATGTATGTCCATATGTCATCCCATACAATTTTAGAATATCCAAGGAATATAAGGGAATGTTTTTATGTTTTAAAATAATGATGGAATACCCATTTTTCAGGTAAATTTTCTATGTCCCAAATTTTAGTCATACACATGGCCTCATGATCTCATACAATCCTACTAAGTGTAACATTATGTAATAAATTAGTATTTAATGTGTAATAAATTATGTATTATTATAGTTTGTATTAGAAAAAAGTTGGATTGGTTCTCTATACTTGGATAAGAAAACTATAGTAGTAGATTTAGGGATAAGACTAAACAAATTAAAACAAGCATAAATTTTTGTGTAGTACAGTGAATTGGTTTCAATGAAAATATATCCTAGTCTGGATACTACATGTGTATGTGGTTTTGGAATAGTTGAACCTATGGTTAATAATCTTAAAAGTATATAATTGAGTGGTACTCAATCATTACCTAGTGAAGGAGAATGGCACTTTCTGCACACCTAGTTTGACACTCCAATAAGATATGATTTGGTAAATTCATAGGCTCATTAAAAACCATTATTAAAGGGAAAACTAAACAAAACATTAAGATAGGAAATTGATCATGGATAAATTTTATTGAAATCAAGAAATCCATTGGTTAATGAAGTTATTTAAATTATTATTTATCCATTTAATGATCAAAGTTTACCATTTATGGGTTTAATAGTTTAAATATGTTCACCTTTAATTATCTAATTATTTCTAGTAAATGGATGGAAATAGGAGGAAGAGAGTCAACAACCAAAATGATAAGAAATTTCAGGACTCCTTCAATTAAATCCCCAACCGTATGGGAGATGGAATTTAAAACATTGTGACAATATTTTCCTAATGGGACCGGGTTTTGAATAGAAACCTAAATTGGGAGGAAATAAGAAAACTACCTAATAAAGAACTTGTTGTAATTGAGACATTTATATGAAAAAGTACTCTAACTATCAGTTGATAATCTAATCCATTAATCATGTAGAAATAGACCAATTGTATTGAAAGATATTATCCATCATTTAATGATCAAAGCATGAGAATGGAATTCTAGATGTTTATCTTATAGAGGGAGAAGTTGATCAGTGGTGTAAGTTAGTCGAAAATAAAAATCTTGTGGATTCGATCGAAGTTATTGAGAAAGTATAATTATAGAAACTATTTTAGGAAAAATAATTCCCCCTCACACTCATATATAAAATTTATAATAATTTTCATATCATGAAGAAAAATAATGATGAATCCAATGGGGAATTTAAGGAAAATCTCACAATACATTCATGATACACATACAACAATTTCATTACCATAGATAGTAAAATTTACCGCTTATTTGGTGGGATAAATATGGATATTAAAAATGAATTGGATTTAAATGAATTTTAGAGATCTGACAAAATTTTTTGATCTTCCATCAAAGATCAAATAAACATAAATTACTCTCAACGGTCTTTTGGGATTGGAGACAGGAAGAAGTAAATGGATTCTAATTATGGTGGTGTGATGAAAAATGTTTGTGGGGGAAGTAATGTATGAAATCGCACTTTTAAAAAGTATGGGATTAAGAATCATGGAAATTTCTTGAATGGGACAAGGAAATTCATTATTTATAGGAAGGAAGGGAACCTTTCTATAGATTGACGATGGTCGAAACCCACCATTATGATGGAATAAATGAATGCTCCTATCAAGAATCAACTAATAATCCAAAATTTCAATTTCAAGTAACATGGAAACTATGTAAATCAACTACCTAATCATAGGGTTGTTGATGATAATAAATGAAAATACCCTCCCAGACCATGGGTTACTGGGAGATCACATTCCGTCACAACTACAAAGGTGAATCCTGATAACGAAGTGGTTATAGGTATGGTCATTATCCATTTGAGAATAGTGAATTTAATATTTCATTCTAATTCAACATATTTGTTAATATAACACATGTTTATTAGAACTATTCAAAGACCTCCTCAAAGCATGGTGGTGGATTTATTTCTTGAGATGAAAAATGGATAAATGTTTTCATCCAAACATATAAATCATCCCCTAATCAAATTTGTGGGCTAAATTTATAAAAAAAATCCTTTGATACAACACTTATGAGAATTATATGTTGTTTTATAAATTGATTGGATGTCCTTGTATGAAGAAAACATAAATTTATAGAATAATTAAATCATCCACTATATCACATACCTCATGCTATTTGTTTACATTTATATATAGGAGGATGAATCTTATTTGGTACAAGCACCTCACGAATTAATTTTATTTCATTTGGATAAAGAATATTTCAACTCAAAAGATTGAGAATAAAACAATATCATCCTTAATGACATTCCCACTATAATGAAATTTGATTATGTTTTTTCTGAATAATTTTATAGTCTTCCTCCATGTAGTGATGTTGAGTTATTAATTGATCTCATACTTCAACATTTCTCTGAATCCAATAAAATGTTTATTTTTTAATCTAATATGTTAAGAATCAATTATTATGGAATCGATATGAAGTGTTTATAATCCAAATTGCTTCACCTTGGGGTTCACCAATCCATTTTTTCAAGAATAAGGATGGGTCAATGAACCTCTTAACTGATTATCATTATATCAACAAGATCAAAATAATGAAAAAATATCATCTATCACATTTAACTTGTTTGATCAGCTCGGTTGAGGCATGTACTTCTCTAAGGTGGATCTTAGATCTAAATATTATCTTGTAATATTGGAGATGGATCATATCCCCAAGAATTATTTTTCCACAAGGTATGAGTACTATGAGTTCATAGTTATACTAATTCGATTGATGAATGCTCCACCAATATTCATAGACTTGATGAATATAGCCTTTTGGGATTATACATAAAACAATTTAGTAGTATTTATAGAAGATATTATTATCTACGTAAAATATAATTAGGAATATTATGATAATTTAAATTTCAAATAGAAGACTTTGTCAAAGAAAAATTTATTAGTGATTTATCGTTAGTGTGAGTTCTAGATTAAGATAATGACTATCAAAGTTAATTTAATCACATAAAAATGGATTTAAGTAAATCCTTAAAACTGAAGAAATTAAAGGATTTCCAAGACAAATTTTTTTGATATAAATATATAATTTACATGGTTTAAATGGGTACTTATATCAATTTGTGAGAAACTTCTATTTATTGCTAAGCCCACTAACCAAGCTTACTCATAAGAGATTCAAATTTATCTAGATTGATCAATGTGATTAATGATTTAAATAGAAGAAGAAGAGGCTAACCACTACATAGGTGCTCACATTACCAACTAGTGGGGAATGATTTTTTATCTATATAGATGCATACAAAGATTAATTGTGTCTTGTACTGATGAAATATGTCAAAGTGATATCCTATGTCATATGATAATTAATGTTCCATGAGAAGAACTTCCCAACACATGATATAGAATTAAAAGCAGTGAACTTTACATTGAATATTTGGTGAAATTATCTCAATGGAGAAAAGTGATACTTATATACGGATAATAAAAGCCTCTAATATATATTTAAATAATATAAATATAATTTTTTCTAATAAATATTGATAGATATGATCAAGGATTTTGATTTTTCAATCTATTACCATCATGGGAAAGAGAACAAAGTGGAAGATTCTATGAATATAAAAGGATTCTAAAACCCTATCCATAATGAGGATTGAAAGGATCCAATTCTCTTAGAAATGAAAAGAATAAACATGGTAAAAATAATATGATATTCATATTAACTATATAAATTAATAGATCAACAATCTGTTATTTTTTGGATCAAAGAAGACCAGATAGATGATTAGTAACAAGAGAAGAAGGTAGTGAATATTCTAGAGTTCATATTTTCTGAATATGTATTTAAAAGGTTTGCAACCCGGATGTGTGTTTATCATAGAGAGATTTTGTGAATTATTTTTTTGAATTAATTTAATCCTTTTGTATTTTTTATTTCACATGGCATTGAAAATAGTTAAATTATATGTTTTTCTTACATTATATTTAACACCACGTGAATCATGCACTACATGCAACATAAATTTTAGATTTCTATACATGGAATACTAAGGATATCTAGTGTTTCATGCAACAATTTATTTCCTTGATGGCTTCTGTCACATGCATGACCATGTTTTACTAAACAATAATGTATTATTAAAATATTATTATTTAATATAATAAGATATAACCTTGCCATTAAGTTAGTTTTCAAGGATATTATTAACTAATTTATAAGGATATATGGTTTAAAAAATATAAATTTAATTCATTGGTTTCCAATTAATTATAAATTAATATGAAAACTGATTTAATATAAAGTAAAATATTAAGATTTGTGTCATAAAAAAGTTGTTTTTGTAAGAACATGGTTTTTCAATCAGGTATGGATCCTATAAAATTTGGTTAAATTCCTTATTATGGACCAAAAATGGTTTCCTAGTGGGTTAGAGAAGGACTTAATGGTGTGTGGGGATTGTTCGGAACTCGGAACTCAACTTTCTGTGGAAATTAGTCCTATCACATGGTTTTAGAAAACCATTCATGTAGGGTGCATTGTTAGATCTAACCATGCAGATGGTCACATATTTAGGTAGATCCATATTAGATGGTCGGTGCATGATTTTCCTAACTACGTGGATTGACTGAGTGGTGCTCCAATTTCTCCATGTTTCCGTTCTTTGTTGGCACAGGGTTTAGAAAACCGTGCACTGGATAATTTTTTGGGTAATTTTACCTTTTCCCCCTTAATGATATAATTAACCCTCTTCTTCCTCCTTAATCCATATTCTTGTGGGTTGTCCTCAATTTCACTCATTTTTGAGAATTATGAAGGCCAAAGGTAGGGAACAATATATCTCATTCATACTGGATCTTTTTGACCTTTATTTCATCACATTAGATGTGAAATGGTATGTACTTGAGTCCTATTTTGTTGTTCTTCATCTCTCTTTCTCTCGACCTAGTTACCATGGCGTAAGAATTTTTTCTATTTTCTTAGATAAACTCTAATAAAAGACAAATAAAGGGTCGATACTTGAGGACTATATTAATGAAAGCCTAATGTGGGTGTTCTATAACTCATCCCTCAAGTTTTTCGATTTTGGAATTCTTGTGTGGGGCCAACTGATTCCATCGGATCCTGTTTATTGAATTTATATTCCATGATTATATCATTAAAAATGAATGATTAGGTTCCAAAAAAATATGTGATTAATTTTTTGTGGTTACACCCACAACACCCATCATCCCATGTAGTATGGTATGCCATATTTGAGTTTTTAGTGTTTTCATGGTTTTGATCCATTGTTCAGGTGTGCTCAAGTTTGACCACAATAATGGAAATACTCCTTATAATATATTCTTGTTGAATCATGTAATTTTGAAGGGAAAGTACCATATTAATTCCACTTAACCCTCCTATGTTTTGTGATTCAAATTGAAAATTAAATGTGAATGGAAAATTGGAAGGTATAAAATGTATATGGCTCGACTAGATTTAAAAGAAAATGAATAATTGGATACATTTCGTTATCACCCCTTTCCATGTTGATGGAAGGTAGTGGAGTGAACCTTATTTATTGAATATTCCATAAATGGATTTAATAACGGTTCTATGATACATGAACTTTTCACACTAATGAATGAAAACGATTGAACCAAATAGAATTATTGACTTATTATGACTCGATTAAAGGGATGCATTATACTTGGACTATTCACATTAATGACAGAAAAGACATGAACCAATTGAAATTATTTTTGAATTCATTATTGTACAAGAGTGGACTGAATAGATCGTGCCAAGGATTCTTATTTAGGAATGCCATGGGAACTCGGGAACCCCATTCCAATTCAAGTTTGTGAATTTCCAAGGATGCAACCCACCTATATCCCAATCCTTGATTATTATTGGATGCCCCATATAACACCATAGGACCCCTAACATAGTATTAAAGGATTACATGGATACACTTGATGGATCCATCATTGAAAAGAACATTCCATGGTTAAATCCCAGAAGGCCCAGTAATTTCTCAGCCACATTTTACATTGTATTGTCATATAGGATTTGGTAGGAATCTTATTATGGAAAGCCTTATACTATACTCCTCAAATTACACTCTTTACCTTTTATAGATCTAATTACTACTAGGTTAGTGACCCCTGAGGTCTTGGATCCCTTGGTGAATGACATGGATCAAATTCTTATTGAATATCAATTATGGGTTCCCTGTTACATCTTGGAGACATCACAATTGATAATTTGTGTCTTCTTTGTAAACTGGTACAATCAAATGCTAACTTGGTTATATATTCAAACACCTACCAAGCGATGAAGCAGGTACTTCTTTATTTAGTTTAATTGTAATAATTTACTGTATATATGTATTCCTATAAACTATAACATTTCCATTACATGGGATGAATGTTATTTAAACCAATGTTGGTGTCCCACTAAGATTTATCTCACACCCTCTTCGAGCACCATTTGGAAACCGTGGAAGATTAAATTAATGAATTTTTTGATAAAGGGAAGAACACACCTTCAAACACTTGATTGCGTTCTATTTAGGATGGACCTTGATAGTAGATGACCAAGATAAAGCATGTATTTCTTGGTATAGTAATTGATTTCATTTTATTTTTTGAAAACTTTTATGCATGTTGTCTTGTATTTATATTTTCTAGTTTTCTAGTGACATGAGATATCATCATCAGTTATTCCAGTTGATACAGTTATTATTATCATCGTTCATTTATTTCTTTTGTCTATTTATATTGGTTTCATATATTTTTAGGATGTTTACCATTGTTTACATTTATCCACTTTGCTACACTCTGGTAATGAGGGAATTGTCTCCCCACTAACACACCCTAGGCCTTCGTTTCTAGTCAGAAGCCTCTAGAATTTGGGGAGATGTTCATGAAATGCCTATGATTATTGAGTGATGTTATGATGGATGGATTACTCTTGTATTACACAATGTTGAGATTGAGTGATTTCATGTATCAATTCATGAGGTGTATGGGAGATAATTGGATGGGATGTGTAATTAATTGAGTCAAGCCATTATGCTATAAATAAACAGGTGTCATTTTCACTGATGATTTTTATGGGAACTGATTTAATCGGAATGGATATCCATTATAAAGTGAAACATGAATTATTATATGAAATGGTTTCACCTCCTTATCCCACCTTGTTATGTTTATTAATTATAAAGGAGTGAACCTTGTAATTAAATTTAAAATGAAATGAAACTAATAATTGACCACTTATCGAAACCTTGCTGAATAAATGTATAGTTTGGGTATTGTGTTAGGGGTAGTGAGTTTTATTAAGTTCATCATCTTCTAGTGATTCTATGATTTTACTTAAATCATGGTTTGAGGTGTGTTATTTTCATTTTGTTAAATGCCTCCATGATGTCCTCATATTGTATGAGAGGAAGGTTGTGACGATCATGCACCTGACATTCTGGGCTCTGAGCCACTAGTCCTACCTCCATGAGTGACACTCAAGGCACCGCCTTCCGTACCTGATCTCGACATGGATGCCCAAGTTCATGATTTTTTTTACATCTAATGTGGTCTATTCATGGGGCTCCATTATTTTCACCAATGATAATTGATCTAACTTGTGAGTTCCAATAGAATCATCATCCTACTTTTGTTAGTGATGGTGGTCCATAGGCTCCTGAGTCTTGTCCATAAGATACCACTTCTATTTTTGAGCATATGGAGACACATCCAGATTAGAGGGTCAATATTTCAATAAAGATTCTTTGGGATTTGTCTCATCATTGGTGGATGTGATTACCTAGGCTTGTCATCAACAAGGAAAATTTTAGATTGATTTACAGACTACCTTCTATATTAATTTTTATTCAAATGTTTAGAGATTATAGATACATAGAGTTCATGCATCTCAATTAGGGTTCTATGATTGTTATGGAATATTAAGTGTGTTTCATTAAGTGGTATCACATTTCACTGGCTCTATCTGTTGATGAGCTTTCATATGCTAGAAGTTTCAAGGCTAGTCTCTAATATTCCATCCATACATAGGTGAATGTCTTTCACCTTTGTACCTTTTCTTCAATAGAAAATCTGGATTTTATCATTTAGCGTAAACTGAGGGATAGAAACGACACCTGTTGTAGAGGAAAATCATCGTGGAAGGTCATTAGTTTGGCTATTGGAAGGAAACGTTCCCTTGAGGTTTCTAGTTAGGGTAGTGAAAACCAGAGTGCTCATTTAAAAATCTCTATAGTGTGTCATCAATATAGATGAAGGGGGTGCCTAATGCCTCGTTGTGATAGAGACCTAATGTATCTCTGGACATACGACCATATTGGCCATCTTTAGCATTTCAGTAAGACCTTTCCACAAGACTTTTGAGGAAAATGACTTATACTATCTACACCTTCAAGGGTGGGTTCTTTTGTGCCAATTAAGGTGCGGAGTAGGAGTATCACCAAGAAGTTGTCTAAATAAGGGTGAAAAGGATGTCCATGATAGTGGAGAGGTAGAGCACCATGGGATAAGTGGAATGACCACAAATATTGAAAATATCTTCAAAGAAGATAATGTTTTAAATAAAAATTATTTCCCTACAATAGTGGATCATTTCAGGGACATCTTTCTTAACCATTTTTTTGCCTTAACTCATGAGATAGAGGTAAATTTTAATATTGATCTTGTTCCAGGAGAACCTCTTGTGTCCATTACACCATATATGATGGCCTCCACTGAGCTCCAGGAGCTTAGTCAATAGTTGAAGGATTTTGAGGCCAAAGTACTTATACGGCCCAATGCATCCTCTTAGGTTTCACCTGAGCATTTTATTGAGAAGGTGTATAGAACCTTAATAATATTTGTGGATTAAATATGGTTGAACCATCTTACAATCAATAACTAATATCCCATACCATTAATAGATGATCTCTTCGACCAGCTCTAAGGAGATAGGGTAATCTCTTAGATTGATCTCAGATTGGGTTATCATCATGTGTTTGTTAGGTCATGAGACATACATCATAGGTCATTCCATAGTTGGTATGGTCAATATGAGTACTGAGTTATGTCATTTAGTCTTATGAACACACCCTCCATTTTTATAGATCTTATGAATAGTTTTTTCAACCCTAATTTGGAAACTTTTATCATATTCATTGTAGAAGACATCTTGGTGTATTATCATACACTTTAAAAACATTCTAATAATTTTCATATTGTTTTGAGTATACTGAGAGAGCATCCTCTTTACCCCAATATTGTTATATTCCACTTCAACATTGATAACTATTGGGAAAAAATCTCTCAAGGGAATATTGCACCATTTTTTTAGGTTGGTTGTGTTTGTTGACAAAGAAGGTTTTCATGGTGAATTTTTGAGTTCCATATATATTTTTGACAACAAATATTTATAAAGAAAAATGAAAAAGGAATGGAAAATCTTGAGCAAGTACAAAAAAATCAGTTACAAGGTGGTTTGGAAACTTCTGCTCGAGGCATGTTTCTGGATCAGAACCTCAAAAAATGGAAAATGCATGATGTGGGAAAAAGATCTGAAAATATTCATGTAAGATGAGGTTTTATGAATGAAACTTACATTCCCAATGAGACATAAAATTTGGTTTTGCATGCTCGAGGAGAAACTTGTGTGACACGTCGATTCTTTCGTGCAGGGGTAATCAATGCCTGTAAATAAAATGTGACCCCCTCATTCGAAATGGCTCAACAATTATAGAGAATCAAAGATCCAAATTGCATATGGATTTTAATAAAAGGGTGTTGAAAAAAAAATATGGAGTTTCATGAAATCTAAGGAAGTTGAGGGTAATATTTGAGTTGTGTGTAACATTGAATTTATGACCAAGGGGTGTTTCAAAACAAAAGTGGAATCCTATGTGTAATGAATTAATGTTTCATTAAATAAACAATAAGGGTTACGTGAATGATTTTCAGTTTCTTGGTACATCTGTTGTACGGTGTTATTCATCATTGGAATGAAAGTGGTACATCAATAGAGTATCTACACATAGTATAGGATTCATTCATTAGAGATAATAAATGGACCTATATGTCTATAAACTGTGAGTGAATCTTATAAAGGAGTAGTGGATGCACATTAAATGAGAGATTAGTGAGATTTTACATTTTGATTGGTTGTTAACAATGATGGAAAGTGAGGCCACTTTGAAATTGTAAAAAGAATTATTCTTATAGTGGATTTGGTACAATAGCACATTCCCGGTGTACTCTCCTTGGACATAGCCCAGTAAGGGCGAACCAAGTAATTTTAATTTTTCCAATGAATGATTTAATATTTTTTCATACTCTGCAACATGAAGAAGCAGCAATAGAGTTTTTTATAACAATAAAACATGATTAAATGGGGATTTTGTTTTAATCATTCATACCCTGATTCACCCCCCCAAGTTATCTAGACTAGTGGACCTAACAGTTGGTATCAGAGGTAAAGTTTGATATTTGTGTTTCTCTCTCAATGGAGGTCACCAATCATAAAAGGATTCTGATATTAGAGGGGAATAATATTCAGTAATGGAAGCATCGAATGAAACACTACTTCCTATCTTTAGGAATGGATGTGTTTACTGTAGCGATAAATAGTATATTAGACAACATCAAAAATGTTGTGTTATCAGAGGCTGAAATAAGGGGACTGGATGCTGAAACTAAGGGGATAAATGCTTTAGGGGGATCCCTATCAAATTCTATCTATAAATGTTTCTTTCATGAAAAAAATCTCATGATATGTGGGAAAAACAATTGAATATATATAAAGGGGATACAAAGGTCAGAGAGGTGAAGCTCCAAGTTATGTGGAACAAGTACGAAGATCTGAGAGTGAACCCGAATGAGTCCATTGAGGCATTTTTGTGTGGGGAAAATATTGTTGTGGAAATCATGTGTGGTCTTGGAGAATTAATGGAAGATATAAATATTTTTTAGTTCATATTGAAGAAACTCCCACCTTAGTCCAATTTGAATGTTTTAGTTTTGGAAAATAATGATAATAAAGAGATAACATAGTATAACATTCATTGTTCCCTGGTAGGATATAAAATGAGTAATGATGACAATGATGTTGTGGAATAGAGGAAATCTAAAGTGGTGGAATTCAAGGCCATAAAGAAACTCACCATTGAAGACTCTCAGGAAGAATATGAAATAGATGTGGTGATTTCATTCCTATATTCAAATATACAAAGAAGAATAGGGAACTTCATTGGTAAACATTCACAAGAATTTTTTCAATGGGGAAAGGTTTGACATAATTCCACAAGGTTCCAGAAGTAGTTCCAAGAAGATAATGAGGATAAAGTCGAAATTCCAAAGAAGAAGTATTCCACCTATGTGAAAAAAAAGAAATAGTTCAAGAGAATTTTCTTTAAGAAAAAGAACATTCTTTCACAGGAATGTGACAGTTCATATGATCATGTGGTTTAAGTGGATGAAGAGATTGAGAAATGAAAAGATCATGGGGAAAATGCTATAGTGGAAGTTGTGGGTAGTTATCCAAAAGAGAATGAAATTGAAACTGATGAAGAAGAATAATAAGTTGAAGAAAGATTTGATATAGAAGCTGAATTAGAAGAAACTATTGAGATGATAGATGTTTTCAGAGAAAAAAAAGAAATCCAAAAATGTGTTAAGTGATGCCAAACACTATATGAAATAGTATGAGGAAGAAAGTTAGAGTTGTTGAATGAAGTTGGAAATATTAATTCTTCATTTTCAGTGGACTCAAGAAAACTTGATGAGTACAAACTCAGAGTTGAAGAACAAAGAAGGGGGATCGATTGTTTGTATAACACAGATAAAGAATAAATCATTTGCATTGAGGAACATGAATAAGAAGTTGTCAATATCAGACAAATATTTAAGGATTAGGGAAAAACCATAAATCTCAATATGAAATTGTAAAATCATATTACTCAGAAGGTAGAAAATTTGGATGTAAAAAATAGCAGTCTATTAGAAAAGAACCAACAATCATGTTCAAATGATAAGACTGATGTGGGGCTTGACCAAAAACAAAAGGCTGGGAAAGTTGAAGTCAAACTACAAGAACATGTTTTGAGATTGAAGTTTGACCAAGGCCCAAAGCCAAATTAGAATATTCAAAGATCCCAACAATCAACTAGTAGTGAAGAAGTGAAATCTAGGAATACACCATATATCTTGTGTTATTACGGTGTAAATACCAGACATTCAAAGAATGTGTGTTCTATAGCCAAGTGATACCAAAAGGAACAAAAGAAAAAGTGGAATCCAAATAGATCTAAATATTATAAAACATATTTTGAGGTAATCTGTTTTTTTTTGCGGTGCATTTGGGCACATGGAAACACACTGTATGTTAATGATGTAAAGGAAAGTTTCAAAGTGGAACCCAATCAGTAACAAGAATCAAATCATAGAATCGAATAATTATTTGAAAACACAAAATCAATTTGTAGCACTGTATCATGAAGCTGGTCTTTAAAACTCTAAGGATGATCTAGATTTTTAAAATACACTGAGGTTAAATTCAAAGACTTTGATGAAAAATAAAAAAGTATGAGAAAGAAGTGGTACTAGAAATTTCTTTCAAAGCATCAGATCATTCTGGAGTATGGATCCCTAATAGTGGATGCTTATCCCATATGATAGGAAATAAGGATCTTTTTATAGGCATAAAAGATGAAAAAGAATGATTAGTCATGTTTGGGAATGATGAAGGCCTGAGGAATATTTTCTCAGGAAAGGGCATGTTTGGGGAAATTAAAATAGACGTACTGATGTCTTTGTAGTTGAAGGTCTGAGTCACAGATTCTTAAGCGTCAGTCAACTATGTGACTAAAATAATTCTATAAAGTTTACAAAATAGACATGATTCTTAAAAGAAAAAATTGTGAAGTGGTTCTATAGAAAAAAATAACAAAGGGAAATATCTACCTTTTAAGTGGAGAAGAAGATATTTTAATTTTTTCTAGTGAGGAAGAAAACATGTTCTGGCATAAATGATTGGGTCATCTATGCCACCCATCCTTAGAATATATAGTGAACAGTGATGTAGCTAGAGACCTCCCTTAGTTATCACGTTATCATACACATACGTTTTACACCTATTAATAAGGTAACATCATCATAAAGTCATAAAAATAAAAGGACAAAAAGTTAACAAGAGAGCTTGAATTGGTGCATGCTGATATTTATGGACCTATCTCACTAAAATCCATTAATGAGAACAGGTATTATAGTCGTTTCATTGATTAGTATACATAATATCATGGTTATTTTTTATTTTCCATAAGACCATTGAGTTTGGTTTCATAAAAAAATATCATATGGAATCTGAAAGGATTCATGGATAGAAAACATGAAGACTCATTCTAATAAAGGTACAGAATTCACAAATAGTTAGGTGGAAGACTATTATGAGAAACATGGGAAAAGAAATCATGTTTCATCAGTTAGAACTCCCCTATATAATTGACCAGTTGAGATGATAAATCATATCTTCAATAACATATCCAGTATGATTCTTATTGAAATAACATGCAAGAGAAATTTTGGAAGGAAGTTGTATTGACATAAGTCTAAATTTATAATAGGGACTTGTTATGTCTAAAGGACAGAAATACTCCATATAATATGTGTTAGAGAAAGAATCCAATATTTAAATACTTTCTAAACATTGGAAGTAAGTGATTTATTCTCATTAAAGATAAGCACATGAAATTTGAGTCACGGGGATATGATGGGATATTCCTTCACTTATCAAGAAAAAATAAAAGCATATAAAATATTTAATAAGAGGCTGGTAAAGTCAGTTTACTACAATGATATCATTGTAGTGGATAATGAAGAGAATATTCAGCAACACAATGAACAGTTTGTTGATGGAAGCGTTGAGTAGGCTAGTAATGCAGAGGGAGAAAAAGTGGCATATGTTAATTCAAAGGAATATTATGACGATGAGAAAGAAGATGTATAGTCTTTTCATTCAATGAAGGAAAATAATCTAGCTGAAATATATATGAATAATAACATTGGTGATCAGAAAGTTCCCATTCAAACAAGAAGAATAATGTCAATACATTAGGCATTTTTCTAATCTTAGGTAGAGCCGAACGTTTTTGTCGATGAAACTGAAGATGAAAACTGGTTCCTATGAATGGATGAAATGATAGAACAGAATAAGAAGAATCTGATGTGGGATATTGTTTCGAGGCCAACAGGTAATGATTTCATTAAGAATAAATTGGTATTTAAAAACAAGATTTACGAATATGGAATAGTGATTCAAAACAAATCATGTTTAGTGTTTAAAGGTTACCACTATATAGTGGGTATCTATGTCGATGATAAATTTGGACCTGTTAAAATATTGGATACAATCATAATATCAATGGACATTGTAGTGTAATTGATGTATAAATTGTTATAGATGGACATAAAATCTACATTTTTTAATGGAGTTCTGGAAGATGAAGTTTATATTGAGAAGCTAGATGGTTTTCTAAATTGTGAAGATGAGAACAACCATTGTTAGTTGAATAAAGTGCTATATGGTCATAAATAAGCACTAAGAGCATTATTTTCATGGCTTGATTAGTATTTGAAAAAGTATAGCTCACAGTATAGTGGAGTTGATTATAATATCTATTTTAGTCATGGTCATAATCAAAGGATGATGGTTATGGTTTATATTGATGACATTATATTTGGTAAATCAATGAATCTGTGTGTAGACAGTTTTCCGAATTCAAGAAAAAAGATTTTGAAATGTAAATGATTGTTTAAGTGAGATTTTTTTTGGTTTATAGGTGACAGAAGGAAGGAATGAAATTTTCATCTCTCGATACAAATATGCCAGAAAGGTTCTGAGAAGATTTGGAATGGAAAATTCCCAGAATATAAAGACTAGAGAAGCTACCATTATGAAAATATCAAAATATTGTGATGGAAGGATAGCTAATATCACATAATGCAAGTAAATTATTGGAAGATTGTTGTACCTGATAGCGATAAGACCTGAAATTGTTTTGTCTCATTCCAATCATCGCGTTCTCAAATCAATCCCAAGGAATTCCACATGCTTGCAGTGAAAACAATAATTCAGTATATAAAAGGAACTATGGATTTCAGTTTTATGTATACCAACAGATCATAGCTAGCTCTATTGGGATATTCAGATGCTGATAGGTACATATTAGTAGATGATAGAAAATAAATTTTAGAAGGTTCTTTTTTATCTTGGTGGATTTTGTATTTATTGGCTAAGAAATAATCAACATTTCATTTCATTGTGCACCACAAAATCTGAGTATATTGTCATCTCTCAACAATGAACATAATTATTGTGGATGATGTAGAATCTTGATGATATTGGAGTTGAAGTGAACTCTTTGATTAGAATGCAATGTGATAATTCTAGGGCTATAAACCTTGTGAAAATCTAGTCCATAACTCAAGGACATAGCACAATCAAATTAAATATAATTTTACCAAGGAAAAGGAAAAGCAAGGGCTGGTTAAGATGGATTATATACCTATATAGCTACAAGTTGGTGATATTCTAACAAAGGACTTACTGAACAAAGTATATGGGAGGCGTCAACTGGATCTAGAGGTTCAATTGACTCCCCACACATGAAAATGTTTGGATGTGGGACCCCTCCCCCTCTCCCTAAAGTATGGTGTGTTTTTTCTTAATGTAATAATCTGTTTTCATCACTCTATTTCATACCACTAAGGAGTGATAATTGAGTTCATTTAAAAATGGAGGGAAAGTGTGACTATTCACATGGAAGAATGTGTTTATTTTTACAGGGGAAAATGGCATAGTCATAGACATGCGGAGAATTTAACAAATGGATTAATGGGATTAGGGGAGTAATGATATAGGGGGAGTGCATTGAATATGGTGATTCTAGAAGTTAATTAGGAATTATTATATATCACAATAGCTAAAATTTGCGATGAAAGAAAATGATTGGTTTCAAGAACTAGTTACCGAAATGAAGTGAATCATTGATGAAAATTTTCATATTCCTATTGTTTTTTGCAAGGGGCATTGTAAATTTGAACATAAAGTATGTGTTGAGTAAATATTTTATAGTTATTTGAATCAAAATAGTTGATTGGTGGTAGAGAATTAAAGATGATTTAATGAGGTATCAAATTTTAGGGAATCATTATGAGAAGAGTTTTCAACAATCCTATAGGGGAGATTGTTGTGAAAAAATTCCTCAAGGTAACATTTTAGAATTTTTTTGGATTGTTTTGTTTGCTGAAAAATATGTTATCCATGGTAAATTTTTGAGTTCCAGAGATATTGTTGACAACCCATGTTGAAATAGAACCAAGAAAAATGAATGGAAGATCTAGAAATGTGTGTGAAATAAGAGGTTGCATGAAAGACATTTTCATGCCCAATGCGACGTCAAATGAGGTTTTACGTCCTCGAGGAGGATCTTGTATGACATGTTGAATCATTCATGCAAGGGTCGGTGATGCTTATAAATAAGAGGTGACACCCTCATTAAAAATAGCTTGACACTTAGAGAGAATCCGAGCTCGGTATAATGTAATAATTTTATGTAAAGGGAGTTTCACAAAATATTTGGAGTTTAATGGAATATAAGGAGGTTGTGCATATGATTTGAGTTCCATATAAAAATGAAGATGAACACAAGGGGTGTTTCGTGAAAAAAAAGTGGAATCTTGCATGCCAGGAATTAATGTTTCTTTCAAGATGAAATATGGGTTGTGTGAAATATTTTAAGTTTCCCAGGACATCTGGGATAAAGTGGTATTCATCAGTGGATTAAAGGGGAAATCAATAGAGCATCTACCTATAATGAGGGTGCATTCATTAGAGATAATTAAGGGACATACAATTCTATAAACTGTGAGTGAGTCTTCTGAAGAAGCAGTAAGCACAATTTAGTTGATAGAGCAGTGAGCATTCAAATTATTTTTGGTTATATACTAGGAGGGATAGTGAGTCCACTTCAAACATGTAAAAAAATTTATTCTTATAGTGTATTTGGTACAACAAAACATTGTTGGTGTATGCTCCTTGGATGTAGCCCAGTGAGGGTGAAATGAGGAAAATCGATGTGTCCTATGAATGATTTAAGATTATTTCATACTCTGCAATGGGAAGGGGAGAGAAGAGAGTTTTCTCTAATAATGAAAGAAGATATACAAGGGGCATTTGTTTTAATCTGTCAAACCATGACTCACCCCCAGGGTATCTAGCCTAGTGGACCTAACAAAAATGTTCACTTCGTGGATCATATCTTATTGGAATGAGGTGTATCTGTTGAACCTTAAAAGGTTAGTGCAGCAGTTTTTAGAGAGAAACCCCATAACATGTTTGACATATGGAGTTTCTAGGGGTTTTCTGGATATTAAAGGAAATTCATACTAGAATTATCACATTCTATTTTACCTCTTTCTATACTTACTAGGAAAGGTGTTAAGATCCTGTGGTTTGAAGATTCTAATAAATCCTTTTAAGAGCTCAAAGGGAGGCTTATCTTAGAACATATTAGGACTTTTTTGGATCTAGGAATAGGTTATACAAAATTTTGTGATGCATCAGGCATCGGCCTAGAAGTAGTTCTAATTTAGATGGATAGATTCATTACCTATGGATCTCTTTATTTGAGGCCTCCGGAGAGAAACTACCTGACATACATCCTTGATAGAGTATAAGTTGTAAAATCCTTATGTTGCTTGAGACATTATCTGTTGGGTGAGCACTTTGTGGTGTACATGGACCAAAAGAGCATAATATATATATATTTTTCACATAGTGACTAGAAAATCCGATAGTGGGTATGGGTAAAATATAAATAATAATTTTATTTTGGGCTTTCTAGTACACTTGAGAAGGGAAATTTGGTTGCAGATGCGCTGAGTCGGAAAAATAAAACATAGGTCATACAGGAAGCTAGTAAGGAATAAAACTAAATGGGCTTTTCTCTTAGATATATATAGAGTTTCATAACAGTCATGAGCATTCTTATCTCTCATATTTGGCAGTTACCCTTTCCATCATTGGGAAGGTGTAGAGTATACAATTTTCAAATCCGGAAGGCTTGGTTCTCTGTGAGAGTGTATCGGGAGATTACAAGCCTCATGATTGATCTGTGGATAGTGATTAAATACTTTGTATTCATGGACATTTCTGGGTTCCAACAGATATGAGAGAGGATTTGATGTCTGAGTCTCATGCTTCTCAGTGGGCAGTTCATCCAGAAATCTCCAAGATATATCAAGATATGTGATGACAATAGTAATGGACTAGGCAAAATTATTATATATTAGGGTTTATCATTATGTGTTCAACCTCTCAACAAGTGCAAGTGGAGAATAAAAAACTTGATGACTTTTTACAGCCACTTACTGTCCAAGAATATAAATGGTAAGATATTTCCTCTGGACTTTGTAGTTACGTTTCCTAGGTCTCTGAGAGGTAGCGATGTTGTACTGGTATTTTTTGACTGACTAATGAATGTGTCCCACAAAATTTTAATCAGGTGGGTCTCATTTGATGATATGGAAAGATAGTATGATCATGACTTCATAAAATTATGTGGGGTTTCTTAAACTATGATTTCATATAGGGACTCTCAACTCAATTCATGATTCTGGTAGGGATTGTAGAAGGCTCTGGGAACATAGGTTCTTCTAAGAACATCTTTTCACCCATAGACTGATGGAAACTCAGAATGGATGATACAGGTTCTCTAGGATATTCTCTAATCACGTTTCTTTTATTTTGTAAGTTCTTAGTAGAAAATTATCACTCTCGATGAGTTATCCTATCATAATATCTTTCGAGTGACAATTCATATGTCTCCGTTTCAATCCTTGTATAGTCAGCCATGTAGTTCACCACTATGCTAGATAGAGGTAGTTGAGGATGCCTTTCTAGGTCCTCATCACATGAAGGAGACTTTAGAGTAATTTTAGTTTATTAGAAATCAAATCATTAATGCTCAGTCGGGATAGGAATGTTATTTCATTCATCATCGATTAATTCTAGAGTTCATAGTTAGATACTCAATTTTCCTATGTGTATCACCCCAGAAAGGGAACAGATGGTTACAAAATTAAGTTAATGTATCACCTTATTACGTAGAACCATTTGAGATCCATAGAGAGTTGGACTAGTAGCCTATTGGTTGCTACTACCATAGAGGTACAGAGCCATGGACGACATCTTCCATCTTTCACATCTTCACCAATATCATGCCGACCCACCTCATACCTTTTGATCCTGAATAAGATGAGTTAGATTCCAATTCTACCTTTGTGGAGTATCTATTACACATCATTGACCAAAGTTGGAAGGCTCCCTGAGGCTGTAATATCCCTATCATATGGGTGCTATGACTGAACGAACACATATAGGATGAGACTTGGGAGAGAGAGTATGAAATACATGATCAATGGCCAATGTTTTTCTCAGATATTTTATCTCAACTTTGAGAAGGTGATCTCGGGGATGAGTTCATTTAAGGGGGATGACTATAAGAGCCCAATTTTTCACTCAGGTATGGATCCTTTAAATTTCATTATATTTCATCATTTTTGACCTGATACAGATTTCTAGTGTGTTATTGAGGGTCCAAAGTGTGTTCGGGCCTTTTTTGGAACCTAAAACCTATCTTTCTAGAAAAACTAGTCTGGTCGCATGGTTAAAGAAAACTGTGCAGGTAGGGTTCATGGTTTGATCTAACCATGTAGATGGTCTCACATTCATGGAGATCCATATCACATTGATGGAACATGGATTCCCTAATCATTGTCATAAGCTTGTGGTGCACCCCATTCCCAAGGAACATATTCATGGTTGGCGCACGGTTTGGAAACCTGTGCGGCGAAAACATGAACATACTATATTATTTTTGTAATTTTACTATTTTCCCCTTAATGATCTAATTAACCCCCTAATTCATACCTAATATGAATTACAATAGTATTAGCCTCCATTTGTCTCATTTTTTATACTTATAAGGCCTAATCTAGGTATTGAAAGATGTTCTATATTTAGGATCCAATCAAAATTATGTCCATCACGTTGGATGTGCAACGGTAAGTACTCGAGTCCAATTGTGGTGTCCTTCACCTCTCATTCTCTTGACCTAGTTATCAGAGTCGGAGTTTTTTTCCCTATTTTCCTAGATATACTCCAATCCAACCCATATCAAGGTATGGTACTGGATGAGGAGAGTTTTATAAGTCTAAGTTGGGTTTTCTATAACTCATCCCTCAAGTTCATCAATTTTGGAAATATTATTTGGCCCCAACCAATTTCATCGGGTTCCATTTATTGCATTTATATTTCATGCTTATACACATTAGAACCATATGGTTATTATATTACCAGATAAGTGACTAATTTTTGGTGATTAATCCCACAACACCCAACATCCTATGTAGGATTATATGTCATAATTGATTTTTTAGTGTTTTGAAACTTTTGATACATCCATCAGGTGATCTCGAGTTTGACCACAATAATGGTGAGGATCATTATAATAAATTATTATTGAATCGTGTAATGGTGAATTTAATGTACCTTGTCACTTCCACTTGAACCTCTGAGGGTAAGTGCTTCAAATTGATAATATAATGTGAAAGGGAAATTTACATGAATACTACGTGTATGACTTGACTAGATATTAATTTCAGTGAATAATAGGATGCATATCTATATAACCTCTTACCATTTTTATGGAAGTTAGAGATGTGAAATTTAATTATTGATTATGAATTTAATGTATTTAATAAAGGTTTCATGCTAATTGATCTTGTAACACTATTTAAGCCAAAGCTTTAACCAAATGAAAATATTTATAAATTATAACCTTATTAAAGGGTTTCATGCGACCTGGATGATTCAAACATATGAAAGTAAAGGATTCAAAAAATTGAAATTACACATGAATTCATTATTATAACGTAGTGGATTTACTTGAGCTCTCCTTATATACTTATCAAAGAATTCCATGAGCACTCAGGAACCCCATTTTGATTCAACAATGCGGATTGAAGAGGATGAGACCCACTTGGGTCCCGATCCTTTTCTATTCTTGGATGCCTGTTATGACACTGTAGGATCCTTCACATAGTATTAAAGGATTCCATGAATAAACTCCTTGGATCCACCATTGAAATGTAGGTTCCATGGAAAAATCCCATAGGTCTCATTCACTACATAGCCCCATTTTACCTTGTATGGTCACCTTGTATTCAGTATGCATCTTATTGTTGAAAGACATTGACTATGCTCCATTTATTACACTCTCACCCTTATCTAGACCTAGTTATAATTGAATTAGTGACACTATAGTTCTAGGTTTCCTCGATGAATACCATGGATCCAGTTCTTATTCACTATCAATTATTGTTTCCTTATTACATCTTGGAACCTTCACCATTGATAATGTGTGGCTTATTTATAAATTGGTACAATAAAAAATTGACTTGGTTATATGTTCAGACACTAATCGTGGGATGAAGAAGGTACATGGGTATTTAGTTACATTGTACTGCTTTAATTTATATATAAATATTCCTACACACTATTACATTTCCATTACATGGGCCAGATGTTATAGACACCATTGGTGGTTGCCCAATGAGTTTATCTCAAACCCTCTCTGAACATCGTTTGTTACCCGTGGCATATTAAATGAATGTATGTGTTGATAAAGGGAAGAATACGTCATTAAACACATTATTTCATTATTCTTAGGATGAATCCACATAGTATATGACCAATATGGAGCTCAATATGCTTGTGATATTCTTTTATTTCCTTTTATTTTGTGAACCATATTATGCATGGTATCTTGTATTCATGTTTCCTAGTTTTCATGTAAAATGACATATCATCATCAGTTATTCGAGTTGATACAATTTTTTTTATCCTTTTTCATTTATTTTTTTGTATTATTCTATTATTTATTTATATTTTTTTTCACTATTTACATATGTTTACGTTCCCTCAAGGTTTCTTGTTTGGAAAGTGAAATCTAGTGTACCAATTTTGATTAATCCGTGGTTTGTTATTAGTATGGATGGTGGATTTATCTAAATCCTCAATGTCATAATGACCCACAAGAGTGTCAGTCTTATGGCCATATTATGGAATCTCCATAATTTCTGCAAGACCTTTCCACCATCATCAAGTAGAAAAGGATATGCTCTGGCTCCACCTTCATGGGAGGTTTCTTCTTCATCATGTCATGTGGGATGTTGGAATAGCATCAATAGGTTACACTAAAGAGGGGGTCGTGGTCATGGAAGCCAAACCCCAGATCTCTAACTGTGCCAATAGATCAATTATAATCATGATAGACCAGTTATTACGTAGGGTCATGGATCATCCCAATTGCATGCACTACAACTTTTACATGAGGATCAGGCTACGGGACCATCAATATTGTGATGTACTATTCTTGTGTAATCTACTATAGTTTTTTATTTACTTGATATGGATGATTCAAAATATTTTATCTTTATATCTATCATGTAATGTCTTGGACTAAAGATACAACATTACAATGGCATAATGACCCTAGATACCACGTTAAGAGTGAGGTATGAGGGAATACGTCAATATAGTGACTTCCCCATTGAGGTTGGTAGTTGCCCTTTCTGATGGAACCTTTTAGTTCTCAAGATGATGGGATTTGATTTCATTCTCCAGATGGATTGGTTGGTTTAATATCATGCTTTTTTAGACATTTATCTCTTCAATGTATCATATACATCACCAGAGGGAGTCAGTTATATAACTAAGGGTGAGTGGGATGTCCAAGCATGTGTAGTGGGACCATATCATCATGGGCTAAGTAGAGTGACCTCCAAAATTGAAAATCTATTCATGGAGGATAAGGGTTTACATCAAGGTAATTTACCTCAAGTAGTGGATCATTTTAGAGACCTCTTTCTGAAAAAAATTTAGCTTACCTATTAAGAGAGTGGTAGAGTTTATAATCGAACTTGTTCCAATAGTAGCTATAATGTCCATTCCTCCATACCAGATACCACCTATAGAGTATCAGGAACTCAAGTATTAGATAGAGGATCTATAAGACAAAAGAATTATATGACGCAGTACATCCTCTTGGGGATGTCCCGTGATTTTCACTAGGAAGGAAGAAGTTACCTTACATCTATGTATGGATTACAGAAGGTTGAAATAGCTAACTATCAAGAACCAGTATCCACTACCTCGAATAGATGATCTATTTGACCAGCTTCTTGGAGCTAGGGTCTTCTCAAAGATCAACCTAATATCAGGTTATCATCTTGTGTGAGTTAGTTCATCATGTATACCATGTATAGAATTCGATAGTAGTTATGGTTTGTATTAGTACCTTGTTTTGTTGTTTGGTTTTATGAATGTGCCCACCAGTTTCATGGTTCTGATGAATAGGTTGTTCCACCCCTATTTGGATTGTTTTTTTTGTTATTTTTGGATGAAATCTTGTTGTATTATCACACTCATAGTGAACATTCCAATCATATTGATATCATTCAATGTACTCTAAGAGAGAAATAAATTTCTTCCAAGCATGATAAGTGACACTTCTTGATAGAAAAAGATCACTTATTGGGTTATATATCATCCGAATCTAGGGAATCTGTGATTGAGAAAAGGATAGAGTTGTAGTCTCCAATGAGAATCCTAAGAATGTGTTTGATATATGGAGTTTCTTGGGCCTTGATGGATATTAAAAAGAATTAAAACATGACTTCTCATGTCTTTCTACAGCTATTAATAGTCTTACAATGAAGGTGGTCATGTTCCTATGGTCAGAAGAGTGGGAGAAATACTTTTAGTAACTTAAAGGGAGGATTTTCTTAGAACATATTCTAACTCTGACAGGGTCAGAAACAATATATATTGTCTTATAGGATTCATCATATAACGACCCATACTTTACATACATTTTTATTACTTCAAAATTCAAGCGTACTTATTACAACATATAACAAAACCATGAAATGAACGTATAGGTATAGTGTCTTTAGAAACTGGGAAACATAAACAACTGGTTCATAAAGCATCTACATTGTCTCCCATTTATTTCATCATATCTATAGTCCCTTTTGGAATATCTTACTTAATAAGCTTATTCCTGACCTGGGGAAAGAAAACATACAAAAGGGTGAGCTCAAATGCTCAGTAAGGGTAAACAAAAGAAATATCAATCACATCATATTCATAAGAACATAACATTTTGGAAATCTTAACCTGCAAAAGAGAGCATAATTTCATAACATGGGATAAATCATAGTAGTGAAATGAAATCCCAATAATCATAACTTAAAACATGAAACTTTGTGTCAAACACACATAATCATATAGAATCATTTCTTATTAGTCAAGACTCATTTCCAAGACTATCATAGTGGACAAAGTCCATTTCTAAACCGAGTTCACTCCTCATTTCAGTCCTGTTTCACAGAACAGGTATAACCTGCCGTTCAAGCCATGTCTATCTCATGAGATATAAAATCTTTACCCAATGCATTGGAGGGAGATATAGGTCCCACCCATCTCATAATTATACCATTCTTATGTGTTCCACAAAATCATAAATCATACATCATTGCATAACCTATGTAGTAAAAATGGGATTCTTAAACAACATGACATCATAAAATAATTCATATAAGATAAAGGAATTCATAAAAATAATTCCATCACAACATAATCAAATCAATGTAATAATAGGTATAGAAACAGAACCCTATATTATCTTAGAAAGAAAATAATTTTGATAAAGCACTTGAACTCCATTCTTGAGGAAAATATCCATTCTACTTCAAAAACATTTTCCTTTCTTTAACATGTCATAAAATTTTAAACTAAAAGAAGTTGATTTAAAAATAAAATTGAAAACTTGTAAAGGAAGCTTCTTGTAAATAATGTTTTAAAAATCCATTCATTCCATATAAGTTAAAAAATCATTCTTCTCGTACTTTTGTCAGAAAAGTCAAAAAGTACCTCGTACGAAAAATGACAAAATATTCCTTTCATATCTTTTACTAAAAACTCGCCGAAGGGTAAAATTGGATTTAAACAATTTTAGGTGGATGGATCAATATTAAATACTGAGGAAACATGGATGTGGATGATAAAATACACCCCAGTAAATACTTACGAATAAGCAATCTCAGATAAAAATGAGATTTGCAAAATTATCCCTTACCTTAGGTCCGATTTGCTTCGTAAGTGTCCGAACCTACTGTATAATGATTTAAATAATGTTATTGACTTATTCCATAATCATACTTATTGTTATGATATCATATATGGTCATATTCTTAGCTTCTTATTAGTAATATTTCATTACTACTTGTTATTCGGGTGTTTATTACTTTTTGTTCTTATGCGTGTTTGTCGAATAAATTCTTATTCTTCTCTTTAGGTTATAGATAAATCATTTCCAAAATGGTATTAGTGTAATATATATCATATTCATTCATTCAATTCATTTATATAATCATTATGCAATGAATATCATGTAGAACGAATCACATCACATTGTGGAGACGGTATTCCGTACATATGCACGAGCGATGATATCGTTCCCATGATCGTGGAATTGTATTGGAGTGTATGTATACTATTTCAGAATCAATACCACTTTAAAATAATCATATATATTCATTACTTTCACCCCTATACCCATCCAAGTCAGGTGGTGGTGGAAAATAGATTACACCAAGGCGTGGAGACGGTATTCCGTACGTACGCACGCGCGGTGATTTCGTTTTCCGTAGGATGGATAAGAGGTGAAATAGGGTTGTTTCATTTTTATAATAACATATCAGTATATTAGTGATACTTATGTTATTACCTCATAATGAAACAACTAAAGAAGAGGCAGTAGAAGAAGAATGGAACTTGAAGAAAATGGTAGAAGGTATTACCTCTTTCTCGAAGTGCCTCCTTTAAACTTTCTCTTAAGGCACTAGAGTTGGTATTTTGATAAGACCATTACCTATAGTAGGTTTCTAAGGAAGTGGGGAAGTGAAATGGGCAGGGTTTGGCCGAGCTTGAAGGCTCAAATTGGTGTGAGGAAGAGAGGGAGGAGGTTCCCTTTTATAAGGGAGGAGAGGCACACCTTTGGAAATATAAGAAATATTAGTTTATATTAAATCACAACCCCACTTAAAAACTTCCAAAATGACTCATATCGGAAGCTTAGATGAGATAGGGTTGTAATATCATCAGCAAATAATATTTAGACATGTTATGAATTTATTTGAAACATTATCAACTTGATTTATCCTTATTAATCAATTTAATTTTATTTGTGGTAATAATATTTTAAATTATTATAAATAATTACATATGTGTTGTGAATTTTCCATTATTAGACACTTTATGACATTTTAGACCATATAAATTTTAATTTATAATTTTTAAATATCTTTTTTATTTTTAAACAATTTTATAATATGTTATTTTTATAAAATAACAATAGTGTCAATTTTTCCACTATTCAATTATTTGAATTTAAATAAAATATATACAGAAGATATGTTCGAACTAAAAGATTTAATAGATTCATAAAAGGTCACATGTATCTAGAAAATTAGTGTAGCACATTAAATAGTTCATAAAATATTTATTTTAATATTTTTAAAATAATTAATTTTATATTTTAATTAATAAAATAATTTCAACATCACTATTGTGTCATAATTAATGATAATTATTTAATCCCTAAAAATTCTAAATAAATTCCTATGATGTAGATAATTGTATTAGATTTCTAGAGACTATTCATGTTCGAAATTTCATTATGTTTATCACCAAATTAAAATTATTTTACTTATAAAATTTAAGAAAGTGACATGTTGTCACATTCTTTGTTTTTAATAATAATTAAAATTTTTTAACGGATAAAAGTCCATTAAATGAATCTAAGCCGACCCTTAGGTGATATGGGTCGACTTTTAGTCATCCAATAGGATTTTTTCAGGTGTTAGGTTAATTTTATAATCTTATATTTACCCTTAATTACCCGATTTACCCTTAACTATGGTAAATAAAATTTATCGTAGTTACTAATCATAATGCCCAAAAAAAAAGTAATCAATTAACATAATTTGGACCATATGATTATGAATATGGAATCCATTTCTCAAAATTCAAAACATATAAGTTGCAGTAATTAATTTAAAATAAATCCCGTTGTTAAGAAAATGGGTTTTAGAAGTTAAAACATTGCCAAAGATTGAAATGTTTTTACCTATGAATTCAATGTGAAATTAATGCTAATGACATGCATTATATTAAATGGTAAAAATATATTCTATTTATAATTTAAAACCATTCAATATTAAAATTTATCCATATAAATTATCTCAACGAAAAAAGTTGTTTTTAATTAAAAATTAGCGTATTTTTACTATTCATCAAAATATGAAAGTTATCAGAAATATATCAAAAATTTATCCAAAGTAAAATTTTAAACCTTGATTAAAAAGAATAATTTTATTTTGTCAAATTTAACTTATAAACATGTCAAAAACTAGATTTAATGTGGGTGTGCCATCAAAAGGCGGCAAAACTGTATTTTTTGAAAAATATTTCTTTTATCCAAAAAAACTGATTTTGCTTTTATACCTCATTCTAGAAAATGTATATGTTGAATTAAAATGTTATAAAATTCAAAATTCAGTTAGTACTATTCATAACGGCTAGTTTTAATAATATTTTAATAGCATATCACTGTTTAGTGAAACTCGGTATTGCGTACGACGCAAGCTATCGAGGAAGGCCGCGGTTGCGTGTAAAGCTAGCCAAGCTAGTGTTGTGTGTAGTGAAAGATTCTTTTGATGATTTATATAACATAAAAACAAAATATTTCTCATAAAAGTCTCGGGTGTTACATTCTACCCCCCTTAAAATGAATTTCGCCCTCGAAATTCATCACTTTGTAACAAACAGATGAGGATACCTCTCCCTCATCATATCCTCAAGCTCCCATGTAGCTTCTTCTAATTGGTGGTTCCTCCATAAGACTTTCACCAAGCGAGTGGTCTTGTTTCGTAGGACTTTTTCACTACGCTCCAGAATCTATATCAGATGTTCTTCATAAGAAAGATCTTGCTCCAGTGGTACTACTTCTGAGCTGAGTACATGTGAAGGGTCAGGTATGTACTTTCTCAGGAGAGATACATGGAACACATCGTGTAATTGAGAGAGATTCGGTGGAAGTGCCAATCGGTAAGCTACCTTCCCAACACGATCCAGTATTTCGAAAGGACCGATATATCTAGGGCCCAACTTCCCCTTCTTTCCAAACCTCACGACCCTCTTCCAGGGAGATATTCGTAAGAAAACTTTATCACCCACTTCAAACTCTAGGTCTTTTCTTCGGTTGTCGGCATGACTTTTCTATCGACTCTGAGCTGCTCTTATGTGTTGTTGAGTAGATCTGACCGTTTCTGCCATTTCATCAACGAAATCAGGTCCTAATAGCTTTCTTTCCCCACCTTCATCCCAACAAGTTGGAGTCCTGTATTTCTTTCCATAGAGAGCATCATAAGGAGCCATCTGAATACTGGAGTGAAAGCTATTCTTATAATAAAATTACACCAAAGGTAGGTGTTGATCCCAACCACCATTGAAATCCATAGAGAAAGCTCTCAACATATCTTCTAGAGTTTGAATTGTTCTCTCAGACTGACCGTCTGTCTGAGGATGATAAGCAGTGCTGAAACTCAACTCTGTATCCAGAGTATGCTGAAGACTTCGCCAAAACTTCGAGGTAAATCTCGGATCCCGATCAGATTTAATAGAAAGTGGCACTCCATGCAATCTTACCACTTCCTTTACATATATCCTGGAAAGCTGATCCAGGGAGAAATCCTCTCTAATAGCAATGAAGTGTGTAGACTTTGTAAGACGATCAACTATGACCCAGATAGAATTATTTCCTTTGGATGTTTTAGGAAGTCCTATAACAAAGTCCATAGTGATGTTTTCCCATTTCCATTCGGGTATGGGTAATGGTTGTAACATCCCCTTAGACTTCTGTCCCTCAGCTTTAACTTGCTGACAAACCAAGCATCGAGAGACATATTCAGAACCATCTCTTTTCATGCCATCCCACCAGAAGTACTCTTTCAGGTCCCTATACATCTTCGTGCTTCCGGGATGAATAGAGAATGAAGAACTATGAGCCTCATCCAGAAGCTCCATCTTTAATTCGGGGATGGGAGGAACACAAACCCGGTTTTTGAACTTTATTATCCCATCACAATCAAGGTTGAATTTAGGAACATTTCTCACCTTCTTTTGTAACTCTACATCTCCTTTCTGTGCCTCTTTAATCATCACACGTATAGATGGTTGAACATTCATTTGAGAAAGATACAATTTCCCCCCTTCCATTATAATTCCAAGATCCATCCTTTGTAAATCCATAAATATTGGATCTTTTGTGATCCTCATCATGGATAAACTGGCATGGTCATGTCGACTTAATGCATCTGCCACCTTGTTTGCTTTCCCAGGGTGGTAATGAATTGAGCATTCGTAATCCTTAATCAGCTCCAACCATCTTCCTTGACGCATATTCAGCTCCTTTTGTGTGAAAATACACTTTAAACTTTTATGATCAGTATAAATATCACACCTTTCACCATAAAGGTAATGCCTCAAAATCTTTAATGAAAAGATTACCGCAACTAACTCCAAATCATGAGTTGGGTAATTTTGCTCATGGATTTTCAACTGTCGTGAAGCATAAGCTATCACCATATCATTTTCATGAGAACACATCCCAGTCCCTTCTTGGATGCATCACTGTAGATCACAAACCTTTCTCCATTACAAGGAAGTGTGAGTACAGGTGCACTGGATAACCTTCTTTTCAACTCCTTGAAATTCTCTTCACACTCGTCCGTCCACATGAACTTAACTCCTTTTCGAGTCAACCTGGTGAGTGGATTAGATAATCGTGAAAAATCTTTCACAAAACGTCGATAATATCTAGAAAAACCAAGAAAACTTCAGATCTCAGTTACTGTTGTTGGTCTTGACCATCTTTTGATAACCTCTGTTTTTGCTGGATCCACATATATCCCCTCTTTTGAGATTATGTGACCCAAAAATGAAACTTTTTGAAGCCAAAATTCACTCTTGGTAAATTTTTCATAAAGCTTCTCCTTTCTCTGGGTCTTTAATATAATTCTCAAGTGATCTTCATGTTATTCCTTGCTCTTTGAATAGACAAGATTATAATCTATAAAGACTACCACAAATTGATCAAGGTATCCTCTAAAGACTCTATTCATCAGATCCATGAAGATAGAAGGGGAATTAGTAGGACCAAATGGCATCACTATAAATTCATAGTGTCCATACCTTGTACGGAAAGCCGTCTTTGGTATATCCTCCCTTTTGACCCTTAATTGATGATACCCTAAACGAAGATCAATCTTGGAAAAGTATTGAGATCCGTGTAGTTGGTCAAATAGGTCATCAATGCGTGGGAGAGGATATTTGTTCATGATAGTGATCTTGTTAAGTTCTCGATAATTAATGCAGAGTCTCATTGATCCATCTTTCTTCATAACAAACAGAACAGGTGCTCCCCAAGGTGACGCACTAGGGCGTATGAATCCCTTATAAAGATTATCTTGGAGTTGCTTCTTCAATTCCTGCAACTCAATTGGGGCCATTCTATAAGGTGTCTTTGAAATAGGCAAAGAACACGGTACGAGTTCTATTGAAAACTCACCTTCACGATTTGGTGGAAGACCCGGAAATTCCTCCGGAAAGACATCATCAAACTCCTGTACAATGGGAATATTCTTAATTGTGAGTTTCTCACCAACCATTTGAGATAAATAACCTTCATTAAGTGGAATCAAGACCCATAAGATGGAATAAATTTTCACTGGAAGGTTATGTTCATCCTTGAATCGATAGACGATCATAGATTGATCTGGAATATGAAATGTGGCTTCCCTTCTTTGGAAAATGATATGAGCTCCATATAAAGAAATCCAATCCATGCCATGAATCACATCAAATTCCACTATAGGAAGGATCACAATATTTGCATGAAGAACTTTCCCAAAAACTTCAATCGGGGAAGAATTATAAACTTTTGATGCGACTGTTGTGCTATTAGGTGTTGTCACAGCTAACTCAATATCTAATTATTGAGGTAAAACAGTGATACCCTTAGAAAAATCTTCAGAAATAAAAGAGTGGGTGGATCCAAGAATCAAATAAAACATTTTCTACTTTAGAGTGGATGGTAAGTGTACCTTTCACCACATCGTTATCGTACTCCACATCGCTGATAGAAATTGCATGTGACTTTCCTTTGTCTTTAGACTTAAGATTTTGTTGATGTCGATCATCATCAACAACCCTTGGAATAGGGCATTTATTGGCATAATTCCCCATCTCCTTGTACTTTAAACATTTAAGTGTAGTAGGTTCATTCTGTGTGTCCCTTCCTTTGTTTGCATCATTATACATATTATTCCCATCATTGCGGCATTCAGATACTCGATGACCTTCCTTTCCACATTTGAAACATTTTCTTGTCCCTTTAAGACAACTCCCTCCATGTTTCTTTCCACACTTTGAGCATAAGGGAAAGCTCATATTCTTTTCAGTGTGCACTTTAGATTTTCCTTTGAATTCCATTTTCCACTTCTTATCAAACCCATATGACTGATGGGTTACTCCAATCTCCATCTCGACATTGAGAGCACATCAAACGATTTCCTCGTAGATATTGAAGACCTTTATGGCTAACAACCTTCTAAGACTTGGTTTTAAGCCACTAAAGAATCGATCGATCTTACTCTCAGGTTGGATAATAATACCAGAAGCTTACCTTGCAAGTCTTGTAAAATTTTCTTCATAGGTACCAACAGATTCATCATCCTTTTGATTCAGTTCAAGAAACTCTTTCTCCATCTTTGTTCAGAGAATACGAGGGAAGTAATTATTGAAAAATAAGTTCTTGAACGCGTCCCATTCCATGGACTCAATTTCATCCCTTTTCCTCGTATTCTTAATAAGATTCCACCATTGATCAACATCTCCTTCCAAATGATACACTTCTAGGATGACTTTATCATGTTCAGAACATTGAAGAACTGAATATATCTTTTCAGTGGTACTAATCCTTTGTTCAGCAACTAATGGATCAGTAGACCCGCTGAAAGAAGGTGGACGCTGCCTCATGAAGGATTCAACAGAATGTTGCTCCTTCCTTTGATCGTTTGGAAGTCCTACAAGATTCATAGCTTCAGAAAGTTGTGTGAGCATGGCTACAAGATTTTGAATTCCATCTCCCATAACGTTTGGTTGCTCAAGGGGACAATCATTGCATTGCCCGTTGCATTCCGCATTAACACAGTTCCTTTGGGTTCCAGCCATTGAGTAAAACCAAGAAGAATAGTGTGAGCAACACTAATTATAATAGGAAAACCACATAATCAAGAATAATATCTCACACTTAATGTCTTATCCTAGGTTATTCATGGTCATTTCTAAAACAAAAATATTGTGTTCTATGCTTAGACTTTTCCATAGGGTTCTTACTAAGGCTTTCACATCCTAGTTTCCAAAGGTTGACTATAACCACCCTCTGATACAAACTATAACGACCCATACTTTACATACATTGTTATTACATCAAAATTGAAGCGTACTTATTGCAACATATAACAAAACCATGAAAGTAACATATAGGTATAGTGTCTTTAGAAACTGGGAAACATAATCAACTGGTTCATAAAGCGTCTACACTTTCTCCCATTTATTTCATCATATCTATAGTCCCTTTTGGCATATCTTACTTAATAAGCTTCTTCCTTAACTGGGGAAAGAAAACATACAAAAGGGTGAGCTCAAATGCTCAGTAAGGGTAAACAAAAGAAATATCAATCACATCATATTCATAAGAACATAACATTTTGGAAATCTTAACCTGCAAAAGAGAGCATAATTTCATAACATGGGATAAATCATAGTAGGGAAATGAAATCCCAATAATCATAACTTAAAACATGAAACTTTGTGGCATACACACATAATCATAGAGAATCATTTCATATTAGTCAAGACTCATTGCCAAGACTATCTTAGTGGATAAAGTTCATTTCTGAACCGAGTTCACTCCTCGTTTCAGTCCTGTTTCACTGAACCGGTATAACCTGCTATTCCAGCCATGTCTATCTCATGAGATATAATATCTATTCCCAATGTATTGGAGGGAGATATAGGTCCCACCCATCTCATAATGATACCATTATTATGTGTGCCACAAAATCATAAATCATACATCATTGCATAACCCATGTAGTAAAAATGGGATTCTTAAACAACATGACATCATAAAACAATTCATATAAGATAAAGGAATTAATAAAAATAATTCCATCACAATATAATCAAATCAATATAATAATAGGGATAGAAACAGAACCCTATATTATCTTAGATGGGAAATAATTTTAATAAAGCACTTGAACTCCATTCTTGAGGAAAATATCCTTTCTACTTCAAAAACATTTTCCTTTCTTTAACATGTGATACAATTTTAAACTAAAAGAAGTTAATTAAAAATAAACTTGAAAACTTGTAAAGGAAGCTTCTTGGAAATAATTTTTTAAATATCCATTCATGCCGTATAAGTTAAAAAAAAAATTCTTCTCGTACTTTTGTCGAAAAAGTCAAAAAGTACCTCGTACAAAAAACGAAAAAAGATTCCTTTCATATCTTTTACTAAAAACTCACCGAAGGGTAAAATTGGATTTAAACAATTGTAGGTGGATGGATCAATATTACATATTGAGGAAACATGGATGTGGATGATAAAATACACACTAGTAAATACTTACGAATAAGCAATCTCGGATAAAAATGAGATTTGTAAAATTATCCCTTACCTTAGGTCTGATTTGCATCGTAATTGTCTGAACCTCCTGTATAATGATTTAAATAATGTTATTGAATTATTCCATAATCATACATATTGTTATGATATCATATATGGTCATATTCTTAGCTTCTTATTAGTAATATTTCATTACTACTTGTTATTCGGGTGTTTATTACTTTTTGTTCTTATGCGTGTTTGTCGAAAAAATTCTTATTCTTCTCTTTAGGTTATAGATAACTCATTTCCAGAATGGTGTTAGTGTAATATATATCATATTCATTCATTAAATTCACTTATATAATCATTATTCAGTGAGGATCATGTAGAACGAATCGCATCAAATCGTGGAGACGGTATTCCGTACGTACGCACGAGCGATGATATCGTTCCCATGATCATGGAATTGTATTGGAGTGTATGTATACAATTTCAGAATCAATACCAATTTACAATAATCATATATATTCATTAATTTCACCCTTATACCCATCCAAGTAAGGTGGTGGTGGAAAATAGATTACACCACGGCGTGGAGACGGTATTCCGTATGTACGCACACACGGTGATTTTGTTTTCCGTAGGATGGAAAAGAGGTGAAATATGGTTTTTTCATATTTATAATAACATATTAGTATATTAGTGATACTGATGTTATTACGTCATAATGAAACAACTAAATAAGAGGGAGTAGAAGAAGAATGGAACTTGAAGAAAACGGTAGAAGGTATTACCTCTTTCTCGAAGTGCCTCCATTAAACTTTCTCTTAAGGCATTAGAGTTGGTCTTTTGATAAGACCAGTACCTCTAGTAGGTTTATAAGAAAGTTGGGAGGTGAAATGGGCAGGGTTTGGCCGAGCTTGAAGGCTCAAATTGGTGTGAGGAAGAGAGGGAGGAGGTGCCCTTTTATAAGGGAGGAGAGGGGCACCTTTGGAAATATAAGAAATATTAGTTTATATTAAATCCCAAACCCACTTAAAAACTTCCAAATTGACTCATATATGAAGCTTAGATGAGATAGGGTTGTAATCTACTCAACCAATAAAATTTATACATGTTAGGAATTTATTTTAAACATTATCAACTTGATTTATTCTTATTTATCAATTTAAATTTATTTGTGGTAATAATATTTTAAATTATTATAAATAATTACATATGTGTTGTGAATTTTCCATTATTTGACACTTTATGACATTCTCGACCATATAAATTTTAAATTTTAAATTTTTAATATTTTTGTGATTTTTAAACAATTTTATAATATTTTATTTTTCTAAAATAACAATAGTGTCAATTTTGACACTATTCATTTATTTGAATTTAAATAAAATATATACAGAAGTTATGTTCGAAAAAATAGATTTAATAGATTCATAAAATGTCATATGTATCTAGAAAATTAGTTTAGAACATTAAATAGTTCATATAATATTTATTTTAATATTTTTAAAACAATTTATTTGATATTTTAATTAATAAAATAATTTCAACATCACCATTGTGTCATAATTAATGATAAATATTTAATCCATAAAAATTATAAATAAATTCCTATGATGTATATAATTGTATTAACTTTCTGGAGAATATTCATGTTTGAAGTTTCATTAAGTTTATCACCAAATAATAATTATTATACTTATAATATTTAAGAAAGTGACATGTTGTCACATTCTTTGGTTTTAATAATAGTTAAATTATTTTCATGGAAAAAAGTCCATTAAATGAATATAATCCGACCCTTAGGTGATATGGGTCGACTTTTAGTCATCCAATAGGATTTTTTCAGGTGTTAGGTTAATTTTATAATCTTATATTTACCCTTAATTACCAGATTTACCTTTAACTATGGTAAATAAAATTTACCGTAGTTACTATTCATAATGCCCAAAAATAAAAATTAGTCTATTAACATAATTTGGACCCTCTGATTCTGAATATGGAATCCATTTTTCAAAAATCAAAACATATAAGTTGTAGTAATTAAGTTAAAATAAATCCCTTTGTTAGGAAAACGAGTTTTAGAAGTTAAAACATTGCCAAAGATTGAAATGTTTTTACCTATGAATTCAATGTGAAATTAATGCTAATGACATAAATTATATTAAATGGTAAAAATATATTCTATTTATACATTAAAACCATTCAATATTATAATTTATCCATATAAATTATCTCAATGAAAAAAGTTGTTTTTAATTAAAAATTATCGTGTTTTTACTATTCATCAAAATATGAAAGTTATCAGAAAAATATCAAAAATTTATCCAAATTAAATTTTTATACCCTGATTAAAAAGAATAATTTTATTTTGTCAAATTGAACTTATAAAAATGTCAAAAACTAGATTTAATGTGGGAGCGCCATCAAAAGGCGGCAAAACTGTATTTTTTGAAAAATATTTCTTTTATCCAAAAAAACTGATTTTGCTTTTATACCTCATTCTAGAAAATGTATAAGTTGAATTAAAATGTTATAAAATTAAAAATTCAGTTAGTACTATTCATAACAGCTAGTTTTAATAATATTTTAATAGCATATCGTTGTTTAGTGAAACTCGGTATTGTGTACGCCGCAAGCTATCGAGGAAGGTCGCGGTGGCGTGTAAAGCAAGCCAAGTTAGTGTTGTGTGTAGTGAAAGATTCCTTTGATGATTTATATAACATAAAAACAAAATATTTCTCATAAAAGTCTCGGGTGTTACACATCAAGCATCATCCTAGGAGCAATGCTACTCAAATAGGATATAATCGTTATATTCAGAACTCGTTAGTTCAATCCACACGAGAAAAACTACCCGATGTATGACCTTCTACTAACCATAGTTATCCATTCATTACATTGTTTGAGACATTATCTATTGGTTGATAACTTTGTAGTGAACACTGACCACAATACCCTCAAATATATCTATTCAAAACATGAATTAAATTTCTAAAAAAAGATATGTTTTGAATATATACAATCCATTGATTTTGATATTGCCTATACAACTGGGAAGGGAAATGTTGTTGTAGATGCGCTGAGTCAGAAAACTCAAAAACATGTCATATGGGATGTAGTGATGAATAGAAGTTAATAGCCCATTATGAATAGTACTATAGATCTACAAGATTTTTATAACCACTTCAATCCCCATAATTTTATTTGGAATATGTTTCCACAGATTTCATAGT
Organism: Viscum album; assembly: GCA_963277665.1. Lineage (NCBI taxonomy): Eukaryota > Viridiplantae > Streptophyta > Magnoliopsida > Santalales > Viscaceae > Viscum > Viscum album. Next base: position 1,102,505,775 of record OY728157.1, read on the forward strand.
CATCTTGCCTATGTCGCCGAGAGGTAGCGATGGTGTATGTGTATTTGTTGACCAAATAACAAAAGCATCCCACATGATTGTTATTTTTGAGACTTTCTAAGATGGTGATATTGGAGGACTGTATGTATGTGACATAAAAATATTACTTAGGTATCCTCATAATATTTTTTTAGATATGTATTCTTGTTTCATAACATGATTCTAGTAGGGATTACAAAAGGCTATGGAAACACAGGTTCTTATAAGCATAGATTTTTCCCTCAAAATGATGGAAAATCAGAATGGATGATGTCAGTTCTAGAGGACAGTCATCGAGCATGTTTCATTGATTTTGGTGGTTCTTGGGAGAAACATATCCCTCTCATTGATTTTTTCTATAATAAAATGTCTTTGGATATGATTCAGATTGATCCTTTTGAGAACTTGTTTTATCGGCTATGTCATTCACCCTAGTGCTGGCTAGAGGATGGTGATGCATCCATACTAAGTCCTCATATCATTTAGGAGACTTCCGAGAAGGATCATTAGATTGAAAATCGTATGAATATTACTCAGCCTAGGAATAAATCATATGTCAATCGTCATCGACGAAATATGGAGGTCAAGGTCGGATATCATGTCTTCCATCACGTATGGCCTATGCTAGGGAACAAATGATTAATAATGAAATGGAAGTTGTTTCCTTGTTTCTTTGGGTGATTTAAAATTCTATAGAGAATCATGGCAACAACCTAACATTTTTTTCTACCACAATGGCACCATTACATGAATGACTTCTTCCATATTTCATAGCTTCACAAATATCATGTCGACTAGTATCATAACTTTTATCCCAAGGAAGTTAAGTTATATGTTGATTCCACCTTTTATGAGTATCCAATACACATCATTGACCAGAGAACGAAGTCTCTCTAAGGATGGTTTGCCCCTCTAGTATGGGTGTTATTCAAGCACGGTCTTGTGTAGGATGAGACATGAGAATATGAGGAAAATGTACATGCCCAATGGCCAAATTTGTTCTCAAATTGTATTTCTCCACCGTTAGAAGGATAACTCAGGGAGGAGTTTCTTTAAGGGGGAAGAGTGCAAGAACACGGTTTTTCACTAAGGTATGGATCCTTTAAATTTCAATATCATAACTTATATTGGATTTAATATGGAGATTAGTGGGTTAGAGAAGATTATGAGGGTATTTAAGGCTTCTTTAAAATCAAGAACCAATATTTTTGGGAACCTGGACCTTTTCGGTTGTTAGAGAAAACTGTGTGGGTTGGGTGTAGAGTTAAATCTAACCATGCAGATGGTCACACTTTAAGGAAGTGTTATATCGAATGGTTGGAGCACTATTTCCCCAAATTTATGGCTTAATCATGTGGAGATCTCCTTTATACAAGTGCTTGTTCATGGTTGGTGCATGGTTTTCAAAACCAGGTGGTCAAACTGTACACATGCAATTTTTTGTGAAATTTTAACATTTTAACGTAATGATCTAATAATCCCCTCATTCATATCTAATCTGAATTCATATGTTATTAGTCTCCATTTAACTAATTTTGGATCCTTTTGAAGTCTTAATGTAGGTATCAAAATATCTCCTTCATTTAGGATCCGTTCGAGATTCTATTCATCATGTAGGATGTGTAATGGTAAGTACTCGAGTCCTTTCGTTTCATTCTTCATCTCTCTTTCTCTCGACCTAGTTATCGAGGTGTGAGTGTTTTTCAACTCTTTCTATATCTACTTTGATGTGAGACAAATAAAAGTTGATAATAGAGGAGGAGAGTCATACAATCCTGATGTGGGTGTTCGATAACTCATCCCTCAATTTTGTAAATTTTTGGAACTGTCGGGTGGGGCATACATAGTTCATTAGGAGTCGTTTATTAAATTTATATTCCATTTTAATTAATCATTATAATCATATGATTATTATCTTTCCAAATATGTGATTACTTGTTGTTGGTTATTCCCACAACACTCACATACCGTATAGGATGATTTCCATAGTTGAGTTTTTAGTGGTTTGACACTTTTGAGACATTATTTGGGTGTGCTCTAGTATGACCACAAAAATGGTAAGACTCATTATAATAAATTATTATTTTTTCATAATTGTGAATGGAAACAACTAGGTGACTTCTGCTTGACCTGCCTAAGGTATTTTCTTCAATTTGATAATTAAATTTGGAACAGAAATTGGCTGGTATAATAACTATATGACTTGACCTGATTTACATGTGAATGAATAATAGGATTCATGTCTATATAACCCATTTACATCTTGATGGTAGGTAGTGGAGTGAACCTTAATTACATAATATTCTTTAAATTGATTTAATAAAAGTTTCATGCTACTTTTCCTCATCACACTAATGAAAGGCAAGGCTAGAACCAAATGCACATATTGTTTAACTACGACTTGATTAAATGTTTACATGGTACTTCGACTATTCACAGTAATGAAATTTAAGGTTTGAAACAATTTAAATTATATAGGACTTCATTATTAAAAATGAGTGTCCTGACTCGAGATCTCCATGAATTCGTATTGGGGAATGCCTTGATCAATATGGAACCCCATTTAGATTCAAGGATGAAACTTGATTAGGTTGAGACCCACCGAGGTCTTGATCCTGTCAATTCATGGATGCTAAGTATGACACAATAGGATCCCTCCCAGAGTATTATAGGATTCCATGGACAAACTCCTTAGATCCAGTATTGACAAGTAGTTTCCTTGGTTAAATCCCATAGGGTCCTGTCACTGCATAGCCCCATTTTACCTTTAATGATCACCTCAGATTCGGTAGGCATCCTATTGTGGTAGGTATTGGACTATTCTTCTTGTATTACACTCTTACACTTATCTTGACCAAGTTACTACTGAGGTAGCGAACCCTGATGTCTGGGTTTCCTTGGTCAATACCATGAAAATAGTCTTTATTAACAATCAATAATGGTTGTCTTGATACATGAGGGACCTTTCACCATTAATAATTTGTGAATTATTTATTAATTGGTATAAAAAATTAATGACTTGGTTATATGTTCAGACACCAAATGAGGGATGGAGTGGGTACATGGGTATTTAGTTACAATGCACTATTTTACTTTATATATGAATGCCTGAACACTGTTACTTTTCTATTACACATGCCAGATTTTATAGACATCATTGGTGGTGGGCCACTAATATTTATCTCAAACCATGTTCAAGAGATATTTGGTACCTATGATATATTACATAAATGAAGGTTTTCATAATATTAATCATATCAATTCTAACACATAATTGGTTACTTTCAGGATGGATCTTGAAAGATGATGATCGAGATAGGGCAGGGGATTCTTAGGAGAGTATTTTATTTCCTTTTCTTTTATAAAACAAGTTATTCCTGATTTCTTGAATTCATGGTTTTATTTATTCATTGAAATTCAATCTCATCATCAGTTATTTGAGTTGATACAATTTTGTTATCCTTGTTTATTTATTTATTTTGTATCTTTCCATTATTCACTTATATTGTTTATATTATTCAACTCTTTTTACTTCTATCCACTTTTCTGCACTCTGTTAATGAGGGAATAGTCTAACCATGGACACACCCTAGTCCCTCACTACTAGTTGGTAGCCTCGAGTTATTGGGAAGATGCACATGAGTCTATGTGGCTAATCTGCCTCGGGGCACCTATTAAGTGGCATACGGGTTTAGGATGTCACTTTTTTACCCTATTAAATTAAATTAATTACCATTTGGGAGTTATATTAGTGTAATATATATGTTATATATTCAATAAAAAATATTTTTAATTTGTCTAATATATTTTATAGACATAATATTATAACAAAACCAATTTTTTTATTAAATATCAATATTTTTATTAACACATTTTTAATGCCTTTTAAAAGAGAAGCCATTTTGAATTCAATTTATGAAAATTTAACAGATATAATATGTAATAATTATCATCATATATTAAAAAATAACATAATACTTTGGTTAGGGTAAATTTTTTGTATTTTTTGAAAGTTTCATTTTTTAATGAGTGGTGAAAAATGCTGAATTTTAGTTAAAAAATATTTTTCATCTAATTAATTTATAAGGATTAACATTATTTTAAATTGGTTTAAATTTTATGTTGGATAATATTTTTATTAATTAATAAAATTAAGGTCATTTGAACCAATTTTATTTTGAAATTTGATATAAAAACATCATAATAATCTCATCATGTTTACTTTAAAAACTAGTAGCATCGTCTCATCAGTGAGATGAATTTTATATTAATTTCATCCACTTATTTTATTAGAATTCCGAAAAATGGATTACACATTTTTAAAAAAAGTATTCTATAATGTAACATAATTTCATATTTTTTTTGATAAAAATTATTTTTGAATGCAGTCAAAATTTGTTACAGTGATTAACCTTAATGAGGAATAAACCATAAATTTAAGCGTCCAAATGACAACACCTATTTACTGGAAATATTTCATCCATAATCCTTCCAATATGGAGTTTTTTTATGAATTTTTTTAGTTAAAATTGTGGGTACACCTAACATGTTTTCAAATATTCCAAGTGTGTCTTTTCCCATTCATAGAAATGGCCTCCAACTCTCCCCCATCATCAAACCTCTAAAACCTATTAGGACCGGAAAATATCTACCCAATAAAATCATTAAAAACCCTACCCTCCACCTTGAAGCCTCCATTTTTGAATAAATCCTTCCATGTAATCCCTTTATGCAGACCAAAAGGAGTTACCCGATTAAGAGGTCACACCCTCCGTCAAACTACTATCTTCGATTTTTGTTTTCCATTCCCCAACTCTTCTTACTCCATTATTTTATAAAAACACCATTATATTAAACACACTAGGATGTTTTTATGCTACATTTTATACCTACACTTACACTCACATCTGTTTAATGGCTAACCATCTTACAATTCATGTCTACAGCGAACTGCTGCCTCACTAAATGATGATTGTTAATTTATTCTTTTCCACCTCTCAGGGTGGACATTATTATGAAAAACCTATTTAAATATCTCATATATTATATTTATTATTCATTTAATCTTATTTTCTCCTTTTAAAACATTTATTTATTTACATTCCATATGGGGTAAATATGAATTTTTTTTGAGGATGTGTGGACAACCGCCCCCTCAATGTAATATGATTCGTTCACACACTACATGGAATGAATTAAATATTGGAATAGTAATATTATATGATATATATGATAAAATTATTCTAATATAATAATTATAGGCATACATATATATATATATATCATTTAATTTATTTCATTCAATATGGAAATAAGAAAAACATCGTTCATACTTACGTACGACTTACCGTCTCTATAAATGTTGTATTCCATTTCATACATATATATTATATAGATTATTGTAATAAAATTATAATGAATATAAATTATATTTATATCATGTTTTAGATTCTATAAATATTTATATAAGTATAATTATGAAAAATATAACAAATTAATACACATGCGAAAAACAAAGCTAATATTACCTGAAGCGTAACCATAACATGGAATTGTGAAAAATGGGTAATTTAAAGTAATAATAATTCCATATATGGTACTGTATATAATAAAATGGTTATTTTATATTTTTATAACAATTTTATATTTGTTATATATGAGGTTTGAATGTGTATGATGAGATTCTAGACACAAGGTAAGGGGGTTTCATCTCTCTTTTTGTTTCTTTGAGATAAATGATTTATTTACCACCCATTACTATTGTGTGGTGTGTATACTAACCATGGATGTATTATATTATTATAATACATAAATTTATGGGTATTTACATATCAATTTTATGATATTACTTTCATGGGGTTTATGTTTCAAAAGTTACCAAATCAGAAAAGTTATATTTTCTCAATTTTCCTTCTTTGAGACACGTGCCATGTTATTCACTTATATATTTCCATGAGGTGTATATACTAATATTTAAGTCTTATATAATGAATATACTTTTTTTATTATATTTTAATATTTATTTAATATCATTTTCTTACATGTGGAGTATGGTTCAGAGATACAAGGGGGAAATATTTTTTTGAAATAATCTCATTGGTTTTCAATATTGTTAATATTTACACCTCCATTAATAAGATATTATAATCTATATACTAATAACTACCATGAATTTTCTTTAACTATAGTTATTAATGATATATTCATTTATTAGTGTCATTTTTCCACTCTTTTCAATATAATATTTTAAAGAAAGTGTTTTTACGAAAGATCGATTTTACCATCTATTTAGTCAGAAATCTATGCTTATTCAAAACCACATTATCAAAAATAGGATTCCAAGAATATACTACTACTCTCCTATGATAATTAAAATTTACTTTTTACCCTTTTTTATTTTATCAATGTTTTCAAAATAAAATATTTTTCTATTTTCGAACAAGACATTTCCAAACCTTCTTAACATGAAAAAGGAATGTTCTTCTTACCTCATATGACATGTATATATTTAACCACAATAAATTCTTAGAAGAATTATTTTCTTATTTAAAATGTTAATTTTTAAGAAATATGTTTCATAATATATCTTTAATGATATTATTTTTAAAAAAATTCAATCTTCATTTATATTTTATCAAGAAAAATGGCTTTCAAATGGTTTTCAAGCTCATCTATAAGTTTTCCCATGAAAATGGCTTTCAAAAAATTTTCAATTATTCCCTTATAAATTGTCATGTTCATTTTTATTAAAATGATTTTAAAAAGGTTTTAGGTTTTAAGAAGAATTATTTTAAAGTAGAATGGTTAATTTCTTCATGATGTTTTTTTAAATGATATCTAAAATTTATTTCAAGTCTAAGATAACATCCATTGGTGTTACTCTTTCCTTTGTAGGAAAATTTCCAAGGTTTCATTTCATATTATTACTCTATGTATTTTACGTTTTATGCCACAATGTTTAAAAAAACCATTTCTCTTTCATTGGTTATATGTCTAGGAATTTAAATTATTTTCAAGTGTTATTATTTAATTAAAGGATTATGAAACCTTTTTCTTTTTCTATAGGTGATGGTATGATTTCCTGTTTATGAAACCCATTTCTTTTCTTAGTTTATGATATGATTGTTTATGATTTTTCACCTATATGTAATATTTCATTATGATATGTGTGGGACATATATATCATTCCTATTAATTGGGTAATGATAATTGTTTTATGATCTCAAATGTTACATGGTATTGAATCCCAAGCTGAAAACAAGAGGATACAAGAGAGGACATCCAAACCCCGAAACTAGAGGGTTCACAAGAGGAAATCCCATAGAAAAAGAAAGAGGGTACATGAGAGGGCATCCAAATCTTATAGCTGGTATAAGGTTGATTAACCAAAGAATAAAATTTTATAAAGGCCTTGTTATGTATCCTTGGAATAGGTTTTTAATATTATTATTTTCCAATCACAATTCAAAGTCTTTTTCTTATATTATGCTTCCATGGATCAGGTTCTTTTTTCCTTATGATTCATGTCTTATAAACATAAAATATTTATTCTATAATTCATATTTATGATTTTTCATATGTAGGGAAGGATATTATAATGATCATGATCATGTAATCAAGTAAAATATTCATTATATGAATATACATTTCATTTATTTACCCTTATAGAGAATTTTAGCTCACCCCTTTCATATGTTTCCATTCCCCAGGTTATGAAGAATGGTTTTTAAGTGTAAATACTATGGTGTAAGATCGTTGTGGGAAACATTGAAAATATTTCACAGAGTAATAATATTTTTGTCCCATGGTTCCAATAGAACTAAGCTACTATACTCTTTGGGCATCTACTTTTTGTAATTTTTCATGTATTTTGCAAAATTGATGTAATGTTAATGTATGAAAAGTGAGGGTCTTTATAGTTGGTTTTATAGAAAAGGATTAGTTAACATGTGAAAACTATGATGTAAAAACATTAGTGATATTCCTTGGTATGTTTCTTAGCATATGTCTAGGGATGCCTCTTATGATAAGTACAAGGATCAGTTAATGTTTAGTAACATATCATGAAATTTCTTTAAAGGATGTAGTAAGTTGTTTCCTATCAATACATCCATATCTATACAATACCAGTGGATGTGGCTCTAGATCAAATTTAACTAATGGAAAAAACTTTGAAATGATGTCATGGGTCTGATTCAAGGCAATCAGATACACAACAATAAGCCTTGCTATACACATTGTTTGACACTCCTGGGGGATATACTTTGGGAATTCAAAGAGTATTCATAAAAAAACGGATATAAACATCTTAGGATAAACCTATGTTGTCATGTTTTAAGAAAGGTTTCATAATTTATACATAATATAATTGGTTTTCATGATTATTTGATTCCTCAAGATGATAAATGTTTCTAACTCTATGCTTTGGCTTTTAGTCAATAGCTGGAACCTGAAGTAACCATGTTAATGGTGATTGTGGCAAGAGAATATGTGATTATACTCCGGGGCAACCAATAGAAATAAGATAAAAAATAGAAAAACTTCTTTCCATACTCACCCAAATTTCTCAGTCTATGAACCATTTTGGACTCCCAAATGAGAAATGCAGGGAATAATATTTTGTTGAGTCCTTCAAGAGGCAACATCATCCTTCTTTCAGTGGTTCGTATAATTTAATTATTTATAAAAGTCAAGTAGTGCCACTAAAAATAAAATTCATGTTCTTTAATGATTGGAACATGATAAAGTCATTCTGGCTATTTTCCGATTATAAGTTGAAGCAGATCAGTGGAGGACACAAATCAAGAATATGAAGAAGCAAGAAGAAATTGATTCAATGGATTTGGATGAGTTTGAGAACTTATTTTTTAATAAGTACTTTCCTCTAATTCTTCATTGAAATACATAAAAGTAATTCCTTGAGCTTAATAATAATAATGATGAATCTTTTTGTGCTTATAAGTAAATTTTAAATGGATTTTGAGGTACTCTTCCGGTTTTAACATTCACCCGAATATAAAAATTGATTTATTCTTTGGTGCATAGAAATATAGTATTTGAAAGGACTTTGATATAAGAGACTTTAGAAGATTTGAAGAAGTGGTTATATGTGTGATGAAGGTGTAAATGGAGGTTGGGGTTTTGTAACATTCTCATGGTTTTAACACAAAAAAAGAATATGGTGTTCAAAGGAAAATCTAACAACCATGGATAAAATCAAATGACCCTTCATTTAGGTATAAATTCTGGGAAGAAACATGGAGGGAATTGTCTTAAGGGTACTAATGAATGTATAAAGTGTGGAAGAGATAGTTATAGAGTAAATTAATGTAGAAGTGATTAGAGGATGATATATAATGGTACAAAAAATGATAAATCTCTATAGAATATTCCCCCCACACTTGAGTGTTTCAATGGCATGGATTTTTTCCATTATACTAACAGGTGACCTAATCCAATGTCTAATGTGAATAAAAAGATAATACATAATGAATAAAAAGGAAGAAGTGAAATATTATGTGATCATAATGGATGAATTGAACCAAGATAATTAATAAAAACATATCCTTCCCTACATAGTTGGGAATTTTATGTTTGATTTTCTATGAATAATCCCAATGAAAGTCTTATTATTCATCCTTTGGTCAGATTTCGTATAATTATCTTTCACTACATGGATAATGGAATAATAAAATAACATTTTTTATTCTATTAATACATGGGTGGACCAAATTTTATATAGATAATATTTTTGGTTTAAGATAAAAACTTATTTAAGGAATAACGTGAGAATTATATTTTTGAAGGGTTACAAGGTTAACGATTTATGAAAAGTTTATGTTAAAATTATGAGGAATTATTTATGTACTAATTCTATATTGAAAACCTTGGTTAAGTGTAAATTTGGTGATTAATATTATTTCAATGATGTCAATATTATTTATTGGGAAATTATATTATTGTGGTTTTAGAAAAGGATATCATGTATATAGGGGGAGAACTAGTCATTTCTGTCCATGTCATGGGTCTTGAACCCATGAACAAAGGATGATAATGGTTTCACACCTACCACATTCCTTCATGATGTCATGGTCATTATATAATTATCATTTTTGAATTATTTTTAATGATGAACTTGTTGAATTACTTTTTTAGGTTTTTAAATTAATGTATTAACCATATTGATTTATAGTAAGAGAAAAAAAGGAATGATTTTTGTTGATTTATGGGCCTTAATATATAATAAAGGTGTACTTTACCAATTGAGGAATCAGAGTTAAATTTTAAAAATCTATTTCTTAAATTAATGCATGAATTAGAAATAAGTAAAATCATAACTAAAGAATGAAATTTCTCTTATAGAAATAAATTAGGAATGTAAATTTCCTTATATTGATGGTCAATAAAAGAATTTCTGAACATCAGTATAATGATAAAAAATGGGTTGTTCTAATACCTTGATTTTTTTGAGACGATGACCTTTAAAATTAGCTCAGAATTATGACTTTGAGGAACTCAAATTTTCTTGATCATTCATATGTTTTTTACTGATGACCTCGATTACTCGTAGTAAATATTTGTGTTTTCCCTCCATGTCTAATATTCACTCCAATACTGTGATCTCTAATGTGGAAACCCCTATATATGTTAATTTGGTTCACTATTATAGTTCCAATATTCCCCATTTAAGGGAAGATTTAGTATTCATTTTTATAATATGGGTTTCTATGAATGAAACTTTTAATTATTAAACGTTTGATAAATGAGAAGAATTATAAGGGTGAAATTCATTTTATGGGGGGTATAATGTAATAAACTAAGAATTTTTTATTTATTTTTTTTGTATTAATTTAATCTTTTTTATATTTTTCATTTCACACAACACTGAAAATAGTTTATTTTATAAGATTGGATTATATTATACACAACACCAAGTTAATTTTTCACAACATGAAACATAAATTTTAGCATTCTCTATATAGAACATCGAGGTTTTGGTGTGTTTCATGCAATAATGACTTTCCTAGATGGATTTCGTAACATTTAGGACAGATTTTTACAAAAAATCATATATTTTTAAAATATTATAAATTACTATATATCACGATATAACCTGGCCATTAAATTGGAGGGTATGAATAGTATTAAATAATTTATGACAATATTTTTTTACAGAAATATAAGATGAATTCATTGTTTACCAATTAATAATAAATGAATATGAAAACCGAATGAATATAATAGAAAATATTAATATTTTTATGGTCGTACAGTTATTTTAAGAAATATTGACTTTATCATCTCTTTAGTCAAAAATCTATGTCCATTAAAAATCATCTTTTCTAAAAATGGTTTCCAAGAATATTCTACTAGTATCCTATGACCATTAAAATTCATTTTTACCCTTTTATTCACATACCAGTGCTTTCAAATGAATCATCATTCCTCTTTCCAAAAAATCCATTTTTTGAATCATTTAACCATTAAAAGGAATGTCTTTTTTTAAATCATACGACTTGAACGGATTTACCCACCATCAATTTTTTGAAGCATTTTTTCATGTTAAGAAGAATAATTTTTAGGAAAATGTTTTTAAGAATAGATTTTCAAATAAATTATTTTAAATTGGTTTTAAATCTTTATTTATAATTTTTCAATGGTAAATGGTTTTCAATGGGTTTTGAAGCTTCTCTATATGCTTTCTAAGGGAAAAGGCATTAATTTTTTTTAATGCTTCCCTCATTATTTTTCATGTTTGTTTCCATGAAAATTATTTTCAAATGGTTTTATTTTTTTGAAGTGATTTTTAAAAGACAAATGATATTTCTTCTTTATGTTTTTAAAAAATATATTAAAAAATTATTCACCATCTAAGATAACATCTATTAGTGTTACTCATGACTTTATAGGGAATTGATTTAATGATTCAATTCATTTTCTATATTTGAATGGTTTACGTTTTATGGCACGATGTTTAGAAAATATTTTTCTCTTTCACAAATTATATTTCATTGAAACTAACTTTTTTAATGGGTTATGCTTTGATGAGATAATTTTGAGACCTGTTTCTTTTTACGCAGGTCAAGGTATGATTCAAAATTTATGAAACCCATTTCATTTCATGGGTTATGGTATTTTTTTTATGATTTTTGTAAACATGAATGTATGATTTCATTATGATATGGGTGATACATATATCTCCCTTCAATGAATTGGGCAATGGTAAATGTTTTATCAGCTCAAAGGGGATATGAGAGGTCATCCTAAGACCAAAAATGAGGGATTAGGTGAGGACATCCAATGGCCAAAATAAGATGGTACACATGAGGAAAACCCATTACCCAAAACAAGAGGGTACATGAGAGGGCATCCAAATCCTAAAGTATGTAGACCGGTGATTAACCCCATCCTAGAATATTACAATGGCATTGGTGGATGCCTTGAAATAGTGTTTTTGAAGAACCTTTGGGATAAATTGTTTGAACAATTGTATTGTGTTTCTTAACAGCTGACCTTTTATGTATAATAATGTTTTTTAGAATCATACCCATTCCATAATAATAAGATAATTTGACTAACCAACATTTTTTAGAGTATTATATTCATCTACATCATTTTTATCCCATTGGATCCAAAATAATTTGATGTACAAATTTTAATTTTCTTTAAGTTTTCCTTTGTTAAAATCAGTGATATAGAAAATTTTCTAAGGGAAGAATTCATTTTTTTTACTATAGAGGTTTGTTAAGGAAACTAAATTTATGAGCCATAAATTTTTTTTACATTCAAAACCAAGTCTGAAGATGCTTTTATGATCATAAAGTTATCACAAATCATGAAACAATTTGTGATAAAATATTTAATTGAATTGGTGGAGTGGTTTTAAAATTTTCAATGATACAATATGGATATTACATTTTAATGGGATAACCATCTTAATGGGAATTCCATTATAATTAGAATTCCATTATAATTAGAATTCCATTATAATTAGAATTCCATAATAATGATAATTCAATTGTATTCATTGATAGGGATATATAATTTGGATTCACTAAGAAGGATATAGAATTCATATTCACTAATAAGGATATAGAATTCGAATTCACTAAAAAGGATAGAGAATTATGATTCACTAAGTCGGAAATATAATTAAGATTCATTGATAAATATAAAGAATTATAATTCATAGGGTATGAAACCAAATTTAGATTCACTAAAAAATAATCCAAATTTGAATTCATTTATAAAGAAACAAAAATATGATTCAATGAGAAAGAAACATAAAATTTATTGAGCGGATTACAATGAAGTCCTAAAAACAAAATTCTAGGAGTTTTATAAAGAGTTGGGGAATTCAGAAAAGAAATTCAATTTTTTATATATCTTAAAAAAATATAAGGAAATTTGTAGAATTAAAAGTTGATGTTTTAAATGACATTGTTTTTATAAGTTTTTTAAATTTTAGGAAGTGGGTAAATTTTTTAAATTTCCCAATTTTGTTTTCTGAGTCGCCTATAATTACTTTCTCAGATCATTTTCTCTATGTGAACTTTTTCACAAGAAGAAAAGGTAGATCATTGATAAAATCTAGTGAATGTCATTACTAGCCAAGGATCTTGTCATAAGGAATAGACAGCTTAATTTTCTTATCAGATTCTGTAATATCATATTGAGAAAAATATTACTAAGAAGATCATTTTCAGTGAATTGGATAAAATCAATTGGACTGAGGTACATCATATTGAGTATTTGAATAGTATTTGATTTTTTTCGTATTCAGAATGTCTTCATCTTATTGATTCTATCGTATTGAGAGAATCAGATCCAGACTTATCATATTGAGAGAATTTTTTCTAGTATCATCAGATTGAGAATATTTTATCCTACCTAATTAGATTGAAGATTCGGACTAAAAAAATTCTGGGGTGAATTCAGAAAAGTAATTATTCTTTTGTTTGGATCTTTTGTTTTATAATAAAACATTATAAATTTATGGGAGTTAGTATAATATTTCCTTTTTGGAGATAGAAGGTTTCTAATGGGTTTTAGAAAACATTGTATTCACTTCTTCATGATCGTGTATTTACATAGTCCCATGGGAGTGGCAATTGAAAGGATATAAGTTCTTATAGAGTCTCTGAATCTTTTATGTCTTGTTTTCTTTACTTTATTTACTAATTTTTCATGCATGAGTATTTAAAAAATGTTGATAATTAAATAAATAATAACAGGTTGTAAGGGATAAGTTTATAAAAGATTAGAATCTTATAAAAAGTGAACAACTTATTTACCCCCACCCCCCACAGACACACACACCACATATCAGTTGTTATTTGATCCTTTGGAACTTGAATTGGTATAAGAGAGAAGGTTCCCTTGTTTAATACTTATCATGGACAACAGAAATTCTATAAATAGTAGAGGAATTATCACATTTTATGGAAACAAATTATTTGTGAAAAAAATAAGATGATTCCATATCTTCTATCTATTGACTGGGAAGTTATTTTTTCTCCTACTATTGGATTTCCACCTATTGAGAAAGATTCTTCTATGATGTTCTCTAATAAAATAAGTATACAAGTTGATGGAAAGGCAAGAAATGTAATCTTTATATCCTTATTAGATAATGTTTTTCCAAATGTGATGGGTCTCAATACATTAAAAAGTATGTTTGAAAATCAAGGAATTATTTATGGAAGAAAATACTAGTGTTAAGGAAGAAAAACTACCAATTTGGTGTAGTAAAAATGAAGGTATTAAAATGGGAGATGAAGAAATAAACGATGAATAGTTTACTAGAGTAAACGAAGTTGTTTACAACATTAGAGGATTCAAATTTGTCATGTAAGATTCAATAACTGTGAAGAAGGTTATGAGAATCTTCTTATGAAGGTTTGATTCAAAAAATGCCTCTTTAGAAGATAAAGTTAATTTATCTCATGATGGATTTCATAACCTTCTTGTTTCTTATGAAATAATAAATGATCCAATGTTTAAAAAGAAGATGAAAGATGAAATAGGTTTTTAATATATGAGAAAGATGAAAATCCAAGATATTGATGAAATTAATCATTGTGAGTCTGAAGATAAAGAGGATGACAAGTGGAAAGAAAAAATATTGTATCTTATATCGAAGAACTATCAAAGAGAAAGTGGAAATTATTCGGGTAAAAATAATATAATTTTTTTTGACTATGGTGGAATCAGATATCTTTCAATGAATTTTCCCAATCAGAAATTTGGAGAACGTTTAGATGATTCTGATGAAAAACCTCGATGGAAGAAGTTGACGAAAAATGATAAAAAAATAATATTCTTCTAGTAAATACAATAATAAGTTTACTAGAAAAAATAAGTATGCAGAGTAAGAATATTGAATTAGGGTCATATGAAAAAAAATCTTCTTAAGATGAAATCTCAAAAAAAATTAGAACCATCCCTGAAAAATTTGAGAAAACAAAAGATTCCACAGAGAGTGAAGAACATGGTGAAGAATCTTATAGGGTGTATCAGCTCAGAACAGAATTTCTTGTATGTCTTGAGAAAAATAAATCTCTCATGAAATAAATCATTATGAAAAATAAATATTGTGAATAAGTTACTAAAGGAACAAAATATTTCATCCAGATGGAGGATGGATACATTCAAGAGATTTTATGTTACAAACATAGAATTGATAAACACAGAAAGATGACTGATGATCTTAGTAAAAAGATGGAAAATAATTAATAATAAGGTTAGAAGTTTCAATCAATAATTCTTATGTTCAAATGTACCTTGAGGAATATGAATGAAAACATCAACCAAGAATTGGAGAGTAAAATCATAGACATTTATTGTAGATGAGAATTCTTAATATTAGAATCAGGAAGAATATTCTCTAATAGAAAATATTTTTTCATTTGATTATTTTAACATTTCAAGTTCCATAAAAAGCATTGGAAAATATTTCGTAGACAAAGGATGTGAGAAACATATCAAATCCACAATAGTAGAAAAATTTCTCAAAATAAATTATGGTTTGCATCCTTAGTATGTGAGAGTTGAAAGAATATTCCACCATCAAAAAAGTTTCTATAGAGAGATATCTTTAATGAGTAGAAAATAAAGATTTTATGTTCATTTCTAGTGTTGTGTAATATATGGTCATAGAGTTATAAAATTCATAAGCAACTTCTCTCTTCCCAATAGAAGGTTTTGGAAAAGTGTAATAAATAATGAAAGTTGAATTTGAAATATTCCTAACATTCAGAATGTTGAAAAGGTGAATTCTCTAGATGTTAGTATCTTTCTAAAAAAATCATTTTGAATGTCTGGATGAATATTTTGGAAGATGTAATCAGGATGTTCATCATTTAAAAAGATATATGAAACAACTTCTGGAAAAAAATCAGTATGATAGAAAAGAAAAGGAATATAAAAAGAAGAAAGTTGAGGAAATATCATTCATTGTAGAGACAGCTTTGAAAGAAAGTAAAACAAAAAAACATGGATACATGATAGTTTTTTTCCTTTACATATGATAGGTAATATAAAAATTCTGATTTTTTTTGAATGTCACATGGAAAGAGTAGTTACCTTTGATAATGAAAGCTCAATAAAAATTATAGGAATCTGAGAGACTGATATTGAAGTAAAAAATTTGAAATACAAGGAAGATATATTTTTTGATGGGAAATAATAGAACTTATATAGTGTAAGTCAACATTGTGATAATGGAAAAGAAGTTTTGTTTGAAAATATTTTTTTATCATCAAAATTTTGATAGATTGAAATGTTATTACAAATAAAAATGAACTACTCAGAATCTCTTCAAAATAAGATATTTCAAAAAATAATATTTCATTAGTGAGTATGATGAAAACAAATTTTGGTATTGAATACCTAAGAACCCTGGACAGAAATGTATGAAAAAAAATCTAATGTTTATTTCATTCAAAAACATCTTGAAGTTAAAATAAGAGAAGAATATATTTTGGTGAATTGTCAAAAATGGAATATTACTATCAAAATTAATAATAGAGTTGACTTTTAATCTACAAGGCCACATAATCTTATTCATTCTAATTTATTTGGGATATTGAGACATCAATCAAAAAATTATATTTATACTTTATCATATTTATTTATTATTTCACCTGATTGAAAAACATCAAGTGTATGAAGCATATGTTAGAGGAAATTGAAATGTTAAAATTTTTTATAAAGGATGTTTAGAAAGAAATTGGGGTTTCTATAAAAAGATTGAGAAAAAGTAATAGAAATTAATTCACAAGAAATAATTTTTAATGACATCTAAGAAATCATGGTATCAAATATTACTATAGATCTTATCATAATCCACAAGAAAATGTAGTTGGAGAAATAAATAATAGATGTTTGGTGGAAATGGGAATAATTATATTAGCATAATATAAAAGTTTTAAAATAATTTTGGATATAAGATAATTGTAATATTGTACATGTTCAAAATAAATGTATTTTGATACTGGAAACCAAAAATAATTCCTATGAAATGTTCTATGAAAAAAACTTTCATTTAAATAATTCCTTACTTTTAGAATTCCTTGTTTGCAGAAAATCAAAAATCTGGATTTGGGCATGTTTGATGAGAATGCTAAAGAAAGAACTTCTATGGGTAATTTAGCAGATAGATGAAGTTACAAATATTGGAACGAATGTTTATGAAATTCGGTGGACTTATATGATGTGAAGGAAAATTAAAATAAATGTTCCTTAACAAAATTTTTTGAGAATGCTGCGGAGGATAAATTGGAGAATTCTAACAATAGTGAATTTAATCCAAAATATCCTAAATCAGGATTCAGAAAAATCATGTGAGGATAAAATTTCATATTGTAAATAATCTTTGGAATTTGATAACAATCAAAAACCTATTTAAACTGAAATTATTATTGGAAATTATAATGCTATAGTTCAGATAAAAACCAAGCTGCGATTAGAAAATTAGACTACACTTATCTCAAAAGTATAACTAGAATCAGTTTCAGAGGCTATTCAACACAATGAAAGGGTGGATGCTATAAATGATATGTTGGATCAAATTGAGAAGAATGAAAAATGGTAACATGTTTCATGGCTAGAAAATAGACAAATTTGTTGGAATCAAGTGGGTTTATAGAAAAAAGTTAAATGAACATGGAGAAGTTTCAAGAATAAAATTCAATCTTGTTTGTAAAGGCAATGTACGTGTGGGAGGTGTGTATTTTGATGAAATATTTTCCCAAGTTACATGATTAGAAAATATTATATTGTTTATTTTCGTGGATGCACATCAGAATTACAATGTTTTTTAGATTTATGTCAAGTCAACATTCCTAAATTTTTAGATTGAGGAAGATGTTTACATTGAACAACCTGGAGGTTTTTTACTTGATAAGGATGAATATAATATTTTTAAATTGAAGAAATATTTTTAAGGGTAGAAACAAACTCTATGTAAATGGTATTATAAACTTTAAAATTGTCTAGGAATGTTGTACATGAATAAAGAAGAAGTTGATAGAAACATATAGGTGAAATATGTGCACTCTACAACTCTAATCACTATCATTTATATGGATGATAGGGAATTGTTAAGGATATTTGGGATAAGGAATTGTTAAGGATATTTGGGATGGAATAATACAAATAATATTCAAGTCGAATTTGAGTGAGAAAATTTTTTGAGTAAAGATGAATTCAAAATAAGTTTGAATCAGAAATAAATTTTTAAGCAGATAGGGAGTCTTATTTTTCTTACAACCTCAAGGACTAATATTTTTTATGTTATGAATTTTTGTTCCATGGATCAATGTACCAAGAAACAATCACATATGTTGGATGTAATGATGATTCTGAGATATGTAAAGGAATAACATCACATGGTTTTTTATACAAAATATATAGTGAGGTAAAGTATCATTATTATACTTACGTACATTGGACTATATATTTTAGTGATATAAAATCAACATCAGGAGGAACATTTTTCTTGGGTGACTGCTGTGTGATTTTCCATTGTAAGAAACAATGTTTAGTAAAATTCAGCACAACAAAATCCAAATATGTAGCATCTACTCAGGATTATACTCAAATGACGTGGATGAAATTTCATCTAGAATATTGGAATTTAAAATCTTCTAAACCATGGAAGATAAATTGAAATAATTTGAGTAAAATTGATCTTTTATGAATCTTTTCCTACAATCAAGATAAAAACACATTGATACAATTTTTCACATTATAAAATATAATATTGTCATTGGAGATGTTTTTCTAGAATACATTTCCGAAAGTTTCAAGTTTCTGATATCATTTCAAAAGAAATTTTAAAATAACGGTTTCTTGATTGTGTTTACAAAGAGGGATAGAATGTAACAAAGTTTTATATTATAAAAATTCTTACTTAACATTATTTAATAGGTCTATAAATATGGTTTTCAGAAAATGGGGGAGAGGAAAAGATAAAAATGAGAGAAGAAAAGATAAGAGCAAGGGGGACTTTATCTTTATAGGGCCATAAAATTTTTATTCCAGAAAGGGATGGAATTCCTTCAAAAACATCATTTCTCTAATTTTATAGTGTCATGACACTCTCCTTTGAGAAAGTATTTGTTTTTGATAAAATTCAAACACATGAAACGATTACAAAAGATGATTTCAGAAAAAATTATAAGAGTTGGGAATGTTTTTTATTAGTTTTAACAAAAAATACATAGGGATATATTGAATAACTAATGTGATAAATTTTTTTAAATGTTTTTAATGTGTTGATAACTAAACTTTTGTACAATAATGTTCTTCCATTTAAGAATTAGACCAATTCCATCATAATAAGATAATATGACTCACAAGCATTGGCTTCATAGTACTGAATCCATCTACATCATATTCCCCTCATAATATCCAAAATATTGAATGGTAGAAATTATTTTTTACTAAATGTTTTTCTTTTTTGTTATCATAGAACGAAATAATTTGGTGAGGGAATAAGTTATTTTATTACTGATAAGGTTTTTTGAAGAATGTGATGTTAGCATTAAATAAGTTTTCATGCATTCTATTCCATGAAATATAATGATTTTATAATCATAAATTTCTCATAAATCATAAAAACATTCATGATATATGCATCTTAGGAAATTATAGATTGACATTTATATTTTCAATGTTTTAGTGAGGAGATCCCATCGTAATAGGATATACGTTGTGGTGGGAATTCCATATTAATGAGAATTGAAATGGATTCACCGAGAAGGATACAGAATTTTGATTCACTAATAATGATATAGAATTTATATTCACTAAGCAGGATATAGAATTCAGATCGACTGAAAAGGATATAGAATTCGGATTCACTGAGAAAGATATAGAATTCAGATTCACTGATAAGGATACAGAATTCAGATTCTTTGAGAATGAAACTAATTTTGGATTCACTGAGAAAGAAAAAAAACTCTAATTCACACAGAAATAAATAAAAATTAGATTCACTAAGAAAAAAACAGAAATCATATTGAACTGATTATGAAGAAGACATAAAAATAAATTTTTTAAATTTTTATGAAGATTTTAAGAGCCCAATTTTTATATTAAATTATTTCTCAATATAAAATAAATATAAGGAGGGATTAAAGTGTCAAATATAATGTTTTAAATGTGATAGGTCTTTAAATATTTTCAATTTTTTGATGAAGGGAAAGATTCCATGTTTCCATCTTTTATTTTATGTGTCAGCTATATATACTTTCTCAGATAATTTCCTCTATCTGAACTCTCACAAAAGCGAAAAGGAGGATCTTTAAAGAAATAAAGTGGAAGTAATTGGTGTCTAGATATCTTGTGAAGATGATTAGATATCTTAATGTTTTATTACTGGATTGAGAAATATCATATTGATAAGATCATATTAAATCAATCAGATTCAATCAATCAGATTGAGGTACATCATATTGTGTATTTGGGTAGAGTTTGAGTTTTTTATATTGATAATGTCTTAATTGTATTAAGTAAATAATTTTTATAGAATAAGATCCAAAATCGTTGTATTGAGAGTATCAGATCCAATATCATCTGTTTATGAAAATTGTATCCATCCAAATTTTACTAAAGAATCAGACTGAGCAATTATAGACCAATATCAAAAAATATATTTATTCTTTTGTTTGGATCAATTGATTTATAGGAAAATATAGAAAACATATTTGATTCAATATAATATTTCTCACCAGGAGATAGAAGGTGACTTAAATAAGTTGGTGCAAGTTTTATTCACTTATTTATCATAGTGTATTTCAACAGACCCATGTGAGTGGTTATGGAAAGGATATTGGTTCACACACTGAGGTAGAACCTTGTAAATCCAGTGTAATTTACATTCTTTCATACTTTTTAATGAATGAGTATTTACTAAATTATAAACAAGAAATATATCTTAACATGTTTCATGGGTTATGTTTCTAAAACTTTTGAAACTTATAAAAAGTAAAAAAATTATTTAACACCCCCTTTCTCATCTGTTATTCGATTCTTTAGAGCTTCTATATTAATAATCTTATGTGTCTCCCAAAATGACAAGTCTTATTATTTAGTTATTATTTTATAGTATGTGTTCTTTATTTCTATATGATTCATGTCTTATGAACTAAAAATAATTATGTCATGATTTATTTTTATGATTTTTCATATGCAGTTAATGATCTTTTAATGATCATGATCATGTTCGGTAAATTCATGTTCACGATATGCTAGTGTATTTCCATCATTTACCCTTAATAATAATTGGATATCACCCCTTTCATCTAATTCCCTTCCCCTGGTTATGAAAATAGGGTTTAAAGTATATATAATAAAGGGAATGATCATTGTGGGAAACATTAGAGATATTTCACTAAGTTGGATGATTTTTGTTCCATGTCTACAAAGGTACTAAACTAATATGGTCTTAGGGAATCTATATTTGTAATGTTTTATATATTCCAAAAAAGTGATGCATTGGTAATGTATAAAGATAAAGGGTTGTTATAGTATGTCCCATCAAAACCATATCTAAAGAGATTTTTTTTGGAAAATATGTATAGATCATCCAACTATATTAATAAAGGAATTTCTAATATGTATAAATATTTGAATCAAATATATTGTATGGATATTATGAAGATGGATATTATTCAGTTTGTTTATCAATGATTTGTATTAAAACGTTTCCATGTAGAAAAACAAAATTCAAAGGGTATGGTGCAACAATTTACCATACTAGTATAGAAATAGGAAAACATTACCATGGATTTAGTTGTAGGACTCCCCAGGACACCTAATAGAAATAATACCCCCAAGGTGGTAGTTGATCACCATAAAAAGTAAAAAAAAATCATTTACATCAATAAATATTTCTCTCTAGACCAAATCATTGTGATACAAATTAGGGAAGTGGAATTACTAAATGGTGTTCCACTCTCTATTGTATCTAATCAAGATCTGAGGTTTACCTCATGGTTTAGGAGAATCCTTCAGTAAGTGTTGGATATATAATTGGGCTTCATCACTACTTATAACACTCATAAATATTTTAAGTCTAAAATGAAAATTAAAATTCTATAGAAAATGATGAGATGATATTAAATGTATTTCCAAGGATATTGGGACAATAACCTTTTGGTAGTGTATTTTTCATATAAAGAAATTTTCTATTCTTGAATCCAAATTTTACCTTTTAGGGATTCATAATGGAGTAAGTGTTGAACTATGAAACTCATTGATGAATTTGGAGATTATAAGCTAATGGGACCTCATATTATCTAACAAAATGATAGAGAATATTCGAACCATTCAACATCATAAAAAATATCCACAATGTCGATCAAAAAGCAATGTAGATAATCATTGACAGATTTGGAAGAATGAGGTCAGAGATAAATTATTCCTTCATATAACCCCATGGATGAAATTCATAATTTTTGGGAAGAAAGTAAATATTAGTCAAAGATACCTCTACCACTTCTATATCCTCGATCAAATCAGAGTAGTGGCCTATCAACTAACACGCCCACCTAACAAATCTAAGGTATATGATGTGTTTCATATATCCCTATTTGGGAAGTACAAACCAGACCTATCACATTTATTAAATCTAGTGGTGGTACCATTGGAGAATGATATTTCATATGAGTGTAAGAATTTGAAAAACTAAGATCATAGAGACAAGTTTCTATGAAATAAGTCAACTAACATGGTTAATATTCTATGGGAGAATGAAATGTTTGAGAAATAAATATGGGTACTAGAAAAGCAAATGAAATGGAAATACAACCACCCTTTTAGTGAATGAAATATAAATTTCATTGGTGAAAATTCTTGGGTTGGGAATAATGTTACAATATTATGATTTATAGATGAAAATTTCTTTTTGATTAAATAAATGGCATATCATGAAATGTTGTTATAAAAGAAACATGCACTTAAAATGGTATTTTCAGACCAATATAAATTATTTCCCTTAAAATTTTAAATTCACTAACAATCCAAACCACTTATAATATAAAAGATATACCATGATCATAATATTAGTACATATTAAGGATTATTATAAATCTAATTGACATTGATAAAGGAAGTAATGGCCTCGAATAATAAGATCATACACTATGAAGCCAATTTATTAGATCATTTAAGGTGGATAAAATTACTTGGATTTTGGCTGACCAATATCAAGCATATATTTATCAAATAAATAATTATTGAAACTATTTATGGTGGAATTTAAAGCTCATCAAGATCACAATTGAATAATGTTTTTCGAACCACCCTGTGAAAATCTCACTAACTGACAACTTACATTTAAAGAGTTCATTCGGTTAATAAAGGGTGATGTGTCTAGATCCTAATAGTATGCATTATTATATTTTTTTCTAATAAGAAAATGATTATATTTATCTCTTATAAATTTTACTTTTTAAGTGATTAAATAATGTATTTTATAAAAATTTGACTTTGATATGATGAAACACAAATTGAATTTTCACGAATATATATTTTCAATAAAGACACTCTTATAGTTGAATTCAATAATATTTGAAATAAATTATATTTTAATGAAATATAATTACTAAACAATATTTATTAAATATTATTTATAACATAATTTTATTAAGTCAAATCAAATTTATCTAAGGTTCGGAGAACTTTTATTTTCAAAAATTTGGGATTTTTCAATAAATAGAGGTTTTTTATTTAAAATTGTAAATGATAGTATTTGGAGAGTTTTATTTATGAAATTAATATTATTTTTAAAATTTCTACATTTAATTTTTCAAATGGTTATTTTTTCATACTTTTCAGAAAGAGTCAAATTTTCAGATAAAAATTAAATATCGTAAGTATTTGGATAAAATTTGATATGTGTTGGTTTTTGAACCCATTCCCAAAAAATATATTAAAAAATGTCAAGATATGTAGTAAACATGAGGTATAATTTTATTTCACCAACAAGAAACTAAAATATAATACAATCAAACTTTCTATTAAAACATCAATCATTGCATAAGAAAAATCTGAGTTTAAGTTGTGTATCAAAAAAACAAAAGAATTAATTAGTGAAGAATGAATCACTTTTTCTTGATCCTCCGTAATCTATAGTGTTTCATTTAATACACAAAAATAATTTTTACCTCTCATACCAATAGGTAAATCATGTAAATAATGTGCTTCCAATCCCCACATACAAGTAAAGAGATAAGGTCCAGGTTCGTCTAGTAAGAATTCATCAAAGAATTATCATTTGTATAGAAGTACAAGATAATGAAAATTTCATTTAATAAAAATTATATATATTTATAGTTAGTCTCCCATATATATGTCTAGAAAGAAAAATTACAGAATATTACTTATAGTATTCTAGAAATCAACATTTTCTCTAGCCCCCACATATAGGTAAAGAGGTGTTGTCCAGGTTAGTCATGTGCATATTCATCATAACCCGATCATGTACATAAATTTACTAAATAATTATTATTTACATCAGTATAACCTAAAATTACAGGTATTATATAATGTTTGAAACCAGATATAAATAGAATTAGAATAGTGAATAAGGAATTAAAGAAATCAAATATTTCCCAAAATCCATATGCACAAACCTAACAAAAATACAATGATTTCTATCTTATAAAATGATAGATCCTATATCCTATGAATCATTATTCTAGTCTCCTTTTAAAACAAATGCATTCGATCTAATAATCATAACTAATGGAGTTAGAAAAAATTCTAACAGCAGAACTTTAATAGAGAGAAAAAAGGACATGGAAATAGATGATCTAGTAATTATAGAAGCATAAACTCCCCCCCCCATAAATAGTCTTGTGGATGTCAAAAAAATGAAAACAAATATGGAAAAAAATATTTTCACCAGACCATGGAAATGAAATTCAAATTCCACCATATAAAAATAAATTCAAAACAAAAAAACATCAAATATGACCTCAATCCCATATCATATGTAGAACATTCACGGACAACCCATTAGTGGATATAAACATAATACCTTAGAATGAAGAAATAACTGTCAGAAAATCCAACAAATTTTGAAAAAATCAAACACAGAATAATGAAAACAAAATACATATACAATCAAAAAAACCATCCTCAAATAGATTCACTAAACAAAAAAGGCATCACTTTTAAACAAAAACTGAGTTCTGCAGACCTTCATTCCCATAATATGAAAGTGGAATCCTCTTACATGGACTTAAATAAAAATCAACACATACCAAGCCAAGTTTTTTCCCACCAAAAATAAAAGAAACAAGAATGAAAGAATCAAGCATGAGGATGGAAAAATGATGATTTTAAAGAAATTTACCTAATGTTAAAATAAATATTTATATTATATGATTCCACAATCTAGATGAACATACATTATTTGATTTGAATGTAAGTCTCCATAGTAATTTCATCATCCATATAGTTTTGGAGTAAAATTGTGTCTTACTCATCCTTCCAATAGTCAATTTATTCCCCAAAATACTCCATAATTTAATAAACATCTCAATAATCAGGTTTATCTTCAACTTCTATTTTTGACCTCTTTCCAATCATTAATTTCCTAGGATATAGTACGGTGTTCAACAACTCCCAATTGTTATGGAATTATTATTTCTTCATACCTAGAGGATTATAATGATCATGTGATAATTTTTCGGTCTAGGACACATTAATCTCTATGTTTCCAACTTTTCCTAGTATTAGGGAAAAATAATCCATCTGAGTCCACCATTAGCTATTTACCCTTAATAACAATCAATTTTATGTATTCTTCCTCAATATAATTATATTGGTCATAAGAATCATTTACGGATTCACTAGAATCATAATTTGCGCTCTAGTATCCTTCTTTCATGTTTTTAACATCTCTCAGGGGATTATGATCAGAAATAAGAGTCATTATATTATTTTATTTTTCCTCATTGATAATATAAGCACTATGAATATAATCCAAAAAACTAAGGATATCAATAGGAGAGGATTGAGATTTTACAGATCTTAACATATAATGAGTCTCATTATTATACTCAAAATTTCTATACAAGATGTAAATTATTCCCTTATTATTTCATTTTCAACATAAATATAAATTATATGTGTAAGAGGGTGTGAAACATAAGATATAAACCCACATTCCATTGTGTGGTGTCATATTTTAATGTATTTGTTGCAATATACTAGTATCTTTTCAAAAACAACTTATTATAGAAAAACTATCGTCCACATTTTTTATCTATATATATAGTGGAAGAGGTTGAGATATGTCTTTTTCTACACATATTCTAGAGAAGGAGGGCCGAAATATATTTTTTGTGATAGCATCATTTTTCAAGGGTTGTCTAATTAGGTGATCAATCAAAAGGAAGGCATCCTATGTAAACATATAAAGTGAAAAAATAGGGTTTCATAACTAAATTGGTGTGAGGGGAGGCTCAACATGAGTGTTTAAATATAGAGACAACTTCATTACCTTTGTGAAATAGCCCCTGAAATACAATGAACCTCTCATCTAAAGTAGGTAAAAATAATTTCTCGATGAAAATCCGAGAACCACATCTGAAGAAATCAACATGACAACATGAAATCTAAACAAACCTATTTATTACAATTAATTTGTTAAGAAATAAAGTGAGGCTATATTTTTGAAAAAAATTCCAAAAATAACAAAAAGTAGGTTAGTGGCATGAAATTGTACTGCATATTTTGAGAAGGATATCACTGATAGACCATTGTGTTGGTATTTCTTCAGTGGAAATAACATAATAGGCTCTGAATCGTCGTAAAAATACATTGAATGATTACATCCACCAACAACATCTGAAAATGATCGAAGGATAAAATTACGGATTCCTCATTTCTCCCTTGAGGGATTATTCCCCAGAGAATCTGTCCTCATTCACAAATAAGTTATGTATTATGACATCCTAAAATCACACAAGATATCTAATAAATACTATCAAGAATATCCAAGACCAAAATTATCTTTCTCATTTAAAATATTTTTATTTTATTTATTTTTCAACTTTTATTAACACCAAATAAATCATCTAAGACCTATATTATTTTTTAGGTTTTAAATTCAGTATTTGTAAAAATAATCACTTCGAAATCCATAAAGGAATTATATTAATGTGTTATATTATTAGCATTATAAATTAATTAATATAAATAAACTTTTGGAAGAAACCATGTGAAATACCATGGGAAGGTTTTAGTTTTTTATTAATTTTTCATATAGAGTCCAAAACATATATTTAGAAATTAATAATTAATTCTTCCCCCTTTTTCAATATCATCCCAACCAACTTCCAATTAGTATTCACTAAAAACTCTTGGATCACAAATTTACTCAACAATTTCATATATAGATCCATCCCAAGATCCTCAAACTCTTAATATGCTCATATAAATCTTTTATAAGTCCCCTATAAAGGTAAGTTATTTTCCCCTTGTCCTCCTTATTCCAGAACCTTCTTGTATTATACCCCTTAATTTCCAAATCATCATTTTTATTATGTTATTAAATTTCAATCATACATTACATATCATATAAAATTTATTATAGACCCATTTATCTCTCATTAATCCATTATATGAATTTTTACCTATCATCGTTATGCTTCTAAATTTATTATGTTATTTTCATGAAATAAAAATGATTGGCAAATACCCTTCCACATTTCAACTCAATGGTATTCAACTATATTTAAATATTATTCATTGATTCTAAATTTCTATGTATTTATCTCAACCTCATTAATATTTGGATTATAAGTGATAAAGGTGTCCTTATGTTTTATGGTCTATGTGGAACACATATCTATGTACATGATATGATGTGATGCGTGGGCCCAAAATTATATTTCCCTCCAAAACATTGGGAAATTTTTTTATCTCAATATATTCCATATATGTTAATAGGAGGTCATCCTATGAACACCATGTTATGTTTTATTGGTTGCTAGTGTTGACTTATATTTATGATTCCATGATTTATGTTGTTTCCACATTCCAAAATGTGATTTATGTGATTTAGTTATATCATGCCTCATTGTTAAATATTATGTTTCTCACCCCTCTTATTTTACCCTGATAAGCCTCTAGGATCACATGTACTACTTAACATAGGATATGTTAATTTTATTCCTTTTTCCAACATTATATCTTGCCCCTTTATTATGTACGTCCTTATTTTCTCCCATGATGTTTTAGAAGATCCAATGAATATAAGTGCATGTTTTGGAGTTTTTAAAAAATGATTTTGTACTCATGTTTCACGTTATTTATTTATATACCTAATTTCTAAAATAAAATTGACCCCATGATATTATTATTTTTCGTTAAATGTGTCATTATTTAATAAATCATGAATTAAGGTGTCATAAAATATGGGTTGTCAGATGTATTTTTACTATTCATAAAAATATAAATTATTTTAAAAAATTCTCAAAAATTCACCCTAACCAAAATTCAACAAGCTTATTTCAAATATTAATATTATTTTAATAACATAATTTTAATAAATATGTGAATTTAAATTTTTAAAATAAAAATACTATATTTATTGAAAAGTAAGAGATTTTATGAAAGGTTCAAATTGTAACACATATAAAAAATTTGGCAATTATAAAATTATATTATAATTTATATAAAAATAAATTTTATTTTTAAAATACAATTATTGAAAATATTGTATATATAGAATACCTAATTTTCATGTACAATTTTTTATACGACCTATGGAAGTAATTATATTTTATCCATATCCAAAAACATGTTTTCCAAATTCATATTATATTCATCTTTATTTTCTAAATAAAATAATTCCAAAAATTGGTTGGGTGAAAAAAATAGTTCATTTATAAAAAAGGATATTAAACTTTATAAATACTAATGTGTAACACCCAGATATTTTAGGAATCTTTTTTCAACTAAATCAAATTTATGTGATAGTTTGAAATACACTCGACCTCGAGTTTTAATGGAACACAATTTACTATTAATATCATTATTTAAAGATGAGTTTTATAAACTAGCCCTGAAATTTGAAGGTATGGATAGGAATAAAAAATTTTATAATTAATTATAATGTTTATATAAAAAAAATATATATATAAATTAGTAATTTATTCTTATTAAAGTATTTATGTGCTTCAAAAAAACAATTTTCCCAAAATCATATTTTTATTGATTTTTTTTGAAAAACTATTTAAAATAAATTTTGAAAACATTTGAAAAATTATTATAAAAATTATTAACTTCATTTTTGTAATGAAAATTTCAAAATTACATTATGGTGAATTTTGGTGAATATTAGGAAACGATTATTATTTTTGAAGAGATAAACATACTGATTTTTATAAAAAAATTATTTTTATTTTAAAGTGTTTACAATGTTTAATGTTGTTTATAAATGTATTAATTGTAAAAAATTTCCTATTATAAATTTGTTAATCTTATTGATATCATTGGAACCAATTTAGTTTTTAATTTTTATATTAAAGCATTATAAACTAATGAAACATTTCACTCTAGAAAATAGTTTCGTATCGTGTTTGTGGGAATGAATTAAATTTAAATTTATCCACTTTTGTTATTGGAATATTTAAATATGGAATCCAGATTTGGAATCAGAAAAATTAGTATTATATTATAAGTTCAACTTAATTATTGGTCAAAATTTATAATAATAACAATAAAAATTAATTACCACGTCTATGGTCAAAAAAAATTTGGGGTGTTAACAAAAAAGATATGAGTTAAATTTGCGTAAAACCATTACCAATTATTATTTTCTAGCCATATTTAAGACATCACAAAATTAATATTTATTTTTAATTTCATGTGGGACACATTCAAAAATGGTGACCAATTTGATTATTTAAATAAAAGAATGGAAAAAAATTTACCAACTTGATTTTAAATTTCAGTTATGTATTCACCTAGGGAAAAATAAATATTGGAGTGAATATTGATGAATGTTTTGGGGAAAATGAAATTAATTTCATGAGGTTGATTTTTTTTAATTTTTTTGTAATTATATAATTACTTTAAATTTTTAAGAAAGGCCATCACAATAAATATTTAATTAAAAAATGAAAATAAAAATATTTAATCTAATATAAATTGAATGACTTATTATATTACAAATTTATTTTATAAAAATATAACATGATAAGGATGTTTGACAAAAATAGATTCTAATTTAAAAATTTTCTTGATGTTTTACAGTCAAATTAAATGAATGGTGTGAGAATTGACATTTCTGTTATTTCATTAAAAACTATTAAATTATTTAAAATTTATGATATTATTTTTTTTACATGATATTTATATTTATTTTTAAATATCAACCATATTCCTTTGATAGGCCAATTTCCCTTTTGAAATAATTATATTTACTCAGAAATATTAAAAAGAATGTTGTAATAGTAATGGGTAAAATAGAGTTTTGCGTGATTCATCTATGGATGTTAAAATTAATTTTACTTAGAATTAGTATTTTTATTTTAAATATATGATTTCATATAAAGAATTAGTGTGTATAAAGGATCGTAGATAACTAATTTTATTTTTATTCTTAACTGATAAATTACCTAGATAAGAGGCTAGTTAACATACTAAAAACAAAAATGGTAAAAGCAAGGAAACTTATAAGTTAATGAACTACATATATGAAACATTTTTGTTCTTATGATGTTGGTTTAAATAAACAATATCATCCATAAAATCCATTATTTTCAATTTTGGATTAACTTGGGGTGTGAGTGAATTTCCATTATTAATTTTTTTTTGTATTTACAGATATCAAACTACTGCCTAATTATAAAAGTTCACCTCCTCCCCTCACTAGTTCACTCCTTCTATGCCATTTGGATCAATCAGGCCCTAAAATATCACTCTATAAAATTATTATCGATTATATATATATTTTATACTTCCTAAAATACCAACCCTGGGGTCCAAAATAAAAGATCAAAAAGAAGTTTTTCTTAGCGATGGTAATTCTCTTCACTGAAATCATTCTTTTTAACTCTTATCCTACACCCAAAATGCATGAAATATTAATTAAAATATAATAAAAATTTTTATCTTCCATATAATGAGATTTTATTTTGTATATATAATAACTTGTATCCATCTCCTCTTACACAAAATAGAATATTGAATCTTTTGATTACAACTACAGTGTACAACCCCTCAAACATCGATGTTTTCTAAATTTCAGTTCCCACATCTCTTAGCTAGATATAATAAATGATTTTATATATTTATAATATATTTTTTTAGAAAATTATACTTCTTGAATTATAATATCACATATACCTTATTACCTTCAATTCTATGGGAATATGATAATGTTGCTCATGTGTATTGTGGACTACCGCTGAATGAAGTGATGTGATTCGTTATTCAATTACACTTTACATGAAATTTAATAGGGATAGGTTTAAGGAAAATATTTCATATATATGAAAATTAAATGATTTCTGAATGATAATATATTATTTAAATTTTTTATTTTCATCCATGGAGAAAATGGAAAGAACATTTCGGCATACATACAGCTAATGTCTCCAAGAAAGGTGTAATTCATTTATATATATAACTTATATGGATTTCTCTAAATACATATATAATGAATAAATATTATATTTTTACATTTTTAAAATTATATATATAATTTAAACATGGTAAATATATAATTACTGAAAATGTAAAAGTACGACATACAAAAAAAACGAAGCAGTTATTACCTAAAATGTTATTTTAATAAGAAATTCTAATAAATGGGTAATAATCGGTCACATATAAATAAAATATGTTATGATAAATATGAATATGATCATTTAAAATATTTATAGTAAACTTAATCTGTTATATAGGTGTTTTTAAAATTTATTAAGTATGTCAACACTTAAGGTAAGGGATTTTTAGTCTCACTTTTATTTTAAAAAGACTTATACCAAATTCCCCACTAGTTTTTCATGTTGTATATGTACTACCCATATGACCTGATATATCATGAATAAAATTGTTAATAATATATTTAATTTTTCATTTGATTTTATTCTTTAATGGGTATTACATTAACAAATATTACCATAGCTATGAGAGATTTTTGTCTCACGTTATCTTCTTTGGGACATATGTTATGTTATGAACATATATTCTCTTAGGATATGTATAAAAATTACTTTGACATGTTATATCATGAAATTATTTATTATAATTATATTTAAATATTTATATAATTTTATTCAGTCATGGGTCTTATGATTCAAAATTTACTATTGTGTTTAGGGTGTGATGTTACAACTACATTGTTTATCATTATTGTTTAGGAATATTATATTGATGATGAATTATTATGATATATTCCAAGATTCATTAAAATAATTTATATAATTTTATTATTTATTTATAATACATATTTTCCCTTCAATTTACCACCTTTATATACACAATATTTCTAAAGAATGTGTTTGATGAAAACATGCATTATTCCTCTCTTCGGACAAAACCCATTTCCCTTCCATATTCATGTATTAAAAAAATGATTTTAGGTTATTTTAATAATAATATAAAATTTATTAATTTCATTTTTAGTATTTTTTTGACTTATAAAAATGTGTTTTTACTATATGGTTCTTTTCATTTTCTAAATAAGGCCCATTTAAATTATATCAGAAATGTGAAAGTAGTCTTTCTGTTAAAATGTATAGAATGAACGGTATTTCCCTTTTCCATGATTGACTAATGATTTAAATAATATGTTAAATTTTTTCATTGGTATTTTCAAATATATATTTACTCTTAATATTTGGAAAATATTTATTTTAAATAAATTATTTCTTGTGAAAATGGTATTTTCCACAATAAATGGTCCATGTGATATTTAAAAATCATTTCCTATCTAAGATGACACCCATTGAAGTATCATAATATTTACTATGTATATTAACATATGATACCATCCTTATTATTTCTCTATATGGTTTACATTTATAATAATGCTTTGATTATGTAACCCATTAGTTTTCCATGGAATTTGGTATGAAAAAATGTGTCACACCCCAATATCGTAGGAAATATTTTCTTTCAAATAAATTTATAGATTTATATATTTTTTATTATAGAAAATATAAATATAATATTGAGTTACATGCAACGACAAGTTTTTTATTTCATTACATGTAACACCAGGTTTAGTTTTCATTACACACAACACTATTTTTAGCTAATATTACACAAAACACTTAGTTTTAACGAACTATGAAAATAATTTGATATTTTATTTAAAAAAGAAAGTTATAATGTAGATATTAAATCCCCGGAATAAAATTTTATAAAAAAATTGAAATATTATTTACAACGCCTTCATATAAATAAATAATATAGATAAAAAAGTACTTAATTTTTCAATAAAGTCTTTACAGTTTTCAAAATTATTATTTTCCGAGAACATGAGTCTACTTATTTGTTATTATTAAATATAAAAAAAATATTGAAACTTTTATGAAAATTATTAAATTCTATAAACATAATTTTTTTTAATCATTTATTAAAAATTTTCTTATTGTAAAATTTTTGATATTTTTCAAGAAAAGTTTCAATTTTCAATGAATAGTGAAAAATATTGAATTTCAATCAAAAACTGCCTCATCATTTATATTATTTATGTAGTAAAATTATATTTTAAATTTGTATTAATGTATTATTGGAAAAATTATATACAAATTATTCCAATTAATTTTCTTGGAATCAATATCATATTGAAATTCAATATAAAAACATTGTTAACTTTTGAACAATTTCTCTTTAAAAACCAATGTTTCTTGTTGCTTCTATGGGATTAACTTCAAATTAAGATCTACAATTTAATTTAGTGTAATTTTTAAAAATTTATTACATATTTAAAACTATAAAATTTTATATTTTATAATTATATTATCATAATTTTTTTCCAAAATAAATAGAAAAATTTATTTATCGCAGTTAAGGTAAAAATTAGTTTATTGGGGGTAGATTTAAAAAATAAAGGTAAATAATGGCCCAAAATTTTCCAAAACAAATTTTATATAATTATTTAGAATTTATAACTTCTATTCTTGAGAAAACTATACTTTTTATCTTTTTTGGATGAGAAATATTTGGGTGCACCTTTTTCATTTCAAAGAAATTCTAATTGTGCCACTCACCTCCCTTATAAAAGGCCACCCTTACTCCCCCATTATCCACTTGTTAAAAATATATTGGTTCATAATATATCTACTAAATTAAATTTCCAAATTACCTCCCCTCGTCCAAAATCATTATTTTTTATACAAATCCATCCAATGAAGGATTTATATCGAAACCTAAGAAAGATACCCAATGAAGAGGTGACACACATCATTGAGCATTTCTGTTTTATTTCTTCGTCCACCTAATTCAATTTTTAAAATACCATTATGAAATAAAAACATAATTATATTAAATTAAATTAAATTTTTATGTTATGGTCTTCACTTACAATATTCTACAGTTCCATCTAATGGGTTATGAAATCATCGTTCGTGTGTATGACGGACTACCGCCTCAGAAATTCTTGTCTTTTGTCTTTTAATTTATAAATATCATGGATTGTTAAAATTATGGATTAACTTCTTATATTTTTTTATTATAATATTATTATACTTCTGAAATTTTTATGTCAATCATACCACCATATTTTTCATTATGGGGGAAAAGATAAGGTTTCTTCTGTGTACGACAGACTACCTCCTCACGAAGTGATCTTATGCATTCACGCTATACATGGAAGGTAATAAGGATGGTTTTGATTAAAATATGTTGTAAATATGACATAAAAGACTTTATAGAATGATAATATATCATATAACATTATTTTTTCAATACATTGAGAAATTGGACACAACGTTCATGCGTACGTACGACTTACAATCCCCATCAATGGTGTATATCATTTTATATATCTATATTTTATAAATTAAAATAAATACATATATAATGAATATATATTATATTTATATTATGGATAAAATTATTAAAATTACTTAATTATGAAAAATGTAAATGCACCAAAAAAACCAATCAAAACATCCATGAAAAACAGAGCAGTATTTTTATAAAACCAGACGATAACATTGATTTTTTATAAATAGGTAATTGAAGGTCATAAGTAAATTATATAAGGAATAAAATAATTTTTTATTGTTATTTAATATATTTATAATAATAATATTTTTATTATACATGATTTTTGAATATTTATGTTTGAATTCATGACAATAGGTAATGGATTTCCATCTCACTTTTTAATTCTATGAGACACATTCTATATTTATCACCTATTTTATTTAATGTTGTATATATAATTCCTTAAAAAGTATTTAATGAAGATTATAATAAAATTATGGGTATTTAAAAATCTATTGTAGGATCTCTCTTTTATGGGGTTTATGGTTCAAGAGTTTCCAAATCGGTATGGGATATTTGTCTCACATTGCCTTCTTTGAAGAATAAGTTATATTATTCACCTATATTTTTCTATAAGGTGTATACACACCCCCTTGACATGATATATCATAAATATCCTTAAGATAATGATAATTAATGTTTCATTAATGATATTACTTTACATGGATTATGATTCAATGTTACAGTAGTGGTAAAGATTTTATGTTACAATATCACCGTTTATTGGGATTGATTTTTATTAAGCTTAAAATGATGAAATATTGTTATATATATCTAAAAAATCATGAATTTCTACTCAACTATTTATTTCCTAAGAATAATTTTTTTCCATTATTTTAATGTATTTACTTAATATTTATAAATAATATTATAAAAGAAATTCATAAATACTTCTCTCTTCAATCCAAAAATCTTTTTTCTTCCAAAACAATGTTTTCATAAAATATTTCAAAATGTGTTTTTAACATTATTCAATTTATTTATTAAAAAATATTTCTACCAATGATTGGATTTAAAAAAAAATTGAAATACATTTTCTTTCCTTCTTTTAAATAATTAAGATTTTTCATTTAATAAAAATTTCAAAAGAAAAATTGTTTTTAAAATGCATTGAATGAACAGTATTTACCAATATCATGTCCGGTCAATTATTTAGAGCTTCCCTTATAAGTGTTCATATATTATATTCAAGGAAAAGGATTTCAAAAAATATTTTATAGATTATAGTTTAAAAAAAATAAAATAAAGTAATTATCCTAAAGAAATGATTCATCTATGTTTTCTATCAAAATGATTCTTCATATAAGACGAGATAATTTGACGCAATTGATGCTTTTCTAGAAATATTAACCAAGGATACAACTCTTATTATTTTTCTAAATTCTTTATTTTAATTATGAATTGATTTTTATGAAACTTGTATCTCTTCTATGTGTTATAGAATTATAAAATTCATCTTAAACCCACTTATTTCTCCATAGTTTATGAACTAATGAAACGATGACATGATTAAGAAACCTATTTCTCTGATGTAATGAAATTTTTAATGAACCCCATTTCATTTTATGGGTTATGATATGATTATTATTTTTTCCATTTACCACACATATTTATTATTTTCATTATGTGATGGGTGGGACCTATATCTCTCCCGAATACACTTGGAAATCCTTAATATCTCATGATATAAATATTGGAAAAAAATAAATATATTTCAACCATAATAAGAAATAAGTGTGTCTTTTACAACTATCTGAAATAGGTGTGTCTTGATACACTATGGTAAGTTAGTGTGTCTTAATCCAATATAGGAAACCGGTGTGTCCTAATCCATAATGGTAAATAGGTTCATCCGGATCCAAAATGGGAAAGAGGTGCATCCTTTTCCACAATGTAAAATAGGTGGTATGTCTTGATCCAGTATGCTGATAGTCTTAGTAGTGAACCATTACATATGAAATGGTTTTCTTTATTTTTTATGTTTTTTCACTTTTATGCCATTATCTTATGGTTAATGATTGATTTTTTTTAATTTTCACCCATATGGGCCATGTTTTCAGAAATATTAATGTTTTATTACATGAATCATGTTTATGATCTATGACAGGTTAGGTATGAACATAATAAGTTTCCTTCATGATAAAATAATGTTATTATTATCATATTATTTCATATGATCATAGATTGGTATCTCTTATGTTTACCATCACTAAGTATCTAAGCCCACAATTTTTTATGTTTCCTTTCTTGGGTTATAAAGATTCATTTATTTAGTGTATTCCTAAAAAGATTACTATTTGATAAAATATTTTTGGGATATATTGAAGATATTTCACCAAATTAGATTATTATGAACCTAATATCAAAAGATAGTAAAATATTATGGTCTTTAGGAATGTTTCTTTTTAATGTATTGAATATTCATCTAAAAAGATATAATATCCATGTATGAAAATCATAGGCCATTGTAGTTGGTATCAGAGGGATGTTTAGTTAACCTATAGAAGCTAAGATTATAAACATTAGGTATATCACAAGGGACATTTAAAAGGATACGTATGTGGATAATTATAACAATAATTCTACAAATGAGTCAATGTATAGAAAAATCTCTTGGAAGTTTTATAAAAGTGATATAAAGTGGGTTCTTAGAAATTACCTCCACTTTTTGAAACTACAAGTAGATGTGGCTCTTAAATAGAGGTGAATTGTGGTAATAGATCTGATTTTGGTTAATTAAGCCATTATATATCATCATTAGGTTCACAAAAATATCCCTCATATCACACCTGGTTTAAAAATCTTAAGGGTTGTGATTTCGATATTTAAAAACTATTTATCAACCATTAAGATGGATTAAAATAAATAGAGATAATGATTGGCCTAGGATAAACCTATGGAATCACAGATAGAAAATAGAATGGTATTATTTAGACATTCTTTAATTAATTTTTTATTTTTATGTGGTTTTAAAATATTATTACTGTTTATCAAACTATACAATCTGGTTTTCTTAAATTTATAAAACATGATCATACCAAGTTAATACTCATTGTAATAAAAAATGTAATTATTTTCCTTCTAAGGGACCAAATGTTAATGGAACTAGGATATAAAATCCTATTTATATTCTCAAACA
Source organism: Viscum album (assembly GCA_963277665.1). Classification (NCBI taxonomy): domain Eukaryota; kingdom Viridiplantae; phylum Streptophyta; class Magnoliopsida; order Santalales; family Viscaceae; genus Viscum; species Viscum album. The sequence continues at coordinate 1,102,544,464 of OY728157.1, forward strand.
ACTTTCTTAGGCTATAAATTATGTTGTAATTCAAAATGAGAAATTGAGGAAACATTATTTTTTGGGTCATTCATGATGAAATTCTCAACTTCTTTTAGTGGTTCCAATAATAAACTATTTTATAATAAATGGATTTTTACCAATGAAATTATATTTTTAGATCTTAAATATTAAAATTATGAAATTTTCATTTTAACTGTTTATCATTTGGAAGGCAAAATAGATTAGTGGTGGACTTCTATTAAGAATATGATCGAATAAGAAGAAATTGAATCTATTGGATGGGAAGAGTTTAAGGGGGAATTTCATATTATGTAATTACCTTATATTCGATGGGGAAATATAAAGAAGGAATTAACTAATAATAAGAAAAAATATAATGAATCTATTTTTACCTGTGAAGCTAATTTTATGCAACTACTAAGGTATATCACTGGTTTGATCATAGCACAGAATGAAAAATTGAGAGTTTTTTGGTGACTTAAAACCAATTCATTGAAAGGCCTTGTCTATATGTGACTTCATTAGTTATGAATATGTCATTCAATGTGAATAGAAGAAACAAATTTTAATTTTATATTCCCACCATTACTAAGGTTGTGTAAGAAATTGAAGAACAAGTCTCATTAAAATCAAATGCTGGAAATAAATTTCAGCCATATTCAAGCCATAAATATGTGAAGAAGCATCAAGGGAATTTTTTAAATGGAATTGGGAGACTCTTTAAATGTGGAAAAGTAGTTCATCAATTCTAATAATTTCTAAATTAAATTACTTTTTTGGTTACTATAATATAGGATATGATGATCCCACATAATGAACCACCTATACTCTAGTGTTTAAAGTGTATGTAGGTTGGAAATTATGTGAATAAATCTTCCAATACAATGGATAATGTGGATGATAATCCATGAGAACCTCTCAAGAAAATGGAAAAAATGGAATTATAATACAATTAAATTTTTTGAAGTGAATCAAGATAATTAGGGTACACTTATCCTCCCCTTCTTTGTTAGGAATTTCATGTTTTATTTTGTATGAATGAAGTCTGTGAATATTTTATTGTTCATCCATTTGTGAGATTTCATGGGATTTTATCCATCTACATGAATACTAGAATAATGAAAATGCAATTTATATTCTATTAGTTTATGGTTGAACTCAAGCTTCTAATTAATTTTTTTTATATATATGATAAGATCTTTTATAATAGATTAATGGCCAATTAAACATTGGATATACATATGACTCCATGTAAGATTGACATATGAGTTCAGGATACAATCATGGGGTTATATTTTATGGTTGAATGGATGTTCAATGTACTTGATACCCCTATTGAGGTTTTATGTGATTGGAGTCCATCAATATTACAAATATTTTAAGAGCTAATTATGGAAATATTAACCATTTGGTTTGTTATATATTTTACTGACAATGATATATATATGGCCCTGCACTAACACTTTGTGTACAAGTGATTAAAGGTACTAGTAAACTTCATTGTTTATCTTATCAATGATATTTAGGTAATCACAATACAAGGTCAGTACATTTTATTACAATCAAAGAATATTTCTCATTAAATATGCTATCTATAATATTCATTATGCAAGGGAAAAGGATTCATGGGGTACAACATTTTTTTGTATCTAATCAGAATAAAAAATTTACCTCAATTTCATAGTGATGTCTACATAAAGATATTCATATAGAGGAGGGTTTCAGTATTGTAAGAATAATTCAAACCCTAAAAACGGTGGGCTAAGATCCTTTTCAATGGATTTCAAATGTGATTTTGATCAAGACCATCCACAATTTGAGATTTCATGAAACAATAGTTTTTCATCAATAATTCATATGGAAAAAAATTCACCCTTTATGGAATAAATTATGGATCTCTAATATACAAGAATGAAGCTATATAAATAATGCTTTTAGGACATGTTCAAAAAGATGAGATGGCATAGAATTTTAGTTAGATTTAGCAACATGCAATAATAGATAAAAACTAATAGAAATGTGATTTCGATAATAATTCAAATGATATAAAATATTAGTTTGGTGATAATTATAATCTAATAATTTATTTATGGATAAAATAAGGGAAAAACTAATCCCTCTGTATATATGTCCCTTTTAAATACATAACTATATCAGTACATTATCTTATCATTTGGTTCTTTCACAAAACCTTTATCAGGTTCAATATATGTTCCATGTATCGCTACAATGTATTTATGTACTAGACCTATAATATGTATTGAGCATATAGGTCTTATCAATAGAGTATGATATTTCTTATTTGGAACAAATTGTAGGGATTCTGGATTGAATAGATAATGTTATACATAACTACACAACTCACATGGTCATTGACTTATGGTGAAACCACCATCATTAGAAAACTACATGGTGAACTAAGTAAGTAATAAAGAATATTTATCCTCATTTTTTGTACTTATGTGACAGATAGTTAGTTTGATATTCATTTTAAGGGAAGTATAATGAAACTCTTTCAGAATTTTGGGAAATATTTCCTTTCAAATAAATTGAGTCTTTTGCATATATTTTTTACAGAAAATATCTACATTTTATAGTATTACATGAAATGCATACTTTTTATTAAATTAAACGTAACATTATTTTTAGCTTGTGTTACATGAAAAATCATGTTTAGTTTACATTACATGCAACACCGAGTTATTGCAAACCACGAAAAACAATTGATATTATTATTTAAAAATTAAATAATTACCCATCTATTAAATTGGTATAATTAATAGGAAAAAAATTAAATATTATGTATAATTATTTTTTTTGATGAAATCAAATTGATAAAAAGTTATATAATTTTTTAATAAAGTGTTTATAAGTGTCAAAATTATTATTTACACAAAAACTATTCTATTTTTTTTAATAATAATAATATTAATTTTTGAAACTTTTATTTAATTAAGTTTTCTAAATAAACTAACTTTTTGAAATAATCATATAAAAATATCACAGGGTAAATTTTTGATATTTTCCTAAAAAGTTTACATTTTTGATGAATAGTGAAAATAAAAAAAATAATTTTAAAACATCCTTATCATTTTAATTATTTAATAAGATAAATTATTTTTTAAAATATATTAAAATTAATATTATTTAAATTATACATCCATTAATCCAATTTATATCATTAGAATCAATTTCATATTTAATTTTTATATAAAAACATTTTCAAATTTTCAATATTTTCACTTTAAAAAACAAACTTTCTCCTTATGTATGTGAAGTTAATTTTAAAATAAAATTTCCCCCTTCTCTAAATGTAATTTTTAAAAATTTATTCCACATTTGGAATCATAAAAATTAATATTATCCAAAATTTTCAATATAATTTTTGAACAAAATGAATAGTAAAAATAGAAAAACCTATTACCCACTATTAAGGATAAAATTTATTTACCTTAGGTAAAACTAAAATGATATGTGTTAAAAATTTCCAAAAACATGTACAAAACCTATTTTCTTGATATATTAATAGATTATAACTTATATTATATTTAATACTCCATTTTTTATCCTTTTATCATTAGAAACATGTTGGTAAACCTTTTTCCTTTTCAAAAAATTACATGTGTGCCTCTCACCTCACTTATATAAGTCCAAAATATCTACCCTTTTCTTCACACTATAAACCCATGTTTTTAGGTAATAACTACCTGAATAACTTCCAAATATCCCTCAAAACATCCTATAATACTTATTTTGTACATAAGGATAACTAAGTAATGTATTTAGTACAAACTTAATGAGTATACCCGAAGAAGAGATAATGTTCATCAACAAGTGTTTTTTTCATTTATTTTTTCACCCACTTAAATTATTATCATAAAATTTTTATATAATTAACTTAATAAATTATATATAATGGTATTTATTAGATTATTATCACTACCTTTGACCATATCCACTTTCATCTAATGGGTTATGAAATCATCGTTCGTGTGTACGACGGACTATCATCTCGCGCCCCGATGTTATTCGATTTTCCATTACCACCTCTCACTGATAGTTATAATGATGTATTGTGTATTTAAAAATTTTAATAGTTAAATTATTATAATTATAAAATTATTATATTATATATTCCTCAATACTTTTGATTTTTTGGAATACGATAAGATCACTCATTTGTACGGCGGACTACCACTTCGTGAAACAATTTAATCCATTCACTATTTACATGGAAGGTACTAATGATGGTTTTAATGAAAAAATATGATATATATGAAATAAAAATTATTATATAATGATAATTTGTAATTAAAATTTATTAATATAAATATATCAAAGAAATGTAAGCATCGTTCAAGCGTACGTACGGCCAACCATCTCCCAGAATAGTGTATTTTATTTTATACCTCTAAATTTTATATGTTACTACAAATAAATATATAATGAATATATATTATATATAAATCATGGATAAAATTATGAATATTTTGGAACCATTATAAAATTATGGAGTCCAAAATTAATGAATCAAAATGTATACGGAAAATAAAGCAGTTATTTCCTAAAATGTGACTTTAGAATAGAATTGTAACAAACATGTAATAAAATGACATAATTAAATAATATATAGTAAGATATATATATATATATATATGGTTCTTTAATATGTTTATAATAAACATATATTTCTTATAAATGAGTTTTGACTGTGTACGAAGGAATTGAAAACTCTAGGTAAGTGATTTCTATATCACTTTTTTACTTCTTTGAGACACATGTCATATTCACCAAATATTTCAGTTTAAGTAATGTATATAAATCCCATAAATGTATTGTAAAATGGTTATCCTTTATATTATTTGTCTTTACATGTCGATTTTTGTATCTCTCTTTAATGGGATTTATGGTTCAATAGTTACCAAAGCGATAAATGATTTTTATCTCAATTTTCCTTCTTTGAGACATTAGTTGTGTTATACACATATAATATTATATAAGGTTTATATACATACCCTTAACATGATACATGATGAATATCCTTAATTTCATTATATTATATGTTTTATAGAATCATATTATTTCATGGGTATTACAATTCAAATTCACTAATGTGGTAAATATTTTATGTTACAATCCCTTCGATTTATCGGGATTATTTATGATTATTCAACCAAGGATGAAATATTATCATCTATCTCTCAATAAATACATTAATTTTCTTATAATCTGGTTATTTCATAATAATACATGTTTTCATACATTTTACCCTTTTTAATTACTCAAATGTAAAAATTAATATTTTTAATAAAAAGTATCTTTACTTCTCTCATTCATTGAAAATACTTTTTCCTCCAAAACTAGGTTTTCTAAGAAAATTATAAAATGTTATCTAAATTATCTAAATGATTTATAAACGAAATTTAAAACCATTTTTTACTTTTCTCCATAAATAATAAAAGGAATCTACATATAAATTTTCAAACATTGATTGTTTTTCTTTTACCAAAAATGTAAAAATAATCTTAATTTTTAACCACCATATCATGAACAATATATCCCTCTGTCAAAAACACTGAATTATTTGAATATTTCCATAAATTTTTTAAATGTTTTTTCAAGTAAAATTATTTCCAAAATATTATTTATTGTTTTCTTTAATTTTTTTAATGAATTTTTATTTTACTCAAGTAATGTTCCATGTGGGTTTTCATTATAAATAATTCTTCATAAAAAATGAATTAATTGGATGTAAACTATAATTTTATTCGGTGGTAAACCAAGTATACCATTATTATTAATTCTATGAATGGTTTATGATTATGATTTTATGATGTTTATGAAACTCATTCCTCTTCAATGTGTTCTACCAAGATGAAATTATAATGAAACTTTCTTTATTCTCTACAGGTTATGAATTAATGAAATGGTGAAATGATTATGAAAATGGTCACTTTTCTATAGGTTACAATATTAGGAAATGTCTATGAACCCTATTTTATTTCATGTGTTTTGATATGATGAATTTTAAAGACATTTTGTAACACATTTTTTATTAATTTCATTATGTGATGGGTGAAAACTATTTCCCCTCCAATTCTTGAGTTATGATTTAAATATGATGAGTTTAAAATGGGAGACAAGTTGTTGGGATTTATCCACTATTGGAAATAGGTGTGCACTAATCCACTATAGGAAACAATTGTGTCCTAAAATTATATTAGAAATTAGTGTGTCCTTATCAACTATAAAATACCACCAAATAGGCATTTATTAATGCTAAAAAGGTATTTATCAGTGCTAAAAAAGTGTTTTTAATCTTAGTGAAGATAAAGGGGCCCCTTTTATAACCAATCAGAAAAGAGCTAATAATGGATCCTTTTATCAGAGCTAAAAAAAGTGCTGATAAAAGGGGTCCTTATCAGTGCTAAAAAAGTGATGATAAATAGGTCCTTTATCAACAATTTTTTAGTGCCAATAAAAGTTGAAAACATTAAAAAAATTGGAATTCCGGAATGGGCTTCAACATCACTTGAAGCCCAATTTAACACCCCCACCTCTTTTCATGTACGCCCCAATCACCACCCCTGCCCGCACCCTTTAATAGTACCCCCACCCCCTTTAATTGTGCTAGTTGTTTTTCCACACACTTGTGCGACCAGCCTTCTCCTGGATTCGAACTCGAGAATTGTTTCCTGCGCACCTAAGGCATTACCACTCCACCATATTTCTTTTCTCTTCATTTATTAATATATCTGTTTATTTATATATATATTTAGTTATATTTACTCATATATTAATATATATTTAAATTAATATATATATATATATATATATTTAGTTATATATATATGTGTGTGTGTGTGTGTATAAATATATATAGTTATATTTATATATTTATATATTTATATATTTATTAGTATATTAATATATATTTATAAGATTAGATTTAAATGCATTTATAAAATATGATTTTTTGTGTGTGTTTATAAATAAATAAATACATATATACAACAGACACACACACAAACATATAAATTATATGTATATTTGTAAGTATAATAATACATAGTTATATATGTTTATAAATATTATATATTCATATGTATATACATATGTTTAGAATATATAGATAATATATATATATATGCAAACACACACACAAATATATATACATGTACACATTATACAGTTATATAAATTTTCATATATTATTGTTTTAAATAAAATGTATATTAGTTTTTTATTTTGATAAAACTTATATATTGAGAAATATATTTTATATGTATCTATGTTTAATTATTTATTTTTAAAATTAAATTTTTATGTGTGAATATATAAAAAATATGTATAAAATTTATATATTTCATTTAAATGGCAGTATATTATGAAAAATGATACCAAGACTTGAAAACCTAAAAAAGGTAAAAATTTGAGAAACACTGAAAACCTATATATATAGTCAGAAAGTAAAAAAAACCCCTAATCTTAGGGTAACAACAAAAACATCGGATACGAGAGTATGTTCCAACTCCATGACTAGTCAAATCAAAGATCATCAAATGAACATTCATATAATATGTGGTGGATGCCGAATGGACAAGCAGATCATTTGTTAAAGCTATTAGAAAAAATAAAAGAGGACAAAAGTGCTAGAAATGGGGGCTTGACAAACCTAACAAACTACAAAGTCACTGAAATGGGTATAACCTCTGATCTATGTGTCTGTTTCAGTTCCATGACTATTCAAACCAAATCCCATGTAATGAACTATGATATAACAGATGGATGAGGCCTAACAGACAAACAGATCAAGAGTTATTACTGTTTTAAGAAAACTTTGACAGGGCACCGACCATGGAAACAGAGTCTTGGATGCCTTCTGATTTTTTTTTACACTTTTAGTGTCTGCAAATAGATTGTGAATTTGTTTCAATCTACCTTCTTTGTATTTCTCTTCACTTCCTTTGATTTGATATGTGGTAGATCCCAAACGGACACCCAGAGAGAAAGATATGGCCTTTTTAAGTAGGAGTTTTTTTAGAGTGTTATAACTAATATATCATCCATTACATAGATCTTCTCATAGTTTTGATTGTACTTGGTCATCACTCATCTCACGATCTTCGATTCGACTACTCACGATGGTCAAAAGAACACTCGAAGTAGATGTTGTGGTTGTTTTGGTGAGTTATGGGTTTCTGAGTTTTAAAGCGCTGTGAGGGTTGCTCAATTTTAAAAAAGCGTAAATTCTCTTATGGGTGTCCATTTTTGCTCTACTACATATCAAATTGATCTAAAAAATATTTAAAAAATATACATTATATTTATACAAATATATATATATATCTATATATATTAGTTTTTATGAAACATAATTTTTGTTTAAATATACGCATCATCAGCGATAGAAGAAAAAAGGGTTTATTAAGCCCCCCAATTATCGACGCTACTAAAAAAGTGATGATAAAGGGTCACTTTTAATAGTGCTTTTTAGCCATGTAAAAAGTAGCCTTTATCGATGCTTTTTTAGTATTGTTAAATGGTGGTGCTGCAGAATCCCAGTTTTGTGGTAGTGATATGAAATATGTGTGTCTTGATCCACAATGGAAAGAAAGTGTGTCATGATATATAATTGGAAAGGGGTCATAAGTCTTGATATACAATGTTAAAGAGGTGATAAGTCTTGATCCACTATGCTGATGGGCTTGGTAGTTAACCATCATATATAAAATGATTTCCAATATTTATAATTGATCCACACTTTTATGACATGACATTATGGTTCATAATTGATTTATGATGATTTATCACCCTTATGGGCCATGTTTTCCGAAATGATAATTTTTACGCCATGACTAATTTTTATGTTCTCTAAAGGGTTGGTATTAAACTCCCTAAGTTATGATCATGATAACATACCCTTATTTATATCTTATGTTTTTTTATAATAGATTGACATATCTTATGTTTACCCTTACTGAGAATCTGATCTCACCCTTTATTATGTTTCCTTCCCCATGTTGTGAATAATTTTTTAGGTTGGGTGCGTAAAGAGGATTACTATGTAAGAAGATCTTTGTTGGAGATGTTGAAGATATTTCACTGAATTTGAAAATTGTGTACCAAGTCTCCATGGACACCAAACTATCATGGTTACCAATCATGTGTATGTGTAATCTATTAAATATTCATCTAAAAAGATATAATATCTATATATTAAATTCTAGGTTTTTAAACATCCCTGTATTTTATGAAATGTTTTTTCTAGTTAATTTAATATTTTCAATATTTTTCATTTCACACAACATCGAATATATCTCTTGTCATATGAAAGAACTATGATTGGATAACGGGATATGAAACACCATTTTAATATTTCACAAAATGAAACGTGTATATTATATTTCATAACACACAACACTATGTTTGGCTTTTATTATACATAATGTCGAGTCCCTTTGATATATTGTGTTATATACAGGGCCAAGCTTTACCAAAAATCGAATATACTATTTTTATTATTATTAAGATGTTAATATAGATACAACAAATAATTTGGAATGGAGGTTAAAAATAAGATTAACAAAATTCTAAAAATACTATTTTCGGATTTATTTAAACATATACATTTGTTTGTCAATTAGTTAGAGGTCAATGTATGATCTATTTCAAAATAAATAGTTGACGTTTCTATGAAAAACATTTATATATATATAAACATAATTTTATCCCAATATATAAATATAAATTTGATGAATATTTTAAATAAAATTTATATATTATATATTCAATAAGTATTTTTTGTACTCATCTAATGGATTTTATAGGTGTAAGATATGACTAATTCTAATTTGTTGAATAAAAAGATGTGACTTTCTAAAAAGTAATTTTACCACCTTTTAATAGAAAACCCTTATTAAAACATAGTTTTAAAACATTAATAATTACCATTTTCAAAATAAAAATCATTTTTTAAATAGGAATATCAAAATTTACATTGGGTGAATGTTTATTTTTTTCTAATTTTTTTTATTTTTTGATTAAGAGTGAAAAATGCTGAATTTTAGTTTAAAACTATTTTTTAATAAAAACAATTTATAGGGATAAATTATATTGTTAATTGATTTTAAAATATAATTATAAAAATTTTACATCAATTAAAATAATTAAGTCATTAGAATCAATTTAATATTGAAATTTGATATAAAAACATTTCAAAGTTTCGAACATTTTTTCTTTATAAACACACTTTGTCCTCCTGTCTGTGGGATTAAATATAAATTAGGTTCTTCCATTTATGTGATTATAGTTTGGAATAATGGGTTCCATATTTTTAATGAATTTATAATTTCTACAAATTCCAAAATAATTTTCAACCAAAAATATTAGTGAAATTGGTTAAAATTAATTACAGTGATTAAGATAAAAATTAGTATATCAAAGGACTAAGCATTAATATTAAGGCCCAAAAAAACCTAGAATATTTTCCAAAATCCATTTTCTATTGATATATCTACCCTATCTTCCATTTTCAAATATTTTTACCATTATTGGATCCACTTGACATTGGAAGAAACATGGTTGGAATTTCATTTTGAAAAATTTATAAAAAAATCCACTCCTCCTCCACTATAAAACTGCACTCACCCATACCACTTATTCACACCACTAAATCCCATTTTATCTTCCATAATCATCCCACGTATCCCCCCGAAATCCATACCTTTATCTTATAATAATAAATTGTTGAATAAATTAAATCAACAATCCCTTTGGTGCAAACTAAGAGAACATAGAAAAAGAAGGGGTAACATCCTCCACAAGCTCTTCAGTTTTGTTGTCACTTTCCGCTCCCAAAAAAAATTCATAACCTAGTTATATAAAAACATAATTATATTAAATATAATGATATATTTATATAATATGGTTTCTACCTGAACTTACTCACACTTCAGTCAAATGGGTAACGAACATACCATCCATGTATAGGGCGGACTACTACCTCAAGAAACGATGTTGTTCCTTTTTCACTTACCACCTCTCAGGATAGAAATTATGACGGAAATACTATTTTTTTATTAAATATATTGTATCTATGATTTTTTTATTATTATTTAATTATTACATAAAACATACCTTCAAACATTCCATTTTTTGTAAATACGATAACTTCGTCTCTAGATGTGTGGACTGCCGCCTCCTAAAAACGATGTGATTCATTCATATATTACAAGGAATGTATTAATAATGGGTTTAGTAAAATTATATTATATATATTAAATAATAGTTATAATTTAATGATAATATATATATATATATATATATATATATATATATCATTCACTTTATAATGTTCAATATGACAATAAAACATAAACAATGTGCATGCCTACATACGACCTACTGTTTCGGTGACTAGTGTATTCCATTTCATACTTCTTTATTTTATATATGATTATAAATATTTAAATAATGGATATATATGATATTTATATAATTTTTTAAACTCGAGAAAAATATAAATCGTTATCTATGTAATAATATCAAGAATAAAAATACAAAAAATATACAAAAACCAACACAGATATTACCTGAAATGTAACATTAACATAAAATTGTTAATAAAAGGGTAATATAAAGTCATAATAATATCATAAATGGTATTGTATATAAGAAAATGGTTCTATTGTAAATTTATAATATTCTTATATTAATATATAAGATTTTTGAATTTGTATGAAGTAATTCAAAACATAAGGTAAGTGGTTTCTCATCTTTCATTTTATATCGTTGAGATACATGCATTATTTACCACTCATTTTATTGGGGTGGTGTATATACTACCCATGAATGTATTTTATAGTTTTAATAATTAAATTTATGGTTATTCATATATCCATTTTATTACCTTTCTTTCATGGGGTTTGTGGTTTAAAAGGTACCAAATTGGTAAAGTAATTTTATCTCGATTCCCCTTCTTTGAGAAACATGTTGTGTAATCAAACATTATTTTTATATAAGGTGTATATACTAACTTTTAAATTTTATATCGTGAATTACATTATATTCATTATACTATATGTTTGAATTTATTTTATTATCTTATGGGCTCCTCATTTAGTGTTAACAAAGTGTTAATAATTTATTTTTACAATCTCAGCATTTATCAGGGTTGTTTATGATTATGCTATAATTAATGAAATATTATAAATTATATCCTAGTAAATATAATTAATTTTATTATTATATATTTTTTAATCTTATATACTTATAATGGTATCATTTTTACACTCTTTGGTACTAGTGATAATTATGAATATATTATTATAAAAATTCAAATTTTTTTCTCCTTTTGGTCAGAAATATGTATTCTTTCAAAATAATATTTTCTAAAAATTTTGTATTTCGAAACTAATTTTTAACCATGTTTTACCTTTATAAATTTTTTTAAAGGAATATTCTTTTAATTTTCTGATCAAGGGAATTTCTATAATCTTTAACTTGAAAAAAAATTGGGATGTACGGACCTACCAACCATCATCACCATTATTTTATTTAACTTCATTTTTTTGTTTAGAAGATTATTTTTAAATGATATTTTTTCTAATATTATGGATTTTTTTTGGTTTTGAGGTCATTTTTAGAAGAAAATGGTTTTCAAAAAATCTGTGAAGTTGAAAAAGGGTTTTTAAATATGATCAATTTTTTCATTATATGTTTTAAAAACCATTTTCTATAAAGGGGTTTTAAAATGATTTCATGCCTTATTTTTATGTTTTCAAATTATTTTTAAAAACAGGTTTTAAAAAAACTTAAGGCTTTTATTATATGTTTTTTTTGTATTTTCTCACCAATGGATTTCAAAATATTTTCAATCCTTCTTTATAATTTTTCAATTATATTATAAAATAACATGTTTTTCAAACTGATTTATGTTATGAAAATAATTTTTTATAGTGGGAAAGATAATTTTCAAAAGATATGTTTTAATTGAAATTCTAAATACTACTTTATAATAAATGATTTTTTGAAATGGATTTTAAAAAAATATTTTTGAAAAAGTTTATTTTCTATAAAAAAAGGTTCCATTTGATCTTTCAAAAATCATCATCATCTTAGATGAAATACTTTGTTAGAGTTTATATTTTAGTGGGGATATGATCAAATAGTTCCATTCATATTCTTTCTTGAATGGTTTACACATTGATGGAATTATTTTTATGATGCTCATTTCTCTTAAATCGGTTGTTGTCTTTTGAAACCCACTTCCTTTCACAAGTTATGAATTGATGAAATTTTTTTAATAACTATCTATTTTTTCAAAGGTACGGATATGATGAAATTTTTATGATGCGCATTTCATTTCATGGGTTATGATATGATGTTTATGAAACCCATATTTTTTTATCAGTCATTATATGATGCATTTTTTTTGTGTTGGGAAGAATTGATGTATGATTTTATTATGAGACATCTGGTACCTATATCTCCCTCTAAAGAATTGGATAAATATTTACATCTCATTAGATAATGTTGGGAATCATGTTGATTTGATTGAACTGCAATGGAAGATGGGGAAACCTAATCTACTCTGGGAATATGGGGAATCACAATCCACTCTGGGAAGATGGGGAAACCTGATCCACTATGGGAAGAGGGGAAAACCCAAAAAATAATGGGAGTATGGTAATACTTGATCCCCTGTGGGAATATGGGAAAACAATGTCCCAATTAAGTAAATGAATATGACTGAGGAGGGTGGTGTGTATCACATAGTAGTTTTAGACACCATAAAGTGACTTGACAAGTTTTTTCAATGAGCCTTGAATTTTAGGGAATGTTTTTATATACTTATGTATATTCCACAAGTATATATCTTAATCCAATTATATGATCTCATTATTCATGTTCTTTTATTTTCATATGATTCATTTCTTATAAACTTCATATCTTTGTTCCATGACTCAGGATTATGTTACTTGATATCCTGGGTGTGATATTCTATTGTTTTTTTTTTCATATTCTCATACCATTATACTCATTTTATGTTTACATGTATCCCTTTTTTACCCTTAACAATCATATGAGTACACCCATTTCATATTTTTCATTTTCCCAGATCGTGAAGAGGGTTTTTAAGTAAAATTATAAAGGGGATGATATTTGAGGATGATGTTCAAGATATTTCTACAAGTTAGAAGATTAACCATCAAATTTTCCAATAATTATAAATGTAAATACCTAGATTTTCCATGTAATGGTTTTTATTTATATGGAATTATATGAGTCCACAAAAATTTACGGCACGTGAATCGAATTTCTGGTGTGCCCGAAATTAATTTATGAGATTTTTTTGGTATGTTCAGTAAATGCATAACTGGCTTTTTCAAAAATTTGAACTGCTGTATGGATTAAAAATATAAAAGCATTTTTGAATCCGCAGCACCGGGATTCCCTTAAGGGAGACTATACTTTGACCGTAGTTGGTCCCGATAAGAAATTTATTTGTGAATTTTAAAAGAAATGGAATAAAATACTTTTATCATTTTAATTTCATTCTTTTCCACTAACGGGAAAGAGGAGTGTGGCACACATGGTGATTCAAGATAATGAATGGATTGACTTGCCAAATCCTATGTAATGACGCTATTGGGGAATTATGAAGCATCCAAATTTTTTATCCCCCATTAACTCCCCATGTCGTTACATAACCATCCCCTCTCCTATAAATATAGAGCTTGATAAGGGGTTTAAGACATGATTTTCCAAGAAACGAAGTTCAAATGTAATGTTATAATGTTGAGCCCTTAGAGGTCAAAGCCAATCCCAGCAGAAGGTGACATGCGACACCAAAACCCCGAACTGGAGTGTGACGTTCGAGTGGCAGTGAGGGTGTCTTGTTGCGGGGATGACGAACAGCGAGACTACCCCAACTGCGATAACTATCAAAAATTTCAAGGTAGGGGGTTATGTTGATTTATTTTGGTTCTCCCCTAATTTTAATTAATAAAATGATGATAATAGATCAACTGATTAACAAGTTGATCAGTTAAATGATATCCATAATTGAGTGGGTGTGTTTTTCAATTTTTTTGGGAATGGGTTTGGAATTAAGACAAGAAATCCAGTTGAACCTTTACCTGAAACACCCACAGAATTATATCTGACATAGAGGGTGCATGCCGACACGAACAAGGCTCGATCCCCTCCTTTCGTTCTTTGTAAGTGATAACCCATTTTGATGTTGGAAACAAACCGAATAAGGGACTACCGCAGAGAAGAACATGATCCCAGGAGTATGCAAGAGTAGATGGCACATGAAAGTGGGCCCCTGGTGCATGACCGACGTCCAGAAAAACACTTTATCACCATAAATGGCACTGGTGGTAGTGCACAATAGCGTGGTAGCGGCAGGGGGTGGCATCGGTCGTGTGTCAGGTGGAAGACAGGAAGCCGCCCCAGACAGAGATGGAGCAGAGGAGGGGTGCGCCCCCAGCGGCGTGCCCACGTGGCATACGATGGATGTAGTGAGAACATAGGCCACCAATTTGACCGGTGGATAGCGGACTGGGTGCGCGCCTTCAGCATGCCCCACAGTACAGCCATGGCCCGTCGGCCGCAGCACGGGGGACCCACGACCTAGCGACCTGACCCACGGCCCAGCCAGGTCGGACCATGCCTAGAGGGCTAGGTGGACCCGGGTCGGGTCGGACCCGAGTTGGTCCGAGTCAACCTAAGTCAAACCGAGTTGGCCCATGCCGAACCGGGTCAGACCGGTCAGACCGAGGTAGACCAGACACGGACCCAGTACCGACTTGTTTCACAAAACATGCACTAAATTCTAAATTGGACATCTGTTTGACAAACCATAAGTGGCATCAGGATCCTTCGGATGAGGCAGTCCTTTTGAGATACTCCTCTTGAATTTTAGAGAATGTTGGGGAATGGACAGGTTGGATCTAACACGAATACAATCGGGCCCTCGGCACTAAAGTGCATGTATCGTGCAGACCTCACATCTGATTGGCGAGTTGTTTACTGCTTTGAGACCCTCTTTAGGAGACAGATCTTTTTTAATACCTTTTGGTGACTCCTATGGATATCAATATGAAGCCTGTGGCATAAGGAACGGTTCTTACAATCCCACTATGTACGGAACCCTACGACTGGTTGAGATGTAACGAATGATGACTTTTCAACTCAGAGTGAATCTACAGTCATGGTACACGATTGGGAAGAGTACCTTAGTAGGCCATTGTGGGAAGAAGAAATGGTACGCAATGGGGAAGAGTACCTCAGTGGGTCATGGTGGGGGAGGGAGGCTCTGTGTGACCCGAAAGACCCATGGTACACGATGAAGAGAAGTACCTCAGTAGTTCAAGGATAGTGGGAAGCGCCTCAGAGTGACCCGGAAGGCCCACTATGCTCGATAGGGAAAGATTTCTCTAGGATTCGAGGAGTTCATTGATGTGATAACCCTTCTAACCATTAACTAAAGTTATACCTGGTGTGAGATGACTTGTGTTGTGTATTTTTGTTTCATGCTTTGTGGTTTTCCTTTGTAGAACTCTAGGAGACCTAGGAGGGTCTCGGTGTCCCTACTGAGTATTGATATTCTCACCCCTGAATGGGTTTCACCCACACCATGTTGTGTCTAGTGCAGACAATGAACAATGTTGATCAAGGCTGAGCGAGCTAAGACTGGTTGGTGCTTGGAGCTGGACATTTTTGGCATGACGTGATGTAGGGACTACAGATCGTGAGTTGTACCTACCCTTCAGGTAGGAGCTGTGGTGGAAGATCCAGGAGCTACCTTTCACATTTCAATTGTTTTGTACTTTTCAGTTGTACTTTTAGTTTTTATAGTTGGGCTTGTATTCTGGATCCCTTTACTATCAACAGTCTTTACTACATTAGTTTAGTTCACAGTTGATTTTGTTGTGTTCTAGCATATGTGGTTGCCTCTTATTACATTCTACTCTGTGAGTTTCTACTAGTTAAAATAAAGTGCATTCCTGTTTTAGGGATACACCTTTTCAGTGCTAGTTCCCAGCCCCTAGGCTATTGAAGGTGGACTTGGTGTAGTCACGGCACGGGCCCCGGGGGATGGGTCATGAAAAAGTGGTGTCTGAGGCAGTCGGTTCTACCTCCGAGACCAGGAGTCTTTATTTTTGTTTCAAAGAAATTGTGTTCAGTTTGGCGAGTCTGACCATCAGGTTTGGGGAGTACAGGGTTGGTGCGGCAGCCAACATATCCATACACTGGAGCCTTGAGTCCTGCTCCCCAACTCAATGCCTGAAAAAAAACAGGTAGCATTTTCGTTTTGTGATTTCGAATAAAAGTCATCTCACTAGTTATAATGTTCAAATAATGGAAGATCTTGATTTAACTTAGGATGACTCCATGAGGATGACCAACCTGGATCCAGATGAATGAGGACAACCCTCTCAGCAATGAGGCATTTGTCCAGGGATATGTTTTTGAGATGTCCCCACCAGGTGGTGCTTCAGTGCTACCACCACCCAACGGTCATCCCTTGATACCGATGGTTTTGGTAGATGATGTTTACAGGCTCATCACCCTATATGAGTTGAAGAGGCACATACCTCCCTGTTTTAGGGGTGATATAGACCCACGAGTCACTAAGGACTGGCTAGAGGTCATGATGTGGGTCTTTCACTTATTGAGGACCCCACACAACCAGATGGAGATCTTTGTAGTGATCCATCTATAGGTATCAGCTGGGAGATGGTGGATCATGACCATCTAGGTTCATGATGAGGCAACCATCACATGGTTTGACATCAAGATGCTTTTTCAGGAGGATTTTTTTCCTACGACGTAGCGCTCTCTGTGCATTCAGGAGCTTCTTCACCTTCAGCAGGGGCAGCATGACAGTGGTCAAGTACTCGGTGAGGTTCACAGAGCTTTCACGCTACTGTATGGATATTGTGAGATAACCTTTCTTTAGGGCTCGGGCCTTCATGTAGGGACTCAATAAGGAGATCAGGGCTTTAGTGGTGACCCTCAGCATCCCCACCCAAGAGGGAGTACTGGAGTGTGCCCATCTTGGAGAGAGATTCTTGTCTGAGCAGGCGTCAATAGCTAGAACCGACAGTAGACCCCTGCAAAAGAGTCTTTGGCTGGCAGCAGGCATCAGGCACATGGGCCCAAGCAGGCCAGGTCATTCATAGGATAACCCCAGGACTCTGAGTCGGCAGTACGAGCCTCCTAACCTATAGGGAGTCATCATGGAGCCACGTGGTGTTACACTTGCGGAATTCAGGGTCATATGTCTCGCCACTACCCGACCCATACTACGGACAACCAGCAAATAGTCTACGTACCGTGAAGTCAGAGGTAGAGGTTCGAGTAAGGAGATCCATAGGGGGTCGGATGTGATATAGGAGCTTGTCGTACAGTAGGTGGTGGGCGGCGTTATGATGTTCTACCACCACCACCATCCGTAGGTCCACCCCAACCACAGGGGGTAGGAGGACAGGGGCGGGCTCCACTCCATGTAGTTGAGGCCTATGACCTCAGTGCTCATGAGATGATTAGATATATGATCTGTGTCTACTTCACCCTAGCTGCAGTTCTTATAGAGAATGGTGTGAGACACTCTTTGGTTGCCACAACCCTCATTCGGATCTTAGAGATTCCTATAGAGATGTTGGCTCGATCTTTATGGCTAGAGAATACTACAGGAGCGGATTCTACAGATACCCACTGGTGATGACAGTGTGAGCTTACTCTAGGAGGTGAGAGCTTCATCTAGGATCTCCTAGTAGAGGCATCAAGGCCTTATGACGTCATCTTGTGTATGAACTTTTTTTCCATAGTCAATTCATAGATTGACAGTATTGGGTGCAAAGTGTGGTGCGTCAGCACGGATGGGACCAGGTTTTCCTTCACCGATGAGAAGGGAACCTTTGTAGCACATGACGGACATACCCAGAGGAGGGTGCTACCGATCACTCATCAGTTGTCTAGAGTTACCCTCAGGGTAGTTGATGTTGAGAGCTTGAGCTATCCTATAGTGGTGGAAGAGTATTCCAAAGACTTCCTTAATAATTTCCCCAGACTATCACCACATAGAGAGGTAGAGTTTTTCATCGACATATACCATGGGATGGAACTGATATCTACACAAGCATATTGGATAGCTCCCATGGGGCTTCGTGAGTTACGGGTACAATTGGATGACTTATGGGTAAAGGGGTTCATAAGACCCAGTGGTTCTTCGTGGGTAGCACCTATTTTGTTTTCCATGAAGGAAGACAGGAGTTTGAGACTCTGTGTGGACTATCAGCACCAAAACCAGTTGAATTTAAACAACAAGTATGCACTTCCGAGAATTGATGATCTTTTCGATCAGCTGAATGGAGCTCATTGGTTTTCGAAGAGTGACCACAGATCAGGGTATCATCATCTCAGGGTACAATATGAGTATGTGTAGAATACAACTATCAAATGTCAGTATGGGAAATATGAGTTCATGGTTATGCCATTCGGCGGGACCCAAACTCCTATAGTGTTGAAGGGACTCATGAACCGGATCTTCCAGCAATACCTCATTCGCTTTGTGGTGGTCTTCATCGACAACATCGTGATATACTCATTGATGGGGCAGGATCATGCCTATCATATGCAGATAGTTCTGGATACAACTTTAGAGCACTGGATTTATAGTATGCTCTTGAATTTCTAGTTCTAGACACGATAGGTCCACTTTCTGAAAAACGTTATCTCAGAGGCTGGATTTGTAGTGGATATAGCGACGATAGAAGTTGAACATTCATGGGATACACCCAAGAGTGTTACTGAGGTGAGGATTTTCTTGGGCTTGGCTGGATACTACTAGAGATTCGTGTCTGACATTTCCAAAGTCGTTGCACCCTTCTCATCATTGATGAAGAAGGGGCATCCCTTCGTATAGATGAAGAGATGCCAACATATTTTTTAGGAGCTGAGGAAGAGACTGAAGAGTGCTCCCATACTGAGGCTACCTAAAGAGGGCATCGGGTACGTTGTATACTACGATGCATCAGGGACTAGACTTGGTTGTGTGACAATGCATGAGAAAGCAGTAATCGCCTATGGTTCACAACAGCTGAGACCGAATGAGAAGAAATACGTGACCCATGACCTGGAATTAGTAGCAGTGGTCTTCGCCCCAAAGATATGTCAGAATTACTTGATGGGCGAAGATTTTATGGTCTTCTCTGATCACAATAGTCTCAAATATATCTTCACTCAGAGATACCTAAACCTAAGGCAGTGAAGATGGCTAGAGTTCCTCCCCAACTATGAAATTTCCATAGTCTATACTCCTGGGAAGGGGAACATGGTAGCATATGCACTAAGTTGGAGGTTTGGACTTTACATGCTAAGTGATGTGATAGAATAGTTAGTCGTGTTGCAGATATACTTCGTGGATAGAGATGGTGTCACTTACCTCCAGTCTATGACTGTCACTCCCCTGCTCCTCAAGGAAGATAGGTAGGCACAACTTGGGGACATTGACTTTGAGGCTCGACATGCTTAGATATCCTTAGGGAAGGCACAAGATGGATTTTCAGAAGGTGGGGAGCATATCATCCTTTTCAGTGGATGTACTATGGTACTTGTGGAACTACAGGAGGAGGTTTGGAGGGAATTCCATACGTCCTCTCTGGAAGTACATCCTACTGTAGAAAAGATGTACTAGGACCTCTGGCATCAGAACTGGTGGCCAGAGATGAAGAAGGTTGTGGCGCAGTTTTTTTCACGATGCCTCACTTGTTAGCAAGTGAAAATTGAGCATCAGGTTCCAATAGGCTTATCACAACCACTAGGGGTGCCATAGTGGAATTGGGATGGGATCTACATGGAATTAGTGATAGGGCTTCCATGTTCGTCCAGGGGACACGATTCCATCTGGGTGATCATTGATTGACTCACCAAGTCGGCCCACATCCTACCTATCAGAGAGGACGGGTCAGTACAGGGGTTGGGACGCCTCTATGTACAAGATATTATGTGAATCCATGGGGTTAAATTGACAATTTTCTCTAACCGTGATTCATATTTCGCATCCCCTTAATGGAAGAGATTGTAGGGGGAGTTCGGGACCCAACTTCGTTTGAGCACCACCTTCCATCCTCAGATGGATGGTCAGACAAAGAAGACTATATAGAGGATGTAGGAAATGTTTCATGCATGGGTCCTAGATTTTTGTTGCAATTAGGAGGATCATTTTCCCTTGAAAGAGATTGCTTACAATATTAGTTACAACTCCACCATCAGTATGTCACTATCTGAGACCTTGTTTGGTTGACCTAGTAGATCACCTCTATGCTAAACAGACCAAGGGGAGTTAGCACTTATGGCCCAGAGTTGGTATGGGCTACCACTGAGAGGGTGCAGATCATCTAGGTGTGGATGAAGACTCTGCAAAGAAGGCAGAAGTCGTATGCTGACAGGAGGTGGTGATCATTGGAGTACCAGGAGGGGTACCACTTATTCTTGTGAGACTCTCCTCCACAGGAAAAATAGAGATTTGGCCGAGGTGACAAGATATCACTGAGGTTTATCGGACCGTATGTAATACTTCGAAGGATAGGCGAGGTGGAATACCTCTTGGAAAATCCACTGTAGTTGGAGAGGGTGCTCGATGTCTTCCATTTATCCCAGCTAAGAAGATACCTGGACGACCCAGGTCAGGTCATCGAATATAGAGAGCTAGACTTGGAAGATGGGGTGACGTTTATGGAGGTTCCAGTATAGATTGAGGAAAAAAAGGAGTGGGTCCTTCATTGGCTGTCAATACCTATGGTACGCATTTGCTGGAAGCACGGGAACCTCCAGGAGATAACATGGGAGTAGATGGCTCAAATTTGGGCTCAGTACCCCATTTGATTCCATAGTCTATGTAGTGGCTTTTAGAGACAAAAATACCTAAGGTGGGGAGAATGTAAAGAACAAGTTTTTTCATGTAATTTTTTTATTAATATATAATTTTATGAGTCCAAAAAAATTAATGGCACATGAATCCAAGGTTCAGTATGCCCAGAATTAATTTCTATACTTTTTTGGAATGTTCAGTAAATGCATAACTGGCTTCTTCTAACATTTGAACCAGTGCTTGGATTAATAATCTGAGGGCACCGTTGAATCCACAGAGCCGAGATTCACTTAAGGGAGACTATACTTTTATTATAGTTTGTCCCGAGAATAAGTTATGTTTTTTCACTTTAAAAATAAATGAAATAAAATAATTTTATCACTTTAATTTCTTTCCTTTCCACAAACGGACTAGTAGAGTGTGGGACCCATGGTTAGTCATGCCAATGAATGGCTTGACATGCCAAATCCTAAATAGCGATGTCGATGGGGAATTAGGAAGCTACCTTATTTTTGAGCCCCCATTAACTACCGAAATCATTACATAACCTCCCTATCTCCTATAAATATAGAGCTTGAGGAGGGTTATTGGAAAAGATTTTCCAAGAAATGAAGTTCTTTAGGAGTGTCATAATGATGAGCCCTTAAAGGATAGAGCTGATCCTAGCAAGAGGTGACATGTGACAATGAAACGACGAACCAGATTTTGATGTTAGAGGGGCGGTGAGGGCGGCTTGTTGCAGGGATGGCGAATAGTGAGACTCCCTCAACTGTGATCACACTCCAATGTTTCAAGGTAGGGGGTTTTTTAGATTTATATTGGTTTTCCCCAAAATTTTAGAAATAAAATGATGAGAATGGATCAACTTGTTAACAAGTTGATCCATTAAATGATATCCTTATGCAGGAGGGTGTGTTTCTATTTGTTTTGGGAATGGGATTGGAATTAAGGAATGAAATAAAGTTTATCCTTTCCCCTACACTCTACTGGAATTATCTCTTACACGGAGGGTGAGGGCCGATACAAACAAGGCCTGAGCCCTTTTGTTCCTGCGTTGTTTGTGATCACCCATTTTGAAGTTGGAAACAAACCGAATCAAGGACTACAGTAGTGGAGAATGAAATATGAGGATGTCGTAGGTGTAGAAGGAACCCGAATGTTGGAATCTAGTGTGCGACTGACAGCCTGACGAACACCCTGCCTCTAGCACTAGCTCCAGCGGCGGCGCGACAGCGGCATGCTGTGGAAACGGTCGTGTGTCCGGCGGAAGACCGGCTGCTGCCCCAGGTGAAGGCAGAGTAGAGGAGGGGTGCACCTATGAGGTAGAAAAACTGCAACCTGCGATGTCCACTGTAGGAGTAGAGGCCACCGATTAGACCGACGACTAATGGACGGGGCGCACGCTAGCGGCGCGATCGGGGCAGTGCAACGGCCCGTCGATTGCGGCACTGAGGACATGCGGTGCCACGTGGTGCTGAGTTGGTTCAACCTTTGAGGTTTTATCTACTGATTTGGCCTCTCTCCATGTTATACCTACTCAGAAGAATCATGTTTGGGTGTCCCTGGAAGCCCGAGTTGCCTGCAGGGAGGCACCACCAGGTCGGCCCGGCGGGTAGACCTATGGACTAGTGGGCCAGGTTGACCCCATTTGGGTTGGAATCGAGTCAGGCGGAGTCGAACCATGTCTATTAGGGTCAGCCCATGCCTAACCAGGTCAGGACGGTCCAACCAAGGTAGACTAGACCTAGACCCAGTACCAACTTGTTACACAAAATAGGTCATAGCTTCTAAACCGTACGTCTGTTTGACGAACCGTCTGTAGCATCAGGATTCTTAGTATGAGGTGGTAATTTTGAGACACTTCACTTGAGTTTTTGATAATGTTGGGTATGGAAGGGTTGGATTGATTATGAATCCAACTGGGCCCTCGGCACTAAAATGCCCAAATCCTGAAGATCTTGCATCCGATTAGCAAGCCGTTTGCAGCTTTGGGAAAATCTAGAGGAGACAGATCTTTTAGAATAACTTATGGTGACCTCAATGGATATCAATATGAAGAGAGTAGATTGAGGAGGGGTTCTCCCAAGTGAATTACGTACGGAACCATACGACTGGATGAGACCTGACGACTGTTGACTTTTTGACTCAGAGTGACCCAATGGCCACAATACGCAATGGGGAGGAGTACCTCAGCAGGATGTGGTGGGCAGCAGCCATAGTACGCGATGGAAAGGATTACCTAGCAAGACACGGTGGGGGAGGGAGGCTTTGTGTGACCCGGAAGACCCATGGTATGCGATGGAGATGAGTACTTCCTCAGTTCAAGGTTCAAGGGAAGCATCTCAGAGTTTCCCAGTAGGCCCATTGTACTAGATAGGGTCGGAGTTCTCTATTGGCCAAGGAGTTCATTGATGTGATAAACCTTTACCATTGACCTAAATTTTTACCTAGTGTGATATGACTTGTGTTGTGTACTTTTGATTCAGGCTTTGTGTTTTTCCTTTGTGGAAATCTAGGAGACCTACAGGAGTCTCAGGGTCCCTAATTAGTATCGTTATACTCACTCCTGCACTGGATTTTCCTGCACCTTATTGTGTCTGGTGAAGATGATGTACAACATTGATCGAGGCTGAGGGGGCTAGGACTAGACGGTGCTTGGATCAGGACCTTTTTGGTGTGACGTGATGCATGGTCTATAGATCATGAGTTGTACCTACCCTTTGGGTAGGATCTGTGGTAGACGATCCAGGAGCTACCTTTCACTTTTCTTTTATATTTTACTTTTTTAGTTGTACATAAACTTTTTCTAGTTGGGATTGTATTCTGACCCCCCATCACTTTTAGCACACTTTACTATAGCAATTTAATTCATTGTTTCTTTTATTGAATTCTAGTATGTGTGGTTTCCTCTTATTGCATTCTACTCTATGAGTTCGTATAGGTTTAAAGGTGGTGCCTTCCTTTTCTAGGGATACACGTTTTCGATGCTAGTCTCCAGCCCCTGGCCTATGGAAGGCAGGTATTTCGGTAGTCCCAACACTGGCCCCGGGGGATGGGTCGTGAAAAAAAACTATTATGGTTCTTTAGGAATTACTTTTTTAATGTGTGGAATATTCATCTAAGATGATGTAATATCCATGAATGTTAAGTCAAGGTAATTATATCTTGTATCAAATGGAAGGAATATTCATCCTTTGAAAACTAGAATGAGAAAATGTAAGTGAGATACCTAGGGATATTTATAAGGATATATCTCGGGATATATATAAGGATAAGACAAATGATTCATATATATAAATTTAGGTGTCATAATTTAAACATCCTATAATTTATTTTTCATGAATAAGTATTTTTCTTCTATGATTTTAAGTCACACTATGCTTTTAGTTTTATTCAATGGTGGGAACCAAAAGGGATGGGTTAGTGTTGAATGTGGCTGAAAATATTATTAGGAACCATAAATTGGGATGATCACTAGAGTGAAGGTTGTTGGAATCATGCTTAATCAGTTTTCATAAAACAAGATTCAAAATCTGTACATTAACCAACTCTCGGACTCACCAAATAAGATATGGAAAGACTTCACTGAGAGTTCATGTAAAGAATATTTTGGAGTAAATAATATCCAGTTTCTTATATGTCAATAATGTGGAAAGAATAGCCCAAGGGAGAGTCATATAAGGACAAGAAAATGTTTTGACAGTGGAAAGGAAGGGAACAAATCATGTAACTAAAAAGCAAAACTAAAAAGTTCAGTTAAAGCAATGTATGGGATTATTTTCTTCCATATGTTTTTTCAAGTGATGAATTCTTTAAATGTGGAATATATGGGAATTATGAAAACATATTTCCTTTGTCGAATGATCATGGAAAAATCTTCAAGGGAATATAATTAATGTTTTTCCTACTGTAGATAAGGAGACCATGAATGACATATGATATGTATTTGTTGTTATAATAGTATTATTGATTAGCATGGTTAAATTGAGTATGATAAATGTTGAAACATGATTTGTATTTAATATTTTAGGAATAGGGTATTGGGGAATAAGATGAAGAATCATAGTTAATTGTTTGAGAAGAATGTGGCATGAATAAAGTATTTTTTTTTCTGAATTCAATGAATATGTTATACGAAACATGAGAAAAATAAGTAGTTTTGGTACATGTTTTTAATTAAATATTTAAAATTATATTTTAATGGTTATAATGAAGTGGAAAATTTATTTCATGGAAAGGTTTTATTTTGAATAAGGGATGGTAACACTTAATCTGTTCAAGATGCTAATAAAATTGTGTTTAGATTTGATAAAGTGGTGATTGATTTGGATAAAGGAAAATGGATAGAATCAATGACCTTATAACTGATAAAGGATTTTTTAAAAATGAGTTCTATGTTATCATGGGTGATGTTTATGAATTTTTAGGATTTAATGAATATATCCAATAATCTCTTTCATGATGAATAATGCATGTTTTTAATAAGGTTTTACGTTATTTCATGTCATTATCATGTTTCAAGAGAAAACATGATAAAAGAATTCACATGTATTTCATGTGAAAACCACAAGATACATCATGATATATGGGGGATAAATGCTAAGTTATTTTTGGGAAATTAACAAACCTTATTTCTAATGTTTTGTACTTTTAGCTTTTAGAAGGGTTATAAGGTAAACCATATATAAAAAGTTTATGTTAATATTCTGAATAAGTATGTGAGATTAAAGTATTATGTCACAATGTGAGGATTTATTCATATTGGTTGAACTTTTATATCCATTATTTATTTATGGAAACTAAAGATATATGGGATTATTTTTCATTGATATCACGATCTGTTAGTTCTTCAGAAATAGAAAAAAAATCACCTTCATTTTTTTGTGTGTGTGAGAGGTGATGTGAAAATTTGTAAAGGCGGGAAAAAATTGTGAGATTTTTCTTATGAAAGGGAATGGAAACAAGTATTTATATCATCTTGTGAAAAAATTATTCAACTATAGAAAATGGGTCTTGAAATAAAATGTTGTTCGATTATCATGATTTTTAATGATATCAATGCCATTTTTCAAACTTCTTCTTTTTATGGTTCTCTAATTGTTAAACATATCTGGATCACCAACTTTATTATGATTAGTGATCTTTATCTATATCTATGATTATTTATATTTTTCTTTTATTTCCTTATTTTAACTTCCCACCTATGGTCTCCTATGTGGAAACCTAGTTATGAGTTACATTGGGTAGTAATTCTATTTCCAACATTCCCTTTTTAAATGATGTTTATGCATTCACTTTTATGCATTGGGTTTCACTGAATTGAACTTTATATAATTAAAATGTTAACAACCCAGGTATATTTTGTAGGAAAAAATCATAAGGGGGATATAATGTTACATTCATAGATTTTATAATTTTTTTTTCAAATTCATTTAATCCATTCGTTATTTTTTATTTCACAAAACACTGAATATATCTTTTGTCATATAAAGGAACTAAGTTAGGTTAACATTATATGAAATAACAAGTTAATATTACATAACATGAAACACCTTTATTTCATTTTGGAACATGAAACACTATGTTTTTATTGTATTATAAACAATATTGAGTCCCTTCAATATCTGATGTTACACATAATTCCTAGTTTTACCTAACCACATTTGAAGTATTATTAAAATATTTTTATAACTAACACCTAATCGTTGGAATGGAAATTATTAATAATATTAATTAAATTGTGAAGTTTTATATGATATTAATCCTTTGCATATAAATTATATATAATTGAATATAATAACTATTTAAAAATAAAAAAAATTAATTTTTTAAGAAAACTAATTTTCATTGTACAAACAAAATTTTAAACCAATAAATTAAACAAAACACTTTTGATGAATTTTTTAAATAAAAAATATATATTATATATTAAATCATTTTTCTAACTTGTGAAGCATATTTAATAGGTGTAAGATAAGAATAAATCCAATTTTCTGTAAAAAGGATATATTTTTCAAAAAGGAAACTTTACTGCCTTTTAATGGTGACCCATTTTATGTCTAAATTTTGAAAATTTTATTATTTTTTTTAAAAAAATAAAATTTATTTTTTATGTGGAATTTCTTATTTTACCTTGATTTAACTATTGTTAATTTTTTTTGAGAAGTTTTATTTTTGGAATAATATTGAAAAATACAGAATTTTATTTCAAAAATGCTTTTTCCTCAAAACAATTATAATGTTAAATTATATTATTAATGTGTTGAAAAGTATAATTAGATAAATATGACATCCATTAAACCAATTTAAGCAATTATAATAAATTTTACATTGAAAATACATATAAAACCATTTCAGAATTTTCAACATTTTTACATTAACGAACAACTTTATCATATTCTCTACAGAATTAAATTTAAATAAATTTCTTCCACTTATTAAATTATAATTTGTAGAAATTTATTCCATATTTATAATTCAAATAATTTATAATGTAAATTAAAGAAAAAATTGTTTTTTATCCAAAATATTTTTTAAAGTGATTAAAATTAATTACATTGATGAATAGAAAAATTATCTTAAAAAAGGAATAATCCTTAAACGTACATCCCAAAATGACCTAAAAACTTGTATAGAAAGTATTCATATTCGTATTTATACCCTATATTGACATTTATTTAATTTCGACCATTATTGGTGTAACGACCCAATCTTTTTGAGTAGTATATTAACTTACTCTTATTGATTTAATAAGATGTTAATTGTTAATGCAGAAAGAGGAGTCGATGGCTTCATCCAGTAGACTCAACCCTTATGAAGCCCACTTATCAGAGCTTGGGAAGGAGGTAGCATCTGTGGGCTTTGCTTTGGACCAAGCCCAAGTCGAGCTCCAGCGTGTCAAGCTTGAACGAAAACGCTTGCAGGAGAAGTTCAAGTTAGTGGAGATTGCTACTAGGGCAATGTTATCTGAGACTCCCTCAGATTCTCTCACCATATCACACCTTACACTTAGGTCTTATGCCAGTGTTATAAGGGGCTATGTGATGAGACCCTAGTTTCCTTGTGTAATCCTCTCGGGTGAATAAATTGAGATTTCTTCCTTTAGTGATGTTTGTGAAATTTCAAATGCCTAGATAATTTTAGAAGGTATTTTATTGATGAATTTTGAAAAAGGGATATTTTAAAATATTTATGTAAACCCTAAATAACTAATGATGTGTAATGATTTTCAAAAAATGGTCTTGTACAAAAGTGTTCATTAAGGAATTTGGAGTCTAATAAGATCAACTTAATTTTTGATGAATAGTAAATTATGAATAGTGATTTTACGCTTAGGATTAGTAATGTGACCAAATGGATTAGTAATTTTCACTTAAAGAAAGTTTTAATATAATTTAGACACCTTGGTTAAGTAATGTGATTCAATAAAATGGGTAAATAACGGTTTCATAAATTATTAATCAAGTATTAGTTTTTTCGGATGAATAGTGTTTTTTAATTAAAAATTTAATTAAAAATAATTAGAAAATTATTTTTATAAAAATGACTTTATTTTTGAACTCAGAGCATCGATATTATGTTAAGGTAATTTTTGGGGATTTTTCTGAAAAAAATGAATTTTCGATGAATAGTGTTTTTATTTAAAAATTAAATTAAAAATATTTAGAAAAATATTTTTATAAAATGGATTTCATTTTTGAAATCAGAGCATTGATTTTTGGTTAAGGTGAAATTTTGGGATTATTCTGAGAAAGTTGAATTTTCAGTGAATAGTAAAAATACCGTTTTAGGGTTTCGGTATGTTTAATGACATCATAATGATGTCATGATGATGTCATGAGATCTTTTGAGGGTTGTCCGGCCAAGGGTGATGCATAATTGTTTTGGGGGCCCCATGTGGCCTAACTCCATGATAAATGCCAAGGGAGAGCCCATGGGTTTGAGAAAAGCACATGTGAGGTGTCCTTTGGCCATTAATGCTTTGTCCCCTCACTTTCCCTATAAATACCCACCCTTTCCTCCCTTAGTTTTCACTCCCAACTCTCCCCCAACGAAGTTCTGGTCTTCTTACCTTCCAAGGAGTCCTCCCAAGGTGCCCCCAATCCCTCAAGGTCCAATCCTTTGAGTTTCAAGAGTCACATTTTAAGGTAAGGGATCCAACCCCTCTCTTTCTTTTCATGTAATCTCTTTTATGTCATTCCTATTATGCTCCTTGTTTTTATGTGAGAGGATGTTCTTTTATACTCCTCTTACTGCCCTTTCATGTTTATATGATGAGAGATCCCCTCTTACTCTCATCATTTCGTTTTATGAATGTTTAAGTGACGCCGTTAGGCTGCCGAATGTTTAAGTGATTCTTTCACCCTTCTCATTTTTCAAGTTCGATTTTCATGTCAAGTCTTTCAAGTTCCTTTTTATTATGTTGGGGTATGATCTCTATATCTATCATACTGATCTCTTATGATCATATGATGAGGGACCCTATTTGATCTTGTCAATTCTTTTTATTGAAGTTTAAGTGACGCCGTTAGGCTGCCAAATTTTCATAAGAGAAATCTAAATTTTGTCTTCCTTCCATGTTTTTCATTTCAAATGGTATGTCCTTCAAATTTCATTACCATGTCCATATATCCTTCTTATTCTGTCCCCTTACTGTTTTATGGATCATTATGAGTGGGTGACCCATGTCCCCTCTCTTTTCAATGTTTTCTAAAACCCCGAAACATAGCCGTTATGCTGCAGAATTTTCGTCTCAAAATGCCTCTCTCTTTTCTCAAAAATTATTTTATGTTATAAAGTGAATACTCAAAGCTCTTATTTCTACAAGGGTATTCACATATATAAAAAAATGTTCCATTTTAAATTCTGGGATTTACATACATGAGACCCGCTTCCCTTTCCGTGGGTTTAAAGTGCCGTAAAGATCATGTCATTAAAGCAGTTTTTAAAATGTTATGATTATGAAATGAAACCCATTTATTTTATGCTATATGGGTTATTTATGAAATGTTTGATGATGATATATGTGGCTCACATGATAATAAAGGCAAATTTAAGGGTGCGCCCTGATAGCGCTCCAATGCATTGGGTAAAGACTTAATCTCTAGAGATGACCATTTTAACGACACCTTGGTGAATAACCTTGGTAATTTTTAACGACACCTTGGGGATGGACCTTGGTGAAACGAAACGATTGTCAATATTAAATGCTGCAGCCACATCTTCAAGTTATGAAAAAATGTTGTTTTTATTATGAAATGCCTCATGATTTATTTCTCATGCCTTAAAGTCCTTTTCATGTCCTTATTGAAGTATATCCAGTTCACATGTAAAATGTTCATCTTGTTTCCCTTACTGGGCCTTCTGCTCACCCTTTCTTTTGATGTATGTCCCCAGGTTATGAGAAGCATAATGAACATAGGATGAACTAAAGGAGAATCCTTTCAAGTGTTTAAGAAGAATGTTTTGTGTTTTTTTTATGTATTTTGTTCCTGTTTTCCAAGACACTAGACCTTAAAGATCCTCAGTTATGTGTAATGTAATGAAAGTTTATGTTATAAAATGGCGGGATGCTATAGTTGGTATCAAAGGATGGTTTAGTTATTTGTGGAAATTAGGATATAAAAACTTTAGGAAGAACCCTATAGAAAAGTTTAAATATAGGAAAACTTCCTGGTATTTTGGTAAGTATTGAGTAAGTGGTTTATCAAAAAAATACATCCCTGTCTGGATACGAGCAGGTAGAGGCGGCTCTGGCATAGATGTACATAGGGGTAAAACCCGAAAACACCGCTTTGAGCTAGACTTGAACGGGAACTGGTGCACGATAACGGGCCTTGCTGCACTCTTGGTTACGACACTCCCGGGGGATATGTTTGGTTAATCACATGCTTTTTATGAATCATTATGAAGGAATTATAGAGAACTATTATTGTCTAAGCACGAAGTCTTAGTTAAAAGATTCATAAATGAAATAAGTTTCTTACTAAGGTTTTATTCTTTTAGAAAATGGCGGGAAATAGGAGGAACCGTGCCGATGGTGACCGCAATGCACCATGTGCTGACGGCCCTCCGATGGAAGCCGGAATGGAAACATTCATGCGAATGATGAACCAACTGACTCAAGTTATGAGTAATAACTTGAATCAAGCTGAGAGGCCGACCTCACCACGAAGGGAACAACACTCTGTTGAGTCCTTCATGCGTCAACGACCGCCAACATTCAGTGGATCTACTGACCCGTTGGTTGCGGAACAATGGATAAGCTCCATTGAAAAGATCTTTTCTGTACTTCATTGTTCGGAACAAGAAAAGGTCACCCTTGCTGTTTACCACCTGGAGGGAGAAGCTGATCAGTGGTGGTCACTGATCAAAAACACGAAGCCACGAGGAGAGATGGAAGCTATGGAGTGGGAAGAATTTCGGGGGATTTTCTTTAACAAGTATTTCCCTCGTTCCATGAGAACGAAAATGGAGAAAGAGTTTCTCGAGCTGAAGCAGAAGGAGAACGAATCTGTCGGAAGCTACGAGATGAACTTCACAAGGCTTTCCCGTTATACCTCAAGCTTTGTCATGGACCCTAATGGGAAGGTTGATAGATTCTTTGGCGGACTACGACCTCATCTGCGGAAGAATCAAGCCAACAGGGACTATGATAGCTATGAAGAAATAGTTCGAAGTGCTATGAAAGTCGAGCTGGAGTTTGGTGAGACACAGTGGTCTCATAAGCCAAATGAAAAGAAGAGGTCGTTGGAGCCCAGTTTAGGGAAGTCTTTTGATCAGGGAAGAGGTGGAAAGCAAACGCAACTTACCACATGCAATAAATGTGGGAAGAATCATCTGGGGAACTGCTTGAGTGGAAGTGGAAAGTGCTACAAGTGTGGAAGAGGAGGCCATATTGCTCGGAATTGTCATAGTGAGGTGAAGCCTCAGCTTCCCAACACTAACGACAGAGGAAAGATGGTTCTGGCCCTACCCGAAGTCACATGCTTCAAGTGTGGACAGCTTGGGCACTTTGCTAACCAATGTCCCAATCCGAGGGCGGTGGAGGGGAATCACCACCAACCTCAGCAGAGGCCAAGAGAGCAAGGTCGTGCTTTCGCTATCACAACAGCTGAAGTTGACGTCCCGAACGATGTGGTAGCAGGTACTCTTGTTGTCCTCTCAAAACTAGCAAGTGCTTTATTTGATTCTGGTTCTACGCATTCCTTTATTTCTTCCAAGTTTGCAAAGAATATAGAATCAATCCCTGAATTGCTTGAGGTAGAGTTGTCAGTCAAGACTCCAAGTGGGATTATCCATGCATCAACAGTGTTTAGAGACTCTAGTGTTTACTTTGGTGAGCACAATCTTATCGCAAATCTAGTAGTCATTCCCATGATGGAATTTGACGTTATACTAGGGATGGACTGGCTCTCAAAGTATAATGCTAAGATCAAATGCAGAAGTAAGGAAATCCCAGTAGTCTTGAATGAACGACCTACAGTTATCTTCCGTGGAGAGATATCCCGAACTGATCCCTATCTAGAAGCACCTCCTATAGCTTTCTTTATGGAGTTAATCGGTGATGAGGAAGAAGGGAAAGGGAGCATACAAATTGAAGATGTTCTGATTGTTCTGGAATACATGGACGTATTTCCTGAGGAGTTACCTGGACCTCCCCCAGAAAGAGAGGTAGAGTTCTCCATTGAACTCGTACCTGGGTCTCAACCGATATCAAAGACTCCGTATAGAATGGAAAATGTGGAGCTAGAGGAGCTAAAGAAACAACTCCAAGACTTGTTGGAGAAGGGGTTTATCCGACCGAGTGTGTCTCCTTGGGGAGCACCAGTTCTCTTTGTGAAGAAGAAGGATGGATCAATGCGGCTATGCATTGATTATAGAGAACTGAACGGGATCACAGTGAAGAACAGATACCCTCTTCCAAGAATTGATGATTTATTTGACCAACTTCGTGGGGCTCAATTCTTCTCTAAGATTGACCTTCGATCTGGTTATCATCAACTGAGGGTGAAGAAGGAAGATATTCCAAAGACTGCCTTCCGATCAAGATATGGGCATTATGAGTTTACTGTTATGCCTTTCGGCTTGACTAATGCTCCTGCTATTTTCATGGATTTGATGAATAGAGTCTTTAAGGACTACCTTGATAACTTTGTGGTAGTTTTTATTGATGATATTTTGATATATTCAAAAAGTCGTGAGGAGCATGAAGATCATCTGAGGGTTGTTTTGAAAACTCTACGGAAGGAGAGGCTCTTTGGGAAGTTCAACAAGTGTGAGTTTTGGTTACAACAAGTGGCTTTCTTGGGGCACATCGTAACCAATGAAGGAATCTCGGTTGACCCTGCAAAGACAATGGTTGTGGAGGAGTGGCCTCAACCCACAACAGTAACTGAGATTCGTAGTTTCCTTGGTTTAGTGGGATATTATAGGAGGTTTGTGAAAAACTTTTCACGGCTTTCTAATCCACTAAACAAGTTGACTCGAAAAGGGGGTTAAGTTCATCTGGACAAAGGAATGCGAGGAAAGTTTCCAAGAGCTGAAAAAGAGATTGGTTACTGCACCGGTGTTAACACTACCCTCTATCGGAGAAGGATTCGTTATTTTTAGCGATGCATCTCTGAAAGGGCTTGGGTGCGTCCTCATGCAAAATGACAAAGTAATTGCTTATGCATCTCGACAGTTGAAGATTCATGAGCAGAATTATCCTACGCATGATCTAGAGATGGCGGCAGTTGTTTTTGCTCTAAAGATATGGAGGCACTATCTTTATGGGGAGAAATGTGATATATACACCGACCACCAAAGTCTAAAGTATATTTTCACACAGAAAGAATTGAACATGAGACAAAGTAGATGGTTGGAGCTTATTAAAGACTATGATTGTTCAATTCATTATCACCCTGGAAGAGCAAACAAAGTCGCGGATGCGTTAAGCAGGAAAGATCCTGTTGTTCTGGCAACAATGAGGATCCTGGGAGATCCCTTGATTAAAGATCTAGTAAAACTGGACATGGGAATTATAAGGAAAGGGACATCATCAACCCTATCCCAAATGATTTCTCAACCTTCATTACTAGAGAAGATCAAGAAGGCTCAAAAAGAAGATCCTTTGCTGCAGGAGAAGTTCGAGGCTGTAAAGGATGGGAAGTTCCCTGATTTCAATATTGATCAAGAAGGTGTATTGAAATTTCGTACAAGACTATGTGTTCCATCTATTCCGGAGATAAAGAAAGAACTGATGGATGAAGCTCATAGCTCTACTTTCTCTATACATCCGGGAAGCACTAAGATGTATAGAGACCTTCGTGATCATTATTGGTGGGATAACATGGAGAGGGAGATTGTCGATTACACTACAAGGTGCCTGGTGTGTCAGCAAGTAAAGGCAGAAAGACAACTTCCTAAAGGGGTATTACAACCACTACCCATACCAGTATGGAAGTGGGATAATATCACCATGGACTTTGTAACTGGTCTCCCAAAAACATCCAAAGGAAACAATGCGATATGGGTTATTGTGGACCGTCTCACCAAGACAGCCCATTTTATCTCTATTAGGGAAGATTTCTCTCTGGATCAGCTTGCCAAGATATACGTGAAGGAAGTGGTAAGGCTGCATGGGGTACCACTATCCATCGTATCTGATCGTGACCCAAGATTCACATCAAAATTCTGGAGAAGTCTTCAGCATGCTCTGAATACTGAATTGAATTTTAGTACGGCCTATCATCCTCAAACTGATGGCCAATCTGAAAGGACTATTCAGACACTCGAAGACATGTTGAGATTATGCTCAATGGAATTTAAAGGTGGATGGGATCAACACCTCCCATTAGTGGAGTTCTCCTATAACAACAACTTCCATTCGAGTATTCAGATGGCACCCTATGAAGCTCTATATGGAAAGCGGTGTAGAACTCCTACTTGTTGGGATGAAACTGGTGAGAGGAAGCTTCTTGGGCCTGATCTCGTGCAAGAGATGACGGAACAGGTTCATGCCATCCAACAACACATAAAGGCTGCTCAGAGTCGGCATAAGAGCTATGCTGACAATCGTCGAAGGGACTTGGAGTTTGGTGTTGGTGACAAAGTCTTCCTTCGAATTTCTCCATGGAAGAGAGTCATGCGGTTTGGGAAGAAAGGGAAGCTCAGCCCTAGGTACATTGGCCCCTATGAAATCCTTGATCGCATAGGAGCAGTGGCCTATCGTCTAGCACTTCCACCGAACCTAGCTCAAGTTCATGATGTCTTCCATGTATCTCTCTTGAGGAAGTACATACCCGACCCTTCGCATGTACTGAACCCAGAGGTGGTACAACTTGAACATGACCTCTCTTATGAAGAGCAGCCAGTGGAGATCTTGGACCGTAGAGACAAGGTCCTACGAAACAAGACTACCCACCTTGTGAAAGTGTTGTGGAGGAATCATAAATATAAAGAAGCGACTTGGGAGCCTGAGGAAACGATGAAGCAAAAGTACCCTCACCTTTTCGACTAGGCCTCAAGTATAAATTTCGGGGACGAAATTTCTTAAGGGGGGAAGAATGTAACGACCCAATCTTTTTGAGTAGTATATTAACTTACTCTTATTGATTTAATAAGATGTTAATGGTTAATGCAGAAAGAGGAGTCGATGGCTTCATCCAGTAGACTCAACCCTTATGAAGCCCACTTATCAGAGCTTGGGAAGGAGGTAGCATCTGTGGGCTTTGCTTTGGACCAAGCCCAAGCCGAGCTCCAGCGTGTCAAGCTTGAATGAAAACGCTTGCAGGAGAAGTTCAAGTTAGTGGAGATTGCTACTAGGGAAATGTTATCTGAGACTCCCTCAGATTCTCTCACCATATCACACCTTACACTTAGGTCTTATGCCAGTGTTATAAGGGGCTATGTGATGAGACCCTAGTTTCCTTGTGTAATCCTCTCGGGTGAATAAATTGAGATTTCTTCCTTTAGTGATGTTTGTGAAATTTCAAATGCCTAGATAATTTTAGAAGGTATTTTATTGATGAATTTTGAAAAAGGGATATTTTAAAATATTTATGTAAACCCTAAATAACTAATGATGTGTAATGATTTTCAAAAAATGGTCTTGTACAAAAGTGTTCATTAAGGAATTTGGAGTCTAATAAGATCAACTTAATTTTTGATGAATAGTAAATTATGAATAGTGATTTTATGCTTAGGATTAGTAATGTGACCAAATGGATTAGTAATTTTCACTTAAAGAAAGTTTTAATATAATTTAGACACCTTGGTTAAGTAATGTGATTCAATAAAATGGGTAAATAACGGTTTCATAAATTATTAATCAAGTATTAGTTTTTTCGGATGAATAGTGTTTTTTAATTAAAAATTTAATTAAAAATAATTAGAAAATTATTTTTATAAAAATGACTTTATTTTTGAACTCAGAGCATCGATATTATGTTAAGGTAATTTTTGGGGATTTTTCTGAAAAAAATGAATTTTCGATGAATAGTGTTTTTATTTAAAAATTAAATTAAAAATATTTAGAAAAACATTTTTATAAAATGGATTTCATTTTTGAAATCAGAGCATTGATTTTTGGTTAAGGTGAAATTTTGGGATTATTCTGAGAAAGTTGAATTTTCAGTGAATAGTAAAAATACAGTTTTAGGGTTTCGGTATGTTTAATGACATCATAATGATGTCACGATGATGTCATGAGATCTTTTGAGGGTTGGCCGGCCAAGGGTGATGAATAATTGTTTTGGGGGCCCCATGTGGCCTAACTCCAGGATAAATGCCAAGGGAGAGCCCATGGGTTTGAGAAAAGCACATGTGAGGTGTCCTTTGGCCATTAATGCTTTGTCCCCTCACTTTCCCTATAAATACCCACCCTTTCCTCCCTTAGTTTTCACTCCCAACTCTCCCCCAACGAAGTTCTGGTCTTCTTACCTTCCAAGGAGTCCTCCCAAGGTGCCCCCAATCCCTCAAGGTCCAATCCTTTGAGTTTCAACAGTCACATTTTAAGGTAAGGGATCCGACCCCTCTCTTTCTTTTCATGTAATCTCTTTTATGTCATTCCTATTATGCTCCTTGTTTTTATGTGATAGGATGTTCTTTTATACTCCTCTTACTGCACTTTCATGTTTATATGATGAGAGATCCCCTCTTACTCTCATCATTTCGTTTTATGAATGTTTAAGTGACGTCGTTAGGCTGCCGAATGTTTAAGTGATTCTTTCACCCTTCTCATTTTTCAAGTTCGATTTTCATGTCAAGTCTTTCAAGTTCCTTCTTATTATGTTGGGGTATGATCTCTATATCTATCATACTGATCTCTTATGATCATATGATGAGGGACCCTATTTGATCTTGTCAATTCTTTTTATTGAAGTTTAAGTGACGCCGTTAGGCTGCCGAATTTTCATAAGAGAAATCTAAATTTTGTCTTCCTTCCATGTTTTTCATTTCAAATGGTATGTCCTTCAAATTTCATTACCATGTCCATATATCCTTCTTATTCTTTCCCCTTACTGTTTTATGGATCATTATGAGTGGGTGACCCATGTCCCCTCTCTTTTCAATTTTTTCTAAAA
The DNA here is from genome assembly GCA_963277665.1 of Viscum album. Taxonomy (NCBI): domain Eukaryota; kingdom Viridiplantae; phylum Streptophyta; class Magnoliopsida; order Santalales; family Viscaceae; genus Viscum; species Viscum album. The sequence continues at coordinate 1,102,582,924 of OY728157.1, forward strand.
CCCCGAAACATAGCCGTTATGCTGCAGAATTTTCGTCTCAAAATGCCTCTCTCTTTTCTCAAAAATTATTTTATGTTATAAAGTGAATACTCAAAGCTCTTATTTCTACAAGGGTATTCACATATATAACAAAATGTTCCATTTTAAATTCTGGGATTTACATACATGAGACCCGCTTCCCTTTCCGTGGGTTTAAAGTGCCGTAAAGATCATGTCATTAAAGCAGTTTTTAAAATGTTATGATTATGAAATGAAACCCATTTATTTTATGCTATATGGGTTATTTATGAAATGTTTGATGATGATATATGTGGCTCACATGATAATAAAGGCAAATTTAAGGGTGCGCCCTGATAGCGCTCCAATGCATTGGGTAAAGACTTAATCTCTAGAGATGACCATTTTAACGACGCCTTGGTGAATAACCTTGGTAATTTTTAACGACACCTTGGGGATGGACCTTGGTGAAACGAAACGATTGTCAATATTAAATGTTGCAGCCACATCTTCAAGTTATGAAAAAACGTTGTTTTTATTATGAAATGCCTCATGATTTATTTCTCATGCCTTAAAGTCCTTTTCATGTCCTTATTGAAGTATATCCAGTTCACATGTAAAATGTTCCTCTTGTTTCCCTTACTGGGCCTTCTGCTCACCCTTTCTTTTGATGTATGTCCCCAGGTTATGAGATGCATAATGAACATAGGATGAACTAAAGGAGAAGCCTTTCAAGTGTTTAAGAAGAATGTTTTGTGTTTTTTTTATGTATTTTGTTCCTGGTTTCCAAGACACTAGACCTTAAAGATCCTCAGTTATGTGTAATGTAATGAAAGTTTATGTTATAAAATGGCGGGATGCTATAATTGGGCTACTTAACAAGTTAAAACTCTAGGGGTAATTTCCATTTCAAAAAATTACTATAATGCTACTCCTCCTACACTATAAAAAGTCACTCATCCTACCAATTATTCACACCTATTAAGAACATTGTATTTGAAAAACTCAGAAAAAATCTCCACCAAAAAATGCTAGTTACTGTAGTGAAAACTAAAATGGTAAAAGAAAAAAAATGTTGATGTTAAGAATAACATCTCAACATGTGTTCCACACATCAATTCCGAGTTCGGTTGGTTAAATGACCTCAAGCGCACCTCCATGTATGCAAGACGTTGGTAACTAGAAGCGGGGGTCAAATTTCAATCATGTAGAGACTATACCCTATTAATCAAAGTACCACAATAGAAAAAGTAAGTAAGAATTTCCATATTATATAACCAATAATCAAACTAAACCAGAATCCCATGATTTGAAAAGAAGAAGATAAAATATCCTAATCTAAATTGTAGATATGTCATTCCAAATATGTGTCATGTTTCAATAAAAAGAACCAAAAAATAAATAAAGATAATGAAAAATCCCAAGATGGACACAAATCATGTTTGGTTCCCTCATCCATGCCCCATACCAACTCACACATCTAATATAGGGACCTTTCCCTTATCCTATCCTACAAACATGAAGTCTATTCAGGTATGGATCAAGAATCCCGAGTAGGATATGGTTACAATTAAATTGGAAACCACAAAGAGCATCTAAAACAATATCAATTCAATAACAGTGTATTTAGTTTTACAGAGATTAAAATTTAAAAAAAATAAAGTAAATAGTTTTCATTTATTCAATTACTCTTTATTTAGAGACATAAATCCCAAGTTTTTAAGGAAACCCAACTCTTAATACCTTCTTAGGCCCATGGTAGAGTCATAACCATATCACTTATTCAATTCATAATTCATTATAACAAATTCGACTATATTATTCCTTAATTTCAATTAATTATCAGGGCCAATTGTAACTATAGTCCAATGCCAAGATTTTAATCATACATATCTCTGCCTAAGACCATGTGGGTATTTCAAATTGTTGCTTGGGACCCACAACTCATTTATCAATCAATTATAAAAGTTAGATTTTGAAGCAGTAGTCTATGTCCCACAATCATTTATCACAATTTAGTTTTGAGGCAGAAGACCTTGTCCCACAATCATTTTTCAATTTATAAAAATAGGCTTTTGATGCATATACCCATGTTACACTCACATATTTCACATGTATCACAATATGAAATATGTCACATAAATAAATGGTAATAAACATTAACCATCTTATCAAATTTGACATCATGGCATGCCATTTAAATTATCAAAAAAAATCATTTTCACTAATTTAATCATGTGAAATAATATGGGAAATCGCCATTATTCTATTTATCAACATTTAATCATATATCCCTTTAACACATTAAGTTTAATCTAATCATCACTTAATTCTAATAATCAATTAATTCTAAACATGTTAATTGAATCATTAAAAAGTCCTAATTTCCCATCAATTCCACAATCACAACACTATATAATTAATTCAAAAAATATCTAACCTAATTCCATAATAACAACAATCTTTTAATTAAACAAAAATTAATTAATACAATTTCTTAATTTAAACATCCAAATAATTATTTATGTAATTAATTAATCTAATTCCACATTACCAATATCCCATTATTTAATTAACTAATTAATTAATCCAACTCTGCAATCCCTTAATTAATTAATTCAATCAATTAATTAATTCAATTTAAGATATCAAATTTCATCAAATTAAATAGAAATAATAAAATTACATATATGTAATTGAAATCAAGATGTTTGAATTTCGATAATATGACACATACTTCATGATTTTTGACAAACACTATCCAACCGAAATCCTCAACAAAAGAGGAACAACCATGATCCTAATGAAGAAGGAGATCTAGTTCAAAACCTAGATCCAAAATCAAAAGAAAAAATATGCATAAAATCTAGTTATATATGATATACCAATAGGGTAAAAATACCTTCAATGTATTGGAGAAAAAATAGAGATTGATGGGATACCAATTGGGATGAGATTCTCTTACAGGGAGAGGTTCTAATCTTCAATAATGGATTTAAAATTTCAATAAAAAAGGTCATGAGGGTTTATAATTATTCTGAAAACCTCAAAAGGTATAAATTGTGTATTCCTAAGTTAGGGTCATTTTACAATGAATTATAGGGGTCCATGTATTAATAATATAATTTTTGGGTTATTAAAATCATTCGAACATGGTTTCTTATATGGGGTGCACGGTTTCCCAAAAATGTGTTCCCTAACCATGCACCTAACCTATGGATGTTTTCATGGTTTCTTCTAAGAGGGTGAAAATTTTGATAAACTATGCATTATCTATCTGAATCCCCTCTATATGAGTTCCCATGGTTAGCAGGGTTGGGTGCACGGCTTGGGAAAATAGTGCTCCAACGAAACTCTACCTCTCCTCTTTCAAATTTTCTAAAACATTCACCCAAACAATCATAAGATATAACCCAAAAAAGTACTCAAAACAAGGAAAAAATTAAGATGTAAAAAAGCTTGATACATACCTAGAAATAGTCAATATCTTAGAATCAAAAAACCTTATAATAGGTATTCCTCGAGCTATACTCCCAAGATACGCTATGATTAAGAGCCAAAAGGTCATGCCACTGAGGCTAAATATCCACTTCTCTTTCCGATGTTTCATTCTGAACAAGACCATGTTTCTAGAATACATGAACTGTCATAATAGTATTCCCCAAAAACACTTTCTCAGTATGATGCAACACAAGTATTGGATGCTCCTCAAAGGACACATTGAGCATCACCTCAACATCATCCTCATTGATCATATGAAATGGGTTGGAGTGATACTACTGAAGTTGGGACACATGAAAAATTTCATGCATAAGAATTTACCTCTATACAAGATTCAATCAGTATTCAAGAGGCCTAATTCTCTCCACAAGCTTAAATGTTCCGAAAAACCTATGCGTCAACTTGCCCGGCCTCCATATCATGTGCCGACCCAATCTAGGCGACACCTGAAGGAATACACGATCACCATTCATAAATTATAGGGGTCACTATAATCTATCAAAACTCAAATTCTATCAACTCTAAGACACGTCCATATGCTTCCAAATTAGTTGAACCTACTATGACATCTCCCACACAAGGCACATTCCCAGCAAACCTGACTCACCTACCTTTATAATGTATAGAGGGGATCTATATGGACCTCTATACAGTTCTACATATGGTTCTATATATATATTTTTATAATAAATGTTTTTTATTGGTGAACCGCATAAAATGTAGGTGATTCTACCAAGGGAAAAAAATTCTAGGATACATTCTTGAAACATAACCTTAAGCACCTGTATAGTACATTCTCAGAACCCATCAGCCCATGGGTGGAAATTCGCACTTAGTGAAACATATGTCACAAGCACTTTCTATAATCCCTTACATAAGAGAAAAGTAAAAAGTAATTCATGATCTGAAACTATACTCTGTGGCACTCTCGGTAGAAAAACTGTCTCTCATACATAGATATCTCCAAACTAATCCACTAATAATGTATCATGCACTAGTATGAAATGTTTTACTATAATCAGTCAGTCCATGACCACAAATATAGTGCCATTATTCTAAGGCATCATCTGGATACCTTCCACAAATTCTATAGTAACGTCATCACACAACCATTTTGGAATGGTAAATGGTTGTAATAAACCACAAGGTCATTAATGACCAGCCTTCACCTATTGGGTGGTTTAGCAACATGTCATGAGACCCGTTATCTTCTTTCTTATTCCCAACCATAAAAACCATCATCATAGTTCATGGTACATTTTGGTTACACCTAGATAAACTTCCCACATTGAGGAATGAAATTCCCACATCATATCCTCATGCATGCTCATAGGCACAACAACATGATTCCTAACATAGATGACTTCATCCCCATCTATGGTCCAATTGGTAGGTGACTCTCCACCTTTATGGATTTTCCCCAAGGCCAAACATTCTAGATCCTCGTACTCTTTCCTATAATCAAGACCAAAAGTGTATACTCTAATGAAAATTATTTGAGAGTCCTTTTATCTAGGCTACCCAAAACCACAACATGCATCTCATCTAGTAAATTCATCATCGTCCACTCACCACTAGACTCATGTATTTCTCGATTATGAGTTTTGATTCTTATGGAATTAAAAAACTATTTCCCTTATTGGTCATGTAAGGTAGATAATTATTGATTAACATTATAAACTCAACCCACCTCCACTTTGAAAGATTCAATTCTTTTTGTGAAAAGATAGACTTTAATATCATTTGATCAGTAAATAGAGTAAACACATATCCCAATAGATAATATTTCCCACACTTTAAAGCATAATGCAATGCATCTAACTCATGATCTTGTATGGGGTAGTTCCTTTCATATTGCCTCAAATATCCTAACCCAAACACTATAAATTGATCTCCTTGAATCAAGACAACTCTGATCCCAATCCCAAAACTGCCAAAAACTCCATATACTCTATACCTATCTTGGGTAAGATGAAGATTTGTTTCATTGTTGAAAACATATTCAACTCCTGGAAGGCATTCTCACAAGCTCCAGACCATTCAAAATGTATCCCCTTTTTGGTCATGCCTAAATGTGGTGCTGACAAATAAGAAAATTTCTAGATGAACCTCCAATATTATAATTATAATCCTATAAAGTTATGGATATCAAAAACAATCATCATTTTCTCCCAAGAAACAACATCTTACACCTTCTGTAGGTCCACTGATACATATTTCTCTAGGATAAGGTCACTAAAGAAGTATACATGATCAATCCAAACAAACACATAGATAGCTTGGCATATAAATGATCCTATCTCTGTAGACACAAGAAAATGTCAATATTTTGGGAATGATCATCATGAGTATTGAAGTACACTAAGATTTCATCCACAAATACAATAACTAACCAATCTAAGTACCAATGGAATATTGTTTTCATCTATTCCATAGACAATTATGCTATGTTCATTAGTCCGAACAATATCAGGATGAACTCAAAAATCCCATAACTTTTTATGAAAGTATTCAATAGTATATCATAATGTAGAACTCTGAACTATTGATACCCTGATCTAAAGTAAGTGTATGAGAAGATTCAAGTTCCCCTCGACTAGAAAATTAGGTCATCGATATGTAGAAGAGGATACCGGTTCTTCAGAGTCATCTAGTTCAACATCCAATAATCCACATAAAAGTGCAAGGTCCCATCAACCTTATTTGAAAATAATATTAGAGAACCCCATGGAGATGTACTCTGATAGATAAACCCCTCATCCACTAACTTTTCCAGCAGATTCATGAGCTCTTAAATCTATATCGGTGCCACTCTATATGGTGGAATAGAAACTCGTTGAGCCCCCGAAATGAGATCAATGGTAAATTCAACATCTCTCATAGGTTGAATCCTTGAGAAATATTTAGGAAACAGATCATTATACTGGTCCACTACAACTGGAATGTTTCCAAGCATTACACCTTCATTATCCATCAATATACTTGCAAACTGGGAGTTATGCTCCCCCATTTTCTAGTTTACTGGCTCTGCACAGCCACCCTTGATATCTTGTTATCCATAGTGAACATTATTGTCTCCCTCAATTGATGTAAAAGTCACTCTTCTTTGTAAGAAATTAATATGGGCTAGTTATGATACTAACTAGTCCATTCCCAATATTAGGTCAAACCATTATATGTATAGGATGGAAATATCTGAACTAAAATGATAGACCCAAACCTTGAGAGAACGTCCCTTTAAAAAATACATGTCCCTTGAACGTACACACAAAGGTGTGTCTATAATATGAACCCCACTCATAAACTCCACTATTAGTTTCAGCACATTCACAATTAGTTTAGATATAATAGAATGAGAGGAACAAGTATCAAATACATTATTATCTAGTATAGAAGCAACATGAGTAGTACCTCTAACAGTCAATTGTCCAGCCTCTCTATACACCAGTGTAGGTTGAATGGCATGCCAAAATCTTTCCTCTATTCCATGTGAGGCATTATTTGTCCCAAAAAAATCACCAATCTATTTGTATGGGTTCTCTGGCCTAGAATTTCCATACCCACAACCTTAAAAACCATGACTAGTAGAACTCTATCCACCAAATTGACATAGTGTTGAAGATTACATTCCCACACTCTGATTCTTCCAAGATTATCCATAATTACCATTTTGTCATGGGTTTCTATAGAACCTATATAGAACACCCAAAATTCCATAGGCTATTCACTCTATTAGTGTCATAGGGAACTATCTACAGGCATTACCTAATCTACCACACCAGTTATAAAACAATCAAGAAAGTTCTTATGTAACTAATCCTTCCCCTTGGCCACTTTTCATTCTATATCACATACAAATGATATCGTTACTATGATTCCTTCTCTCTGAATACGTACCTCCAAAGCATCCAATGGAACCCACACATCCCCCACTAGATGCCTCATTTGGGTTCCTCATAGAAATGAGAGATTGATTCACCACCTCAAAAAACATCTTCAGTGAGAATATATTCACCTGATACATAATTTCACATTTAATTCCATCCTAAAATCATTCTACTGAATTAGCCTCATACCTTTCTAACATTGTAGAAAATAACAAAAAATATGTAAATCCTCCATCAATTTCCATCACATAAATTCTCCCCTATGTCAATTTCTTGAACTCAGCCACCCTCTCCTACCTAAGGGTCTCGGGATAAAAGTTCTCCAAGAACTTATTCAAAACATTATTCCACTCCATATTCTCAAGATATTCTTCTTTAGTCCGGATGTCCAACCAATTCTCTTACTAAAAACTTAACATATACGTTTCCAATTTTACTCCATTCACCATAAGAGTCTCCAAGTTCTCATGTATTGTATTGATAGGCTCAATCCCAAACTCAGCTTCCTCTTTCACACCCTCTCTAGTAAACATTTTAGGGTGATAAAATTCGAACTCCCTTGTCAAGTCAAACATACTCCTTAAAACCCTCCCCATGTATCGTTCTGTAAACATAAAGAACCATGAAATGAAATCTTATGACTACTCTCCAACATCCTCACTTGGTACTACCGGTGCCTCATGTTCCATTACTGGCGGATCATTTCCACCCATAACCTCATGCTGACATATCACAAACATATTCATGGAATCATTTATCTAAAATTCCAAAAATACAACTAATCACACATAAAACAACATTTACACATTTACAAGATTTCACAAAAATCCATTAAAAACATTCCCCCATTCCTTACCACATGGTCAAAACTGGGGCTCTAGCACTACCCCTTAACCATCCTACATCTAGGTCATGGTTGATAAGGGTAAAATCATTATAATTTTTTCAATAACTCATTAAACACCCATTAATTCACAATTATCATCATTACCATCTTCATTTTCATTTTAGGCACCTTTTTACTCCAACTCCACATGAATTTAAGAAAATTTCATTTTTATAAAATTACCAAAATCCCATTTTTCCATACATGCCTAAAATGTTAAATGTAACAAAATAATCATGTGTTCCTAGAATGATTTATGTATACTCAATTATCATGATACTTATGTTCATGATTCCAATATCATAAAAACTCAAAAACAATAATCACATTACAAAACAATTGCATCACTCAAGGTGAAATACCATTAAACTATAACAACACATATCAAAACAGATATCACACCCAGGGTTCTTGGCTCTTACCCAAGTACATGGGTTAGTTACTCCCATGAACGAGCTCTTAACGAAGTCCAATATCATCTTATTCTACTATCTTAAATTTCAAAATAGTAATAAAAAATAAATATATTAAAATAACTCTCATACAACTATATATCATCCCAAATCAGGTTCCACATACCGGTTCTCTAAGTCAGTTGGTTACATGACCTCAATCACACCTTCCTGTATGACAGAGGCTGCCGATTAGCTTTGAGGGTCAAATATCAATCATGGGGAGACTATACCCTCTTTATCAAATTATTAAAATAATGGAAGTAAATTAGAATAACCAGATGATATAATCAATAATCAAAACAAAAAAATATCCCATAAAGAAAAAAATATAAGATACAATATAAAAAATTAAACACTATATATGCCCTACCAAATATAATTCATGTGTGAATATAAAAAATCCAAAATAAATAAAGACACTAAAAACTCCCAAGAGGTTCTTAAATCACATCTGATTCCCTCATCCATGCTCCATCCCAACTCATCCATCTATCATAGGGCCCTATCCCTTATCATTTCCTGAAAATTGGAATTATATTTCAGAATCAATCAAGTATCCCATGTAGGGTGTGAGTACAAATCAGTAAGCCACAACCCATGGAATCTAAAATAACATCCAGTCAACAAAAATTTATATAGTTATATAAATTATTAAATACAAGAAATAAATTAAATAGTTTAAATAAATTCAATTAGTCTTTATTTAACCACAAAACTCCTAGTTTCCTAATAACTCCCAGCTCTCAATACCTGATTCACCCAGTTCCAAAGATTGAACCATATCACTTATTAAATCAACAATTCATTATAACAAATGTTATTACATTATCAATTAATTACAATTCATTATCAAGTCCAATTGGAACCATAGTCAAATTCTAATATTTTGGGCCTAGATTGGAATGCCTAGGACCTTGTGGGTATTTGAAGTGGAAGTCTGTAACCCGCAACTCATTTATCAAACCATAAAACAAGTGGTATTTAGAAGTACTAATATATTCCCTACACTCAGTTATCATTATGGAATTTTGATACTACAAACCATATCCCGCACTGATTTATCAATTTATCACTATGGGCTTTTGATGAAAAAGACCATATTCCAGCCATGTAGATCACATATATCACAATCTCACATATATCACATCAAAATGGTTAATCAACATTAACCCTGTTATCACTTTTCACATCATGAAATTCCATTTAAATTAACAAAACAAATCATTTTTAATACATTAATCAAATAAAAATAATATGATAGGTCACCGTTAAACAATTTATCATCATTTATTCATATATACCTTTAGAAAATTATGGTTAATAAATTAATTACAGAATTATTATATTTAATTAATTCCCAAACACATTAATTGAACAATTAAAAAATACATATTTTCCATAAATTCCACAATCATTACACTCTATTAATTAATTAAAAAAGTACTTATTCCAATTCCACAATCACAACAATATATTAACTAATTTAATAATTAATTAATACAATTTCACAATTTTAACAACCCATTAAATAACTCACTAATTATTTAATCTAATTCCACAATCCCAAAATCCCATTAATTAATTCACCAATTAATTAATTCAAATCTGAAATACATTAATTAATTAATTAACCAATTTAATTATTTAAATTTTAAAAATTAAATTTCTAGAAGTTTAGTAGTAGTCCTACAATTACATAAACATAAATTAAATCAATAATTTGGTATTTGAACAATATACCACGTACCTAAAAATCTTTTATAATTTCTCACCAACAGAAATCCCTAATTTGAGAAAAAAACACAATCATAATGAATAAAGAGGTGTAGATAAAAACCAATACCCTATATAAAATAAATCATGATCCTTCAAACCTAGATCAAGATCTAATACCAATATTGTAAATCATCTCTTCAAAGGATGGGACAATAATTTGAGAAGTATGGGAAACCATTCAGAATAAAATTTTCATAATTGGAGAGGTGCAGATCATCAATAAAGGATTATAATCATCTGTAATGGTTGTTGAGAGGCCATGTAATTTTTTTAAGAACCATCAAAAATGAGAGAAGAAGTTTGTGTCTGAGTTATGTTCAATTTAGGGTGAATTCTGGGGTTTTGGATGTTTTTAATATAATTTTGTAGGGTTAAAATCCCATGTGCATAGTTTCATATATAGGGTGAATGGTTAACCTTACCATATTCCCTAACCATGCACCTCACCTCAGGGTGACACATGATTTCAACTAAGAGGGTTCACTATATGAAAAATTGTGCAATAACTATATGAATCCCCTAGTTTTGGGTTCTCAGGATTTGCTAGGTTGGGAACACGGTTTTGGGAAACCTTGCTCCAACCATGTTCTACCTATCCACTATCCAAATTTATATATTTTTAACCAAATGAACCCAAGATACACCACAAATAATCATACACAAAAAATGAAATATTTTACCTATAAAGGATCTTGAGACATTTCCAAAAGAGGTTGGGATCTTAAATAAAGGAAAAACATTTTTAAAATAAGTTTTTTCTCTATTTTGAGGTTTTTATCGACCATATTTTCACTACACTCCATTATTTATCAATTTATAGTGACATGTGGTGAAAGTTACATCCTATTATTCAATGCTTTTTTCTTGTTTACAAAAATGCCTTTCCTCCCCCATTATAAAAGGACATCTCCTCCCCTCATTTATTCACACCTCTTAAACCATTTAGCTTGAATAGAACCTACAATGTAATCCATGAATATTATCTATTTTATAAAGCTTATTCCATTCCAAAAATATCAACTATGGGGTCCATAATAAAAGATCCGAAGGAAGTTTTTTCGGAGAAAAGGTAGTTTTCTTCACTAGACTCTTTCTTTTGAATTCTTTTCTTACCACCTTAATTCATGTTATATTAATTCCAATATAATAACCCTATTATATATCATATAATGAGATGTTATTAATTTTATCAAATCACTTATATACATCACCTCTTCCATCTAATAGAAAATGAAATGGTCGATCTTGTGTTCGACGAAATAACACCTCACAAACTGATGTAATTCATTTTCCAAAAAACACCTATAACAGATGGATATAATTCTGAATTTAAAATATTTAAATAATATTTATGAAATAATTTCACATCATGAATTATAATATCCCATATAATATCCTAGATTCCATCATGTGGCAATGTGATTGTGTTGTTTGTGTCTATATACTATTACCGCCTCGCAGAGAAATGCCATTCATTATTCACATATGCTTTACAAGAAATTTTATAAGGATATATTTAATGGTTTTTTGTGATATATTATATTTAAATATTATTCATAAAGTTTAATATATTAATTACATTTATTTTTTTCATCAGGTGAGGCAATAAAATATGGCTCTGGTGTATGTACGACCTACCGTCTCCAATAATGGTGTAATTCATTTTCTATCTAATATTTTTATATATTAGTAAAAATAAATTAATAATGAATATATATGATATCTATATCATGGTCAAAATTCAATGTAATTTTTAACCATGATCCAAATATACATACTAAAAATTCCAAACCAAAACATACAAGAAAAATGAAGAAAATTATTACTCGTACGGTGATTTAACAAGGAATAATTAATAAAATGGGAATAAAAGGTCATAAATAATAATATTTGGTATGATAAAAATGATTTGTGTTCTTTCATAAATTTATATTAAATTTATATAAATTATATAGGATATTTTAATGTGTACCATGAAATTTTTCACATAAGGTAATGTATTTCTAGTCTCACTTTTATTTAGGGGACACTTATGCATAATTTATCACTAATTTCTTTTCTGGGGTGTATATATTTTCTATTTTAAATTTTATATAATGAATATAATTATTTCCATGATATATATAGTTTCATTTTAATGTTATTCTCTAATGGATCTTATAATTCAAAATATTTAAAAAGCGATGCGGTGTTTTTGTCTTAACGTTTCTTGTTTGGGACATATGTTACGTTGTGCACCTATATTCGTTTAAGATGTGTATTTGTTGACCCTTTGATATGTGATATATTGAAAATATTTATTTTAATTTTATTTAAATACTCATTTAATGTTATTATTCCATGGTACTTATGATTCAAAATTTTCTAATGTGGTAAGGGTTTGATGTTACAATCTCATTGTTTATCGGGATTGATTATGATTATTCCTTAAATGATGTAATATTATAAAATATTACTAAGAATATTCATGAATTTTATTAACATATAGTTATTTATTGAGAATTAATTTTTTCCCTTCATTTTACTCTCCTTATGTCCTCATGATTCTATAATATTTTTTTTTAATGAAAACTTACTTTTATTCTCTCTTATGTTGGAACCCATTTTTCTTCTATATCCATGTATTTTGAAAAAATTTCAAAACTATTTTAATATTACTATATTATGTTTAATTTCATTTTTATTATTTTTTTTATTTTTTAAAAATGTTTTTAATGGAATCTTTTTTTTATTTGAAAATATTTAAACATTTGAATTTTACATCAAATTTGAAATGAATCTTTGTTCTAATGTGTATGGTAAGAATATAATTTCCCACCACCATGGATGATAAATGAAATAAATCTTCCCTTAAATGTTTCCATTTTTATTCTAAATAAAAGTTATTCCATAATATTAGGAAATTGTTTATATTTTGAATAAATGTTTTCAAGTGAAAAATCTGTTTTACATAATAAATGTTCCGAGGGTTATTTAAAAATCATTTTTCATATAAAATGAGATGCTTTGAGGTTGATTAAAATTTAATAAGGATATTATCCAATGATAAAATACATATTTTTTCTCTAGATGGTTAATTTTTATGATGAAATAATTGTTATGAAACCTTTTTCTTTTCCATGGGATATTCTATGAAGAAATGTTTTATGAATCATTTTTCTATAGATTTTAATATGATGAATTTTTTATGATCATATGGAACAGAAATGTACGTATTATGTTATGGGTGGTAGATATTTCTCTCTTCAATTAATTAGGTAGTGATTAATGTTATATGAGAACAAAGGGTATGTGAGATGTTATCTATATCCCGAAAGAGGGAACACAAGAGGTTATCCTAATCCAGAAAGAGTTAAAACACTGGTTATCCCAATCCTAAATAGAAACACATATGGTTCGACTAATATAAACATGTTATGAAGGTATTTGTTGATATCCTTAACATAATACTTCGTATACTTATGTGAATTCCAAAATTTAATACTTTATGCCAATGGTATGATCTAAGGAACATATTCTTTGATTCATTTTTATTCATGACTTATGAACTACAATGATTTTTTCCATGAATCATGGTTGTGATATATAACATGTATGATATGGTTTCAAAATATTTTTAAAATGATCACATACAATTAATTTAATGTTATTATTATGTGATCATTAATATATCCCTTTCTTATACTTACTAATCACCTGAGCTCACCCTTTCTTATGTTTTCTTTCCCCAAGTTATGAAGAATGGGTTTTATTAGGGAATGTATATGAATACTATTATTTGGGAATATATATGGGATATAATGAAGATCTTTTATGGAATAAGAAGATTTAGTGTCAAGACTCTAAATACACTAAACATTTATAGTCCCCATGGGATTTTTCGTGACATGTATTGAATATTCATGTAAAAATATGTAATATTTATTTGTGTAAAGCCCAGGAAACAATATAATGTCTTGACACATAATTGTTTTTTACATCAGCAAATTTCCTAAGAGAATGATGTGTGGTGGTCTTAGTTTCATGGGCTAGATCAAAAAACAATGTTCTATTAGTGATTTCTGCCAAGTTCATCTTTTCTTACAGTCGATTTCAGTTGAGCCACAATTGTTGATTTTTTTCATAGTATTGGTCAAAAGAAAACCCCAAGGATTCTACATCCATACCAATTTCTAGAAAATGGGCATCAAAAATTATGACTCTACTACATGAGGACACCTTTTCCATTTTCTTCGTCAATTATCAATTTTTATTTACTTTGATAAGGATAAATATAATGTTAAAATTACTACCAATGGTCATAGTTCTTAATGATCGTAGTTACCAAATTCTTTATTGAGTGATTGTTCAATTACTATTATAATGGTCATAGTAGATTATATAAATAACATTCCATGTATTCACACATTATTTAGTAATATTCATCCACTGCTCAATATCTTTTCCTTTACTAATATTTTGATTATTTTACTAATATTTTGTTTTATTTATTTAGTCTTGTTCATGGAGGTGATTATCTAGTAGATTGGAAGGATCTAAATTTTCTCATTCTACTTTTCTTACATTGTTTATTTTATCCCATTTCAATGTTTTTCACTTTCATGTGTTCAGTTTCTATCTAATGTAACATTATTCAATAAAGAAATAAAGTGTTGTCTATTTTTCTATATTCTTGTGAGTATTAATCTATAAAAGAAACATTTATTCCAGAAATAAAAGTCACTAATAATTTTTGGGTCAATACATTATCCCCCCTTTAAAAATTTTATCCCCAAAATTTCTACATTTAATCTCATTTAATAATAGCTATGGGAAAATTATACCTAACAGTTTCATTTGGATCCCACATTGCCTCTTCATATTTATCATTATGACATAGCACTTTTACAAGGTGAGTTATCTCGTTATGTATAACTTTCTCTCTATAGTACAACATTTTTATTATATTCTCCTCATAACAGCATTCATTCTTCAATTGTACCACATCCAAATTAAATTCATGTGAGGAATTGGGTATGTACTTCCTTAGGAGTGATACATTGAATTCATCATAAGTTTGAGACATCTTTGGTGAATGTTCTAGTCAATAGTACATTGATCCAATGTAATCAAAGACATCAAAAAGACCAATGTAGGTAGGGATAACCTTTCTCTTCTTTAAAAAATACTTAACTATCTTCTATGGTGTAATTCAAAGGAATAATTTATCTCTTATATCAGACTCCAAGTCCCTCTAATGGTTTTCAATATAAATCCTTTTATAACTGTGAGCATCATAACATCTTATTGGATGGATTAAACCATTTTTCTCATTTCTTACACTAGATTGTGTCTATGTAGCTTTCGTTAACCATCTTCATCCCATCATGTATGGGTTCTACATCACTTCCCATATAGTTCTTCACATGGATCCATTTGAATACTTATGTTGAATATGAAGTTGTTTGAGAACTAAACTAATAAGATATGTCGATTTCATAAACCTTTAAATTCAATTAAGAAGTCTCTTATAATTTCTTTGATTGTAAAAATTATCCATTAATATTAACCATCATCTTGGGGGTGATATACCATTAAAAATTCAATTCGGTATCAAGATCATGTTGAAGAACTCTTTAGGAATTATAAGTGAACCCTATATTGTGGTTAAGAATGATTAAAATTGGTACCCCATGCAGCCTCATCACATCCTTTAAATATATCTTGGAATGTTGGAAAAGAGATAAATATTGTCGAATAGTGATGAAGTGGGTAGTTTCGATGAGTCGATCCACCACACCCCATATTGTGCTTTTTCCTATGGATTTCTTCATTCGACCAGTGAAAAGGTCAATGGTGGTGTTCACCAATTTCCATGTGGTTAGAAGAAATGGTATCATTATCACCTTATAATTTGGTCACTCTTCTTTAACATTATTACATACCAATAACTTTTAGTTATACATAGATATCACCATCTTCATGTTGTCCCACTAGAAGTTATGTTTAATAACATGGTTTATCTTTGTACTTTGATGATAGATGGAGAATGTTGTGATATTGAACTTATCTAATAGATATTTTCTTATATAAATTTATTAAGACACACAAATTTCAGTTCCTAACTGAATAAAACCATATTAAACAATATGGAATTCATGAATTGTCCAATCCTTTGTCACATTTACCTTTTTTAATGCTCTAGATCATCACTTTATGCCTCTTTGATCACCTCTTTGATAGATTGTTATGAAATTATTTGGGTAAGGTGGGATTTATTCTCTGTCACTGTTTTTTATATATCCAACCTTTTTTATTTAAAAGAATATAGATACATTCTCAGTCTTCATCATTAATAGAGTAGTCATTTCCTTCCAAATAAGATCACAAGTTACCATATTCATCATTATAGGATATAAGTGAAAAGATAAATTTTAGCCTTTGATTAGCTATAACCATCTTCAAAAAAGTATTTTGATCTCTTCCTTTGTTAACATATTAATTAAATTTTTGGGTTATAGGTATATATAAAAATTTTCCCCATAAATATAGTGTCTACATAACATCAAATCAAGGATGGTAGTAGCTAACTCTAGGTCTTGAGTACGATTTTAATATTCCTAAGGATTTAACAATCACGATGCATAAGAAATCATTTTGCATTTTTTTATGAGTACACATCCAAGTCTTTTTAGTGATTCATAACTATAAATGAAAAATTCTTCCCCAACATAGGGTAATGTTTCCACAAGTGCAGAGACTAACCTCTTCTTTAGTTCATCAAAAATTTTATCATGTTCATTTTTTCTAATAAACATAAATCAATTTAAATATAACTTGGCTAGTGGATTATAAATCCAAGAAATGTTTTTCATAATCATTTTAAATTTTCCCTCTAAACCAAGAAAAATATGAGTATTGGTTATAGTTGTATGTTATAGTCAATCCCTTGAGTCCTTTATCTTGGTTGTATCAAGTTAGATTCCTTTATTGGTCATAATGTTCCAAAAGAATGAAAATTTTTGTAAGTAGAACTGATGTTTTCTGAATTTACAAAAAAACATCTCCTTCAATGTATTTTTTAATATATCACATACATCATCGCCATATACCTAGTGAAATTGGGAATATATCATAATATTATTAATAAATACCACCAAATATTTATCAATTTTATCATTAAAGATACAATTAATTAAATCCATAGATATGCAAGGATAATTAGTCAAGTTTAGAGAAATAACAAAAAAAATATTAATGCCTATATCTTTTTCAGAAGGGAATATTTTTGATATATTCTTTCTTCATTGTTTACTCATGATACCCTGCTCAAAATTCAATCATGCAATATAATTTAGTATAATGAATTTTGTCGAAAAAATCACAAATCTTTGTTAGAGGATATTTTTTATTCAATATGATCCCATTAATTTTTCAATAATCAATGAATATATAAATTGATCAATACTACTTCTTTACAAAGAGAATATGTGCTCCCCAATGAGACACAATAGGTCAAAAAACATTTCACAATATGATATTGAATATGCCTTTTTATTTGTCTAACTCCACCTACACCTTTATAAATGAGGTCATCGATTTTGGAATGGATCCAATTATGAGTTCATTTAAGAATTATACCTCCCTTTTTGAGGGGTCCAGGTAACTATTTTGGAAATATATCAATGTATTACCAAAAAATGGGGAGATTTTCTATATTTTTACATTATATTTCATATCTTGTCTTCTCCAATTATTCCCATTATAAAGGTTATAGGATGTTCATCTATATGGAGTCTAGGATGGAATATTTCTCCGTCGAAAATAACACTAGGTTGTATATTCAAGAAAACTAAAGTTTCATTTCTTCTATAGATGATCTTTGTATTATACATTGAGAACTAGTTCATAATTAGTATAGTATCTAATTACACCATGGTAATGACTACTAGATTTGCGATGTTATTTTAATATCTATATTTGGTACTAGAGTTTCTATAAAACATTGATGATTTGGTAATTCCTCTAATATTTTTAACTAATATCTATACATATAGAAGTTCTACATTTGATTCTATATTTTATAATAAATTTGATTAAATTAACTAATGTATAGAACTAGAGTCAAACAAATACCTTTCTAGATTTTAGGGAATAATTAGTGTACCTATGAACACATCATTTGGAGCCTATAATTCACCCATTTTGATTAAGAAATAATGAATTTTATCCCTTGGACAGTGTTATGGTTGATTCTGGTTAAATCCATTATATTTTGATTTGATCATTGATTTATGATGTTCCTAACTTATCCACAATTGAATAATTTAATTTTATGTTATTCTTTCATTATCATCCAATTTTTTCATTGATATGTTGAGGATTCACCTCACTATAAAAATTATGAGCTATATAGACTTATCTTCCATAATTTGTTTTCCTTTCCACTCTTATGTTTGAAGTTCCTCAAATTATTCTTCCTAATTCTGATTCATGTGAGAAGTTTTAGTTTCATTCCTCCTATTCTATGAAAAAAATTATTCCCTATGTTTTACTCTATTAGAATCTTCTTTTCATTATTCCTTTGTGACCAATATGTGTCTATAAAATAGACTTCAAACTTCCAAAAAAATCACTATTTCCTCAAAAATTTCATTGTATTGATTTTCTAGATTCTATGGATGGGGTCTCATTACACCAAATAACCTATCAAGCCTTCCCCTAGGAAATATAAAATTATAGAGGTGTATTGAGGAGGTATTGTTATGTTGTTTTCAAAGCATCCCCCTGATTAATTTTCCTTCTGTTTCATCTCTAAAAATTCCTTCTCCTTTTTATTCTCATATAATATGCAATGTAACCATTGAAGTAGGTACTGTAGTTAGAACAATATCAGGTTCTGTAGCATGAACTATAATAGATAGTATTTGGTACAA
Organism: Viscum album; assembly: GCA_963277665.1. NCBI lineage: Eukaryota > Viridiplantae > Streptophyta > Magnoliopsida > Santalales > Viscaceae > Viscum > Viscum album. The sequence continues at coordinate 1,102,602,341 of OY728157.1, forward strand.
TAATAGTCATAACCTTTGACCCGCGGGCCCCCAAAATAGAAATGTAGTCTTTAAGGCCTTTAGGCCACCCAGAACTTTGGATTAGTAATTTTTTCAGGCCACCTTCAAAAATTCAGGCCACCTTAAGGGCTTCAGGAAACCTGATTTGCAGACGCAAACCAAAAAAAGTCTACAATGAACATGCCCCAGATGAGGATTCAGAGAAAGGAAAATTCACCAGAGCAATGCTGTCATATTTGCAATAATGAGATTATATGTCATTTTCCATTGGTATCAGGAATGTGCATCCTTGCACAGGATAGTTAGTAGAATAAACAGGAAAAGGTTGAGATCTGATCACGATGAAAATGTTGGGGATGGGAAGTTTCAAGTAGTCATAGTCTAGGATATGTTCCATAAAGACCATCAGGTCATGTAAAGTCATGAAGAATATGGGAAATTTAATTTAAGGGTTCCCATTACACCCTTAAAAGGGGTATTATAAAAAACATTCAAGCCATTTAGGTGGTCAGCTTCTCCTTCTAAGAGGTATACTACAATTTTTTCTTTCTCTAATTCGGAACAATAGAGTATATAACATATTTCTTCTATAGAGGAAATCTATTTTTCATATAGTAATGGATCAATAGAACCAAAAAATTAATGTTTTCATTGACCATGAAGGACTCAACTTCAATTTTATCCCTTCATGGTAAATCTAGGGGATCAACATGGTTTTGGTTACTATTCATAACTATATATAGTCGATTCATCACCCTCATAATGTTTTATGATCTATCATTATTCATATTAGGAATTTCATCTATGCATCATCCAATTCAAAAATTATTTATATAGATACACATATGTCCTAATAATGTTCTAAAAAAAGAAAACCATTGTGAAAAATGTGTTTCTTTTAGAAATATATTTATTCTGAAGGGAGATTATGTACTAAAAACATGTTTAAAGATTTCATTCTTTTAATAACCACTAATAATATTTATCTTTTATATATATACATCATAATGGTCAAAAAAAATAATGCAACTAATAATGAAATTCCATGTGAGTGTCAAATTAAGTGTATAGAAAAGATTGTTGTCATGAACATGGTGAATATCAAGTCCAACCCCAATGCATCATTTTTAGGGTTACTACCCCTAGGTGAAATTGTATCATAGGCATATCTACTTTTACTATCTAGACATGCATTTAATTTCATAAAAACCACATTCTTAATACACCTCCAAAATTCTGGGAATATTTTCTATATTTTTACTTATCCTAAGGGTTATAACAAATGTTGTTTAATCCTAATTTCCAAAAATAACTAAACCATGCTCTGATACCAAATATTGAATCCTTATTTTTAATATATGATGCTTTAATTATATGTTACAACATTTAATAACACTTAGTATCTCTTGAGGATTAGTTTCTTTCAAATTATAAACATAATACATGGAAAACATAAAAAAAATTATAATCCACTTAAAATGTATCATCATAATCTCATCCAAGGATAATTTTACTACATCTCAAATCCTAGGGAAAAATGTTAAATGATTGTAGTGAGCAAAAATCCTAGTTAGGGAATAAAAAAATTATATCTTTTTCTAGTTTCTCTGAGTCATAACAATAGGGTTGATTATAAGAACATGAGACAGCTCATAACAGAATGAACATGAAGCGTAACTTGGAAATGTCACAACCGCATTAAATTAATCATTTGTAAATGTATCACCAAGATTTTGTAAATCGCAAGAACAATAGTTGTTCACTAAGGTATAATAAAACATTCCATCACTATATATAATTATTACATCAATAAATTGTGGTGGCATCATGGTTAACACATAAAATCAGTTAATTCTTGTGAGCGACATCAATAAAAAAAATCCATTAATTAATAATCTATGGATATTAAAAAATGGGTTTAAAATAAAATAATATATTATATAAGTGAATTTTAAATATGAATGTCAAAACATTTTTATAAACACAAGAAGGTTATTTCAATTTAAAAAATTTAAATATCTGGTAAATAATTCTTTCTTGCATCTTGGTGAATACATGTGGAAAAAGAAGAGGTTTGTTATTCATAATAGGATAATTTTTCATGAAAAAGATAGAAATCACAACTATAAAATCATAAACAACCATGTTGTGGAACCATATTGATAGGAGAAAAAGGTGGCAATAATTTATAGCCACAGTTTCCCCAACCATGGCTATTAAATCCATTATTGTTGTGGTTTTTAATGTCCTTGGATTAAACCATGGATGTTGGCCTCGTATAGCCATACTTTGAAAATTAGTAGTAGTCCATTTTTTCCATGGATTAACAAAGTAAATTAATAACTAATAACATGGATAAAAACAAGGAAATTAAAGTCTATATATAAGGTTTTTAAAATGGAATTTCGTACCTACATCTACTGTTAAACCATTTAATTTGGTAACTACTATCATGGTTAAAACAATGGTAACCATACCCTGCAGCCATGATTTAAAAACATGAAAATTGAAACATACCATTAAGTTTTAATCTATGGATATTTATAGATATATCCATGGTAAAATAAATTAAATTATAATCCACAACCATGGTTCAAACTATTGATATATCCTATATAACCAATAAAAAAATTCCTACCCAACAATACTTAAATCTCCAAAGCTACCAGCTACTGTAGCTCACAGCAGCATTCACATCCACTGGCTTCAAGCAAAAAAAATTCACTTAAAATAAGATCTAAATATAATATAATATAAGTCATACACTAATTTTTTATTTTTTACATCTTTTTTAGTTATTCATTCATCATTGGGTTTGGATTTCGTGTTTCGGGTGTGAAGGGTTTAAATTTTTAGTTTCGGGGTGTTTTTCTCATAATATAAGGTCAGCGAACAATTTGTGTAAATCATATATAACACTTGAGTAAACTGTGTGGCTTAAGTGTTGGTCGAAGAAACATGGCATATGACTTTCACAAGATTCATCAAACTATACAGAAAACACGCATAGTGGTTCTATCACAGGGAAGGATAATTTTTCATGGTTGATGGATGGATTTGAAACCGTGATGCGGGGTCTAATGGTGCCCAGGTGTCTTCAATAAGGGGTGAATGGTTGTAACATATTTTGGTAAACTGTGTGGCCAAATCTTGTAGGATTCCCAGATCTAAAATTCTATGAAATTATAACTCTCTCCATTTCATGATTGTAGAAAAAACTGATCCCTTTTCCCCCAGTTCGGGTGACCGTTGGGGTGTTTCCCCCTTTCTCTCTAAGCTTCATCCTCCCTCTATAGGTTTGGATCTAAGTTTTCTTTAGGGTTTTTGGTTAAATCATCATTGTAATCTTTCTCCTCCCTTATTCCACTTCCTCTTTCCTATATTTTCTAATGTTTTTTCATCTTCTATGGTCTCTTGGAGGTAGTTTTCATGTTTCCCATCGATTTATGTTGGTGGTTTTTCTTGTTTATGGATCCTCATGGTAAATCTTGGCTTTGGAACCTTCATGGTGTGGTTTTGGGTGTTTGTTGTTGAAGTGTTAGGAAATTGAGGTAGGATTCCCTTTCCACATGTCTTTTTGATTTAATATTCATTAGTTTTTTATTTTTCAAACCTCCCTTAAATATGAAATATTTAGGTGTGATATCTGAAATGATTTTTTGGTGTGAAAAGTTGTAATTTTCTTCCTCATTTCTGATAAATACTATTGTTTTGTTAAATGTTACACACTAAGTGTTTGATAAAATTTCATATTGTCCTTTGTGTGTTTTTCGTAATATTTAATGCATGGATTGAATTTTTAAATTAATTTTTGATGTGTGAAAATATGACTTGGTTTCTTTGATTACTTTTTCAATGTGGGATTTCATTTAATGGAAAGTTGTATTTGGAATTTAATAATGATTTTTCATGTGGTCGTGGATAATGGCCCATTTCACATCTTAATTAAAAAGAATTTTTTTTGATATGGTGTGAGTACTTAAAATGTAATTTTTATAAATTATTGTTAAATGAAAAATGTTGTATTTATAACTTTTTGGGAAGGAGGATTTGGTTCTTCGATAGAGGAAGCTTGAAGGCCATTAGGCAGTTTGTGGAATTGGTGAAAATGGTTATTGTGAAAACCCTCTATAGATGATCTTATTTCAATGGTTATTTTTAATGGATGGGATTTCCTCATTTTGGAATCCAAGAGATCCATTTACGTAGTCTGGAATGGGAAACCCTAGGTGTGGACTCCTTTGTAATATATGAATTATATTAAAATAGATTTATTCTTTGAGTGACTTAGGTGATTCCTATTTTTTGATTTATTATATGTGTGTGTGTGATTTGTTGCTCAGTTAGCATTAGTTGGGTCACCCTTTTCTTTATATATCATGACATGGGAATGTCGAATAGTGAGAGAATGTTATAATAATGATTATTGAACTATTTAGATTATTCACTAACTTCTGGTCCATAGTAGGAGTATATATTATTATTATTGCTATGGGATTGTGCCCTATAATCTGTACCAGGTAGGCTATCACCAGGCATGTGGGGGAATTATAGATTTCATTGAGTGAGTCATGTTCTATGGAATGAGGCTACATGTATAGTATGTTCTTGATTGGCCATGAGATTCTAGGTTTTACCCATGTCTCTCGGTATGTAGTTGTTTTGGAAAATGAGTATGATACATTTAAAGTTGGAATACCTTATATGATATTTTTCATTTCCCTTATTTTATGATGGGTATTCATACTTCTCGAGTAGTGTGGATTTATTCCAATCATGATAAAAAAATTCATGTATTTTTTTAAAAGGTTTTGGAAATGTTTTACACCCTTTCTATATTTTATAAGATAAAATACATCTTTATCTTTTAAATTTCATGTGGTTCATTCTGGAAAAAAATGTGGTTTTAAATGGTAAAAATGGAAATTATTCATGTTTCATTTTAAAGTGGAAAATATGGATAATATTACTTTTAAATATATAGTATATCAAACATAATGTTGATGTTTCTTTTATTTTAAAGGATGTTCATTAGGAATTATTTGTTCGGGAATGCCTAATATGTTTTAATACTCAAGCCAATAGTTATTTCTTGTTTTTATCTTATGGTGCATCTTTTATCATGGTTTGATAATTTTGGGGAATTTTTTATTTTGGTATCAGAAAGTGACCCTTGGGATCACCTGGAGATGGTTGTTTTCAGGTTTTAGTTTGGGTTTTTTTTATAGTCTTACTATATTCTTCAACTCTTGTGTGAAAAATGTTAAGTTTGAAATTTTAATTTATATAATGGGATGATTTATTATCATTCCATTTTTCAATTTATTTATTTATTATTGGATGAAATTGTTCCCTATTTGTCTTTATTGATGCCTGACATTAGTTTCCAGCCCATGGGGATTGGAAACACACTTTAGGGAACATCACAGATCATCTTGGGTGACTGGTTCAGAATATACATGTGTTGGTTCATGAGAAAATGTTATCAGAGGAGATCATTCATTATATAACTTTTCCTTAGGGTTCCCTTTGTTGTTTGGGTTTGTCAGGGTATATGAGGTAGGACTGTCCCAATAATGAAGTGTTAGTATGAAGGAGTTTCTCACCAACACATTCATTACAAACCATTGTTTTTCCTTGGTATGTCTACATTTATTTGGCTTATATAGTTATTGTGGGTTTTTTTGTTTTTTGGAAATGGAGATGGATATTGGATAGTGATCGTTGTGAGGTCACAGGGCTTGACAAGCCATTTGTAGTTAGGGAGATGGTCCTAAAATACTCCCAGTGATGGTGGTGTGTTTGGAAAGTATCCTCCAACCATATGGCCAAGTCATCCATTAACACTACTTTTCACTCCTTAGTAGCTTTAGGTTCTTTGTTATTATATTATTTTTTGGGAACTCTTCCTTTGTAATTTTCAGATCAAGATTTTTAAAAATAAATGATTCGGTTTCGGAAAGATAGAAATTGAGTTTTCAGTCTCATTTTGGAAAACAATTCATGAAAAAGAAAATTTTCGTTTTGGAACATGTTTAAATTAAAATTAATGGGTTTTAAAACAAATTATACTGATGTAATAAAATGAGATGAGTTTATGAGAAAAAATTTAATAACATGAAAAGAAAATTTGGATGGAAATTCATGATATTTTATTTTTTAGCATGATTTAATGGTTTGTAACGTGGAATATGAAACTAGTTTTTCAATGGTGGGTGGAGTTCTTTTGAAAATTATATAAATTTATGAAACGTGACGTGGATTGAATGTGTGAAGACATGGGTGGAATGTCGATTTTGGAAAATCAATTTTATTTTTAGTTTTGGTATGCTCTTGGAAGATCAAATGCATGGTTCTATGTGGATAGTGGTTTGATGATGATGTGGGTGGATGAGTTATTATATGGGCATGAGTCAATAAAATCCCAGGTTGGCATAGAATGTGCATATGTGAGGCTACATTGAATACTTCTGTTCATTCTAAAAATCCACAATTTTTTTTATTTTCAAAGGTGTTTTCAGGAGAAAAATTTAGAATTTTTGATAGCTAATGGTTGGGTGTCTTGTTTTTCATAAGTTTTGTGAATGTTTCATGTGTGGTGTTTTGAGTTTAGAAAAACATGTTGAAGAGTTTTTTTATTAAGCACTTGGTTTTATTTTTTCCTAGTGTCTACCACCATAGAGATTCAATTTGTATTCTTGATGAAAGTATGGGTTATTCCCTATCAGTTATTTTTCGAATTGATCAACCTAGGGGTTTTCTTATAGAGTATTGAAAGTCAAATCCAACTATCTCTTGTGGTCATGTAGATCCTATCAAAGTGGAAATGTGGATGAAGAAAAATGAATCGAACATTATCCTCATTTAGTTCCTAGTGTTTTTAAAGATAAATTTTTATTCCTTCATGATTGAAGGGATGACCTCAAAGTCATGGATGTCTGTGTCTCGGAACAAGCCTCAGGAAGATCTTACTTGTGAATTATTCAAGGATTCATTCATCTCATGGTATTTATTTGAGAGAGTGAAAGTGTGAATAGGAATAGAGATGTGTAGTTTGCAACTATGTGATGGATTTGGGTCAGAATTCAGTCACTATTTTTTAGATCTAATTCCCCATCATCCAGAATTGATTTTTGAAGATTCCATGAAGGCTCAACAATTTGAGCATGGACTTATTCCAAATTTGCAGTCAAATATAAATATTATATATTTTTCTGATGTTTTGAGGAAATTTATTCATGTTAAAGTTGTGTTAGTAGTGGTTCTTGAGGTATATTTCCTTCCATAAATTCATGAATTTGTGAGGGTATTTCCAGTAAGGATGTGGGGAAGCTGTCAGAAGTTATTGAGGCTGTTTGTGGAATTAAAATGCCTCGAGATCTTTCATCAAATTCTTCCAATCATGGAATTATATTATTCAATTAGCATGAAAAATCATGTCCTAATCATATGTTTTCCCCATGTACCCCAAGGTCCTTCTATATTTTTGGGTTCCTAGGTCACATGTAGTGGATTTTTTGATCTATTTTCCAGAAGCGATATGGATCAAGTTCCTAGAAGTAGATAACTAATCAAGCCTGGTTTAAAGTCCCTTTCAATTATAATATTTCTTTATGATATAACATATGTAACCGATGGTGTTATCTTTCTCATGAAATGTAAGGGGATGTTCTGGATCTACATGAAACACGTGTTTTAGTGAAATTATTTTATTCTTTTTTTAAATTATAAATTCTTTTGTTCTATGTAGTGGTATATTCGATGTGTTCATATTATAAGTAAATATATTGGTGAAGGTTCTTGTTGAAGAAGGTGGGTATTTTTCATTAGATCACGACTACACCATATTAGATGCTTCAAATATTTGGGCTCTAGCCATAAGTCCTGAAGTTAAACTTCTCACATAATCAGAAGACCACTAGGAGTGTGGCGAGCTTTGGCTCAACTCATGACTCCACCATTCTGGTGTGGGTAGTTTAAAGGTTCCCATGTGGTGGTATTATTTTATCATGGTTTGGTTCCTTCTTATCTTGAGTTTCTTTTAGTAGGTCCCACATGGTGGAATTGGTTGGCCTGTGTTGGAAAATTAGTGTGTTGGCTCATGTTGATTTTCTTATGCGGCCTATGTCATCAATTCAAAATAGTTGGTTCTTAATTTTTTGGAGACCCTCCATGGATATCATTTAGAATTATCCTAGATTTGATAAGGGCTAGTTTTTTTCTAATTATGGGGACATTACTCTAGCCTTTTATGTTGAGAATAGGATTTAATGTTTGATGTAGTCTAGTTGGTTGTGGCTCAAGTCTTCTTGATGTTTCATGGGACGTAGTTTCAGTTGTTGTTTTTCAAGGGCTAGAGGAAAAATTTCTGATGCGTTTCGGTTAAGTTATTATTTTCTAGGAGGTTGGATTATGAGGTCATGTAAATCCTTATACTTTTATTGATCAATCGGAAGTTGTTTTGGATATGTGAGGGAATAAAATTTTTATGGTGGGGAGAATTATAACACCTATATTTTTTATTTTTTACCACTGATCTAGTTTACTTTTCCACCTTGGGTTTGGATTTTGTGTTTCAGATGTGATGAGTTTAAATTTTATGTTTTATGGTGTTTTTCTCTTAGTGCATGGTCAGTCCTAGGATTTGGTATATCGTGTTGCTTCCTTCAAGAAACCATGTATCTTAAGTTTTGGTGGTAGAAGCATGGTACACTACTTGAAAATAGTTTTTCAAAATTTCCAACAAGCGTGGAGAGAGGTTTTATCCTATAAAAGTTTCATTTGGAATAGATGGTGCATGGTTTGGAAACTATGTAGTCATATCGTAGGTGGACATGTGTTTTTAGTAAGGGGTTCAATGTGGGTGTACAATTTGGTAAACTATCTGGCTAGACCGTGTGAGCTACGAATATCTATAACGCTATGAATTTACTACTTTGACCCTATGATTTTTTTGCCCCAAAGTCCATATTTCACTCCCACCAGGTTTGTGCCACCCTAGGGGAGTTTCCCCATTTCCATCAAAGCATACTTATCCCCCCTTAATGATGACCTATGCTTTATTCAATGTTTTGTGTATGATCACCAAGTTAATATTCCACCTCCCTTATCCCTCTTTCTATTTAATCCATTTTCTCTTTACGTTTTCTTATCATATTGTATCTTGGACTTAGGCCTCTTGTTTCTCCTTGATTTGTGTTTTTTTCTTTATAAGGGTTTGTCTTGGTAAATCATGGTTCCGAGAACCTTTAGGGTGTGGTTTTGGGTGTGCATTGTTGAAGCGTCATGTGATTGAGGTAGGTTTCCCATTACACATGCCTTTTTATATTATGATTCATTGGATTCACGTTTTCACACCTACCTTGAATATGAAATACTAATGTGTGATAATTGAAATTATTTTTGATGTGAAATTTTTCTATTTCATCCTAGTATTTGATAAATATGATTGTTTAGTAAAAATTTTCACACAATATATTTGATAAAATGTCCTTTTGTCCATTTTTATTGTTTTATAATATTTAAATCATTCTTTCTCATTGTAACATAATTTTTTATATTTGAAAAAATGACTTATATTTTTTGAATAGGTTTTCAAAGTGTTTTTGAACTTATAGGACAAGTTTATTTTGCATTAAAAACAAATTTCACGTGTGATGGTAGTTAATGGCCCATTTTAAATCTTAAAAATTTCATTGGCTTGTGATATGGTTTGTGTGATTAAATGGTATTTTTATAAATTATTTTGAAATTAAAAATGGGGTATTTATTCCTTCTTTGGACCGTAGATTTGGTTTTTTGGAGGCGGAATCATGAGGCCCATTTGGCACTTTGTGGAATTGGTGAAAATGGTTATTTTAAAAACTATCCTTGTATAATATTATTTACATGGATATGTTTTATTGGTGGTATGTCCTAATTGTGTAATCCTTACGATCCATTTACATAGTGTTGAATGGGAGATCCTTGGTGGGGACTCCTTTGTGATCTATGAATTTTATGGCCAAATATTGATCCTTATAGTGACTCGGGTGATGCATATTGTAGGAATTATTATATGTCTTCATGTGATTCAATACCTAGTTTCATCGATTGGCTCACCATATTATTTATAATTCTAGACATTGGAACCTAGCATAGTGAGTGAATTTTCTAAATATGATTGATGCACAAGATAGATTATACACCAAATAGTGCTTCATAATCGGGGGATATATTTTTGCATTAATTATTTTGGATTTTTACCCTAGATCTATACCAGGTAGGGTGTTTCTATTTGTGTGATGAAATTATTTATTTCATTGTGTGATACATTCATTGTAGGATGAGTCAACATTTAAAGTATGTTTGGGATTATTCCTGAGTTCCCAGGTTTTACCCATGCCTATCTGCACTTAGTTCTTGTATAAAATGACTGTTATACACTGATAAATGGAATTAATTATATGATATTTTCCACTACCCTTGTTGTATGAATCTTATTATTACTTCCTAAGTAGTTTTGATTTATTCCAATAATTTTCAAATGAGTTCAACTGTTTGAGAATTTTTTTTTTGAAATGTTTTACACCCTTTTTTTCTTCTATAAGTGAAATGATATATTCCACTTTTAAATTATATATGGTTCCTCCTTGGAAAAGAATTTGATTTTAAATGGTAAAAATTGAAGAGGATTGTGATTGGATTTAAAGTCAACAATAAGGAAAATATTACTATTACATATATTCTGTTTCAAATCTTATGTTGATGTTTATTTAATTTTAAGGGAAGTGCATTGAGAATTGACTATTTGGAAATGCCTACAGAGTTTTAATACTCATGCCTATTTTTCATTATTTATTTTATCTTTTGGTTCAAGTTATATCATGGTTTGATTTTCATGGCTGATGGCTTGTTTTGGTATTGTATAGTTACCCCTGAGGTCCTATGTACATGGCAATTATCCAGCTTCACTTTGGGTTTTTTGTGTAGTTTGTTTTATTCTTCAACTCTTGTGTATATAATTATTTGTTTTGGTTTCTAATGTATATATTGGGATCCTTTGTTTATCTTTCTGTTGTTTTGTTTATTTATTTATTATTGGGTGAAATCATTCCCTCATGATTCTCTTTTGATTCCTGGCACTAGTTGCCAGCTCGTGGGGATCGAGAATACCCTTCGTCCATGTCGCAGATCATCTTGGGTGACCAGTTTATTGTCAACCGTGGCATGTTTGTGGAAATATATATCTAAATATTTTTAAATATATCAAAGATGAACAACATCATATTTCAATATGAATATCATCATTATAAAAAAACTATATGATAAAATTCGATGTAAAAAAAAAATTTAATTTACATAAAAAATTTACCCCAATATCAATATCTTGAGAAACTTCAAAAAACCCATAATCTCCTAAGGAAACACCAAAATCCTTATCTCCTCCTTTAAGACCACAAGAATCATCATTTTAAAAAGTTTTCACATCTTCATTGGAGTACGCACTATGTTACTGGGAGGGGGGAAATCCTTATAAATTGAACGTGTATAAATGAGATCCAAAATAATTAATGAAAATATACAATGTTTATATGTTTATTATTAAAATATCATTGGGTTTTTAATTAAAAATTGTAAAGATATTATATATGTAGGTTGTTTTTAGATCATAAATTTTATAGTTAAAGATATTTTTTCATATAATTAATTTAGAATGAGATTAAGTATCAAATCTTTTATTGATAATAGACTGGAATTTTTGAATATTTCATAGTTGTGAGTGGAATTTTTTGAACCATTCATAATTGTTATGTGGATATTGAATTGAATAAATAATCATTAGATAATATTGTATAATATTTAGTAAAATATTTTAGAATATTGAACCATAATTTAATATCTCTCTATGGGTGAAATATATTTTGAATAAGATTTAACTGATATTTATTCAAGTGTAGTAATGATAATTCAAAAGGTATGTAAGTGGGAGATAATTTCTTTATAGTTTTGGAAATAGTTTATTTACAAACACATAATATTTAATGAATAATATTAATGGTTCTTTATGGGTTAATGGTAGGTAATTATTATATAAAATCATATATTTTTGAGATAATAATGATTATAGAGAATCGGAGAATATATTATTCATGGGATCTTTTTTTTTCTATGAGGATCATATAATAATTTGAGAGATATCAGTGAATAAGATTAGAATATTTATGTTTTGATATAGAATTCAGAAAATGGATATATTTAAGACTTATTTTTCTCGATGATACATTGACATAAAATTTAAGATAATTAAACAATTTGTTTGGAGTATCGGAAATGAGTATAAGTGATCTAATGAGTGGCGAATGATCAAAATAGTATACAATAAGAATGAGATATTTTTCTTGTATGAAGATAGTTAAAATCTTAAATTATATTTACTTATTGATTTTCTTATTATATAAGTGTGATTATTCAATAAATTGATCGGATGTCGATTAAAATATTTGTGTGTGACGATCACATCCATCCATTTATAATATTTTATATAAAATAATTTCTTAAAATTTTACATGTATCTTACCCTAAACAATAATTATATTTTCCTCTATATTAGGGGGAAAATTAAAAGAAAATACCATATGTCCACTATGTTTTCTTTAAGTAATATTTTTGAAAGGTGGAAATTGAACATGTTGATGAACATAAATTCACTTTCAAAGATTAGCGGTTTAGTTTCAAAAAACCTTTTTAAGTAACTTATTGTTTTTATAAAAAATTCAATATTAGTTATTTTAGTTTTGGGAAAATAGAATATGTAACATTTATCATTTTCCTATTATGAAGAATTTCATTGAACTGAATTCATCATACAATATCTTCCATGAGGGTAACTTCACTGTCACTATTGATAAAATTAAAATAAATTTAATAATGATAAACCACCAACGAATAATCAGAGTATCCGAAATCAATTTTATCAACATGATAAAGATACCGAGATACTGTAATCTCACCTTTAACTTGGGGATAATTCTATAACATTTATATTTATACATATAACACCAACATCTAATCATGATACATCTGGGACTTTTTTCTTATACTTCAAGATATGTAAAATTAAAACAATACTAATAAATAATCATTAAAAAACTATATTGTGTGAATATTTATATAGGGGATCAAAAATGGGAAATACTACTCATGAAATTAAACATATATTATCTAAATTGGTATGTTTGTTTGGGTGCTAATATCAAAATATATGAATGAAGAGGATTTGAGATAATGATTAATATGATCCCATGAAATCATGCTTAATGATGAAAATGGAAAATATTAATTTTATTTAACCATATTCTAGGAGAACGTAATGATTACCATAGAATAATTTAATCATGGATATCTTGAATAAATGAGAAAGGAATGAAGTATCTTAACCTACCAAGGAGTGGAAAACAATGCTTTCATATTCTATAATATTTCTCAGGCATCCTTTAATGAATATTTCAGAGAAATATCTCCCTATTTGGTGATGTGGTGATGAAATTATACATTTGAGAATTGGATATATATCAAATCTAATTGTTATAGAAAATTACTATTTACCAAATCATACAACATCATGCTAACATCATCACATTACATTAATGTATATTAAAATAAAATATGTTTTCTTATAGATGCATCATGAGAATGGAACACATATGACATACACTAAGAAATATTGATCACATATTGTGTTATATCAATGACTACTTTACTTTCATATACGAACTCCACTTGTGAAATAAAGATATTAAAACACATGTCTTCGAGATATAGTTTCAACTTTTTCAATTACTAGTACATAAAAGGTTCTATATCTAATACAGAAAATGCATGAGATCACATAGAAATCATAAAGGTGTTGGTTGGATGTGTAAAAACAATATTTAGATGAAAAGTAAACATGTGACTACATTTCTATAATTTTGTTCTTATTAAGGGTTTTCATAAAATAACATTAATTAAGGGTGAATCACCTCCTTCTAGAATGAAAATGTCTCCCCCGTCTGCGGTTCCAAATCCATTGGGGATTTCTTCCTCCGCGTTGGGCTCTCCAGCGGCCAGTGGCGGTCCAGTTCGTCCCTAGTTTCAATCATTCAAGGAGGTTCTTCTGAGTCCTTCCCCGGGCTTTGAGAGGGATAAGGTTGGTGCGTCAGGCGTCCAGATAGCTTTTTCTTCTTTCTCGGAGAATGGGTCTACAACTTTTCGAGTTTCGGTGACGTCTTTCGCAGCGGCTTCGGAGGATCTTCAGTGGACTTTGGTGGCACATTTTTGTGTGGAAAAACCTCCCCTGGCGGTATTTCATGATTGTGTTGTGTGGTGGGGTTTAGATCGTCCTGTGAAAGTGTCTATTTTGGACCAGAAATCCTTTTGTGTTGTCCTGGATTCTAGGGAAGATTTCATGAAGGGCTCGTGTAGGTATGTGCAGTCCGTGGGGCGATGGAGTTTCTCTCTTTCTCAGTGGACCATAGACGCTTACTATGGTTGTGAATGTTCAAAGGCGGCAGTGTGGATGTTTCTCCCAGGGTTACCTTTTTCGCTGATGAACGAGTCCTTCCTTAAGTCTATTGGGGATTCATTGGGGGTCTTCCTCTGTGCTGATGCTCGGTTGTCTAGGCTAGCAGAGACCTCGATGGCTAGGATTTGTGTGGAATTAGATGTTCCCCAACCGATTCGGGATCATCTCGTGCTCCGAATTGAAGGATTGAAGGATCATTGGTAGGTTTTGGATTATCCTTCTATTCCCAGATTCTTTATACATTGCCATATTTCAGGTCATACATTGCAGGTTTGTAGAATTTTTCGTCAGGAAGATATTTTTGCAGATGGATATTCGAGGCCCTCCTCTCAGCAGGCTCGTCCGTGTGTGCCTTCAGGATCGGAGGGGCGTGATAGGGGTAAAGGTATAGCTTTGGTCCCCTCTTTCAAAAATTGGAGGCCTCTTCCTCCATGCATGGTGATATTGGTTATGGGTGGTCTTCTGCTTCTCGCGATCTGATTTCTGTCAGGCGTGGAAGGGATTGGGGCTCTGGGGTCCAACAACCATTCAAGGGTCTCTCTGGCGACATGGTTCCCAGCTATTACTCTGCATTGTGTTCGGTTTTAGTAGATTGTATCCCTTTTCGAAGATGCATTTTAGAGATCACTATGTTGGATTCTGATTCGTCTGATCTTGAAGATGAGTCCTCTCCTAGGATTAGGAAGTAGCCTCATCTGTCAGTGGTTTCTCCTTTAGTGGCACCATCTTCTCCACCTGTGGCATCATTGGTTCTCCCACTACCTCTCCGTGGTCAACTTCTTCACCCTCTGTGCTGGTTTCTATTTCGATGGATTGGGAGAGTTGTGTGTCTCTAGAGCCCTGTATATAGAGGTATTCCAGCGGTGGCTTTTCTGCAGGGGAATTGGGCTCGAAGGTGAATTCTGTTGTTAAAACAAGATCACAATCAAAAGCGGATGTGATGGGTTCTTCAAAATTTTCTCAGAGTATAGAGGTCCAGCTGTTTGGGGAAAAAGCCAAATGAGTTCACTTTAATGTATAGGTTTTTAATCTAAAATTCACATGGTCTTGGGGCTATAGAAAAGGCGGACTTCATAAATAATGAGCTCAGCAATAATCAGGTTTCAGTAGTTTCTATATTGGAACCAAAACAAGCTTCCAATAAGATCAATGAATATGCAAGAAGACTCAAGGTTTGTGGATTTCTGCATGGAGATCCTCTAAACTCTCATATCTGGATTTTGGGGAAGGATCATGTGTTTATTGATTTGTTGCGTTCTTCGGATCAGTCTCTAACTACCAGGATTTTAGTTGGGAATCAAAGATTTATTTTTTCCTCCATTTATGCCAAGTGAAATGCGTAGGTCAGAGAGTCATTGTGGCATGATATTGATGATTTTAATCCTAAGGATTCTCCTTGGATTTTTGGAGGCGACTTCAATATTATTGCAGGTCCAGAGGAGAAGAGATGGGGAGGTGATTTCCCTAGGAATGAAAGTCATGATTTTGTGTCTTTCATGGCTAGAAATGGTCTTCTGGATGCTGGATTTGAGGGTATCAACTTCACCTAGTGCAACAATAAACATGGAGGGAGAAGAACTTATGGTCATCTTGATAGATCTTTGTTGAATGTTGCTGCCATTTCAATATTTTAGGATTCCAATGTTGTTCATCTGGTCTGGTCTTTATCTGATCATTCCCCTCTCCATATTTCTTTAGGTGCAGGTGCTGGCAGGGAGGACTATGGTGTTTTTTAAAAACTATGGATGGAGGAACCGAGATTTTCAGATGTTGTTAGGGAAGCTTGGGATATTAAATTTTTGTAGAACCCGTGGAGAATTCTCCATGGAAAGATGAGGTGCCTTAAAACCCTTCTATTTACCTGGAAGAAAGATATTCATGGTCGGGATCAGGGGCTGGTTGAAATTATTAAGGAGTTTGAATTGTTGGCGACTTTTTTGGAACAGTTTTAGGATGAGTCTTTATTTTTTGAATTAAGATATAAAAAAGACCGGCTTATTGACAGACTACTGAGACAGGAATGATTGGCCAGAGAGGGGGCCAGAGTCAGATGGCTTCAGGAGGGAGATAGAAATTCTGGATACTTTCATGCTTGTATCAGAGAAGGTCGTCATGTTCAGAGGACCAATATTTGCAGGTAATATGGCTCTTTTACCAGTGATCGTGATGAGGTTGGGGGATGGTGAAAGGGGCTCTTAAATCCCTATTGGCTGCACCCATCTCAGGTATGGGAGGAGAGTATCCGAGAGGTGATGCAGAAATATTTTAGGGAATTCCAAGATGTGTCTCGGTGGATGTTGATGAGGGCCTTAGGAGGTATTCGGATGAGGAGAAAGTTTGTGAGGCAGTTTGGTCATTGAATTTGGATAGTGCTCCGGGGCCGGAAGGTTTCCCTAGATCTTTTTATAGAGGGATGTGGGAAGTGGTTAAAGGGGAGGTGGTGAGAGTTGTCCAGGATTTTTTCTGGGGTGGGAACTTTCCTCGTATTGATTGTGCAACCAAGGTGGTTCTTATTCCTAAGGTGAGTACTCCACAGTCTATTGTTCAGTACCGGCCTATTAGTATGTGCAATATACCTTATAATATCTTAGCCAGCATTCTTAATAAAAGACTGGCTACTCACTTTGACTCTTGGATGGCTCCGGAGCAGAATGGGTTTATTAATGGGATATCAATTCAGGGAGCAATTAGAGTGGTCCAAGAAATGGTTAGTGGCATTAATAACAGGTCCTTTGGGGGAAATCTGGTGGTTAATCATGACCTGAGTAAAGATCATGACATGGTGGAATGTAGTTTTGTTCTCAGAGTCCTGACTTGTATTGGATTTTCGAGGTGTACTAGTGCCCTGCTTTTCCATTGTTTTAGCTCTTCATGAATTGCTACCTCTTTTATGGGTAAGAAATTTGATTTTTTAATGGCTTTTCATGGCCTTAGACAAGGTGATCCCTTATCCCCCACTATTTTCATTCTCTCTCGAAATTTTTTCAGCTGTTTTATTAATAAAAGCATCAATTTGGGTAAAGTACATCTTTACTAGAATAGGAATGCAACAAGGGGTATATCTCACTTATTGTTTGCTGATGACACCATTCATTTTATCAATGTTATTAAACACTCTGTCCAGGGGTTGGTCAGCCTTATTGGGTATTATTGCAAATGAAGTGGTCAGGTGGTGAACAAACAGAAAAGTTCCTTTTACATAACCAGGAAGTTGTCTAATTCAAGGGTTAGGGATGTGGGGGCTATATTGAGTATGGAGAGGGGTTCATTTCCCATGGAGTATCGTGGGGCCCAGGTGAGTCCCTCATCTATTAGGGTACATCACTTTGATAAACTCATAGGCAAGATTTCTGGGAAAATTCTGAACTAGAAAAATAGGTTTCTATCCTTCGGTGGTCATATCACATTAGTGAATAGTGTATTGGTCTCCCTTACCATGCACATCCATTCTACTCTGAATATTTCTAAAGGTTTTATTGTCAAATTGGACAAGATTATTGTGTCCTTAATTTGGGATGGGAAGATGGAAGGAAGACTTCATTGGGCTTTGGGGAAAGGGAGGGAAAGACCCTTTTTTGAAGGGGGTATTAACCTGAGGAGTGTTTCTACAACAATGCATGGGCTACATGCAATGTTGGCATGGGAAGATTTGGATGAATGGTCTCTTTGGAGTAGGACTATGCAAGACATATATGGTAAATATCTATGTGATCAGAGGTCCATCTTTTCCAAAATTTGGAATCTGATTCAGCCACTGATGGAGATTTTAAATCAACACTCTCGGTGGTTAGTGGGAAAGGGGAATATTAATTTATGGAAGCATGATTGGGGGTTGGTAGGCTATATTTTTCATGATTCCCTACTCTGGGCGTGTCTTTTAGTGAAGCTAGTGGATATCCCTATTTTCTTCAGGCTATTCTGGATGAGACTCAGCTTTCTGTTTTCAGCAATATTGTCACTAGTGATGATCCTCATAAACTTTTTTTTACAGCTGCATCTTTGGGAATTTTTTCTATTAAGGGGTTCGTTCATGTGACAAGGGTCAAAACAGACAATGATCCCTGTGGATTTACTATATGGTCCAAAGAGATTCCTTCCAAATTTAATTTTATTTTGTGGTGTGTAAGAAACAAAGCACTTCCTACTAATGAAAACATGCAACCTATGGGTGTTAATATTGTGTCCAGATGCTGGTGTTGTAGGTCACCTCATTCTGAATCAATGGGTCACTTGTTTTTTGGGATTGAACGGGCTAGAGGAATCTGGAAGTCTTTTGGAATCTTCTTTGGTTGGGATGAGTCAGTAGAGGTTCAATGTGACTTCTTCAATTCCTGGTTTAGAGGAACGGACAATCATGGAAAAGAGAGGAAGGCCAGGACGCTTTTTCTGGTGGATGGTGGCTTGATTTTATGGCAGAATGGGATTGAGATGCACCATAATCAAATCAGGGTTTCTCAGGTAAGTATTTTATTCAGAATGAAGAAAACTATCATGGATTTTCTCTAGCTATGTCCAGACACCAAAGCAGTAACATATGTGAACCTGCTATTTCCACACCTTGCACGTGGCCAGCTGGAGAGGGCACCAATGCAAGGGTCATGGGTTCGGTGGTAGGCACCAAGGCAGGGTTTAAAAGTGAATTCTGATGTCTCTCTTCTCATGGGGGTGATGCGAGGGGGTGGATTCGTGTGGGATATGTTTGGCTCGGTGGTTTCTGGGTTTTCAGCGGCGTATGGACATGGTGATGGTCTGCAAGTGGAGTATAGGGAAATGGCTTCTGGTTTGGAGATCTTCAATCAGCACAATATTAAAATAAGCATATTGGGATCTGAATCTTTGGTTTTGTGCAATGCTTTGACAGGAAAAGGAAGTATTCCTTCGAATATTGCTTATATTATCAGGAGATGCAGAGAAATTATGGGCAGACACATGGAGGTTTCTCATACATTGAGGGAGGGGAATATGGTAGCATATTTTCTGGCTTCTATGGCTCCATCGAATCAAGATATGTCTTCATTATTTTCCTTGGGTTCTTTTCCGAAGGAGGGGATGAGTTTTGTAGTTAATGATGCTCTTGGTTTACATTATTTTCATCCTTTATGAGGTTTATTTCTTGGTGTTTTTGTAAGGTCCTTTTGGAAATCAATAAAAATGCAACCTTTCAGTCATTAATGATGAAAGGTGGATGTGATGTGATTATTTAATTATGATAGAGTCTACACTTTTAGAGTGATCTATACTCTACAAAGTATCATGGATTTGGAGCATGAGGATTATATATCATTGAAATGAGATTACACATTCATATAGAGTTTCACTTGAAACTCTAGGAGGTGAAGAGGCAATTACATTTTTTAATACACTAATTATGGAAATAGATAGTCAATTTGAGTTGAAGAATAATGTCGTTATGTTTCATGACATGAAAATATTGATTAAAAAAGAAGATACCATGGGATTAATACATATGATTATGGATGAATAGGTTTTAAGTGAAAGATGATTCTAACTATATACTAAGAGATAAGGTGAACACGGTGTCAAAGAAAATTTTAACATACATTAAAATTTTATAAAGGAAGAAGATACCATCTGGAGGTGTTATGAGTTCAACATGATGAAAAATCACTACATATGTGAGGTATTATGTTTGACTATTATTAACTTGAATTTCAAGTGCATAATATATATTAAATATATGTACTTTTTTTTGGATCTTATATGGATATTTTTGGACCTCATATGAATAAATATTTTTTAACAAGTCATGTCTTTTATAGTATTAGTTTTAACTTACAATGGAAAGATGGAATTTCTAGAGCATCATGGAGATTGATCTAAATTTTATGTATCTATAATGAAATGTAATCAATGAATATATGTTTCTAATGAATATAGATAGGTATAAGTATAGGTTTTGAGTAAAATTTATTTCAATTTTACCAATTCATACAATGAAACATTTGGATAATTGATCCATAACTAGTACAATGTTGAAACCTTCTTGGTACCTGGTAAAAAATATACCATTTTACAAAAAGTATCACCCACATGCAATACACTAAAATAGAATTAATATTTTAGTTTCAAATTGTAACTAAAACCATTATAAGGTTATTAAATAATTTTTTACATCTATTTCAATACATGATAATGATTTGGTTTTCCCAGATGAACACATTTAAGAGAGTTGTGGTGGTTTAATTAAAGATTTAGTAAATTCAGGAATAGAAATTCCCTCTTAAAGAAATGTAGTTCAAATTGAAAAATATAGGCTTGATTATAAAATACTAAAAAAATTAAAAAAATAACAGTGGATACAAAGTGACGATTTAGAGGGCAACACAATCTTACCATTATATAAATAAAATATGGAGAAAGAATTGTGCACAAAGTATGGAATATATCAAATAAATGGGGTTCATAATACATTATATAATAAGAAAAATAAGAAAAATCATATTCAAGTTCATATCATCAAAACATCATTTATATTAAAATAGAGAGAGAAAAAGATCAATACCTTAATCTATAAAAAAGTGGTTTTTAGGATGAACCTCATCGATTTAATAGTTTAAAATAAAAAACACTTACCTTATGGTTTCATCAATCAAAATAATAAAATATTGAGATATCAACCCAAAATATTATTTGAAATTTGATTTCATCATAAGACAATAGCCTAAAAATCACTAATCCCAATAGATTATAAGTAATAAATTTTATTACAATAGATATATTGTATTTATATTATAAAAACTCAATGATATAGAAGAAGTCAGGCCACACTAAAAGAATAAACAAATATTTTCACTCTAAATAATATAGATCATGATCAACTATTCATCAGCCCATAAATAGACTAACTTTGACTGTTGGTCTTAGTTTAATAGGTGTTTATTATGAATAAATTTCATAGAATTTAAAGATACCATTTTTCACCAATAAAGGGTTTCACATATCAAAAGAGAATGATTCAATAATAAATCATTGTACTTAAATCATCCCTCATAAAATACACACACTAATGGGAACCAAAATTATAGTATCAATGAAAACCAAAAATTTGGTAACTGAATGGGAAGGATCATTTGAATTAGTTTTTTTAATCACAAAAAAATTTTCATCCAATGAGGTACACAAAAAAACCAAGAAACATGGATTGAAATATCATTGTAAAATAAACAGTCGTTATGTTAAATTAATATATATTGTCAAATAATCAAATTGGTCAGTATGATAAGATAATGACACCAGACAGTAAATAACAATTTTGAATAATTTTCATTCAACTATGTTTGGTTTTTATGAAAACACAATTTTAAAACTACTTATAACATTCAAAATAATGTTTCTGGAAACAATACACAATAAAGTTACATACTATTTTGTTTGTAGAAAGAAAATTGGATACCAGAATAAAAACACGTGAATGAATAATAGAAATGTTGAACACATTAAATTAATAAATAATGAATCATACTCAAAAATATACATCACATTGGTCTAGATTATCAATCGAACTTCTCAAGAATACTAAACTAAAAAAAGAATAAGGCATAAAAACATGGTAATTTAACACACATAAAAATAACCTTAAAAGGTATTTTAATGTTATCAGATTAAATTTGATACCATTACCTAATAATTTTTTATTTAGTTGTAATATGAAATCAACCATGGTCCATGATAACATAAAATATCTAGCCAAAACAAAGATGCTTGTAATACAAAAAATATAGGGAAAAAGGTGAATTCTTTTAAAAGAGTTATCATGAGTAGTTTTCACATATAAAGAAATATATATTATATTTTAAAATGAAGGATTCATCGTAATAAAAATATGATGTGTCTTATCAACATGAGTTTTTTAAGAGGTGTGTTTTTTAAATTCTTATATAAGTGGTAATGATCAAAAAACGTTAGAAGGTTTATAAAAATTATTGTATATGTTAATAGAAGATAACATTAATGCATGATGTTAGTAAAAATAATTAAATTATGTTTAAATCTATACTTTTACTGAAATTTTGAGAAAAATTCCTTCATATATGGGAAATCACCACAAGTTAGAGAAAGTGAGATTATTATCTTGTATCCCCTACGCATTTTCATGGGGCACGATATCTTAGGAAAAAAACTAAAAGTATAATTGAAAAAATTAATACCATAACTGTTTTAAAGAATAATATAAGAAAATGTTTAAATTAATATATTAAATATATATATATATATATAAGATTAAAAATTTGTATAATATATATAATAATATAAATATTCAAACAATATATATCTATATATATGAATATATTTTCAAAAAAAATTAATATATATTTCTAGATGTATATTCAGAATATATATATATACACATATTTTATATATAAAAACCTATAAAGGAGTCTAGGAATCTAAGTCATGTTCTTATCATCCTAAAAGATTCACCTAATATATAACTCTATTATTCATCAAATATTCAAGACCCTATTTCAGTCCCAATCTTGACAACCAAAAAATGAAAAACTACAGAATAATGGCTATGGCTTAAGATTTATTATGAAACTTATTCAAAATATGTTGCAACATTTATCACATAAGTTAATCAACTAAAATATGTCCATATTTCTTATTGAAAAAAGTGCCTTTCCCCTATATTTATTTATGTGAATTACATTCTAGAATTATATTTTCAAATGTAGCCATAAAAAGTGTCATCTATAATGACATGGAATCATTCTAAACTTATATGGAGTGTTCGAGAATCCCAAATTATAAATCCACCTATAATGAAGAAACTGTGTAGACAGAGAATACAGATCAATGAAAACCTAACATGGAGAAAAATAAATTGTGTTTGGTAGGTGACACATGGATAGTTTAATGTAGAATGATGATATTACCATTCATGGAAGATATATAGTATTTGTAATTTGATTCTATATTTTTTCTACAAAAAATCAATGAGCCCAAATTTAATGGGTTTTTTTCTACAAGAATATGATAATTTTTTTTACCAAAATGTGAATAGAATTTTGAACACATAAAACTTTTGATGATATATATAAATATAAAATGTGATTATTTCTTTTTTTACTAAACAATTACACTTGGGATATGTTTAACAATAATTCTTGGAATGTTTTAAAGATTATATGACACATTGGAAAAGGGGGATTATGATGAATATAAAATCATGAATAAATTTAAAATATTGGTTATTTTAGGAAATATATTGTGAAAATAAATTATAAACCTGCATGAATATATTCCCACTCAGATTGATCATAGTGTTTTACCAACAACATTACTTCCATAAAATAAAAGTAACCTAAAAATAGTATTTTTATAGGAATATATATACCTTCATTCATTTCTCATATTACTTTACCAAGAAAAAACCTTCATGAATATATAAGTAACATTTAAAAGTGGGTTTCCAAAATATATTATTTATCAAGATTGGATTTCTTTATATAAAATTGTAGGTTTTTAGGAAAATACATTTCCTGAAATATAAATGTTATGAAAGGAATAAAATTGAGACAATAAAAGATACATCAGGTTAAATATATACCTTCTCGGATTAATCAAAATTTTTTATCAAGAAAACACATCCTTAAATATATAAATATCTTAAAATAGTACTTTTACAATAGATAATATACCCTTTTCATTTAATAGTGTAATTTATCTACAACATACATTTTTTAATTTGTGAATAACATAAAATAGTGGTTTAGAAAAATTATTTATTTAAATAAGTGGCACATAATGATATTTTTCAATGTGAAAAACTTCTATAAAATAAATTATCATGTGTGATATGTGTTATAAATATCATTCATTAATTATTTTTAAGTACTCCTTAACAAGATAGAAATTTTACAGTAGTTCCCATCATTTCTAGTATTATAGTAACCTCTAGGTAATTTCAGTACTATCCTAAGGTGGGAATGATCAAAATGTAAAATGGAATACAAAAAAACATGTCGGAACTACTTTAAAGGAACATAAATATAAAAATAGAAGGATAATAATTATAACCAAGCCATCTAGAATAAATTCCCATAATAATAAAAAAATTAGAGAACATTTTTTTTTCTAATTAACAGAAATATATAAGTAGAAAATAATTATATTTTCTATCTTTATATCAATGGTAAATGTAAAATTAATCTAACCCCAATATTACATGAATATACCAATACTCATGTTCTTTAACCACCACTATATAATAAAATATTATTATATTATACTAAAATAGAATATTATTTCATAGGAAAAGTAATTAGAAAATTTTTAATCGATAAAATCAAAATTAAACATTAAATAATTTATCTTGAAAAATTTATCACTATTAACAGATAAATAGTCTAAACTACATAAAATGAGTTATAAAATTTTAAAAACAATAAAAAATTTAAAATTAAATAATTTTCAAAAAAAAATATTCTTCTCCTTTAAAAATATTAATCCAAAATAATTATTCATGAAAACAATCACACCTCATTGACATATAAAATATATCTCATGATTTTGAATTTTCATTTCACAGTGTCAAGTATCCCTTTAAATGAAAAACAATATAAATAATAATAAATCATGAGATATAAAAAAGTCAATTTTTGTTCTAAGGAAAATAAAAACTATAACATGGCTTAGTGTAAAATAATACTTTTAAAAATACCTAACAGACAATAAAAAAGGCATGAAAATAGCACATAAGAAAAAATAATTAATTTCTGCACAATAGTTATAGTATTTTATGACATGAAAAATTTAATTGCAAAAATTCAAAACTATTCAACAGCTAAAAATAAAAATATAGATTTTCATGTTTACTTCACATACTGAAAAGTATTTAAGAGCTTATCTCATAAGATATTCAGTTTAAAAAATATTTTATTTTGTTCAATTAGTAAAAAAATTCATAAATGAGTTTTGGAAAAAGGATTTCATCAATTGGAAACAATAATAAAAAACATATAGTGTGTGATAAGTTCTATAATGAGTATTAATATGTTTCATCACAAAAACCCTAATGATATAAAGATCATGAAATAGTTTCTTGAAAATTTATTATACTAGATATCTCCATGTAATAACAGTATTATAGATTTTTGTGTATGATCATATTTCAAAATTGGTATATAATATGATTTTTAATCACCACTATAAACTTACATAAATATAAACACGGTATAATAGGAAATATTACCAACTCATACCCATAACATAGTATAAGAATGTATAAATAATGGAAAACCACATTATGAAACAATAATACATTGAGAACCAAATAAGTCACTTCTATGGGTAGAAAAGCATAAAATTTAATATTCTTGATGGAACTATAGTTGACTATCTAACTAAACACACACATTATAATAAAATTAAAATCATTTGATAGGGAATGTTAAGGGAAATATAAATTCATAAATAGAAATACATTGGTAGTTATTTATTGGTAGAAAATAAACTAAAATATGCATGTGGTTACCTATAGTCAAGGCCATCTACATGATTAAATAAATTAATAATGGCGAAACCCTAATTAGTTTTGAAAATTAAATTTCATTAAAGAGATTGAGGTAGGGTTTTAGCATGAGTAATTATGGAAGGGAAGATTTTTCTTGATTCATCCGAATGGAGTTTGCATGAAATCATGATAGGAGGTGGATCATGAGGGCAGGTATTGGTTCGAATGACAAATCAGGGATGCAGGGTGGCTATGATGGAGTCACATCGAATGAGGAGGAGGATCACAAGGAGGTGGGGTGGCTGTGTTAGAGGCACATTGGTGGATGATGTGGGGAGTCCATGTAGAAGAGTCATTAGTGGGGAGGTAAGTTTTCAATGATGGAGAAGTGTTATTGGGGTGAGATAGGATGGCCACATCAAATAAGGAGGATTGTAGGAGGTTGGGGACCATCATCGGTCCAAGAGACTCTCAGAGGTGGGGAAGATCGTGAGAGTAGTATGGGTGGAAGGACGAATTGGCAGTGGCTACTAAAATGAGACATACAATTCAGGTGGGTATTTGATAGCTATATCAGTGGTATTTATTTTTATGGTTATAATTTTGTGGATATATGATCTATTTCTAGTAGTGAATTAGAGAATTCAATTTGGAATAATGACTGGTGTAAAATGCGGTTTAAGAAAATTGTAAAATGAGTGGGGATGAAGATATCCCATTGCTAAAATATTATTTTTTCATGTATTTGTAAGATAAAAAATGTAATCAAATAATGTGAAAAAACAATTAGAATATATAAGAAAAATGTGGTATTTGAATGGAGACGAAGAATATGAGAATTCATTTACAATGAGCAGTCACATCCTAGAACATCAGGGTGGAACCTTAATCCCACATGGAAACCTTTAAGAAAATATTTTGGATTTAAAATGACTATAAACATTTGGATTGTGTATTTGGAGTGGGGAATAATTGGGAATCGGTGTGTATTTATAGTATAAGATGAATAATTTTTTAGGTTACCAAATATAGGTCTTTGAATTATATGATATGGAAAAATAAGAATCATTGCTTTAAAAAACGTTTTGGATCATATTTTTAGATTATTGAGTCATGTTGTATTTTATATTAATCTATTAGAACAAAAAACCATACCTTAATATTACTTTGTACATGGATAATTGATTCTTAAACAAAATATTGTTTCTAAAGTCATAATTTCTATTTTTTACTTTGGAAAGACATATTTAGGTTTGAAAATTAATTTAAATCCATTAAAATGCATAATAATAAGAAAATAACATATTTTAAGCCAGGTATTCTATTTAAATAATTATTATATTTTTCTAACATAGATATAAATTTAAAAAATACTAAAAAAAACTACTGTATTTTTAAAATTCACTTAAAATAAAATATTTTTTAAAATTCCCAAAAATTCCCCATAACCTAATTTTTAAATTTTGATTATAAATAAAGTTTATATATTATTATTTTTTTTATATATTTAAGAATATAAATTGTTTTAAAAAACACTTTATTTACTGAAAAAATAATGTTTTATGGTAGAGTAAAATTTTCGACACATATAAAAAATTCTTAGGCTACTGTAAATTTATATTAACAATTATTTTTAAATAACTTGTTTTAAAACGATATTTTATGAAAATAAACTTTATATAAAATACCATATTATTTTATATAATATTATATATTTCATGGGTATATAATTATGTTTTATCTATATCCAAAAATATTTTTTAAAAATTATTATTATAACCGTGTGAATTTTTAAAAATTAATACAACCAATTATGCGAGGGGATAAATAAATATTCCATTTATAAAATATAGATTACACTTCTATATTAGTAAGGTTTACAAAAAAATTCCTTATTAGACAAAAATATACCCAAAGGGTATGGTGTGTGATAGCGGTGGTTTTGAGTGGGTAGCTCAGGAGACATTAACCTATTGGTAATATCCAAAAACATTAAAATATCTCATTATTGATTTTGGTTAGGGGTTAATTGTTAAATCATTATGTTGGACTGGCCAATGGAAAACCCCAGTGAAACTACCTCTCTCCCATGTGCAAAGAAATTGGTTTCAAAAAGAATGATTATTTTGGATGATGTCATCATTTCTCATTTCATAATCAATTATCATCTTTAATTACCCTCTATAGACACTAAATCTACTAGTAATATTATTACCAATGGTCCCAGTTCCCATCGGTCATTTTGACCAATAGTCATATTAAAAAATGCTCATATTACTAATCCTACTATCATATTACCTCCTATAAAAACCTGTTCATTTGTTTATACTGTATTCAGTAGAATTCCACTCAAGGATAAATATCTTTTATGTTTCTAAAAATATAACTTTTTTACTAGTATTCTATTATTTTTTTAGGGTTTATCATAGGGATGATGAACCTTTCAGATTGAAAAGTTCCAAATTTTCCTATTCTGCTTTCTTATTTTTTATTTTTTGTCAAATTTTAATCTTTTTTATTTTAATGGGTTTACATATTTACTAGTATAACATTTTTCATTATTAAAATAAATAATTTTTATTTTTCTATGTTTCATACAATTATAAATATATTACATTAATATTTATTTATGAATTAAAATCACTAATAATTATTAGGTGGCTATAGTGAATCCAAATCAGGCAATGTCAAATGATTATTTTGTTTTTTGGATTTTAAGACTCAAACACCCATATTTAATATCATTAATATTCCTTTCGAAAGGTATATCAACCAATGAGACTCCTCTTAGAGATTTTGGGAATTCTTTTCCTCTGTGAGATCAATTTTGATTGATATTTGAGTGTTCAACCAATATTTTTTAAGTAATATGCATGTTTCTATTCATTATTTTTTGTTCTTATAGATACACTCTTCTTATATTGAATGGAATCATATATTAGGGATTTTTATTCCACATATATATATATATATTGATTTAATATAACTATATTTATTTTAGATATATCATGGAGTTGACATTTTTTATTTGAATCTTCATTGGTTAATATGGGATCCTTAGTAACTATTGACGTATGTGTTCTCTAACTCTATATCATGAAGTTATAGTGATGTTTAATTTGGGATTATTATTCAATAATTCTTGTTATAGTATTATCCTTTGATCATTATATTTATTTAATATGCATTTTGGAATCCAATAGTGGTTGATTGTTGATCTTATGATTGAAATAAGTGGTTTCGAAAGGAAATTCCTATGACCTAAAACCCTTTTTGCTTTCATAAATTTTAATAGTTTTTTTGTTTGATTTTGAAATATTGATTTCAGTCCTTCGATAAATGGATTTTAGGTTTCACAGTGTGTGTGTGATTAAATCACATTGACAATGTATTTGTAATAGAGAATGATTTAAAGGAAAATATATCTAACTAAATTGATTAATTTGAATACTAATTATGAGTTTGAATTTGGATATCAAAAAGGAATGAAATGTTTTATGAATTTAAATGGAATGGATTTACTTGAAATAAATTATTTTTGGATCAAATACTTTTGATGATGGTATGTGAAATTAAATGTAATGTTTTTAAACATAAACTTGGGTCTGGATGAATTGATTAATTGAAATGAATTATATCCACATGTATGATTGATTCTAATTATGAACATGGGATAATTGGAATTTTGTATGGAATAAAACATGATACAAATTTATTATCTCTTTCTATAAATGGATTAATGATCAAAAAATTAATTAAACCATGATGATGGTAGGTAGTGCATTATTTGAGGTGTCCTCCCACCACTATAAAATGACTATATTTCCTTGCATGTAAATATATGGTTTATTAAAAATATGGAAATAAGGTATATAATTCCTTGTTAAATTAAGTCTATGTAAATACCTTTCACCCTCACCCATCTCTTTCATGAACTATCCCCCCTTCCCCCGCTGTCACCTCCCATTGTTCTTAATCACCCCCTTCCCCTTTCCCTTGAACAATGGAGAAATGCCCTTCCAGTTTTATGATCAAGCTCCCCCCCTCAGTCCTCCACCAATATCTATAATATAACACTCATGATAAAGAACCTACCTTTATGGGTTCACCTTAGTTAGGTATCCTCACCTAACTAGTGGAAAGACGCTCCAAGTGTGCCTCACAATGCCTCTTTTCATGGTGTCTTCTACAGCTGCCTTCAACAACATTTGTATAGCATGTTTGATGGGATTAGAACTATTTATAGGAATCCTTCTATAATTTCAAATTTTTAATCGATGTATCTATTTCAATTTAAACCTACAATAGTAATTTAATCATAAATGTGGGAAATGAAAATAATTTCATAAAAATAACCAATTTTATAGGAATTTTTTTAAATAAATGGAAATCTAAATATAAGAAACTTGTTTATAAATAATAATTAATTTTAGATTTATATTTTAATTAATTTTTCAACCATATATTAGTCTCTATTATTGTTATGACAAGTATTTATTGGTTGTGGATAATATAATAAATAATATTTATCAAAATTACATTATTGAATACTAGTTATTATCCATGTTAATTTTAAAGACTTATTACCCTAAATATTACTGAACTAAGGATTGTTATCTACTCAATTACAAGTGCATGGTATGGAATTCCACTAGAATTATTTATGGTGGATTAATTCCCATTTTCATATTTGATCATTTTTAATCCACTATATAGTTAGTGTGATTATTCTAATGTGTTTTATTTTTGAATGTTTCATTAAAACTATTTGCAAAATATTGTTCTTTTTAAGATTTATCTGCATAATTGTTTCAAAAAGGAAAATATAAGTGTGTTTGATTTTAATTTATTATGTTACTTGTTTGGGATATGTGAATTCATTTAAATGGGGTAAATTTAGGATTTTATTTTTAATGATGTTTCTTTTATAAAGGATTTGATAATGTTGTTGGTGTTGGAAAATCACTTGAGATGGATCCCACTTATACAGAATGATATAAAAGTGTTCTTATATAAAACAAATATAGTTTTTTTTTTCTGAAATTGGATGAACATATTTAGTTTTTCATATGTTTTTTCTAATATTTATTTGAATTAAAATTCTTCAATATTTATACAATAGAAAATTAAAATACATTATAAATAATATAATAATCACATCATACTTCTGAATCGATAAATAATTATGATAACAAATTAATGAGTCTCTATAATAATTTCCTTAAACATTTTTGAGTTTCACTTTTTTCATTTAAAATAAAAAAAATCCAATCAATTTGTTTGTTCATATAAGCATGTGTAAAAGGATAATTTACAATGTAATCACATCACTAATTAGATTAAGATGGAGTTTTCATATTTTTTTAGATTTTTCAATCAATAGTGGTTCAAATGGGGGATTGATTGGATGCTTGTGTTCTACTTATATAGGAAGAATATGGGTAACTCGTGAAGAATTGAGTTTTCATTTCACTAAAAAAATTAAA
The DNA here is from genome assembly GCA_963277665.1 of Viscum album. Taxonomy (NCBI): domain Eukaryota; kingdom Viridiplantae; phylum Streptophyta; class Magnoliopsida; order Santalales; family Viscaceae; genus Viscum; species Viscum album. The sequence continues at coordinate 1,102,633,848 of OY728157.1, forward strand.
AAAGAATATCATGATTTCTATCAAAACATATAATAATTTCAAAAATATAATGAAACTGATTTAACTAAAATGATAGTAATAGAAATTTTTATTTCTTGTCAGTTTCCATTTGACTCCCAAGCCAGAAGATCGTGAAGTCTAGTGCGAGAGGAAATTAATACGGTGGAATATTTTTAATCTAATAAAAATATTGATGATTTTTGTGATGATAGAAAGTTTATTTAAGATTCAATTACCCATGTATACTAGTCATGTATAAAAATAAACCAAATTGAAATTTTAAAGTGATTTAATCTTCAAAAAAATTATGGACTTAGTAGTACTATGATTGACTATTGCCTTATCTTTTTTAAAAACATTGTATCTGATTATTCATGTATTCATAAAAATGTTTATATAGAATCTATGTTGGTTAAAAAATTTGGATATTCAAGTAATAAAATCCAATTGTTAACTATACAATATTATATATTTTGGAAGGAAAATTATCAGTTTAATGAGGGAAGACAATGTGGTGCATTGAGATAGAAGAATAATAAACATAGTTCTCAATATCATGTACAAAAAAATTGATGTTCCAATTTTCATTGATTCCAAGAATGTAAAACCATTTTATTTTAGAAAAAATGGTAAAAAATATTCTATCGAATTAATATTAAATAAATAAAGATAATGATGAAGAAGTCCATTTTATAGATGAGTTAGCATAAAATTAACTTGATAGAAAATTTATGTTTGGTGAACTTTATGTTTCATTAGCCAACATAAAATTTTAAAAAAAATTCATCCATATAATAAAACATATTTTTGATAATTCCACAATGATAGATGAAGTGACTCAATGAATATTAGGTGTTATATCCAAAAATAACATGATGGTTTGAATTTTTATATAGGAGAGGGTCAGTTAAATTATATAAAACATATGAATAATCAATTAAATTACAAAAAAATGGGAAAGGAAAATTATATGCTTTGAGATTCTGTATTGGTCATAAAATTCAATGTGTCACTAATTGGATTTAATGAATTTGGAGAAAATGTGAGGGAAATCATACCTGGAATGATTTAAATGTAATGGGAAAAAAGAGGATTTTCGTTCACATCATGATTTAATGGATTGGGTTTTAAAATTGAGACCCTATCCTACGTTAATCTATCATAATCCATGGAAAGTCCATTTTCCATTCATTTTGATAAAATAATATAGAGAAAAAAATTCTTCTGGACATGGAAAGTTCAAATGTTCTTTCTAGTTATTAAATTAATATTTCAAAATGGGTGAATATATGAGATGTGAAACTAAAATACCATAAAACCCTAACTACAATATCAGGTTTAATAAATTAAATATTATTTCCACTCAAAATTACAGTCATATTATTTCACAGATGTTGTGAATAGATTATGTCACATTTATCAACACCATTGTTCTAAAAAATTGAAAACTAATTTTTCAGAAAACTGAAAAAACATGTACTGATAATTATTTTAACTAGTATAAAATCCACCAACCATCACTTTTAACATGTTAATTTTTACCATGCATATTCCAACACAATTTATTTTTGTGAGGTCTATTTTCAAGTCACGGAACATATCCAATAAAAAAATTATATTTCCACAGAAACCTTAAGTGAGAAATAAGAATCATAATGAATGATCCATTGTGAATGTTTATTTACTGTAGGAATGCATGGAATTTTCTTCAATATACATGGATAATGCTACCATGATATCAAATTATCCAACAAAAACTGGATTTTAGCAATATGACCCCATTGATTAGTAATTTCTCTAATTGCCTTAGATTGGGGGGATATATGGATCATACATTCTAGGTTCTTTGAATAGATACAAGTGGGTAATGGATCATCATAATATATTATGAAATAATAGTGTGGTTTATGATTACATAAATTATGTAAAATTATTAATTTATTTTTTTATTGTGTATTTTTTCATTGTTTTAGAAATCTATTTTTTCTTCATATTTTCATAGAACATAGTGAATTTATAAAAATAACACATCATAATTTATCTTTTAAGTGGAATTTTAAATTACATAGTAAATGATTTCCTTCCAGGTTGACGTCAAAGGTAAATAATTCAATTTTTAAATGATTTTTTTGCAACTTGTTTAGTAATTAGGGTTGATATATTTCAAGTCCAAATTTTATTGATAGACGATGTAACATCATAAAAGGAGGTTTTGACATTTGGTCTAAAAAATATGAAATTTGATTATAAAGAAATTATTATTAATTGATTTAAATTATTTAAAAATATTTGGGAAACAAACATGGAGACACATCATGATGGTTCCACATTAATCACAACAAAATATTTTCATGCTAAAGCATCAGGAAAACCTCTATCATAAAATATATTGGATTATGTAGTTATTGAGAAAATATTTTAATTACATTGCTACTCACATGGACATGTAACATTGACTAAATGTATATGTTTTATTCAATGACAAGAAAAGGATGTTATATATATATTTCTGGATTAAGATTCATTGATATGAACCATCACCTTTGATTAAATGAGCCATACATTATTAAATCACAAGTGATAAAAGTGTTTTATGTAAGTTTACCTTTAAAACCACAATTTGGTGTTATTGTTGATGTTATTTCCTGAAATATTTTGGTTGAAGGAACGTAAGATAGTGATATTTCAGATAAACTAGTCAGTATTCACTCAAATGTATCATTCGATGACATAGATGATTCAATTATTATAATGGATTGTAAAGTAGGCATTATAACATGTAATTTGTAGCATTTAAAAGTTCAAAAAGTATTTATTTTATATTATTCTGATATTTTGTATATATTTTTAAAATAATTAAAAAAATTAATAATAAATTTTATTAATTGTATTATTCTATTTATCCTACTTTATATTATTTGAATGTTTTATACATGTTCATGAAATATTTTTATTCTTGAATTATTTATTAGGAGATATTTATTATAGGGTGAAATTCTGAAAAACAGCTCAATATAGTTCCATTTGTTTGGTCATTTGTCTTAAATATAGTTAGTGTGGTTGAAATTGATTTAATATTTGATAATAAAATTGAACTCTAATTGATATATCATTATCTTTAATAACATGATTAATAGTTTTTTGAATCATTTTTTATTGTCACATTCCTTATATATCCTCAAAATTTGTAATGAATATATTTATTTTTATAATAAATGGAAATATAATATCTTTTTTCTTTTATGGTTAACTAAAAAAATCCCATCAGACAACAAAAAAAAAATTGTTTAACTCAATATAGAATTTAATGTTGCAACTCATTTTGTTGTGTAATCTTTTAATTTTGTGACTAAAAACTTAATGAAAATAAAATGAATTGAAGATGTAATGTTTTGAAAAATAATATGAATTTTTATAGAATCATTAAAGGTGTTTAATTTTTTCATATATTTTTAAATTTTCACATCACTTCTATAATTTTCAGGTTCTTAGGTATTATAATGAGGTTTATAGATAAAATGATGGAAACGTTCATCGGTTTAGAGAGGTGATACGAAAACAAATGAGTATTCTTTTGAGTACATTATTTATTTATTTACTATGATTGATCATTAAAATTTTTATGTTTTATATTAATAGGTATCATGATGGATGAAACTTTTTTTCAGTACAGATGGGTCAAACAGTCTAGAATATAAGACGACCCCTTCATGTAGTACCCTAACCTATAGCTCCTTACTACCCATGGATCTATTGTCATAAGCAAACATTTTCCACCATTCATCCTCCTAATACACCTTACCCATATATGGGTATCCATCCTTTCTATTCACTTCATCCTACTACCAACTAGGGTATTTCTTCTACTTCCATCTGTAAGGATTTTTTCCCTTATCAACAGTCATCTCTAGAGGTTACCCCTTCATTATTTAGGCATCATGGATGCCTATACCCTACTTCTCAAATCCATCATCCATATGATACTATAAAGGGAATTACTCTAGTTACCATCCCCATAACCTAGTCTATAAGATCCAATAGAAACAATAATTGATTATGTTAAATGATTTAAAATTATTGTGGTAAAAAATTTTATATTAAGTTTTAGTAATGTAGGTTTATGAAATATTAATTTATTTCTTCAAGGTCATCTTATAGTAAAAATGTACTTGTAAAAAGTATAATGTATTATAGAATATAAGTGCATAAATAGTTTTTTTGGTATAATGAGGACATAAAAATAATGGGAAAATTTTAATGAATTATTGAGTTTCCTGAGGGTACTCAGTAAACATAGAAATATCATTCCATTTAATGTAATCGAGTGGAGAAAAGTCAAATAGAAAATAAAAGTTAAGGCTTGGGATTAAATTTGGGTAATTTATTTTTTGAAATTCATTTTCAATTTCATTATAATATAATATTAAAAAATATATATATAATATATATTTTATATAACTTCTCATATGGCCAGTGAGTAATGTTAGCTATGTTAATATAACTAAGTGAAATGTTACAGGCCTAAAAGTAGGAGTTTTATTCTGTATGTAAAAACATAAGAGGTTATGATGTTGATAATTTACCAATATTCATCTAATTTCTACATTCATAATGAAAAAAACTACATGCATATTGTAATAGTTCATCTACAAAGGTAACTTATTGAATTGTACAGTTAATTTAGATTTTCTTATTAGGATTTGTTTACTATTAAACATACCAAATATCAATTTATGATTGGAATTAAATGGTGATACATGGACTTTTTCCTTTAATTTGTTTTTAAGAATCTTACTATCATGAAATATCTTTAAAAAATTACATAATTATCTTTCAAGATATTATCCAAGTCTCAATTCTCTAAACTCATTCCATTATTTTCATCATTCAAAACTAGAAAATTCAATTTCAAATTTACATGGTTTAATAGCCCAAAATGAACCTATTTTATAAATTTTCTAGAAATTGAATAGTAGTTTGTACTTGATAATCCCATTTTGAATATAAACTCATATGGGTACCACTATATTAGTTAGAATTCTCCTTAACACCCTGAACAAATCCATGAGTGTTTCTGTTCCCATCATGTCTTCTTTTTGACTCCTCACAGGGGTTCTCTCCTAGTCTAAACTAATCTATTTATTCCTTATTCTCCTCTCCACGTTTGTCTTTACAATCATAAATTTAATTTCATCTAATTATCTTCTATTTTAGGGTTCTTGGGAAGATCCATATTAATGGTTGAATAAATTTTTATACTTTTTTTAAAGTTTACTTTAATAAAATATCTATATATGTATAGTTCCATGAAATAATAGCTTGTATAACTATAGGCAACCTACATCCTTCCCAATACCTTTTTTAAAATCTCATTAACATCCTCTAAAAAATTTCTCATGAGGTATTATATTCTACAATATTGTATTGGTAATAATGGGACATCAAATCTTATTCTATGATGTTTAAAGTATCCTTTATGTTCAATTATTATATCCCCTAAGATCATGAAATGAAAAATATATTGGAATAAAATTAGGTTCCGCGGTTTTTTCAAATAGAACTTTGTAAATAATTATATGTTTTAATCTAAATATCATATAACTAAATGTTATAATAATCATGTTTTTGTATATATTTTATCATTATACCAAAATTGAAAAACCACATTTTTTTAGGAGATAGATATATTGTTTGTACATTCATAATTATAGATGAAATTTCGTACATTGATGTGTTCTAAAATAAAAAAAAATATCCATGAACATGGAAAAATGCAAGTGTAAATGTATTATTTGATTACTTAACCTAAATAATAACATGATGAAGATGAAAGGGGACATCATTGAGGCTTCTAAATTATTATTAAGATCAAGTGAGGATTGTGAAATATTGTGGAGGTACCCTAGGAGAGATGGTAAGTAACAATTGGAAGGGGTTGAATAAGTTTTTTCCACATCTAAAATATTTGATAAAGTTAACCACTATAAACAATTAGAGTTAGGATCTTATCATTAATTTATCTCTTCATCAATAATATAAAAAATAAAATAATAACAAAGTGAATAAAGGTTTTTTTATAAGTGTCACTACTAAGGTGGGAAGCCGTGTTCTTATTGTGTTTGCAGACATTTGAGGCATTAGTTTCCCACAAATTTCAAATATTGAATACAATATTAGAATTTTTAATCATTAACCTAAAATTATTTCAAAACGTCTTATGTATCATTATAGTTATTATAAGATCCCTTTTATTATAATAATTTTATCTAACCAAATGAAATTGAATGCTACATAATCTGTAGAATACTTCAGCATCAGTAAATAAATTCTGTTCATACCCAAATAATTAAATCGTATAAGTGGGCAAATGAATCTATTAGACAAGATAATTACTCACTAGGGATTTTTTTTTGTTTTCATGACATTAATTTAATGTGTTTTGGTATTTTAATTTTACAAGTGTAAGTGAATATTAAAATGTAATATCATAGTAGAAATAGTAATAATTCAAGTTGGATTATATAAATTTTATGTAGGGTATTTAGTGTTATAATCAAAATTATGATTCATGAAAAATGAATTACCAGAAAAATAATATATTAAGATTCAATTCCATGAAATCCACTCTCATGGTAGATAATGGTTTTCTCATAAAATATATAGTACCAAAAAGGGTTCTTATATCCCTTATAAGTAGTGGTTATATAAATTATATGTGATTATGTTTCGACTTCATCCCATGAATTATAATTTCTTATGAGGTGGTTACAATGAATTATTTTTGGGTTCAGGTTTTACTCTCACTACACCACCCTCACCCCCTAATAAATTAACATTTGAAAAAATCGATAAATAATAATGTGTTAAAACATAAGAAATCAAAAATATATTTTTCACATGGTATGAAAAATATGATCTAATAAACCTCATCATCCCCTGTATAAAATGGATATCCATGTAATGGCCCAAAAAAATTTCTTCTATAAATAAAGGAACGCATGTGCCTTAAAAAAATTTATTATGTTTTATTATAGAAGAGCATAAAAACAATTTTACATTCCATAATAACTATTACTAAAATGATATCCATTATCCTAAAATTTCTAACCTTCAAAAATGAAGTAGTGACTGATGTATTATAATACCAGAAATCAAAAACACTTTATTTGATTATTTAGGAATGTTACATTCAATCTAAAAAAACTCTTAATAACACACTAAATATTACAATGAATAAATAAGGGACAGATAAAGTGTAATATATAAATTTAGGACACCTCGATCCTATAGAATCATCACACCCGCAAACATCGCTATAATAGAGAAACAAAGAGTCAGCAAGACAAAATTCAGTTTTTTGGAAAAGATATTGAACCATGATTGTATCAAAGTGGATGAAGATTAGATGGAATAATTTTATATTTATCAGGAAATATGGAATTTCAAAATTAATGAAATTAGTCAATAATATAGTTGGTACTTATTATTACATTGATGAATTTATGTGACTGGAAGAATTATCAAATGATATAATCAGAATCATATTTTTTTGTTTCTATAATCATATGATATTAAAAATTTGTTTTATGATAAATTCTTATGTTTTAAATAAAATTTATTTTAATGAAATATTCTTACCACACACTCTTTAAAATTATAATATATTTTAACTATGTCCTAAATAAATTTTATAACAAACAGAATTATTATTTTTCAATATAATTTAACAAAATTAATATATAATGTTTTTTATTTAAAAATAAAAATTATTATACATAGGGAATTAAATTTAAGAATTTTTTTTTTGACTCACTATGTCAAAATTATCTTAGGATACTTTTTTGTGAATTATCTAAAACAATTGATTCTTTGGAAAAAAGTAAAAATTACTGCTTTATGTGAACTATGATACTATTAAATCATTATTATGTCAACATGAGTAAAATATTATGAAAAGAATAATTCTACAAAAATATAATTCAATTAGTATAAAAATGAATTTATAACTACTAATTTTATTTTAATAATTTATAGTTAATTTTTTGGAACAGAAAATTTTATTTTTGAAATAAAATTTGTCTTTGGTTTGTGTGCATTATATGAGTTTTTTTAAATGTAATTTTCAACTTTGTATAGATTGAAATTTTCATACACATTCACTAAAATACTAAAAAATATTTAAAATAGGTTTTAATTCATTACACCCACAATTGGTAAACTTATAAAATTAAATAAAAAATATTTAATCCTTTGAAATCCACTCATCCTCAAGTATAAAAACAATTCATTATAATTTCTTATCTAATCCATGTTTATAATCAATGATGTTTTGGTCATTTAACCACAAAAAAGGCACCCTATTGTTCCACTAAGGTAACAATGTTCCATCCATGGTTTTTATTAAGGAAATATTCAAGGTAAGTGAATTCTTCTCTTTCCCCTTTTTATGTATGTACCTTTTTTAGCCTTCTTATCATCAAAGATTATTTCCTTCCATGAACTTTTTGATTTTCCCATTATTTTTGAAAATAGGGTTTTACCAGTGGGATATATTTGTTCCCCCTCTATATTCTCTCTCTTTAATCATTAGTTTATATTATTATGCTTCCGCATTCATTTCTTAAATTTCCCTATTTTAGATGATAAATTGTAGAACTGGTAATACCCAAGAAAATTAATTTTCAGTGGGTCATATCCTATTGAAAACATAATTTATTTATATGGTGACTTACATGTATTAAACCCACATTCATTTTTTTGGGTTAAAACTATTGTAATTTTCATGTATTTAAGCACTTATACTCTAAATTATTTAAATGAAACACATTCATTATTTTCCATAGTTAATTGATGAAATGTTTCCTTATTATCTCTTTAAAACAAATGAATTAATTAATTTGTATAGTGCACCTAGTGTTCTCACTAATTCATTGGGTATGGAATTTATCCGTTGATACGACATGTTTTATGATACCTTCTTGAATAACAATGATAAATATGATTTATGACACCTTAGTGATGAGCCATAGTGATATCATTATCAATGTATGAATTTTATGTTGAATCTTCATTTCAATGTTTCAATTCACTTTATTTATACTATGATATGCCTCATTTTCATATGATATTTCTTTATTAATATTACTCTCAGTCACATGATAATTATATCCTTTATTTATTACCATATCAGACTTTATACTCTCCCTTTCTTTGATGTATGTCCCCAAGATATGAGATGCTGTAAAAGTAACTTAGGATGAACCTATGAAGAAGTCCTTAAAGAGTATTAGAATAATTAGTATGTTTTTATGGTCTTCATGGGTTATGTTCCAAATTTCCAAGATAGTAGACCTTAAAAGGTCATAGGTTTTGTTATATGTTATACCATATAATGAAATTTTTCAGAAATAAAAGTCGGGTTGCCATAGTTGGTGTCAAAGGATGGATTAGTTTTTTGTAGAAATTAGTATTATAAAACATTAGTAAAATCCCAAAATATTATACTAATTATAAGAAAAACTAATATTTTTTTTTGAAGTATAACGTATGTGGTTTCTAAAAAACTTCATCCATGTCTGGATACTACAATTTGATGTATCTTTGGCACAGTTTAACCTTGGGGTAATAACTGTAAAAATAGAGCATTGACCTAGGCTTGATCATCACCTAGTATATGAAAACATTCGTTTCTACATACGTGGATGCACTCTCTCAAGGTATATTCATTGAGTAATAATATTCTTACACAATACATTACGATGGATATATTTATAATATAAACCTTTTATTAGTATTGAAGTATATTATCCTAAAAGCATGATATTAGAAAATGTTAGGATTAAACATTCCTTCATAATTTTTGATATAAGAATACTAACTACAGAAAATTTGTCACTAAGGATTTTTATATCTATAAAATTGGAAAGAAAAAAAATGAACCCTGAAAATAATGGTTTCATGGGAAAATGCAATGATAGTCTTTGCTATATGGGGGATGTGGTATTTGAAAACATTTTGGTGACAGTGAATCAGTTAACTCATGTCATGAACAAAAAATCAAATATGTGGGTAATCCATCTTTAATAAATAAGGAACGACTATAATTTGAATCCTTCATGCATCAAATACCACATATTTTTAGTGAAACCACTAATCCAAAAAATCTTGGAACAATGGATCAATACTAGAGTAAAAATATGTTTTCTAATCCTATATTCTGAATAAGAGAATGTTTTCTTGGTATTATATCACATATAGAGTGAAGTTGATCAGTGGTGGAAACTAATCAGGAACATGAATCCAAGGTGTATGGTAGATTCCATAGGAGGGGAAGCCTCTAAAATGGTATTTTTCATCAATTATTTTCTGTATACCCACGAAAAAATGGAGGGATAATTCCTCATGTTGAAATAAAGAGAAAATGAATTGGTATACAATTAAATGATGAACTTGATAAGATTATGTGTTACACTTCATGATTTGCTATAGATACTGGTGGGGATATATTTTAATTTTTTATCAGAATAAGAACCCATATAGGGAAAGAATTGTAAATCCAAGACATTGGTAGTTATCACGAGACAGTGTGTTATACTCCCAATGTTGAAATTGAGGTAGAAGTTTCTTAGAGGACTCATGGAAAGAATAACTAGAAGAGAAATATGGGAAAATTGTTTAATATGAATGAGAATAAATTAATAATCACATGTGCAAAGAAATTAGTAAGAATCATTAGGGGAATATTTTTTAAAGGATATTAAAAGTGATACAAGTGTGGAATAAATTAAATTATGGATCAAACAGTCATGTATATGTAATGCCTCAACATCTAAATAGTAATGAAAATCAGAAGATGGTTCAAGCACAACCTATTTGTGAAATGATACAAGTGCGGAGAACTTGGGAACTACTCTAACCAATGTAAAAGTTAGAAGATAATTTATTGAAACCACCCTAAACCACAACAAAAGACAATGGAACATGGTCATTCTTCCGCACCTATGATATATTAAGTTAGAGATATAAAATATTTTGTGCCGAGTACACTCATAATATACTCAAAGTAAGCAATTTTGTTGTTTGATTATCGTTCTACACATTCTTTTATTTTTCTAAATTTTACAAAGAATGTCATGTTAACCCCTAAACGTCTTGTGGTATAGTTTTATATTAAAAATCATGGATTAACTATTCATGTATCAAAGATATATTGGTAGATCCATATTAAATTTTGGAGTACATTCATTATACAAACTTGTTGATCATTCAAATGGTGTGATTTGACATAATACATGAGATGGATTCGTTGTCATATAAAAATTTCCTAATCAACTGTAGTAGAAATGATATTTAAGTAGATTTGAAGGGAAAACATATGATTATATTTAAAGGATAAATTTCCCATCGCATGTCACCCAAAGAACCAACTCGTATTTCCTTATTTATGAATCTTATTGGTGAATACGAATAAGAAAGATTGTGTTTAGAGATAGGTGATGTTACAACTATTTGGTAATACATTGAAGTGTTTTCTAGAGAGTTTTTTGGATATCCACTAGAATAAGTGGTAGAGTTATCAATAAAATTTATAGCTAGATCCATGATAATTTCAAAGACCCTATATAGAATGGAATAAATAGGGTTGATGGGATTAAAGAATAAAATTCTGGTCTATTTGAAGAAGGTTTATTTTTTTGACAGAGTGTGTCTCTTTTGGGAGCACCTCTCCTATTTGTAAAGAATATGGATAGATCAATGAAACTATGTGTTGATTATAGATATATTATTGTAATCATGGTTAATAAAAAATATCCTCTTCCAAGGATTGATAATTTGTTAATCCATCTTCATGGGACTCAATTATTTTTAGAGATTGATCTTTGATATGGGTATCATTAATTGAGAGTGATAAAGTAATATGTCCAAATGACTACCTTCTAAACAATATATTAGAATTATGAGTTTTTTGTTATTCCCATCATCATGAGTAACTATCCAACCATATTTATGGATTTGATGAATATATTCTTTAAGGAATGGCGAGATAAATTTTTAGGTGTGTTTAATAATTATATTATTATATATAAAATAATTGTTGAGGATCATAAAGATCATCTGTAGATTATATTAGAAACTATGTGGGGGAGAAATTTGTTGCTAAATTTAGTAAATTTGAGTTTTGGTTACAATCAATCACATTCTTATGACACATCATGTCTAGTAAAGAAATCATTTTGTTTCCTATAAAGACAAATTTCATGGAGGATTTTCCATGTCAAATAATTGTAAATATTATTTTTATTTTCATTTTTCTATAAGAATAATCTATAATAATTTTGAAAAACATTTCAAAACTTTCTAATCCTGTAACCAAGTTAACTAAAAAGGGAGTGAGGTTTTTTTGGAGAAACGAATGTGAAGAGATTATTCGTGAATAGAAGAAGAGGTTGGTAAGTGAACATGTTCTAACATTACCCTCTAATGGGGAAGTATTTTTCAATTATTGTGATTAATCATTAAAATGGATTGGATGTTTACTCATCCAAAATGACAAGGTGGTCACTTCTACATCGAAATATTTACAACATCATGAAAAAAATTGTGTTACCCATGATCTAGATTTAGCCACAGTTATCATTAGATATAAGATATAGAGACACTATATTAATGGGTAAAATGAGATATATACATGAACCCCAAAATTTTTAAGTATATATTCACCCAGAAGTATCTCAACATGTATTATTTAAGATTTTTAGAGAAAATGAAAGACTATGGATTCCTTATTCACTACCACCATGGAAAGGTGAATAAGGGGGATGATGAACATATCAGAAATGAAACAAGTACTCAATCCATTATCTGGATTGAAAAATACTCTATTTCATGGATACATATAGGATTGATATAGATATCATAATGGTATGGAATACATCAAACCTTTATCAAATGATTTCCCAACTATCAATCCAAGGAACGATTAAGGAGGCACAAAGAGATGATCAGGGACTTGAAAATAGGGTGGGAGTAGTAAAGTAGGGGAGCTTCCTGGTTTAAACATTGATGAAATGGTGAATTATGGATTACATAAAGAATTTTTTTTCCTTAATAACAATGGATTAATAAATATTTATTGCAAAATTCACATAGCTCATTTTTCTCCATACATCCTGGAAACACTAAGAAGTATTGTGATCTTTGAGAGAACTTCCTATGGAACAACATGAATAGGTGTATTTGAATATACCTCAAAGTGAAGGGTATTCCATAAAGTTAAAGTAGAGTGATTGAATTCCAAGGGGATGATGAAACCATTTCACATACCCACATGGTAATGGGAGAACATCAACATGGACTTTTTCACTAGTCATCTAAATACATCCAAAAAAAGAAATGAAATATGGGTGGTGGTGGATCTACTCACCTAGATTACCCACATCATTAATATTTTGGGATTTTTATCCATTGAACAAATTTACAATATATATTTAAAGTGGTGAGGTTTCATGGGGAACCAATTTCAATCACTTTTGACTTTTATCCAAGGTCCAATTCTAAATATTGGAGAGTTATTTAACGTGACATGAATACTAAATTGAATATCAGTATGGCCTATCACCCTAAAAATTATGGCAAATATGAAAAACTATTCAAACACTAGAATACATATTGAGATCTTACTAAATTTAATTTAATTTTGGATGGTATCCACATCTCTCATTAGTTGAGTTTTTTTAGAATAACTGCTTCCACTAAACTATTAAAATGTTTATATATAAATATATGTATGGGAATTGATGTAGAACTCTTACATGTTGGAATGGTGCTAGTGACGGTAGATATGTGGACCCTATATTGTGAATAATATGATCAAAATGGTCCTGACAATCCAGAAACACATAAAATCTTCTTAGAATTGGTATAAGAGTTATGTTGAAACCTGTCATAGGGGATTGTAATTTTATGTTGGATAAAAAAACATCTTTCAAATAACCCCATGGAAGATAGTCATGTGGTTTGTAAAAAAGAAATCATATCCCTATGTGCATTGGACCATTTAATATCGTTCATCACATAGGAGGATTGGCCTATCGGCAGGCACTTTCACCAAACATGGATTAAGGTCAGGGCATGTTCCATGAATCAATACTAAGTACAAATCTAAACCCACACATGTACTTAATCTAGAGGTAGAACAAATGGAGAATGATCTCTATTATGAGGATAATCTATTGAAGAAATTGGACCATAGAGATAATGTTCTACGTAAAAATATTGTTGGACTCCTCATGTGTTAATAATGTTTTAATGATCACAAATCCTATATAGTCTATAAACCATTTTAAATCTATGTAATCAATCTCACATCAAATGTACAGTTGTTTAGTCAAAGATATCCAAATCCTTTAAGTACTATATAATCATTTTAGTTACTATACACTATCTTTTGATTCACTTTATAATGATTTCTCTGACAAATGACTAATTTTAATTCATTCTATAAATATCACTCCTTAAGTTTGAATATAAATATTTTCCTAAGTATGAGAAACTGTGACAATGAGACACCATGACCATGATACATTGTGAACAAGAATACACCAAGACATCTAGACATCGTGACTTCTAGACACCCAAACATCCAGACACTGTGAACAAGCAAAAATCATGACATCCATACACGGTGACATCCAGACACTATGATCAAGCATACACCTTGAAATCCGGACACAGTGACATCCAGACACCGTGAACAAGTAGACACCGTGACATCCAGACAAAGTGTGCCAGGCACCGTGATATAAAGACACCATGACCAACATAGACACTGAGTGAAGGAGACACTGTTTCCACGACATATTGTGACACTGTTTCATAATATGTTTTTTCATATTTCAATTTAATCTCTAACAGTCATGTTTAAAGATTTTAATGTACTGACATAATAAATATTTCTTTTGTTAAAAATTATGAGGTATGTGGTGAAAAATACAAGAAACCTGTTGGCTCAAACACATGCACTCCAAGACAAAGAGTAATGAAGCAAGAAACAAAGGGGGAAGGTGTGGCACGATACTAAAAATTATAAAAAAACCGGTGGTCATGAGCATAATAACAAATAATACACATATAGAATTCATTAAGAAAGAATCGCCTCATGAAACTTGATGCTACTAAAAAACATACAAATCATACTGGAATCCCTAGAACATCTTCGCACTGTCAAACATCACAAAGAACACAAGACAGATCTATTTTACTTGTGACACTTTGTTTTCCATACGAGGACATGAGTTCTGCATGTGCTTCATCTCAAGTAGTCCAGAGCTATAAATACTAACACTCAGAGCACTTATAAAACTATCTCAATATTTTTGCTCTATTTTGTATCATTTTATTAAATTATGAGCAGAGTGTGTATTTTTATTACAACATGATCTGTATCCTGCATTAAACTTAAGGATAAAAAATATCATTACTCAAACATCCTTTTTACTATTTTGTATACCCACAAATAAGTGTGTAATACATCCCTATGTGGCTTGGTTGTTTGTACCCATGACGAACTATAGAAGAGGTCCCTATGTGTCCTGGAATGTCTTGTGTACTATTTTTAACCTCGATCCAGGGTGTGGATCAAGTTTTTTTATATAAACTGCTTGGTGGCTGGTGTTCACCAAGTGGAGTGGATTAGGTCTCGTCTTGAGACTGAATGACTTTTTTCATATCTATTATGCTACTTAATTTAATCTTTTCAGTTTTACTGCTTTATTGTATAAATCAGAGATATCTAAAGTCACTTGGATAGTTACTTTTGGAAAGAAGTCATAATTTTATTGTCTTAGTATAATAGCTTCAAAAGCAATTTTAATAACTGATCTTATGATTACTAAGAACTAACCAATATTTTAAGAATTTATTTAAACAATCAAAATTTTATAACAACATAACCATGATTAACTGGTCTGTATTTAACCTCTTTGGGAAACCTTTTAGAAATACTTTTTAATCAAAACTTTTTATAGATTCTCAACTCACCCCCCCCCCCTGAGTATTCTACTCCGACCAACATTTGGTATCAGAGGTTGTTTATTAATATTTTGTTTAACCTTATTCAACTGTGATTGTAGTTGTACTTTGAAGGTCTGTTAATTTCTGTTAATTATAAATTTCTATCTCTTCCAAAGTATTTCTGTATTATGGATAATAGATTGGAAGTTTCTATAACCAATAGGCCACCAATATTTAATGGAACCAACTATTCTCAATGAAAAATTAAAATGAAAATTCATTTATAGAGTATGGGTTTTGAGATTTTTTTCTTCCATTATAAATGAATATAAGATTCCTGTTACTAATATAATGACATGGGATGAACCTATCAAAACTGCCTACTATAACAATTGAAAATATATGAATGCTTTATACTGCTCCTTAAGAGATGAAGAATTCAATATAATTTCTTTTTGTAAAACTTCCCATGAAATTTCGGATACCCAGTCTCTCTCACATGAAGGAACATCTAGTGTAAATGAAATGAGACTTGATAATTATACTATTAAATATGATAACATTAAAATGAAACCTGATGAGCCTATCTCTGATCTTTATCATAGGTTCAATGATATTTTCAACACAATTATTTCTCTTGGAAGAGAAGTCACTGCCAAGGAACAGATCATGAGAATTCTTAGATGTCGGCCTGATAGGTGGAGATGAACCACTGTCTCTTTTAGAGAATCATGCAACATCAGCTAGCTACCAATAAAATAACTCCTTGGGAATTTTATGATGTATGAAGAGGAATTAAAGTCAACAAGGAAGAGGAGGATGAAACGAAGAGGAAATTTTTTGCATTCAAGACCACCACCTCTAAACACAAAGAGAAAGGTAAATTGGAATATTCTAAAGAAATTTCCCATAGTGAACAATCATCACCTGATAGTGATGAGGAGATGGCTCAATTAGCTATAAGATTCATGAAATTTTTCAAGAAGAAGAACTTTTTCCTAAAGCCTAACGTTAAGGGAAAATATAACCAAAATGGAAATTGGAAGAATGATTGGAAAAGAAGTGACAAGAATGATGAGATTTTCTACTATGAATGTAAGAGAAAAGGACATATCATGGCCGACTATCCAAAGCTCAAGTACAAGAGGAGATATGAGGACAAGTACAGGAAGCACAAAAAGGACATGAAAGCAACCTAGAGTGCTTTTTAGGACAGTTCAAGCGACTCAAAAACATCACATGATGAACATGAAAACAAATATAATATGTATTTTATGACAAAAATATCGTAGGTAATGCTGGACTCTATTGAACATAATTCATACTATTTTGAAGATGAGGGTGACACTGAAAATATGATTAATGAAGAAATTATTGAATACTGTAACATGCTTGAAGAAACATGCAATGAACTAAAAGGAAAATATAAATCATTGATGAAACAGTATGCTCTCACTGTGACTGTTAAATCTGAACACTCAACTGAAAAATAGAAAAATGCTCAACTACTCCAGGATAACAACAAATTAAAATTGTCTAATGAATAATTGAAGAATGAACTAGAAAATTTTACCAATGTAAAAAATACCCTTACTCAAATTTGAGGAAAACAAAATACCCCTAAATACAACACTTTAATTTTTTATCAACCTTGAAAAAGAAATCTTGGTAGAACAAATTTTGCTTATAAATCAAGGAAATATAGTTTTACTCATAGTTCTGGACACAAATCAACTAATTCAATTCATGATACACATTCTACTATTGAAACTTTTTCTGGAACAAATAGGGTTAATTTTTAAAATAATTTACATTGTTCTTATAGGAAACCTATGAGGCAGGTATGGGTTCCTAAAGCACTTATTAGTAATATTACTGGACCCAAACAATTATGGGAACCAAAATTTTTTTTTCTTTATAATTTTGTAGGAAAGCTTCTTAAACAGTTCCTGTAAAAAAATTTGGTGCTTGGACAGTGGATGTTCCAGACACATGATAGGAGTCTTATCATTCATTAATAATATAATATAAATATATGGAGTACATGTCACATTTGGTAACAATGCCAAATAAAAGATCATTGGCCTCGGCCAAATCAGTAACTCTAACTCAGTTTTAATTTGTAAAGTACTGTTTGTTGATGGATTAAAATATAATCTGCTTAGTATCTAACAATTATGTGATGATGGATTTCATGTTTGATTTGAAAATGATGCTTGAAATGTATTTAATTATAAAAATAAATTAGTATTTTCTGCATTATGCAATAAATTTTTTTACTCTGTTAACTTAGACTCCTTAGCTTCTCAAAATTCTTCATGCTTAAGTGTATTTCATAAAGAGTCTTGGATCTAGCATTGGAGACTAGAAAACTATAAAATTTAATCCCTTAGAAAGCTAACATGAAAAATTTTAGTTAAAGAATTACCCAAACTTGAGTTTCTAAAGGAAAAATTGTGTATTCCAAGTCAAAAGGGAAAACAACACAAAACTTCCTTCAAACCAAACAAAGAAGTATCAACTTCTCAACCTCTCGAACAGGTTCACATGGATTTATTTGGACCATCTAGAGTTTCTATTTTAAATGGGAAGCACTATGTTTATGTTATTGTAGATAAATTTTCTAGATATACATAGACCTTCTTTTTGGATCACAAAAGTGAAGCCAACTCTTATTTTACTATATATGCCAAATCTGTGGAAAATCTGAGTGGACTTAGAATTAAATCCTTAATAAGTGATCACAGCTGTGAGTTTGAAAATCAATAGATTGAATCATTTTTCTTATAAAATAGTTATAGTCACAATTTATTTTCCCCTAGAACACCTCAACAAAATGGAGTTGTAGAAATAAGAAATAGAACCCTGCAAGAGATTCCTAGAACAATGCTTAGTTAATATGACCTACCTAGTTATTTTTGGACTGAAGCTGTCAAAACAGCATGCTACATAATCAATAGAGTATTAATCCAACCCATTCTTAAAAGGACTCCTTATGAGTTATGGAACAATAGTAACCCCAAGGTTAAATACTTCAATATTTTTGGTTTCAATGTCTATATTCTTAATACTAAGGATAATCTTGATAAATTTGCATCCAAGAGTGATGAAGGTATATTTTTAGGATACTCCATATCCAGTAAAGTCGATAGAGTGTTAATAAAAGAACTAAATGTGTAAGAGAATCTTCCCATGTCAAATTTGATGAAATAGATCCACATGAGCCTAAAACCATTCTAGAGAACCTGAAAGATGATGTAACAAATCTGAATATTAATCCAAAATCCTCAAACCATTCTATGAAAGAAGCTGTGAAAACTTCCAGTTCTGGAAATTCCTTAGACTCATGTGATAAAGAACCTTAACCTATTGATGAACCAGAAATCACTAGTCCCTACTTTTCTAGATCTATTATAACTATTAAGAACCATCCTTTATATGTTGTTGTAGGATACCTAGACAAAGGAACTCAAATTAGAGCTTTTCTTAGAAATTAGGTTGACCATCAAGTCTTCTTGTCACAACTTGAACCTAAAAACATTAATGATTCTATCAATGTTGAATTTTGGGTTATGTATATGCAAGAAGAACTTAATCAGTTTGAAAGGAACAATGTTTGGAAACTTGTTGAAATACCTAAGGATAGATTCACCATAGGCACTAAATGAGTGTTTAAAAATAATGTAAATGAGGATGGTAAAATAGTTAGAAACAAGGCTAGATTATTGCACAAGGATATAGTCAAGAATAGTGAATTGACTATGATGAGACCTTTGCACCAGTATCTAGACTTGAAGCCATTAGAATCTTGCTTTCTTATGCTGCACATCTAAATTTCAAACTATATCAAATGGATTTTAAGAGTTCATTCTTAAATGGGTATATAGATGAGGATGTCTTTGCTAAAAAACCCCTAGTTTTTCATACCCCCATTTTCCAAATCATATTTTTAAATTATCAAAAGCATTATATGGTTTAAAATAAGTACATTGTGCTTGGTATGATCGGTTGAGTACTTTTTTTATTTCCAAAGGTTTCACAAAAGGAATAGATGATCCAACCCTTTTTATAATACGAATTTAAAATGATGTTTTAGTTGTTCAAATCTATGTAGATGAAATTATCTTTGGATCATCAAGAAATTATTTATGTTTTGGTTTTTCTAAAATGATACTAAATGAATTTGAAATGAGTTTAATGGGTGAACAAAAATTCTTTCTTGGGTTTCAAATATTTCAAATTAATGATGGTATTATTTTAACTCAAACTGAATATACTGGAGATATTTTAAAATGGTTGGGATTGGATAGCACTAAAAGTAGTGACACTCCCATGAGTACCACTTGTAAGTTGGATCTTGAGGAAGATGGAAAATCAGTTGATCAAACCACTTATAGAAGAATGATTAGAAGTTTACTGTCCATAACTGGTAGTCGACCTGACATTATGTTCAGTGTGTGTATGTGTTCTCGTTTTCAAGAAAATCCTAAGGAATCTCTTTTAAATGATGTAATGATAATTTTCAAATACCTCAAGCATACACCCAATCTAGGACTATTTTATCCTAGAGGTCAATAATTTAAATGAGTCAGTTACTCTGATGCTGACTTAGGTGGATGTAAGTCAGATAGAATAAGCACCTCTAGAACATGTCAATTTTTAGGCAAGTCACAAGTATCATGGTGTAGTAATAAAAAAATCATGTTGCATTATCTACTACAGAAGCTGAATACATAGCTACTGGAAGTTGTTATACACAGATCTTGTGGATGAAACACACATCACTAGATTATGGATATCAATTTCAGCATGTACCAATAAATTGTGACAACACAAGTGCTATTAACATCTCGAAAAATATTGTTTCACATTCTTTAACAAAGCATATTGATGTAAGACATCACTTTTTGAGAGTTCATTATCAAAAGGGTGAGATCACTTCGGAACTCATTGGTACTGAGTATCATCTTACTGATATATTTTCCAAACTATGGAATTCTGAAAGAATAGAATACATCATACATGAATTAGGCATGATAAATATTATATAATTTTATTACTATTTTATATCTTACTGTTTCATGTTTATGGTCTCACCATAAAGCTCATGTTCACTATCTCACAAGGATGTTTGTTTACTATCTCACAGAAAAGTTCATGTTCACTGTCTCACCATGATTTTTGTTTACTGTCTCACTGTAAAGTTCATCTTCACTATCTCATTGTGAATTTTCTTTACTATATCACTAGAAAGTTCATGTTCACTAGTTAACCATGAAGTTTTCTTACTATCTCACCGTAAAGTTCATGTTTACTGTCTCTCCATGAAGTTTGTTTACTATATCACCGTAATGTTCATCTTTACTATCTCACCATAAAGTTCATATTTACTATCTCACCATAAATCCCATTATGGTCTCACCATAAAGATGGTTTATGATTTTTATTTATGAATTACAAACCATATTGCGGTAATTATTCATTTCACCTCTTTATTTTTCCTACATTTATACATTTGCGACGTTTGGTATTCCAAAATGATAAAATAAAGTAAGTATCACTTTTCCATTACTCGAGTTCTCTTCTATTCACTCAATTTGTAACCCTTCTTGAATCCTTGAACCCTCTTCTCTCTCGAACCCTCAAAGAATGCCCAGGATGAAATGCCCTTCAGCATCGACTCCTGAGAAACACAGCTCAATGAAGAAGAAAATCTCACCAAAGCTAACACCCAAAGGTCCCCTAAATCCAAATCTGGTGAATCGAGTTATAGTTAATGAGAAATATATTTTCCCTAAATGGATGATGTCAAGTAAGTCTCTGGTTTTAAAATTTTTAAAAGATCAAGGCCAGTTATAATGATTTTTGAAGGAATATAGACCTATCTACCCTAATTTTGTGGCTCAGTTTTATTAGTATGTTTAGTTCTCCTTTGATTCTGAACGTGGTTATGTTGTAAAAATCTGGATAAATGGCCATAAATGTTCATTGTCTTTGAGTTTATGGGATGCATTCCATAGCATACCTCATGAATAAATCTATGAGGATTATCAGAGAGGACCTCCACCTTCTAGTGAATTCTTTGTGTTGGAAGATACTCTGAAAAGCTTAACTAGAAATGGCACCAAGAGGAGAGCAATATATTTTGAACAAGATGGTGAATCAAGACTTTTGTTTAAGTTTATACAAAATCTGATTGGCCCTAGAAAAGGTGATTTTGATGTACTAAAATATCAAGATGTGTTTCATATTCATCTTATAAAAAATGAGCATATGATCATCCTTTGTAAGTGTATCTTACACCATATATGTGAGTTGACCAAACCCACATCCAAGTCAACCTCCCTGTTTTATTCTTGGTTGATCTCATCCCTGCTTCATTCCAAAGGTATGGTTAAACCTAATTAGTAAGTAATCAAGGATTTTGAGTTCTACCTTATGAAATTCATTATCAAGAGGATGAAAATCAATTGGAATCCTTAAAAAAATGCAGGGGTGGAAGAAAATGATAGAATTTATGAAACGTTTGATCTAGTAGAACATCCCTCAAGACTGAATGTAATTTTTGATCCTAGTTTGGAACCAGATGAGGTTGTTGAGTATTCTAATGAAGAATAAGAAGAGGTTGATGTGCCTCCTAGGGAAACTGTTTCTGAAAAGAAAGATAGTCCTCTTGTTCCTCATGTCATGAGTGAAAAATAAGTCTCTGATTTTAAGAATGATCCCAATTTGGAAGATCAACCCATGGTTGAAACAGAATCTATTGTCAAAGAAACAGAGAAGAATTATGTGGAAGAACCTATAGAAGAATAATTATCTAAAATGCAAGAATATGGTCTTGAAGAACTCTTAGTGGAACAATATTTTTCTGAAGTCATTCCTTTGGCTGAGTAAATGATGGAGCTAGATTTTTAGCTGGCTGGGAATGAAATTGATGAGGAACTAACAGATGAATTTGTGGAATTAGATCAAGAACCTAAGATTCTCAGTCCTGAGAAGGATTCAACAATTTAGGGGGAGTAAACCCCGAATCTGGAATCTATTGAAGTACCAAAACCTATTGATTCAAGCCCTGTAGACACTTGGTATATGTTCTCCAGTTTTTATGATGTGGATGACTCTTAGAAAGTATTAGTAAAAGGCCTTGACCTTTCTACTATGTTCCAATTGAAATTTGTCTATAAAATTTCCCCTGAAAAGGAACCTGATCCTATATCTGTCTCCATCTATGAATCATCATCCCCACAACCATCCTTGGTGAGTAATGATGATCTGAAATATTTTGGAGCTACCCTTTTTTCTGGAGTTGAAAAACATTCGAATTCCCAACCTAATCTCGTAACACATCTAAGTGAGAAATATGCCTCAATGTTGTTGGAAAAAGTTATTTGGTATATCCAACCCAAAAGGCTTCATGAGATTCATGAAGTCAGAGTTGGAAATAGACTACATAGTGTTGAAGTGAAGGCCTTAAGAGGTATGATTGAAGAAATGTAGAAAGATATGCATTCAAGATCCGAGCCAGCTTCCCATCTGGTAGAACCTATTGTTCCTAAAACCCCACAGAATGTTGTCTCTCGGATTTAACCTCATTTAGCTACATCATCTAAAAAGTTCATAGAAAGAAACAAACAGACTGTGAATGAAATATGAGAGTGTGTTGTTAATCTTAACAATCTCACCGATGAGAATACGGGGTGCCTTCAAAAAGTGCTAAACCAACTAAAATCTCTTACCTTAGCTGTCAATGCTTATAAGGCATCTGAACAATCATCTCAACCATCCCTATACAATGATATTCTCATAACAATGGTCAAAGAAGAACTTTAGACTGTGCTTAGTGGTTTCAAAAATATTCTCTATATGATATTATCAAGAATAGTGACAGAGTTCTTGATCTAGTCCAAATCCATTCCAAAATTGCTAATGATGTTCAGAAAGAAATTACCATGAAATTGGATTTATACTTCAACCGAATTTTCTCAAAGATTGACATGACCAATAATATTAAATATATTGTAGAAAATCTGAGGATTCGTCATGTTACTCAGGCTTTCAAGACTCAAGTCCAAAAGTGCACAGAGTTCACTCGTCTGTTGGATATGTTTATGGAAAACAAGGATGACTTTGAGAAAGATATGCATCATGGTGGAGATATCATTGTGGATTTATCAAGCCTTTGAGTCCCTATAATCATGTAAAGTATACATCCATTGTTTCTCCTATAGTAGCACCTCTACGACCTGGTTTTCCTACATTCACCTCTGCCCTAGCCTCCACTTCTACGTCTGTCGGTCAGGCACTAAGTTAGATCTGGCCTCTGATCCATGATCAACAACAACATTGACCTTCTACTACACCTACTCTATCTCCCTTGGTCCTTGAAGGACATTCTTTACCTTCTCTATCAACCATCTCACTCCCTTATTCTACATCAACTTCTCCTCCTATGGCTACCTCTTCTGTTGTTGCTGATAAAGGCTAAGAGAAGACCAACCAGTGATGAAGGACAATGCTTACTCAATTTTCATGGGAATCTGGTTTAATTTGTTTTACATTTTTTAATGCCCATCTTTTTTTATCTAATACAATATGAACTTTTCTTGTCTCTTTTGTCATTCTGTTTCCTGGTACTTTTTTATAATCCCAAAAGGGGGAGAAAAATATAAGAGAAATATATGGGCAATATATATGGGAGAAATATAAGAAAATATATATAGGAGAAGAGAACACTCACTCTATTTATATTATATGCACATTCAAACTATGTTTCTAGAAAAAATATAAAAAATATATAGGATAATAGAATATTCACTCTATATATCTTATATGAACATTCTAACTATGTTGTTAGAACAAATATACACTCTAAATATACATGGTTTGTGATAATCAAAAAGGGGGAGATTGTTGGGATCATCATGTATTAATATTGTTTTAATGACCACAAATCATATTTACTCTATAAACCATGTAAAATCTATGTAATCTATCTCACATCAAATGAAAAGCTATTTAGTCAAAGTTAACCAATGATCTTAAGTACTATATACTTAGTTTGGTCACTATACTCTATCTTTTGATTCACTTTATAATGATTTCTCTGACAAATGACTAAGTTTAATTCATTTCATAAATATCTCTACTTAAGTCTAAATATGGATATTTTCCTAAGTATGAGACCACGTGACCATGAGACACCGTGAACAAGAAGACACCATGACATCCATACAATGTGTCATCTAGACACTGTGGTCAAGAAGTTAGTGTGACATCTAGACACTGTGACATCCTAAAACCATGAACAAGAAGACACCATGACATCCAGACACGGTGACACCTAGACACTGTGAACAAGCATACACCGTGACATCGAGACACCATGATATCAAGTCATAGTAACCATTCTAGACATCGTGTGAAGGAGACACGATTTCCATGACATAGTGTGACACTTTTTCTTAATATGTTTTGTCATCGTTGAATTTAATATCTAACGGTCATATTTGAATATTTTAATGCAATGAAATTATCAATATTGCTTTTATAGAAAAGTACCTGGTACGAGGTGCAGGATACATGAAACTAGTAGGATCAAACACATGCACTCCAAGATAAAAGATTAATGCACCCAGAAACAAAGGGGGGAATGTGTGGCACGATACTAAAAACTAGATCATGCTAGTAGCTGTGAGCACTACAACGAAGAATACACTTTTATAATTCTTGAAGAATGAATTACCTCATTCAACTTGATGCTACTGAAGAACACACGATGCATATTGGAATCTAGAGAAAATATTCACACTGGAAAACATCATGAAGAACACAAGCCAGATCTGTCTCACCAACGACACTCTGTTTTCCATACGAGGACTTGAGTTCTAAATCTGCTTCATCTCAAGAAGCCTAGAGGTTAAAATACTAACACTCAGATCACTTCTATACTGATCCCAATATTTATACTTTGTTGTGTATCATTTTATTAATTTTTGAGTAGAGTGTGTATCTGTATTAAAACACACTCTGTCTCCTGAATTAGACTGAAGGATACAATATATCCATACTCAAACATCCTTTTTACTCATGTTTATACCTAGGGATAAGTGTGGAAGAGGTCCCTGTGTGGCCTCGTTGTTTTTAACCACGAAGAACTGTGGAGGAAGACCTTGTGGGGCCTGGACAGTCCTATGTACTGTTGTTAACCCCGATCCAGGGTGTGGATCAAGTTTATTTATATAAACTTCTTAGTGGAAGGTGATCACCAGGTGGAGTGGATTAGATCTCAGTTTGAGAAAGAAATACTTGTTTCGTATCTACTATGATGCTTAATTTAGTCTTATCTATTTTACTTCTTTGCTATATAATTCAGAAACCACTAAATTCACTTTGATAGTTACTCTTGGAAATAATTCATAATTGTCTTGTCTTATTATAATAGATTCAAAATCAATCTCAATATCTTATATTATGATTACTAAGAACTAATCAATATTTTATGAATTTATTTAAACAATCAAAATTTTATAACGGTATAACCTTGATTAACTGGGCTGTATTTAACCTTTAGGGGAAACCTTTTAGAAATACAACTTAATCAAAATTATTTATATATACTCAATTCACCCCCCTCTTGAGTAATCTACTCTGACCAAAAAATACAACTCACCTTGCAAAATTATTACAGAGGAACCATAAATAAGAATAATCAACATGGAAACTGAAGGATACAATGAGTTGGAAGTACCCTCACTTATTCTCAGTCGAGAAAATGTATTGAAATTTCATGGATTGAATTCCTTTAATGGGGGAATAATGTAATGACCTGAAAAATGTACTTCTTTAAATAAAGGAATTGATGACTCTCAATAAATTTTTCTGTTATGTTTTAGTATATAATCGCATAAATATCCTTTTTCATTCCGTAATTACTATTAATGAAATGATATCCATTATTACTATATGTGTAAGAACCTTTTTAAAATAAGTAGTGACCGATTAAGTATAACACTTGAAACCAGCATAATTTTAATTCATTATTTGATAATGTCATATTTGGTGTAAAAATGTCAATATATTACCAAATATTACAATGAGAAAACAAATATACAGTAAGTAAAGTGAAATAAAAAAAACATGGTCTCCTCAATTCTATTGAACCCTCACACCAAAAAACATCACTATAATTAAGGAATTGAGAGTTAGTAAAACAAGTTCCCTGATAGTTATCCAATACATTACGTATATAATAAATCTTCATATATGATATGTTTTATAATACCTTAGTGAATACCCTTGGTAATTATTAATTATGAAACCATGGTGATATCATTCTGAATTTATAAATTTTATGTTACAGAAAAATTTCCATTTTATAAAACATGGTGTTTATATTATATTGTGGATTGTGTTCATATGATCATGTATTATTGATATGCCTCTTGGAAACATGCTGAGTATCTCCTTTTTTTATTTCCCTATCGGGATTTACTATCACCCCTTTCCTTGAGGTATGTCCCTGGGATATTAGATGATATAAAAGTAAGATAAAGAGAACATAGGAAGAAGTATTTCAAGAATATTATAAGAATGATTGTGTTTTTTATGTCCTTGTATTATGAACTAAATTTTCAAGACACTACACCTCAAAATATCATTTTTATTTTTAAATGTTGTAAAACACAATGAATGGTTTATAAAATAAAAAAGTGTGTCACCCTAATCAAAAAATGTATAAATCAAATAAAACCGTGTAGATAAAGATTATATCCAAAATGGATGCGCTCAACCTCTTCTATCCATGGGATTTATATGATCCTTGCATAATAATATTAAATGATAAATCAATTCAAACTAAATGGAATAATTCCACTTTTATACCCAATCAACATCCTTCACACCATCAATAATAAATTTCATATAACTCCCTTGTGTCAGCAATAAATAAATTAAGTGTTCGTATTTGTTCCAATCATTTCAACCACACAAAATCTCAATAGTCCAAATCAATGAAAATACATCAACTACACCATTTAATGAAACCAAAATTAGTTTTTTTACTATGTTAGACATGATAGAAATTCTCAAAAGGACTGTAAAATGAAACATTATTTATAAACATGAAAAAGTTTTCATGAAACCAAGACATTTAAAAATTGAAAAATCAACAACAAAAACCATAAAGTTTTTCAAGACTAATGAAATACTCATAAATCATTCTTTAATACAAAGTACCAACAAAATCCATTAAAATTAACAACAATTAGTTTTTATGAATACAATGCTATATTTAAATCATTAAATTTTATTAGAAATTTAATGTTTTACAATTATTTTAGGGAAAAAATTCAAAATAGCCCAACCCTGTTTTAAAAAAGTTGTCTAAATATCATTAAAAATAAATAAAATCATTACTAAACATCATTGGAAAAGTACAAAAATACTACATAATATTATTTTAAAAATTAAAATAAAAAACAATAAATTCTTATGATGAGTGAAAATAACAACTACATACTCAAAAATAATAGGCAATGAAAAAATAAAAAAAATAGAATAGAATTTAAAATGATTGAAACATCTCAAATTTACCGATATATAGTTCAATTTTTCTCTTTTTCAAAATAGATTTCTTATATCTATTAAATTAATGATTAATTATGGTATAAAAAATAAAGTAAACTTGTTCTTTTTCATATTAGCTGGTGACGAATTCTTTTATTTTTTAGAAGCTAATATAATTTTTTTTATAAACTATAATTAATTAGTTTGATTTTTAACTAAATTTCCACTTTTTACATATGAGTATTTGTTCTTTAAGGCATTTTATAAACATGGTTATTCGATTTATATCTCAAACTAATAGAATTATTATGATAAAATTGTGATACTTTATACCTTTCTCCTTGTGAAAATGGTAGTATATTTTTGTTTTTGAATAGGAATAATTAGAACGTAATAAAGAAAATAATAGAACCATGAAATATATCCCTTCTTTGGGTGCACATAAAGTCATTATCATGATCCATAACTAGTAATATATCATTTTCATTGAATATATATTTATTTTTTTGATTGATTGATTTTGAAATTTCTTAAAGAAATGAGATTTGAACATTGATGGTTATGCTTCTTGATCAAATTTTTTTTTGTCCAGTAGACAAACAAATATGGAAGAATTGTGAAATAGGAATCATTAGAAAAATGCTTAAGGATATTTTTAATTTTTAATTTTATTATATTTATTAAATTCTAGACATTGATGGTTTAATTAATTCCAAGTGTGTGAATTCTTGGACCTAGATGCAACATAATAAGTGCCTCAATCCCAGTGGACCAAATGGACTCAGGCGTATCTCCCCCAATACAATAGGTTGCAGACTACTATCTAGTGTAACATTTTGAGTTTTTAAAAGGAAACACAATGTTAGATAGCGTAAATGATACACCACATCGAGCTTAAAGGAACAATTAAATATAATTATTTAGTAAAGTAGTTATCTCATAGCCATTAGAATGGATATAATGAAAAGTGTTAACTATATTTCAAAAATATGGATTACAAATTTTTATATAATGATTCATTGGTTTCGAAATTAACTTTAAATGAAACAAAAAACTTATCGAATATAATTGATGGATTTTTTATAAAAAATTATTTAAATGTGAATAATTGAATTTATAAAATAATAAAATAACAATTTTTGGATTATATTAATGAAATATTAATTCAATATAATGTTTAAAATTCATATTAAGTGTTTTCTGGACATTATATAAGAACAAATACAGTTTTATGGATAAAATGAGCATTTTTATAAAAATACTGTTTTACCGCCATTTGATGGAGAACTGATTATAAATATTTTTTTAACCCATTTATATGTCACATTTTGAAAAAAAAGTATTCCGTGTAATTGGAAAAAAATTATTTAGGGTAAATATTTTGTCTTTTTTATTATTAAATTCATATTTTAATGAATAGTGGAAAATACTCTAATTTTAATTCAAACTTCCTTTTCATCTAATTTATTTATAGTGTTATATTATCTTTTAACATAGTTTTAAGGTATCATTAGATGATGTTTTTATCATTTAACCCAATGTAGTTAATTTTATGTTTTTCCAAATAAAAATTAAATAGAAAAACTATGTGAACTTTTGAACATTGTACTTAAAAGCTCATTTTATTCTTTCGTCAATGAGATTAATTTTTAATTAATTTATTCCAATTATATGTTTTTAATTTGGAAAATTTGATTCCATATTTTGAATATGACGTTCTAAATTATGTAAATATTTCTTTTTTGACATAATGTATAGTATCTTTTGTAATTATCTTTATTGGAAGAGTTAAAGGTTAACCAGGTAATTAAAGGTTAAAATAATATTATAATAATATAAAGCAACCCTAAAACATGTCATAATTTAATTGGATTAGTTTATTCCGACCACTATCATCATTGGGTCTAATTTAGGAGTACTTGGAGCCACTTGGATGACATTAATACATTTATATTATTATATTCTATGAATACAAATTTTTGTTACACTTTTGTTTTTAAAAAGTAAAGTATTTTAATATGGAGTTATATTGTGGATAACATTAGATATAAATATTATTTATAAGTATAAAAATATTACCTATAGTATGGAAGTTTATTTATAATTTTTTTGAATGAAATAATGAAATTTAATTGAAACAAAAAAGATGATGTAGAAATAAATTTATTAAATAAAGAATCAAATAAATGATATTAATAATTTTAAAAATAAAAAAATGTGATATATTT
Source organism: Viscum album (assembly GCA_963277665.1). Lineage (NCBI taxonomy): Eukaryota > Viridiplantae > Streptophyta > Magnoliopsida > Santalales > Viscaceae > Viscum > Viscum album. The sequence goes on from OY728157.1 coordinate 1,102,664,651, forward strand.
GATGAAATAAAAAAATTATAGATGACTATTACTTGTTTTGATTTAATTAATGTAGGTTTCTTGAAGGAATCAAGTTTTTGTGATTTTTTAAAAAAAATCAAGTGATGAATAGTGTCAAAATTGACATAAATCATAACTTAAAATGTAAAATATTTAATTAAATTATATAAAGTTTCTAAAAATATAATATTCAGCCAAAAAGATTATATAATTCTAAAAATATCATTATTGAGTCATTCATTGTACTTTTGACATGATTTGATGATTATTTTATCCCTCGAAGTGTAAATTACTTAATAAAATGGCAAGATTTAAAAGGGGTTAAAACAAGAAGATAAGGAATAAAAAATATAAAAAAAATTCTAGTATTAATTATATTATTATTATTATACCCAACATCATCCTATAATTTAAATAAATCATTTTCGGTCCATTTTTAATCAAAATTGAATTTATAGTAATTTAATAAATTTAATAATTCAAAGGATGCCCCTCCACTCCCATTCAAAAAGGAACTCATTCCTCTCTATCACTCACACTTCCTCATCCTTTTGGTTTAACCAATATTAAAAACAAACTTCATTGAATCCAATACCACATTATTGAGGCCTTATTTTAGGAATAAAACCCTTTTTAGAGGTGGTAAGTTGTTAAGAAATGTGATCATCCGAAGGAAAGGTGATGTTTTTATTTGGGTGTTTCTATTTTATTTATTCTTCCACTACCTTAAAATATTATTCACTAATGATTAAATAAAATGGAATTTTTCTCCAATATACTTATATGTTATTATTCTAATATCTTAACTTAAATCCATCCCCACTTCCTTTAAAAGGTAACAGAATTAATCCTTCATTCGTACATGTGAACTATCAGCTCCACAAACCAACATAATTCATTTTACAAAACCATATCTCAAGACTGGTCATAATGATGGAATTTATTTCTTTATATAATTTTAAGGACATATTATAATTATAATCAATTAATATATCTATTATTTTCTTACTTTACATGCACATAAAAATGATACCAGTGTTCGTGCATACGTGTGAGCTATCACCTCTACAGAGCCATGTGAATCATTTTTACTGACCACATCACTTTTATGATATACATAAGTCTATTTAAATTATTATTATTATTTAAATTATATTATGATAAAAATGGAGGGTTAAAATAAAATTTATCTTAAATCCATAATGGTCGATGAAAAATGGAAATGTTACTCTTGCATGCGTATGGCCTATCGTCTCCATGATTATAACATCGTTCATTTTTAAAACCATAAAAAAATGTTTTGATTTAAAAAGTATAATTGATGTATAAAAGTTATTATTATTTCATTAATTTTATTTTTATTATTATCTAGTGCTGACCCAAGGACTATTGACATCAATCCAAGTTCATTTTCGACTCAAGTACCGAATAATGACAAAACATCAGATATGAACTTAAAATTTATGAAATTATTATAACATGGTAACAAGTGAGATAAAAGGAATAATAAACTTTAAAAAGGTTCTAAAAAATTATAAATTACACTATTTTTATTATTCATTAATATAAATATTGTATGTGATGATTTGGACTCAAGGTAACAGACATCGTCACAATCTCTTTTCATTGAGACGATTCTTGCTAATATGACCATGTATTATTTTATAAGATTTATATACAGACAATACCAAATTTAGTAGACATATTTTATATATAATAATGTTATTTAACCTTTTGGTAAATTTATTAATTGACTTAGATTAAGATTTATATGTTCAAAGTGGTATGTGACACCTTGAAAATTTAGCTATTTAATTATAAAATATTTTTCATCATGGTATTAATTTACATATTTATTTAAATGGATACAAAATAATTATACAAGACCTTTTATATCTATATATAATTTCATTCAATGTTCTCATAACTAATTTTTTTATATGAAGAATTCTAATTTCATTATAAAAGGAAAAAAGTAATGCTTTTTTAATTTATGCAGAGGAAATGAATTCTCTACCACCATAACTGTTATTTAATAATGTGATTCTTATATAAGACCTGATTATTTTAAAATTAAAATAAATCCCTTATTATCTTTTTTGGTTTTTTTTTGAAAATATTTTTGAAAGTGGATTGACTATTTAAATATCTTGAAATCATTTCTTGTGATTGAAAATAATTTTTTTTGAGTTAAATGATGATAATTGTAATCTTTAATGTGTTCTAATTATATAATGGTACTTCAAATTTTGATGGGTGGTTATGTGATAAACCAAGTATGGGTGGATCCATGATATATTGAGGGTGTTTAAGCCCATGATATCTCTCCAATGCCTTGATTAATGAGATAGAATTAAGCAATAATGTTTCTCCTAATAGATTTAGGGAATATACTATGATGGGTGGAGTTGTGGGCATAACCACCAACAATTAATCACATATTTGGAAAGTTAAAAACCATATGGTTCTAATGATATAATCATGGAATGTAAATTCAATAAATGGAACCCGATGAAATTTTTTGGCCCCACATGATAATAATAAAATCAAAAAACATGCGGGATGAGTTATAGACCACCCACCTTAGGCTCTTCGGACTCTCCTCATTTAGTATAGTCAATTGGTTTGGATTAGATCAGAGTAGATATTTGAAAATATGAAAAACACTCACACCTAAAAAACTAGTTTGATAGTAAGAGAGATGAATAATGACTCCAAAGGACTTGATTACTAATCGTTATGAATCTAACATGATGAACAGAAGCTCGATCAGATCTCAAATGAATGAGATCTTCCATCCCATCCTTAGGCCTCCTAGAGCTCCAAAATGAGAGAAAAATATGTTAATCTTGTAGGAATTCATATTACGAGGAAGGAGGAGCCTTAAATAGATCATTAAACACAATATAGTAAAATTACCCACAATTTTACCCATGCACAATTTGTCTACATAGTTTGAGAAACCTTGTGCAAACCATGCACGTGTTCAAGGGGAAGAGGGGAACTAGCATTATTAGGCCTCGCATTTAGGGAAACCATGCGGTAAATATCAATCCAAAATGTAACCTCCCACACAGTTTTATCTAACCATGGGGCCTTCCCGCAATTTTTACTACAAATAATGCACTATGCCTATTTTTTCCAAAAAGATGTGTTGTGGGATCTTAAAATGCCTCGAACACCACCAAAACCTTCACTAAATCACTTGGAATTCATATTTGGTCCAAAATAATGAACATGCCCGAAATTTAAAGGATCTATAATTGAGTGAACAATCATGTTCTTATAGTCTTCCCCCTTATAAGAATGCATCCCTAAGTTCACCTTCCAAGGGAGAAGGAACATTGTCTGAGAAAAATTCTAGCCACTGGCCTTGTGTGTCAGCCTCCCACTACCAATTCGCATCTTATACACGACCATGATACAATGTCACCCATACTAGAGGGACAGACTAGCCTCAGAGAGCCTTCATTCTCGGTTCAACGATATATACTAGATACTCCTCAAAGGTAGAATCAGAATCTAACTCAATTTCCTCAGGATAAATGGTTTGAGATGGGTCAGCATGATATTGGAGATGTTGTGAAGCAAGGATGACACTGTTCATGGATTGGTACCCCTGAGGTTGTAGAAACTGACTGGCTACTGGGCCAACTCTCTCTATGATCTCAAATGGCCATACATAATGAGGTGATAGCTTCCCTTTCTTGTTCAACCATTTATGTCATAGCTTGGGTGATAGTCAAAGTAAAACATGATCCTTGACCTTAAACTCTATAGGTAATAGGTGGCGATCAACATACTATTTCTATCTACACTGAGCAGTAGTTATATGCTTTCTGATCAACTGAACCTACTCTAAATTCTCCTGAATGTGATGAGGACCTAGTTGGGATGCCTCACCTACCTCAATCTAGCACAAAGGTGAATGCCACAGCCAACAATATAAGGCTTCAAAAGGAGCCATCTGAATCATCTCTTGGAAATTATTATTTTCAGAAAACTCAATGAGAGGGATATGATTCTCCCAAGAGCAATTGAAATCAAGGAGACATTCTCAGAGAATGTCTTGTAAAACCTATATTGTCCGTTATGATTTTCCATCAGTTTAAGGGTGGAATTTTGAGCTTATAAGAACCATTATTCCTATATCCTTCTGTAATTCCACTTAGAACCGTGTGACGTTAAATGACAATCCCTATCTAAAACGAGAGTACATGGAACCCCATGTAGTCATATGATCCCACAAATATACAATATTCCCATATCATCAATTGAAGAAGTATCTTGGGTACTAATAATGTTGGCAAATTTTGTCATTATGTCAATAAAAAACCATACAGTGTCACTACCTCTTGGTGACATGGGTAAACCGACTATAAAGTCCATAGAAACATCTTCCCATTTCCATTTCAGGACAAAATGTGGTTGTATCAATCCCATGGGTATATGGTGCTCCACCATTACCTACTAACAGGTGGTATACCTAGTGATAAAGCCTATTATCTGACATTTCATCACAGGCCACCAATACTAGAATCGCATGTCACGATACATCTTCCAGATGAATGGATAAACTACCAACTCAGAGTCGTGGGACTATTTTAGAAACACCTCTCTAAAATTTGCAGGGACCCAGATATATCCATGAATACGCAAGATGTCATCTCTGTCTACAGACCAATCTGAAGGTGGGTTATCTTTTGACAAACTGTCATGGAGTACCAAGCCTTCAGGATCGGAAAATTGTCTACCCTTCACCTTCTCAAGGAGATAAGAGGTAACTTTCAAGGATGAGAGTTAAGACTACACATGACTATAATGAAACTCAATATGTAGCTTAAAGAATAGGGGTATCAATTTTTATTCATCACTAGTTTCACGTAATTCATGTTCTTGAGTTTTCCTACTCAGGGCATCTGCAACCACATTTCCCTTCGCCAGCATATAAACTAGATCAAAATAAATGTTTTGTAGATATTCAATCGATATTCCATGTTTGAGCTTCATGTTCCACTGAGTAAAGTTATATTTGATTCTCTTGTGGTTCTTTTACACCACAAAGCACTCACCCAAAAGATAGTGTCTAAAAAAATATAAGTCATGAACAACTTCTGCTAGCTCAAGGTTATGTGTTGGGTGGTTTTCTTGTAAGGTCTCAACTGTTGAGATCCGTACACAATGAATATATACTCTTGAATCAACATTCCTCCTAGAATGATGTTTGATGCATCATAGAATATGGTATAACATCTTCTTCACTCAAGAATAATTATAATATGTGTCGATACCAGCATCCCTTTCATCTCTTAAAATTCTTTCTCACAGGCTTATGACCACTGGAACTTAACACCCTTCTTGGTAAGGCTAGAGGGAGGTGAAGAAATACGTGATAAATCTTGTTTTAAATGTCTGTACTATCTAGCTATACTGAAGAAACTCCTTATATCAAACATTTTCTTGGGATGCTCCCAAGAAACTACACCAATATCTTTTAAAGGTTCAATAGAGACTCTTCGATATGATATGACCCAAAAAGTGAACTTTTTCAATCCAAAAGTGGCACATAGAAAGCTTGGAATAAAGATGATACTCTCTCAGTGTACTCAAAATGATCTCATAGTATTTAGCATGATCATTATCAGTATGATAATACACCAAGATGTCATCCACAAAGACCATGACAAAAGCATCAATATAGGGATTGAAAACACTATTCATAAGGGCCATTAGACTAGTAGGCACATTTGTAAGAACAAAAGGAATAAAAAGGTACTCATAGAGACCATACCTACTATGAAAAGCTATACTCGGTATATCTGATTTCCAAACTAGCACCTAATGATAACCCAATCTCAGGTTGATCATAGAGAAGACCGTAGATCCTCAATGCTGGTCGAAGAGACCATCTATTTGTGATAGTGTATATCAGTTCCTGACCATAAGCTAGTTCATCCTTCTGTAATCTACACATAGATATAATATTCCATTCCCTTTATTGGAAAAAAACATGGGTGAACCCCAAGAGGATGTGTTGAAATGTATAAATCCTTTGGCCTCTAAATCCTATAACTTTATCTTGAGCTCCTTAAGCTCTGTAGTTTCTATCCTGTATGGAGGAATGGACACTAGAGTTTCTCCATGAACACGATCAATTGTACACTCTACCTCTATATCAGGACGTAAGACAGAAAAATAAAAGGGAAAGACATCCATGAAATGATTCACTACTAGAGGGAATCATCTTGATGTAAACCAGAATCCCCCATGAAGATATTTTCAATATGGCTGGTCACTCCACCCAATCCATTATTCTCAAAGCCAGCTCTACCATCAAGGACATACACCTCACCCTTTTGTAAATAATTTTTTCTCTCTGGTGATGTAAATGATACCCTGTGATGATAGAAGTCTAAAAAAGCATGATATTGGACCAACCATTATGTCCTTAGAATAACATAGAAGACCATCATCTCAAGAACAAATATGATCCATATGAAAGGGTAACTTCCTACCTCATTGGGGTGGTCCCTACATTGGCATATTACCTCTATTTTTAGCATAAAAAGTCTATCTATAGTCCTTACACGATAGAAATATTATATCTCTAGATAGAGAAATTCCATGATAGATAAAAATATTAAATAGTTTGAATCACCTTTATCAAATAATGAAGATACTATCATAGATGTCACAAGAATATTACCCCATACTACAGATGGTCTTATAGCCTGATCCTCAGGTATCAGATGTAGTACATGCAGCAAGCTTGATCTATTACCATATGCAATAGCTGTACTACCACAATCAAAAATTATTTGTCGGAAGTGCTAGTGATCAGGGGTTTTTCTACAGTGGAAACATCCTCCTCCTCATCTACTCTTTCTTGTGCTAATCCAACTCTTTGCCTGACATGGCACAAAAGAACCTTCTCCTGAAGGTGGATTGGGCATAGATCCTTTTCCACTCTAATCAATTAGAATTTTTTTTTGAAACACTAAAGATTCCCTATACAGCCACAGGAGAGGACCTCCATTGGGTATCTATCACAATGAGGCTTCAGGTGCCCCTACCATCAAAACTGATGACAGACTATAGAGTTTTCAGAACCGGTACTCTGGTTATCACTGTCTGTAAAAGAAACCTTGAGGGGACGTTTCCTGCAACCAGGAGAACTACTAGCCTATCATGGCACTAATCCTCTATACCCATTATTATTTAAATCCCTCAGGTTACACACTATGATAAGAGGTTTATTGAATATTATATAAAAGGTTGGTAGGTGAAATATGTTCACCTTCATACAGATGGCATACTAATCCCATTCACAAATCGCATAGCAGGTGAAAGTTCACCACCAACTAGAATCAGTGCAAAGTTCTGAAACTACCTGAAATGTGCTAAATATTCCATAACTGACATAGAACCCTACTCTAGGGGCATAAAATATTTGGAAAGAATTGATCATATAAGGTAATCAAGAAATTAACTCATAATAGGACCTGATGATGACCAGCCTAGGTAATCAAATTCTACCAAATCTCGGATTAATCTCAAATAATTTATGTAGAATGCCTGACCCTTTACTCTGGAGGAATTTCTATATGTTCAATGATAGATAGGGTGGCTTCAATCTACGACTCCGCAGCCTGTGGACTGCTATCCCCTAAGAATGTAGTGTGATGATGTTGCTAGAACTCATGAGTCGGATCCTCCATCGTAGGTTCAACTCGTGGAGCACTATGCGTGGAATGCATCAGATGTAGGAAACTATCATGAACTTGGGTATCAGTGCCAAGATTAGGTATAGTTGGTAGTTCCTCATGTGTCACTCCTTGAGCTAAGACATACGGCTTAGGGAATACCATGCTTGGAGCATGATCGTTTCCACCTTCCTACCATACGATACGAGCACATTGTGGTGACATTGTTCTAAAAATTTCAATTACACACCTCAATATATTTTTTGAGAAGAGAGATAAAATCAATAATGAAATATTATTGTAAGAAAACTCACTGCCCAAGGAATACTACCAAAAACTACCTACTTTGATGGCCAAGTATAGGTATGTTCTCATGTATAAGTTTCATTTCATATTAAATTGAATTACCAGGTTCCCTCAATTACCTTTAATAAACAAGATAAGGTGTTATAAGTATCTATAACCAATTAATTTTATATGTAATTTTTTACATTATAATGGATAGTCATTACCATTGAATCAGTGCCCAAACACCTTGTCAATGAAAATGACACCCATTTATCTATATCGTAATGTCCTGACTCATTAAATTACTCATCCCAACCAAAGTGGGCCCATACATCTCATCAATTGAGATATTAATTCACTAAATCGAAACCAAGAGTAATGCAAGAATAACTTAACTATCATAGAATCACTCAGGATTTATAGGCATATCAAGTAATTCAATGTAGTAAGATGTTCCTAATATGATGCATGTAACAATACACATTTCCCTCATATCTTTGGGCCATGGATGAAATGAAATCCTCAATAAGAATAATAATTAACAACCCCACATAGCATTTTCATTACCCAATAGTGAAATAATATTTACTGTAATAGGAAAAAGCATAACAATGATTATAATTCAAAAAACATGGTGTTTACCCTGAACATGGGTTCGTGATTCCTAGGCATAGAATATTACCAAGTCCTAAGTGCTCCTATGTACTTGACTAATTTATACAAATAGTAAATAAATAATGTAAATCCTAGGATATAAATTTGTGATGTCCCAGAACCGAATTCCACTTAATAGGTTCACCAAGACTGGTGGTCCACATGGCCTCAATCTCTTCTCCCCAAATGCCAGAGGCTACTGACTAGTAGTGAGGGCCTAGGGTGTGTCTCTGGGGAGACTATTCCATCCTTACCAGAGTGTATCACAGTTGATAAATATAATCAGAGGTAAATATTGGACGCAATACAGAAAAACAGATGGTACCTTGATTATATAAAAAGATAACAATAATTTAATTAACTAAAATAACTGATGATGATATGTCATGTCACTAAAAACTGGAAAACATGTATAGAGGACAGTTGGAAGAACATTTTCCACATAAGTATAAAAGAAAAAAAAATACTCTCCCAAGCATCCCAATCTCTAGATTGTTTATCTTCTATCAAGATACCTCTTAAACAGAAAGCAATCAAGATTTTGAAGTTGTATGCTCCCATTTATGAGCACTTTCATTATTGTAATCTACCCCGGATACCAAACGGTTCTTAGAGAGGGTGGGAGATAAATATCAGTGGGTTACCACCAACATTGTCTATAACATCTAGATCATTTAATGGAATGTAACAGTGTGAATGCATGCATATATAATGTAAGGTAGTACAATGTTACAAAATACACATGTACCTTCTTCATCCCTCAACTGGTGTTTGAACATATTACCATGTAATTATTTGATTATACCAATTTATAAATAATTAACACATTAAAATATGGTGAAGGTTCCATGATATAACAAGGAAACCATAATTGATAGTTAATAAGAAGTGGTTCTGTGGTCTTTACTATGGAAACCTTGACCTCAAGGGTCTCTGACTCAATAGTAACTCTTGTCTAGCTATGGGTAAGAGTGTAATAAAAGGTTCACCATCTAAGGCAATCCACAGTAGGATGCCTACCAAATCCATGGTGATCATATAAAGTAAGATGGGGAAATGTAGTGATTCAGCCCTATGGCCTCTAACAATGGAACCTACTTATCAATATTGGATCCAAGGAGTGCATCCATGAAATCCTTTAATACTATGTGAGGGATCTTATGGTGTCATACCAAGCAACCATGAATGGGAAAATATCATGATCTAGGAGGGTCTTGACCTATTAAAGCTACATCCCTGAATCAGAATGGGGTCCCCAAGTGCTCGAGGGATTCCTGATAAAATTCCAAGGCAAACATGGGTTAGGAAACTCCTGTTTAATAATGAAGTCATATACTATTTCAATTGGTTCAAGCCTCACCTTTCAACAGTGTGACCATGAACAGTAGAATCCAACATTTATTAAATCTGTTTAAGGATCAAACTATGTATTCCATACCTGGATAAGCTGACCAGTAACCGTGTAAACTGTATACAACATGGCATGTGTCCCACTGGACACACCGTGTACTCTGAAATTTATGAAGTACACCTCACATGTTGAGTTCCTACTATTGTACATCATATAATAAACTGAGGGATGTACATAATGTATAGTAAGAACAACACATTGTGTACTATACCAAATTACAAATAATTAAAACTTTAATGTTTGTGTAATGTTTATAATTATATATCATGTAGATTCGAACATGTGTTCACCGTGTAACCTCCAAGGTTATGGATGATAATATCAATGATATTCATAAAAAGCATTAAGGTAAAAGGATTGATTAATTAAGGATAATAATTAATTGATTCGAGGGTGATTTATCTTAATATGAATGATAAAATGATAAAATTATGGTTTTATTAAAGGTGTAATTTTTTCATGTATGTGGATGATCCTGATCTAGACTAGACATTTGAATGTGATTGGATTCCTTTTAATTTGTTTTAAATTAAATTGTTGGCATGTCTTCAATCTCTCCTCATCAATTTGTAGGGTCTTCATTCCCATGGTTTCTTTTATGTAAATACCCTTTACCCCTCACCTGTGTGTGAGTTAAAAAGAATATGTAATCAGTGGATCTTCTAAGATTATGTTGGAGGATTAAGTTAGGGGTCTAAGAGAAACTAATCCATGGATATACAAAGGTGGATAGGTGGAAATCTATAGACATGAACCATAAATGGATCATGGTGCTCTTCCCCTAGGTCAGTAGTTATTTTATCAACCTCTAGATAATCTAATCATTAGAATAGCTCATGATCATGCCTTTAGTTTTTTTTGATTTTTATCAGTTGAATGATTTTTCATTATGGATATATTATCGCTACTACATAATTAATGAATTAACAAGTATGATAGATGGAACTAAAATAAACCAGTCTTATGAATAAATATTATCAAGACATGGTTAATCATGTATGTAAGTTCCAATTAATATTAACAAGTATGTGATAAAGATAATAAGGTAGTTTAGGAATAAGAGATAAATATCCCCCAATAAATTATTAAGATAGACTAAGCCTTCTGTTACTTGTTTAAGGTAATGAATCAATAAAATTTGTGTTTAACCAACCCTTGTTGGGACACTTACTTTTACACATGTAGCTATTATGAATTTTTCGGGTTGACTTAACCATTTTACATCAATAAGAATATCCTTCGCTATACTTGGTGTAAATTTGGATGCAAGTGTTAAGGAAATGCAAGTTAGGATTTCAGGATAGGTTAGTCCACTCAATGGATCAAGGAGTTGAAAGCCCACAATTTGCAATGACTTTCCCACCTAAATAACTTCAAATAGCTTTCCGAACCTTGTTGGGGTTATGCATAGAGGAATATGGATCCTTTACTCTAGAATTTCCTAGAAACATGACATTCCATTTTCAATTGTGAGGGCCATTGGGACATGATAAAATAGTGGGAGGCATAATAAAATTAATTTATTATTTCTCAAAAAAATTAATCAAGAAAGTAATAATTATGTTTTCATTTAATCGTAGAATAAAAATGACAAGCTCGTCAACCACACTATCCCTACGATCAATAAATGATAAAAACAACATCGTCACCTGTAGAAACTACCAGGAATGGTTTATACGCCTTTTGGTCATTCTAATCTATGAATGAAAATATTATGTGTTGGATACCACATTACCTAACCTGAATTCTCAATAAGATAGTGTTGAAGATTTACAAGTCTATGAGAAACATATGAACGACATGGTCGATGTTCAATGTTTGATGTTATCATAAATTTCATGTTAACTCATGAAGACTCATGAAAACATGGATGCCAATAGCTTTCTTGAGCACCTCTGTGGTCCTTACCAAGAGAGACAAAGACAAGAATGGTTTGAGATCTCCAATTCTCTCTTTCAGAGTAATCCTAGAGCGGGTTCCTCATATGGTCCTTACGTAGTCATAACCATTGGATATATTGAGTGCATGGAGTTTCTTGGGTTTAAACTCCCTGAATAATGGGGTATCAGTCTCATTCTCACATCACTCCCTCAGTGATTATTTAGTTTTGATATGAATTTTAATATGAAATACATTTAGAAGTTTCTACCCGAACTTCTTATCCTCATTCGGAAAGTGGGAAAAATACATGAAGCATGAAAATACTTATGTACTTATGCTGAATAAGAGGAAAGGAAAGGCAGTGTGATTTAACCATAAATATTCTTAAAGCCATTTCAAGAAAAGGAAGACCAAAGGGGGAAGGGAACAAGAAGTTATTTTATTTTCCTGTGGCTAGAAGTTCCACTGGAAGAAAAACTACACCCAGTTAAAGAAGCAATTGGAAGATTCAGGTACATTTATTACTGAGTGAAATTTATCAATTTCTACAAATTGGGTATTAGATACATCTTTTGGTGCTCACATATGTATCCAAATACAATAACAAAGTAGATTCAAGAAAATTGACCAAGGGGGGTAGATCTACGATCATCCAATGGAGATATATTTGTTGTAGTAGTTGTCAGGGACTACCACCTTAGGTTTCTAACTAGAATGATCTTGTTATTAAAAGTATGTTATTATGTGCCATCTATCACCAAAAACATAATTTTTTTCATATAGAATAGATATAGATTGATTTATTTTCATGTTCAAAAATAAATGTTTCGTATTTTAAAAAGATAGCATTTGTTTGGGTAAGGCACATTAATATAACAGTCTTTACGTGTTTTATTACACAAACCATGTAATGGAAATCGATAATAAATTTTATTCACATGAATCATACCATACCCAACTATTGAATCACTGGCTAGGTCATTTAAATGAGAAATTATTGACAATGTTACATCAACATGGATATTTATATTCTTTCAAACTAAAACCAATTGGTGTATATCACACTTTTTAAAAGGATATATAACCAAATATCCATTTAGTGGGAAAGGGGAAAGGTCCAAAGAGATTCATCAATTGGTTCATACCAATGTGTGTGGACCATTCCCAATTGAATTAAAGGATTAGTAATCACACTTCATAACTTTTACTAATTATTTTAGTAGATATGGATTTATCTACATAACGAGGTATAAGTCAAATTCTTTTGATATGTATATGGAATACAAAATTGAAGTAGATAACCATATTGGTAAGAAGATTAAGAAACTATACTCAGACTGAGATGAAGAATATCTTAATGAAGATTTCATTGATTACTTAATGGATTTTTAGTTCCTTTCCCAACTCACTCCTCCTTAAACACCCATGTGGGCAGTTGTAAGAAAACGGATGAACCACACCTTGTTTGATATGGTGAGATCAATGATGAGTCATTAAAGTCTTCCATTATCCTTTTGGGGATACATGTTAAAAACAGCGGCACACATACTAAACCAAGTACCAAATAAATCGAAAATTGGTATTCCATATGATCTTTAGAGTGAAATAAAATCCACGTTATCGAATTTACATGTGTGTGGAAGCGAAGCATTTATTAAGGCCTCTTTAGAGAACAAACTCGTACTCCAAGGAAAAATGTGTACCTTTATAGGATACTCCAAGGATTCAATGGGATATTACCTATATGGACCCTTATACAAAAAGTTTATAGAGAAAATACATGACATATTATTTGAGAGGGGGAACATCTCTAAATGAGATATTGGGAGCAAGATAGACTCTCATGAATTTGAGGCTTAAGGTTCACAAGAGTTGGTAGAGGAAAAGATTCCACAGAGCCCTACAGAATAACGATCTATTCCAGAGACATAAGTACTGTGTAGGAGTGTAGGAGAGGTTAGAAATCCAGAATGGTATATTTTTTTAATTACTGAGGATGTTGATTCATTATTACTTGATAATAATGATCTGATAACCTATAAAGAATAAGTAAGTGGCACATGCATTGCCATGTTCCAAGAATACGTGAATTCAGAAATGGATTCCATGTACCCAAACCAAGTCAAGATTATTTTTAGATCCTAAAGTAGATGTAAATATTTTTGAATTCAAATGTGTATTCATGAAGAACCCAGACATTGAAGGAAAAGTGAATAACTATAAGGCATGACTATTTGAAAAAGGGTTTTAACATTATCAAAGAATTTACTAGGATAAAACATTTTTACTAGTTCAAATACTAAAATCAATCAGAATTCTACTATCCATTTTCACTTACCATGACTATGAGGTTTCGAAAATATATGTCAAAACAGTCGCCCATAATGGGAAATTTTAGAGAATATTTATATATGACACAACTTAAAGGTTTTGTGACTCTAAAGGATGACAATAAGATAAGAAAGTTTTAAAAATACATTTATGGATTAATGTAAGAATGCAGGTCATGAAACATTTTTTTTGATGAATCTATAACAAAATTTGGTTATATAATGAAAGAATGTGAGATTTCTATCTACAAATAGTTTCGTGGGAGTTTCCTAATAGTATATATTGTGTACATATTACTTATTGGAGATGAAATACCAGTATTAGAGTTTGTTATGGAATGGTGGAATAAATGCTTCTCCATGAAGGACATGGGTGAGGAAACATATACACTTGGGATCCAGATCCATCATGTTAGTTCCAAGATATTATTGGGCCTAATTCAAAGTACATACATTGAAAATATAATAAAGAGATTAATTATGGAATAATCTAAGAGGGGATTGTTGACAATGTCACGTGGCATTTATCATTCCATGAAAATATGTCCTTAGATATATGAGGAAAGAAAGAGAATGTGAAGGATTAAATATACATCAGTGATTAGTTCAGTCATGTAAGTTATTCTATGTAATTGGATAGATGTTTCCTACATATTGAGTGTGTTAGAGATATATCAAGATGATCCAAGTGACCACAATTGAATGGAAGTCAAGACCATCCTTACGTATCTAAGGCATACTAAGGATATGTTCCCAATTTATGGAGGGGATAGGGAACTAGCCATTAGAGGATAGAAAGATGCTAGTTTCTAGACTGATAAAGATGGAATGAAGTCATAAATGGGATAAATATTCATTTTGAATGGAGGTGTTTTGAGCTGGTAGAGTTCAATGAAAAGCATGGTCGAAGATTCTATAGAAGAGTTCGAGTATATCGTAGCTTCTGAGGTAGTTAAAGAAGTAGTTTGGAAGGGGAGATTCATCCAAGATCTAGATGTGGTTCCTATCAGTAAAGATATTGTAACACTATATTTTGATAATACTACAGCGGTGTCTCTCACAAAAGATCCAAGGTCACATAAACCGACGAAGCACATACTTTGGAAGTATCATCTATTGGTGGATTTTTCTCAGAGAGGTGATGTTGTAGTATTTAGTATTTCCATGGAAGACAATGTGGTGGAACCCTTGACTAAAGCCTTCACTCAGTAGAAACATGATCATCTTGTGAGGTCTAATTGACAGAAAGTCATAGGCCATTTTCTCTGGTCTAAGTGGGATTATGTTGGAGTTACATTCCTAGAACCAAATGTTCATACTTTTATTACATTAATATTTAATATATTTAAATATTAAATATCTTATTACATATATCTCATCGTTATTCATGACTATAATGTAATAATGTCAATGAATATTTTCCACATTAATAGGGTCATAGCAGTTCCCTGCAATGATTAGAACCTTGAAGTTCAATGACAATAATCTTAAATATAGTTTTGTGTTTTGATGACATACATTGATGGTACATATAATATATATATCATCATTTGATATTACTCATAAAAGGATGAGGCTTATACTTATGATGTTCATACATGGTAATCTCTATGATGGTAGATATGTGAATTGACCCGCTAGTAGGAATTCCCCATGTTTTTGTATCATCAGATATATCTATCTACGAGTATGTTTAAAGGACATTATACTTTAATATTATCATTAATATGTGTCACAGCTCATACACTTGGATTTGATGATGAAATGTTTCACACAATATGTTAACGGGAAGTATGGTACATTGGGTGCGTCACGAATGAAATTTTATAAATGGATAAGTCAAAGAAGTATTTCTTACTTCAATTAATGGAAGTTGATATATTATTCCTTTGAATTAAATAGAACTATCTCCCTAAATTTCATGGCAATGGTGTAACGATGTGTTTATTTCAGGTAGTCAAATAATGATGTATCAAGAATATAGGTTGATGAAACTATCAAAAAACCCGCATAATGAGATATTGTGACAATTGTATTATATTACAAAATGATCATTTCTATATGGATGTCTTCATTGAGACTTTAAGTTCTTTCCCTTTCATGACATGACTTATTTCTAGATATTAATATTGTACATTAGGAAATCCTGCCTAATCCAATGAGAAAGAATCCTAGAGGGTCACACACTAAGTGCTTCTGGTGGTCTCTATTAAATTATATTTGAATTTAATTAATGGAGTAAATATTATTCTCACGACCGAAGAATATTTTTATTTAAGTTGAAATGATCACATTAATTAAATAATTTTTTATTCATCATATTGCGAATAAAATATATTTATTTATTTTATTTCACATTTAATAAATATTTATTTACTAGTTTTTAAATAAAAATATTTATTTAAGTGGGTAAAATATTTTATTCATGTGTTCAACAAATGGAATAGGAGTTCGAAAAAACCAAGACCATGTCTATTGATAAATTAATTATTTACAAGTTGGTAAATAATGTTAATCCAGTTGGCATAATGAATAATAATAATACCGTTATCATTATGTGGCATGGGATTTCATTTATGGTTCTGTTTTGTGCAAGTTGGTGCACCACAAATAATACTGATTTTATTATTATTATGTGGCATGGGTTATCTCTAACAGTTATAATTACATTTAGTCGTTGTTTCATAATTAAATATTGTCACTTAATCCTCATGTCGATTAATAGTAAGGTACGTCTATTATGCCAAACCCTAGTGAATAGATAATTTTTGAGGAATACATTTTCTCTCTCGACTCCTCTCATCTCTCCCTCTCAAGAATGAGAAAAATTATTCAATTATGAAGAAAAAGCGATCAAGAACAATAAAGGTAGGATATTTGAATCACCATACTAGTACTCGAAGAATGATTGACATTGTTCAGAGACCATTGGATCATGTGTGGATCACTACTATATGGATTCTACATTGGATCCGCGTGATTACAATGAAGGAAATCTAGAAGGGTCATTCTAGATGATCAATATTCATCAATGAAGAAATTAAAAAAGACCCGGGTATTTAATTTCTTAAGAAATTAATAAATTAAATATAAACATGATGTGCATGACCCTCTTTAATAGATCTAGCGATTTGATTATATTTTTCAAAATCATTGATTTTAATCAGTAGATACTGGCTATCATCATCATATTGATCACTGATTGGTCATCGATTATGGAAAAATAAAATTTGGACTCTCCCAAATCCTACACTTAAGTTGTCTCTGGATCCTTAACCATAGGCCTTCAAAGAGTTCAAAAATGAGAGAAAAATAAGTTAATACTAAAAAATTTTAGATTAAGAGGGAAGAGGAGGCTTAATTATATAATTAAGGGAAAATAATAAAATTTTCCATAATTTTTCATGTGTACGGTTTCTACACACAGTTAGGGAAACTTTGTGCCAACCATGCAGTAAGGTTTTATCCAAAATGGCACCACCGAAACAGTTTGATCTAACTATGTGGTCTTCCCACAATGTTTACTATAAAACATGTGTCATGCCTAGTCTTCTCAAAAAGTTGTTTTCTGAGCTTTGATCAAGCCCCAGACACCCTCAAAACCTTGAATAACTCATTTGGAATCCATATTAGGTCCAAAATAAATAATTATACTACAATTTAAAGTATCTATACCTATGTGAAAAATTGGGTTCTTACAAAGTGCTTCGCCCAATTTTACTACCTGATACAAATAACTCTTAATCATGAGTGTTGTGTATTTATTCATCAATCTATTTTAAAAAATCCAAAATAATTTATATAATTAAATTCTAAAATTGGAATAATATTTCTCTTAAACTTCAATTAAAATCTCTATAAAATCAAATGATAAATATATTATACTCTAATATATATCTTTTAAACCTATTCTTCTATAAGTTTCATGGTAGTTGCAACTGAAACTTTTATAAGTAAGTTATGAAATTAATAACATGATATTGTCACATTCCTTATAGAGACACATAGTTCCTCTTATTTTATTTATAATATATCTATCAAACCAAAATAATATTTTTTTTCACCTTAAATTTCAATTTTATATGATAAAACATAACTTTTAATGGAAAACATGTTCTACAATTTAATTAGTTGATTGATCATAAATAACTAAAAGTAACATTAATCATAAATAGTACTACTTATTTGATTATGTTATATCATAATTCAATTTGTATTCTAGGATGTTTTAACCATCAATATTCACATATTTAGTTTGGAAAAATCACCAATATATCTAGATGTTTGTAGAATTTACATGTTCTAGTTTGAAGGTTAAGCATTTGTAAGAGGAATTGAAATTTTTATAAAGTCCTATATTTATTCAAATTTTCATAAAAACATCATTAATTCTAGGTTTTATAAAAAATATTCATTTATAAATTATATCATGCAGTACATTTTCAAAAAGGACCGGGAAAATAGTAAAACTCTTGATAACATTGAAAACCCAAATATTAATTTTATTAAATTTATTTTAATTAATAAAAACATATTTTGGAGTGAATTTTTATTTTAAATTTGTAACTTAAATTTAGATGTTACACCACATTTAACTCACTATATAGAATCATTAGGGTATTTATCAGATATTAAAAATAACACAAATAGTCTATCATAGTGTAATTCTATTTTGAAGACGATTCATTTATAACTTATGTATTAGATCATTGTTTGGATTGGTCATTGTGGACCTTGAGTTACCCCCCATATATTTTTGGATTTAAAAGACATATATATATATAAAATAATGATACTTTATAATTTATTACATGATTAACATGGTTCATGTTTAAGAATTTTAAATTATCAATGTGATATACATAGATGAGACCATCCTATGTTATAACTTGTTAAATTGTATTCAATTTATTGTATAACAACAACAAAAATATACCTTAGAATCTCTACGTTTTATTCAATTGTTTGTATTGTTTTCTTTGAAAAAATTATTTGGGGATGAAAATAAGTTTGGTAATTTTTGAGCAAGTTCATAAAGGGGTACATATTAATTATATGAAATTTTACATTTGATGTGAGTACACATATTAAAAGGAGCTATCATTAGAGTACTATTTGTAAATTCTTATTTTGTTTATGTATTATATGTTTAATTAATGTTTTATATTTTTTTAATATATACCAATATATAAACACCCTATAATCAGATAACCTATATTAGAGAGAGAACTAGACACAATTAGACCAAGTTTTCATTTACATGAGGCCCTAAAATATGATAATTGAGGCTGAGTTCATTGTAAAACTGGAAAGGAAATGATGTCATACAAATATTGGAATTCATGTAATGAATATTCTAAAAACACTACATGAATGGTTTCCCAAGAGTACATATATGTTTCCATCGAGTTAAAAAATAAACATGAATAACAAGAATTACAATGGAAGAAAAAATAGAAAAATGGCTAATTGTTCAAAGTCATACCAGCTATATTCTCAGTACATTCACCATAGGTTGTAGTGACATTGGATGGATGTTTATTAACTATGTAATGGATGTATGAGGATGGATATGATTATGTTGTTTTTTGTGATTCAAGTATATGGGATGATGATGATGATTTAGGTGGCATTGAGGATGTTTGATCTGATAACAGAGATGTTGGTGTTGGTGGAACATGTGTTGAGGCTATTGATATCTACACTGAAGATTATAAAGATTCATATGATACATTTTATTTATATCACAAAAATTTTATATATTTTCTTAACATTTTCTTTTGTTATTGATTATATAATGTAAATTTTATGTGTTGTGTTATTTTTTTAG
This sequence comes from Viscum album, assembly GCA_963277665.1. Taxonomy (NCBI): domain Eukaryota; kingdom Viridiplantae; phylum Streptophyta; class Magnoliopsida; order Santalales; family Viscaceae; genus Viscum; species Viscum album. The sequence continues at coordinate 1,102,684,748 of OY728157.1, forward strand.
TATATGTTTGGTTTTATTTTGTTGAAAATATTATGCTTCATGTGGTGAATTTGTGTTGTAACCAAGAATTTTTAAATTAATTCGGTCTGTTTTGGATGCATGTTATGGAATGGTAGGCCGGATGTGGTGCGACAAATTTACATGGTTCAAACCATGGTAATAGAATCATATTTCCATGGTTGTACGATATCTATTGATATCTACTTCCATGGTTTAAATAATGTTTGTAGCTTCTAATTTCCATAGTTTAAACCATGGTTTGGGATATTAATTGTCACATTTAAACCATTTCTATATAGAGATAATTACATGGCTAACACTAAGGCTATAACTTTCTAGGGTTTAAACCATAGAATTTGAAAATACATATTTCTATGAATTTCCATACCATGGTTTCCTTAACCATAACTATACCCCTTTTCTATATTTATTTTTTCTGACAAAATGGTTCTAAACCATGGAAATGTGGTATTTTTCTATTGGTGAAAATTTAAAGGATAAAATTAAAATTGATACCATAGATTGGGAGGTATTTAATGATCTTTTTCTTGGGAAATTTTAACCAAAATTTCATAAAATTATAATGAAAATGAAATTTCTATAATTGAAGAAAGGTATGTGGACTCTGTTTTCAATTATGAACAAAACTTCACTATACTATCTAGGTATCTAGTAAATTTCACTTTGGACCATGAAATTAAAATTGATTGATTTTACACATGTCTTGAAACAATTTTATGATGATATTTTCCCATCATGAATTTTAAAGATATTATGAAGTTATTAGATGTATTGAAAAATATGAGACACATTTCATTGAAACGTATATACCTCATGGTAATAATAATAATAATAAGTGGTTAAGGTGGAAAGTAATAGACAAGAAATTAATAAAGTAAACTATAGGTAATCCTCTAATATGTTCCAAATGTGGTAAAATTTATTTTATAGACATCTTAAAAATATCTGGGAAGTGTTACCATTATGGTATGTCAATAAATTTTTCTCATGAATACAAAGAAAATAGTATTGGTAATGGTTAGGAGAATAATGATAAACTAACATTAAATTTATTTAATTACAATTATTTTGGTAATTATACTAATATGTGTCCCATAAAATATTTAAGGACGGAAATCATCATCATCATAAGTATAAGGGTTTTGAAAAAACATTCGTGACTACCTCGATGAATTATGGATGAACAAATGAAGTGTTAATAGGTAAAATACTTGTAAAATCTAATTAGGACAATGTCTTATTTGATTTAGGGTCTTTTTTTATTAATTTTCTTGTTAAATTCTAGTATCACCTAAAAATTTGAGAAGGAAAATTTGGTAAAACTAGTATTAGAATTATTAAAAAATATATATTTATAATAACCATTATTCTATAAAATGTGAATTTTTTTCCAAACAATAATGTTTTCTTTACCTTACTTGAGTTTTATATTATTATAGGTATGGATTAACTTTTATTTTATCATGATAATATATTCAATAGAGCTAAACATGTCATATTCAAATCTAAATATGAGTTTCAATTCATATATAGGAATCATTTCATACCTTTGATTTCATATCAGGAATATAATAATCTCATTACAGATTGGAGTGAATGTCATGTTACATATGTCAATGAAAACAACAAAACTATTCACATTAGGTATGTACTAATAGTAAAATAATTTTCATATGTTATTCTTGATGATTTGTCTGGTGTTATTCCATATCAGGGGTTGATATCACTATTAATGTAGTTCTTGATGAAAATATAATTTCAAAACCTCCAAATAAAATAGCTCCACTGGTGAAAGTGGATATGAAAAAGAAATTACAATAGTAACTTGATAAGTGTGTAATTTTCCCAAGAACTTCACCTTATGGTTCACTTATTCTATTTATTAAAAATAAGTATTTTTATATGAGGGTTTCATGGATTATAGATCACTAAATAACATTAATATTTAGAACATGTATTTATTGAATCATATTGATTACATGTTTGATCATCTCTATGGTCCTTAATAATTTTCAAATATTAACCTCATATCTAGACACCATAAAATAAATGTAAAGTAAGGGGACATTATGAGGATAATATTTCTTACTAGGTATAACCATTACAAGTATGTGGTTATGCCCTCCTAGTTAACAAATTCACTCTCTATAAATATTGGTCTTGTAAATATATTTTTCTCTATGTATATAAATAATTTTTTTCAATTAATAATTGATGGAATTTAAGTACACAAGAAAATATACGAATATCATGATAAGTACTTAAGAATTTTTTTATTACTTGAAATAAAATAAGTTTTATTAAAAATTTTGAATTTAAAAGTATTTTTCCCTTGGGTATTTAGTTTCTAAATATAGAATAACATTTGGATCCTAAAAAATAATAATTTGAGGAATAGAGGAAAAGAAAAAAAATTTCACTTATATTCAAATAATTATTGGATTATAAGTTTAGAAAGGTTGATTTATTGAAAACATTTATTAGTTATCTATATCACAAACCTAGTTGACCTAAAATTATGTTCATAGTTTTGGAAAATGGAATGTGAATAATGTTTTTGGGAGTTAAAACTAATATTGATTAATACAAAGACTCATTCAAAACATGATATAAAAAATACATTAACCACATTATTTAAATAATACATCTATCAAATAGTTATGAAACCCGAGGACTTAATGGTTTAGTATATTATAGATAAGATACATAAAAATATTTTTTTAGTATTCTTTTGATCAATTTTCCAAAATCATGATCCAATACAGTCCTTCATTTCATCACACATGATATAATCATCTTTATAACCAAGGGAATAGAAAAAATAGGATGAGCTCAGACTCTCAGTAAGGGAAAACCATATCATAATTTTATAGATAACAAACTATAATAAGAACATGATAAAGAAATAAATATATTAATAAAAGATTATAATACCATAGATGATAGTCATAAAAAAGTGTTTTCAAAATAACATCACAGCTAGATCGTGAAGGAAGAAAAAAATAGGTAATTTCTAAAAAAATATCTATAATCACAAAAGATCTGATCATTCGATAAAAGCATAGAATACTTCAAAGAAATATATAATTATAAAAACTCATAATTTTAGGGAATTGAAATACATCTTGTAAATTTGGAATAATTTGATTAAAAATGTAAAAATTTGGAAAAACATAAAAATATGAGAACCTTATGAGAAAAACTATTATTTTAATACCTATGTGAAAAAACTCATTATTTGTATTCTTGAAAATAAAAATAAAAACATCATTCCCACACCTATGTGAGAAAACTCATTATGTCATATTTTGATTATCTCGGAAGATATAATCATAACAAATTGCATTGTTGGATGATATAATACTCCAAATTTCATCATCAGTACATATTTATTCCACAAAAAAATCTATCATAAACAAATTTTAGTAAAACCATGGAAAAAAGAATGGGTTTATAAAGAATTTCAAAAACACCTCAAAACATAAACAAAATAAATCATAAGATATTAAAAAACTCATTTTCCAATAAAAATCAAACCCTAATAAAATATATAGGGTGATAAAAATATCACTTTATAGGAGATAATCATTTGAGGAAAATAGAAGTTAAAGTACAAAATTTTTATGGATACAAAATATAGACAGAAAATAAAAGATTCATTGGTAAGAATTTGAGTTATTCGCATCAGCATGACACTTTTATTTTCGAAAAACTTTAATTAAATAAGAAGTTATTAATTTGGATAATTAATTTCCACCATGAATGAAAGCAAAAAACAAATAAAATATTTAAAATATGAGATAAAATAAATCGTGGAAATTTTACTCAAGTAAGGAAGACTTCGAACCAATAAATCAGAAATTGGGTTGATAACAATTTTAAAAAAATGGCAACAAAATAATCAAATATGGTTTAGAAGAAGATCATAAAATATAAATTAAAATATCAAAAAATTGAATATATTTTCATATTTTAAATAAATTCATTAGTGAATACGTTATATAAAAGAATTTATCCCTGACAATATCAAACACATCCCATTAAGTAAAAAATGAGATAAAGAAACCCTTACCTTATTTTCACACTTAGTTGGATGCACTTTAATAACCTTTATAAAAAACATGAATTTATTAATCACATATTTAAGAACCTTTTTCATTTACAGAAACATAATAAATGATTATTCCCTACGTCAATATTAGTTGTTTATTATCTATTATAAATATTTGCGGTGACTAATCTTAGTTGATTTGAACTAGGTTCATAATACCTGTGATGTTTTTCATTATTATATAAAATGCTATATTTTTAGGTAAATAAAGTGAATGTTAGGGATTATTTATGATTTTTTAAAATCCTTTCCTGGTTTTTTAGTCATTATCCTTTATGTTGAAATCAATAGCAAGAATTTAATTACTAATTTTAGATGAACCAAAGGTTTTTTATTAACTACTGAGTTTATTATTAGTATTACCGTTACAGAATAAAAATAAAAATAATTTAATAATTTTGTAATATATTACTATAAATTAAAATTCCTTTGTTATCCATGATATAAATTTATACAATTGTTCAAGTACCTAATTAAACAAAAACGAACATGGAAATGACATAATTAATGGTTCATTATGTGGTTGTTTATTTGTAATATTTGTATATCGAAATAATAATAGACATATATAGTGTTTATTATTCTAAAATATCATAATTTTAAGGAATTATAATAATTATCAATGGGAATGAAAATATTTCATAATATGAATAAATTGTTTTTCTATATTAGTTCTCTAGTTTTAGATGGTAAATAATATAAATATTGTTAATCATTCATGTCATAAATAAGTAATTAAAAATATACTAAAATAAATATATTTATATAATAAAAATAATATTTATCAGATAAAAACATTATAATTAATATACATGTAAGGTGACGATGAAATTAAAAAAACATAAATTGATCGTTCTATGGATGTGGTTCTCCACACATTTGTAGGGTTGACAATTTTATTGTCTCTAAAATGAGGAAATAGAGTAATATGGTTTATAGTTATAGAATTTAAAATATTTTATGAATATCATAATTATATAAAAATTTATCTATTATTACCATCATTTTAAGGTTGTGATCTAAAATGAAACATCTTTCATCGTGGAGGTTATAGTCCACGTGACGCATGACTCACATTTGTGACTTTCCTAAAAGAAAAGGGGAGGGTGTTTAATTTTTGTAAAATTATTAAAGTAACATTAAAGTATAATAATGATAATTATTTTATCATTATAATATATTTTAATGAAATTTGTGGAATAATAAAAGAACATAATGAAATATAAAATTGGGGATATCAGTTATAAATCTGTACACTACTGCTTGGATTATCTACTTTGAGAAGGGGGTTACACATTAAGGGAATCTATTTTGATAATAATACCCGTAATTAAGTTATAGAGGAGTTTTTATAAGATATTTTAATATATTTGGTCCAAAATTAATGAGTTTTTGTGTCTAGGGAATTTAGGAGGGGAGATTCCATTTTATAATGGAAAATGGATGGATATTTTGTAAATAGCCAAGACATTTCAATAATGGGAACTCAATATCATAGAAAAAAGGCACCATAACTAATAAATAATTGATATTACAATATTTAAGGTTAATTAACACAAAATATCTTTATATAAAAATAGTATTTTAAAATTTTATACCCTTATCTTTTATGGTTAATCGTTTTTTCATATTGGTTTTGACCACGGTAGTTAGTTATTTCCAAGGTAATTATCCCTTTATGAATATAAAAAATTACCTTATTATACAATTTTTTCCTTATGATTCCAAATTTTAAATACATTATTTTGTTTTAATTTTTCAAATGGATCAAAAAAAATTAATTTTTTAATAAAAACAATTTTTCAAAAATATATCTAATGTTGTTAAATGTCAGGTATAGGATTATAAATTAAAACCAAAATTTTTAAATTTATATATTAACTTATAAAGTATATATTGTGTCTTATAAAATGTTTTTAGAAATTTAAAATCCATAATTAAATATTAATAGTGACATAAAAGTCATGTTATTTGTAAAAATGTTAATTTTCACTATTCACCAAAAAATCAATTTTTTTAAAAAAAATATAAGAAATACATCTAAATATAATATTTCCATGATAAATCCAAAAAATTAATTATTATTTTTAAAATTATCATCCCAGAACTTATAAATTTTATTGTTATTTAAAAACATAAAATATAGTGAAAATATGCTTTTATAGATAAAACATTTGGTATATTGACTATTCACCTTCCAATAAATTTCCAATTAATATAGTATTAATATATCTTGTCATTATTCATTTAAAATAAACATAGTTCAATGAAATAAAATTACAATTTTGGAAGAAATTGTTTTAAGGATACAGTGAATTTAGAAAAAATGAATTTTTAAAAACCATCAAAATTCATGATTTTTCTATCAATAAAAATATTTTATTACATTTTAGTATAATATTAATTTATAATTTCATAACACCATATGACTCTATAAAAATTATTATTCAGTTGAACTCTAGTTGATGTTTTTGGTGGTGGTTCAGCGATTGTGGATCTTGTGGCATACTCCAAGCTCTTGAACTAATCCCATATAATGCTTTTTCTCAAATCATAATTTCACATCTCCATATTACGATTCATCAAGGGAATACCTAATAGAATCTATCTCCCTTCTGAGTTTAGAAAAACTGGCTTCAAAAGGAAGATATCCTTTGTTGTATATTTTTTTCATACATTCTTTATTGATTTTTCAATATGGTTACTACAATTTATTCCTACTAATTTAAAGACCTTTTTTAATATTAAAAACATATCTTGTTTTTGAATTTTAGTTTGGTGTTGTAACATCATACCCCTCATCGTTGGCTTAAATTGAGGTGAAATTTCTACTTGGCCTTAAGAAACATCCACAACACACCAAATGATGGAAAAAAATTCCCATGGCTTCATTAATATATGGGGATGATTTTTTGTTCTAATATAAAACAACCTAACCAAACATTCCATTACCAAAAACCACTACATGATGTGTGATAACACTGTAAGAAAACCCATGTTAAAACCAGTTGTATCAAAACCAAACTTCAATAGATTACTATAGTGGAAGACTTACAGAAATCCGAGACAGTGCAGAAGATAAACCAACAAAACTCAATAAAAACCCACATAACTCCAAATCTATAACATGCTCTATGGTAAAACTCCACAAAACAACCCATGTATCACGATGTACCACTAAATATGTTTGATACTTTTCTTTTCTTGTATCTCGAGAAACTATATCTTCAAAATCACCAATGTTCCCAAGCCTGGGTGAGTAATGAAACTCGATATGCTTTCCCCAAATGACATCCCTAATCATGCCACAATGATAGAATTAGTAAGAACATTTATATAGAACAACTTATATGAAACAATTTAAAACATTTTATACCAAAGAAAAAATAATTTCTATAAGAAATAGTTTCCCATCTGAAAATAATTTTCAATGGAAACAAGATAGCCAATTCTTAAAATAACATTACATTTCTTTTTGGAATACCCATTCCATAATTAAAACACGCATACATACAAGAATGCTTCTCTAAAATTTCCATAATCATGAGTGGTTTCTCATCCATCCACTAAGTCCTCAAAAATTATCCAAATAAACTTGTGCCCAAATGACACATTCCCTCTATCTAGGGTCATTTCCTTTTGTACCCTAATGGTATACACACCTTTTTTAGTGTCACATTAAAATTAGGAACTCACAAGGACATTTATTTCAAAACCATATCAAACTAACTATTTTAAACCATCCCAATAAAATCGTTCATTTATTCAAAACCTTTATAACAAACCATTTCAGTTAATTTCAATATATCCATCCTTTTTTTTTGAAAAAATATCAATTAAATAATTTACCAAAAATACAGAAACTCCATATTTTAAAATCAAAATTTTTAAATCACAAAAATAAATCACTTTTCATAATAACTTTCTATCAATCCAAAATTTCACCAAATATCCACAAATACTCAAACCATCATGAAATAGGGTTTATACCATTATTTTCACACCAATTTCACAATAAATTTCAATCAATTTTAACAATTTGAAACAAATTCTTAATGTTCTTATAAGTGGAATGAATAGTGAATCCACCTACCTCAAAAATTATAGTGAAAATGAAGAACAACACAAAAACACCAAAAAAACTGGGTTGAATCTCCATAAACACACATTATATCTCTTCTCTTAACATCAAATTGTCAAATATAATCGTGAGTGTCATACAAAACCATATATCTATCCAAAACATACACGATCTAAGTAACTAAGATTGGGGATAAAGTATATCTAAGAAAAAACATGAAAAACTACCATGAACAGTGACTTGGAAATGGAAATAGGCTTCAATGCACCAACAAACTCCTATGTATTTTTTTATTGTAATTTATATACAAATGGAAAAATAAAATTCGGGTGAATTGTCGGTTTAAAAACGTTTTTATATCCAAATGAATTTAGTTTAAATGGATTTAAACTAATTGAATTCACAAAACCTCTTTTGAAGTAAAATAATTAATTGGACTGGCCCTTGGGTCTGGTTATAAAACTATCGTAATTTGGATGATTCTAATAAGTATTCTATAGTTCATATTCAATCATACTTATAGTAAGAAAAATATTTCATCCAAGGAACTGTAATATGGATCGTCATCACAATGGTTATGATAAACAGAGTGAAAAAATTAATGATTCTATCATTATCCATATATAGTCATAGTGAGTAAATGAAGTGATCATAATAATTGTAATCATAATTACCAAGATCCCAATCACAGAATAGAAAATAGAAAATTGAATATATATATATATATATATATATATAATTAGACACATTCTATTATATTGTAGTGGATTTTTAAAAAAAGAAAATGAATACAATTATTTTATCCCAATAAAAAGGGTATCCAATAAACATGGACAGAGGTCCCTTGATTTATACATTCAAGCAATTCTGTCTTACCCACAATAGGTTAAGCCCTCGATATGATAATTTTATTTTTTCTATCTACCTTTCCATTATATCCCTTGATCAAGAAGTTGATCGGTACCTCGGTCTTCCTAGCCTCTAAATCCCCTGATCAAGAATAGATTGACACCATTATCTTCCTATCCATGAAATCCTTTAATTGTAATCACAATGATCGACAATCCATAATGAAAAAACTCTTGAAAGTTAAATGTATGTGGAATAAGTTCATGAATTTAACCTTTATAGTTTTTTCATGTATCATATTTGGAAGATCATTCGTATAGTGTCTTAGAAATTCAGTTATCATCTTGTCTCAAATCGTTCAAATGATACGGTATTTATATGAATTTTTCCTAATGGTCATCTTAGACTCTAATAGTCGAATTTTATCCTAAAATTTCAGATGTAATTGGACACTTGTCACTCCAATAGTCATATTTTAATTGAAACAAAAACACCATTTCATTAATTATATTGAAATAGAACACACGATATCATTTTGATTTAATGGTTTTCCTTTCATTGCACTACGGTTTTCTGTATACGGAAATCTAAATGTAAAAGGGTGTGATGATTTTTGTTACGACATTCATTATGATTTATATAGTTACAAATATATTTTCATTATGTGAATTTATAGTTTGTATGATAAAAATCATATTTGGTGTGTATGATAGAAATTGAATCCAATCTCGTTATGATAATAAAGGAATGAATCATTTCTATAAAACCCATGTGTATAATTATTATTATATGCATATGAAATAATCGTATTTATAAAATATGAATCCAAATCTTTAATGAAACTATGGTAAAATGATATATGTATTTATTATTAAAATACATTGAATACAAAGGAGTTAGTAATTAGGTATTTAAGGTAGAGGTTGTGATTTTCAAAACAAGATGAATAGAGGAGTCAAAAGAAGGCTTTTGAATAAAACAAATCTCCTTATTTTTGGAAAGTACAAAACAAAAGTCTAAAATAGAACATTTCTATGTAAAACTTGAGTTCAAAAAAGACTTAAGGAACTATCAAATTTTAAGTAAATACTTATACTTATCTCACTTTGAGTTTTAAAAATCTTCTGAATATGATGTTGAATACAACTAACTCCCCATTAGGATAACAAAATCCCTAAGGATTATATTTAGTTTATTTAAGAAAATTTTACTCCCCCTTAATAAAGAATTATCCTATTTTATAAAAATCTATCCCCCCATATGTATCATTCTACACATATATAAATCATTCTCCCCCTTTTTGATTTGCAAAAAACAAACAGGTAAAGTCTTCCAATACCAGAAAAAGGGTTAGAGAAAAAAATTTGCAAAGAAATAGAGAATTTGATCAATTAAAATTAATAAAAAGAACATTCATCCAAAATAGTTGTAAAATATTCAGTCAATCTATAAATATTTTAAAAATATTTTCATTTTTGTTTTAATATAAATACAACAAGAGTTCAAATCAAATCATTTTGTCCCCTTATCATTTTCATTCTCTAAGTTGTTGAAGATGAAAATCATTATCTTAATGAATTCCTTTCCATCATGCATCATATTTTCAATAAATTCTTTATAAGACTGAAAATTTTCACCATGTTCCTCAAACAACTAGTCACTTGTATGAATACTTTCCTCCTATGATTTCAAATTTTTTTCTAGAGTACGAATCTTGACATTATGGGATTTTATTTTCTGATCCTAAACTTCAACTCTATGATTCAACAAGAAATTATGATTTTTAAAATTTATTATCTCATATTTGTAAAATGTCTCATTTGAAACTTCAAATTGAATTACATTCAGCTTATTTTCAATCTCTTTGAATTATTTATATTGAGAATCATTTGGGATTCTAAAGACATTCATTTTCCGAGTGGTATCACCAGCCATCTTGTTAAATGAAACAACGAAAACATTCATATAAATTCTCATATCTTTAATTGAATCATAATGAATTTTTATACTGGATTTGGATTTATGTGATCAATTCACCACTTTATTTCAATACTTTCTATGTTCCTTAGTAGTTTCATCAATCACTTTAAAGTCAGCCTCACTCCTTTTATGATTTTTTCTTATAAGCTTGATTGAGTCTGATATTTTTTTTGTTATCCAAAACCAAATCAATCATCCATTAATTCCTTGGGAAATATTGGATTGTGTTATATTTTAATAAGGTCTTGAACCATATACAAATATCTTTTGGAAGATATTGTATTGTCTGAATCCATATCTTCTTTATAATTAGGATGTTCCTCCCAATGACTTACCCCCAACATCATTACATAAATTCTGATTTTGATCTTTAACATATCTAGTATTTTTCTATTTTCTAATATATGAATTATTTTATTATCTTGGGGTCACTAAGTAGCTTGTTTCAAAGGCTTTATTTCTAGACATGGTATCTTGTATGAGGTTTCTTGATAATATCGTACTTGTATCATGTTTGATTAAGACTCTTGTTGTTGATCTGCTTTCTTTTTATGCTCACCATCCTTATTTTCATCTTCTTCATTATTATCTTCCTCTTAATTTATTTCGTAATCTTAACCAAGATACTCATCAGTATCTCTCATATCAGAATCTTCTGGTAGTTCTGGAACAATTTCTTTTGGCATTTTTGGTGGAGCCGATTCTCCACCAACATTTTCTTTATTCATTCCCTTATCTTGAATAGATAGAGTGATCGATTATTTTTGTATTGTTTCCCTAATGAATATTACATTACTTTCCCTTTCTACTCCTTTAAACTAATTATAAATATCAAAAAATATTATCCATTATCTTTTTCAACTTCTTTATCTTTTAATCATATTTGAGAGTTTCTTTAGTACATATTTTTTCAGCTATGGATTCTGTAAAATCAATATCAAACAATGGGTCTCCTTATTTTCTATAAGTATGATCCTTTCTCCATTTGGAAGTTATTTCATCAGTTGAAATCATTTACTTGTTTTATTTTCAATAATATTCAAACATAGATTCTTTTTCTTCCTCAGAAACAATCGACACTAATTGTTTTGGAAAACCATGACTTCCTCCAAATTTTATTTTAATGCACTGGGTTTAGCATTTTAACAAAATTCATTAATTCGAAAATAGAATAAAATTTCAACCAATTTATCATATCATCACAAATCCAAGGAATATTTAAATTTAATATCATTTAATTGAGTAGAATATTATAAATATTCAAGATTTCATAAATGAACTTAGTCAAAATCATTAGAAACAGAATCATTTGAGACTTGGTAGCACCGATCTTCACATTTTTGATGGTTAAGAAAAAATAATCCATCCAATTTTTATTTCTCAGATTCATCAAATAATCAAGAATAATCATATCTATAATCTTAAGAGTTTCTCTATCACCTTTCTAGGAATTTAAAACCACTTCATCCATAGATTTGTAAGGAAATTTTCTGATGGTATATGGGTCACTTTTCTTTTGGTCACATGAACTTGAAAAATGGATTACCTACCTCTAAGTTTAATGAATGTTACATTTTATTTTGGTAGTTTTTTATAAGGGAAAAAATAATCACCCTTTGATGGTGAACCTATTAATATTTCCACTGGTTTTGGTGACATTATAGTCTCTCTATTGTAGAACAAAAAGGATAGTTTTTAATAAACATCAACATTCACAATACTATAAAATGGTTTAACTTCATCAGGAAGAATATGGTCTTGATTAGTGTTGGGGTTTTCAAAAAAAGCAGACTCTCAACCTTGAAATTTAAAAATTCATTTCATGGATTTATTGTACATATCAAAGAAATATCTTCTTAAAATCCTTTCTCTAATGAATATCAACCCTGAGAAATATTTTGGTGGCATTGTTTTGGGGGATTTAGCTAATGATTCTCACATGAGTACGATTAAATCTTTTGAGTAGGAAAAGCTATTGAACTTGGCCACTTGAAGAGTGGTAGGGGTTCAGTAAAAACCTGAGGAAATTATATTTTGGACGGGGTGGGGGTCCCATCATATAGGTAATGAAATATGACCATTGAAATTATATGGATCATATTAGATAAAAAAAATCCAACAATTTAAAATATATAAACCCTCACGTTTTTTATTAAACAAAAAAATCAAACATGTTAATCATATTCATCATGAATCTGATAAAGTTTTAAAACACAATAAAAAATCGGAATATCAAAAACTAGAATTGTAAAAGAAAGTGTAAGGAAAGAAATTATTCCTTTCTGAGTCTTAGGATACATCTATTTGTTTTGATACATTGTTTTATGAATATTTTGAGTACAAAAACAATTTTCACATAAAAATATTCTGATTATGAGTAGAAAGAAATTGAATAAGTTAAAATTTTGAGTACACAAAACATTTTATGTATGAGAAGAAGGAAATTGAATAAGGTAAAATTTTGAGTGTGATAAATTTTCTAAGTATGAAAAAAAATTATATGTATGAAAACATATATTGGGTATGAAAAAATATAATGGATATAAAAAAATATATTGGGTATGAAAAAATATATTTATTATTAAAAAAAATAAAAAATAAGGATTTTATAAAGCATCAAACATATGTACTCTCCTTTGAAAATGAGTAACTTAATGTAAGGATATGGTTTAAACTTGTTGTAGATATTAATGAATAATTTATAGTGATCAACCATCAATTATATTTAATGTATTCAAATATATCGTAAGGTAACTATTTTGAAAATATATAAGCATGTTTTTCTTGCATTCTAAAAAAATTTAAATTATATCTCTTTTTTGTGTGTGATCCCTAAAAAATTGATTCCTAATGTCTATGTGTTTTCATGAGTTCGATGTGTAGGGTTTTTCCTTAAAGCTATGACACTAGTTTTTTCACATAGTATTTTATTTTTAGAAAAAACTCATACCATAATCATTGGGTGCGTGTTGTATCCCCAACACTTGGGCACTATAAGTTCTAGCTGCCACAAATTTGGAATCAATAGTAGAAAGTTCTACTAAGTGATGGTTCTTAAAATATTATGAAACTAATTAATCACCTATGAAATAAAAATTTCCTAATGTACTTCTTCTATCCATTCTACAACCACCAAAATTAGTATTTGAAAAACTTTTTAATTCAAAATAATTACTAAAAGAATTGAATAGCAGTAAAACCATGGTTCCATATGAATAAAGAACAATTAATTTTATATCATTTAAAGGGGATTATTTTAGATTTGATTGATATCTTGCACAAAATCATACTGAAAACATCAAGTATGGGTGACTGGATGTTAAGTATAGTAGACATATTTTCATTCCTCTAAAAGTTGCTTGATCAACTCATTTCCCATTTTCATTAAGATCAAGTATTTTTGAGGTACCGATTGGAGTAATAAATCTTTTTGTATTTTCATATCCATACATTTTAAGAAAATGTTTAATATATTTATGTTGGGATATATAAGTCCCTTCTGGTTTTTTGAGAAATTTTGAAACCATGAAAAAATTTTAACTCACCCATCATACACATTTCAAACTCATATTTCATAATATTTTAAAATGAATATTTTAAAAGTTATTGATTTGATAAAAATGTAATGTAATCAACATAAATTTAAACAATCAAAACATTTTGGTTTTCTTTCGTTATGAAACATTTTGGACCAATAGTTCCCATAACAAAAAAATTTTCTAACTAAAATCATGTTAATATATCATACTAGGTTCTAAGGGCATGTTTAAGGCCATATATAGCTTTGGTAAATTTAAACAAATATTTATGATGTTTATTTCTTCAAAACTAGATGTTTTTCCAAAAAAAAATTCTTCCAGAAAATATCGATTAAGGAAAGCACACATTACATCCATTTGAAAAAGTTTAAAATTAATGAATGTTGCAAAGGCTAATAAAATTTTAATAGATTCAACTATAGTTACTGAAGTGTAGGTTTCTTCACAATCTATTCCCAATTATTTATTATAAACATTAACAACTAGTCTTTCTTTATTTATAATTTTTATTCCATTTTCATCACATTTGTTTATGGAAACCCTTTTTACTCCAACTACATAGGTTTCTTTCGGTATTTCAACCACGTTATATAAATTGTTCCATTAGAATTTATTTAGTTCATCTTCCATTGCATTGATCAAATATTCATCACCTAAAGACTCAACAAAACATTTGGGTTTGAATTTAGAAATAAATTCTAGATGTTATACTTCTCTTCTAAAATAACATCTACGCTTTATATTTTGATTTACATCAAAAATAATATTATCACTGGGATGATTGTTAAGATACAACTGTCTTGGGTTTTGTAAAACTTTTTCTTCAACATAACATAGAATGTATTATAGAGTGAACATTTCATAAAAAAAACTTGAGTATTATCCTTATTAGAAGAGTCTCATTCCATATGTCAATAATAATTTTTGGAAAACACATGAGAAGATGTAGGTTGGGATTTTTTAAAAACAAAAGAATTAGTTTGGTCAAATTTGTAATGTCCCGGATTTTTTCATGTATTATTTTAATATTATATAGGAATTAATTTGAGACCAGGCTCTAGGACGACATGCAATTCCGTGGCCCGGTGAGCCCGTAACAAATGTTTGAATTTAATTTAATAATTAAATTACACGCGCATGTGGTTTTCCTGAAAAAGTGGAATAAATCCTGAACGGATGCTCGGATCAGAAATCTGAGGGCACCGTTGCGTTCGGAATAGCGATTTTACTTTAGGTAGGCCTAACATCGATCAGTGTAGGTCGGTGGTGAAATCCAGTTTTTGGATGTAACTGTAATAAAATATTTAATTAAAATGTTTTATTAAATCTTGTTACGGAAAATATCTCTTATCTTTTAAATAGAGATTTTGCAGGGGATCGAGGTTACAATTCCCATAGCCTTGAATTTCCCAAGAGGCTCTGGAAAGCTCTTGAGAAAACCTCCTAACGTGGTGACGGTGTTCTTGATGAGCTTCACCAGTGACGACGACGCGGAGACCGGATCTTCGCCAACAAACACCGCAAATCCATGTAGGGTGTTTGATTAGTGATTTCTTCCCCGTTCTTTATTTCCATGATGAAAGAGGGATAGTCCATGAACAGATTAGTCTGTGTAACTATCTTTCTTGCGGGATGGGCTTTTGCGGGGAATTTGGGAGATTGAATCCATGTTGATCTATTGTTATTGATTTTTTTATGCTCTGTTTGATCCTATTAATGGGTGCGGATCAACGCCGTGACAAACGACGACGGAGGTTCGTTCCTCAAATTTTTTTCATTGTATTTCTCCCCTTTTACTTCTTCATGTTCTTCGTGTTCTTCAGGGTGTGATGAACAATGGATCGTTGGGCATCCATTCTGTGATGCGATGATCCCAAATTGAAGAATTTACACCACATCGATCTCGCGAAGGTGCGACGACGGTTTGGGCGGATGATTCGGAGCAGATCTGGAGATATTTTATTTTTGGGTGTTTTTCTTCGGATGGATCATAGTATGTTTATGACATGATCGAATGACCGAAAACACCCAATTCTATGTTCGTATGATGAGACGAACCAAGCCCCGAAGAATCGGGACGAATGGGCGAGAGGTCGCGGATCCGAAAGATCGGCTGAAGCACGTGGGAGAAGACGGCGTTCTGGAAAAATCCTGACTACCCGGCGTGTGTTCGTCGGCAGATCACCGGGCGTGTACTCCGGGAGTACACAAAAACGGGTTGGGTACAGGTCCAAGGACACGGCGTGTATACCCCTCCCTGGCCAGACCTGGCCAGATACACGGGATACCTCATGTACTAGTACTTGGGCTGGCGACACAGACACAGACATAGACCGTGTACGGGCACATGGCCAGCATACACGGAGCGAGCCCCATGTGCTCGGACACGGCGTGTGAGTCTTCTACACGCCGTGTAGTTACCTTCTATCCGACAAGCCGAATGACACGGGCTGTTTGCACAGCCAGTACTCGGAGTCAAGGAATAAGGCGTGTGAACCTTCTACACGGCATGTAGTTGTGTTTTACGTAGCTTGGACTGATGACACAGGCCGTTTACATGGGCAGCAGCCGGAGTCAAGGAACACGGCGTGTGATTATTCTACGCGCCGTGTAGTTGAGTTTTACACAGCTTGAACAGATGACACGGGCCGTTTACACGGGCAGTACCCGGGGTCATGGAACATGGCGTGTAACTATACTACACACCCTATAACCAACTCTTCATGGCTTGAGCCAGTTGCCTTTTGTGACATGGACTTCTTTCCTTAGGGTTCATCCCCTTGGTCATTCTCCTGAAGGTTCCTGGTATCATTTCCTATATACAGGAGTATGATCCCTTCAGCAGGAATTCCTAAATAGAGTTGTTGGAATCCCCTCTGTGATACTTAGAGACAGATCCTCTACTCATTCCTGGAACCCTAGGTAGAGTTCTTGGTATCGACGTGACCAACTTTACCCGGGCGCTGATCCTCTGCTTAGTGGATTTGCTCAGACTGAGTTGTCAGAATCACCCCATGACTTGGTTGTGATCCTCATCTAAGCATATTCTTCTCAAAGTACCTGTGAAGTGTGTTCTCCTGGAACGAGTACTTCGTATCTCTCTCATCAGACCTAGGAGTGTGTTCTCCCAGTTGCATGCTTAGTGGAATCTTTGAGGTGGATCTTAGTGGTGGTTTTGCAGTGGTCATTTGTGTATGAGTATATCTGGATATTCTAGTTATATGTTCCATAAACATATGCTGTGTAGAGCTGACTATACCGTCCTTTTGTGGTATTTCCCTTGTTGTATTTTCCATTTTGGTTTCGGGGTGTCCTACTGGGTATTGTTATACTCACCCCTGCATGGGCTTTTCCCACACGTGTCGTGTCTTGTGCAGACGAGCCACCCTTTGACGGGATCCTAGGCAGACCAGGACCGGACAGAACATAGTGAGATCAGACAGGCCGATGTGTGTTCCTATGGCTACAGACTGCAGTCCCAGCACCTTTCTTTATAGGTTGGACTTTGTTACGGACTCTCTTTCTAGCGAGCTTGTACTTTTGGCCCAAGGTTTTACTTTCTTGTACTTTACTTTCCTGTCATACTCTATGGTTGGGTTTTAGTGTATGCAAGCATCTTTCTTTTTAGTAGTTTTTACTTTTCAGATTTGTGGGATTGGAGATGTGTGTGCATGTGTACATGTTTATAGTAAATGCCTCCCATGTTAGTAGCATGCCTACTCAATGCTAGTCACCAGCCCCTGGCCTATTGGAGGCGGGTTTGGGGAGTTGCGGCTCAGGCCCCACTGGGACGGGTCGTGACAGAGTGGTATCAGAGGTGGTCAGTTCTACTGTAGTACTGAGAGTCTGTGAGTTTATTTGGGGCAACAATGTTAAGTGTTTTGAGTTCGGATTTAAGGACAAGGACCCCACACTAGTAGAAAAATGATTTTTAACGTCGCCAGTTTGACGTCGGTTTCTTATAAACCGACGTAAATAATTTTTACGTTGATTTTTTGGTGTCGGTTTTTAAAAAAACCGACGCCAAAAAGGCAAAAAAATTGTTTTGGCGTCGGTTCCTAAAAAAAACGACGCAAAAAACTAAAAAATATATATTTTGGCGTCGGTTTTTATGAAAACCGACGCCATAAATTTTTTAAAGAAAATTCTTTGGCGTCGGGTTTTTAACAAACCGACGCTAAAAATTAAAAAAAAACTACTTTTCGCGTCGGTTTTTTTAAAAACCGACGCGAAAAGTTAAAATATATTTTTGGAGTCGGTTTTTATGAAAACCGACGCCAAAAAATTTAAAAAAAAATTATATTGTTTTAGATAATTCTCTAATCTTTGATTTGACTGGTCGTGGAGCAAAAACGGAGTTACGGATTAAAAGTTATGCCCTTTGAAAGTTGAACTTCTTTAAGACTTCTTTTAGAGAAGGTCAACTTCTGACATCCATAACTTTTAATCCGTAACACCGTTTTTGCTCCACGACCAGTCAAATCAAAGATTAGAGAATTATCTAAAACACTGTAATTTTTATTTTTAATTTTTGGTGTCAGTTTTTATAAAAACCGACGCCAAAAAAATTATTTTTTGTTTTTGGCGTCGGTTTTTAAAAAAACCGACGCGAAATGTAGTTTTTTTTTTTAAATTTTTAGAATTGGTTTGTTAAAAAACTGACGCCAACGATTTTTTTTTAAAACTTTTATGGTGTCAGTTTTCATAAAAACCGACGCCAATTTTTTTTTTTCATTTTTTGCATCGGTTTTTTTATGAACCGACGCCAAAAAAGATATTGATTGACATTTTTTGCATCGGTTTTCTAAAAAACCGACGCCAAAAGACCAATGTAAATACTATTTTGTGTCGGTTTCAAACAAAACCGACGCCAAAGAGTAACGCGGGATCAGAATTTCAATTTTTTTCACAACGCGCGTTTTACTTTTTAAAATCCCGCCTACATTTTCATACAACGCAATTGAAAATATTTTCGTTTACTATATATATATATCCAGTTTCTCCTTCTTTCATCATTTTCAACATCTTCGATTCAATCACGATTTCAATGCGACTTCAATCATTAATTTGAACATGGTACATATTCTATTCATTTGTTTTCTTTGTTATTATTATCCTTCATTTCTAAACAACTCGATTGGCTTTCTTATAATGATGATTCATTCTCATTTCTAAATACAATTTATATGATAATAAAAAACATATCATTTCGATGGAAGCCCCTAAAACCATTGAAATATGTTTGATGTATTATGATTATTTTATTACATTTGGTGTATATGATTTTAATTTATGTTTATCATGTTTTCTTTGAAACGAGTTGTATCAATCAAAACTTTGATAGGTTCAACTTCTAACGGCGATAACTTTTGAACCGTAACTCCGTTTTAGGTCCACAGCCTGTCAAATCGAAGCTTAGGAAACGATCTAAAACCTAGAAAAAAAACATTTGATTTTTGGCATCGGTTTTTATAAAAACCGATGCGAAAAATATTTGTTTTTTCATTTATGGCGTCGGTTTTTTTAAATAACCGACGCCAAAACTACTTTTTTTAAATTTTTCGCGTCGGTTTTTATGAAAACCGACGCGAAAAATTATATGAATTATTTTTTTTGGCATCGGTTTTTTTACAAAACCGACGCCAAAAAACGAATGTTATTCATTTTTCGCGTCGGTTTACAAAAACTGACGTAAAAATTCATATTTTTTACGTCGGTGACTTCGACGTCGGTTAAAAACCGACGTCCAAAATAAAAAAAAAACCGACGTTAAAAACCATTTTTCTACTAGTGCCAGTGTTGGTGCGGGTGGCCGACGTATCCATACCCAGGACTCTAATAACATTATTCTTGGCTCGGAACATGAGAAAACTAGTTTCAGGGGAAGATAATGGTATATGCATCATATAAGAATGGGTTGTGATTTCCATGTCCTTCTCATGTCAGCTCTCCAGATATAATCACTGACTGCGATACATCTTATTTCATTAATAGGATGCCTCCGCGACGCGCAACCACTAGGATCCAGCATCTCGATCACGAGGATGAACCCCTCAGTGATGAAGGTTCGATTCAGGGACCAGATCCACCAGTTTTACCTCAGGGTGGTGTGCCAGCTATTCCGCCACCTGTGGAGCAGTTTTTAGGGCCTGAGGTACCAGTGGAGAAAGAGCGCAGGCTGAGCACACTCCACGAGTTTCAGAGGTAGAGACCCCTTAGATTTCTAGGTGATCCTGACCCTCAGGCAGCAGAGGACTGTCTTGAGGCAGTACCAGAGTCTTCCATTTGGTCTGGACACTAGTAGAAAAGATGGTGATCCTAGCAGCGAGCCTTCAGTAGGGCTCGGCAGGACAATTGGGGAGTTTGGTTATCCAGACCAACGACGAGGTGACTCTTTCATGGTCAGAGTTTGAGCATATCTTCATAGAGGAGTTTTCACCGGTTACCCGGAGAGCATTAAGTATACAGGAGCTTCTTCAGGTCGAGCAGGGGACCATGTTGGTGGCTGACTATTCATCGAGGTTTACCGATCTCTCGTGGTACATGATGGATATGGTCAGAGATCAGTAATTTAGAGCTCAGACTTTTGAGAGGGTCTTGCGTAGAGATATCTGATCTAGCATCGTCCCAATGAGCATTCCTGCTTATGCTAGGGTGCTCGAGCGGGCTTTGGTGGTTGAGAGCTTCTTGGCAGAGCAGAGACAGCTGACAGTTGTCAGTAGTGGGCGAGCTGGAGTAGAGACCTCAGTAGCAGGGTGCCGACGTCGGGGACCCATGCGTGGGAGACGTTTTCAGATGAGATCCCAGGACAGGGGATCTGCCATACAGGGTTCGCAGGGTGCATCCAGCCAGCCTTGAGAGAGGTGATGCTACTCATGTGATGGCAGGGGACATCTCACTCGAGATTGTCTGACCCACCATACTATATACACAGGAGCAGTGGATGGACCACCAAGGTAGAGGCAACGTGTGGAGAAGAGAGATCCACGGTGCGGCAGATGCAGTAGAGGAGCTGGGAGAGCAGTCGGAGGTGGTCGGCGTTTTGACCTTTTACCACCACCACCCCCAGGAGGTCCACCAGACTCAGGGAGCTGGTGGACAGAGGCATGGACAGCTGTAGGCGGCAGATGCTTATGACCCAGGTACTCCCAGGATGATTAGAGGTACAATCTGTGTCTTTTCTACTTTTGATGACATATTGATAGACACATGCTCTAGTCATTCCTTTTTGGATGCTTATCTTGTTCGAGACATTGAGATTCCAGTTGAGCCGTTGACTCGAACCTTACGCTTAGAAACACCAACTGTAGAAGAGTCAGAGATCACACACCTCTGTAAACAGTGTGACCTAACCCTTGGAGGTGAGAGTTTCAGTTGGAACCTCTTGGTGGAAGCGTCGAGTCCTTACGATGCCATTCTTGGTACGCATTGGGTATCCACAGTTCCTGCCCAGATCTACTATTTTAGGCAAAGGGTGCGGTTTGTCCGTAGTGATGGAACGAGGTTCTATTTTTTCGGTGAAAGAGAGACACAAGAAGCTCAATATGGACTCGTGCGTTGGAAGTTGAAACCGATTTCACATTTTTTGGCTATCCAAGCCCTTGGCGCAGTAGACGTTATGAGTTCCCAGTTTCTAGCAGTAGTGGCTGAGTATGAGGATGTATTTCTAGAGAATGTACCTGGACTACCTCCCCATCGATAGATAGATTTATGCATTGAGTTGCAACCTGGGACGACACTGATATCAGCATCAGCATATCAGATGGATCCTGCATAGCTTCTTAAGCTGAAGGTTCAGCTGGACGATTTGTAGAAGAAGGGCTTTGTGAGACCCAGTGTTTCACCCTTGGTGGCCCCAGTGTTGTTTACCAATGAGGCAGATGGTAGATTGAGGATATTTGTGGATTATCGGCGCTTGAATCAGGTGACCGTGAAGAATCGGTATCGACTATCGAGGATTTTTGACCTCTTCAACTAGTTGAGAGGGGTACAATGGTTCTCGAAGGTTGATCTGAGATCAGACTATCACCAGTTGCGAGTACAGAATGAGGATGTACCAAAGAAGGATATGAGATGTCACTATGGTCACTATGAGTACTTGGTGATTCCCTTTGGCGTGACGAACACCCCGAAAGTGTTCATGGGACTCATGAACCGGATCTTTCAGCCCTATCTAGATCGGTTCGAAGAGGTCTTCATCGATGATATCCTTGTGTACTCTGCGTATGTGGAGGAGAATGCGGGACACCTAAGGATGGTTATGGACACACTCCTAGAGCACTGGTTGTGTGGGAAACTCTCAAAGTGCTAGTTCTGGATACAGGAGGTCCACTTTCTAGGACATGTTATCTCAGCTGATGGTGTAGTAGTGGACCCAGCCAAGGTAGAGGTAGTACTAGCATGGGAGCCACCCCAGAGTGTGATGGATGTGCAGAGTTTCCTTGGGTTGCAGGCTACTATCGGAGATTCATTCTTGATTTCTCTATGATTTCATCACCCATGACAGCTTTGACCTGGAAGGGGAAGCCTTTCGTGGGGATCAGGAGATATTAGTAGTCTTTCCAGCAGTTGAGACAAAGTCTGATGAGCACCCCAATCTTGAGATTACCGGAGGAGGGTACGTAGTGTTCTGTGATGCATCAGGAACCAGGCTTGGTTGTGTCCTGATGCATAGGTAAGTGGTGATTACCTATGGATCACGTCAGTTGAGGCCACATGAGCAGAACTATGTGACCCATGATCTTGAGTAGGTAGTGGTAATATTTTAATTGAAGATGAGGTGGCACTACCTTATTGGGGAGCAGTTTACCATCTACTCTGGTCACAAGAGTATCAGATATATCTTTTATCAGAAGGATCTAAATTTGAGACAAAGACAATGGCTTGAGTTCCTCCAGGATTACAACTTCGAGATCATTTACACACCTAGGAAGGGGAACGTTGTGGCAGATGCTCTCAGCAAGAAATCCTGTTTGCAGTTTCTAGATGAGGTGATGAGGCAGTTGGCCTCTTTACAGTTATCCATCATGGATAGAGATGAGGGAGCCTACCTTAAGTTGATGGTTGTTACCCCTGAACTCTTACAGCGATTCAGGGAAGAACAACGCGAAGATGCTAGCTCTGAGACTCTACGTGCTCAGATATCCACAGGTGTTGCAGATGATGGATATTCAGAAGGTGGGGAGCATGTTGTTCTTTTCAGAGGGCGTACTATAGTACCAGTGACGTTACAAGAGGACGTTCTGAGATAGTTCCATACATATCCTTTGGCGGTATATCCAGGTGTGGAAAAGACGTATCAAGACCTATGATGTCAGTTCTGGTGGCCAGGAATGAAGAAGGGTGTGGCAGAGTTTGTTTCTCAGTGCCTTACTTGACAACAAGTAAAGGTTGTGAACCAGGTGCCAGTAGATTTGACTCATCCCCTTGAGGTGCCAGAGTGGAATAGGGATGGGATATCCATGGACTTCATGATGGTTCTACCACGTACATCTAGGGGACATGACTCTATCTAGGTGATCGTTGACTGGCTCACCATGTCGGCCCACTTACTAGCCATACGGGAGAACAGTTCAGTAGAGAGATGGGGATGACTCTACATACAGAAGATAGTTCGACTTCATTGAGTTCCATCCATGATCTTCTTAGATCATGATGCACATTTCACATCCCGGATGTGGAAGAGATTGTAGGAAGCTTTTGCGACACAGTTACGCTTGAGCACAATATTTCATCACCAGACTGATGGTTAGACAGAGGGGACCATCGAGGTCCTGGAGGATATGCTACGAGGTTTCATACATGACTTCGGTCATAGTTGGTAGGATCCCTTACCACTAGTGTAATTTGATTATAAAAATATTTATCATTCCACTATTGGTATGGAACCATTTGAGGCTATGTACGGGCAACCTTGTAGGTCCCCACTTTGCTGGACTGACCCAGGAGAGTCAGTACTCATGGGTCCAGAGATGGTGAGAGCTACTACAGAGAAGGTGCAGGTCATCCAGGAGTGGATGAAGACTTCACATAGTCAGCAAAAGTCTCATACCGATAGGAAGCGGAGGCCCTTGGAGTTCGAGGACGGAGACCATGTGTTCCTTCGGGTCTCAACTCGACGGGGATTGTGGAGATTTGGCCGAGGTGACAAGCTATCACCAAGGTTCATTGGCGATATTCAGATTCTGAGTATAGTTGGCGACATGGCGTATCTCTTGGATTTACCTCCTTAGATGGAGTGGGTACACAATGTCTTCCATGTGTCGTGGCTACGGAGGTACGTGCATGATCCATCGCACGTTATCGACTGGGGTGACCTGGACATTAATGATGGAGCGTCCTTTGCTGAGTACCCAGTGGAGATTGAGGACTGGCAGGAGAAGATCCTTTGTGGATGAGCTATTCCCTTGGTGCATGTCTGGTGGCAGCACGTGAATCTCCAGGAGAGCACGTGGGAGCGGGAGGCTCATATTCGTGTGCAGTACCCACATCTTTTTGAGTAGCCCTTGTTTTGGATTTTTAGGGATGTAAAAGCCCTATGGTGGGTGTGATGTAATGCCCCGAATTTTTTCATGTATTATTTTAATATTATATGTGAATTAATTCAAGACCAGGCTCTGGGACGGCCTGTATTTTCGAGGCATGGTGAGCCCCGAACAAATGTTTGAATTTAATTTAATAATTAAATTACGCGTGCATGTGGTTTTTAGGAAAAAGTGGAATAACTCCGGAATGGGTGATCGAATCAGATATCTGAGGGCACTGTTAGGTTCGGAACAACGATTTTACCTTAGGCAAGGCCTAACATCGGTCGGGGTAGGTCGGTGGTGAAATCCAATTTTTGGACGTAACTGTAATAAAATATTTAATTAAAATGTTTTATTAAATCTTGTTATGGAAAATATCTCTTATATTTTAAATAGAGTTTTTGCAGGGGATTAGGGTTACAATTCCTGTAACCCTGAACTTCCCTAGATGCTCTGGAAAGCTCTATAGAAAACCTCCCAATGCGGCGACAGTGTTCTTGAAGAGCATTGTCAGCGACAACGACGCGGCGACCAGATCTTCGCCAAAAAACACCACGAATCCAGGTTTGGTGTTTGATTTGTGATTTATTCCCCATTCATGATTTCCATGAGAAATTTGGGCTAATCAACGAACATATTAGTCTGTGGAACAATTGTTCTTGTGAAATGGTATTTTGCAGGGATTTTGGGAGATTGAATCGATGTAGATCTATTTTTGTTGATTTTTTTCTACTCCATTTGACCCTATTAACGGGAGCGGATAAACTCTGTGACGAATGATGATGGAGGTTCATACCTCAAATTTGTTTCATTGGATTTCTCCCCTTTCTCTTCTTCACGTTCATCGTGTTATTTTTGAGGTGATGAACAACGGATCATTGCGCATCCGTTCTACGACGCAACGATCCCAAATTGAATAATCGACACCACAACAATCTCGCGGAGCTGTGACGACGGTTTCAGCGGATGATTCGGAGCGGATATGGAGATATTTTGTTTTTGGGAGTTTTTCTTCCGATGGATCATTGGAGGTTTATGACCTGATCGAAGGTCCCAAAACAACTGATTTGGTGTTTGTATGATGAGATGAACCAAGCCCTAAAGAATCGGGATGAATGGGTGAGAGATCGCGGATCCGGAAGATCAGCCGAATCACGAGGGAGAAGACGACATTCTAGAAAAATCCCAACTACACGACGTGTAGAATGGGCTACACGGCGTGTGTTTGTTGGCGGATCACCTGGAGTGTACTCTAGGAGTACACAGACACGGGTTGGGTACATGGCCAAGGACATGGAATGTATACCCCTCCCCGGCCAGACCTGGCCAGATACACAGGATACCCCATGTACTGGTACACGGGCAGACGACATGGACATGGATAGAGACCGTGTATGGGCACAGGGCCAGCGTACACGGAGCGAGCCCTAGGTTCTCGGACATGGCATGTGAGTCTTCTACATGTCATGTAGTTACCTTATATCCTACAACCTGAATGACACGGGCCGTTTACACAGGAATTACCCGAAGACAAGGAACACAGCGTGTGATCCTTCTATACATAGTGTAGTTGTGTTTTACATAGCTTGGACGGATGACACGGGCCGTTTACACGGGAATCAGCCGATGTCAAGGAACACGGAGTGTGATTCTTCTACACGCCATGTAGTTTAGTTTTACACAGCTTGAACAGATGACATGGGCCGTTTAAATGGGCAGTACCTGGTGTCAAGGAACACGGGATGTAACCATACTACACGTCATGTAACCAATTCATCATGGCTTGAGCCAGTTTCCATCTGTGACTTGGACTGCTTTCTTTAGGGTTCATCCCCATGGTCTTTCTCTTAATGGTTCTCGGTATCATTTCCTCTATACAGGAGTATGATCCCTTCAACAGGACTTCCTGAATTGAGTTGTTGGAATCCCATCTATGAGACTTATAGCCATATCCTCTATTCATTCTTGGAACCCTAGTTAGATTTATTGGTATCAACGTGACCAACTTTACCCGGGCGTCGATCCTCTTTTTAGCGGATTAGCATAGACTTAGTTGTAGGAATCACCCCATGACTTGGTTTTTCTCCTCATCTGAGCATCATGTTCTCAAATTACATGTGGAGTGTGTTCTCCTAGAACGAGTACTTTGTATCTCTCTCTTCAGACCTAAGAGTGTATTCTCTCGGTTTCATGCTTAGTGGAATATTCGAGAAGGATCTTAGTGGTGGTTTTGCGGTGGTCGTTTGTGTATGAGTATATCTGGATATTCTTGTTATATATTCCATAAACATATACTGTGTAGAGCTGATTGTACCTTTCTTTTTTGGTATTTCCCTTGTTGTATTTTCCTTTGTGGTTTCAGGCTGTCCAACTGGGTATTGTTATACTCACCCCTACACGGGATTTTCCCACACATGTCATGTCTTGTGCAGACGAGCGAGCCTTTGACAGGATCCTAGGTGGACCAGGACCAGACGGTACTCAGTGAGATCAGATAGGCCGAGGTGTGTTCCTACAGCTACAGACTGCAATCCCAATACCTTTCTTCATAGGTTTTACTTTGTTACAGACTCTCTTTTTGGTGGGCTTGTACTTTTGGCCCAGGTTTTTACTTTCTTGTACTTTACTTTCCTATCGTACTCTATGGTTGGGTTTTATTGTATGCATTCATCTTTTCATTTTAGTAGTTTTTACATTTCAACTTTGTGGGCTTGGAGATGTGTGTGTGTGTGTACAGGTTTATAGGCAATTCCTCCCATGTTAGTAGCATGCCTACTCGGTGCTAGTCACCATCCCCTGGCCTATTGGAGGCGGGCTTGGGGAGTTCTGGCTCGAGCCACACTGGGATGGGTCGTGAAAAAATTTAAAATGTAATTTTTCTCAATATTATATGAATTTTTATTAAAAACTCTGTAATCCTTAGAAGCATTGTAATATCCTAGGAATATATCTTCATCGTATTTAGGATAATTTTTTTTAAATTATCCTTTGTATTAAAAATGATTACTTTTCATCCTAATACTCAGAAGTATGAAACTTTTGGTTTTCATCATGTCCATAACTCATAAGGTGTTTTATTAAGAAAGCCTCTAATAAAAATTCTTTTTATTGTATAGAAATAAGTACTCAGGGCTTCAACCCAAAAATGTTTAGAAATCGAGTATTCACTCAACATGTTTCTTTTTATCTCTTGAAAAATATGATTTCTTCATTCAACAAAACTATTTTGCTGAAGAGTTCTAGGTGCTAAAAAGTAATAAGTAATTCCTTTCTTTCTAAAAAATGTTTAAAAATCATGATTTAAAAATTCTCCACCATGATAACTATGAAAAATTATCAATGTAAGGTTTTCCTCATTTTTAATTTGGAATAAAAATGTTTTAAAAAATAAAATGTATATATATTTCCTTGATAAAAAATGCACCCATGTATATCTAGTGTATTCATCAACAAAAAATAAATAATAATTTCATCCAATACTCCCAGTTTCTATATGACTAAAAATATCCCTATTCACTAACTATAAATCATCAAAATTTGAAACTTCGCTAATTGATTTAATGCATGGCTTATGTTTCTATCCATGTTGACAAGGGTCACATAATTTGGAAGAATAAAATCTATATTCTAGTAGAATTTTAACATGTCTTTTATTAGTTAATTTTCTGATGTTTTTAAGGTTGCAGTTTCCAAACCTTCTATTACATAACCCAGATTGATCTTCCAATACACTAAGGCAATGTAATTATTGGCTCCTAAGGGATTCTGATTTTAGTTTGTAAACATTATCATGCTGATGAGAAGAAAGAAATAATTCATCCTTGGAATTATGTTATACACATTTATTATTGCTAAACCTCACAAGGTATCCTTCATCACATAATTGACTTATTCTTATAAGGATATTCTAAAGAAATTTTACAAATAAACCATTTTAAATTAAAAATTTTCCAAGAAGAAAAATATTACATATACCAAAAATCTTTACTTTAGAATTTCCTATTAATGTAACTCTTAAACCTTTCATTTCAATAATCATTTCAAATAATTATTTATTACCTGTCACATTCTGGGAACATCCACTATCCATGTACCACATATTCTTGTTTCTGGTACATCCTTCATTTTTCTGAATGCAAAAGAATTAGACTTTTGGAATCTAAAACTTATTGGATCCAGAAATGTTAGAATGAAGGATCTTAGGAATCCACATTTTTTTTGAAAAATGGGTTTTGTAGAACCTCAATGATTTAATATTATTTAAGGAAGAATTTTCTTTCTAATGATCTCCCCTTTGGCATTTAGATCAAAAGGGTGCATTTTCAGGAATAAATTTTTCACTAAAAAATGGTTTTGAATGAGTATATCTCATTCTTAAACAATTTTCTTGTGGAAAAAGTTTTTTATACATATTATAAAAACCTTCCTTACAAAAGGTAATTTTTATAAATGGTTAATTTAAATAAAAAAATGTTGACTTTAGTTTTATAACTAAATTCTTATCTATATTAGTATTAGTTTCAAAAGTGAGTCATTTTATAAAATATTTTTCTAAAAAATGAATTTTTAATAATATTTTAAAATTGAATCCTTCTCATAATTAGCTTCCATAAGTTATTTATAAATATAATCAATTTCAAAGACTTTTTTATCAATATCTTTAAAAATATCCAATACTTATTTTGTCAAAATATTTATTCCATATTTTTCTTTCTCATCTTTCTTACTTACTTTACAATTCTCATTTTCAAGAAATTTATTAAATCGATAGACTTCTTCATATAAAGGTAAATAATTATAT
This sequence comes from Viscum album, assembly GCA_963277665.1. NCBI lineage: Eukaryota > Viridiplantae > Streptophyta > Magnoliopsida > Santalales > Viscaceae > Viscum > Viscum album. Next base: position 1,102,714,656 of record OY728157.1, read on the forward strand.
TCTAGGGAATAATTTTATTCATCAAGAGAAATATAACCTTTCCCACCTTTATAGTTTTCATAGGAAGACATATTTGTTAAAGAATCAAAATTGTGTCCTTATCCATAAGACATTGATTTTTAAAAGGTATAATCGAATAAAGACTAATATTCTTCTATCTGGAATTTTCATTATATGAAGAATCCTCAGAATAGTCTCCACCACTATTACTCCTTGAGTCATTATCTTTCAAGACATTCTTTTCTTATAGATTGTAATACTTTTTATGATTTATATCAGAATGACTTTCATTTTTGTATTTTATTTTGAGTTTTATATAGTCATGTATTATATGTACAACTCTTTTACAATAATAAGAGGTGACTTCAAAATACTTCTTATCATTTCATTCCTTGTCACTCTTCTTACACCGATACTGAAAATCCTTTTTTTCCAATAATTTTGTTCATTCATTGAGCAATATTGGATAAAACATTCACTAACTGTTCTAATTCACTTATGTCTGATTGAACAACCAATTTCTTTTTCTTTCATGACATAACTATATTTTTAGGATTTTGATCTGTCGATTGATTTAATATATAATTAAAAAAATCTAACATTATTCATTTTGTATTTTTTCGTATCTATTTTTGATCTATTTTCACATTGAAAAAGACATCCAAACTACTGATCAAGTGTTATATTTTTAACCTTCCTGGACTCATCAACAACTATTTATTTTTATTACCATTAATTTGTAATAATATCTATAATATTTTCTACAAGGATATCAAAATCTAATCCTTTGTCACCCTTAGATTGTAAAACTTTCATAATTGTCATGAACATTTGTTGGACCTTAACAACCGGTTCTCTATAAGGGAATTACAATGCATGATAATCTAATCATAGAATGGATCTTCTTATTTAAATGAAAATAGATGTACTAATATGATTAATCTATAGATTCTTCCAAATATTGTTTCAATACATAAAAAGATGAAATATGGATATACATATTTCTAGTAATAGAACAAACATAAGTATTTTTCACGTTATAATTTAATTTATATTCTTGTTTCCCTTGATTGGTAAAGGTTCTAACCTCATTTCCAAGAATTTTATAGCCTCCCATAATAATAACAATGTTATCAGCTCCAATTTTGATCACAAAGGCCTTCATTATGTCTCTCCATTATACATAATCATTTCCTTCAAAAATTGGTGGTATTATGGGATTAAGATTTTAATTTAAGCGACATTGAGTCCTTCAAAATTTAAAACAACCCAATTTTTTTCCCAAATAAATTTTTTTGTAACTAATATTTATAAAAAAAGATTATAATAATAAATAATGATAACTAGAAATATAAAATAATCATCAATTAAATGAGCAGTGGAAACATTTCTCTAATACCAATTATTGGATCATAATGTATATGCTGATGGAAAACTAAATGAGGTAGATAATTGTAGGTTTAGAAACTTTTTTTTATCCCAAATGGAATTTATGTTAAATGGATTTAAACTAATTCAAGTCTCAAAACCTCTTATGAAGTAAACTAATTAATCAGACTGGCCCTTGGGTCTGGTTATAAAAATTACTGTAATATAAAAATATCTTAATATGGTTGATTCAGATAAGTATTCCATAGGTAATATTTAATCATATTCATAGTAAGAAAATGATTTAATCTGTGTAGGTATAATATAGATCATAATAAAAATGGTTATGTCAAATAAAGTTAAACAATTTATGATTCTATCATAACGTTTATAGATTCATATTGAGTAAATGAAGTGATCGTAATCCGATAAATCATAATTACAAAGATCATAATCAAATAATAGAAAATATAAAAATAAATATGTAAAATTATTCACTTTATATTACAATGTCGTAGAATTGTAAAACATGAAAATGAAAACGATTATTTAAACCAAATGATAAGTGTATCTAATAACCAGAGATATTGATCCATGGATTTATACTTTCAAAAAACTCTATCTTTCTTACACCATGGTAAGAAATTGAGATTATGACTGACATTGGTTTGTCTACCTATCCTTAGCAACCCTTGGTTGAAAAAGTGATCGTATTCTCTGTCTTCCTATCCTCAGTAGCCCTTGATCCAAAAATTATCAGCACCAATTCTTTCATATCAACGGAAAACATCAATAATAATCCCAATGATCAGTGTCGAACAAAAAAACTCTTATTAGTTAAAATTATGTGGATTAAGATGTTCACAACTTATTCACTTTATAGTTTTATCACATAGCATATACGTAAGATATTTCACTCCATTTCTTGAGAATCTAGCTAACATCTTGTTTGAGACCATTCAAATGATCTAGTATTTATAGGTATTTGTCTCAACGATCATCTTGGACTCCAACAGTTGAATTTTCTACTAAAATTGCAAACGGACATGGACACCTGGAACTCCAATGGTCATTTTATAACTGAGACAACAACATTATTTTATAATTCATAATGAAATAGAATACGAGACATTATTTTTATTTAAGGGTTTTCCTTTCATTATGATATAGTTTTCTGGATAAATAACACTAAATGTAAAAGGGTCTGATTCTTTTTCTTACAAGAGTCATTACGATTTATATCTTTAAAAAAATATTTTCATTACGAAATATAGAAAATATGTAAGATAAAAATATAATTATGTGTTCATGTTATAAATTGTATCTAGGATCGTTATAATAATCATGGAATGAATCATTTTTCCAAAACTCATGTGTATGATTATTATCACATGTATATGAAAAAACGTATTGATAAAATATGAATCAAAACCATTAAAAAAGTATGGTAAAACGATATATGATTATATTTTTAAAATACATTGAATTTAAATGAGTTTGAAATTAGTTATTTTGGAGGGAGTATATGATTTCCAAAATAAAAGGAATAGAGAAGTCAGAAGAAGACTTTTGACTCAACATGGATCTCTTCTGATTCGATGGGGAGAGGTCCTACAACCATTGGGAGGAAGAAATATCAAGTAATGGTCGATTTGGAGAAAAAAATGGGTTAAACTTAAACTTGACATAGATCCACTTTTTTAGGATCTTTTTTTTTAAATCACGCACAGTTAGTCGCACGGTTAGATGAAATCATTTGCTAATAATGTCCCAGACTCTGCCTCAAGGTGGACCACACATGGCTGGCATGCATGGTTATAAAATGGTTTACCACCCTTGAAAAATCCTAATGTCCCACAATACATTATTTCTCCATCGTGGAAAAAAGGTTTGAAAAAACACTGCACCTACATGTGTCCCATCCCCTTAGCCTTGGTCTCACTATGAATAAGTACTCCTCACTATTGTCTTTTCCATCCTGAGAAAGTAGAAAACCATAATTGATCTAAAAGAGTTCTGTACATTTTTCATTCATTTCATTCCCTGATTCCCAAGAATCTTTAAGATTCATACCATGTAACCAAAAATTCCACACTAAATAGGTGCTTTCTCCCTTGCAAGACATTATCTTTCTTATCCACAATCTAAACTAGGATATCAACCAATAAAGCATCTGAATCTAGGTCAACGTGATCCCATTAAATCAAAAGAATAGGATCACACTAATACATTTTCAATTGATATACATGTAATATATTATAAACTAAAATAAACCATGGGGGAAAATCCAACCAATATGAAACCTCACCAACCTATTCATGTATCTTAAAAGGGACTATGTATCTTGGAGAAAACATTCCCTAATTCCCAAAATAGTGATGTCCAAGCCCTAGAGAGACTCTCAAAAACACATGATAACTTACTTCCAATGAAAATAGTCATAGACAATGATATATATAGGATGTATGAAAACTCTGAACCATCTCTATTCTCTTATGGATCAACTGAATATTCTACATTTTCTCTTGGACAAGGCTTGGCCCAACCAGCAAAGACTCACCTATTTTCACCCAACAAAATGAAGAAAGACACGGATTCCCATAAAATGCTTCAAAATAACCCATCTATATCGAGGCATGATATATATTGTTACATGATTACACCACTATTGGTATGTGATCTTCCCATGATTTAAAAATTTCTATTACACAAGTACACAACATGTCTTCCAAAGTTTATAATGTCTTTTCAGACTACCCATTCATCGAAGGATTATATGCCATGCTCATAGTCAACTGATTCGTAAGGGGTTTATTTAAGCAATTCATGAATAGAGATGCAAACCTTTAGTATCAATATGATACTACCAAAACTAGTAAGCCATTCCTTTTTCCACCTGTCATATATATTTTTTGACAATTCCACCACCATATGAGATTCATGAATAGGGATGAGATGGTCTGACTTGGTAATTTAATCCAATATCGCAAATATGGAATATTGTTTTTAAACCATTCATGGGAGTCCTATTACAAGATCCATGGTTATCTACTATCATTTCCAAATTGGAATAGGTTAATATTGTAACATAAATACCAGTCATTGATGCTCTACTTTAACCTACTGACAAGTTAAGCATCAAAAAAAAAACTTATCCACCTTACATTTCTGGTCTACCCACCAAAATTGTGCATCAACACCTTATACATATTATGTATTCAAATATGAAAAACCCATATCGAATGGTGGAAAAATTGATTAATTTTTTCCTCACAATCCATATGTATGGACATTAAATTTTAAAACTACAAAACTGAAATCCCATCTTGATTCCATCCCTTAATGATCTCCCCACCATTGAGTTTTGTCCTTATATGAATATATTTAGAATCAAACCTATGTTCCACTTTAACTATCTCAAATAAATCAGGACAGAAAAAATCTAGAAATAAAACCACAACTTTATCTCATTATTTACATTCTGTGTTCATGTAAGCTAGGACTGAGATCAACTACCACTCATCTAAAGCATGTTTATTCAACATAGTATATGAATTTTTTCTTAAAACATATTCCACTGAGATTCCATTACCTGGTATATATACATTAATTCAATGTTACACATTTGGAGATACTCCATCCATATTCTTTATCTTCAGTGAAAACCCTTATAGCTCATCATGGATTATGACTGATCAATCCATTACCACTCTGGGAAAAAGAACAATGTAAAAGATTCTCTTTGTAGAAAGGAAGCAGAAATTCTATTCTTGATGAGAATTGAAAAAGATCCAATATTCTTAGATATGATGATGATATAAATGTGAAACATAAATAAGGGAACAAAATAATTCATTTCACAAATTATTTATCAACCGTCTATTTTGGAAAGGTTAAAGGATTCTAAAAAGGATGATGTGGGAATTCAGAAGGAAGTGGAAACAATTAGAAAAGGGAAATCCTAAGAGTTCAAGGTTAATGAAGAATGAAATATGAGATTTGGTTTTAGGATCTGTGTTTCATAAAATCCAGTGTTAAAGAAAGAACTTCCAGATGATGCACATAGTTTGAATTTCTCTATTTAACCAAGAAACATGAAGATGTGTTGAAATTTCTAGGAGCACTATTGGGGGGATAACCTGAAGAAGGATATCACTAAATATATATCAAATTCCATTGTATGTCTGCAGGTGAAGGCATATATATAGATTTCTAAGGGGATGATGCAACAATTATCCATACCAACATGAAAATGGGAAAACACCACCATGGATACTATCACTGGACTTCCGAATACTTCCAAATGAAACAATGTTATCTGGGATATTTTGGATCATATTACAAATACTACACACTTTATTGTAATTAGAGAGGAATTGTCACTGGATCAACTGGAATATATATACCTCAAAAAAGTTATAATTCAGTATGTAGTAACACAATCGATTATGTCTTATTGAGATCCAAGATTCACCTATGAGTTCTGGAAGATTATCTAATATGCTCTGAACAGTGAGTTGATCTTCAACAAGGTCTATCACCCTAAAACTGATGTTCAATCTGGGTGGAATATCTAGAAACATTAAGACATGTTGAGATCTTTCTTAATTTACTTCAAAGGCATATGGGACCATCATCTACCTTTGGTGGTGTTCTCTTACAACTATAGTTTACTCTCAATCATCCAAATGGCTCCTTATGAATCCCTTAATGGGAAGAGGTGAAGAACACCGACATGTTGGGATGATGTTTGGGAATGAACACTTCTAGTTCCATAAATGTTTGATGAGATTGTGGAGAAAGTTAAGACCATCTAGTATCACATCAAAGCTACCCAGAGTCGACAAAAGATCTATGCTGAAAAATATCGACGAAACCCAGAGTTTGATGTTGGAGAAATAGTATTACTCTTTATATCTCCATGGAATATAGTTATGAGATTTGGTAAAAATGGAAATCTTATTCCAAGGTGAATCATCCCTTTTTATATCCTTGATCTCATTGGAGTAGTGTTCTATCAACTAGCACTCCTACTGAACCTATGTCTAATATATGATGTATTCCATATATCACTATTAACGAAGTACATGACAGACCCCTCACATGTAGTCAATTCAGAGGTGGTTATATTGGATAATGACCTCTCTTATGAAGAGAAGTTGGTGAAGATCATAGATGGTAGAGAAAAAACTCTACAAAATAATAAAATTCCCCTTGTCAAAATATTATGGAGAAACCACGAGTTTAAAGAGGTGGTGTGGGAACTAGAGGAAGTGATGAGGTAGAGTTACCCTCATCTATTTTAGTGTGGGAAATGAAATTTCAAGGGATAAATTTCTTAAGGGTTTAAGTTCATATCATCCCAAAAATATATAAATAAAATTCCCTTTCATTTATTTAAATGTCTTATGGTTTTATAAAACACATGCACTCCTTTTTTATTATATACAATTGGATTTAAATGATCGTTATGTATCCTTACCATTGATAATATAGTTGCTAAAAAGTGATCACAAGACTAGTAAAAATATAAGGTTTTAACAAATCCTTCTTACTTAGAAAAAGGAAGTGATGGCCTCAACTAGCAGGATCATACACAATGAAACCCATTTATCGATGCTTCTGAGGGAGATAGAATTTCTGGGATTTTCCCTAGTCCAATCCCAATCCAAGATCCAATAACATAAGCATGAGTGAAACTGTTTGTCGGAGAAATTCAAGCTCATCAAGATCATGACCCAAACTATGTTCATCGAACGTCTCCAAGAAAGTACCACCATCGACCACATTACTCTTAGGGAGTATGTTGGTGTAATAAAGGAATATGTAACAAGACACTCTAATTATGATTATGTGTATTAGTTTTGTATATAATAAAGAATATACTTTCATTTTATTATTGTTCCTTTTTAAATCATTTTTAAATCATAAATACCACTATTATTTATAATTTAAATTCAATTAAGAAATTTATTTTGAAGAATAAATTGATTTTTTATTTAAATAATTTTTTAATAAAGTATTATAATTAAATTAATTTTATTAAATATAAATAATTGTATAATTTTTATGTTGTCAATTGTAATTTCTATTATGGTCTGAAAAATATTTTTTTTCAAAACCTATCAATTTTCAATAAAAGTCGGTTTTTCCTTTAAAAGTATAAAATTACGTATTTCAAAAATTATATAGATGAAATGAATATTATTTTTGGAATCAAGACATTGAAATTATCTAATGGTCAGTTTTTTATAATTTTCTGATACATTCACATTTTTAAGTAACATTTAAATAACGTATAAATATATAATGTTTTTTATAATGTCATAATGACCCAATAGAAATTTAATAAAATATTATAAATCACATCTTAAGAAAAATATATGTTTTTTCAATTAAATTAATGTAATTTTGTGTTTATTTGATTTAATTTATAAATCCTTAGTGAATCATCCGAGATATATAAAATATTTTATGATTTTAAAATCGTTTCCTTGAAAGTGTGACTCACCTCCACATAAAAAGGGAAATATTTTAATATCTATGGCCCTTATCCATTTAAAATAATTTATTCCCCTCTCATTTTCTTGAAACCATGGGAAAACCCAATCGTATGGTTTGTGGTTTTCAATACATTATAGTGTAGTGTCCAAAACCAAAATAATAAAGACTTCCCCCATGGTTCCTATATAAACCCACCGAAGCACTCATTTATCTTCACTAAAACTCATTAAAGCTCAACCAACCTATTCATCCTACTCCCTTGAGTCTTCTTGAGTCACCCCTAAGCTCCCAAGAATCCTCCCCCAAGAATTTGGGATCACACTTCCTAGTAAGGGATATCCCTCTCTCATTTTTCTTCAAGCACCTCTTTTATGTAATACCTTTTAATTTCAATTTTCTTGATTTGGGATATTTTCTTCCAGACCTCATTATTTTCCATTTGATTTATACATAATAGGATATTCCTTACACTCTGATTAATCCCCCCTATGGTCCTTTAAACCAAATCATTAATACACCGAAATCACGTAAGGGATTTCTCTCTTCTCATTTCCATTCAAGAATTTATTTTATTTTATAAATCTAAATTCCCTTCCACATGTTGGGATATTACATTACATGATCCCCTTACTATCCATCCAATGTATAAATTATGAGATACATATTTTTCTCTAATCATGCCAATTTATGAATTTTCATATGACATCGTTATGCTGCAAAAATTACACGAAAATTTTCCATGCCAAAATCATCATGTAGTGAATATCATACCCATTCCTCTATCAAGGGTTTTCTCTTTTATACGCCCAAACATAAATAATATTGAATTACTTGTTTGAATTATGCATTCCTTGATCATGTAATAAATGATGATGTTGAATGAATCCATTTTATATGATCTATGTGGCACACTTAAGCATGAGATTGAAATTATTATGATGGGTGCACCCTGATAGCACACTAATGCATTGGGTAATTCTTAGTATCATGATATGTCATTTTGGGGCTGGGTTTTACCTGATTCATTTATAGTAATTTTTTTCCACCATGTCGAGACAATGGTTTACCTGATTCTTTTATGTTAATTATGTATTGTTTTAAGTTGTTTACACATTTCCATGTTATGATAATCATATTATATCATGCCTTTATGTTCATGTTTCTATTATTCTCTATTTATATGCCTATTTCCTAACAATGTATTGCATTCTTCATGTTATTCCTTGTTTACTCCCTTACTAGGCTTTATATCTCACCCTTTTATTATGTATGTTCTCAAGTTATCCCATACAATAAAATGTATGATGGAATGTTGTGGTCATGTAAAAGAAGTTTTCAATAAATATGTGTATTTCATGTTTTAAGATGTTGTGTAATGTTCCAAATCACCAAAGACACTTGACCTATGGATCTTCTAAGTTTTACTAATTTCAATTTTATGTTATAAATAATGTTTAAAAATGAAATAAAGGGCATGGTTATTATAGGTTAACCGATGGCTCAGGTGAAACCACATTCTTAACATCTTTTTCCAGTTAGTTTATACAATGTTGACCGAGTGCCGATTTCTAACGAAAAAAAACTTCATAAGTGTCACTCTCTATAAAATGAAGGATTAAAAATTAAAAATACGACCACATCATAAACATCACAACATTTCTTTAAAAAATTAAACATTTTCCATGTTCAACAAATTTGAAAAAATTTCAACATTCTTTTGAAAGTTAACCAATTTTCAAAATAGGACTACTATGCCCTTTTTCAAATATCTCATTTGAAAACAATTTCAACATTTTTTCAAAAATCAACACTTTTACACCAGATCATAAATCATTACTCGAAATAAAATATGAAATCCAAGTGGGAATCCATTTCTATAATGCATGTCTTGCTCTTCTCATTGGAAAAACCCATGATAGTGAGATTCCAAACCATTTAAGGGTCTCTAAAACACTTCTACACCCAATTCCCTAGTAACATTATGTTTAGCATAAATTTTTTAGAGATGTTATTTAATTATATACATTTAATGTCTCCAAAATCCAACACCTTTATACCATCCCATCTTAAGGAATAGACCAAAATGAATTTCAACTCCAATATTGAGAAAAGTTAACTGAACCAATGATTGACCATGAATAATACTACTTACAAGTTAAGGACAAAACTATATGATACCACATTTAACATACCACCTATCCTCATTGGCTTGAGTTGATCTGTAATTTCTACTTGGAATTAAGTAACATCTCTAAGATGTCAAAGGATTGAAATAAATGCCAAGGGATTCATTCATAGATGGGGGATTATTTTTTATTAGAAAATAAAACAACCCAACCAAACATGACATAACCAAAAACCACTACATTATGCATGTTAAAAATTTAATTAAACTCAAGTTAAAACCCAGGATATCAAAACCAAACTCCAATATAGTACCATAATGGAATACTGTAAAACATTAAGTACACAACAGATGTCAAAACCATGAAAACTAAACGAAAACCTACATAAATCCAAAACTCCCACATGCACCATACTCCAACTCCAAAAATAATCCCATGTATCATTATTCCGCACAAAAGTTTGATACTTTACATTTTTTGTGTCCCAAAAACAATATATGAAAAATAACTCATATGAAAAATTAGAGGTGATTGTTGAAAATCAATAGTTCATTCCTAAATGACGTTCCTACATCTGTAACTTTGAAAAAACAAATTATCAAATTTATATAAAACAATTATATAAAACAATTTAAAATAGTTTATCAAAAATCCAAAACTATTTCGAAGAAAAATAGTTTTCAAAACCAAAAATATTTTCCATGGAAAAAACATACAATTATTAAAATAATTTCACATTCTTTTCTCATATAAATTTCATGATTCACAAATATACCCACACAAGCATGTTTCTCTTATAGTTCTATACTCACAAGTATTTTCCCAGCCATCCATTAAGTCATCACAAAGTGGTCAAAAGACTTGTTCCCCAATGACCCATGAACCATATCCAGGTTCATGTCCCTTTTTACCATAATGGTACACATCCCTTATTTAGGGTCATGTCAAATTCATGAACTCACACAACCATGTATGTGAAAAAAAATCAAACCATCATTTTAATTAAACCATTCTTTTTATTGAAAACCTTTCCAACAATTCATTTTAATTCCTCTCAATAAATCAATATTTTTTAAAACAACTCAATTTATCCATTTAAAAAAAAGTCTATAAAGGTTATATTTTAAAATCAACATTTGAAAATCAAAAAAAAAATCAAAACTATTTTCCACAATTCCACAATTTCACCAAAAATCCACAACTACTCAATCAATCACAAAACAGATTTCCCCCCATGCATTGTACAAAAATTTCACTATCAATTTCAATCAATTTAAACAATTTGATATTAATCGTTCATGTTATAATAATATTAGTTGAGAGTGTAGCCACTTACCTCATGAATTTTGGAAAAATTAAGAACATCATAAAAACACCAACAAAATCTGGTTGAATCTCAAAAGATACACCATATATATCTTCCCCAATCATCAACATGGAAATATTTAACCATTATTGGAATCAATAACCTTATATCTATCTATAGATGACTAGATATATGAATATGATATAGAAAATAAAGCCTATATAGGAAAACCCATAAAAAACAACCATGAATATTGACTTAACAAAGGAATTGGGCTTTGAATAACCAAGAAACACCTTCATATCACTTCCAATTCAAAGGGGAGATGTCCTACAGACATTGGTAGTACTGAATATTCATTTATGGCCCATTTTAAGAAAACAAAGGAGGGGTTTAAACTTAATCATGGCCCAGATCCACTTTTTTACGATACAATTTTAAAACCATGGACAATTAGTCACACGATTAGATGAAGCTTTGCACTAATAGTGCTCTAGAATTTTCCATTAGGATGACATCACATAGTTGTCCTACACAGTTATAAAATCTTTAACCACCGATTAAAAATCATAATATTTGAATTCTAATGGTTTATCAAAGGTTTATATATAGTTTGGAAAACTTTTGCACCTATTCTTGCACCATCCCCTAAGAATTTCTCTCACTACCCACAGTTTTCTGTTGGATTTGTACTGTTTCCAAAAACCATTCTCAAACCATGAACCTGTAGAAAATCCACAAAAACATACCAAAATGTTTCCAAACCCTCCCAATGATTACCTAAACACTTTATATACTTAAATACATAAATGAATGGTTATTTACTTGAAATAGGGAGTGTTACAATTATAGTATGTGAAACATGATATTTAATATATTATTTCTTTAGGGATAATATATAGTGAAATATTATATAGATATATTCTCCCCCTTAATTAAAATATTTCCTCATAATTTTAACTATTACTTAATAACAAATTTAGCTAATGGTATCTATAATATAACTCAAAATTTAATTTTATAATAAGGTATGAATAAAATCTCTTCAATTAAAATAATAATAATCCAAATATTTTGTTTCTTCTTAACCATTCATGTTAAATACCTCTTATGGTTTGGTATTATGTCCTATTTTTCCATTATGCTCTTAATTCAGTCCTGTAGTATGTAATTATCATACATTTTTTTAAGTTAGGAAATGTGATTTTGTATTTTTATAATAGTTACATCACACTCAACTATCTCTCATGCCCCATTTTTCATCAACTTGGTAGTGTCTTAGGAAAGTTATGGTTGAATTATGAAGTCATTAAATAATGATCATCCTCCTAATGGGGACAATTGAGATCAATTTTTAGGCCCCACTCAATACATTCAAGATTATTATCCTCCACTGTATCATCATTCACCCTCTTCATCTAATCCATCACCTATGTATCCAACTTCAATAGATAACCACACATCTCCCTGATTAATGTTTTCACTAGTACTTTTATTTCCCACACTATAAAACATTATTATAAAAGTGTTGTTGGTACTCAAACCACCCCCGCACATCTTCTCTGAGTAGATATTTTTGTTCCTAAATAGGTCCTTCTAAGAACATAATTATTTTAAAAACATGCTGCATAGGTTCACGTCCTATGGAGAATCAAACCTAATTCTAAAACTGCTCACAGTCATAAGGTCACAAGCTCGCCACCTTTCTCTCTTAACCATCATGTCCTATGTTTCTAGTGGAGGTAGACAGTTTTTCATTCTATATCAACCATTGGCATGGAACTTTTAAATTATCATGAAACATCAATGCCTACACACAGAAATGGTGCATTGATCTATGATGGAATAGATGATATGCTGATTCTATCTTCTATTTAAATGATTTTAATGTCTCTACACATCATCTTTGGGTTCTTTTTTCCACCCCTATCCATTTTTTAATAATGAGTATCTTGTATGTAATATAACCATGATTATTAAATACAAATTCTTTGTTGAAACAGTTAATGAATTACATCATATCTATCAAAATTACCCATAGTGATATTTATATTATCATACACATAAATTTAGAAATATTACCATAATAAAACATGATATTTTATTTATTAATTAAAAAATCATGTAGGTAAAGTTGGAAAATAATATTTTAAACATAGAGTGGATAGAATGATGATACCATATTCAAAAGAAGGATGTGTAAAATAGCTCATTCCAGGTCATTGGTTCGTCCTCCAAGAAATCTTGCTAGTAGGCCATCATACTTTGGGTTGAGGTCAAGGAGATCTGATTCTTAATTTTATCATTAATAATTTGGATTACCAATGTCTTGGTTCCCAAGTAACACTACTAGAATTCTGACCTTTCACAACGCTTCTATACCAACTGTTTGTAAAAACCGTTGGTATAGGTCCCCTTTCCCAAAGGTTTGGCCAAACCATTGGGAAATCTCACTTTGTGGACACCTTTCCCAATGGTTTGGCCAAACCGTTGGGATAGTTATACCCTTTCCCAATGGTTTGGTCAAACCACTGGGAAAATTCCACTTTGTGGACACCTTTCCCAATGGTTTGGCCAAACCGTTGGGATAGGTATACCCTTTCCCAACAGTTTGGAGAAACTGTTGGGAAAAGTCCACATTGTGGACACCTTTCCCAAATGTTTGTCCAAACCGTTGGGAAAAGGTCTACCTATCCCAACGGTTTGGAAAAACCATTGGGAATGGACCCTAGAATTGAATCCAAAATCAGATTCTATACCAACGGTTGTCAAAACCATTCATATAGGTCTATACCGACGGTTTTGCAACCGTTGGTATAGATCCTTTTATTTTTTATTAGATATTCTTACTGAGAACATTATATAAATCAAAATTTAAAATATTTATGAGAATACATATATATATTTATATAATTATGTTCACAAAAGTCGTGTTAGGTTAGTGGTTATGTCGTTCGATGATAAACTAGGGGTTCGGGGATCAAATCCCAGCGAGTGATTTTTTTTGAAATACATATACCAACGGTTCCATAACCGTTTGTATAGATTTTCATATTACTTATACCAACAGTTTCCAAAACCATTGGTATAGGTCTATACCAATGGTTTTCCCAAAACCGTTGGTATAGACCTATCCCAACATCTTACTTGGCAACGGTTCCCCAAACCGTTGGTATTGGTTATTTTTCTAGTAGTGTAATGTTGTATTTGGTTTCAAATGTGGGTTATAGACATAATGACTTTATTATGGTGATTCTTGAACCGAAAAAAAACTCAACCAAAATCCATGAGATTTCGAGGAGATCTGAAATGTGCTAGTTTATGCATGGTGATCTAGAAAATAATCATGTCTGGGTTTTATGGAATCATGTGATCTTGGTGTTAAAACATCCAGCAACTAATTATAATTTTTTAGTTAAGGTGGATGTGTGTGGTCAATTTTTTTTACGTTCTTTTGTCTATGAATAATGTGATGCTTGGCTTCATGATTAGCTTTAGCGTGATCTAAACTCCTTAAATACAAGGACTATTTTGTGGATAGTAGGAGGATATTTTAACTCTATTATGTATATATCTTAGATGTAAGGTGTTATCTCTCCCCGACTTAGTGACATGATCAAATTCTCACCACTTTTTTGCCTAGGATGGGCTCTGTGATCTGGTATTTTTCGGTGATAAGTTCACCTAGTGTAATAACCAAAGAAGAAACCGAAGGAATTGGTTAATATTTGATTGGTTCTTAGTGAACCTCCATACTATTTCAGAATATAAAATCATTGAATTCATCCACCTAACTCATGCCTTGTTTGATCATTCTACTATTCTTATTCACTTAAAATTGTGCTCTCTAAGTGGGAAATGCTTCTTCTTATCCAGAAAGTTGGATATCCTACCATGATATTCTTCATAAAGATAAATGATCTTGGGAACCTCTTTTCAATGGAAGGTTTCTTCATCATCTACATAAAAAAATTTCCACTTAAAAGATGATATCTAGGCCGGGTAATTATCCCACCCACTTGTTCCCCCTTCCCTAGATAACATCAAAAGTGATATAGAAAATGTGGAACTAAGCCTCAAAGAGTCTTTGAATGAGAAGACGGTGGTCTCTGTGGGTCTATAGAAGAAAATTTTCAAAGAGTGGCTATTGGAGAAAGAATGGTGCATCTGTGAAAACTCTCGAGCCACCTAAATAAAGGAATGAGATCACAACACGGAATAATTTAATGCTTATTTGAAATATAGGCAGTGGTGTTGGGCTCCAAACATACATATAGAAAATGTATTCTTCACAAGATACATGGCTATTATTGGTCATATGGTTGGGTATTATTTTAATTATTTACTCAGCACTACCAACCCTCGGTGTTAGAATGGATATCCTCATGAACAAGATAATATCTTCAACCTAATTCCAAGCAATGTCTCTTCACGGGCCAATGAGCTCCTCGAGTGTGCATTAGAGTAAAAGATATAAGGGGACTCTATTAAATCTTTGAATATGGAGACTGATCTATATACTAATGGCTTCCCTAGGTCCTTCTTTTTTAGCTCTTGGAATGTGATTAATGGGGATCTTGTAATTTATTTCCATGATTTCTTTAGTGTGGGTGGGCTTCCTTGGGTTTTAAGTGCCACCACCCTAATTCACATTCCCAATGTTCCAAACCCCTTATCTATTTCTTAGTATTGGCCCATATTCATGTGAAAGTTTACATATAAAATGTTGTAAAACATCATCAGATGTAGTGGTTATCAATTCATACACAGTTGGGTTTCAGAGGTGTAGCATGCTTTTATTCAAGGATAGTCAATCCAAGGGGCAATGTGGTTGGTCTAGGAGATGATTGGTGACATTAATAATAATTTTTGGGGTCCAATATCGTTTTATATGAGAATATAAAAAAACCTATGATATATCTGAATGGTCCTTCATCATTCTAGAAATTATTTGTTTGGGATTATATGAATGGGGTTTTGATAGGATATTTCGATATTATATCACTCATTGGTTCAATGTGTCTTTCATGGGTAGGCAATTTGGATTCATGAAGCCTGTTAGGGGATTCAGATAATATTACCATATTTTACCTTGTACCTTTATTATGGTTCTGGATTGTTATGTAGATTGGTTTTCAATTCCTTTCAAAAAGGGAATGCTCTTCATTATCTATGTGGGGCTCGTGTCCCTAGAATGTTCTAACTCCTCTTTGCCGGAGACCTCATATTGATCATTAACGAGTGAATTTGTTATATCATAGGCTTCAATTATATCATGGAATAGTATTCCTATTGGAGTGGGAAAGTGATTAATAGGGAGAAGAGTGAGGTCTACTTTTCCACCTCCTACCTATGAAAGAGAAAGGATAATATTGAATTGAGATTGGGAATTTTGAGAAATATCTTTCCCATGATCTATTTGGAGTCCCCCATCTCCCCTGGAAGAATCTGCACCATTCACTTTAAAGGAATGTTTATCATGTTCAATAACCATATTAAATATTATAAGAATAGATTCTGGTCATTCGGTGGTAGAAAAACCCTTGTTAATTTTATTTTTCCCTCGATTCCCATGCACTTTCTTTCTATTCATAAGGTTCCCAAGTCCACCAGCAAATAGATTGAGTGCACTTTGATTGAATTTATTTGGGATTCTCAAGTAGAAGGAAAATTATTGTGGTCCTTTTGGATTAATCTTAAAATACTTATTGAGCATGGGGTTATTGGATTTAGAGATGTGGAACAAGATATGCACCTTATTTAGAGTAATCTTACTTGGGAGGTTTTTGAGGGTCTATCCCTATAGGGTCACTACATTAGAGAGATATATGGTTTCGACTCACATGAGAATGGTGTAACCCGTACCCACTTGTTGAAGGTTCTGAAAGATTATATCCATATCTTTAATGAACATTCTCAATGGATCAATGGTCTGGGTGAGGTCAATTTTAAGCAATGTTACTAGGGGTGGTCTTCTATACATCCCACGTTGCCCTGCACCCAACCTATCCTTTATGGAGGATGGATCTCATTACCAATTTATCTGGGTTGTCCTCAATCCCACTCGGAAATATATGTTGGATAGAATCATGATAGAGGAGTCCCCAGTCCAATTTTTCCTCTCTAGAATATCAAATGGTTGGATTTTGGGAAAGTACTATAGACATGTGTGGACTTCTTAGCCTGATAGTCACCCAAGGGGTACCTGCTAGCGGTTCAAGGATATTCACTCCAAATTTAACATCATGATGTGTTGGATACACTATCATGTGGTACATAAAAATCTTGTTGTGAAAGGTAAGGGTGTACATTCAACCTCTAAGTGTATCTGATGTTTGTCTCCTACAAAGGAGTCTTCGATGCACCTGTTCTTTCCAACTTGATGGATGGGCCTAATCTAGAGGGCCTAAGAAAGTTCATGGATCCTTTTCCAAGTGTGTATTCCCATAAATAATTTCTCCATAACTGGTTATGTGGAAATTATGGAAATAAATAATAGGAAAATACATGGTTGATGCTACTAGTAGCAGGGTATTTGTGTCTATAACATGCTTGGAACAATGATCGTCATAGTTCTCAGATGTCTGACCTAGATATGGTGGTGAGAGATAGGTGAATTATGGTGTATCTGGTAGGGATCAAGAAGTAATGGGACACTCCTTCCCTCAGGTTATATCTCCTCATATATCAACCCATGGTCCTATATAGACCTAGACATAGGGGCAACTAGGTTCGATGGTCCACTCCCACCAACAGCCTCAAGCTCATCATTGATAGTTCATGTATTCATGGCTGCACGCACATAAATGGTGTGGTCTTTAACTCTAATTCCATGTTTCCACATACATTTAGCGCCTTTTATGGGTCTAGAAACTCCTTATGGGAGGAGGCGATGGTAATTCTTCATGGCCTTTCTCTTTGAATATCAAAGATCATCACCATAACTACTATGGAAATAGATTCCATGATTATTTTGAGCGCCCTCGTAGGCATCTATACCTCTCAATGGAATATCACATATATAATCCCTGAGTACAAGGATTTCCTATCTAGTGATATGGTGGTCCTACATACTTGGAATGGATGAAATCATGTGGAATATTTATTGGCCTTTTTGGATACTCAGGATTTCCCCCTTATAGAGTTCTAATCTTTATGTTATCTTCCCCATAAATGGATGGCCCATGTTATTATGGATGCACTTGGTCATCATTTCATTATACCCCCATAACTCTTTAATCTCCTATTCCCCTTACCATTTTATATTGAGTTGTAAATGTTGAGTTTCTTATAACATTCCACCTTGACAGATATCATTATATAGTATCCACTGTATACCCTTGGTTATTGGGGTTGTTCATGCCTATCATTCTTATTATCCTTTAATTTATGACATTGAATTGGTAAATTCCCTTGTTTTCCCCACAGTAGAAATTATATTTTTAGTGGTGATTTTGGATACAAGTTTCTCTCTCCCATCATGTTAATTGTACTGTTTGTTTCCTAATGGAAATTTGATGTATGATGACCCCCTCTTCCACAATTATTTCATATTCCAATCATGATGAAGTTATTTTTTTGGTTCTTCATCCATCATTTTTGACATATAAGATAATAAAATTCATTCCTACATCCTAATAATCACTTTATCATTCATGATATTCCATATTTCTCTTTATTTGGGTGTCTAGTAGATTTCTATGTTCACATTCTTAATCATATTTCAGGAAATTGGGTTTGGAATAATCACAAGATTTCTCACCCTAACTCCCATTCTGATGGGTTTTTTGTTGAGGAAAGCTTCATGTTATCCCTTTCACCTATGGTTCCTTCTAATTATAAATATTAATAAAAATAAAGGGTTGAAAATAGTGGAAAAACATTAACTAAATGGGGTAATTATCATAATAATAAGAGGAATTCAACCTTAAATCGTTTTGTTGTTTTAAATTTTTATATAGGTTCATAATTCCTTTAGTTCAAGCTTTATCAATATTAGTTTAACTTGTGTCACTATAAGTTATGTTATCTTATTAAATGTAACAAAATCACTCAAAATACCTATGAAATCATTCCATTATAGAATTTTATAATGATAATATGATCAACTAAATAATATCACCTAGGAGTCTCAAACTGTGTGTGCAGGTAGGCATATTTTTCATTCACCAAGTAACGATTGAGTTAGTACCAAAAAAACCATTATAAGGTTACTACAACTAGGTAAATAATTTTCAAACCCTAAATCCAAAAATAGTATCTAGACATGGATGTATGTATGTGGAGAATAATATACTCAAGAAATCACTAATATTACATGATGTCATTTTATAGTTATACATGTCACTAGTGTTTTCACTAAGGTGATCTAGACTAATCCCCTAAAAAACTAAACTAATCCTTAAAATTAATTGTTTTTTTTGTGATGGTAAGTAAAGAGATGATATCCTCTTTTATAAGCTAAATGGCATGAAATTTTTGTAATTATCATAAGCATTTCCACAATGGGATGTCAATGTAAAAAACGGTCTCCCAATTTCAGAAATGATGGAGAGTAGAATATATAAGGTCTATATAATCCACAACCAATAAATTAAAAATAGTTTTTTAACATCATTGGCCCTTTTAACTCTTAGATAACTCATTTTTTCCATTTTGTTTTTCACCAATGTAACTAGTTTTTACCTATGTAATTTTTCCTTCATGCCCAAAAATAAGATGGCCCTTATAATATAATTTGAACCTAAGGATTCCAAATTTTTAATCCATTTTTTCAAATTTTAAATTTAATAAAATTAATTTTATAATGTATTAAAAACATTTTTTTAATATAACATATGTTATAATATATCAAATATAGGTTTCTAAATTTAAAAAACATAATTTTGAAATTATAAATTCACTAACAAATTAAATATTTTGTCTGAGATCTTTTTTTCATAAATTCAAAATTCAAACATATATACTAATAACGTCAAAAAATTCATGTTATTTTTAAAAATGATATATTTCACTATTCAATAAAAAATCAATTTTCTTAGAAATAAATTTAAAATTAATCCGAAGATAGTATTTCCATGATAAATCTCAAAAAAAAGTTGTTCAATTTTTTCAAATTTGCTTCCTAAAATTTTTCTTTTTTATTTATAACTAATAACATAAAATATTGGGAAAACCCAGTTTTTATTAAAAATGAATTTTGGAATATTAACTATTATATATATACAATATATTAAAAATTAATCTATTATTAATATATATCATTATCATTCAATCATAATAAACCTAGATCCTTCAAATAAAATACAATTTTCAAAAAAAATAATTTATAAGGATAATGTGAATTTAGAAAAGATGACATTTTGAAATGTATATAAATTCATTATATATATATATATATACATATAAATATTTTATTACATTTTAATATAATCATAATTTTTACATACGTAACCCCTTATTCTCTACACATGATACCTAAGAATCTAATAAAATATGGTTATAGTTTTAGGTGGTGGTTTAAAATCTTGAACTTATCCCATATATGGAATTTCTCAACCCTTAATTACTCGATCATAGGATGGGATTGTTCAATAAAAAACCCTACTTAATATAAATCCCTTATAAGTTCATAAAAATGGGTTTCATAAGGAATACTCCCTGATATGTATGATATTTCTTCTTACTTTAATTTTTTTTTCAGATATGGTTTCTTCAATTTATACTATCTAATTTAATGTTCAACTTTATTAATCAAAATATTTTAGGGGTTTACATCTCAGCAAGTTATAGTGTTTGACACAGGTGGTTTAATATATTTTTTTGTTTAAGTAGACTATAAAATGAAATCCTTGGTAATTATAGTTAGTGTGCTATTATTATATTTTTCACCTCAAAATGTGGAGTTTTTTACTTATGGAAATGTTTTTTTTGAAGGATCACATTTCTGTTTTGATGCAAAATGATCGATTAATTGATCATCCATCCCATAAATTGAAACACCTGAGAATAATTATCCAACTCATGACCTTAAACTTAATAATATTTTTTTTCTTTATAAAACTCTAGTCATCATCTATATATGGAAAAATATGATATATATAATGATCAATAAAATTTAAATTATATGTTCTCCCAAAAATAGTGAAACATGAGGCAGAAAACCTTTTTGGAATAGATAATATATTTTTATTAAGTGATTCATTATAATTTTGTTAAAACAAAAAGGTAGTCAGTTTCTTGAGTTTTAAAGATAATGAATAGTCAACTATTTTATGTTGGGAACACGATTCATTAGTTACTTGTTTAATTAATGTTTTATTCGATGTTATATCCACAAAAAATTTATCTTTTGGATTAGGTGTTAGTGAACTCATATTTTTCTGAAATAATTAAGCATGGTAAAAATAAATTCATTTCCTATAGTAAAATAAATAAATAATTAAGAATATTATGTTTCTAGAGATGAGTATTGAATATAATATGTTATAAGGATTTTAAGAAGTTTATGTATAAAAAATGATTTTCAATTGAGAAAATAATTATTTATTATGGCCCATAAATCTCAATTTTTTATTCATCCAGATTTTATTATAATGTAAATAAACCTTAATTTATATTATTTTGGGGAATAAAAGGAAAAAATATAATTATACAATGCAATGGTTGATTTGATAACAAGTTAAACATGAGTAAAAAATACCAAAGGGGGTGACTCATCCATTGTCAGTGAATAAGTTGAAATAGAAGAATATATTGATGGATTTCATTCGAAAATTTCCATAAACATCTCGAGTTAATAATGTTACATTGGTTATTTTTACCATTTGACTAAATATGTACATTTTATTTATATTAAAGGTAGTATTTATTGGGATAAACATTATATACTTCATTTTAAATAGATTGTCAAGTTACATGGAGTCTCAATATCTATTATATCTGATCATGATTTAATTTTTATATCTATTTTATAAAAAGGATTTCAAAAGTCTTTTGGTAATGAATTAATATTTAGTACAACTTTTCATTTTCAATCTAATGCACAGTTAGAGTAAAAAGTTAAAACATTGTAAGATATTTATATCTCTTACTCATTCAATTATTAGGGATTTTAGAACAAACATCATTCATTAATGTAATTTTAGTTTAACAATAGTTTTAATTTGAGTATCTAAATGGAACCATTTGAGGAATTTATTGAAATTGGTGACCTACTTTAGGATATTAGAATGAAGTCAGAGGGATAAATTTTGTGGGATAATAATTTCTCTAAGGTATAGTTGATAAGGAAAATATTATTAAGCACCATATAATGGTATCTTTGATTTGCTAAAAAATGTGTATATATATCCAAAGGAATGATATATTATTTGAGGTTTGGTACCATGATTTTCAAAAAGTATCTCCTTGGAAAGGTTTTATGGGTTTTGGTAGGAAATGAAAATTAATTCCACTATATATTGTTCAATTTTGGATTATTGAAAATGATGAATAATTTGAACACCAAATGTCTTGAATACTGAGTTTATCTCAGGTATATGATGTGATTCATGTTTCATTTTTAATGAAATATTTACCTGATTTCTCTCATGTTTTGAGACTTCAGGAAGTTTAGTCGCAAGAGAATATCTCTTATGAGGAAAATCCAGTGCAAATTTTAAATCATAGAGAGTAGATATTTTTGAGTAATGTAACTCACATGGTAAGGTTTATATAGAAGAACCATATGATTTAATGAGAAACTTGGGAATCTAAAAACCTATGGGGAAAATATCATCACATTTTTAGAAAATGAGTAAAATCACAAGGATGAAATTGCTTCTATAGGGAAGAATTTGAAAGCCCAAATAATCCTAGAAATAAATAAATTATATGATATATAATTATTCATTTTATTAATTCATATTCACTATAAATTTACAAATAATTTTTATACTATTTCTATCAAAAAGGAAGAATACTTTTATTAATGTAATTTTATTTACATGTATTACAATATTTTATTTAAAAGACTAATTTATTAATTTTAAAATTATAAATTGATAAAATAAATTTCATTTTTGAATTCATTATATCAAAATTATCTTGAGGATATATTTTTATATTTTTTCAAAATGGTTGATTTTTAATGGAATAATAAAATATTTTAATTTTACAAATATCAAAACATTTTTGAAATTATTATGATATAATAATGAGTTAAAATATATATAAAACCATTTTATATACCCAAAATTATATAAAGAGTAAAATAATTAAATTAAAATATTATATTGAATTTGGAAACTCAAGCCTAAGTTTTTGGTACCTAAGTTGTATTTTAATATTATAAAAAAATAATTTTGGTTATTTTCAATAGATTTAGAGTTTGTAAGGTTCAATTATGTTTGGTCTTGATCCAAATGTCTAATGATATTATGTTTCAATAATAATAAAAAATCATTGGAATTATCATTATAATTTATTTTTTTGTAAAATAAAATTTATTCTTATAAATGCATTTTTCAAAAAAATTTATTTCATTTTCTTTTGTAAAGTAATGTTAAAAAAAATTCCAAACATGTTAAATTTTTATCTTTGAAAATGGATACAATAATTGGTATTAGGATTTTATGTTTTTTTAATCTGTTCAATTTCATTTTTAGTCATAATGAATAGTAGTCATGGTAAAAGTTTGTCATCACAGAAAGTGTCAAAAGAGTTAAAGAGGGGATTAAACTAAGAGATTTGTTTAAAATACCATTTAAACTTTTATAAATTTACTTTTTTGACTCTATTTTGACCTCAAATTATACTATGTTTTAAATTTAACAAAATTAGATTCACATAACATTAGAATTTTATTTATTATATTTATGTTTTCTTAATAATTACAAGGGTGTCAATCCTATCACTTATAAAATAGTACCTATTATCCTCACTTATACACTCACATTTAGAACTATATATTGACCAATATACAAATAAATATATTCTTGATTATCCTAACCACATTCTATAGTTATTGGTCTCCCCAAAATACCAATTTTAGAAGGCTTAACATGTAATTCAAAGGAAGCTATACATGATCAACGTATAAGTCTTAACCAGATTCTTAAAAGATTATTTCTTATTCTACCTATTTAAAATTTATTCTAAAAATAATAATACAACTACACAATTATATTTAATATTATAAAATCATAAATTTTTATGTAACATGTACTTTCTACTACATTTTCATCTTATAGAAAATGGATATGCCACTCGTGTGTATGAGTGGACTACAGCCTCCACAAAGCAATGTGTTTTATTTTTCATTCCTATATCACATGTATTGTTATAAATATTGATTAAATGGAAATATTTTAATTTTATTAAATAATTATATTTCTATAAGGGAAAAAATCCTACCTTCTGACCCTCCCACCCATTTGAAAATGGAAACATCAATCATGTACACGTGTAGACTACCACAATAAAAAAAAGCAATGTAATTCATTTTTTATTTCCATCACACATGGAAGTTCATAAAGATGTATTTTATTAGTAAATAATATATATATATATATATATATATATAATTTTTATTTTTTAATGGTGAACCTTTATCTTACTAATTTTAATTTTTTTCATTAAAAAACTGAAAACATCATCCATGTGTACTTATAGACTACCACCTCCACAAATGAATTATTTTATTTTATTTATTAACTTTCACAGACGGTTTTAATATTATATTTCATGTAAAGAAGTGATGATTATAAAAATTTGAAATTATAGATATGATTAAACAGTAACCCCTTTACAATGGTCTAGACACCAAAGTTGTTTTGGACAGAATGACCTCAAAGCATCTAATGTAAACCTAACTGATTACGTAAGTAAATATAAATCTATGGAAATTGAATGAAAAGGAATAATAATATGAGAATTGAAAAGAAATTTTTTTATAAAAAATTAAATAGTTAATATAATTTTATTATTGAAGATTTATAAAAAAAGTAATA
The DNA here is from genome assembly GCA_963277665.1 of Viscum album. NCBI lineage: Eukaryota > Viridiplantae > Streptophyta > Magnoliopsida > Santalales > Viscaceae > Viscum > Viscum album. Next base: position 1,102,739,951 of record OY728157.1, read on the forward strand.
AATAAGATGGGGATTAATATTAGAGATTTTTATTTGAAAGAGTTTTTTAAAATTTTTAATCTCTTTTTATTTTGTATAAATTTTCTTAAACATGTTATAATAATTTCATTGTCTATAATAAAATTACGTTTCAAATTTTTTTTCAACTATCCTTGAATTTTTTCAAAGGTTTTAGTCTTTTTAAATTAAATCTTTATACCAATGTGATAAATAATGTGCTTTTTAGAGTTACCGAATAACCACTTCCTTTTCCCACCATCATGTCAATTATTAGTTTTTAGGATTACTCATGAAGTTTTCTTGATTTTTAAAATAATTTCTTATTCCCATTATTTTAGGATTTTAAAAAAATAATATTTTCAAAGGAAAATGCTATTTATCTGTATTTTTATGTGATTGTGGAACGTTATTGAGATTATGGGATGAAATTAGTGTTATATATACTGAAAAAATAAAATCTTCTATGTTTTTTTATCATGTAATGGTTCTAGAAAATTTGTGATGACGATCAGTCAACCTGGGATATAACCATCCAATGCATTGGGAAATGATTTATTATCTATAGATAAGATATTTGGAATTAATTGAATATGATTTCTTCCATATGAGTGAGAACAAAAGTGAGCACAGATGATGAATATAATGTTCCATGGTTCTTAAATGGTTTTTATATTATTATTATTTTTAATGGAAATATTTTGATTCCAAGAAGAAGGTATATTAGATTTTAAAAGTGAAATGTTTATTTTCGATGAAAATCATTTTCATGGGAACCCATGTTTTTCCAAGATACCATCATGTTTTTTGTTCTTCAAATGGTTTTTACTGTTTTTCAATAAGAAACTTTTTATTTTCACATGTTATTATGATTTATTTTTTGTGCTAAATTTTTATTCTTAAAAAAGTTAAACATTTTGATGGATTTCTTTGATTTTCAAAGTACTAATGGGTTTGTTTTATTTATTAATAACTCTTATTAAGAATTTTATACTCATATTAATTTTTCTTATGATTTTTACATGATATAATGATGTTTATAAACTATAAAAAGTTAAATATTTACAATATAGTGACTCATTTTAAAAATCAAGAAATGTTTCCTGAAATATATATGGGTGTAAATTTGAGAAGCTTTTTATGTTGAAAAAATATTCTTTATATGAAAATATACACTCTATTATATAATTTTTTTACCTAATTATTTAAAAATATAAGCCTAAAAGACATTAGGAATGAAAAAATATGAAATATATTCTATTAAACTCATAATTATTGGTTGGTTAAGTTATAGGGTGTTATAGGATATTACATTCTATAATTGAATCTCTCACTAACTCTTATATTTATTTACCTATAAAGGTTAGGTTTTTGTACACTATTCAAGGATAGGGGATCTTTTGGGGGTTCAAGGAACCTATTGATTAAAAGATATAGCATCAGATGTTACATCGTAGAAGAAACTCACTAGATTTAATAGATTAGAATAAATCCCTTATATGCGGTGCTCCAAAAGTTATAAGTCAAAAAACTCTTAATTCACCAGATCGAAAAAAACCCATATCAAACATATAAGAACCTAAAAAAGTTATTACATAGTTTTTAAAATGTAATTTTGATGTGGTGAAAATGAGTGGTTTTACTTCTTAGTTATGGATCATAGTGTAAAACTTGTTTATTTTTATCTGTAAGTTTTAATGAATTGTTTATGCTTGATAACCTCTAGTTGTTTATCTTATATTTTATTGATTTCATAGAATCCGACAAGTAGAATCATAACATGGTTATAGAGTTTAATATAAATAGGCCTTATATATGATTTTTAAAAGCTTGGTTCGGTTTTATCATTCATCCACTGAACATAAAGGAAAATTATGGTAAGTATTTCTGGATGCCTCTTCCATGTTTCATAATTTAGTTAACTGCTAGAAAAAAATTGAATATACATCGTGGTTTAAATAAAAATTCATTACTAAATAACATTCAAACTTCTTAGGATAAGGGATTTAATGTTGGTTATTATATAATCAACATGAAAACATTGTTTAACCATCAATTATATAAAAATCAATGTTAAATAATTATAATCTAAACATGAAAATAATAATTACAAATGTGACATGATATATTTAACATTAGATATCATATAGCAGAATTTAAAACCCTTTAAAATGTAAAAAAGATGCATATTTCTTTTCACCTCATCCTAATTATGCTTGATTTTTTGAAACCCTAAGCTCTTTGACTCTCAAAATCCCCCCTCATATTCCATTGGTCACATTCCATGGTTTTATTCTTTCTCATTTGGTTATGTGATGCATTCCTCAGCTATTTTCTACCTCCCTCTTCCAAATTTCTCATCCCTTGGTCATGTTCTATCTCTCATATCCATTTTCCCCATACCTCAACTAGGTTCTTCAACCATCTTCCATGTTCCTCTATCTTCTACTCCTTAGACCCTTATTTTGAAATAGATATACTATAGACATCCCCATATATTTTTGGGTTTAAAATGTTTATTGTCAATGTTTAGAATAATTATTTATATTGAATATTGGTTTATATATTTATAAGTGTTGATAAATATGAATACATGATTACTTGTTGACATGATTACAGGTTTATGAATACATTATTTCATGTTTATATTGATTTCAATTTATATATATATATATATGAAATTATTGTGTCTTAAATTTACATTTTAATATTTAGTTATTTATAGGTTTACATTTCAGGATTAAATTTATAATTCACTTTGAATAAATGTTTTATATTAATAACGTTATATATTTATATCTTTCATTTTTATATCTGTATAAATTATTTTAATACATGAGCGTTAAATTTATATATCTTTATATATCTACGTTTATATATATTTAAATTTTCTAAATTTATAAAATATAATTTTAAATATTTATTTATTTATATGTAGTTAATTTATCTATTTAAAAATACATTTATATGTTTATAAATTTTTATATATTCATATATTGTATTGTGTTTTTAGGTAATTAATGGATTGTAATTTCAAAAATTCATGAAGAAGTAGTGTTGAATTTTAGAAAAAAAATTGGTGATTTTATAGAATTTAATAAATGAAATATTGAAAACAAATATATTAATTTATGTTCATCCAAAAAAAATTAAATATTTTAAAACTGGATTCAATGGTAATTAAAAATCATATGCTTTTATATAATTTTAATCATATTTATACACATTAGATCTGAGAGATTATAATAATAAAAAATTCAAGATCTTTAATTATTGAAAATGTTTTATATGAGACAGAGGATCATCATGATGAATTAATTTTTAATTTAGGCATTGAAACCATTAATAAAATATCAAGGGTTTTACAAATATATTGAGATACTAAAAATCCGCTATTCAAAAGTTGTAATAAGTTTACAACAATGCTGATATTAATTAATGTTGGGAAAAATCTCTCAAGGTAAAATTGCAGCATTTTTGGGCTGATTGAGTTTGTTGACAAAGCAGGTTTCCATGGTGAATTGTTGATTTCCAGAGAAGTTGTTGACAATCCATGTTGACAGAGAACCATGGAAAAGTAATGTACGGTCTGGAGGCGGTAAAAAAAGAGCAGTACAAGGTGGCGCCATTTTCCAGTGTTTGCTAAATATTTGGGATCCAAAGTTTGGAGTTTGGTGAGCATCGTGAAAAGTGTATATCCTTGAAGATAGTATTGAAATATGGAAAAGGAATGTGTTTTGTGAATATAGGCTTCATGGATTGGATTTCATGAAGTCCAGAAAATTGATGGCAGTGATTCTTCGTGATTATGTCAAGCTTCATGAAAGGAAGAGGATGAAGTGCATCATGGCAGTGATGGGATTTGTGAGGGATCTTCATGGAGAATGTGTGAAGGGATTGATGGTGATGCTCCGCGATTACTTCAAGCTCCGTGATTGGAAAATTTTCGTGGTGCTTCGCGATTTTGAGAGAATTTCGGCAGGAACTTCGGTGCTTCGCAATTTGAGATGATGTGGTGTTGACTTCACGCAAAAAGTTTTTGGGTTGGTGGAATAACCTATAAATAGGCCTCGACCCTATCAAGAGAAGCAGGAGAGACAGAGAGAGTTTTCAGAGAAAATATTTTGTTCTCGGTTTGTGAAGGTAGTTCGTGAAGGCAGTGTGCTTCGCAAAAGAAGAGCTTTATGGCGGTTAATCTAGATCTGCGAAAGTTACGAGCTCTGCGTTAGCTCAGGGAGCTTCGCGAGGGAAGTCACTCTGCGACGAATTGAGATTCGCGATAGTGCTTCTCGATAGTGCTTCGCAAAATGGAAGGAGCTTCGCGGAGTCTTATTTGAGCTTCGTGAAATTGGTTGCCTCATGAAGTAGGGTGCTTTGCGTAGGTTTTCCCAAAAGAATTTCCTAGTGTTTAAGAGGCAAAGGGGTATTCATGAGTACATTAAAGTAGAACTTTAACAGAGCATCTATCAAAATTTGAGGATTCATGTATTCATGAAAATGAATAGACCTATTAATCTATAAACAGTGAGTGGATCCTTTCCAGAGTAGTGAGCAAATGATGAAGAAGAAGGTGATCCTCTCCACCAAAAGTGATCCAGAGAGAGAGAAACATGGAGTGACCCTTGGGAATGCAGTGATCTAACCCTAAACTTTGTAAAGGTAGTGATCCTAGGCATAGAAGTGATATAGCCCGAACATTATTGGTAGTGAGCCTTAGTGGATTTGGTACAATGGCACATCGTCATTGTATGCTTCTGGGACGTAACCCAGTGAGGGTGAACCAAGTACAAATATTCGTGTATGTCTGCATACTTCCCTGCATTTCATTCAAAGCATCATCATTAGATAAAGAAGAAAAGAAGTGGTCATAATAGACACACAAGTGCAAAAAAAGTGACCCTTTTAATAAATAGTTCAAGATCCAGTGGGGTAGGAAGAATTTAGAAAAGAATATCCATACCCTGATTCACCCCCCCCCCTCTCAAGGTATATAGACCCCTATTGGTCCTAACAATTAACTTAATTGCAAGAAATGGATTCTATGGCTATAGTTTCACTAAATTTATTAAACATTTTAAGTAGTTACTTTTGAAATGTAATGGAATTCCATGTTTGAATTATGATTCAGAAAAAAAATATTATGTCTAAAGGGACTACGGTATAATAAAATACAAATTTTCTCTAGTTTTTTGTGTTATATAGAAAGAAATATAAATATATATATAATATCATAAACATGGGAATTAATGCTTTTAAATTGATGGTAGATCCAAATATGATTCATTCTCAATTAGAATATAGAATCCCATATTCAAACGAAATGTTGTATCATAAAATAATTCATTTTTTAAAGAATTTATTTACAAATTAAATTGATGTAAAGAGGTTGAGTTGGAATATAGATGGTTGAATCTGATTTATAAACCTTTTTCACCCTATTAATTCACCATTATAGAAGATATTTGATAAAAAAGTTCCGGATTTTGGTAATAAATTTATAAGTCACATAATAGGACTATGAAAAGATTGAAAAATACTTATTGGGAGTACCATCGTTCATGGTCTTCTTTGTTGGTTTCTTATAACTTTTCTCCAAAAATATGTGTGATTCAAAAAAAATATTATTATGAGATTTGTGATTTCTTGTCCCCAGAAAAACAAGAAATGATATTTTGTATCTATAACCATTAATTTATGGTTTAAAATTTACATGTGTCATAGGTTTTAATTTTTTTATGCATACAAGAAAGTGTATTTTATTTTTCATTAAATTGTAATGTTTACAATAAATTATTAACATTTATATAAAAACTAATCCAGATAAACTATTAAGGGAGATAATTATTTGTCTATTTTGAAAAATAAGACTTTATATCATTGTGAAAAAATGGCTACCATATTAGGATGATCTTAATGAATGCATCACATGCCTGATAAGACATTTAATCACTTCTAAGTATTTCTCTGGCATTAGCTGTTGGTCTCCAGGGGTAACACATTCAGAGGGGGAATGAGTGTAACTATCCTCATACGGATCTATCTTGTTAGTGTGTGTCCATGCCCATATAATATGAAAATACTCTGGATTAGTATAGGGAAAATAATGTATCCCTCTTTGAACGCTATTCTACTTCACCATCCACTCCCCCATTCGCTCTCCCATTCACGTATCCCTAAATTGGATATAAAAATTTATTAGTGGAGTGTTTTGTATAGATATTTAGTTCTTATTTTTCCAACATCATCCTTTTAGGATGTATACTCTTTCCATGATTGTATGATGGAGGTGAGATTTGGGGTTGACATCCCTCCTCTCCCTTTCTTCAAAAAAACATTCAGTTCTTGGGGATTATTGGTGTCATCTTAGGTGTCGTTCTAAAGAGAAGATACTTCTGCATGATCCTAGATCCATAGAAGAATTTCTATATTCCTTGTCCAAGGCCTCTACACCAGTCAATCGATGGTGTTTTCCCACTTCCATTGGTCAATAAAGGTTCATCTTGGGTGGGAAACTCTTTGGGTTGTGGACTAGATTAATATTCTGTTGGGGAAGTAGTGGGACATGACGATGAAAAAAATAAACAAAATAGAAGAAAAATAGAGAACACGAGGAGTTAACATGGTTTATAAATTATAGCATGTGTCCATAGGAGAAGAGGTCCTTGTTTATAATATGCTCTTATACAATAACTTCGTAGGATCAAATAGTGTTATAGAAGGGTTTTTGTTACAAAAATATGAGATCTAAACCCATTTAAATATAGGAGAAACTTAGCAATGTAAAGGGGTTGGTTTTGGGTGGTTTATCAACCCTTAGAATACATCCATTTACATCTTCAAATATGGATTATTCAAAGTTTCAAGGAGTCTCTTGGGTTTCTTACCATCCAAGAAGATGTTGCAGCTACAGAACGAAGACTTCTCCCACTAATGGGTTTGGTCCCCAAAAATCTCCCCTCATGACCAATTTGGGTTAGAAGCTAGACCTTTTGTATCCTTGTAGACATCCAGCTTCCCTTTCAGTAGATCCTTCTTAATCATGTCCACCCCATTATCATTGGTGTGGATTTTTTCAATATTCAACAATTTTTCTTCTATCATATTTCAGATCCAGTGATATCGCACATCAATGTGATTGGACCTAGATTGAAATTTAAGGTTCTTTATGAGATGAATATCTCTCTGACTATCATAGTATAGAATATAATTTTCTGGATTCTATCCCAACTCTTGTAAAAACTTTTTCATCCTTAGTATCTCCTTATATCCATCAGTGACTGTAATATAATCAGCTTCTTTGGTGGAAAAAGAAACACACTTATAAAGTCCTAATTTCTATGAGACTACACCCCCTAAAAATAATATCAAGTACCTAGATATAGATTTCCCTGTGTCTACATATCTATCCATATATGCAACTGTGTATCCTTCAAAAATAGGGTTATCACTTTCAAAACATAAAAAATGACTACATTTACCTCAGAGATGCCTCAATACCCATTTGACTATTGTCCAATGCTCCTTTCCAACATCTGACAAGAATATTCTCATAATGTGAACAGTGTAAGAAATGTATGTTCTGGTACCCAACATGGCATACATAAGACTTCCAACTACTGACTAATAAGGATTTTTTTCCATATATGATTTCTCCTCTTTAGTTGATGGACTCTAACCTATCGTGAGCCTGAAATGACTTTCAAGTGGAGAGCTAACTGGTCTTTCCTTTATCATGTTGAATATTTCAAAAACTCTTCTCAATGTATCGCTCCTGAGATAGCCAAATCTTTTGATTCTTCCAATCATGAGTAATCGTCATACCAAAGAATATGAGTCGCATCTCCCAAGTCATTCATTTTAAAGGACTTATTGAACTCCTTATTCAATATCTCATTCTTGGTGATATTGCTACCAATAATCATTGTAAGAACTTGGATCATCATTTTTAGGTGTGTTTTTCTTTTCCTATAATTTTTCAGAAAAATTCGGTTTCTGGAAATTTTTAAGTACATGTCGTGTAATTTCTAAGTACACGCCATGTGATCCTTTGCCTCTCGAAGCCGTGTGTTGGCCGTGTCTAGGCCACACACACGGTTTGTAGTGGTGATGTGGAGGCCGCTTAAAGCGGAGTACGGAAAAATAGAGTACATGTCGTGTACCCCAGAAGTACATGTCGTGTATTTTCTTTTTTTTCATTAAATGGACCGGGGTCACGCATGACTAACAGAACACTCTCCTTCTCCAGGTTCTTCGTCTGAGAGCGACCCGTACAGCCGAGTTTCTTCTCCAGATTCCCGAGCTTCTGTCTGATCTCCATTTTAGCCGCTGTTGATTGGGTTGGAACCAGAGCGGTGAGTTCTTCTTTCTCCTAGAGCCTTGTTTTACAATTTCTCCTATTTCTCAAGATATCGTGGGATGAGAATTTTTTTACATTTTCTCAGATCTTTGGAATTCTAAGGAGAATAAATCATTGTGGTTCACGTATATCGTTCTCCTAGCATCGAAGTAGGTGGTTTGTGCCTTTTTTGTAGGAAGTCTATGAATATTTTGTGAAAATTCCACCAATACCCTTGAACGGGGTATTGCATGTTTTCTGTTTTGCCCTTATTTATGCCTACTATTCTTGATTGATTGAGTAGGGGTAATTTCTTGTGAATAGGTTAAATTGTACTATGCTCTGGTTGTCTTTCCATGCTTGTTTGCTTGTTTGTCATTTTCCAGTTGACATGCCTAGTTGTAGGATAGTGTAACTATTGTACTGTATTTATGTTGTGCCTAAGAATGATAGCCAAGTAGTTATTAAGGTTTAATTGGGCCAATACGCGTGCTATACATGTTTTTTTACATAGGGCTATGAGAACCTAGTGTAGTGGACCATAGGGAGAATGGAAGTATGGGTTTATCGAGAGTTTCCTTAATTTACGATATGAGACCACATGGGGAATTGAAGTTGAGTGCTTCCTCAGAGAGTCTGTAGTTCCTTGACGCCAGCCACAGGGGGGATGAGACGTTGAGTGTTTCTCCAGAGAGCCTTTAGTACGATACAAGACTATAGGGGGAATTGACGGTGAGTGCTTCCTCGGAGAATATATTATCTAGCTGAACCAGAGGGGTGAGACTGTGTGTGCCTCCTAGAGGGTTGCTAGTACTTGTAGGTTGAACCTTAGGGGTTCGACTGTGAGAACTACTCAGAGGTTACCTTTTTGTTCTACTTTCTTGAGTGGCTGTTTCTTGTTTGTAGATTATATGCTAGAAACTGTGGATTGTTACTGCTGTGTATTATCCTTTTTGCTGCTTAGTGTTTACTGCTTACTATACTTTACCTGCCATATATTTACTAGCTGTTAGGCACAAATCTTTGGGTGGTTGCCTATTGGGACTTTGTCTCATACCCTGTTTGGGTCATTCTTTTGGGCCCAAACAGATTATATTTTTGCAGGTATAGATAAGGGCAAGTTCCCTTCTACTTCAGGTTCTTGATTGCACTGGAGCTGGAGAGCAAGGGACCAAGACGAGGCTTGCGATGCTGAGGAGTTGCTCATCTGTTTTTCATTTGTACATTGGATTAGTACTGTATTCAGCATTGTGACTTGTTTGGCTCTTTTCCTAGACATATATGTATCATGAATCATTTACATATATTTCTGCTCTAGTTGTTTATTTGTTAGTCTTCCGCTATTGATCGTTTACTCTTGTATGTATGTCTACTGCTTCTGCTATTGTTTTTATTTATTTTTCCCTTCTGCTGGGTACTCTACCAATGAGGGAATAGTTTCTCCACTATCACACCCCAGGCCCTCGCTACTAGTCAGCAATCTCTGGCATATAGGGAAATGCGCTTGAGGCCATATTACCAACCGGGTACGGGGAGCCTCTGGGTGGCTTCCGGAACCGAGATGTTACAAAGTTGTATCAGAGGGTCTCTTTTCTCTTGATTTACTGTTTGGAGCCTTTATATAGGGATAGTATGGATTCAGTACTTGGTATTAAGATGTTCTTGGGAGTTGCTAACCCATGTACAGGGAAAAGCCAATCTACCTCACTTATTACAGTTTTATGGTTTTTCTATGTTACAGTTGATCTGATTTCACCAAGAGTGATTCACGTGTTTTGTATTGTTACTGTTGTTACTATTCTAGTTATATTTTTGTCGCAACTCAATGAGATGAGGGTATGCCATCTCATGCATCATATAGACACTTGTTAGAAATCACATTCCATGCATTCTTGCCATTGCATCTAGGGTGCATTAGCAATTTCATGTTGTTGTGATAGACTTTGTGTAGATTATGCATTCTCTTGTGATAGATGCTTGATAAAATCATTGCAGTTTGATCGAAAGGTTTTTTGTTTTGTACATTGCTTAAATGAACGCCAATGTTTGGTTCTTGAGGTGTTATGGGCCCTCTTGAATCGGAAATTGGTGAATCATTAACTTTTTTTCCTTATATATGACTGTATTGGATGCCAAGCATTGATTCATGGGGAGTATGGGCCCTCACGAATCGGAATTTGGCACCATCATGCTTGTTTTTCAGTGTTTTATGGGCTTCGGTGTAGTTTCAGTGCTACTACACGAAAAAACCCAGAATACATGGAATGTACTTTATTTATACACACCGTGTAGTTTTTAAACCTTGTCACTGACTGTGTGAGCAGAAACACAGGTTGTGAAAATTCGCGTGGAACACGTTGTGTACTGTAGGTATATGTCGTGAAGTAGTGAGCGTGTACCCGTCCGTGTAACTAACAACACAGGTCGAGGAAGATTGTGTCATAAATGCCGTGTATTGTATGAACACACCGTGTATCCCTATCCTTAGTACCCGGCCGTGTCACAAAAACACGGTACGGTTTTCTCTCCTCCTATACACGCCATGTTTGTTCGGAACACGCCGTGTAATGGTCAGTCGTGTACTTGGCTGTGTCGCCCACAACACGGGTCAGTAAAAATCTTCAAGTACACGCCGTGTTTTTTTGGAACACGCCGTGTAGTCTCAGTTTAAAGAGACCGTGTGGGTTATCCGTGCATGGAGACACGGGAAGGGGTATAGAGTTAAGTACATGTCATGTAGAGATTATACACGTTGTGTAGTCATGTTTTTTAATCTTGAGGATTTCCTTATCCGGTTTCTATTTTGTACTCCTTTTTTCTCTGTCCTTGTTTTCCTGATCTAAGGTATGCTTTTTATCTTTCAGAGCTATGCCTCCGAGATGTCCCCCGGTTGTACGTCAGTTGTCAAGCAGTGATCAGACACAAGATATGGCTGATTAGGGACTTCCTGCTGATCCTCCAGTCGGGCCAACCTTGGCACTGGCTGTCATACCAGTTGCAGGCGATGATGCGTAGTTTAGGGAAGGTTTTATGAGGATGATGCAGACCTTTCAGGGAGCACCGCCTCCTGCCACGACTATGGAAGACTTGACACGGGGTTTCCAGCAGCAGCATCCTCCTAATTTCTATGGGGAAGGAGGACCATAGGCTACAGAGTCATGGATGGAAGCCATGCTGACTATCTTTGAGCATCTGGAAATACCTCCAGAAAGGAGGGTCAAGATCGCTACCTGTATTCTCCGAGACTCCGCCAAGAGGTGGTGGGACATGATCTCACAGGCGGGTAATCAGCAGGTTATGGCTTGGGAGGAGTTATATCATGTGTTTTATGACTAATTATACTTGGAGACCCCGAGGGCCGATCGATCCTGGGAGTTCATGAGTCTAGAGCAGGGTACTCTTTTTGTTATGGAGTATTCCTCTCGTTTCACTGATCTGCAGCATTTCACACTCCTTCGGGATGGAAGTGGGGTGTTTTTAGCCAGGACGTTTGAGGATGGTCTCAGATGGTAGATCCACTCACAGGTGAATATCTTCCAGTTGACATCCATCACTTCCATCTTCAACCAGGCGCTGATTGCGGAGCGCAATCTGAGAGACTCGAGAGCTGTGATCCAGGTCAGTTCTGCTTCCAAAGCTATTGTTCGTCCCGTTGACAGTAGGAAGCGCCGTAGGGAGTCTAAGCACGGTGATCCGAGGATGAAAGATACATTTTCAGGTATCCAGGTAGTACGCTACTAGTGTGGAAGGGTTGGGGACACGAGGCCGCAGTTCCAAAGAGACCTAGTGGAGTGACGATCTTGTGGCAAGATGGGTCACCTTCAGCGTTTCTCCCAGGTTTTCTCACTAGTAGCTGGTGACGGGGGCTCTTCCATGACTCCTCTTTCAGGAGAAGTACCACTAGTTTCTCACCAGTTGTAGAACTGTAGTTCGTCCGGCCGTTTGGGCTGAGGTGGAGGTCGAGGCCATGGCAGTCAGTCACCAGTCCTTCAGCGCCAGCAGGGAGGATCAGCTTAGAGTGGTCAGGCACGGTCACAGGGTCGCGGGGTAGGCCAGACATTTGCGGTGGGGCAGACCTATCAGTATCAGGATCCCAGACCTTCTACTGTTCGAGGTACGATTTTAGTAGCCTCAGTTTTATCTTCATCACTTTTCAATTCTGGTGCTACACATAGCATTATCTCTATTGCTGTTGTGGAGATCCTTGGGCTCTATATCTTTTCTTCTACCGACTTTTTGACAATAGACACCCCTTTGGGGACGAGAACATCTAGTGTACATCAGGGAAGAGAGTGCCCTCTCGAGGTTGCAGGGTATCATTTCGTATGGTATCTCTATGTCCTATAGATGACAGGCTATGATGTCATCCTCAGGATGTACTGGTTGATTCCCTTCCAGGTAGTCGTCGACTATTATCCTCATAGGGTGAGTTTCATTTCACCAGAGGGTAAATATTTTCTTCATAGAGGCAAATGGGATGTTCAGGAGAGTTGAGCAGGACTTGAGCATCATGGGCTAGGAAGGGTGACAGCGCATATTTCTATTCTTTATCTGGATGACCAGGGGACATTACAATTGGACTTTCCTCCAGTGGTGGATCATTTTAGGGATGTCTTTCCAGAGGACTTTTCATGTTTGCCTCTAGAGTGTGAGGTGGAATTCTCTATTGAGCTCGTGCCATGAGCGGCACCGGTGTCCATTCCTCCCTATAGGATGGCTACACTTAAGTTGCAGGAGCTCAAGAAGCAGTTGGAGGAGTTGCAGGAAAATGGTTTCATCCGACCCAGTACTTCTCCTTGGGGTTCGCCTGCCCTGTTTTCGAAGAAGGAAGACGGTACCCTTAGGCTCTGTGTGGATTATCGGAAGCTAAACTAGTTGATGGTCAACAACTGGTATCCCTTGCCTAGGATTGATGATCTCTTCAGTCATCTACGAGGAGCATGCAAGTTCTCAAAGATCGATTTGAGGTCTGGTTATCATCAGTTGCGCATTAGACCATTAGATATACCTCTGACAGCCTTCAGAAGCAGGTATGGTCTCTACGAGTATACAGTTATGTCATTCAGTCTCATGAATGCACTAGGAGTTTTCATGGAACTAATGAACTGAGTGTTCCATACATACTTGGATTCCTTCGTCGTGGTCTTCGTGGACGATATCTTGGTGTACTCTCACACTCAACACGACCATGCTACCCACCTTGAGATTGTTCTGACACCACTGAGAGAGCATTGGCTTTATGATAAACTCTTGAAGTTCCACTTTTGGATTGATCATATTCACTTCATGGGTAACTTCATCTCAGAGGAAAGAGTATCAGTGGACCTAGAGAAAGTGAGAGATGTACTTTCCTGGGAGAATCTGAAGAACATTTTAGAGGTACGGAGTTATCTAGGGCTTGCTAGATACTACAGACGCTTCATTCAGGACATTTCTCATCTAACAGCACCTTTGACAGGTCTGACCTAGAAGGGGGTGATGTTCTTATGGTTAGATTCTTGTGAGTGAGCCTTTCAGGAGCTGAAGGGAAGGCTGACATCAGCACCGATACTTGTATTGCCAGATCCAGGCAAGAGCTACACTGTTTATTGTGATTCTTTGGTTATCGGACTGGGTTCTGTGCTTATGAAAGGATATGGAGTTGTTGTGTATGGGTCTCGGCAGTTGAAGCCACATGAGAGGAACTACCCGACGCACGATCTGGAGTAGGCAGTTGTTGATCATGCCTTACGCTATTGAAGACGTTACATTCTGGGAGAGAACTTTTTACTTTTCACCGACCACAAGAGTATCAAGTACATCTTCACTCAGCGTGATCTGAATCTGAGACAGTGCAGGTGGGTTGAGTATCTTCATTCTTTTGATTTCGAGCTTGCCTATACACCATAAAAAGGTAACGTAGTAGTAGATGCGTTGAGCAGAAGAACTCAGATTTAGGAAGATCAGGAGGCCACCAGTGAGTGGCAGCTTATGGCTCTGTTCTCTGAGATGTATCTGGAGGTGCATGACAGATAGGGATAGACTTACCTATCTTCTGTAGCTCTTACCTCTACACTTCTTGATCGGGTACAGATGAGGCTTCTATCAGACTCAGAAGGCTTAGTCCTGTGGGAGACTGTGTCAGGAGAGGAACCTCTTCCTAGATGGACAGTGGGTGAGGATCAGATCTTGCGTTTCCAGGGATGCGTTTGGGTGCCAGCAGACATATGCGAGGAGCTGATGCGATATTTTCATTCCTCATTTTGGGCAGTTCATCCTGGCGTCACTAAGATGTATCGAGATCTTCATTGCTAGTACTGGTGGCCAAGAATGAAGAGGGGTGCTTTTGGTTTCATCTTGAGGTGTTCTACTTGTCAGCAGGTGAAGGCCGAGCATCAACGACCAGAACGCCTTTTACAGTAGTTACCCATTCCGAAGTGGAAGTGGAACAATGTCGTGATGGTATTTGTGACTAGATTGTTGAGGTTGCCTCGGGGGAACGATGTTGTTTGGGTTGTCGTCGACAGGATTACTAAGGTTGCTCACTTCTTATCGATCAAGGATACCTTCAGTGTTGATGATCTGGGAGGACTATACATATGATAGATTGTATGTTTGCATCGAGTTCCACACTCCATTGTTTCAGATAGAGATGTGTGCTTTACTTCTCATTTCTGGTATGGGCTTCAGAAGGCTTTGGGTACACAGTAAATTTTGAGTATAGCATACCATCCCCAGACAGATGGTCAGTCCAAGGGTACGATCCAGGTGCTTGAGGATATCATCTAAGCTTCCATTCTAGACTTTGATGATTCTTGGGAGAAGCATATTCCTCTAGTGGAGTTCGCCTACAACAACAGTTTTTAGGTGATTATTTAGATGGAACCTTACGAGGCTTTGTACGGTAGGCCATGCCGATCACCTTTACGCTGGCTGGAGACAAGAGAGGCAGCTTTATTTGGACCTCATCTGGTTCAGGAGACCTCAGAATAGATAGAGTTGATTCGGAAGAGGATGGCTATAGCATAGTCTCGACAGAAGTCATATGCAGATCAGTGGATATGACCTCTGGTGTTCGAGGTCGGGGATCAGGTTTTACTGTGTGTCGCACCGAGGTTGGGACACAAGAGTATTCAGAGATAGGGTAAGCTTTCACTGCGGTACGTCGGGCCATGCACGACGTCTTCCACGTCTTGCAGCTCCGACGTTACTTTGTGGACCCATCTCATGTCTTTCAGCCCGAAGAAATTGAACTTGAAGAGGATGCATCATTTCAGGAGCATCCTATCCGGATTTTCGATCGCAGTACGAAGGTTCTCTATGGGCGGTCTATTCCTCTAGTGCTGGTGTTATGGCAGCATGGGCGAGTATAGGATGAGACTTGGGAAAGGGAGGCCAATGTACGATCGTTGTGGCCGGAGCTGTTCGGGGTTTCTTCTTATCTACCTCGTTAGGTAAATTTGGGGACGAATTTTTTTAAGGGGGAAGTTTGTAAGAACCTAGATCTTTATTTTCAGTTATGTTTTTCTTTTCCTATATTTTTTTTGAAAAATGGGGTTACTGGAAATTTTTGAAGTACACACCGTGTACTCCATTGCTGCTCGAAGCCGTGTGCTGGCCGTGTTCGGGCCACACACACGGTGTGTAGTGGAAATGTGGCGGCCGATTGAA
Organism: Viscum album; assembly: GCA_963277665.1. NCBI lineage: Eukaryota > Viridiplantae > Streptophyta > Magnoliopsida > Santalales > Viscaceae > Viscum > Viscum album. Next base: position 1,102,755,933 of record OY728157.1, read on the forward strand.
GCGAAGTACTAAAAATAGAGTACACACTATGTACCAAAGAAGTACACGCTGTGTATTTTCTTTTTTTCATTAAACAGACCACGGTCACGCCTGACAGACAGAACACTCTCCTTCTCCAGGTTCTTCGTCTGAGAGCAACCTGTACGGCCACGTTTCTTCTCCGGATTCTCGAGCTTCCGTCTGATCTTTGTTTCAGTCACTGTCAATTTCGTTGGAACCACAGCGGTGAGTTCTTTTTTCTCCTAGAGCCTTGTTTTCAAATTTCTCCTCTTTCTCAAGATATCATGGGATGAGTGTTTTTGAAGTTTTATTAGATCTTCAACGTTTTAAGGAGAATAAATCATCATGTTTCACGTATATCATTCTCTTAGCATCGAGGTAGGTGGTTTGAGACTTTCTGTAGGAAGTATGTGAATATTTTGTGAAAATTCCACCAATACCCTTGAACGGGGTATTGCGTGTTTCCTATTTTCCCTTGTTGTTTCCTGCTATATTTGATTACTTGAGTATTGGTAATTGCTTGTGAATAGGCTAAATTGTACTGTGCTCTGGATGTCTTACCATGCTGGTTTTCTTGTTCGGCATTTTCCAGTTTCCATGCCTAGTTATAGGATAGTGGAACTATTGTACTATATTGTTGTTGTGCCTTAGAATGATATCCAAGAAGTTCTTGAGGTTTACTTGGGCCAATATGCACGCTATGCATGTTTTTTTTACACAGGGTTGTGAGAACCTAGTGTAGTGGTCCATTGAAAGAATGGACGTAAGGGATTCTCCAGAGTGTCCTTAATTTACAATACGAGACAATAGGGGGAATTGACGTTGAGTGCTTCCTCAAAGAGTCTTTAGTTCCTTGACGCGGGCCATAGGGGAAATGCGACATTGAGTGCTTCCCAAGAGAGACTTTAGTACGATACGATACTATAGGGGTAACTGATGGTGAGTGATTCCTTAGAGTGTCTATTATTTAGCTTAACCAGAGGGGTGAGATTGTGTGTGCCTCCTTGAGGGTTGCTAGTACTTATAGGTTGAACCTTAGGGGTTAGACTGTGAGAACTACCCAGAGGTTACCTTTTTTTCCACTTGCTTGAGTGGATGTTTCTTGTTTGTAGATTATATGCTAGAAACCGTATATTGTTACTACTATGTGTTCTACTGTTTACTGCTTACTGTTTACTGCTTTCTTGTTTGCACTGGAGCTAGAGAGCATGAGACCAAGACGAGGCTTTCGATGCTGAGGAGTTGCTCATCTATTTTTCTTTTTTACTTTGGCTTAGTACTGTATTCAATATTGTGACTTGTTTGGCTATTTTCCTAGACATATATATATCATGCATCATTTACATATATTTCCCCTCCAGTTGTTTATTTTTTAGTCTTCCTTTTTTGATCGTTTACTCTGGTATGTATTTCTACTGCTTCTGCTATTGTTGTTATTTTTTTCCCTTCCAGTGTGTACTCTTCCAATAAGGGCATAGTTTCCCCACTATCACCCCCAAATCCCTCGTTGCTAGTCGGCAACCTCTGGAGTTTGGGGAAATGCGCTTGAGTCTATGTGACCAACCGGGTATGGGGTGGAACTGGGTGGATTTTGGAATTAGGACATTACAATCATTATATCATCATTGTAAAGAAAAAAGATAATGAAATGACCATCATAAAACTGATTGATGAAAACACATTGATAAGAACTCATCCTCTTGTACACATTTTTCTCCATGAATGAGTCAAATATTCTGCACCACTACCTCGGTGCCTATTTCAAACCATATAAACTTTTCTTGAGAAAATGTGTTGGGTTTTCTATTCCATCAGCTGAAATCCCTCTTGTAGCTCTATTTATATCTCCACATCAAGATCACCAGGTAAGAACATTGTCCATACATCTAATTGTTGAACTTCAAGGCTCAGACTAGCCTCCAATCCAAGAACAACTCTAATATAATTCATTTTAACCATATAAGAAAAAACTTCATCAAAGTCAATACCTTTCTTCTGGTTGAATCACATCGCAACCATTCTGGCTCTATAGTGCGGTTGTGAGCTTCTATCTTCTCCTTTAATTATGTACACCCACTTTTTCTTGAGTTCTTTATTTCCATGTGAAAAATATACCAAATCAAATGTATCGTTCATGTGTAAGGATCTCATTTCCTATTAAATGGACATATTTCATTCCATTATCTGTTGACTCCTGTTCATATCATCATAACTATATATATGTCCCTGATCAATGAGCATCACATACTCATCTGGCGAGTATCTACCACTCAGTTATCAATCTATGGTGGATCTCCTCAACTGTGATTCAGGGGGAATCTTCTTTGGAATATCATATGATGAATACATATTACCTGGTAGGGATATATCATTAGTGTATCATATTTACCTTACACTAGATGGTGCTAATGGTGGTGAAACTGGTTCAAGGCTATCTGGAATTTCCTCAAAATGAAAATTCTCTGCAAATTCTGGCTTCTCAAAATCTTTAATCGTCTGATCCACAAGAAACACCACATCTCTACTTCTAACGATCCTCCTCCTGATAGGATCCTAGAGTTGGTATCCTAACTCCACATGAGTGTATTACAAAAATATATAATGATTTCCTTTTGCATCCAGCTTCGCTAGATCATCTTTCGGGATGTGAACAAATGAATTTTAGCCAAATATTTTTAGGTTTTTGTAAGAAACACCTTTACCTGTCCATACACATTCCAGAACATCATATTTCAGTGGAACTGATGGATAAAGTTTTATAATATCAATTGTTATCATAATTAATCCCCCCCAAGGTGTTTGGTAGCTTCCATTTGTGACCATACATCTGATTATCTTAAAAAAATTCTATTCATCCTATTAGCAAGACCGTTATACTAAAGAATCATTGGTACAAATTTTTCCAGCCTGATGTGAAAACTCCTAAAATACTCTTCAAATGGACCATGACACTCTTCTCCATTTTCTTCCTGGACATACTTTAACCACTAGCCTATTAACCATTCCACTTTCACATGAATCTACTTGAAAACATCCCACACTTGATCTTTAGTTTTCAAAGAAAAGGCCCTGAATTTTATGGAATGATGATATATAAAGGTAAAAAAAATAAATAACACCTCCCATTGTCTTATTTCCCATCATACAGACATCATTTTGAATAAAAACTAATACATTTTCTTTTCTGGATGGTATAAAAACATGAAATTATACTCTATGATGTTTTCACATTATACAATCAGCAAAAGTATCTAGATGTGTACCTTCTATTCCTGGCCATAGATCTCCTTTGGAGAGCATTCTGATTCCCCTCTCACTCATGTGACTGAGTCTCCTCTTCCAAACTTCTGTATGAACATCTTTCCTAGCTTCATTGACTTCTCCTCCACATGGTCATTCATCTATGAGATAAAGATAGGTATCTTTATTTCCATTTAAAATTAAAAAATTTCAATTGTTAAGATTCCATTTCCCATAACTGATAGAACTGACATACCATCATCATCCTGACTTCCAAGAGATGTTAGATTGTGGATAATATCTGGAATGTTATTCACATCCTTCAACAATATCCTGCATCAAATATTACTTTCCTGAAAAATATTACCAATACAAATAATCTTGTATACACCATCATTTCCCATCTGCACATGTTTGAAACTCTCTGAATAGTAATATGATAACAAATATCTTCTGGCAGTGACATGGTAACAGGTTCTAGAATCATTCACCCATGTCATGTATTGTCTTTCAAGACTGACCTGATTTTCTTCCGTAATAATAATGATTTTCCCATTGATAACTACGACATCTTTATTTTGGGTCATACCTTCCAAATTCCTATTCTCTTCCTTCACCCATATATACTCCCAGATGAAGTGTCTGGTCTTGACAGATTGGTGGAACTTCATGTCATATCTGAATCATGATTTTGATTGATTCCTTCTTTGCAGATTTTGGTCACAGGTTTCTCTTCCATTACCCCATCCATACCATTTTTTCTTTCCTTGTCTTTCAGTGACAAGTGCCTCTGAATTATGTGTTTGAACCTCATCATTCCTTCAGTAAACTTCATTCAACATTATATTATTTACCATCTCCATAGTGAGAGTTCTATCAAAAGTAGAATTCCAAACTGACAAAACTAATGTTTCCCATGTCTTTGGTAAAGGAATCAACATCAATTGTTCCTGCAACTCATCATCAATCATTATTTTCATATAATTCATCAGATCAAAAGATCCATGGAACTCACTCTTGAGCTCCAATACATTGTTCTGGTCATTTTATATCAAGTTGACAAAACGAAATGTCATATTTTCTTTGCTTTTCATGGTTTTCGATGCATACGTCCTTTCCAATTTTCACAAAATAATGGTGGCATCGTTTTCATTGGAAAATTTTTGGAAGATGCTCTTGTCGATCCACTATCTTATTTTTGTGGCACAGATCCTGTTAAGCACAACCCACTTCGCATCAACTGGTGGGGTACTAACTATCATCTTCTCAATGTATTGACCGGTTGATGACCTTTCTTCTGCTCACGATGCAACGGGTTTAGTGGTCTCCACTATTGGTTTCAACAAATCATTAATATATAAAAGATCCTACATTTTCAGGTTCGAGATTGAATAATTAAATTTTTTAAGCTTAATCATGTTACCCATATTTTCATCCATTTATAGAGTGAGAATTTTGAAAAACTAATCATTTGGATGTGCCGGAACGGTATAAATACGTGGTATTGACTCCTCGTTCATTGAAAACAGGCTCTGATTTGATGAGATATACCCAATGTAGTTTCAACGGTCCATATTGACCGATGAGGTGGTGATGACATTTCTCGCTGGAACAGTTTCCAGAAAACATGCCAGAAAGTTTTTGCCAGTGTGAATAATTTCATCTTTTCCACCACAGTGGTACTGTAGCACCTGCGGATTCACTAGAATGCTGAGTGATCCTACCGGGTTCATTTCAACTCTATTTTTTATGCCACTTATGCAATTGGAATCATCTCATAAATTCTTCAAAGATCTAGCATCAAAATCAATTTACGAGAAACATCATTTTTTTGGTTTCCAAAAAACATTGTTGTTGATTTATTATTTCGTACCAGAACCCTTTGATACAACTTTTTTGGGGAATTGTAGGTTCATGTTGATGAAAACATACACAAAATAGATGAAAAATAGAGAACATGAGGGATTAACATGTATCTTTAATTTTTTCCTACATCCATAGGATATTGGGGCCTTGATTATATAACTCTCTCTAGATAATAATGTCAAAGGATCACTTAGTTTTACAATAATTTTTTTGTAACAAAAAAATGAGATATAATCTTGTTTAAATATATGTGAAACTTAGCCATGTCAAGGGGTTGGTTTTGGTGGTTCATCAACACATAGAAAAAAATTGTTTCTAGGTTCAATGTTGTCTACTTCAAAGGTCCAAGGAGGGACCTGGGTTGTTTTTCTTCTAATAAGTTGTTGCAGCTACTAGAAAAAGACTTCTCCCACAAATGGGATTGTTCCCCACATATACTAGGGCTTCCTCTTCCTTTCCACAACCTATTCTTCATTCATAGCTTCAACAACTCCATCAGGACATTCCTTTGTATGGATGAACGGATGCTCTACCTCATGTATGGTTCGGCTATATGGATGTGATTCAAAGTAGATCTATCACAATCTCAATCAGTATTCTTTCTTCTGAAGTTCGGCCAGATGATCGTCTAGTGGAAGAGTTTGATTTATTCATAATCTCATTGGTTCTTCATGATATGTCACATCCATGGTCACATCACTACAGATTAAAAAATGTTGGACTAACATAATCATCATTTATCCTTATAATGTAGTAGTCCACAATGTAGATCCTATGTTAGTGAGTTTCATTCCCAAGATGACATCGTCTACATCCCCGACTTTAGAATTCGAAATTGATTCCTTTCTCCTCTTGGTTCCATCTCATACCCATGTCCCTATGTTAGGGCTTTTGGGGTTCTCTTCTCCTCAACGAGCTTCTGAATCCAATGATAGTCCATGCCTATCCGTATTTTCCTTTTAGATAATGAAGTTGTCTAATCGAAGGGACGAATGGTCTGATCTTCCCACAGTAAAGAAGACAATTGGTAGATGCCTAGGTATGGATGTCATGATTTCTCTTTCTTCTTAACCATTAGTATCCCCACATAAACCATTCCCCTCCATATTTTTTCTTTTATATAATTCTAATACCTAAAATCTATTATAACATGCACAACATGACTCGAACTAGCTTTTTCCCTTACCTTCACTGGCTTCAAGTGGTGTTTTCTCTAGGTTTCACTATAAATGTGCGACAATTTTGTCATCTTATAAAATAAAGTGCTCATTGTCACCATGGTCCAAAACCAGGTGAAAGAAACTTGAATGATCTCCACCATAATATATAATTCTTATAGAATGGGTGATCAGGTTATGAGAAACTTCCTTTCCAATGAAGTTCAGTGTAGTAATATTTATTTTGAATTAGTGCTTGAACATAAAACAACATCTCTAGAATTATTTTCCTTTATTATAAAATATTATTTAGAAACTTCATGAATGGGGACTATAAAAATTATCATATATGGATTCTATAAAATTTCTCAATTATAGTGAACATGATTGGAATTTTTGAACAGAATATTACAATAAAGGATTGTGCAGGTGGTTGTTGTTACTTCATCAAATTCTTTTATGGATAGTGGGATCTAAGGGAGAGTGATTTTTATATCTTGATTTGGAGTCCTTAATTATGGTGAAAATGGATTGTCTAGTGGGTGGATATTTTAATACCATTTTATATATAGGATAAGACAGGATGGTGGTTTTATCCATGGGGGGATCTGAAAGTTTTCATCTCCTTGTTGTCTATAAATGGACATATTGTTTTGAGTTTCTCAGGTGACAAATACACCATCTGTGACAATAAAAAGGGTTCCAGATGTACCTGTTGTCATTTGAATCGATGTTAATAAAATTTACAATTTTTTCTATATTTTTATAGTTCAGTTTCAATCATATGGATCACACTATCTCAGATCACTCTAACTTTCTCCTTAACATGGATTCTTGCATTGTGTGTAGTGATCAATTATTCTTTTCAAATTGGTGGACCCTCAATCATTATTATCACATGGGTTATAGTACATCCTAGAATAAAACAGTGTAATATATCTCCTGGATAGGATTCCATAATAAACAAAAACATTTGAAAAGGGTCCACCATGTATGGAATGAAAAAAATCTCTCTTGTTTCGCAGATCTAGATGACATCAAGAATGATATTCAATGTATTGAATCCGGTCTAAAATATGACTAGGATGAATACATCATCAATAACCTTGTCAATAATAAGATCAATTATAAAAAAAATTCTCAAATAGGAGAGAGTGGGGTGGGGTAAATCAATAGTGACTTAGCACAAAGAGAGTGACAGAAGCATAGTGTTTTTTCAAGAATCCCTTAAATAAATGAGATGAGTAAACATACCTAACATCCTCATACATGACATATCCTTTTCCAATGAAACCATTAATGATGTATGTATGGATAAAGATTATTTAAAAACCTTTTTAGATGATGTTAATCCTTGTATACTGGGTTGATATCTCATAGGTCAATTGCTAGTTGATTGATTGTATACCACATGTGGTGTCTACATCTATCAGTGATTTTCTAAAGAATATCCTTGATTAACATAAAATATTGGAGGAGGTTAGTTCCCTTATTGAAAAAAGTTCTCCCAGACCAAATTTATTTTTAGGATTATTTTTTGGAATCTTGGGATATTATCAATGTATATATCATTGACTCCATCCAAGAATACTTTTTGTGGAGGTTCATTACCACGGATGGTCTGTTCGACTTATATCATTATTATTCAAAAGTTGAAAGACCCAACCTCTCTCAATTATTTTAGGCCCGTTAGTATGTGTGATGTCTCATACAAGATTCTTTCTAGTGTTCTCTGTAAGATATTTTCTATTTATATCCATGACTATGTGGTTGAAGAGCAACATGGTTTCATCATGGGAAGGTCCCCCAATAAACCATAGTCTTGTCTCAATAATTGATTATGGACCCAAATAAAAAAACCAATCGAACTATTGTTGTTATAAAAATGGATATGGAAAAGGCATATGGTATATTTGAATAGGGATTCATTCTTTAGGTGGTAGACTTCATAGGTTCCTCAAATTTGGTATAAGGGTTATTTTTTAGATTCATTAACTCACCTTTATTTTTTGGTTTCCTTGATGGGAAAAATATGTGGCTTCTTCAAATTGGTTCTTTTATTTAGATAGGGTGACCCCCTATCACCATGTATTTTCATCATGATCCAAGACTCAATCAGTAGATTCCTTGCAAAGCGTATCAAAAATGGATGCTACTATTCCTTTAAAAACAGGAACCTCTTTATTGAAACATCGAATCTTATTTTCAAGAACGATGTGATTTTATTCATTAATGGAGTAAGTAGGTCCATTAGGGTCTTAAAAATTATTTTTTATTAATATAGTAGATGTATTGGGGAAAATTTATTCCGGATAAATGTAGAATCCACATTCTGAGACTATGTTTGGAAAGATGCTGGAAATGAACGGAGGAGTTTGTGAGCATTCATATAAGACACATTCCATTAGAGTACCTAGGATATCTTTTATCTCTAGGAAGGATTCTCATATATCAATATGGGGGGTTCATTGAAAAAAACACTATCTAAATAAAAAATTGGAAGAACCTCTTCTAATCCAATGGGGTAGAACTGCACTATTCAGTTATCTACTCACCTCCATCCCAATGCATCTATTGTTAGTCCTCACACCTTCTAAATCCACGCTGAGAAATATTGAGAGGATTATGACATATTTTATTAAGACCTCCCATGAGGAGGGAATGTTTTATTGTGCTTCATGGATGAGGATTTCCATACCAGAGGATGATGGGTGAATCAACCTATACAGTGTTTAAAGAACTATGCAATTTCTTTAAGAAATGTTGGTTTGGGTGTAATGCCCCAACCCCGGTTACCCAGAGTCGGTGCATTATTACATAACATTGGGATGGTCACATAGGATAAAGTCTCGAAAGACCGATAAGTTTAGTATACTTGGAAACACTAGATACATTCATAAGTCTTACATTACATCATAAAGTGAAAATATACAACACATAGTCTCCATAGTCTACACTCATATCCCCTCAGACTATCCCTACAGGTCCATCATAAAATACTTATTCACATCCTGGGAAAAATAAAACATATAAAGGGGTGAGCTTAGATGCTCATTAAGGATAACAATATAGAGGAAACTTTCGTAAATAAGAATAAACATTTAAGGCAATTTATAACTAAAACAAAAGCCTTTTAAACTTGAACATCAAAATAATATGGCAAAAATAAAATGAAATAATTACTTTTACATATTCACATGGATATTCTACTAGTCGAATAATCACATGCAATACCAATAACCACTTTCAAAATGATGGAATTCATAATGCTAGACTATCATAACCACATAGTCAAGGCCTTGTGCCAAGACTACAAATACAATTTTTTGAAGGCCTTGTGCCAAGACACTAGTTTGTCACATTAGACATACTGATGCATCGAGGAGCTATATTGGGCTCCACCCATCACTTATTAAGTCCAATGCATTCCTCGTATGAACAGGTTTAAACATAACATAAACATTCGTATTAAAACTAACATACGAAATGTCAATAATTTCTCCGTAAACCCTGAATGGTCTAAAAATAACACATCCTCAGTCAAACATATCACAAAACCTTCAATACAATATGGATGTTTTGTATCACAATAAATCAACTTCAAATAAACTTAAAATCCATCAAGGGATGTTGACATAGATGAAATAAAAACTATTTGAGAGAAATATCTATTTTTCTTAAATCATTTAAAAGTCAAATAATTATAAAAGAAAACATTTACTTTGAAAATATTCTTATAACCCTGTAAGGGAATGTTCTACGATTTTATAATGGCAGAAAATATCCACACCCATCATATAAGTTAAAAAAGACATTCTTACCTTAATTCTGTCGAAAAGGTTAAAAAGGACCTTATTTGGAAAATGACGGAAGGATTCCTTTATAAACATCTTATAAAAAGTCAAAAAAGGGTACAAATGAATTTAACCTGTAGTCTATAAAATACTAAGAATGTTTTGAAATACATTTTTAAGAAACATGGATGTGGATGATAAAGAGGACCCAATAGATAATTACGTATAAGCAACCTCGGATAATGAAGAGATTTTGAAATAAACCCTTACCTTGTAATTTTCTTTGGTCGAGGGTAGGTTAACCTATTGTATAGTGGTGAAATAATAATTATTAAATTATACAATAATAATATAAATTAATATGACATCATATATGATCTTTTAACATTGTTTTGTTAATAATATCTTAGTATTATCGTCGTTTCGGGTGTTAACAGATTCAGTTTCCTTTATATTATTTGTTTTGTGAGTCATATTTGTTATGGATGGGATTTAACATGTTCATATATAGAATGATATCAAGTCTTTAAACATTATTTTTAATCATCTAATGAAAATTAGTCTTGAATGGATACGATGGGGAATGAATATCATCGCGCTCGTGGAGATGGTATTCCGTACATACGCACGAGCGACAATATCATTCGTTTGATATTAAAATAATATATAATTGGATGGTATATCACATATACAGAATCATTATCTTGTTATATTTATTATTTACATGAATTTCACATCATTATTATACCCATCCAAATAATAATGTATTGAATAAAAATTACACCACGACGTGGAGATGGTAATCTGTACGTACGCACGTATGTTGACATGTCATTCAAAGGATGGATATAACAGTGAATATGGTTGTCCCATATTTATAATAATATAACAGTATATATAAGATACTGGAGTTATTATTTTATAATGGCAATAACAAAGAAATATGAAGTGGAAGAACAAAAGAACTTGAAAGAGGGTGGTGAAATTATTACCTCTTCTTCGGGTTTTTCCTTTTGATTTGATCAAAAGGGCTACTTATGTTGGATTTATGACTAAATAAAGGCCTATAGGATTAAGTGGGGGAATTTGAGAAGATATATGGGAAGGGTTTGGCCTATCCAAAGTGATTTGAAGGTGTGAATTAGAGAGAAGTGTGAGTTCCCTTTTATAAGAGGGGTGAGGGGCACCTAAGGAAAAGCTAGGAATATTATTTTATATTAAAATAAATTTCGGTTTCTAATGGCTCCAAAATGGATTATTTAAATTCTAAGCTGGGGATGGGTCGAAGACCACTCAACCAATAGGTTTTATATAGGTTTGGGTCACTATATTAACTTTATCTTTTTGATTTAACTCTTAGTTAAATAGTTTGACATTTACCATGTCTCTTTGTATTTTTATATTATATGGTCAATAAACATACTATATACTTCCTAGAGAACACAAAGTGGTTCATTAATGATACAACTATCATTATATAAGTTTTTTTTGAACCTTGTATTTTTAGAAATACAATATCAATTAACAATATAATATTTGTATTAAATACTATTTTATGTCAATTTTGACACTATTTGGTATTTTATTTTTGATAAATTCATAAATGCATTATTACTTCCAAAAAAAATCATCTAACCAAACCTAATATTTCATATTAACATATAAAATTATTTTAATTCATAAAAACTCTAAAATTACATTTATTTGGATATTTATAATATGAATTATTTTAATATTTCATTAATTAGGTAATTACTGCATCACCATTGTGTCGTAAATAAATTAAATTATTTAATATTTAAAAATTAAAAATAAAATTCCATTATGTAGTAAATATTCTTTTATTTTTAATGAATTCTTATAATCTAATTTGTCTTATTTATAACCCAATATTAAAAATGTTTTAGTTATTAAACTTTTATTTTAACTATTTTAACTCTTCATTGAATAAAATAATAATAAATGTCATAATCTAATCCAAGTGGACCAAAGTGGTTTATATTTTATTCCTAAGGTATTATTTGGTCGAATTATACTTAGAAAATAGAAATAGGACATGTGTTAGGGTAATAATAATATCATTTTTACCCTTAATTACCCTATTTACTTTTAACCGTGGTAAATAAAATTAAAAAGTTACAATTCAAAAAAAATTATTTTTATCTTATTGACCAACATTTTACTCTTTTATATTAATCATGTCTCTCAGATTTTTGAAATTCCACTCAAATAAGCGGTAAACATATGTTTTATGTGAATTTGAAAATTCTCTTAGGAGGTGGGTAAAAGACGGTGAAAAGTTCAATAAAATTTATAAATATCTAACATTATTATAAACTAACTCCAATGAATTAAATTAAACATATATAGATATTATGTATCTATTTTGACCTAAAATAAATTTAAATAATATAAATAATTATTTAAATAAAAAATCAGTTTTAAACTATAACTCGGAGTTTTTTCACTATTCATCAAAAATTGAACATTTTTAGAAAAATACCAAAAATTCACCCTAGGATAATTTAAATATTAAGAATCAAAAAGTGAAGTCCATTTTGAAAGATAAAACATTAAAAATTTTATATAATGGGAATTACTATTCATAATGGCTAGTTTGATTAGTTGTGGTGTGTGTTAGAACTCGAAGTTGCGTAAAACACACACTACTGTATTATTCAAAGAGAAGCATACCTTGGAAGCTTGGGGTGTTACATTGGGATTTCATGGAATGTATCTACCTCTATAGAAAATTATTTATTTGAAATATGGTTCTAACATAGATTCTCCAAGGGTTAAAATCCCATATCCATATCAGTATCATTGAGGGAACATTGCAAACCTAAAGAAACACTCATGTTTGAAATTGGTATGCGGTGGGATTAATTTCTGGTTTAACAACTGGGCAGGTTCCCCCCTTGGCTTCCTAGTTTTTCTAATGCCAAGAATTTATTTTAACTAGGAAATCCAACATCCATCTTTTAATAAAAGTATCCTTAATAAAAAATGGTGATATATCATCAATAATATTGTGTTATCTTTTGAAATAGATTTATAATTCTTCACCAATTCCCATTTGGGGTTCTTCATGTCGTAACTATTCAGGTACATTCATCAGAAAGAGATGGTATCACTGGTGGATGGAACATTCACTAGAGTAGATTCATACCCATTTATTACGAATTTATGGTTTAGAAGATCTGTAATCATATTATTTATATCGAGTATGTTATCAGAATAAAGGGTGTCAACCTTGCATCAAAATTCTAGTGCTTCCAGAATGCTTGTGAGGAAATGACAGATCATATTTTCTTCGACAGTGACTGGGTGATAAAGGGTTTTAAGATGATTCGGTGATCTCACTATGAAAAACATATAGCACATCACGTGAATGGATTTTCTCTAGAATGGGTGGCATGGAATAGTAATGAAAAAACAAGAGTGAATGGCAATGAATATGTTATTGGTTGTAGAATATCGGACAATCTTGGATGCTAGAAATAGTGCTCGTATTAATGAGAATTTCAATTCATCTTTGGCCATGCATGTATAATCCATGTGTCTCACGGTGGAACTGTGTTCATTAGTGAATTAGGGGTATAGAATATGAACATTGAGACTGGTTATGGTGGGAAGGAGTAATTTACCTATTACATCAGATGTACCTAGACCAGGGAGATGGTTTTTCTAGAAATCCCCCACTCATGGTCTCAAACTCAATTTTGATAGACCATGTAGTATCAAAATTATATGTGGAGGATGGCTAATTCATGATCACAATTGTTTGGTTTTAATATCTTTAAGTAGCTTCTTGTTCAATCCATCACAATACCCATATGATTTTCTATAGCATAGTCATCCTTCCCCCTGAAAGTGTAGGTATTGGATGTGTGGACACCCTTGGTTTACATTATTTTACACCACCCCTGAATCCCCTTCTTTTTTTATGGTTTTGTGTATATTTTTAGCACATTTTTCATCAATAAAATAAAATAATAATTATTACTAAGATAAATTTAGTATATAATGTTCATAAATGATTTTTTGAAATGTATTAACACTATTAAAAATTAAAAAAGGAATTTTACCGAGTATGATTATCCCACACAACCATTTTCAAATAAAGAATATAATAAAAAGTATAAAAACATCAATGAAACATCTGGGGAATAAATAAATTTTTTTCACCAAAAGAATACATGGTAGATATAATCTATCTTATCTGATATACCTTATTAAATTGTTTTGGTAAAAAAAATAAAATTTATTCTATTCAAGTTAAGGAAATAATATAGGAAGGTAATATTAAAAAAATAGATATCAATGTAACGGTAAAATATGGATTTCATGAATTATTAGACTTTATAATTATTGGAATACATTTATATTTAGCTTCATTATTGAAATAAAATAGGAAATATTTACCTTCATCATTCCGCACATTAAGAAAGAGTGAAATTTTTTTTCTATCAATGTATTTATTATATTAAAGTACATCGTGGGTATTCAAAAAATGCGAAAAAAATAAATAAAGTATTTGAATTTAATTGGAATTAAATCCCATGACTTTCATGTGTTGATGAAATATATATTATTAGTTTATCTCCATGGAATATTATTAATGCATACAATAATGTATTGAATCAAGTTACACTACATTTTCAATTATATTTAAAGTAAATCCATGGATCCAAATTTTTTATATTTGTTTGAGACTGAAGCTTCCTATATAATTTTTCTACTAGAGATATATTTTTCACTTTCCTTTTTTTAATATAATGTTTCATCTGGTGATTAATTTTGTGTGATATATAAGGATATGTGGGACTATATATTTAAATTATATGAATGCTTTTAAATTATATATATATATTTTAAAAATATATATTAAAAATTCACATTGATTAGTGGCCTCTATTATTTTAGAATATATATTGAAGAACGTGGTAGATTTCTATACTAACTAATTGTTTGAAGTGAATCACAATTAAATAACTATATCTTATAATTTGGTAATAAATAGTGATGTTAAGTAATCCATCAATTAAAAATAATGTAAATTTCATGTTATGTAGTGATAATATTAGATTTATACTAACTGAAACCCATATGAATGGCCCCTCTATAAATACCATCACATAATTTTCGATAAATGGTACGGTATCTGAAAAAAATTAAAATAAGTTAATGAATGATATTAAAAATTAGTTTTTTTATCATTTAAAGAGAAATTAAACATTTATTCATTTGTATTAAAAACCATGAAATTGTTAGTTTTCAGAATATATGGTAATGTGATCACACAGTTTGGTTTTGACATTAATGGTTACTAATTTTACATTAAAATAAGGAAAATACGGGTACCATTAAAGATATTTGATTGATGTTTATCATTGAAACAATCCATATTTCAAGTTAAAATGGATATAAATCTAAATTCTATATTAATATCATATTTTAGAGTTTTCGAGGATATATAGAAAACTGGTTATAATAAATTTTAAGTACGGATTTCTATGTGTAATTGGGATGATAATAATAGTGGGGTGTAACATGATGAATGTGGATTTACACTTATTGATTTGAAAATAATTAGTTTCCAAGAGTAATTACTTACCAAAAAGATGTATATAAATCAGATATTTTATAATACTGAATAATAAAATAATCAATGGACCTTTATTTTTATATTGGACAACTCATTTAACAGATGAGAATGTTGATTATGTTGTGTAATTATGTAATATTCAATCATCTAGAACATAATTAGCTAAGGATAAAAATCACTATGACAAAGAAATAGTCTAGTATATACAAAAGTATCATGGATAAATGATGTGATAAATCATCCCATTACTCTCCTAATAATTCAAGTAAATATATATATTTTATATAACTCAAATATGAAAAAAAAACTATTTTTTAAATGAGATATTTCACTCAATTCAGGTTAGTCCATTTTTTAATTTTTATTATAATTTTTAAATTCATCGATTTCATGCCTAAATTTTTTAATGGGAATAATCAGGTTATCATTGTTTTTTGTGAATAGTTTTTTGCATTCAAAATTTTTAGGTATTCATTTTATTCAGCTGAATTAGTTAACAAAATATTTATAATTTTATTCATATTGTGAAAAATAAAATTTTTCATGAGGACTATGATTACCTACCTATGGGATCTTAGAGAATATGTGTTCTAGCTGTGAGCTATGTTTCGTTTGCATAGCAGTAATGTTAGGATGTTTCAAGGCCATCTTCCTGTCAAGGGACAACAATGTTGGTTTGGTGGTTGATGTATCAATTAAAGAGTACTTTGATAGCCTGCCTTTCAACTCAAGACATTAGTACACTGGTCGCAGGGAAAAAATGGTACATGCATCATATAGGACTGGGTTATGGGTTTTCCTTTTCCTTCATGAGTCACCTCCTCAGATATACTCTTTGACTATGGTGTGTCTTGATTGTATTTCAGGATGCCTCCACAACAACTACCAGTGCGGGTTCTACAGCAAGATTTTGGGGATAATCCACCCCGACTAGTGGCTCTGGGGAAGAGAATAGGTTTTGAGGCTATACCTCTAGGTGGTCTGCCAGTTGAGCCACTCAATGTAGAGTAGTTGGTTGTGCTGGTAGAATGGGACAAGAACGCATGGAGGCTGAGTGGGCTACATGAGTTCTAGAGGCAGTGACCTCTGATGTATCAGGGTGATCCAGAACCCCAGGTAGCTGATGACTCACTCGAACCAATCACCCGAGTTTTCTTCCTGGTGCGGACAACTCCATTTCAAAAAATGGTCCTAGCGGTGAGCCTCATACGCAGTTCGACCGAGTGATGGTAGAGTTTAGTGATGTAGTCCCACGATGGGGAGCTGCTCACATTGACAGAGTTTGATTGGCTCTTTACGAAAGGGTTCTATCTGGTTACATACGGATCAATGCGGCTCTAGGAGCTTCTGTAGCATCGGCAAGAGGAAATGACTGTGTCCGACTACATAGAAAGGTTTACAAACATGTTGTGCTACTCCATGAATATGGTTCAAGACCGGTTCTTTAGGGGTCGGAGCTTTGATCATGGGCTACATAAACACATATTCGTATGTATGGTTTTCTTGAGTCTTCCCACCAATACTAGAGTGCTGGTGTGGGCCTTGGTGATGGATATCTTTTTGGATGATCAGACTCCAACCACTAGTGATGGGCATGCCAAAGCTAAGACCTCAACAATAGGTTCGGTAGTTGGAACCTGACGGTAGGCTTAGTGGTTGGATGTACTCAAAGTTTCAAGAGGAAAACCCAGAAGAGAGTATTTGAGGCTCAAGGCTCTCAGGTCTCTCAGTTCAGTTTTGGTTATTTGTTGGAAATTGTGTTGTTAAAATTGCGACATCTTGGGACAACTTGTTAGAAATTTTTCAACCCTCCATGCTTCTGAGACAGATTATGTGGACATACCACCTTGGTCGAGGCAGCGTCTCAAGTATGCAGGTCCATAGGGTGGTGGGTTTGGTGACGAAGCTGGTGTAGTAGTAGGTGGTGGAAGGAGGTACGAATTTACACCCCCACCACCCAAAGGTAGTCCACACCGAACTCCGGGAGCTAGAGGTGGAGGGAATGAACAACATAAGGCCTTAGAGGTTGTTAACCCAAAGGCTCGGCGGATGGATTGAGGTATGCTCAGTTTCCTTTATATATTCTACAGCAGTTTTTCTAGACACTATTAGTTGGTAATCTTTCCTTTTTGTTTCTTGCCTGAGGTTTGTTCAGGGCATTGGTAAGACCCTCTGTTGGTGCTATTTTATGTGCTTCAAATGCATGAGGAAGACGAGTCCATTCCCCTTGAGGCATGTTTTTGTAACATGGTTAAAACTGTGTAGGTGAGTCAGTGCTTCCCAAAACAGATAAGTGTTGAGGTTTGTAGGATGAGTCCTTCTAACTTGTGTGTTTAGGGAAAGGTTTTTTTAGTAAGTTTGTGCGAAAGCCTTTGGGTTCCCCAGAGTGTGTACTAGTTGGTATCCTGGGAACCATTGGTGGCTTTGTTATTGTTTTTGGTGAACTCGCTGGTGTGGGAAACCCAGTTCATATTTCAGTTTCATTACCTCGTGCTTATTAATTTTTGGAGATGAAAAGTGCAAAGTAGGGGAGGATGTAGCGACTTGGGATTTTCCCAGTCAGACTTTGGAATATTCTTATGAATAATTCCAGAGCTAGGCGTGAGGACAACATGTGATTCTGAGGCCTGATGTTCCCAGAATTAATTTTATAAAACTGTTAAGTATTTTTATACTATTCACATGGAGGAAATGGTTTATATCTTAAATGGTATCTCAGATCAGAAATTTGAGGGCACAATTTCTTCCGGAGTGTGATGTTTACCCAAGGTGGGGTGTATGTTTTGCGGGTGTGGTCCAGCTGTGTAAAAATATATCAAGGGAATTTTGGTAAATAAATAAATTTATTTATTTATGAACTTCAACTTGAATAAAACTTGAATTGAGTATTAGATTGAAATTCTGAGCCTGTCGTTGCATTGATAACATCTTGTTTACTCTAGGGGCGACCTAATTTCTTCGGCATAGTGTGTCAGGCGGAGGCGTGTAGGCGGGGAGTTAAAATGAGGATTTTTTTAAAAAAATAAAAAAAATAAAACATATCCCCCCATAAACCCATTACTATATAGAAGGTCAAAACCCCCTCTCCCATCAATGTAAAATGTAAGAAAGGTTCCCCCAAGTGCTATTTTTTACGTCGATTGTCGGCAGATCGAGTATCAGCGCGTTGCAGGTGTTGTTCTATATGATAAGCATCATCATTCACCCGTGAGGTAGGTGGTTTGAGTTTAGATTCCCCAATCCCCTTTATAAATTCTATTTATTTTAATCGTAGTCAAGGATGTGTATATTGGGTCCTGAGCTTTCCGAAACATGTTTCGGATCTAAATTTGGAGCACTGGGGTGCTCTCGGTGGTCCATTGAAGTTTTCCATCAGCATGGATGGATTTTGGTGGAAGAAATGCTAGAATCGGTTGATGGAATGGTGGAGGAAAGTGGAATTTTTAGGGGAGTTAGGCGACGCGGAATCTCTGGCTGGGGCGGTGCAGTGGTTCGGTCAGGCGGCGGCGGTAGTTTCAGGTGATGCAGCGGTGGTCCGGCCAGAATTTTCTGGGGGTTCTTTAAACCAACATAAAATAAAAACATGGAGTCCAAATCAGAATCCATTTCTAGTGACATGATACTTGGGTTTATATGGACCCTTAGATCATGTTTTGGGAATTTTATGAGTTGGGTTTGTAGCCCAGCACCACGAAACATTAAAAAATAATAATATTTTATTATTATTTAACCTTTACACACCATAACTTCTACATGGAGAATCTGATTGATGTGTCATCAATGGAGTTGTTACCCTAATAGTAATGTAGAAGTTTCAAGATATATTTCAGGTCTTGGTCCTGAGATCAGGGTATGGGACCCATGAGGCCCGGATTGGGCGTTTGCGGTGAGATGTGACATTTTTGCTGGGTGTCAATTTTGGACGAATGTGTAGTTGATGTCGTGGGTTTTTTAAGAGGATCAAAATAGTGTGGTCTTTTTTTTGTGTTCTGGGATCGATGTGTGGTCTCCACTTAGTCTTGTTATGTTGAATTGTAAATTTTTCATCTGTTATCCTTTTCAAGAGAATAAATTTTCTTTCCAGCGTTTTTTTGTGTGATGAACACGATGGTAAGCTCGATTTGGGCCTAAGAGGTGCGCAGTGTGGCGATGTTATGGGTCGCTTTGGTTAGGGACATTTGTAATAGAAGTGGTTGGTTTAATTAACTTGGTTCATTACTCTAAAGGTTTGTGTGGTATTACAACCTTAGTATAGATTTTTGATCCCCTCGATGGGTTGACTTCGGATTGAGTTGTGGTATTCCTATGGTGGGGCCGGGGTTGGATCTTCTATCTTCGCTTCACTAGATCGGGTTCTTGGTATCGTTGTGGCCAAAACTACCTGGGAGACTATCCCTTATCTATAAGTACAACCCTGTAGGGTTTGTGGCATCATCAGGAATACAATCCACTATATCGAGGGCCAAATTAGTAGGGTTACAATATCGTCAGGTATACAACCCCTACTCAGCGTGTGGTTTTATGTAGGGTTACAGTATCATTGGTAATGTGTTCCCCTACTCAGTGTGTGGATTTAGTAGGGTTTTTGGAATCATCGGTTCAATCCCCTTCTTTTCATTGCTATGTTAGATGGGGTTTTTGGCATCGTCTTGATCGCCTTTACATGGGTAGTGATCCTCTATCTAAGTGATATGACCTGTGGAATGCCAGATCTGGTTATGGTATCCCCTAGAGAATCCTAGGAGTGATCCCCTAACAGTGAGATCTTTTTATGATCAGGGTGGGTTCTAGTATCCCCTATCGGACCCTAGGAGTGATCCCCTATCCAATGAGTTTGGTGTTCCACTATTTCTGTGTGACGTTCTCAGTGACCATATCCGATGAGTGTGTTCACTTGGATGGGCCATCTGGGATGGCGTTTTAATCTAGTGGAGTGTATTTCTAGGATGTGTGTATTTTGGGATGATAGAGCTCATGGAGGGCGTTCTCCTAGTTATGTGTATGCCTTAGAGCCTAGGGTCGAACCTATCCCTGGCAATGAGGTTAGACCCACATGAGGCTTGGTTCCTGAGATGAGTATAAATGGATGTTCTTGGAATATGTATGGTCATATACATGTTTGAGCTGTCTAGTTAAGTTTATCCATGGATGGTCTTGAGATGGAGTTTCTCTCTCGTTTGGGTTTTCTCTGGCTGGGATGAGCAGACTGATTCCTTTCAATTGCTCCTTTTTCTTTTGGGATTTTTGGAATCTACTGAGTATCTTTGTACTCAGCCCTGTACTATCATTTCCCACACATGTTTTGTGTCATGTGTAGACCACATGCCTTTCAACAGAGTCCTAGGAGAACTCGGAGTAGGCGGAGATTACTGAGCTAGACTGGCTGGGGTTTTTACCAGAGCTGAGTCGAGGAGCTTTTTGGCGAGTGCATTTGATAGCGATCCCATCATTCTAATCAGGTTGGACGCTTTTTCAGTTATACTTTGGTGGTCCATGTATTGGACATTATGTAGTTTTTTTGGCTCTAGTTGTGGGATAAATGTATGCATGCATTGCATTTTACTTTTTATATATCTCTACATTGTTGCATGGAGGTGTATATGGGTGTGTCTGTATAGGTACCTTAGGCTAAGGCCTCCCATGTGTGTGACAGCATACTCGACACTAGTTGCCAGCCCCTGGCCTATTGGAGGCGGTCTTGGGGAGTCATATCTTGAGCCATAGCGGGTAAGGTCATGAAAGAAAACAATTAATTATTTCTAATCAAATTTAGGGATATGAAATTTCACATTTCTACATGTTAATCATTTCTTCCATTTTTGTATTAATTTTTTATTCATATGTTTCAATTATATTTTTTTTTGTAGAAGCCTTTAATCATTCTTGTTCATTGAATATTTATTTCTATTGATCATTTTCAAATATTCACTTTTTTATAGTTATATAAGTTAACATAATACATCTAAATTTCTTTCTATTGTGACTAATCATATTTTTTACTTCTATATTCCAATTAATTTCAATCGAATATAGTGACAAATAATTTCATATTCTTAGATGTTGATCATTTCTTCCATTTTGAAATAATTTTTTTATTCATAATTTTCAACAACACATTTTTTTGGATGAAGAAGCATAAATTCTATGTTTTTATTTCTACTATGAACAATCATTTTTTTAGATTCAACAAATAATTTAATTTTAAATATATAAAGTTACCCAAATTTTAATTAAATAATAATAAATCTATTTCAGTGATGGACATTGAAGAAGAGGAATATTTATCATGGTATTTTTAAGTTTCTTCATATAAATATATATGTAATAGTTGAATTATTTAATAAATTAAACATATATTTATTGAAATTATTTATATCTATTATTATTTCATATAGGATATCATACCAATAGTTAAGGGATATGGGACAACATATTTTCCAAAACCGTTAATTTATTGGGGAGACAAGATATTTCTAATTGAATTTGATTATATCAATAACCTATATAGCCAAAATATGAAGTGATTTAAGAGTTTAATGAACATGAAGAACCATAGTAAGAATAGTATATTATATCATTTTTTTGAGGATCATTGAATAGTTGGATAAGAATCAATTATGGTACTATTTAATGTTATAATATCTAAACAATTTTATTTATTTTTCTAATAGTTTAAATATTTTATATTTTATATGACTGAGATTTTATCTATTCAATTATAGATGGAATTATACTTTCCTAATATCAAAGAAATAAAGAAGACATGGCTATATTTTATAGTAATTATACGGGGGTTTTAAAGTAAAATTAGAATTCAGTTTAAATTTTTTGGAATAAACATAATTAAAATTCTTGCCGCAAATATTGGTTTTTATATGCAGATATATGAGAGATGTTTTTCACTAACCGACTGAAGGAAGTATTCCTATTATTATATTTTTTTGATGAAATCAATTTGTAAAATTAATTTTTAACTATTCGAGGACATTACCATTTATTATTATGTATTATTCCTCTAGGAAATCTCCCTAAGGGATCTTTTCACAATATGTACAGAATCATACTTTGTCACATGGATGGTATATTTTTCTAAAAGAGCAAATGATTATTGAAAATTTTGATGGATTCAAATATAAATATAGTTGTGCCTCTAAATTAGTTTAATTCAACCATCTATCTTCCCCACTCATCAAGGAAAATAAAAAATCAAGGGAATGAAAAAATGGGTAATTTTCTTATTGATACATTAAAACAAGTAGCCAATAAGACATTAACAAATTAATTATTATTTTTCTTCCATGTTATTATATCATAAAATAATCACACTAATAAAAAATAACATATATCATTTCATAATTCATTTCAAGATAAATTGATTTAAGTTACCTTTATCTCTAAGGTTGGGGTGGATAATCTTGTGACTGCATTAGGAATGAAATAACAATTGAGTCAACCAAGAGAATATGAGGATGGTGATAGTTTTAGAATATTTTTTAGTAGTCCTACTTTGAAATCAAGGGAGATAGAATAGAAGGGACAAATAGCTTCCTTAATGGATGATATTTCAGAGAATATAAATTAATATTTTATAGAATTAGATAATTTATATGGGATATGATTATAGAAAGAGTGGGATAGACACAGCCTTTGTAGCCTTCCTACCCAAATCATCCTCCTCTTTATTCTGAATCGGATATGTACTATGTATTTCATGTTGGGGATCCTAATTTACATATTATATCTTATAAAATCATACATGATTTTTCGGATTATATATATCACCGGCCTATGTATACATATTAGGTAACAGTAATAGTACATGATATATCGAACCAACTGTTGCATTGTCATTGTCTGTTAAGGAATCCCTGGTTAAAGAGAGTATTGGAAATTTTTTCCTCCATTCATCTATATTTCATCATCATTTGAAATGTAAGGTATTTTATATACCCATAATTTGGTACCATACACTTTTCCATCAAATAATAGTTAATTGATAATCCTTTGAAAATACAATCCATATTTTTGAATGAGAAGGACTTGGGGGTGGAATGCTTAAAGAATGGGCTAGGTATTTACATTATAAGAACATATAATTTGAACCCTATCTATATCCATTTCACTTATATTATTCTTCTACATAATAATGGTTCCCTTTTCCAAAAAAAAGTTCCATCTAGGAAAAGCGGCCATCTGGATTTACCAAGACACACGTGGGGGTGGGACTCAACTGTGCCCTGGGATTCATCTAACCTTCCAACTGAGAAGTGTCGAAGTGGGTATGAGAAATATCACATTATGTGAACATAGGGCTTAAATTTTAGTTGTTTCTATATGGTCAATGTAAAAGGAGGGTACGAATCATTGCAAAATGGGTGTGTGCATTGTGAGTGTCAACCCCATTGATATCCCGAGTAGTGGATGGCACGCCTAGGATTATTAAGTAGAGATATACCACCTAAAAATTCAATGTTAAATGTATATAAAGGATGAACACTTATCCTACATTAAAAAAAATAGACAAAATCATGGTAATCTGATCAATCCTATCTTAGTCATCTAATTTCTCACTCACATGATCTTCAACCTTTCAATCGCCTTCTGCAATCCAGATACAATTAAGACACCCAATGTAACCCAATCACCTTACATCCTCCAAGTCACCCCCCTCCAATGACCAAAACAAGTAAAAGTATAGAACATTGATCTATCATAGGAGAATGAAACCTCACATGAAGGCATGTTGACGGTTATTATTGGGTCACGTGCCTAAGTGAATGATCATGTCACTGTCTATCAATCCATAGTGAGAATATTGAAAGGTAATGTGATTTAATAATGATGATAGTGTAAATACATTTTTACATAATCATGCACTTCTCAAGAAGAAGCACAAAACTTCTCTTCATAGGAACCTCCTGTCATATGAAAGATCATATGAAGTGTGATGAAGGATGATTATGTGATCCACCATAGTTCATGAAAGACCCATAAAGGAAGCCTAGGAATTTATATCATGAAAAAAATGTTCATGTGAGGACTTTAAAAAAATCATGTGAAGCCTCGATAGCTATCGTGCATGTTTTAAAACAAGGCCATCATGTCATCGAATTATGATGATCTTGAAAAGCCTCTACCACCATTAGCAAGTGCAGACAATGTATTCCTAGTGAAAAAGTATCATCAATCATTAAAAACCTTCTCCTATATAAACCCAACCTCACTATAAAAAAGGCCCAAAAGAGAGGTGATGCAGAATATTAGAGAAGATTTGGATAAATAGAGGAGACATAGTAGGTAGATTTTACCATTAGAAGAAATTGTCCTGGTAATAGAGAGATCCATCATGTGATCCCTTGAGCAACACGTAATCACATGAAAAAACTAAAAATCATTTGACGCCCCCAAGTAAAACACCAATTTATGAAAACTATCATGTGATCATGTGATACAACATTAGTTTCAAGATACTTCCTTGAAATCCCTCATTTGTGTATGTAGTACCAATGTGCAGCCCCCAGTACAATTCCACAGAGCCCCTCATATGATCCCTTAGAGATCATGTAATCATATAGTGATCATGATACCTCTTTCATGAAATGTACATGTGAATATCGAGGATTCACCTCTTTTACATTCAAAGATAAGATGTGGAACACTGGGTAATAAGATGCCTCCAATTTGTCTAAATGATGTTAGATCTCATACATGAGGGACACCCACACTTGGGTTTGTGGATATACACCAGTGGATATGCAAGTCCATGGTCTTCCTATTCCATGAAATCTCAAACTTATGATGCTTGAATGATTTCATCAATATTATTTCCTACACATGAGGTACCCCCACAGATCCTTGACTAGGAAAACAAAAAAAATATGTACATGATCCGCATACAAGAAAATGGATCGAAAATCCTTGGTTGGGCACCACTTTTCATGTCAGGACTTAAATGTGCAGCCTCTATTCACATTAACATATCCCATTTGAAGATCACCCTTTTAGGTCAGGTTAATTTCATGATCAAGGGAGCTTTATGAGACTCCATTATTTGGGAATTCATTAGCATGTGAAATGTGTTACCATGTATGAGAACCCATGGATGAGCCCTCCTATTTCCATGAAAACCTTAAGATTTTTTCCTTAAACATAATCTCTTATCCACGAAATCCTCCTATAAAAATCATTTCCCATGTTTTAAAGGAATGATCCCTTTGGGCATGAAACTCGAACATAAGTATAGGTTCCTGGTCATGAACATATTCATTGGTCCCAAACATGAAATTCCCTTACTTTCATGCAATATGAAGATTATTCACTAGTCATGTGATTCCCTTGGTCATCCCTGGGTGTGTCTCTTTGATCATAATACACACCCTTTATAAGTCTCTTTGATAATACGATAAGCCTTGGACAATTCAGGTTGATCATGTGACACCTTATTGAAATTTCAAAATTTTTATATAATTACCTACGGATAAGTCATTTGGTCATGAGATGTCATCCCAAGAAAATGCACTTTGATCATGTGAAGACATCCATGTAAATGGACTTTGATCATGCAACAACACCATATAAAATATATTTAGTCACACGAATGACCATATATATGTCTGCTTTGATCATGCAAATACATCCCAAACTAGCCAGTCGATCACACAAATGATCATGGACACAACAACATAGATCATTCCTAGAATCATGGACATGATAGGTAGATACCCTTGTAAATTTATGGCATGTCAAATAGACACCCCAGACATGTCACGCATACAATATAGTCATGTCTGGTAGACAATCAATACATTTCATGCAAACATCCATGCACATGATTACCTTGTCTGGGGGACATATTTAGGCATAAATCCAACTGAACTATAAGGACTCTGGTTCCTGTTATAAGTGAGACACATAGGATTCCTTCCTAAGTTCCAAACACCATATCAAAAACATTATTACAGTTTTCCTATTTCATATGTCCTAAATCCAAATACAATGTGATTTGTCACTCGTTATCCCTTGTTTATCACACTAAACATGGGCGTATGGATTTTCAATGATCATTTCATTCACATCATGAATTTTCCCCATATAGGTAAACCATATTGTTTGATCCAAATTCAAAGGAAAAACATGACTACCCCCATATGAGAGAATACACCTAGGTGAATGTCCCAATTGAACAACGAACTATGATGAATCTAATTTTTATCATAAGAAGGATATGAAGGGTTCCACCCTAATGTTTGATTTCAATATCTTGTGCCAAATTACCCTCATATATTTCTCACTACATGAAGTAAAAATAAATATTTTCAGTGAACTATATGGTTTTGGATTCCTGTTATAAATATTATATGTAGGATTCCTCATACCAGTTCAATTCCATCCCTAAAATATTAATTGCAACCTTTTATTATAGTAAACAGCTGATTTCTAGGTTATATGGATTAAAAATGTAAGCAGCTACACATTTATATGAAATAATGGGAATGGATGAAGAACAACAAATACATATAGAAAAACATGTTAATAGAACCCCTTATATAGATAAGATGATTCAATCCCTGATAATTTTGTTTGGGTAATTAGTACCATATCAGGATTATAAAGATATTCTCAAACATATCTTAAATCAATAAGAGTTTCTAGGAGTAGGTAATAATCTCTCCCTCCCCCCCCCCAATGTGTGATGTTCCCTACGTCCCATCCTCTCAACCAATATGAGTTACCAAGCATCATTGAGTCTGAATCCCTAAATAAATTCATGCCTTTGTAAGGAAGGACCTTACATAGTTGTGGATATCAGAACCATTGGTAGCTTCTAGGGAAGATTAAAAAAATGGTAAATACAAAGTAAAGGATTTCTCAACAAATTATACCCCCAAAATCATTCATTGGAAACTATGAACTTTCAAATTAAATAGAAATGGTGAACCCAAAGTGAAATCTTGTAATGGTGAGATAACTAAAGCATTATAGTCATTATGTATGATTTATCTTAAACAAGACTAAAAATCAACATATTTCTCTGAAACAAAATTGGTGAACCTGAAGTCAAATTCTTTAACTATTTCATCCATTTCACAGGTTTGTAAGGATAGACTACACAGTTCTCATCATAACATTTTATTCTACACTTGTCACAAAAAAACAACATAGTGAACCTGATATATTTTTAACTGTACTGAACCATTCAAATAATAAGGGATCAACTATTTATCCATTAATAATAAAATAAATTTATTTAATATGTACTCTTATATATGATGCTACACTAATATGGTTTCTTGTTTACACTCCAAAACTTCTCAGGTTCCTTACAATAAAAATCACACCATCGAATGTACCAACGGGTTCTGAGACCACTGGACAAGCTTCTTTGACCCTAAGGCCCCAACGTACATTGTCACCACTGTAATACCTCAAGTTATAGCTGTTAAACATCTTGGTATAGGAGTACCATATCAACAACTCCATCCTAAATTTGGAAATCAAATCATGAAATCCTTAATAAGAGGATTTCCCACCAGCTATCTCTACCACAATTGGTCACAGGATAGAAAGTGGACCTTGTTTCCACATTGAACAACTTTGGGAGCTTAACCCTAGAGAGAAGCATCACATAAAATCCCAGATTTGGGAGGTAGATGAGGAAAGTCTCCATGCCAACTCAATCACTCAGGAGATTCCAAAGATGGATCTCGTCCATTCTAGTCATCATCATAGACATATGACTGTGATTCTTAAAGGAGCTACAACAGAAGTTATAATTTCCCTAACCATCCATATGGAGTCTTCAAAAAATATATCCCACCTGGGGTATCGAAATAATGTAGTACTAAAATAGGCTTATATTTGTGTTACCCCCAATCTATCTAAGGCCCACTATTGTATCATAATAGTGGCTTGGATTCATTCTTAGATCATCACTAGCCACGATCCAATAACTTTATCGTAGATAGCCTTTGTGACTATAGAATCCCAGAGATCACCCCAGCACAAAAGGGATGTAGCCATTTTTATCATATTTTTCCACAGGATTGTCTTTAATATGGGATCCAACCCACTAAATAGTAATACAGGTGTTGACCCACAAAACGGTACAATGGGCGCCGAACCATCAAATGATACTACGGGCATCGACCCATCAAACCAGATATTAGATAGAAATGGATAATATTCATACTTATGTCTCTAAAAATATGATATCATCCTAATCTGATGATTTATCATCGAATCCATATGATCTCCCTCCTTAAATTTATAACCATAACCTCATGCAGTCATCTTAGTCATAGAATTTTGTCCACCTTCTGCCTCTGTGATAGGATAAAAAGGGATCAATAGTGCCTTTCAATCATCTAGATAAGGTATTACTTGATGTTTCTAGTGGATCATATAGGTACACCGAGTGGGGGGTGAATTAGTGTTCACAATTTTCTAACAATTTTCTTTTCTTTTCAGTTTCCCCTTTTTAATTCACAACTCTGAACTTTTTAGATTGAATTGATCTTCCCTGATAATAAAAACAATTATACCATTTGAATGTTTGAAACTAAATGAATAAAAAAACATAGTATTTTTACTTGTTTTTTCCCTGATGGATATGACTATTTTTTTGGTGTGTTTGGGATGATCTAACACATAGATTCTCCACTATGAATATATCACCAATTAAAATTGGGTTGATCAGGTATCACCCTGAAACCATGGTTGGTAGGTATGAACCATTTCCCAAATTATACTGGCATGAAACTAGTGTTATTTATACTATCATCCCACTCATGTGTCACAATTACAAAACATAACACAATGAGAAATATCACAAGGAATTTAGGATAACAATACATTACAAAAAGGATCTTTATCATTGATCCACTAAAAATAAACTGATTCAACACTTGATCACATCAACTAAAACCCTTCAAATGTAACTGAAATTAATAAAAAACTCTTATTACTAGTTGGATCTATATGTTCTACTAAATTATTGAAGATAACACTTCCAATTCAACTCATTTTAATAATAGAATGAAAAACTGAAGATATTTCAATAAATGAAATGTTGTCTTCTTTTTTGGTTCACTAAAATATATTTAACACAAAAATAAATTATTATACCTATCAACATCATATTTTATTCATACATGAAGTTCCCATAATCACATGGAAATATTTAATGCATGTAATTCTCCATGCTATTTTAAGTTTCTTTTTTTCAATAACAAATGAACAACACTGTGTATACTTTTGATCTTCTTCATGAAAGTTCATAATGGAACCATACACACACAATGTATATATAGTGAAACTTTTTAAGTGATTATCTTTTTTATTCCTTTTCAATGACCTGAATAGGTGTATTTTCAAACTCATTCAATGAAAATATCACAAAGGTACCACACACACACAATGTCTCAATTCCCTTCACACTTTACCTTGTTCATGCTTTCATATCAACATGTGTATCATGTATGGTTTACAAAGGAATGAATGTACCACTCTTCATGCATGTCTATACAATTCATGTTCTAGTCAAGATAACTTCCCACAATCAAAACACCCTTGGAAAAGAGTCCTTCAAACATAATACTTCATTTTCTTCTTACTTATGGATTCCCATGCATGTATGATCATAAAAAGAACACATAATAGTAATTTATAACAAGCTTTGTATTAGCATAAAATCTATAGTGTTGATTCTATTAATTTGTGAAATGAATGTGCTTGTATAAACACATGTTCATGGAAACTCTCCAGATATGTGGTTATTCAATCTCCTTCACAAATAAAGTTCTTGAGAATATTATTTTTTGGTTTCTTCATGTGGCCAGTTACAACTATATTGGTTATCTATCCATATACTCCTTCACATGAGAATCAAGAATGTAAAAACATGTGAACACGTGTCTTCATCACAAAATAGATAACACAAGTTCACTTTCTTTTTTACAAAACCAAGTTATACAATTCTTTGAAACTCAATAAAATTCACAAGATTATTAGTTTTTGAGATTATTGAATCGTTAGAACACTAGTTTGAGAATGAGTTATATAGATCCCTCATGGAATCATGTACAATAACATATAACCTCTTCTATTTCATTGGTTCACTATTATACATCAAATAAAACTAAACCATATAACTAACTTTCATAAAAATAATGGGAACTTGAATATGAACAAACATCACAAATGTATGGTACAATTTAAAAAAAACCACATACTTCCTTTTTTGTGTTTATATCTCAAGATTTCGAAAACTCATCTTGGATGAGATATAAAAATAACACTGTAAATTAACTCATCTATGGTATTTTTATAAAACATACATTTTCTTAGAACCTTTTATAATTATGGATGCCCATTAGGTTTGTTTCTTTAGAGTGCATTGTGATCGTTAACAATCAATATCACGAGATAAAACATTTTTCATCTTGCTATTTCTCATCAGTTTGATCATTTTAAAATGATGCTAACATATCATCATGTTATTTGATCCTAATAAGATCTTTAAAATATCAAAATGAAGCTTTATGATCCCAACTCATGTAACTATTGATGTCACTGTATAGATATCTCAATCGAAGAATAGAAGAATTTAATGCTAAATATCCTTGGTTTGATCCCTATTGAAATCATGAGAATATTGTTGCAGGATATTTTGGTTATCTTTGAGTCTTAAGAATGATCAAATGGTGATTAAATGCTCAGTTATATCCATGGAAGATGTTGTAAGGAATATCCTCCGATGATATATTGTACTTAAATGGATTTAGTGCAGCAGAAGACACAAAAAATAGAATGGATGGATCAGATCATCAGATGAATAGATCAGATGGTAAGAGTTCTCTTTATTATATTGAAAACCATTCCCCATCGAAAAGAAGGTATTTTTTACACCTTTAATAATAATATACACATCTTTAGAGATTCAAAAATTAGTTATCGGTCGCTCCCTTTACTTCTTGGCATGGCCACGTGAAGGGAACTCTCATCTTCTACAATGTCGCCTCTCATGGTGGCTCCACTCATTCTTCTTATGGGTGTCATGATTCACCAATGCAAAAACATTCTCTCATATGAGTCCCAACTGGCTAGCTAGTCTTGGGTCAATCCGCATGTGGATCCCCTTGTTAGTTCATTGGCTTGGCTATGTTTTTGGTAATGGGAAAACAAAACAAAATAAATTCCAAGATAAAAATAAAAAACCAACGCATATCAAGAACCACATACAATTAAATCATCTTTTCTATTCAAATGTAATCATAAATTCCAAAAAAAATATTATTTTTGTAAAAAAAATTTCAATTCAAATAACCAATGATACATGTTTTCTGAACTACCAAAAATTTAAATAATAATCACATTTAATATTACTTCATGTAAATAAACCCTTAAAATAGCTTATTTAAATCAAAACAACATTTCCATCTATGAATATCAAAACAAAATTTCCAACTATAAATATTTGATTAGAACAATTCAACGGTAGAACACCAATCTCTAATTTCTATCATATTGACTTTTTATCAATTAAGTGCATTGAAAAAAATTAAAACAAAAAATATTAATTTTTATCAATTTGGGTTCTTCATTTCTGACCTTGTTAGAAATTTAGAGTGCAATTTCGATGGAGAATATATCTAGTTGTAACAACAGACTCAATCTCCATGATCCATGTTGAGACTCCCATCATCATCTACTCACCATACCATTGATAGGGTAATGGGTGTTGTCATCTCTCCTTCCAATCTTATCCTTATGGATGACAAGGAAATTTCTAAAGATGAATATATCAACAAACTCCATCAAGTGAATTTGGATCTCTATGAAATAGGTTTGGTAAAACTCTTGGGGTCTCTCCCCTAAAGTGATGTACCATCACGTTCCTATTGATTCGCTACTTGTAATGATGTGCCCTAGACCATAGGGTTTTGGGTATTTTCATATATATCATCACATTATTAGGTGAAATCCAGACATTTTTCCACCTCATGACATCCCATAGGGTTGGTGAAATTTTTATATATTTAAAACCCACATCCCATAATGCTGGGGGAATTTCCTAATTTTCCACCTCCTCATCATATTTATTCTAGAAACCATCAGGCCTCAGTCATTTCCAGACATCCTCTAAGAGAGTTGAGTTTCATTAATCAATGGGAAGTATCTTCATCGTCCAAGAACCCCAATACCTCATCACCTACCCTTAAAGTATGGAGATGAGGGATCTACAACCCAAACTCCAAACTCATCCATGCACCCATGCCAACAAAGGTATAGGAAGCACATGGGAGAAATTGCATGGTTTCTCATCTCTTGATAATAATAAATAAAAGGTATATTCATTCTCATCGAAAGTTTTCCCCTGATACATTAATTATGCCTTGTACAATAAATAGAAAAAACCCAGAGTAATGAGGAATCTATGTGAGGCATGGTTGATAATACAAGACAATTATTTCCCCTAACACCGACATCTTGGGCACACAATAGAGGGTTTCTTTCACTATAAATATTGGTTAGAGCATCATGTAAATGAAGACATGATAAAGTAATATGATCCTAAAACTCCTTGTATTTTTATTAAATTCATCTGAACTCCATCAAATAAAATATTGACAACCTCTTGATAGGTTGCGGCCCGACATGTCCATGTTACATGACATTAAACTGCAAGGACCACTTCCTATTCACATGACGTTAAACTGAACGATATGTATCGATTTCATGATGTTAAACTACACAAAGACATCCAATTATCATGATGTTAAACTACTATAAAAATGTCCTACCTACATGATGTAAAACTTTGTGATTTTTCATAGATGTGTGATGTTAAACATCATGATTTGTCTGAGTCACATGACATTAAACTTCTCAATAATGTCTCAAATGTAGAATGTTAAATTACATCGAACACATCCGGATAACACGACAATAAACTATGAAAAATATTAATCTCTAGAATATTTCATCAGCATCAGATGAAATTCATATAGTCCTAGAGGGTTTTATCTTTTAAGAGAACAGGAACAAACACTCATCATGTCCCTCTAGATCCCACTAGATTTTTTGATAGAATCCAATTAAAATGAGGGTTATCAAGTAGAGACTATGCAATAAGAATTACTTGTTGCCCTATTATTCATAGAGAAAGATTGGGAAGTGTTCATAAAGGGACATATCAAAACCCTATACAATTTAGGTATGTTTAATAATGTAACCATCTGTAGGGATCTGATTAAAAATGGTTCAAGGATCAACATCATCCTGATTCAGACCCTCTAATGTTTGGCATATAGTGAGGGGTTTATCTCATACAAGGATAACCATTCAAGGTAAAAATAATAGTAGTAAAATACATCTTGGGAATATGAATCTCAAAGCTCAGTTTGGGGGAGCTCATACCTAACATTGAGTTCATTATTATCCAGCAATACATAATATATAATGACTTACATGGAAGACCCTAAACTCATTTACACTTAGAGTTACCTCAAAAATATCATAATTATATGAAATAACCTATCATTGGGAAGGTCTATTTGAAACATGGTGATGGTTCCCCCAATGATTCATGTGAATCCATATATATTGAAGTAGGTTTCCATAAAATGAAATGAAAAAACCCAATGGTTAATGAAGTTAAAATGATTCTATCCACAAATAGCTAAGGTACAACCCCTTAGAATCCCTAGAGAATGATCAACATTTACTATGTTTCACCCATAATCTTGATTCATCCATTAGAATTAATCTTATATTTATAGGCACCTCTTTTCCCTACTGACAATGTATAAGGTAATAATGAAATCTAGAATCTCCGTGTAACAAATCTGGTAGTTAGGGGTGTCAATATCTATTACGAAGGCCTATATAACTATGTTAATGATGGAGACACCCCTGGGTATCTACCATGTCAAGAAATTACTCTACAAAATCAAAAATGGTGGAAGAAGAGGATGGTATTCTGAATGCTCCTCCCATATTATAGAAAGGAGTCTCCACCACCATCGATGATATTAGGTACATTAATATAGGATCAGAATAAGACTCGCGACATACATTGATTAGTGACACCATTCCTATCGAAGGGAAAGATATTTACATTGAATTTATGAATAAACATTGATATGTGTTTTCTTGAAATTATAGAGAAGTTACTAGAAAAAACCTTTATGTGGACACCAACCATCTTGGCCTACATGATGACCATCAAGAATTCAAGCAGGTGGAAAGGAGGATTCCCCCTACCATGATACAAACATATAATTAGAAGTTGACAAACTGATCAAAGGAAATTTATCCTGGGAAGTGAAATATCCAAGATGGATCACCAAATTCATCCCTATAAAGAAAAAGAATGGGAAGATTATGTTCTGCATTGATTTCAGAGAACATAACCTACACTTCACAAAGGAAGATTTCAAATTTATGATCACAAAACTCTGGATCAATAAAAATCTTGGTTTCCAAATCCTTTCCTTCATGGATGGGTATTGAAGGTAAAAGAAAATAAATACGGACTCTGATGATGAGAAATCCACCACTTTTAGAACACTAATGGCTTCATTTTCTATTAGGTTATTCCCTTTAGATTAAATAATGCTGATTCTACTTACCAACATGACATGAATCATTTCTATAATCCATTTTTAGGAAGAATAACCGAACATTATTTCAAATAACTGGTTATTAAATCTCTAAAGTGATGTAATTATTTCATAGTTCTTCAAATAATCTTCTACAATTTGTGGGAGAATGGTCTAAATATTAATTTTCAGAAATGATCTTTCTAAGTAACATTTGGGAAATTCTATGGTTTTTGGTATGCCTTCAGAGCATTCAGGTCAACCCCAAAAATAAAATTAAAATTATAGGAATGTTTTCCCTTTGTAATCTAGAATAAATGAGGGTTATCCAAGTTAACCTTTCTTAAGTTCAGAATTTAAAATCTTACCTAGATGTAAATTCTCCCCCCTTCGCCAAGTTAATGAATAAGGGATCCACCTAATGATGGGATGAGCGCTACCAAGAGTCCATTGAGAGTTTCAAGTAGCACCTTATCCATCCACTGATCTTGATGCCACTAGTGAGAGGATAACCAGTCATCTTATATGTGGAAACCATAGAATGATTAGATCTCTACTCACACAAAAAAAACATGGGAAAGAAACTAGTCTCTACAACTTTTGTTGAAAGTCTCTTAGTACTGCGACCTAGTATTGTTAGTTAGAGAAGAATTTTTAGGTGCACATGTTTATAGTGAGATATATGAGGCATTACTTGCAGAACCATGGAGTATACTTAGTGTCTGGAATTGACCTGTTCAAGTACATCATTGGACTACTTATGTTGATAAAGAATTCGGCCTGATGGACAGATATTCTTTAATACTATGAAATCTAGTTTTTTCCATAAAAGATAGTGAAAGCGAAGACCCTAGCAGATTTCATCATGGCACATCCTACCTCGAAAATT
Organism: Viscum album; assembly: GCA_963277665.1. Lineage (NCBI taxonomy): Eukaryota > Viridiplantae > Streptophyta > Magnoliopsida > Santalales > Viscaceae > Viscum > Viscum album. The sequence continues at coordinate 1,102,792,088 of OY728157.1, forward strand.
ACACTAATTGATACCGAAATTCTTGATGAAGGGATTTTCTAATCTGTATACAATGCTTATATGTGAGAGATTTATTTCAATGTTTCCTCTCTAAGTCATATGGGAAAAATATTGGAAAACCTAATGTTTAATCAGGTTCTTCTGGGGATTGTGTTTGTTTCTCTAGACAAAGCAATTTTTCCCTACACCTTATCACTATCGAAAGGCTATACTAATACTATGGCAGAATACCAATCCATCAATTTTGGATTGAAACTAGCTCTACATGGAGCTACCCATGATTTTATCTTATATCTATTTTTAAATTTAATTTCTTAAACACTAAAGGTTTCATAGAACACCAATCTTAAAAAAATGATATACAATTGAATATCATTATTTTAAAATGACCATTATAACTGAGATGTTAAATTGGAGGGAAGTGATATTATTATGAAAATTATGAAATTTATATATATTATATATTTAATTAATTGTCTTCACATTAATCCAAAATATTCTATAGGCATAAAATAATAATGAATCCAATTTTACACATTAAAATAAAATATTTTTCTAAAATAAGTTGTATAACCTTTTAATGGTGAAATTATTTTAAAACTAAATTTCTACACTTTTATAAATTCTATTGAACTGAATAAAATTCATTTGAAAAAGTGTAATTTAAAAATTATCTTAAGTATAAATTTTGTAATTTTTCTGAAGATATTTATTTTATAGTGAATAGTTTATAATATGGATTTTTATTAAACTTTCAATTATCTTATATTAAACGTATAGTTATGATTTGAATTAGAACTCACCTTTTAATGTATAAAAAAATTATGTATCTTCTAAATTAAATTACAGTTTACTTATATTATGTAATTAATAAATAAATGTTTGAAAATAAGAAATTATGTGCAGGTATTTTTGTGAGACATGAATGTTTATTTATAATTTTTAATTAATTCATTGATTTAAAAGAAATTTTATTGACAAAAAATTGATTCATAAAATAATATTTTTCTTCTTATGATTATAATATAATTTTTTGAGTCCTTAATTAATTTTTCAATGTGTCGTAAAATGAGTTTTAATTTTAAAATATTTATTTTTCATGTAAATGATGATTTTATTTAAAAATTATGTTTCTATTATTAATAAAATTATTTTTATAAAATGGAGTTTATTTTTTAATTATAAAAATTGAGAAGTGGGTTGGCTGAATTTTTGAGATATTTCTAAAATAGTTGAATTTTTTTGAATAGTGAAATATAGTAATTTACGGTATTTAATAAATACATGAATTATTAAGTCGTATATGATGTATGGAAGATGAAAGACTATAAAATAGAACTCTCATTAATTATTTTAATAAATTTAGTGATAATTATCAAACTATTCATAGTCTTTATCCAAAATAGTAAAAAACCAAATAAAATATTCAAAAAACACTCTTCTCCTCTACTATAAATACCACCCCTCGACACAAGTTCTCCTCACTCCTAAAAATCCATTAATATTATACAATTTATTCCTAATCCCTCTAAAATAACTCTACCTCAAGTTCTAGTCTTTCTGGTCTCACACAAAATATCATTTCAATGTCCTTTAAGGAAGTTCTCAATGAGAGGAATTAAGTGGTAAAAATCCCCTTTTGTTCTTTAATTTTTCTTTAAATTTATTTTTTTCTATCCTTTATTCACCTCCCATATCCAAATTGATATGATTAATATGGTATATTTAATATAATGTAATTTTATTGTGTTAATTTAATATCAACCATCAATTCTCTTCTCTTCCCATTTTAATTCTAAAAAATGAAAACACCATCTGTGAGGTGTTGATTTACCACCTTAATGGATGATGAGTTTTTGTTTTTCAATTCTATCTTCAAGGCTAGCCAAAAAATCATTTTTAATGTTAAATAATATATTAATATATTTCAAAAAATATATTTAATGTTTTGGAACTAGTATATGTACATAATATTAATTCATAAGACTAAATTTGCACGTGATGATCGAAAAAAATGAAAAAATATTCTAAATGGTTATCTTTAATTATTTATCTAATGAATCAACATCATATTTAGAAACAAAATGATATATAAGTCTATTAAATATCCTATAATTTCATTAATAACATATAATTTAAATTATGGATAACTATTCCCATTTCACATTATCTTTCACATATGTATACATGTGAACCAATCATGAAAACCAAGGGAACGAAGACTCTCAAATGATGAAATTGAATATAATAACTCATAAAAAGGCCATAAAAGAACTTAATAAAGTTATAATAAAATAAATACATTCCTAATAGGTTCTGATTCAAATTATTAATGAATCTAATTTTCTTATCCATGACATTATGCATAAGTCCACAACACTTTTGTACATAAGGTAAGGGTTTCATCATCTCACTTTTATTTTAGTGTGGTTTTCCTTTTTCACGACTTATATCTTCAGTGTGTTTTGTTGGGAAAAAATTTGAAGTTTTCTTTTCAACAGTTTTTAATATTAGTCAAAATGATGGAGTGATAATACATGGAGAATTGGGAAATTCTTCCTGGTGACAATCCAGAAAATTGTTGTACTGATCCCATGTTTGAAAAACTTATGTCAAAGGAGACACAATTTTTTCAACAATCAAGTATCATCCTTTTAAGGATGAGTAAAGTGATTTTAGATTCATGTTCCAAAAATAAAATGAAGAAGAGAAGAACATAATGAAGTGTGCTTGGAATTGACATTTAAAGAGAGGTGGCCATGCATTTAATTTCATGTTCAAATTTATACTAACACATTTTTTGTGGCCTTACTTATAAAAATTTGGGCCTTCCCACTAGGCATCCCAACAACCTCTACCCTAGGATTGTACGGGAAATACAGTCAGCCATGCTCGAGGGATGCCACAAAGACATCTATTAAGTGGCATTCAGACCATGTGTAGGCCCGTAGGAGCGCACGTGGAAAAGCCCATGCATATTTGAGTTGAATCCGTCATAGAGGGTAGTCACATAGAGCACACCCATAGAGACCACCATATGGGGTGGTACCATGGAGTGAGGAGGATAATTTTGAGAAAATTGAGGATCTCTTTGATACTTAATCTTTTCCTCATCCGCATCTCATTTTTGATTAGGGACAACTCATATGGGTTATTGGTCACAGCATACAAATGTGGAGGAAATCCTATACGCACATCTCATTTGTGTTCCACCATCTAATCAAGGCCATCCATCAGATCTTGCACATCGTATATTTGAACCAGATCCATCTGATCCTACTATGGAATTTGAAGAAGCCACACCATCATCTTTTACCTCCAAGAACTCGATGCTACTACTGCCTCTTGTCGGGGAAGAAGAGAAACCATCATGGACAATCACTGTCCATATAATGGGGTTTCTCTGATCATATGGATGTCCTGATATCATTCATTAAATATAATTTTCATAGAAGAAAAAAAATAATGATGATCGAGCATGGATGAAGAATACGAAGTTATGAGGCCATGTCAGGGTGCTCGAGAATTTGAGAAAGAAAGTTTCATGTAATTCCTAATGCATGCATCTGATTTATTTACTAAGAAACCGTTCATTTGAAAAGGAAACGTCCAATATATGCATCATATTTTCACATATAATTGATGATATTTAAAACCAAATCTCTTGGTTATTCAAAGAGAGAACTGTGACTATTCGAAGAAGAGATTTGAAGGGATTCTCTCACTGGATTTTAATGCTTAAGATAAATTTATCTTTTCCTATAAAAAGAGAACCATTGATGCAAAACAAGGTGTTTCCATCCACATACCTGAGGAATTCTGTTTTAAAAACAAATCATCCTTTTCTGTTTCACAAAGGATAATAAGATCCCATATGCCTTCAATAATTGCAATGCACTCTCGGAGTGTCTCACTAATAAGAATACTCGTAATCCTTGTGGTTTCATGAAGAAGAACTACACCCTCTGTGCGAAGAATACATGTGGACATTTTATAGGTGTGAAAACACCCTTTCCATGCTTCACATGGAGAAGTAGATCAGCACGCCCTATGAAAAGGAGAACCACAAACACTGACTGGTTTAACCATGTCCTTGGTGTATTTTGTGAAGAAGATCCAAAAATCCCATGGGTTTGGTGCTACTGGTTTTTAGGATTAATGAAACTATATTGTCAAAATGGGTGTGTTTTTTGAAGAAGAAGAATATCTAATGAAGAAACGATGTGGTATGCATGATGCTCATTCAAACATGTTCATTCTTTGATGAAACCCAAGGTAGTGTGTGTGTGTGTGTGATAAGCTATTTTACTCATTTGGGTTTGATTGCATGAAAAGATAGGAAGGATAAAAAAATTGGCTATGTGTCTGTGAAAAGTTTTATACTCGTTATGGTTTTCAAACGAAAGAGAATAAGACAATGAAAAGTTCATACATGCATGCATTTGTTAATTAAATAATTCCAAGGTTGTATGTGTGTGAACATGCGAAGAGAAAATGAAGGACTTTAGTAGAGTATATTCATACTTACATGCATATATAAAAAGGCTCAACTAATTAAATCAAATAATAACTATATCAAGAATAAGGTTAAGAAGCATAGAAGTTCAATTAAAATCCACAAGAAGCATTTGATTCTGATGATCCCAAGTGAGCTGATCTTTAGTGTTTGAATAATCACAAAGGTGTTTGTGATTCTAGACACAAAAATAAAGAAGTGTGAGTGCAGTTGTTTGTTTCACTGGAGAAGAAGAAATAATAAGTAGTCTAGTTAATTTTTCACTAGAGATGATGAGAGAAGAAGATGAGAGTTTCTTTCATACTTTTTTACAAGTAACCATGTGAAGCGATCTAAAGATGATTAAGAATAGAACCAAGCTTTTGATGAAGGAAGAAGATTGTCTACACAAGTAGTATAAGGAACCAACAAAGAAGCTCCAAGTTGAACTTGGTCATCAATAGTTCAGGAAGAGTATTATTTCCCTTCCCCTCCAAAGTGTAAGGACTCACACTAGGAATTATTATTTCATTCCCTCTTCCAAAGTATTGGGACCTACACTGGACAAAGTACTATCTCCTTATACAATCCACTATAATTGTTGCTAAATTATAGTGGATAATTCATGCACTATTCATTCCCATGAATGGAAAGGATGTAGCTACTCTTAAGAAGCTAACCTTGTAAAAATATAATGTGTATTTTTTACTACTTTCTATTATTACATGTGATAGGGAAAATATAATAAGAGAATCGAGATCCTAACAGATAAATATATGCAAGGATAAAAAATTAACTGGTTTAAAAAGTCCCCAAAACTAATTCACACCCTCTCAATGTTAGGTATATCCCAAAATGGTCCTCTAAATTAGTATTAGAGGGTGTTTCACCTCTGTTGGATTCTCTACAATGAAGATATTATCTATTGAAGACGTGAGTTTCTTTCCTGAGTCAACAATGAAGTGCATTTGTTGTGAGGAGTAAGACATATCTATGAAAGATTATATATCTACCAATATCATGATGATTATGAAAAATAAGAAGAAGAGAAAGCTAAAAAATACGTCCCTCTTATCTAAATAGACAGAAGTATTTGTATCTCCATGCCTTGCTGACGATGAAGACATATTAGGCTTGCAAAATAATGAGAAGGTGGTCCAAGTATCCACAATGAATATGGAAAACCTTCCTACCTCAAGTGATCAGTATGTATGTGTTATTAAATTTAAAAATTATTCCCATAATGAAAATGCTAGCACAAATAGTGATAACTAATCTAAAAATTCTCAGGAATTTTTAGTTGATAGATTAAGAATGATTCTTCATAGTATTCCTAAATAAACAATCTCCCTTATTTGTGGAGTATTTACTTGCATGCAAGAAGTTATCTCCCAATTGGAAGAAGAAATTGAAGTTCTAGAGAAGATATTTCATTAAAAAAATTGAATGGATAAATCTTCCCAAACAGGTTGGAGCCTTTGAAGCAACAAATAGGGAATTTGAAATAAGTTACTCAAAATGGATCAATGAAGTTTATGAGGAAGAGAGTTTCATTAATAATCTAGTAGATAAGATCCATGCACTTGAAAATGAGGTTAATAATAGCACTAATTCCATGTTTTTATATTTGGAATAAAATTCCTCGAAGATCAAGGAACTTGACTCTTTTTTACAAAATAAAGATATGATACATGAAATATAAGTTGAATGATTAAAGAATAATTTTGAAGAGAATATGATAATGATTGAAGACCATAAGATCATCCTCAATATGGAATGTCTAAAATTGGAAGCTCAGTGTTCCAATATTGAGAAGACACATGTCGAGGCCACACAAATGAATGTGAGAGTTTCTATTAGTACTCAATGTTCATTGGAGATTTCAAAGGGTGAACAAACTCACACATGTAATAGGAAGATCATAAATTCACTGATTAATCTATCACAAGAATATGATAAGGATATAGTATAATCAAAACCATCTTGTACTCATGTTTCAAAATGTGTTTCCACAAGAAGTTTTGGTTGGAAGAAAATTTATAAACATGTGTGGATGAATATAGGTTTTGAGATACGTACTACCATGTCTAGGGTGGATAGAAGGAGAAGATGGAAGGTGTTTCCCAATAAAGAGCACAACAAATCAAGAATAAGGCTCTGCAACCTTATATAGAATATATTAAGATAATGTTTCTCAGTAAATGGTGGGGTTGCGATATATATTTTCATTGTGAATTGTATTTTTTGTAAAATCTATTAAATAAAAAAGCATAGAGAAGGTTTATATGATGGGGGAGAAAGCCAGAGAATAAAAATTAACATCCACAGATCCAGAAGCATATGTATACTAAAAATATATTTTGAATGCTTGATAACATCTATGATGTATGCAATGGGATTGGTCACAAGGTTGGTACATGTTCATGTCAAAAAGAATACAAATCTAAGAAGAAAATAATATCAAAAAATATGGCTATGAATGAAGAAGAATCCTTGGGAAGAAACCAAAATAATATTGTAAAAAAAATCTCCCAAGAAGATTCCAAGAAGGAAATGTGAGAATTAATTGGATTCTAAATCCATGAATTTGAAGGTTTTTTCATCCAAAAGAACTAACAAGAAGGATAACACTCAGAAGATACCATGTGAAAGATCCAAACTTGTTGCCTCAAAAGATTAAGAAATAATTAGGATAATTGAATATGAATAAGTCAAGGCTAGTGAAAAATGAAATGTAAAGATTTCAAAAGAATATAAAAAGGTTTTTTTTGTGAGGTTCAACAATTTTAGTCATACTGTTATAAATTTAATTGCATTCATTCCAACTCAAGGATCATTTCTTAAGAAGATGAAAGTTTCACCTAGAGAAGCTGGTTATTTAAAATATCTTTAAGAAAGAAGGCTCACACTCAAATAGATGGAAGAAGTGATAAAATACACACAAACACAATCATAATTGAATATAAAATATGAAAGTGTGAATAGTGGAGCAAATAGAGCATCTTGGTTGAGAAAATCATCTCAACCTAGATATTCACAATGATTAAGCAAGCAGAATTCATCTTTTTTAGTTAAATCATTTTGAATTTTATTTTTTCTTAAAAAATAGAGAATTGAAGGTGAAGAAAAATCTCAGGGGGAGAACCTGAGAGTCCATGATGAGTAGTGTTCCCTTGATGCGAGACACGTGAATAAGCTTCCAGAGTTATTAATTCAATTATTATCAACTTCATTCGGTATCAAGTTCAGTTACTCTGAATATTGTTTGAAGATAAGGTCATTGGAAAAGCTATGTCATTTCTCAATATAACATCCTTGGTTACTCAAAATAATGATAATTCTATAAAGGGGGATAACTGAATTAATTATTGACATAAGATGACTGGAAGTGTCCCAAGGTCACTTATCCAGCTCATAACACTTGAATATTTTTTATCCATCTGTTGAAGTGAGTGCAGAAGTTTCAGGTTTACTATTTCTAGAAATATGCATCTCACATTTAATATCCTCAACCATGAATTAATGTGGGAAACCCTTGAAGAAAATTATATGATTTATAATATCATAATGTGCCATATCATTGGGTAATAAAAATCCTTGTTTTCTAAATCAAATCCTCTTGTTTTCTATACCAGGCACTGCTCAAGTATACATAGAGTGAAATGATTGATGGAACATTTCATAATTATGAAATTATACCCTATCTACCACGAAAATTGTATTTATTTTCAATTAGTGGAAATATAATTGAAATGAATGTTTTGGGTAGAGAAACAAGTGAAGGGGAGAGATAATATTCTCATTTTGATATTGACACATTCATTTGAGAAAGAACTTTGATGTATTTCCAAAAAATACTAAGGGGGTGTTGGGAAAAATTTGTGAATGAAGTTTTATTTCATGTAAATAGTTTTCAATAATATTCCAAATAAATGTGTGATGATACATAGAAAATTGGGAAATTCTTCATGGTGATAATCCAGACAATTGTGGCATTGATCCTAAGTTTGAGGAACTTGTGTCAAAGGTGACAAAATTTTTACAACAATAAAGTAGCATCCTTTTAAGGATTGTTAAAGAGTTTTGGGATTCATGTTCCAAAAAAAAATGAAGAATAAAAGAATAGAAGGAAGTGTGCATTAGATTGGCATTTGAAGGGAGGTGGTCATGAATTTCATTACATGTTCACATTTATCTTAACACCTTTTTTGTGGACTTAATTTAAAACATTGGGGATAGACCACTTGGAATCCCGCTAGATACCACCCTAGTATCATGTTGGACACATGGTCAACCATGCCCAAGGAAAGACACCAGGTCATCCCGTAGGCATCATGCAGTCTGTGGGTAGGCCTGTAGCAGTGCACGGGGAAAAACCATGAATTATTGGGCCAAATCCCACATAGAGGGTGGGCGTATAGAGCGCTCCCATAGAGAAAGTGGTATAAGTTGGTATTGTGGTGGGAGGTAGAGAATTATGAGAAAATGGAAGAGCACTTTGATACTTAAACTACGCCTTATCCACATCTCATTTTTGATGTGGGATATGCGATATGGGATACTATTGACAACTTAAAAACATAGAAGCAATCCAGGTCGCACATCTCATCCACATTCCACCATCTAATTAGGATCATCCATTGAATCATTTGTGTTTCATGTTTGAACAAGATCTTTCCAATACTACAACGGAATTTAAATAATATATGTTGTCGTCTTTTACCTTACAACACTCGACACCACCGCTGCCTCTCTCTGGAGAAGAACACTGACCAACATGGCATCTCACTAACCATATAATGTGGTTTCTTCGATCATAAGGAAGTCCCAAGATCATGCATGATATTTCAATTTCATTCATTCAAAAAATAATGAATATTGAATGTGGGAAAAGAAAATAATGTTTTGACGTCACGTCATGGAGCTCTAGTGTTTGAGAAAGAGAGTTTCATGCCATTCTTAATGCATGCACATGATCTGCTTACCAAGAGACCACTCATTTGAAAAGGAAACATCCAAGATATGTGACATATCTTCACAGGGTCTTGAATTTCATTAAAACTGAATATCATGGTTATTCAAAGAGAGAATCTCGGTTATTTGAAGATGATATATTAAGGGAATATCTCACAAGATTTGAACGTGTAAGAGGCATTGATATTTTACTATAAACGGAGAAGCCTTGAAGCCGAAAATGGTGTTTTCATCCACATACTTGAGTGTTTCTATTTCATAAATGGAGCCTCCATTAAAATTTCGTGAAGGATAAGGAGATCCTACATGCCTTCAACAAGTGAAATGAACTCTTGAAGCGTCTCATGAAGAAGAATACTCATGAACCTTCTTGTGTCATGAAGAACTGAACCCTCTATGGAAAGCAATCCCATGGACATAAAATAGATGTTTAAACATCATTTGTCGTGATTCATGTGGATAAGGAGATATTCACACCCTGTGCAAAGGATAACCATTAACACCAACTGTATTAATCAAGCCCTTGGTGTATTTTGTGAAGAAGATCCAAAAAACCCATGCATTGGGTGCTCCTATTTTTCACGAATAACGAAACTATATTGTTTATAGGGGTGTTCTTTGTCAAGAAAAATAAGATCAAATGAAGGAATGACGTTTCATGCATGATGCACATGCACACATGTGAATTATTTGATAAAACACAAGGAAGGGTATCTGTGCCAAGGGATTTAACCCATTCAGGTTTGGTTTTATGAAAATAAGGGAAAGAAAAGGAAAGAGACGGTGTGTGTGTGTGTGTGCAAAGGTTTATACCCATTAGGGTTTTCAAAAAATAGAGAAGAATACAAATAAAATTATATACATCAATTCACTTATTATTTTAATATATCCAAGGTTGTATGTGTGTGAACATGTGAATAGAAAACTAAGGATTAGAGAAGAGTTTATTTATGCTTACATGCATTTGTAAAAAGGTGCAACTCTTTCAAGAAAATAGTAACCGTGTCAAGAAGAAATTAAAGAAATGGATAAGTCCAATTAAAAGACAAAACAAGTTAATTATGATGATTTAAAGTGAGATGATCTTTAGTGTTTGAATAATCACAAGGGTGTTTTTGATTCTAGCCATGAAAGGGAAGAAGTGTGAGTGAAGTTGGTTGTTGTACTAAATAAAAAGAAAGAAGTATTAGTGTAGTTTGTTTGCACTAGAGAAGAAGAGAGAAGAATATGAGAGTTGCTTCCATACTACCTTGAAAGTAACCAAGTGAATAGTACTATAGAAGATTAATAGCATAACCTACCTTTTTAATAAGAAGATAGAATATTGTCTCCACATGTAGTATAAAGAATCAGAAAAGAAGATGGATGTTAAACATTATCATCACTAGTTAAGGAAGAGGATTATTTCTCGTCCCCCTCCAAAGTGTAGGGACTCAAACTAGAAAGGATTTTTTTTCCTTCCTCCAAAATTTTGGGACCCACACTGTCCAGAAGATTTTTTCCCTTGATAACCCATAGTAATAGTTACTACATTATAGTGGATAATCCATGCATCAGTCATTCCCATTCATGGTAAGGATGTAAGTACTCTTATGGAGTAGTGAACCTTGTCAAAAATAATTTTTAATTTTTACAGATTTTAATTATTTCATGAGATAGGGAGAATAGAATAATATAATAAATATTATAATAGGTCAAGAGGTATAGGGAAAAAATTTGGAACTGTTTTAAGAATTCCCCAACACCGATTCACCCCCTATTAGTGTTAGGTATATCCCAAACTAGACCTCTTGTGGTGTATCTATACATCCCTATGATAGATCATATAATGAGTTACTTTACCTTCATGGGATTAAAAGTTTAATTTTATGATTATTAATTTTATGGTATAGATGTTTTGATTGATTACAATGTTGTAATGGTTTCTTCTTGATCCTCAATTTTTCATTCACGTCATGCTTTCTCTCTCTTTACCCTAATGTAACTATTAATTATTTTTATATAATTATTATAAATTATATTTATATTTTCCAAACTCATGTGTCTATAATATTTTGTATTTATTTGATGGGATAATACATGTTTTATAGGTTCCCCATTTCCATTCCTTCTGATAAACAATCCCGATTAAAGGGTACTTCCAAATTTCTTACCCATTTTCAAGTACACCCCATAATCTTTTTTAAGCCACAAATATTTTTCTAGAATAAAAATTTTTATCATGAAAAACTAATTTAGTTATATTCTATTTTTATGATAATAATTAATCCTTTTTCTAATTTAAATACTCTTTTATATTTTCCCTCAAAACGCATTGAAGTGGGGAATTTCTAATGTCTCTTAAAAGATCATTTTACATTTTTTCACTTCATTTGGAAATAATTTATGCATCAAATATAATTTTATTATCCCTACATTTGTTTTATATATTATACATATTTACAATCCAATTTATTAGCAAATAAAAATTACTTTACCAAAATTACACTTCATTCAAAAGTAAAAAAAGAATTTCTCTCAAAAAATCATCAAGGATTTTATTAGAGTATTTTCTTCTATTTCAACACACTTTATTGAATTTAATGCTTAATTAGTCTTGAAATTTTATGGCATCACCTACCATACATATTAAAGGTTTTCTTATTAGTTTTATTGTTGACGTACTTTATGGATATGATTCGCCATATTACTCAGAATAGTTTGTGTTTATGTTTAATAATTGGGGAAAGGTATTTATGTTTACTTTTTATATGTTGACTATGTTCACCCCATTTACATGAGGAATGAATTGGACTTATTAAGGGATTGATGAATCCTAGTATAGCCCCTTGATGCATCGGTAGATTTCATGAGAAAAAAATATTTGGAATATGTTGTGGCCTTGACTGTTTATTTTCAAAATTGGATTTGGCCTACACCTTAACCATTTATTTACAGATTTCTTCGACATGGTATTGATGGTATTTTTCAAATGTCTAGCATTATGAACTCCATAATAATGATATTAGTAATTCATAATCCATGTTATTATTTGACTAGTATAATATCCATAGTTAAGTTTTATTCTCATGTGATTGTTTATATGTCATTATTTTATAATTTTTATTCCTCACATATTATGTTCATGATTATCTTTTAATGGAATGTGTTTTTAGTTATTCACATTTCATTATTGTTTGTGTTATCTTCTTATTTATTGATTACCCTTACAAAGAATATGATCTCACCTCTCTCTTATGTTTTATTTTCCCCAGGACGACAATATTTATATTATAAATGGCTTGAAAAGATAATGTAGGAATTTATGGGTGTTTCAATGGAGTTTATATGTAGTTTTAATTTTAAAAATTTCTTTGTGAAAATTATATTTTTTTATTCTTTTCTAAAGCTAATAAACTATTTGGTTCTTTGGGATGGGAACTTCTGTTCTTAGTACCAATGTAATTAAGAAAGGCATGGGCTTAGAGCTACTCGGTTCAGGGTATTTGTAGTTGATGTTAGAGAATGTTTTCTAGAAACCTTGGATACTAGATTTAGAAAAAATATATTGTGGAACCTAACCTTGAGATAGAACATGAAGATAAAAATAGGAGAAAATCCTATAATTTTGGTAAGGTATATATTATGTGGGTCTTTATAGCAATACATATATACCTAGATACTAAAAGTGGACGTGCTTCTAGCACAGATGTACCTAGTGCTAACAAATCCAACAATGTGTGTCGGTTCTGACTCGGAGTAACCTGGTATATAATAACGGGGTTTACTGCACACCAGTTTTGAAACTCTCAGAGGATAAGATTAAGATAGTTTACATTTTCTTTACTACCCATTTTGAAGGAATTGAATATATATTGAAAATGAATAACTTAGGTTAAATCTATTGTGAATTAGGATGAAAATATGGTGTCATGATATTCAATAACTGATTATATTTTTTCCTCACTATGGATATTGTTACATACACTATGCTTTCAGGTTTAGTAAATGGATAGAAGAAAAAGGAGTCATGTTAACATTGAACATGAGGGACTAGGTGGTGGTGATGAGCAACCAAATGGGATGTTGATAGAAGTGAAAGATATAATGTTAACGCCTAATCAGTTTTCCGGAAATATTATTAACAAAATATACCATAATCAGCTCTTGAACTCGTTAATGAATAGAATGATGTAGGATCCAATGATCTTTAGTGGTGCATACCATGGATAAAATAAGGATCAATTTTTATCATATAATAAATTTGGAAGGAGACACCCATGAACATGTCTCAACGGAATGTAGAAATGATTTATGTTTTGGATATAAGGACATAAATTAAAGAATTACCAATGAAAAATGAAGAGTAAGATTTATGGAAATAAAAAACGTCATAATAATATGTTTGTATTTCATTTCATTAAATGTTTTACATTTGGTCATTACCCAAGTCAATTCCACCTTCTATTGGTTAATCTATAGACTAAGTGTAACACCCCGAGCTTCCATGATACGCTTCTCATTTAATAATGCAATAGCTTGATTGGTACGCAAGTTCGAGTTCTAACACACCGCGACTAATCAAAGTATCCATTATGAATAGTAATAACCACTTTTTAAAATTATAGAAATTTTATATTTCAAAATGGACTTCATTTTTGTATTCGTAATATCGAAATTATCCTAAGTTGATTTTTTTGTAATTTTCTGAGAACTTCCAATTTTTTATGAATAGTGATAAATACTTAAAACAAATTTTTTAATAAAAATAATTTATTGTGATAAATTATACTATTTAGTGGTTTTAAAGTATAATTATAATATATTTTTACCATTTTATCCAATGGTGGTCATTAGAATTAATTTAACGTTGAAATTGGACATAAACAATTGCCAATCTTTTGATATAAATTGTTTCTTAAAAACACGCTATTTGTTGTGACATCAGGAATTGATTATAAAATTAATTAATGCAACTTATATGTTTGGAATTTTTTAAAATAGACATCATTTTTGAATTCGGAATATCAATTATAGCTTAGGGTGAAATTTTGGCATTGTTCTGAAAAACTTCAATTTTTGATGAATAGTGAAACCACTAAGTGGAAGTTAAATAACTGATTTTTCGTTTAAATGAAATATTACCACTTCTGTGATTTGATTTTCAAAAATCCGACATACATGGTTTTCATTAAGAAGTAAAATGTGGTTCAATGAGATTAAAATAATTTTTTGGTGAATAGTAACTTTTAAGTTCTTAATCGCGATTAGAGGTAATTAGTGTAGTTTAAGGTAAAAATAATGTTTTAATAATATGAGATGAGCATGACACTTGTACTAATTTTATTGGATGAGTCATGGCCGACCCTGACAACCCATGGGTCAACTTGGGGACCCCATGGATCCACTTTGGTTGGAAAATGACATTAATATATATTTATTTAATGTTAAAATTAAATTGACACAAACATGAGTTGTTTTACTAAAACAGGTTTTAAGTGGGGTTACACAAGTCCAAAGTTCGACTATAAATATTCATTAGAAAGCTAAAAAGATTTACTACATCATAGTATTTTTTTTTAATTTTTAGACATTAAATAAATTAAATTATTTATGACATAATTATGATGCAGCGATGACCTCATTATTTAACGATTTTAATAAAATGAAAAGATAATGTAAATTCCAAGGCTTAAACTTGTCCAAATACTATTGGATGGGTAGATTTATAACCCTTATCATCTTATACTCGAATTATATAAATGTCGGACCTCTAAAATCCGAAACTCATTTTATAATAAAGTGACTTTTCTTTAAATTCCAAGAGTGCCCCTCCTCTCCACTTATAAAGGCCCCCACCTCTCCCACCTCATTTACACTTTCAAGCCATTTGGCTCGGCCAACCTCTGCCCAAATACTCTCCCAACTTCCCTCCCTTACTCCTAGAAGCCTCACTTTGGGAAGAATTCTTCCCAAGGAAGCCTTTGGCTCAAATCAAAAAGAGTTACCCGATTTTTAGGCAATGTCTTCTCTAATGTTGTTTTGTTTTATTTAGCTTCTCCAACCCCTTAAACTCTATTTATTCATTTCTTTTGTAACAAAACCAGTATCCTAAATATACTAGGATGTTGTTATAAGAAGTATTTGAGCTACACTTACACACACCTACATCTAATGGTTAAAGAACATACGGTTTCTGTGGATGGCGAATTTCTGCCTCACGAAACGATGATTGTTCAACACTCATATAACACCTTCAAAGGTGGCCATTAAGATGTCACTATATTTATATATGATATATAATATGTTTATGTTTTACTTATTCTTCTGTATTTCTCATTTATGGCATACTTTATGATTTCCATTATGGGTAAAACGCGATAATTTCATTTTAGGAAGTGCGGACTACCGCCCCCTCAAAGTGATTTGAATCGTTAATGCCATATGGGGGATATATAAAGGATGAAGTAAATGGTTTTATACACAATATTATACTGGAATTATATTATACATTTATATCATTATGATTTCATTCCATTAAATATGAAATAGAAATGAAAGTAGCGTTCGTGCGTACGTACGGCTTACCGTCTCCATGAACGGTGCATTTCATTTATTACCTCTAAATGTTACGTAATATTATGAATGAATGTATATAATTGATATATATGATATATATGATAACTAAATCAGGAATATAATTCGGGATAGAATGGATATTTCACCACATGAACAACTTGTAATTATAAGAAGTTTATTATTGACTCAAGTACCAAAGATCGACAAAACGACCGTTATTAACATAAATAATTACATAATGTTAATAACATTGTAATAAGTGATATAAAAAGGATAATGAAATTGAAAATGGTTCTTAATAAGGTAGATATTAACTCTAGTTTATTATTCAGGAGGTTAAAGAACGGTTGAGTCAAGTCGGACACGAGGTAAGGGAATTTCTTAACCCAATTTCCATTCTTTGGGTTAATCTCCTACTTTCAAATTAGGTCATGATATTATTATGTCCTATCTTGTATTTGTACTTTCTTTATGTGTACTTATAGTGAATACACATAATATATCTATTTTATTTCAAAAATGATCTTTGTAAGGACTTCATCTCAATCTCCTTTCATTGAGGCATATTTCATTTTATACACAACTTTATTTTATACAGTGTATAAACCCCTTTGAATTTTACGTTTATTCAAAAGGTTTTCTTTTATAACTATGTGATTTTTAAATGATTTCAAAAAAGATATATTTATCTCCAATATATGAAAATCCAGTGCAAATGTATACGTACTTAACTCAAGCTTAAAAATGTTTTCCGAAAACCCGACTCTCGAGTGTGTTAGACAGGAAGGGATTGGGCGTGGACCCATCATGGCCTGTAATTAGTCGAGCAGTCTCAGAATTAGTTATTTTGTTTTCAGAAGCTTTCATAATGTTTTCAGAAAAACACTGGAGTATATTCGAGCAATTTTAAATGTAAGTATCTTCTAAAAAAAATTGCATCGGTAGGTCTCATGAGACAACTAGACGTGGAATTGGCCGAGGCCCTTTCCCAATTTGATTTATGGTTTTGGCCAAGGCCTTAATCATTTTAGACGTCTTGGCCGAGGCCTTGACAAAATGTTTCAGAATGTCTTGCATTATACATTCCCTCATTATGAAAGTGGTTATTGATATTTCATGTGATTATTGGACCAGTAGAATATCCATGTGAAGAAGTGAATGTCATTATCTCATTTTACTTTTGCCATATTATGTTGAAGTTCATGTTTAAAAGGA
Source organism: Viscum album (assembly GCA_963277665.1). NCBI lineage: Eukaryota > Viridiplantae > Streptophyta > Magnoliopsida > Santalales > Viscaceae > Viscum > Viscum album. The sequence continues at coordinate 1,102,809,330 of OY728157.1, forward strand.
TTTTGTTTTAGTTATACATTACCTTAAATGTTAATGTTTATTTATGAAAGCTTCTGCAATATTGTTATCCTTACTGAGCATCTGAGCTCACCCCTTTCAATGTTTTAATATTTTCCAGGATGTGAAGAAGTATTTTAGGAATGACCTGTAGGGATAGTCATAAGAGGATATGAGTGTGGACTATGAAGACTTTTGTTAATGTAGTTTTTCACCTTATGTTGTAATGTAACATTTATGAATGTATCTAGTGTTTCCAAGGCTACTAAACTAATCGGTCTTTAGAGACTTGATCTTTTATGATCATGCCAATGTTACGAAGTAATGCACCGACTTCGGGTAGCTGGGGTCGGGGCGTTACAGTTGGTATCAGAGGCAGTTTAGTACTAACCTTGGAAGCTAGATTTAGATAAACTCTGGTTAGAGCACATAGCCCGAAGATAGACTTTGAGGATTAGTATAGAATAACTTCCTAGAATTTTGGTATTGTAGAGATGTTGTGAGTTTTCCGAGCAATACATCCCTGTCTGGATACGAGCAGGTAGAGGCGGCTCTGGCACAGATGTACCTAGGTGTAAAACCCGAAAACACCGCTTTGAGCTAGACTCAAACGGGAACTGGTGCACGGCAACGGGCCTTTCTGCACTCTTGGTTATGACACTCCTGGGGGATATGCTTAGGATAATTCTCGTTTTCTTTACAAATCACTATGAACGGTTATGAGTATATACTTCCTCAAAGAAAACCTTTTTATGATTATGGATTATATCCATAAATAGTTCAATTTATGTTAAGTATTTTATAAGTATGGAATTATGTATTTTGATTCATAAACTAATATAGTTTATGCAATTGTATAGAAATGACGCCCAGTAGAAGGAATGTGAACTCCAGCAATACGTATGATCCAAAGAGTAAGAAGTATCGTATCTTTCATGGTATTAAGCCAACATTTCGAAGGGAAATAGTCTCCCATGTGTTATCAACATATGAAGAAATAGTATCATGTGTTAATAAGACAAGTAAAGAATTCTCTGAGTCCTATGGCTTTGAAGCGAAGCAAGAGACGAAAGGGATGGAAGAGAGAATGATGGATAAAGGGATGAGGGGAATGAAGAATTTTCCATTATGTGGTAATTGTGGGAAGAAACATCATGGAACTTGCCTAAAGGGAATGAGAGTTTGTTATAAGTGTAGAGAAAAAGGACACAAAGTGCGTGACTGCAAGGGTAAGAAAATGGTTTCAAATGTACAATGCTTCTTCTGCAAGGATTGGGGACACTACGCAAACCAATGTCCAAATCATCAGAGTATGCCCCAAATGATGTTATTGGATAATAATCAAGTTATGATACTACCACAGATGAGGAGTAATGATTAGAGTTCTTATGTTTTTATTAAAGAATTTTGTAATTTAAGTGTTGTATCAATGATGTACTGGTTATAATAATTATGGAGTATATAAGGATTGTACTGCAGTACTATTTCATCAAGGACTTGAGATTGTGTGGAACCAAGAAAAGTGACTCCACAGTAGGTTAAATTTTTGGAAAATATATGGTTGAGAGAAAGATAAACCATAATATTGTTCTGATATCGAGATAGTGATTTTGGAATAAGATGTGATTTATTTGGATAAATTATATTGGATATTCTTAACTTCCTTGAAAATGATTGATGATTTGTATACATTTTTGGATAGAAGGAGTATATCTAGTATTCTATAAGGAATAAAGGATCATGGTAATTCAGTATGTTTAAAAAGAATACATGTTGAAGGTGTTCACATGTTGTTACGTGGAAAAAAAGGATCTTCATTATGTTTACCTTCCTTATAAAATTTGGACTGTGAGTTGGACAAAAGTATTTTGGATAACTATAAAGGTTGGAGTGGATTAAGTTGATCTTTGGATAGTATTGTTTAAGGTTAAAAAATTTATGAAGATTATTTTTGGAATATTATGATACTATAGTTTTAGGAAAAGGACAACCTGCAGGGTGGGGCATAACCCGTCGCGTCGGACAAAGCTGCAGGAATCGAACCCACAATCATAGTGCGACAGGCCTTTATTTCCTACAACTAGCTTACAGGAAGTCCCTGGTTATTACAAAATAATTTTACTAATCTAAATGGTATGTTTTAACATTTGGAATCTTATACAATTAGGATAAGTATAATATTTTTGAGTTGTATTACCTTTTAGAGTGAAAGATGGGTTTGTGGTAAAAATTTATTAAAGAATGAAAGTCTACATGACAAGTATGTATATTCCCTTACATTCTTAGTAAATCTCCTAAATAAATTCCTCAACGTTATAAATGTTAACTCAAAACAAAAATGTTGTCGGTTAACTTTTCCTACTGGGGAATCAATGATCGTTTAACCAATCACAAGTTTGTGATTTTCTTGTAGTTAAACTTTCTCCTAATCATGTTTTCTATAACTCTCCATCAGACCTTGATGGTTTGTTTCTCCTCCATATCCATATTTTCATAGAATCCTAGAATGGGCTATCTCGGGTGACCTTTGTACTTATCTTCCGTTCTTTTAATGCTATATTTTTTTAACCTTATTTACGATGTGGGTTTTCCACAAAGGTATTTTCTATTTTCAACCTTTTATTTTCAAAGAAAAATTTCAAATTGCGAGGATGCAATTTATTGAATGAGGGGAGAATGTAACACCCCAAGCTTCCATGATACGCTTCTCATTTAATAATGAAATAGCTTGCATGGTATGCAAGTTCGAGTTCTAACACACCGCGACTAATCAAAGTAGCCGTTATGAATAGTAATAACCAATTTTTAAAATTATAGAAATTTTATATTACGAAATGGACCTCATTTTTGTATTCGTAATATCGAAATTATCCTATGTTGAATTTTTTGTAATTTTCTGAGAACTTCCAATTTTTTATGAATAGTCATAAATACTTAAAACAAATTTTTTAATCAAAATAATTTATTATGATAAATTATACTATTTAGTGGTTTTAAAGTATAATTAGAATATATTTTTACCATTTTATCCAATGGTGGTCATTAGAATTAATTTAACGTTGAAATTGGACATAAACAATTGCCAATCTTTTGATATAAATTGTTTATTAAAAACATGCTATTTGTTGTGACATCGGGAATTGATTATAAAATTAATTAATTCAACTTATATGTTTGGAATTTTGTAAAATAGACATCATTTTTGAGTTCAGAATATCAATTATAGCTTAGGGTTAAATTTTAGCATTGTTCTGAAAAACTTCAATTTTTGATGAATAGTGAAACCACTAAGTGGAAGTCAAATAACTGATTTTTCGTTTAAATGAAATATTACCACTTATGTGATTTGATTTTCAAAAATCCGACATACATGGTTGTCATTAAGAAGTAAAATGTGGTTCAATGAGATTAAAATAATTTTTGGTGAATAGTAACTTTTAAGTTCTTAATCGCGATTAGAGGTAATTAGTGTAGTTTAAGGTAAAAATAATGTTTTAATAATATGAGATGAGCTTGACACTTGTCCTACTTCTATTGGATGAGTCATGGCCGACCATGAAAACCCATGGGTCAACTTGGGGACCCCATGGAACCACTTTGGTTGGAAAATGACATTAATATATATTTATTTAATGTTAAAATTAAATTGACACAAACATGAGTTGTTTTACTAAAACAGGTTTTAAGTGGGGTTACACAAGTCCAAATTTTGACTATAAATATTCATTAGAAAGATAAAAAGATTTCCAACATCATAGTATTTTTTTATAATTTTTAGACATTAAATAAATTAAATTATTTATGACATCATTATGATGCAGTGATGACCACATTATTTAACGATTTTAATAAAATGAAAAGATAATGTAAAATCCAAGGCTTACACTTGTCAAAAGACTATTGGATGGGTATATTTCGAACCCTTATCATCTTATACTCGAAGTATATAAGTGTGGGACCTCTAAAATCCGAAACTCATTTTATAATAAAGTGACTTTTCTTTACTTTCCAAGAGTGCCCCTCCTCTCCACTTATAAAAGGCCCCCACCTCTCCCACCTCATTTACACTTTCAAGCCATTTGGCTCGGCCAACCTCTGCACAAATACTCTCCCAACTTCCCTCCCTTACTCCTAGAAGCCTCACTTTGGGAAGAATTCTTCCCAAGGAATCCTTTGGCTCAAATCAAAAAGAGTTACCCGATTTTTAGGTAATGTCTTCTCTAATGTTGTTTTGTTTTATTTAGCTTCTCCAACCCCGTAAACTCTTTTTATTCATTTCTTTTGTAACAAAAACAGTATCCTCAATATACTAGGATGTTGTTATAAGAAGGATTAGAGCTACACTTACACACACCTACATCTAATGGTTAAAGAACATACGGTTTCTGTGGATGGCGAATTTCTGCCTCACGAAACGATGATTGTTCAACACTCATATAACACCTTCAAAGGTGGCCATTAAGATGTAACTATATTTATATATGATATATAATATGTTTATGTTTTACTTATGCTTCTGTATTTCTCATTTATGTCATACTTTATGATTTCCATTATGGGTAAAACGCGATAATTTCATTTTAGGAAGTGCGGACTACCGCCCCCTCAAAGTGATTTGAATCATTAATGCCATATGTGGGATGTATAAAGGATGGAGTAAATGGTTTTATACACAATATTATACTGGTATTATATTATACATTTATATCATTATGATTTCATTCCATTAAATACGAAATAGAAATGAAAGTAGCGTTCATGCGTACGTACGGCTTACCGTCTCCATGAACGGTGCATTTCATTTCTTACCTCTAAATGTTACGTAATATTATGAATGAATGTATATACTGGATATATATGATATATATGATAACTAAATCAGGAATATAATTCGGTATAGAATGGATATTTCACCACATGAACAACTTGTAATTATAAGAAGTTTATTATTGACTCAAGTACCAAAGATCGACAAAACGACCGTTATTAACATAAATAATTACATAATGTTCATAACATTGTAATAAGTGCTATAAAAATGATAATGAAATTGAAAATGGTTCTTAATAAGGTAGATATTAACTCCAGTTTATTATTCAGGAGGTTAAAGAACGGTTGAGTCAAGTCGGACACGAGGTAAGGGAATTTCTTAACCCAATTTCCATTCTTTGGGTTAATCTCCTACTTTCAAATTAGGTCATGATATTATTATGTCCTATCTTGTATTTGTACTTTCTTTATGTGTACTTATAGTGAATACACATAATAGATCTATTTTATTTCAAAAATGATCTTTGTAAGGACTTCATCTCAATCTCATTTCATTGAGGCATATTTCGTTTTATACACAACTTTATTTTATACAGTGTATAAACCCCTTTGACTTTTACGTTTATTCAAAAGGTTTTCTTTTATAACTATGTGATTTTTAAATGATTTCAAAAAAGATTTATTTCTCTCCAATATATGAAAATCATGTTCAAATGTATACGTACTTAACGCAAGCTTAAAAATGTTTTCCGAAAACCTGACTTTCGAGTGTGTTAGACAGGAAGGGATTGGGCGTGGACCCATCATGGCCTATAATTAGTCGAGCAGTCTCAGAATTAGTTATTTTGTTTTCAGAAGCTTGCATAATGTTTTCAGAACAACACTGGAGTATATTTGAGCAATTTTAAACTTAAGTATCTTCTAAAAAAAATTGCATCGGTAGGTCTCATGAGACAACTAGACGTGGAATTGGCCGAGGCCCTTTCCCAATTTGATTTATGGTTTTGGCCGAGGCGTTAATCATTTTAGACGTCTTGGCCGAGGCCTTGACAAAATGTTTCAGAATGTCTGGCATTATACATTCCCTCATTATGAAAGTGGTTATTGATATTGCATGTGATTATTCGACCAGTAGAATATCCATGTGAAGAAGTGAATGACATTATCTCATTTTACTTTCTCCATATTATGTTGAAGTTCATGTTTAAAAGGCTTTTGTTTTAGTTATACATTGCCTTAAATGTTAATGTTTATTTATTAAAGCTTCCGCAATATTGTTATCCTTACTGAGCATCTAAGCTCACCCCTTTCAATGTTTTAATATTTTCCAGGATGTGAAGAAGTATTTTAGGAATGACCTGCAGGGATAGTCATAAGAGGATATGAGTGTGGACTATGAAGACTTTTGTTATTGTAGTTTTTCACCTTATGTTGTAATGTAACATTTATGAATGTATCTAGTGTTTCCAAGGCTACTAAACTAACCGGTCTTTCGAGACTTGATCTTGTGTGATCATGCCAATGTTACGAAGTAATGCACCGACTTCGGGTAGCTGAGGTCGGGGCGTTACACTAAGCAAGGACCTATATAAAAATAAATTGATAAATTATTTATATATTAGGGTTGAATTGATAAAATTAATGATTAACATTATTTTAGTAATGTACATCATACCTGTTTTGGAGGTTATACTAATATAAATTTAGGAAAAAGAAAACCTGCAAGTTGGGTGACAACTCGTTGTGTCTAGGAAGGCTGAGGATTTTGAATCCAAAACTGAATGGTGACAAGGGTGAAACACCTTCCACTAGCATACACAAAGTCTTTATTTTCATGAATTTTTTTTATAATATTGATAAAGGTTATTTTGATTCTTGGGAAATCAATTTTACAAAATTGATAACCTTGGGTTTGGAAAATGATTTGTTGATTAAGGTATTAATGTTATTTTATAAGATGTGGAATATTATATGGAATAAAAGATAATTTCTATTTTGGAGTCAAATATTATTTTATTGTGGACTTATGGTGATTTAGGTTATTTTTTAAAATGGTGAGAATATCATGGAAATCTGGAGACCTTTTTGGACTGTGAATTTGGAAAGATGTATATTGGATGAGTCTTATGGTTGGAATGTATTATGTTCAAAATTAGATATTATTGTTTCATGTTAAAGAATGATTTATAAGATAATTTGTGATAATAATTTTGGTTTTAGTAAATATTGAAGAGATGATGAAATTATTGGTGGCTCTTATGATTTATAAAAGTGATTCGAGCATGAAAAATTAATTTTAAACATTCATTTCTAGGTGTGTGGGATGAAGTAAAAATATATTGAAACACAACCAAATGATTAGATTATATATATGAAAAGGAAAGTAATAAATTATTTTTATTTTCTCAAGTGATTATATGAATATTAAAAGAAACCCTCAACTCTAGGAAAAATATTTTGGAAAAAATGTTATTCGTTTACTATTCTTTTTGATTAATTAATGGTCTTTTATCTAATCATAAGATTTATGGTTTCATGATGGTTAAATTTATAATAACCATGTTCTCTATCAATCTACATCAGAACATGAAAGTTATATTTGTCTTCCTTGTCCATGTTATCACATTACACTAGTTCTTTATTATCTGAAATCCCAGTGTTATGGTGACCTTCACATTTATATTTTTCTAATTTTAATAGGATATTTAATTAACCTTATTTAAAAATTGGGTTTCCCACAAAGGTAATTTTGAAATATCAACCATTGATTTTCAACATATAATTTGAAATTGATAGGATGAAATTTATTACAGGAGGGTAGAATTTAAACCACCAAATTTTATGGTTTGTATTTTTTAAATTTAATTTCTCCACCAGTATTGGATTCACATAACACCAAGCTTAAACGAATAATGATATACAATTAAATGTCATTATCTTAAAATGATCGTTATAACCTTTCTATTAAATTTTAGGGACTTAATAGTATTAACCAAATCATGAAATTTATATATATTATATATTTAATATTTTTTTTGATATTTATCCATATTAATTTATAGGCATAAAATAAGAAGGAATCGAATTTTACGCCTTAAAATTCTATATTTTTTAATGTCATCTTTACCACCTTTTAATGGCACACTTTTTTTAAAACTAAATTTTGAAACTTTTATAAACTCTATTGAACAAAATGAAATTCATTTTTTAAAGTGTAATGTCAAAATTATCATAGGGTGTAATTTTGGTATTTTATAAAAATATTTATTTTCCCATGAATTGTGAAAGATACCACTTATTCTTAAATTTTAAATTATGTTATTTTAAAATTCTTAAAATGATTTGAATAATATCTCACTTATGATGCATAAAAAAATTAGGTATCTCATAAATGAAAATAAAACATATTTATGTCATGGAATAGGAAGATAAATGTTTAAAAAATGAAAAATTAAGTATTGGTATTTTTGTTAGACATAAATGTTAATTTATAATTTAATAATTAATTTAATGATTTATAAGAAAATTTATTTTCAAAAAATAGTTTGATAAATAAATATTTTGTTTTATTGTTATTATATGATATTTTTTTGAGACCTTATTTAATTTCTCAATGTTTCATAAAATCAGTTATAATTTTATAATCTGTTTTTTTAGAAAATGATGATTTCGTGTAAAAATTAATTTTCTAATATTTTAAAAAAATAGTTTCATTTTATTATTTTTATTTTTTAATTATAAACATGAAAAAATGTTTACGGTAAATTTTTTTTTGATTTTTTTAAAATTGTATAATTTTTTGTGAATGTTGAAATACAGTAGTTTATGGTATTTGAAAAATAAAATAGTTATTGAGTCCTTGATGATATATGGATGATGTAAGACCATAATATATAACTATCCTTCCTTATTATATATATATATAGTTATAATTATCAAACTATTCATATTATTTAGGGAAAATAATAATCAAATGAATAAAATATTCAAAAAACTCCCATCTCCTCTACTATAAATATCACCCTCACTGCCTCTTCACTTAACACCTCCAAAACCATGAAGCTTGTACAATTTCTAACCCAATACCTTTTCCAAAACTCTCCCCAATGTTCTGGTCTTTTCAGTCTCACCCAAAATAATATTTCCATATTCCTTAAGGAAGTTATCAATGACAGGAATTTAAGAGGTAAAAATCCCCTTTTGTTCTTTTTATTATCTTTTATTTTCATTTATATTATAATCCTTCCATTAAATACTATTTAAAAAGTAACATGATTACTCCATTATATTTTTTATAATATAGTTTTATTTTTTTTATTTAAATATAAACCATAAATTTTGTTATCTTCACCTTTTTATTCAAAATAATAATAACATCATCCGTGATGGTGCAATTTACCACCTTCATGGATAATTAGTTTTTTTTCAATATCTACTAGAAGGCTAGTCATAAAACAATTTTTATTGTTAAAAACGACTTAAATATGTGTAATACTATTTATTTAATGTTCTTGGATGAGTATATAAACATAATATTAATTCGGAAGATAAAATTAGTTTGTGATGATCGAAAAATATACCAAAATAATCTAAATGGTTATAATTAATGCTATATCTCATGTATACTCCCAATATCCAGAAGAAAAATTATATATAAGACCATTAAATATTTTTTATATTCATTAAAAACATAAAATTCTAATTCTTTATAACTATACCCATTTCACAAGATCATTCATACATGTATACAAGTGAACTTATCAAAGAAACGAAGGAAGGGAATACTCTGGAATGATGAAATTGAATCTCAAAACTCCTCAAAAAGGACATATATGAACTTAATAAAAATATTATAAAATAATAAATGTTTAATAGGTTATGAGTTAAATTATTAATGAATCTAATTTCATTATTCAAGGAACTAAGCACAAGTGTATAATAATTTTATACATAAGGTATGGATTTTCTCATCTCACTTTTATTTCGTTGAGATATGCCTCATTCACCACTTATATCTTTCATGTGTTGTATGTATACAGACCTTTGATGTATCATGAAATTAGTTACATTATCTTCATTTTATTAAATATTTCATTTTTTGATTATTAATTTTATGGGACATATGATTTTATTTATTACAATGTGGTTATGGTTTCTTCTGGAACCTCCATTTCTCTTTTGTGTTGTGCTTTTTATCTCTTTACCCAAATGTAATTTTTTATTATTTTAATAAACATATTATAATTCTATGTCAATGTTAAAAAAATAAATTATCCTAATCATTTCATATTATTTTATGGTATAATCATGTTTTAAGTGGTTCCCTTTTCAATTCACCCTGATAAGAAAGCTCGATTAAAGGGTACTTCCCAATTTTTTAACCATTTTCAAGTACGATCTATAATCTTTTTTAAGAGGAAAATGTTTTTATTAAATCACTATTTTTTTCATTAAAAACTAATTTATTTATTTTATGTTTTTATGATAACAATTAATCATTTTCTTCTTTAAATACACTTTTATATTTTCCCCCAACCCACACTAAAGCAACCCATTTCTAATGTTTCTTAAATGATCTTTTTATATGTTTTCACTTAATTTGGAAATAATTTATGCCTATATTATAATATAATATTTTTCACCCTTTTATTTTATAGGATATACATGTCTATAACTTGATTCTATGAAAAATAAAAATTATTTTTCCAAAATATGTCTTCTTTCCAAACAATAAAGGTTATTTCTCTCAAGAATTCCTCAATGATTTTATTAGAGTATTTCTATATATTTCAACACCCTAAATTGAATCTTATCATAAATTACTATTGATATTTTATGAGATCATCTACCATATTTTATTAAATACCTTGTGATCCGCTTGACTATAAATGTGTTATCTTGATATGATTCACTAAATTATTCAGAATGGTTTGTGTTTTTGTTTACATAATGGGGAATGTTATTTACATTTCATATGTATATGTTGTTTATGTTTCACCTCATTAATATGTGGAATGGATTGGAATTATAAATTGATGGGAGTGGCTTGTTATAGCCCCTAAATTCATCAATAGTTATCATGAGACAAAATAGATATAATCATTTCTGGGGCCTTGCCCATTTATTTTCAGATATTGATTTAGCCCAGGCCTTAACCATTTATTTTTTGATGTCTTAGTTGAGGCCTCAACAGAATGTTTCAAATGTCCAACATTATTCATTCCATAGTTGTGATATTTTTAATTGATAATGCATGTGATTATTATACTAGTAGAATATCTATGTTAATTTTCATTCTCATGTGATTGTTTATATGGAATTATTTGATTCGTTTCACTCCGACAATATTATGCTCAAGATTATATTTTAATGGCATGTGTTTTTAGTTATTAACCTTACCTAATTCTTTATGGTATCTCTGGATATATTAGATTCCCTTACTAGGCATCTGAGTTCATCCCTTTATTATGTTATATTTTCCCTTGGATTCAAATATGTATGTTATAAAATAATTTTATGGATAATCTAGAAGTTTATAGTTGTTTTCAATGTAGTTTCTATGTTGTTTTTCCATTTAAAGTTTAAATGTGACAATTATGTTTTTATATAGTTTTCAAAATATACTAAAATATTCGGTCCTTTGGTATGTGAACACATGTTCCTTGTTCCAATGTAATTATGGAAGGCACCATCTTTTGGCTACTAGGGTTGGGGTCTCTACACTACAGATATCAATAGCCTACTTGAAGTTCAAAGCAGATTCAGAGCTAGTGATAAAATAGATCAATGGTGAATATTATGTCCAGAAGCCTAACTTTTCTCCTCTCACTAGTTATGTTTGGGGACTAATAGAAGAGTTCCCTTTTGAAAACACATTACACCATCTTCCCCAATCACCAAATTCTCATGCTGACTTGCTGAATAATGTAGCGGTAGTCCATGCCAACACTAATCTAGATGATATGGTATTCCACATCATTCATGAAAGTATGGTCTCATATATCATCATCTATGATATCGAATAAATAAATTATATCATAACATCATCATATCATGATAAACAAATATCGACCCCGAGATAGATGATATCCATAAGTGATTATCTCTAAAATGGGACTCTCTTGAGAGACCAATATGGGGGGAGAAGAATTGAAAATGAGGAGAAAACATCACCCTTAAGGATGGACCTAATTATAAAAAAGTTATTCTAAAAATAAGGCTCCAATTTAATCCTCTTTGGATTCATGAAAGAAAGAGAGTTTCACACCATAATGGAAGAATTCTATTCATGCTCCTATAACTCTCATCAATCTGGGTCTAGGATATCCCAGAGAATCAGGAGGCTTGGTTATTACATGAAAACAATGATACATGACTTTTGGGAATTGACTGGTAAATTTAATGCATGTAATATTCATGAAAAAATCTTACATCAACCCCTAAAATTTTTTCATATAGATAAATATTTATGGAAATCTATTGTAGGGGGAATGAATGTTGTGGGGCCATATCCCCCGACCACAGCTAGGCAGTTTAAGTACATCATAATACTACAGACATATTTTTCAAATGGGATGAGGAAATACATATCGAGGATTTCTGGATGAATAATATCATTAACTTCATAAGGTTAAACACAAATAATATATTTAGAGTCCTCGATATGATGTTGATGGAAAATTAAACTAAATTCTATTCTAAAAAACTGAATAAATTTTACAAGAGGAAAACATTGATTCCAACCATTCATCTCTCTATCATGTATTGGTAAATTAAAAATTAAATCCTTAAATAAGTCTCCATCAAATATACTCTTTAATATGGAAGAATGAGACAAGTATCCCAAGTCAAAAAATAAACTCTGAGATTTGAGGGCATATCGTACCACCATGTGCACTAATACACCGACAACTCTATATTCCTTGGTATACGAAGCTAAGGTAGTATTACCCATTTATGTATATCTACCATCACATTGAATAACTATTTGAAGATAACACTCAGATAAGGATCTGTCACCAAAGTGGATGAATGTGATGGATTGTCTTGATGAGAAAAGGATTTTCACATTGAACAACCTTGAAACCCATCAGAATTGGATCACATGAGCCATCAATAAAATGGTTCACCTCCATAAATTCCTTTAAGGAGAACTTATATTGACTCTATAAACCCCAATTATACTAGGAAATACCCTTCTAATGATGGAACCCAAATGGTAATGTCTATACATCATACATAAGGTTTATTCCAATGGAGATTACTCAGTAGCCACAACGAATGGGGGGTACATGGAAGCCCCCACCAATGCGAGGTTTCTCAAGAAATACTTTTCATAACTGACATCAATCATCCTTCATCATCATTTCATGACATTAAACATCAAGGAAAAAATCATAACCAAATGATGTTAAACAACAAGTAAAACATCCTGACTACATGATGTTAAACTGTAATGAATACATCCTAACCTTGTGATGTTAAATTAAAAGGAAGACGTCCTGACCACTTGATGTTAAACTACAAGGAATTAATCCTGATCACATGATGTTAAACTGCCTACTATTTCATTAACAAATAAAGATAAACTGCATGTAAGAAATCATCCTTGTATTAGGTTAAACATTATGGGGGCCATCATTGCACCAATGATTCACTACACATCAACTTGATCTGCACAGAAGTAAAATGAAGTTCCCTCATCCTTATCCATGAGTTATTTCCATATAGGAAATTCCCCCTCTTAAGAACTATGTGTGGATTGATTCCCAGCATTACAGGATATGCAGTGATTCATAGATCTCTAGCATTGGTCCTAGCGGTGATATTTCCTTTTTTCAAGCCAAGTAATCTTAGTCCTTACCGCATTATTATAAACTGCATGGATGCTACCCTTACCACATTTTGTTAAACTACTTAGATGATGTCCCCACCACAGGAAACAAGACTCCATGGTTTTCCAAAACTATATATGTATCAGTTATCATTCTAAATACATATATAGGGACACATAGATCCTATATCATGTCATATCTGATACATGATGCTAGATTTACCTCTCGTTTCATTTAATCACCTCGGTGTGGGGAAATAAACCTTTGTTATTCATTTTTTCTCATATCGATCATAGCTCTCATGGGATAAGGAACTCTAGTAAATGCTTCCTTGAAAGATATATACATATTAGCTTATGATATGGTCATCATGGTTTTGGATTGGAGAACTTAAAAGGTATATCATAAGTCCTTACTGTATGATGGTAAACATCATAGTTGGAATCTTTTTCCTGACACCAAACAATGCCTTATTTTGGACTATTTCATAGATTACCATAATCCTTGGTCATACACTTCCACCACACCTCTATTCATGAAATATGTGTGTCTTCAAACCTATCATCAAATGAAATGTAGTGACACTTAGAATCCAATATTGGGTCTAGCCGTAATAATCAGTGGGAAAAATTCCCCCCTCTATATCAGTTAGATCTATGTACAATGTAAGGTATAATTACTTTCATAATTGGATACATAGTGATTCCCGAGTCTCTAATTCAATGTCCAACTATAAAAAAATAGGAACAATTCCCCATCTACGTATGGGTCAGACATTTGTGGGGAGTTTCCTATTCAATAACTATGCGTTTCTTGATTCCTATCATCATAGAATGCATAGTGATGCATAGATCTCCATTATTGGGTCCACCAAAAATTATAAAAAATGTGTTCCCCCTCTCCTTAAATACTATTCTAGCATGTGAAGGTATATTTTATGCAGAAACAATGTGTTTCTTGATTCATGACATCCTAGGATAAGTATTTATTCCTAGATCTCTATTCCTATGTTCATTCGCAATATATAAAAGGATAAAAATAACCCCTAACAACATATGTTCTAGACCTACTTGGTAATCTAAATGAGACCCCCTCTGGTGTGGCGGAGGAAAATTCCGATTTTTCCATTGTTTCTCACTCCGAGCAAGGCTCTTGTGAGCTTTAGGAACCTAAAAAAGCCACTCTTGCGGATGCAATAGAGATGAACCTCATATCCAAAACCATACCATATTTTTTTGATGTTAAACTACCCAAAAACAAGTTATTCACATATAATGTAACATAAAACAATCATATACCACTTTTCAATGAGGTTCAAGTAATACAATTTCATTCTACCTACGCACAAGTCAGATCTATAGACAGTTTTCTTTCACATGTAATAAATCAATCCAATAAGGGCTAATAAATATGGCTACCCACCAATAATTCTTTTCACAAATAAAGATTATCCCTACATTGAAATCCTCCCAACTAGTTTAAAGGGTACCCAAGTATATCTTTCATTATTTTCATATCAGTCCACACATCTTTATCACATAATGTTTGACTAAAAGGAAATGATAACGTTGTGATCATATGATGTTAAACATAAAGGAAAACATCCTCGTTTTATGTTGTTAAATTTCATGACAGATACATCCTGACTACATGATGTTAAAATATAAATCTCAACCCCCATCATCATCCCTTATCAAATTACCAAAAAATCCTGACCAAGATCAACTAAAGTATAGGGTCCTTTTGTTATCTCTTTAGCCCCTCAGACCATAAATCGTACATCATGTCTTGAGAACCACATTTTTCTATAAAACTTTCATGGAAAAGGAAAATTGATCTCTCTATTTGACATTTCTATTGATGCATAAGGTATTTGACCAACCAACTAGAGAAATCTTGGACGTGCCGGAAGGCCATTCCGATCCTTATGATCTGGACGTCACTATTGGAGAACTCAACACCTAAGAAGGATCTAGCACTTACCTGGCATGATTGTCCCATATCATTAATCATAAACTTAGAACCCATATACATGATTTAGAATATTTTTATCTACCACTTAGACGGTTTTGTAGTAATCTTGACTCGGGTATCCTTATTAATTTGTTGTCTAACATTCCCATCATCCCAGGTCAATGTATATCATGACATTAAAATGTGGGAACTTTGGTCAAAGTTGCATGGCCTTAATATTTATCCTTTTATAGCCCAAATCACAATACCATTAGTGAATCCTAAAAAAATTCAGGTTTTCACTCTTTAAACTCTTAATCTCTAGTGTTTAGGAAAAAGTTAGAGTTTAAATGAATGAGGAATAAAACTTTGACGGGCCATATTATGGCATTAATACAAGACAACCCATTCTATTTGGACCCCCTAGTCAAGAAAAAACATAGAGTAATGATTTTATACTTCTCCTTACTGTGATTATGTGTTCAATAAGAAATGACACAACTTTTATGGTGCTCAATCCCTTCTTGAATCTTACACTTTTCATAAACCACCTTCGTTACATTGAAGTTTGACCTAACACAACCAGTTCCTTAACATGCTATCCTTATCTTGTAAACCCATGGACCCTGTGATTTCTTTTCTCATGGCTCTTTCTAATAGAACGCATGTAGTAGGGATGGAATCCTCTAAACAGACCCTTGGATCCTAAGATGGAACCCCTAAAATCTAGAAATTATTTTCCTAAACATGTAGGACATTACAAAATCCATTCATCATCAATGGTGGACCCATACCCACTAGTTACCACATTGATTTAACTTAGATATTCCCATACCATGATTTACAATCCAATTAACTAGACTATTAAAGTGTATTTGATATATTAAATGTTATGTCAATATTTGTTGTATCCATTATCAAAGAGGGAACATTATTATAAATTATTGAACCTTTTTCATAACCCACACCACATGACTAAAAACAAAATGACATCAGTACCAATCTATCCAACAAAATCTTAACTTCCCTAGGGTTCCATAACCCTTCTAGTATAGTTCTTTTCTCTATTCCCGACTTCATGGTCTAGATGATTGACACTTCACTAATCCTCCATTTTCCATGAAAAATAGTCATGATACCCTTTACATGACCATTTATATAGGCCCTATTGGATCATAAATAAGGTATTAAGACCTACCAACTAGAGCTATACCCTCAATGCATATAGGTAACTCTGATCCTCATGAGCACCAATGACGCCATAGTAGAACCCAACTCCTTAGAATGTTTTCAGTTTTCCATAATATGCCTTCATCGTTTCATATTTATCGATTCATTATCTAAAACATGTGGTTTACACAACCCATATTCCAAATATTCATTTGTACCTTAAATTCCTAGTGTTTCACCATAAATCAAATAAAATATCGTTTGGGGTGCAATGTGTCATGAGCTTTCATGAATGCCCATCATACATGATTTCTACAAGAATTCAAGGTTCTAGAACCCCTTATGTACATTAATTCCTCATAATATCAATAAAAAATATAGGGTATTATAAACTGTTGTGGACACTCAGGGCTCTTGAAACCTTCATAAATACACATCATACACTGCCACTGAAGTTATGTTCTATAAGATCCTAATCCACAATAGTAGAAGGTCTGAGGTAGAATACCTTAAACCAAAGAAATAAAATGTATAAGTTGGAAGACCTTAAATAATAGTTACAGAAGCTCGGAGCCAGATGACCTTAAACTATAGAAATAGTAGTTCCAATATAAAGACCCTAATCTTCAGTAAAATAATGTCTAAGAAAAAAGTAACCTAAACAGAAGCAACGTAAGGTTTGAAATAAAGGCCCATTGACTATAGTAAAAGGAGCTCTGAGTTAGAGACCCTAATCCAAAATAACAGAATGTATAATCTAGAAGACATTAAACCACAACAATAGAAGGTCTAATATGGAAGAACTTAAACTATTATAGCAGAAGGCTCAAATAAGAAAACCCTAAACTATAGCAATAGAAGGTCCAATCTAAAAGGACCTAAACTACAGAACTAGAAGGTCCAAGATAAATTACCCTATACTACCACAATAGAGGGTTGGAGATAAAAGAACCAAAACTACATAAACATGGTGTATGAGCTAGGAGACCCTGAACCACAACACTAGAGGTTTTTATTTAGAATAACATTGATGATAACTATAATTGGTAGAAGAAGAAGACTCTAAACTATATCATGGTACTAGTCTTGTATGTGAGACATTAAAATATCCAACTGAAGGATAAAAACTTCTCTCTAGGGTAAAACCTGAAAATGAAATCTAATAAAAAAAATTGAGTTTCTACTCATTAGACAAGAGCTTTTTCTTCTATAAGAAATAATTTTCATTCATAAAATAGAAAAGGAAAAAAATTATTAGTCCAAAACCCCATAGGAGAGAGGCCTGACAAAAATCCTAGTAAACACCCCCTAGGCTTTCCCCATATAAAGATTTAGAAAATTTTAGGTTAATGAGACAAAAAAAAAGATATAAATATTATAGGTATCATTACATTTCCCTAGAAAAAAATAAATCTATGTTTACTAATTCCACTAACATAGGTATAAATGAGAGAATTATCCCTCCAGGATGTATATCTTACCCAAATTATCCTCATAAATCACTTAATCTCATGACTGTTGGAGAACATAATTTAATAAGGGGTATCATGTTAGTAGGAATTAATGAAAATTTCTCAAAAAATATATGTTTTCAGTTAAGCACTCAAACCTAAGAATTTTGGTTTATTTGGTATTACGCAAATCATGGTTGTCGTTGTCAATTCATGAAACACCTCCACAAAAACATGGGCCTCTACCCAGGGTTTCATCACAAAATAAGGATGTTAACCATCCTACTTATGAGCTAGATCAATATATGATCTTTAATTGTTGATCTCTTCATATATGAAACTATGTTCCATGTGCTTTTGTTTCATATGATAATGATATATTATATAAGTATGAATGGATTGATTCATATTATCATGGGATACATAGAAACATCCATGTACCTTGATTCGAATCCACCCACGAGTTACTTTCCACACAATCCCCTTTTCATCTTGAAATACATAGATATCCAAATTTATGATGTCTATGCCCCAAGAAAATAATGCTCTTTATCTTGAATTTCTCCAATAACTCAAGGTGTATATCACCTAAAATACCTCAGTCAACACATGCTTGCGAAATTATCTCTTAGGGATCAATTTCAATGCCCATAATATGTTAAAATATATGGAAAAGTGATATAATTCTACCTTAAAATCATATTATTTTTGTCCCAAAAAATATCATTCTAGGTGGGGATTTGTAGTCACCCATAATTGTGAATTATATACATTTTCATAAAATATTTGGGAATAATCAGGCCTATGAAAATAAAATTTGTATTTTTTTTAGAGAAGGGAAAGGGGTGGAATGCTTGAAGAATAGTGTTGGGATTTACCAAATTAAATCATACATGGTGACCCCAATTTGTAACCACTTTACTTATATTATTCTTATATGTGTTTATGGGGTCTATTTACAAAAAAGGGGGCCACCTATGCTAACCATCCAGTTTGCTCGACCGTGGACACATGCATGAGTTGGAC
Organism: Viscum album; assembly: GCA_963277665.1. Classification (NCBI taxonomy): domain Eukaryota; kingdom Viridiplantae; phylum Streptophyta; class Magnoliopsida; order Santalales; family Viscaceae; genus Viscum; species Viscum album. The sequence goes on from OY728157.1 coordinate 1,102,828,531, forward strand.
TCAATTGTGCCATAGCAGCTAGTCGGCTGAGCAGTGTGGATGTGGGTGAGAAGATCTCATGCACTATACACATATGGTTCACAGTACAAGTGTTTCTTGGTGGTCCATACAATGAGAAGTCATGGATATTGGGGGTGTGGGTGCATGTATTTCAGGTGTTGACCTCATCCCATAACCCATCTTACCCCATGTTAGCCACCTCCAATGACTAAATAGAGACAAATTAGTTAAAACTAATACATCATATGAGTGATCAATGTCACATAAAGTCATTATGATGGTTATTATAATGTCACTTGACTAAGCGAATGATCATGAGAAATTCCACCAAGACATCATGAGAATATTGAATGTCCATTCGATGGTACAATAAATTTCTGGGGAAACTATTTGGACATCACAACAAGAATAAAAAGAAGCATTATGTAACTTCTCTTTGTGAGAACCTCTCATCATCCACAACATCATATGGATTCGAATGGAGGCCAATTAAGAGGGGCCACTGAAGATCACGTGAGCCCCTAGAGGTTGAATGGGGATCCATATAAAGAAAAATAGGGTTCATACAAGTCCCTTGATATGATAATGTCAATCATCAGTAGCTTTCAATCATGTCATCACAAGAGTCCATCCTTTAGCCATCGCACGTGATGTCTTCCCCATGAAAAGCGGCATCAACTACAATATACCTTTCCCTATATAAACCCTATATCCCTATAAAAAATTCTCACAAAAATAGCGGAGGGATAACTATAGAGAAAAAATAGATAAATAAGGTAGAAAAAGTTCCATGATTCCTCCTTTAGAATATTTTCATTAGGTAGTGGTGAGCTCCATGCTGTGACCACTATAGGATCAAACGATCACATAAAAAATTAAATATCATGTGACTCCCCCACGAAAACTCTAGTTCATGAAAGGTATTCATGTGATCATGTAATACCCCAATCGTTTTTCAAAACCACTATACCTGCCCTTTTATGTGTACACAACACAAATGTGTATCCCCCAGCGCAAGTATACAGAGCCCCTCACGGGATCCTTTATAGACCATCTGATCACATGATGAAGCTTAGAAATTCACCTCTTCTCTTTATTAAATTAAGAGGACTAACCATTGGTCTCATGATGTCTTTGATTTGTCCATGCTATGTAGGCTCCCAATCATTCAAGAAACCCAAACTAGTATCTGCATACATGAACTAGTGGATATGCAAGCCCTTGGTTTTTTTATTCCATGAACCACCAGTCTCATGATGCACACATGATTCCTTTAAAGTGATATAATCCACATTAAAATCCCCCTTGGATCCCTATCGAGGAAAATAAAACAATGTGTACATAAACACCATATATGAAAATATGTCAAAAATCCCAATTGAGCACCCTTTTCCATATCACGGATCCAATGTTCATCCTCCTAGCACATTAATAGAACCCATCACACCCCCCCAGGTCATGTGAATCCCATGAGAAATGGAGCTTTATGTGAATCCATCATAAGGGAATTCATCATCACGTATGTGTCCTTAGCATGCAGAATAACCCATGGGTGGTCCCTCTTATAAAAATGAAAACATTAAGACATGTGCCTTCAACATATGCTCTTGACCATGAACTCATTCTAGGGAAAACATTACCCATAAAGCTAAGCTATACCCCTTTGCACATGAAACTCCAAAACATTAACATGTATGTGATCATGACCATGTTCATGAGACCCCATAACATGATTCCCATATGGTCACAAGATCATAATATTCTTCACTGGTCTTGTGATTACCTTGGGAAAACATGGACCTTTCACTTTGATATCAAGACACACCATTGAAAAGTCACATTGATCACACGATATGCCTTATATAATTCAATTTGATTATGCGAGAGCTGGATTACATGTCATCATTGTCATGTAATTACCTAGGGACAAGTCATTAGATTAGGTAAAGACATCCTAGATAATGAAATTTCATGATGTGAAGACATCCTGAACTACTCACCGTGATAATGCAAAGACATCCTTGAACATGCACTTTGATCACGCAAATACATCCCATAATAATCATTACATAATGTTAAATGCATTTTATATATCCACTTTAATAATAAAAAGACATCTTGGACAAGTCGGTAGATCATAACAAATATCCTGGATGTGTCAACATCGACAATGAAAAGCATCTTATAAATTTTAGGTATAAACCATTGGATGTCTCTTGTTTGTTTGAAAAACACCTCAGACTTGTCAGGAAGAAAATCATGACATTTCAAATAGACAATCCTCACTTATTAGGCATAAAATCATGACGTGAAAGGAAAACATCCCGATATATGATAACCTTGTCTAGTAGAAATATTTGGGCAAAAATATAACTAAACTATGAGGAATTTGATTATTTCTATAATTGAGATATGTAGGATGTCTTCCTATGGTCTTATCTTCCTATCAGACACCTCATAAGGGTTTTACTCATGGTTCCAAAATCCATATTCAATTAGACTGGTCACTTTCTATCCATTATTACTCACACTGAGCATTACTCACGTGGGCTTAGGGATTTCTAATGAATATATAAACTTCCTCATGAATTTTCCCCCAGATATGTAAACCATAGTGTATAATCCACTTCATTTACATAAGATGACTCCCCCAATATCAGGGAATTTACCTCATGGTATGTGTTGATGGCACATTGAACTATGATGACTATGATTCCTTTCATAATAAGCATAAGTAGGTATTCTCCCTTAGCCTTGAGCTCAATTTGATATGCCTATGTTCCCTCATATATTTCCTTTATTAATTATGATAAAATACATGGTTTAAAAAATATGTGGCTTTGATTCCTATTATAAACATTATACATAGGATTCCTCATAGAGGTTCAATACCATCCAAAAAATATTAATCACCTCCCTCAATGGTAGTAAACTTTAGAGTGTTTGGTTATATGGAATCAAATCATAAGTAGCTACACATCATTAATCAATAATAGGAATGGATTAAAAACCTCGGATACATATACATGGACTTGTCAATAGAACCCCATATAAAAAAAATAATTAAACACCTCATCAATTTTTTTGTAACTAGTTCCGTAATGGGATTAGAAAAATATTCTCAAACATATATTAAATCTATATGAGAATCCCATGTAGGTAATAATTCCACACACAAAATGTGATGAGACTGGCATCTCATCCTCTTGACTAATATGTGTTTCCAAGTTTTGTTGGGCCTAAAACCTTGAATGAACACCTTAAATTGGAAATAATTTCCATAATAAATTATGAATGTGGGAACCATTAAGATTTTCTATGGAAGATTAAAAAATGGTAAACCTAATGTGATGAATTTTGAAACACATTCCACCCACTATAATTAATCTTCAGGCCCCAAAAACATTCAAAGAAAATATAAATGTTGAACCCAATGTTAAATCAATAAATGAAAAGGTAACTAAAAAATTATTGCCATTGGAAATTATGTCTTCTAAACTACGAGAACCATCCATAAATTTCTCAAAAATAGGTATGTATAGTTTTTTAATTTTTAATAAATTTCAATATCAAAATACATGGGAATTTTTCTTATATTAACCTTATGTTTGAGAATATGACATTTATGAAACTATTGAAATCATAATGTTTCTATAAATCTCAGGTTTCTCAAGGGAAAATAAAATTAGTAGTGAATTATTTTATTTTGGGTAGTTATTAGGAAATTTTAATTATTGTTACCATATGTGAGATAAATATCCTACTAATAATATATAAAAAATATATCACGGATGCTTTTTTGTTGATAAGCACCCTATATCTATGTTTTAGTTGTTTTCTATGTATGTAAATTTCAATTTCAAATTACATTTTATTAATTGAATATAACATATAGTAGTTTAATTTATTAATTATATAATTAGTTTTCTAAATACATTTTTCATAAAAAAAATGAGTGAACTTTCATTTATGGTATTTTTAATCAAGAATAAATTTAAATGGATGTTTTATATATAAGAAATTATAAATGAGTAAAATATATATATATAAGATGATATCAAATGCATAGAGTGTCTCTTAGTTTCTTTCATTCCTTAATAGGTAATAAGACATATATAACTATATAATACTATTCATTATAATGTTATTCATGGTGAAATTTTTTTATTTTTGTATACATTGTATGTTATGTGTATCAAAAATACATGAATGGATAATATAGTGGTTATTCACTTTTACTAGGTGATGTTCAGGAAAAATATCAATATTTTTTAGATTTGTATATTTTATTCCACTATATGAGTTCTTCAATTATAAAATTTTGATGTTAAATATATTTTTCTAATGAATATATAAAACTTAAATAGGTCATTGAACATGTTTAACCCATATAACTTTTCGACAAATAGTTCAAATAAAATTAATTATGAGTTTTTCTTAGTATATACATTTTATACTAGATTGTAATTATTTTCTTGTTCATATTTATTATTTATTACTTGAAAAAATTTTCTTCATAACAATATTTTAATCTTTGAAGAGAAAGTGTTGAATGTTCTTATTATGTTACAATTAATTTTGGAAGTTATCATGAATGTAAAAAAATTAATTCTCATAATGTTAATTCAATTATAGCTATTATGTTTCAAAAAACTGTGTTGTATTGTTAATTTTAGAACATTTTATTATTATTTTAGGTTTTTATTGATGTTTCATAAGATTTAATAGATGAATCAAACTACCTTTGAGGAATATTTGAAGACTATTTTATTAGTTTTATTATATTCTATATGTACATCTAAATGATTCTTATATGTGTATTATCATAGTAAATTTTGTGGTAGTCAAGTACGCATTGTGTTTCTTGAATTTATTTTCTAATACAAGATTAATAGTTTTATTTTATGGTTTATTGTGTTTTAATATATATATATATATAGATAATAATTATGATTCACTATTTCTTATTATAAAAAACATATTTTAAATCAGTTTTTACATACATGTTTTATAAAACTAATGTGGAAAGTGACATTAAATGTTACTTTTCATAAAAATCCAATGTTGAAAGTCCCTATAAATCTATATTTAGTTGGTATATCAATGAAAAATTTAACGAAAATCAACAATGAATTTCATTTTCTTCTAGGTTATTTAAAAATCTTTTATAGAATGTTATTTTAAAATTGATTTCCACAATAACCTAAAATGAAAGTCTCTTAATATCTATATTTACTCAAGACATAAATTCTCATTTTATATGATTACTAATGTTGAAATTAATTTCAATATTGGTTTTTAATAACCAACATTAAAATAATAATTTTATCATTTATTGTATTTAGGGTGATTTTTAACCGTTCAAAATAATATAAAATAATTTTTGGTAAATGTTTACTTTATATTACTTTTGAGAGTCTATAGATTTCAAGAGTAATGGAATTGGATAAAATTAAGGTTTGGGTGGAGAAGTTTGATGAGATATATTTGGATTCTTGAATATGTGGATATAGTATTACCAATAAAAAAGTGTCATGATTTTTGTTGACTAGTACATATATATAAGGGATAAATAATGAAGAATGGTAAAGTATGGATAAGAAAGAACAATGGTTGATTTATTTTTCCCTGGCTCAAAATGTGGCATATAACAACTGGGAAGTAAAAACCACCCTAGAACTTGTGAAATTTATTTCCAATATGTATGAGAATTCAATAAAAAAAGAATAAATTATTGTGATTGTGGAGGAAATTATGTATGAGAATTTTGGAAGGGAAGTCAATAGTTGTCATATAAATAACATCAAAATGACAAAAAGTCAGTTGGAATAGATGATGGTCAACTTTGGAGATCTAGAGAAGGTCATGTTGTTACATTCATAACTGTCATAATCATGGTATCTCATGGTTACCATGGTGAGTAACTCATGTTGTAATATAGGTTGGGTGTTTATAGATAGTTGGTGTATTATTTGGAAAATAATATTTTTTGGAAATAGTTCTGACCATATACCAATAATGCCTATAGTTTCAAAGGCAATGAATTATTTCATCATGGAAGAGTCATGGAATACGAAAATGAAGAAGAATTTAAAGCAGAGTTGATCATTGAAAGGTGGCCATGAGTTAGCCTTATGATAAGAATGAATATCTGAAGAAATATTGTAATGAATGAATATTCAACACCAAAAAGTACTCTTATAAAAGTTGAACTATGAGTCTTATGTAGAAATATATTTTTAGGTGTACTACTTAGTTTTTATAGTTCTTCACTTGGTTCCTGAATTATAGACTATAAAGCTTATTTAAACTGATCATTTTAGAGTGGGATTATGAATAATTATACTTTTATATGTTTGGTAATGGTATATATTAAGAAAAATGAATTTCTCAATTTTTTTTAAATGGCCACATCTCTATTCAAACATTGAATTGAACTTTACTAGAGTTACAAGGAGTGAAACCCATAACATTATAAAGGAAGTACTAAACCTCAGTAGGACATCTAGAAAATATGAGTTTATTTAAAACCTTAGAATATGTAGCCAAAATAATTTCATTTGGATCAATGGTGGTAATATTAGGGGATAATGGTGGAACATTTTACCAAACAACAATTTTGGATCTTGAAATCCACACAAAAAAATAATTTCAAAAAATTTATGGCATCAACTTATGGGTCACAACATTAATAAATGGATGATATTTATTTTTATAAATTCAATACTGAATATCATAAGAATTGAATATGAATAATGAAAACAATTAATTCTTGAAAAGTTGATGCAAGTTTCCTCCTTAACGAAATATATGATGCTAAAGAGTCAAAAATAGATCTCATTTATTTATAAGATTGGGGACTACCTCTAGTTCATTCTCATAGATGGTAACTATAATATGTTACCTTTATTAATGATGTGAAATCGGATGTATTGGTGTTCATTTTCATGAAAAATCCAAATTTATTTGAAAAAATCATCCAATAGAGATCAATTGTGGAAATAGATATCAGTGATAAACTGAAATGTTTGAGGTCTGACATTAGTATAGAGATTTGAAGTTGGATGTTAGGGAGGTTTTTTGGGGGAAAAGATTAGGTTTGAAAAGACAATACTAGGTACTTCAGAAAATAATTAATCATGGAGAGGGTGAATCATATATTAGTTGATAATGAAAGGTTAATAAAAATTCATACTAGTTTTCCCTAGGAATTTCAATTTAAAGAGATAAATTGCGTAACCTACATGTTGAATTAGATTCCTTCACCACAATTAGGGTAGGAAATTATTGATGTATATTCATATAGAAGAAATTTTATATATAACCATATCAAATAATTCAGTTCACTTTCCAATTTCCATGTTTATTCCACAGAAAGGGAAAATATATATGTTAAGTCCTTATAGTATTTATTTGTAAGGTATTAGAGTGAAAACCTTGGTTATTTACTCTGGGATAAGAAATCATAGAAGGGTTTTAAATGATGAAATATTTTACTCAATAAATAGATCATGTGGAAATATTTTAACCAATATAAAGTTTCTAATGAGATTAAAGTGGTATCATAATCTAAGGTTTAACTGAAGTGCATTTTGGAATTTGCAGAAATTGTGGAGAATTTATAGTGTACAAAAGTAATAGATACCATAAATCATGTGGAAGATAGATCTCAAGTTATAATAGTTTTTCAAGGTAAAAGGTATCATATATATCAATGACTATATAATATTAGGAAATCGATCTTGAGGGTGATGTTTTGAAGGTGGTAGTAGAGGAAAGATAAAATCCATAAAATCAGTTGTGGAGGCCTATTAGGATATTATTTCTAGTGTAGGGATATAGAAGTGATCTATATCAATATCTTCTCATGGATGATGAATTTATTAAGAGTCTAAAAGAGGTATAAAATCTAAAAGACTTGAATTGGAGGGATTTTTTCATAAGAAATTATATTTATTCCATATAATTTTATTGGACTTTAGAGAAAAATATGTTGTCTAATTGAAATAAAGTTATTCAAAATAAATGGGTTTCTATATTTAAGGAGGAAGCAGATGGTAAAATATGGAAAAAGGAAAGACTTTTCATGAATGAATTTCAATAATTTAATGGTGTATGTTTTTCTAATATCTCTCCACTAGTTGTAAAAATGAATATCTATCAGGATGATACTTATCATGTTTTCCATAGAAGGACATCATCTAGTGTAGTTTGATGTAAAGACCAAATTTTGTCATATAGCCTTAGATGATAGAATTTTCATAGAGCATACAAAATATTTTATGGAAAATCATAACTCGTATTTTACATGTCATAAAATTTATATACATTAAAATTTTAATAGAAAACTAAGGTTGTGAAACCAGTAGATAAACTCCAATTTATAATAGTGGCAATACATCTAAGGAAATGTTGATTGTTATGGTTATTGGAAGGTGTTCTGTTATCAAAGATTCATCATCATACTTCTCTATGTTAGTAAAATTTGTATTTTTGGTTTTCTAAAGGAAAGGATCATGGAGATAAAATTAGGATATTCTTAATGTTTCACGGTGAAAGATCAAGATACAGGAATGAAAAATTATATATATATATGATTTATAAGTGATTTAAGTTTAAAAATATTATCCCTAAAATAATTTTAATACCTCTTGAAGGAGGTGAAGTAATTCAATATGAGTGAGATAAAACTAAGTACCACTTCCTTAGCGGAAGGTTTCATATTAATTAAAGTGAAGGAACCATGAATAAAAGTATTGGAGAAGTATATGGAAAAGGCTTCCTATTCATAGAAAAACGAAACCATTATGAATTTCAGGGTTTGAATGAATAAATTCCTTATTAAGAAATAGAGTAATATAAAACACATAGACTAATTTGGTTATTTTAGACAATTATAAAGTATATCCTGTCGAATTTAAAAGATCATCAAGCATCATAATTGGAGATAATATAGTTATCATATGTAATTGTTATGATTAGTATATATTGAGTGTTATGATAAAGTCAACTTTACATAGACGAAATAATTGATGTCCTTGGTCGGTAGGATTATACCCTACAAATCCAATTTATTGAATATTCAAGGATAAAGGACATTATTGGGATTTTACATTGTCCAAGAACAATATGATATTCAATAATTGAGTGAAACTATTATTGGAAAAGTTCATGTTTATCAAGATCATGGTGCAAACCATGTTTGTCGAATCATCCCAATAAAAAACCACCATCGTATACCTTACCCTTATGGTGTATGACAGTGTAAACAATAATAGTATAAATTCATATATTAACGTTTTAATAAAATAATTATTATAGTTTTTCCTTTTTATTATTACATTATAAATTATTATATAATTATTTTGAGAAATTTTAAATTTTTATATGAAGAATTAAAAACTATATTTTAGGAGAAATATCAAGTTTCAATTAAAAACTGATTTTGATAAATTCCAAAAAAAATAAAAAAATTTATTTTTATTAACAATTCTTATTGAATAAAATTTAATTGAATATAAATGATAATATAATTTAATGAATTATAATATAATTTTAATAAGATTCAATTTTTTTTTACCTTCATAAAAACTAGTATTTATTAGCAATAAATATTTTTTCTTTTAAATATAATGTTATCATAATGGTATAATTGTTTTGGAAAATAAATAATATTTTTGAAATAAACATGTCAAAATTATCCCATGGTAATTTTTTTATAATTTTATGAGACAATCAACTTTTTGGGTACAAATTGAATACTGTATAAATATACAATATGTACTACGACATCATAATAGCCCAAATGTGATTTCATAAATTCAATAAACAAAAAAATAGGTTTAGACTTTAAAATAATTATTTTTTATGTTATCTAATTAATTTTATAAACTTTTAATGAATCCTTAAAATCCTATATTATATATTATCGTTTTAAAATGAATTATTTATGAACATGACTCACTTCCACATCACTGAAGGTATTATTTTAATAAGTTCAGTTCTTTGAATTATAAAATATTTAACACCACTCCACTTTGGAGGGAACCATGGGGAAAACCATGTGAAGGGCTGGGTTTTTTATTGTTTTATTATATAGAGTTCAAAACCTATGTTTAAAAATTAATAAATAATTCCAAACTCTTTTTCTATAAATACCAACACAACCTCCCACAATACTTCACATAAAACCCATTTATCAGGAATTTACTCTCTATTTACCTCTCTAAATTCCTCCCAATGTGTTCCCAAGATATTTATAAGCTCTTACCAAGCTTCTAGAATCACCCTTTCAAGGTAAGGGATTTTCTTATCTTATTTATTAAAGAAATTTCTTTGTAATATGCCATTTTATTTCCAATTTTTCATGTTGTTGTATGTTTTTAAATATTCTTTTTACATTCCTTATGAATTTATAGTAATTATAGACCAACATTAAAACTTATTAAATCCCTCTATGAATCTTTATGTACACCTATTATGCTGCCAAAATTATCCATACATTTTCCATGCCAAACTTTTGTGTATAAAATACTCATCCTCATTTATAATCACATATATTCACTAAGAAGTACATATACTTAAATAATTAGAAAAATCAATTTATATAACCCACACTCTTTAGTCATGGGAATAAAAGTTTTGAAATGAATTTTTATCTTCTATGATAAAGGTGGCACACAAAAGCATGTGCATGATATGAATGTGGTGTGCTGAAAAATAATTATATAGCCCTATAATACATTGGATAATATTTTCAACTCATTAGATACCATGTATGGTGAATTATAGGTTATCTTAGGTGCCATATGATATGATTTCTTAGTTTTGATCCTTGACGTATTCCTCTGATGTCATGTTTTATATTGTTTCAATATTTTTGTGTTGCCTTGATGTTATACACTTATATCATCTATTGATATTCATTTTTAGGATTATCACTCCTTTAATGTAAACATTATAAACCTCTTGGAACACATGCATTGCTTTTATTATGTTATGTTTTGATTATTATTTTACTAGGCTTTATATCTCACCCATTTCGTATATATTTTCCACAGTTATATCATTATAAGATCAAAGTATTTTAATGAAATGTTATCATGTTTCTAAATAATATTGGTGTATCCCTATTTCAATTTATTTTGATGTGTATATAATTCCACTATGACACTAATCCGACCAATATTTTAAAATTTTATGAAGTGTGATGTTATATAATAAATCCTGAAATAAGGTTTATAAAAGAAATGGGTTTTCATAAGTTCCCAATTATAATGAAAACCTTGAATTACTATGAAAATATTCTTAAAAATATCTCTTATAATCTAAATAACATATATCTGATAGGACATATATGATCTTTGAACATTTGGTTTTAGGGGATTATAAGATATTGAGATTTTCTTAATGAATTTTTCACTATGTAATCCTTAATATAAGAGGTTATAATGAAAGACCCACCAGTAATAATTTCACATAATCTATGTGTTATTAGATATACTTATTTACAAACACATGTATTGTTCCTTATACATTAGATTAAAATTAATGTATATCAGTGATCATGTACTTGGAATATTAATGAAAACCATGAATAAATATTCTCATGGTAAGGTAGTAAAAGAAATATATAATAGGTAAATAGGTTAATGACACAAATATGAAACCTTCTTGATGAGATATTCAGAAAATTGGACTATATTACATAGTAAGTGTCTGTATGAGGTTATTTTTGTCACAAAAAATTAACGTCCTTCACTATGGGTGCCTTGATGTGTTGATATAATCATGTATTGGAATTTAGGATATCTAACATAATAGCACTGAGAAAGATTCAAATGAATTCACAAACAAATTGTATCTATAATATCAGTTAAATTCTATTTGAATATAATAGTATAAATACATATAATTCCAAACTTGTGGCATGATAATTATTTAGGTATTGTTGGTCACATAAATTCAATCACAAGTTATTCAAGTAAAAATATATGTGATTTTAATATTAAATAAATATTATTTTCTAATTAGAAAATAAAGTTGATTTATTTCATTGTTTTTTATTTTGAAAGTAAAAAAACAATTATTTATTTACTTACATGAATTTTAAATAAATATCTATTAACTAGTTAGTGAATATAATATTTATTTATTTGTTGAACAATAAAAAAATATTTATTTATTTAAATAAATATGAATTATTCATGGTTTAAAAAATACCAAAGAGGAAATACCTGATCAATTAAGGTCTTGGATGAAAAATAAATATTTTATTCAATGTAATTTAAATTAATATTTATTTCTTATAAAAACATATTTAAATATATATAAGTTAGTGAATGTCATGGAATATAATAATAATAATATTATTATTATTTGAAATGGGGTTTATTTATATTTTACAATTATATAAAATCCTAAACACAATTATTAATTATCTAATACTAAGTATAATAACCCTTTTATATCATTTTGAGAGATGATGAAAATGATTGTGCATGATAATATTCTCTCTAGAGGATTCTCTCAAAGCTAAAAAACATCTCCAAAATGCTCTAAATATTGAGATAATATCATCCCCCTCCTCCATCTATAGGATTATAGAACTATATATAAGTTTTAAAGAATAAAAGGATAATGGTTATGATCAATGGAGAATAATGAAAGATTTTTGTTTATTTAGTGCTACCAACCAGAGTTCCTATAGTAACATTCCATGATTGGTGGAGAATCTATGGATACCGCAATATTATTTCTGATTTGTATTTTTCACTAAAACGATGGTAAGAAAAGAAGGTCAACATATTTTATAAATGAATGAAAAATTATCAAGCTGATCTAATTATTGATTATAAATTAACTATACATTAAATATAAAAATATACTCTTCTTTAATATGTTGATTTTTCATCCATCTAATTCAATGAATTTTATCTGAATAAACCAATGAAGAAAATTATTGGGAAAGGGATCAACATATTTTTTATTCACCAAAACATTCAATTGGTATAAGAGTGGTCGCATATTAATTTATAATTATTTCTTATTTAATAATTTAACTCTATATTTACTTTTTAATTTTTATTTTCATGATATCATTATTTATTAAAAAGTTAATATAACATGATAAATACATTTTATATGTCCAAGAAGAGGCGAATAAAATATTATGAATTCTAAAATATGTTATCCAAGGGTGTCAACAATTCTAGCAATGATACATAGATTCCTGACATGTAATGTAAAAGTGCATGCCATGTACCCATGGTCAACCACACCAAGATGAGTAACATAAAAGATGACACATCATGTTGGAGAAAAATACATCAAGTCCTTACATTTCACATAATTACTTCTAGTTATAACATGGCTTGAATGGGTTACATGACATGTATCTATTGTACCCAACCTGAAACACCACAGGGCTTGTCCCATTGTAAATCATGGAAATGGTGTTGTTAAAAAATGTTGTTTATAATTAATACACATGTCATGTATTAATTACTAACCAATAAACATATTATATGTGTCATTACACATCATGTAGATAGATTAAACATTGTTTAATATGGAATATCCCATGTGGAATACAAGAAGAGTCTATAGGTGTTATGTTATATTGGCTAGAAACAAAGTAAACAGTGTGTAGCTAGTTGTGCATGATGTGTAACTCATAACCAGGAACACAACTTGCAAACTGAGATAAGAATTTCCTATTATTTAAACATATGGAAGGAATAATTAATTATATAAAAACTAAAATACATTATGTGTTGAAGGATATACACTTTGTGTTATAGTCTTTTCCCACGTATGACATGTTGATTTATTTTTAAAAAGTCCTTTGGAATTAAATATTTAAATTAATTACTTTAAATGATTTTATTGACAAAAATGATGTGTATATACATCATACATTTAGGTTAATTCATGGAAATCACAATAAGTACATGAGGGATTTATTAATTTCTTTCTATTTGGTTATACATTCCATAAAAAATATAAGGTTTGACCCATAGAACAACACATTGTATAAAATCGTGACATTCCATACATGAAATACATTTGGGGTAAGTACGTATTACATGAAAAGGTACATACAAGGAATAAGGCCCATTCCACATGAGTGAAAATACATACTATATAAAGAATAAGGGTTAACACCATATTTCCTCTAGTAAATTTCATTTTTACTAAATTCTAGATGGAATTTAATTCTATCCAGAAGGGTACATGTGATATTCCTTATCATTACACACTATATATTAAATAATTTTAAATTAAAATTAATTTATTAAATTTATTTATAATTATAAAGTATATGAATATCAAGGATTGTTTGAATTGATCATTAACATAAAATAATTATTTTATTAATTTGATAATTTTATCTTAATAAAGATGAAATTGAATTGATTGTTAAATAGTTTAAATTCATATCCATTTCATTCATGGAAGATCATGATCTTTAATGGACTATGTATATGTTTGTTTTCTATTTAATTTCATTCAAAATTTCATTGGTTTAGCGATAAAGTTATTTTTAAACTAAATATAATGATTTTTGTATCATATTCTCCCCCTTGTTATTTAAAAGAATTTATGTCCATGGTTTATTTGTATCAACCCAAACACCTAGTTCCCCTCATATGTGTGTATTGGAATATATAGATTGTGGAAATACTATTTTCTAGAGATATTCTAAGTTTGAACGGAGATTAAATAACCAAATAGATACATTGGCCAGAGATGGAAATTTTCTACTCAATCTGGTCCTCGATCAAGGATGTATACCCTAGGGTTAGGGGTTGGTTTATCTTATTCTCAATAAACTAACCAGTATTTAAAATCTCATCTTCATGCCAAATCTTTATTTTATATTATTGAATTTTTTATTTATTTATTTATGTGATGAAATATATATTTGATAGTAAAATGCAACCACATAAAGTAAATTAATTAACAAACATGCAAAGTGAAAAAATAAGTGGATTGTCTATAAATTGTTTTATTTAACATAGTTAATTAATTATATAAATCGGTATAATACTACGAATAATTTCCACACCTAGACCCAACATCTTCCCACTATTTTACTTATTTATAGGTTTTTTTCAAATTCTTTAAAATTATGGTTTTTTTATTCTAATATTTTTGTTTTTCAGGAGTCTTTTTGTGCATTCTTTAGTTTTTGAATTATTATGTCATGCTGAGACCAAGGGAGTTCACAGCATAATAGTTCATGGGGACCTTATGAATTTTGGTGTTTTGGTAGTTTTCATCCTGAAGGGAGTGTCGTACCCCTAATACAACCCTTGGAAAAATTCATGCGATGTAGTTTGTCTTTATGGAGGGAACCTCACACTAAGATATGGGAGTGTCATGTCGTAAAGCCCTTATTGAGTAAGAGTTCATCACACCATTGAGTTTGGTTAATGTTATTTCATGACCTTAGGAATTTATGTTGGGATCTTCTAGGTTTTAGGGGAGTTGAGTTATGTTGTGATATATAGGTCACATTATGCTGGGTCTATGTATATATTTTAATTATGTGATTTTCAAATAATTTCTTTATCAACTTAAAGACCAAAAACTGAATCCTTATCCCACATTTATCTCAATCATTAATGAGGGGTTTCTGTCTAATCTCTTCTTTATAATCTCTAAATTTTAATCTCCTCCCCCTCAATTCTAAGTGAAATATTTATGCTTTGTTCTCATTTATTCACTCATTTTTCTTTCTAAACCATTTATCCCTCTATTATTTATTATTCACCCTCTACTTGAAGAAATATTGGTTGAACCCTTGTTAAATGTTTCTTTTAAATTCTTATGGTTTTTGATTTCGTGGATGTGTAGAGTGCTCCTTTTCCTTTTTATTTTATTATTTGAATGATTTGGTTCATAAATACATAAACTAGGTTAGTGGTTTCATATAGTTCATTTTTCATGATATATCATATTCCACTAAAGTTTCTTAAACCCATTTTAAAATAATTTATGATTTTTAGAGATTTTAAATTAAATTAAGTTTATTTATTTGATATTAATTCTCTTAAGACTTGAAAAAATAGAGGGGGTTCATTGTATCATTCTTTTACGTTTATGTGACCATGTATTTTTGTAGGTTAAGTGGTTGATAAAATACTCAAGGTGTCTTTATTGAGAAATCTGGTATTTTAAAAGACCTTTCAACACTAAAATGATATTATATGGTTTGTATTTATATTTTAAGGGTTTTTATATTTTGGAATTTATTATTAAAGGAATTATATGAGTTTATATTTTTTTTATATAACATACATTTTATTTAATATAAGATGTTATCTATCATAATTGGGTGTCTTGATTATTAATTTATTTCCTGTAGAATTTGGTTAATTTTTATTTTAATTCCAAAGGTGAATTTAAAATGAACATTAAATTCTAAATGTTTTTAAAAACATATTTCAAATATGTATTTTTTCTAATTACAATCCATTTTTTGTAGTAAGACAATTTAAATTGAATCATTATGGTTTAATTATCAAACAATTATCAAAGTCCCATTTGGTATATTGTATGAAATGTTTTCAAAAAATGAGACACACCCTTTATTTAAAGCCCTTCAAATAATGAATATTTAAAATTATAGAACTTTAACATTAAATGTGTTTATTATTTTATGATTATTATTTGAGAATGGGTATTGTTCTATAAAAAGGGAGTATGGGGTGGGATGAGGTATGATATTATGATGCTCTTATATAAGTTAAGTGGTTCATTTATGATTGATGTATTGTTCAAATTAAACACCACTGACAGGTAACATCATGGCCATTCTAGAAGACTAATTTATAGATTGAGGGATTTTTTCTTTGATATTAATGTTTAGACTCTGACTAATATCCACTATTTTATGATATTACTTGACTATGGAGAGTTTTTCAGGTGTGTCTAGGTTAGATCTAGCTAAAAGATTATTATCTAGGAATTTTATCGATGGGTTAATGGATAGTCCCACTTGAGTATATCTTGGGTCATCTCACTATGAAAATAAAAGTTTCCCATGATGAAATATAATTCACATTATTTTCCTTTATGTTTCACTTTATTTAGGGTTTTTATTCTATATATCATTCTATCATGGTGCGGGGTACCTATTTTTTACACCTTTGAGGTCCTTTTTTTTAAAAAAATATTTTATTATAATTTTTTTTGTGATTGCATAGTCTGTTGAAGGAGATGATTTTATATTTCTAGAAGTTCGTGTTTCATATCACTGAAGTATGGGAGTGGTATGAGGGGTTCATAATGTAAGATAATATGTTCACTAGATTCTAGGAATTCCAGATCATTAGAAATCCAAGTATTCTAATTACCTAAAGTTAAATGGTGTCTATGTTGGTATCATTATTTTCAAGAATTTTATTGGAAATTATAGGAAAATGGAATACTATTACATTACTAGAGTATAATTTTCATTCCTGAGAAAGAATCAGAAGACTGTAATTTTCCAATGCATCACATAGACAACCATGAAAGTCATAGGTTGGTGAAACTATATTTCCAAGTGAGACCCGTTATGTAAACGGGGTGAAACTACATTGATGATGTGTATTTATATTACATGTTATTAATAATCAACATGGAAGAAAATTCAATTGAGATATAATATTTATAATTTAAATGAAATAGATTTTTCAATGTTCTCCCATGGATGTTGGATGAAAATCTAATCCATATAAAATCAGTATTATTTACTTTTTCATTTTACATATATTTTTATGTTTGTTTCTGATTGAGTTTTTTAGTTAGAATCTATGATGGTAGTGATTTATGGTGCTTTCAAGATTTTATATTCAAAAGGTCTTAAATGGAATATTGCTAACATACTACTACATGTAAAGCCATGAAGTAGGGTGATATTCCTATGGATTTAAAAATCTTTCTTCCTATGGTTTAACATCCAGTGAATTTTAAATGATGAAAATATTTGATTTCAACCAAATAATTATAATCAAATCTTGGTTCCATGGTCAAGGGTTACTCACAATAATCACAAGTATATTCATTTTAGTTCCAACCTTTATGTAAATGGAATTAGTTTGTGTTGTCATATCATTATAATGGAATTATATGATGGGAAGTTTAGTTTTGATTGATTCAATGGAATGTAAATTGGTTTTCTGTGATGGATATAAAATATTATCCAATCCAAAAGGATTTTTAAGTAATTTTAAATAATTAAAAAACAATAAAATTTTCCTAATACTTAATAAGAGTGGTTGTATATGAAATATTTTTTTAATATGAATGACATTAGAAAATAATGTTTCTTGTAACTTGTAATTGAAGAAGGTAATTATGGAAGGTATGGTAGTACTAAGACATATATACTAGAAGAGGACTAGATTCAACTTGTTGTTTCTTATGTGTATATTGACCAGTATGATATTATTAGAAGTAAAATTAGTGGATGATCATAATGTCATTAGAAATCATCCCAACATAGTGATGGTAACATTCATAGATGATTATAGTATTATTTTATTTTTTCCTTCTTTTATAAAATCTTGGGATGTGATGGTGACATCAGGGATAAATTCTTATGGTAAATATGGTATGGTGTTTGAAGATGTTGGGGATATGATTCTGAATGAATACATCCATAGGGATAAAGTCCATATATCTTCTATAAATATGTTGATTTCTGATGGAATATGATAATCACCTCATCGAATAAGTCAAAAATAATAATTATATTAATCTAGAGGGAGGTGTTTAGGGAAATCAAATCGACCTAGCCCTATATGTTGGTATTGGGGAAAGAGGGGCCACCTCAATAAATATTTTTCGTATTAGAATACTATTATAAGTATAGATAATGGATGTTTAGATGACATAAATATAATTTTAGGGGAATGTATCACTATGTTTTATTGTGTTAATATTCTTGTGGAATATTGAACTCTATATTTCATGTCATCTTATAATTCAAAAAGATAAAGTGGACACATATAAAAAAAATCTAGGGAATTTTTGTAAAGTGAATCAAAATTATAATCAATCATTATAGAATGTGAGTGGGGAAGATGTTAAGGTACATGTGTGGAATAGAAATTTTCTTGAACTGAAGGTAGTTCCATATATTCTTAATCTTCAGAAGAATCTTTTTTCCATTGTTCATCTAGTTGAAAATGGATTTGGAATGACTTTTTTTAATAGAGTGTGAACGATCACATGGGGTTCTCTTATGATCACTAGGTGTGAAATATAGAACATGATATATTACTAGAAGCACATAAGAAGTAATAGTTTTTAAACTGTCTACTTCTAGAAGCTAAGAGTTTTGTAACTTTTAGTTTGGTCATCTCAGTGAGAATGATATAAATATTCTTGTATACAATGTAATTTTTAAGCTTGAGAATTCAATCATTAGTAGTTTTGAAAGTTTTATAGTTGGAAAGAAATAGAATGTTTCTTTTAATATAATTAAGATAACCCTTAAAAACTAGAAGTTTTTACATGTAAATACTGATGTATATTACTTGACCCAGTTAAATAACATGGAGGGTCATAATAAATTTTGATATATAGGGATGATTCTATGAGGTTTTCATGGGTTTATTTCATGAAGTACAAGTAATATGTGTTTGGAATTTTTATTTCGTGGAACATAATGTTGGAGATGCATGTTTGAAGTAAGATAAGTTTTTTTAAGATTTGAAAATGGTGGAGAGTTCACCAGAAAGAGTTTCTTGAACTATTTCAGACATAGGGGAATTAGCAATGAGAAAACGGTTCAAAAAACACCTTAAAAGGTGGAATAATGTAGTTAATGAACTGGAAATTGACCTAGAAGACAGAGTGAATGAGTATTCACTCTAGAATACCCTATAAATTTTGGGAATAAGTTGTATACATGGATACATACTTAATAAATTTATGATCTTCTTCCATAGTAGGAAAGGATTCACCTATATCATGATAGTCCAAAGAAAAATTGTAACGACATCATCTCTAGATAATTAAGTGTGTTTCATATTTAAATAGATATTACCAATATTCAAATATAATATATATTTATGTATATATTGTAGAAAACCAATTGTTTTCATGCAATATATATCATTACATGAATTATAAATGATACACCATTATCATTTATTATCATCCCATAATAACTCTCATTTATTATAATATTTCTAGAGATAAAATGACTAAGTGTTAAATATATTAGATTCATGAATTGTTCAAGACATAAATTAATGAATTATATATGAATTAATTAAGGTATATGACACCTATTACTATATACATGATCTATATTAACCCAGTTAACATACGATTTTAGTGTGTATGGAACACTTAAATTATTATTTCCAAGTTGTAGGGCCTTATAACACCCTAAGAAAGGAGTAGTGAATCAAGGATTCACATTTTTATTTCAATTATTTGGATATTTTCCCCACATTGGTAGGAACCTGATAAAATTTTCTAATTGAATCCTGAAAATATAGAAAACACCCATATGAAAAAATAGAAACATAACAAAGAAATTTTACTTGGTTCACTACTAAGGCCTAGTCCAAGTATCACACACCGACAGTGTGTCTGTCATACCAGAATCAACTAAGCTTCGATAATAATTATAGATTATAATTTTTTATAAATGGTCACCCAATTCCAGTCCCACTTCCTTCACAAGAATTTTAGGGATAACACACAGCCTCTGTCGGATCACTTCCATTGACTCCCCCTTGCAAAGTTTCAGAGTGTCAACCTTACTCTGTTTACCTACTTGATGTTTTCTTCAATATATTTAGAACATAAGACTTTTTCCATAACTAGAAAGAGATTATTCTTGCACCATAGTCCTCAGTTGATTCCCCTGAAAGTAAAATTAACTAACAATAGAAGATTAAAACCAGTTTCTTGTGAAATTCTTTCATATTCTTAGAACATTTATACTTTCATGAAATAAGAAAATTTCATGAAACTCAATCCTTTTCGCAACACCTCAATTATCACGAATATTTTTTTTATTAAATTCTAACATCCATTAAAAATAATTGTTTTATTAATCTTTCCGGAAAAGAAACAATCTTTTTTTTACACACAACTCATCTTTGCACAACTATTTCTTGAAGCAGAAGAACTAGATATTAGATAAGATTCATTTTAAATATATTTAAGGTACCCACCTATTTACAGAGGTTACTAACCCTTGATTCAATAACCTATCATTCCAACGCCCTCGTTTAAAACTTCCTGGTTCACCAAACGTTAATGTTTTTATGTCCTCTTTTCTGCACAATTCCATCTATACTTCGCAGATTCTTAAAACTATGATTTTTATGCAATATCATGACTTGTGAAAGCACTTTCCATTGGTTATTAACATTACCATTTTGAAATCACCTTTAGTGTGAAATTCTCTTCCTTCACACAACCTCATATCTATTTCATTGAAGCACACAATACTTATTTTTTTCCATAGCTAGTCTTTTGTGGGTTTTGCCTCAGCCAAATTTTGATGTGAGGGTTCAAAATCTGTCCTTTCATGAAACTATAGATTATAACTCTACCCATTTTATCAATTATTATATATGTGTGGAATTATTTCCTTTAAAAACGACTTTCTCCACCCTCCAAATTTTGGACCCCAAGGATTGGAAAAACACTGGAAAACTACAAGACCTTCAAATCTAAATCCACATGAACCATAAGATCACATGGATTGAAAAATACTTGATCAACCCAATGCATATTGAAAACAAACAAAAAATCAAATTTATTTCCTATTGTGAAAACCCATGGTTCCAATAACACTACTCCCTAACCTGATGCACTCTTTTATCTTTATTCTTTTCATATTGAAATAATAGAATAACATAGAGTAAATATGGACCTATCTGATCATCAGATGATTTAGATTATCCCATAGATACCTACAAGATGAGATGATCCTTTTATACTTTTGTGATCTTTATTAAAAACATCAAAACAAGATAAAAAAGGTTTCAGTGTGTCTTTGGTGTTAGGTACACACATATAAATTAGTTCTTTATTTCAATATTTTTTCTATTGTTTCATATTATATTTTACATAATATCCTTAGATAACATTTTTAAATTTATTCCACTTCTTATAAAAATTGTAAATAAATTCTTATAAAAACCTTCACCTATGTCTATGTGGAAGAAATGGATTGAGATGATATTAATGAAAAGACCCACACCTTTTTTATTTTTATGTTAAAGAAACAATAATTTTGTATTTTGACTTTGGGATGATAATAAGAAGAAAATCCTTCAAAGTATAAATGTTCTCTTTAATGAGAGGTTTCTTCAGAAGGAATGAGACTTGGTAATAAAGAAACATGATAAAAAATAATAATATCTAGTACAAGTTAACCTACATGGATGTTTTGGAGGAATAAATATTCTATGAAGTCTAGGTGGTAACAATTCTATACAAATCTCAAAAATTATATAGGAATATTCAGCATATAGCATTAGAAGTTTATATAGTAGACCAATTGTAGATATATGAAAAACATTATGGGATGTTAAAGCATAAGGAAATGAACTGGAATATAATTTTTCTAGAAGTATCGATTCTTTCATGATATAAAGTATAAGTAGAAATGTGAAGTTGTTATAGTATTAGATAACCAGTATAGATTTATGGAGCTTATAATCAATTATTAAATTTAATGGATGGATTAGAACATTAATTATTTAAAGATATTTATGTTTTAGTGATTAATGTGAGGATAAAATATCTTTTATATAAGATTTGGATTCATTATATAAGAATAATATCTTAAATCTATAGTAACATATTCACAGTAAGAAGGAACAAGACAACAAATGGGGTTTCTAGTTAATAGATGAAGATAAAAAAAGTAAGATGTGTAAGGGTGGGTTTGTGGTGAAATGATTCTAATAAATGGAATGCATTGTTTTTTTTTGAAATATTTTTTTCAGTTGTAAAACATAATTGAATAAGTATTTCACTTAGTATTGTTTCAACCAAAGGTCGATATCTAGAATAGATGGATATTAATTTATCTTTACTTCATGGTGATTTAGAGGAATATATATACATAATGAAACCTATTGGTTTCATGGAAAAACAAAATCATGGCATGGTGTGTAAACTCCAAATGATTATTTATAGCTTGAAATAATCACCATGATAGTAGAACTGGAAATTTGATAGATTCAGGGTTAAAATGGCTTTATTCAGAGTAACTCTAACAATGTTTCATACATAAATATTTTTAAGGGTTTATGATGTATTATCATTATCGTTGAATTGGAATATGTTATTTTGGTAGGTCCAAACAACAAATAGATTTATAATATCACAAATTATTTTTCTAGAATCATTGAAATGAATAATCATAGTTAAGCTAAGAAGATATTTCACATTCAAATTAAAAGTGATATGATTTATATATGATTGGTTCTCACCCAAAAAGACTACATCCAAAAAGTCATTTAACATTTCTGGATGACCATATTTTAATCAATTGAAACTCTGCTTACAGATAATTTCAAGTCATTTAAAGATAAATTAGATTAAATGAATGATTATATGAAGCACATGGCTAATGTTTTGTTACTAACATTGGTCATAAGATTAATTTACGTTATGGTTTGTTCTCATATGAATATTAATCATTCATTTATTATCTGATTTTTGGAAAATCTTGAAGAAGAACATTGGGAAAATGTTAAGTGGATTCTCAAATATCTTAGTAGAAAGGAATAATTTTTTTTGTTCTCAATAAACCCTTAAATGGATGAGATAATATTTATTTTAGAGGATATTTTGATACTCAAGAGAGTAATTTTGGTACTTTATTACCATTTAAGCAATGTACATCAGTGGATATCAAGGTTGTAGCCAGTTATTTCTCTCTCATCAACAAAGAAGAATATATAACAATAATAGAATTCGGAATGGAAATAGAGTAGTTTAGGTAAATTATTATATGAATTTTAAGAGGATAAGAAACTGGTACACTTTACTATATTATTAAAAGTCTAATTCACATCGATAAAATTCAATTTTATCATTAAAGAGAAAAACTTATCTACCATAATTACAATTACATCTAAAAGTTATTGGGTGATGAGAAGTCAGAGGTGTAGAATATTTTTGGGGAAAACTGAGTGGATATGTTTAATAAGTTTTTGGACTAAGAAATTATAAGGAAAAATAATTCACTAGTGAGGATAGGTTTAACTAAATAATAAATATTGAGAATAAAGTATTGATCAGAAAGAGGTGGAGGCCACTTTTTTTCTAGGAGGTGAATATTTTTCTAGATCCTTGAAGCATTGTACAAGAGGGATATTGTTGATATTTTAAAGCCATTTAATTTTTTTTTATTTTTAGTTTATTAAAATTTCACGTTAGATCTCACCATAATATAGTAGTGGTTTTAAGACTTAAATAATGAAAGATAGTCATTTCATTAGATTTCCTGGATATCAGACCATTTGAGGTTTAAGAAGCTATATTACCATAAGGGGAATGGTGTCCAAATTGGGATCACAATTTACATGGTGTTAATGAGAAGGTTTAGGCAGAAATAACACTTCTTTAATAATATAATTTAATATTTATGGTTTTTAAGGAAACATGAGATCAGTTGTTAAATAGAACATCAGATGGACCCCCGTGAAAGCTAGTGGTCATTGTAATTTGATGACTGGATGGGACTCTCTATATATAGGGGTGGGACCAATTTTGTTATTATTATTTTGTTTACATGTTCATTGTATCCCAAGTGTCTAAAAATTCACTTGATTTGTAATATTTATATTTCCATAGAAATAAAATTCTATTGTGTTCTCCTATGGAAATAGATAAAAATTTATACCGCATAAAAACTATATTTTTTTACATTCCATTATACCTATTTTTATTTTATTTTGTCTAATTGTGTTTGTTGGGAATACTTTATATAGGTATTTTATTAGGTTTCCTTCAAGATTCTTATGTTTTAGAGCTCTTAGACTGTGATAGTTTGGTATACCACTATGTGGGAAGTTCATAAGTTGGGTGAACTAATTATGGACAAAAAAATTCATATTTTTCTAGTTTAACATCTGGTGGATTTATAATATAACTCCTACCATGTTTAATCCAAACATTATTTATTGGTAAAAAAATTTATTTAAAAAAATTGCTACTTTTTTTCTTTTATTATAGTTATAAAATGGTTTTCTAAAAGTTTTTTTGGTAATAATTTTGTTGATGAAATTTTTTAAAGGGTTTTTAAATGAAAAGAAATGTCAATTATTTAAAATAATTATTAATGTTATTATATTGGGGAATTTTAGAATGTGTAGGTGATAGTTTTATTTAAAATTTTAATATCCCAACTTAAATTATTTTATTATGAAATAGAGTTTATAGGATATTTTGGAAAATAAAATTCATGGGATCATTGGGGAAATCCTAATGGGATGCTAAAATCATAACTCACTTACACAACACGATGATTAAAAATCAAGTGGCTACTTTAGTTTTTCATTTTAATATTGAGGATATCCTTTTTTGGACTCCTTCTCTAGGGTATCTCATAGAGCCGATTTTGATGGTAGTGTCGGATGAAGATCTTTAGGTCATAAGGAGATCATTTATGGTATTTTGAGTTATTATTATTTATATTATAATACTTCTATATACTCGATGTTATCCTGTTTTGTAACTATTTATATCTCATTTAGTTTTTATTTATCTATATTATGATATTATGGATGCAAGATGAATGTCTATTTTGATTTATGTCTTGTTTGGGTTTCTTTTTATTTTAAAATCCTTATTTGATTTTCAACGAAGTTCAATATATAGATGCACCAAGACATGTTTTTTATGGACTCATAAGCATGTTATACATTATTTATTAGGAGAATGTGTTCCTAATAGTTCTCCTTGATTCCCATGAACTAATTTACATCCTTCGGGGATATGGAACACACTTCCTGGCCATTTTAAGGGTCAGCTTGGGGCCCCAGATCTCGTTGTCAGGAAAACTGTACAAATCCAGTCCATATGATTCCAATAATTCCACTGTGGATATCTCATGATTGGAACATGGATAGTCAAACCATACAATATTATATATATCTCTTGAATTTTAGATTTAACTTTCTTCCACTCTCAATTGATTCTATTTGTCGTTATTTAAAATTTAGTGAGTTTTTATGTTTGTTTGATCCTCATTAGTGGGATTTTGATTGATTTTTTGTGTTTTCTTTTAGTTGATATATGAGTTATAAAGGATAATTTCTTAAGAAAAATTTGATTTTATATAACTAATTTGACACAAAATTCATATTTTATGGCTTACTTGAAAAACTACCTCACTTTCATAGAGTATTATACAAAAGTGGGTGGTATTATAATAAAATTGTGTAATCAATTTCAATTGAAAATGTATTTTGGTAAATTTTTTAAATCCCCTCATAGAGAAGCTAAAATTTTAACTTTTAATAAAGTTATAAAAATATTTTTACTTATTCTCATAAATAGGGTAAAAGGTTTTTTAGGGTTGTTTTGTTTTCAAAATATTTAATCCCTTATCAAATAAGATTATTAAATTTTTGCGTTAAATGGCTATTATTTTAAAAAGGATGTTTTAATTATATTTTTTTCTTTTATATTTTTGTTTTTTAAGTTTGCATTTATTAATCAGGTTTGTCTGATTTGGTTTGTAAATAATGTATTAATGGAGTTCATGTAAGATTTTGTTGGTATTATGCCTCCAAAGTAATTATTGAAGGATTATAGGAAGTCTGTATTATTGAATCTTCCATATATTGGCATATCTTAGGGATTAAATAAATTATTTAATATGTAAAATCTAAAAAAACTCAATAAATAGTGGAATATCTGAACTCTATATTTAATGGCAATCAAATTCCTCAAGAGGTTATAGATTGGGGAGATAATGTTGAGTGAATTTTCAACTCGATGGGGACTCTTGAGGACTTGCGAGTGAATTTTTTGTCAGATTTATTTAAAGAGACAATAATGAATAATGGGAATCCCATTGTTACACTATAGTAATAGAATAATATGACATGGTAATTTTATAATTATGCATTAATTCAGTAGAATTTTCATAAAAATCTAAAGGTGGATAAAGTGGTGTAATTAATAAGTCTGCCATATAGTGATTTAACTCTACAAGAGAATATTGAAAGTTATATTTAACATGTTACTTTCTCCCTTAAATTGGTACTCAAGTACTCCTTGAAAGTTCATATATTTATAAAGGTATTTCTTCTTTAAATGTTTTCAAGATGAATTATTTGACCAAGACTCATTCAAGGATGTTTTTTATAAGGTTATGATGGTAGAGTCTATTTGTACGAGTCAACTCGGGAAACATGGTGACCCTATTTCTTTTGGTATTTAAATAATTTTTATATCTAGTGATAAACATAGTTGAGATAAACTTGAGAATAATTAATAGAAATATTTTAGTGTTTATACAATTTTGATATAATTTCAATTAATGAAAAAAATTTCTATTTTATGCTTTTAGTGTTGTTTGTTTGGGTACTCTAAGCCCTTTTATTTGTGAGTTTCAAAGTTTTATCATTGTATTGGATAGTTATGACACCTTTAGAAATTTTTTGAAATTGAATTATCAATAGGGGAAGATATATCAACATAATTCTAGACCAAAATAATATAATGTGGGGGATGTTGAAGCTACATTTCTTTTCATTCTTTTTTTTTCGTTTCCCCAACTCCATTAATCTAAGATTCTATTTTTTGATTATTTGATGCCTCATGCTCCCTTGGATAAATTTTATTTGAATTTTTTTTTATTATGGATGTTTTATTGAAATAATTTATTCTTTATGTAGTATTTAGTTATGGATTTTTGATTTGAGGTAATATCCCAAAGACTATTAGTTTCATTTGACATTCCAACTTAAGTAGAATCCGTATATGGTGAGGAGACCAGCGATAGGCCTCGACCAATTGATCCTTCCCTTGGAATAATTTTTACCTAGGTCTAATTTTAACTCTGTCTCTGGGTTTAGGGTGTCCATTCTATATACATGAAATTGTATTCCCTTAATGTTTCTTCCTTTCTCAGTCAATATCTTAATGTGTTCTATGTAGAGTTGATCATGTGATTCCTTAGGACATAAATGACTTTATCTAGGAAAAAATATTATAGTGGGGAGTATTTTTTCACCCTAACCCTACTTATTCCGATTATTTTTTTTATTTTTTTTGTTATTATTTAAATTCCATCCAATTTAAATTTTTTCCTTCTAGAAACTATATGTATATAGTGATTTTAGTACATTATGTTGTTTTGGAATGTATTGGGTTACATTGTGACCAAGGGTGGTAATGTTATGACAATTCATTGAGACCCTATGAATTTTGGGTCTTGTGGTAGTTCTCACCATGAAGGTAGGGTCACACGGTGAGACAGCCCAAGGAAAAATACTTGTGATAATGTTTGGATTTGGGGATGGCCCCATGCACCATTACTATTCAGTTCTACACCATTAATTCCTTCTATATCAGGCTTTGTAGTGACACTGATGTTGGTTTGTACCATGTTGTGACCCCAATTAGTTATTTCATGGATCAAATTTGTCTCATGGGATGCGAGTTGTGTCATGAAAGGGAGGTTACATAATGATGGGCATATTCCCAGATTTCAATTTTTCCATTTTCCATTATTTCACCTATAGAATTAGAAACCCAAAACATGTTTTTTATTCCCCATTAACTCAAATTATAAGAAAGGGTATGTTATCCAATCTCTTTTTTATTCTCCATTAATATTGATCTTCAACCCTTCAAATCTTAATGAAATATTTAATGTTATAGATCATTTATTCCCTCTTTTCCTTCTATTCCACTTACCCCTTCTTAAATATCCTTCTCCCACTATTTATATCCATTTTGGACAAACATAAGTAAGGGTTTTTTCTAAATTACTGTTTTTTATTTATGGTTGTGTAGTTTTCTCCTTTAGTTTCCTTATTTTCCTCTTTAAAAGATTCATGTCATATATGCTTTACATAAGTAAGAGTTTATGAGTAGTTTCTTTTTATTGAAATACAATTTTTTATCAAATTTCATAAACCTGTTTTCTAATAATGTAAGATTCTTATTGATGTTAAATGAAATTAAAGGGTTTTATTTGAGTTATGGGGACCTAATACATAAAAATGGGATTTTCCTAGTTTTTTGGTTTGATATTTTATTTTTAGTGGGATTTTAAGAGTTTTTTGATTTTTTTTATTTGACTAATATGATATTTGAGCTACGATCTACTATATACTACTATGTTGGTTTTATTTATCAATTTACGGTATGTGGGATTTGGGTTTGGTTGTTCTTCATTTGTAAATGGAACATTTATATGAATTTTAGATTATAAATAGGTCTCAAAATGGATTTCAAATATGTCTTATTTCTATTTTATATCAAAGACCATTTTAAAAGATGATTTAAATTTAATCTTTAGGGTTTCATTATCAAAATATTATCAAAGGCCTATTTGGAAACATGTACAAACTGTTTTAAAAAAATCATATACACCCTTGGTCTAGGCCCTATGAAATCATGTTTATGAAAAATTGTGTAACATATAAATTAAATGTGCTCACTGTTTGATGATTATTAATTTTAAAAGGGGGATGTTTTATAAGAAATGGTCATGGAGATCAAATGTGGTAGATATTATAATGAATTGATATGATTAAAGTGATTAATTTGTGATTGATGTACAATATAAGTTCCTCACCTTCAGTAACTATCTTCTTGAGGATTCTAGATATATAAGTGAGAGACTAAGAGATAGTTAATGTTATAGTAATGATGAGACTCATACTTGTAACCACTATTTCATGATATTCCTTGACTATGGGAAATTCCACAAATGTGGCAAGGTTATATAAAATTGAGTAGTTATTTTCTTGTAATATCATCGCTTGGCTAGTAGATGTTTCCACTTGAATTTTTATTCAATCATCTCATTAAGGCCTTAGTAATTTCCCATGATGATATGTAATTTACGCTATTTTCGTCACTACTTTACTTTATTTAGGTCTTTAAATTCATTTATTATTCCAACATGACACATTTTTCATATTTTTTACACCTTTTGTGTTTTCTTAAAAATGTATCTTTTTTTCTAGTATTTATTCACTAAAATAGAGTATTTATTTTAAAAAATTGGTTACATTTTTGTCTTTATTATATTATTATAAAGTTGGTTTATAAGGGGTTTTTGAAAGAGTTTTTTTAAATAAAGTGTTCAAAATATTTCCAAATGAAAAGAAAAGTCTATTTTTTAAAAGAATTTTTTAAGAAAATAAAACATGGATTTCAAGAATGTGTGTGTGATAGTTTTATTAAATATTTCAAAACCATATTTTTATGTATTATATGTAAAAATTTAGTTTATTGGATGATTTGAAAAAATAAATAAATATAATCTTTAGTGAAATAATTATTTGTTGTTTTTCTAACCCAATGCTTGTACCAATTAGTATTGTAGACCGAGTGAATTTTTCATGTTCTCTTTAAAGCATCAGGATCCCCATTTTGCTGACTCCTTCTCCTAGGTCACCCATAGAGTGAGTTTTTATGGTAGTGTCGAATGGTGACCTTGGGGTTAGAAGGATATCATATATAGTATTTCAGGTTCCCCTTGTTGATTTTTGACCACTCCTTTATCAGAAATACAAACCAATTTTAGATCATGTTTAGAAATGATTTGTCTCTTTTATGTTATATAGGAGGTGAGATGACTGTTTATTTTGACTTATGCCTTGTTTAGATTAATTTTTTTTAAAAAATTATTATATTATCTTCATAGAGGCCCAATAAATTTATGAACCATGGAGTATATCTGAAGTGGAATCCTATTTATTATATTTATTATTTATTTAAAATATTCACAATAGTGTTTCTTTGATGCTAAAGAACTAGTTGGAAGCATATGGGGATTTTGAATTCCCTTTAGGTCATTTTAGAAGATAGCTCAAGGACTCGAATTCAGAGAAGCCTAAGTGGGTTCATAATAATAATGTAAAACATAAAATAAATAATATTTATGAATAAATATGAAAAAATACTTAAGAAAAAATTAATTCAAAAAAACATATCATTACATGAATTAGATTTCAATAACTAATCAAAGTAATTTTCTGTCCATGTTCAGGATGATTTCATTCATTAGGGGTTATAAAAATTGTCACAGGTTGATTTAATCAAGTTAGAATCAAGGTTTGATTACCTCCATAAGAAATAGTACAACATGGAGTAAATTATTAAACAAATAATAGTCAGTGATTTTAGGATTGAAGATTCCACTCAATGAATTAAATAATTTTGAGTTAATGTAGTTGTTTAGGCCACCTAGAATGATACCTGAAAGTACTTTTATAATTCGTATGTATGTGTTAAATAAAGAGAAATATATATCTTTTCCACTAGAATATATATAGGATAGGGTATTCTGAGTCTAGTGGTTAGGGATATTGGGATTTGAAAAAATAGTATGAGAATAATAAAATAGAATATATTACAATACAATTTGTAGTCTCTGTAAAGTAATAAAATTTTATTTTATTTATTATATGAAATGGGAAGTGATACCATGAGAACATTGCAACCATTTTCAAAAAAATACAATTTCCACATCCAAACTAATTTCTAAGAGTGTATAATCATTAATAAACTACACTAATTCTAAAAAAATTATATTTCATCCTAGAATCAACTATTAATAATAAGACACGTAAATAAGGGGTTGAAGGTGAGAAGGATTCCTATATGAGATATGTTATGTGTGCTTCAGTTTTCTATTACATCATGCTATCATCTATGTTTGAAGAGTAGGATATCCAACATAAGCACATGGATTTAGACCCCAGGATATCTTATCTTCTATCCCTTGATAAGGATAAAGAGAGATGGGCTTAAGATAAATGGATTTTCACTATATTATACAAGTGAAAACTAGAAGAAATGCATTAATCATATGATCTTAAATTCATGGTGATGAAATACATCAATCAGTTATAAAATTTAGGCTTCAATATGGATAATAAATTATCTATTAATCTTATATTATGATGCTTACCTCCTAGATTATTCATATTCCTCAAGAATTATTGGGAAAAAAATATAGGTAAGATACTCATGAATCTATTAACTATGCATTTATATGAATATAAATAATTTTGGGACTATGTTTACTCATCAATTTTAGTTAACAAAGAGAAAGGAAATGTTGAAAATCCCATGAATGACTCAAATTAAATAGTTAACTTACTATTACCTTCAAATGTATTAATCATTCTGAGGGGGATAAATGAATATGAGGAAATGTTTTCTCATATATCTAGAAGGGTCACTAGAATTGGAATTTTAATGTATTAAAAAACATAAAGTGAAAACTTTTTTGGGTATATTCAACATTACATGTGGTAATTTTCTTTCACTTATAGGGTATTAAATAACATTCTATATTCAAATATAAGATCTAATAAATTTTAGAAACATTAGATGAATTATTGATAACTTTATAGAAAGTTGAGAAAGAGTGATTCGTATATCAAGAAATGGAGGCACACTTCTACATATTTCTCAACGGATTAATTATAATTAAAATAATATTTGTATTTAGTATTATGAAAACATTTATCTCAATATATAGATAGACACAATGACACAATATTTAATTTTTTAAATTATTGTAATAATAATTGAATCATGTATATCAAAAGACAATAAAGAATGTTGGATATAAAATGTAAGACTCATATTCGATCTAGAAAGATAATTCTTAGTCAAGTAAAACTAAATTTTACTATCAAGTATATTCCTATATAAATTTTTAGACTCTTTGAATACATATATATAAGGTATTAATTTATATATTAACTTATTATTCATTAAAAAATACCTTTAGAAATAACCATTATCTACATGGATCTTAGAGTTAGTTTAGTTAGATCACGTGAACTTTTCTAAAAAAAAGTTAGTGGTAAATTTATATACATCATTAAATAAATTTAAAATATTTTATAAAAGATAAATATAAGAAATAAACAGAATTATTAAAAGATATAGGATCCTATGGGTGGTATTGTTGAATAATATCTTAATAAGAATTCATTAATCAATAAAATATTTTGGGGAGCTACTCCAGATTACAAATTTCATCATTAACATCATAGTCATGATAATAATATAAAGAGTTTCACTAAGGAGTCCAATATATATTAAAAGTATAATATATATATATATATATATTTGGAAAATAATAGAGAAATATCTAACCATATGCCAACTATATTTACTAGTGGATATTATTTCATTCGAAGTATGTGGAAAATCCATTATGTCACAACCTAAGGTGTTTGATGAGAACTATTTTTAAAATCTAGGTTTAACTATAAAATTAAATTAAGGAAAAAATAATTTTTATTTAAGATAACTATCTTATAACTAATAATAATATTTATTTCCATAAATAGAAAGTTATTAGCCCAGACTAACTATGTTTCTATCTAAGAGAAGTACATCTCTTATGAGTTAGTAGGAAGAGGATATACTTCATTGAAGAATATGATCCATTTACACATGACTTTTAATGAGAAATAGGGACTCTATTATACAGGATGGGAGGAGTTTTTTTATAGTAACATACTATGTAGAAAAGTTAAACCAAATATGGGGTTTCATATTAACCAAGATTAGTGATTTTTTATTCGATAAGAGTATTAAATCCAACAAGGATATAGTAAAAAACCTTCAATGGTTGGAAAGTTCATATGAATTCATAGATGGATTCTATGTACCAAAATTCATTTCCATATTTTGGTTGTTTTTATAGTTGATATAAATTCATTGGTGGTTATTTAAGAAAAACTAGACACATTTTGTATGAGTCGATAACAATAAATCTTGACTGATTATTAAAGGTTTAAGTGATATCTGGACATAGTCTATAAAAAACATTATAGAAGGAATCATGCCAAAATACATTAGAATTATACTTACCATAAAAACCTTCTAAATTAAATATTATATGTAATTTTATTTCAATGTTACCTTACTTGGAGTAATCCTTATAGAAGATATTCATACGACGTGACCAGAAGGGTTGTCGATACCAAATAAATTCTACAGGGACTGAAAGTTGTACAGATCTATTATGGAATAAAGAAAGGATCATGATACTATAATATTAATTCTAATACATCCACCAATTTGTTTGGTTATATTAATAATGAAAATTTGTTAGGTTTATAAAAGATGTTAATGGGAGTGATAATATTTTCATGGAAAATTTATTCCTAACATATGGAAAATGAATATCAATTCTTATAGTTTTAAGGCTAAATAAAATAATTTCTCTATTATTTAATTATAAAATCAACTCAAATCCTATTGAAATAGATCTAAAAACATACATACAGTGTGTTTCATACATCTAGTAATAGTATATTCTTTGAAAAGGTAATGAAAAATATAAGATTGAATAATTTAAGACCAAATTGTTACCTTTTTCACAGGGAATAAAATCTCCCCCAATTGATGTGTGAAAAATTAAGACAAAGTTCTTTTGGTAAATATAAGTACGTATTCCAAAGAGTAACTTGGATTATACATCACATTCCATGATATATGAAATTCCTAATATGATCAGTATGGACACCTGAGAGGGGGGTGAAGTGATTCATATTTTTACCAAATTACAAATTCTCTTGAATTCTTTTAGACCCATTATAATTTAACATCTATTATGAATTAGTAAACATAGATCTATTTTAGATTAACTAATAAATCTTCAACCACATAATTGTAAGTAAAAAATAAAAGGAATGTTGATTTTTTCTAAGTTTTAGTTCAAAGACCTAATCCTTGGTATAATTAGATATTAAACCCAATCATGGATTCTCCACTATAATAAAATTTTCTCTATAATGGTTGGTTCTTCCCACACCTCCATAGTGTCTCACCATACATATACATGCTTAATTATTATAGGAAATCCAAAAACAGATCCTTACTGTGACTAGATAGTTTCATTATGATCTCCTTACACACCCTAAGTCATATAGTTTCTATAAATTCTCACTATGTATATGAATGTAATTATTTCATCTTCTCTTTGGAATTTGATTACCATATCCATAGATAATGATTTTTCTTCAACAAGATATATCTATATCCTCCCACATAAAATATGTTAATGGGAGTAATAAGAAACATGCACAAAACTTTGGTCCCACCTCAACTTTTTCTTCTTTTTTCATCATTGGATTGCAGATTTGAATGTAAAATTCTCACTGGTTTCTTATTATTCCTTGACATTCTATTCCAAATTTATATTAAACAAAAAAAATTATCAGATACTCCTTATTTACCTTTTAATTTTCAAGTTGTTTTTCTTAATATAATCTCTCACCATTCCATGACTAAACAAAAATTTTCTGTCCATTATTTTTTTCATATGTAGGTCACCTGAAACATATTTATTATATTTTAGAATATATCTAATCTTAAAAAAACTCATTTCCCTCAATAACAATAACCTTTTTTCATACACAAGAGTGCACCCATAATCTCAATTTTCAATTTCCCTCATCATTGGTAGTCTTCTGTATATTTCTAGTAATACCCTTTATTTTTATCTTCTATCATTTTGATCTCATTTCTCCCAAATGAATGTAGTATTAAAGATTCTTTCAATAGGATCAACTTCTTAATCTATAATTCTCTTTTTATTCTAGCTTCTAATGTAAAGAACTGATCCATGCTGAAATACTCAAAAAAGTATTAGTATTTTATTTCAATCACTCATTTACAAAGATACAACTCATAAAACATTGTCTCATTATGGATTGTATTTTCATTCTTATATTTACTTCATTGAAGCACAACTCGAGAATCATTTTATTTTTCTTTCATTTTGATCATTAAATTATTATTTTAAAATAATTTTATGTTAAAATAATATGTCAATAAAAATTTGATCTTTTATCTCATCTTATTCAAGCCACCATGAGCACCATCGTAACATGTTTCAACTTAACATTTCTTATTGGTGGAATTATTCCATGAAATTCTCAGTGAAATGAATTTCTCTATGACCTCCTTCCCATTTCCAATCAAATATAATAATAATTTATTCCTTAATTTAGTACGATGACAAAAAACAACTATATTTACCCCCAAAAATGTTCTCAATTTAATTTTGTAGCTCTTTTTGGTGTGGTCACCATTTCTTCAATGTGGATCATCTTAGAATCCAAATAATTCATCAACGTAAATTCCAAACTCAATAGCTTTAATTGTAATGTTATTTTATTTATTATCAAATTTTGACCCATTAAGAATAAGTTAGTCATCATATTGATTTTTTCTTCTCCGTAATTTAATTCTATAAAACATTGTTTTTCCAAATTTAGGCCTTAGGGGATACTTCATAAATTCTACAAAGCAAAACATTGTTCAAGGAAAAAAATATCATATGGTATTAAGATAACTTACAATCTTATCCTTTATGAAAATTTGAAAAAATAAAATACCATAATGGATATGAAATATCATACACACATCGAAAAATTGTATTGGATGGCCTTTTCAGAAATACAATAAACTCAAATATCATTAAAGATATAAAATATCCCTTGTCCTTAAAAAATAATACTAGCTACACCATTGTTTAAATGATAAAAATTAAAACATGATGCATGGTCTAGAAAATTAATACAATGATGAAAATTTCATACAGAAGTTGGGTAATTTACTTTTCTAATTATCCTCTCTCAACTGTGTAGGTGATTTAAATTATGATATGACCCTCATAAGATACTTTTGTTATCTAAATATCATCAATGTAGCTAAATTTTCTTATACAGTGAAAAATCTCATACACATAGACTAAATTCCTTTGTTAATATTAATATTATTGAAGTTTTTTATACCAAATGGTAATTATTCTAGATGGCCTCAACTTTCTTATGCATTAGGATGATTTCTTATATCATTTTTTAACATCATCTCCAAAGACATAATTACACTAATTTATTCGAATGACTTACAAAATTCATCAAAACTAATATGGGACTTCTCAATAAACTCAAATCACATTAGAACCTCTTAAAATGATTATTTAAATTAATAAGATAATACCAAAGCCTATTATAGATTATTCCAAAGGCTTATATTATATGAAATACTCAAGATAGAGAATATCCAAAAACTCGTCTATAATTCAAACATCATACTTGTTTTCAATCTCATAAAACCTTCATCCAAATGTTCATTAACATTTATTTTAGAAATCAATAATAGTAACACACAAGGATAGATTCCATACAACATTGAGTCATATTTTCTTAAACCAAAAACATTTCTTAAATATCCCCACGTATCCAGCAGCACTCTAACTTCTTTATTATCATATAGACGTCACTAGAACACATCCTTCAGTATGCATCATTATTTATCATTAATATCAAAAAATTCATTTTTTTTAATTTCATATAAACTACATTGAATCTGCCTAGTCGTGTTCTTCAATAATAAGCAACCTTCTTTTCCCAATAAAGTATCTATAGCCTCAATTAATTTCTCTAGTGGATAATTATATTCACCATCCCACTTCCCCAAGAGTACATTGACTTACAGAATATATATTGACAACAAATACAACAATAGAATCACATAATTCATAAAGGTACTTAAATATCCCCATATAGATTTATTATCAAGACCAATTTAACTCCTCTTATTAATGTTTCTATTCTTCCACTTTTTTATAATAAATAAAAACTGGAAAACATTCTCAAGCTAAATTTAGGGAAACATGAGAGGGAAAAAAATTTGTCCCCTTATCTAAATATATCTTCTTCTCCCCATTAATCGTCCACTATATTTAGAGAATTATGCACTACATATTTCTAAGAAATGAGCCTTATGTAAGTTATATCTTATCTTACATGAGGTAACTAGGTGTCGGAAATAAGGGTGAGTTTAAAAAAGCATCAAATTTTTCCATACACATTTCATTTTGTGATACTAAATCTAATTTCTTCATAAATGGAATATAAAGTCATATTTGGAAAGATAATTAGAAATATAGACTCAACATAAAAAATATATTCAAGTGCAAGTTGTTTTAATTACTCATATTATTTTATAATCACTCCTCAATAATTATTAGAGTAATAAAAAACCATAAAGAGATAGGAGTGTGAGTATTATACGTCAAACTTTATCATTTTATAGGTCTATTCATATTCTATTTTTTCTGAAAAGAAATAATATATAGATTTATTTATTACATCTATATATCCCCCTAAAGAGATACAATTCATAATAAAACTGAATGGTTAATTTATTCTAGTAATATGATCCAACCAGTTATGATTCTAATTGAAAAAACAGATAACAATTGAAAATAAATACCATCTAAAATGTCAATTCACCTAGATGGACTATCTTCTATCTAACGTTGGCTTTAATTCAATCTTTAAATACCAAACACCAAGGTATGATAATAATATGATACATCTACTAATCCTTAGTTATAAAAATGATGATAATTATTTTTGAACCTTGTACCACTTTTCATTATAGATTCATAGTGTATATTATTTTTAAAACATTATTCCCTATTCACATTCCAAATCTAAACTTATGCAGCGTGGTTTCCTTTTTATATTAAATATCTTCCTTAGATATAATGGGATTCTTTTCTATTATAATAGAGATATTACACTCTTTTCATATTTTTATATATTATTTTCCCTTTAAATTTAATAAAACCATATGATCAAACACACTTTAGGAATATAATATTGTTGGATAAATTGTATGGACTACCTCATTTTAGAAATATATTATAAACTTGAAACCATTGGTGGATTGATTTTTTTCATTAATAAGTTCCTTTTGACCAAGAACCCATGTCAAGTACTTATTTTTAAATTGGATTGATTTTTTTCCTTCCACACACATCTTTAATGAGTATCCAATATTAAGAAACCTATAAAACTCATTATCCTTGATCACTTTCACCAAGACAATATTTGTGTGTGTCTCCTTGATTGAGTTCCTATTTTTTTAAATTCATCCTTCTAGATTTAATTTCAATGTATTTCATACACAATTACATGGTTCGGACCCTCTTACTATAGCTTAAGAATCTTCTTCTATCTAGTGTGACATATTTATTATTCTTCACCATTGAATTCAGGGGAGTATCACTCTTAGAATCTTTTATCACCTGATTACTTCTAAAGGAAGATGTTTATGTATCTCTTTGGGTCTTCAAATTTTATGGATTCAAATTCAAATCAATATATGAGTTATTAATTGTTGACTTATGCCACAAATAATTATATGTGTGGCAATAAATTTTAGAATAATAAAATGATCACTCAAGATGATCATATATGTTGTTACTAGGCATATATTTCTATATATGTGTTCAGATTATATATATTAGGTTTTCCCTTTATTAATATAATACCCCCCATTTCTCTAGGAATTATTTTAAAAGAATATATTGAAATTTTTTACCAACTATATGTGTACATATACCCTAAACTCTAGAAACACTAAAAGTGGACCAAAAATCATTGTCTCTTGTTTGTAATCTCAATTTGTATTGTTTTTTAGAATATTTTTTTAGAATATTTTATCATTATTTTTTCCTCCAACTTAAGAAAAAACCTTCATAAACACGTTCATATCTACCTTCTATATTTTTTCAGGATTCTTAGAATTTTTCTTCACCAAAAGGTGGATAAAATTTTAATTTTTTTAATAATGTTTTTCACAATAGATTTAGTGAATGGGACTATTTTAAGACTTTGGGACATATAAATCCAGTCACTTAAGGATGATTCTTCCCAAATACTTCTCAAGATCCCATTAACACTAACATGAATCCCTTTTTTGGGAAAAATAATCCCTAAATATTAAATGGAACCACTCTTCTTTTTTGATCTTTGAGAAGGTACAGCGTGAACTGATTATAAATATTTTGGTTTTATCTCCTTCTCAACACACTTCAGGTTCAGGTTTATATTTTTATATTCTATTGATATCAAACTTAATTATCCATTAACATTTATCATCCAATCGTGTCCATCGTGCATCTTACTTATATCTTAAGTTAATTATCAATTAATTTCATTTTCATGGCTTTTAATTTTAGATGTGTGTCATGGATATTAACTATGAATTTAAGAAGTTTTTCAATACATGTAATACCTCATTAAATATATCCTTAAACACTTCCTTCTCAGTAATTATTCTTTTTTCAATTTTGTATCAATTATATACATGTTATTATTGAAAATTGAGGTTTTTTCTCCCTTATAATTCCATGGTTTTCATTGGGTGTTGAATATTCTAACATGTTTATCCAATACATTCTCCGTAGAATATTATTATTCATATA
Organism: Viscum album; assembly: GCA_963277665.1. Lineage (NCBI taxonomy): Eukaryota > Viridiplantae > Streptophyta > Magnoliopsida > Santalales > Viscaceae > Viscum > Viscum album. Next base: position 1,102,869,020 of record OY728157.1, read on the forward strand.
ACTATGATCCTTTATTATATTGTTCATTGATAAAATTGAGTATATAATAAACAACATCATTAGAAACATTTTCCGTATAATATTTTAAATGGGAGTAAAATACAATCACTATTTTAATCTCTTCATGTTATCCATATCATGAACTTCACTCATAAAAAATATCATTATCAAAATATTCAATATATAATCACTTAAAAAATTATTCAAATTTAAGAAATGGTTGATCCCTTTCCTTCTTCATATTTTTACGTAATTTATTTTCTTATTTTTTCCACTATGTTAACTGAAACTTATATTTCAAATTAAATAAGACGAGAGAGAGAGAGATAGAGTTCTTAATATAACATTATTGTTCAAAATTATCAAATCTTCACTTCATTAGTCTAAATTTAATTCAATGGTTATTTAAAAATAGATCCAATTAGAGGTATCCTTTTCTCTAATACGAATTTAGATGTCCAATATGATTAGTCTAGATATATTAGAAGGGGTGGATTAAGTTTTTCCTATTTTTACCAAATTCTAAATTATACTATAAAATTTTAACAATTTATAATTTCACCCATATTATAGATTATTACATAAGTAAATATTTTAGTTTAGCTAAGAAATCATGAACCACATGCATGAAAGTAAAGAAAATAAAAGGAAAACAATATTTTTAGAAGTTTTAGTTCTAAGAACTCCTTCTTTATATCATTGGTTATTCTCCAAATTTGAGTATTCTCCACTATAATCAAATATTGATTATAAAGGATTTTGCTTCACACACCAACAAAAAATCTCACCATCCATACACATTCTTACGTATCATAGGACATACACAAATATATTCTTACAATAGTTATAGAATCTCCCTCTTACCACCCTATATACCTTGAGTCTTATAGTCTATATGTCTCCACAATAAATGTATAAAATTATTACTTTTAGATCCACTTTGGAAATCAATTGCCATGTCTACACGGGATTCTTCTACTCTAACAAGATAGATCTACTTCATATCACATAAGATCCATCAAAACCACTGGTATTCAAGAGCACTTAGAAACACATTAATTATTTAAGCTCAGTAAGATAACTATCCAATAGAAACTAATTTCATTTATTTATAATTGATCTATAACTAAACATCTAGACACTACTTGATAAGAAACATGCCTAATACATCGTCCTCTCATCAAATTCTTCTAAATTATCATACAAGTCTATAAAAACAATAATTTCAAGCATCTTTAGTTTCATTATGCCTTAATACCCAATAAGTATTTTCAAAATGATGTGTTGGATCCTCCATTTTTACCATTGAGATTTCTATTTCCTTCTTCTAAGATTAATCTTTGGTTGTATCATTAACGTTATACACTTCTCTCACTTTTATTTTCTTTTTATATATAGGTCAATTCAAACATATTTCTTATATTTTAGAATATTGAAAATCCTCCTCAAATTTAGTACCCATGAATCAACCACCTTGTTCAAATGTGGGATAACACCCACTTTCTCAATTTCTCATTCGCCTCATCAATGGTTGTCTCTTATACATTTATAGGTGCATCATTACTCTTTTTGTTCTATTTTTTTCATCTCATCTCTCTCAACTGAATATAGTCTTCAGGACTCTTCCATACAACATTAGTATCTCATCTCGACTTCTCATCTTATTCTATATTATGGGAAAAAAAATAAAAGATCCATGATGAAATACACAAAATCTCAGCAACATTTTTATTTTAATCAATTAATAACATAGTTGCCTCTCAAAAAACTCAATATTATCATGAATAAGATTTTATTTTTGATATATACAACATTGAATAATATCTTGATAACCATAAGATTATTCATTCATTTTCATAATTATATTTTTATTTTAAAATAATATAATTTTAAAATCATGTATTGATAGAATAGTGATTTTCATCTCATCAAATTTGAGACACCATGGCCACAACAAAAATATATCTCAACTCACCATTTCTCATAAGTGGATTTATTTAATGAACCAAAAATTGAAAAAATTGGCCCCATGGCCTCCTAAAAATTTAAACTCAAATCATAAAACATTATATTTCTGACTCCACTAAGGTGATAAAAATTCCAACTGATAAAGCACCATGATGTAGTCCTAACTTCGTTTCATTTCTTCTTATAGTGTGAACTCTATTTATTAAATTTCAATATTCATATACTCTAGATACTTCCACAACTAGAACTTCTAACTCAATAGATTGAATCATAATATTATTTGAGTTATTATGATATTTGGATTAATGAATAATATAGTATGAATCATCAAAGTTTTTATAATTTACAATTTAATTCTAAAAATTAGTTTTTTCAAAAACTATGCTCTGTATGATATTTTAAAAAATTCTAGAGATTAAAACATCTTTTTAGGCACAAATATTGCATGAGATTAAAATATATTATGGGATAATACATTATAAAAATATAAAAAACTCAAAAATCATAAAAGGTAAAAAATATCATAAGTGATTCAAATTTTCATATGATCACGTCATTTTATGAAATTTGGAAAGTTAAAATATCGTACAAGATTTTAAATATCATATGTTATTCAAAAATTCAAATATGATCAACCTTTTCTGAAATAAGAAAAAATAACATATCACATGTTGTCTCCAAAATTTATATATGGATGAAAATTTCTTATGTGTGTATGATAATTTACTTTGTTAATTTTCCAATATCTTTTTCATAGGTGAATTGACTTACACAGTGGCCCATGTAGGATAATTTAATTAGTTAAATATCATCCATATTGATTATTTTTCTTAAGCGGTGAAAAATATTATAGGTGTAGGAGGACTTCCATTGAAAATATTATCTTATTGAAAATTATTGTGACATATGATAATTCTTCTACACGAATTAATATCTCTTGCATGAATAGGATAATTTCTTTTATCATTTATCAACTTCATCTCTAGATACACAAATTAAATAATTTAATCAAATAAATTTTGAACTTCTTAAAATACACTAAAATACTTCTCAATCAACTCAAATAACTTTATAACCACTTAAAATGATTGTTGAAATTATTAAGATAATTCATAAACCCTTTATAATATTTTTCAAAGGCTTTAAGTATATAAAATATTGAACATATAGTATCTTAAATAACTCTTATTCACTTCAAAATTAATCCTTATTTTCAATTACATCATGATATAATTTACATGTTGATAAATATATATTTTAATAGTTAATAATGGTAACAGACTTGGATGGCTTCCTCATAACTATAGTTATCCTTTCTTATATGAATCACATGTCCTCAATCATTATATTTAGGCAAATTCACTCTATATTTGTTAATCAGTTGATGAAAGCACTGGAACACATCCTTCCAAACCTGTAATTGTTTATCACGAAGATTAGCACATTAAATAATCTAATTTATGGGAATTCTATATTGATTGTTTTCAGCAATGTTCTTCAAGAAATAATATTCTTTAATTTCCCAATAAAATATGAGCTACCTCACTTCATGCATTAGATGGATAGTTTTATTCATCACCTAACTTATCCAAGAATACATTGATTTACATGTTACACATTAACAACAAATACAATAATAGAAATCACACAATCCTCAATATCACTTGAATAGGTACTTAGTTTTGATATTGCATGTTCATAAAGCGTAGAGAGAAAATATGAAACAATACATAGGGAACAGTAAAGGGTTGTAGTTAATACTATATAATGGTACTTGAGAAAGAAAATATATTTCAGTTCCTAAAATTTAGAGAAGTCAAAATACTAGTTTTCAAATGGATACAAAACTATATTTTCTTTAGACTAGTTTGATTAGTATCATAGTAAGGATATGGTAATATAAAAGGAAAACATATAAAAACTAGTGGTTTATATTTATATATATGTCGAGTATGTTGTGTCTTTTGATAAATCTTAAACAGTGATTTGGTAATATATTTTTCTTGTATATTATTTTATATAAGATGTCAAGTATTTGAAAAGGTTAAAAATTGATATATACTCAGTGAAATCACCTATTGAGGTATTTTATCAAAGGGGGAGTTTAAATAAGAAGAACAACCACCATTACATGGAAATCCCCATAACTATATACATAAACTGTAGAATCATACACAACATGTAAGACCTATCTAGTATGTTAAACGTTAGCTCAAATGTATGTGGAAGTGTATTGGAGTTTTTTACCTTAAAGAAACAAACTTTTTACTATCAATTACTAGAATTTTCCAATAATTGAATATCAATAAACATATTATGCATTAATAGTATTATTTCATTCAATACTATTTTGATAAATTTTTAGGAGTATATGTCACATGAAAAGGATAAAATAGTTATCCACTATAATTTGAACCCTAAAGTGATGTAAATATACTCTTAAACATATTACCTATGGTCTGGAAGATAGTTTTCTATAGAACACAAAGGAATTTTTAATATTAGATATTGGAAGATCATAATACATTTATGCTTCTTCTCGTGAATTTCATACATGGAAATCACTAAGAATGAAGATTATGAGTGCATACCAATTAATAAAAATTATACTTATTATATATACAATTGTACATTACTATCTATTTTTATGTCTATTTGTCCTTAGAATTGTTATTATTATTAGTTTATGTCATTAATCACGTACTTTGATTTATTAATGAAAATCGTGATAACATAGTCTTGTATATAGGTATTATACATTGGGTGCAACAAAAGTGATATATATTAAGGAATATGTTCAGTAAGTATTTATCCATTCTAAATTAAGAAAGTTGATATTTCTGAACCTTTGATTGAAATGGAATTATATCATTAAATCCATAGCCATGGTGATTCATCAACTCATTCATTTTTATTACTCAAAAAAGATATATCATCAATATAGGATGAAGTTACAAGTATGTAACCAACATGATGAGATATCAAGACAAATGGATTATATTGAAAAATAATCATATGTATGTGGTTTTTCTACTTCAACATTAATTTATTTCTCTGTTGTTACCTTGATGTTTTGCTATAAATTAATCTTGTACTTTAAGATATCTCACCTATAGCCACTAGAAAAAGGATAATAAGGCCACACACTAATGGTATGTAATCTTAATTAAATTCTATTTGAATTGAACATATTTAATAAATATTAGACCCGAGTTGTTCTTTAATAATTATTTGAGTATTTTTTATTACATAAATACAATCACTATTTATTAGTGTAAGAAAATATCTGAGTTTAATATTAAATAAATATTATTTTCCTATTTAAAAATATATAATATGAATTTATCTTATTTTTATTATTAAGGTAACAAAATATTATTTATTTAGTTATGTGAATGTTAAATAAATATTTATTCACAAATGAGTGAATAAATATACACTTATTAAATGTATAATATAAATGATATTCAATTTTTAGGATAAATATTAATTATTTAGGGATATAAATTTTTTTAGGAGGAATGATTCTCTAAATTAATGGCCTATATGAAAATGATATACTTCATTTAATATCATTTAAATAAATATTGGATTATTTATTAGAAAATTATATTTGAACATCTATTGGTCAGATCATATCATGGAATATAATAATCCTATAATCTTTATTACATGACAAGGGGTTAATTTATAGTTAACAATTAGATAAGGTCCTTTTGAAATTATTAATTCTCTAACCCTAAGTATATAAACCCAATTATATCATTTTGAGAGGTGTTGAAATTCTTTGTGAAAAACGATATTCTCTTAAGATTATTCTATTAAGAATTATATAACTTATCAAAAACTCTCCCATTAAGGATATAAGATCATCCTCCTCCTCTCTCTCTCTCTATAGGTTAAGGGAATAAGAGAGAGTCTTTCAAGACTGAATAGATCCTTGTTGTTATTAATGGAGACACAAGAATGACATTTAGTTCTACCATTCTAGAACCTATAGTTTATACAATGATGTAATGAGATTCATGGAGAATGTGTCGCTATTTATAAAGTAATTATGCCTTGGATTTTTCATTAAAAGGATGTGGTGATAATAAGGTTAACTAAATTATTCAATGAATTAATTCTTATCAATCCAAGGTAATTATTTCCTATGAATTAATTATAAATTATATGTGACATATATATGTTACTAACTAAAACATATTTATAAGATAAATATGACATAATATGTTGTACCCAACATAATCTAGATTAATTGAACATATCCTCACCTCACATGTGGAGTTCATACATCTACCACATACATTATTAGAAGTTTCATTCAATTAATAGTCCATTTGGAGTTGATTAACTATATCATTCATGTCCATTTAATATTTTCAATAGATTCATCTAATGGGAAGTAAACATATTTCGATATGATGAATAAGGAAAAAAATTCATTAAATGAAACTTGTTAAGGATATATATATATATATATATATATATATAAGGTATGAGATGCCACATGTTAGGTATGACCGATTGTATTCAAGCCTCCGGATAATCTCCTTCTACGGAGATGCATGTCATCACTTCATGTGAAGGCATGAGTACCCCTTCTGCATTTAGGAATCCTCAAAAAATATTCTAGGATATTTTGCTCGGTGTAATATTCTCAGTGGTAGGAAGAATTTTTCTACTACTAAGGTGGTCTTAATCAATCACAAAATAAAGAGTCCAAGAGAAATTTAATATCACTTCAGGTAAACATGTTTATGTTCTTGATTTACATTACATATTCATTATTTTGATGAAGAATTGGGAACATATATGGGTTTTAATAAAATATATTTATTTATATAATGAACCTATAAGACCCATCATTGGTATCGGAAAATTCTTCCTGGTCGAATAAATATTTTTCATTTACTATTAAATTTAGAACATGTTTTATAAAATCATAAAATGTTTTTTCATTCATGGTGTTAGATTATATGATAATATAACATTAGAAGAACCACTCGATGATAGGTTAAAAAGTTAACATATTGTGTAGTGGAATGCATGATTTATATTAAATAGTTAATGTGGTCTGAATCACTTTTGTAAGCAAAAAAGACCATTGAAGTTTCTTTTCCTTTATAAATTGTTTATAAGTAATGGAATTTGATATTTTAGAATATTTACATAATTTTTAAATTAATTTTATAAATTAATTATCTATAAATTTTTTGTTCTTAATTGATTTAATGTTTTCAAAATATTTATTACAAACATTACATTAATATTAAATGTTTGATATTAAGAAAATATTTTTGAAATTAATATGGTTTATTAATTTTTTTAAACAAAAATTAATAGGTATTACACTGTTCTGAATTTTATATGGATTCTTTGTAATCTTTAAATAATTTTTTTTTGCAAATTACAATGATAGTCTATAAAGAGTTTATAAAATACATATATAAGTTTTAAATATAAAAATGTTTCAAATTAAAATTATGAGTTGTTCATAGTTAGTTAATTTTAATTATTAAAATTAAATAGATCCTAATTAAACCCCATCAAAAGGTTTTGAGGAGTAATAAATTATTAAATAATGTAATGTAAACGAAATTTAAATTATGTGAGATGTTTACATAATATAAATTGAATTATAAAAGGTTTAAAACTCATAAAATATCATATGTTTGAATTCAATTTCTATATAATGGAAAATATTAACTTTTTTATATTAAAAATTGGGTATAAAATTGTTTATGTATAAGATTATTTAATATTCATAATAATGTTTTTAATTATAAAATGTTTATAATTAGATTTATTTATAAATAGTTCATAAAAATTAATCTCATGTTTAAATTTATGAAATTTTCATTTATTTTGATATTATTCCTTGCATTATTCATATATATTGTCACGACCCGTCCCCCGGGGCCCGTATTGTGACTAACCCAAGCTTGCCATCCATAGGCCAGGGCTGGTGATAAGCTCCAAAGGCATAAAACCCTAAACAGGGAAGGCATTGCCTTTATAACTTTAAACAAAGACATCAGATTACACAACTAGAAGCAAAGGACTAAGTAAAACTGTATACAAAAGATGTGATGGAAAGTAAAAGGGTCCGAAAATACAAGCTCAACTGGAAAGTACGAGTACAACTAAAAGAAAGTACAAATGAAAAAAAGTAAAGCAGCTACTGGGTTATCCTCTGAGGTTCCTACCTGAAGGGTAGGTACAGATGGACTCCTCAGCACTCCACGTCCTTCCGTCTCCTCCGTGCACCATCACACTGATTGATCCACCTCCGGGTACCATCTAGTCCTTCTACTCTCTTCCACAGTCAGTGTTGTCCATCATCGACAACCAACACAATGAGGTGAGGACATAGCCTGTGCATGGGTGAGTATAATGATACTCAGTAGGGACCCTGAGACCCTCAAGGTCTCAATAAATCCAAAAAGGATAAACCAAAATGTATGAAATCAATGGATAACAATTACTTAGGTATATGCCCATACATATACCTAAGTTATCTAGTAACCCATCTCAATCATTAGGAAAACAAAAAAAATCATTGACTCATCTCAACCAGGATTTTATTCTAGGGATAGTATCAATTTGAACCCTCGGCTTCTGGAGAAATTCTTCTCTATTGAGTAAAGTGGGCCATCCACATCACATAGAGGTGATTCCAACTATCTTATATTGCTGATCTACTTCTCCTGTCGAGTACCATGGATCTGTTGTGCTCACACAGAGGTGCACCCCACCGTGGGTCTACTGCGCTCACACAGAGGCACTCCACTGGTAGCCTGCTCAGGTACTCCACGTGTCGAGTACCCTGGGTCTACCACGATCACACAGAATCACTCCCCACCATCGGTCTGTTGTTCTCATAGAGAGGAACTCCCCACTGGGCTAGTCTAATCACTCTTAGTCGAATTGGTCAGCAGTCGTCAAGTCTCTACCAGCTACTAGGTTCCCTCACAAATGCATGCTCGTCTCCGGAAGATCCGCTCCACAAGCTATTGGTCAATACTCCAACTATCATGAAGTAACATGTAGAAGTATCTCAAAGGTACGCCACGTCATAGGGGCCTCAACACAATAGACGACACGTCAATCGGATGCCTGGTCTGTTAGTTATTAGCATTTTAGTCCCGAGGCCCTAGTTTGATTCATGTAAGATCCAACGTGACCCTATCTCATCTAACCCCTAACTCTAGTGGGGTCTTCTCAAAGGGGCAACTACACTCCAAGAATACTGGCACCGCTGACGGTTCGTCCAACGGACGTCCGGTGCCAAAGATATAGACCAGAAATGTAATGGGTCAATAATGGACCTGAGTCCTATCCGACCCCGTCAAACTGACTCTGCCCAACCCAGTCTGGGCCGACCCGATCAGTATCTCTAGGTTTAACCTGGCTCGATGGGTGGGTCATCATTCTATGTTTTGGCCCAGTCCGATGGGCCCGGCCCAGCGGATGGTGAGGGTGGTTCGGCCCTGAGGTCGTCATGTAGGCGACTCAGCCTAAAGGTCAGGGCTGGTTCGGCCAGCGCCGTGAGGGGCGCGGCTCGGGAAACTCAGCCCGAGAGGTTGGGTCGGTTAGGAGACCAGCAGGCAGGCCACGCGGGGTGCGGGTTGGATGGGGGTGCGCCGGGTAGGGTGTGGTATAGGCCGAGCAGTCCGCGGGGGCACCGACATGGCGTCGGGCAGGCCGCGAGGGCGCCGGCAGGCTTCCGGGCTGGCCACCGGAGCGCCGAGTAGGCTGTGAGGGAAATATAACGGTCCCGAGAAGGTGCAGGGGCCCCGGGCAGGGCGCGGTAGTAGCTGGGCAGGCTTCGGGGGTGCCGGAAGGGCATCGGGCAGGTAGCAGGGCCGCGAGACGGACGTCGCGCAGGGCGCGGGGGTGCCGGGAAGGCGGGCCGCATGCCAGGCAGGGTGTCGGGAGCCCGTGGGTAGGCAGGCCATGTGCCGGGCAAGGCGCGGAAGCGGCCGGGTGGGCGGCAAGGGCGCCGGGTAGGCTGCGGGGGCGGAGTCAGCACACCGGGCAAGGCACGACAGCACACCGGGCAAGGCGCGGTAGCACGCCGGGCAGGGCACCGGGAGACCATGGGTAGGAAGCCGGGCACCGCTCAGGCAGGCGGTGTTTGGCCAAAAACATCTATGTTTCGCGAGGGCGGCGCGGTTCTCAGAGGCCACGGGTAGCGCGGCCTTCGTCGTCGCCACCTTCATCGCCTCATCGCTATGCTAAAGTTTATCACAAAGAAGATGATCAACAGAGGGTGTCTGGCCATGTTAGCTCGACCAGCACCATCCATGATTAGGGTGATAGGAGAAGGTTCATAAAAACAAATCATAACAACTCACCCACAATAGAATCATAACCTCGTTCTTCATTTTGAAAGATAGGAAGAACATGGCGCAAAAAGGAAACAAACCCCTACCTCTTGTTCGTCATTCATCATTTGTTGACGTCGCGGAAAGATGGTTGTCGATCCGTGGTAGACGAACACGTTCCATTTCGAAGTAGTCCAAGGAAGAAGGCTAGAGGGGGTCGTTCTTCGTAGTCGAAGGCATACCTCGTCAGCATTCTTCGTCAGGGAGAGCTTTCTTCGTCGGAAGATCATTCTTCGTTGAAGTGTGGTCTTCGTTGGAGAAAGTTCTCTCTTCTCCCAAACTCCACCAAATGAAATATGCCCACCAAATGAAATAATAGATCTTCTATTATTTTGTTGGCACAATTATTTTAAAAATGATAAATAAATGATAAGGCACCCCTTAATTAATTCTTTAGGTTAGCACCTTTAATTAAATGTGTTGGATCAAAAATTAAAGAGGTGGATTTGGCATAATAAATATAGGGATTTGAAGAGTTTCTCCACCTTAAATGTGGGTTCCAAGGGGTCGTATGGTCAGGTGGTCCCCACAAAAATTATCCTCCCAAGGGAGGTTATGTTCAGGTGGGCCCCACCACCATAACCTCTCATGGGAGGTTATCATGTGGTGGCCCCTACCTCTAACCTCCTCTTGGAGTTTTTAACCACCAAGAATAAAAATGAAGTCACAATTTATTTTTATTTCAATAAAACATAAAAAATCAAAAACGAACATTCATTCTTGACCAACTGTCATCGAGGTGGAAGTCTTTTTAAGCGAACATCGGCGCTACGATTTCACCGGTGCCCTCAGATTTCAATTCTGAGCACTGGTTCAAAAGTAATAAAATCCCGCTCATATGTTTACTGAACGTACCCGAAAAAAACATCAGAAATTGATTTTGGGCACACTGAGCCTTGAAATCAAGTGCCGTAAATTTTCGCAGACTCATAAAAATCCCATGTATTTAACAAAAAAATTTACACAGAATTTCCAGGTCTTTACATTCTCCCCACCGCTGTAATTTACGTCCCCGTAAGTTACAACTCGAACTGTGGGAACAAATGGGGGTACTGAGCATGCATCTGAGCCTCTCTCTCCCATGTACTCTCCGGGAGGTTCCCGTGCTGCCAGTGTATGCGCACTACTGGAATCGACCTCCCATGTAGAAACCTCTCCTGTCAATCCTCAATCTCCACTAGAAGCTCCGTAAAAGTCTCCCCATCATCAACATCCAGCTATCCATGGTCGATGAAGTGGGAAGGGTCATGCACGTATCCCCTCAGCTGAGATACATGGAAGACGTCGTGCACCTGGTGGAACTGAGGAGGAAGAGCTAAGAAGTAAGCCACCTCGATTACTCTACTGAGGACCTAGAAAGGTCCGATGAATCTCGGAGATAACATGCTGCCTTGGCCAAATCTCCATAGACCTCATCGAGGTGAGACCTATAGAAATATGTGGTCTCCATCTTCAATCTCTATAGGTCTCTATCTCATGTCAGCATATGACTTCTTCCTGCTCTGTGCAGTCTTCATCCGATCCTGGATGATCTATACCTTCTTCATAGTAGCTCGTACCATCTCTGGTCCAACTAGTGTTGACTCCCCAGGGTCATTCCAACACAAGGGTGATCTGCAAGGTCGCCCGTAAAGGCCTCAAAAGGTGTCATACGTATGGTGGAGTGATAGATGTTTTTGTAAGCACATTCCACCAAAGTCAAGTGATCCTCCCAACTGCGACCGAAGTGGAGGACACATGCATGTAGCATGTCCTCAAGGCTCTGAATGGTCTGCTCAGTCTGACCATCTGTCTGGGGATGGAAGGTGGTGCTCAAGTAAAGCTACGTCCCGAAAGCTTCCTGAAACCCCTTCCATATCTGGGAAGTAAACAGTGTGTCACATTCAGAGACAATAGGGGAATTTACTCCATGTAAATGAACAATCTCTTGCACATAGAGTCATCCCAATCTCTCTACTGAACCCTACTCTCTGATCGGTTGGATGTGGGCTGGCTTGGTGAGTGGGTCGACGATCTCCCAAATCGATTCGTGACCCCTGGATGTACGTGGAAGTCCCATCACAAAGTCCATGGATATCCCATCCCACTTCCACTCTGGGACCTCTAAGGGCTGAACCAAGCATGTCGTTACCTGGTGCTCTGCCTTCACTTGCTGACAAGTGAGGCATCATGAGACAAACTCTGCTACTGCCTTCTTCATACCTGGACACTAGTGTTGTTGTCGAAGTTCCTGGTACATCATCACCACTACTTGATATACCGCTAGAGGGGATGTGTGGAAATCCCTAAACATTTCCCCCTAAAGTGCCACTGGTATCAAGGTACATCCTCTAAAGAGGATGAATTGCTCCCCTCCTTCATAAAATCCATCAGGTGCATGTCCTGTGGATATCTGGGCATGTCGTATCTCGTATTCAACATCTCCACATTGTGCCAACCTGACTCACTGAAGAAGTGGGGGAGTGACTATAAGATACTGTAGGAATGTTGCTGCATTTCTATCCACAAAGGATATCTATAAAGAACAAAGTTGATCTGTTTCCTCTCCTAGTAGTTTTATACTAGATCTCTTACTAAGCGCATCTACAACAACGTTCCCCTTCCCAAGATTATAGAGTATCTCGAAGTCGTAGTCCTGGAGGAACTCAATCCAATGATGTTGTCTTAGGTTCAGGAATTTCTTAGAAAAGATATTCCTGAGACTCTTGTGATAAGAGTACACGGTAAAACTCTCGCCCATCAAATAGTTTTGCCACACCTTCAAGGTGAAGACCACTGCTACTAACTCTAGTTCATGGGTAGTGTAGTTCTTCTCGTGATGTCTCAGCTACAAAGACCCATAATAAATCACTTCTTGATCCTGCACGAGGACACACCCAAGTCCGGTCCCTGATGCATCGTGTTAGACTATGTACCCCACACTTTCCTCTAGAAGCCTCAAGATGGGGGCACTAGTCAGCCTGTGCCTCATCTCCTGAAAGCTTTGATGGAATCTCTCTGACCACATGAAGGGTTTCCCCTTCTTCATCAACGATGATATTGGTTCTGTAACTCTGGAGAAGTTTGGAATGGGCCTCCGATAGTATCCATCCAAACCCATGAAACTTCGTACCTCCGTCACACTACTGGGTTACTCCCAAGTAAGTATCACCTCAATCTTCATTGGATCCACTGCAACTCCAGCCTCTGAGATGACGTGTCCCAAGAATTGAACCTATCAAATTGAAAACTGGAACTTTGAGAGCATACCAAAAAGCCGCTGCTCTCAGAGTGTGTCCAGTACTACCTGAAAATGTTAGTCATTCCCATCCTTAGTAGTTGAGTAGACCAGAATGTAATCGATGCAGATTACGACAAAGTGATCAAGTTATGGCTGGAAGATCATGTTCATGAGTCCCATGAACACTACTAGAGCATTGGATACACCGAAGGGCATAACCAAGAACTCATAGTGGTCGTACCGACACCTGTAGGCCATCTTCTGCACATCCTTGTCTTGAACTATGTGCTGGTGATAGCCTGATCTGAGGTCTATCTTCGAGAACCACCACGATCCCTTCAGCTGGTCAAAGAGGTCATCAATCCTCGGAAGTGGGAACATGTTCTTTATGGTCACCTGTTTCATGTGACGGTAGTCAACACAGAGCCTCAACCTCCCATATGCCTTTTTAAAGAACAGAATCGGGGCTGCCCTAGGAGAAACACTGGGCCAGATGAATCCCTTCCCCTATAAGTCCTCTAGTTGTACCATCACCTTGTGAAGCTCAGTGGGAGAAATATGACATGATGGATTTGATATCGGTGTCATCCTACGGCACAGGTCAATGTAGAAGTCCACCTCTCTGTGAGGAGGTAGTCCTGGAACATCGTCAAGGAAAACATCCACGTACTGGTCCACCACTACAGGATAAGTCGGACTCTCCACATCAACTCCTTCGAGGGTAATCCAAGCCAAATGGTGAGTGATCAGCTGCACCCTCCTTCGAGTAAGTATGTCATGTGATTCAAGGGATCCCTTCTCATCGGTGAAGGTAAACCTACTCCAATCCGTGCAGACACACCACACTTTTCACCTAATACAGTCAATCTGGGCATGAACTATAGATAACCAGTCCATACCCAATATGATGTCGTAAGGCCTTGACATCGCTACTATGAGATCCTAGCCGAAGCTCTAACCTCTTAGATTAAGCTCGCACTACCAAAAACAGTTTGAAATCATCGAGTCTTCTTCCGTTAGAGTCTCTAACCGTAAGGATCGAGTCAACGGCTCCTTCGGAATATCTGAGCTCCGAACGAGGTCAGTGGCAATGAAAGAGTGACTGGAACTTATGTCTATAAGAACTGTAGCTAAGGTGGAGTATACACAAGTCGTAGCTCAAATCATCTCTGGAGCACCGTGATCGTAGGCCTCATCTTCCAAAATCTGAGCTCTCCCCTATCCACCCGCTACCTACGGTCGGGGTGGGCCTCCTGTTGGTTGTGGTGGTAACACCTCGTAACGTCACCCACCACCAGATGCACATCCATCTCCTCTGCCACGTCCTCCTCCTCCCTATGTACTGCCTTGTTCAAACATATGCCTCTGTCGGGGAGGTCTCTCAACTATCTGCTGATCATCTATACTGCGGGTTGGATAGTTATGAGCCATGTGACCCTGCCGACACATGAGTAACATTGTCCGCTCCTGGCATGTCTATCTCTGTCTCCACTCTTGGTTCCCTACACAACCGATTCTGAGTCATGCGGTCGTCCACCCGTAGGTTTGGTCTTCTTGGACCTCTGCGAAATTTGTCTACTGCCAACTACAGAAGACTCTGCTGCATGTTGTCTAGTGGTGGGTCTCGCCGCTGGAAACTGCTCAGCAAGGAAACTATCCACCAAGTGGGCTCTCTATAGCACCCCCACCTGCGTCGCGATGCTGAGTGACATCATAGACACTCATATCTTCCGTCTGAGCGCCTGCTCGAAGGTCCAGGCCCAGAAAAATGGGTCTCGTACCATATTTGTGGAGTAGCATGAGAGATCGGCGAACCTTGCTGATTATTGTGCCACCATCATGCTACACTATTGTAGATGCAGTAGCTCCTGTATATGCACCGCACACAGGGTGGATGGGACAAACTTCACCTGAAATAGGCTCTTAAAGTCTTCCTAGAGTAGTGTCACCTCATCATGCACATAGAGCACCAGGATCCACCATCTGCCTGATGCCGCTTGAAGGAGACTCGCGGCAAAGATCACCATGATGTCTGATGATATCCCTACTATCCTGAAGACTCTCACCACAGCCTCCAGCAAATTATCACCCTCCTATGGGTCCATCTCTCCCCTGATCCTGTGTGGCCTCCGGCACTGGAACTTATGCAATGCGCTCAAGCGGCGTGCATCGTCTGCTATTGAGGCTAGTGGCATCGGTGGTCCAATGTGAAATAGTACCACTGGTGCCTCCACTGGTAAAGGTCCCTGCACTGAGGCCCCGTCGCTCGGTTGGCTGTCAGTATTTACGACTCTCGGGGCTCTAACTGGTCATTAGTGGGGAGGCATCTTGAATGGAACAGATGTGACACTGTCAAAATATTATACATGGTGAGCTAACCTGGTTGAGATAACTTAAAGAAAAACTTTTGAAAACACATACGCAATCAGTTTATTCATGCACTGAGTCGGAAATCATAATTCAGGGTCATGGTGTATGGATACGTCGGCCTCCCGCACCAACATTGGACTCCCTGAACTGAAAACCAAACTCAGTACCCATAACACCATTGCTTCACAGAAAAGAAAGATCAGAGTTCTATGTTATGTGGTAGAACCGACTCCTCTTATACCAATTTTTCACGACTTTTCCCCTGGGACCTGTATCTTTACTACCCCAAGCCCGCCATCCATAGGCAAGGGGATAGCGACTAGAACCAAATGTGTAAAACCCTAAACTGGGAAGACATTGCCTTTATATCTGTAAACAAACACATCAGAGTACACAACTAGAAGAAAATCACTAAGTAAAACTGCATACAAAAGAAGTGTTGGAAAGTAAAAGGGGCCAGAGATACATGCCCAATTGGAAAATACAAGTACAACTAAAAGCAAATACAACTGAAGAAAAGTAAACCAGCTACTGGGTTTTCCTCCAGGGTTCCTACCTATAGGGTAGGTATAGATGGCCTCCTATGAACTCCATGTCTGTCTGTCTCCTCTGTGCACTGTCACACTGAGTGATCAACCTCCGAGTACTATCTAATCCTGCTACTCTCTGCCTTAGTCAGCGTTTTCTTTCATCTACAACCAACCCAATGATCTGCGGGCATATCCCATGCAGTATAACAATACTCAGTACAGATCCCAAGACCCTCAAGGTATCACTAAATCTAACAAGGTAAAACCAAAACATATGAAATCAACAGATAAACATTACTTAGGTATATTTCTATACATATACCTAAGTAATCTATTAACCCATCTCAATCATGAGGAAAACAAAAAATTCATTGTCTCAGCTGAACCGAGATTTTATTCTATGGATAGTATCAATCTAAACCCTCAGCTACTATAGAACTCTTTATCTATCGAGTACAGTGGGCCTAACATGTCACACAGAGACACTTCCCACTAACTTCGACTACTGAGGTACTCCTCCTGTCGAGTACCTTGGATTTTCTGCGCTCACACAGAGGCGCTCTCCACCATGGGTCTGTTGTGCTCACATAGAGGCGCTCCCCTGGTAGCCTGTTGAGGTACTCCATGTGTCGCATACTATGGGTCTTCTTTTCTCACACAGAGGTGCTCCCCACCGTGGGTCTTCCGCGCACACACAGATGTGCTCGCTACTGGGCTAGTCGAATCACTCCGAGTCAAATCGGTCAGCAGTCTTCATGTCTCAGCCAGCTACTAGGTTCCCGCACAAATTCCTACTCATATCTGGAAGATCCTCTCTAGAAGCTAATAGTAAATACTCAATCTGTCATGAAGTCGCACATAGAAGTATCTCAAAGGTCTGCAACATCATAGGGGTCTCAACGCAATAGATGGCGTGTCAATCGGACGACCGGTCTGTTAGGTATTAACCTTTTAGTCCCGGGGGGCCGGTTGGATTCGTGTAAGATCCAACCTGACCATATCTCAACTATACCCCGAACTCCAGTGGGGTATTCTCAAAGGGATGGCTTCGCTCCAAGATTATCGGTGCTGCTGACGGTTCATCAAACAGACGTCTGGTGCCAAAGATATGGCCCAAAAAGGTACTGGGTTAGTAATGGGCCCGAGTCCGATCTGACCTGATCGGACCGACTCGGCCCAACCCAGTCTGGGCTGACTCGATCTGGGTTGACCCGATCTGTCTCACAAGGTCTGACCTGGCCCGTTGGGTGGGTCAGCCTGCTACGTTTTGGATCGTTCCGCTGGGCCCGGCCCAGCAGACTGCAAGGGCAGTTTGGCCTGGAGGTTGCCACGTAAGTGACTCTTCCTGAAGGCTACGGTTGGTTCTGCCAGCACCGTGAGGGGCGCTGCTCAGGCGACTCGTCTAGGGGGGTTGGGCGGGTCAGGAGACCATTGGGCAGGCCGCGCAGAGCACGAGCTTGCCGAGGGTGTGCTGGGTAGGGCGTGGTAGGGGCCGAGCATTCCGTGGGGTCATCGGAAGGGTGTTGGGTAAGCCGTGAGGGAGCTGGGTAGGCCGTGGGGGCGCCGAGCAGGCCACGGGGCCAACGGCAGGGCGCTGGGCATGGTACGGGGGTGCCTGGTAGGGCGTGGTAGTGGCCGGGCAGGACGCGGGGGTGCCGGCAGGGCGCCGGGAAGGGCACCGGGGCACCGGTAGGGCACCGGGCAGGGCATGGGGGCACCAGGAAGTCGGGCTGCGCACCAGGTAGGACATAGGGAGGCCGCGGGTAGGCGGTCCGCACACCAGGTAGGGTGCAACAGCGGCTGGGTAGGATGCTGCGGCGTCGATAGGGTGCTGTGTAGGCCGCGGGGGCTCCGGGAAGGCCGCGGGGGCGCAGGCAGAGCGTCTGGTAGGGCGTGGGGGCTCCGGGCAGGTGGACCGTGCGCTGGGCAGGGTACTGGGAGGCCGCGAAAAGGCATTCCACGTGCCGAGTAGGGCACCAGGAGACCGTAGGTAGGCGGTTGGGCGCCGCTCGGGCCGGCGGTGTTCGGCAGGAAGCATCGTTGCGTCACGGGGGTGGCGCGGTTCATGGAGGCCAAGGGTAGCATGGCCTTTGCGTCTCTGTCTTCATCGCCTCATCTCTATGCTGAAGTTTATCACAAAGAATAATATCAACGGAGGGAGTCGGGCCATGTTCGCTTGACCCGCACCCTCCGCGATTAAGGTGATAGCAGAAGGTGCATAAGAACAAAGCATAACAACTCACTTGTAATAGAATCGTAACCTCATTCATCATTTTCAAAGAAAGGAAGAACCTGGTGCAAAAAGGAAACAAACCCCTACCTCTTGTTCGTCCTTTATCGTTCGTTGACATCGTGGAAATATGGTCATCGATCTGTGGTATATGAACACCTCCCATGTCGAAGGAGTCCAAGGAAGAAGGCTGGAGGGGGTCATTCTTCGTAGACGAAGGCATACCTCGTCGGCGTTCTTCATCGGGGAGAGCATTCTTCGCTGGAAGAGCGTTCTTTGTTGAAGAACGTTCTTCGTTGGAGAGAGTTATCTCTTCTCCCAAGCTCCACCAACTGAAATATTCCCACCAAATTAAATAATAAATCATCTATTATTTTGCTGCCACAACGATTTAAAAAAAGAGAAATATATGATAAGGATCTGCCTAATTAATTATTGAGGTTAGCACCTTTAATTTAATGTGTTGGCTTAACAATTAAATAGGTGGATTTGTCGTAATAAATAAGTAGAGTTGAAGAGTTTCTCCACCTTAAATTGGGGTTCCAAGGGGTTACAAACCCGGGTAGTCCCCACCAAAATTATCCTCCCAAGGGAGGTTATTTTCGAGTGCGCCCCACCACCATAACCTCTCATGGGAGGTTATGGTGTGGTGGCCCCCACCTCTAACCTCATATTCGAGGCTTTAACCACCAAGAATAAAAATAAATTCACACTTTATTTTTATTTAAATAAAACTTAAAAACTCAAAAACTGACTTTCATTCTCGACCAACTGTCATCGAGGTGAAAGTCTTTTAAGTGAATATCGGCGATGTGAGTTCAATGGTGCCCTCGTATTTCAATTCCGAGCACCGGTTCAAAAGTTATAAAATCCCTCTCGTATGATTACTGAAAATACCCGAACAAAACTTCAGAAATTAATTCCAGGCACAATGGGATTTGGAATCAAGCGACGTAAATTTTCACGGACTAGTAAAAATCCCACATATTTAAGAAAAAAATTCCATGGAATTTCCGGGTCTTTATATATATATATATATGTATGTATTATAATGTGAATAATTTTTATACTTTATTTAAGTGATAAATGAATTATACGAGATAAATCATTTCATTTCATGGTACGTGAAACTCCATAAAATTTAGTTTCTCATCTACCTTAAAATCAGTTTACTTTAAGTTATAAGCATCCAAATTTTTGTCAAATATAGTTCATTCATATTAGGTATTTGATATATCATGAATTGAATACACTCTAAAATAATGTATCCTGAGGGATATGGACTTGGGTTAGACAACCCATTATCCTATAGGGATATTCCTTATTCTAGAAATGGGTGGTTTTGGAAATCTATATATCGAAGCTTACTCATCTGGATATTCTCAATCTCATATAAATTTTTTCTTTTACATGAAATATACATTTACATTTTTCATAAAATGAATTTGAATATGTATGAATAGTCTTAGATTTATTTTTTGGTTAAGTGACACAAACATGTGGGTTCTGTAAGTAGTTACACATTAATTTTGTGTGAAAATACTAATTTTGTGGATGGAAAAAGGACTACAAAACTAAGTCTCTAAAATAATTCATACACTAAAGAATAAAACAAGGGAAGATTAAATATTTCTTGTAATGAAAAAATTATGAATTTAATATACATATAATGTATATTACATTTGTGAGACTTTGAAAGAAATCACCTCAAATACTACATGTAAGATCCCTTCCAAAGAGGATCTTTTCAAGACACCGGTTATCTATCTGGGTAGATTTGTGCCAAATTCTTATAAGGCTGGATAATATTTTGTAATGAATTTTTTTTGAGAATTCCCTAATAGTTATGGCCTTATTATGGGTTTTTTTCTAGGTTTCACAAGCTATGAAAACTTGAATATAAGTTTACTATATGAATAGAACTGATTTTATCCATATGATGGATATGGAAAAGGATTTGTTTATATTACTTTACAATAATCATATCAATTTTCATTGGGGTGATTTCATAACTAAATAACTAAGTGGATAGATAAACTACCAAGAGAAATAATTTCTTAGTGAAATATATATATTGGATCACTAATAGTTATGTTGTATGGGGTTATCAATTTTAGTGGGATCAATTTAATTAAAATTACTAAATGAAAACATATATAACATGATACTCATCCACTAATATATTTTTGTTCTAGATTTTGTTATACATCATGATACTCACAGGGATATTAATTATAGAATATGATACTTATCATATATAGATATTACATTATATTGGATAAATATTTATTGCATAACAAAATGATCACTGCTAAAATCATATAGGTCTTCTGCCTTTGGAAAAATGGATACGCTAAAAACAATTATGTGAGATCTATCTAATCTCCTATTATGTTATTCATAACTAGAACCCTTATTAAACATATAATGTTTAAAGAAAATTCTTCATTACATAGGTAGAAGGAAACATAAGAAAGTGTGAGCTCAGATGCTCAGTAAGGGTATACAAGGGATATATCAATGAGCACTTAATAATAATAAGATCATAAGTACATGAGAATGTGATCATAACAATTGAAAATCTTACCCTGCATATCATATATCATAATATTGAGTCATGGAGAAAATATTGGCAGTGTTTGACACATTAATCATAAATTAATAAAATAATATAATCCATGAGGGCATAAAATTAGCATGATACATATATTTGTGTCATACACATAAGCATAGAAAATCATTTCCAGAATAGTCCAGGATCACTAAAAAGACAATGATAATCGATTGGGTTCACTACCTTTTCTATTATATAAGTTAAGGTTTACTCCCAAGATTATCATAGTGGATAGATTCCCTTACTAAACTATGCTCACTCTCAATTCTAGTATGATTTATCTCACAAGATATCCATATTTACCCAATGCATTGGAGGGCTATATAATTCTAGGCCCACCCATCACAGAATGAAAATCATACATATATGTGCCATAAGATCAAAAGATTTCATCATATCATAATCTACAAAAATTAAATGGTTTTCATAAACACAGCATCATATCATAAATCATTGAAAAAAATTGGTTTTATAGATATTTCATCATTTCATCATAGTATAACCCTTGAAAAAGAAATACAATTCACAAAAATATTGTCATCATAATAAGAAACCATCTAGATAAAGGATTATAATGGTATAATTGGATCATATACCCATTATAAATTTATGTAGCATCAATTAATGTTATTATATAAGTTAAATTTCGTTAAAATATCGCATAATGCATTTATTGTGGAAAATATCATTTTCACATTAAATTCACTTATTTAAAATATAATAATTTCACAAATTGTAAATAAATCATCTTCAATTAAAACAACCTTGGGAACATTTAAATTGATATTCAATGTATTGAGTGGTATTGAAGGAAGCATGTTTTTTTCATTACATATAAGTTAAAAGAAAACATTAAATACATAATTTTATTAAAAAAATTAAAGTTCCACATTTTGAAAATGAAAATAAGATTAAATTTTGAAATATATTGTAAAAAACTAATAATGGGTAAATATTACATTAAAAATCATTTGATAATTTTAAAAAAAATCTTAAATTTTTTTATAAAACATTGATATGGAAGGAAAATGTTTTTTGACTGAAGAAAGAAATATAGTGGATTTTCTATAAAATGTTATTTCTTTCCATTGAGTACATGTAGTGAGGAAAATGAATGTACAAAATGTATTATAAATAAATAACTATAGTAAAAGAAACATTATGTGTTTCCTGAGAGGTATATCAGGAAATTTTATCATTATAAAATTATTCATAAACAACCATGATAAATAATGAGACTGTATCATAAAACCCTTACCTTGAGTTCCACATTATTTGAAAACACTCTACCATTATCTATAATAAATTTATATTTATTATAAATCAATACCAAATTAATTTACATAATTATAATATCATATATTATCCACTTATAATATTTCAACAACCATTTCTTTATAACTCCTTATTAAATTCATCATTTTCGGGTGTTAACTATTTTATTTCTCAAGATAATTTTAGTTCGGTGGTTCTATTAATTTTACTTTTATCATGATTCAAACATATAAAAAAATTTAATCATGATATAAGTGTCATATATATATATATATATATTATTTAAATACTTATATTTAACTATAAAACTAAAAGATAAAAATGAATTAGACCATTGATGGAGATCGTAGGTCGTGCATACGCATGAATGTAGTTTTTACTTTTAGATAGGTGGAATTAAAGAAAGGTAAATAATAATTTAAATTTATAGAATAACTGTTATATAATGTATATCATATATATTTGTTAAATATATCCCCATTACCCTCCATGTAAGATGAGGAAACAAATTGTATCATTTTATGGAGGTGTTAGTACACACATACACTTAAGCGACATTATTATTCTTCAAAGTATTAAAAGGTTAAAAGGTAGATGTGATATAAAAATTTCATAAGTATAATTATGTAATAAATATCATATATAAAATTTAAACCCATTATAATATCCATCCACGAAAGATGGTGATGATACATGAATTGTGTCGCAACGTGGAGGTAGTAGTCCACATGTATTCATGAGAGATATTTTTACTTATCATTTAATGAAAATGAGGTTTATATTGGTGGTTTTATAGTCATAATAAAATTTAATTATATTTAGTATAATTAGGTTGATATTTTTATAAACAAATACCATATATTTATAGGTGGTAAAAGAATAAGAAAAAAGAAATAAAGTTCTCGAATAAGTTGATTGCCTATTATTTGATATAATTCCTTTAATTATCCTCTTATGGAACCTAGGAATGGTATTTTAGGGATACCATTACCTCAATAATGTTCCTTGTGATGTTTATAATAAAATTTATCATGGTTTTTTAAATATAAAAGGCTCAAAGTTTTGTAAGTGGGGATTGGAGGGGATTCCTTTTAAAAATTGGTGTAATGATACACTTGAAATTTTGTGAAATTTTAAAATATAATAAATTAATTATTGAGAAAAATGTAACAACCAAAAATTTCAAAAGAAAAAAAATATTCTATAAATATGAAACATGAAACATTGATCTTAAATCACCCACAAAATATATTTATTTAAATTTAATATCTTCGATAACTTATCCATTAAATTTCCAGGTACAAATATTAGTAACTAAAATATGAAAATTATATGGATTAAATTAAAAAAAATCATTGGATATCTTTTTATTATAATTAATATAATAATCATTTAAAATAAAATGAAATGTTTTTTTTGAAAAATCCAATTATTTCAAAAATATTTTTTAGTCTCACTTTATGCGCATGATTTTAAAAATAATTTTTCCCAATTTGAAAAACATTATATGAAAAATTAACATAAATTTTTTAAATAGTAATATAAATGTTATATTTTGGTGAATGCTTTTTATTTTTCTGAAAAGTTTCATTTTTTGATGAATTGTGAAAGATACTAATTTTTATTGAATACTAGCTTTTAATTTAAGTAATCTACAAATTTAAATTACATTATATATATTTTTAAAGTAATATAACTAGATTTTATATAAAATTTTAATTAATTTAGGTCATTCTAATCAATTTTATATTGAAATATGATATTAACACCCTCTATACTTATGATAAATTTCACTTTGGAAACTCACTTTTTCATCATATCTACAAGAATATTTTTAATTTGAATTCTACCACTTTTTTGAATTTTTTTTAGAAAAAATTATTCAATATTTATTATATTTATAATTTATATTATCTAATTAGTTCAATTTTTTTTTTACAAAAAATAAATACTAAAAAGAGAAAAAATTAATTATCATTGTAAAGGTAAAAATGGGTTTACCAGGGGTTACTCTAAAATGATAAGGGTTAAAATGACATAAAAATATGTATATAATATATTATATGGAAGTATTTAGACATAATAGTGTATTATTATTAAGAATAATCCATTTTGGACTCTTTTGGAATGTGAAAAATATGGTTACACATTTTTATTTTCAAAGATTACAAGTGTTCCAGTCACCTTACATATATAAGGCATGCCCCTCTCCACTCTTCTTCACACCATCAAACCCTTTTTCTATGAAATACCCAGATAACATACCCACATAAGTAACCTAATTATATAATCCATTTTTTTCATAAATCCATTTTAATAATACATTAGGTATAATCCGGAAGAGGTGGTACGAGAAGAGGTAATATTGTTAACTTTTCATTTTTGTTTTATTTCTTCTTTCAATAATTTAAAATATTATTGATTTATGAATATATAATAACAAAATAATCTAATGTATATGAATATTTTATTATTTTATGGTAATTAACTATATTCATCTCCTATTATGCCAAATGGGAAACAATAATGTCCCTCTTGTGTATAGTGAACTACCGCCTCATGAACCGATGTGAGACATTTTCCATCAACACCTCTCACTGTTGGATATGATGATGGATATAAAGTATATATATGATATTTATGACATAATTATACATATAGAGTCATTATATCATATATAAATTTTTATATTCTATTTTTTATGGGATACAATAATTTTTCTCATGTGTACGGCAGACTATCGCTTCGCGAAGTGATTTGATTCGTTTTTCACTAACATTTTACAAGGAAATAAGGATAATGTTGATAAATTTATGTGATATAAATGATATAATTATTATATTTATTATATATTTATCATTATTAATATATAATATATCATTTTATTTCATTCCTTTTCACTCACTGAATGATGAAATGTTGTTCATGTACCTGTGGACTACCACCTTCATAAAGCAATGCGCCTCTCTTTTTATCACCGTACCACATGGATGATATATATAATTATATTTAAATAAATAATATGGTATTTATTATATATTTATCACTATTAAAAGATAAAATATTTATTTCCTTTTTTCTATAATTATCATTGAATAATTGAAATGTTACTCATGCGTATGTATGGCCTACCATTTCCATGATAGTAACGAACTTCATTTCACAAAAACATCTTTATTTATTGGTCCTAAAAGTATAATTTTTGTATAAATATGATAATCAGGTCACAATTATTATTATTGAGATGATATAACGATATAATATTCACAAAAACCAAAAATATTATGACAACTCATGAATGAGA
This sequence comes from Viscum album, assembly GCA_963277665.1. NCBI lineage: Eukaryota > Viridiplantae > Streptophyta > Magnoliopsida > Santalales > Viscaceae > Viscum > Viscum album. The sequence continues at coordinate 1,102,894,921 of OY728157.1, forward strand.
AACAATGCAATTTACACCAGAAACTATGTAAATAATGGATGATTATTAACTAATGTGTTCTAGGATGTTATAAAAGGATCATATATCATAGTATAAAAATTAATATAGTTTTGGTATAAGTTAATAACTTGTTTAAAACCACTATATATTATTTTAAATCATGCTCTTCCCAAAATAATATTCTGTTAAGGGACTTCATCCCAATTTCCCTTCATTTGAGACATATTTTATTGTAGTGAAAATAATTTATTTTATATGGTTTACATGGTAACACTTTTTAAATTTAATAACATAAATAAATAATAATTCATTTTATTTTATTTTCCTATTGGTTGATTTTCATCCAATGGTATTTTAATTGAAAATTACCAAGATGTAAAGAACTTCTTCTCTATTTTCCATCATTGAGGCATATTTCATTGTTTTGAACCTAATTCCTTTTATATGGTGTAAATAGTTGCAATTTAAAATTTAATATCATGAATAATTTATAATTAATTAAATTTTATGTTTCAATTTGAATTATTTCTCCCTAGTGTATTTGAATTGAAAATTACGAAGTGGTGAGGGACTCCATCTATATTTCTCTTCATTGAGGCATATTGTAATTTTATGCACCTAATTTAATTTATGTGGTGTATATACAACCCCGTTGAAATTTATTATTTTTATTAATTAATAATTCATTGTATATTACATTTCAATTTGAATTATTTCATCAAAGAAAATTTTTATTGAAAATTATCATGTGGTAATGAATTTTTTAACCGAATTTATATTCATTGGGTTATATAACTTTTTAATTCGCCTTTGTATTCTATGATTATATATATAATGAATTTTTATTATATTATGTTCTATTTCCAATTTTTCTATTTCTATTTGTATTTTATACTCATTATCTATTAATTTAGTATTTCTCACCTCAATTTTACGATCATTGTAGTGGATTTCATCTCAATTTTCATATCATAGAGATGTTTTTGTTCATATACACCTATTCACATTTACATTGTGAATGTACATCCCACTTGATATATTAAAAATGAATTACTATTTTCCAAGACTTTTAATGCCTAAATTCAAGGTTATCCATATTTTTTGTATCATAGATAAAAATATTTCTTAAACTTTATATCATTCTAATATAAATTATTTACTTTGAAAGTTAATTGATTATCTAGGAAAATATTGATGAACATTTTCTCTTTACTCAATGTGATATTTATTATTAAGGTATATTATTCATGAATTAAATATGTTATTTGATATATTTGTAATTATTTTTACATGTAGTAGTGGGTGGGGCCCAATTATAGATAGCCCATTGAGGTGTTAGTAGTCTCACGAGATGAATCGGTAATCTAGCATTAAATAGGTTTTACCTGTATTTTTAAACCATATTTTGAATGGTCTTGATAGTAGAGGTATTATAGTCTGAAGAACATGACATATATGATTAATAATTTATTTCATTGTGTTTTTTTATTGTTATACATGATATTTTTTCAATAATATTATCTCTTGATTGATTTAATTATATAATTATTGATTAAATGAAATATGTTTTTAGTTATGTACATTTCCATAATAATTATTCCTTATCCAAATATAATAGTTATGGTATTGAATATATGGCATGTGTTTTCAATTATTTACCTTTCCATATTGATCAAGCTAGTCAAATTTTATAAATGGAATGTATGTTCAGTTATATACTTTTCTATGTCATTGATGCTTATTAATTCACGATAAATTTTTATATACTTAACCCTAACTAAAAATTTGTTCTGGATCTTATTTTTTCCATTCCCATAAATCCAAAAAATGTAATAAGAAATATATGAAAGGATATCCAAGATAAAATAAGGATATTCTTGGAAAAAAATCATGTCATATTTTTTATTTTCAAATTTAATATATGAATCATGTATGTAAACATTTCAATAAGACTGCGAACATATTTCTAAATTTGGTGTGTGATTCCTTGTATGTTATTCTAATGTAATAATGTAAGTCAATATCTATAGGCTACGAGGGTTGGGGTCACTACAATTGGTATCATAGGATGTTTAGTAGTAGCCTTGGGAACTAAATTTTAGAAAACATAAATTAGGGATCATGATATTATCATAGAATTTGAGGATAAGTATATAAATACATCCTAAATTTTTGATAAGGAATATATTTTGTAGCTATTACTAGAAATACATCCCCATCAAGTAACTACAAGTGGAAATGAATCTAACATACTTATACCAATGAGTAATAACTCAGAAAAAAGGAACATTGGGTTTCACCCTATCATAAACTAGTGCCTAAAATGAGCCATATAGTGCAAAGAGTTTGAAACTCTCAAGGGATATGCTTTGGAGAAGTCAAATGTTTTTACAAAAAAATAAAATTTATTTGAATAGAAGATTATACTGAATGAAATTTGCTAAAACTATGGTGTCCTAGATTTTAAAAAATGTGTCTTGATTTAAACAACCTATAGAGGATTATATATTTTCCTACTGTGATTACTATTTCTCAAACTCTACTTTTTGGTTTTTTCAATGGTTGGAACCCAAAGGAATAATGTGAACAATGAACATAAAGAAAATTGTGGTCACTATAAGGAACCAAATGGGGTGATGAACATATTGAAAGATATCCTGGTTATACCTAATAAGTTATCCCAAAATATGATTAAAAACATATACCTTAACCAACTATTTGACTCACCAATAAAGAGAAAGATGGACTTTTCGAAGATCTAAAGTGGTGGATACCATGGAGAAAATAATGAAATATTTCATTCATGTTATAAATACGAAATGTGACACACATGAAAGTGTCTGAAATAAAATGGTAAAAATTTTTATGTGTGTGAAAAGAAGGGCCAAAAGAAAATAATTTTCAAGGTAAAATGAAGAGTAATATGTATGGAAATAAATTCCATACTTGGAGTCTATTTATAGTTTGTTTTCCAAAACGTGGGAAACCTTGGAATTATCTGTGTCAATGGAATCTTCAAAAGTTTAACACTTATACCAAGAAATGAAATATGCCAATATAAAATGGTTTAAGTATTTAGTGGCATTAAATAATTAATTTAAAGAAGTATTTTCACCAATTGTATTTTGGATATAAGAATAATGAAATATCTATGGATTATGTTCAATTTTTGGAGAATATATTTCTTCATTAACTTACGTGTTATGAATAACTTCATGTTTTATGAGTTTAAGGTTGATCATAAGTTCAAAATCTAAAAAAACATTTTGAAACTTTTTCTGGTAGGAATATTAAATTATTATGGATATTTTTTAGAAAAAATTTCTTAGAATACAACTTATTGGTTTATTATATGAAAATATTATTTGGGGAAGAATGCCTTTAATTTTTTTGGGCTTGATTTTGAAGGTATTGGTAAGCTTTATGGATAATAATTTATTTGATGTTGAGAAATTTTAAAGTTATTAAAATTTTATAATTTTATATGAATTATATTAATATACCTTTAGGAAAAGGAAAACTCACATGTTGGGTGACAACCAGTCACATCCGGAAAGGTGGCGGGTCATGAAGTGAAAATCAAAGGACTATAAGGGATTAGAGACTATCAATGGACTATGCCTTGTCTTGGTTTATATGTAATTTTTTTATTTCAACTAATTTAAAGAAAAATATTAGTGTTTAAATAAAAGTGTTATTGTTTTGGTTTAGAGATTAATGTATTATATTGATAACTTGTGCTAAACATATTGGATTTTGAAAATAGTAAGAGACAGAAGGAAAGAATAGTCACACTTTTATAGATCTTATGATCTTTTAAAATAGAATTTTTGTGCTTTAGGAATAAAAAATTCATTTTTGGATATTAATTTCTTGGAATAAGTAAGGAATATACAATTAATTGAAGCATACCCAATGGATAAAATTGTGCTTTTGAAATTGAAACGTATAAAGTAATTATATTTCCTTATATTGTTAGATAGATAAATAATTCCTCAACCTTAATAAAAGGATCTAGAAACCGAGATGGTATCCAATAATCTTCAAATATGATGAATCAAATGGAATTTTAAATCATCATGGATTTTTAGTTTTGAGGTTTTTAACTTTTCATTAATCATTCACTTTATTGTGATCAATGACCTCTGTCACTTTCTATAAATATTTAATATTTTATTATATGTTCAGAGCTTCACCTCCAACCAATTTTATTATAATTAAAAACCTTTTTATTTTTTATTTTATAAAACCATTGTGATTCCCTTTTTATCTTTCTAATAGGATTTTTTATTAACCATTTTTATGATGTGGGTTTTTAATAAAAGAATTTTCAAATATCAAACCCTTAATTTTTTAGCGCAAGATCAAATTACATGTATGAAATTTATATAATTTGGTGATACTGTAACACCCCAAAATTATAAAATAATAAAATTTTATTCAATAGTGTATGTGACACCCATAAAAGAGCTTAAAGAACCCACAAAATATGTTTATTTAAATTTAATCTTATTGATATCTTGTGCAACACCCAACCCTGAGTCTCAATGAACTGTAAAATTATATATCATTATAAACTAGAGATAAAAGTATTGAGTATTAATAATAATAAATAAATTATAGAAATTATATGGATTACACTTGTAAAAACTAATTCAATTTTTATCAACTGTTTTGAACTAAAAAATCATTTAAATGGAAATGATATATTTTCTGAAAATTATATTTTATCTAAAACATGTTTTAGATGATCTTTGCACACATGATTTAAACATAAGTTTTAATATATATAGAAAATTTATATTAATAAATATAATTTTTGTGATATCATCATATAAAAATTATATTAGGTTTAGGTTTTGGGTTTTTTATGAAAAGTTTTATTTTTCGATGAATAGTGAAGAATACTGATTTTTATTGAAAACTGTAATTTTGTATAAATAATTTACAAGGTTAAATTATATTTTAAATTTTTTATAAAGTAACATTAGGTCTATTATGTTATAATTTAACTAATATATTCTATTTTAATCAATTTAATATTGAATTTTAAAATTAAAATCCTCTAAACTTATGATAATGTTCTCTTTGAAAACCCATTTTTTTCATCACATCTCCAAGTATACTTTTAAAATGAATTTTTTCACTTCTATAAATTTAATATGGAAACATTTATTTTATTTTTTTAATAAGAATAATTTTTTATTTTATAATATGGTGAAATAAATTTTTGTCATAAATTAATTGTGAAAATAATAAAATTTAATTGTCCAAGTTAAGGTAAAAATGGGTTTAGCGGGGGTTAAATTAAACACGTATGGTTAAAATAACCTAATACCTTTTCAAAAATATATTTTCTAGACATATTTCAACCCCATAATTTTTAAATTATCTATAATAATTTATTTTTTACCCTTTTGACATGTGAAAAACATGGGTACACGTTTTTCGTTTAAGAAATTACTAGTGGGTCACTCATCTCAATTATAAAAGGTCACCCCAGTCTCCTCTTTTTCATACCTTAAAAATATTATGTTATGAAAATAAAAATTCAAATAAGTTACCAATTTCCAACCTTAAATCCTTTAAATAGTGGTCTTTCGTAAATCCACTCTATGAATACTTTAGGTATAATCCTGAAGAAGTTCTCTGAGAAGAGTTAAAATTCCAAACAATATGCTTTTGTTTTATTTATTCATCCATATCCTTAAAATATTATTAATTTATGATAATATAATAAAAAAAATCTCTCATATACTACGATTTTATTATGTCTAGGGAATGTCATATATCCATCTCATATTCCCTTAAATGGGAAATCATAACGACACTCATGTGTATAGCAGACAACCATCTCAGGAACCGATGTGACACATTTTCCATAAAAACCACTTGTGATTGGGTATTATGATGGATATAAAGTGTATATATGATATTTAAAACAAAATTATACATCTAGAGTCGATATATAATGTTTAACTTTTTCCATTCTATAGGGGATATGATAATGTTGCTCGTGTGTACGACGAACTACCGCCTCGCGAGGTGAAGTTAATAGTTTTTCAATAACGATTTACATGGATGGTAATAAAGAAAATTTTAATTAATATATGGGATATAAATGAAATAATTATGATATTAATATAATATTTATCCATTTTAAATGATAATATATCATTTTATTTCTTACATGTTCACTCACAAAAAGATGATAGTGTTGTTCATGTACGTGTGGACTATCGTCATAACGAGAAGATGCGACCCCATTTCATCACCACACCTAATGAAAGATAAATATAAAAATATATGAAGAAATAATATTATATTTATTTTATTATTATAATTATATAAATATAAAATGTTGCTTACCTCCTTTTCTTTATGATCATTTAAAAATAGTAATATTACTCCTTTGTATGTATGGCCTACACTCCCTATGATTGCAGCATACTTAATTTATAAAAACCAAACATCATGATTAGTATTAAAAGTTAAATTTATGTAAAAATATTATAAATATTTCCTGATTATTATTCTAGATATTGTCTAACTATATATTATCCACAAGAACAAAAACCTTCATGAAAAATCATGAATGAGAAATCAAGGAAATTCACACCTGGAACATTGAAAATAATGAAATATTATTAAAAACATGTGATAAGATGATAAAAAGGGTAATATATGACATTATAAATATTTTTATTTTTATTTTATAAGTTAATAAATTTTTTAAAACCATTATTCAAGATATTAAATCATTTTAAACCAAGAGTAAGTGTGAGGTAAGTGACTTCATCTCTATTTCCATTCATTAAGGCATTTTTTATTGTTATGAACCTAATTTTTTTATGGTGTATATATGAATTTTTTTACATATAATATAATTAATAATACATAATTCATTTTATTTTAGGTTTCAATTTGAATTATTTCATCCAATGATATTTGACTTGAAAATTACCAAGTGTTAAGGGCCTTCATCTCAATTTCCCTTCATTGAGGAATATTTTCTTGTTTTGTTCCTAATTTATTTTTAATGGTTAAAATAATGAAACTTTTACATGTAATATCATGAATACATGACACATAATGCTATTTAAAATTAAAATTTGAATTATTTCACCCTACGGTATTTCACTTAGAAATTACCAATTCGAAAGGGATTATTTCTCAATTTCTCTTCATTGGGGAATATTGTAATGTTATGGACCTAATTTCATTTATATAGTGTTTGTACTACCCTTTTAAAATGTAATATAATTACTTATTATTAGTTTATAGGTTTTTATCCAATTGGACTTGACTTGGAATTTAGCAAGGGGAAATGAATTTCATACCTCAATTTATTTTTATTGGGTTATATTACATCTTCATTTTCCATTGATATTATAAGATTATATGTATAAACTATTTTGGCTATATTATGTTTTGTTTCCAAATTTTCTTTGTGGATTTACAGTTTATACATAGAATCCACTCATATATTAATTCTCACATCAACTTTTTGATCATTATATGTTATTTTGTATCAATTTAAATTTCATTGAGACATTTCTATTAATATTCACCCATACACTTTTACACCATCCATATACTTTACCTATGATTTATTTAACATAAATACATATTTATTCATTCTGGTTAATGTTTAAATTCAAATTTATCCATAATATTTGTATCATGGATATAAATATTTCCTAAATTGTATACCATCCTTTCATATAGTATTTACTTTGAATATTCCTTGATTAAATGGGGAAATATTGATAAATATATGTTCCTTTCTCAATGAGGATATTTTTTGGTAAGGTATATAATTCATGAATTAAATGGATTATTTGATATATGGTAAATTCTTTAGAAATGTAGTTATGGGAGAGGTCTGGTTATAGATATCCCCTTTATGCATTAGTAGTCTCATGAGTTGTATCGGTAAGGTAGCATTAAATAGGTTTCTACCTATAGTTTTGAACCATATTATTAAAGATTTGGACAGTATAGGTATCATATTCTAAATAACAAGACATCTGATGATTAAGAATTTTCTTCACTAATAAATCTGTTACTATTATCCATGATATTTTCACAATGATATTATGTCTAGGTTTATTTCATTCATTGTTTATTGATTAAATGGAATGTGTTTTCAGTTATTTACTTTTCAATATTAATTTTTCCTTGTCCATTTATGAAAGTCATGTTATTGATTAAATGGATAGATTTTTTAGTTTTTTACAGTTTTCATATTTATTATGAAAGTCAAGTTATTAAAATGGTTGTTTTGTCCAGTTATTTACCTTTCCATGTCATTTATTCTTTTCAATTCCTGATAGTTTCCGTTGTAATTAACCCTTACAATCATTTCAGATAACACTTATTTTTTATATTACCAAGAACCTAAGAAGTGTATTAATAATAATAAGAAATTATATGCTAGATGGAACACTTATATTCTTGAAAACAAATATGTTTTAATATTTTTTTCCAATGTAACATATAAATCATGTATATATCTAGTTTTACAAGACTATTAAAATATTCAGTCCTTAAGGATGTGATTACTTGAATCTTATGCTAATGTAATAAAGTATGAAATAGACTCTGGGCTTTTGGGGTCGGGGTCAGTAAAAAAATTCTTCCAAATGGACATATATTCATTGATGGTATAGTATGATGTCTAAATACGTTAATAAATTTTAAGTGGAAAATTGCCCTTATATCATAGTTTAACTCCCACGGTAAACCCGTTTTAACATTTAGTAAGGTAACAAATTTTTACAATTTTTACAATTCATTGTCACCAAAAGATAAATTATAGAATTATGAAATTTGGAAATTCAAAATACTAATATGTAATTTTTTTTATCAAATTTAGTTTAAAGAACTATTAGAACATAATTAAAAACTAAACCCACAAAACGCAATAAAAGGGAGTTTGTTTGAAATATAATCTGAAGTATAAAATGTTTTTATGAAAAAATACAACATAAAATTAATTATACTGAACTAAATTAGACTATTAATAGTAAAAATTAAGTAATGTTAGTTTTAAACACATTTAAAAAAATTGATCTTTTAAATTTTTTAAGAGAAAATATGGTTAATAAACAAAAGTATTTTTCAATATTCATTGAAAATTTATTACTTTTAGAAAATTCTTAAGAAATCACTCTGAGAGAAATTTGACATGTTATTTATTCAAATACACATTATAAAGTTTAAAAAAATTAATTATTTAATTTTTTGATAAAAACAATAAAAACCATTTTTTGGAAAATAGTGTACTTTTTTATGTATATAAATAATTTACTAGAATTTGAGTATTTATTTATCAATTGATTTGATTAATCTAAAAAAATTATAAATATTTTTAAAATTAATTTATTCTTATTATTTCCAAAAATTTAACTATTATCTTGAAATGGTACACTATATTACGGTTCATTTAGACTGGGGGTTGCGTGCATCATAATATTATACAGAAATAAAATTTATTGGAAAATAATTATATCATAAAATATTTGGGTGTCGCAGTCAATCCCCCTTAAAATGAATTTTTACCAATAAATTATTTTAATATAATACAAAAAATATGATATTTATGTTTCCTTACATCCTCAGGTTCCCAAGTTTCTTCTTGGAATTTCTGATTCCCCTAGAGAACTTTAAATATGTGAAAATTCTTTTTCCATAAAATATTATTTCTTTGGTAAAATGCTTCTAATTATTTTTATTCCTAAAAAAACATGATCTGATGGTATGACCTATGAATTCATTACAAATAAATAATCAGTTTTGTACTTCTTTAGTAGAGATATATGGACCACATTGTGATCTTCAGATATGTTCATTATAATCTCCAAGGGATAAGCAACTGTACCTACTCAATCAAGAATCTTGAAGAGGTAAACAAATCTATGGATAATATTTCCTTTATTTTTGGATCTCATAACCTTCTTCAATGGATTAATTCAACTAAATACAATATCACTAACTTCAAATTCTAGATTTCACTAATGACTATTAGTATGATTTTTTTTCATTTAATATTTGCCTTGATATGCTTCTAAATGGATTAGAATATTTATAATATTTCCTCAGCTCGCTCAGGTACCCATAGATTAATTTCTGAAACTTTTTTTTTCAGAATGTTGGTTTTCTATAACTATTTACATAGATTCCTTCATAAAGATAATTTTGAATGCTTGAGTTAATGAAATTGTAATAATAGAATTAAATTAGATTAAGGAGATAATCCAAACAAAAATATTAATTCATAGAGAAAGGAATCAACATATCCTCATGGGTTTGAATAGTCCTCTCATATTGAACATATATATGAGGATTTTAAGAACATAATTTGAATCTTAAGTCAGCTGACAACTTCTCCAAAACATTGAGGTAAACCTCTGATCCCAATCAGTTTTGTTAAAATTGGTGTACTCCATGAAACCTTACCATTTCCTTAATGTATATTCTGAAAAACTGATCAAGAGAGAAATATTCTCTAATAGGAATAAATTGTGCTGACTTAGTAAGTTGATTGACTACATCCCAGATAGAACTATGGACTTTACAGGTTTTATGGATTCTGATGAAAAAAATATATAGTAATTTTTTCCAATTTCCATTCTGGAATGGTTAATGGTTTTAACATCCACTTATACTTTAGTCTCTCAACCTTACCTTGTTATCATACTATGAATAGAGGTACATACTCTGAAATATCTCTTTTAATGTTGTCCCAATAGAATTACTCTTTCTGATCTCTATACATCTCTTTACATATTAAATGAATGGATAATGTTAAACAATGGGCTTTGTAAAACATATCCTTCTTCAAATATGGTATGGCTGGGACACAAACACAATTCTAGAACATTGGATCATGGTTGAGATCATAAAAATTTCTCACCTACCTTTACAATTATGAATCTTCCTTTTATGCCTCTTCTATTCTCACATGGATAGATGGATGAACACACATTTGATAAAGATACTATTTCTTCCCTTCCTTCAAGATTTTCAAATCAATCCTTTGAAAATAAAGAAATATTATATTTATTTTGATGCTCATCATAGATATTATAACATAATCCTTTTAACTCAAAGAATAGGCCACATTGTTCAATTTACTAAGGAGGAAATGTAAAGAGCAGTAATAATATTTGATCAACTCCAACAATCTTATATTATGCATATTCAATTATTTCTATGTGAATATATACTTTAAACATTTTCAATCTGAGTATATGTCACACATTTCTCAATAATGATTATACCTCTATATATTTAAAGCAAACATTACACAGTTAACTCCAAATAATGAATTTGGTAATTTTTTTCATGAACTTTTAATTATTGTGGGGAATAAACAATAACTATATCATTTTATAGAATAATAATTCAAATCCCCAATTTTATGCATCAATATAGATTAAAAATACCTATCTAGTTTAGTATAATGAAAGAACATGTCAACTAACTAACCTTATTTTTAGTTCTTTTAATATTCCTCACATTTATCTTTCCAATGCATCCTTGTTCCCTTTTATGAAGGCTTGGTGACTAGAATAGATAGTCTTGATAAATTCTATATAAATCCTTGTTAATATCCATAAAAACAAAAATAAACTATGAATATTAGTCACAATTTTTGGTTGGGTAAAACATTCAACAACTTTCCTCCTTGATGGATCCACCGATATACAATCTCTTGATATTATATGACCCAAAAATGAAACATCCTTAGCCAAAATTCACACTTTGTAAAATTTTCATACATATTATCCTTCCTTGAGGTCTTCAGTAAAATACCCAAGTAATATTTATTCTCTTACTTTATCTCTAAATATATAAGAATTTCATCAATAAATACTAACACAAACAGATCAAGGTAATCTCTAAAGACACACCTAAACAAATCCATGAAGATGGTGGAAGTAATTAGTGCGATCAAATGGCTTCACAATATATCCATAGTGTTCATACCTTATACATAATATTTTCTTGCTTATATCCCCCTTTTTAACCCACAATTGATGATATCTATAATAAATATCCATTTTGGTAAATGTATTGATCTCTTCATAGTTGATCAAACAAGTTAACAACATGAGGAATAAGATACCTATTCTTGGTTGCTTTCTTATTAAGTTACCAATAATCAAAAAATATTCACATTGATTCATCTTTTTTCCTGAAAAAGAGACGATGTGGACCCCTAGTTGAACCACATGGCTAAAAATTATTGGGACAATATTCTCTTGGAGTTTTTTCTTCAATTCCTACAACTCATTCATGTTCATTCTATATAGAGTATTTAAAATATTTATATCATGATGTATGAGTTATATTGAGAATTCAACTTCAGTATTCAGTGGAAAAATAAGAAACCCTTTCCTTAAAAAATCAATAAACTCCCAAACAATAGTAATATCATCAATTATGGTTTTCTACCCATACATCTAAGATAAACACGTCTTTTTAAAAGAAAACAAGACTCGTAAAATGGATGAAATTTTAATTGTTGATTTGTATTTATCATCACATCGATAAAGGAACATTGGTTGTTTAGGAATATCAAATGTGAAGTCCATTACTTGGAAATGGAAATAGATAAATTAAATTCAAGACCACTATAACATAAAATTTAACTATAGAAATAATTACATATTTACAAGAAGTATATTCCTACAAAAATAAAATAGGGAATGATCATAGACTTGTGTTTTATTCATCACACCATAATGGTTTTCCCTGCTAATTCAATATATAATCATTGAGGTTTTACTATGATACTCTTAGAAAAAATGTAGATATAAATGATTTGGTAGATCATAAATCAAATAAGATATTTTCAATTATAGATTCGATGGTAAGTGTACCTATTACCACTTTGTAAAGATACTCCACATCAAAAAAATCGCTCAATTGAAATTTAACTTTGTCTCTAGAATAAAATGGTTGTTGATGTTGATCATCATCATTAACCTTCATGTTTTATAACTTGTTAGCATGATTTCTAGAGTCCTTGAATTTGAAACATTAGAGTGTGGGTGGTTCATTATATGGTTATTTTCTTCTATCACTGGCTAAATCCTTCTTATCACTATGGCATTCAGTTGCCTGATGACCTTCAATTCCATACTTAAAACATTTATTAATCCCCTTAATATAATTTCTACTATGTTTCCTTCCAAATTTCGTTCATAAATGAAATATCATATTCTTCTCTCTATTTTTTTATAATTTAATTTTATTTTTATATTTCTTTTCTAATAAAAACCAAGAGATTGATGGGTAATTCCAATCACAATTTCAACCTTTATAGAACATAGAATGAATTATTTTTATATATTCATGTTTATTATATATAATTCCCTTAAAATTCTAAGACATAATCCCCAAATGAATACATAAACCTTAAATTTAGGTTGGATGATAATACCAAAATCATACCTCACAGGTCTTATAATATTTCCCCAAATTTAATAATGAATTCATGATCATTATATTTTAGATTGAGGAATTATTTCACTATTTTAATGAAAATAATATGACTATAGTGGTTATTGAAAAATAACCTCTGGAACTCACTCCACTCCATGGAGTCAATTTCTTGTTATTACCTCATGTTCTTGATAAGATTCCACTATTGATCTTCTTTACCTTCCAAATGATAAACTAATAAAATAACTCTTTCAGGTCCTAAAAACTCTAGAATAGAAAATATATTTTTATTTTCCTTAATACATTCCTTATAAATTGGTGGATTAGAAGACCCAGTAAAATATTGAAGGTATTTCCTAATTAAGGACTCAATAGAGTATTGTTCAAACATTTGATCATATAGAAGCTCGACATTATTCATATATTATGAAACATTCATAATAATAGCAATGATATTTTTCATTCCATCTTATATAATATTTGGTTTCTCTGGAAGAAAATAATTTCATTGTGTGTCTCATTCAACACTAACATTATTCATTTGATTTCCATCCATTGAATAAAACCAAAAAAAACATAGTGTGAGAAAACATAATCATACTGGTAAATACGTAATCATGAAAAATAATTTATTTAATCTCTAATCAAAGAAATATTATATTTATTCTATGATACATTAGGGTTAACCTAGGTTATCCATGATCATTAATAAAACATTTGGGTGTTATCCTATACCAAGGATTATCTACATTTTTCTCACTAACATTTTCTCATCCTTCGTTACAAAGGTAAATAAACCTCCCTATAATACCCACTATAGTGACTGATACTTTTCATACATAGATATTACATCTTCTTAGATTAATATTCATTAAATTATATAATGATCCACACTATAATTGTATAGGTTTAGTACCTTTTGAATGTGGATAAATACAAAACATTTTCATATGAGGTGTGCAAAATCTCACACAATGTTCTTCATAACTAGAACCCATATTAAACATATCATTCTAAGAATATGTATTCCTAACCTGGGGAAAATGAAATATAATAAGGGTTACCCTCAAATTCTCATTAGGCATAAATAATGGAGATATCAATGATCAATTAATCATAACAAAATCACAACGGTATGAGAACATAATCTTAACATTTCAAAACCATTCCCTATATATGATAGATCATAATATTGAGTCATGACATAAATAATGGAAATTTATTATACCATAATCATAAAGGAATAAAACAACATAATCCATGAGAGTATAAAATAAGCATAAGAAATAGATTTGTGGAATAAACGTAAGTATAGAAAATCATTCCCGTAGTATTCAAGGCACACTTATATGACTATCATAGTGGATTCGGTTCACTTCTCATTCCATAGTAGTAGTCAAGGTTTACTTCCATGACTATCACAGTGTACATAATAACTTACTAAACTTGTTTCAATTCCCATTCATGTCTTATTTATCTCATTAGATATCCATCTTTACCCAATGCAATGGAGGGCTATATAATTCTAGGAAAATATATCGCTAAATAAAAATCATAAAAATGTGTTCCATAATATCTTATAGAATTAATAATATAATAACCATTGAAAATAAATAGGTTTTCATAAGAAAATCATCAATGAAAACCCCATGGAAATTAATTTTTTTTATAAACATTTCATCATTTTAGCCTAGTATAACCTATGGAAAAGAAATGGGTTTCATATAAATATTTTCTTCATAATAATAAAACATACATATAAAGGATAAAAATAGTATCATTGTATTAAATCCCTAGTATAAATTTTGGTAGCACCAAATTATGTCCTCATATATAGAAAATTCCTTTAAAATCCCTCTAAAGGCATGTATTTGGGAAAATAGCCTTTCCACTTTGAGATGACATACTTAAAATATGAAAACATCATAATATTAGAGAAAATAATTTGTTTGAAAATAACCTTGGTAATTTATAAATTTATCTTCCAATCATTGTGTGTTCATAATAGTGGAAAAATATGTTCCTTCCATAAAATTTAAAAGAAATCATTCAATTAAAACTTTTTTAAATGGTCAAAAAGTACCTCGTTCGCAAAATAATAATTAGTTTACTTTTTAAACCATTACTTTAATTCAGTAATTTGTAAAAATTACTATAAAAATAAAAAGAGTAAATTAAAATTATTATTGAAAATGTTTTAAGAAAACATAGATATGGAAGAAAAAGGTTTATTGACCAAAGAAAGAAATAATGTTGGTCTTTCTTAAAATTGTTCTTTCTATCTATTGAGTTCATAAAGTGAGGAAAATTAAAGGTAAACATGTGTTATAAATAAATAACACAAGGATAAAAATATAAATGGATTTATTGGGAGTTATATCATGAAATTTAATCATCAGAGACTTACACATAAACAAACCTCACAAATTATGAGATTGTAACGTAAAGTCCTTACCATGAGTTCTACATACTTTTAAAGAACTATAAAATCATGTATAATAAATTAAAATTTCTTATAATTCTATAATATAGTTATTTAACTGATTATAATTTCATATATTATCCACTTATAATATTTCAACACCCATTTATTAATAACACCTTGAAAAAATCTTCATTTCTGGGTGTCAACTATTTTATTTTTCCTGAGACTTCCAACATTGAAGTTCCCTTCCTTATATATTGATCATGGTTACCAAATCTATATAATATTATTCATGATATAAAATTTATATATAATTATTAAATACATACTTATATTCGACCATAAATGGTAGAGACAAAATGAATTACAACATTCATGGAGACAGTTGGTCATACGTACTCATGAATGTTGTTTTCACTTATTGATGGACAGAATAAAGAAGGGTAAATAATAATTTTCATTACCAGAATATTTATTATATCATATATATTTATAAAATATATAATTATTTCTATCTTATTAAAATGTAAATCAATAATGGATCACAGCGCTACGTAGTGGTGGTAGTCCAAAAGTATGCATGAGCGACATTATCATTTTCCAATAGATTAGAAGGTGAGAAGTTAGATTTTATGCTATGATTCAATAATTATAATTGTTTCATAAATATCGTATATAAAAATTAAACCCACTGTTATAACCATCCATTAAATATCATGGTGGAAAATGAATTGTATGGCTTTGTGGAGGGGACATTCCATACTTACACAAGAGCGTTACTTTCATTTCCTAGTTGATAAAATAGTGGGTTAATGTTGGTATTTATAACATGTTAATAAAATTTATGTATACATAGGATACTTATATATTATTTTTTGATAAATATAGAACATTTATATGAGTAAAAAATAAAATGTAAAAACGTAATTAAATGGTTAAGGAGATTACTAATTCTGTGAAAGAAAACCATTAAATCTCCTCTTCAGAACCCTAGGGTTGTTATTTCTGGGACCAAATCACCTCTATAACTTGAATACATAATATTAAAATATAATTTAATAGTATATTTTATATATACAATTCTCAAAGTGGTATAAATAAGAGAAATTAGGGGCATCCTTTTAGAAGTGGGGGAGATCACACAGTTGTAATTTCTTGAAACAATAAAATATCATAAAGTCGTTGTCATAAAAAAATTATTCCAAATAGAAAAAAGATTAGATTTTTTGATTGTATAAGGTCTAAATAAGACCATAACATTTTATTTTCACAATTTTATTTTGAAAACATACTCTAATCTCTTGGTTTAAACCCTAGTAAACTTGTTTTAACCTTAACTACATGAAAAATTTAATGTTGTTTTTTTATATTCATTATGACCTAAAATTGAATTTTTATCATTAAAAAATGTGTAAA
Organism: Viscum album; assembly: GCA_963277665.1. Lineage (NCBI taxonomy): Eukaryota > Viridiplantae > Streptophyta > Magnoliopsida > Santalales > Viscaceae > Viscum > Viscum album. Next base: position 1,102,912,217 of record OY728157.1, read on the forward strand.
TTATGAATCAAAATATATACTATACTTCATAAAATTCAATTCATATAAATGGTGGAATTAAATCTGAAATTAAACCTACATAACATGTTGAAAGGTAGTTTTTCAAAACATTGTTTGCTTAAGTATAAAATGTTTTTATACCCAAATTCAACATAAATATAATTATAATGAACTAAATTTTATTATTCATAGTATAAATGAACTAATTTTAATTTAAAATCCATTTTAAAACCCAACTTAACAATTTAAATTCTTTAAATGAAAAAAAATTAATAAACAACAATATTTTTCACTATTTATCTTAAAATTAATCTTCTCAGATAATTCCCAAATATTCACACTATGATAAATTTTACAAGTTTACTTCAAATAAAATATGTTAATTTTTTCAAATAAATTTTCATAATGTTTCAAAAAATAGTTATATTATTTTCTTTCAAAATTAGTAAAAACTATTTTTATGGAAAGAATGTAATTTTTTGGAGGATATAAATACCTTACTAAAAATTGAGTGGTTATTTATAAATGTATTTGATTTATATAAAACCCTTAAAATATATTTTAAAAAACCTATTATTTCTACAAATTTAATGTTTAGGTTATAATGATATACTGTATTATGGTTCGTTAAGACTGGGGGTTTCATGTATCACAAACTATTGAAAAAATTAAATTTATTTAAATATATATATATATATATCATAAAATATTAGGGTGTTACATTTTACCCCCCATAAAATGAATTGTTTACTTGAAATTTCATTACTCTGATATAAAAAATGAGGAAATATGTATTTCAATGCATCCTGAAGTTCCCAAGTAGCTTTTTTGAATTTATGATTCCTCTAGAGAACTTTAAAAAATGAGTAGTTATATTTTGTAGGTATTTATCTCTATAGAATAGAATTTATAATGGTTTTTCTTCATAGTAGAGATCATGCCCCATTGGTATGACCTTTGAATTGATCACATATAAATAATCAGATTATTACTTCCTCATCAGAGATACATGGAACACATTGTGAACTTGAGAGTGGTTTGGTGTAAGTGCCCAGTGATAACTTTCCATACCTACATGATCAATAATCCTTAAAGTAAAAAAATATATAAGGCTCATATTTTGTTTTATGTATAAATCTCATAACCTTCTTCTAGAGAGAAGTTCATAGAAATCCCTTCTCACTAACTTTGAATTCCAAATTTCACCAACGATTATCGGCATAAATTTTCAATTGATTTTGTCCTACCTTGATATGATACTAAACAGATCTACATTTTTTAACCATCTCTTTATCTATATAAGGTTCCAATAGTTTTCTTTTGCAAAATTCATTCCAGTATTTTGAAATTATAGATTTTTTGGCAAAGATGGATTCATAAGGAGCCTTCTGAACTCTTGAGTGAAATCTATTGTTATTTGATAATTAGACAATAGGAAGTTATTGATCCTAGACATCATTTAAATCAATTGAATAAGATCTCAACATATACTAAATGGTTCGAATGACCCTCTTAAACAAACCATCTATTAGAGGATGAAATTTATTGTTGAAGTGAAACTCTAAATTCCGAGCCTCCTAATGTAATCTATAGATTATCAAGGTGAACTTTATATCATGATCAAATTGAATAAAAAGTGTCCCTCTATGAAACATCACCACGTAATTAAGGTATACTATAGAAATATAATTAGGAGATAAATAATTTATAATTTAAATGAAGTGTCATAACTTTGTAACGTGGTCAACTATAGCCCAAATTGAATTATGGGCTTTAGAAATTTTTGGGACTTCGATGAACAAATCCATTGTGGTGTTTTCCCATTTCCATTCAAGTATGGTTAATGGTTTTAACATCCCATTAGACATTTTTCTCTCATGATTAAATTTCATACATACCAGACACTGAGATACATATACTAGAATATCTCTTTTATTATTTTCCCACAAGAAATACTGTTTTAGATCACTATAAATCTTCATAAATATAGAATGAATAGAGAACCATGAACTATGAGACTCATCCAATAGCTCTTTTCAATTTGGTATGTTTGGAACAAATTTATGTTTCATGAACCTTATCATTCCATCATAATCATAGCTAAACTCATAAACATTTATCACATTATTTTACAGTTATACATCTTCTTTTTGTGCCTCTTTAATCCTCACATTGATATATGGTTGAACAATCAACAGATAAAGATGAGATTTATCCCTTCCTTCAATATTTACAAGTACATCCTTTCTATAACTAGGAATATTGGATCTTTTGTGATCCTCCCCATAGATATTATATCATGATTATTTCAACTCAAACAATCTTCCACCTTATTTGTTTTCTTAGGGTGATAATGTATTAAACATCCATAATATTTAATCAGCTCTAACCATCTTATATGGTTCATATTCAAATATTTTTATGTGAATGTATAATTCTTTATTTCATGAAAAGAATATATATACCACACCTTTATTTGTAAAGATAATACCTCCATATATTTAATGTAAATATTACCATAGCTGACTCCAAATATGGATTTGGATAATTTTTTTGTGAACCGTCAATTTTTCTAAGAAATAAGATATTACCATATCCTTCTACATGAGAAAAAATAATGATCCCTTACTTGATTCATCACTATAGATTGAAAACCCATATCCATTGTAGTATAATGTAACCACCTGTCCACTAACAAACCTTCTATTTAGTTCCTAGAAATTTTTCTCATATTCGTTTATCAAATAAAACTTGGTTCCCTTTCGATTTACCTTGGTGACTGGATTATATAGTCATTATAAATTCTCTACAATTAATCAATAATATCCATCCAAACCAAGAAAAGAATGCATCTTAGTCATAGTGTTTGTTCTGCGCCAACATTCATCAAATTCTACCTTTGATGGATCCACTAATATACACTCTCATGAGATTATATGACCAAAAAATAAAACATTATATAGCCAAAATTCAACATTTTTAAAAAATTTATACATCTTATCCTTACTTATAGGTCTTCAGTACTATCCTCAAGTGATCCTTTTGCGCTTCCTTTTTCTTAAAATATATAAGAATATCATCTATAAAGACTACCAAAAACTAAAAAAAGTTTTCTATAAAGAGTTTATTCATTAAATCAATAAAGATAGATGGATAATTAGTAAGAAAAAATGGAATAACTATGTATCCATAATTTCTATATTTCTTCTTAACAAAATGAATTGGTGCACCCCAAGGTAACCGAGTTGGAAGAATAAATCCCTTTTCAATATTATCCTAGATTTGTTTCTTCAATTCATGAAACTCAATCAGGGTAATTCAATATGGAGTCTTTGAAATAGATGTTGCACCAAGTATGAGTTATTATGAGAACTGAACAATATAATTTAGTTGAATACTGGAAAAATATTCTAGAAATATATCAAAAAACTCCCACATGGTATGAAAATCATCATTTTTGAGTTTCTCCCCAACCGCCTGAGATAAACACCACTTTTTAATAGGAATCAAGACCCAAAAAATTGATGAAATTTCCATTGGACGTTTACATTTTTCATCACACTGATATATGGGAATAGGTTGTTTGGGAATATCAAATATAACTTCACTTCCTTGTAAATTAATGTGTAATTTATATAAAGAAATACATTACATGCACAAAAACACATTGAATTCAAAGAGAGGGAGAATAACAATATTTAAAAGAATTATATTCCCAAATACTTCAATTAGAGAAGGATCATATACTTGTGTTGTGAAAATTATAACTTTAAAGGTTTTACTGAGAAACTGACATCTAATTATTGGGGTAGTACTATGATTCCCTTAGAAAAAAATTCAGATTAAAAATAGTGGGTATATATAAAATCAAATATGACATTATCTATACTATAGTGGATGGTAAGTGTACCTTTTACTACTTTGTTATTTCACTCCACATCAATAATAGCGGTCACATAAGATTTCCCTTTTTCTCTACGAATAAGAGGTTTCTAAAATCGATTATCATCACTAACTTTCAAATTTCATCACTTGTTATCATAATACACATACTCCTTCTAGTTGAAACACTAGAGCATGGGAGGTTCATTATATGGTAATTATATTCCATTATTTGTTAACTTCTTACCATTACTATGGGATTTTATTTCTCTATAAACATCCATTTTTACACAGGAAACATTTACCAACCCCCTTAAGATAAAATCCACTATGTTTCATTACACATTGTAATTATATAGGAAGGTTCATCTTCTTCTCCCCATTATTTTTATAATTTACATTGAATATAATGTTTGTTTGCTTATCAGAATAGTGAGATGGATGGGTAAATCAAATCTCCACTTCCAAATAGATATCACATGAAATTATTTCTTTATATCTAACACATTATCTTTTGGATAACACCCTTTTAAAACTTGGTTTTAATTCACAGAATAATTGATCAACCTTACATTCAGCTTAGATGATAAAACCAGAAGTGCACCTCACAAGTCTTTTAAAGCATTCCTCATAGTTATCAAAAAATCAATCATACTGCTTTTTAATCTCAAGTAATTCATAATACAATTTCATAAAAAAATATGAGAAATATTATTATTGAAAAAAAAATCTCATGATCTCATCCCACTCTATAAAGTCTACTTCTTCATGTTGCCTCGTGTTCTTGATAGGAGTCTACCATTGATCGGCTTCTCCTTCCAAATTTTAAACATAAAAAATAAAACCTTTATGATCTAAACAATGGATAATTTAAAATATATTTTTTGTGGTGAAAATATATATTTCAGCTACTATTTGATCATAATATCTACTAAAATATATTAGATGTTTCTTTATGATGGTATTAATATAATTTTAATCACTCATTTTCTTGTTTAAAATCTCTTTATTATTTACACCTTGAGAAACTTGTGTTAGCACAGGAATGATATTTTTCATTCTATCACGCATAATATTTTGTTTCTCAGGAGAACAATCATTGAATTTTCTATCACATTCAGCATTAACAAGATTCCTTTGAGTTACAACCATTGACTAAAACTAAAAGTAAAGTGTGCAAAATAATAATCATAGTTGGATACTACATAATCATAAAAAATAATTTATTTGATGTCTAAATAAAGACACCTTATTTTTATTCTATAATTCCTTTGGTTTAAACTAGGTCATCCATGATCATTACTAGAACTTTATGATGTTATCCTATACTAATATTTATCCTTAGAGTTATAACAAAATATTTCTTATCCTAGTTTCAAAGGAAACTAAACCTCCCCCTAATACAAACCACAGTGACCCATTATTTTCATACATATATATTAAATCTTATTAGATGAATATTAATTACATAACGAAGTGACCCACACCAGAATCATATAGGTCAAATTCCTTTAAGAAGTTAGATAAAAAAACAAATTCTTCATATGAGGTCTACATTATCTCTCACTATATTCTTCAAAACTAGAACCCTTCCTAGACATACCATAGATAAAAGTTTTCTTTATAACATGGGGAAAAGGAAACATAAGAAAGGGTGATCTAAAATTATCTGTAGGGGTAAACAAGGGATATATAAATTATCACTAGAGCATAATATGAGCATAAGGGTATGATAAAATGGGATTAAAATTTTAAAACAATACCTTGTATAACATATATCATAATATTGAATTGTGAAACAAATATTGTTATAAAATAACACATGAATTATAAAGAAGTCAAATAACATAATCCAAGAGAGAATAAAAACAACCTAATACATTGATTTGTGGCATAAACTTAATCATTTCAAATTATTTTCTTTATAGACAAGTATTGCTTCCAAGACTATCATATTGTATTGGGTTCACTACTAATACCACCATAGTATTTAGGTATCACTCCCCATAATATCATAGTGTAAAGAGTCTCTTACTAAACTAGGTTTAGTCACCATTCCAGTCCTCTTTATGTCAGGTGATATCCACCATTACATAATATATTAGAGGGGTATATAATTCCAGGTCCTCATATCACACAATGAAAATCATATTTATGTGTTCCACAAGAACATAAACTATTCATGATATCATAAATCTGCAAAAACAAATGGGTTTCATAAAAATTTAATTATAGCATAACCCATGGAAATGAAATGGATTTCACAAACATTTTATCATTACATAATATCACAACCCATGGAAAAGAAATGTGTTTTATAAATATCATTTCATCATAATAATAAACCATCCCTAAACAATAAATTTGGTGTCATTGGTTCATAACCCCAATATAAATTTATGTAACACCAAAGGATGTCATCATATATTGAAAACCCCTTTTAAATATCACTGGAAGCCTGTCTTGTGGAAAATAAACATTCACTTTGAAATCACCGATTTACAATATTAAAATTTCCTAAATATTAAACAAAACCATTTTTTAAAATAACATTGGTAATTTTAAAAATAACCAACAAATAATTTAGATGTCATGACTACATGAATTATTTTTATACCATTTAATTTTGAAGAAATCATTCCTTTCAATCTTTTGTAAAAAACTCATAAAGTACCTCATTCTTAGAATGAAAAGAAGATTCATTTTAAAACATTTTTTTGTAAAACGTAAATCATGGGTAAATATTACATTAAAAAATCTTATTATAATATTAAAAATATTCCAAAAAACATTTTTAGAAAACATTCATATGGAAGAAAAGGTTTTTTTGGCCAAAAGAAATAATTGATGTTGGTTTTCCATAAAAATGTTCTTTTGGACTCTTGACAACATAAAGTGAGAAATATAAAAGGTAAACTAGTATTATTAATAAATACCCCATTTTAGAAAGTATTTCATGAATTTATTCATATTTATATCATTAAATTTAATCATTGTAAACTTAATCATAAACAAACATGATAATCAATGAGATTGTAACATAAATTCCATAACTCGAGTTCCATTTTATTTAAAAGTAATCTATCCTGTTGTATAATAAATTTTAATTTATATAAATTATAAAATTGTTTCATTTAAATACTTATAATATCATATATGATCTGCTTATAATATTTTGAACACCATTAATTAATTACTTCATATTAAAATTGTTGTTTCTGAGTGTTAACTGTTTCATTTTTCATGTGAATTTCAACATGGTAGTTTTGGTCCTTATACTTTGATAATGGTTCCATAATATACAGTATAAAAATCATGATATAAATATAAAATATTTTTAATATATTCATACATATATTGAACCATAAATAGTAGAGATAAAAAAATAAATTACATTGTTCCTGAAAAAGGTTGGTCGTACATATGCAAGAACATTATTTTCACTTTTCTATTGACTGAAAGAAAGAGAGTTAAATAATAAAAAATCATAATAATTATTATATCATATATATAATATATATTTATTAAATATATCCTTATTACCATATAGGGAAAACAAAATTGAAAACTAAATCACATCACTTCACAGAAGCAGAACTCTACACATTAGCCCGATTGACGGTATCATTTTCCAATGGATTGGAGTGTTATATTGAATATTTTATAGTATAATTATAGAAAAATAATTAAGCCATAAAAATAATATATAAACATTAAACCCATCACAATAACTAACTTTGAAATATTGTGATGTAAAATGAATTGTATTTATATGTTGAGGTGGTTTTCCACACGTACGCATTAGCGATACTTTCACCTACCATTTGATGTAATAGAGAGTTGATATTATAAGTTACATATTCATAATAAAATTTATGAATATTTAGGATAATTATATACTTTTTTTATTATAAATATCATATCTTTATCAGAGAAAAATTGATATGTAAAAAAATAAAGTGAATGGTTAAGGTGATCACCTATTCTTTAAAATAAATCCTTTAATTTTCATCTCAAGGATGCTAGAGTAGGACTTGTGGATATAATAATACATTTAAAAGATTATTATATGGGTTTAGAATATAATTACTTGGTTTTTACAATATAAAATGCTCAAAGGGGTGTTAAGAAAAGAAGGTAGGGGAGTCCTATTATATATCATGGAGAGGACGTTCTTGGAATTTCATTAAAGTATAAAATATATAAAAATTAAGTATCAAAAAAATATAAGATCTGAACCTTTTCTTGAGTTTTCTCAGGTGAAATTTACAATAATTTTTTTGTACCATTTATTGGATTTATGAATTATGGTTCATTTGGGTGGAGTTTTAAGAAAAATTTAATAAAAATAGGGTTGTTCATGGTTGGCTCAAGGTTAAAGAAAACCATGCGTCCAAAACTAGGTAACCATGTGACCCTAGATAGTTAGGGTCGCACAGTTGGTGCATGTTTAACCTAATTGTTCACCCCTACCTATAAAACCATGTGTTTGGCTTCTCCTCACATGAAAATTAGATTTTAAATCCCTAAAAACCTGGAAACACCTCTTATTCGACCTTGGCTTGTGACTAGACATCTTGTGATGATTTTAAAGAATTATTAAGGAGATACATAGCCTTAAAACCTCCGTTCATCATGATTCAAGGATTTAATCAAATATTTTATCTTATCCTGATAAGTGGATCTCATCCAAATTCCTATCTTGTTTATTCTTCTCACCTTCCTTGATTTTTTGGAGGAATTTATCCCCTGTTTCTTTATATATAAACCATTTGGTGAGATATAGATCTATTATTATAGATATAGATCTATATTTATTAGATCATTAAATCTTTTATATTGATTTAGGGATTTAGATCTAGAAATTATATCTACATCATTGTGCTGCATGAATTTTGGGGATTTCCATTGAATGAACAGCCCAAAATGAGTTGATGTAGGTAGTCTAAAATATAATTCTTATAGTCATGGATTTATGTGTGTACGAAAATTTTTATAATTTCTATAATTACTTAAAAATTTAGTTCCTAAATTGGGTTCTTTAGGTTGGCCAATTGATTAATCAAATCATTGTTGAATTAAATGATTAGTTGATGAATTAATCATGAGACTAAGGGGATGTTCTACTGGATAATTAAGTTGGGGAAATTGATTATGATAATTGGGGATTTTAATCTAAATATTTAATAAGGGGATTAATTATCAGATATAGAAACGGCTAAATTGAGATAATTAATTGTGATTTAATTATGTTCTTTTTATATTATGATCTTGATAATTAATTGTGGAATAAATTATGAAGATTTGAGATTTAGAGTGAGATAAATAATTCTGTAAAATTAATTATGGGATATGAATTGGTTATTGATTAATTAATAGATGAATTAATTAATGGGTTTGGCATTCTTAATTAATTGGTGGTCTAATTAAATATATTGATTTATTTAACTAATTATTGAATTGGTAATGGCATTGAGGGGGGTAATTAATTATGAATTAATTATTTGTGAAAGAATGGGAACATTGTCATTCAATTGAGAAGTATAAATGGTAACATGGTCATTGTACTTATGATTAAATGAATTGGAACATGGTAATTTAATTGAGAAGTATAAATGGTAACATATTCATTGTACTTGTGAGTAAATGAATGGAAACATGGTTATTATATTGATAAGTAAGAATGGTAACATTTTTATCTTACTTATGAATTTTTTATTGGTAACTTTGTAATTTATGTATGCATTTAATGAATGGTAATAAAGGCACTATGGTATATGGCCTTGCAGGATAATACATCGAACTCCAACATGAGTCAAATTAGGTATTGCGGTATCATATATACTTTGAATACATAAGCTCTAGAACAAGTTAAATCGGGTATTAAGATATGATATTACCTTGGAAACACTTCGGGCTCTAGTACGAGCCAAACTAGTATAGTTTTATGGGTATCCCCAAGAACCCTCGAGTTAAGATGAATAAATAAATAATAAATTATAATGTTATAACTAGTTATTTATGTGTTTTAATTACTTATTTATAGAACTGCTTACACTATCATTACACTTGACTTGTTTTAGACGCCATTGTTGGTGGCCTACTGAGTTGTAATCACACCCTACTCGGGCTGCCTAATCAGTACCCGAATAGAATCTTTTTGTTGTGGAATAGGTTAAGGGAAATGTTCTTGGATTAGATTAATTATTTGGGGATGGAACCTAGATGAGGGAACTAGAAATGGTTCGGGGCCTACTTGGGAGTCATTTGTGTCCTTATTTTTCAATTGAAATTTAGAAACTTTGGAATTTACTTGGCCATAACATGTTTTCCCTTTCATTTGAATATTGTATTTGTTGTTTTGGTTATCTTATGACATTATAACTATTAATGATTACATATGCTTCATTTATTTCTAATTTACTTTCGCTGGTGTTTTACTCTGATAAAGAAGGGTTTAGTCTCCCCATGACTGGCTTACCAGACCCTCACTACTAGTTGGTAGCCTCTGGCATACGGGAAGGCACACCTGAGGTCATGTGGCCGATTGGATTGGGGCACTGTTGCGTGCCACCTGGGTCGATACATTACAAAGTGGTATCAAAAGAGTTTTCTTTATTATTATTTGGACTTATTGTTTGGGGAAACGTATAAAGGATACTAGGAAGAGTTTGGGATTGGTAATGAGCTCATTTATGGGAGTTTCTAACCCGTGTATGAGAGAAAACCATAGTATTAAGGGTGGGATTGTTTTTATTGTTGTTTTATATTATAGTTAAATATTATTACATCTTGGGTGACACACTTGTGGTGTGTTATGATTATTGTTTCTGAGAATTTATTTTAGTACTGATTTATGGCTTGAAATTGAAAAAGAGTTAAGTGTACATGTATCATTATAAGTACTCATGGTTAATGTGATATGCATCATTTTAGGCACGTATAGGAAAACAGGTTATGCGTAAATTCTTGGACTTGAACGGTTTTCATTATTCATGAGATTGAAATAAAAATGGTACCTACCATTAATTGATAAATATTTTAATATTATACAAAATGAGAATAATTGGGTGTATAAATAAAAACTTGATAATGATAGTATGTTTACCCCCTTTAACCAAAACCTAGTAGTATGGTGGTAAAGGGTGGTAATAGTGCCTCGGTGTAAACCATGTGGTGAGATGTGGAGAAAATACATTTTGTGACCTATTTTAAATATTCATATCATGTAAATGTTATAATGTTGTTTTATGATACCTAAGACGTGTGTTTGTCTTCGTAGAGAATATGCCTCCACAATGCTTATTGAGGGGACGACTGAGGGGCATGGCTAGGAATGGTCTTCTAGTCAGGGAACCTAAGGTACTGATGGTTCCATCTAAAGATGAATGAGATAAGTTTCAGGAGAAATTTTCTTGATTCATAAAATTCATGGAAAGAGACCCAGGGTGGGTTGTGAAAAGCATGTCTGGGTTGACAAGGGAGTTTTAGTTTCATCACCCTTTGACTTTTACTGGAGAAGGTGGACCTGAGGGAGTTGAATTCTGGGTCAAGTACATTGAGACAACACATCACCACTTGGAGACTCCCTTTTATAGGAGGTTCAAGAGGGATGCTTATATGCTATAGGGATCGGATAAGTGTTGGTGGGACATTCAAGTGAAATCTAGAGGAACTAACGATATGTTATGGAGTAACTTCATGGAGAGGTTCTGGAATCACTCTTATCCAGAGATGTTGAGATAATAGAAATTTGAAGAGTTCATGCATATGACCCAGGGGAAAATGTCTATGATGGATTATGTTGGATGCTTCATAGATCTTCAATGCTTTACACTGACGTTATCAAGAGATGAGGCAGTAAGGAGAAATGATTTTAGGATACACTTATGTGTGACATTAAGTACTAAGTTAATATCTTTTTATTAAAGAAGTTTGTTAAAATTGTGGATTTGGATCTCATATCTAAAGGTAAAATAAGGGGGTTTCTAGTGTTGTATTCATGGTTTTTACTAGATGATTAGGAGGTGAAAATTCTAAGAGAAGGAAGCGGCGTTATGACAACTTTAGCCCAGGAAATGGGGAGAAGTCTACACAGACAGGAGGGTCAGTTAGAAAAGACCCTAATAGGGAGATCTTTCATCAGTTTGGTAGGCCAGTATACTATATTTAAAAATTTATATAGCCAATATTAGTCTGTTGATCTTACAAAAAGATGGGGCAACTACAGAAGTTCTGCTGGTTACGGCGACAGACTGGTGTGGAAGGAGAACCTGGAGAGAGTTAGAGTGTGGGAATGGGTATTATACACCCTATTAGTCTATAAGTCGTGGTTCTACTAGAATATAAGGTAGTGGTAGTGGAAATGGTTCTATAGGTATAGATAAACCTTATCATCAAAGTGGTTCTACTCAAGGGAATCATACATCATCACAAGGAGGAGGAGAAGGGAAATTACATGTAATGTGGCATACACCTATGGAGAGCGAGAATGGGCCATTGAAAGTTAGAGGTACTATTATAGTAGCTTCTACTTTAGCTAGTACCTTAGCGGATACTTGTGCCTCTCATTCCATTATAGCTTCAAAACTGATTAATGGTTTGATCCTTGAGGTAGAGTTCATGAGGTGAGTAATGACTATCGATACACCTTTAAAAACATGGTCTAGAGACATATATCTACGAAAGGTATGTTCGTTAGAGATCAAGGAATATCCTTTTTTATGGGACCTATATATTTTTTATATGAAAGCATTCAACCTGATTATTGGTATGCACATACTAGTCACATACCAATATCACATTGATTGTTACCATAGGGGACTGACCTTCGTGTCACTGAAGGGTGACCGATACTTTCACTATGGATAATTAGATATCCCAGTAGGCAGAACAAGGCCAATTACAAAAAAAAATGGAAGAGCTCACAACCTAAGTTACTATTATATTATTGTATGATAGGGTTGTTAGGCAAGATGACTTTACACCAATAGTATAACTCTTTCAGGATGCCTTTCCTAGAGACTTCTCAGCGCTACCACCTGATCAAGATATGGAATTCACAATTGAGTTCATGTTGGGGGCTGAGACAGAATCAATTCCAACCTATATAATGGAAATGACTAAGGTTAAAGATCTCAACACTTAGTTGGAATAGTTTAAGGATAAATCATTTATCCTTCCAAGTATGTCACATTGGAGATCGCCTATATTGTTTACAAAGAAGGCTGATGGGAGTTTATGTTTTTGTGTCAAAAACTGGAAGTTGAAAAAAAAAATATTATGAAGAATTGATATTCTCTTCCACATATAAATGATATTTTTGGTCAGTTAAAGGTGTATTGTGTGTTCTCAAAGATGGACTTGAGTTTAGGGTATCATCAGTTGAGAGTACAGACTTTCGATATACCAATGACTTCTTTCAAGAGCATGTATGGCCTTTATGAGTTTTTTGTAATATTTTTTGGGTAGAAAAATGCTTCAGTGGGGTTTATGGATTTGATGAATAGGATTTGTCATCTATATCTAGATCAGTTTGTGCTGGTGTTTGTGGATAACATCTTGGTGTACTCCAATACTCATGACGGCCATTCCCAACATCCTGACATCGTTCTGAGTACACTGATAGAGCATAGGTTATACGCCAATCTATCTAAGTGAAAATTTGGGATTGATCATCTACACTTCTTGGGACACATCATCTTAGAGGAATGTGTGTTAGTGGACCCATAGAAGGTTCAGGAAGTGGTTTCTTGGGATCATCCCAAGAATTTTTTTGATATCAAAATCTTTTTTGGATTATCTGGATATTACAAGACATATATCCAAAACATTTCCCATTTATCAGTACCTTTTCTTGGGTTTGACCAAGAAGGATTTAAATTTTGAGTGGACATAAGCAAGTGAGAATTATTTTATGAACATGAAGAAGCCTTTGACAACAACTCCAGTTTAGATCCTACCTGATACATGTGAGGAGTACACTATTTTTTGTGACGCTTTTGGGATTGGACTTAGAGTTTTGTTGATTCAAGGGGATCGAGTTGTGGTATATGGGTATCTTTAGTTGAGGCCTTATGAAATTAAATACCTTATTCATGACCTCGTGTTGGTAGTAGGGTAATATGGTCTTAATTGTTAGTGACACTATCTTTTAGGTGAAAAATTTCAGTTTATACAGATCAAAAAATCAGGAATAATATCTTTCCACATGATTATTTGAATCTTCGGCAACATATATGGGTGGAGTACATGTAGTTATTTAATTTTGAACTGGCATATATGTATGGGAAAGGATATAGTGTGGTTTATTCCTTGATAAGGAAATATCAGACTTATAAGGTTTAGGAGTTAAGTTCGGTGTGAAAGAGAATGACTATGCTGGAGGAAATGCATTTGGTGGTTCTGGAGAGTCAGGAAAAGATGACTCTAGTTTTAGTGGAAGTGGAGTATACACTTATGAGACATATTAGAGATAGAAATTATGAGGATCTGAAGTGGTTAAACTTCAGGGAAATATTTGAAGGTGTGGAGACGCCTTCAAAATGGTTGATAGATGAGGAGGAGATCATCTATTTGAATAATCGATTTTTGTACCTACAAGTATATGAGTGGAGCTCAAGTAGTAATTTATTGCCTCGAAGTGGGAAGTGCATCTAGAAGTGACCAAAATTTACTGCGACCTAAGATGACAATTTTGGTGTTCATACATCAAAAAGGAGATATCCATGTTTGTGACTAGATGTTTTACCTATAAGCCAGTGAAGCTAGAGAATCAACAACCTAATGGTTTAACTGTTTCCTATTTCGGAATGGAAGTGGGATGATGTGAAAATAGACTTTGGGGTATTTTATTCAAGGATAATTTGGTAGAATGATGTTATTTGGTTCATTGGGGACCGACTAACCAAGTTATCACATTTATCACCTATAAGTTAAACATTTACTATAAATCATTTGGTAGAACTATTTGTTCTAGAGATAGTTCATCTACGTGGGGTGCCAATAACATTATTTTTACATCATGATTAACACTTTAATTCACACTTCTAGAAGGTCTTAAAAAATCACTTGGAATACAGTTTTTTTTGTGTATGGATTTTCACCCATAGATAGACGGGCAGTCGGAGTGTACTATATAGGTCCTTGAGGATATTATGTGGGAATCTGTGCTGGAATTCAGAGGGTCTTAGGAGAAGAACTTGTATTTATTGGATATCACCTATAATAATAGTTATCAGGAAAATATATAGATGGAACCATATGTGGATCTTTATAGTTGGCCATGTAGATCACTGTTCTACAAGATGGAAGTTGGTGATTCAAAATTGTGGGGACTGAGTCTCGTGCAGGAGACATCAGATCAGGTGTAGTTGATTCGAAAACCTATAGCTACGACTCAGAGTAGGAAGAAGACATATGCTGATAGAAAAATATGACCCCTAGAGTTTAAATAGTGTGAACATGGGTTCTTTTGGGTGTCTATTAGGTTGGGTCACCATAGGATACAAAGGCAGGTCAAGTTGGTGCCCGAGATTGACAGACCATTTGAGTTAGTAAAGAGAATCAGGATGGTCGTGTACTAATTGTCTCTACCATATTTACTTGATGTCTTCCTTATGTCACAACTATGGAGGTATCACCTCGACCCTTCTCATGTGATTAATGTGTATGAAATTGAACTTGAGAAAGATTCCTCATTATAGGATCATCTTATATATATACTAGATCACAGTGATAAAGTGTTGCTGGGAAATACTGTGCTGATAGTTCTTCTTTAATGGTCACATGGATGTGTGCAAGAGGAAACATGGGAAAGGCAAGAAGATATGAGAGCTTGATCTCCCAATCTTTTTAGCTCATAATCGTAGAAAAGATTTTAAGTATATCTCAATGATGAGCTTTTATAAGGTGGGGAGATTATAAGATCCCAACCTTTTATAGAGTTATCATGGGAAAAATTTCATGTACTTCTTGTTTTTCTTAGGTACCTTTGATTGAAGTTATGACTTGGGTTTTGTTTTTGTGGAGTTTTAATAAAAATTTAAGAAAATTTTGACGAACATAGTTGGTGCATGTTTAGATAAAACTATGTGCCCAAACCCAGGTAACTGTGCAAACCTTGGTAGTGATGGATTCATGGTTGGTTCTTGGTATACCTGACCATGAGCACCCCCCCTAGAAAACTATGAACATGGTTTCCTTCCACCTATAAAATAGTTCTAAAATCTTATGAAGACCCAAAATACCTCTTATTCAACCTGGGATCAGGACTGGGTGTTTTTTGATGATTTCAGAGCTTTCCGGAGGGGTTCCAAGGTCGGCTGACCTCTTTTCTTCAATATTTAAGGCCCAAATCGAAGATCATATCTTCTCTGAGAAAGTGGATCTCATCCTGATACCTATCCCATTCATTAATCTCTCATTCCTTGATATTTTTGAGGAATTTATCCTCTGTTTATTTAGATCTAAATCATTTGGGTGAGATCGAGATCTATTATTGTAGATCAAGATCTGTATTGATTATATATAGATATCCTTCATCCTGATTTAGGGATTTAGATCTGAAACTCAGATCTATGTTGTTGTGCTTCCTAGATTTTGGTGATTGTTTTGAATGAGTGTCTATCAATAAATTGAGCTAGGTGGTATAAAATATAATTCCCATAGTCTTAGATTGATACATGTATGAAAAATTTTAGAATTTTTTGCATTCCTTAACAATTGAATTTATAAATTGGGTTAATTAGGTTGACCAATTGATTTTTCAAATAATTGTTGAATTAAATGCTTAATTGAGGAAATAATCATGAGGATATGGGGTTATCCTACTACATAATTAATCTGGGAAAATTTATTATGAGAATCAGGGAAAGTAATCTATAAAATTAATCATGGTATTAATTGCGATATATGGAAATGGAAAAATTGAGATAATTAATTGTTATTAAATTATATACTTTTGATATTATGATCTAGATAATTAGTTGTAAAATTAATTATGAAGAGTTTAAATTTAGAGTGAGATAATTAATTCTGGAAAATTAATTATGGGATATGGTTTTTGATATGATTAATTAATTTATGAATTAATAAATAGGTTTGCTGTTATTAATTAATTAGGGAGGTAATTAAGGATATTGATGTATTTAACTATTTTTTGAATTAGCAATGGAATTTAAGTGGATAACTAATTAAGAATTAATTATGGGAGAAATAATGGAAACATGGTCATTCAATTGAGTAGTATAAATAGTAACATGGTCATTGTACTTATTAGTAAAATAAAGGGAGCATGGTCATTCAATTGAGAAGTATAAATGGTAACATAGTCATTGTACACATGAGTAAATGAATGGGAACTTGGTCATTCTATTGAGAAGAAATAATGTTAACAATGTCATCTAACTTATGAATTTTCTATTGATAACTTTGGAATTTATGTGTGAATATAAAGAATGGTAATAAAGGTACTCCAATATATGGCCTTGCATGATAATACTTCGATCTCTGGCATGATTCAAATCTTGTACTGAGATATCATATCACCATTGAATACTTCAATCTCTATTATGAGTCGACGTAGGTATTAAGATATGATATTACCTAGGGAACACTTTGGGCTGCAACACCATCCGAAGCTAGTATATAGGTGTGAGTATCCCCTAGAATCCAAGAGTTAATATGAATAAATAAAGAATAAATGATAATGTGATAACTATTTTTTATGTATTGTCTTCATTTGTTTAATGATATTATTACACTATCTTTAGACTGTATTAGTTTTAGACACCATTGGTGGTGGCCTACTTAGTTGTACTCACACCCTACTCTAGCTGCCAGATCGGTACCTGAATAGACTTTTCTATTACATGACATGTTAAGGGAAAGGGCTTTTGATTAGATTGATTATTTGGGGATGGAACATGGGTGATGGAACCAAACATGGTTTGCGAGCTAGTTAGGAGACATTAGTGTCCTTATTTTTCAGTTGCAATTCAGACACTTTGGCATTTACTTGGACATTGCATGTTTTCCCTTTTAGTTGAATATTGTATTTGTCGTATTGGTTATCTTATGAAATTTTTTACAGTTTATGATTACATATGCTTTCTATATTTTCTATTTACATGCTCCGGTGTTTTACTCTGATAAAGAAGGGTATAATCCCCCCATGAATGACTTATCAAACCCTTGATACTATTCGACATCCTCTGGCGTACAGGGAGGTGCACTTGAGGTCATCTGACCGACCAACTTAGGGAACCTTTGCATGGCACCTGGGTCAGGATGTTATAAAAATTAAATCCAAATGGATATTTATTCTATTTTTGTATAGAATAAGGTCAAAATATGTCCATCCAAGAGTATTTACACAATAATAAGGGTGAAAATATTACCCATATATCTTTGTTTAGCTCCGTTGTAAACTCATTCGAACATTAACTACGATGAGAAATTTTAATTTTTTTATTATTCATTATGACCAAAAATGAAAGAGTAATAATTAAAAAAAATTAAATTATCATTTAAATATAAAATATATTTTATAAAATTCAATTAAAAAAATTTAGAGAGTTAAATGTAAAATTAAACCCACAAAACACAATAAAGGTGGTTTTGTAAAAAATATATTTTCTTAAGTTTAAAAATATTTTCTGAAAAAATCCAAAATAAAATTATTTAGAATGAACTAAATTAAATTAATAATATTATAAATGAACTAGTTGTACTTTTAAAACCATTTCAAAATAAAATGTAACTCTTTATACTATTTAAATGAAAATATAGTTAATAAAAAACAATATTTTTCACCATTCGCCAAAAAATTAATATTTATAAAAAAATCTACAAAAGTAACTCTTAGAAAATTTTGAAAATTTTATATAAAAAATTATGTTCATTTTTTCTAATAAATTTTCTAAAAGTTAAAAATATTATATTATTTTCTCACAAAAGAAATAAAAACTGTTTCTGAGGAAAAATGTATTTTTCTAGGAATATAATTACTTTACTAAAAATTGACTGCTTATTTATCAATAAAATTTATTTATATAAAAATATTATAAATATTTTTAAAATGTATTTATTTTTAATCACTCCATCAATTTGATGGATATATTATAATTTAATACAATATTATGTTTAATTTATTCTCAGAGATGTCTATATCACAAGTTATCTAAGAAATAAAATATATTTGAAAAGAATTATTTCATAAAATCATATGGTGTTACATTACATTTATGTATAAACTGTAAACATTGTATATATTAGAATCTAGGATTTAGAAAAAAAAATTCAAATAGAAACATTCCATAAAATTGAGTATAAAGGTAACAGAGGTCAATTTCACTACCTCTGACTCTTAGTTATAAGATATAAATTGTGCATCAAACATTTTTGCTAAAAAATAGATTCATAGAAAAGGGGGGTTAAAAAGGGTGAATGTGATTTTCAAGCCTATAATGTAGTAATAATTTCGGCATTAGTGGTTTGTTCTTATGATCTTTTTTCACCAAATAGATTAATCCCTAAATTAAGAAATAGTTATAAAGTATGAATAATAAATAAAGAAATTTATTTCTATATCTTGTTTAGAAAGGATGGTATTTTAATTCACCATTAAAGACAAGAGTTATTTTATATACCAAAATAAAATGATTTATTACATAAGGAATATGATAAATTATTTATGCATTCAGAATATTGAAAATCAAATGTTTAACATTTTGAATAAAAAGACTAGTGTTGACTTTAATCCCACCTAAGTTTGGAATTTTTTTCTGTTGAGTCAATAAGGTTTTCCTTATGAATTTTTTCATTCCTTAATTCAAGGGGGAGATTGTTAAGTCATTAAGGCTTTCCTTATGACATTATCATTCCTCTTGTTTTTAAAATCACAAACACCTTAATTTAAGGCAAATCATATTTTACCACTGTTTTACTTCTATAAGGAAAAATTCCTTCCCAACATAAATTTACCCCTACCTTGATTTCATTGTTCATATCAATATTTCTCTTAACTATAAAAATCATATTCATATATAAAACCTCGAAATAATATAATACTTAGATATGAGTTATTCTGTTTTAGGATCCAAATTCCTGTTATGAACATTTATGATGTTCTACTCTGAATTCCCTGTTGCGAACTTTTATGAAGTTCAACTCTAAATTCTGATTACGAACATATATAAAGTTCTAACTACAAATTATGATGATTAATTTTGATTAAGATTTCTCATTATGAATTATGATGATGAATTCTAATTACGAATTCTCATTACTAATCTTGATGATGAATTCTGATTACGAATTCTCATTACAAAATCTGATGATGAATTCTAATTATGAATTATCATTACGAATTATGATTATGAATTCTTATTACGAATTCTGATTACGAACTTGTCTACGTTCTGACTTTGAGTTCTCTAAATTCAGACTCCGAACTCTTATGAGTTCTGACTCCAAATTCCCATGAACTCTGACTCTGAACATTGTATGTTCTGGATCTGAATTCTAGTGAAACCAGACTCCGAATTTCATTGAAATTCAGACTCCGGATTTCTACAGAATTCAGGTTCAGAATTCCTACAAAACAGAGTCTGAATATCTTAGTACTACAGACTCCGAATTCATTTTCTCCTACACTCCTAACATTATCTTTCTTCATTCCGAACTTTCATTTTCTTCATTCTGGATATTAGTTTTAGTTATGCTTTCACTTTTTATATTATAAAACGATGTCGGGTATTCAGTTATCAACTAACTGTTGTTTGAGTGACACGTGTACAGGTCCCTTTGAAATTCAAGGAAAAATATGACCGTTGGAGGAGGGAGCTGACCATTTGAGCTGAGCCTATAAATAGGAGCTCATTTGAACACTTGAACACATCTTTGACATTTGTTCTTACATGATGTTGAAGTGATTTCTAGAGAGATAGGCTCTTATAAACTCTAACACATCATGCAGAAATTTTTAACCACTTGTTCAAACTTTGCTTCATTCAGATTTGCTTCGTACGACTCAAATTTTTGTTGTGTACAATAAAGGGCTTCTAGGGATAGGAAGACAGAGGTTCCAACACCTTGAAGTTGAGGTCTTCCTTGCTGAGGAAGAAAGAGGTTCCGACTACCTGATAGTTGAGGGCTTGCGGGGATAGCAAGATAGACTCCGATCTTCATAACAATGGCTTACCCTAGTGTGGGTTAGACAGACTTTCTTGAAAGAATAAATCAAGGGACCTTTATCCAATATTGTTGGATACCCTTCTCTTTGGTTTAAAAGACTTATTACTTGTAACTTGTTTTTCTTATATGTTTTTCCGCTGCATTTTGTACTGTTGAGGAAAGTATACTATCTTGTACTTCCTCACCCTTGTACTCTTATATAGTTAGATTCTATACGCTTTAAGGTAGAATCTTAATATTTGTAACTTTAGATAAGTTCTATTTTCGGAATTACTTTTCTAGAATCAAGCAAGCTATTAGAACTCATAGAGGTCTTGTGAATTATCTTGTTTAACCTTGTTAAACATAACCATCCTCAAAATTTCTTAAGGGAATTTTGAAATGGTACAATTCACCCCCCCGTCTTGTATCTGAGAATCCCATTCTTATTTCGATCCTAAATTTGGTATTATAGAGTATATCATACTCATTCATATACCATCCTAACATTTTCTTGGACATATAAAAGAGAAACACATTAAAATACTCTATAAATAAGCATTGTCGGACTCATACATTTATGATTCATTTAATATATTTAAATTATATTTATTTGAAAAGATGACCAAGTAACCTTTTACTATAAAATTTGAAAGGGTTAGTCGGCTCTTGGATATCATATATAGTTATGTATGTTGACTAATGAGTATTCAATATAATCATGGTTTTAGGTACTTATTTACTTTTACCAATGAATTTATTCAGTATGGATATGTGTTTCTGATGGTTCACATGTATAAAACTTGTGAAAAGGTCAAATAGTTTTAGAATGAATTACAAAATCAACTATAAAAAGTTTTTATATTATTCAATCAGATCATGTTAGTGATTACTGAAGTAAGGAATTTATAGATCATTTATGACATTAGGGAAATATTTGAAAACACACTTCTCTGAGAACACCACAATATAACGGTTTTTATGGAAGGAATAACTATAACATGTTAGACATGCTTCAAACAATTATGAATCAAGGTGAACTTACTATTCCATTAGGGGCTTATATTATGAAAACTAATATATTCATACTTAACCATGTTCTATATAAATTAGTCATAAAAGAACTATGATTGCACAACCCAGAATTCCCATCTAATAAGGATTTCCACCTAACCTCAAACACACCTCCCAAAATTCTGGAGGCTTATATAACGATTTGAGGGTCCAATCCATATAATTAGGAGACTATTCAATCAAATTAGAGTAATATAACATTGTAAAATATCAATTTAATCATCAAAAACATTATAGTACACATTATTATATAAATGTGGTGTTGTATCAAATGCAATTCAGCATCTAAATACAAGGTAATACAAACATGGATTGGTTTCCCATTAGGCAAACCCTATATAAAAAATAAAAAAATTAAAATAGTCTATATTTTTTTCTATGAGCTTCATCTTAATTCCAAAATCAATATACCTGTAGAGATGCCTCATCCTGAACTATTGTATGTCCCTTTCTATGACTTGATTTCAAAGATAAGGTATACATATGCATGAATGTTCTCATGTATGGGGTAATACTATAACCTATTAGGGTATAACCAAGAACCCTTAATACATGGAATCATATGTGTGTTTATGAAATATGAAAATAAATACATAAATAGAAATTATAATCGGTTCTTCAGGGGCTAAACATTCCACCATGACACCAAATGAGGTACACACGATCATTGTGTCACTATGTTATAACTAGGAAACCATGGTTCCCACCCATACCTAATTTATTTCCATGTTATAATCTCATCATATCCTCATTCCACCATTTATGATACCTATCATGTACCTAAAGTTAAGGCATAATCCAAACATTGACCCAATTCTTGATTAAATAGGGTATGATAATGCATCCACATTTCAACCTAATTCCGTATACCTAAAGTTAGGTTCTATCATCAATATCACTCATCATCCCAAGACCAGTCCCTCACACTCATGTGGTCTAATACCATGACCTAATCATACCAAGGAAAATGTAAAATACCATAACCCAATCCTACTTAAGAAAAGGTCACAATACATGTACATGAGGAATCTGTCTCTCCCATGACTGTCTAGTCAGTTACATCTCAACTCATGGTAGTTCTAGGAATTTGGATCCCTCAACATAACTATTATTTTAACCTATCACAAGCATAAAGACTTGTATAAACATGAAACAACAAATAGGTCCCCCAACCAGTCACATAGCTCACCAACTTATCTCAAGGTAATTGGAAATCAATACCTAGCCCCTTTCCATGAACACATCTTTTCACTCCCATTAAAAAAAAAGGTCCTCTAGACCCATCACGGCCTCCCCCCATCAATACTGTATCGATCTCATCACCCCTCATTGACACTAAAACATGTACGTTCATCCAAAACATATCCTCAGGATCAGTCCAAAACCCACAAAAAAAATATTGTGCCACTCTTAGTCCCACTACCCAAAGACCATATAAGGATATTATTCTCTAAGACACAACACAACCCAATTAATAGTCCATAACCAATCCTATAAACTAACCCTTGGAATTGTCTATCATCTCTTAAGGTAGATATCTCAACCTATCACTTTTAATAAATCTTATCTTACAGACACATCATGTCCCGTAAAAATCATCCCACTCTCTAGATATGCCATGAATCTCTTCTAGACTCAGGTGGGAGTTCCCAAATACTCATGAGATGTATGACCAACTCATCCATCACCACACAACCCCAAGCCACTCCTGTCATTCCTCTACCAGCAGTAACCTAACCTAGGATATCCCGCGTTATGTATCATACCCTAAGACTTTTATAATACATTGCATCAACCTAATCAGTAACCTCTCCCTTTAGTGACATAGTCGTTGGGTGATTCCAAAACACATGAAGTGTTGATAATTTACCCCATAAATAGAACAGTGAAAAAATGGAATAAATAGTACATTAATCTTCTTATTTATATAATACATTGAAATGATATCCCAAAAACTGAGGAACTAAAGGATTAGTTTCATGAACATTAGATACTAAAACACATTTTTTATTACACATGAAAAAAATTATCCATAAACATGATTCTCTAGAATATTTTCAAGTACCTCACATGAAAAAATCATCTTTAAAACATGTGTATTAGAAACATAATAAAGGGGTGATTTCAAATGCTCAATAAGGGATAAATATTTTATTAAGTAATCAATCATAAACCTATGGGAGAATATGAGGAATCCATAAATGTAATAATAAAATATAAAAAGAAAATATATGGTGAAAATAAATCATGTTATAGAAAAATAATATCATAAAAAGATAATTAATGAAGTATAAAAGGTAAAACATAAAATATGTGGACAAGACATAAAAGTTTGGAATTTTTAAAAATCCCTAATCATGAAAACATTTCAATTCATGGAAATAAAATTCATCTTGAAAATTTTTCACATATAGATAAACAATCTTGGAGATGTGTAATTTCATAAAAAGAAACAATTAAATTTTTAACAATAATAATCATTGGAAAACTTGTGTGAGAAAACCCGTTATTCCCATGCCAATGTGAACAACCTCATTATGTTGATGCCTAAAAATGTGATCAAACCCATCACGCCCATGCCTATGTGAAAAAATCATTATGTCGACACCTAACTATATCAATAGATAAAAGCTTAAACTAATTAAATATACGGTGATATAGAACCCCACCTATCATCAACCATACATATTTGTACCACTTAAAATTGATCATAAACGTATCTCAAATAACACATGAAAAATTATAGGGTTTCTCAAACCTTACAAAAACCTGAAATGTCGTGAACTTAAGAAATTATAAGATATCAAAAATCTTACATTAAAAAATAAATCATATCATAAAAATATATAGGATGATCAAAACATCACTTAATTAATTACAAACCTCTTAGGTTAATTAAATTTAAAAATAAAAAAGTTTCTATGAAACCTTTTAAATTTTAATGTAAAAGTTCTTTCGGAAACATTTTTTTGAAGGAAAAAATAAGACTTTTGAAAACATTAATATAAATACTTCTTAATAAAATTTCATTGAATTCCGTAAATTTTTCAAAAAAAAAATAGAAGTTAAAATAATTTGAAAATATTTACATTTAAAAGAATCATTTGTAATTGAGACCAGAAAAGGTCATAATGTTTTCAATAAAACAAGTTAAAAAAATTTGAAAACTTTTTCCTTTAAAAATAATCCTTTATAATAGAAACTTGAAAATTTTATAAATTTTTCAAAAAATTATGTGAAAATACATTGTAAAATTGTTCTTTTAAATAGAATATTTGATAATATTAATTGGAAAAGACATAAATTTTCCAATAAAATAAGTTAAAATACTATGAAAATTTTTACTTTTTAAAATAACCCTTAAAAATAGTAAACATAAAATGACTTCAATTTTTTAATAAAAGAAGTGAAAATAATATAAGAACATTCATATTTAAAAAATATATTTAATAATGGAAACTACAAAAAGAAATAAAGATTTCAATAAAAGAAGAGAAAATAATTTTAAAACCTTTACTTTAAAAAAAATCTTTAGTAATGGAATGATAAAATTTATTTATATAAAATGGTGAGTGGGTGATAAAACATTTATTTTTAAAGAATGGAAAAACCTTTTGAAATTTTCAAAATAACATTGTTGAAAAAACACATCGTTAAAGGTAAAGAGAATATTATATTTAATAAGAATTATGTGGAATAAAAGAATAACTTGTGATAAAAATAAATTGAGTTTCTGAAAGGAGAAAATTTTTAAGAAGCAAAAACATCTATATTGAAGATAATTCCATTAAATTAAATGGTAATTATTCTAAAAAATTAAATTTAATGAAACAATATAATAATAAAAGAAGAAGACTTTGGGGTGAAACATTATTTACTAATACAGAAATGAATAAATAAAACAAAACATATTAATATGGTATAATAGATCAATCAAGAATGATTATAGTCAATTAAGAGCTATTATAACCCATAGAAAATATTTGATACACAAAACCCCCTTAAATTTTTTTTAACATTTGAATAAAACCCCATTAGATGTATAAATTTAAATATAATATTAAATATTATTAATTATATGTGGATCATGAAATAAAATTTTAGTATGGAATAATTTTCATCATTTAAAAGGAAAAATTGGATATACCTTCAATAAGTCTAATGGGATTCAAATCTGAGATAATGAAACACTTATGAATATCATAGTATTAGAATTAATGATCATTTAGAATAGATTTAATGGTAATTATTTTTAAATAGAGAGAAAATAACATGGATATAAAATTTTATACAATCATAGGATAAAATAAATCATCTTAAAATAATGGGTAAAATAATTACCATTATAAATAAAAAAAATGAGTTATGAAAAGTCCTTACCTTGTTTCCTTGATTAGTTGATGACACAATATCCTCATATAAAACAAACATAGATAGATTAATATACTATTTCATAACATTAATCATAAAATTTAACATTTTATAATCCTTATTATAATTATTTATTATGAGTATATTAATTGGTTATACCATATTATGATAATCGGGTGTTAATAACTTCAACTATTTTACACTAGGTTAATAATTTTGATATAATGATTCAAAATTTAATAACAAGTTAATTATTGATATATAATTTTATATTATTTAATATATAAATTATACATATTTAAAATTTATTTATTTATTTCTATATGTGTTTTTGTTACGTTATGTGAAAATTTAATTGATAGTGGCTAATTTAAATAATTTTAGTGAAGGATAATGTAATTGTAATAATAAGTAAAATATATATTATAATATTTCTATAAATATATACTAAAAATTATTTGATTAATTTATTATAATAATATTAGTATTATGTTCTCATATTCTTTATTAATAGATTTTAAAATGTTGTTCACCTAAGTGATTAAATCAGTTCAAAATTGAACATGCTTTAACTCAATTGGTTATTATGGTTAATAAGTTGTTTTTTGAAATCATATTCTTATAAAAAATGAACAATGAAATTATTATTTTTATTTTAATGGTAGTAAACCATATTCTATGACGATTTTATTAATAATTAGAAACCATAATAAAAATGAAAAAATGATTCTTTAGGGAGATGGTAATCCTTGCACGTGCACAATTGATGTTCCTTTAGTTCTCTAAGTAGATGGAAATTGATAAATAAGGGTTGCAACCTCAATATAAAAAATATCATTACACTAATGATACTGAATTAATAATATTAATATTGTAATGATAAATTTGTAAGAGTAATATTAAGAATAAAAGCGTAAGAAGTAGAAAATACTTATGTTGGTGACATAATTTGTTCATTAGAATTACCATTCAAAATCAAGGGATTGGGGAAAATGTGAGTGTCCTATTGATTATTTTTGGTAGAGGATTATTTTGAGTAAAAAGGGTAGATTTTCAAGGATGAATTCGAAGAAGATGTATGTTTTTGAATGTGTCTAAGTTATCCCTTTTTGTAAGAGTGGAAATGGAACTTTTGGAAACACCCTTAACAATTTAATAATGTCATGACACTCTTATACAGAAAATGTATTTAATGTTTCTAAATTTTTTAGTGTGGGATTTCTTTGGTTTTATAAAGTCGTAAAAATTTATTTCCACACATTTTTTAAACATATTATATGATTTTTACCAAAAAAATTATATTTTTCTCGTTTAATTTTAAACTAGGAAAATTGGTTTTTACTGAATGATTTTTTAATTTTTTAAACAAATAACACGGCCTACATATTTAATACAATCTAATTCAAAATTTTATGAAATTTACTTTTAAATTAAAATAAATAATGTGTAGAAAAATTATTTTAGTATAAAAATTAAATTTTGACCATTATTGATTCTTAATATTATTTAGTATTGAATTCAAATTAAAAAAATACATAATATATTTATTTATATATTTAAGAACCATATTATAATTTTTATTTAAACAATTTAAATATAATTTATTTTATAGAAACTCCTAGATATTAATGAAATAATCATTTCACCATTATTGTGGTATTAACATTAATCTTAACAATGAATATTTTACAACAAAAAAAGAAATTATAAATATTTAATAATATAAAAATTATTATCTCAAATATAATAATAATTCTATAAAATTAACTTTCTATGTCTAAGGAAATTAACCTTAACTTTTACACATGAGATGCATAAAAACCCATTTTTTTAAAAAGTTTATTTTTAAGAAACAAAATTGTGAATAAGATGTAATCACAAATTACATTAATTAAAATGAATTTGAAATAATTATTATATTTGAACGGTTTTTTATTTAAAAATAAACAAATTCAAAGAACTATGTTTCATCATTTTAAAATTAATTAAATAAAATAGTTGAAAAATTGCTTTCATAAAAACGTTATATAAATTTTTAAAATGTTCATCATGGGATTGGAAATTCAAAAAAAGTATTTTAGTATGATTTATTATACTTTGTAAAATAAAATTTTATAAGAAATGGTTTCAAAACATTCAATGTATTCATAAAATTTATGGCATGAATAAAAGAGGTATTTGTTTACTATTCAACAAAAAATCGATTATCATAGAAAATTCTCAAAAATATATCCAAATCTAATTTTGTTGTGATGAATTCCAAAATGAATTTTACTTTATGAAATTAAAATATAAATTTATAAATAATTATTATTTAAATAAAATATATAATATAAATAAAATAGATTTTATTGAAAATAACCTTTTCAATGATGGATTATATTAATTATTTACCATTTAAAGGTAATGACTATTAATGTTTTAGCATATTAGTGTTTACTATATATTAATTAGTAATATATTATTAATATGTTTTCTTTTATTAACATTGGGTGTAGCGTGTGATAAAAGTTATAGAATATAGTATGTATTTATAAGGATATAAAATCGTTGGTCATTACACTCAAAGTATAGGAGCTAAACACCCTCATGCTACACTTACACAAGCAATGCATTATCCCAAATCAACTAACTAGAACCCATGCATTAAGAATCCATTAACACTCAAAAATGGGTATGCATACAATTTTGTATCAAAGGGGTAACCTACCTTAAACCTGGAGTC
This sequence comes from Viscum album, assembly GCA_963277665.1. Lineage (NCBI taxonomy): Eukaryota > Viridiplantae > Streptophyta > Magnoliopsida > Santalales > Viscaceae > Viscum > Viscum album. Next base: position 1,102,941,444 of record OY728157.1, read on the forward strand.
GACAACTCATGAATTCCTCTAAAACACTTCAACACCCACCCATTCTCCCAAGCACCAATCAATTTCTGAGAGAAACAAATAATTAATTAAAATTATTTATAATAAAATATTTAAAAGGATTCAATGAGGCATAATATCTTAAAGTCTCTCTAGGCATCACTGTCACACCAAAACCAAGACCTATATCCCACCAAAGGTTTAGGGTATACCACAAACATCATTCTATGTAAAATCTCTAACCATTGGTTCCCATTCAATCACTAATACCATTAAATTAAAGAAAACCATAAATAAAATTCCTAATGATATACCTTCAATAGAATAATGAGAGGAAATGTGTGATAATCTTATTGGTTTCTCCTATATCCACCACATATAAAATCATCATCAAATCTAAAATATTTCACCATGGTACTGGAAATAATCAGGAAAATAATATCCCAATACAGAATTGAAACTAAAAACTATAATGGGATTTAGAAATGGTGCAAATTCAAGATTAAATCAGATCAAACTATCACTAAAACACAATCAAAATATCAACAATATAATAGTGATTTAATAATAGAATTAAAAGATAAGAATTGTACAGTAAAATTCCTCTCTCAAAATCCTCTCTCCCCAAAACCATGAGGCATAATTACCTAGTGAAAGATGGGTTTACCCTAATAGAAAACACACCTAGACACCATTAATGAAGTGACCAAGAGGATTCAAATTGTCAACCCATACCACTCAAACAATTATCTTCATGAACCATATTTCATGATGTGAATAAATCAACTATGTGGTATCATCCCTCCTCCATCTCTCATTCATATCATGACCCCTATGGTTCACAACATGAATTACAAATACAATCGAAATTTCAGCATTTTTCCACTGTGGACCTTGTCCAACTTCCACCTGAGCACTTAAACAACAAATAAAGACACATTACATGTAAAAACATCATTTCTTGATGTTTAAATACTCATATTTTTTATCCAATCTATAATTCTTGTAATTATCCCTGACCCATATCTGAACTAAAAATTCCTCCAAAACACAACGACCTAAAAATTTGTGGGGAATTAAAAACACTCCACCATAGTGCTTGTCAACCCTGAGAATTCATGGATGTCTTTGAACCATGTATCATGTCCATTCATGGTCATCATTTTACCAAGGACTCACCATGTTCCATATCCTAATTTCAAACGTGATTCAATTACAAAACTCCCAAAACAATGAAAATTATTTATAAGAAGTCAAGCCACCTACATACCACCAATGTTAATATTGAGATAGATCCCACTAGACCTCTCTATCCCAAGAAACCAAGTTGTATTTGACCAATTAATCCCTGATCTTATAAAGCTTCAAAAGTATTTTCTCACAAAAAATTATTCCAAACAATAAAACCTCTACCATAGGAATATTCTTCTGAATGATTTTCTAGTGGTCTAATGACACATATGATGTGGTTTCCACCTAAACAAATCTGCCTGAAACATAATTTTTTTATTATGAAAACACTTTTGAGGAAAATTTCAGAAACCACAAGTACCATACAAATCATACAAATAAAACCATAAAATACTTTAATCTGGATAACGACTATAAGAACTAACCCTACCCAATAACTAAAATGTTATGTCAAGCCTTCACCTTTGCATGATCACTTGGATATCTATCTTATTCACGGTTTCATAGGCCTGGTACCAATGGCAGATCCATACCGTCTCAAATTTCCAAATCTAAATGTAAATTATCTGGTGAATGCTTCCTGCTCTGATCCTCGTCTAGAGCTGAACCATGTAGTGTGATGGTTTCTTTCACACAAAAAAGTTAAAAAAACCAATTTTGAAAACATTTCCTCAAATCCTACCCAAATCATAATCCTAGTATAAGGCCCCAGCCTTAAACCTTAATAAATATTGAATTAAATGAGTAATTCACATTGAGGATCTTTTCAGGTTTAGAGTTTTAGAGAATTAGGACATAACTATTACTTCTCAAAAGATTACAAAGCAGTCGCTTCTACTAAATTTCCATAAAATAGAAACTCTTAAAAAGAAACATGTATAGTTCCATGTTTTAGGTAGCATGACTTTCCCTTGATCCCATCCTTGAACCTATTCCATGCTAAGTCCTGTGAAAAACATTTCAAAAACTTGGGATGAGCATAAAAAGATCAGTAAGGGATACACAAAGAATGAAAACTGTTAGTTTTTCAAAATAACAAGTAAACCATGTATACTTTATCAAAGTAATACTTTTCACCTTCATGAAGTAGTAAAAACTATTCACTGAAAAAAAGTATCATTACTTACCTTTTTGTAACCAAAGGATTACCATAAAACCCATATAAAGAACACATGACATATATAAAGGTAACTTGGGACATAAACATACTTAAGTGGAATAACCATATGGTTGACTTCCACACATATCACTTAATGGAATACCCATACGGCAAATTTCCATACATACTTAATGGAATAGCCATACGGCCAATTTCCATACATACTTAATGGAATATCCATACGGCCGACTTCCATACCCAATGCATTGGAGGTTATAACGTAACCACCCGTCCTGGTATTCACGGCACCACCCGTCATATGGTTTATCAGGTAACCACCCGTAAAATGTCCAAGTACCATCATTACACATAAAATATTGAAAATATAAAAATTTCAATAACAACATTTCATTAGCAATCACAATAAGTAATTCCCAGATATTAAATTAATCAATCTAATTTCAAAAACCATTTAAAAGAGACGGTTCACCATCAAAAGGTGATAAGTGAACCTTTAGTGAAAACTAGGGCATATACGCCTAAAATTGAAATCTTTCTGTATTTTAAGCCTTTATCTTTTATTGGATAAATGTAAAAACATTTAAAAACATATATAATCATATTTTAGTTATTTCTATCCATTCCTGACAATACAACAACTACAAGTTAACTACCATTTAAAATAATATTATTTTATTATTAGAGTGCAACGTAAGATTCCCATGAAACACGTTGTTGCGTGTTGGGTACGCCATCGAGCATAGTGTCCCTTTTAAAGTAATATTAATATTTTATTCACAAATATGGATAAATGTGAAAATGTCATATTCTTTATTTACCTGGGGTGTTACATCCTTCCCCCCTTTTGGGAATTGCGTCCTCGCAATTTTTAAAATTAAGCTTGGAAACATCCTCGAAAGTCCCACATCGGGACAAGAGTCGATAAAATAATCACTTTAAAATAAAGAAAGATAAGTACAGAGGTCACCCGAGTTAACCCATACTAGGACTCCATGTAGGAAAACATGGACATGGAGGAGAAAACATAGGGTCATGTTCTGATGTAGTGTGATATAAAACATGTTTAGGAGAAAGTTAACAATGAGAAAATCACAAACTTGTGATGGGTTAAATGGTGTTGGGTTCCCCAGTAGGAAAAGTTAATAGACAAAATTTTTGTTTTAAGTTACTTTTTATTGAGGAATTTATTCATAAGGAAACATAATCACTTATCATGTTGACTTTCAACTTTTACTAGATTCCTTAATCGACTCATATTTTTTCCAAAAGACGAGTATTTAGGGAGACTTGTTCACATTAAGAGTACTATAAACAACTTCTAGAGAATCACCTAATTCACCAAAAGAGAACTATATACATCCCATGTCTTTAGGCTTTAACCAAAACCAAAACTAGAAAGGTTAGTACAGGGTTAGATAATCCAAAAAAGGATAACCCTTTATAAAAAGAAAATATATTCTTAATCTCAAAATTTGTCCAACAAAACCCAAAGTTCAACGAGGACCATCTGATAAACAATTTTTCCATAAAATTCTTCAAAGTAAACCAATATAATATTGAAACCCAAATATTTGAAGGATTTATTCACATAGTCTTCCAAGGTAAATTGTAACATTTATCTCCAAACAATATCAGTTTCTCCTAAAATATCATATTGAAAAGTAATTAACCTAATCACATATCCTCCATGATAGGTTAATCATTTTCATAAATAACCCAAAATCAACTTAATCTTAATTCATAAAATCATCTAACTAAAAAGAATCAGTTAAAATGACCAGGGACTTCACGTAGTCCAGTGGTAGGTGATAAATACCAATCGCACATTGGTTGTGGGTTCGATTCCCGCAGCTTTGTCCAACACGACGGGTTGTCACACGGTCTGCGTGCTTTCCTTTTTCCAAAACTATATAATTCTTAAATAATTCCCCAAAAAGAGATAAAATCATCAAAAATTATCATAACATATTTTAACCTTAAGTTTATCTCATGCCTTTCATTTTCCAGTATATCATATAATAACCCATAATTACCTCAAAAGTAAGGATCATATAAACTCTAATGGTTACCTTTATAATTATTACCTGAACTTCCACATGGATTGGTCATCTCATACATGATGCATTAAAGATCATACCAAGGTTCAAGTGGTTGATCATGAATCCTTGATAGTTGGTTTAGAACAATGACGAGTTTCCTCATTGAATACCCCCATTTCATCCAGTCTCTTAATTAGAGAACCACCATAGTTTCCTTCAAACCCATTGTCACTTTGGTGCCTGCTAGATCTAGCCATTTACTAAAACCAAAAAGGTCAGTGTGAGTATATCAACATAACCATCATGTACTAATGAGGAAGATAAACACTAAGATATACTTACTCATTCACTTTATCTAAAACTAGGACTCTTTCAGAAATCCTAACCATTATGGTAATGTCACTTATGCTTAAAGAATACCCTAACCTCTAAAGTTATCTAAACCGACCTTTGATACCAACTATAAGGACCTAGACTTAAACCTTACTTAATATTGAATTAAATGAGTAATTCACATTCAGGATCTTTTTAGGTTTAGAGTTTTAGAGAATTAGGACATAACTATTACATCTCAAAAGATTACAAAGTAGTCGCTTCTACTAAATTTCCATAAAATAAAAACTCTTAAAAAGAAACATGTATAGTTCCATGTTTTAGGTAGCATGAATTTCCCTTGATCCCATCCTTGACCCTATTCCACGCTATGTCCTGTGAAAAACATTTCAAAAACTTGGGATGAGCATAAAAAGCTCAATAAGGGATACACAAAGAATGAAAACTGTTAGTTTTTCAAAACAAAAAGTAAACCATGTATACTTTATCAAAGTAATACTTTTCACCTTCATTAAGTAGTAAAAACTCTTCACTGAAAAAAAGTATCATTACTTACCTTTTTGTAACCAAAGGATTACCATAAAACCCATATAAAGAACACATGACATATATAAAGGTAACTTGGGACATAAACATACTTAAGTGGAATAACCATACGGTCGACTTCCACACATATCACTTAATGGAATATACATACGGACAATTTCCATACATACTTAATGGAATAGCCATATGGCAAATTTCCATACATACTTAATGGGATAGCCATACGGCCGACTTCCATACCCAATGCATTGGAGGTTATAACGTAACCACCCGTCCTGGTATTCACGGCACCACCCGTCATATGGTTTATCACGTAACCACCCGTAAAATGTCCAAGTACCATCATTACACATAAAATATTGAAAATATAAACATTTCAATAACAAAATTTCATTAGCAATCACAATAAGTAATTCCTAGATATTGAATTAATCAATCCAATTTCAAAAACCATTTAAAAGAGATTTTTGAATCAAAGTGTCCCATACCACTTTGAAGCTTTTAATGGAGTTATAATTTTAAAATATTAATGTAAATATAAATAAATACTGAAAACCATTTCGAAAACATGGACATTAAAGATAAATATTTAGAATAATAAATCTTTAAAACATTTAAAATGATATTTTTGTTAAATAGTTTTTAACAAAATGAGAGACTCTTGAATACAAATAATAGCGGAATAACATTTAATCCAAACTTTATAATATCATGAGAATAAAGGGATTAATGATATAATATGTCAAAGGACAGTATACACACCATATAAGAGTGAATTGGTGCATAAAAACAATAAAGTCTCCAAAGAAATGTAAAATGAGATGAAATCCATTATAAAGAAGGTATCCTTAAATTAAGGAGAAATCAATCTCAGAATTATGTGTGAAAAATATAAATACACCCAATATAAGTGGATATTAAGTGGAAAACAATAAAAGGTCATTCACACGTATTCAAAGGATGACATATTCAATAACTACATGTTGAACCCAAAGAAATCGAAATTCGGTTAAAAAGTTCCCTTGGTAAAATTCGACAGCCTAACGACATCACATAAAATTTTACGAGAAGGGTTGATGAGAGAGATAAAGAGGGTCTCATCACTTGGAAATAAAATTTACCTAAATAAGGATTTATAAGAACACATCCCAACATAATAGTATGTGAATTAAAAGACATAACAAAAGAAGTCCTTTTAAAAAAAGGAGGGTGAAAGGTTCCCTTACCGACTTGGGTAACTTTCGAAATGTACACCCCATTGAAGAAGTGTCATACAATGAATTTGTAAATACCCATAAATGGAATTATATTACAAAAGGAGTGTAATAGTGGTCAGTACATAAACCACTCAAAGGAAATTGTGGCAAATGTAGCATAAATCTCACGGGAATAAAAGTGAGATGAAAAATCTCTTACGAAAACTCGGCAGCCTAACGACGCCACTTAAAACATCCAAAATGAATTGATGAGAGGAAATAGGGTGTCTCATCATATCAACATAAAGTTTACAGAAATAGGAATACAAAATAACATCCCCCAACATAACAAAAGAGGAGCTTAAAATATGTGACATAAAGGAGAGTACTTAAAAAGAAAGAGTGAGGTTGGATCTCTTACGAAAATTCGGCAGCCTAACGGCGCCACTCAAAACTTTCAAAATGGATTGATGAGACGAAATAGGGTCTCTCATCATATGAACATAATAAGTACAGTAGGAGTAATATAAAAGAACATCCTAATCATAAGAAAGATGATCTTAAAAGGAATGACATAAAAGAGTGTACTTAAAAATAAAGAGAGGTGTAGGATCCCTTACCTCGGGTTCGACTTGACTCGATCGTTCATTAATCTCTTGAATAATAAACTTGAGTTAATTTCTACTTCCTTAAGAACCTTTTTCAAGTTAATTATTCCTTTTATATCAGTTATTACCATTTCATAAACATTATGTAATCATTTAAGTTAATAATGTTTGTTTTGTCGATATTCGGTTCTTAAGTCGAAAGTGGACTTCTTACAATTACATGTTGTTCGTGTGGTCAAAGGTTCTTTATATCCAGAATGACATTCCCGATTTGGATATCATATATATCATATATATCCCGCTTATACATGTATTTATAATATTACATAATCATTTATAGGTAAGAAATGAAATGCACCGTTCATGGAGACGGTAAGTCATACGTACGCATTAACGCTACTTTCATTTCTTTGTCATATTAATAGAATTAAAACTAAATGAGAGGTATGTATATTTTAATTCCAGAATTATATTCATCATTTAGATATATCATTCATTATATATATCCATTATATACATGTACTTTTAATAGTACATTCCATTTGAGGATAAAAAATGAAATGCACCGTTCATGGAGACGGTAAGCCGTACGTACGCATGAATGCTACTTTCATTCCTATCTCATACTTTAATGGAAAGAAATAATAATTATATATAGGTATATTATAATTCCAGTATAACATCATATATAATAACATTAAATCCATCCTTTACACGTCCCGCATATGGCATTAACGAATGACATCACTTTGAGGGGGCGGTAGTCCGCACTTCCTTAAATGAAGATATCGTGTTTACCCATAATGGAAACCATAAAGGTAAGCCACAAATGAAAAATACAGAAGCTTAAGTAAAACATAAACATATCATATATCGTATATAAATATAGTTACATTTTAATGGCCACCTTTGAAGGTGTTAAAAGAATGTTGAACAATCATCGTTTCGGGAGGCAGAAATTCGCCATCCACGGAAATAGTATGTTCTTTAACCATTAGATGTAGGTGTGTGTAAGTGTAGCTCTAATAATTCTTATAACAACATCCTTGTATATTGGGGATACAGGAGTTTTTACCAAAGAAAAGAATAAATAGAGTTTACGGAGTTGGAGAAGCAAAATAAAACAAAAGGACTCAAAAGAAGACATTACCTTAAAATCGGGTAACTCCCCTTGGTTTGAGCTCAAAGGCTTCCTTGGAAAGACTTCTGCCCAATGTGAGGCTTCAAGGGGTAATAGAGGGAAGTGGAGAGACAAAATGGACAGGGTTTGGCCGAGCCAATGGCTTTGGGAGTGTGGGTAAGGAGGTAGAGGTGGGGCCTTTTATAAGAGGAGAGGAGGGGCACTCTTGTAAAGTTACAAAATGTTACTTTATTTTCAAAATATTTTCGGATTTTATAGGTCCCACATTGATATAATTCTAGGATAAGGTGATAAGGGTTCGAAATCCACACATCAAATAGGTTTTGGACATGTGTAGGTCTTAGATATTACATTATCGTTCCATTTTATTTAAATCGTTAAATAATGAGGTCATCACTGCATCATCATGATGTCACACATAATTTAATTTATTTAATGTCGAAAAATTATTATAAAAATACTATGATGTAGGAAATATTTTTATCTTTCCAAATAATATTTATATTCAATAATATGACTTGTATAACCCCATGTAAAAATTGTTTTAGTAAAACATTTCATGTGTGTGACATTTTTACTTTAACATTAAATAAAAAGTTATTTATGTTATTTCCCAACCAAAGTGGCTCCATGGGGTCCCCAAGTTGACCCATGGATTTTCTTGGTCGTCCATGACACATCCAATAATGTTAGGACATGTTTCAAGTTCATTTCATATTATTAAAACATTATTTTTACCTTAAACTACACTAATTACCTCTAATCGCGATTAAAAACTTAATAAGTTACTATTCACCAAAAAATTATTTTAATCCCATTGAACCAAATTTTACTTCTTAATGAAAACCATGTATGTCGGATTTTTGAAATTCAAAACACGAAGGTGGAAAATTTTCATTTAAACGGAAAATCAATTTTTATAAGTACCACTTTGTGGTTTCACTATTCATCAAAAATTGAAGTTTTTCAGAAAATTACCAAAAATTCACCCTAAGCTATATTTGATATTACGAATTCAAAAATGAAGTCTATTTTTCAAAATTCAAAACATATAAGTCATATTAATTAATTTAATAATTAATTCCCGCTGTCAGAGCAAATAGCATGTTTTTATGAAACAATATGTATCAAAAGATTGACACTAGTTTAAGTCTGATTTCAAGGTGAAATTAATTCCAATGACCACTATTGGATTTAATTTTAAAATATATTCTAATTTCACTTTAAAACCAATTCAAAATATAATCTAATCATATAAATAAATTAGATTAAAAAGAGGTTTTGAATTAAAATACAACATTTTACACTATTCATTAAAAAATGAACTTTATCGGAAAGATACCAAAAATTTTCACAAAGTAAATTTTGATGTCCCAATTCTTAAGAAGAGTTTTATTTGGTCCAATAGAATTTATAAGAGTGAACAAAACTATATTTAATGACGGTTCACCATCAAAAGGTGATAAGTGAACCTTTAGTGAAAACTAGGGCATATACGCCTAAAATTGAATTCTTTCCGTATTTTAAGCCTTTATATTTTATTGGATAAATGTAAAAACATATAAAAATATATATACTCATATTTTAGTTATTTCTATCCATTCCTGCCAATACAATGACTACATGTTAACTACCATTTAAAATAATATTATTTTATTATTAGCGTGCAACGTAAGATTCCCATGAAACTCGTTGTTGCGTGTTGGGTACGCCATCGAGCATAGCGTCCCCTTTAAAGTCATATTAATATTTTATTCACAAATATGGATAAATATGAAAATGTCATATTCTTTATTTACCTGGGGTGTTACATCCTTCCACCCTTTTGGGAATTGCATCCTCACAATTTTTAAAATTGATCTTGGAAACATCCTTGAAAGTCCCACATCGGAACAAGAGTTGGTAAACCAATCACTTTAAAATAAAGAAAGATAAGTATAGAGGTCACCCGAGTTAACCCATACTAGGAATCCATGTAGGAAAACATGGACATGGAGGAGAAAACTTAGGGTCATGTTCTGATGTAGTGTGATAGAAAACATGTTTAGGAGAAAGTTAACAATGAGAAAATCACAAACTTGTGATGGGTTAAATGGTGTTGGGTTCCCCAGTAGGAAAAGTTAATAGACAACATTTTTGTTTTAAGTTACTTTTTATTGAGGAATTTATTCATAAGGAAACATAATCACTTATCATGTTGACTTTCAACTTTTACTAGATTCCTTAATCAACTCATATTTTTTCCAAAAGACGAGTATTTAGGGAGACTTGTTCGCATTAAGAGTACTATAAACAAATTCTAGAGAATCACCTAATCCACCAAAAGAGAACTATATACATCCCATGTATTTAGGCTTTAACCAAAACCAAAACTAGAAAGTTTAGTACAAGGTCAAATAATCCAAAAAAGGATAACCCTTTATAAAAAGAAAATCTATTCTTAATCTCAAAATTTGTCCAACAAAACCCAAAGTTCAACAAGGACCATCTGATAAACAATTTGTCCATAAAATTCTTCAAAGTAAACCAATATAAGATTGAAACCCAAATATTTGAAGGATTTAGTCACATAGTCTTCCAAGGTAAATCGTAACATTTATCTCCAAACAATATCAGTTGCTCCTAAAGTCTCGTATTGAAAAGTAATTAACCTAATCACATATCCTCCATGATAGGTTAATCATTTTCATAAATAACCCAAAATCAACATACTCTTAATTCATAAAATCATCTAACTAAAAAGAATCAGTCAAACTGACCAGGGACTTCACGTAGTCCAGTGGTAGGCGATAAATAACAGTCGCACTTTGGTTGTGGGTTCGATTCTCACAGCTTTGTCCTACACGACGGGTTGTCACACGATCTGCGTGCTTTCCTTTTTCCAAAACTATATAATTCTTAAATCATTCCCCAAAAAGAGATAAAATCATCAAAAATGATCATAACATATTTTAACCTCAAGTTTATCTCATGCCTTTCATTTTCCAGCATATCATATAATAACTGATAATTACCTCAAAAGTAAGGATCATATAAACTCTAATGGTTACCTTTATAATTATTACCTGAACTTCCACATGGATTGGTCATCTCGTACATGATGCATTAAAGATCATACCAAGGTTCAAGTGGTTCATCATGACTCATTGATAGTTGGTTTAGAACAACCACGAGTTTCCTCATTGAATACCCCATTTCATCCAGTCTCTTAATCAGAGAACCACCACAGTTTCCATCAAACCCATTGTCACTTTGGTGCCTGCTAGATCCAGCCATTTTCTAAAACCAAAAAGGTCAGTGTGAGTATATCAACATAACCATCATGTACTAATGAGGATGATAAACACTAAGATATACTTACTCATTCAATTTATCTAAAACTAGGACTCTTTCTGAAATCCTAAACATTATGGTAATGTCACTTATGCTTAAAGAATACCCTAACCTCTAAAGTTATCTAAACTGACCTTTGATACCAACTATAAGGCCCCAGCCTTAAACCTTACTTAATATTTAATTAAATGAGTAATTCACATTGAGGATCTTTTCAGGTTTAGAGTTTTAGAGAATTAGGACATAACTATTACATCTCAAAAGATTACAAAGTAGTCGGTTCTACTAAATTTCCATAAAATAAAAACTCTAAAAAAGAAACATGTATAGTTCCATGTTTTAGGTAGCATGACTTTCCCTTGATCCCATCCTTGACCATATTCCACGCTAAGTCATGTGAAAAACATTTCAAAAACTTGGGATGAGCATAAAAAGCTCAGTAAGGGATACACAAAGAATAAAAACTGTTAGTTTTTCAAAACAACAAGTAAACCATGTATACTTTATCAAAGTAATACTTTTCACCTTCATGAAGTAGTAAAAACTCTTCACTGAAAAAAAGTAACATTACTTACCTTTTTATAACCAAAGGATTACCATAAAACCCATATAAAGAACACATGACATATATAAAGGTAACTTGTGACTTAAACATACTTAAGTGGAATAACCATATGGTCGACTTCCACACATATCACTTAATGGAATATCCATACGGCCAATTTCCATACATACATAATGTAATATCCATACGGCCAATTTCCATACATACATAATGGAATTGCCATACGGCCGACTTCCATACCCAATGCATTGGATGTTATAACGTAACCACCCGTCCTGGTATTCACGGCACCACCCGTCATATGGTTTATCACGTAACCACCCGTAAAATGTCCAAGTACCATCATTACACATAATATATTGAAAATATAAACATTTCAATAACAACATTTCATTAGCAATCACAATAAGTAATTCCCAAATATTGAATTAATCAATCCAATTTCAAAAACCATTTAAAAGAGATTTTTGAATCAAAGTGTCCCATACCAATTTGAAGCTTTTAATGGAGTTATAATTTTAAAATATTAATGTCCATATAAATAAATACTGAAAACAATTTCGAAAACATGGACATTAAAGATAATGATTTAGAATAATAAATCTTTAAAACATTTAAAATGATATTTTTGTTAAATAGTTTTTAACAAAATGAGAGACTCTTGAATACAAATAATAGAGGAATAACATTTAATCCGAACTTTATAATATCATGAGAATAAAAGGATTCATTATATAATATTTTAAAGGATAGTATACACACCATATAAGAGTGAATTGGTGCATAAAAACAATAAAGTCTCAAAAGAAATGTAAAATGAGATGAAATCCATTATAAAGAAGGTATCCTTAAATTAAGGAGAAATCAATCTCAGAATTATGTGTGACAAATATAAATACACCCAATATAAGTGGATATTAAGTGTAAAACAATAAAAGTTCATTCACACATATTCAAAGGATGACATATTCAATAACTACATGTTGAACCCAAAGAAATTGAAATTGGGTTAAAAAGTTCCCTTGGTAAAATTCGACAGCCTAACGGTGTCACATAAAATTTTACAAGAAGGGTTGATGAGAGAGATAAAGAGGGTATCATCACTTGGACATAAAATTTACATAAATAAGGATATAGAAGAACATATCCCAACATAATAGTATGTGAATTAAAAGACATAACAAAAGAAGTCCTTTTAAAAAAAAGGAGGGTGAAAGGTTCCCTTACCGACTTGGGTAACTTTCGAAAAGTACACCCCATTGAAGAAGTGTCATACAATGAATTTGTAAATACCAATAAATGGAATTATATTAAAAAAGGAGTGTAATAGTGGTCAGTAAATAAACCACTCAAAGGAAATTGTGGCAAATTTAACATAAATCTCACGGGAATAAAAGTGAGATGAAAAATCTCTTACGAAAACTCGGCAGCCTAACGGCACCACTTAAAACATCCAAAATGAATTGATGAGAGGAAATAGGGTCTCTCATCATATCAACATAAAGTTTACAGAAATAGGAATACAAAATAACATCCCCCAACATAACAAAAGAGGAGCTTAAAAGAAGTGACATAAAGGAGAGTACTTAAAAAGAAAGAGTGAGGTTGAATCTCTTACGAAAATTCGGCAGCCTAACGGCGCCACTCAAAACTTTCAAAATGGATTGATGAGAGGAAATAGGGTATCTCATCATATGAACATAATAAGTACAGTAGTATTAATATAAAAGAACATCCCAATCATAAGAAAGATGAGCTTAAAAGGAATGACATAAAAGAGTGTACTTAAAAAGAAAGAGAGGTGTAGGATCCCTTACCTCGGGTCCGACTTGACTCGATCGTTCATTAATCTCCTAAATAATAAACTTGAGTTAATTTCTACTTCCTTAATAAACTTTTTCAGGTTAATTATTCCTTTTATATCACTTATTACCATTTCATAAACATTATGTAATCATTTAAGTTAATAATTTTTGTTTTGTCGATATTCGGTTCTTAAGTCGAAAGTGGACTTCTTACAATTACATGTTGTTCGTGTGGTCAAAGGTTCTTTATATCCAAAATGACATCCCTGATTTTGATATCATATATATCATATATATCCAGCTTATACATGTATTTATAATATTACATAATCATTTAGAGGTAAGAAATTAAATGCACCGTTCATGGAGACGGTAAGCCGTACGTACGCATGAACGCTACTTTCATTTCTTTGTCATATTAATAGAATTAAAACTAAATGAGTGGTATGTATATTTTAATTCCAGAATTATATTCATCATTTAGATATATCATTCAATATATATATCCATTATATACATGTACTTTTAATAGTACATTCCATTTGATGATAAAAAATGAAATGCACCGTTCATGGAGACGGTAAGCCGTACGTACGCATGAATGCTAATTTCATTCCTATCTCATACTTTAATGGAAAGAAATAATAATGATATAGAGGTATATTATAATTCCAGTGTAACATCATATATAATAACTTTAAATCCATCCTTTACACGTCCCACATATGGCATTAACGAATGACATCACTTTGAGGGGGCGGTAGTCCGCACTTCCTTAAATGAAGATATCGTGTTTACCCATAATGGAAACCATAAAGGTAAGCCACAAATGAAAAATACAGAAGCTTAAGTAAAACATAAACATATATTATATCGTATATAAATATAGTTACATCTTAATGGCCACCTTTTAAGTTGTTAAAAGAATGTTGAACAATCATCGTTTCGGGAGGCAGAAATTCGCCATCCACGGAAACAGTATGTTCTTTAAACATTAGATGTAGGTGTGTGTAAGTGTAGCTCTAATAATTCTTATAAAAACATCCTAGTATATTGAGGATACAGGAGTTGTTACAAAAGAAAATAATAAAAAGAGTTTAGGGAGTTGGAGAAGCAAAATAAAACAAAAGGACTCAAAAGAAGATATTACCTTAAAATCGGGTAACTCCCCTTGGTTTGAGCTCAAAGGCTTCCTTGGAATGACTTCTGCCCAAATTGAGGCTTCAATGGGTAATAGAGGGAAGTGGAGAGACAAAATGGGCAGGGTTTGGCCGAGCCAATGGCTTTGGGAGTGTGGGTAAGGAGGTAGAGGTGGGGGCCTTTTATAAGAGGAGAGGAGGGGCACTCTTGTAAAGTTACAAAATGTTACTTTATTTTCAAAAGATTTTCGGATTTTAGAGGTCCCAAATTGATATAATTCGCGGATAAGGTGATAAGGGTTCGAAACCCACACATCCAATAGGTTTTGGACAAGTTTAGGTCTTAGATATTACATTATCGTTCCATTTTATTTAAATCGTTAAATAATGAGGTCATCGCTGCATCATCATGATGTCATACATAATTTAATTTATTTAATGTCGAAAAATTATAAAAAAAATACTATGATGTAGGAAATATTTTTAGCTTTCCAAATAATATTTATAGTCAAAATTATAACTTGTATAACCCCATGTAAAATGTTTTTTAGTAAAACATCTCATGTGTGTGTCATTTTTACTTTAACATTAAATAAAAAGTTACTTATGTTATTTCCCAACCAAACTGGCTCCATGGGGTCCCCAAGTTGACCCATGGCTTGTCTTGGTCGGAAATGACACATCCAATGAGGTTAGGACATGATTCAAGTTCATTTCATATTATTAAAACATTATTTTTACCTTAAACTACACTAATTACCTCTAATCGTGATTAAAAACTTAATAAGTTACTATTCACCAAAAAAATTATTTTAATCCCATTGAACCAAATTTTACTTCTTAATGACAACCATTTATGTCGGATTTTTGAAATTCAAAACAAAAAGGTGGAAAAATTTCATTTAAAAGGAAAATCATTTTTTATAAGTACCACTTAGTGGTTTCACTATTCATCAAAAATTGATGTTTTTCAGAAAATTACCAAAAATTCACCCTAAGTTATATTTGATATTCCAAATTCAAAAATGAAGTCTATTTTTCAAAATTCAAAACATATAATTCATATTAATTAATTTAATAATTAATTCTCGCTGTCATAGAAAATAGCGTGTTTTTATGAAACAATAAGTATCAAAAGATTGACACTAGTTTAAGTCTGATTTCAAAGTGAAATTAATTCCAACAACCACTATTGGATTTAATTGTAAAATATATTCTAATTTCACTTTAAAACCAATTCAAAATATAATCTAATCATATAAATAAATTAGATTAAAAATAGGTTTTGAATTAAAATACAACATTTTACACTATTCATTAAAAAATGAACTTTATCGGAAAGATACCAAAAATTTACACAAAGTAAATTTTGATGTACCAATTCTTAAGAAGAGTTTTATTTGGTCCAATAGAATGTATAAGAGTGAAAAAAGCTATATTTAATGACGGTTCGCCATCAAAAGGCGATAAGTGAACCTTTAGTGAAAACTAGGGCATATACGCCTAAAATTGAATTCTTTCCATATTTTAAGCCTTTATCTTTTATTGGATAAATGTAAAAACTTTTAAAAAAATATATAATCATATTTTAGTTATTCCTATCCATTCCTGCTAATACAACGACTACATGTTAACTACCATTTAAAATAATATTATTTTATTATTAGAGTGCAACGTAAGATTCCCATTAAACTCGTTGTTGCGTGTTGGGTACGCCATCGAGCATAGCGTCCCCTTTAAAGTCATATTAATATTTTATTCACAAATATGGATAAATATGAAAATTTCATATTCTTTATTTACCTGGGGTGTTACATCTAGAATAGCCCGAATATTTTCAAAATTCAAATCCATAGAATTCATGGATCCATAATACACTATTATCATTATGTCGTTATCCAAACACCAACACACCGCCTTCATGTCAACACAAAAAATGCATCCCCAAGTCACTGTCGGGCACCACACATCCAACTCATTTCCATATTACATCACCAATTCCATCATTCCAGAACATCCATTACCATGCCTCTGTAAGTTACACCCCCAACCCTCTAAGCACCAGTTCTCTATTGATGCAAGGAATATGTACAGTGCCACATTGGTCTTAGAGGACCAAAACCAAAACTAAAGTAAATGACCATCATCGGATATAGACCAACCAGATATGAGAACTGCCTATTGGGACATGAAATTCATAAAATGCAAGATCTAGATTAACTGTTGCTGGGAGATGTGTGAACCAGCGATCGAGGAAGGAAAGCAGAGAGAGGAGGAAGTGAAGATGACCAGGAATCGAGACATTTTGGAAGGTAAAATGAAGAATTGGACCAAACAAGGAATAAAATCATCCAAATAATGAAGTGAAGGAAGTAGAAAGGGAGAGGTGACATTGTATATTCTATAAGCCCCCCCCCCCCACCCTCTAGGCTGTCACCGAAGGGAAACCCAAGCTGTGAGAGAGTAGGGGAACGCAGGTTATCCAGAGTAACTCCACCCAAACACATCTAGTTTCATACTAAACCACTAATAAAATCTCCTCTAGAATGTTTCTCCTATAAATACTTGAATTATCCCATCAACTTGTTACCACACCACATCAGTTTTGATTCCTCAACTCCCAGTCATTCCATGATCATCCAACTCCCACATTGAAGTCCAAACCCAACTCCTGGGGTAATTACTGAGTTCAATCACCAACCCCCCTCTCTGGTCATCATTCCCAAATTGTGAAAAAAATTATCCTATTATATTATAAACTCTCAAACCCCAAATAATCATTCATGAACCACTTTTCAACATATGGACTCCACCCAAAACCGTGTCTAAATCTTGATTATGGTATTCGTTAAGGAACTATATATTAGTGGATATTACCACACACTAGTAATATAATATTGTCTCTATCATCCACCAATTGATGACACTAAACTAAAAAATAATCTTGAATGAGGTTCATCCACCCAAAATTGATGTGATGATCCCCGCCATACGAGTATCATTGTTGTCTCCATATCAAACCAAACACCCAGTCTCTATAGGCCCTACTTTGTCTATTGTTTCACATGATGGATGGATATTGTTGTCTTACTCATACCTATATTCTAGCATAATACATTGACCACTTATCAGTTTTGAGATATTAAAAAGGGTATCCTCAAAAATTCCACAATGCACTCTTAGCATAGATCAAATCCGCCATTGGCCGTTGGTACTCTCCCCCATCATGTGGATTTTATTAAACATGATCCTCAAGCATCAGCTCAAATGGGTCCAAGAACCACTGTCCCATTTCATATAAACCTATGATAAGGATCAAGATGGAATTAGATTCCATGTCCATGATAATCTCAAAAAAATATGCCATTTTCGGAACCTCTTGATTACATCCTCAACCCAATGGATTCTAATCAGACCCACAAATAGACGTCTTACTGATCCAAAACCCAAACAGGAATCACATATAGCCAGAGTAAACCATCTCTCACACACCAAGACGTTCCCTAAAATTTAATTCTGAAATTCCCTCTCCCCCTTGTAAAGAATTATACATTGATAACCCTCTCATGGATTCTCACTCAGAAGTTATTCAGTCCCACCCAAACCTAATAGGTTTAAACCGTCATACAACTTGATTACACAGCCCGACTCACACTCCCATGATTTTTGTATCATCTAACCTAGGATCATGCACTTAATTCTCTAATAATTATCCTCACATAGTTAAATATTTCAAAATATCTTTAGGTATCTCAAACATTCCCAGGATATCCTCATGACCACCCACCACCCAAGCATCATTCCAAAAGCCATGAGCTTCAACCCATGTTCTCACCTACCACCTAAAAGAATATTAAAAACCAAAAATTCCAACCAAACAAAAGATCCTTCCCCCAAAACAAAACCTATATTCTAGAAGCACATAGAGTGATTCAAATCCCATGTCTTGAAGCCTTCAATTTCTTTCCTCAACCTAATCAGGGTTACTTGCATTACCATGTGATTCAGTTAAGTAGAATTTTTCCAAGATTCTATATGGAAAAATACCATATAGGTTGTTTTTAACACTTTATGTAACCAAAACCACCTCCTCAAGGTTACTCATACCAATCTATATACCATTCCTGATGAATTTTATTCCTATAATTACCCACTAAGGGTTACTCTATATCCCATGCACAAGGGAACCATGTAAGTGTCATCATAGAATTTACCACCATATGAACAGCATGGGTTGTCATATGAAAACCCCTTGTATGTGGAATAACATTCAAGATAATTAGAATAAACCCAAAATCTTCTATGATAAAATTATATATAAGTTATTGTTGACAATATAAATAGTTGAACCTCTCATCAAAAAAATAAATTTCAAAAAATCACACATATGTCTTGGTAATCTTACATTCCAACCGGATTCATATAAATTGGACTTCTACCAATAGTCCAAGATCCAAAACAATAAATAAAAATAAAAAATAAATTTGGCATATTCAATGATCACCTCGATCATAACATCAAAAAAACTATGAACAACGATCTATTACACATATAATTAGGTCGTTCACCCAATGTGTATTCATACTACACCAAACCAAGGTTCATCACAAGCTCTGACACATAACTAAAAAACATGTCAACTATCTTCCCAAATAGTAAGACAAAAAAACTATTTCAAATTAGTGATTTCCTGGACAAAAATACCTCAAAGAAACATGTGAGCTCAAGTGCACCTCCTCATACTCAAGAGGCTGCTAACTAGTAGTGAGAACCTAATCCATACAATATATAGACTATTCGATCAAATAAAATCCATAAAATAGATAAAAATGACTAATAAATCATCACAATCAATAGATTACACATAATCAAATAAACATATTTCTTTATCAAAGGAAAATTAGCATCCAAAAGAACTTTCATACAAATATGCACTAGTCACCCACCTGGAAGGCCCCATATATAAAATAAACAAAAGAAAAAAATAAAATACTAGAGGCTCCTCTACAATCTCTAAGCCTCGTCCCAATCCCACTTTCCATATACCCATTAATATTCCTCTGCATGAACTACTGAACACCACATACTCTATCCTGAAAGTAAATATAATACAAACACATGAACCAGAGATCCCATGTACGGTGTGAACATATAACTTAGTAGGTTTACAAAAAGAACCTCTAATATATGATGTTATGTTTGTCTTTATTCATGAGGAAAATAAAAACAATATACATACACTATATGTTTTTGTGTGCTAACAACACCACCACAATACTTCATGAGGTACACACAACCGTCATGTCACTGTGTGTCAACCGTCCACCACAATTCCCAAACATACCTACTCTGTTGTCGTTCCAAAATATGGTAATTGTCACATGAAATTATATCAAATAACCATCTAATACACACACACTCAGGGTAGTGATTAATCCAAGACTCGATATACAACCTGAAGAAATAGGGTATATTCATGTGTCCATGTCTCAGTATTCTCTCTTATTACTCAAGTAATGTTCTATCATCCGCATCATGTTTCATCCCATGAAACATTCGTCACACTTTAGTGGTACACTCCTTAAAAAATACTACTAAAGGAATCTTCCAATACACTGACCCAACCCATATTAAGCTAAGGCCTGAAAGAAAACACCATAGGACTCTATCTCACCCACAACAGTTTATCCATTTCCATCGAAACTCGTGGAAGGGAAAAGCCTTAAAATCTCTCTCCCCCATTAGGTATGTTTCCTAAGCATGATCATAGGCATACATTTGCAATAGTACATAGGGATAGCATCTTTTCACAAAGTCCACTATTTAATCCAAGGGTTCCAGTCACTTAAAACCTTGAAAAGACCTCGACCCTAATATCTTAGTGTCAGTGGTAACTATATTACATTAGTACTAGATATAAGATATTACATCCCAAAGGACAAAATAGCATAGTGGTATTGGAAAACTACATACATACTTTAAATTCATATTACATTTAAAAACATAAAATAAAACATAGAATTTTCTTTCAAAACACCATTATCCCATTTTTTATATCCATGCATATCAATCATAATAAACTTCCTAATATATTGGTGAAAGTACACATAATAAATGGGTGATGTATAATGCTCAATAAGGGTATGTATATAGTGTAATCTATCATGAACGAATAAATCATAATTAATATGGAAATGTAAATTACTGAAACATGTTCCATTAAATCAATAACTTGAACATTAATAATAATAATAATTGGGAATAAATAATGATCAAATAAAATCAATATTAATAATCACATAATCTTGAAACATATCCATATTTATTTTAATGAATCTAATAATCACATGGACATCAATAAGTAATCTCATAATGTGAGAATTGATAATTTCAAAAATCATAATCATACTATCAAGGACTCATAGAAAACATTTATACATAAATAGGTCAGTCCTCATCCAAATACCCATGCTAGTTTGTCTAATGATACCTATCAATACAATGGGGTCTATAGTGGGTCCTCCCATCACTTACTAAGTTTAATTAATTCCTCATATAAAAGGGGACAAACAAAATCAACCTAAACATTCAAAGTAAAAAAAATACCATATGAATTTTTAACAACTTCACGGATCAATAAACATAATCAACATAAACATTCATATTATAAAACTATCATATGAACATCAAAATTTTCCCTATTCAATGAACATACTCATAAACCATCTAGATAAATATTGTTAATAGTATCACAATATTACATTACAAAAAAATTGATTACAAATCAGCTAGAAAATTTATATGCATGGTATCATTGAATAAAAATTACAAATGGATCATAAAGTAAAATTAGGTTTTTTTATTGATGAATAGAGATACCCAAAATGACTTTATAAGAATTTTTTTTGAAAATATCCTTTTCAGTTTGAAAATCACTTTGAAAAACAAAACAATTCAAGAATATTAGGTAAAATATTTTCTTTAAAACCCCTTTTAGACTTGTAAAAAAAGATTCAAAATAATAAATGGTCATGTTGGTGGATAATTCCATACATAAAATCTAAATTAAAAAAGCATTCCTTCCACACTGTTGTAAAAAGGTTTATATTTAGCTATTTTGGAAAATGATAGGAATATTAATTTCAGAAAAAATAAAAAAATGGGAAAAAATATATTTAATAAATAATTTTTAGAATGTAAAATGTTTTATAAATATTTTTATAAAATAAGGATATGGAATAAAAATTATTTTTCACTGAAGACAAAAATAAAGGAATATTGTTTACAAAAATGTCAATCATTTTTAGTACCAAAGAGTGTTAAATTGTTAAATTTCATAAAAAATTCATGAATAAATATATGAAAAAATATATTGGGTTTAAGATATAAATATAAAATTATTCCCCAAAGGTAGACTTAAACACAAACAATCCCAAATAATAAAGAGATTTTGAAATAAACCTTTATCTCATTGGTAACATTTTAATTGTAATCCCCATGAAAGAAATAACATCAAATGAAAATTTTAGCTACTAATAATAAAAATATAAAAATAATAGAACATATCAATGTGTAATTATATAAACCATACAAAATAAATTAGTGGTAAATATGACATATGTCTCACAAAAGTAAAATTGATATGAGAAACACTAACCTCATGTCTTATTTCCTTCAAACATGTTTAAACCTACTATATAATATATATATATATATATATACTTATTATAAATATATTAAAGAACCTTAATAACATATATAAAACCTTAAATGATTAACTTATAGTGTTTTATCACCCATTTATTAAATATTATTTTTAAAAAACACTATTTTGGGTAATAACTGCTTCATTTCTCACATATGTTTTGATTTAGTAGTTTTGGTCTTTGAACTTTAACCATAGTTTCATAATATCCATAATGTTACACATGATATAAATATCATATATATTCATTATATATTTATTCATAATTTTCCATTAAAATTTATATCTATAAAACGAGTCACACCTTTCATGGAGAGAGTAAGCTATAAGTATATATAAACGTTGTTTTCATTTTCTGAAGGATAGAATAAAAGAAAGCTAAATGATATTTGACATTTAAAAAATAAAAATTATATAATATATATATATATATATTCATTATATCTATCCTTATTACAATCCGTGTAAAAATTAAACAAAAAATGTTCCACATCTCTTCATGGAGGCGTTAGTCCACACGTACGCACTAATAACATTATCATCTTCTAAAAGATTAAATGGAAAGAAGTTAGATATGATATTTTAATTACAAAAGTATAATTATGTAATAAATATAATATATATATATATATATATTAAATCCATCTTTATATCTATCCATGATTGGTGTTTATAGAAAATGAATTACATCGGTCTTTGAAAGTGTAAATAGGAGAGAAGAGGAGTTTCCTTTTTATAAGTGGGGTTGATGATGCATTTAGAGTTTTAAAATGGATCTTTATCTAAAATTATATATGATAATATTTAAGTATTTCCACAAAATATAAATTGGACATGTTTTTTGGTCATTTTATTCCTCACCTTCTTAGTTTAACACCCTTGAAAACCTCTTTATACCCTTAACAACGGTAAATAATTTTTACTATTTTTACAATTAATTTTGAAAAAAAACTTATGTTTACCATATTATATAATATTAATTATTATGATTACAAATATTCAATCCATTTTCCAAAATTCAATTCATAGAAGTTGCAGTATTTAATTTAAAATTGAACCCGCGAATGCGATGAAAAAATGGTTCCCCAAATGAAACATTGTACAAAGACTAAATATTTATATATAATAAATAAACATATAATTGATTAAAATAAAAAAAAATTAGAATAATTATAATATAATTTAACTAATTTAAAAAAAATTTATTTAAAGTGTAACTTTGTATACTCTTTAAATGAGAAGGCAGTTTTCAACAAAAATAGTACTCTTTTACTATTTATAGAAAAAATATATTTTTTTAAGAAGATCCTAAAAAATAACAATAAGATGATTTTGGAATTTGGACTTCAAAAATAATTTTCATTTTTCAAATAAATTTTCTTAAATTGGAAAAATATAATTTTAAAATATGTATGGAAAATGTGACGAAATTATTTTTTTGAAAAATGTTGTTTTTTAGAAAAACATTTCTTCTTTACTTAAATGATTTTTATTTTCATTTATACTTAATTTATAACCAAAGTATTTATTCTAAATATTTTTAATCCATATTATTTTTATAATTTACTATGTACTACCCATACCCTCAAATTTAACAGCTAAGTTATAATGGAATACTATTTTAAGGTTCTTTAACAATTTTGGTTGTGAGTATTATAAGATATCAGAGATATTGAATTTATTTGAAAGTAAATATTTGTCAAAACATTTCAGGGTCTTAAATTATTCCCTCATAAAGAAATTTGATCCTTAACATTTCTATAATTCCACCCCATGAAAAGATTTGGGTAGTTCTTTATCATTACTTCCTCAGGTTCCCAAGTCACCACTTCTATCTTATGATTTCTCCAAAATAAATTTACAAACAAAGTCATAAAATTCCTCAACACTTATTCCCTAGTGTCAAAAATATGTATAGGATCCTCAAAGTAAGATAGATCAGGTTCTGATTTTATTTCTTCATAGGTGAACACATGTGTTGGGTCCGGCATGTACTTCCTTAATAATGATATATAGAAAATGTCATTTACTTTAGAGATACTTGGTGGAATTACCAAATTGTAAGAAATTTATCCAATTATTTTATGGTTTTCAAAAAAAATTATGTATTTAAGGATTAGTTTCCCATTATTATCGAACCTTATAACACCTTTCTAAAGTGGTAATTTCACGAAAAGGTGATCTCTTACTAGAAATTCAAAATCTTTCCTCTAGTAATCGGCATAGTTATTTTACCAACATTAAGATACTTTGATATGGGATTGAACAATATTTAGATTTTCTATTCCCTTACAAGAATTTTTTTATCCAATAACCTTATTTTTACAAAATTCATCCCAACATGTATGAGTGTGACATTTTTTTCTATATAATGCTTCATACAATGCCATTTGAATACATGAATGGAATCTATTGTTATAAGAAAACTATAAAAAAGTTAAATACTAATCCTGCATACCTTAAAAGTCTATTTATAATGACATAAAAATTTATTCTAATGTTTGAATATCCTTTTTCAACTATCCTTTGGTTTTTGGGAGATAATTGATGCTCAAATGAAGCTCGGTATCAAGAGCCTTCGGAAGACTCCTCCATAATTTTGAAGTAAATTTTGGATCAGGATAAGACAAAATTTATAAATGTTTTACATAAATTATTTTACCATTATTAATATATATCCATGTAAGGTTATTAAAAGGTAAATCTTTTCTTGTTATGTAAACATGGACAGATTTAGTGAGGCATTCAATAATATCCTATATTGAATCATTCTTTCTAGGAGTCTTTGGTAAATCATCTTCTATGACCATAGTAATGTCATTCAATTTCCACATAGGAATAGAAAGATGTTTCATTAATCCAATAGGATGTTTTATTTTATACTAAAACTATTAAAAACCAAATCATCTTGACACATAATTAGAAATTTCCCACATCATATTATCCCACTAAAAATGTTCCATCAAATCTCTATACATTTTGATACTACCAGGGTGTATAGAGAGATTCCAGCAATCAGAATAATATAATGATTCCTTCTTTAGGTTATGTATAGATGGAAAAAATATTATCTTTCTAAATTTTATAATGTAATATTCATAAATAGAGTCTACCAATTTTCCCTCATTCATGGATTTAATTATCTTTTGAAATAAACAACTCACAAAGAACTTCTTAGATTTTCCAAAAAATATTATTTAGAAATCACTTGAGAAAGGATTCATGTCTACCCTTCCTTAATGATTCCAAATTATATATTTATAAAATCCATGAACATATGATCCATTTTGATCCTAATTTTAGTTATAAATCCCTAATATTTTTAGCTCAATGCATCTGCTACCTTATCTTCCTTCCCAGGTTGGTAGTTTATTGAGTAATCATAGAACTTTAGTATCTCAATCCATCACCTTTTCCAAATGTAGATTTATTTTTTTGAAAATAAGTATTTCAAACTCATATGATCCATGTATATCATATATTCTTCACCATGGAGATAATGTCTCTTTATTTTCAAAGAAAATACTACAAATTTCAACTCAAGATAATAGGTTGCATAGTTTTTTCATAAATCTATAACTACATTCGTGCATAGTAAATGACTCTATCATTATTCATAAGGACACAATCAGGTTCATTCTTCTATGGGTCACTATATATTATAAATCCATCAGTTTATGATGGTAATGTAAAAATTGGAGTATTCACCAATCTCTTATTTGAATATTTAAAAAATTCTTCACATTATTTTGTCCACATGAACATTACGCCTTTTTGAGTTATCTTAGTTAATGGTCTAGCTAGTCACATAAAATTTTGGACAAATCATTGATACAAACTTTCCAAACCAATTAAAATATGAACCTCAATTATGTTCATTGTTGTAGAACATTTTTGGAATACCTTTATCTTCATAGGAACAACTGAGACCACATCCTTATTGATAATATAAACATGAAAAAGAAACATTCTAAATCCAAAATTTACACTTTCTAAATTTCCCACATGAAAATTTTCTTATAAGAGTCTCAAGAGTGATTCCCAATTGTTTTTCATGGTCCTCATTGTTTCCAGTGTACACAAATATATCATTAATAAATACCACAATAATATTATCAAGATATTCCTTGAATACTCTATTCATTAGATTCATGAAAAAAAAGGTGAATTATTCAATCCAAGTGGATTTACTATGAACTCATAATGTTTATACCTCATATTAATTGGTGTCTTCAGAATATCTTTATTCTTTACTCTCAATTGATAATACCCAGAATGATGGTAAATATTTAGAAAATATTATGCTCTGTGAATTGGATTGAATAAGTCATTGATATGAGGTATATGGTATTTTTCTTTATCATGGTAGCATTTATTTCCTTACTATAAATGCCTATCCTCATGGATTCATCTTTTTTTTAATGGAAAACAATAGGGTCCACCCATATATAAACACTAGGGCATATAAATCTCTTATTACACAACACCTGTAGTTTTTTATTAAACTCCTCTAATTATAGAGTGTCCATTTTATATAGATTATTTGATATAAGTCTTGAAATTGGGATCAAATCAATGGAAAACTAAACCCCATTCTCCAGTCAGTGTCCAAGAAATTCCTTAGGAAATACATCACCAAATTCCAACATAATAGGTACACCCTCAATTTTTAAATTGCCTTTTTCATCCATAGATTGTGTCTACTATTTTTTCCTAAATATCTCCTTCAGAAGAGCTCCTAGGGGTGCACTTAGACATGGATCAAGTGATTAAGTCTCTCCAATAAAGATGAGGAATTTCACAACTTCATCGCAAATCATTATTTCATTCTAGTTTTGTATATTTTTCCACTAAATTTTGAAATTCAGTCCATGTCATGGATTATATAAAAATTAACCATTGTTATAATAATAAATCTAGTAAATAGGTGTTGTTTATGTGTCATTATGGGAACTTTTTAAAATATACTTATTTTGATTAGACTTCCATTAAGAGTATTCACTACTAAATCTCTTCTTAAGGGGCTAGGGAAATATCTAATTTTCTTGGAAAAAGAATGATATAAAAGAGTGTGAAGACCCAAATCTATGCATTATCTAAATTTTAAGATATGATTAAAGTACCTTCCACCATATAATTATGGCCTTCAACATTAGTTATTATGATTTTATAAGCTTGGCCTTTATCCCTTATTATTTTCTAGGGAAAATTTCCTTAACACCAAGGTCAATCATTTTCATAGTGTCTCATCTCCTTATATTTTAATAATTTCTCATTGGATACTTCTTTATTAACCTTAAAATCACGATCATGGTGTCCATTTTCTCCATACTTATAGAAAACATATTTTTTCATTAAGCATGTCTCGTGGTTTTTCTTTCTACATTTGTTACAAGATATAAATTTCACTCTTCGATTCTTCCATGATCATGGTTTTTGTTTGAATTTGACGCCTTGTTCTGTTTTGAAATTTGTAATATCTTGAAATCTGTTAGGTTACCACTCATCCTTAAGTGGATTTTGAAAATACAAAAAAAATGGATTTGGATGGATTGTCTTAATCCCATCAAATAAATGGTCAATATTCTATTTGGATTATTTATATTTTCCTCGGTATTCCTTACTAACCTTATAATGTTAGCTTCATACTTAGAAGCATTTTCCTATTCATCTTTTCTCAGAATCCAGAATTGTCTTTCCATATCTAATCATTTCTCATAAGGAAAATATATTTCCAAGAAATGTACCTTAAAATCATTCCACTCCGTGTTTTAAATTTCTTGTTCACCCTTAGTGTTTGGAATCAATGACCACCATTAATCTAAATCCACTAAGAGACAAAAAAAGCTACCATTAAAATTATCCCCCTCTTATTATATCATAAAGTGTGAAATGTCTTCTTTAAGAAACATATACATTTCTTAGCTACAAATGGATTTGTACTCCCATTAAATGATGGAGGTTTCTGACACATGATGTGGTATAACATTGTCACACCACATTTTGAATCATAAGGATACTCTATTTGGGAAGGGTTATTAGACATAACCCAATTCATCTTCCTCTAAATAGTTATAATTTGATCATATCTAGCTCCAACTACATTATCTTTCCCTGAATGGAAATCCCATCATAGATTTCATGAATTGTTATGATTTACATCCCTTCTACTAGACTCCATTTCAAAACAATGTAAAATACGTGATTAGATCATAACATTGTGAATAATAATGTATAATTTCAAAAAGTATCATCATAATTAACATAAATTGAAAACTTTATTGATAGGTAATCCTATAATCAAAAACTGGGTTTATATATGAATGGTTTTAAATCATAAAAATATTTTCAAATCCTTCATGATGTTTTGTAAATAAAATTTGAATTAACCAAAGCATATCCCCTAGCATTCTTAAGCTAGGTGTACAGAAAGGCTTGTTGTCATTCACCATGTAATGATCGATTCAAATAATAATATGTCCTTTTCATAGTTATTAACCCTACATAAAATTATTCTAGGGAAAAATATACTTGTATTATTCAAAAATGGATATATTACTACGAAATACACATAATTTATACCTTACCAAAACATAATTATTTTATCATATACATGGACTTATCCCTAAATTCAATCAAATTGTTATGTTCAATAATCTATATTTTCTTAAATATAGTTCTCATGGTTTCTACTATAATTTCTCTAATAGAAACTATAAATACCTCAATCCTAATATCTTTGATTTTACGAGAACTTTATTTCATTATTTATTGATACAAGAGATAGCATCCCAAATGACCAAATAGGTTATATGTCTTAGAAAACTAGATATATACTTGAAATTCACATTTTATTTGAAAACATAAAATACAAAATATAATTTTCTTTGAGAAAACCATTATTCTCTTTTTTATTTACCTAAATACCAATCATAATACACCACTTTTCATCTTGGGGAAAGGAATCAAAATAAAGTTGTTAGCTCTAACGCCCAGTAAGGGTATGCATAACAATGGATTCTATCATGAAAAAATAATAAATAATAAATATATAAAGGTAAATAATTTTAAAACATTCCAATTAATCAATAACATGAACATGAAGAATAATATGGCGGGAATAAATGATGGTCAAAATAATTCCATATAAATAATAAAATATTCTAGAAACATATCAATGGATATTATATCTAATAAATTAATTACATGGACACTAATAAATAATATCATAATTAGGGAATTCATAATACTATACATCATAACAACACTATATGGGCCGCATGCCAAGACATATTACAAAAATGGGTATGGTCTCAACAAAAAACTCAAGTTATCTTGTCTCATGTTATATAATGATTCATCGAGGGGATATAGTGGTCCCCTCTCATCACTTACTAAGTCCAATGAATTCCTATTATAAAAGGGGAGAAACATATTAAATGTAAACATTCATATTTAATAACTAGCATAAAATTGTTAAAAATTTCCCCAATCAAAAAAAAAATAATCAACATAAACATTCATATTTGAAAACTAGAATATAAATGTAAATACTTCCCCTAATCAATAAAATTATTCCCAAACCATCCAAAGTTCTATAGAAAATGTTATCAAAACAATACATCTAAGATAAACTGATCATAAAACATATACAGAAATAATAATGATGGTATCATTATAATAAAATCCAAATTTATTATAAATTAAAATAAGTTTTATTTTTATTAATGAATAGAAGTTCCATAAAATTTCATTAAAATATTTTTGAGGAAAATATCCTTTTCACCATGAAAATCACATTAAAAAATTAAAAATATCCAAAATAATATGAAAATTATTTCAGTTTCAAATAAGCAATAAAACATGTAAATTAAGATTAAAAATAGTTAATTTTCATTATGGAGTGTAATTCCATACATTTTGTATAAGTTAAAAAATATTTCTTAAACACTATTATAAAAATATTAAAAATTTCATCATTCAGAAAATGACAAGAATATTTCCTTAAAAACACTTGATAAAAATAAAATCATGGGTAAAAATTTATTTCATAAATCATTTCTAAAATTTTAAAAAACATTTTTAAAAATAATTTTAGAAAACATAGTTATAGAATAAAAATGAGTTTTGACCGAAGAGAGAAATAAAGTCATATTTTTCTTAAAACAATTTATCAATCATTTTAAGTAAAAAAGAGAAAAAAATTGAAATAATATATGAAAAAATCCTGAATATATATAGGAGAATAAAATATATTGGGTTTTGTAAAAAAAATATCAAAATTTTTCCCAAATGGAGACTTAAACATAGACAATCTGGAATAATGATGAGATTATGAAACAAACCCTTACCACTTTGGTGACTTTTGAATCATTAGACCCATTAAAGAATTAACTTCAAATGAAACTATTAAATAACACGAATATAATTATATTAATTATATAACCAATCAAATAATACATATATAAACTATACAAAATAAATAATTGGTAAATATGGCATATGTATCATGGAAGTAAAAGTGAGATGAGAAACACTTACCTGAGTCCCAATTTCCTTAATACATGTTCAAAACTCTATTATAATAAAGATATACTTGTTATAAATCTATTGAATAACCATAATCATATATATAAATCCTTATAATATTTACTTATAGGACTTTATCTACTATTTATTAATAATTATTTGTTAAAATCACTATTTCAGATAATAACTACTACATTTTTCATGTATGTTTTAGTTTGGTAGTTTCAGTCCTTATACTTTGATCATGTTTACATAGTATCCATAATTTTACCCATGATATTAATATCTTATTTATTCAATATTTAAATATTCACAATAGTCCATAAAAGTTAGATGTAGAAAAATGAGTTACCTCGTTCATGGAGACGGTAAACCGTACGTATGGATTAACGTTGTTTTCATTTTTTGACGGATGAAACAAAAGGAATTTAAATAATATTTAACACCTAAAAATAATTATTATATCATATTTATCATATATATTCATTAAATATATCCTTATTACCAACCATGTTAAAATAAAATGAAAAACATTTCACAATACTTCATGGATGTGGTAGTCCACATGTATGCACGAGTGACGTTATCATTTTCCAACAGATTGGAATGTAAGAAAGTAGATTTGATATTATAATTAAAGAATTATAATCAAGACATAAATATAATATATATATATTAAATCCATAATTATTTTTAGCCTTGATAGGTGGTGACGAAAGACGAATTACATCGGTTCGTCACCATACACGCAACCGACATTTTGGTTTCTCATTTGATGGAATAGGATGTGGATAAATGTAATTAAATTAACATAATAACATATTAGTATGTTAAAGATACTATGGTTACTATTTTATCATATTTCATGGATATGTGAAGGATTTAATGGAAAAAATAAAATTACAACAAATGGTTAAAAACTATACCTTTTTTTGGACAACCTCTTTAGGTTTATAACTAAAGAATTTTTAGATTAGTTATCTGATCAAAAAAGGATTATATTTCATGGGTAGGTATTTAAGTAATGGATTTTGGCAGTCCTTGTCCAAACCAAAAAGACTTGTAATTATGGAGAGTATAGGAGTGGATTTCTCATGTATAAGTGGTATAAAGGACAGACATGGAATTTTGGAAACAAAATTATTGTACATATGTTTTTTACATGAAGAAAGAATGAAAAATGGACCATTATTAAACATTATATTATATAGGGTCTAAATATGTCTATAAATATGGAATTTGACAAGTTTTCTCAAACATTGTACCAATGTTTGTCTTCTTAGACATAAAATTATATGTAATATTATATGCCCAGAAAGTAGGAATTTGAAAAGTTTTTTTATAATCATATGTAATATTATATTATATAAGGTATAAAAATATATTGTACCCATGTTTTTCTTCTTAGTTTAACCGTTAGGTAAACCCATTTTACCCTTAACCATGGTAAATATTTTTTACTGATTTTAAACATCATTATAAAAAAAATTAGTATGATTTTATTATATAATATTTATTATTATGATTCTAAATATGAAATCCATTTTTTGAAATTCAAATCATAGAAGTGGTCGAATTTAATTTATAATTTAATCTATAGACATGATGAAAAAAACGTTTTTTCAAAGGAATAGTTTTCAAAAGTATAAAAACTTTTAATATGAAAATAGAGCATATAATCAACTATAATTTACTAAATTTTATTAATAATAATATAATTTTATAATTGTTTCTTTTATAAAAATTTTAAACAAAATGAAAATTTAAAAACATTTTAAATGAAAAGGAATTTTTCATTAAAAACAATATTTTTTCTATTCATCAAAAATTATTTTATTCAGAAAATGTTCAAAAAATAACTCAAAGATAATTTTTACATTATAATTTCAAGGAATAATTTCATATTTTTAACTAAATTAATTTAGTCACAAAAATTAATTTTAAAATTAGTGTTTAAAACACAATGAAACCACTTTTTAGAAAAATATAGTTTTTCTAAAAAATATTTATTTTTCTTTAAAATGATTTTTATTTTGAATTCTATTTAATTGATAACCAATGGATTTATTATATCCGTGTGTAAACCATATAATTTTAATAATTTAGTTAGTACTACTCATGCATTCCAATTTAATGGTTGTAATATAATGGTATACTATTTTATGGTTTAATTAGACTAGGGATTCTAGGTATCGCAAAATATTAAATAGATTTAATTTAATTAAAAGGAAATGTATATCATAAAGACTCAAGGTATTATAAACTTAGAACCTCACTATGAATATATCTCATATTATCATCATGTTAGCCACTAGGTCCTTCGAACTCATCACAATCTCTCCTCATCAATATCATCATGAGATCATCACCCCAAAGAAAAACTATAACCCATAGGTTTATCCCTAGCCTAGAATTAAGGACTCATATAAACCCCCCCCCCCTTCACTAATAGTCTCAAAAACTGAGGAGATCCTCGATCTACAAGGATATGAGCCCCTTGGAAACCAAATCCCAAGTCCCAAACAAATCCCATGACCCACACCTAGGTCATTTATTATATATCCAAACGGAGGTCTTTCTACTCATTGCTTGAAGGAAACCCTCTATACCACACACTTAAAATATGATAGGATTCTTCCCACTCTAAAAATATTCTTGGTATATTCTTCATCCTTAAGAGTAATTTCCCAGGAAATAAAAATATGTACGATTATGTCTTTGGTCACCACCCATACCAAAGCCTATCATACTTTACCACTAACCCTAGAAACCCAACCTAGACTATCTATGTCATATTTCATAACTCAAGACACGTCCAATATCTCACATCAACCTAACTGAAACACTCACCCCTTTGTGAAATGGTCATTGGGTGATCCCAAAACACCTAAAATGATTAGATAACTAGATCCAAGCATAGGTGGCATAACACCCTCCTCTTTAATCTAAACTGGAAACCCATGTTCCTTAAATGTCTAGCCCAAACCCCATATATTGTGTATCCATACACTATTGTAAATAAACATGCATATGATTTCCAATCAAAGGAGCCAGCTACCTCAAACATAGATTTAACCCCTCATAAGGATTAGTGGTGCCTTTTCCATGATCACTTACACTCACAAAAACCTATCTCATTCTAAGATAAACAAATAATTAATTATAACAACTTATTTTCATTTATTTAATTAATTCAATGAAGAATAATATCTTCAATTATCACCTGGAATCACAGAAACAACTGAACCTGAACCAACAACCCATAAAAGGTCTATATTCTACACCGATCACCATCCCCATAAAAATTCATAACCATAAGCACTCAGTTAATCTCAAATTCAATTAAATTAAGTAAAACCATAAATAAAATTATGGAATGATGTACCTTCAACTGAATAACATGAAATTAATTGAAGTTAGGCTTTAAGGTCCTCCACTAGAAACCAAAAATGAAATCCACAGAAAGTCATGATGAATTCACTATGCTCTGGTTAAATCTCCACCAAAACCCAAGATAAAACCAAAATGAAACCAATGGCTACAATGGGAAACATAAACAAATTCAATAATGGATGAACAAAACTCAAATATTCACCAAAACACATTTTAAAACACACCATACCAATAGGGATTAAAGGATGGACTTATAAATGGAAAATAACATAAGTAATTTCTTCTACCGTGATTTTATCTCCCCTAAATTATGTGGCATTCTGACCTAGGAAATGAAAAAATTGTCCCCAACCAAAAAATTACACCCTGACACAATTCACAGTGTGACCAAGATGGTTTATTTCATGAATCCATATCACATGAAAACTTCTCACCATAAACCATTGTTCATGGTGATAATAACTTATGAAAAAGGTCTCATCCCTCATCCAAACCGTATTCATGGAGTGACCCTTATGGGTTATAGAATAAACTTGTGAAGTAGATGAAATTTCAACTATTATCCACCCAATACCTTATCCAACAACCACCTGAGAACTCAAATAACCCACCAAGTCTCCTTCCATGTTCAAAAACATAATTTTGATATTTATGAATGCTTAGATTATTGATATTATACCCAATTCATGGAATAATCCCTTTTCAAGATCAAATATAAAAATTCATCTAAATAATGATAACCTAGAAATTCATGGGGAGTTATAGAAAACATGTGATATATTTCATGGGAAACATCCCAGTTTTTCTTTTATGAGGATTTTGGGTTGTCAAGTACTCATATGATGATTGAATCCTGATAAAATTAACCCCAAATCATAAAAATTATTATTTTTTAGTTATCTCAATTAAACATGGGGATATTATTTATATAACCTTTTGGGACAAAAAAAGTGTTTATGGTTTGACATGTTACTTTCTATGATAACAAATATATAAATATAGGTAATAATGCTGGGAAATTATAAATTTTATTATTCCAAGTACAATATATTATAAATTTATTTAAGGTTGAGGTTATGTTCGTTCTCGAAATAATTGTGGAAGAAGAACCAACTTGAGATACAAAAGAACATTAAAGGTTTCTCAAGATTCATTATAAACCTGATATATATGGAATTCTCATAGAAAATAATGATGATGTAAAATTCATAGAATATGAACCAGGTTCATAACATTAATCCACTGAGAGTTTTAATTTCAAAAAATATTCAAAATCTATAGAATCTAAAAAAACATGAAGACTAACTAGGTTTAGTACTTGTTATGTGAACCTGAAAGTGGGATACCCTTAGGGTGAAAGTGGGTTTTCTATATGAAAAAGGATATGGATATTAGATTTTCTACCTATAAATCACTACTTGTGGAAATGGGTTTTATAAAAATTCATGATATTAACTTTTTAGAAACATTTTCACTTACAGTGATGATAAAGTCTATTCATATTTTTTCCAAACATAGCAGTTTAATATGATTATGATATATATCAAATGGATATCAAAAGTACTTTCCATAATGATAATTCAGTAGATAATGTGCATGTTATATATCCTAAATTATTTTAAATAAAAAATGAGACTTCTAATTTATACAATATTTATTGGTTCATTTTTAAACTGAATCAATATTATCTAATTTTGAATATCCCTTGTGATAATAAAATCATAGAGTTTAGTTTCATCAAGAATATGGCTGATTCCTTTATATATAAATGGATTAGTGGGAGTATTGTGGTATTTATGATATTGGTTGGGGATGGAATACTCTTTATCAATAAAAATATCTTCACAATTCTCTTTATAAGGATTTATATGGTTAAGTGCTTCTCAAAGAATAACATGGGTGAAGATGACTACATACAGGGTATGAATATCTATATAGTGAGATCTAAGAGTAATATTGGACTCGTTCAAGACACCTACATTAGTAAAGTCATAATATGTTTTACAATGGGGACCCCCAAAAGATGGCCTTTACTAGTATTACATGGCATAAATTTTTGGAATATTTTGGATTATTCTAAATAAATATAAAGGATGGTTAAAATTTCATATGCATATACTATAGGATATACCATATATTCCGTGGTGTGTAACTGATATACTATTACCTATTCCCTTACCATTACAAGAAGAAACAAATCAAATTCGGGTGAGAGTTACTAGATTGTTTTCAAGAACATTCTGAAGTATTTGAGGAGGACTAGGGATATATTCTTGATCTTTGGATGAGAGGATGAGATATGTATAAAGGGATACACATATGTTATCTAAGATAATTTTAAATCTCAATTTAATTTTGTGTTCTTATTAAATGGTTTATATATCAGTTGGAAGAGTTGAAAACCAAAATCCAAGGAGGACTCTACAATTAAAGAATAGTATATAATGGTATCAGATGTTGTAAAGGAATCTATTTGGATTAAGAAGTTAATTACAGAACATATAGTGGTTTCGAGGATTGAGGTAGAAATTTAGCTTTACTATGAGAATAATGGAAAAATTTCCAGGATAAAGAACCCATGTCTTACCAAAGGACCAAACACATCTTTTAAAAATAATGTTTTATATGAAATATCATTGATAGGAGAGATGTTAATATTTTTTGGCTAGAAACATATGATAATGTAGCATATTTATTAATGAAACTATTATCACAATATAAGTTTTAGGGTCATGTAGAGTTTATTGTTTTATGATACATAAGATATTTATGTTAAAGTTGAATAATATATCATATTATTGTATTAAATTAAATATCCATTTATAATTCATTAATTTGTGATGATATTTACTTCAACAGAATGGTCGAATGATAGTATCCCCTAAATGTATGAATTTGATTTCTCCCTAGTTTATTATAATCATAGAGTAGTATGGGTTGTGATGATATTTAAGGATTAATATTAATATTATATTATACTCATTTAGATGAATTTTATATGAGGTATAAATAATTGATTCATGTGGTAATAAGTAAAGAATTATTACTTGGACTGAATCTCTAAAGAATATCTCATGGAATTTCAAACAGTCATTGATATTCTTAAGGGTGTTTTATTTTAATAATCCCTTATTACCTAAGGTTTAATAGATACCAATCATGAGAAACATCATACTTTGATACACTCATTATAGTAGTTAAACTAGACTTAGCTAATCAGGTAGTTATTGGGTACGTTATTGATCATGTCATTGATTAGAGTGCAACCAAGATGGGATATATCTTCTTGTATGACCAGAAAATGCATATTTACCTTGATTGAATTTGACTATGTAATTTCATTTCCATGATTATTCAGGTCACATATGATGTGTCCAACTACTTAGATGAGTGACTTCTATTGTTCTCAGCAGTTAAATGAATGAAATATGATGTATTAATCGATATGCTCTGTCTTTTTTGGAAAATCAAGAAAAGATGAGATGTCCTATAATATATTGACATTAATATATATCTATTAATAACTTTATGTCATATAAAAAATAAATACTTAGGAATATATATATATATATATATATAGTTTATATGATATTTCTATTGGTGTAATTTTTGTTTAGAAATATGAGTGTCCATTTTAAAGATAACACCAGACCCCTTAGTTGCTTAAGTGGTGTTAGTTCTTTACTAGAGGATAATCATTAATTACATCCATAAAATAAGGATTTAAAAAAATTATCAATACTAATATGTTATGAATGGTCACATAGTTAAGAATTTTAATAAGAATTAATTTTTGGAAAAAAATGGTTCTACCAAAATGATCAGATTTTGATGAAACCATATACAAAAGGAGTTTTGGATGGATTCACAATGTTTTGTGATGTTTTTTATATATTTTAAAACAATTTTCACTATTTGGCTCAAAATATATTTATTTTCTTGCCAAAAAATTAGAATTAGTGGTAACCCTATAATTTTATCTAGAGAGGGGTGCACAAAATCAGTTGTAACTTTTGTTAAAGGAAAAATGTGGTGTTGTGAATTATTTTGGTTGCGAAATAAAAGTAATGAAACAAATAAATTTAAATTTATTATGAATAAAGGGTTACTGGTTTAGGATTAGTTTTACAATTATAATGTTATCATATTCTAAAAAATTATTTAACTCATATTCTGGTAAACTGATAAAAAATTAGAATCATATTATTTTAAAAAAAATACAGTGGGGATTCGAGAGAAGAAAAAAATATCAAGGGGAATGTAAGTGATTAATCCCAATAGTCTCACCATACATAAAATCATTAAAATACCTAAGAATAGGGCAAATACTTTAGTATATAATTAGTTCCTCCTCTTAATCTCCTTTGGTATTTAACAAATCCGACAATAAAATTCCTTTATGTAATTTCTTAAGAATCTCTTTTCCTTAATGGATCATGGAAGCACGGTATAAAATTGTATAGGCTATGGTTTAGTGGCATTGGAGAAGCACTGATAGATAGGGAAATAGTAGTGTTGAATCCACTTCATTATTAGATAAAAAAATTAGGATCATGGTGTTAAGACAATACAAAAATCATGAACTTCTATGATGAAATATTTTTCATCACCATATAAATCTAAGAAATTCATATTCATATATCCCTAAAAATCCCAAAGGGGTCTACGTATATGAATATTCCATGGACACTAGTGGAATATGAACAGAGATTATAGCCCTAACTCGCAACTTTCTGAAACACCCAATATACTGATATTTCCCTAGTCATGGAATTATTTGAAATAGTATAGGTGGGGAGAAAACTATTAATGAAATATGGGATATCGTGGAACCTAAAAAGTGAATATAGTACTGTAGTAGAAGAATAAAATACCACTTTAATAATAATTTCTTAATGTTTTATTTGATTGTATCAAGAATCATTTTGGAGATTCCAATTAACCAACCATCCATAAATAAATAGATTAATTTTATATTGGAAGTCTAAGGGATCACCAAGACTAGTCTAAAAATTTGTAGTAAAAATATGATTTACAGATTGGAAATTTTAATTGGAATCCATGAATCCTTCGATGTGAAACTAGATATATAAATCACACTTCCCATAGATAGAATGAATATGAACACATAAATTTCATTAACCAACTATATGGTAGAGTGGAATACCATTTCAGGTTAACTTACAAGTGATAGGATTAAAAATAAATTCTCTTCTCGCCCTTGGTTAAATGGTGTAGGTGGAAATATCCCAAATTGAAATATCAACTTAGTCTACCCTCCTTCCTATGTGTGAAAGAGTTGCAGAGAATAACCAATGATTGACTTAAGCAGACCATGATCATGTCATGTTAT
Source organism: Viscum album (assembly GCA_963277665.1). Lineage (NCBI taxonomy): Eukaryota > Viridiplantae > Streptophyta > Magnoliopsida > Santalales > Viscaceae > Viscum > Viscum album. The sequence continues at coordinate 1,102,981,437 of OY728157.1, forward strand.
TCCTCAACAATATAAAGTGTTCATTTCCCCTTCCGGACATTTTTAAAATCATCAAACACATTACCACTCACCACTAGACTATTCCATCATATATAAACTAGATTAGGGTGGAGGGAGATTATGGATCATTGACCAAGGTGAAAAACAAATAATCGAATTATAACCAAATAAAACCACATATTTTATTAAGAACTCTTATTAAATATTGAAACTAGCTTAACTAAAGAGAGAGAATTTTATTCAATAAAGTGAAAGGACTTTGACATTATAAAAGGAGAACCTTCCCTTTACAAATCTATGGAATTTTAAACCTCTATTAAAAGGGTAATAGACATAAATAGGAATAAATAACGCAATTAGAAACTAAAATTGATAAGAAAATTAAAAAAAGGTATATTATCATTACAAAAGTACCCCAACTGCGGTCTAATCTGTTCTAATACCTTCCTTCATGACCTATTCTTCATATTATATGTCTATGATTCCATACTTCTCAAATAGTTTGCAAAACATTGAGATACTTTCATATCTATGTTTTTAATAACTTCATCAGTCTCCATGATTTTGAATCACTATGAAATTCAAGACTTCTATTTTCTTATTTTGGATGAATATTAATCCAAGAGGTTTGATGGGTTTTGATTGAGTTTTTTCACATGGAATTTTTTGGTTGGATTACATAGATCTAGACATGGTATCTTTGAGATTAATATTTTAATGAAAACAAATTCTCTAGGTTTTACATCAGAATGTAAAATTTTACAAAGGAAATGAACTCTATGTAGAGCATCAACTCTATGTTTGATATTCAACCAACTTTATGTGGGTCGGTATAGAATTCATGGGAACTCTAAGTGGGTACCATTGTCAAAATTAACTCATATAGAAACTCTATGTCGAATAAGTAACTATATATAGAAAATTTAAAGTGCATATCAATTCTATGTTGACAAAGTAGTGTTCATTTGAACACTATGCGTCCCCTAGTCATAAAATTCCACAAAGGAACTATGCTCTACACTCACAGGAAAGAACATTATTTGGTTGAAATCTATGTGGATAAAATCTAAATGGATGAACTCTATTTGGCTAGATGTTGTGAACTCTATATATACCCTAGTCTTGAAATATCAAAAAGCAATTTTACTCTACATTCATATGCAAGAACTCTATATTGGCAATACATAGTTAATTTCTAGGTATATTTTTTCACATTTCTACAAAATAATTCTAGATTCCTTCAATGTATTTCCAAAACTCACTAATCCTTAAAAGGATACCTTCACATATCAAAACAAATAAAAATAAATATCAATCCATTAATTTCAGTCAAAAATTTAAATATAACAATTAATTCAAAAATTTGGCCTATTTAAACATCATTTACCAAACTTAAAAAAATAACACTTTAATTATAAACATCCAAAAACTTGATGATTTGATAAATATGGGGGTATAAAATGAATTTAATACTAACAAAACTTTATGAATTAATTGACTCTATCAATTGTCCCACACATGATCTTTGGACTCTAGGAGAAGTGAAATTCAAAATCATTACCAAAGAGAAATTAAAAAACTATCCAATGTGAATTATTTTTTCAACACCATGATAATAAATTAATAAATCCTCCTTAATTTTATTGATTCATGTTTCTGAATTATTCATGTTTAATTAATTTATACTCTTATAAAAACTTATACAAATCACTTTATAAATATTTCACTAACACTCAATCAAGATATTAATTATGGTTTTCCCATACCAATATCATACAAGGGTCACCATAAGACTAATTAATTTATTTATATCCACCCAATGATTCGTGTATTTTTTCATATCATCAGGGATTTTCAAGATTGTTTTGGGGCTTAATATTGGTGATTCTTGTTCAGAAACTTTTGAGGCAAATTAGAGATTTTGGATATATGTTGTATAATAGTGAATAATTATTAGTTTAAATCAATAATAAGTTCCTACCTTACTTCATATTCCATTAAAGGTACACCCCCTTAAATTCTGAAAAGAAATATCACACTTTTTTCCTTTTAATTGTATAAAAAATCACCTTTTTCCCTTTAGAATGTTTCTTTTTTCCATTATTTTTATCTTGAATTGGGAGAGGGACTTTGGATTTTTTTAGTGGGTGTTAGATCTATATAGCCCCATATTATATGGTATTTTTGTTTCGTATAATTTGTTCTAGTGCTTCCATTCAAAAACATTAACAAATTATTCCAAACAATTTCTCTTGAAAGCTCAACATATTTCATTATTTGTAAGAAAATTTTATCCCCCAATCAACTCCAATTATCCTATAAAATCTTCATCAGCTTCTTTTAGAGTCCACACATTGAATAACTAAAATATTAATGATATATTTCTTCACTTATTCATCCTTGTGGAATTTTTTCATCTTAGATTCTCTTCATGTTCCATTATTTCTACTTTAGAATTCTTGGACAAATTTGATTCTTTTGAGGGAAAGATATATACTTCTTACATAAAAATTCAAATAGCGGTAGACATTTATGCCCATCCTTGGATGATATAAAGCACATTTTTTCATCCTTCCAAAATAATTTTCCTCACATAATAGTTGTAATTTCTACTTCATTTCAAGTAAATTATGAAAATATCTTACATAATCTCTATCTTTCCCTTCCCCCACACTTGAACTCAACCTAGCCAACACATTGGATTCTAGAGAAATATGGATGGGTATTCTATGAATGTAATATAGATTCCAAAAAATTTCATTCATATAAGCTGAGGACTATAAGGATTAAATTTGAACATATACTTGAAATTAAATTTCAACAAAAATGGGGTTCAAAATTCAAAATAACTCAATAATAATTTATAAAAAATATTAAATGGTCAAAGGCTTTGACTATATTACTAAAAAAGTTATAGTTATTGATGAAAATCATGATTCTCTATGAAAATAGTTTTTTATAATGGAAATTTCAAAAATTAATTATAATCTTATATCATAAGTTTGTAAATTACATAATTGTATATCATGGAATGAGATCAAAAAATATGTGGTCCTTTTATGAATTTATCTCACTTATAATTTGAATTTCATCATTAATTTAAGGTAATAAAATTGATCATGTCAGTTTATCAACATTGGAATAGATTCAATATATTTAAATGGAATTCAAATTAAGCTCAATGAGTTCAAAAATAAACAAATAAAAAATAAAAAATAAGAACACTAATAATTTTTTAAAGTCATAAAACTTAAAAAACAGTAATTTTAAAAAGTCCTAAAAATCATAAACTAAAGGTTCATTATTCCCCCGACACATAAAATATGTATTGTCCTCAACTTAATCATGATGATTTAATATATAATCATATATTAAATGGAATCACAATAAAACATAAATTTCAAGAATAGGTACAACCTGACGGATTTCATTGATAAATAGGTTGGAATAGTTTGATATCCTCTGCTAGACCTCATGGAATATTTCAGTATATCTTCTTCATTTAGTGATCATTTACTCTTAATGGGTTATTCTTTATATCCTAAATATCTATTACACAAAAAAATGGATATACATAAGGAAAAATCAATGGGCCTTTCCATATGGAATGAAAATCACCTTGAATAATCTTGAGTTTTATTGTAGTAATTAGTCCACAAGATGGAAATATTTTTACTGAATCAAATTTTCATGAGCCACTCTAGTCCATTATTTATAAATTACTTTGTTTTTAGAATATTGTCCTTTAATTTTGTTTATACGTTGCTACTGAAATTTTACACCTTTTATAGATCTTTCTAGATCTATATTCATCTATCCCATAGCTCAATTTGATTTATGTTCTAACTCCATAGAAAGGTACAAACAATATATGAAAATTATTCTATATGGGATCATTTCTATATGAGATTTATAGGTTATCATTTAATCCCATAAATATTATTCCAAGCTTTGGATCCAATCATTTAGGTTTGGTTGGATTGAATTTTCTATATTGACCGCTTCATATTTTTATGGGTGATAGGGGTTTGATGTCTTATGAGTGAATCCATAGTTCCTCATCAAAGCCTATATATTCCTAGTACATAAATGTATCCTTTATCACTAATGATATCCAATGTCACCCCAAACCTAAAAAACATGTTAGTTTTGAAAAAATCATACACAACATTGGAAACATATAATTTTACTACTTTAGATTACACCCATTTATAAACATATTCAATCTATAGTAAGATGAAAGAGTTTCCAATGGACATGGAAAAATTTACCATAAATTATATTCCCTAAACGTAAAATATATTTCAAAATATATTGGGTTTCAGACATTTATTTTCATTTTAATGTTTTTCTAATAAATTATCATTTCTCGGATTTTTTCAAAAATTCACAGGAATTATTGAACACTATGTGCCAATAGATTCAAGATTCTAGAAACTTCCTATCAATAATTTTTTGTCTAAATTTTCTACTAAAGTCAAGAGTTTTAAAAAAATAAAGAATATATTATATTATACTCTCAAGAATTAATATTTTTATCACTAGGTCATTATAAATTTTCTAAAGGTGTTTATCCTCCCAAACTAAATATTTTGATACATATTTAATCCAAATAATTTTTTGGGGGTTTGGATGAAATTTTACTTAGGAAGTTACTAAGAGAATTACTATTTCATCATGCTATGGTAATTTCCTTAAACTAATTACATCTACTCTTCAAGAAATTGGTCATTTAATGGTTTTTCAGACATAATTTCTACATCAACAGTATTAGGAAATATGTTTAGGAGATCATGCACAATGTTATTAGCTCATATACTCAACTTCATCACTAGGTTTAACTCTTAATGTAATAGTATCCACCTAAAAATTCTAGTATTCAATTCTTCCTTCTTTATCAAGTACCTGAAGGTTTTATAATCAAAAATATTTGTGACTTTAGTTCAATGATGATAAGTTCAGAATTTATCCAAAGAAAAGACAGCTTCTAAAAATAATTTTTTTGTGGTTGTGTAGTTGATCTGAGAAATATCCAATGTTCATGAATAATTGAAAAAAACTTGTGGTGTTCCCTAAATTCTTTGAGACAATATTGTTCCCATAGCTTGGTTCAAAGCATTAGAATGTATCTTAATGGGGGTCTCCTAGTCTGGTGGTTGTATAACTAGTGAGATAATTAATCTATTTTTAAACACATCTAAATATTCACAAGAATCAACATTAAAATCAGAGTAATCTTCCTTAAAAATTAACCATGAAATAAGGATATAAAAATTAATAAATCCCTTGATGAACCTTTCATAGAAACCTATATCTCCTAAGAAAGATCTAGCATGTTTCACAAAATATGCTTAAGAAATTGAATTTATCACTTCAATTTTAGATTTATCCTCCTCAATATCTTTTTTTGAAACTAAATTCCCAAGGTATACTCCTATTTCTACCATAAAGTGACACTTTTATCATTTTAAAACCAATTTCTTTTCAAGACATTTTTTTAAAAAAACTATATTTTTCATACAGTGGTTATCTAAATTCTAAAATCATGTGGAAATCACTACTAAAAATTTAAGCTGTAGTCGCACACCTATAGCCACGGTTTTATAGGTTTGTGTTTATAGGTTGTTTATAACCACAATTTAATTAACCATATGTGGCTAAACATTAGAATTTTTTTTTTAGATCTACGTCGGGCTCTCCACTCGTCCTACCTCGATCCACCGCGACCCTCCTCTCCTCTCCATCTACATATCTCACCGCGGCACCCTCCTCCTGATGCTTCCAATCAACACCCTCTACACTATCGTAGACCTCTCTCACCACGAACCTCCTCTCCGAACCATCAAACTCTATCAAGTTTTTCATGGTGGAATCCTCACAAAGACATCCTCCCCCGACGCTGCCACCCAACTCTGTCACCCCGCAGACGCTGCCCCAAAACATCTTCTCCACCTCCTCCTCTGGCGCACCCCCGACGTGCCTACCCCACCACCACGGATCATCATCCTCTTCAGCTGCTCAGACCTCCTGATTACCCACTGAAGGTATTTATTGTTTTAACCTCTCAAATTTCACTCATGTGTATTTTCTCCAATGTTTGGATATTAGGATTTACACCAGTTTTATTCATCAAGAACACCTGTACGGTGGAAAACAAAGTCATCAAGGGTGTTTTTTTCCATTATTTATTTACACTCTTATCATTGAGATATTTATTGAAGTATTATTTTTGGGTTGAGATTGTTATTTTTTTACTCTTGGAATGGGGTGGAAATATAATCTGAGTTCATGAATCGTACTTGAAATATAGGTATTTTTCTACATGTTCAAGACTACTTGTCTATGAAAATTAGTTTTAAAAAAGGAAAGTCTCTTTATAAAGTGGGTTTGATTAAGTAAAATTTTTGGTCATGTTTTTAGAAAATTAATTTGAATGTTGTTTTGATTAATTAAAACATCAATAATATATGACTTGTGGTTTTCTAGAATAACCTATTGACAGTTTATTAATTAATAGAATCTAAAATAGTGATTTTCACATGTTTTTGTTTGATTTATGATATCTTGCTAATGTTTATATTGTAGAAGAAAACCTTATGTTGGTGTGTTAGGATATTAGATTCCTAGTAGTTTGGATTATGATGGCTATGTATTAGGTATGGTTTGGATTTGTTTTTGGGGGTTTTGTTTGGTGGTAATCCCTCAAGTTGGTGGATCTTGTTGGGGTTTTTCATGATGTGTTGATGTAAAACTATAGATCTAGGGAATTGTTTTTAATTTTAGTGTGATTTGATTTTTTATTTTATTAGTAAGTTTCTTGTTAGATCGGTTAAGGGGTTGATGGTTTATTATTATTAGGGGTGAATGTGTGGGGTTTGGTTGTTATAATTGGTGTGTAGGAGAGTAACTCTTAGATTATTATGATAAAACATAGTATTTGGTGTTTTGGAAATGATATTGTGTTATGAAGTAATGATTAAAGGTAGTTTCATGATTTAGTGGTAATAATACATGCTTAGGATTGTGGTGTGATAGGTTTCTAATTACTAATGTTGCTATTATCGGATGATGTTGAGTCAAAATTCATCAACAAATCATCTAATTAAGATGGCATTCTGTTCCCATGGGAAATATTCTCAAGAGGTTTTTTCCCTCATAATATGTCACAACTACTTTGATCCATTGACCAAGGAATTTTAAAAGGAAAGGCAATGGTTTTATAAGTTATCCATGAGTTTTAGGAGTAGTAGTATCTAATTTTCAGTAGTGGCATGGGATCGGAGGATGTTTAGAATATGTTGAAAAAAGTTTAGTTCCTATTTGAAAGGATTGGAACTCTATAGAATATATTGGTGATTCTAGAAGTTTCTAAATTCAAAGAAGATGAATCATAATGGATAAATACAATTTATCATAAAATAAGGAATGAGGAGGTTTTATGGATCTAGTTTCATTCCCTCTTCTATGAGATGCTATGGTAGATTTACAGAATAAGAGCATGTTTTGGGAATTCATGGAGCTATATCATTTTGGGAATCAGTAATGGAGTATGCCACTAAATTTTAAAGGTTTATTCATTTCAGGCCATCATTAAAGTGCAATTTATTCAAAAAGGAATTATATTTTTTAAACGGTCTTATGTACTCATTATGGGTATGATTAGCTTCCTTTTATCTGGACACCTACTTGGAGATATTCAAGAAATATTGGAATATCTATGTAGATAAATCCATTTAGTAAGAAGGTGGATGGAGAAGGATGGAAACTAGGTTGGAATGAATGTTGGTTTGTGAGCCTCACAATGAGGGTCAAAGAGTAAATTGAAGGAGTAATATCTCAGCTCAATATTAGAAAAATAAATAAACCCTGGTCTATTTGTCATGTATCAAGAATGTGTGTGCATACCCTTAGTATTGGTATGGGAAAAATATGTTTCATTTATGTGTTGAGATGTGGGTTTCTGTAGAGATTATTCTATGGGACAATCCATCCTAGGTTAAGTGGATTTTAGTACCATGCTTTTTGAGGTATTCCTAAAGTTATTTTTTTCTATAATTTGGATTTTTATATCTAAAATCTTTTAATGTATCATTTTTGTTGGATATAATGTGTGTTTTAAAGATGATAGTTTTTAAATGATGAAATTTTGTTGAAATTATTGGACTAATATATTTTATAGTGATCATAATGTGATATGAGGCACTAGAAATGTGTATGTAGGATTGATGATGGTATCGATGATACTATAGTGGGATGATTCATACTCGTATTTTTTGAGTAAAATCCATATCAAGGGATGGTGATCATTATCAAGGTTGTAAAATTTATGAACTTAGATATTAAATGGATGAATTTAGTGTCTGTAGATAGATATTGGATGAATCATATTTGGTTCCAAGACCGCACCAAAATTAATTATTTATCTATAGTGGTTGGTATAGTCAGTGTGTTCAGTTTATTATGAAGAGTTTATATGGTAAATAGGCTATTTAGAGATTATTTATTTCTAATCTATCATTCAGATCAATGTGTTGGGTTATGTATCTATAATTGATATTGTAGTGGGATAGTGCTTGACAATTCTAGTGTAGAGTTTGAAAGGGAGCCTAAAAAGGGTACTTTAAAGGCAGTTGAAAGTGTGTGTAGAAGGGAAACCAAGTAATCCAAATTGTTAGGATTTTATGATATAGATTCCATAATAATAATAATTGTTGAAAAATAAAAAAGAAAGAATCAATTATTTCATGTTTGAAAATAGTTTCTACAACAAAAGAAAATACAATCAAGAAGAATGAAGATCATGTACCAAAATTTTGTCTAATCATTTTAGAAACTGGTTTGAAAAATCTAAGAACATTGAGTAAGAATAAAAGAAGTAAAATTCTCTATATTATAAAATTGATAAACCTATATAAAATAAGAATAAAGGTCAATTCTAGAGGAAGGATGTGCTGAAAATGAGGTCTCAATCTAGAAAATTTAGATGGATATAGGTATGAAGAGTTTTAGGTATTTTATACATTCAAGTAATGGATTTTCTAGGTTCATAAAAATGTCTAATCCATATTTCTTGCTTTTAAGTGCTGATGGAAGTTTTCATTGTTCCCATATTTTGGTGATTTTTGATTTTTGAATAGGCAATTGAAGGTGATGTTTGAAAAAGAAAGAGATTTATTAATGATCATGTTATTCAGTATTGGGACTTACATATCAATCTGAATATTTTTTTTCATTATTGGTTATGGATTTATGTATCATATATCATGTACAGTTGACACACTAATCACATATATATAATAATTTTTTATATCTCATTTCTTTTTCCACTATTTTCTTATAGGTGGTTTCTTATGATGAGGTCGGTTCTATCCACCACCATCGAAGAAAGTGAGTTCAACATCCGATTTGGGTAAGGTTTATTCAGTTTTTATTCTTTGGGCCAATTTTAATTCGGGATTTTTTGATTTTTTGGTTCCTTATATTTTTGTAGAGTGTTTTGGATTTCGTTGAGGTGGATTTGATTCATCGTTGATGAAGGCTTACATGTGTATGCATAGGTAGGCATGTGCATATATAATTTTCCCATTTATATATATTCACTCATGGCAGTATGAATATATGTATTGGGGCTATTGTACTTATATATAGATATGAAAAATGCATACATGTGTAAGTATAAAGAAGTATATGCAAGTATAAACATATATTTAAGGACCCCCTTGTGCAAAATTGTCCATGAAAATATGTACATAGAGGCTAGGTGTCCTTAGATATATGTGAAGTTTCATATGTGTGCAATCAGAAAAAAAAAGATTCGAGTTGCCATCGTCAAAAGCAATGTGTCTTGAGGTTGAGGTAGGTTCCCTCTGTCTAAACCATTAATTTGAATTCTATAATTTCCTGATTGTTTTAAAAACTTGTATCCAGAATTTCTTTATTGTGTTGAAAATGGTTTTCTAATAACCACTAGCTTTGTCAAGGAAGAATATGAATATATCCCTTTAACATATTTATAGGCCTCATTCAAAGAGGTAAACAAATGCAAGTAGTTTCTAGATACTAGAATAAGAGATATAAAAACCATAAATTGATCATCCTTAGAGACATTCATGATCCCACTCAACTTCCCATGAAATTCATCATAAAATTTCACTACTTAATTTAAGCATCTATTAGTTCCAACACCAAGATTTTTTATAACTTCTATGGTATCATGGAACTCACCCAGAATATTCCTCCTGAAATCTTGATAAGGAATGGTGTGGACATATCACACTATAGGTACTAAATCTGTAAAGATACACAATTCAATTTTGACCCACTCCATACCAACTAACTAGCTTCAAGGAATTTTATTTGGTATATTAGAAGTCCCCAATGGTCTTCAAAAGAATTGTAGATAGGGTATTACTCTTAGAGAATCTCACACCTCTCCATCATTCAAATAAACTTCTATCTTCATTAAAACTTGTGAGATCAGCCTACCATAAGGACATTAAGTCATATTAGATTTCCCTTTGCAGTAGTGATCCATGAAACAAATCATTTACCCTAGAAGGTTGAAATTCATATTATTAATCAAAATATATAACACATAAATATCTTGAAAAAGGACTTTATCCATCTCTCATACTCTTTTGGCTATCCTAGTTTGAAAAAACATGTAGAGAACCTTCTACTTAGGTTCTAATTCTTTTACTGGTGTGTTGGGTTCTTTTTCAAGGGCGGGGGGAGGGTTACCTCTTTTTATTAAAACAGTTGCTTAATCCAAAACACCATTTAAGTTTCAATAGACTTTTAAGATGGAATTTCCCAAGTAGGAAAGTGTTCTAATGGTCAAGTAAGAACTAAGTGAATAACATTATTTGTATATAATTAATTGTCATGGGGAAAATCCTTTCCTTCAGTGTTTAAATTGAGGGGACATTGTTATAATAAAATGAATAGTTATTCTTTTATTAAGTGACATGTATCTGAGTGTTTTTCTATGCTTTCCATTGCATTAAGTGGTTGAATTGGAATTTTCATGAGGTGGGTAGGGGGTGTGGGGTGGGTAGGGGAGGAGGGCAGGGGGTTTTTAGGGGGAAGGGGGTGTGCAAGGGGCAGGGGGTGTGCAAGGGGTAGGGGTGCTAAGGGTGTGCAGGGCGGTGTGCAGGGGGCAGGGGGTGTGCAGGGGGCAGGGGGTGTGTAGGGTGAAGGGGGTGTGTAGGGGGTAGGGGGTGTGCAGGGGGTAAGGGGTGTTGGGGGTGTGTAGGGGGTAGGGGTTGTGTTGGGGTGTGCAGGGGGTACATAGGGTGGGCAGGGGGTATGCAAGGGGTGGCAGGGAAGTGTAAAAAGGCTATTCTCAAATTTTAGGCATACAAATGACATTGTGTCAATATAACATTGTATAAAACTAGTCACTTTATGTGTTATAAGTATTTTTGGAAAGTTTCATTTCCAATCCAGGGTAATAGCCACTTCTTTGTTGACACTATATTTCTAAGTCCCACATTAGACTTTAGTGAATATTCCCACTATTTCATCACTAAAAATGATACATATACCACCTTTGATGTTATGTGGTACTAACCTATACCAAAACCATTAGTTCTTGAATAATTCTTTGTTACACCTCTCACTAGGTTCTTATTTCCCCTTTAGAGAACCACTTTTTACTAGCATTGTGTTCCTTATTCACCACCCAATGTTAGTTGCAGTTGATAAGGAACTTGAGATATTATCATGAGAGTTATCTTATTCTTCTCTACTCTCCGTATATTTTTCTTAAGAAAATATTTTTTTTAGTTTTTTTAATATATTTCACATACATAAATCAAGAAATCAAATACATGATTGTAACAATGGTAATGAAAAGCTTCTTGGAAACTATTTTTTGACCTACAGTTCTATCAATATTGGTGTGTTCATTGAGAGATAAGATGTGTCAAGTAAATATAGGATAAGACCAATTCAATTAGTGGGTTATAAAGAATACAGAAGTTAGTAGTTCCAATAGAGACACATCATCGGCCCCAAACTACTCTCATCTGGTATGAAAACAACATTCAAATACCATTTAAAATAATTTCTTATCAGTTATTAGACACTCACCTACCCCCAGCGCAACACCACCCCATACTATTCTCTAAATCTACAACCCAATACCATGTTCTCATCATCACCACTCTCTTGAAATAACAACTTTTACTCAAGATGTAAAGACTAAATAATTCAAATAGAACTACCACCTTTTCATAGATTATAAATTTCTTGATACAGTTCCATATTCCACTTTAGAACCTCACAAAACCTAACCTCCTCCATTGATTTTATTTATGATATTTCAACATTATGGTATTCATCTTCACATTTCATTCCAAGATAAAGGAAAAAAGTACTCAACGAGAATCTGAATTTTAAGAGATATTCTATTTGTCATACCTATTGAAGCCTAATGTTGGATTTTTTGTTCTTAATCACTAATTTTATAGGATCTCTCATCTTCTTATAATTGACTTATTTCTCAACTACCTTCTAAAACATCACCAATTTCCCCAATAATCCCCCATTTTGATTTCATTTCAAATTTCCCATCGACATCTGATCCAGTCCCATAACCAAACATACACCTCTAGTAGTTTTTTTATAGGAAAAACTAAAGCAAACAAACAATTCAATTAAATATTGTATTTAACATAGAGAAAAGGATTAGAAAAATTAGGAGGTATTATATCTATAATTCCTAGAGAAACCATAACATCCATGTTTAAATTGTACATTTTCCTCATCAATAATTTCATATTAATTCCTAAATTTGTTAACTTATAGGCATCTGAAGTGATCTTTATAGAATATTTCTTTTGTTTTATTCTCAGAGTGAGTTATATCTTAAACTATAAGAGATTTCCAATATGTATGCACCATGTTATTTTTCAGAATAGAATTTCCAATGAGGCATATTCTATTTAGAATTTCCAATCTTTCTTGTTATCTCTATGGTTTTGAACAGTGGTTTCCCAAAGCTAAAAAACTAGACTGGCTTGTTCTGAATCACGTCCCATAACAGCCTTATGTTTAGAAAGGATATTCATTTTAATGTAATTATTGTTGAAATCGTCACTACAATCAAACAAATTTATATCTGGATTCTCAGAGTAGTTACTACCACACCATCACACCTCCAAATCCTTTAATCGATACTACTATGAAGTGAATCCAAGTAGGCCCATTATTTTTCATTTCAAAAAAGAAATAACAAACCCAAGGAATTCAATGAATTATTAATTATTCCATAAATAAATTCATTATTTCCTATGTTTTTCAGTTTGATAAATTTTCCTCCGTTCTTCCAATCAAGTGTAACCACACACCAGAAACCATTTTTTGAATGGATTTTTGATTACATCTGTTGTGTGAGTAGATAACTACTCCAAATATTGTGGCCATTATGCCACTGTTAATTCTCCTCCAACACTATATGGATGAGATCATGAATCTACTAGGGGGAGGGGGTCTATCCAAGAGGGGGGGTGTGCAGTGGGGGTGTCCAGTAGGGTTGGTTCCAGGGGGGTCCAGCAGGGGTGGTGAAAGGGGGTGTGAAAGGGGATAGGAGTGTGCAGTGGGGTGTCCAGTAGGGGTGGTTCAAGGGGGTGTGTGCAAGGGGAAGGAGGTCCAAGGGATGTTTAAGGGGGTGTGTGGGGGGGTGCAAGGGGGTATGAAAGGGGGTTCAGGGGGATGTGCATGGGGGTGTCCAGTAGGTTTGGGGCATGGGGGTGTCTAGAAGGGGTGATGAAAGGGGTTTCTAGCATGGGTGGTGCAAGGGGGTCAAGTAGGGGGTGTCCAGCAAGGGTGTGCATGTGTGCAGGGGGGTGTGCAAGGGGGAAGGGGGTGAAAGGGGGTTGTCCAGGAGGGTTTCCCGCATGGGAGGTGCAGGGAGGTCTAGCAGGGGTGGTGTAGGGGGGTCCAACAGGGGCGAAAGGGGTGTCCAGTAGGGTTGGTGCAAGGGGGTCCCACGGGGGTGGTGTAGGGGGTCTCCAATAGGGGTGGAGCAAGGGGGTGTCCTGCAGGGATGGTGGAGGGGGGTCCAGTAGGGGTGGTGCAAGGGGTGTCTGTCAAGGGTGTGCAGGGGTTCAGGGGTGAAGTGGTGTGTATGAAAGGGGATAAGGGTGGAAGGGGGTTGTGCAGGGGGGGTCTGTCTAGGGGGTGGGGGGGGGGGGGGGGGTTGTTGTTGTCCGAGGGTGTCTGTCAAGGGGGTTGGGGTGGGGGTTGCTGTCTATGTGCATAGAGGTGTTGTCTGGGGGTGAAGGGGGCTGCGTAGGCGGTTTGCAGGGGGTGTCATATAGAGGTGGTACAAGGGTGGTGTCTAGTAGGGGTCGTGAAAGGGGTGTCCAGTAGGGGTGGTGCAACGGGGGTCCAACGGGGGGGGGGGGGGGGGGTGGGTGTCCAAGAGGGTTGGTGCAAGGGGGTGTCCAGTAGGGATGTGCATGTGTGCAGGGGGTGTGTGTAATGGGAAAGAGGGTGTAAGGGGGTTGTGCAGGGGGTGTCCAGTAGGGGTGGTGTAGGGGGGGTCCAGCAGGGGGTTCAAGGGGGTGTCTAGGAGGGGCTAAAAGGGGTATCCAGCAGGGGTGGTGCAAGGGGGTCCAGTAGGGGTGTGCAGGTGTGCAAGGGGGTGTGTACAAGGGGACATGGGGATGCAAGGGGGCTATGTAGGGGAGAGGGGTGTTCAACAGGAGTGGTGTAATGGGGTCCATCATGGGTGGTGTAAGGTGTGTCCATTAGGGGTGTGCAGGGGTGTGTATGCAAAGGGATAGGGGTGAAAGGGGGGTTGTGCAGGGGTTGTATGTCCAGGGGGTGTTTTATGGGGGGTGTCTGTCTAGGGGGTGGGAGTGGGGGGGATGTTGTCTAGGGGTATGGGGGTGATGTCTGGAGGGGGGGTCTGTCCGGGGGGTGTCTATCCAGGGGGTCTAGTAGGGTTGGTGCAAGGGTGTCCAGCAAGGGGGAAAGGGGTGTGCAAGGGGATCAGGGGTGTGTAGGGGGGTTCTAGGGATGTTTAATGGGGGTTCAAGTGGGGATGTACAAGGGGGGTTGTCCAGGGGGTGTCTGTCCAGAGGGGGGGGAGGGGTCTGTCTGGGAGGGGGGTTATCTAGGAGGGGGCTGCATCCATTGGGGTTTCTGTCTAGGGGAAGGGGGGTCTATCCAGGGGGTCTCTATGAGGGGGTTTTACTGGGGGTTTCCAGTTGGGGTTTGCAAGGGGACAGGGGGTGTAAGGGCACAACACCGGCTAAACAGTGCTGGTTGTTTTAGAGAATGTGAAGCCCAATAGCCACAGATTTAAACTGTGGCTATACGTCTCTATCTGTAGTTTGAAACTATGGTTATCTGTCTATAGACACAGTTTTAAACCACTGTTATAGATGATGAATTATTTTATCCTCTTTCATGGTTTAAAAACTATGGCTATAGGGTTTTAGCAAAAGTTTGAACTGTGGCTATAGGGTTTACACTATAGCCACGCCAATACTATCCACGGTTGATTAAATCATGGCTATAGCCTTATTTTCTAGTAGTGAATACCTTCAAAAATTCTATAATGTTATCAAAAAATATTCTTACTATACACTTGAAAATTTTACCATGATCATTAAAGAATCCAAAATGTAATAAAATTGTATCAATAGGTGTTAAAGGGACATGTAAAAGTGGACTTCTCTTGGTCCTCTTTAGTAATGGGTACCAAATAATATCTTGATAATCCATCCAAAACAATTTTGAGTTTTCCCTACCAATATATCCAACATATATTCAATAATGTGGATTGGTAAATGACCTTCCATACTGACTAATTTAAGATTCTATAATCAATAAAAACTCAAGATTTATTCTAAATTAGCACATGGATCAACACATCATGGTCATTACTCATAATGGTTAGTCTAGGTATTTGGTACTATATGGTTGGGATGGACTAATTTTGAGTTATATTTGAGATAGATTATTCCTTATTATAATATATTATTTTTCTCTTTCTTAAAAACATTCATCATGGTGGGATTTAACCATTTTTGGGTCTATGTATCATTTCAATAATTTTCATTAAGTAAAATCTTTTTCATGAATATTCTTGAACTTATTCTTAGAATATCACCAAAACTCCACCCTATTTCTTATACAGGATCCTTTAAAAGTTGTATGAAATTTTTTTCATGATTTTTAGAAAATTTATTAGAGATACCCAGTGGTAAATTATCATCTTCTATCAATTATATGTATTTAAGATCATTTAAATTGGTTTTAATTCCATGTTAGGGTTTTTTCAAATATAAAAATGTATTTGGGTTTCTTATTTATACATATTGGATTTACTGTACAAAAAATGACATATAAGTTAACTCATCATTGAATAGTAAATCAAATTCGTCAAAGAACATTGATTTTACCTCATCTTCAAAACTATAAATAGTATTTTTTTTTATTTTTCTACAATCTTATCCAACTCAATTCTTTTTAGGTTCCCTAAGGATAAATTTTGTAAGATATACCAGATACTTCAATTGTATCAACCACTTTAGTTTGTTTAATGGCTAAAAGTGATTCATACTCTTGAGGGTACATCATAAATTCAAATATATTGAAGTGGGTAGTTTGGTCCCCAAAATCATTTCTCAGAGTCCATTCATACACATTAATGATGTTGTTTTATTTCGTTTAAAAAGGATCTTCCTAGGATTATGGTTGTTTGTGATTATATATTATCATCCTCCATGTATATCATATATAAGATAGTTGGTAATATCATGCTCTCCACCTAGACTTGGACACCCTCTAATAATTATGCTACAAAATAATTGTATCTTTATTCAAGTTCTACCACTAATATTATGACAACCCTAATCTTTATTTCACATTAATACATGATTTATTGGATATGATTATACTTAATACAACCCGAAAGATCAATAATTATTGTGTATTTAGGAATTTGCAACATTACATAGCAACTTAAAATTGTGAATACATCATCTTTATTAGAAAATTCCTTAACATGATCATAATATTCCATTGAACTTAAAACTGCAAGGGATAACATGGGGACATATATAAGAAAGCGATGAGCTATAAATACAAGGTAATAAAAAAGCCATAACATTTATAGAATAATACATGTTATAAAATAGGCATATTAATGGGACATAAAAGTATTATGAATCATAAATACGTACAATGAGATATGATATAGATTGATAATCATAAAGGTAACTTGGGAAATGTGGGAACAAATTAAAACACTTCTTCATAACCATATTTTAAAGCTAATAACCAATAAATCATAATGTAAAAAGTTACATTAATGAATTAGGTTTACTCCCCAACCCACAATGACGTCTCATGAGACTAAAAATTACCCATTTCATTTTAGATATATATAATTTCCAATGAACCCATCACTTTTATTTCATTTTCATGCTTATATGTGCCACAAAGATCATACCAAATTGATTAATTCATCATAATATTTTATTCCATGATCATGGAGTGTAGAATAAATACAATTATGTCATTTTTCAATTAAGTATATTTGTATAAAGGTAAATATCATTGATAAAAAATGGGTATGGTATTCACTACACAAATTTTTTGGCATGGAAAATCAAGGTGAAAATTTGGCAGTATAACGATGCCACATAAAAATTCATAAAATGAGTTTAAGATAGAGAAATGGGTCTATCATAATTTAGAAATAAAATGGGAAGTAATAGGTACATGGAAAAAAATACCCAAACATTAGAAATTGTAAATAGAAGTCATAAGATAATAATGAAACTTGAATAAAGAAGAAAAGGTGAGGATCCCTTACTAAATTTCATCATGGTAGTGGGTGTAAATAAAGGTTCATGGGAGGGATTAATGAGATTTATAGGGGTCCCTCATTGTTTATACATTAAATGGATTGTAAGTGAGTGTTTATAAATGAAATAAAATATAACCAATTGAAATTAAATATGCTAATTTCGAAGAAGTTTCTTGAATTGAAAGGAGGAGAAGAAGGTCCCTTACCATGAGGGTGTGACTCCAAATGATTGGTAGGGGATTCTTGGGAGCTTGAGGGAACCTTGGGATGACACTAGGGATGGGAGTGTGGAGTAAGAATATTATTAAAGAATTTTTAGTGAAGATAAATGGGATCTTGTGAGTTTTTATATTTGAAAATAGTGGGGAAGTAGTTATTATTTCTCAAACATAGGTTTCAGACTCTAGATAATAAAAAACCAATACCACAAACCATACCATTGTTTTTGCCTATGATTTATGCCAAATAATAGTGATTTTCATTATTTTATAAGTTCTAGGGACAAAGATAAGAAGATAATACCCTTTCTAATGTGTAAGTGAGTAATACTCTTAATGAAATGATTTTCAATCCTTAAAATATATTAATGGTTTTAGAAGGTTCAAAAAGGCTTTGTAATATTAATCAAATATACATAAAATCACATTATTTTTAAAAAAACATAGATTTTTTCTTATATACCATTTATAATATTTATTACATTACTTTTGGGTCATTATAATGTCATAATACACATCGTATTTTTATAAGTTATTTATTTTTACTTGAAAATTTTATTATCCTGAAAAATTATAAAAAACACATCATTGGATAATTTCAACATTCTAATTCCAAAAATAATACTCATTTTATCTTAATAATTTTATAAATAGGTGTATTTTATCTTTTAAAATAATAATCAATATTTATTGATAAATTCTAGGTTTTTTACAATAATGGTTTTTGAACCCTTATAAAATTTAGATTAGACAACATTAACATTATACTATCAATTACATTTATCAATAATAATTTAACAAAAAATTATTAAATTAAAATTTATTTCGAGAATAAATTAACACATTAAAAATAATTTATTAATTTAAATTTCATATTGATTAAAAATATAATTTATGTTTTATCATATAAAAATACAATTTTGATGAAAATGATTAGATAAGCGTTCATAATGTAAAAAAATATAGAAAAAATATAATCATCATTTTAATGAAAATAATAAATAAATATTCATGTTACTAGGGTTACATTGTTTCTTTTCTTTGTTATATTACTTTTACCTTCAATTAAACATTTTAAAATTTACAATGGTAATAAATATTTACTATAGTTACTACTCATATTTTCCAACAACTAAGTTGAACATATTACCTAATATTAATTATGATGATTCCAAATATGGAATTAATTTTATTTAAATAAATACATAGAGGTGAAATTATATAAATTAATATAAAACCATCAATCATGATTGAATTAAAATAACAATTGAAGTTTTAAATTTATCAATTTCTCCCATGAAATCACAATTTTACATAAAACGGTACTATCACTATTCACTAAAAAATCAATATTTTCCGATAAATCCCAAATTTTAAAAATAAGTAAATTTTGATATTCTGATATCTTAAATGGAGTTATTTTTTTGTAATATATTTTTTAAAAGTTCTATAAAATAATTATAATATTATTTTCTTAAAAATAAATAAAAATATTTTGTGAAGAAAATGTATTTTGTAAAAAAACACATTACCAAAAGTTGATTGATTATTTTTTAAGTACCTATCATTATATTTAGGACTTATATATATTTTATAAATTATTTAATGATACTTATTTCAGAAATTTTTCTGGAATTGTTAAAGTGGTCATATTTAAATAATCATTGTTTATTTGGGTTCGATGTTTCATATCGTATATTCTATCAAACATAGTTTTCACTTTTAAAAACTCCAGGCCATAAATTATTCCCCATTAAATAAATTTTATCCTTATAATTTTAACTTGATCTTCGTAACAGGTTCTCTAACATGTGAAGATATCTTTATTGAAAACCCAAATTTTAAAAAGGGTTAATAAAACTTCCTCTTGAAAATAGATAAAGGGATGTTTAATGGTCATAACATAACTTAGTTTCCCAATAGGATAACATTAGTGGGAAGTGATAACATAGAAATGGGAGATAAATCTAACACCAAATAAACAATAAACTGTGATAAAGGACATGGTAAGGAGATATTTAAGGACCACAAAACCTTAAATTTGTGATGGGTAAAATGGCCATAAATTCATTAGAAATTATTGTAATATTACAACATTTTTGTTTCAATATTCTCTCCCTAGAGTTAAGGAAGTTATTTTTTATAGAGTCTATAAATATAATTAAATACAAATTATTGACGAGTATAATTTTAGCAATTAATAAATTTCTTTTACAATTTGAACTTTCTTTAAATGATGAATACTAAAGATGTGTTTTTTATGCCCGAAGCACAAGAATTATCTTCTAACTAATCACATAATCTACCAAACACCTAAAATATATTCCCCCTATATTTACTATTATTAAAATTGTTATAATTAATTAATATAATAATTTAATAGATTAATCCATGAAATTCCACAAATAATCCTAAAGGTTTAACAAAGGTCATTCCTTAAATAAATTCCATTATATAGTACTAATAACCTCAAAATTAATGAATACATTAACCAAAAAGGTTGTCTCATACCCCACATAGTACACCTCTAATAACATATTACAATTCTTATCAAATAATACTAATGGTTATATATTCCTTAAATAGATAAAAAGTAACTTAAATATCATTAATCACCACAAAATCAAAAATATTTTATCATATAATATGTTTTCCCCAAATAATTCCTTAATCACTAAATCATTAAAAAATGTTATCAATGATTTTAAAGATTTGTATCAGACATATCTACCTAATACACTTTCGGTTTATCCAAAAAATAGACACCTATTATGGGTTATCAATCCCTCATTCATGTGTTTTAAA
The DNA here is from genome assembly GCA_963277665.1 of Viscum album. NCBI lineage: Eukaryota > Viridiplantae > Streptophyta > Magnoliopsida > Santalales > Viscaceae > Viscum > Viscum album. The sequence goes on from OY728157.1 coordinate 1,103,002,290, forward strand.
AAATACCACCTTATTACAAAATCACATTTATATTTATCTATACCATTCAAAATATGTTTAAATACATGAAAATCAATTCAGGAACAATCCTTTTATGCTTCATGATTTATATATAAAAAAGTAATTCATATACTTCTTATTAAACATAACATTCAAATACCAATACTTAAACTTTTTAATCCTTACACTTCAACAGTTTCTAAAGCATAGATCCTTAGTATAAGATTTAATCCTTGTATTATGGAATTGACTCAGATAATTCCCATATTCCCCACACATAATACATTAAACAATAAAGGGTGTTATATGATGAGATTTATTCCCTTTACTCACACTTATTATTATTATTTTTTAGAAACAAGCTACTTTGTGCCTAATTTTTTTACACATAAAACACCTTGTAGTTCTATTGTGGCATTTCCCATGGTGTCACTCCCCACATTTTTGACACATAGGGAAATGTATCTTTTTTCATTATTACCTTTATAAAAAATTACATTTCTCAATATTTATTCCTCCACTTATTATATGTGTTTAGACATTTAACTATTCTTAAATTGTCAATTATGATTTTTGATATCTAGTTGTACATAATCACAAGATTACTTACTTGAGAACTTGTCATGTTAGGCATCTCATTTGGATAGTCATAAAATATATCATCATGTTAGTTTTTGATTGGGTTCTCCCTATCTCACTCCATTGACTAGAATAAAGGTAAAATTAGTGATGTGTAATTTTAAACTATTAAATACTTAAACCGGAATCCAATAACATTAATGGTATAACTTATAAATTACATGTATTTCCTTGACTTAAGAATGTATAGGTTTCAATCGAAGTTATCCATTACTTCTTTCCTAATATATACTCCAATGGACATTCTTGTTCACTTAAAAATGGTTCATAATGAGATTTAGAATTTACCAAATCATATCCCCCGGTAGTGTCAAGCCAGGGGTGTAGCAACGCCTGTTGTCATGCACCAGTTCCTAATCAAGTCTAGCTCAAAGCAGTGTTTTCATGTTTTACCTCTAGGTACATCTATTCCATATAACATCTACTTGGAGTGTCTAAACTGGTATGTATTTTCTTGATAAACCACTTAATCTATACCTACCAAAATTTAGGTATGTTTTATCATATATAGTTTTACTCCAAATTCTTTTACAAGGGTTTTCTAATTCTAATCCAAAAAATAACTAAACTTTTTCTTTGATACCATCTTTAAAAAATATGCTCTTTATTTAGCATTAATACAGGATTTATTACATAATATTACACTTAATAAAACCCAGAATATCGAGAAGTATGGTTTCTTTTGAAATTAGGTACATTTCATAAAAAATTAAAATTGGAATAAATCATCTTTAATGAAATTTTTTTAACATGATCATAATATTCCATCGATCTTAAAAAAGTGTGGGGTGACCAGGGGACATACATAAAAAATGGGTAAGCTATAAAGCTGAAAAAGGGAATAAACAAGGAATAACATGAATAGAAAAATAAATGTTATAAAATCGTTATATCAAAAGGAAATAAAATTAGTAGGAGTCATAAACATGAATAATGATACATGATATAGCATGATAATTATAAAGGAAACATGGGAAATATGGAAACAACTTAAATTACTGCATTATAAACATAGGTCAAGGATAACTACCAAGACATAATGATGGATAAATTAACATAAAGGAATCTGTTTCACCTCCCATCCCAACATAATTTCTCATGAGACAAAACAATACCTAATGAATTGGAGCACAATATTATTCTTTGTGCACCAATCAATTTCATTTCATTCTCAATCTTAAGTGTGTCACATAGATTATTCAACATGGATTCATTCATCATCATAATTTATTACATGATAAAGGATTTTTGAATAAATACATTTAATTCCTAATTCAATTATGTATAAGTATATAAAGGTGAATATCATTGATAGAAAATGGGGATGGTACTCACTACGTACACAATTGTTTTGGCTTGGAAATCGTGGTGAAATTTCAGCAGAATAACGATGTCACATAAAAGTTCATAAAATGAGTTGATGAGAGATAAAGGGGAATATCATCATTCATAGATTAAATTTTAAGTATTATGTACATGTAAATAAATAATCCAACCTTATTAATTGTAAATATAAGGCATAAGACAGTAAATAAACATTAATAAAGAAGACATGGTGAGGATCCCTTACTAAATTTTGGAATGGTAACAGGTGTACATAAAAGTTCATGGGAAGGATTAATGAGAGTTAAAGGAGTATCTCATTATTTATAAATCAAATTTAATTTAAGAAAAAAAATTAAATGAATTAAAAAATAACCAATTTAAATTAAAAACAAAAATTTCAAATAAGGTTCCTGAATTGAATGGATGAAGTGAGGTCCCTTACCTTGAGAGTCTGACTCCAAAAGCTTGGGAGGGGCTTCTTCAAAGCTTGGGGGGCCTTGCTAGGAATATAGGGACATTAAAATAGAGTAAGTACGTTCTTAAATAATTTTTAGTGAAAGTAAATATTATATTGGGTGGTTTTATATAGAAAAATAATTGAGAATTCTTTATTTTTTCTCAAACATAGGTTTTTGACTCTATATAATAAAATAAAATAAAACCAAAAACATTCCCATGGTTGTTACTGATAGTTTTTCCAAAATTTAATTTTTTTTATTATTTATAAAGGACAATGGACAAACGTAATAAAATAATACTCTTCATGAAGTGGCAGTGAGTTATACTCTTAAAGAAATGATTTTAAAAACTGAAAAATATTTTAATGATTTTGGATGGTTCATAAAGGATTTATAAATTCAATAAAATATACCTAAAATCAAATTATTTAAAAGGTAAAACATATATTTGGTCCTTAATACCATTTCTAGTTTTTATTTCATCGCTTTTGGGTCATTATGATGTCATAATAAACACCACATATTTAAACGGTATTTAATTTTTACCTAAAAATTAAACTCCCTCATAAAATTATGAAAAATTAATTGTTGGATAATTTCGACATTATATTTCCAAAAATAATACTCTTTATATCAAAATAATTTTCTATATATGCTAATTTTAACTTTTAAATTAATAATCGACCTTTATTGAGAAATCTGAGGGTTTGGAGAATAACAGTTTTCAAACCCTTATAAAAATTACATTAAACATAATAAACAATATATTATCAACTACATTTATAAATAATAATTTAATAAATATATTTTGTTAAATTATATTTTTTAAAATCCATTAATTCATCAAAAAGAATGCATTAATTTAAATTTAATATTACTTTAAAATACAATTTGTGTTTTATCATATCAAAATATAATTTCTATGAAAATGATTACCTAATCATTTATAAACTAAAAAAATAAAGAAAAAAATATAGTCAATATTATAATTAAAATAAAAAATAAATATTCAGACTATTAGGGTTACATTTTTTCTAGTCTTTTTTAAGTTACTTTTACCCATAATTAACATATTTTTATTTTACCGTGAAAATAAATATTTAATAAAGTTATTGTTCATATTTTCCAAAAACATTGTTGAAATTATTACCTAATATAAATTATTATGATTCCTAATAAGGAATCCATTTTTTAAAATAAACTCTAATAGTTGGAATAATTAATTTAATATAAAATTCACAAGAATAACAGAAAACAATTCTCCAAAAAATTCATTTTTTAAGGAAAAGATCATTTCATGTTAACTCTATAACTTGTAATATTAATTATATGAATTTAAATTCATAAATATATATTTATAATATAAAAATTTAATTTAGTTAATTTATAAATAGGGTTTATTTTAATTAATTAAAATGGAGATATATTATACATTTTAAAACAGTTATCCAAAATATGTGTTTCTAATCCAAAAAATAAAGTTATGGTAATTCTAGAATAAAGATGATAAAAATGTACTTAATTGAAGAAAATATAACTAAATAATACTTATTAATCCTTTATATAATTTTAAAATAATAATTTTAATGTAAAATTTATTTATTTATCAAAATAAATGAAAATTTTACAGAAAACGGTATTTTCACAATTCACTAAAAATCTATATTTTTTAATAAATCCCAAATTTTCAACCTAAGTTAATTTTGAGATGATGATATAATAAAATTATTTAGTTTTATCTCATATATTTTCTAAATGTTATATAAAATTATTACAATGTTATTTTCATACAAAAATAAAAAAAAATGTGAAAAAAACATATTTTGGAGAATAGAAATACATTACCAAAAATTGATTGATTATTTTATAAGTACTTATCAATATATTTATGAGCCAAATATATTTCATGAATTACTTACTGATAAGTATATCATCAAATTCAATGGAATGGTTAAAATTTTTGTATTTACATTATCATTATTTGTTTGGGTTTGGTTGTGTATATTGCATACACTATCAAACATAGTTTTCTATTTTAAAAACTAAGGACATTAAAAATATTTTTAGCTTTAATTGTCCCATATAAAAGGATTTAAACACATAGTGTGGAAATATATTAATTAACCTAAATCACACTAATCTTCCTTAAAAGTTACCCATCAAATAATGATTCTTGACCCTCTAATTTATTTCTAACCCTCTTAAAGCTTACCTTCATACGTAAAAGAAATTAAAAACTGGATCAATTAATTAATTTATATCTGTAAATTAAATATAAAAATTAATTCTAAAAAATATATTTAAACAATATTTATCAAACTTAATAAAATTACATTTGAATTTAAAAATTTCCAAAAATTCAATAAATTGGTAATAAGGGGGAATTAATTAAATTTAAAATTAATAAAATATGATAAATTAATTAAGTTTATAAAATTAGTTTTTAGATTTTAGTGCATGTGTGAGATTGTTTATTATGTATCAAAACATGATTATATGATACATATGATAGAATACATTATACCCAATGTAATGCATATTGAGTGTATGCCTCTACTGTTGAAAGTGGTTTCCATATACCCAACTCGGGCATATACTATGATTACCATTATATGTATACCTCTTGATATATTCATGTTTTTTACTTACCAGAATAGTTTTGATACTTTATTATCCACTATATTTATGGTAATGTCCTTAGATTACAAGTCATATCAAAGGATTATATCAGTTCTGAGGCTATAATGAGAACCTAGAGATACCATGATAATAATATTATAGTTATGCCCTATAGTCTAGATACATCATACTAATTGGACACATATGATGTGTCACCATCAAGTGTTAAGTCCTCATAATCATTGAGACTTATTCTCATGAAGTTCTCACTTGGTGATCTCAAGTAGATTAGCTCATGAGGATTGACCCTCCAATACTAACACCACATGTTTCAGGTGACATTGGTTGTTCATATCTAAGAAAATGTTTATTGTTATCCTAAATTGAGATTTTTATCAATGTGTACAACTAGATCACATACTTTAATGCAAGACAAAAAACCAAGACATTTAAATTGTGGCCAGGTATATTGTGTTGGGTGAATCTTTGCTGGTATAGAATTGGATGAATGATCAAGATAAAATTTATCTCTTTTAATTTTTGGAAGTAATATCTCGATCCTAGTTAGTCAAGATATTTTTTACATCATTAAATCTATGGCCTTGGTTGAAGAAGGTAATTAATTAGAGTTAGATCAATGAATAATTAATCAAGCATGGAAGATGACACAAAGTGGAATCCCTCTTTCTGAGATATCACGATACAAATAGGTTATATTACATAAGTTTTCTCCATAAGATGGTTATGGTGGATATGACTATTCCTTATATCTTTAGTGCCTTTATGTTTTGGTGAAACCTGATCCTGTCTATGAAGAGTATTCAATTATTTTGAGGTAAATTCTTAGAGGTTCAATAAAAATAGCATATTCAAGAGTCTTATCAATTTTAATGAATATGAAAATATGACATGGAGGGCCTCACCATGGGGTCTAAGGAATATCCATGTATAAATGATCAGTAGTAAATAAATTAATTTATTATTATTTGATTATATAATAATTTTAGTTGAATTTGTTTATTAAAATGATTCACAATTTATAAAGTGAATACATGAAAAATATTATACGAACAAATGTTACATTAATATTTATGTTTCATTTCATATTTAGAAAATTATGAGTCGATTTAATAACATAGTTTTATCACATAGTATATTTATTATATATTTAAATTAGGAGATAAAATATAAATGACATTATGATGTTGTTATTTCATCATGACATTTCATTTACAACTTATTTAGTGGGTGTTTTATCAACGGGGGTCGGGAACCCTTATTAAGTGTTTAACCTACGCTATATAAGCAATGAGGAGCTCATTTTCATGGGACTATTAATTCCCATGATTTTGAGAGATCCTCTATCTTCCCTCATGCATACCTGATATAGTAAGACTCATTTTATTGGATTTATCCAAGAATAACTTCTTGGATAGAAGTAAGGGAGTCATGGTGATCACCGGGACATCGAAGGTGTTGTCGGACTTCCTCACTAGCACTTGTGACAAGAAATAGTCGAACACATATTCAATACAAATAATATATCATTCGATTAAATTTTACTCTTAAATAATAAATGTGAAATCCTCATACCTTTATCTAGTCTTGGATATCTAGATTTGACAAGGTTTCATTTCTTTGGTGATGAAAAATTTTAAATCAATAGCCCGCCGTCTTCATATGTTCATCCTGGAACCAATAATTGATATCAAACCAATCGGGTGAATTTTCTAAACTAAAAAAATTAAAATTTTCAAATATTTTAGTAGTGGGAATTAATTTGGTCCCAAAAAATTTCGTCTTACAACAATCCAATCTCATATGTCCATGTTATTGAACTCCAAAAAAATTAATACAGATCATTAATGGTTTTTTAGGTATTAAATATTAAATAATATGTTTTTACATATATTATTTTTACCAGTTTTCAGGTTACGGTGGTGATTCTAGGGATACATCATTTTTTGGACATATTTTGGCTATAATATGATTTCCAGAATAGTACTGGTCATTAATAAAAACTCAAAATCATTTTGGAATACTTTTAAAAGGAAATTATTAAAGTATTCTTAAGAAATTTCATAAAACTTTCTATCAGTGGATATATTTTTCATCATACAAAACAAAATATATATATATTTTCAAATAAAATAGGGAGGGGGAGGTGGACTTCGGGTCAATAAAAGTAAAAAAAAAATTAATTAGATTATTTTATGAGTATTCCCATGGAAGTATTCTCCACAATCGGGCCACCTCCCTCTAGTGATGTGACGAATCCCCATCCAACCTGACACCACCTCCCCCCTTTTATGGTTATCATCACACCACCACTACCCTGATCTCCCATCCATATACCACAATGAGAGCCTCCAATTTCACTGCCCCTGGATCGCCCGACACCCCCAATCCCGGCTACCACTCTTTTTGCCTCTGGGCATCCAGCTTCCTTGCAGGTCCAACATGTTCCCATTCAACCTCTCTTCTAGCATAGTTTCATCTCCCTTAAATGTGTGAGCCCCATCCAATGGTACCATACTAACCAATCATGTCTAAAATTTCAGGGAAATCCCCTTTATGATCATCCCCTACGGTAGTTGAATACCCCCTCTACGGCCTCTTAAGGGATCGATCGACCCGTATTTGTTCAAGGAAAGTCCTACTTGACAAGGAATGGGCTATGCTGATTCTACCCAACCCAAAATTTGTAATCAAGTCTCTAACCAACCTAAAAGACCCTATATTTGTTCTTTATAACTCATAATAGGCATGGGAGGGGTTCTAGGGCCCATCAAAAAATTTAATCTTTAAAAAATTAATTAATTATTATTAGGAATACAAAAAAATTAATGATTAATATTATGAAAAAAATATATTTTTGGTTTAAAATAAAATTAATTGATTAATTTAAATTTGGAGTAAAAAATTAATTTACTGCCAGACCAAATGAAAACAAATTATTTGAATTTAAATAACTCATTTAATTTATTTAAATTCTCTTGAACATAAATTTTTTTAATTTTAATTTTATTGCTCATTTATTTTATCTAAATTTGTTCTTGAGCTATGACTCGCCATTTTTGTCTTGGTTTTATTTAATTTATATAATTATTAAAACAATATGTTATGTCTATAATAATGATTTATTTTAAAAAGGTATACACATCGCCTTTTCAATTTTAATATATATAAGGGTCCATGCCTCCATCAATTTATCAATATGTATTTTTTTATGTTTTCTTATACCCCTCATCTACATGCTATTATATTTGTATGATGATGTTGTAATATATGGACCTTGTGAAGACATGGTGGTATCCTAGATGATAAGTGAAGACATTATTCTAGGTTGAGAAGTGATTTGAGTCAAGACCTAAATCAATTATTATTAACTTAGGTCACTGATGATTGATTGAGTTTAGATGGATTGACCAATATTACATGCTCTACACTAGTTAAGTAGTTTATTTATTTTATGAAACGTTTATTATTTTATGAATGTGTATGTTTATAGTGGGATCACATAAAATAATAAATAGATAATTTTATAATGACATTATAATTTTTTTATATTAACACTTGTTCAATTATAAGTGATACAACATAGAATAAACATATATAATATAGTATAATTATATTCATCGAGAAATATTAAAAACCAATAAATAAATATTAAGTCATGAATGCCTTTCATCATTTAAATTTGAACAAAACTAGGTGTACTAAGAGCTTTTCATCCCTAATTCTGGGTGCCTCATACTATTGTGGAGTTCTTTTGTAAATGACGGGTTGAGTTAAAAGATAGTATCAAATAATTAGTCATATAAATCTTTCTACCACTTTGGAAAAAAATATTAAGGGAACCAAGGTTTTGATTTCAGGAAGATGGTACTTCACTCAACAGTTCAAGGATCTGTGAGTCAATGCGGTTGTTGGTCTAATGCCTACCTTGGAAATATCTTAGTAGTGGTGTGGCCATTACTTGGACTATGAGGAGATGTTTTAAGGATCCTTTCCACTATAATAGTCAAGAAATGGGATATTCTGAATCTAGTAGTGAGGACTATGAGGGTTTGATAAAATAGTGGCACCCATTTAATAATATAATTAACTAATAAATAATTTATAAAAGTTAATTAAAAATGTACTAACCACTAAATTTATTTATTTTAGATAAAATGGTAGTAAAAAACACAATTAAATTATCACTTTGATCAATTGTGAATAAATAAAATGTCATTACTGGTCATAACTTCTACGAGTGGTATAGGTTCTTGTGCATAGTACTACACCCGAAAAGGAAGCTTTATGTGATAGATTCTTAACTTCCTACTGATTCCCAAGAGGGAGAAGGACAAGTAAAAAAATAACAATATAAAAAGCATATTGATGATGTGATATATGAAAAGTGTATCTTGTTTTTATCTATATATAGTTTACTTTTTAATATTTATAAGGATGAAGATTCCAAACAGATGATAAATCAACTACAACAGTTATATTAAAGGAGAGCTATGCAAGAAAGGTATGAGATATAAAATACACTATGTAGGATCTAAAGTTAAATTTTATTTATTTTCAATCACTTTTAAGGGAAAAGTGAGAACCCTCACACCTTTCATGATTCAGCACCAAAGGTCACAACTGATTTGTTAAAGAAAAGTTTGAGCTGATTCGAGAAAATATCTATAAACAATATCTAGGGAATAGACTTTATCTAGATATAAAAATCATCCTTTAGTACTCATTCATAGATATTTGCAAGTATGTCCAAATATTGTAAGTTTTCCTCCTTGTTTATCTTTCCCATGTTGCATCCTCTAAGAAGAATGCGAGCCTTCTTGTCAACCCACTTACCTTGCTCCTTAGTAAAGGTCACCTGAAGCATCCTTGTCTTATTTAACTCCAGAATATCCAGCGTGGTTTCATCCATTTCCTCATCATAGTTCAAAAGTAAGTCCATTTGTTTCAGAATCGAAAGTATCTGTCGTTGTGAGTCATCATTGGAGTTATTCTTGCATTGTTGCACTGAGCCCAGAGGCCCCTTTTCACCCTCAAGTCTAGTAGGGACAACAAACTCACAAATAACCTCCTGGATTTGATAAAGATCCTCGCCTTCCACTATTTGGGTCTTGTGTTCCTTTGGAGTTCCGACTTTCTTTGCTGACCGAGTCTCCACTGTCTTATGGAGGTAGGAGTAGTCCTTGTGCCCCTTTGTCTTCGACTTCTTGGACACAATGCATCTTCCTGGGTCTATGTTTCCTTATTCCCCTTCTTTCTCCTTGGTCTATTTAGGCCCTTTCCAACCCCTCCTGTAACAACATCATCCGAGGATTGGCCATCTCCATCAGATTCGTCTTCAGAGGTACAAAACTGGTTACTGTCCGAGACCCCCCCCCCCCTCGTTTCTCAAACAGTCGAAGATGTTACTTAATTTCAGGCTAGTCAAAGTTTCCCTCGAGTTGAGATGGTTACCAGCATCATTTAATGTCAACACCCGTGCTTGGGTATCTATAGGCTGACTACTCCCAGCGATGGCACTACCACCTGCACCCACCGCCTGGGCATAAGTACGCGACATTGGCATAGTACCCATGGACATCGGACCCCCAGCTCTGAAGGTATACCCCGGAACCTTCTTATCCATGTTGAAATCCACTTTTGAGGTTTCTACTGGACGATCGGGTACAGCCTCCTCGGGGTCCCTTTGCTGCATGGAACAAAAGTTCAGGTCCTACTTCAAAGGAGTAAAAACTTCTGAAAGTAGTGGCCCCGACTCCTGTGATATGGACCTTTCCATTTCAACTGGAAAGGTCTCACCACCTTGGTGCACCATTTTAGAACGTTGCTCAATCAACTGCGGACCCAACTGGGAAGAAATCCCCTAGTCAACCCCGCATCCTTCCTTTGGATTGTGGACAAAGCAGTCGATCTGCTCATTCTCCCCAGCAACCCTCACACATTGGCTAAGTTTTAGTGCCCTATGGCATCCGGAAGAGGAGTGGCCTAGCCGATGGTAGTGTGAAAAAAAATCTGGCCAAAATTCAATGACCACCCTCTGTTTCCATCTCAACTCCTCTCCCACCAAAATCCAAATCCAATCCATAGGAATTTTAGAAACATCCATCTGAACGCAGACACAAGGATTAATCGGATTACAAAGAACAAAAGTGCGTCTATCAGAACACAAGAACTGTCTAACCAGGTTCCCCATCATACCAATAGTTGAAGGATTCTGGAATGGAAGCGGAAATTCTAGAAAGCATACCCAAACTACTGTCGAAGGCACATCCTGCTTCAGGTTGAACTTGAAGGAATAGCGAAGAAGATGAAAACCACAACCGTTGAAAGAGCGAGAAGCGCTTGACCAAGCTATGATCATATCTTCCTCCAAGGAGAATTATATCATCATTTGGAACTGATCGAGAAGACCCACCCCTGCTCGGTCATTCATACCCCATGAATCACAAATGATCCTATCAAAAGAGTCAACCGAGGGTTGACGGCCTCGGAATCGAGCCACCAATGTCGCCTTGTGATGGTCTGAAGCATCATCAAATTCCTTCATCGAAAGCGAAAGCTGAGGCCATCTTTTGTGAAGGATGGGGAACTTAAGACTCAGGAAAGTTGCCAGGAAATAAGGATGTGAGTTAGGGTTAGTGAAGGGAATGAAGGGTCGAGTCCGAGGGTAATGAGGATCAGATCCCCCCCCCTCCTTTAGGGAGGGAGGGGCCAGCGCCACCGACATCGCCGCTAGGGCATCGACGCTGAGAGAACCAGGAGCCTGAGAACCCTCAAAGAAATACATCCAATACACTATATAGGTGTAGGCTAGAAAAAGGGAATTAAATTGGTCCCCATGTACTAAAGATGATTGGGTATTCTGGGATACTTGAAGACCATAGGATCATGATGAAACAAAATTTGTTGAAATATGTCATTCTTTCCTCTTTATCGCCAATCTTTTCAAAATCTATTATTAATTACAACATTAATAACATGAAAAATACTTTATTGGGTCTTTTTTCTATAGTTTTCCAAGCTAATAAGGATATAAAGAATATCAACTATTTAGTCATTATGGTGAAAAAGAGGAGAAAGGGTAAGAATAAAGGGTCTAAGGATAAATCTAAGATAAAGACACGGATACACTATTTGTCCAAAATACTAATGATATGAAGGGTAGAGAATAAGTAGGTGGTTTTATACTTTTCCTGTGGAAAGTAAGGCCACTAGAAGAATAATTACAAAGCTAGGAAAAGGAAGGAAATATTTATAATTCTGTACTTTTTGTCATTGAATGCAATCTATATTTATCTTTAAGTTGGGTATTGGATATAGAGTATAGCTCAAAAATCTTTAATCATGACCATGAACTAAGTAGATTCCAAAAGATTAAAAAGGGAAATGTGGATATCTGAGCAATGAATGGTGCAAGATAGGTAGCCTTGGAAGTGGGATATTATCACCTAAATTTTCCTAGTGGCTGAGTTCTTGTATTAAATAATTGTTATTATATTCCTTCAGTTACCAGAAACATAATCTCAGTGTCATGTCCAGAAACCATGGTTTTTTATTTCCTGTTTGGAAATAGATTTTTTCTATTTTATTGTGATAGTAGATGTTATGGTATAGTGAATATTAACAATGTCTTGGGTGTACTTGAACTATACACCTCAAAAATCGAAATCAATGATAAGACTAGTGAAAATTACTCATATAACTCTAACTTATGGCACTTCAATCTTAGTTATGTAAATGAGAATCATTTACATAAATTACATCAAGTAGGGTTTTAGACTCAGCTGATCGAAAACCCCTTGATGTGTTCCTCGATTGTGTAATATGAAGATTAACTAAATCAATATTCTCTGGGAACGGATTAATAGCCACTCCATTACAAGAACTAATTCATACTAACATATATGTTCCATTTTTGGTAGATTAGAGGGGTGGGTTTATGTAGTTCATTACATTTACCTATAACGAGAGTAGTTATGGAAATGTCTACTTAATGTGGTATAAGTTATATTTGTTTTAGATGATTAAGGACTAAAAAAGGTAGAAAACCAACTTGGTAAGAAGATTAAGGATCTTTTCTCAGACCTAGGTGTGGAGTATCTTAACCAAGCATTCATTGATCACTTGAAGGAGTGTGGGATGGTATCCCAACACACTCCTACTTACACACCTTAGTGGAATGGAGTTTGTGAAATGAGGAATCAAACATTTCTAGACATAGTCAGATCAGTAATTAGTCATCCAACTATTTTATTATCCTTTTGGGGATATTTATTATAGACAGCATCAAATACCCTTAATAAAGTACCAACTAAAGTTAGAGAAGGGATTCCAAATGATTTGTGGTATGGGTAGAAACCAAATCTCTCACAGTTACATTTTTGGTATGTGAGGATTTACTCATGACTATACCTTGTGAAAAATCATAAAGTTCATCTATATAGGTTTTCCTAAATAAAACAAAGGATATCACCTATATAACCCTTAGGATAGAAAACTGATTATGAAAATACATTCCATATTTCTAGAAAGGGAAGACATTTCCAATGAAAATAATGAGAGAAAGATTGAATTATATTAATTTGATTCTCTAGATGCATAATATTTGGTATTGGAACCATCTCTATAAGAGACAGAGGGCGATAAAGATGTTCCCAATACACAAATATTATATAGGTTAACTCGAGATGTTAGAGAACAAGATAGATATGGTTTTCTTTTCACTAGGTCAAGTGACACAATACTCATAGAAAATGATGAACCAATAACCTACAAGGATGTATTATAAAGAAAAATATTCTACTAAATGGAAATATATCATGAATTTTGAGATGGATTCCATATACCAAAATCATGTTTTGATTTCAGTAGACCCTCCAGCTGATGTAAAACCCATTGGGTGAAAATGGTAATTCAAGAAAATTATGGATATGGATTATAAATTAAATACATATAATGCCCAACTAATTGTGAAATTGTTTAGGAAATGTCAATTAAAATACTATGATAAAACCTTATCACCTGTAGGTATGTTAAAATCTATCAAAATATTACTTAAAATATCATCCTTCGATTATTATAAAATTTGAAAAATATATTTTAAAACTGATTTTAAAATGGGGAAGTTGGTTGAACACTTCTATATGACTCGACCCAAGGGTTTTATTAAGTTAAATAATTCTAATAAAGTGTGAAAGCTACAAATATTCATTTAATTGTTGAGGCAAGAATCATGGTCATGAAATGTTTATTTTGATGAGCCTGGAAGGGAATTTCATTTCTTCAAAAATAAAAGTGAATCGTGTGTTTATAAGTAAGTTAATGGGAATTCCATCATTTTCATTACATTATATGTTGCTGACATATTAATTATGGGAAGTAAAGTGCAATTCCTACAGTAAGCTAAAACTTGGTTAAGTGAATGATTCTACATGATAGAATTAGGTGAATCATCATCCATTCTAGGGATCAAGATCTATTGAGATATATATCAGAGGCTTCTTAGTCTTAATCAAAGTGTATATATTGGAAAGGTACTCAAAAGGTTCAATATAGAACAATACAAGATAGGGTCATTGCTAATGTCGAAAGTCATAAATCTCCCCAAGAAAATGCCTCCACAAACACAAGAGTAGATTAAATGAATGATTAGAATCTCTTATTATTTGGATGTGGGATCTTTCATGTATATCATGCTTTGTACTAGGTTTTATTTTTATTTTTCTTTAATCATGGTGGGTATATATTAATCCAATCCCGGATAGTTGTATTGGGAATTTGTGAAAACTATCTAAAAGTACTTGGGATGTAAAAAGTATATGTTCCTAGTATATAGAAGATATGAGTAACTAGTACTGAGATGATATATAGATTCAAGTTTCTAAATAGATCATGATGATTTAAATTTTCAATCAGGCTATGCATTTTTTCCAAATAGTGGTTCAGTGATCTAGAGAAGGTCGAAGAAACATGTGGTATCTAACTTGATATCATAATCTGAGTATATAATTGCTTCTGATTTAGCTAAGGAGTATATCTTAAAAAATTTCTTTGTCTCATAAATTGGTGTTGAACCTAGCAGTTCAGAACACATTCCAGTTCATTGTGATAATATTGTAGCAGTGGTTCTTTCCAACGAACCCAACTCACACCCGAGGAAAACAAATATAATTTGGAAGTTTCATCTCTTTATGGAATTTACCTCGATATTTGAAGTCATGGTTATCATAGTACGCATAGAAGATAATGTGGAAAACCTCATAACTAAATCCATATCTTAGCGGACTCATGATTCACACGTGAGATCTAGTGTGTTGAGACATGTTAAAAGTTGTCTATAATTAATGTGGGAGGGTTGAAAGTGGGTTACCAAGACCAAACTCATGTTTTTACTTTCATTACCATTACATATATATAGTTTGAAATATACATGGGCTAATCATAGTAAAATAGTGTTAATACTTCACCATCCAATATATTTATGGTAATTTCATTAGATTAAATTTCATATCAAAGGGTTACAGTAGTTTAATGGATACACGGAGAACCTATAGATACCATGATAGTATTCATAAAGTTTTTTACTATGGTATATATACATCATACTGATAGGAAAACAATTATTTTTGATCACCAGGTGTTGGGGTATCATAAGAATTGATACTTCTTCTTAGGAATTTCACATTTCTTGATCTCAAGTATGTATGTTCATCTATTTACATCAATGAATAATAAATCAATTATGGATGATGAAACAAACTTTGCAACCCACTTTATGAGACATCACTAGACAAGTAGATCATATAACACGCCATGTATTCATGGGAATGTTGTCATTGTTATGACTACTTGTTATCTCTTTAGGGAACTTGATGGGTTATTGGACTCTACTCATAATTTGTAAATAGTATTCACTTCTATCGAGACACAGCCCTAAAGGGTTACACACAATAGTGTATTAAATATTATTCCATGTTCTAATAAAGAGAAATATAGGATATGGTGGGCCCCATCTAGAGGTATGAGGGATGTCCATTATTAACAATCAACAAAAAATAAATACATTCATTATTATATAAGTATGGAATAATTGGGGTGGAATTTATTATTTAAAATCATTCACAAGGTGTTAAGTAGATATATGAAAACATATTTTACAAATGAATGATATATTAGTATTAAAGGTTTGTTTAATATTACATGAATTATGAGTTGATTTAATGATTTAGTTCTAACAAGTAATATATTTATCTTATATTAGAAGTATGTGATAAAATATAAATGACATTATGATGCATTTAGTTTATAATAATGTGTCATTTACTACTTTTTTAGTGAGAGTTTTATATATGGGGGGTTGGGGAACCCTTTCTAGGTGTTTAAGCTCTTCTATATAAGCAAAGATAATTTCATTTCCATGAGACTATTTATTCCTACAATTTTTAGAGACCCTTTATACTCCTTCATGTATCATAGAGAGAGGAAACTCCTTCCAAGAACTCGATCCAAGAAAAACTTCATAGATAAAATGAAGGGAGTCGTGGTGATCATTGGGACTTCAAAGGTATCATTGGACTTTAGTGATAGCACACAGTTTCCAATGAAGGAAATTCCTATAGATTCTTAAAGTGTGTTTGGATGATCTAGAGGTGTTCCATCCTATATCCATAAACCAATAGAAACTAGTGATGAGCGATAGTCAAACACATCTTAGATCTGAATGATGTAATCATTTGATCGAATTCTGTGCTTAAATAATTCATGTGAGAGCCTCATACCTTTACTGGATCTCTGATCACTGGATATGATGAAGATTATTTACTTTAATGATGAAAATTTTAAAATCCCTAACCCATCATTTTCCATTGCATGCCCCTGTACCAACATCTACCACCTTGTGAACTGAGTTCATGCATTAACCACCTCTCTCCCACATGGTTTATTTTAGCTATAAATACATTATGATTAGATTAATTATTTCATTCATGTTTATTGATTTGGTTCAATGGATTCCTCTAAAAATAAATAAACGTATGTTGATACATTTAATATGATTTATTCTTTTCATTAAATAAAACATTATGAGGATATCTATATAATGTGAATATATCCCTCTAATTGGGTATGACTGATTATATACAAGCTTCCTAATACACTCTTCCTCCTTATATGCATTTTATCATTTCTGAAAAGGTAATATAACTCCTTCTTTGTTTAGGTAGACTAAAGAAATGTTATAGTATCTTTTTTCAAGTGTAATCCCTCATTGATGAATGAGTCATTCATATATTGTCATGGTGGTCTTTATCAATCATAAAATGAAGCGTCAAAGATTAATTACACATCACTTAAGGTAAAAATTATTTATTTTCTTCATTCCCATCACATGTTGATTCTATTAAGGATAGATGGAAAAAATATATATGTTTTATTTTTCTAAATTGTTTCATATTATTAAACCATAAAACCCATAAAAAATACCATATCCTCAAAAAATTTAGGGTTTTATTCATCTTATTCTAAGGATACTACCCAAAATACTAAAGAACAAAATTGTTGAAAAAGGGCCTAACAAGTTTCACTATACTCTGAAACCTTCCAAAGGGATGTTTTAGATTATAAGAAGTTTTGAAGATACTAATGAAAAACTTTGTGTTGAATCTTAAAAGTTATTCACAAGTGGAATATTTTTAACTTCATCCATTTGAAGTCCATTTTTTGGAAAAAAGTTAGGATTACTCGAAAGGGTGAATCCAATAGTCAAACCTTTGATGCTAGATGGAGATGGTGGAGTGAAAAAGAAAATCAATTTCTAGAAATATAGAAGGTATAAAAATAAATATAGTCACTAAAAATAAAGTGATCAGAAGTTACCCAATGAAAATCCTAATGGGAAGTGCATTGGTGAAAAGGACTTGTGTTAGTGTAACTCGAGAGAAATATAATGGTCAATTTGATGTTACATATTATTAAACTCACTGACTTTCTAAAATAAAAATTTTTCCACTTGAAGGATTATTTAAGGTAGTGGGATATTTTAATCAAATATAGGGATTACCATAAAGATCAAATTTGGGTGGAATTCTCCCCATAAATATTAGAAAGTTGATATATCAGTAGTATTGGTTGGGTCCTACAATAAATAGTAACCTATTTTATTTGAACTAATAACTAATAGATGTTGTAATCATATTTCATCACTTAAATAACAGAATTATAATCCCCCTTAAGGAGTACTATTAAGTCTGAACCATGTGAAAAACAAAAATGTTGTTCTTTGGGCTTTTCTTATTTCAATTTTTGTCTTCAAGAAGTTATTATCTTCTTCATATGAAGGAGTTTTGGAGCGGTGACTTAGGTGAATTATATCGTCTTGGTTTATAAGCATCATATTTTAATAATTCATTGTAACTGGTAAGTTTTAGTGAGTTGTTTCTACTATGTTACTTCTAGTGGTTTATCTTTTGATCAAGAGGCCCCTCAGACATTGACTATCCAATCAATGTATTCAGTGATTATAGTGGTCAATGGATACCTTTAGAGGTAACAATATACTGATTTAAATGAATGAAACACTATTAAAATCATTATTGTGGAGGATTAACCATGAATAGTGAGTTTTAATTTGATTTACATTTTTTATTTCATTTTATTATTTTGTCTTTTGATGGATCCAGTAGTTGGGTTTTGTATTTTCTTATACTTCACTTGGGCATAGTGATGTCCCATAAAACCCTTTAAACATATATTGAAATTATTTATAATATAAAATTTAATTTCCTAGATTTATAAGTTAAATTTCATGTATAGTTAAATGTATATCTTTTAATTTATATCATGAAAAATATTGAATTTATGTATTTGAAATTTGCATAAAAAAATGATTTAAAATCCATTATAATTAAATATTTATTTTAATTTGGGTCATCCATGTTTATTCGGGTTGGTTTTTATTCACAAAACTTTGTTATTTTTCTATTTGGGCTTATCAATTAGGTTTTTTCCAGATTTTATGCTTTAAACAGCCTTGGCCAACACATTTGTAGGGATATTATTTGGTCCTTGATTATCCTGATCATCCATTGATGAAAACTTTTAATTTTTTTCATATCTTGATTATTCACTAAAATTTCTTATATAGGAATTGGGTTACTCCCTTGTTTTTTAATTCTAACTCTTCACATGTCTCTTGTCAATTTCCATGTACATGGGTACTTGAATAGTCACATTGATACCATTTTGTCAATTTTTCTTAGTGATATTTGACACAAAACCCAATGTAATTTTCTAACGTGTCCCTACCTCTAAGTTAAACTACTAGAAGGTATCTTTGGAGCATACATGTGGTTCATTTATCCTAGTTCCTTTTCCTTAATTAAAAGAGAGAAAATATGTTCAATTATTCTTACTTGGAGATATTTTCAAGTTTAGTTCATCACTATGTGGGAAACCTAAGAGTGGAGGGAGGGGATTCTACATTTATCAATATTTATTTTTTTGATAAAAAAGATATATATTAAGAGAGTGTAAGAGATTTTTTTTCCATTCACTTCATATTTTAGAGAACCAATTTATCACTTTTCCTTCTATAATCTGGGTGTACATGAAGTGCGATGTTTTCTCGGCTTGTATGGTAGTTCATTATTCATGAAATTTGAACTAGGAGGGAGACATATTGGACTATATGAAAATTATCAACATAATTTGAGAATAGATGAGTCAAACATAATTAATAAGGTCTGGTCAAGCCTTGGTAAAGTGGTTGAAGTTTGGTATGTTCCCCTTATATTTCATTTATTCATAATCACTTCTTTAAATGATGTATGAGTCATATAAATCATGTATGTTTTGTGATTAAATCTAATAGCAAGTGTATATGTTTTATCCTAGGGATTAGTTTTTGCATTAGCAGGAACACTATTCTTGGATAGCTTCTATTGTAATTTGTTCTCTTGTTTGTTCATGAAAAATTAATTTCCTAGGATCACAAGTTATACTGAGAAGGGGGTGAATTAGTGAAGATTTATCTTTAGGATGTTTACAATTAGTTTCATCAACCACTATTAATTTTTAGATTTTGATCCTCTTAAAATGTAAGAACAACCTCATATGCACACGTAAGAAAATTAAAGAACAATAAACACATGATTTTTACAATCTATTATTCTATAGAAAATACCTAATCCTTTCTATGTATGTTAGAGCTCCTAAACCATATATTCATTCACTATAAACACAATTGAAAACCTAGTTACAAGTACACATGTTGTATCTCACCACAACTATACTAATTCTCACCTGACTATACAGTTTCACACTATGGATATAATGATTATATTAAAAAAAGGATAGATATCACTTGAAATCGTATATTGTCATATAAATAATAGAAGATAATATTTCATCAAAATTATTCAAAAGTATTTAATAATTATTGCTTATTACAAGTAAATATAATGAATAATTGCTTCCCATTTATGAACTCTGATGATCACATTGAATGTTAATGTCATACTAGATGTTGAAGATAGACACTAAACATTGGATTCAATAACTCTCCCTAGATCACTCTATTTTTATTAATATATTCTACATATAGGAAATTGAAATACACATATTTCATTAAAATCGCATGATATTTGAGAAACATTAAATATATAAATTAATTTAATTCTATTAATCATTACCCAACCCAACATTCTTGATTATTCTCAACAGAATCATACTCCATGATCCCCCTTTATTTCCTAATTTAATTAGGCTTTCAAAAAAACACCATGGTCTCATGAATATTCTTCACATTCAATAACTTCATGTCTATATAAAAATATCACTTCTTCCCCTCTTATTTCTTGACAGATCAACAACAAAAATCGAGAATATTATTCTTCTCAATCAATAAAGTGATTAATTCACAAATATTGAATTTGTGACTTCCAAGAATACCCATTATACCCCACTTACTAAATCAACTAAAAACTAAGAAAATATATAGCTGATTATTTAGAGAATAAACTTACCAACTCAAATCTTCATTCCTTTGAAACATAATATAAACACTACATAATCAGATGCATGTGTTTCTTTGAACTTAAGAAGAATGAAAAATCATCACAATGATATTTCAGATGTAATATATGGAAATTGTTTAGTAAAATATATGTTTTTATCACAACTAAATCCCTTCTTAAATAAACCATCTCTAAAAACCAAATACATATCATTAGTCATAACCATTTCCAAATTCTCAAATGAAACAGATTGAATCACATCATAGATGTCATTTTTTAACCATTGAAGATTATTTTTAGCATCTTCAGGTTGGAATTACATTAGAATATCCAATTATGGAATCTATGGATTTTAACTAAAAATGGTTGTAATTGAAATCCACCAATGTGATCAGCAGTTTTATTTTTCTTACGTGACATCCACATACGTCGGATAGAATTAAAAGTGCATGATATTTTCATAAGTTGTCCATAATTCATGTATGTGATTTTAATTGTCTTGAATGGATCTTCATGTCATATAATATTTTCATACGTGGTCTAATTCATGTACATGATTCTTGTATGTGTGATGAATAATCATATATATCCAAAACATCTTATATAGATTTTTTCTACATTAGAAAAACTATTGTGTTGTCTAACAAGTTTCAAAATCTCAAATCTAAAACTCTTTATGTCACATACACGCCTTTTCAAACACATAAAAAACATTCCAAAAAGTTTCAAAAATATATCATAAACTACTAGTGATCCACATCAATAACTAACAAAAAATCCAAAAAAACCCAACTCAAAAATGAACTTTAATATCCCCCTTTTGGATTTTTTGGCAGCATAAAAAACACATATAAATGAACTCTGCACCATCAATAATATTAGAAACATAAAATTATATCCATTCTCAATTATAGATAATCTCACATCACACTAATAGATAAGTTAATTTTTTTAGAGAAATTTTATCCTAAGTTTCAAGAATGTTTTGTCCATGTGATAAGGTGATCTATAAATCCTTTTTAAAACACATCTAAAACATGTCCCCCATATAGAAATGAACATAGCTTCATATAAAAAATCAAATACACACACTCCTAAAATAAGATTTTTAGAACATGTCTCCACCTTTTTCAACCACATCTAAAGCACAATGGGAAAAATAAAAACTTTCCCGAGTGTGAGGAGAAGTATGAACATGAATTTTTAGACTTAACACACCAAATATCTCCCTAGGAATGTATTTAGTGAATATATAAACAAGTTGGTCTATGGTAGAAATATAATTATGTGTAATATAACTATTCACAATCTTTTATTTAATTAAATGATACTATATTTCAATATCCTTTGATCTAGAATGTTGTAATAGATTCTTTGTTAGATCTATTTAACATTGGTTGTCATAAAGTATTTTAAATTCCCCTTCAATATCAGCCTTTAGATCATCTAACTAATCCTTTTTCAATAAATATTATGTACAAGAATGGTTGAAGGAAACATATTCAGACTCAGCAGTACTACATGTAACAGAACCTTGTTTCTTTCTATAAAAGCTCAAACACCCATCAACGATGAAGAATATCCCACCTAAAGTATATTTGTTATATGTACAACCACCAGTCCATATGCATCAACAAAGACAAGTAAGATCAAATCTCTAATATATTTATACAATAATGTATAAATCACTATATTTTTTACATATATCAAAAAAATATTGGATAACACCGTATATGATTCTCTTGAATCACTCTGTAATCATACGCAAAAAATTACTATATAAGAAATTCCAGGTCATGATGTTATCACATGAAAGAAAATTATAATGATCCTTATGAACTGTTTCTGATGATTTTTTTATAATTTTCATATTTAATAAACTTTATTCCTATATTTATATAAGATTATAAACTTCTCTATATTCATCCATGCTAAAAAAGTTCAGCATCCCCTTGGAATACTTATCTTTTGATAGAAAGATAATTTTTTTTTATCAATTTTTAACCCTAAAACATTTATGAATTCTCTAATAATTGAAAAGTCAATAGTCGCATTGTGGTGTTCTTTCGTCCCTTTTTGTTCATTCTATATTTTATTATCCTTGCTTCCACCCCTATGTTTTTTAGTTTTTGGATACAAATTTTCTAATTTTGGGGTGTTATTATTCTATTTCAGAGTTTAGGTACATGTTTAAGGGGAAACTATGCAGCCTCTTAATACTAAGTCCCTTTTCAGTGTATTTTAAACTTCCACAGTTTGAGTGTATAGCTTTATCAGAGATTGATCCAAACCATTTGGATCTTAGGAGAAACGTTTTGGTTCTTTGGGAGTTATGAATTAGGGTACGAGGTCTGAAAAATTTTCGCCCAACCCCTATGGAGGGAATTTGTGAGGTTCTAAAATTTTTTATAGAACCAAACCACACAATTGATATAGGTTTTCCCAAACCATATGGCCAACCCATGTGGGAGTCCTGTGATTTTAGTAGGAGGTTCACTATTCACGTACAATATGGGAAACCAAGCACCCTCACTATGAACAGTGTCTAGGTTTATTAAAAATGGATTTTTACAATTTTTACCCTCTCAAGTTCAATCAAAAAATCACCCCTCTTTCTGCCGAATTAGTTCATGTTAGCCTATAGGGAATCTCCCTTTCTCCCCATGCCTATACTCCTCTTCCTAGGGCATAATCAAGGGGTTTCTTAAATATTTTTGGCTAAATCTTCACGGTCATATTCTTATTTCTTCTTCCACTCAAATATTATCCAACTTTCTTTGTCATTACTCTTCTTCCATGGTTCTTTCAGTTTCAGGTTTGTGTTTATTTGGGTTTAAATTGGGGTTGTTTTGTTATTAAGGTTCTACTTAGTTGTTCTTGCTTTTTTGGACCCATGTAGTGTTGTTTCGGGTTTCTATCATTGAAGCTTCATGAGTTTAAGGTGGAATCCCTTTGCATTTGGCCTTTAAATTTAAAGAATCATTGATTTATTTCATTTCACACCCAGTTTTTATACTAATTAGTTATATAGGTTTGTTAGTAAAAAAATTAGCATGAAATGAAGTGCATTCCCATTGGTTTCATATTATAATAAATGGTTTGATTGTGTTTTACATGACATGTGTGTGATGAAATGCTCGGATGGAACTTAAAGACATTTTTTTGAATTATAATGGTGGTTTGAATCTCTAAAATGGGTTTCTAAGTGGATTTATAGTTTTATAAGTGGTGTGTGTTTTGTTCTTTAAGAAATGGTTTTCCTTTTAATGGTTGTGTGAGGCCCATTTGGAACTTTTAAAATGGTTTCCTTGGAAAAGCCTCCTTATAATTGGTCCTCCACCATGTTAGTTGATGAAGAGGTGGAAACATCCTTGGTTTATGACTTCCCTTGTGTGATGATGGTTTAAAGGCAACATAGTAATCCTTTGGGGGGTTGGGGTGGTTCTATTTTTTGTGACCCATGTGATGAATTGTGTGTATGCTTTGTTTCTTGTCTTTGTTTGGAACACCCCATTAGTAACATGACATGGAATCCTAGTACAGCTACTGAAACTTCTGATAATGTATATTGCACTATTTTAGGATTTCTCTCTGGCTTGTGGACCTTTGAATGAACTTTCAATACTTTTGGATTGTTCCCCTCAGTTAGGCCATGACAGGTAGGACTGAGTGTTTGTGATGGTTAATGGAATTGGGTTAGGTGTACCTACAATATGAATTAGGTACTTGTTTATTCTGTAATTTACACTGAGCTCCTTGGCATTCTCATGTTTTCTCTTAGCACTTGATTAGCTATAGTGGACAGTCCTTGTGTCTTTCCATGTACGGTCATCTGAGTATCATTATCCCATTTCCCTTGTCTTGTAATAATGTTCTCAACTTCATTACATGGTTCTCATTTTGATAACAAAGAATTTATGGTTTTCTTAAAAATGTTTCTTGGAAAAAAATTGAATGAACCATTTACACCACTTTCTTCTTTGTATGAAAAATAAACATCTTTCATCTTGGTTTCTTTTCCCCTTTCCCATAAAATCTTAATCATACTATATAAAAAGAATAATGTTTTAAATTATGATTGAAATGGATTGTGATTTTTTTAAGGTAAAATGTAGAAACACATGCTTATATTTTTTTTATTTCAAACTAGTTGTTAATGAATCTTTTGTTTAAAGGAAATTCATTGGGAACAGTTTTCTTTCTAGCATTCCTACTATGTTTTGATACTCATTCCTATACCAAATTATTATTTTAATCTTATGGTGTAGGTTTGATATTGGTTTTGATCACCATCGGTGATGTTGGGTTTTTTTATATGAGGGTGACCCATGGGGTCACATGGAGATCTATTAGTCATGAGGTTAAATTTCAGTTTGGATGTTTGTCATTGTTGTATTTCCTGTTTATGTGTAGATGTTGTTGAAGTTTTTCTGTTTATTTATTTTTGGGATCTTATAGTTATTTTTGTTTCTTTGAGTTTATTTTCATGGGGTTAAATCATTCCCATATTCAATATGTTGATTCCCTTGATTCTATTCACTAGCCAGGGAGGACCGGTAATGCCTCTCGGACCTTGTCATGGGTCAGATTGGGTGACCAATTCGGGGGGTGACCATGGTTGGTTAGGGACATCAACCTTTAATTTTTTGTATCCTATATGACACAACAATCCATCAATCTTTGAGTATCAGTCTCGTGGATCCTATTTTAATACATGAAATGAATTATTTATGTTACACACCATGATTCCATCATGATCAGGAATAATACCATTAGATTTTTCTATAAAGACCTATTCTTCAAGTTAAACATTTTGAAAAGTTTATTTTGCATCTATTTGATAGAATTTATAGTTTCTATGTATAAACACTATTAATAACATCATTATTGACTTTATTTTAGAAGGTTTCTTCAAAGTATATGTTTTATATTTGTGAATATCATTTTCATACCAACTTGGCCTTATTCCTTGCAACCTGACCTTTCACATTAATTTCTTTTTTACACCCACTAAGTTTTGATAACATTATTATCATTTGTCCATGTGAAAAGTTCCTAGATGGATTTTTTCTCAATTTAATTTATCTCGTCATTCATTTATTTTATCCACTCATCATTATCAATAGTTTCAACCATATTTCTTGGTTTTACTTGAGATACAATTGTTGTGTGATTTTTTATTCTAAACTTTCTTCTTCTTCTCTTTCATAAGTATCTTGATTTCCAATTATATATTTAGATTAAACATTATTTTTATTATATGAAACTAATTTTAATTACTCTTATCAATCCCAAAATTATAAATGGTATGATAAGAGTCAATATCAATATTATTGGGTTCAATATCCATAACTTTTTCAACCTGATGTACTGAAATATACTCACTAGATTTAACCATATTTCAGAATCTTCTTCATTAATTAGATAAATTTTGTGTTTTTCTTCAGAAATTATGTCATCACTATATTCTAAAATCATATTTATCCTTTTATTTCTAATATTTATATCCACTACCATCAGAAAAGTATCACAAAAATATTCTATCATCATTCTTTTCTAAAAACTTTCCAATTTTTTTGTTATTAATTTTAATAAAGTGATTTCTTCCAAATGCCTTGAAATAATTTAAAGTTGGTTTATTATTTTACCACATTTCATAGGGAGTGAAATTATTCACAGGCTTCAAAAGACATCTATTCTGAATTTGTATAGTAGTACACATGGATTCTCACTATAAATATTTTAAGATATTTTTTTAGCAGGAAAGGTCTCTTACATCTCAAAAATGGTTCAATTATTTCTTCTAGTCATGACATTTTTTGAGGAGTATATAGTGTACAAAACTATTTTTTTATTTTATACTTAGAAATATTATTTTTGAAACCTATGCATGTAAATTTCTTACCATGATCTTACCTCAACATCTTGATGAAGAGTCCAAACTCTTTCTCAACATGTATTCTATAAACTATAAATATATCAACTAATTTAAAATTTTGATTAATGAACATAAAATTTTTCATTCAAGTATAATAATCAACAAATACAATGTAGTATAGAAAAAAAAATTTATACATTTTTTTCATGGGACCACATATATCAGTGTGAATAAGCTTGTGTGGTTTAGTGGTCAGGATATCCACCATTTTGTAATATTTGGGGATCAATTTCCCTTTATGGAATGTTTTACAAACACCAACTTGATATCTTTTTAGGTTGGGTAGATATAATACAACTTTAGGATTAAAATTTTTGATAATAATTCTTTCAATAAGAATACCAAGTCTTTTATTCCATAGAATACTCTTATCTTTATCACCCATGTAGAAAGTGCTAGTATGATCTCCAATGAGAAATAAGTTTCTATTTGTTCACTTACCATGTGAAATGGTCCATCAATACTTTAGGAATTTAATGATTAAATAATATTTCTATAAAACAACCTCATGTCCATTATCCCAAAGCTAGCTGACTCTCAAAAAATTATTCTTCAATACATCCACATATAAGACATCATTAGATTTCAGATATGAGTCTCAAAACTCGGTTGATCCAACTCCCTTGATCTTTAATGAAAAATCATTTCTAACAATGGATTATCCCCCTTTATAATTATTTTTGTTTTTAATGAATTTTGTATCACCTGTCATGTGGGAGTAGCACCCGCTATCAAGAATCAAATATTTTATTTTAATTGTTTCTTTTAGTGAAACCATGGTTAAACATTGTTTTTCTTCTCTAATATTATAAAAAAAATCTTTTCTTGGTATGTGGTATCTCTCCTAGAATTCATTTCATACATTTTTCTATGAAATTTCCCTAAAAATCACACCTACCATAAGTACCTTCAAGTCAATGAAATCAAATTTTAGTACACAAAGTTATATAATTTCTTTCCATAGTTTACCTTATCTAATAATCATTTTTCACCTATTCTGAATAACACCCCATGGATTCATGTCTCCTTCCAAGCAGTGAAATATTATACCAACATGTGTAGGTATTATGACCAAATATACAAAAACACTAGAAATATCCTGGGAATATGTATCTTCTAGGATCTTAAAAATTATTCTTTTCAGGATATATAATTTTTTTTATTTTTCTACACTAATTGAGTTTGAATATAATCATATTTGGAAGTTATTATTCTTCTCGATTTTTATCCTATCCATAATGTATTTATAAGATCATTTAACCACATTTTTTCTTGGTACAAAATCTAAAATAAATACTATTTAATCCTCAATATTAGTTGAAAAAAGTAATTATAAGATGTTTTATCAAGAATTTATTTAAATAAATTAATTGCATAGTACTTCTCAGAAACATTAGTGGATTCATATCTAGATTCAATAGAACTTATAAAATTTTATTTAATATTATTTTGTTTTTCTTTAGAATCAAGATATTTAAAGTGTATCCTTACAACTCTAATTCTATCTATGAAATTATTATATCAAGATCTGCAGTGAACTTTTCATATTCTAAATAATTAACCTTGATTCATGAAATTAAAAAAATTATCACAAACATCACATTCTGATTCACTAAATAATGATTGATCATATTACTCTTATTTTCTAATAAGATTACTCCTTTTAATTATAGAGAATTTCATTTTTTAACTACTAAATTTTAACAATTATGTTGAATTTTTACTCCACTTCTTTCACCTTAGTTTCTCATTTTATTAAAATTAAATATCTATTTCTTTTTTCATAGGATAATTCACTACAAATCTACCTAATCTGTGGCATTAAAAACATCAAATTGGTTATTTTATTTCCTTCACCACTCTTCTACTTCTTAAAGATTATTTAAATAGGAGAAATAATTTTATATAGATATATATCATAATATTCATGATTTGATTCAATTGAACCTACAACTTCTTCATCGTTTTTTTATATACTTCGTCATATTAAATGTCACATCCTCTATAACTTTATTCTTTAAGGCTAGAAACTTTATCACCTCATAGTCAATAATAATATTGTGTAGATCATATAGATTAATTCATTATCTATCTTCAAGGGGTGATACTTTAGGATCAAATCTATATGGAAAGATTCTAATAAGTTTACATAAAATTATTGGGTCATAAAAATTATCTAAAAATCATTAAATGTTACTTGAAATTTCATTAACCCTTATAAGATAGCCATAAATCCTTTTAACCTCACCCATATTGAAATATTCAAACTGGCTTATACATATTTTTCAACTTATCCTCCTAGAATTTTACATTTCCTTTATAACTACTTTCTAGTTTATTCAATATTTCATTCATTGTTTGTAAGCCTATAATTTTGCTTCAAAATATTATATATAAGGATATTAGGATAGGATTTTGATCATTTCCATAAATCTCTCTGTTTCATTTATCATAAATGGTCATACAATATCTCATACCAAAGGGTTGAAAACCCACTATGGAAGTATCTAAATTTTAGTCCAAGTGATTAAACAAAGGGTATCATCTAGTTATTCCAACTATGATACTCCTTTATATTGAAAACTAGAACACCGTTTTTATTAAAAGTGTAAAAATTATCCATTCTCATCTAAGTTAGGATCTGATAGCTGGAACCTTAGATCTAATAATAATTTAATTTCCTAGGATCTCAAGTTCCATAAATAGGGGAGAATTAGTAGATGTTACTTTTTATGATTTTTATTTTTAGTAAAATCTACCTCGGTGACCTATTAGATCATGTTAAAATATAAGGGAAACCTACATACATATGTAAAAAAATAACGATGAACACATGATTTTTATAGGTTTTGGTTCCATCATGAATACCTAATCCTTGTCGTGCTTGGTTGAGCTCCTCAATCATGAATTCTTTCACTATAAACACAAGTGAACAAAAAATTAAAACTATGCATGTGGTATATCATTATATATATACAAGTCTCATAGAACTATTTAGTTTCACACTACTAATTGAAATATGATTTTAAAAAAATGAGTGATCACTTGAAAGCTCAAATTTTCATAAAAACAATAGATGAAAATATTTTTCTATAGTACTTCATAAATATTCATGAATAGTTACTCAGTTCATGTAGATCTTATGTCATCCTACTTCTCATTTATTAACACAAGTAATCACATTGAATGTTGAAGTTACACCATATGTGGAAGATAAACATTGAACATTAGCTTTAGTCACTCTCTCCAACTCAATATATTTTTCTAAAGATGTTTGATGTATTATAAATTTCATTAAACCTATTTCATTGAAATCTCTTAATATTAGAAAAACGTAGAATATAGAAATTAATATAATTTCAAAAATAATTTTCTATCTCATCATTCTCAATTATTCTCAATAAAATCATACACCATGATCATATTTTGTTTTCTTATTCAGTTAGGCACAAAAATATACACCATGATATATAGAATAATATTAAATTTTAATAACTGGATGTCTATATCATAATACTACTTCAACCATTATCTTTTCTCAGCTGCTTAAAAAACAAACTCCAGAATCTTCTCAATAATTGATCAATAAAGAGGGTAATTCAAAAATATATAATTTTTGAATTTTAGGAATACCCATCATCATCCTCTTACTGAATCACCTTAAAACTTAGATGACATACATCTCTTAGTTAAGAAAAATAACATTCCAAATCAAATAGTCATTCCT
Organism: Viscum album; assembly: GCA_963277665.1. Lineage (NCBI taxonomy): Eukaryota > Viridiplantae > Streptophyta > Magnoliopsida > Santalales > Viscaceae > Viscum > Viscum album. Next base: position 1,103,033,025 of record OY728157.1, read on the forward strand.
TTAAAACTCAATAAGAAACACTTCATAATCATATGTAGATTTTTTTTAACTTATTAAAAACACTAAATCATCACAGTGGTATTCCAGATGTTATAACTAGAATTAATTCATGAATATTCAAGATCATATTGTAGCTTCAACCATTTTTAAATGAAATATCTAAAAAACCCAAATACATATTATTAGTAATCACCATATTTAAAGCCACACATGAAAAAAAAATTGAATAACATCATAGATGTGATGTTTTATCCAGTAGAGATCAGCTTTGGTATATTCTTGTTAACAAATACATCAAAGAATCTAATTATTAAAACTATCAATTTTTAAAAACAGAATGTAAGAAAGATTCACATATATGATCAGTGGTTCAAATTTTCTTACATGAAATTCACAAACATCATAGAAAATTCACATATGTAACATTTTCATATGTTGTCCAAAATTCACATATAACATTTTAATTCACTTATATAAATCTTCATGAATGAAAAAATTTAAAACTTGGTATAATTCACGTATGTGATTTTTTTGTGTGACTCATAAATAATCAAAACTTCTTATATAGAGTTTTTATATATGGGAAAAACTCTTACAAGCTCTGGGAAGTTTCATAATTTTAACTCTATACCTCTTTAATTTACTTCCATAAATTATCAAAAAACTGAAAACCATTCCAAATAGTTTCAATAACATCTCATCAAATACCATTGATCCTTATCAAGAATTGATAGAATAAAAAACCAAATACCAACTCAAAAAGTTACATTAATAATTATCAAGAGAAAGAACATAGATCTTACATCCTATGGCTCATTTTGTTAAAGTTGTTTCCCTATAACCAACTAATTTTTACTTTCTACTTCCTATATAGTCATGGTGTTGAACATTAATAGATATCTTAACACTTGGTGTGTATTCTTATGCAAAACATTAATGTGATAATGTCCTTATAGTATTTATTGAACTTAAAGGTAAAAGAATTTCCCCATTATGATGAGGATCTCAAATTTCTGTGTAATTAATCTCAAATATATATTTTATGGTCAGATAAAACATATCTAATTGGGAATAGTTTATGTGGTCTATCAAGACATGGTGGATCATATGACATTGATACTTATTCTTATGAATTTCATACTTGGTAATATCCAAGAGATGATTTTATAAGAGTATACCCACCCATATAAATTTCACATGTTATATGTGTCATTGGATATTCCTATACGTGGATACGTGCATTGGTCCTTGGACTTGATATTTCTATTAAAGCATATCATGAGTCATTCACATATATTTGTTGATGAAAATTGTGAATTCATATGATCTTTGTGATGTGGGATATTTTTGGATGTATCATGAGTGATATATAATTAATGAATAATTCCCTAAATTATTTTACCCTTCATTATTAATGAAGTAGATATAAATGGCTATTTGATTTGAATAAAACAACTTAATTAAGTCCATGTCCATAGAGGTTAAATCAAAAAAGACTATTTCAATAATTTCAATGAAATATATATGAGCCATAGAGTTGATGAAACTCGGGATGAAACACAATTGGTGATATATCAATAAAAATTGATTATATTACCCAATGAGAACTTGTAGGAGGTTATATTCATTGAGACATTAACTTATTTTACTATGGGATCCTTGGCATGATTCTCTGTGGCAATGTTGGACTTTAGGATATTTAGCCTAATTCCACAAAGAAAGTGCACTAAGGGGTCACACACTAAGTGTATATAGAATCTCATGTAAATTCTACTTTAATTTTATATTATATTAAGTATTATTATCAAGTTCTGATGAATAATTACTATTTAGGTTATGTAGATCACATATATTCAGTCACTAGTTATATGAAAGAATATATATGTGGATTGAATATTAAATATTTATTTGTTATTTATGTGAATATAATACTTATTCATCTATTTATTGACTAAATAATGTAATGATATTTATTTATTTAAATAAATAATCATTATTCAAGTTTTTAAAAATTCAAAAGAGGATTGATGGACTGAGTTAAGAGTCTGGTGGGAATGATATATTTATTATAATTTAAATAAATATTTATTTTTTTATTTAATAAATGATATTAAAATTATCTATGATCTTTTCACATGTTAAGGAAATATTATTATTATTATTATTATTATTTATCGTGGGTTTCTCTTGGAATTTAAAGAATTTTTTAGGGACATTTTAAAATAAATTATTCTCAAACCTAAGCACTTAAACTAGATTATATCCTTTCTAGGATGAGATGATTTACTGTAGATGAAATTTACTTTAGATACTTTTCTCAAGCATGGAGAGAAATTTCTATAAAATGATCTCAAGGGTATAGATAAACGATCTAATTCCACACTCTCAAGTCCCTAGGAGAACTAGAATAATCATACATGATATAAAGTAATTCTTATTTCAATCAATATTGAAAAACACAAGTGATGAGAGACATTCTTTCTAGACCTTTTTGATTCTATGATGATTTTTTATTGTTTTTGGATCATGTGTGGATACCTATAAAGGGATTATATACTTGGATTATTCAATGCATCAATGGTGTGATAAGAGTGATAAACTAATTTGACAATTAAAAAATAATTAAAAGTAAAGATAATTCTTCTAAATAAAAATTAATTATAATTACATGTGAAAACATCCGCTATATGAATCATTTTAGTTTTATCTTGATCCCAATATATGGTTTGTGTGGTATTTGTTGTCAATATACATTGACTATTTTCATGATGTCTATATGTTAATAAATAAGTGCTATGAAGTTCATGGGTTTTCCCAAGACATGTTAATAGAGGATCAAAATAATGGATCAAATTTCTTGATATTTTTCAAATATTTTATTTAGAAGGATATATTTTAGGTTCCATTGTTATATTCATATTTCATTGAAAATAGTTTTAATCATTTTTTATTTATAAATATACTTATTTATGGAAAAGGATTTTATAATATGAAAGATGAGTTTTGAGATGTATTTCAGACTTTTAATGACACTGGTGTGGAGTATATTAGGGCCTTATATGTGTTTTTGGCTAAGTATGTGTTTGTGTGGAACTGAGAATAAGACATATAAACGTTTCAAGTGTCATTTTTGGCTCTCTGCAATAATATTTTGAAAAATAATTTATTTTAGTTGTTTGAGATCACTATATTACTTTATATGAGTCAATTGGATTAGAAATTAACTAAAAAATGTTCTGAACTTAATAAACCATATTTTATTGATACTTTGAAGGTGATTACCAGTATGGTTCGGCATTGTCATATATGAAGGGAATGAGGACACAAACAAGTGGGTGGATCAAGAGATTCACCAGTGTGGGGCATCACCAAAGGGATTTTACATCCCCTCATTACCATATCTGTAGTCATTAATGAGCACACACCCAAGATGACTTCCAATATGTTACAACATACATAGTGAATATTGTTAATTCATTAAAAATAACGGTTTGTGATGAACAATGTTTCATTCCATCATTATCTCCCTCATGCCATTCTAGTTTCCTTCTGGTTGTGTTTGTGAGTACCATACTGAAACTTCTAATAGCTCATAGGTGCATCAGTGAAGCCTTATTATATTGAATCTCATGATGGAATTCATATGTATTAAAAGTTTAAGATCAAACACCATGATAATATTATATCTATAATATTCATGAGTAAAGAATCAGGATATAAACTAGAATATTATCTAGTCCTATAAACATAATGATTCTATATTATTCTCATCATGATGCAATAATCATAGAAATTTAAGGTTGTGATCCAAGCTAGGTATGAGGCTCTCGTGATTTGAAATAAATACATTCACATGTACATAAGACCTAAATAACACTATATCAGGGTATCTTCAAAATATTGAGAGTGTGATCATCATGGAAAACTGATGGGCATGATGAGATTACAAACTACTTATGAGAAACAGAGAGTATTAACCATTCCATAGTCAATTTCATCATGATTTCTATAAGTAATAGATTCACAATGATAATTGTTCTATAAAAAAAGATCCATATAGTACTTTTGCGATAAAAAATATAGAAATACACTTGCATGAGATCTCAAGAAATTTGAAGATTGTATGATGAAATTTTTTTATATAAAGAAGATAACATTAATTTTAATCAGTGATTATTTTGGAATATTAAAAAAATATTTTTAAGTACAAATAATTACAGGATATTTTAAATATTTTAAAAAATTATCATGGGTCATCATTCAGTTTAATAAGAATAAAATAAATGTGAGGACCTAAGATCTAGAAGTTTTGAAAATCAAGAGTTAGTGAAATTCAAAGTTTGAATATCAAATGAGTTTTACTAGGATGATATAAATAATATAAATGATATTGAAAAAAATAAGTGGAATACGGATATAGACTATGGGTGTGCCAACACATTATTCTAGTCAAATAAAATTGTAGAGAACTGACTATGGGCATACTACATATTTTGTAAGTCAAAGGATAAGAGAGAAGTAACCAATGTTGTGTTATTGTTTTATAAAATATTTATCAATACAAGAATAATAAACAAACATATTCATATATAATCTATTTGTTCTATGGATTTATGTAAAAAGATAGAGATATATATATAGTTTTATATTAGTAAGATATATCCTTAATCACAGAAGAAAATGAAGAGGCAGAATGAGTTTTTTTGTGCTTCTCCAATTCATATTCAAATTTATGGAGTGGGACATAAAACCTACTATTTACATATAAACTAAAAATTTTGAAGAATATAGAAGAAGGACATTAATTGAAACTTTATTGAGATATCCTAATGTTTATTATAAAAAATATTAATCCATTTTATATTGATTCTTGTTAATGAATAATATTGATAAATTGGTTAATGTGGGACACTAGTTCTCATTCCAAATCTACTCTAAGGAGTTACAAGACACATCTTATATTCAATTTTTTTTGACAGGTTGGTTCCAGTTTGTATGGGTTAAAGGCCATACCCTTTCCCAATATTATTTCGATAATAAGAAGGATATTATGAATGTGTGATAATAACTAAGATACATTGGGGACTTAGTCATCCATCTTGTAGGGGAACTTCATTAACAAAAAGAAGGATGTTATGTATATGGGATTATAACTTAGATTCACTAAAGATTTAGTCATCAATATTGGAGGTAAAATTATTAATAAACACTGGTATTTTATTTTTTTATTTTCATATTATCATTCATGAAAACCAATTAAATAAAAAATAAGTTGATATAGAAATAGAGATTCATTCAATGAATAAGTGAGGAGTTGAAAAGGGAAAAAATATTTTTTTTTTAAAATATGACAACACTAATACACCCCCCCCCACCCCACCCTTAGTATATAGAAGATTACATCAAAACCTAAACAATTTTTATCAAATCATTTCACTCTTCTATTGGATTCATAAAGATATGATTTTTTATGATCTGAGTTACTCTTTTTAAAGGCCTTATTTAGTTCATATTTAAATAATCTAGTGACTTGTTAAATAAACTATGGAAGATGTGTCTACTAAGGATATAAGGAACAAGATGATATGATATTCAAAAAGTTTGAGAAAGGCATCATTAAATAAATTTCATTCTCTACTATTTTAAGGTAATCAAAGTAAGATTATTTCTAGTTCATCAAAAAATATGTTTTCTCGAAAATATGTTTGTGAAAATAAATAAACCCCTTGTGAAAATAGGAATTGAAGAGTGTTTACACATGTTGTAAATTCAAAGAAGATACATGTATCATATGAGAATAATTTTTAGTAGTTTAACCTACTACTATAGAAATTTACATTGATTATGCGTCATTTAGTTCATCATATTCACATGAAGGTGTGGTAAACAAAGTTTCCTACAAAAATTATTCTAATAAATAACCATGTTTTAGTGATTAAGAACACATTTCTGGTGTTTAAAATATGAATCAATGGTGCTTAAAAATACAACTTATGTAAATTACCTAAATAAATAGGATTATATATTTTAATTGTATTTAGAAATATAAAAAATTAGATCATACACTATGAATATGATCATGAAAGTATTGATAATGATTTAAAATAAAGTATACAAACTTGTATTAATATCTCTAAACAAGTGGGATTAACATGTGCAATGAATTTATAGATAAAAGAAAAATGATCCATATAGGAAAAATTAATGGATTAAAACAACCAAGGAGAATCAAAAAACCAAAAATATTCTAAAATAATGGATACATAAATTTGAATAAGTAACTAATATCAATAATTATGAAATGAGGATCAATGATGATAAGATTAAAAAACATAACTATATATTTAAAAGAAGAACCCAAATCCATGCTGATCAAGTTTTAGAAATGATAAAAACATATTAATACAATCTGAAAACATTAGAGGATGAAAAAAATACTTAATAATAAATACATTGAGCTTTATTTCAATCTTAAAATTATGGAAGCAGGTCAGGTTTAAGACCTCATAATAGAATGATTAAAAATCCCTAAGAAATACTGAGGAGGTGTCTCATGAAACAAATACATATATATAGTGGAAATAATATATTAACATTACCTGAAGATTAATATTAAGAAGAAATAAAAGAAAAGATACTATCCATATCAAAATTCAATGATTGTGATACATTTATTTTTGTAAATCATGTCGATTTCAAATTAAAAATGGGTAAAAATTTGGATGAGAAAAAATGAAGACAATTATTCCACTATATCTAGGGTGGTTGGTATCATGATTGTAAATGTATGTTCCAAAAAATTATAACAACCATATGATGTAAATTCTAAAATATAGTAATCTACCAGTTCAAAAAAACTAGGACAACATATACTTAAAATAATGAAACCAAGTTGTTTCGGTTATTGTTTTTTATAACTAATTTGGGCCTATGGAATTGGACTTCCATAATAGTGTTCCATATAATGGATGGAAAAGTGGGTATTCAACAAGAGTAAGATATACTAAATTGAACAAAAAAACATAATTGAAAGTGGTAATCTTTATACTACAATTTTTTTATAAGAGTTAAAAATCTCTACAGTTTGTGCAATGAAAGTAGTCACATGATTGATTAATGTTTATCTAATAATATGTCACAAAAATAGAAATAATGGAACATAAAGGTGATTAAAGAATATGAACCTATAAAAAAGGTTTCAAAAGAAAAATATAATATGATAATACCAAATAATTCAATGAAGAATATGGCTAATTCATACAAGGGTTTCATATCAAATAATAACCAAGAAGGAAAATGAGAGCACTACCCCATAGAGAAATATTTTATTCTATCAAGGTAAAAAGGGAAACATCATGGATACATATAATTATTTCATGGAAGCCAAAATTGAAGGAAGTAAGCTAAATAAAATTGGAGAATCAATCCAAGAGAAAATTCAAAAGACTAACTTAGTGAAGAACATTCTTGAGATGTCACATGGAAAAACCAAGAAGGCTGTGCATATATCCTAGGAGTGTTTGATCCTCTAGAAAAATGATTTGGAGAAAGAAATTAAGATTGATGAATCGTAAGGAAAATATTGTTCCAAAGGATAATAAGAGCATCCTCTTGAAGATCTATAATTTCAAGAGAGTTTTTCAACAAATGATAGCTCAAGAGTTAAAGGAGTGTTGTTTGAAAGGTGTAAAAAAAATTCCACAACTCAAATAATTTTTTATTTATCACACCATCAAAATAAGAAAAGATAAATAATTTGAAAATTTCACCAAGTGATGCTTTATAATTTAAGAATCATGTTAAAAAATGATTTCATGCATGGAAATAATAAGGGTATCCAATATACCAAATACTATTACAAAATTCTTAAAAATCAGTAATAATGACATTATAAATATGGAGAATGAAATATAGGAGTATTATGAATGATAAAACATTGGTATACTTGTTTCTCCCACTAAATAGAAAATAAGGTTCTAACTTATTACCTTATTATTTGTGTTATATTTGGGTGGTAACCATATGAGGAATTAATGGTGAATCTAGTTATCATATGGGAAACTATATAAAATATATAGGCACTCAAAACTATATAGTGGTTTTCAAGAAGACCCCATCTTGGAATAAGTAATCAATTGATATTATAATGACAAATTATTGAAGAGTTTCATCCTTTATAGAGATGTGAAATATTTCAAATATGGAAAGCTACTTGAAATGATTCATTTTTTGTGATTTATTTGCACAGAAATTATTGAAATCCTTCTATAGAAGAGATCCTCCTTGATAAAGACCATTTGAAATGTTTTTTTGATTCGGAAATAAATGATGTATGCTTAAGAGGATGTTATTTATTGTAAATTATATATTAAAATAAAATTATGATATGTTATTCAAAAATAGATATTTAATGTTATGTTTTGGTATTGTCTCATCCATTCTTTCAAGAATCGGTTCAAATATTAAAGAGGGAATTATTTTTACAAGTACATTAAAAAATTAATATTTGAGATGTTACAGGGTTGTTTGAAATCAAAACATACTAGCCTTCACCTGAATATTTTTAGCATGTGTGTTAAGTGAGTGTAGAAATTCAGGTTGAAAATATCAAAATATATTTTCAACAAATGTAATCAACCTTAAAAAACACGATCAACCCCTAATTAAGTATGTTGGAAAGTCATACCAGTTGGTAACATTTTATGCTCATCAAGGGAAATATTTTTTTTCTAAATCTAAGAAAACAATTATACACCTAGCAAGGCTCCCATAGACATAGAATGTAAATATTGATGGGACATTACTTCATAATGAAATGATACCACCCTCTTCTATGAAAGTTTTCTTTTTTATGGATAAAGGGATAAATAAAATGATAGAATTCAAAAAAACAAGGATAGAAGAAAAGAAAAGATAATATTGATGTATTATTTTTTAGTAAGGGTGTTGAAAACAAATATAGGGGGCTTATTAATCCCACATTGTAGTTATTTTATATTTTCATTCTATATACATTGAGTGTTCACATGAATTACATATGTTAATTAATATTTTCTCGGAAGTTTATAGGGGTTCCTTAGACATGTTTTTGGAGGATCAAAAGAATGGGGTGAAATTGAATGAGCTTCTACCAAGATTTTATTTAAATGGTGAAATTTTAAGTGGTACAATTATATTCATATGAAATTGAAATAGATTTCACCATTTTCTATTTACATGGATAATTATTTATGTAAAAGGATTTTGGAAGCTAGAATATGAGTTTTAAGTGTATTACATATTTTTAGTGCCACTAGATTGAATTAGATTATGGTTTTGTATGTGTGTTTGACCTAGAATGTATGTGTGGAGGTGAGAATGACATTTAAAAACTTCTTTAGAATCATTTTTATCTATGCGATGTGATATTTGAAAAGGTAATTTGGTTGATTCTTTTGAGATCATCAAATTTATTTTTAATATTTAATTGACTAAGAATTAAAAAAATGTGGTTGATCTTAATTAACCAGCTCAAGTGGTAGTGTGAATATTATTACAAGTGTGTCTCAGAACTGGAATACATGAGGGGAATGGGTACACACATGTGTATGGTGACCCGAGTGACCCACTGGTGTTGGGAGTCACCTAAGGGATTTTTCATCCCCTCCCCATTGTGCCCAGAGTTAATGACAAAAATTCTCCCAATATCTATTCCGATGTGGTATTGATTATGTTTCATATATTTTTCATTAAATAATAAGATAGGTGTATGGTTAATGATATTTCTTTACATTGTCTCCTTCCTCACACCATTCGAGTTTTATTATGGATATTTTACGACCATATCTGTGAGTACCACACCAAAATTTATATGATATTGAAGGTGTATTAGAATATCCTTATTCCAAGATATATCATGATGTAATAAATGTGTATATCATGATAAATATAGGACTCCGGGATAATGATATATCTTTTATATTCATGAGTAAAGAATCAAGAGATTAACTGAGGGATTATTCATACCATTAGACATTATAATTCTACACTATTTTCTCCATGCTGCAACAATCATAGTAACAGAAGATTTTGATACAGTATGAGTGTAAGGATTATATTCTTAAAAAATAAACATATTCATGTATGCAGAATACCGGAAAAATTCTATGTTAGGTTATATGAAAATGGTAATAGAATGGTGGTCATTCCATACTGATGATCATGGTGAGATTACAGACTACCTATGAGAAAGGGGGACCATCCTATTGTCAATATTGTATTGATTTAGAAGAAAATAAATTCATATAGTGGATTGTACCATTAATAAAGATCCATGTTGTGATTTTGTGAGATACAAAAGAGAAAAACGAACCTACATGTGATCTCATCCATACATGGAAATTTTATGATGAGGTATTTGTGGAGATGAGGATGACCAAATGATGTTTAATAAAAGATTATATAGGAAAATTAAAAATAGATTTTTATCTTTAAATAAGGATATGATATTTTAAATATTATGAGGAATTATTTCAGGTGTTCGTACAGTTTAAAAATAAGGAAACACATGAGAAGTCTTAAGATCTTTTGGCATGAATGTTGAGATTTATAGTATTTTGAAGTTGGAATATTGAGAGAGTTATACAAAGTTGATTCACATAATATAAATGAGATAAAAAAGGAAAAAATTTGGATGAGGTTCTTGAATGTGGTTGTTCATGTATATTCTACTAGTTGAAAAAAAAATTAGAGAGAATCGATTTCATGCATACTTCATATTCTGCATGTCAAATGAGTAGAGATAAGGAATTAATATTGTGTTCTTTTTTCATACCCTTTATATAAAAAAAATAAGATACCCAAATATTTATATTTAATTTTTAAGTTCTATGATTTTAATTAAAAAGAGAGTGAGATATATTATTGTGTATAAAAGATACATCCTCGAACATTGAAGAATAAGAAGAGGAAGAAGAATGAGTTTGGATGTGATTCTCTATATTATATTTAGGTTGATTAAATCATATATCCAAAATATAGTTCATATATAAACTACAACATTTGAAAAATATATAAGATAAACTTTTATTACTATATTATTAATACATCCCAATGACTTATGTGAATAAAAGGAATCCCATTGAGATTTTTTCTAAGTAAAGAAAGATATTATTCATTATATCCATGGGGGACACTAGTTCTCATTACTAATCTACATGGGGTAGTTATAAGACACATCCTATAACCAATGTGTTGTGAATGGTTGGTTCTAGTTTGTATGGGTCTAGTGCCATACCCTTTCCTGAGATTCTTTTGATAATAAGAAATAAATTGTCTGTATGGGAAAATTACCATGATTCACTTGGAACATAGTCATATATCTTGGAGGTGAAACTCAATAACAAATACTAGTTTCTTGCTATGTTATTTACATGTTATCATTTATTAATACCAACTAAATAAGAAATAAGGTGAGGTAGAAATATAGATTCATTCACTAAATATGGGAGGAGTTAGTTTAAAAGATACCAAAATTGGTTCACCCCCTCCCCCTCTCAGGAGTAGACAGATCCATTTATGATTCTAATAGTTTCCACAATCAAGTTCAGATGATATATCTAAAGATCCTGATAGAATATGGTGTCGGGTATGGGCTTGATGCACTTCCACTATGCCCCGAAACCATGAAGTGGTATCAGAGTGGTCACATATTAGTTTAATACATATTTTTTATTATTTTTCATTTCTATATTATTCATTCGTTAATTTGGTAGTGTACATAATGTGATTGTTTAGTTTCACGTGACCAATAATAGGCCAAGAGCATATGAAGAATTCTCAAAGATCCAATCCAGAGATACCAAATATTATGGACAGATAACATAGATACATTTCATGTAATAGAAAATTACACTCCTACCAAAGTTCATATAGATAAAATATGGTTTGTAGGGTTTTACAGAACAAAGCTTGTGTAAATTTTGTGTAACCTCACATGGTTGGACCTTAAAATAATCCCAGAATCTGTGTGGTCTAGGTGCACGACATGTATTCAATACACATCAAGTGATGATTTTTAGTCAAGAAACATGGAAGAATTGTGACTATATATCACGTATCTCACATACACACCATGTAACACATAAATTTTTGCATGGAATACAGGTAGATTCCCTGGTTATGTGATAAATAAGGTAATAGAATGGAGTACATTGTGTGTAGTAGGTTGTACATTTCATGTAAATCATACCCATACACACATGATACATTCTGATCCAAACCATAACCATGTGAATTAATTACACATAAAAAATATTAACTTATAAATATCACTAAACTATATATTGTGTGGTTGGTTTACACACCATATGATAGGGTTTATTGGATGGAGTATTCACTAAACGATTTCGACATGTTATTTGGAATTTTAAATGATTAAATTAATTAATTTCCATCTATTTTTTAACAACACAACATGCATAGTTATCATATAAATCGTATACTTCATGGTCATTTCCAAAAGTACATGTCACATATATTTATGGTGTTTCATGCGTCTTAAATTTCTTTTTGAGTACTCATACTGACTCATAGAACTTCACATCATGTAATATCACTGCATGTCAGGTATACCACATGTCATGTAAGTATATGGTATACAATAAGGATCATACAGAGTGTAGTCACACAATATATGAGTGAAAGTACACATTGTGTAGATGGGTACACAATGTGTTAGCTCCAATACATGATGTATTAAATTCCAAACAGAGTTTTATACTAACAATAAGGGTACACAACATAAAATTTTTCAATAAACTTCATGTACATATTAAATTTAAATTAAATCAAATTACCTATTTATTATGTATGGGTCTACATGTCCATAGTTTCTTTTATGTAACCCCATACCCCTAGTTCCCCACACCTGCTTGTGAGAAAACATATGTAAAGGAAGGATCTCCCAGGTTAGTGGATATAGTTCAAGACCGAGCCAAAATAAAAGCTAACCAGGGAGATATATAGGTGAATAGGTGGAATGTTTCAACTCAATCCAATCTTAGTTCAGGGAGTTATTCCCCTAGGTTCAAAGAATAGTTTATCATCGACTCGATAAACTGACCAATAGAAAATCTCATTGTAATTATAAATAAATATATTTCAATTTTTAGTGCATACATAATTATTCATTTATGATATGCATTTTTATTACTAATCACATAAGATAAATGAATTAACAAGCCTGGAATATGGAATAAAATAAATGGATTATGTGTAAATTATTTTTTCAAGAAATGGCTAATTAATTCTATAAAATCCATATAATATTAACAATCATGTAAAAGGATAAAATAAATAATTTTTATGTATTAGATAAAAATCCCTCAAAGAAAATATTAAGTTGGTACAGCCTACCATTACATGAGATAAAACATAACCATATCTCTCACTACTTGACTGACCACATCATGGTGATTTCAATTATCAAGGATTTTTATCAAATGTTTTGGCTTTACTTAACCTAGTTCGTATCAAGGGTTGATCACCTCCATGAGTCATTATGAAACTATGAGGAAAGTTTTGAGCAAATCCAAGTTATAGATTTTAGGATTGGGGATTCCACTCAATGAATCAATGAACTATAAGTTAATGTAGTTAGGAAGACCACCTACCTAAATACCTTCAAATGTATTTTCAGGCCCCCGTCGTACTTTTGATAAAGGAAATATGGATCCTTGAAAATAGAAAATCCATGCGATAGGATATTCTGAAATCAAAGGTGAGTTCTATTACGATTCGATAAAATAGTGAGACTAATAATCAAAATTTATTACATCACATTTCACAGTTAAGATAAAGTACTAAAACCTACATTTATTTTTTGTAGAAAATTGAAAGTATAAAACCCCAAGATTTTATAGTATGTATCTTATTAAATAATTTCTATTAATTTGATATCTTATATTGCACAAAAAATTATTTTATATAGTATAAATCATAAAATTTAATATGGAGAACACAAAACAAACTCTATATTGAAGAATGAATTAAATACTAATATTTTCAAGAAATTAACAAACATTTACCAATTAAATATTAATGTGATCCCTAGGAATAGTAATGTGACCCTTAATAACAGTAATGTGACCATTAGAACAATAATCTATGCTATTAAATTATAAATAAAATTTAAATATTTTATTAATGAAAATATGACAACTTTATATCATGGACTAAGTAAATGAATGTTTTAAAAATGATAAATTAAGTGTTGGTTTACAATTTTATAATTAATTAAATTATTTAAAATAAAATTTATTTAAACAAAATAGATTCATAAATTAATATTTTGTGGGATTATTATTATAATATAATTTTATATGATCTTAATTAATTTTTCAAAGTGTAGCAAAATCAGTTATAATATTAAAATTAGAATTTTTTGAATAAATTGTGATTTCAATTAAAAATTAAATTTATCATATTTAGAAAATTATTTTTTTAAAATTGAGTTCATTTCTAAATTCATAACTTTGAAATTATCTAAGGTATATTTTCTGGTGATTTTATAAAATATTTGAATTTTCTGATGAATACTAAAAATACAGTTTTCACATAACCGGTGTAACTTAAATTACATCATTCATGATGTATTAGTGACATAATCAATTATAGAACTTCAAGTTTAGAAATCATATATTTAATTTGAATAAGTATTCATTAAAATACAATAAACTCAATTTCTACACCTAAAAGGTATTTTCCAAAACCTAAAGTCAAATGTGGTTTCTTAAAATATTAATTTTTCTTTCTTACCAGTTTCTTTTTTAATAAATTAATTAATTAAAATTATAAAGGTGTTTCAAAGTATAAAAATAATTATATTATATTAATATATTATTTATATTTTATAAAATTAACTATTATAAGTCTCGCCTTTGATATAATATTTTATTTGGTATTTTATACTAAAAATACCTCTCTCCTCAAGTATAAATAACCCCTCTCCCTTCCCTTATAAAACCAATCATTACATCATTTAAAAATCCAAATATCAACCCAAATATTAACTTTTCATCCCCTTAGAATATTTAGGGATGTTCTAGAGTCATTCAACTCCAATCACTAAGGAAGTTTTAGTGTCGTTCTTGTGAAGCTGCACCGAGGAAAGAGTAAGTCTCTATTAACTCCTCCCCCTTTTCTTCTTCTCATTTTTATTTTAACATTTCCTTTCAAAGCCATATACCCTAAAAATTAATTATTTTTTAATTTAGAATAAAATTAATTATTTTAACATATTTCATGTATTATATATGACATAGATTAATTTTTTACTCCTTTTTCCCGAACTTACGACAACGTTCCGTTAAAGGTTGGTTAACCACCTACAGAGACATTACCAAAAACAATTCTTATAACTAACTTCATGTTTGGATAGTATGAGTTATATATAATATAAAAATATGTAATTAAATTCATTTTATGCTTCTTTAATTAATTATTATGATGTATTGATTACATTTAACAAAATAGAGAAATTGAGAGAAAATGGGAAATTTTTAAGAAAAACATGATATCAAAATGTTTCAGTTTCTTCAAAAAAATTACTAAATATAATCTAATAATTATAATTGAAAAATAGTTTTATAAATTACTATAATATAAATCTGTATTAGTGCTTTAATAAATATAAGTTTGTTATTCATGAGGTATAAAAGCGATGTAATTAAGAAAGAATTAAGGTAAGTGACTTTGTCTCAATTTCCATTTCATTGAGACTTACTTGGTATTGTGCACCTAATAATTCTTAAATGCTGTATCTAATTCCCCATTGATATATTTGTTTCATTTGAAATTATTTTTCTATTAAATATCTATATTTTTCTATCATGGATATGATTATTATCTTTGTTTTATTCTATTTTACATGTGGTGTTTATTTTGAAAGTTGTTTTAACCGGGGAATATTGATAAATCTGAATCCTCTACTCAATATAGATATTAAAAAATAATATTTCTCTTGAATTAAATCTATGTATGTATAATTATTTGTACTTTAAGTGATGAGTATGTCCTATTATATCTCTTTGTTTCATCAATATCTCTCATGAGACAAATAGTTGGCGACAAAACATTCATGTTTCATTCCAAGAAGAATCAAATAGGTTTCAACCCACAGACATAAAATGTCTTGACAATATGATGGTTGATGTGATAGATACATTAAGTTCAAATAATAATCATTTTTTTTATTCTGTATTTAGTTACTACTTTTCATGAGGTTTCCACTTTGATGAAATCTATGGATGCATTATCATTCTAAGTGATTTGATGGCATGTGTTTTCCATATTTCTTATCTTTCCATAATGTCTATTCCTTATTTTATTTACTTAACTAATTATTTTTTATATAACACTTACTAATATTTTTATCTCACGCTTTTATTTTTTTTCCTTCCCCGAGTTGTGAATATGAAATCATTGAAAAAGTGACAAGATGCGATTTATTTTCTTTTGTTATGTTCTCTATTTAATTAAAAATGTAATAAGGGAACCATGTATGTATCTAGTTTCTTCAAGAATATTAAATTGATCAATCGTTGGTGATGTGATATCCTGTATCTATTTCATTATAAAAAAATTACCATTGACTCGGGGCTACTCGGGTTGACACTGTTACAGAAACTCATGTGACCTCAATAATATCTTTATGATCCATAGTGGGGAATGAAAATTTCTTTACTGATATAAACTTCCCTGAGTGGTACATGAACTTGTGTGTCATACTATGCTATGATAAGAAGTCCTACATGCTATATTACTCCATTATTTATGAACCTTATATGGAATAAAATGCTAAATAGTTATCTATTTAGCTTATACACTTGGATAATGTGCTAGATATCCAGTGTTTGATGATATCATCCCTAAAAAGTGATCTCTATAAACTATATAAAAGCACGGATACATAAACCATGTGGCCTCATTTATGTGATCTCCATTATAATAATTATATAAAAGAGAGATATTATATATTCAAGGCACTCTTGACATGAAATACTGTAGAATGAATACCAGTAATATCTCATATAGTAAAGATTAATGGCTATATTTAGTATTTGAAAATATTGGGTTTTAAGGTACTTGATGATCTGTGCACTAACCTCATACATTTCATACACCCTCTATGCCTATCTAGTTTAATTTTCAATTATTATATGAAAAATATTAAAAAGTCACTTTGAAATATACTTACAATAATTCTCCCAAAAGATAAAAATATGAGACATGAAAACTTGTTAGTCTTTATGGTGAACAAGAGGAAGAAAAAGGAAAGGGTCCCTCAGACTCATTCCAAATCTAAGGATTATCCACACTACCCAAACAAAAAGTGTAAATGAAGTCTAAGTATTAATATGTAGAATGATTTTCATGTGGTAAGAAGGTACACTGGAAGAATAATTTTACCTCTTTGAAGAACAATAAGGAAGCTCCAAGTGCTTTTTCCATTGAATATAATCTCTTTATATCTATGCGATGGGTATTAGACAAACCTTTTAGTCCTCACATTTGTATCCAAATATTGGAACCAAGTTGATTCAGGAAGGTTTCAATAGGTGAGGTGGATATTTATTCCACTAAAAAAATAAGAACTTCCTTGGATATATGAGACTATCACCTTAATTTTCCAAATAGTTTGATTTTAATTTTGAATAACTATTATTATGTTTCTACTTTTACCAAGAGCATTATATATAGGTCTAGTTTAGACATGGATGGATTTTTATTTTAGTTTGGAAATATAATGTGTCACTTTTATAAAGATAAGACTTGTTTTGGTATGCTATATATTAATAATGTCCTTTATGTACTGAAGTATTAAAACCTAGTGTTAGAAATAGATATTGAATAAAGTTCACTTTACTCATTTCATACCAGATTATGGAATTTCCAAATTGGTCATATAAATGAGAATCACTTGACAAATATATGTGAAGATGGGTATTTATATACATTTTAACTAAAAGAACATGGTATGTTCCAAGCTTATTTGTAAGGAAAAATGACAAAACCTTCATTTGGTGGAAAAATTTAAAGGGACATAGATATTCTTTAATTCAATCATAATGATGTACATGGACCTTTTGCAGTTGAAGATGGTGGTGGATACTGATACATCATTACTTTTACCAATGATTTTATTAGATATGGATGTGTTTATTTAATGAGGTATAAGTTTGAATCCTTTCCCAAATTAAAAGAGTTGATGAATGAATTAT
Organism: Viscum album; assembly: GCA_963277665.1. Lineage (NCBI taxonomy): Eukaryota > Viridiplantae > Streptophyta > Magnoliopsida > Santalales > Viscaceae > Viscum > Viscum album. The sequence continues at coordinate 1,103,051,285 of OY728157.1, forward strand.
AAAATCATATTAGGGAAAACATAAATAATATTTGATTGGGTGTAGGTGTAAAATATTTTAACCAAGAGTCCAATGACTATATCATGGATTTTGGGATTCTATCTCAACTTACACACCCTTATACAACATAGTGGAATGGTGTTGGTGAAACGGGAAATTGAAGCTTGTTAGACATAGTGAGTTAATTGATGATTAATTTAGATTTATTATAATCCTTTTGGAGATATACAGTACTGGTTGTGGATCATATACTAAACAAAGTTCCAACTAAAGAAAAAAATGGAATACCTTATGTGTTATTGTGTGGGAGGAAATCGGTGTTGTCACATACTTATGTACGTGGTTGTGGAATGTTTTTTATGGTTATATCTAGAAAATAACAATCACTTATAGGTATGAATTATTTATTTATAGTACACCCCAAATAAATAAAGAGATATTATCTATAAAAACCCTCATACAAGAAGGTAGTAGTGGAATGACAGAAAAAATTCCCGGAGAGGGAGCACATCTCTAAAAGCAATAGTGGAAGCATGATCAACTTCAATGAAGTTGATGTTCAAGATAAAGAGGACTTTTTACATGATAAAATTATATAAGTCCCCTTTGAAGAGATTATTCTAGAGACACCAATACTATGTAGGAGCACTAGAGAGATTAAAAAATGGAGAGGTATGGTTTTTAAATCCCTGAAGATGGTGACTCATCATTAGTAGATAATTATGAACATAGTTCATACAAGTAATAGTAAGTGTCTTAGAAGTTAAGGGATGGAAATGAGTCATTAATTTTGAGATATATACCTTGTACTAGAACTGAGATTGGGTTTTGGTTGATCATCTAGTATATGTAAATCATATTCGGTGTAAGTGGGTATTCAAGAAGAAAATGGACATAGGAGGAAAGTTTAGTAACTATAAGGAATAACTAATGGATAAAGGCTTTAAGTAGAGTTAAGGCATAAATTATGATGAAACCTTTTCAAAGGATTTCTTATTGAAATCCATTAAAATTCTATTTCCCATAACATCTTACCATGAATATGAGATTTCAAATATAGATTTCAGAAAAAAAAAACATGTTTTGAAACCTTATGAAAGACATTTATATAATACAACAAAAGGGGTTTCTAAATCCAAAAGATGAAAATATGTATCACTATAAGAAAAAGAGAGTTTAGCAGTTGTTTTTAGCATTAGTTTTCAAAATCATTGCTAAATGGGGTGGTTTTTAATAAACTAACACTGAAAAATAAAAAAGAACCATTTAGTGGTGGGTTTGAAAACACCCACTTAAAACAACTATTAAATTAATGATAATAAATAATTAATTATAATTATAATTACTTGTTAATAATTTATAATTTATAATTTATAAATATTTATTATTTAATAAATATAATTTATTATATATAGTTTTTTATTATGTATTATTTAAAATTTTAATTTATTATTTATTATTTATAATTATTAGTTAGTAATTACTTAAAAAATAAGTAAATTATTAATTATTAGCATGAAATTATTTATATATGAATATATTTATATATAAACACACATAAACATATACATATACATGAATATATAAATGCATGTAGGTATATTTATATATATTTATATATATTTATATATATTTAGGTATATTTATATATATGTATAAATATTTACATGTATTTATATTTATAAATATACATATGTGTGTGAGAGAGAGATTTTATATATAGTTGGGGGCTTTCCTGAGTGGTCAAGACACCCTGTAATTATATATGAAGCCTGAGTTCAAAATGGGGCTCAAGAGAATTATTGTGATACTATAGATGGATTGTAGCATTGTAGTAGTATTGTAGCATTGTTGTAGTGTGATTACTACAGTAGGTACTATAGGAGGTATTGTAGAAGAGTACTATAATAGCAGTACTATTCATCTCAAATGGGATTTTGAGCTATAGTACTAAGCCTTTGGGACACAGGGCCTCAGATCCATCAGAGATACATCTAGTCGTGGGTATTTTGATAGGTGGGAGGAGCTCAGGTGGAGTGTAGGTGGTGGTGGTCTAGCAAGACTGAACATGTGGTGTCCATTAAGGGTGAAACAGTGGTGTGAGAGATCATTGGTGGCAGTGAATCGCTATACAGAGCACCCAATAGGTCGATACAAGAAATAGTAGGGTTGTGTACATGATGAACTAATAGGGATATAAGATAGGGTTATAAGAGGATTTTTAAAACTTTATACCTTATTTCGGTGGGCATTAAGGTCATGTGTCTTTTAAAGGACTTTGTGCCTCTAGGCCTTCCGTTCATATAAGGTTTTCCTCTCAACCCAATTAAAAGTTTCTTTGACCTGATAATAAAACAAAATTAAATTCCTTTAGTCCAAGGGCTATATGTGTTTTTATATATATAGCTGTATTTATATATATGTGTGTGTGTGTGTGTCTATTTATTTATAATTTTTATAATTTATAGATTTTTATTTTTATTTATGTATATTTATGTATATTTTATATATTAATATATATTTATATGTACATATTTATTTATATATCTATATGTATTTATATGTATTATGTCAGTATATATATGTGTCTATTTATATGTGTTTATATATATTTATTTATTTTTATGTTTATATATAACTATATTTAATTTTATATATATATATATAATGTATGGGTGTATATATGAGTGTTTTTTGTGTGTGTGTGTGTCTGAAATTATGAATTTTTTGTAAGTGTTTATATATATAAATATATTTTTTTATATTTTTATTTTTATGTTTAATAACAGTTATATTTAATAAAGGGGATCCAAGCCCAACCATTTTCAATATTTAATTATATATATTTACATATGTATGTATGTATGTATTTATATATATTTATGTAAAGTTATTTGTATTTTTAGGTATTTACATTTATTTATGTATATTTAAATACATTTATGTATATTTACAAATATTTCAATATATTATGTCAGTATGTGTGTCTTTCTGTGTTTATATATATTTTTATATTTTTATATAATTTGATTTTAATTATATATAAGTAATTTCGTATTAATATATTTTTATGTAAATTTATTTATATTTATATATATACTATATATTTATATATATTTATATATATTTATATTTTTAGTTGGGGAGCTTACATGGGAGGTAAATCAACCTTGTAATGCTACATCAGACTAGATTTGAATCGAAGAATTCCCTTATGGGTGATTAGGTTGGCCATTTATGGAAAAAATGTATGCTCGCAGTATGGGAGATTTCCTTTATGGAGGGAGATATGATGTGGCTTAGGTGTACATCGCAGCACTATAGGTGTCGTGTATCATGATGACATGCATGTGTTATTGGGAAAAAACTCGAAGGAGTGATGGGTTTGTTGGTGTCTATCAGTTAGCCCTCCACCCACAGAAGCTTCTGATGTGGGATGAAGGGATTCCCTATCATTATATGGTAGATTCAGTGCAGTGTAATGAAGTCTATAATCATAGTGTGTAGGTGATGCCCTATTAGATGGAGTCTTTCATTGTGATGTGGATGTTGGTGGTGTAGTGGGACAAGGGTGATGGCACAACATGATGACAAACATTGTGGCATGATGCATGCTTCTAAAGTTGTGCCTTCGGGTCTCCTTCTTTAGGCCTTTGTTCCTCTAGCCCTTTGGTCCATGTAATGGTTGGGCCTATGGGACATGTAAGAGTTCTCACTCAACCCAAAGGAAAATAAGTTTTTTCTTCAATAAGGGTATTTATCCCCAACTAGTTTCAATAAAACTATATTTAAATAAATTTATATGTAATTATATTTTTATATATACCTACTTATAAATTATTAATATATATATGTGTGTATAAATATATTTATGTTTGTGTGTTTACATGTATTTATCTATATATATATATATATTAATATGTGATTAATCACCACATGTAGGACTTAGTGGATTTTTAATTTGTTTGATGAATAACTAAAAGGTAAAGAGTTTAAATCTCACCCTAAACATATTTATGTGTCATTCTTTAGTAATAAAAATTAAGTAATAGATACAAGATAACAAATAATGAATAATAAATAATAATAAATATTTTTTGAAAAATTAATAAGCATTACTAATTGTTTAGCGGTGGTTTTAGATAATCTCTTCATATTGGTTTTTTAAAACCATCGTAAATCATTTCACGCAAGCTTAAACTACAACTAACATCCAAAAAACCCACTTCTAAATGGATTTTTTAGTGTAGTGTATGTTAGTTGCGGAGATCCATTTATGTATTGAAGCAAGCATCAAGATTATGGAACAATCGCCTTACTCAATCCATAAGAAAATTTGGTTTCATAAAGAATAAATGTAATAATTGTGTCTATAATAAGTATAGTGGGAGTAAAGTCATTTTTCTAGTATTTTATTTTGATGACATATTACAAACTTTTAATGAGATATTATCCTTACAATCAGTTAAGACATGGTTCAACACATACTTCTTTATGAAGGACTTAGGTGAAGCGGCCTACATTCTAGGGATCAAGATCAATCATGATTTATCTAAGAGGCTCCTTAGACTAAGTTAGGGTATAGACATTAATCAGATATTGAATAGATTTATTATTTAATAATCCAAGAGAATATTAGTGTTAGCATCACATGGTTTATATCTCTCCAATAAAATGTGTCCCTAGACACATGAGACGATATAGAGGATGAATAGGATACCTTATGTGTTAGTGATATGACCAATCATATATGTCAAGTTATGTACCAAAAATAATGTTACATATTCCTTGAACATCTAACGAAGATATCAAAAATATCCAAGAGACTACCATTGGACAGCACTCAAGACTATCTTAAAGTATTTGAGGCGTACTTAGGATATTTTTGGGGTTTATAGGGGAGTTGAGGATAAAGTCATCAGAGGATATATATATATATATATATATATTATAGTTTCTAGATAGATCAATATGATTTGAAATCACAACTAGGATATGTCTTCACTCTTAATGGAGGGGATAATGGTTTTGACTGTAGTAGGAGTGATTCTTAGGCATATGGCTAGCTTTTCTTTGGTCAGAATTAATGAGTTATTAACATTATACATGACAGTAATCACCATGGATGGAGAATATTTTCAAATTAATTGACATAATAGTCAGAACCATCATATAGGATATTTCACATTTAAATTTATAATTAATTTATTAACAATAATTACCTTGGTCTTAGAAATTATTTCTTCATAAAATTTGTTGATCATTTGAACCTATACAAGGTAAGTATTCCTTATTCCTAGAGGACTTAAAATAGATCCCCTCTAGAAGTAATCCATATGTGATCCTTTAATATTAAAATGTCACTGACGAAACATTGGGTTCTCATATGGAGACACTGATCATCTTGTGTCATTTACCTTGAATATAATACAATCCTCCGACAGAGAATGATTATCCTTATCTCACGTTATTGAGAAGGAAGAGGAAGAGGTGGTGGAATTATCTCAGGGTTGATATAAAATATCTATAACATTGTTCATTTGAGAGAAATATCTTGGAGTGGGACGTTTGATAACACCAATAGTCGACTAACCCTAAAAATTGATATCTATTTATAATATATATAGATCGGATAATAATAAAAATAATTTCACATAGGGACCTTATCTAATATTATACTCTAAATTTTCTATATGTTAATAATAATAATAATATTATTATTATAACAAGGCAAGCACAAAATATTGAATTGTTATACTATAATTCTATGAAATAAATTAATTTATATTTATTTAATGACATTTAACCCATGTATCATTCTCATCACTGGACCCAACTTGGTCAGTCCACCTTGCTTAATATTTATCAAACCACAGAAAATAAATATTATTCATTAAATAAATAAATAAATATTATATTCACGGTCTTGAAAATAAATGTTAATTCTAAAATTCATGTAACTAAATAAATATTTATCTAATAATAAAGATTATTTGTTACCTTGTGAATAAATATATGTGATCAATAAATTTTGAATAAATATTATTTCTCAGTGAGAATAATATTTATTCCAACTTTTAAATATTAATAATATTCAATTGAGATCATAGGAAATAATAATTTTGTGATCATCTAGGATTATTCCATAGTGGAATTAGGAGATATTGACTAAATTCCAATATTAGAATCTATTAACATGGAGAGGCACCCATGAGGAATAATTCATTACCACAATGACGATAACCACAAATGAAAACTCACTTTTTATTATAATTTTTTTGTTATGATATCTCATCAATTAGGTTGTATAATCATGCGATCAACCAATAAGTGAGATATTTCATTCTTTGACTATCTAAAATGAGCATGTTAATTCACCATGGCCATTGATTTTAGTTTAATGGTTTCATTATAATCATGGGGATAATAAATCATATTCTATTAAAATTTAAGGGAAATACTTTCACAACTTATTACTCAAAAACATATCTCTCATGACACACCCAACATACCCAACTTCACTATCAATATATATTAGCACGGTTTATGAAAATAAATCTAAGTACTTGAATCATGATATACATAAATAATAATCTTAATGTTTAAGAAAAATTACACATGCTCATAGATAAAAATATATAATAACATATACCATATTGATTTCCTATAGACAGATATATCCTCATAATTTGCGGTCTTCAAGATTAGTGAGAACATTATGAAATAATTCCTCATTTTTTTACAAGTAATTTCACCTATGATTTTAGTCAGAATGGCCCAAAGGCCTTCATTTTTTATTGTTTTTGATAATACATCTTTCAAGGGGTGAGGTAGAACCCTTACAAGGACCGAAGGCTTAGAGACAATTACATGACCCGTAGGTATTAAAGGGAATAACCCAGACAAGAAAACATAGAACTACTCCTCCCCATCATATATCATGATATCAGCACTCCACCTTCGAAGGGATAGCTGGCTAGCTATCCTATGCAAAGCTGCATAGGCCCGGTACTGATGGAAAATCCATACCCTTTCATTCTTCCAGTTCTGGTTAGCTCTGCTCTAGTGAATGTGCCTGCACTGAATCCTCATATGAAGAATTGTCCCTTATAGTCTGATCGGTAAATTTTCATTCATGTGGCCTGAAGGGCTTGGAGTGGACCTAAGGCCTTAAGGGGGGCTGAAGTCAATAGGAAAAAATCGGCCTGAATGCCTTGGGTGGCCCGAAAGCCTTGTAGAACCCGTGGACCAAACTAGTGGCCCAAAGGCCGAGATGGATGAATAATTCCAACTGCTATAGTATCGAACAATACATTCAACAGTACCTGCACAGTGCCTCCTACAGTACCTGCAACAGTTCCTGCAATAGAATTTCAATATTCTCAACATAGAGGGGAATTTTTAAAACTTTTTAAATGTGATAGATACTCGAGGATATTATAACATTAAAGTAATGAATTATCAATACGGATATGTGTAAATATATTTATTAATATTTAAATCCATTAATATACAGAAAATATAAAGTAAAACAATGTTGGATCTAGGACACCAACTCTAGAAGAATCCCACATGTACTAGAGCCAACTGTTAATGAATTTTATTCTATTAACCATCACATGATAACCATGATTCTATTTTGAAAGATCTTTATTCAAGGATTTCACCATGTTTTCTTACATGGAAACTTCTTCTAATTCATGGTTAATTTATGGGTCTTTACTCGAATTTCATAAACATTTGCCTCTAAATTTTTATAGGAAAAAATATGTACATAACACTCAATACATGTTTAGTTAAGTTGAACAAACATATTTGTTAAGACTCCATTATAATTAAAAGTTCCATGACTATGATTTCATCTTAACTCAGATAATTAAAGGCTTGTGAATTAATATTAACTTGAGGTGTTGTTTTATTATGTGTTAATTATCTTGTTTTATCCTTTAACAAGTACTTTAAATATTAAGTGGATTTTACTTTATTAATTAACCATGTTCTAGTAAAACATTTATGCATAATACATATATATTAATTACATATTTCATGCATGTTAATTCATTTAATTATGTGATCATAGTAAACCACCCATAAATTTACTTTTGATTATACAAAAATAAAATAAATAAATGACTTGATTATGATATTTACTAATGGTTTATTTATTTAGTAGAAAATAAATCAACATTTAAACATAAGGGAAATAAACTCCATGAGCTAGGTTTGGCTCATGAATTGCAACATTCCAACATCAACCTTTGTATCTTACATGATTAATTTAACCTTGGACAGGATTCTAAAATCCATCTTTGTACCTGGGATCTCTTTTCCTTTTTATATGATTTTAAATCAAATATAGGGGAGGGGATTCAACAAAATTGATAAGGGGTCAACATAAAATAAATTATGAGCACGAAATACCTACATATTAAACAGGGGTAGGGATGACTCAGAGACTATCATTTTTAATTTTATAATAATAAAACCTATGGAATGAATTAAAATAAATTAATCCATATATTAGTCGTTCAAAGATCATAATCATTCATAAACAAGAATTTAATATGGATTAAATTATAATTAATTTTTTTCATTATTTTATTAAGATAAAACACTTGAATTAACTATCTTATAAATTGATTAATTAATTCATTTATCATAATTTTACTATCTAAACTGTAACATCTTATGTTTTAAGAAAGAAACACTATATTCAATAGTATACATGATATGATACATCGAGCTTAAACAAACAACTAAATATTATTATTTAAATGTTACTGTAATTATATTCAAATGTTGTGTACTATTTTAAATACATATATACTAGATATATATGATCTTTAAATCATGAATAATATTCTGGTGCTAACGGACTTTTGAAAACATGGAAAATTTACATCAAAACAAGTTCATTTTTTAATCAAGTACCGAACATCAACAAATCATCCGATATGAACTCAAATAATTAACTAATTACTATAACATGGTAATAAGTGATATAAAATGTATAATAAACTTTAAAAAGGATATAAATCAAGTATAAATTAACCTAAGTTTATTATTCAGGAAATTAAAAAACAGACGGGACAAGTCAGACTCAAGGTAGGGGACTTCGTCTCAATATCCTTTCATTGAGGTATATTTTGATTTATATATGACCTTATTTTATATGATGTATAATAAACCCCTTTGATTTTTAATTTCATTCGAAGGAAATCTTTTTTCTATGAAGTTTTATACTAAATTCCAAAAGGTAATCTTTTTAACGTATACGGTGATAATGACCTCTCTACCACCGTAACAATTATTTGATATTTGGATTCCTCTATAAGCCTTAATCTCTTTTAAAATGAAAATAAATCCCTTATTCCATTAATTCGGTATATTAGTATTCAAAATGGGTTCTTAAATGAAAATGGTATTTTTATATGGAAATTGTTTTCATATAAGATTAGAAGAAGCTTTCAAAAGGGGGTTTTGTGATGAACATGTTTTATTCATCAAATGGTACATGAATATTATATGAGACTGGTGAGTCCGATATATCTTACAAGAAGGGTTGATCCCAATTATAGCTCACGAGTGAGCTTGAAATAGCTTATATGAAGTGTTTAGCCCCATTATAGCTCTCCAATTTGGAAGTCAATCATATAGTTATTCCAATTAGAAGATGTTTGAAAGAGTTTTATGTATATGATGTGCTAAGTCACCTAAGGGAGTTTTATTTTCTTGTTATTGGTTTTAGAGATTTTTGTTAATTAAAAATTATGAGTTTTAATCATGTGAAAATGTTTTGTTTCATCTGCTCAAAGAACATTGAAAGGGTTATCAGGTTTTAACTTGACTAATGGTTTATTTATTTATTTTTATGTCCCTTACTGATATTTTTGTTCTCACCCCAAGTTTTAAATTTTTTCATAGGATTTAAGGGACAATGAGTCAAGGGTGGAGTCAAGAAAAAGTTATTATGAATAAACATGAAAAGAAACCATGTTTCATTTTAAATGTTTTATTGTTATAGAAGAAATGGATACTTTTGGAAGTGTCCACTTTGTATTTCTATGTTTTTGTTATGTAATAATTATGGACTAATTCTATAAATCTCTAAACATGAAAAGATCCTCAATGTGAAATCTTGACCAAACTCAAGATTATGTAACATTTGAGTTTGTCCTTATAGTTGGTATCAGAGGTCGGTTTAGATAACTTTAGAGGTTAATATGGTGTTAATTTCTTTCCTTCAGAGGATTTTACATTATAGTTAATTTGAAATGATATATCATTTTAAGATTACCTTGTCGCTTCATCTAAACTATGTATTTTTAGAATTTTTTTCTGTAGAGGAAATAGGAAATCTGTAAGGGGAAGGCATCAATAGGAAAACAACCTTTCAAATCAACAACATGAGATAGTGAGAATTGAAACCGAACAGTTTGTTGTAGTGATCGAGTAGTTAACTCAGGATATAAATGGTAGTGGTATCCAAGAATGAGATCATCCCAATCGACCACAGAAGAATATGTTAGTAGTGGAACGTTTGATGAGGCAACATCCCCTATCATTCAATGGATCATCCAACCCAGTGGTAGCTGAAGGATGGATAAATACCCTAGAGAAGATATTTGAAGTCATGGGATGTTCAGAACATCAAAAGGTAACTCTTTCCATCTACTTTTTTGAAGATGAATCTAATATATGTTGGGCATTAGTTAAGAATACTAGAGATAACAATGACCTTGATGCCTTGAAATGGGTATAATTTAAGGAAATTTTCTTTGAGAGATATTTCCCTAAGGTTATTCGACTTAGGATAGAGAAAAAATTCTTAGAATTGATGTAAAAGGATCATGATTTAGTTGACGCATATGAAGTGAACTTCACAAGATTGGATAGGTATATTTTGGATTCTATTTGAGAAATTGACAATATAATTAATAGATTTTACACAGGATTAAAATTGAGTATATAAAGAGATTTGGCCTCCCGATAATTTAAAAGTTATGAAAAAGTGGTTCGTTGTGCTGAGAAAGTTGAAATGGAGTTTGTCGACACTTTTGTTCCATGAGATGATAAGAGTAAGAAATGGTCAATTTACCAATAAATGGGGAAGAAAACAACTAAGAATTCTGTAGTTAATCCAAAAACTTTTTCCATGTGTGGTAAAATACATTTTGTGGAATGTATTTTCAATATTTGGAAAGTGTTACCGTTGTGATATGTTTGGTCACAAGGTTTGTGACTACAAAGAAAAGGGTCCTAAACAATGAAATAATGAGATAACAGACATCCAGTCTACTGTAAAATTCTTTAGCTGAAATGAAATGGGAAATTATGCAAATAAGTGTCAGAAGTTAATAACTAAGGGAGAAATCAATTTGATTAGAAACAAAAAAAATCTCTTGAAAAATCTTTTTCTGCTACTACAGTTGATGTTGAGACATCTCGTGAAGTGATTGAAGCTCCTAAGATACCAGTATTTCTTTAAGGATAACCATAAGTTCAAGGTTTTAGACACACCTTTTAATGTTTTTATGTGATCTGATAATAAGTTGTTAAGGACCTTTCTGGGAGATATTTTGTGGGGTCATGTTTATGTATGTTTTTAATGTGGAAGTATGCCTTTACTTTTGGACCTTAGTTTTAAGATATTGATATCCTTTATGGTTTGTGTGATATTTTATACTTAAGGTTATTCTTAGGGATGTACATCACATTATAGAAATATAGTGAGGATTAAATTGTCCTTATAAAATAGAAATACATCAATTAATTATGTTTCCTTATTTTCTTAGTCACACTCATAAATAAATTACTCAACTTTATGGAAAGGACCTTAAAACAAACACATTGTCCATTTACTTTTCCAATTGGGAAATCAATGATTTTTTTACTCGTCACAATTTTATGGTTTTTTGGTTGTTAACATTCTCTTAATCAAGTTCTCTATCACTCTCCATCATAACTTAAAGGTTATTTTTCTCTTCTATATCTTTTTTTTCCTATATGGAATCCTAGTATTTGTTATCTCAGGTGACCTTTACACTTCTCTTTCTTTCTTCTAAAGTGGTAGTTTTATTAACCGTTTTTCTAATGTGGGATTTTTAATAAAGTTAAGGAGACAAATATTAAAATTAAGCAGATAAAATTCCCAAAAGTGTATAATCATGTAACATCCAGAGTTTGAAGAAACACTACATTTAATAGAATATATGATACGCTACATCGAGCTTAAACAAACAACTAAATATTATTATTTAAATGTTACTATTATAACCTAGTTGTTGGAATGGTGGGAATGAAAAGTACCAATTGAATTATGAAAATATGGTTTACAAATGTTTAAATAATGATTCATTGGTTAGGAAATTTGTTAGAAATGGAAATAATATCAATTGGATACAGAGGATGTGTTTTTATGAAAACTTTTTTAAAAAGAGAATAATTTTGTTTATAAAATCATATCACTATTTATGGGTGTTTATCTAATAAAAAATATTTGTTATATATATTCAATTAAATGTTTTTAATTTAACTTATATTTTTTCTAGATATTATATAATAAGAAATTCAATTTTTTGGATAAAAGAAGAATTTTTTAAAAATGTAGTTTTACCACCTTTTGATGATGAACCCTTTTTAAATTTTATTTTTGACACATTTATATGTTTTATTTGAAAAAATAAAATTATTCTTTAGAATCGTGACATCAAAATTTACTTTGGATGAATATTTTATATTTTTCTGATAACTATCATGTTTAGATGAATAGTAAAAATATGCTAAATTTTAATTGAAAACAACATTTTCCATTAAGAAAATTTATATGGTTAAATCATATTATTTAATGTTTTTAAAGCATAAATTGAATATTGTTTTATCATTTGATCCAATTTTGGTCATTTTAAGTATTTTTTAATTTTAATTAGACATAAACACATGTCAATCTTTTGATAGTTTTAACTTCTTAAAAACACGATTTCTGGTTTTCACAACAGGATTTAATTTTAAATTAATTAGTAAAATTTCTGTGTTTTGAATATGTAAAAATTGATTCTATATTGGAAACAAAAGTTTCAAATTTTTTAAATAGGTACCTTTTATTTTTGTAAATTATGAATAGTAACTTCAGTTTATTTTTATTTTCCATGGTTAAAGGGGAAATTAGGAAAATAATGGTAAAAAATATAATTATAATCATATAAAACTACCCTAAAACATGTATTAATTTTATTTAATGGTATATTTCCAACCATGAGCATCCTTAGGCTGAAATTTTGGTATTTGGGAGCCACTTGGGTGTGAAAATGACATTTTATAATTTTTATCTTAAAGAAAAAGGCAATATAACAGAAAAATGTATCTTTTACTAAAAAAATTATATGGGGTTATATGAAGGATATATTAAAATATTAATATTAATTATAAATATAAAAATATTTCCTACATCATGATATTTTATTTTTAATTTTTATAAATTATATAAATAAATTTAATTATGATGCAATGACGATGTTGTGATTGCTTCATTAATGAAGGATTCAAATAAATGATATTATAAATATTAAAATAAATTTAATTTGATTATTTTGATTATATACACGAATTTTATGGATTATATTAACATATTATCTTCAATTTAATTCCTTTTTTCAAAGGAATCAAGTTTTTATAACTAAGAAAAATCAGTTACTAAATAGTATCAAAATTGACATAAATTTGTTTTAAAAACAAATACTATTTCATTAAATTGTATAATAGTCCTAAAAATATAATATTTATCTAAATTAATTATGTAATGTTAAAAATTTCGTTAATTATCCACTAATGGTACGATTGTTTTTTTATAGTAATTATAGGTACCATGGAATATGAAAATATAAGAAGATATGGTAAGAGATTATATTTTTAACTAAGGGTTAAAGATAAAAGATAAGGTTAATTTTAGGATCTAAACACTTCTAAAACCTATTTATTGAAATTATTTCAAATCAAAATAATATTATATTTTAAATAAATTATTTTGGGTCCTTTGGAAACCGAGAATCAATTTATAATAAAATAATATTTCAAGACTTTCATAAAGTGCCCATCCTTCCTCTTGTAAAAGGGCATCACCTATACCCACTTACTCACACCTATCAAGACCCTTTTCTCATAAAAATTATTCTAAAATAATATCACAACATCCCTCTCTTCAACCTAAAATTCTTACCTTGGGAATAAATAAATTCAAGAAATCCTTTTGGCTTAAATCAAAATGAGTTAGTCGTTTTAGAGGCAGGGTCTTCTCTAGAGTTAATTTCCATTATTTTCCTTATTCTCTAACTTTGATCTTATTATTTTATGATTACATAACAACTAAATTATCCTCAATATACTAGGATTTTTTTATGATAAGTATTATAACTACACTTACACACACCTCCATCTAATGGATATGAACATATTGTTTCTGTGTATAGCGAACTACTACCTCACGAAACAATGATTGTTCAATTTTCTCCTACCACCTATATTGGTGGACATTATTTTGGAACTGTATTAATATATAATGTATATTATATTTATATTGTCCCCATTCTTTTGTATTTTTATTTACATCATACCTGTATGCTTTCCATAATGTGTAAATATGATAATTTCAGTTGAGGTAGTGCGGATTACCGCCCCCTCAAAGTGATATGACACATTATTGACATACATAGAACATATAAATGATGCAGTTAATGAAAATATGTAACATATATTACAGATTTATTATACGATTTTTATAAAATACATATATATTATTTATTTTTCATTCCTTTTATATGATAAATAAATGAAAGTAGCTCTCATGCGTATGTAAAACCTATCATCTCCATAAACGCTGAATTTTATTTATTATCTCCAAATGTTATAGACTATTTTAAATACATATATACTGGATATATATGATATTTAAATCATGAAAAAAAATTTGGTGGTGATTTACATTTGACCATGTGGACAATTTTCATCAAAACAAGTTCATTTTTGACTCAAGTACCAAGTATCGACAAAACATCAGATATGAACTCAAATAGTTAACTAATTGCTATAATATGGTAATAAGTGATATAAAATGAATAATAAACTTTAAAAAGGTTCTAAAGAAAGTATAAATTAACCTAATTTTATTATTCAGGAAATTAAAAAACGAACAGGACAAGTCGGACTCAAGGTAAGGGACTTCATCTCAATCTCCTTTCATTGAGGAATTTTTTTTTATATATGACCTTGTTTTAAATGATTTATAATAAACCCCTTTGAATTTTAATTTCATTCAAAGGGAATATTGTTTCTACGAATCATTTTACCAAATGAAAAAAAGGAATTTTTAATGTATACGGAGACAATGTCTTCTCTGTCGTCGTAACCGTTATTTGAAATTGGGCTTCCTCTATAAGCCTTAATGTCTTTTAAAATGAAAACAAATCCCTTATTCCTTTATTTGGGTATCATGGATTTGAAAATGGGTTTTCAAATAAAAATTTTATTTTAATATGGAAGTGTTTTTAATATGGGATTAGAATAGCCTTTCAAAACGGGGTTTTGTGATGAATGTGTTTTATTCATAAAATGGTACATGAACATTATATGAGATGGGTGAGCCTAATATAGCTTATATGAAGTGTTAAACCTCATTATATCTCATGGGTGATACCTAAACAGCTTGTATAAGTGGTTGAGCCCCATTATAGCGCACTGGTGAGCCCGATATAGCTTATATAAAGGGTAATCCCCATTATAGATCTCCAATTTGGAAGTCGACCATATGGTTATTCCAATTGGAAGATGTTTGAAAGGGATTTATGTATATGATTCTCTAAGTCACGTAAAGGATTTTTATTTTCATTATATCTGTTTTTGTGTTTTTCATTGAGAAAGAATTATGAGTGTTATTCATGTGAAAATGTATTGTTTCACCTGCTCAAAGAACATTGAAAGGGTAATCAGGTTTTAACTAGACTAATGGTTTTTTATTTATTTTTAGTCCCTTTACTGATATTCTTGTGCTCATCCCAATTTTTAAATATTTTCAAAGGATTTAAGGGATAATAGATTCAAGTATGGAGTCAAGGAAAATTTATGCTGAATAAACATGAAAAGAAACCATGTTTCTTTTTAAAAGTTTTATTGTTATGGAAGAAAAATATATTGTTGAAAGTGTCCATTTTGTATTTCTATGTTTTTTTTATGTAATAGTTATGGCCTAATTCTCTAAGTCTCTAAAACTAAAATGTTCCCCAATGTGAATTCTTTAATTAACTCGAGATTATGTAAAATTTAAGGTTGGGGACTTACAGTTGGTATCATAGGATGGTTTAGATAACTTTAGAGGCTAGGATGGTGTTGATTGCTTTCCTTAAGAGGATTTTACATTATGGTTAAGTTGAAATGATGTTGAATTTTAAGATTAACATATTTATTCATCAAAATTTTTCCTTTTCATAATGGTTTTCCATAAAGGAAATAAGAAATTTGTAGTGGGAAGGCATATAGAGGAAAACAACCTTTCAAATCAACATCATGAGGTTGTGAGAATTAGAACTGAATAGTTTGATGCAATGATGGAGCAGTTAACTCAGGATATAAATGGTAGTGGTATCCATGAATGAGATCATCTCGATCAACCATAGAAGAATATTTTATTAGTAGAATATCTTATAAGGAAATATACCCCATCATTCAAGGGATCATCTAACACAGTGGTAGTTGAAATATAGATCAATACCCTGGAGAAGATATTTAAAGTCATGGGATATTCAGAACATTAAAAGGTAAATCTTTCCATCTATCGTTTTGAAGGTGAATTTGATCGATGGTCGTCATTAGTTAAGAATACTAGAGAGAAAATTGATCTTGAGGCCTTGTAATGGGAATAATTTAAGGATGTTTTCCTTGAGAGATATTTCCCTAATATTGTTCGGCTTAGGATGAAGAAACAATTATTGGAATTAAATAAAAAGGATGATGATTTAGTTGACGCATATGAAGTGAACTTCACAATATTGGCCTAGTATGTTCCGGATTTTATTTGAGTAATTGATAGTAAAATTGATATATTTTAATCAGGATTGAAATTGGAGCTACGAAGAGCTTTGGACTCATAAGAATTTAAAAGTTATGAAAAAGTGGTTCATTGTGCTGATAAATTTGAAATGAAGTTTACTGACACTTATATTCTACAAGATGATAAGAGTAATAAATGGTCAAAGTACCAAGAAATGGAGAAGCGTCCAACTAATAATTCTGGAGGTAAGCCCAAAACTTTTTCCAAGTGTGGTAAAATACATTTTGGGGAATGTACTTCAGGATCTGGAAAGGGTTACCAGTGTGGTATGTTTTGTCACAAGGTTCGTGACTGCAAAGAAAAGGGTCATGAACAATAGAATAATTAGATAACAGATAACCAATCTTCAGTAAAATTGTTTAGCTACAATGAGTTGGGACATTATGAAAATAAGTGTATGAAGTTAATTTCCCTTGGAGGAAATTTTTATGATTAAAAACAAAAAGGTTTGGGAAAATCTTTTGCTGCTAATAAATTTGATGTTGAGACATCTGGTGAAGTGATGGAAGCTGCTGACAGACCGGTATTTTTTGAAGGATAACAATAAGTTCATAATTTTAGACACACCTTCTGAGGTTTTATATGATGTGATAATAATTTGTTAATTACCTTTTTGGGAGTTGTTTTTTGGGGTTAGGTTTATTTATGTTTTTAATGTGTATGTATGCCTTTACTTTTGGACCTCATTTTTAATATATTGATATACTTTATGGTTTGTGTGATCTTTTATACATAAGGTTATTCTTGGGGATGTAATTGATATTCTGGGAATATTATGAGGATGAAATTATGCTTATAAAATATAAATAAATCAGTTAATTATTTGTCCTTATGTTCTTCGTCACACTCAAAAATAAATTCCTCAACTTAATAAAAAGGGCCTTAAACCAACATTTTCTGTTTAATTTTCCTATTGGGGAATCAAATATTGTTTAACCCAACACAAGTTTATGATTTTCTAGTTGTTAACTTTATCCTAATAATTTTTCTATCACTCTCTATCAGAACATAATGGTTAGTTTTCTCTTCCATTTTCATATATTCCTACATGGATCCTAGTATTTGTTATCTCAGGTGACCTTTGCAATTCACTTACTTTTTTTTAAAGTGGTAGTTTTATTATCCCTTTTTCCAAAGTGGTATTTTTAATGATGTTATGGAGCCAAATATAAAAAATGTGAGGATAAAATTACCAAAAGGGGGGATTTATGTAACATCCTGAGATTTAATAAAGAAACACTACGTTCAATAGCATACATGATACGCTACATCGATCTTAAACGAACAACTAAATATTATTATTTAAATGTTATTATTATAACCTAGCCATTATAATGGTGGTAATAAATATAATCAACTAAATTAGGAAAATATGGTTTACAAATGTTTAAATAATGATTCATTGGTTACCAAATTTATTAGAAATGGAAATAAAAACCAATTGAATATAAAGGATCTATTTTTATGAAAACCTATTTAAAAAGAGGGTAAGTTTTTTATAAAATCATTTCACTCCTTATGGATTTTTATTTAATGAAAAACATATGTTATATATATATTAAATGTAATGTTTTAAATTTATCTTATATGTTTTCTAGATATGATATAAGAAAAAATTCATTTTTTCAGATAAAAGAAGTATTTTTCTAAAAATCCTGTTTTTCCTCCTTCTGATGGAGAACCCTTTTTAAATTTATTTTTTGACCCCTTTTATATGTTCTATTTGAAAAAAATAAACTTCTTATTTATAATTGAGACATAAAATTTTACTTCGGATCAATTTTTTATATTTTTTTGAAAACTAGCATGTTTTGATGAACAGTAAAAATACGCTAAATTTTAATTGAAAAAAACTTTTTCCATCAAGACAATTTATATGGTTAAATCATATTATTTAATGGTTTTAAATTATAAATGGAATTTATTTTTATCATTTAATGTAATTTTTTTATTTTAATTATTTTTACATTTTAATTGGATATAAACACTTTTTAATCTTTTGATAGTTTTTACTTCTTAAAAACATGCATTATGGTTTTGACAACGGGAATTAATTTTAAATTAATTACTAAAATTTCAGTATTTTGAATTTTTAAAAATTGGTGCCATATTTGGAATCATAATTTTTAAATTGTGTAAATAGGTACCTTTTATTTTTAGACATTATGAATAGTAACATCAGTAATTATTTTTATTTACCATGGTTAAAGGGTAAATCAGGTAAATAAGGGTAAAAATAATATTATAATAATATAAAACTACCCTAAAACGTTTCATAATCCTATTGGATGATATATTTTCGATCATGAGAATCCTTAGATCGAACTTTTGGCATTTGGGAGCCACTTGGGTGTGAAAATGGCATTTTATAATTTTTAATTTAAAGAAAAAGGAAATATAAAATAAACATGTATCTTTTACTAAAAAATTATATATGGTTATATGAGTGATATATTTGACTATAAATATTCATTAAAAATCTAAAAAAATTTCCTACATCATGATATTTTATTTATAATTTTTATACATTAAATAAATAAATTTAGTTATGACACAAGGATGATGCAGTGATTGATTATTTAGTAAAGGATTCAAATAAATAATATTATAAATATTGAAATAAATGTAATTTGATTATTTTGATTCCATACACAAATTTTTTGGATGATATTGACATATTATATTTTATTTTATCTCTTTGTTTCAAAGGAATCTAGTTGTTATGACTTTAACAAAAATCAATTACTAAATAGTACCAAAATTGACATAAATGTGTTTTTAAAACAAATACCATTTTACTAAATGATATAATAGTTCTAAAAATCGAATATTCAGCCAAATTAATTATATAATATTAAATATGTAATTAAAAATCCACTTATGGTACCCTTGGTAATTTATAGTAACTATATTTACCATATATTATGAAAATATTAGAAGACATGGTACGAGTTAATGTTTTGGACTAAGGGTTAAAGCTAAAAGATAAGGTTAATTTTTTGACCAAAGCATTTATAAAAACTATTGGTTGAGAGGATGTCAACCCAAAATCATATTATAATTGAAATAAATGAGTTTGAGACATTTGAAATCCAAAATAAATTTACAATAGAATAATTTTTCAAGACATTCCTAAAGTTCCCCTCCTCTCTCTTATAAAAGGACACCATCTCTACCAACTTACTCACAACTTTCAAGCCCCTTTTCTCATCTAAATTATACTCAAATAATCTCCTGAAATCCCTACCTTCCTCTTATATTCCATTCCTTGGGAATAAGGTAATTAAATAAATCCTTTTGGCTTAAATCAAAATGAGTTACCCATTTTAGATGTAGTGTCTTCTCTAAAGTTCTTCCTTCTTCACTGCCTATGATCTTATTATTTTATGATTACATAAAAAATCCAGTATCCTAAATATACTAGGATATTTTTATTATGATTATTAGAACTACACTTACACACACTTTTATCTAATGGATACAAACATACGGTTTCTGTGTACGGTGAACTACTACCTCACGTAACGATGATTGTTCAATTTTATCCTACCACCACTAATGTTGGACATTCTTATGGAACTATATTTATATATAATATATATTATATTTTTACTATATTTATTCTTATGTATTCTCATTTATAGTATACTTTTATGATTTCCATAATCTATAAATACGATAATTTCATTTGAGGAAGTGCGGACTACCGCCCCCTCAAAGTGATATGACACGTTCATGCCGCACATGGAACATATAAAGGATGAATTTATTGAAATTATGTAACATATATAACATATATATTATACTATAATTATAACATACTTATGTATCATTTAGTTTTTATTCCTGTAATGTGACAAATAAATGAAAGTAGCCTTCATGCATACATACGACCTATTGTCTCCATGAATGGTTCATTTCATTTATTTTATACAAATTTTATGGAATATTTTAAATATATATATATATATATATATACTAGATATATATGATATTTAAATCACGAATAATACTCTTGTAATTATGGTATTTTTACCACATAGAAAATTTACATCAAAACAAGTTTATTTTTTACTCAACTACCAAGCATCAACAAAACATCTAATATAAACTCAAATAATTAAATAAATTATATAACATGGTAATAAGTGATAAAAAATAAATAATAACCTTTAAAAGGGTTCTAAAGCAAGTAAAATTTAACTATGTTTTTTATTCATGAAATTAAATAATGAACGGGACAAGTCGGACTCAATGTAAGGGACTTCATCTCAATCACCTTTAATTGAGGCATATTTTGATTTATATACAACCTTGTTATATACGCTGTATAATAAACCCCATTAACTTTTAATTTAATTAAAAGTTAATATTTTTTATAAGAAGCATTTTAATAAACAACAAAAAATATTTTTTTAATGTATACGGTGGCAACGACTTCTCTACTGTCGTAACCATTATTTGATATTTGGAATCCTCTATAAGACATAATGTCTTTTAAAATGAAAAAAGAAATCCATTTATCCTTTATTTAGGTTTCTTGGTATTGAAAATGGGTTTTTAAATTAAAATGGTATTTTTATACATAAATTTTTTTCATATGGGATTAGAATACTCTTTCAAAAGGGGTTTTTGCAATGAATGTGTTTTATTCATAAAATATTACATGAACATTATATGAGACTGGTGAGTCCGATATAGCTTATGAGAAGGGTTGATCCCCATTATAGCTCACGGGTGAGCCTGAAACCTCTTATATGAAGAGTTTATCCCCATTATAGCTCGGGGTTGAGCTTAATATAGCTTATACAAAGGGTATTCCCCATTATAGATCCCCAATTTGGATGTTGACCACATGGTTATTCCAATTGGAAGATGTTTGAAAGGGTTTTATGTATATGATTCTCTAAGTCACCTAAAGAAGTTTTATTTTCTGGCTATTTGTTTTAGTATTTTTCGTTGAACAAAAATTATGAGTGTTATTCATGTGAATTTTTTTTTCACCCGCTCAAAGAACATTGAACGGGTTATCAGCTTTTAACAGGACTAATGGGTTTTTTTCTCTCTTTTTTATATCCCTTACTAAGCTGTTTTTTCTCATCCCAAGTTTTAAATGTTTTCAAAGGATTTAAGGTATAATAGAGTCAAGGATATATTCAAAAAAATTATGATCAATAAACATGAAAATAAACCATATTTATTTTTGATTATTTTATTGTTATGGAAGAAATAGATACTTTTGGAAGTTTCCACTTTGTATTTATATATTTTTGTTATGTAATTGTTCTGGCCTAATTCTCTAAATATCTAAAACAGAAAAGATCCTCAATGTGAATTCTTGACTTAACACAGGATAATGTAACATTTAAGGTTGGGTCCTTATATGAAAAATCCTAGAAATTACCTTCATAGGTAAAAAATAAAATCAATAATATATTCACCATAAACATAGATTCAACATAATAAATACCTATCATTACTACTTGACACTTTTACTATGTTTTTAATATGGAATGTAATGTTCATAACATATCACATACTAATTATCTTGTAGTGTGTCAATCCAAATAAATTTGGCATATTTAAGAGAAATTAAACATTTAATATATATGATGTGTATAGATTTAATGGTTGTATTAAATATGGTTTAAGTGATAACCATTCATGGTATGTAGATATTAATTTATATAGTAATAAATTTTTCATTTAATATACAATAAATTGGTTACACAGCATGTACACTAGTTTCTTGTTGTGAAGTTCAATTTAATTTCATAATTAGTTTTTTCTTCCATATAATTAATTCCCGTGATTATAGACTAGAAGGTTTGTAATCTGCATGAATGTGTATATGTTACACAACATATACAACTAGTAACACACTATGTAATGACTTCTGAAATTCATTCCTAGGGACTCATTGTTTATGTTGTCAATGGATATTAAAATGGTACATAACATTTACACCAACTATAAGACTTGTGGCCTCTATATTTAATGGTCATTGGACCCATGCATCCTAGAACAAATACATTATGTTTCTTTAAACACATACTTTCAATGAATTTCATTGTGAACCTGTGTATACTATAGGGTGTGTACACCAACGACATGCTATGAAATTTGAAAAACCATTTACTAGTTTTCTTAGATAACACATGGAATAATAAATACAACCTATGTTGATTCCATTAGGTGAGAAATGTATCCTATAGACTATCTAAATTTTAAGAACATTGGTACACAATGTGTAGTTTTCTATTACATGTTGTGTGACCATATCAACCATCCATAAAACTCAACACCTCCCGATGGAAACTCCATATGTTCTATATTTTTTATTAACCAATTTAAGATCATATAAAACTAGAAACAAAGTGTAACATTTATTTTAGGATAATGAAAAAATTAAAATTGAAATGATTATAACATCAAATATGTAAAATGATCAATCAAGAATAAATAAGTATAAATTTAATTTGACCACTCTGATACCACTTGAATATTATGAATGAAATTGAAGTGCCTATTGGTCCTATGGATAAAACAAATTTTATTGGAATCAATGAGTTATTAACATTATACATGATGGAAATGGTCATGACTGGAGAATAATCTCAATGAAATTGACATATATAGAAAAATCATTGAGAGGGGATCTTTTACATTTAAATTTATATTTTTTTAATTGAAAATAATTACATAAATCTTAGGAATTATTTCTTTAAATAATTTATTTATCATTTAACCTCGTATGAGGTTTTTTGTCTTTTCACATAGAGGACACAAAATAGATACCCTCTAATGGTAATCCAAATGTGCTCCTTTTTTCTTAGAACATCATCGTCAAAACATTGGGTGCTAGCATAGAGACACCAATCATATTATGTCATTTTCCTTGATTGGAATACTATACTTTGATTGTGAAGGATTATTCTTCTCACTCTTTCTTGAGAGGGAGGTTGAGGTGGTGGTGGTGGAATTCTCTTAGGATTATGAGAAAATATCAAGATCATTATTCACTGGAGATAATTCTCTTTAGAGAACAATCATTATGCACACCAATAACTAGTTATCCCTAAAAATGATATTTCTTTAGAATATATGGATCTAGGGTTATAATATATATAATTGAACACAAGTACCATATCTAATATTATATTCTAAATACACCCCATTCTAATAATAATAAAATTATTGTTACATGGAATGTAAAGACAAAAACATTATTAAACCATTATTTAATTATTTAAATATATATATATATATAATGATATTAAACCCACATATCATTCTCATCATGAGACTCTACTTGGTCCATCCACCTTCCTTGTTATTTATTAAACGTCAGATCATTAATATTTTCTGTTAGATAAATAAATATTATATTTAGGGTCTTGATAGTAAATAATTATTTTAATATTCAAATAACTAAATAAATTTTTATTTGATTAAAAATATTATTTATTACCTTGAAAATAAATATCTTTTATTAATAAATACTAATAAATATTATTTATTAGCGAGAATAATATTTTTTGAGTTTTTAAATGTTAATAATATTTAACTGAGATCATATGAAGTAATAAGTATATTATCCTCTAGGATTCTTCCTCAATGGAATTAGGAGATCATAAATAAAGTACAATATCACCATCTAACAACACATAATTGTGCCTAAGAGGAACAAGATAATGTCCCAACATTGAAAAATAGGTATGAATGCTCACTGTGTAGTATAATCCCTTTTTCAGGATAACATATCAAGCATGTTACATACCCATATCATCAATCTATATGCTTGATATTTCATTCTTTTACTATCTAAAATGAACCCTTCAATAAACCATGTCCATGGATTTTATGTCAACAATTTCAATCCAATAAAAGGGTCAAGATATAACATTTCATTATTATGGAAAGTAAAAATCCTCTCTCAACTTATTAAATAATAAAATATCACTCGTGACACACCCAGCATACCCAGATTAATCATTAACATATGTTTTCTTATTTTATAACAATGAATCTAAGTACATGACTCGTGATATGAATTAATAATAATAATAAAGTTTAAATACCATTTCACATGCTCACAGATAGAAATATCCAATAAAACATGACATGTGTGCTTTGTATAATAATTTAATCCCTCACAATATCTAGTTTCAGAGATTACCTATTGTGAACCCATTTACTAGAGCCTTATCTCATCAGAATTATAAATATCATGTGATATCTTTTGGCCTTAATTTCAATAGCGGTTGTCTCTAGTGCAAGGGGGTCTATTGGAGTTATTTCACTAGAACTAACTAATTAATTTTTTTAATTATTTATATATTCATGGTTTTGAATATTATTAAATATCATATCACATGGTATTTATTCTTCTCTGTTACATTAATATGATTATTTCCTTAGAGTATCAATCACCCTGAAAGGTCAAAGAAAATATCTACTATAATGAGAACCTTAAAGTTCTGTGATAATATTTTTAAATATATGTTCTATGGATAGATGAATTTTATCTGATGGTACATAGATATAAAACTATCAGTTATTGGAGATCATAATACATTGAGACTTTTTCTTATGAAGTTCAAACATAGTAGTCTCCAAGATAGTATGTTAGGATAATATACACACACATAGGTATTCCACATATTGTATATGTCATTGAATATTCCAATATGTGGATGTGTGTATTATTTATTAGACTTGATATTTTTATTAGTGCATATCATGAGTAATATACTTAGATATATTGAATAAAATGTGATGAAAAATTCTTCCAAGGAGGTTGGATATATTGAGTGCATCGTGAGCGATATGTCATTAGTAAATAAGTCAACAAATGATGTATTCATTTTGATTGGATGGGTGTAGATATCTCACTCTCTTTTATTGGAAGGGAACTATCTAATTATGTCCATGTACATAGAAGTTTTATCAATTGGTACATTTTAGGAAATTCAAAGACTTATATATCAAGCATATTTTTTGATGACACAAGTGATGTAACCTACTTGATGAGATATCAGAAAAATGGATTATATTACACAGTGAACATCTATTATAGGTAACTATTATTATGAAATTAACATCTTTCTCTATGGGTTCCCTGATCTGTTATTAGACATTGATCTTATACATTAGTATATTTCTTCTAATTCCACTAAGAATAGTCTTAGAGGATCACACACTGAGTTTATCTAGAACCTTAGTTAAGTTTTATTTGAGTTTAATATTAGAATAAATATTATTCTCATGTTTCAAGGAATAATAATTATTTAGGTTATTTTGATCACTTAGATTAAGTCACCAGTTATTTGAATGAATATATAAGAGAATTGAATATTATATATTTATTTATGAAGTATGTGGATATAATATTTATTATTTATTGAATGAATAATGTAGTGGTATTTATTTATTTAAATAAGTAGTCATTATTGGAGGTTTGATAAATTCCCGGGATGATTGATGGAAAAAGTTAAGGTTCTAGTGGTAATGTTATATTTAATATCATTTAAAAACAGTTAATTTATTTATTTAATAAATGATATTAAAATAATCCATGATTTTTTTGTGGATGTCAAAGAAATGTTATTATTGATATGATTTAATGTGGGTTTCTCTTAGAATTTATGGAATGTTAATGGGCTTTATACAGTAACATAATATCAAACCTAAATATTTAAACATGGTTATTTCATTTCTAGGTTGAGATGATTTTAAAAAAAATCTCTAGATAATAATCTCAATCCTTGAGAGAAATTTCTCTATAATGATCTCAATAATGTAGATCATCAATCAGTATCCTCCCTCTTAATTCCTAAAGAGAACTAGAATAATACTTCAACTCTATAAGTGATTCATATTGTGGTTAAGGGTGAAGGATGTAAGTAGTTAGAATTATTCATGCTAGTACTCATTGATTCTTTGATGATGTTTCAAGATTTTTGGAGCACATGTGGATACCACTAAAAGAATTATACACTTGGATCCTTTAATGAAAATATGATACAAAAAGAGTGATAAACTGACTCAATAATGAAGAAAGAATAGAAAGAAAAGGTAATTCTTATTTGCATAATTTAAATATAACTATATGTGAAAAGATATTCTCTTTGAAACTTTCAAGTTTGTTATCTTTAAATTATAATGAATTATTCTAAAATCCTGAAAAAATCATAATTGGGTATTATCCCAAAGCACTTCCATTGTTCCATAAAACCTTTAGTTCATAATCAAAAGCACTATTCTTGGATAGATTTTATGGTCTTTATGCTCATATTTTTTTTTCTCTTATAATTTCTCTTTGTTGGTCGTAGTGGATACTCAAGAGGGGGGTGAATTGAGTTCCAATTAAAAATTTCTGTTTAAAAGATTTATATTGAAATCCCCGAATTTAAATAACAAGATGAACTGTAGTGAATTTTCAATACTGTAAAGGTTAAGTTAGGTTCTCAAGAGATTGATTAGTTCTCAGTTAATCTAATATGAATATTAGATTAGCTTTTAAAATAACCTACTAGTTTACAATAAATACAAACACTTGCAAGTTTAACTATCAGAGTAACTTTAAAATAGATTTATATTTAAATTACTTAGAAGAAGAATATTCAAAATAGTTTTAACTAAAATAAACATGCACAGAAGTTTTAACCAAGAGGTTTAGTATCAAGCTGAGACTTAGTCCTCTCAAATAGTTTATATAAAACTATGATCCAAACCCTGTATCAAGGTTTATAACAGTAATCAGACTATCCAGGTCCTCAGACCTATACCACAGTTCTACGTGGGAAAGCAATAATAACAACAGCTCACAGGCTCTCCAGGTCCCCATACCTCTACCACTATCCACAGTAGGATACAACAGTGTAAATAATAGATTGAGTGAGGATTTAGAAATCCTCCAGTTCAGCTAAGGAGTCAGTGAGTGTTCAAACAGGTAGAATCACACACCACACGTAATATAATGAAAAGGATGATCATAGTTGAGAAAGAATATAGAGATGAGTTCAGAATGCTCTCGTGTGATGTCAATCCAGTTCTATAGTCCATTGGATTGAAGCAGATGAAGCTTTGAGTTCGTCTTTGGAAGTTTTGTGGAAAATAGAGTTTCGCGATTCGACTTGTGTTCTCTGTGAGGTTCAATCGAGTGAAGATCTTCTTTAGGCTTCAAATATGATTTGTTTGTTCATCCGTGTCAATTTTCATGCAGTGTGCCTTTATTATGAAACTTCCTCCAAGTATGTTCTTCGTTCTTGTCCTCACTGCCTTCTTTTTTGTTTCTGTATCGTGATTTTTTTTATTCTTGGTCACACTTCGCTTTTAACTTGGAATTCACATATTGGATCAGATAGGTTGCATGTGTTTTATACCCCGTACCTCGTATTGTCTGATGATATGTCTACAATGAAATATTAATTATGTTAGTGCATTAAAGTCATCAAATATGACCGTTAGAAATTAAACTGAAAAATGACAGAATAGTTTAAGAAATTGTGTCACAGTAAGTCATGGAAATGGTGTCTCCTTCACAGGGTGTCTAGGATGATCATGGTGTCTGAGTGTCACGGTGTCTTGTTTAAAGTGTGTCAGGGTCACGGTGTCTTCTTCACAGTGTCTACGTTATGGTGTCTTGTTCACGGTGTCTAGATTATAGTGTCTTGTTCACGGTGTCTGGCTTCAGGGTGTCTGGATTCATGGTGCCAGAGATACGTAGCCAGTGGAAGACCCACGGTGTCATAGAATTTTTAAAGTAACTATCTACAGACTTAAATAAAGATAATAATATAAAGGATTAGACTTAATTTTTTGTCAAAGAAAGTAATCTAAGAGTTAATTAAATATATTATAAAGTAAGTAAACTGAATATTGATCAATTAAGATTTTGCATGGCACTTCTTAAAGTATGAGAAAACATTAGACATAAATACACATGATCTAGATTAAATAAGAGTTGGAAACATGAATACATGATTAAATAAGATTCGTGATCATTAAAACATGATTAAAACATGAGGAGTCCAACAATATCCCCCTTTTTTATGATCAAAAATCATATATAGTTAATGAGTATATAGGATTCAATTATAAAGATAAATTTCTAACATAATATATAGAAATTTCTCCCCCTTTTGGGATTATCAAAAAGATGAACTAAGAAAGGGAAAAAATTTCCATAGTCCATTAATAGAAAATAAGGGATAGTACACAACAAGATCAATAAAAAAACAATAGCATCCCTATCAAAAAGAGTAAATGATGTTCTTCTTTAAGGGATATCCTTCTCTTTTACTTTTGCAGTAGCAGAAGAGGAAGCCATAGGTTCAGTGGTAGAGGTAGAAGAAGGCAGAGATGTGGTTGATAAAGAGGGTAAAGGAAGGAATTAAAATATAGAGGGAGACAAGGTAGGAGCAGTAGAAGATCTAGGTAGTTTCTCATCAAGAATCACAAGCCTGATCTAACTGAGTGCTTGGCCGACAGGCATGGTGGTTGAGGCTAGTGCAAAGGTGAAGGTAGGAAACCCAGGTTTGAGAGGTGCATCCACTGGAGCAACAATGGTTGTACTCTGAACATGAAGATAGGGCCGGAGGAGTTTGATGAAATATATAATGATCTCTCCACCATACTTCATGGATTTCTCAAAATCTGCCTTGTTCTCCATAAACTTGTCCAAAAAACGAGTAAACTCTGTGAGTTTCTGAACTTGGTTCTTGAAATCTTGAGTCACAGGAGGAATCGACATATTTTCTACAAGGTACTTGAAAATATTTGTCATATCGGTCTTGGAGAAAATCTTGTTGAAGTGGAAATCCACTTTCTTGGCAATCTCTTGTTGAGAATAATTAGCCATCTTGGTGTGGATTTATACTAAGTAAAGAACTCTATCACTGTTTTTGACTACTTCAGATAAAGAATCCGCATTAAAGCCACTGAAGACATTCTGAAGCTCTTCTTTAATTACAGATCTGAGCAAATCACTATCCAAGAAAGGTGTAGAGGATTGATTAGATGCTTTCATAGCTATAATTAGGAATTTTAGTTGATTCAACGCCATTTGAAGACATCATGTGAACTCATGAGGTAGTTTATTGAGGTTGGAAAGAAGATCTTTCATTTCCTTCACAATTTTCTTGTTCCTTTCAGGAATCATTTCATCTAAGGATGAAAGATAAGGTTGATTCTGAGACACACCAACTTATGGGATTTGAGGAGTAGCGGATTCTATAAGAGGAGCAACAGATTTAGATCTTGAATTCATCTCTCTCTGCATGACTTCAAACATACTTCTTAGGGACTTAACTTCATAACTGAGTAGTCTATTTTAAACTCTTACCTCTTGAATCTCATGGAGCATATTAGGTTGTATTTTCCAAATAATCTTCTCCAATAATAGTGAGGAATCTCTCTCACTTAAATTAATCATAAGAAGAGGTTGGTTATTCATGAGTTCCTTAACTCCAGATAATAGAGTATATTCAAATTTATTCAGATCATCTTTACTCACAAAGGATAGTTGTTCAGCTAAGGGTTCAGGAGTAGGAACTGGTATAGGTTCAGGTTTAGGTTCTTTCTCAGGTGTAAAGTTTGTGGTCGATTTCAACTGAAATAGGGAGGAAATATAAAGCATAGTTGTTGTAACATGTTTAGCCTCATTTACATCATAGAAACTAGGAAATTTGAACTAAATGTCTATAGGACTTGACTTAGTTGGGTGTGAGGCTTCAACAAATTCAAGATTTGGGGTTTTCTCCCCCTCAATAGGTGCCTCCTTCTCAGGACAGAGAGTCTCATGAGCTTGGTCTAAATCCATAGACTCAACTCTACGTTCCTCACTCATTTCATATCTAGCCAACTGAAAAGATAGCTCCATATGTTCTTCAGCAAAAGGCATGATTTTGAGAACAGATTGTTCCACAGGGAGTTCTTCAAGATTGGCCTCTTGCAGAATAGGTAACTCTTCCACTATAGGATCTTCTATTGTAGTCTCTTACATTGTAGGCTATTCCATTGTAAGCTCTTTCATTTTAGGATCTTCTAAGGCATGCTTTTATGAGTCTTTGGAAACTGATTTCGTTACAGCCTCGGGTTGAGTTTCCAAAAAAACAGCTTCTTTAGGAGCAGGAACTTTTTCTTCAAGAACTTCATGAGAAATAGTAGTTCTATCTTCCTCAACAACAATAGCCTCCTTGGGTGGCACTACAGCCTCTTCTTCATAATACTTGATAAGCTCATCTATCTCCAAACTAGGATCAAAAATGTCTTTCTTCTTTGAGGGATAATCCATAGGATTGAATTTCTCATAAACATTATCATCGTCTTCCACCCATTCCATTTTCCAAATATTTCAGTTTATCTTCATTCTCTTGATGGTAGCTTTTGAGAGACAGTACACATAGTCCATAATCACTTCCTCATTAGGTCCAACCACACCTTTTTCAAGAATCATGGATGATATAAGGTGAGAGTAGAACATAGTGGTGGACTTGGATGTGACTTTGATGAAATCACATATGTGGTGTATTATATACTTGAATAGGTTGATATTATGTCCATTTTTCATGAGGTGAATAAAAAACACATCTTGATATTTAAACACAACAAAATCAACATTTATTGGACTTACCAAATTCTGTACAAACTTAAACAGAAGCCTTGTTTCTCTATCTAATTCAATAGCGATGGCTTTTCTCTTGGTTCCATTTCTAGTTAGGGTTTTCATATCATCTTCTAAATTGAAGAAATATGTTGATGGTGGAGGTGCTCTTTGATAATCATCACAAATACCCTCATGAGGTATCCTAAGGCATGCATCCCATAACCTGAAGGAGAAATAACATCTCTGGCCATTGACCCAGCTCCTTACAACAAAATATTCACCAGAATCAGATGAGAACTGAAGTTACTAGTAAAATGAAGCCACTAACCTAGGATAGATGGGTCTATCCTCCTTCAAGAACCATTCCAACCAACCTTGTTGTTCTAACACTTTCATTACCAGTGACTTACTAGACAGAAGCCACTTTGGTCAAATTTCTTTCTCAGGTACAACTCTACGATTTACCAGATTTGTATTTAAAGGCCCTTAAGGTGTCAGCTTAGGTGCAATCTTCTTCTTCTTTGAGTTGCGCTTCTCAGGTATCGATGATGATGGATGCTTCATCCTTGGCATTCACTAATGTTTCGAGTGAGAGAAAGGTTTCAAGGATGAAGAAGGGTTCGAAGAGAGTAGGTAGAAGAATCCTCAAGTGAAGAATCGAGTGATACTTGCTTTGTTTTATCATTTAGGAATACCAAACGTCGCTAAAATAAAAATGCGGGAAAATAAATGAGGTGAAATAAAAATTACCACGATACAGGTTAAAAAAAGATAAAAAGGATTATTATGGAGAGACTGTGACTGTTCATTACAGTGAGACAGTGAGTGAGTTTCACGGTGAAACCATGATTGAGCTTTTCAGTGCGCGTTATGTTGAGACAGTAAACGTTAGAGCATAAGTACAAAATTCTAATGGTGAGACCTTAACATAAAACTTTACGGTGATACAGTAAACATGAGAGATAGTAACTGAGAAACATTAATCATGAAACATTAAAGTATAACATAGTAAGATATCACACAGTAAGACCTGAAATAGTAACAAGTAAGGTCTCTATTTGAGATTTATCATGCCTAGTTCATGTATGATGTAGTCTATTCTCTCAGAATTTAATGGTTTGGTGAATATATCATCAAGATGATATTAAGTACCAATGAATTCCAAAGTGATATCAACTTTTTTGATAATGATCTCTCAAAAAGTGATGTCTTACATCAATATGCTTTGTCCTAGAATGTGAAACAGAATTCTTTGAGATATTAATAGCACTTTTGTTGTCACAATTTATAGGTACAAGTCCGAATTGGTATCCATAATCTAGTAATGTGTGTTTCATCCACAAAATTTGTGCACAACAACTGCTAGCAGTTATGTTTTTAGATTCTACAGTAGATAATGAAACAGTATTTTGTTTCCTACTACACCATGATAATAGTTAATTTCCAAAAAGGTGACATGTTCCAGATGTTCTTTTTCTATCTAACTTACAGGCACCAAAGTTAGTATCAGAATAACTAAATAACTCAATGTTTTGTCCTTTAGGATAATATAGTCCAAGATTGGGTGTTTTCTTGAGGTATTTAAAAATTCTCTTTACAGCATTTAAATGAGATTCCTTTGGGTTTGCTTGAAAACAAGCACACATACACACACTAAAAATAATTTTAGGATGACTAGTAGTTAAGTAAATTAGACTTCTTATCATTCCTCTATAAGTGGTTTGATCAATAGATTTTCCATCTTTATCAAGATCTAACTTACAAGTGGTGCTCATGGGAGTGTCACTACTTTTTGTGCTATCCAATCCAAAACGTTTTTGAAGATCCTTTGTATATTTACTTTGATTTAAAATAATACCATTTTCATTTGGAAAAACTTGAAATCCAAGATAATATTTGAGTTCTCCCATTAAACTCATTTCAAATTTGTTTTGCATCATTTTAGAAAAATCAACACATAAAGAATTTTTCAAAGATCCAAAAATAATGTCATCTATATAAATTTGAAAAACTAAAACATCATTAGAAATTTTTTTATAAAAAGAGTAGGATCAGCTATTCCTTTTGTAAATCCATTAGAAATAAGAAAACCACTTAATTTTTCATACCAAGATCTTGGAGCTTGCTTTAAACCATATAAATATTTTTATAGTTTAAAAATATGATTTGGAAAATGTGGGTTTGTAAATCCAGGGGGTTGTTCAACAAAAACATCCTTAGCTATATATCCATTTTAGAATGCACTCTTAACATCCATTTGATATAGTTTGAAATTTAGATGTGCAGCATAGGAAAGCAAGATTCTGATAGCTTTAAGTCCGGATACCGTTGCAAAGGTCTCTTCATAATAAATTCCTTCCTCTTGACTATAGCCTTGTGCAACATGTCTAGCCTTGTTTCTAACTATGTTACCAGCTTAATCAACTTTATTCCTAATAACCCATTTAGTTCCTATGGTTAAAGTGTCCTTAGGTCTGTCTACTAATTCCCAGACTTTATTTCTTTCAAATTGATTTAATTCTTCCTGCATAGTCACACCCAAAATTCATCATTGATTGCATCATTGATATTTTTAGGTTCAAGATGTGAAAGAAAAGCTTGATGTTCAACCTGATTTCTTAGAGGATCTCTAGTTTGTGTCCCTATATCTAAATCTCCTACTACAGCATCTAAAGGATTGTTTCTAAGAGTCCTAGTTGGTCTAAAAAAGATATGGCTAGAGATTTCAGGTTCATTTACATGTTCGGGTTCAATAGTAGCAGATTCTGGAACATTTCTAGAGCTGGTTGTCTTAACAACAGGTTCACTATTTTTTTCTTAGAGTCTAGAATGGACATATCTTCTTCAATATTTTCAAGAGGGGTCATAGCTTCATGTGGATCAGTTTCATCAAATTTGATGTGCATAGATTCTTCCACACTTTTGGTTCTCTTATTGAATACTCTATATGATTTACATGATATTGAGTAACCTAGGAAAATTCCTTCATCACTTTTTCAAGAAAATTTTTCAAGATTATCTTTAGTATTAAGGATAAATATTTTGCACCCAAAAACTCTAAAGTATCTAACATTAGGCATCCTATTGTTCCAAAGTTCATACGGGGTCTTTTCAAGAATTGGTCTAATCAAGACTCTGTTGATAACGTAACAAGTTTTATTAACAGCTTCAACCCAAAAGTAATTTAGTAAATCATATTCATTAAACATTGTCCTAGAAATCTCTTGAAGAGTCTTATTTCTTCTTTCTACTACACCATTATATTGAGGTGTTCTAGGAGAAGAGAATTTGTGACTAGAGTCATTATGTGATCAATAAGATTCAAACTCTTGATTCTCAAAATCATGACCATGATCACTTCTCAAGGTCCTGATCCTAATTCCACTAAGGTTTTATACAAACTTGGAATATTTAATAAATTAAGAACTCGCCTCACTTTTGGGAGCTAGAAAATATACCCAAGTATATCTAGAAAAGTTATTTACAAGAACATATACATAGTGCTTCCCATTTAAACTAAAAACTCTAGAGGGTCCAAATAAATCCATGTGAACAAACTTGAGAGGTTGAGAAGTCGAAACTCATTTCTAAGATTTAAAAGAAACTTTATGTTGCTTTCCCTTTTGATAGGGATTACAAACTTTGTCAGCTGGGAATTCAAGTTTATGTAGGTCTCTAACTAAGTTTTTCCTGGTCAGTTTTCTAAGTAAATGTATATTGCAGTTCCCTAATCTTCTATGCCAAAGACAATATTCTTTGTGAAAGGCATTTAATCAAGTAATATTTTTTTAGCTAAAGAATTCAAATCCACAACATAAACATTTTCATTTCTCAGTGTAGTAAATACCAGAGCATTTTTAGAATAAAACACAATGAAAGCATCATTTTCAAATTTAACATTGAAACCATCATCACACAATTGAGAAATTATTAATAGATTATACTTTAGTCCATCAATAAATAAAACTTTAGATATTAAGATTGAATCCGTGTTACCAATCTGGGCCAAGACGATGATCTTTTCTTTTGAGTTATCACCAAAGGTGACATATCCTCCATCAACTTAGATTAAGCTTTGGAAGCAGGAAAATTCTCATGTCATGTGTTTTGAACATTGACTATCCAAATACCATGTCTTCCTATAGGAACTTTTTAAGTAGGTTGTCTACAACACAATTTTAGATAGAAAATGATTTTGGTACCCAGATTTTCTTGGGTCCAGACAGGTTAGTAAGCAGAACTTTTGGTACCCCGATTTGTTTAATGGGTTTCATATAATCAATAGTTTTAACACATTTTGAAAGATAAATTTTTTTGATCTATAGCTATGTGAGTAGCTGGTTGAGACATAAGAATTTTTAGAACTAGAACTAGCAGTATATTGTCCAGATTTATGAATAAATATATTTGTTGTAATCTGTCATTTCCCAATGAGATCATTGTATTAACTATCTCATTGAACCTGAGATACATATCAGAAATAGATTCATTACATTTCATTTTAAAGTTATCATACTTAATTGTGTATTTATTTAGTCTCATTTCTTTAATATTGGTTGTTCCCTAATGGGAAATAGTTAAAGTATCCCATATTTCATAAGCAGTCTTACAAGCAGATATTCGGTTAAATTTGTCATCTCCTAAAGCACAATACGGTGCATTCATTTCTTTAAAATTATTATTGTAAGAAGATTTAGTAGGTTCATCCCAAGTAGTTCTAACAGTTTCTAGAATCTTATACTGAGTCTCTATAGTAGTCCAAATGTCAAATCCCATAATTTCTAAATGAATTTTCATTTTGATTTTCCATTGGGCATAATTTACACCATTAAAGAAGGGTGGCCTATTGGTAGCTACCTGTTCTAACGTATTATCCATAATAATATTTTAGAAAATATATTTAAAGAGATAAAATTTAGAAATAAGAGAAATTTTGAGATCTTTAAGATACAACTAAAATCACAGTTGAAAACTTTTCACAAACAGAGTGTTTTGAAAACCTTTTAACAAACCTCTGATACCAAGTGTGGGTCGGAGTGGATACTCAAGAGGGGGGTGAATTGAGTTCCAATTAAAAATTTCTGTTTAAAAGATTTATATTGAAATCCCCCAATTTAAATAACAAGCAAAACTGTAGAGAATTTGAAATACAGTAAAGGTTCAGTTAGGTTCTTAAGAGATTGATTAGTTCTCAGTTAATTTAATATGTAGATTAGATTAGATTTTGAAACTAAACTTTTAGTTTACATTAAATACAAACACATTATAGTTTAACTATCAAAGTAACTTTAAAATAGATTTATATTTAAAGTAATTAGTAGTAGAATATTCAAAATATTTTTAACTAAAATAAAAATGCACAATAGTTTTAACCAAGAGGTTCAGTCTCATGATGAAACTTAATCCTCTCAAAAAGTTTATATAAAACTTTTATCCACACCCTGGATTGGGGTTTACAATAGTACTCAGACTGTCGAGTTCCTCGGACCTCTACCACAGTTCTACGTGGTAAAGCAATAATAACAACAGCTCACATGCTTTCTAGGTTCTCAAACCTCTACCACTATCCACAGTGGGATACAAGAGTGTAAAGAAAGGATTTAGTGAGGATTTAAAAATCCTCCAATTCAGCTTAGGATTCAGTGAGTGTTCAAACAGAGAGAAGCACACACTGCTTATAATTTAATGAAAAGGATGATCATCGTTGAGAAAGAATATATAGATGAGTATAGAATACTCTTTTGTGATGTCAATGCAGTTCTAGACTCATTTGGATTGAAGAAGATGAAGCTTTGAGTCCTTCTCTGGAAGTTGTGTGGAAACAGAGTGTCATGATTCTGCTTGTGTTCTCTGTGAGGTTCGGTTGAGTGAAGATGTTCTTTAGGCTCCAAATATTCTTTGTTTGTTCAATCATGTCAAGTTTCATGCAGTGTGCCTTTCTTCTAAAACTTCCTCCCAGTATGTTCTTTGTTCTTGTCCTCACTGCCTTCTTTTTTGTTTCTGTATCGTGTTATTTTTGATTCTTGGTCACACTTCGCTTTTAACTTAGAATGCACGTGTTGGAGCCGACAGGTTGCATGTGTTATGTACCTCGTACCTCGTGTTGTCAGATGATATGTCTACAATGAAACATTAATTATGTCAGTGAATTAAAGTCAACAAATATGACTGTTAGAAATTAAATTGAAAAATGACAGAATAGTTTAAGAAATGGTGTCACAGTAATTCATAGAAATGGTGTCTCCTTCACACGGTGTCTAGGTTGATCATGGTGTCTGAGTGTCACGGTGACTTCTTTACGGTGTGTCAGGGTCATGGTGTCTTGTTCACGGTGTCTGAGTTACGGTGCCTTGTTCACGATGTCTGGCTTATGGTGTCTTGTTCAAGATGTCTGGCTTCATGGTGTTTGTATTCATGGTACCAAAGATACGTAGTCAGTGGAAGACTCACTATGTCTTAGACTTTCCAAAGTAACTATGTGCAGAATTAAATAAAGATAATAATATAAAGCATTAGACTTAATTATTTGTCAAAGAAGGTAATCTGAGAGTATATTAAAGATAGTATAAAGTAAGTAAACTGAATATTGAGCAATTAAGATCTTGCATGGCACTTCTTAAAGTATGAGAAAACTCTAGATATAAATACACATGATCTAGATTGAATAAGAGTTGGAATCATGAATACATTATTAAATAATATTTGTGATCATTAAAACATGATTAAAACATGAGGAGTCCATCAATCTCCCCCTTTTTCATAATGAAACCTCGTGACACTCCCGCCCTGTTTACATTGATATAATTTGATAAAATCATGAAAATATCATTATACATTTTTCATTTTATTTTTAGTTATGATGTTGATATTTCCACTATTTTTGTTAATGTGAATTTGAAAGATAATTCATTATTAAACTATTTTCTTATTTTAATGTAATAAAACAGGATATATCAAAATTTTAATGTTTTATATTCGTTTTCAATAATTATAAATTTGGTTAATATATAAATAAATATTTTTTATTTTAAGAATCAATCAAAAATTATAATAATCAATTTATATTTTTTATTGACTATGGATGTCTTTTTGTGATCAACAGAATATCCATCAACACATAATGGATGCATATATTACTTTATAAATGATGATTATTTATTATAATTGTCATATTTATTTTAAAATTAATATAAATAAATAACTATAAATATGTGATTATTTTTATAAATAATTATCATATATACGATAATATATGAAAGTCATGAATATTAATTAACATTTATTTCTTTGATTTTTTTACATATAT
Source organism: Viscum album (assembly GCA_963277665.1). NCBI lineage: Eukaryota > Viridiplantae > Streptophyta > Magnoliopsida > Santalales > Viscaceae > Viscum > Viscum album. The sequence goes on from OY728157.1 coordinate 1,103,090,300, forward strand.
ATGAGGGTTTCATAAAATAATCATTTTATATATTAGAAAATTGATAAATCATATATGAAAGCTAAAAAGAATGTATTGTACATATATGATGATAATAAATAATCATATATACTTATTTTTTAGTAAGTTAAACCATAATTTCATGTTTCACCATGTGATGCCTCGGACCCACACTCTCAAATTTGGTGGTAGCATAATTGATAACATAATTGTGTGGAGTCAATCTGATTTTACTCTTCTAAATATAGATAATCCTAGTTTCCAAGGTGTAGTGTACTCTTTATCATCTTTAAGTGAGAAGATAGTGATTGTTTTATAATTACGAAATGATTTTTATAAAAAGACTCTAATTCAATAATTTTTAAGGGTAGGGTTAGGGGCCCATTTTATATCATGGATGTTTCTCTTTTTTTATCAATGATTTTTGGTAATTGAAATGAATTGATTTTGGGTTTATAGGAAAACTTTTTGTCCATTTATAAGTTTTTAATAAATTGAATGTGGATGCTTTTTTCTAAGTAGTTATTTGAATGGTTTTAGTGTGAGTGTTACAAGATGATTTAGACCAAATTCTTATTAATACTATGAATATGGTGTTCTAGGGTGATTTATGCCTTTTTATAAAGGTGATGACTACTTTTAAGATAGAATTTTGTGTTTCTTGTGATATTTGAAATATTGGTGTTAAAAAATATTATGTAATTATAATTTCATAGATTCTTAAAATGAAAAAATATGGTTCTAGAAAAAATCATAAAATTGTATGTATAATGAGAATACCTAAAATCTATTTCTTATAGTGAGGACTGGTTGTTATATTTATTGTTGAAAAAAATAAATTTACAACTTGGTTCATAAATTCTTATTAGACTATTAACTATTGACTTATTCAAAACATTAATCTAGTCAAAACTATATCTAAATATATAATTTTCTTAAATACTCTAACACTCTCCCTTAAGTTAGTTTTACCTAGATTGAATACATGATAAAATAAAATAAAATATATATATATATAATAAGAACATATGTCTTCATCTCATTGTTGTTGTCCTTGTGATCCTCTATATGAGATACCCCTTATAATAAAAAGGATTAATTTTAAGTATAAATAATTGTTTCATAAATGAAATACCATGCCTCAGAAGAATACATGAAACCCCTATACAGATGACAATCAATTCTTGAATATTCCAGATAAAATAATGTTATAGCCTAAATCATAAATACGACTCAAATTATAGAAACATGACTCATTCAAAACACTAATACATTAAAATATATATATAATTATCTAACTTTACTATATACTCTAACACAGTAAAACTACCCAATAAAATCTGACTATCTCAAAAAACTAGAAATCACCACATACAAGTTGGGTCATTTTTTATCCTATATTTGGATAGATTCTTTTCATGGAGATAGGATAGGAATGGTCGGTAAGTTTCTTTTTGTTCTTTGGTTGACTAAACCTACCAACCCTAAGTAAAATAGTTTTTTATAGTCCCAATTTGATCATATTAAATAAAATTTAATTATTTTCAACTAATTTTTTACATATAAAATATTTTTTATTGAATTATTTTATCGAAAAATAAGATTGTTCAAAAATTATTATTACTTGAATGATTTTTTAAGTTAAAAAATTATTTATTTGTATGAATTAAAAATATTATGTATTTTCTTGAATTTTTATAACATTTTTAAAATCACACCGATCTATCCATTAATTAGTCTCAACCAATTATGTTATGTTTTTTAACTAAAATAAGGATCAAAAAATTTTCACCCACCAAAGATGGGTTGAGTTGGTTTTATCTTTAAAGTGAACTGACATACACCTTTAGAAACTTTTAATGAAGAACATATTGGTTCCTTAATTCTATAATATTTTTTATTTGTGAGTTTATAAAAATATTTCGGTACCAATGTTTTGATCTGTAATGTTGTACTATGTTAATATCATTCTCAGAGTGTTTTTTTCTTGAGGGGTGTGTTGGAGTTTGTTGTTCCCTTTAGTTCAATTTAATTTTTTTCATGAATTTACTTTTCTACCACATGGATTATTCACTAATAAATATTCATATATATTCAGTTATTCTTTTTATCAACACTTAAAGAAATTACCGATTAATTTTATACTTTTATCAGTACTAAAAATAGAACAGCTAAAAGCTCACACTTTATAAATGATTTTTTAGCACTGATAAAGGTCATGCTTTATCAGTGATTTTTTTGCACTGATAAAGGGAACCATGAATAATTTAATTTATGCATACATATTTATAAATTTTTATATATGAATTATATAAAAATATTTATTTATAATTATATTCATTATAGGTAGAGGGGATTGTAAACTACAAATAACCCACGCACCTGAAAAGCTTAATAGGAAAATATTCATCCCTCCAAATATGGAATGACAAGCACTTGGTAAACATATTTTATTGTGTATAGATTACCAAATTCCAAATTTCTTGATGTTCTTCAGTCCCTAGATGAGTGTGGCCCAAAACCCATTGGTGGAGAAGACCTGGAGGCTCTAAATGAGTAGCATGTATCATGTTGTGTCACTAGTTTTTTATTGTGTTTCACCCATGTCAGAAATAATTGCATTATAGCACAAGTAAGAAGTTTCTCCACCCCCTACTAAGAAGGTAGTGTACCCCAATATCCCACATTGGAAATATTTATGGGACTAGGTTCAGATTATAGGTTACATTTCACTTATCTCTCTTTCAATTCCCCCACCTGACAATTCATGGTTGGTGCCCCATTGCACCACCGACCAAGTTGTCTAATGATGTTTTACCGATTCCATTTTATTGTTCATCATGTGGTTAGGAACCCCTATAACCCACATCCGAATTATGATTGGGTAGAGGGGCAATTGATAGTTTCTAATACATCCATCACTCTTTTGATCCTCCCACTCGATGAAACCTACCTGTTTCCACACTCCATTGCGAACCTGTCACTTCACACCATCTTTCTAGTTTCATCTTGATGCCTGGTTTCCCACTGATGTGCATCTAAATTGATGGACCAAAGGCCCAGTGGACCGAAATCCTAAATACATGTCTCAAAATCACAAATATAGTGAATATTATCATTTTTATAGTACCTGCTATATTATTAGTATAGTACCCATGAAAATTATTCACCCACCTAGATTTGAAATATGGTTTCTCTCTCGGTATTATAGGGTTATTACCACTATGTCAAACCCTATCTACATAAGTACATATATTTATATAAATACAATAAATATATATATATATATATATATTAATTTATGCTTATTTATAATCAAATACATAATTATTAGTACATATATATATTTCCTAAAATATAATAATATGAATGATATATATAAATATATAAATACATTAAATATACATCATTTTAGTGCCTTGATAATATTTGTGACACTTGAGAGGGGTTAAATCATATATTGCTAAACTTTACCCAAATTCCTAGCTTTATTTTTAATCATAAACCCATTTTGATTCTGAACCTCATTCACCTATTGGGATAAAGTGGATATACTTTCCATTTATTAATCACATACACCACATATAATGAAAGTAAGTAGTAAAGAGTAATATATGATGTTTTTATAATATTTTCCCACAATGTTGGAAACCTACTCCTTATTGGGGTCAGGTTTTAACTGAGAAATATATTCTTAACTATAATTTTCACATCAATTATAGTGGGTTATGGGAAGTTATCATCCAGTACTTGATTTTCCATATTACATAGTTGAACATTTAATATATTACTGTAGCGTCTTCGACCCGGGGGCCAATAATCTGGTTCTTCGAGCTGGGTTTCTACATGACCTCAAGCGCACCTCCCTGTATGCCAGAGGTTTCTAAATAGCAATGAGGGTCTAATAGGTCATGTGGGGAGACTATACCCTCACTTCTAGATTAGGTCATGGAAAATAATAATTTAAATAATGGAAACAATAGGCAACAATTGATAAAATGCGTAAATATCTAATTCCCAAAACTGGGTACAACGATATGCAACAGTAAATATGCCATGCCATGCTACAGTGACAAGTGAACAAAACCCCAAAAGAATACAAACATAAAAATCCCCAAAATATTATAGACTCCATGTCTAGAATCTCTCCCATACATGTCCCATGTCCAACTCAACTCCCTAGCATAGGTCCCTTGCCATTATCCTGACTAACGAGCATGAAATCTACTCGGGTACCCAATGGAGGCCCAAGAAGGGCGTGAGAATAACTCAGTAGGCCACCACCAATAGTGTCAACAAAATATCCAACTATAGAAGATAGTTAATTCAAGTGATAAATAATGGAATGTAATGATAAATAGTTCAATAGTTCATTCAATACTATACTACTTTAACTATACTACCATTGAATCTAGGTTCACTACTTAAGAATCTCATGATTTAATCTACCTTTTTCATGTGTTCAATAGATTAGGTATGTTCAATATTCTCAAGAATATAGAAATAAAATCAATTCATATCTCACTATTCATCACATTATAATAAGCTCATAATCCTCACCTCGAAGCCTCGGTCTGGGTGGAATGAAACTGTCATGAGAATAGAACATCATCCCCTTCCCTAACACGGGAATTTAGGGGCGGAGATAGAACCTCGGTCCAACTCAACCTGTGGGCATAGAACCTCAAGTCGATACCCCACTCAACCAATCCATGTGCACATTCTTATTTATCATTCACCACAATTAACCATATCACAGTAAGTATATCCAATATCATTTACAAAAACACAATAGTATCATTAAATGGGAAATTAACAATTTCCCTCAATCCATTAACACATTCATAATTTTTATTACATAATACCTTTATCCCCATTCTCATTTCCCAAGCCTATCTCACTAAGCATATTCAAGTATAAATCTAATACACTTGAAATTTCCCATTAATCCATTTAACCCTTTTTCATGCCAACCAAACAACCTCTTAGGCCATTACCCAACCAAAGTGTATTACTAAAACACCAATTACACATCCTTCAAGCATATTAACATGTTCATCTATGTTCTCGCACAATGGCCTTACACTTACTTGGCTAAACTCTAATTCCAGGGAATATCGACACACCCCATGGGTGTCCCTAATCTCATTTAGTCATCCTCAATGCATCCCATGGGGATCATGAGGAGTTCAATTAACTATTTAGACACCCACTATATCCAAATAAATCAGGGGAACCAAGAACACAAAAATGGAAAATTAAGAATATAACCCTACATGCACAAATCCACTTGAAACCCAAGGGATACAACTTGTAGACTATCTACCTTGAATCTATTGGTGAAATCACTCTCAACTGAAGCCTTAGATCCCAATTCAACACACCCTTGAAGCCACAACCTAAATATCACCGAACAAAAAAGGTGTTTGAGTGCTTTGGATGGAGATATAAGAAGAATGGGAACCCTAAACCAAAAAGTGAATAAAAAGGAAGATTAGCCTTACCCGGATCTTTAATCCCCAACCAACAGAACTCCAAATAGTCCAAAGATGAGGGAGATCAATCCTTGAAAACTCTTGGGAGCTTTGGTTCATTCCTAGGGTTTTAAAAGAGGGGTAGAAGGAAAATTCCAAGTTGGGTATAAAAATCCCATAATGGAATTTTTTAATTTTTTTAATGTTTCTGGGCCACATGGTTTTCCAAACTATGCAGATGCTGCTATCCAAAAATATCCTTCTCGTGTGGTTTACCTACACAGTTTTCCAAACAGTGCACAAACCGTGTAGAGACTATTGTATAAAAACTTCTTCTACATGGTTTAATTGGGATTTTCTTAGGGTTAGGACTAACCGTGTATAGACCGTGCAACTTGACCAAAAAAACTCATTTTCCCCCCTGTTTCTTGTCCCAATCCCCCAGAACACCCCCAAGCCTTCTTAAGGACTTGGGAAACAATTATTTAGCCAAAATGAAGGAATTAAACTGAAACATAATCAAAAACATACCTTAATAGAGATCCTATATCTTACAACCTCCCCACCTTATAATAGCTCATCCCCAAGATGCTCTTCTCGGCCATCATTGAGTACCCAAAGAAAGGAGATCCGGCCATTAGGCCCACACATCTGATTCACCCTCCCAACTTTATTCCGGAATGTTTCTATGTTTCCATAGAACACGACCTAAAGGCACCGCCTTTCCCTACAAGACCTTCTCACTGTAGTCCACAATACAGGCCAGGTGCTTCTCAAAGGATGCATCAGCCTCCAGCTCGACATCCACGACATTCATCACATGATACAGATCATGGTGATACGATCAAGATTGTGAAACATGGAAAACAACATGCATTCCACTATACTGATGTGAAAGTGCCAATCGGTATGCCATGGGTCCGATCCTTTCCATAATATCAAATGGCCCCACATATCTAGGTGTTATCTTGCCTACATCCAAATTCGATGATGACCCAATCTTGGCGACACTCGAAGAAACGCACTATAACCCACCATGAACTCAAGAGGTATGTGATGCTGATCTTTATATGACTTCTTCCTACTCTGAAATTTTTCCATACACTTTTGAATCAAATGAACCTTCTCCAATGCCTTCTACACAACACTCGGTCCTAATAGCTCATACACTTGGGCCTCTAACCAACACAACAGATATCTACAAGGACTCCCATAAAGTTCCTCAAAAGGTTCCATATGAATTGTATACTGAAAGATGTTGTTCTAAGAAAACTCAAAAAGTGACAAGTGTTTCTTCCACGATCCTCAAAAATCCAGAAAACATGATCTCAACATATCTTCTAATGCATGAATTGTACACTTTAACTACCCATTAATCTGTGGGTGGAAATCCATACTCAAAATCACCTAGGTACCTAGTGCCTACTGTAGTCCCCTCCAGAAGAATGTGGTGAAATGTGTATCATGATTCGAGACTATGATTCTCAGCACACCATGAAACCATACTATTTATAGAACATACAATTCCTCCTACTGGTCGACTGTGTGGGTCTCTTAAATCGGTAGGAAATGGGCCACTTTGGTTATCCAATCTACCACCACCCAAATATCTTCATTCTTTTGAGGAATCCTTGGAAGACCCACTACGAAGTCCATCATGACTTCATTCCACTTCCAATCTAGAATATGAAATGACTACAACAACCCACCTAGATGTTGATGTTCATCATTTACCTACTAATAGGTAAGGCATCATGCCACAAAACTTGCAACTTCTTTCTTCATTCCCGGAAACCAAAACTGCCTATGAAGATCATGGTACATCTTAATAAAGTCTGGGTGCACTGCCCACTTTGATGCATGAAACTCGCGCATCAAATCCTCTCGTACATATATCATCACTACAACACGACCTTGGACATAAGAAACTCCATAATCACTGAAAGTCCAACCAGAAGGTGACTCCCCAACATTAAGACATTCCTTAATAACGAAACACTCCAGATCCACCAACAAACCCTCTTTAACTCGACTTAGAAGTGAGGATTCAATTTCTATAGATGTAAGGGTCATCTATTCATGATCATCTTGTACCTCAAAAATCATCTCAGCAAACAATTCCATCGTCACTGTCACGACCCGTCCTCGGGGACCGTGCCATGACTACCCCAAGCCCACCTCCCATAGGCCAGGGGCTGGCGACTAGCACCAAGGCGTAAATCCAGACAAAAAAGGGGAAGGCATTGCCTTTATAAAGTAAAAAAAACACCACATAGTAAGACAGTAGAAGTAAAAACTAGGTAAAACTAGGTACAAAAGTAAGTTCGGAAAGTAAATGGGCCAGAATACAAACCCAAACTAAAAGTAAAGTACAACTGGAAAAAAAGTACAGCAACTGAAAGTAAAGCAGCAACGTCGATCCGTCCACTGGAAGTCCCACCTGAAGGGTGGGTACAGATAGCCTCCTCAGCTCCTCGGGTCCAGCCGCCCGCTCCGAGTACGTCCCACTCAGTGGTCCACCTCTAGGTACCGACTTTCTCCTCAAGCCTCAACCACGATAAACGTTGTTCATCGTCTGTATCCAACACAACGTAGTGCGGGCATAGCCCATGCAGGGGTGAGTATACGCTACTCAGTAGGGACCCCGAGACCCACGAAGGTCTCCCAGAATCTACAAAGGATAATCCAAAAAGGAAAGATACAATCACAAAGTAACAACCCACACTACTTAGGTATATGCCCATACATATACCTAAGTCATCAATTCCAGATCGGCTCCAACATCCGAGCCCAAGTTCGATCACGTCCACAAAGGAGTACAACCCAACCCACACAGGAAAGCACAACACAATCCAAATAGGAAAGTAAGTCAATAATATCAAAGGTAATGATTGAAAGTCAAGACTCAGCTCACACAGGTATACTTCTTCGTAAGGTGATAGAGATGATCAGATGTAGCCACTGGTTCATCTAGCTGGGACCCACCTAGGATACATATACTGTAGTCGTCTCCGCTGAACCCAGAGAGGATTCTAGTACGGTTGTATTCACCATCGAACCCACAGAGGATTCCAGAATGGTTTTCGTCACTGTCGAACCCATGGAGGATTTCAGTGCAGTCGTGTTCGTCGAACCCACGGAGGATTCCAGTACGAAAGTCTTCACCATCGAACCCACATAGGATTTCAGTACGGTAGTCTTCATTGTCGAACCCACGGAGGATTAAAGTATGAAAGTCTTCATCGTCTAACCCATGGAGGATTCCAGTACGAAATTCTTCATCGTCGAACCCATGAAGGATTCCAGTACGAAACTATTAACAGTCGAACCCACGGAGGATTCCAGTACGAAAGTCTTCACCGTCAAACCCACATAGGATTTCAGTACGGTGATCTTCATCGTCGAACCCACAGAGGATTCCAGTATGAAAGTCTTCATTGTCGAACCCACATAGGATTTTAGTACGAAATTCGTCATCGTCGAACCCACATAGTATTTCAGTACGAAAGTCTTCATCGTCGTCGCAGCCAGCTCTAGAGTTCCCGCACACAGCACGCTCAATTCCAGGAGGGTCCTCTCCTCGATCCAAGTGTTTTGATACATCAACTGACATGTATTCCAGATTTTATGTACCCTAAAGTTCTTCCTCGTCGATAAGAACTCAAGGTGACAGACGGCGCGTCAATCGGACGCCCGGTCTGAGAGTTAATGGCTTTTTCATCCCAGGGGCCCGGTTGGTTTTTAAGCCAAAACCAACCCGACCGTACTCCAGATAAATCCAAACATCGATCGGAGAAAGCCAAAAGGTCTGTCTCACTAAGAGGAATCCAACAAAGTCGATGGCACATCAATCGGACGTCCAGAGCTCAACTTAAAAGTGTTTCCGCTCCGAGGGCCCGATTGGTTTCGTGTTCGAACCAACCCGTCCATACACAAAGTTCTCGGAAATATGAGTGTAATATATTGAAACGAACTTCTCGATCCAAGGATTGAATTGCAACTAATAGTGCGTTGATCGGAGGTCTGTAGCCTAAGATACGGGCGTTTGAACGAAACTATTCAGAAACAGGGGGTTTTGGGCCTGGACCGACCCGGCCCAAGACCCCCTGGGTCAGCCTGAACCGGGTCGACCTGACTGGGTTCGGGTCCGGCCCATTAGGGAATAGCCTAGCCAGGTGGCCACGGCCCGGCCCTGCCTGCACGGCCCGGCCCGGCCCGGTGCGGCCGGTCCGACCCTGGATGGCTCAGCGCTGGCCGAGCGGGGTCGGCTCGGCGCTGGCCGAGCGAACGCACAAGGGGGTGGCTGCCCCCTTGATTGAAGCTGCGGCCCCCGCGTGGGGGCTGCTCCATGCCAACAACACGGCGCTGGCTGTTGCGTCTCCCACGGATCCCACACGACCGCGGGATTCGTTCATCCTACTGTCACCACGGCTAAAGTTGCGGCGCGCCGGCGCACCGCTGCCCCCGAGCGGCCGGCCTGTACCGGCCGCTGCACCGGCCGTGCCTTCTGCGGACCTCCGGATGCACTCTGGTGATCCTTTTTGCCCTTAATCTGTGCCTGCCGCTCTCCCGGGAACTGTAGATTACTGCGAAGGGTTCAAAACGCCTTTGCGGCCCGCTTCGTCGTCGCTCGTCAATCCGCAAACCAAGAACAGAGAATCAGTGGGTTCAGACTTGTTCGTTGGTCCACACCCACCGTGTTAGTGGTTCAAATGACTTTCAATAATTTAATCACATGTTGAGGATTTAATCCACATAAAATAAATTAAACCAAATCCCCTACCTCAAGGTTCTGTTGAACGAAGGTTCGTCATGGAAAAGAACATCGCGGAAGAAAGTCCCATAAGCGTCATCGGTGTCACAGAGAAGAGAATCGTCTGCGTCGTGGTACATGGCGTCATGTCGTCTATCTCCGATTATTTCAGCGTTCTTCGTCGTCCTTCATCGGAGGCTGGCGTTCTTCGTCGGCGACGGTGCGTTCTTCACGTTCTTCAAGGAGGATGAACGTTCTATAAGACTTAGAGCTTTCCTCTTCCAAGGCTTCTCGCACAATGAAACAACCTAAAAAAATAAGGCTTTTCCTTGTTTTATTTCTCATGCCAACTGTTTTTGAAATTCAAAATTAATACACGGTTTAATTAACATGGGTTGACCAATTAGTGAGGCGTTTAATAATCCAATTAAATGTGAGAGTTGAATTGGCATTTAAGAGGGGGTGCGGGTGAGTTACATAATTAAATTCACATGGGAGGTAAAAAGGAATTAAAGGGGGTGGGGCACGTGTGGGGCCCACCTCACTAATATCCTACCTAGGAGTCAGGATATCAGTGGGTCCCACTCCAACCGTCATGCCTAGGTGAACATTACTTAGAATAAAAATAAAATTATTGCAGAAGATTTTTTTTTTATTCTTTAGTTATCCCAATTAATTAATAACCTCACCTCAGCAAACGCAACTCCAGAAAAGGCGTTCTTAATCATTTACCGGTGCTGTGATTCCATCGGTGCACTCAGAATTTTATTCTGAGTGCCGGTTCAAAAGTTAGGAAAACCCGCTCATTCGTTCACTGAACGTACTCGAGCTAAACTTCGGAAATTTATTCCGGGCACACCGAGCCTCGGAATCAGGTGCCTTCATAAACTGCGTACTCGTAAAATTCCAAAGAAAATTAAGAAAAATTTTCCCTTTAAATTTACGGGTCTTTACATTACTCCCACCTCAGGGCTTTACGTCCCCGTAAATCTACATCACAAACTAGGGAAACAAATGAGGGTATTGAGCAGGCATCTGAGCCTCCCACTCCCAAGTGATCTCCAGGAGGTCCCCTTGCTGCCATCTGATGCGAACTAGAGGAATCGACCGCCCACATAGGACCGCTCCTATCTATCCTCGATCTCCACCAGGACCTCCACAAAAGTCGCCCCATCGTCAAAGTCTAAACCCCCATGGTCGATGACATGCACCGGGTCGTGCACGTATCTCCTCAGCTGAGAAATGTGGAAGACGTCGTGCACCCGATGCAATTGAGGTGGTAGAGACAGGCGGTAAGCCCCCTCGCCTATCCTGCTGAGAACCTGGAATGGTCCGATGAAGAGCGGAGATAACATGTCGACCCATCCAAATCTCCTTAATCCTCATCAAGGTGAGACCCACAGGAAGACGTGGCCGCCATCCTCGAACTCTAGTGCTCTCCGCCTCCTATCATCATAAGCCTTTTGTTGGCTCTGAGCAGTCCTCATCCACTCCTGGATGACTTGGACCTTCCCGGGTCCTAAAAGAGCTGCTAATATTTCTTTTTTGCCGATAAGATAAATCCGGTCTCATCCCCTGGATGAACCACGTTCTTTGCCTAATATAGTCAATCCTGACATGGATGATACTAATCTATACCAAGGATGACGTTGTAAGGCCTCGACGCTACTACCAAGAGATCCAACTGTTACTCTCGCCTCCAAGGTTTGATTCACACTGTCGGCATCAGTGTGTGGTCACTGGGTCTCCTCCAATAGGTATCTCAAAATTTAGGGTCAAGTCAACGGTTTTTAAACTGGAACCTCTTCGTAACAACAAAAAGAGAGGACAAGAAAGTAAATTCCACAAAGAAAGGTGTCTTTTATTACTGCAGCTCAAATTACAAAGACACAAAGCATCTACAAACAAACATCAACAAAGCTAGAAGCAACATAAACAAAAGTCTCCATGTCTGGAGCTAGTCCTGCTCCTGTCCATCTGCTCTCGGAGCTCCATGATCGTATGCCTCATCTTCCTGAAGCTGAGCTCTTCCCTGTCCACTTGTTCCCTACGGTCGGGGGTGGTCTCCCAGGTGGTGGTGGTGGTGGGGACTCAAAGCGTCGTCCACCACCCGCTACTCGGCCAGCTCCTCTACCTCGCCCGCCTACTCCCTGTGGACCACCATGGTCAAACCTCTGCCTGGGAGGTCTCTCTACCGCCTGTTTCTCATCAGCCGGACGAGTCAGGCAGTCTCGAGCCATGTGACCTTGCCCCTTACATGTGTAGCATTTCCTGCTCCTCAGGTAGCTGGCTCTCCTTCGTGTGCCCTGCACAACCGAATCTTCACCCTGAGATTGCCCATCTGATGGTCTGGCCGGATTGGACCTCTGCGTCACCTGTCTACTGCCAGCTGTAGAAGACTCCTCTATGGGTTGTCCTGCGGAGGGTCCTGCCGCTGGTGCCTGATCGGCGAGAAAACTCTTCACTAGAAGGGATCTCTCTAACACCTCTACCTACGTCGGAATGTTGAGGGAGATCATCGAATCCCTGATCTCATGCCTCAGTCCCTTCTCGAAGGTTCAGGCCCAGAAGAATGGGTCTCGTACCATATCTGTGGAGTAGCGTGAGAGATTAGTAGACCTCTCCGAGTACTGGGCCACGGTCATGCTGCCATGCCGCAGCTATAGTAGCTCCTAGATGCGCACCGCACGGAGGGTGGCTGGGACGAACTCCGAGTAGAAGATGCTCTCAAAGTCCATCCAGAGGAGAGATGTCTCGTAGTGCACCGGGAGCATCAAGCTCCACCATCTTCCTACTGCTGCGTACAAGAGGCTCACTGCGAGGATCACCATGAGGTCAGCTGGTGTCCCCACTAACCTGAAAACTCGCACAACCGCCTCCAGCCAACCCTCAGCTGCCTGAGGGTCCGTCTCCCCATGGAACCTGGGTGGTCTCTAACGCTGAAACTCGTGCAGTGTACTAAGGCGACGTGCACTCTCATCGAATGGGGCTGGTGGTATCAGTGGCTCGGTAGGTAGAGGTACCGCTGGTGCCTCCGCGGTCAAAGGGCCCTGTACCGAGGCCTTGTCGCTCGGTGGGCCGTTGCCTCTCTCAAAGCTCAGAACCCTAGTTGGCTGTCGTCGTGGGACCATCCTGAAAAGAAACAGGTGTTCCACTGTCAAAATAGTATAATAAGTGAGCTGACACAAAGTAATCAGAAAGAAAACTCTTGAAACACACAAGCAATCAATGTTTTCGTACATTGAGTCAGAAATCAGAAGTCAGGGTCCTGGTATACAGATACGTCGGCCGCCGCACCAACACTGGACTCACTGGACTGATAACCACACTCAATACCCTTAACACTATTTCTTCACATACAAGAAAGATCAGAGTCCAGAGTTTTGCGGTAGAACCGAACTCCTCTGATACCAATTGTCACGACCCGTCCTCGGGGCCCGTGCCGTGACTACCCCAATCCTGCCTCCCATAGGCCAGGGGCTGGCGACTAGCTCCAAGGCGTAAATCCCGACAAAAAGGGGGAATGTATTTCCTTTATAAAGTAAACAAACACCACAGAGTAAGCTTGAAGAAGTGAACACTAGGTAAAAACGGTTACAAAAGTAAGTGCAGAAAGTAAATGGGCCAAAATACAAACCCAAACTGAAAGTAAAGTACAATTGGAAAGAAAGTACAGCAACTGAAAGTAAAGCAGCAACGTCGATCAGTCCACTAGAAGTCCCACCTGAAGGGTGGTTACAGATATCCTCCTCATCTCCTCAGGTACAGCCGTCCGCTCCGAGTACCTCCCGCCTAGTGGTCCACCTCCAAGTACCGACTTGCTCCTCAAGCCTCAACCACGATCAGCGTTGTCCGTCGTCTGCATCCAACACAACGTAGTGCGGGAATATCACGTGCATGGGTGAGTATACGCTACTCAGTAGGGACCCCGAGATCCCCGAAGGTCTCCCAGAATCCACAAATGATAATCCACAAAGGAAAGATACAATCACGAAGTAACAACCCACACTACTTAGGTATATGCACATACATATAACTAAGTCATCAATTCCAGATTGGCTCGAACATCCGAGCCCAAGTTTGATCACGTCCACATAGGAGTACAACCCAATCCACACAGGATAACACAACCCAATCCACATAGGAAAGAAATTCAATCATATCGAAGGTAATGATTGAAAGTCAAGACTCAGCTCACACAGGTATACTTCTTCGTAAGGTGATAGAGATGATCAGATGTAGCCACTGATTCATCTAGCTAGAACCCACAAAGGATAAAAGTACTGTAGTCGTCACTGCCAAACCCACGGAGGATTCCAGTATGGTTGTCTTCACCGTCGAACCCACAGAGGATTCCAGTACGGTTGTCGTCACTGCCGAACCCAGAGAGGATTTCAGTGCAGTCGTGGTCGTCGAACCCACGAAGGACTCTAGTACGAAAGTCTTCACCATCGAACCCACATAGGATTTCAGTACGGTAGTCTTCATCATCGAACCCACGGAGGATTCTAGTACGAAAGTCTTCATCGTCGAACCCATGGAGGATTCGAGTATGAAAGTCTTTATCATCGAACCCACGGAGGATTCTAGTACGAAAGTCTTCATCATCGAACCCACGGAGGATTCCAGTACGAATGTCTTCACCGTCGAACCCACATAGGATTTCAGTAAGGTAGTCTTCATCGTCGAGCCCACGGAGGATTCTAGAACGAAAGTCTTCATCATCGAACCCACATAGGATTTCAGTACGAAATTCTTCATCGTCGAACCCACATAGGATTTTAGTACGGAAGTCTTCATCATCGTCGCAGCCAGCTCTAGGGTTCCCGCACACAGCACGCTCGATTCCGGGAGGGTCCGCTCCTCGAGCCAACTGGATGATACATCAACTGACACATAGTCCAGATTTGATGTACCCAAAAGTTCCGAATCGTCAATAGGAACTCAACGTGATAGACGGCGCGTCAATCGGACGCCCGGTCTGAGAGTTAATGGCTTTTTCGTCCTAGGGGCCCGGTTGGTTTTTAAGCCAAAACCAACCCAACCGTACTCCAACTGCATCCTACCCTCAAGCAGAGTAATCCAAAATTTCCGTCTCACTAAGAGGAATCCAACAAAGTCAATGGCACGTCAATCGGACGTCCGGAGCTCAAGTTATAAGTGTTTCCGCTCCGAGGGCCCGGTTGGTTTCGTGTTCGAACCAACCCGGCCATACCCAAATATCGTCCAAACCTCGAGTGTAATATACCAAAACGACCGTCTCGATCCAAGGATCGCATAGAAACTAACGGTGCATCGATCGGATGTCCGTAGCCCAAGATATAGGTGTTTGAACGGAACTGTCCGGAAATAAGGGGTTTTGGGCCAGAACCGACCCGGCCCAAGACCCCCCTGGGTCGGCCTGAACAGGGGGGACCCGAACCAGATCCAGGTCCGTCCCGTTAGGGCGCGGCCCGTATCGGTGGTCGCGGCCCGGCCCCGCCGGCGCGGCCCGGTGCGGCCGGTCGGGCCCGGGGTGGCTCGTCGCTGGCCGAGCGGGGTCAGCTCAGCGTTAGCCGAGCAGACGCGCAAGGGGGTGGATGCCCCCTTGATTGAATCGTTGGCATCGCAGTACATAGAGTCGCGTCATCGGCCTCCGATGATTTCGGTGTTCTTCTTCGTCCTTCATAGGAGGTCGGCGTTCTTCTTCGGCGACGGTGCGTTCTTCGCGTTCTTCAAGGAGGAAGAACGTTCTTTAAGACATACATCTTTCCTCTTCCAAGGCTTCTCGCACAACAAAACAACCTAATAAAATAAGGCTTTGCCTTATTTTATTTCTCATGTGAACCGTTTTTGAAATTCAAAATTTATACACGGTTTAATTAACTTGCGTTGACCAATTAGTGAGGCATTTAATAATCCAATTAAATGCGAGAGTTGACTTGGCATTTAAGAGGGGGTGCGGGTGAGTTACATAATTAAATACACGTGGGAGGTAAAAAGGAATTAAAGGGGGTGGGGCTCATGTGGTCCCCACCTCACTAATATCCTACCTAGTAGTTAGGAAATCAGTGGGTCCCACTCCAACCATCATGCCTAGGTTAACATTACATAGAATAAAAATAAAATTGTTGCATAAGATTTTTTTTTATTCTTTAGTTAACCCAATGAATTAATAACCTCACCTAAGAAAACGTAACTCCAGAAAAGGCGTTCTTAAGCATTTACTGGCACTGCGATTCCATCGGTGCCCTCAGAATTTGATTCCGAGCACCGGTTCAAAAGTTTTGAAAACCCGCTCATTCGTTCACTAAACGTACCCAAGATAAACTTCAGAAATTGATTCTAGGCACACCGAACCTCGGAATCAGGTGCCGTCAGAAACTGCGTACTCGTAAAATTCCAAATAAAATTAAGAAAAAATTTCCCTTAAAATTTACGGGTCTTTACAGTCACCCACTCTAAACTAGATTCCTGAACTACATGATTCTGAGTCTTCCATCTCAGAGCATCGGCAACACTGTTCCCTTTCCTTGGTGTGTACACCAACTAAAAAACAAAAGACTATAGGTACTTGGCCCATCGTCACTGTCTAAGATTCAAATCTCTCTTAGATAATATGTATTTGAGACTTTTATTTTCATTAAACATCATAAAGGGATCTCCCAACAAGTAATGCCTCCAACACTTTAATGCATAAACCACAACAGCTAGCTCTAGGTCAGGATTAGGATAATTACTTTCATGTGGCCTTAAATGTCTCATCCTATAAGCTAAAACTTGATCATCCTACATCAACACTACCCCAAGTGCAACACCGATCACGTCAAATAACAAGGTGTACCTATTACCTGGTTCGGGTAAGATCAAAATCAGTGCGGTAGTTAACCACTTTTTCAGCTCCTGAAAAGCATTCTCACAAGCCTCTAACCAATCAAACTTAATTACCTTCTTGGTTAGGCCCATGAGTGGCACTTCTAAATGAGATAAATCTCTAATAAACCTTTGGTAATAACCGGTCAAACCCAAGAAACTCTGAATATGAGAGACGTTTTGGGGATGCTCCCAAGACACCACAACATGTGCCTTTTCCGGATCCATCGACACACCTGACATAGAAATTATGTGTCCCATATATTTAAAATCATCAATCCAAAACTAACATTTTATAGCTTGGAATAGAACCTATGCTCTCTTAATGTACTCAAAATGATGTCAAGATGTTTGTCATGATCGTCATGAGTTTTCAAGTACACTAATATGTCATCAAAGAAGACAACTACAAACTGATCCATATATGGGTGGAATATTTGGTTCATCAAGGCCATGAACACAACCGGTGAATTGGTCAAACCAAACAGCATCACGAGAAATTCTTACAACCCATACCTACTTCGGAAAGTTGTCCATGGTATGTTAGAAGGTCTCACACTCAACTGATGGTATCCTGATCTCAAATAAATCTTAGAAAACACTGAGTCACCTCTAAACTAATCAAATAGGTTTTCAATTCTAGGAAGAGGGTATTGGTTCTTAACTGTCATCTGTTTCAGCTCCCTATAATTGACGCATCGCCTTAGTGATTCATCAGCCTTCTTTGAAAATAACACAGGAGATCCACAAGTTGATGTACTAGGATGTATAAACACATTATTCTCCAATTCATCTAACTAATCCTACAATTATTGGATCTCTGTTGGAGCCATTAGATAGGGTGTAGTGGAAACTGGCTCTGCTTTTGGAAGCAATTCGATGGTATAATCAACATCTATCTTGGGTGGTAACCCTGAGAAGTCCTTAGGAAACTCATCCTGAAACTGGTCCAAAAAAGGGAAGACTAGTTGCACTTTATCCCCATCATCTAGCATAAGGTATGCCACTTGGGTTGTCAGTTCGCCCAACTACCAGCATAGTGGCCCTGTGGGGCCCGCTCGAGTATCCCACACACCATGAAGGACATTAGTTCTCCCATCAAGATATATGAATGTTACCTAATTTCGGTAATAGTTGATATGGTCTTGATATAATTCCAACCAATCAAACCCCATGATTAAGTCAAAACCTGACATCTCTAGGACAAACAGATCCAACATAAAATGATACCCACCAATATCTAGAGCACAACCCTTACACTACTTGATGTCCTCAACTCATAACCCTAGTAGAGCCTCAAGCACCATTACCCCACATGTAGTCTCCACGGTTAATCACAACACAACTATGAATAGATTATAAATAAAGGATTTTGTATCACCTATAAAGAAAAGCACTTAAAAGCATAGAAAATATAAAAATTGTACCTCAAATAGTAGATGGTCCTACCTCACACTACTGAAAATAAGACTTTTCCCAACACTTGCATACCAACGGTTCAAAGAAACCATTGGTATAGTTAGTCTTTCCCAACGGTTTGATGAAACAGTTGGGAAAGATGTTTTAAATGTCTCTTTTCCCAACGGTTTCATCAAACCATTGGGAAAGAGTTTCTTTTCCCAATGGTTTGATGAAACCATTGGGAAAGATGGGTAAAAACATCCCTTTTCCCAATGGTTCCATTAAACTGTTGGGAAAGATTCACTTTCCCCAACGGTTTTTAAAAACTGTTGGGAAAAAAATGCCCCAAATTAGCCAGAAGCCTCCCCACGATTCCGGAACCATTCCGCTGATCCCCAGAAGCTCTCCAGAAGTGATTCCTTCGCAGAAATACTTGAGAAGCCCCACCTTTTCCATCAGATCAGTTGCTTCCAGGTTACACTCCTTCCATCTTTTATTAAGGATATAGTTCATTCCCTTATCAATCATATCCTTCTATTCTCAAGGATTTGGTTATTCCCAATTTTTAGGGTTTTGGTAAAATTTTATGATACACTAATCCATGAATTGTTTACTCAAATCACTACATCGGTGTATGTCCAATTAATGTCTTCATTACACATTTACATTTATAAGGGCATGGTGTCTATTGTGTACTAATTTTAATGATTCATAGTTTTTTTTAATCTCAATGCTTCAAATATTACATATTCATGTATATAAACTCATAAGAAATTGTTTGTAATATTTATTGATATCATTTCATGAAAATCACTCCTTTCATTAAGATCATGTCAAACATGAAGATCTTGTTCATCTTATTTTTTTTACACTATGTGTATTACATAACAAGTATGTATCATGTCTCTATCAAAATATATATATATATATATAAAATGACACACTGTTCACTTATCCTTTGCACAATAGAACATATGGAGTATCTTCTTGAAATTTTCAAAATAGTATCTGGTCCCTAATTAGTACTTCTTCCTTCTTTATGAAACTAATTAATAGAATGCCAAATTTTCAATATTAGTGAATATTAGTTTTTCTAATATAACCATTAGTAAATCTGCCTTCGAAATCATACATGTGTTATTCAATCACCTTTTTAAAACACAATGACCATTTTCACGGATTTGGGGTTCCTCAAAATGCTTGGGAAAATCAAAAAAATGCATATATTGAATCGTGTTTCTCATATGGTTTCAAAGATACAAGTTCATCTTGAAAATCATGACTGTGTGGTTCAAATATCATAAGGACTATGAGATTATTATTTTTTACACAAATGAAGTTGTTTTCTGCAACTATGTGTTTCTTTTTCACTTTTGATTTGACCGAAAGGGGAGCTTTGTGGTCATTAATCATGGTTATTGGTGGTGATTTAGGATGTAAGATAGTGAGACATCATTTTACTTGATATATCCAATATTATTATTGATTTATGTTCAATGTGATTATCTTTAACAAGTTATGTTGTTTAATAAGTTGTTATTAATGGTTGTAATAATGACAATATGGCCCCCCGGACACCCCCCGGACAGCCCCTAGGGCAGCCCCCCGGACAGCCCCTCACCCTCCTCTCTGGACCCCAGACAGCCCCCCGGACACCCCCCAGACACCCCCCGAATAGACCTCGGACATCCCCCAGACAGACCCCGGACAGCCCCCCGGACAGCCCCCCGGACAGCCCTCAGACAGCCCCCGGACAGCCCCCGGACAGCACCCCGGACAGCCCCCCCCCCCCCCCCCACCCTCCTCCCGGGACCCCATAGATCCCCCCAGACACCCCCCCCCCCCCCCGTACAGCCCCCCACCCTCCTCCCTGAACCCCAGACAGCCCCCCGGAGACCCCCTGGACAGCCCCCGAACAACCCCCGGACAGCCCCCCGGACACCCCCGGAGACCCCCTGGAGACCCCCCGGACAGCCCCCCCCCCCCCCCCCACCCTCATCCCTGGACCCCGGACAGGCCCCCGAAAACCCCCCAAATAGCCCCCCAGACACCCCCCGGACATCCCCCCCAACCTCCTCCTTGGTACCCAGACAACCCCCCAGACATGCTCCCAGACAGCCCCGGCCAGCCCCCCGGCACCCCTCGGGACCACTAAAATTGTCTCTCTTTTGTTCAAAATGGACTAAATTTTAAGTGAAATCAACAACTGACATACGGGAAACTGACCAAACGCCTTCGTATTCTGTTGAGACTTTAGTAAAATGATCCATGGGTCATATGAGACGTGTAGGAGTCAACCTCGCCTCAATACGAGGCGCTGTGTGGCCGACAAAACCCAAACTGTCTCTCTTTTGTTTAAAATGGACAATATTTTATGTACATATTCCAAACTGACCAAACGCCTACGAATTCTGTTGAAACTATAGGAAAATTATTCATGGGTCATATGTGACGTGTACGAGTCAACCCTGCCACAAATCGAGCCGCAGTGTGGCCAGGACCACTCAAATTGTCTCTCTTTTGTTCAAAATAGACTAAATTTTAAGTGAAATAAAAAACTGACATACGGCGAACTGACCAAACGCCTTCAGATTCTATTAAAACTTTAGGAAAACGATCCATGGGTCATATGTGACGTGTACGAGTCAACCCCTCCTCAATCCGAGGCACCGTGGGGCAGGGACCACCCAAACTGCCTCTCTTTTGTTCCAAATGGACAATATTTTATTTACATACGCCAAACCGATCAAACGGATTCTGATTGTGTTGAAACATTAATAAAATGATCCACGGAACATATGTGACGTGTAAGAGTAATCCCCGCCTCAATCCTAGGCCTGGTGTGGCCGACACCACTCAAAGTGCCTTTTTTTTTAAATGTACTTAATTTTAAGTGAAAACAACAACTGTCATACGGAAAAAGGAACAAACGCCTACGGATTCTGTTGAAACTTTAGGACAATGATCCATGGGTCATATGTGAAGTTTACGATTCAACCCCACCTCAATCCAAGGCACCGTGGGGACAGGACCACCGAAACTGCCTCTCTTTTGTTGAAAATGCACTAAAATGTAAGTGAAATCAACAACTGTCATACGGGAAACTGACCAAATGTCTTCCAATTATATTGAAACTTTAGGAAAATGATCCATGGGTCATAGGTGATGTGTAAGAGTCAATACCGCCTCAATATGAGGAGTGGTGTGGTCGAAACCACCCAAACGGTCTCTCTTATGTTAAAAATGAACAATATATTATGTACATACGCCAAACTCATCAAACGGATTCTGATTGTGTTGAAACATTAGGAAAACGATCCATGGATCATATGTGATGTGTACGAGTCAACCCCGCCTCAATCCGAGGTTCATTGTGGCCGACACCACTCAAAGTGTCTCTCTTTTGTTTAAAATGGACTTAATTTTAAGTGAAAACAACAACTGACATATGCCAAACCAAAAAAATGCCTACGGATTCTGTTGAAACTATAGGACAATGATCCATGGGTCATATGTGATGTGTATGAGTCAACCCCGCCTCAATCCAAGCCGCAGTGTGACCGAGACCACTCAAACTGTCTCTCTTTTGTTTCAAATGGACTAAATTGTAAGTGAAATCAACAACTGACATAAGAGAAACCTACCAAACGCCTTCGGATTCTGTTGACACTTTAGGACAACGATTCATTGGTCATATGTGATTTATACGAGTCAAACCCACCTCAATTTGAGGCATCGTGTAGACGGGACCACCCAAAATGCCTCTCTTTTATTCAAAATGGACAATATTTTACGTACATACGCCAAACCGATCAAACGGATTCTGATTGTGTTGAAACTTTAGGAAAATGATCCATTTTTCATATGTGATGTGTACGAGTCAGCCCCGCCTCAATCCGAGGCCCGGTGTGGCCAACACCACTCAAAGTGTCTCTATTTTGTTTAAAATGGACTTAATTTTAAGTGAAAACAACAACTGACATACGTCAAACCAACCAAACGCCTTCGTATTATGTTTCAACTTTAGAAAAACGATCAACGAGTTAGATGTGACGTGTATGAGTCAACCTCGCCTCAATCCGAGCTGCGGTGTGGCCGGGACCACTAAAACTGTCTCTCTTTTGTTTAAAATGGACATAATTTTAAGTGAAAACAACAACTGACATACGCCAAATCAACCAAACGACTTCTGATTCTATTGAAGCTTTAGTAAAACGATCCATGGGTTATATGTGACATGTACGAGTCATCCCCGCCTCAATCCGAGTTGTGGTCTGACCGGGACCACTCAAACTGTCTCTCTTTTGTTCAAAATGGACTAAATTATAAGTGAAATCAACAACTTACATACGGGAAACCGACCAAACGCCTTAATATTCTGTTGAAGCTTTAGGAAAACAATCCATAGGTCATATGTGACGTGTACAAGTCAACTGCACCTCAATCTGAGGCACTGTGGGGCCGGGACCACCCAAACTGCCTCTCTTTTGTTCCAAATGGACAATATTTTACGTACATAGGGAAAACAGATAAAACAGATTCTGATTGTGTTGAAACTTTAGGACAATGATCCATGGCTCATATGTGACGTTTATGAGTTAACCCCTCCTCAATACGAGGCTCCGTGCGGCCGACACCACTCAAAGTGCCTCTCTTTTTTTTTAAAATGTACTTAATTTTAAGTGAAAACTACAACTCACATACGTAAAACCGAAAAAACACCTAATAATTCTATTGAAACTTTAGGAAAACGATCCATGGTTCATATGTGACATGTACGAGTCAACCCCGCATCAATCGGAGGCCCAGTGTAGCCGACACCACTCAATGTGCCTTTGTTTTGTTTAAAATGGACTTAATTTTAAGTGAAAACAAAAACTGACATACGCCAAACCAAACAAACGCCTTCGGATTCTATTGAAACATTAGTAACACGATCCATAGGTCATATTTGATGTGTACGAGTCAACCCTGCCTCAATATAAGCCACGGTGTGGCCGAGAGCACTCAAACTATCTCTCTTTTGTTCAAAATGGACTAAATTGTAAGTGATATCAACAAATGACATACGAGAAACCCACCAAACACCTTCGGATGTTGTTGAAACTTTAAGACAACTATAAATGGGTCATATGTGATGTTTACGAGTCAATCCCACCTCAATCCAAGGCATCGTGTGTCCAGGACCTCCCAAACTGCCTCTCTTTTGTTCAAAATGGACAATATTTTACGTACTTATGCCAAACCGATCAAACGGATTCTGATTATGTTGAAACATCAGGAAAATGATCCATGTCTCATATGTGATGTGTATGAGTCAACCCTACCTCAATCTGAGGCCCAGTGTGGCCGACACCACTCAAAGTGCCTCTCTTTTGTTTAAAATGAACTTAATTTTTAGTGAAAACAACAACTGACATAAGCCAAACTGACCAAACACCCTCGGATTCTGTTGAAACTTAGGAAAATGATCCATGGGTCATATGTGACATGTACGAGTCAACCCCACCTCAATATGAGCTACGGTGTGGCTGGGGTCACTCAAATTGTCTCTCTTTTGTTGAAAATGGACTAAATTGTAAATGAAATCAACAACTGTCATACGTGAAATCAACTAAACACCTTCGGATTCTATTGACACTTTAGGAAAATGATCGATGGGTCATGTGTGATGTGTAAGAGTTAATACCACCTCAATCTGAGGCGCAGTGTGGCCGAAACCACCCAAACTGTCTCTATTATGTTAAAAATGGACAATATTTTACGTACATATGCTAAACCGATCAAACGGATTCTGATTGTATTGAAACTTTAGGAAAATGATCCATGGATCATATGTGACATGTACGAGTAAACCCCGCCTCAATCCTAGGACTAGTGTGGCCGAAACCACTAAAAGTGCATCTCTTTTGTTTAAAAGGGGCTTAATTTTAAGTGAAAACAACAACTGACATAAGCCAAACCGACCAAACACCTTCGGATTCTGTTGAAACTTTAGGAAAACGATCCACGGGACATATGGGACATGTACGAGTCAACCTTGCCTAAATCCGAGCCGCGGTGTGGCTGGGACCACTCAAACTGTCTCTCTTTTGTTGAAAATGGACATAATTTTAAGTGAAAACAATATCTGACATACGCCAAACCAACCAAACAACTTCTGATTCTATCGAAACATTAGGAAAACGATCCTTGGCTTATATGTGACGTGTACGAGTCAAACCCACCTCAATCTGAGCCACGGTGTGACCGGGACCACTCAAATTGTCTCTCTTTTGTTCAAAATGGACTAAATTGTAAGTGAAATCAACAACTGACATACGGGAAACCGACCAAACGCCTACGGATTTTGTTTACACTTTAATAAAATTATCCATGGGTCATATGTGATGTGTACGATTCAACCTCGCCTCAATCCGAGATGTCGTATGGCCGGGACCACCCAAACTGACTCTCTTTTTTTCAGAATGGATAATATTTTACGTACATACGCCAAACCGATAAAACGGATTCTGATTGTGTTGAAACATTATGAAAATTATCCATGGCTCATATGTGACGTGTACGAGTCAACCCCACCTCAATCTGAGGCCTTTTGTGGCCGACACCACTCAAAGTGCCTCTGTTTTGTTTAAACTGGACTTAATTTTAAGTGAAAACAACAACTAACATACTCCAAACAACCCAAACGCCTACGGACTCTGTTGAAAGTTTAGGGAAACAATCCATGGGTCATATGTGACGTTTATGAGTCAACCCCGCCTCGATCTAAGCCGCGGTGTGACCGGGACCACTCAAATTGTCTCTCTTTTGTTTCAAATGGACTAAATTGTAAGTGAAATCGACAACTGACATACGGAAAACCGACCAAACACCTTCGGATTCTATTTCCACATTAGGAAAACGATCCATGGGTCATATGAGATGTGTACAAGTCAACCCCTCCTCAATCCAAAGAACCGTGGGGCCGAGACCACCCAAACTGCATCTCTTTTGTTCCAAATGGACAATATTTTATGTACATACCCCAAACCGATCAAACGAATTATAATTGTGTTGAAACATTAGGAAAATGATCCATGGATCATATGTGATGTGTATGAGTCAACCCCGCCTCAATCCGAGGCCCGGTGTGGCCGACACCACTCAAAGTGCCTCTTTTTTTTTTAAATGTAGTTAATTTTAAGTGAAACCAACAACTGTCATATGGAAAACTAACCAAAAACCTATGTATTCTGTTGAAACCTTAGGACAATTATCCATGGGTCATATGTGATGTTTAAGAGTCAACCCTACCTAAATCTGAGCCGCAGTGTGGCTGGAACCACTAAAATTGTATCTCTTTTGTTGAAAATGGACTAAATTGTAAGTGAAATCAACAACTGTCATACGGGAAACAGACCAAACACCTTCTGATTCTATTGACACTTTAGGAAAACGATCCATGGGTCATATGTGATGTGTAAAATTCAACCTCGCCTCAATCCGAGGCGCGGTGTGGCCGACACCACCCAAATTGTCTCTCTTTTGTTAAAAACGGACAATATTTTATGTACATACGCCAAACCGACCAACGGATTCTGATTGTGTTAAAACATTAGTAAAATGATCCATGGCTCATATGTGATGTGTACGAGTCAACCCTAACTCAATCTGAGTCCTGGTGTGGCCGACACCACTCAAAGTGACTCTCTTTTGTTTAAAATGGACTTAATTTTAAGTGAAAACAACAACTGACATACGCCAAACCAACCAAACACCTTCAGATTCTATTGAAACTTTAGGAAAACAATCCATGGGTCATATTTGACGTGTACGAGTCAACTCTGCCTCAATCCGAGCCGCGGTGTGGCCGGGACCACTCAAACTATCTCTCTTTTGTTCAAAATGGACTAAATTGTAAGTGATATCAACAACTGACATACGGGAAATGGACCAAACGCCTTCGTATTCTGTTGAAACATTAGGAAAACGATCCATGGGTCATATGTGACATGTAAAAGTAAACCCCGCCTAAATTAGAGTCACCGTGGGGCTAGGACCACCCAAAATGCCTCTTTTTTGTTCAAAATGGACAATATTTTTCGTACATACGCCAAACCGATCAAACAGATTCTGATTGTGTTAAAACTTTAGGACAATGATTCATGGATCATATGTGACTTGTACCAGTCAACCCCACCTAAATTTGAGGCCCGGTATGGCACTTATAGAGTCACAAGTGATGAGACTCCTAAGAAAATACCTTTTCACCATATATTAGAAAATTGGTTTTCATATGAAGATTGAAATGGGTGTAAATAATATTTTAGTTATTGAAACTCTTATTCAACTATACTGGATGATTTTCTTCGTATAAAGATTCAAATGGGGAATTATTAACCATGTCTCTAATCAAAGAGGTGGTGTTCTTTTTTGTTGTTTTAAGTTTGTCACTGTTTTAAGTACTGTTTTTTATGCAGGTGTATGCACTGGAGTGGCTACTAGAGGGTCTGCTGTGTAAAAATTCTGGAAATACACAATACCAACGGCTTACAACCGTTGGTATACTTTGAGAAAGAATTATACCAACGGTTCAATAAACCATTGGTAAAAAAAAACTATCCCAACGGTTACAAACCATTGGTATAGCATTTTTTATTGAACATATACCAACGGTTTCATTGAAACCGTTGGAAAAAAAACTATACCAACAGTTGTAAACCGTTGGTATAATATCAAAATCATATAATTCCCAACGGTTCTAAACCGTTGGGTAAACCTATACCAACGGTTCAACATGAACCGTTGGAAAATCAATACATAGAGTGCGATATTCCAACGGTTTAGTTCAAACCGTTGGTATAGATCTTTCCCCACGCCTTACATCCCTACGGTTTGGACAACCGTTGGTATAGAATATACCAACGGTTTTCCAGCCTATACCAACGGTTTAGAACCGTTGGTATATCCTCAATTTCCAGTAGTTTCACCACCTTCGGGTGTAGCCTGAACTGCATTGAGATGACCTGCCCCTTTTCCCTCGACTCCAGCCTAAGTGCCCTGCACTGCACTGCTTTGTTGGTACGGATGATCTCTCCCTAATGTTCCACGTCCTCCGCCTCTACAAGTACGACCCATGGAGATCCAACTTCCTACCTAAAAAAGGGTAACCAACCCCCTACTTACACTCATCATCTACCTCTAACCTCTATCATTCCATGACTATTGCGGGTTCCTATAGAACCACTACACATGGCCTAACCTGCTGCACGCTCAACACTCAACCAGTGGGTGGGGACACTAGTCATATTTGTGCCCCAGCCTACCACACTAATAACAGAAGACTTGGTCACCACCCTAAGAATCTGAACCCCTCTTATGAATTCTCTGTGCACTTCCACCTTGCTGAAAGATTCTAAAACGACGCTCCCATCTATCAAAAGCTGCACAAATTTCTCACCCAACTAGCTCCAAAAGTTCACTACCAAAATCTCCCTTAATGTCCCCCTCTAGAATAAGGGCTTGATCTACTACTTCAACAAACCTTTTTAGATGAAATATATTCACTTGTGATTTGATCTCGTGTCTCGGCCTATCCTAGAATAATTTCTCCATAGCTACCTCATCTCCTGTCAATGTCGAAATAAAGCATCTCAATTTGGTGAAAAGGCTAGAATAGTCCATTACTGACATTATCCCCAGAGGTAACCTCATTAAATCCGTAGCCTTCTCCTACCTCAAGGTTTCTGGGTAGAATTTCTCAAGAAACATCCCCTAAAAATCTTTCCACATCATTCCTTTAGCCTGCTCCATCTGAACCTTGATTCTCACCAACACTTTTCTTGACCCCTCAGTATATAGGCTGATAACTTGACTCACTTCTTCAGAGGAGTCTCTAAATAGTCAAGAATAGTTTGGATGGACTCTATCCAGAACTATGGTGCTTCTATCCCACCCTCTCCAGCAAAGGTTAGAGATTTTTGTAGATGAAACACACTTGTCATCTCAAACATACTCGGTGCAACCCGCGCTAGGTCTCATTTTATCATCTACATAAAATTAGCAAAGTTCTCATGGAAATTTTCTTCCCTATTTTCTTGGATCACCATGTTCTCATGATCCGCTACTAGAGGAGGGTTCTTTGAAAAGTCCTCATGTCACCCAACTGGCACACATCTTTGAGGTGGCATTTCTCTACAATGCCAAACATGAGGTTTAGAACGCAACCTTTACACTTTTATGAGAAGTAAAAAAGATATAGGTAGGTGCATCACTTTCCACAACCGAACCAGTTTGCGTACACTACCCAAAAGATCCCACTCACAACCAGACCACTACACTTGGCCATCTCTCCTAAGGCCATAGCTAAGACAATATCTAATTCACATGGTCACAAGCCTTTTCTTTTACCTGATTCAAAATAGTTTCTCTATTCCAATTTACTCTTCCCACATGTTAATCCACCTTTTATTCTTTTTTAAGCACGATTTTCTAATTACTAGTTACCCTTTTGAATTTCATTATTACCCATTCATACCACCCCATTAGGAAAATTTTCATTACTTTTAAGAAAACATATGCATCCTAACCTTTATATATTTCACACCCATATCATCTGTGTGAATATCATGATTCATGTCACTTACCTACAAAGGTGCATACAATGATGCATGAATGTACAACCTCGTACCCTTCTGGCTATGAGAGAAATATCACAAAACTGTTGAATCACTCAACAAGTGCATCGCCCAGTGGTAAAATCTCATCAAATATAACAGCACACAACGAGAACAACAATCCCCTCCCAGGTTGACTTGGGTTTTCCCCATACATGGGTTACCTACTCCTTAGAACGATCTCACTACCTGGGCCTAACACTTTTCTAACCTCCTTTCTACCATCCCCAAATAATAAGAAAGAGAAATAACTCCTCTAATATGACTTTGTAATGTCCCTAACATATCTTGGGGAACCAGATTAGTGGCACATGGGTCAGATATGTTACAATTAAACATGACACTTCATGTCACTCTCATGGGTACCATATAATAGAATTCCTATAGTTTTTAATATCTTACATCCCTTATAAATTAGATCTTCTCTAAGAAATAGATTCCACTGCATCCACAAAATCATATCTAATGTTTCACAACACAGTCTCTGAATTACTGAAGAAATTTGAGAATAAGTGTATGTAACTCTATCTGTTTTAGGTACAATGGATTCCAAGATATTCTTTAGGAACTATTTTTTGGACACATCTCAACTTAAAATATAAGGTATTCAACTGCCTATAGATATTCTATTGGACTCGTAAACATCAAACTTTCCCATATCCTCTTATTCTTCATTCTCTCAAACCTTTACTACACCGAGTGTCATAGGAATTATTCTGAAATTCGGATTTTAATTTTACTTATTATTTTTTTATTTAATACCTAGATGGTATTTTCTTTGTCATAGGATTGGGTTCCCTTCTTATTATTTTTTATTCTTCGATACCCAAATTGTGTATCTTGTTCAGTACAGGATAAGGTTATTATTTTCTTCTTTGAGAGATCTTCTTATTTTATGAGAACCACTATTTCTACACCACACCACACTAATATTTTATAATATATTTTTTTCAAATAAATGTAATTTCTTTGATAGCTTGCTTTATATGCAATAATGAGTTTAAATGAACCATTATACGCTACTAAAACATTATTATTTTGTGTGATAATTATAACTTATTCATTGGATTAGAGGGTATGAAAAGGATTAATTAAATTATGAAAATTATAAGGTTTAAACATGTATAAAATAAATTCATCATCTATCATTTTTTGAAATAAAACAACATTTGAAAGTTAAAAAGAAATGTTTCTCAGAAAAAACTTTTTTTATGCACTCAATGTGTTTCTTTATTAATAAATTAAATTAATCACTATTAGATAATGATTTTAATGAAATTTATATATAATATATTAAATAAATTTGTTTATCATTCATCTAATATTTTTTAGGCATGGGATAAGAATAAATCTAGTTATATGCTTTAAAACTAAATTTTACTAAAAAGTGGTATCATAGCCTTTTATGAACTTATTTTAAATTTATTTTTTGGAATTTTATGAAAATTTATTTTAATAAATGAAATTTATTTTTAAAATCAACAATCCAAAATTATCCCATATTAAATTTTTTATTATTTTTCTAAAATTTTAGTTTTTTATGAATAATGAAAAATACTGATTTTTATTAAATTTTTCTTCTCGTTTAACAGATTTACAAAATTTAATTTTTTTAAAATGGTTTTAAAAGTAAATATTGTAAATTATGTTATTATTAATCTAATTTATAAAATTTTAATTAATCTTATGTCGAATTAATATATAAAAACATTTTATACTTAATAAAACTTCTTCTTTGGAAAATTGCTTTTTTATCATAATGGTGGGTTTAATTTTAAATTAAATTATACCAATTATGTGAATTTAATTTTATAAAATAGATTAAATATTTTAAATACTAATAATTAACATTATTTAATAATGTAAACTTATTTTTTTATCATAATTAATTGTAAAAACAATAAAAATTAATTATTGTTGTTAAGGTAAAAATAGGGGTTTCCATGTTTCATGTGCTTGTGTTAAAATTAATTTTTCACACACATAATATTTTTATTCGATGAATTAGATTTCATATTTATAATTATTATTTCCATGTTATATAATAAAAATAATTTTATTATTATTATTATATGATAAATTACCTAGGTAAAAAAACTAGTTATCATGGTGAAAACTTAAATGGTAAAAGAAAGTAAACATAGACGCTAAGGGAATAACGTGTTTAGAACATATGTATTTTTTACTTTTGGAGATTATTATTGACTATATGTTCCCTAAAATCCATTATTTATAAATTTTAGATTCAATTGTCTTGATAGTGACTTCCCATTCTTGAATAGTTTTGGGTATATACAAAAATGATACTCTTTCTCACTTATAAATGGGAACCCACTATTCTTTTTTCTTCACACATAAAAATAATTTGTTTCATACAATACCTAACCAAATCCCTTAAATAATTACATTACCATGTCTTAGAGGCAATTTTTCGTTATAAAACCCTCCTAGGAAGGCTTTTGGTGCAAACGCAAAGAGGTTGTCTGAATAAAATGTATCTCTCTTAACCTAGTGTTTTTGTTTTATTTCTTCTTCCAACTCCTTAAAATATATTTAAAATATAACTAAATTAAAACACAAACATATAACATATTCCAAGATGTTATTACATTAATTTCATAACCAATATCTATCTCTTCTTCCATAAAATGGGAAACAAGATCGTCGATCATGTATACATAGGATCACCGCCTCATGAACCGATGTAATTGATTTTCCATCACTGCCTCTCAATGATGGATATAATGATTGATTTAATGTATATATAAGATATTTAAGACATAATTATACATTTTAAATTATAATTACACATCAATTTTTCAACCTTCCAATCCATTGGAAAAATATAACATTGCTCTTACGTACGTGTGGACTACCGCCTCTACGAAGTGACGAGATATGTTTTTCATTTTATTTTGACATAGATATTAATAAGGATATATTTAATGAATATATATGATATATAGGATATATAAATGATTATATTAAGTTAAATCAATATTTACCTTTTTTCCATCTATCGAAAAATGGAAACAGCATTCATGTGTATGTACGGCCTATAGTCTACATGAACGGTATAATTCATTTTTTTTCTATAACTTTTTAGATGACTCTAAATATGTATATAATAAATTTATAAAACAATTATATAATTATTAAAGTCATATATATGATGTAAATATAATAAAAATTTGTGGAACAAAACTACTGAACCAAAACTCACATGAAAAAAATAATTAACACCATGAAATGATGATTTTAATAAGGAATTATTATAAACAGCTATTGAAATATTATAAGTGAATAATTTGTGAAATTATATGAATACAAATTATTATATTATATAATTATAATAAATTTAAATTTTTTATATTTTTTAGAGTGATTTTTAAGAAAGTGGATCTCACGGTAAGGGATTTTCATCTCACTTTTATTTATGTGGGACACAATTCATATTCACCACTTGTTTATTTGGTGTGGTGTATATACAACCCATGAATTCTTATTATGATTATGCTCATGAAAATTATGGGATATAAATATCCATATATGATTCATTATTTAATGTGAATTATGATTCAAAATATACCAATGTGGTAAGGGTTTTGTGTTACAATCTCATTGTTTATCGGGATTGTTTATGATTATGCATCCCATAATAAAATATTATAATCTATCTCTCAAGAAACTCATGAATTTTATTCTCATATAGTAATTTTTTGAAATTAAATGTTTTTATTTAATTTTAATCTCTTTAATTACTAAAGAGAATGAAAATTTTTTCTTAAGGAAAAATGACTTTATCTCTCGCTTCGATCGAAAATACTTTTTCTAACATATCAACATTTTAAAAAAAGATGTTCTCAAGAATGTTTTTAATAATATTATATTTTTTTTAAATAAAATTTTACCCATATTTGACTTTTTATAAAAAATTAAAAGGAATATTCTTATCATTTTCAAAATGATGAACTTTTTATTTTTTACCAAAATTGTCAAAAGAATCTTTTACTATGGGAAAAAGTCCTTTTAGCGAAGGGTTATTTGTGACGGTTCATTAACCCATCCCAAATAATATATCAAATGGAATTATTTGTGATGAATGAACATTACCCATTGAAAATAACTCTTGTAAAAAAGTATTTTCCATAGGATATGGTCTCCCATCACAAATAATATTAGCATGAATGCTCACCAAAACACGGGAAGATTATTCACCACTGGATTGATCCCCTTCACAAATTGTTGTTTATATGTTATATATATTTAATAAGACTAAAATATTGGTGGAAGTTCCCATCGCCAAGGTAACTTAATAGAGACAGGAACCGTCGTTATTAGTCAAATATTGGAGATAGTAACTATCGTGATTGTCTTTTCAACAGTTATTATTTGTGATGGTAACTATAGCCAATAAATATTTAACGTCACCATATGCACTATTGGAGGGTACATTTTTTGAAAGGTACCCATAACCGATAAAACTATTTTTGATGAGATTTCTGTCATAAAAACGCACATCACTAATAATCCAACCTATATATATTCCCCCCATCCAAATTTTCACTCTACTCTAGGCTCCTCTATACTGCTCTTCTCCCCTATAATCTTCCTTGTTTATTCCGATAAAAGTTTTAATTTTTAAAGGGAAAAAATATTTTGAGATTTATCTTAGTATTTTTATTTCGATAAAGTTCCAAATTTGAGGGATTTCTTAATTTTATAATTATAAATTTCTTTTTTATATTGAAAATCAGTATTACTAATTAGTTGTAATTAGTAGTAATTAGTTATATTTAGATATAATAAGTTGTAATTAGTTACAATTAGCTATAATTAGTGAAAATTGGACGTAAATACTTATAATTGATAAATAATTAGTACTAATTAACAAAAATTAAAATTTTTTAACATATCTATATAATAATTAATAATGATTTACTGGAATTATATATAATTAACAGTAATTAGTAGTTGTAATAATTTTTAGAAATGAACAATTTATAATAATAATTTTACAGAAATTAGTAATAATTAAAAGTAATCAACAAAAATTAATTGAATTAGTAAAATTTTTAGTAGTTAGTAAAAATTAAATTTAATTAGTTCAAATTAAAAAAATTTAATGATTAGTAATTGTACTTATTAAAAAATAGTGGTAAATACTAAAAATTAGCGGTAACTAATAAAAGTTAGCGTTAATTATTAAAAATTTATGGGAATCAACAAAAATTACTAGTAATCAGTACAAATTAATCAAACTTAGTGATAATTAGTGATAAATAGTAAAAATTAGCACTAATTAAAAGTAATTAATAAAAACTAGTGGTAATTAGAGGTACTTAGAAACAATTAGAGGTGCTTAGTATAAAGTAGTAAAAAATTAGAACTAATTAGTTATATTTAATAAATATTAGTAGTAATTACGAAAAATGATAGGTAATTAACTGTAATTAATATAAACCAGTAATAACTAGTAAAAAAATACCAATAATTAGTTGTAATTAGTAAAAATTAGTTGTAATTAAAGGTAATTAGTAAAAAATGGAAGGAATTAGTAGAAATTAGTAGTAATCAGTAAATATTAATGAAAATTAGTTGTGATTAATGCTAATTAGTAAAATTAGGGTTAATCAATGATAATTAGTAAACATGGGGATAATCAATAATAATTAGTAAAAATTGCTGGTAATTGGCGATACTTATTAAAAATTAGCTATAATTAGTTTTACTTAGTTAAAATTATAGATAATTTGTATTAAATTAGTGGTGATCAATATAAATTATTAAAAAAATCATAGTAATTAACTGTATTTAGTAAAAATTAGTAGTAATTAGTAAAAATGAGTGGTAATTAACTGTGATTAATAAGAATTAGCGATAATTTGTAAAAAAATACTAGTAATTAGAAGTAACTAGAAACAATTAGTGTAAATTAGTGGTAATTTGTGGTAATTTGTGGTAATTTGAAGTAATTACAAGTAAATAGTAGAAATTAGTAAAAATTAATGGTAATTAGCTTTAATTAGTAAACATTAGTGTTACATTTTTGTAATTAGTAAAAACTTAACTGTAACTTTTAAAAAATTACTGTAATTAGTAAAAAATAGTGGTAATTAGTTAAAATTTGGGGTAATTTGTAAAAAATGTGATATTTACTAAAAAATAGCATTAATTAGTAAAAATTAATTGTGATTAGTAATAATTAGTAGTAATTAGTAATAATTAATGGTAATTAGTAAATATTAGTGGTAATTACTTAAAATTAGTAGTAATTACTAAAAATCAGCCTAATTAGAAAAAATTAATTGTAATTTGTAAAAATTACCTGTGATTAGTAAATATTACTATTAATTAACATTCGTTAATGGTAATTTGTAAAAATTATAAATAATTAGTAAAAAAAGTGCTAAATATATGAAATTGATAATATTTACAAGTAATTTAGAAGTTTTTAATTTTATATTATTTTTTGGTTCATCCTTTTCTTATATCCAATTAATCATATACAGTTTTTTTATTTTCTTTTTTTTTAAAATATTGAACTAGGAAGAAGGAAACAGTATTTATTACATGATCATGAATGGAAAAATCATCATAGGAATCCAAACGGTTTTGTTATAAATCCTATATATATTGAGGGTGTTGAAGTATTTTTATCATTTTCATCATCAAAAATGGAATTTGTTTCAAAATGGAAAATTAAGTGTCCAAATAAGAAATATGATTTGAGGATTGATACATTTGAAAATGTTGGGGGTAAACAATTGCATTTTTTTTTCTCAAAGAATATATTTTTGGGTATAAACATGGTGAACATTGTTCCAGAGAAGATACTAATATTTTGGTTCCAGATCCATCATAGTTTTGAACTTTAGTACATGATTTTTCTGGTCCGTCTTTTAAGCAAAATGAAACTTATGATGATATTGATTTCACTCCTGATTTTGAACCATATTTAATTTATGAGTTGATAAAGTCTATTTAGGATTCCTCATATCCTAGTTGTAAGATAATATAATTTTAATAATTTTCAAAATTTATGAACATTAAATCTGATGATGGAATAACAAAAGGCTATTTTGATCAGATATTCTCTTTGGTTAAATCACTATTACATGAAGTAAATGTGTTTCCTACAATTTTCTATGAGAGAAAGAGACTAGTTCATAATTTGGGTCTTGATTATCATAAGATTATTTCATGTTCAAATGATTTCATCTTTTATTATGGTGAAAATGAGTCGTTAGTTATTTTTCCTAGATGTGGAAATTCAAGGTACAAAGATGATCAAAAAGGGATGTCTGGAATGATTCTTGACAAAAATTTGAGGTATTTCTGACTTACAAACATAGTGCATTGTTTATTTATATCTTGTAACACAACATCATTGATATCATGGAACAAAACTAATATTTCAACTCGTAAAAGCTTAAATCGTCATTGTGATGGTGATTCATGGAAACATTTTTACCAAGTACATCTATGTTTTTTTCAAAAGCAAGTAATATGTGATTGGGTTTTTCTACTGATAGTTTCTGTCTATTTGGTTCTTATAGTAGTCAATATTCTTATTGGATCATTTTTATAACTATGTATAGCTTACCTCCTTGGATGTTGATGAATGAGCCACATATATTTTTGACATTGTTAATTCCAAGACATCTAAAGAAGTATATTGATTTTATTTGAATCCATTGAATAAGGAGTTAAATTTACTATGGATTAATAGTGTTAGTACATATGATGTTGTGGGAAGAAATACCTAATGAAAGCTTTATTAAAGTGTATAGTTATTTAATTTTCATCATATTGATTGTTAATTAGTTTTAATACACATGGTCTCAAATCAATTCCATATTTTATGAGTGTAGCAAATAATTTATGCTCATTAATGGAAGAAAACCTTATTTTTTACAATCACTGTATATTTCTTCCTACTAATCATCCTTTCCAAAAAAAGGAAATCATTTTTTAAAAGGTACAATTAAAAAATGGACCACCAATAATAATCTCAGGTATTGATTAAAAATTCATTGTCTCTTAATTACCTCTCTTTATATTTGGACCAACTATAAACCAACCAAAAATAGATGTCTTTGGGAAAGAACACAATTGAATAAATTGGATTATTCTATGGTAAATTCCATATCCATCTGATCTTTTAGTCCTTCAAATTTTCTATTTCATGCATACTGATAATAATTGTTTTGATAATATAGTTTATAATTTTTTGGACACACTTGGTAACACCAAATATTATGTAAAGTGATGATCAGATCTTGCCCAAATTTATAAGTGAATAGAACTTGAGTTGTTTAAAAATGAAATATAATAGATGTTCATAAATCCAGAATCATATTATAAAGTTTACAAATAAAATAATTTATTATTTTTTGATGAGATTATGGATTTGAGGCTTTCATGTGGTTATATTTCCAATTTGGCCAGATGTGTCTGAAACGTTCATATTAGCAGATTGAAAAGTTAGGATTATCATGTTATAATGGAAAGACTTATACTAACTATATTTTTAGGTATTTTGACTTATTTTATTATGGATGAACTTAAATAAATAACATATTTTTTCTAAGACATTTGTGTGGTGACAATAGAATGTGATGCACTTAGTAGACTGTGGGAAGATGTTGTTTTAATTTTATATAAAATACAAAAAAAATCTAGTCATCTTTATTTTATTCAATATAAAATTTAATATTTTATTTTCCAAATGAATAAAAATATGGAGAGATGGTAAATTTTCAATGGATATAACCATAAGAGAGATTAAAATAGAAATTGATGAAAAAGGTACAAAAAAATGCATCAGTTTAATGATCAATTATAAAATCATATTTCTATGAGGAAATTTATTCTTTCTTCTATCATTATTTCCAGTTTTAATATCTCTAAAAACATAACCAAATGGGGTTTAATGAGGGAAATTTTGATGATGCAATGAACAATAAATTATTAGTTTTTAATCAGCCTAAACATGTCTTTGGTGGAGTTTAGGAATGATGGATTTCATATGATGAAAATCATAGGGATCATACATGTGTTCTGGTCAGCTATGAAGAAAAGAAACCATTTGTATAGTGAGTGGTACTATCACATATTCTATATTTTCATAAGGGAAATTAAATTTATTTTATTTTTACATTATATGATGATTATATCAAGAAAATGATTTCAAAAATTGAACTATCTTCTCTTTAATAATGTCGAAAAAATAATTTTTCCAACTAGTTTCAAAGACTGGTAAAGTAAGTTGTTTTTTATTTAACATATGAAATCAATTTATTATTTTTTATATTGATAATTGTTTTACTATTTTTGAAGTTTCCCAACATGATAATAAAATTGATAATCTATTTTTGTTTTTTAGTAACCCACCATCCAAAATGGGTAAAAATTATAATGTCTATGTGTTGAATGGTTTTTGATTTCATACATGTGCATATGGTGAATCAAAAAAGAACAATGAATAGTTGTGTTTTCTGGATAGGATGTCATCATAATGAAATTGAAGTTGAATTTTATGGAATGTTGGATAAAATAATTGAGTTATGTTATCTAGGAATGAATTATGTAATGAGGTTCAAATTCCATTGGTTGTATACTGATAGAGGATTGGTTTTCATCTATGCCATGGAATCATTGATATTTAATATATAAGTCTTCTTGTAGTAAATGAACATTTTTTGTCTCATAAAGAACATTAAATTTATTATGAAAATTATTATGGTACATCAATAGATTCAATTTATTAGTGGATCATTATAAAATAAAATCTCATAAAAATTAGTTTATACAAACCGAATATGGTAATGCTGAAGTGAAAGGAATTGAAAATTTTCAAGATACAACACTAAATACATCTTTTTTATGAAGATGCATGAATATTGATGATGAAACCCCATAGTTACAGGTCAATGGTGATGATGAATCTGATGATATAATAAATGAATTTGATATAAAAAGAGGTGATGAAGCTAAAGCTCCTATGGAAATAGATAATACTAAGGAGGGAGATGATGATACTAACACCATAGTATACGAAGATGAGGATGAAGATGAAGAATGACACAATTACATTGTAATTATAAACTTACTTAATATATATATATTACTTGTTTTCAATTATTTTCTAACGATATTCATTTTGTGTTTCATATGGCTGATGAACATTTAGCTGAGACGTTACATGAATTCAAGGAGTCTATGATTCCTCATGTTGATCTCGATTCTTCATTATCATATCCTCAGGTTGCAGTTAGTTCACTGATGACTCGGAGTGGTTGTGGTCTTATGACATTGATGATTCCCAACCCCATTCCTAAGTGATGTCCACATTTTAATTTCCATCCACATAAGTGGAGGTATGTCTACTTGTGTATTTTAGTTTGTTTTCATTAATTATAAATAATTTTCTTTAATTTTTTTATGCACTAATTTTTTGATTTTTTTTTACAATTTTTCACATATTGATATTGGATAGTGTATTGGTATTCTACATAACTATTTTTTTAGAACATGGGTGATGTGGGATCAGATTCCCATTGAGGGTTTACATCATATTTTTTATCATAGGATGGTATGAAAATAAAAAATAGTTATTTTGGAATTCATTTAATTATTACCTTTTTATTATTTATTATTTATAGGTTTTATGGTATCTCATCGAAGATGTCATGAGACACTCTATCTGGGAGGCATGATAGGATTTTATGCATGACTGTTGCCAATATTTTTTACACAATCTAAGGATATCCATGAAGAAAGTTATAGTTCTTGTTTTTTATCATTCTGCTTTTTCCCACAAACCATATTACATATCATCTCATTTTTGGGATGGATTGTGTTAATAATGGATGGAAATTAGTTCTCAAAAGATAACATCATTAGGTTGGTAGAACTGAGGGTAGTAGGATGTGACACATCGAGCTTTTAGTTTGACATTTAGAACTCATCAATGAAATATGGTAAGTAATTTTTTTAATAATTTATATAACTTTAAAGGTAAAATGTTTTATTTTATACTCGTATTAGATGTTTAACATACTAATATTATGGAGTTCAATGTTCATAAGAGGATGTACTATGATCCTATCACTGGAGATATTACAGGTGTCCAACGTCAGAAGATTGTGGACAATGAAATATTTTTCAGTTTTAAAATTAACTGAAAATAATATTTTAACTATTTTAATTTCAAATTTTAATTGAAAGATTCATATGAGGACATGAATTATTAGACATGGGATGAGAGTCAAGGTGATACTGAGGTTCTGACCACAAGTGTGGAAGGATTTCATGATGCAGTATTGATCTAGGTGACTCAATATGCTTTAATGAAAGATCGAGTTGTTGGTATCAGTTCTTGATTGATGTCTAGTAGTGATTATGATACTACATTATGGGTTATCTCTAGATTAAGGGGAGCTCGTGGATAGTAATCATCATCAGCTGAATATTATGAGTAGCAACAGCTATCTTAGAGTTAATTTATAGAGATCATGCATAGGGATCATGAAGGGATCCATTGATAGGAGTAGTAGATACATGAGGAGACGAATGGGAGGAGCAGTATCATGGGCAGAGGATAAATTACATGTGATGGAGAGCTCAGAGTATAGGTATGGAGTTCCCTCCCCATACTCTTCCAAATACCCCCCCCCCCTCCTCCAAATGACCCTCCCCTTCTATAGTGATTGATACATTATGTACTAATTTATTATGTTAAAGTTTGAATGAAAATATTTTTTGTAATATTTTTATTATTTCATATGTTTACTATTTTTATATTAAATTTTTTAAAATTATTTTGATGTTTTAATAATTTTTATTTTTTTGACTTATTTTTTGTTTAAACTTATTTGCGACGGGCAGACAACATGTCGTAAAAACTTATTTATGACAGGGCTGTCAGACCATCTTAGATAGTTGGATAGATAATTATGGTGAAAAACTATTTACAATGGGAGTGTGTCCCATAACAAAATATTGTTTTTGCAAAAACTAATCACAAAAAATTCCTTTTGAGATTCCTTTTAGTGTTGTGGACTATTTGTGACTGGGTGGAACCCATACAAGGCCTGTAGGTGTAAGTATTACATGGCCCATAGGCCTTAGAGGAATTCATTGCCCGTAGGCTTCAAACATTACATACAACCCAGACTAACTACTTGGAACTGCTCCTCCCCAGAATCATCATCGTGAAATCAGATCTCTACCTTCACATTGTTGTTCGGCTAGGAATTCTCATGCGTGCATAGGATTGTCCCGATGGCAGGTTCCATACCCTCTCATTCTTGCAATCCGTTTAGCTCTGCTGTGGTGAAGGCTCCTTGCTCATCCTCTTTTTAGAGCTTGTTCCTTGTAGGTTGTCTGGTTTGCATCTGCACTAACGGTGGCCCGAAGGCCTTGAGGTGGCCCTAAGGCCTTACTGACCCGAAGGCCTTAAAGGACTCAGGGACTAAATCGATGTCCCGAACTCCCAAACGGGGGAAAATTATCGGATACTACAGTGTCAAAAAGTGCCTGCTACAGTTCCCGCTACAGTACCTGCTACAATACTGCACAGTTCCTGCTATAGTACCTGCTTTAGTACTGCTACAGTAACCCGAAAATTCTGCCTCTACCTGGATTTGATCCCTGGTCACTTGGATGCACTTGCGGAGTCCTCGCCAACTGGGCTAAGGATTATGTGCATTTGTGATTGGGTCCTACCACAAATATCCCATATCAAATACAACATATTCCAGTATTCTTTGTTTTAACATATATGACATTAATGTAATTTTCTAGCATCATGACTACTAAATTATTTGAATATTCATTTAAAAGATTCCAAGGTTATTTTTAAATAAAATGTTTCCTTTAATATTTGAAAAAAATATATATTTTAAAAATTTATTTTCAAAGTGGAAAGGGTATTTTCATCAAAAATATTTTTAAATTATCTTTTAATGGTATTTATATTCATTGATGACCACATCACTTGATTCTACTTATCCTCTAATGGGGATATAATACAATGATACCATCCTTATTTATTCTCTTGATGGTTTATGATTATGATGAAAAGATGATTTTAGAATCCATTTCTTTTTCACGGGTTATGCTATGGTGAAACGATTAAATGTCTATGAAACACATTTCATTTCCATGATTTATGCTATGATTAAATATTCATAAAGCCTATTTACTTTCCATGGGTTATGCTATGATGAAATATTTAATAATCCCGTTTCCTTTTCAAGGGTTGTGATATGATTAATTTTTTATGATATTATGGCACACATAGATATGATTTTCATTATGTGATGGGTGGGCATAGAATTATATTTCCCTCCAATATATTGGGTAAATATTGATATCTAATGAGATAAATAGAACTAGAATAGGGAGTAAACCTAGTTCTATAAGTGACTCTATTCACTATAATAGTCTTCAGAGTGAAACTTGACTATTATGATTGTTAGGGAGTGAAACTATTCTACTATGATAGTCATGGTAATGATCCTTGAATACTAAGGAAATTATTTTTTACGCATATATGTATTCCACATTTCTATATCTTCTTCCAATGTTTTTCTTTCATGACTTATTTTCTTTGATTAATTTATGATTCATGTCTTATTAACTACAACGTTTTATTCCATGGCATGATTTTAGGATCTACAATATCAAGTGCATCATTTTAAAAAAAATATTCATGTTCTTATACCCTTATCCTCATGTTATATTTATATCTCCCTTTTTACCCTCTATGTGCATATGGTAACTCCCTTTATTATGTTTAATTTCCTTAGGTTATGAAGAAATGTATTAGGTATTAAATGTCTAATAAGGGTGTTAGTTATAAAGAACTTAGTGGGAGATGATGTAATTAACCTATAAACTAGTTGTTTATGTATTTATGTTTCCAAAGTCCCTAAATGCATATGAATTTGGCATGAATAATTATGTTATATAAGGAATATTCATATATTAAGATGTGATATCTATGTTATAATTGGTGGGTCACTATAGTTGTTATTATAGAAAGGATTAGTTATCCTTTGGAAGCTATGATGAGAAGACTATAGTGAGAACCCTTAGGATAATCCAATATATAGGATGAAATCCTAATTTATGATAAAGAAAGGAGTCTGGTTTTCCTAGAAAAACTACTATGTTGGGATACTACAATTATATGTGGTTGTTGAATAGTTTTTCTTAGGGGTAATAACTCCAAAAATGATGCATTGGTTATTGACTCAATCCTCACATATTGCAGGATAAAGAGTCCTTGCTACACACCTGGTTTGACACTCTATAGGGATATGATGAGGTTTATAAACATTCTCTTCATGAACCCTTATAAAGGATTTGAATAGATGATCATCTTGAATGACGTAGATTAAACCTATGGTTTCATATATTGAAAAGAATGTTTCATGATATAGATGTTATATGAATTATATTTAATGATTATATGATTGATCACTCTAATTAACAGTGTTTCAATATAATGAAAACCATTTTTGGTTTTATTATGGTATTGAGGATAGATTTATGAATTTTGGGTGGTTATAGGTATGTTCAAATATTTAAGTACCTTATTTGATCATAGTTATATGAATTTTTATATATAGAGAAAATTATCAAGGAATGTTAATTCATATCCCTGACAATTAGATATTGAATTAGCAGTAAAAATACCTAATGGTATAATGATCACATCTCAATTATATGATTCTTCTTTGGTTGATGTTTTTGGGAATGTGCTTCCAAAAAATCTCCTTATTATCCCTCTAGTTAAATTTGATGTTATCTTATGCATGGATTGGATTTCTATAAATAATTACCACATCTATTTATAAGGAAGGGAAGCTAAGATATATATGCCTAACTAACTTATGATTATATATTAGTCTGATGATAAATATGATCTTCTGATTTATACCACACCCATTGTATGGGTATTGATTCCTATTCAAAAGGGGTGTTTATCTCATATGGTTGGGGAGAAACTCAACATTGAATATAAGATTATTACATGGGAGTTTGTTGATGTCTGTATAGAA
This sequence comes from Viscum album, assembly GCA_963277665.1. NCBI lineage: Eukaryota > Viridiplantae > Streptophyta > Magnoliopsida > Santalales > Viscaceae > Viscum > Viscum album. The sequence continues at coordinate 1,103,134,512 of OY728157.1, forward strand.
TAGTTTTCTAGTATTATAATGAATCGTGAAGTTGAGTTCATAATAGAAAACATAACTAGTGATATACCTATCTACAAAGCCCATATAAAATAGACAAGATTAACTTGTAGTAATTGAAGAAGAAACTCCAAATGAATCATGATAAGGGATTCATTAGTCCAAGTGTGTCACCTTGGGGATCACAAGTTTTTTAATAATAAAGATGTATCAATGTGACTATATATTGATTATTGGGAAATGAACAAGATGAGTATCAAGAATATGTATCATATACCCAGTATTGATGACTTGTATGATCAACGGTTAGGAGATAAAAACTTTTCCAAGATGGAAAATCATTATAGATATCATCAATTGAGGTTCAAGAAGGAGGATATACCCAAGATTGGCTTCCTTACAAGGATGGACACTATGAATTTATAATTATGTAATTTGGTCTTACTAATGACCCTTTTATCTTCAAGGATTTAATTAATAGAGTATTTAAATATTACCTTGATAATTATGTGGTGTTATTAATAAAATATATTCTTATATATTCAAAGAGCATGGAAGAGTATGAAGTTCACTGGATAATTGTGTTGAACACCCTAAGTAAGGATAAATTGTATTAAATTTTTACTAAGTGTGGATTTTTGTTACAAAAGGTTTCATTGTTTAGTCATATAATTTCAAGAGAGGTTATATTTTTGGATCCATCAAAGACTAAAGTTGTTGAAAATTCAACTAGAACAACCACTATGACTAAGATTATTGGTTTTCTTGGTATGTTTGGATATTATCGATGGTTTTTGGATAATTTAACATGAATGTATAATCTAATCCCAAAGTTAACTCAAAAAGGATCCAAGTTCCTTTTGATAAATGAATGTAAAGATAATTTTAAGGAACTGAGAGAGGGTTAGTCAGTACACATATGCTTATATTGCCTAATAGTGGATAATGGTTTGAAATCTACAGTGTTGCACTAAAGAAGGGATTGGGACACATTCTTAGGAATAATGGCGTGGTTATAGATTTTGCCTCATAATAATTAAAGGTTCATGATCAAGATTACCCAACTTTTGATTTAGAGTTATCTATGGAAATTTTTTCATTAAAGATATGGGGGAGTAAAATTTAAGAAGATAGGTCTGATATTTATATTGATCATAAATGTTTAAAGTATATATTCACACAAAAAGAGTTAAATATGCACCAGAGAAGATGGTTGGACTTGATTAAAGATTATGACATCTAAATACATTGTTACCCTGGGGAAGTGAATAAGGTGACTAATACATTGAGTCAAAAGTATCATGCTATCTTATCAATGATAAGGATAAAAAAAGATCAAATATTTTTTTATTTTCAAAGGATGGATCTTTAAATCATGATAAAATGGGATAAATATTATCTTTCTAAAATAAGTGTTCAACTGACAATCCAAGTGAAGATTAAAGAGGTGCATAAGGAAGGTGTAGAGATGTATAAGAAGGAAAAAATGTTCCTAAGTTAAACCTTGATGATTATGGAGTGATAAGGTTTAGGAAACATTTATCTATTCTATCTATACCATATTTGAAGAAGGATCTATTATAGTAGACTCATAGTTCTTCATTATCTATTCATCCTGAATGTATGAAGATGTATAGAGATTTCAAAGAGTACTTCTAGTTGGATAGTGTATAGAGATATATTGTAGTGTATGTATCCTAGTTCATGGTGTGTAAAATGTTATGTTTAAGAGATAGAATCCTAAATGGATGCTACAAACATTACCCATACTCGAATGGAAATGAGAAAACATCATAATGGATTTTGTCTTCAGACTCCCCAAAATGTATAATGGTTATAATTATATTTCAGTTGTTGTAAATGCCCTTATAGAGTCAGCACACTTTATTGCTATTAGAGAATAATTATATCCCAATCAACCTTCCATAATGTACATTAAAGAAGTCAAAATGTTTCTTTGAGTACCACATTATAAATTATCTGATCGTGATCCAAGGTTTACCTTGAAGTTTATGTTAAGTATTCTATAATACTTTGATAGATATTTAATTTTTGGCATTATATATCGTCCCAAGATTGATGGTTAGACGGAGATAACCATTCGTACCCTAGAGGATATTCTGAGATCTTATTATCTAGATTCTAAAGGTGGTAGGGACCAACACTTTCCTTTAGTTGAGTTTTCTTACAATAAGTGATTTCACCCCGATAATTCAAATGGATCCTTATGAATACCTATTTGGAAATAAGTGTAGAAATCCAATATTCTATGATGTAATTAGAGAAATAAATCTATTGGTACCTTATATAGCTAAAGAAATGGTAAAAAAATATAGATCCATTCAATATCATGTTAAGGAATCTCAGAGTTGACAAAAAATACATGATGAAAACCATCATCATGATTTAGAATTTGAAGTTAATGAGAACCTTTTTCTATGAATTACTTCATGAAATAAGATAATGTGGTTTAGAAAGAAATAAAATTTGATCCTAGGTATATTTTCCCTTTCCGGATTCTTGATTTAGTAGTGATGGTTGCTTATCGCTTGGTGCTTCCATCGAACCTCTCTCAAGTCCACAATGTGTTCCACGTATCTCTCTTAAGGAAGTGCATACTTGACCCTTAACATGTAATGAACTCATAGGTTATACCATTGGAGAAAAATCAGTCTTATGCGGAATAAGTAGTGGATATTTTTTATCATAGAGAGAAATCCCTATGAAACAAGAACACTCACCCGGTCATTGTTTTGTGGTGAAACCACCAATTTGAGAAATATACATGGGAACCTGAGGATATGATGAGGTAGAATTATCCAAATTTTTTAGAAATAGAAGTTTGAGAGAGAAATTAATTTTAAGGGGGGTATAATATAACACCATACAATTTTATGGAATATTTTTTAAAAATAAATTTAATTTATTCGTTAGCTTGCATTTCACACAACAACGAGTTTAAATAAACCAATATATACCATTAAAATATTATTATTTAATGTGATGATTATCGTCAAGCCATTAGATTGGTAGTTATAAATAGTAATAAATAAATTATGAATAATATATGGTTTATATATGTATAAAATGAATTCATTTTCTCTCATTTTATTATAAATAAAAATAAAAAACCTTTTAAAGTATAAGAAATGTTTTTATGAAAAACAAAATTTTGCACGCAAAGTGTTTCTACCCTAATATAATAAATTAATCACACTTGGAGAATGAGTTTAATGAAATTTTTTTAGTATATAATCTATAAAATGTTTTATTATTCATCTAATATTTTTTCTTTTTCAGTTCATCATAATAGATCTAGATTTATGCTTAAAACTATATTTTTCTAAAAAGTTGTTTCGTCGTGTTTTGTACACATATATTAAAATTAATTTTTTCCATTTTTAGAAATTATATATGAAAAAAATGAACTTGATTTTTAAAATCAACATGAAAAAATTATCTTATAGTTAGTATTTGATATTTTTTTGGAAAGATTAATTTTTTATGAATAGTAAAAATATAGATATTTATTAAAATTCTCTTTCAGTTTAAAACATTTAAAAATTTAATTTTTTAATATGGTTTCAAAAATAACATAAGTTTAATTATTTTATTATTAATATAATTTAGATCATTGAAAATAATTTTATGTAGAATTTATATATAAAAACATTTTATACTTAAGAAAAAAAATTATTTGGAAAACATTTTTTTCATTATGATTGCAAGTTTAGTTTTATATTAAATTATTCCAATTAAAAGAATTGAATTTAAAAATTTATTCCATAATTTGAATAAAATTAATTAATATTATATTATGATCTCAACTTAATTCTTAGTAAAATTAGTTGTAAAAATTATAAAAATCAATTACCTTGATTAAGTTTAAAACAGTACTTTGTGTGTTTCATGCGCTTGTGATAAAATTAATTTTCCACAGAAATAGGTTTTTTATTTGAAAAATTATATTTAATATTTTTAATTATGGGTTAAAAATTATCTAAAAATTCTTATTTTATTTTCATTCTTAAAGGATAAATTACAAGGAAAAAAAACAAGTTACTGTGGTGAAAACTAAAATGGGAAAAGTAAGTAAACTTAGAGGTTAAAGGAATAATTTTTTTTAAAACTCATGTCTTTTTTAGTTTTTGAGATTTTTATAGTCCATATATTCCCTAAAATACATTATTTATAAGTTTTAATTCACTTTTATTGATAGTGACTTCCCATTATTGAAACGTTTTGGGTATTTACAAAAAATGTCACTCCCTCCCACTTATAAGAGGGAACCTCCTATTCTATTTTAATTACACTTAAAAAGCCTTTTGTTTCATAAAATTCCTACCCAAATACTTTAATTAATTTTATTAAAACTCCCTATATTCCTTTTTTTATTAGAAAACCATACTAGAAAGGATTTTGGTTCAAACCTAAAGAGGTTGTATGATGAAGAGGTATCATTTTTAATCGATCATTTTTGTTTTATTTCTTCTTCCACCTCCTTTAGATATTATTAAACTATGATGAAATAAAAAAAAATATCTTCCATATACTTATATTTTACTATGTTAATGTAATAACGTATATCCATCTTCTCTTCCATAAAATGATATACAAAACTCTTGATCATGTATACGAAGGACTACTGCCTCCAGAACTGATGTAATTCGTCTTCCATCACCACCACTCATGGATGAATATAATGATGTATTTAATGTATATATATGATATTTATGAAATAATAATACTTATATAATTATAATATTACATTTATATTATTACCATCCAATATTTTGTAAAATCATAATGTCGCTCGTGCATACGTGTGAATAACCACTACAATGAATTAATGTTAGACGTTTTTCATTTTATTTTTACATGGATGCTAATAAGTATAGATTTATGATACCAAAATATTTAAATTCATTATACTGGAGGTTAGAGTTTTTTCAAAGTAAGGGGAACTCGAGGTAAGAGATGTTCATCTCACTTTTATTTTTATGGAACTCATTCCATATTCACCACTTGTTTCTTTTTGTATATGTTACCCATGAATGTATTTTACTATTATTATAATGAAAATTATGGGATATAAAAATCTATATATAGTTCTTTATTTCATAGGTAATATGATTCAAAAGTTAAAAATGTGGTAATAGTTTTATGTTACAATCTTATTGTTTATCAGAATTGCTTATTATTATGCTTCCCATGATGAAATATAATGATATACCTCTCAAGAAACTCATGAATTTTCTTCTCCAATGATTATTTATAGTAAATGAATATTTTTTCTTTCATTTTTCTCTCTTTAGGTACTCAATAAAATGAACAAATTTTTTAAGGAAAACTGGCATTATCTCTCTCTTCAATTGAAAATACATTTTCTTCCATACCTATGTTTTCAAAAAAAATGTTTTCAAGAAGGTTTTTAGTAATCTATATGATTGTATAAAGTCATTTTTACCCATGATTTAATTTTTAAAAAAAATTAAAAATAATATTCTTGTCATTTTATGAATGTGTTACTTTTTACCTTTTTACCAAAAATGTGAAAGAAATATATTTTTTTTAACGTAAACGGCCTGAACAAAATTTTCCACCATCATGACCTCTCAATTATTTGAGGATTACATTATATGTTTACTAGGTTATTTTCAAATAAAATGTTTCTTTTATTATTTTGGAAATTTATAGATTTTAATTAGTTATTTTCAAAGTGAAAAGGGTATTTTCCTCATAAATGTTTTTAAAATATATCTTAATGGTATTTCTATTTATCAATGGTAGCAACCCTTGATTCTACTTATACTCTACTAGGGATATGATAGAATGATACGAACCATATTCTTTCCCTTGATGATTTATTATTATTATGAAAATATGTTGTGAAACCCATTTCTTTTCCATTATTATCCTGTAATGAAATGATGAAATGTTTATGAAACCCATTTCTTTTCCACAGGTTATACTATGATTAAATGTTTATGAAATAGGTTTCTTTTCCAGGGTTTAATATATGATAAAATGATTATGAAACCCATTTCCTTTTCATGGGTTGTGTTATGATGAATGTTTTGTGATCTTCTGTCACACATATGTACGATTTTCATTATGTGATGGGTGGTCCTGGAATTATATATCCCTATAATGCATTGGATAAAGATTTATATCTCATAAGATAAATAGGACTGGACTAGGGAGTGAATCTAGGTTAGTAAGGGACTCCTTCCACTATGATAGTCTTCGGATTTAACCTTGACAACTATGATGGTTTGGGGAGTGAACTCATTCCACTAAGATAGTTTTGGCAATGAACCTTGACTACTAAAAAAATGATTTTAAATGCTTGTGTGTATGCCATAAATCTATGTCTTATGCTAATGTTTTTCATTCGTGGATTATAAAAGGTTGGGGCCGAGGCCTCATTTTATTGTTAAAGCAAATCAAAGACCTCTTTTAACTGGGTAGAGGGAGACCCATTACATAGCCCGAAGGCCTAGTGGGCTTATAGCCCATTACATAGCCCGTAGGCCCAATTTTTTGGCCCAATTGCCATTCTGTGAATAGTAATCTGGCTTCTACGGTACCCGCACTGTACCGCCACCGCTACAGTGCCCTGCTGCCGCTAAAGTACCCACCAATCAACAGTACCGCTGCTACTACAATGCCGCTACAGTGCTACTACAGTAACCTGCGACCAACGGGTTTTGAACCCCCATTTTTCGTGGATTATATTCTTTGATTTATTTATGATTCATGTCTTATGAACTATCAGTATTTGTGCCATTACTAGAGTTTATGATCTATATTATGAAGGGTATGGTTTTCAAATTTTATTCTCATGTTCCCAAACCATTATATTCATGATATATTGATATTTCCCTTGTTTACCCTTACTGAGTATCTGAGCTCACCCTTTCTTACATTTCCTTTCATTGGAATATGAAGAACAGTATTAAGTTTGATATGTCTACGAAGGGTGCTAGTTATAAAGAACATGGTGGGACACTACGGGAAAAATGGGTTTTTGCAATGGGTTGAGGGACCATCACAAATAGTATGTTGCCGAAGACTATTTGAGATAGGTCCCTATTCCCATCGCAAATAGTTCTTTGAAAATAGGTATTTGCGATGGGAAATTATTCCCCCTCACGAAAGGCTTTGGCACGCGGTTCAAGCAAAAACACAGGAACGCTGTTTGTGATGGGTTTCTACACCCGTCGCAAATAGTATTTATGATTTTTAACTATTAGCGATGGGGGTCTACACCCGTCGCAAATAGTATGTCGATAGGATAATATTTGCGACAGGAATTTTTGCAAATGAGCAAACCTATATATACACCCCCCGAATTTTTTTCATTTCACTCTTCTCTCAACTCCCCTCTCATTCACTCTCAAATTTTTATCTTAAATTTTTTCAAAGTTTTAGATTTCTCAGCGAAACAATTTTCAAGGTTTGCATCCAATGAAAGATTCAGTTTAAAGGTATTTATTCATTTTATTTTTTATTCAATTTTTTTTATTTTTTATTAGTAATAATTATTAATAATTAGTAATAATTAGTAAAAAATATTAATAATTAGTAATAAATAGTAAAATATATTATAAATAGTAATAAACTGTATAAAATGGTAGTAATTGTTAACAAACCATGGAAATTGTTAATAAATAGTTGTAGTTGGTAATAAATGGTAGTAATTGTTAATAAATAGTATAAATTGTAAATAAATAGTTGTAATTAGTAATAAATAGTAGTAATTAGTAATAAATAGTAGTTCGTAATAACTAGTACTAATAAATAATAAATAGTAGTAATTGTAGATAAATAGTACTAATTAGTACTAATTAGTAGTATTTAGTATGAATTAGTAGTATTTAGTAGTAATTAGTAATATATAGTACTAATTAGTACTAATTAGTAATAAATAGTAATAATTAGTAATGAGTAACAATAATTAGTGATAATTAGTAATAAATATAAATAATTTGAAATAAATAGAAATAATTGGTAATAATTAGTAATAATTATTAATAGAAAGAAATAAATAGAAATAAATAGAAATAATTGGTAATAAATAATAATAAATAATAATAACTAGTAATAAATAGAAATAATTTGTAATAATTAGTAATAATTAGTAATAACTAGTAATAAATAATAATAAATTGAAATAATAGAAAAAATTATTAATAATTAGTAATAATTAGTAATAAATAATAATAATTACTAATAAATAATAATAAATTGTAATAAATAGTTATATTTACTAATAAATACTAATAATTATTAATAATTATTAATAAATAGTAATAATTAGTAATAATTAGTAATAATTATTAATAATAATTGATAAATAGAAATAATAATTAATAAATGGAAATAATTTGTAATAATTAGTAATAATTAGAAATAATTATTAATAACTATTAATAAATAGTAATAATTAGTAATAATTATTAATAAATAGTAATAAATATTAATAAAATATTAAAAATAGTATTAAGTAGTAATAAGTAGTAATGATTAGTAATAATTAGTAATAATGAGTAATAAATAGTAATAATAAGTAATAATTAGTTATAATTAACAATAATTAGTAATAATTACTAATAAATAGTAACAAATAGTAATAAATAGTAAAAATTAGTAATAATTAGTAATAATTAGTAATAATTAGTAATAATTAGTAATAATTGGTAATAATTAGTAATAAAGAGTAATAAAGAGTAATAAAAAGAAATAAATAGTAATAAATAGTAATAAATAGTAATAAATATAAATAATAAGAAATAATTCGTAATTAAATAGTAATAAATATAAATAATTACTAATAATTTATAATAATTAATAATAATTCGTAATAATTAGTTATAATTAGTAATAAATAGTAATAAATTATTATAAATAGTAATAAATTGTAACAAATTGTTATAAATAGTAATAATTAGTAATAATTAGTAATAATTAGTAATAATTAGTAATAATTAGTAATAATTAGTAATATTTATTAAAAATTAGTAATAATTAGTAATAATTATTAATAATTACTAATAATTGGTAATAATTAGTAATAATTATTAATAATTAGTAATAATTAGTATTAAATAGTAATAATTAGTGATAATTAGTAATAAATTTTAATAAATTGTAATAAATAAATAGAAATAGAAATAAGTAGAAATAATTAGAAATAATTACTAATAATTAGTAACAAATAGAAATAATTAGTAATAATTGATAACAATTATTAATAAATTGTAATCTTTATTAATAATTAGCAATAATTAGTAATAATTTGTAACACCATAATATTTTTCAAATAAATATAATTTTGAATGCATGAAACACCAAGTATCTAAAAATACCACTTTGTTATAACCTAGCTAGTAAAAAAAATTTACTACACCTTTGATTTGAATTTCAAAAATAGAAAATACACAGTTGTGATTAGTAAGTTATTTAGAGTCTGATAAAACCGACTTAATTTTTGATGAATAGTAACATAACCTTATGAATAGTAATGTTACCCTTATGAATAGTGGCATACACTTATGAATAATAGCATCACCTATGATAGTATATATATAGGATTTAATTGAAAGTATGATGTACCTATGTTTTGGAATAAGTAAATAAATGTTTTAAAAACTATATTTTTCCAGTAAATTATGATTTTAATTAAAAAAATAAATTAATCATATTTAAAAAATTATTTTTGAAAAATGGAATTCATTTTTGGATTCTACACATCAAAAAATGGTAAGGGTGAATTTTTTGGATTTTTTCTGAAATATGTGATTTTTTTATGAATAGTCAAATACGATAATTTTTAATAAATCCCAAATAATTGATTTATTGAGTCATTGGTGATGTTTTGCTAAGTTAAGTGCCAATGGTTATAACTCACATACACATATTACTATTTTTGGTCAAGGAATAATCACTATTTATTGTCTTATGGAAAAATAATAAACTAATGATTAAAATATTAAGAAAACCAACCTCTCCTCCACTATAAAAATCTCCCTCACTCCCTCTTCTCTTCACTCATCTCAAGTCTTTTTCCTTGTCTAAATTCAACTTAAATTTCTTCCCAATCTACTCCCCCATGTCCAGTAGCCCTTGGTCTCATAAAAAGACCAAAACCTCTTCCCTAAAGAGGCTCTAAAGGAAGAATACTTTAGGAGGTAAATTCGTCTTTTCTTTTCTTTCATTTTAGTGTTCCTTTGTTCTCTTTTCTTTCCTAACCTATTCTCATACAAATGGTATGAAAAATATAGTACCATAAATATAATATAATTTTGTTATTCCAATGGGATAATTCATCTTCATCTCTTCTTCCCCTCATTTATGTTAAAATTGAAACATCGTCCGAGATGTGTTGATTTATCACATTCAAGGACGATGATGCTTTCAATTTGATTTACCTTCTTCAAATCTGGTTATGAAACCATTTTTATGGTTGAACCAGACTATTATATATGTATTTTATATTATGTAATTTTCTAGAATCCTTATTCACTCTTTATATAAAATAATAATACAAAACAAGGTAATTGTGAGCAAAATCGCCAAATTAATCCAAGTGTTCATCATTAATATTTTATATAATGATTCACCTTTACTCCAAATAACCAAATTAATTTTATAATAATGAAATATTATTAATATTAATTAATAACATATAAAATCAATTCTGTACTTCAACTCTTATCTTACAAGAACTACCATACTCTTTTATAAGTGAGCTGATCAAGAATATTACAAAAACAAGCACTCACGAACAATGAAATTGAATCCCTTAACCCATCTAAAAGTCTATTAATAAACTTAATAAATTAAAAATAAATAAAATAAATGTATAAATGGTTATTTATTTGTTAATTAATGAACCTAATTTGGTTATTCAGGTCATTAAGATCAAGGGACGAACACCCTCGGATTTAAGGTAAGGGATCCTCTCTGTCAATTTTATTCAAGAATCCCCCCTATGTTGTGTCCTTTTATTTTTAATTCCTAATGATGGGTTATGTTTTCTCACCTCTCCCATACTAAAATTATGATATATAAATGATTGGATACCCATTTACCTTTCATTAATCCCTCACAAGAACACATGTTACCATGTCGTAATGTTTGTAAGTATTTTCTACCTGGATCTCTTTTTTCTTTTGGGTTAATCTTATTCTCTACATACCTCAATAAAATTATATATTATTATTATCTAATCATAATAAAATATGTTTTTATTTTATATATAATTGTAAAAACCATAATCCTTCATTATTTTATGGGGAGTTACTTGTTTTAAAATAATCTTTCAAAAAATTAGTTTTGAAATGCTAGCCCAATTCAAGGAACTTCTCGAATTCTTACCTGTTTTTAAGTTCACTCTATAATATGTTAAAAGTAATATTTATCTTTATAAAATCACACATTTTAACATGAAAAAACTTTTTTGGTTCTTTCCTAGTTTTATGAAAGAAAACATGCCTTTTCTCTTTAAATTACTTTAATATTTTCCTTAAACTACACTAAAATCTTTTATTTCTAAGGATTATTTAAAAACTCTTTTTAAATGATTTAACCTCAATAAGACTTTATTTAAGCCTAAAATATAATTTAAATTACCTTACCTTTTATTTTAGGGGATATAAATTTTTAAAATCGAATTTCATGACAAATACAAATGATTTTCAATAAGAACTCTTCTTTCCAAAGTAAAAAATATTTTTCTCATCTCACTTTAACTTTATGAGATATATGCCTTGCTCACCAATTATTTATTTCTTGTGGTGTATTCTAATAACATTTGGTATATCATATAAATATTCTTATTATTCTCATGATATTTTAATGTATTATGATTTGAATGTTTCAACGTAATATGGGACACTTTAGAATGTTTAAGGATTATTTCCTCAAAAAAATATCAATAGTCTCATTTAAAAGTATCTTTATTTATGTCAACATCCTTTGATGAATATTTTATTTCATAGAGATTTATCTCCTATGATATTATCTAAAAAATATGATGTTGATGTTTTTATGATTATTTTGAATGTGTATGTTCTATCTTAATACAATTCACTATATTACTTCGAAAGGTTAGTGTTTATGTTTAATGACCGGGGAACGTTATTTACATTTCGCATGTTAGTTTCAATATAAATGTACATGTTATTTATTTTTATACCTATTCATTAGATAAATGTGTTGGACTTATTATGTGATGGATGAGGCCCGCTATATCCCCTCGATGCATCGACAGGTCTCACGAGGAAAACTATGGTCTTGGCACAAGGCCTTAACAAAATGGATATTTATGGTCTTTGCATGAGGCCTTGAGGGTATGGTTATCATGTTCAGAATATGAATTTCCCTCATTATGAAACTAGTAATTGAAAGTTCATGTGGTTATTCCACTAGTAGAATACCCATGATTATGCTTTATTATGACATTATTTATTCAGCTCTTATTCCTACCATACTGTGTTCAGGTTTATTTTTAAAGGCATGTGTTTTAGTTATTCACCATGCCTAATTTTTATGTTTATGATATATTTTGGTGTGTCTCTTACACTTTCTGATCATTTCATCTCACCCCTTTCATTTTTTTTCTTCACAAATTTATGATGAATAAATCATTTATTGAGTTTCCAAGGATGTAGTTTGTTATATTTTGTTATGTATCACATTTTTTCCTTTCCCAATGTAAAATATGTTCCGTGTATGTATCTAGTTTCTTCGAGACTACTAAACTAATCGGTACTTTGGGATTTGATTCCTTATAATCATGTCAATGTAATAAAGTAATGTGCCGGTTACGGGCTTCTGGGGTTAGGGCATTATATAATTAGTAATAATTTTTAATAATTAGTAACAATTAGTTATAATTAGTAATAATTAGTAATAATTAGTAATAATTAGAAACAATTATTAATATTTAGTAATAACTAGTAATAATTAGTAGTAATTAGTAATAATTTGAAATAAAAAGTAATAAATATAATAATTAGCAATAAATAGTAATAAATAGTAATAATTGGTAATAATTAGTAATAATTTGTAATAAATATAATAAATAGTATTAATTAGTAATAATTAGTAATAATAAGTAATAGTTAGTAATAATTAGTACTAATTAGTAATAATTAGTAATAATTGTTAATAAATAGTAAAAATGATTAAAAATTAGTAATAATTAGTAATAATTAGTAGTAATTAGTAATAATTAGTAATAATTAGTAATAATTAGTATTATTTGTAATCAAATAAAAAAAATTAGTTCTGATTTGTGGTATTCAGTAATAGTTGTGGTAATTTGTAATAATTAGTAATAATAAGTAATAATTAGAAATAAATGGTAATAATTAGTAATAATTAGTACTAAATAGTAATGATTAATAATAATTGTTAATAAAGAAAAATAAAGAGTAATATTTATTAATATTTATTAATAATTATTAATAATTAGTAATAATTAGAAATAATTAGTAATAATTAACAATAACTTGTATTAACTTGTATTAATTGGTATTAATTGTTATAAAATAATAAAAATTAGTACTAATTTTTGGTATTCGATAATATTTAGTGTTAATTAGTATAAATTATTAAAAATTAGTGTGGATTAGTATAAATTTTATACAATTTACTATAAATCACTATGAAATAATAAAAATTAAAATATATTATAAAAAATTGAAAATGAAATAAGTCATCAATTTTCAGGACATGGTCAATAACAAATTTGTACATACATGGTTGATACAAATTAGTCATTTTTCATGGCCCGAATATAGGAAATTATATAATTTACACATTTTTAGTAATTTATAACATATTTTATTACATTATAGTAATTCATAATAATTTTTATTTACTTATAAACAAATCTATAAATTTTAGCAGTAATTAGTAAGAAAATAGTGGTAAATGGATAAAATTTATAATATTTACAAGTCAATTATTATTTTTTAAAATTTTTAATCTTTTTTAGAAAATATTTTTTTATATCAAATTAATAATAAACAATTTATTTATTTTATATTTTTTAGATTAATATGGACCAAGGAAGTCGAAAACTGTCTTTATTATACGATCGCGACTCGATAAATCATCACAAGACTCCAAACGATTCTGGTATAAATCTGGAATATATTGAGGTTATTGTACATTTTTTATCATTTTCATCATCAAAACTAGAATATGTTTCTGAAGGGACATTTAAGTCATCATGTAAGAAATTTGATCTATGGATGTTTGACACATTTGACAATGTTGGGGGTAATCTATTGCTATGTGTTTTTCGATATGATTATGTTCTTTGGTATCAACATGGTGAATGTAATTTCTGAGATGATGCTAATAATTCTGGTCCAGATCCATCATGATTTAAAAATTTAGTGCATGATGTGGTCGGTCCATCTTTTCAACAAACTAAAACTTGTGATGATATTGATTCAAAACCATATTTGGAACCATCATAATTTTATGAGTTGTTGAAGTCTGTGGAGGAAGCCTTATATCCGGATTGAAAGATAAGAAATTTTTTATCATTTTAAAATTTTATGTCTATTAAATCAAATAAACGAATTTCAAATAGTTGTTATGATTATATATTCTCTTTTCTTAAAGCACAATTACCTGAAGGAAATGTGTTGCCTGCAAATTTCTAGGAGTGAAAGAGGCTAGTTCATAATTTGGGTCTTGGATATCAGAATATTCATGCATGTTCAAATGATTGCATCTTATATTATTCTAAAAATGAGTCATCCATTTGATGTCATAACGGTGGAAAATTGAGGTACAAAGAGGATCAACTAGGGAAGTCGGGATTGATTCCTGTAAAACAAATGAGGTATTTCTCGATTACACCCAAATTGGATAATTTATTTATTTCTCGGAACACAACGTCATTTATTTCAGGACATAAACCCAATATTTCTACCGGTAAAGGATTAAACTATTCTATTGATGGTGATTCATGGAAACTTTTTGACCAAGTACATCTGTATTTTGCTTCAGAAGCTTGAAATGTTCAATTGGGTCTTTCTACTGATAGTTTCTGTCCATTTGATTCATACGATATAAAATATTCTTGTTGGCCCATATTTATAACTCCGCACAATTTACCTCTTTCATGACCCGTCCCCCGGGGCCCGTGCCGTGACTACCCCAAGCCCGCCTTCCATAGGCTAGGGGATGGCGACTAGCATTGAAAATGAATATCTATAAATCGGGAAGGTATTACCTCTAAACCTGAAAACTCACCCAAACCAAGCACACTGAAAGATACAAGAACAAGGTAAAATATAAAGTAAATAGGGTGTGTTTAGTAAGTATAGGGGGAAGAATACAGGCCCAACTAGAATGTACAAGTAAAACTGAAAAAGAACAGCTCCTGTGAACACCCGCCAAGGACCCTACCTGAAGGGTAGGTACAGCTCTCGAACGGTCGTCCCTGCAGGTCATCTCGTCTAATGTCCACCTTTGATCAGCATCCATTTTGGTACCCTCATCCTTGATCAGCGTTGTTCGTCGTCTGCACAAGACACATAAAGGTACGGGCGTAGCCCATGCAGGGGTGAGTATAAAAAACTCAGTAGGGACCCTGAGACCCTCGTAGGTCTCCTAGAGTTCCCCAAACTAAAAACCACAAATCACAAAGCAGTAGTCATCAGCACTACTTAGCTATATGCCCATACATATACCTAACTTATCAAGACATTCAAAGGTAACACCACGAAGGTATAAGTACCAGACAGGTAACACCATGAAGGTAGAAGTACCACACAGGTATCACCATGAAGGTAGAATTACCACACAGGTATCACCACGAAGGTAGAAGACTCACCTCACACCAGGTATTAGTGAAGTATAGAAGTAAATATGATCAGTTGCAAAGCTAGATCATCTTATTCTATCAAAAGGTATTGTTTCTGATTATACAGAGTCTGACCCACACAGGATCGATAGGTACTACCCCTCCCAAGGACCCACATTGGATCTGACCCACACAGGATTGGTATACACTGACCCACACAGGATCGTTGACTGCTGACCTACACAAGATCTAACCCACATAGAATTGGTATGCGCTGACCCACATAGGATCACTGAGCACTAACCCACACAGGATTGGTGCTGACCCACATAGGATCGCTTAGTACTAACATCCGTATGATCTGTCTCCAACCTCTACCTCACTATCAGCAACTAGATTCCCACGAATATCATGTTTGGGAGAACTGCTCCTCAAACCATCAATCATACCTTAACAACCACGAAGTTTCATGAAAAAGTATTCCAAAGGTATGTCGTGTCAAAAGGGGCCCAACGCAACAGACGACCCGTCAATCGGATGCCCGGTCTGTACGTTATTTGTGTTTTCGCTCCAAGGGCCCGGTTGGATTCGAGGTTTGATCCAACCCAGTCGTACTCCAACTTTATCCAAAACTCAAGTATAGTATACCAAAAGGATGGTCTCGATCCAAATATTTTGGTATCATAGACGATTCGTCAAACGGATGTCTGGTTCTCAAGTTATGGCCAAAAGGAATAACTGGGTCTAATTGGCCCCGGGTCCGGTCCAACCCAGTCGGACCGACCGAACCTGGTTCGGGTCGACCCGGCCCGGTCCGAGTCCATTCCGGTTGGCCTCGGTTGCAGATCGGCCTAGCCCACTGGGCGCAGCCCATGGTGCGGCCCGCCCGGCCAGGTGCGCGGTCCGCCCTAACCGACACCCAGGGGGGAGGCGCCCCCACCCCCAATTTCCCCGAATGGTCTAGTGGACTATTCAGTTGCCCATCTGGCATGCAAGACTACTTCGTAGTCCCACTTAGTGTGACATGGCCGGCTGAAACGGCCGGCCGGTTCTCCTCCCCGAAACGCGGATGCGCGTCGCTGCTCCACCTGTGGCCGGCTGGGAGTCAACTACCCTCTGGCCTCCACCGTGGCCAAGCAGACGTAACCTCCTACTCTGGTGGCACGGACGCATGCCGCCGCTCCACCACGTGGTCGGCGGGATGCCGGTCGCCGCCCAACTCTTCCACAGCTGACGGGCCACGGCCTCCTGCTCAACCGGCAGCGCGCATCCATGCCACCCCGTCTTCTCGTGGTCGGCCGGCATGTCGGCCGTTTTCTTCTCACCGCCACGGTCGACGGGTCGCGATCTCCTTCGGCGGCACGGTAGCGACGCTGCCATCATCGCAGCCCATGAATAACACAATGAGAATAAATTTGTGGATGGATTAGGCCATGTTCATTCAGCCTGAACCCTCCGCGATAAGTCGGTAGCAGGTGGTTCAAAGTTTGAAACAATAATTTATCACAAAAAATAAATAAAAAGGAATAATTTCCCAAACTAATATGCTCGTTGGAGACGACATAAGGAAGAAGATGAAATCGTTGAAGTCACCGACGTCTGTCGCTTCCGCAATATGATCCAAAGTTGGTTCCTCGTTCTTGATCCAGAGAGCATTCTTCGTTGGAGAGGTTCTTCGTTTGGAGGATGTTTCTCTAAAGGATCTCCTTTTCCAATCCTTTTCCCCGCTAGAGGTTTGGTTCCAAATTAATAAGTTAAGATTTAAAGTTGGCATATCAATGGGGGATTCCAAGAGTTAATAAAAATAACTCTTAATTAACAAGTTGATTCATTAATTCAAAATTAATGAATCCTATTAATTAAAGAAAAATTTTCTTACACATTTTGTGTAATCGGGGATTTAATTCCTAGAATTAAATGGCTGATGACCCTCATGTGGTCACCACCTTCATGATTCAAATGGGAGGGTTTAAAAATAAAATAGAAATAATTATTTTATTTTATTATTTGTCTAACCCACCCACAAAAAATCTGAAAAACTAACTTATACCCTTGACCTACTATGGTCGAGGTGAAGTTATCCTTAAGCGAATATTAGCGCTATGAGCTCAACGGTGTCCACATATTTTAATTTCGAGCATCGGTTCAAAAGTTAAAAAATGCCGCTCATGTGTTTACTGATTGTACCAGAAAAAAAGTTCAAAAATTCATTCCTGTCCTCAGAATCACGCACCGTAAATTTTCATAGACTCGTAAAAATTCAATATAATTAAAAAAATTACAAGGAAATATTCGGGTCTTCGCATTCTCCCCACCTTAGGGCTTTGTGTCTCCAAAAGTTTCAACACAAACTAGGGAAACAAGTGGGGGCACTAAGCACGAATCTGAGCCTCCCACTCCCATGTGATCTCCTGGAGGTTCCTGTACTGCCAACGAACGCGACTAGAGGTATTTACTACCCATGAAGGACCCACTCCTATTGATCCTCAATCTCCACTGGAACCTCCGAAAACATCGCCCCATTGTCGATGTCTAGCTTGCCCCAGTCAATGATGTGAGAAGGATCATGTGTGTATCTCCTCAGCTGGGATACATAGAAAACGTCATGAAGCCAGTGCAATTGAGGGGGAAGAGCTATGTGGTAAGCCACCATGATAACTCTACTCAGGACCTGAAAGAGTCCGATGAACCTCATAGATAAATTGCCTCCCTGGCCAAATCTCCGCAAACCTCGTCGAGGTGAGACCCATAGAAAAATATGGTCACCATACTCGAACTTCGGAGGTCTCCATCTCCTGTCAGCATAGGACTTCTTTCTGCTCTGTGCAGTCTTCATCTGCTCCTAGATGATCCGCACCTTCTCAGAGGTAGCTTGTACCATCTCTGGTCCCATGAGTGCTGACTCCCTTGGGTCAGTCCAGGACAGAGGTGATCTGCAAGGTTGATCGTACAAAACCTCTAATGGTGTCATACCAATGGTGGACTGGTAGCTGTTGTTGTACACTAACTCCACCAAAGTCAAGTGATCCTCCCAACTACAGCCTGAAATCAAGGATGTAAGCATGTAGTATGTCCTCGAGGGTATGAATGGTCTATCTTGTCTGACCATCTGTCTATGGATGGAAGGCGGTGCTCAACCGAAGATATGTCTTGAATGCTTCCAGCAACCCCTTCCATTTCCAGGAAGTGAAATTTTCATCACGATTGGAGACAATCATAGATGGAACTCCAAGAAGCCACACAATCTCCTGCACGTAGAGGTGTCCCAAGCCCTCTATTGTTCCCTGTTCTCTGATAGGTATGAGGTGGGCCAACTTGGTGAGTCGTTCAACGATCACCCAGATGGAATCATACCCCTTGGACGTGCATGAAAGTCCTGTCACAATGTTTATGGATATTCTATCCCACTTCCACTCTGGCACCTCTAGTGGTTGAACTAAGCCAACTAGAACCTGATGCTCTACATTCACTTGCTGACAAATGAGGCATCGTGAGACAAACTCTTCCACTGCTTTCTTTATTCCTGGCCACCAGTGCTGACGCCGAAGGTCCTTTTACATCTTCACCACTCTTGAATGTACTTCTAGAGGGGATGTATGGAACTCCCTCAACACTTCCTCCCTAATCACCACTAGTACCATAGTACACCCTCTAAAGAGGATGACGTTCTCCCCACCATTAGAAAATCCATCAGGTGCATGTCCTATGGATATCTGAGAACATAGAGCCTCGTAGTCATTGTCTCTAAGATACGCCTCCCTGACTTGCTGAAGGAGTGGGGGAGTGACTATTAGAGGCTGAAGATAAGCTGCTCCATCTTGATCCGCGTAGGATATCCGTGAAGCGACTAGCTGTTCGATTGCCTCACTCAGAAATTGTATACCATATCTCCTACTGAGTGTATTTTCTACTATGTTCCCCTTCCTAGGAGTATATACTATCTCGAAGTCATAGTCCGGGAGGATCTCAAGCCAACACCACTATCTCAGGTTCAGGTTCTTCTGAGAGAAGATATACCTGAGACTCTTGTGATCATAGTAGATTGTAAAATGTTATCCCATCAAGTAATGTCGCCACATCATCAAGTCGAAGACCATTTTTTCTAACTTCAGGTCATGGGTAGAAAAGTTTTACTCATGATTTCTCAGTTGTCGAGAACCATACGCGATCACTGGTCGCTCCTGCATTATGAAACATCCAAGTAATGTCCCTGATGTGTCGCAGTAGACGACGTACCCAACGCCCTCCTCAGGTAGCCTCAAGATGGGGGCACTCGTTAGTCTCTGCCTCAGCTTCTGGAAACTCCACTGGAATTTCCTACCACACGTAGGGTTTCCTATTCTTTTTCAACACTGATGAGGGAGCCATTACTCTGGAAAAGTCGGGCACAATCCACTTGTAGTAATTGGCCAAACCCAGGAAACTTCATACCTCTATCACACTCTTGGCTGGCTCCCAAGCAAGTACAGCCTCAATCTTCACTGGATCCACAGAAAATCCAACATCTGAGATGACATGTCCCAAGAAATGAACCTCTAGGATCCGGAACTGGAACTTAAAGAGCTTACCATAAATCTGGTTCTCTTAGAGTGTGTCCAGAACTATTTGCAGATGATAGGCATACTTCTCCTCCATCGCTGAGTATATCGGGATGTCGTCGATGAAGACTACCACAAAACGATCGAGGTATGGATGGAAGATCCTATTCATGAGTCCCATGAACATTTTTGGGGCGTTGGTCACGCTGAATAGCATAACCAAGAACTCATAGTGGCCATATTGACATCTGAAAGTCATCTTCTGCACATACTCATCTCGTACCCTGAGCTGGTGATAGCCT
The DNA here is from genome assembly GCA_963277665.1 of Viscum album. NCBI lineage: Eukaryota > Viridiplantae > Streptophyta > Magnoliopsida > Santalales > Viscaceae > Viscum > Viscum album. The sequence continues at coordinate 1,103,155,184 of OY728157.1, forward strand.
GATCTGAGTTCTATCTTTGAAAACCATCATGTTCCATTCAGCTGATCAAAGATATCTTCAATCCTCCAAATTGGGTACTTGTTCTTCATAGCCACCTAGTTCAGATTTCGATAGTCCACACAGAGCCTCAAACTCCCATCCACCTTCTTGGAGAAAACAATCGAGGCTACCCAATGATAAACACTAGGCCTAATGGATCCCTTTCTCTACAAGTCCCCCAACTATACTTCCAACTCTAAAAGCTCCACATGAGCCATCTGATATGTTGGTGTAGATATCAGGGTCGTCCTAGGGTATAATTCAATGTAAAAGTCCACCTCACTACGAGGTGGTAGACCCAGTACATCATCAGGAAAAACATCATCGTACTGGTCCACCACAACATGATAGCTCGGACTCTCAACATCAACTGCTCTGAGGGTAAGGCTAGCCAACCGATGTGTGATCGGCTGCACCCTCCTCCAGGTAAGTCCATCCTATGCTGCAAAGGTTCCCTTCTCACTGGTGAAGGAAAGCCTGGTCCCATCCATGCGGACCCAACTCACTTTGTGCCTAATACAGTCGATCTGATCAGGGACTATGGACAACCAGTCCATATAAAAGATGATGACGTAAGGCCTAAACCCCACTACTAGAAGATCCCATCTGAATCTCTTGCCTCCTAGAGTAATCTCACACTACCGTCACCAGTGCGTAATCATCTAATCTGCTTCTGTAGGAGCCTCTAGCCATAAGGATCGAGCCAACGGCTCCACCAGAATCTCCAAGCTCCGAACGAGGGATGTGGAAATAAATGAGTGACTGGTACCTTTGTCTATAATTATTGGATATGGGGTGTAGTAGACACAAATCATACCTCATATCATCTCTATAGTGCCATGGTCATAGGCCTTAGCTTCCTGGAGATGAGCTCATCCCTGTCCACCAGCTCCCTATGGTCGGGGTGGACCACCTGATGTTGGTGGTATTAGAACCTCGAATCATTTCCCACCACCTATTTCATGGCCTACTCCTCTGCCACGTCCACCACCTTCTTGTAGACCTCCTCGATTGAATATTTGTCTCTGCCCAGGCGGTCCTTCAACCATCTCCTAATCATTCGTATGGTAGGTCGGGCATTCGTGATCCATGTGACCCTGCCCCCTGCACGTATAACACTACCTGATCCTCACCTTCCCTACTCTGTCTCAAGAACCCCACACCACCAACCTTGTATCCTACATTTTTTCACCTATAGGCCTGGTTCTCTTGGACCTCTGTATCATCTATCTTCTTCCAGCTATTGATGACTCTACTATGTGTTGTCAGGTGGTGGGTTTCGATGCCGGTGACTAACCAGCAAGGAATTTCTCCACTAAGATTTCTCTCTCTAACACCCTCTCCTATGTCGGGATGCTGAGAGTAACCATAGAAGCTCTAATCTGCTTTATGAGCCCCTGCTCGAAGGTTCGGTCCCTGAAGAAAGGGTCCTACACCACGTCAATCGAGTAGTGCGATAGTTCGGTGAACCTTGGTGAATAATGAGCCACAATCATGCTACCCTCCAGAAAGTGGAGAATCTCTTATATACGCACTGAGCGTAGGGTCGTTGGGATGAACTCTACCCTGAAATGGCTCTTTAAGTCCACCAAAACGAGATTCACCTCATTGTGAACCTGGAGCATCAAGCTCCACCACCTACCCATTGCTTCCTGAAGAAGACTGGTGGCAAGGATCACCATGAGATCAGCTGGTGTCCCTACCAGTCAAAAAACTCTAACCACAGTCTCCATCCAGTCCTCAGCCGCCTGTGGATCTGTCTCACCCCAGAACCTCTGTGGTCTTTAGCACTAGAACTCGTGCAACACGCTCAAGCAGCATACACCCTCTATTGCTGGGGCTGGTGGCATCGGCTGCCCAACGGGTAGTGGTGCTGCTAGTACACCACCCAATGGTAAAACTACTATGAGTGGGCCCTACACTGAAGCCTCGTTACTCAGTGGTCTATCATCATGTACTCTACCAAGAACCCTGACTGGTTGTCTATGTGGCGGATCTTGAAAGAAACAGGTGCTCCATGTTTAATAAATTATACCTGGTGAGAAAACTCTAAAGAAATCAAAAGAAAAACTTTTCAAAGACACACACAATCAGTGTTTTCATGCACTGAGTTAGAAATCATAATTTAGGGTCCTGGAGTATAGATACATCAGCCACCACACCAACACTGGACTTCCCGAACTTAGAACCACACTCATAACACTTAACACTATTACTTCACAGAAAATATCAGATTCCTAGTTCTTCGGTAGAACTGAACTCCTCTGATAGAAATTTGTGATGACCATTACCCTGGGGCATGTGCCATGACTACCCCAAGCCCGCCTTCCATAGGCCAGGGGCTGGCGACTAGCACCGGAAAGGCATATCCCTAAAATTGGGAAGGCATGGCCTCTAAACCTTAATACTCACCCAAACCAAGCACACAACAAGATACAAGCACAAGGTAAACTATAAAGTAAACAGGGTGTGTACAGTAAGTAAAGGGGGCAGAATACGAGCCCAACTAGAAAGTAAAAGTAAAAATGAAAAATAACAGGTCCTGTGAACACCTGCCAAAGACCCTACCACAAGGGTATGTACAGATCTCGAATGGTCATCCCTACGGGTCGTCTCATCTAATGTCCACCTCCAATCAGCCTCTAGTTTGTTACCCTCATCCTTGATCATCATTGTCTATCGTCTGAACTAGACACAACAAGGTATGGGTATATCCCATGCAGGGGTGAGTATAACGATACTTAGTAGGGACCCTAAGACCCTTGTATCTATCCTAGAGTTCCACAAAGGAAAAACCACAAAGCAAGAAGCAATAGTCATCAACACTACTTAGGTATATTCCCATACATATACCTAAGTTATCAAGACATTCAAATGTAACACCACGAAGGTAGAAGTACCACACAGGTAACACCACGAAGGTAGAAGTACGACATAGGTATCACCACGAAGGTAGAAGTACCACATAGGTATCACCACGTAGGTAGAAGACTAAGCTCACACCAGGTATTAGTGAAGTATAGAATTATAAATGATACATTGAGAAGAAAGATCATCTCATTCTATCAAGAGTACTACTGCTGATTATACGGAGTCTGACCCACATAGGATCGATAAGTACTAACCCCCACAATGGCCCACACAGGATCTGACCCACACAGGATCCGTATGCGCTAACCCACACAGAATCACTGAGCGCTGACCCATAAATTATCAGTATGTGTTGACCCACATAAGATTTAACCCACACAGGATTGGTGCTGACCCACACAGGATCGCTCAGTACAACCCTCCGTATGATCTGTCTCCAATCTCTGTCTCACTACCAGCCACAGGATTCCTGCTAATAGAATGTTTGGTCGAACTGATCCTCAAACAATAGTTCATACCTCTAACACCACAAATTTCCATGAATATGTATCCCAAAGCTTTGTCACGTCATAAGGGACCCATCCCAATAGATGGAACGTCAATCGTATTCTTGGTCTGTAAGTTATTAGCATTTCCGCTCCAAGGGCCCGGTTGGATTTGGGGTTTGATCCAACCAAGATGTACTCCAGATTTATCCAAAACTAAAGTGGAGAGTAAAAAAATGACCACCTCCATCCATGGAATCTAGTGCTGCAGAAAGTTCGTGAAACGGACACCCGGTTCTCAAGTTAAGGCAAAAAAGGCGTAACTGGAACTTATTGGGCTTCGGTCCGGTCCGACCGAGTTGGACAAACCCGGCCCCACCCAACCTAGTCTGGGTCCGGTCCGACCTGGTCAGACTGACCCAACCCGACCTCAACCAGTCTGGGTCTAGCCCAGTTTGCCTCGGCCGTAGCGGGCTCGGCCCGCTGGGCGTGGGCCGCGGTGCGGCCCACCCAGCCAGGTGTGGGATCCGCTCTAACCGACACCTGGGGGAGGCACCCCACCCTCCCCCTGGTTTCCCCGAACAGTCCACCGGACCATTTATTCACCCAGATAGCACGCAGGACTGCTTGTCGGTCCCACTTGGTGTGGCACGGTCGGCCGGTTCTCCTCCCAGCGGCGCGGATGCACGTCGATGCTCCACCTACGGTTGGTCTAGTGCCGACCACAATCTGGTCTCCACTACGGCCAAGCAGTCATGGCCTCCTGCCCCTTCAGTGCGAACGCATGATGTTTCTCTGCCCCGAGACTGACCGGATGCTGGCCGCCACCCTACTCCGCTGCAGCCGATGGGCCATGACCTCCTGGTCAACCGGCGGCACAGATGCGCACCACCCCACCTCCTCACAGCTGGTCGGCGTGCTGGCTGTTGTCTTCTCACCGCCGCGGTGACAGGTCGCAGTCACCATCGGTGGTGCAGTTGCGACGTCTCTGTCATCGCGACCTGTGAGGAACATGTCAAGAATAAATTTGTGTATGGATCGGGCCTTGTTCATTCGGCCCTCACCCTCTGTATTAAGTCGGTAGGAGGTGGTTCAAAGTTTGAAACAATAATTCATCACAAATAATAAATAAAACGAAAAATTTACCTACCTTGTTCTATCATTGTAGATGGCGCGAGGAAGAAGATGAAATTGATGAAGTCACTGACGTCCATTGCTTCCGCAACAGGCTCCAAATTTGTTTCCTCGTTCTTCATCCAGAGAGTGTTTATCATTGGAGAGGTTCTTCATTTGGAGGATGTTTCTCCAAAGGCTCTCATTTTCTAATCTTTTTCCACGCAAGAGGTTTGGTACCAAATTAATAAGTTAATATTTAAAGTTGGCACATCAATGGTGTAGTCCAAGAGTTAATAAAAATATCTCTTAATTAACAAGTTGATTCATTAATTCAGAACTAATTATTCCTATTAATTAAAGAGTATTTTGGTTACACATTTTATGTAACTGGGCATTTAATGCCCAACATTAATTGTTCGGCCACCCTCGTGTGGTCCCCACCTTCATGATTGAAATGGGAGGGTCTAAAAATAAAAGAGGAGGAATTATTTCATTTTATTATGTGTCTATCCCACCCATGAAAAATCTGAAAAACTAACTTCTATCCTCGACCTACTGCAGTCGAGGTGAATGTCTCCTTAAGCGAATATCGGCACTACGAGCTCCACATTGTCCTTGGATTTCAATTCTGAGCACCGTTTCAAAAGTTTCAAAACTCTGATCATGTGTTTACTAATTGTACCTGAAAAAAATTTCAGAAATTCATTCTCGGCGCACCGGGCCTCGAAATCACGCATTGTCAATTTTTGTGGACTAGAAATAATTCCCTATAATTAAAAAAATTACATGGAAAAATTCAGGTCTTTAAAACCTCGATGGATGTTGATGAATGAGCCCTATATTTTTTTTACCTTATTAATTCCAAGACTTTCAAAAAGAATCTTGATGTTTATTTGGATCCATTTATTGATGAGTTAAATTTATTATGGAGTGATGGTGTCAGTACGTATGATGTTGTGTTGAAACAAGATTCCCTACTAAAAGTTGCATTAATGTGGAAAATTAGTAACTTCCCTGCATATGGCATGTTGTCTAGTTAGAGAACACATGGTCCAAAATCATGTACTTACTGTATGAAATATAGTAAAGTGTTTATACACATTAATATAAGAAAACTATGTTTCTTCGACTATCGTTGAAGATTTATTTCTATGGATCATCCTTTCCAGAGGAACATATATACTTTTAAAAAAGGAACAATTGAAAGAGATGACCATCTAAAAATTATCTTAGGTATTGAGTTAAAATACATTGCCTCTTTATTAACTCCCATTACATTTAGACATACTATAAACCAACTGAATATTGATGGATTTGGGAAAGAACAGAATTTGATAAAACAAAACATTTTTTGGGATCTACCATGTTGGTCTAATTTGTTGGTACGTCATATGTTATATGTTATACATATTGAGAAGAAAGATTTTGATAATATATTTTACATAGTTTTGGACATACCAGTGAAGACCAAAGATTATGTAAAGCCATAATTAGATCTTTCCCAAATTTAAAGTCAACCATAACTTTAACTGTTTGAAAATAATAGATCGCAGAAGTTAATGAAGCCAAAAGAATCTTATACAGTTTCCAAAGTAAATCAATTATTATTTTTCAGATGGATTATATATTTGAGTCTGCTATATAGTTATGTTTATAATTTGTGTAAATGTATCATAAATGGTCAAAACACCGAATTAGAAATTCATGACTATCATGTTATAATGGAAAGAGTTATACCGATTGGATTTAGAGTTTTGTTGAATTCTATGATTTGGTATGTGCTAACAGAAATATCATTTTTTTTGAGACACTTGTGCGGTGAGAAAAAACTATGATGCACTAAGTATACTACAAGAATATTTTTTCTTAATTTTATGTAAACTCGAAAAAATCTTCCCATCAAATTTCGTTGATTCAATGAAATATTTTCAATTAAATTTTCCACATTAACAAAAATGTTGAGGCCCAGTACAATTCCCATGGATGTACCCATTCAAGGTATGCATGCAGAAATTAAAGAAAAAGGTATGTAACAAATCATCGGTTGAAGGGTCAATTCCATAAGTTTATTGGCATGAGGAAATTTATTTTTTATTCTCTCATTATTTTCAATCAGAATATACCTCAAAATATAATTGTATGGTTCATAATGATGGAAAATTATGATGATAAAATGAGAAATCAATTATTAGTTTTTAATCAACCTGAAATCGGCTTTGGTGGGTTCATGAATGGTGGAATTTAGATGATGAATATCATAGGGTTCATACATATGTTCTTCTCAGCTGTGAAGAAGTGACACCATTTGTATTGTGAGTCATCCTATCACTTATTCTATAATCTTTGTTTCAATAAATTAGTATTATTTTATTTATATATAACATTACAATCATATCAAGAAACAGTTTCAACAAATTATAGTAGTTACTATTGAAGAACGTCAGAAAAGTGATTTTTTCTACTAGATTCAAAAACAGGTAAAATTAATTGTTTTTTAAATATAAAATCAATTTATGACTTGTTATATTGATAATTGTTTTATAATTTTTGATGTATCTAAACATACTAATAAAATTTATAATAGATTGTGTGTATTTATTAACCCATTATCCAAAATGGTTAAATATTATAATTCATATGTGGTAAATGTTTTTCAATTTCATACACGTGCATATGTGACACCAGAAAAATAATGAATAGTGGTTTTTTCTTGAGAGGATCTAATCATAGATAAATTCAAGTTGATTTTTAAAGAAATGTGGAAGAAATAATTTAACTATGTTTTCTAGGACATAATTTCATAATGATGTTTAAATGTCCGTGGTTAGATATTGAGAGAGGCTTGCATGTTCATCTGTGACATGGAATCAATGATATTAAATATAAAATCCTTCTTGATGTAAATGAGCCATTTTTAATGGATCATTAGGAATCTTAAATTTATTATGAAAATTATTTTTTCTACTTCAAGAGAGTTATGATATTGGTGGAGTATAATAAAAATAAAATCTCAGGAAAATTAGTTTATTTAAAGTAAATTTTCTTCAACTGAAGTGAAAGGAATTGAAATTCTTCATGAGACTACTCCAAATCTATATTTTCAATGAAAATATATGAATATTGATGATGAAACCCCATAGTTAAGGTTCGATGGTGAAGATGATGTTTTTGATATAAAAATGAATTTGAAATGAAAGATATGGTGAAACTGAAACTCTTATGGAAATTGATGATATTGAGGAGAAAAATGATGATATTGTTACTATTATATATAAATATGAGGATGAAGATGAATATTAACATAGTTAAAGGATGGTTATAATCATATATAAAATATATCTATATATAATAGTTTTTTCATCTATTTTCTAACAATAGTCATTTCATGTTTTAGATGGACTCTGATGGGTTTTGTGAGTTGGAGGAAGCTGATCTACCTAGTGACGAGCAAGATGTTGCATCATTTAATCCTCAAACTACTGGTAGTTCAGGGAGGGCTCAAAGAGGGTTTTGTCTTGTGTGATTGATGATTCTTGACCATATACCTGAGTGACGTTCACATCTTGACTTCGATCCACACATGCAGATATCTGTTAAATTGCGTATTTTAAATTGTTTTCATTAAGTGTCATTAATTATCATTAATTATCATTTATTTATTTATATACTATTTGTTTGATTATTTTTCTCTTATTCATATGTTTTTTCATATAGATATTTGACAGGTGAGTGCTATATTGAATAATTATTTTTCTGGACCATGGGGTATATGGGATCAGATTCCCATTGATGTTCAGCAACACATGTTCAATCATTGGTTAGTACGTGAATAAATAATAATTATTTTGAAATTTATTTAATTAATAACTTGATATTATTAATAATTTGAAGGGTGTATGTTATATCATCAATGATATAATTTGTGACTCTATCTGGGAGGTGTGAGAGGTTTATGTGCATGAGTGGTGCCATAAATTTTTTTACAATCTCAGGAGGATAGTAGTGTGGAAAGAGATGGTCTTAGAGATTGGTAACTCTTATTTCACCCACCGACCAGATAAAATTTCATCTCAGGTTTTGTATGGAATATGTCAACACTGGATGGGAGATATTTTTTATAGGAGATCATCAGTAGGCCGACAGAACCGGGGGAATATAGGAGGAGACACAATGCTCTGGTAGTCGTAAATTCAGTACGCATAGGCAACATATGGTAAGTACATTTTTCTAATAATTTATATAACATTAAATGTCATCTATTTATTTTATATTCATATAGGTAGTCAGACATCCCAATTTTACAATGTTCAATGTTTATAGGAGGATATATAGTGATCCTGTCACTAGAGAGCTTAGAGGTGATCTCCAACATCAGATTGTGGTCAGTATAACTTTTTTTTGAGTTTTAAAATTAACTTCAAATAATATTTTAACAATTTTAATTTTAAATTAAAATTTATGGATTAATATGAGTCTATGAAGCCCCGGACATAGGCTCAGATTTAGGCCAAGACTAAGGATCAGACGATTGCAACATGATTTGATGATGTTGCACGGATTCAAGGGACCCATTATACCTTTGATAAAGGTCGAGTTGATGGTATCGAATCTTAATTTATGCCTATGAGTTATTATGGTACGGATCTAATGATGGCATGCCGCTTGAGAGAAGCTTTTGGGGAGTCATCATCATCAGCTGTATAGTATTAGGAAAAACTACGAGCTTAGGATGTTCTTATAGAGAGAATGCTTCGGGAGCTAGAAGAGCTCTATCGACCATAGCAGTAGCAGCAGTAGGAGATGTATCGATGGAATCAGCAGCAGCATGAGTATACGATAAAGTACATGCAAAATCTAACTCATGGATTAGGGATTGTGTTCCCTCCACCATTTCCTTCGGCTCCTCCATCTTCTATAGATTACCCTCCCCCTTAGTGACTTATTTACTTTTTATGATAAAAATCTGAATGTAAAAATTTTTTGTAATATTTTTATCATTCCATATATTTACATTTCTATATAGTACATTTTTTATATTATTATGAATATTATGTTTTTATAATTTTATCATTTTTATTATTATATTATTTATTTAGTATTTTTATTATTTTTTTATTTATTTATTAATTTGTTATCATTATTTTTCTTTTATATTGTTATGAATATTGTGTTTTCTATTATTTTATTATTTTAATTATATTTTTAATAATTTTATTACTTTTTTATTAATATTATATTATATTTTATAATTATTATTATTATTATTATTATATCATTATTATTATTATCATTTTATTATTGATATTTAATTATTAATATTTTGTTACATTTTATTAATATTAATATTTATTATTTTTTTGCCCATTTTGTGACAGGCCCATCACTAAAGGGTTTTTTCTAAAAACACTAACAAACTATTTATAATAGGAAGGAAACCCATCAAGAAATAGTTTTTTTTTTACGATGGGCCATCGCAAAAAAAAACTATTTGTGATTTCATTTTCATCAAAGGAACAATTATGATGGGACCGCTTAAAAAATGGATCAATTTTAAGTAGTGGGAGATGATGTAGTTCACATATGAACTAGTTATTTACGTATCCATGTTTTCAAAGGCCCTAGACCTATACAATTCTAGTTTTGATTATTATGTTTTATAATAAATATTTATCTATTAATATATGATATCTATATATGAAAGTCTGGGTCACTATTGTTAGTATTATAGAAATATTTAGTTATCCATTGGAAATAATGATGAGTAGACTTTAGTGAGAACCCTTAGGATAATTATATATATAAGAGGATGTCCTAAGTTATGGTAAATAAAATAGTGTGGTTTTCCTAAAAAAATATCACAGATTAGATACTATAAGTGGATGTGGCTGTGACACAATTTTACTTAAGGGTAGTAACCCCTAAAAGGGTGCATTATGAATTGACTTGATCGTCACTAGGTGCGTGAGAAAGAGTCCTTGATACACACCTAGTTTGAAAATCTTGGGTGATATGTTTGGGTTAATTCATATATTTTATGAACCATTATAAAGGATTTTAATAGATTATTATCTTGAAAGACTTAGGCTAAACCTATGTTTTCATATATTTATAAGAATGTGACATGATTTTGACATCCTATGAATAACATTTAATGATTATATGATTGATCACTATGATTAATGATGTTTGAAGATTCGGAAACCCATTTTGGTTTTAGTATGGTATTGAGGATGTAATGATTATTTTTGGGTGTTTATAAGTAAGATCAAATATTAAAGTAACCTATTTAAACATATTTATATGAATTCCAACATATTAGAAAAAGTCTCAAAAGGTTTTTATTCATATTCCCAATTATTGGATGTTTAATTAGTAATGAAAACCCCTAATGTTGTCATAATTAAATCTCAAGTCTATGATTCTTCCCTGGTTGATATTTTTTGAAATGTTCTTCCTTTGAATATAGTTATTCTCCCTCTTGTAGAATTTGATGTTATATTTTTCATAGATAATATTTTTCTACATAAATCTTATATCAGTTACTAAGGAATGGAATTCATGATTTATATTCTAAACCAACTAATGATTTTAAATCGGTGTAAAGATAAATATGAACTTATAAAATAAATCACACCTATTATATGGGTCTTGATTCCTATTAAAAAGGGGTTTTATCTTAGATGGTTTTGGGGGAAATAAAAATCAAAGATATACCTATTTTGTGAGAGTTTTTTTGATGTATATCTAAAAGAGTTTCATACTATTCCAAAAAATCATGTAGTTGATTTCTCAATATAACTCATACCTAGTTATATACCTATTTTAAATACTCAATATAGAATGGACCAGATTTATTTTTAGGATTTGAAGAAGAAACTCAAGTAGAATATTTATAATGGAATCATTCATCCAAGTATGTCACCTTGGGCTGAACCAATTCTTTTTGTTAAGAACAAATATGGAATGATATGACTCTGTATTGATTATCAGGAATCGTACAAGATCATTATCAAGAATGAGTATAATATGCCCTATATTGATGGATTTTTTGATCAAACACATAGAGATCAACACTTTTCCAAGATTGACCTTCATTTTGGATATTATCAATTGAGGATTGAGAGGAATAATATACACAAGACAGTATTTTGTAAAAGTTATGGACACTATCAATATATAGTGATTGTATTTGGTCTTACAAATTCCCCCTTTTATCTTCATGTATATAATTAATAGAGTCTTTACATAATACCTTGATTTTTTTTGGTAGTATTTATAGATGATATTCTTAAATATTCAAAGAAGAGCATGAAGATCACTTGGGAATTGTATTGAAGATCTTGATAAAGGATAAGTTTTAGGAAAAATTTACCAAGTGTCAATTTTGGTTATGAAATGTTTCATTTTTTGGTCCTATAATCTAAAGAGAGGGTATATCTATAGATCTATAAAATATGGAAGTCATTGAACATTGGCCAACATTGGACACTTTGACTGAGATATGTAGTTTTCTTGGTTTGGATGTATATTTTGGAAAGTTTGTCGAAAATTTCTCATGAATTTATAATCCACTCCCTAAGTTAACTTGGATGGGAATAAAGTTCCTTTGGACCAATGAATTTGTATAAAATTTAACGAAACTAAATAGAATGTTTTCAACTCACCTATGCTTACATTTACCTACTGTGGATTAGGGTTTTCAATCTATAGTGATGGATGGAATAAGGGATTGGGATGCATTATCAAATAGAATCAAATAGTTATAGCTCAGACCTCATTGAAATTTGAAGGTTCATAAGAAGAATTAACAAACTCGTGATTTGGAGTTATTTGTGGTAATTATTTCGTTACAGATATATATAAGTTTTCATTATGGAGAATGGTGTGATATATATATTGATCATAAAATTTTAAAGTATATTTTCACATGGAAATAGCTGAATATGTACCAGAGATTATGGTTGGATATTATTATATATTATGAATTCTCAATACATTACCACCCTATGAATGTAAATAAGGTGGGTGATGATTTGAGTCAAAAGGATCATGTTATATTATCCATAATGAGGATCACAAAAGATCCAATATACTTGTATTTTTAAAGGATGGATCTTGAAATCTTGATAGATGGGGAGAAATCCCATCTTTCTCAAATAAGTGTTCAAGCATATATCCAAGTGAAGATTAAATAGGCACATAAGGAAGATGTAGAGATGTAGAAGAAGGTTAAAAATGTTCCTAAGTTTAACCATAATTTTAGTAGAATAATAAGGTTCAGGAACCATATAAGTTCTCTTTAAATACCAAATTTGACGAAGGGTCTATTATATTAGGATCATAGTTCTTAATTCTATGTTCATCCTAGAAATACAAAGATATATAGAGATTTGAATGAGTATTTTGTTTGTATTGAATGAAGATAGATATTTCAGAGTTTTTATCTCATTGATTGGTATATTAGTAAGTAAAGGTTGAGATATAGAATTATAAAGGTACGTTATAACCATTACCCATACCATAATGGTAATTGGAAAACATCTCCATTGATTCTATTATTGGACACCCTAAAATGTCTAATGTCCATAATGTAATTTGGGTTGTATTCGATCACCTTAAAAATTCAATAAAATTCATTACTATTAGAGAAGAATTATATCTTGATAAAATTTCTAGAAAAATATTAAAGAAGGGGTAAGGTTTCATGGAGTAACATATTCTATTGTATCTGATCAGGATCTGAGGTTTACCTCAAAGTTTTGGAAAATTATTCAACAAGAACTTGATATTGAGTTGAGTTTTAGAACGATGTATCATCCTAAAATAGATGTTTAGTGTAATATAACAATTCAAAACCTAGAGGATATTATGATGTTGTTTTCACTAGATTTTAAAGTTGGTTAGGACCAACACCTTTCTCTATTTGAGTTTTCTTACAATAATAGCTTTCACTCAAGAATTCAGATGGCTCCTTATGAATACCTCTATAGAAATAAGTTTATAATGCCAAAATGGTGCGATGAATTTGGAGAAAGAAATTTATTTGGACTTGATCTTGCTAAATAAATGGTGGATAAATTTAGATCCCTTCAACTGCACATTAAGGTTGCTCAAAGTTGATTAAAAATGTATACTAATAATCATTGGTGTGGTCGAGAATTTGAAGTTAATGAAAAGATTACCTATTAATTTCCCCAAAGAATAAGGTTGTTTTATTCAAAAATAAAGGAAATCTAATCCCTGGGTATATTATAGATTTTTACATTCTTGATCAAGTAGGGATGGCTTCTTATCAGCTTCGCACTACCATTGAACCTCTCTCAATTCCACGATGTGTTCCCTATATCACTCCTTAGGAAGTACATACCAAACCAATCATATATAGTGAACTTAGAGGTCATTACACTAGATAAATATATATCTTATGAGGAATAATGGATGGAGGTTCTAGATTATAGAGTGAATGTGCTAAAAAACAAGACCACTCACCTAGTCAAAGTTTTTTGGAAAAACCACAAATTTGAGGAAGTAATATGGGAACCTAAGGATATGATAAGGCATAAGTATCCCTAATTTTTTATATTAGAGAAATGGAATTTTGATGGTGAAATTAATTTTAAGGTGGGTATAATATAACACCCATATATTTTATAAAAAAAATTAAAATAAATTTAATTTCTTAGATAGCTTGCGTAAACGCAACACCGATTTTAAACAAATCGGGATATACTATTAAAATACTATTATTTAATGTGATAGTTATCTCCATTTCATTTTATTTTAAGTTATGAATAAGACCAACTAATTTAGGAAAATTATATTCTTTACACATTTATAAAATAAATTCATTGGCTATCATTTGATTAGAATTAAAAATAAAAAACAATTGAATGTAAAAAAACTCTTTTTCTGAAAAACATTTTTTATGAACAAAATGTGTTTTTATCTTAATTTATCTAATTAATCATTATTGGTGAAGATTTTAATATAAATTTAGATATTATATATTCAATAAAATAATTTAAATTCATTTAATATTTTTTCAAGGCATGGGATAAGAATAAGTCTTGTTTTATGTGTAAAAAATGTATTTTTTGAGAAAGCGGTCTCATTGAGTTTTGTGCACTTATTTTAAAATTATTTTTTTCAAATTTTATAAAATATATTTTTAATAAATAACCTTAATTTTTTAAATAAACACATAAAAATTATCTTACAGTTAATATTTTAGAATTTTCTAAAAATGAATAATTTTTTGATAAATTGTGAAAAATACTAATTGTTATTAAAATTATCTTTTAGTTTAAATCATTTACAAAGTTAGATTTTATTTTGAAATGGTTTTAAAGGTAAATTTATATCAATTATATTATTATTAATTCAATATAGGAAATTTTAATTAATTTAATTTTTTATTTAGATGTAAAAACTTTTTATACTTAAGAAAAAAAATCTTTGGAATACGACATTTTTATCATGGTTGTGGATTTAATTTTAAATTAAATTATTCCACTTTTTAAAATGATATTTATAAAATGGATTAAATATTCTATATCAGAATAATTAAGGTTATTTAATAACTACGAATTAATTTTTATTCACAATAAATAGTATAAATAGTAAAAATTAATTACTGCAATTAAGGTTAAAATGGGGTTTTGCGTGTTTCATAGGCTTATATTAAATTAATTTTCCATGAACAAAGGATTTTTATTTAATAAAATGGATTTAATATTTATAATAATTTATTACAAATTATAAAATGAGCCTTATTTAATTTTTAGTATTAAAGTATAAATTACCTAGTTAAAAAACTATTAATCGTGTTGAAAAGAAAAATGGTAAAAGTGATCTTACAGGTTAAGAGAACATTTTTTTAAATGTGTATATTTTAGTGGTGGATGTGTGAATCAACCATATATTTCGAATAATACATTATTTATAAATTTTTTGTCACTTTTCTTGATAGTTAATTCCCATTATTGAATAGTTTTGGGTATTTACCAAAATTTCACTCCTCACTTAAAATAGGATACCTCCTCACCTCTTTTTTCACACTTAAGAAACATTTTGGTTTATAAAATACCTACCCAAATTCCATAGTTAATTTAATTACTAAATCCCGATATATTTTTTTATTAGAAACATTGTTAGGGAGGATTTTTTTCATAAACCTAAAGAGGTTGTTCCAAGAAGGGATATCATTCTTAACCAAGAATTTTAGTTTTATTTATTCTTCCACTAACATTAAATCTTATTCAACTATTAAGAAATAATAACATGGTTATATTAATTATACTAATATTTTATTACATTAATTTCATAACCTATATCTATATCCACTTTCATCAAAAGGGAAACCAACCCATCGATCATGTGTATGGCGGACTACCACCTCACAAACCGATGTAATTCATTTTCCATCACCACCTCTCACGGATCAATATAATAATGGATTTCATGTATATATATGATATTAATGAAATAATTATAGTTTGTAAATTATATTATCACATATAAATGCTTACCTTCCAATACTTTTTAAAATGATAAATTCACTGCATGCATGTGGACTACCGCCTCCAAGATGCGATGTGATGCATTTTTTATTTTATTTTGACACGGATGGTAATAAGGATATATTAAATAAAAAAATATACATATGATATATAATATATAAAAAATATTCTAACATTTTGAATTAATATTTAACTTTCTTTCATTCCATCGGACGAAAAATGAAAATAGGTTTCATGCATATGTATGGCCTACCATCTTCATGAACGGTGTAATTCATTTTTTATATATAACTTTTATTGATTAATATAAATATGTATTTAATGAATATATATTATATTTATATCAGTTTTAACATTATATAGATAATGGAACTATAATCATAGTTCAAGGACAAAAACTAATGACCTAAAACACACATGAAAAAGGAAACAGTTAACACGTAGAAAAGAAAATTTTAATAAGGAATTATTAATAAATGGATATTGAAATATTTTAAGTGGATAATTTATGATATTATAAGTATTATAATAATTATATTATATAATTTTAAAAAAATTATATTTTTCATAAAGGAGGTTGAGTGTTTTTGAAGAAAGTGGAACTCAATGTAAGGGTTTTTTGTCTCACTTTTGTTTTCATGGGATAGAAGCCATATTGACCACTTGTTTTTTTGTGTGGTATATATACTTCCCATAAATGTATTTTATGATTATTATCATAAAAATTGTTGGATATACATACCCATATAAGTTTCTTTATTTTATAGAGATTACAATTCAAAAGATACCAAAGTGGTAAGAGTTTTATTTTATAATCACATTATTTATCAGAATTGGTTATGATTATGCTTTTTATAATAAAATATTCATATATATATATCTCAATAAACACATGAATTTTATTATACTATATATATTTTTGGAGATTGCATATTTTATTTTAATTTTATTCTCTTTAAGTACTCAAGATACCAAAAGAATATTTTTATGTAAAACCAACATTATCACTCAATTAATTCAAAAATAATTTTTCTACCATATCCATGTTTTCAAAAAAAAATGTTTTAAAAAATGGTTTTAATACTCCTTTGTGATTTATTAATTTCATTTTTCCCTTTTTTTAATTTTTACAAAAAAATAAAATGATTCTTCTTATTGTTTTCTGAATGAAGTACTTTTGAATTTTTTTACTGATAATATGAAAGGAATATTGGTTTTAACATACATAGCATGAATAGTATTTTTTCCATCATGACCACTAAATTATTTAAAGATTAATTTAAAGTTTAAAATTTTATTTTAAAATAATATTTTCTTTTTTTTTGGAAATATTTAAATTTGAAAAAAATAATTTAAAAGTGGAAAGGGTATTTTATTCAAGAATTTTTTTTAATGACATTTTAATTTTATTTCTATTCATCAATGAAAAAAAACCCGGATTTTAATTATTCTTTATTAGTGAAATGATCAATGATACCATCATTATTCTTTTCATATGTGTTTTATGATTATGATGACAATATTTTTATGAAACACATTTTTTCTATTGGTTATGTTTTAATTAAATGATTACATGTTTATGAAACTCATTTCTCTTCCATCGATTATATTATGATGAAATTTTTATGAAACCCATTTCTTTTCCATGATTTATGTTGTGATTAAATGCTTATGAAACCCATTTCTTTTTCATGGGTTATTATACGATAAATGTTTTATGATCTTATGGAATGAATATTCATGATTTTAATTATGTGATGAGTGGTCTTGGAATTATATATCCATCCAATGCATTGGGTAAATATTGATATTTCATGAGATAAACTGGATAAGAATAGAGAGTGATCCCAATTTAATAAGGGACTCTATCCACTGAGATAGACTTGGAATTGAACCTTGACTACTATGATGGTTTGGAAAGTAAACCAAATAAATTATGATAATCTTAGTAATGATCTCTAAATACTAAGGGAATTATTTTATATGCTTATGTGTATGCCAAAAATCTATGTCTTATACAAATTTCATGATTTATTTTCTTTTATTACATTGTGATTCGTGTCTTATGAACTACCAATATTTATTCCATGAATCAAGTTTATGATCTATGATATGTAGGTATGGTTTTCAAATGTTATTCTCATGTTCTTATACCCTTATTCTCATGTTATGTTGATATCTCACATGTTTACCCTTTCTAATAATTTAAGATCACCCATTCTAATCTTTTCTTTCCCTAGTTTACAAATAATGGTATTATGTATGATATATCCAAAAAGGGTGGTAGTTATAACAAACTTATTGGGAGATGATATAATTCACTTATGAACCATTTTTTAAGTATCCAAGTTTCAAAAGTAACTAAACCTATACAATTATGGAATGGATCATTATTTTTTGTCATTAATATTCATCTATTAAAATTTGATATCAATGTGTGAAAATTTGGTTCACTATACTCAGGTTTTACTTCTTATATCTCCTGATAATCTCACTTTTCTTATTTTATACAACATAATATGACCCTTTATTAATCTTTCTCTATTTTCATAAATTAGAAATATTTATAGGTTTTTTCAGTTAAAAATATGAACTAGGAAGTGGAATAAAACACATGTATTTAGGATCTACCCTTAATAGAATAAACATGTATAATTTAAAGATTTAAAACATGTGTACTTGAAATGATGAATACATATTTTATTATTCGATGCATTTTTAATAAAGATCACAAAATCAGAAGAAAAAAAATAATCTCCCTAAGGGATTACACTAGACAAAGGATCCTAGAATGTTTCTTGGGGATCCTAAAATGCAGAAAGGGTTATATCACATTCGTCTATTTCTGAATTGTGTTCCAGGAGGAAGAGAGAATCAGGAGTCTTATATACAATTATTCATATGAAAAAAAGATACATAATCCATTTATATAGTCATTATCGATTAATTTAATTTAGTAAAATAAATCATATATATTCAAAGTTTTATCGTAAATTCATTCCCATTATATAATCCTTAGACTTTATGATATATTTTTTTTATATAAATTTAACCTATTTGATATCTTGTGATACACGTAACCATGAGTCTAAATGAGATGTAATATAATATACTATTATAACATAGCCATTAAATTAGTAAGTATTAATGGGAATAACTAAATTACAAAAATTATATAGTTTACAAATGTATTAAATAAATTCATTTGTTATTAATTGATTATAAATAAAAATAAAAACTATTAGAAATTAAAGGGAACTATTTTTCTAAAAACTTATTCTTATGCGCGCAATGTGTTTTTATATTGATAAATTAAATAAGTCGCTATTGTTAAATTATTTTAGTGAAATTTATATATAATTTATTCTTAAAACTATTTTATAATTCACATATTAGTTTTTTTTGGCATAACATAATAATAAGTCTAGTTTTACTCATAAATATTTTATTTTTCAAAAAGTGGTTTCGTCGTGTTTTGCAAACATATTTTAAAATTAATTCTAACCAATTATTGAAAATATTATTTGAAAAAATGGACTTAATTTTTGAAATAATCATTTCAAAATTATCATTGGGTGAATATTTGATACTTTTTTAACAATGTAACTTTTTTAACAAATAGTAGAAAATACCGATTTTTGTTAAGTATTACCTTTACTTTTCAAGCATTTAAAAAGAAAAATTTTGCTTTAAAAATTATTAAAAGGTAAAATTAGTTCAATTATAATATTATTAATCCCATTTAGGTTATTTAAATCAATTTTATGTTTACTTTGGGTATTAAAAGGTTTTGTATTTGAGAAAACATTTTCTTTTGAAAACCGCTTTTTCATCACATCGACGAATTTAATTTCAAATTAAATTATGCCACTTCTATAAATTGAATATGAAAAAAATCCATATTTTTAAAAATATTAATTTATATTATTTAATAATTTCAACTTATTTTTTTTCATAATGAATAGTAAAAACAAAAAAAAATTAATTACCACAATTAAGGTTAAAATAGGTTTACCAGGGGTTAAACCAAAAGATAAGGGTAATTTTTTAAAATAAGCATGAAAAAATCCTTTTTTATGTTCAGATTTAGACCTTATATTATCCCAAATTATAATATATATCCTTTTATAGTCATTTTTATTGGTAATAGCTTTATCATTTTGTATTCTTTTAGGAAATTTCCAAGATGACCCCTCCCCCACTTATAAATGGACACCCCCTCACCAATACTATACACACATAAATATCCATTTGATTCATCAAATACATGACCAAATCCTTTCCTTATATCCCTACCCTTAACCTAGAGTCTATTTTTTATCATAAAACCATTTTAGGAAGGCTTTATGTGTAAAACTAAAGAGGTTCTCCAAAGAATAGGTATAACTATTAAACAAGGGTCTTTAGTTTATCTCTTACAATAACCCCTTAAAATATTATCCAACTATGATAAAATAAAAAATATATCTTAAATATACTAATATTTTATTATGTTAATATAATAACTGGTATTTATCACATTTTCCATCAAATGGGAAAGAAAACCTTAAAGTGTTTGTATAATGGACTACCGCCTCATGAACTGATGTAATTTATTTTCCATCACCACCTCTCATGAATGGATATAATTATGTATTTAATATATATATATATATAATATTTATTAAATAATTGTAATTATATTATTATAATATCACATCTACCTTCTTACCTTCCAATCCATTGGAAAATGATAACGCCGCTCGTGCATATGTATGGACTACCGCCTCTACAAAAAGATATGATATTAGTTTCATTTTATTTTGACATGGATGGTAATAAGGATATATTTAATGAATATATTTGATATATTTGATTTAATAATGGTTATTTAAATATAAAATATTATTTAACTTTCTTTCATTTCATCCATTAAAAATGGAAATAGTGTTCATGCATACGTACGACCCACCATCTCCATGAATGGTGTAATTCATTTCTTCATCTATAAATTTTATAGATGAATATTAATATATATAAAATGATTTTATTTGATATTTATCTCCTAATTAACATCATTTAAATTATTTAAATATGATCAATGAATATGTATCAAAACTATTGAACTAAGACATACATGAAAAATGAAGTAGTTATCACCCAGAATTGAGATTTTTATAAAGAATTGTTAATAAATGGTTGATAAAAATTTATGAGAAAATAATATATATTATAATATATATTATTATTTCTCTGTAATAGATGTATAATTAATCTATATTTATTTTTCAAGAGGATTTCACATTTAAAAAGTAAATCAGACTTGAGGTTAGGGTGTCTCATCTCACTTTTACTTTCATGAGACATATGCCATATTCACCACTTATTTCTTTTTTGTGGTTTATATAATTACCATGAATATATTTTATAATTATTATCAAAAAAATAATGAGATATAAATATCGATATAAGACTCTTTATTTCATGGGGCTTGTGATTGAAAAGTTACCAAAGTGGTAAGGGTTTATTTCACAATCTTATCATTATTTGGGATTGTTTATATTAAAGTATTTTCTAGTAAAATTATTTAAAAATTATATATTAAACCCAATATATTTTTTTATTATATTATTTATGTAAATAATATTTATTTCCTTAATTTTTCAATCTTTAAGTATTCAAGATGCTAAAACCATGTTTTTAAGGAAAACTGGCTTTATTTTTGTACTCGATCTAGAATATTTCCCTCCTATATAAATATCTTCCTTAAAATGTTTTTAAATAATATTTCTAATATTATAAAATTATTTATTAAATGAATATCTACCCTTTTTTCCTAAATTAGTTAAAATTAATATTCCTATCATTCTTCAAACAAGGTACTTTTAAAATTTTTATTGAAAACATGGAAGGAAGCATTGTTTTAACAAACTAGACATGAATGAAATTTCTCACTATCATGACCTCTCATTGATTTAAATATTTATTTAAAAATTTCCATGATCAATTTCAAAGGAAAAAATCCTAATATTCTGGAAATTTTTAGTTTTTAAAAGTGATTTTCAAAGTGAATAGGGTATTTTCTTCAAGAATATTTGTAATGAAAATTTTATGGTATTTCTATTCATCAATGACAACAACCCTTATTTTAATTATGATACATTGGGGATATATTATAATTATATCATCCATATTATTTATTTGGATGGTTTATAATTTTTTTATTGGGGATCTACTATTTTCATACCATTATTCATATTAATCTTCATGGTTTATAATTATGTTTATTGATTGGGGGAATTGATAACATTTTTTCTAGTTTTTAAATATGAATATTTACTTTGATTGTGCTTCACCCCTTTTATATGAGAAATAAATTATAAATAGTAATTGATGAGCGGGGCCCACTATAGATCCTTGATGCATCGATAGGTCTCATGAGATAAACTAGACAGGGTATTTTGTTGAGGTCTTACCCATTTATTTAAGACGTCTTGGAATAAAATCATGACGGTATGTTTATGATTCCCTATATTATAAATTCCATAATTATTATATTAGTTATTGACTTCCATGTTATTATTTAAGTAGTTATGTTATCCATGTAAAGTTCCAATGTTATGTGATTATTTATATTTAATTAATTGACCAATATTTATTACTTCCATATTTTTCATCATGCACAAGTTATTGATTAAATGACATGTGCTTTCAGATATTTACCTTACCATATTTTTTATTCCTTATTTACTCATGATAGATTCTATCATATGCATACCCATACTGAGCATCTAAAATTACCCATTTCTTATATTTCCTTTCCCTGGGATGTCTTAAAATGTATTATGAATTATATATAGGGATATTCTAAAGTGAATAATGTTGTTCTCAAATAAAATACTATTTTATATTTTATGTTTCAAATTTAATAAGAAATTTAAGTATGTATCTAGTTTTCCAATAATATTAAACCATTAAATCCTTTTTTATTTGATTGATTGTATTTAGCATCAATGAAATAAAGTAACCAATGACTCTGGGATACAAAGTTTGGGTTATTTATACCCTTTAACATTTATTCACTGAATATATTCAACGAATATATAAGTCATTTAATCCATTCATAATTGATTATAATTAATAAAACCTTGTGGGAAAAAACATGCACCTAAAGATGCATAGGAAGATACATGCACCCAAATCATATGATTTTAATTCACAGTCAATAATCTCTAACTTGAACAAAAATTCAATAAGAACTTTATTCCAAATTTCATAACTCTTTGTGAATCCATCCAAAATAATTTTGGATATGGTTTTATCAAGATCTCTTAATTCAGGAAAAAATAATTTGTCTAAAATTTAATCCTTAAATATAGTCCTAACTATGTTACCCAACAAGCCTTTTTAGGATTGAAAACAAATATGAAATGCATACTTAATATAAGTGAGAGAAGAGAGTCCACTAGTAAATCATCAGTTATACTCAATCTACTAAGTGGTCTAGTGTGATCTCTATAAAACATACTAATTTATCTATATAACCATGTATACCACAATATGTATCATAAAAATAATATGTATACCAATATAATACCTTCATCTAAGACATAAAGTGACCACTAGAAATGGAACATGTCAATCTAGTATAGGTTAACTAATCTTTTTTTATTCACTGAAAAAGACTAAAAAAGTCAATGAATACATCACATGTCCTTTAACTTATAGATGAGTACATCACATTACCCTCATATAAGTATTTTGACATGTAAGATGTGACTAAAATGAGAATATACATGCATTTATTCAGTATAATTAAATCAAGGGTGTTTTGACTCATCATACAAGTGGATGGATCACATCTTGATTGTCACTAAACTAATTACGTGATCAATAAAATACCTAACCACCACCACATTAGAAAGGTCAATTTTTGAATTTCATAAGTAAGTTATCAAATTATGAAGGTTCATACTCTAGGTTTCTCACCAACCGAAGGTAAGAAGGATTGATTATAAGAATACAACCCGTTGTATGTTGATGATTGTATGATATTTTATGATATATAATTTACTGATTCAATCAATGTAATAATTCTATACTTATTTACTCATGAATATATTCAAAATATCTCATATAAAACACTTTATAATGAGTATAAGAATCTATTAAAGCTAATATTTACATATCAATACAACCAATACTACTC
The DNA here is from genome assembly GCA_963277665.1 of Viscum album. Classification (NCBI taxonomy): domain Eukaryota; kingdom Viridiplantae; phylum Streptophyta; class Magnoliopsida; order Santalales; family Viscaceae; genus Viscum; species Viscum album. Next base: position 1,103,179,402 of record OY728157.1, read on the forward strand.
CACAATGATCCTCTATTAAGAAAAACTCAAAGATTGTACTTTGAGGGGATATTATCATTCTACCATTCATGTAAAATAAATTTTCAACACATATGAATAAATAATAAATGGATATTTCCTTTATTTATAAAATCATGATGCATTATAAATTCATTACATAAATATCTTAATTATCTAATACTTAGAGACTTAACATGACCCTCATATTTTTTTGTGGAAATGGTTTCATCAACATATCTATTCAATTATCCCATGTATCCATCCAACTAATCTTTAAATCTTCCCTCTAAATGATCCCTCATCTTAGATGGTATTTTTAAAGGATGTTTTCAATCCTTTGGGAGATGGGGGTTCCTTTAACTAATTTATAGATCTATTTTTTCATGATAAATATAAATATCTCCTTTTTTCTAAGAACCACCTAGAGTTTATAAATGAGCTTTATAATCCTAAAAAATATCCTTCATAGCATCTGATATAGTAATTTACTCAACCTATATTATCAAGTCATATATAGTGGATTGTTTGAAACTCTTTCAAATGATAGCTCCACTAATTGGTAAATAAATGAATCCAGATTGATATTTCATATCACCTTTTTCATATTTAAAACTTATATTTGTGTATAATTTCAAAAAAAATGTTCATTGTATCCTCCAAAGACCAAGAACATATCTTTAGTCCTTAAGAAAGTTCCTCATAGAAATATAAAGATTCTTACTAGGATTGTATTGGTATCTACTAGTTATGTTGAGAGCATAGGTGGTATCAATTCTAGTACACAACATGGAATACATGATAGGGTATTTGGAGGATGCATAGTAAATTATATCTATCATTTAGAATTTCTTAGAAGAATCAAGAATATTCTTAAGATTTGTTCCATGAAACACTAGTATATACCCCTTATTTTAGTTATCTATGCTAAAGTAATTTAGAAATTTAAAAATTTATCTATCATTAATAAGACTAATAAACCTTATAGATATATCTCTATAGATTCCCATGCCTAGTATGTAGGATACTCCACCCATGTATTTCATCAGGAATCATTTTTTCAACCACATCTTCATGGAGTAAAGAGTTATGGTATAATTTCCAATAAAGAGTATGTCATCTATATAAAATATAAGAAACACTATTATAATCTCACTAACCCACTTATATAGAAAATAATCATTGAAATTTTTGATTAACCCAAACGCTTTGATTACATCATCAAACCAGGTATTACAACTCTGAAAATATTGCTTCAGTCTATAAATAGAACTTTGAAACTTTCATACTATAGATGACTCTTTTTGAACTTCAAAGTATTCAGGATGCCTCATATACATTTCATTGAATAAATTATTATTAAGGAAAGAAATTTTGATATAAATTTGATATATCTAATAGCTAAGATAACATGTTATATCTATAAAAATTTATATGAAATTTATCATCATAACTATAGAAAAGGTTTCTTCATAGTCAATACCATGAATTTTTTTGAAACCCTTTTCCACAAAGAATTAATTATACATAGAAACTCTACTATAAGAGAAAAAAGATTATACATAGAAACTCTACCATCTATGTTAGTTTTCTTGTTGAAAACACACTTTCACCTTATGGTTCTTACCAATTCAGGTGCATCTACAAAGTTCCAAACTTGGTTGGTGTACATGGAGTCCATCTCAGAGTCTGTGGCTTTTTTCTATTTCTTGTCATAGAAACTATCAATAGAATCTCAGTGTAAAGTAGTATAATCACTAATTAATGTTTTCTCATATTCATTTTCCATGAAAAAATCACATCACTTGGGGTTATAATGAATCCTATCATACCTTTTAGGTTCATGTGTAACATGAGTTGGTGCTTCTTCCAAAACTTCTTTTGTTACTGACTCAATCTCCATATCAAGAAAAATTCTTGTTTTTTGGTCTTTAACTTATCTAAGTTAATATTTACTCCCACTCACTCCTCGATCTATGTGTTCCTTTTCAAGAAAAGAACCAGTCCTAAACACAAAAACATTGTGTTTAGTTGGATTATAAAATTAATAACTTTTAGTTTCCTTAGGATAACAAATAAATAATATTTTATCATAATTAGGGTTTATTTTATTATAATATTAAAATATTATGTAATCCACAAAGCCCCAAATAATCATAAAAGACTTATTGTAATTATTTTCATAGCATATCTCATATTATGTCTTTGTAACTTATTTAGATGGAATGTTATTAAGTAATAATGAAGCAACCTCTAGAGCATAATAAATGAATTTACTAGTAAGTTCATATAGATTCATCATTAATTGAACCATATATAACAATATATTATTCCTTCTCTTAGATGCACCATTTCATTGTGGTGTTATAGTATTATTGAGTTGTGAAACAACTCTAAAACTTCTTTAATGATACATGACTTCCTGGCATAAGTGTTCAACATCATGTTCTAATTAGAAAATATTAATACTTCTTTCTAGTTGATTATATACTTTTTTCTAAAACTATTTTAACTTTTAAAAGGTTTTATACTTGTGCTTCATTAGAGATACATAATCATACTGATTAAAATCATAGATAAAGGTAATGAAGTGCCTAAAACCACCATTTTCTTGAGTACTCATTGGTCCACATACATAACTATGTGTAATATCCAATGGTATTATATCCCTTTCATATTTTATATGAAAAGGTTATTTTTTTCATTTTTCACAATTAAAAATATTATCACATATCAAATGATTCATAATCAAATGAGACCAATTATCCATCTCTATGGATTTTTTGAATGTATTTCTCATTTATATATCAAAGGTGACAATGAAAAATGTGGGAGGGATTAGAACCATTCTTGGCCTTCTAATTATAAATTATATAGACTAGATTATCCAAGTCTAGAATATAAAATCTTTTTATCATATTCCAAATGACATAAAATATTTTATTCTTATATATAGAATAACTCTTGTTCTTAATAGTGAATGAAAATCCCATATTTTCCTAACAAAACATATAAATAAAATTTATATTTATGTTAGGAACATAATAATAGTCTTCAAATTCTAATATTAATACACATGGTAAAATCAAATCATATTTTCCAACCACAAATTTGTAAACTCTTTCTCTATTGATGACATGAAGATATACTTAACCCCTTTTCAATTAACTTATATATTTGAATCTATGTTGATTAGTAAAAATGTGTGACACACACCTATAATCTAATAACCATGGTTAAGAGTTAGTGTAATTGTTCACTATAACATTCACATTCAGAAACTCAAAAATTCTTCTCTTTAAGAACTCCTCTCAACCCTAGATGACAATCTATAATAATTTTATAGTTTATACCTATAAGTGATCTCAATATGATTATCATGAAGTGTTACATAATCTAAAACAAGGACATATCAATGGAGTAGTATCAGGTTTTATATCTTTTCATCAAGTAGTTTTAATGATATTTCTCCCATAAAATTATTCCATCGTACATCATATCTATTTAGTGAGCCAAGATCCATATTTCACTAAGACATGAGTCTTCTTTGATGTTCCTCTCACCACTTAGTTATTTAGGTAGGGAGTCATATCAATAAAAATAGTTGTGAATCTAGGATAGTTTAGTGTACAAATTTTTTTCCATAGCCATTATATGGATAATACTCAAATCTATTCCTCTAGTAACATATTCCTATTATGGAAACTTGGCTAGTGTAACCTAAAAAAACACCAAGAATAAGCTAATAAAAATGATCAAGGGGCACCCATATTTAGCATGACCAACCCAATTGGATAATATAGAGTTACTCATAACTTACTTTCCTTAAATAGGATACTCTTTGGGAACCTATATTTGGAATTAACTATCAAGTTGCGTGATCAACGACTTGAAAATTGAAGCTTTAGAGGCAATCACACACATAATTTTCAAGGGGTTTGTAAAGTCTGTCCAATTTAATATAAATTATATTCATATTAAATTATAAATATTTCATCTAATTAAATATTTATATTCTCAGGTTTTATTTCATTAGTCGATGCATACTTATAATGATTTTTGTTTTCGAGTTATTATTCCATCCACCAAATTAATGTGTCCATGCCATATTAATGTGTAACTCCTTAAGCAACCCATATTTTTTATTACACACAAATATTGAATTTAAACACATCTATACATATCCATATTCATCATATGCATAAGGTACATGAACTCCTCATGTAATGGTTTAGAGTTATATGAGATTTAAATCTCCACATGAGTAATCTCATAGCTATAAATAGCCAACCCACATTTTTTAGATAGGGCATAAGCTTCCAGACTAGTGGGAATTATGACACAAAGTCCCTTTGCATGAGTATACATTACTCAAAATATAATTCCATTAATAATAATTATGAAACTTTATATTCATAAACTATTCCTAACTATTAAATTCAAGCTAATAACTCGAATTGAAAACTAAGGTCAAGGTAGATGAAAAATAAAATTTTATGGAGGTGTACCTATCAATTAATGCAGGGATCTATCTCTAAGAATCTATTTGTCCAATAAATTTCTCATATAAAATATTAATATTTCATAAACAATTTACTAAACATGGATATTAAAGTAATTAAAAAATTAATAAACATTTTATTTATTTTAAAAAATTAGATAAAACCATTCAAGAATAGTTCATAAATAAAATCAACTGTAAACATTTTATAAATTAGATAGTATACTATGGAAACATTATAATCTTGAATAAAAACACTTTTTATAAGGCCCCAACCTTAAACCTTACATAATCTTGACTTATCACAAGATTACACATTGAGGATCTTTTCAGGTTTAGAGTTTTAGAGAATTAGATCATAAAGCTTGCATTACATTCCACATTTAAAAAAAGTGTTTACAATAAAAGATAGTATTCTTTTTCCCATCAATGGAAACATATTGAAAACATGGATTCTTTCTTGACACTTCCTTGACACTATCATCTTATCATGTACCTTTCCCTTGACCTGTGAAAAACATTTCAAAAACTTGGGATGAGCATAAAAAAGCTCAGCATGGGTTAAAAAACATGGAAAGGAAACATGAGTTCATATATACATAAGAATGAAATCATACATTACCCATAAAACATAGGCACTTTAACATACCCCATAAAATCATGAATAAATCATAGAAATCATAAAACATAAAGGTAACTTGAGGCATTCATAACATTCTTACGTAGGGAGTAACCCTCTTGGTTACGTTTGGAATACCCATCACAGTATATTCCCTAAATCTCTTCAGAGAAACTTTAACGTTTCACTCCTTCGCGTTACCCAATGCATTGGAGAGCTATATCGGGCTCACCCGCCCTTAGTTTATCACGGAACCACCCGTCTTCATAATAATTCCCAAGAACCTCAACATAATCGTATCACATAAAACATGCATAAAGGAAACATAACATTTCCACCTTTCAATCACAAGATATCAATACAACACATTGATATAAAAACATTATGAAAACAATTTTCAATACCAAAATAAAAGAAAATTAAAACATCGTATTTATTTTTCTTTTAAAAAGAAGGTATGGCTTGTAGAAGAAGATGAAACTCAAATAACGGTCACGACGGCGGAGAGGTCGTTGTCACCGCATATGTACGACAAAAACATTCCCTTTTATTGTTTAGTAAACGCTTCATATAAAAAAGATTCCTTTTGAATAAACATAAAAGTCAAAGGGGTTTATACACCGTATAAAAGAAAGTTGTGTATAGAATAAAATATGCCTCAATGAAAGGAGATTGAGACGAAGTCCCATACCTCGGATCCGACTTGACTCGATCGTTCTTTAATGTCCTGAATAATAAACTTGAGTTAATTTATACTTGTTCAAGAACCTTTTTCAAGTTCATTATTCCTTTTATATCACTTATTTCCATGTCATGGACACTATGTAATTATTTAAGTTAATAACGGTCGTTTTAACGATCATTGGTACTTGAGTCAAAAATAATACCTTTATAATTACATGTTGTTCATGTATCCATTATATCTAGAATGGTATTCATGATGTATATAACATATATGTCATATAGATTTAGTACATTCATGAATTTATAATATTACATAATCATTTAGAGGTAAGAAATGAAATGCACCGTTCACGGAGACGGTAAGCCGTACGTACGCATGAACGCTACTTTCATTTCTATTTCGTATTTTATAGAATGGAATCATAATGATATAAAGGTATATTATAATTCCAGTATAATAACATATATAATATCATAGTCCCATCCTTTATACGTCCCACATATGGTATTTAACGAATCAAATCACTTTGAGGGGGCGGTAGTCCGCACTTCCTTAAATGAATATATCACGTTCACCCATAATGGAAACCATAAAGGTATGACCAAAAAGGAAAATACATAAGCTTAAGGAAAACATAAACATATTACATATCATATATAAATATAGTGACATCTTAATGGCCACCTTTGAAGGTGTTAAAATAATGTTGAATAATCATCGTTTCGGGATGCATAAATTCACCATCCACGGAAACAGTATGTTCGTTAACCATTAGATGTAGGTGTGTGTAAGTGTAGCTCGAATCCATATTATAACAACATACTAGTATATTGAGGATACTGGATTTGTTACAAAAGAAAAGAATAAAAAGAGTTTAGGGGGTTGGATAAGCAAAATAAAACAAAAGGACTCAAAAGAAGACATTACCTTAAAATCGGGTAACTCCCTTTGGTTTGAGCTCAAAGGCTTCCTTGGGAAGACTTCTGCCCAAAGTGAGGCTTCAAGGAGTAATAGAGGGAAGTTTAGAGACAAAATGGGCAGGGTTTGGCCAAGCCAAAGGCTTTGGGAGTGTGGGTAATGAGGTATAGGTGGGGCCTTTTATAAGAGGAGAGGAGGGGCACTCTTGGAAAGTAAAGATAAGTTACATTATTTTAAAATGTGTTTCGGATTCAAAAGGTCCCACATTGATGTAATTCAAGGATAAGGTGATAAGGGTTCGAAATCCACTCATACAATTGGTTTTGTCCATGTTTAGGTCTTAGATTTGACATTATCTTTCCATTTTATTTAAATCGTTAAATAATGAGGTCATCGCTGCATCATCATGATGTCATAAATAAATTAATTTATTTAAAGTCTAAAAATTATAAAAAAAATACTATGATGTCAGAAAGCTTTTTATCTTTCCAATTACTATTTATAATCAAAAATCAGATCTTTATAACCCCATGTAAAAATTGTTTTTGTAAAACATATTATGTTTGTGTCATTTTTACTTTTACATTAAATAAAAAGTTATTTATGTCATTTCCCAACCAAAGTGTCTCCATGGGGTCCCCAAGTTCACCCATGGCTTTTCTTGGTCGGCCATGACACAACCAATGAGGGTAGGACATGTTTCAATCTCATCTCATTTTATTAAATCATTATTTTTACCTTAAACTACACTAATTACCACTAATCGCGATTAAAAGCTTAATAAGTTACTATTCACCAAAAAAATTATTTTAATCTCATTGAACCACATTTTACTTCTTAATGACAACCATGTATGTCGGATTTTTGAAATTCAAGACACAATGATGGCAAAATTTCATTTAAACGGAAAATCAGTTTTTATAAGTACCCCTTAGTGGTTTCACTATTCATCGAAAATTGATGTTTTTCAGAAAATTACCAAAAAATCACCCTAAGCTATATTTGATATTCTGAATTCAAAAATGAAGTATATTTTACAAAATTCAAAACATATAAGTCACATTAATTAATTTAATAATTAATTCCCGCTGTCAGAGCAAATAGCATGTTTTTATGAAACAATAAGTATCAAAAGATTGATACCAGTTTAAGTCCAATTTCAAAGTGAAATTTATTTCAATGACCACCATTGGATTAAATGGTAAAAATATATTCTAATTTCACTTCAAAACCAATTCAAAAGATAATCTAATCATATAAATAAATTATATTTAAAAGTAGTTTTGATGTAAAATGCAGTATTTTCACTATTCATTAAAAAATGAACATTGTCTGAAAAATACCAAAAATTCACACAAAGTAAATTTTGATGTCCCAATCATAAAGAATAAGATTATTTTGACAAAAATAGCTTATAAAATTGTCAAAAGATAGATTTAAAAAGGGTTTTCCATCAAAAGTCAATAAAACAATCTTTTAAGAATATTAGTGTATTCCATGCATAAGATTGTATTTATTTTCATTTTAAGCCTCTAAAACACTATCTTAATCATTAATAGACATAGATAAAATTATCTATTATTAATTACTTACTTGTGATGTTACATCCTTCCCCCTTTAGAAAATTGCGTCCCCGCAATTTATTTACTTAACGAATAAATGGGGGTACTTATCCCTTATTGCATTTTCAGATTCCCATGTTGCCTCTTCCATCATGTGGTTTTTCCACAAAACCTTTACCTGATTAATCACATTATTCCGTAACACTTTCTCCCTGTGGTCAAGAATCTGGACCAGTTTTCCTCATAAGATAGGTTCTCTTCCAGCTGAACTACCTCTGGACTCAAAACATGAGATGGATCAGGCATATACTTTCTCAACATCGAAATGTGAAAAACATTGTGTACCTGAGATAAACTCGGAGGTAAAGCCAATCGGTAAGAAACTGATCTAACTCTCTCCAGAATTTCATATGGTCCAATAAACCTTGGACTCAGCTTTCCTTTCTTACCAAATCGCATCACACTTTTCCATGGTGATACTTTGAGAAAAACATGATCACCTACCTCAAAAGATAGATCCTTCCTCCTGTTGTCTGCATAACTCTTCTGCCTACTCTGAGCTGTTCTCATGTGCTTCTGAATCAGCTGAACTTGTTCTGCCATCTCTTCTACCAATTCTGGTCCCATCAACTTCCTTTCACCCACTTCATCCCAGAAAGCTGGAGTTCGACACCGCTTCCCATATAATGCCTGAAATGGTGCCATCTGTATACTGGAATGAAAACTGTTATTATATGAAAATTAAACCAAAGAAAGATGTTGGTCCCAACTTCCATGATAATACATAGAGCAAGAACGTAGCATATCCTCCAAGGTCTGAATTGTTCGTTCTGACTGCCCATCTGATTGAGGATGAAAAGCTGTACTAAAATTTAATTCAGTACCCAACGACTTCTGAAGGCCTTTCCAAAAGTTAGAAGTGAACCTGGGATCACGATCAGATACAATGGAGAAAGGAACTCCATGTAACCTGACTATCTCTTTAAGATACAAACGGGAGAGTTGATCTAGGGAAAAATTATCTCGTATAGCAAGGAAATGAGTAGATTTAGTCTAGCGATCAACAATAACCCAGATTGCATTATTACCTCGAGATGTCTTCGGTAATCCCACAACAAAGTCCATGGATATATTCTCCCATTTCCACTCTGGCACTGGTAAAGGCTGAAGCAACCCTTTCGGTAACTGCCGCTCTGCTTTAACCCGCTGACAAGTCAAACACTTCACAGTAAAATCGGCAATATCTCTTTTCATTTCATCCCACCAGTAATACTCTCGCAGATCTCTATACATCTTAGTATTGCCTGGATGAACTGAAAATGGAGAACTATGAGCTTCACATAACATCTCTCTCTTCAACTGTGAATCACAAGGCACACACAATCTCTTCCCAAATCTCAAAACGCAATCATTATCAATGTTGAATTCAGGAAACTTACCTTTCTGAACAAGCTCTACCTTTTTCTGCAACTCACTGTCTTGCTTCTGTGCTTGCTTGATTCTATCTGATAGAGATGATCTCACTGATACCTGAAACAAAACAGAAGAACTTCCTGCACTAACAACTTCTATGCCAAAGTTCATCAAATCCTTAACCAAAGGATTACGTTCCAAACACAACATTTCTAATGAAGCATTACTTTTTCGACTCAAAGCATCAGCCACTTTATTTTCTTTTCCCAGATGGTAATGAATTGTACAATCATAATCCTTGATTAATTCTAGCCATCTCCTTTGTCTCATGTTCAATTCTTTCTGAGTAAATATATACTTTAAACTTTTATGATCGGTATATATTTCACACTTTACTCCATAAAAATGATGCCTCCAAATTTTTAAAGCAAAAACAACAGCAGCTAATTCCAAATCATGAGTAGGGTAATTTACCTCATGAGTTTTCAACTGTCGTGAAGCATAAGCAATTACCTGATCATTCTGCATTAGGACGCAACCAAGTCCTTTCAATGAAGCATCACTGTATATAACAAACTCACCATTCCTGGAAGGTAGTGCCAAAACTGGAGAATTCACCAATCTTCTTTTCAATTATTGAAAACAATCATCACATTCTTTTGTCCAGATAAACTTAACACCCTTCCGAGTTAGCTTAGTCATTGGACTAGATAACCGTGAAAAATTTCTAACAAACCTTCGGTAATAGCCTCCCAAACCAAGGAAGCTACAAATCGCAGTTACATTTGTGGGTCTTGGCCATTCTTCCACAACTTTTGTTTTTGCAGGATCAACAGTTATTCCATCTTTAGAAACAATGTGACCGAGGAAAGAAATTTGTTGCAACCAAAACTCACACTTGCTGAATTTTCCATATAGTTTCTTTTATTTTAAGGTTTTCAAGATAACCCTTAAATGTCTTTCATGCTCCTCTTTACTTTTAGAAAACACCAAAATATCATCAATGAAAACCACCACAAACTTATCCAAGAACTCATGGAAAATTCTATTCATTAAGTCCATGAATACAGTAGATGCATTGGTTATCCCAAAAGGCATTACTACAAATTCATAATGGCCATATCTCATACAGAACGCGGTCTTCGGAATATCTGCCTCCTTTACCTTCAGCTGATGGTACCCTGATCTCAAGTCAATCTTTGAAAAAAACTGAGCTCCCTGGAGTTGATCAAACAAATCATCGATATGAGGCAAAGGATATTTGTTTTTAACAGTGATGTTATTCAAGGCTCTATAATCAATGCAAAGTCTCATAGAACCATCTTTCTTTTTAACAAATAAAACAGGAGCACCCCATGGTGATGTGCTAGGTCGAATGAAACCTTTGTCTAATAAATCTTGCAATTGCTCCTTTAACTCTAAAAGTTCAATTTGAGCCATTCGATAAGGGGGTTTTGAAATTGGCTTAGCATCAGGAACTAAGTCAACAGTAAACTCAACTTTCCGATCTGGTATTATTCTAGGCAACTCATCAGGAAAAACATCAGGATACTCATTTACCACTGGCACATCATTAATTTGAACAGTTCATTTATTTTCAATGATGTGTGCAACATAACATTAACTTCTATCTTTTACAAGTTTCTTGGCCTCTTGATAAGTTATCAACAGTAAGGGTTCATTCTTGTACACAAACTGAAAGTCTTTATGAAAAGAAACTTATTTATCACTACAGTCAATCTTAGCATGGTAAATAGAGAGCCAATCCATACCCAGGATAACATCAAACTCTACTAGAGGTAGATCAATAAGGTTTGCAAGTAGGTTCTTTCCACAGATAAGGATAGGAAGATTCTTATAAATTCGTTTTGCCTCAACATTTCCCCCAGGTGTTTTTACCAAAAGTTCAGGAGTCATTTCTTGAGATGGTATTCCCATTTTACTAGAAAAGGTTTCAGAGATGAAAGAATGTGTAGACCCCGAATCAAACAACACACTGGCATAATCTGAAAAAACAAACAAAGTACCTGATACAACTTCATTTGGCGGCCCGACATCTGATGAAGTAGTTGCAAAGGATTTCACCACCCCTTTCTGCTTGTAGTTTAACTGCTTCCCATCACTCAAGCTCTTTGTCGGACACTCATTTGCATAGTGACCCATCTCATTGCACTTATAACATTTCACTAACTGTAAATCTAATTTGTTCTTGCCTTCACCTTGATCCTTTTTAGTGCAATCACGAGTATTATGTCCCATCTTACCACATCAGTAGCACTTTCCATAATTCAGAAGACATTCCCCAGCATGCCTTTTGCCACATTTATCACAAACTGGAAACTTAGTTTTCTTACCATCAGACTTTTTTGAAGAATTCTTACCTTTCTCCTGCCACCTCGGTCTCTTCTTCTTCTGGTTGTTATAGAACACTTGGTCATCGGCAAACTCCATTTCCACCTTCTCAGCACATCGAACAAGATTTTCATAACTTTTAAACTCACGAGAACCTAATGCCCTTCGATATTTTGGCATTAATCCTGAGTAAAAACGATTGATTTTACTATCAAACTCTCGGATAAAATTTGGAGCATACCTTGCCAATCGAGTAAACCTTTCTTCATAGGTAGCCACTGAGTCTTCCTCTTGCCTCAATTCCAAGAATTTCTTTTCCATCCTAAGTCGAATAGCCTTAGGAAAATACTTCTCAAGAAACATACCTTTGAATTCATCCCAGTCGAGAGCATCAATCTCATCAGCGTCCCTGATATTTTTAAACATCGACCACCACTGATCTGCCTCACCCTCCAAACGGTAAATAGCAAGACTAACCTTTTTATTTTCTGAACACCCCATGACATCGAAAATCTTCTGCAGTTATTTAATCCACCCTTCAGCTAGCACAGGGTCAGACGATCCTCTGAATGATGGGGGATGTTGCCTCATGAAATGTTCCACCACTGACATGTTCCTCTGCGGTTGATCTGGCTGATCTCGTGTATGGATACCACCGCCATTTATCGCTTGAGTTAACTGCACCATTACTGCAACAAACTGTTCAGTTCCAATTCCGACCATCTCAGGATGCTAATTCGAAAGGTTATTTTCTTCTGTATGCCTTCCTAGCACTGCTTCCCTGTTTCCTCTGCGGAAAACCATTCTGAACAAACATGTCTTAGATTAACGAACATGGTAATCTTCAAATGCAATATCATTTCAAAAAAAAATATTTTTGGATAATCATTTAATAGAATTCTAACTCTTAATGTTATCTAAACCGATCTCTAATACCAACTATAAGGCCCCATCCTTAAACCTTACATAATCTTGAGTTATCACAATATTACACGTTGAGGATCTTTTCAGGTTTAGAGTTTTAGAGAATTAGATCATAAATCTTGCATTACATTCCACATTTAAACAAAGTGTTTACAATAGAAGATAGTATTATTTTTCCCATCAATGGAAACATATTGAAAACATGGATTCTTTCTTGACACTTCCTTGACACTATCATCTTATCATGTACCTTTCCCTTGACCTGTGAAAAACATTTCAAAAACATGGGATGAGCATAAAAAGCTCAGTATGGGTTAAAAAACATGGAAAGGAAACATGAGTTCATATATACATAATAATGAAATCATACATTACCCATAAAACATAGGCACTTTAACATACCCCATAAAATCATGAATAAATCATAGAAATCATAAAACATAAAGGTAACTTGAGGCATTCATAACATTCTTACGTAGGGAGTAACCCTCTTGGTTACGTTTGGAATACCCATCACAATATATTCCCTAAATCTCTTCAGAGAAAACCTTAACATTTCACTCCTTCGTGTTACCCAATGCATTGGAGAGCTATATCAGGCTCACCCGCCCTTAGTTTATCACGAAACCACTCGTCTTCATAATAATGCCCAAGAACCTCAACATAATCGTATCACATAAAACATGCATAAAAGAAACATAACATTTCCACCTTTCAATCACAAGATATCAATACAACACATTGATATAAAAACATTATGAAAACAATTTTCAATACCAAAATAAAATAAAATTAAAACATGGTATTTATTTTTCTTTTAAAAAGAAGGTATGGCTTGTAGAGGAAGCCGAAACTCAAATAACAGTCACGACGGCAGAGAGGTCGTTCTCGCCGCATACGTAAGACAAAAACATTCCCTTTTGTCATTTAGTAAACGCTTCGTATAAAAAAGACTCCTTTTGAATAAACTTAAAAGTCAAAGGGGTTTATACACCGTATAAAAGAAAGTTGTGTATAGAATAAAATATGCCTCAATGAAAGGAGATTGAGACGAAGTCCCATACCTCGGATCCGACTTGACTCGATCATTCTTTAATGTCCTGAATAATAAACTTGAGTTAATTTCTACTTGTTTAAGAACCTTTTTTATGTTCATTATTCCTTTTATATCACTTATTGCCATGTCATGGACACTATGTAATTATTTAAGTTAATAACGGTCGTTTTAACGATCATTGGTACTTGAGTCAAAAATAAGCCCTTTATAATTACATGTAGTTCATGTATCCATTATATCCAGAATGGTATTCATGATGTAGATAACATATATTTCATATATATCCAGTACATGCATGCATTTATAATATTACATAATCATTTAGAGGTAAGAAATGAAATGCACCGTTCATGGAGATGGTAAGCCGTACGTACGCATGAACGCTACTTTCATTTCTATTTCGTATTTTATAGAATGGAATCATAATGATATAAAGGTATATTATAATTCCAGTATAATATCATATATAATATCATAGTTCCATCCTTTATACGTCCCACATATCGTATTTAACGAATCAAATCACTTTGAGGGGGTGGTAGTCCGCACTTCCTTAAATGAAGATATCACGTTCACCCATAATGGAAACCATAAAGGTATGACCAAAAAGGAAAATACAGAAGCTTAAGGAAAACATAAACATATTACATATCATATATAAATATAGTGACATCTTAATGGACACCTTTTAAGGTGTTAAAAGAATGTTGAATAATCATCGTTTCGGGAGGCATAAATTCACCATCCACGGAAACAGTATGTTCGTTAACCATTAGATGTAGGTGTGTGTAAGTGTAGCTCGAATCCATTTTATAACAACATCCTAGTATATTGACGATACTGGATTTTTTACAAAAGAAAAGAATAAAAATAATTTAGGGGGTTGGAGAATCAAAATAAAACAAAAGGACTCAAAAGAAGACATTACCTTAAAATCGGGTAACTCCCTTTGGTTTGAGCTCCAAGGCTTCCTTGGGAAGACTTCTGCCCAAATTGAGGCTTCAAGGAGTAATAGAGGGAAGTGGAGAGACAAAATGGGCAGGTTTTGGCCGAGCCAAAGGCTTTGGGAGTGTGGGTAATGAGGTAGAGGTGGGGGCCTTTTATAAGAGGAGAGGAGGGGCACTCTTGGAAAGTAAAGATAAGTTACTTTATTTTAAAATGAGTTTTGGATTCAAAAGGTCCCACATTTCTATAATTCGAGTATATGGTGATACGGGTTCTAAATCCACTCATCCAGTTGTTTTTGGCCATGTGTAGGTCTTATATTTTACATTATCTTTCCATTTTATTTAAATCGTTAAATAATGAGGTCATCGCTGCATCATCATGATGTCATAAATAATTTAATTTATTTAAAGTCTAAAAATTATAAAAAAAATACTATGATGTAGGAAATCTTTTTATCTTTCCAATGACTATTTATAATCAAAAATCAGATCTTTATAACCCCATGTAAAAATTGTTTTCGTAAAACATATTATGTTTGTGTCATTTTTACTTTTACATTAAATAAGAAGTTATTTATGTCATTTCCCAACCAAAGTGGCTCCATGGGGTCCCCAAGTTGACCCATGGATTTTCTTGGTCGGCCATGACACAACCAATGATGGTAGGACATGTTTCAATCTCATCTCATTTTATTAAAGCATTATTTTTACCTTAAACTACACTAATTAGCACTAATCGCAATTAAAAGCTTAATAAGTTACTATTCACCAAAAAATTATTTTAATCTCATTGAACCACATTTTATTTCTTAATTACAACCATGTATGTAGGATTTTTGAAATTAAAAACACAATGATGGAAAAATTTCATTTAAATGGAAAATCAGTTTTTATAAGTACCACTTAGTGGTTTCAGTATTCATCAAAAAGTGAAGTTTTTCAGAAAATTACCAAAAATTCACCCTAAGCTATATTTGATATTCTGAATTCAAAAAAGAAGTATATTTTACAAAATTCAAAACATATAAGTCACATTAATTAATTTAATAATTAATTCCCGCTGTCAGAGCAAATAGCGTGTTTTTGTGAAACAATAAGTATCAAAAGATTGATATCAGTTTAAGTCCAATTTCAAAGTGAAATTTATTCCAATGACCACCATTGGATTAAATGGTAAAAATATATTCTAATTTTACTTCAAAACCAATTCAAAAGATAATTTATCATATAAATAAATTAGATTAAAAATCAGTTTTGATGTAAAATGCAGTATTTTTCACTATTCATTAAAAAATGAACATTGTCTAAAAAAAACCAAAAATTCACACAAAGTAAATTTTGATATCCCAATCATAAAGAATAAGTTTATTTTGAAAAACATATCTTATAAAATTTTCAAAATATAGATTTAAAAATGGTTTTCCATCAAAAGGAAATAAAACAATCTTTTAAGAATATTAGTGTATTCCATGCATAAGATTGTATTTATTTTCATTTTAGGCCTCTAAAACACTATCTTAATCATTAATAGACATAGATAAAATTATCTATTATTAATTACTTACTTGGGATGTTACACTTTTATACTCATTTAATAAAATTAAATTTTCATATTATACATTATATATAATTTTTATTTCAATATATGATATTTTATGAATTATAAATAATTTTATAATTCAGTTTTTATTATGTAAAAAATTACATGATA
This sequence comes from Viscum album, assembly GCA_963277665.1. Lineage (NCBI taxonomy): Eukaryota > Viridiplantae > Streptophyta > Magnoliopsida > Santalales > Viscaceae > Viscum > Viscum album. Next base: position 1,103,196,088 of record OY728157.1, read on the forward strand.
TATATATCATATATTTAGCATTATTTAAACCTTTGATAATATCAATCATAAAAACTATTTTGATGTGGTTTAAATAATATCTCAAATAAATCCCCAATTTGTTTAAATAATTAAAATTAATTAATTATAAACAATTAATAATTCTAAATATAAACTAATTTATATTTTGACTTTATTTATGTAATTTATAATCTCCTTATAAATTACCCTTATGGTTTCTGAATAAACATTTTATATCACAATGACAATGCATTCCATATAATTTGGTAAATGTTATTTTTAATATAAGGATTTAATAATTGAAATACTTTATTAATAAATTTTTCAAAAAAAATTATATAATTGATTATAAACTATTTATAATTAATTTATTAAATATATATATTTATATATATTAAAATAAAACCAAAATAAATTTTACTATAATTTATATAATATTTATATATCATATAAATTTCAAAAAATTAATATTATTAATATTAAATCTTTAATATTAATGGAATGTTAATAATAAATTTTCAAAAAAAATTAATCAGTTAACCATAAACATTTTATATCTAATTTGTAAAACATTTTTATAATCTCTATAAATATTCCCAAATATTTTATTTCATTATTTATATAAAATTTGTAAATAACCTAAAACTATGATGTTTTGTCTTCCTTAAGCATTGATGCGGACTACGTTAACTGCTAAACATAAGTTGTGCCTTCCAGTATACATTACATTAACTATTTTACATAACATTATGTGATGTTTTTGACATTACGTTATCATATAATGTAACATCAATAAGGTAAATAAGTTATCATTTAATAAAAAAATTATTTATTTAATAGTAAAAGAAACACATTGATTCGATAAAAAATATGGGTTCGATACCACTGATAGGTTTTCTATGTTCATCATATGAACTTGATAGTAGGATAAAAATAATATTTTTGTGATCTATCCATGAAAAAGTAAACATTTATAATTTAAATAAATAATATATTGTGTTTTCCTGAAGTGAGGAATCCATATTTTATTCTTTGATGCATGTTTGACGAATATCTCAAAAGAATCAAATAATTCTAACCACTGATGGATTACATCAACTGATGGATACCATAATGTTTCTTGGGGATCCCGAACCATATAAGGGATGATACTACCATCACAAAGTCATAAACTATATTTTAAGATTAAGAGAGAATCGAGAGGCTTGAATACAATTGGACATACACAATAGGAGGGATCTCATTCCTTTATATTATCATTCTCAACCTGTTTCATTTAATAAAATGAAATGGTAATATTCAACATATCAGCATAAATTTATTACAATTTTAATTTATTCATTGAATCCATTCAATGAATATACAATCCATTTTATCCATTCATAATAGATTAAAATTGATAAAACCAGGTTTTGTGAAAAAAAATTTGACAAAACCAGGTGGGAAAATAAATGCACCTAAAGTTTCATGGTAAGTTTCATGCACCTAAATTATATGACTTTAGTGCACATTCAACATATATAGTAGGAAATATCATAAAAGAAAAATAAAACACAATTTCATATAGTGGCCCATGATCCTCTAAATTTCTTTCTTTCAAACAGCTACCTTTATGAAAATTATTGGACAACCATTCTTATTTTATTCTTCCTCATTTTAAATTGGCCAAATAAATCTTCCAGTTTTTATAGATGGATATTAATTCTATTCTTCTCAAAATATTCCACCAAATTATATAATTAAGTATTATTCATAACTATATAAAAAATGTATAACAGATTTTTTAGTGTGGCACATCTTCTTGTGTTCTAAGAACTTCAGCAAAAACCAATACAGACTTCAATATTGAGCCTTTAACCATTAGATATAATCTCGAACCATTTTTCTCATTTTGGTCTTAAATATCATCTATCTCATTTATTTGGCTATAATCATTATTAATTTTTTGATATTTTAAACATTGAAGTATAATACCAGCATCATCTAATTTAATTTCCATCCTTGATCATCAAAATGGATTTTCAAATATTATCATTCAAAAATAACATTTAATTACATGAATAATCCTCTCAAATAACCTTAATAAATGTTCCTCAAACCAAGATCAAACCATAGATCGACATATCTTCATGATATTTTTAACTAGAAAGAAAATTTTTGGCATCATCCCATTTATTTTTATTCAAAATATTAGATTTTAGAAACATCATATTTTCAGTCTATATAATTATCAAAATTTCTATTAGGTATGAATCATATGTTTTAGAAGATCACAAGTGTGCAACTAAAAATGACTTGAATTAATATGAATCATATGATGTTCTAAATGACTCATACACAAATTCGGATGACTTGTCCATAACAATAAATGACTTGTACATAGATAAAAATCACATGTACTTGGTTCCAGATAACTCATATGTTGTTTTAGATTACTTCTATATAGTGTTGTTGATCACCCTAAAAGCATCGTTAAATATATCTGGAAAATCAAATTATATATTCATAAACCTATGAAAATAATAGATAACTTTTAAAACATAGTTAAGTGTAATTCAAGGTTGATCCATAGGGAATGGTTTAATGATGAATTAGAATGTTTTAAGAAATGGTTTGGAAATATGAAATTGTAATTGGTTTTGAGTTTGATAAAAATGAGATGAGTGTACCAAGAATATATAAATTTAGTTTCATACACTTATTTAGGTATAAGTGTTGTGATTTTTAAATTAAATGGTGTTGGAACCTGACTCTAGTGAGCCTCCTCTCAAAGTAATCAACCTCTATTTTATAAAATCCCTTTTTCCCACTCACTTACTTAGTTTTAATTATATATAGGTGTTAAAATCCACATTTAAACATATCTACAAAAACTCGTGAATTAGTTTTGATATGGGAAAGGGTATCTAGTTGATGCATTTTATAAGCAGACCCTCCTCTCTCAATAATGGTTACGCATCAGAGAGAAGTGTAAGATTCAGATGAAATTATAAAATGGAAAAACCCAGTAAAATTTTTAATCCGACTCAATCCCCAGTATAAGGTGCATTCTACTTTCATTACAAAGATTGGCACACAAAATTTACCCCCTTATTCTACTAAAGAGGGCATAAGAAATGAAAAGGGAGACCTAATGCATAATAAATTCATAGAAGTAGGGGAATTATGTTTAAGCTTCAGTCTCTAGTCTTCCTCCCAAGGGTGTCCCATGTAAAGTGGCCTCAAGACCTTATTTATAGGTAGATACTCATCACTTCTCTCTAGTTTTAATTTTTCATTTCCCTCCTATATTTTTTCTCCCTTTAACTCAACTAGTAACTCCACATGGGATATTCTGATATGAGTGAGGTATTGGATGTGTACTTCTTATTTAGGTTGTTTAAGACATCATCATTTATTGGTGAGGCCCCCACATAACCATTTTAAAAAATTTCCCCTGAAGACCCCTTGTATCCTTTGGAAATCCTAAATTCATTAGGCTTATGAATTTTCTACTAAACCATCACTACATTATAACCATAGTTACTTTAGTGAAACCACTTTCACATGATTCTTCTTCATTCATGCCTATAGTATAGCCATATTCTATATGTTTCAGCACCCTTTACCATTTTATTATATTTTCATGGGTATGAAATAGTCATCTGGCCATGCCATAGGGTGTAACAAACTGACACGAGTTACCTATAAACCTGGAACCCGACCCGATCTATCACAGACCAAAAGGGAATTCTAGAAAGGCTAGATATTATCACCCAGGCATAAAAAACAACCAGAGGGAATGATTTCACTCATCGTAAAGTAGAAAACATTGTATATATATACAAAGTAGAGAGAAATAGTGGAATAGAAAACAAGAATAAATAAATACTCAATAACTAAAAGAAGAAAATGGAAATGATACAACTCAAAATTTGATAAAAAAACAAAGGTATGTGTCTATTAAAATAGGACAAAACTGAAACTAGAAATAGCTAATCTATGTGATAGAATGGGAAAACTCTCACCATCCCACCACCAACTACCCAGACATAGCTAAAAGAAGTCTCATTGCCTCACTATGGTGCAATGCCTTTCCCTATGCCAAAATAAAAAAGTATGTATATGCACCACTGAAGGGGTGTAAAGGGTGTGAGATAAACAGAATCATTAGGATCCTACAAATGTGTTCTACAAAAATTATCTATATAACAATATGAATATGATAAACTTTAAAGAAAATAAGGAATGATAATCACTTTAACAATTTTTATATCAAAAGCATAGTAAAACATTTCCCCTTTTCCACAGTTCAAAATAATCTAGGTAAAATATTTTCAAACAATATCATATATAACAAAGTAGTTCAAAGAACATATAACATATCATATCATATCCAAAAAATTACAAACCAAAATCATATGTAACATCATAAAAATGATCACTATAGGTTAGACTAGCTAGAACACTCAAACCCAAACATAGACAATCACATGCATCAAGTCTCTACATATATGCATCGAATATTGAGAGTAGAGGAACACCCAAAAAAGTGAACCTCCCAATAGTTTCTAACAAGCCCCTAGAACAACATGCCTAAGGAGAAGAGAAACACCCCATGAGTGAACCTCCTGATAGTATTAATGGATGAGGCCTATTACAACACATTCCACCAATGTACTCAAGGATTCCCTTGTTCTACATTTTAAAAATCATTTCATCAAAATCATGCTTTGAAAATTATTTCATAAATTGATTTCAAAATGATTTGAACGTACCATTTCCTTTAAAAAAATAGGGTAAACCCACTGTAACGCCCCGACCCCAGAGTCGGTGCATTACCTCGTAACATTGGCATGATCACAAGAAAGATCAAATCTCGAAAGACCGATTGGTTTAGTAGCCTTGGAAACACTAGATATATTCATAAGTTTTACATTAAATCATAAAATGAAAAACTACTACAACAACATAATGTTTTCACAGTCCACACTATATCCCCTCATAATATCTCTACAGGTCATTCATAACTTACTTCTTCATATCCTGGGAAAAATAAAACATAGAAAAGGGGTGAGCTCAAATGCCCAGTAAGGATAACAATATAGCATAACATTCAAAATAAGCATAGACATTTAAGGCAATGCATTACTAAAACAAAAGCCTTTTAAACTTGAACTTCAACATAGTATGGCAAAAGTAAAATGAAATAATGCCATTTACTTATTCACATGGATATTCTACTAATCGAATAATCGCATGAAAAAATCAATAACCACTTTCATAATTAAGGAATGCATAATGTCAAACGTTAATTTCATTGTCTAGGCCTCATCCCAAGACCTAGGGGTTACTTCTAACCGGAACCCAACCCGGAGTGCCTCTAATAACCGGACACCAACCCGGAGTGCCTCTAATAACCGGACACCAACCCGGAGGGCATACTTTTACCAGTCCCTAACCTGGAGGGCTTACTTTAACCAGTCCCCATCCTGGAGGGCTTACTTTTACCAGTCCCCAACCTGGAGGGCTTACTTTTACCGGTCCCCAACCCGGAACATACTTGTTTAGCACATTCATCTGAAGAAAAGTTTGAAATATAACATAAACATTCGGATTAAAACTAGCATACGAAATGTAAATAGTTTCACCATAAACTATGAATGGTATAAAATAGCACATCCACAGTCAAAAATATCACAAAACCTTCAATACAATATAGAAGTTTTGTATTATAATAAATCAACTTCAAATAAGCATAAAATCCATTAAAGGATGTTGACATAGATGAAATCAAAACACTTTTTAGAGAAATATCTCTTTCTATTTTTGAAATCATTTAAGAGCCATATAAAATAAAACATTTTCTTGAAAATATTCTTGTAAGCTTGTAAGGAAAGCTTTGACGATTTTATAACGGCGTAAAATAACCGCACCCTCCGTATAAGTTAAAAAAAACATTCTTACCTCAATTCTGTCGAAAAGGTTAAAAAGGACCTTGTTTTGAAAACGACGGAAAGATTCCTTTATAAACCTCTTATAAAAAGTCAAACAAGGGTATAAATGACTTTAACCCATATTCTTGTAAATAGTAAAAATGTTTTGAAATACATTTTTAAGAAACATGGATGTGGATGATAAAGATATCCCAGTAGATTATTACGTATAAACAACCTCGGATAATGAAGAGATTGTGAAATAACCCTTACCTTGTAATTTTCCTTGGTTGGGGTAGGTTAACCTACTGTATAATGGTGAAATAATTGTTATTAAATTATACAAGAATCATATACATTAATATGATATCATATATGATCTTTTAACATTGCTTTATTAATAATATCTTAGTATTATCGTCGTTTAGGGTGATAATCGATTTGTTCTTCTTAAATGTTTGGTTACGTAAGACATGTTTGTAATGGATAGATTATATCTTATTCATAATCAGAATGATATTAACATTATTTTTAACCCCAAAATGAGAATAAGACTTGGATGAATATGATGGAGAATGAATCTTATCGCGTTCGTGGAGACGGTAGTCCGTACGTACGCACGAACGCTACTTCCATTTAATTTTTATTTTAAAAGAATCAAATCCAAATGATACATAGGTATATTACTATTCCAGTATAATATAATATTTTATATATGTTACTTAAGTTCATTAACACCATCCTTTATACGTTCCATGTGTGGTATGAACGAGTCATATCATTTTAAGGGGGCGGTAGTCCGCACTTCCTCAAATGAAATTATCGTATGTATATACAACATGAAACGAATAATGATATGAAATAAAATGGAATTACAGAAGCTTATATATAAAATATATATCATTAATATCATATTTAATTATAGTGCCATCATAATGGCCACCATGAGAGGTGGTAAGATGTATTTGAACAATCATCGTTTCGTGAGGCGTTAGTTTGCCATCCACAGAAACATTATGTTCATCATCCATTAGATGGAGTTGTGTGTATGTGTAGTTTGAATACTTCTTATAACAACATCCTAGTATATTGAGGATACTGGTGTTGTTACAAAAGAAGGTAAATAAAAAGAGTTTGGGGGTTGGAGAAGCAAAATAATTGAAAATAATTTAAGAGAAATCGTTACCTTTAATTTAGGTAACTCACTTTGGTTGGAACCAAAGGACTTCTGGAAATGATTTCTGCCTAAGGGGAAGCTTCAAGGAGGAGGAGAGGGATGTGGGGAGATTATTTGGGCAGAGTTTGGACGAGCCAAGTGGCTTGAGAGGTGTGAGTAAATGAGAAGGAGGAGTGCCCTTTTATAAGAGGGGTGAGGGGCACCTTTGGAAAAGCTAGAAATATTAATTTATAATAAATTCATATTCGGTTTACAAAGGCTCCAAAGTTGACTATTCAAAGGATGAGGTGGGGATAGGTCGAAAACAACTCATCCAATAGAATTTAGACAGGTTTGGGTACTTATATTAACCTTATCTTTAAGTATTAACTCTAAGTTAATTAGTTTCACTTTTACAATGTCTCTTTGTATTTTTATATAATATGGTTAATAAACTTACTATATACATCCAAGCGACCCCCAAGTGGTCCATTAATGATTAACCTATCATAATATAAGTCTCTTGGCCGAACCTTAGATTTTTAGGAATTTAATATCAATTAATAATATAATATTTGTTTTAAGAACTCTTTTATGTCAATTTTGACACTATTCAATAGTTGATTTTTGTGAAACTCATAACAGATTGATTACTTCTAAAAAAGTCAATTAAATCAATCCTAATATATCATATTATCCTAGAAAATTAGTTTAATTCATTAAAAGTTTCATATTATATTTATTTGGGTATTTATAATATCACTTATTTTAATTTTTCACTATTATAGTAATTACTGCATCATCATTGTGTCATAAATAAAATAAATTATTTAATGTCTAAAAATTATAAATAAAATATCATTATGTAGGAAATCGTTTTATCTTTCTAATGAATATTTATAATCGAAAATCCAACATGTATAACCCTATGTAAAAATTGTTCTTCTAAAAGATGTAAGCTTATGCCATTTTTATTTTTATTTTAGCTTTATTAATATAATGTGTCATTATCACTTACAAGTGGATCCATGGGGTCCCAAAATAGACCCAAAGATGCCCATGGTCTACCATGTATCAACCAATAGGTTTAAGACACGTTTTAGGGTAATTTAGTATTATTATAATATTATTTTTTAACCCTTATTTACCGGATTTACCCTTAACCATGGTAATATAAAATATTTACCGCAGTAATTATTCAAAATGTCTAAAAATAAAAGTTACCTATTTACACAATTTGAACATCCTGATTCCAAATATGGAATCCATTTTTCTAAATTCAAAACACAGAAGTGGCAGAAATTAATTTAAAATTAATTCCCGCTGTCAAAACAAAAAGCGTGTTTTTAAGAGATAATAACTATCAAAAGATTGACACTTGTTTATGTTCGGTTTAATTGTAAAATTATGTCCAATGACCAACATTATATTAAATGGTAAAAATATTTTCTAAATATAATTTAAAACCACTCAAATTCACAATTTATTACTATTAATTATTTTGATTAAAAAAGTTGTTTTTAATTAAAATTTAGTAATTTTCACTATTCACCAAAATATGAAAGTTATCCGAAAAGTACCAAAATTTCACCTTAGGCTAAATTCGATATCCCGAATCCAAAAATGAAGTCCATTTTGAAATATAAAATATATATAATTTCAAAAATTAGGTATTACTATTCATAACGGCTAGTTTGATCGGTTGTGGTGTGTGTTAAAACTCGAAGTTGCGTACAACACACGCTACTGTTTTATTCAAAGGAAAGCGTACCGTGTAAGCTTGGGATGTTTCATTTTAAATTTTTTGATGTCCCCATTTAGTCAAAAAGTATAAAATATTTTATTTAAAAAGGTTTCACTATTAAAAGTTGAAAAGTGTAATACTGAAAATGAATCTGTTCTTGCATTATGACTAAGAAACTCATAATATGGATTCTAAAATTATAAGGATAATATAAAGTTTAAAATTTAGTTAATAATATTCATAACCTCTTTTGAATGGCTTTTTCCTTTGGTAATTCATGGTGTGATTGAACTCGGTGTTGCGTGTAGTGCAAGTTATTGAATTATTTTGAAGAAATAACACACTATGAAATCTTGGGGTGTTACATTCTCCCCTCCTTCAATAAATTGCGTCCTCGCAATTTGAAATTGTTCTTCGAAAATAAAAGGTTGAAAATAGAAAATATATTTGTGGGAAAACCCACATCGGAAATTGGGTTACTAAAATTTAGTCTTAATATGAGGAAAAGATAAATGAAAGGGTCACCACCAAATTATGATCCCGATTAGGAGAACATTGGTGGCATTTAGAGACATATAATTGGAGGAAAAATGTAAATATTTATAGGTATTGATTGAGGTCATCAATCACAAACAAGTGTAAGATTGAGGTCCTTAAATTCATCAATCTATGATGATTTGAAATACCATCGGTTCAACAAAACATAGGGTATTAGGATAACACATTTTTGACATTTCAAAATATCTTAGTTGAAATCCCACATCGAAAAATGAATTAATGAGGACTCTATTTAAGATAAAAAGTCGAAAGTATAAAGATTACCGAAAATAACACATACTAGGGTTCCATGTAGGAAAATATGGATATGGAGGAGAAATCTAACCATCAATTATCTGATGGAGAGTGGTAGAGAACATGGCTATGAAAAGGCCAACAATCCCAAAGCCATAAATTAGTGATGATTTAAGGTACCATCTAGGAAAACATTTTTGTTCTATGTTCCTTTTATTAATGTTGAGGAATTTATTTATGAGATTGGATAAGATCATAAGGAGATATACTTACTTTATAATTATAGTTTTATCCTTTAATAAATTTCTACCACAACTCATCTTTCACTCTAAAAGATAATAGAATGTAAAAAATTCTATTTACACTATTCGTATAGGGTTCCAAAATAAACGAATTTATAATTCATCTACCAGATCTTTTAAAAAAACTACATTATTTAATCCAGGACATCTCTTGGGCCAGTGGTAGGTGATACACCCTTGTCGCCCTTCGGTTGCGGGTTCAAGTCTCGCAGCCTTGCCGGACGCGACGGGTTGCCGCCCGACCTCCGGGTTGTCCTTTTATGGCAATCCAAAATAATCCAAACTAGAACTATCCAAAATACTTCTGTCCAAACTCATAGTCCAACATTTATAAGGAAGGTAAGCATAATGTAGATTCTTTTTACCCTGTAATAGAATATGAATACCTTCATCATGTATTCTTTTAATACACTGAAACATCCTGAATTACCATATTCCTTATTGATTACATTCATGCTCCCTTATTCCATATAGAATGCTGGATATACTTCATTAATCCAAAAATGTTTTAAACCCCAACAATGATGGAATATACAAATCATTAATCAGTTCCAAGGTAGTCAAGAATATCCAATATAATTTATCCAAAACAATCATGTATTATTCCAAAATCACTACCTCGGTATCAGAACTATATTATGGTTTATCATTATCTCAACCATATATATTCCAAATATTTATCCTGCTATTGAGTCACTTTTCTTTGTTCCACAAAATCTCAAGTCCTTAATGAAATAGTACTGCAGTACAATCCTTATATACTCCATGATTATTGTAACAAGTACATTGTTGATACAACACTCAATTGACATAACCAACATAAGAACTCTAATCATTCCTCTTCATCTGTGGTAGTATCATAACTTGATTATTATCCGATAAAATCATTTGAGGCATATTCTGATGACTGGGACATAGGTTCGCATAGTGTCCAAACTCCTTGCAAATGAAGCATTGTACATTTGAAACCATTTTCTTACCCTTGCAGTCACGTACTTTGTGCCCTTTTCCTCCACACTTATAACAAACTCCCATTCCTTTCAGGCAAGTTCCAGGGTGTTTCTTTCCACAGTTACCACATATGGGAAAATTCTTCTTTTCCATCATCCCTTTATCCATCTTTCTCTCTTCCATCTTTTTCTTCTCTTGCTTCCCTTCAAATCCATATGACTCAGTAAACTCTTTACTTATCTTATCAACACATGATATTATTTCTTCACATGATGATAATACATGGGAGGCTATTCCTCTTATAAATTCTAGCTTAAGACCATGAAAGATATGATCCTTCCTTCTCTTTGGATCATGTGCATTTCTGGAGTTCTCATTTCTTCTACTGGGCGCCATTTCTAAACAATGGCATACACTAGATCAGTTTATGAATCAAAATACATAATCCCATACTTATAAAACACTTAACATAAATTGAACTATTTATGGATATAATCCATAATCATAAGAATGTTTTCTTTGAGGAAGTATATACTCATAATCCCTTCAAAATGATTTGTAAAGAAGATGAGAGTTATCCTAAGCATATCCCCCGGGAGTGTCGTAACCAAGAGTGCAGCAAGGCCCGTTGTCGTGCACCAGTTCCCGTTCGAGTCTAGCTCAAAGCGGTGTTTTAGGGTTTTACCCCTAGGTACATCTGTGCCAGAGCCGCCTCTACCTGCTCGTATCCAGACAGGGATGTATTGCTCGGAAAACTCACAAAATCTCTACAATACCAAAATTCTAGGAAGTTCTTCTATACTAATCCTCAAAGTTCATCTTAGGTCTACGTGCTCTAATCAGAGTTTATCTAAATCTAGCTTCCAAGGTTTGTACTAAACTTCCTATGATACCAACTGTAACGCCCCGACCCCAGAGTCGGTGCCTTACCTCATAACATTGGCATGATCACAAGAAAGATCAAATCTCGAAAGACCGATTGGTTTAGTAGCCTTGGAAACACTAGATATATTCATAAGTTTTACATTAAATCATAAAATGAAAAACTACTACAACAACATAATGTTTTCACAGTCCACACTATATCCCCTCATAATATCCCTGCAGGTCATTCAAAACTTACTTCTTCATATCCTGGGAAAAATAAAACATAGAAAAGGGGTGAGCTCAAATGCCCAGTAAGGATAACAATATAGCATAACATTCAAAATAAGCATAGACATTTAAGGCAATGCATTACTAAAACAAAAGCCTTTTAAACTTGAACTTCAACATAGTATGGCAAAAGTAAAATGAAATAATGCCATTTACTTATTCACATGGATATTCTACTAATCGAATAATCACATGAAAAAATCAATAACCACTTTCATAATTAAGGAATGCATAATGTCAAACGTTAATTTCATTGTCTAGGCCTCATCCCAAGACCTAGGGGTTACTTCTAACCGGAACCCAACCCGGAGTGCCTCTAATAACCGGACACCAACCCGGAGTGCCTCTAATAACCGGACACCAACCCGGAGTGCCTCTAATAACCGGACACCAACCCGGAGGGCATACTTTTACCAGTCCCTAACCTGGAGGGCTTACTTTAACCAGTCCCCAACCTGGAGGGCTTACTTTTACCAGTCCCCAACCTGGAGGGCTTACTTTTACCGGTCCCCAACCCGGAACATACTTGTTTAGCACATTCATCTGAAGAAAAGTTTGAAATATAACATAAACATTCGGATTAAAACTAGCATACGAAATGTAAATAGTTTCACCATAAACTATGAATGGTATAAAATAGCACATCCACAGTCAAAAATATCACAAAACCTTCAATACAATATAGAAGTTTTGTATTATAATAAATCAACTTCAAATAAGCGTAAAATCCATTAAAGGATGTTGACATAGATGAAATCAAAACACTTTTTAGAGAAATATCTCTTTCTATTTTTGAAATCATTTAAGAGCCATATAAAATAAAACATTTTCTTAAAAATATTCTTGTAAGCTTGTAAGGAAAGCTTTGACGATTTTATAACGGCGTAAAATAACCGCACCCTCCGTATAAGTTAAAAAAAACATTCTTACCTCAATTCTGTCGAAAAGGTTAAAAAGGACCTTGTTTTGAAAACGACGGAAAGATTCCTTTATAAACCTCTTATAAAAAGTCAAACAAGGGTATAAATGACTTTAACCCATATTCTTGTAAATAGTAAAAAAATTTTGAAATACATTTTTAAGAAACATGGATGTGGATGATAAAGATATCCCAGTAGATTATTACGTATAAACAACCTCGGATAATGAAGAGATTGTGAAATAACCCTTACCTTGTAATTTTCCTTGGTTGGGGTAGGTTAACCTCCTGTATAATGGTGAAATAATTGTTATTAAATTATACAAGAATCATATACATTAATATGATATCATATATGATCTTTTAACATTGCTTTATTAATAATATCTTAGTATTATCGTCGTTTAGGGTGATAATCGATTCGTTCTTCTTAAATGTTTGGTTACGTAAGACATGTTTGTAATGGATAGATTATATCTTATTCATAATCAGAATGATATTAACATTATTTTTAACCACAAAATGAGAATAAGACTTGGATGAATATGATGGAGAATGAATCTTATCGCGTTCGTGGAGACGGTAGTCCGTACGTACGCACGAACGCTACTACCATTTAATTTTTATTTTAAAAGAATCAAATCCAAATGATACATAGGTATATTACTATTCCAGTATAATATAATATTTTATATATGTTACTTAAGTTCATTAACACCATCCTTTATACGTTCCATGTGTGGTATGAACGAGTCATATCATTTTAAGGGGGCGGTAGTCCGCACTTCCTCAAATGAAATTATCGTATGTATATACAACATGAAACGAATAATGATATGAAATAAAATGGAATTACAGAAGCTTATATATAAAATATATATCATTAATATCATATTTAATTATAGTGCCATCATAATGGCCACCATGAGAGGTGGTAAGATGTATTTGAACAATCATCGTTTCGTGAGGCGTTAGTTTGCCATCCACAGAAACATTATGTTCATCATCCATTAGATGGAGTTGTGTGTATTTGTAGTTTGAATACTTCTTATAACAACATCCTAGTATATTGAGGATACTGTTTTTGTTACAAAAGAAGGGAAATAAAAAGATTTTGGGGGTTGGAGAAGCAAAATAATTGAAAATAATTTAAGAGAAATCGTTACCTTTAATTTAGGTAACTCACTTTGGTTGGAACCAAAGGGCTTCTTGAAATGATTTCTGCCTAAGGGGAAGCTTCAAGGAGGAGGAGAGGTATGTGGGGAGCTTATTTGGGCAGAGTTTGGACGAGCCAAGTGGCTTGAGAGGTGTGAGTAAATGAGAAGGAGGAGTGCCCTTTTATAAGAGGGGTGAGGGGCACCTTTGGAAAAGCTAGAAATATTAATTTATAATAAATTCATATTCGGTTTACAAAGGCTCAAAAGTTGACTATTCAAAGGATGAGGTGGGTATAGGTCGAAAACAACTCATCCAATATAATTTAGACAGGTTTGGGTACTTATATTAACCTTATCTTTAAGTATTAACTCTAAGTTAATTAGTTTCACTTTTACAATGTCTCTTTGTATTTTTATATAATATGGTTAATAAACATACTATATACATCCAAGCGACCCCCAAGTGGTCCATTAATGATTAACCTATAATAATATAAGTCTCTTGGCCGAACCTTAGATTTTTAGGAATTTAATATCAATTAATAATATAATATTTGTTTTAAGAACTCTTTTATGTCAATTTTGACACTATTCAATAGTTGATTTTTGTGAAACTCATAACAGATTGATTACTTCGAAAAAAGTCAATTAAATCAATCCTAATATATCATATTATCCTAGAAAATTAGTTTAATTCATTAAAAGTTTCATATTATATTTATTTGGGTATTTATAATATCACTTATTTTAATTTTTCACTATTATAGTAATTACTGCATCATCATTGTGTCATAAATAAAATAAATTATTTAATGTCTAAAAATTATAAATAAAATATCATTATGTAGGAAATCGTTTTATCTTTCTAATGAATATTTATAATCGAAAATCCAACATGTATAACCCTATGTAAAAATTGTTCTTCTAAAAGATGTAAGCTTATGCCATTTTTATTTTTATTTTAGCTTTATTAATATAATGTGTCATTATCACTTACAAGTGGATCCATGGGGTCCCAAAATAGACCCAAAGATGCCCATGGTCGACCATGTATCAACCAATAGGGTTAAGACACGTTTTAGGGTAATTTAGTATTATTATAATATTATTTTTTAACCCTTATTTACCGGATTTACCCTTAACCATGGTAAATAAAATATTTACCGCAGTAATTATTCAAAATGTCTAAAAATAAAAGTTACCTATTTACACAATTTGAACATCCTGATTCCAAATATGGAATCCATTTTTCTAAATTCAAAACACAGAAGTGGCAGAAATTAATTTAAAATTAATTCCCGCTGTCAAAACAAAAAGCGTGTTTTTAAGAGATAATAACTATCAAAAGATTGACACTTGTTTATGTTCAGTTTAATTGTAAAATTATGTCCAATGACCAACATTATATTAAATGGTAAAACTATATTCTAAATATAATTTAAAACCACTCAAATTCACAATTTATTACTATTAATTATTTTGATTAAAAAAGTTGTTTTTAATTAAAATTTAGTAATTTTCACTATTCACCAAAATATGAAAGTTATCCGAAAAGTACCAAAATTTCACCTTAGGCTAAATTCGATATTCCGAATCCAAAAATGAAGTCCATTTTGAAATATAAAATATATATAATTTCAAAAATTAGGTATTACTATTCATAACGGCTAGTTTGATCGGTTGTGGTGTGTGTTAAAACTCGAAGTTGCGTACAACACACGCTACTGTTTTATTAAAAGGAAAGCGTACCGTGTAAGCTTGGGATGTTTCATTTTAAATTTTTTGATGTCCCCATTTAGTCAAAAGTATAAAATATTTTATTTAAAAAGGTTTCACTATTAAAAGTTGATAAAAGTGTAATACTGAAAATGAATCTGTTCTTGCATTATGACTAAGAAACTCATAATATGGATTCTAAAATTATAAGGATAATATAAAGTTTAAAATTTAGTTAATAATATTCATAACCTCTTTTGAATGGCTTTTTCCTTTGGTAATTCATGGTGTGATTGAACTCGGTGTTGCGTGTAGTGCAAGTTATTGAATTATTTTGAAGAAATAACACACTATGAAATCTTGGGGTGTTACACCCACCTTTTCTCAAAAACCCATTAGCATGCACACAAAAATCAATCAATAAATCATGTTGTTTTATTTATAAAATAATTTATCAAAAAAATATAAATAAAGGTTCATCTAACATAATCTTGTGACTGAACCACCTACCTCAAACTCAGGTTACACACACCCATAATGGAATCCACCAGCATGGAAAGAATGAAAATACAACACTCAAGGACCTAAAACAGATTTCAAAATCTTAAAATCAATTTAACAAGTGAATTTGTTTTTAGAGAAGACAAACGATGAATGCCTTAAAGAACTCGCCCGCCACACCACAACCAAAACAAGGGTCATCCTCTGGGGAATTATCACACAATATATCTCTAAAGGATCAAGAATAACATCACCATATGATCAATGGATCCACAATAGTAGTGAAATGATGTTTTTGTGATCAATGGTAATGAATAATAAGAAAGATTTATTACTTGGAAAAACAAAGTGCAACCATAATAAATATCCAACATCAAACGATGTGATTTGTAAGGATAGGGGACAGTCAAAATTTCCTGGTAGATCACCTAGGTTTCTAAGGAGAGGATATCATGAGTAAATAATGAAAAACATAAGATGCACTACATGGTTAAACCAACTGTATGAAAACCCTTCTCTTTATTTCACATTAATAAATGATTGATTACCTAAGATTAGAGTTAATACGACATAAAAGATCAAAATGTATATTTTATTTAGGAATTAATTACATTTCATAAAAATTTAAAATGGGAAAGACATCATCTTTATTGAAAAAATCCTTAACATTCTGGCACTTAAAGCTATATGGGATAACTTGGGGGAAAACATAAGAAGGTGTTGAGCTAAAAAATCCTAGTAAAGGAATAAACATGGCATAACATGAAAAATGTAACACATTATGGAAAATAGTCATATAAATGGGTAATAAAATTAGTGATAATCATAAACATGAACAACAAGGCTTGATAAGCATGATAATATAAATGAAATATGGAAAATGTTCCAACAACTTAAAACAATACATCATAAACATAGGTCAAGAATAACTACTAACACGTCATGATAGAAAAATTACAACAAAGTAATTAGGTTTACTATCTATCGCCACATGATTTCTTATGAGACTAAACATTACCCAATGTAATAGATCATTATACAAGTTTGAGTGCACTTTTCACATTCATTTCATTCTCGTTCTTAAGTGTGCCACATAGATCCAAAAAAATGAAATCATTTATCATCACATTTTATTCCAAGATCATGGAATTTGGAATACATAAATATACAAACCCATGAAATAAGTATAAGTTCATAAAGGTGAACACCCTTGGTAGGAAATGGGTACATGTATTCACTACATGTTGTTTGGCATGGAAAATCACAGAGGAATTTCAGCAGCATAACGATGTAAATTAAAAATTCATAAAATGGGATGATTAGAGTGAAGGGGGTGTCTCATCATTTTTTTCAGAATTACAATAATAGGTACATGGAAAAACATATCCCAATAATAGTAATTGGAAATAAAATTCATCATATAATAAAGAAACTAGAATAAATAGGGGAAGTAAAGGCTCCCTTACCTTGAGAGTGTGACTCCAAATGCATAGAAGGGGCTTCTTGAGAGATTGGGGACACCTTGGGAGGACTATAGAGAGGGTAGGGAAGAGTAAGGACGTTCCAAAATAATTTTTAGTGAATATAAATGGAATATTGGGTGGTTTTATATAGAAAATTAGTGGGGAATTTTTTTTATCATTTCTCAAACTTAGGTTTTGGACTCTATATAATAAAATAACCAAAACCAAAAACCTTGTCGTGGTTTTCTCACATGGTTTCTACAAAATGGGTGTGGTTTTAATTATTTTATAATTCCAAGGTTATAACTTAACAAAATAACACCCTTACTTATGTGGATGTGAGTCACACACTTAACAAAATGATTTTAAAACCTTAAAATATATTAACGGTATTGGAGGATTCATAAATAATTTATAAAATTAATCAATTAAACATAACATCACATTATTTTAAATAAAAAACATATTTTTTTCATTTATAACCTTTATAGTATTTATTACATCACTTTTGGGTCATTATGATGTCATAATACTCACTATATATGTATACGGTATTTAATTTTTAATAGAAATTCGACTATCTTACAAAATTATGAAAAATTCACTGTTCGATAATTTAAAAATTCTGATTTCTAAAATAATTTTAATTTTATCAAAATAATTTTTTAAATATATTCATTTTCACTTTTAAAATAAGAATCGACGGTTATTTAGAAATGTTGGGTTTTTTGACAATAACATTTTTCAAACCCTTATAAAAATTATATTTGAATTCATAAAAATTATATGATCATTTATATTTAATAAAAAAATATTTAATAATAATATTTTATTAAAATATTATTTATTTCAAAAACCCATTAATTCAACAAATTAAATTAATTAATTGAATTTTAATATTACCCAAAAAATCTATTTTTGTTTTATTATATCAAAATAATAAACATTTATTAAGTAATAATAATAGGATGAAAATATATTCATTATTTTATGAAAAATAGTGTACATACTCATATTTCTAGGGTCTTGATACATATCCCTTTAATACGCTAGAAACTTCCCTAAGGGTAATGTGTGAGATGACGAGACTTTCATGTGGTGGTTCAAAGTATATAGTTTGGGCCATGATCTCAATGAGCTTAAACATCTCCTATAAATAGTTTCTCTCATGCTTAAGTTGTTGGATATAAGCTTGGTCTTGGTCAAAGGAAAATCCTAGTAATTATATCTCCCTTGGAATATCTGATAAATGGGCTTCATAGGGTATGATCCTACTAGTTGAGGCCATCACTTCTTATTTCTGTTTAAATTGGATTTGGTAAAACCCTATATTTATAAAACATTTATGATCAATGTTCAATGTATATATTATTAATGGTAATGATTCTTTATGTCCATTTAAATATAATAGGATAAAATAAAATCAAATAAGTGAATGTGTTTTCTATAACCATATTACATAATAATACATTTAATTAAATCACACGGGGGATTTTATTTATAATAATTTCGGGAGTTACATACTGGGCTGAAATTTTTATGGCGTAAATGAATATTTTATGGGGTTAGTACCCCATGAGTTAAGGAAACCAAAAAAACATCACCTCATCTTCTATTATTTCTTGAGTGTTATTCATACAATTTAAAAGTAGGTTTTACAGCATAAAATGAGTTTACAAACTAAACAGTATTTTACAGCTTACAAGATTCTTGTGTCATAAATCGACTTCACGACATTGGCGAAATGACACATTTATTCCATAAATGTGTCTTATGATATAAAATGGTCCTTCATGTATCACTAGATCCATATTTTCTATAAAACTCCCAAAAATGTCCCAATGCCCCCCCCCCAGGAAGCATTTATCACATTTATACCTAGAATATATTAATTAAAACAAACATACACCCCCAAACTTTATGTCATTTTCACAAAAAAAAATATCTATGACCATGAAAGGTCTAAAACGCACCCAAATGAAATAGAGAAAAATTAAATGCCTAAAATAAGGTAATGGGATGTTACAAACTCTCCACCATAAGACTTTCTATCCTCAAGAATTTATGTAGAAGAATGTTGCTCCGAAAGGAGGTGTGTCCACTACTCCCTCACTAATGTTTCACACTCCTAAGTATCGTGAGAATCTGATTCATGTCACCAAAAAACTCTGACTATTATGATAGACTTCCCACATAAGTCTTTCACCTGAGATTCAATGATCTCCACTGGATACTCTACAATAGAAACATCTAACTCTAACTCAATCTCTTACAAAATCCTAACATGAGAGGGATCATGATGATATTCCCTAATATGAGATTTGTGGAAAATGTCATGAATATATATCAATTGAGCCAATAATTCTCAATGATAAGAAACCTTCACAAGAGGCTCAGCGACCTAAAACAGTAAAACATATTTTGGAGATAACATTCCAATCTTTCTAAGATTATGGTGACCCAACCTATGAGAAAATTTCAAGAAAACCCAACCACCAATAGAAAACTTCAAAGGGAGACTTCGAAGATCCATTTAAAATTTCTACTGACTTTGATCTATTAATATATGTTGATTTATATCCTGAATCATCACTAATATATCCTAAATGAGATGCAGTCCCACAAGAAAGGCCATGTACACCTCTGGCCAACAAAGTGGTGACCTATATGGGTGGCTATACAAAGCCTTAGAAGCATCCATTCTGATTGAAGACTAATAACTATTTTTATACACAAACTTGACCAGCCCTAGAGGTCTATCCCACAATCCACTAAAATCCAAGACACCAATATGAATCTTATCCCCCAGGATATGAATAACACACTCTATCTGATCGTCTGTCTATGGATAATAAGTTGTACTTAATCTGACCTAAGTCCCCATCACCTACTAGAAAATTTTCCAGAACTATGAGGTAAACCTATAATACATATTTAAAACAATAGTATAGGGAACCCCATGTAACTTCATAAACTCTGGCATATATAACCTACTCAGATCATCAACTTTAGTGGTGTCCCTAATCAAAATGAAATGACCTAATTTCATCAACTGATCAATCACCACCTAGATAGAATTATTCCTTCAGGGAGTCCATTGTAATCCAAAAAAAGTCCATGGACACCTCATCCCATTTCCAACTAGAATCAAAATAGGCTAGAGTATACCAATGGTTTTATATACTCTTCATTTATCTATTGACAGTTGTAACAAAGGGATGCATAATCTGAAATGTCTCAATTCATACCCGAACACCTAAATCACCATATCATATCATAATAAATCTTCTTAGCTCCCAAATTAATAGCCCATTAAGAACTATGACATTCCCAAAACACTGATATTCTCACATATTTTGGGACAAAAAATTGATCCTCAAAGTAGAGAATACCATCTGAAGGGAGAGACCAAACAGAAATGGTTTCCCCACCATAAAGGGTTTCTGGAATTCCTCTGAACTAATAATCCTACTTTTGACCCTATCGAATAGAATCAAGGAAATAAAATGATAACTAAATATTAGTTAGAACCACACATGAATCTTCTTCCTGATAATTCAAATTAAAATGATAAAAATTACCATAAGGTTCCACTCTTCCTTAGATTCCAAAACAGCCTATGAAGAAACTTTCCTACTAAGAGAATCTACAATGACATTCCCCTTCACCAAGGTGTGGGCGATATCAAAGTCAAGTGTATGAAGGTATTTCACCAACCATATCTATATAACATTCAAGTCTTTCATAGAAAATATATAGCTCAAATGATTTTGGATAAAAAGACTATGAACCTTTTCCCAAAGAGATAGTGTCTCCAATATTTAAGTGCATGAATAACTATGGAAAACTCCAAATTATGAGTTAGGTAATTCCTTTCATGTGGTCAAAGATGAAGAGTTCCATGGGCCACAACATGATCATATTACATAATCATGAAACCCAAACTAGAACCAGAAGAATCATGGTACACAACATACCCTTTACAGGGATTATGTAAGATCAAAATAAGATTTGATGTCAGAATCTATTTCAGTTCATCAAAAGAAGAATAAAATTTTACATCCCATGTGAAGTTAACTCCTTTACTGGTAAGATTAGTTAAAGATAATTCCAACTTTAATAAATCCTTGATGAATTGTTGATATCATCCAGAAAGACCAAGAAATATTATAATCTCAAATAAGTTTCATGGATCCTCACATGACATGAGAGGATCCACCTTCTCAAGATCAACTGATAATCCACACTCAGATATCATGTTACCCAAGAACTTTATATCTTGGATTTAGAATATACATTTATAAATCCTTTTATATAAACAATTACTCCTCAGGATTAATAAAAGTGAACATAGATGGTGCTTGTGCTCAGACTCGAATCTCAAATAAACCAAAATATTATCCACAAACACTACCACAAAAGTGTTGAGATAATGATGTAATATTTGGTTTATCAATTAAATAAAAACTATAAGATCATTAGTCATATTAAAATTCATCACAAGATACTCATAATGGAAATAACTTCTCCTAAAATCCATATTTCATATATCAGAATCCTGAACCCTAAGTTGATGATAACTCAACTGAAGTCTGATCTTCCAAAAACACTTTGGCCCCTTTAATTGATCAGCTCTTATCTTCAGTTGAGATCTCTCTAGGTCTTTTATGGTTTCTCTTCAATGGCCCTATGTATTTGTCATGACCTCAATGCAGCTTCAATGTCCCTCTATTGAGTAGCAATTCATGACATCGGTGTGACTTTGGTGGAATATGGAGGCTCGGATCATGCGACATGGGTGATCTTGGTCAGAGTTCAGTTTAGGGGTATCGACATTTTAGATGGGCGACAATGATTCAAATGGGCATCCTTTAGCATCAATCAGCAATGGTGAGGGTTTATCCTAGCTTTGTATAGCTTTTTCGGTGGGGGTTCCAGACAAGAGATGGTTCTTCAGATAGTGTCCAATTTTGGCGTCATTCAATGGTGGTGAGGGTTTATTTCTTGGAATTGGTGTTGGAAGCATTGATTTAGCATCGAGTGGAATTACAATTTTCTCTTGTGTCAGATTTTTATTCCAGATCTAAAGGTGGAATCACTTTGCTTCATTATACTATCTCATGCTCGAGTGGGGGTTCTATATCCAGTGGTGGTAGAGGTTTTTGGCTCTATGATGCGCCTTTTTTCTGCTCCAAAGGCCTCTGTGATGTGCATCTTGGTTGCTCCAGTTTCTTCCATGATCAACTTAATAACTATCCATTCACCTCTTTGATGTGCGTATTAGCTACTCTAGTTTCCCATGTGATATGCTTTCAGCTACTCGAGTTCCATTTTCCTTTCCCTCCCTTCCTCGTGGTGGTCGATTGTTATGGTTTGGTCTTATTTTGGTTTTCATGCTATTTATTTTTTAAGGAATATTGGATTTGTAATGGTAATGGATCATCCTGGAAGGAGGCCTTATCCAATGTTGTTAAAAGTGGTTTTTGTTATCCAGATTCTATTTTCATGGTCTTCATTTTAGTGTGGTGATTGAGGGTGTTCCATCCTCATAGTTGATAAGGCCTTTGGTCCATCTCAAGGCCTCAGATCCATGTGATGTGTTGAAGCCACAAGATAGACTCTACAAGTAACATGCTCTAGATGAGGGTTCAAAGTAGGTTTATTCATCGGAGTCAAGCTAATCTGATTTGGAAGAATGAGAGGGTATAGAAATTTCCATCAGTACTAGGCATGTGAATCTCTATATAAGATAGCTATCCAAACAACTATGTGAAGGTGGATATTTTACATCATGATATTGATGTTGGGGATGGGAATTTTCAAGTAGTTATAGTCTGGGAAGAATTCCTCTAAGACCTTAGGGTAATTTAATTTGTAACTATTGGGTTCCCCCTCAACCCTTAAAAGGGGGATTATCAAAACTGAATAAAAATATAAGGCCTTCAGTACATTTATTATATCACCTTTAATTGATCAAACAAATCATCCACATGGGGTAAATGATACTTAATCTTAACCATCACCCAATTCAACTTCTTTTAGTCCACACACAAATGAATTGAACCTTCTACCTTCTTGGAAAAGATCATTGGGGTTTCCCAAGGAGAAACACTATTTTAAAAAAAACTTTCACCATTAGATCATCCAACTAAATCATTATTTATTTCAGCTCTCGTAGTTCCAAGTGATAAGAGGTTTATCAAGATTGGATACATGCTCAACAAAAGATCAATCATGAACATAACCTCCCTCTATAGAGGAAGGTCGTATAAGTCATCTTGTAAAATGTCAGGAAAGTTCCAAACAACTATGAAAAGATCAAAAAGAGAATAAATTTCATAGGTCTTAACTACAGTAGAAAAAAAATAAACTCTTATGCTCTGGATGGAATGGTCTTACATGACCAGACCTCAGATCCCACTCTCCATGAAACATATGAGATTTCTTATCAATAGTAAAGAACTAGAGAATTAGGTGATAAAAATAAACCTCATCATGATGAGTGATAAGACAATCCATACTAATGATGATGTCAAATAGATCCAAATCTAGAATGAAAATATCCTAGACTAACTCTGCATCAGCTATCGATAGTGAAAAAGGACACTGAAACCCCTGCTCTTTACTCTTCCTATGTGGTTCCACTAACTCCATAAAAAAGGACATGAACTCTATTGGAAGTTTAATAGAATCAAAAAAATGGGAAAATTAAATTATTTGGAGGAGATTGTATCAAATAAAGTAGTCATTACTGAAGATGCAACAAAGATGGTACTTCTCACTATCACTGAACCAACATAAACCTTCGTCGAAAACTCATCCACTACATGAATGTGCATCAATCTTGAGGCCTATTATTGGATCCCTATAGTCATTAAATCATCTAAATGCACTAAAGTTGCCCTTAAATTTGATGATCCTTGACCATAAAGAGGATTAGACATTTCTTGATAGAACCTTGGAAAATATCCTTGACATCCACAACCATTGCAAATCCTCACAAATACAGAACAAGAACGTCAGGTGTTCTTAACCTTATCACGCTGATAGTAATTCAAGGGAAAATTAATGAATACAACTAATTTTGAAGAGTTGACCTATTTCTGAGAACCACATCCACCACCACTATGATGATCATATCATGCTTACTCTTCCTTACTTCCACACCACTAAAGCTGCCAGTGGGTGGAAGAAAATGAGATAAATGGCCAATCATACCTACTATATCTATATCTACTATCATAGTCCTATCTATTATCTATGCATAAGTATAAAGTTTTAACATGAATACATATGATCCTATATGTAGTTGAAAGCCATGAAGGTACTTCTAAGCCTTTATTTGGTCATTCTTTACTACCTCCTGAGAAAAATGAACCATCTCCATGAACCAATTGATGTATGATAAAAATGATCACTCTCTATTCTACAAATAGAGGAATCTAGGTAATTTGTTATCATCAAAGACTTTGGATAGAACTACTAGAAGAATAGGTTCTTGAAACCCTTCCAGTATAATTCCACATGTCTATCATCTAGTACCATGGAATCCCAACATCTCTTATTGGGAACCTCATATATGAACATTAGGAACTTCACCTTAATATTATAAAGTTTATATAAGAAGTTGGATATATAATTAATATTGTCTCAAGAGTCCTCCCTCTATTAGGGATCATTTATACCCATAAATGATGGTATCCAATCATGTAAAAACTCTTTATATCAATCCATTTCTCCCCCAGTTCCTAGTTGTACCTCAACAACTAAATTCTAGACATGTGGTACATTTTTTCCATGGAACAAACTTCTCACATGATGGTCTCTATAATATTTTGACCCAAATGAAGATTACCTTGAAGATAAGCCATTACACCCTCCTTTGGAACTCGTGGAAGACATCTCTGAGGCACACAGATACACACCAAAATTAGAATAAATGATCATATGACTAGAAATTCTCAGTTCAAACCAGAAAACCATATGAAAAAACTGAGATCAATATCCAGAACTCAACACAGGAGACACACATCCCAACATTATAGGGTAACTTCATTCACATCACTGCAAGAGATATACAGGAACTCACTAAAAACTACCTATCATGTTCCAAAAATCCTATATCTAGTCTACCAAGTGTCCCATGAAAAATACTATTGAAGAAAAACCAATCATCTGATACTAACTTGTAAAGAACCAACCCAAGTTACCCTCAAACCTGGCACCCGACCTGATCCTCCACATACACAAAGGGATTTCGTCATCCCAATGGGGTGGAAACTATCACCTAGGCATCAAACAAAAACTATAGGGAGGGATTTAACCAAACTTAAAGAAGAAAACATTGAATATATATATATATATAAAGTATAGAGAAATAGTGGAATATAAAAATAGAAATAAATATATATTCCATAACTGAAAGAAGATAGTGGAAATGATACAACTCAAAAGTAGTTAAACAGACTCCAAGGTATGAGTCCAATATTAAAAGAAAAAACCAAAATTAGAAAAAGTTTCTCCATGTGATAGCTTGGTAAAAATCCCACCATATCACCACCATCTACCCGACATAGCTGACAGAAACCTAAATTCTTCACTATGGTTCCTTGCCTTTCCCTGCACAAAAATACATAACCAGGTTAATACACTGCCAAAGGGGAGCACAGGATTTGAGAAAAATGGGATCAGTAGGATCCCACCCAGGTTTTCCATAACAATTCTCTATATAATAATTTCAACATGATCAACTTTAAATATTATAATGCATGATAATAAATTTAATAGTTTTTATATCAAAATAATGGTAAAACATTTATCCTTTTCCAAAATTCTAAATAATCTAGGTAAAATAGTTTCAAATCATATACTATATATCAAATCAGTTCTTATCATATACCAAATATCATATCATATCCAAAATAGTACAAACCAAAAGAAAAAGTAACATCACACCAAGGATCATTGTAGGTTAGGCTTTCTAGAACAATCATACCCAAACATATATAATCACATGCATAAATTCTATAGACATATACATTAAATATGGAGAGTGAGGTAACCCCACAGAAAGATAACCTCTCAACACTATCAAAAAAATCTCTAGAATAAAAGTTCTAGGGAGCATAGGAACACCCCATGATTGAACCCCTCAATAGTATCAACGGATCATGCATGTCACTACAACTTCCACCTAGGTAGTCAAGGCTTACCATGGGATAAATTTTCAAAATCATTTCATCATAACTATTATTTGAATCCCATTTTATAAATAAATTTCAAAATTCTTTGAAAAATCATTTATTTTACTTAAATAGGGTAAAAACCCATTTCTAAAAAATCCATTTTCACACACATACACAAATAAATCAATCCATCCATCAATTTTAGTTGTATAAAAATATATCAAAACCATAGAAATCAGGGTTTATTCAATACATTCTAGGGATGAAACCACCTACCTCAAACTTGGGTTGCACATGCATGCAACAGAATCCACCAATAAGGAAGGAATTCAGAGACAACATCAAATATCCTAGAACTTATTACCATAAAATAGAATCAATTTAACAAGTGAATTTGTTGGAATAGAAGATAAATAAAACATTCCTAGAGGAACTCTCATGACACACCAAAACCAACAAAAGGGTTAGCCTCTAAGGGAATATAGCACAATAGATCTAAAAAGGATCAAGAAGAACATCACTTCAAGATCAATGGATCTATTAGTGCAGAATAATAGAGCTTCCATAATCAATGGAAATGAATAAGTATAAATATATTTTACCTATAAATATGTAGTTAAGCCACAATGAAGATCAAGTTCCAAATGGTGTGATCTAGAGAGGAAGGAGATACTCGAGCTCATCTGGGAGAGAACCTAGGGTTCTATAGAGAGGAGAACCTACATGAATAAAAAAAACATAAGGTGTGTTTCATGGTTAAACCTATTTGGATAAAGGTTTTATTGTGTAAATGAATCTATTATGGTGTACGCACCCCATGAGTTAAGAATGCCTAAAAAACAACACATCAGATTTTATTATCTTCCCGAGCGATGTTCTTACAGTGTAAAAGCAGGTCTTATAGCATAAAATGATTTTATGGAATAAACATGATTATATGGATTACATGATTCTTATGTTATAAACTGGCTTCACAAATTGTTCATAGTAACAAATTCACATTATAAATGTGTCTTACAACAAAATATGGTCCTACAGGTAGCACCAAACCCATATTCTATAGAAAAATCCTATAAACATCCCAACACCCTCTCCCCCCCACACTTTATCACAATTATACCAAGGCTCCATTAATTTAGACAAACTTTCATCCCCAAAATTTAGGTCATTTTCCCCAATAAATTATCTCTGAACTTGAAGGTTCTAAAATATACTCAAACAAAAAGGAGAGATAAGGAATACCTAAAAAATGCAACGGGATGTTAGATAGAGACTTCTTCCTCCATTTTTATTACTACTTCATTTTCATGCTCCACCATTATAGTGAACCAGACTTCTAATGCATGCATATTGCATCATTTTTAATGAATGTTATTTATATTACAAGAACACATGCATTAAGACTATAATAGTTTAATGTATTTGGAAACTTGGAACACAATATTCTAACTTTGAGAAAGATCTTTAAATTTCCCACAAAGATCTACCCATTTACTACTCATACATAAAACCTTTATTCTTAAATTGGGAATAGGAAACATAAGAAAGGGTGTGATCAGATACTCATTAAGGGTAAATAAAGTAGATACGTAATAATAACATGAATATAATGTTATGATAACATGAGCATAAAATTTTAAGATCATACCCTATATATAAAATATCATACTCATGAGTCATGGCATAAATATTAGCTGTTCATAAGAGATGAATCAAAAAGAAATCAAAGAAAATGAGTCATGAGAGCATAATATTGTCATAAGATATAGAATGTTGGCATACACATAAGCAAAGAAAATATTATTTCAAGGGTATCCACCAAGAAATTCATAATGTGTTAGGATTGGGTTAACCACCCGTGTACCTACTTCGGACTTGGGATAAAAATCTGTGTACCCTCTTGTTTTCGAGCATGGAATCACAACATGTATACCCTCTTGTTTTCAGGCTTGGGATAATAACCCGGGCACCCTCTTGATTTTAGGCGTGGACTAACAACCCATGGGCCCTATTATTTTTGGGCTTGGTCTAACAACTCGTGTACCCTCTTGTTTTTTGTATTGGGCTATAAACCAATGTACCCTCTTGTTTTGAGGCTGGAGATAATAACCCATGTACCCTCTTGTTTTTGGTCTTGGGAAAACAACATGTGTACCCTCAGAGGTCTTACTACTTTTATCATTACCCAATGTATTGGAGGGATATGTAGACCTCACCCATCACATAATGAAATCATATATGTTTGTTCCAAAAGATTATAAACATTCATCATATCATAACCCATGAACTATAATAGATTTTATAAACATTTTATCATATATTGACCTGTGTAAAAGATACATGTTTCATAATCATTTCTTCATAGCATAAACTATATATAAAAGTGGGTTTCAAAGAATATAACACATGTAAGAGAAAAAGGTTTCCTAAAAATAATTCTATTAAATATTTAACCATTCAAATGATTAATATGAATGTTACCCATGGATCATATCCCCAGTAATGCATGAGTAACACCAACGAATGTCGTCTTAGATGGAAAATAATTTTTAAATATCATTTAAAACATTTCTTTAAGAAAATACCTTCCCACTTTGGAAAAATATTTTTAAAATATAAATAATTTTTAAAACCTTTTTCTTTGAAAATAACTTTCAACACTTGTAAAGGAATCTTGAAAAAATTTCAACAATATTTTTCTCTGAAAATATACTTAAAATTTTATAAAGGATGCTTTAAAAAAAAATTAAACGCTTTTTAAAAAATAAATTAATTAATTTAATTTTCCTTGAAAAAAAGTTTAAAATTTCATATAAAATAAATATAAACCATTTTTATAAAACATGGTTTTTTAAATAAAATAGATTTTCCACCGAAGAGAGAAATATGGGAAAATTTTCTTAAAAACGTTTTATTAATTATCATGAGTACCAAAGAGTGGGAAATGGTACCATTACATGTATATAGAATGAATAAATAGATTATAAGAAAATTCATTGGAATTATTTATAGGTTTACCCTAATATTTCATTAATATAATCATAATCACAAACAATTTTGATAAAGGATGAGATTGCAGCAATAAACTCTTACCACTTTGGTAACTTTGAAACAGAATACACGTGAAAAAATAAAATTAAATGAACCTTAAAATATCATGAAAATAATTTTATTAATGATATAACATGTCAAATGGATAGTATACACACCTCGTAAAAGAATATAGGTACCTAACTTAACATGTGTCTCAAAGAAATCAAATTGAGAAAAAATTTCCTTACCACTTTAGTATCATGTTAACCATAAACCCCATGAAATATAGATCCTAAAATGGATATGTAAATAAAAATAATTCATAGTATAATAATAATAATAAAATAAATATATGGGTAGTATACACACTATATACAAGAAATAGGTGTTGTACATGGCTTGTGTCACGTGGAAAATAAAAGTGAGATGGAAATCCCTTACTACTTCAGTAACTTTTGAATCATGGGATATCTAAAATAATGACAAAATTTTAAACTTTTAATATCATTAAATAAAATAAATTAATTATATATCAAGTCATAAGGTAGTATATATACCACAAAAAATAAATGAGTGGTGAATATGTCAAAAGTCTTACAGAAATAAAAGTGAGAATAGAAATCCTCTTACCTTAAGTAATAATTCTCATCGTACTCATTAAAACCTCATGTATAATAAATATATGTTTATTATAAATCTTTCCCAAATATATAATTCCATATATTATTTACTTATGAATTTTTATTATCCTTCTGTTAATAATTCCAAGTTTAAGTTGTGTTTCGGGTAAGAACCACATTGTTTTTCATACATGTTTTGAATTTTTATTCTTGGTTCTCTTACTTAGATAAATATTTAATCATATCCAAAATTATAAAAATGATATAAATATCATATATATTAATTTTATATTTATTTAGATTCACCTATAAAATTTAGTTATAGGAAATGAAATACACCATTCATGGAGATGGTAGGTCGTCAGTATGCTTGAATGACGTTTCCATTTTCTTTTCATATTAAAAGAAGAACAGTAAATGATATATATATATATATATTATAATTATATTATAATTTTTATGGAAAATATATATTTCATATTTATATTAAACCCATCCTTAATATATTCCATGTAAATTATGAATGAATCACATCGTTTCGTGAGGTGGTATTCTAACGTACACACAAACGATGTTATTGTATTCTCAAAAAATGGAAATCATGTAGTTATGTGTTATATAATAATTTTATAAGCATAAAGATATAATAAATATTATATATATAATGTATGGATAGTATTTCCATCATTATTCCAAAACTTAAGAGGTTTTAATGGATGAACGAATGACATCGATTCGTGAGGTAGTAGTTCGTCGTACTCACGAGTGATGATTGTGTATCCCATTTGATGGAAGTGTGTATGGTTTTTGGTTATATCCATAAAAAACAAAATATAATTATATTTAAGATACTTAGTTTATTATATAATCATTATATGAAAATAATTTAATGGGTTTGAGAAATAAATAAAACAAAAATGTCTGTTGATGAACGTTACCACTTCTATGGGTATTTCCTTTTGGTTTTCACCAAAGGACTTCCTTGGTTTGATTTATGCCAAAATTAAGGATTATAATATTATTTTATAGAATTTTTTATTTGATTTTTGAAGGTTTTTGTTGAGCCAAATGTCTTGAGATTTTTGAATAAATGGAGATAGTGAATGCCCTTTTGTAATGGAGGAGGAGTGGTATTCATTTAAATTCCAAAAGGTAGACAATATTGGGAGGTCTCCATTACATCATATGCCTCCAATAATGAACCATGTTATAAATAAGATTTTATATGGTCTAAATAAGTCTATAAAATGTGTTTTTTACATTTTTATAGTTCATTTGTCCCTTTAAGTTTATATATTAGTCACTTTGTAAACTCGTTTTTCTCTTAATCACTGTAATTAATTTTAACTATTTTCACTAATCATTTGGGTAAAAAATTAAGTTTAACTTAGCATAAATTATAAATTATTCTAATTAAAAATATGGAATCCATTTTTATAAATTCCAATAACATAATTTCGAAAAATTAATTTAAAATTAATCTCCCAAACAAGACGAAACAATGGGTTTTTAAAGTGAAAATGTTCAAAAGTTTGAAACGGTTTTAGATAAAATTTCAATGTTAAATTGATTAAAATTACCTATATTTGATTTATTTAAGTATATTTTAACTAATTATACTTTAAAATATATTTAAAATATAATTTAACTATATAAATTATTTAAATGAAAAGTCAGTTTTCAACTAAAATATAGTATTTTCACTATTCATCAAAAAATGAAACTTCTCAAAAAAACAACCATAAATTCACCCTAACATAATTTTTACATTATTAATAAAAAAATGAAGTTTATTGTTTCAAAAAAACTTATAAAAGTGTCAAAATTTATTTTTAAAACAAGTGCGCCATTAAAAGGTGACAAAACTACATTTAGAAAAACACAACATTTTTTTGCGTAAAATTGGATTTGTTATTCTCTTATGTATCTCAAATATATTGGGTGAATGTAAACAAATTATTGAAAATATAATATATATATAAGTTTAATTAAAAACATTCATAAAAAGTGGTTTTTAAAATTTATTGAGACAAAATGTGTTTGTAAATAGAAAAATAGTTTTTCATAAAAGGAATTTCTTTATTTTCAAATAGTTATTACATTAATTTATAATTAATTTGTTACCAAAGAATTAATTTTATAAACATGGATAAACCATATTTTTCATATTTTAGTTAATCACATTTATACACACCATTCCAATGGCTAGTTGATAACTTTAATAATAGTATTTCATGTCCAGTTTAAACTCATTATTGTGTGTAACACAAGCTAGACTTGGAATTGTGTATAACACAAGCCAAACTTAGTATTTTGTGTAATAAAAGATAAAATACATTTTTTTATAGTTAAATATTATATTGTTATTTTTTATAAATTAATCATAATATAGTTAATTGTTTAATGCAATCAATCAAATAATTTTAATTTATTAAAAAATAAAAATTCATAAAATATTAGGATGTTACATTCTACCCCCTTTAAAATAAATTTTTCTCCAAGATTCATATAGTATATAAATGTTCTTATAATTTAATGTTACTTTCATAGTAACCCATATCAAAAAAATGAATAATAAAAACTCCTTTAAAAAATGGAAGTTTAAAACAAAACGGTAACCCAAAGTAATTCATAACTAGGTTTCCACATAGAAGAACATAGGTGGAAAGTAAATATTTTTACATGAAAGAAAAGTGGAAACAATTATAAATTTATAAATATCATTGATCACAAGAAAATGGTTGATCTAAATAAATTTAACCATCACAAAACCAGAAACCAAAGAGGTGTGAAATTGGTCATTGATATACTCAAAAGTGATGATAATAGGATAATATTTTATCTTAAGATCCTTTTCCTAAAATAAAAGAATGTTCTTGAGAAACAATAATTAATTTATTTAATTCCATTTCATAATAACAACCTCACCCTTGTGTTGTTCCTTGAATAATTTGCACTTTATCTCTTTCTCTAAAAAATTAAGTTGGATTTTTTATGCCTGAATCACTAATAAATATTGAGATCCATTAGTAGAATTATAGGTCATTCCATCTGTCTTTAGTGAATATCACAGAAAAATGGTAACATTATCTTATCCAATATGAATAAATCCTCATGTGGTGATTTAATACTTTAATATCTAAAACCCCATCCTATTTTTAACTTAAACATTTCCATAAATGGTTAACCTTGTAACCCTACCAAAATATGAAAATACAAAACTTTAGAAATAAGTTCACTAAATTTTTCAATATCAGATTAACATTGATCCCCCATATATCATAAAGTATCTCTTGGATATCATATACCAAACATGTGAATACCTTTATCATGTATTCTTTTGAAACATGATAATAACCAAAATTACCATAAATTCTTATTAGAAATATACGTGCTTCTAAAAGATAATTCACCCTTTATTCCTTAAATAGGATATTATCTTATAAAAACTTTTCTATTGTATACTTGGGATCATCGTTTCACTAGTAGAATATCAATGTGATTTCATTATTCCAAAATACATGTAGAGAGATATAATAAATTATTATAATTGTATCAAGTTCTTCTACATGATGAACAAAAATATTTTTATGGACCTTATTTTCAATAACTCCCACATAAAATTCCCCACTATAGAGTTCCCAAATTATCATGATTCACTTCATTTGTTGTGATTTCATAAGATTTCCATTTTTAATTTCTCTTAAAAGGTTGTTGGAATTGATCACCATTATTAACCCTTAGATTTGGTCACTTTTTAGCATAATTACCAAACTTCTTTCAATTGAAATACTGAAGTGTAGGAGGTGAATTAGAGGGGATTTATCATTATTCACATGATTAGATAACTTTTTACAATCACATTAGCATTCAGTTGCTCGATTACCTTCCTTTATAAACTTAAAACATTTACTAGTCTCATTGTGACAATTCCCTCCATGTTTCTTCCCACACTTTGAGCATAAAAGAGAGCTCATATTGGTTACTCCATAGTAATTAGATTTTATTTTGAATTCCATTTTTCTCTTCTTATCAAAACCATGATATTGATACATAACACCAACCTCCATTTCCACCTTAATAAAACATAAAAAAAATCTATTCATAGAATCCATAGTCCCTTATTGATAACTCTATCAGGATATTTGGTTTTAATCCATTGAAGAATAAATTAGCTTTACTTTCAGGCTGAATGATAATACCCAAATATTACCTCATAAGTCTTGTAAAATTTGATTCATAAGCCCCAAAAGATTCATCATCCTTCTATTTAAGCTTTAGAAATTCCTTATCTATCTTTTTTTCATTTAATAAGAGGGAAGTTCTTATAGAGAGATATCCCCTTAAACACTTCCCTTTACATGGATTCAATTTATTTTTGTTTCTTTGTGTTCTTAATAAGGTCCCACCACTAATCCGCTTCACCTTCACAATGATAAAAAGAAAAAATGACTTATTGATGCTTTGAACACAAAATAACAAAAAAAAATTTGGTTATATTGATCCATTACTCTACAATTAGTGGATTTATGGAACCACTAAAATAAGGTGGACATTTCCATAGGAAGTAATCAACTTAATTTTGTTCCCACCTTTTCTTGTTTAGAATTTCAACAAGATTCAAATATTGGGAATGTTGTGTGAGAATAGAAATAATGTTCTCCATTCCATATCCCATAATGTTCAGTTTCTTAGGAGGATAATAATTTCATGGTCTATTACATTCAGTATTAACATCATTTCTTCATTTTCCATCCATTAACTAAAAACAAAATTCATATCATTAGAAACACCAATCATAGTGAAAAACCACATAATCATGAAAAATAACTCATATGGTTTCTAAATAAGGACAACTTATCTTTAATATATAAAACCTTAGTCATAATATAGGTCATTCGAAGTCATCATGTATTTAAATCCTTTGTAATGGTTCATAAAGAGTTTTTTGAATTTTCCAATCATATCCCTCTGGAGTTTCAAACTAGGTGTGCATCAAGTCTCAATGTCATGCACAAGTTCCCAATCTATTCCATCTAAATATCGTTTTTTGGTGGTGTTAACCCTATGTAAATCTATGACAAATCCACATCCACTTGTAGTATCTATAAAGGGATGTAATTTGGTAGAAATCACTCTCCCAATCCTTTACAAAAATTCCAAGACATTTTCCTAAACTTTTACTCATACTTAGACTGATCCCTAGAGACATCCATAGACATATCCTTAAAATAATCCCTAGGGATCTCACTAAAGTTTTTTCATACAAGTTTGTCAATTTTGACAATATCTTTCCTTTAATATTAAATATAGAAACCTAGTCTTCCCAAACATGGATAATACATCATTTTTTTGAATTTTCACTACATTATGCCAACATATTCCCAACAACCATAATAGTTTTGTGTATTTTGAAACATGGAACACAATATATTAACTTGGAGAAACATATTCAAATTTTAACCCAAATATATTCATATTTAGTACTCCTAATTAAAAACATTCTTCATAACCTCAGGAAAGGAAACAGAAGAAAGGGTGAGCACAGATGCTCATAAAGGTTAAATAAAGAATATACATAAGCATAGCATGAATATAAGGGTATGAGAACATGTTCATAACATTTTAAGATCATAATATTCATATCAAATATCAAAATCATGAGTCGTGTAATAAGGATTATCAATTCATAAGACATGAATCATAAGGAAATCAAAGATTATAATTCGTGAGAACATAACATTGGCCTAAGACATAGACTTTTAACATACACCTAATAATATGAAATCTTATGTCAAGGCTAGCAACCAAGATATTCATAACTTGTTAGGCTTGGACTGATCCACTTTTTTTAGGATTGGGATAACAACCTGTATACCCTCTTGTTTTCAAGATTGGGCTAACAACCCACATACCCTTTTGTTTTTAGGCTTGGACTAATAACCTGTGTACCCTTTTATTTTCAGGCTTGGTCTAACAACATGTGTACCCTCTTGTTTTAAGGCTTAGTATAACAGACCATGTACCCTATTATTTTTATTCTTGGAAAAAACCTGTGTGCCATTTTTTTTGGTCCTGGGATAATAACACATGTAACCTCAGAGATCATATAAAATTTATCATTATCCAATGATGTATAAGGTGATATAGGTCTCACCCATCACATAATGAAATCATACATATGTCTTCTACAAGATCATATAAAATCATTATATCATAAACCATGAAATGAAATGGGGGTCATAAAAATTTCATCATATATTAACATATGGAAAAGATATAGGTTTATCATTTCATCAAAGAATAACCTACGAAGAGAAGAGAGTTCAAATCATATAACTTATCGAAGAGAAAAGGTTTCATAATTATCATTCCATAAAACATAAACCATTAAAATTGAGAGTATGATTGGTACCCTTGGATCATATCCCCAGTAAGGTATGAGTAACATTATCGTATGTCATCTTAGATGGAAAATAATTTTTGAAAGATTATTTAAAAACATTATTAATTAAAATAACATTTACAATTAGAAAAACACTTTTTAAGACATAAAACATTTTGAAACCCTTTTTCTTTGAAAATAACTTTGAACACTTATAAAAGAATCTCGAAAACATTTTGAAAATATTTTTATTTGAAAATATCCTTGAAAACGTATAAAGGATTCTTTGAAAACCATTGTAAAAACTTTTTAAAACATAAAATATTTAAAATATTTTTACTTGAAAATTATATTAAATGTTTATTTTAAAAAAATAAAAACATTTTTAAAAACATTGGTTTTTGAATAGAACATTTTTTTTACTGAAGATAGAAATAACAGTGGATTTTCCTAAAAACATTTTCTTAATTACATTAAGTATAAAATATTGGAAAAATGGTACCATTACTTGGATATAGCATTAATAACCCAATGAGGATTAAAGTAATGAGAATTCTTGAGATATGTAGCATAATATTTGATCAATGGAAGCATAATCTGAAACATTCCTGATAAATGATGAGATTGTAGCAAGAATATCTTACCATTTCGGTAAATTTGAATCATAATAACCATGAAATAATAAAAATAAATGAAGCTTAAAATATCATGGAAATAATTATATTCATGATATAACATTTCAAACATGAATTATATACACCTCATAATATAATATAGGTGCATAACATAACATGTGTCTCAAAAAAGACAAATTGTGACAAAATTCCCTTTGTGCTTTGCTAATATTTTAACCATAAAACCCCATAAAAGATTAATTATAAAATGGATATGTAAATAAACATAAATATTAGTACAATAATCATAATATATATCCATGGTAATTATACACACCACATAAAAGAAATAGGTAATGAACATGGTTTGTGTCTCAGGGAAAATAAAAATGAGATGGAAATCCCTTACTACTTGAGTAATTTTTGAGTTATCAGATCCATGAAAGAATAACATCAATTGAAACTTTTAATATCATTAAATAAATTAAATTCAAGATATAAAATTTTATGTTGCATTATATACACCACAAAAAATAAATGATCTGTGAATATGGTATAAGTCTCATGGAAATAAAAGTGAGACTGGAAATCCCCTTATCTTAAGATTTGACTCTCATCGTACTCATTAAAATAACATGTATAATAAATATAGGTTTATTATAAATATATCACATAACTATATTCATATATATAATACCATATATTACTTACTTATTAATTTATATTACCCATTTATTAATAATTCCAATTTTAAGTTATGTTTCAGCTAAGAACCGCTTTGTTTTCTATAAATGGTTTGAATTGTTATTCTTGTAAATATTACATAGATCATGATTTAATAATCTCTAGAATTATAAACATGATATAAACATCATATATATTCATTATATATTTATTTATAGTAACCCATAAAATTTAGTGATAGAAAATGAAATACATAATTTATGGAGATAGTAGGTTGTACGTACGCATGAATGTTGTTTCCATTTTCATGTCATATTAAAAATAAAAGACAATAAATGATATATATATATATTATCATTAAAGTTTCATTTTTATGTAATGTATATAATACATTTATGTTAAACTCGTCCTTAATACATTTCATGTAAAGCGTGGATGAATCACATCGCGTCACGAGGCAGTAGTCCGCCGTAGACACGAACAATGTTATCATATTCTCACGAAGTGAAAATAATTAAGGTATCTATTGTATAATAATTTAATAAGCATAAATAAATTATATAAATTATATATCTCATATATAAACTTCATTCCCATCATTATTACCAACCTTAATTGGTGGTAATTGAAGAATGAAGGACATCGGTTCACGAGGCAGTAGTCCTCCATACACACGAATGATGATTGTGTATCCCATTTGATAGAAGTGTGTGGTTTTAGGTAATAGAATTATTCAAAATTAATCTTTTTATATTTATGATACTTATTATATTATATGATAATTATATGAAAATAATTTAAGGTGCTTGAGGAAAAAATAAAAAAACGTTCATTGATGAACATTACCTCTTCTTTAGGTATTTCTTTTTGGTTTTCACCAAAAGAATTCCTCTATAGGATTTTTGACTAATTTAACCCTTCTAGGATGATATTATAGATGTTGAAAAGTTATTTTGGTAGGGTTTCATCAATCCAAATGGATTTATAGGTGTGATTAAATGGGGAGAGTGAATGGCCTTTTATAATAGAGGAGGAGTGGCATTATTGTTAATATTAAAATGTAAACACTATTGGGAGGTCTCTCTTACATCATGTGCCTCCAATAATGAACCCTTTTTTATAAATTATGGTATATAGACAAAATATGTCCATAAAATGTTGTTTTTACATGTATCTAGGTCATTTTTTCCCTTAAGTTTAAAGTTTATTCCCTTGGTAAACTCATTTTCCCCTTAATCATTGTAACTAATTTTAACTATTTTCACTAATCATTTTGGAAAAAAAATTATGTTGACCTTATTATATATTATTAATTATGATGATTCTACATATGGAATCCATTTTCCAAATTTTTAATCACATTATTTTAAAAAAAAATAGTTTAAAACTAATCTCACAGATGGGACGAAACAATGGTTTTTTAAAGTGAAAATATTCAAAAGTTTGAAATTTTTTATATATAATTTCAATGTGAAATTGATTTAAATTACATAAATTGGATTTATCTACATAAAATATAACTAATTATTCTTTAAACAATATTTAAAATATACTTTAACTAAATAAATTATTTAAATGAAAAGTCGGTTTTCAATTAAAATTCAGAATTTTCATTATTCATCAAAAATGAAACTTCTCAGAAAAACAAAAAAAGTTCACCCTAAGATAATTTTTACATTTACAAATCAAAAAATAAGTTTATTTTTTTAAATAAAATTTACAAAATTGTCAAAATTTAGTTTTAAAATAAGTTCA
Source organism: Viscum album (assembly GCA_963277665.1). Classification (NCBI taxonomy): domain Eukaryota; kingdom Viridiplantae; phylum Streptophyta; class Magnoliopsida; order Santalales; family Viscaceae; genus Viscum; species Viscum album. Next base: position 1,103,236,135 of record OY728157.1, read on the forward strand.
TAATTAAAAGGTAGCAAAACTGTCTATAGAAAAATACAAATTTTTTATGTGTAAAATTGGATTTGTTCTAATATTATGCCTATAAAATATAGGTTGATGATGGAATCTTAAATAGATAGTTTTTACTCATGTCATCTATGTGACTCTGGTTAAATGAGCCAATCTTTGGCTGCAATTGAGTGACTTCTAGTTTCAATTCATTGGGTGTATGGGACCTCATGGATTGGGATTGGAAATTAACTAAGTTCATCTATCATATATTTCCCATTACATTCTAAGACCAAATGTAGACTGGGTTAAATAGAAATTTAATGTGTGTCGATTTTATTGATAAGGTGTATGGGCCCTTATTTACTAGGAATGGAGATCCATTTTTAGATCAAACTTTGATATATGTCTAAAATAAAATGAAAATTTTAAGTGTAAATATTGACAATGAAATGAAATGGTTTCCATTAACTTAATATGAAAATTGTGATTAACCCTTCACCTAATGGAACCCCTGTAAATTAAACTTAAACACTTACCAATACCCTGGCCTTTTAAGTGGGTAGTTGGGGATAGTATCTTGTGTAGTGAGCCATTATTATTACATTCTACTTCCGATAGTGTATCTATCTGTTATCAATCTTGATCTGAGGCATTTAATTGGAATTTGTAGAGTTATGGAACCATGAAATACTTGTGATATGCACCAAGAGGGTGGCGACGACTATACCCTATAGGTGGTGGGCCCTAATCCACCAGTGATTCCTCTTTTAGTGCCACATGAGGCACCTCCTACTATACCAAATCGAAGCACTGGTGCTCAATTTTGAGAGGGTTTTCTCTGTATGATGCATTCCATGAAAGGTTCTCTATGAACTGAACCTACAATGGATAATCTAACTCATGAGTTCCAGTAGCAGTATCCTCCCACACTTTTAAGGGATAGTGATCCATAATCTATTTATTCTTGGTTGGAGGACACTCTATATATATTTTAACATCTAAAGATTCCTCTAGATTGGATGGTCAATATTTCTACCTATATGCTTTGTGATTTGTCTAAGAATTGGTGGGATGTGATTACCCAGGCTAGTCATCATCATGGCATGGTCCGAGTAGATTTTCAGACTAACTTCTATGATTTCTTTTTTCCTCAAATTCTAAGAGCTAACCTGGCTAGAGAGTTCATTCATCTAGAGTAGGGTTTTATGTCATTCATGGATTATTCAGATCATTTTACTAAGTTACATCTCTTTTCACTGATTCTATCTGATAATGCGATATCACGTGCTAGATGCTTTGAGGATGGGCTTAGATATACCATTCATGCTCGGGTGAAAGTCTTCCACCTACCTAATTTTTTTTAAGATTTTCAATCTGAATCTTATCACTGAATGTAATATGAGAGAAGGTGATAGTCATGGGTAAATAAGTTCAACGTGGAGAAATAGAAGTAGTTATTATGGTAGTATGAAGCGTAGCCTTTAGGTTTCTCGAGAGATTAGTGGAGGTTAGTGTTACCACACTAGAATATCTATTATATGTCATCAGTGTGGATGGAAGGGAAATCTGAAGCCTCAGTGTGATAGAGACCTAATGGAGCACCATACTTTTGGTTGTATGGTGAATATTTATATATTCTTTCAAATATTTCCATCTTCTATGAGGGGAAGAGGATCTTCACTAGATCCTTCTTCAAGGGTAGGGTCTTTTACATTGTGCCAGGTACGGAGTTGGATTTGAATCAGTAGGACCGGATGAGGAGGAGGTTGGGGTAATGGAATTCAAAATTCTGTTTATCAGTGTCAGCAAAGCAGACCTTCTCAGCATAGTCTAGCTATAGCACATGGTCATGGATTAGGTCAGTTTCATGCATTAAAGTCGATACTCGAGGATCAGAGTGCTTGGAAATTTGTAGTATGAGGTACTATTATAGTAGCCTCCACTATTTTATCAACATTATTCTAAATAGGTGCTTCACACTCCTTTATCTCTTTATTGAACATGGAAATTATCGGTCTCAAAATTCAATATTACTGTGGTGTGATGACACTGGATACACCACTGGGATTGTAATTAGAGGAAATACACTAATGTAGGGACTTCACCCTTGAGTTAGGCATTTATCCATTATTATGTGACCTCTCTATCCTTTAGATGATGGGATTCAATTCTATTCTCAATATGGACTGGTTGGTTCCATATCACACATATGTGGACTTCTATCACCTAGGGTGTCTTTTACATCACTAAAGGACAGTAGCTATCTCCACAAGGGTGAGTGCGATGTACATTCTGGTAGATCTAGGTTAGAGTATCATGGACTAGGTGGACTAACCACCCAAATTTCTTGTCTTTTCATGAAGGATCAAGGAATACATATGGAAATTTTTCCTGTGGTGGTAGATTGTTTTAGGGATGTCTTTCCTGATGATTTTTTTTGGCTTACCTCCTGAGATAGAGGTGGATTTTATTATTGATACTGTTCTAGGATCATCTCTAATGTTCATACCTCCATATTGGATGGAACCTACTATGATCCAAGAGCTCAATAGATAATTGGAAGATATATATTCAAATGGATTTATCCAACCCAACACTTCTTCTTGGGTTTCACCCGTGATTTTCACCAAGAACATAGATGGGGCCCTTCATTTAGGCATAGAATTCTGATGGTCAAACAAGATTTTGGTTAAGAACCGGTATCCACTACCTAAGATAAATGATCTCTTTAACCAGCTTTGAGGGTATAGGGTATTATCAAAGATCATCCTAAGATCGGGCTATCATCACTTACAAGTCAGACCATCGGACATGCCTTGTACATATTTTCATAGTAGGTATGGTCTGTATGAGTATCTTGTAATGTCATTAAGTCTTAATAATGTTCCAAAAATTTTCATGGCTTTAATGAATAGTTTTTTCAACCCCACCCAAACTCTCTCTCCATGGTCTTTGTGGATTACATCTTGGAGTATTATCATGCCCATATTGACCATGCTCAATATCTTGAGATAATTCTAAATACATTTTGAGAGAATAATATTTATTCCAATACTGATAAGTGCCACTTATGGATTGAAAAAGTTCACTTATTAGGTCATATTATCTTGTAATCATGAGCATCTATTGAGCCATAGAAGGTGAGTGTTGTGATTTCCTCGGAGAATCCCAAAAATGTGTTTGATATATAGAGTTTATTGAGGCTGGATGCAAATTACTGGAAGTTTTATAGGACTTATATCACATATATTCAACTCTTACTTATCTTATAAAGAAGGGAATCAAGTTCCTATGGTCATAGGAGTGTGAGAAATCCTTTTAGGAGAATAAAAGGAGGGCTTGTTTTGACACCTATTCTGCTTCTTTCAGTGCTTGGAAGAAGCTATATAGTATTATATGATGCATCGGGCATCAGCCTGGGAGAAGTGATGATGTTGGATGAAAAAATAATTTCATACAGATCATGGATCTCAGTATTTGAGGCCCCATGAGAGAAATTTTCTAATTCATGACCTCAAGCTAATGGCAGTTGTCCATGCCTTGCGCTGCTGGAGACAGTATCTGATGGGAGAGCACTTTTTGGTGTGTACGGACCACTATATCCTCAAATATATCTTTACACAACATGAATTGAATCTTATAAAGAGAATATGCATCAAATACCTCAAGTCCTTTAATTCTGAGCATGCCTATACACCTGGAAAGGGAAATGAGGTAGCGGATCCACTGAGTCAAAAAACTCAGGCATATGACATATAGGAAGCTAGTGATGAATAGAAATTGATGGCCCTCTTTTTTGAGCTACATCTGGATTTTCATGATATTCCTGAGAAATCTTATCTCTCATCCTTGGAAGGTGCCTCTCACTCCTATATAGGGTAAAGGGAAGGAATTTTTTAAATCATGAAGTCTTGGTTATTCAAGAGAATATTGTTAGTGAGGACCCATATCTGGAATTTTTTATGGATAGAGACGACATCCTATGTATACATGGATGTCTATGGGTTCCTAAAAATATGATATAGGAACTGATTTGAGATTACCATTCTTCTCAGTGGGCATCTCATCTAGGAATCTCCAAGATTTATTGAGTTATACAACTCCATTATTAGTGTCTTGGGATGAAATGTCAAATAGTTGGATTTATAACTAGGTGTTCCACTACTCAGCAGGTGAAAGTGGAGAACTAGTAACATATAAGATTTATACATCTAATTCTAGTCCTATAATGGAAATGGTAATATATTTCCTTGGATTTTGTAGTTTACTTACCATGTTCTCCTCGAGGTATCAACATAGTTTGGGTAGTCTTAGATCGACCGACTAAATTAGCCCACTTCTTTCCTATTTGAGAGACTTTCTTAGTCGATGAGTTAGGAAGACAATATATTATTGAGATCATACAGCTACATGGGGTCCCTTATACTATCATTTCAGATAGGGGATCTCGTTTTACATTAAGGTTCTGGTAGGGGTTATAGAAATCTATGAGTACACAGGTGCCTCTAAGCACATATTTTCACCCTCAGACCGATAGCCAGTTGGAAAGGAAGATATAGGTTTTAGAGGAAATATTCCACGCATGTTTCATTTATTTTAGTGGTTCTTGTGAGAACCATATCAATATCATTTAGTTTAACTACAATAATAGCTATCAAGTGACGATTTAGATGGCTCCTATTGAAGCCCTATACAGTAGTTCAAGTTGTTCAACCATGTGATTGTTAGAGGTAAGTGAGGCAGTACTACTGGGCAGTCATCTCATTTAGGAGTCTTCATAGCAGTTTTAGCATATTAGAAAGAATATGTCTACTGCTCAGTCTAGATATAAATCCTATATTTATCACTATCTATGACCTTTGGAATTTGAGTTTGAGGGTCATGTTTTTCAGTGGGTATCACCCAGGCTTGGGCATAAACAAATATAGAGGAATAGGAAATAGTCTCCATTCATTGATGGACCTTTTAAGATGTTGCAAAGAGTTAGTATTGTAGCTTATAGGTTTCTATTAACTCAAAGGTACCATTATATTAACAATGTCTTCCATGTTTCATAGCTTCATTGTCATCATATAGACTTCTCTCAAACTTTTGATCTCAAGGAGGTACAGTTAGATGATGATACTTTATTTGAATAGTATCCTATACACATTATATACCAAAAAATTAAGTCTCTTCGAGGATATTCTAAACCCTTAGTATGGGTGCTATGGAAGCATAGTTAGGTACATGATGATACTTGGGATCGGGAGGGTGACATATGTTCTTAGTGGTCAGAGTTATTCTTATATGAAGTTTTTCCACCCTTGGAAGGTGAACTCGATGATGAGTTCATTTAAGGGGTAAGACAGAAAGAAACTGGATTTTTTATCCTAGGTATAGATCCTTTAAATTTCAATCTAATTTTTTATTTTGGACCTAATGTGGGTTCCTAATGAGGTCATGGGTGTTTTTGGGGTGTCTGGGGCTTGTTCAAATCCTAGAGCCCAACTTTTTAGGACAAAAACTGGAAAAATAGTTATGAGAAACAATGTGGGATAGGTCGTGTAGTTACCGCTAACCTTTCAGGGACGGATAGAGGACTAATCAGGGCACATGGTTTTCCCTAACCATGTGCCTAGGTCTGAACACCCATGAAAGTATCTAAAAAAATGTATCATAGGTATTTGGTAAGGTTGGATCATAGTTTTTTTAACCAAGTATCCTAACTATGTGGGTACCCTCATTAAGAAGTGATCCATGTATGGTTGGTGCATAGTTTTTCCAACAATGTAGAAAAACCATGCGTCCCTTTTTTCCATGGGTAAAATTAGAAAAATGACCTTAATGAAATACAAATATACCCTCTTACTCCCTTTCTCATTACATTGGACAAGAGATCCCTCCTCCCTAACTATATAGCTCCCAAAGTGCCCTCTTCATAGTTTTTCATCCTAGTTCTTTGTCTGGTCTCTAATCGAAACATTGTTCATCTCTTTGGATTCCTTTAGGTAAGTTCTACAGTCATCTTGAGCCACTCTTCATTTCTATTCTCCTCGATGGAGTTATTTATATGAAGGGTAATATGACCAATTTTCAAGGCATTGATCCTTTCTCCATATTTCTTCTGATCCAATAAAAATTAAAGGATGATACTATATGAGGAGAGTTTTATAGCTTCAAGGTTGGTGTTCTATGACTCATCCCTCAAGTATCCATATTTTATAAACTACCATCATTGTGTGCATGCCAATTTCATCAGGCATTGCTCATTAAATTCATATGCATTACTTATATTCATCAGGCTCGTATTCTAGAGCCCTTTCTATATAGTATCATCATGACATTGTAGGTTGATACATCAATGCTTTCTACCCCATGTAGGGTGTTCCTTAAATTATGCCTCGGTAGCCCATTTGGGGTTACCTTTGACACTGTTTGAGTGTGTGGATTGACCCTACTAAAGGTAATCCATCATAAATTAAATGAAGTATGAATAGTTAATGGCTATCACCATATATTACCACTTGACCCTTTTAAGGTAAGTGTCTCAATATAATAAATGAATATCAATTATAATTAGAAATCATAATATAAGTAATAATTGTCCTAATTGAATGAAATTGAATAACTTGGTTTTATGTTCATATCACACCTTATCATTCTTAATAGAAGGCCGCAAAATAAACCTTATAAATCATTAAGTAATTAAATTACTAAATGGTTTCATGTTATAACAGGACTTTTCACTTAGTATGAAAGCCAATGGAATGAACCTATTGCATTATTAAGAGTCATGGGTATTACATGTCCTTAATAAATTAATGAATAACATATAAGGTTCCTATTTCATATGTACCTTTTCATCTTTATAGGAGCTGTTAGACTTGAGTCATCCTTGGATCCCTGAGAGAATGCCTTGAGAACTCGGATAATTACATTCTGATCCAAGGATCCAATTTCCAAGGTAGATACCACCTTAGAACATGGTTATTGTCTATTAGCTGATTCCAGGAATAACATCATAGGATCCCTTCATTATATTACAAATATTAGGATTTCTTAGATCTAGTGTGATGCCTTTAGACATGTGGAACCATGGATACACCCCATTTGGCTCAGTCATGCTTAGCCAATTTTACCTTGGATGAGATCATTGGACTGGGTTAGAACTATTTATAGTGGAATACCTTGGGTGATGCCCCTTGGATTACACTCAGACCCCATATAGACAAGCTTCATGTTATTACTGAGTTGGATCGACCCCTATGTTCAAGGATGTACCTTGGATCCTCTTTACTATTATCATCATCAAGGATTCTGTGGTTATTACCTTGGATACCCTATTTTTATTATTAGTATTACATGATTCCATGGCCATACCTTAGATGCTTTCACTTATTATTAAACTCGAACATAATTAGTTAAATTATTGCATGTTTAGACACCAACTAAGGATAAAGAAGGTGTCGAGGTATTTACATTACTTTACCTTCTTTACTTTTATATATACCTACACACCATCAGTTTATATTTCTCCGGTTGAATGGTATATATGTCATTGGTGGTGGCCTACTAAGATTTATCTCACACCCTATCCGGGTCACCAACGGTACCCAGGTAGATTACATGTATTCAAGTGATGATAAGGGGAAGTGTACCTCTTTGTATACCTGGTCTTGGTTTCTTGATTAGGATGGAGCTTGGTAGTAGATGATTGGGCCGCTGCTCGGGATGCTTGGATAGTTTTGGATTCTTTTTGTTTCTATTGTATAGAATGTATTTTATATGTCCATGTATACCAACTTTCTAGTTTTTTAAATACATGAAAAAAATTTCAATTGCTTTTGTGAATGATTCGGTTTCTAGCTTGGAGTATTATTATTTGTTTATTGAGTTTCTATTCATTACTGCATTGTTTCCACTATGGTGGGTTATTGGCCCAGTTGTCATAGTGTCTATTTTTTTATGCCATAGGATTATATATTATTCCTATATTTACATGTTATTATATATCAGTTGTGCTAAAATCGGGTAATGAGGGAATTGACTCCCCACAAACACACCCTAGGCCCTGCTGCTAGTCTGCAGCACTAGCGTACAAGTAGGTGTGCTTGAGGAAATGTGTCCAACCATGTTCGGGGAACCTATGAGTGGCACCCATTTTAGGGAGTCACAACCTCCCACATTGAATTTATTAGATGGAGTCAATTATTTAAATGATAGCATTCCATTTCCCCATCATTAAGTTGGATGGGTATCAGAGGATGCCTGATGCCTCCGTGCATCATCCCATGCCTATAAAGATATCCTCTTGTCATCATACAGACTATCCTCTTATGTACCAGTGTGGCAGGCTCATGTGTGCGCCATGAATGACCTATGTATCTCTTAAATCGTATATATGGAATTCCCTCCTAGATTCTTGGTCATCAAACCGTATGGACAGCTATGTGGATTGAAACTAGTTGAGGTCCAACCTAGGTACTGGCCCATTTTTTACCTAAAATCCATAAAAATACTTAGAAAAATTTCATATGACCAAAGCATGTATTTTAAAACGTTTTATTTAATTTTCAAAAAATTTATTATAAAATATAAATCACACAAAAATTACTATTGAGAACTAATAAATGGGTAAAAACAATTAAAAAATAATATTTATTAGATAAAATTTGAAAAAATATGCAAACAAATTAACTCATAAAATCCCCCATACATAAACAAATATTATCCTCAATAATGTTTCACTAATAAAATGTAAAATATTCCCCCATTATTCCAATATTTTTAATTCACAATTAATGAAACTAAAAAAATTCAATGGTGGAGAAATAATTCCAAAGTTTCGCAAAAGAAAAATGATTCCAACTACTCACTAGACACAACATATTTGATTTTTCCCAAGAAATATAATATAACTTCGCATTTCTTTTATTCAATTATTTTATTTTATCATTATTAACATACCAATAATGATATAGCTGACCATTATTTTTCTTCTCTTATCACTCAGGGAAAAATAAATATTGAGTTTTACTCATAACTTGAGCACATGTACTAAAATTTTGAATGGACCTAAATTCTCCACATTATAAAGACAAAAATCACAAAAAAATACAAGGGATTAAAAATTATGATCATATGAATCTACGGTTAAAGGATGGTAAGTAATTTATGAAAAATAATTAAAGTTTAAAAATGGGGTTTATCTCCATGTATATTTCATGATTATAAAATTAATTCCAATGACACTCTCCTCTCCAAAAATGACAACACCCAATTCCCCAATCTCAATGTATGGCTATTAATAGTGAAAGTATGATGAATGAGTTACCCCTCTAGATTTGTTTCCCTCCTTTTTCAATTTTTTTTAAATTGATCTAGGACTAGTTTCACATTCACCATCCAGTCCCAAATGATGAAAATCATTGGTCAAGTGATGGTTATTTTTTACCCTCCATAACTAAACCCAATTTTTTCATTTTTTTATTTTCATTTTTTATAGAGTGTTAGAAATAAATAAAATGAATGTTAAAATGACCTGTAAAACCCCTAGTTTCAGCTACATGAACACTAAATTAATGTATTTTGAGTCTATATAATGATTGGGTTAAGTTTGAGAAGGTTATAAGGGGTTTTGGAGGCATTTATAGAGGTTCATGGTTTGTAGAAACCATACAGCATCTCCAAGATACCATGTAAGGGAAGATATTGGGAACTAGGTAGGAACATAGTTGGTGCACGGTTTTCCTAATCCATTATAATGCTTAGTATAAATTGTGATTCTTGAAACAAAGGCGAAAACATTGTTAGTGCACAATTTTTCTAACTATGTGTGCCAACCATGGAGGTGTGTCCTTAAGATAGTAGCACCATATGGTTGGCGCATTGCTTGCCAAGCTATATAGCCTAACCATGTGGTGTATAGTTTTCCATCCTTAAAAAGTGGATCTAATCTTAATTAACACCTTAATCCATCATTTTTTCACCAATCCCCCCATAACTTGAATTCCTTTTTCTCCCAAGGCATGAGAGAATATTACCTTCTATGAAAGTGTGATCCTTAAGTGAATTAAAGTGTGTTAGAGGCCTAGATTCATTGATAAGTTCCTATTATTATTTTTTATTCTTAGATAAAAGGTTCTTCTCTCTCTCAAAACTATGTATCTAGTCTATTATGGATATATCTATGTGTTATGAATGATTTTATGAAAAAATATTATTGGATATAGTGAAGGGAACATGATTTGTAATCAGATCTTGAAGTTTTGTTGGTTTTTTCTTCGTTTTCACCGATATTTTAGAGGTAGGTGGCCTCTATCACAAATCCACATGATTTAGAACTTTAAGTATTAACTTTAATTAAATTATTGTCTTGATATAGTTCTGAAATCATAGTTTGATTCTTGATGGAAATATTTTTTTGAATTGTCTTAGAAATTAAGGAATGGTTATTGGTCATTGGAAAAACCTTTTTTATAATTTTAAAATTGTGATTTTAAAATTATGGTTTTATTTTATTCATATAAATTATTTTTTGAAATGTTTTAAAAATAAAGGATTTTTTTATTGAAATGAATTTTCATGATGTTGGCCTATATAGTTGGGAATGAGTTTAATGGGATGGATAATGGTAGTGGAGTTACTCCATCAAATGGGACAAAGTATGGATGTGAAGTTCCATCTTCAATAGGGATTCCAATATTGAGTGTCTGTGTGTGTGTGGTTGTATGTGCGGACAAAGAAAATAATATGTCAAATCAAATGAGAAATAGTTTAATGTAATTTTTGATTCTTTCCTAGGAAAACGGGTTTATGGATTTGATATGAATTTTTTTTAATGCTTGAAAATATTTTATAAAATGTTCTAATGGGTTTTTTCCTAATGGAGGGAGTTGGGATGTCATTGGGAAAATCCTAGTATGTTTAGACTATCCCCCTACTTGGCCACTATTGTGTGTTTGAAAATTTCATATATCAAGACATAGGTAAAGTCAAGGTATCTCATTTGTTTATATATTCTTCTTGATATAGTGGGATTTTCATGTGGAGTTAGATATTGGATTGGGTAGGGTGTTTTTTATGTCACTTGGGAGTTTTGAGTTTCGTGGTCTTTTGGTTATCTTTGAGTATGTATTTTGGATTATTCTTGTACTCTAATATGGTTTTTTTGTTTGGTTATGTTTTAAGTTATATTTTTTAATCATGAATCATATATAGGTTTGTTTTTTTATTGTATTTGTGGTTTTTATGCTTTTCATTCAAAGGGAAAATCATCCCCCAAATGTTATTGAGTACCTTGGAATTTATTTCCAACCTTTTGTCTCTTGGGGATGTCACCTAAGGCCTGGTACCTCCCCCATCACTCCTTAAGCCAATGAGGAGGGGAAATAGGATACAAATGGTACTAGTCTTGGTTGGTCCAAATATATTTTTCAGACAAATTTTATCATCTTTGTTTGGTTCATCAATCTTTTTGGGATAAATGGTATCAGTTTGTTTGATCATGGACATAAGAAATGGTGTCTGTTTTGTTTGATCTTATAGTAAGAACTAGTATCATTCTTTATCTTGGGATGGTAATAAGGAGTATGATTTTTGGAAATTGAAATGTATGGAATAAAAAGTCATATCTAACCTCTTTAATATGGAATTTAAGTTACTAGGGAGTTAGGCACATGAGTGGTTTTAGAAACTTCTATGTGAGTTATCACCTCATTATCATGGGTTTAGTCAATGAGAGTTCCATAACATGAATGGATTTTAAGACATCCCAATAGGTCTTCATTGTTAATTTTTAGTAAAATAGATTATGAAATGGAAAAAAGTGTGATTTTTTTAAAGGATAACATGGTAGTTTTGAAAAACATGGTTGCAATATTTCTAAAAATGGTTGAAATTTTGATGATGGTTTAATTATGTAAAGATATGTTGTAATAGGTGTTGATGTGGTAAATTGGAATTACTAAGCCTTTAGTTACTAATGATTGAGATTAAAAATATTTTTCTTCTATTTATAGTGAATGGAATTAGTAGGCATCAATAAAACAAACTAGAAGAGGATACTGAAAATGTGGTTGAACCTAAGGCACAAGTAAACCAATAGCTAGTTCAAATCATTATCAAGGACTTTTAGTCCAGGGATAAGCATAACAATAATGATGAACCGCACCAATTGAACCATTTTCTTTAGTTCCAAAATAAGAGTGTGCCTATATTTTGGGGGGATTCTAAGATGTAAAAAGAAATTGTTTGGTTGAATAGGATTAATTGAATCTTCGATTTACTAGGAACACCAAAAGAGTTGAAACTTAAGTTTCCAATATATATTCTAGAGTAATTTTCATGAAAATGGTGGGAACTAGTAGTTCTTTCAAAATTGGACCGGGTCAAAACATGATATTATTTTTAAGAATTTTTTCACAAGTAATTATATCATCAGACCTTATAGATTTCTAGGACAATGGAATTCTTAATTTTGAGGAAAGAAACACTCTCAGTGATAAAGTATGTGGAAAATTTTATAAATTTATTCTATTTTTCTCTGGAAGTTATTACAAGTGCATCCTTGAAGTAATGTATATTTTAGTTGGGATTATGACCAAATATTCACTAAAATAATTTCAATATTTTTTATAACATATTATAAAAATATGGTCAATAGAGTGGATATGCAGAAAGGGTTATCTTTGGAAATATATTTTTGGAGATAATGTTTATTTCTATAGAAATAAATGGGAACTATAATGTTGGGAATAAGTAGAAGAGGGACAACTACTTCTAGAGTGATGGGACACCACATAATCAGGCCATGAGATCAGAAAATATTCTTCCATGATCCAAAAGTAAGTTATGATGTTTTCATTGTGGTTCACTAGATCACATAAAGAGATATTGTATGAATCCACCTAGAGCATGTCACAACTGAAATAAGATAGGACATCTTCAGTGTTGTTGTTTCAGTTCTCTAAGGTCAGGTTCTAGAGACACATCTCATGCTTCTCAGGCATTGTATGCTTTAACGAGATGAGTATAGCTTAATAATTATCATCATCAGAATAGAGTGATCTAAGGTGATTCTAGGAACAACATGATTACTCAACTAGTATAATCTCAACAGGATAACAAATAAAAAAGTGCAGTGTGTAAGAAATTATATATATCTAAGAAAATGATCATGGATGATCAATATGGTTCTACAATGGTGATAGGTACAATTATTTTGAATTCTACCCTTATGAAATCATTTTTTGTTATGAGCATGACCAACTCATTTATTACTTATCGTGTTATTAAAAATATGGGATTTTCTATTGAGATGATGCATTCTATTTTAAAACTAAAGAATCCTCTTAGAAAAAGAGGGTGTTGATCCTTTATGTGTAAATATTGTTCTATAACTATTGATCTGGATAGGTTTCTTTTGGATTTATCTTTTCTTGAGTTAAATTCCCATGAAATGAATTTGGGTATGGATTGGTTGACATAATTCCAGAACCACATAAACTAGTCTGCAGCTCTAGCGTACAAGTAGGTGTGCTTGAGGCAATGTGTCCAATCTTGTTCGGGGAACCTATGAGTGGACCCTATTTTAGAGAGTCACAACATCCCACATTGAAATTATTAGATGGAGTCAATTATTTAAATGATAGAATTCCATTTTCCCATCATTAAGTTGGATGGGTATCGAAGGATGTCTGATGCCTCCATGCATCATCCCACGCCTATGAAGATATCCTCTTTTCATCATACAGACTATCCTCTTATGTACCAGTGTGGCAGGCTCATTTGTGCGCCATGAATGTCCTATGTATCTCCTACATCATATATATGGAATCTCATCCTAGATTCTTGGTCATCAAACCCTATGGACAGCTATGTGGCTTGAAACTAGTTGAGGTCCAACCTGGGTACTGGCCCATTTTTTACCTAAAATCCATAAAAATACTTAGAAAAATTTCATATGACCAAAGCATGTATTTTAAAATGTTTTATTTAATTTTTAAAAAAATTATTATAAAATATAAATCACACAAAAATGACTATTGATAACTAATAAATGGGTAAAAACAATTAAAGAAATAACATTTATTAGATAAAATTTGAAAAAATATGCATAAAAATTAACTCATAAAATCCCCCACACATAAAAAAATATTATCCTCAAGAATGTTTCACTAATAAAATGTAAAATATTCCCCCATGCTTCTAATATTTATAATTCACAATTAATGAAACTAAAAAAATTCAATGGTGGAGAAATAATACCCAAGTTTCGCAAAAGAAAAATAATTCCAACTCCTCACTAGACACAACGTATTTTATTTTTCCCAACAAATATAATATAACTTCGCATTTCTTTTATTCATTTATTTTATTTTATCATTATTAACATACCAATGATGATATATCTGACCATTATTTTTCTTCTCTTATCACTCATGGAAAAATAAATATTGAGTTTTACTCATAACTTGAGAACATGTACTAAAATTTTGAATGGACCTAAATTCTCCAAATTATAAAGACAAAAATCACAAAAAAATACAAGGGATTAAAAATTATTATCATATGAATCTACGGTTAAAGTATGGTAGGTAATTTATGAAAAATAATTAAATTTTAAAGATGAGGTTTATCTCTAGGTATATTTCATGATTATAAAATTAATTCCAATGACACTCTCCTCTCCAAAAATGACAACACCCAATTCCCCAATCTCAATGTTTGGCTATTAATAGTGAAAGTATAATGAATGAGTTACCCCTCTAGATTTGTTTCCCTCCTTTTTCATTTTTTTTAAATTGTGCTAGGACTGGTTTCACAATCACCATCCAGTCCCAAATGATGAAAATCATTGGTCAAGTGATGGTTATTTTTTACCCTCCATAACTAAACCCAATTTTTTTATTTTTTTATTTTCATTTTTTATCGAACGTTAGAAATAAATGAAATGAATGTTAACATGACCTGTAAAACCCTAAGTTTCAGCTACATGAACCTTTATTTATGTATTTTGAGTCTATATAATGATTGGGTTAAGTTTCATAAGGTTATAAGGGGTTTTAGAGGCATTTCTAGAGGTTCATGGTTTTTAGAAACCATACAGCATCTCCAAGATACCATGTAAGCGAAGATATTGGGCACTGGGTAGGAACATAGTTGGTGCACCGTTTTCCTAATCCATTATAAAGCTCAGGATAAATTGTGATTCTTGAAACAAAGTCAAAAACATGGTTAGTGCACAATTTTTCTAATTGTGCGAGCCAACCATGGAGGTGTGGCCATAAGACAGTAGCACCATATGGTTGGTGCATTGCTTGCCAAGATATATATCCTAACCATGTAGTGTATAGTTTTCCATCCTTGAAAAGTGAATCTAATCTTAATTAACCCCTTAATCCATCATTTTTTCACCAATCCCCCCGTAACTTGAATTCCATTTTCTCCCAAGGCATGAGAGAAGATTACCTTCGATGAAAGTGCGATCCTTATGTGAATTAAAGTGTGTTGGAGGCCTAGATACATTGATAAGTTCCTATTCTTTTTTTTATTCTTAGATACAAGGTTCTTCTCTCTCTCAAAACCATGTATCTAGTCTATTATGGATATATTTATGTGTTATGAATAATTTTATGATAAAATATTATTGGATATTGTGTAGGGAACATGATTTGTAATCAGATATTGAAGTTTTGTGGGTTTTTTCTTCCTTTTCACTGATATTTTAGAGGTAGGTGGCCTCTATCACAAATCCACATGATTTAGAACTTTAAGTATTAACTTTAATTAAATTATTTTCCTGATATAGTTCTGAAATCATAGTTTGATTCTTGATGGAAATATATTTTTTGAATTGTCTTATAAATTAAGGAATGTTTATTGGTTATTAGAAAAACCTTTTTTATAATTTTAAAATCGTGATTTTAAAATTATGGTTTTATTTGATTCATATAAATTATTTTTTGAAATGTTTCAAAAATAAATGATTTTTTTTATTGAAATGAATTTTCATGATTTTGGCATATATAGTTGGGAATGAGTTTAATGGGATGGATAATGTTTGTGGATTTCCTCTATAAAATGGGACAAAGTATGGATGTGAAGTTCCATCATCAATAGGGTTTCCAATATTGAGTGTGTGTGTGTGCGTGTGGTTGTATGTGCGGACAAAGAAAATAATATGTCAAATCAAATGAGAAATAGTTTAATGGAATTTTTTATTCTTTCCTAGGAAAACGAATTTATGGATTTTATATGAATTTTTCTTAATGCTTGAAAATATTTTATAAAATGTTCTAATGGGTTTTTTCCTAATGGAGGGAGTTGGGATGTCATTGGGAAAATCCTAGTAAGTTTATACTCTCCCCCTACTTGGCCACTATTGTGTGTTTGAAAATTTCATCTATCGAGACATAGGTAAAGTCAAGGTATATCATTTCTTTAGATATTCTTCTTGATATAGTGGGATTGGCATGTGGAGTTAGAGATTGGATTGGGTAGGGTGTTTTTTATGTCACTTGGGAGTTTTGAGTTTTGTGGTCTTTTGGTTCTCTTTGAGTATGTATTTTGGATTATTCTTGTACTCTAATATGGTTTTTTTGTTTGGTTATGTTTTAAGTTATATTTTTTAATCATGAATCATATATAGGTTTATTTTCTTATTGTATTTGTGGTTTTTATGCTTATCATTCAAAGGTAAAATCATCCCCCAAATGTTATTGAGTCCCTTGGAATTTATTTCCAACCTTTGGTATCTTGGGGATTTCACCTAAGGCCTGGTAGCTCCCCCATCACTCCTTAAGCCAATGAGGAGGGGAAAGAGGATACAAATGGTACTAGTCTTTGTTGGTACAAATATATTTTTGAGACAAATTTTATCATCTTTGTTTGGTTCATCAATCTTTTTGGGAACCTGAGTGTTTTTAGAAACTTCTATGTGAGTTATCACCTCATTATCATGGGTTTAGTCTATGAGAGTTCCATGACATGAATGGATTTTAAGACTTCCCAATAGGGATTCATTGTTCATTTTGAGTAAAATAGATTATGAAATGGAAAAAAGTGTGATTTTTTTAAAGGATAACATGGTATTTTTGAAAAACATGGTTGCAATATTTCTAAAAATGGTTGAAATTTTGATGATAGTTTAATTATGGAAAGATATATTGTAATAGGTGTTGATGTGGTAAATTGGAATTACTAAGCCTTTAGTTTCTAATGATTGAGATTAAATAGATTTTTCTTTTATTTATAGTTAATGGAACTGGTAGGCATCATAGAAACAAACTGGAAGAGGCTACTGAAAATGTGGTTGAACCTAAGGCACAAGTAAACCAATAGCTAGTTCAAATCATTATCAAGGACTTTTAGTCCATGGATAAGCATAAAAATAATGATGAACCTCACCAATTGAACCATTTTATTTAGTTCCAAAAGAAGAGTGTGCCTATATTTTGGGGGGATTCTGAGATGGAAAAAAAGAAAATGTTTGGTTGAATAGGATGAATTGAATCTTCGATTTACTAGGAACACCAAAAGAGTTGAAACTTAAGTTTCCAATATATATTATAGAGTAATTTTCATGAAAATGGTGGGAACTAGTAGTCTCTCGAAATTGGACCGGGTCAAAACATGATATTATTTTTAAGAATTTTTTCACAAGTAATTATATCATCACACCTTTTAGATTTATAGGACAATGGAATTCTTAATTTTGAAGAGATAAACACTCTCAGAGATAAAGTATGGAGAAAAATTTATAAATTTATTCTATTTTTCCCTGGAAGTTATTACAAGTGCATCCTTGAAGGAATGTATATTTTAGTTGGGATTATGACTGAATATTCACTAAAATAATTTCAATATTTTTTATAACAGATTATAAAAATATGGTCAATAGAGTGTCTATGAAGAAAGGGTTATCTTTGGAAATATATTTTTGGAGAGAATGTTTATTTCTATAGAAATAAATGGAAACTGTAATGTTGGGAATAAGTATAATAGGGACAACTACTTCTAGAGTGATGGGACACCACATAATCAGACCATGGGATCAGAAAATATTCTTCCATGATCCAAAAGTAAGTTATGATGTTTTCATTATGGTTCACTGGATCACATAAAGATATATTTTATTAAACCACCTAGAGCATGTCAAAACTAAAATAAGATAGGACATCTTTAGTGTTATTGTTTCAGTTCTCTAAGGCCAGGTTCTAGAGACACATCTCATGCTTCTCAGGCATTTTATGCTTTAAAGAGATGAGTGTAGCAGAATAATTCTCATCATCAGAATAGAGTGATCCAAGGTGATTCTAAGAACAACATGATTACTCAACTAGTATAATCTCAACAGGATAACAAATAAAAAAGTGCAGTGAGTAAGAAATTATATATATCTAAGAAAATGATCATGGATGATCAATATGGTCCTACAATGGTGATAGGTACAATTATTTTGACTTCTACCCTTATGAAATCATTTTTTGTTATGAGCATGACCAACTCATTTATTACTTATCGTGTTATTAATAATATGGGATTTTCTATTGAGATGATGCATTCTATTTTAAAACTAAACAATCCTCTTAGAAAAAGAGGGTGTTGAGCCTTTATGTGTAAATATTGTTCTATAACTATTGATCTGGCTAGGTTTCTTTTGGATTTAACTTTGCTTGAGTTAAATGCCCATGAAATGAATTTGGGTATGGATTGGTTGACATAATTCAAGGACCACATAAACTATTTTTTCTGAAAGGTTAGTTTCATATCTCCGGATGGCATCATGAATATCTTTAGAGGATATTTTGCTGTAAATACTAGAAAAGTATGAATTTTGGCATCAGTGGTTGGAACCATCTCTTATTAGTTATTAGAACTTATCTTGGAATATATGGATAAAATTGTGAATAGATATCTTCTAACTATTATTAATTATTTTCTATATGTTTTCTTAGAAAATTTATTAGGGTTTCCACCCAAAATAGATATGGAGTATAATATTGAACTCTTATAAGGGACTAATCCTATCTCACTTCCATCTTATCAGATGAAACCAAAAAAATTATGGAATTGAAAGTTTATTTGGAAGAGTTATAAATTAAAGTTTTCATTCAATCAAGTAAATATTTTTGGGTATAACCGATTCTATTTGAAAAGAATGAAGATAGAACTCCTAGAATTTTTTTGATTTATCATAATCTTAACTAAGTTACAATAAAGAATCAGTATCATCTTCCATACATTAATGATCTATTTGATAAAATTAAGGGATCCTAGTGGTTATCTAAAATTTAATTATGTTTAGTATATCATCAATTTCAAGTTTATAATGAGGATATTCTGAAGTCATCTTTTAGAAGCATATGTGGCCATTATGACTTTTTTATGCCTTTTGGTCATAAAAATTTTTATGGAATAGTTTAATTAGATCTTTCCTATATTTCTAGATTACTTATTGGTTTTGTTTTTTGATGATATACTGGTGTATTCTAGTAAAAAATAATATCATGAGAAGCACATGATGAGAGTGTTAGGTATCTTGTGGGAACATCATCTGTATAACAAGTTGTAAAAGGTTAATTTCTAGATACAAGAGGAAGATTTCCTTGGCCATGTCATTTCTAAAAAATGTGTATATATAGATTTGGGAAATATATAAGTTGTTATCTCTTGGAAACATTTAATTAATGTCTTTTAGATGTGTAGTTTCCTTGGATTAGTGGGATACTATAGATGTTTTCTATATGATTTTTCATGTTTAGCATCACTAAGGATAGTTTTCATGAGAAAAGGAGTTCATTTTCAATGGAATAATGATTGTTAAAAATTCATTAAATAATATAAGGTTAGACATATATCCGCACCTATCCTTATATTTCCAAAGTTTATATTGGGCTATGTATTCTATTTTGATACATCAAGATATGGGTTGGTATGTGTTCTCATACATGGAGATCATGTGGTTCTTTATAGTTCATTGAAGTTACAGTTGCATGATAAGAACTACCCAACAAATGATTTAGAATTATATGTTGTGGTCCATTCTATTAAGACTTAGAATCATTACCTATTTGGTGAGAAATTCATTATGTTTGCAGATCATGAGAGTTTGAAACACATTTTCTCACAAAGATATTTTAATTTAAGATAGCATAGATTGATAGTATATCTTCAAATGTTTGACTTTGTCTTAAAGTACACAGTGGGTAAAAGGAACCCTATGGTAGATTCGTTGAGTAGGAATCCATATTCTTAGTCAGAAAATGAGGATTCAGACCTCTGGAACCAAATGTTGATCATATAAAATATGTATCTATAATTCTTGGACCAAGGTAGTGTCATAGTTTTCTTTCTAATTTTGTTTGTTCTCGATTTGGTTGAAATGGTTAAAAAGGCTCATACAAATGATCCTGAATGTGTTTCTGTGATATCAAAACTCAATAGTGGGGAGACCATTGGGGTTTGAAAACTGGATGGGAATTTATTATTTTAGTTTGGAGATAGGATGGTCATTCCTTTACCTTTTTGGGAACAACTTCTTAGTTCCTGCCACTATTTGAGATGGGATGCTCAAACTGGTCTTTAGAAAATGTATAAGGCATTAAAAGGAATTTTTTTGAGTTATCATGAAAAAATATATAGAGGATTATGTATTGAGATTCCTCACTTATCAGTGGTTCATGGCAGAGCATCAACAATCAGAGGGTATGTTGTATTCTGTACTAATTATTCTGTGGAAATATGATAAAAATGATTATAAAGAACTTCCCTTTTTCAAATAATAAAAAATAAAAAATGAATTGGATCATATTTCATATAATTTTTTAAATTATGAATATAAAAATACTACCTATATTATGAAAGGATCATCATTCAACATAATTTTAAAAAAATTAAAATAGATAGCCATGGATATTGTAAAAGGTAAACCAAGTATGTTTAGGAAACATGATTTTGTATGGGTGATAGTGGATATGCTCTCAAAGTCAAGCTCACTTCATCCCGATTTGTGAAAATAATTCATTTGATGATTTGTCCAAAATCTATATTTGATAAATTATAAAGATGCATGGCATTGAATTCTCAATTATATTGGATAGAGACCCTAGGTTTACAACTCATTTTTTTGTAAATCCTTATAGTAATCCCTTGTAACACAGTTGAATATAAGTACAGTTTATCATCCCCAAATTGATAGATAGTATGAACGAAAAATATAAACATTGGAGGAAAATTTAAGTGCTTGTGTAATAGATTTTGGTGGATCATGGTAGAATTATTTACCATTAGTTGAGTTCTTGTAAAATAACTATTATCAGGCATTAATACATATGGATTATTTTGAAGCATTGTATGGACTTCCTTTTTGTTATTCACTTTGTTGTTTAGAAATATTTGAGACTTTAGTAATTCGACCCAGCCTTATGCATGAGATAATAGATAAGATTTAGTTAATAAAAAATAGAAATGAGATGGCTCAGAGTAATTATAAATTATATGGAGATCATTATCAATGATTGTTTTTTTAGGTGAGTGATCATGTGTTCTTCATAATCTCTCCAAGTTTTGGGAATCATCATTTTGGTAAGTAGGGAAAGTTATCCTCTCGATACATAGGCCCTTTTGAGATACTTGAATGAATAGTAGAGTTGTAATATCAGTTTTATTTACCAAAAACGTTCTCTTCTATGAACAATGTGTTTCATGTATCTTAGTTAAAGAATTATCAACCTGATATGGACCATGTGATTTGATCGGATCACATTCTCCTAGATTCAGATGCAATATTTATTCATGTGTTGGTGTAGATTTTGGATAGGAAATAGAATATCTTTAGTGGGAAAATCATCAGTTTATAGTAGGTTTTATGTAAACATTTCCAAATTTAAGAATAAATGTGGTGGCATTAAAATGAAGTGGTGAAGCAATGGCCTGAACTCTTTCAGGGCAATAGTGGTTTTATACTTTATAAGGATGGAAATTATAATTGTGGGGAGAATATATACCCCAAAGTTTTAGGTAAATGAACCATCTTTCATGTATTTTGGTTTTATACAAGGCACTAGTTAATTTTCTAGAGGTTCTGAGGGGTTTTGGAGTCATTTCAGGATGTTCACAGTTTGTGCACTATTAGTAGAAAACCTGCAGTATCTATGAGAAACCATTCAAGGGAAAAAAGTGGGAACTAGGAATGCACACAGTTGGTTCATAGTTTGACCAAACCATTTTAATACCTAGGAGAAACCGTTCTTCTTGAAAAAGAGGCAAAATCACAGTTGTCACACAGTTTTTATAATTATGCTAGCCAATAGAGTGAGGTGTAGCCTTAATATGGTAGTACTACATGGTTGGCACATTTTTTTCCAAACCATGTGGAAAAACTATGTATCATATATTTTTCCCTCCTTAAAAATGGATCAAATCTAAATTAAACCCTTAATCCATTGTTTTCCCCTAATCCTCCCATAACTTGAATTCATTTTTCTCCCAAGGCACGTGAGAATATTCCCTTTGATCTAAGACTGAACTTTAGGTGAATTAAAGTGCAATGGAGGCCCAAATTTTTTAGTAAGTTACCATTAATCTTTGTAATTATTAGATCGAAGGTTCTTATCTCTATTATAACTATACATTTTGTTCTTTATGTACAGATCTATATGTTACAAATGATTTTAGGATGAACCCTTGTTGAATCTAGTGAAGGTAATGTGAGTTGTGAGGGGATCTGAAAGTTTTATTATTCCATTATTTATTTTATCCAATATCTAAGAGGTAGGTGACTTTTATCTTGACTCAACTTGATTTATAACTTGAAGTCTTAGCTTTAATTAAATGATTTTTTTAAAATGGATATCAAATATTTGTGTGATTCTTAATAGAAATATTATTTTTGTATTGTCTTGGAAATTTTTGAAATCTAATTGGTTTTTAGAAAACCCATTTGTTATTAACTTTTAAATGATGATTTCAAAATTATGGTTTGTTTTGATTCATTTAAAGTATTTTTTGAAATGTTTTTAAAATAAATACATGTTTTATTGAAATGACATGGCATTATGTTGGAATAAATGGTTTGTTGTGAGTTGATTGGGATGGATAATAGTCATGAAGTACCACCATTAAATTGGATGTAGTGTGGATATTAAGTTCACCCATCAATGGTGACACTAATATTGAGTGTGTGTGTTTGTGTGTGGTTGTATGTGTAGACATATAAAACAACATTCCAAAATAAAATGAGAAATGGTTTAAATACTTTGTTGATTATTTCTATAGAAAACTAGTTTATATATTTGATATGAAATGTTTTTACTTCTTGAAACTATTTTATAAAATATTATAAAAACATGTTTCCTAGTGGAATGAGTTAGGAAGTTATTGGGGAAATTCTAATAATTTTTTACTCACCCTATTCATGGGTAATGTTGTTTATTTCTAGATGTCATCTATCAAGACACGGTTAAAGGAAAGATATCTTAGTTCTTTAGTGATACTTCTTGATACTGTGGTATTGGAATGTGGAGTTGGATCTTGGATCAGGTGGGGTGTTTCTAGTTGATTTCATTTGGTAGTTTTTAGTTTTGTGGTATTTTGGTTCTATCTGAGTATGTCTTTTAGTTTTACTTAAACTCTCATATGGATTATTGGTTTGGTTATGTTTTGAATTGTATTTTTTACTCATGCATCATATAGTTGTTTGTTTAGTTATTATATTTCTGGTTTGGATGTCTATATTTCAAAGGGAAAATCATCCCCCAAATTCTCTTGAGGCCCTTTCTATTTATTTTAATCCTTTGGTGTCTTGAGGATATCACCTAAGGCCTAGTAGATCCCCCTTCACTACTCAACCCAATGATAGGAGGTGGGATGTTACATGACCCTTTTCCAAAACTTGAATAAATACCCACAAAATATTTTCTAAAATAAATCACATTCCTTTTTACCATGAAAACCTTATCCCCTAATCTTGAACATTGAAAACTATGAAAAAAATCAAATCAAGGGTAGGAATAGATATAATTTTATTATAATGTACCTCATTCCTATCAAATTCCATTCATGGTCTCTAAGGGATAAAAGTATGATTAATATAAGGTTGGTCTCAAGGATGGTGACTACATAAATAAAATGCCTCAGTCATATTTAATGTGAATTTTCAACAATCATCTCTTTGAAAAGATTAAATTCAAGTCCTATTTAACGTGTCCCAAGTTTTCTCAATAAATTTACTAATTAATATTGGAAATGTTTGGTCTAGAAACCTCTCGAGAATGGGAGTATTTGATTTTAGTTCAATCAATCATGTCATGTGTAACAATAACAAATTAATCAATATGAATATCTAAACCATGATATTGATACATAACACCAACCTACATTTCCACCTTAATAAACCATAAAAAAATCTATTCATAAAATCCATAGTCCCTTATTGATAACTCCATTGTGATATTTGGTTTTAATCCATTAAAGAATCAATCAGATTTACTGTCAGGCTGAATGATAATACCCAAATATTACCTCATAAGTCTTGTAAAATTTGATTCATAAGCCCCAAAAGATTCATCATCCTTATATTTAAGCTCTAGAAATTCATTATCTATCTTTTTTCATTTAATAAGAGGGAAGTTATTATAGATAAATATCCCCTTAAACACTTCCCATTACATGGATTCAATTTATTTTTGTTTCTTTGTGTTCTTAATAAGGTTCCACCACTAATCCTCTTCACCTTCACAATGATAAAAAGAAAAAATGACTTACTGATGCTCTGAACACTAAATAACAAAAAAAAATATTTTCGGTGATATTGATCCATTACTCTAAAATTAGTGGATTGATAGAACCACTAAAAAAAGGTGGAAATTTCCTTAGTAAGTAATCAACCTAATTTTGTTCCCACCTTTTCTTGTTTAGAATTTCAACAAGATTAATATCTTGGGAATGTTGTGTGAGCATAGAAATAATGTTCTCCATTCCATATCCCATAATGTTCAGTTTCTTAGGAGGATAATAATTTCATGGTCTATTACATTAAGTATTAACATCATTTATTCATTTTCTATCAATTAACTAAAAACAAAATTCATATCATGAGAAACACTAATCATAGTGGAAAACCACATAATCATGAAAAATAACTTATACGGTTTCTAAATAAGGACACCTTATCTTTAATATATAAAACCTTAGTCATAATATAGGTCATTCAAAGTCATCATGTATTTAAATCCTTTGTAATGGTTCATAAATAGTTTTTTGAATTTTCCAATAATATCCCTCAGGAGTGTCAAACTAGGTGTGCATCAAGTCTCAATGTCATGCACAAGTTCCCAATCTATTCCATCTAAATACGGTTGTTTGGTGGTGTTACCCCTATGTAAATCTATGACAAATCCACATCCACTTGTAGTATCTATAAAGGGATGTAATTTGGTAGAAACCACTCTCCCAATCCTTTACCAAAATTCCAAGACATTTTCCTAAAATTTTACTCATACTTAGACTGATCCTTAGAGACATCTATAGACATATACTTAAAAATATCCCTAGGGATCTCACTAAAGTTTTCTCATACAAGTTTGTAAATTTTTACAATATCTTTACTTTAATACTAAATATAGAAACCTAGGCTTCTCAAACATGGATAATATATCATTTTTTTTTTGAATTTTCACTACATTATGTGAACATATTCCCAAGAACCATAATAGTTTAGCATATTTGGAAACTTGGAACACAATATATTAACTTGGAGAAACATATTCAAAGTTTAATCCAAATATATTCATATTTATTACTCCTAATTAAAACCTTTCTTCATAACCTCAGGAAAGGAAACATAAGAAAGGGTGAGCACAGATGCTCAGAAAGGTTAAATAAAGAATATACATAAGCATAGCATGAATATAAGGGTATGATAACATGATCATAACATTTTAAGATCATAATCTTCATATCAAATATCATAAACATGAGTCGTGTAATAAGGATTAGCAATTCATAAGACATGAATCATAAGGAAATCAAAGAACATGATTCATGAGGACATAACATTTCCCTAATACATAGACTTTTAACATACACCTAATAATATAAAAATCTTATGTCAAGGCTAGAAACCAATATATTCATAACTTGTTAGGCTTGGACTGATCCACTTGTTTTTAGGCTTGGGATAAAAACACGTATACCCTCTCGTTTTCAAGTTTGGGCTAACAACCAACATAACCTCTTGTTTTTAGGCTTGGACTAATAACCTGTGTACCCTATTATTTTCAGGCTTGGTCTAACTACCTGTGTACCCTATTGTTTTAAGGCTTAGGATAACAAACCATGTACCCTATTATTTTTATTCTTGGAAAAAACCTATGTGCCATTTTTTTGGTCTTGGGATAATAACACATGTAACCTCAGAGATCATATAAAATTTATCATTATCCAATGATGTATAAGGTGATATAGGTCTCACCCATCACATAATGAAATCATACATATGTCTTCCACAAGATCATAAAAAATCATTATATTATAAACCATGAAATGAAATGGGAGTCATAAACATTTCATCATATATTAACATATGGAAAATAGATAGGTTTATCATTTCATCATAGAATAACCTACAAAGATAAGAGAGTTTAAATCATATAACCTATAGAAAATAAAAGGTTTCATATACATCATTCCATAAAACATAATACATTCAAATTTAGAGTATGAATGGTACCCTTGGATCGTATCCCCAGTAAGGTATGGGTAACATTATCGTATGTCATCTTAGATGGAAAATAATTTTTGAAAGATTATTTAAAAACATTATTAATTAAAATATAATTTCCAATTTGAAAAACACTTTTTAAAACATAAAACATTTTGAAAACCTTTTTGTAACACCCCAAGCTTCCACGGTACACTTCTCTTGGATTAATACAGTAGCGTGTGTTGTACGCAACTTCGAGTTCTAACACACACCACAACCAATCAAAGTAGCCGTTATGAATAGTAATACCTAATTTTTAAAATTTTATAAATTTTATCTTGCCAAATGGACTTCGTTTTTGGATTCAGAAAATCGAAATTAGCCTATGTTGAATTTTTGTTATTTTTCTAAGAACTTCCAATTTTTTATGAATTGTGAAAAATACTTAAAAACAAATTTTTTAATCAAAATAATTTATAGTGATAAATTATACTATTTAGTGGTTTTAAAGTATAATTGGAATATATTTTTACCATTATATTCAATGGTGGTCATTATAATTAATTTCACTTTGAAATTGGACATAAACAATTGTCAATCTTTTGATATATATTGTTTCTAAAAACACGCTATTTGTTGTGACAATGGGAATTAATTATGAAATTAATTAATCAAAATTATATGTTTGGAATTTTTTAAAATAGTCATCATTTTTGAATTCATAATATCAATTATAGCTTAGGGTGGAATTTTGGCATTGTTCTGAAAAACTTCAATTTTTGATGAATAGTGAAACCACTAAGTGGTAGTTAAAAAACTGATTTTTTGTTTAAATGAAACATTACCACTTCTGTGTTTTGATTTTCAAAAATCCAACATACATGTTTTTCATTAAGAAGTAAAATTTGGTTCAATGAGATTAAAATAATTTTTTGGTGAATAGTGACTTTTAAGTTTAATTAACCGCGATTAAAGGTAATTAGTGAAATTTAAGGTAAAAATGATATTATAAAAATATGAAAATACCTTTACACTTTTCCTACCCCTATTGGATGAGTCATGGCCGACCAAGACAATCCATGGGTCAACTTGGGGACCCCATGGAGCCACTTTGGTAGGAAAATGACATTAAAAACTTTTATTTAATGTTAAAATAAAAATGTCACAAACAAGAGTTGTTTTACTAAAACAATATTTAAATGGGGTTATACAAGTCATATTTTTCACTATAAATATTCATTATAAATCTAAAAAGATTTCCAACATCATGATATTTTTTTATATAATATTTAGACATTAAATAAATTAAATTATATATGACACCATGATGATGCAGCGATTACCTCATTAATTAACAATTTAAATAAAATGAAAAGATAATGTAAAATCTAAGACTTACACTTGTCAAAAACCTATTGGATGAGTATATTTAGAACCCTTGTCACCTTATCCCCGAAATATATAAGTTTGGGACCTTTATAATCCTAAAAATCATTTCATAATGAAGTAACATTTCAATCTTTCCAAGAGTGCCACTTCTCTCCTCTTATAAAACGCCCCCACCAGTACCACCTTACCCACACCTTCAAAGCCTTTTGGCTCAGCCAAACCCTTCCCAAATACTCTCCCAACTTCCCTCTCTTACTCCTAGAAGCCTCACGTTGGGCAGAATTCTTCCCAAGGAATCCTTTGGCTCAAATCAAAAGAGTTACCCGATTTTAAGGTAATGTCTTCGCTTAAGTTATTTTGTTTTATTTTGCTTATCCAACCCCCTAAAATATTTTAATTCATTTATTTTGTAACAACACCA
Source organism: Viscum album (assembly GCA_963277665.1). NCBI lineage: Eukaryota > Viridiplantae > Streptophyta > Magnoliopsida > Santalales > Viscaceae > Viscum > Viscum album. Next base: position 1,103,264,625 of record OY728157.1, read on the forward strand.
ATATCCTCAATATACTATGATGTTTTTATAAGAAGTATTCGAGCTAAACTTACACACACCTACATCTAATGGTTAAAGAACATACTGTTTCTGTGGATGGCGAATTTCTGCCTCACGAAACGATGATTGTTCAACACTCATATAACACCTTCAAAGGTGGCCATTAAGATGTCACTATATTTATAAATAATATATAATATTTTTATGTTTTACTTAAGGTTCTGTATTTTTCATTTATGGCATAACTTTATTGTTTCCATTATGGGTTAACGTGATATTTTCATTTTAGGAAGTGCGGACTACCGCCCCCTCAAAGTGATTTGAATCGTTAATGCCATATGTGGGATTTATAAAGGATGGAGTAAATGATATTATATATGATATTATACTGGAATTATAATATACCTTTATATCATTATGATTTCATTTAATACGAAATAGAAATGAAAGTAGCATTCATTCGTACGTACGGCTTACCGTCTCCATGAACGGTGCATTTCATTTCTTACCTCTAAACGTTATGGAATATTATAAATGCATGTATATACTGGATATATTTGAGATATATGATATCTATATCATGAATATAATGGATATTTCACCACATGAACAACTTGTAATCATAATAAGTTTACTTTACACTCAAGTACCAACGATCGACAAAACGACCGTTATTAACTTAAATAATTACATAATGTTCATAACATGGTAATAATTGATATAAAAGGAATAAAAAACATGAAAAAGGTTCTTAATCAATTATAAATTAACTCTAGTTTATTATTCAGGAGGTTAAAGAACAGTCGATTCAAGACAGGATGCAAGGTAAGGGAACTTCTTAACCCAATTTCTATTCTTTGGGTTAATCTCCTACTTTCAAATTATGTCATGATATTATTATGTCCTATCTTGTATATGTACTTTATTTATGTGTACTTATAGTGAATACACATAATAGATGTACTTTATTTAAAAAATTATCTTTGTAAGGGTCTTCGTCTCAATCTCCTTTCATTGAGGCATATTTTGTTTTATACACAACTTTCTTTTATACAGTGTATAAACCCCTTTGACTTTGACTTTTATTCAAAAAGGAATCTTTTTTTACAAAGCGTTTTACTAAACGAAAAAGGAATGTTTTTGTCTTACGTATGCAGCGACAACGACTTCTCCGCCATCGTGACCATTATTTGTGTTTCGGCTTCCTCTACTAGCCATAACTTTTTTTTAAATGAAAAATAAATCCAAAGTTTTAATTTTCTTTAATTTTGGTATTGAAAATGGTTTTGATAATTTTTTCATTATATCAATGTGTTATATTGATATCTTGTGATTGAAATGTGGAAATGTTATGTTTCTTTTATGCATGTTTTATGTGATACGATTATGTTATGGTTTATTATATGTTTAAACCTGTTCATATGAGGAATGCATTGGACTTAATAAGTGACGGGTGGAGCCCGCTATAGCTCCTCGATGCATCGGTAGGTCTCATGAGACAAACTAGTGTATTAGCACGAGGCCTTGACAAAATCTTATTTGTGGTCTTGGCACGAGGCCTTGGCTATGTGGTTTTGATAGTCTGGCATTATGCATTCCATCATTATGAAAGTGGTTAATGATATTTCATGTGATTATTTGACTAGTAGAATATCCATGTGATTAAGTAAATGGCATTATTTCATTTTACTTTTTCCATATTATGCTAAAGTTCGTGTTTAAAATGCTTTTGTTTTAGTTATACATTGCCTTAAATGTTAATGTTTATTTACAAAAGCTTCTTCAATATTGTTATCCTTACTGAGCATCTGGCCTCACCCCTTTCAATGTTTTAATATTTTCTAGTATGTGAAGAATTATTTTATGAATGACCTACAGGGATAGTCAGAAGAGGATATGAGTGTGGACTATAAAGACATTGTTATTAGTTTTTCGCTTTATAATGTTATGTAACATTTATGAATGTATCTAGTGTTTCCAAGGATACTAAACTAATCGGTCTTTCTAGAATTGATCTTTTGTGATCATGCCAATGTTACGAAGTAATGCACCGACCTTGGGTAACTGGGGTCGGGGCGTTACACTTTTTCTTTGAAAATAACTTTGAACACTTATAAAGGAATCTCGAAAACATTTTGAAAATATTTTTATTTGAAAATATCCTTGAAAAATTATAAAGTATTCTTTCAAAACCATTGTAAACACTTTTTAAAACATAAAATATTTAAAATATTTTTACTTGAAAATTATATAAAATGTTTATTTTTAAAAAATAAAAACATTTTTAGAAAACATGTGTTTTTTAATAGAACATATTTTTGACTGAAGATAGAAATAACAGTGGATTTTCCTAAAAACATTTTCTTAATTACATTAAGTATAAAATATTGGTAAAATGGTACCATTACTTGGATATAGCATGAATAACCCAATGAGGATAAAATTAATGAGAATTCTTGAGATATGTAGCATAATATTTGATCAATGGAAGCATAATCTGAAACATTCCTGATAAATGATGAGATTGTAGCAATAATATATTACCATTTCGGTAAATTTGAATCATAATAACCATGAAATAATAACATTAAATGAAGCTTAAAATATCATGGAAATAATTATATTCATGATATAACATTTCAAATAGGAATTATATACACCTCATAAAATAATATAGGTGCATAACATAACATGTGTCTCAAAAAAGGAAAATTGTGACAAAATTCCCTTTGTGCTTTGCTAATATTTTAACCATAACACCCCATAAAAGAGAAATTATAAAATGGATATGTAAATAAACATAAATATTAGTATAATAATCATAATATATATCCATGGTAACTATACACACCACATAAAAGAAATCGGTGGTGAACATGGTTTGTGTCTCAGGGAAAATAAAAATGAGATGGAAATCCCTTACTACTTGAGTAATTTTTGAGTTATCAGATCCATGAAAGAATAACATCAATTGAAACTTTTAATATCATTAAATAAATTAAATTGAAGATATAAAATTTTATGTTTCATTATATACACCACACATAATAAATGAGCGGTGAATATGGTATAAGTCTCATGGAAATAAATGTGAGACTGGAAATCCCCTTACATTAAGCCTTGACTCTCATTGTACTCATTAAAATATCATGTATAATAAATATAGGTTTATTATAAACATATCACATAACCATATTCATATATATAATACCATATATTATTTACTTATTAATTTATATTACCCATTTATTAATAATTCCAAGTTTAAGTTATGTTTCAGCTAAGAACCACTTTGATTTCTATAAATGTTTTGAATTGTTATTCTTGGAAATGTTACATAGATAATGATTTAATAATATCTAGAATTATAAACATGATATAAACATCATATATATTCATTATATATTTTTTTAGAGTAACCCATAAAATTTAGTGATAGAAAATGAAATATATAATTTATGGAGACAGTAGGTTGTACGTACGCATGAATGTTGTTTCCATTTTCATGTCATATTAAAAATAAAAAACAATAAATGATATATATATATATATTGTCATTAAAGTGTCATTTTTATGTAATGTATATCATACATTTCTGTTAAACTCATCCTTAATACATTTCATGTAAAGCGTGGATGAATCACATCGAATCGCGAGGCAGTAGTCTGTCGTAGACACGAACAATGTTATCATATTCTCACAAAGTGAAAATAATGAAGGTATATATTGTATAATAATTTAATAAGAATAAATAAATTATATATATTATATATATCATATATAAACTTCATTCCCACCATTATTACCAACCTTAATAGGTGGTAATGGAAGAATGAAGGACATCGGTTCACGAGGCAGTAGTCCTCCATACACACGAATGATGATTGTGTATTCCATTTGATGGAAGTGTGGGGATTTAGGTAATAGAATTATTCAAAATTAATCTTTGTATATTTATGATTCTTATTATATTATATAATAATTATATGAAAATAATTTAAGGTGCTTGAGGAAAAATAAAAAACGTTCATTGATGAACATTACCTCTTCTTTAGGTGTTTCCTTTTGGTTTTCACCAAAGGAATTCCTTTGTAGGATTTTTGACTAATTTAATCCTTCTAGGATGAGATTATAGAAGTTGGAAATTTATTTTGGTTGGGTTTCAGAAATCCAAATGGCTTTATAGGTGTGATTAAATGGGGAGAGTGAATGACCTTTTATAATGGAGGAGGAGTGGCATTATTGTTAATATTAAAAGGTAAACACTATTGGGAGGTCTCTCTTACATCATGTGCCTCCAATAATGAACCATGTTTTATAAATTATGTTATATACACGAAATATGTCCATAAAATGTTGTTTTTACATGTATCTAGGTCATTTTTTCCCTTAAGTTTAAAGTTTATTCCCTTGGTGAACTCATTTTCCCTTTAATCGTTGTAACTAATTCTAACTGTTTTCACTAAACATTTTGGAAAAAAAATTATGTTGACCTTATTAGATATTATTAATTTTGATGATTCTACATATCTAATCCATTTTCCAAATTTTTAATCACATAATTTTAAAAAAAAATTAAAACTAATCTCACAAATGGGACGAAACAATGGTTTTTTAAAGTGAAAATGTTCAAAAGTTTGAAATTTTTTATATATAATTTCAATGTGAAATTGATTTAAATTACATAAATTGGATTTATCTACATAAAATATAACTAATTATTTTTTAAACGAAATTTAAAATATACTTTAACTATATAAATTATTTAAATGAAAATTCGGTTTTCAATTAAAATTCAGAATTTTCATTATTCATCAAAAATGAAACTTCTCAGAAAAATAACAAAAGTCCACCCTAAGATAATTTTTACATTTATAAATCAAAAAATAAGTTTATTTTTTCAAATAAAATTTACAAAATTGTCAAAATTTAGTTTTAAAATAAGTGCATAATTAAAAGGTAGCAAAACTGTCTCTAGTGAAATACAAATTTTTTATGCATAAAATTGGATTTGTTCTCATATTATTCCTATAAAATATATTCGATGAATTTAAAAATATTTTATTTAATATATAATATATAAAGTTCCTTAAAAAAATTCACCAAAAGTGGTTTGTTTAATTAATTGAGAAAAAACGTTTTTGTACATTGAAAAAATGTTTTTTAGAAAAGTAATTTCTTTATTTTTAAATAGTTCTCACTTCAACTTATAATTAATTGGTCACCAATGAATTAATTTTATAAAAATTCATAAAAAAAATATTTTTCATAGTTTAGTTAATCCTTTTCATACCTTCTATTCTCACAACTAGTTTTGAATTGTAATAGTAGTATGTCATATTTGAGTTAAACTCAGTGTTGTGTGTAGAACAAGATAAACTAGGAATTGTCTGTAACAAAAGAAAAAATTAGTATTACATGTAATGAAAGATAAAAATAGTGTTTCCTGTATGTAATAATTATCTTAGCTGTTCATATAAATTAATCATAACTTGGTGTAGCATGTAATGTAAGACATCAAAAAAATTAATTTATTCGGGAAAAAAATCATAAAACTTTGTGTGTTATATCCATGATACAATGGAAAACCATATAGAATTTCCAAATTAATGATTTTATTCTTTTTCATCCATATTTAAAAGGAAATCATGGAACCAGAGCCGCTATCTCAACCAATTTCTTCTCAATCTGGTGTTACTTTCAAAATTATCCCTTCCTTGATATAGCCTTCAACTTTACACCATAAAACCTTCTTCATTATTTTTTTATTCATCTCATCCCATGGAATAGTATTTAGACCATGGTGTCTCCTTTTCATCCATCCTTAGGAAATAGGGTTCTACCAAGTAGTGACTTCACCTATGGTGAAACATTCCTACATCAATTCTTTGAGCCACAGAAGCTTTGGCACAAAGGTGAGGCCACAATGCAGCGACTCATATTTGGTTCGAGCTTTATGGGTCACTATGTCATATAGTCATGGATGTGGTGTAGTGACATTCAAGGTTCAATTGGATTCTAAGGCTTCATTTCATTGGCCATGGTGGCTCTACAGTGTCATTATAGTGGCATTAGTATGGAAGGTGTGTCCAAGAATGAATAAATGAGTGGACATTGAAACAATGCCGCTTTTGTAAGTATGAATAGTACCCAAGAGTGATCACCTATATAAGAACCATATTTTTTATATCATGTATTAATCCTTTAAATTTCAGTCTAATTATTTATTTTGGACCTAATTTCAATGCCTAATGAGGTCATGGGTGATTCAGAGGTTCTCTTGGCTTTTTCAGTGCCGAGAGCCCAAATTTTTGGGGAAAATAGATTGGTCGTAGGGTTAGAAGAAACCATGCGGAGAAGGACATATGGTTACCCATAATTGTGCAGGGTTCGACAGATTTGTAATCAGGGCACATAGTTTTCCCTAACTATTCCCCGTGGGCCACACTCCCATGTGAGTATCTCAAAAAAATGTAGCAAAGGTATTCAACATGGCTGGCGCATGGTCTCTTTAACCATGCAGCCTAACCATGCAGGTACCCTCCTTATGTTGTGATCCTTGCAATTTTGGCACACTGCTTGTATAACGATTCATCCAAATTTTGTGCCCCTGATTTCCATTATAAATTTTACCAAAACACCCATAATTAAATATAAACATACCCACTCCCTCCCTTTCTCATTCTAGTGGATAGGAGATCCCTCCTCCCTCAAGTTCAAGATCTAAAAGTTCTATCTTCATAGTTTTTTAACCCAACTCTATATCTAATGTCTGATCGAAGCATCGTTCATCTCATTTGATTACTCCAGTTAAACTCTATATTAATCTTGATTCTTTATTTGTTTATTTTATCCTAGATGGAATTATTTAGATGCAGGATCGTACACCCTATTTTTAGGGCATTGAACCATTATTTGTATTTCTTCTAATACAGTCCAAACTAAAGACCGATACTAGATGAGGAGAGTGTCATATCTTTGAGGTAAGTGCTTTATAACTCATCCCTCAAGTCTCATTGTTTTATAAACTTTCATCATTGTGCGGATGTCGATTTCCTTAGGCATCGCTCATTAAATTCACATACCTTGCTTATATTCATCATGATCATATTCTATAGACCTTTCTATATAGTATCATCACACCATTGGATTTTGATACCTCAATTATTTCCACCCCAAGTAGGGTGTTTCTTCAATTATGCCTTGGTATCCCATGTGGTTTTACCTTTGACACCGTTCAGGTGTGTGGATTGTCCCTATTAATGGTAAGCAATTTAAATTAAATGAAGTATGAATTGCTAATGGCTATCACCTTATAGTGCCAATTAACCCTTACAAGGTAAGTGTCTCAATTTAATAAATGAATCTCAATTGTAATTGGAAAGTATAATATAAAAAACACTAGGCTTAATGGAATTTAATTGAATAACATAGTTACCTGTCTATATCACACCTTTCCATGATTGATGAAAGGAAACATAATGAACCTAATCAATGATTAATTAATTAAATTACTAAAAGGTTGCATGTCCTAAGTAGACTTTTCACTTAGTATGAAAGATAATGTAATGAACCTATTCAATTATTAAAATGAATGAGTATTTCATGGACTTAATTAATTAATTAATTAATTATAAGGTGCCTATTGCATATAGACCTTTTCAAATTTATAGGAGTGGTTAGACTTGATCTAGACTTGGATTCTCAATGGAATTCATTGAGCACTCAAAGGACGCCATTCCAATTTAAGGAGCTAGATTCCAAGGGAGATACCCCCATTGGAACATGTTCCTTGTCTACTAGCAGATGCCCGACATGAAGTAGTAGTATCTGTTCACTATCTTTTAGATATTAGGATGCCTTGGATACACTTATTGGATCTAGTGTGAGGTATTTGGACACATGGACCCATGGATACATCTCATTGGTCCTAGTCATGCTTATCCCATTTTACCTTGGACGAGAACCTTAGACTTGGTTAGAAATATTTAAAGTGGAATGCCTTGGGAGATTCTCCTTAGATTACACTCAAACCCCTTACAGCTAGGCTTCATGTAATTACTAAGTTGGCTCAATACCTAAGGTCAAGGATTCCTTGGTTATTACATTGGATCCTCTTTAATATTATCATTATCAAGTATTTATTAGTTATTACCTTGGATCCTCTGTTATTATTATTAGTATTAAATGATTCCATGGTTATACCTTGGATCCTTTCACTTACTTATTATTAAACTAGAACATAATTAATTAAATGATTATATGTCCAAACACCAGTTGAGGTTAAAGAAGGTATCAATCAATTTTCATTACTGTACTATATTTACTTTTATTTATACCTACACACCATCAATTTATATTTCTCAAACTGGATGGTATAGTCGTCGTTGGTGGTGGCCTACTGAGATTTATCTCACACCCTATTGGGTCCACCGATGGTACCCGATTAGATTACATGTATGTAGGTAATGATAAGGGGAATATTCCTTATTTGGACACCTGATATTTCTTTCTTTATTAGGATGGAGCTTGGTATCAGATGACTAGGTCAGTGCTCGGGATGGTTGGATAGTTTTGGATTATTGTTTCTTCTTTTTCATAACATGTATATCATGCTGCAATGTATACATGTTTTACAGTTTTTTAAATACGTGAAATACATTATCATTAACTTTTTATATGATTTAGTTTCTATATTTGAGTATTATTATCTGTTTGTGGGTCTTTTATTCATTGTTACACTGGTTCATCTACAGCGGGTTAATAGTATTTCATGTCTAGTTTAAACTCATTGTTGTGTGTAACACAAGCTAGACTTGGAATTGTGTATAACACAAGACAAACTTAGTATTTTGTTTAATAAAAGATAAAATACATTTTTTTATAGTTAAATATTATATTTTTATTTTTTATAAATTAATCATAATATAGTTTATTGTTTAATGCAATCAATCAAATAATTTTAATTTATTAAAAAATAAAAATTCATAAAATATTAGGATGTTACATTCTACTCCCCTTAAAATAAATTTTTCTCCAAGATTCATATAGTATATAAATGTTCTTATAATTAAATGTTACTTTCATAGTAACCCATATCAAAAAAATTAATAATAAAAACTCCTTTAAAAAATGGAAGTTTAAAACAAAACGGTAACCCAAAGTAATTCATAACTAGGTTTCCACATAGAAGAACATAGGTGGAAAGTAAATATTTTTACATGAAAGAAAAGTGGAAACAATTATAAATTTATAAATGTCATTGATCACAAGAAAATGGTTGATCCAAAGAAATTTAACCATCACAAAACCAGAAACCAAAGAGGTGTGAAATTGGTCATTGATATACTCAAAAGTGATGATAATAGGATAATATTTTATCTTAAGATCATTTTCCTAAAATAAAAGAATGTTCTTGAGAAACAATAATTAATTTATTTAATTCCATTTCAAAATAACAACCTCACACTTGTGTTGTTCCTTGAATAATTTTCACTTTATCTCTTTCTCTAAGAAATTAAGTTGGATTTTTTATGCCTGAATCACTAATAAATCTTGAGATCCATTAGTGGAATGATAGGTCATTCCATCTGTCTTTAGTGAATATCACAGAAAAATGGTAACATCATCTTATCCAATATGAATAAATCCTCATGTGGTGAGTTAATACTTTAATATCTAAAACCCCATCCTATTTTTAACTTAAACATTTCCATAAATGGTTAACCATGTAACCCTACCAAAATATGAAAATACAAAACTTTAGAAATAAGTTCACTAAATTTTTCAATATCAGATTAACATTGATCCCCCATATATCATAAAGTATCTCTTGGATATCATATACCAAACATGTGAATACCTTTATCATGTATTCTTTTGAAACATGATAAAAACCATAATTACCATAAATTCTTATTAGAAATATACGTGCTTCTAAAAGATAATTCACCCTTTATTCCTTAAATAGGATATTATCTTATAAAAACTTTTCTATTGTATACTTGGGATCATCGTTTCACTAGTAGAATATCAATGTGATTTCATTATTCCAAAATACATGTAGAGAGATATAATAAATTCTTATAATTGTATCAAGTTCTTCTACATGATGAACAAAAATATTTTTATGGACCTTATTTTTAATAACTCCCACATAAAATTCCCCACTATAGAGTTCCCAAATTATCATGATTCACTTCATTCGTTGTGATTTCATAAGATTTCCATTTTTAATTTCTCTTAAAAGTTTGTTGGAATTGATCACCATTATTAACCCTTAGATTTGGTCACTTTTTAGCATAATTACCAAACTTCTTTCAATTGAAATACTGAAGTGTATGAGGTGAATTAGAGGGGATTTATCATTATTCACATGATTAGATAACTTTTTCCAATCACATTAGCATTAAATTGCTCGATTACCTTCCTTTATACACTTAAAACATTTACTAGTATCATTGTGACAATTACCTCCATGTTTCTTCCCACACTTTGAGCATAAAAGAGAGCTCATATTGGTTACTCCATGGTAATTAGATTTTATTTTGAATTCCATTTTTCTCTTCTTATCAAAACCATGAGATTGATACATAACACCAACCTCCATTTCCACCTTAATAAAACATAAAAAAAATCTATTCATAGAATCCATAGTCCCTTATTGATAACTCCATTAGGATATTTGGTTTTAATCCATTGAAGAATAAATCAGCTTTACTTTCAGGCTGAATGATAATACCCAAAGATTACCTCATAATTCTTGTAAAATTTGATTCATAAGCCCCAAAAGATTCATCATCCTTCTATTTAAGCTCTAGAAATTCCTTATCTATCTTTTTTCATTTAATAAGAGGGAAGTTCTTATAGAGAGATATCCCCTTAAACACTTCCCTTTACATGGATTCAATTTATTTTTGTTTCTTTGTGTTATTAATAAGGTTCCACCACTAATCCGCTTCTCCTTCACAATGATAAAAAGAAAAAATGACTTATTGATGCTCTGAACATAAAATAACAAAAAAAATCAGTTATATTGATCCATTACTCTAAAATTAGTGGATTTATGGAACCACTAAAATAAGGTGGACATTTCCTTAGGAAGTAATCAACTTAATTGTGTTCCCACCTTTTCTTGTTTAGAATTTCAACAAGATTAAAATATTGGGAATGTTGTGTGAGAATAGAAATAGTGTTCTCCATTCCATATCCCATAATGTTCAGTTTCTTAGGAGGATAATAATTTCATGGTCTATTACATTCAGTATTAACATCATTTCTTCATTTTCCATACATTAACTAAAAACAAAATTCATATCATTAGAAACATTAATCATAGTGGAAAACCACATAATCATGAAAAATAACTTATATAGTTTCTAAATAAGGACACCTTATCTTTAATATATAAAACCTTAGTCATAATATAGGTCATTCGAAGTCATCATGTATTTAAATCCTTTGTAATGGTTCATAAATAGTTTTTTGAATTTTCCAATCATATCCCTCTGGAGTGTCAAACTAGGTTTGCATAAAGTCTCAATGTCATGCACAAGTTCCCAATATATTCCATCTAAATATAGTTTTTTGGTGGTGTTAAACCTATGTAAATCTATGACAAATCCACATCCACTTGTAGTATCTATAAAGGGATGAAATTTGGTAGAAACCACTCTCCCAATCCTTTACAAAAATTCCAAGACATTTTCCTAAACTTTTACTCATACTTAGACTGATCCTTAGAGATATCCATAGACATATCCTTAAAAGTATCCCTAGGGATATCACTAATGTTTTCTCATACAAGTTTGTAAATTTTGACAATATCTTTCCGTTAATACTAAATATAGAAACCTAGTCTTCTCAAACATGGATAATACATCATTTTTTTTGAATTTTCACTACATTATGCCAACATATTCCCAATAGCCATAATAGTTTTGTGTATTTGGAAACTTGGAACACAATATATTAACTTGGAGAAACATATTCAAATTTTAACCCAAATATATTCATATTTAGTACTCCTAATTAAAAACTTTCTTCATAACCTCAGGAAAGGAAACAGAAGAAAGGGTGAGCACAGATGCTCATAAAGGTTAAATAAAGAATATACATAATCATAGCACTAATATAAGGGTATGAGAACATGATCATAACATTTTAAGATCATAATCTTCATATCAAATATCATAATCACGATTCGTGTAATAAGGATTAGTAATTCATAAGACATGAATCATAAGGAAATCAAAGATTATGATTCATGAGGACATAACATTGGCCTAAGACATAGACTTTTAACATACACCTAATAATATAAAATCTTATGTCAAGGATAGCAACCAAGATATTCATAACTTGTTAGGCTTGGACTGATCCACTTTTTTTTAGGATTGGGATAACAACCTGTATACCCTCTTGTTTTCAAGCTTGGGCTAACAACCCACATACCCTTTTGTTTTTAGGCTTGGACTAATAACCTGTGTACCCTTTTATTTTCAGGCTTGGTCTAACAACATGTGTACCCTCTTGTTTTAAGGCTTAGTATAACAGACCATGTACCCTATTATTTTTATTCTTGGAAAAAACATGTGTGCCATTTTTTTGGTCTTGGGATAATAACACATGTAACCTCAGATATCATATAAAATTTATCATTATCAAATGATGTATAAGGTGATATAGGTCTCACCCATCACATAATGAAATCATACATAATTCTTCCACAAGATCATATAAAATCATTGTATCATAAACCATGAAATGAAATGGGTGTCATAAAAATTTCATCGTATATTAACATATGGAAAAGAGATAGGTTTATCATTTCATCATAGAATAACCTACGAAGAGAAGAGAGTTCAAATCATATAACTTATAGAACAGAAAAGGTTTCATAAATATCATTCCATAAAACATAAACCATTCAAATTGAGAGTATGATTGGTACCCTTGGATCATATCCCCAGTAAGGTATGAGTAACATTATCGTATGCCATCTTAGATGGAAAATAATTTTTGAAAGATTATTTAAAAACATTATTAATTAAAATAACATTTCCAATTAGAAAAACACTTTTTAAAACATAAAACATTTTGAAACCCTTTTTCTTTGAAAATAACTTTGAACACTTATAAAAGAATCTCGAAAACATTTTGAAAATATTTTTATTTGAAAATATCCTTGAAAACTTATAAAACATTCTTTGAAAACCATTGTAAACACTTTTTAAAACATAAAATATTTAAAATATTTTTACTTGAAAATTATATTAAATGTTTATTTTAAAAAAATAAAAACATTTTTAAAAAAATTGGTTTTTGAATAGAACATTTTTTTTACTGAAGATAGAAATAACAGTGGATTTTCCTAAAAACATTTTCTTAATTACATTAAGTATAAAATATTGGAAAAATGGTACCATTACTTGGATATAGCATGAATAACCCAATGAGGATAAATGTAATGAGAAATCTTGAGATATGTAGCATAATATTTGATCAATGGAAGCATAATCTGAAACATTCCTGATAAATGATGAGATTGTAGCAAGAATATCTTACCATTTTGGTAAATTTGAATCATAATAACCATGAAATAATAAAATTAAATGAAGCTTAAAATATCATGGAAATAATTATATTCATGATATAACATTTCAAACATGAATTATATACACCTCATAAAATAATATTGGTGCATAACATAACATGTGTCTCAAAAAAGGCAAATTGTGACAAAATTCCCTTTGTGCTTTGCTAATATTTTAACCATAAAACACCATAAAAGATAAATTATAAAATGGATATGTAAATAAACATAAATATTAGTACAATAATCATAATATATATCCATGGTAATTATACACACCACATAAAATAAATAGGTAATGAACTTGGTTTGTGTCTCAGGGAAAATAAAAATGAGATGGAAATCCCTTACTACTTGAGTAATTTTTGAGTTATCAGATCCATGAAAGAATAACATCAATTGAAACTTTTAATATCATTAAATAAATTAAATTCAAGATATAAAATTTTATGTTGCATTATATACACCACACAAAATAAATGAGCTGTGAATATGGTATAAGTCTCATGGAAATAAAAGTGAGACTGGAAATCCCCTTATCTTAAGCCTTGACTCTCATCGTACTCATTAAAATATCATGTATAATAAATATAGGTTTATTATAAATATATCACATAACCATATTCATATATATAATACCATATATTATTTACTTATTAATTTATATTACCCATTTATTAATAATTCCAAGTTTAAGTTATGTTTCAGCTAAGAACCGCTTTGTTTTCTATAAATGGTTTGAATTGTTATTCTTGGAAATATTACATAGATCATGATTTAATAATATCTAGAATTATAAAAATCATATAAACATCATATATATTCATTATATATTTATTTATAGTAACCCATAAAATTTAGTGATAGAAAATGAAATACATAATTTATGGAGATAGTAGGTTGTACGTACGCATGAATGTTGTTTCCATTTTCATGTCATATTAAAAATAAAAGACAATAAATGATATATATATATATATATATTATCATTAAAGTTTTATTTTTATGTAATGTATATCATACATTTCTGTTAAACTCGCCCTCAATAAATTTCATGTAAAGCGTGGATGAATCACATCGCGTCGTGAGGCAGTAGTCCGCCGTAGACACGAACAATGTTATCATATTCTCACAAAGTGAAAATAATTAAGGTATCTATTGTATAATAATTTAATAAGAATAAATATATTATATAAATTATATATCTCATATATAAACTTCATTCCCATCATTATTACCAACCTTAATAGGTGGTAATAGAAGAATGAAGGACATCGGTTCACGAGGCAGTAGTCCTCCATACACACGAATGATGATTGTGTATCCCATTTGATAGAAGTGTGTGGTTTTAGGTAATAGAATTATTCAAAATTAATATTTGTATATTTATGATACTTATTATATTATATGATAATTATATGAAAATAATTTAAGGTGCTTGAGGAAAAAATAAAAAAATGTTCATTGATGAACATTACCTCTTCTTTAGGTATTTCCTTTTGGTTTTCACCAAAGGAATTCCTCTATAGGATTTTTGACTAATTTAACCCTTCTAGGATGAGATTATAGAAGTTGGAAAGTTATTTTGGTAGGTTTTCATCAATCCAAATGGCTTTATAGGTGTGATTAAATGGGGAGAGTGAATGGCCTTTTATAATAGAGGAGGAGTGGCATTATTGTTAATATTAAAATGTAAACACTATTGGGAGGTCTCTCTTACATCATGTGCCTCCAATAAGGAACCATTTTTTATAAATTATGGTATATAGACGAAATATGTCCATAAAATGTTGTTTTTACATGTATCTAGGTCATTTTTTCCCTTAAGTTTAAAGTTTATTCCCTTGGTAAACTCATTTTCCCCTTAATCATTGTAACTAATTTTAACTGTTTTCACTAATCATTTTGGAAAAAAAATTATGTTGACCTTATTATATATTATTAATTATGATTATTCTACATATGGAATCCATTTTCCAAATTTTTAATCACATAATTTTAAAAAAATAGTTTAAAACTAATCTCACAGATGGGACGAAACAACGGTTTTTTAAAGTGAAAATGTTTAAAAGTTTGAAATTTTTTATATATAATTTCAATTTGAAATTGATTTAAATTACATAAATTGGATTTATCTACATAAAATATAACTAATTATTCTTTAAACAAGATTTAAAATATACTTTAACTAAATAAATTATTTAAATGAAAAGTCAGTTTTCAATTAAAATTCAGAATTTTCATTATTCATCAAAAATGAAACTTCTCAGAAAAACAAAAAAAGTTCACCCTAAGATAATTTTTACATTTACAAATCAAAAAATAAGTTTATTTTTTGAAATAAAATTTACAAAATTGTCAAAATTTAGTTTTAAAATAAGTGCATAATTAAAAGGTAGCAAAAATGTCTCTAGAAAAATACAAATTTTTTATGTGTAAAATTGGATTTGTTCTCATATTATGCCTATAAAATATAGGTTGATGATGGAATCTTAAATAGCTAGTTTTTACTCATGTCATCTATGTGACTCTGGTTACATGAGCTAATCTTTGGATGCAATTGAGTGACTTCTAGTTTCAATTCATTGGGTGTATGGGACCTCATGGATTGGGATTGGAAATTAACTAAGTTCATCTATCATATATTTCCCATTACATTCTAAGACCAAATGTAGACTGGGTTAAATAGAAATTAAATGGGTGTCGATTTTATTGATAAGGTGTACGGGCCCTTATTTACTAGGAATGGAGATCCATTTTTAGATCAAACTTTGATATATGTCTAAAATAAAATGAAAATTTTAAGTGTAAATATTGACTATGAAATGAAATGGTTTCCATTAACTTAATATGAAAATTGTGATTAACCCTTCACCTAATGGAACCCTTGTAAATTAAACTTAAACACTTACCAATACCCTAGCCTTTTAAGTGGGTAGTTGGGGATAGTATCTTGTGTAGCGAGCCATTATTATTACATTCTACTTCCGATAGTGTATCTATTTGTTATCAATCTTGATCTGAGGCATTTAATTGGAATTTTTAGAGTTATGGAACCATGAAATACTTGTGTTATGCACCAAGAGGGTGGAGACGACCATACCCTAGAGGTGGTGGGCCCTAATCCACCAGTGATTCCTCTTTTAGTGCCACATGAGGCACCTCCTACTATACCAAATCGAAGCACTGGTGCTCAATTTTGAGAGGTTTTTCTTTGTATGATGCATTCCATGAAAGGTTCTCTATGAACTGAACCTACAATGGCTAATCTAACTCATGAGTTCCAGTAGCAGTATCCTCCCACATTTTTAAGGGATAGTGATCCATAATCTATTTAGTCTTGGTTGGAGGACACTCTATATATATTTTAACATCTAAAGATTCCTCTAGATTGGATGGTCAATATTTCTACCTATATGCTTTGTGATTCGTCTAAGAATTGGTGGGATGTGATTACCCAGGCTAGTCATCATCAGGGCATGGTCCGAGTAGATTTTCAGACTAACTTCTATGATTTCTTTTTTCCTCAAATTCTAAGAGCTAACCTAGCTAGAGAGTTCATTCATCTAGAGTAGTGATTTATGTCATTCATGGATTATTCATATCATTTTACTAAGTTACATCTCTTTTCACTGATTCTATCTGATAATGCGATATCACGTGCTAGATGCTTTGAGGATGGGCTTAGATATACCATTCATGCTCAGGTGAAAGTCTTCCACCTACCTAATTTTTTTTAATATTTTCAATCTGAATCTTATCACAGAATGTAATCTGAGAGAAGGTGATAGTCATGGGTAAATAAGTTCAATGCGGAGAAATAGAAGTAGTTATCTTGGTAGTATGAAGCGTAGCCTTTAGGTTTCTCGAGAGAGTAGTGGAGGTTAGTGTTACCACACTAGAATATCTATTATATGTCATCAGTGTGGATGGAAGGGAAATATGAAGCCTCAGTGTGATAGAGACCTAATGGAGCACCATACTTTTTCTTGTATGGTGAATATTTATATATTCTTTCAAATATTTCCATCTTCTATGAGGGGAAGAGGATCTTCACTAGATCCTTCTTCAAGGGTAGGGCCTTTTACATTGTGCGAGGTAGGGAGTTGGATTTGAATCAGTAGGACCGGATGAGGAGGAGGTTAGGGTAATGGCATTCAAAATTTTGTTTATCAGTGTCAGCAAAGCAGACCTTCTCAGCATAGTCTAGCTATAGCACATGGTCATGGATTAGGTCAGTTTCATGCATTAAAGTCGATACTCGAGGATCAGAGTTCTTGGAAATTTGTAGTATGAGGTACTATTCTAGTAGCCTCTACTATTTTATCAACATTATTCTAAATAGGTGCTTCACACTCCTTTATCTCTTTATTGAACATGGAAATTATCGGTCTCAAAATTCAATATTACTGTGGTGTGATGACACTGGATACACCACTGGGATTGTAATTAGAGGAAATACACTAATGTAGGGACTTCACCCTTGAGTTAGGCATTTATCCATTATTATGTGACCTCTTTATCCTTTAGGTGATGGGATTCAATTCTATTCTCAATATGGACTGGTCGGTTCCATATCACACATATGTGGACTGCTATCACCTAGGGTGTCTTTTACATCACTAAAGGACAGTAGTTATCTCCACAAGGGTGAGTGCGATGTACATTCTGGTAGATCTAGGTTAGAGTATAATGGACTAGGTGGACTAACCACCCAAATTTGTTGTCTTTTCATGAAGGATCAAGGAATACATATGGAAATTTTTCCTGTGGTGGTAGATTGTTTTAGGGATGTCTTTCCCGATGATTTTTTTTTGGCTTACCTCCTGAGATAGAGGTGGATTTTATTATTGAGACTGTTCTAGGATCATCTCTAATGTTCATACCTCCATATTGGATGGAACCTACTATGATCCAAGAGCTCAATAGATAGTTGGAAGATATATATTCAAATGGATTTATCCAACCCAACACTTCTTCTTGGGTTTCACCCGTGCTTTTCACCAAGAAGGTAGATGGGGCCCTTCATTTAGGCATAGAATTCTGATGGTCAAACAAGCTTATGGTTAAGAACCGGTATCCACTACCTAAGATAAATGGTCTCTTTAACCAGCTTTGATGGTCTAGGGTATTATCAAAGATCATCCTGAGATCGGGCTATCATCACTTACAAGTCAGACCATCGGACATGCCTTGTACATATTTTCATAGTAGGTATGGTCTGTATGAGTATCTTGTAATGTCATTAAGTCTTAATAATTTTCCCAAAATTTTCATGGCTTTAATGAATAGTTTTTTCAACCCCACCCGAACTCTCTCTCCATGGTCTTTGTGGATTACATATTGGTGTATTATCATGCCCATATTGACCATGCTCAATATCTTGAGATCATTCTAAATACATTTTGAGAGAATCATATTTATTCCAATACTGATAAGTGCCACTTATGGATTGAAAAAGTTCACTTATTAGGTCATATTATCTTGTAATCATGAGCATCTATTGAACCATAGAAGGTGAGTGTTGAGATTTCCTAGGAGAATCCCAAAAATGTGTTTGATATATAGAGTTTATTGAGGCTGGATGGAAATTACTGGAAGTTTTATAGGACTTATATCATATATATTCAACTCTTACTTATCTTATGAATAAGGGAATCAAGTTCCTATGGTCATAGGAGTGTGAGAAAGCCTTTTAGGAGAATAAAAGGAGGGCTTGTTTTGACACCTATTCTGCTTCTTCTAGTGCTTGGAAGAAGCTATATAGTATTCTATGATGCATCGGGCATCAGCCTGGGAGAAGTGATGATGTTGGATGAAAAAATAATTTCATACAGATCATGGATCTCAGTATTTGAGGCCCCATGAGAGTAATTTTCGAATTCATGACCTCAAGCTAAGACAGTATCTGATGAGAGAGCACTTTTTGGTGTGTACGGACCACTATATCCTCAAATATATCTTTAAACAACATGAATTGAATCTTAGAAAGAGAATATGCATCAAATACCTCATGTACTTTGATTCTGAGCATGCCTATACACCTGGAAAGGGAAATGAGGTAGCGGATCCACTGAGTCAAAAAACTCAGGCATATGACATGTAGGAAGCTAGTGATGAATAGAAATTGATGGCCCTATTTTTTGAGCTACGTCTGGATTTTCATGATATTCCTGAGAAATCTTATCTCTCATCCTTGAAAGGTGCCTCTCACTCCTATATAGGGTAAAGGGAAGGAATTTTTTAAATCATGAAGGCTTGGTTATTCAAGAGAATATTGCTTGTGAGGACCCATATCTGGAATTTTTTATGGATAGAGACGACATCCTATGTATACATGGATGTTTATGGGTTCCTACAAATATGATATAGGAACTGATTTGAGATTACCATGCTTCTCAGTGGGTATCTCATCTAGGCATCTCCAAGATGTATTGCGTTATACAACTCCATTATTAGTGTTATGGGATGAAATGTCAAATAGTTGGTTTTATAACTAGGTGTTCCACTACTCAGTAGGTGAAGGTGGATAACTAGTAACATATAAGATTTATACATCTAATTATAGTCCTATAATGGAAATGGGAATATATTTCCATGGATGTTGTACTTAACTTACCTTGTTCTCCTCGAGGTATCAACATAGTTTGGGTAGTCTTAGATCGACTGACTAAATTAGCCCACTTCCTTCCTATTCGAGAGACTTTCTTAGTCGATGTGTTAGAAAGACAATATATTATTGAGATCATACAGCTACATGGGGTCCCTTATACTATCATTTCAGATAGGGGTTATCATTTTACATTAAGGTTCTGGTAGGGGTTATAGAAATCTATGAGTACACAGGTGCCTCTAAGAACATATTTTCACCCTCAGACCGATAGCCAGTTGGAAAGGAAGATATAGGTTTTAGAGGAAATCTTCCACGCATGTTTCATTGATTTTATTGGTTCTTGTGAGAACCATATCCATCTTATTTAGTTTAACTACAATAATAGCTATCAAGTGACGATTTAGATGGCTCCTATTAAATCCCTATATAGTAGTTCAAGTTGTTCAACCATGTGATTGTTAGAGGTAAGTGAGGAAGTACTACTGGGTAGTCATCTCATTTAGGAGTCTTCATAGCAGGTTTAGTAGATTAGGAAGAATATTTCTACTGCTCAGTCTAGATATAAGTCCTATATTTATCGCCAGCAATGACCTTTGGAATTTGAGTTTGAGGATCATGTTTTTTCTGTGGGTATCACCCAGGCTTGGGCATAAACAAATATAGAGGCATAGGAAGCAGTTTCCATTCTTTGATGGACCTTTTAAGATCTTGCAAAGAGTCAGTATTGTAGCTTATAGGTTTCTATTGACTCATAGGTACCATTATATTCACAATGTCTTCCATGTTTCGTAGCTTCATCGTCATCATACAGACTTCTCTCAAACTTTTAATCTCGAGGAGGTAGAGTTAGATGATGATACATTATTTGAATAGTATCTTATACACATTATGTACCAAAAAATTAAGTCTCTCCAAGGATAGTCTAAACCCTTAGTATGGGTGCTATGGAATCATAGTTAGGTACATAATGATACTTGGGAGCGGGAGGGAGACATATGTTCTTAGTGGTCAGAGTTATTCTTATATGAAGTTTTTCCACCCTTGGAAGGTGAAATCGAGGATGAGTTTATTTAAGGGGTAAGACTGTAAGAAACTAGATTTTTTATCCTAGGTATAGAACCTTTAAATTTCAATATAATTATTTATTTTGGACCTAATGTGGGTGCCTAATGAGGTCATGGGTGTTTTGGGGGTGTCTGGGGCTTGTTCAAATCTTAGAGCCCAAATTTTTAGGAGAAAACTGGAAAAATAGTTATGAGAAACCATGTAGGATAGGTCGTGTAGTTACCGCTAGCCTTGCAGGGATGGACAGAGGACCAATCAGGGCACATGGTTTTCCCTAACCATGTTCCTAGGGCTGCACACCCATGCAAGTATCTAAAAAAATGTATCATAGGTATTTGGTGTGGTTGGATCATAGTTTGTTTAACCAAGTATCCTAACTATGTGGGTACCCTCATTAAGAAGTGATCCATGTGTGGTTGGTGCATAGTTTTTCCAACAATGCAAAAAAACAATGCATCCCTATTTTCCTTGGGTAAAATTACAAAAATGACCTTAATGAAATACAAACATACGCTCTTCCTCCCTTTCTCATTACATTGGACAAGAGATCCCTCCTCCCTAACTATAGAGCTCCCAAAGTGCCCTCTTCATAGTTTTTCATCCTGCTTCTTTGTCTGGTCTCTAATCGAAACATTGTTCATCGCTTTGGATTCCTTTAGGTAAGTTCTACAGTAATCTTGAGCCACTCTTCATTTCTATTCTCCTCGATGGAGTTATTTATATGAAGGGTAATATGACCAATTTTCAAGTAATTGATCCTTTCTCTGTATTTCTTCTGATCCAATAAAAATTAAAGGATGATACTAGATGAAGAGAGTTTTATAGCTTCAAGGTTGGTGTTCTATGACTCATCCCTCAAGTATCCATATTTTATAAACTACCATCATTGTGTGCATGCCAATTTCATCAGGCATTGCTTATTAAATTCATATGAATTACTTATATTCATCGTGCTCATATTCTAGATCCCTTTCTATATAGTATCATCATGACATTGTAGGTTGATACCTCAATGCTTTCTACCCCATGTAGGGTGTTTCTTAAATTATGCCTTGGTAGCCCATTTGGGGTTACCTTTGACACTGTTTGAGTGTGTGGATTGACCCTACTAAAGGTAATCCATCTTAAATTAAATGAAGTATGAATATTTAATGGCTATCACCATATATTACCACTTGACCCTTTTAAGTTAAGTGTCTCAATATAATAAATGAATATCAATTATAATTAGAAATCATAATATAAGTAATAATTTTCCTAATTGAATGAAATTGAATAACTTGGTTTTATGTTCATATCACACCTTATCATTCTTAATAGAAGGCAGCAAAATAAACCTTATAAATGATTAAGTAACTAAATTACTAAATGGTTTCATGTTCTAACAACACTTTTCACTTAGTATGAAAGCCAATGGAATGAACCTATTGAATTATTAAGAGTCATGGGTATTACATGTCCTTAATCAATTAATGAAAAACATATAAGGTTCCTATTTCATATGTACCTTTTCATATTTATATGAGTTGTTAGACTTGAGTCATCCTTGGATCCCTGAGAGAATGCCTTGAGAACTCAGATAATTACATTCTGATTTAAGGATCCAATTTCCAAGGTAGATACCACCTTAGAACATAGTTATTGTGTATTAGCTGATTCCAGGAATAACATCATAGGATCCCTTCATTATATTACAAATATTAGGATTTCTTAGATCTAGTGTGATGTCTTTAGACATGTGGCACCATGGATACACCCCATTTGGCTCAGTAATGCTTAGCCAATTATACCTTGGATGAGATCCTTGGACTGGGTTAGAACTATTTATAGTGGAATATCTTGGGTGATGCCCCTTGGATTACACTCAGACCCCATATAGCCAAGCTTCATGTTATTACTGAGTTGGATCGACCCCAATGTTCAAGGATGTACCTTAGATCCCCTTTACTATTATCATCATCAAGGATTCTGTGGTTATTACCTTGTATACCCTATTATTATTATTATTACATGATTCCATGGCCATACCTTAGATCCTTTCACTTATTATTAAACTCGAACATAATTAGTTAAATTACTACATGTTTAGACACCAACTGAGGATAAAGAAGGTATCGAGGTATTTACATTACTGTACATTCTTTACTTTTATATATACCTACACACTGTCAGTTTATATTTCTCTGGTTTAATGGTATAGATGTCATTGGTGGTGGCCTACTAAGATTTATCTCACACCCTATCCGGGTCACTAATGGTACCCAGGTAGATTACATGTATAAAAGTGTTGATAAGGGGAAGTGTACCACTTTGTATACCTGGTCTTGGTTTCTTGATTAGGATGGAGCTTGGTAGTAGATGATTGGGCCACTGCTCGGGATGCTTGGATAGTTTTGGATTCGTTTTGTTTCTATTGAATAGAATGTATTTTATATGTCCATGTATACCAATTTTCTAGTTTTTTAAATACATGACAAAAAATTTCAATAGCTTTTGTGAATGATTCGGTTTCTAGCTTGGAGTATTATTATTTTTTTATTGATTTTCTATTCATTACTGCATTTTTTCCACTATGGTGGGTTATTGGTCCAGTTGTCATAGTGTCTATTTTTTTATGCCATAGGTTTATATATTCTTCCAATATTTACATGTTATTATATATCAGTTGTGCTAAAATCGGGTAATGAGGGAATAGACTCCCCACAAACACACCCTAGGCCCTGCTGCTAGTCTGCAGCTCTGGCGTACAAGTAGGTGTGCTTGAGGCAATGTGTCCAACCGTGTTCGGGGAACCTATGAGTGGAACCCATTTTAGGGAGTCACAACCTCCCACATTGAAATTATTAGATGGAGTCAATTATTTAAATGATAGCATTAAATTTTCCCATCATTAAGTTGGATGGGTATCGGAGGATTCCTGATGCCTCCGTGCATCATCCCACGCCTATGAAGATATCCTCTTATCATCATTCAGACTATCCTCTTATGTACTAGTGTGGCAGGATCATGTGTGCGCGATGAATGACCTATGTCTATCCTACATCATATATATGGAATTCCCTCCTAGATTCTTGGTCATCAAACCCTATGGACAGCTATGTGGCTTGAAACTAGTTGAGGTCCAACCTAGGTACTGGCCCATTTTTTACCTAAAATCCATAAAAATACTTAGAAAATTTTCATATGACCAAAGCATGTATTTTAAAACGTTTTATTTAATTTTTAAAAAAATTATTATAAAATATAAATCACATAAAAATGACTATTGAGAACTAATAAATGGGTAAAAAAATTAAAAAATAACATTTATTAGATAAAATTTGAAAAAATATGCATAAAAATTAACTCATAAAATCCCCCACACATAAACAAATACTATCCTCAAGAATGTTTCACTAATAAAATGTAAAATATTCCCCCATGCTTTCAATATTTATAATTCACAATTATTGAAACTAAAAAAATTCAATGGTGGAGAAATAATTCCCAAGTTTCACAAAAGAAAAATGATTCCAACTCCTCACTAGACACAACATATTTGATTTTTCCCCAGAAATATAATATAACTTCGCATTTCTTTTATTCAATTATTTTATTTTATCATTATTAACATACCAATGATGATATAGCTGACCATTATTTTTCTTCTCTTATCACTCATGGAAAAATAAATATTGAGTTTTACTCATAACTTGAGAACATGTACTAAAATTTTGAATGGACCTAAATTCTCCACATTATAAAGACAAAAATCACAAAAAAATACAAGGGATTAAAAATTATTATCATATGAATCTACGGTTAAAGGATGGTAGGTAATTTATGAAAAATAATTAAAGTTTAAAGATGATGTTTATCTCTAGGTATATTTCATGATTATAAAATTAATTCCAATGACACTCTCCTCTCCAAAAATGACAACACCCAATTCCCCAATCTCAATGTTTGGCTATTAATAGTGAAAGTATAATGAATGAGTTACCCCTCTAGATTTGTTTCCCTACTTTTTCAATTTTTTTTAAATTTATCTAGGACTGGTTTCACATTCACCATCTAGTCCCAAATGATGAAAATCATTGTTCAAGTGATGGTTATTTTTTACCCTCCATAACAAAACCCAATTTTTTTATTTTTATTTTTTATAGTGTTAGAAATAAATGAAATGAATGTTAACATGACCTGTAAAACCCTTGGTTTCAGCTACATGAACCTTTATTTATGTATTTTGAGTCTAAATAATGATTGGGTTAAGTTTTAGAAGGTTATAAGGGGTTTTGGAGGCATTTCTAGAGGTTCATGGTTTGTAGAAACCATAAAACATCTCCAAGATACCACATAAGGGAAGATATTGGGCACTGGGTAGGAACATAGTTGGTGCACAGTTTTCCTAATCCATTATAATGCTCAGGATAAATTGTGATTCTTGAAACAAAGGCGAAAACATGGTTAGTGCACAATTTTTCTAACTATGCGAGCCAACCATGGAGGTGTGGCCTTAAGACAGTACCACCATATGGTTGGCGCATTGCTTGCCAAGCTATATAGCCTAACCATGTGGTGTATAGTTTTCCATCCTTAAAAAGTGGATCTAATATTAATTAACCCCTTAATCCATCATTTTTCACCAATCCCCCCATAACTTGAATTCCTTTTTCTCCCAAGGCGTGAGAGAAGATTACCTTCTATGAAAGTGTGATCCTTAAGTGAATTAAAGTGTGTTAGAGGCCTAGATTCATTGATAAGTTCCTATTCTTATTTTTTATTCTTAGATACAAGGTTCTTCTCTCTCTCAAAACCATGTATCTAGTCAATTATGGATATATCTATGTGTTATGAATGATTTTATGATAAAATATTATTGGATATAGTGAAGTGAACATGATTTGTAATCAGATCTTGAAGTTTTTTTGGTTTTTTCTTCATTTTAACCGATATTTTAGAGGTAGGTAGCCTCTATCACAAATCCACATGATTTAGAACTTTAAGTGTTAACTTTAATTAAATTATTGTCTTGATATAGTTCTGAAATCATAGTTTGATTCTTCATGGAAATATTTTTTTTGAATTGTCTTATAAATTAAGGAATGTTTATTGGTTATTGGAAAAACCTTTTTTATAATTTTAAATTTTTTATTTTAAAATTATGGTTTTATTTTATTAATATAAATTATTTTTTCAAATGTTTTAAAAATAAAGGATTTTTTTTATTGAAATTAATTTTCATGATGTTGGCATATATAGTTTGGAATGATTTTAATGGGATGGATAATGGTAGTGGAGTTCCTCCATCAGATGGGACAAAGTATGGATGTGAAGTTCCATCATCAATAGGGATGCCAATATTGAGTGTGTGTGTGTGTGTGGTTGTATGTGCGGACAAAGAAAATAATATGTCAAATCAAATGAGAAATATTTTAATGTAATTTTTTATTCTTTCCTAGGAAAACAGGTTTATGGATTTTATATGAATTTTTTTTAATGCTTGAAAATATTTTATAAAATGTTCTAATGGGTTTTTTCCTAATGGAGGGAGTTGGGATGTCATTGGGAAAATCCTAGTAAGTTTAGACTCTCCCCCTACTTGGCCACTGTTGTGTGTTTGAAAATTTCATATATCGAGACATAGGTAAAGTCAAGGTATCTCATTTCTTTAGATATTCTTCTTGATATAGTGGGATTGGCATGTGGAGTTAGAGATTGGATTGGGTAGGGTGTTTTTTTATGTCACTGGGGAGTTTTGAGTTTTGTGGTCTTTTGGTTCTCTTTGAGTATGTATTTTCGATTATTCTTGTACTCTAATATGGTTTTTTTGTTTGGTTATGTTTTAAGTTATATTTTTTAATCATGAATCACATATAGGTTTGTTTTTATATTGTATTTGTGGTTTTTATGCCTATCATTCAAAGGTAAAATCATCCCCCAAATGTTATTGAGTACCTTAGAATTTATTTCCAACCTTTGGTATCTTGGGGATGTCACCTAAGGCCTGGTAGCTCCCCCATCACTCTTTAAGCCAATGAGAAGGGGAAAGAGGATAAAAATGTTACTAGTCTTGGTTGGTCCAAATATATTTTTGAGACAAAGTTTATCTTCTTTTTTTGGTTCATCAATCTTTTGGGATAAATGGTATCAGTTTGTTTGATCATGGACATAAGAAATGGTGTCTCTTTTGTTTGATCTTATAGTAAAAACTAGTATCATTATTTCTCTTGGGATGGTAGTAAAGAGTAGGATTTTTGGAAATTGAAATGTATGGAATAAAAAAGTCATATCTAACCTCTTTAATATGGAATTTATGTTACTAGGTAGTTGGGCACATGAGTGTTTTTAGAAAATTTTATTTGAGTTATCACCTCATTATCATGGGTTTAGTCGATGAGAGTTCCATAACATGAATGGATTTTAAGACTTCCCAATAGGGCTTCATTGTTCATTTTGAGTAAAATAGATTATGAAATGGAAAAAAGTGTGATTTTTTAAAGGATAACATGGTAGTTTTGAAAAACATGGTTGCAATATTTGTAAAAATGGTTGAAATTTTGATGATGGTTTAATTATGGAAAGATAAGTTGTAATAGGTGTTGATGTGGTAAATTGGAATTACTAATCCTTTAGTTACTAATTATTGAGATTAAACAGATTTTTCTTCTATTTATAGTGAATGGAACTGGTAGGCATCATAGAAACAAACTGGAAGAGGCTACTGAAAATGTGGTTGAACCTAAGGCACAAGTAAACCAATAGCTAGTTCAAATCATTATCAAGGACTTTTATTCCATGGATAAGCATAACAATAATGATGAACCTCACCAATTGAACCATTTTATTTAGTTCCAAAACAAGAGTGTGCCTATATTTTGGGGGGATTTTGAGATGGAAAAAGAAAATGTTTGGTTGAATAGGATGAATTAACTATTCGATTTACTAGGAACACCAAAAGAGTTGAAACTTATGTTTCTAATATATATTCTAGAGTAATTGTCATGAAAATGGTGGGAACTAGTAGTTCTTTCGAAATTGGACCGGGTCAAAACATGAGATTATTTTTAAGAATTTTTTCACAAGTAATTATATCATCACAGCTTTTAGATTTCTAGGACAATGGAATTATTAATTTTGAAGAAATAAACACTCTCAGTGATAAAGTATGTGGAAAAATTTATAAATTTATTCTATTTTTCCCTGGAAGTTATTACAAGTGCATCCTTGAAGGAATGTATATTTTAGTTGGGACTATGACCAGATATTCACAAAAAGAATTTCAATATTTTTTGTAACAGATTATAAAAATATGGTCAATAGAGTGGCTATGCAGAAAGGGTTATATTTGGAAATATATTTTTGGTGATAATGTGTATTTCTATAGAAATAAATGGGAACTATAATGTTGGGAATAAGTAGAAGAGGGAAAACTACTTCTAGAGTGATGGGACACCACATAATCAGACCATGGGATCAGAAAATATTCTTCCATGATCCAAAATTAAGTTATGATGTTTTCATTGTGGTTCACTGGATCACATAAAGAGATATTGTATGAAACCACCTAGAGCATGTCACAACTGAAATAAGATAGGACATCTTCAGTGTTGTTGTTTGAGTTCTCTGAGGTCAGGTTCTAGAGACACATCTAATGCTTCTCAGGCATTGTATGATTTAACAAGATGAGTGTAGCAGAATAATTCTCATCATCAGAATAGAGTGATCCAAGGTGATTCTAGGAACAACATGATTACTCAAATAGTATAATCTCAATAGGATAACAAATAAAAAAGTGCAGTCAGTAAGAAATTATATATATCTAAGAAAATGATCGTGGATGATCAATATGGTCCTACAATGGTGATAGGTACAATTATTTTGAATTATACCCTTATGAAATCATTTTTTTATGAGCATGACCAACTCATTTATTACTTATTGTGTTATTAATAATATGGGATTTTCTATTGAGATGATGCATTCTATTTTAAAACTAAATAATCCTCTTAGGAAAAGAGGGTGTTGAGCCTTTATGTGTAAATATTGTTCTATAACTATTGATCTGGCTAGGTTTCTTTTGGATTTATCTTTTCTTGAGTTAAATGCTCATGAAATGAATTTGGGTATGGATTTGTTGACATAATTCAAGGACCACATAAACTATTTTTCCTGAAAGGTTAGTTTCATATCTTCAGATGGCATCAGGAATCTCTTTAGAGGATATTTTGCTGTAAATACTAGAAAAGTATGAATTTTGGCATCAGTGGTTGGAACCATCTCTTATTAGTTATTAGAACTGATCTTGGAATCTATGGATAAAATTGTGAATAGATATTATTTAACTATTATTGATTAGTTTCTATATGTTTTCTTAGAAAATTTATTAGGGTTTCCACCCAAAATAGATATGGAGTATAATATTGAACTCCTATAAGGGACTAATCCTATCTCACTTCCATCTTATCAGATGAAACAAAAAAATTATGGAATTGAAAGTTTATTTGGAAGAGTTATAAAGTAAAGGGTTCATTCAATCAAGTACATATTTTTGGGTATAACTGATTCTATTTCAAAAGAAGGAAGATAGAACTCTTAGACTTTTGGTGATTTATCATAATCTTAACTTAGTTACAAAAAAGAATCAATATCCTCTTCCATGCATTAATGATCTATTTGATAAAATTAAGGGATCCTAGTGGTTATCTAAAATTGAATTATGTTTAGTATATCATCAATTTCAAGTTTATAATGAGGATATTCTGAAGTCATCTTTTAGAATCATATGTGGCCATTATGAATTTTTTTTATGCCTTTTGGTCTTAAAAATTTACCAACCATCTTTATGGAATTGATTAATTAAATCTTTCATATATTTCTATATTACTTATTGGTTTTGTTTTTTGATGATATACTAGTGTATTCTAGTACAAAATAATATCATGAGAAACACATGATGATAGTGTTAGGTATCTTGTGGGAACATCATCTATATAACAATTTGTAAAAGTTTAATTTCTAGATACAAGAGGATGATTTCCTTGGCCATGTAATTTCTATAAAATGTGTATATATAGATTTGGGAAATATATAAGTTGTTATCTCTTGGAAACATTTAATTAATGTCTTTTAGATGTGTAGTTTCCTTGGATTAGTGGGATACTATAGATGTTTTCTTTATGAATTTTCATGTTTAGCATCACTAATGATAGTTTTCATGAGAAAAGGAGTTCCTTTTCAATGGAATAGGGATTGTTAAAAATTAATTAAATAATATAAGGTTAGACATATATCCGCACATACCCTTATATTTCCAAAGTTTATATTGGGATATGTAGTCTATTTTGATACATCAAGATATGGGTTGGAATGTATTCTCATACATGTAGATCATGTGGTTCTTTATAGTTCATGGAAGTTACAGTTGCATGATAAGAACTACCCAACAAATGATTTAAAATTAGATGTTGTGGTCCATTCTATAAAGACTTAGAATCATTACCTATTTGGTGAGAAATTCATAGTGTTTGCAGATCATGAGAGTTTGAAACACATTTTCTCACAAAGATATTTTAATTTAAGATAGCATAGATAGATAGTATATCTTCAAATGTTTGACTTTGAATTAAAGTACACAGTGGGTAAAGGGAACCCTATGGTAGATTCATTGAGTAGGAATCCATATTCTTAGTTAGAAAATGAGGATTCATACCTGTCGCAACAAATATTGATCATATAAAATATGTATCTATAATTCTTGGACCAAGGTAGTGTCATAGTTTTCTTTCTAATTTTGTTTGTTCTTGATTTGGTTGAAAAGGTTAAAAAGGCTCATAAAAATGATCCTGAATGTGTTTATGTGATATCAAAACTCAATAGTGGGGAGACTATTAGGTTTTTAAAGCTGGATGGGAATTTATTATTTTAGTTTGGAGATCGGATGGTCATACCTTTACCTTTTTGGGAACAACTTCTTATTGCCTTCCACTATTTGAGATGGGATGCTCAAACTGGACTTTAGAAAATTTATAAGGCATTAAAAGGAAGTTTTTTGAGTTATCATGAAAAGATATGTAGAGGATTACGTATTGAGATTCCTCACTTATTAGTGGTTCATGGAAGAGCATCAACAATCAGAGGGTATGTTGTAGTCTGTACTAATTATTCTATGGAAATATGATAAAAATGATTATAAAGAACTTCCCTTTTCAAATAATAAAAAATAAAAAAATGAATTGGATCATATTTCATATAATTTTTTAAATTATGAATATAAAAATAATACCTATATTATGAAAGTATCATCGTTCAATATAATTTTAAAAAAAGTAAAATAGATAGCCACGGATATTGTAAAAGGTAAACCAAGTATGTTTAGGAAACTTGATTTTGTATGGGTGATAGTGGATATGCTCACAAAATCAAGCTCACTTCATCCCGATTTGTGAAAATAATTCAGTTGAATATTTGTCCAAAATATATATTTGATAAATTATAAAGATTCATGACAATAAATTCTCAATTATATTGGATAGAGACCCTAGTTTTACAACTCATTTTTTTGTAAATCCTTATAGTAATCCCTTGTAACATAGTTGACTATAAGTACAGTTTATCATCCCTAAATTGATAGATAGTACGAATGAAAAATATAAACATTGGAGGAAAATTTACGGGCTTCTGTAATGGATTTTGGTGGATCATGGGAGAATTATTTACCATTAGTTGAGTTCCTGTAAAATAACTATTATCAGGCATCAATACATATGGATTATTTTGAAGCATTGTATGGACTTCCTTGTCGTTATTCACTTTGTTGGTTAGAAATATTTGACACTTTAGTAATTCGACCCAGCCTAGGGCATGAGATAATAGATAAGATTTAGTTAATCAAAAATAGAAAGGAGATGGCTCAGAGTAATTAGAAATTATATGGAGATCATTATCAATGATTGTTTTTTTAGGTGAGTGATCATGTGTTCTTCAGAATCTCTCCAAGTTTTGGGCATCTTCATTTTGATAAGTAGGGAAAGTTATCGCCTCGATACATAGGCCCTTTTGAGATACTTGAATGAATATTAGAGTTCTAATATCTGTTTTATTTACCAAAAAGGTTCTCTTCTATGAACAATGTGTTTCATATATCTTAGTTAAAGAATTATCAGCCTGATATGGACCATGTGATTTGATGGGTTCACGTTCTCCTAGATTCAGATGCTAGATTTATTCATGTGCTGGTGTAGATTGTGGATAGGAAAGAGAAGATCTTTCATGGGAAAATCATCAGTATATAGTATGTTTTATGTAAACATTTCCAAATTTAAGAATAAATGTGGTGGCATGAAAATGAATTGGAAAAGCAATGGCCTGAACTCTTTCAGGACAATAGTGGTTTTATACTTTATAAGGATGGAAATTATAATGGTGGGGAGAATATATAACCCCAAGTTTTAGGTAAATGAACCATATTTCATGTATTTTGGTTTAATACAAGTCACTAGTTAAGTTTCTAGAGGTTCTGAGGGGTTTTGGAGTCATTTAGGGATGTTCACAGTTTGTGCACTATTAGCAGAAAACCTGCAGTATCTATGAGAAACCATTCAACGGACAAAATTGGGAACTAGTAATGCACACAGTTGGTTCATAGTTTGACCAAACCATTTTAATTCCAAGGAGAAACCGTTCTTCTTGAAAAAGAGGTAAAATCACAGTTGTCACACAGTTTTTATAATTATGCTAGCCAATAGAGTGAGGTGTGGCCTTAATATGGTAGTACTACATGGTGGGCACACTTTTTTCCAAACTGTGTGGCCTAACTATGTATCATATATTTTTCCCTCCTTAAAAATGGATCAAATATAAATTAAACCCTTAATCACTTTTTTCCCCTAATCCTCCCATAACATGAATTCATTTTTCTCCCAGGGCATGTGAGAATATTCCCTTTGATCTAAGACTGAACTTTATGTGAATTAAAGTGAAATGGAGGCCCAGATTTTTCAGTAAGTTACCATTAATCTTTTTTATTATTATATCAGAGGTTATTATATCTATTATAACTATACATTTGGATCTATATGGATAGATCTATATGTTATAAATGATTTTAGGATGAACCCTTGTTGAATCTAGTGAAGGTAATGTGAGTTGTGATGGGATCTGAAAGTTTTATTATGCCATTATTTATTTTATCCAACATCTGAGAGGTAGCGGACTTTTATCTTGACTCCACTTGATTTATAACTTTAAGTCTTAGCTTTAATTAAATTATTTTATTAAAATCGATATCAAATATTTGTGTGATTCTTAATAGAAATCTTATTTTTGTATTGTATTGGAAATTTTTGAAATCTAATTGGTTTTTAGAAAACACCTTTGTTATTAATTTTTAAATGATGATTTTAAAATTATGTTTTGGTTTGATTCATTTAAAGTATTTTTTGAAATGTTTTGAAATTAAATACATGTTTTATTGAAATTACATGGCCTTATGTTGGAATAAATGGTTTGTTGTGAGTTGATTGGGATGGATAATAGTCATGAAGTACCACCATTAAATGGGATGGAGTGTGGATATGAAGTTCACCCATCAATGGTGACACTAATATTGAGTGTGTGTGTTTGTGTGTGGTTGTGTGTGTAGAAATATAAAACAACACTCCAAAATAAAATGAGAAATGGTTTAAATACTTTGTTGATTCTTTCTAGGGAAAACTAGTTTATATATTTGATATGAAATGTTTTTACTTCTTGAAACTATTTTATAAAATATTATAAAAACATTTGTCCTAGTGGAATGAGTTAGGAATTTATTGAGGAAATCCTACTAATTTTTTACTCACCCTATTAATGGGTAATGTTGTTCATTTCTAGATGTCATCTATCAAGACACTGGTAAAGGAAATATATCTTAGTTCTTTAGTGATGCTTCTGGATACTGTGGTATTGGAATGTGGAGTTGGATCTTGGATCGAGTGGGGTGTTTCTAGTTGATTTCATTTGGTAGTTTTTAGTTTTGTGGTATTTTAGTTCTATCTGAGTATGTCTTTTAGTTTTTACTTAAACTCTCATATGGATTATTGGTTTGGTTATGTTTTGAATTGTATTTTTTACTCATGCATCATATATTTGTTTGTTTAGTTATTGTATTTCTGGTTTGTATGTCTATATTTCAAAGGGAAAATCATCCCTCAAATTCTCTTGAGGCCCTTTCTATTTATTTTAATCCTTTGGTGTCTTGGGGATATCACCTAAGGCCTAGTAGCTCCCCCTTCACTACTCAACCCAATGATGGGAGGTGGGATGTTACATGACCCTTTTCCAAAACTTGAATAAATACCCACAATATATTTTCTAAAATAAAGCACATTCCTTTTTACCATGAAAACCTTATCCCCTAATCTTGAACATTGAAAACTATGAAAAAAATCAAATCGAGGGTAGGAATAGATATAATTTTCTTATAATGTTGCTCATTCCTATCAAATTCCATTCATGGTCTCTAAGGGATAAAAGTATGATTAATATAAGGTTGGTCCCAAGGATGGTGACTATATAAATAAAATGCCTCAATCATATTTAAAGTGAATTTTCAACAATCATCTCTTTGACAAGATCAAATTCAAGTCCTATTCAACGTGTCCCAAGTTTTCTCAATAAATTTACTAATTAATATTGGAAAAGTTTGGTCTAGAAACCTCTCGAGAATGGGAGGATTTTATTTTAAGTCAATCAATCATGTTGTGTGTAACAATAAAAAATTAATCAATATGAATATCTAAACCATGATATTGATACATAACACCAACCTACATTTCCACCTTAATAAAACATAAAAAAAATCAATTCATAGAATCCATAGTCCATTATTGATAACTCCATTGGGATATTTGGTTTTAATCCATTGAAGAATCAATCAGCTTTACTTTCAGGATGAATGATAATACCCAAAGATTACCTCATAAGTCTTGTAAAATTTGATTCATAAGCCCCAAAATATTCATCATCCTTCTATTTAAGCTCTAGAAATTCCTTATCTATCTTTTTCATTTAATAAGAGGGAAGTTCTTATAGAGAAATATCCCCTTAAACACTTCCCATTACATGTATTCAATTTATTTTTGTTTCTTTGTGTTCTTAATAAGGTTCCACCACTAATCCGCTTCACCTTAACAATGATAAAAAAGAAAAGATGACTTACTGATGCTCTGAACACTAAAGAACAAAAAATATATTTTCGGTGATATTGATCCATTAATCTAAAATTAGTGGATTGATGGAACCAATAAAATAAGGCGTACATTTCCTTAGGAAGTAATCAACCTAATTTGGTTCCCACCTTTTCTTGTTTAGAATTTCAACAAGATTCATATCTTGGAAATGGTGTGTGAGCATAGAAATAATGTTCTCCATTACATATCCCATAATGTTCAGTTTCTTAGGAGGATAATAATTTCATGGTCTATTACATTCATTATTAACATCATTTCTTCATTTTCCATCCATTAACTAAAAACAAAATTCATATCATGAGAAACACTAATCATAGTGGAAAACCACATAATCATGAAAAATAACTTATATGGTTTCTAAATAAGGACACCTTATCTTTAATATATAAAACCTTAGTCATAATATAGGTCATTCAAAGTCATCATGTATTTAAATCCTTTATAATGGTTCATAAAGAGTTTTTTGAATTTTCCAATCATATCCCCCTGGAGTGTCAAACTAGGTGTGCATCAAGTCTCAATGTCGTGCACAAGTTCCCAATCTATTCCATCGAAATACGGTTGTTTGGTGGTGTTACCCCTATATAAATCTATGAAAAATCAACAACCACTTGTAGTATCTATAAAGGGATGTAAATTGGTAGAAACCACTCTCTCAATCCTTTACCAAAATTCCAAGACATTTTCCTAAAATTTTACTCATACTTAGACTGATCCTTAGAGACATCCATAGACATATCCTTAAAAATATCCCTAGGGATCTCACTAAAGTTTTCTCATAAAAGTTTGTAAATTTTAACAATATCTTTCCTTTAATACTAAATATAGAAACCTAGGCTTCTAAAACATGGATAATACACCTTTTTTTTGAATTTTCACTACATTATGCGAACATATTCCCAAGAACCATAATAGTTTAGCATATTTGGAAACTTGGAACACAATATATTAACTTGGAGAAACATATTCAAAGTTTAACCCAAATATATTCATATTTAGTACTCCTAATTAAAACCTTTCTTCATAACCTCTGGAAAGGAAACATAATAAAGGGTGAGCACAGATGCTCAGAAAGGTTAAATAAAGAATATACATAAGCATAGCATGAATATAAGGGTATGAGAACATGATCATAACATTTTAAGATCATAATCTTCATATCAAATATCATAATCATAAGTTGTGTAATAAGGATTAGCAATTCATAAGACATGAATCATAATGAAATCAAAGAACATGATTCATGAGGACATAACATTGCCCTAAGAAATATACTTTTAACATACACCTAATAATATAAAATCTTATGTCAAGGCTACCAACCAAGATATTTATAACTTGTTAGGATTGGACTGATCCACTTGTTTTTAGGCTTGGGATAACAACACGTATACCCTCTTGTTTTCAATCTTGGGATAACAACCCACATACCCTCTTGTTTTTAGGCATGGACTAATAACCTGTGTACTCTATTATTTTTAGGCTTGATCTAACAACCTGTGTACCCTCTTGTTTTAAGGCTTAGGATAATATACCATGTACCCTATTATTTTTATTCTTGGAAAAAACCTATGTGCCATTTTTTTGGTCTTGGGATAATAACACATGTAACCTCAGAGATCATATAAAATTTATCATTATCCAATGATGTATAAGGTGATATAGGTCTCACCCATCACATAATGAAATCATACATATGTCTTCCATAAGATCATAAAAAATCATTATATCATAAACCATGAAATGAAATGGGTGTCATAAACATTTCATCATATATTAACATATGGAAAAGAGATAGGTTTATCATTTCATCATAGAATAACCTATGAAGAGAAGAGAGTTCAAATCATATAACCTATAGAAGAGAAATGGTTTCGTAAACATCATTCCATAAAACATAATCCATTCAAATTGAGAGTATGAATGGTACCCTTGGATCGTATCCCCGGTAAGGTATGAGTAACATTATCATATGTCATCTTAGATGGAAAATAATTTTTGAAAGATTATTTAAAAACATTATTAATTAAAATATCATTTCCAATTTTAAAAACACTTTTTAAAACATAAAACATTTTGAAAACCTTTTTCTTTGAAAATAACTTTGAACACTTATAAAAGAATCTCGAAAACATTTTGAAAATATTTTTATTTGAAAATATCCTTGAAAACTTATAAAGGATTCTTTTAAAACCATTGTAAACACTTTTTAAAACATAAAATATTTAAAATATTTTTACTTGAAAATTATATTAAATGATTATTTTAAAAAATATTAACATTTTTAGAAAACATGTGTTTTTGAATAGAACATATTTTTGACTGAAGATAGAAATAACAGTGGATTTTCCTAAAAACATTTTCTTAATTACATTAAGTATAAAATATTGGAAAAATGGTACCATTACTTGGATATAGAATGAATAACATAATGAGGATAAAATTAATGATAATTTTTGAGATATTTAGCATAATATTTGATCAATGGAAGCATAATTTGAAACATTCCTGATAAATGCTGAGATTGTAGCAATAATATCTTACCATTTCGGTAAATTTGAATCATAATAACCATGAACTAATAACATTAAATGAAGCTTAAAATATCATGGAAATAATTATATTCATGATATAACATTTCAAACAGGAATTATATACACCTCATAAAATAATATAGGTGCATAACATAACATGTGTCTCAAAAAAGGCAAATTGTGACAAAATTCCTTTTGTGCTTTGCTAATATTTTAACCATAAAACCCCATAAAAGAGAAATTATAAAATGGATATGTAAATAAAAATAAATATTAGTAAAATAATCATAATATATATCCATGGTAATTATACACACCACATAAAAGAAATAGGTGGTGAACATGGTTTGTGTCTCAGGGAAAAGAAAAATGAGATGGAAATCCCTTACTACATGAGTAATTTTTGAGTTATCAGATCCATGAAAGAATAACATCAATTGAAACTTTTAATATCATTAAATAAATTAAATTCAAGATATAAAATTTTATGTTGCATTATATACACCACACAAAATAAATGAGCGGTGAATATGGTATAAGTCTCATGGAAATAAAAGTGAGACTGGAAATCCTCTTACCTTAAGCCTTGACTCTCATCGTACTCATTAAAATATCATGTATAATAAATATAGGTTTATTATAAATATATCACATAAACATATTCATATATATAATACCATATATTATTTACTTATTAATTTATATTACCCATTTATTAATAATTCCAAGTTTAAGTTATGTTTCAGCTAAGAACCACTTTGTTTTCTATAAATGGTTTGAATTGTTATTCTTGGAAATATTACGTAGATAATGATTTAATAATCTCTTGAATTATAAACATGAAATAAACATCATATATATTCATTATATATTTATTTAGAGTAACCCATAAAATTTAGTGATAGAAAATGAAATATATAATTTATGGAGACAGTAGGTTATATGTACGCATGAATGTTGTTTCCATTTTCATGTCATATTAAAAATAAAAAACAATAAATGATATATATATATATATATATATTATCATTAAAGTGTCATTTTTATGTAATGTATATCCTACATTTCTGTTAAACTCATCCTTAATACATTTCATGTAAAGCGTGGATGAATCACATCGCATCGCGAGGCAGTAGTCCGCCGTAGACATGAACAACGTTATCATATTCTCACAAAGTGAAAATAATGAAGTTATCTATTGTATAATAATTTAAGAAGCATAAATAAATTATATAAATTATATATATCATATATGAACTTCATTTTCACCATTATTACCAACCTTAATAGGTGGTAATGGAAGAATGAAGGATATCGGTTCACGGGGCAGTAGTCCTCCATACACACGAATAATGATTGTGTATCCCATTTGATGGAAGTGTGTGGTTTTAGGGAATATAATTATTCAAAATTAATCTTTTTACATTTATGATACTTATTATATGATATAATAATTATATGAAAATGATTTAAGGTGCTTGAGGAAAAATAAAAAAACGTTCATTGATGAACATTACCTCTTATTTAGGTATTTCCTTTTGGTTTTCACCAAAAGAATTCTTTTGTAGGATTTTTGACTAATTTAATCCTTCTAGGATGAGATTATAGAAGTTAGAAAGTTATTTTGGTAGGGTTTCAGCAATCCAAATGGCTTTATAGGTGTGATTAAATGGGGATAGTGAATGACCTTTTATAATGGAGGAGGAGTGGCATTATTGTTAATATTAAAAGGTAAACACTATTGGGAGGTCTCTCTTACATCATGTTCCTCCAATAATGAACCATTTTTTATAAATTATGGTATGTAGACGAAATATGTCCATAAAATGTTGTTTTTACATGTATCTAGGTCATTTTTTCCCTTAAGTTTAAAGTTTATTCCCTTGGTAAACTCATTTTCCCCTTAATCGATGTAACTAATTTTAACTGTTTTCACTAATCATTTTGGAAAACAAATTATGTTGACCTTATTAGATATTATTAATTATGATGATTCTACATATGGAATCCATTTTCCAAATTTTTAATCACATAATTTAAAAAAAATAGTTTAAAACTAATCTCACAGATGGGACGAAACAACGGTTTTTTAAAGTGAAAATGTTCAAAAGTTTGAAATTTTTTATATATAATTTCAATGTGAAATTGATTTAAATTACATAAATTCGATTTATCTAAATAAAATATAACTAATTATTGTTTAAACGAAATTTAAAATA
Source organism: Viscum album (assembly GCA_963277665.1). NCBI lineage: Eukaryota > Viridiplantae > Streptophyta > Magnoliopsida > Santalales > Viscaceae > Viscum > Viscum album. Next base: position 1,103,304,860 of record OY728157.1, read on the forward strand.
TACTTTAACTATATAAATTATTTAAATGAAAAGTCAGTTTTCAATTAAAATTCAGAATTTTCATTATTCATCAAAAATGAAACTTCTCATAAAAACAACAAAATTTCACCCTGAGATAATTTTTACATTTATAAATCAAAAAATAAGTTTATTTTTTAAAATAAAATTTACAAAATTGTCAAAATTTAGTTTTAAAGTAAGTGCATAATTAAAAGGTAGCAAAACTGTCTCTATAAAAATAAAAATAAAAATTTGCATAAAATTGGATTTGTTCTCATATTATTCCTATAAAATATATTCGATGAATTTAAAAATATTTTATTTAATATATAATATATAAAGTTCCTTAAAAACATTCATCAAAAGTGGTTTGTTTAATTAATTGAGAAAAAACGTGTTTGTACATTGAAAAATAGTTTTTTAGAAAAGTAATTTCTTTATTTTTAAATAGTACTCACTTCAACTTATAATTAATCGGTCACCAATGAATTAATTTTATGAAAATTCATAAAAAAAAAAATTTTCATAGTTTAGTTAATCCTTTTCATACTTTCTATTCCCACAACTAGTTTTTAATTGTAATAGTAGTATGTCATATTTGTGTTAAACTCAGTGTTGTGTGTAGAACAAGATAAACTAGGAATTGTGTGTAACAAAAGAAAAAATTATTAATACATGTAATGAAAGATAAAAATAGTGTTACTTGTATGTAATAATTATCTTAGTTGTTCATATAAATTAATCATAACTTGGTGTATCATGTAATGTAAGACATCAAAAAAATTAATTTATTCAGAAAAAAAATCATAAAACTTTGGGTGTTATATCCATGATACAATGGAAAACCATACAACATTTCCAAATTAATGATTTTCTTCTTTTTCATCCATATTTAAAAGGAAATCATGGAACCAGAGCCTCTGTCTCAACCAATTTCTTCTCAATCTGGTGTTACTTTCAAAATTATCCCTTCCTTGATATAGCCTTCAACTCTACACCATAAAACCTTCTTCATTATTTTTTTATTCATCTCATCCCATGGAATAGTATTTAAACCTTGGTGTCTCATTTTCATCCATCCTTAGGAAATAGGGTTCTTCCAGGTAGTGACTTCACCTATGGTGAAACATTCCTACATCGATTCTTTGAGCCACAGAAGCTTTGGCACAAAGGTGAGGCCACAATTCAGCGACTCATATTTGGTTCGAGCTTTATGGGTCACTATGTCATATAGGAATGGATGTGGTGTAATGACATTCAAGGTTCAATTGGATTATAAGGCTTCATTTCATTGGTTATGGTGGCTCTACAGTGTCATTATAGTGGCATTAGTATGGAAGGTGTGTCCAAGAATGAATAAATGAGTGGACATTGAAAAAATGCCGCTTTTTAAGTATGAATAGTACCCAAGAGTGATCACCTATATAAGAACCATATTTTTTATATCATGTATTAATCCTTTAAATTTGAGTCTAATTATTTATTTTGGACCTAATTTCAATTCCTAATGAGGTCACAGGTGATTCATAGGTGCTCTTGGCTTTTTCAGTGCCCAGATCCCAAATTTTTGGGGAAAATAGATTGGTCGCAGGGTTAGAAGAAACCATGCGGGGAAGGACATATGGTTACCCATAATTGTGCAGGGTTGGATAGATTTGTAATCAGGGCACATAGTTTTCCCTAACCATGCCGTGTCGGCCACACTCCCATGTGAGTATCTCACAAAAATGTAGCGAAGGTGTTCAACATGGATAGTGCATGGTCTCTTTAACCATGCGGCCTAACCATGCAGGTACCATCCTTAAGTAGTGATCCTTGCAATTTTGGCACACTGCTTATATAACCATTCATCCAAATTGTGTGCCCCTGATTTCCATTGTAAATTTTACCAAAACACCCTTAATGAAATATAAACATACCCACTACCTCCCTTTCTCATTCCAGTGGATAGGAGATCCCTCCTCCCTCAAGTTCAAGATCTAAAAGTTATATATTCATAGTTTTTTAACCCATCTCTATATCTGATGTCTTATCGAAGCATCGTTCATCTCATTTGATTACTCCAGTTAAACTCTATATTCACCTTGATTCTTTCTTTGTTTCTTTTATCCTAGATGGAATTATTTATATGCAGGATCATACAACCTATTTTTAGGGCATTGAACCATTATTTTTATTTCTTCTAATACAGTCCAAACTAAAGACCGATACTAGATGAGGAGAGTGTCATATCTTTGAGGTAAGTGCTCTAAAACTCATCCCTCAAGTCTTATTGTTTTATAAACTTTCATCATTGTGCAGATGTCGATTTCATTAGGCATCGCTTATTAAATTCACATACCTTGCTTATATTCATCATGATCGTATTCTATAGACCTTTCTATATAGTGTCATCAAACCATTGGAGTTTGATACCTCAATTATTTCCACCCCAAGTAGGGTGTTTCTTCAATTATGCCTTTCTATCCCATGTGGTTTTACCTTTGACACCGTTCAGGTGTGTGGATTATCCCTATTAATGGTAATCCATTTAAATTAAATGAAGTATGAATTGCTAATGGCTATCACCTTATAGTGCCAATTAACCCTTATAAGGTAAGTGTCTCAATTTAATAAATGAATCTCTATTGTAATTGGAAAGTATAATATAAAAAACACTTGGCTTAATGGAATTTAATTGAATAACATAGTTACCTATCTATATCACACCTTTCCATGCTTGATGAAAGGAAATATAATGAACCTAATCAATGATTAATTAATTAAATTACTAAAAGGTTGCATGTCCTAAGTAGACTTGTCACTTAGTATGAAAGATAATGTAATGAACCTATTCAATTATTAAAATTCATGAGTATTTCATGGACTTAATTAATTAATTAATTAATTATAAGGTGTCTATTGCATATAGACCTTTTCAAATCTATAGGAGTGGTTAGACTTGATCCAGCCTTGGATTCTCAATGGAATTCATTGAGCACTCAAAGGACTCCATTCCAATTTAAGGATCTAGATTCCAAGGGAGATACCCCCCTTAGAACAGGTTCCTAGTCTACTAGCGGATGCCCGGCATGAAGCAGTAGTATCCCTTAACAATATTTTAGATATTAGGATGCCTTGGATACACTTATTGGATCTAGTGTGAGGTATTTGGACACATGGACCCATGGATACATCTCATTGGTCCTAGTCATGCTTATCCCATTTTACCTTGGACGAGAACATTAGACTTATTAGAAATATTTAAAGTGGAATGCCTTGGGATATTCTCCTTAGATTACACTCAAACCCTTTAGATCTAGGCTTCATGTAATTAATAAGTTGTTTCAATACCTAAGGTCAAGGATTCCTTGGTTATTACATTGGATCCTATTTAATATTATCATTATCAAGTATTTCTTGGTTATTACCTTGGATCCTCTTTTATTATTATTAGTATTAAAAGATTCCATGGTCATACCTTGGATCCTTTCACTTACTTATTATTAAACTAGAACATAATTAATTAAATGATTATATGTCCAAACACCAGTTGAGGTTAAAGAAGGTATCAAGAAATTTTCATTACTGTACTATATTTACTTTTATTTATACCTACACACCATCAATCTAAATTTCTCAAACTGGATGGTATAGTCGTCGTTGGTGGTGGCCTACTGAGATTTATCTAACACCCTATTTGGTCCACCGATGGTACCCGATTAGATTACATGTATGTAGGTAATGATAAGGGGAATATTCCCTATTTGGACACCTGATCTTGCTTTCCTTCTTTGGATGGAGCTTGGTATCAGATGACTAGGTCATTGCTCGGGATGGATGGATAGTTTTGGATTATTTTTTCTTCTTTTTCATAACATGTATATCATGTTGAAATGTATACATGTTTTACAGTTTTTTAAATACATGAAATACATTATCATTAACTTTTTATATGATTTAGTTTCTATATTTGAGCATTATTATCTGTTTGTGGGTCTTTTATTCATTATTACACTGGTTCGTCTACAGCGGGTTACTAGTCCAGTTGCCATAGTATTTGTTTTCGTTGTTCCATATGTTTACAAATGATTCCACTATTTACCTATTTTTATATATCTTCTATACTATACTCTAGTAATGAGAATATATTCTCCCAATGTACACACCCTAGGCCCTCTCTACTGCTCAGCAGCCTCTAGAGAAAGAAGAGGCGTGCTTGAGGCCATGTGTACAATCAGGTTCGGGGTACCTATGAAGGGCACCCAAGTCGGGATGTCACAAAGTGTTATCCAATAGATTTTTCTTTTTTTATGGGAATATAGATAAGAGATTAGGAACATGACAATACTAGGTTATAATCCATTTTTGGGAGTAGCTAACCCATGTTCGGGGTAAATTCAAAGTTTCCTGGGAATGGTAGATTCTTTTTCTGTAGTTTTATTATTACAATCGATATAATATCACTATTTGGTGCTTCACATGAGTTGTGATATTTGATATTCCTTATTGATATTTATACTTGGACCAATGATGAGGGAAAGGAATCATTATTACATGAATCATTATAAACACCTAGAATTCACATACAAAGCATATGCCATTCTATATAGGCGTATTTCACTAGTTAGATTTTCCTATATTACCTCTGATTGTTGAGTGATAAAAGCTTGTTTTATATGCATGTGCTACTAACATTTTATTACATGTTATAGGATAGGTTATTTAAAGTGTCAACATCAATCTAAATAGTTATTTCCTCGAGAGGTTTATGAGGGAATATTAAATAGCTAGTTTTTACTCATGTCATCTATGTGACTCTGGTTACATGAGCTGATCTTTAGCTACAATTGATTGACTTCCAGTTTCAATTCATTGGGTGTATGGGACCTCATGGATTGGTATTGGAAATTAACTAAGTTCATCCATCATATATTTCCTATTACATTCTAAGACCAAATGTATACTGGGTTAAATAGAAATTAAATGGGTGTCAATTTTAGTGATAAGGTGTATGGGCCCTTATTTACTAGGAATGGAGATCCATTTTTAGATCAAACTTTGATATATGTCTCAAATAAAATGAAAATATAACGTGTAAATATTTACTATGAAATGAAATGGTTTCCATTAACTTAATAGGAAAATTGTGATTAACCCTTCACCTAATGGAACCCTTATAAATTAAACTTAAACACTTACCAATACCCTGTCCTTTTAAGTGGGTAGTTGGGGATAGTATCTTATGTAGTGAGCCGTTATTATTACATTCTACTTCCGATAGTGTATCTATCTGTTATCAATCTTGATATGAGGCATTTAATTGGAATTTTTAGAGTTATGGAACCATGAAATCCTTGTGCTATGCACCAAGAGGGTGGCGATGACCATACCCTAGAGGTGGTGGGCCCTAATCCACCAGTGATTCCTCTTTTAGTGCCACATGAGGCACCTCCTACTATACGAAATCTAAGCACTGGTGCTCAATTTTGAGAGGGGTTTCTCTATATGATGCATTCCATGAAAGGTTCTCTATGAACTGAACCTACAATGGCTAATCTAACTCATGAGTTCTAGTAGCAGGATCCTCCCACATTTTTAAGGGATAGTGATCCATAGTCTATTTAGTCTTTGTTGGAGGACACTCTATATATATTTTAACATCTAAAGATGCCTCCAGATTGGATGGTCAATATTTCTACCTATATGCTTTGTGATTTGTCTAAGAATTGGTGGGATGTGATTACCCAGGCTAGTCATCATCAGGGCATGGTCCGAGTAGATTTTCAGACTAACTTCTATGATTGCTTTTTTCCTCAAATTCTAAGAGCTGACCTAGCTAGAGAGTTCATTCATCTAGAGTAGGGTTTTATGTCATTCATGGATTATTCATATCATTTCACTAAGTTACATCGCTTTTCACTGATTCTATCTGATAATGAGATATCACGTGCTAGATGATTTGAGGATGGGCTTAGATATACCATTCATGCTCAGGTGAAAGTCTTCTACCTACCTAATTTTTTTTAAGATTTTCAATCTGAATCTTATCACTAAATGTAATCTGAGAGAAGGTGATAGTCATGGGTAAATAAGTTCAACGCGGAGAAATAGAAGTAGTTCTTATGGTAGTATGAAGCGTAGCCTTTAGGTTTCTCGAGAGAGTAGTGGAGGTTAGTGTAACCACACTAGAATCTCTATTATATGTCATCAGTGTGGATGGAAGAGAAATATGAAGCCTGAGTGTGAAGAGACCTAATGGAGCACCATACTTTTGGCTGTATGGGGAATATTTATATATTCTTTAAAATCATTCCATCTTCTACGAGGGTAAGAGGATCTTCACTAGCTCCTTCTTCATGGGTATGGTCTTTTACATTCTGTCAGGTAGGGAGTTGGATTTGAATCAGTAGGACCGGACGAGGAGGAGGTTGGGGTAATGGAATTCAAAATTTTTGTATCAGTGTCAGCATAGTAGACCTTCTCATCATAGTCTAGCTATAGAACATGGTCATGGATTAGGTCAGTTTCATGCATTATAGTCGATACTCGAGGATCAGAGTGCTTGGCCATTTGTAGTATGAGGTACTATTCTAGTAGCATCCACTATTTTATCAACATTATTCTAAATAGGTGCTTTACACTCCTTTATCTCTTTATTGAACATGGAAATTCTTGGTCTCAAAATTAAATATTACTGTGGTGTGATGACACTGGATACACCACTAGGATTGTAATTAGAGTAAATACACTAACGTAGGGACTTCACCATTGAGTTAGGCATTTATCCATTATTATGTGACCTCTTTATCCTTTAGACGATGGGATTCAATTATATTCTCAATATGGACTGGTTGGTTCCATATCACACATATGTGGACTGCTATCACCTAGGGTGTCTTTTACATCACTAAAGGACAATAGCAATCTCCACAAGGGTGAGTGAGATGAACATTCTGGTAGATCTAGGTTAGATTATCATGGACTAGGTGGACTAACCACCCAAATTTCTTGTCTTTTCATGAAGGGTCAAGGAATACATATGAAAATTTTTTCTGTGGTGGTAGATTGTTTTAGGGATGTCTTTCCCGATGATTTTTTTTGGATTACCTCCTGAGATAGAGGTGGATTTTATTATTGAGACTATTCTAGGATCATCTCTAATGTTCATACCTCCATATTGGATGGAACCTACTATGATCCAAGATCTCAATAGATAGTTGGAAGATATATATTCAAATGGATTTATCCAACCCAACACTTCTTCTTGGGGTTCACCCGTGCTTTTCACCAAGAAGGTAGATGGGGCCCTTCATTTATGCATAGAATACTGATGGTCAAACAAGATTATGGTTAAGAACCGGTATCCACTACCTAAGATAAATGATCTCTTTAACCAGCTTTGAGGGTCTAGGGTATTATCAAAGATCACCCTGAGATCGGGCTATCATCACTTAGGAGTCATACCATCGGACATGCCTTGTACATATTTTCATAGTAGGTATGGTCTGTATGAGTATCTTGTAATGTCATTCAGTCTTAATAATGTTCCCAAAATTTTCATGGCTTTAATGAATAGGTTTTTCAACCCCTCCCGAACTCTCTTTTCATGTTCTTTGTGGATTACATCTTGGTGTATTATCATGCCCATATTGACCATGCTCAATATCTTGAGATCATTCTAAATACATTTTGAGAGAATCATATTTATTCCAATATTGATAAGTGCCACTTATGGATTGAAAAAGTTCACTTATTGGGTCATATTATCTTGTAATCATGAGCATCTATTGAGCCATAGAAGGTGAGTGTTGTGATTTCCTAGGAGAATCCCAAAAATGGGTTTGATATATAGATTTTATTGAGGCTGGATGGATATTACTGGAAGTTTTATAGGACTTATATCACATTGATTAAACTCTTACTTATCTTATGAATAAGGGAATAAAGATCCTATGGTCATAGGAGTGTGAGAAATCCTTTTAGGAGAATAAAAGGAGGGCGTGTTTTGACACCTATTCTGGTTCTTCCAGTGCTTGGAAGAAGCTATATAGTATTCTATGATGCATCGTGCATCAGCCTGGGAGAAGTGATGATGTTGGATGAAAAAATAATTTCATACGGATCATGGATCTCAGTATTTGAGGCCCCATGAGAGAAATTTTCTAATTCATGACCTCAAGCTAATGGCAATTGTCCGTGCCTTGCGCTACTGGAGACAGTATCTGATGGGAGAGCACTTTTTGGTGTGTACAGACCACTATATCCTCAAATATATCTTTACACGACATGAATTGAATCTTAGAAAGATAATATGCATCAAATACCTCAAGTACTTTGATTCTGAGCATGCCTATACACTTGGAAATGGAAATGAGGTAGAGGATCCACTGAGTCAAAAAACTCAGGCATATGAAATATAAGAAGCTAGTGATGAATAAAAATTGATGGCCCTCTTTTTTGAGCTACATCTGGATTTTCATGATATTCCTGAGAAATCTTATCTCTCTTCCTTGGAAGGTGCCTCTCACTCCTATATAGGGTAAAGGGAATGAATTTTTGAAATCATGAAGGCTTGGTTATTCAAGAGAATATTGCTAGTGAGGACCCATATCTGGAATTTTTTATGGATAGAGACGACATACTATGTATACATAGATGTTTATGGGTTCCTACAAATATGATAGGGGAACTGATTTGAGATTACCATGATTCTCAGTGGGCATCTCATCTAGGAATCTCCAATATGTATTGAGTTATACAACTCCATTATTAGTGGCATGGGATGAAATGTCAAATAGTTGGTTTTATAACTAGGTGTTCCACTACTCAGCAGGTGAAGGTGGAGAACTAGTAACATATAAGATTTCTACAGCTAATTTTAGTCCTATAATAGAAATGGGAATATATTTCCATGGATTTTGTAGTTGACTTACCTTTTTCTCCTCGAGGTATCAACATCGTTTGGGTAGTCTTAGATCGACTGACTAAATTAGCCCACTTCCTTCCTATTCGAGAGACTTTGTTAGTCGATGAGTTAGGAAGACAATATATTATTGAGATCATACAGCTACATGGGGTCCCTTATACTATCATTTCATATAGGGGTTCTCATTTTACATTAAGGTTCTGGGTGGGGTTATAGAAATATATGAGTACACAGGTGCCTCCAAGCACATATTTTCACCCTCAGACCGATAGCCAGTTGGAAAGGAAGATATAGGTTTTAGAGGAAATCTTCCACGCATGTTTCATTGATTTTAGTGGTTCTTGTGAGAACCATATCCATCTCATTTATTTTAACTACAATAATAGCTATAAATGGCGATTTAGATGGCTCCTATTGAATCCCTATACAGTAGTTCAAGTTTTTCAACCATGTGATCGTTAGAGGTAGGTGAGGCAGTACTAATGGGTAGTCATCTCATTTAGGAGTCTTTATAGCAGGTTTAGAAGATTAGGAAGAATATGTCTACTGCTCAGTCTAGATATAAATCCTATATTTATCTCCATCGATGACCTTTGGAATTTGAGTTTTAGGATCATGTTTTTCTGTGGGTATCACCCTGGATTGGGCATAAACAAATATAGAGGAATAGGAAGCAGTCACCATTCTTTGACGGACCTTTTAAGATCTTGTAAAGAGTTATTATTGTAGCTTATAGGTATCTATTAACTCATAGGTACCATTATATTCACAATGTCTTCCATGTTTCATAGCTTGATCATCATCATACAGACTTCTCTCAAACTTTTGATCTCGAGGAGGTAGAGTTAGATGATGATACTTTATTTGAATAGTATCCTATACACATTATGTACCAAAAAATTAAGTCTCTCCGAGGATAGTCTAAACCCTTAGTATGGGTGCTATGGAAGCATAGTCAGGTATATGATGATACTTGGGAGCGGGAGGGTGACATACATTCTTAGTGGTCAGAGTTATTCTTATATGAATTTTTTCCACCCTTGGAAGGTGAACTCGAGGATGAGTTCATTTTAGGGGTAAGACTGTAAGAAACTGGATTTTTTATCCTAGGTATAGATCCTTTAAATTTCAATATAATTATTTATTTTGGACCTAATTTGGGTGCCTAATGAGGTCATGGGTGTTTTGGAGGTGTCTGGGGCTTTTTCAGATCCTAGAGCCCAACGTTTTAGCAGAAAAACTAGATAAACGATTATGAGAAACCATGTGGGATAGGCCGTATAGTTACCGCTAACCTTGCAAGGATGGACAGAGGACCAATCAAGGCACATGGTTTTCCCTAACCATGTGCCTAGGGCCGCACACCCATGCAAGTATCTAAAAAAATGTATCATAGGTATTTGGTGTGGTTGGATCATAGTTTGTTTAACCAAGTATCCTAATTATGTGGGTACCCTCATTAAGGAGTGATCCATGTATGGTTGGTGCACAGTTTTTCCAACAATGCAGAAAAACCATGCATCCCTATTTTCCTTGGGTAAAATTACAAAAATGACCTTAATGAAATACAAACATACCCTCTTACTCCCTTTCTCATTACAGTGGACAAGAGATCCCTCCTCCCTAACAATAGAGCTCCCAAAGTGCCCTCTTTATAGTTTTTCATCCTGGTTCTTTGTCTGGTCTCTAATCGAAACATTTTTCATCTCTTTGGATTCCTTTAGGTAAGTTCTAAAGTCATCTTGAGCCACTCTTCATTTCTATTCTCCTCGATGGAGTTATTTATATGAAGGGTAATATGACCAATTTTCAAGGCATTGATCCTTTCTCCATATTTCTTCTGATCCAATAAAAATTAAAGGATGATACTAGATGAGGAGAGTTTTATAGCTTCAAGGATGGTGTTCTATGACTCTTTCCTCAAGTATCCATATTTTATAAACTACCATCATTGTGAACATGCCAATTTCATCAGGCATTGCTTATTAAATTCATATGCATTACTTATATTCATCGTGCTCATATTCTAGAGCCTTTTATATATAGTATCATCATGACATTGTAGGTTTATGCCTTAATAATTTCTACCTCATGTAGGGTGTTTCTTAAATTATGCCTTGGTATCCCATTTGGGGTTACCTTTGACACTGTTTGAGTGTCTGGATTGACCCTACTAAAGGTAATCCATCTTAAATTAAATGAAGTATGAATAGATAATGGATATCACCATATATTACCACTTCACCCTTTTAAGTTAAGTGTCTCAATATAATAAATGAATATCAATTATAATTAGAAATCATAATATAAGTAATAATTGTCCTAATTGAATGAAATTGAATAACTTGGTTTTATTTTCATATCACACCTTACCATTCTAAATAGAAGGCAGCAAAATAAACCTTATAAATGATTAAGTAATTAAATTAATAAATGGTTTCATGTTCTAAATAGACTTTTCACTTAGTATGAAAGCCAATGGAATGAACCTATTGCATTATTAAGAGTAATGGGTATTACATGTCCTTAATCAATTAATGAATAACATATAAGGTTCCTATTTCATATGTACATTTTCATCTTTATAGGAGTGGTTAGACTTGAGTCATCCTTGGATCCCTGAGAGAATGCCTTGAGAACTCGGATAATTCCATTCTGATTCAAGGATCCAATTTCCAAGTTAGATACCACCTTAGAACATGGTTATTGTCTATTAGGTAATTCCAGGAATAACATCATAGGATCCCTTCACTATATTACAAATATTAGGATTTCTTAGATCTAGTGTGATGTCTTTAGACATGTGGCACCATGGATACACCCCATTTGGCTCAGTCATGCTTAGCCAATTTTACCTTGGTTGAGATCCTTGGACTGGGTTAGAACTATTTATAGTGGAATAACATGGGCGATGCCCCTTGTATTACACTTAGACCCCTTATAGCCAAGATTCATGTTATTAATGAGTTGGATTGACCCCTATGTTCAAGGATGTACCTTGGATCCTCTTTACTATTATCATCATCAAGGATTATGTGGTTATTACCTTTGATAGCCTATTATTATTATTAGTATTACTTGATTCCATGGCCATACCTCAGATCCTTTCACTTATTATTAAATTCGAACATAATTAGTTAAATGATTACATGTTTAGACACCAAATGAGGATAAAAAAGGTATCGATGTATTTACATTACTGTACTTTCTTTACTTTTATATGTACCTACACAACGTCAATTTATATTTCTCTGGTTGAATGGTATAGATGTCATTGGTGGTGGCCTACTAAGTTTTATCTTACACCCTATCTGGGTCACCAATGGTACCCAGGTAGATTACATGTATGAAAGTATTGATAAGGGGAAGCGTACCACTTTGTATACATGGTCTTGGTTTCTTGATTAGGATGGAGCTTGGTAGTAGATGATTGGGCCACTGCTCGGGATGCTTGGATAGTTTTGGATTATTTTTGTCTCTATTGTATAGAATGTATTTTATATGTCCATGTACACCAGTTTTCTAGTTTTTTAAATACATGACAAAAAATTTCAATAGCTTTGGTGAATGATTCAGTTTCTATCTTGGAATATTATTATTTGTTTATTGAGTTTCTATTCATTACTACATTGTTTCCACTGTGGTGGGTTATTGGTCCAGTTGTCATAGTGTCTATTTTTTTTATGCCATAGGTTTATATATTTTTCCTATATTTACATGTTATTATATATCAGTTATGCTAAAATCGGGTAATGAGGGAATAGTCTCCCAACAAACACACCCTAGGCCCTACTGCTTGTCTGCAGCTCTGGCGTACAAGTAGGTGTTCTTGAGGCAATGTGTCCAATCTTGTTCGGGGAACCTATGAGTGGCCCCTATTTTAGAGAGTCACAACATCCCACATTGAAATTATTAGATGGAGTCAATTATTTAAATGATATCATTCCATTTTCCCATCATTAAGTTGGATGGGTATCGAAGGATGTCTGATGCCTCCATGCATCATCCCACGCCTATGAAGATATCCTCTTGTCATCATACAGACTATCCTCTTATGTACCAGTGTGGCAGGCTCATTTGTGCACCATGAATGACCTATGTATCTCCTACACCATATATATGGAATTTCCTCCTAGATTCTTGGTCATCAAACCCTATGGACAGCTATGTGGCTTGAAACTAGTTGAGGTCCAACCTGGGTACTGGCCCATTTTTTACCTAAAATCCATAAAAATACTTAGAAAATTTTCATATGACCAAAGCATGTATTTTAAAATGTTTTATTTAATTTTTAAAAAAATTATTATAAAATATAAATCACACAAAAATGACTATTGATAACTAATAAATGGGTAAAAACAATTAAAAAAATAACATTTATTAGATAAAATTTGAAAAAATATGCATAAAAATTAACTCATAAAATCCCCCACACATAAACAAATATTATCCTCCAGAATGTTTCACTAATAAAATGTAAAATATTCCCCCATGCTTCCAATATTTATAATTCACAATTAATGAAACTAAAAAAATTCAATGGTGGAGAAATAATACCCAAGTTTCGCAAAAGAAAAATAATTCCAACTCCTCACTAGACACAACGTATTTTATTTTTCCCAAGAAATATAATATAACTTCGCATTTATTTTATTCAATTATTTTATTTTATCATTTTTAACATACCAATCATGATCTAGCTGACCATTATTTTTCTTCTCTTATCACTCATGGAAAAATAAATTTTCAGTTTTACTCATAACTTGAGCACATGTACTAAAATTTTTAATGGACCTAAATTCTCCACATTATAAAGACAAAAATCACAAAAAAATACAAGGGATTAAAAAATAGGATTATATGAATCTACGGTTAAAGGATGGTAGGTAATTTATGAAAAATAATTAAAGTTTAAAAATGAGGTTTATCTCCAGGTATATTTCATGATTATAAAAGTAATTCCAATGACACTCTCCTCTCCAAAAATGACAACACCCAATTCCTCAATCTCAATGTATGGCTATTAATAGTGAACGTATAATGAATGAGTTACCCCTCTAGATTTGTTTCCCTCCTTTTTCATTTTTTTTTAAATTGAGCTAGGACTAGTTTCACAATCACCATCCAGTCCCAAATGATGAAAATCATTGGTCAAGTGATGGTTATTTTTTACCCTCCATAACTAAACCCAATTTTTTTATTCTTTTATTTTCATTTTTTATAGAACGATAGAAATAAATGAAATGAATGTTAACATGACCTGTAAAACCCTAAGTTTCAGCTACATGAACCTTTATTTATGTATTTTGAGTCTATATAATGATTGGGTTAAGTTTCATAAGGTTATAAGGGGTTTTAGAGGCATTTCTAGAGGTTCATGGTTTTTAGAAACCATACAGCATCTCCAAGATACCATGTAAGGGAAGATATTGGGCACTGGGTAGGAACATAGTTGGTGCACGGTTTTCCTAATCCATTATAATGCTCAGGATAAATTGTGATTCTTGAAACAAAGTCAAAAACATGGTTAGTGCACAATTTTTCTAATTGTGCGAGCCAACCATGGAGGTGTGGCCTTAAGAAAGTAGCACCATATGGTTGGTGCATTTCTTGCCAAGATATATATCCTAACCATGTGGTGTATAGTTTTCCATCCTTTAAAAGTGGATCTAATCTTAATTAACCCCTTAATCCATCATTTTTTCACCAATCCCCCCATAACTTGAATTCCTTTTTCTCCCAAGGCATGAGAGAAGATTACCTTCGATGAAAGTGTGATCCTTATGTGAATTAAAGTGTGTTGGAGGCCTAGATACATTGATAAGTTCCTATTATTTTTTTTTATTCTTAGATACAAGGTTCTTCTCTCTCTCAAAACCATGTATCTAGTCTATTATGGATATATCTATGTGTTATGAATGATTTTAGGATAAAATATTATTGGATATTGTGTAGGGAACATGATTTGTATTCAGATATTGAAGTTTTGTTGGTTTTTTCTTCATTTTCACTGATATTTTAGAGGTAGGTGGCCTCTATCACAAATCCACATGATTTAGAACTTTAAGTATTAACTTTAATTAAATTATTTTCCTGATATAGTTCTGAAATCATAGTTTGATTCTTGATGGAAATATATTTTTTGAATTGTCTTAGAAATTAAGTAATGTTTATTGGTTATTAGAAAAACCTTTTTTATAATTTTAAAATCGTGATTTTAAAATTATGGTTTTATTTGATTCATATAAATTATTTTTTGAAATGTTTCAAAAATAAAGGATTTTTTTTATTGAAATTAATTTTCATGATGTTGGCATATATAGTTGGGAATGAGTTTAATGGGATGGATAATGGTTGTGGATTTCCTCTATAAAATGGGACAAAGTATGGATGTGAAGTTCCATCATCAATAGGGTTTCCAATATTGAGTGTGTGTGTGTGCGTGTGGTTGTATGTGCAGACAAAGAAAATGATATGTCAAATCAAATGAGAAATAGTTTAATGGAATTTTTTATTCTTTCCTAGGAAAAAGAATTTATGGATTTTATATGAATTTTTTTTAATGCTTGAAAATATTTTATAAAATGTTCTAATGGGTTTTTTCCTAATGGAGGGAGTTGGGATGTCATTGGGAAAATCCTAGTAAGTTTATACTCTCCCCCTACTTGCCACTATTGTGTGTTTGAAAATTTCATCTATCGAGACATAGGTAAAGTCAAGGAATATCATTTCTTTAGATATTCTTCTTGATATAGTGGGATTGGCATGTGGAGTTAGAGATTGGATTGGGTAGGGTGTTTTTTTATGTCACTTGGGAGTTTTGAGTTTTGTGGTCTTTTGGTTCTCTTTGAGTATGTATTTTGGATTATTCTTGTACTCTAATATGGTTTTTTTTTTGGTTATGTTTTAAGTTATATTTTTTAATCATGAATCATATATAGGTTTATTTTCTTATTGTATTTGTGGTTTTTAGGCTTATCATTCAAAGGTAAAATCATTCCCCAAATGTTATCGAGTCCCTTGGAATTTATTTCCAACCTTTGGTATCTTGGGTATGTCACCTAAGGCCTGGTAGCTCCCCCATCACTCCATAAGACAATGAGGAGGGGAAAGAGGATACAAATGGTACTAGTCTTGGTTGGTACAAATATATTTTTGAGACAAATTTTATCATCTTTGTTTGGTTCATAAATCTTTTTGGGAACCTGATTGTTTTTAGAAACTTCTATGTGAGTTATCACCTCATTATCATGGCTTTAGTCTATGAGAGTTCCATGACATGAATGGATTTTAAGACTTCCCAATAGGGATTCATTGTTCATTTTGAGTAAAATAGATTATGAAATGGAAAAAAAGTGTGATTTTTTTAAAGGATAACATGGTAGTTTTGAAAAACATCGTTGCAATATTTCTAAAAATGGTTGAAATTTTGATGATAGTTTAATTATGGAAAGATATATTGTAATAGGTGTTGATGTGGTAAATTGGAATTACTAAGCCTTTAGTTTCTAATGATTGAGATTAAACAGATTTTTCTTCTATTTATAGTGAATGGAACTGGTAGGCATCATAGAAACAAACTGGAAGAGGCTACTGAAAATGTGGTTGAACCTAAGGCACAAGTAAACCAATAGCTAGTTCAAATCATTATCAAGGACTTTTAGTCCATGGATAAGCATAACAATAATGATGAACCTCACCAATTGAACCATTTTATTTAGTTCCAAAAGAAGAGTGTGCCTATATTTTGGGGGGATTATGAGATGGTAAAAAGAAAATGTTTGGTTGAATAGGATGAATTGAATCTTAGATTTACTAGGAACACCAAAAGAGTTGAAACTTAAGTTTCCAATATATATTATAGAGTAATTTTCATGAAAATGGTGGGAACTAGTAGTTCTTTCGAAATTGGACCGGGTCAAAACATGATATTATTTTTAATAATTTTTTCACAAGTAATTATATCATCTCACCTTTTTGATTTCTAGGACAATGGAATTCTTAATTTTGAAGAGATAAACACTCTCAGAGATAAAGTATGGGGAAAAATTTATAAATTTATTCTATTTTTCCCTGGAAGTTATTACAAGTTCATCCTTGAAGGAATGTATATTTTAGTTGGGATTATGACTTAATATTCACTAAAATAATTTCAATATTTTTTATAACAGATTATAAAAATATGGTCAATAGAGTGTCTATGAAGAAAGGGTTATCTTTGGAAATATATTTTTGGAGAGAGTGTTTATTTCTATAGAAATAAATGGAAACTATAATGTTTGGAATAATTAGAAGAGGGACAACTACTTCTAGAGTGATGGGACACCACACAATCAGACCATGGGATCAGAAAATATTCTTCCATGATCCAAAAGTAAGTTATGATGTTTTCATTATGGTTCACTAGATCACATAAAGATATATTTTATTAAACCACCTAGAGCATGTCAAAACTAAAATAAGATAGGACATCTTCAGTGTTATTGTTTCAGTTCTCTAAGGCCAGGTTCTGGAGACACATCTCATGCTTCTCAGGCATTTTATTCTTTAAAGAGATGAGTGTAGCAGAATAATTCTCATCATCAGAATAGAGTGATCCAAGGTGATTCTAAGAACAACATGATTACTCAACTAGTATAATCTCAACAGAATAACAAATAAAAAAGTGCAGTGAGTAAGAAATTATATATATCTAAGAAAATGATCATGGATGATCAATATGGTCCTATAATGGTGATAGGTACAATTATTTTGACTTCTACCCTTATGAAATCATTTTTTGTTATGAGCATGACCAACTCATTTATTACTTATCGTGTTATTAATAATATGGTATTTTCTATTGAGATGATGCATTCTATTTTAAAACTAAACAATCCTCTTAGAAAAAGAGGGTGTTGAGACTTTATGTGTAAATATTGTTCTATAACTATTGATCTAGCTACGTTTCTTTTGGATTTATCTTTTCTTGAGTTAAATGCCCATGAAATGAATTTGGGTATGGATTGGTTGACATAATTCAAGGACCACATAAACTATTTTTCCTGAAAGGTTAGTTTCATATCTCTGGATGGCATCAGGAATATCTTTAGAGGATATTTTGCTGTAAATAATAGAAAAGTATGAATTTTGGCATCAGTGGTTGGAACCATCTTTTATTAGTTATTAGAACTTATCTTGGAATATATGGATAAAATTGTGAATAGATATCTTCTAACTATTATTGATTATTTTCTATATGTTTTCTTAGAAAATTTATTAGGGTTTCCACCCAAAATAGATATGGAGTATAAGATTGAACTCTTATAAGGGACTAATCCTATCTCACTTCCATCTTATTAGATGAAACCAAAAAAATTATGGAATTGAAAGTTGATTTGGAAGAGTTATAAATTAAAGGGTGAATTCAATCAAGTAAATATTTTTGGGTATAACTGATTCTATTTGAAAAGAAAGAAGATAGAACTCCTAGAATTTTTGTGATTTATCATAATCTTAACTAAGTTACAATAAAGAATCAGTATCATCTTCCATGCATTAATGATCTATTTGATAAAATTAAGGGATCCTAGTGGTTATCTAAAATTGAATTATGTTTAGTATATCATCAATTTCATGTTTATAATGAGGATATTCTGAAGTCATCTTTTAGAAGCATATGTGGCCATTATGACTTTTTTATGCCTTTTGGTCATAAAAATTTTTATGGAATAGATTAATTAAATCTTTCCTATATTTCTAGATTACTTATTGGTTTTGTTTTTTGATGATATACTGGTGTATTCTAGTAAAAAATAATACCATGAGAAACACATGATGAGAGTGTTAGGTATCTTGTAGGAACATCATCTGTATAACAAGTTGTAAAAGGTTAATTTCTAGATACAAGAGGAATATTTCCTTGGCCATGTCATTTCTAAAAAATGTGTATATATATATTTGGGAAATATATAAGTTGTTATCTCTTGGAAACATTTAATTAATGTCTTTTAGATGTGTAGTTTCCTTGGATTAGTGGGATACTATAGATGTTTTCTATATGATTTTTCATGTTTAGCATCACTAAGGATAGTTTCCATGAGAAAGGAGTTCCTTTTCAATGGAATAAGGATTGTTAAAAATTCATTAAATAATATAAGGTTAGACATATATACGCACCTATCCTTATATTTCCAAAGTTTATATTGGGCTATGTAGTCTATTTTGATACATCAAGATATGGGTTGGTATGTGTTCTCATACATAGAGATCATGTGGTTCTTTATAGTTCATGGAAGTTACAGTTGCATGATAAGAACTACCCAACAAATGATTTAGAATTAGATGTTGTGGTCCATTCTATAAAGACTTGGAATCATTACCTATTTGGTGAGAAATTCATAGTGTTTGCGGATCATGAGAGTTTGAAACACATTTTCTCACAAAGATATTTTAATATAAGATAGCATAGATAGATAGTATATCTTCAAATGTTTGACTTTGACTTAAAGTACACAATGGGTAAAGGGAACTCTATGGTAGATTCATTGAGTAGAAATCCATATTCTTAGTTATAAAATGAGGATTCAGACCTGTGGCAACAAATATTGATGATATAAAATATGTATCTATAATTCTTGGACCAAGGTAGTGTCATAGTTTTCTTTCTAATTTTGTTTGTTCTTGATTTGGTTAAAAAGGTTAAAAAGGATCATACAAAATATCCTGAATGTGTTTCTGTGATATCAAAACTCAATAGTGGGGAGACCATTGGGGTTTGGGAATTGGATGGGAATTTATTATTTTAGTTTGGAGATCGGATGGTCATACCTTTACCTTTTTTGGAACAACTTCTTAGTGCCTGCCACTATTCAAGATGGGATGCTCAAACTGGTCTTTAGAAAATGTATAAGGCATTAAAAGGAATTTTTTTGAGTTATCATGAAAAGATATGTAGAGGATTATGTATTGATATTCCTCACTTATCAGTGGTTCATGGAAGAGCATCAAAAATCAGAGGGCATGTTGTAGTCTGTACTAATTAATCTGCGGAAATATGATAAAAATGATTATAAAGAACTTCCCTTTTCAAATAATAAAAAATAAAAAATAAATTGGATCATATTTCATATAATTTTTTAAATTATGAATATAGAAATACTACCTATATTATGAAAGGATCATCGTTCAACATAATTTTAAAAAAAGTAAAATAGATAGACATGGATATTGTAAAAGGTAAACCAAGTATGTTTAGGAAACATGATTTTGTATGGGTGATAGTGGATATGCTCACAAAGTCAAGCTCACTTCATCCCGATTTGTGAAAATAATTCAGTTGAAGATTTGTCCAAAATCTATATTTGATAAATTATAAAGATGTATGACATTAAATTCTGAATTATATTGGATAGAGACCCTAGGTTTACAACTCATTTTTTTGTAAATCCTTATAGTAATCCCTTGTAACACAGTTGACTATAAGTACAGTTTATCATCCCCAAATTGATAGATAGTATGAACGAAAAATATAAACATTGGATGAAAATTTAAGGGCTTGTGTAATGGATTTTGGTGGATCATGGGAGAATTATTTACCATTAGTTGAGTTCCTATAAAATGACTATTATCAGGCATCAATATATATGGATTATTTTGAAGCATTGTATAGACTTCCTTGTCGTTATTCACTTTGTTGGTTAGAAATATTTGAGACTTTAGTAATTGGACCCAGCCTTGTGCATGAGATAATAGATAAGATTTAGTTAATCAAAAATAGAAAGGAGATGGCTCAGAGTAATTAGAAATTATATGGAGATCATTATCAATGATTGTTTTTTAGGTGAGTTATCATGTGTTCTTCAGAATCTCTCCAAGTTTTGGGCATCATCATTTTGGTAAGTAGGGAAAGTTATCCCCTCGATACATATGCCCTTTTAAGATACTTGAATGAATAGTAGAGTTGCAATATCAGTTTTATTTACCAAAAAGGTTCTATTCTATGAAAAATGTCTGTCATATATCTTAGTTAAAGAATTATCAACCTGATATGGACCATGTGATTTGATGGGATCACGTTCTCCTAGATTCAGATGTTAGATTTATTCATGTGCTGGTGTAGATTGTGGATAGGAAAGAGAATATCTTTCGTGGGAAAATCATCAGTCTATAGTAGGTTTTATGTAAACATTTCCAAATTTAAGAATAAATGTGGTGGCATGAAAATTAATTGGTGAAGCAATGGCCTGAACTCTTTCAGGACAATAGTGGTTTTATACTTTATAAGGATGGAAATTATAATGGTGGGGAGAATATATAACCCAAATTTTTAGGTAAATGAACCATATTTCATGTATTTTTGTTTTATACAAGGCACTAGTTAAGTTTCTAGAGGTTCTGAGGGGTTTTGGAGTCATTTCGGGATGTTCACAGTTTGTGCACTATTAGTAGAAAACCTGCAGTATCTATGAGAAACCATTCAAGGGAAAAAAGTGGGAACTAGGAATGCACACAGTTGGTTCATAGTTTGACCAAACCATTTTAATTCCTAGGAGAAACCATTCTTCTTGAAAAAGAGTTAAAATCACAGTTTTCACACAGTTTTTATAATTATGCTAGCCAATAGAGTGAGGTGTGGCCTTAATATGGTAATACTACATGGTTGGCACATTTTTTTCCAAACCGTGTGGCCTAACTATGTATCATATAGTTTTCCCTCCTTAAAAATGGATCAAATATAAATTAAACCCTTAATCCCTAGTTTTCCCCTAATCCTCCCATAACTTGAATTCATTTTTCTCCCAGGTCATGTGAGAATATTCCCTTTGATCTAAGACTGAACATTATGTGAATTAAAGTGAAATGGAGGCCCAGATTTTTCAGTAAGTTACCATTAATATTTTTTATTATTAGATCGAAGGTTCTTATCTCTATTATAACTATACATTTGGTTCTTTATGGATAGATCTATATGTTACAAATGATTTTAGGATGAACCCTTGTTGAATCTAGTGAAGGTAATGTGAGTTGTGATGGGATCTGAAAGTTTTATTATGCCATTATTTATTTTATCCAACATCTGAGAGGTAGGCGACTTTTATCTTGACTCCACTTGATTTATAACTTGAATTCTTAGCTTTAATTAAATGATTTTATTAAAATGGATATCAAATATTTGTGTGATTCTTAATAGAAATCTTATTTTTGTATTGTCTTGGAAATTATTGAAATCTAATTGGTTTTTAGAAAACCCCTTTGTTATTAATTTTTAAATGATGATTTTAAAATTATGGTTTGGTTTGATTCATTTAAACTATTTTTTGAAATGTTTTGAAAATAAATACATGTTTTATTGAAATTACATGGCATTATGTTGGAATAAATGGTTTGTTGTGAGTTGATTGGGATGGATAATAGTCATGAAGTACCACCATTAAATGGGATGGAGTGTGGATATGAAGCTCACCCATCAATGGTGACACTAATATTGAGTGTGTGTGTTTTTGTGTGGTTGTGTGTGTAGACATATAAAACAAGAGTCCAAAATAAAATGAGAAATGGTTTAAATACTTTGTTGATTCTTTCTATGGAAAACTAGTTTATATATTTGATATGAAATGTTTTTACTTCTTGAAACTATTTTATAAAATATGATAAAAACATTTGTCCTAGTGGAATGAGTTAGGAAGCTATTGGGGAAATCCTACTAATTTTTTACTCACCCAATTCATGGGTAATGTTTTTCATTTCTAGATGTCATCTATCAAGACACGGGTAAAGGAAAGATATCTTAGTTCTTTAGTGATGCTTCTTGATACTGTGGTATTGGAATGTGGAGTTGGATCTTGGATCGGGTGGGGTGTTCCTATTTGATTTCATTTGGTAGTTTTTAGTTGTGTGGTATTTTGGTTCTATCTGAGTATGTCTTTTAGTTTTTACTTAAACTCTCATATGGATTATTGGTTTGGTTATGTTTTGAATTGTATTTTTTACTCATGCATCATATAGTTGTTTGTTTAGTTATTATATTTCTGGTTTGGATGTCTATATTTCAAAGGGAAAATCATCCCCCAAATTCTCTTGAGGTCCTTTCTATTTATTTTAATCCTTTGGTGTCTTGGGGATATCACCTAAGGCCTAGTAGCTCCCCCTTCACTACTCAACCCAATGATGGGAGGTGGGATGTTACATGACCCTTTTCTGAAACTTGAATAAATACCCACAATATATTTTCTAAAATAAATCACATTCCTTTGTACCATGAAAACCTTATCCCCTAATCTTGAACATTGAAAACTATGAAAAAAATAAAATCAAGTGTAGGAATAGATATAATTTTCTTATAATGTATCGCATTCCTATCAAATTCCATTCATGGTCTCTAAGGGATAAAAGTATGATTAATATAAGTTTGGTCTCAAGGATGGTGACTACATAAATAAAATGCCTCTATCATATTTAAAGTGAATTTTCTACAATCATCTCTTTGAAAAGATCAAATTCAAGTCCTATTCAACGTGTCCAAAGTTTTCTAAATAAATTTACTAATTAATATTGGAAAAGTTTGGTCTAGAAACCTCTCGAGAATGGGAGTATTTGATTTTAAGTCAATCAATCATGTCATGTGTAACAATAACAAATTAATCAATATGAATATGAATAATTCAAATCATGATAGATCGATAGAGAAATTCATCTGCATGTGACTAAAAATTAAAATCAAGATTTATTTAATTCAAGTTCCAATGATTAACTCTAGTCATTCAATCCTCCCATAATATATATTTAATTATATTAACTTTAAAATTAAAATAAGGATTCATGGGGTTTCTAAAAATTATAAGTGTCATTGATCAAAGGAAATAAAAATACTATGTGTGGGTATGTATTTTTTCACTTAATATCAAAAGAGATTTTGAGAATAGGTGAGTATAATTAAGTATTGAAAATTAAATCTTACTCCCCTTTGTCATTAAGATATTCTTTTTCTCTCTTTGTTTTCTAAATGAGTTCCTTTCACCTTGAATTTTCATAGACCTAAAAATAAAATATAAAACATACCCATTCTCATGAAATTTCAAAAATAAAAAAAATGAAATCCTACAGTAGTTCCTAAGAAGAATTGAAAAAAAATTCAATCCTAATTCCTAAATCATAAAAAAATTAAAATTTCCTCTCGAATGTGATTTGGTTGTGGTCATCAAGATCAACCTTACCTCTAGAGAGAAAGTGATTGAGGGTAGAAAAGAGGTTACCTAGTCTGGGTCTACAAAGTATCAAAGCTGTGATTCTTCTATGTAGATGGTCCCTCTTAATTTTTCAGAAAAAATATTCACTCTTCCCTTAGGTAACACTTTATCAACCTCTATGTTCCCAATACGATGGTTTTTGTCCCATATTTAAACACAAAAGGGTGGTTCAATGACTTCCCAAACCTGTTGTACTTCCTTGAACTCTTTATGGATAGAATTCCTTCCATTATCTCTATAATTTTCCAGCAACTTCCTATCATTAATTACCTATTTTTCACTTTCTTATTTCTTCTATAAAAAATAAACATCACTTATTTTTTAAGTATAATCATATCCTATGCTCCTTGTAAGCTATATTCTTTAAGTCCATTCCCTATTTCATCCAGAATCATTATCTCCCAATGTAGGTTGAATTTCACCTCTTCTCCTATAACTCCAAAACAAAAACCCACACTTTAGACATCAATCGGTTCCCTTCCTGTAGATAGTAATAGTCTTCCCATGATTGTTAATTTCTTATCCTTATCCATATCCATCATAAGAAAGTTTACTAGAAATTAGTAATTGTTTACCTTAACAATGACATACTCAAGTATTCTAGGATATCTCGTTGTTGTATCATCAAGTTGAAGCATAATATAATTTGAATTCATCTCGCTCAATCCTAGTATTTTAAATTCCTCGTATGATATTATATTTACACTTACGCCTAAATCACATAAAGTTCTACCAAACTCATTAGACCCGATATAAACAAGAATAAAAAAATTATCTAGGTTATTTTTCTTCTTTTTTAAGATCCTTTATATCATATATCTGAACATTCTCCAATCAAATTTATGGTTACCAATTATTTTATATTTATTTTTTTACACCACTTATTTCATAAAATTCACATAGGTGGGAATGTTCATGATAACATCAGTAAATGGTATGTTGATATACAGTTTTTTAAACATTTCTAGAAATTTTTATATTTTTTTATCAATCCCTAATTTCCTTTCTCACTCTTGAAATGGTGGTGGTGGTTAGTGATTCCTCTAAAATAAACTTCTCAGCTTCTTTTCCTTTTTTTCATTATTCCTTAAACTACTTTGTATTCTTCCATTTATTGTTCTTCCACCTATCTTTTAACATTTATAAAACTTTATTCGATTGTATTTATGCTTCTTAGAGTAATGGATTTCAGATCACCATGTCTTGGAACTTTATTGTAACATGATATAACTTCCATTGGGTTCTCCTTCAATTGGATAGAAATCTGACATACTTGGATTTCAATATTTCTCATGCCTACTCATTGATTTTGTGAGTCATCTTTTATTTCTCATATGTAAGTTATTTAATATTTGGAGTAGGATATCAAATACTTGAGTGAATATCTTTTGATTTTCATAAAAGAGGCCAGAGTCTCCTCTGGTGATTGGACTTGACACATCAGATATGGCCCTTGATTCTGTGGTTGAATCCCTATCCTTATCCTCAATTCATTTTTTGGGTTTTTAGTGGCCTCTATCCCTATACGTAATTTTATCTATTATAATCTAAATAATTAACATCTTCATAGTGCATACCTTATGTATGTTTAGTGTCCATAATTTCATCCAATTTCCTTTAAATTGTGTTCATTTGGGTGGAAAACCAGTATTATCCACAATTTTTAAACCTTATACTTGTCCACCATCTGTCTTCCATTGAAAAATGTTTGAGGAAATTTCCCTCAAAAACTAATAGCCTTATTTAGGAGACTTTATGATTAATAATCCTACAAAAAAACATCTATAATTGAATGGTTACTTGTGATAATACTTTATAAGATGTTTGTATTAGTATCCATGTTTCGATGTCTTGGTGAGGACATCTTATAATTAAACTTTTGAACCTTTCCCATATTCTATAAAGTGGTTATTTATTCAATTGTTCAAAATTTATAATGCTTACACACAAATCCATAGAATTTGAAGGAGGGAAAATTCTCATCAGAAAATTCTTTACCAGGTCCTCCCACGTTGTGATTGAGTGTGGGGGAGACTTTAGATCCTCTAATGAACTTTTTATTTGAGTCAGAATATGAATAGACACAACCTTACTACATAAATTTCTATGTTATTGAATTGGAAGGTTCTCCCACTACTAAGAAACTCTCAATGTGATAATCAGGGTCTTTACGATGTAGCTCAATGAACTGAATAGAGTGATATATCATCTATAAGATCACTAGCTTGATCATAAATTTCTGGGTAGTGACCATAGAGATAAGGATTCTTGAATTGATCCCCATGTTTTTTGGTATTCCATAGTTAATTAAGGCATGCATCCATGGGTTCCTTCCTTGGAGCTCTTAGTGTTCTCCTTGTCCTCCTCCTTGTCTAGCTTCTTGTCCAGCCAAGATCTCTTCTTGCATGTTTTTCTTTTATTTTTTTATATTCCTTTTGATCTCAAGATAGAAAGTATGATCTCTTTATTTTTATCCTAGGTTTAGTACTTTTGTGCTGAGGTCATTCCTGAAACAATGGCACAATAAGACCAAGTGTCAATGGAAAAAAAATCTAAAAAATCTAAGTATAACTAAACACTGATCCCTAGAAATGATGAAATTTTTTAATCTTACAAAAGGTATCATTAAATATCTCAAAAAAATAAAATTAAAATTTTATTAACTCAGGATAACACTGGATAACTTTTAAAATTTAATTAAGTGGAATTCAAGGTCGATCTATAGGTAATGGTGTAGAAAAACATAGATTATTTTAAGAAATGGTTTGAAAAAATGAAATTGATATTGGTTTTGGTTTTGGTTTTGATAAAAATTATTTGAGTGTGCCAATAATTTTATAAATTTAGGTTCATGCACTTAGTGAGGGATAAGTGTTGTGATTTCTAATTTAAATGGTTTTGTAAGATAACTCTAGTGATCCTCCTCTTAGAGTACTCACCAAATATTTTATAAACACATCTTCCCCCTATTAGTTACTTAGTTTTTTTATAAATAAGTGTTTAAACCCATGTTTAAACATTGCTACCCCAAACTCTTGCATTGGTTATGCTATGATAAAGGGTTTCTACTTGATGAATTTAGTAAAAAGACCCTCCTCTCTCAGTAATGGTCATGCATGAGAGAGAAGGTAAATATTAAGATGAAAATATAAAATGGGAAAAAATAAAAAAATTAATCCAACCCAATCCCCTACACTAGGTGAATTCCCCCTATATTACATAGCTTGTTACATGAAATTTACCTCCTCATTCTAGTCATGAGGGGATATAAAATGAAAATGGGGTCTAATTCAGTAGCACTCCACAATAGTTTTCACACCAGGTTCAAGATTTATTCACTAGTCTTCCTCTCAAGGGTGTCCCTTGAGCAATGGACTCAAGATCTTATTTATAGGAAATAGAACATCTCTTCTCTCCAAATTTAAATTTTTATTTCCCTCGAAGATTTTGTCTCTCTTTTGAATCAAACAACAAATCTACATGGGATCTTCCAATATGAGTAAGTTCTTGGATGAGTATTCCTTATTTGGGTTGTTTAAGACATTCTCAGTTATAGGTGAGGCCCCAATGTACATATCCTACAATTTCCTCCCAAAGCTTGCATGTATCCTATGGATAGCTTGAAATCATCAATCTTTTGAATTTACAGATAAACTCTTACAATAGCGTAGCCATAGTTACTGTATCATATCCACCTTCACGTGATTATTCTTCATTCATGGATATAGAATAGTCATCAACTCAATTTTGTTTCCCCATCAACCATTTTTTAATCTTTTCATGGCTATAACATAGTCATTTGACCACAACATAGTATATTTTTCTTCCATTTTTCTTGCTAATTCCATTTCTCACACCTCCATAGTATAGTGGAAAACCTGATGGCATAGCCAAATTTATGATTTTTTTAATTATTTATCCATGATAGAGTGGAAATAATGGTGTCACAACCTCTGTATCAACCATTTTATTCTTGATCTAGTGCTACTTCCAAAACAAACCCTTCTACGATGTAGCCATCAACCCTAAAACATAGTACCTTATGATTTTTTCCTTCATCTTGAGCCATGAAATAGTGTTCAAACCATGATTTATAATTCACATCCATCCTTAGGAAATTGGGTACCATTGGGATGTGTCTTTGCCTATGGTATATCATTCCTACATTGTTTATTTGAGCCATAAAAGCTACAGTGTAAAGGTAATTCCATGATGCAATGACTCAAACTCAGTATGACTCCATGGGTAACTAAGTTGCATCGCCATGAAAGTGTCATAGTGAATTTCAAGGTTACTATGGATGAAAATATTTCATTTCATCAGCCTTGGTGGATCTGTGGCACAACGATCGTGGAAGCTATGTAGAAGGTGTGTCTGAGAAGGAAGATGTGAGTGGAGGCCGACATGGAACTACTTTTGTGAGTATGAACACTACCTGAGAGTGAGCATGTCCCACATAAAAATTCTAATTGATTGGACTCTACTATTTAAATAATGATGTTCTATTTATCCGGAGTCAAGTAAGATGGGTTTCGAATGAAACTCCATGTCGTTGTGCTCTACCCCGTACCGGTGAAGTTATCCTCCTGCCACCGCACAGACTGTCCTCCCTTTCACTGGTGTGCTCCACTTCTGTGCACACCATGTAAGACCTATGTATCCCCTCTTACATGCCTATGTAAATCCTTGTCAATTTGTTGGTTGACTTCCCCTAGGTGTTTTTATGTGGCTTGAAACTGGTTGAGGTCTAACCAAGGTGTTGTCCCATTTTTTATCTAAAATCCATAAAAATACTTAGAAAAATATAACATGACTAAAACATGTATTTTACAATTTTTTATTTTTTTTAATGTCATTCTAAAATATAAATCACCCACAAATGACCATTGAAAATGAATAATTGGGTAAAAATAATTAAAAAAATACATTTATTAAATAAAATTTTAAAAAACATCCATAAAAATTAGCTTGTCATATGCCTTTACAAAATTTTAGCTCACCATGCACTCTGTATGAGTGAATGACACATAGGATGTTGAAAATAACTCATCTATAGAACTGAAATCACTTGTACTCATGTCCGAGTGACTCATATATTTCCTATGACTTTTTATAATCTCCATGACTACTTGGAAATGATGAATACATAGACTCCAAATGATACATACTCAAAGTAAGAATAACTCATACATGGATTATAAAATTATCCCATACAATGTTTCCTTTACACAAAAATGACTTACAAGGAGTCTAGAATGACTCATACACATATCTAGAATGTCTCAAATAGTGTATTCACGTTTATACATTTTCTTAGTTTTGGAATAGGAATTTTAAAATACTTAAAATTAATTTAGAGTCACTCAAAATCTTCCTAGTATTTATTTGATCTCTTTAAAATGCATTAGAACATTTTCAGATAATTATGGGAATTATTCAAAAATTAAGGTAATTATTCAAATAATTCCAAACATATTTAGCAAATTCCCAAGGTCTTTTGAAACATCTCAATACTTAGGTGGATTATTTCATATTTCTTCACTACCTCAATATTCCAAATTCATTTCATCATTCATTCAAATGATTTTCAACACTAAATACAACAACCAACATGCTAAGTCATTAATGGATGGATTCTCCACAATTCAACTAACATTTTTTCAAAATTTGAACATGTTTATAAACTTTTTGAATATATTTATACAACCTATCTAGAATAAGTTTAGTATTCAAGTCTTCCATTTTCTTGCAACATGTTGTAAACAGTGTTCTTGGACACTAGTCCTTTCTTTAAGGATCAACTCTATAGTCATTACAATTAGGGGATGCTTTCCAAAGAAATTGTGAGCTCTTCCTTTACCCATGAATGAATGGGTAGCTCCTTCATGTTCAGTGAGTGGATACTTCCACCATCACCCAACATCTCCAAGACTTACATATTGGCACTTGTTGACAACTAATACAAACCTTTGGGTTCTCCATTCATATGTAAATTTATATATTCTTTTCTTATTATAAAATTTATATTATAAAAATATATTTGTAAATATATATGTGTGTTTATAATATAAATATATATTAATAATCATATATATATACATTTTTCATCTAATATATGTTAATATATATATATAAAGTTAACCATGTATATATATTTTATATATAAATATTAATGTATTCTTAAATATT
The DNA here is from genome assembly GCA_963277665.1 of Viscum album. NCBI lineage: Eukaryota > Viridiplantae > Streptophyta > Magnoliopsida > Santalales > Viscaceae > Viscum > Viscum album. The sequence goes on from OY728157.1 coordinate 1,103,335,184, forward strand.
ATTTATATAATAATAATTATATATATATATACAATTTATATATATTTTTAATCATATATACTTTTGTTTATTATTTTATACTTATTTATAATTATATATATAATTATAATTACACACACATATATTATAAAATATAATGATATGAACTATATAAAGAAATATTTAAATACATTAAATATAGTTCATATATAAATTTATATCTTTATAGTCATATTATATATGCTATAAGATGCATATCAATGCAAAAAAAGCATTGATAAAGAGTATGCTACATAATATATTTTTTATATACATATTTAAATATAATTAAACATGATTTATATACCACTAAGATCCTATCAAAAATTTGGCACCCCAAATCCATGACCCCGCAAAGATTTATTAAAAAGTAAAGACAAACATACAACACACCTCATGGCCCGCAGTCCCACAAATACAACAAAACACTGCACGAGTCCTGCACTACAAAGACTAGATGACCCAAATAAACAAGGCCCACACTAGCCCAGCCCACTCCTGCCTATGAAGCACCGCATCCAAAGTCGTCCCACCCCCACTAGGTCTCTCCAACCCCGCATCCCAAGGCAGTGACCGACCCGCATCTCGAATACAAACCCGCATCCCAAGGCAGTGACCCACTATGTATGTATGTATGTATGTATGTATGTATGTATGTATGTATGTATGTATGTATGTATGTATGTATGTATGTATGTATGTATGTATGTATGTATATATGTATGTATGTATGTATGTATGTATGTATGTATGTATGTAGGTAGGTATGTATGTATGTATGTACGTACGTAAGTATGTATGTAGGTATGTATATATGTATATAGGTAGGTATGTATGTATGTATGTGCGTATGTAGGTACGTACGTACGTACGTACGTATGTATGTATGTATGTATCTGTGTTTATGTTCATGTATGTGCTTATGTGCATGTATGTGTTTATGTGCATGTCTATGTTTATGTGTGTGTATGTGTATGTGTATGTATGTGTATGTATGTGTATGTATGTGTGTGTGTGTGTGTGTGTATGTGTATATATGAGAATGTTTTTATAAGTGTGTATGTGTATGTGTCTCTCTTTGTGTGTGTGTGTGTGTGTGTGTGTCTGTGTGGGTGTGTTTGCATGCCCGTGAGTGTGTGTGTGGGCATGCGTGCACACGCGCGCGCGCATGTGTGTGCATGGGAATATGTATGTATGTATGTGTGTGTGTGCATGTGCAAGTCTGTGTGTGTGTGTGTGTGTGTGGTTTGATACATACAGGTATGTGTTGGTTCATCTATATATCACATGCACACATATATAAAAAAATTACACATTTATAAAAATGAATATATTTAATTGTAATTAAAAAATTTAAATATAATTAATACTTAATTATATTTTTATATGCATTCAGTACAATATAAACATGTATATAATTAATTAGTAATATTAATATATCTATATATTAGAGGCTTTAAATCTATTTAAATATAATTATAAAAATTCTTCCTTTTAATTTTATAGTTTTATAATTAATCATGTTTTGTAAGAAACATTTATACATAATATTACTATTTATACATTTATTAATGGTGTATTTCAAAAAATATTAATTTATATATTTAAATAATAATCTTTTTAATTATAAATAAAAAATTAAATGCAGTTAATATTTAATTAAATTTATTCATTTTTAAAATTTATTCACTTTTATTATAAGTTAATTTTGTAATTTTTTATTTATTATAGTAGTAATACATTTATTAATAATATTTATTTTAATATTTATGCATTTATTAATAAAGTTATTAATAAAAAAATTATTATACTATTAATATATTTATTATAAATTAATACATTTCAAATAATATCATAATATTATTGCATTTTTTATAACACGCACAATAAATTTATTATAACATTAATACATATATTCTAATATTGATACAATTATTAATACATTTATCAAAATTTTAATACATTTATCATATTATTAACATGTTTATTAATACAAATAATATAATTAATATTGTTTATTCATTTTTAATATTTTTATAATTTATTCATTTTTATTATAAATAATTTTTTTATTTTTAATTTATTATAATATAAACACATTTATTAATAAAGCATCTATTATCATATTAATATATTTATTATAATATACTTTTTATAATATTAATACACTTATTAATATATTTATCATGGTATTAATATATTTATGAATACATTTATTATAATATTAAGACATTTATTATTACATTTAATATAATTAATATTTTTTATTCACTTTCTATATTTTGTAATTTTGCAATTTTTAATATTCATTTTCATATAATTAGTTATTTATTAAAAAAATTTAATTTTAATTTTTAGTATTCATTAGTGTCACGCCCCATTTCATTGTATCAATTATTAAATATATTAATTTTGGGGTAATTTTATTTTTTATAATCTTTGGGCTTGAGTTTAAATTTTTCTAAAAAATTTCCTTTGTTGCATAGTTTCAACATGGCCACCGAACTATTTTTCAAACCATAGAGATGACCTTTACATGGGTATTTCCTTATATGCATGGTTTGGTGAACTGTACATGGTTACCTTTACATAAAAGTCATTGATACTTTTACATAGGGGGTCTTTTGAGTTCATTTTTATCTATTCACGGTAAGTGTGCCTAGTTTGTGCATAGTTTGAGGTGAACCATGTGTGGATTTGGAAAAACTGTGTGAGGTACCCTTATGTGGGAGTTGGTTGGTGCATGGATGGTGTACAATTTGGAGTAACCGTATGGCCAAATTGAGTAAGGTTTTTTTCTATCTAGTGGATTCCGCACAGATGGCACACAGTTTTACAAATCGTGCGGTCAAACCATGCAGATTGTCCAAGTGTTTTAAAAAATTCATCTTATTTTCTTCTCCAATTTTAAGGTGTTTTCCACTCATTCTCTCCCACTCATTTTAATTTTCATAATTCAGGCACTAGGGGTTTCTTTCCTCCCTCCTTTGATTCTTCCAAGCTTCTTCAGTCTCATTAAAAACTAATTTCTCAAGGTGGGCCCCTTTTCCCTCCTAGTTTCTCTTTTATTCTTTTCCCTTTCCTTTTCTCCTTAGTTATCTTTATAACTCATAAACCCTAGGGGATTCTAGGGTAATATTTTGGGTTTGGAGTGGCTTAATCTTAGGTATTTTGATTGTTAAGGTCCATACAGGGCCTCTTGTTACTTGATTGAACATCTTTCATGACTTCCATCTTGATTGTCGATGAACCTAGGTAGGTGTTTTTGTATGCATCGTTAATTTTTAATTTCATTTGAATCTTGGGGTTTCTAAAAATTTTATTTATTATGTTATTTCTATATGTGATGTTCATATAAATTTTATAATTGTTTTGGAACTGATTCTCACTTAGAACAAAAGGTGATTAATGATTTTATTGTATTCAAAAAGGTTATTTGAGGGCCACGTGTTTGTGAAAATAACTCAATGATTTTTTAAAAATGGAATTTATCTTTTAAAAATTTATTTCACCCTATTTGGGGTATAACCTTGGATAAGGGTGTTTTTTGGATGGGTTAAATGTACTAAAAATATTTTTAGTGTGATTTATTTCATCTTAAATATGTAATTTGATATGAATTTCAATTGGTTGATTTTAAATAGTCATTTAAAATGAAATATCAAACAATTAGAAATTATTTTTCATTATGAGTCCATAATAATGAAGGTTTTTTTATAAATTTTGATTAGTTATTAAAATTATGTGGGTGTGTGATTCCCTCTTGAGCCCTTATTTGATTTTGATTTATATAGATTGTGTACCAAAAAGAATGCTTTATATTTCAAGTGATGTGGGTGATGTTTTTGGGGATTTTTCTTATGAGGGGGTTGGAGGTTATGTGGATTTGTGTTTTTTATTCATATTTATGGTATGGAATTCTTGATTTCTCAAATCCTATTGTTAACATCAATGGAATCCTAGTAATATTGGTGGGTGACGAGAGACAGTTTTTATCTAGTCCCGATGAGACAAACTGGATCCCCTATGTTGTTGAAGGCCACAAGAGAGTGTTTTCGGTGAGGCTAGGTTAGAGCAGCTAGTCGGTTATAGCTAGGAAAGCACCATTAGATAAGTAGATGATTCCACTAGAGTATATCTAGGATCACCTCGTAGGATGTTTAGGAATTTCTATTGACACTCAATGGTGATCCATGGAGATCTTTCTCTATTTTTTGTTACCTAGCTCAATTGATGCTTTCGGTACCACGACTTCTCTATTGAATATTTATTCCCTTTTGATGTAGTGCCCTGGTGTTTTATCTTTACTATCCACTAATTTTGATTGTTTTATTGTTTTATTGAATATTTTTATAAATTTCTTTGAAAATATATTTTTTATTACTTGGTTTCAAAAGTGGATTTAAAATGGGTGTTTTCAATAACAGAGGAATAGGCTGAGGGAATTCTTTTCAAAGTGATAGTTTTTATTTAAATAAAATAATTTGGAGTTTAATAAATAGTAATGAATGTGATGTTTTACTTTATATAATTATTAATTAAAACCATATTTCATATTTTATTCCAAACTAGCATAAATTAATTTTCAATTAAAAGGAAATATATAGACTCTATGGTGAAATCCTACTAGGATTATTTTTCCCACACACTTCTTACACCATTCAGTGTATGCAGCCCTTATGCTTTCATTTTAAGTGTTGTGTATTTGGTATTCTAGTTTCATGTTGTTCAGTATAGGTTACCTTGGGATATATAGAGTGTTCTAGGGATCACATAGCAATTCAGGGGAGTTTTGGTTGTAAAATTGATTTTATTTCCCTTAGTTTTGAATGATTTTTATGGATTGTTATTTTGAGTTTCCTTAAAATAGATTTTTTATGTTTTTAGAAAACTATTTTTGGTTGGTAAAATCAATTTTATGAGTTTTGTGGAACTTTTTTACCTTTATGAGATATTTTAAATTGGTTAAAGGAAATTTATTTTAAAATGAAAGTTTAAAATTACTCTAGAAAAAAAGGAACATGCTTTATGAAGAAAAGGATATTTTATTTAACATTTTTATAGAATAAAGGTGAATGGTTTTAATGAAACAAGTTTCCTAGGGAATATAAATTTTTTAAAGGGTGTTTTGGAAATTTTTATTGGGTATAAAAAATTTAAAGAAGATTTTATGTGTGTTTTAGTTTGGGATAATGGTTTTGAAAACAAGTAGGATGTTTTTTAAAGGATAGTTTATTTTTATGAAATTTTTTAGTTTTATTATGAAAATTCATTGAATGCTTTGGTTTATAAAATGATTACATTTCTAATTTTAAATAGAATGAAATATTTTAAAGGGTGTGTTTTTTATGAAATGTGGGTAGTGGAAAAAAATAATTTTTGAAAATTTATTCTAATTTTTAATGGTTTTGGGTCATTCAATTTATGGTACATAGATGGATTAAGGTTCATGTTTTTTTATTTATAATATTTCTTCTAGATATTCTTTAAATAAAAATTGAATGTTTTTTCATTGGGCTAACCTTTAGTGTGGTTCTCCTCGTTGTCTAGGAGTGGTTTCACTACATGTTGACTCTAACTGAACACAAATTCTTTCCAGTTTGTAGACTTTGTCCAATACTTCTTCAACCAAAGTTTCATTACATGGAATACTTCATGGAATATCCTAGGTATTTTTATAGGCATAACTACCTAGGACACATTCTAATATTTTTTAACTCAAATCTTTATAAATTTGATTCTTAAGTGTAATCTAGTTTTGGGGAATTGGTGTGTATAAGATTTCTTATCTAGTGTGATATGGTACTTGATCTAGAATTATGGTTGGTATTGGATTTTAGGATTTGTTTGTGCTTCATTATTTTTTATTGTATGTTCATGGGATGTGTATTGTGAAATGGTTGTCTTTAGGTTCAGTTCTTGATTATTTGGACATAGGGAACCTTTGGGTTAGTGCTTGGGTAACTAAGATAGGTGTTGCCTTTGTAAATTTGGGCACATGATGGTGCTAGTTTTGTTGGGTTTTTCATGGGATAGTGTTCCAAGATTGAGGTCCTAATTTACCGACTAAAGTATTATTTCCTTGTGGCTAGATCCATTGTTGTTTTTTTTAGGCATAGTTACCATGGTTCCCTCATGGAATTCATGGTTGAGATGTGTTGTTGAGCTTATTGATGGTATTGATTTCTTGGATGTTGATCTCTTCCTTAGACTGTGTTTTCTTCTAGAGATAGAATGGGTTCTTTGGGTATTTTTCATGTTTCATGGAATTGGGTGATACTATGGTTTGGTGGTGTGTTCTGCCTCTTATTTCACCATCTTAGAGAAGTTATAAATGGTGGGGAAACCTATGCTCAGTCTCCATACCTATTAGGTCTTCACTTTGTGTTTTTGGTTGTGTTCTTCTTAGAGATGTTAGCTAATATTTATGGATTCATCTGGTTGGGATATTAAAATTTATTTATTCATTGGTTCCTTCATTAGGATCTCCATTGAATAGTTTTTTTTCAAACCCATCTCACTCTATGGGGTGTTGTTGAGGCCTTTGTTCTGATACTTCCACTTTTACCAACGACTTTATGGGGATATAAAGTGTCACGGTTGGGATTTTTTCCCACCCTTTTTCACTATATTTATTATTATATTAATTAATTTTGGGTTAATTTATATTTTATAAGTTCTAGGAATGAGTTTTAATTTTTTCGAAAATTTCCCTCCATTGAATGGTTTCCACATATTCATCGCATGATTTTTCAAACAATGTCAATGACCTTTATATGGGGATTTCCATCCATGCATGGTTTGATGAACCATATAGGGCTACCTTTACATGAATTCCATAGATAACTTTTTGTAGGGGGTCTTTTAGTTCATTATTATCAATGCATGGTTAGTGTGCACAATTTTTTCATGGTTTGAGGAAAACCATGTGAGGCTTTGGGGAACCCATGTGAGGTATCCTTACATGGGTGTTGGTTAGAACACGATTAGTAGTAACCATGTGGGTAAATCATGAAGAGGTATTTTTCTATCTAGTGGCTTCTTCATGATTGGTGCATAGTTTGGAAAATCTTGTGAACTATACAGATGTTTAAAATTTGGTTTTACTACTTTTTTCTTTCCCCGGATTTAAGGGTTTTTCCCTCACTCTATCACTATCTTTCAAAAAGCCTAAGGACATGTGCATTAGGTTTTTTACCTCTACCCTTTAGTGATTCCAAGCTTTTTAAATCTCATTTAAAATGGATTTCTCATGGTGAGTCACTCCTTACTCTTGGTTTCTCTCTTATTTTCCCTCACCCTTCCTCCTTGATTCCCTTAAAATCCTGAAAATCCAAGGGGTTTCTAGAGTAATATTTCAGGTTTGGTTAGATTAATATAGTAGGTTTTTATTTTTAGAGTTCATGGAGAATCCCTTGTTTCTTTATTGAGCATCCCCTCTCATAGGTTGAGGACTTCTGACTTGATTGTCAATAAATCAAGGCAGGTATTTTTGTATGATTACTTAATTTGTAATGTGATTTGATGATTGGGGTTTATAAAAGTTTTATTTATTTTTTGTGCCTATATGTGGTGGTAAAATTAATTGTATATTTTTTTGGGAATTTATTCTAAACTGGAATAAAGGTTCTTTAATGGTTTTAAGGTTTCAAAAAAGGGATTTGAGTGCCAGGTGTTTGTTAAAATAATGCAATGATTTATTACAAATGGAATTTATATTTTGGAAATACAATTGATCCCATTTAGGTTACACCCTTGGTGAATGGTGATTTCTACATAATTTATTTAAATAGAATAAAATGTTTTTTCCTTCTCAAATGGTTTAAATGGGTAGGTTAAAGGTATTAAAAATATTTTTAGTCTGATTTATAATGATTCATTTTAAATAAGTGATTTAAAAAAAATTAATGGGTTGATTTTAAATATTCATTTGAAATTAAATTTTAAATGATTAGAAATTTCTTGAAATTCTGAGAATATTTCAATGAAGATGTGTTTGACTCTTTTGATTGGTTCTTAAAATGATTTGGGTGTATGAGACCCTCTTGATCCCAAGTTTGATTATGCTTGGTATGGAATGTTCTTAGAGGGTTATGGTTTAAATTTAATGTAATGTGGATGATGTTTTTTGGGATATTTGAAGTGAGGGAGTTGGAGGTGATGTGAGATTTATGTTTTTCTTTCATATTGATGGTACAGTATTTTTAATGGCATGCCTCTTATTGTTAACTTCATGGGAATCCTAGTAATTTTAGTGAGGGATGAGAGATGGTTCATATCTAGTCCCAATGAGATAGATTGGATCCCTTATGGTTTCAGAGGCTATGGGGGACTTCCACTAGTGCGACTAGGTTAATGAATCTGGTTGGTTATAGACTAGAAATGCATCATTAGGTTGATAGGTGTTTCCACTTGATTATATCAGGTATTTCCTCATAGGATGTTTAGCAATTTCCCATCACACTTGGTGATACTCCATGGAGAAATTTCTCTCGTTTTTGTTCACTATCTCTATTGATGCTTTTTGCACCATGAAATTTATATTGGATTATTACTCCCTTGTGATGTAGGGCCCTAGTTTTCTATCTTTACTATCTATACATTTTTTTATTTTATTAGAAAAATTTATAAAGTGATTTTTAAAGTTATATTTTCTAAATTGGTTTCAAAAGTGGAATTAAAAGGGGTATTTTTGGTAAAAGAGGCTTAGGATGAAGGAATTATTTTCAAAGTGATTGTTTTAATTTAAAGAAAACAAATGGGACTTTAATAATTGGTAATAAATATAATGTTAGTATTTATTTAATTATGAATGAAAATCCTATTTTCTAATTGTATTAAAATATAACAGAGGTGAATTGACATTTGTAAGTAACTGCATAGACTCTTTAATGAAATCCTACTAGGATTGTTTTTCTCACAACCTACATGCACTATTCATGTGTATGCAATCCTTATTATTTCATTTTTAGTGTTGTGGATCTAGTCTTCCAGTTTCAAGTTTTTCAATATTGGTTGTATTGAGATATAAAGAGTGACCAAGGGTATGCATGTAGATTCATCATAGCAATTTGGTTTGGGACTTTTTATATATTTAGGAAGCACTTGTATGAGCCTTCATAGCCTGGATTGTGTTAGGTTTATTTATTCATGAAATGATAATTATTTATTTATTGTTCAGTTTATAGAAAGTTGTAGTTTTTTTATTTATTTTTTGCTACATTGATTAGTCATTTATATTATTTGAGCTTCTTGTCTGATGGCATGGATATTTGACTCATGTATGGGTCATTTTTTATCCTTAATGGAATCCATGGTTTTATTTTGGATTATAAGGGATAAATAATTACCAAATGATTACATTTTAAAACCCCGAATCTAGTTTCCAACTTGGGGTGATTAGTAATTCACCTAGGGTATTTCATTGGCCAACTCGAGTGTCTAGTCTGAGGGTGGCCCAGGTTGGTTCATGAAAAAATTGTGTCTGAGCACCCACCTACTATTTGGGGTATTTTGGGGAAGAAATAAGATTATTATCATCATCAGGACTTGGGTGGAGGGTGTGGAAAAGTGCTTGGCCATCTCTTCTTTTCACTAAACCATGTGTTTCCATGGGAGATTGGGATTTGAGTATTGATTTTGAGTTTGTTTGGGGTATCTTTGATGGATTTTAATATGTTATGATAGTTATTGGGTTCTCGATGAGTGTATTGATGATTTCAGGGGTCATTTTGAGTTTTGAAGGTGGAGGTAATGAATAATATAGGTATTCATGGTTAGACCATATATTCTGTTAAACTATGTGGTTTCAGAATAGAATGAGTCTATAGCCATTACATAAAATCATTCATGGTTGGAGCACAGTTTACCAGCCCATTCATCCAAACTATTTATAGTGTTTTTTCTCCCACGAATGTTTTTTCTTCCCTCCCTTTGTTTCTGAATTCAACCCAATAATGTCTAAAATTAGTGTGATGTTAAATAAGGTAGTTTTGGTGATGGTATTGGTGATATTTTCCTTGGTTTTTAATGATTCTTATAGATTATTATTTATCCATTTTTTTAAATAACTTGTTTTATGTTTTCATAAAACTACTTTGGGTTGGGAAAAGAGATTTTATCACTTATTATGGAAAAATTTAACCTTTATGGGATGTTTAAAATTGGTTATTTAAAAAAATTTCAAAGGAAATATTTTTCAAAAAAAGAAATTTTGGAAATATTTTGGAATAAAAAGGGATTTTTATGAGAAAAATGACATTTGATTTAAAAAATAAGAAAATTAAGGTGAATTATTTTGAAGAAATTGGTGCCTTGTGGAGTGTAAATTTTATAAAGGGTTTTTTCGACATTTTTATTAGGTGTAAAAATTTTAAAGAATGTAGTTATGTTTGGTTTTGTTTGGTTTGATGGTTTTCAAAAGAACTAACATGTATTTTTATAAGATAGTATATATTTATGAAGGATTTCAGTTTTATTATGAAAATTCATTGGATTCGTTGGTTTTTAAAATGGGGACTTTTATAAAAATTATAATGTGATGAAATATTTTAAATGGTCTATTATTTTAAGAAATATGGGTCACGGAAAAATGAAATTTTGAAAATTTATTCTTATTTTTGATGGTGTTGGGTGATTTAATTTATTGGAAATTGATGGATTGAGGTTCATGTCTTCTGTATATAGAATATTCCTTATATAGAGGCTTTGAATAGAAATGGAAATTTCATTCATTATGTTGAACTTTATAGAGGTTATCCTTGTTTTTTTAGAGTGTATTCTCTATACATTCACTTTACCCAAACTCAAGATTGAGTGGTGGATCTAAATTATTATCAGTCGGTGGACTCCTTCCATGACTTCTTAAACTAAAAGGGCCTTTCCTAGAATATTTCATTTATCCCCCAAGGTCTTTTTATAGTTGTGAACACCTAGGAAACCTTATAAATTTTTTTAATTCAAATATTAAAAATGTGGAGTCTCATATGTAATCTAGTTTTGGGGAATTTGTGTGTTTAGGATCACTTATTTGGTGTGATGAGGTACTTGATTTGGCTTTGTGGATGGTATTGGATTTTAGGTTTTGTGTGTGCCTCATTATATTGATTTTATGTTCTTGGGGTATATGTTGTGATGTGGTTGTGAGTTTGGGTTCTTGATTATTATACATGGATAAACTCGGGTCTAGTGCTTGGGTAACTAGGACTGGTGTTACCATTGGGTAGTTGGTCACACAATGGTTCTAATTTTGATCGGTTTTCTATAGGATGGTGTTTTGGTATTGAGGTCCTAATTTACCCATTAGAGTACTACGACCCAAGGAATATTGTTAATGAATGTAATTACTGAGGTGTGTTTGTGATGGTTCCCTCATTGATTTTTTTGGTTTAGATGCATTGTTTATATTAGTGATTGTCTTTATTTTGTGGATCTTTAGTTCTTCCTTGGATTGTGTTTACTTCATGTTCGATGGAATTGGTTGATTCTTTGGATTGGTTTTTTATAATTCCTCTCATTTAACCATTTTATAGAAATTTTAAATGGTAGGTAGAAAACTTCTTGATCTCTGTCCCTCTCAATGTAACGCCCTGATATTTTAAAAGAATAAAACTATGCTACATTACGTATATGATACGCAACACCAAACATAGAATTGAATGTAACACTTCAATACATTAAGACATATTTATTTTTGAATAAATTTAATCCATTAAATATATTTTGGTACACAAAAACCCATGATTTTTATTCATGATAGAGTGAAATACATGAAACACTAAGCTTTAACGAACCATGAAAAAATATTATTTTTAAATATGATCGTTATAACCTAGCCATTAAATTAGAGGGTATGAATAGTATTAACTAACTTATGATATATATATATATATATATTAACTAAACAATAAAAATTTATTGATAAATTATTAGTAAGTAATTAATAAATTTTTAGTAATGTAATTTTATTCTATAAAACTATGTTTTCTTCAAAAATGATTTTTATTACTTTATATGATAAAAAAATATTATAATTAATTTTTGGAACTTTTAAAAAAATTATTTGATAAAATGAACTTCTTTTTTCAAATTATAAAATCAAAATTTACTTTGTCAAAAAAAATTCAATTTTTTGGAAAATATTGATTTTTCAGTGAATAGTGAAAATTACTGATATTTCTAAAAATGTCATTTATTTTCAATAAATTAAGTAATATGAAAGTCTCATTATGTTTTGAATATTATTTCATGTAACATAAGTATTATTTACTTATATTTAATCCACTCAATTTATTTTTAATCAATTTCATATTGGATTTTAGTATATAGTTGTCTTTGGGTTTTAAAAACCGGATTTTTCATAAAACTATTTTAAAGTGAAAAATATTTCTTCTTTTGAATTAATTAAAAAAAACTGGATAAGAAATTATTTGAATGAAATTTTTAGATTATGTATCAATAAATATTAATTTATATTCATACAATGATTGTTTTTTGTCACAGAGTTAATATAAAATCATCATTTTCTTGTAAAATACACTTCTTGAAAACCCGCTTTTTCATTGCATCTGCATGTTTAATTTTTAAATTAAACTTTTCCACAGCTATAAATTGAATTTGGGAAAATGGATTCAATATTTTTAATAATAAAAATTTATATTATATAATAAGGTAAACTTACCTTTTTCTCATAATGAATAGTTAAATAGTAAAAAATAATTATCGTCGTTAAGGTAAAAAGAGGTTTACTAAGGGATAAACTAAAACTAGAAGTGTTAAAATGACCTAAAACATTGTATAAAATCTATTCTAGGGCCATATTTTGACCCTATAATGTATAAGGTTCGATAATTATCCATTTTTTATCCTTTTATCATATAAAAAAAATGGGTATCATTTTTATTTTGAAAAATTAAAAGTGTGTCACTCACCTCACTTATAAAAGGCTACCCCCCGTCCACTCTTCTTCAAACCTTGAAACCATTTTGTTCTAGAAAATACCTAACAAAATAACTTACTAAATTACTTACCCTCATCCTAGAATCCTATTTTTGGTAATAAATTTATTCTAGGAAAACATTACATATAATTATATAGAGGCTGTCTGAGAAGTGGTAAAATTCAAACTATGCATTTTAATTTAATTTCTTCTTACACCTCCATAAAATATCATTAATTTATTATTATATAATTAAACCAATATATCCCATATACTGAGAAGTTATTAGGGTAATTTAATGACCTATATCCATCTCCTCTTCCCTCAAATGGAAAACTATAACATCGCTCCTATGTACGGCGAACTACCACCTCGCGAACCGATGTGACACATTTTCCATAAACACATCTCATGGTTGGGTATGATAATGGATAAAAAGGATATATATGATATTTATAACATAATTATACCTTTTTATTCATTATATCATATATACCTTTTTAATTTCCATTTCGTATGGGATATGATGAGAACGTTCGTGTGTACGGAAAACTACCGCCTCGCAAAGTGATGTGATTCGTCTTTCACTAACTATTTACAATAAAGGTAATAAGGATAAAGTCAGTGAGTATATGTTATATGAATGAAATTATTATGATATTCATGAATTATTTATCATTATGAAAATATAATATATATAATTTTATTTCTTACACTTCGAAAATGATAATGTTGTTCTTGTGCGCGTGGACTATCACCTTCACGAAACGATCTGACTCACTTTTAATTGCAACACCACATGGATTATATGGAACTCATTTATTTTCCATGGTTCAATCATGGTTAAAATATATTTTTATAGTACCATTTTATTTTACATGGGTTAATCATGTTTCAATGAGATTGTTATGTAACCCATTTCTTTTCCATGGGTTAATCATGTATCAAATAAATTGTTATGAAACCCATTTATTTTCCATGGGTTAATCGTGTTTCAGATATATTTTTATGGAACTATTTTCTTTTATAAGGTTTAATCATGTTTCAAAGATATTTTTATGGAATTCATTTCTTCTCTATGGGTTAATCATGTTTCAAATAGATTTCTATGGAACCAGTCTCTTTTTTGTGGGTTAATCATGTTTCAAAGAGATTGTTATGGAACTCATTTATTTTCCATGTTTTAATCATGTTTCAAATATATTGACATAAAATAAATTTATTTCAAATGGGTTAATCAAGTTATAAAAGAAATAATTTTTGTTTCTATGATTTTTGTGATGGAATGTAAAATCTATATACTTTATTTATTATTCTTGTACATTATTATATGATGGGTGCACCAAGATAATGTCGGGTGAGCCTGATATAGCTTATAAAATGGGTGTTCCCAGATAATTCTCCAATTCATTGGGTAATGATTATTTTATTTGGATTATTATATTGTAATTTTGTTTTATGGTTATTTAAACTGTAAGGGTTCTGTAAGTGTTCTATAAAGATAATGTCCCAAGATACCAACACATTTTATCTATGTTTTCCATGGGTTTATAATGTTTCCTTTTATCAAGACTGATATCACATGGCTTGTGATTATTGATTATTTTTACTCTTTCCTTTGTTAAATCCATATTTCATGCTTCATGATTGATGATTCAGGTATTTATTGGTATGAGTTTTTTATGATTCACTCATGTACTATAAGTATGTAATCGTACCCTTATGAATTTCTTATGCTCATTGATTACCTTAAATTATTAATGTTTATGTTTACCCTTAATGAGAATTTGAGATAGACATTATTATGTTTCCTTTTCCCCTGGTTATCAAGAATTATATTGAATGAATTATTTCTATAAGGGCTTCATATATATGATGATCATGACTTAATGTGAAATAAGAAAATCTAGGTTATGTGGGAGAAATGATCATTTAAATACATGGTTATTTTTTATGTAATATTTTTTTCTAATTATCTAAAACTCTAAACCTAAAAGGTCCTTTAGAATGTAAGTGATCAAAAATTTTATTTTTGATGTTGTATGTTTTGGATAGTGAAAATTAGGTCACCTTCATTACTATAAAATTCAGAAGTGTAAAGTTTATGTTTTCAAAACCAGATCTAGGAGTCTGGGTTCAAGTTCATTATACTTGGTATCATAGAAATTGTTTGGACAACTTTAGAGATTATGATGTTTTCATGTGAGGTTATCTTAATATTTATAGACACCTAATAGGTCTATAATATTAATGATGATTATAAGTTCAAAGTCTCAGACAACCCATTGATTTTTTAAGTGATGAGATCTTAAAATGATTAATGATATTTTAGGATAAATTTTATGGGGTTGAATTATATATAAATATTTGATTAAAATTTACATTTATTGGACCTAATTTTTAAGTTATTGATAACCTTTTTGGTTTATATGATCTTGGATATTGAGTTAATTATGAGAGCATAATTTTTATCGTATAGATAACCATGGGATTGAAGTTATTTGCTGACTAAGTTATTGATGTTTTTTGTATTAAAATATTAAAGGTATGATATAACCTTTTAGTTTAAAATAATCTTTAATTTTGAGGTCATTTAGGAATTATTTAGTTTGAACTTTTTGTATTACTGTTGAATTTTGGAGATTAATGTATTATTTCAACATATGAAGGTTTGTTCAATTAGGGAATATTCTTACCATGTGATAACAATTTTAGATTTTATTTAATGTCTAAAGACATAAGAAATATCTGGTTATCCTTTTAAGGATAATGTGATCCTTTAAATATTGATTTTATATTTTCATACATGAAAAAATCATCTTGAATACTTATCTTTTGGAGAAAAAGATGAGATTATGGTAGAAATTGTCTAAAGGGTGAATATATACTTATCAAGTAAGTATATTTCATTATTTTTTTAGTCAAGATGTTGAAATAATTATGCATCCCTATTAAAATGATCTTGATACAAAATTTTGTCTTATTACCATCATTTTTGATGATATCAATAACTTTTTTCACACCTCTTTGGTTTGTGATTTTGTAGTTTTTAACTTTATATTGATCATTAACTTTCTTGTGCTCAATGAAATGTTTCACTCTATACCATTATTTGGACTTTATGCTTTCATTACATGTCTAGATCTTCACTTCTCACCAATGTTATCCTATTTAGAAACCTATTATGTGTTATTCTAGATGACCCTCATACTTCTTTTTATCTCTTATCAAGAGGATGTTTTATTAACATTTTTTATGATGTGGGTTTCCAAAAAAGGTATTTTCAAATTTTCAAACTTTTATTGCCTATATAAATTTTAAATTTTAAGGATGGAATTTATTAAATGGGGGAGTATATAACACCCCGATATTTTAAAAGAAGAAAACTCTGTTTGATAACATATATGACATGCAACACCAGGATTAGAAGAGAATGTAATACCCTAAGAAATTAAGTTTTTTTTGAATAAATTTAATCTCTTTAATAAATTTTGTTACACATATCCTCAATATTTTTATTATGGATAGTGTATAAGATACGCATCACCGAGCTTTAATGAACCATGAAATAATATTATTTTTAAAAATGATCGTTATAACCTATTTACTAAATTAGAGGGTATGAATAGTATTAACTACCTTATGAAATATATATATATATATATATATATATATATTTCCTAATAAAAATAAATTTATTAGTAAATTCATAGGAATTAATCAATCAATTTTTTGTAAAGTAATTTTATTCTTCAAAAATATGTTTTCTTCAAAAATGATTTTTATTTCATTTCGTGAAAAAAAATATTATAATTAATATTTTGAACATTTAGAAAATGTATTTGATAAAAATAAAGTAATTTTTTAATTCATAATATCAAAATTTACTTTCTGTTAAATTTTTTTATTTTTCAAAAAATGTTGATTTTTCAGTAAATAGTGAAAAATAACGATATTTCTAAAAATGTCATTTATTTTCAATAAATTTAGAAATTTAAAAGACCCATTATGTTTTTAATGTTATTTCAAGTAAAATAAGTATTTTTTAATTATATTTTATTCACTTAATTTCTTTTTAATCATCTTAATATTTTATTTTAGTATAATGTTGTCTTTGGGTTTAAAAACGCACTTTTTTGAAAATTATTTTAAAGTGCACAATGTTTCTAATTTTTAAATAATTGAAAAAATGATAATTATGAGTTATTTGAATAAAATTTATAGATTATAAATTAATAAATTTTAATTGAGATTCATAAAATGATTATTTTTAGTCAAAGAGTTATTATAAAATCATATTTTTCTTGAAAATACACTTCTTGAAAACCCACTTTTTCGTCATTTGTGTGTGTTTAATTTTTAAATTATATTTTGAAAATTATGAGAATTAAATTTTAAAAAATTAATTGAATATTTTTAATCAGAATAAAGTATATTATCTAATAATATTAACGTAATTTTTGACCATAATGAATAATGAAAACTATAAAAACTAATTACCACAGTTAAGGTAAAAACGATTTTAGTAGGAGGCTAAACTAAAAATATTAGGGTTAAAATGACCTAAAAACTTTTCTAAAATATATTTTATGGTCATATTTATATTCTATAATTTTTATGGTTTTATAATGATCCATTTTGGATCTTTTTTCAAGTGAAAAATGTGGTTATAACTTATTTTTTTGAAAAATTACAAGTGTTCCACTCACCTCACTTATAAAAGGACACCCACTATCCTCTCATATTCACACCATAAAACCCTTTTGGATTGTACAATACCTAAAAAATAATTTCAAATATTCCATTCCCTAATATTAGAATCATTTTTTTAGTTGGAAATATATTCTATGAATACTTTAGATATAATTCTTAAGTGGTGGTCTGAGAAGAGGTAAAATTCATAACTATGAATTTTTATTTTATTAATTATTCAACCTCCTTAAAATATTATTCATTTTTGAATATATAATAACTAAAAGATATAAAATTTAATTATATTTTTTTTAAATTCCATGACCTATATCCATCTCTTATTTCCTCAAATGGAAAATGATAACATTGCTCGTGTGTACGATGGACTACCACCTCGTGAACTGATGTGACACATTTTCCAACAACACCTCTCACAGTTTGGTATTATGATGAATAAAAATTATATATATGATATTTATAAAATATTTATACCTATGGAGTCATTATATCATATATAACTTTATAATTTATATTCTGTATGAGATAATATAATGTCACTCGTGTGTACGGTGAACTACCGCCTCGTGAAGCAATCTGATTCATCTTTCACTAACTCTTTACATTAATGGTAATAAGGATAAATTTAATGGATATATGTGATAAAAATTAAATAATTATGACATTTATGACATTTTTTCATTATTAAAAGATAATATATATCATTTTATTTCTTACATTGAAAAATGGCAACGTCATTCGTGTATGTGTGGACTACCGCCATCAAGAAGCGATGTGGCTCTCTTTTAATCACAAAACCACATGGATGATATATATAAGTATATTTAAATAAATAATATTTTATACATTATATTATTATAAATCTATAATGATAAAATCTTACTTACCTTCTTTCCATAATGATCATTGAAAAATGGAAATGTTACTCATGCGTATGTACGGCCTACCATCTCCATGATTGTAAAGTAGATCATTTTCCATAACCATAATTTAGGATTGGTTTTAAAATTATATTTGGTGAATAAATTTGATTATAATTTTATGATTATTTTTCTATAGATTTTTAAACAATGAACTCCTTGACCATGGTCAACTCACTGAATCAGTTTTAAAACAATGAACTGAATGTCCCAACACAACAGATGTGGACTCAAATGAATAAGTATTTGAATATGTAATTAAAAAGAAATAAAATAATTATTTTAATTATAATGTATAAATCCTGGAAATTTTTCATAATAAATAAAAAAACTCTTATTATATATGAGTTAAAGGACATTCATGGAAATTCTAAACTCGATTTAAGGAATTTTGTCTCACTTTTTACTTTTGTGAGACGCATTCCATATTCACCATAAATTTATTTTATATAGTATATATAATCAACATGAGTGTATTTTTTGATTATTATTATAAAAATTATTTTTATTTACATATCCATTTTAGTGTCTCTCTTTCATGGGGTTTACGATTCAAAAGTTACCAAAGCGATAAGGGATTTTTGTCTCAATTTTCCCTCTTTGAGAAAAATGTTATGTTATGCACCTGTATTATTTTATGAGGTGTATATACATCCCATTTGACATGTAATATCATGAATTTACCTATTATAATTATATTTTAAGTTTCATTTTATTTTATTTCTTCATGGGGATTAGAATTCAATTTTACCAAAGTGGTAATTATTTTATGATATAATCTCATCATTTATCAAAATTGTTTATGTTTATACTACTAATGATGAAATATTGAAATACATATCTCAAGACACTGATGAATTTTCTTATCCTATATTTATTTCATGAGAATACACTTTTTACATTTATTTTCCTCTCTTTATGTACTCAAGAGTTCAAAAAAATGTTTTTATGAAACAATCATCTTTATTTCTCTCTTTAGTTGAAAACACTTTTTCTTCCAAAACCATGTTTTCTAAAAAAAATTAATAAATGTTTTTAAAATTATTCAAATTATTTAATAAATACATTTTACCCATATTTTATTTTTATAAAAAAAATCAAGGAATCTTCATGTCATTTTACAAACAATGCCCATTTTGGTTTTACTGAAAATGTGAAAGGAGTCTTCATTTTAATGTGTACGACATGAAAAAAAAATTCTAATCATCATGACCGTTATTTTATTTTAAGATTCCTTCATAATTTTTCAAGTTTATTTTCATAGAAAATGATTTTCAAAAATTTTATATTTTAAAAGGTGTTTTTTTCAAAATGTAAAAGATATTTTCCTCAATAAATATTTTAAATTATTTTTAAAGCTACCTTTATATGATTCAAAAAAATCAAAGAAAAGTATTTTTATAATATTTGGTGAAATTTTAGTTTTTAAAAATTGATTTTCAAAATGAATAGTTTATTTTATCAAAATGTATTTAATGATATTTTAATAGTATTTCCATTCATCAACATCAAAAAATATTATTGTTACTTATTCTCCAATTAAGATATTTTTATGATGATACTATCTTCATTATCCCTTTAAATGAATTAATATTATTTCAAAGAGATTGTTATGGAACCTGTTTCTTTTCCACAGGTTAATCATGTTTCAAAGAGATTTTTATGCAACCTATTTCTTTTCAATGGGTTAATCGTGTTTCAAAGAGATTTTTAGGGAACTCATTTCTTCTCCACAGGTTAATCATGTTTCAAAGAGATTATTATGTAACCCATTTCTTTTATACAGGTTAATCATGTTTTAAAGAGATTATTATGGAACCCATTTCCTTTCCATGGGTTAATCATGTTTCAAAGATATTATTTTGTAACCCATTTATTTTATATGGGTTAATCATGTTTCAAAATATATTTTTATAGAAACCATTTATTTTATATGTCTTAATCATGTTTCAAATAGATTTTTATGAAACCTTTTTCATTTTCATGAGTTAATCATGTTTCAAAGAGATTGTCATGGAACCCAATTCTTTTTCATGGGTTAATCATGTTTTAAATATATTAACATGAAACCAATTTATTTTTCCATGATTTAATCAAGTTATAAAAGGAATAATGATTGTTTCTATGAGTTTTATGATGAAATGCAGTCTCTATATAATTTATTTATAGTTATTGAACATTTTTTGTATGATGGTTGCATCCAGATAGCATCAGGTGAGCCTGATATAGCTTATAATATGGGTGATCCTAAATAAAAATTCAATGAATTATATAGTGATTATGTTCTCTTGAGAATTATATTTGAAGTCGATTGTATGGTTATTCCAATTGTAAGGTTTATTTAAGGGTTTTATGAAGATAATGTCCCATGATACTGACACTTTTTATCTATATTTTCTATGGGTTTGTAATTTTTTCGCTGATCAAGATTGATATCACAAGAATCATGATTATTAATTCTAATTAATATTTACTTTTTTAAATCCTCATTACATGTTTCATGATTGATGATTTAGGTATTAATGGGTATGAGTTATTTTATGATTCTATCATGCACTCTGATTATGTCATCATACACTTATGCATTTCTTATGATCATTGATGACATTCAATAGTTAGTACTTATATTTACCCTTACAGATCATTTGAGCTCTATGTTTCCTTTTCCATAGGTTATCAAGAATGTGTTTGAATGAATTATGTATAGAAATTTTTCATATGTATGATGATGATGACTTAAAGTGAAATAAGAAAATCTGGGTTAAGTTGAAGAAATACTCATTTAAAGACATGATTATTATTTACATGAGATTTTTTATTAATCCTCTAGAACTCTATACCTAAAATATTCTTGATAATGTAAGTGATCAAATATTTTCCTTTTTATGTTATATGTTTTGGATAGTGAAAATTAGTTCACCTTTATTAGTATCAAAGACGAAAAGGTAAAGTTTATGTTTTCAATACTGAATTTGGGATTGTGAGTTTGGGGTTGTTATAATCTTTTCTTCACTTCTTGTTTGAAATTATGTTATATTTGGAGACATTAGATGAAATTTATGGATTCATTTTTTTGGTTTGTGAGACTCCGGTTTTCATTCATTGATTCCTACTTTAGGATCTTCCCTTGATAGTTTTCTACTCAACCCACCACATTACATGGGGTGTTATTGGGAGTTTTGTTCTAATACTTCCACTTTTACCAAGGAATTTATGAGGAAAGAAATTGGAATTGTGGGGAGTTTTTCATACATTTTTTCATGGTAGATATTATTATATTAATTAATTTTGGGGAAATTAAAATTTTTAAAAGTTATGGTCTTTAGTTTTAATTTTCTTTTTGGAAATTTTCCTTTATTTCATGGTTTCTGCATGGTCACCGCATAATTTATCAAACTATGTATTTGACATTTACATGGGGATATCCTTCTATGTACAGAGAACCATGTAGGGTTACCTTTATATGAAATTCAAAGATAACTTTACATTGTGGGTCTTTTTAGTTTATTTGTGTCCATGCATGGTTAGTGTGCATAGTTTTTTCATGGTTTTAGGTAAACCATGTTAGAATTTGGGAAACTCATGTAAGGTACCATAACATGGGAGTTAGTTAGAACATGGTTATTGCATGGTTTTTAGTAACCATGAGACTAAATCATGTGTAGGTTTTTTTTCTATCCAATGGCTTTCACACAGTTGGTGCATGGTTCGGAAAGCCATGCAGCCAAACAATACGGACAATCCATAAATTTAAAACTTAGTTTCTCCTATATCTTCCTTCTTGAATCATAAGGTTATTTTGACCTCATTCTATCCCTATAATTATAATACCACTAGGTTATGCACATTGGGTTTCTTACCTTAGTTCTTTAGTGATTCCATTATTGTTCAAGCTCATTTCAAATGGATTTCACAAGTTGAGATCCATTTTCCTCTTGGTTTATCTCTTATTATTTTCCCTCTACCTTCTTAATTGTTTGTATTTATCTCTATAAAACACTAATGTTTTATAGGGTAATATTTTTGGTTTTGGGTAACTTAATCTTGGAAGTTTTTATTATTAGGTTTCATGGAGTTCTCCTTGTTGATTCATTGACCATACTTTATTGGAGGTAGCGTCTTCTAGATTGATTATCAATGAACTAAGGTAAGTGTTTTTTTGTGATTAATTAATTTATAATTTTATTTTATGTTTGGAGTTTTTAAAAAAAAATATTTATTCTATTATTCCAATATGTGATTGTCAACTGGATTTTATAATTGTTTTAGAGTTGATTTTGAATTGGTGAAAATAGTGTTTTATAATTTAATTGTTTTTAAAAAGATGGTTTGGGAATCAAGTGTTGGTGAAAATAATTTAATGATTTATTAAAAATGTAATTTATGTTTTGGAATACTATTTTACCTCATTTGGGTCACACCCTTAGTGAATGGGTGATTTCCACATAATTTTTTTAAATAGAAAAAAATGTTTTACCCTCTTTAAATGGTTTAAATAGATAGGTAAAATGTCCTAAAAAGTTTTTTGGTGTTATTTATAATGATTTGGTTTAAATAAATTATTTGAAATGAATTTTAATTAGTTGATTTTAAAGATTCATTTGAAATTAAATTTCAAATTATTATAAATGAATTGGTATTTTGAGACCATTTTAGTGAAGGCTTGTTTGGTACTTTTGATTTGTTCTTAAAATAATGTGGGTGGGTGAGACCCTCTTGATCCCATCTATAATAGTTATTGATATGGATTGTGGTTATAATGGAATTATTTATATTTCATGTCATATGTATGATGTTTTTGGGGTTATTTTTTAGGAGGGATTTAGAGGTGAGGTGAAATATATATTTTTCTTTCATATTGATGCTATGTTATATTTGACTGATCACTTCTTATTTCTAACTTCATAGGAATCATAGGTGTCTTATTAAGGGATGAGATATGGATTCTATCCATTCTTAATGAAATTTTCTATATCCACTATTGTTTTAAAGTCCATATTTGAGTGCCATCGATGAAGCTAGATTTGAGTATCTAGTTAGTTATAGACTAGGAATGCATCCTTATGCTAATAGATAAATCTAGTGGAGTATGTTTGGGATCACATAATTAGATTTTTAGTAATTTATCATTGAACTTAATGATATTTCATGATTAAATTTCACTCTTTTATATTCTCAAGCTCTATTTATGCTTTTGGCGCCATGAATTTTCTGTTATATGCTTATTCCCTTATGATGTGGTGCCCAAGTGTTCTATCTTTACTATCGATGTGTTTTTATTATTTTATTAAAAATGTTTATAAAGTGCTTTGAAAAGATATATCTTCTAAATTAGTTTAAAAAGTAGATTTAAAATGGGTGTTTTTGATAAAAGAGTCTTAGGTCAAGTGATTTCTTTTCAAATAGATTTTTTTTTAATTTAAATAAAAGAAATGGGTGTTTAATAAATAGAAACGAAAATGATGTTGGTTTTTATGTAATTATTAACAAAAAACCTATTTTATAATTGTATTTAAATATATAATAGATTAATTTTTATTTGTGAGTAACTATAGAGACTATTTAGTTAAATCCTAATGGGATTGTTTTGATCACACCCTGCATACACCATTCAGTGTATGTAATCATTATGGTTTCATTTAAAGTGTTTTGGATATGGTCTTATGGTTTCAGGTTATTCAGTATTGGTTAGATTGGGATATAGAGAGTGACCAATGGGTCACATAGAGATTCATGATAATAGTTTGGTTTGGGTTTTTATTTTTTTATTTAGGATTCTCTTGTATTGGCCTTAACAGACCAAATAATGTTTAGTTTATTTATTTATTATTTATTTTATGGAATTTCATGGTTTTGTTTATTTATATTGTGTTAATTTAATTAGTCATTTTTATTATTTGAGCTTCTTTGTTTGATGGAAGGTACTCCTAGCCCATGGATGGGTCATTCCGGATTCTTAGTGGAATTCATAGTTTCATTATGGGTTTAGAGGGTGAAATCATTCCCAAATTATTACATTTTGATACCCTGGAACTAGTTTCTAGCCTAAGGTAATTGAGAACTCACCTCAAGTATGTCATAGGTAGGGTTGGTTTCTTGGTCCATGGGTTCCCTGGGTTGGTTCCAGAAAAGTAGTATTTATCAAAACTAAAGTTTTCATTTTTAAATTCAAAATCTATTAGTGATAACAACAACACTAATAAAATATTATTTATTATTACTTACTAGTTGGCACTGATAAAGTTAAAATTTATTATCAGAAATTTTAGCATTGATTAATGTATTATTTATCAGTGTTTTTTGTTTTAACATTGATAAAGGTAGGGTTATTGGTAATTTTTTACAAGAACTAATAAAAAATGTTCCTCTATTTCAAAAGATCCCTAACTGATCGCACTAATCACTCATTCTATTCAATATCTAATGGAACCATTACCTTGTTACCACCTCCTTTGATTTTTTTTAAACAAATCGACCCTAAAAATTTAAGGTATGTTATCATTAGTTGTTTGTAAGAGTCTCTTAACTGATCATGCATAATTTTTCATGATTTTTTGTTGTTATCCCCATCTACTCAAATCCAACACACACTATATGTGTTGATAATCCCAAACTCATACTATTAGAATTGAAATTTTGTCCACCAGTAGATCACAAAGGTAGAAAAATATCACTGGTGTGGATCCTTCAGAAGTTCAGAACACCAAAACTTAGAAGTATTTCTACACCTAAATCATCATACTAAATTGAATCATCTGCACATAATCATTCATTCATACAATAAACAAAGTAAAAATAATCAAAAATGAAAAAAATTGGTTTCACATGGGTTTTATTTTCATCCTATGTCTATGGGAGAACACTGGAAGTTTTTATTAATCTATAAGTACAAATGTACAACTTGTGACTTGTAAATAACCTGAATCAAATAGAGAAATGGCCACTCAATTATTTGATACAAATTAGAAAAGTTTCATAACCCCCTTAATATAAAGGGCATTACTCAGTCAACCAGTTTCACTGACTTCCTACAAACTCGGTCATCCATCTATTGCATTGTGCAACTGCTAGTTCGAGGTACCTTTCTCTAGATTGACTTCCAATCACTAGTAATCGAATAGTTTTTCCATGAATTACTATTTTTATATACATATACATGTAAAGATTAATTGATAAAACACCATTTTATCTTCCGTGAACAAATAATCTGAGCTTTTGATGATCGAACATCTTACCGGTGTCTTCTTCTCATGAACTGAGTCATGAACTTCTGGTAAACTAATACCAAAGCCTTGAAGAGACTTCACATCCCTAAAAATCTCCAACTTCAAGAATATTTCTTGGATCCCTAGAAACCATCCACTCCTTCTAATCAGTGTAGTGATATCCATCTGTTTTTCTTTCGATTCACCCCATTCCCACTATGGCACAATGTTTTCTTAGACTTTCTTGGACTAAAATTTTGGTGAACATATCGCCACGATTTTTTCCTGAAATCTTTTTCAACTTCAACTACCCATATTCTATCAATTTCTAGATATAATGGTACTTTAATTCAATATGTTTAGTCTTCACATGAAAAATCATATTATTTAACAAATTAATAGAACTATTATGGTCGTATTAAAGTGTCCAATTTTCATGACCCTTAATGATTTCTTTAACCAGATGCATCAACCACACCATTTATTTTATAAATTATATTGATAAAATATATTGACCCTACTTTAATGAGAGATAAAAAACTGGTTGTATCCTCGACATACAACTGATTTTTGTTCCACTTTAAGTAATAAAATAACCAAAAGTACGCTTTTGTGTATCAAAATCTCCCAAAAAATCGATATCAATGTTCCCTTATAGTTGTTCATTTAGACCAAAGCACAAGGAAGTATCTTATATTCCTTTGAGATATAATATAATCCATTATTTGGCCTCTTAATGTTCTTTTACTAGATTTTCCATTAATTTACTAACAAATCCCACTGAATGTGTAATATCTATATGAGTGCATACCATGACATACATCAAACTTCCAAGGGAAGATATGAATAGAATTCTAGTCATGTGCTTTGACTTATCTTCTTTTTTAGGTTATTTCACTTTAGATAATTTTAAATTTCGGTCAATAGGAGTAGAAACATATTTAAAATCTTTAATACTAAAACATTTAGTAACTCTCTAGTTGTAATCCTTTTGGGAGAGTACTAAACTTCTACAACTTTGATCCATTTCAATCGACTTTCCCTAGACCTTTTTAGGTTCACCAAGATATTTTATTTCAAAAAATTATAACAAATATTTATTCAACCTTTGAATCAATTGAAATTTCATCCCAATAAAAATCATATAATCCACATACAAGAGTAGGAAAATAAAACATCAATCCTCAAAATTCTTAAGATAACAATAGTGATCTAATTTACTATTCATGAAACCTTGCTCTGACATAAAAGAATATAACATTTTGTTTCATTTACTTGGTTCTTGCTTCAACCCATAGAGACTCCTTTTAATTTAACACACCATGTTATGATTCTATTATAAAAAAACCATGTGATTTCTTTATAGATATCTCTTTCTCTCGATCCCCATAGAGGAAATTAAACTTCACATCCATTTTTTATAGATGCATATTTTCAGTAAAAAACATACTTATCAAAATACTAATAACAGTATTTTTAACAACCAATGAAAATATTTTTGAAAAATAAATACCTTCCTATTGTTATAAACCTTTCAACACCAGTATATCCTTATACATCAAGATTTTGTGATCCTCTTCTTTTAACTGGAATATTCATTTCTTATCTAGGTTCCACTTTCAATGTGAAAGTTTAGATAACTCCTAACTATTATTCACATATATAAAATACATAACCTCATTAAAAGTAATCTATTAGTTAGTAGAATCACTTATATTAGATGCCTCTTTTACATTTTCAAATTCTCTTCCATCCATTAATAGTAAATAGTGAAGATCAACTATATACAAATCTATTAATTGTATGATCCTGGATGATATTTACAGTTTAATCTATGATTAATCTATTCCTAGTACTAATACTTCTATTAAATCATCTACTCATGCTCTTCCTTGAGCTTCACTAGCCTCTATTCAATCTGATATATCATTAATAGGTCTGCCACAAGAACTTTTGATATTGTTTCTTGAAATTTCTTCTAGAATTTTTATATTTTTGATTGACTCAATACCCCCTAAAATTTATGGTAGTGGAATTTATTTGGAACTTACACATAATTCAATATGGACTTGAGATGATTTTTTGTTCTCATATTCCTTGGAAACCAAGTTCCAGTCCTTCCAAATAACCTACTTATTGTAGAACACATTTTAGCTTTAGATAACTTTCTTCTTGATTTCATATCGAATTTTAAATCCAAATTATTCATCATCAAACCCTATAAAGAAACATGTGAAAGACTTTTCATCAAGTTTACCATATTATTTTTCTTCCATGTGGATATAGGAAACATAGATAATTATTATGAGGTGATGAAGTTCTAGTGTTTTATCGAACCACTATTATTCTTATAACTATAAAGACCAAGGACCAGTTAAGTACCACTAAGAGGGGGTGAATCAGTGGTACACACTTTTTAAAATATATATGTCATTAATTAAACCTCTAGAACATTGTAAGGCTATTAATCCACTCAATGATATCTCTCATACTTACCTCATGTGCATTAGTAATGTGAAAGAAAGTAGCATGTGATATTTACAAGGTTTAGCCTAAAATCTCACTCCTTTATATGTTTCTTATACCCACCACCCCCTGATACGGATTAAACACTATCATCATAAAATTTTTATAACCAAGGACAGTTTAGTCCTATAAATATAGAGTCCACTATATTCCTTTCAATAATTTCCACCAAACATAGAATCCAATGTATTCTCACAGCATTCGTAGTCCACTAAAAGAGACTTCACTTCTTCAATGGTGATTAAAAAAAAGAAATATGTGAACCTATTGATTATTTCATCCTCCATGTGCAGATGGATCAGTAGGTATGCATGTGTATAGCCATTAATAACAACAATAGAAACCAATATTGATTAACACTACTGCTCTCAAAACTCACTCATATCCCTTATGATCTGATTCCTTCTTTTTTTGAATACTCATGCAATAGATCTTCTTCTATAGTGAATTTTTTTCTAGCTTTATATTATTCTCTTTCTTTGATGTTGTATAGTATCGAGAAACTCATAAATATCTTGCATAATGTACATGAGTTCTCTCTATTTTTCTCACCCAATCCTTCTTTCACAAACTGCATATATTTATAATAACATAATAATATTATGTGAATATTTGGTTTCAATTTGTTTTTTGGAAACTCCTCAATATTCAGTAAGTGCAGTATTATTTCATTCAAATCAGTAAATAGATTTACCAGTTTATTTATCACTTGAATTTATTTCCAAATATTATTTTAAACCTTATGAAGAATTAGTATACACTCTTCCATGTGATATATAAATATATGTATCCTCATTAATTACTCAAATCTCACTGCTTTTAATTTCCTGAATTACTCTGGCTCTCGTACATTATTCTTCATATAGTATTTGATTTACCAAGGCTTTTTTCCCTCAAAGATTTCTTCTATAAAAATATTCTGAGATCTTTACATGCATGGAATCATACATCATTGACACATGTATCATCGTATTTTTTTAATTGGCATCTATTTTTGTTGGTTCCATTTTAGTCTTTTGTTTGCTGTCAATTCGTGGTTTCCTTAATATCACTACTCTGCTCTTATCACATGAAACTTCATTCTAATCCCCATTTTGTTTTACCACGAAGTCACTCTAGTAGTTTGGGAATGTGTTGGTGTGAGGTTCGGCGGCGTTCCCCTTTTCCCCTTCGTCCTCCTCTGCTCTGTCTCCCACCCCCTTATGCTTGTCTATTTCGGGTTAGTATGAGGGTGTTGCGGGGGTTTTGGGATGGTGTTGGTGGTTGCGAGTCGGTGGCCGGGGTTCTTCTCGGCTAGCGATATCTACTGATTTGGTTTCCAGTTTATTCAGACGGTCTGCGGTCACCTTTTTCGGTGGTTTCTTATTGGTGATGTCGGTGTGTGCTTTGGTCCTTTGATGGAATTTTCCAATGGAGTTGCATTCGATTTTCAGTAGTGCTGGTTCGATTTTTCTATTTTTGGTGGGATTATTGGTGTCAGCTTCATCGTGGCTCGCTATAAAGATCATGCTCGCTCTCACGATGCTCTGGCATCCAGGTCCACTGATCCTTTCCAGGTCGGTCGGGTGATTCGGATTCCGCAGTGGCTTTGGGATGTGTTCGTGCGAGCGGGTGGGTGTTCCAGGAGGCACATCTGGTTTTGTCTTACCCCCTTTTCTGGGTTCCATCGGTGTTGTTTCACCATTTTTGTTGATTCTGTGCAAGGTGATTTCGGTTATTCTCTGGTATTAATGACGGTGGTGTGATCTGTTTTACTGGTATGTGGGATCTTCTTCCGACGGCGTGCCCCACAAAGGGTGACGGTGATTCTATCCTGGAGGTGTTGAGGCCATCTGACGGCCAGTAACTGTATGGAGGCGGTGATTAGATGGATGTTATGTTTGGTTCGACGATCGAGGTTCCTGCTGCTCGTGTGGTTTGAGGTTCTGCTTACCTAGGTGGTGTGATATTGTTCTATTTGAAAGTTGAAATTTGAATTTTGAATCTTGAAAGGTGGTTCGTGGTTTGATGCTTTTCAATATGATTTTGCGGTGGGTTCGAAGTTGTTCCCCGTTTTGACGTATGTGTTATCTCTGAATTTTTCTTTTGTGTTCTTGTTATGTTTGAATCTGAATGTGAGGTTCCCACTTACCTAAAAGTGTTTTATTCGTAAAATTCAAAAAAAAAGGATTTGGATGGATGGTTTCTCATGGAAGATCTGTTCTCATCATAGATTATTTATGTGGAAGCTTAATAACATGAATTCTTATTTCATAAAAGTTCACAAGTTTTTATGTGGAAGGACTCAAATATTCTTCTGAGAAAACACCACTCATATAGATTACAACTCTAGAATATCCACCAAACCTTCCCATAATTTCCTTAAATAACAATACATAAATCATCAAAAATACTTTTCCTCGTAGTATTGAACTTCTCCACTCAAGTTCTTCAAGGTGAAGCCTCAGGATTCCTTTGGTATAGAACATGGAAGTAGATAAATTATCTTACAATCATATATAGATGATTTATCAATAATTAAATAAAATTACTTGTCATGTATCCATAATAATCCTCTAAGAAACAAAATCACCACAATAAACACATATTGAACCATTGAAAGCAAATTCAATTCTTACTTGGTCACTTCAATCTTCACCTTTTAATTTATTGGCAATACCATAACTCCTCAATGTCAATATGTGTTCTTGGATGAATTATTTATTCTACACTATATTGACAATAAAATTAAAACATATAACTTATGGGTCTTCCCATTTCTTCTCATACCTTTAAATATACTCATACTCTCCTCCCCATTTTTAGTTATTTGGAGAATAGTGATACCACATGGACTTTTTAGAAAAAAATAATTTAATTATTATACTCTAAGTATACATGGTCTAGATCAGTGTAGAAATTAAGAGAGATATAATCAAGGTTATACATGTTGTCCTTAATGTCCATGCATGTGATGTAATTCTCATAATCTCAATATAGGGGTTGTTTAGATTAGTTTTATCATAAAAACATTTAACCTACACACACTTCAACAAACACATTAGAAATTACAAGTTCAATATAAATAACTCCCCCTTTGTCTCAAAATACTAATATCCAATACTCCTATTTCACATAATCATTTAAAATGATCATTTCCAAGGGCATAAAGTGTGATTTCCATAAATCAACCTTTAGGTTTTCCAATATATCCAATAATTATAGTTTTACTAGAAATAACAGAATTGCGGCTTTCTTCAAAGTTATACTCCCCCTAAAGGGATGCATGTAATAAACCAAACTTTTATAAATGAAATTTATTTTTTAATGAATAAATTAATTATTAAAAAATTTTGTTTTATAAAAAACATGCACTACTTTAGTTATTTTGGACCATTATAAATTATATCATGATAGGTTTAAAACACCATTAAGCATCATAACCATTGAAAATATAGCCATTGTACAATGATCATTAAGATTGATATATATTGAGGGTTATGATAAAGTCTAATTGACATAGATGAATGAATTTATAGCCTTAAATAGTAGGGTCATACCCTATGAGGCCCATTTATTGGAGCTATCAAGGGAGATGGAATCACTAGGCTTTTCCCTTGACTAATATCAAGCCAGGGTTCAACAATTAAAACATGATAAAACCCATTTATGGGATAAGTTCAAGATTATCGAGATCATGGACCAAACTATATTTGCTAAACCACACCTAAAATGTACCACCATCACACACCTTACCCTTGGGGCGTACACTGGTGTAATAAGAGGTTATGAATCTAAACTCCTATAGTATGATTTTTTATATTTTTTTTTAATAAAATAATGATTATATTTATCCCTTTTTATCATTAATTTATAAATTGTTGTATAATGAGTTTGATAAAAATTAGATTTTGATATGAATAAATCATAATTATATTTTTGGAAAATATATTGTTTTCATTAAGACACACTTTTTGATAAATTCAAGAATTTTTTGAAATAAATGTTATTTTAATAAAAAATTATTATTAAATAATATCTATTTAAATATAAATGATAATATAATTTAATGAAATAACAATGAAATCTTTATAAGGGTCTGAAAGTTGTTGGTGTCGTAAAAACTAGTATTTTTTCATAAATAAGGATTTTTATTTAAAAGTTGAAATTTTCATATTTAGAAAATAATTTTGGTAAAATAAATAATATTTTTGAAATCATTATTTTTAAATTATTCAGTGGTGAATTTTTCATAATTTTATGAGATAACTAATTTTTTTTGTAAAAATTCAGTTCGATATAAATATATGGTATGTATTGTGACATCATAATAGCCCAAAAGTAATGTAATAAATAATATAAGAAGTATAAAATATATATATATATATATATATCCTTTTTAAATTAATGTTTCTTGAGGTTATTTAATTAATTTTATATTCCTTTAATGAATCCTCCAAAACCTATATTATATTTAAAGGTTTTAAAATCAATTCTTTATGAACAGGAATCACTTCTACATCCCCAATGGTATTATTTTACTATGTTAAGTTCTTGGAATTTTTAAGTATTTAAAACCACTCCTCTTTATAACAATCCATCGAAAAACCCATGTTAAGTAATGTGGTTTTGATTATTGTATTAAACAGAGACCAAAACTTAAGTTTAGATATTAATAAAGAATTAACCTCTCTTTTATCATAATTACCCAACCAACCTACCACTAATCTTCTTTAAAAACCAATATATAATGAATTTACTCTCACTATCCCTATATAAATCCCTCCCAAGGTGTTTCCAAGATCTTAATAAGCTCCTCTAAAGATTTTAAAAGTGTCCTCTCAAGGTTAGGGATCTCTCTCTCTTCTTTTCCATTCAAACACCTTATTTGTATTTATCATTTAGAATATAAATTTATTATATTTTCATGTGATGATAAATATCACTTTATTATCCAATTTATATTTTAATAATGATATATTATTTATCCCCTCTCGTTATTACCTTTACCTAGGTTGTTATTATGTTAAAGTAAGGGATCTCTCTCTCTTCTTTTCCATTCAAGCACCTTATTTTTGTTTATAATTTTTAATCTCAATTGATTATGTTTTAATGTGATTATAAATATCCCTTTAATGTCTAATTTAGCTTTTAATAATGATATATTATTTATCCCCTCTTTTTATAACCTTTACTGAAGTCATTACTATGCCAAATTAGGGGATCTCTCACTCTTCTTTTCCATTCAAGAATCTTCTTTGTATTTAGCCTTTTTAATCATAATTGATTATGTTATCATGAAATTATAAATATACCTTTATTGTAAAATTAATATTCTAATAATGATATATTATTTATCCCCTCTCTTTTTAACTTTTACCTATGTCATTACTATGCTGAAGTAGGGGATCTCTTCCTCTTCTTTTCCATTAAAGAATCTTCTTTGTATTTATCCTTTTGAAACTAAATTTATTATGTTATCATGAAATTATAAATATAACTTTATTGTAAAATTTATATTCTAATAATGATATATTATTTATCCCCTCTCTTTGTAACCTTTACCTAAGTCATTACTATATTGGAGTAAGGTATTCCCTCCTTCTCTTTATTCAAGCACTTTCTTTTCATTATGAAATTTTATTTCCAACTTTTTATTGTAGAATATGTTTTTACACATCCATTGTATTATCCTTATGATTTAAAAGTAATTATGGACCACCTTTCACTCTCATTAAACCCTTCTATGAATTCTTATGTACACTCATTATGCTGCTGAAATTATCCTATGATTTTCCATGTAAAACATTTTTGTTGTGAATAAACATATCCATTTTCACTAAAGGGTATTCATCTAGATGTATCTATCATTAATTTATTAGGTATTTTCATGTATATATCCCACACTCCTTGATCATGGTATTAAATGTCATGAAAGGTATTATTATGTTGTATGATCTATGTGGCGCACAAATGCATATACATGATATAAATGTGGTAGGTGGGCTTGGAATTATATAGCCCTATAATACATTTGGTAATGTCTTTATCTCATGAGATACCATGTATAGTTCATGGGGAGTGATCCTAATCACACTATGCTATTATTTATTTATGGTTTGCCTTGACATATGTTTATAATGTCATGTTTTATATTGTTTTCACATTCCTTATATGGACTTGATGTTATCATCTTATACCATGATTTTATGTTCATGCTTATGATTCTCACATTTCTATGTCATCATGTTATTCCTTTTGACTAACATGTATGGATTTAACTTATGATATACTTTTATTATTACCTTATAGGGATTTATAGCTCACCCCTTTCTTATATATGTCCCCATGTTATCCCATTAAGAATTACAAGATCAATGGATTTTAAGGTCGTGATATGAAGTTTAGAATATATTTTTTACATCCTTATTTCAAGTTATTATGATATGTATTTAATTTACTAAAAACACTAGGACTTTTGATCTTCTAGGATTATATTAAGTGTAGATTTGTGTAATAAAGCATGAAACAAAGTGTATAAAAATATAGGTTTTCATAGTTAGTATCAGAGGAAGATCATGATATTTTGGGGGTTTAGGATTAGTAAACCTTAATGAAAGCATTATGGATAAGACTAAACATAGAAAAATATCCCTAAATTTTGGTAATGTATAGAGAAAGTGGTTTCTAAGAAACAAAATCCCTATCTAGATACTAAATTAGATGTGGCTCTGGCATAGTTGTACCAAGGGTAATAACCCCAAAAAGGGTGCATTGGGTATTAACTTAATTTTCACTTGGTACATGAAAAATTGGTCTTACTACACACTGGATTTGACACTCCTGGAAGATATGCTTTGTTAAACTCTCAAGCTCATTATGAACCATTATAAATGGAATAAAAATAACTATAAATAATTATGTTATGAAATAAACCATGTATAACTTAGTTTGAAACCTAAAAATTCATAGGTTGTTTAATTTATGTCATTTATGATTTATCCCTTCAGTTTTTATAGTTTTCATTTTATGTGTTTAATAGTTTGAAAATTCTCAACCCTAAGTCTATTTTGGATGAAGTGACTGATTAGAACCATAATCAAATAGGAAATCTAGGCTTATCATCCATTTATGAACTTCAAATTCACTATGTGATTATGGTTCTATGCATTATTTCATATCACACAATTTTATTATAAATATTAAAACACCACCTAAAACATTTAAGTCAAGCTATCGGTGAAAATAATAAATGGGGAAATTATTGCATCCCAAGTATATAACGTCTCCCCTATCCAAATTTTCAAGATGAATTTTCTAATGAACCTTGTGATGCTTAATTCAGTGAAATGTGATGTAATTATGGGTATGGATTGGATTTCCATGTATATATCCAACATAAATTATCGAGAGAAGGAAATCACCCTCTGTATCGTAAATCACCCTCTGATTCTATAAGATTAAAAAGAGGATGATTTATCTCCTTTGGAATCATCATATCAAAAATGTATATTAGTACCTTATGAGAAATAATATCCAGCTCAAATTATTTATACTAAGTAAAATATCATCCTTTATGAAATTTCTATTGTGATGGAATACACTGATGTGTTTCCTAAATCATTTCCCTATCTTCCTCCTAAATGATAGGTTGATGTTTCTATCAAACTTATACATTAATATTTTCCAATATCCAAGACTCCATATATAATGGTCATTGTTAAACTTGAATATTTGAAGAAGCAAATATAGGATAATCTGGATGAAGGGTTTATATTCCCAAGTGCTTCATCGTGGGGTGCACTATCCTTTTTCATAAAAAATAAGGATGGGTCAATGCACTTATGTATTTAATACCGTGAGCACAAAAATACCACTATAAAGAAAAAGTATCCTATACCACGGATTGATGACTTGTTTGGTCAACAATGTGGGGCTTGATGCTTCTCTAAAGTGGATATTTAATCAGGATATTATCAAGTAAAGTTGAAGAATGAGGATATCCCCAAGATTTATTTTTATATAAGGTATGGGAACTAAGAGTTCATAGTGATGTCATTTGGACTCAATAATGCCCCAGCTATCTTCATGGCCTTAATGAATAGAGTCATTATGGATTAAATATATAAAAAATTTGGTAGTCTTTATAGATGATTATTTACTCCAAAAGCAAGGAGGAACATGAGGAGCACTTAAATGTTGTACTAAATACATTGTAAAAGGACAAGTTATATGTGAAGTATAGTAAATGAAAATTTTGGATGGAGAAAGTAACATTCTTGGGGGATGTTATCACCCATAAAGGTATATATGTGGATCATTAAAAAAATCAATTGAAGGATGTCCCAGATCAAAATATATGAGGAAGATACATAGTTTCCTTGGATTAGCTATGTACTATTGTCGATTTTTGAGAAGCTTCTCCTGATTTTTAAGCCCTATAACCAAGCTTAATTAGAAGAGAGTGAAGTTTTTATGGACCGATAAAAGATGTAAAGACCTGGAAATTCCATGTAATTTTTTTAATTATATGGGAATTTTAAGAGTCCACGAAAATTGATGGCCTGTGATTCTGAGGCCCGGTGTGCCCGGAATGAATTTCTGATCTTTACGTTCAGTAAATGTGCGAGCGGGTTTTTGTAACTTTTGAACCAGTGATCATAATTGAAATTTGAGGACACCGTTGAAGTCATAGCACTAGTATTCTCTTATGGAGACCTTCACCTAGACCACAGTAGGTCGAGGGTGTAAGTTAGTTTTTCACTTTTCTGTGGAAGAATAGAAAAATAAAAATATTCAACATTTTTCTTTTTCTTTTAACCTCCATTTGATTTATGGATGTGGGGACCACCAGAGCTTCAATCCTATCAATTTTAATTCAATGGTGGGGATCACCTGAACCCTTCATTAAAGTGGGGTAAGACCCTTAGAATTCCCCAATTAATTGTGCCAACTCTCCAATTAATTAATTGATCCATTCAATTAATTGTGCCAACATCAAGATAATTAAGGGCCAACTCTTATTAAATTATTAAAACTTAATTTAATAAGTGGGCTATTTATTTTTTGTGGTATTTAGGAGAAGTGTTAGAAAAAGGGAGAATCTGGGGATAATTGTGGAGAAACATTTCCTCTCCAACAAATAACGTCTCTCCAATGAAGAATGAGGAACTGAACACGAGCATGGATCGGAAGCACCTTGTGGAGGCAACGAACGTTGATGTTCTCCAACGACTTCGACTTCTTCCTCGTGAAATCCTCCAATGAAAAACAAGGTAGGGTTTGTTATTTGTATACCCCTTACTCTGTTCTTGACATTCTTCATAATTCAATAATAAACAAGCCTCTTGCAATCCTTCTAATGCGGAGGGTGCGGGCCAAATGAACATGGCCCGACCTCTCTGCAACCTATGTGGTTTCGATGCGATCTTCGCAATGGAGGAGGACGGCGACCAGTGCAGGTGTCTGGAACCGGTGGAACTCAGGAGCGGAAGTGCCACCGCACTTCCGAAGAAGAGTCGCGGCCCGTCGACCATGCCAGAGCAAGGGCGGCGGCTGCTGGCAGCTGGCCGCGCGAAGGGGCAGCGGCGTGCGTATGTGCCTCCTGGTGGAGAAGAGCCGCAGCCTTGTGCTACGACGGTGAGGCAAGGTGTGTCCAGCTCGACGTCGGCCGCCGGTGAAGGCGTGGCGCATGAATGCGCCACGCGGAGGAGGAAAGCTGGTCGTCTGGCCAGCCGGGGAGCCGAGCGGTCTGCCCTAGGGGACCGTACTGCGGGCAGCCGCACCGGGGGGCACAGCAGGCTGCCGTGGGCCGCTACACCGCAGGCCACCCAGCAGGTCGGGCCGCATTGTGGGTTGGACCACGCTGGAGGGTCGGGCTGGACCCAGCGGGCTGGGTCAGATCCCGCGGACCGGGTCCGACCTAGGGCCAGACCCGGGTCGGACCGAACCTCAACCAACTTCAACCCATTTCACTCTTTCAGTCATATCTTGAGCTATGGGAGTCCGTTTGACGAACCATCTACGGCATCATAAACCTTGGATAGAGACGATCCTTTTGGTATAACCCACTTCATTTTTGGATAAAGTTGTGGGTATGGCTGGGTTGGATCGATCATGAATCCAACCAGGCCCTCGAGACTAAAAGACTAATAACTTACAGGCCAAGCATCCAATTGATGCACTTTCTGTTGAGTTGAGACCCCTTTCATGTGACAGTCCTTTGGGATACTTCTTCGTGGTACTTCGTGGAATTTGGAGTATCGACATGTGGCTTGAGGAGCAGACCCTCCCAGAATCAAGTGAGCTTAGTGCGGGAACCTTGTAGCTGGCTGTAACATGAGAAAGGGATCCTATTTGGGTCTGTGCTTGGGGATCCTTTGTGGGTCTATGTTTGAGAGTCTCACTTGGATCTGCTCTAGGAATCCACATGAGACTACTCTAGGATCCTACGTGGGTCTGATGTACAGGGATCCTATTTGGGTATGATGATGTACTAGGATCCTATGTGGGTCTGATGATTTAGGATCTTATGTGGGTCTGATGATTTAGGATCCTATGTGGGTCTGCCTCTTAGAAGAGTAAGATGATTCAGTAGTTACATCTAATCATCTTTACTATTGTACCTAAGTTATACCTGGTGTGAGATGAGTCTTTACCTTTGTGATAATCTTCTTTGTGGTGTACCTTTGTGTTACTTACCTTCATGGTGATACCTTTGTGGTAATCTTTTGTGTGGTGTACCTTTGTGGTACTTACCTTCGTGGTGATACCTTTTTGGTATTTCTCTATGTGGCATACCTTTTTGGTAATTACCTTCATGGTATTCTTTCCTTTGTAGAACAGTTGAGCTATGGGCTTTTGAGTTGGAACCTGTGTTTCCTCATGATTGAGATGGGTATACTTGATAACTTAGGTATATGTATGGGAATATACCTATGTAGGGTTGTCAATTGATTCAATGATTTGTGGTTTATCCTTTGTGGTTTTTTTGAGAACATTGAGGGTCTCGGGGTCCCTACTGATTATCGTTATACTCACCCCTGCATGGGCTATGCTCGCACCTTGTTGTGTTTGGTGCAGACGAAGGACAACGTTGACTGAGGACGATGGTACTAGGATTGGAGGTAGCTCGGAGGTGGACCTTAGACGAGGCGTACCACATAGACGACCATTCAAGATAATTACCTACCCTTCAGGTAGGATCCTTGGCGGGTGTTCCTAGGAGTTGTTTCAGTCTACTTGTACTTTCCATTTTTATGTACTTTCCAGTTGGGCTTGTATTCTGGCCCCTTTTTCTTACTGTACACAATCTCTCTACAATACAGTTTACTCGTGTTCATATCTTGTTGTGTACTTGGTTAAATGAGTTTACAGGTTATAAAGGCAATGCCTTCCCAGTTTTAGGGAATACGACTTCGGTGCTAGTCTCCAGCCCCTAGCCTATGGTAAGCGGGCTTGGGGTAGTCACGGAACGGGCCCCGAGGGACGGGTCATGAAAAAATTTTATCAGAGGGATCGGTTCTACCATATAAAATTAGAATCTGATCTTTTTAATGGCAATACTGTTAAGATTAGTTAGCATGGTTATCAGTTTAGGGAATCTAGTGTTGGGGCGACGGCCGACGTATCCATACACCAGGACCCTGACTTCTGATTTCTGACTCAGTGCACGAAAACACTGATTGCGTGTGTGTTTTGAAAAGATTTCTTTGTGATATCTTTGAGACAGATCACCAGGTATAACTTATTGATCATGGAGCACCTGTTTCTTTTCAGGATTACTCCATGCAAATAGCCATCTAGGGTTCTGGGTGTAGTACACGATGATGGCCCACCAAGCGATGAGGCCTCGGTGAAGGGCCCTTTATTAGTAGGGGCACCAGCGGTACCATTACCTATTGGGAAACCGATGTCACCAGCCCCAAAAGTAGAGAGTGCACGTCGCTTGAGCACATTGCATGAGTTCCAGCGCCAAAGGCCACCCAGGTTTAGGGGTGTGACAGACCCACAGGTAGCTGAGGATTGGTTGGAGGTTGTGGTGAGAGTCTTCCGACTAGTACGGACACCAGCTGATCTCATGGTGATCCTTTTTTCCAGTCTTCTACAAGCAGTAGTAGGCAGATGGTGGAGCTTGATGCTCAAATCTCACGATGAGGTGATGCTTCTCTGGGCAGACTTTGAGAGCCTGTTTCGGGCAGAGTTTGTCCTAGTGACTTTACGCGCAGTACGCATACAGGATCTTCTTCATCTGTATCAGGGCAGCATGATTGTGGATCAGTACTCAATGAGGTTCACCGACCTCTCGCGCTACTCTACTGATATGGTTAAAGACCCATTCTTCAGGGCTCGGACCTTCGAGCAGGGACTCAGGTGGGAGATCAGGGCTTCGATGATTTCTCAAAGCATCCTAGCGTAGGCGGGGGTGTTAGAGTGAGCCCTATTCGTGGAGTGTTTTCTTGCTGAGCAGTCACCAGAAGTGAGACCCACCACTTTGCATCACATAGTGAAGTCTTCTGCAGCTGGAAGTAGACAAATGTCGCAGAGGTCTAAGAGGACCAGACTTATAGGTGGATGACAGTAGGATTTAGGGTCAGTTGTGTGGGGCACTGGAGACAGAGCCAGTCATGCTAGGAGCAAGCAGTGTTACACATGTGGCAGGTAGGGTCACATGGCTTGAGACTACCTGAACCACCTTATGGATGATCATCAGATGGTCAAAAGACCACCCAGGAAGAGACAGAGGTTTGAACAAGGAGGTCCATAGGGAGAAAGCAGACATGGAGAGGATCTGGTCGTACAGTTGGCGGTGGGTGACGATTCAAGATGTTTCTGCCACCACCACCAGCTGGTCCACCCCGACCACAAGTAGTAGGTGGATATAGGAGAGCACGGCTCTAGGCAACTGATTCCTATGACCACGGCGCTCCAGATATGATAAAAGGTATGATCTGTGTCTACTCCACCTTAGCCGCAGTACTTATAGACACAGGTGTTATTCATTCTTTATTTCCACTACCCTTGTTCGGAGCTCGGATATTCCGACGGAGCCGTTGGATTGATCCTTATGGCTAGATATTCTTACGGGAGAGGATTAGATGATTACACACTGGTGCCGGCAGTGTGATCTTACTCTAGGAGGTGAGATCTTCGGCTAGGATCTTCTAGTAGCGGCGTCGAGGCCTTACGACGTAATCTTGGGTATGGACTGGTTATCTACAGTCCATGCCCAGATCTACTGTTTTAGGCACAAAGTGCGATGTGTCTGCATGGATGGGACTAGGTTTACCTTCACCGGTGAGAAGGATGTCTTTGCAGCACAGGATGGACTTACCCAGAGGAGAGTGTAGCCGATCACTCATCAGTTGGCTAGTCTTACCCTCATAGAAGTTGATGTGGAGAGTCTGAGCTATCATGTTGTGGTGGATCAGTATGCGGGTGTCTTCACCGATGATGTTCTAGGTCTACCACCTCATAGAGAGGTGTACTTTTACATTGACTTGTACCCCGTTATGGCACCAATATCTACACCATCGTATTGGATGGCTCTCATGGAGCTTCGTGAGTTGTGGGTACAGCTGGAGGACTTATAGGGGAATGGGTTCATCTAGCCCAGTGTTTCTACTTGGGAAGCCCCGATTTTGTTTGCCAAGAAGGCAGATGGGAGCTTGAGACTTTGTGTTGATTTTTGGCACTTGAACCAGGTGACCATGAAGAACAAGTACCCACTCCCGAGGATTAACGACCTCTTTGATCAGTTGAAGGAAGCACGGTGGTTCTCGAATATAGACCTCAGATCAGGCTATCCCCAGCTCAAAGTAAGGGAAGAGGATATGAAGAAGACGGCTTTCAGATGTCTTTACGACCATTATGAGTTTTTGGTCATGTCGTTTGGTGTGACCAATGCTTCAGCAGTGTTCATGGGAATCATGAACAGGATCTTCCATCCATACCTTGATTTCTTTGTAGTAGTCTTCATCGACAACATTCTGATCTACTTGGCTACTGAGAAGGAGCATTCCTATAATTTGCAGATAGTTCTGGACACACTCCGAGAGAACCATATTTATGGTAAGCTCTTGAAGATACTGTTCTAGATCCGGGAGGTTCACTTTCTGGTACATGTCATCTCGGGGGATGGAGTTGCAGTGGATCCAGAAAATATCGAGGCGGTACTTTCTTGGGAGCCACCAAGAAGTGTGACAGAGGTACGGAGTTTCCTGGGTTTGGCTGAATACTACTAGAGGTTTGTGCCATATGTCTCTAGAGTTTCATCACCTTTATCATCAATGATGAAGAAAGGGAAACCATTAGTGTGGTTGGAGAGATCTCAACGGAGTTTTCAGGAGCTAAGGTAGAGGCTGACTAGTGCCCCCATCTTGAGGCTTCTAGAGGAGGGTGTTGGGTACGTCGTCTACTGCGATGCATCAGGGATCAGACTTGGATGTGTCCTAATGCAAGAGCGAGTAGTTATCATGTATGGTTCTCGACATCTGAGACAACCTGAGCAGAACTATGCTACCCATGACCTACAGTTAGTTGTAGTGGTCCTCACCTTGAAGATGTGGTGGCATTACTTGATGGGTGAATGTTTTACAGTCTACACTGATCACAAGAGTCTCAGGTATATCTTTTCTCAGAAGGACCTAAACCTGTGACAATGATGTTGGCTTGATTTCCTCTAGGACTATGACTTCGAGATAGTCTATACTCCTGGGAAGGGGAACGTGGTAGCAGATTCAATCAGCATGAGATTTGGTATACAGCTACTAGGTGAGGCGATGGAGAAGTTGGTCGCTTTGTAGATATCCTTTATGAATCGAGATGGAGAATCTTTATTTCAGTCTCTTACAATCACTCCCCCACTTCTTTAGCAAGTCAGGGAGGGGTATCATGGGGACACTGACTATGAGGATCGACGTGTTCAGATATCCTCAGGTCAGGTACCTGATGGATTTTCTGAAGGTGGGTAGCATGTCATCCTCTTCAGAGGACGTACCATGGTACCAATGTCACTTAGAGAGGAAGTGCTAAGGGAGTTCCATACATCCCCTCTAGCGGTACATCCAGTAGTGGTGAAGATATACCAGGACCTCCGACGACAGTACTATTGACCGGGAATAAAGAAACCAGTAGCATATTTTGTCTCTCGGTGCCTCACTTGTCAGCAAGTGAAGGCGGAGCATATGGTACCAGCAAGCTTAGTTCATCCTTTAGAGGTCCTAGAGTGGAAGTTTCATGGGATATCCATGGACTTCATGATAGGACATCCACGTACATCCAGGGGTCATGATTATATCGGGGTGATCGTCGACCAACTCACCAATTCGTCCCACTTCCTACCGATCAAAGACTAGGGTTTAATAGAGAGCTTGGGACGCCTCTATTTTCAGGAGATTTTGCAGCTACATAGAGTACCCTCGACGATTGTCTCCTACCGTGATGCACGTTTCACTTCTCGGCTATGGAAGGGGTTGTAGGAGGCTTTTGGGATGAAGCTTCATTTGAACACTGCCTTCCATCCTCAGACGGATGGCCAGACTGAGCGGACCATTCAGACCCTCGAGGACATGTTGCGTTCAAGTGTCCTTGACTTTGGTTGCAGTTGGGAGGATCACTTTCCCTTGGTGGAGTTTTCATACAACAACAGCTATCACTCCACCATTGGGATGGCACCTTTCAAGGAAATGTATGGCCGACCTTGTAGATCACCTTTGTGCTGGACTGGCCCAGGGGAGTCAGCACTCATGGGACCAGATATGGTACAGGCTACCATTGAGAAGGTGCAAATCATCCAGGAGTGGATTAAGACTGCACAGAGTAGGCAGAAGTCTTATGCTGGCGGAAGATAGAGACCTCTGGATTTCGAGGATGGTGACCACGTCTTCCTACAGGTCTCACCTCGACGAGGTTTGCAGAGATTTGGCCGAGGCAGCAAGTTATCTCCAAGGTTCATTGCAACCTTCCAGGTCCTCGGCAGAGTTGGAGAGGTGGATTACCACCTAGCACTTCCCCCTAAGTTGAACCAGGTGCATGACATCTTCCACATGTCCCAGCTGAGGAGATATGTGCACGACCCTTCTCACATCATCGACCATGGTGAGATGGACATCGATGATGGGGCGATGTGTACGGAGGTTCTAGTGGAGATTGAGGATCGACAAGAGAGATTCCTTCATGGTCGATTGATACCTTTCGTACATGTATGTTGGTAGCACAGGAACATCCAGGAGAGAACATGAGAGCGGGAGGTTTAGATACGTGCTTAGTACCCCCACTTCTTCTCTTATATTGAGTTGTGGATTACGGGGACACAAAGCCCTGAGGTGGGGAGAATTTAAAGACCTGGAAATTCCATGTAATTTTGTTTAATTATATGGGAATTTTACAAGTCCTCGAAAATTGATGGTGCATGATTCCGAGGCCCAGTGTGCTCATAATGAATTTCTGAACTTTGTTTTAGGTACGTTCACTAAACGTGTGAGTGGGTTTTTGTAACTTTTGAACCGGTGCTCAAAATTGAAATACGAGGACATCGTTGAACTCACAATGTCGGTATTCTATTATGGAGACCTTCACCTTTACCGCAGTTGGTCGAGGGTGGAAGTTAATTGTTCACTTTTTCGTGGAAGAATAGAAAAATAAAAATATTTAA
This sequence comes from Viscum album, assembly GCA_963277665.1. Lineage (NCBI taxonomy): Eukaryota > Viridiplantae > Streptophyta > Magnoliopsida > Santalales > Viscaceae > Viscum > Viscum album. Next base: position 1,103,380,133 of record OY728157.1, read on the forward strand.
CATTTTTATTTTTCTTGTAACCTCCTTTTGATTTATGGAGGTGGGGACCACAAGATCTTTAATCCTCCCAATTTTAATTCAATGGTGGGAACCACCCAAACCATTCATTAAAGTGGGGGAAGACCCTTAGAATTCCCCAATTAATTGTGCCAACTCTCCAATTAATTAATTGATCCATTCAATTAATTGTGCCAACATCAAGATAATTAATGGCCAACTCTTATTAAATTATTAAAACATAATTTAATAAGTGGGATATTTTTTTTGGTGGGATTTGGGAGAAGTGTTGGAAAAAGGGAGAATCTTGGGATGATTGTGGAGAAACTCTTCCTCTCTAACAAAGAACACCTCTCCAATGAAGAATGAGGAACCGAACCTGAGCCCGGATCGGAAGCACCTTGCGGAGGCAACAAACACTAACATTCTCCAATGACTTCGACTTCTTCCTTGTGAAATACTCTAACGAACGACAAGGTAAGGTTTATTATTTGTATACCCTTACCCCGTTCTTGAAATTCTTCATAATTCAAGAATAAAAAAGTCTCTTGCTACCGTTTTAACGCAGAGGGTCTGGTCCAAACAAACATGGCCCAACCTCTCTGCAACCTATGTGGTTTTGATGTGATCTTCGCGATGGAGGAGGGAGGCGACCGGTGCCGGCGTCTGGCACCAGTGGAACTCGGGAGCGGCAGCCAACACTCCGGACGGCCATGACGAAGGCGGCAGCGCGACCGCACCATCGGAGAAGATTCATGGCCCGTCAGCTGTGGCGGAGCAAGGGCGGCGGCCAGCGACGTCCGGCCACGCAAAGGGGCGGCGGTGCATATCTGCGCTGCCCGACGGAGAAGATTTGTGGCCTTGTGCCACGACGAAGAGGTGAGACACAGTCAGCTCGACGCCCGCCACCGGTGAAGGCACGGCGCGCGGCCACGGCGCGCGGAGGAGGACGGCTGGCCGTCCTGCCAGCCGGGGAGCCGAGCGGTCTGCCCAGCCGGAGAGCCGAGCGGTCCTCCCTAGCAGGACACCCAGTGGGCCGGGCCGTGCTGGTGGGTTGGGTCGGATCCCGCAGGCCGGGTCTGCCAAGGGCCAGACCCGGGTCAGACTGAACCTGGACCAACTTTGACCCTTTTTGCTCTTTCAGCCATATCTTGAGCTACGGGTGTCCGTTTGACGAACCATCTATGGCGTCGGAAACCTTGGATAGATACTTTCCTTTTGGTATACCCCACTTGAGTTTTAGATATAGTTGGGTGTACAGTTGGGTTGGATCGAGCACGAATCCAACTGGGCCATCGGTACTCAAAGGCTAATAACTTACAGACCTAGCATCTGATTGATGCATCATCTATTGTGTTGATACCCCTTTCATGTGGCGGTCCTTTGGGATACTTATTTTTGGGAATTGGTGTAATTTTGAGTATTGACATGTGGCTTGAGGATCAGACCCTCCCAAAATCAAGTGAGCTTAGTACGAGAACCTTATAGCTGGCTGTAACATGAGAAAGGGATCCTATGTGGTTCTCTGCTTAGGGATCCTTTATGGTTCTGTGTTCGAGAGTCTCACTTGGATATGCTCTAGGAATACACGCGGGACTACTCTAGGATCCTACATGGGTCTGCTATACTAGGATCCTATGTGGTTTTGATGATGTACTAGGATCCTATATGGGTCTGATGATTTTGGATCATATGTGGATCTAATGATTTAGGATCCTATGTGGGTCTACCTCTTATCAGAGTAAGATGATTCAGTAGTTACATATAATCATCTTTACTACCGTACCTAAGTTATACCTGGTTTGAGCTGAGTCTTTACCTTTGTGGCAATCTTATGTGTGGCATACCTTTGTGGTACTTACCTTCGTGGTGATACCTTTGTGGTAATCTTCTTTGTGGCGTACCTTTGTGGTACTTACCTTTGTGGTGATACCTTTGTGGTATTATTTTGTGTGGCTTTCCTTTGTGGTACTTACCTTCATGGTATTCTAACCTTTTTGGAACAGTTGATCTATGGTCTTTTGAGTTGGACCATGTGTTTCCTTATGATTGAGATGGGTATACTTGATAACTTAAGCATATGTATAGCCATATACCTAAGTAGGGTTATCAGTTGATTCAATGCTTTTTGGTTTATCCTTTGTGGTTTTTCTGATACCTTTGAGGGTCTCGGGATTCCTAATGAGTATCGTTATATTTACCCCTACATAGGCTATGCTCGCACCTTGTTGTGTTTGGTGCAGACGACGGACAGTGCTGACTGAGGATGAGGGTACCAGGACTGGAGGTAGCTCAGAGGTGGACCTTAGACGAGGCGTACCACAGAGACGACTGTTCTAGAGATGTACTTATCCTTCATGTAGGATCCTTGGTGGGTGTTCACTGGAGATGTTTTAGTTTACTTGTACTTTCTATTTTTCTTGTACTTTCCAGTTGGGCTTGTATTTTGGCCCTTTTTTCTTACTGTACACACTATTTTTACAATACAGTTTACTTGTTTTCGTATCTTGTTGGGTGCTTGGTTATGTGAGTTTGCAGGTTATAAAGGCAATGCCTTCCCAGTTTTAAGGAATACGCCTTTGGTGCTAGTCACTAGCCCCTGGCCTATGGAAGGCGGGCTTGGGGTAGTCACGGCACAGGCCCCAGGGGATGGGTCGTGACAAAAGATATGAGATCTTTAAAGTGTTAAATAAGATTCTAATCACTACAATTATGCTCACATTACCCACCAGTGAGGAAGTATTTGTGATCTATAGTGATGAATTCAAAAATGTATTGGGTTTTGTACTCATGAAAGATCATAAATTGATAGCTTATGCCTCTAACCAATTAAATATCCATGAGAAAAACTACCCAGCCCATGATCTAGAATTTTCTATAGTAATTTTCACATTAAATATTTAGATAAATTATCTCTATGAGGATAAGTGTGACATATATATAGATCCTAAAATCCTTAAGTATATATTAATGCAAAAGAATATTAATATGCGTCAATGAAGGTGGTTAGAGATGATCAAGGATTATGATTTTTCAATCCATTACTATCATGGGATAGAGAACATAGTGGATGATGCTCTATGTAGAAAGGATACTGAAACCATATCCATTATGAATATTTAAAGGGGTCTAATCTTCTTAGACATGAAAAGTATGGACATGGGATTCTTAAATGTAACCATATCCTACCTTTCTCAAATAAATTCTCAACCATAGATTATGGAGATGATCAAGCTGGACCAAATACATGATGAGGATCTATTTAATGTTATTGAGTTCATATTTGTTAAATATGAAGTTATAAGGTTTAGAAACTAGATATCAGTCCCATAAAAATCAAAGATGAAGAGGGAACTTTCAGATTATGTGAATTGATCATCATAATTTATTCATGTACAAATCACTAAGATGTATAGATATCTAAAGAACAACTTATGATGGGATATAGTGAATAGAGAGATTACATAATTTTTATCTTGATGCTTGGTATGCCAACAAGTCAAGGCTAAACTATAGAAGTCTGAGGGTATGGTGCAACCATTTCCCATACTAGTATAGAAATTTTAAAACATAACCACGGATTTAATCATAGGAATCCCCATGACTTCAAAACGTAATAGCATCATATGGATGGTAGTAAATCAACTTATCAAGTTAGTTTATTTCATTACTATCAAGGAATAATTATCTCTTAAACAATTTTCCAAGATATACATAAGGGAGGTAGTAAGAATTCATGGAGTTCCACACTCTATTATTTCTAATTGTGATTTTAGGTTTACCCCAAGGCTCTATAGAAGCCTTAAGTGTTGGATACATGGATGAGTTTCAGTAATGCATATCACCCTCATAGGTATTTTCATTCTAAGAGATCCATTCAAACTAAAAAGGATATGTTGATATCATGTTCAATGGATTTCCAAGAATCTTGGGATAAATACCTTCCCCTATTTCAGTTCTTATATAACAATAGTTTTCAATGTATTATTCAAATGGAACATTATAAGTATCTATATGGGAAGAGGTTTTGGACTCCAACACACTGAGATGATGTTGGAGAGCAGAATTTGATGGGACCTGATCTTATCCAAGAGATGATAGAGAAGGTTCAAACCATTCATCATTATATTAAATCCACATAAATTTGATAGAAAAGATATGAAGAAAATAATTGATGATACATAGGGTTTGAGATTATAGATAAAGTGTTCCTTCATATATCACTCTTGAAGAAAATAATGAGTTTTATGAAGAAGTTAAATTTTATTACTTGATACATCATCCCCTTTGAGATCATGTATTACATTAGAGCTATGGATTATTGGATAGCACTCCCACCAAACCTATCTCAAGTACATGATGTGTTCCACATACCTCTCTAGAGGAAGAATATATCAGACACCTCACATGTACTTAATCCAGAGATGATACCTTTAGATAATGATATTTCATATGAGGAGCATCCAGAGAATATTGTAGATCATAGAAACAAATTTATATAAAACAATACAACTCACTTGGTCAAATTGTTATAGAAGAACCAAAAGTTTAAGGAAGTAAGATGGGAATCATAAGAGGCGATGAAACAGAAGTACCCTCATCTATTTTAGTGTAGGAAATAAAATTTAAAGGGTGAAATTTTTGAAGGTGGGAATAATGTAATGACCCAAACTTTTATAAAGTAAATTCCCTTTTGAATGAATAAAAACCTTATTTATAAATGTAGTTATAGAAAACACATTGTCTACTTTGGTTATTTTGTACTATTATAATTTTTTTCCTATTATATTTAAATTACCTTTAAGAAACATAATAATTTATAATATATCAATTATATAGTGACCATTAAGATAAGTATATATTGAGGTTTATGATAAAGTATAATTGAAAAAGATTAAAGAAGAAAAGACCTCGACCAGTAGGATTGTTCCCTATAAATCCCATTTATCGAAGCCTCTGAGGGAGAGGGAATCAATGGGATTTTCCCTTGACCAAGACCAAGATGAGATTAAACAACTGAAACATGATTGAAACTATTTTCAGGATCAATTCAAGCTTATCAATATCATGACCCAAACCATGTTCGTCAAACCACTCCAAAAAAGTACAACCACAACACACCTTACTCGTAGGATGTATACTGGTGTAATAAGGGGTTATGTATCTAGAAAATAGTATTATGAATATTTTTATTATCTTTTCAATAAAATAGTGATTATATTTATCCCTTTCTATTATTACTTTATAAATTATTATATAATGAGTTTGATAAAAATTGGATTTTGATATGAAGAAATCAAAATTTTATTTTTGGAAAATATATAGTTTCCATTAAGACGCTTTTTTATTAATTCATGAATATTTGAATAAATGTTATTTTAATAAAATATTTTTATTAAATAATAATTATTTAAATATAAATGATATTATTATTTAATGCAGTCCAATGAAATTTTGATAAGGGTCAAAACGTTGTTAGTGTCGTAAAAACTAATATTTTTTAGTAAATAAGGTTTTTTATTTAAAAGTGAAAATTCTCATTTTTAGAAAAAAAAATTATAAAATAAATATCATTTTTAAATTACCACATTAAAATTATCTAATATTTAATTTTTCATAAATTTGTGAGATGGACGAATTTTTAGGTAAAAATAAAATATGGTATAAATTTGTGGTGTGTATTATGAAATCACAGCAGCCCAAAAGTTGTGTAATAAATTATATAAGAAGTATTAATGAACAAAATTACATTTCCCCTTTAAAATAATGTGTTTTTGAAATTATTTGATTAATTTTATAATCCTTTCATGAATTATCCAAAACCTATATTATATTTTTAAGGTTTTAAAATTGATTATTTATGAACCTGCCTCACTTCCACATCACCAATGGTATCATTTTAATATTTTCAATTCTTGGACTTATAAAATATTTAAAACATATCCTATTTGGAAGAAACCATGGGTAAAACATTGGTAAAGTTTTTAGTTTTTTATTTTATTATATAGAGTCAAAAAACTAAGTTTAGAAATTAATAAAGGACTCCCCTCTATTTTGTTAAAAATACCCACCTAACCACCCTATCATGTTCACTAAAAACCCATTTAGAATGATTTTTTTACTTTCCATCTATAAATACCTCCAAATGTGTTCCTAATATCTTAATAAGCTCCTCCATAGCTTTTAGAAACACCCTCTCAAAGTAATTGATCAATCTATCTTCTTTTTCATTCATGTACCTTCTTTATATTCATCCTTTTGAATCAAAATTGATTAAGTTATCTTTTGATTATAAAAATATATTTACTATAAAATTGATTTTTTTAAGAATGATATATTATTTATCCCCTATCGTTATAAAATTTACCTAAGTTGATACTTTGTCAAAGTAAGGGATCACTCTCTCTTCTTTTTCATTCATGCATCTTCTTTGTATTTAGTCTTTTGAATATCAATTGATTATGTTTTCATGTGATTATAAATATCCCTTTAATATCCAATTTATGTTCTGATAATTATATATAATTTATCCCCTCTCATTATAACCTTTACCTAAGTCATTATTATATCAAATTAAGGGGTCTCTCTCTCTCTTATTTTCCATTCAAGCACTTTATTTGTATTCAGACTATTTAATATCAAATGATTATGGTGTAATGTGGTTATAAATATATATTTAATATTAAATTTATTTTATAATAATGATATATTATTTATCTTCTCTTGTTATATCCTTTACCTAAGTCGTTACAATGCCAAAGTAAGGGATTCTCTCCTCTGCCTCATTATCCAAGCACTTTCTTTGTATTATGACATTTGATTTCCAATTATTCATGTTGGAATATGTTTTTATATAACCCTTTTATTATCCTTATTATTTAATAGTAATGAGAACCCACATTTCACTCTCATTAAACCCTTCTATGAATACTTATCTTCACTCGTTATGCTGCTGAAATTATCATGTGATTTTCCATACCAAATATTTATATAGTGAATACCCATACCCATTTCCACTCAAGGTTATTCACCAAGATATACCTATCCTTACTTGATTAGGGTCTTACATATATGTAACCCACAATAATTAATCATGGTATTATAAGTGAAAAATTGAATTCTTATGTTGTGTGATCTATGTGGCACATAAATGTGTGTACATGATATGAATGTGGTGGGTGGGCCCAGAATTATATCGCCCTCTAATGCCTTGGGTAATTTTTTCATCTCATGATATACAATATATAGTGTATGGGAGGTTATACTAAAAACACTATGTTATCATGTATTATAGGTTATCCTTGAATTATTTTTATGATTTCATATTTTATGTTTTTATCACATTCCTTATGTTGTCTTGATGTTATCATCTTATACTATGCTTCGATGTTCATGATTATGATTCTTGCCTTTCAATGTCATCATGTTATGCCTCTTTAATCAAATGTATTACTTTACCTTATGCTATGATTTTATTATTCCCTTATTGGGTTTTATATCTCACCCCTTTCTTATGTACGTCCCCAGGTTATCCCATGTAGTATTAGAAGATCAATAGATTTTAAGGGCATGTTATGGAGTTTTCATTAATGTTTTTGTATCCCTATTTCAAGTCATTGTGAAATTTATCTAATTTCCCAAATATACTAGGCCTATTGATATTCTTTTATTGTATTAACTATTAAATTATGTAATAAATCATGAAATAAAGTGTATAAAATATATGGGTTTTCATAGTGAACTTCTTCCCCTTTCATCATGGGGAATTTTCTTCAGAAGACCTCCATGAGAGAACTCATATTCTTTATTATTCATAGGTGGAAGAACTCAAATTTTTCCTCTATTTTATATCTCATTACACTTCTTAAATTCCTTGTATGTTATCCCATAAATAAAAATATGATAATAGGGAATAATGAGGGACCTTATCTGTTCCTTTAGAATAAACTCTCAAGCTGGGAGCTTCTTCTCAACCTAAACTTCTTGGCTCATACAATCTCATCACTTTTCTCCTTATTAACATCCTAGATTGTTTGCATACTTGGTTTCTTCTCTTTAACTGATTGTATGTGTACAATATTTTTCTTCAACTTATAAGCTAAGTAAACCTCGTTGTCTTAAACTAACTTAATCCTCCTTACTTTCTTCTGGGCTAGTAGGATAGTCGTACAGTACTTTAAACTATGCATAACTTTCTCACATATTTCACATATTATCTTTATTATTTTTGGGTCACCTTATATTTATGAATCCTAAACTACCTTATCCTTTCCTACTTGTACCTTTTTTTCCATTTTCTTTAGCAAGTTATCATCTTCCTATAATTGTTTGGATAATTTCAATTAATCTATCCAAACAACTAGGAGCTCTTTCTTAACATTGTAAGCCTCCTTAAGGTTTCCACATGGATTGCCACTATTTTTATTTTAAAATATCTTCCCTTTTATATCATAAGTATCCTCTCATTCCAACCTCACCATGCATACCTTATCCTTGTGAACTTACTTACATAATCTACTATATATTTATTCCAAAATCTAGAAAAAATTATAGACACCCTTGGTGCAGACCTAATCAAAGATTATCTTCACTTATATTTTATCTATTAGCGCTCACTATAAATCCCCATTTATTTTTTACTTTTTCCAAGAAAATACACATTGAACCAGAAAGAATATTCATTATTTCCCTACTCACCATACCACCTGTATAACCATTTAAAATTTGATCTTCCAGATTGATTTTATATTTTTTTCATTTTTGTGTTTCTATTGTCCTATTACAAAGTAAACCTTATTTTTTCTTGGTGGAAGTGGTTCTCTTAGATCATATCTTCCTTTTGTGTGGAATAATTCTACTCATTATTTTTTTATGAACCTCTAAATTCTACTTTTTTCTGCATTGTTAGAGTAAAAATTATATACTTTCAATATGAGTAAGTGCAGTTTTACCTTGTTCTTTTGAATATTTATTCTCACAATTTTGAGAAGTATCGTCTTTGACTTCATCTGATTTATTTAAGCCTTATCTATCCATTTTTATATCATGAGTAATAATGAAACATATAGATTGTGTATCAAATAATTATTCTTCCTTTTTAACCAATTTTACTTCAAGATTACACACTCTTTTTCCTTATTCGTCTATATTTAATTTATTTATCTTGATCTAATCAGCATTGGATTCCTTATTTATATGCATATCCTTCTTATCTTTATCCAAATTATTTTTCTTAAACTTTTCCTTTTTATTAACTAGATTATCATTCTCTTTCTCCATCTTCTTCTTTTCTTTCTTGAGCTGTGTAATCTGATCAAGACATGATTCCAACTTCCCTTTTAGATCCCACTTAAACTCAATCATTTGTTATCCATAATCATTGATTCTTGATGAATCTAATCCTCTCTCAACTTGAGTAAATAATTTGACCTAATCATATGATGAACCACTTGAGTTATCTTGTTCCTTATTTTTCATTAAATTTCTTCTTTTGATAATAAAATACTTATTCTTTTTTTATTCTCGATCTAATTTTGTGGTTTCTCATCCTCACAGTTTGATTTTGATTCTTCAACATAGTTATTTATAGAATTTTTGGAAATATTACCAATACCATCACAATTACAACATATCATAAATTTCAAACCTTTTCATTTTCATTTTACCTTCTTGATTTTATTTGATAAAATAGTTATGATTTGGTTAATATCTTTATCAAATTGCTCATCATATAAATTAATTAATTCAATGCCTTTATCTTCTTTGACTTTCCCTTTTATCAGGGCTATAAAGGTCATTTCATCTTTGGATTTCTTATTAAAATTTGGATCCTTCTACATTACATAGGATATAAGGATGTTTTTAAGATCATCCAAGGTCAGATATTCACTATCTTGTAAATTTGAAACATTAATATCAAATCTATTTGAAATATTTCTCATAATCTTCTTCAGAATGATTAAATCCTCCATCTTATCACCAAATACTCAAATGTTGATGACTATTTCATTTACCCTAGTGAAATAATCATCTATATTCTTATTATCAATCATTTTCGATATTCAAACCTTCTCCTCAAAACATTTAATTTTTATTCATTGAATTTGATATTTCCCTCATATATCATGCTCAATTGTTTCCAAATTTCTTTGTAAATATGGAGACCCATGACTTTGGTATAGAGTTTCTCTAATAGATACATCCAAATGTCATTATTTGTTTTTTCAACTACTCTATATTCCTCTTTTCAGTTAGTATCATTGTATAATTTTCAACAATAAGTGGAAAACCTATAGGATCATAATCGCTAACTTCTAGGACGAGTAAAAGTAGATATAGAATCATATTATTCCTATAATTATGGTAGTTTTTACCATCAAAATTTGGTACTCCTTGTCTATTTATAGAGTTCTAATTCTCTATTTTTTAAGATGAAATCCTCATGGATCTTTAGAGGGAACTCAGATTTAATGATACAAATTTTAGAGCCCAAGGACCAGTTAGGTACCATTAAAAGGGGTTGAATCAGTGGTACACTCTTTTTATGAATTATATATCATTAATTCAACCTATCAAACTTGTTAGGGTTCTCGATCCACTCAATTATATCTCTCATCCTTACCTCATATGAAGTTTTAATGGATATTTATAAGGTTTGTCCTAAAAGATTACTCCTTTCCATGTTGTTTATACACCCCATCATGGATTCACCACTATCTTAAAAAAAATTAAAACCAAGGATAGTCTGGTTCTATAAACATAGAGTCCATTGTGTTCCCTTTAACAATCTCCACCTAACACAGAATCCATTATGTTCCCACTGCTTCCAAAATCCACTGGAAGAGACTTCACTTCTTTAATTATGATCTAGAAAATAAATTCATATACCTCTTGATGATATTCCTCCTCCGCATGCATATAGATCATTATATCTTCATGTGTAAAACATTCAATAATGTTAGCCAAAACCAATATTTATTAGCACTACTGATCTCAAAACTCACTCAGATCCTAGATGATATGAGTCATTCTTCATCTAAATACTCATTCAACATATCTTATTAACTAGTTAATGATCTCCCAACTTTAGATTCCACTCACTATATGTTACTGTATGGTATTAGGACACTTAGAAATATCTCTCATAGTGTATATGAGTTATCTCTATTTTTATCACTCAATATTTATTTCATAGCCTCCATATATTTATAATCACATAATAATATTATGTGAATATTTATTTTTCATTTGTATTTAGAAACTCCTCAGTATTCAGTAGTTGAAATATTTTTTCATTAAAATCAGTAAACAAATTTCTCAATTTATTCCTCACTTGAATTCTTGTATGAATCATATTTTAAACATCCTAAAGACTTTGTTGTTTCTCATTCACATTATATATAAATATTTTTTTCCTAATTAATTTCGCAAATATAACTAATTTTACTTGAATGACTCAGGCTCTCATACATTGTTCTTCACATAGTATTTGATTTAATGCAGCTTCTTTTATTCAAATATTTCCTCTATAAAATCATACAAGATCTCCACTAACATGGCATCATGCATATTTGACTTGTGGATCATTCAATTTTTATAATTTCATATAACAAAAAAATATAAGGATTTAATCACTTATATAATTCTCAAATAGCTATGTGAATTCCACATGAATCCTAAATTCACCTATGTGGTTCACTCCAACTATGTCACAACATTCCCTTATGTGGTTCACTTCGAATATACAACAACATTTGGCTGCATCACAACATTCTCTTATGTTATCCCAAATTCCTATGTAAGTATTAACTTTTCATATGTAGTATTATTTAGATATGTAGATTCACCTACATAGGAAACACATATGTGGATATGTAGATGCATACGTGGTTATTAACTCCTTCAACTAGTTTCTATACTCTATCGTCTCCTTAATGAAACCTTATGCCTTCTTTAAAAATTCATTTAAAAACTTATTATATGAATCATGAGAGACATTATCATGATATTTAAACCATTAGTAGAACAATTTAATTTTAATCATCATATTTCAACTAATTTTCATGAATTAAATTAATATTGTAATTAGGTATGGTGAACTCTTGAAAGGTCCATGCAGGTTTCTCATAGAAGATTCATGATCACTAATGAATATTCATTTAATGGAATATCATAAGTCTTCATGTGTAATGACACAAAAAATATTTTGAAAAAAATCAACTCATGTACATGATAGCACAAGAATATCCACTAACACTTTTCATACTTTCCTTGAATAATGGTACACCAATCATCAGAAATAATTTTTTATATAGTCTTGAAATTCTATACTTGAGTTCTTAAGTTACTGCCTCATGATTCCTTTTCTATAGAATATGTAAATATCTCAATTGTATTATGGATTTACATGGATTATTTATCAATAATGGTCTCTAATTCCTTTTCATGAATCCATAATAATCCTCCAAGAATCATCATCACTGTACTAAAAACATATTGAACCATTGAAAATAATTGAAATACTCACTTGGGAACTTTAATAACTATTTCCTTACTATTGAAGAGGGATTAAAATTGATCAGATACACAATTGTATACATATATTCTACCTAAAAACCTTAGGAATTATATAGTGAACACTCATGCTTCATGCCTTATCCATCAATTTCTTATTTATCTTCTCTGTTATTCCATTTTTTCAGGCACTTTAGGAATCATTTTTCATTTTTAATTTCCCTATGTCTACAGTAGTTCTAGAAACTTCTTTTGAAAAAATAACCCCCATTATCAGATCTCAAACACTTTGTCTTAAATTCAGTCTCTCTTTTCACCATTTATTTTTACTAAACAAAAGTTCCAAACACATATGACTTGTGCTTATGGAAATAAACCCATATATTCCTCATGTAATAATCAATTAAAGTCACAAATTGATGATAACCTATATGTGACTTGACTTGTTCTGGTCCCCAGACATTAGTATATAGAAGCTCTAGCTTCCTGTACTAAGGAGTTATTTCACTAAGATTAAAATAAACCTTCTATTATTTTCCAAGTATACAACTTTAAAAAATATCAATTTCTAAACATTCAAGATTAAACATACATTTTTCATATAGAATATCAATACTCTTCTTATTGATTGAAAATTCATTTTTTATTTTCAAATATCCTCTTTTTAGTTGAGTGGTAACCAAACACAAGATTCAAAAACTGATTCAAAATTCAAAGTAAAAAAAATAAATCATCACTTCCTTGATCGCATGATGTTTCGTCGGTTCACATCTCGATTCATGAGCCACCTTGATTCGCACCCTGATATAGACGAGCGCACCTACATCATCGCCACAACAATGGTGAGAATCCACCAGACCTCATACCAATACCAAATCAAAACACCATCATCAATGTAGACAGTGCCAGTGGCCACCACTACAACAAGTCACCACAAATCAAACAGAAAACCGAAATAACTCTCGCAGCAACAACCCACAAACCATATCTATTGAATTGAGGAAGAAACGCCAAATAGATCCTTCATCACAAATTACTATAGGAATAAATCCAAAAAACCAAAACATACCATTGATGTTGCTGATTCTACCTCTGAGAAACCTGAACATCAAGGAAGAAGAAGAAATGGATCAGGTCTTGTGAGGAGCACCATAGGCCATCAAACTCCACACCCCAAAACCTCTGAGAAGCCACCACTCCAAATCTAACTAGGATAGAAGCATAGGAACTTGATGTTTGGGTAGGGATTTGAACTGGATGAGGGCTTTCAATGATGATATCACAGTGAGACTAAAACCAGTATCCAAAGATGAGAGTGAGCCGATCCAAGAGCGCCTAGAAGACAATCAAACACCAAACCAAAAACCCCAAAATCATGATGAACCATCACCCCAAATGTAACCTAAAGAGGTGCAGTGGAGCACAAGATCATAGTAGGGTAGGAATAGCCAGGGTCTTCCACAGGGAACCACCTTTATCTGGACCATCGAAACCTCCCTGTTTGACTTTCACCAATAAATCAACACCATGAAAGTTGACATAACCCATGAACCTAATGAGAGCCCAAAACAATGATAGAAAATATAGGGAGAAATAAGATGAGGATGCCAAGATAAATGGAGAAGGGGGAGGGGGAAGGCACTGAAGAAGAAACAAATCCCACCCCCCTCAAGAGCACCACTGAGGATAAAACCTAGGGAGAGTGGAAGAGGAAATTGATCTTACTCAAAGGCCCCCTTTACACTATCCTTTCGCTTTATAAGAAAATAAATTCTTCCCTCTCATTGATATGACCCAAATACAGTTCCAGAAATCTAGACTTATAGAATTTGATGCTCTGAAAATTGTAACTCCTATTTTTTCGATAAGGTAGAGCATTTAATACTTCACTCCTTTAGAAATGATGAGATATCCTTGAGTAATATTCCAAACTTATTTAACAAAATTTATTCTAAAACAAGTATCATTCAACTGACCCACGAAAATAAGATTCTTCTAGAGGTCAGGAATAAATCAAATAACCTTAAATTAAAGAAAGACGTTATTCATCAAATAGATTTTCACATCCCCCTTTCCCAAAAGATACACTTTACCGAAATTTCTAGATACATAATTCTCCATTTATCTTCTTTATACTATGAAATGAAAATATTCTCCTAAATCAATAATCCAAGATTCTGTTGGAACATTAACATTAAGTATCATTGTGATTCCTTCTTTATCTATAGTATTTATAGAAACTAAACTTCTAGAAACTAATCTTTTGTTGGTCTTATGATCCTAGAAATACTTCATGATATTCCCCCTCTACCCGCAATGCCAACATTTAGTTTATTTTATGAATGGTTTTCCTCAATTCCTTCCTCCAGATTTATCAATCGAGTATCTTTGGTTTCTTCTCTAAGGTGAATGTCCTCTTCCATTTTCATTAATTATATTACCAAAAGATACTTGGAATTCCTTCCACTAGAGATCTTTATTCAATATCAAATTCTATATTTCTAGGAATACTAGATCACTTTTATCAGAAGAATTTATCACTGATGTCACTGTTACTTCACACGAATCTAATAAAGAGAAAAGAAAAAAATCACCCAAACATCTTCAAAAAATGTAACCTTTACTATCTTGAGATGATTATAAATAATGTTAAAATCATTCACATGATATTCCACTGATATCCCTTCTGATATTATCAAATTGAATAGTTTTTTCATAAAAAACATGCTACTGGAAATATGATCTATACCAAAGGTTTAAAAAAATGTTGGTATAAGTATGATATATGGCATCTATACCAATGGTTTGACCAAACCATTGGAATAGGTATTGTTTTTGGACACTTATACCAATATTTTGACCAAAAAGTTGGTATAGGTATTGATTCTTGACACTTATACCAACGGTTTTCCCAAACCACTGGTATAGGTATGGTATATGGCATCTATACCAATGGTTTGACCAAACTGTTGGTATAGGTATTGATTCTAGATGCCTATACCAATGGTTTTCTCAAACCATTACTATAAGTGTTGATTATAGACACCTACACAAATGATTTGGGTAAACTGTTAGTATAGGTCACCTATAGCGATGATTTGACCAAACTATTGGTATAGTTGGTGTCATTATTTATGCATATTAATAAAAATAATAAAAATACTTTAATAAAAAATATTTTTTTATAAATATATATATATATATATATATATTATAATAACTTAAAACATTTTTTAGGATAGTGTTAAAGTGTTTGGAATATAAGCTGGAGGTTATGGGATCAATATCGATCACTGGATTTTTTTTCAATAGAAAGCATATACAAATGGTTTGGTAAAACCATTGGTATAGGTATTTTCATTGAAATTTCCTATACCAATAGTTTGAAAACCATTATTATAGGTTTTTTATACCAATGGTTTGGTCAAACCATTAGTATTGGTCTATTCTGACAACAAATCACCCAATAGTCCCTGAAACCATTCATATAGGCTATAACAATGGTTGTGGGGGCTACACTAATGGTTTAAAACCATTGGTATATAATTTTTTTAGTAGTGATACTTTTTGTGCATAGTAGGCTTCTCATAAACATCCATCAATGCTTCCATAAGATCCATAGTTTTGTTCTTATCTCAGATGATGAAAACAACATTCCTTGCTAACATCATTCGAATCAAACCCTGAGATTTTCTATCCAGTTACTCCCATTCATCCTTGTATAACTTCTTTGGTTTAGTTATAGTCAACCGAACTTCAATATACTTTTGGGTCAAAGAATATTCCATTTATATTCACCAGAAAAAAAAATTGTTTCATCAAACCTGTCCACCCTCAACTTTCCTTCTTCTGATGACATAACATTGACATAGTAACTCCTATATAAATAAATAATCAATGTAGATAAATGAAGATACCTTTATATGATGTGTGTCATCCCTTGTATTGAACCAAGTTTTGATACCACATAATGATAAAAACATACTTTAACATCAATCACTAAAGTTCATCCATCAGTAGATCAAAAAGGTGGAAAAATATCACAAGTGTGGATCCTATGAAATTTTAGTATACAATAAATTGGAAGTATTGTTACACCCAAATCAACTCATTGAATAAAATTTTCCATAGACAAGAATACATGTATACAATAAAAAAATGAAAAACAATCACAAAAGAAGTATACTAGTTTTACATGGTTCGAATTTTCATCATATGTCCATGGGAGAACATTGTAAGATTTCATTACTCTAAAAGTAAAAAAGTTTACAAATTATGACCTATCAACTATGTGGATCAAAGATATCAATGATCACTCAATGATTTGATACCCAATATTCAAGTGGTCTAGACCCTTAATATAGAGGTTCCCTCTCGGTAAACCGATTTAACTAACTTTTTACGAACTCGGTCAACAATCTGTTGCACTATGAAACTGTTAATTCTTTATAGATTTCTCTAGATTGACTAATATTGTGGTCTTTATTTCATTATATTTTACACCATCAATTATAGAAATTAAATTTGTTTTTAATTTCAAAATAATGATTTTAATTGAATAATTTATTATTTTTTATAAAAAAAATTAATTATTAAAAATATAAATTTAATGTTAAAATATTAATTTTATTGGTTATTTTATTTATTTGGTTAATTTGAAGTTAAATAAATAAATTTTCATAACCCATAATTTTTTATAATTATTGTATGTATTAACAATATTTTATTCTTTCATTCATTTTGTGTGTTTCAAAATAATAATTTTGGATATTTATTTTCATTCATTTATTCATTACAATTATATTTCAAATTAATAAATTTTAGTCTTTTAATTTATTATTTTTTTAACAGTTTTATTCTTTCTTTTAATTAATTGTTTTTTAATTAATTTATTTTATTATTTTATTATTTTATCTTAATTTAATGTACAAACTTAGTAAATAGATTTATTCTTTCCCAAACTTCTTTTTTGTAAATAAATAATTTTTATTTGTTTAATTTTATTTATTTATTTTTTTGTAATTAATTTTTGTTTTTTTAATTTTTTTTCTAGGAAAAGAACATTCACGGTCAGTAGACTAACTGTGGAAAGTGACCACATAAAATAAGGGACACAGTCAAAATACTAATCATGCCAACCTATCATGTGAAGCTTCATCCTACCATGATCCCATTCCAGGAACCTACCATGTTTTCACTTTCAAGTGATTGTACAAATAATCCAACCGACCGTGCAGGCACCCCACTGCCTATCGTGCATGTAACTCCAATATACTGATAATTCCACCCTATTTTTTAAAGCTAAAGCCTATCATGAACCCATTCTAGGAACCTATCATGCTTTCACTTTCAAGTGACCATGTAGATAATTCAAGTGAGCATGTGTGCACCCCACTACCTACTATACATGTAACTCTAGTACTGACCATCTGAAGCTAAAAACTTACCAGTGCATCCTGAGTACCTACCATTTCTGAGGAATCAACCTACGGATTTTTTATGGGTTTTTCAAAAAAAATTAAATGGGATAGGGTTTCAAAAAAAATTAATTGGGTCCCGAGATGCATGAACCACGTTCACGCATCTCCTGTCTCCAAGAAGCATGAATGGGGTTCACACTTCCTATAAAAATTGTATGAAGGAAGCGTAAACCTCGTTCACACTTCCTATGAAAATTGTATGAAGGAAGCATGAACCCTGTTCACGCTTCTTCTAGAATAGTTAACTAAAAAATCATCATTAATAATAAATATTATTAAAATATAAATACATAATAATTATAAAATCATCAATATGTATAAAATGTCAACAAAAGGGATATCTTCATGTTTAAATTGTTTTTATTTATTATCCTTCATGGATGATGCTAAATAAAAGGCCAAATGCTAAGGGAATCAATGAGGGGAGGGTATGGAAGGAATGAATTCTGGAATTCCTGGTTTAAGATTGTTTGGGGGGGAGGAATCCATGGTAAACCTCCAAGAGTGATGGAAGAGATAGTACAATGACATGGTTAGTGATTTTTTTTTCTTCCACTTTATTGATTCAATCTCATTTAACCGATAAATATATAGATAAAATCATGTTCTTGACAGGACTGTTGATCATGAACTTATATTTTTGATGTGATTGAAATTTTTTATCTAATCGCAATTCTAACTTGATAAAATATGTTTAATTTTAGTTATATTATAGGATCTATTACTTGATGAATAATATATTTTTTAAACCTTATTATTTGAGTTTTTTTTCAACGACACGTAATATATATGACTATATATGTATATTACAAATGGTTGGGAGTGGGGAACTACAAAGCTAAAAAGAAACATGCACACTCACAAACTCCACAGCCTTCCGTAATTTTATCACTTATTAGAGGTTTTTTAACCTTAATATTCTTTAGTGAAGATTGTGAACCAGTAGAAATTGTGCCCTTTTATAAAGTCTGAATATGTATCTTCTCAAAATTGGTCAAATGAACTTGTAAATTCATACATATTATATTTTGGTTCTTATGATCTTCAATCATAATCACATACTCTTCATATCCATTATTCATTTATGTTCTTCTTCATGAAACATTTTTGTTAACAAAGATTCACATTCCATGATATTCTATGATTTTATATCCAATTTAAAATCATTGATATCAATAATATTTATCAAATTTTCTTCAAGTTCATGGATCTATTCTTTCAGAGACTTTTTGAATTAAATATAAGTAATATTATTAATATAAATTAATGAATTTAAGAATATTATTTATTATACATATATAGATAATAATACTAAGTATTATTATGAATATCAAAAGCAAAATTATTGATTTTGGCAGATAATATGAAAATAGTAAGAAAACTATTAAAAAATTGAACATAAATCTATAAATTAGAATAGTAAGACACATACAACATGTATCATAAATGTAATATCAACCTAATTTATGCCTACAGTGTGGATAACCCTCTGTACCATAGTTAGTCTTATACTGGATGTGTCCACGATGTGTACATCAATGTCTTTACTTTGGTGTATGGTGCTCTTGTATATCAGCATCGGCAACCACCTTCACATCATCCTTTGTGACAGGTGGTGGATGTACAGTCTCAACACCTGTACTCTATCCCGCCTCTATGGATAGTGGATGTTGACTAGAACTCTCGCCAACATATAAAGAAGATGGCTGATGTGATGTGGATATCTACATAGTAGAGAGTAATAAAGCATCTAGATGAACCCAGTCAATGTCTCTATCTACCTCTAGCTGTGACTAAGAAGTTGGAGGAGCATCTGACTGATCATAATGAATGCCCTCCTCATGTAGAACAATAACATCTATAACAGGGTTGTCACCTCATGGTATATCTATATGAGGCTCAGCATGCTCCGCAGCCTCATCATAATGTGGTGGATCAAATAAGATTCCATGATAAATCTCATTCATCGAAGGAATCAACTCTAGAAAAGCATCATGAAAATATATTTGGTCAAATGCACCTCTCTCTACTGGATTAGAAATGTGAAGTATATGACTGATACATGCATCCTGCGAAAAAAAATTCCATTGTTAAGTAATGTTAATAAAAATATATTGAACAATAGAAGAAATAATGTATACCAACTCATTAAAGTCTCGTCTGTGTCGTTTTAGAAATCTGACTGGGGACATGTAGTACCAGGATGCATAATCCGGCTGATCGCACAAATGAAAGCGTATTGTTCCCACCCCTCGTAACCATAACTCCTTTTGTATATCCCATAGATCAATATATGTGGCATGGTATCTCCTCTCATCAAAGTATATATTTCCTGAAATCTTCAAGGAATGTAGTGAAGCTAACTGACTAGGCAGGTCAGGAATAGGCTGAAAAAAATCTGAACTGCCTCGTAGCTCTGTCGGTCTGATGTCACTCGACTATATGAAGATGAATCAATGGAACCATGTAGGAGTTGGTAGCAAGAATAGTTGTACAATATGTTGGGAGACTCTAGATGATATCATCTGTATGTGGCATCCATCCATGTAATATGAAAGAAAAATGAATAATCACTTAATAAATGAAGAGATGTATAGTGGAAAATATAGATTTAACAATATAAATAATATTTACTTACATATTCTCATCGAAGGTTGTCCAGCTTAAGTCTGTAGGCATAGACATCATGTCTGGCGGAATATGAATGTCGATGTGCCTGAATCCACCTATAGATAACATTTTTATAGTTATATTTCGTAATACAAATATATATAACTAAGTTAGACATTAGAAAGAATGTATAACGTACCATCGTCCACATGGAGCCTCTGCTAAAATATCTACAGGCAATGGCACATGGGCATGTGGATATAATTAAGGGATGTGCTCTCATACCCGCATCTGTAGAAGAACAACGCATCTTGTGATATGCATCTTATCGATGTGACATGCACTGCATAGTACCCTGTATGTATATTCTAGGCAAGCTGACCCCCAGCTATACTGGCCTGCCTGGTCCAAATCCTCCAGAAGTGATAAATACATTAGATGTACAAAAGTAGTGGAGTGATCAACAAAAAATTTTCCCCCAATAAGGCTCAAAATATATGAACGTGCAAATCGTAGCACGGTGATCTCGTCAACATCATCTGCTAGATGTGAAAAGTACCTGTCTAACCAAGGAATGTGTAATCTACCACCGACGACGGACCTGCCATCATCGTGAACCTCTATTCCCAGTAATCGATGAACAATTTCGAACCAATCTACTCCAACTAAGCCTGTCAGAGTTGCACCGTTGATCGGGAGGCCTAACATAATGGACACATCCTGCAGGGTAATAGTCATCTCATCCTCTCTAAAATGGAACATATGTTACTTTGGCCTCCATCTCTCTACAAGCACAACAATGACTTGTTGATCGACAAAGGTAAAGTCTCATAATGCTACACCATAAAATCCAGCGTGATAAAGATGGGGGACGATAGTGGGAGGTGGTGTGGAATGATGGAAATGATGAGATCTATGGACACTCAAAGGACGCACATGACGTCCCTCTAAAACCAGCCGTGATACCTGAGTATCCTGGGATGTCAGCAATGGAAAATCTTCCATCTGAATAAATGATATCATTGTTAATTTTTGATAGTGACTTCAATAAAAAATGAAAACTTTTATTAAAAAAACCATTACGAGGGAAATAAGATAGGAAATATATGAGGGCGGTGTTTTTGGTTTAGGTTATGAATTTCTTGTTTTATTGATCTCTAATAAATTTTAATTTATTCTATTTTTTTTCAAGAATGCAGTAGTGATGAGAAACTTGTATTGAAGATGTGGAAGCATGATATATTTATGTTCTTTGTATGTTTATTTTTTTAATAGTTATATTATAACAAAACTCTTTATGTTAGAATCCAAAAATGAGACCAACAAAAATTGAAACATTTAAGAAATGTAGCTAGTTAGAAAAAAAGGAATCATTACTGATACATCCACATACGAAACAAAATATACACAATGATGATAAAATACATAGCCTCAATCATGGATGACAGGATGTGGAGCTCTGTCCTACCACTTGGGGACATCTCTTACGACTATGTCCTTCTGCGTGAAAAATACTACATCATCATTCCACTCATCATTGCCGAGGCCAATCCATCTCATTCCTGATTCAAGTTTACTTTGGTATTCCTCAGGGCCTCAACCTAGTAGTATGAAGCTGATAATTAAAAAGTGACAAAAATTGAAAAAAAACATAAATGAAAACAGAACCAACTTACGAAACCTTGAAATATCAGGGACAATAGTTGGCTAATCAACAAGCAATGTGATAGAATGAAATTCACCGACAGGCATCCAAATTTCACTATAACAGTTAACCAAAGTGCTCATGTGATACATCGGGTCAACATAGGGCTACCATGATATATTTACTGAAGAACAAGCTGCAATAACATGTGCATATGTATATCTCAATGCCTAAAAGTTGTTGCAATCACAATACCTATTATCCAACATCACCACAAGCACTTGACCACTGCTACATGTAGCCCATTCGAAGCTCTCTCTTACCTGGAATCTCCTCTTTTCCCTATCAAATGCTAAAACACTCCAACTCTAAGCCTACTTCATTTTCTGATCAATATCACTTTGGAAATTCTGAGTAAAATGAATACCAGTTACCATCCTCTGATAGGTCTTTTGGGACCGGTCAACAAAGTAGTACACATATCTATAAAAATTCTATTGCACTAACCCTATGATCGGGAGCTTGTGCACACCCTTGGGGACTCAATTTATGCACTCCACTATATTAGTGGTCATATGTCCATATCTTCGGCCACCATCACATGCTAATGACCATTTTTCCTTTGAAATATGCATCATATATTCATAGAAATCTTCATTTTCCCTTCGAATCACTTCAAGATGTTAATCAAATTTTTTTTAGGGATCATATGCTGAAACCATAACAAAATAATGTATTAAAAAAGATAATAAATTTTATTTAAATAAAATTTAAGTTTAGAAAGACATACCTAACATGAGGATCGCCTTCTTTATTGAATTGTCTCAAAAATGCTTATGGACATTACTTGCTATATGCCGAATGCAATATCGATGATAAACATTTGATTCAATCCATGAAACTTTGTCACTATTGAAACCCTCTATAATCACTTGATAGAGATCAAATATCAGACAGATGCCCTGGTTTTGTGTGACATGAGTGTTTACACATGCCAAAAACCAACTCCATCATTCAAAATTCTCCTTTTCAACAATATAAAATGCAAGTGGTAGGGATCATTATTACCATTCTGTGTGGCAGCAATGAGTAGAAAATCTATATACTTACCAAAGGAAAGTTTCATTGATCTGAATGAATGGTTTGTAATAGAGAAAAGTAGTGATGCATAGCCTGAATGCCCAAAAAATCCTATTGGACTTCACCTCTGATCGACCTACTCGGTGATTGAGGGATACATACTCAACAGTGTCCAACTGATAAATAATATGAATATTGAGAGACAACAATTCCATAATTTGTGGCAACATTTCATAAGATTCATCTCAATCATTATAAACTTTTATAATTTCTTTCTGTTTTTCATTCCATGCTTTGTGGTAGGATATCTTATAGTTATACAACTATTGAATTCTTTCCTAAATAAGGGCAATAAGAACATCCTAACAAGTGTGTATCATCTCAACAATAACTGTTGATATAAACTCTTCATCAAGGTAAGAGTGATCATGCGACTAGGTTGGATGCACCCAAGTGTGTGGGCCTTCTAATTTGGTTATCTTCTGACATGAAAAAAAATATCATATATTTACCTTAATAGAAATTTACATTTTACCCCATATTTTTCACAACAAATGAGATATTTTGACTTCTTTGACTCATCGACTATAAATGTAAAATGTCACTCTATGTGGTATTGCTTTATCACATTCTCCATGGAAAGTTTACTTTCAAACTCCTGCCCAATATAGATAGCATTATCATTTGATACATATCTATTCCCTATAATCCCAGGAAATTCAAAAGCCGGTGTAATGACATCCCAATCAAAATGTTGTCCACGCAACATTCCTTCAACTAAGGAATTCAAAACTGAAGGATAATTACCACTAACTGGTGGGTTTCATGGATGTATGTCTCTCATAGGAACCTCAGAAGGTTCATTCCCCACAACACCCTTCCGTGGAAGCCTATCTCTCAAAGGAACCTCAGAAGGTTCATTCCCCGCATCACCCTCACCCACATCAGCTTCTGATGCCTCAGCAGATTCTTCTTCCTCGGTTAAACCTTCATTCACTATATCAACAGCAAACGCATGAATGTCATCTATAATTCCTTTTAAATTATGATCATATTCTTCATAATTTGGTTCTATCACATGAGTCATATGAGAAGAAGTCAATGAATAAGACTGATGTGAAGGACCAATTTCTACAGAGCTCACAAAACACGGTTCAGTAGTAGTCAGCTTCACCACATCTATATCAAAAAACACCACATACAACTCCATCAAACAATTAGTACACTATTGTCTAAATAAGGAAGATGCATCCATCCAATCCTCATCATCGACTAGAGGTTACTCGGTGTGCCAGAAACGTTCAGGGTGTTGTAGATGTAAATATATTATTGAAGTAATGGATTGATCGGCCCTAAGTTTTAACCGACTATGAATCTTATTTTGAACTTCGTCCAATGTCAGACAACCATGAAGATTTTCCACTCTTTCAGGTAGAAAACTATATCTAAAACCCTTCTCGGTATAAATTGCCTCACTATTACAATAAATTTGCATAGACATGATTACCTAGAACAAAATAATTGATAATATACTATATACTACATCAAAATTTTAAATTATTTAAATTGGTTATGATTGAATAAATGACTTCATCTTGATTCTTTTTCTTTCTATTGGTTTATCATTATTAAGGTATAGTGATGTTGATATTATTACCAAATAAAATTTAATATAACGTTATATATTTTTATATCACTTATCAAATGTTTCATAAATTTTAATTACTGATGAATAAATAACCATGACTTGATCTTGAGACTTGCTATGGAATAGTTTATCATTATCTGATAAACTAACCAAAACCTATGGGTGGACTCCTAGTGTCTCTATTATGAACTATCTCAGCAACCATAGGTCTCCTTTCAAACAGTAACACCTCTTGTTGAACGCATGTTCTCGAACACCTTTTCGAGGACACCTCTTAGGGGACGCCTCTTGTCGATCGCCTTGTAATTACAAATTTACTAACATGCATGTGAGGGGGTCTAGGGGTATGAAATACATAACTTTTTTTAAGCAGACATGCAGGTCCTTACAAACTTATTCAGAGATGACTCATAGGTCATCAATGCGAAAACAAAAAAGCAATTATTACAAATTATATAACCACATACACAAAAAAAGGCATGCAGTTTCCATTATACATTGGTCGGTCATCTCAAGATCAGTCATCACCCAATACCCCTAACATGTTTTTTGATATACGTATTATGTTCTATATATTATATGACTTTACCTATTACTAGATAAAATATATATTAAATATCTACACTATTTTTCCAAAAAGTTAACTTTTCAATTTGTATATATAAATATATTTATTTATTTATTTATTTAATAATAACATTTAATAATATTATTTCAAACTAATATAATTTACACTTACATAACAATCATTACAATACTGGAAACTTATTTTATCTTCAATTTAATAAAATTTCATATATATATATATATATAATGTTTTTTTGTTATTCAACTACCTTCCAAAATATAAGTAAAGATATTTTATACTTTATTACTTGAAAGAATATTTATTTATACTTAATATTATTTAAATTTATTGATTAAAATTATTATTACTAGAAAATAAAAAAGTAATATAATTTACACTTAAATAAAAACCATTAAAATAATATAAACTTGTGTTATTTTCAATTTAATAAAATTACATATATAGAAATTTTTTGTCATTTACCTATTTTAAAATATTTAATTAAATATATTTCATACTTCATTACTTCAAATAATAATTATTTTCTGTTAATATAATTAAAAAATGTATTTATACGAAATAGTTTTTATACCATTAAAAAAATAATTTTCTGTATATTTATTCATAAATTTAAATATAATACTTAATATAAATGATATATATTTTAATAAATGATATAGCTAGTCTATAGAATATTATAATTTAATTTAATATTACTTAAAAAATAACATATTTCATATACATAAAGATATGTTAAAGGTTCCATTTATATTAAAAATATATACATTTTTTAAAACAATTTTATTTCCCTATATATACATTACATTTTTTGACATACCATATTTAAATTTTATAAACATTCGATATGAATTCGTACAGCAAACATTAACTCATTCAAAAATTAAAGCATACAAAAGATAATAATTTAAACATTCATACATGCATCAATGTAAATTAAATAAATAAACCATACAAACAAACAATAATTTCTACACATCACAATTTAAATAAATAAATCATACAAATAAAATAAATAAACACGATTAAAATTTTAAATAAAAATTTCATCTTCTTAAAAGCAGCAAATATTTGTTGAGAAAGACATTTTGCAGGGGTACGCAACAAATTTCAGAGAAGAAAGAGATTTGAGGGGGGCTCCTTATATAAAAATGCAGCGGTGATATGCGTGAACCCCATTCATGCGTCCTTCATCCACTTCACGAAGGATGCGTGAACGGGGTTCACGCATCTTGTGCGGCTCATATGATGTGTGAACGAGGTTCACACATCTTTGGCGGCGGAGAAAGATGCGTGAACCCCGTTCGTGCATCTTTCTGGAATCGTAGATGCGTGAACTGGATTCACGCATATTGGGTACCGTTTTTTTTAAATTTCGGAACCCTATTATATTTTTTTTAAATCATAAAACCAATAAAAAACAAAAAAAAACAAAAACTTACCAAGTGAATCTTTATTTTCTATGGGAGAGTTTTTTTTACGTTTTTAAAAAAAATTGCAGAAAATGGTTCGGGCAAAAAAAATTCAAAATGCGGTGCAAAGGCGGCATCCGCGATGTATCCTTTTCATTTCAGGTGAAAGGTGGCATCGTGGTTGCCGCCTTTGCACTTCGGCAGAAAGGCGACACCCACGATGTCGCCTTTCCCCTAACAAAAAAAAAATTGAAATTTTTTTTCTTTATGTTTTGTTTTTTTTTTGTTTATATATTTATTTATATATATAATTCATAAAAAATGTTCAGAAGGATGTTGCCTTTCACCTAACAAAAAAATTATTATTTTTTAAAATTTTGTTTTGATTTTTTGTTTTGTTTCTTTTATATTTTTATTTATATATATAATTCATAAAAATTGTAAAAATTATGCTTTTTGAAAATTTTGTTTTTATTTTTTGTTTTGTTTTGTTTATATATTTATTTATATATATAATTAATAAAAATTGTTCAGGAAAAATAATTTATAAGCTTTCAAAACCGCCTACTTGAAAGTTAAAAATGTTTCAAGTACGTGACTTTGAAACACTATAAAATATAAACCATAAGACCAATATAAACGAAACTTTAAACATTAATTAAACATATAGGAAATTGTTGAAAACAAAAATCGTTTCATAAAAAATGTTCATGAAAAAATAATTTATAAGCTTTCAAAACTGCCTACTTGAAACTTAAAAACGGTTCAATTACGTGAATTTGAAAGACTATAAAGTATAAACCATAAGACCAATATAAACAAAACTTTAAACATTTATTAAACATATAATCAATTTTTGAAAACAAAAATCATTTCATAAAAAATGTTGATGAAAAATAATTTATAATCTTTCAAAACCGCCTACCTGAAAGTTAAAAATGTTTCAAGTACGTGACTTTGAAAGACTATAAAATATAAACATAAGATCAATATAAAAGAAACTTTAAACATTCATTAAACATATAAGAAATTGTTGAAAAAAAATCATTTCATAAAAAATGTTCATGAAAAATAATTTATAAGCTTTCAAAACACCTATGTGAAACTTAAAAATGTTTCAAGTACGTGACTTTCAAAGACTATAAAATATAAACCATAAGACCAATATGAACGAAACTTTAAACATTGATTAAAAATATAAAAAATTGTTGGAAAAAATCATTTCATAAAAAATGCTCATGAAAAATAATTTATAAGGTTTCAAAACCACTTACTTGAAACTTAAAAATGTTTCAAGTATGTGACTTTGAAAGACTATAAAATATAAAGCATAAGACCAATATAAATGAAAATTTAAAGATTCATTAAACATATAGGAGTCAACCCCGCATCAATGTGATGCACGGTGTCACTAGTATCACATACATCTATAATCTTTGATGCATGAGAACATGTTATATCTCCTTTCGTGGGACAATGAAATCCATTCTTCCTATCGCCATGGACATATCCATATCAACATTCGGCCGCATAAGGGTATGGTGAAAGATATTCCACATGAAATTCTCATCTGTTCCCATTCCTGTAAATACCAACCCCTTCAACACCACCATGAATCCAACCATTATAATTTCTTCTACAATTGTCACCCAATTTCCCCAGGCTCAGTTGATCAGATTAAAACACCAACGATTCCACATAGCCCATCGAACTCTTCATCACCAAATATTTATCCTTTATCATCTTCAAAAGGATACTATAGGACATCCTTGATCTATCCATTCCAAACACTCACATACAAGTATACTATAAACATAAAAACCAACAAATTTTCAGAGTTTTTTTCATGAAATTTTTTTGGTTTTTATGTTTATATTATACTTGTATGTGAGTGTTTGGAATGGATAGATCAAATAGGTCTTATAGTAGCCTTTTGAAGATGATAAAGGATAAATATTTGGTGATGAAGAGTTTGATGGACTATGTGGAATCATTGGTGTTTTCATCTGATCAATTTCGCCTGCGGAAATGGGGTGACAATTGTGGAAGAAATTATAATGGTTGGATGCATAGTGGTGTTGAAGGGGTTGGTATTTGCAGGAATGGGAACAGATGAGCATTTCATGTGGAATATCTTTCACCATACCCTTATGCGGCCGGATGTTGATATGGATATAGACATGGTGGGTGGAAGAATGGATTTCGTTATCCATTGAAAGGAGATATAACTTGTTCTCATGCATCAAAGATTATAGTCTTTCAAAGTCACGTAATTGAAACATTTTTAACTTTCAGGTAGGTGGTTTTGAAAGCTTATAAATTATTTTTCATTTCCATACACATAAAACATATAAATGAACATAAACAATCAATTTCTATTTCTACGGTGGGGATATCTTGTCCCACATGGTGGTCTAATAATAGGACGTCCGCGGTAAGATCTCTAGGGAGTCTGATGACCTGGAGAGGGCTGATACTCGGGCGCTGGAATGTCGAATGTCATGTCCTCCACCTCTGTGCCAGTGGGAGAAAATGTCAACTCCACCTCGTACTGCCCTCTTGATCCTTCTCCCACTTCGATGGTAGAAGGACCCGACATCGTCGCAGTGGGGAACAAATCATGTGGTGGAACTATACCCCAACTCTACGATGGGTCTGGACCCCAAGGCTGTGATGGCTCTGGACCCAAAGGCTACAATCCATATGGACCCCACGATGGAGAAAAATGAGGATATCCCATCAAAAAAGATGGATCCCATGACGGCTGAGGCACATCCTGCATCGGCTCAGACTGGACTAATAGAGGGACGACCTCTGCCTGTGGAACTAGTGAGGCCTGACGTGCAGGACGACGCTGTCAACGTCATCGTGGTCATGGCTCCTCAGCACCAGCAGCTGCTACAGGATCTTCCTCTGCGGCAGGAACCTTCTGTCTCCGTGCCGGATGCTCAAAGAGGCTCTCGGAAAACGCATTGACAGATGACCTCAGCTCCAATGCTTGAGCATGAACGGCTTCCCGGCTGAAGAATTTATCCTCAGGCTCATCACTCATATGAATAAGACTGTCTGTGTGACTCTCTTGTAAACAGATTAAAAATGAATTAGAAATTAACTCAATAAACATAGTAATATAATTTAATTGACTTATAATCATATGCATCTCTATGCCGGCTCGGGTAAGATACAGTATAGACTTCAGTCTATACCATGGCTCATACTCGTGTTGCGCTGAAAGAGATAAATGCATCGTAGGAACTCCCTGGATACGAAACTCTACGTGTCTGTGCCAACAGTCGAGAAATACATCATGTAATCGACGCTAGTCGTCATCCAGCCACCCTATCAGCTTCATCCCATGAAGTTGATCTGTCTGCCTCGACGGTAATGGAATCTGCTGAGTCAAGAGAAACGGGTGCATGAATTTGTCAGGATGGTGCCACTCTGTAACGCCCCAACCCTAGTTACCCAGAGTCGGTGCATTATTGCGTAGCATTGGCATGATCACAAAAGATCAAGTCTCGAAAGACCGATTAGTTTAGTAGCCTTGGAAACACTAGATACATTCATAAGTCTTACATTACATCATAAAGTAAAACAAAACTACAACATCTTCTCTTCATATCCCCTTATATTATCCCTGTAGGTCATTCATAATATACTTCTTTACATCCTGGAAAAATTAAAACATTGAAAGGGGTGAGCTCAAATGCTCAGTAAGGATAACAATATAGCGGAAGCTTTCATAAATAAACATTAACATTTAAGGCAATGTATAACTAAAACAAAAGCCTTTTAAACTTGAACTTTAGCATAATATGGAAAAAGTAAAATGAAATAATTCTATTTACTTACTCACATGGATATTCTACTAGTCGAATAATCACATGAAATATTAATAACCACTTTCATAATGATGGAATGCATAATGCCAGACTATCATAACCACGTAGCCAAGGCCTCGTGCCAAGACCACAAATAAGATTTTGTCAAGGCCTCGTGCCAAGACACTAGTTTGTCTAATGAGACCTACCGATGCATCGAGGAGCTATAGCGGGCTCCACCCGTCACTTATTAAGTCCAATGCATTCCTCATATGAATAGGTTTAAACATATCATAAACCATAACATAATCGTATCACATAAAACATGCATAAAGGAAACATAACATTTCCACATTTCAATCGCAAGATATCAATACAACACATTGATGTAATAAAAATTCTTTCAAAACCATTCTCAATACCAAAATAAAAGAAAGTTAAAACTTTGTATTTATTTTTAATTAAAAAAAAGTGATGTCTTGTAGAGGAAGCCGAAACTCAAATAATGGTCACGGCGGCGGAGAAGTCATTGTCACCGCATATGTACGGAAAGAAAAACATTCCCTTTTTGTCGTTTAGAAAAACGCTTCGTATAAAAAAGATTCCTTTTGAATAAACATAAAAGTCAAAGGGGTTTATACACCGTATAAAAGAAAGTTGTGTATAAAACAAAATATGCCTCAATGAAAGGAGATTGAGACGAAGTCTTTACAAAGATCATTTTTTTAGAATTAAAATAGATCTATTATGTGTATTTACTATAAGTACACATAAATAAAGTACAAATACAAGATAGGACATAATAATATCATGACATAATTTGAAAGTTGGAGATTAACCCAAAGAACGAAAATTGGGTTAAGAAGTTCCCTTACCTTATGTCCTGTCTTGACTCGACCGTTCTTTAACCTCCTGAATAATAAACTAGAGTTAATTTATAATTTCTTAAGAACCTTTTTCAAGTTTTTTATTCCTTTTATATCACTTATTACCATGTTATGAACATTATGTAATTATTTAAGTTAATAACGGTCGTTTTTTCGATCTTTGGTACTTCAGTCAAAAATATACTTCTTATAATTACAAGTTGTTCATGTGGTGAAATATCCATTATATCCAGAATTATATTCATGATGTAGATATAATATATATCATATATATCCAGTATATACATTCATTCATAATATTACGTAACATTTAGAGGTAAGAAATGAAATGCACCGTTCATGGAGACGGTAAGCCGTACGTACGCATGAACGCTACTTTCATTTCTATTTTGTATTTAATGGAATGAAATAATAATGATATAAATTTATAATATAATTCCAGTATAATATAGTGTATAATACCATTTACTCCATCCTTTATACATCCCACGTATGGTATTAACGATTCCAATCACTTTGAGGGGGCGGTAGTCCGCACTTCCTAAAATGAAAATATCGCATTTACCCATAATGGAAACCATAAAGGTATGCCATAAATGAAAAATACAAAATCATAAGGAAAACAAAAACATAATATATATCATATATAAAAATAGTGTCATCATAATGGCCACCATTAGATGTGTTATATGAGTGTTGAACAATCATCGTTTCGTGAGGAAAAAATTCACCATCCACAGAAACAGTATGTTCTTTAACCATTAGATGTAGGTGTGTGTAAGTGTAGCTCAAATAATTATTATAACAACATCCTAGTATATTTAGGATACTTTTTTTGTTACAAAAGAAATGAATAAAAAGTGTTTAGGTGGTTGTAGAAGCAAAATAATACAAAACAACATTAGAGAAGACATTACCTTAAAATCGGGTAACTCTTTTTCATTTGAGCCAAAGGATTCCTTGGGAAGACTTCTACCCAAAGTGAGGCTTCTAAGAGTAGGGGAGGGAAGTTGGGAGAGTATTTGGGCAGATTTTGGCCGAGCCAAATGGCTTGAAATTGTGAATAAGGTGGTAGAGGTGGGGGACTTTTATAAGAGGAGAGGAGGGGCACTCTTGGAATGATTGAAATGTTACATTATTATGAAATGCTTTTTTGGATTCTAAAGGTCCCACACTTATATATTTCGAGGATAAGGTGATAAGGGTTCTACATATTCTCATCCAATAGGATTTGGACAAATTTAATGCTTAGATTTTACATTATCCTTCCATTTTATTAAAATCGTTAATTAATCAGGTAATCGCTGAATCATCATGGTGTCATAAATAATTTAATTTATTTAATGTCTAAAAATTATAAAAAAAATATAATGATGTAAGAAAATTTTTTATCTTTCTAATGAATATTTATAGTAAAAAATATGACTTGTATAACCCCATTTACAAATTCTTTTAGTAAAACAACTCTTGTTTTTGACCTTTTTATTTTAACATTAAATAAAAAGTTATTTATATCATTTTCCTACCAAGTGGCTCCATGGGGTCCCCAAGTTGACCCATGGATTGTCTCGGTCGTCCATGACACATAAAATATGGTTAGTACAAGTTTAAAGGTCATTTCATATTTTTATAATATCATTTTTACCTTAAATTTCACTAATTACCTTTAATCGCGATTAATTAAACTTAAAAGTTACTATTCACCAAAAAATTATTGTAATCCCATTGAACCACATTTTACTTCCTAATGACAACCATGTATGTCGTATTTTTTAAAATCAAATCACAGAAGTGGTAATATTTCATTTAAACAAAAAATCAGTTATTTACCTACCACTTAGTGGTTTCACTATTCATCAAAAATTGAAGTTTTTTAGAACAATGCCAAAATTTCACCCTAAGCTGTAATTGATATTCCGAATTCAAAAATGATGTCTATTTTTCAAAATTCCAAAAATATAAGTTGAATTAATTAATTTTATAATTAATTCCTGCTGTCACAACAAATAGCGTGTTTTTAAGAAACAATATATATCAAAAGATTGACAATTGTTTATGTCCAATTTCAAAGTGAAATTAATTCTAATGAATACCATTGGATAAAATGGTAAAAATATATTATAATTATTCTTTAAAACCACTCAATAGTATAATTTATCACTATAAATTATTATGATTAAAAAAGTTGTTTTTAAGTATTTTTCGTTATCCATAAAAAATTGGAAGTTCTCAGAAAATTAAAAAAAATTCAACATATGCTAATTTAGATATTAAGAATACAAAAATGAAGTCCATTTTGAAATATAAAATTTCTATAAATTTAAAAATTGGTTATTACTATTAATAACGGCTACTTTGATTAGTTGCGGTGTGTTAGAATTCGAAGTTGCGTACAACACATGCTACTATATTATTCAAAGAGAAGTGTATCGTGGAAGCTTGGGGTGTTACACACTCAACAATATGAAAGTGAATGAGTGGCACTACAACTATAACATCATCAAGACCAATCATGAAATATGGAGGCAACTAGTCTATAACAGACCAGTATGGAACCCGTGAAATCTGAAATAACATATTACCCTTGTTAGAAAAACTCTTAACTAAAAAAATGATGTTATTATTAAATTTTTTAAACAATTATAGATTGTATATACATACCTGATGGGGTAAGAGAAATTCCAACTCAAGCCGATATACGGCCAAATCATGTCTCGGAACCGCATTGAAATTATGTCGTTGACACCACCTATAAAATACAACATCAATAGTGATAAAAAATGAGCAATTAAATTCAATAACTTGTAGTAGCATCAGAAACTAATAGAAATGAGTGGTCATACCAGCGTCCGCGCAGAGCGTCATGCAGCACCGCCATCTCGACCGGCGGACCAGTAAGATCAGGGCAGAATGCGAGGATTTGCTCCCGTGCCCACATCTGAATAAGGATGACGCATCCCCCGAGACCTGTGCGCCGCCTGTCGGATATCCTTCATAATGCTCTGTATGTGTGTGCCAAGCGGGCGGATCCCCAACTGTATGTCCCTGCCCAATCAAAGTCCTCTAGCAGGGGTAGATACATCATGTGCACGTGCATCCCTGAATGATCCGTACACATGGTCCCTCAAATAAGTCGTAATATATATGCACGTTCATAACGCATCACCGTCTGCTCGTCATCATCATCAGCTAAAAGTGGAATCTGTGACTCCATTCAAGGCATGGATATTGATGCTCCATCGGTAGCACTACGATCGAACAAAATGCCAACGCCTAACAAGCACTGAGCAAGGTCGGGCCAAGATGCCTGAGTGAATCCAATAATGGGTGTCCCCTGGATAGGAAGACCAAGAAGCACAGCCACATCCTGGAGGGTGATGGTCATCTCTCCCTCAGGGAGGTGGAATGTGTGTGTCTCTGGTCTCCACCTCTCCACAAGTGCAGCTAATAGGTGATGGTCTACAAATGTAAAATATGATACCGCAATACCATAGAAGCCAGCACGACGCAAGTATGGTACAATGGCAGGAGGAGGCTCTGTGTGATGAAAATGGTGTGCTCGACGCACCCTAATCAATCGATCTAGACCACCCTCTATCACAACCTATGAACAATGGGTAGCCTACTGACTGAGTAGTATGGTGTCATTCATCTGCATATAAAAAAATGAAATGAGTTGTAAGTGTAAACTGTAAATATAACACAATGATCAGTAAAATATTATGATTTGTAGAATGCAAGACATTTCATGTTTATTCACAATGTTTTATGAAGTTTTATTTACCTAAAGAAAGGGGAATGTATTCATGTTTTTCAAAGCATATTACAAAAGTTTATTAAGATATGATTTTACCTAGAATTGGGTGTTTTTTTAAGAACCCCAATTTTGATCCTGTGAGACTTTGAAATTATCTTGATATAATTCTAGAGCAGGGCATTCTAACGGCGTACGAAACCGAGCCCCAGTGTGGCCGGAAATTAGTTTTGACGTGAATTCACACTGGGCGGGCTAAATAAATTTAATAACTCCAGAATGGTAGCTCATATGGGAAAACCGAGGGCACCGTTGAGTCCAGAACGAGCCATTTACCCTAGGAGGGGTATGTTTTTCGCGGGTGCGGACCAACTGTGAAAAACGCCCCCGGGGGCATTATCGTAATTTGGCGGTCGCGGACGTCGAATTTTTATAACTCTTGAACGAAGGCTCAGATTAAAATTTCGAGGACTCCATTGCGTTCGGGGCATGGAATTTTCCCTGAGGGAGGTTTAATCTCGGCCCCGACAAAAGTTC
The DNA here is from genome assembly GCA_963277665.1 of Viscum album. NCBI lineage: Eukaryota > Viridiplantae > Streptophyta > Magnoliopsida > Santalales > Viscaceae > Viscum > Viscum album. Next base: position 1,103,416,103 of record OY728157.1, read on the forward strand.
GGGAATGGGCCGATGAGCGGGTGATTAAGTGTGTTTTTCAATTTAAACACACTAACCACCCTCTTCACCCTCCTTGGACATTCCTCCCTGGCGCAAGGGCTCTCAACAAGCTTCCACCCTCCCCTCCATCACTCCGTCAAGGCAAGGCGGCTCCGGCTTCCCGATCGTGAAGCGTCGGGCAAAGCCCTCGAGGTAGGCTCGTGTTTTATATTTTCCTTTCTCGCAAATTTCTTCAATTTAGCCTTCTTCGCGTCGAACTTGTCGTCTGATCATCAAGTGAAGCCTCTGGTTTCGTAGGGCTTGAATTTGTCTTCACAAAAATCCTTTCGGATCAATTTTTGGTGTCAGGCGGCGGCTCTGGCTCGCAGGCGGTGGCTCCGGCTCGCAGGCGGCGGCTCCGGTTCCAGGCGGTGGCTCTGGCTCGCAGGCGGCGGCTCCGGTTCCAGGCGGTGGCTCCGGCTCCAGGCGGCGGCGCGGCGTGCGGGCGGCGGCACGGCGCTTCGGACGGGAGGTGGGGCGTGGTCGTCCGGGAAGACAGGGGTCGCAGTGCGACCCCTCGTGGGGGAACCGAGACCCGCTTCCTGCGGGTCTCCTCGATGACCGAAGACCGGCCTCGCGGCCGGTCGGCTGAAGCGGGAACCGCCAGGGGACCACGGGTCCGCGGACGGCCCACGTGGCAAAGCCGCGGGCCGGCACAGCAAGCCGGGCCGGCCTGCTCGGGCCGGCCCAGGCCGAGTGGACCGGCCAGCTAGGCCGGTCCAGTTCCAGGGGTTGTCCCTTTCGGCTTCGGACACCCGTAAATATCGCTACGGGTGTCCGTTTTACACGCTGTCTGCGGCAGGACGATCCTCGTCTCGTGGAGTAGATTCTGGGGTGGCTTCAGGAAATTTTAATCCCCGGAACAGAAGCTCGTTGGCGCGTCACGCGCGTCAAGTGCTACGCCGGAAATTCTTGTTTGGGTTGGCTCGGACACACCCAATGTTCGATTTGAGCGCTGTCAGCGGTGATACGACCCTAGCGTCAAGGCGGAGGCTTCCAGTATGTTTTCGGGCGTTGAAGTGGGAATTGAGACGGGGGCCCCACGAGCCACCTTCGAGCTGCGTGCATCGTTTTGAGCCATTTTCACCATATGTCCGTTCAGGGCACATGAGTATTCGATTCTGCGTTTCTTTCCGAGGGCATCGCAATGGTGCGTTCGCCCGACGAGTATCGAAGCCGGGGTGCGTCCCCTCACGGGCCGACTACTGTGAATAGTACCATATCCACCGGTTGTCCGTATCGGGCGAGTGAGTAGTCTATTTCGAGTGTTTTTTCGCGATAACTACAGCGGTGCAACCCGTTGGTACATGTGGAACCTCCTTTGTGAGTGTACTAATGCGAAGTGGAGGTCTTATTTTACGTGCCCCGAACCATTGCATGGTGGCGTTGTTAGTGTCACCTGGTGATGTTAGTGGTAGTGCGGAGCTATCAGATTGATTCAGGGTCTACCCTCCAGCAGGGCTGGGCAGTGGGTCGCCCAATAACCCCTTAGGGTCTACCCTCCAGTGGGGCTGGGCAGTGGGTTGCCCGTCATCTGATTCCAGGTATACCCTCCAGCAGGGCTGGGCAGTGGGTCACCTGTCGACGTGTTCCGGGTCTACCCTCCAGCGGGGCTGTGCAGTGGGTCACCCATTGATTTATTCCAGGTCTACCCTCCAGCAGGGCTGGGCAGTGGGTCACCTATTGACGTGTTCCAGGTCTACCCTCCAGCGGGGCTGCGCAGTGGGTCACCCGTTGATTTATTCCAGTTCTACCCTCCAGCAGGGCTGGGCAGTGGGTCACCTGTCGAAGTGTTCCGGGTCTACCCTCCAGCAGGGCTGGGCAGTGGGTCACCCGTTGATTTAATCCAGGTCTACCCTCCAGTGGGGCAGGGCAGTGGGTCGCCAGCTGATGTATTAGGGTTTACCCTCCATCAGGGCTGGGCAGTGGGTCACCCGTTGACGATTCGGACTTGGCCCTTCTTGTGAGGTTAGTCGGTGACTCTTTCCTCCGTGATTACCGGAGCGGGATCCTGATTGTGCGGATCAGCGGTGTGACAGTTCTAACGTTACCTAGGGACCCACGAGGAAGAGGGGTCCTTTTTTCCACTGAGACGCTTCCTTGAGACGCGTCCTAAAAACCGTGTGGGCGAGTCAGTGCCGCCTAAAGCGGACAGTATTGAAGTGTGGTGATCGAGCCCCTCTGACTTGGGTTTCCTAGGTGGACGGGACGAAATGCTGGGTTGAGGATGGAGTCTTTGGAGCTGATAGCGACTTACCCTGGGCTGATCTTGGAGGAGGAGATCCTCTTACGCACTCATTTGGGGTTCCTTTTGAGCATATATATATACACATACATACAAATTGGTCCCTACTTCTGTTTCCACCCTCTGGGGGTCAGTGCCTACATATTTCCATTGGGTTGAGTTGAATTCTCCTTACTAAACTTTTCTTCTGTTCTTGATTAGTTTACTGCTCGCCTCTTGAGTGCCTTCTTGTTGCTCCCTCGAGCTTTTGGGGCATCCTACTGAGTTTCCTTATACTCACCCCTGCTTGGACTTTGCCCGTACCTGGTGTGCCCTTGTAGACGATGGACAGGTCGATCGTGACTACGGAGGGGCGTAGAGGTCACGGCAGTTGGAGCAGCATACCACGGTCGTGCCAGAGCATTCAGGTGGGAGTCTATCCAGTTGTCTTCTTTTGTTCACCTGTAGCCGGGTTGTGGCATCTTTGGGTTCGGGCGCGTGTTTTCCCTGTTTACTTTTCAGATTACTTGTCAGCACTTCCAGCACATTACTTCCTCTTTTTAGTTGTTGTTGTATGACTTTGTTTGGGATATAGTTGTCTGTCTTTTGGCTTCCTTTCTTCTTTGCACTAATACATCTTGTGGGTTGTGTACGCATGAGCACAGGTACCTAGGAGAAGGCCTCCCCAAGATTGTTACACCTTCGGCGCTGGTCGCCAGCCTCTAGCCTATGGAGGCGGGCTTGAGGTAGTTGCGGCTCGGGACCGGTAGGGTTGGGTCGTGACAAAGTGGTATCAGAGTTGGTTCATTCCTTGGAATGTTGTTCGGACGTCCCTAAAAAGGAACTAGTTGGGTTTTCAGGGAAATTATGTTGATGTGTCTCGAGAGCGGCTCTCAGGCCAGGGAGTCTAGTAATGGTACGGGCGGCCGACGTATCCATTTACCAGGACCCTGATAACCTACTTGAAGACTCGGCATGCTGAGACTTGTTGCAGGGAATTTTGAAACATGCATCACGTAGGAATTAGTCCTTGACCGTCCTTTGTTTGATTCAGCTCCTCTTTGTTATTACTGTTATGTATATATATATATGCTCATCTGATCGTGGTATCCCTTGATAATTTTCAGGATGCCCCCACGACGGCAGCCAGCCAGGTTACCCTCTCCAGCTCGTGATGATGGTCTGGCGAGTGACGAGGCATCGGTTCAGGGACCCTCCCGTGATCCCCTCCCACCCAGCACTTCAGCAGTATCCCCTACACCTGAGGAGCGGCAGTTAGTACCGGCGATTGAGGCCGAGGTCACGCGCAGACTGAGCGCGCTTCGAGACTTCCAGCGATAGAGGCCGCCGAGGTTCCATGGGGACCCAGACCCCCAGGCGGCAGAGGATTGGCTTGAGTCAGTGGCACGACTCTTCAGGCTGGTACAGACCCCAGCGGACCAGATGGTGGCACTAGCTGCCAGTATTTTCCTTAGGACAGCCGGGCGATGGTGGGATCTGGTGACGCAGACCCATGACGAGTCGTCCCTCACATGGGATGGCTTCCAGCAGCTTTTCCGGGAGGAGTACTCCCCCCCGTGTTTGCGCTCCGTCCGGATCCAGGAGATTATGGAGATGAATCAGGGGGATGTCTGTGTCCCAGTACTCGGCCCGGTTCACTGATCTTACGCGCTACTCATAGGACATGATCCGCGACAGCTACTTCCGGGCGCAGAAGTTTGAGCAGGGTCTTCGCAGGGAGATCCGAGCTAGCGTGGTGCCCTTGGGCATCCCCACTTACGTTGGGGTGTTGGAGAGGTCGCTTGTGACTGAGAGCTTCCTGGATGAGGGGCACTAGGTAGCGGGACCTAGCAGTGGCCGTTTTAGAGCAGAGTCTTCAGCAGGCAGGCGACAGAGGGCTGGGCCTCAGCCGAGGAGGCCCTTCCGTGAGCAGACCCAAGGATAGGGTCGCACACCGCAGTGGCGTCCTAGGGCGCCGGGGTAGACAGGGGAGGTCCGATTCTATGCTTGTTATGGACTGGGTCACCTAGCACGGGATTGCCCGACCAGGCGTGTGGATCAGTCGTGGAAGGCAGCGGGAGCACCACAGAAGCAGAGGCAGCGCCGTGACCAGGGGTCACCGAGGCGAGGACCCAGCGGTCCTCAGGGAGGCGGCGCAGGCAGAACGGCAGGACCAGGAGGTGGGGGATGACGTTTTGAGATCCCCCCACCACCACCTCCAGGCGGCCCACGCCAGGCTTAGGGAGCTGGCGGTAGGGGTCACAGGCAGCTTCAGGCCATGGGAGTTCGAGATCCTCCAGCGCACGAGATGGTCCGAGGTACGCTTTGTGTTTACTCCACCCTTGCTTCAGTACTAGTAGACACTGGTTCCAGCCATTCCTTTTTATCACTGCTATTGAGCCGAGAGTTTGGGCTTCCAGTAGAGGCGCTGACACCTGCACTTAGCCTTGAGGTTCCTACGGGAAGTGCCTCGTTGGTGAATTTTATCTGCAGACAGTGCGAACTATCGTTAGGGGGAAGGAGTTTCACGTGGGACCTTCTCATCATCACGATGGAACCTTACAACGTCATCCTGGGCATGGATTGGCTTTCTATGGTTCACGCTCAGATCGACTATCATCACAGACGAGTTAGAGGGGAGTTTTCTGATGGGACGAGGTTCACCATCCTTGGTGAATGAGACCTCGTGGCAGAGCAGATGGGTACTCTGAGTAAGAGACACCGACCTTTTTCGCACCAGCTGGCGAGCATGGCTCTCAGAGCAGTGGATGCTACAGGTACTTGGATCCCTACCGTGGTAGAGGATTACATGGACGTCTTTCTCGAAGATGTTCTGGGACTACCTCCGAGGCGGGAGATGGAGTTCTGCATTGACTTACAGCCGGGGACTGCTCCGATATCTTGTGCAGCATATCGAATGGCACCCACAGAGCTTCGGGAGCTACGACTTCAGTTGGATGACCTTCGTGAGAAGGGATTCATCAAGCCCAGTGTGTCCCCCTGGGCGGCTCCAGTCCTGTTTGTGAAAAAGGTAGATGGGATTCTACGGCTTTGTGTGGATTATCGTCGCCTGAATCAGGCCACGATAAAGAAAAAGTACCCTTTGCCGAGGATCGACGACCTCTTTGACTAGTTGCAAGGTGCGAAGTGGTTTTCGAAGATCGATCTTCGATCTGGCTACCATCAGTTGCGGGTTCGTGAGGCTGATATTCTGAACCTGGCCTTCCGTTGTTGATATGGGCACTACGAGTTTCTGGTGATTCCCTTTGGTGTGAAAAATGCCCCTGCCGTCTTCATGGCTTTGATGAACCAGATTTTCCAGCCGTATTTGGACCGGTTTGTGGTTGTCTTTATTGATGACATACTCATTTACTCAGCGACAGAGGAGGAGCACGCAGAGCATTTGAGGATGGTCTTAGACTTACTTCGAGAGCACCAGCTGTACGGGAAGCACTCGAAGTGCCAGTTCTGGATTCACGAGGTTCACTTTTTGGGACACGTCATTACGGAACATGGGTTGGCTGTAGATCCCGCAAAGATAGAAGCGGTGCTTTCTTGGGAGCCACCCAAGAACGCGTCCGAGGTGCGGAGTTTCCTTGGGTTGGCAGGGTACTACAGGAGGTTTGTGGAATAATTCTCCAGGATTGCCGCCCCTTTGACCGCTTTGACACGGAAGGTGCGACCGTTTACTTGGACTGATCAGTGCCAGCAGGCCTTTAAAGAGTTGAGGCAGATACTGACTAGTGCGCCGGTGTTGAGGCAGCCAGAGGAGGGTGTTGAGTTCGTCGTATATTGCGACGCTTTAGGAGCTGGGCTCGGGTGTGTGCTAATGCAGCGGTGGGAAGTAATTGCATATGGTTCGAGATAGTTGAGGCCCCACGAGCAGAATTATGCGACTCACGATTTGGAGCTGGCAGTGGTAGTCTTCGCCTTGAGGCTATGGAGACATTACCTTTTGGGTGAGCATTTTGTAGTCTACTCAGATCACCAGAGCCTCAAGTATATCTTCACTCAGAGGGATTTGAACCTGAGGCAGAGGTGCTGGCTGGAGTTTCTGCAGGACTATGACTTTGAGATAGTCTACACTCCAGGGAATGGCAACGTAGTAGTAGACGCCCTTAGCAGGAAGTACCAGGCTCACCTAGTGCAAGAAGCTTCAGAGCAGTTGGATTCCCTTCAGCTGACCTTGGTGGAACAGGAGGGTACAGTTTTTCTACAGTCGATAGTGTTGACTCCTTCGCTCCTTGAGCGTGTGAGAGAGTCGAAGCTGGGAGATGTTGATAGCGAGGTACTGCATGATCAGATATCCACGGGCAACACACCCGATGGGTATTCTGAAGGAGGGAATCACGAGATCCTGTTTCAGTGGCGAGTTGTAGTACCGGTGGAGATGCGTGAGGAGGTGATGCGGGAGTTCCACACTTCTCCCTTGGCCGTACATACCAGTGTGGTAAAGATGTACCAAGACCTTCGGCGGCAGTTTTGGTGGTCTGGAATGCGACGGAGCATAGCTGAGTTCATTTCTCGGTATCTTACCTGACAGCAGGTGAAGGCAGAGCACCAGGTTCCGGCAGGGTTGTTGCAGCCCCTTGATATCCCGAAGTGGAAGTGGGATGGTGTATCTATGGATTTCGTCACGGGGCTTCCGCGCACAGCGAAGAGCCATGACTCCATTTTGGTGATAGTGGACCGGCTCACAAAGTCGGCGCACTTCCTTTCTATCAGGGAGTAGGGCTCGGTGGAGAGTCTGGGACAGTTATATGTTCGGGAGATCGTCCGTCTTCATTGAGTACCCTCGACGATCATCTCCGACTGCGACGCATGGTTTACATCATGGTTATGGCGAGGCCTGCAGGAGGCTTTTGGGACTCAGTTGCGGATGAGTACAGCTTTCCACCCCTAGAATGATGGGCAGACCGATCGCACTATCCAGGTGTTGGAGGATATGCTCAGGGCATGCATGTTAGACTTCGGCCGGAGCTGGGAGGATCACCTGCCCTTGGTAGAGTTTGCCTATAACAACAGTTACCACTCTACTATTGGCATGGAACCTTTCGAGGCCCTCTACGGGATGCCCTGCAGGTCACCCTTGTGCTAGACGGAGGTTGGGGAGACCTCCCTTGTGGGCCCAGAATTAGTGCAGGCAACGACGGAGAAGGTGCAGGTCATTCGTGAGCGGATGAGGACGGCTCAGAGCAGACAAAAGTCCTATGCAGACCGACGTCGCAGGCCCTTGGAGTTTGAGCAGGGAGACCATCTCTTTTTGAGAGTCTCCCCACGGCGTGGAACACGGAGGTTCGACCAGGGAGGCAAGTTGTCCCCGAGGTTCATTGGGCCCTTTGATATCGTGCGCTGGGTTGGTGAGGTCGCCTACCGTCTCGCTCTACCCCCGCAGCTGGAGAGAGTGCATGACATCTTCCACGTGTCGCAGCTGAGGAAATATGTGCACGACCCTATGCACGTCATCGACTGGGGAGAGCTGGACATTGAGGATGGAGCCACCTTTGCGGAGCACCCGGTGGCGATTGAGGATCGGTAGGAGTGGACTCTGCGCGGACGGGCCATTCCTCTAGTTCGTGTTTTGTGGCAGCATGGGAGGGTGCAGGAGAGCACCTGGGAGCGGGAGAGCCAGATGCGGGCCCAGTACCCTGAGCTGTTTTTGTAGTTTTGTTTTTCAGGGATGAAAAATGTGAAGGAGGAAATGATGTAAGATCCCCGATTTTGAGCCTGTGAGACTTTAAAATTCTCTTGATATAATTCTAGAGCAGGGCGTTCTGACGGCGTACGAAATCGAGCCCCGGTGTGGCCGGAAATTAGTTTTGACGTGCGTTCACACTGGGCGGGCTTAATAAATTTAATAACTCCAGAACGGTAGCTCGGACGGGAAAACTGAGGGCGCCGTTGAGTCCAGAACGAGTCGTTTACCCTAGGAGGGGTATGTTTTTCGCGGTCGCGGACCAACTGTGAAAAACGCCCCCGGGGGCATTTTCGTAATTTGGTGGTCGCGGATGTCGAATTTTTATAACTCTTGAATGAAGGATCAGATTAAAATTTCGAGGACGCCATTGCGTTTGGGGCATGGCGTTTGGCCTAAGGGAGGCTTAATCCCGGCCCCGACAAAAGTTCGGGAACGGGCCGATGAGCGGGTGATTAAGTGTGTTTTTCTATTTAAACACACTAACCACCCTCTTCACCCTCCGTGGACATTCCTCCCTGGCGCAAGGGCTCTCAACAAGCTTCTACCCTCCCCTCCATCACTCCGGCAAGGCAAGGCAGCTCCGGATTCCCGATCGTGAAGCATCGGGCAAAGCCCTCGAGGTAGGCTCGTGTTTTATATTTTCCTTTCTCGCAAATTTCTTCAATTTAGCCTTCTTTGCGTCGAACTTGTCGTCTGATCGTCGAGCGAAGCCTCTGGTTTCATAGGGCTTGAATTTGTCTTCACAACTATCCTTTCGGATCAATTTTTGGTGTCACGGGGCGCCCGGGGTGGCCTTGGGAATTTTTCTGGCCAAATACCCCACATTTTCGGTTCCAGGCGGTGGTCCGGCAAGCCGGGAGGCGGTGCGGCGCGTTCCAGCGACGGCGGCGACCTCCGGCGCGGTGGCTCACGGGCGGCGGCTCCGGTTCCAGGCGGTGGCTCTGGCTCACAGGCGGCGGCTCCGGTTCCAGGCGGTGGCTCCGGCTCCAGGCGGTGGCGCGGCGTGTGGGCGGCGGCGCGGTGCTTCGGACGGGCGGCGGGGCGTGGTTGTCCGGAAAGACAAGGGTCGCGGCGCGACCCCTCGTGCGGGAACCGAGACCCGCTTCCTGCGGGTCTCCTCGATGACCGAAGACCGGCCTCGCGGTCGGTCGGCTGAAGCAGGAACCGCGAGGGGACCGCAGGTCCGCGGCCGGCCCACGCGGCAAAGCCACGAGCCGGCGCCGCAAGCCGGGCGGGCTGGCTCGGGCCGGCCCAGGCCGGGTGGACCGGCCAGCTAGGCCGGTCCAGTTTCAGGGGTTGTCCCTTCCAGCTTCGAACACCTGTAAATATCGCTACGGGTGTCCATTTTACACGCCGTCTGCGGCAGGACGATCCTCGTCTCGAGGAGTATATTCTGGGGTGGCTTCGGGGAATTTTAATCCCCGGAACAGAAGCTCGGTGGCGTGTCACGCGCGTCAAGTGCTACGCCGGAAATTCTTGTTTGGGTTGGCTCGGACACACCCAATGTCTGATTTGAGCGCCGTCAGCGGCGATACGACCCTGGCGTCGAGGTGGAGGCTTCCAGTATGTTTTCAGGCGTTGAAGTGGGAATTGAGATGGGGGCCCCACGAGCCACCTTTGAGCTGCGTGCAGCGTTTTGCGGCATTTTCACCAGATGTCCATTCAGGGCACATGAGTAGTCAATTCTGCGTTTTTTTCCGAGGGCATCGCAATGGCGAGTTCGCCCGATGAGTATCGGAGCCGGGGTGCGGGCCTTCACAGGGCGACTGCGGTAAATAGTACCATATCCATCGATTGTCCGTATCGTGCGAGTGAGTAGTCTATTTCGCGTGTTTTTCCGCGATAACTGCAGCGGTGCAACCCGTTGGGGCATGTGGAACCTCCTTTGTGAGTGTACTAATGCGAAGTGGAGGTATTCTTTTACGCGCCCCGAACCAATGCACGGTGGCGTTGTTAGTTTCACCTGGTGATGTCAGTGGTAGTGCGGAGCTATCAGATTGATTCAGGGTCTACCCTTCAGCAGGGCTAGGCAGTGGGTCGCCCGACGACCCCTTAGGGTCTACCCTCCAGCGGGGCTAGGTAGTGGGTCGCCCGTCGTCTGATTCCAGGTCTACCCTCCAGCAGGGCTGGGCAGTGGGTCACCTGTCGACGTGTTCCGGGTCTACCCTCCAGCGGGGCTGGGCAGTGGTTCACCCGTTGATTTATTCCAGGTCTACCCTCCAGCAGGGCTGGGCAGTGGGTCACCTGTAGACGTGTTCCGGGTCTACCCTCCAGCGGGGCTGGGCAGTGGGTCACCCGTTGATTTATTCCAAGTCTACCCTCTAGCAGGGATGGGCAGTGGGTCACCTGTCGAAGTGTTCCAGGTCTACCCTCTAGCAGGGCTGGGTAGTGGGTCACCCGTTGATTTAATCCAGGTCTACCCTCCAGCGGGGCTGGGCAGTGGGTCGACGGCTGATGTATTAAGGTTTACCCTCCAGCAGGGCTGGGCAGTCGGTCACCCGTTGACGATTCGGACTTGGCCCTTCTCATGAGGCTAGTCGGTGACTCTTTCCTCCATGATTACCAGAGTGGGATCCTGATTGTGCGGATCAGTGGTGTGACAGTTCTAACGTTACCTAGGGACCCACGAAGAAGAGGGGTCATTTTTTACAATGAGACGCGTCCTTGAGACGCGGCCTAAAAATCGTGTGGGCGAGTCAGTGCCACCTAAAGCAGACAGTATTGAAGTGTGGTGATAGAGCCCCTCTGACTTGGGTTTCCTAGGTGGACGGGACGAAATGCTGGGTTGAGGATGGAGTCTTTGGAGCTGATGGCAACTTACCCTGGGCTGAGCTTGGAAGAGGATATCCCTTTATTCACTCGTTTGGGGTTCCTTTTGAGCATATATATATACACATACATACAAATTGGTCCCTACTTCTGTTTTCGCCCTCTGGGGGTCAGTGCCTACATATTTCCGTTGGGTTGAGTTGCATTCTCCTTACTAAACTTTTCTTCTGTTCTTGATTAGTTTATTGCTCACCTCTTGAGTGCCTTCTTGTTGCTCCCTCGAGCTTTTGGGGCATCCTACTGAGTATCCTTATACTCACCCCTGCTTGGGCTTTGCCCGTACCTGGTGTGCCCTTGCAGACGACGGACAGGTCGATCGTGACTACGGAGGGGCGTAGAGGTCACGGTAGTTGGAGCAGCATACCGCGGTCGTGCCAGAGCATTCAGGTGGGAGTCTATCTAGTTGTCTTATTTTGTTCACCTATAGCCGGGTTGTGGCATCTTTGGGTTTGGGCGTGTGTTTGCCCTGTTTACTTTTCAGATTACTTGTTAGCACTTCCAGCACGTTACTTCCTCTTTTTAGTTGTTGTTGTATGACTGTGGTTGGGATATAGTTACCTGTCTTTTGGCTTCCTTTCTTCTTTGCACTACTACATCTTGTGGGTTGTGTACGCGTGAGCACAGGTACCTAGGCGAAGGCCTCCCCGAGATTGTTACGCATTCGGCGCTGGTCGCCAGCCTCTAGCCTATGGAGGCGGGCTTGAGGTAGTTGCGGCTCGAGACCGGTAGGGTTGGGTCATGACAGTTTTGTAAGATATGATTTTATATATTTATATATATAAATCATTTTTCTGTGTTATATAGATGTTTATTAGAAAAGGATTTGATTTATTGTAGGTCGAGTCTGTTGTACAACTAATGCATTTCTCGAAACTTCCATTGGTCCTTCCTCATCAGCACTATTATGACCATCTGTTGTGTTATTACTAAACTCCTCATCAGATGTCGGGTTAACATGTATATCCAAAAGATCAAGTAGGTTGTCCTCTTCTGCATCATTTGGAATAGTCTCAACTTCATGGGGTAGACTATCTTCAACGACTCTTGTAAGTCTACGTCCTTGTACAATTGGATGTTGTTGTTGTACAGTAGAAACACCAACATATAACTCCATCATGGTACCATCTGACCGTTGAGAAAACAAATTAATTGTTTTGATCCATTGTGAATCATCAACCAATGGAGAAGCTAGATGCCACAATGTTGACGGGAACTGCAAATTTCTATAACTCATTGACTTGATCTTTTGATCGGGTCCTAGATTTAATGAGCCATTAATTTTGTCTTGAAGGTCACTTAGGGTTACACAATCAATTGTATTAACCACTATTATTGGTTGTGTACTGTAAGAATCTCCTTGCTCAGTTTGAATAATCTCCCCGTAACAGTACACACAGGAAAACATTACGCTCTACGTATCTGATCAAGATTTTGATAATGTAAGTGACATTCAAAATCATGGTTACCAATATAATATTTATTAATCCAACTTATTTTTAATACATAGTTTAATTACCTCACGTTCAAATAATAACTATTACTTCTAAACTATACAATCTCTATGATACTTATATTTTAAAAGATCTTATATCCTAAACTAGGATATTTCTTAGTACACTTTTTAATTAGTTAATCATTCTTCAATCATTAGTTATTCCTTACTAAATTATTAATTAGATATTCAATAACATAGTAGAGTTAAAATATAAATAACATAGAGTTAAAAAAAACACCATGTTTCAAGATTCTCACCTTTATTGCAGTGAATTGAATATCAAAATTTTAGAAAACCTGTTGTCACACGGGTTTTCTGAAATTTTGATATCTAATTCATTGCAATAAAGGCCAGAAGCTCAAAACATGTTGTTATTTATTTTTTAACTCTATTTTATTTATATTTTCACTTTAACTTCATGTTGTTTTTAAACTCCATGTTGTTTTTTAACTCCATGTTATTTAATATCATTTGAACTGTAGTTTTATTTTTAACTCGATGTTATTTATTTATTAATTTCTAATTAATCATTCCTAATAATAACTATCAACATCATTACTAAATTATCAATTTATCATTTCTTTTCTTAGATATTTTAGTAGTTTATAAAGAAATATGCATATCTTAAGCATATCCCTCGAGAGTGTCAAGCCAGAATGCAGCAAGGCACGTTGTCATGCACCAGTTCCCGTTCGAGTCTAGCTCAAATCGGTGTTTTCAGGTTTTGCCCCTAAATACATCTGTGTCAGAGCAACATTCACTTGTTTTTATCTAGACAAGGATTTGATTGCTTAGATAATACAATCTTTATGCTACCAAAATTTCATTAAAAGAATCCTAAATTAATTTTTACTAATGATAATTATAATTCCTAAATATATATAACTAATTAAACAATCTAATAAACAAAAAAAATTAAAACTAACTAAACTACTAAAGAATTAAAATATTTAACTATAAACAAGTCAACTAAATAAAAAACATTAAATTTAAAAAAATATTTAACTAAAAACAATTCAACGAAATAAAAAACATTAAATTAAAAAACATACCTCTAAAAGCTTTCCTAAAATTTTAAACCGCAAATTTCACTGCAAAAGAGAGAAAATGAGAGGTAATGGGTGTATGGAAGTGAGGAGAAGGGGAGGGGGCGCTGCCCTTTTATAGGGCGTGGAGGCGAAGGTGGCACCCACGGGTGCCGCCTTCGCCACGTCAGCGATCTGCGCCGGCAGGGCAAAGGCGGCATCGGCGATGCCGCCTTTGCGCCACATTTTGAAAAAAAAATTACCTAACCATTTTTTGAAAAAAAAAATTAAAAACGTATTAAAAAAACTCTCTATGGGAATACCCTAACCCTGTGTTTGGTGAGATTTTAGTAAAAGAAAAGAAATGATTTGATAGTTTATAAAAGAAAAGAAAAGAAAGGAAATGATTGTAATTTCTCTCATTGTGATTGGATCAATAACTTAGTAAAAGAAAAGAAATGATTTGGATTTCTCTCCATCGTGTTTGGTGACAATTTTTAAAAGAAAAGAAAAGAAACTGTTTTAGTGAAAATGACACAAATAACCTTTGTTAAAAAATAACACATACATACAGGATTAAAGGACATACTTGCCCAAGATAAAGAACAATCATAGATTACATCTTAATGGACACCACACCTGTCACCGTGTCTGTTCAATATCAACAATTTATGTTAAATGACATATATAACCTTTTAAAAAAATGTATTTTTATTATCTTTTTTATAACTAATCAAAACACATTAATTTTGATTTTAATCAATCATTATATTTCACATCACCAAAATTCAGTAGACATTAAACTACGAACGTATATTAATACAAATTTTAAAATTTTAAAAAATTAATTAAAGATAATCAAAATTATTTATATAATTTATTAATTCAAAATTATTAATTCAAAATAAGTATTAATTTAAAATAATTACTAATTCAAAACATTTATTAATTCCAAATTATTAATTCAAAATATTTATTAAATATAAATTATTTATAAATTATTTCTATAAATAATTAATTCAAGATAATCATGATTATTTATAATCAAAATTATCTATAATCAAAATTATTTATAAATTATTTATGATTATTTATATACACATAATTAGTTATAATCAAGATTATTTATATACACATTATGAAAAAATATTATATTTGATTTTTATTATTAAAAAAGTTACAACCGTCAAATGACAGCTTACGCACGCTACAAGGAAAATCCAAAAATGGTTCGGGGACTTGGCCACGCAACCAATGCCCCCAAACAATATTTTCATGGGTATCAAAATATTTTGTTTGCCCCCACACGAAAATTAATACACTACTATAAAAACAGGTATTTGCGACGGGTTATTTGCGACGGGATCCCATCGCAAATCGCCCGTTGCGAAAAATGTCGTCGCAACAACAATTATTTGCGACCGGCCCGTCGCTAAAGATTTTATTTGTGACGGGGATCCTTCCCGTCGCAAATAGTACTCCGTATATTTGTAAAAACTTTTAAAATAGTAATTGTGATGGGGCTCGTCGCAAAACTATATGCGACGGGCCACGTCGCAAATACGTGTAGCGACGGGGCCCGTCGCAATTACTATTTTTTAAAAAAATAAAAAACTATTATTAAATTAATTTAATGAATATCATAATAATACTATTTGCGACAGGCATAGTATCCCGTCGCAAATACTATAAAAAAATAAAAAAAAAATATTAATAAATTATTTTAATTAATATAATAATAATCCAATTATAATTCAAAAATAAAAAATAATAAAATATTACTTAATTATTTTAATTAATATAATAATATAATTATAATTCAAAAATAAAAATAATAAATTATTAATAAATTATTTTAATTAATATAATAATAATAGAATTATAATTCAAAAATATAAAATAATAGAATATTAATAAATGATTTAATTAATATAATAATATTATAATTATAAATCATAAATAAAAAAAATATTAATTAGTTATTTTAATTAATATAAAAATAGTAGAATTATTTTACATTCAAATATTAAAATAATTCAAATATTAAAAAATATATAATTAAATTATAATATTATAAAATTTTAATATATATATATATAATTTAATATTATAAAATATAAATAATATTATTATTCATATTAATATTGTTATTTCAAAATATAATATTATTAATATTTTATAATGAGACAGAAACTACGAATAGAAAAAAATTCATATTTTGATTCAACAAACTTTATAACATAAAAACAAACTCTAATCTGAAGGAGGGGGGAGGGGGGATCTGCAGATACTGGTGGAGGAAACTCCATCCCTAAAGCATGAGTGAGTCGGCGCATGTACTCCATCTGCTCCTGGTGCTGCTGCTGCCACCGACTCATCTACTCCTCGTATAGCTGCTGTTGGCGTCGACGCTCCTCCTCATGCTGCTGCTGCTGACGCATCTGCTCTTGCTCCTGTCGGAGACTCTCTATCAGTGTAGTCTGAGATCGCAACTAATCCTCATATTGTGTAGCAGAAGAAGATGCACGAGCTCCTCTCGAGCTAGACGCCGACATCGCAGCACTGCCATAATAATCTCCGGGAGTCAGTCGAGAGCTAATACCAACTACCCGACCCTTCTTGAAAGCATACTGGGTGGATTGCATCCATGCTGCCTCCTCAAACTGACAGCCAGTGGTCTGATCTGATGACTCAGCCTGACTCTCAGGCCGGGTCTGTGACGCTGCGGCCTCATATGACTCCTGTAGTTGCAATTTAAAATTAAAATTGTGAATATATTATATGCAGTTAATTTTTAAACTTGAAAACAAATAATACTGACAACGATGTGATGCTGACGATCACCTCTGAGCTCCCCAGTAGCAGGATCACTATACATCCTCTGATATACGTCGTACTCCGTAATATCGGGGTGCTCGATAGCCTATAAGAATAAAAAATAAACTGTTAATATTTATAGTTATATAAAATATTTATAAATAATGTACGTACCAGATGCTGTCTGTGAGTACTGAAAGAACGACTCCCAGCTCGATGAGTCACCTCATGTCTCCCCCGATTCTGCCTCCCCACCGATGATCTCCTCTGAAAGGAACCACTCAACCAGTGCGCACATAATCCATCCCATACATGGGATGAAATGTACTCTGGTCGGTGTGCTCTACATGACTCATCAAAATCTGACACTCCTGCTTTCTTCGTGGCAGCTTTTCTTAAATTGTGCAAAAACTGACGAAAGCGATCACGCATGGCCACCTCCCATGCCTTGTGGATAGCGTCACGCATGGTATCCTCGATCAGATACCATAAACCCTACAAATAAATCAAAATATCAAGTTAGAAAGGAAATAATTTTCAAAATAAAAATTATTTATATATGTACGTACCAACCAATGGCCGAACATGGCCCGCTGCACATCAATGGGAATCTGCTCCCATGTGTTCCACGGCTGAGAGAAATAGTTGCGCAAAATAGCGATGCCCTGTCCGACTGCTATATGCAGAAAACTGTAAAAATAATAAACATTTATTATGTGAATATATTAATGAAATCTTAGTCAAATCCACAGATTATCACACAGGTTATCACACCTCCGTGTGCGTCGATCAAACCCAAGACGTGGACGTCGCTCGGGGACGGGGTTAGGAATGATCAATCGTGCAAGACTGCGCCCCCTCCGCGTACTCCCTGAAGCGCCTACAGGATGAGGGTCATCTGCCAGTAACTCATCTGCATCGAAAGGCAGGTCAGCATCCGCCAACTCACGAAATGTGGCGTCGTCCATCTGAAACAGAAAATGTTAATGTTGTTAGCAAATAATTGATAATTACTATTATATATACATATATATATTATGATTTTATATAACTACCATGGAATTCTATCAGTGTTCATCTTCATCATCATCTTCATATATGTCAATGTCATCTTCATATTCCTCCTCAACATCATCGATATCCATTCGAGTTCCAGTTTCTTCATCTCTTACCATTTCAAATTCATATGTGACATCATTAACATCATCGTCATCACCGACTCTTAAATGTGGGGTGTCGTCATCGATACTCATGTCTCTTTGTAAAAAATATTGGTTTTGAGTATTCTCTTGAAAAACTTCAATTATTTTCACATCTGTGAAAGCCCATTCACTTTGACTAAACTGATTGTCTCGAATTTTGATTTTTATTACACTCCACCAATCAGTCAAGTCTCTTGATGTAGCACAGTACTTTGCGTAATAAACTTGATGTGCCTGTTGAGCCAATAAGAATGGTTCATTTACTACAAGAACACTTTTACATTTAATATCGATGATTCCATGAGTCGGATGAACACGCACGCCTCTCTCTATATCCAACCACCGACATTTGAACATGGTTATGTAATGTTGTCCAAGATAACAGAGTTCAATGATTTCATCAAGTATGCCATAAAAGTCAACTTCATTTTCTTGATTATGAGATCCTCTCAAGCTAACTCCACTGTTCATTTTTTTTTTCAATTCCCCATATGCATGTGTGTGAAATCAAAATCCATTCACCACATATGCATTATAAGTTTTACCAAGTTTGTAAGGTGGGTTACTCAATATACACAGTCGTTTGTCAATTTTATCAGCATGTCGAGACACCTGAAAATTTGTGAAATAATTATCAATGTAGTAAACTATACATTAAATGAGTTGCTATAAGATAAAGAATTTATGTTACCAGTTTTTGAAACCACTGAGATAAATTTTTCAGTCGGCGTTCTTTGAGAGCAGCTGCTGTAATTTGTGGAATTTGTTTCTTGATATGATTATCATATAACCTATAAAAACCAAAGATATTTACTGTAACATAAATGATAGAATAAGTGATATAAACACTTACAGTACAACTGATGTCATCTCTTCACAGTTGAGCAGAACATACGTATGAGCTCTGTGATGTTCATCATCCGAAAGCCAACGTTCATAAACTCCACCAAAACCAAGCTCTGGCTAGTTGAAAACAGATAATTGATTTTCGATTTCATCAATATTCCTCTCGTTCCGTCCCATTTGGTTGTGTTTTGAAGGATACTCAGATTCAAAATAATGGGAGCAGAAAAAAGATATTTCCTCTTGCAAATAAGCTTCTGCAATAGATCCT
The DNA here is from genome assembly GCA_963277665.1 of Viscum album. Classification (NCBI taxonomy): domain Eukaryota; kingdom Viridiplantae; phylum Streptophyta; class Magnoliopsida; order Santalales; family Viscaceae; genus Viscum; species Viscum album. Next base: position 1,103,434,546 of record OY728157.1, read on the forward strand.
TCAACAGATGCTTTGTTACGTACTTTTCTTTTCAATTTTTGCATGCATCTTTCAAATGGGTACATCCATCGAAACTATACTGGACCTCCAGAGTTGGCTTCATATGGAAAATGTAACATCAAATGTTCCATTGAGTCGAAGAAAGAGGGCGGAAATATTTTTTTCCAGTTTACATATAATTACAACAACATCTTCTTCAAGTTTGCATAGAGCATCATAATCTGTTGTAGCCGCACAAATTTCCTGAAAAAAATGAGACATGTCTGTTATGGAATCCCAAATCACAGAATTCAACAGAATTCTTAATCCAATGGGTAGAAGTCTTTCCATTATAACATGACAATCATGACTTTTTAATCCTGTAATATGACCATTCTTTACACATCTACCCAAATTGGAAGCACAGCCATCTGGAAGTCTCAAATCTGCAATCCACTGACAAAATAATAAACGGTTTTCTTTAGACAGTGTATAAGTTGCTTTTGGTTTCAGTAACCTTTCTATTCTGACATTCTCAAACAGTTCCAGTTCTGGACGCCTGCAAATTTGGGCAAGATCTAAACGTGCATTTACATTGTCTTTGCTCTTTCCTGGCGTATCCAAAACTGTATGAAACAAATTATCAAAACAATTCTTCTCAATATGCATGACATCTAACATGTTTCGGACCAACAAATCAGACCAATATGACAAATCCCAAAATATGCTACGTTTAATCCAATTGTGTTCTTTTCCAAAACCAAAAATTTTCTGTTGGTTTATTGTGGGACCAAAAGTGATGGGAGGTAATGAAAATACAACTAATTTTAACTCTGAACCTGATAGCATTTTTGGAGGTTCATCCCCTTCAACTGTTCCTTTTCTGAAATGAGATCTGTTTCTGCGAAAAGGATGATCAGCTGGAAGAAATCTGTGATGACAGTCAAAATAACAAGGTTTCTTTCCATGAATGAGCATAAATGATTTGTTCTCTCCCATACAGTAAGGAAAAGATTTCTGACCATGTGTACTCTAGCCAGATAACATCCCACAAGCCGGGAAGTCACTAATTGTCCACATCAATGCTGCTCTCAGTATGAAATTTTGTCTCATTGCAACATCATATGTACTGACACCAGTACTCCACAATAAACTTAATTCATCAATCAATGGTTTCAAATAAACATCAATATTTTTCTTCGGATGTCCTGGACTTAGTAAAGTCAAAAAGATATATGGCTCCTTCATCAACATCCATGGAAGTAAATTGTACGGAGTTAAAAAAACAGGCCAACATGAATATTGACTACGATAAGATCCGAACGAACAGAAACCATCAGTGGAAAGGCCCAGTCGAACATTTCTAGCTTCTAAAGCAAAGGATGGATGCACTCTATCAAAATGTTTCCATGAATCACCATCGGCTGGATGATTCAAGCTTTTATCGGTTGAAATATTCTCTTTATGCCATGACATCATTGTCGTTGTATTCTTAGACATGAATAAACGCTGAAGTCTGGATGTAAGCAAAAAATATCTCAACTGTTTTACAGGAATCAAACCAGACTTCCCATGTTGTCCTTCTTTATATCTCAGTTGCCCACATGTGGGACAACTATCCAACGACTCATTTTCCCCAGAATATAAAATGCAGTCATTTGAACATGCATGAATCTTCTGACAAGTAAGTCCCAAATTTCGAACCAGCCTCTTACTCTCATAGTAATTTGCAGGAAAAACGTTTCCTTCAGGTAACAGTGTTTTAAGCAAAGAAAATATCTGGTCAAAACAGGTGTTTGACATTCCGTTATCTGATTTGATAGCCATAAATTTTGCAACTGCTTATAATTTTCTCATCTTGCAGCCTGGATATAATGCATCCTCAGCAGACCTCAACAACTCATAAAATTCAGACGGTGCCAACTCAGGATTTGAAGCTATATCAGCCGGAGTTTCTGTATGTTGAACAGATGAACCTACAACATCATGTACTAAATCTTGAAACCGGGATGGATCCGGAATCAAGTTGGTATCACCTGCTCTGGAACTTCGTTCACCGTGTTGATACCAAAAAACATAATCTGGTTGAAAACCAAAATGCAAGAGATGTCCCCCCACTTTGTCAAACGTGTCAAACGTTCTCAATGCACATTTTCTACAAGGGCATTTTATTTTGCCTTCTGAAACAAATTCTGGATTTGATGTCGCAAATGATAAAAAAGTCTCCACACCCTCTACATATACTGGATTTAAACCAGAACCGTTTGGATTTCTACATTGATTTATCCATATACGGTCACCTAATAATGATTGTTGACGAACTCGTTGTTCCATATTTTTCTATAAAATATAAAAGCATTACTGGTTTTGAATAATTTGTCAGAAAAAACACTCAAGCAAGGATAATTATAGAGTTTACATCATACACGACTGATGAAAACTTTTTATTGAGATAAACCTAAAAATTGACCCTTTAAGAATTGAATATGTTGAGAATAAAGCAAAACCTGTTACAAATATTGATAATTTAAATATTATATAAATTTTTTATTATTTTCATAGTACTAATATTATTTTTTCATAAATATTAATTATATAATAATAACATTCTTACATTATTAGTATATTTTATTATTAATATTAAAATAATATAATTTTCTATATTATATACAATTCTCCTTTCATCTGTGTGTTTAACATTCTGTCTCCACATGTAATATTTGCATTCACTTTCACCTCTCCATTAGTGAGTAGGTTGATAATTTTGAAAAAGAATGCAAATATTACATGTGGAGACAGAAAACACACAGATGAAAGGAGAATTGTATATAATATAGAAAATTATATTATTTTAATATTAATAATAAAATATACTAATAATTTAATAATGTTGTTATTCCTAATTATTGGTAATTATTCCTAATTATTGGTAAGTATTCCTAATTATTGGTAATTATTCCTAATTATTGGTAATTATTCCAAATTATTGGTAATTATTCCTAATTATTGATAATTATTCCTATTTATTGGTAATTATTCCTAATTATTGGTAATTATTCCTAATTGTTGGTAATTATTGGTAATTATTCCTAATTATTGGTAATTATTCATATAATTACCAATAATTAGGAATAATTACCAATAATTAGGAATAATAACATTATTACATTATTAGTATATTTTATTATTAATATTAAAATAATATAATTTTTTATATTATATACAATTCTCCTTTCATCTGTGTGTTTTCTGTCTCCACATACAAATATTACATGTGGAGACAGAAAACACACAGATGAAATGAGAATTGTATATAATATAAAAAATTATATTATTTTAATATTAATAATAAAATATACTAATAATGTAATAATGTTATTATTCCTAATTATTGATAATTATTCCTAATTATTGATAATTTTTACTAATTATTGATAATTATTACTAATTATTGGTAATCGTTACGAATCATTACTAATTATTGGTAATTATTCCTAATTATTGGTAATTATTCCTAATTATTGGTAATTATTTCTAATTATTGGAAATTATTCCTAATTATTGGTAATTATTCCTAATTATTAGTAATTATTCCTAATTATTGGTAATTATTGGCAATTATTGATAATTATTGGTAATTATTACTAACTATTGGTAATTATTACTAATTATTACTAATTATTGGTAATTATTACTAATTATTGGTAATTATTACTAATTATTGGTAATTATTACTAATTATTGGTAATTATTATTAATTATTACTAATTAGTGGTAATTATTGGTAATTATTACTAATTATTACCAATTATAACCAATTATTGGTAATTATTGGTAATTATTGGTAATTATTACTAATTATTACCAATTATTACCAATTATTCGTAATTATTGGTAATTATTGGTAATTATTACTAATTATGGATAATTATCGGTAATTATTACTAATTATGGATAATTATTGGTAATTATTTCTAACTAATGGTAATTATTACTAATTATTGGTAATTATTGGTAATTATTGGTAATTATTACTAATTATGGATAATTATCGGTAATTATTACTAATTATGGATAATTATTGATAATTATTACTAATTATTGGTAATTATTACTGATTATTGGTAATTATTATTAATTATTGGTAATTATTACCAATTATTACTAATTATTGGTAATTATTGGTAATTATTGGTAATTATTGGTAATTATCGGTAATTATTACTAATTATGGATAATTATTGGTAATTATTTCTAACTAATGGTAATTATTACTAATTATTGGTAATTATTACTGATTATTGGTAATTATTACTAATTATTTTGTAATTATTACTAATTATTGGTAATTATTACTAATTATTGGTAATTATTACTAATTATTGGTAATTATTACTAATTATTGGTAATTATTACTAATTATTACTAATTATTACTAATTATTGTTAATTATTACGAATTATTACTAATTATTACTAATTATTATTAATTATTACTAATTATTGGTAATTATTAGTAATTATTACTAATTAGTGGTAATTATTGGTAATTATTACTAATTATTACCAATTATTACTAATTATAGATAATTATTTGTAATTATCGGTAATTATTACGAATTATTGGTAATTATTGGTAATTATCGGTAATTATTACTAATTATGGATAATTATTGGTAATTATTACTAATTATTGGTAATTATTACTGATTATTACTAATTAGTGGTAATTATTACTAATTATTGGTAATTCTTGGTAATTAGTAAATTATTACTAATTGTTGGTAATTCTTGTTAATTATTGGTAATTATTACTAATTATGGATAATTATTGATAATTATTACTAATTATGGATAATTATTGGTAATTATTACTAATTATGGATAATTATTGGTAATTATTACTAATTATGGATAATTATTGGTAATTATTACTAATTATTGATAATTATTGGTAATTATTACTAATTATTGATAATTATTGGTAATTATTACTAATTATTGATAATTATTTGTAATTATTACTAATTATTAGTAATTATTACTAATTATTTCTAATTATTGGTAATTATTATTAATTATTACTAATTATTAGTAATTATTATTAATTATTACTAATTATTAGTAATTATTATTAATTATTACTAATTATTAGTAATTATTGGTAATTATTGGTAATTATTACTAATTATTACTAATTATTGGTAATTATTACTAATTATTACTATTTAGTACTAAATATTGGTAATTATGGGAAATTATTACTAATTATGCGTAATTATTACTAATTATTGCAAATTATTAGTAATTATTAGTAATTATTGTTAATTATTAGTAATTATTACTAATTATTACTAATTATTACAAATTATTGGTAATTATTGGAAATTATTACTAATTATTGGAAATTATTACTAATTATTACTAATTATTGGTAATTATTACTAATTATTAGTAATTATTACTAATTATTACTAATTATTGGTAATTATTGATAATTATTACTAATTATTCCTAATTATTGGTATTTATTACTAATTATTAGCATTTATTCTTAATTATTGGAAATTATTACTAATTATTCCAAATTGCCATTAACTATGAACAATGAATACTAATAATTTAAATTTATTAAGTAACAAAACAATGTAAACATAATTAAATTACAACTAATTAAAAATAATTGAAACTAATAAAAAATTTAAAATAAATATTAAATTAAAATAAACATAAATACTTTTAAAATTGATCTGAGGTTGATCTCTGAGCGTTGTTGAAAACTTCAATATCAACTCCGAAAAAAAAAAGTAAACTTAAGAAACGCTGAACTCTAAAAATAGAGCTTTGAGAGAAGGAGAAGATGGAGTTTGAGAATGAATGAAAAAAAACGGATGGGGGGGTATTTATAGGTTAGATTATTTGCGACGAGACTATTTGCGACGGGATACCCCTCGCAAATAGTATTATTTGCGACGGTACCCGTCGCAAATACCTTGGCCCTCATTTATTACGGTCAACGGTTAAATAGTTATTTGCGACGGGTACCCGTCGCAAATAATAACCTGCCGACATAGTATTTGCGACGGGGGTATATTCCCGTCGCAAATATCTATTACCGCCGCCGGTTATTTGCGACGGGGGTATATTCCTGTCGCAAATAGCTTTTACCGCTGTCGGTTAGTTGCGACGGGCGGTAACCGCCCGTCGCAAATACCTTTCCCGCGATTTGGCGCGCATAGCGCGCCAGTCCTTTTGCGACGGGGAAAGCTAACCCGTCGCAAATACCTACTTATTTGCGACGGGCAAATTCCCCCGTCGCAAATAAGTTTCTAACGGCACTATTTGCGACGGGATTTATCCCCGTCGCAAATAACCCGTCGCAACTGCCCATTTTTTCCGTAGTGATAATATTGTTTGCTCCTTTAAAATATTTTTTTGGGTCTATGAAAATATTGTTTGTTGTTATTATTAATAATTAAAATTATATTTATTTATATAAATATTAATGAGGAATGGTGTGATCCTTTTAAGTCATAAAAGGTGAGAACTGATTGTTTGTATATATGTATAAGGATAATATTGTAAATTTAAAAAATATGTAATTCTACGCACCATTTCCGTCGGAATCATCCCACTTTTGGGATGATTCGAAACAGAGGGTGGGAGGGAAATATTTCTGCCGATTTCTCTCCGCTCACATTTCCTTTGGTCTGCTTCTGGCTCACCAAACACGTGAAATCTTTTTCCATCGCTCTGAATCGCTTCTTTTCTTCCCAACTCTCGGCTGCCAAACGAGGGCTAACTGTGCCTCTCTAAACATCACTAAGCCCGTGAGAACACCCGAAATCCAAGGCTGGATGAACCCAAAACAAAGACGGAAGCTACACTGGCCCACAGATCTGTCGAGCTCGTCACCACCGAATCAGATCTGTGCGCCTGCTGCGGATGGATCAGGGAATAAATCAAACCAAGCCCACACTGAATTGTTAGTGTGAAGCCCAATCCATAGCCTTTGAAGAAACCAAACTCCAGATCCAAAGATTTCTGAAGATGGTTGATGTCGGTGACCTGAAGATGATGGGGCTGAACCTCCCAATCGAAGTCATCCAGCCTCCCACTTGAAGATTTCCTCGGATCTACTTGTCGCCTGATGAACACTGATGCTCCACCGCAGACCCGAAGCTGACCTCCGTGGATGATGCTCGATCTCTCACCGATCTGCAAACCACCCGAGGAGAAGAAACCCACCGCGCACTATAATAGAAAAAGAAACAAAAAAAGAGATAATATAATAATAATAATTATTATTATTATTATTACTACTATTATATTTTTAAATATATATTTATATAATTATAATAATAAAGATAATAAGTACATATATATGTATGTATATATTCATAACAATTATAATTAATATGATGAAATAGAAAAATATATATAATAAAAAAATGCTCAAAATCAACTAGTGATGTTAGAGCCCAATCATTTGGATCTGGGTGCGCGGGCCCAAGGTGCATCGCTACAAGGCCCAGTAAATTATTCCAAGATGGCTGCTACCGAATTTTCTAAAGAGAAATTAATTCCCAAAATTGATTTTTTTTTTTTTGCACATCATCTCTTTCTATTGTCTGGAATAATCGCGAGAAAGGTCATCAGAGGGAGATCATGGGTGCTGGAACGAAAAATCTAGGATAAGTGCATCTCATTTCGGAAGGTTGGATGATTTCATAGGGATGTCACTCAGATTTGGTGACGAACATTTCAAAGCATGCCACATGGAAGAGATCGAAAGTGGTTACCAAGTGGTGACAGTGAGCGTGCAATTGTGAGGCATGCAAAAAATTTCTTTTAAAAAGAGGAATATTCATGATCATTCATATTCCATCACATCTAAGCAGAGAAACAAGTAGCGGAGGACCGAGCTCGGAGATGAACTCGATCTAGAGTTGGAGCTTGAAGAATAGGCGATCTCACCAGATACATTTTGGTTTTTCTTTCTTCTTTCCCTCTAGATCTTTATTTTCACTAGTATGGGTAACTAAATAGCTTAGGGAAATCGTACTGTGATGAAATGATTTACTTTTATCCATTTTAATTTTTTTTAAATAATTGTTTAGTGCAATTTTTTGTTTGGTGTTTTTTTCGTTCATTCATGACACTACTGCAAATATGACCTTTAAAAGCATTCGAAAAAAGTATTTACAACGCTAAAAAGGCACTGTTAATCTTAGTGAAGATAAAAGGGATCCCTTTTATCAGCGCTAATAAAAGGGTAATTTACCAGTACTTTTTTTAGCGCTGATAAAAGACCCCTTTTATTAGTCCTTTTAAAAAAGAAATGATAAAACTCAAAAAAAATTAAAAAAATCTTTAAATCGGAGCCCCCACTTTTAACAGCGCTTAACCCCCCCCCCCCCCCCCCCCCACAGCGCTGACCCCCACTTGCACCCGCCCGCGCCCCTGCCACCCTCCTTTAATAGCACTAGAAAGCCCCATCAACCCTGCACCCGCCTGTGAGCCACTGCCTCCCCCAAGATTCAAACTCGAGACCTCTCCTCTGCATGTCTGGACCATTTACCACTCCCTCATGTTGCTTTGTTCTACATTTAATGATATATCCATTTATTTTTATATATATTTAGTTATATTTATTCGTATATTAATATAGATTTCTATTAATATATATATAGTCATATTAATATATATATATATATATTTGTATATTAATATATAATTATATATTTAGTTATATTTTTTTATCCGTATATTTATTCATATATTAATATATATTTATAAGATTAGTTTTAAATACATTTATATAATATATTTCTGTGTGTGTTTATAAATAAATACATACATACAAATATACAACATACATACACTTATATAAATTATATATATATATATAAATATATATATGTATCTGTAAGTATAATTATACATATTTATATATATTTAAAAATATTATATATTCAAATGTTAGAATATATAGATAATATATATCAGTTTGTTAATATAGACACACACTAATACACACACACACACACACATTATATAGGTATATAAATATACATATATTTTTATTTTAAATAAAATGGATATTATAAGGCTTATATATTTAGAAATATACTTTATATGTAAATATGTTTAATTATTTATTTATAAAATCAAATTTTTATGTGTGAATATATAAAAAATATGCATATATTGTTATATATTTGATTATAAATAACATTATATTGTGAAAAATGATAAAATTTCAAAGACATAATATCAATATGAATGTAATCCTTTGGAATAAATCTATTCCCCACTAAAAAAGGTTAAAAACACCTCCTTAAATGAGGCTAAAATTTCATCGAATGTTAAAAAAAATTGGTTATTCGGACTAAAAATTCAATTTTGGAGGACTTTTGGGCCTTTTTGCATTAAAAATTGTGACATAAGGTTCCCTTGTGTCACTAGCATGTAGACCTCATCACATGCTTCGATTTGAGATGCTGTAGAGCTCAAACTGACACCCGGATCAAAATTTATAGTCGTTTGAAGTTTGAGTCATGTTTTCAACTTATTTTAAATCTTTTATTAATTTTTTAATTTTTTGTGTCTTCAAATTTTTATTAAATAATTATTAGTTGATGATAATTAGAAAATTATTAATTATTAATATTTTTTAAAATATGTTTAAGTCATTTTCACTAAATTTCATATATATTAAATGTAAATGTCTATTTATACTTATCTAAAACATATTTAAAAATATATATATATTATACTTATATCCATATAAATATACTTATAAATTTATATATTAATATATTATTTTTAATGATTTTTTTGAAATATATCTTTTAACAATGCTATTAAAAAAGCACTGATAAAGAACCCCTGTTAACAGCACTAAAAAAAGCGCTGATAAAGGGGGTACCTTTATCATCGCTACAAAAAAGTGTTGATAAAGGGTACTTTTAACAGCAATTTAAGGGTGGTGCTTATGGTAGTGTAAGAATCATTTCACACTACCTAAGAACCGACAAGTGACAGTAGTGAAGCATTTTTTCCTTAATCATCAACCAAAGTACTTAAAATTAGAAAAGAAAGATGAATATATTATCCATAATGAAGAGATTGACTCTAAAGTTAAGATCGAGAGATCTAAACTAAAGAAAGTTCACAAAACTATGGAAGTTCACTGAAACAATAACTCAGTGAATCTCCACCTTTTTTCAAGGCACTTAATAGTCATATTAATTTAAGTCGAATCGAAGAACATCATTTTTATTAGTTCAAAATAGTTCAAAGTCCCTAATTTCATTCTATCTCTCTCTATATCTCTCTCATTTATCACTGATTCATGCACCATTTCCATTGTTTTCACTTTCATGTAACATCTTCACCACTTTTTTTCTTTGTTTTCATTTTTTTGTTTGTTTTTTCTTTTTTTTCCCCAAAGCACAACCATTCACCTACCCAATGGAATCTACATCCCTCTAACCATTATACTAATTATTATAAGTAAGGTAATAGAAATATTATATTTGTGAAAACATCAATGTCATTTGTGTCAAACTTTTGTGTCATTTTCGGGGAACTCATGTGCATCTAATTCAAATGAAAAACACAAAAAAAATATAACAAAAAATTCAAAAAAACTAGAAAACCTAGAAATCTAAAAAAATAAAAAATCATCAAAAACCGTTCTAAAAAATCTGAATCTATCGTTTGTTTTTGATAACTTCTTTAGTGCATGCACACAAGTATATGTATCAGGATTTAGAGCCCATAAAACTAGAAATTGAAAAACATTTATAATATTTAAGAAAATAAAAATTGAAAATTGAAAACTTTAAAGAGAGAGCTTGTAAAGATAATCAACCTGAAATAATCCAAGAAGATATTTAACTTCCAAGGATAATGGATTATCAACTCCCTCAGTTGTTGAGTAATCCTTCTTTCATTATACTTACACCTAGGTCCCATAACTATGAGCTAAAAAATCATACATTTCAATGTTACCTTTATCCAATGGAATGCTTAATGAGGACTCTTTAGCCTTCATTAGGTATTTTTACAATATAGTGCAGCACCTGCCACTGTAAGGGATGAATGATAATGAGATGAAAATGAGATTTTTTTTCTTTTTGTTTAAAGGTAAATGAAAGGAATTGGTTTTTTGGATCTTGATGAAAAAATATTTGAAACCTGGGAACAAATTTGCAACTCCTTCATAATGAAATTTTATCCAAGGAGACTTAAGGGATAATTGAGAAACAATATTAAAAGCTTATGTCAAGAGGATAGAAAGGCTTTTCATGAAGTCTGGGATTGGTTTAAGGACCTAATTAGGCATCATCCTTATCACCAACTTCCTTTCAACCTACTCATTGATGCCTTCTAAAAGTTTTTCACCTACTGGTCATAACTTGGTTGACCAATCTACTAGAGGAAATTACACTAATAGTATTGTTGAAGAGATTAGAAAAATTTTCAATACTTTGGAACTTGATTCACAGTATAAATATTCAATGAGAATAAGAGTGGATAGATGGGGAATGACACTAGTCTGAGGCTATAAATGAATGCTCAACTTTCTGAAATAAAAGACCAACTCCAGTCCCTAATGAATAAAAATTTTAAACAAACTACTAATCATGTTAGTTGTAAAAATCATGACCAAAGTCTTATAGAGTTGTATCAATAGTGTGTAACTTTTGTACACTCAATTTCATATTGTCCAAACTTTGACATTCCATCCCAAACATAAGAATATGCCCATTTTTTTGGTTATGGTCAAAGGATGAAAACTAGAGATGATCCTTTTTCAAATAATTGCAACCCTGGATATAGGAATAACCCCAAATTATCCTAAAAATAACAAGGAATGATTAGGTAGCAACCTACTGGATATGGATTTCAAAATTAGTAAAGAACACAATTTCAGAATCAAGCCATGTCTGAAACTTCCAATTCTCAAGATGATATAAAAAGTATGTTTTAACATTTTATAGCAAAATTTGATTCACAAAAATTTCAACATGATTCTAATAAGGCCCAAAATAATTCTATAATGCATAATTAGATATTCAAATAGGTCAATTGACTAGATACTTGAGTTTAAAATATAAAGGTAAGCTACATAATACCACCGAGATGAATTTGAGAGAGAATTTCATGGTTGTTACCAAAAGTTCTAGCCTTAAAAATCAAGAACAAGTCAAAGAACAACTCAGTGAATTTAAAACCAATGAAAAAATAGAAACTGTAATTGAAAATATAGAAAATTATAAATTAGGATTTATGGATAGCAAGGTCCAACCTTAATAGATTAATTAACCCACACATAAAAGCCAAAGAACTAAGGAAAATAAATTTGTAATTGATCATGGAAGGTTATAAGAAATTTTTATTTGAGAAGAATGTGAGAAATCAAACAATTTTAAAACATTATACCCTCCCATTCCCTTTCCTTAAAGATTAAAAAGAATGATGAACCTAACTACTTGAGAATTCTCTAAATGATTAAAACCGTTAATATCAATATTCTATTTTTTTAATCCTTGGATAAAATTCCATCATATTTCAAATTCACTAAGAGGTTTATAGAAAAAAAATGATTGAAGGTAATTGGATACCATCAATATGAATGGGGTATGTAGTGCTATTCTTTTTAGGAAGCTTCCTTTGAAGTTGAAGGACCCCTAGAATTTTTTTTATTCAATTCCAAATATGAGGAATGGGGAAACTAAATTCTTTGAGTGATTTGGGAGAAAGTAATAATTTTATTCCTTAATTATTATTCAAAAGGCTGTGTCTTAGGGTTTTACACAAAAAAATTTGTGTCTTCAACTTTCTAATAGGTTACTAACTTATCCTTTTGGAAGGGGTGACTTACTAGTTAGTGTAGGGAAGCTTACTTTCCTCACATGTTTTCTTATTCTTAATATGGAGTGTGATGAAAAGTATCAATCATGTTAGGTCAACCATTCCTTGATATTGGGGGTGCTATAAATGATTTTTCTAAAGGAAAACTTACCCTCCGAGCTATAGATGGTGTAGAGGAGATTTTAGTTCTTGAGATACCCAAACCTGAGCTAAACTGTGACTTGATTGATTTTTCTGAGAAATAATGCTTCAAAATAGAGGTCAGATCTGAGTATGGTTATTTTACTCTTGAAGTTATAGATATTTTGACTCCACAACCTACTGAGAGTTTTACAAAGACCCATGTTGATGAGGAGATTCTTTCTCTGGAAAACAATGTGTAGATACAGTCACAACTTTTTCCCAAGTTATCTGAACTTGTTTATGAGAGCTTTGCAACTAAAATTGAATTCTTGAAAGTTCCTTTAGTTGGGGAGAGTCCTGGGTTGAAACCTACTTAAAAACTTGTTGGATTCCAATATGGAAATATCTATTTCCTAGAGAGTAATTCACTTTATAAGAATGATATTTTCAATGTTGGGAAAGGTTCTATGGAAAATATTGTCCATTCAGAAGTTTAAGAGAGTATGATTGATGAATTATTGATGAATGTATCTCCTAATGATAGAAATTATTCCCTTTATTTGTGGAGCTGTTCGGATGATAAATTTTTTATCCTTGAACTTAAGGAATTTATGAATGAGCTTGAGGGGGTTTTCTGTGGCATCACGCCTTTTTATAACATAAACTTTCATTACATTACACAAAACCGAGTATCTTTAAGGTTTAGTGTCTTGGAAACCAGGAACATAATTTATGAAAACAACATAAAACATTCTTATTAAACACTTGAAAGGCGTCTTTTTAAGTTCTTCCTAGGTTCAATACTGCATCTCATAACCTGGGGACATACATCAAAATAAAGGGTGAGCAGAAGGCCCAGTAAGGAAAACAAGAGAAACATTTTACATGTGGACTTGAGATACTTCAATAAGGTCATGAAAAGAACTTTAAGGCATGAGAAAGAAATAATGAGGCATATCATAATAAAAATAACATTTTTCATAACTTGAAGATGTGGCTACAACATTTTACAAATACAATCATTTCTGTTTCACCAAGGTCCATCCCCAAGGTGTCAATAAAAATTACCAAGGTTATTCACCAAGGTATCAGTCTAAATGGTCATCTCTAGAGATTAAGTATTTACCCAATGCATTGGAACACTATCAGGGAACACCCTTAAATTTTCCTTTGTTATCATGTGATCCACATATATCATCATCAATCATATCATAAACAACCCATATAGCATAAAATAAATGGGTTTCATTTCATAATCATAACGTTTTAAAAACTATTTTAAAGACATGATCTTTGTGTCACTTTAAAACCCACAGCAAAAGAAGGTGGGTCTCATGTATGTAAATCCCAGAATTTAAAATAGAATGTCTTGGTATATATGTGAATACCCCTTTAGAAGAAAGAGATTTGAGTATTCACTTAATAAAATAAAATAACTTTTGAAAAAGAGAGAGACATTTTGAGACGGAAATTCTGCAGCATAACGGCTATGTTACGAGGTTTTAGAAAACATTGAAAAGAGAGGGGACATGGGTCAAACAATCATAAATGACCCATAAAAAAGTAGAGGGACCGAATATGAAGAATATATGAACATGGTAATTAAATTTTAAGGACATACCATTTGAAATGAAAAACATGGAAGGAAGAAAAAATTAGATTTTTCTTATGAAAATTCAGCAGCCTAATGACGTCACTTAAACTTTAAAAAAAATAAATTGAAAAGATCAAATAGGGTACCTATTCATATGAAAATAAGAGTTAATTATGATATATATAGAGATCATACCCCAACATAATAAAAAGGAACTTGAAAGACTTGACATGAAAGTAGAACTTTGAAAAATGAGAAGGGTGAAAGAATCCCTTAAAAATTTGGCAGCCTCACGGTGCCACTTAAACATTATTAAAACGAATTGATGAGAGAAAGAGGGGGTATCTCATCATATGAACATGAAAAGGGAAGTAAGATTAATATATAAGAACATCCTCCAACATAAGAACATGTATCATAAAAGGAATGACATAAAATATATTTCTTGAAAAGAAAGAGAGAGGTCGGATCCCTTACCTTAAAATATAACTCTTAAAACTCAAAGGTTTGGAACTTGAGGGCTTGGGGGAACCTTGGGAGGACTCCTTGGGAGGTAAGGAGACTAGAACATTGTTGAGGATGGTTTTGGATTCGAATGGATGAGAGTAGGGCTTGGTATTTATAGGGAAAGTGAGGGGACAAGGCATTCATGTCCAAGGGACACCTCATTGGTGGTTTTGAAAAAACCATGGGCTTGCCCATGGTATTTGCCCATGGTATTGGCCACTTGGGACACCTCACACAATAATTCATCCCCTTTAGTCGACCATCCCTTAAAATATATCATGACATCATCATGACACAGTTATGATGTCATTTAACATACCGAAACCCAAAAACTGCATTTTTACTATTCACTGAAAATTCATCTTTCTCAGAAAAATCCCAAATAATTAACATAACATAATATCGATGCTCTGAGTTCAAAAATAAATTACATTTTATAAAAATAATTTTCTAAATATTTTTAATTAATTTTTTAAATAAAAAACACTATTCATCCGAAAAAACTAATACTTGATTAATAATTTATGAAACCGTTATTTAACCATTTTATTGAATCACATTACGTAATCAAGGTGTCTAAATTATATTAAAACTTTCTTTAAGTGAGATTACTAATCCATTTTGTCACATTACTAATCCTAAGTGTAAAATCACTATTCATAATTTACTATTCATCAAAAATTAAGTTGATCTTATTAGACTCCAAATTCCTTACTGAACACTTTTGCAGAAGACCATTTTTTGAAAATCATTACACATCATTAGTTATTTAAGGTTTACATAAATATTTTAAAATATCCTTTTTTCAAAATTCGTCAATAAAATACATCCTAAAGTTATCCAGACATTTTAAATTTCACAAACATCACTAAAGGAAGAAATCTCAATTTATTCATCCCAAAAGATTACACAAAGAAGCTATGGTCTCGTCACATATCCCCTTATAACACCAGTATATGACCTAAGTGTAATGTGTGCTATGGTGAGAGAATCTGAGGGAGGCTCAGATAACATTACCCTAGTAGTAATCTCTACTAACTTGAACTTCTCTCGAAGGCGTTTCCGTTCAAGCTTGACACACTGGAGTTCGGCTTGGGCTTGGTCCAAAGAGAAGCCCAAAGATGCCACCTCCTTCCCAAGATCTAATAAGTGGGCTTTATAAGGTTCGTGTCTACTGGATGAAGCCATCGACTCCTCTTTCTGCATTAACCATTAACATCTCTATTAAACCGTTAAGAGTAAGTTAATATACTATTCAAAAAGTTTGGGTCGTTACATTCTTCCCCCCTTAAGAAATTTCGTCCCCAAAATCTTATACTGAGGCCTAGTCGAAAAGGTGAGGGTACTTTTGCTTCATTGTTTCCTCATGCTCCCAAGTCGCTTCTTCATATTTATAATTCCTCCACAACACTTTGACAAGGTGGGTAGTCTTGTTTTGTAGAACCTTGTCTCTACGGTCTAAGATCTCCACTGGCTGCTCCTCATAAGAGAGGTCATGTTCCAGTTGTACCACCTCTGGGTTCAGTACATGCGAAGGGTCGGGTATGTACTTCCTCAAGAGAGATACATGGAAGACATCGTGAACTTGATCTAGGTTCGGTGGAAGTGCTAGACGATAGGTCACTGCTCCTATGTGATCAAGGATTTCATAGGGGATAATGTACCTAGGGCTGAGCTTCCCTTTCTTCCCAAACCGCATGACTCTTTTCCATGGAGAAATTCAAAGTAAGACTTTGTCGCCAACACCGAACTCCAAGTCCCTTCGACGGTTGTCAGCATAGATCTTCTGCCGACTCTGAGCAGCCTTTATGTGTTGTTGGATGGAATGAACCTGTTCTGTCATCTCTTGCACAAGATCAGGCCCAAGAAGCTTTCTCTCACCAGTTTCATCCCAACAAGTAGGAGTTCTACATCGCTTTCCATACAGAGCTTCATAGGGTGCCATCTGAATACTCGAATGGAAGCTGTTATTATAGGAGAACTCAACTAATGGGAGGTGTTGATCCCATCCACCTTTAAATTCCATTGAGCATAATCTCAGCATGTCTTCGAGTGTCTAAATAGTCCTTTCAGATTGGCCATCAGTTTGAGGATGATAGGCCGTACTAAAATTAAATTCAGTATTCAGAGCATGTTGAAGACTTCTCCAGAATTTTGATGTGAATCTTGGATCATGATCAGACACGATGGATAGTGGTACCCCATGCAGCCTTAACACTTCCTTTACATATATCTTGGCAAGTTAATCCAGAGAGAAATCTTCCCGAATAGAGATAAAATGGGCGGTCTTGGTGAGACGGTCCACAATAACCCATATCGTATTGTTTCCTTTGGATGTTTTCGGGAGACCAGTCACAAAGTCCATAGTGATATTATCCCACTTCCATACTGGTATGGGTAGCAGTTGTAATACCCCCTTAGGAAGTTGTCGTTCTGCCTTTACTTGTTGACACACCAGGTACCTTGTAGTGTAATCAGAAATCTCCCTCTTCATGTTATCCCACCAATAATGATCATGAAGGTCTGTATACATTTTAGTGCTTCCCGGATGTATAGAGAAAGTAGAGCTATGAGCTTCATCCATCAGTTCTTTCTTTATCTCTGGAATAGATGGAACACATAGTCTTGTATGAAATTTCAATACACCTTCTTGATCAATATTGAAATCAGGGAACTTCCCATCCTTTATAGCCTCAAACTTCTCCTGCAGTAAAGGATCTTCTTTTTGAGCCTTCTTGATCTTCTCTAGTAATGAAGGTTGAGAAATAATTTGGGATAAGGTTGATGATGTCCCTTCTCTTACAATTCCCATGTCCAGTTTTACTAGATCTTTAATCAAGGGATCTCCTAGGATCCTCAATGTTTCCAGAACAACATGATCTTTCCTGCTTAATGCATTCGCGACTTTGTTTCCTCTTCTAGGGTGATAATGAATTGAACAATAATAGTCTTTAATAAGCTCCAACCATATCCTTTGTCTCATGTTCAATTCTTTCTGTGTGAAAATATACTTTAAACTTTGGTGGTCGGTGTATATATCATATTTCTCCCCATAAAGATAGTGCCTCCATATCTTTAGAGCAAAAACAACTGCCGCTAGCTCTAGATCATGCGTAGGATAATTCTTCTCATGAATCTTCAACTATCGAGATGCATAAGCAATTACCTTGTCATTTTGCATGAGGACGCACCCAAGCCCTTTCAGAGATACATCCCTAAAAATAAAAAATCCTTCTCTGATAGAGGGTAGTGTTAACATAGGTGCAGTAACCAATTTCTTCTTCAGCTCTTGGAAACTTTCCTCGCATTCCTTTGTCCAGATGAACTTAACCCCTTTTCGAGTCAACTTGGTTAGCAGATTAGAAAGCTGTGAAAAGTTTTTCACAAACCTCCTATAATATCCTGCTAAACCAAGGAAACTACTAATCTCTGTTACTGTTGTGGGTTGAGGCCACTCCTCCACAACCATTGTCTTTGCAGGGTCAACCGAGATTCCTTCATTGGTTACGATGTGCCCCAAGAAAGCCACTTGTTATAACCAAAACTCACATTTGATGAACTTTCCAAAGATCCTCTCCTTCCGCAGAGTTTTCAAAATAACCCTCATATGATCTTCATTCTCCTCACGACTTTTTGAATATATCAAAATATCATCAATAAAAACTACCACAAAGTTATCAAGGTAGTATTTAAAGACTCTATTCATCAAATCCATGAAAATAGCAGGAGCATTAGTCAATTCAAAGGGCATAACAGTAAACTCATAATGCCCATATCTTGATCGGAAGTCAGTCTTTGGAATATCTTCCTTCTTCACCTTCAGTTGATGATAACCAGATCGAAGGTCAATCTTGGAGAAGAATTGAGCCCCACAAAGTTGGTCAAATAAATCATCAATTCTTGGAAGAGGGTATCTATTATTCACTGTGATCCCGTTCAGTTCTCTATAATCAATGCATAGCCGCATTGATCCATCCTTCTTCTTCACAAATAGAACTGGTGCTCCCAAAGGAGACACACTCAGTCGGATAAACCCCTTCTCCAAAAAGTCTTGGAGTTGTTTCTTTAACTCTTCTAGATCCACATTTTCCATTCTATACGGGGTCTTTGATATCGGTTGAGATCTAGGTATGAGTTCAATGGATAACTCTACCTCTCTTTCTGGGGGAGGTCCAGGTAACTCCTTAGGAAATACATCCATGTATTCCTGAACAATCAGAACATCATCTATTTGTATACTCCCTTTTCCTTCTTCATCATCACCTATTAACTCCATAAAGAAAGCTATAGGAGGTGCTTCTAGATAGGGATCAGTTCGGGATATCTCTCCTTGGAAGATAATTGTAGGTCGTTCATTCAAGAATACTGAGATTTCATTACTTCTGCATTTGATCTTAGCATTATACTTTGAGAGCCAGTCCATCCCTAGTATAACGTCGAATTCCAACATGGGAATGACTACTAGATTTGCAATAAGATTTTGCTCACTGAAGTAAACACTAGAGTCTCTAAACACTGTTGATGCATGGATAATCCCACTTGGAGTCATGACTAACAATTCTACCTCAAATAGTTTAGGGATTGATTATATATTCTTTGCAAACTTTGAGGAAATAAAGGAATTCGTAGAACCAGAATCAAACAAAGTACTTGCTAGTTTTGAGAGGACAACAAGAGTACCTACTACCACGTCGTTCGGAACTTCAAATTCAGTTTTTATGATAGAAAAAGCACGACCTTGCTCCCTTGGCCTTTACTAAGGTTGATGGTGATTCCCCTCCACTACCCTCGGATTTGGACAGTGATTATAAAAGTGCCCAAGCTGTCCACACTTGAAGCATTTGACTTCAGGTAGGGCCGGAACCATCTTTCCTCTGTCGTTAGTGTTGGGAAGTTGAGGCTTCACCTCACTATAACAATTCCGAGCAATATGGACTTCTCTTCCACACTTGTAGCACTTGCCACTTCCGATCAAGCAGTTCCCCGGATGCTTCTTCCCACATTTATTGCATGTGGTAAGTTGAATTTTATTTCCACCTCTTCCCTGATCAAAATTCTTCCCTAGACTGGGCTCCAATGATATCTTCTTGTCATTTGATTTATGAGACCACTGTATCTCACCAAACTCTAGCTCGACTTTCATTACACTCCGCACGATCTCCTCATAGCTATCGTAGTCCCATTTGGCTAGATTCTTCCGCAGATGAGGTCTCAGTCCACCGAAAAATCTGTCAACCTTCCCACTTGGATCCATGAAAAAGCTAGAGGTATATCGTGAAAGTCGGGTAAAGTTCATCTCATAGCTTCTGACAGATTCGTTCTCCTTCTGCTTAAGCTCGAGAAACTCTTTCTCCATTCTCGTTCTCATAGAACGAGGGAAATACTTATTAAATAATATTCCCCGGAACTCTTCCCACTCAATAGCTTCCATCTCTCCTCGTGGATTCATGTTTTTGATCAGTGACCACCACTGATCAGCTTCTCCCTCTAGGCGGTAAACAGCAAGGGTGGCCTTTTCTTGTTCCAAACAATGATGTAAAGAAAAGATCTTTTCAATGGAGCTTATCCATTATTCCGCAACCAATGGGTCAGTAGATCCACTGAATGTTGGTGGTCGTTGACGCTTGAAGGACTCAACAGAGTGTTGTTCCCTTCATGGTGAGTTCGGCCTCTTAGATTGATTCAAGTTATTACTCATAACTTGAGTCAGTTGGTTCATCATTCGCATGAATGTTTCTATTCCAGCTTCCATCGGAGGGCCGTCAGCACATGGTGCATTTTGGTCACCATCTGAACGGTTCATCCTATTTCACGCCATTTTCTAAAAGAATAAAACCTTAGTGAGAAACTTATTTCATTTATGAATCTTTTAACTAGGACTTCATGCTTAGACAATTACATTTCTCTATAATTCCTTCATAATGATTCATAAAAAGCTTGTGATTAACCAAACATATCCCCTGGGAGTGTCGTAACCAAGAGTGCAGCAAGGCCCATTATCGTGCACCAGTTCCCATTCGAGTCTAGCTCAAAGCGGTGTTTTCGAGTTTTACCCCTATGTACATTTGTTCCAGAGCCGCCTCTACCTGCTCGTATCCAGACAAGGATGTATTTGTTTGATAAACCACTTACTCAATACTTACCAAAATACTAGGAAGTTTTTCTATATTTAAACTTTTCTATTGGGTTATTCCTACAGTTTTTATATCCTAATTTCCACAAATAACTAAACCATCCTTTGATACCAACTATGGCATCCCGACTTTTTATAACATAAACTTTCATTACATTACACAAAACTGAGGATCTTTAAGGTTTAGTGTCTTGGAAACCAGGAATATAATACATGAAAACAACATAAAACATTATTCTTAAACACTTGAAAGGCTTCTCCTTAAGTTCATACTAGGTTCAATACTGCATCTCATAACCTGGGGACATACATCAAAAGAAAGGGTGAGCAGAAGGCCCAGTAAGGGAAACAAGAGAAACATTTTACATGTGGACTTGAGATACTTCAATAAGGTCATGAAAAGAACTTTAAGGAATGAGAAAGAAGTCATGAGGCATATCATAATAAAAATAACATTTTTCATAACTTGAATATGTGGCTACAACATTTTACAAAGACAATCATTTCTGTTTCACCAAGGTCCATCCCCAAGGTGTCAATAAAAATTACCAAGGTTATTCACCAAGGTATCAGTCTAAATGGTCATCTCTAGATATTAAGTCTTTACCCAATTCATTGGAGCGCTATCAGGGAGAACCCTTAATTTTTCTTTGTTATCATGTGAGCCAAAAATATCATCATCAATAATTTTATAAACAACCCATATAGCATAAAATAAATGGGTTTCATTTCATAATCATAACGTTTTAAAAACTGTTTTAAATACATGATCTTTGTGTCACTTTAAAACCCACAGAAAAGGAATGTGGATCTCATGTATGTAAATCCTAGAATTTAAAATAGAACATTTTGGTATATATGTGAATACCCCTTTAGAAGAAAGATATTTTAGTATTAACTTAATAAAATAAAATAACTTTAGAAAAAGAGAGATAGATTTTGATACGGAAATTCTGCAGCATAACGACTATGTTACGAGGTTTTAGAAAACATTGAGAAGAGAGGGGACATGGGTCAAACAATCATAAATGACCCATAAAATAGTGGAGGGAACGAATATGAAGAATATATTAACATGGTAATGAAATTTTAAGGACATACCATTTGAAATGAAAAACATGGAAGGAATAAAAAATTAGATTTCTCTTATGAAAATTCGGCAGCCTAACGGCGTCACTTAAACTTCAACAAAAATGAATTGAAAAGATCAAATAGGGTCCCTCATCATATGAACATAAGAGTTCAGTATGATATATATAGAGATCATACCCCAAAATAATAAAAAGGAACTTGAAAGACTTGACATGAAAGTAGAACTTTGAAAAATGAGAAGGGTGAAAGAATCCCTTAAAAATTCGGCAGCCTAATGGCGCCACTTAAACATTCTTAAAACGAATTAATGAGAGCAAGAGGGGGTCTCTCATCATATGAACATGAAAAGGGAAGTAATATGAATATAGAAGAACATCCTACAACATAACAACATGGAGCATAAAAGGAATGACATAAAAGAGATTTCTTGAAAAGAAAGAGAGAGGCCGGATCCCTTACCTTAAAACGTAACCCTTAAAACTCAAAGGTTTGGACCTTGAGGGCTTGGGGGCACCTTGGGAGGAATCCTTGGGATTTAAGGAGACCAGAACTTCGTTGAGGATGGTTTTGGAGTCGAACGGATGAGAGGAGGGCTTGGTATTTATAGGGAAAGTGAGGGGACAAGGCATTAATGGCCAAGGGACACCTCATTCGTTGTTATGGTAAAACCATGGGCTTGCCCATGGTATTTTCCCATGGTATTGACCACTTCGGACACCTCACACAATAATTCATCCCATTTAGTTTACCGTCCCTTAAAATATCTCATTACATCATCATGACACAGTTATGATGTCATTTAACATACCGAAACCCTAAAACTGCATTTTTACTATTCACTGAAAATTCATCTTTCTCAGAAAAATCCCAAAAAATTACCATAACATAATATCGATGCTTTGAGTTCAAAAATAAATTCCATTTTATAAAAAAAAAAATTTAAATATTTTTAATTAAATTTTTAAATAAAAAACACTATTCACCCGAAAAAACTAATACTTGATTAATAATTTATGAAACCGTTATTTAACCATTTTATTGAATCACATTATGTAATCAAGGTGTATAAATTATATTAAAACTTTATTTAAGTGAGATTACTAATCCATTTGCTCACATTACTAATCCTAAGCATGAAATCACTATTCATAATTTACTATTCATCAAAAATTAAGTTGATCTTATTAGACTCCAAATTCCTTACTGAACACTTTTTCTGAAGACCATTTTTTTAAAATCATTATACATCATTAGTTATTTAAGGTTTACATAAATATTTTAAAATATCCTTTTTTTGAAAATTCGTCAATAAAATACATCCTAAAGTTATCCGGACATTTGAAATTTCACAAACATCAATAAAGGAAGAAATATCAATTTATTCATCCCAAAGGATTACACAAAGAAGCTACGGTCTCGTCACATAGCCCCTTATAACACCAGCATATGACCTAAGTGTAAGGTGTGCTATGGTGAGATAATCTGAGGGAGGCTTAGATAACATTTCCCTTGTAGTAATCTCTACTAACTTGAACTTCTCCCGCAGGCGTTTCCATTCAATCTTGACACGCTGGAGTTCGGCTTGGGCTTGGTCCAAAGCGAAGCCCAAAGATGCCACCTCCTTCCCAAGCTCTGATAAGTGGGCTTCATAAGGTTCGAGTCTACTGGATGAAGCCATCGACTCCTATTTCTGCATTAACCATTAACATCTCTATTAAACCGTTAAGAGTAAGTTAATATACTATTCAAAAAATTTTGGTCGTTACATTTTCCATGCATCACTTAAGAGAGTTGAATCTCGGAATCTTGTTGGTTGTGAGAAATATGCTCAAACTGTTGTGCCATGTTTTGTCCTTGGTTCATTGTAGTACTTGGATGAAGAATTTCTTTCTATCACTTTGAGAAGTTATTTGAAGATCTTGAGGACCCTTACCCTACCTCACCCAATCACGTTTCCTCTAAGAGTCATTCTATAGTTGATAGTGAGCCACTTATTTTCACTACTACTTCTTTTTATAAATCTATAAATATCAAAAGTGTGGGGGTATCACACCCCGACCTCAAACACCTTTTTTTATTCTTTTCTCAGTCTCACGTCGTTGGACGAGGCTTAATTGGACCCCAGTTTGAAAATTTTGAAGTTTTGATATTTTTGGTGGGTCTCGGGCCAGTGCGCAGTCACCGCACCATTAGCGGTTACCAATCATTTGGTCCTGGTGAATGCACGGTCGCCCGATACTTCAAATAAATAATAAATTAACTAAATAAATTAAGTTAATATAAAATTAAAGTCAAATGAAATTTTATAATGATAAAACAAAGTTAATGTTTAAACAATAATAATATTATTATTATTATTTCACAAATGATAATAATATTATCATTTAATCTGTTAATAATACTATTTTTTTTAAAATTGCTTCAATTATTATTATTATTATTGAGTTGTTATATTATTATTATTATTATTATTATTGTTATTATTATTATTACTATTATTTGAATTATTACTAATATCATTTTTTATTAGTATTATTCTTATTATTATGATAATAGTTAATATTATTATTATTATTATTATGATAAAAAGAAACCCTAAGTCTACCCACCAACCACTCCTGCGCGATGCACACCCAAGGCACCCCCCCCCCCCATTCTGTGGTGCTTGCCTCTAGTCGCGCCACCCTCCTACAGCCTGCCTTCCACCACACCACCCTCCAAAACCGCCCGACTCCCATCGCGCAGCCCTCCCGCAGCGCTTGCCTCCCGTTGCGCTACCGTCCGGCTGCCAGCCACCTCTCGACCTCCTCCAGACGCCTCAGCCTGCCCCTACTCCTCCCTACATCACCGCTTGCTGCGGTTCCTTCCTATGTCATCCAGCAGTCTGGTCGCAGCTCGACCACCCCTCTGCCTGCGAGCATGCCCCCTTAGACGCAACCCCTCCTACTCAACCCCTCTTCCTGCGAGCACCCCCCCCAGATACGCCCTCACCTCCAACTACTGGAACCGAGACCCTCACCGACAAGCACCTCACCTAGTCAATGATCTTCTAGCCACCTCTTATCTGGCCACCTAGTGTCGTCCCTACCTCTGTGCCCTAGCCCTCCGACCATCAACCACCTCTATCTTGCAATGAACCCCCTAGCGCGCGACCGGCCAACCCGAGCCCTAGCCGCACCCTATTTCGGCATGGCCCAAACCATCTTGCACAGTGCCTTCTCCATGCTCTGATGCAACCACGGTTCCCCTTTCCTATAAGCCTCATCTCTTTTGGTGTAACCTTGTTTCTCTCTTTTAGTGATTTTCTTTTCAATTTAATCAAATTATAAAGACCCCAGGTTGTGTTCGCACGTCTTTCTCGATGTCTAGGCTTTTCAATTGGTCCGTGGAGCGATGCCTTCCCCTCCTTTGAGGTTTTGTCGCTTTCGCACATGTTGAGGTAGGTTTTTCATTCCCTTTACTCTCAATTTAAATTCATGTGGTGCTTGACTATTGTTATTTAGTTTCTAAAACATGTTTCACACTTTTATTACATACTTAGTTAATTTGTAGGTGTGATTTTCGTGTTGTCTGAATTGATCCAAATTATGTTTTTTGATGACTTTATTTTATGTACATGTAAATGCCATACATTTTGGTCTTGAATAACTTTCATCTTCTTTTAATGGTAATTTTGGATATCTTGGATGGTTTTTTCTTATGTAAGCATGTTGTAAAACTTGTCTGGCTAGTGTAGGGTTGGTCTTATAAAACTTGGTACTCTTGATGAAATGGTTTATTGTGTCAATTAATGGTGGATGTGCGGTTTCTTCAAAATGGTTGGGAGAAGAACTCTTGTTATTCCATTGAATGTGGGCACATCCATGGATGCACAGATTGCACCTATGTATGATCCTTCAAATGAAGATTACATTTGGAGCGGCTCTTCTCTCGATCCATGTTTTTCTAAAAAGAACTCCTATTTCCCTTTTCCCTTCTCTTTTATAAATGGTTTCATGGTTTCTAAAGTGAATCGGGGTGTGTTTTGGATATAAATTATTTTGGTAGCATTTGGTTTTGTTTTATGACTTGTGTAACTATTTTAGGTGAGTACTTGGTGTTTTGTTGGATGTGCAATGGTCTTCACCGCACTAATGTTGGGTGTTGGGAATTATTGCAGGGAGTCGTGATCGTTTCCAAGTGCACAAATTCATTTTATCAGGTATGAATATATATATATATATATATATATATATATATATATATATATATATCTTCTGAGTGCATGTTCCCTCATGGCGCGGGGAACATGTGCATCTATTTAAAGGTGTGTGTGTGTGTGTATATATATATATATATGGAAGTGTGTGCATGCGTGTGTGTGAGTGGGATGTTTCTTGAGTTATAAAGTTCTGTCTTGACTTCCTTGAGGTAGGCGAATCAGCATTTTCCCTTTTTAAAATAATTCCATTTAATTCTTGCATGTTTTTAATTAATTCTTTTACTAGATTTACATCTTTGAAAAATAATTGGACAACCTACTGTAGTGTTTTCAAGTTGGTTGGGTTTGTTAAAATTAGTCTGTTATATTATTTTCTAGTTTGTGTAATTTTTCTAATTTGTAAACATAATTTTTAACGAACTTTTTGATTTGTTTATGGAATGGCTAGTAAATTTTTGGTGTTGCTTTAAGTGTTTTGGAAAACATGGTTTGTAATGGGTTCTTTAAGGTTTGACCATTTGGTTTGAGACATGTTTTTGTGTTTAATGTTGTTTTAAAAATGGTTCGTAAATGTTTATTATTTTGACATGTTTTAGTAAATGCATGTTTTGGTAAATGCATGTTTTCATGAAAGGATATTGGAATGTTTTGTTCTATCTAACCATGTTTGTAAGAAATTAAGTTTATTACTGTTTTGGAAACATTTCTAAATGTTTTGGTAAATGGTTGAATGAGGTAAATCTAAAGGACTGTTTGGCATCTTCGAAATGGTTTATTGGAAAAACCCCTCTTTGGTTTGGTCTCTTGCTTCGTTGATTGATCATGATACAAGAGGGTCCTCGGTATGGGCCTCCTTTAGAGAGTATTTATTTTATGCCATGAGACTAATCTTCAGGTGGTTGGGGTGGTGCTGGATCATGTCACGTGCTTGGTGATATATATATGGCTTGTTGTTTAAATGTGTGGCACACCTCTTTGTGAACATAGCACATAAACTTAGCATAGAAAGGGGGTTTCCTGATAACAATTGCTACACTAGTTTAGACTATGTACTAGCTAGTGGCTATTAGTATAGAATTTTCACTGCTAGGGTATTAGGCCCCTCAGTTAGGCCAGGAAGGGAAACAATGAGCGTTTGGTCATTATGACTTCATTAAGAGTAGGCATGCCTTCAGGATGAGTCACATGTATAGTACATTCTGGTCTTCCTCCGAGTTCCTAGGTTTTCCGTGATCCTTTGGTATGAGCACTATTAGTACCATTTTCATTAATATGTGTGGAATCATACCCTTGAACTTGGTTTTGGTGTTTTCTTGGAAAAGTTTAATATATATGGTTGGTTTTAAAAGGACTTAGAAGTAGTTGTTTTGGAAAAGTTTGTGTGATCCACTCTTTTGTTTTATTTTCCTTGTTTTTTAATTATAAGTGCAATGGAATTGTGATTGTTAGTTTTCAAAATATAGTTTATATATGAAAACCTTATTTTTATAACTGTAGTTCAAACTAGTATTGTTGGGATATTTTGGAATTGGAAAATGCATGGATTTTATTGTTCAATTTTGGTATCCCTACTGAGAATTTCAGTGATCATGCATATCCTGTCTTTTCAGATGCAGGTTCAGCTGTTTGGTTCAGGTTCTTGTTAAATCTTCCCATGAAAGGTAGGTTGTTAGTCATTGGAGGTGACCAAGAGGTCACATGGAGGTATGTGCAGTCTTGTTTTCATGTCACTGCTAGTTTTACTTTTCTTTTTTTAGTTTTTATTAATTTATTTGTCTTTATTTTATGGTCCAAATTGTTCCCACCTATTTAGTTTTGATGCTCGACACTAGTTTCCAGCCTATGGGGATTAGGAATGCCCTTTGGTCCATGTCGCGGGCCGGCTCAAGTGACCGGTTTAGGGTCGACCTAGGTTAGGTCCTGACAAAATGGTATCATAGGTGGCCATTGATATTTAGGGTTTTTGGTAGAAGGAGATTGGGATTTTTGGGGCTTAAGAGGTAGGTTACGGGTCGGTGCCTGATCACCACTACTCATGACGAGACCTGAGTTACTAGGGGTAGTCCAGGTTTTGAGTCTTTTTTCTTGCGTTGTTTTGGATTGAGGGATAAAAATGGATGTGAATTGGCTCATATTGCGGCCTCACATGGTGTGGTGACCCATGTGGAGTCCAAATGACTGATTCAATGTCCTCTTAGTGTTATGCCTTGCTTGGGTCATGGCTCACCACTACGTCGCTGAGTTAGGCTTATGCACTAGTTCCTCATCCAGGTGGTTTGTTGTTGGTTGTGTTTCATTTTCATCTCAGTTTATGTGAGTTTGTGTTAGAAATGAAATTTGTTTTGAAATGGAATAGTGTTTCTTTTAAATTGTTTTGAAATTGGTGAAGTGGGTTTTAAAGAGCAAGTGTTTCGATTTGGAAAATTATGGTGTGTCTGGATTTGATAAGGGAAAGAGATTTTTGAACCATGACATTCTTTATGGAGGGTCACATGTGCATGGGTATGTGTGGAGAGTGTGTGTGAGAATTTTTCCGCAGATGATGTAAGCGGGATTGAATGAATGCACATGCGACGGTTCATAAGGTGTCATCAGTGAGTTTTAAAATTTAAAATAAATGGAAGTGTTTGGAAAATTAATTTTTTCTTCTGTTTATATATGTTTGGCTTATGTGCCTATTGCCCTTGGCTTGGGTTGTTTCTTTGATTGAGCTTTGGCTTGATGTCAATAGCAGTTGTGTTTTTCGTGTTGTTCTGAGTATGCATCCCAGAAAGGTCGATAAGGCTTCCAATGATTCATGCCTAGTTTTCATTTCTTTTCATGTGTTGCCTATATATATCAAGGTAATCAAAGTACATTATAGGAAGTTGTGTCTTTTGGATAATTAGAGTGGGCCTTCAGGTTCTTGGGAACTCCCAGGGTTGTTAAGGTTCATTTCATCTCGGGTTTGTGTGAGGGTCTAGTTTTGGACTAGTGGAGGTTGGGTATATCATCTTCATTAGGATTTGGGGCGTGGTCAGTTTTTCATGAGGGTTCCCCATCTGGCGAGTGAGTTGTGCTAGAGGAACCTATTTTTAAGGATCTTGTTCATCATTGTCGACTTATGGTTTGTCGGACTGTTCCCTTGTGTGCCACTAGAGCGGCCGGTTCGAGCATCCTAATCCATCTTGTCTCATCCCTTCGAAGTCCTACTATTGTGTGACCGTTTAGGTCACTGGGAAAGGTTCCGAAAGAAGTGTCTTTCTAGGAAGAAGTTATGGTTAGGGGGATGCTAGAACCTGACTGTGAGGCATAAGATGCTTCGGCCATCAGAGCCCTAGTCCCAAGTCTTGGGGTGAAGCTCACGCATAGTCAGGAGTTGTCGAGGTCATGTGGAACTTCAGTTTGGAGCATGTTTTTATATTTGAGGATAGAAATATCCAAATTTTCCTTGTCCTATTCTTTTCATTGTCATAATATCGTCCTTGTTGTGGTGGTGTGATGAGCTCGTTGTACCGTAATCCAAGCACCCTCATCTGCTCAAAATGTGGCATTTAAATTATATGTATTCCTTCAGGGGTGTTGGGCTCATGAATAAATAGACCCATTATGATTCTGAGTTTGGTCTCAGTTGAGTTCTTCATGGAATTTTTTGGTTTCACGAGTTGATGGGTGGTGTTTCTAGGCCCCTTCTTAGTACGGGCGCATATGTGGGTTTTTTCTCTAGTGTGTTTTGATTTTGTGGGGGATACCTCCATCCCTGTGTCTGGGTATACCAGTTGGCTTCATAATGGTTTTATTCCTTGTAATGGGGAGAACCCTCATGTTCTAAACTATTTTTGAGTGTGGCTTCTTCTAGTTTGATCGGGTGTGACTTGGGGAGTAAATAGTCACCCCGAAACTCCTTGCTTCATTTGGCTGCGTTCGGGCATGGATTCAATTCTTGGCTATATTTGGGCTTGGAGACTTTATGGGGGGGTAGTGACTGTGGTGGGGATAATTGTCACACCCCGACCTCGGATGCCCTTTTTTTATTCTTTTCTCGGTCTCACGTCGTTGGACAAGGCTTGATTGGACCCCGGTTTGAAAATTTTGAAGTTTTGATACTTTTGGTGGGTATCAGGCCAGTGCGCAGTCACCGCACCATTAGTGGTTACCACATGTTCAGTCCTAGTGAATGCGCGGTCCCCTGATAATTCAAATAAATAATAAATTAAGTTAATTTAAAATTAAAGTTAAATGAAATTTTATAATGATCAAACAAATTTAATGTTTAAACAATAATAATAATATTATTATTATTATTGCGTAGATAATAATAATATTATCATTTAATCTATTAATAATACTATTTTTTTAAATTGTTTCAATTATTATTATTATTATTGAGTTGTTATATTATTATTACTATTATTTGAATTGTTATTAATATCATTTTGTTATTAGTACTATTCTTATTATTATGATAATAGTTGTTGTTATTGTTATTGTTATTATTATTATTATTATAAAAAAAACCCTAAGTCTACCCCTCCTGCGCGCTGCACACCCAAGCCCCCCCCCCCCTTCTGCAGCACCTGCCTCCCGCCATGCCACCCTCCTGCAACCTACCTTCCACCGCGCCACCCTCCGGAAGCACCCGCCTCCCGTCGCACTACCCTTTGGAAACACCCACCTCCCGTCGCGCCACCTTCATGTGTCGTACGACCACCACTCGCCTCCCGACCTCCTCTCAGTGCCTCCACCTTCCCTTACTCCTCCCTGCATCGCCGCTCATCACGGCTCCTCCCTGTACCGTCTGGCCATCTGGTCATAGATCGACCTCCCCTCTGCCTGCGAGCACCCCCCCCCCCTCTAGAAATGACCCCTCCTTCTCAACTTCTATGTCTGCAAGCATCCCCCTGGATGCGTCCTCACCTCCAACCACTGGAACCAAGACCCTCGCTGACCAGCACCTCACCCAGCCGATGATCTTCCAGCCACCTCTTGTCTGGCCACCTCGTGTCGTCCCTACCTCTGTGCCCTATCCCTCCAACCAGCAACCACATCCATCTAGAAATGAACCCCCTAGAGTATGATCGGCCAACCTGAGCCCTAGCCGCACCCTATTTCGGTGTGGCCCAAACTATCTTGCGCAACTCCTTCACCCTGTTCCGGTGCAACCGTGGTTCCCCCTGCCGAAAACCCTCATCTCTTTTGGTATAACCTTGTTTATCTCATTTAGTGATTTTATTTTCAATTTAACCAAATTCTAAAGACTCCAGGTTGTGTTCGTGCGTCTTTCTTGATGTCTAGGGTTTTCAACTGGTCCGTTGAGCGATGTTTTTCCCTCCATTGAGGTTCTGTCGCTTTTTCACATGTTAAGGTAGGTGTTTCATTCCCTTTACTCCAAATTTAAATTCAGGTAGTGCTTGAGTTTTTTTATTTAGTTTCTAAAACATGTTTCACACTTTTATTACATACTTAGTTAATTTTTAGGTGTGATTCCGTGTTGTCTGAATTGATCACAATTAGGTTTTTGGATGTCTTTCTTTTATGAACATGTAAATGCCTCACCTATTGGTCTTAAATAATTTTCATCTTATTTTAATGGCAATGTTGTATATCTTTGATGGTGTTTTCTTATGTAATCATGTTTTAAAAGTTTTCTAGTTGGTGTAGGGTTGGTGTTATAAAACTTGGCACTCTTAATGAAATGGTTTATTGTGTCAATGAATGGTGGATGTGTGTTTTCTTTAAAATGGTTGGGAGAAGACCTCTTGTTATGTCATTGAATGTGGGCACATCCATGGATGCACAGAGTGCACCTACAGATGAGCCTTCTAATGAAGATGACATTTGGAGTGGATTTTCACTCGAGCCATGTTTTTCTAAAAAGAACTCATATTTCCCTTTTCCCCTCTCTTTTATAAATGGTTTCATGGTTTCTAAAGTGGATCGGGGTGTGTTTTGGATATAAATTCTTTTGGTATCATTTGGTTGTGTTTTATGACTTGTGTAATTGGTTTAGGTGAGTCATTAGTGTTTTGTTGGATGTGTGATGGTCTTTACCACACTAATGTTTTGTTTCAAGAATTATTGCAGGGAGTCGAGATCGTTTCCAAGTGAGCACATGCATTTTCTCAGGTATGAATATATATATATATATATATATTTTGAGTGTGTGTTCCCTCATGGCACGGGGAACACGTGCATCAGTTTAAAGGTATATATATATATATGGAAGTATGTGCATGCATGCATGCGAGTGGTATGTTTCTTGAGTAATAAAGTTTTGACTTGACTTCCTTGAGGTAGGCGAATCCACATTCCCCCTTTTTAAAATATGTCCATTTAATTCTTGCATGTTTTTAATTAATTATTTTACTAGATTCGCATCTTTGAAAAATAATTGGACAACCGGCTATAGTTTTTTCAAGTTGGTTGGGTTTATTAAAAGTAGTTTGTTATATTATTTTCTAGTATGTGTAATTTGTCTGATTTGTTAATATAATTTTTAACAAACTGTTTGATTTTTTTATGGAATGGCTATTAAATTTTTTGTGTTGCTTTAAGTGTTTTAAAAAACATGGTTTTTAATAGGTTATCTGAGGTTTGGCCATTTGTTTTGAGACATGTTTTGGTGTTTAACGTTGTTATGAAAATGGTTCGTAAATGTTTATTGTTTTGGAATGTTTTAGTAAATGCATGTTTTTGTAAAAGAATATTGGCATGTTTTGGTCCGTCTGACCATGTTTATAAGAAATGATGTTTATTACTATTTTGGAAACGTTTCTAAATGTTTTGGTAAATAGTTGAATGAGGTAAAGCTAAATGCCCATTTGGCATATTTGAAATGGTTTGTTGGTAAAACCCCTCTTTGGTTAGGTCACTTGCTTCGTCGATTGATCATGATATAAGAGGGTCCTTGATATAGACCTCCTTTTGAGAGTATTTATATTTTGGCATGAGACTAATCTTGTGGTGGTCGAGGTGGTGCCGTATTGTGTTTTGTGCTTGGTGATATATATATGGCTTATTGTTTGAATGTGAGGCACACCACTTTGTGAACATATAATGGAAGCTTAGTATAGCGAGGGGGTTTACTTAGAATGATTACTATACTAGTTTAGAATATACACTGGCTAGTGGCCCTTAGTATGGACTTTTCTCTACTAGGGGATTGGGCCCCTCAATTAGGCCAGGTAGGGAAACACCGATAATTTGGGAATTATGATGTCATCTAAAGTAGGCATGCCTTCAGGATGAGTCCCATTTATAGTCCATTCTATTCTTCCTCTGAGTTCATAGGCTTTTTTTGATCATTTGGTACGAGCACTATTAGTACCATTACCCTTGTTGTGTGTGGAATTATACCCTTGAAATTGGTTTTGGTGTTTTCTTGGAAAAGTTTTGTATGTATGGTTGGTTTTAAAAAGGACTTCAAAGTAGTTATTTTGGAAAAGTTTGTGTGAGTCCCTCTTTTGATTTTTTTCCTTGTTTTTGAATTATAAGGGCAATGGAATTGTGATTGTTAGTTTTCAAAATGCAATGTATATATGAAAACCTTATTTTTATAACTATAGTTCAAACAGGTATTATTGGGCTATTTTGGAATCGAAAAACTCATGGATTCTATACTTCACTTTTGGAATCCCTAATGAGAATTTTAATGCTCATGCCTATCCTGTCTTTTCATTTGCAGGTTCAGCTATTTGGTTCAGGTTCTTGTTTCGTCTACCCATGCGAGGATGGTTGTTAGTCGTTGGAGGTGACCAAGAGGTCACATGGAGGTATGTGCAGTCTAGTTTTCTTGTCACTGCTAGTTTTCTTTTTCTTTGTTCAGATTTTATTAATTTATTTGTCTTTATTTTATGGGCCAAATCATTACCACCTGTTTAGTTTTGATGCCCAACACTAGTTGTCAGCCCACAGAGATCAGGAATACCACTTGGGACATGTTGCGGGCCGGCTCGGGTGACCGGTTCAGGGTCGACCCAGGTTGGTTCGTAACAGGGGGAGAGTGATTATGAGGAAATGAAAAGTAAGTTTGATATTTCTAATGTATTTGCTGATTTGTTTTATAATTTTATTGATTTGTTGAAGGGTAATCTATATTTTATATCTTTTGATGAAAGGAGTCTTAGTACTAAAGTTTTGGAGTTTTTAAGTGAAATTCTTCAGGCTACTGAGTTACAAGAATTCTTGTGTGAACCGATTCAATTTTCTAAAGAAAATACCCAAGACCTAATTAATGATGAATCTTACCCAGTAAATGATCATGGTTAGAACACATTAGAGGATAAATTCTAGCTGAATACTTTAAATTCAACAATTCATGGGTGGTAACCCATGGTTTTCTTATTTTTCTATTTAAATTTCTATTTCAATAAATGCTCTTTTCCCGAATATCTATCTCCCTTTGTTTTTGGAACCAAAATTGCTGATATTTCTATTGGATTCTCTTTCTCATGTTTGATGTTTTTTACTAATGTTGGTGTTAAATAACCATGAGGTGTGAATAGTGTGTGATAGGTGGAGTTACTACAATAAGTGGTCATTCAGAAGGTCAAGTGACTATATGAAGAGGGCGAGGCTGGTTGTGAGATTTTCTTACCAACGACAGATTCATTATGAATTTCAAGACATAAAGAGATAAAAACTGGATAACATCCCCCTTTTTATTTATCTCTAATTTTATTCTTTCTATGATTTACATTCTAGAATCTCATTATGATCTATTCATTATATAGGTACTTTATCTTGAAACCACGAAACTTTTTTAATCACTTTAAGAGAGGATACATGTGTTTTACAACAAAGAGATAAGATTATTTTTATCTAGGGAGTAACTATTTTAATTCTTCCTAATCTTTTTATAGTGTTTCTACTATTTTATTGCTGAATATTTAACTTACATGTTGGAATATGTGCTTAAGCTTTATTGGTCACTCTTTTTTTTATTCAACTACATGATTTGATTTTTCTCTATTGAAAATCATTCACAAACTCACCTATAGAACACTAATTTTTGAAAAAAATGTGTTTCATAGCTTGGTATTGTCCAGTGAGGATATTTTGTACCTGTTTTTAGTTCCTCAATTCTTTTAAGGAAAACAAATTTTTGAGATTCCCTAAAACACCATAAAACAAACCATTTTTTGTGTTGATAATCCAATATGTTGAAATCAAAACTGTTTAATTGTGCCTCCCACTTTAAGATTCAATAATGGGGACATTGTTGAGTTTTTAGTGTGGGGGATGTGTCTTTAATGTGTTAACCTACATTTCATTTTCAACCCATAAAAACCCCTATAATTTTTTCAAATTTTCTCCCTATCAAGAATCATTTTAGGATGATTTTGTAAATAAAATCAAAAATCAAAAATTAAAACTAAAAAAAACAAAGGAAAACATCATTGTTTCTATCCTAGGTGATAATTGCTTTGGTAATTGAGGGGTTTTTCTAATTTTGAAATTACTTGAAAAGTAAGATTTCTGAGTCATTTTTCATATTGTTTTACTGATGTTCTGTTTAGGAACTAGGAAAGAGAGTGTGATAGAAGATATTTTTTTAAATTGAGATAATAACTTGAGAAAAATATAAATTTTAACTTGAACCTAGACGACACACTTTTTTGAACAAACACCTCATAGAGCCAACTCAAATGATAATCATTTAAGTCCTTTATAACTGAATTAAAATGGGAAATTGGGATCCCATAGTGAGTATTTGAGATAAGGGCACTGGTGTGTTGTGTAAATAAATAAAATCCAAACTTAATAAGTGCCTTTAACATTTCTTTTCCCAAACCTTTTTGTAGAGAAAAATTCAAATAAAAGGGTCTTGTAAAAAATGAGCCCATTATGGTGATGGGAATTTTGAACCCAAATGAAGAAGTGAACAATTGAATTATTTAATAATCATTTGAGTTGAATCAATGAGGTGAAAAATGGAACTTCAATTTTTTTGGAACCTAGGGGAGAGTGATAATTAATATTGCCTCCTA
This sequence comes from Viscum album, assembly GCA_963277665.1. Classification (NCBI taxonomy): domain Eukaryota; kingdom Viridiplantae; phylum Streptophyta; class Magnoliopsida; order Santalales; family Viscaceae; genus Viscum; species Viscum album. Next base: position 1,103,471,027 of record OY728157.1, read on the forward strand.
TTAAATATTTAATTCTACTTTTATCTGACCTGATTACTCCTAGAATTGGAACTCAAATCAAAATTGAAATAAGGAATTTGGTGACATTCATTAGATGGAATGATTATTTCAATATTTGGAGGTATTTTTTTTTCTTTTGACTCGGGGGTGAATTATAACTTAGGTGGGACAATAATTTATTTTTAAGCACCTTTTTAAATAAATAAAATACATTGAATTGTTTGGGAGTATAATTAATTAAGTGTGGGGGAGTTTGAGGTGGTATTTATTTCATTATATTTTTCCACATCAATTATAGTAATTAAATATGTTTTTAGTGTCAAAATATAATTTTTAATTAAATAGTTTATATAATTGTTGATAATTTTTTGTTTAATTATTAAAACTCTAAATTTGATGTTAATATATTAATTTCATTGGTTATTTTAGTTATTTGGTTAATTTGAAGTTATATAAATAAATTTTTGTAACCCATATTTTTTTTATAACTATTATTTGTATTAACATTATTTTATTCTTTCATTCATTTTGTGTATTTCTAAATAATAATTTTCAATATTTATTTTCATTCATTTATTTATTGCAATTATATTTCAAATTAATAAATTTTAGTCTTTTAATCTTTTTTTTTGTTTTACAGTTTTATTCTTTCTTTTAATTAATTTTTTTGTAATTAATTGATTTTCTTGTGTTATTATTCTATCTTAATTTAATGTCTATGCTTATTAAATAAATTTATTCTTTCTCTAACATCTTTTTGTAAATAATTAATTTTCTTTATTTTCTTTTTTGTAATTTTGAATTTATTTTTTTTCTAGGAAAAGTGCATGCACAGTCATTATACTAGCCACACACAAGAAGGTACACAGTTAGAATACTGATCGTGCCAACCTATCATGAAAATTTGCATCTTACCGTGAACCTATTTGAGGAACCTACCGTGATTTCACTTTCAAGTGACTGTGCAAATAATTCAACTGACCGTGCTTGCACCTTATGCCTACTCTGTATGTAACTGTAGTATACTGAACGTGCCAACCTATCGTGAGAAGCTACAGTGGTGAACCCATTCCAAGAACCTATCACGTGTTCACTTTAAAGTGATCATGCGAATAATTCAACTGATTGGGAATGTGACCCACTGCCTATTGTGTGTGTAACTCTAATACTGACCGTGCAAAGCTGTTATATTGTGCCATCGTGAGTACCTACCTTGCCTTAGGAATCAACCTACCATGCGAAGCTTACTGAGCCATGGGAAGACCCTAACCATGCCTCTCTTAACCTTAATCATCTTGTGAGAACACCCAAAATCCAAGACTATATGAACCTAAAATGAAGCCTCAGTTTATTCAGGAAAGGGGTTACAATACAAAGAAAATCATGCAACAAGAAGTACAATGATGAACTCGGTGAGACTCAAACTCAATACCTTGTCGAAACTCATAGGTACAACTACCAATTGAGGTGCATATGAATAAGGAAGCCAACACAGACCCACAGATCCACCAACCTCGTCACCATTGGATTGTCTGAAGCTGAATATGAAGCACCCATGAACCACAATCCAGATGAAATCTGATCTAAGCCTTGCCGATGTGAAGGATCCCTTTCTAAACACCATTGAAAACCGGATGCCAAACTAGATCTGAATGCCTTCCGCGGATGAATCTCAGAAGAAATAAAAATGATCCCCCACCGAACTACCACTGTGAATCCCAATTCGCAGCCTCTAAAGAAACCGTACACCAGGTTTGAAGCTTGCTGAAGATAGTCAATGTCATCGATTCGAAGTCGATGAAGCCAAACCTTTAATCAAAGTCATTTAGCCTCACACTTTAATATTTCCACATATCTTCTTGCTGCATAAAGAACCTCAATGCTCCACTGTGGACCCAAAGCTGAACTCCGTGGATGATTCGTAAGCTCTCGCTGATATGAAAACCACTCAAGGAGAAGAAACCCACTACGCAATCAGATTAAAAAAGAAACAAAAAAAGAGAAAATATAATAATAATAATAATAATGATAATTATTATACTAACAAATATATATATAATTATATAATTATAATAATAAAGATAATAAGTGCATATATATGTGCATATATATATTCATAGTAATTATAATTAATATAATAAAATAAAAAAATGATCAGCGTTGACTAGTGACGTCCAGGCCAAAGCATCTATTTTTCGGTGTGCAGGCCCAAGTTGCATCACTGCAAGGCCCATAAAATTATTCCAAACTAGCTTGTGGCATAGTTTTCTAAAGGGAAATTAATTCCTAAAATCGAAAATGTTTAGCACATCATCTATTTATATTGTCTTTCAGAATCAATAAAGATCATCACAAGGGAGTTTGGGGGTGCTACATTGTGTGGAAATTTGAGGGGAAGTGCATATCATTGCGGTGTTGGGGCGCCTCCTCATCTGGCCTCAACCTTTTTTTTAAGAGTTATATTTGATATCTTTAAAAAGATATTTTGATATCTTTGACGAGATATATCTGATATATTTGAGAAGATATATTTGATATCTTTGACGAGATATATTTTATATCCTTAATAAGATATGATATATCTTTCAGGAGATATATGAGATATCATGTGGTGAATCTCCTATATATATATATATATATATATGAGATGTGTGGATCCTCTCTTAGCAGTTGTTGGAGGCAATTCAGTTACGTTTTCAAGGAGCAGTTTTCAGATCCGCAATTGGTGGAACTACATTGATTTGATCAACTTTCATTTGCGGTGGTTTTTGATCTGATCCCGGTGTTTTTCATCTGCACTTTTGTTCAGACATCAATCTTATTCTTTCATGGTCAGATGTATTTGGGTTTCTTTAGCAGGCTGCTTTCTTCTTTTTAGGATTCATTCAGACTAAATCTATACTCTAACTTTGATCTACTATTTTTCTAAGTATTACTTTTGAGATCCCTTTCATTTTTGAGGAGTCTCTACCGTGTACTTATCTACTTTAGTGGATCCCTCTTTCTAGACTAGGTCCCATGTTTTTTTCCTTTTTGGGTTTTCCACGTAAAAATTTCCAGTGTCAATTTTATATTCTGCACCTATTTTGTCTCTACGCATCCGCTATTTGAGGGAAATGTTTTTCTACTGCACGTTCATGTTTTTGTTGTTTTCACATTCATTGCTTACAATATTTCCCAACATCTGGTATTATAGGGTTCAATTTTTATTTCATATTCATTATGGAAGCCAATTATAGTTGGGTGATTTTATTTAATGATACCAACTACCATATGTGGCAACCTAAAATGAAGGATCTGCTTTTTGTCAAGCGAATGCATCTTCCAGTGTTTAGTACCTAGAAGCCAGAAAGGATGTCAGATGAAGAATGGGAGTTTGAGCATGAGATGGTTTGTGGCTTCATTTTCTAATGGGTTGAATACAACGTGATGAACCACATTGTCAACATCTCTCATGACAAAACTTTGTGGGGGAAGCTCGAGACTACGTATGCTTCCAAGACAGGAAACAATAAATTTTTTCTTCTCAAAAAAATGATGTATTTGAGGTACGGAGAAGGTATGTCTATTTCTGATTATTTAAGTGAATATCAGGGATATTTTGATCAGTTGTATGGCATGGGTATCAATTTTAAATATGAGGTTTTAGCACTTTTATTGCTTAACACGTTACCTGATTCTTGGGAGAATTTACGTGTTACTCTAATTAGTTCTGCTCCTAATGGTGTTGTAACATTAATTTTTGTTAAGTCTGCTATTTTGAATGAAGAAGTCAGGAGATGTACTCAAGAGAAATCTTCAGAGCTTTTAGTCACAGAGAACAGGGGGAGAAGCCAGGAAAAGAATTAGGGACAGAGTAGTCGAGGAAAGAGTAAAAGCAGAAGCAAATCCAGATCAAAGTAGAGAGATTTTGAATGTCATCATTGTGGTAAGAAGGGTCATATTAAGAAGTTTTGTTATCAGCTGAAAAGATAAAACAAAATGAAGGAAAATCAGCCAAAGAATAATGTCGATGGAGATGATCATGTCACTGCCACTAAAGGGGGTGATCTTGTTATTGGTTATGACTACATTAATATTTCTTCTGATCATTATTGTTGGGTTGTTGACAGTGGTTCCAGTTTTCACATGACATCAAAGAAGGAGTTCTTTACATCTTACAACACAGGTAATTTTGGGATTTTGAAGATGGGTAATGATGTTTATCCTGATGTCGTAGGTATTGGGACTGTTTTTTTAGAGACCAGTACTGGAAGTAAGATGATTTTGAAAAATGTTCGACATGAACTAGAGGTTCTCTTGAATCTTATTTCTACCAGCGTTCTTGATTATGAAGGGTTTATCAGCACATTTGGTGATTTCCAATGGGAGATTTCCAAGGTCTCTTTGATTGTGGATCTAGGGAAGAAGCAATCAGGTTTGTACTAGACTAGAGCGTCTATTTCATGTGATACTTCTTGTGTTATTGAGTGTAGCATTTCTTCCAAGTTGTGGAATAAGAGGCTCAGTCACATCAGTGAGAATGGGATTGGTTATTTGTCCAATAGAAATCTTCTTCCAGATTTGAAGAGTGTCAAATTAGACACATGGGATCATTACATGGATGGGAAACAGAGCAGAGTGAGTTTCAGTAGTCATCCTACACACAGGAAGTCACAGGTACTTGAATTAGTACATTCAGACGTTTATGGTCCTTTGAAATCTAAGACCTTTAGTGGCGGTATTTATTTTGTGACATTTATTGATGACTACTCCTGAAAGCTCTGGGTTTATTTTTTGAATACCAAAAATCAAGTGCTCATTGTTTTTAATAAATTACATGTTTCTGCTGAGAGGGAATCATGAAAGAAATTGAAATGTATTCGCACTGACAATGGGGGAGAGTATTGTGGTCCATTTTTTCAATATTACAGGCAGGAAGGTATTCGGCATTAGAAGACACCTCCAAATACACATCAGCTAAATGGTGTAGCCTAGCGGATGAACAAGACTTTATTGGAATGATTTCATTGTTTTCTTTTGGAAGAAAATTTTTCTAGACACTTTTGGGGTGATTCTTTACGTACTACTACCTATATTATCAATTTATCACCTGCAGTTTCTTTGCAGACAGACACTCCCGATAATTTTTGGTATGGAAAAAAGATCAGGTACGATCACTTGAAAGTTTTTGGTTGCAAGGCTTTTGTTCATGTGCCTAGAGATGAGAGATCCAAGTTGGATGATAAGTCACGACAGTGTATTTTTATTGGCTATGGACATGATGAGTTTGGGTAAAGGTTTTATGATCCTGCTTTGAAGAAGCTTTTCAGAAGCCGAGATGAAATGTTTAAAGAGGACCAGACTATTGCAGATATTGATAAGGGAGAAAAGTCCACTTCTCCAACTTCTTATGGCTTTGTTAGTCTTGATCCAGGTTTTGGTTCACATTTAACTCATATTGTCGATTCTAATGATCACATTGATGTGCAGAATGATGCTCAGGGTGAACAGGTTGAAGTTGATATTTCTGATGCACCTTTTTTTCTGATGATTCGGTTCTTGGGGTTATCAATGAACCTGCAGTTCCACTTCGGAGGTCATCTCAGAATCATACCATTTCTACTCGGTATTCACCTGATGAGTATGTGCTCCTCACTGAAGGGGAAGAACCAGAATATTTTAATGAGGCGATGGAAAGTGAACAAAAGGACAGATGGGTTGCGGCAATGGATGACGAGATGACATCATTGCACGACAACCATACTTTTGAGATGGTGAAGTTACCGACAGGTAAGAGAGATTTGTAAAATCGGTGGATTTATCAGATTCAGAATGAATAATCCAGTTTTGTTCCACGATACAAGGAAAAGTTAGTTGTTAAATGCTTCCTTTAGAAGAAAGGTATTGATTTTGATGAGATTTTCTCACTTGTTGTCAAAATTTCTTCTATTCGGTTTGTTCTTGGTTTGGCTGCTAGTTCAGATCTGCAGATTGAGCAGATGGATGTGAAGACAGCTTTCCTCCATGGAGATTTAGAGGAGGATATTTATATGGAGCAACCAGAGGGTTTTGTTGAAACAGGTAAAGAGAATCATGTCTGCAGATTGAAGAAGAGTTTTTATGGTTTGAAGCAAGCTCCGAGATAGTGGTATAAAAAGTTTGAATCTATCATTTCTCATCAGGGTTTCAGGAAGACATCTTCTGATAATTGTTTTTTTGTTCAGAGATTTATTGATTATGATTTTATTATACTACTGCTTTATATTGATGATATGCTCATTGTTGGCCATGATGCTTCTAGAATTGACAGATTGAAGAAGGATCTCTTCCAGTCTTTTGCGATGAAAGACTTGGGGCCAGCATGACGATCTCCCGTGATAGGAAGGCCAAGAAATTGTGATTATCTTAGGAGAGATACATTGAGAAGGTTCTTCATAGATTTTATATGGATAGAGCTAAAGTGGTTATTACTTCTCTTGATTTACATTTTAATCTCATCACCAATCAGTCACGTTCTACTGATGAAGAGGGAGAGGAGATGCAACACATACCTTATTCATCTATCATTGGCTGTTTAATGTATGCTATGGTATGTACTAGACCTGATATAGCTCGTGCAGTTGGTGTGGTCAGTCGTTTTCTGTCAAATCCAGGCAGAGAGCATTAGAGGGCAATGAAGTACATTTTTCGTTATCTTCATGGTACTTCTAATATGATATTGTGTTTTGGAAAAGGGGAACCTATGATTTGTGGCTTTACAGATTCAGATATGGCAGGAGATATCGATTCGAGGAGATCTACTTCAGGCTATTTGATCACTTTTGTAGGGGGGGAGATGTATCTTGGCAGTCTAGGTTGCAGAGATGTGTTACTTTATCTACCACAGAGTCAGAGTTTATTTCAGCTACAGAGGCGTGCAAAGAATTGTTGTGGATCAAAACTTTTATATGAGAGCTCAATTTTAATCAAGACAGATATGTTTTATTTTGTGATAGTTAGAGTGCTATTTATTTGGGAAATAATTCTACTTCTCATGGCAGGTCGAAACATATCGATGTTCGGTATCATTATATCTGAAATGCCCTTGATTCGAGAGAGTTAGAGCTTGAAAAGATCCACACTGATGACAATGGGTCAGACATGTTGACCAAGAGTTTACCCAGAGGAAAATTTGATACATTTCAACTGATTATAGGGTTGACGATGATCCCCAGTTGAGTCGGAGGGGGAGTTTGTTGGGGAGCCTCCTCATCTAGCCTCAACCTTTTTATTTTTTTTAAGAGTTATATCTGATATCTTTAAAAATATATTTTTATATCTTTTACGAGATATATCTGATATCTTTGAAAAGATATATTTTCTATCTTTGATGAGATATATTTGATATCCTTAATAATATATGAGATATCTTTCAGGAGATACATGATATATCATGTGGTGAATCTCTTATATATATATGATATGTGTGGCTCCTCTCTTAGTAGTTGTTGGAGGCAGTGCAGTTACGTTTTCAAGGAGTAATTTTAAGATCTGCAACTAGTAGAACTACTTTGATTTGATCAGCTTACATCTGTGGTGGTTTTTGATCTGATCCCTATTTTTTTCATCTGCGCTTTTGTTCAGACATCAATCTTATGCTTTCACGGTCAGATCTATTTGGGTTTCTTTAGCAGGCTGCTTTCTTCTTTTCAGGCTTCATTTAGACTGAATCTATACTCCAACTTTGATCTACTATTTTTCTAAGTATTACTTTTGAGATCCCTTTCATTTCTGGGGAGTATCTATCGTGCACTTGTCTATTTTAGTGGATCTCTCTTTTTGGACTAGGTCCCATGGTTTTTCCCTTTTTGGATTTTCCACGTAAAAATTTCCCGTGTCAATTTTATATTATGCACCTATTTTTGTTGTTACGCATCCGCTATTTGAGGGAAATGTTTTTCTGCTGCGCGTTCGTGTTTTTGTTGTTTGCACGTTCATTGCTTGCAATCTTTCCCAACATGTGGGAGGTTGGATGATTTCATAGGGATGTCACTTAGATCTATTGATGAGCATGTCAAAGCATGCCACGTGGAGGAGATTGAAAGTGGTTACCGAGTGGTGACCATGAGCGTGAAATTGCGAGGCACGCAGAATTTTTCTATTAAAAATGGGATGATCAATAGCCATCCATTTTCTATCACACTAGAGTTGAGAGAGGAGGAGAAGAGGACCGATCTCAGAGCCAAACCAGATCTAGAGCTGGATTTTGAGGAAGAGGTGATCTCTCGGGAGATGTTTATGTTTTACTTTCTTATTTCCCTCTGAATTTCTATTTTCACTGGTATAAGTAACTAAATAGCTTAGGGAATTTAAACTACAATGAACTAATTTAATTTTATCCATTTTCCTTTTGTTAAAATAATTTTTTAGTGAAATATTTAGTTCGGTGTTTTTTTTCATTTATGAGCGTCATTTAACACTGCTGAAGAACCGATGAGTGAAGGAAGTGAATCATTTCACCATTGATCATCAACCAAAGTATTGAAAATCAAAAAATGAAGATGAGTCTCTTCTCCATAATAAACATATTAATTATAAATTTAATATTGAGAAATATAAACTAAATAAAGTACAAAAAATTCTATGAAAGCTCACTGAAGAAACAGTTTAGTAAATCTCTACCCTTTTCTCAAGGCACTGAATAGTTATATTAATTTAATTTGAATCATAGAATATCATTTTTATCAGTTCAAAATAGTTTGAAGTCCCTAATTTCATCAATTTTCTTATATCTCTCTCTTTCTTTGTTTCATTTATCACTGTTTCATGAACCATTTCCACTGTTTTCACTTTCACATTGCATCTTAACCACTTTTTTTCATTTTTTTCATTTTGTTTTTGTTTGTTTTTGCTTTATTTTGGTCACTCAAACACAACCATTCACCTTCCTTGTGGAATAAACACCCCACTCATCATTATACTAATTATAGGAAGTGGGGTAATATAAATATTAAATTTTTGTGAACTTCAATGACATTCATGTCAATTGCCAATAATAGGTAGTCGAACAATGCTTCCATGTGTTACTCTTTTCCCATACATCTCATTACAAAGATTAATTGAGAAAAGACTATTCAATCTTTTAGTGAACTAACAATATATTCTTTTGATGATCAAATATCCTGCTAATATCTTTCTCCAGTGAACTGAGTCATGAACTTCTAGTAAACTAATATTAGATCCTTGAAGAGACTTCACAGACCTAACATCATGTACCCTAATGTCTAAAATCATCCCCTCAATCTAGTAGGATTAATTTGATCACTATTTTTGATGTTCTTCTTTATCCATGTAAATGGGTATATATATGTATATATATATATATATAAACATTTATATATAGATGTATATATGCTTTTTGTTTGTGTTTTCTTGTTTATTGTTGATTCTTTTTTATAATATAGGGATTTTATGTCCAACTTGACTTAATAAAATGTTTTTTTTATAACTTTTATTATTTTGAATGTATTGAATTAGGTTTATTTTGATTGATTGATGTATAGTTTATTACCTGTAATTATCTTAGTGAGTTACTTTGCTTATTTTAGGATTCTATAAGATGATACGGGGCTTAAATAAATTAAAAAGTTACTAAATAAGTTGTATAGTGAATTCTAAATATATTATTTCAATAAAAACCTAATTGGAAGAGGGTTTGAAGTTAATTTTATAGATTGGTGTTATTTTTTATAAATATATTTGAGGCATTTATTTTTTACGGGATCGTACAATAAATCATTTTTTGCTTATGGTTTATGATGTTTCATTAGTAAGTGAATTATTATTTTATTCATGTATTTTAAAATATGTTATAAAGAAAATCTTTATATGATTGAAATGGTTTTTTATAATTATTCAATGTTTACAAATGTTTTTATAAATGTGTGATTTTATTTTTCATGTGTATGTTTAAATTTCATGCTTTAAACAAACACTTTTTAAAAAAAATTCTTTTAAGTAAAAATAAGTTTTAAATTTTTTGATTAAATGGTTTTAAATATGAAACTTATTTTTTAAAGGAAGGGTTAAATACTGCCTATTGTTTGAGTTATATTATGAAATGATTTATAAAAGTATGTTAAAGTATTTTTTATAAATATGAGGTTTTGTTGGGATAATATGAATTAACTTATTATTTGATTTCTTGTTGGGTAATGTTTGTATTGTTTTTTTAAATAGGGAGTGGTTTTGATTATATTATGTTGATTTTAGATATATTTTTGGAAACCGTGAGGTTTTTATTATTTAAAAACATTTTTTTATCCTTTTTTGTATAATTCTATGTCTAGTTATGTATCTATTTGTTTTGAGATTGTTAAAATTGATGTTCCATGAGAATGTATACAATGACATGAAGTATTTGAAATACAAACCAAGAAAACTAATAGTAATTGGTGACCATAAATACCATGATACACTATAATGAAATCAAACTCTAAAGTTTTATAATGTATTAAAAAATTTAGGCTTTATATAGTTACACACTAATATGTTTACACACACATATACATAATTATATATTTACACACAAATATTTATTTTTTTATATATCTATGTATACATACATTATATGCGTAACTTCTATTTATTTATTATAAAATATGAATATTATAACCAAATAGTACGGATATGAATACAAAAATAGATATATGTTAATCATATGAAAAAAGAGTATGAGGATGGGGTTATAGAGTTCATCAAGTTTGCAACAGAGTGTGCATATGACCCATCTCAAATCATTTGTCTTTGTTTACATTGTCATTATTCAATATGAATTTTTCTAGAGAGGTTGGAAGAACACTTGATATATCATGGAATAGATCAATGTTATATATGTTGGAAAAAACATGGGGAAGAGTTGAATATAGCTAATGACCAAGATAACATTGCGGTTTATGGATTGTCTGATATGATTACAAGTGAAATGATGATGAAGATCATATAGAGGTAATGAAAATGACAGTTGAATATGATCTTTATAATTGTAAAAATTTGTTTGAGAAGTTAAAGAGTTTTGAAAATACACCATTATATGATGGTTTTACTAAATATACAACATTATCAACTGTACTGAATCTATATAATATGAAATATTGAAACTGATGAAGCAACACCATCTTAAAAGAACTACTTTTTCTCCTAAATAATATTATAACAAAATGTAACAAGCTTCCTTGACAAACATATGATGTTAAATAAATGCTATGTTCAATGGTTATGATCTCTAAAAGAATACACACATGTCCAAATGACTATTATTATTGTTCAATGTCCTTGAATCACTTAAAAAATTCTCTTAGTGTGGTACAGCTTGATACAAGAAATATGTATCAAGTCCTTTGAAAGTTATATGGCATTTTTTAGTAATTCCAAGGTTTAGACACATATATAAAAGTAAGGAGACTGCAAGGAAATCGACATGACACATAGATACAATAATTCCATATGGGAAACTTCAATACTCAATAGACTCTCCTTTATGGAAGAAAATTGATCATGGGTGTCCTAAATTTAGAAATGACCTGAGAAACCTCTATCTTATACTATCTATAGATGGAATAAATCTTTTTTTATGTGAAAAGTAACACCCACAGTATATGGTCGATTATATTGGTAAATTATAACTTGTCATTGTGGTTATATATGAAATGAAAATATATTATGTTGTCTCTAATTATACCAGGACAAAAACAATTGGGTAATGATATTAATGTTTATTTTACATCAATAATCAAAGATATAAAATTAATATGGGATTTAGGTGCAACACTATATGATGCTTATAAAATTAAAGATTTCACATTGAGATCCATGTTTTATGTGGTGATAAATGACTTTCCTAAGTATGAAAAATTTTCAGGATATTGTGTTAAAGGAATTTTAGGGTGTCCCATATGTAAAGAAGGTACACACTCAGTTTGGTTGAAACATTCCTCGAATACATTGTTTCAAGGAAATCATAAATTTTTACCATGAATACATAAATACCAATCCTAGATGGCATCATTTGATGAGAATTTAGAATAAGGTTCGATAGCATATCTATTTAATGTTGATGAATAATTTGGGAAATTAAAGGATGTTATCATCGTTTTTTGTAAACCCTTTTCAAAAAACCATTTGAAAATAGGTTGTAAAAAGTGAAAGTTTTTTAATTACCATTTTGGAATTATTTATACATTAGAAATTGTCTTGATACCATGCTCATGGATTAAAATGAATGTGATAATATCATTGGCACATTACTAAATCCACCCGTAAAAAACAAAATATGACATTAAAGCTAGGTTGTACATGATTTACATGGGAATATGGGAAGAGTGGGAACCTGTAAAGGGTGAAAGACCAAAATATATTCCTAAAACATCTTATAATCTTTACAAGAAAGTGTGATTTCAGATTTTAAACTTCCTTAATGATGTAAAGGTTTCAATGAGATATTCATAAAATATCAATAATATCATATCGATGATTGATTTGAAGTTAAAGGGCCTAAGATCACAAGACGATCATGTTTTGATGCATTATTTAATGCACCTAGATTTATGTTGAATTATTCCTAAAAATGTTTAACACACATTATCCAGACATTACTTTTTTTCAAATATATATACAGTAAATTTATAAACTCGATGAAGTTTCCAACTACAGAAAAGAAATTTTTTGTCATATTAAGTGGATTTTTTATGTTCTTCATATCACCATTCTTTGATATAATGGTTCACTTTATTGTTTAGTTGGTTAAAGAGATATGTATATGTGGTCCTATATATTATAGATAGATGTACCCCATTAAATGGTATATGAATACTTTTAAAGGGTATGTCAAAAATAAAAAATGGAAAGAATTTTTTATTATAGAGCAATATATTTTTAAGGAATCCAATGAATTTTACATCAACTACCCATTCAATGTGAGTAACAATGGTCTCCCAAAATCTCACCACAGTGAGCACCTTATGGGTGAAGGAATTTTTGGAAGAGATATTGTCACAATTGCCATTATAGAGAAGGTGTAGGGCCACATTTACATTTTACATAATAGTATAGAGTTTGTTTCGTATGTTTAAACCCACAAAGAAATTCTTAAATATTTGAATCCATTAAGGGATGAAAGTTGGATAAAAAATACTCAAAAATGAATAGTACATATGATGGTTTCAAGACCATGTTTTTATGGATTTGTCTATACATCCAAGTATAATTTCATAAAAAATTTGATGACTAGTGAGAGGACCAAGTGTAAATATATTATCTCATAGTGGTTATGTAATTAACAGTTATATATTATATATAAAGGAATAATATAAATGCAGTACAATACAAAATAGTGGAGTTACTCTTATGGCAGAAGTGATGCATGTATCTGGTACCAAAAACAAAAAACCAATTTATGTGAATATTTCATACTTTGAAATCATTGAACAAATATAGAAGTTAGATTATACATCATTTCAAGTGTCAATTTTTTTATACAAATGGTTTGATGACAGTAGTACTGTTAAAATCTATGAATTGGGATTTGTGAAAGTGAATTTTAGTAGAGGAGGATATAGGGACAAACCATTAATAATAAAGTCATAAGAAGTTCAAGTATTTTATATCATAGATCCTGAAAATAGAAATTGTTCAATTATTCTATTTTCCACTAAAATAATTGTGGGTTCAAATTAAAATTACATTAAGTATTATCCTTTTATTGGGACATTATAATCATTTTATGGTTTCCCCAATGCATAAATTATATTGTATGTCATAAGGGATGACAAAGAGGGGATTTATATACTCAATAGGGGTGAAATCCATTCGAAATTTAAAGAAAAAAGTGAGCTCAATGAACATGTTAAAAAAGGTTTATATAAAATGTGTTTCCTCATAATATTATGCATTCACTACTGTATTTATATAATCTTAATTAAACGTGTTACTAATTTTATAAATATTATATTCTCTACATGTCGATGTTACCAATCCAAAGGAATAATATATTGATAATGTTGAAACTTAAGAAATGTTATAAGGTAAACAATATATAGTTGAAAAAATCTAGGAGCATTGTAGTGCGGTAGTCTTAACAAAAATTATTAAGGTGGGAAGAAAAATTAAAAAAATCTACGTTGAATGGAATGCACACGACCAACCTATTAACCCTAATAAGTCTATTTTTATTAGTTACATTACAATCACTACTCAAATACATGTGTTGATTGACATAGATAAGTGAAAAAATGTTGTGTTTTCATTAAAGAAAATAATTTAGGAAGACATTAAGGTAACATTATGATATACTTTATTTATTTTATTGAAAAAAATAATAATGAAATGTTGATTTACTCTTCATTATCCCTTATAGAGTATATTTATAGTAGATGGTTATCATATGAAATTTATATTAATGGTAACTAGAAAGGCTCATAGATACGTTTAGACACTTCTTATAAAGCATAATTTGTGATGTGTAGGAATAAACCTTAAGTTAATCTGACACATGGTGTGACTGGTATGACTAAAAGTGCTTGTCCTCATTTAAAATTGACATTTTAGTTCAAAACACATGTGATATACTAAAAAACCTATCAAATGTGATCATCTTTTTTGATGTTTAAGGAAAATGATCAGTGATTTATTTTTTATGTGTAGGAATTAACCACACATAAATCTTACACATGGTGTGGATGGATTGACTAAAAGTGCATGTTTTTAGTTTAAAAGTGACATTTTAAGCCAAAATATGTGTCACTTGCTCAAATATTAGAAAGTTTGATCAGGTTGTCTTGATACATAGGAAAATGATCTATCATTGATTTTTGATTTATAATAATTAAACTCATTTCAATCTGACATGCGGTGTGGTCTGATTGACAAAATTTATTTTTTTAGCTTAAAAGTGACATTTAAGTTCAAAATTAATGTCATGTACTCAAAACCAATAAAAACCGCTTGGGTTATCTTGATACATTATAAAAATGATTCATGATTCATTTTTTATGTGTAATAATTAACTACATGTTAATTCAAGATACAATGTGGATGGTATAACTAAAAGTGCCTATTTTCATTTTTAAATTGATATTTTAATCCAAAACACATGTCACATACTGAAAACTGAGCAGGAATTCTTGAATAATTTTGATACTTTAGGAAAAAGTTATATCATTAATTTTTCTTGTGTAAGAATTAACCTCACATCAATCTAACACATGGACTAGATGGATTTACTAAAAGTGTATGCTTAGAATTTAAAAATGGAATTTTAGTTCAAAATGCGCATCACATACTCAAAACCAATAAAATTAACTCATATCATCTTGATACTGTATAAAAATAGTTTTTGATTTATTTATATTTTTTAATAATTAATCATTCTTCAATCTAATACTCGATGTGGCCAATATGACTAAAAGTGAATGCTTTCAATTTAAAAGTGACATTTTAAGCCAAAATGTGTATCACGTAATCAAAATTGGTAAAACATGCTCTGATTATCTTGATACTCAAGTACAATGATCCATGCTTTATTTATTATGTATAGTAATTAAACTCATTCTAATCTAATGCACGGTGTGACCAAATTGACTAAAAGTGTATGTTTTCAGTTTAAAAGTGAAATTTTAGTCTGAAACATGTTTCACATACTCAAAACTGAGAAAATATAATCTGATTGTATTTGTAACATCCCAGATCCAGGTGCCTCGAACCCAGTTGGTCACATGACCTCAAGTGCATTTCCCCAAATTCCAGAGGCTACTGACAAGAAGCGAGGGCCTAGGTCTGATAGTGGTGAAACTATGCCCTTATTTGTCAAAGTGTAGCACATTAGAGAAAATAAAAACATAGCAAAAGCGGAAGCAGTAAACAATACCAAGCTGAAATGGACAATATTATAGAAGTAAAAGATGACAAAATTCATATATATGATGATTCAATACGTCCCTAAGTCTAAGAAATCAACCAAAATAGGATACAATGCAATCTAAAACAATACAGTACAAGGTACAAGTACATCAAAGAAAAACAAAACAGTGCAGCCGGAACTCAGCAGCATCGCAAGCCTAAGCTCAGTCCCATGCTCTCCTACTCCTCTACAACAATCAAGTACCTGTATAGAGACTCTTTCCCTTATCAACACCTATAGAAATATAATCTGCTTGGGCCCAAGACATGACCCAAAAAGGGTGTGAGAAATAAATCCCATTAGGCAACCACCAAATGCCCGTGCCCAACTGTCAGTGAAATTGTGCAACAGTAGTGTGCAGTAGTGAAAAGCAATAGGCTAGGAAGTACTCAAAAGTAGCTACTCCTACCAGTTCCATTACCATTTAATTATTATTTATCAATTCAAAATAATTGAATTATAAGTTTTCGAGACTCAGCCTCAACCTACAATCTCTTATACAGTGCCGCAGCAAAAACCAAAATAGGCTATCTAACAAGTAGAAGGCAAAGCAATACCAAGAATGTGCTTTATCTTGGTAGGTATAACATGAGAAATCACCACAGTGAATATTCAAAGTAAACCGTGTCCTCAGACATGAAAATCCTTACCCTCAGGTAATCAGAATCAAAACCCTTAGGTGATTGACCTCAGGCATAATGAATATTTCCCTCAGGTGTACGAGATATTATCTTCATGCACAGAAGCTACTGACCACAGGCATAAGAAAAGTTGCCCTCAGGCTAAGTGAAACACTACCCTCAGGCTAAGAAAAACACTTCCCTCAGGCTAACAAGTAACTAGGTCGAGCCCAACACATAAACAAGCAATTTATATACATTTTCTTTGAAGAAAACTCAAATCATGTTATAATCACAACATACCCATGGGTATCCTGTACAAATGGCTAAACAAGGGAAATACACCCAAAAGGTGGCCCTGGATCAAGGCAGAGATCCCAAACAATAGTTTATACATAATCAAAATATTACCTATGAAATTATAGGTATTTAATCATTCAATGCCTCAGCCATATGACACCCCAAATATGGGCGTGTAGCACTACGGTACACAAAACAACTCGACAGTTAGAAATAAACACCAGACCACCTACCTCGATCTCCTCTGATCGATATACGTGAACGACGCCTCCCAAATCAACTGAGAATGACATAGATCTGGGATAAAAAATTACGCATTAAAACCCAAATAACTTCCACTAGGGAAATAATTGGAAGGAGAGGTTTAAGAAGAGATAATAACTCACTCGTGCGGTTCAAACCAGATCAACGATGAAGGAATCAGAATCCTGGTGTGCGGTCAGGAGATCTTCCAAGATCCAGACTTCTCTCCCACAGATCTTGGGCATTCTAAGAGTCCTCTATCGATAGAGGAGGCTACTGCCTATTTTAAGCAAAAAAACATAACTACATGGCGTGTACTCTCAAGTACACGGCGTGTAATTTCAATTTTTTTTAACTATTCCTCTGGTAGCCACTTTCCACTACCTCACTGTTCATCTATCGAATTGATTACATGACCTGTATTTCTGAGTACATGGTGGGTACTACCATTCTGCTGGCGGCTACTCCCACCGCCTTACTGTTTACCTACCTACTAATTGCACGGAGTGCATATACTAAGTACACAGTGTGTAGTCAGTTTATACACCCTTCATCGCTGACAGGCCTACACGCCCTATATACTCATCCCACACGTCCAAAGTACACGACGTTTGAAAAATTACACAGCTTGTACCCACAAATTTTGGGATTTTCCCCCATTTTTGTTATTTTCTCAAAATGTTAAAGGAAAAGGAAAAGAATAAACCCATACCTCAAGAATAATAACCGGGTTCTTACAAACTTTCCCCCTTAAATAAATTCATCCCAGAATTTCCCTTCCAAGGATGATGAAGATAAAGCTAAGAACAACTCTGGCCATTGAGCACGTACGTTGGTCTCCTGCTCCGAGGTTTAGTCCCGCACTCGGGCATGCTACCATAGTACTCGTACAAGAGGAACTGACCGGACTCAGATAACCTTTGTTCTCTTATCAGCAATATGAATCGGATGATCCTCAAAGGATGCATCAACCTGAAGTTCAACCTCCTCGAGCTGAAAAATGTGAGATGAGTCTGAGTGATAACGGCACAGCTGTGATACATGGAGGATGTCATGCATGGCCCGATACCTCTGTGGTAACTGAAATTGATAGGAAACTGGCCTGACTCTCTCCAGAATATCAAATGGCCCTACATACCTCGGTCAAAGTTTACCATGTCTCCTGATCCTCCTCTGTCCCAACCTCAGTGAAACACATAAGAAAACCTGATCCATGACCACAAACTCCAAGGGTTGTCTGTGGTGATCAGCATAAGATTTCTGGCGAGACTGTGCAGTATCCATCCACTTCTGAATCAACTGGACATGCTCTGAAGTCTCCTGTATGAGACATGGTCCCAGTAAATCTGCCTCATCTGCCTCCAACCAGCACAGGGGTGATCGGCATGGCCTACAATATAAATCCTCATAAGGTTTCATCTCAATAGTTTCCTAAAAACTATTATTGTAGGAAAACTCGACCAGGGGTATGTGCTTCTCCCAAGATCCCCCAAAGTCCAGGACGCATGCCCATAGCATGTCCTCTATCACCTATATCGTATGCTCTGACTTTCCATCGGTCTAAGGGTGGTAAGCTGTGCTCAAAAGCACCTGTGTACCCAGTGCCCTCTGAAAACACTTCCAGAAACGAGATGTAAAATGGGAATCCAAATCTGAAACGATAGAAAAAAGGACCCCATAAAGACGTACTATCTCTCGGATATACAACTTCCTGATCTCGTCAACATCAAAGGTCTCCTTGACCGTAAAAAAGTTAGCTACCTTTGTAAGTCTGTACACAACAACCCATATGGAATCACTACCTCGAGGTGACCTCAGCAACCCGGTCACGAAGTCCATTGCGACATCATCCCATTTTCACTCCAGAATGGATAACTGTTGTAACAGTCCGGCTGGCCTCTGATGCTCCACCTTCACCTGTTGACAGGTGGAACATCTCATAACAAAACCAGCTACCTCTTGTTTCATACCTGGCCACCAATACTGACGTCTCAAGTCACGGTACATTTTGGTAACTCCGGGATGCACTGCCCAAGATAAAGCATAAAAATCCTCATCAACTCATTATGTATATCCCCTATAACCCACACTCATCCATGGATACACATTACCTCATCATCGTCTATCATCCAACCGGGAGGAGGGTCCTCACTTGCCACTGATTCTCATAGAACTAGGCCTTCTGAATTTGATAATTGTCTCATCCTCACTCTATCTAGGAGGGTAGAAGTCACAGCTAAGGATGAAACATAGGCTTGCCCCTGACTATCGTGCACCTCCAAATGCATCTCAGAGAACAAAGCTATAAGCTACCACTCACCACTATCCTACTACAATGCATGTATTTGAGTCCTCCTACTCAGTGCGTCGGCTACTGCATTACCCTTACCATGTGTATAGGCAAGTTCAAAGTCAAAGGACTGAAGGTATTCAACCCACCTTCACTGTCTCAAACTCAGGTCACACTGGGTAAAGATGTATTTAAGAATTTTTTGGTCCGTAAACACCACAAAATGTTCTCCCAATAGATAATGTCTCCAATAGCGTAACACATGACACTACAACACAAATAGGGTTTAGCGGCGGTTTTGTGGCGGCGGTTCACAAAACCGCCGCTAAACGTTTTCTGTGAAAGGTTTAACGACGGTTTTTCTTAAACCGCCACAAAACCCATTTTTTTTAAAAAAACCGCGACCCTTTCCCCCACCCCTATCGCGTTTACCCCACAAACCCTCACCCCTCTTCCCCGATCCCCCCCCCGGCCCCAGCGACACCCGCGCCCTCCGGCGACCCCCGCACCCCCCGAGCCCCCCGCGCCCCCCGCGCCCTCCGGCGAACCCCGCACCCCCCTCGACCCCCGGCGACCCTCGCGCCCCCCACACCCCCCGCGCCCTCCGACGACCCCCGCACCCCCCGGCGCCCCCCGCGACCCCCTTCGATTTTGGTAAATTTTAGTTATTTCTTGGTTCTTTGATTCGAATCATGACTTTGTTACACAATGTGAATCTACTGCAGGGTAGATACAATGGGTTTGGTTTAGAGCTTGAAGAATTATAAGTCATAAAACATTTTAAAGTTTTTAAGGGTTGATTAGGATTAATTCAAACTAAGGATACTTTTTTGGGTATTTTTATAAATCGTGGAATTCAAACCATGAAAGGGGTTCATGACATGAATTATTTAGAACCAATGGTTTTTATCATGATTTACATATTACTCTTCTTCCATTCAATGTGAAGACCTCCCTCATAAATCCTAGAAAGATTTTAGATAATATTGGGTATCTTCCTCTACCAGATTTCTTTGCTTAGGGAATTTGATCACTAGTGTGGTGGGTTGTCTTCCTTTGGGTACGTGTAATATCATTCACTCTCTTTATCATTTATGTTCTTGGTTTGGTAGTGTTGTGTGATATGGTTTCGATGGTTTCATAAATAATATGTGTTATCAATCAATCCATTGTGGTTTTCCCTCATTCCTTTTCTATTTGAGGAATATCTGCTTGTTTCCAATTTATGTTGTCGAAGGATCTTAGGTTCCTTATATTTATAAGGTAGGTGTATCTATACAAGTGGTTCTAATTTAAAATTTCCTTATATTATTATTAATTTCTTTGGCTTGTTTCATGAAATTGATGGATTTAAATGGATTTTATGGAAAATATATATGTTTTTAAAGAGGTATTTCTTCAAAAATGGTTTTTCTCACGAAAAGTGGTTGACTAAATTCTTTAAAGGGTGGATTTGTTTTTAAAATGGGTTTTCAAGCTTGAAGTCGAAAGGATTTATTATTAAAATTGTTTTATTATATGTGATCATGGTTTCTAAAAATATTTTGAAAAACTTGGAAGATTATGTGTCCTTGGATGCATTGGAAATATACTTCTCACTCTTTTTTTATGTAATTACACAAGAGGTTTTATGACACTTTTTTGTGTGTAATTCCACTAGAGGTTATATTAGTTGAATCCACCTTAATCTTGGATTGTGGATTCTCTTTCATGTCTAGAACGTAAACCCGTAGTTTGGATCCCAAATGGTGGGTTTTTTCATTGATGATTTGTTTATCACATGATGGTATTTTCATGGTTACTTGCTCACACAGTTATGTTATAGTGTATCTATGGTTGGGTTTTTCTATGACTACCCGATTTCTTTTATTCTTAACATATTCCTAGATTTTTTGTATATGGTTTTTTTATGAAAATCGAAGGATTATTTTAAAAAATTGTTTTATTTTATGAAAAATATATGCAAACTGGATTTATTTTTGTATATGGTTGTTCTATGATTTAGGAATTTTCTCATGACTAAAGGGGTTTTCATCTTGTATTTGTTAGACGATTCGTACTAGAAGAGGTCTTATGAATCTAAGTGATGGATTTGTGAGACGGGTTTAATAGGAGAATCCCTTAGTGGTATGTTCTTTAGTGGAAGTTATAATATGCACTATTCATACTTTGGTTATGAAGGTATTAAAAACCCAAGAGGAGTAGTGGATCATGACTCATAATTTACTAACAAGAATCCACCTATCTTTCATGGTGATAATGGAATCTAGAAATATGAGGAGAGGATTGAGTAGATTGGTAGGAGATTTAAAATTCTAAAGATTCCCAAAGAATCTAAGGGGTGGGGGTCAACATATATTCTTGATGGATTGGGAAGGAAGTGGTGAGACTCAGTTGTGCATGCTATATTTCAGGAGGATCTTACGTGGAAATCCTTCAAGAAAATATATAAACTATAGTTTTATCCTAAAACGTTACATGTGGAAAAGAACTGATACTTTCTAACATTATAAAAATTGGAATGTATTGTTATAGTGTATTCCACTAACTTTTCTAGGTTTGTGCATTTCAAAGTGGATATTATTACCAATGTTTACATGAAATCCCTAAGGTTTGAGATTGTGCCAAGTGTCTCCTAAGAAACATGAGTGTGACATGGATTTATATTTATAGTGACACTTAATTTTGATATACCTGCACACTATTGTTTGTTTTATATTCGTGTACTAGATTATGCATTAGAAACCATTAGTGGTGGCCTAATTAATTTACCTCACACCATATTCAGTACATGGATTGGTACCCAAATAGTCTTCTTTGTCATAGGAAATATGACTTTGATATGGTTGGTTGTGTATGAAACCATTGAGAAACATCATTACTCTTGGAGGACATCTAAGGTCAAGCCTAAACAATCACATAATGTCTCAGGTTTAAAATGCATTATGATCAGTTTCGATCACACATCAATGGGGTGTTGTTTGAGGCAACATAAATGTGTGATCGATAGTGTTATAAACACCGAATGGTATCCCATTTCTAGATATGGAAAATAAAATAAAACATTTAATTGAGATGACCAAGCATGTGAGTACATGAGATGTTCAGGAAAGTTGTAGTATTTTTTGTGAGGGTGTGGAAGTAATCTGAGTGGACCAATGTATCTCATTAATGTAGTGGGGATAGAAATTGTTTGAGGCAACATAAATGTGTGATTGATAGTGTTATGATAATTGTGTATCCCGATATTCTTACTGCTCCTCAATGAGGTGTTCACGCTGTCTCCTAAGGACCAGACTTGTTTGGTTTGTCTGGGCATGCTAAGTAAGTGGTAAATATGATCAATGAATCATCTTTATTATATTATGAATACTTTATGATCAATTGGTCATCTTTATTATATTATGATTCTGCAATCTTACACTATCGTATATTTTGTGTAGGCACATTGTGATATACATGGATAAAATCTGGATCACACTACCGAGGAACACACCTCAGTATGTTAAGGGTTTGAATGAGTTTTTAGATTTTTCGATTTCTAATCGATCCGTTGAAGGGAGAATAATATGTCCATAACCTAAATGTAAATTTAGAACATGGTTGAAGAGAGATGAAGTTTATGAACATTTAATACTGAAGCAATTCCCTGGTCAATATTTGTGTTGGAATTGGCATGGAGAATCAAACAATACAGAAAGATTGAGCACTGATGTTAATCCAC
Organism: Viscum album; assembly: GCA_963277665.1. NCBI lineage: Eukaryota > Viridiplantae > Streptophyta > Magnoliopsida > Santalales > Viscaceae > Viscum > Viscum album. The sequence continues at coordinate 1,103,494,120 of OY728157.1, forward strand.
AGAATGAGGTCCCAAGTTCGTCGACAATGGAAAATGAAATGAAAAACCTCATAAATGATGCATTCGGCACTGCAAGACACCACTTTCAGCATAAAAACATATCAAAACAACCAGAAGAGGGTGCTACAAATTGCAACGTGACAAGTGATGTTTTTGAGACTGTAACACAAGTAGATCAAGATTGGAACATATCATTGGATCCTCCTCTTGATTCTGTAGAGCCAAATGTAACGGAAAACTTCACTGATAAAAATGCGTTTCATGATTTAGTTGACGATGGAAATCAAGAGTTGTATAGTGGGTGTTTGAAATATTCAAAGCTTTCATTTCTGCTGAAGTTTTACCATATCAAATGTCTATGTGGAATTACAAATAAGGCAATGTCCATGATATTGGAATTGATTCGTGATGCATTTCCTGAAGCAAAAATCCCAGAATCTTTTTATGATATGAAAAAAGTTGTTAACAAGCTTGGTCTGAATTATATAAAAATACATGCGTGTCCCAATGATTGTATGCTTTATTGGGGAGAGGATTCAAGTAGACAGAATTGCAAGAAATGTTCTTCTTCTAGATGGCAGTCAAAGGGTGATGTTGGAAGTCTGACTGAACATAATTTTATGAAGAAGAAGAAAATGAACTCACCTGCAAAGGTTTTGCGTTACTTTCCTTTGAAGCCACGATTGCAAAGATTATTCATGTCATCAAAAACCGCCGAACACATGAAGTGGCATTCTGTAGATAATAACAATGATGGGTTAATGAGACATCCACAAGATTCCCAATCATGGAAGACATTTGATTCATTACATCCAGATTTCTCAACTGATCCTAGGAATGTTCGATTGGGATTGGCTGCCGATGGATTCAACCCATTTGGGACTTTGAGTACAAGTTATAGCATTTGGCCAGTTGTTTTGATCCCTTATAATCTGCCTCCGTGGATGTGTATGCAACAATCATCTTTTATCATTTCAATGATTATTCCTGGAAAACAAATGCCTGGAAATGATATTGATGTATACTTGCAGCCTTTGATTGAAGAATTGTAGGAGTTATGGAGTAACGGTGTTGAGACATTTGATGTTTGTTCTAAAACAATGTTCAAAATGCATGCTATTTTACTGTGGACCATTAGTGACTTCCCTGGGCTTGGTAATTTATCTGGTTGGAACACTTATACGGGTTTGGCTTATCCCGTTTGTAACTTTGATTTTGAGCCCAAAAGGCTACCTCACAGTAGAAAATGGTGCTTCTTATGCCATCGAAGATTTCTCGATGCATCTCATAGATTTCGGCTGAACAAATCAAAATTTAATGGTTTCATTGATCGTAGACCACCTCCAAAGTTGTTAACCAATTCTGAAATATTGACACAGCTTGAAAATGTTGAAACAGAATTTGGGAAGGTTCATCATTTGAATGATAGCAGAAAACGGGTCCGAAGTGCATCGTCAAGTGAAATCAGAACGCAACAATGGAAGAAAAAAAGTATATTCTTTAAACTTTCATATTGGGAATTTAATTTTTTGCGCCACAATCTTGATGTGATTCATATTGAGAAGAATGTCTGTGATAATTTGATTTTCACATTACTTAATGAGCATGGAAAGTTTAAGGATCATCTTAATGCTCGCAAAGACTTACAAGTAATGAACATAAAACGTGATCTCTGGCCAGATGAGAATGAAAAGTACGCTCCGGCCATTTTCGCAATGAAAAATAAGGATAAAGATACGTTCCTTAGAATTTTAAAGAATGTGAAGGTATCTGATGGGTATTCGAGTAACATCTCGAGGTGTGTGGACTTGAATAATCATAAGTTACATGGATTGAAAAGTCACGATTCACATATTTTGTTACAGCAGTTACTACCATTGGCATTGCGTACATTATTACCTGAAAAAGTTACTGTTGTTGTACTCCAATTCTGCACATTTTTTAGGCAATTATGTGAGAAAGTTGTACATCCATTTCAGCTTGACAACCTCCAGGAGAGGTTTTTATTGACTCTTTGTGCAATGGAGATGATCTTTCCTCCATCGTTTTTTACTATCATGATGCATTTAACTGTGCATTTGGTTGAAGAATCTAAATTAGGAGGCCCCGTTCATTATCGATGGATGTATCCAATTGAGAGGTATTTTATTTATATGTTTTCCAGTTAATTAAACAATTTTTGACATTTAAATAAATGCATAATATTATTATTTTATTTCACAGATTTCTTGGGCATTTGAAATCATACGTGAGATATAAAGCTCAACCAGAAGGCTCTATTGCTGAAGGCTATTTGGCCGAGGAATGTCTTACCTTTTGTTCCAGGTATTTAGATGATATTAAGACAAGATTTAATCGAGTTGGATGTGTTGACGACACATCAACTCAATCTCAAATGCATCAGAAATCAAAAATATTTCCTGCTATTGGCCGATCAGTTGGGAGGACCTCAAATGTGACACTGACAGAATTGGAATTATTACAAGCACATAGATATGTGCTATTGAATAGTGAAATTACAAATCCGTTTATTGAAGAGTTGAGGATACAGACAAAGAGACGAATGAGAGGCCGAACACGAAATGAGAAAGATATAATGAAAGCTGTGAATAAAGCGCTTGTAGAATGGTTTGCACGACGTGTAAGTTCATAAATATTGCAATAAATAAGAATATTAGTTTGACACATACAATTTGTAAATCTATTAAATTATATTTCTTTTTTCATATCATGAATACTGATACTCGATCAGACTTGTAAGAAGATTTGAATTTTCTTGCTAGAGGTCCTATAAACACTACTGGAAATCTGACCTTTCCCAACGCTTCTATACCAACGGTTCATAAAAACCGTTGGTATAGGTTCCCTTTCCCAATGGTTTGGCCAAACCGTTGGGAAATCCCACTTTGATGCCACCTTTCCCAACGGTTTGGGCAAACCGTTGGGAAAGCCCACATTTTGGGGACCTTTCCCAACGGTTTTGGCCAAACCGTTGGGAAAACCCACATTGTGGGGACCTTTCCCAACGGTTCTGGCCAAACCGTTGGGAAAACCCACATTGTGGGGACCTTTCCCAACGGTTTTGGCAAACCGTTGGGAAAGGTATACCCTTTCCCAACGGTTTTGGACAAACCGTTGGGAAAGGTCCAATTTGTGGACATCTTTCCCAACGGTTTGGCCAAAACCGTTGGGAAAGGGTATACCTTTCCCAAGGGTATACCTTCACCCAGAATCAAATCCAGGCTCAAAATCTATTCCAACGGTTGTCAAAACCGTTGGTATAGGTCTATACCAACGGTTTTGACAACCGTTGGTATAGATCCTTTGATTTTTTATCATTTCTTCTTACCCAGAACATTATATAAATCAAAATTTAATATAATTATGAGAATACATATATATATTTATGTAATTATATACACAAAAGTCGTGTTAGGTTAGTGGTTAAGTCATTCAATAATAAACTAGGGGTGCTGGGATCAAATCCCAGCGTATGTTTTTTTTTGAAATACATATACCAACGGTTCCACAACCGTTGGTAAAGATTTTCATATTAATTATACCAACGGTTTCCAAAACCGTTGGGATAGGTCTATACCAACGGTTTAGGGAAAACCGTTGGTATAGACCTATCCCAACGGCTTACTTGGCTACGGTTCTCCAAACCGTTGGTATAGGATATACCAACGGTTTGGAGGCATATACCAACAGTTCCAAACCGTTGGTATATGTTAGTTTTCCAGTAGTGAAAGAAAGTTAGAAAGTTCGACGCTTATAATGTGAATGGCTTTAGATTTCGTACAGTTGATCGAGAAGTGGGTTAGAAAACACAAAATAGTGGTATATTTACATTTTTTTGAAGTGGGATACTATGGAAAGCTGCATGATATTATTTAATTAAACTACCATAGACATTTTTCTGTTGTTTTATTCAAATGAAAATGGGTCGATATTATCAGAGGTGTTAAAAGAGATTCATTGCAATTTACTTCTGTGAACTTCTCTCGCTTAATGGATGTTGGTAATCGTGAAATGCATGATCCGTATATCTTAGCATCGCAAGCAAAAATGGTATATTATGTGAATGATGTTGTGGATTAATGGTGGAGTGTAGTTACTCACGTAATACAAAAAGATTTGAATGATATGGGTGATGAAGTGGAAGATTTGACCTCTGAAGTTGAAATGTCATCAACAACAGGAAGCAGAATTATTTTTCCATCAAGATATTGAAAATATTAGTCTTGCAAGGATGAATGAAGTGGATGAAGCAATGGAGTAGGAAACTGACATTATTGAAGGGGAAAATGATTGTATTTACAATTATTCATTCATGCAGCAACCACTTGTTTCATTTCTGCACTCATTCATTATCATTGTTATATATATTTGGTTTGTTAGTACTGGGCATATATTATCATTTTTAATTTTTTTTCTGAATAGTTTTTTTGAAATATATATTCTGAACTTAATTTTATTTGATTAAATGACAGGAATGCCAAGGAGGAAGTGGTATACTATTTCTTCTAGTCCTGCGACGGATGCCGATCCATCTGGGTCACTCCCCACGACATCTGAGGCACTAGCTGCCTACACCCCCACACAATATCCCCCTGCACCATCTCTCACACCATCAGAGAGCCTCCCATTAGAGGTTGAGTCATCGACTCCCCCTACAGGTGCCTCATCAGTTGGGCGGCGACAGACCCCTTCCAGTTCATCCCGGACACACTGGAGGGTCACAGTCATAGGTATAAATTTTAATTAAATAAATTTATTGAATTTTGTTTATACTAATTCTTTTCTCATTGAAGATGACAAAAATAAAACCGTGGAGAAACACTTAAAAAGCTCAGATGTTTGGAACTTGAATGGAGAAAAGATAGTCGTGCCATTTGATTCTTATGGGGTCCCTACGGATGATGCCGCGGGGTTACTTGGCCAGATTATAGGTCAGTTGGCAGCAGAGCCCATTTCCCTTCCCATTTCATATGATGATTGAAGACATATGCCTCCAAACTGGAAAAATGAAGTTTTCGATTCTCAAATAAAGGTAATTTTATTACATTATGGTTTAATTGAATGTCATGTTACTAATATGTTCAAAATGAATTTTTGTATACAGATGTTCTTCCACTTCACATTTGCTGATGTGATAGCACGGAAGTGGACTTTGAAAAATCTCGATAAAAAATGGAAAGATTTAAAATGGAGATTGTGGTGTGATGTCAACGATACTTCGTTGACCTTGGAACAAATGTATTACAAGCTACCCAGTGGGGTACCGAAAGAGCAGTGGAAAGTTTTTGTTGACAGACATCGTGATGAGAAGCGGATGGTATTGAAATATATATTATTATATTATCCTCATTTTACATTAATACATGTATATGAATAGGATATGACATTGGATACATTACTGTTAAATTTCATTTTATTTATTTCAGGATCTTTCACGACAGAATGCATCAAACAGGGCGAAGCAAGTCATCCCTCACACGGCGGGCTCAAAAAGATTTTCTAGAAGCCGAATGTCATTGGTAATATTTTAAATAGTTTAAATATTTATAATAAAATATTATCTATTTAATATATTGAATTTTTTATTCATCTTTTCTTAATGCAGTCAGAGAATTTAGGGCACGAAGCCTCCTGGACTGAACTGTGGTTGGATGTTCACAGAAAAGAAGATGGCTCTTTTGTTAATGAGCCCACCAAAGAAGTTGGGGTATGAAGTCAAATTTTTAACTTATTATCAGTTTTTACTGTGTTAATATGTATTGATATTTGATTTATAGGTAAAAATTAAAGAACTATGGGATGCCAGTCCTGGGAAGTCCTACTCAGTCTCCCAGGATGACCCGATTGCTCAAGTCCTTGGGAAGGAGCATCCTGGTAGAGTGCACGGGATGGGTTTGGGACCCGTACTATCTGAGGTCTTTAGCAGGCCATCAGGGATTCCAGCCGCATCTACTCCTGGTTATGGTTAGCCCATACCTAAAGATGCTCAGAGGGAGATTTCTTCTCTACGAACCACAGTTCAAGACCAAGGGGGTCAGATAGCCACTATGCAGAAAGCGTTGACTGATTTATCTCAGCAGATGAGCAGATATGCCCCCAGTGGTAATGCACCGAGTGGTGGTGAGCAGGTAAATCACAAAAAATCACAACCATTTAGTTTGAAAACTTTTATTGGTTTTAAGTTTAATTATAAATATGCAACAATATTTAATTTTCAATATAATTTTCTTACAGGTGGCAGCAGGAGATGGAGGTGGAGAGGGTGACAATGCATCATCAGACCATGAGTAGTATTGTTGATGTGTTGAACAAATATGGGAAAGGTTGGTTTGTATATATAACATGTGTGGTGTATGGAACCTTTAAAAAACCATTGGTCTTGGAGGAGCTTCAGTGGCTAACCTTGAATGATCACAATAACCTCAAGTGGTAAAGAGAATGATGTGTTTGTTTCCTTGGTTAGATGATCTATGGTAATAGTCTCTTTGATGTTTCTGTTGTAAATTCAGCATTGGGAATTTGACTCATTAGAGTGTTGCATTTCCAAACAGGGGGTGAGAGGCTGGTCATTTGACCGGTGACATGAATCTCTATAGCTCTCAAAATCCTATCTCTTGTGCGTTTTTTTTGCAAGACAACTTTGCATGACCTCATCACAAGAACCATACAAGAGACCTAATCATGTGATCATGTCACTTGACCTCTTTGTGTGATCACCTTGTCTAAATATCTCACTTAATCAATCCATGAACTAATCAATGGTAATTTATTAGAACTTTGATGCACACCCTTGTCTAAATATCTCACTTAATTCCGGACATGATATTCAAATTCATTATGTGTAATAATAAATGGCTGAGGATACATGAAATTCATGGGAATTTTGAAATATGGGAATTCATGTCATGAATTAGATACACAATGTGAATTATCCGAGTTCAATATTTTAAATGAGGTTTTATTAGATTTTTTCTCTAGTATTTAATACATAATACCTAACTATCATTCTGAGTGAACACTAGGTGTCTTGAGGAAAAAATATATCCCACTTCATCCTTTATTTGATTCATGGGATATGGTGGATTCCTCTTGGCGATCCATGGCGTGTTATCCTATTTTTATATTTCTTTCATTATGTACCTATTTTGGAGATCCAATATAGAGGTGGTATTTTTCTTTGGTGCGTGAATGTGAATGCATTTCTACAACCCCTTGTTTAGGTGTAGTTTCATGCATGGTTTCCATGTGTGGTTGTGGTTTTTGAGTTTATTTTTCTTCATCCTACAGTGAAGAGTTAGAAGTGACTGCTTCCATGTGGTAGAGGATACCCATTCTCAATCTTCTATATTATATGTGTGGTATAATCAAGTTCTTTCTCTCTTTAAAGTAAATATTAAGGGTTTTTTAATAATAAAATAATTTATGAAAAATATAAATTTATGATAATGGGTAATTTTCTCATGCCTTACTGCATTATTATATGTTTTTGAGATATCTATGCATGATTACATCCAATTCCAAATATAAGTACTATTGGGACCCTGTTTGTAATATAGTTGTAATGTTTTGAGGACACTTTCAATGTTGTAATGTAATTTCTCCCTGAATAAAAATAAAAGGAATATATTTTTGGATAGTAATTGGTGTCCCATTGATGTATTTTTTTGTGTGGGGATAACCACGATTAGTAAAAATGATATGTGATAATTCCCATGAATATTCATTGAAGTCGTTATCTGTGATGTTGTGGATAAATCATCTTATTGTGTTTCACTATATGGTTTAGGAAGTTGTATGGTGATGTTATTGACCAGATTGGTTGTGTAGTACAAGGGGATGTGATTCTTTGGTCGATTTTCATGTATATGATTTTGGTAGTAGTGAAATGTGCTATGAAGAGGTTGTGGTACATGGTTATGGGGTCATGGATGTGGTGTAGTGGTTGTAGAATAATGTTTTTGTAGCAGATTCATTGATTTGGTATGTGGTGATAGAGTTTCATGATGGTTTTAAGGAGTATTTGATTTTGTGATATGGGTTGGGCAATGTGGTGTGGAAACAATGGTGGATGTGTGGTGTTGTGGTGATAGTTTTGTGAGTTGAATTAGTTGTAGCATGGATTGGATATGTCAGTTTCTCGGTTATCCATGAGATGAACTATGTTGATAATGTAAATGATTTAGGTTAGTAAATAAAAAATATTTATTGGAAATAGATATGTTATAAATTAATCAAATGAAAATGTAAAGTGTTATGTGAATTGTAATGGATAAAAAATAAAGGTGGTGAAACATGTATGTGGAAAGTGGAATGTTGTGTTGATAATGTTGTTATTGTCTTGGGTGATTCAAATAGTGATTTAATTGGTTGTGATTATTGATTTGTGTTATGGTGTGGTGATCTAATAAGCTCAAGTTTAGTTTATGTGGACACATAGGTTTGGTATCGTGGGATATCTATATACCATGAATGTTTCTATTATTTTATACACCAAGCATAATTTATATAAAATTACCACTACTAAAAGGTTTAGAGTTTTAGGTATTTTCACCAATAAATATGATGGTGGCGAAATTTAGGCATGGGTTCACACACATCCTCTCACTTCATTCAGAATTAGTGACACATGTTGGTGTTGGAGAATTCATAGAAACGATGTCATGTCCATGGTGCCTTCCGGTGGGAATTGATCTATTAGACCCAATTTCTATGAGTGATAAGTTATGTGTTTCTATGTGATATATTGTGGGGTAATTGATGGTAGGAGGAGGGGACAATGATTATGTCCATCACATTCATGATACCTTAAGACTCATGTTCTAGTTTGGATGCCATTTGACAGAATATGTGTCCGTGGGTGGGAAGAGATGTTAGGTGGTAGTGTATTTGTCTACAAGTATGATTTATTGTGAAGTGATGGACTATGTGTCTACTGGTGGTATGTGATGTGATGTGATGGCCTAGGTGACTGCTGTTGGGATGTGGTGTGATGTGATAACCCATTTGTATACGGGAAGGATTTGATGTGATGTGATGTGGTTTTTTTGGATGGGATGAGAGCATTCCTAATTAGATATAAGGTTGTGAGAGTGGAAAAGTAACGTTTAATCTATAGTGGGGTTACATTAATTTTTTGTTGAACACAGTTCTATATGATAATATTGGATCAATTATTTGATGAGTAATCCATGGTGTACAAAGGATTATTTAGATGAAATGTATGGGGTTATATGGTTTATTCTATTTGATAGCCATCACATTAACACACCATTTTCACCTAAAATTGAAGACTTCATTAAGACCTAGATGATTATATCTTTTTTTTCTCGCACTACATATATATTATAGTTTTCAGGATACAATAATAACTTTGGAGACTAAACTGGACATTACCAATTCAAATAGTATTCATGTTACTTAACTGGATTTCAATTATCATTTGGAACATTGGGATACTTTTATGGAATCAAATATTTTCAATTTTGATCATCTGTAAACTATAAGTATAAATCCATGTGACCCCCAATCTCTTGTTTCATTTGATGTTATCTTGTGTTTCATTCTAAATCCATAATTTTAGGTATTTTGTATGCTTTAGGTATTCTTATTGAATTGGATCAACTTTTTCATCAATATTAAATGAAAGGGTGTTTATGAATATTGCGTAGGTGGTGCATAAATTTTGTCCTTATTATATGTATGTTGTATGTGTTGTTTGGTTTGTTTTCCAGGGTAGTGGTGGAGTATAAACAGAAATGTATTTTTTTTCCGGGTCAGCATTTTGCGGCGGTTTTAACCGCCGCTACTATTTTACCACTTATACATTTAGCGGCGGTTTAAACAGCCGCTAAATGTATTCTAAAGACTGTTTAGCAGCGGTTAGAACTGCCACAAAATCACGTCGGAAATTGCAGCGGTTTTAACTACCGCTAAGAAGGCGACTGGCACGCCTAAGTTTCACGGAGATTATAGCCGACGCTAATTAAATAGCCCTTAAAACCGCCGCTAAATTTACCAAAAACCGTTGTGAAATGAGGTACTACGACGCTTTTGTTTGACCGTCGCGAAATGCATAAAATTGCCGCTAATATATTGTCGACGCCAAGTTTAGCGGCGGTTTACAGAAACCGCCGCTATATGGAAAAAAAACCGCCGGTAAGAGGCGGTTTTCCTGTAGTGTGAACAACTGTAGCCAACTCGAGATCATGCATCGGGTAATTACTCTCATGTGGCCTCAACTGATGAGACCCATACAAAACTACTCGATCGCCCTGCATCAACACTACTCTCAGTCCAATACCTGATGCATCACATTAAACTGTATATCTCTTCCCTTGCTCTGGAAGTATCAGGACTGGTGCTAATGTCAACCTTCACTTCAGCTCCTCAAAGGCTGTCTCACAAGCTTCTGACCAAATGAACCTCACACTCTTCTTATTCAAACCCATCAAGGGCACTTCTAAGTTGGATAAGTCCTGTATAAATTTCATGTAGTGACTAGCTAGCCCCAAGAAACTCCGTATTTCAAAAACGTTCTTAGGCTACTCTCAGGAAACTACTGCTCTCACTTTCTCCGAGTCCACTGCAACTCCTTCCTATGAGATGATATGACCGAGGAATTGTATCTGGTCCATCCAAAAGTATCACTTTGAGAGCTTAGCATATATCTGATGCTCTCTCAGTGTACTCAGAGCGATCTCAAGATGGGTATCATGGTCGTGTCGAGTGTGAGAGTACACCAATATATCATCCATGAAGACTACCACAAAAGAATATAGATATGGGTAGAACACATGATTCATCAGAGCCATGAAAACTCCTAGCACGTTCATGAGTCTGAATGGCATGACCAATTACTCGTATAGACCATATCTCCTCTGAAAGGTTGTAAGCGGTATGTCCGATGGTCTAACGCGCAACTGATGATATCCAGATCTCAAGTCAATCTTCGAGAACACTCATTCTCCCTGAAGTTGACCAAAAATATCATCAATCCTTGACAAGGGATATCGGTTCTTGACCGCCAACAGGTTCAGCTTCCGATAATCCACACAGAGTCTGAGGGTACCGTCCGTCTTCTTCGCAAACAGGATAGGCGAACCCCAAGGAGAAGTACTGGGTCAGATGAAACCCTTTTCATGCAACTCTACCAACTTACTCTTGAGCTCTTGCAGTCTGGTGTAGCCATCCTGTAAGTAGGAATGGACACCGGTGCTGATCTTGGCACAAGCCCAATAGAGAAATCTACCTCTCGCTCTGGAGGAAGACCTGAAAAGTCATCTGGGAAGACATCCCTGAAATGATCAACCACTAGAGGTAAATCCTTCTAACAAGTTCCCTGGTCATCCAGATATAGGCTTGCAATCTGGGTTGTCACTCCACCTCGCCCACAATGCTCGGGTCCAGCTTGGCTCTCCTGGACATCCCATTCGACCTTATATAGAAACTCTCCACCCTCTAGTGATGAGAAACTCACCCTATGATGATATCAATCTATAAAGGCTCAAAAGGGTACCAACCATTCCATCCCGAGAATGACTTCATAACCCGTCATCTCTAAGACATAGAGGTCCCATTGAAAGTGACACACACCAACCTCTAGGGGGAAATCCCTGCACTGACGCACACCTTCCGTTCTAGTCCCCAACATATTTTCTAGTGTCATGATATCAGAAGAAGAAGAAACACATAACCCAAGGCTCTCCACAATGGGCACAGATATAAAGCTATGTGTAGCACCAATATCGAAAAGTACCGAAGATCAAATAGAAGAAACTAAAATAGTACCTCTAACAGTGGAAGGTCTGGGATCCTGCCCTTGTTGGGTCTATTTCACTGCATATGCCTGCCCAGTGTCGCAGCCCTACGACACAGCCTACCTACCCTGAGCTGACCCACCCTAAAGTCTCTGAGATCCTAGTGTCTGGATACCACGGCCACGACCACCACCTCGGCCTGAACGTCCTGATGTATTCCAATTACCTGAGTGGTAAGAAGCTTTTGGCCCTGGTCTTATACGTGGAGTCTGCATAGAACCCATCTCACTAGTCACTTTTAGAAACACCTTGATAAAATGATGCATATGACCCATCTTTCCGTAAGCTCGGCACTCCACTGGGCCATGTGGACACTGAGGTCTCTTGTTCCCCTCTTTACCACACTGGTAACACATCACCTGGCCACCTGAAGAATTATTTTGGCTAGTACTACCACCGTGATAGAAATCTATCTACCTCTTCCTCTTACCAGTATAAATAGTACCAGAAACTAGTTCCAAACCTCCCTGGCCTGCACCCCTAGCTTCCTACAGGTTCCGCTCGGTAATCAACGCCTGGTTCACAATAGCATGCATGGTAGGCAACCTGAAAACATTCACCAGTGCTCAGATTTTATATCGAAGACCATACTCAAAGAGTCTATCCCTCAATGTATCATCACCCACTAGAACAGGTGAAAAATGCTGTAGCTCAGTGAAGTAGGCAGAATAATCCATCACTGACATGGCACCCTACTGCAGATTCATGAAATCTCGAGCTCGATCTTCCCTTAACATCTCCAGAAAGAAAAAGTCATAGAAGACTGCCTGAAAATATTCTCACGCCATGTCTCTGTGATGCTTAGTCTAGGTGGTAACATCCCACCATCTCTTGGCGGAATCACACAGCATGTATGTAGCGAGCTTGACCCTCCTCACAGGAGGCATCTCCAGATTCTCGAAGATTGTCTGCATAGAATCCATCCAAGACTCTGCAGCCAATGGTCCATCATCCCCTGAAAACGTAGGCAGATGATGCTGCTGGAATATACGCGTCAGCTCTGCTATAGATGTGGCAACTGGTGGTGCTCCCTGGAAGGTCTGCATAAACCGCATGAAGCCTTCACGGAACTGCGCATTCATGTCTGCGTCTGGTATAACGGCTAGTGTTGCATCTGGAACTGCTAGAGGATCTATCAATAGCCCATGGCCTACCATCTCTAGAGTATAATAATTGTCACTCTCTTGGTGAAAAACTTATGTTCTTCTCGGTGGAATGACTCTACTAGGTCAAACACACACCTTAGATTAAGATCATCAAGGACTAAGAACTGGAAGTATAAGAAGGGAACATGAGAAAGAAAACATTCAAGTTTTACAAAACAAGACTACACGGTATGTATAATAACGACACAGTGTGTTCCCTTAATTATTTCACATGGGCGTGTAATTCTGCTAGAACTGGTCATGTAACACCCCAAACACACGGCGTGTTGTCCACACACACAGTGTGTACTTGAATTTTTCTTCCGCTACCCGAGTCCTTCTACATGACTTAGCCACATGGATCTCTTTTGAGAGAGACTACACGACGTGTATAATAAATACACAGCATGTAATAGATGAGCTTCACCGACCCCTGTTGTTCATGACACGACTGGGTACACAGCTCACACTACACGGCGAGTTCTAGATGGACACGGCGTATACGGCTTAGATTCCAACTGCCCGTGTTTTTAGTGACATGGCCGGCTACTCGGCTGACACTACACGGAATGTTACACCCACACACGGCATGTACACCACCCTGTATCCCTATCCACACGGCCAATTCCACATGGTCTCTCACCGGTCAAGATAACATGGCGTGTCCAACAGGTACACAACGTGTACTAGCCGATCTTTACTGACCCGTATTGTTCGAGACACGGCCGGATTCCTAGATTACACTACACGGCGTGTTCAAAAGTGACACGACATGTTTAAGTGAAGATTTATTTATCCATTTTGTTAGTCACATGGAGGACACAGGGTCAACACGACATGACGTGTACAAACAGTACACGGCGTGTTCCCTTTAGAGTTTTCCCAACCCCGTGTTTCTTCCTACCCGACCTATGACACGGTTAGGAACTACACAACATGTACATAAGGTACACGAAGTGTACTTAAAATTTTTTCATTTCTTCCCGAAAAGAAGAGTAAACGGCGTGTAATAAAAATTACACGGCGTGTATTCTGGGTTTTTCTGGATAGTAAGCCTCATAAACTACTCCGGAGTCCAGAAAACCACTGAACGAACACCCAAATGCCAAATTCTGATCCGTGAGGGCCCATACTCCCAGCGAACTAAAGATTGGAATATTATACGTGTTATAAAAAAGTAAACAATTCGATGATCCAATAAATTCCGGTTGATGAGGGCGCATACTGCTTAAGAACTAGAGTTTGGCATTCATTCACAAAACCTATCACAAAGCATGCATTTTCCAGCACAACATCTATCACAACAACATGAAATTTATAATGCACCTACATGGCATAGAGACTATGAATGGAATGTGATTCTAACATGTTCCTAAATGATGCATGAGATGCAATACCCTCATCTCATCAGGTTGCAACTAAATAGAACCCACATATAAAATATAAATAGCACACCACAAGTGCGCCACCCAATGGTGAAAATCAAATCAACTGTAAAATTTCAAAACTGAAAAATTACAATTAAATGAGGTAGATTGGTTTTTCCCTGTACATGGTTTATCTACTCCCAGGAACATCTTATTAAAAAGTACATATTCTGTCCTATCCCTGACTATAGGCTCCAAACAGTAACTCAAGAGAAAAAAAATCCCTCTGATACCACTTTGTAATGTCCTGGATGTAGGTGCCACACAACGGGTGCCCTGAACCTGGTTGGCGCATGACCTCAAGCGCATTTCCCCAAATTCCAGAGGCTGCCGACTAGTAGCGTGGACCTAGTTCTGATAGTAGGGAAACTATGCCCTCATTTTTCAAAGTGTAGTGCAACGGAGAAAATACAAACATACCAAAAGTGAAAGCAGTAAACAATACCAAGATGAAATGGACAACAGTACAAGAGTAAAAGATGACAACAGTCATATATATGATGATTCAATATGTCCCTAAGTCTAAGAAAGCATCGAAAATAAGATACACTACAATCCAAAACAATACAGTACAAGGTACAAGTATAGAAAAGAAAAACAAAATAGTGCAGCAGGAACTCAGCAGCATCTCAAGACTAAGCTCGGTTCCATGCTCTCCTACTCCTCTGCAACAATCAAGTACCTATATAGGGAATCTTTCCCTTATCAAAACCTGTAGCAATATAATCTGTTTAGGCCCAAGACATGACCCAAATAGGGTTTGAGAAATAAATCCCAGTAGGAAACCACTAAAGGCCAATGCCCAACTATCAGTGAAATTGTGCAACAGCAGTGTGCAGTAATGAAAAGCAATAAGCTAGGAAGTACTCAAAAGCAGCTACTCTTTCCAGTTCCATTACCATTTAATTATTATTTAGCAATTAAAAATAAATGAATTATAACTTCCTGAGACTCAGCCTCAGACGACAATCTCCTATACAGTGTCGCAGCAAAAACCACAATAGGCTATCTAACAAGTAGAAGGAAAAGCAATACCAAGCATGTGCTTTATCTTGGAGGGTATAACATGAGAAATCACCACATTGAATATTCAAAGTAAACTGTGTCCTCAGACATGAAAATACTTACCCTCAGGTAATCAAAATAGAAACCCTTAGGTGATTTCTCTCATGCATAATGAATTTTTCCTTCATGCATATGAGATATTTCTCTCAGGCACAGAAGCTACTGCCCACAGGCATAAGAAAAGTTTCCATAAACCTAAGCGAAACACTACTGTCAAGCTAAGAAAAAAACCTCCCTCTGGCTAAAAAGTAACTGGGCCAAGCCCAACACATAAACAAGAAATTTATATACATTTAATCCCAAGAAAACTCAAATCATGCTATAATCACGGCATACCCACAGGTATCCTAGCCAAACAGCTAAACAAGGGAAATGCACCCACAGGGTGGCCCTGGATCAAGGAAGCAATCCCAAACAACAGTTTATACATAATAAAAAGATTACCTATGAAATTCTAGGTATTTAATCATTCAAGGACTCATCCATACGACACCCCAAACATGGGCGCGTAGCACTACGGTACACAAAACAACTCGACAGTTGGAAATAAACACCAGACCACCTACTTCGATCTCCTCTGATCGATATACGTGAACAATGCCTCCTGAATCAACAGAGAACGACGTAGATCTGGGATAAACAATTACACATTAAATCCCAAATAACTTCCCTTAGGGAAATAATTGTAAGTATAGGTTTAAGAAGAGAGAATAACTCACCTGCGCGGTTCAAACGAGATCAACGGTGAAGGAATCAGAGTCTCGGTGTGCGGTCGGGAGCTCTTCCAAGATCCGACCTTCTCTCCCATGGATCTTAGGCATTCTAAGCTTACTCTATCGAAATAAGAGGCTACTAACTATTTTAAGAAAAAAATAGAACTACACGGCATGTACTCTCAAGTACACGGTGTGTACTTTCCATTTTTTTAACTGTTCCTCTAGCAGCCACTTTCCACCGCCTCATTGTTCATATGTCGACTTGATTACATGACCTTTATTTCTAAGTACATGGCATTTAATATTGTTCCATTGGCGGCTACTCCTACCACCTTACTATTTACCCACCGACTGATTACAAGTACACGGTGTGTAATCAGTTTATACACCCTTCATCACCAACAGGCATACACGCCCTATATACTCATACCACGCGGCCAAAGTACACATCATGTGGAAAATTACATGGCGTGTACCCACAAATTTTGGGTTTTTTCCCCATTTTACTTATTTTCTCAAAACCTTAAAGTAAAAGTAAAAGAAGAAACTCATACCTCAGGAATAAGAACCGGGTTCTTACAGTATTGATACTTATAAAAATGAATCAGGATTTATTTATGTTTTTTAATAATTAACTGAATATCAACAAGACTTACGGTGTGGTTGGTATGAGTGAAAGTGTGTGTTTTTAGTTTAAAAGTGACATTGTAGTCCAAACCACACATCACATACTCTGAACTGAAAAAACACACTCTAATTGTATTGATACTATAGTATAGTGATATGTGATTAATTTATGATGTGTATGAACTAACCTCACATAAATCTAACACATGGTGTGACTATATTGATTCAAAGTGTATGTTTTCAGTTTAAAAGTGATATTTTAGTTCAGAATGCTCATCACATACTCAAAACTGAGTAAACATGCTTGTATTTTCTTGACAATTAATGAAAATAATATTTAGTTCATTTTTTATTTTGTATGAATTAACCACACATTAATCCAACTTATGGTGTGGCTGGTATGAATGGAAATACGTTTTTTCATTTAAAAGTGACATTTTTTTCAAAACAAGGGTCACATTATAAAAACTGAGAAAACATGATCTGATTGTCTTGATACTTTATGAAAAAGATCGATAATTCATTTAACTAATTGAAAATTTATTTTTTATTATTAAAATCACTTTTAATAAAAAAAGTGGGAAACCACACAATATCATAACATAGGTTCATCAAACACCATCAGAGATCACAAAATAAATGAAGGTGATTTTTATAATACTGGAAACATTATCCTTATATAAACTCCAATGAAATGAAGTTACCTTTGTTTTCGGTTTTTCCTTGAAAATATTTTCAAAATGATAAGTCATATTGTCCCAATTCTGAATATACTCCTCTAGTGTGATATTCCTTTCATTGAAGCCTCATATCGAAATGTGATCTTTTTTGTCAATCCACACCCTCTACTCTTCATTAGCATCAAATTCAATCAATCTACCATTCAACCTGATAATTGATTTGTGATATATAGGAATTAACCTCAAATAAATCTTATATATGGTGTAAAAGATATAATTGAAAGTTCTTGTTTTCATTTGGAAGTGACATTTTAGTTCAAAACACACATCATATAATCAAAAAATAAGAAAATGCACTTGAATTGTATTTTTTTACTTTCAAAAAATAATCTGTGATTGATTTTTTACATTTAGAAATTAACCTCATGTCAATAAGATTCATGGTGTGGCTGGATTTACTGAAATTGCATGTTTTCAGTATAAAAATAACATTTTAGCTCAAAACATGCATCACATTGTCAAAACTAAGAAAACACGCTCGAATTGTCTTGATAATCTAGTATATCAATTATTTATTTATTTGTAACATGTAGGAATTAACTACACCTCAATCAAACACACAATGTAGCTGGTACAACTCAAAGTGTGTGTTTTCAGTATAAAAGTAACATTTTCACTCACAACATGGGTCACGTAGTCAAAATCTAGAAAATGCACTTAGCTTGTCTTGATACTTTTAAAAAATTATTTTTTATTCATTTTCTATGTATAGGAATAAACCTCACATCAATCTAAAACATGATGTGGCTGAATTTTCTGGAAGTGCGTGTTTTTTGTTTAAAAGTGTCATTTTAGTCAAAAACACACATCACATACTCAAATCCAAGAAAACACGGTCATATTATCTTGATACTTTAGAAAAAATATCGGTTATTTATTTTTAAGTTTAAAAATTAACCACACATTGATCTGACACACTATGTGGGCAATATGATTGAAAGTGCATGTTTTCATTTAAAAGATATATTTTAGTGCAAAACATGCATCACATACCCAAAATCAATAAAATGCACTCTAATTGTGTCTATACTTTAATACAATGATCCTTTATTTATTTTTTACATGTATGAATTAACCGCACATCAATTGGACACACCGTGTGACCGTTATGAATGAAAGTGTGTGCTTTCATTTAAAAGTGGAATTTAAGTTCAAAATACAGGTTATGTAACACCCCAAGATTTCATCGTATGTTATCTCTTCAAAATAATTCAATAACTTGAGCTACACACAACACCAAGTTCGAGTGCACCACGACTTACCAAACTAGCCGTTCAAAAAGAGGTTATGAATAATATTAACTAAATTTTGTATTTTATATACTCCATATAATTTTAGAATCCATATTATGTGTTTCTTACACATAATATAAGAACTAATTCATTTTTTCAGATAAAAGAAGTATTTTTCAAAAAATGCAATTTTACCACCTTTTAATGGTGAACCTTTTTTAAAACTAATATTTAAAACCTTTATATATTCAATTAAATTAAATTAAATTATTCTTTAGAAGCAGGACATAAAAATTTATTTTGGATAATTTTTTTGGTACTTTTTTGATAACTTTCATATTTTTATGAATAGTGAAAAATACTAAATTTTAATTAAAAACAACTTTTTTAATAGAAATAATTTATAGTGTTAAATTATACATTTGAGTGGTTTTAAAGTATCATTAGATTATATTTTTATCATTTAATATAATTTAGTTTATTGGATGTCATTTCACATTTAAACTGGACATAAACAAGTGTTAATCTTTTGATAGTTATTATTTCTTAAAAACACGCTTTTTGTTTTGACAATGGGAATTAATTTTAAATTAATTTCTGCCACTTCTGTGTTTTGAATTTGGAAAAATGAATTCCATATTTGGAATTAGGTAGTCTAAATTTTGTAAATAGGTAACTTTAATTTTTAGACATTATAAATATTTACTTCAGTAAATATTTTATTTACCATTGTTAAAGGGTAAATCTGGTAAATGAGGGTAAACATATATCATTATAATAATATTAAATTACCCTAACATTTGTCCTAATTATATTGGTTGATACATATCCGACCATGGGAATCCTTAAGTCGATTTTGGGACCCCATGGAGCCACTTGAGAGTGATAATGACACTTTATATTAACTAGTTTAAAGTAAAGAAAAAAATGATATAACCATATATCTTTTAGTAAAACAATTTTTACAAGGTGTTATATAAGATATATTTTTGAATTTAAATATTCATTAGAAATATAAAAATATTTCCTAAAAAATCATATTTTATTTATAATTTTTAGACATTAAATAATTAAATTTATTTATGACACAATGATGATGCAGTAATTACCTTATTAATGAAATAATCAAATAAATGGTATTATAGATATTAAAATAAATATAATTTCAAATTATTTATTACATCCAAAAAATTTCTCGATGAATATGACATATTAGGATCGATTCAATGTATTTGGTTCGAAGTAATCAAGTTTTGATGGCTTTTACAAAAACCAAATACTAAATAGTGTCAAAATTGACATAAATGAGTTTTTAAAACAAATATTATATTATTAAATTATATAATATTTCTAAAAATCTAGGGTTCTACAAAAGAACTTATATAATTATAGGTATGTCATTAATAAACCACTTTAGGTTTTCTTGGCATTTTATAGTAAGTTTATTAACCAATTATTATAATAATACAAGAATAAATGGTAAAAGTTAAACTATTTAACTAAGAGTTAAATCTAAAAGATAAGGTTAAAATGGTAACCTAAACTTGTATAAAACCTATTGGTAGAGATAATTTCAACCCATAACCACCTAAGTCTTGAAATAAATTCACTTGGAGCCATTATAAACCGAATATGATTGTATAATAAATTAATGTTTTAATCTTTTCCTAAAGTGACCCTCACCCCTCTTATAAAAGGGCACTTTACCTTCTCTCAAAATCACACCTCCAAAGAAATTTGGCTCGGCCAAACCCTGCCCAAATATCCTTCCAAATTCCCTCACATCAAACTAGATTCCTTACTTTGATCATAAATCCAACCTAAGGAGCCCTTTTGATCAACTCAAAAGGAAACACCCGAAGAAGATGTAATAATTTCACCACCCTCTTTCAAGTTCTTTTCTTCTTCCACTTCCTATTTATTTGTTGTTTCCATACCAAAATAATAACTCCAGTACATCCTACATACTAGGATGTTATTATAAATATGGTACAACCATATTCGTTATTCTATTCATCCTATAAATGACAAAGTCACCAAACGTGTGTACGTGTGGCTTACCGTCTCCACGTTGTGGTGTAATTTTTTATTCAAACACTTAATTATTTGGATGGGTATAATAATGAGTATAACTGATGTAATTAATAAATATAACATATTAATGATTATTTATATATGATATATCATCCAATTACATATGATTTCACCATCAATATAATGATATTGTTGCTCGTGCGTACGTAGGGATTACCGTCTCCACGAACGCGATAAGATTAATTCCCCATCTTAATCGTTCAAGAATAATTTTAATTTTTGATTAAAAATAATGTTTAAGAACTTAATATCATTTTGGATATGAATCAAATACATCCTATCTATAAAAAACACGACATATGTAACCAAGCATATAAAGGAAAACAGATCAGTTAACACCCGAAACGATGATACTACTAAAATATTATTTACAAAGAAATATTAGAAGATCATATATGATATCATATTTATGTATATAGTTATTGTATAATTTAATAACAATGATTTAAATATTATACATGAGGTTAACGTACCCTCGACCAAGGAAAAGTACAAGGTAAGGTTTAATTTCACAATATCTTTATTATCCGAGGTTGTTTTTATGTAAGTATCTACTGGGAAATATTTATTATCCATATCCATGTTTTATAAAAGAGTTTTCAAATGGATTATTTTCAAGGGAATTTTTTACTAAAACATCATTTGAAATGTTTTAAAGATTTATTCTTCTAAACCTTTCTCATTAATGTCCATGTTTTAAAAATTGCTTTAAGGATTTATATATATGGACATGAATGTTTTAAAATGTTAATTCCTTTCAAAATTTTCAAAGTGGTATGGGACACTTTGATTCAAAACTATCTTTTAAATAAATTCCTTTATATGAATTTTAAATAATTTCATGAAAAATGGATATTTCTCTCAAACATTTTTACTGATTATTTTCAACTATGTCAACATCCTTTACGAGATATTATTCTTGATTGAGGTTGATTTATTATGATACAAATCTTCCATATTGTATTGAAGGTTTTGTGATATGCTTGAATATGGATGTGTTATTTTTATACCATTCATAGTTTATGGATAAATTATTGATATTTCTTATGCTAGTTTTAATATGAATGTTTATGTTATGTTTAGACCTTTTCATATGAGGAATGCATTGGACTTAGTAAGTGACGGGTAGAGCTCACTATAGCTCCTAGATGCATCGGTAGGTCTCACGAGACAAACTAGTGTCTTAGAACAAGGCCTTGACAAAATCTTATTTGTAGTCTTGGAACAAGGCCTTGACTATGTGGTTATGAAGTCTGGAATTATGCATTCCATCATTATGAAAGTGGATATTGATATTTCATGTGATTATTCTACTAGTATAATATCCATTTAAATAAGTAAATGGAATTATTTGATTTTATCTTTTCCATATTATGCTGAAGTTTAAGTTTAAAAGGCTTTTGTTTTAGTCTTATACATTGCCCTAAATGTTTATGCTTATTTATGAAAGTTTTTGATATATTGTTATCCTAACTGAGCATCTGAGCTCACCCATTTCTATGTTTTATTTTTAATAGGATGTGAAGATGTATTTTATGGTTAACCTACAGGGATAGGTTAAGGATATAAGTGTGTTCAAATGGGGAAAAAAATTTTGATTTTTTTATTTCATGATGTAATGTAAAATTTATGAATGTATCTAGTACTTCTAAGGCTATTAAACTGATCAGGATTTTGGGACATGATTCCTTATATCATTCCAATGTATTAAAATAATGCACCAACTATGGGTAACTGAGGTAAGGGCATTACAGTTGGTATTAGAGGAAGTTTAGTACAAACCTTGGAAACTAGATTTAGAAAAACTCTGATTAGAGAACATTACCCTAAGATAGACTTTGAGGATTAGTATAGAAGAACTTCCTAGAATTTTGGTAATGTAGATATTTTTGGAGTTTTCCAAGCAATATATCCCTATCTGGATACAAGCAGGTAGAGGCTACTCTGGAACATATATACCTTGGAGTGAAAACTCCAATAAGGAGTTTTAGGCTTGACCTGGGGTATCCTGGTGGACGAAAACGGGCCTTGTTGTACTCTTCGTTACAACACTTCCGGGGGATATGATTAGGATAATTTACATTTTCTTTACAAATCATTATGAAGGATTTATGAGTATATACCTCCTCAAAGAAAACATTTTTTATGATTATGGATTATATCCATAAACTGTTCAATTTATGTTAAGTGTTTTACAAGTTTGAAATTACGTATTGTAATTCATAAACTAACTTGGTGTATGCCATTGTTTAGAAATGGTGCCTAGTAGAAGGAATGATAATTCCAGTAATACGCGTGATCAAAAGATTAAGAAGGATCATATCTTTCATTGTATTAATCCAACATTTAAAAGGGAAATAGTTTCCCACATATTCTCATCGTATGAAGAAATAGTATCATGTGTTAATAAGATAAGTAAATAATTCTATGAGTCTTATGGCCTTGAAGGGAAGCAAGAGAAGAAAAAGATGGAAGAGAGAAAGATAGATAAAGGGAAGAGGGGAAAGATGGATTTTTCTATGTGTGATAACTGTGGAAAGAATCACCTTGGTAAATGCTTGAAGGGAATGGGAGTTTTTTATAAGTGTGGACAAAAAGGACACCATGTATGTGATTGAAAGGGTAAGAAAAAGGTTTCAAATGTACAATGTTGTATTTGCAAGGATTTGGGACACTACGCGAATCAATGTCCAAATAATGAGAGTAAACCTCAAAATGCTGCTATTGGATAATAATCAAGTTATGATACTACCGAAGATGAAGGGGAATGATTAGAGTTCTCATGTTGTTATTAAAGTATTGTGTTATTTGAGTATTGTATTAATTATTTACATGTTATAAGAATTATAGAGTATATAAGGATTGTACTGCAGTATTATTTCATTAAGGACTTGAGATTGTGTGGGACCAAGAAAAGTGACTCAATAGCAGGTTAATTTTTTTTGGAAAATATATGTTTGAGAGAAAGAAAAACCTTAATATGGTTCTGATACTAAGGTATTGATTTTGAAATAAGATATGATTGATTTGGATAAATTATATTGGATATTCTTCACTACCTTGAAACTGATTAATGATTTGTATATTCCATCATTGTTGGAGTTTACAACATTTTTGTATATAAGGAGTATATCAAGTATTATATAAAAAATAAGGGAGAATGAATGTAATCAATAAGTTTTTATGATAATTCAGGGTGTTATCGCGTTTTAAAAGAATACACGATGAAGATATTAACATGTTATTACGTGGCAAAAAGGATCTTCATTGTGTTTACCTTCCTTATAAATTTTGGAATGTGAGTTTGGACCAAAGTATTTTGGATAAGTCTAGTGGTTGGAATGGATTAACTTTGATGTTAGATACTATTATTAATGTTAAATCATTTCTTAATATTATTTTTGGATTGTTATAAAAAGGACAACCTGGAGGTCGAGCGACAGCCCGTTGCGTCCGGTAAGGCCGCGAGACTTGAACCCGCAACCAAAGAGCGACAAGGGTGCATCACCTACCACTGGCCTACGTGACATCTTAGTTTTTATAATGTAGTTTTTTTAAATGGTCTGACAGATAAATTATAAATTCATTTTTTTGGAACCCTATATGATTAGGATAAATAGAATATTTTTGAATTCTTTTATCTTTTGGATTGAAAGATGAGTTTGTGGTAGAAATTAGTTGAAGGATGAAACTCTACTTTCCAAGTATATGTTTTTCCTCTTATTATATGAATAAATTAATTCTAAAACTTTAGGGAAGGGATCTTAAAACCAAAAATGTGTTATCCTAATACCTTATGTTTGGTTGAACTGGCGATATTTTAAATCATCATAGATTGATGGCTTTGAGGCCCTCAATTTTACACTTTTTTGTGATTGATGACCTCAATCACTCCCTATTAATATTTACATTTTTCTTTCAATTATGTGTCTCTAATTTCCACCAATGTTCTCTTAATCGAGAACATAATTTGGTGGTGACTTTTTCAATTCTCTTTCCCTCTTATTAAGACTAAATTTTATTAACCCTATTTCCAATGTGGGTTTTCCACAAAGGTATTTTCTATTTTCAACCTCTTATTTAAGAAGAATAATTTCAAATTGCAAGGATGAAATTTTTTGAAGGATGGAAGAATGTAACACCCCAAGATTTCATAGTACGTTATCCCTTCAAAGTAATTCAATAACTTGAGCTACACACAACACCAAGTTCGAGCACACCACGACTTACCAAACTAGCCATTCAAAATGCGGTTATGAATAGTATTCACTGAATTTTTAATTTTATATACTTCATATAATTTTATAATCCATTTTATGTGTTTCTTAGACATAATATAATAACAAATTCATTTTTTTCAGATACAAGATGTATTTTTCAATAAATGCAATTTTACCGCCTTTTAATGGATAACCATTTTTAAAACCAATATTTTACACCTTTATATATTCAATTTAATTAAATTAAATTATTATTTAGAATAGGGACATAAAAATTTAGTTTGGATACATTTTTTGTACTTTTTCGATAACTTTCATATTTTGATGAATAGTGAAAAATACTAAATTTTAATTAAAAACAACTTTTTTAATCAAAATAGTTTATAGTGTTAAATTATACATTTGAGTGGTTTTAAAGTATCATTAGATTATATTTTTATAATTTAATATAATTTAGGTCATTGGATGTAATTTTACATTTAAACTGGACATAAACAAGTGTTAATCTTTTGATAGTTATTATTTCTTAAAAACACGCTTTTTGTTTTGACAACGGGAATTAATTTTAAATTAATTTCTGCCACTTCTATGTTTTGAATTTGGAAAAATGGATTCAAAATTTGGACTCAGGAGGTCCAAATTTTTTAAATAGGTAACTTTTATTTTTAGACATTATGAATATTTACTTCAGTAGATATTTTATTTACCATGGTTAAGGGTAAATTTGGTAAATACGGGTAAACAAATATTATAATAATAATATTAAATTACCCTAGAATGTTTCATATTCATATTGGTTGATACATGTCTGACCATGGTAATTCTTGGGTCTATTTTGGGACCACTTGTAGCCACTTGAGAGTGATAATGACACTTTATATTAATTAATTTAAAGTAAAGACAAAAATGACATAAACATATATCTTTTAGTAAAAAAAATTTTACAAGGTGTTATATAAGTTATATCTTTGACTATAAATATTCATTATAAATCTAAAACTATTTCCTACATAATGGTATTTTATTTATAATTTTTAGACATTAAATAATTAAATTTATTTATAACACAATGATGATGCAATAATTACCTTATTAATGAAAGAATCAAATAAATGGTATTATAGATATAAAAATAAATATAATTTCAAAGTTTTTATGACATCCATGAATTTTATAGGTTAATATGACATGTTAGTATTGATTCAATGTATTTGGTTCAAAGTAATCAAGTTGTGATGACTTTTACAAAAAAATAAATACTAAATACTTTCAAAATTGACATAAATGAGTTTTAAAAACAAATATTATATTATTAAATTATATAATAGTCCTAAAAATCTAAGGTTCTTCCAAAGAACTTATATAATTATAGGTTTATCATTAATGAACCACTTTAGGTTCTATTGGCATTTTATAGTAATTGTATTAACCAATTATTATAATAATACAAGAATACATGGTAAAAGTAAAACTATTTAACTAAGAGTTAAATCTAAAAGATAAGGTTAAAATGGTAACCTAAACTTGTCTAAAACCTATTGGTTGAGATTATTTAGACCTATAACCACCTAAGTCTCGAAATAAATTCATTTGGATCCATTATAAACCGAATATTATTGTATAATAAATTAATGTTTTAATCTTTTCTTAAAGTGACCCTCACCCCACTTATAAAAGGGCACTTCCCCCTCTCTCAAAATAACACCTCCAAATCCATTTGGCTTGGTCAAACCCTGACCAAATATCCTCCCAACTTCCCTCAAATCAACCTAGAATCTTTACTTTGATCATAAATACAGCCTAAGTATCCCTTTTGATCAACTCAAAAGGAAACACCCAAAGAAAAGGTAATAATTTCACCACCCTCTTTCAAGTTCTTTTCTTCTTCCACTTCCTCTTTCTTTGTTCTTTACATAAAAAAAATGATAAATCCAGTACTTAATACATAATATTATGTTATTATAAATATGGTACAACCATATTTGTTATTCTATCCATCCTATAAATGACAAACTCACCATACATGCGTACGTATGGCTTGCCGTCTCCACGTCGTGGTGTAGTTTGTTATTCAAACACTTCATTATTTGAATGGGTATAATAATGAGTATAACTGAAGTAAATAATAAATATAACATGTTAATTATTCTGTATATATGATATACCATCCAATTACATATGATTTTACAATCAATATAATGATATTTTCGTTCATGCGTACGTACGGATTACCGTCTCCACGAACGTGATGAGATTCATTCCTCATCTTAATTGTTCAAGAATAATTTTCATTTTATAATTAAAAATAATGTTTAAGAACTTAATATCATTCTGTATATGAATCAAATACATTATTTCCATAACAAACATGGCTTACATAACCAATCATATAAAGGAAAACTTATCAGTTAACACCCGAAAGGATGATACTACTAAAATATTATTAACAAAGAAATATTATAAGATAATATATGATATCATATTTATGTATATAGTTATTTTATAATTTAATAACAATGATTTAATAATTATACAGGAGGTTAACATACCCTCGACCAAGGAAAAGTACAAGGTAAGGGTTAATTTCCCAATCTCTTTATTATCCGAGCTTGTTTTTACGTAATTATATACTGGAAAATATTTATTATCCATGTACATATTTCATAAAATAGATTTTAAATGGATTATTTTTAAGGGAATTTTTTACTAAGACATAATTTTAAATGTTTTAAATATTTATTCTTCTAAATCTTTCTCATTAATGTCCATGTTTTCAAAATGGTTTGAAGGATTTATTTATATAGAAATGAATGTTTTAAAATGTTAATTACTTTCAAAAGTTTCAAAGTGGTATGGGAAACTTTGATTCAAAACTATATTTTAAATTAATTCCTTTATATTACTTTTAAATGATTTCATGAAAAAAGGATATTTCTCTCAAATATTTTTATTGATCCTTTTCAACTATGTCAATATATTTTACGCGATATTATTCTTGATCAAGGTTGATTTATTATGATAAAAATCTTCCATATTATATTGAAGTTTTTGTGATACGTTTGACTATGGATGTGTTATTTTTATAACATCCATGGTTTATGGATAAATTATTGAAATTTTGTATGCTAGTTTTAATAAGAATTTTTATGTTATGTTTAAACCTATTCATATGAGGAATGCATTTGACATAGTAAGTGACGGGTGGAGCCCGTTATAGCTCCTCTATGCATCGGTAGGTATCATGAGACAAACTAGTGTCTTGGCACAAGGACTTGACAAAATCTTATTTGTAGTCTTGTCATAAGGCCTTGACTATGTGGTTGCGAAGTCTGGCATTATGCATTCCATCATTATGAAAGTGGCTATTGATATTGGATGTGATTATTCGACTAGTAGAATATCCATGTGAATAAGTAAATGGAATTATTTGATTTTATCTTTGAAATATTATGCTGAAGTTTAAGTTTAAAAGGCTTTTGTTTTAGTCACTACAATAGAAAACGCCTTTACCAGCGGTTTTGTAGCGGCGGTTTACAAAATCGCCGGGAAACCTTTCGTTAAAAAGATTTAGCGGTGGTTTATTAAAAACTACCGTGAAACCTATTTAGTTTTTTACATCGACGACACTCCCCCCCCCCCACCCGAGCCAACCCCGACCCCACGACTTCTCACCCCAACGATCGCAAACCCTAGCACCGGTCCCCTCCGCTGCCCTCTCGTGCCGCCAGTGACCTCGCCGCCAGTCTCTACTGACCCCACTTCTCCCGCCGACACCCGCAACACCAGATTCTCCCTCGACCCCGTCGATTTCATATCGTAGGTATGCTCCCCTCCCCTACTGTCAGTGGGATCATCCTGTTACGGTGGATTTTTTGTGTGTAATGGTTAGAGGAATCTTGTGGAGGAAAAATGAATAATGTTTTATGCAGTTTCATTATTGTTGAGTCATTGCCATAATTTATTTTGGTTTATCATAAAATTTGGATGAATTCATTTAATGGATTGACATCATATATTTGGGTTTTGTTTAGAAATGAGCTCAGAGGTGTTCCAAGAGTGATCCATACCCCATTTCTTGAAGTTACAATGAGGATACATAATTGATGAGATGTCCCTAAAGTATGACTAATTGGATTAATATGGATTAATTCTCTTAATTAATTATTATTTCTTTAAAATATATATTGTAATTTTATGAGTTAGGGGATTGAGATGGTGTGGGTTCCTAGAGATGGATTTGATGAGGATGGAATGATATTTTTTAAGGGGATAACTCCATGGTAAAAGTAGTTTATAACAAATATTACCATAGGATATGGTTATGCATTTATTGTGTGGATTGAAATTTCATGTAGGTGGGTATGTGACTGATAAAGAACTATAATAGGGGGAAACACTTTCTGGAATTTAATAGCAGCAATGGTTACAAAACAGAGTAGAAAAAAATATAGAAAGAAGGAGTACACTTCAGGAGAGAACTTCTTCCCAAGACCTTGGCTGATTCCCTGGTTTCTACCCCACTCTTTATTCTATCCACCCCCTATTTAATAGCCTTCCCCACTCCTGTGTTTTGTAACATCCGCGGGCCCCACTCCGATAATATTCTCCCAAGTGGTTAGGGATGGCCAGTTGTCCAAGCATATTCCAGCATATTCCAACCAATTAGGGGTGACCAGCTGTCCAAGCATATTCCAGCATATTCCACCTTTGGCCCATCTATAACAACCTCCTATAACTACTGTGGGACCCAAGAATATTCCCCCAGGATCCCAATATATTCCCTATGGGCCCCCATGGTGTAACTGTATGTGGCCCTTGACAGACATTTATCCCTTAGGTAGGGGTGAGATACCTAGGGAATAGAACCATAAGCGGTGTCTTTATCATCCACATTAATCAAATTGCACAATATCAATATAACATCAAAATTAGATTTATCATGTCAATAAAAACTTACTAATCACACTGAAACCACACTATTGATAGTAAGGGAATAACTACTTCCTCTAAATTTTTCTTCTTATTAGTGGTCTAATTCTACTAAATTCAGTGCTTGATATCCCTTGTTATAAAATAGATTCAATATGACATCATTGATTCTCTTAGTTAATAATTTGAAACCTCTTTTTATTCTATAATAATCCCCTTTTATGTATTTCTAGATTCAACAAGTGGATTTACTTCATCATGAAACTTCTAGATCAAGTTTTGAAGAAAAAAAGTGGTTTCTTAACACCACTTGCTGATTCATGATCATCCATGACACGTTTTGATCATATTTTATATCAAATGAGACTTGAAATAATTATTGCATCACTTATTTCATGCATTTTTTGTATTTAATCAGTTCTTCCTTTAGTTGAATAACATGTAATTTATTATCACATCCACCCCATGGATCATATCTCCCCATAAATATTGAGTCACTTCAAGGAATAACAAAAATGTTCAATGCCCACACCGAATTCTGAATTTGACTCTTAGTTCAACTCCATGGTCATATCCTCGATCGTCCCATTTAACCATAATTCTCCACTCATGAGCACTAACACATATATGATCCAAATCACCCTAAAGTCACACCACCACTCTTTTCTATGTGAATACACCAAAGAGAGGTCTAGGAATTCAATCCACACAAGGTTCGTAGAACCTCAAAACCTAATCTCCCAAGTTATTTCATCATGCATTTCCATGAACACCACCACTTATCATTCCTAAAGACTACCATCCCTCACGTGGTTCTTGCCACTCCAAATTAACAATGTGTTGATTTTTTTAAGCATCATAAGGTTTTCCCTAAACATTATTTATAATAGATTTATTTGATATTAGATTTTTATACGAAGACTCTATAGAGAACTTAGGTTGGGGTTATTCCAAATTAACAATGTGATTTGGTTTTCATGGTAAAGTAGCTACCACGTTGTTAGCACACTGTTTCTCCTTATCAAATAAACTTCCCCTATCCCAAACACTATAGGGTTCATATCTAACTCAGGGGATCATCTTTATTATATTATGTTTCTGTAATCTTATACTATCGTATATATGGATCTATTTCTCTATTTAGTAGTAACTATGTGTTTTAATTTTTTTTATTATTGTGTAGTCACATTGTGATATACATGGATAAAACTTGGATCACATTACCGAGGAACACACCTCATTATGTTAAGAGATTGAATGAGTTTTTAGATTTTGAAATTTCTAATCGATCCGTTGAAGGGAGAATAAAATTTCCATGTCCTAAATGTAATTTTAGAACATGGTTGAAGAGAGATGAAGTTTATGAACATTTAATACTGAAGCAATTCCCTGGTCAATATTTGTGTTGGATTTGGCATAGAGAATTTAATGTTACAGAAAGCTTGATCATTGATGTTAATCCACAGAATGAGGTCCCAATTTCATCAACAATGGAAAATGAAATGAAAAACCTCATAAATGATGCATTTGGAACTGCAAGACACCACTATCAGCATCAAAACATATCAGAACAACCATAAGAGGGTGATAAAAATTGCAATGTGACAAGTGATGTTTTTGAGACTGTAACATAGGCAGATCAAGATTGTAACATATAATTGGATCCTCCTCTTGATTTTGTGGATCCAAATGTAAGAGAAAACTTCACTGAGCAAAATGTGTTTCATGATTTAGTTGATGATGGAAATCAAGAGTTGTATATTGTGTGGTTTAAATATTCAAAGCATTCATTTATGTTGAAGTTTTACCGTATCAAATGTCTATGTGGAATTACAAATAAGGCAATGTCCATGATATTGGAATTGATTCATGATGCATTTCCTGAAGCAAAAATCCCAGAATCATTTTATGATATGAAAAAAGTTGTTAACAAGCTTGGTCTGAATTATATAAAAATACATGTGTGTCCCAATAATTGTATGATTTATTGGGGAGAGGATTCAAGTATACATAATTTCAAGAAATGTTATTCTTATAGATGGAAGGAAACGGGTGATGTTGGAAGTCTGAATGAACATAATTTCATGGAGAAAAAGAAAAGGAACACACCTATAAAGGTTTTGCGTTACTTTCCTTTTTTTTGGAAATTAACTTTTTATTATGAAAACACTTTTGAGGAAAAAGTGAGAAACCGCAATATCCAAACATTAAAGAAAACCTAGATCAAGACTACAGGTTCTGCCCCTTCCCAGCGAATACAACGAGAGGACAAGCCTTCGCCATCGCATGACCACTTGGCTAGTTGTCCCGTGCAGAGTTGCAGGAGCCTCGTACCGATGGCAGACCCATACCCTCTCGAACTTCCAAATCCAAATGGTATTCAAGGTGAAAGATTCCTGCTATGGACCTCATCTTAAGAAGACCCATGTATTATTCTGGTTACAACACACCCAAAATTCAACGGAAGACCAAGAATCATCTTCACCAAATATCTCGAGTGAAATGAACATCTTGTTGTCAACCACTCCAAACATTGAGCACAAATAAGCACTGCAATTGAATCATCAAGAGCTAGGCAATGCAAATTACAACTTCTTCATATTTATTTCAACATAACTCAACATGTTAAAAGTAGTAGGACATGGTCCAAAGTCACTGAATCATCCAAAAAATAGCAGAATCACACAAACAGCAAAACCTCGAAAAGGAGAAGGATGTTCAGAACACCAATCGTGCCAGACCCTGCGGAAAACCAGATCGAATAGAAGAAATTCCAAACAAAAAAAACACAGACCCCAATCTGACCCATGAACATCAGCAACCAAATATGAAATCAAACACCAAAGGCAATAGGGGAAGATCAAGAAACATCACCAAATCGCCAGAAACTAGAGCTTCAGAGATCTCCGGAAAGGCCCCACTGAAGAATATATAATTCCCATCGCTGACATCCATAAAACCCTCAGGGACCATAGAGGAACATCCGACACAAACACCGGTGGCAAGTCTGCAACCCACAGTCATCGAGGCTGAATCTCGGCCACTGGATCATCACCGTGCCACCGAAATAAACCCTATCCAATGGGGTGGAGTTGGGTGTGAAGAAGGTCGGAATGATGAGAAAATCCAGAACAGCTGAGTCCCCAAGGTCGCACGATGCTTTCATGGATCGCAAAAAGTCATTGATCCAACCCCGAAGGGAGCCTCCGAGCCAACCCGTGGCAAGAGGTAGGCGGTGATGGATAAAAAACCTAGCAAAGACGCCCCTTACGGGCTCATCGCTCCTCGTCCAAAGTTACTTTCCTTTGAATCTTCGATTGCAAATATTATTCATGTCATCGAAAACCGTTGAACACATGAAGTGACATTCTGTAGATAATAACAATGATGGGTTAATGAGACATCCAAGAGATTCCCAATCATGGAAGACATTTGATTCATTACATCTATATTTCTCAGCTGATCCTAGGAATGTTCGATTGGGATTGGCTTCCGATGGATTCAACCCATTTGGTACTTTGAGTACCAGTTATAGCATTTGTCCCGTTGTTTTATCCCTTATAATCTACCTCCGTGGATGTGTATGCAACAAACATCTATTATCATTTAGATGATTATTCCTGGAAAACAAATGCCTGGAAATGATATTGATGTATACTTACAACCTTTGATTGAAGAATTTCAGGAGTTATGGAGCAACGGTGTTGAGACATTTGATGCTTCTTCTAAAACAATGTTCAAAATGCATGCTACTTTAATGTGGACCATTAGTGACTTCCCTAGGCTTGGGAATTTATCTGGTTGGAACACTTACACGGGTTTGGCTTTTCCTGTTTGTAACTTTGATTTTGAGCCCAAACGGATACCTCACAGTAGAAAATGGTGTTTATTGTGTCATCGAATATTTCTCGATGCATCTCATAGATTTCAGCTAAACAGATCAAAATTTAATGGTTCCATTGATTGTAGACCACCTCCAAAGTTGTTAACTGGTTCTGAAATATTGACATAGCTTGAAAATGTTGAAACAGAATTTGGGAAGGTTCATCATTTGAATGATAGTAGAAAACGGGTCCAAAGTGCATCGTAAAGCAAAATTGGAACGCAACAATGGAAGAAAAAAGTATTTTCTTCAAACTTCCGTATTGGGAATTTAATTTGTTGTGACAGAATCTTGATGTGATGCATATTGAGAAGAATGTCTATGAAAATTTGATTTTCACATTACTTAATGAGCATGGAAAGTCGAAGGATCATCTCAATGCTCGTAAAGACTTACAATCAATGAACATAAAACGTGATCTCTGGACAGATGAGAATGAAAAGTATCCTCCGGTAATTTTTGAAATGAAAAATAGGGAAAAAGATACATTCCTTTGAATTTTAAAGAATGTTAAGGTATATGATGGGTATTCAGTAACATATTGAGGTGTCTTGACTTGAATAGTCGTAAGTTACATGGATTGAAAAGTCACAATTCACATATTTTGTTACAACAGTTACTACCATTGGCATTGCGTACATTATTACCTGAAAAATTTAATGTTGTTGTACTCCAATTCTGCACATTTTTCAGACAACTATGTGAGAAATCTCTACATCCATTTCAGCTTGACAACCTCTAAGAGAGGTTTGTGTTGACCCTTTGTGCAATGGAGATGATCTTTCCTCCATCATTTTTTACTGTAATGATGCATTTAACTGTGCATTTGGTTGAGGAAGCTAAATTAGGATGCCACGTTCATTATCGATGGATGTATCCAATTGAGAGGTACTTTATTTATATGTTTTTAAGTTAATTAAACAATTTTTGGTACTTAATTAAATTCATAATTATTTTTATTTTATTTCACAGATATCTTGGGAATTTTAAATAATACGTGAGAAATAAAGCTCAACCAGAAGGCTCTATTGCTGAAGGCTATTTGGCTGAGGAGTGTCTTACCTTTTATTCTCAATACTTGGATGATATTGAGACAAGATTTAATCGAGTTGGATGTGTTGAAGACACATCGACTCAATCTCAAATACATCAGAAATCCAAAATATTTCCTACTATTGGCCGATCAGTTGGGAGGACCTCAAATGTGACACTGACTGAATTGGAATTTTTACAGGAACATAGATATGTGATGTTGAATAGTGAAATTACAGATCCATTTATTGAAGAGTTGAGGATACAAAAAAAGTGACGAATGAGAGGCCGAACATGAAATGAGAAATATATAACGAAAGTTTTTAATAAAGAGCTTGTAGAATGGTTTGCACGACGTGTAAGTTCATAAATATTTCAATAAGTATGAATACTAGTTTGACACATACATTTTGTGAATCTAATAAAGTATATTTCTTTTTCTAGATCATGAATACTGATACTCAAGCAGAGGTGTCAGAAGATTTGAAGTTTCTTGCTATAGGTCCTTTAAAACAAGTTAGAAAGTTCAACGCTTATAATGTGAATGGCTTTAGATTTTGTACAGTTGATCGAGAAGTGGGTTTAAAAACACAGAATAGTGGTATATTTACATTTTCTGAAGTGGAATACTATGGAAATATGCATTATATTATTGAATTAAACTACCATGGACATTTTTCTGTCGTTTTATTCAAATGAAAATGGGTCGATATTATCAGAGGTGTTAGAAGAGATTCCTTGCAATTTACTTCTGTGAACTTCTCTCAATTGATGGATGTTGGTGATCGTGAACTGCATGATCCGTATATCTTATCATCGCAAGAAAAAATGGTACATTATGTGAATGATGTTTTCGATGAAGTGTGGAGTGTAGTTGCTCATGTAATATAAATAGATTTTTATGATATAGGTGATGAAGTGGATAATTTGACCTCTGAAATTGAATTTAATCAACAATAGGAAGTAGAATTATTTGTCCATCATGATATTGAAAATATTAGTCTAGCAAGGATGAATGAAGTGGATGAAGCAATGGAGCAGGAAAATGACATGATTGAAGTGGGAAATGATTGTATGTACAATTATTTATTTATTCATCAACCACTTGTTTCATTTCTGTAGTCATTCATTATCATTGTTGTATATATTTTTTCTGTTAGTACTGGGCATCTATTATCATTTTTTTCTACATAATATTTTTGAAATATATATTCTGAACTTAATTTTATTTGATTAATTGATAGGAATTCCAAGGAGAAAGAGGTATACTATTTCATCTAGTTCGGCTACATATGATGATCAATCTGTCCCCCTCCCCACGACATCTGAGGCACCAGCTACCTACACACCTGCACCATCTCCCCCTGCACCATCTCTCACACCATCTTTGGATGTCCCATTAGAGGGTGAGTCGTCGACTCCCCCTTCAGGAGACTCAGTTGTGAGGTAGCGACATGCCTCTTCCAGTTCTTCATGGGCATACTGGACTGTCACTGTCATAGGTACAAATTTTAATTAAATAAATTTATTTCATTTTGTTTATACTAATTGATTGCTCATTGAAGATGAAAAAAATGCAACCATGGAGAAAAACATAAAAAGTACAGATGTTTGGAATATGATTGGCGAAAAGATAGTCGTACCATTTTATTCTTATGGGGTCCTGACGGATGACGCCACGGGGTTACTTAGACAGATTCTAGGCCAGCTGGCAGCGGAGCCCATTTCCCTTCCTATTTCATTTGATGATTGGAGACATATGACTTCAAGCTGTAAAAATGAAGTTTTTGATTCTCAAATAATGGTAAATTTATTACATTATGGTTTAATTGAATTTCATGTTACTAATATGTTCAAAATGAATTTCTGTATACAGATGTTCTTCCACTTTATAGTTTCTGATGTGATAGCACGGAAGTGGATATTGAAAAATCTAGGTAAGAAATGGAAAGATTTAAAATGGAGATTGTGGTGTGATGTCAACGATACCTCGTTGACTGTGCAAAAAATGTATGAGAAGCTACCCAGTGGGGTACCGAAATAACGGTGGAAAGTTTTTTTTTTTGACAGACATCGTGATGAGAAGCGGATGGTAATGAAATATATATTATTATATTATCCTCATTTTACATTTATACATGTATATGAAGAGGACATGACATTGAATACATTACTATTAAATTTCATTTTATTTATTCCAGGATCTCTCAAGAAAGAATGCATCAAACCGGGCTAAGCAAGTCATCCCTCACACTGTGGGCTCAAAAAGATTTTCTAGAAGACGAACGACATTGGTAATATTTTAATTAGTTTAAATTTTTATAAGATAGTATTATCTGTTTAATATATTTAATTCTTGATTTATCTTTGCTTAATACAGTCACAGAGTGTAGGGCATGAATCATCCCGAACTGAACTGTGGTTGGATGTTCACAAGAAATCAGATGGAAGTTTTGTTAATGATCCTGCTAAAGAAGTTGGGGTATGAAGTTAATTTTTTATTATAATAACTTATTATTAGTTTTTACTGTGTTAATATATATTGATATTTGATTTATAGGTAAAAATTAAGGAACTGTGGGATGCCAATCCTGCGCAGTCCTACTCAGTCTCCCAGGATGACCCGGTTGCTAAAGTCCTTGGGAAGGAGCATCCTGGTAGAGTGCGCGGGATGTGTTTGGGACCCGTACCATCTGAGGTTTTTGGCAGGCCAGCAGGGATTTCAGCCGCATCCACTTCTGGTTATAGTCAGCCCATACCTGATGATGCTCAGAGGGATATTTCTTCTCTACGAGCCACAGTTCAATACCGGGGGGCTCAGATATCCGCTATGCAGAAAGCGTTGACTGATTTATACCAGAAGATGAGCAGATATGCCCCCCGGTGGTAGTGCACCGAGTGGTGGTGAGTAGGTAAATCACAAAAAATCAAAATCATTTTGTTTGATAACTTTCATTTTTTTTATGTTTTAATATAAATATGCAACTGTATTTAGTTTTCAATATAATGTTCTTACAGGTGATAGCAGAAAGTGGTGATGAAGGTGGTGAGGGTGACGATGCATCATCGGACCATGAGTAGTTGTATTGTTCATATGTTGAACAAATATGGGAACAGTTGGTTTGTATATGTAACATTTGTGGAACATAGTTTCCACCAAACATTTTCATGTCCTAAAATTTCCTTGATTTCTGATGTTTCCTTTTATGTGTTTTATTGATTTCTGATGTTTCTTTTTATGTCTCGATTTCTCGAGTGTGGTATACATCATTCCATTTAGGCCTGTGTTTGAATTGGTAGTTGAGATTTTGGATGACTATGAGTTAAACCCATTGTTGATGTGTTGAACAAATTGGGTCATTTCACATGTTATACTATTTTGAATTTGAACTAAGTAATATTCTTTTATGTTTAGATGATTTTACTATTTTTTAGTGGTGAGGGGGTAGTGGATTCATCCACATCTATTTCATACTCAATAGAATCATGTTTCCCAACATCAATTGGGTTAACATTGAAGAAATATACTAATGTGTTACCACCAATAAGAAACACATATTTACATTGTAAGAGGGATATCATTAATTTGGGTGTGATCCCATAGGATGAATGATACTAGAGATGACCATGAGGAAAAAATGATAAAAAATTCCCCCACGCATGTGGGTTATGTTTTGCATTGTAATTTTATAGTCACAAACGCCACTTAGGATAGATTATGATGCATTTAGATATTAGAGCATTATAACTATAACGACCCATACTTTACATAAATTATTAATACTTCAAAATTGAATCATACTTATTATAACATATAACAAAACCATTAAAGGACCTTATAGGTATAGTGTCTTTGGAAACTGGGAAACATAAACAACTAGTTCATAAAGCATCTACATTGTCTCCCATTTATTTCATCATATCTAGAGTCCCTTTTGGCATATCCTACTTAATAACATTCTTCCTGACCTGGGGAAAGAAAACATACAAAAGGGTG
Organism: Viscum album; assembly: GCA_963277665.1. NCBI lineage: Eukaryota > Viridiplantae > Streptophyta > Magnoliopsida > Santalales > Viscaceae > Viscum > Viscum album. The sequence continues at coordinate 1,103,533,064 of OY728157.1, forward strand.
AGCTCAAATGCTCAGTAATGGTAAACAAAAGAAATATCAATCACATCATATTCATAAGAATATAACATTTTTGAAATCTTAACCTGCAAAAGAGATCATAATTTCATAACATGAGATAAATCATAGTAGTGAAACGTAATCCCAATAATCATAACTTAAAACATGAAACTTTTTGGCATACACACATAATCATAGAGAATCATTTCTTAGTAGTCAAGACACATTTCCAAGACTATCTTAGCGGAGAAAGTCCATTTCTGAAACGAGTTCACTCCTCGTTTCAGTCCTGTTTCACTGAACCGGTTTAACCTGCCGTTCCAGCCATGTCTATATCATGAGATATAAATCTTTACCCAATGCATTGGAGGGAGATATAGATCTCAACCATCTCATAATGAAACCATACTTATGTGTGCCACAAAATCATAAATCATACATCATATCATAACTGATGTAATAAAAATGGGATTCTTAAACATCATGACATCATAAAACAATTCATATAAGATGAAGGAATTCATAAAAATAATTCCATCACAACATAATCAAATAAATGTAATAATAGGGATAGAAACAGAACCCTATATTATCTTATATAGAAAATAATTTTGATAAAACACTTGAACTCCATTCTTGAGGAAAATATCCTTTCTACATCAAAAACATTTTCCTTTCTTAACATGTCATACAATTTTAAACTAAAAAAATTTGATTAAAAATAAACTTGAAAACTTTTAAAGGAAGCTTCTTGGAAATAATGTTTTAAAAATCCATTCATGCCGTATAAGTTAAAAAAACATTCTTCTCGTACTTTTGTCAGAAAAGTCAAAAAGTACCTCATACGAAAAAAGGACAAAATATTCATTTCATATCTTTTACTAAAAACTCACCGAAGGGTAAAATTGGATTTAAAAAATTGTAGGTGGATGGAAATAATATTACATATTGAGGAAACATGTATGTGTATGATAAAATACACCCCAGTAAATACCAAAGTATAAACAATTTCGAATAAAAATGAGATTGTTATATTTTCCCTTACCTTAGGTCCGATTTGAATCGTAAGTGTCTGAACCTCCTGTATAATGATTTAAATAATGTCATTGACTTATTATAGAATCATACTCATTGTTATGATATCATATATGGCCATATTCTTAGCTTCTTATTAGTAATATTTCATTGCTACTTGTTATTCAGGTGTTTATTACTTTTTGTTCTTATGCGTGTTTTGTCGAATAAATTCTTATTGTTCTCTTTAGGTTATATATACCTCATTTCCAGAATGGTATTAGTGTAATATATATCATATTCATTCATTCAATTCATTTATATAATCATTATGCAATGAAGATCGTGTAGAACGAGTCGCATCACATCGTGGAGACGGTATTCCGTACGTACGCACGAGCGATGATATCATTCCCATGATCGTGGAATTGTATTGGAGTGTATGAATACTATTTTAGAATCAATATCACTTTACAATAATCATATATAGTTATTATTTAAACCATTATACCCATCCAAGTAAGGTGGTGGTGGAAAATAGATTACACCACGGCGTGGAGACGGTATTCCGTACGTACGCACGCGTGGTGATTTCGTTTTCTGTAGGATGGATAGATGGTGAAATAGGGTTGTTTCATACTTATAATAACATACCGGTATATTAGTGATACTGATGTTATTAATTCATAGTTAAATAACTAAATAAGAAGAAGTGGAAGAAGAAATAAAGTTGAAAGAATCGGTAACGGACATTACCTCTTCTTTAAAGCGCCTCTTTGAGACCTCCTCTTAGGGCACTAAAATTGGTCTTTGAAGAAGAAAATGACCTCTAGGATGTTTCTAGGGAAGTATAGAAGAGAATTTGACAGTTTTTGGCCGAGCTTGAAGGCTCAAAGTGATGTGAGGAAGAGAGGGAGGAGGTTCCCTTTTATAAGGGAGGAGAGGGGCACCTTTGGAAAAACTAAAAATATTATTTTATTATAAAGTCATATTTGGTTTTTAATAGCTCCAAATTGATTTATTTCAAATCTAAGGTGGGTATGGGTCTAAATCCTCTCATACAATATAATTTAGACAAGTTTAGGTATCTATTTTAACCTTATCATTTAGATTTAACTTTAAGTTAGATAATTTAACTTTAACTGTGTCTTCTTGTTTTCTTACACTATAAGGTTAATAAACATACTATAACAAGACAAAAGAACCCCAAGTTGTTTATTATTAATATATATAACCTTATCGAACTCATTTGGACGAACCTTATATTTTTACGAATAAAATAATAATTAATAATATAATATTTTTTTAAAAAACAATTTTATGTCAATTTTGACACTATTTGGAAATTGATTTTTGTGAAAATAATAACAGAAATATTAGTTCGAAAAAAGTTAATTAAATCCATAATAACATGTCATATTAACATATAAAATTAGTGTAATTCATAAAAAGTCTCAAATTACATTTATTTGGGTATTTATAACATCAATTATGTTAATATTTCATTAATAAGATAATTACTGCATCATCATTGTGTCATAAATAAATTAAATTATTTAATGTCTAAAAATTATAAATAAAATACCATTATGTAGGAAATATTTTTATCTTTATAATGAATATTTATAGTCGAATTTATCTTATGTATAACCCTATATTAAAAATGATTTACTTATTAAACTTTGATTTTAACTATTTTAACCCTTCTTTAAATAAATTAATATTAAATGTCCTAATCTAATCCATGTGGGCCTAAATGGTCATATTTTATTCCTAAGGTTGTTTTTGGCCAAATTAAACTTATCAAATAGAATTAGGACATGTGTTAGGATAATAATAATATCATTTTTACCCTTAATTACCCTATTTACTTTTAACCGTGGTAAAAAAAAGTAAAAAGTTACTATTCCCCAAATATTATTTTCATCTCATTGAACCACATTTTAGTCCTTGATATTAACCGTGTCTCTCGTATTTTCGAAATTCCACTCATAGAAGCGGTAAAATTAGTTTTTATGTGAATTTGGAAATTCTCCTAGGAGGTGGGTAAAAGACGGTGAAAAGTTCAATAATTTTTTTATATATCTAAAATTATTATAAAATGACTCCAATGAATTGCATTGAAATTATATAGGTATTATGTATCAATTTTGACCTAAAACAAATTTAAATAAAATAAATAATTATTTAAATAAAAATTCGGTTTTAAAATAGTAACCCAGTGTTTTCACTATTCATCAAAAAATTCAAAGTTTTCAGAAAAATACCAAAATTTCACCCTAGGCTAATTTCGATATTCTGAATCCAAAAATGAAGTTCGTTTTGAAAAATAAAAATTGCAAAATTTCAAAAAGTAGGTATTACTATTCATAACGGCTAGTTTTAATAATATTTTAATAGCATATCGTTGTTTAGTGAAACTCGGTATTGCGTACGACGCAAGCTATCGAGGAAGGTCGTGATTGCATGTAAAGCAAGCCAATATTGTGTTGTGTGTAGTGAAATATTCCTTTGATGATTTATATAACATAAAAACAAAATATTTCTCATAAAATTCTCGGGTGTTACATTCTAACCCCCTTAAAATGAATTTCACCCTCGAAATTTGTCACTTTTAACAAACAGATGAGGATACATTTCCCTCATCATATCCTCAAGCTCCCATGTATCTTCTTCTAATTGGTGGTTCCTCCATAAAACTTTCACCAAGTGAGTGGTCTTGTTCCGTAGGAATTTTTTGCTACGATCCAGAATCTCGATCGGCTGTTCTTCATAAGAAAGATCTTGCTCCAGCGGTACAACTTCTGAGCTGAGTACATGTGAATGATCAGGTATGTACTTCCTCAGGAGAGATACATGGAACACATCGTGAACTTGGGAGAGATTCGGTGGAAGCACCAATCGGTAAGCTACCTTCCCAACACGATCCAGTATTTCGAAAGAACCGATATATCTAGGGCTCGGCTTTCCCTTCTTTCCAAATCTCATTACTCTCTTCCAATGAGATATTCGTAAGAACACTTTATCACCCACTTAAAACTCTAGGTATTTTCTTCGGTTGTCGGCATAACTTTTTTGTCGACTCTGAGCTTCTCTAATGTGTTGTTGAATAGATCTGACCTTTTCTTCCATCTCATCAACAAGATCAGGTCCTAATAGCTTTCTTTCCCCAACTTCATCCCAGAAAGTTGGAGTCCTGCATTTCTTTCCATAGAGAGCCTCATAAGGAGCCATCTGAATACTGGAGTGAAAACTATTATTATAAGAAAATTCCACCAAAGTTAGGTGTTGATCCCAACCACTTTGAAATCCATAGAGCAAGCTCTCAACATATCTTCTAAAGTTTGAATTGTCCTCTCAGACTGACTGTCTGTCTGAGGATGATAAGCAGTGTTGAAACTCAACTCTGTATCCAGAGTATGCTGAAGACTTTGCCAGAACTTCAAGGTAAATCTCGGATCCTGATCAGATATAATGGAAAGTGGTACTCCATGCAATCTTACCACTTCCTTTACATATATCCTGGAAAGATGATCCAGAGAGAAATCCTCTCTAACAGCGATGAAGTGTGCCGAATTTTTAAGACGATCAACTATGACCCAGATAGCATTATTTCATTTGGATGTTTTAGGAAGTCCAGTGACAAAGTCCATAGTGATGTTTTCCCATTTACATTCTGGTATGGGTAATGGTTGTAACATCCCCTTAGACTTCTGTCTCTTAGATTTAACTTGCTGACAAACCAAGCATCGAGAGACATATTCAGCAACATCTCTTTTCATGCCATCCCACCAGAAGTACTCTTTCATGTCCCTATACATCTTCATGCTTCCAGGATGAATAGAGAATGAAGAACTATGAGCCTCATCCAGCAGCTCCTTCTTTAATTCTGGGATGGGAGGAACACAAACCCGATTCCTGAACTTTATTATCCCATCACAATCAAGGTTGAATTTAGGAAAATTTCTCACCTTCTTTTGTAACTCTACATCTTCTTTCTGTGCCTCTTTCATATTCACATGTATAGATGGTTGAACATTCATTTGAGAAAGATATGATTTTCCCCCTTCCATTATAATTCCAAGATCCATCCTTTGTAAATCCATAAATATTGGATCTTTTGTGATCCTCATCATGGATAAGCTAGCATGGTCTTGTCGACTTAATGCGTCTGCCACCTTGTTTGCTTTCCCAGGGTGGTAATGAATTGAGCAGTCGTAATCCTTAATCAGCTCCAACCATCTTCTTTGGCGCATATTCAGCTCCTTTTGTGTGAAAATATACTTTAAACTTTTATGATCAGTATAAATATCACACCTTTCTCCATAATGATAATGCCTCCAAATCTTTAATGCAAAGATTACCGCAGCTAACTCCAAATCATGAGTTGGGTAATTTTGCTCATGGATTTTCAACTGTCATGAGGCATAAGTTATCACAAGATCATTTTGCATAAGAACGCATCTCAGCCCCTTCTTGGATGCATCATTGTAGATCACAAACCTTTCTCCACTACAAGGAAGTGTGAGTACAGGTGCACTGGATAACCTTCTTTTCAACTCCTTTAAATTCTCTTCACATTCCTTCGTCCAAACAAAATTAACTCCTTTTCGACTCAACTTGGTGAGTGGATTAGATAATCGTGAAACATCTGTCAAAAAACGTCGATAATATCCATCCAAACCAAGAAAACTTCTGATCTCAGTTACTGTTGTTGGTCTCGACCATCTTTCAATAACCTCTATTTTTGCTGGATCCACAGATATCCTCTCTTTTGAGATTATGTGACCCAAAAATGAAACTTTTTGAAGACAAAATTCACACTTGGTAAATTTGGAATAAATATTCTCCTTTCTCAGGGTCTTCAATATAATTCTAAAGTGATCTTCATGTTCTTCCTTGCTCTTTGAATAGAAAATAATATCGTCTATAAAGACTACCACAAACTGATCAAGATAGTCTCTAAAGACTCTTTTCATCAGATCCATGAAGATAGCAGGGGCATTAGTAAGACCAAATGGCATCACTATAAATTCATAGTGTCCATACCTTGTACGGAAATCCGTCTTTGGTATATCCTCCCTTTTGACCCTTAATTAATGATACCCTAAACGAAGATCAATCTTGGAAAAGTATTGAGCTCCGTGTAGTTGGTCAAATCGGTCATCAATATGTGGGAGAGGATATTTTTTCTTGATAGTTATCTTTTCATGTTCTCGATAATCAATGCAGAGTCTCATTGATCTATCTTTCTTCTTAACAAACAGAACAGGTGCTCCCCAAGGTGACACACTAGGGCGTATGAATCCCTTATCAAGATTATCTTGGAGTTTCTTCTTCAATTCCTACAACTCAATTGGGTCCATTCTATAAGGTGTCTTTGAATTAGGTAAATCACCCGATACGAGTTCTATTGAAAACTCAACTTCACGATTTGTTGGAAGACCTGGTAATTCCTCCGGAAATACATCATCAAACTCCCGTACAATGGGCATATTATTAATCGTGAGTTTCTCTTCAAACATTTGAGATAAATAACCTTCATTTAGTGGAATCAAGACCCATAAGATGGAATAAATTTCCACTGTAAGGTTATGTTCATCCTTGCATCGATAGACGATCATAGATTGATCTGGAATATGAAATGTGACTTCCCTTCTATGGAAATTGATATAATCTCCATATAGAGAAAGCCAATCCATTCCAAGAATCACATCAAATTTCACTATAGGAAGGATCACAAGATTTGCAGGAAGCACTTTCCCACAAAATTCAATCGAAGAAGAATTATAAACTTTTGAAGCAACCGTTGTGCCATTAGGAGTTGTCACAGCCAACTCAACATCTAATTGTTGAGGTAATACAGTGATACCCTTAGAAAATTCTTTAGAAATAAAATAGTTGGTGGATCCAGAATCAAATAAAACATTTTCTACTTTAGAGTGGATGGTAAGTGTACCTCTCACCACTTCATTGTCGTACTCCACATCACCGATAGTAATTGCATGTGACTTTCCTTTGTCTTTAGCTTTAAGAGTTTGTTGACGTTGATCATTATCATCAACCCTTGGATTTGGGAATTGATTGGCATAATGCCTCATCTCCTTACACTTGAAACATTGAAGTGTATTAGGTTCATTCTGTCTATCTCTTCCTTTGTTTGCATCATTAGACATTTTCTTCCCATTATTTCGACATTCAATTGCTCGATGGCCTTCTTTTCCACACTTATAACATTTTCTTGTCCCCTTAAGACAATTTCCTCCATGTTTCTTTCCACACTTTGAGAATAAGGGAAAACTCATCTTCTTTTCAGTGTTCCCTTTAGATTTTACTTTGAATTCCATTTTCCTCTTCTTATCAAACCCATATGGCTGATGGGTTACTCCAATATCCATCTCAACTTTGAGAGCACATCGAACGATTTCCTCATAGCTATTGAAGTCCCTTATGTCCAATGCCCTTTGAAGACTTGGTTTTAATCCACTAAAGAATCGATCGATCTTACTCTCAGGTTGGATAATAATACCAAAAGCGTACCTTGCAAGTCTTGTAAAATTTTCTTCGTAGGTACCAACCGATTCATCATCCTTTTGCTTTAGTTCAAGAAACTCCTTCTCCATCTTTTTTCGGAGAATACAAGGGAAATACTTATTGAAAAATATGTTTTTGAACTCATCCCATTCCATAGACTCAATTTCATCCCTTTGCCTCGTATTCTTAATAAGATTACACCATTGATCAGCTTCACCTTCCAAACGATAAACTGCTAAGATGACTTTATCATGTTAAGAACATTGAAGAACTGAAAATATATTTTCAGTGGTACTGATCCATTGTTCAGCCACTAATGGATCAGAAGACCCTCTCAATGAAGGTGGACGCTGCCTCATGAAGGATTCAACAGAATATTGCTCCTTCCTTTGCTCGTTTGGAAGTCCTGCATGATTCATAGCTTGAGAGAGTTGTGTGAGCATGGCTACAAGATTTTGCATTCTATCTCCCATAACGTTTGTTTTCTCAGGGGTACAATCATTACATTGCCCGTCGCATTCCGCATTAACACGGTTCCTTCGAGTTCCAGCCATTGACTAAAACCAAGAAGAATAGTGTGAGCAACACTAATTATAATATGAAAAACACATAATCAAGAATAAAATTTCACACTTAAGGTCTTATCATAGGTCGTTCATGGCCATTTCTAAAACACTAAGATTGTGTTATATGCTTAGACATATCCTTAGGTTTCTTACTAAGGCTTTCACATCCTAGTTTCCAAAGTTTGACTATACCTTTCCTCTGATACCAACTATGATGACCCATACTTTACATACATTGTTAATACTTCAAAATTGAAGCATACTTATTACAACATATAACAAAACCATGAAAGGACCATATAGGTATAGTGTCTTTGGAAACTAGGAAACATAAACAACTGGTTCATAAAGCATCTACACTGTCTCCCATTTATTTCATCATATCTAGAGTCCCTTTTGGAATATCCTACTTAATAACATTCTTCCTGGCCAGGGGAAAGAAAACATACAAAGGGTGAGCTCAAATTCTCAGTAAGGGTAAACAAAAGAAATATTAATCACATCATATTCATAAGAATATAACATTTTGGAAATCTTAACCTGCAAAAGAGATCATAATTTCATAACATGGGATAAATCATCGTAGTGAAATGTAATCCCAATAATCATAACTTAAAACATGAAACTTTGTGTAATACACACATAATCATAGAGAATCATTTCATAGTAGTCAATACTCATTTCCAAGACTATCTTAGCAGACAAAGTCCATTTCTGAACCGAGTTCACTCCTCATTTCTGTCCTGTTTCACTGAACTGGTTTAACCTGTCGTTTGAGCCATGTCTATCTCATGAGATATAAATATTTACCCAATGCATTGGAGGGAGATATAGGTCCCACCCATCTCATAATGAAACCATTCTTATGTGTTCCACAAAATCATAAATCATACATCATAGCATAACCTATGTAATAAAAATGGGATTCTTAAACATCATGACATTATAAAACAATTCACATAAGATAAAGGAATTTATAAAAATAATTCCATCACAACATAATCAAATCAATGTAATAATAGGGATATAAATAGAACCCTATATTATCTTAGATGAAAAATAATTTTGATAAAACACTTGAACTCCATTCTTGAGGAAAATATCCTTTTTACTTCAAAAACATTTTCCTTTCTTAACATGTCATATAATTTTAAACTAAAAGAAGTTGATTAAAAATAAACTTGAAAACTTTTAAAGGAAGCTTCTTGGAAATAATGTTTTAAAAATCCATTCATGTCGTATAAGTTAAAAAAACATTCTTCCCGTACTTTTTTCGGAAAAGTCAAAAAGTACCTCGTACAAAAAACGACAAAAGATTCCTTTCATATATTTTACTAAAAACTCACCGAAGGGTAAAATTGGATTTAAACAATTGTATTTGGATGTAAATAATAGTACATATTGAGGAAACATGGATGTGGATGATAAAATACACCCCAGTAAATACCAAAGTATAAACAATCTCGGATAAAAATGAGATTGTTATATTTTCCCTTACCTTAGGTCTGATTTGCTTCTTAAGTGTCTGAACCTCCTGTATAATGATTTAAATAATGTCATTGACTTATTCCATAATCATACTCATTGTTATGATATCATATATGGCCATATTCTTAGCTTCTTATTAGTAATATTTCATTGCTACTTGTTATTCAGGTGTTTATTACTTTTTGTTCTTATGCGTGTTTTGTCGAATAAATTCTTATTATCCTCTTTAGGTTATAGATACCTCATTTCCAGAATGGTATTAGTGTAATATATATCCTATTAATTCATTCAATTCATTTATATAATCATTATTCAATGAAGATCATGTAGAACGAGTCGCATCACATCATGGAGATGGTATTCCGTACGTACGCACGAGCAATGATATCATTCCCATGATCGTGGAATTGTATTGAAGTGTATGAATACTATTTCAGAATCAATATTACTTTACAATAATCATATATAGTTATTATTTACACCATTATACCCATCCCAGTAAGGTGGTGGTGGAAAATAGATTACACCACAGCGTGGAGACGGTATTCCGTACATACGCACGCGCGGTGATTTCATTTTCCGTAGGATGGATAGATGGTGAAATAGGGTTGTTTAATACTTATAATAACATAAAATTATATGAGTGATACTGATTTTATTACTTCATAATGAAACAACTAAATAATAAGAAGTGGAAGAAGAAATAAAGTTGAAAGAATCGGTAACGGACATTACCTCTTCTTTGAAGCGCCTCTTTGAGACCTCCTCTTAGAGCACTAAAATTGGTCTTTGAAGAAGACCAGGACCTCTAATATGTTTCTAGGGAAGTGTAGAAGAGAATTTGGCAGGGTTTGGACGAGATTAAAGGCTCAAAGTTAGGTGAGAAAGAGAGGGAGGAGGTTCCCTTTTATAAGGGAGGAGAGGGGCACCTTTGGAAAAACAAAAAATATTATTTTATTATAAAGTCATATTCGGTTTTTAATAGCTCCAAATTGATTTATTTTGAATATAAGGTGGGGATGGATCGAAATCCTCTCATCTAATAGAATTTATACATGTTCAGGTATCTATTTTAACCTTATCATTTAGATTTAACTTTAAGTTAGATAATTTAACTTTTACCGTGTCTTCTTGTTTTCTTACACTATAAGGTTAATAAACTTACTATAACAAGCCAAAAGAACCCCAAGTTGTTTTTTATTAATATATATAACCTTAGTTAAGTCATTTGGCCGAACCTTATATTTTTAGGAATAAAATAACAATTAATAATATAATATTTGTTTTAAAAACAATTTTATGTCAATTTTGACACTATTTGATAATTGATTTTTGTGAAAATCATAACAGAAATATTAGTTCGAAAAAAGTTAATCAAATCAATAATAACATGTCATATTAACATATAAAATTAGTTTAATTCATAAAAAGTCTCAAATTACATTTCTTTGGGTATTTATAACATCAATTATATTAATATTTCATTAATAAGATAATTACTACATCATCATTTTGTCATAAATAAATTAAATTATTTAATATCTAAAAATTATAAATAAAATACCATTATGTAGGAAATCTTTTTATATTTCTAATGAATATTTATAGTCTAATTTCTCTTATGTATAACCCTATATTAAAAATGATTTACTTATTAAAATTTGATTTTAACTATTTTAACCCTTCTTTAAATAAATTAATATTAAATGTCCTAATCTAATCCATGTGGGACTAAATGGCCATATTTTATTCGTAAGGTTTTTTTTGGTCGAATTACACTTATCCAATAGAATTAGGACATGTGTTAGGGTAATAATAATATCATTTTTACCCTTAATTGCCCTATTTACTTTTAACCATGGTAAAAAAGTAAAAAGTTACTATTCGCCAAAAATTATTTTCATCTCATTGAACCACATTTTAGTCCTTGATATTAACTGTGTCTCTCGGATTTTTGAAATTCCAGTCACAAAAGCGGTAAAATTAGGTTTTATGTGAATTTGGAAATTCTCCTAGGAGGTGGGTAAAAGACGGTGAAAAGTTCAATAAAATTTTTATATATCTAAAATTATTATAAAATGACTCCAATTAATTGCATTGAACTTATATAGGTATTATGTATCAATTTTGACCTAAAATAAATTTAAATAAAATAAATAATTATTTAAATAAAAAGTCGATTTTTAAATCGTAACCTAGTGTTTTCACTATTCATCAAAAATTGAAAGTTTTCAGAAAAATACCAAAATTTCACCCTAGGCTAATTTCGATATTCCAAATCCAAAAATGTAGTCCATTTTGAAAAATGAAAATTACAAAATTTCAAAATGTGGTTATTACTGTTCATAACGGCTAGTTTTAATAATATTTTAATAGCATATCGTTGTTTAGTGAAACTCGGTATTGCGTACGACGCAAGCTATCAAGGAAGGTCACGATTGCATGTAAAGAAAGCCAAGCTAGTGTTGTGTGTAGTGAAAGATTCCTTTGATTATTTATATAACATAAAAACAAAATATTTCTCATAAAAGTCTCAGGTGTTACAGTAACCATCCCTAGTATATTATCTATATATTATTATGGTCCTCAAGGGTGTTTAAACTAGTAGGGGTATGAATATACTCTTGAGTGTCAGTGGTTGGATATCCCCAGTGGGATCAACTTTTAGATGCTTGAGTATAGTCAATAGGTAAAAACACCCTATATATCTTCTTGAGTACTCAAGGTCACATGTTAGTAAAAATGATTATAGTGAACATGATACTCATAATGAAGTTCTAAGGTGATTTCTACTTTATGGAGGAAATATTTATGAAAATCAATATGATAAGAGAAGAACGTGTTCTCATGATCTATTGAAAGAATGAAAAAAGGTTGGATGTGAAATTATGGACCAATGGTTTTTCCATAGAATATTTTTTTTTGGACAACCTGTGGGGCATTATTACCTATAGATTACCATGAGTTTCATATAATGTCAAGATAGATTAATTTAGATGGTATTCCTGAAATAAGTTTTGAACCATCATGCACTCATTTTAAAAGGGTAGGAGACAATTAATGTCAGGGTATGGGGAACATATATTCATAGAAATTGAGTCCTATATATGACATAAAAATTGTTTTCATGCCTCACCATTGTGTTCCTTATCGGTACTATCATCTTGTTTTTGGTCTTGAACATAATTGGTGCATTTGGTGATTCAATTTTAATTGAAGGATTTGGTGAAGGTATTGGAAAGGAAACACAATGAAGAAACCCATCAATACATCATCAAATGTAAGAGTTCATAGTTTATCAATCCAATTCCATGTTAATGGATTCACATTAGGTTATCTATTTTTTGATGAGAACCTCCAATGGGATTCCATGTATATGAATATTTGGTATGGATGTCCTTTTAGAACTAAATTGTAATGAAAGGTGTTCACTAGTGATTCATATACTATAGATTCTTCAAAATAGGTATTGGTAAAAGGTGTGAGATTTTGGGATCATCAAATATTCTTTGGGTGGAATCATTTGAATTATTGGATTCCCATATAGATTTATGATTTTTTAATGAATAATATCAAAATACTAGTGTTTAACGAGTTGACCCTATTCCTATGATCTCTCTGAATCTATATAGATATGAAAATATATGATTTTTAGGTTAATCATACATATAATACATGTTTATGACTCATTTGTTTAAGGCCACATTGTTAGGAAATTATTCATTTTTCTACATACAAAGAGGTCGTAGGTGTTTACATTGTTGGGATCAGGCCCATGCGATGAGCATCATATGAATCTCTATAAATAGAATCACAACACAGATAGTTTATTTATGATTATTGGGATACATAATACCATTTATGTTCAATTTAAATATAAATATTTCAAGAATCTTAACTTTTTGTGAAGGGTAACACTTTGTGAAAGGTACCTAGAAATAGATAGTGTTTGAATTTATCATGAGTTTCCATTTCAGTTTCATCTTGGTCTTCAATGACTAATTTGGAGAAGGTATGGTTGTGGATTACACCTATTAGAGGTACCATATATTGTTTTCAATATCATATATGTTGGTATGATGATAATGGATGAATGATTAAGAGGATGGGGCATACAAATTGAATTTGGATATGATATTGTGATACTAGGAGGGGTATCTAAAATTAAGGACTATATAAAGAATCTAATACTAGAGTATTTAACTATGGTATTTTGTAAAATTGATTCATATAATTCTTATCGCATAAGAATAATAGCATGTTTCTTGATATTGGGATTGAACCTCAGAGGGGAATATATTGTATCCTAGTTAAGAGGAATAAAATACAATATAATTAAAGGCATGCATTTTAAGGTAATGTAACATGATTCATCGTAGATTAAAATTGTGTTTAAATGACATGTGTAATGAATTTTAGATTCATCCTACCAGGTTTAGAAGGTGGTTACTATAATTTGTCTCAATAATTATTTTAAATTATGATCAAATAGAATATAATGTTTTTGTGTATCATGATTTATTAAGAAATAAGTTAATAGAAGATTAGTTGTGTTACATAAAAGTGCACAATAAAGTATTGAGTGAGACTAACACACGATCTTCTCTAAGACACTTGGTATAGTAGATGTGTGTGGAGATGGTATATTTGGGGTATTAAACCAACTAGGAGGCCCACACATGGTAAATCTAACTTTGTTTTACGCTCACTCCATATATGGGAACACTGACACACATATAGATCTAATGTTTCATTTTCAAGTGATATATATTATCGGGGATCAAGAAGGATCGGCTAGATGTATGTTTGGAGAGTAGTAAAATAATGGATCTATGTTTTATAGTTGATTCTATCATATATTTTTTTTCAATTTATTCTATACTAATTTCCTAGGTTGATGTTTCTTGTTGTATGTTGTTATGTACAATATGGTTCATTCTTATATAGCATGTCAATGTTTACTTTTTTTTTCAAATTATTCTATACCGATTTCCTAGGTTGATGTTTCCTGTTTTTTGTTGGTATGTATAATATGGTATTTCTGGTTTGATTTGTCTTTCAGGGCAGTGGTGTAGCGGAAGAAGAATTTTTTTTGGGTCTAAATTTCACGGCAGTTTAAACCGCCGCTAAATAGTAAAAAACGCCGCGAAACATTAAAAAATAACCTTTTTCATCGGTTTAAACCGCCGTTAAACAGTGAAAACTTCCGCGAAATGTAAAAAAAATTACGTTTTGCGGTGGTTAAAACCGCCGCTACATAGTCGCATCGTAGGTTCTCATTCCACGGTGGTTCTGGTGACTTTAGGGGTGGTATTACGGCCGTTGGATCTGACTTTATTCGTGGCGGTTATAACCGCCGTGAATAAACTAATGTCAAGGGCTCGTAAAAAATCGTCGCTAAAATCAGTAAAACCGCCACGAAATGAGGCAGCTACAACGCTTTCCTGAAACCGCCGCGAAATGGAAATAACCGCCGCTAATAGATTGTCAACACCGTATTATGCGGCGGTTTACAGAAACCGCCTTCAACCCATTTAGTGGCGGTTTAAACCGCCGCTAAACGCAAAAAAAAATGCTGCTAAACAGTGATTCTCTTGTAGTGAGTCTTATACATTTCCTTAAATGTTTATGCTTATTTATGAAAGTTTCCTCTATATTGTTATCCTTACTGAGTATCTAATCTCACCCCTTTCTATGTTTTATTTTTCCCAGGAAGTGAAGAAGTATTTTTTGGTTGACCTGCAGGGATAGGCTAAGGATATAAGTGTGTTTAAAAGGGGCAAAAATATTTTTGATGTTTTTATTTCAAGATGTAATGTAAAACTTATGAATGTATCTAGTACTTCCAAGGCTAATAAACCGATCGGTCTTTCAGGAAATTATTCCTTTTATCATACCAATGTATTAAAATAATGTACCGACTCTGGGTAACTGGGGTCAGGGCGTTACACGTCACATACTCAAAATTAAGAAAATAAACTCATATTTTCTTGATACTTTAGGAAAATGATCTTTGATTAATTTTTTTACATGTAGAAATCAATCGCATGTTAATATAAAACATGGTGTGTCTGCCATGACTCAAATAGTCACTACTACAAATATGGCCTTTAACAGTGCTAGAAAAGGCCTTTAACAGCACTAGAAAAGCGTTGTTAAAGTCGGCGTAGATAAAGGGGGGGTCCCCTTTATCAGCGCTAAAAAAAGCGCTGATAAAACTAAAAAAATTTAAAAAAATCCTGACAATCTCATGGGGGGGGATTTTTACAGCGCTTGAGCCCGCCCTTTATCAGCACTTTCCCCACCTCCAGCACCCGCACGCACCCCATCTACCCTTTATCAGTGTTATACCCCACCTTTATCAGCGATATCCCCTTAAATTCACCCATGCGTGGGTACCCCTGCCTCCACCCGGATTTGATCTCGAGACCTCCCACCTGCGCGCCTGAAGCCTTTACCACTCCCCTATATTGATTTGTTCTCTTATTTATGATATATCTATTTATTTATATATATATTTAGTTATATTTATTCGTATAGTAATATATATTTATATATATAGTTATACTAATATATATATATATAGTTATATTAATATATATATATAGTCATATTAATATATATATTTATAGTTATATTAATATATATATATATAGTTATATTAATATATATAGTTATGTTAATATATATAGTTAGATTAATATATATTTATATAAATATTCATATATTGGTATTTTAAATAAAATGAATATTAGTTATTATTTAGATATAGCTAATATATTTTATATATAAATATGTTTAATTATTTATTTAAAAAATTAAATTTTTAGGTGTGAAAATATAGTAAATATGTACATATAGTTATATATTTGATTATAAATAACAGTGAATTATAAAAAACAATAAAATTTCAAAGACATAATATCAATATGAATGTAATACCTTGGAATAAATTCAGTACCCACCAAAAAAAATAAATAATACCCCCTTAAACAAGGCTAAAAATCCACAAAATGTTAAAAAATTGGGGTACCCCGACTAAAAACTCAGTTTTGGAGGCCTTTTGGGCCTTTTTGGCCTTAAAAGAACCTTGATCGGGGTCCCCCCCCCCAATTATAGGGTTGTAGAGCTCATCGTAGGATTCTATTTGATATATGGTAGAGCTCAAACGAACACACGGATCAAAAGTTATGGCCGTTTGAAGTTTGAGTTGCGTTTTCAACATATTTTGGGTCTTTTTTTAATTTTTTGATTTTTTGGGTCTTCAAATTGTTATGAAATGACTACTCATCCATAATAATTATCAAATTATTAATTAAAAAAATTTATTAATTTTTTATAAGCCATTTTCACTAAATATCTTATATATTAAGTATACTGAGTGTAAATGTATATTTATACTTATCTAAAATATATTTAAAAATTATATATTATATTTATATCAACATAACTATATTTATATATTAATATATCATTTTTAATTAATTTTTTTTTTGAAGTCGACCCTTTATCAGCGCTTTTAAAAAAAGCGTTGATAAAGGCCCCCCTTTATCAGCCCTAAAAAAAGCATTTATAAAGGGGGTACCTTTATCAGTGCTTTTTTTAGCACTAATAAATGTTGGCACCAGGAAAAATCGTTTTTGTGGTAGTGAGTGTGTTTTCAATATAAAAGTAATATTTTAGCCCATAACATGTGTCACATAGTCAAAACCAAGAAAATGCATTTGGGATGTCTTGATAATTTAGTACAATGATCTATGATTTATTTTTTATGTCTAGTAATTAACCGCACATCAATCCAACACATAGCATAGCTGGATTGACTAAAAGTTTTTGTTTTCAGTTTAAAAGTGAAATTTTTTTCAAAAACACATGACATACTCATAACTGAGAAAATGAACTTGGATTTCCTTGATACTTTAGGAAAATTTTCCATGATTCATTTATGATGTGTATGAACTAACCTCAAATTAATCTGACACACGGTGCATCTAATGTGATCTAAAGTGTGTGTTTTCATTTTAAAATAACATTTTAGTTCAAAACATGTGTCACATACTCAATACTATGAAAATTAACTCGGATTGTCATGATATTTTAGAGAGAAGACTAATAATTCATTTTTTATGTGTGGAAATTAACCCCACATCAATCTGACACATGGCGTGGCTATTATGGCTAATGTTGGAAATGTATAAATTCTACTTCAGTTAATCAAAGTTAGTCAATCTTAAGGAGTGGTTCTAGAAGATTATTAATTCATTGAAGTACTAGTAGCGATAGTGTTTCCATCAATGTTTTAAGAAGGAGGTTTTCAGAAGGAGGTTGTTTGGAAGGAGTTTTTTCTGATGTTCACAACCCCATGTTGTCGTGTTCTAGAAGTTTAGGTGGGACTTCTAGAAGATGGAAGATGTTCAATGTGTTATATAGTGGTTTCTAATTTATTGAAGTTGGCATTCATTTTGAGAAATTTTATAGGAGATCAGTAGTGGGAATAATAGAATGGATTGAATCTCATATTTCTCATAGGTCAGTGCAATTGTATGTCTGGATGAAACACTCTATAAATAAGAGGGTAGGGACACCTTTGTTTATAAAAAATGAATAAAAAAAACACAATTACTTATTGTAGTAATCCATGTGACTCAAATTCCCCAAGTTTTAAACTTTTCTTTTTGAAGAAATGGAATACTAAAATGTTTCTCCCATGAACATAGGACATTCATTATAAACCATGTAAAACCAAAGTGTTCTTTCTTATTTTCATTTCATAAATGATTTGTATTTATTTAAGTGAATGAGGATGAATTTATTTTGACTTAGTCTGATGATTTTGGTGGATTATTTTCTTCTAAGTTCTGAAACACTAAACTTTATATATTTACTTTTGATATTTGTTTCCATCATAGTGGTTTTGTATTGATTTGTTTTGGTAATTCATTTAAATGATAGTGTGGATAAATTCTCTACTAGTGGTACCAGTGGGTTTTTTCACAGGAGGCTCATAAGTTCACTAAACATATTGGGTAGCTTTCTCTTACTCAGTATTTTTTTTGGAATGTTAGTGGGCTTCATTATTTTTAGGAGGATAGAGTTGAAAGATGGCAATGTATGGATCGAAAAATTTGATGGAATGAACTTCAATTTCTAGAAAATACGTATGGAATATTATCTCATTCATAAAGATCTGAAGCTTCCATTGAAGGGTATCAAACCGGAAGCAATGGATAAAGGTGAATGGTAAAATTGGATTGGAAGACACTTGTTGTGGTATGAATGTCTCTAGTCTGGATTGTAAATTTGAACATTCATGAGAATAAGACCATAACATAGTTAATGGTAGCCCGTGTAGATATTTACAAGAAAATTAAATCACTGAATAAAGTGTTCTTGATGCAGAGGTTATTCAACATGAGGTTATTAGAAGGAATATTTTCATCAAATATGTTAAATGATTTCAACTTAATCTGGAGTCATCTAGATTCTGTGAATGTTATATTCATGGATGATGTTTCAATGATTCTTTTGTAGTCATCCTTAGCAGAATCACTCAAATCTATGATGATAACTATGAGTAGTTCAAGTTGAAATAATGACTTGGTGTTCACTAATGATCAGAACTTGATTCTCAATGAGGATCTCCGAAGGAGAGAGTGTTTAGATTCTTCTGGTAATGTATTGAATATAGAATGAATATGGTTCTCACCTCCTCAAAATAATAAGAATAAAGAATGGAGGAAATCAAGGTAATGAAGTATAGGAAAGTCTTCTAGAACCGTGCCTAGTTTTTGGCATTTTGGAAGGAAATTTCACCTCAATAAATATTTTCATCATAAAAAGACAACCTCCAAAAGTAATGTATCCAAATAACTTAGTGTAGTATCATAGAGTAGTTAAAATATAATTTAAATCATTTATACTCGAATGGGATATTGGATTATAGGTTTCATAGCTTCATTCCATTCTATAGAATAAAAAGGATGCTTGTAAAATTATGTATCTAGAAATTTTGGTAGAGTGAATCTTTTTAATAATGAATCTCTTTAGATTTTGGGAAATAGAGAAACAGATGTTTGATTGAATAATGGGATTTTCCTTGTACTTAAGTAAGCTTATTATGTTCCAAATATCTAGAAGAACCTAATTTTAGTTTCTCATCTGGATGAAGTAGGTTTCAGAACCTGTTTTTTGGAAGGAGTATGGAAGATTACTCGGGGTTCTCATGTCATAGCCATAGGTATAAAATATGGGTCATTGTATCTGGCCGAAAGGAAAACAAGAGATACACTTTTTGAAACATCATATTTCGAAAGTTTAGAAATTTGGAATAATCAATTTGGGAACCTCAATGAGAAAGGTATTAAGATTCTATCATATAGAGACATAATGAATTTGGATCATTAAAATTTTGGAAGATGCGAGAGTTATATGATCAGGAATTAATGAAAGGTGTATTTCGATCTGTCTAGAATAACATTGAAAAGTCATAAGCTAGATTTGGTACATATAGATGTTTGGACACCTACCCCGGATCATTCTCATGGAATATCTAAGTACTTTTTTATCTTCATCGATGATTCCACAAGAAAGGAATGAGTATACTTTCAAAAAAATAAAAGTTAAATTTTTGTAATATACATTCATTGGAAGGCTATGGTGGAAAGATAAACTGGAAGAAAGATGAAATATCATAGGTCAGATAGCACTAGTGAGTTTATCAGAAGCAATTTTTGGAATAACTACAAGCATGGAGGGATCCTACATGAGAAGACTATTCTAGGAATGCATGAATAAAGTAGTGTTTCTGAGAGAATTAATAGGATTTTTTTGGTAACTATAAGATGTACGGTACTATATTTTGGAATTCCTAAGGAGGTTTTGGTGGAGAAGTGGGTAAAAAACACTTAATCAATATAATTTCACTGACATGAGTTGGAAAATGGTCACTAGAAGTATTGTGGTCTAAAAATATATCAAAAGTTTCTCATATTAGGGTTTTAAAAAGTTTAAACTATATTAATTTTGACGAAAAGGCAAGGGGTGAGCTTAAAGAAAAATATTAGACTTGCTTCTTCATATTCTATAGAGACGAAGACATTGGTTTTCAGCTTGGGGTGTGCAAAAGAGGAAAGTTTTAAAAATCTAGAATTTTATCTTCAATGAAAAGATCTTATGGAAATATCATAACTTTAAGGGAAATAAGATTGAGGATAATGATTCAAATTCAATTTAAGTTGATCTGAATAGTGGTTTCGGGGGATCACATGTTTCAGAAATTTCATATATCTCTGAGTCTATCAAGAGGTCGCATATTCTGAAGGGAAGTTTAAAGGGTTGTGCATAAATTTTTAAATTTTATCCAATATAAGACATGCATGAAAGCTCAGGAACTGATGAAACACATTCAAGAGTTCTGGAAGGTGAAGGTCTGGAAGTTTTAGTTCTAGAAGAATCTAGACTATAGGATGCTCTGTGAATATCTTCAAGGGTCAAATTGTCAATGTATAGGTATAGAGATGATATATGTTTCTTAATTTTAATAGATGAAGGAGAACCATAAGGTTCGGAATATCGAATACTCTGAGTGATTTCATAAAGTGAAATTTATAAATACAAGAGGATTTGGATTTACTATATGTGAATATAACCTAGGAGATGATAGAATTATCTCTAGAGAAAATTAAACTGAAGAACAAGCACATATTATGGTTTAAAGAAGAAGTTGATAAATGGAAGAGGTTTAAGGTGAGGTTAGCTATGTAATGCCCTAACCCCATAAGATCGGAGCCAGTGCATTACTTTCGTACATTGGAATGTTTACAAGGAAAAAAATCCCAAAGGAATAAATAGTTCAGCGGTCTTGGAAATTTAGATTATATACATGATTCTCTTATTACATCGATAATATATAAAAAACAAAGGAAAATAATTTTCATCTTTGAAATCATTAAAAAATTTCATCTTCATAACCTAGGGAAAATAGAAAAAATAAAATGGTGAACTCAAATGCTCGATTAGGGTGAAGTATAGTGGAATCGATGATGAATCAATGAGAATAATAATTATGGTATGGTAAATAACTGAATATACATACCATGTAATCAACAAACTAGGAAGGAATCTCATAAACAATATCGAAATATAATGACTGGAAACACATTCCATTAAAATAACTAGATAAGGTAAAATCAATATGGTAAGGTGAGAAACTAAAACACATGAAATTTAATCAATGATCTAAGAATTAAATGCATCCATAGATATTTCGACACAAAATCTCAAGGATAAAATGAATCTAAATGAGGGAAATGATTAATTATGTAATGTCATGTCTGAGGCACATGAAAACCTATATCGTCAAGACCTTTCACAAGATGGTTTAAAATATTCTGATTTACGCAACTAAATTTGTCTCATGATAAACTTTTAATGCATCAAGGGGCTATGTAAAGTATGGGCCCCACCTGTCATTTTCAGTCCAAATCATTTCTCATATCAAGTAATCTATTTAATTAATAATTACTATTACTTATCAAATAACCATATTGAATAAAGAATATGAATTTATCAATAATTCCTCAGTATAGGATAATTAACAATAAGGGTTGTTGATATTGATGAATGAAAGTACTGTTAAAAACATTCTTAAGTAAAATAATCTTTAAACATTCCAAAGTGTCACATACAACTTTGAAACAGTGGAATCATAATTCCATTGAAGGACTAACATTAAATAAAACTCATAATATCATTAAAATAAGGATACTCATGATATAACATGTCAAAAGGTAGTATATACACCATATAAAATAAACTAGGTGTGTAACATTACAATATTCCTCGATGAAATGAAATTGAGACAAAATCCCATAACACTTTGTAATTATTTATTTTAAAGACTGCACATTTATATAAGAAAATATTTTATTTTAAAAGAACCTTATAAAATTATAAAGGAAGCTTCAAAAAATTAGGGTGTCATGACAGTGGGAAATTTTATTCATGTTGTATAAGTTATAAACAAACATATTTTTTATTTTTTTTAAGAAATGTCATAAAGTACCTTGTTTTGGAAAATGACAAGAATATTCCTTTTATAACATTTTGTAATAAGTAAAATAGGGGTAAAAATTAATTTCAACAATAATGGGAGAATAGTAAAAATGTTTTTGAAAAAAAATAGAAAACACTAACATGAAAGAGAAATATTCCCCTATGGAGACTTAAACACAAACAATCCCGAATAACAATGATATTGTAAAATAAATACATATCACTTTATAATTAGCAGAATAGTATACCCATGAAAGAAATAAAATTATATGGATATTAAAATACCATAATATTAAGAATAATACTCATAAAATACATTCATGGGTGGTATATACACCACACAAAAGAAATAAGAAGTGTATAAGGCATGTGTCTCATAGAAATAAAAATGAGACAAAGATCCCTTACCTTATGATTTCTTTAGATGAATGTGATTTAACCTCATGAATAATGGTTTTAAGAGTTTTAATAACTTATTAAATAATTATATTAATATTTATTATATCATATATGATAATCTTATAATATCTTATTACCCATTTGTTAACATTATTTTATTATTTTCACTATTTTGGGTGTTAATTGCCTAGTTTCTCAAGTAAGTTTTGACTTGTTATTTGTTGTTCCTATTAATTAGATCACGGTTTAATAATCTCCAAAATGTAATAAATGATTTAAATATTTTATATATTCAGTATAATTTTATTTATAATAATCCATCAAATTTGGAGATAAGAAATGTAATGCACCATTCATGGAGACGGTAGATTGTACGTACGCATGAACGCTACCTTCGTTTCTTTACCATATTAAAAGAATGAAAAAATTATATATTTATGTATATTATAATTATAGTATCATATTTATGTCATATATTCCACATATTATTTTTAAAACCATCCTTTATACATTTCATGTATAGCGTGAGCAAGTCACGCCGCTTTGAGAAGGTGATAGTCCACATTTCCACAAATGGTGTTATCATATTTATATAAAATAGAAAGCATAAGGGTATGTGTTATAAAATAATTAAAGAATAATAAATACATAGTAAATATAATATATAACATATATAAATAAATTTTACATCATAATTTCTAACCATGAAAGGTGGTAAAGGAAGAATAAACAATCATCATTTCGTGAGGTGGTAGTTCGTCATACATAGAAACAATATGTTTGTTAGCCATTAGATGGAATTTTGTGTAAGTGTAGGTTGAAACTTTAAATTAAAAAAATATTATTATATTGATGATACTGAGGTTATTATATAAATATGTAATAATTATAAATGAAGGAGTAGATAAATAAATAAAACCAAAGCGATCGTTGAAGAATGTTACCTCATTTTTGGGTAACTACATTTGGTTTATACCAAAAGACATCCTTGGAAGGATTTATACCCAAAATTAGACTTATAGGATGAGGGTAAGGATATTGGGAGGATACTTGGATAGGTTTTGTCTGAACCAAATAGGTTCTGAAGTGTGGATAAAAGAGAAGGAGAGGTTCCCTTTTAAAAGAGAGGGGAGGGGTACTTTTGGAATTTCTTAAAAGATTAATTTATAATAAAATTAGTCTCAATAAAAATACATCCAAAATGATATTAATTCAAAAAAATACATTATAAGGTTGTAATATCATCAACCAATATATTTTAGATAATATTTGGTATTATTTTAATCCTTATCATTTTGATTAACCCTTAATTAACCCATTTTACTTTCAACTATGGTAAATAATATTTCTATACTAAGGGGATGTAATTTTTACTTATAAAGTGTAAATTAGATCATAAATGCCCAATTTATGATATTTTAGACCATATATATTCCCCTTTTTCTTATTTAACATTTTTGTGATTTTTAAATAATTTAATAAAATATCATTTTCATAAAATTCCATAAGTGTCAATTTTGACACTATTCATAACTTTGACTTTAAGAAAATACATTCAGAAAGATAAATTCAAAAAAACTCACTAAATACACCCCTAGAATTTAATTTCACCCATAAAATTCTTTTATTATCTTAATTAATTCAAATTTTATTTCTTTTAATATTTCTAATATCATTTAATAGATTATTTCATTAATTGAATCATTATTGCATCATCATTGTGCAAGACTTTATGTAAATTATTTATTTTCTAAAAATTAAAAATAAATTACCATGATGTAGATAAAAAATTTATATTTCAAATTAATATTTATAGTCAAATAATATAATGTATAACTACATATAAAAAATGTAATACTTATTAAAAACAAGAGTGTGACATATTGGACTTCCCTTAGAATAAAATACTATAAAAACTATAAAGTCATCCAAGTGGATCCAAGTGGCCATAAAATCAAAACATGTATGTTTTTTGGTCTAAAATAACTCATAAAATAAAATTAGGATAAGTGTTAAGGTAATTTTATAATTCTTATAATATTATTTTTACCCTTAATTATCTGATTTACCCTTAACTGTTGTATTTAATTTTAATCACTTTCACTAAGATTTTTGATCAAAAATTAAGTTGATATTATTAGACCAAAAATTTTAGACTGAATAAAATCTTGTATTTCTATTTTTAAAAATTCAATTCACATAAGTAAAAAAATTAATATTAATGTTAATCCTGCGAACGGGATAACAAAACAAGTTCTTGATGTAAAAACGTTCAAATGTTTGCTAAGTTTTTATATCTAAATTTAATGTGAAATTGTTTCAAATGACCTAAATTTTTTTAATTGATATAAAATTGGTCTAATTATACTTTAAAACCAATTCAAAACATAATTTAACTATATAAATAAATTAGATGAAAATGCTGTTTTGAACTAAAATGCAATATTTTTCACTATTCATCAAAAAATGGAACTTATCAAAAAAATACCAAAAAATTAACCAAATTAAATTTTTATATCCTTATTTAAAATAATAATTTTATTTTTTCAAATAAAATATATAAAAGTTTCAAAATTGGATTTAAAATTGGTTCTCCATTAAAAGGCGGTAAAACTGCTTTTATAAAAAAATATTCTTTTAATGCATAAAATTTGATTTATTCTTATATTATGCCTATAAAATCATTTGGATTAATCTAAAAACATTTGATTAAATATATAATATATATATATATATATATATCATAATTTTATTAATACTGTTAATTCCTTCCAATTTAACGACTAGGTTATAATTTCATTTTAAATTATAATATTAATAGTAAATTATGGTTCGTTTAAGCACAGTGATGCATAAAACGTAATATATTGAAGAAATTGAATTTATTTAATAAGTTACATCTTTTAAAATGTTTGGGATTTATATTATCCCCTCTTTTAATAAATTATATCCTCACAATTGAACTCGGGATAAAAACTAGGGGTTTAACTTGTCAAAATACCTTTGTTTAAATCACACATCAGAACAAGGATTAATTAGACCTCCACTTTAAAATAAATAAAGTAAAGTATGAATTTAATTGGTGATAACACATACTAAGGTTCCATGTAATAAAACATGGACATTGAAGGGAAATCTAACCATTATGTTATGATGGAGAGTGATAGAGAACATGGTCCGGAAAAAGTTAACAATCACAAAGCTAGAAATATGAGAGGATCTAAGGAACCATTTGATTCATTGGAAAATAAAGTACTAGGATAACATTTTTTGTTTCATGATATTTTACCAAGAGTTGAAAGATTAATTTACTTCATATACTAAGAGCATAAGGAAATATACTTACTTGGCAAGTAAATTTTTATCCTTTAATCAATTTTCACCACAAACTCATCTTTTTTTCCAAACAATGAGTATTTAAGATGAATTTTTCATGATTGAAGAATTAAAATCAAATTTTACATATTATAAATTCTACAAAAGTATAAATAACTATCCCTCTTGTCTTTATATATTATCAAAAACCAAAATGGTTAGGAAAATATAAAATAATTACCCAAAAGAATCTACAAAATTCAATAGTAAAACCCAAATATCAACATAGATCATTCAGAAAATAACTATACTTTCTCATAAATATTCAAGAATAATATTGAAACAAAAAAATCATAAGTATTTGATCATATAGTCTTCCAAATAACATTAATCACTCTTAATGTATTATACCAAAAATGTAATTACCAAAATCACATAATCTCAAAGATATGATAATCATTTCCATAATTTACAAGAATTACCATAAGTACACAATAAAATCATATATTATTCAAAAATATAATTCAACTTTTACTTCTTAAATAAAATCTCATAGTATTTTTTTTATCATGATCATATAGGGTTCCCAAAATAGTGAACGTCTTCTGAAATAACATTAATTACCAAATTATTTTCCAATCCCAAGGTAATCTATTTGATAAAAAAATGTCCCTAAAATCAAAATAAACTTTATCCATTATATACTTTAACTAAAAAATCGTGTTAATTGGGAGTTCACGTAGACTAGTAGTAGACGTTACACCCTCATCGCCCTTCGATTGTGTTTTTAAACCCTGTGACCTTGTCGGACGCGATGGTTTATCACTTGGCCTATGGGTTTTCCTTTTTCTAAAACTATATAATTTTTATAGAATTCCCTAAATATGATAAAGTCCTAAAAAATAACATGTTTTAACCTAAAATTTTATCTCATAACTTACATTTTTCATTCCAAATAATATAAATACACGTAATTACCTTAAATTCAAAGATTATATAAACCCTAACAATTATCCTTACCTTTAAACATATTTCCATAAAATGAAAAGGAATTATTCCTTAAATAACTTTTTCACACATAATAAACCAATGGTTTGTGTTCCTTAATGTATATTTTCTTAAATCTAGTTCCCAATGTTTCTACTAAACTTCCTCTAATACCAACTGTAATTCCCTAACACTAGAAACTCGGAACCAATGCATTACTTTATTACATTGGCTTATTTGTAAGGAAAAAATCCCAAAGGACCATACAGTTTAGCAATTTTGGAAAGCCATATTACAAACCTGATTCCCTTATTACATTGGTAAAATATAAAACATAACAAAGTAAAATAATTTTCATCTTTGAACTCGTTCAAAAATTTCATCTTCATAACCAGGGGAACATAGACCAAATAAAATGGTGAGCTCAAATGCTCAATATGGTTAAAGTATAGAGAAAAAAATAATGAATCAATGGGAATAATAATTATGGCATGGTAAATAACTAAACAAACATACCATGTAATCAACAAACTGAGAAGGAAGTGAATAAACAATATGGAAAGGTAATGTTTGGAAACATATTCCATTAAAATAACTAGATAAGGTAAAATCAATATGGAAAGGTAGGAAACTGAAATACATGACATTTAATCAATGAATTAGTAATTAAATGCATCAATAGATATATTTATGCAAAATCTCATATATAAATAATAAATTAATCTAAATGATGAAAATGGTTAATTATTCGATGTCATGTCTGAGGCACATGAAAACCTTTACCATCAAGACCTTTCACAAGAAGATTCAAACTATTCTGATTTTTGAAACTAAATTTTTCTCATGAGAACCTTTTAATGTATCTTAGAGATATATTTTCACACCCTGACCTTGGATACTCCTTTATTTTATTCTTTTATTGGTCTTGGATCTTTCCATTTGAGGTTTGGGTTGAGTCTTGGGTAAAAATTTTGAATTTTTGGTAGTCCTGGTGATTTTTAGCTTGTGCACGGGAAGTGCACGATTAGTGAAAACCATGCGGCCCAGCCCAGGTACTCGTGCAACAGGTCCTAGTGTTGGAAAAAATCTACCACACAATTTGATCATGATCAATCAAACCATGTGGTATGGTCGTGTGGTCGGTCCTCTCTTAGGCATAAGCTACTACACAATTTGTGCACAGTAGCACAAACCATGTGGGTTAGTCATGCAGTAATTCTCTTCTTAGATAGAAGGTACCGCACAATTGGTGTACAGTTTGATAAACTTTGTGGCCAAACCATGCAAGATGCTCCTAAATTTTAAAAGTTAAAATCCCTTTTTCTCTCTTCCCTTATTTTACCCCAAAATCAAGCCTCTCCCACCTTGGTCAATTTTGGAACATGGGAGGGTTTCCAAACCCCTCTCCCTTGATCCTCCTCCTCCATGAATGCTCCTCCTTCAAATACAAGGTGAGTTTTTAGGGTTTCTTCACATTTTATCTTCTTTCTCTCTTCCCCTCTTGATTATTTGGTTTTTCTTTGGGGGTTTCTTCCTCAGCCTAACCCTAATGGCTAGAGTTTGTGTGTGGGTTGTGTTTTATTTGGATATAGGGTGTGTGAATGGTCCTCAAGGATTATATATCTCTTCTTTGAAGGTTTCATCACATTCACACACCATTAAAGTAGATTTTTTTCGTTCGTTTCCTTCTAATGTGTTCCTCTGATGCTTTGGTGTTTTTAATTAATTTTAAAACATGATTTTCATCTTTATAATGAACATGGTTAATTTATTTTGGTGATTGCTTATTGGTATAATTTTTTAAAAATAGTTTTTGATGTGATTATTTGTTTATGCCTACGTGTATGCACGCCAAATTTTTTTGATAAAATGTTAATTAATCCTTTAAGGGTATAATTGGATGATTTCGGTGGTGTTTGTTTATAGAAATGTTTTATTAAAATGATTGTATTGTGTTTGGGATTGTTATCTAAAACATGGTGATTTTTATAAAATGGCTTGTTATACTAGTTGAAAATCATGTGTTGTTTCTTTGAAAATTGTTTAGAGGGAAACTACTTGTGGAATGACATTATATTTTGGCACATCTGTGGGTGAATGAAGTGCACACGTGGATAGGATTTCAAATGATGATGTTATTAAAAGTTATTCCCTCTTTAAAATTTGGTTTTCTAAATAGGTTCTTCATCTTCTCTTTCTCCTTATTTTTATAAAATGGTTTCATGATTACCCAAATGACATAAAGTGGTTTCAATATTATAGTGAAATTTATGGAATATTTGTTGTTTTATAAAGTAGGATTGGTATCTAAATGATATTAAATCCCATTTAGAATCTTTAAATGTGTTGTGTGTTTTTATCTCGATCTTGAAATAAAGTTGGATTTGGAATAAAGTCTTGTCTGGCATTGCACTCTTGAAAGTGGATGTTTGTATCAAATTTGAGAATGGTTGATGTAATGGCCCGGACCTCTTATGAATAGTATCAATAGGTGTACAGTGTTTCACAGATC
Source organism: Viscum album (assembly GCA_963277665.1). Lineage (NCBI taxonomy): Eukaryota > Viridiplantae > Streptophyta > Magnoliopsida > Santalales > Viscaceae > Viscum > Viscum album. The sequence goes on from OY728157.1 coordinate 1,103,562,929, forward strand.
GGTATCACAGATCGGTATCACAGATCAGTAGCACAGATTGGCAGCACAGATCGGTAGCACAGATAGGTAGCATAGATCGATAGCATAGATCGGTTGTACAGATCGGTAGCACAGATCAGTAGCACAGATCGGTAGCACAGATTGGTAGCATAGATCGGTACCGTAGATCGGTAGCACAGATCAGTAGCACAGATCGGTAGCACTGATCGGTAGCACTGATCGGTAGCACTAATCGGTAGCACTGATCGGTAGCACAGATCGGTAGCACTGATCGGTAGCACAGATCGGTAGCACAGATCGGTAGCACATATCGGTAGCACATATCGGTAGCACAGATTGGTAGGTGTACAGTAACGGTAGGTGAACAGTGCTTCCAGATTCCTCCAGTTTTGCCGCTTTTGACGTTTCCTTTGACGTAAAATACATTTAAAGCCTTATTTTAAGGATTATTAGGGCCGATTAAAAGTCCATAAATCCTATATTAATTCTTCCTAATTCTTGGAATGTCTTACTTGGTCAAACCGCGTGGGTTAATGCGATCCGCTTTTAATGGAGAATTAAGCGCATCTTAAACCATCACCCCATTAAATCTTCAAAAAGGAACAAGATTCATCCTCCCTTTTTCTTCCTCTTTGTTATCGGATATGAGATGCTAGAACCTTTCAATCCTTCCCGTAGGATTTTCACAATCAAAATTTACTCCTAGGATTGGTTCTGCTCTGTTTTTATGCAACCAAGCTGTGTTGATCATTCTTCTATATAAGGTATGTTTTATCATCGTTCCTTCAGGGATCATATTCTCTTGTTCTCCTTTCCATATTAGCATGTAATATATATGCTTCTAATGGGTTTTTCTTGGGGTTTGGTTGGTGTGGACGTACCGTGGCATCCTCGGGTGGATGCAGTTGTCACGAGATGAGCATCGTGACCTGTTGTGTGGATAAAGAATGCCAAGAACTCTTTGAGGTAGTGGATTCGTGGCTTCTATAATTGTTTATGTGTAATCATAGAGTTAGCATGATTTATCCTTGGGTTCACAATGAAATTGACCTAATTAAATACTTGAACCGGATTAAAATAATTGGTTTGATCGCATGTTGTTGCTTTGTACCGTGATAACGGTTTGCCTCACGTTTTGCCAGATATAGTGATATCTATGCTTTATTTGATTAGTTGTTCATTCTTGATGTAAATTGATAAAGAACATAAAGCCAGAAATAATTGGTAATTAATTGGATAAAGATAAGGAGGCACGTAAATGAATCTGGTTGTTGTCATTGTTTTAGTTGTTCTAATTTGATGTTAATCAAATTGGCATAGTAAGCATGTTAAATATTTTGTGATAGCTTACTAATTAGGTTTCTCGGAATTGGAACCTACGAATTAAATCTATTAATTCAAGAGGGATTAAAGAACTGGTTGGTTGATAAAAGATAACGCCTGGTAGGGTTCTTAGTTACCCTCTTGTTCGTAAGGCCGAGTGCCTTGTGCTTTATATCCATGAGTGCTCATTATGTATTAAGGTTGGATGCCTTGTTAAAGGTCCATGATCCCATTTGATGTGATGTTTGATTTTCCTACTGCTTGTGTTGTGTTGTGACCCTGGAAGGGTGTTGTGATATGTAGAGGTAGGGAGGCCTTGTGGTTGTGGCAGCGGATGACGCCTAGAGTGGCGAGATGCATTGGTTTATGCATGTGGGTGTCGGGGAGGACACAAGTGATGATGTAATGGGATGGATGTGTTTGTTGAATGCTTGGTGACTTTGATTGAATGTTGATCTGATTTAATTTTCCCCACTGCTCAAGGCAGCTGGTCTTGCTTACCCTTCTTCTGAAGGAGGCGAAGACGCGCGGGGTATGCCACGTGCTTTCCGTGTCTAGCTTCTCAAATCAGAATGGGTCTACTCTCTTTCTATAGGCGGAAAAGACTCGACAGGTAGTTCATCTACTCACCGTGTTGATCCCCCTTGTGTTTAGTAGAATAGAATGCTTTTCTAGAATGCCTGGGAATAAGGGAAAGTAATTCTGTAATGAATATTTGAATAAATGATGTTAATCCACGGGGATGAAGATGCTGGAATTTAAAGGTGATGTGGAATCTTAAAAGAAGTAGTTTATTTTCTGAATGTGATGCCAACTCAGATTAATGAGTTTGTGTTCAAGGTTAATTAATGTTTGAATAATTAATTAACATACAGTGGAATTGATAAAATGGGAATGAAGTAATCTAATAAATCCCTTAAATGGTTGTGTGCTTATAGGATACCTAGTCTTAGAAGTGGCAGCCCGAAGTCCGAGAGATGTTAGCTGCAGTTGTGTCTAAGACTAGGTTATGCCCATAGTGTGGTTGTGAGTTATATATATTCTGTACTTTTTGTGTATCTATATGCTACTCCACCCTGTTGGTAAGGGCAACTGACACCCCGGGGATTCTGATCCCTGGGGGGGGGTGTTTTCCCCAACATTCTAATCGGAGGTTGAATGGCTGACTACCCCCTTTAGCCCCGCTCTCTTCTCTTGGTAGATACTAGTGCCTTTGACACAGTGGTTATTTTTCCCCATATATGTGTGTATATGGATGTAATGGCTAGTGTTTATTTCACACACATATATTATGGGTATAGTATCCTATGGACTACTATAGGTGTAACATGTATAGGCTGTGACGGCTTGAGGATCCTTACTCGGCATATGGGCTATGATGGCTTGAGGTATAATACCCGATGTATGATACAATTTATGCGAGCTGTGGTGGATCCCAGAAACTACCTAGTTACTTTTGGTTGTGAGGATAGTGTGGTGCTTAGCCCAGGTGTCTGCGGGCAAGCCTTTGTGGTGCACGTGGTGCAGATTGTGAAGCTTAGCCCAGGTGTATATGGGCAAGCCTTTGGAGAGAGATTCACAGGAAGTATGTTGTTGGGGAAAAGTGGAAAACCAGTGAGGAAGTAGTAGCGGGGTACCCTTGATATTCTTTACTATATGCTATATTCTTGTATGTGTTACTTGGTGAGAGTAGCCATGGTGAGGTTGGGAACTTAGTATACCTGTTTAGGTGACGAGTTAGTTTCACTTGTTGTTCACTAAGCTTTAGCATGATTTCTTTACTTTTGAACGAGAGGATTTGGGGAGGATCCTACTGAGTATACTGTTATACTCACCCTATGTATATATAAACTATTTTTCAGGTCACTTGGAGCAGGTTGGAGATCAAGCTGGTTACTAATAGCTTGTGGTTGGAGGAGCTGTTTGGGCTTGTGGTTGTTGTTGTTTTTCCTTTATTTTGGGTACTTGTAGTTTCCCCTTTCAGTTGTAGTAATTTTTCATGGCATTTCATATGTGTACTTGGGTTTTCATTATATTGCAGTCTGAGTTGGAGTTGATTGGAGTATATCTTATCTCTCTCTTTCGCATGTGTTCTCTTAGAGGGTAATGCCTCCCATTTGTGTGTTTATTATACCCTCGGTGCTAGTCTCCAACCCGAGGCCTACTGGAGGCGGGACTTGGGGGTCATTATCTCCCTTTTCACATTGCCAGCCTAGGAGGGGTACCCATTGTGGGGAGGGGGTCGTGACAGAGTGGTATCAGAGGTCTGGTTGAGGGATAGGATGGAGTTTGGAGTTAGGCACAGGTGAGGTTGCATGGGTTGGTAGGAAAACTGTGTCATTCATGTTTAGCAAGTGAGGTAAACACTGGATACCGGCTAAGAAATAGGCATTTGGGGCCCCCTATGATCTGATGTACGGACCATTAAGTTTACAATGGCTACTAAACAAGGTGATACTAGTTGCAGGGTAGAGACCTAGGAAAGGATCATGCATCATTCTTCTTGTGCCTATGTTTGAATGGGTAGACCTTGGTATAGGTTAACCTGAAATGAATGAAAGAAAACAATAAATTAATTAATCTTGAGTCTTCCATATTCCAGGCTTAAGAGCTCTAAGGGTTTGTTCTTTTGCAGGAATGGATCCCGATCGACGTCCTTGTCAGGCTCGCATAGAAGATGTCCAGCAGGCTGTGCCAGCAGATCGATGTCAGGTAGAGGTTGACGACGATGACACTTGGAGGAAGACACTCTGAGAGTTTCAGCGCCAGAGTCTGTAGAAGTACGAAGGCTCCATTTTAGATGCAGTCACGGAAGACTGGTTAGAGGAGGTCGAGATCGGCTTCAGTTCGATTCGTGCTCGGAAGAAGCACTAGGTGTCCTTGGTTGTGACGATGCTGTGTGGAGCAGTAAGGAAGTGGTGTCTCTTATTCCTCGGGGATCGTGGGGAGTTAGCAATCTCATGGGAAGAGTTTCGAGACAAGTTTAGAGTTGAGTTCCTTTCCTCGACCGCGAAGGCATCTAGTCGTTAGGAGCTTCTTACCCTTCGACAGGGGAGCTCCAGTGTTCGAGAGTTTGGAATCCGTTTCAGGAACCTTATACGATATGCTTCATACCTATTACCAGATGAGGAGGCCAGGGAGAGGCATTTAGAGGAGGATTTGTGTCCAGAGATCCAGTGCTAGGACACCCCATTTATGCTGAAGACATATGTTGAGGTGTTGGAGAGGGCAGAGGTTTTTTATAGGACTTTGGCCAGGAACAGATCGTCATGAGAGGGTAATCATCATGATTTTTCACAAAGTAGAGCTGTGGTTCAGGGTTCTCGGTTTTTAGGGCAGAAGAGTTTCCGTTCACCTGGGGATAGGTCCCAGCCCTTCCCATCTCGTTTCTCCTGAGGCAGCAACTCTCATGCCTATGTCAAGGGATCAGGCGCTTGTTTTTCTTATGGTGGTTGTGGTCATCAGCAGCGGGAGTGCCCGACTTTTCAGAGCAGTCATCGTGCACCGGGTGCTCCGCTCTAGGTTCCTCCGTTGAGGCAGTTCTAGCCGAGGCAGCAGCAGCTGGTTGCACCAGTTTTAGATCACTAGAGGGTAGATGGGGTAGGTAGAGGACAGCCCCATGACGCTCCCCGTCCTCAGAGAGCCGAGCGCGGCCGTGGTGGTGGTCGTCATCAGGGTGAGAGAGGCCATGGAGGAGGTCTTGGTCAGCTTCATGCTCTAGCATTGCCAGCCCCAGGCGAGCCAGATGTCGTTCTAGGTACCCTTTGCTTGTTTTCTAACTTGGTGTATGCCTTGTTTGATTCAGGATCAACGCACTCCTTCATATCACTTACCCTTGTCCATGCCTTTAGACTTGAGGTAGAGAGGCTTCCAGTTCCCTTGGCGTTGACTACGCCAGTTGGAGGTCGAGCTAACTTGTTTGAAGTATGTAGAGATTGTGAGCTAGTGTTGGGGCAGCACCGCTCTTGGAGAGATTTCCTATGTTTACGAATACAACCATATGATATCATCCATGACATGGATTGGTTGTATTCAGTGTAGGCTATCATGGATTGCTTCAGGAATAAGGTCATCTTCTTCGGTGTGGATGGAGAGAAGGTGGTGTTTGTTGGTGAGTGGGATCCTCGGATGGGTCATAGGCGTGTTCCATCCTTATCATCCTTGATGGATTAGTTGATGCTGAGTTCTTCAGAGGTTCATAAGTTGGCATTTCCTAGGTTCGTGGAGTAGTACCCTGATTTCTTCCTAGAATAGGTTGAAGCATTACCCCCTTGACAAGAGATCGATTTTGGGATCGAGTTACAGCCAGGAGAGTGTCCTATCTCTATGTCTCCGTATAGGATGTCCCCTTCTGAGTTACGAGATCTACGTATACATCTTGATGGTCTGTTGCAGTGTGGTTTTGTTCGGCCAAGTGTTTCACCATGGAGTGCACCGGTCTTGTTCGTGAAGAAGGTCGACGTCAGTTTGCGTTTGTGTGTCGATTATCGTCGCTTAAACAAAGTGACAATAAAGAACCACTATGACTTATTAGATCAACTGAAGGGTGAAAGTTGGTTCTCAAAGATTGACTTGCGGTCAGGATATCATCAGATGTGGGTAAAGGATGAGGATATTCCAAAGACTGATTTCCGTTGTTGTCATGGGAATTATGAATTCGTTGTAATGTCGTTCGGCATGACGAATGATCCAGCTGTTTTCATGGGTTTGATGAACACTGTGTTCTGTGAGTTCCTGGACAATTTTGTGGTGGTTTTCATCGACGACATCCTTGTGTACTCTACATCTGAATAGGAGCATGCAGAGCATCTACGAGCCATTTTGGGAGTTCTTTGCTAACATCAGTTGTTTGGGAAGTTGTCAAAGTGTGAGTTTTGGGCTCGAGAAGTCCGTTTCTTGGGGAATGTTGTGTCCCAAAAAGGATTAGCTTTGGATCCATCTAAGATAGAAGCAGTGGTGTCTTGGGAAGCCCCCAAGACAGTGTCAGAGGTGCGAATTTTCCTTAGTCTCGCAGGCTATTATAGGAGGTTCATAGCTAATTTCTCACAGGTTGAAACTCCTCTAACAGCTCTGACTAGGAAGGATCAGGCCTTCGAATAGACAGATCAGTGCCAGGTAGCCTTCGAATATCTAAAGGAGAAGTTAGTAAGTGCTCCCATTCTTTGTCTTCCAGCTGAGGGAGTCCATTTTTATGTTTTCTGTGATGCTTCACAACTGGGGCTAGGCTATGTTCTCATGCAGCAGAGGTCAGTTGTTTCTTATGGTTCATAGTAGTTGTGTCCCCATGAATGAAACTATTCCACCCATGATCTTGAGTTGACATCTGTGGTGTTTTCTCTGAAGTTGTGGAGACATTACCTCATTGGTGAGCACTTTTTGGTTTTCATTGATCATAAGAGTTTGAGGTATGTTTTCTCCCAGCATGACTTAAACTTGAGATAGCGTCAGTGGATGGAGTTCCTGCAGGAATACGAATTTGAAATATCATATACACCTGGAAAAGGGAATGTTGTAGCAGATGCGCTGAGTCAAAAGTCACGTAGTGATGTTGTGCGTGAATCTAGAGATTCATGGAGAGTAATGGAATAACTGTCAGCATTACATCTTGGTATGGAAGAGGTTGGAGGTAGAGGTTGTCTTTTCCATATGACGGTGCAGTCATCCCTGATGCAGAAGGTGGAAGATTCCCAGTTGGGTGATCTAGAGGTTGAAGTTTGGAGAGACAGAGTTGTTTTTGGTGAGGCCCCTGATGTTTGGTCGGATGATGAACAACACCGAGTGTTGTATCATGGCAGGATTTTTTCCCCATTAGCAATGCGCGAGACGGTTCTCCGAGAGTTCCATAGTTTTCCCTTATCAGTACATCCTAGTGTGAAAAAGATGAACTGATCCTTGAGGAGTCAGTTTTAGTGGCCTGGGATGAAGAGTGCGGTTGCGTAGTTTGTGTCTCGATGTTTAGTCCGCCAGAAGTTGAAGGCCGAACACCGTGTTCCTGGTGGTCTTCTCCAGCCATTAGATATTCCTTAGTGGAAGTGGGAGGACATCTCAATGGACTTTGTTACAGGTTTACCTCAAGCTCCGGGAGGACATGATTCTATTTGGATGGTAATGGATCATTTAACAAAATCGGCCCACTTCATAGCGATCAAGGAGTCGAGCTCAGTGGAAGTTTTGTTGAGGTAGTATCTAGAGGAGGTGTTGAGACTTCATGGAGTACCTAGGATGATCATTTATGATCGAGATCCTTGTTTTACCTCCAGGGTGTAGAGAGGTCTCCAACACACTTTTGGTTCTCAACTATGCCTTAGCACTGCTTTTCATCCTCAAATGGATGGTCAAACTGAGTGAACTATAAAAACTCTCGAAGACATGATACAATCTTGTGTTCTTGATTTTGGAGGTTCATGGATGAGGAACTTACCCTTGGTGGAATTCGCTTACAATAATATTTTTCACTCCACTATCGGTATGGGGTTGTTTGAAGCCTTGTATGGTCGGCCTTGTTGTTCTCCGTTGTGCTGGACTGGGGTCGGAGAGTCAGCAATTCTCGGAATAGAACTAGTGCAGAATACAATAGAGATGGTTCAGATGATTCATGAGAGGATGAAGACAGTGCAAGATCATCAGAAATCATATTCTAATCAAAGGAGGAGACCCTTGGAGTTTAATTTTGGGGATCATGTGTTTCTGAAGGTGACTCCCCGTCGTGGGCAGTGAAGGTTTGGTCGTGTAAGTAAGATTTCTCCCTGATTTGTTGGGCCTTTTGAGGTGTTAGCTCGTATTGGAGCTATGGCGTATCAAGTAGCACTTCCCCCACAGATGAGTCGGGTACATGATGTTTTCCATGTATCACAACTTCGTCGTTATCTTCATGATGACTCTCACATCATCAATTGGGGAGAGATCGATGTTGATGATGATGCAACCTTCGAGGAGAGACCTTTGGAGATCCAAGACCGAAAGGAGAAGGTGTTGCGTGGTCGTTCTATTCCCCTGGTTCATGTCTTGTGGTGACACGGTGGCATTGAGGAGAGTACCTGGGAACGTGAGTCATAGATGCGTGTCCAGTACCCAGAGCTGTTTTAAGATGTTGTGATGAGTTTTATTTGATCCTTTCTTTTATGTACCTTTTATGTGATGTTATGCTTGAATTTTTTGGATATGGATTGGTTGTCCCCTTTCTCTCGGATTTCATGGTTTTTTCCTAGCTTTAGAACAACTCAGGGTGGTTTTCCCCTGAGAGGTATCTTACGGGATGGTTGTTTGGACCCCTCTTTTCTTTAGGTTGGTTTTAAATTCTCGAGGACGAGAATGTTTTGAGAGGTATCTGATGTAATGTCCTGGACCTCTTCGGTCCATTACTTTGTTCAAATGTGGTGTTGGAGGTGTTCCGGGAGGTCAAGGTGACTTATCCCTAACACTTTTCCAAATTTCTAGTTCTGTGAACAGTGTTTCCAGTTTTATAAACAGTATCGGTAGGTGTACAGTGTTTCATAGATCGGTAGCACAGATCAGTAGCAGAGATCAGTAGCACAGATCGGTAGCACAGATCAGTAACACAGATTCGTAGCACAGATCGGTAGCACAGATCGGTAGCACAGATCGGTAGCACATATCGGTAGCACTGATCAGTAGCACTGATCAGTAGCACTGATCGGTAGCACTGATCGATAGCATATATCGGTAGCATATATCGGTAGCATAGATCGGTAGCACAGATCGGTAGCACATATCGGTAGCACAGATCGGTAGCACAGATCGGTTTCACAGATCGGTAGGTGTACAGTAACGGTAGCTGAACAGAGTTTCCATATTCCTTCAGTTTTGCCCCTTTTGACGTTTCCTTTGACGTAAAATACATTTAAATCCTTATTTTAAGGACTCTTAAGGCCGATTAAAATGCCATAAATCCTATATTAATTATTTATAAGGCTTGGAATGTCTTAATTGGTCAAACCATGTGGGTTAATGCGATCCGCTTTTAATGGAGAATTAAGCGCATCTTAAACCGTCTCCCCATTAAATATTCAAAAAGGAACAAGATTCATCCTCCCTTGTTCTTCCTATTTTTTATCAGTTATGAGATGCTAGAACCTTTCAATCCTTCCCGTAGGAGTTTCACAATCAAACTTTACTCCTAGGATTGGTTCTGCTCTAATTTGATGCAACCAAGATGTGTCGATCATTCTTCGGTATAAGGTATGTTTTATCATTGTTCCTTCGGGGATCATCTTCTCTTGTTCTCCTTTCCATATTAGCATGTAATCTTCATGCTTCTAATGGGGTTTTCTTGTGGTTTGGTTGGTACGGACGTACCATGTAATCCTCGGGTGGATGCAGTTGTCGCGAGAGGAGGATCGTGACCTATTATGTGGATAGATAACGTCAAGAACTCTTCGAGGTAGGGGATTCGTGGCTTCTCTAATTGTTTATGTGCAATCATAGAGTTAGAATGATTTAGCCTTTGGATCACAATGAAATTTACCTAATTAAATACTTGAACCGGATTAAAAGAATTGGTTTGATCGCATGTTGTCGCTTTGTACCGTGATAACGGGTTGCCTCATGTTTTGCTAGATAGAGTGATATCTATGCTTTCTTTGATTAGTTGTTCGTTCTTGATGGAAATTGATAAATAATGTAAAGTCGGAATTAATTGGTAATTAATTAGATAAAGATAAGGAGGCAGGTAAATGAATCTGGTTGTTGTCGTTGTTGTAGTTGTTCTAATTTGATGTTAATCAAATTGGAATAGTAAGAATATTAAATATTTTGTGATATATTACTGATTAGGTTTCCTGAAATTGGAACCTACGAATTGAATCTTTTAATTCAAGAGGGATTAAAGAACCGGTTGGTTGATAAAAGATAACACCTGGTAGGATTCTTAGTTACCCTCTTGTTCGTAAGGCTGAGTGCCTTGTGCTTTAGATCCATGAGTGCTCATTATGTATTAAGGCTGGATGCCTTGTTAAAGGGCCAAGATCCCATTTGATGGGATGTTTGATTTTCCTGCTGCTTGTGCTGTGATGTGACCCTGGAAGGGTGTTGTGATATGTGGAGGCAGGGAGACCTTGTGGTTGTGGCAGCGGATGATGCCTAGAGTGGATAGATGCATCAGTTTATGCATGTGGGTGTTGGGGAGGACACAAGTGGTGATGAAATGGGATGGATGTGTTTGTTGGATTCTTGGTGACTTTGATTTAATGTTGATCTGCTTTACTTTTCCCCAATGCTTAAGGCAGCTGTTCTTGCTTACCCTTCTTCTGAAGGAGGCGAAGACGCACGGGGTATTCCATGTGCTTTCTGTGTCTATCTTCTCAAAGGATAATGGGTCTACGCTCTTGCTATAGGCGGCAAAGACTCGACGAGTAGTACATCTACTCACCATGTTGAACCCCCTTATGTTTAGTAGCATAGAATGATTTTCTAGAATTCTTGGGAATATGGGAAAGTAATTTTGTAAGGAATATTTGAATAAATGATGTTAATCCATGGGGATGGAGATGCTGGAATTTAAAGGTGATGCTGAATCTTAAAAGGAGCAGTTGATTTTCTGAATGTGATGCCAATTCAGTTTAATGAGTTTGTGTTCATGGTTAATTAATTATTGAAGAATTAATTAACATATAGTGGAATTGATAAAATGGGAATGAAGTAATCTAATAAATCCCTTAAATGGTTGTTTGCTTATAGGATACCTAGTCTTATAAGTGGCAGCCGAGAGTCCGAGAGATATTAGCTTCAGTTGTGTCTAAGACTAGGTTATTCCCATAGTGTGGTTATGAGTTATATATATTTTGTACTTTTTTTTCTATACGCTACTCCACCATGTCGGTAAGGGAAACTGACACCCTGGGGATTCTGATCCTTGGGGGGTGTTTTCCCCAACATTCTGATGGGAGGTTGAATAGATGACTACCCCCTTTATCCCCGCTCTCTTCTCTTGGTAGATACTAGTGCCTTTGGAACAGCGGTTAGTTTTCCCCATATATGTGTGTAGAGGGATGTAATGGCTTGTGGTTATTTCACACACATATATTCTAGGTATAGTATACTATGGAATACTATAGTTGTAACGTGTATAGGCTGTAACGGCTTGAGGATCCTTACTCGGCGTATGGGCTATGATGGCTTGAGGTATTTTACCCGACATATGATACATGTTATGTGAGCTGCGGTGACTCCCGGAAACTACCTGGTTACTTTTGGTTGTGAGGATGGTGTGGTTCTTAGCCCAGGTGTCTGCGGGCAAGCCTTTGTGGTGCACGTGGTGAAGATTGGGGAGCTTGGCCCAGGTGTATACGGGCAAGAATTTGGAGGGAGATTCACAGGATGTATGTCATTGGGGAAAAGTGGAAAACCAGTGGTGAATTAGTAGTGGGGTACCCTTGATATTATTTACTATATGCTATACTCTTGTATGTGTTACTTGGTTAGAGTATCCATGGTGAGGTTGGGAACTTAGTATACCTGTTTAGGTGACGAGTTAGTTTCACTTGTTGTTCACTAGGATTTAGCATGCTTTCTTTACTTTTGAACGAGAGGCTTCAGGGAGGATCCTACTGAGTATACTGTTATACTCACCCTATGTATATATAAACTACTTTTCAGGTCACTTGGAGCAGGTTGGAGATCAAGCTGGTTACTACTAGCTTGTGGTTGGAGGAGCTGTTCGGGCTTGTGGTTGCTATTGTTTTTCCTTTCTTTTGGGTAGTTATAGTTTCCCCTTTCAGTTGTATTACTTTTTCATGTAATTTCATATGTGTACTTGGGTTTTTGTTATATTGCAGTCTGAGTTGGAGTTGATTGGATTCTATCTTTTCTCTCTCTTTTTCATGTGTTCTCTTAGAGGGTAATGACTCCCATTTGTGTGTTTATTATACCCTCGGTACTAGTCGCCAACACGGGGCCTACTGGAGGCGGGACTCGGGGGTCATTATCTCTCTTTTCACATTGTCGGCCCATGAGGGGTACCCATTGTGGGGAGGGGTTGTGACAGTTGATAAATGTTTTGAAAGTGTATTTGGGATAGACTTGATATAAGGCCCGATTGGAAGCTTGTGATATTAGGAAATGAATGTAGTTTTGCAAATGTTAATGCCTGATTGGCATCTTGAAATTTTTAAGAAATGTTTCATAAGCTTATGTGATGTGATGGCCTGGTTGGAACCTTTGATGATGTGATACATATATAGTGGGAAATCCTATTAGGGATTACCTTATATGGGTTATCTTATAGGTGGTGTCCGTGTTTGGGGTAGAAAACTACGGTGATGACAGATAAGGTGAGTCACATGTGTGAGGGTCTTCTACTTACACATTATACTATTACCATGGGTTCCTGGACATATTTTAGAGGATCGAATGATAGTTTCTTATCATCCTTGATTAGATGGGTTGGTACCCCCTGGATTTACTGAGAGGTCAGGTGGGTTGTTCAACTGGATTGGTCAGTTGAGGGTGGCTAGTTGGTTATAGACTAGCTAACTTCACCATACATCGATAGGTGGTTCTGAACTAAGTGCATCCAGGGATCGCTCTAGGAATGTTTAAAAAATTCACATGGTTACTAAATTTTTTGTACTTGTTTATTTTCTATAATGTTGTATTCACATCTTTCATTTCTTATTTATTTTCAGCACATCCCATTATCCCTTATTTTGGATTTTGGTTTTAAAATGGTAATCTATTTTTGAAATTGAAATATAGTGTGAAATGTTTTAAAAAAGGGAAAACTAAGTTTATTTATTTAAAATGAGGAAAACCTATTTTATAACCATATTTCAAACTAGTTTTGATGGACTATTTTCAGGAAAGTAAATGCATGGATTCTATGGCGGTTTTCTACTGAGTTGTCTAGATCACACCTTACTTGTACCATTCAGTGCCAGTAGACCCGAGCTATTTTGTAGGTTAAGGTTCGTGGTTTGTGTGCTCATTTTTGGAGAATTTGGTCTTGTGGTTGGTGGTGACCAAGAGGTCATATGGGAATCTTGTTGGCATAGTCTAGTTTTAGTTTTGTATTTAGTTTCTGTTTTGTTGTATTGTTTAGTGGTATATGTATCTAGATTAGCTTGTCATTTATTTAAGGTCGGTTGTTGGTTCTTGATGTGTGATCTATTTGATTAGTTTGTTTATTCAATCCTGGTTATTCTTTGGGTTTAAATCATTCCCACTTGGATTTCATTTTATGCCTAGCACTAGTTGTCAGCCCGTGGGGATCGGTAACACCCTTCAGGCCATTCTACGGACCGGGTTGGGTGTCAGGTCAGATGGAATCCTAGTCTAGTTTGTGAAAAAATGGTATCAGAGGAGGATATTTTTATTTGGGGTATCAGATATATTAGAAATTATGAATTTAGGGACTCATGAGGTAGCTTATGGGTTGGTTCCTGATCACCACCACTCATAATGAGACCTGAGTTGCTAAGAGTGGTTCGGGAATTAAATCCTTGTCCTATCTTGGTATGTTTTGGATTGGGGGATGAAAATGGTGGAAAGCCAATGTTATATCATGATCTCATATGGATTAATGACCCATGTAGAGTCCTATTGAATGGTTCGAGTTCCTCTTAGCTATTATTTCTTACTTGGGGCATGGACCACTACTATGTCACCAGGTTAGGCATGACTACTAGTCCCTCCTTTCAATAGTTTGGTGTAATGTGAGTCTATTTTGGTTCTGATTGGTGTGAGTCGGTTTTTGAAATAAAAATAATTTTTGAAAATGGAAATGAATTCTTCCTAATGGTTTTGGATGGGAAAATGGGTTTTAAAGAAAAATATTTTGGATTGTAAATTTGGGGAATTCTTTGGTTTTGGAAATGAAATGGTGAGTGAAACCCATGGTATTCCTCATGAGAGTTCACATATGTGTAGGTATGTATGGAAAGTGAATGTCAGCATGTATGGATGGAAATGGAGGAACACATGTTTTATGGTTCATAGGATTTCATGGGGGTGTATTTGAAATCAAAGTCCTGGCCTTGTTTTTCTAAAGTGATTTTGAAAGAGGGAAATGAATCTGAAAATTGGTTTTGTGTTTTTCAATGTAGGTTTTGTTCTATGAAAAGTGTCCTTAGAAGAAGGCGATTTTGAAAATTGAAATTAAATTAGTGGTTTTTAAAAGTAATGATTTTGATTGTTCTTGTATGTATTTGACTTCTGAGCTGGTTATTTTGGCTCGAGGTGTTCTTTTTTATTGTTCTTTGGTTTGATGATGGTTTTGGTTTTTTGTTTCCATGTTGTTTAGAACATGCTTCCTAGAAAAGTCTCCAAAATTTCTAATGATTCATGCCTAGTTTTTGGTTCTTATAAGTTGTTACCTATCCTTCATGGTGATCGAGGTATGTTAGAGGCATTTGAGTGTCTTGAAGAGGTAGAGTGTGTCTTCAGATGATTGGGAACTCCTGAGGTTGTTTGAGTTTGTGATATTCTAGGGTTGTTTGAGGGCCTAGCTTTAGATGAATGGGAATTTTTTTCCTTTCCATCGATGCAAGTTGGGATGACATGGGAATTTTTTAAGTTCATCTTCATCTGCTGGTTTATACCTGAGGAGGTGAAGGAGAAGAAAAGAGAATAACTCATGAGTGTTCAACAAGGCAAGAAGACAGTAAAGGCCTATGTTTACCACCTCAATGATATGGTTTCCTTTTCTCCATAGGTGGTGTCATAGGATCTAAGCAGGTCTTCTCTTTTCCTTGGGGGTCTTAATCTAGATATCAAGGATCAAGTCCTTTATTCTAAGGACCTTCATTTTGAGAAGCTGGTGGACGAAGCATTTCTAGACGAGTTAGTTTCCATAGCACAGGTAGTTAGAAATCTGGAGTCTTTTGTTGTTCGTGAAAGTTCCCCATATGACAAGGAGTTCATTCTAGAGGAACCTATCTATAAGGGGTCTCCTTCATTGGTTCTGGATTCTAGTTCATCAGACGGTTTGCTTGTGGGCCATCGATGTGGTCGGTCTGAGAATTCGAAGTCGTCTTGTCACATCTCTCCAAAGGCATGCCATCATTGTGGTTGTCTGGTTCATCTAGAGAAGTTCTGAAGGAAGTGTTTCTCAAAGAAGGAGTTGTGGTTGGAGGATATTAGTACCAGACTGTGATGTAGGAGATGCTTCAGTCATCAGGGATATGGTCATAGGCCTTGGAGTGAAGCTCGCGCACAGTCTGGAGTTACCAGGGATGTGTGAAACCATTGCTCGATTTTTGTTTTCCATGTTAGGATAGATACATTTAAAGTTTCCTTTTTTTAGATAGTTTTGTAGTTGTGAGTTTATCTTCCCATTATAAGAGTGTGATGAACTTGTTTTATTGTGATCCAAGCAATTCTGTTTATCCGGATGTGTCTCTTTAAATTGTTGATTATTCTCTAAATGTGTTTAACCCTTATGTAGGTTAGTTTAAATTTTAGTTTCCAGTTGTGCTTGTTTGGAAATTTTGAGACTTATAGAGTGTTTATTTGTAGCTTGTGCTCAGGTTAGTTGTCTAGATCTAGTTATTTTCATGGGTTTTCCCCGTGTGTTGGGGGTCTAGCATGTGTG
The DNA here is from genome assembly GCA_963277665.1 of Viscum album. Lineage (NCBI taxonomy): Eukaryota > Viridiplantae > Streptophyta > Magnoliopsida > Santalales > Viscaceae > Viscum > Viscum album. Next base: position 1,103,578,797 of record OY728157.1, read on the forward strand.
GGGAATTTCTAGTTCTAATGGTGGTGTTGTTTCACTCGTGATAAGAAAGTTATATGTGTTCGTGTTGGGAGTTCCCTAGTTCTTGGTTGTGGTAAGGGTATTGTTTGGTTAGTGCATATAAGTTGAGTTAGTTCATGGGGTCCCAGTTTGTGAGGTCGCTCCATAGTGGGGTTCTTGTTTAAGTTTTTTTGGTGTTTTTTGGGTTTTAAAGCTTCTATGTTAGCTAAGTTTTAGTGGTGGGGAGAACCCCCTCATGTTCCCCCCTCATTATTATACCATGGTTTCTTCTTGATCAGTCAGGTGTGACTTGTGGAGTGAATGGTCACCCTGATGATTATGGTTCCCTCAGTTTTGATCAGGTATGGACTCGAGTTTTGTTTGACTTTCTGCTGGGTGACTTTCTGGGAGCAAAAAGTGCCTGTAGTGGGGAGAATTGTCACACCTCGACCTCAAATACTCCTTTATTTTATTATTTTATTGGTCTTGGATCTTTCTATTTGAGGTTTGGGTTGAGTCTCGGGTAAAAGTTTCGAAGTTTTGGAAGTCTGGGTGATTCTTAGCCTATGCACAGGCATCACATGGTTAGTGGAAACCGTGCGGACTAGCCCAGGTACTCATGCAGAATATCCTAATGTTGGATAAAATCTACCACATGGTTTGAGCATGGTCGGTCAAACTGTGTAGTATGTTCGTGTGGTCAGTCATCTCTTAGTTATAAGCTACCGCACAGTTTTCACATGATAAGACAAACTGTGTGGGTTATTCATGCAGTCATTCTCTTCTTGGACAGTGGATACCGCATAGTTGATGCATGATTTGATAAACAATGCACCAAACCATGCAAGATTCCCATAAATTTTAAAATTTTAAATCCCTTTTTCTCTCTCCCCTCTTTTTATCCCTACATGATTGATTTTGTCTCACCGGAGGGTTCCTAAACCCCTCTCCCTTGAACCTCCTCCATGTATTCTCCTCCTTCAAATCCAAGGTGATTTTTTAAGGGTTTTTCCCTTTTTTCTATCCTTTCTCTCTTCCCCTCTTGATTCTTTGGTTTTTATTCAGGGTTTTCTTCCTCATCCAAACCCTAATGGCTAGGGTTTGTGTGTGGGATGTGTTTTATTTTGATCTAGGGTGTGAAAATGGTTTGGGGTTCGTAGATCTCTCTTCTTTGAAAGTTTCATCACATTCACACGCCATTGAGGTAGGTGCTTCGATATATTTCCTTTATAATGCATTCCTTTGATGCTTGGGTGTTTTCAATTAATTTTTCAACATGATTTTCATCTTTATAATGAACATGGTTAGTTTATTATGGTAATTTTGTATAGGTATAATTTGTTAAAAATAGGTTTCGAAGTGATTCTTTGTTTATGTATATGTGTATTCACACCAAAATTTTCTGATAAAATGTAAATTAATCCTTTAATGGTATAATTGGATGATTTGGGTGGTGTTTTCCAATATAAATGTTTTATTAAATTGATTAGATTTTGTTTGGTATTGTTATGTGAAATTTGGTGATTTTTATAAAATAGTTTGTTTTACTAGTTGGAAATCATTTGTTGTTTATTTAAAATTTGTTTGGGGAAAAAGTAATTATGGTATGCCATTGGATGTGAGAACATCCATGGGTGAACAAAGTGCACACATGGATGGGATTTCAAATGATGTTGGCATTGAAAGTGATTCCCTCTTTGAAATTTGGTTTTCTAAAAAGGTTCCTTATCTTCTCTTTATCTTTTTTTATAAAATGGTTCCATGATTCCCCAAATGACATAAAGTGGTTTCAAGATTTTATTGAAAGTTATGGTCTATTTTGTGTTTTATAAAGGAGGATTGGTTTCTAAATGATATGAAATCCCATTGGGAATCTTTAAATGTGTTGTGTGTTTTTATTTCGATCTTCAAATAAAGTTGGATTTGGAATAAAGGTATGTTTGTCATTGCACTCTTAAAAGTGGGTGGGTGTATCAAATTTGAAAATGGTTGAGAATTTTTTTTAAATTGTATTTTGGATAGACTTGATATAAGGCCTGGTTGGCACCTTGTGATATTAGAAAATGAATGTAGTTTTTCAAATGTGAACACCCAATGGGAATATTAAAATGTTTGAGAAATGTTTCATAAGCTTATGTGATGTGATGGCCTGGTTGGCACCTTTGATGATGTGATATATATATATATAGTGGGAACTACTATTAAGGATTACCCTATATGGGTTATCATATAGGTTGTGTTCCTGTTTGGGGTAGCCAAGTGCGGTGGTGGCAGGTAAGGTGAGTCACGTGTGCGGGGGACTCCTGCTTACATAATATATTATTACCATGGTTTACTGGGTGTCTTTTAGAGGATCAAGTGAGGGTTTCTTATCAGCCCTGATTAGATGGGTTGGTACCTCTGAGAGGTTAGGTGAGTTGTGCCATTAGATTGGTCAGTTGAGGGCATATGGTTGGTTATAATCTAGGCAAATTCACCATATTTCTGTAGGTGGTTCTGAACTGAGTACATATAGGGATCGCTATAGGGATATTTAGGAAATTCTCATGGTAACTAAATTGTTTGTGCTTGTTTATTTTCTGTAGTTTTTTATTCACATCTTGCACTGCTTATTTATTTTTAGCACAGTCTGATATCCCTTGTTTTGGGTTTTTGTTTTAAAAATGGTAATATGTTTTTGAAATGTAAATATAGTGTGAAATGTTTTGAAAAAGGGGAAATTGTATTTATTTATTTAAAACGAGGAAAACTTATTTTATAATTGTATTTCAAACTAGTGTTAATGGACTAATTTCGAGAAAGGAAAAGCATGGATTATATGGTGGTTTCCTACTGATCTATCTATCTCGCACCCTACTTATACCATTCGGTGTCGGTAGACCTGAGATGTTTTGCAGGTTCAAGTTCCTGGTTCATGTGCTCGTTGTTGGATTAGTTGGTCTTGTGGTTGGAGGTGACCAAGAGGTCACATGGGAATCTTTTTGGCATAGTACAGATTTAGTTTTGTATTTAGTTTCTATTTTTTTTTTTTATTTAGTTGTACCTGTATCAAGATTAGCTTATATATTTATTTATGTTCAGTTTTTGGTTCTTGGTGAATGCTCTATTTGATTAGTTTGTTTATTCGATCCTGGTTATTCTTTGGGCTAAAATCGTTCCCAATTGGATTTCATTTGATGTACGACACTAGTTTTCATCCCATGAGGATCGGGAATGCCCTTCGGGACATGCCACAAACTAGTTTGAGTGTCAGGTTAGATGACATCCCGACCTGGTTCATGACATATATAATGTCTGGGCCCCACCTTCCATTACCAGTCCAAAGCATTCCTCATATTGAATAATCGATTTAATTAATAATTAATATGACTTATCAAATAACTTTACTGAATAAATAATATATATTTATCAATAATTCCCCAGTGTAGGATAAGTAACAATAAGGGTTGTTAACATTGTTGAATGGAAATACTATTAAAACATTATTAAGAAAAATAATCATTAAACATTACAAAGTGTCTCATACCACTTTGAAACATTTGAATCATAATTATTGTGAAGGAATAACATTAAATGAAACTCACAATATCATTAAAATAAGAAGATTCATGATATAACATGTCAAAAGGTAGTATATACACCATATAAAATAAACTATGTGCATAACATTACAATATGCCTCAATGAAATGAAATTGAGACAAAATCCCATAACATTTTGTAATCATTTATTTAAAAGGATGTTAATTTATATAAGAAAATATTTTATTTGAAAATAACCTTGTAAAATTTTAATGTAATCTTCAAAACATTAGGTCATCATGATGGTGGTAAATTCTATTCATGCCGTATAAGGTAAAAACGAACATTCCTTTTACTTTTGTTTAAGAAGAGTCATAAAATACCTTATTTTGGAAAATGATAAGAAGATTCCTTTTTTAAAAAAATTAAAAATTATAAAAGGGTTTAAAATGACTTTAAAAAATCATGAGATAATATTAAAAATATTTTTGAAAACATTTTTAAAAAAACTAACATAGAAGATAAATATTCCCCAATGGAGACTTAAATAGAAATAATCTCGAATAATAATGAGATTATGAAATAAATACATACCAATTTACAATTAGTAGAATCAAATTCCCATTAAATAATACCATAATATTCAGCATAAAACTCATAAAATACATTCATGGGTGGTATGTACACCACACAAAATAAATAAGTAGTGTATAAGTGATGTGTCCCACAGAAATAAAAGTGTGACAAAGATCTCTTACCTTATGCTTCCTTTATATGAATGTGTTTTAACCTCATTAATAATGGTTTTAATAGTGTTAATAAATTATTAAATAATCATATTAATATTTAAGATATCAAGTATGATCATCTTATAATATCTTATTGCTCAATTGTTAACATTTTTTCGTTATTTTCACTATTTCATGTGTTAATTGTCTAGTTTCTTAAGTAAGTTTTGACTTATTGTTTGTTGTAACTATTAATTAGATAATGGTTTCATCATATCCAAAATTTAAAACATGATTTAAATATTATATATATTCAGTATATATTTATTTATAATAATCCATAAAATTTGGAGGTAAGAAATGAAATGAACTGTTCCTGGAGACGGTAAGTCGTACATACGGATGAACGCTACTTTAATTTATTTTTCGTATTAAGAGAATGAAAAAAATGATATATAGGTATGTATATTATAATTCCAATATCTTATCTATGTAATATATGTCACATGTGATTATTAAAATCATCCTTTATACATTTTATGTATAGCGTCAATGAATTATATCGCTTTGAGGAGGCGGTAGTCCACACTTCCACAAACGATGCTATCGTATTTATACAAAATGGAAAGCATAAGGGTATGTGTTATAAAATAATTACATAAGTATAAATATATAATAAATATCATATATAAAATATATAAATATAGTTTCCATTATAATTCTCAACCATGAAATGTGGTAAAGGAAAAATGAGCAATCATCATTTTGTGAGGCGATAGTTCGTCGTACACTCAAACAGTATGTTTGTTACCCATTAGATGGAATTGTGTGTAAGTATAGGTAGAACCCTTAATATAAAAACATATCATTATATTTAGGATACTGAGGTTATTATATAAACATGGAATAATTATAAATGAAGGATTGGGAAAGGAAATCAAATTAAAGTGATCGTTGAAGAACGTTGTGTCATTTTCAGGTAACTTCTTTTGGTTTATACCAAAAGACTTCCTTGGATGGATTTCTGTCCAAATGGTAGATTCTAGGATGAGGGTAGGGATGTTGGGAGGAGATTTTAAGAGGTTTTATCTGAACCAAATAGGTTCTGAAGTGTGACTAAAAGAGAAGGATATGTTCCCTTTTATAAGAGAGGAGAGGGGCACTTTTGGAATTTATCAAAAGATTAATTTATAATAAAATCAATATCAATCCAAATACCTAAAAAAATAAATTAATTAGAATCCAATATATGTTAAGTTTTTAATATAATAAAATAAAATATTTTAGACAAGTTTTGGTATTATTTTAATCCTTATCATTTTGATTAACTCTTAATTAATTCATTTTAATTTTAACTATGGTAACAAATTTTTCTACACTAAGAGGATATAATTTTTACTTATAAAGTGTCAATTGGACCATAAATGGAAAATTTATGATATTTAAAACTATATCTCTTCAACTTCCTTAGTCAAAAATTTAATTATTTTTAAATAATTTAATAAAATATCATTTTGATAAAATATCATAAGTGTCAATTTTGACACTATTCATAACTTTAACATTAAGAAAATACATGGAGTGAGATAAATTCAAACCAATTTTCTTAATACACCACTAAAATGTTATGTTCACTCATAAAATTTTTGGTTTACCTTAATTAAGTCAAATTATATTCATTTTAATATTTCTAATATCATTTAACTGATTGTTTCATTAATTGAATCATTACTGCATCATCATTGTGAAATCCTTTATGTTAATTATTTATTTCCAAAAAATTGAAAATAAATTACCATGATATAGATAAACATTTTATGTTTCAAATTAATATTTATAGTTGAATATATCTCATGTATAACCACATATAAAAAATTTAATACTTATTAAAAATAAGAGTGTGACATATTGGACTTCCCTTAGAATAAAATGCTATAAAAGCCATAAAGTCATCCAAGTGGTTCAAAGTGTCTATAAAATTGGCCCATGGATGATTTTGGTCGAAAATAACTTATAAAAATAAAATTATTACAAGTGTTAAGGTAATTTTATAATGATTATAATATTATTTTTACCCTTAATTACCTGATTTACCCTTAACCAGTGTAATTAATTTTAATCACTTTCACTAATAATTTTTGTAAAAAAATTAAGTCGATCATATTAGATCACAAATTTTATATTGATTACATCTGTGTCTATCCGTTTTTAATAATTAAATTCAAAGAAGTGGCAAAATTAATTTTAATGTTAATCCCGCAAACGGAACGACAAAGCGGGTTCTTAAAATAAAAATGTTCAAAAGTTTGCTAAGTTTTTATATCTAAATTTAATGTGAAGTTGTTTCCAATGACCTAAATTGTTTTAATTGATATAAAATTGGTCTAATTATACTTTAAAAACAAATCAAAACCTAATTTAACTATATAAATAAATTAGATGAAAATGTAGTTTTGAACTAACACTACTACAAAACTAGGTTTATCCAGTGCTAGGGATTTAACAGCGCTAGCTAAGAACGCTATTAAAGACCCCAATTATTAGTGCTAAAAAAGTGTTGCTAAATAGAGTCTTTAATAGTGCTTTTTTCTCACTGTTAAATGGGGTCTTCAACAACGCTAAAAAAAGCATTGTTAAAGGGGGCCCTGTATCAGCGCTTTTTTACGAGCATTGATAAAGGCATGCCCTTTATCTGCACTTTTAAAAATGCTCTAATAAAATTATACTTCAAAAAATATATATTTCATTAAAAATAATATATTAATATATAAATATATTTATATTGATATAAATATAATATAAATTTTTTTAAATGTGTTTTAAATAAGGTAAATACACATTTACACTTAATATATAAGATATTTATTAAAAATGGCCTGTAAAATTACTAAAAAATATTTTTAATTACTAATTTTCTTATTATTACTGAGTAATAGTCATTTAATATCAATTTGAAGATAAAAAAATCAAAAAATTATTAAAAGATCTAAAATAAGTTAAAAACGTAACTCGAACTTCGAATGACCATAACTTTTTGTCCGAGTATCAGTTTGGGCACTACAATATATCAAATTGAATTTTGCAACAAGATCTATGCCCTTAGTGAAACAAGTAGACCTTTGTCACATTTTTCAAGTCCAAAAAAGGCCCATAAGGCCTCAAAACCTGAGTTTTTAGTCGGGGTACCCTGATTTTTTAACATTCGATGGATTTTCAACCTCATTTAAGGGGGTATTTTCACCCTTATTTAGTGGTGAATGAATTTATTCTCAAGTATTAAATTAATATTGATATTATGGTTTTTAAATTTTATCATTTTTCACAATGTAATTTTATTTATAATTAAATATATGCATGTTTTCTTATATTTACTTATAATAAATCACTCATATAAATACATATATCAACATATTTACATAAAAATGTATATTATAATATATCTAAATAAATAAATATTCTAAAAATGTATTTAAAAATATATATAACCATTTTTTACATTAAAAAAATATATTTATAATGTTTATATATACATATATGTGTGTATTAATAAACAGATATATATTTATATTATATTCTAGTATATGTAAATAAATATAATATATAATATATTTAAATAAATAAAATTATATATATATCACATGCACATATATTGTATAAATGTATTTAAAAATAATTATGTAAATATATGTAAATATAATGTAAATGTATATATAAATAAAAATAAATATCATTAAACTGACAGCAAAACAACATGGTGTAGTGGTAAAGGCTTTCCATCTTCGAATGAGTGGTGCAGGGTTCAAATCTAGGTGGGCACGCATGAGGTTGGAAATTCAAAAGCGCTGATAAAAGGGGTGGTGGGGTGAAAAGTGCTGATAAAGGGGGGGAGCGTTGTTAAAGGGGCCTGAGGAAGCACTGATAAAGGGGTTTGGGCTCATGGATGTCTAGGAAAATATCCCCTTTAATAGTGATGTTAAATACCCCCTTTAACAATTCTAAAAAAAGCGATGTTAAATGGTCCCTTTAACAGCACTAAAAAATTGATGTTAAAGACCCCTTTTAATAGCACTTTTTTAGCACTGTTAAAGGGGGTCTTTAACACCTCTTTTTAGCATTGTTAAAAGTTTTGGGATTTTAACAGAACTAGTTTTATCAGCACTTTTTTAACACTGATAAAGGCCAATTCTAGCACTATTAAAGGCCTTTTTTGTAGTAGTGTAAAATGAAGTATTTTTCATTATTCATCAAAAAATGAAACTTTTCAGAAAAATACCAAGAATTCGACCAAAGTAACTTTTTATATCCCTCTTTAAAAGAAGAAGTTTATTTTTCAAATAACAATATAAAAAATTCAAAATTGGATTTAAAATAGGTTCACCATTAAATGACAGTAAAACTAATTTTATAAAAATATTTTCTTTTAATGCATAAAATTGGATTTATTCTTATCTTATGCCTATAAAATCATTTGGATTAATGTAAAATAATTTGATTAAATATATAATATATGAATCTCATAATTTGGTTACTGCTATTTATTTCTTCCAATTTAACGGCTAGGTTATAATTTAATTTTAAATAATAATATTAATAATATATTATGGTTTGTTTAAACTTGACGTTGTGTGCAATGTAAGTTATCAAAAAAATTGAATTTATTTAAGAAGATACATACTATAAAATCTTTGGGTGTTACAGGTTATGAAGGGGTTTCAGGTGAAATAAGGTATTGGATTCTTTGAAATATTATCTATGGTAGTAAATAATACTACCATCCAAACTCTTTTAACCTTGGTTGCTTCCAAAAATTTATTCCTTGAACAAATGGATGTGAAGATGAATTTTCTTCATAGGGATTTAGAGGAAGCAAATTATATGAAGCATCTAATTAGTTTTGTGGATAAATGGAATCAAGACATGGTGTGGAGACTAAAAAATAATCTTTATGTCTTGAGACATGCACAAAGGTGATGGAACCGAATGTTTGATTCTTTCTTGAAAGAGAATGGTTTCACATGAAGTAACTCTAGTCATTGTTGTTTCCCGAAGGAGTTCAGTGGAAATGACATCATAATATTACTCTAATGCATTGTTGATATTTTTTGGTGGGTCCTAATATTCAGTTGATTTATAAGTTGAAGAAGTATTTGTTTAGAATTTTTGAGATAAAAGATCTTCGGGAAGAAAAGAAGATCTCGAGCATGAGGATTGAATGTGATAGGAAAACTGAGAGCTTGTTTTCTCACAAAAGGATTACATTTGGAAGATTATTGAGAGATTCGGAATCAGTGCATGTAATCTGGTTTCAACTCCTTTCGCTAGTCACTTTAAACTTTCAAAGGAATAAGATCTACAAAAATAAGAAAAGAAGTGCATGGAAAAAGTTTTGTATGCTTCATCGGTCGAAAGTTTAATGTATGTTATGGTGTGGAGTCATCTAGATATTGATCATGTGGTCATTAATTTCATGGAAAATCTAGGAAAAGTTCATTAAAAATATGTAAAGTGGATTATTCAATCTCTCAAAGGAACGAAAGGTACAAATTTTTGTTATGGGGATGATGATAAGTTACTTGGGTTTGCAGATGCAGACTTTGGGGGTGATTTTGATTCTCAAAAGTGCACAACTAGATATGTTTATACTTTTTATGGAACCATGATAAGTTAGATGTCCATATTATAATTAGTGATCACGCTTTTTATAAAATAAGTAGGGTATGTAGTTGTGACACAAGCTAGTGAGGAGATGGTGTGGTTGGGAAGTTTAGTTGAGAAACTCAGATGCAGTTAGGGGAAAGGGTTTCTCTACTATGATAGTTAGATTGCAATTCATTTGGATACACTACTACAAATATGGGCAAGGGAAGTGCCCCCTTATATCAGCGCTAAGAAAAACCGCTAATAAAAGTTACCCTGTATCAGCGCTAAAATTTTAGCGCTGATAAAGGAGTTCTTTATCAGCGCTTTTCTAGCACTGATATAGGGCCTCTATATGAGCGCTATAAAAGCGCTGATAAAGAAACCCTGTATCAGCGCTACAATTTTAGCGTTGATACATGGATTCTTTATCAGTGTTTTTCTAGCGCTGATAAAGAGGCCCTATATCAGCGCTAGAAAAGCGCTGATAAAGAACTCCTTTATCAGCGCTACAATTTTAGCACTGATAAAGACTCCCTGTATCAGCGCTAAAATTTTAGTGCTGATACAGTAAGTATTTATCTGTGCTTTTTTAGCACTGATAAAGGTAGTCTTTATCAGTGTTTTTTTAGCACTGATAAAACCTTAGTGCATTTTTTTATAAATTCGGTCGCACAATGCCCTTGTTTCATCGCAACCTAAAGCTCTCACGGTACTGGAACCCTACGAATCCCCTCTGCTGCCCACTGAGATCACGTTGTCGGACCTCCGCCTCCCTCGCTTCTCATTGTCGGACCTCCACTGCCCGCTGAGTTCGCGTTGCCGGACCTCCACCGCCCTCGAGCTTCAGTTTGCCGGACCTCTGCCGCCCGCAACGCTTTCAAGCTTCGGTTTTCTGGACCTCTTTTAAGGCATGTTTTCCAAATCTTTTTTCAATATTGTTCTCCTCTCCCATTTATATATCATTTTTTTAACATGATTTTTTATTCTATGGGTGAGTATTATGGATTGACCGATTAAAGAAAATGAACCATACTTGATGGAAAATGATGTAAAGGGGATGATTCACATGTGTTTACTAATTTTCATTATATTTCTCAAGAACATGGAGGTTGTTTACTTTTATTGTTGAAAATCATCATTGCTTTTTGGTGGGGTTGTTTGAGAATTTTTTTGTTAGTTTGGTTATGATAGATTCCATTGGGGGGAAATGTGAGATGGTTGAGGTGGTAAATCGTGCAGTGGGGAAGCATCAACCTTTCCATTGTTAAAAAGATGTAATGAGTGGGTTATTGTGGGATATGAAATCGTTAGTTGATATGGGTTTTCCTTTTAGTTTCCCAGTGACATATAATATAGTTGTTAATGATGAAATTGAAAAGAGTTTGGTGGGAATTGAATAACTTCATGGATAAAAATGAAATGGTGGCTATAAAACTATGCTCACCCCTACGCGATGAGTGTATCGGGTGGTTCCCTCTTCTAAAATTCAAATATGTGAGTTCCTTTACCGAGATATAAACCTATGACCACTCTTAATTCAGAAAACATCCAACTCTAGGTGATAATACTAGGTTGCCTTAGGTGACGAGAATATGAAGTCCCTACGTTATGGGAATATGAGATCTTCTTTATCTCCCAAATAATGTTCCCTTGATTATACCTCATGAGATTATAAATAGATTCATTAGGGGATATGCCTAAGAATCCCCTAAGTGATTATCATAAGATCTCTGATTCATCTCCTATGTAATGATCCTAGGATTATACCTCACATGAGGAGCATGAGATTCCTTAGGCGATGTGCCAAAGAATCCCCTATGTGATGAGCATATGATCTTTAAACACTTCCCTTAGTAGATGATCTTATGTTCTTACCTGGTGTGATAAGAACATGATTCATTAGTTGATGAATATAGAAATCCTTATGTGCTATGAATATATTTTATGAACCAAATTGGTGTAGATTACTCACATGAAAAATGTGATCCACCTTGTGTAATGAGCATAAGATTATAGAGGTTATAAGACTTGAATTCCTTCTACAATAAGAATAATTTACCAATTATCAATCATGGTATGACTCATGTATTACAGATAATACACCTCATGTCATGAGCTAATGAAAAATTAATAACCGCAATTTTAGATGAATTTTATAGTTTATCAATACAATCATCACCATTATTATATTCAACTAAAAGTATATTCCCTGTAACTAGAATAATAATTGTAATTAACTTGTGTCCACTAGAGAGTATAACCAAAAACTAGATTCAAAAACATGTCTTATATCTGGAACAGAGACCTAGAATAGGAATCATACTCCAAGAAGGAAACTATAGAAGGAATATCTAACATCCCATATTCCCATTCCAATCAAGGGGACAATATTATCAACCATGGAGGTGGACTCTTTCCACATTTGGAAATAGGTAAGGTATGTTATGAGTATTGTGGCTAGCCCAAGGAAATAGATTCAATCCTGAGTGATTTCCCCAGTAGAGGCATAAAAAAATTACCCATGAGCCCAAATATCCAATTCAAATGGGCCTTATTCTATGGGAACCATACATATTAGGATATACTCTAAATGAAAACATTCCCACACATAGAGGACCATATTCACTAAGTGGTTCATACTCCTACTAGTTGAAAAACCCCTATACCACATAGAGTCATATTTTTTGTGAATCCAAAATACACTCATTAGGCTATATCCTCTTTTAGTTAGACCAAAAATGTATTATCACGCATATTTACCATACTAACTTTCACTTGGTATCATTTGAAAAATCATCTATACAACTTGATGTTAAACTATATCAATTATTTATTATTAGAAGTACATTGCACATGGTTGTGATAAATACCCTCGGTGCATTCACTAACCCATGATGTGTGGGAGGATGGTTTTAGGGGGTCACTACACTATAATCTACTAACCAATAGAGGGGTATAAATGGGTATAATCCATGAAATAGTGTTATCAAAGAATTTTATTTGGAGATATGATGGGGTTTGATGTTAGGAACATTTGAGGATTTCAATGGTTTGGTTTAGAAAGTATTTCATTTGAATTCATTGGTATGTTTTGGGTGTACCTTTCCTTAGGTTTCAAATTATGCACTTAGTGGTTCTTAATGGTTAGTGGTTGTAGTCTCTTATTTGGGTGAAGGGATGTGTTGTTATTATATTTCCATCTTATGATGTTCTTTATGGTTTGTGGTTGTAGTCTCTTATTTGGAGATGTATGATGTTCTTGGTGAGGGCCAGTATCTAGCTAGTGGTGTCGTTGTATATGAGAAAGCATCGATGTAGTTGGAGATGTATGATGTTCTTCATTTGAGTAGACTCATTCAGATTCCAAGTGGGTGTTTCTATACTATATCTTCTTATTGGGATTCATGTGTTTCATGGATTCATATTTTATCCATTTGAAGTTGGTTAGACATGTTTTGATCATTTTGAAGCACAAAATAACCCTATTAATGAAAATAATATATGGAATGGATGGTATCTTATTGTGAATTAACCTTTTTCATTGAAATAAATTAGGTTTCCTTCTACTGTTGGTGGATTTGATATTATAAATGAAAATCATGGTTTAAAATAAAGATAAGTTGATTCTTTAAATAAAATTCCAAATGGTTCGGCATGTGTTTGTTTATTGAATTTTTTTGGGAATGATTTCCAAAATAAATTAAAATGTATTGTTTTTAAATGGTTTATGGTATTGGTATTTTAAAAAATTGAGGGGGATTGATTGTCCTTTTGAAAAAAATACCTTCGATCTCGACCACCATCCATTGTTTTTTGGGGGTGAATTTAATGTCATTTCCAACCCAAAGGAAAGGAAAGGTAGAAGCCCATTCCAGAGGAAGGCCATCATGGAGTTTGTTCAGTTCATGGCTGGGAAGGGCCTCATTGATCTCAGCTTCTCAGGTGACAGTTTCACCTGGTGCAACAACTATAGGGGCCATCACCGCTTGTGGAGTCTATTGGATAGGTGTCTATCCAACATGAAATCCACTAACCTATTCTCAAATACCATGTTTTTCCATCTTGTTTGGGGTATTTTGATTCACTCCCCCCTTTTGGTTTCCATTTCTTCTTGTCATGATCATCAGGAACGGTTTCACTTCCACCAATAGTGAGTATTTAGGCATGATACTATTGAATGTAGGGAAGAGATCTAGGAGTGGTAGATGTATCATTCTTGATTATTCTTGTGTTTGGTCTGGGGTGATTTGAGGAAACTATAATGAATCTAAAGTAATTATATTTAATGAAGATGAATAAATACTAATGGTTAGGCTCTATTAATCTCCATTTTTATAAGGAAGTGGTTCTCTTCTACTGTATTTGGAATTATTATTTTGTGTACTTGAACCATAAATACTAATATTTGAGATTCAAATAGGATGGATATGAATAAAGATTGGATGGATGCTAATTTTTTAACAATAGAGTACAAGAACGGAGTGAAAGAGTTCATCAAGTTTGCAAAGGATCATGCAAAGGATCCTTCTCAGATCCTTTGTCCGTGTTTACGTTGTTGTTATTCTAGACTACTTACTCCAGAGGAGTTGGAAGAACATTTGATATGTCACGGAATAGATCGGAGTTATAAATGTTGGAATAAACATGGAGAAAAAGAGAATGTAGCTACTGGATGGGATAAAACTGCGTTTTATGGATCGTCAGATATGAATACAAATATGGATAATGAAGAAGACCGTATGGAGGATGTGATTAAAAATGTCAATGATGATGAAGATCATATTGAGTAAATGACAAATACAATTCAAGATGAACTCCGTGATTGCCCAAAATTGTTAGAGAAGTTAAAGAGTTGTGCAAAGACGCCATTGTATGCTGCTTGAAATAAGTATACAACATTGTCAGCTGTACTAAAGTTGTATAAATTGAAAGCAGGCAACAGATGGAGTGATGTCAGTTTTACGGAACTACTTGCTCTCTTGAATGACATGCTCCCATAATATAATGAGCTCCCAAGCCAGACATATGAAGCTAGAAGAATGCTATGCCGATGGGAATGATTTCTGAAAGAATACATGCCTTCCCGAAAGACTGTATATTGTTTCGCAAAGAGAAAAAATCACTTACAGAATGCCCAAACTGTGGTGCTTCTCGATACAAGAAAGATAAATCCAATCCTACAAAAGTTGTATGGTACTTTCCAATTATTCCATGTTTTAGGTGTCTATATGGAAGTGAAGAAACTGCAAGACAATTGTCGTGGAATGCAGATAAAAGAAATAAATATGGGTTATTACGTCATCCAGCCGACTCTCCTCAATGGAAGGAATGAGTATCCTGAATTTGGAAAAGATCCTAGAAACCTTCATCTTGCATTATCTATAGATGGAGTGAATCCTTTTGGTTTTCAAACCAGCACTCATAGTACATGGCCTGTTATGTTGGTAAATTATAACTTGCCACCCTAGTTATGCATGAAGCAGAAATTCATCATGTTATCTATGCTTATATCAGGACCAAAACAACCAGGTAATGATATTGATGTTTATCTGGATCCTTTGATCGATGATTTGAAGTTATTGTGGGACTCAGGTGTAATGTTGTATGATGCTTATAAAAGTGAATACTTCACGTTGAGAGCGATGTTGTATGGGACAATAAATGATTTCCCTGATTATGGAAATTTGTCAGGCTATAGCATTAAATGAACTCAAGGGTGTCTCATGTGCGAAGAAGATACAGAATCAATTAGGTTGAAACATTCATCGAAATCTATATTTCTAGGACATCATAGATTTCTACCTCGTCGGCATAAGTACCGATCTTGGACGACATCATTCAATGGAAATTCAGAAAATGCGCAACACTGTCTCCACTAATAGGTGTCAGCTGTTTGAGAAAGTAAAATATCTGAACACTATTTTTGGTAAACCATTTTCGAAAAACCATACAAAAATCGGTTGGAAAAAGAGATCAGTTTTTTTTTAATTACCATACTGGAATTTTTTGTACGTCAGACATTTTCTTGATGTGATGCATGTGGAAAAAAATGTATGTGAAAGTGTTATAGGAACGTTGCTAAATTCCCCTGGAAAAACAAAAATGAAATTAAGGCAAGGTTGAACATGGTTGACATGGGAATACGAGAAGAGTTGGCTCCCGTGAAGGGTGAAAATCAAATGTTTCTTCCTCCAGTTGCTTATACTCTTTCTAGGGTGGAGAGATATCAGTTTTGCAACTTCTTCAATGATGTAAAGGTTCCAAAGGGGTAATCATCAAATATCAAGAACATTGTGTCAATAAATTATTTGAAGTTAAAAGGTTTGAAATCACACGATTGCCATGTTTTGTTGCAAGATCTAATTTCTATAGCTTTACGTTGCATTTTTCCCAAGAATGTTCGTCATACATTAACCAAACTTTGTTTCTTTTTCAAAGCTATATGTAGCAAAGTTTTAGACCTGGGGAAATTGCTAGTTGTGGAAAAATAAATTTTCATCATATTATGTGAATTAGAAATGTTCTTCCCACCAACATTCTTTGATATGATGGTTCATTTGATGATTCACTTGGTGAGAGAGATTCGACTTTGTGGTCCTGTGCACTATAGATGGATGTATCCTGTTGAACGGTATATGAAGATTTTGAAATGGTATGTCAAAAATCGAAGTCGGTCATAGGGTTGTATAGTGGAGCGATATATTGTTGAGGAAGCCATTAAATTTTGTACTGAATACCTATCTGATGTGGAAAGCATTGGTCTCCCGAAATATCGTCACACTAGACGCATTGAGGGTGAGGGAATTTCTGGAAGAGAAGTTGTGACAGTCAGTATTAAAGATCGATAGCAGGCTCATCTTTATGTTTTGAATAAAAGTTGGGAGGTTTCTCTATATATTGAAACTCACAAAGAAATTCTTAGGCAATTGAATCCATCGAGGGCTGAAAAATGGTTATCAGATACACATAATCACCAGTTTATAGGATGGTTTTGAGGACCATATTTTTAAGCAGTTGGATAAAAATACGAATTCAATTTCAGAACGTCTTTGATGGCTAGTCGCTGGACCAAGTGTGTATGTATTATCTTATAGTGGTTATGTAATTAATGGTTATACATTCTATATAGATGAACATGGTGAAGATAGTACCGTGAAAAATAGTGGAGTTACACTAGTGGCTGAAGCGATACATGTTTCTAGTAGTAAGGACAGAAATCCAATTTATGCAAATATGTCATACTTTGGAATTATTAAACTAATATGGGAGTTGGATTATACAACATTCCAATTTATGATTTTTCAATGCAAATGGATTGATAACAACAGTGGTGTTAAAATAGATGAATGGGGATTTGTGAAAGTTTATTTTAGTAAAGAAGGGTACAAAGACGAACAGTTTATAATGGAATCACAAGCGATACAAGTTTTTTATGTTCCAGATCCCACAAACCTAAAGTGTTCAATTGTTCTATTATCATCCAAAACTACTGAAGGTTCTGATGAAAATTCAGTTGAGGAAGATCCTTTTAGTGGTACGTCGCAATCATTTCGGAGTGGTCCCAATGCAGATGATGTTTTATATGTTAGAGGAGACCACAATGAAGGGATTTGGATAGTCAATAGAGGTGTCAAATCCCATAAAACTTTGAAAAAAAGAATGATACAAGGGTCCTTGGTGATGTGTACGAGTCAACCCTGCCTCAATATGAGGCACGATGTGGCCGCTATCACTCAAAGGGTCTCTATTTTGTTTAAAATGGACAAGATTTTAAGTGAAAACAACAACTGACCAATGGAAATCTGACCAAACGCATTTGAATTGCATTGATCTTTTATAAGAACGATCCAAGGGTCCTTGTTGATGTGTACGAGTCAACCCCAACTCAATCCAAGGCACGGTATGACCGCTAGCACTCAAAGGGTCTCTATTTTGTTTAAAATGGACACGATTTTAAGTGAAAACAACAAATGACCTAAAGAAATCTGACCAAAAGCATTTGGATTGCCTTGATCTTTTATAAGAACGATCCAAGGGTCCTTGGTGACGTGTATAAGTCAACCCTGCCTCAATCTGAGGTACGGTGTGGCCGCTAGCATCAAAGGGTCTTTATTTTGTTTAAAATGGACACGCTTTTAAGTTAAAACAACAACTGACCTATGGAAATCCAACCAAACTCATTCTGATTGCATTGATATTTTATAAGAACGATCCAAGGGTCCTTGGTGACATATAAGAGTCAACCCTGCCTCAATCTGAGGCATGGTGTGGCCGTTAGCACTCAAAGGGTCTCTCTTGTTTAAAGTGGACACGATTTTAATTGAAAACAACAACTGACCTACATAAATCCAACCAAATGCATTCGGATTGCATTTATATTTTATAAGAACAATCCAAGGGTCCTTGGTGACATGTAAGAGTCAACCCTGCCTCAATACGAGGCACGGTGTGTCCGCTAGCACTCAAAGGGTCTCTATTTTGTTTAAAATAAACACGATTTTAAGTGAAAACAACAACTGACCTACGGAAATCCAACCAAACGCATTAGGATTTCCTTGTTATTTTATAAGAACGATCCAAGGGTCCTTGGTGATGTGTAAGAGTCAACCCCTCCTCAATCCGAGAGATGATGTGGCCGCTATCACTCAAAGGGTCCCTATTTTGTTTAAAATGGACAAGATTTTAAGTGAAAACAACAACTGACCTACGTAAATCTGACCAAACGCATTTGGATTGCATTGATATTTCATAATAATTATCCAAGGGTCCTTGGTGACGTTTAAAAGTCAACCCCGCCTCAATCCGAGGCACGGTGTAGCCGCTAGCACTCAAAGGGTCTCTCTTGTTTAAAGTGGACACGATTTTAATTGAAAACAACAACTGACCTACGGAAATCCAACCAAACGCATTTGTATTGCATTGATATTTTATAAGAACGATCCAAGGGTCCTTGGTGATGTGTATGAGTCAAACCTGACTCAATCTGAGGCACGGTGTGGCCGCTATCACACAAAGGGTCTCTATTTTGTTTAAAATGGACAAGATTTTAAGTGAAAACAACAACTGGCCTACATAAATATAACCAAACGCATTTGGATTGCATTGATATTTTATAAGAACGATCCAAGGGTCCTTAGTGACGTTTAAGAGTCAACCCCGCCTCAATACGAGGCACGGTGTGGCCGCTATCACTCAAAGGGTCTCTATTTTGTTTAAAAAGGACAAGATTTTAAGTGAAAACAACAACTGACCTACGGAAATCCGACCAAAAGCATTCGTATTGCATTGATATTTTATAATAATGATCCAAGGGTCCTTGGTGACGTGTAAGAGTCAAACCCGCCTCAATCCGAGGCACGGTGTGGTCACTAACACTCAAATGGTCTCTATTTTGTTTAAAATGGACACGCTTTTAAGTGAAAACAACAACTGGCCTACGGAAATCCAACCAAACACATTTGAATTGCATTGATCTTTTATAAGAATGATCCAGGGGTACTTGGTGACGTGTAAAAGTCAACCTCGCCTCAATATGAGGCACGGTGTGGTCGTTATCACTCAAAGGGTCTCTATTTTGTTTAAAATGGACATGATTTTAATTGAAAACAAAAACTGACCTAGGGAAATCCAACCAAACGCATTAGGATTGTGTTGATATTTTATAATAACGATACAAGGGTCCTTGGTGATGTGTACGAGTCAACCCCGCCTCAATCTGAGGCACAGTGTGGCCGCTATCACTCAAAGGGTCTCTATTTTGTTTAAAATGGACAAGATTTTAAGTGAAAACAACAACTGACCTACGGAAATCTGATCAAAAGCATTAGGATTGCATTGATCATTTATAATAACGATCCAAGGGTACTTGGTGACATGTAAGAGTCAACATCACCTCAATTTGAGGCACAGTGTGGCCACTAGAACTCAAAGGGTCTCTCTTTTTTAAAGTAGACATGATTTTAATTGAAAACAATAACTGACCTACAGAAATCTGACCAAAAGCATTCGTATTGCGTTAATCTTTTATAAGAACAATCCAACGGTCCTTGGTGGCGTGTAAAAGTCAACCCTACCTCAATATGAGGCACGGTGTGGCCGCTAGCACTCAAAGGGTCTCTCTTGTTTAAAATGGACACGATTTTAATTGAAAACAACATCTGACCTACGGAAATCTAACCAAACGCATTCAGATTGCATTTATCTTTTACAAGAACGATCCAAGGGTCCTTGGTTATGTGTATAAGTCAACCCAGCCTCAATATGAGGCACGTTGTGGCCGCTATCACTCAAAGGGTCTCTATTTTGCTTAAAATGGAAAAGATTTTAAGTGAAAACAACAACTGACCTATGGAAATCTGACCAAATGCATTCGAATTTCATTGTTATTTTGTAAGAACGATCCAGGGATCCTTGGTGACATGTACGAGTCAACCCTGCCTCAATCTGAGGCACGGTGTGGCCTATAACACTCAAAGGGTCTCTATTTTGTTTAAAATGGCCACGCTTTTAAGTGAAAACAACAACTGACCTACGGAAATCTAACCAAAGGCATTAGGATTGCATTGATATTTTATAAGAACTATCCAAGGGTCCTTGGTGACATGTAGGAGTCAACCCCGCCTCAATCTGAGGCACGGTGTGACCGCTATCACTCAAAGGGTCTCTATTTTGTTTAAAATGGACACGATTTTAATTGAAAACAACAACTGACCTACGGAAATCTGACCAAACGCCTTTATATTGAATTGATATTTTATAAGAACGATACAAGGGTACTTGGTGACATGTACGAGTCAATCCCGCCTTAATTCGAGGCACGGTGTGGCTGCTATCACTCAAAGGGTCTCTATTTTGTTTAAAATGGACAAGATTTTAAGTGAAAACAACAACTAACCTACGGAAATCCGACCAAACACATTCTAATTGCATTTATATTTTATAAGAACTATACAAGGGTCCTTGGGGATGTGAAAGAGTCAACATCTCCTCAATTCGAGGCACGGTGTGGCCGCTAGCGCTCAAAGGGTCTCTCTTGTTTAAAGTGGACATGATTTTAATTGAAAACAACAACTGACCTAAGGAAATCTGACCAAACGCATTCATATTGCATTGATATTTTATAGTAACGATCCAAGGATCCTTGGTGACGTGTAAGATTCAACTGCGCCTCAATCTGAGGCACAGTTTGGCCGCTTGCACTCAAAGGGTCTCTCTTGTTTAAAATGGACACGATTTTAATTGAAAACAACAACTGACCAACGGAAATCTGACCAAACGCATTCGGATTGCATTGATCTTTTATAAGAATGATACAAGGGTCCTTGGTGACGTGTATGAGTCAACCCTTCCTCAATACGAGGCATAGTGTGGCCGCTATCACTCAAAGGGTCTCTATTTTGTTTAAAATGGACAAGATTTTAAGTGAAAACAACAACTAACCTACAGAAATCCGACCAAACGCATTTGAATTGCATTGATCTTTTATAAGAACGATCCAAGGGTCCTTGGTAACATGTATGAGTCAACACCGCCTCAATTCGAGGCATGGTGTGGCCGCTAGAACTCAAAGGGTCTCTATTTTGTTTAAAATGGACACGCTTTTAAGTGAAAAGAACAACTGACCTACGAAAATCCGAATAAACGAATTCAGATTGTATTGATATTTTATAAGAACGATCCAAGGGTCCTTGGGGACTTGTACGAGTCAACCCCAACTCAATCCGAGGCACGGTGTGGCCGCTAGCACTCAAAGGGTCTCTATTTTGTTTAAAATGGACACGATTTTAATTGAAAACAACAACTGACCTACGGAAATCCGACCAAATGCATTCAGATTGCATTGATCTTTTAAATGGGGGGTCATGGAATGTGATCAATTAGGGGCCTCATATATATCAATTCATGGTTGGCCTGGTATACTAGGTTGATCATGTGTTTGGGTCTATGATACTTATGGGCTTATATCTAGATGAAAATACTCCCATTTGGGAGGGTGGATATGCTTATGGGTCTTATTCCTTAAATGAGAATACTCTCATAGGGGAGGGATGAGATGTATATAGGTATTATTCCCCAAATGAGAATACAACCATAGGAGTGGGATGAGATTCTTATTGGGAATATTCACTAAATGAAAATAATCCCATAGGGGAGGGCTGAGATGATTATATAGATTATGCCTCAAATGAGAATACACCCATATTGGAGGGTTTATATGCTTCTAGGGACTATTATTTGGATGATAATACTCCCATATGGTAAAGAATATATGCTTCTTAGTATTATTCCCTAAATAAGGGTACTTCCATAGTATAGGGATGAGATCCTTGTAGGTCTTATGCCTCAGAATTGGAAGAACACATATGGGTGGTCTGAGATACTGTTGAGGGTATTCCCTGGATGAGAAAACTCCCATAAGTGGATTTACATGATGGAGTATAAATAAAACTCACATATTGGAGGTCAATGATAATTATGTATATAGTGGGGAGACCATGGTATATTATATGTTTTGTGTGGTTCCTATGATGTACTCAGAGAAACCCTAACATTGGATGAAGTAGGTATGGTTGATCAAGCTTTAATACTTGAGAATCAATGTGTCTTGATGTAGATGGGGTACGACTTGGTCAAACTATATTTTTATAATGTCGACATGATCCTTGTGAAATGCTTGGTAAAAGTTCAGCACTTGGAAAATTAATTTGGGTTTAATCATGGTCATGGATTTGAGGATCAATGATGATTTTTTTATTAGTTTTATTCCAGTTATTTCTCAACTAGGTTGTGCATATTGCCTGATCATGCACTTAAAATAGCCTATTGCAGGTTTAATATTGGGGGTTTATTAATGAGATTCATCCCCCCCCCCAAGTATGTGCACCTCAGTGTGTGTACAAACCTTATAACTTCTTTGAGGTTGAGAACATGATGCATAGTGGATAGAGAAAAGTCCAAAGATTTATTTATTGATAAAACACACCCATGTGGAGCCTTAGGATTGAACTGGAAAGCCCCCCGGACACCCCCTACCCCCCCCCCTTAGACAGCCACCCCAAACCCTTGAACAGCCCCCAAACCCCCTGAATTCTGAATTGATTTCTTTAAGTACTTGATTAACTTATAAATTATGTGTTAATGGTGTACGGGTATAATTGTTTTATGGGTATACTTGGTCTAATTTTCTTATGATTTATGAGTTAATTTTGTATGGGTATACTTTCTTTAATTGGCTTATTGAGATGCTGTTTTTTTTTTGCACGTGTTCGGGTTTGCTGCTGCAGATTTATCGTAGCAACAGAGAGGGCATTTATCAGCGCTCTTTTAGCACTGATAAATCGTGCATTTATCAGCGCTAAAACAGCACTGATAAACTACACCTTTATCAGTGCTTGTTAGCGCTGATAAAGGGTTTTTTATCAGCACTTTTTTAGCACTTTTAAAGCCCGTTTTTAGCGTTGTTAATGCCCATATTTGTAGTAGTGCTATGAATCCAGTGCTTCATTCAAGAATGAAATAGATTGATCTGAATTACAATAAGATGTTGGAAGATAGTGAGTTAAAGTTGTGAAAGAAAGCTGGAAAACAGAATCCAATGGACATGTTCACCAAGAGTTTTGAGTTCAAAAATATTGAGGCAACATCAAGCCTTAGTTGGGCTTGGGTGAATGGAAGGAGGTGGAGAATCATTATATGTAGTGGAAGTTGAAGATGGTGTCGTGGTTTTCTCTGAAGTGGTATTCAAATAGAAGATTGTTGGGAATGTGTAAATTCTACTTTGGTTGATCAAAGTCAATCTACCAAAAGAAGCGGTTTCAGAATATCTTTAGTTCATTGAATTAGTGGCAGCAATGTTGTTTCTTTTAGAATTTATAAAAGGAGGTTTCTGAAAGGCGGTTATTTAGAAGGTGTTTCTTTCGATGTTCTCCTTGTTTGTGCATGTGCATTATTTTGTTTAATTACTTGGGAAATTTTTTTTCCCATGTGCATGTTTTCTTTTGTTTGATTACATGTGAATTTCGTTTAAAACTCTTTCTGTATTTTGATGATTTCTTAAACTAAAGTGTACGGATTTCTGTGATTATTATCTTGTTGTATATATAATAGATTTATCTATATTTATTTATTTTATGAGGAAGTCTAAATGTATTTTTATTACTCTAAAAAATCAATTAATTTTCTATTGTAGTTTTAGAAACTCTAAAGTTTCTAGTTTTAAAAAAATTCTGTATTTATTTTACTGAAATTTCTATATATATCAGATTTACATGAAACATGATCTTATAGAAATCAAACATGTTTATCTTGATTTCATTAGTTTACATCGAAGTCTAAATAGACCGTGTTGGTCGGAGTAGTTTACTCAAGAGGGGAGGGGTGAATTGAGTAACTATAAAAATTTCTGTTACAAAAATACTATTTTAAAAGAAATGGTTTTCCCAAAAATAGATACAGCCCAGTTAATCAAGGTTATATTCTTATAAGAGTTTGACTGTTTAAACAACTTCTTAGAATATTGATTAATTCTCAGTAATCTTAATCTGTATTATTAATATTACTTTTGAAGTTATCCTACTAAGACAAATCAGTTATAACTTCTTTCCAAGACTAACTATCAAAGTGAAATTAGATTTTTCTAGATTATGCAATAAAGCAGTAAAAAAAATAAGACTAAATTTAAATAGCACAACGGATATGAAACAAGTGGTTCAGTCTCAAGTCGAGACCTAATCCACTCCACTTGGTGATCACCTTCCACCAAGCAGTTTATATAAATAAACTTTGATCCACACCCTGGATTGGGGTTAAAAATAGTACACAGACTGTCCAGGTCACACAGGAACCTCTTCCACAATTTTCGTGGGTAAAAAAAAATAATAACAAGGCCGCACAGGGACCTTGTCTATAGTTTTTGTGGGTAAAAAAGAGTATAAAGAGTTTGATGAAAGGATTTAGAAATCCTTCAGTTTAGAACATGAGTCATTGTGTGTATGGAATATACAGAGTATACCTACTGCTCAAAAGTAAGTAAAATAATCACTGAGAGATAGTAGATATGAGTTTATAATGCTCTAGTGATTTGAAGTACAGCTCTGGACTCCTTTGATTTAGCAGAAACGCTTCTGAGTCCTCTAGTTTTTGTCTTGAAAAACAGAGGGTCGCGATTTAGCTTGTGTTCTCCATGAGCTTTGACAATGTGAAGATGTTCTCTATATTCCAATGTACTTCATATTTTCTTCATCATAGTCAGATTTCATGCATGTGAAAATGATTTCTTTGAAAATCTTGGAAAGTATTCTTCGTGGTCGTGCTCACAGGCTTGTTTTTCTATTCAGTATCGCGCGTTGTGGTTTTTGGGAACTCTCCACTCTTTATATTCTAATGCATGTGTTTTAGCTAACAGGTTATATGTGTTTCGTGCCTCGTACCTCGTACTAAGTCTAAAAAGAAACATTCATTATGTCAGTTCATTAAAGGAATCAAATATAACCGTTAAGAATTAAATTGAAAGACGACAAAATAGTTTAAGAAACGATGTCACAATAAGTTGAGAAAATGGTGTCTTTTTCATGGTGTCTGAGTGTCACAATGTCTTGTTCATGGTGTCTGATCTTCATGGTGTCTGGCTAACTGTGTTTGGATTCACGGTGTTAGGCTTACGGTGTCTGGCTAACTGTGTCTGGCTTCACGGTGTTAGGCTTACGGTGTCTGGCTAACTGTGTCTGGCTTCACAGTGTCTGGATTACGATGTCTGGCTAACTGTGTCTGGCTTCACGGTGTCAGGCTTACGGAGTCTGGATAACTGTGTTTGGCTTCACGGTCAGGCTTACAATGTCTGGATCTTAGGAAAATAATTGTATTCATACTTAAACAGTAATATGCTTGAAATGGATTGATCTTAACCATTATAAATCATGAGTGAACTTGAAACATAAATACACAAGATTGGATATAATTTATAAAAGTTAACTATGTTGAATGAGATTTGTGATTATTAAAGAGATTTGGGATCATTAATGAGACTTGTGATAATTAATGAGATTTGTGATCATTAAAACATGATTAATACATGAGGAGTCCAACAATCTCACCCTTTTTGATGATCACAAATCATGCACAGTTAAAGTGTAAATTAGATGCAACTATAGAGAAAATAACATAAAAAAACATATAGTGTATTTCTCCCCCTTTTGGGATTATCAAATGGTGGAAATAAGAGAGGGTGAATAGTGCACATTGCATTAAGAGTAAATAGTTCAGTACAAAAGAAAGAGAGATACAAAAATAATGACATCCCCATCAAAAAGTAGTAAGCACTGGTCATCTTCAGGGATTGGCCTTATCTATTCCTTTATCATCAGCAGAAGAGGAATTCGTAGGGCCAGTGGCTGAGGTGGAAGAAGGTAGAGATGTGGTGGAGAGAGAGGTTAAAGGGAGACCTTCGAAGAATGAGGAAGCTAATGTAGGAGCAGTGGAAGATCTTGGAAATTGCTGGTCAAGAATGACAGGCCTGATCTGACTGAGAGCTTGGCTAACAGACATGGTAGTTGAGGAGAAGGCAGAGGTAAATGTATGTAGTCTAGGTTTGAGAGGAGCAGCTGCTGGAGCAACAATTTCTGTACTCTGGACATGGAGATACGGTCTCAGAAGTTTGATGAAGTTTGCAATGATTTCTCCACCATATTGCATGGCCTTTTCAAAGTCATCTTTTTTTTCATGAACTTGTCCAACAATCTGGTAAACTCAGTTAGCTTCTGGACTTGTTTTTTGAAGGCTTGGGTTACAGGAGGAATTCTAGGATTCTCTACAAGGTATTTGAAGTGGTTGTTCATATCAGTCTTGGATAAAATCTGGTTGAAATAGAAATCCACTTTCCTAGAAATCTTCTACTGGGCATCATTGGAAATCTTGGAATGAATTTGAACAAGATCAAGAACTCTATCATTGTTCTTGATAACTTCAGAGAAAGAAGTCACATTGAATCCACTTAAAGTAGTCTGAAGCTCTTCTTGGACTATAGATCTGAGCAAAGAACTGTCCAAGGAAGGTGTAGAGGATTCACCAGAGGGATGAGAAGCTTTGACGGTTGTGGTTAGAGACTTCATCTAATTAAATACCTTTTGAAGACAGCCAGTGTACTCATCGGTGAGTTTATTGAGGTTCACCACAAGCTCTCTCATTTCTTTCAATAACTATTTGTGCCTTTCTACAATATTTTCATCAAAGGATAACAGGTAAGGGTGAATCTAAGACACAACATCTCGAGAGATTTGATAAACAGTGGATTTAAGAGAGGCAGCAACAGGTTCTGATCTGGAATGCATCTCTTTCTGCATATCTTCAACCATACTTCTCAAGGTTGAGACTTCATTACTCAAAAACTTATTTTCAACTCGAACTTCTTGAATTTCATGGAGCATTTTAGGTTGGATCTTCCAGATAATTTTCTCCTAAAGCAGTGTGGCGTCTCTCTCACTCAGATTTGTTACAGGTCATGGTTGGGAGTTCATAAGTTCCTCAACTCCAGCTAAGAGAGTGTCTCCAAATTCCTTCAAATCATCCTTACTGACAAAGGATGGCTGTTCAGGTAGAGGTTCAGGTGCAGGAATTGGTACAGGGGCAGGTTTAGGTTCTGGTTCCTTTTCAGGGGTAAATATAGAAACTGAATTCAACTGAAACAGGGAAGAGAGATCAAGCCTGGTTGTAGTGATCTGCTGAGACTCACTCACATCATAAAAACTAGGAAATTTGTACTGGGTGTCCACAGGACTAGACTCAATTGGATGTGAGGCTTCATCTGACTCAAGATTTTGGGTTTCCTCCCCCTCAACAGGTACTTCCTTTTCAGGATTCAGAGGCTCGGGAGCTTGGTCTAAATTCAAAAGTTCATCTCTAAGTTCCTCAATCATCTCTTTTCTAGCCATATGAAAGGCTGTCTCCATCCTCTCTTTAGCAGTGGGTATTATATCAAGAACATGTTTCTCTTCAGGGAGTTCTTCCAGATTTGCTTCTTCCATAACGGGGTGTTCTTCTAGATTTAATTCTTGTACACCAGGGTGTTCTTCTATATTTTCTTCTTGTACACCAGGGAGTTCTTCCAGAACATACACTTCCATGGTTTGCTACTCAGGTTCTGTCACACCTGATTCTTTTCCAGCCTCGGGTTGGATTTCCAGATTGACAACATTTCTAGGGGTAGGAACTTCTTCTTCAAGAACAACAGGAGGAACAATAGTCCTTTTTTTCTCAACAACAACTTCTTCCCTATGAGGTACTTTAGCCTCTTCTTATACTTCATATGAATACTCACCAAGTTTATCTTGTTCCAAACCAGGATCAGAAATGTCTTTCGACCTTGATGGATAATCCACGGGATTAAACTTCTCATAAATCTTATCTTTGTTTTCCACCCACTCCTTTTTCTAAGGGTTCCAGTTTATCTTCATTCTCCTGATGGTGGATTTAGAGAGACAATACTCACAGTCCATAAGCACTTCTTCATTGGGTCCAACTACTCCTTTGGCAACAAGCATGGATGAAATCAACTGAGAGTAGAATAGAGAGGTGGATTTGGATGTAACCTTGATCAATTCACACATATGGTGAATGATGTACTTTCACAGGTTGATTTTGTATCCATTCTTCATAAGATGAATCAGAAACACATCTTGATACTTTAATACATCAAATTCACCTTTCCTTGGGCTAACCAGATTTTGAACAAACTTAAACAGAACCCTTGTTTCCCCTATCAAGTTCGGCAGTTATGGACCTTCTCTTGGTGCCATTTCTGGTTAGGGTTTTCAGAGCATCTTCAAGGTCAAAGAAATCAGTTTTAGGTGGGGGTTATCTCTGATAATAATCACAAATTCCTTTGTGAGGTATTCTAAGGAATTCAGCCCATAACCTCGATGAGAATGAGCATCTTTGGCCATTAATACAGCTCCTCACAACATAGCTTTCACCAGAGTCAAAAGAAAACTGTGTGTACTGGTAGAACTGAGGAACTAACCTCAGATAAATGGTTCTATTCTCCTTTGAGAACCATTATAACCAGCCTTGTTATTTTAACAGTTTCAGGACTAGAGATTTTCTAGATAATATCCATTAAGGGAAAATTTCTTTCTCAGGAACAACACTTCGATTTACCAGGTTTGGATTCAATGGTCCTTCAGGTGTCAGCTTGGATGTTATCTTCTTCTTCTTCGGGCGGCACTTCTCAGGTGTGGATGATGATGATCGCTTCATTCTTGGCATCCACTGAAGGTCGAGAGATAGAGAGAGGGTTGCAAGGTTGAGAGGGTTCAAAATGGGTGAGTAGGAGAAAGTTCGGGTGAAGAACCGAGTGAAACTCTTTGTTTTATCATTTGGGAATGTCAAACATCACAAAAATAAAAATGCAAGAAAGTAAAATAGGTAAAATAACAATTACCGCGATATGGGTTTAAATAAAATCATAAATAATTTTCACGGTGAGACAGTGAAGGGTTGTTACGGTGAGACAGTGATCGGTCATCACGGTGCGATAGTAAATGATCATTACGGTGAGACAGTAAGTGGTCATCACGGTGAGACAGCAAGTGGTCGTCATGGTGAGATAGTGAGTGTACTTTTCAGTGCGCGTTATGGTGAGACAGTAAATGTCAGACCATGAGTACAAAGTTCTAACGGTGAGACCGTAAACATGATAGAAAGTAACTTAGAAACCGTAATCATGAAACAGTAAAGTAAAACATAGTAAAATATTGAACAGTAAGACAAGTAAGATATCTATTTGAGATTTATCATGCCAAGGTCATGTATGATGTAGTCTAGTCTCTCATAATTTAATGGTTTAGTGAATATATCAGCAAGTTGATATTCAGTACCAATGAATTCCAAGGTAATATCACCTTTTTGATAATGATCTCTCAAAAAGTGATGTCTTACATCAATATGTTTTGTCCTAGAATGTGAAACAAGATTTTTTGAGATGTTAATAGCACTTGTGTTGTCACAATTTATTAGTACATGTCTGAATTGATATCCATAATCTAGTAATGTGTGTTTCATCCACAAAATTTGTGCACAACAACTACCAGTAGCTATTTATTCAGCTTCTGCAGTAGATAATGCAACAAAATTTTGTTTCTTACTACACCATGATACTAGTGACTTGCCTAAAAGGTGACATGTTCCAGAGGTTCTCTTTATATCTAACTTACAGCCACCTAATTAAGCATCAGAATAAATAACTAGTTCAAATGATTGTCCTTTAGGATAGAACAGTCCTATATTGAGTGTATGCTTGAGATATTTGAAAATTCTCTTTACAGCATTTAAATGAGATTCTTTAGGATTTGCTTGAAAACGAGCACACATACACACACTAAACATAATGTCAGGATGGATAGCAGTTAAGTAGAGTAAACTTCCAATAATTCCTCTATAAGTTGTTGATAAACAGATTTTCCATCTTCATCAAGATCCAACTTACAGGTGGTACTCATGGGAGTGTCACTACTTTTAGTGTTATCCAATCCAAAACGTTTTAGAAGATCTCTAGTGTATTTAATTTGATTTAAAACAATTCCATCATTATTTTTAAATATTTGAAATCAAAGAAAGGATTTTAGTTCACCCATTAAGATCATTTCAAATTCATTTTGCATAATTTTAGAAAAATCAATACATAATGAATTTTTTGAAGATCCAAAAATAATATCATCTACATAGATTTGAACAACTAACACATCATTAGAAATTCGTTTTATAAAGAGGGTAGGATCAGCTATTCCTTTGGTAAAACCTTTGGAAATAAGAAAAGTACTTAATCTATCATACCAAGCTCTTGGAGCTTGTTTTAAACCATATAAAGCTTTTGAAAGTTTGAAAATATGATTGGGAAAATACGGATTTGTAAATCTAGGGGGTTGTTCAATAAAGACATCCTCAGCTATATACCCATTTAAGAATGCACTCTTAACATCCATTTGATATAGTTTGAAATTCAGATGTGCAACATAGGCAAGTAGGATTCTGATGGCTTCAAGTCTGACTACTGGAGCAAAGGTCTCCTCATAGTCAATTCCTTCTTCTTGACTATAGCCTTGTGCAACTAATCTAGCCTTGTTCCTGACTATATTTCCAGATTCATCTACCTTATTTCTAAACACCCATTTAGTACCTATGATGAAAGTGTCCTTGGGTCTTTCAACAAGTTTCCAAACTTTGTTTCTTTCAAACTGATTAAGTTCTTCTTGCATAGTCATTACCCAAAATTCATCATTAATGGCATCATCATTGTTTTTAGGTTCAAGTTGTGACAAGAAGGCTTGATGTTCAACCTAATTTATAAGAGAAGCTCTAGTTTGTGTTCCTTTCTCTAAGTCTCATACAACAGCATCTAAGGGATGGTTTTTAAGGGTTTCAACCTTTCTAGAAAAAGAGGGACTAGTGATTTCAGGTTCATCAACAGATTCTGGTGCATTATGACTCAATTGAAGAGAATTTCCAGAATTGGAAGTTTTCATATATTATTTCACATAGGATTTTGAGGATTTTGAGTTGATGTTCAAATTTGATACATCATCCTCTAGATTTTCTAGGATGGTTCTAGGCTCATGTGGATCTGTTTCATCAAACTTGATATGAACATATTCTTCCACACATTTAGTTCTTTAATTAAATACTCTATAAGATTTACTTAATATTGAGTAACCTAGGAAAATTCCTTCATCACTTTTGGATGAAAATTTTTCAAGATTATCCTTAGTGTTGAGAATAAAGACTTTGCAACCAAAAACTCTAAATTAATTAACCTTAGGCTTCCTATTGTTCCAGAGTTCATACGGGGTCTTTTTGAGAATTGGTCTAATCAAGACTCTATTGATTATGTAGCATGCTGTATTGATAGCTTCATCCCAAAAGTAAATAGGTAAGTCATATTCACTAAGCATTGTTCTAGAAATTTCTTGCAAGGTTCTATTTCTCCTTTCTACAACACCATTTTGCTGAGGTATTCTAGGGGCAGAGAAATTGTGACTATAACCATTTTAGGAGAAAAATGATTCAAACTCTTGATTTTCAAACTCACGGCCATGATCACTTCTTAAAGATTTAATTTTAAGGCCACTAAGGTTTTCTACAAACTTGGAATACTTAGTAAAATAAGAGCAGGCTTCACTTTTGTGAGCCATGAATAAGGTCGAGGTATATCTAGAAAAATCATCTACTAGAACATAAACATAGTGCTTCCCATTTAAACTAGAAACTCAAGATGGTTCAAACAAATCCATGTGAACCAATTCGAGAGGTTGAGAATTAGAAACTTATTTCTTTGATTTGAAAGAGATTTTGTGTTGTTTTTTCTTTTGACAAGGATTACACACTTTGTCATTTAGAAACTCAAGTTTGGGTAAGTCTTTAACTAGTCCTTTTCTAAGGGAGTGAAAATTACAGTGTCCTAGTCTCCTATGCCAGAGCCAATATTCTTTATGAAATACACTTAATCATGAAGCATTTTGAGAGGCTAAGGAATCTAAATTAACAGAATAAACATTCTCATTCCTCGATGCTGAAAATACTAATTCATCTTTAGAATTAAAGACATTGCGGGCATCATTTTCAAATTTAACATGATATCCATCATCACATAATTGTGAGATACTAAGCAGATTATATTTTAAGCTATTAACAAATAGTACTTTAGATATTAAAATCGAATCAGAGTTAACAATCTGACCTAAGCCAATGATCTTCCCTTTGGCATTGTCACCAAATGTGACATGCCCTCCATCTACTTCTATTAGATTTTTGAAGCATGAGTAGTCTCCTGTCATGTTCCTTGAACATCCACTGTCCAAGTACCATAGATTCTTTCAGGATCTCTTTAATCATCTTTCCTATAACATGATAAAGTAAAGATAGATTTTGGTACCCATACTTGTTTGGGTCTAGTAACATTAGTAATAAGTTCTTTAAGAACCCATATTTGTCTCATAGGTTTCCTATAAGCATTATGTAAAGTGTTTGAAAAATAAACTGTATTTGGTCCACAAAAACTTGAAATAGTAGAGTATGTATCATGACTCGAGTTAGATGAGTTGTGTCCATAACTGGGAAAAAAACTATATGTCCTAGACTTAGAAATAAAATTCATTCTACCAAGGTTTCTTTTACCAGGTTGATAACCAATGCCAGTATTGTATTTAGGGGCAATTTGTTTTCCTAGAATTTGGGTAAGGGTATTTTTCCCATTAGTAAACTTTTCTAAGTCACTTTTTAATTACTCATTAGACATTTTTAATTCATTGTTTTCTTTGATCAGTTGAGCATTTTTCTCCTTTTTAGTAGTAAGTTCAGATTTAACATTTGTAGTGAGAGCATGTTGTTTCTTCAATGATTTATATTTATCTTTTAATTCATTGCATGTCTCTTCAATCATGTTACAGTATTCAAACATTTCTTCATTAGTCATATTTTCAGAGTCACTTTCCTCTTCAGAATAGTATGAATTATGTACAGAAGAGTTCAGTGTTACCTTTGATGTGTTTGTCATAAAACACATATTGGATTTGTTAGCCTGTTCATCATGTGATGTCTTTGAGTCGCTTGAACTATCCTTAGAGGCACTCCAAGTTGCTTTCATTTTCTTTTTGTACTATTTGTCCTTATCCACATACTTCTTCTTATATTTGAGCATTGGACAGTTAGCCTTTATATGTCCTTTGCGTTTACATTCATAGCATACAATTTCATCAGTTTTATCACTTCTTTTCCAGTCCTTTTTTCAGTTTCCTTTTTTATCATACTTTCCCTTGAAGTTAGGATTTCTAAAAAAGTTCTTCTTTTTGTAAAATCGTTTGAATCTTCTGGCTAGTTGAGCCATCTCCTCATCACTGTCAGGTGATGATTGTTCAGTGGTGGAACTTTCCACATGAGCTTCCAGTTTCCCTTTGTCTTTGTGCTTTGAGAAGGTAGTCTTGAATGCTACAGATTTCCTCTTTGGTTCATCCTCCTCTTCTTTGTTGACTTTTAGTTCTTCCTCATACATCATCAGTTTCCCAATGAGTTATTTTACAGGTAGCTTGATGATGTCGCACGATTCTCTAATTGTGACAGAGGTTCCCCTCCATCTGTCAGGTAAACACCTAAGAATTATCATGATCTGTTCTTTGGTAGTGACTTCTCTTCCAAGAGAAATCATTGTGTTGACAATCTCATTGAACCTAAGATACATGTCAGAAATAGGCTCATCAGGTTTCATCTTAAAATTATCATATTTTATAGTATAAGTATTAAGTCTCATTTCCTTTACACTAGATGTGCCTTCATGTGAGACAGACAAGGTATCCCAAATTTCATGGGAAGTTTTAGAAGAAGAAATCCTATTAAATTATTCATCTCCTAAGGAACAGTATAGCGCATTCATGGTTTTGCAATTGTTATTGTAAGAAAGTTTTTTAGGTTCATCCCATGCAATTCTATCAGTCACAGGAAGTTTGTATTCATCTATAATTGATGACCAAATTTCAAAGCTCATACTCTCTATATGCATTTTCATTTTAATTTTCCATTGAGCATAGTTGGTTCCATTAAAGAATGGTGGTCTATTGGTTGCAGCACCTTCCAATCTATTATCCATACTAACAAATTACTTTAAAAGAGCTAGAAATTTAGAATTAACAAAAATTTACAGATCTTTAAAGTACAACTACAATCACAGTTGAGTAAGATTATATAGAGTCTTAATAAAGTTCCCTCTAATACCAAATGTTGGTCAGAGTAGTTTACTCAAGAGGGGAGGGGTGAATTGAGTAACTATAAAAATTTCTGTTACAAAAATACTATTTTAAAAGAAATGGTTTTCCCAAAAATAGATACAGCCCAGTTAATCAAGTTTATATTGTTATAAGAGTTTGACTGTTTAAACAAATTCTTAGAATATTGATTAATTCTCAGTAATCTTAATACGTATTATTAATATTACTTTTGAAGTTATCCTACTAAGAAAAATCAGTTATAACTTCTTTCCAAGACTAACTATCAAAGTGAAATTAGAGTTTTCTGGATTATGCAATAAAGCAGTAAAACAGAGAAGAGTAAATTTAAATAGCACAGCAGATATGAAATAAGTGGTTCAGTCTCAAGCCGAGACCTAATCCACTCCACTTGGTGATCACCTTCCACCAAGCAGTTTATATAAATAAACTTTGATCCACACTCTGGATCGGGGTTAACAACAGTACACAGACTGTCCAGGTCACACAGGAACCTCTTCCACAATTTTCGTGGGTAAACAAAAATAATAACCAGGCCACACAAGGAACTCTTCCACAGTTATTGTGGGTAAACAAGAGTATAAAGATTTTGATGAAAGGATTTAGAAATCCTTCAGTTTAGCACAGGAGTTAGTGTGTGTATGGAATATACAGAGTATACACACTACTCAAAAGAAAGTAAAAGAATCACTAAGAGAGAGTAGATATGAGTTTAGAATTCTCTAGTGATTTGAAGTGAAGCTCTGGACTCCTTTGATTTAGCATAAATGCTTCTGAGTCCTTCTCTGGTTTTTGTCTTGAAAAACAGAGGGTCGCGATTCAGCTTGTGTTCTCCAGGAGCTTTGACAATGTGAAGATGTTCTCTGTATTCCAGTGTACTTCATATGTTCTTCAGTAGAGTCAGATTGCATGCATGTGAAAATTCTTTCTTTTAAAATCTTGCAAAGTATTCTTCATGGTCATGCTCACAGGCTTGTTTTTCTATTCAGTATCGCGCATTGTGGTTGTTGGGAACTCTCCACTCTTTATCTTCGAATGCATGTGTTTTAGCCGACATGTTCCATTTGTTTCATTCTCCATACCTCGTACTAAGTCTACAAAGAAACATTAATCATGTCAGTGCATTAAAGGCATCAAATATGACCGTTAAGAATTAAACGAAAAAATAGTTTAAGAAACAGTGTCATAATAAGTTGAGAAAACGGTGTCTCCTTCACGGTGTCTGAGTGTCACGTTCTGAGTGTCACGGTGTCTTGTTCACGGTGTCTGATCTTCACGGTGTCTGACTAACTGTGTCTGGCTTCATGGTGTCAGGCTTACAGTGTCTGGATAACTGTGTCTAGCTTCATAGTGTCAGGCTTACGGTGTCTGGCTAACTGTGTCTGGTTTCACGGTGTCCGGCTTACGGTGTCTGGCTAACTATGTCTGGCTTTACGGTGTCAGGCTTACAGTGTCTGGCTAACTGTGTCTGGCTTCACGGTGTTGGGCTTACGGTGTCTGGCTCTTAGGCAAATAACTGTATTCAGACTTAAACAGTAATATGCATGAAATGAATTGAGCTTAACCATTATAAAGCATGAGTGAACTTGAAACATAAATACACATGATTGGATATAATTTATAGGATTTAACTAGGTTGAATGAGATTTGTGATTATTAAAGAGATTTGGGATCATTAATGAGACTTGTGATAATTAATGAGATATTTTATCATTAAAACATGATTAATACATGAGGAGTCCAACAGACCGTTTGAATGGTGATAAAATTTCTTGAAGTTTTGCATTGATTTTTCAGAACTGCTCTTTTCCAGAATGTTATTGGTGTAGGTTTTGGGCACAACAGAAGTGTGTGGATGGGTGTACCCAACTTTAATTTTTTCCGTTAACAATGATCAATATGAGATCTGTCATGATGATAAAATGCCGGATCTTTGGAATATAATGAATAATGAAAGAAAAGAGGGAAGTCAAGAAACCATAGAGAGGATCATCATATGTTGGTTATAATTAATTTAATTAGAAGACAAGAATTGCATTGATGGAATTCTCTCTCCATTGATGTTTCTGGTCACGATCCGATATAACATGTCATTGTGTCGCAGAAGCCAAGTGCAGGCTTCCTCTAGTGGTGATCCACACATGCTCCATGTATCTCTGGATGTCGTTGAAGGGATATTCGGGTGCAAGCGTGGAAGTGAATTCGCTTGCGATGTCCGCCTTTAATCGCCTTAAGAGTCGCCTTCAAATCACTTTCCTTGATCTGGTGGATGAGGATCACTCTCGTAATTTGAGAAAATTTTTGGAGGAAAGGAACTCTCTCTTGGCTTGAGAGATTTCTCCAGATCCGTTGTGCACAACCACGAAGAATGGGTAGGCTTAATGAGAATAATGTAATTGAGATTTATAACACTTAGAATAATAAAATGAATTAATTAACCAAAGGCATTTATTCATTTCATTTAATTCTTAGTAATACCTCATGTCTAATAATAACAGTTTATTATTATTATCATTTGACATGCACCTAGCGAATTACTCCTAATATTATTTAATTAAATAAATAATATTATTTCTCACAAATCCCAGAAAAACTACTCAGTGTGTATATTAATATACACGATGCGTATTTTTGTTTTTTCATTTTCTTTATTTCCTCCACCGCATTTATTAGACCTTGAATAATGACTATTTATTTTTCAAATAAATATCACTGCATTACTCACTAATAAATATATTATTTCACCCATAATATATTATCTCGAATAACTAGTGTCAAAATAAATGTGATCAGGCATCCTAAATAATTATTATACCATAATCAGGAATAATCTTTATTCAACTTGTTAAATTAATATTTAACTGAGATACTTGGAAACACTTAGTGTGTGACCCTCTAGGCCTCTTTCTCAATGGCATTAGGTGGAGCCTACCTAAAGTCCAAGGTTAGCGTCTAGAAACACGCCAAGGTACCCATAGAGAAAGAAGTTAACGTCATAATGACGTGTCACCTCCTACGAACGCTTACCATGTAATGTAATCTCTTTGTCTCGATATCTCGAATCAAGAGGGTTGCATGTTAGTTCCATTAACTCATGTTCTCGATTATTCTTTCTTTGACTTTCCAAAATTGAACTCTCTCATTCCTCACCATGGCCATAGATTTATTTAGGCTATATCAATTCCATCAAAGGGCCTAAGATATCAACTTTCATTATGGAATGGAAGGGACAAATACTTTCTCACATTATCTATTAATGCAGTATTACTCATGACACACCCAACATATCCTACCTCACTGAAAACAGTGTGTCATCACAGTTTTCATCAATACATCTAAGTGCGCGAGTTGTAATACCCATTAATAATAATCATAAAGTATAAGGACTAATACACACGTCTGCAAATAGGAACATCCAATGACACTATGAAATCTGGATTTCTTACTGGCGGGTCTCGTTCTCATAATATTCTTTTGGATATCACCAAGGGCACATACCATGAAAAGGTGCCTCAAATTTTTATGAGTCCTCACCCTTAATGGGTTGTATTATTTATGTCCCTCAAATAACATCATTCGGCCATAGAATATATATTCAAGAATAATGTTATGGCACTTTCAGGTTCTCATCATAGTAGGGATCCGCTATGACCCTTTGGTGCAATAGCTATCCTTAGGAAATTATCACATGCATTGTCACGTAGAAGAACAATCAAGATGTGATAAGGTATTTATTAATAAATAAAGTACAATGTAGTTGGTTCTAGTCCACCAACTCCAACAATTAGTTCTATTTTTTATGATATTTAGAATAGTAGATGTCAGATTTATTTAATTCTTGATTAGTTGGAAAGATAATACGTTTTTCTACAAATAATTTTTTTGACCAAAGTCTGATTCTACTGTTAAGAGCCTTTAAAAATTCGTTGAAGTTTGTTAAAGTATGTTGTCCGGTTTTTCACAAAGTATGGGTAACCCTACTTTCGCAATAGTGGAAAGTATGTTTCATCAACCCTATGTTACTATTCATCATCCATACCGTACATTACTATTCATCATCCATACGCTACACATTGTTCATGAATAGTGGAAAGTATGGTTCATCAACCCTACGTTACTATTCAACATCCATACACTACATTACTATTCATGAATAGTGGAAAGTATGGTTCATACCCTATATTACTGTTCATTCCATAAAGTATAGTTTATACCCTATGTTACTATTTATGAATAGTGAAAAGTATGGTTCATTAACTCAACATTACTGTTTATCATCCATACGCTATGTTACTATTTATGAATAGTAGACTGTATGGTTCATACCCTATGTTACTGTTCATTCCGCAAAGTATGGTTCATACCCTACGTTATTGTTCATGAATAGTGCAAAGTATGGTTCATCAACCATACATTACTGTTCATTCTGAAGCTACTGTTCATTTCGTGCATTTTTTTTAAAATTGATTTTCTACATATATATAGATTATTTTTAAAGGTTTTTCTGGTGAAAAAAATCTCTTTAAATATAAGGATTATAATCAAAGAGTTTTTAATATTTTTTGGTGGAATATTTAGAGAGAAAAATTAATAATTATTCAATGCCTTTTTTCAATTAATTTGGAGGTTTCAAATTTGTTTAAATTAAAAAATTTGAATTTACTTACGGATTGTGCTGCTAGTTTTCAGGAACTGTTTTGTCTAAATTTAAAGAAGTTTGAATAGATTTAAATCATTGTTTTAAATCATTCAATGCTGCAATATTCCTGGAGATATCTTTAGAAAACTTATTTAAATTATTTTAAATTATTTTTAAGATTTTTTCTACAGAAATAAAGAGGCAACGATGTTGCGTTTTTAATAAAGATATTTATGAGCACTCTTGACTCAAATTATTTTGCATTTCTGAAGGAAGCGGAGTTGCTGCAACTGCTGAATATTTATTCTCTCTCTATATATAGATATATATCATTTTCTCTTGTAGGTTAAAAATATACAAGAATATAGAAAGATACAAATTGCAAGACACGTTAACATTTTTGATACTCTATTTTTTCAAAAAAAAGTGTTGTGGACTTTGAATCTATTGTGCAATCTGTAGCATCATACGACACTCTATTTCATCACCTGCATAATCTCTCAATGGCTGAATTAATTCTGCATTGACTACAATTTCCCCGATGAGATGAGATGATCTAATCCTCAACAACTAATACATGTGCTTCAATATTTTATCTTCTCATTCATCTGGTTGTGGTTCTGTAACACTATTTCCTATCTCTCACACGCACTCTATTTTTATGTTTATGTTTTTGCACACAAAAGCATTATTTGTTATTCTGTTTTCTCGGGTTGTGACTCCCGGATTCTAAAGTTAGGATCTAAGGGTTGTGACACCCAGTATCTAAAATCAAGATTGTTCAGGTTGTGACTACCTCTATCTAAAGTCAAGTTGTAAGGGTTGTGACTCCCCGCACAAAAGTCAGTAATGTGGTCATCCCTCCACTAGAAAATGATTTTGTAATTGGGTTATGATTCTTCCGTAAAAATCATTTTTAGTGCACACGTATCTCTTACCGAGTAGTGAGTTATAAGAGTAGAAGTAAACCCAGTTTGGACCGAACTATTATAAAAAAACATCTTTGCGTTTTTACTTTTTCTTTTGTTCATTAACCATAATAATTAACTTTGATAATTAATTTTATTAATCGATTTATTTGATTAAAACTTTTAATCTGGTCTATTCACCCCCTTCTAGACCATTTGTCATTACCTTATCCGGCCTAACAGTCGTCCCCGGGTGGTCCTGTTCTGAAATTCCAACTGCGTCTTCCAGAAGATTACAGGAGTTCGATGTGTTGTTGAGAGATTGTGAATTTACTAGAGGTGGTGGTTGTTTTGATGATTGATACAAGTTGGCAATGGGAACAGTGGAACGGATGGACTCCCGTGTTTCTTGAAAGTTGGTGCAACCGAATGATTGGATGGATCTCTCTATAAATAGAAGGGTGGGGCCACCTTTGTTTTTAACGAACGGATGAGCAAAATTTGATTTGTTGTATTAATCCATGAGACTCATTTATCATTAATTGTAAACTTTTATTTCTGGAGAAATGGAATGTTGGAATGTTTTTTCCATGAACGTAGGAATTTCAGTCCAAACCACGTAAAACCAAAGTATTCTTTCTTGTTTACATTTACTTTAATTGCATGAATGTTTTTTGTCTAGTGCGGTGATTTGAGTGAATTCTTTTCTTCTAAGTTTTGGAACATTGAGCTTCAGAAAGTTTGTTCTGGAATCTATTTTCGCCAAAGTGATTCGGGATTGATTGCTTCTGGCAATTCATTGGAAGGAAAGTGCATAGTAATTCTCTACCGAAGTGTGTGTTATCATTTAAAAATGAAAATTTAGTTCAAGCGTACTTGAATTGTCTTAATACTTTTTTACAATAACCCATAATTCATCTATGACATGTATTAATCAACCGGATGTTAATTTGATATATGATGTGAGCAGTACGATTCAAAATGCATCTTTTAAATATAAAAGTAACATTTTAGCTCACAATGCACGTCATATAGTCAAAATTTAATATTTACATAGAGAGGGAGAGTGGGAGAGAGACAACTGCTCCAGACCGCACCAGGCAGGCACCTGGGCTGAGCAACAAGAAAGCAAGGCTAGCTGGCCCGAATTAGGAGGAGCCCCAAGAGATGCCGCAACAGCCTCCGCCGCCGCAGCCGCCGACGTCTTCGCGGTCGTGGCAGCCATCTCTGCTGGTGCTTCCCGGGGCGGGATCCCTTCCGGCGATCCCCAGCGCCGCTCTGATCATGGAAATTACGGAACCCAATGAATCGGCGGTGGCTTTGAATATCCAAATTTTGACTCGGCCTCTCCTGGGAGGGAGATCCTGGTTCTGTCTGTCCGCCGACTCCGGAGCGGAAGCCATCTTCCTCGGCTGGACTGGGATTCGCGGCCGTGGCAGCCGTCTCAACATTTGGCGGTGGATGTTGCTGGGGATTATATAGCCACCGGATCTACTCTGTGACGCACTGGGTAGTACGTTTTCTTCCCATCGTCAAATCTGAGCCGTTGACAAAAAACGAGACACAAAATCTGCCACGTCGCCCATAATAAATTAAAAGGACAACTCCGTGTGGTGAAGATAAAATCCATGAAAAAACTTAAATTCAGCTAAATGGAATGACAACCTGGTGTAAATTATCCAATCCACTGATCGGACTGATCAATAATACCACCAAAAATTCTGAAAAATTGGTTGTTCTCCACCGCCAGCCTGCTTTCTTGTTACTCCCCCCAGGTGCCTATGTGAAAATATTTAAATTAAGGCGTGTGTGGCCTCAAAAAAATCAGAAAAATTTGATATTTTTCTCGATTAGTGCGTTCCGTTACACTATCAAAACTAGAGGTGTCAAGAAATCCTCAAATCCGCGGGCCGATCCGTTAGCCCGTGGATTTATGTGGGTTAGGGCCTTGAAAATTTAGGCCCGCAAACATTCGGACCGCATTTGATCCAACCCGCAAAACCCGCAGCCCGCGCGGACTAGCCCGCCGGGTGTCCGCGGGTCCCGTTTGACCCGCAATTATAAGTATTACAAAAAATTATTCTTGAAAAATAAAACAAAATAATATAATATAATAAATTAACATGAGTGTGAAAAAAATAGTTCAAGTTTTATAAAACCATACATAAATCATGAAAAAAATTGACTCATTTAGATTTTAAACCTGACGGTAATGTTGGTCGTGGGATAGATGGCACTAATGTGGTTATTTGTAACATAATAGAATAAATGTATTAAAAATTGATACAATAATTATGAAAACGGATGTACAAGACTACCATTTTGTTTACAATACAACGCTCTACTAATATTTTGATTTATGTATTTTAATTTTATTATTATAATTATATATATATATTTATTTATTTATTTATATTACTATGAGTTTTTAAAAGTAACTTATAAAAAATTAATAAATAAGAAACAATAATAATAAATGTATAATAGTATTATGTATTGATATATTTGAATTGAAAAT
Organism: Viscum album; assembly: GCA_963277665.1. Classification (NCBI taxonomy): domain Eukaryota; kingdom Viridiplantae; phylum Streptophyta; class Magnoliopsida; order Santalales; family Viscaceae; genus Viscum; species Viscum album. The sequence goes on from OY728157.1 coordinate 1,103,621,509, forward strand.
CCAAACATGTATTTATTTTAAAATTTTGATAATCAAGTCTCCAATACAAATTTTCAGTGTAAAATTTCAGTGCAAATTTTGAGTACTGATTTGAACTCATAAGAGTAAAATTTCAATGCATAGAAAATATAATTTGATGATTTAAATTAGGCATTTAAATGGAAATTTTAACTATACTTTTCTAATGGAAATTTTCATTCATAGTTTCCGATGTAAATTTTCAGTGTAAATTTATGATGAAATTTTATAGTTTTTATTTATGTATCGTTATATTTTTATTGTAGTTTTAAGTGGACGTTTCTAGTGGAAGTTTACTGTAAAAGTTTCTAATGAAAATTTTAAATGTAATTTTCCAATGAAAATTTACATTTTTTATTTATGTTCTAATGTGTCTACATTGTAATTTTAATGGAAAAATCGAACTGCAGAAAACCTGTGAAAAATTGCACTAAGAATTTTCAGTGGCAGTTTGCACTGGAAAATTCAATAATAAAATTTGAGCATGCATTTATTTTAGAACTTTGTTAATCAAATTTTCAGTATAATTATAACAAAAGTCAAATGGAAATTTGTATCAGAAATTTAAGTGGAAATTTGAACTAAACTTTTCTATTGAAAATCTTTACTGAAAGTTTTTCGTGCAAATTTCCAATGAAAATTTTCAGTTAAAATTTACATTTTTAATATATATATATTAATATAATTTTATTTTAGTTTTAATTTTTTGAAAAATTAAATTTTTTATTTATATTTTAATACATCTACATTGTAATTTTATGTGAAAAATTAAAATGCCAATTTCTAGTGAAAATTCGCGTCACAAATTTCCAATAGAAGTTTGCACTGAAAATTTTCATAGAAAATTTGCGGTTCAAATTTTTAGTGTGAAATTAAATTATCTATTTATGAGTTAAAATATTTAAATTAAAAATTTAATCATGCATTTATCTTAGAATTTTGTTAATCAAATTTTCAGTATAATTATAATAAAAAATAAGTTGAATTTAACACTAGAAATTTAAGTGGAGATTCCAATTAAATTTTCAATCGAAGTTTGTAGTAAACATTTTTTGTAAAAAATTTGCAATGAAAATTTCTAGTGAAAATTTAAATTTTTTATTTATGTATTAATATATTTTCATTATAATTTTAAGTAAAGATTTGAAGTGTAGATTTTCAGTGGAAATTTACACATGAAATTTCCAATATAAATTTGCACAAAAAAAATTCAATAGAAATTTTCCTATGTACATATAATAAATAATATATATTACATGTATATGTAATAAATATATTATATGTATTAAATAAATTTATATAATAAAAAATAAATATTATTATATATATATGTGTAGTAAATATTATATACATGAGTTGTAGTGTTAACGAGAGGCGCAAGAGTATTGTTGTCCAAAAACTGGTTTGGACGGTCAAGTTAAATGACCCACTTGAGATGATATTAATCCCATAAATCATCAAAGATATAATCTTTTAATGGTTGTTGTTGTTGTCAGAGATATTGTTAATTAAAAACTAAATATTTTCACTAAATCTCAAACATTTCTATTTTTCCGTTCCACTTTATCATGGTTCATGAAGCTAAAAAATATTTTTAGATATTATTTTTTTTAAGCCCGTGGGCCGGCCCGTTAGTCCGCGGGTCCCGCATGGTAGGGTCGGGCTTTTATTTTTTAAGCCCGCATTATTTGTGGACCGGGTCGGATCGCACAATAAAATCCGCAGCCCGCATGATCCGCCCCACGGGCTGACCCGCCCCGCCCCGTTAACACCTCTAATCAAAACCAAGGAAAATCGTTTTAAAATGTATAAAAAAACAATTTTTCTTTTTATGTGTTCCAGCGGGGAGGATCACAAATCGGTCTGCTTTGACGCTCCGACGGTGGCTCATCAGGTAACCGGCGCCGGTTCAGACTGTTGTATTTTTATTCGACAAATATTAATAGGAGTGTTTTGATTGGTCAAAACACTCTTCACTTGGATTGATGAGGTGTTTTAAAAAATAGAATCCCACATTGAAAATTATAAATAGAATCTCATAGCTCATCTCCTATATAAGTTTTGGGATTTAGTCTCTTAATAAAATATATATTTGTCAAAATGATTTTAAAGTATTTTTAAAATATATATTTAGTAAATGATTTGTTATATATATATATATATATAATATATATATATATATATATATATATAACAAAACAAAAAAATAAAATATTTTATTAAAATGACTAATGTCTCGATTAGTTGTAACCATAGGGATTCGTTTATTTGAAACTCGAATGGACGCCTCTCTTCTGAAACGGTTACAACGAACCGGTGTAACTTCCACCGTTTCGAGTTTATAAATTAGCGATGCCGAGATCGCTTTTTGGGTACTGATTCAATCTAAGAAATTCTCCAGAATTCTCTCAACATCCGTGCAGTGGGGTAATCGGGAATTGGTGCCCAATTTTCCCTGAAACCTTGGTGAAATCCTTGAGGGATACTTCCACCAACAACCCTACACCATTAACATGGGGGTGGATCAAACCCTTTTGGACAGTGAAACTCAATTCACGCATCAAGGTTCTATCTGTCTTCTTTTCTGCCTACTTATTTTTTTAACAATCAAAAGGGTTTGAAAAAAGGCATAACCTCGAAGATGGATTCTGAATCTCTCAAAGTCATGAATCAAGATATGGTCAAACTTGACCGTTTCGATGGCAAAAAAATTTCCCGGTGGCAAGACAAGATGAAATTTCTTCTGACAGTGTTTAAGATTTCATACATTCTGGAACCGAATCTTCCTCCCATACCCGATGAGCCCATTTCAAATGCCGACAGCACACCCGTTGACATGACTCAAGTCGAGCACATTCAGGAAATGAGGAAGAAACGTGAAGATGGTGAAGTCTTGTGTCGAGGACACATTCTCAATACTTTATCAAATCGTCTTTACAACTACTTCCGCCAAATGAAGACCGCTCGAGAGATTTGGGATGCACTCGAATTCAAGTATAAAGCGGAGGAAGAAGGTACCAATAAATTTCTTATTACAAAGTATCTAAATTATAAGATGGTTGATAACAAGCCCGCGTTGGAGCAAATTCACGAGCTTCAAGTTATAGAAAATAAACTCCTTTCCCTTAAGATCAATATACCAGAAATTTTCCAAGTCGGTGAAATTATTGCTAAATTGCCTCCTATGTGGAAAGATTTTGGTAAGTCACTTATTAGGAAAAGTGATGATATTTCATTAGAGCAATTTCAAAAGCTTCTTTGTATTGAAGAAGAGTCCATGTTGAGAGACATGGGTATGGCTTCACAATTTGATACAAAGGTTAATATCATTGAGGGAAAGGGACAACAAAATTCTTCCTTACATGTCAAGAAGAAGAGTCCACAATTTAAGAAGAAAGGAAATCCTTCCAAGAATAAAGGAGATTGCTTCACCTATGGAAATCCAGGGCATTTTGCAAGGGAATGTCGCTATCGAAAGAAAGTCGACAAACCCGCTGCAAATATGCTGACTGAAGAAAATCTAGTCGTAATGATATCCGAAGTCAACATGACTTCGATGAAGATGGGATGGTGGCTAGATTCTGGAGCAACGATGCATGTGTGCAAGGATCGTTCAATGTTCAAAACATTTGAAGATTGTACTATCACGAAGGAAGTACATCTTGGAAACAATGCACGCATCAATGTTAGTGGACAAGGAAGAGTAGAGATTGACTTTACTTCTAGGAAGAAGTTGACCCTACTCAATGTGTTGTATGTTCCCGAAATTCGAAAGAACTTTGTTTCAGTTGACCTTTTGTGTAAAAAAGGATTTTGGGTTTTATTCGAATCCGACAAGGTTATCTTGTCGAAGGGAGGCATGTTGGTGGGAAAAGGGTATTCAAATGATGGGATGTATCAACTGTCTATTAATAATATGATTGAATCTTCTGCTTATTTGATTGAATCTTCTAATTTGTGGCATGATCATTTAGCACATGTTAATTACAATTCATTAAAAGTAATGAAGAAGTTAAACTTGCTTAATTTTGAAAAATATTTTAATAAATGTGAAACATGTGTAGAATCTAAAATAGTTAAGAAGTCTTTTCATAGTGTTGAAAGAAATTCTAATATATTAGATTTAGTGCATTCTGATATTTGTGAATTAAATGGATTGTTAACTCATGGAGGGAAAAGATATTTTATTACTTTTGTTGATGACTGTAGTAGATATTTACATATATATCTTCTTAAAACAAAGGATGAAGCCTTTAATGTGTTTAAGAAGTATAAAGCAGAAGTTGAAACCCAATTAGACAAAAAGATTAAAGTATTACACTCAGATAGAGGTGGTGAATATTTTATGAATTATTTTAATGAATACTATGAAGAAAATGGTATAAATCACCAAAGAACTGCTCCTTACACACCTCAACAAAATGGCTTAGTTGAAAGGAAAAATTGCACTTTAGTAGAAATGGTAAATTGCATGATTAATAAATCTAAGTTACCATTAAATTTATGGGGCAAAGCTTTATTGGTTGCATGTCATATTCATAATACGATTGCATCTATAAAATCTAAGTTATCCCCTTATGAAATTTGGAGAGGAAGAAGACCTAATCTTTCTTATTTCAAAGTGTGGGGGTGTTTAGTGTATTATAGAGTTCATGATCCTAAAAGAACTAAAATTGGTCCTAGATCAATTAAAGGTGTTTTTGTTAGATATGTAGAAAATAACAAAGCATATAGAATTATGGATTTAGAAGGTAATATAATTGTGCACATGAGCCTCAACCCAGTTGGTGAGGACTCCTTAAGTGTATCCAGGAGACCCGAGATCAAATCCAGGCAGAGGCTAATTTCCGGTACTGTGGCAGGCACTGTAGCGGCACTATTTGGCACTGTAGCAGCCGGAAATATTCCCTCGTTTGGGCCTTCGGGCCACCAATTTGGTCCTCAAGTCCTTTAAGGCCTTCGGGCCACCCAGGCCTTCGGGCCACCTCAAGTCCTTCGGGCCACCATAAGTGCAGATGCAAACCAGATAACCTACAAAGGAACAAACTTCAGTAGGAGGAGGAGCAAGGACCTTTCACCATAGCAGAAGCTAAACAGATTGCAAGAATGAGAGGGTATGGCACCTGCCATCAGGACAAGTATGTGTATGCACGGGAAAGCCTAGGCGAACAACCATGCGAAGGTGGAGAGCTGATTTCACGATGAAGATACTGGGGAGGAGTAGTTTCAAGTAGTTAGTATGAGTTGTATGTAATGTTTGAAGCCTACAGGTATTGGATTCCTCTAAGGACTACAAGACATGTAATACTTACGCCTACAGGCCTTGTAAGGGTTCCACCTCACCCCTTGAAAGGTGGATTATCAAAAAATCAATAAAAATGAAGGCCTTCGAGCCATTGAAGGGGGGAGCTAATATAATTGTTGAATAGAGGGATGTAGATTTTTTTGAAAATAAGTTTTATAAATATGATGTGGAGGAAGTGATTGGTCATATCCCTATCTCATGAACTCTATCTAGTTCAAATATAATAGTAGAAAATTATGATGATTCTCGAGTTAAACCTAAACAGAGTACAAGATTTAGAAAGGAAAAACATCTACATCCAGATTTTATTTCTCCTGATTCTATAATTTTTCTTGTTGAAGGAGATCAAAATAATCATATTTTGAATAAGTATCCTATGGTTTTGACTATAGAAGATGTCCCAAATACTTATAAACAGGCTATGTCTTCTAGAGATGTTTCTTTTTGGAAGGAAGCAATTAGTGATGAAATGGATTCTATTATAGGGAATAATACTTGGGTTATTATGGATTTACCAAGAGGTTCAAAACCTATTGGTAGTAAATGGGTATTCAGAAAGAAATATGATTCCAATGGTAACATTCAAGCTTTTAAAGCTAGATTGGTTGCCAAATGTTTTGGGCAAAAAGAAGGGATTGATTATTTTGATACATATGCCCCTATAGCACGAATTACTTCAATAAGGATATTATTTTCTTTATCTTCAATTAATCATTTGTATGTTCATCAAATGGATATCAAAACTGCTTTTTTAAATGGAGAATTAAATGAAGATATTTACATGGAATAACCGAAAGGGTTTGTTTTATAAGGTAATGAAAACAAGGTATGCAAACTAGTTAAATCTCTTTATAATCTTAAACAAGATCCAAAACAATGGCATGAGAAATTCGATTCTATTATTTTATCTAATGTTTTTTCTCATAATAATGCGGATAAATGTTTTTATTCAAAGTTTACAAAATAATATGGAGTTATTGTGTGTTTATATGTGGATGGTATGTTAATTTTTGGAACCAATATGATTGGTATAGTCGAGACAAAGAATTACTTATCTTCTATGTTTTTTATGAAGGATCTTGGAATAGTTGATACTATCCTAGTAATTAAAGTTAGAAAACATAGTGTGGGTTATTATTTAAGTCAGTATCATTACATAGAAAAAATGTTAAATAAATTTGTTCATCTTGGTTTCAAGGATGTCAATACTCCATTTGATTCTAGTGTTAAACTTTTTATAAATACAGGTAGAGCTGTAGCACAACTTGAATATGCTAGTGTAATTGGTTCTTTAATGTATGTGATGCATTACACTAGACCTGATATTGCTTTTTCAGTATGTAAAATGAGTAGATATACTATTAATCCTAGTGTGGATCATTGGAGATGTATAACGAGAATTTTTGGATACTTAAAAAACCCAATGATTTATGTTTACACTATAATGATTATCCAGCTGTATTAGAAGGGAACACCGATGCAAGTTGGATTACCAGTATTTGTGATAACTAATCCACTTCTGGATGGTTGTTTACTCTTGGAGATTGTGCTGTTTCTTGGGAAAGCAAAAAACAAACATGTATTTCACATTCGACCGTGGAGTCAGATTTTATCGCCTTAGCGACATGTGGAAAGGAAACTGAATGGATTAGGAATCTATTATTGGATATTAGATTGTGGCTTAGTCCGATGCCTCCTATTTCTATCAGTTGTGATAGTGAAGAAACATTATCAAGGGTATATAGTTGCATGTACAATGTAAATTCTAGACATATAAGTTTGAGACATGATTATGTGAGACAATTTCTACAAGATGGTACCATAACAATTGTTTATGTGACATCGTGTAAAAACCTTGCAGATCTATTTACAAAATCTCTACCGAGAGAGGTTATTCGTGCAACTAATAAAGAGATGGGGTTAAAACCCATATAATAAATCATTTTAGTAATGGAAACCCAACACTTTCTTTAGGTAGATCCTAATCAAAGTGTTTAATGGGTGAAAACAAGTTACGAAGATGATTATTGATATTGAAAATTATAACCCCAATTTTTTGGTGTCAATATCGTCTGTTATGATAAGAGGTTGAGTTTTAAACTCTTAACAAAATATTAAGACTCAATGAGTTATGTGCTATTATAACGGAAGCACATTGTAATATTTTGCCTATGTGAACTTAGAATTGGTGTCGCTTCTTACAGGAATTAATGATTTTGCTCCTTAGAGAGTTCATGAAAAGTATATAAGCACATGGCCTTAAAAGTGCTAATAAAAAGGATGTTGGATGAAAGTTCATTATATGTATAATTTCTCCGGTTTATCTTAAAGGTTAATAAGTTTAATGTTTTAACAACTTATAAATCTGATAAACTTTGAGATATTGATACTAAGTAGAGGTTTAAATCAAAATATACATTTATTATGTATAATGACACACTTGTGATATGGAGAATTAATATTTATGAATAAAAGTGGGGTATTGTTGTATTTTTATTCAACAAATATTAATAAGAGTGTTTTGATTGGTCAAAACACTCCTCACTTGGATTGATGAGGTGTTTTGAAAAAGGGAATCCCATATTGAAAAGTATAAATAAAATCCCATAGCTCATCTCCTATATAAGGGATCTTTGGGATTTGGTTTATTAATAAAATATATATTTGTCAAAATTATTTTAAAGTATTTTTAAAATATATATTTAGTAAATTTTTTGTTATATATATATATTTTATTAAAATGACTAATTTATTGATTAGTCGTAACCGTAGGGATTCGTTTATTCGAAACCCGAATGGGCACCTCTCTTCTGAAATGGTTATAATAAACCGGTGTAACTTCCACCATTTAAAGTTTATAAATTAGCGATGGTGAGATTGATTTTTGGGTACTGATTCAATCCAAGAAATTCTCCAGAATTCTCTCAACATCTGTGTAGCGGGGCAATCAGGAATTGGTGTCTGATTTTCCCCGAAACCTTGGTGAAATCCTAAAGGGATACTTCCACCAACAACCCCTCACCGTCAACGTGGGGGTGGATCAAACCCTTTTGGACAGTGAACCCGATTCACGCATCAAGGTTCTATCCGTCTTCTTTTCTGCCTACTGCCTACTTATTTTTTTAACATAGACTACAATATTAAGCAATGGGATAATGACAATCTAGAACCAAAACACGACTAAAAAATCAGAAAATGCCACGCCTTGCCCTACATTTACCTCCTCATAAACATCTGATTCTGACCACGGATGCTGCTACCGAGGCAGAGAACCTGAGCAATTCCCTGAAAATACGTTGTTTCACGCCACCCCTGCTGGGACCATGGCTTGGTTTCGGCACGACAGAGAGGCCGCACCACTCAGGCGGCTAGACTCCAATGATTCCTTCAATTTTAGATCGCGAATGGGGTAGACCGCCGGAGTCAAACCTGCTTGAAGCCCGTGAGGCGGTGGCCTAGCCCGGAAACAACCATCAAACATAGATTGATACCAAACCTACAGTTGATGAATGATTCCTGAAAAAATTGTTAGGATCGATTTCTTTCGGCCCTAGGTCTCCTGCAACACATAGGCCCTTTTAGGTTCCATTCTAAAACTCATAGGTGATATGATGAATTGCTCATCCAAACTTATATGTGAGTCATCATCATTTGTGAAAACTGATGTGAGATTGAGTTTTCACTCAACACAAATGACCTAAAAAAACATCAAAGGTAAAACAAAAAGTGATATTCAATTTTTCGATTAAATTTAAAGAGGAGGAAAACTCAAGATAATGTTTTTGTGTACAATAAAGTCTTTCAAATGATTACTTAGGAAAACCATATTTCAATCTGAGTCTGTTAAAGCTTCTGATCAGAAGCTTGGACAGTCAATAGAAGTGACAAACAATTTTGGGGTGCTTGATTCATTCGATGAGAAGTCAAGACATGACTCAAAGGTTGATTCTGGTGGCATAATTAAAGACAATGGAGAACGATAAAGGAATGTGGCATCAAAAAACTTAGAGAAGAGGTAGTCATCCAAAAAGTCATGGTCGAGGACCTGGTCGAGATGACTGGGCTACAACGAGGGGCATGGACAAAGTATGTCTACAAGGTCTTCTCTCAAGGAATCTGAGATTCGGCTCATTTCGGAACAGGGAAATATTGGGGAGAAGTATATTGTGGTCTTAAATCAAAGAAACTCACACTTATAGTGGTAAACTGTTGATGATGATGATATATCTAATAGTGACTATGAGAATGATCTTGATTTTCTCAATATGTAATCTTTTTTACAAATGAGGGCATAACTCTTTATTTGATCTCGTCATTGTTTTGGCTTTTGGGTAGACCTTTTTTGTATAATTTATATAAATATAATTACTATAATAAATAAATTATAAATATAATAAATATAATAATTATATTTATAATTATATATAAATGAACCTTAATTGTTAATAGGTTTATAATTAACAATTTATTATAAATAAACCTTATTGTTAATTTAATTAAGGTTTATTATATTTCTAAATATAAATATATTTAAATTATATATAGTTATTTGTAATTATATATATATATATATAATTATATTTATTTATAATTGTAAATATATATTTATATAAATAAATATAATTATAAATATATATAAAGATAATAAAAATAACAAAAATAAATATAATAAATATAATTATAATAAATATAAATACATACAAATATAATAAATATAAATATAAGAAATATAACTAATATATAATTATAAATATAATAAATATATTATAAATTTAAAATAAATATTTATATATTTACAATTATATATTTATATATTTTTATTTACAATTATATTTTAATATTTAGAAATGTAATAAATTGCTAATAATAAAATTATTAACAATTAAGGTTTATATATATATAATTAAGGTTTATTTATATATAATTATTTATATATAAAAAACTTATATTTTAAATATAAATAATAAGGTTAATTTATATATATAAATATAAGTAAATTTAATAAGGTTTATTTATATAAATATAAATAATTTTAATAAGGTTTATTTATATATATATAGGGGGTGTGGAGTTGAGGAATGGGGGGGGTGCTGAATGCCAGTTGAGCTAGCATTTTGGGAATTAAATCCCAAAACTCTCAAAACACCACATGATCTTGCGTTTTGGGAGAAAAATACCAATTCCAGATCACCTGGCATTGTGTTACCCCATTTCCCAAATTAAATAACCCTAACCCCATTAAATCATATAAAAAATAAAATTACCCCACCTCACAAATTTCCCCCCCCCTTGTTCATTGGTGTCATCCAATGTCCACCTTGCCTAGTCTACATTGATGAACCCTCTGTTCCCTCAAATATTAAGCACCACCTTTAAAGGGTTTGGGTGTGAGCCCCGCTTCATTTGGTGCTCACTCCCCAAGGTTACAAAAAAGATCAAATTCATATATATATATATATATATAAAGTTTTAGTCAGAAGCCTAAGCTCTTGACCATTTATTAAAGATAAAAGAAAAAAGAAAACAAGCATAACAGAAAATTGATAATATCAAATAAAGAGGCACATTCTCATCCATAATCATTATCAAATTCATCATCAGAAGCAGTTGTTTCCCACTCTGAGTGTGAGTTACTTTGATTGAAGATCACATCATACTTCTTCTTAATCTTTTCATGCTCCAAAGTGAGCTGAATCTCAGATTAATTGAAAGAAGGCCTTGAAGACACACTTTTTCCACGCCCTCGAGTTGCAGCCCAATCATCTCGGGCACATCCTCGACCATGAACTTTTGGATGCCTACCTCATCTCCAAGATTTTTTATGCCAAATTTTTTCATATTCTCCCTTATGAACATCAAAATTTTCCTTCACTTTGAAAAAATGCTCCTTATCGACCATGTCATCAATGACATTAGATGGCTCGCCACTAGTTTCCAACATTTCAATTATGCCAGTAGAAAGATAATCTACCTTTGTATCATGTATTGACTCCTCATTGAGTGATTCAAGCACCCTGAATCTGTTTGTTGCTACTACATTCATTGATTGGCCAAGCTTCTAATCAGAAGCCTTAATTAGCTCAAGTTGAGAACCAATTTTCCTATGTGTAATAATTTGAAAGCCTTCATTGTCTATAGAGACATTGTCTTGAATTTTCCTCTTCTCTTTATATTTAATCGAGGAATTAAAACTCACTTTCTGGTTACCTTTTTTGCTTCTTGACGCATGCATGAAGCATTCAATAGTTGTAACTTGCATGTAAATCTCTTCTTTCTCATCAAGATAATCCATTCTGTCCACTATAGGTGAATTTTAAACATCCAGGAGAATTCCTCTGTACTCCAATGCAATTTTTCCATCATCATCGTGAGATGAAGTTTCCGAAACAATGATATCCGACCAGAGTTTCTACCCATAGCACTGTACAGGAAGTGCTGCATATGTAGCCCCTACATGCACTCGCCTGATTTCAAAAGCAGCCTATCCTCTAGATTGAACATCACCATGCCCTGCATTGGCATCAAAATAATAACTCTCTAACTACCAATATTTATTATTCATTTCATGACCATGAGAAGAATGTGGAGAGGGTGGGTCTTTACTGCCCAAATCAGGCATCTCAGAGGCTGAAATGGGACCCCCATCAAATAGCATTGTCGATCCATCATTTACAATTTTAAAAAGATCCAAATTATCAAAGTTATCTAACTTAATCCTTTTATCATGGGGTTGTCTAGCAGTTGGGAGTTTATTTTTCTCTTTATCCAACACAAGAAATTGAGACATTTCCCTGTTTGACAGCTTCTCATCAGCCTTACTGCCATAAAAAGGTCCATTCAAGATAGATTCATCATGTCATCCACCAGCTTCAGCATTTGAAGCACGAGCAGTGGTCCTCCCATGTCAAGTCCTCTTATGTAGTGGCTTTCCTCATGGCCACGAGTTGAGCATAGTGAACAAGAAACAACACTTCTACATTTCACTGATTCATGGCCAATTATCTTGAATTCTGAATACAATTTTTGGACTTTCTCATATTCAACTTTAAGCTCAAGCTCATCAAATTCATTTGAGAGAGAAAAAACCCAACCATGGTGGAACCTAAACCGACCTCAACCAAAAATCGTGCATAATGTAAAAACTGAGCTCGCTCATTCTCATTATCTAGCTTGATGGGAACACCAATTGCAAGTGTAAGATCATATAAAATCTTCGGGTGCCACAACAGCTAGTTAAGGCCAAAAAAATTGACCCACAATTGTAAAGATGATTTACATACCTTCATTATGTTGAAATTCTTATGTCATTCTCGAAGATGTAGAACACCAGGCTTGAGAGAGACTAACCTAAAGCCCCATGATCGCAACTTTGGGTCCATCATTGTAACACCTCGCCCCTACCCCATTGGATTGAGGAGGCGGTGAGGGTTACTTGGCCTTAGGTGACGTTCCCAAGGCAATAAAGCTGGAAATAAATGCTGAGGGCTCCGAGAACAATTGGGGAACAATTTTCCCTTGAGACAAAACCAACCAAACAACCACAACTAAATGATGCATGTCCACAAAACCAAACTCATACATTACCAAAGACAACCAGATAATCCATAATATCACATGCCAACACAACCCAATACAACATCAGAGTACAATGCGGAAGACTCAACAAGAACACCACGAGCCATGGCACCACCACAGCTCCACACCAAGCTCCAAGCTTCAAGTTCCACCAAGACATCACAACGCGCCACTAAAGGAGGTTGATGCCTTACCTTTGCCCACGTCACGGTACACAACATCTATAAAGACACCAACGTGCCAAAGCAGGGGGTAAGTAATAAAACTCAGTAGGATTTCCCCAAATGACTTCCCTACACACGCCACTAGGATAAAACCGTTAGCACATTTATATAAAACAGTTTATATAAAATAATCACAAGTGCAACCATTACCATAATCCAACCATGCTCTTACCAAGCCATACCACCCAACCCAAGAAATCAAAGGAAAGCCAACCGATAATCCACAACGATTCCAACATTTACCCATTAGCACAATAATTTCATCTTTCAAAGCAGTACACAACAAAACAATCATAACGGTGGAGCTTCCGTCCAACCCGTTTCATCAATTTACAACTTGTGGCTCTTCCCGTCCACTTATTATTGATGGTGGCCCTTCCGTCCACTATCCACCCCCTTTATTATAGTGGTACTTCCCACACACTTCTATACAACAATTAAACCAATCAAAACCAAGTGTATAATCCATCACGGTCACAACAACATCATGTAATCAACCAATTCCATTACATGTCAATTCACTTCAATAAATCACCCATTTATTGAAAACCATTTTCCATGCCAAAATCTATTTCAATAAAACAACCTTTTTATTGAAAACCATTTATATCAATCATTTTCACAAATCAACCATAGCATCCCATTTTAAAATCTCTATTTTAAAATCCACAACAAAAGCATTTCACCACAAAACCCTCTTTTTCCCAAAAATATCCAAAACATCACCCAAGGGATTTTCCACCAATTTCGCACATCCAAACACAATTAATTTTAAGCATAAAAAATTAATTGTAACAAGGAACCACTAGTTCTAACCAAGTGGAGTCGAGAGAGAAGCTACCTACCTTTAGGGTTCCCGAGAAATCGACCCACAAACAACCGCGCCTCAAATCTGGCGAACGCACCACCCACACCTCTCTAAATCCCCTCCTCTAACCATAACAATCCTCAAAATCATCATCCAAGGCAACCCCAACCCTAGATCTACACACAAAAAGTGTAGATATAGAAAACCAAGGAAGAGAGGGATGTAGATCTAGAGGAAAACACAAGAGAAGAAAGAGGATAGACTTATCCAGGAGAAACCACCTTGAATCCACCTTGAAACCCCTTTGAATCGCTTCCAAAATGAGTGGGAGACCACCCATAACCCCTGAGAACCCAAAAACCTGAGTGAGGCTCGAGTGGGAGGAAGAGAGGAGTAAAATGAGGCAACCCCGAGTGAGCCTGGAACTTATAACCCAAACTTTAAGTGGCCGCATGGTTAACCCGCACCGTTTGGAAAACCGTGCGCTAACCGCGCGCACGCCACTACCTGGAGAGCCAGGGTCCGCACGGTTTGGAAAACCATGTGCAGGCCATGCGAGACCTACTATCTCGAGAACAAGGGTCTGCATGGTTTCCTGGGGAACCCACACGGTTTCCACTAACCGTGCTCAAACCATTCACCCCTTTAAAATCATCCAAACTCATCCAAAACCATTCCAAAATCTCCCAACCTCTTCCCAACTTATTCCATGCACTTTAAATACATAAAAATGCATAAAAAAGGCCACATACCTCAAACTGGGGGTGCTACATTCTCCCGACCATTGGACTTTCCGTCCTTAGAAAGTAGTGAACCCACCCTTTGCCGAAAGAGATCGGGCCACTACTCGACCATCTCTTTCTCCCGCTCCCAAGTCTCCTCTTGAATATGACCATGTGCCACAAAACACAAACTAAACCGATGCTTTTACCACGCAAGACTTTCTCTTGCCTATCCACAACCCGCACTGGCACGTGCACCAATGAAGCATCCAGTTCTAGCTCAACATGATCCCATCGAATCACATGGTCACGATCCAGCTGATACTTTTTCAACTATGACACATGAAACACATTGTGCACCGAACTAAACCGTGGGGAAAAGGCCAAATGATAAGCCACCTCACCAACCCGCTAAAGAACCTCAAAAGGTCCAATATACCTCGGAGATAGCTTTCCCTGCTTCCCAAACCAACGATGTCCCAACCTAGGAGAGATCCTCAAGAACACATGATCACTCACCTGGAATGACAATGGTCGTCGACGATGATCCACATACGATTTCTGAAAACTCTAAGCCATCTCCATTCTCTTCCCGATCAACTTGATCTTCTCCGTAGTCTCCTGGACAAGAATCAGTCCAACCATCGAGGACTCACCCGTTTCCACCCAACATAGTGGAGAATGACACGACTGCCCGTACAATGCTTCAAACAAAGCCATTTGTATGGATTCCTGATAACTGTTATTGTACGAGAACTCAACCAACGACAAGTGCTCCTCCCACAAGCCACCAAAATCCATGACACAAGCCCGCAACATATCCTCTAGAGTTTGTATCATCCTCTCGGATTGACCATCTGTCTGAGGGTGATACACCGTACTCATCGTCAACTGCGTTCCAAGGGCTTGCTGTAAGGATTTCCAGAAACAAGATGTAAACCTCAGATCTCTATCTGATACAATCAAAACTAGAACACCATGCCTCTTTACCACCTCCCAGATATAGATTTTGGACAGATCCTCCACCGTATGAGATTCATGAATCGGGATGAAATGGACCGACTTCGTTAGCCGATCCACTATCACCCAAATGGTATCATGCTTCTTGACCATTCTTGGGAGACCTGTGACAAAATCCATCGCTATGTGCTACCACTTACAAACAGGGATTGGTAAAGACTACAACATTCCTTCTGGCCTCTAATGCTCTACCTTGACCTGCTGACAAGTCAAGCATCTCGAAACAAACTCAGCCCCACTTCTCTTCATACCAGCCCACCAGAACTGCACTTTCAACGCTTTATACATCTTCTGAATTCCCGGATGAACAACCCACCTGGAATGATGATACGCCCTGAGAAGATCCTCCTGAAAATCAACTGGTACAACCATCTGATTCTAAAAACACAAAACTGAATCTCCATTCAGTTTCCAACCCTCAATGGTCTCCCCACCATTGAGTCTAGACCCCACGGTCACACACTTAGAATCGAATATTTGTGCCTCTCTAACCAGGCCAACCAAGTCAGGAATCAACAAAACCGGAAAGAAGACCACTCTATCACCCTGGTCCTCACATTCCAACCTCATATCAGCTATAACTGACATCAACTGCCACTGGTCTGATGCCTGTTTCACCACCTGAGCATATTATTTTCTACTTAATGAATCTGCCACTGAATTTCCCTTACCCGGTGTGTACATAAAGTCAAAATCAAACATCTGGAGATATTACATCCATCTCCTTTTCCTCAAGTTCAAATCCCTTTGTGAGAAAATGTGTTTCAAGCTCTTATGATCTGTATATACCGTGAATTTCTCATCGAAGAGATGATGACGCCACACTTTCAAAGAATGGACCACTGCTGCCAATTCCAAATCATGAGTTGGGTAGATATTCTCATGCACTCTCAAATGTCATGAGCCATATGCAACCACATGATTCCCTTACATGAGAACACACCCCAACCCTAATCCCGATGCATCGCAATACACCATGTACCCTTTTCCTGATTCTGGAAAAACCAAGATTGGTGCTGATGTAAGATGACCCTTTAGCTCTTTGAAACACTGTTGACACTTTTCATTCCACTAGAATGGAACATTCTTTCTTGTAAAAGCTGTCATTGGCGAATCCAAACGTGAAAAATCACGAACAAAACGCCGATAATACCCAGCTAGAACAAGAAAACTGTGTATCTCAAACACATTCTTTGGCGGTTGCCATGAGATAACAGCCACTATCTTTTCTGGATCCACTAAAACACCCCTTTCAGAAATCAAATGGACAAGAAAACGAACTTCCTGTATCCAAAAGTTACACTTTGACAATTTTTCATACAACCGATGATCCCTTAAGATCCCCAGCACTATCACTAAGTACTGCTCATGCTCCACCCTTGTCTTTGAATACAGCAGAATATCATTGACAAAAACCACCACAAATGAATCCAGATATCTCTGAAATATCCGATTCATCAATTCCATAAACACCGCTGGCGCATTCGTTAGACCAAAGGGCATAACCACATATTCATAATGGCCATATCTACTTCTGAAAGCTGTTTTAGAAATATCCTCCTTCCTCACCTGCAATTGATGATATCCCGACCTCAGGTCGATCTTGGAGAACCACTGGGCTCCCCTCAAATGGTCGAACAAATCATTAATTAGTGGAAGTGTATATCTATTCTTTATCATAACTTGGTTAATTATACGATAATCAACACATAGCCTCAAGGTTTCATCCGCATTTTTCACAAACAACACTAGCGCTGCCCACAAAGACGTGCAGGGCTGGATAAACCCTTTGTTTTCTAACTCTTCCAACTGGATTTTCAATTCCCACAATTCAGCTGGTGCCATCCGATAAGACAGAAGTGAGATAGGACTGGCCCCGGAAGGAGATCAATAGTAAACTCCACTTCTCTTATGGGAGGTAACCCAGAGAATTCATCAGGAAAAACATCCATGAACTGATCCACCACTTCTGGAGGAACACTCTACTCAACACCCTTTACCGATTCCAACGACAACACTGCCAACTGATACGATAACGTACCCACTTCTGGTGCCAACAAACCCATTGCACCCTGCCTTTCATGCTTCTCTCCTCTAAAGAGATGTCCAATGCCATCGTGTGTCGTAAAATCCACTGTCCGCGCATCACAGTCTATGTGGGCCTTAAAATCCACCAGCCAATCCATTCCCAGGATTACATCATAACCATTCATCTCAAGCATTGAGAAGTTCCACAATATCTCAACCTTTCCCACAACGATAAAACATTATCTACACAGGAAATCTCGACACTCTCTTCGACTCAGAGGAGTTTGAAGTTTCAAAACCGAGGGCATCATTTCTACCCTTAAACCCAACAAATCAACCACACGTGTAGGAATAAAAGAGTGTGAAGCACCTGTATCAAACAATACTTGCATCAAGGTAGAATTTAAAAGAATAGTACCTCGCATTGTGGATGGTCCCGAGTGATCATCCACCACAACTTTTTCATCTCCAAAAACATGTTTTCTTTCCACACTATGCTCTTTATTGTTCTGATGAGGCGTCGTGGTATTTCGAGAATCACCATGACCCACTTTACTCTGTTGTCAAGGGGTATGCTGCTGCCCCCATCCCGTCGAAGCATACGATGTCTGCGATCCCTGAGGAGTGTCACGCACACCTAAACTTGGAGCATTCCGACAATAACGTTGTAGATGGCCCATCTACTTACAATTATGACATGATCGAGGTTGTGTCGTACAATCCCACTTGATGTGGCCTGTAGAACCACACTGAAAACATCCCAGCTTGATCTGGGGATTCAGAGGAAGATTCACCGATCCTGTCATCGGATTATATGTTATATTCCCACACTGGGAATAAGTGTCCCTCTTCCGCTTGAACCCAGCATTAGAGTTCCCACTATTCACCATGGGTACCACCATGCTTCCCCCGCCCGGAGTTCCCAACAAATCCCGCTCACCCACCGAGGCTCTATTCACCATCTCTGTGTAATCATCTATACACAGCACCGCTATCTTTGAATGGATTTCTTTCCTCAACCCTGCTTCAAATATCCTTGACTTCAATGACGTGCTACCCGCCACCTCGGGTGCAAACCACACTATGTTCATAAACTTAGCTACATACTCCATCACCGACATCATCTCTTGCTTCAAACTGAAGAAATCAGTTGTATGCTGAATTCTAAACGTATGTGGGTAGAATTGTTTGTTAAAAAATTCCTCAAAGCCTTCCCACGTCATACCCTGGTCCGTCCCAGCTTGGACTACCAACCCCCACCACTAAAGGGCAATATCTTCCAACATATACATGGACAACTTCACTTTTAACTCTTCCGGTATTCCCAAGAACTCTAATATCTTGTTTATTCTATTCAACCATGCTTATGCCCTCTCTGGATCTGAATCACCCTTGAAGATTGGTGGATTCTGCTTTTGAAACTGAACTGCATGATCCACATTCCTTGGTTCATCCCATCTATTTCCACTTCCCACACCTTGGAAAGCTTGCACTATACTTTACACTAGCTTCTGTTTCACCTGAGGCTCAGGTGAAACCACATTCTCAGCAGCCTCCTCCGGTTGGTCTCTACGATGCCTACCCAGTGCCATTTCTATAAACAAAAAACAAACAACCATGAGTCTCACTTCCGTAGACATCACGAAATCCCATTTCAAATCACATTACTCAACACTATCACAACAAGGCTTTCCACCAGTTCACATTTTTCCACATGTGCCATGTTTCACCATTTTGAAAACCAAACCATTTTCAAAATACCAATTTATTCCCATTACAATTTCTCATTACATCATAAATCATTATACCCCAATTAAATATTCATCCTAGAGGGAAGTCATTTATACCATGCATGTCAAGCTAATCTCATTGGCTACACCCACGACAATGAGATATCCAATGCCTATAAGTGTCTTCAAAACACTTATGTACCCAACTCCCTGGTAACTTGAATTTCAGCATAAAAGGGTTAGCTACGTCCTTTTATGCTATATATTCCAAGTTCAGAAAATCCTAAGCCTTTCTACCACCCCGACTCAAGGAGTATATCACAATGAATGTCAACACCAAATCTTAGAATCAACTCCAAAGGACCGAACAAACTGATACCACTTGTAACACCCCTCCCCTACCTCATGGGCTTGAGGAGGCGGTGAGGGTTAATTGGCCTTAAGTGACGTTTCCAATGTGATAAAGGCTGTCAATAAATGTCGAGGGCTTCGGGAACAATTGGGTAATGATTTTACCTTGAGACAAAACCAACCAAACAACCACAACTAAATGATGCATGTCAAAAAAACCAAAATCATACATTACCAAAGACAACGAGATAATCCATAATCTCACATGCCAACACAACCCAATACAACATCAGAGTACAATGCGGAAGACTCAACAAGAACACCATGAGCCATGAAACCACCATAACTCCACACCAAGCTCTAAGCTCCAAGTTCCACCAAGACATCACAACACACCACTAAAGGAGGTTGATGCCTTACCTTTTCCCACATCACGGTACACAAAATCTGCAAAGACACCAACGTTCCAAAGCAGGGGGTGAGAAATAAAACTCAGTAGGATTTCCCCAAATGACTTCCCTAGACACACCACTAGGATAAAATCGTTAGCACATTTATATAAAACAGTTTATATAAAATAATCACAAGTGCAACCATTACCATAAGCCAACCATGCTCTTACCAAGACATCACACCCAACCCAAGCAATCAAAGGAAATCCAACCGACAAGCCACAACCATTCCAACATTTACCCATTAGCAGAAAAATTTCATCTTGCAAAGCAGTACACAACAAAACAATCATAACGGTGGAGCTTCCGTCCAACCCGTTTCACCCATTTACAACTAGTGGCTCTTCCCGTCCACTTATTATTGATGGTGGCCCTTTCGTCCACTATCCATCCCCCTTTATTATAGTGGTACTTTCCGCCCACTTCCACACAATAATTCAACCAATCACAACCAAGAATATAATCCATCATGGTCACAACAACATCATGTAATCAACCAATTCCATTACATGTCAATTCACTTCAATAAATCACACATTTATTGAAAACCATTTTCCATGCCAAACCATATTTCAATAAAACAACCTTTTTATTGAAAACCATTTCTATCAATCATTTTCACAAATCAACCATAGCATCCCATTTTAAAATATCCATTTTAAAATCCACAACAAAAGCATTTCACCACAAAACCCTCTTTTCCCCAAAAATCCCCAAAACATCACCCAAGGGATTTTCCACCAATTTCGCACATCCAAACACAATTAATTTCAAGCACAAAAAATTAATTGTAACAAGGAACCACTATTTCTAACCAAGTGGAGTCGAGAGAGAATCCACCTACCTTTAGGGTTCCCAAGAAATCGACCCACGAACAACCGCGCCTCAAATCCGACGAACGCACCACCGACACCTCTCTAGATCCCCTCCCCTAACCATAACAAGCCTCAAAATCATCATCCAAGGAAACCCCAACCCTAGATCTACACACAACAAGTGTAGGTCTAGAAAACCAAGAAAGAGAGGGATGTAGATCTAGAGGAAAACACAAGAGAAGCAAGAGGAGAGACATACCTGGGAGAAACCACCTTGAAGCCACCTTGAAACCCCTTAGAATCACTTCCAAAACGAGTGGAAGAGCACCCCTAACCCCTGAGAACCCAAAAACCCGAGTGAGGCTCGAGTGGGAGGAAGAGAGGAGTAAAATGAGGCAATCCAGAGTGAGGTCAGAACTTATAACCCAGACTTTAGGTGGTCGCACGGTTAGCCCGCACGGTTTGGAAAACCGTGCGCACGCCACTGCCTCGAGAGCCAGGGTCCGCACGGTTTCCTCTCATGGTTTGGAAAACCGTGCGCAGGCCGTGCGAGGACTACTGTCTCGAGAACAAGAGTCCGCACGGTTTCTTGGGGAACCTTCACGATTTAAACTAATCGTGCTCAAACCGTGCACCCCTTTAAAAGCCTCCAAACTAATCCAAAACCATTCCAAACTCTCCCAACCTCTTACCAACTCATTCCATGCAATTTAAATACATAAAAATGCATAAAAAAGGCCACATACCTCAAAACGGGGGTGCTATAATCATAGAGTATATTGCTTCATGATGTAAGAAAAACCAATCATCTGCTTCTTTGCTAATGACTTCAATAGGTCTTTCACTGTCACGACCCGTCCTCGGGGCCCGTGCTGTGACTACCCCAAGCCCGTCTTCCATAGGCCAGAGACTGGTGACTAGAACCAAAGGTGTAAATCATAATAAAAAGGGAAGGAATTGCCGTTATGAAACGTAAACAAACACAACCAGAGTACAAGCGGAAGAAAACACTAAGTAAAACTGAAAACAAAAGTAGTGCTGAAAGTAAGGGGTCAAAAATACAATCCCAACAATAAAGTACAAGTAAAAGACAAAATAGCTGGAAGGTGACAAGCAGCTCCTGGATCGTCCTCCACAGATCCTACCTGAAGGGTAGGTATAGATAGCGTATCTCCTAGACCGTCCACCACGAATCCTACCTGAATGGTAGGAACAGATAGCCTCCTTAGCGCCCTCGTCCGTCAACCTCCTCCGGGTACTGACTCGTCGTGAGGTCCACCTCTAGGTGTCGTCCAGTCCTCGTACACTCGGCCTCCGTTAGCGTTGTCCGTCGTCTGCATCCAACACAACGAGATGCGGGCATAGCCCGTGCAGGGGTGAGTATAACGATACTTAGTAGGGACCCCGAGACCCTCAAGGTCTCACTAAATGCAGAAAGGATAAACCAAAAATAAAGATATCAACAGATAACCTTTACTTAGGTATATGCCCATACATATACCTAAGTTATCAAGTAACCCATCTCAATCATGAGGAAAACACAAAGGTCTTTGACTTAGCTCAAACCAGGATTTTTATTCACGATGATGAAAACACGGTTGCTGGAGAACTCCTCCTTTGTTGAGCACAGTAGTCCAGCCACGACTCCGAGGTGCCACTCACTAACCTTAGACTGCTGAGGTACTCCTCCTGTCGAGTACCGTGGGTCTTCCACCTCACAAGTAGTGCTCCTCTGCCATGGGTATGCCACCTCACAAAGTAGTGCTCCCCCTTATAGCCTACAGAGGTACTCCTCCTATTGAGTACCATGGGTTTGCCACCTCACAAAGTAGTGCTCCTCCACTATGGGTCTGCCACCTCACAAAGTAGTGCTCCCCACTGGGCTATACAAGTTACTCCTAATCGAATCGGACAAGCAGTCATCAGGTCTCAGCCAGCTACAAGGTCACCGTACTTCGTATGCTCATCTCAGGGAGGATCCGCTCCATGAGCTATTGGTCAATTTTTTCAAGTGTCACATAAACTCACGTGGAAGTATCTCAAAGGACCGCCTCATCATAGGGGTCACAATGCAACAGACGACGCGTCAATCGGACGCCCGGTTTGTGAGTTATTAGCATTTCCGATCCAGGGGCCCGGTTAGATTTCGGGTACAATCAAACCCATCCATACTCTAACTACGTCCAAAATTCAGATGAAGTATTCCAAAACAACCATATCATCAAGAGGAATCCAACATAGTCGACGACACGTCAATCGGACGTCCGGTCCTCAAGTTATAAGTGTTTCCGCTCTAAGGTCCTGGTTGGTTTAAAGTTCGAACCAACCTGGTCGTACCAAACCTTCTCCAAAACATTGAGTGTAATATACCGATTCGATCGTCTACGCAACTAACGGTGCATCAATCGGAGGTCTGTAGCTCAAGATATGACTGTTTAACTGAAAACGGTATGAAAATAGGGGGTCTGGGCCTAGTCCGACCCGGCCCAACACCCCCCGGGTCGGCCCGAACTGGGTCGACCTGACCCAGGTCCGGGTCCGGTCCGGTGGGGCGCGGCCTGGCCCGGCTCTGGCGGCCCGGCCCGACGCTGGCGGTTCGGTCTGCGTGGCCCACCCCGACCAGGCCGGGGGGTATTGGTGGCCAGCTGGCGCGACATTAAGCCGTGCCTCTCCCTTTCCAGAATGGCCAGGACGTTCTGGTTTTCCTCCACCGTCACGGCTCAGCCGCGGCGGATTTGTTCTTGCGGCACGCCGCTGCCGCCGGACGCTGGCAGCGCTTTCCGCGGACCACCGGACGCGCTCCGGTGGTCCGATTCTCCCACTGTCTGCGCCCGCGTCTCTCCCGGGACCCGCTCTTCACAGAGACGACTTCAAATCACCGTTGCAGCCCGTTTCATCATCACCCATCAACCTGTGCACAAAATAACAACAGGCGGAGGGTCGTCGGGCCGTGTTTGTTCGGCTCGTGCCCTCCGCGTTAGGTGTTATCAATTGAAAATAAAAAAACACATGATTTCAACATTGACAAGGGTATAATTTATTCAAGAATAAATTATAATAACATCATATAAATAAAATCTCATGCTCATGAGATAAAACCATCAAATGAGAAATAAAAAAAATTCCCCTACCTCGTAAAACAGCATTAAACGATGGCGAGTCACAGAAGATGGGCGTCGCGGAAGACAGGCGTCGTTCCGTCAACGTCGGGAAGGAAGGAGCTGAGGGTGGCGTCGACATTCTTCATTCTTCGTTCTTCGTTGGAGGAAGAGGAAAACTCTCCAAGTGCTGGGCGCCGTGCTTCGCTGCTAGCGTTCCGCCGCTTGAAGAAGTCGTCCAGAACTCCTTCCCCTAGCCTCCTTTATATAGGAGTGGTAGGGTTCGTCGTTGGCACACAAGTCATAAATTGAGGATTTATGACAGAGGGCTCCACCCAATTAATCTGATGCGGTGGCGCATTAAAATGGGGAGGAAGTCAAAAGGGGGTTATTAGCCCGGGTGGTCCCCACAGAAGAATATCCTCCAAAGGGAGGATATTTCCTGGCGAGCCCCAGCATTAATTAACCACAAAAAGGAAAGGGGGTGGTTAATGCTTGGGTGGTCCACTCATTAAAAATGTAGGTTTCATCCTCCTAAATTAAGAGGGGGGATTTAAGCCTAGAGGCTCTCCCTCATAAATGAGGGGGAGTCAAGGAGTTATGATTCCCCTCCCATTAATGGGAGGCCTCATGTGGTTTCCACCACAAACAACCTCACATGGGAGGATGGATCTCGGTGGGCCCCACCACCATAACCTCTCATGGGGGGTTAGGGTGTGGCGGTCCCACCACCAACTCCCAAGTGGAGATTCTAACCACTTTATCCGCACGACATGTGTTTGACAAAATAAAATAAATTGTTCACTTATTTTATTTTATTAACCTACGTAAAACCCCAAAAAATAACTTTCATACCCGATCATCGACCGTAGAGGTGAAAGTCTTCTTAAATGAAAACTCACGCTGCGAGTTTAACGGTGCCCTCAGATTTCAATTCCGAGTACCGGTTCAAAAGATAGGAAAACATGTTCATTCATTTACTGAACGTACTTGATCTAAAGTTCAAAAATTGATTCTGGGCACACCGGGCCTCAGAATCAAGTTCCGTCAGAAAATGCATACTCGCAAAATTCCAAAGAAATTAAGAAAAAAATTCCCTTGAAATTTCCAGGATTTTACATTACTCCCACCTCAGGGATTTATGTCCCCGTAAAGCTATAACACAAACTAGGGAAACTAAATAAGGTACCGAGCATGCATCTGAGCCTCCCGCTCCCATGTTCTCTCCTAGAGGTTTCCCATGCTGCCAGTGAAGTGCACAAGAGGAATCGACCATCCACGTAGGGACCGCTCCTGTCAATCCTCAACCTCTTCTGGAACCCCATGAAAGTCGCCCCATCATCGTTGTCCAGCTCTCAGTGGTCGATGATGAATGATAGGTCGTGCACACATCTCCTCAGCTGAGATACGTGGATGACGTCATGCACCTGGTGCAACTGAGGTGGAAAGGCCAGACAAAATGCGGAGATAACTTGCCTCCCCAGCCAAAACTCTGTAGACCTCGTCAAGGTGAGACCCGTAAGAAGACGTGGTCATCACCCTTGAACTCCAGTTGTCTCATCTCTTATCAGCATAGGAATTCTGTCTGCTCTGTGCAGTCTTCATCCGTTTCTGGATGATCTGCACCTTCTCCGTCGTAGCCTGAACCATCTCTGGTTTTACACATGCTGACTCCATCACTATCCACAAAGGATATCTGAAATGTGGCCAGTTGCTGTCTTTCCACTCTTAACATCTGAATGCCCGATCTCCTACTGAGAGCATATGCTACAACATTCCCCTCCCTAGAAGTATAAACTATCTCAAAGTCTTAGTCCTGGATGAATTCAAGCCGTCACCGCTGTCTCATGTTCATGTCCCTCTGAGAGAAGGTACACATGAGACTATTGAGTTGGAGTGAACCATAGACCATTCGTTCAACAAAAAATGGGTGAGACTATCCAAATGTAAGAACTCTTCTCCACCTTTCTTCGTCTACGTTCTACAAGAGCTGCTGAGATTTCTCCTCTTCCGAAAAGAGAAATCTGGTCTCATCCCCTAGATGAACCACGTTCTTTTCCTAATACAGTCAATCCTGACATGAATGGTACAATTCATGTCTTGAATTATGTCCTAAGGCCTTGATGCTACTACTAAGAGATCCAACCATCACTCTCGCCTCCAAGGGTTGAGTCACACTGTCGACATCAGTGCGTGGTTACTGGGTCTCCACCAGTAGGAATTTCACAAGTGAGGGTCAAGTCAATAGCTTTAACTGGAAACTCTTAGTATCAACTATACTAAAAGGATATGAAATAAAACGTCACCAAGATAAGTGTCTTTTATTACTGCAGATCGAAGTACAAAGACACAAAGAAAACAAAACAACGACAACATGGAAACTAGAAGCACTAAGAACAACGACCTCCATGCCTCAAACTAGTCCCACTCCTGTCCACCTGCTTCTGGAGATACATAGTCGTATGCTTCAGCTGCCTGAATCTATGCTCTCCCATGTCCACCTATTCCCTGTGGTCAGGGTGGACCTCCTGGTGGTGGTGGTGGCAACACCTCGAAGTGTCGTCCACCTCCAGCTGCACGACCTGCTCCCCTACCTTGGTCTCCTGCTCTGTGTGGTCTGCCTCGATCGAACCTCTACGTCTGCCTGGGAGGTCCTTCTTATATCTGCTGATCATCTGTATGGAGGGTTGGACAGTCACGTGCCATGTGACCCTGTTCGCCGCATGTGTAACACAACATGGAAGGTCTGGATCTGTCACTACCCTTGGTGCCTCACACTACCGATCCTGAGTCGTGCGGTCAACCACCGGTAGGTCTGGCCCTCTTGGACCCCTGCATCATCTATCTACTGCAAGTTGTAGAAGACTCTGCTGCATGCTGGAAAGTAGTGGGTCTCACTATTGGAGACTGCTCAGCAAGGAAACTCTCCACTAAGAGGGCTCGCTCCAACACCCCCGTCTGCGTCAGGATGCTGTGAGAAACAACTGAAGCTCTAATCTCTTGCCTCATCCCCTGCTCGAAGGTTCGGGCCCTGAAGAACGGGTCTCGTACCATATCAGTAGAGTAGTGCGAGAGGTCGGTGAACCTTGCTGAATACTGTTCCACCATCATGCTACCCTGTTGAAGATGCAGTAGATCCTATATACGCACCGCTCGAAGGGTGGCCGGTACAAACTCTGCCCGGAACAGCCTCTCGAAGTCTGCCCATAGAAGTGTCTCCTCGTCATGCATCTGGAGTATCAGGCTCCACCATCTGCCTGCTGCTACCTGAAGGAGGCTGGCAGAAAGGATCACCATAAAGTCTGATGGCGTCCCTACTATCCTAAAGACTCTCACCATAGCCTCTATCCAATCCTCAGCCACCTGTGGATCCATCTCTCCTCGTAACCTGGGTGGTCTCTGGTGCTGGAACTCATGCAACACGCTCAAGTGGCATGCATCGCCTGCTATTGGGGTTGGCGGCATCGGTGGCCCAACGGGTGGTAGTACCGCTGATGCCTCCACTGGTGTCTCAACTGAAAGAGGACCCTGTACCGAGGCCTTGTCGCTCGACGGGCTGTTAGTACGTACAACTCTCGGGGCTCTAGCTAGTCATCCGCAGGGAGGCATCCTGAAAGAAACAGATGCGACATGGTCAAAATACTATACCTGGTGACCTGACCTAGTTTGAGCTGACTTAAATGGAAACTTTTAAAAACACACACGCAATCAGTGTTTTCGTGCACTAAGTCTAAAATCAGAAGTCAAGGTCCTGGTGTATGGATACATCGGCCGCCCGCACCAACACTGGACTCCCTGAACTAAAAACCACACTTAGTACCCTTAACACTATTTCTTCATAGAAAGAAAATATCAGAGTCCTAAGTTCTGCGGTAGAACCGACTCCTCTGATACCAATTTGTCACGACCCGTCCTTAGGGCCCATGCCATGACTACCCCAAACCCGCCTTCCATAGGCCAGGGGCTGGCGACTAGCACCAAAGGCGTAAATCCTGATAAAAAGGGAAGACATTGCCTTTATGAAACGTAAACAAACACAACCAGAGTACAAGCGGAAGAAAACACTAAGTAAAACTGAAAACAAAAGTAGTGCTGAAAGTAAGGGGCTGGAAATACAATCCCAATAGTAAAGTACAAGTAAAAGACAAAACAGCTGGAAGGTGACAAGCAGATCCTGGATCGTCCTCCACAGATCCTACCTGAAGGGTAGGTACAGATAGCGTAGCTCCTAGATCGTCCACCATGAATCCTACCTGAATGGTAGGTATAGATAGCCTCCTCAGCGCCCTCGTCTGTCAACCTCCTCCGGGTACTGACTCGTCGTGAGGTCCACCTCCAGGTGTCATCCAGTCCTCATACACTCGGCCTCCGTTAGCACTGTCCGTCGTCTGTATCCAACACAATGAGGTGCGGGCATAGCTCGTGCAGGGTTGACTATAACGATACTCAGTAGGGACCCCGAGACCCTCAAGGTATCACTAAATCCAGCAAAGATAAACCACAAAGAAAGATCTCAATAGATAACCTTGACTTAGATATATTCCCATACATATACCTAAGTTATCAAGTAACCCATCTCAATCATGAGGAAAACACAAAGGTCTTTGACTCAGCTCAAACCAGGATTTTTATTCACGATGACGAAAACACAGCTGCTGGAGAACTCCTCCTCTGTAGAGCGCAGTAGTCCTACCACGACTCCGAGGTGCCACTCACTAACCTTAGACTTCTTAGGTACTCCTCCTGTCGAGTACCGCGAGTCTGCCACCTCACAAGTAGTGCTCCTCTGCCATGGGTCTGCCACCTCACAAAGTAGTGCTCCCCCTTATAGCCTATAGAGGTACTCCTCCTGTCGAGTACTGTGGGTCTTCCACCTTACAAATTAGTGCTCCTACGCTATGGTTCTTCCACCTCACAAAGTAGTGCTCCCCACTGGGCTATAAAAGTCACTCCGAATCGAATCGGACAAGCAGTCATCGGGTCTCAGCCAGCTACAAGGTCACCGTACTCCGTATGCTCGTCTCCGGGAGGATCCGCTCCACTAGATATTGTTCTATTCTTCCAAGTGTCACGTAAACTCACTTGGAAGTATCTCAAAGGACCGCCTCATCATTGGGGTCACAACGCAACAGACGATGCGTCAATCGGACGCCCGGTCTGTGAGTTATTAGCATTTCCATTCCAGGGGCCCGGTTGGATTTCGGGTACAATCCAACCTATCCATACACCAACTACGTCCAAAACTAAGGTGAACTATTCCAAAATAAACGTCTCATCAAGAGGAATCCAACATATTTGACGGCACGTCAATCGGACGTCCGGTCCTCAAGTTATAAGTGTTTCGGCTCTAAGGGCCCGGTTGGTTTCGAGTTCGAACCAACCAAGTCATACCAAAACTTCTTCGAAACCTTGAGTGTAATATACTGAATCGACCGTCTTGATTCAAGGAATCCTACGCAACTGACAGTGCATCGATCTAAGGTCTGTAGCTCAAGATATGACTGTTTAACTAAAAACGGTCCGAAAATAGGGGGTCTGGGCCCGATCCGACTTGGCCCAACACCCCCTGGGTCGGCCCGAACCGGGTCGACCCGACTCGGGTCCGGGTCTGGCCCGGTTGGGCGCTGCCCGGCCCGGCTGGCGCGGCCCGGCCCAGGCAGTGCGGCCCGGCCCGACGCTGGCGGCCCGGTCTGCGTGGCCCGCCCCGGCCCGACCGAGGGGCATTGGCATCCAGCTGCCGCGGCATTAAGCTGCACCTCTACCTTTCTAGAATGGCCGGGCCGTTCCGGTTTTCCTATATAGTAGTGGCTCAGTCATGGAGAATTTGTTCCGGCGGCGCATCGGCAACGCTTTCTGCGGACCACCGGACGCGCTCCGGTGGTCCGATTCACCCACTGTCTATGCCTGCGTCTCTCCTGGGACCTTCTCTTCACTACGACAGCTTCAAATCGCTGTTGCAGCCCATTTCATCATTGCCCATTAATCCGCGCACAAAATAACAACAAGCGAAGGGTCGTCGGGCCGTGTTTGTTCGGTCTGCACCCTCCTTGTTAGGCGTTTTTAATTGGCAATAAAAAACACATGCTTTCAACATTGACAAGGGTATAAATTATTAAATAATAAATTATACTAACATCATATAAATAAATGCTCATGCTCGTGAGATAAAACCACTCAAATGAGAAATAAACAAAATTCCCCTACCTCGTAAAACGGCGTTAAACGATGGAGAGTCACGGAAGATGGGCGTCGCGGAAGACAGGCGTCGTTTCGTCAACGTCGGGAAGGAAGGAGCCTAGGGCGGCGTCGACATTCTTCATTCTTCATTCTTCATTGGAGGAAGAGGAAAACTCTCCAAGTGTTGGGCGTCGTGCTTCGCTGCTAGCGTTCCGCCGCTTGAAGAAGTCGTCCAGAACTCCTTCCCCTAGCCTCCTTTATATAGGAGTGGGAGGGTTCGTCAATGGAACGCAAGTCATAAATGAAGGATTTATGACAGAGGGCTCCACCCAATTAATCCGCTGCGGTGGCGCATTAAAATGGGGAGGAAGTCAAAAGGGGGTTATTGGCTCGGGTGGTCCCCACAGAAGAATACCCTTTAAAGGGAGGAAATTTCCTGGCGGGCCCCAGCATTAATTAACCACAAAAAGGAAAGGGGGTGGTTAATTCTTGGGTGGTCCCCTCATTAAAAAGGTAGGTTTCATCCTCCTCAATTAAGAGGGGTGGATTTAAACCTAGAGGATCTCCCTCATAAATTAGGGGGAGTCAAGGATTTATGATTCCCCTCCCATTAATGGGAGGCCTCGTGTGGTTTCCACCACAAAAAACCTCACATGGGAGGTTGGATCTCGGTGGTCCCCACCACCAACTCCCAAGTGGAGCTTCTAACCACTTTATCTGCACTACATGTGGTTAACAAAATAAAATAAATTGTTCACTTATTTTATTTTATTAACCCACGTAAAACCCCAAAAACTAACTTTCATACCCGATCATCGGTCGTCAAGGTGAAATTATTCTTAAGCGAAAACTCACGCTGCGAGTTCAAAGGTGCCCTCAGATTTCAATTCTGAGCACTGGTTCAAAAGATAAGAAAACTGGTTCGTTCGTTTACTAAACGTACCCGAGCTAAACTTCAGAAATTGATTTTGGGCACACCGGGCCTCAGAATCAAGTGCCATCAGAAACTGCGTACTCGCAAAATTCCAAATAAATTAATAAAAAAAATTCCTTGAAATTTATGGGTCTTTACTGTAGGACCCCGGGACACCCTGAGAGGGGAGGTGTAAATCAGGGTGTCAACTTTTTCTTCTTAAAGTTGTGGATCTTGTTCCCACATTGGTAGGAACTACTTAAACCTGTATGATGGATATGATCAGCAAGGAAACATTCACATGCAGAGAGATGACACAACTATTTTTACTTGGTTCACCACTAAGGGCTACGTCCAAGGAGCATACGCCGATAGGTTGTCGGTCGTACCTAAATCCACTATGCTTCACTAGCTATAGATTACAAATGTTCGGGTACAGTCACTCTGTCCCAGGCTCACTCCCTTCACAAAAGGTTCAGGGATAGCTCACTGCTTCCCGTGGGTCACTCCCGTTGACTCCCCCTGGCTCACTGCCGTTGGTGAAGTCACACTCAGTTTATAGACGTGAAGGTCTCTTCAATAGATAGACATGAAGTTCTTTGTCTCCTGTTCAGCATGAGACTTTGCTTGCATCAGGGTTCAGAGTTGATGCTCTTTTTAGTTCAATTCTTCTTCTTTAGTGCAATGACTGAATTCACTATATCCCCTTGTCTTCGTTTGCCTGAATCACAATCACTTGTGTGATTTCTCAATAAATGATGCTCTGTTGAAGTCCAAATTTCATCCACTGATGAATACCCCTTTTTCCCCTGTCCACTGGGCGAACAACCTTTGGAAAGGGCCTTCACAAAGTACGCTACTTCGCAAGGCTCCCAATTTTTCAAAGCTCAAACAAGCCTTTGCAGAGTCCCTGCCTTTTCGCGAAGCTCAATCGCGAATCACTCTCACGATGCTCCATCCTTCGCAATGCTTGGCTGTCGCGGAGCTCCTGCCTCTTTACTAAGCTCACTGAGCCAACGCGGGGTGCACGACTTTCACAGAGCTAGAATAGCTTCCGCGAAGCTCCTCTTTCGTGAAGCACACTGCCTTCGCGAGTGACCTTTGCGAACTGAGAGCAAAGGATTTTAGTTGAGATCTCTCTCTGGTTCTCTTGAGGGGGTCGACCTGTATTTATAGGAAATTCCACTGACCCTCGAACTTTTCGCGCGAAGTCAATGCCACGTCAGCTCAAATCGCGAAGCTCTGAAGTTCCCTCCGGAATTCTCTCAAAATCGCAAAGCACTACAGCAATTTTCCGTTCGCGGAGCTCGTCGTAATCGCGGAGTATCACCGTCATCATTCCTTTGTGCCTTCGCCGCGAAGCTCCCTCGCAAAGCCCTTCATCACCGTGAAGCTCCCTTGCAAAGCCCTTCATCGCCGCGAAGCTCTCCAGCCTCTTCCGTTCGTGAAGCTTGACGTAATCGCGAAGAATCACCGCCTCCATTTTTATGGTCTTCGCAAAATCCAATTCATGCATCCCATCTTCTCAAAACTCATGCCATTTCCATATTAAATTATGATCTTCCTGGAAATCCACTTTTCGCGATGCTCCCCAACCTCCAAATTTTGGACCCCAAAAATTTGGCAAACACTGGAAAACAGTGCCACCTTGTATCTTCTCTTTTAGTCCGCCTCCAGATCATCCATTCCTTTGTCGATGTTCCATGAATAAAACATGGATCATTATCCACAGTCCTCGAACTCGACATGCCACCATGGAATCTCCTTTGTCAACAAATTTGTATGTTGTCTGTTTTCTTTGTCAATAAGCACGATCAGCTCAACAACACTTCTTCTTGGTGATATTTATCCTTCAGCAACTCTTCTGCTTTTATCACAAACTCCACTATTGTGATATGTATTCTTTGAAAGCATAGCTTCAGCATCATCATCTTCTATGACAATTTGATGTGCATGGCTATCGCAGAATTCTAATCATTGCACGACCTTCTTAGAATTCCAATCATTGGCACATTGTCTTCTTCATCAACCATCATGATCAACTTCATGAAAACCATGTGATTCTATTCATCAAGAAGTATCTTGCATGGTTCTCATGCAATCATGAGTAATTGCATGGTCTTCATCAAAACCCATGGTTCTCATGCAATAATGAGGAATTGCATGGACTTCATCAAAACAACCCCATTCTTCTTTAATCATCCTCTAATGGATTACACCTCACATTCTTCATTGTTGTAAACAATGTATCACCTTTGACACATGTTCTTTGAACTTACGATCAGTACAACAATCGTCTGAATCACCATTCCTCGACTTCAGCGGAGTACTTCATGATCTCCTTCATTTTGATCTTCCAATCCTCCATTTCATTGGAGTACTTCTTTATCTCCTTCATTTTGATCTTCATTGACAACTATTGACAACAAATACAAACTTATACACAAGGTGGTTCCAACAATCTCCCCCTTTGTATTTTGTTGTCAATACCTTATATATCTTATGAAATGAATTTGTCAACATAAAAATGAGAATCTTCTCTTCAATGAACTTTTCTTTTCAGACATTCATTTCACTTCCTCTCCCCCTTATTGACAAGAAATACAAAACGCATGGTAGGGAGGGTATGAATCCATACTTAAGCAATGTTTCATTAATCATTTCACTCTAAGTCTACTTGAGCAATGCTCGATGTAGAAAACAAGAGGATTTTATTAAGTCAACAAGGTTGTCCATTATTCACAGATCATGATACCAACATGAGATGAGAACTCGTGTATTTTTTCTTAAAGGTTTTACCACTTTTATTTCAGGCATAAGAAATAAAATGTGATAGGGAATGATCAACCTGAAATTCCTACACTTACATCAGCAAACTGATCAAAAACATTCAAGTGCTATCTGCAGGATAAGTAACCTTGGGGCACATCCATTCTTCTTATGTCACTGATCAATTCAGTTACTCCCCCTTTGTAGAATGATATTTTATCTGAGTAACCAAGGGATAGAGATTGAGAAATGGAATACCTTCTCCATTGACATGTTCTTCAAGAAATTCACAGAGTAACTGCTTTTGAGTCCAGCTGGAGTTGATATTGATTGACACAATGATTATGGAAGCTTCTTAATTTTTATCCCCCTCAAGGGAAACACTCCTCATCATCTTCATCAAGAGTGATCTTTCATCATCATAATCTTTTAATATCAATTGAAGAATCTACTAAGGATGGAAACTTCTTTAGCTTTGCTATCAAGAGTTGACAGCATTCACTACTTCTCAGGTTCTCCCCCTGAGAGCATGCTTCACCTTCAATTCCCTGCATTATTAGCACAAATACAATACACAAATGGTTACGGGAATAAGATGGTTCCTCCTTGCTTCATCAACAATACCTGCATGGTTGAGGTTATTTTCTCAACCAAGTTCCTATGTTCACTCCAGTCTTCATGCCTGCACATTTGAACATATGTTCTGACATCTGTTGGTGTGGCATGGATATTTTCACATTCTCTTATTCTTTGTGTGGAGAAATGTTCTGCTTAACAGCCATCATGAATGAAACATTCTTACTCCTCTTAAGGAATGTTTCTTGTTCTGGTATTAAGGTTAGACAACCTTTTACAATGTGTCCAGATTTCTTGCATCTCTCACACAGAACTTATTTGACACGTGTGATTATCTTGGTTTTCAATCTCTCATGAACTCTGTCTTCATCTTGTGAAATTTTTCCTTTTCCTTTGTCACCATCCTTGGCCTTTTCATCTTCAAGTTTCCTCATTATTTTCAAATCTTTTGTCCAGATGACCAATATGTCATTTGGAACTATTGCAGCTAGTTTGGATCTTCCACATGGGTTCATCTGTATTTCATCCCACTTAGTTCTTCTTTTGGATGAGTGACCCTTCAATTTAATGGATCTAAAATCCTGGGTCTTCTTAGCTTCCCTGCTTGAGATCTTCCTGGGAAATTGTGTGTTCACAACATTCTTCTGATTTCTTCCCAAGGTAGCTAATTCATTCTTTTCCAGCATCAGAGGTATTCTTTTCTTATCAACAGTGAAAGCATATTGATGTGGGCATGTACTTACCACGTGACCTCTGTCGTTGCATACATCACAGATGTTATCAAGAATTCCAAATCTGTTTGCGGTGAACAGATGCTTCTGGATCTGCGGATGTTGATTCTTCTTCTCTGGATTCCTTCCCTTTGATATAGGCTTTCCCTGTGCTTTTCCATGTAAGGGATTGTAAAAAAAATCCAGTGCACAGTGCCCAAATCTGTTGCAGCACCAACATTGGCCCACAAATCTTTTCTTCTTTGTTTCTTCTGTATGAGGTTGTTGGGCCAACTTCTTAATCTTTTGTGCTCTATTTGAGGAACCAACTTCTTCCTTTTGCTTCTCATCCACCCTAGCCACGGTGGTAGGTTTATTCCTCTCACCTTTCCTCATCCATACTTGCTTATAACTTTTCTTCCAACCTGCACTGATTGTAGGAACGTATTTAGAAACATGAGTACAAGATGGTTTGGATGGTACCTTCACTTTCTCAGTTTCTTGTGATAGATCAATGAGTGAAGTCATGATCTTCTTATCACATGTTGGAGGTATTTTGACAATAGAATCCTCCAGTGAGCATTGAGTACCAGCAGCGACTGATTCTTGAGGTGGACACTCAAGAGTTGTCATAATCTTCTTGTCACATGTTGGAGGTACTTCAGCTTTAGTAGCCTCCAATAAACATTGAGTACCAGCATCTCCTATTTCATTCTTTTGTGGAGTCTCAATATGTGTCTTCTCAAGATTTTTCAATTGGGCTTCCAATTTTTGACTTTCATTGTTGAGGATGATCTTCTGATCTTCAATCATGATCATCTTCTCTTCACAAGTCTTCTTCAATCTTTCAACCTCATCCTCATGCATCTTAAATTTGTTTTGTAACAAAGAGTAAAGTTCCCTGAATTTCATGGAATTTTCTTCCAAACAAAAACTCTTGACTTCATTGCTCTTCTTCAGCTCAGCTTCAAGTGCATGGATCCTTTCTTTTAGAGTCTTATTGACTTCCTATTTTTCTTTAAAGACTTTCACCTGTTTGGTGATCTTCATACTTTCCATAACTTTTCTTTCCAACCCCTTTTCCATATTTTCATCTTCCCTTTCTAATAAAGTGATCTCAACCTGCATATATTGGAATAGGCTACAAATAATCGCAACCCTTTCTTCAGGAATATCATGCAGATATGTTTTGAGTTTTTCCTAAAAGCTTGAATTAGGGGTGTCATCCTTTTCTCTGGAAGAATCCTGAGCCACCTGCTTGATACTTTCCAAGCCTGATGTTTCTTCATTATTGGAATGGCATAGAGAACAAGACACTGCATCTTCTTTGGATATGAGGGACTTCTTCAGCTGCTTCTTCTCTTTCTTTTTCTTGTTTGTCATGGTTTTGCAAGATGTAGACTTCTGATCAGAAATGACTGCGTCATTATCAAGACTGCTCTTCATTGTTGACTTTAGGAAAGAAACTCAAATCCTCTTCTCTATAGAATTACGAGAGAATATCCAACATACGTTAACCTTTCGCTCTGATACCACTTGTAGGACCCCGGGACAACCTGAGAGGGGAGGGGTGAATCAGGGTGTCAACTTTTTCTTCTTAAAGTTGTGGATCTTGTTCCCACATTGGTAGGAACTACTTAAACATGAATGATGGATATGATCAGAAATGAAACATTCACATGCAGAGAGATGAAACAACTATTTTTACTTGGTTCATCACTAAGGGCTACGTCCAAGGAGCATACGCCGACAGGTTTTCGGTCGTACCTAAATCCACTCTGCTTTACTAGCTGTAGATTACAAAGGTTCGGGTACAGTCACTCTGTCCCTGGCTCACTGCCTTCACAAAAGGTTCATGGATAGTTCACTGCTTCCCTCAGGTCACTCTCGTTGACTCCCCCTGGCTCACTGCCATTGGTGAAGTCACACTCAAATTATAGATGTGAAGGTCTCTTCAATAGATATACATGAAGTTCTTTGTCTCCTATTCAGCATGAGACTTTTCTTGCATCAGGGTTCAGAGTTGATTCCCTTTTTAGTTCAATTCTTCTTCTTTAGTGCAATAAATGAATGCACTAGATCCCCTTGTCTTCGTTTGCCTGAATCACAATCACTTGTGTGATTGCTCAATAAATGATGCTCTGTTGAAGTCAAAATTTCATCCACTGATGAATACCCCTTTTTCCCCTATCCACTGGGCGAACAACATTTGGAAAGGGCCTTCACAAAGTAACCTACTTCGCAAGGCTCCCAATTTTACAAAGCTCAAACAAGCCTTCGCGGAGTCCCGGTCTTTTCGCGAAGCTCAATCGCGAAGCACTCTCGCGATGCTCCAGCCTTCACAATGCTTGGCTATCACAGAGATCCTGCCTCTTCGCAAAGCTCACTGAGCCAACACGGGGCGCACAACTTTCGCGGAGCTAGAATAGCTGCCGCGAAGCTCCTCTTTCACGAAGCACACTGCCTTTGCGAGTGACCTTTGAGAACCGAGAGTAAAGGATTTTCGTTGAGAGCTCTCTCTGGTTCTCTTGAGGGGGTAGACCTGTATTTATAGGCAATTCCACCGACCCTCTAACTTTCCGCGTGAAGTCAATGCCACGTTAGCTCAAATCGCGAAGCTCTGAAGTTCCCGCCGGAATTCTCTCAAAATCGCGAAGCACTACGGAAATTTTCCGTTCACGGAGCTCGTCGTAATCGCGGAGTATCACCATCATCATTCCTTCGTGCCTTCGACGTGAAGCTCCCTCGTAAATCCCTTCATCACCGCGAAGCTCCCTTGCAAAGCCCTTCATCGCCACGAAGCTCTCCAGCATCTGCCGTTCGCAAAGCTTGACGTAATCGCGAAGAATCACAGCCTCCATTTTTCTGGTCTTCGCAAAATCCAATCCATGCATCCCATCTTCACGAAACTCATGCCTTTGCCATATTAAATTATGATCTTCCTGGAAATCCACTTTTCGCGATGCTCACCAACCTCCAAATTTTGAACCCCAAAAATTTGGAAAACACTGGAAAACGGCGCCACCTTGTATCTGCTCTTTTAGTCCACCTCCAGATCATCCATTCCTTTGTCGATGTTCCATGAATAAAACATGGATTATTATCCATAGTCCTAGAACTCGACATGCCACCATGGAATCTCCTTTGTCAACAAATTTGTATGTCGTCTGTTTACTTTGTCAACAAGCACGATCACCTCAACAGCACTTCTTCTTGGTGATATGTATCCTTCAACAACTCTTCTGCTTTTATCACAAACTCCACTATTGTGATATGTATTCTTTGAAGGCATAGCTTCAGCATCATCATCTTCTATGAAAATGTGATGTGCATGGCTATCGCAGAATTCTAATCATTGCACGGCCTTCTTAGAATTCCAATCATTGGCACATTGTCTTTTTCATCAACCGTCATGATCAACTTCATGCAAACCATGTGATTCTATTCATCAAGAAGTCTCTTGCATGGTTCTCATGCAATCATGAGTAATTTCATGGTCTTCATCAAAATCCATGGTTCTCATGCAATAATGAGGAATTGCATGGACTTCATCAAAACAACCTCATTCTTCTTTAATCATCCTCAGATGGATTACACCTCACATTCTTCATTTTTGTAAACAATGAATCACCTTTGACACATGTTCTTTGAACTTACGATCAGTACAACAATCGTCTGAATCACCATTCCTTGACTTCAGCAGAGTACTTCATGATCTCCTTCATTTTGATCTTCCAATCCTCCATTTCATTGGAGTACTTCTTTATCTCCTTCATTTTGATCTTCATTGAAAACTATTGACAACAAATACAAACTTATACACAAGGTGGTTCCAACATTTACATTCTCACTCGAAGTCATCAGGGTGAATGATAGAAGAGTTTGTATCCTGTGCAGTGACACAATGCCCATCAGAAGCCTTACCAAAAAAGTAATAAGAATTTTTCATGAGGTTATAAAAATTGGATGGGTAACACCTGTCTGCATTATTATTATCCACCAAGAGACCATAAGGTAGAAGTTACACCTGTAGGGGAAGTTTTTGAGCAGGAGATGTCTATACCACTTCGGGTGTAGACACATATGCCTTATGCTTCTGAGAGGGAACCAGTTGGAAACCCTATTCATCCAAAAAAAATTCTTAACTTTAGATGCTTGCTTCTCATGGTCAAGATTTTTATCTGATGTTCGAGCAACCGTTATATTTTTTTGTGGTCCGGCCACTTGAGTAGCATACACAGTCTCCAGAATTCTACCTTTCACAGACATTGAAACTGAATGAAGTTCATTTGATTTGTTTTTCCCTTTACTATCCCTGGTTGCAAGCAAAAACCTCTCATGAACAATATGGGAATCAACTTCAACCTCCACATAATCCTCACAGTTAGAATCTTCCCCTCTAGACACCCGAACAGGGGTTCCAGTCCATCCAAGCACCTGTATTTGTAGCTGCTCAGACATCTGTCCAACCACCTGCAGATCGGCCTTCCCACCCCGCATCGGTAATCCATTAGTCTCATCATCAACACCATGTGCATTGATCTCATTAGCAAAAATGTTCGTCCAAGACTTCTTCCAACCTTCAGAACTCACAATTGCAGGCTGTAACCCCATCTCGACATTCTAAGCATGAGATTTAATAAGAGAAAATGCCCTCGACAAGTGTTCGCTATCCTCCTCAGAAATGTCACCCAACAACAGTGTTGTGACAAGAGAACCACAAGAAGACTACTCTCCCTGATCAGTTTTGTAACCATGTTGTTCACCAGACTGAAGTTGCATCTATTCAGTTTCAGAAGATAAATTTTGGATAGTTACATTCCTATTCTTCTTAAGGCATTCAGACACCTTATGTCCATGCATGGAGAAAAATTCACATATTATAGAGCGCCTACAATTGGAGGGCTCATGACCAAATACTTTTCAATTCATATATAATTTGGGAATTTTTTCATATATAAATTTTAAATCAAGAACATCATCATTAGTAGAAAGTATCACATGATCATCTAGATCAGAACCCAGATCAACTTCTGCTAAATATAATTATAAATAAATAAAAATTTGTATAATTGTAAAAAAATATGAATAAATAATTATTTATATAATTATAAATATATTTAAAGAAATTTAAATATGTATTTATAAATAGAATTATAAATATATATTTATAATTATATTAGGTCTTTGGAGGTATAATTACATTCAAACACACACACCGTGCACACACATAGACCAGAAATGCATGTCATTTTCCCGAAGGTATAACTCACTCATTCGTCCCTATTTATTCATATATTAAAGGATTGTAGGGTGAACATTGGATGACCCAAAGGCCCCTTTGTTTTTTTTATGATGGCTCAAAGTCTCTGCTTGAATTAGCATGTCCTTGGCTCTGCACCCCTTTATAAAAAATATAATTATTGAAATAAATATAAAATTATATAAATATATAATTTTAAAAAATAAATATATTTATTATAAATAAATATGCATAAATAATTATTTATATGAAAGAATAAAAAATATAATTAATTAAATAAAAATAAATTTTTATATATAAATATACAAATATAATGATAAATAAATAAAAATATGTATAATTATAAAAAAATATGAATAAACAATTATTTATAGAATTATAAATATATTTAAAAAATTGTAAATATGTTTTTATAAATATAATTATAACTATAAATAAATATATTTTGAAACATATATTTATTAAAATTTTAATAAAATGAATATATTTATTTGTAGTTATACATTAGACATATATAAATATATTTAGAAACATACATTTAGAATTATATATATATATATACTCAAACAGGCCCAACCATGAGTTTGGAAAGCCAAACCCATGACCCTGAATTTATTAAATGAAAACTAAAAAGTACAAAATACAACAGAGAGGGGTAAAGGCATAACAACAAAAGCCAACAGTAAACACAAAATCATTTCCCCAGATCTCCCCTAGCTCCCATATTCTGAGGATGTAAAGATCCAGAAATTTCAAGGAATTTTTTTTCTTAAATACTTTGTAATTTTACGAGTCCGATGTTTCTGACGGAACCTGATTCTGAGGCCCGGTGTGCCCGGAATATTTTTCTGAAGTTTTGTTCAGGTACGTTCAGTAAATGTACGTGCGGGTTTTTCTATCTTTTGAATCGGTGCTCAGAATTGAAATCTGAGGGCACCGATGGACTCGCAGCGCTGGTATTCGCTTAAGGGAACCTTTACCGTAATTGCGTTTGGTCGAGAGGAGAAGTTAATTTTTTTGGGAATTTTGTTAAACTAAATAAAATTATGTGTTACATAGTTTTATTTAGGGTGGTGGTTATTTCCAACAAAAGGAAGTTAGAGGTGTGGCACACACCCCACATAACCTCCTTTGGGAGGATATAACTAAGGGTGGGGTGCACACGAGCCTAACCCCTCAACTTCCCCTTAAAATCTCCATTAACACCCCTTAATTAATTTGACACCTCCCCTCTTTAATTGTGACTCTCCACCTCCTTCACTCTCCCATAAATTTTGCCAACACCTTTTAATTAATTAATTGAACTGCATAATTAATTAATTTAAGTGTTTGAATTTTTGAAAACTATAAGCCATCCTTTTATATAGGTGGTGTGTTTTTATTTTTATTTTGGTTGGACATTTTATTTTGGTGGGAAGGCTTGGGAGAATTAACCAACTCCGACGGAGAATGGGAGAGACCTCTCCAACGACGCTTCCTCTTCGGACACACCCCGACGTCAATGGAATCGACGTCCTTCTTCCGCGACTCTTGAATTCCATGACATTGTCTTCCGCGGCTCGTCGACGTGAAACGTACCTTAAATTGAGGTAGGGGTTTGTCTTGTTTAAATTAAATCATCATTCCTCGTTTTATATGGTTCGACATTGGCCTTTTGTTACCACCTTACGCGGAGGGCGTGGGCCGAACAAACACAACCCGATGTCCATTCGTTGTTTCTCTTGAGATGATGACAGTGGCAGAACCGGTAGGGCGCGGTGTCGTCGCACCGCGCTGGAGGAAGGAAGGGGTTGCAGCCATACGGGCTGCGGCGCACGGAAGAAGCGGCGTCCGTGCGCCGGTCACGTGGAGAAGAACCATGGCCCGCAATCGCAGGCCGCTCAACCGAAGAAGAATCAGTTGGACTCACGACCGACCGGGCTGGAAGAACCGGCCGGAATCACGACCGACAGGGCTGGAAGAACCGGCCGGCTAAAGCTGGTCGGGATGGAGGACCGCGACACCTCCTTGGCTCCGCACTGCGGGAAGACTGCGGCCGACGCGCCATGGGCCGCTTCGGTGGGTGAACCGGCCGGCTGCCTGCCGGCCGGGCTGTAGGGAAACCACGATGCCTAAGGGCACCGCGTGCAGAGGATCAGCGGCCCGTTGTGCAGGCCGCACACGCCGGAGAAGACCGGCCAGCTTCGGTCGGCCGAGCAGAAGAGGCGGCGCCGCTCAGTGCCGCCGTTTCAGGAAACCGGGGGGCCACTCCCCCCGCACCGCTTGGCCAGCTGGCCGTGCCACGGCCAGCCACGGGCCGGGCCGCC
Source organism: Viscum album (assembly GCA_963277665.1). NCBI lineage: Eukaryota > Viridiplantae > Streptophyta > Magnoliopsida > Santalales > Viscaceae > Viscum > Viscum album. Next base: position 1,103,664,369 of record OY728157.1, read on the forward strand.
CTTGCATGGGTGGAGCCACCCTTGCGCGGGTCAGGTTGCCCTTGCACGGGCTGGGCCGCCTGCCACCAGGCCGGGCCAGGCTGACCCTCCAGCCGGGTCGGACCCACCGAGCCAGGACAGGCCGACCCGCCAGCCCACTGGGTTTGACGGGCCGGGCCCGCTTCACTTAAACATAAAAAACTTCTAGACCGCGCGTCTGATCGAGGCGCCGTCTGTGGCACTGGGACCCTCGCGATGAGGCGGTCCTTTTGCGATACTCTAAGTGATTTTTTGATGACTTTGGAAAATGGCCGGGTTTGGGACGAGCAAAATTCCAACCGGGCCCCTAGAACGGAAAAGTCAATAACTCTCAGACCGGGCGTCCGATTGACGAGCCGTCTGTCGCGTTGGGTTTCTTTTAATGAGATGGAACTTTGGGATACATCAACTCTGGACTTCATGATAGTTGATGTATCGACCCCTTTGCTCGAGGAGCGGACCCTCCTGAAATCGAGCGTACTGTGTGCGGGAACCCTAGAGCTGGCTGCGACTGCGATGTATGCCGTACTGGAATCCTTCGTGGGTTCGAAGATGATGACTACTATACAGGGATCCTCCATGGGTTCGACAGCGAAGACCGCTGTACTGGAATCCTCCATGGGTTCGACGACGATGACTACTGTACTGGGATCCTCCGTGGGTTCGACAGTAATGACTACTGTAGTGGGATCCTCCGTGGGTTCGATAGTGACGACTACTGTACTGGGATCCTCTATGGGTTCGACAGCGATGACTATTGTTCTTGTATCCTTTGTGGGTCTGACATTTTGACCTCTGTACTTGTATCCTATGTGGGTCCGAAAGAATAGCTGGTCTTTTATCCTGTGTGGGTCTGACAGCTTAGCTGGTCTTGTATCCTGTGTGGGTTTGACAGCTTAGATGAATCAGTGACTACATCTGATCATTTCTATCACTATACGAAAGATATATACCTGTGTGAGATGAGTCTTGACTTTCAATGATTATCACCGATGTGATTGACTTACTTTCCTGTGTGGACTGGGTTGTTCTTGGGCTCGAGAGTTGGAGCCGAACTGAGAATGATAACTTAGGTATATGTATGGGCATGTACCTAATTAGGGTTGTTTGATACATCGTGATTGTATCTTTCCTTCTGTGGTTTATCCTTTGTGGATTCTGGGATACCTTCAGGGGTCTCGGGGTCCCTACTGAGTATCGTTATACTTACCCCTTCACGGTCTATGCCCGCACCTTGTTGTGTTTGATGCAGAAGATGGACATCATTGACGGAGGCCAAGAGCGAGCCAGGACCAGATGATACCTAGAGGTGGACCACACGACGAGATAGTACACGGAGCGGACCGATAGAAGTGGAGTGCTGAGGTGGACATCTATACCTACCCTTCAGGTAGGATACTCGGCAAACATTCTAGGAGCTTCCCTTTTTATCTGTTATCCCTTTTTCAGTTTTACTTGTTTTCCGTTGTACCTGTACTTTACTGTTGGGCTTGTATTTCCAGCGCCTTCTACTTTCAGCACTACTTTTTGTATACAGTTTTCACTTAGTGCTTTGCTTCCAGCTTGCTCTGTTTGTGTGTGTGTTACTACTATAAAGGAAATTCCTTCCCAACTTAGGGATTTATGCCTTTGGTGCTAGTCACCAGCCCCTGGCCTATGGAAGGCGGGCTTGGGGTAGTCACGGCATGGGCCCTGAGGACGGGTCGTGACAAATTGGTATCAGAGGAGTCGGTTCTACCACAGAACTAGGACTCTGATCTGTCTTACTATGAAGAAATAGTGTTAAGAGTATTGAGAGTGATTATCAGTCCAGGGAGTTCAGTGTTGGTGCGGCGGCTGACGTATCCATACACCAAGACTCTGACTTCTGATTTCTGACTCAGTGCACGAAAACACTGATTGCGAGTGTGTTACAAGAGTCTTCTTTATGAACTCTTTAAGTCAGCTCACCAGGTATAACTTTTTGACCGTGACGCACCTGTTCTTTATCAGGATTCCCCTGCAAATACAGCCAGCTAGGGTTCCCGAGAGGGAGTACACGATGACAGCCCACCGAGCAATGAGGCTCCGGTGCAGGGCCTTCTTACTCTGTTGTCACCTTCAGGTGGTGTACCAGCAGAAGCACCACCCGTTGGGCAGAAGATTCCACCAGCTTCACTAGCGGACGGTACACGCCGAATGAGTGCATTGCACAAGTTCTAGCGGCAGAGGCCTTCGAGGTTTCGAGGTGAGACAGATTCCCAGGAAGCAGAGGACTGGATGGATGCGATTACTGGAGTTTTCCGCCTAGTTGAGACACTAGTATAGCAGATGTTGATTTTAGCTACTAATCTTTTTTAGTGAGTGACCATGAGTATGGTCCGCATAATGATGAAGTTTCGGTACTTGGACCATTTTCCGAGATGGTACCTTCGGGCAGTGTGCCAACTATATCACTGCCCGTTGGACAGCAGACACTACCGGCGGTACTGGTAGAGGACACTTGTAGGCTTAGTGCCTTACATTTGTTTCAGCACCAGATATCGCTGAATTTCCGAGGTGAGCCCAACCCATAGGCGGCTGAGGACTGGCTTGAGGAGGTGGTTGAGATTTTTCTAGAGCTTATACAGCTTCAGTAGGATGACGTGTCGGTAGCTGAGTATTCATCAAGGCATACCGATCTTTCCTGGTACTCGATGAATATGATTTGATCAGTGCTTTAGAGATCAGACCTCTGAGCGAGTTGTGTTTAAGGATATCCAATCTAGAACATTTTCCTCTATGCATTCCTATTTATGTTAGGGTGCTAGAGAGAACCTTTGTGGTTGAATGTTCCTTGGATGAGCAGATACAGCTAGTGAATGTTAACAGTTGGAAATCATGAAACTAGCGTCAGTCTCAGAGACTTGGGCATGTGAGATGTTTCAGGAAGAGGAAGTGTTAAGGACAGATGATCTACAGAGCAGCAGACGTGGAAGCAGAGCTAAAAGAGCAGCACGGGGTGGTGTAATTTTTGACATGTTACAACCACCCACCTTTGTAGTCCCCGCCAGGCTCAGGGAGATGGAGGGAAGAGGGAGATAATAACAGCATGTGGTCAAGGAATGTGACCCAAGGGCTCTAGGAATGATTCGAGGCACAGACTGTGTCTACTACTAGCTACCGTATCAATAGACATAGGTACCAATCATTCCTTCCTTCCACGAATCTTGTCCCAGACCTAGAGTTTCCAGATAAACCGTTGACTTGACCCTCATGTCTGTTGATACCTTTGGGAGGAGACTCGATAATCACACTTACGCCAACGGTGTGATCGGACCCTAGAGGTGAGAGTTTCGGTTGGAACCTCTTGGTGGAAGCGTTGAGGCCTTACGATGTTAGTTTGGGTTTGGACTTGACATCCACATTTCACACTCAGATTGACTATATTAGGCAAAGAGGTTGTAGTTTATCTACAATGTTGGGATGAGATTTTCCTTGGTCAGCGAAAAAGGAAACCCATGCAGCACATGTTAAACTCATGCATATGAGGGTGCAGCCGATCACTCTTGAGTCGGCTAGCCTTACCTCGTGGAAGTAGGAGTTTTCAGTTTTCAGTTCCTCCAGGACTATGACTTCGAGATAGTCTATACTCCTGGGAAGGGGAACGTTTTTGCGAATGCGCTCAGCAGGAGATCAAGGAGAGGCGACAAAGTAGCTGATCGTGTTTTAGATATCCTTTTTGGGTAGAGATGGAGCATCCTTTCTTCAGTCTCTCATAGTCACTTCTCCACTTCTTCAGCGAGTCAGGGAGGCATAGCGAGGGGAAGTTGACTGTGAGATGCGACGTACTCAGATATCATCAGGGCTGGCACCTGATGGGTTTTCTGAAGGTGGGGAGCACGTCATCCTCTTCATAGGACGTACCATGGTACCAGTTTCACTACAGGAGGAGGTATTGAGGGAGTTTTACACTTCCCCTATAGCGGTATATATAGGAGTTGCAAAGATGTACCGGGACCTCAGACGACAGAATTGGTGGCCGAGTATAAAGAAGGCGGTGGCATAGTTTGTATCACGGTGATTCACTTGTCAGTAGGTGAAGTCAGAGCACCTAGTACAAGAAGGCTTGTTACAGCCCTTAGAGGTTCCAGAGTGGAAGTGGCACGGGATATCCATGGATTTCATGATGGGACTTCCACATACATCCAGAGGACACAACTCTATTTGGGTGATCGTCGACCGACTCACCAAGTCAGCCAACTTCCTACCTATAAGAGAGCAGGGCTCAGTAGAGAGATTGGGACGTCTCTACATACAGGAGACCATACGGATTCATGGTGTGCCACTGACGATCGTCTCTTATCGAGATGCTCATTTCACTTCCTGGTTATGGAAGGGGTTGTAGGAGGCTTTCGGAACGCAGCTTCGCTTGAGCACCGTCTTCCATCCTCAGACGGATGGTTAGACTGAGAGGACTATTCAGACTCTTGAGGACATGCTCTGTGCATGTGTCCTTGACTTTTGTCGCAGCTGGGAGGATCCCTTACCCTTGGTGGAGTTTGCGTATACCAATAGATACCACTCCACCATTAGGATGGAACCTTATGAGGCAATGTACGACCGACCTTGTAGATAACCACTGTGCTGGACTGACCCAGGGGATTCAGCACTTATAGGACCAAAGATGGTGCATGCTATGACAGAGAAGGTGCAGATCATCCAGGAGCGAATGAAGACTACATAGAGCAGACAAAAGTCCTATGCTGATAGGATACGGAGATCACTAGAGTTCGAGGATGGCGACCATGACATCTTACGGGTCTCACCTCGACATGGTCTATGGAGATTTGGCCGAGGTGACAAGTTATCTCCACACTTTATCGGGCCATTTCAGGTCCTCAGCAGAGTAGGCGAGGTGGCTTACCACCTGGCCCTTCCACCTCAGTTGCACCGGGTGCACGACGTCTTTCACGTATCTCAGCTGAGGAGATACGTGCACGAATCGTCACACATCATCGACCATGGGGAGCTGGACATCGATGATGGGGAGACATTCACGGAGGTCCCGGTGGAGATCGAGTATTGACAGGAGCAGTTCCTATGTGGATGGTTGATTCCTCTGGTGCGCGTTCGCTGGCCGCACGGGAACCTCTAGAAGAGCACATGGGAGTGGGAGGCTCAGATGCATGCTCAATACCCACTTTTGTTTCCCTAGTGTGTGTTGTATCTTTACGGGGACGTAAAGCCCTGAGGTGGGGGTAATGTAAAGTCCCGGAAATTTCAAGGAAATTTTTTTCTTAAATACTTTGGAATTTTACGAGTCCACAGTTTCTGACAGCACCTGATTCTAAGGCCCGGTGTGCCCGGAATATTTTTTTGAAGTTTTTTTCGGGTATGTTCAGTAAACGTATGTGCGAGTTTTTCTATATTTTGAACCGGTGCTCAGAATTGAAATCGGAGGGCACCGATGGACTCGCAGCGCCGGTATTCTCTTAAGAGAACCTTTACCATAGTTGCATTTGGTCGGGAGGAGAAGTTAATTTTTTGGGAATTTTATTAAACTAAATAAAATTATGTGTTACATAGTTTTATTTGGGGTGGTGGTTATTTCCTCCAAAAGGAAGTTGGATGTGGGTTCCACACCCCACATAACCTCCCTTAGGAGGATATATCTAAGGGTGGGGCCCACACGAGCCTAACCCCTCAACTTCGCCTTAAACTCCCCATTAACACCCGTTAATTAATTTGACACCTCCCCTCTTTAATTGTGACTCTCCACCTCCTTCACTCTACCATAAATTTTTCCAACACCGTTTAATTAATTAATTGAACTCCATAATTAATTAATTTAAGTGTTTGAGTTTTTGAAAACTATAAGCCATCCTTTTATATAGGTGGTGTGTTTTTATTTTTAGTTTGGTTGGACATTTTATTTAGGTGGGAAAGCTTGGGAGAATTCACCAACTCCGACGGAGAATGCGAGGGACTTCTCCAACGACGCTTCCTCTTTGAACGCACCCCGACGTCAACGGAATCGACGTCCGTCTTCCGCAACACAGTCTTTCGCGGCTCGTCGACGTGCAACATGCCTTGAATCAAGGTAGGGGTTTGTCTTGTTTAAATTAAATCATCGTTCCTCATTTTATATGGTTCGACATTGGCCTTTTGTTACCACCTTACGCGGAGGGCGTGGGCCGAACAAACACGGCCCGACGACCCTTCGTTGTTTCTCTTGAGATGATGCTGGTGGAAGAACTGGTAGGGCGTAGTGCCGTCGCACCGCACTGGATGAAGGAAGGGGCTGCGGCTATACGGGCCGCGGCGTACGCAAGAAGCGGCAACCGTGTGTCGGCCGCTTGGAGAAGAACCGCGGCACGCAACCGCGGTCCGCTCGGTCGAAGAAAAACCAGCCGAACTCACAACCGACCGGGGTGGAAGAATCGGCCGGCTAAAGCCGGCCGGGCTGGAGGACCGTGGTGCCTCCTTGGCACCGCGCTGCAGGAAGACCGCGGCCCGCGTTCTGCGGGCCGCTTCGGCGGGCGAACCAGTTGGCTGCCTGCCAGTCAGGCTGTAGGGAAACCGTGGCCCCTAAGGGCGCTGCGTGCAAAGGATCAGCGGCCTGCTATGCGGGCTGCTCACGCAGGAGAAGACTGGCCGGCTTTGGCCGACCAGGCAGGAGAGGCGGCGCCGCCGTTTCAGGAAACCGGGGGGTCACCCCCCTAATTAGTCACTGAAAGTGGCTAGTATTTATTGTCAATATCTTAATATTAATGTGTTTTGAAGTGCATAAACATCAATTTTAGTCCAATTTAGAAATTGAACTTCATTTCCCATCATTGTGCAATTCATGCTTAAATGTCAATTTGGTCCCACTCAATAAATTGCTTCTGAAAAATACAATGTTCATCATTTTAATTTTATATTTTGGTATATGATTCATCACTTTATTTGGAACATTTTATATTTTAGGTCCTATGGATGAATTCCAAGGGAGGATTGATATTTTTGTGCCTGAATGCAGAAATTTGCTGGAAAAAGCATAATGGGCCTAAGGCCCATCAAACAAATGTGGGGCCTATAAAACAAGCCCAATGAAGCTAAAATTTTTACTGTAGAAATATAAAAATATGATGATCATTTTATTCAACAGTGGATAGAGATATTTCCGAAGTTTTCCTGATGATTAAGGGATTTGAAGTTAAGATTTTGCACGTAAAGTTGCCCCACCCTTTCGACCATAACTTCCAAACGGCTGTGCCAAATTTCCTGAATTGTTTACAAGTCATAAAGGATAGATGGAAGAAAATATTTTGATTCTACAACCCCTCAGTATTAGGCCTTCTTCAATTACAAATTCACACGTCACAACGGTGGACGAATCTGGCTGGTTTTGTGGTCAACTTTGTAACGTCAATTTCCTTTTGATTATTCACCCTCCTTTTGACTCTATTAATTGTTGGGGGGTGGAACTAAGTCTCCTAATATGCCTATATAAGGATCTGGCGGTGAAGGGAATAAGAATCTTATATTTTCCTTTCAATTGTAATTTTCTTCTTTCATTTTGTAATCGTATCGACAATTTTTCCATGTAAGTTTTTCTTTCACATTTAGTATATTAATAAATTTTTTTCTTCTTCTTTACTATTTATTTTCATTTTATTCACACTTTGATACCGTTAAATCTATGTGTGAATTTATTCACACTAACACTTGTGAATTCCTCACACAACGATGGAGTTTACATTTTTCTTAATGTTTTTCTTCGTCAATCCTGTTTCTTTAAGTCAACTTCCATCTTACATTAATAGAATAACGTCAATGAAGGGGTAAAATTTTATGGGTTGATCCAAGGGAGTCGCATGGGGTGTATTGAATGTTCTTTGATTTTCTCAAATTCTTAAATTTTTTCTTTATTTTAAGAGTTCTTTTCTTTGATTTATCTTCTTCTTTGTCTTCACCGACATTAATTACAACACATTTTGAGTGCTACTACGATCCAATTACTTGAAGTGCTCATTTAAGTGATCCTCTAAGTGAATTGGTGATTAGCCTTGAAATTGTGCATGGATTAAATCAGAGAATTATATTGAGGAATTATTTCATTTAATAGATACCACTTGAACCAATGAACATAAAATTAAATGAAAAATAAATACATTCAATCAAGCCCTAGAGACAACCTAGGATTGGCTCATCTTAATTAATTGTTTTAATTCAAGTCATTTTGTTTGTTTTGTTATTTAAATCAAATCACCATTTCTTCAAATCAATCAACACCATATTTGGCCACTTCATAGCCAATCCCGCATCCAATCATAGTGTCTCAAGGTTACTTCTTCGGTCCCTGTGGATTCGATAACCCAATCCGTACTACAAGCGACCGCTTACACCATACAACTTGGGTAAATTTGAGTGTGAATAAAATTTTGGCACCGTTGTCGGGGACCAAGTAATCCACCTTAGAATATCTTTCTATTCTCCCTCATTTCTCTTTCTCATCCCCATTTCTCTTCTCTTTTACCCTTTCTATTTTTTTTGACTCCTGAAAATCACGATTCCAAATTTACAAATGAATCCAATTGAGTATAATCAATAATATCCATTCACAAACTCAGGATGGAATCAATTAGAAAATCCACATTGGGAATCACCAACCTTTTTTAATTACTTTGATCAACCTTCGAATGAATACCCCACACCCAATAACATGAATGATATTTTTAATGATGAATGTTTAAAAGATCAATTTTCATACCTATCAAGAATTATTGAAAAGATGACTAAAGAAGAATTCCATGATGTATGAACATCTATCAACCCTAATCCTAAAAAAATTCTTGAACAATTGTGTGAAAAAATGGTTAAAATGAATTCAGAAGTTTCATCACTGAGATTAGAAATACAAACCATTGAGACTTATGAAGAACTCATTCCCACTCAGGATGTCCTTTCCTCATCACTGATAGAAGAATATTTTATCCCAAAAACCACTCATGAATTTAAAAAAGAACTAACCTTTGGATATGGGATAACTAAAGAAGATCAACGAAATGTTGAAGGGTCTTTAAATCAGGAGGAAATTAATTTTTTTGGACTCAAAAGAGTAAAATCTGACATCATGGATTGAGTTTCCTGAATATAACTCCATTGATAAATTTTCAGAAGTACCAATAATTGATCCAAAAAGAGAGATCACAAAAAATGAGTCCATACCCATTCCAAATATTCAACTGTAAAATTTTGGGGATGAATTATCTTTTCAAAAGAAACCAATTCTTTTAAATGTTTTTGAAGAAGAAACAAATTTTTATTCAAATTTTTATTCTTCTTTAGGAAAATTCAATCAAACTGAACTCGATGTTATGATACTTACTTACCAACTCAAGAATCCATCCATTTATGATAACCTAGACCATTCAATTATCATCCATTTTCATCAAGAATCCCAAAAAAGTGGAATCACCCTTGAAATCTTAGGAAATATTCTAGATGAAAATCAATAAACAATTACCAAAATTCCTTGGACTTTCACACTCATTGTTAAGCATGGGATTTCACATGACAAAAATTATAAAAAAAGAATTAATCTCAATCATGTTGAAGTGGAGAAAAATGGGGTCCTAAAAATGTTTAAAGTTGGAATTGGATAATTTTGGGGTTCAAGTCGAGATAAGGATGTTAAAAAAAGCACTGCATGGGAGGCAACTCATGGTTTTCATAGTTCAAATCATTGTGAATCATTTTTTTATTTAAAAAATTACCATAGGATGTTGACTTGTTCTTCTTTTATGAGTAAGGATGGGTATGAAAGGGGGGCATTGTATTCATCCGTGTCACTTGGTGTGATCCCTGAGTAATACCTTACCCAGAAATTTATTAGAATACAATGTATCATCATTTTATTTTATTTTATTTTATGTATTTGTAGGTATTTAAAAAAATATATTGTTGACATGTTCTTCTTTTATGAGTAAGGATGGGTATGAAAGGAGAGCGTCGTATTCATCCGTATCACGCGGTGTGATTCCTGAGTAATACCTTACCCAAAAAATATAAAGAAGAAAATGTATCATCAATTTGATATTAAAATAATAATAATAATAAATAAGGAAAACCATAAAAATGTTGATACTTGGTTTTAAATAAATTGTTGTGTTGTTTTATTTTTCTACTTTGTTCTTATTTTTATGGTTCAGGGACTATTTCGGGTGATACATATTCGATCAAGGATGTTCCTACATCTCCCAAGAAATCAAAGGAGTAATCTGGAGCATCATGAAATTCAACTTCAAAAACCAGGTGAATTTGTTCCATGTTTATTGTTTCAAATTCCTTTTAGAACACCTCTCATCTTCTTTTTAGAACACATATCCTCCATGTCCTCTATGGTGGTGCATGATCCTTATCAGATGAGGACTCAGTGGGATCCTATAAGATTCTGAATTTCCAAGACAAGTCTCGAAAGTTCATGTCTAAATTCGAGCAGAATCCATACTCAAAGTTAACTCTAAGTAGCCTTTGGATGGCTAAGTAATCCCCACATTCGAACACATTAGGCTCCATCATGGAGAAGGTTACCTCAAACTATAGAAAGAACAAATAAACTGCTTCTTTATTAAAGACCTCAATTTGATGTTCCCTTTCCTCGTCACATGGGAAGGTGACATTAATGTTTTTCTTTCTTGCACAAAGGCAATCTTCATCCAAGGCCTTACTAAAATTTTCATAATCTGTCTTCAAAATATTAGAAAAGTTGGAGGGATAGATCCAATGTATATTATTTTGATCATCATCTACCATCATTAGGACCCCGTCTGAAGTATTTTATTTCCTAAGGAGTACCAGTTGAAAACCATATGCATCCACAATAGCCTTCTTGCCATTAGATTGGTTATCGCCAACATAATTTTCTGATTACGAAGAGGCAACAACCACCTTATCCTTTTTTTTATTTGAAATGACTAAAATGTGTTCCAAAGATAACTCTTTATCCACCTCTCATTGAACTCTAGATTCAAGATCAAAACGATCTGCAACTGCTATGTCTGCCCATGACCGTTTGGGAACACCATGAGCCGATTCAACGGGCAAAAAAGCGTCAGCAGAAGAGGGATGACCAGACCCTTCTCCTAACCCTCCAGCAATAGGGTGCATAGGATTATTAAACGCACCATTTCCAATTGCATCAACTGCAGCATGCTCAAGGGTGTAGGGTCCCCATATGAGCTCACCATCACTGTTAGGCCTTTCAGCCAGTGGGACAGAGTCATGTTGTCCATCAATAGAAGGTAGACCATATGTAGTTGCAATAGCCACAACATTCTTTAGATTACAAGAACCCATAGCAATCCCCTGTCCATTCATAGCACCGTGCATGGCCGCACCATCTTCCGAGGTTCCACAAAAAGTCCCCTTGACAAAAAATTTCACATTATTAATTTTCTCAGATCTGACCTTTTTAAAACATGTAGCTTCATCATGTCCAGGCTCTGAATAAAAGGAACAACTCAAATATCTTCTATAGGTTGAAATATCATGACCAATTATCTTTCAATCCATACAAAATAGCGGCATTCTTTCAAATTCATTTTTCAGATCAAATTCGTCTGAATCAGTAGAAGGGAAGATCGTGTCAACAAGCATAGAACCAAGATCCACCTTCACCAGAAACTAAGAAAATTGGACATACCAAGAAAGTGAAGTTTCTTTATCTAATTTAATAGGTATACTAATTTCAAGTTAAATATCATACAAAATTCTTGGATGCCAAAAATCCAGTTCAGTCTAGAAACTTTCACCCATATCTACATAGAAGATTTGCTAATCTCCTCAAGATTGAAGTTCTTATCCCACTACCTGATATGAATCATGCCTGGCTTTAGGGAAATCGATCCATACCCTCAAGCCTTCATCTTCAGTTCTTCAATGGGGGAAAGGATATGATAAAATCCCCGACCCATTGAAACTCATTTCCATTTGTCAAAATCCCAAATCTCTGAGATTCACACAAAAAGATCATCCAATTTCCATGGATTAGAACCTATCAGTAAAATAATACGTGCAATAATGGAGTGCTTACCAAGATGAATCCATTCTAAAATAGCTGTTGAATCTGGTTTGACATGGGCTACATTGCCCTTGTGACGAATCAGGCCAGGAGCTGCATCCTTACAGAGAGAAAAGGCACGTGCGCCATCGGTACAGGGAGTTAGTGTCGCTGGTATAGATCCATCCCGAGGCATCTGTGACTTCTCCAATCTAAGAGGGTTTGAAGAGGCAAGGTGAGAACTCATCGCCGCAAGTATAGATTTGGCATGAAGCAACTGCGACTGCTCCAATCGGGTGAAGTTGGTGTATGAGGCGAAGCGCACATCATCGCTGGATTTTGACGTCGTTGACACAGTCTTGCCCCGATTTTCCAATGAAGCGAAGGCAAAGGGCTTATGCGCATCAAATCTTCCAAGGTGAAGGAATGTATCCACCCTTAAAGATCAAAGAAGATCGCAAAAAAGGGATAACCCTATATGCCATCGTGATCTAGAGAGAGAAGCTCTCCAGCAAACCCCATCTAATGAAGATAAATTAATTTCATATATATAAAAAAATTACATTATAATTAAATAAATATAAAATTATATAAATATAATTTTAGAAAATTAATATATTTATTATAAATAAATATGTATAAATAATTATTTAGATAAAAAAATAAATATACAAATATATTTTAAAATTATAAAATTATAAATATATCTATAATTTAATGTATATAATTTTTTCAATATATATAAAAAATAATAAATATATTTATAATTATAAATACATACTCATAAATATATAAATATTTATTGATGAATATATATATATATAACTATATAAATTAATATTTATAATTATAAATATATTTATTATTTATATATATATTTATATATTTATTAAGTTATATATATATCTATTTATAATTATATATATACACATATATATATATATATATATGTATATATATATATATATGTATATATATATATATATATGTGAATTTTAAAATTAAATTTTTTTGTAACATTGGGGCGTGAGCGCCAAATGAAGTGGCGCTCACACCCAAACCATTTCAATGAAAAGAGTCAATTAATTTGATTATTTTCTATTTCCCTATAAATGTGCCACTTCATGTGGTGCTTTAATATTTATCTAAAAACTGTCAGATGAACGGGCACTTCTTAAACCCATTTCCCAAAATAATGAAAACCTAGCCTCATTTAATTATATAAGAAAAATTCACCCACAACTCAAAATTTTCCACGACCCACTAAGCAGGTTATGAAGATCATACAGAAAGAAAAATTTGGTTTTGGGGTGTTTTTTTATTTAATTAAATGAGTTTAGGGTATTATTATTTAGGGATAATGTGTAAGGGCTTGAATCCGTGAGGATCGACCCTTTGCGTTTTTTTGAAGACTTGGGTGCTCGGAGGAGGCTCAGAGGAAATCTAAAGAAGTTCGGTCGCGAGAAGGTGGAAACAGGGGGGCTACATGATGTGACCAAGGTGTACACAATGTGTACTGTTTCAGGTTTCAAAAAATAAAATTAATTCTGAGGTGATGAGTTCTTCAGCAGAACTCGACCTCAAGGCAGTAAATGAAGTGAATGAGAAGTACACATCATGTACTGACCCACAGTTGTATGTTTTAAATACATACCACCCGCTCAGGTATTTCCAACCCTATGACCAAGGTTCCCCTCCCTCTCATCCCAGGCGACACAGAAAACCCCTATATGGTTTTTTAGATATCTCTTAAGCTAGGATCGATCTCAAGGTAATGTTTTTGTGTACATTGAAGTCTTTAAAATGATTACTCAGGAAAACCATATTTCAATCTGAGTCTGTTAAAGCTTCTGATCAGAAGCTTGGACAGTCAATAGAAGTGACAAACAATTTTGGGGTGCTTGATTCATTCGATGAGAAGTCAATACATGACTCAAAGGTTGATTCTGGTGGAATAATTGAAGACAATGGAGAACCTGAAGGAATGTGGCATCAAAAAACTTAGAGAAGAGGTAGTCATCCAAAAAGTCATGGTCGAGGAAGTGGTCAAGATGACAGGGCTACAGCTAGGGATATGGACAAAGTAGGTCTGCAAGGACTTCTCTCAAGGAATCTAAGATTCAGCTCATTTCGGAACAGAAAAATATCGGGGAGAAGTATATTGTGGTCTTAAATCAAAGAAACTCACACTTAGAGTGGTAAACTATTGATGATGATGATAGATCTAATAGTGACTATGAGAATGACCTTGATTTTCTCAATATGTAATCTTTTTTACAAATGAGAGCATGACTCTTTATTTGATCTCGTCATTGTTTTGGCTTTTGGGTACACCTTTTTCCTATAATTTATATAAATATAATTACTATAATAAATAAATTATAAATATAATAAATATAATTATTATATTTATAATTATATATAAATGAACCTTAATTGTTAATAAGTTTATAATTAACAATTTATTATAAATAAACCTTATTGTTAATTTAATTAAGGTTTATTATATTTCTAAATATAAATATATTTAAATTATATATAGTTATTTGTAATTATATATATATATATAATTATATTTATTTATAATTGTAAATATATATTTATATAAATAAATATAATTATAAATATATATAAAGATAATAAAAATAATAATAATAAATATAATAAATATAATTATAATAAATATAAATACATACAAATATAATAAATATAACAAATATATAATTATAAATATAATAAATATATTATAAATTTAAAATAAATATTTATATATTTACAATTATATATTTATATATTTTTATTTACAATTATATTTTTATATTTAGAAATGTTATAAATTGCTAATAATAAAATTATTAACAATTAAGGTTTTTATATATATATAATTAAAGTTTATTTATATATAATTATTTATATAAATAAAACTTATATTTTAAATAAAAATAATAAGGTTAATTTATATATATATAAATATAAGTAAATTTAATAAGGTTTATTTATATATATATGGGGTGTGGATTTGAGGAATGGGGGGTGCTAAATACCAGTTGAGCTAGTGTTTTGGGAATTAATTCCCAAAACTCACAAAACACTACACGATCTAGCGTTTTGGGAGAAAAATACCAACGCCAGATCATCTGGTGTTGTGTAACCCCATTTCCCAAATTAAACTAACCTTAACCCCATTAAATCATATAAAAAACAAATTACCCCACCTCACAAATTCCCCCCCCCCTTGTTCATCAGTGTCATCCAATGTCCACCTTGCCTGGTCTATATTGATGAACCCTCTATTCCCTCAAATATTAAGCACCGCCTTTAAAGGGTTTGGGTGTGAGCCCCACTTCATTTGGCGCTCACTCCCCAAGGTTACAAAAAAAATAAAATTCATATATATATATAACTAAAAAGTTTTAGTTAGAATCCTAAGCTCTTGACCATTTATTAAAGATAAAAGAAAAAATAAAACAAGTAGAAAAGAAGATGGATAAGGTCAAATAAAGAGGCATGCCCTCATCCATAATCACTATCAGATTTATCATCATCAGTAGCAGTTTCCCACTCTGAGTGAGATTTCCTTTTATTGAAGATCACATCATACTTCTCCTTAATCTTTTCTTGCTCCAGAGTGAGCTGAATCTCAGATTCCTTGAAAGAAGGCCTTGAATACACACTTTTTCCACACCCTTGAGTTGCACCCCAGTCATCTCGGGCACATCCTCGACCATGAACTTTTGGATGACTACCCCATCTCCAAGATTTTTATGCCAAATTCCTTCAGATTCTCCCTTCTGAACATCAAAATTGTCCTTCACTTTAAAAAAATGCTCCTTATCGACCATGTCATCAATGACATTAGATGGATCACCACTAGTGTCCAACACTTCAATGATGCCATTAGAAAGAGAATCTACCTTTGTGTCATGTATTTATTCCTCATTGAGTGATTCAAGCACCCTGAATCTGTTTGTTGCTACTACATTCATTGATTGGCCAAGCTTCTGATGAGAAGCCTTAATTAGCTCAAGTTGAGAACCAATTTTCCTGTGTGTAATAATTTTAAAGCCTTCATTGTCTACAGAGACATTGTCTTGAATTTTCCTCTTCTCTTTAGATTTAATCGAGGAATTAAAACTCACTTTCTGGTTACCTTTGTTTCTTCCTGATGCATGCATGAAGCACTCAACAGTTGTAACTTACATGTCAATCTCTTTTTTCTCATCAAGATGATCCATTCTGTCCACTATATGTGAATTTTGAACATCCAGGAGAATTCCTCTATACTCCAATGCAATTTTTCCATCATTATAATGAGATGAAGTTTCCACAACAATGATATCCGACCAGAGTTTCTACTCAGAGCACTGTACAGGAAGTGCTGCATATGTAACCCCTACATGCAGTCGCCTGATTTCAAAAGCAGGCTATCCTCCAGATTGAACACCACCATGCCCTGAATTGGCACCAAAAGAATAACTCTCTAACTACCCATATTTATTATTCATGTCATGACCACGAGAAGAATGTGGAGAGGGTGGGGCTCTACTGCCCAAATCAGGCATCTCAGAGGCTGAAATGAGACCCCCATCAAACAACATTGTCGATCCATCATTTACAATTTTAGAAAGAGCCAAATTATCCAAGTCATCTAACTTAATCCTTTTATCAGGGGGTTTTCTATCAGTTGGGAGTTTATTTTTCTCTTCATCCAATACAATAAATTGAGACATTTCCCTGTTTGAGAGCTTCTCGTCATCATTACTGCCATAAAAAGGTCCATTCGAGATAGATTCTTCATGTCATCCACCAGCTTCAGCATTTGCAGCACGGGCAGTGGTCTTCTCATGTCAAGTTCTCCTATGTAGTAGATTTCCTCATGGCCACGAGCTGAGCAGAGTGAACAAGAAAAAACACTTCTAAAGTTCATTGATTCATGGAAAATTATCTTAAATTATGAATACAATTTTTGGACTTTCTCATATTCAATTTTAAGCTCAAGCTCATCAAATTCAATTGAGAGAAAAAAACCAACCATGGTGGAACCTAAACCGACCTTGACCAAAAATCGTGCATAATGTACAAACTGAGCCCACTCATTCTCATTATCTAGCTTGATGGGAACACCAATTGAAATTGTAAGATCATATAAAATCTTCGGGTGCCACAACAGCTAGTTAAGGCCAAAAATTTTAACCCACAATTGTGCAGATGAGTTACATACCTTCATTAGGTTGAAATTATTATCTCATTCTAGAATATGTAGAACACTAGGCTTGAGAGAGACTAACCTGAAGCCCCATGCTCACAACTTTGGGTCCATCATTGAGTATATTGCTTCATGATGCAAGAAAAACCAATCATCTACTTCTTTACTAATGAATTAAATAGGTCTTTCACACTTAAAGTCATCAGGGGGAATGATAGAAGAGTTTGTATCCTATGTAGTGACACATTGTCCATCTGAGGACTTACCAAAAAAGTCATAAGAATTTTTCATGAGGTCATAAAAATTGGATGGGTCACAAGAAGACTGCTCTCCCTGATTAGTTTTGTAACTATGTTGTTCACCAGACTGAAGTTTCATCTATGTGGTTTCAGAAGATAAATTTTGGATACTTACATTCCTATTCTTCTTAAGGCATTCATTCAGCTTATGTCCACGCATGGAGCAAAATTGACAGACTATAGAGTGCCTACAATTGGAGGGATCATAACCAAATACTTTGCAATTCATATAGAATTTGGGAATTTTTTCATATATAAATTTTAAATCAAGAACATCATCATCAGTATAAAGAATCACATGATCATCTAGATCAGAACCCAGATCAACTTCTGCTAAATATAATTATAAATAAATAAAAATTTGTATAATTATAAAAAAATATGAATAAATAATTATTTATATAATTATAAATATATTTAAAGAATTGTAAATATGTATTTATAAATATAAATATAATTATATATTTATAATTATATTAGATGTTTGGAGGTATAATTACATTCAAACACACACACACACACCGTGCACACACATAGACCAGAAAGACATGTCATATCCCCCAAGGTATAACTCACTCATTCGTCCCTATTTATTCATATATTAAAGGCTTGTAGGGTGAACATTGGATGACCCAAAGGCCCCTTTGTTTTTTATGATGGCTCAAAGACTCTTCTTGAAAGAAATATAAAATTACATAAATATATAAATTTAAAAAATAAATATATTTATTCTAAATAAATATGCATAAATAATTATTTATATGAAAAAATAAAAATATATATAATTATTTAAATAAAAATAAATTTTTATATATAAATATATAAATATAATGATAAATAAATAACAATATGTATAGTTATAAAAAAATATGAATAAATAATTTTTTATAGAATTATAAATATATTTAAAAAATTTTAAATATGTTTTTATAAATATAATTATAACTATAAACAAATATATTTTAAAACATATATTTATTACAATTTTAATAAAATTAATATATTTATTTGTAGTTATACATATAAATATATATAAATATATTTAGAAACATACATTTAGAATTATAAATAAATATATATATATATTCAAACAGACCCAGCCATGATTTTGGAAAGCCAAACCCATGACCCGGAATTTATTAAATGAAAATTAAAAAGTACAGAATACAACAGAGAGGGGTAAAGGCATAACAACAAAAGCCAAAAGTAAACACAAAATCATTTCCCCAGATATCCCATAGCTCCCATATTCTAAGGGTATCGGCCCCTCCCCTTAGGGTGGCGGCCTCTCCGCCATGTCCGCTGTGGTGGTGCATGATCCTTATCAGATGAGGACTAAGTGGGATCATCCAAGATTCTGAATTTCCAAGACAAGTCTCAAAAGTTCATGTCTGAATTCGAGCAGAAGCCATCCTCAAAGTTAAATGTAAGTAGCCTCTGGATGGATAAGTAATCCCCACATTCAAACACATTTGGCTCCATCATGGAGAAGGTTACCTCCAACTGTAGAAAGAACCAATCAACCACTTCTTTATTAAAGACCTAAATTTGATGTTCCCTTTCCTGGTCACCTGGGAAGGTGGAATTCATGTATTTATTTCTTGTACAAAGGCAATATTCATCCGAGGCCTTACCAAAATTTTCATAAGCTATATTCAAAATATTAGAAAATTTGGATGGATAGATCCAATTTATATTATTTCAATCATCATCTTCCATCCTTAGGACCTCGTCCAAAGTATTTGATTTACTAGGGAGTACCAATTGAAAACCATATGCATCCACAATAGACTTCTTGCCATTGTATTGGTTATCCCCAACATACTTTTCTGATTGTGAAGAGGCAACAACCACCTTATCCTTTTCTTTTTTTATTTTAAATGACTAAAATTCATTCCAAAGATAACTATTTATCCACCTCTCATTGAACTCTAGATTCAGGATCAAAATGCTCTGCAGCTGCTATGTCTGCCCATGACCGTTTGGGAACACCATGAGCCGATTCAACGGGCAAAAAAGCGTTAGAAGAAGAGGGATGAACAAACCCTTCTCCTAACCCGCCAACAATAGGGTGCATAGGATTATCAAACACACCATCCCCAATTGCATCAACTGCAGCATGCTCAAGGGTGAAGGGTCCCCATATGAGCTCACCATCACTGTTAGGCCTTTTAGCCAGTGGTCCAGAGTCATGTTTTCCATCAATAGGAGGTAGACCATCTGCATTTGCAATAACCACAAAATGATCAAGATTACAAGAACCCCTAACAATCCCCTATCCATTCTCATCACCGCGCATGGCCTCACCATCATCCGAGGTTCCACAAAAAGTTCCCTTGAAAAAATTCTTCACATTCTTAATTTTCTAATATTCGACCTTCTTAAAACATGTAGCTTCCTCATGAACATGCTCTGAATAAAAGGAACAACTCAAATATCTTCTATAGGTTGAAATATCAAGACCAATTATCTTTCATTCCATACAAAATAGCATCAATCTTTCATATTCAATTTTCAGAGAAAATTCGTCTGAATCGGTAGAAGGGAAGATCGTGTCAACAAGAGTAGAACCAAGATCCACCTCCACCAAAAACCAAGAAAAGTGGACATACCAAGCAAGTTTATTTTCTTTATCTAATTTTATAGGTATACTAATTGCAAGTGCAATATCATACAAAATTCTTGGATGCCACAAAATCCAGTTCAGTCTAGAAACTTTCACCCATATCTGCACAGAAGATTTGCTAATATTCTAAAGATTTATGTTCCTATCCTACTACCTGATATGAATCATGCCTGGATTCTGGGAAACCGATCCATACCCCCAAGCCTTCATCTTCAGCTCTTTATAGGGGAAAAGGAGATGATAAAATCTCCGACCCATCGAAATTCATTTCCATTTGTCAAAATCCCAAATCTCTGAGATTCACACAAAAAGATCATCCAATTTCCATGGATTAGAACCTCTTAGTAAAATAATATGTGCAATAATGGAGTGCTTACCAAGATGCATCCATTCTGCAATAGCTGTGGAATCTAATTTGACATGGGCTATACTACCCTTGTGACGAATCAGGCCTGGAGCTGCATCCTTACAGAGAGAAAAGGCACGTGTGCCATCGGTATAAGGAGTCATCGTCGCTGTTATAGATCCATCCCGAGGCATCTGTGAATTCTCCGATATAAGAGGGTTTGAAGAGGTGAGGTGAGAACTCATTGGCACAAGTACAGATCTAGCACTAAGCAACTGCGACTGCTCCAATTAGGCGAAGTTGGTGTATGAGGCGAAGCGCACATCGTCGCTGGATTTTGACGTCGTTAACGTAGTCTTGCCCCGATTTTCCCATGAAGTGAAGGCAAAGGGATTATGCGCATCAAATTTTCCAAGGTGAAGGAATTTATCCACCATTAAATATCAAAGATGATCACAAAAAAGGGATAACCCAATATGCCATCGTGATCTAGAGAGAGAAGCTCTCCAGCAAACCCCATCCAATGAAGATAAATTAATTTCATAAATATATATATATATATATATATATATTTAAAATTATATATATAACAAAGTTACATTATAATTAAATAAATATAAAATTATATAAATATAATTTTAGAAAATAACTATATTTATTATAAATAAATATGTATAAATAATTATTTAGATAAAAAAACAAATGTACAAATATATTATAAAATTATAAAATTATAAATATATCTATATTTTAATGTATATAATTTTTTCAATATATATATAAAATAATAAATGTATTTATAATTATAAATACACATTTATAAATTTATAAATATTTATTTATGAATATATATATATATATAACTATATAAATTAATATTTATAATTATAAATATATTTATTATTTATATATATATTTATATATTTATTAAGTTATATATATCTATTTATAATTATATATATATACACACACATATATATATATATATGAATTTGAAAATTAAATTTTTTTGTAACATTGGGGCGTGAGCGCCAAATGAAGTGGCGCTCACCCCCAAACCCTTTCAATGACAAGAGTCAATTAATTTTATTATTTTCTATTTCCCTATAAATGTGCCACTTCATGTGGTGCTTTAACATTTATCTGAAAACTGTCAGATGAATGGGCACTTCTTAAACCCATTTCCCAAAATAATGAAAATCTAACTTCATTTAATTATATAAAAAAATTCACCAACTCAAAATTTTCCCCGGCCCACTAAGCAGGTTATGAAGATCACGCAGAAAGAAAAATTTGGTTTTGGGGTGTTTTTTTATTTAATTAAATGAGTTTGGGGTATTATTATTTAGAGATAATGTGTAAGGGCATGAATCCTTGAGGATCGACCCTTTGCGTGTTTTCAAAGACTGGGGTGCTCGGAGGAGGCTCAGAGGAAATCTAAAGAAGTTCGGTCGCGAGAAGGGGGAAACAGGGGGGCTACATGATGTGACCAAGGTGTACACAACGTGTACTGTTTCAGGTTTCAAAAAATAAAATAAATGCTAAGGCGATGAGTTCTTCAGCAGAACTCAACCTCAAGGCAGTACATGAAGTGAATGGGAAGTACACGTCGTGTACTGATCTACAATTGTTGGTTTTAAAGACATACCAAACACTCGGGTATTTCCAACCCTATGGCCTAGGCACCCCTCCTTCTCATCCTAGGCGACCCAAAAAAACCCTCTATGGTGTTTTAGAGATCTCTTCAGTTAGGATCGATCTCGGGCTTCCTTCTTCGATCCATCTTCGATCTGAGGTGAGATCTACCTATGTTCTTGTGGTTTCTTCGATCTGTCTTCTCCTGTTTCTCTTTTCTATACGATGCTGATTGATCTCCATGATTTTAATGGATTTTTCTTGGTTGTTGGTTGGTGCGGTTGTGTTGCAGCATCCTCGGGTGGATTCAGTCGTTGCGGGAGAGGTGATTGCGATCCATTGTGTTGGCCTGTTCTTGTGTAAAGAATTTTGGAAGCCTTTTAAGGTAGGAGATTCATTTCTTCTCATTTTCCTACATGCAATTATAGAGATAACATGTTTTTTCCCTTGGATCATAACGAAATCGACCTAATAATTACTTGAACCGAGTTAAAGAATT
This sequence comes from Viscum album, assembly GCA_963277665.1. NCBI lineage: Eukaryota > Viridiplantae > Streptophyta > Magnoliopsida > Santalales > Viscaceae > Viscum > Viscum album. The sequence goes on from OY728157.1 coordinate 1,103,687,005, forward strand.
GGTACCGATCGTATGTTATTGCTTTATATTATGATAACAATATACCTCTTGATTTTCTAGATTGTGTGTTATCTATGTTTTGTTTGTTTAGCATGTCGTTCTTGATAGAAATTGGAAAATAATGTAAAGCTAGTATTAATTTTAAATTAATTGTCCAAAGATAAAGAGGCATGTAAATGAATTTGGTTGTTCTTGTAATTTTATGATAATCAAGTTGATGTAGTAAGTATGTTTAATTAATTTGTGATATCTTTGGTAGCTTGCTGGTTAGGTTTTTCATAGTTGTAACTTATTAATAATGAAATATTTTTTTTGATAAAAGATAATTCATGGTAGGGTTCTGAGTTACCCTATTACTTTTAAAGTCCAAGATCATTATGCTTTGGAGCCGTGAGTGCTTGTTATGTGTGAAGGCCGAATGCCTTGATTGGGGCCAAGAGCCTAGTTTCTTGTTGTTTCTTACTGCTTGTGTTCTGATGTTAGCCTGGAAGGCTATTGTGGTGTGTGGGGTGGGGAGGCCCAATGTTTGTGGAAATAGTTGACACCTAGAGTGGTGAGATACGCCAATTTATGCATATGGGTGTCAGGGAGGACACCACGGATGATGGAGCAGGTTGAAGTTGGGCTTACTCATTGATGTGAAAGTGGTTTCTTGTTGAATGTACTATTTGGTTATCTGCTTTACTTTCCCCACTACTTGAGGTATATGTTCTTTCTTACCCTCATTCCAAAAGAGTCAAAGATATGTGGGTTATTCCACGTGATTTCCAGGTTTAGTTTACCGAGGATGGATAGGTCTACGCTCATACTATAGGTGGAAAAGACTCAACAGGTAGTTCATCTACTCACCATGTTGATCCCCTTGTGTTTGGTAGCTTAGAATGATTTTCTAGAATGCCTGGAATTATGGGAATTAATAAGGATGTTAATAAATGATTGAATAAATGATGTTGAACCCATGGGGTTGGAGGTTATTGGGATGAAATGTTGAGGTTGTGATTTTGAGAAACCATGGACTTGGTTTGGTTATGCATAGAGGGCATGAAACTCTATTGTGATGATAATGAAATGTAATGTGAAAAAATGTTAATGGTTGATTAATGGTTAAATAATTAATTAATATAAATTGAAATTGATTAAAAGGGAAAATATGGTTTAATAAATCTATTTTAATGGTTGTATTCTTATAAGAAATATAGTCTTAGCAGTGGCAGTCGGGAGTTCGAGAAAAATTAGCTGCAGTTGATTCAAAGAATAGGTTATGCCCATAGTGTGGTTTTATCTATATTATATCTTATACTTTTTGTGTTTCTATATGATACCCCACCCTTTCGGTTAGGGTAACTGACACCCCAGGGATTCTGATCCATGGAGGGTGTTTTCCCCAACATCCTGGTGGGAGGATAGATGGTTGACTACCCCATTTGGCCCCGCTCTCTTATCTTGGTAGTTACTTTTGCTGGTAGGAACGGTGGTTAGTTTTCCCTATATATGTGTGTATAGGGATGTAATGGTTTATGGTTATTAACACACATATATTATGTATATAGTTTTCTATGGACTACTATAGGTGTAACATGTATAGGCTGTGATGTCTTGAGGATCCTTCCTCGATGTATGGGTTGTAATGGATTGAGGTATAATACCCAATGTATGATACACATTATGTGAGTTGTGGTGGATCCTGAAAACTACCTAGTTACTTTGGTTACATGGACGTGGTGGTTGTGTTTAACGAGGTTCATGTTGTGGTGCTTCGCCCAAGTGTTTGCAGGAAAGCCTTTTTGGAGGGAGATGCTTAGGAAGTGCAACATTGGGGAAAAGCGGCAAACCAGTGGGGAAGTGGTAGTAGGGTACCCTTGATATTCTTAATTATATTATATACACTTGTATGCAATACTTGGTGAGAGTATCCATGGTGAGGCTGGGAACATAGTATACCTATTTAGGTGATGATCTAGTTTCAGTTGTTGTTCATTGTGATTTAGCATTATTTCATTACTTTTACATGAGAGGCTCCAGGGAGGATCCTATGGAGTATACTGTTATACTCACCCTACATTATATAAATTGTTTTTTAGGTCACTTGGAGCAGGTTGGAGATAAGGTTGGTTACTACTAGCATGGGGTTGGAGGAGTTGTTTGGGCTTCGTGGTCGTTGTCGTTTTACTTTCTTTTGGTACTTGCAGTTTTCCCTTTCAGTTGTAGTAGTTCTTACATTACATTATACATGTGTAACTGGGATTTATTTTATATTTTAGACTGATTTGGAGTTGGATGGTATTTTTCTTATCTCTCTCTTTCACGTGTGATCTCCTAGAAGGTAATTCCTCCCATTTGTATGTTTATTATACCCTTGGTGTTAGTTTCCAACCTGGGGCCTGCTAGAGGTGGGAGTTAGGGGATATTACCCCTCTTCTTACATTACATGCCCAGGAGGGGTACACTTTGTGGGGAGGGGTTGTGACAGAGTGGTATCAGAGCTCTGGTTGAGGGATATGATGGAGTTTGGAGTTAGGCATAGGTGATGTTGCATTGGTTGGTAGCTAAACAACATTAGATAAGTTTAGAAAGTGTTTTAAACACTGAATACCGGCTAAGACACATGTATATAGGGCCCCATATGATCTGATGTACGAACCTTTAAGTTTTTAGTGGATACTAAATGAAGTGATGTTGGTTGCAGGGTAGAGACCTAGAAATAATCATGCATCATTATTCTTTGTGCCTATGTTTGATTGGGTAGACCTTGAGATAAGTTAACCTAAAATGAATAAAGAAAACAATTAATTAATTAATTTTGAGTCTTCTATATTCCAAGTTTAGAAGCTTTAACTATTTTTTATTTTACAGGTATGGATCCAGGTCGACGTCCTTGTCAGGTTCATGCAGAATATTTTCAGCAGGCTTTGTCAGCCGATCACCATAGAGTAGAGTTTGATGACAACGACACTTAAAGGAGGACCCTCTGAGAGTTTCAACGCCAGAGTCTGCAGAAGTATGAGGGATCCGTTTCAGATGCAGTCATAGAAGACTAATTGGAGGAGGTTGAGATATATTTCATCTTAATTCGTGCTCAGAATGATCATTGAGTTTCATTGGTTGTGATGATGTTGTGTGGGGAAGAAAGGTAGTGGTTGTTCTTGTTCTCTAGGGATTGCGATGAGTCGATAGTCTTGTGGGAGGAGTTCTGAGACAAGTTTAGAGTTGAGTTTCTTTCTTTGACCATGAAGGCGGCCAGTTGTCAGGAGATGCTTACCCTTCGACAAGGGAGCTCCAGTGTGAGGGAGTTTGGAATCCATTTCAGGAACCTTTTTGTGATATTATTTGATCCTATTTCTAGATTAGGAGGCCAAGGAGAGACATTTTGAGGAGGCTTCACATCCAGAGATCTAGATCTAGGTCACCTCATTTATGTTGAAGACATATCTTGAGGTGATGGCTAGGGCAGATGTCATCGAGAGGATGTTATCCATAACTGGAACTTCATGAGAAGGGATTTTTCTGGATTCCTCAAGAAGTAGAGCTATGGTTTGGGGTTCCCGATTTCTAGGGTAAAAGAGGTTCTGTTCAGCCATGGGTAGGTCCCAGCCCTCAATTTCTCATTTATCTGGGGGATTTTACTCTCAGAACTATGCCAAGTGATCAATCACTTGTTTTTATTTTTAAGTCTTATGTCATCAGCAGCGAGAGTGCCAATATTTCAGATCAGTCAGCATGTGTCAGGTGTTTCTCTTCAGGTTCCTCCATTGTGGCGGTTCCATCCCAGGTAGCAGCATCTATTTGCACCAAATTTGGATCAGAAGAGAGAAGATGGAGAAGGAAAAGGATAGCCCTGATATGCTCCTTGTCCTCATAGAACAAAGCAATACCATGGTGGTGGTCATCATCAGGGTCAAAGAGGTCATGGAGTAGGTCGTGTTCAGCTTCATTCTTTAGTGTTGCCAGCACCAGGCAATCCAGTTGTCATTATAGGTACCCTTTTCTTGTTTTCAACTTGGGTGTATTCTTTTTTCGATTCAAGATAAACACACTCCTTCATATCACCTACCCTGGTCCATTCCTTGTAACTTGAGGTAGAGAGGCTTCCAGTGCCCTTGGAATTGACTATGCCAATTGGAGGTTGAGCTGAATTGTTTGAAGTATGCAGTGATTGTGAGATAGTATTGGGGAAAAAATCTCTTGGGGAGATTTCCTATGTTTACAGATACAACCATATTATATCATCCTTGGCATGGATTGGTTCTATTCGGTGCAATCTATCGTGGATTTATTCAGGAGGAAGGTGGTGTTCTTAGATGTTGATGGAGATCCAACAATGTTTTTTGGAAAGCCGGACCCTCAAATGGGTTAGATGCGAGTTCCTTCCTTGTCATCCTTGATGGCTGATCTACTGTTGAGTTCATTAGAGTTTTATCAATCAGTCTTTCCTAGGGTCATGGAAGAGTACCATGATGTATTTCCAGAAGAGGTTATAGCATTACCCCCTCAATGGGAGATCAAGTTTGAGATTGATCTATAGCCAAGTGTGTCTCCTATCTTAGTGTCTCCATATAGGATGGCCCCTTATGAGTTTCGAGAGCTGCGTATATATCTTGATGATCTTTTGTAGTGCGTTTTCATTTAGCTAAGTGTGTTATCATGGTGTGCACCAGTTTTGTTCGTGAAGAAGGCTGGAGGTAGTTTGCAGTTGTGTGTCGATTATCATCACTTGAACAAATTGGAAGTGAAGAACCTCTATCCTCTTTCATGGATTGATGATTTATTCGATCAAATGAAGGGTGAAAGTTGGTTATCGAAGATCGACTTGCAGTCAGGATATCATCAAATGTGTGTGAAAGATTAGGATATCCCAGAGACTACTTTCTGTTGTCGTCATAGGCATTATGAGTTCATTGTGATGTCGTTCGGTGTAAATAATGCTCCATTTGTGTTCATGGGATTAATGAACATTGTGTTCTGTGAGTTCCTAGATAATTTCATGGTGGTCTTCATCAACAACATCTTTGTGTTCTCCATATCTAAGGAGGAGCATGTAGAGAATCTTCATGCCATTTTGGGAGTCCTTCATCGACAACAGTTGTTTGAGAAGTTGTCGAAGTGTAAGTTTTAGGCTCAAGAAGTTCATTTATTGGGGTATGTTGTGTCCAAACAAGGAGTATTTGTGGATCTATTGAAGATATTAGCATTTTTTTCTTGGGAAACCCCCAAGATAGTGTCATAGGTGTGAGGTTTCCTTGGTCTCGTAGGCTATTACAGGAGGTTTGTAGCTGATTTCTTCTGGGTTGCGACTCCTCTGATAGTGTTGACCAGAAAGGATCAAGAGTTCGTATGGACTGACCAATTTCAGGAATATTTTGAGTATCTGAATGAGAATTTGGTCAGTGCTCCAGTTCTTTGTCTTCTAGTATAAGGGGTTCAGTTCGACATTTTCTATGATGGTTCATATTTGGGGTTAGGCTATGTTTTGATGAAGTAGAGATCGATCGTTTCTTATGGGTATCGGAAGTTACATCCCCATGAGTGTAATTATTCCACCCACAATCTATAGTTGGAATTAGTGGTGTTTTCCCTGAATTTGTGGAGTCATTACGTCATTAGAGAGTGCTTTGTGGTCTTCACCGATCATAAAATCCTAAGGTATGTTTTATTCTAGCATGACTTGAACTTGTGACAAAATCAGTGGATGGAGTTCTTATAGGATTACGACTTCAAAATATCGTATACACCTAATAAGGGGAATGTTGTAGCCGATGCGATGAGTAGGAATTCTTGTAGTTATGCAGTACGCAAATCATGTGATTCTTGGATATTAATGGAAGAACATTCATTATTACACATCGATATGGGAGAATTTGGGGGCAGATGTTGTCTTTTTTAGATGAAGGTGAAATCATATTTAGTGAAGTATGTGGAAGATTCCCAGTTTGGGGATCTTGAGGTGGAGGTCTGGAGAGACCGAGTTGTTTATGGTGAGGCCCCTAAAGATTGGTCTGAGGATGAACAACATCAGATGTTGTTTCGAGGAATACTTTTCATTCCTTTAATGGTGAAGGAGATGGTTCTAATGGAGTTTCATAGTTCTCCTTTAGCGGTACATCCTGGTGTGACGAAGATGTACTGATCTTTGAGGAGTTAGTTTTGGTGGCCTGAGTTGAAGCGTGCAGTTAAAGAGTTTGTGTCTCGATGTTTGGCCTACCAGAAGGTGAAGGTCAAGCACCGTGTTCTCGGTGGTATTCTCAATCCATTAGATGTTCCTCGATGGAAGTTGGAGGGCATCTAAATGGACTTTGTTATTGGTTTACCTCAATATTAGGGAGGCTATGATTCTATATGGGTGGTAGTGGATCATTTGACGAAGTCTACCTACTTTATAGCAATCAAGGAGTTGATCTTAGTGGAGGTTTTTTCGAGGCAGTATCTGGAGGAGGTAGTGAGACTCCACAGGGTCCCTAAGATGATCATTTATGACCAAGATCCTAATTTTACCTCCAAGGTGTGGATAGGTCTCCAGCATGATTTTTTTTCTCAGCTATGCCTTAACACTACTTTTCATCCACAGACGGATGGTCAGACAGAGTGGACCATCTAGAATCTTGATGAAATGTTGCGCTCATGTGTCTTGGATTTTGGAGGTTTGTGGATGAGTCATTTACTATTGGTAGAGTTCACTTACAATAATAGTTTCCACTCTACCATCAGTATGGCATTGTTTGAAGCCTTGTATGGAAGACCTTTTCATTCTTCATTATGCTGGACTAGGGTCAGAGAGTCAGCAATTCTTGGGCTGAAACTGGTGAATAATACGACAAAGATGATTCGGGTGATTCATGAGAGGATTAAGGCAGTGCAAGATCGTTAGAAATCCTATGCCGGTCATAGGAGGTGACCTTTGGAGTTTGAAGTTGGGGATTATGTGTTTCTGAAAGTGACTCCCCATCATGGGCAGTGAAGGTTTGGTCGTGGGAGTAATCTTTCTCCTCGGTTTGTTGGGCCTTTTGAGGCGTTGGATCATGTTGGAGTCGTGACATATCAGGTATCACTTCCCCCATAGATGAGAAGGATACACATTTTTTATCATGTGTTGCAGCTCCATCGTTATCTTCATGAAGACTCTCACATAATTAATTGGGGGGAGATCGATATTGACGATGATGCAGCCTTCAAGTAATAGCCTGTGGAGATCTATGACTTCAAGGAGAAGGTGTTACGCGGGCGTGTTATCCCCTTAGTTCATGTCTTGTGGAAGCATAATGGCATAGAGTAGAGCACGTGGGAATGTGAGTCGCAGATACGCACTCAGTACCCCAATCTATTTTATGTTTAGATATTTTATTGTGATGATGTTAATTTTGTGTCTTGCCCTCTTTTGATAGGTATCTCCCCTAGAAGAGTGTTTGGGAGATGTTTGTGGTTGTCGCGTGGTTTCGTGTTGTTCTTTTTCTAAAGTGGTTGAGCTCCTGTGATAGTGAGAGCTTTGAGAAGTATCTCACAGGGTGACTATTTAGACAACCCCTTAATTTATTTTTGGTCCTCTCTCTGGGTAGATTTTGGATTCTCAAGGATGAGAATGTTTTGAGAGGTATCTAATGTAAGGGCTCGAATCTGCGAGGATCGACCCTTTCCATGTTTTCGAAGACTAGCGTGCCCAAAGGAGGCTCGGAGGAAGTCTGGAGGAGTTTGGTCACGAGAAGCTGGAAACATGGGGCTACACAATGTGACCAAGGGGTACACGATTTTTACTATTTTGGGTTTCGAAAAATAAAATAAATGTTGAGGAGATGGGTTTTTTCGGCAGAACCTGACCTCAAGGAAGTACATGATGTGAATGGGAAGTACACATCGTTTACTAACTCACCGCTGTATGTTTTAAAGATATACCAGATGCTCGGGTCTTTCCAACCATACAGTCAAGGCTCTCCTCCCTCTCATCCCTGGTGACCTAGCAGACCCCTTTGTGGTGTTTTAGAGATGTCTTCATCTAGGATCGATCTCAGGATTTCTTCTTCGATCAGTCTTCGATCTGAGGTGAGATATGCCTCCATTCTTATGGTTACTTTGATCCATTTTATCATGTTTCTCTTTTCCATGCATTGTATCTTGATCTAAATGGTTCTAATGGATTTTTCTTGGTTGTTTTTTGGTGCGGTTGTCTCGTGGCGTCCTCAGGTGGATGCAGTCATTGTGGGAGAGTTGATCGTGATCCGTTGTGTTGGCCCTTTCTCGTACAAAGAACATTGGAAACCTTTTTAGGTAGGGGATTCATTACTTCTCTTTTTCCTATGTGTAATTTTAGAGATATAATGTTTTATCTCTTGGATCACAATGAAATTGAACTAATAATTACTTGAACCGAATTAAATAATTGGAACTGATCATATATTGTTTCTTTATATCGTGATAACGGTTTGCCTATTGATTTACTAGATATTGTTTTATCTGTGATTTGATTGTTTAGCATGTCTTTCTTGATGGAAATTGGAAAAGAATGTAAAGTTGGGATTAATTTTAAATTAATTGGCCAAAGATAAAGAGGCATGTAAATGAATCTAGTTGTTGTTATAATTTCATGGTAATCAAATTGATGTAGTAAGCATGTTTAATTAATTTGTGATAGTTATGGTAGCTTTCTGGTTAGGTTCTCCATAGTTGGAACCTACTAATAATGAACTAGTTGTTTGATAAAAGATAGTTCCTAGTAGAGTTCTGAGTTACCCTCTTACTTGTAAAGCCCAAGAGTCGTATTCTTTGGAGCTGTGAGTTCTCGTTATGTGTGAAGGAAGAATGCCTTGATTGGGGACAAGTGCCCAGTTCCTTGTAGTTTTATGATACCCGGGATGTGATGTGAGCCTAGAAGGCTATTGTGGTATGTGGGGTAGTGAGGCCTAGTGGTTGTGGCAGCAGTTGACGCCTTGAGTGGCGAGATACATTGGTTTATGCATATGGGTGTCGGGAAGGACACTGAGGATGATGGAATAGGTTGAATCTGAGATTACCTGTTGATGTGAAAGTGGTTTCTTGTTGAATGTACTGTTTGGTTATCTTCTTTACTTTCCCCACTAATTGATGCAGCTGGTCTTTCTTACCCTCCTTTAAAAAGAGGCAAAGATGTGAAGGGTAGGCAATGTTCTTTCCGTGTTTAGCTTCTCAAGGATGTATGGGTCTACACTCCTACTATAGGTGTAAAACACTCAATGAGTAGTTCTTCTACTCATCGTGTTAAGCCCCTTGTGTTTGGTATCTTAGAATGAATTTCTAGAATGCCTGGAATTATGGAAATTAATAACGATGCTATTAAATGATTGAATAAATGATGTTGAACCCATGAGGTTGGAGCTTGCTAGGATGCAATGTTGAGGTTGTGCTTCTGAGAAACTATGTACTTGGTTTAGTTATTCCTGGAGGGCATGAAACTCTGTTGTGATTCTAATGAAATGTAATGTGGAAAAATGTTAATTTTTGATTAATTGTTAAATAATTTATTAACGTAAAGTGAAACTGATTAAAGGAGAAAAGATGATTTAATAAATCTCTTTAATTGGTTGTATGCTTATAGGATATCTAGTCATAGCAGTGGCAGCCAGGAGTTCGAGAGATGTTAGTTATAGTTGATTCTAAGACTAGGTTATGTCCATAGTGTTGTTGTGAGCTATATTATATCATGTAATTTTTGTGTTTCTATATGCTACCCCACCCTGTCGGTTAGGGCGACTGACACCTTGGGGATTCTTAGCCCTAGGGGCGTTTTCCCCAACATCCCGATGGGAGGATGGATGAATGACTACCCCCTTTGGCCCCATTCTCTTCTCTTAGTAGTTAATTATGCTGGTTGGAATGTCAGTTAGTTTTCCCCCTATATGTGTGGAGAGGTTTGTAATGGATTTTGGTTATTCACACACATATATTCTAGATATAGTTTCCTATGGACTATTATAGGTGTAATGTGTATAGGTTGTGATGGCTTGACGATCCTTACTTGGTGTATGGGATGTAATGGCTTGAGGTATATTACCCGATGTATGATACACGTTATGCGAGCTATGGTGGCTCTCGGAAACTACCTGGTTACTTTGGTTACATGGACATGGTGGTTGTATTGCACAAGGTTCATGTTGTGGTGTTTCGCCCAGGTGTCTACGGGAAAGCCTTTTTGGAGAGAGATTCTTATGACGTGCAACGATGGGGAAAAGTGGAAAACCAGTGGGGAAGTGGTAGTGGGGTACCCTCGATATTATTCATTATATTATATACTCTTGTATGTAATACTTGGTAAGAGTAGCCATGGTGAGGCTGTGAACATAGTATACCTATTTAGGTGATGAGTTAGTTTCACATTTTTTTACGGTGCTTTAGCTTGATTTCTTTACTTTTGCATGAGAGGCTCCAGGGAGGCTCCTACTGAGTATACTGTTATACTCACCCTACATTATATAAACTATTTTTAGGTCACTTTGAGTAGGTTGGATATCATGATGGTTACTACTAGCTTGGGTTTGTAGGAGCTGTTCAAGCTTCGTGGTCGCTACCGTTTTACTTTCTTTTGGTACTTGCATTTTTTCCTTTCAGTTGTAATAGTTCTTACATGGCATTACATATGTGTACTTTGGATTTATTTTATATTGAAGTTTGATTTGGAGTCAGTTAGTGTTTTTCTTATCTCTCTCTTTCACATGTGTTCTCTTAGAGGGTAATGTCTCCTATTTGTGTGTTTACTATACCATTGGTGCTAGTCGCCAACCCGGGGCCTACTGGAGGTGGGATTTTGGGGTCATTATCTCTCTTCTCACATTTCCAGCCCAAGAAGGGTACACTTTTTGGGGATGAGTTTGCGACAATATTGGGGTATCAAGCACTAGATGAACTAACGTTTTTGGGTTTTACACAAAAAATAATAGTTCATCTCATGTTTTTATGGGATTTACAAAATGCCACATGAAATGGCATTTTTCCCCATTTCCACACCTCCAAACATTTCCTATTTTATATACAATTATATATTAATTATTATCAAAAAATATGGGATTGTGGGTCTCTCTTACACTATCTCACCGTGGTGATTAAGTATTCTCTTCTATGGTTATGGCGGTGTTGTCTCTTGATGTTTTTCTTGCTGGTGGACACTTCAACTCCCACAGTTATGTGGGTGCAGCAATGGATGAATTAGATATTTTGAGTAGAAAAAGGGATGTTATGTCTGAGGTTAGATCTCGCAATCATTACTTCTCTCTCTTATATGGCTCGGTATTCACTGGTATTCACCAGAAGGGTAATGCCGTCCATGCAAGGGTTAATCCACCAGAAGTCTCAGAATGATATCAAATCGGGGAATTCTCAGTCACTGGGCATCTTGTTTTTTCACGAGGTTCAACACCATGGAAGGTTGATGATCTCTTTGAATGCCTTTTAGACATTTTGGGATTTATGAATTAGTGATGTGTATTTCTTGGATGAGGCTTCTTCTATTTTCTTTTCCCCACTATTGAGTTGAGGCCTTAGGCCTGAGGTTTTGGCTCAATTTCTCTCAAGTTGAGATTCCTTCACATTCGGGAATGGGACTGTAGATTAAAACCTTTGAATATTGAATGAACATCAGAGTAGATATGCATCAAAGTATATGTGATTAACTAGGTTCTTTAGCACCCTAGGATTCTTCATGACATTGTGATGGAAATTGGGGTTCTGATCAAATTGGATAAAGAAACCGAATTGGCTCATTTTTGCCATTATGCACGATTCCTGGTTGAAGTTGAATTGTCCTCTTTCTTGGTCGAAATGGTATTCCTCTCTATGGATGATAATGAATTCAATATTAAGATTGAATATGAATGGGTCCCACACTTTTGTTTTAATTGTAAAGTTCTTGGTCATGATGCCTCAAACTGTAAACATTCAGTTGTTTGTGATTTTTGCCTCGCACATGGGCATGATGGTGCTTCATGTTTTAAAAGGGATAGAAAATGGGACACAAAATGCCTCAGTTGGTTTGTATAATTCCAGTAAGGATCGACATGTTGATCTCCTTAGGAATGGAACTCGAGATTTTGGTAGGATGTGCCCTGATGAGAAGTCAGTTGGAGATCCTTATGCTGGAGGCGGTCAGAATGCTGGCAACATGGTTGTTGCCCCGGAGTCTTCTGGTTAGGTTTTCAATAGGTAGCATGTAAAATCATGGGTAAATATTTTAGAGGAGGGGTGGGAAGGACTGGATGATTCCCCTAAGGGTACTCAAATGCTGGTTCTTTTAGATCACTACAACAATGATGAACCCCTTGCTATGCTAGAGAAAAATGCAGTGTCTTGTGGAAGTAGTGAGCCTGTTCCACATCCTGGTAAGAGGGCACCAATAGAAGTGGGTGATCATCAACTGATGGATATTGAGACATTAAGGGATTCCCAATCTGTGGATGAGGATGTTGCTTAGGAGGCAACTAATCAACATATAAGGCAAGAGCATCTCTTTTCAGCAAGGACCCAGAAAGGTAAAATAATTTTAGTGGACACAAAAGGATTTCAATTGGTCCCTTCTCAGAAAAAAATACATGTCTCAAACACAGGATTTGTAGGTTCCACCTTCTCTGATCCAAATGCAGGCGGACCTCTCTAGCAGTAAGTCTTTGGTGATCTCCCCTTTGCAGGTTGAGCACCCAAGTAATGACTGAAATGGGGAGTGGTATTTTCCTTCACACTTTTCTAATCTAATGAAATATGATTATGTATACTTTGGAAAGGCATCATATGAGTCTTGTTCTCTTGCACAAGAAAGAAACTCTAAGATCGTACCTCCTGAATACCAGGAAGCTGAAAGGCCCATGGAAGGCATTGGAAAAGAAGCAGTGGATTGGTTTTTCTTATAGGTTGAAGTAACTTACTCTTCAATATAGCCATATTTATTTGGATTTGATAAATACATAGCAATTCATAAATTGTTATCAATCAACATGGAAGATGGACTTCATTCAAATCCAGAGATAAACGTCTGAGACTTATCATGGAAGTTCAGGATTTTCTCCACCTTAGGGGACCTGCTTGAATCATCATCAGATGAAGATCACGAGGCCGTGTAAAAGGTCAAGACATGGTAGAGAGTCTGATATCCAAAGGGAAGAGAAACACACCCCAAAAATCCGATAACCACACGTACTTGATGGATATGACCACATTTTTAGCTCATGCTTTATGATGTTGGCTCCTTATGCTTTGTTTGGGCTATCTTTTCTTCTTCTTTTCTTGCACGTTTTTATCTCTCTAATAAATTTTGAGTCATGGGTTAGGTCATAAAATCCATGATCGAGTCGTTCCCGTATATATTAATGATTATAAATAATATATATATATATATATATATAATTATAAATATATACATATTTATTTATTTATATATAAATATTAAATATATTTATAAATATATTTTAAATGTATATAGAAATATATGTTAATAATTATATAATTATAAATATTTATTTATAGAGATAGATTTATAATTATATAACTATATATATATTTATAATTATATAATTGTAAAAAAAAATTATCGTTTATATATATATATATATAAATTCATATTTATAAATATATATTTATAATTTTATATATATTTATAACTATATAAATATAGATTTATAAATATAGATTTATAATTATATAATTATAAATATATTTATAAATAGAATTATAAATAATATCATACTTTTAAATATATATTTATATATATATGTAAGAAAATTAAATTTAAAATTATTAGGTGTTTAAATTTATATTAAATTATATAATTTTAAATATATTTTAAATGTATATATAAATATATTTTAATAATTATATAATTATAAATATTTATTTATTGAGATAGATTTATAATTATATAATACAAAATATATTCATTATTTATATATATATTTATATAAATAAATATAAATATAAATATAATTTTAAATAAATATATTTTAAATTTATTTATAAATAATTATTTATAGGAATATAAATATATTTATATTTATAATTATATAGTTATTAAAATATATTTACAAATGAATTTACAAGGAATGGTGTGAACCATGCATATAAAACTCATGACCCCAAAAAAATTATTGAAAAGAGAGTAAACATACAAAGGAGAAATGGAGATGCAAGAAAAAAATGGCACACATGGTGCCACCATAAGACACTAGGCCAAACTGCCACAACAATCACCTTTTTTGTGTCTACCACCCCTTCCTCATGAGCCACCATGACCTCTCTAATGTCTACCCATCCATTTTTTTGGAGCTTTCCAAGTATCAACATGGTCATCCGTGTCCAACAAGTCATCCTTCTCCTCAATGTATTGACCTCAATCCAGACCCTCTTTTGGAACTTGACATTCTTGATCAACATCATCAATTATGTCCTTAGTAGCATCCTGAGGTAAGGCCTCTTTGAAAAGAGGCTTATCTCCTAACAAGTCTTGAGCAGTTGCATTATCCCCAAGTAAGGGCTACCCATGATGAGAAGCTGAGTCAGCCTGGAGATCCTCACTTTTAGCTTGCACAATTGAAGGAGAAGCAAGGCCATCAAAGTTAGATGAAAGTTATGGGTAGCCTTCCTAAATCATCCATTTGTTTCTGATGCCTTTCTTATTAATAATTTCAATATAGAACACATAAAATTTTGGATTATTAATTGAATTCAACAAATCAAAGAAATTGGGTGTAGCAACATCCTCATTCCTTCCATTTTTTTCAGCCTGAGCATCAACTTCAACAACCTAGAGTGTGTGTTCCCTAGACTGTATGGTCTCAGGGACAACCTTTTGTACCTCATGCCTCTGCTTAATAGAACCTATATCAGGATTAGGCTCCCCTATGTCACACTTCATTAGGCCAAGAGCATCCAATGGAGCTGAATCACTCAGGCCAAGAACTGGTTTCTTCAGGCTGGTGGATTTAGTACACATATCAGCCTGGTTTTCCTCCTTCCCAGTAGAGGTCATGGGGGACTTTAAAGTCTTCCAGGCATCAGACTTGTAAGAACCCGTGTTATTTATTTATATCTTCATTTGGGAAAGGTTTGAGTTCTTGAATTTAATGTTTCCTTTCATAAAATCATCACGAATCTAGTCACCCAGATCATGTCATCATTAGGTGAGTCATCTTGATCCAAATTCTCTCTTGTAGACCTGCATCAACATAATGGACAACCTGCACTTATGCCTGAGCAGTCTTCTCCTAACTGTCCCCAACATCAGTAGTATCCACATTTATTGAGATCGATGCAATAACAACATCTTTACATGACCTCTTTTCTCTTTCAATGGGAATTGAAGCACTTCCTCCCAATGCCTTAGAGTCATGCCAAATATTCTTCATAGGAAAGTGTAAAGTAGAAGCACTTACAACCAGACCTGAAGCCTTTCTTATGGCCCCAGTTTTGGTCATGGATGAAGTAAAATATTTTAAAACCTTTAATGGATTTTCCCCTATAACCTTGTCAACATGAATTTTGAATCTACAACTCTCAATCAGATGTCCATACCTCCCACAATTTCTACACTTCATATTACTTCTATATCTTTCAACCAAAAATACAATTTCATGTGTTGTAAAAATTATATAATCTTCCAAAATCCGCTGTAATCTCAAACCTAAAGCCACCAGTGACCAATCATACAGTTTCAATAGGTGTGGAACACATATCAACCTCAACCGGGACCCTGAAAAAATGACCGTAGTGAGCACGCTTGGTTTCCTTTTCAAATTTTATGGGAATTGTCATTATAGAGGAAATGTCCCACAGGATTTGTGTGTGCAAAAGGAACAACTTAGACCCCTGATACGAACCCAAGCATGTGTATTCAAGTTGTTCACACAATCTAAATTGAATAGGGGATCTCATTCCTGTAGCCTGAGAATACCGAGTTTAAGAGAGACTGAGCCAAAGCTCGAGGCTTTCAACTTTAAGTCCCTAGAGGGGAAAAATATGGAAAAATCCCTTACCAATTGAGGTTACCCTCCATGAATCAAATATTCAAACCTGGAAAAGCCAGTTTCTAAGGTATTCAAGTTTCCAGGAGACCTTCACCTACAGTTGAGAGTCCTGAGTGATAATTGAGTGCTGGCACTCCTTGATACGGTCCTTGAGGATCTTGGGATTTTCTCTAACAAAAGCCTACGATCGATTCTTTGTGACTCACTTGCTAGTAGCAAAGGAATAAACACCAGGGAAAATATGTTTATAAGCAAATCTATATCATCTTGTGAATATGATAATTTTCTACAGTCATAATAGTACTGTAAAAATATAAATACACAAAGGATCAATAAATATTTTAAATGAAATAGTAATTATCTTCAAAAATACCTCTTTGGGGATGCTAGTTTTTTATGGAATATGATCTCTCTCATAAATATATAGTAATAAATATAAATAATATTTTTATTGTTTAAATATATTTATTATAATTTTATAATTATTTGAGTAATACAAAAAAGAAATAAATTAAACATAAATATGAAATTATCCATTACTTCTATGGAAGTCACGTCTTCATCCTATTTGTGTACATTCTACCATCAGGTATGCTGCCCATTCGTTTATAAACAAATCTATATCATCTTGTGAATATGAGAATTTTCTACAGTCATAGTAGTACTGTAAAAATATAAATACACAAAGGATTAATAAATATTTTAAATAAAATAGTAATTATCTTCAAAAATACCTCTTTAGGGATGCTATTTTCTTGATGGAATATGATCTCTCTCATAAATTTACAAACATAATAACTGCAATCATTTACATTTGCTTGTTTTAGACACTACATAAGAAATTAAAAAAATAAGTAAGTTGTTTTGATATGTGTTTGGATATTTAAATCTTATTATATATACCCAGATACTTGTCCACATGTAGAATTTGTCAGGCTCCTTGTCTGTATGGATTATCCTCATGCCATGAAATTCATGATATTTAAACACTGCCCTATCATAACAGAATTCTCATTAAAACAAAATATAAAATATATAACTTTAATTTTAGTTCTAAAATGTTAGATGCAATGTATAACCAATTGAGAAGTTTCATCATGTGTGTTTAGTTTTTTGGGTATCCATGTAGTGAATCCAGAAAATAAATCTTTAGAGTATCCAAATTGACTGCAATGAGAATCCAATGTTGCCTAAAAACACAAAAAGGAATAAGTAAAAAAAATGAAAAAATATTTGATATTATTAAATTGTATATTTTTACCCCTGCATCATTGGTATTAAGAAGAGTCTATCATATGTAAGTTTTCTTTCAAATGATTTTTCCAGTTTGTCATAATTTCATTCATTTT
Organism: Viscum album; assembly: GCA_963277665.1. Lineage (NCBI taxonomy): Eukaryota > Viridiplantae > Streptophyta > Magnoliopsida > Santalales > Viscaceae > Viscum > Viscum album. The sequence continues at coordinate 1,103,704,313 of OY728157.1, forward strand.
TTAATATATTTTTTTATTCTATAGAAGTGATGTGATGACTAATGTGTTGAAATTTATGTTCATGGGGTAATCCCTTAAATTGGTATTGATATATACACCTAAAAATATGAGATGTATTTTTAATCATAATTAAAATAGTATATCATCTTTTGAAAAAACAAATCATGAAAACATACCTCATGTATACATTTACAAATGAGCCTCCTAGATATTCATAGTTTAGGATTTTATTTAAATTTTCAAGAGAAATGTAGTCTGTAATGTCATCTACATACATTTTTCTTCAAAATAAACTATATGACTACTACTATTTTGTAACTTTGTATCTTTATGAACCATTAATGTTAGTAAATGAGGATATTGAATAGGCAGGTTAAAGGTGTTTTTGGAAGATTTTTTCAACTGGTTGGTTGATCCTTTAGATATTTTTGAGTTGACCTTTCATTTTACCTCATTATCTTTGTATGTCTGTAATAATATTCATTAGTTTATACCTTTTGTAATTAATTGTCAAATTTTTATCATGAAAAATAAATTGGAAATGAATACCTTCTTCTCGACATGTATTTTTACAAGATCTGACATCCACGATATGAATGTTCCAATAGCTTGGTCGACTGTATGAATATCTACATCATCATGTGGAATATGTAGCTCGGCACTCATCTCATGAGCTATGTAATTATCTCTCTCACATGACTTGTTGTAAGTGGTCTATTGTTTAGACCATCAACATGGATATTGAAGATGGTGTCTCTCGCAAAAAGGCGATGGGTGGGTGTTGATAGATATAAATCACAATCATTTTCACCCTATAGAATATAAATACCGGAAAGGTATCAGTGTTTGTTTGATTCACATTTCACAGAAAAAAATTATTAGAATATTTATTACCTCAACTAAGATAGCTCTTTGAGGGGGATGAATCACCTCAAAGCTGGTGGGGTGGGGAGGGATCTTCACGCAATGGTTGTTCTTGAGTTGTTTCTTTTCTTTGCTTCCCCCTATAATAGTTTCTAGCAACTCAGTATTCCATTGAAATTTTTCTTTAAGGTTATATAATTTTTCTTTTATATCTTATATTTATTTATCTTTATTCTCGTGTTGTTTTTTTCTCAAAATATGTTTGGGGTCTCACCCCAAAACCCGCACCTCTAATGTGACCATACTGTTCTGGCCACTTCAAGGGAACTGATAGTAGGTTTTCATCCGGTGCAGGTTTTGATTATTCATTTGTCTAAGTCAGATAGAAAATATAGGAAAATAAGTAATCATTATTATGTAATAGTGATTTAAAGCTAATTTTTTTTATTATGTCACACCTACACATGTTTCTCACACTTTTTGTGTGTTTTCATCTATTAGTATCCTATCTTTATTTACTCATGCCTCCTTCCATAACACATGGTGTGGGATAAAAGTGGCTATGGATTTGGATTCATCAATCTACATATAAATAGAGGAACATAATTATGTTTTTGTTTCATGTCACATAAAAGTATTATGACAGATTTAAAATATATACCAATTTTTTTTCAAGTGAATCATACCCCATCTTTACTTTACGATGGGCATTAGTTTTTCTTCTCGTTCCTTATTTTTAGCACTCGGTTGTTGTTTCATAAATAAAAAATTCCCAATCAATGTTATAAATACATGTATTTTCAAACAATGTATTACCAACCATAATGTACCTGAAAATACATCTCTACATGATGATCAATAAACGCATCCCATGCTTCTTGGCTTATCAGGTGTGCATACATAAGCGGTGGGTGAAATTTTATTTTCCCTTTCAGCATATTTAAGATTAATTCACATTAGATTTGTGTGAAAGCCTATATGAATCCTTCCAGCAAGAATTAATACAAATTTCTTGTGGGAGTCATATACTATAAATTCACTCTACAAGGGATGATTGAGAGTAAGTCATTTTTTTATTATTTTATTTTTTAGTAAAATAAAGAAAGGATATCATATTATTACCATAATCTCTTCCCAAACGAGTGTCTTAAGTGTGGGAACAACATGGTTCCATGATTCTACATCAATCAGCATGCGCTGCCAAGTGATGAGCCCAATGTAACTATTGAACATGACCTTTTTGGGGTTAACAGCCAGGCCCTGCACATTCCATCTAACCTCAAATATGATGCCTTTGCTTTTTTTCCTTAGTAATTTAACACCATCACACTACAATGCTCCTATTTTTTCTACATCATCAGTTCTTTATCACCTACCATTTCCTTGGATTCAACATCATGAATATTTTGTTCCTCTAGATTGGTAGCATTGTCTTGCACAGAAGGTCATTGTACCTCTACACTAGGAGAAACATCAGGTTGATAAACCTATTGTTCCTCAAGATTAGGAGAACTAGCATGTGTAGAAGGTTGTTGTTCCTCTAAATTGGGAGAAATAGTAGGTTTAGAAACATGTTGTTACTCAGGATTGGGAGTACTAGCATGTGAAAAAGTCATTATATGTAGAAGTGGTTTAACATTTAATTTAGATTACATAAATGCTACAAAAAAAATATAATAATAGGAGGTAACACAATGTATATTATAGAAAAATATAACCTGATTATTGAACTCTATCTTTTTTTAAAGGTTGAAAATATTTTACCCCTCTATCGAGTATCCAAATCCCTTTATTGTGGTCTCCTATGACATACAAAATCCAGTCTACATTGGGAACACTGTGAAATGATTATGACATCCTAATGAAATAGTCATACTCAGTTGATTTTTTATCTAAACCTTCAGTGGTTTTGGTAGATAACAAAAAAAATTGACCACTTTCAGTTTACGATATCTAGAACATAAAATACTTGTACTCTTTGTGATTCCATTATAAATGATTCATCTTTGTACCCTTCCTTACCGAAACCCACTTTCACAAATTCCAGTTCATTTATTTTAAAATCACTCCTATTATTAACCCACATTCATTGAAAAACCGACACTTATAATTTTGTATAATCTAACTCCCATATTTTTTTGATGATTCCAAAGTAGATATATTTTCATAAATTGGATTTTTGTACCTAGTACCAGAAACATTCATTGCTTCATCCAAAAGTATAACTCCATTATTTTTCATGGTACTGCCTTCAATGTGTTCATTTATATAGAACATATAACCATTAATTACATAACCATTGTAAGATAATACATACACACTTGGTCCTTTGGCTATCCATAGAAGTCATTCTGAAATTGAATTCAAATTTTCATCTGACTCCTTAAAAACACGGTCTAGAAACTATCCTATAAAATGTTTATTATGTATATTTGATATCCATATTTCATCCCTGGATTGATTCAAATGCCTAAGAATTTATTTGTGGGTTTCAACATATGGAGAAACATCCAAACTATTATTGAAAACATAAAGGTGATCCTTATACCATTGTGTAATATTGACTATGACAACATCTTTTCCAAAAATTCCTTCACCCCCAAGCTGCCCAGTGTGATGAGATTTTGGTGGACTAATTCTTTCCACACTAGACAGGTAGTCAGTACAGAATTCAAAGGCTTCTTCAAAAATATATCGCTTTGCACTACAACCCTTTAGCCAAATTCTATTTTTGACATACCCTTTCAAAATATTCATATACCATTCAATGGGTTACATCTATCTATAATGTATAGGGTAATATAGTTGAATCTCTCTCACTAAGTGAACCATTAAGTAAACCCTCATATCAAATAATGTTGGTGGGAATAAAATTTCCAATTCACATAATATAACACAATTTTCTTTTCCATAGTTGGAAATTTCACCAGGTCTATAAATTTTCTTCATATATATTTGAAAAATAAATAGAGATTTGTAATTATATGATAAAAATTCTTAGTAAAATTGAAATGTAAAGCTACGGGAATTAGATCTTACATCAAAAAATGACAATCATGTGATTTCAAACCCTTTAACTTTAAACGAGTCATTGACATGATATTCATGATATTCTATGAATATCCATCTAGAAAATTTACATCATTCAAGAAGTTTCAAAAATGATATCTCTCCTGCCTAGAAAGAGTGTAAGAAGCTAGAGGAAGAAAAATTCTTTTTTCACCCTTCATTGGTTCCAACTCTTCCCATATTCTCATGTTAACCATGTCCAACCTAGCCTTAATTACATACTTTGTTTTTCCAAGTGTGTTTAATAACATTCCAATTAAACTACCACATAAATTTTTTTCAACATGCATAACATCAAAAAAATGTCTAACTTATAGATAATTCTAGTATGATAATTCAAAAAAAGATCACTTCTTATAACTAGTTTTTGTAAGGTATTTTGAAAAAGGTTTACCAAAAGTAGTGTCCACATCTTTTACCTTATCAAATATTTGAACACCTATTAGTGGAGATGATGTTGTACATTCTTATAAACTTCCATATAATGATGTCGTCCAAGATCAGTACTTATATCATCAAGGTAGAAATCTGCAATGTCCTAGAAACACAGTCTTCAATGAATCTTTCAGCCTAATTGACTATGTATCTTGTTCACAAATGGGACACCCGTGAGTTCCTTTAATGATATATCCTGAAAAATTCCCATAATAAGGAGATTCATTTATCGTCCCATACAACATGGATCTCAACGTGAAATCTTCATTTCTATAAGCATCGTACAACATAACACCTGAATCCCATAACAATTTCAAATCTTCGATCAATGAAGCTAAATAAATATCAATATCATTACCTGGTTATTTTGGTCCTGATATAATCATAGATAACATAATGTATTTTCATTTCATACATGAACACAGTGGCAAGTTATAATTTACCAACATAACTGGTCATGTACTATGAGTGATGCTTTGAAAACCAAAAGGATTCACTCCATCTATTGATAATTCATGATGAAGGTTTCTCTGATCATTTCCAAATTTAGAATACTCATGATTAATTATATTTCACTTAGGAGAGTATGTCGGGTGATGAAGTTTTCCATATTCATTTCTTGTATCGGTGCGGTACGTCAATTGCCATGTAGTCACCTCACTTTCATATAGGCACCTAAAACTTGGAATGATTAGAAAGTACCATACAAATTTAATAGGACCTGATTCATCTTTATTGTATTGAGAAACACCACACATTGGGCACTCATTAAGTGATTTTATATTCTTATGAAATAGTATATATTTATTTAGATAGACATGTATTATTTGAGAGATCATACCCATCGAACATAAAATTCTTTTAGCATTATATTTTTAGCTAGGGAGCTCATTATCTTCTAGGATCATATCATTCAAGAGAGAAAGTAGTTTAGTAAAACTAGTGTCACTCCATATGTTTCCTTATTTAAAAATATACACCTTCATTATGGCTGAAAATATTTTATATTTAGTGTAACCAGCATACAATGACGTCTTTTCACAACTCTTTAACTTCTCAAACAATTTTGGACATCATGAAGTTTATCTTGAACTGTCATTGTCATTTCCTCAATATTATTTTCAACATCATTAACAATTTTAATCACATCCTTGATATGGTTGATGTGTATGGATTTTGTTTATATTTTAATAAATTTTTTATTCGGTTTTTATTTTTTTTTTAACTACATTTTGTTTTTTAGCTTCTTTTCATATTTTTGTAATGTTTTAGTTATTTTAATAGTTTTTCACATGAGCCTCAGCCGAGTTGGTGAGGACTCCTTAAGTGTATCCAGGAGACCCGGGATCAAATCCAGGAAGAGGATAATTTCTGGGTATTGTAGCAGTACTGTAGCAGGTACTGTGCAGAACTGTAGTAGGAACTGTGCAGAACTGTAGCAGGTACTGTAGTGGGTATTGTAGCAGGCACTGTAGCAACCGGGAATATTCCCCTGTTTGGGCCTTCGGGCCACTGATTTGGTCCCTGAGTCCTTTAAGGCCTTTAGGCCACCCTGGCCTTAGGGTCAGCAAGGCCTTCGGGCTACCTCAAGACCTTCGAGCCACCTCAAGGCCTTCGGGCCACCTTAAGCACAGATGCAAACCAGACAACCTACAAGGAAAAAGCTCTAGAAGGAGGAGGAGCAAGGAGCTTTCACCATAGAAGAAGCTAAATAGATTGCAAGAATGAGATACTATGGAACCTTACATCAGGACAAGCCAGTGCATGCATGAGAAGCCTAGCCAAATAGCCATGTGAAGGTGGAGAGCTAATTTCACGATGAAGATGTTGGGGAGGAGCAGTTCCAAGTAGTTAGTTTGGGTTGTATGTAATGTTTGAAGCCTATAGGAAATGAATTCCTCTAAGGCCTATGGGACATGTAATACTTATGCCTACGGGCCTTATAAGGGTTCTACCTTACCCCTTGAATGGTGGATTATCAAAAATCAATAAAAATGAAGGCCTTCAGGCCATTGGAGGAGGAGGAGTTATTTTTATAGTTTTTTAGTTATTTTTATACTGATATTATCATTTTAGTATTTTTATTAGTTTATGTTAAAAAAAATTGTTTTATTTAACACTTTTAGTTTCATTAAAATTTTATTTTAATTATTTTTGTTTAGGGTTAATTATTATTTTTATATATTTAATCATTTTATTATTATTTTAATTTTAATTTTAATTTTTATTATTTTTATTTACATTTCACATTCTTAGATAATAATATTTTATTTGAATTTGAATTTTAAATGTGATTGTTTTTTTTTGTTTTGAATTATCCAAGAAGCAAAATAGTATGATTATTTTTTTGGAAACATTATTTTATTTTACATGACTTATCATCTTATTACCATGTTTATTTTTTCAGTCATGATGTTGGGATAATTTTCTGTGTGTTAGGGTGTTGACCAAGTAATTAAATTTTCTGTGCATTTTGTGTGGTGTTTTTATCCTATTGTTAATTTTCAATTGAATTTATTTTAATTTGAATTTTTATCTAATTCAATTTTATTATAATTTAATTAATTTTTAAAATTTAAAACCAACCATTTTGATTCATAGTTGATTTGGCAATACTGATAAGCTTAACCATTTTGACCAACTATAGTGCAAATAGGTGGCACAACTATGTGAGAAATGGGTTGTTTCATTTCACCGCTTGGTTCAATACTCAAAAATGTCTCCTAATTTATTTATAAAACTAGAGAATATGAATTTAAATAAATTAGGTGATAAAAAATAAGCCTCTAAAAAAGGATTTATAAATTTTGAACCGGTGGTAATTGAGATAGATAAATATTTGATCATAAAAGAAAATAATTTTACATTGTTGCGTAGTAGTTTAATTACGACATCATCATCCTAGAAACATCTTGTTGTTAAAAGTTCATCATAATTTTTTATCTTAAATTTTCTTTTATATTGTCTGCTTTATCAAATTATTAGTTTTTTTAATACAATAAAGGAAAAAAATAGGAATTCCCTCATTTGATTATTCGTCTGAACATTGTCCAATGAGATAATTTTAGTGAACTATAGTCCATTATTTATATGGTTCGACCTTGCTCACCACTTTTAAAATAGCTATTTGGTTATAAAAATTTGCAAATTGGATGCGTTGCGACGCACGTACCAAATTTTTTGCACTGTTTTCAGGGAGCATGCACACAACTAGCATTAAGAAAATATCAAGTAAACCTTGTTTGAGACATCATTTTCCAAAATGGCGAACACTCATAATTCGAATACATCAAAAAACAACCCACCCCTTGATCCAGAACTTGAACATCAAAGAAAAGTAAAATCTCAAATTGGCACCTCAACCGAAAATCAAATGCATCCACGAGAGGAAAGTGTTGAGACTCACATTCTAATGCTTCCGAGTGGACAAGTCCACCCACTTTTCCAAAACTATCTCGATACTCAAAGACCATATACTACTATGATACATGAGTTGCAACCCAATATAGTCAGAGTCACCTTGGGCATAACAAGACCCACAATTCAAGTGACACATTTTGAACTAAATTCATCGATGATCAACCTTTTCCAACAACAAGCATAATTTCATGGATTGAGAAGTGAAGACCCTTATATGCATGTGAAAAGATTTATCGAAGTTTTTTACACATTTAAATATAATAGGGTGACTGATGATAAGTTGATACTAAGACTATTTTCATTCTCATTGAAAGAGAAAGATAAGGATTGGTTGGAAAGCCTTAACCTGGAAATAGTTTTCACCAAGGAAGTGATGAGAAGAAAATTTCTTGATCGATATTACACAATAACACAATATTTGATAAATAAGAGAGACCTTGAATCCTTTTTTAAATGTGAATATGAATCATTACGAGAACATTGGGAATTATTCAAGTCCATTTTAAGGCATTGTACTCATCATGGGATGAATTTGGTGAACTAGTTGCAAGCTTTCTACTATGGAATTCAACCCAAGAGTAAGTCTGTAATAAAAAGAACTACTGGAAATGCGTTTATGGAGACAGATCCTGAATATCTATACACATTAACTCAAAAAAGGGAAGAACACGGTTTCCAGTGGCTAGAATATTTTTCAAGAAGAAAAGGAGTGCATCAAGTTGATTCTCACACATTCATGGATGCACAATTTGAAGTTCTCAATAAAAGGATTGACAACTTGTCAATAATCCCACCTAATCCAGTCTATGTAGTTCAAGTTGAACACTAACCACACTATGGTGGTCCTTATGATTATCCAATGTGTCCATATAACACCTCTAAGAACAATATTTATAAATATAACTTTTTCAATTTACATAGAGGAAATTATGGAAACAATTACAATACAAACTCGCAAGGTAATAACCAAAATCAAGGTTGGAAAGAACCAGTGGCTACTCAGCCAATAAATCATAACATGGGTCCACCTTAGTTCTCTTCTCAATCTTCCTTCAAAACTACCATGAAATCACAATATTAAGGATCTCAACAGAAATACCTACCACCATTTCATCAACAACAACAGTATAAGGAGAAAAATCAAACAACAGACTTTTCCCCTGTTGCAACACAAGGTCTAAAAGATTTGGGAAAAACTAAAAAAAATTGATGATGTATAATCAATCAAGGTTTGAATCACAAGATATGACAACCCAAAACTTACAAACATCCATGAAAAACATTGAAAATTAAGTCGTTCAGTAAGCTGCATAAATGAAAAACCGACCACAGGGAACTCTACCAAGTAACACGAGAGTTATCCTAAGAGAAGAGGAAAAATATATCACATTGTGAAGTGGAACACAATTTCTAGAGAACCAAATTAATGATGCCCAAACAAAATATGAGACACCTATGCCTTCCACTAAGAATTGTGACTCAACAAAAAAACAATCTAACTTGAATCTAAAGAGAAGGAAGATAAAAAAGAACCTGAAAAAATTGAAAGGGTATGAAAAGAAAAGTAAAATGACACACTCAATGAAAGAGTGAAATATCACATAATACATCCTCCATTTCTATAAATACTGAATAAAAGGAAGTTGGATGCTCAATTTCTGAAATTCATGGATATTTTCAAGAAACTTAACATAAATATTCCTTTTGTAGAATCCATTACACATATTCCCCACTATGATAAATTTCTCAAGGAGATTCTATAAAAAAGATGAAAACTATATGATGAGGGAACAATTTTAATGCATGAGGAATGATCAGTAGTCATACCTAGATTCATAAATTTTAAACTAAGAGACCCTGGTAGTTTCACTATTCCTTGAAATATTGGAGGATGTTAATTTGGAAGAGCCTTGTGTGACCTTAGATATAGTTTAAACCTCATTCCATCTGGAGTTCTTGAAGAACTGGGAATTATATAATTAAATCCAACAAGGTCCACCATTTAAATGGAAGACTGATTAGCGAAGCATCATTGAGGAATTTTAGAGGACATACTCATCAAGGTTGATAAATATTACTTCCCTGCTAATTTCAATGCCCTTGATATAGAAAGGAAATCCCACTCATTATTTAGATACATTTCTTAGAAACATGCAAAGCACTAGTTGATGTCTAAGAGGGAAAATTAATTTTTAGAATTGGGGATAAAAACATAACATTTGATGTCTTGAAGTCTATAGAAAAACTCTTTATAGCTGACTGCCATTTCTTGGATATAACTGAATAATGGTATAAGTTGTAAAGGGATGAGTTGAATCTAGAGGATTTACACAATGAAAATGAGGAGTTAACTAAATCAACTAAGGAAGTATAATTCATCAGAAACATAGTCGAGCCTTTGGATAAACAATATTTCACCTCATTAACTCCATCACTTGAAAATACTTCAACACTTGAGCTTAAACCTCTTCCACCAAATCTGATATATAGCCACATGGGAGATTTAAACACCTTTTCAGTCATCATAAATGCTAATCTTTTAGGAGAACAAGAAAAAAATTCTCAATTTTCTTTTGCAAAGGAATCCAATAATAGGTTTGATGATTGCTGATTTAAAAGGTATAAATCCTACCATCTTCACTCATAGAATACATATAGAAGATAATTCAAAACCTTATAGGAAACCACAAAGATTCTTAACACCTCCAATGAAAGTAGTATTAAAGAAAGAAGTAATTAAACTTCTTGATCATGGTTTAATATTTCCTAACTTTGATAGTCTGTGGGTCATCCCATTACAAGTGGTACCTAAAAACTGTGGGACCATTGGAGTTGAGAATGATAAAGGAGAATTGATAACCACAAGAACAATGATTGAATGGAGAGTTTTCATTGATTATCAAAAATTGAATGATGCCACCAGAAAGAGTCACTTTATATTAACCTTCATTGATCAAATCCTTGAATGACTGGAAGAAATATATTACTATTATTTTATGGATAGATACTCTAGCTATAATAAAATAGTAGCGACACTATAAGATCAAGATTAAAGCACATTCACTTAATTTTATGGTATATTCACTTATCGAAAAATTCCTTTTGGAATGTGAAATGTTCCATCCACATTTCAACGATGTGTGATGGAAATATTCCATGACATGATTGAAGAGTTCTTGGAAATATTCATCAATGAATTCTTTGTATTTGGGTATTCCTTTGATGTCTTTCTGGATCATTTGGAAATGGTTTTGGTGAGATGTGAAGAAAATAATCTGGTGCTCAATTAGGAAAAATCACACTTAATGGCACAAAGTGGAATAGTTTTAGGTCATAAAATTTCAAATAAATTCATTAAAGTTGACATTTCCAAGATCAGTACAATCTCTGAGCAACCCATGCCAACTTGAGTTCATTCAATTCGAGGTTTTCTTGGGAAATTTGGATTCTACCAATGTTTCATTAAGAATTTATCCATTATTACATGCCCCCTTATCACCCTGTTGGGAAAATATATCACATTCCACTTTGGGAATTAATGTTAGGAAGCATTTAAATTGTTAATGAAACATTTTTTTAAAGCCATGATAATGATTTCACTAGATTGGGAGCAATCATTTGAGTTAATGTGTGATGCCAGTGATTGGGCAGTTGGTGCTGCCTTGGGACAAAGGAAATAAAGGACCTTTAAACCAATCTATTATGCTAGAATCACTTTGAATGAGACTCAACATAATTACACAATAATTGAAAAAGAGATATTAGCAATTTTCTTCGCTTTCGATCAATTCTGATCTCACCTGCTCTTCTCTAAAGTCACTATCTATACGGATCACTCTGCCCTGCGGCATCTGATGACCAAGAAATATGTGAGGCCCAAAATAATTCAATGGATATTGTTACTTTAAGAATTTGAAATTAAATTCAAGGATAATAAGGGAACTGAGAATGTCATTTCTGATCATTTATCATGCCTAGGTCACGAAACAAGTGAAATCAATGTGGAATTAATCAATGAAGCATTTCCAGATGAACAAATCTATGCCACTGAGACAATCACACCTTGGTATACCATTTTTTTGAATTATTTAGATTCAAGTGTGGTACACCCATATTTATCAAAGGATTGGAGAAAAATATTTTTGAATAAAGCATTCCAATACTATTGGGATGATCCATTGCTTTTCAAGGACTGTGTAGATGGAATGATTAGAAGATGCATACTAGAAGAAGAAGTTGATAGTGTTTGGAACTTGTGACATGCTAGAGAAGCTAGAAGAAACCATGTAATTCATAGAACAATTAGAAAAGTGTTAAAATTTGGTTTTTACTAGCCTACCATGCATCAAGATATTCATGTGTTCATCATGAATTGTGATAAATGCCAAAGAACTAGGGGTATAAGCTGGAAGAGTCAAATTCTACAACATTCAATCATGGGCATTGAAAATTTTAACATATGGGGAATTGAATTCATGATTCATTCTCCTAAATAATTTGGAAAATCATAAATCCTTTATGTGTAGACTATATTTCAAAGTGGGTGGAAGATTAAGTGTTTTCTGAAAATACTGCTCGAGTTGTTATTAAAATTTTAAAGCAATGCATTTTTACCCAGTTTTGAATTCCAAGGATCATCATTAGTGACCATGGTAACCGCTTCAATAATGTGTTGTTTCAGATGATAATGAATCACCATATATGTAACCACTACATGATCACCCCATACCATCCACAGAACAATGGCCAATCTAAAGTTTCAGATAGAGATATTAAGGGAATTTTAGAAAAAATTGTGAGTGCATATCTGAAATATTGGGATTCAAACTTGATGACAATACTGCATAAAAATACCTATTTGAATTCCCCCATATGTCTTGGTATTTGGAAAAACTTTCCACCTACTTATAGAACTGGAACACAAAGCTTATTGGTTCGTGAAGAATATGAGTTTTGATTTTAAAACTACCCAAGAAAATAATTTTATACAGATGAATGAATTATATGAGATGAGGATGGAGGAATATGAAAATACTTTGATCTATAAAGATAAAACTTGAACCTGACATGATAAATGGATCCAACAAATAAATTTTTCACGGGGTGAAAAATTTCTACTCTTCAACTCAAGACTTCAGATCATGGATGGAAAACTCAAATCCCAGTGGTTGAGTCCTTACATTGTGAAAATTGTTTATCCACATGGCATCATAAAATATATTATGGGAAGATGCCTCCATTTAAGGTTAATGTTCAATTCCTCAAACTTTATCACACTACAGATACAATAGGCATCATTGAAGAATTACAATTACAATGAGAGGTTATCCATTAGTTTGAGTATGTTAAACTTAGTGCTTCCTGGGAGCCAACCCATGTTTTGATATTTTTCTTATTTTTCATGTTTTTGTCCTATTTTTTTTAGGAAATAAACCTGGTATGTGTGGAACATTTTCAGATACTCTCGACATTTTTTTCACTTTTTATTCTCATGTATATCTACTTTCATTTGTATGATCTTTGGTGTTATCTTTATGATATGATGCAGGTATGTGTTGTCCTGGTGTAGATTTTACTAGTACATAATTTATAGAGCTTCATCAGATATATAAAGTCTTTATTTATATATATACTCTTACTCAAGTAAGTGTTTTTTGTTATATTTTATACTTCCAAAAACACCATGTAAAAAAACTAACTAAAAACACAAAAAAATAATTGAAAATAATAATAATAACATTCCAGACATTTATTTAACCCACATGAAAGTTGTTGTATTTTTTTCGTAACACGGTCGGAGGCATACCACTTGTCTCCCTAAGAAATTTGATCATATGATTCCTATTTGATATGCTTTGATTCTTGATACTCTGATTTCAAATATTGTTAATATCATTCCATGCTTTGAAAATGTTTTCCTAAAACTCGTTTATTTTTTAGAAACCTATTTTTAATCATGCTCATCTATACTGTCCAATATTTTATTTCCATACCTGTGAGGATTTTGGCCCCCTTTTTCATCATCTCATGTTTCTCTTTTTCTTGATGGAATTTTGACTGTGTTATGTCTTCTATAACTTGCCATGTTTTTCCATTGAATTGATATGAATTTTGAAAGTTGCATTGAATTGACTGAGACATATGTTTGATTCTTTAGACCATTTGACCCACTAATTCACCCATACATTTTCTTCATCATTTAACCCTTAGAATCCATGAAGAATTTTCTTTAGGATGAGTCCACAACTGATACCCTTTCCTACCCATTTCTTGAATTCTTGAATGATGATTTTCAATCTAAGTGTGGGGGTAGATTTATTCATAGAGAGGGTTATTTGAGGGATGGTGAGGCATTTTATGCACATGGATTGGTATTATCTCATCATGATCAGATGTGTTATAATTCACAGTATCCACAATCATTACATGTATTTTGATATGGGAATGTTGATTTTTTTTGTTCCAACAACGAGTATTTCTGTAGTCTTTACATGGTAACCCTCACCTTTAGGGATACTTATAAAAGTGATGATCCATTACACAAGGATCTAGAAAGTTTTTTATATGGCCTACTTTCACTAAAATGCTACAACATATGCGCTACTTAGGTACCACCTTTGGGGTTTTTTATGAAAATTATTTCATGGGGTTTGGGAGCTGTTACTCACATTTTTTTCTGTCCATCTTATTTGAGTGAGTTGTGTCTCTAAAAAAATAGAAGAAAAAAACAAGTGTGGCATTGGGATTATCATATGCTTGGGGACAACCAATGTTTTAAGTAATGGAGGAATGAGAGTTTGAGGGATAAATTTGGATTTACACTCATCGTGTATTTATTACAAGATTCAACCCTCTTTTTTCCTAAAACTATCAAAAAAAAATTATGAGCCACCATCCTACAGCCTTAGAGACATTTGAACCTAATGTGAATCTCTCAAGATTGGTGCATTATTTTAATTTTCACTAGTGGATATGTAAAATTCATAGAAATCCTATAGTAATTATACATGTATATAATAATTGATCATGACTTTGATCAAAATGTGTAAGTGATGTGAGTGATGGAGAGGTAGGTCACATGATGCATGAGTACAGATCTTGTTTTGTAAAGAAAGTGAGAATAAGGGAAACTATTTTAAAAAATTGAAATTTTAAATGAATTATGATATTTTGTGCGTAAAAGGGATTGAAAAATTTTGAACTTGTAATTTTGATGTTTTGTCTATGGGTCTAGTTGTGTATTCTCTCTGAGTTTTTTTTCAAGAGTGAAAAAGATTAATTGCAGGGGATTTGGTGTGCATGGATTTCATTGACATTTTAATATTTTTTTATTTATTTTTTATTATTTTTCTAACTGGTTTTTGTTTTTTAGCTTCTTTTCATAGTTTTGTAATATTTTAGTTATTTTTATAGTTTTTTAGATATTTTTATATAGATATTAGTATTTTAGTATTTTTATTATTTTATATTTATTTTATTTATTTTATTTAACACTTTTAGTTTTGTTAACATTTTCTTTTTATTATTTTTATTTATAGTTAATTAGTTTTTTATATATTTAATCATTTTCTTATTATTTTAATTTAAATTAGTATTTTTATTTTATTATTAACATTTAACATTTTTAGATAATAATATTTTATTCGGATTTGAATTTTGAATTTTATTGTTTTTTGTTTTTTTTTAATTCTCCAGGAAGCAAAATCTGGGGGAGACCCAGCACCCCCTCTCCCTCATGCCTACCACCTCCTTTCTCAACCCTATCTCCCCACCCTCTCCCCCTTTGAACCGCTCCCACCTCCCCCTCCCCCTCCCCCCTCCCCCTTCACCCCGCCACCCCCTCCCCTCCTCCCTTTCCCCAACCGCCCTACCCCCTCCCCTCCCCCTGATTTCCCCACACCCCCTCCCCCTTTCCCCCCACTATCATCACACCCTAAAACATAGTAGGACATCGGCCAACCATCTCCTCCATCTTCGCTGCGCACCTAGACCAACACCAGCCACTTCGCTGCGTAGCCAAGGTGAGACCACCTCCCTGCAGCAATAGAACACAAAATGTGGACACCTCCTCTTGTTTGCTATGATTATGAGTGGGTGTTTTAATGTTCATGGTCTAGTGTCAGTGCCTTCATGAAGTTTCACTTGCATTCAGAGACCGACGAGCCTCACATTTCATCGCGCGGTGGGCGTGCAGAATTATCTAATAATTTTTTCAGTAACACGTTATTATTTTACATGAATTATCATATTATTACAGTGTTTATTGTTCGTTCAAGATGTCATGGTAATTTTATGTGTGTCGTGGTGTTGACCAAGTAATTAAATTTATTTTTCATGTCATGTGATGTTTTTCTCATGTGGTTAATTGTCAATTGAATTTATTTTCATTTGAATTTTTATCTACTTCAATTATATTAGCATTTAATTATTTTCTGAAATTTAAAATTTTCCATTTTGATTCATTGTTGATTCGGTGATACCATGTAAGTTAACCATTTTGACCAACTGTAGTGCAAATAGGTGGCACAACTTTGTGAGAAACAAGCTATGTCATTTCACCGCTCGGATCAATACTCGAACGTGGCTCCCAATTTATTTATAACACTAGAGAAAAAAACTTTAAATAAATTAAGAGATAAAAATAATCCTTATAAAAAGGATTTATAAATTTTGAACTAGTGATAATTTATCTAAAAAAATATTTGATCACAAAAGAAAATAATTTTACACGGCTGCATAGTTGTTTAATTACAAAGTCAGCATCTCAGAAACATCTTGTTGATAAAATTTCATCATCATTTTTTTACATTTAATTTTCTTTTATCTTTACTTATTTCTAAAATTACTACTTTTATTAAAAAAATAAAGAAAAAATTAGTAATTCCCTCATTTTATTGTCCATCTGAACATTGTCCAATAAGATAAATTTAGTGAACTAGTGTTTGTGCTCTTTGTGGTTAGACCCTAGTCACCACTTTAACAGTATTCAATTGGTTATAAATTTTTTCAAATTAGACACGTTGCGATGAATATACCAATAATATTCTTCATTTCCAACACTTTTAATCATATCAGATGATTCATAAAACGTAGTGATATCCCATTCACTAGCTGCATTCTCTTTTCCCCATGTTTATTCCAAAATTTAGATAACTTTGATCAATTCTATAACATATCAAGTTTTTTTACAACTCCTCTAGACTAATTATTCTTGAATAACAACAACAAAAACATGGAAAAATGATTTTAGAAAGGTCATATGCACGATCTTTTACATACTTGATGAACTCTTTCACCCCATCTTTATAATATTTTGTCATACGATTGGAATCCATCCATTATCTATTCATATCCATCCTATTTGATTTAGTAATATTAATATTTAACAAAATAAATAAATAAACAAAAGGGGGATTTCAAATAAGGGGAACCCAACATTTGAATGTTTAAAATAACTTCATCATGCTTTGAAGGAAATTGTTAATTGAATTTAAGAAAAGAATTTATCCACTAGTGGAAAGTGTTGTCCTCTGAATTCATCCGTAGTGTTCACTGGTACCTGGTATGGGATGACTATTTCTTAGAGTAGTCTAAGAAACATAGGTGCAATTCTAAAAGAGATGGGGGATGAGTCTCAAGCAACAAAAATGCAATGATAACTATTTAGAAGATGTAGCTGATGAGGTCACGATGGATATCCTATGGGTTGGATGAGTCTCATCCAACAAAGTAAGTTTAGGATTTTCAATGGGGTTAAACATTAATTCACTTTTTATGGGAGTGAGTTCATGATGGATATCCAATGGGTTGAATAGAGTTAGTGAAATTACCTTTCCATGGTGTTATTATCAATCTATATTATATAGGAGGTGAGATTCAGTGTATCTAGGAGGTCTCTAAAAGATAATAAGATCATATAAAAATGGATAACACCATTTTTGAGAAACCATGGTATACCGATGCAATTATAAAAAGGAATCGAATAAGCTCCCCCTTAGATACATTATTGAACATGAAATCCAAAAAAAAAACAAACCTAATTTTGAAACTCATTCAACACTCAATTAAAAGCATACATCAAACTTCTATCTGTTGTGATTTAAAACATAAAATATTTCATATAATAAAATAACTCTTAATTATCCAAATGAATTTGTTGAAAAAACAATAATCATTTTACAAAATTATAAAAATATAAAAGTATAATTTATAGAAATAAAATTTATGAAAGTATAAAAGTATTAAACTATTGATAAATTTAAAAATTTATATAGGTATAAAAGTATAAATTACAAATGTATATATATTTATATCATTATATAAAATTATAGACGTATATAGAAGTATAACATTATATATAATTTATAAAATAATGTATATTTTAAATAAATATACATAATTTATAAATGTATATGATTTTATAAAAATATATAACATATATGTTATAAAAGTATAAATAATTTATAGAAGTATATAGTTTTACAAATCTATAAAAGTATAAAATTATAATATATAATAGTAAAATTTATGAAAGTATAAAAGCATAATAATTTACAATGAATAAAACAATAATTTTATATTAATTTATAAATATTGAAAACTATAAAAGTATAACTAATAAATAAATAGTACATTTAAAATATATATGTAAATGTGATATACTATAAAATTTATAAAAGTATATAAATTTATAAATGAATAAAACTATAAAACTATAAATATTTAATAAAAAAATAATATTAAAATATATTAGTATAATATGATATACTACAAAATTTATAAAAGTATATAAATTTAAAAATGTATAAAACTATAAAATTATAAATGTTTAAAAAAATTATATATAAATTATATAAATACAATGAAAATAATTATTCTAAAAAATGAATTATAAATTAAGCCACCATCATGAAATGCGCACCGTTAGAAATCCCCATTTTTTTAAAAATGCACACACTTTCGAGGAAAATCCACAAATAATTTCCAAAGATTTTACTCATAAAAAAAAGAAATATTCATAAGCACTCTAAATTCTCTACAAATTCACTGTTTTTCTAATCCTTATTCAAAGATTCTTTTGCAATAAATAAGATAAAAATGATACTTGTAACGACCTAAACTTTTATTAATGAAAATTTCTCTTGATCTAATTAAATGTCTTATTATGTAAAATAGTTATATAAAACATATTCACTTCCTTGGTTTTATGTTTTTGTATTTTAAAATACCGTTAAAATTTTTTATCGTTGCCAATATAGATTTCGAACAGTGATCACACGATTATTATAAATATAGAGCCGTAACAAATACAATTTACTTAGACAAAGGAAGCGATGACCTCATCCAGTAGAATTGCTCCTTATGAAGCTCATTTTTCAGAGCACAGAAAGGAGGTACCATCACTAGGCTTCACTCTGGACCAATCCCAAGCTGAGCTTCAACATGTTAAGCTTAAACGTAATCTTCTATGAGAGAAGTGGAAGTTAATAGAGATTACCACCTGAGTGATGTTATACGAGCCACCCCAAAAGTCTATCACCATAGCACACCTTACCCTTAGGTCTTATGCGGGTGTTATAATGGGTTATGTAACAAGGTATTAGTTACTTTTTTTTTCTGTGATCCCTTTTATAAATAAAAGTCTTATTCCATCAATTCCTCAATGAAAATAGTTTTTCTTAAAAATATACTGATTTAGATAAAATGATTTTTTAGGTAAAATGGTACTTTTTAAAAATATATAAATTATTTTATTAAAATGAGGTTTTATTAATATTTTTATTATAATAATGTTATAAGAACACTCCTTTTAATTATAAGTTGTGATTATATTCCTTATTGTTTTTACTCTATAAATGATTAAGTATTCAGTTTGATAAGAATTATATTTTCATACGATAAAACTGAAATTGTATTTTTAATTAAAGAATTTATTTTGACGAATTAATGAATTTTTGGAATAAATAATATTTTAATAAAATATTATTACTATATAATTTTTATAAATGACCACATAATTTTTATAAATCCAAATGTAATTTTATTAAGGTTTGGAAACTATTTTTTTCAAAACCAGTCAATTTTCAATAAATGATGGTTTTTATTTTAAAAGTGAAAATTCACATATTTAGAAAATTATTTACATAAAATGAATATTATTTTTGGAATAATAACATCAAAATTATCTATTGGTGAATCTTTCATAATTTTCTGAGACAAGCGAATTTTTGGGTAAAAATTAAATATCATATAAATATATAATGTGTTTTATGACATCATAATGACCCAATAGTGATGTAATATAATACTATAAAAGGTATATTCAGACAATATATGTCTTACCTTTAAAATAATGTTATTTTATATTTTTTTTCTTAATTTTATGATGACTTAGGGGACCCTCCAAGATTTATAAAATATTTTAACATTTTAAAATGATTTCCTTGAGAGTGTGACTCACCTCTGCATAAGCAAGCCAAATATTTTAATAATTTTTTCCATTAGCCTTATAAAATAATTTTTTCTACTCCCCTTTGGAAAAAACCATGGGTTGGTTTGTGGTTTTTAATATTTAATTATATAGATTCTGAAACCTAAGTTTGTGAAACATTAAAGAATTCTCCTCTCTTTTCCTATATAAACCCACCCAAGCTCTCACTTCTCTTCACTCAAAACCCTTGGATCATGTCCCTACTCTTTCATTATCTCTCTATAAAACTCCTAATTCACCCCAAGATCTCAATAAGCCCCTCCTCAAGCTCTTGAAGTTACACACTCAAGTAAGGGATCCTCACTTTCCTTTCTTCCTTATTTATGTCCAAGTTTCCTTACATTGTTATTCCCTTTTATTTTAAATTAAATATTATGGGGTATGAATTTTCACATTCCCTATAATTACCTCCTTATTTTTTAATGATGAGATACCCCTTTATCTCTCATTAATGCCTTTCATGTACACCCGTTACCATGTCGAAATTCCGTAAGGGATTTCTCTCTCCTCATTTACTTTCAAGAAATTCTTTTATATTGTGCATCTAAATTCCATTAAATATGTTGGGATATCATGTTCCCTGACCCACATTATTTTCCATTTCATGTATAAATGATGAGATACCACTTTCTCTCTCATCAACTCATTTTACGATTTCTATTTGATGTTGTAATGCTGCCGAAGTTACACCAAAATTTCCCATGCCAAAATCATTGGGTAAGTGAATACCATACCCATTTCTCTATCAAGGGTATTCACCTTTATAAACATGTACTTATTGATTTAGGACTTACATTTATGTATTCCACATCACTTATTCATGGAATAAATTAATATGTTTAATGAATCCATGTTGTATGATCTATGTGGCACACTTATGCATGAAATGAAATGATTAAGAAGGGTGTGCACTGATAGCGCTCCAATGCATTGGGTAAAGAATAGTATCATGATACGTCATATTAAATGAGTGTTGAATCGTGATAATTCATGTGTAATGAGGGTTTACTCATGCTCCATGTTCAATGATCCTTGTCTCATGCTAATATCATGTTAAATGTTGTTGCCACATTTCCATGTTATGATGATCATGTTATATCATGCCTTTATGTTCATGTTTCTCTTATGATCCATTGGTATGATTATTTCATAACATGTATTGTATTCTTCATGTTATGCCTTGTTTATTCCCTTATTGGTCTTTATATCTCACCCTTTTCTTATGTATTTCCTTAGGTTATCCTGTACAATGCTAAGTACGAAGTAATGTTATGGTCATGTAGAAGAAGTTTTCAATAAAGATGTTGTATTTTATGTCTTAAGTTTTCATGTAATGTTATTAATTTCCCAATACCCTAGACCTCTCAATCCTTAGAGTTTTCTTAAGTGAAATTTTATGTAATAAATCATGATTAAGTGTGTAATAAAGAGAAGGGTTGTTATAGTTGGTATGAGAGGATAGTTTTATTTATTTTTGGGATTAGGAATAGAAAACCCTAGTGAAAGCCTTAAGGGTAAGGATAAGTATAATAAAAACATCCCTAAATTTTTGTGAGTATATATTAAGTTGTTTATCAAGAAAATACATCCATGTCTTGATACAAACAAGTAGAGGTGGCTTTGGCACAGATGTATCTAGGGGTAAAACTCAAAAACACTGCTTTGAGCTAGACTCGAATAGGAACTGGTGCATGAAAACAGGACTTGATGCACTCTTGGTTCAACACTCCTGGGGGATATGCTTTGGTAAATTCATAATATTAATATGAACTATAATTAAGGGAATAAAAAATGACCATAAGAATATATTTTGGGAAGTAGATCATGGATAACATAGATTGAAGACTATAAATTCATAAGTTAATAAAATAAATGTAATTTATAAGTTATACCTTTTCATCATTGGATTGCCCTTTATGTGTTACCCCTAACTTTCCTTTTATTCCAACTAATGGCTGGTAATAGGAGAACTCAGTCTAACAACCGATGGGAAGATCAATGTGATGACTATTCTAATGAGATTCCCAATCTGATGGTAGAAGGAATCAAAAACTTTATTATGATAATCTCTCAGTTAAATCAAGTTTTGAATAGAAACATGGGTCAAGAGGAACGTTCACCCCCCCCCCCCAAAAAAAGAAATAACAAGACACAATAAAGAGCTTTATGAGACAAAGGCCTCTTACTTTCAATGGATCATCTGATCCCTCAACCGTTGAACAATTGATCAACTCTGTTGAGAAGATCTTCTCCATCCTTCAATATTCCGAACAAGAGAAGGTTTATCTAGATGGTTATCGTATTAAGGGTGAAGCTGATCAAAGGTGTACCTTGATAAAAAATAAGAATCCTGAGGAAGAGATCGAGGCGTTAGAATAAAAGGATTTTTGGAAAATGTTTTTTGATAAATATTTTCCTTGCACCCTATAAATTAAGATGGAAAGGGACTTCCTTACCGTAAAGAAAAAAGAAAATGAATCCATCAGAGCGTATGAGGAAAAATTCAAAAGGCTTGCATGATACGCCTTCGGCTTTGTCGTTACCCTTGAATGTAAGTTTTACCACTTCTTTGGTGGGCTAAAACCTACCCTACAGAAATCACTAGCGATCCGTGACTTTGATAGATATTAAGAAATTGTCTAATGTTCTATAAAAGTCAAAATGGATATTAGAGAATCTTAGGGGTATCATGGGGATAAGAAACGGAAAGTGGACTTTAATTCTAGTAGTTTGACAGATAAATCCAATAGTGCTAAGAAATTCTACCACCCCACTTTCCAAAAGTGCGGAAAGAAGTACCCCGGAAACAGCCTGAAGGGGACGAGTAAATGCTTTATGTGTGGAAGATAAGGGCACCTAGACATTAATTTCTGAAAAGAAAAACCTGATGTTATGATAGAGGAGAGGAATGCTTCATTTAAACCTCAACGCATTATTCATTGCTTCAACTACAAAGAACCAGGGAACTTTGTAAACCAGTTCCCTAAGCCAAGGGTTTTTTAAGGCAACCAATAACCTCCAAGGTATCAAGGGTGAGATTTTTCCATCACTACTACTGAAGCGAACCCCAACAATGAAGTGGTGATAGGTATGCTAGTTATTCATTCGAGAATAGGAAACATAATTTTTGATTATGGTTCTATTCATTATTTAATATCCTAAAAGTTTAGTAGTAAAATCCTAACACCACCACAAATCATGGGAGTAGAGATGTCGGTGAGAATGGAAAATGGGGAAATTATTGAATCCCATGAATATAACACCTCTTTTATCACAATTTGTGGATTGAACTTCCCGAAGAACATCTTCATACTCCCTATGGTGGAATTTGATGCAATTATTGTCATGGATTGACTTTTCTTATATAGAGACGACATAAATTCTCGTGAGAGGGAAATCACTCTCTATATAGAGAATCGACCCCCGATTATGTACAAGTGAATGGAGGAGGATGAATCTTATTTATCACCATCATCTCAAGTGTGGATATTGCTTCCCTATGAGAATGTGTATCTTGACCATATGATTGAGTATAAAGAAGAAACCATCCTTGAATACATGCCTATTGTGAGGGAATTCGCTGAAGTGTTTCTCAAGGAATTTTCTAGTCTTCCTCGTAGAAGAGATGTTGAATTCTCAATTGATCTTATACCTAGGGAGTTTCCAATATCTAAGACTCCATATATAATAGGTGTTGTGGAGATTGAGGATCTAAAGAAACAACTACAAGGGAATATGGATAAAGTGTTTATATTCCCAAGTGCTTCATCATGGGGTGCACCAGTTCTCTTCATCAAGAAGAAGTATGGGTCAATGCGCCTTTGCATTGATTATTGTGAGATTAAAAAAATCATGATAAAGAATAAGTATCCTCTTCCATGAATTTATGACTTGTTCAATCATCTACGTGGAGAAAAATACTTCTCCAAGGTGGATCTGCGTTCGAGATATTTCCAAGTATGGGTGAAGAAGGAGGATATCCCCAAGACTAATTTTCGTACAGGGTATGATCACTATGAATTCATAGTAATGCCTTTCTACTCACTAATTCTCCATAAATATTCATGGACTTGATGAATAGATACTTTAGATATTATCTCAAAAAAATGGTAGTCTTTATAGATGATATTATAATATACTCCAAAACCAAGGAGGAGCATGAGGAGCATCTAAGCACTGTACTAGAGACCCTCCGAAAGGAGAATCTCTATGCAAAACACAACAAGTGTGAGTTCTCATTTAAGGAAGTCTCATTCATGGGTCATATCATCACAATCAATGAGATATATATGGATCCCTATAAGGCAAATTCAATTGACGGATGGTCGAGGCCATCATCTATGATGGATATCCATAGCTTCCTTAGGTTAGCTGGATATTATCGCCAATTTGTGAGAAATTTCTTACGATTTTCAAACCCTCTTACCAAGCTAACTCAGAAGGGAATCAAGTTTTCTTGGAGTGATAAATGTGAAGATAGATTCAAGGATTTAAAAAGGAGGATTATCACTACGCCAATGCTCATACTACCCACAAGTGGAGAAATTTTTATGGTATTCAATGATGCTTCGAAGAAGGGAATGGGCTATGTGTTGATGCAAAATGACAAATTCATTGCCTATGCTTCAAGGTAATTGAAAGTTCATGAGAAAAACTATCTAGCACATGATCTGGATTTGGCTACAGTAATCTTTGCATTGAAAATTTAGCGACATTACCTCTTTGGGGAGAAGTGTGAAATATATACAGATCACAAAATCCTAAAGTATATATTCACATAAAAAGAGTTGAATATGTGCCAAAACAGATGGTTAGAGTTGATCAAATACTATGACTACTCAATCCATTACCACCCTGGGAAAGATAACAATGTGGCAGATTCTCTAAGTAGAAATGACCTAATGATTTTATCATAGATAATAATTGAAAAGGATCCAATCTTCTTATATTTGATGAAGATGGACATGGGAATCATAAATAAGGGAACAAAATCAATCCTTTCACAATTTATTGCTCAAACATCTCTTTTGGAAAGGTTAAAGGATGATCAAAAGGATGATGTGGGAATTCAGAAGAAAGTGGAAACTATCAAAAAATGGAAATCCTTAGAGTTCAATGTTAATGAATAAGGAATTGTGAGATTTGTGTCAAGACTATGTGTTCCATCTGTTGAGTCAATAAGGTTTCCTTATAAATTTTCCATTCCTTCATGTTTTGAAAATCACAAACACTCTATCTTATGGAAAATTTCATTTCCCCTAATATTTATCTTAATAAGGAAAATTTTCTTTCCTCAGGGAAAATTTATACTTACCATGTTTTCATTGTTCATGTTATAATTTCTCTAAATCTAACTCATTTTATTTGTAAGTGTAAAATTTAGTTTCATATCTAAAACCTCGTAATCCTATAAATACTCAGATATAGAGCATTCTGTTTTCAGGATCTGAATTTCGGTTCTAAATTCTTATGAATTTTGACTCAGAATTATTATGAACTCAGACTCCAAATTCTTATGAATTCAGACTCCAAATTCTTATGAATTAACACTCTGAATTCTTATGAATTCAGACTCTGAATTCTTATGAATTCGGATTCCAGATTCTTATGAATTAAGACTCTGAATTCTTATGAATTCATACTCTGAATTCTCTGAATTCAGATTCTGGATTATCTGAATTTAGACTCCGAATTCTTCAGAATTTATAGTCTAAATTTCCTTGAAATTCATACTCCAAAATTCTATATAATTCAGGTTCCTAATTCTTTTGAAGACAAAATCTGAATATTCATGTATTATAGACACCGAATGGTTTTTTGGTTAGACTCCAAACTTTTATTTTTTCTTAGACTCCATATAATTTAGGTTCTGAATTCTTTTGAAGACAGAATCTAAATATTCATGTATTATAGACACCTAATGGTTTTTTGGTTAGACTCCAAACTTTTATTTTTTCTTAGAATCTGAAAAATGAATTTGGAAAAGTAACCACATTTTTTTTACACTTTTTATAGTTATGAAACGATGTTGTGATTTTTGTTTCTAACCAAATGTTGTTTGAGTGACACGTGTACAGGTCCATCTGAAATTCAAGGAAAAATATGACCATTGGAGGAGGGATCTGATCGTTTAATATGTGATTATAAACAAGAGCTCATTTGAAAGATCTCACAACTTTGATGAATCAGTTGAGAACTCTAGAGACCACATGATGTTGAAGTGATTTCTAGAGAGAGATACTCTCATAATTTTTGCATACTGAACATCTTGTTCAGAATTGATTCGTACGACTCTGAATGTTGTTGATTACATTTGAGGTCTTCCGGGGATAGGAAGACAGAGGTTCCGACTACCTTGAAGTTTGAGGGCTTGTAGGGATAGCAAGACAGACTCCGATATTCATATTGAGGGATTACCCTGGTGTGAGTGAGAGATAATTTCTTGAAAGTATAAATTAAAGGACCTTTATCCAAGGTTGTTTGATACCCTACTCTTTGGATTAAAATATTTCTTACTTGTTACTTGTATTGTTTCAAGTTTGTTTTCTACTGCATTTTGATTGTTAAGGAAAGTATAACTATCTTATACTTTCTTATACTTTTACTCTGATTAGTAAGATTCTAAATGCTTTAAGATATAATCTTTGTCGTTGTAAACTTTTCTTAAAGTTTCATTTCTGGAACCATATTTCTGGAATCAAGAAAGTTTTTAGAACTAAGAGGTCTAGTGAATTTACCTTGTTTAACTTTGTTAAATATTACTATCTTTAAAACTTCCAAAGGAATTTTTTAAAGTATAAAATTCACCCCCCTCTTGTATATTGAGCATCTACATCATCATTTTGATCCTACAATTGGTATCAGAGGTGGTATCTGAAATACTTATATTCACATATAAGTTTTCATGCTCAAGTTTTCATTGTTCTATATTTTCCTTGCTTAGGATATTTTTATTATTGTTTACAAACTTTTATTACTAACAAGTTTGTGTGGAAAGATATTTTATTTGAGATGGCAGGAATTAATTTTGGTTCGATTGAAAATCTTAATCCTACGAGACCACCTACTTTTGATGGGAATGATTATGAATATTGGAGAGATCATATGAAGACTTTTTTCATTAATACTAGAGTTGAAAACTTTGTTTTGTTGACTGGAGATTGCAAGATCCCTGATAAGAAATTCAGAACATTTACTAATCAAGAGAAGTAAGAATATCCACTAAACTATAAGGTTTGAAATAATTTTTTATGTTCCTTGACCAGGAATATATATAGCTGGATTTCTTCTTGTGAAGAGGAAAATTGTATTTGGAAGAAGATTTAAGTAACTCATTTTGGAACTTCCAAAGTTATTGAAACTAGAAGAGCTATGCTTAGAGATGAGTACCATGTATTTTTCTTTCCTTATGGAGAACCTATATGTAAGGTACAATAGATATTTATGAATATTTTCAAAATCTTACAATCCATGGGTGAAAACGGTTTGGATGATGAGGCACTTGTAGACAAGATTATAGACATCATGCCTAATGAGTGGGAATCCAAGAGGACAGTTATAGATGAGAATAAGAAAGTCTCACAGATTACTCTTGATGAGATTTTTGGAACTCTTATTCAACATGAAACTATAATGAATAGAGATGCTGACAATTTTAAGAAAATTAATGGGAATGGAAGTTTTGCTTTTACAACTACCTCTAATCATATGAAATCTGAGACCTCTGAGAGAGTTACAAGATCTAAATCTAATAAGGTTACTATTCTATCTGAATCAAGTGAAAGTAAAAATTATGAGAATGAACTTTTTAATCTTACTCAAAGGATGAACAAGATAGTTGGGAATAAATAATTTCAGTAAAGATACAAGAAGAAAGAAAGAAACGACAAGAAAGACTCTAAAGCCACTTGTTATGAATGCAAAAGAGTTGGACATATAAGGCCGGATTGTCCTATGCTTAAGAGAAAAGATATAAAGGAAAATCATTATGAAAGGAATAGAAAGAAGTAATAAAAATATAAAGCTAAGAAAGTTTTGAAAGATAATGACACATGGAGTTCCAGTGGTGGAGACTCTTCTGAAGAGTCATCAGAGTACGAATCTTCTAGTCAGAAGAATCTTGGTCTATTAGCCAAGGTACACAATGCTTAATCTATCACCAATGTATCATTGAATTCTAATTATAGTGATAGTAAATACTATGAATCCTTTGATTTTGAATCTTCTTCTGATAAAGATAATATTTTAACTATCTATGAAGAAGTTTCTAGGTTTTCTAAGCTTCTTGAGAATAAAAATTCTATAGTCAATAAAAAGCTTGATAAGGAAAATTCTAGAATTTCTATTCTTACTAAGGAAATATCAGATTTTTATAAAGATATTGATAAGAATACCCTTGATTTTGAAATTATTTCAAAAATCATTTAGGAAGTTAATTCTCAGAAGGATAAAATTTCTAAGAATATAGAAAAAGTAATTTCTAAGAAAAATGTTTTCGTGCCTAAATCCAGTGCTAAAACTAATGTTTTTGAGGATAAGAACTTAGTTATTAAGCTAAAATCAGAAATATTTTCCTTGAGGAAGTGTTCTTAAAACTTTACCTTAGGTAAGGAAAATTTTGATAAGATATATTCCAAAATTTGACCTCTAAGGAATAATTCTGGTTTTGGTTATACAAGTTCAAAACCGATTTTCAGTAACAATTATTTTGTTCCTCAAAGTGCTCCATTCTGAACTAAGTGTCAGTGTGGTGGGCATTGGGAAAAAAATTGTTCCTTAAACAAAACTCAGTCTTTAGGTTTTCATAAAGATTATTTTTCAAAGAAAATGTGGATTCCTAAAATTTTTCTTTCTGAAATTTCCAGATCCAAGAAAGTTTGGGTTCCGAAAGTCTAACACTCTTATTTTAGGAAAATAAAGATAGTACCAACAGAAATACATGTTGCTTGGATAGTGGATGTTTCCGAAACATGAATGGTAACAAAAACTTATTTGAAAATATTATCAAGACAAAAGGAGTAAAAGTAACTTTCAGAGATAATTCTAAGGGAGAAATTATTGGTATATGTAACATTGTTCTTCTTGGAAAAACATTAATTTCAAAAGTTTTATTTTTAAGGGTCTTAAAAACAACCTCATTAGCATAATTCAATTATGTGATGAAGGTTACCTTGTGAATTTTAGGAATGACAAGTGTTTAGTACACAATTCTAAGGAATAATTTATTCTTTTTCCTAATAGACAAGAGAATGTTTACACACTAAACTTAGAAGACCTTAGAAGCCGAGATCTACCTTGCCTTAGTGAAATGGAAGATCATTCTTGGTTTTGGCATAGAACGTTAGGACACTTTAAATTTAGGGATCACACACAAAAAGGAGATATCATTCTTCAATTTATCGGAATACAAGATCAACTTGCTGATATTTTGACAAAAATCTTTACCATCGGATAGATTTGAATACATTAAACAGAAGTTAGGAATGATAATTGTAAGGTAATATTCCATGTTAACTTCCTGTTGAAACAAATCGTCTTACAGTAAGAAACTCCTTTTCATAGGGGGGTATATTTGTTTTTTAGATTTAAAAAAAATTTCTTAGTCTAATTTTTTTTCGTAGTCTAAAATTTTTTCATAGTCTAAAAATTTTTCATAGTCTAAATTTTTTTTCGTAGTCTAAAATTTTTTCGCAATCTAAAATTTTTCGTAGTCTAAAATTTCTTTGTAGTCAAAAAATTTTCCGTAGTCTAAAATTTTTTCGTAGTTTAAAATTTTTTCATAGTCTAAAAATTTTTCATAGTCTAAAATTTTTTCATAGTCTAAAATTTTTTTCGTAGTCTAAAATTTTTTCGTAGTCTAAATATTTTTCGTAGTCTAAAAATTTTTTGTAGTCTAAAAATTTTTTGTAGTCTAAAAATTTTTCATAGTCTAAAATTTTTTCATAGTCTAAAAGTTTTTGTTGTCTAAATTTTTTTCTCAGTCTAATTTTTTTTGTAGTTAACTTTTTCGTAATGAAAATTTTTGTAGTTAATTTTTTTGTAATGAAAATTTTTGTAGTTAAATTTTTGTAATGAAGATTTTTGCAGTTCAAAATTTTCGTAACGAAATTTTTAGTAGTTAAATTTTTTTTCGTAATGAAAATTTTCGTAAATAAAATTATCGTAATGAAAATTGTAGTAGCTAGATTGTTTGTAGTCAACGTTTTTGTAATCAAAATATTCGGAATCTAATGTTCTTCAAGAATAATTTTCCTCATTACGAATAATCTTCCTAGCAATCCGAAAGGTATGTTTCCTTTCTTAAATTTTCATAATCATCTTTTACTTTTTGGTATTTTAATTTTTTTTTCATATTCATTTTTTCCTTAAATCTGATTGTTTTTCTTAAAAAAACCTCAAAATATCGGATTCAATCAAAATTATTCTTTGGCTATCTCAACCGATTAGATCTTCTCAAGAAGTTTTCAACTGTTGGATCAATCATGAAAGATGAATCGTCGCCTCAATGACGATATAAAGGACCCCCTGATGGTTTTCCCACATTGATCTCAAAGCTCTTTTGTGTTGAAGCTCTTCTCTTCCTACATAAGCCCATTCTGAACTTCTTAGATCTTCCTAACTTCCGAATTCCTGCCAAAGTCTCTTCCCAAAAATAAATGTCGACTTTCAAACCAATCTCTGAATGGAAGATATATAGAGAAAGGTTAGTTTATCCAAAGTTTTATGCCAAATATGACTCTATCATTTCCAATAATATTAAACTCAATGGTTGGGAGAGTGTATATATTTCAAAACCAAAAGCTCAGGATTTGGTATATCTAGATTTGTTAGTAGAGTTCTATGAGTTAGTAACTTTCTTTAAGGAAGAAGGCAGGAGTAAATTTTCTTTCAAGTGTTATGGAAAGACATATTCACTTTCTTACACCAAGGCTGCAAGCTTGGTTGGTATTCCTTATGAAGGGTAAGCTGAGTTCTGTACTCACAAGATACCTAATGTTCAAGAAAGTTGTATTAAGAAAAAATCCATGGCTTGTCTTGGTCTTTCAGAAGCAAATACTCTGAATATTATTCACCTATCTACAAACTTTTGGATTCTTGAATTGTGGGTTCAAGAATTCATTATTTTGAGAAAATGTGATAAGGATACTCTAAAGAAGAGTGACATCTATATTTTGGATTTCTTGGTGAATCTAAGGAAGATAAATTTGGTTAAGTATATTCTGATTATGATTAAGAATATCAAGAATGGGAATTTAAAATCTCAAATTATTATGTATCCAACCATTCTGTCAAAGTTGATTGTTCGGGGTCTAGAATCTTTCAAAATTCCTTGCAGTTCTAAGTTAAGGAATTGCAAAGTCATGTTGTTGAGTGATGATACTTTGAGAAGGATGAAAATTGGTTTTTCCAAAGAATCCGAATAATTCTATGATTTTACTGAAGAGGAAGTAGAAAATATTTCAAAGAAACGGGAGGTGGATAAAACCTCTAAAAAGGGTGGAAGGAAGAGGAAAGTGAAAGAAGTAGAAGAGAAGGAAAAAACCCCAGTGGATAAGGAAATTCAGTCAGCACCCCCGAAGACAAAGAAACAAAAAGCTTATCCTAATGAAGTAGTATCAAAGTGGAGAGAAGATAAGAAAAATCATAAATAAGGGGAGCTTAAGTTTTTCCTGGACCCTACTGAGTCAAAATCTTTGAAGGAAAAGGTAGATGAAGATCTTGAGAAGCAAGAGAAAGAAAAGAAGCATAAGAAAAAGTTGTCTGAGGTAGAGATTGTCCAATCACTTAATTTGAGAATATTTCAGTACCAGAATCCTTTCTGATATAACCTTTACCAGAGACTCTGGGAAAGAAGTTTGTGACTCTGGAAAAAGTCCAAGAAAAACAAGTAGAAGAAGAATAAGAAGAAGGAAGTGGTGATAACAAATACTTGATAAAGCAAGTTGAAGATTTTCATGAGAAGTAAAGTCCTTCTGAAAAATTATCATTCAGAACCTCTGAAGCCAAGTCTTCAAAACTTGCTACCCCAGGGAAAGAGGAGAATAGTGGAGAAGAAGTGAAAAAAGTGTCTGAAGAAAAAATCTCCAACCATGATTTCATTCAGTCAGAGGATGCTGAGGCAGGAGCAGAGAAGGAATAGGTAGATGAAGATAAAATTGTGCAACTATATGATAGTGAACATGAACCACCCAATAAAGAAGAAGACATTCCAAAAGCTGATAAGGGAAAACAGGTGTTTGTTAATACACCTAGAAGATCAGTGGTGAAGAAGAAAGAAGTGGGTGCTTCATCGAAGAGGAAAGCTGCTTATATAGAAAAAGAATCCTCACCAACCAAAATCTATGATTTAGAATCATCCTCTCTTGGACATGATTTTGTAGTCCAGTCTTTGAAAAATCTGGTTGAAACTATCCCTCTATTTCCAATCATAGACTCCAGATACCATATGCTTTAGTATACCTTAAATAAGAAATCAGATTCAGTATCTATGGTGATGGACAAGTGTGTCAAACTTGAGGCTGATTTCAAAACCTTTTTCATAAACTACGAAGCCTACAAAATATCTTGCAAGAAGATGACTAGATGATCAAAGAAAACTATGGAAGACATGAGAATTATTGATGAGTTTAAAGATAATGTCAAGGATGCATTTGAAACCGAAGATAATAATTTCAAATATCTCACCAAGTCTTTTGAAGAAAATCTATCTCTTGAAGAAAATACTCAGAAGCAAGAAGTGAAAGATCTGAATGGAAAATTATATTCATTTGCTCAGAGTTAGAAGAGAGAAATAGATCTCAGTATTGAGATATAATAGAAGCTAGTTAAGCAAGAATAAGTTCTAAAGTCTCAGGCAGAATCTCTTAAGGCTCAGGAAGAAAAAATCAAAGCCTTAGATAAGAAAACAGAAGATCAGGATCAACTTCTCGAACGTGCAGAGGAGTATCACAAGGAAATCAAGAAGCTCAAAACCATAGTGAGGAAGATGATACCGAAGGAGAAGGAAGGATAAATTTTTCCAAATATGATCTTTTTTTGGATTTTCATTATTGTACATATTCTTCCAATCTTAATGAAATTTTTGGATGTTCTTTATTTTTGGTTGTCTAGTACTAATATTTCAGGTACCATATTTCCTTTTCCATTCCATGTATTTCTTTTTGAAAATCACAAAGGGGGAGAAAGTAATGTCAAAAAATAATACTTAGTGAGAAATATCATTCAGGAAATTAAAAATATGATCCTTAGTGATTCCAAATCCTAAAAAGGAGTTAGTCATATTCACTATGATCCATAAGTAAAGGGAGAAAAGTTTTTCTTCAAGATCATAAAAATTATAAGTCCATATATTCTTTTTCGTAAGGATGTTTGTGCTTTCCAAAAAGGGAGAGATTGTTGAGTCAATAAGGTTTCCTTATGAATTTTTCATTCCTTCATGTTTTGAAAATCACAAACACTCTATCTTAAGGCAAATTTCATTTTCCCTAAGATTTATCTTAATAAGGGAAATTTTCCTTCCTCAAGGAAAATTTATCCTTACCATGTTTTCATTGTTCATGTCATAATTTCTTTATATCTAACTCATTTTATTTCTAAGTGTAAAATTCAGTTTCATATCTAAAACCTCAAAATCTTATAAATACTTAGATATAGAGCATTATGTTTTTAGGATCCAAATTCTGGTTCTGAATTCTTTTGAATTCAGACTCTGAATTCTTATGAATTCAGACTCCAAATTCTTATGAATTCAGACTCTAAATTCTTATGAATCCAGACTCTCAATTATTATGAATTTAGAGCCCATATTCTTATGAATTCAGATTATTAATTCTTATGAATTCTGACTCCAAATTCTTATGAAATCCGATTCTTAATTCTTATGAATTCAGATTCTGAATTCTTATGAATTCAGACTCCGAATTCTTATGAATTCAGACTTCGAATTCTCTGAATTCAGATTCCAAATTCTATGAATTCAGACTCCAAATTCTTCAAAATTTAGAGTCTGAATTTCCTTTAAATTCAAACTCCAAATTCTATAGAATTCAGGTTTCTAATTCTTTTGAAGACAGAATCGGAGTATTCATGTATTATAGACACTGAATGGTTTTTTTTGTTAGACTCCAAAATTTTATTTTTTCTTAGACTCTAAAAAATTAATTTGGCTAAGAAACCATATTTTTCTTACCCTTATTATAGTTATAAAACGATTTCGTGCTTTTTGTTTCTAAGAAACCGTTGTTTGAGTGACACGTGTACAGGTCCCTTTGAAATTCAAGGAAAAATATGACCGTTGGAGGAGGGAGATGACCATTGAATATGAGCCTATAAATAGGAGCTCATTTGAAAGATCTCACAACTTTGATGAATTAGTTGAGAACTCTAGAGACTACATGTTGTTGAAGTGATTTCTAGAGAGAGATACTCTCATGCTTTGTGCGTACTGAAAATCTTGTTCAGAATTGCTTCATGTGACTCCGAATATTGCTGAGTACATTTGAGGGCTTCCAAGGATAGGAAGACAGAGGTTCTGACTACGTTGAAGTTTGAGGGCTTGCGGGGATAGCAAGGCAGACTATGATATTCATATCGAGGGCTTACCTTGGTGTGGGTAAAATAGACTTTCTTGAAAGTATAAATCAAGGGACCTTTATCCAAGTTTGTTGGATACCCTAATTTTTGGGTTAAAATATTTATTACTTGTTACTTGTATTGTTTCAAGTTTGTTTTCCGTAGCATTTTTATTATTAAGGAAAGTATAACTATCTTATACTTTCTTATAATTATACTATGATTAGTAAGATTCTATGCACTTTAAGATATAATCTTTATCTTTTAAACTTTTCTTAAAGTTTCATTTCCAGAACCATATTTCCGGAATCAAGAAAGTTTGTAGAACTAAGAGTTCTAGTGAATTTACCGTGTTTAACTTTGTTAAAAATTACCATATTTAAAAGTTACAAATGAATTTTTTAAAGTATAAAATTTACCCCTATATTGTATATTTAGTATATACATCATCATTTCGATCCTACACCATCAAATCTAGAGTTAAAGAATGAAATTTTGGATGATGCACATAGTTTGAATTTCTCCATCCACCTAGGAAACACAAAGACGTATCGAGATCTCCAAGGGCATTATTGGTGGGATAACATGAATAAGGAGATTGATGAGTATACATCAAAGTGCATGGTATGTCATCAAGTAAGGCTAAGAGGCAGAATTATAAGGGGATGATGAAACCATTACCCATACCAATGTGGAAATGAGAGAACATTGCTATAGACTTTGTTACCAGACTTCTGAATACATCCAAAGGAAACAATGCTATCTGGGTTGTTGTGGACCATCTTACAAAGATTTCACACTTCATTTAAATTTGATAGGATTTTCTATTGGATCAACTAGAATAGATATAAATTAGAGAATTGGTAAGGCTGTATGGAGTACCACTATTTATTGTATCCGATCGAGATCCAAGATTCACCTCTAAGTTCTTGAAGAGTCTCCAACATGCTCTAAACACTAAAATGAACTTCAGTATGGATTTTAATCCTCAAATTTATGGCCAATCTAAGAAGACTATCTAAACACTTGAGGACATGTTGAGAGCATTCTCAATGTACTTCAACGGATGATGGGATCAACATCTTCCCCTGGTTGAGTTCTATTACAATAACAGTTTCCACTCAAGAATCCAAATAGATCCTTATGAAGCCCTTTACAGGAAGAGGTGTAGAACACTGATATGTTGGGATGAAGTTGGGGAGTGAAAAATCTTAGGTCCGGAAATGGTAGAAGAAATGGTGGAGAAGGTTAAGACCATCCAGCAACACATTAAAACTATTCAGAGTCGACAAAATAGATATGATGATAATCATCGATGAGACCTAGAGTTTGATGTTGAAGATAAGGTATTACTCCACATATCACCGTGGAAGAGAGTTATGATATTTTTGAAGGGAAAGCCTATTCCAAGGTACATATGCCCTTTTAAGATCTTTGATCGCATTGGAGCAGTGGCCTATCAACTTGCACTCCCACCAAACCTATCTCAAGTACATGATATATTCCATGTATCACTCTTGAGGAAGTACATACCTAACCCATCACATGTACTCAATCTATAGGTGGTACCATTGGATAATTACCTCTTCTATGAAAGGAATTCAGTGAAGATCTTATATCATAGGGAAAAATTTATACGAAATAAGACAATGCCCCTCGTCCAGGTTTTGTGGCAAAACCACAAGTTTGAAGAAGTAACGTGGGAATCAGAGGAAGTGATTAAGCAAGGTTACCCTCATATATTTTAGTGTGGGAAAAGAAAATTTCAAGGGTGATATTTATTAAGGTGGGAATATTGTAACGAACCAAACTTTTATTAATGAAAATTCCTCTAGATCTAATTAAATGTCTTATTATATAGAATAGTTGTATAAAACATATGCACTTCCTTGGTTTTATGTTTTTGGATTTTAAAATACCATTAAGAATTATTACCATTACTAATATAGATATTGAAAAATTATCACATGATTAGTATAAATATAGGGTTGTAACAAATCCAATTTACTCAGATAAAGGAAGCGATGGCCTCATCCAGTAGAATGTCTCCTTACGAAACCCATTTGTCAGAGCTCAAGAAGGAGGTAGCATCACTGGGATTTTCTCCGGACCTATCCCAAGACAAGATTCAACACATTAATCTTGAATTGAATTTCCTATGTTAGAAGTGGAAGTTAATAGAGATTACCACCCGAGCGATGTTATCTAAACTTCCCCAAGAGTCTATCACCATCGCACACCTTAACCTTAGGTCTTATGTGGGTGTTATAAGGGGTTTTGTAACAAGGAGTTAGTTAATTTTTTTTTGATCCTTTTTGTAAATAAAAGTATTATTTCATAAATTCCTCTATGATAATAGTTTTTCTTAAAAATATAATGATTTAGATAAATTGATTTTTTTTCAGGTAAAATGGTACTTTTTAGAAATATATAAATTATTTTATTAAACTGAGGTTTTATTAATATTGTTATTATAATAGTTTTATAAGAACAATCCTTTTAATTATAAGTGGTGATTATATTCCTTATTGTTTTTAATCTATAAATGATTAAGTATTCATTTTGATAAGAATTATATTTTCATATGATAAAACTGAAATTGTAATTTTAATTAAAGAATTTATTTTTAAGAATTAATGAATTTTTGGAATAAATAATATTTTAATAAAATATTATTATTATATAATTTTTATAAATTATCATATGATTTTTATAAATCCAAATGTAATTTTATTAAGGTTTGGAAACTATTTTTATCAAAACCCGTCAATTTTCAATAAATTACAGTTTTTATTTTAAAAGTAAAAATTCATATATTTAGAAAATTATTTAGATAAAATGAATATATTTTTTTGGAATCATGTTTTCAAAATTATTCAATGGTAAATTTTTCAAAATTTTCTAAGACAATAGAATTTTTGGGTAAAAATTAAATACCGTATAAATATATAATGTGTTTTATGACATCATAATGACCCAATAGTGATGTAATAAAATAATATAAAAGGGTTATTCAGGAAATATATGTTTTACCTTTAAAATAATGTGATTTTAGATTTGTTTGATTAATTTTATGATGCCTTAGAGGACCCTCCAAGACTTATAAAATATTTTAACATTTTAAAATGATTTCCTTGAGAGTGTGACTCACCTCCGCATAAGAAAGACTAATATTTTTATAAGTTCGGCCATTAGTCTTATAAAATAATTTTTTCTAATACTATTTGGAAAAAACCAATGGAAAAAACCATGGTTTGGTTTGTGGTTCTGAATATTTAATTATATATATTCCAAAACCTAAGTTTGTGAAATATTATAGAATTCCCCGCTCTTTTCCTATATAAACCCACCCAATATCCCACTTCTCTTCACTAAAACCCCTTGGAACACATCCCTACTCTGAAATCCTCTCTCTATAATTCTCCCAAGTCACCCCAAGTTCTCAAGAAGCCCCTACTAAAGCTCTTGAATCTACACACTCAAGTAAGGGATCCTCACTTTCCTTATTTATGTCCAAGTTTCCTTACAATATTATGCCCTTTTATTTTCAATTAAAAATGTTGGAGTATGATTTAACACCTCCAAATATAATTCCCTCCTTATGTTTGAATGATTAGATACCCCTTTCTCTCTCATTAATTCCTCCTATGTACACCCATTACCATGCTGAAATTTCGTAAGAGATTTCTCTTTCCCCATTTACTTTCAAGAAATTATTTTATATTATGCCTCTAAATTCCATTACATATGTTGGGATGTTATGTTCCATAACCCCCCTTACTTTCCATTTCATGTTTAAATGATGAGATTCCCCTTTCTCTCTCATAAACCCATTTTACGATTTTTATTTGACGTTGTTATGCTGCCGAAGTTACACTAAAATTTTCCATGCCAAAATCATTGTGTAAGTGAATACCATACCCATTTATCTATCAAGGGTATTAGCCTTTATGCACATGTACTTGTTGATTTAGGACTTAAATTTATGTATTCCACATCTATTATTCATGGAATAAATTATGATGTTTAATGAATCCATGTTGTAAGATCTATGTGGCACACTTATGAATGAAATGAAATGATTAAGAAGGGTGTGCCCTGATAACGCTCTATTGCATTGGGTAAAGAATA
This sequence comes from Viscum album, assembly GCA_963277665.1. Classification (NCBI taxonomy): domain Eukaryota; kingdom Viridiplantae; phylum Streptophyta; class Magnoliopsida; order Santalales; family Viscaceae; genus Viscum; species Viscum album. Next base: position 1,103,743,293 of record OY728157.1, read on the forward strand.
GTATCATGATACGTCATGTGAAATAAGTGTAAACTCGTGATAATTCATGTTAAATGATGGTTTACTCATACTAATTCAAGTGCAATAATGTTTTACTCATGTTCCAAGTATAATGAGCCTTGGATCATGCTAATATCATGTTAAATGTGGTTTCCACTTTTCCATATTATGATAATCATGCTATATCGTGCCTTTATGTTCATGTTTCTCTTATGCTCCATTGATATTCCTATTGAATAACATGTATTTTATTATTAATGTTATTCCTTGTTTACTCCCTTACTGGGATTTATAGCTCACCCTTTTCTTATGTATGTCCTCAGGTTATCCTATGCAATGCTAAGTACGAAGGAATATTGTGGTCATGTAAAAGAAGTTTTCAATAAAGATGTTGTATTTTATGTCTTATGTTTTCATGTAATGTTCCTAATTTCCCAAAACACTATACATATCGATCCTCAGAGTGGTCTTAAGTGCATGTTTATGTAATAAATCATTTTTAAGTGTGTAATAAAGAGAATGGTTGTTATAATACTTTTGGGTCAAAGTCATTTAAGATGAATTTGAAGGACTGTGAAGAATATTGGAGAGGAAAATTGGTGCATATGGAACTGGTGTTCATTGAGTGGTATTCAACACTATATTTAATATTTTTTATTAATAGTTACTAGATACAGTTCCAATGGTTACTTTATAGAATTTATAAAGACCCCATTTATCAATTATTAAATAAATTTTAGCTCAATATATAATATATTTCAAACAACCTTATTGATAGAACACAACAATATCCTTACTTTTGATGGTCTACCAAAATTTACAATTTATCTTTTCCCTACAATCACTAACACTTTAAGAATAGTAAATTAAAATTTTGGGGTAAATCGCATGAGGAATAGGGAAGCCTAATTAAGATCTCTAATCTGATTATTATGACTCCATAATATTTTCAATTAATTATTCAATTAAACTGAACTAATTAAATTAAAAAACATAAACCAAGCTTAACTAAACTTAATCTAATCAAAATGGATGAAGAAAGGGGAACTAATTTCAAAGGACAGTTTTCTTAATTTAGAACAATTCAAATTCACTCATGAATTAATCAAAAAAAATTCACGAGGCTTCTTAAATTAAATAGTTTTTCTTGGTTAGAATCAACTAATTCTACCTAGGTTTGTCGATCCTTTTGTCCAAGGCATTATAACCAACCTAGGTGCATGAAAAATCAAGAAAATAAAGAATGGGAAGGGGGAGAAAGAAATGTTGTCATGGAATGCTCGGCCTTGAAGAAGATGTGAATATGAGGTGCAACATACCTTATATTTGGAGAGGGTTCAACGACAACGATAAGGTTTGACGGCAGTGGAGGAAGCTATTGGTAATGGTGACAGCAGCAACAGTGGTGGCAATATGGTTCAATGAAGGAAATGGTAGAGTTCAATGGCAGTGGCGGTAGGGTTCAGCGACAGTAGTGGTAGGGTTCGGCAGAAGTAGTATTCAAGTTCCGTGAAATATTTAATATGTGAGAGAAGGAGACTTTATTAAGGTTATTTTTATAACATCAGAGAAAAATTTTATCAACGCTAAAAAAGTATTGATAAAATGTGTATTTATCAGTGCTAAGATTATAGTGCTGATAAATAATAGTATTATCATCGCTTTTTTAGTGCTGATAAAGGGATATCTTTATCAGCGCTAAAAAAACTCATAAAGATCTAATGTTAATAATTTATTTATATTATTATATATATTTATAAAATTATAATATATATATATATATATATATTTATAATTATAACTATAAATATATATATATATATAATGTATTTATAAATATTTGTATATATTTATACAATTATATATATTTATAAAATTATAATATAATAGATATATTTATAATAATTTTATAATTAAAAATAAATAAATATTTATTTATAGTTATAATTATAAATGAATATATATTTAAAAGTTGGGGTCGAAGACTCTTTTTATTATGAAATCAAATACCTCTTTCAATCTAGGTAGAGGGGGTCCCATTATATAGCCGGTACGCCCAAGACCAAGTGGCCCATGAACATGGTCTGAAGACCCAGTGCAGCGTCATGCCTGCATCATCCTACCTTTGTCACCAGGTCTGCATCATCGCCCACATCATAATCCCCAAGGGGATTTCTAGGATTCGAACCCTAGTCTTTTAAATGTAGGATTACAATGTTTACCACTCAGGAGCCACCAAAACTACAAATAAATATATATTTATTTATAATTATAACTATAAACAAATAAATATTTATTTATAATTATAAATATTTGTATATATTTATAAATATATTCATATAATTATATATATTTACTCAAAAAGGTCTGAGTACGAGTTGACAAGCCAATCCACACCCACCAAATTTATTAAAAAAAAGTAAAGTAAAACAAAGAAAGTAAGTGAGACACAATATCATTAGAAATTCCCATAAAAAGGGAAAACAATGGATCAACTATTTTCATTCCCTCTAGATCCCAAATTCATGGGATACCAACCTCTGTCCTTTGGATGTCTCCCTCTCCGCCATGACTTGGCCTATTGGGGAAACACAGGCTCATCACTTGATGAATAATCTAAAGAATCCTATGGAATGATGTTTCTCATGTATTTCTATGAAATATCCTGAAAGTAAAATCTCATATTATTCCAACATCCATATTCAATGTTCTTTGATAACAATTTTTGGACTATCAAATAATCCCTATATCTAAAAAAATATGGTTCCATTTTGTCGAAGGTAACTTCAAGCTGTAGACTGAACCATTTTTTCACTTTATCTGTAAGGCCCTAAGGGAACCACTCACCCTCATAATCTACTAGAGGAGCCTTGGCATTTTTCATCCTTTCAACTTCACATTCCATGAGTGATGCCTTTCCAAAAGCATCATAAGTAGATTTCATGAGCTCAGAAAATTGAGATGGATAAGACCAATCCATCTTTTCATTCGAGATTGTCTGCCTACTGACCCTTCTCCAACATATAACATACTTTCTACAAACCTTGGCATTAGAAGATTTTACCTTGACAATTGATGGAGGCTACAATAGTAACAAATCTTATTGATCATCAACAACATGATTGTCCATACAATCAAGGGGATGAAGAATACCTTACAGAGAAAGTTGTTCACTACTACCTCCAGCCTTCCTGCCTACCTCCACATGGGAAGATTGTTTACTATCATCCACACTAGCAACAACATTAGGGACATCCACCACCACACATATCTTAACATTCCCCTCAATAGAAGGTCAATCTGCTACGTTCTCAGATGTATTGGAAGACCTAGGTTTTCTAGGAATGACCAATTGATAGCCCTCGTCATCCAAAACTTTATTTCCTTTATCCAGACATTGGTCCACCTCCTTACCTACCATCTGTCCCAAAGGTAGCAGAGACTGAGCCGAAGGCACTTTCTCCTCCCTTGTGACACCTTTACCTCTGGCCAAGACACAAGAACCTCCATAATCCTACCCCATCTCCAAAATAAGAGTGTTTCAAGTTGGAGAATTCCTATGACCGCCCAAAGTAGCACCAAAAACCACATATAGCATCCCACTATTATTATTAGCTGAAACCACCTCCTACTCCTTGCACATTTATTATATAGGAGGACCTTCATAATTTTGATTATCTTCCATACCTGATAGAGATATATGACCCCCACCCTTATTTTTCATAGGAATATACAATTCAACAAAATTTTAAATAGGATAATTATATTTAACATGATTTTTGGAGCCCGACTCAACCACATCAGCAAAGGAAACTGCACCATTATATAAAGTAAGATCACCACTACTACTTCCATGCCTATGAAACTTTCCACCACCATCCTTCTTAACAATTTTCCCTATGGAATTATTGGAATCAATGGGGATCTTATATTTACAATCCTTAGTCTGATGTCCATGTTTTATTCAAGTGGTGAACCTCAAACCCCTTCGATAATTACCTATAACAGGGCCAATTGACATGCATTTGTAGAAAAAATTCGGAATAGATTCATACTCAATGCCCAATTCAAATTTAAACACTCCATCATTCAAATAAATTGTCTCAAGAAATTTTTAACTAAGGTCAAGTTCAACCAAAATTCTAGCATAATGACCATATCTAGCCAACTCAGTTTCTTTTCCAAACTTGATTGGGGATCCCATAACCAAGGCAATATCCCATAGAATGCATGGATGCCAGAAAAAATAGTTCAACCCTTTGATTCTAATTGAGGATTGATCCATGGTGTTCTTAACACGAGATAGGTCAAACTAGGGGTTCCAGTCCTGAAAGCGTAGGACCTCTAGTTTGAGACTCACAAAATTGTAGCTCCAAGCATGAAATTTATGCTCTTGCAAAGATAAGGTGATATGGAAAAATCCCATACCTAATTAAATGATATTCTAACCATAAAAACCACAAATTTTCAGAAACTAATTTCTCAGGTCATCAATTATCCATAGATCATTCCTTACGAAGGGGGTGATCCATGCAATGATTGACTTCTTTCATTCCTCAATCTGATCTTTAAAAAAATGGTTTTTCTTCACATAATTCAATCATACTATTTCTAGAAATCCAATTGTGCTTAGGCACCAAATCATGGTGAGGACTGAGGAAGAATCTGACATTCTCACTAGGCCATGAAGTACTCTAATTAGGAAACTTCATAAATTCCCAATTTTCAGATGAGACGGTCCCAACCTGATGAAATACATCATCCACCTTCATCAAATATCATAGCACAAGTTCGATGGTTGCAGGATCCACAATAGACCGCAAAGCATCATCACCTTCTGATATTAAAACAGGCACCAAAGAGACGGGCTCAACTTAAAATCCAAAGTCCACCTTTGTCGCTTCCCATAACATAGGGACAATCGCAATATCCATAGTAGACAACAAAACATGTCATCTTTAGATCTCTGATCAAGAGACAAAGATATGGGCCCATCTTGAACCAGATCCGTTGGTTCCAATGATCAAGGGACATGTACCTTCTTCAAAATCTGATCTGCATCAGAATGAGGCAGAAAAGCATCACCTAAGCCAGGATCTACATCTACTCTCTTCGAGGGAATTAGGGAAGAATCCGCTGGAATGAATCCTGCATCAGAGGTTGAATTCATCATGGGAGAATACCCTAACTGCCATTGGTGTAGAAATAGAATGTCCTAATTCCAAGCTATAATATCCTGATTTTTAAAAAGACAATAAAAACCCTATTTTTGTTAAATTTTAAGTGTATTATGTAAATAAATGATTTATTAGTGAAAATAAATGAATAAATTTTTTAAAGGATTATTTAAGTGTAAAATCCCAGTTAAAACTTTGGAATATTCAATCAAATATTTTTAGAGTCGTATGCTAAGTTGGTACAAAATTATGAGGCCTGTAAAACCATAGTAAAGTTGGAATAAAAATATTAAATATATTATATTATGCGCACAAAATTTATTCAAAATAATTAAATAACACCAAAACAATGTGTCGTATAAGAAATATGATATCACTGTTAGGTCTGAGACGCAGTGTTTACCCTAGGAGAGGTATGGAATTTTTAAGCATCAAACATTTGAACTCCTCGCTCATGATAATAATTTATTTAATAATTTTTATTATATTATTTTTTAAAATAATTTAATAAATCCAAAACAGTGTGTCGTATGAGAAATTAGATACCACCATTAGGTCTGCGATATAGTGTTTACCCTAAGTGGGGTATAACATTTGTAAGTGTCAGATGTTTGGACGGATCACTCATGATAAAAACAATTTTTTTTAATAAATTATTTATTCCATTTTTAATTAATAAATAATTAATATCTCCCAAATAGCGCATCGTATGGGAAATATGAGACCAATATTGGATCTAGAACAGAGGGATTACCCTAGGTGTGGTATAACATTCATACGCAACGGGCGTTTTGGATTTCCATACGTTCAATTAATTTATTTAATAATTTAATTATAAAATTAATTAATTAATAAACCAAATTACTATTCATCATCTCCCCAAAACGTGGAATCCTCCATTGATGTTGAAGGAAGGATTCAAACCATCAATTATTCACTTATTTTGGGGATTAAACATAAATTAATTTAGTGTTATTAAATTGGGATAAAAACTGAGGTGTTGGTTTTTCAATTACTCGAACCATCAAGTTTCTACCGTGGAGTGGTCCTAAACCTCTGCGCACAATCAATAAGGTATCCATGATCTTGATTGGTATTCTTTATGAATCCATGAGTAGAAAAGTCTCTCCTCCTCCTTGTGTGCAACGCCCTAGTTTCTTATTTTTATTTATTTATTTATTTTTCTCTTTCTCTCTTTTCGCAATTCACGATTTAAGGAAAAAAACAAAACAAATTGTTACAAATAAAAATTATGATTAAAAAATTAGCATACAATAATTTTAATTTCATTATCAAATGATAATCTTAAAATAATTTATCAAATGATGTTTATCAAAAATTATCAAAGGAGATTCTTTAAAAATTATTATCTTGGATAATTTTATAAAATTTATCAAAAGATAAATATCATAATTATAAAAGGATAATTTCATTGAATTATCAATGATAATTCCACCAGATTATCAAATGATAATTTTAAATAAAATATTCAAAGGATAAATTATTTAATATGATAGAAAATATTTGACTTGATTTTTCAAAGAATTATTACATGATAATATCAAAGATAATTTATAGAAATTATTGAAGGAAAATTATAAACTAATAATATAAAATTATCCCATGAAAATTTATAAGAGATTATTATGAGATAATTATCCATGTATAATCAATTATCAAAAATAATTATCAAATATAAAATGATAATTTGTATTAAATTATCAAAAGATAATTATAAAGGATAATTTTTAATAAAATTATCAATATATAATTATAAAGTATAATTTATAATAAATTATCGAAATATAATTATGAAGGCTACTTAAAATGGTGTGAACCATGTATGAATCCATGGTCCCAATAAATTTATTAATGAAAATAAAAAACATGAAAGAGGAGGGAGAGGAATATAATATGCAAAATAAACAATATGATCAACCACCAAAGAAAGACTTAAAAGTAGTCATATTATTTTAAGTTTCTACCTCACTTCCATTGTCTAAGTGTCTTCCATGTAAAATCCTTGTCACCCATGTTCAATGATTCATCATCCACATCATCCTTGTCATCCTTGTCAGTAGGCTCAGTGTCTTCAGTAAAAATCCAGAAAGTGGGATTATTCTTATCTTGTGCACCACCATCAATTTGTATAGATTGTATTCCAATGTAAGTATTTCCAAATTCATCTCGGAATGCATATTTTTTTTTAGAATTATTAAGAATTTCAAGAAGAGTGAGCGGATGTGATGCCTTCCCCTCCCGAGAGTCTCCAACCACAAGGACATAAACTACACCATCAATTCTAGCCTGTAGGGTTGGTGCATAGGGTGTTGGAGAAGCTACCTACATGGAGACAAGAAAGTAATCATCCCAAGACACCATTTCCTGGACCTGCTCTTGCTCATTGATATTCTGTTTAGAGGACCTCCTCAGAAGGACCAACTGGAAAACTTCAGCATACAATACTTTATCTTTCCCTTTCCTTTTAACCATATCAATATCTTCAAAGCCTAGTGTAGTATCCTTACATAGAGCCTCCTTGAAAAATAGTCTAGCCTACACAACTTTCACCTCCTAATTCCTCTAAGATGCACAACCCAAAGGGAGACAGGGATTTTTATCATGAGACGTAGAAACCTCCAGCCACATGGCTTGGGTCTCTGAAACATAAAATCCATAGTCAACATCTTTCCCATGAACTGAAACACCTTGAATAGGATTATCTACCTTCCTGTAGTCTTTTTCTAGGTTCCCTATTCACTACATTGATAGAAAAAGATGTTCCTTCGGCATGTCTTAATATAATGCCCAATATTATTGCAGTATAAACAATAACGAGGATGATTTACATAATCAACTCGCAAATGAATATCATCATGAGGATTGGATAGAGTTACATTATCAATGAGGGTGTCACTGAGATACACCTCCACTAGCATCTGCGTGAAGTGGCCAAACCTCACTTGCTCCATCTCCCTGTCCAGTCTAATTGGAACTCCTAGGGTAGTTGCAATGTCATGAAATATCTTTAGATGCCATAAATCCTCACTCATACCTGTGAAAATTAAATCTAGGTATTCAACACATTAAAATATAAGCTCCATTCATGAAGCCAAAGGGTACTAGGCTGTAGAAATAGTGAAACGAAACTCCAGGCATGATGCTTAAAATCATCAGACGAAAAAAGGTAGTGATAAAAACCACGGCCAATTGAAACACACTTCCAAGTGGAAAAACCAAAAATTCTCAAAACCCTAGTAAACAACTCTTCCAAATTCCATGGCTTGTCACCCTTTCAAAGAACAATCCATTCAATAAATGATTTCTTATGCATAGAGATCCTTTCTGAGAATGCATCAACATTCACTTCCACAAGAGTTAGTGACCCCATCTTGACAATATGACCAGTGGATGAATCCCTAAATGATGAAAGTGAATATATGTCACCACCCATAGATGATACCTAATAAACTCTAATATTCCCATCGATTTTAACATCACATGGCCTTAGATCCTCATTGGAGTGCACATATCAGTTACTGCCAACAAACCTTCAAGATTTCTAGGAGCATCGTAGCCGCATCTCATCCTCACTCAAATCATAAAAATTTCTTGTAATATTTTTTTAAATAAAATAATTGGTATTGATTCTAGGAACCCTTGACAAATATCGATCATTGATGTGTCGACGAATGTGATGTTTAGGCCATGATGAGGTGTATCGAACCACATGGGATAGTTTATCCTTGTCACTGATGATGACGATTTTGAGGTAGGAATTTCCTTACCTCATGGGCTCTCATTTAAACATGTTACCATATTTGATTTATGCATATAAATATTTGATGACCATTCTAGATTATGATCACATGTGGGTGTCTGTGTAGCCCATAGTATAGTATGTTTTCTTTCCATGATATTTATGTGATAGCTTGATTCCATGATGATGTTTGATTCACATGTTGATGTATATGATGATGATATGTTTCTCATGATGTGTGCTATGGTTTTTATCAAACTATGACTTTTCATGTTTTCATTTGTATGATTGGTATGTGTATACTTTACAGGTGGTCATTGTGGTAGGATTACTCCTTGTGGGGTGCGTGCATGATGTGCAGCGAAGACGAAGATGCAACATGATAACCTAGTAACCTGACATCTACTTGATGCCTTGTGGATTCTAAGTAGATGACCAACACTTCATGTCTTGTGGATTTCTATTGTTACCTGATGCCTTGTGGATTTCGGGTAGGTTACAGATACTCGATGCCTTATGGATTCTGAGTATTACTTGATGCCTTGTGGATTCCGGGTAGGTTGTTTTCACTCGATGCCTTGTAGATTATGAGTGACTCACCAATAACCTTGTGGATGGTTCAGGATACTTATCAACATACAATAAATTTTATAGCATGGAGTCGAAGTAGGTATGATTGGGGTTTTGTGGTGGCTGGGTTAGCGCATGGCCACTCGATTTTGTATTGTTTGTTACTATTGTTTTTAAAAATTTATTATAATTATGGAATACACTTGTATACTTGAGAACATAAGGTTAAGGATGCATTGGTGGTGTCCTACTGAGTCTTGTGCTCAAACCCTACTCAAGAATTTTGATGCGCTTGTAAATTTCACGAGGGATCTGGTAAAGGGAAAGGTCCCTGTGATAGAATATTAAGCTGAGGAGTGTGGAGCTGGCGATGGGATAGGAATGAAATCAGTGGGACCTATAGTTATCATTTGTTATTTATCAACTTTATTTACACTAGTTATTATTTCCAATTTGGTAGATACTTTATTTGTATGAAATGTACGTCATCTTTACATTTTCACATGTTTACTATGATTATTTATTATATTGGTTATTATTGATTATCGATCCTATGACATGATACTAAGGGTATAGTCTCCCCACTGACAGACTCATACCCTCTCTACTAATAAGCATCCTCTTGCATACGGGGAGATACGCATGAGGTCACGTATCATTCCATCTCTAACCCGGTGGTTTGGGTCGGGATGTTACAAAATGGTATCAAATCTCAAGCCTAACTAACTTGTTCTTCTCTAACTTTGGCTTGGGATAGGTTAGACAGGAGATATAATGGTTGGGATTTGGCTATGGGAACTATGTTAGTATCTGGCTAGGACTGTGTAGTGGACCTCCAAGTTACCATAAATGGAAAATTATGTTTAATTTTTATCATTGATTAAATTTATCTTGAGTGACTCACATGATGTTATATGTGATTTATGATATTTCACATATGTTCATGCATCATGACTAGGTACATAGGTTCACATGCTATATATATACCAGTTGTTATAATGCATAGTATTTCATTAATTAAATTCCTTGATTTGTTCTATCTTTTCAGGATAGTTTGTTCTATGTGATATATCCATGTTTCCATGATGTGTGATATATCTTTATTGGAATTAATTAGTTGAACAAATCTTGCAGTTGTTTTAGTATATATATATATATAATGACTGTGACTAACATGCATGGATGAAAACAAGGGTTATTTAAAGGAGGGGTATACCTTGGGTTAAGGTTAGACTCCTAGGAGAACCTTGTTTGATCCCATAGACTAGTTTAGTGGAACATTCTGTGATCCCATAGATTTATTAGAGTTTATCCTAATGACTTTTTTTCTTTTCTTAAGTGTGTTTCTTCACCTTACAGAAGATGCCTACTCAACATATTCCTATGGAACTACTTGGGAAGAAGGCCTAAATACTTTTGTAAGGAATGAGGTTTCATCATTTCTATTGTATGTGTAATAAAATGTAGTTGAGGTTTCTCTCACACCTACTACATGTTTTAGGTAGCAAGTCAGCTTCAACTAAGAAGTCTCTCTCTTAGTTTATGTCTTAGGAATAGGATTTCAAAATTATGGTCAAATATGACCTTACTTTCCAAGGAAATAGAGGACCTTAATATGTTTAGTAATGGGTTGAAATTGCTATAGATATTTGACCTAGTAAAAACTATGAAGGATTTTTGGGTTAAGTTAAAAGGAGTTTGTGTCGGGTGCTCAACCATTTCGATACCCAATATTGTATGACATTAACCAAGCTAAAGAAGATCAAGGTTCTATTGGATAACTTAGAGAGGAAGGGTTTCAAAAAACTGACTACTTCACCATGGGGTTCACCTATGTTTTTTTAAGAAGGTGGATAGTAGTCTTCAACTATGAATTTATTTTTGGTAGCTAAACCAGGTTATGGCCAGGAACCGATATCCATTTCCCCCGATCGATGATATTTTCAATCAGATATGGGGAGCTTAGTAGTTCTCCAAGATTGATCTTCAATTGGTCTATCACCAGCTGCGAGTTAGAAAGGAGGATATTTTGAAGACAGTGTTTCAGAGAAGGTATGAACTGTACAAGTACTTGGTGATGTCGTTTGGGTTGACGAATGCACTAGTAGTGTTCATGGACCTCATGAACAATATATTTCATCCATATTTAGACTCTTTTTTCATAGTTTTCTTCAATGATATCCTCATCCACTCACCAAAAACAGAGTAACATACTAAGCACCTAGAGATAGTCCTGAGTATGATTTGATAACACAAGCTTTACACTAAGTTATTGAAATGTGACTTATGGATTAAAGAGGTAAAGTTCTTAAGATATGTGGTGTCTAAGACTAGTATATCAGTAAACCTAGAGAATGTAGAGGTATTCATGTCTTGGACACATCCCCGAATTTTTTTTAAGATTAATAGATTTTTGGGATTGGGAGGATATTATCGGAGGTTTATCCAGGACTTCTCCTGACTATCAGCACCCATGAAAACACTGAAAAAGAAAGGAGTCAAGTTAAAGTGGTCAGAAAAATGTGAAAGCGGATTTACTTCAGTTAAAGAAAAGGTTGATAACGGCTCCATTATTAACACTTCCTAAGACTAGGATTGGTTATGTAGTGTGTTGTGATGCATCAAGAGTTGGTCTAGGAGTGGTGTTGATGTAAAAAAGAGTAGGTAGTTCCATATGGGTCTTGTTGGCTATGACCCCATGAGAATAACTACCCTACACATGACTTGGAATTGACTATGGTGGTTTACGCTATGAATTTTTGGAGACACTGTCCCTTTGGTGAGAGATTTATTATTTACATGGACCACAAGATCCTTCTCTATATCTTCTCATGGAGGGACCTGAATCTAAGGCAGAAGCTCTAGGTTGAGTATTTGTAGATGTTCAACTTTGAGATGGATTATGCACCTAGGAAGGGAAATTTCATAGTATATTACCTTATAAGTAAGACTCTGGATGATCAGGAACTTGGTGAGAGGTCCTCAGGGGAGCAGTGTCATTTGATGAGTTTAGTGGATGATTGGAGGATGGATGCCTTAGAGGACCCTAGTTCTGTGAATTTTTCTCCCTTGATAGTCACATCCTCACTTGTGGACTGGGTAAAGGCTGGACAAAAAAATGGACTCAGAGTGTTTATTAATGAGGGAACAACTTGTTGGTGATGACTCAACGCTCGGATGGTTGATGGACAATGATGACGTGATCATGGAACATGGGAGTATTGTAGTCCCTACTTCCATTTGAGAGGATATGATGTGGTATTACCATACTTCTAGATGGGAAGTACATCCTAGCGAGAACAATATGTATCATGAATTATGGTGATAGTTATGGTGGCAAAGATGAAGATATATTTTTCTAGTTTTGTCTCTCGATACCTCACCTGTCAGAGGATGAAGGCTGGGCACTATAATCCTAGTGGATTGTTCCAGCCACCCCCAATACCTATATGAAAGTGGGAGTAAGTCATGATAGACTTTGTGATGGGGTTACCCAGGACCCCGAGGAGTAATGAAGGAGTTTGGGTGATTTTCAATCGGTTAACAAAGTCTACTTACTTCTTACCAATCAGAGACTCACTTAGTGGAGGAGCTAGGAAGGATTTATGTCGAAGAGACTATGTGCCAGCATGGAGTCCCTATGATCATTTTTTCAGATAGATATGCACGTTTTACATCTCACTTTTGTAAGAGCTTTCAAAAATCCCGAGTGACTCAGCTGAGATTGGGCACGACGTACCATCCTCAAACTGATAGACAATACGAGCAGTCAATATACATATTGGAGGATATGATCTGAGATTGTGTGGTAGACCATGGAAGATAAGGGAATGATCGACTATCCTTGATTGAGTTTGCATACAACAATAGTTATCAGGTTTAAATTTAGATGGAACCTTATGAGGCTCTTTATGGGAGGTTGTGTCGTTCACCGTTCTATTGACATGTGGAGTGTGAGGTAGCAGTTTTTGGCCTCAGTATGGTTCAGGAGACCTTCGAGAGAGTGAAACCGATATAGAAGATATTGATTACCACTTAGATTAGACATAGACTGTATGATGACCGTAGGAGGAGACCCTAGGATTTTACTGTGTGAGATCTGGTTTTCTTGAGAGTAACTCCTTGGTTGAGGCACAAATGTCTGAGGGAGCAGGGAAAGCTAGAACCATGTTTTGTTGGACCCTTTGAGATCACTGATCAGATAGAGCCAATGGAATATTATCTGGACCTCCCTTCTCTCAATTGAGGTATGCACAACACGTTCCATGTGTCATAGCTTCGGAGGTACATACCCAACCCTATGCACGTTATTGATTTTGAGGACATTGATTTAGAGAGGACATATATTATGAGGAGCGTCTGGTGTAGATCATTGATCGAAGTGAGAAGGCATTACGAGGGAAGGTGATACCACTGGTTTGGATTCGGTGGTAGTATAGATGGATCTAGAAAGAGACATGGAAGCGTGAGTATAATGTTTGAGCTCAGTGGCCTAAGTTTTTTGAGAAATACCACTAGAGAAAATTCTTTAGAATGAGAATTCGATAAAGGGGGATAATTGTAATATCCTAATTTTTAAAAAGATAATAAAAACCCGATTTTTGATAAATTATAAGTGTATTATGTGAAGAAAAATATTTATTAGTGAAAATAATTGAATAAAATTCTAAAAGGATTGTGTAAGGGTAAAATATCAGTTAACACTTTGGAATATTCAATCGAATATTTTTAGATTCAAATGCTAAGTTGGTGAAAAAATTTGAGTCTTGTAAAGCCTCGACGAAGACGAAAGAAAAATATTAAACATATTATATTATACGCACACAATTTATTCAAAATAATTAAATAAATTAAAAATGGTGCATCGTATGAGAAATATGATACCACCATTAGGTCCAGAGTGTGGTGTTTGCCCAATGTGAGATATAACATTTTTATGTGTCATACGTTTGAACCCTCACTCGCGATAATGATTTATTTAATATTTTTTATTATATTATTTTTAAAAATAATTTAATAAATCCAAAACGGTGCATCATATGAGGAATATGAGACCACTGTTAGGTCTGGTACATAGTGTATACCCTAGGCAGGGTATAAAATTTGTAAGCGTTAGACGTTTAGATGGCTCACTCGTGATAAAAATATTTTTTATTTTAAAGTAATTATTTATTGTATTTTTTAATTAATAAAAAATTAATATCTCCTAAAAAATAAATCGTATGAGAAATATGAGACCACAGTTGGATTTAGAATAGGGTTATTACCCTAGAAGATGTATAACATTCATATTCAATGAGCGTTTGGGCTTTCTACTAGTTAGATTAATTTATTTAATTATTTAATTATTAAATTAATTAATAAATAAATCAAATTACTATTCATCGGCTCCTAAAAAATGTGGAATACTCAATTAAAAGGAAGGTTTTAAACCATCAATTCTTTACCCATTTTGATAGTTTTAAATTATAAACATATTAATGGAGTGATTTAAAACACTCTATTGGGGATTAAACACAAATTAATTTGGTGTTCTTAAATTGGGATAAAAATTAGGTGTTGGTTTTTCAATTAGTCGAACCATCAATTTTATGTCTGTTGGGATATTTTTTTATTTTAAAATTTTAATATGATAGAGAGAGAAAGGGATAAAATATTTTGATATGAAAAAAAGAGATATGTGGGATTATATATGAAAAAAGAGATATGTGTGATTAGATATGAAAAAAAAAGATTTGTTTCTTATATTTAAGAGGGGTGGTGCACGCCTATATATATAATAGGACATGATAAAGAATTAGAAAGGAGAATCATGTGTAGCTAGCTGCCTAGAGATAATTGGGAAGAGGCTACTACTTGCGGTAGCTCGTGCGAAAATATGACGAAGACAATGAAGTGTGACGATGGTGAGAGAATTGTCAAGGACAACGTGCAAAGAGATTCATGATGGTGCCATGTATCAAAAGTAATTTTGGTTGTATAGATCAAGAGGCATGTCCCGGTTATGGTGATCAGAGGTACATTAAAATGGAATGTTCATGGTGTAGGTTTCGGGTGAAGTAGAAGCGCGTTGGAGGGTGTACCCAACTTTAATTTTAGCTTTAACAATTATCAATCCAAGATCTGTCACGATAATAAAATTCCGGATATTCAGAATAGAATGAAGAATCAAAAAGAAATAGGGGAGTCCCGGAACCATAGATCGGATCATCATATGTTGGTTATAATTAATTTAATTAATTGACAAGAATTACCTTGATGGAATTATTTCTTCCTTGATGTTTTCGATCATGATCCGATGTGATCCGTCATTGCATCGTAGAATCCAAGTGTAGGATTCCTCTAGCGGTGATCCACATGTGCTCCACGTATCTCTGGACGTCACCAAAGGGATCTCAGGGTGCTAGTAGGAAGATCCTTCTCTTGTGATGTCTACCTTTGATCGCCTTGATCCGATGGAGGTGGATCCCTCTCTCGTAGCTTGAGAGCGTTCTTGGTGGAAAATGAATTCTCTCTTGGCTTGAGATCTTTTCCAAATTTGTTGTGAACAACCCCAAAAAAATTTCTAGGCTGATGAGAATTATATAATTGGGATTTTAATTACATAGAATAATAAAATGAATTAATTACCTAAAATCATTAATTCATTTCATTTAATTCTTAGTAATACCCCATGTCTAATAATAACAGTTGATTGTTATTATTATCTGACATGTGCCCAAAGAATTACACCTAATATTATTTAATTAAATAAATAATATTATTTCTCATAAATTCCCAGAAAAAATACATGGCGTGTATATTTAATATACATGGCGTGTACTTTTGTTTTTCCATTTTTCTTTATTTCCTCCACCACATTTATTAGACCTTGAATAGTGGCTATTTATTTCTCAAATAAATATCACTGCATTACTCGCTAATAAATATATTATTTCACCTACAATATATTCTCTTGAATAACTAGTGTCAAAATAAATGTGATTAGGCATCCTTAAATAATTATTAAACTGCAATCGGGAATAATATTTATTTAACTTGTTAAATTAATATTTCACTGAGATACTTGGACACACTTACTGTGTGACCCTCTAGGTCTCTTTCTCAGTGGCATTAAGCGAAGCCTTCCTAAAGTCCAAGGTTAGCGTCTAGAAACACTCCAAGGCATACATAGAGAAATAAGTTAACGCTGAAATGACGCATCCCCTCCTATGAACACTTATCGTGTAATACAATCCCTTTTTCTCGATATCTCAAATAAAGCGGGTTTCATGATAGTGCCCTCAAACCATGTGCCTGATTATTCTTTCTTTGACTTTCCAGAATTGAACTTTCCCATTCCTCACCATGGCCATGGATTTATATAGGCTATATCAATTCCATCAAAGGGCCTAAGATATCTACTTCTGTTATGGATCAGAAGAGAGAAATCCTTTCTCGCATTATCTATTAATGATGTATCACTCGTGACGCACCCAACGTATCCTACCTCACTGTGAACAGTATGTCGTCATAGTTTTCATCAATACATCTAAGTGTGAGAGTTGTAATACCCATTAATAATAATCTTAAAGTTTAAGGACCAATACATACGTTCATAGATAGGAACATCCAATGACACTATGAAATTTGGATTTCCTACTGGCTGGTCTCATTCTCATAATATCCTCCTGAATATTACCAAGGGCACACACCATGAGAAGGTGCCTCAAAGTTTTATGAGTCTCCACCCCTAATGGCCTGTATTATTTGTGTCCCTCAAATAACATCATCCGGCCATAGAACATATATTCAAGAATAGTGTTGTGGCACTTCCAGGTTCTCATCATAGTAGGGATCCGCTATGACCCTTTAATGCAACAGCTATCCTTAGGACATTATCACATGAATTGTCACGTAGAATAATAATCAATATGTGATAAGGTTTTTATTAATGAATAAAGTACAAAGTAGTTGGTTCTAGGCCACCAACTCTAATAGACTCCCACTTGGACTAGATCCAACTACTAACAACCTTTAACCTGCTAGCTCTCACATGATAGTCATGCTTCGGCTGAGATAGGCCTTTAGTCACGGGGTCTACCACATTCTCTTCTGTGGACACTCTACTCACTATAACTTCACCCATTTGATAGAAATCCCTCAATAGGTGAAACTTCCAGAGTATGTGCTTTGTCCGTTGATGTGACCTTGGTTATTTTCCAAGAGCCATCGCTGTAGTATTATCACAATACAACGTGATAGGATCTTTACTGCTAGGCACCACATCAAGTTACTGGACAAAGTTATGAATCCAGACAACTTTCTTGGCTACATCAGAAGCCATTATATACTCGAACTCTGCTATAGAATCGGCGACAACTAGCTACTTTGAACTCTTCTAGCTCATAGCTCCTCCATTTAGACAGAAAACATATCTAGATTGTGACTTCAGATCATTCTAATCTGTCTGAAAACCAGCATCAATATACCCTTTGATGACAAGATCCTCCTCTCCTCCATACACCAGGAACATATCCTTAGTTCTTCTCAGATACTTAAGGATAGTCTAAACAGCAGTCCAATCTTATTCTCTTGGATCTGCTTGATATCTGCCTACCATGCTCAGTGCATAGGCAACATCAAGCCTAGTACATAACATGGCATACATGATGGATCCTATATACAAAGCGTATGGGATCTTACTCATTCTATCTTTCTCTTGTTGTGTCTAAGGAAACATTTCCTTATAAAGATGTAGGCCATGTGACACTGGAACCAATCCCCTCTTGGATTGTTCCATACTAAATCTCTTTAGTATCTAGTCAATGTATGTACCCTAACTTAGTCCAAGCAGCCTCTTGGATCTATCACAAATGATCTTGATCCCTAGAATGTAGGCTAATTCACCTAAGTCCTTCATGGAGAAACACTTGTTCAAATAGTCCTTAACTGACTGTAAGACTAGTAAATCATTTACAATAAGCAATATGTCATCAACATATACCACTAGTGTAACGCCCCGACCCTAGTCACCCAGAGTCGGTGCATTATTTTAATACATTGGCATGATTACAAGGAATCAAGTCCTGAATGACTGATCAGTTTAGCAGTCTTGGAAAATAGATTACATACATGAACATTACATTACACATTAGAAAACAAAACACAACATAAATGATCCTTTGAGAACTCCATTAATCCCCAAGCTTAACCCTATTTATCAATCATAATACATTTCTTGGAATCTTGAGAAAATTAAAACATGGAAAGGGGTGAGCTCAGATGCTCAGTAAGGATAACAATATAGTGGAAACTTTCATAAATAAGCATAAAAATTTAAGGCAATGTATAAGACTAAAAAAAATCCTTTTAAACTTAAACTTAAGCATAATATGGCTAATATACAATAAAATAATACCATTTACTTATTCACATGGATATTCTACTAGTCGAATAATCACATGAAATTTCAATATCCACTTTCATAATGATGGAATGCATAATGACAGACTTTCATAACCACATAGTCAAGGCCTTGTGCCAAGACTAAAAATAAGATTTTGTCAAGGCCATGTGCCAAGACACTAGTTTGTCTCATGAGACCTACCGATGCATCGAGAAACTATAGCGGGCTCCACCCGTCACTTACTAAGTCCAATGCATTCCTCATATGAAAAAGTTTAAACATAACATAAACATTCGTATTAAAACTAGCATACGAAATGTCAATAATTTATCCATAAACCATGAATGGTGTAAAAAAACACATCTACAGTGAAACATATCACAAAACATTCGATACAATATGTAATATTTGTATCATAATAAATCAACTTCAAACAAGTTTAAAATCCATTAAAGGATTTTGACAAAGATGAAAATGATTTGTAAAACTCTTTGAGAGAAATATCAATTTTTCATGAAAACATTTAAAAGTCACACAATTTAGAAAGGAAGAAATTTAAATACATTTTTGAATCAAAGTGTCACATACCAATTCGAATTGAGGGAAGTTGAGAGGATATTTGGTCAGGGGTTGGCCGATCAAAATGGCTTTGAATATGTTAATTAGAGAGAAGGGGGAGTGCCCATTTATAAGAGGAGTGAGGGGCACCTTAGGAAAAGCTAGAAATATTATTTTATAATAAAATCACTTTCAGTTTCTAATGGATACAAAGTGTATTATTTAAAGTCTAAGGTAGGTATAGGTCGAAAACCACTCAAAAAATATGTTTTAGACAGGTTTGGGTCACTATATTAACCTTATCTTTTAGATTTAACTCTTAGTTAAATAGTTTAAAATTTACCATGTCTCTTTGTATTTTTATATTATATGGTTAATAAACTTACTATATACTTTCAAGAGAACTTCAAGTGGTTCATTAAAGATACAAATATAATTTTATAAGTCTTTTGGACAAACCTTAGATCTTTATAAATATAATATCAATTAATAATATAATATTTTTTTTAAAAACTCTTTTATGTCAATTTTGACACTATTTGGTATTTTGTTTTTTTTAAATTCATAACAGCATTATTACTTCGAAAAAAAATTCATTTAATAAACCCTAACATATCATAGTAACATATAAAATTATTTTAATTCATTAAAAGTCTCAAATTACATTTATTTGGGTATTTAAAATATCAATTATTTTAATATTTCCTTAATAAGGTAATTACTGCATCACCATTGTGTCATAAATAAATTAAATTATTTAATGTCTAAAAATTATAAATAAAATACCATTATGTAGGAAATATATTTATATTTCTAATAAATATTTATAATTGAATTTATCTTATGTGTAACCCTATATTAAAATGGTTTAGTTATTAAACATTGAATTTAACACTTTTAACTCTTCTTTGAATTAAATAATAATAAATGTCCTAATCTAATCCAAGTGGACCAAAGAGGTTCATATTTTATTAATAAGGTTGTTTTTGGTCTAATTATACTTATCCAATAGAATTAGTATATGCGTTAGGGTACTAATAATATCATTTTTACCCTTAATTACCCTATTTACTTTTAACCGTGGTAAATGAAAGTAAAAAAGTTACGATTCACCAAAAATTATTTTTATCTTATTGAACCAAATTTTACTCCTTGATATTAACTGTGTCTCTTGTATTTTCTAAATTCAACTCACAGAAGTGGTAAAATTAAGTTTTATGTAAATTTGCAAATACTCCTAGGATATTCTACTAGTTGAATAATCACATGCAATATCAATAGACACTTTCATAATGATGGAATGCATAATGCCAAACTTTCATAACCACATAGTCAAGGCCTTGTGCCAAGACTACAAATAAGATTTTGTCAAGGCCTTGGGCCAAGACACTAATTTGTCTCATGAGACCTACTGATTCATCAAGGAGCTATGCGGGCTCCACCCGTCACTTACTAAGTCTGATGAATTCCTCATATGAAAAAGTTTAAACATAACATAAACATTCGTATTAAAACTAGAATATGAAATGTAAATACTTTATCCATAAACCATGAATGGTGTAAAAAAACACATCCACAGTCAAACATATCCCAAAACCTTAAATACAATATGGAATATTTGTATCATAATAAATCAACTTCAAACAAGTTTAAAATCCATTAAAGGATTTTGACATAGATGAAAATGATTTGTAAAACTCTTTGAGAGAAATATCCCTTTTTCATGAAAACATTTAAAAGTCACAAAATTTAGAAAGGAATACATTTAAATACATTTTTTAATCAAAGTACCCCATACCACTTTGAAACTTTTGAAACTAATTAACATTTTAAAACAATCATGTCCATTTAAATAAATCCTTAAACCCATTTTGAAACATGGACATTAATGAGAATGGTTTATAAGAATAAATATTTAAAACATTTAAAATGATGTTTTGGTAAAAATTCCCTTAAAAAAATCCCTTTTAAACCTATTTTATAAAACATGGACATGTATAATAAATATGTCCCAGTAGATACTTACGTAAAAACAAACTCGGATAATAAAGAGATTATGAAATTCACCCTTACCGTGTACTTTTTATTGATTGAGGGTAGGTTAACCTCCTGTATAATAGTTAGATAATTTTTATTAAATTATACAAGAATCAAATACATAAATATGATATCATATATGATCTTCTAATATTGCTTTGTTAATAATACTTTAGTATTATAGTCTTTTTGGGTGTTCACTTACTCATTTTCTTTTATAGGTTTTGTTACATAAGCAGTGTTTGTTATGGATAGGTTGTATATTATTCATATCTAGAATGATATCAAGTTATTAAACATTATTTTTAATCATCAAATTAAATTTAGTCTGGAATGGATATGATGGGGAATGAATCTCATCACGTTCGTGGAGACGGTAATCTGTATATACGCACGAGCGACAATATCATTGTTTTGATATTAAAATCTTATATAATTTGATGATATATCATATATAAATAATAATTATCATGTTATATTTATTATTTACATAAATTATACATCATTATTATACCCATCCAAATAATAATGTATTGAATAACAACTACACCACAATGTGGAGACGGTAAGTCGTACGTACGCACGTATGGTGACATGTCATTCAAAGGATGGATAGAATAATGAATATGGTTGTAACATATTTATAATAAAATCACATTATATAGAAGATACTGGATTTATTATTTTATAATGGAAACAACAAAGAAAGAGGAAGTGGAAGAAGAAAGGAACTTGAAAGAGGTAATGAAATATTTATCTCCTCTTTGGGTTCTTGCTTTTGATTTGATCAAAAGGGCTCCTTAAGTTGAATTTCTGACTAAAGGAAGGCCTCTAGGATGAAGTGAGAGAAGTTTATAGGATAGTTGGGCATGGTTTGGCCAATCCAAATGGCTTTGAAGGTGTTAATTAGAGAGAAGGGGGAGTTCCCTTTTATAAGAGGAGTGAGGGGCACCTTAGGAAAAGCTAGAAATATTATTTTATAATAAAATCATTTTCAGTTTCTAATGGATCCAAAGTATATTATTTAAAGGATAAGGTGGGTATTGGTATAAAACCACTTAACCAATAGGTTTTAGATAGGTTTGGGTCACTATATTAACCTTATCTTTTAGATTTAACTTTTAGTTAAATAGTTTGACATTTACAATGTCTCTTTGTATTTTTATATTATATGGTTAATAAAATTACTATATACTTCCAAGAGAACTCCAAGTGGTGAATTAATGATAAACCTATAATTATATAATTATTTTGGCCGAACATTATATTTTTTTAAATATAATATCAATTAATAATATAATATTTGTTTTAAAAACACTTTTATGTCAATTTTGACACTATTTGGTATTTTGTTTTGGTTAAATTCATAACAGAATTATTACTTAGAAAAAATTAATTTAATAAACCATAACATGTCATAGTAACCTATAAAATTAGTGGAATTCATTAAAAGTCTCAAATTACATTTATTTGGGTATTTAAAATATCAATTATTTTAATATTTCCTTAATAAGGTAATTACTACATCACCATTGTGTCATAAATAAATTAAATTATTTAATGTATAAACATTATAAATAAAATACCATTATGTAGGAAATCTTTTTAGATTTATAATAAGTATTTATAATCTAATTTATCTTACGTGTAACCCTATATAAAAAATGGTTTAGTTATTAAACATTGAATTTAACACTTTTAACTCTTGTTTGAATTAAATAATAATAAATGTTCTAATCTAATCCAAGTGGACCAAAGAGGTTCATATTTTATTCCTAAGGTTGTTTTTGGTCGAATTATACTTAACCAATAGAATTAGGACATGTGTTATGGTAATAATAATATCATTTTTACCCTTAATTACCCTATTTACTTTTAACCGTGGTAAATAAAAGTAAAAAGTTACTATTCACCAAAAATTATTTTTATCTTATTGAACCACATTTTACTCCTTGATATTAACCATGTCTCTTGGATTTTTGAAATTCAACTCACAAAAGCTGTAAAATTAAGTTTTATGTAAATTTGCAAATACACCTAGGAGGTGGGTAAAAGACGGTAAAAAGTTCAATAAATTTTTTATGTATCTAAACTTATTATAAAATGAGTCCAATGAATTACATTGAAATTATATAGGTATTATGTATCTATTTTGACCTAAAATAAATTTAAATAAAATAAAAAATTATTCAAATAAAAAGTTGGTTTTAAATAATAACTCAGTGTTTTTCACTATTCATCAAAAATTGAAAGTTTTCAAAAAAATTCAAAAAATTCACCATAATCCAATTTTTATATTCCAAATTCAAAAATGAAGTCTATTTTACCAATTTCAAAACATAGAAGTTTTATTATTTAATTTAAAATTAATTCTCGTTGTCAAAACCAAAAGGCGTATTTTTAATAAATAATAACTATCAAAAGATTGACACTTGTTTATGTCTAATTTCAAAGTGAAATTACTTACAATGACCATAAGTGGATTAAATTGTAAAAATATAATCTAATTATACTTCCAAACCAATAAAATGTATAATTATACACTATAAATTATTTTTATTAAAAAAGTTGTTTTCAGTTAAAATATAGTATTTTTCACTATTCACCCAAATATGAAAGTTATCAGAAAAAGACCAAAAATTTATTAAAACTAAATTTTTATGTTCTGATTCTAAATAAGAAGTTTATCTTGTCAAATTTAATATATAAAAGTTTCAATTATTGGATTTAAAAAAATGTTCTACATTAGAAGGCGATAAAATTGCATTTTTTGAAAAATACTTCTTTTATCTAAAAAAATGAATTTGTTCTTACATTATGTCTAAAAAACTCATAATATTGATTCTAAAATTATAAGGATTGTATAAAGTTCAAAATTCAGTTAATACTATTCATAACCGCTTTTGAAAGGCTAGTTTGGTAAGTCGTGGTGCGCTTGAACTCAGTGTTGCATGTAGTGCAAGTTATTGAATTACTTTGAAGAAATAACATACTTTGAAATCTTGTGGTGTTACAAATAGGATAACAACTGTATTCCCATTAAAATTCTTATAAACACATGGCTCACATTCATTCTTAATGAAACCAAATTCCTTTATGGCTTCATCAAATCAAATGTTCCACGACCTGGATGCTTTCTTTAATCCATAAATAGATTTCTACAACTTGCAAACCCGTCTGGCTTCACTTGGTGTCACAAACCCTTCTGGTTGTGTCATATAGAAATTTTCCTGAAGGTTCCCGTTAAGGAATGTTGTTTTGACATCTATTTTCCAAATCTTGTAGTCATGGTAATCTGTTATGGCAAGTATGATTCTTATGGATTTAAAGATGGAAACTATAGAAAAGGTTTCATCATAGTCAATTAATTGACGAGATCTGAATCCTTTAGCCAATATCATTTATTTATAGGTGCTAACTTGACCTTCCATGTCCAGTTTTCTCTTGAATACCCATTTTCATTCAACAGGATTTACATCAACTCGCTCATCGACCAGAACCCAGACTTGGTTCTGATACATGGAATCCATCTCAGAATTCATAGCTTCTAGCCATCTTGCAGCTTCTGAGCTTTCTACTGCTTCCTTGTAGGATAGAGGTTCATCATTGTACAACAATAATGATTCACCATCCTCGGTGACTAGGAAACCAAATCTCTATGGTTCCTTTACCTCTCTTGAGCTCCTACGCAGTACTTGTATTTCTAGAACCTCTTCCACGGGGACCTGTGGAAATTTTTCCTGTACCAACTCCTATGTATCTTGAGCACCAACTTTTTCAAAGTCAATCTTTCTCCCACTATCCTTCTGAGGATGTGCTCCCTCTCAAGAAAGACGGCTTGTCTTATGACAGTCACTTTTTTGTCTGAAGGGTTATATAGGTAATTTCCTTTCATTTCCTTGGGATATCCTATAAAGATACACTTCGTGCCCCGGGGTGCTAGTTTGTTGCCTGAGAAGGCCTTAAAAAATTCCTCACATACTCATACACGTGTTTGTGAAAAAATGGGTTTCTTTCCATTCCATAACACAGAGGGAATTCCATTTTCCACCTTAGTTGGTACTCGGTTTAATGTGTATGTTGCAGTCTATAATGCATATCCCCAAAAGGATAATGGAAGATCTGCATGACTCGTCATCGACCTCACCATGTTCAACAAGGTGGAGTTCCTCTTTTCACTAACACCATTCCACTGTGGTGTATAAGGAGGAGTGAGCTGAGATAGAATACCAGACTCCCATAGAAGATCGATGAACTCTTGGTTCAGATATTTGTTGCCTCGATCCGATCAAATCTTCTTTATCTTCTTACCATGCTGATTCTATACTTCATTCTTGAATTCCTTAAATTTATCTAAGGCTTCTGACTTATACCTCATTAAGTAGACATATCCATATCTACTAAAATCATCAGTAAAAGTAATGAAGTAAGAATATCCACCTCTAGCTTCTACTGGAAATGGTCCACACACATCTGTGGGCACCAATCCTAGAAGCTTTGTGGCCCTTTCACCCTGTCCACCAAAAGGAGGCTTGGTCATTTTTCCTTGTAAACAAGCATGAAATATATCAAGTGGTTTTAGCTCAGTAGATTCTAAATATCCATCTAGGTAGAGCTTTGTCAAGTGATTCTCGTTTACATGATCGAGACGGTGATGCCACAACTGGGTGATGTATGAGTCATGTGGGTTTGTTTCATTATCGATTGCTAACACCTAGTTTTAGTAATTTAATACATATAAAACAATATTTAAATGCGTCATACCATAACATACGTTGTTCTTATAAAATATAAAACCCTTACTTACAAACTTGAAAATAAATCCATCCATATCCAAACAAGATACAGAAATTATGTTCTTGGTAACACCAGGCATATAATAACAGTTATGTAAAACCAAAATCATCCCAGTTATAAATGAGAGGTGGTAATATCCAATGGCTAATGCATTCAGCCTCACTCTATTGGTAGCTCGAAGATCCACCTCTCCTCTAAAAATCTTTCTAAATCTACTTGGTTATTGCATTTGAATACATATGTGAGCCCCACAAGATGCATCTAATACCCAATGTGTAGAAATGGAAAGATTACACTCGATAACGAATGCACCTTTAGCATCCCCACGCTTTTGGGTGCAGTTCCTATTCTAGTGTCTATGCTTTCCACATGAAAAGCATTCCACCTCTAGTTCCTTGCCCTGCCTCTAGATCTTTCCCTTCTTGGAGGGACAACGCTCGGGGGCTTCAGACCATTTATAAGTCCTTGGACCCTTTTCCTTGTCCTTCCTTTTCTTATTCACTATAATGATTGCGGGTTTGTCATGCCCCATGTCCTTATCTACCTGGTGAATTAAGGTCAAAAGTTCTGATAGACTCTTCTCATTATTGCTCATTTTTTAGTTGACAATAAAGCTAGAGAAGGTCTTGGTCGGTGATGATAGGATAAGATCTGTACATAACTCATCTGGGAACATAATCCCTAAGATGTACAGGGGTTCAACATAGCCAATGAGCTTGACTACATGAGGTCGAGCTAGTGTAGACTATCCAAGCTTAGTTGTAAACAAAGCATTGGAGATATCATATCTCTCCTATCTCTCCTTCTCTTGATATAGATCCTTAAGGTGATACATCATGCTATACACGTCCATGTTTTCATGTTGCTTCAAGATCTCATTAGACATGGCCAGCAGCATGAAACACTGGACATATGTGGCATCATCCATGTGTTTCATATAGATAGATAGTTCCTCATCACTGGCCTCTTTTCCAGGTACAACTGAAATAGGCTCTTCCAGCACAAACAATTTCCTTTTGTGGCGAAGGATGATGCGTAAACGCCTCTACTACTCTTAGAATTCGGTGCCGGTGAGAAGGTTTTCCTTCTCGAGTATGGTTTTCAATGATATGTTTGAAGTAATTTTTCTTGTCGTTTCTAAAAATTAAGATGAGAAAAGGTTTAGTACTTTATTATGATAAAACTGAGACAAATAAATAAATTAATACTAATTAGTCTCCCACTATTTTATCAAAATCCAATAGCCCTCACCATTGACTTAGAAATATTTTTTTGCATGAATATTCTAGTGGTAAGGATCCATATTTCCCATCACATTACCCCAAATAGGGTTGGTCAAGAAACTTGAAGGGTTTTAGGTAGGCATTCTAAATTCCAACTGCATTAACTTGAAGCTCCTTGATCCGTTGAGTGGACTCCCCAATCCTGAAATCCTTTTATTTTAGGATTTCCTAAACCTTTGCATCTTGGTCACACCAAGTCCTGTTGTGGTAGTCAACCCTTGATGAAAACCAAGTCAATTCAACCTAAAACCTTGAATTATAATTTCCCGCTAATTGAAAGCACCCCAAATAGGGTTGGTCAATCACTTTGAACTATGGTTCGATTCTAACCAAGATTATGGAAGGCTATACTAACGTAATATTTCTTTGAGGGATTTTATCCTTATACATAAATTTCCATTTTATTATCTTTGATTACATACTTGTTAATATTAAGTGGGATATACTTAAGTGATTAACCATGTCTAAGATAATATTTTATGCATAATCCGGTTTTATTTTAGTTCTATCTTGCATTCTTGTTTAATTCATTAATTGTGTGATCGTGACGAAACACCCAAAATAAATAAACCATGCAACTGACAGAAATAAAATAAATGGTTATGATCATGAACTTGTTCTATTGGTTAGTTTATCTAGCGGTTGATAAACTAACCCAAGACCTAGGGGAGAAACACCTTGAACCATTTGGATTCGTATTTACATCTTTCCACCTATACACCTTTGTATCTCCTTGGATTGGTTTCACCTTGGCTTCTAACTTGAGCCGCCTCCAATAGCTTGGGAGCTCCATCCATTACATATGCTTTTATCTCACACATAGGTGAGGTGTAAAATGGGGTTTTACATAAAAGAAACATTGGGAATGTAGGCCCTACATGTTAATGAGGAGAAGGCTCGCAAGCCAAAAAATTTAATTTAAATAAATAAATTAAAAGAAACCATTCACATACAAAGGTCTTGGTCTAGCTCATGATCATCCATTCATGCAATGATATTTACGCATAAATAAAACTAGCATTCTATTCTTTAATTGTTCTTGTTTAAGATAAATCACACTCGAATCAATTAATTATCTTTAATTAATCAATTCTTTTATCTTAAACTCTTTTCCTGAATTTCCTTGATATTCCCATCCATTATAATTTTAAACAAATAAATTCATTTAAAATTATCATTGTACATAACTTGTACCTTGGAGGAAACCCGGTGAATTCTCGTTCATTACTACCGAATGAGTAGAAATGAACATTAAGCAGATGTTAAATTAAAAATATATATATAAAACACCTATCATGTGTAGTGCCTCATCTTTACGCCTGAACTACGGTACACGTCTCAAGGGTTTGTATAATATAATAATAAATTTTAATAAATCTGCGTAATTTGGAGGAGTACACGGTGTGTAGTTCTGACTACACGACGTGTACTTTTGTTCATCGTCCATCCGAAGTACACACCTGGGTACATGGTGTGTAGATGTACTTTGGAAATTTTTAGAGTACCCAAAGTGTTCAGTGGAACACACGTTGTGTAGTATCTACGTTACACGGTTTCCAGCCGGGAAAGCCGTGTACGGGGTACATGTTCCAACCCTAACCCAAAGGGACTACATGTCATGTTCAGTGGACCACACGGCATGTAATCTGGAAACCTTGTGCCACCTATTCCTATTCAACACACAGTGTCATTTATGACTTAGAAATACTCCAAAAAACGGCCTAATTTGGCAGACCAGCCTGATGCATTGAACCTAGACTACACGGCATGTATTTATGAATACAGGACGTGTATTCTAATGTTGTATGGCCATGAACTTTTGGAACCTCTAGATGAGATCCTCTATTTTATTTTAATCAAAATTAAAAGGAAATTTCATTTCTGTAAGGTGAACGAGAAATGAGATAGGAGGAACAGATCTCGAGATTCAAATTTTAAAGAATGATTAACTTTAATTGGAACAACTAAATTATTAAATGCGTAAATCACCAACGAAAAACTAAATAATTATAATCAACGATATGACCGCTCTGATACCACTTGTAGGTTCCAGGCGTAGCGGAAGTGCATTGGAGGGTGTACCCAACTTTAATTTTAGCGTTAACAACGATCAATCCGAGATCCATCACGATAATAAAACACAAAATCTTAGGAATAGAATGAAGAATGAAAAATAAATAGGGGAGTCCCAGAACCATATATAGGATCGTCATATGTTGGTTATAATTAATTTAATTAATTGACAAGAATTACCTTGATGGAATTCTTTCTTCATTGATGTTTCTGGTCATGATCTGATGTGATCCGTCGTTGCATCATAGAATCTAAGTGTAGGATTCCTCTAGCGGTGATCCACACATGTTCTACGTATCTCTGGACGTCGACGAAGGGATCTTCGGGTGCTAGCGTGGAAGAGCCTTCACTTGCGATGTCCACCTTCGATCGCCTTTATCCGGTGGAGGTGGATCTCTCTCTCGTAGCTTGAGAGCGTTCTTGGTGGAAAAGGAATTATCTATTAGCTTGAGATCTTTTCCAAATCTGTTGCGCACAACCCCAAAAAAATGGCTAGGCTAATGAGAATTATATAATTGGGATTTTAATTACATAGAATAATAAAATTAATTAATTACCCAAAATCATTTATTCATTTCATTTAATTCTTAGTAATACCCCATGTCTAATAATAACAGTTGACTTTTATTATTATCTGACATGCACCCAGCGAATTACACCTAATATTATTTAATTAAATAAAAAATATTATTTCTCATAAATTCCCAAAAAAATACATGGTGTTTATATTTAATATACACAGTGTGTACTTTTGTTTTTCCATTTTTCTTTATTTACTCCACCACATTTATTAGACCTTGAATAATGGATATTTATTTATCAAATAAATATCACTGCATTACTTTCTAATAAATATATTATTTCACCCATAATATATTCTCTCGAATAACTAGTGTCGAAATAAATGTGATCAGGAATCCTTTAATAATTATTAAACCACAATCGGAAATAATCTTTATTTAACTTGTTAAATTAATATTTAACTTAGATACTTGGACACACTTAGTGTGTGACCCTCTAGGCCTCTTTCTCAGTGGCATTAGGCGGAGCCTGCCTAAAGTCCAAGGTTAGCATATAGAAACACGCTAAGACACCCATAGAGAAAGAAGTTAGCGTCGTAATGACGTGTCACCTCCTATGAATGCTTACAGTGTAATATAATCCCTTTGTCACGATATCTCGAATCAAGAGGGTTGCATTCTGGTTCCATGAACCCATGTGCCCGATTATTCTTTATTTGACTTTCCGAAATTGAACTTTCACATTCCTCACCATGTACATTGATTTATTTAGGCTATATAAATTCCATCAAAGGGCCTAAGATATATACTTCCATTATGGAATAGAAGGGACAAATCCTTTCTCGCATTATCTATTAATGTAGTATCACTTGTGACACACCCAACGTATCCTACCTCAATGCGAACAGTGTGTCGTCACAGTTTTCTTCAATACATCTAAGTGTGCAAGTTTTAATACCCATTAATAATAATCTTAAAGTCTAGGGACTAATACACACGTCTGCAGATAGGAACATCCAATGACCCTATGAAATGTGGATATCCTACTGGCGGGTCTCGTTCTCGTAATATCCTCCTAGATATTACCACTACTAGAAAATATCCCTATACCCACGGTTTAAGAAAACTGTGGGTATATGTATAGTGTGAGAACCTATACCCACGGTTTTCCAAAACCGTGGGTATAGGTCACTTATACCCACGGTTTTCCACAAAACCGTGGGGATAGAGTTTTTTCGAAGGCCTATACCCACGGTTTTGTAAAACCGTAGGTATAGGTGTTTATTTGAAATCCTATCCCCACGATTTTGGAAAAACCGTGGGGATAAATATTTTTTTTTGAAGGCATATACCCACGGTTTTTTAAAACCGTGGGGATAGCTTCCCCACATTATGGCGGCAAAAAAATGCGCGGGAAACAAAAACCATTTGGTGGGAAACTTATACCCATGGTTTTAAATAATATATTTAGGTTGATATAAATTTAAAAAAATGTTAATTCTGTGGATTGGTTGGTTAGGTGTTCCTTATTATATAAAGCGGTTCAGGTATCGAATCCCGCTGGATTATTTTTTTTAATAAAGACACGTGAATTAGTATATTATTATATATGTAGACATATATTTGCATGGTCGAGGCGGCTTAGTTGGTTAAGCGCCGAAAGATTGTTGTGTCAGACGCAGGTTCGAAACCCAGTGTCTTATTTTTTTCGTAACACGGTCAGACATTAATATATATTTAAAAATATAGATATATATTAATATAAATGGCATAACTGGAGTGGTGAAGACTGTTAGAATATAGATACAGGTCACGTGATGTTGTGGGTTCAAAACCTGCTGGCTCCATGTTTCCACTATTTTTACCCATGATTTTTAAACTGTGTATATAAGATTTTGACACGTGGATGAGGCTTTGAAACGGTGGAAAAAATATACCCAACTGTGGGTATAAGTTAAGACCCCTATACTGACTCCTCTCAGCCCCATGGTTCCCAAAACCGTGGGTATAGGTAGTTTTTTCAGTAGTGTACTAAGGGAACACACCTTGAGAAGGTGCCTCAAAGTTTTATGAGTCCTCACCCCTAATGGCATGTATTATTTGTGTCCCTCAAATAACATCATCCGGCCATAGAACATATATTCAAGAACAATGTTATGGCACTTCCGGATTATCATCCTAGCAAGGATCCGCTATGACCCTTTAATGCAATAGCTATCCTTAGGACATTATCACATGCATTGTCACACAAAAGAACAATCAAGATGTGATAAGGTATTTATTAATGAATAAAGTACAAATTAGTTGGTTCTAGGCCACTAACTCCAACACATGGGTGTGGGTGTATTGTAAAAATGTCTTTGGGTGTGGTGTGAAAATCCTTTGGGTGTGAAAATCCTTCGGGTGAGTATGTCAAAATTAATTTGGGTGTAAAAAATCCTTTGGGTGCATTGTAAAAATCCTTTGTGTGATAAAAGGCCTTTGAGTGAATTATGTGGTGTTTTGCGACTGCTTCTGCTGTAGCATCGGGCTCCGCCCCAACAATTGGTATCAGAGGAGGTTCACGGTTCCAACTTGAGAAGATCGAGATGTAGCGATGGAGTCACATTGAGGAGTTCAACAAAGATCTACAAAGATGAAAACTATAATGGGTGCGATGAATCATGTCGGTGTCGACATGGATGATCCGATGCATATGAAAATCTGACTAAGGTGGAGTTGATGTGATACATTTGATCATGAATGAGTCGATGATGGTGGAGTTGAAAATCATGATGGCATTGATGGTGGGGATGTTGGTGGGGTATTAAAATTTTAAATCAAGGTGGAGATTATTGGGATATTTTTTTTATTTTAAAATTTGAATATGAGAGAGAGAAAAAGGGATAAAAGATATTGATATGGAAAAAATACATGTGGGATTAGATATGAAAAAAAGAGATATGTGTGATTAGATATGAACAAAAAAGATGTGTTTCTTATCTTTAAGAGGGGTGGTTCATGCCTCTATATATATGAGGACATGATAAAGAAGTGGAAAGGAGGGGCATGCAATATGTAGCTACCTAGAGATAACCTGGAAGAGGCTACCACTTGCGGTAGCTCATGCGAGGAGATGATGAAGACAATGGCGTGCGACTATGGAGAGAGAATTGTCGATGATGACATGCAACAAGATTCATGATGGTTCCATGTATCGAAAGTCCTCTTTGTTGCAGAGATCCAGCGGCGTGTCCCAGTTGTGGTGATTGATGGTACATTAAAATGGTACGTTCATGGGTGTGGGTGTGTTGTTAAAATGTCTTCGAGTGTGGTGTGAAAATCCTTTGGGTGAGTGTCAAAATTCCTTTGGGTGGAAAAATTATTCGGGTGTGTTGTAAAATTCCTTTGGGTGATAAAAAGCCTTTGGGTGAATTATGTGGTGTTTTGAGACTACTTCTGCTACGATGTCGGGCTCTACCCCAACAATGTCGTGGGATGGTTTTTGTTGTCTGAGTGGTCCTAAACCTCTTTGTGCACAATTAGTGAGGTGTCCATGATCTTAATTGGTGTTCTTTAGGAATCCAGGCATGACAAAGCCTCTCCTCCTCCTGCTTGTGTGCAATGCCCATGTTTCTTATCTTTTTTTTTTGTTACTTTTATTTCTTTATTTTTCTCTCTTTCTTTTCACAATTTGCGATTTAAGAAAAAAAAACAAATTGTTACAAATAAAAATGATAATTCGAAAATTAGCATATGATAATTTTAATTACATTATAAAAAGATAATCTTAAAATAAATTATCAATGGAGATTATTTAAAAAATTATTATCTTGGATAATTTTATACAATTTATCAAAAGATAATTATCATAATTATCAAAGGATAATTTCATCAAATTATCAATGATAATACCACCAGATTATAAAATGATAATTTTAAATAAAATTATCAAAGGATAAATTATTGACTATGAGAGACAATATTTCCCTTGATTTGTCAAAGAATTATTACACAATAATATAAAAGATAATTTCTAGAAATTATTGAAGGAAAATTATAAAATAATAATATAAAATTATCACATGATAATTTATAAGAGGTTATTATGAGATAATTATCAGTGAATAATCAATTATCAGAAATAATTATCAAATATAAAATGATAATTTGTATTAAATTATCAAAAGATAATTATAAAGGGTAATTTTTAATAAAATTATCAATAGACAATTATAAAGGATTATTTATAATAAATTATCAAAAATAATTATAAAGGATAATTTATGATAAAATTATCGAAGATAATTATAAATGTATAATTTAAGAAAAATTATAAAAATATAATTATAAAAGGATAATTTATGAGAAATTTTCAAAATATAATTATAAAGGGATAATTTAAAAAATTATCAAAAATATAATTATAAAAGGATAATTTATGTGAAATTGTAAAAATATAATTATAAAAGGATAATTTAAGAGAAATTGTCAAAATATTATTATAAAAGGATAATTTATAAGAAATTATCAAAAGATAATTATAAAATGATTATTTGGAAATTATCCGAGAGAGAGAATGTACCATCATATGTGATATTTTTTGAAATAAAATAACTAGTATTAGTTCTAGGAACCCTTGACAAACGTCAAGCATTGATGTGTTGACGAATGTGATGATTAGGCAATGAGGAGGTGTATCGAACCACACAGGGTGGTTTATCTTTGTCACTGATGACAATGACTTTGAGGTCGGAATTTCCTAACCTATTGGGCTCTCATTTACACATGTTTCCATATTTGATCTATGCATAGACATATTTGATGATCATGCTAGATTATGATCACATGTGGGTGTGTGTGTAGCCAATAGTATATTATGTTTTTTTTCCTTGAGATTGATGTGATAGCTTGATTCCATGATGATGTTTGATTTACATGTTGATGTATATGATGATGTTATGTTTCTCGTGATATGTGTTATGGTTGTTGTCATGTTATGACTTGTCATGTTTTCCTTTAGAGGATTGGTATGTGTATACTTGACAGGTGGTCGTCATGGCATGATTACTTTTTGTGAGGTTCGTGAAAGATGTGCGGCGAAGACGACGACGCAACATGATAACCTTGTAACATGATATCTACTTGATGCCTATGGATTCCGAGTAGATGACCAACACTTGATGTCTTGTGTATTATGAGTGTTACCCGATGCCTTGTGGATTCCAGGTTGGTTGTTTTTACTTGATGCCTTGTGGATTTTGAGTAACTCGCCAACAGGCTTGTGGCTAGGTCAGGATACTTATCGACATACAGTACATTTTCCAGCATGAAGCCGAAGAAGGTATGGTCGAGGGTTTGTGGTGGTTTGGTTAGTGCACGGCCGCTTAGTTTTGGATCGTGTGTTACTATTCTTGTTGCACATTTATTATTATTATGGAATACACTTGTATACTTGAGCACATCAAGTTAAGGATGTATTGGTGGTGTCCTATTGGGTCATATACTCACACCCTACTCAGGCATTTTGATGCGCTTGTAGATTTCATGAGGGATCTGACAAAGGGAAAGGGCCATGTGACGGACTGCTGAGATGAAAAGAGTGGTGCTAGTGATGGGCTAGGACTGGCATCAGTAGGACCTGCTGTTATCATTTGTTGTTTATCTACTTTATTTATACTAGTTATGCTTTCCACTCTAGGAGCTTATGACAACCCTGCTTTTTATTACAACTTAAACATGATTTATTACATAAAACTTCACTTGATACAACAAAGAATATCGAGAGGTTTAGTGTATTTGGGGCTTAGGATCATTACATAAAAACTTAAAACATGAAATACAACATCTTTATTGAAAACTTCCTTTACATGACCACTACATTCCTTCGTACTTAGCATTGCATGGGATAACCTGAGGACATGCATAAGAAAAGGGTGAGCTATAAAGCCCAGTAAGGGAGTACACATGGAATAACATGAGGAGTACAATACATGTTAGACAATAGGCATATCATTATATCATAAAAAAACATGAACATAAAGGCATGATAAAATCATGATAATCATAACATAGAAATGTCGCAATAACACTTAACATGGAATTAGCATGAGCCAAGGCTCATTGCACATGGAGCATGAGTAAATCCTCATTGCACAAAAAGCACGAGTAAACCCTCCTTGAAATTGAATTATAATGAGTCAACACTCATTGCACATGACATATCATGATACTATACTTTACCCAATGCATTGGAGCGCTATAAGGGCGCACCCTTCTTAAACATTTCATTTCATGCATAAGTGTGCCACATGGATCATAAAACATGGATTCATAAAACATAATCATTTATTCCATGATATAGGAATGTGGAATTCATACATGAAAATTTACAATCAATAAGTAAATGTGCATAAATGTGAATACCTTTGATGGAGAAATGGGCATGGTATTCACTACACAATGACATTGGCTTAGAAAATCGGTGCGATTTCGGCAGCGTAACGGCATGACATAAGAATTCATAAAAATGGTTGATGAGAGAGAAAGGGGTTCCTCATCATATTTACATGTAATGGACAGTAAGGAGGTCATATAGATACATTTCCCAACAATTTTAATGGAATTTAGATTCATGATACAAAAGTATTTCTTGAATGTAAATGAGGAGGGAGAAGTTCCTTTCGGAATTTCGGCATAGTAATGGGTGTACATGAGAGGCATTAAATGAGAGAGAAAGGGGTATCCCATCATTAAAACATAAAGAGTGAAGTATGAGGGAGGTGCAAAACCATACCCCAACATTCATAATTGAAATTAAAAGGGCAAAACAACTTAAAGAAAATTGGACAAAAATGAGAAAGGAAGAAAAAACCCTTACTTGGAAGTGTGCTTCCACAGGCTAGAGAGAGGCTTGTGAGAGGCTTGTTGGGAGATTGGGGCACCTTGGGAGGATTATAGAGATATTAGGGTAGAGTTTGGACGAACTCCAAATGCTTTGAGTGAGGAGGAAGTGGGATCTTGGGTGGGTTTATATAGGAAAGGTGAGGGAATTCTTTATTATTTAGGTTTGGGACCCCTTATATTAAATTAATCCAAACCACAAACCATACCATGGTTTTTGCCCATGGTTTTTGGAAAAGGGACGAGGAAAATAATATTTTATAAGGCCAAGGTCCTAAATTCTTAAAATATTATGGTTTCTTATGTGGAGGTGAGTCACACTCCCATGGAAATTAATTTAAAAAGACAAGGTGTTTAATAAGTATTGAGGGGTCCATTAATGCTTTGAAAAGTAAGACAAACAAACCCAAAATCACATTATTTTAATTTTAAAACATATATTGACCGAAAATAAAGATTATAGTATTTTATTACATCACTATTGGGTCATTATGATGTCATAAAACACATTATATATTTAAACGGTATTTAATTTTTACTCAAAAATTTGACTGTCTCAGAAAATTATGAAAAATTCACCGTTGGATAATTTCGACATCATGATTCCAAAAATGACATTTATTTTATCTAAATAATTTTCTAAATATGTTAATTTTCACTTTTAAAATAAAAACCGACATTTATAAAAAATTCACGGGTTTTGATAAAAATGGCTTTCAAACCTTAATAAAAATTATAATTGCATTCATACAATTACATGATCATTTATATATAATAAAATTAATCTAATAATAATAATAATAATAATATTTTATTAAAATATTATTTAATTCAAAAATCCCTTAATTTAATAAAATATATTTCTTAATTAAATAATAACTAAAAACACCATTTGTACTTTAAAAACTATTTACAATGAATCAATAATGACAAGAAATTATATTCATTATTATATAAAAAAATAATGTACTTGAACATAGTACTATCGATTAGTTACATAACCCCTTAAAACAGCCGCATAAGACCTAAGGGTAAGGTGTGCGATGGTAACAGACTCTTGGGGTGGCTCGGATAACATCGCTCAAGTGGTAATTTCTATCAACTTCCACTTCTCCCGTAGACGGTCCCGTTCGAGATTGACATGGTGAAGCTCAGTTTGGGCTTGGTCAAGAGCGAAGCCCAAGGATGCCACCTCTTTTCCGAGCTCTGATAAATGGGCTTCATATGGGGAAATTCTACTGGATGAGGTCATCGCTTCCTTTGTCTAAGTAAAATTGGATGTGTTAAAGCCCTATATTTATACTAATCATGTGATCACTGTTCAAAGGCTATAAAAGTAACGGTCACAATTATTATCATAAAACCAATGAAGTTGACATTTTATAAAAACATTTTATATAAAGAGACATTTAATAAGATCAAGAGGGATTTTCTATTAATGAAACTTTAGGTCGTTACAATATTCCCCCCTTAATAAATTTCACCCTTGAAATTTTACTTTTCCCACACTAAAATAGATGTGGGTAACTCAACTTCATCACTTCCTCTGATTCCCAAGTTTCTTCTTCAAACTTGTGGTTTCTCCACAACACCTTAATGAGGGGCATATTCTTATTTTGTAGAACTTTTTCTCTATGATCTAAGATCTTCACTGGTTGCTCCTCATAAGAAAGATCGTCTTCCAATTGTACCACCTCAGAAGAGAGTACATGTGAAGGGTCCGGTATGTACTTCCTTAAGAGGGATACATAAAAGACATCATGTACTTTGGCCATAGTAGGCAGAAGTGCTAGTCGATAGGCCACAGCCCCGACATGATCAAGAATCTCAAAGGGGCCGATGTACCTTGGACTTAACTTCCCTTTCTTTCCAAACCTCATGACCTTCTTCCACGAAGATATGCGTAGAAAAACCATGTCTCTAACTTTAAACTCAAGGTATCATCTAAGATTATCTGCATAACTCTTCTGTCGACTCTGGGCTGCCTTGATATGTTGCTGAATGGTTTTCACCTTCTCCACCATTTCCTCAACCATTTATGGTCCAAGCAGCTTACGTTCACCAACCTCATCCTAACATGCTGGTGTTCTGCACCTTTTCCCATACAGGGATTCATATGGTGCCATTTGGATGCTCGAGTGGAAACTGTTATTATAAGAGAACTCAACTAGAGGAAGATGTTGATCCCATCCTACTTTAAAGTCCATTGAGCACGCTATCAACATATCCTCAAGTGTTTGGATAGTCCTCTCGGATTGTCCATCAATTTGAGGATGATAGGCCGTACTAGAGTTCAGTTCAGTATTCAGAGCATGTTGAAGAATCTTCCAAAATTTAGAGGTGAATCTTAGATCTCGGTCAGACACAATAGATAGTGGTACTCCATGAAACCTTACCACTTACCTGATATATATCTATGCCAGTTGACCCAATGAGAAATCCTCCCAAATAGCAATGAAGTGTGCAGTCTTTGTAAGACAATCCACAACAACCCATATTGTATTGTTGCCTTTAGATGTCCTCAGAAGTCCGGTGACAAAGTCCATGTTGATGTTTTTTCATTTCCATTCCGGTATGGGCAATAGTTGCATCATCCCCTTAGACTTATGCCTCTCTGCCTTCACTTGCTGACACACCAGGCACTTTGATGTATATTCAGCAATCTCCTTCTTCATATTATCCCACCAAAAGTTTTCTCGGAGATCTCGATACATCTTTGTGCTCCCTGGGTTAATAGAGAAATTTGAACTATGTGCATCATCCAAAAGTTCCTTCTTTAGCTCTGGACTTGATGGAACACATAGTCTTTTCCCAAACCGCACAATTCCTTCTTCATTAACATTAAACTCCAAGGATTTCCCTTTTTCGATAGCTCCCACTTTTTCTTGAATTCCCACATCATCCTTTTGAGCATCCTTTAACCTTTACAAAAGAGACGGTTGAGCAATCATTTGTGAAAGGATTGATGATGTTACCTTCTCTATGATTCCCATGTCCATCTTCATCAAGTCTAAGAAGATTGTATCCTTCTCAATTCTCATCATTGATAGAATCACTGGATCCTTTCTACTTAGGGAATCTGTCACCTTGTTCGCTTTCCCAGGGTGGTAATGAATTGAACAGTCATAATACTTGATGAGCTCTATCCATCTTCTCTGGCACATATTAAGCTCTTTCTGTGTGAATATATATTTAAGACTCTTGTGGTCAGTATATATCTCACATTTCTCCCCATAGAGATAATGCCGCCAGATTTTCAAGGCAAAGATCACCACCTCCAACACCAGATCATGCGTTGGATAGTTTCACTCATGGATTTTCAACTGCCTTGAGGCGTAGGATATCACTTTATCATTCTGAATCAGCACACATCCTAATCCCTTCTTCGAAGCATCACTAAATACCACAAAAAACTCCCCACTTGTGGGTAAAGTGAGCATGGGCACAGTGATAAGCCTCCTTCTCAACTTCTTGAAGCTTTCTTCGCATTCATCACTCCAAGAAAACTTTACTCCCTTTCGAGTTAGCTTGGTAAGAGGGTTGGACAATCGTGAGAAATTTCTCACAAATCGTCGATAATATCCAGCTAACCCCAAGAAGCTACGGATATCTGTTACTGATGTTGGCCTCATCTATCCCTCAATTTCATCTGTTTTGGAGGGATCCACAGATATCTCATTGCTTGTGATGATATGGCCCAAGAATGAGACCTCCTTCAACCATAACTCACACTTGTTGTAATTTTCATAGATCTTCTCCTTGCAAAAAGTCTCTAGTATAGTTCTTAAATGCTCCTCATGATCCTCTTTGGTTTTGGAGTATATTAGAATATAATCTATAAAGACTACCACAAATTTGTCTAGGTAATCTCTAAAGACTCTATTAATCAAGTCCATGAAGATTTCTAGAGCATTGGTGAGTCTTAAAGGCATTACTATGAATTCATAGTGCCCGTATCTTGTACAAAAAGCAGTCTTGGGGACATATTCCTTCTTCACCCTTACTTGATAATATCCCGACCGAAAATCTACCTTGGAGAAGAATTGTGCTCCGCGCAGCTAATCGAACAAGTCATCAATTCTTGGGAGAGGATACTTGTTCTTTATTGTGATTTTGTTAATTTCACGATAATCGATGCAAAGCCGCATTGACCCATCCTTCTTCTTGACGAAGAGGACCGGTGCACCCCATGGTGAATCACTTGGGCGTATAAACCCTTTATCCAGATTCTCTTGTAGTTGTTTCTTCAGCTATTTAATCTCTACAACAGCCATTCTATATGGAGTCTTTGATATTGGTAAAGCCTCAGGTATAAGTTCAATTGAGAATTCAACATCCCTTCTAGGAGGAAGACCAGGCAGTTCCTTGGGAAACACTTCAGTGACTTCCCCCACAATAGGCATTTCTTCAAGGATGGTTTCTTCCTTGGACTCAATCATCTGAGCCAGATACACGTTCTCATAAGGTAGTAATATCCACACTTGAGATTATGGATCTAAAGGAGATTCATCTTTCTCCTTACACTTGTAAAGAATTGGGGGTTGATTCTCCATATGGAGTGTGATTTCCCTCTCCCGACAATTTATGTTAGCTCTATATAAGGAAAGCTAATCCATGCCAAGAATTGCATCAAATTCCACCAAAGGGAGTATGATGAGGTTTTCCGGGAAATTAAATCCACAGATTATAACAGGTGAGGACTTATATTCATGGGATTCAATGATTGTCCCATTTGTCGTACTCACCGACATATTCACTTACATGATTTGTGGTGGTGCTGGGATTGTTCTACTAAACTTTAGAGATATAAAATAATGCGTAGAACCTGAATCAAAAAGTATGTTCTCTATTATTGAATGAATAATTAGCGTACCTATCACCACTTCGTTGTCAGGGTTCACTTCGGTAGAAGTGATGGAAAAAGCTTTTCCTTGCTGCCTTGGAGGTTGTTGGTTGTCTCTGAAAACCCTTGGATTAGGGCACTGATTTGCAAAATGACTCGGTTCTTTGCATTTGTAGCATTGAACAACGCTTTGAGGTTCAAACGGAGTGTTCCTATCCTCTGTCGCAGTTGTGGGTCTTTCTTGCCGATAGTTAACATCTAGGTTCCCTTCTCTTCCACAACTGAAGCATTTCCTCATCCCCTTAAGGCAATTTCCAGGGTGCTTCTTTCTGCACTTTTGGAAAGTGGGGTGCTGGATCTTCTTAGCACCGTTGGATTTATCAATCGGCCC
The DNA here is from genome assembly GCA_963277665.1 of Viscum album. NCBI lineage: Eukaryota > Viridiplantae > Streptophyta > Magnoliopsida > Santalales > Viscaceae > Viscum > Viscum album. Next base: position 1,103,785,573 of record OY728157.1, read on the forward strand.
ACCAGTATTGAATTCCACCTTACACTTCTTATCCCCATGATACCCTTGTGATTCGCTGATCTCCATTTCGACCTTGAGGGCACATCGGACAATTTTCTCATAGCTTTCGAAGTCATGGATCGCTAATGCTTTCCGCAGGCTAGGCTTCAGCCCACCAAAGAAGCGGTCAACCTTGCATTCGGGGGTAACGACAAAGCCGGAAGTGTATCGTGTAAGACTTGTGAATTTTGCCTCGTACACTCCAACAGATTCTTCGTCTTTTTTCTTGAGGGAAAGTAAGTCCCTTTCCATCTTAAGCCGGAGGGTGTGTGGAAAATATTTATCAAAAAACATCTTCCGGAAATCCTTCCATTCCAATGCCTAGATCTCCTCCTCAGGCTTCATATTTTTTATCAACGTCCACCATTGATCAGCTTCACCCTCCATATGATAAGCATCCAAGAGAACCTTCTCTTGTTCAGAACATTGAAGGATGGAGAAGATCTTTTCAATGGAGTTGATCCATTGTTCAGCGATCATGGGATCGGATGATCCACTAAAAGTATGAGGCCTTTGTCTCATGAAGCTCTCGATAGTGACTTGTTCTTTCTTAGGGGGGTTTGGACGTTCCTCTTGACCCGTGTTTCTATTCAATTCTTGAGTTAGATGAGAGATAAGCGTGACAAAGTTTGCGATTCCCGCTCCCATTGGATTGGGCATCTCATTAGTACAGTCATCACACTGATCTTCACATCGGTTGTTAGCCCGAGTCCTCCTATTACCGGCCATTGGCTGTAATAAAAGGAATGTTAGGGGTAACACATAAAGGGTAATCCAAAGACAAAAGTTTATGACTTATAAATAAAATTTCATTTCCTTAACTCATGAGTCTATAGGCTTCAATCTAGGCTTTTCATGATCTACTTTCTAACATATATTCTTAAGGGTATTTTTTTAATTCCCTTAATAAGGGTTCATACTAAGCTTGTGAATTTAACAAAGCATATCCACCGGGAGTGTCGTAACCAAGAGTGCAGCAAGGCCCGTTGTCGTGCACCAGTTCCCGTTTGAGTCTAGCTCAAAGCGGTGTTTTCAGGTTTTATCCCTAGGATACATTTGTGCCAGAGCCGCCTCTACCTGCTCGTATCCAGACAGGGATGTATTTGCTTGATAACCCACTTACTCAATACTCACCAAAACTTAGGGACGTTTTTATTGTACTTAGTCTTGTATCTAAGGCTTTACTAGGGTTTTCTAATCCTAATCCCAAAAATAACCAAACCTATCCTTTGATACCAACTATGACAACCCTGCTTTTTATTACAACTTAAACATGATTTATTACATAAAACTTGACTTGATACAACAAAGAATATTGAGAGGTTTAGTGTCTTTGGGGCTTAGGATCATTACATAAAAACTTAAAACATGAAATACAACATCTTTATTGAAAACTTCCTTTACATGACCACTACATTCCTTCGTACTTAGCATTGCATGGGATAACCTGAGGACATGCATAAGAAAAGGGTGAGCTATAAAGCCCAGTAAGGGAGTACACATGGAATAACATGAGGAGTAAAATACATGTTAGACAATAGGCATATCAATAGAGCATAAGAAAAACATGAACATAAAGGCATGATAAATCATGATAATCATAACATGGAAATGTGGCAACAACACTTAACATGGAATTAGCATGAGCCAAGGCTCATTGCACATGGATCATGAGTAAATCCTCATTGCACATAAAGCACGAGTAAACCCTCGTTGCACTTGAATTAGCATGAGTCAACACTCATTGCACATGACGTATCATGATACTATACTTTACCCAATGCATTGGAGCGCTATAAGGGCACACCCTTCTTAAACATTTCATTTCATGCATAAGTGTGCCACATGGATCATAAAACATGGATTCATAAAACATAATCATTTATTCCGCGATAGAGGAATGTTGAATTCATACATGAAACTTTACAATCAATAAGTAAATGTGCATAAAGGTGAATACCCTTGATGGAGAAATGGGCATGGTATTCACTACACAATGACATTGGCATAGAAAATCGGTGCGATTTCGGCAGCGTAACGGCGTGACATAAGAATTCATAAAAATGGTTGATGAGAGAGAAAGGGGTTCCTCATCATATTTACATGTAATGTACAGTAAGGAGGTCATATAGATACATGTCCCAACAATTGTAATGGAATTTAGATTCATGATACAAAAGTATTGCTTGAATGTAAATGAGGAGGGAGAAGTTCCTTTCGGAATTTCAGCATAGTAATGGGTGTACATTGGAGGCATTAAATGAGAGAGAAAGGGGTATCCCATCATTCAAACATAAAGAGGGAAGTATGAGGGAGGTTCTAAACCATACCCCAACATTCATAATTGAAATTAAAAGGGCAAAACAACTTAAATAAAATTGGACAAAAATGAGAAAGGAAGAAAAAACCCTTACTTGGAAGTGTGCTTCCAAAGGCTAGAGAGAGGCTTGTGAGAGGCTTGTTGGGAGCTTGGGGCACCTTGGGAGGATTCTAGAGAGATTAGGACAGAGGTTGGACAAACTAGAAAGGCTTCGAGTGAGGAGGAAGTGGGAGCTTGGGTGGGTTTATATAGGAAAGGTGAGGGAATTATTTATTATTTAGGTTTGGGACCCCTTATATTAAATTAATCCAAACCACAAACCATCTCAAGGTTTTTGCCCATGGTTTTTGGAAAAGGGAAGAGGAAAATAATATTTTATATGTCCAAGGTCCTAACTTCTTAAAATATTATGGTTGCTTATGTGGAGGTGAGTCACACTCCCATGGAAATTAATTTAAAAAGAAAAGGTGTTTAATAAGTCTTGAGGGGTCCATTAATGCTTTGAAAAGTAAGCCAAACAAACCCAAAATCACATTATTTTAATGGTAAAACATATATGGTCCTAAAATAAAGATTATATCATTTTATTACATCACTATTTGGTCATTATGATGACATAAAACACATTATATATTTAAACGGTATTTCATTTTTACTCAAAAATTTGATTCTCAGAAAATTATGAAAAAATCACCGTTGGATAATTTCGACGTCCTGATTCCAAAAATAACATTTATTTTATCTAAATAATTTTCTAAATATGTTATTTTTTACTTTTAAAATAAAAACCGACATTTATCAAAAATTCACAGGTTTTGACAAAAATGGCTTTCAAACCTTAATAAAAATTATAATTGCATTCATACAATTACATGATAATTTATATATAATAAAATTAATCTAATAATAATAATAATATTTTATTAAAATATTATTTAATTCAAAAATCCCTTAATTTAATAAAATATATTTCTTAATTAAATAATAACTAAAAACACCATTTGTACTTTAAAAATTATTTACAATGTATCAATAATGACAAGAAATTATATTCATTATTATATACAAAAATAATGTACATGAAAATAGTACTATCGATTAGTTACATAACCCCTTAAAAAATCCGCATAAGACCTAAGGGTAAGGTGTGCGATGGTGATAGACTCTTGGGGTGGCTCGGATAATATCGCTCGAGTGGTAATTTCTATCAACTTCCACTTCTCCCGTAGATGGTCCTGTTCGAGCTTGACATGGTGAAGCTCAGCTTGGGCTTAGTCAAGAGCGAATCCCAAGGACGCCACCTCTTTTCCAAGCTCCGATAAATGGGCTTCGTATGGGGAAATTCTATTGGATGAGGTCATCGCTTCCTTTGTCTAAGTAAAATTGGATGTGTTAAAGCCCTATATTTATACTAATCATGTGATCACTGTTTAATGGCTATAAAAGTAACGGTCACAATTCTTATCATAAAACCAATGAAGTTGACATTTTATAAAAACATTTTATATAAAGAGACATTTAATAAGATCAAGAGGGATTTTCCATTAATGAAACTTTGGGTCGTTACAAAGCTACTTTATTTGTATGACATGTATGTCAAATTTACCTTTCTGCATGTTTACTCTCATTATTTATTATATTGGTCATTATTGTTTATCGATTATATGACATGATACTAGGGGTATAATCTCCTCGCCGACAATCTCAAACCCTCACTGCTAGTCGGCAACCTCTTGCATACGGGGAGGCACGCATGAAGTCACGTAGCATTCTGGCTCGGACCTGGTGGTTCAGGTCGAGATGTTACACAAGCACTGTCATCTTCTCAAAAATCATTTATAAAATTATAAATATAATAAATATATTTGCTATAATTTTATAATTATTTAAATATATTTATATATAATTATAAATAAATATATTTATAAATATTTGTATATGATTATAAATATATTTATTTATTTATTTAATAATATATAAATATACATTTATAAAATTATAATAGATGTATTTATTGTAATTTTATAACTATTTAAATATATATATAGTTATAATTATAACTATAAATATATATATTTAAAAAGTATTTATATATAATTAAAAGATTATAATTATATATATAATAAATATATTTATTATTTAAATATATTTATTGTGATTTTATAAGTATTTATGAGAACATAATAAGTTCATGGGTATAAAATGAATGAATCATACCTAGTAAAGTATAGATCATAAAAAATGAGTCACATATATGTAAATCATGAATAATAAGAGTGTTAATTTATAAATGAACATTCAAGATTCATGAATACATAAAATATGCATGTGTCATCATAATATAGGTAATCTTAACATTTGGAGTATAACCCACAATCATGTCCACAAATAAACTTATGATCATATAACGTCAATTATACTCACGCGTCAATATATGATTATAAATAACCCCAATCATGTCCATGGATATTATCAATATCTCATGATATATATATATATATATATATTGACAAAATTCATTAGAGACATATATTTATTTAAATATATATTTATTTATTTATAATTATAATTATAAACACTACCACATAAACAGCTTTACGCAGCGCCACCCTTTAACATCGCTAAAAAAACGCTGATAAATGGGTTATCTTTATCAGTGCTAAAAAATGCTATTAAAAGTACCCATTTATCAGTGATTTTTCTAGTGTTGATAAGGGTACCCTTTTATAAGTGTTTTTTTAGCGTTGTTAAAGACACCACTTTTATTTGCGCTTTTTTAGTAGTACTGATAAAAGGAGGTCTTTATCAGCGTTTTTTTTACTAGCACTGATAAAGGGTATATTTAAAAAATATATATTTCATTAAAAATAATATATTAATATATAAACATATTTATGTTGATATAAATATAATATATATTTTTAAATATATTTTAGATAAGACTAAATAGGCATTTACACATAATATATAAGATATTTAGTGAAAATGGCTTATAAAATAATTTTAAAAAAAATAATTAATTAATTGTTAATTATTATTGAGTAATAGTCATTTAATAACAATTTGAAGATAAAAAAATCAAAAAATTAATAAAAGATCTAAAATAAGTTGAAAACGTAACTTGAACTTCAAATAGTCATAACTTTTGATCCGGATGTCCATTTGGACTCTACCACATATCAAATCAAAGCATGCAGTGAGCTCTACATACTAATAACATAGAGAAAGCCTCTTTCACATTTTCAAGGCCAAAAAAGGTCCGTAAGACCTCCAAAATTGAGTTTTTAGTCGGGGTACCCCAATTTTTTTAACATTCGAGGGAATTTCAACCTCGTTTAAGGGGGGGGGTTTCCCATTTTCAAGGGGAACTAAATTTATTCCTAGGGATTACATTCATATTGATATTATGATTTTTAAATTTTATCATTTTTCACAATGTACTATTATTGATAATCAAATATATAACAATATATACATATTTTTTTATATTCACACATAAAAATTTACTTCTATAAATAAATAATTAAACATATTTACATGCAAAATATATTTCTCAATATATAAAACTTATCTAAATAAAAAATAATGTCTATTTTATTTAAAATACAAATGTATGAATATTTATATACATATATAATTAATGTATATATAATGTTTATATATATATAAATATATTTGTGTGTGTATTTACAAACATATATATATATCTACATATTCTAACATATGTATATAAGTATTAATATATGATATATGAAAATAAATATAAATGTGTATAATTATATTTAAAGATGCACACAGATATATAAATATATATATGTGAATGTATGTATTTATAAACACCCATACACACACAAAACATATTTTATATATGTATTTAAAGATATATATATATATGTATGTATATATATATATAATGAAATATATATGGATATATAGATATATCACAAGATAAAGAAAAAAACAATATAGGTGAGTGACAAAGACGTAGGATTGTGAGAGAGAGGTCTTAGGATCAAAATTCACCAAAAGTAGGTGCTCACGCAATCGGGTGAGGTAGAAAAAATTCTTTTCAAAAATTTAATTTTTTGACTTTTATTTTTTAGCAATGATAAAAGGGACCCCCTTTGAATAGTTTTTCGATTTTTAGTGTTTTTTTAGTGTTGTAAATACCCTTTTAGAACCCTTTTAAAATCCATATCTGCAGTAGTAAGATAAATGTATTTAAAAAGTATTTATATATAATTATAAATATATTTATTATTTTTTAAAAATTATTATAATTTTATAATTATTTAAATATCAATATATATTTATTTATAATCTTATAAATACTTTTTTAAAATATTATATATATATATATATATAAATTATTAAAAATATATATATTAATATATCATATTTATATTAATTATAAACATCCGTTTTTTTATTAATATATATAAATAACCATTATTTTTTAATATAAATATAATAATTATATATATATTAATAATATTTTTTATTAAAAACTTCTATCAAAGCTAAAAATAGCATTTATAAATATAAATTTTATCAATGCTAAAAAAACGCTGATAAAGGATACACCTTTATCAGTGTTTTTAGCTAGCGTTAATAAATGTGAGGTTTTTATCAACGCTTTCTGCTTAACATTGATAAAAACACCCACATTCATTGCCCCAATCTGGGGTAGTTCCTGTAATAAGAGAAGAATAATGAGGTGTCTTCATGTTTCCAGTGGAGAGAAGACTCTCGAGCGGCTTTGATGTCGAGTTACTTCCTCATCGCCTTCACATCGGTGGATTTGCAAGTTACCTACTTCATCCAAGACATATAATATTTTTCTATCGTTTTCTTTCACAATTTTTCATCTGGAGTCTCTTCCCATATATTCGACATGGCACAAGTTTGGATTCAAATTTATAGAATAGGTATGGATCCTAAATCTTATTGATTTATTCCCTTAGATGTTTTTTATAAAGCTCTAATATATTTTAGGTAAAACTCTTTTAAATGGTTTTTCCCAATATTATAAATCCTTACACTTTCACTATATCCTATTATTTTGTCTTAAGATCTCTATTTTCATTAGCAATTTTGTCTTATCCATGCAAGTTGCTTGGCATCATTGTACCCTAAACATGAGTCGTGCTTCAAATTTGGGATAAGGCTATTTATTTTAATGAGATAGAAAGGTAGAAACTCGTATATTTTATCTAGAATATATTAACAGTACTAGAATTCTCGTTTTTTGTGATGGGCTATTTGCGACGGGATCCCGTCGCAAATAGACTTTTGCGACGAGCCCCCGTTGCAAATAGTCCATTGCAAAAAATGGGGTCGCAATAGATATTTTTTGCGATGGGTCCGTCGCAAAAAATATCTGTTGCGATGGAAATTTTACCCATCGCAAAAAAACCTCCCAAGTCGCAAATAGCCTTCTGATTATATACATTATATACCCATAAACCTTTTGCGACGGGCCTGTCGCAAATACTAATTGTGACGGGCCCATTGTCCCGTCGCAAATACTGATCTTAAAAAAATATATTTCACTTATTTGCGATGGGGTCCCATCACAAAAGTCCCCGTCGCAAATACTAAAAATAATTAAAAAATAATAACAAAATTATGATTAATGAAAAAATTATATTATTATTATAAAAATAATAAAAAAATAAAAAATATTATTATTATTATTAAAATAAACAAACATTAAAAAATGTAATACTAAAAAAATATTTAATAAAATTATGATTAATAAAAAATTAATATTAATATTATTAAAATAATAAAATAATAAAAAATTATTAAAAGTTTCAATATTTTCAAAAAAATATAAAAAATCATAAAATATTATTATTAGTAGTAAAATAAACAAATATTTAAAAATATAATACTAATAATAAATAATAAAATATTAAAAAATAAATAAATTTTGCAATATTTTCACCAATATAAAAGATAAAAACTGTAAATAGTTAATGTTATTACAAAACTTGAATTCAAATGTTTTTAACATAAAAAAAATCATTGGGGGTCGTGTGGAGGAGGTGGAGGAAACTCCATCCCTAAACTACAAGTCAGACGACACATGTACTCCATCTGCTCGTGATACTCCTACTGTCGCCGCTACTCCAATCGACGCAGCTCCTCCTCGTGATGCTGCTCCTGCTACTGCTACCGCAGACACATCTCTTCATGCTGCTTCTGCAAAGTCTCTATAAGCTCAGCCTGAGTTTGCAACTGCTCCTGATACTATGATCCAGAAGATGATGTCTCTCCACGAGCTCCTCTCGAGCTGGACGCCAACATCGCAGTAGTACCATAATAAGTGTCAGGAGCCAAATGAGAGTTGATACCAACTACTCAACCCTTCTCAAAGCCATACTGAGTCGCCTGCATCCATGTCGCCTCATCAAAACGGTGAGCACCGGTCTGCTCAGTCGTCTCGTCCTAACCCTCAGCCTGTGTCTGAGAGGTCACAGCCTCATATGACTCCTTCAATTTCAATTTAAAATTAAAATTGTGAAAATATTACATGAAATTAATTGTCAAACTGAAAAAATAATACTAACCACAATATGACGCTGGAGATCACCTCTAATCTCTCCAGTGGCTGGATCACTGTACATCCTCCGATAAATGTCGATATCTGTAATATCGGGATGCTCGACTGCCTACAGAAATATAAAATAAACTGTTTATATTTAAATTTATATAAAATATTTAAAAAATATGCTTACTAGATTCTCTCTATGCGAACTGAATGTATGACTACCAGCTCGATGCGTCACCTCCTGTCTCCCCCGGTTCTGTCATCCCACTGAAGATCTCCTCTGAAATCTACCACCCAACCAGTGTAAACATAATCCATCCCAAACGTAAGATGAAATGTACTCTGGTCGGTGAGCTCTATACAACTCATCAAATTCTGTCACTCCTTCTTTCTTAATGGTTGTCCTTCTCAAATTGTGCAAAAACTGACGGAAACGGTCACGCATAGAAACATTTCATGTCGCGTGGATAGCGTCGTGCATGCTATCATTGATAGGATACCATAAACCTTACAAATAATTTATAATATCAAGTTATTAATAAAATAAATTTCAAAATAAATATTATTTATTTACGTACCAGCCAATGATGGAACATGTCGCGTCGCACATCAACGGGAATCTGTTCCCATGTGATCCATGGATGAGAAAAATAATTGCGCAAGATAGCGCTCCCATGTCCAATAGCTACATGCACAAAACTGTGAAAAGGAATAAATAATCAAACAATTAGTATATATATAAATAAATTGATGAAAGATAACTAAAATATACAGTTTACCATACCTCCGTGTGTGTGGATAGAAACCAAGATGTGGACGTCGCTCGGGGATAGGGTTAGGAATCATCAATCGTGAAAAACCACACCCCCTCCGCATACCCCCTGAACCGCTAGTAGGCTGAGGGTCAGATGATCCAAAATCTCCCTCATCCAACGGAAGGTCAGCCTCCTGCAACTCGCGATATAGATCAAGGTCCATCTGAAACACAAAATGATTGTTTTTAGCAGATAGTTAAAAATAACTATTATATATAGATATATATTAGTTATGATTATAACCAACATTTAACTGTGTAAATTTTTATCTTCATCCTCTTCTCCATATCTATCAATGTCAATGTCTTCATCTTCCTCCTCAGCATCATCAATATCCATATGAGTTTCAGTTTCAGCATCTCTTGTCATTTCAAATTCATTTGTAACATCATTAACATCTTCATCACCATCGATCCTTAATTGTGGGGTGTCATCATTGATATTCACATCTCTTTGTGAATCAGATGGATTTTGAGCAGTCTCTTGAAAAATTTCAATTCCTTCCACTTCAGCGGAACCACATTCAGTTTGAGTAAACTGAATTTCCCGAGATTTCATTTTTATTATGCTCCACCAATCACTCAAGTCTCTTGAAGTAGCACAGTACTTTTCATAATAAATTTGATGTGTCTGTTGAGCCAGTAAAAATGGTTCATTTACTATAAGAAGACTTTTATATTTAATATCGATGATTCCATGAGTCGGATGAACACGCAAGCCTCTCTCAGTATCCAACCACCGATATTTAAACATTGTTATGTAATTCTATCCTAGATAACACAACTCAATAATTTCATCCAAAATGCCATAAAATTCAACTTCAGTTTCTCTATGATGTGATCCTCTCAAGAAAACTCCATTGTTCATTGTTTTTTTATTCCCCGTATTCATGTGTATGAAATCGAAAACCATTCACCACATATGCATTATAAGATTTAACCATTTTGGATGGTGGGTTACTCAATATACACAGTCGCTTATCAATTTTATCAGCATATTGAGACACCTAAAAATTTGTAAAACAATTATCAATATAATAAATAATAAACAGAATTGATATTAAACCATCAATAATTTATGTTACCAGTTTTTGAAACCATTGAGAAAAAAAAATTATATGCGTTCTTCAAGAGAAGCTGCTGTAATTTGTGTATAGTGGCCCATACTTTACATACATGGTTAATACTTCAAAATTGAAGCATACTTATTACAACATATAACAAAACCATGAAAGTACCGTATAGGTATAGTGTCTTTAGAAACTGGGAAACATAAACAACTGGTTCATAAAGCATCTACACTGTCTCCCATTTATTTCATCATATCTATAGTCCCTTTTTGCCATATCTTACTTAATAACCTTCTTCCTGACATGGGGAAAGAAAACATACAAAAGGGTGAGCTCAAATGCTCAGTAAAGGTAAATAAAAGAAATATCAATCACATAAAATTTATAAGAACATAACATTTTGGAAATCTTACCGTGCAAAACAGATCATAATTTCATAACATGGGATAAATCATGGTAGTGAAATGTAATCCCAATAATCATAACTTAAAACATGAAACTTTGTGTAATACACACATAATCATAGATAATCATTTCTTATTAGTCAATACTCATATCCAAGACTATCTTAGTGGACAAAGTCCATTTCTGAACCGAGTTCACTCCTCGTTTCAGTCCTGTTTCACTGAACCGGTTTAACCTACAGTTCCAGCCATGTCTATCTCATGAGATATAAAATCTTTACCCAATGCATTGGAGGGAGATATAGGTCCCACCCATCTTATAATGATACCATTCTTATGTGTGCCACAAAATCATAAACCATAAATCATAGCATAACCCATGTAATAAAAATGGGAATCTTAAACATCATGACATCATAAAACAATTCATATAAGATAAAGGAATTCATAAAAATATTTCCATCACAACATAATCAAATCAATTTAATAATAGGGATAGAAACAGAACCCTATATTATCTTAGATGGAAAATAATTTTGATAAAACACTTGAACTCCATTCTTGAGGAAAATATCCTTTATACTTCAAAAACATTTTTCCTTTCTTAACATGTCATACAATTTTAAACTAAAATAAGTTGATTAAAAATAAACTTGAAAACTTGTAAAGTAATCTTCATATAAATAATTTTTTATAAAATCATAAAATCCATTCATGTCGTATAAGTTAAAAAAACATTCTTCTCGTACTTTGGCCGGAAAAGTCAAAAAGTACCTCGTACGAAAAACGACAAAAGATTCCTTTCATATCTTTTACTAAAATCTCACTGAAGGGTAAAATTGGATTTAAAAAATTGTAGGAGGATATAAATAATATTACATATTGAGGAAACATGGATGTGGATGATAAAATACACCCCAGTAAATACCAAAGTATAAACAATCTTGAATAAAAATGAGATTGTGATATTTTCCCTTACCTTAGGTCCGATATGCTTTGTACGTGTCCGAACCTCCTGTATAATGATTTAAATAATGTTATTGACTTATTACAGAATCATAATTATTGTTATGATATCATATATGGTCATATTATTAGCTTCTTATTTGTAATATTTCATTACTACTTGTTATTCAGGTGTTTATTACTTTTTTGTTCTTATGGGTATTTTGCCGAATAAATTATTATTCCTCTTTATAGGATATAGATACATCATTTAAAGAATTGTATTAGTGTAATATATATCATATTAATTCATTAAATTCATTTATATAATCATTATTCAATGAAGATCATATAGAACGAGTCGCATCACATCGTGGAGACGGTAGGTCGTACATACGCACAAGCGATGATATCGTTCCCATGATCATGGAATTGTATTGAAGTGTGTGTATACTATTTCAGAATCAATATCACTTTACAATAATCATATATATTTATTTATTTTCACTAGTATACCCATCCAAGTAAGGTGGTGGAGGAAAACAGATTACACCACGGCGTGGAGACGGTATTCCGTACGTATGCACGCGCGGTGATTTCGTTTTCCGTAGGATGGATAAGTGGTGAAATAGGGTTGTTTCATATTTATAATAACATATCAGTATATTAGGGATACTTATGTTATTACCTCATAATGAAACAACTAAATAAGAGGGAGTGGAAGAAGAATGGAACTTGAAGAAAACGGTAGAAGGTATTACCTCTTTCTCAAAGTGCCTCCATTAAACTTTCTCTTAAGGCACTAGAGTTGGTCTTTTGAGAAGAACAGTACCTCTAGTAGGTTTCTAAGGAAGTGGGAAAGTGAAATGGTCAGGGGTTGGCTGATCTTGAAGGCTCAAATTGGTGTGAGGAATAGAGGGGGGAGGTTCCCTTTTATAAGGGAGGAGAGGGGAACCTTTGGAAAGTGTGGAAATATTATTTTATTATAAACTTATCTTCAGTTTCAAAAGGTCCAAAAATAATTAAAGATGAAGATAAGATGACTCATGGTCGAAATAAAATCATCCAATCAGAATTGGACATGTTTTGGAAAATATTTTAATCATTATAATCTTATTTATTTAAATCATTTATTAATGAGGTAAATACTTCATCATTATTGTGTCATAAATAATTTAATTTATTTGGTATCTAAAAATTATAAAAAAAATATCATTATGTAGGAAATATTTTTAGAATTCCAATGAATATTTATAGTCGAAAATATAATTTATATAACCCCTTATAAAAATTAATTACTAAAAGATTTTTGTTAATGTCAATTTTGTCTTTACATTAAATTAATTAATCCAAATTGTCATTGTCACTACCAAGTGGCTCAATGGGGTCCCAAAATCGACCCAAGGATGCCCATGGTCAGCCAATACTCATCCAATAAGGTTAGGACAAGTGTCAAGGTAATTTTGAATTATTATAATATTCTTTTAACCTTGAATTACTTTATTTACCTTTAACCGTAGTAAATAAAAATTACCGTAGTTACTATTCATAATATCAAAAAAATAAAAGTAACCTATTAATATAATTTGGACACACTGATTCCAAATATGGAATCCACTTTTCAAAATTCAAAACACAGAAGTTGCAGTAATTAATTTAAAATTAATCCCGTTGTTAAGCAAACGGGTTTTAAAAGTTAAAACATTGTCAAAGATTGAAATGTTTTTACCTATGAATTCAATGTAAAATTAATGATAATGACATAAATTATATTAAATGGTAAAAATATATTCTATTTATACTTTAAAAACATTAAATATTATAATTTAACCATATAACGTATTGTGATGAAAAAATCTTTTTTTAATTAAAATATAGTGTGTTTTTACTATTCATTAAAATATGAAAGTTATTAGAATAATATGAAAAATTTATCCAAAGTAAATTTTTATATCCTGATTCTAAAGAAGAATTTTATTTTTTCAAATTGAACTTATAAACTTGTCAAAAACTAGATTTAATGTGGGTGCGCCATCAAAAGGCGGTAAAACTGCATTTTTTTGAAAAATACTTCTTTTATCCAAAAAACTGATTTTGTTTTCATACCTCATTCTAGAAAATGTATAAGATGAATTAAAATGTTATAAAATTAAAAATTCAGTTAATAATATTCATAATGGCTAATATTATAATATATCTTTGTTTAGTGAAACTCGATATTGCGTACGACGCAGCTATCGAGGAAGGTCGCGATTGTGTGTAAAGCAAGTCAAACTAGTGTTGTGTGTAGTGAAAGATTCCTTTGATGATTTATATAACATAAAAACAAAATATTTCTCATAAAAGTCTCGGGTGTTACATTCTACCCCCCTTAAAATGAATTTCTCCCTCGAAATTCTTCACTTCGTAACAAACAGATGAGGATACCTCTCCCTCATCATATCCTCAAGTTCCCATGTATCTTCTTCTAATTGGTGGTTCCTCTATAAAACTTTCACCAAGCGAGTGGTCTTGTTCCATAGGACTTTTTCGCTACGATCCAGAATCTCTATCGGCTGTTCTTCATAAGAAAGATCTTGTTCCAGCGGTACAACTTCTGAGCTGAGTACATATGAAGGATCAGGTATGTACTTTCTCATGAGAGATACATGGAACACATTGTGAACTTGAGAGAGATTTGGTGGAAGCGCCAATCGGTAAGCTACCTTCCCAACACGATCTAGAATTTCAAAAGGACCGATATATCTAGGGCTCAACTTTCCCTTCTTTCCAAATCTCATTACTCTTTTCCAAGGAGATATTCGTAAGAACACTTTATCACCCACTTCAAACTCTAGGTCTTTTATTCGGTTGTCAGAATAACTTTTTTGTCGACTCTAAGCTGCTCTTATGTGTTGTTGAATAGATCTGACCTTTTCGGCCATCTCATCAACAAGATCAGGTCCTAATAGCTTTCTTTCCCCAACTTCATCCCAGCAAGTTGGAGTCCTGCATTTCTTTCCATAGAGAGATTCATAAGGAGCCATCTGAATACTGGAGTGAAAGCTATTATTATAAGAAAATTTCACCAAAGGTAGGTGTTGATCCCAACCACCTTTGAAATCCATAGAGAAATCTCTCAACATATCTTCTAGAGTTTGAATTGTCCTCTCAGACTAACCGTCTGTCTAAGGATGATAAGCAGTGCTGAAACTCAACTCTATATCCAGAGTATGCTGAAGACTTCTCCAAAACTTTGAGGTAAACCTCGGATCCCGATCAGATATAATGGAAAGTGGTACTCCATGCAATCTTACCACTTCCTTTACATATATCCTGGCAAGCTAATCAAGAGAAAAATCTTCTCTAATAGCAATGAAGTGTGCCGACTTCGTAAGACGATCAACTATAACCCAGATATCATTATTGCCTTTGGATGTTTTAGGAAGTCCAATGACAAAGTCCATAGTGATGTTTTCCCATTTCCACTCAGGTATGGGTAATGGTTGTAACATCCCCTTATACTTCTGTCTCTCAGCTTTAACTTGCTGACAAACCAAGCATCGAGAGACATATTCAGCAACATCTCTTTTCATGCCATCCCACCAGAAATACTCTTTCAGGTCTCTATACATCTTCGTGCTTCCAGGATGAATAGATAATGAAGAACTATGAGCCTCATCCAGTAGCTCCTTCTTTAATTCTGGGATGGGAGGAACACAAACCCGATTCTTGAACTTTATTTTCCCATCATAATCAAGGTTGAATTCAGGAACATTTCTCACCTTCTTTTGTAACTCGACATCTTCTTTCTGCGCCTCTTTAATCTTTACATGTATAGATGGTTGAACATTCATTTGAGAAAGATACGATTTTTCCCCTTCCATTATAATTCCAAGATCTATCCTTTGTAAATCCATAAATATTGGATCTTTTGTGATCCTCGTCATGGATAAGCTAGCATGGTCTTGTCGACTTAATGCATCTGCCACCTTGTTTGCTTTCCCAGGGTGGTAATGAATTGAGCAGTCGTAATCCTTAATCAACTCCAACCATCTTCTTTGGCGCATATTCAGATCCTTTTGTGTGAAAATATACTTTAAACTTTTATGATCAGTATAAATGTCACACCTTTCTCCATAAAGATAATGCCTCCAAATCTTTAATGCAAAGATTACCGCAGCTAACTCCAAATCATGAGTTGGGTAATTTTGCTCATAAATTTTCAACTGTCGTGAGGCATAAGCTATCACCATATCATTTTGCATAAGAACACACCCCAATCCCTTCTTGGATGCATCACTGTAGATCACAAACCTTTCTCCACTACAAGGCACTGTGATCACAGGTGCACTGGATAACCTTCTTTTCAACTCCTTGAAATTCTATTCACATTCCTCTGTCCAAACAAACTTAACTCCTTTCCGAGTCAACTTGGTGAGTGGATTAGATAATCGTGAAAAATATTTCACAAAACGTCGATAATATCCAGCCAAACCAAGAAAAATTCAGATCTCGGTTACTGTTTTTGGTCTCGACCATCTTTCGATAACCTCTATTTTTGCTGGATCCACAGATATCCCCTTTTTTTAGATTATGTGACCCAAAAAATGCAACTTTTTTAAGCCAAAATTCACACTTGGTAAATTTGGAATAAAGCTTATCCTTTATCAGGGTCTTTAATACAATTCTCAAGTGATCTTCATGTTCTTACTTGCTCTTTGAATAGACAAGAATATCATCTATAAAGACTACCACAAACTGATCAAGATAGTCTCTAAAGACTCTATTCATTAGATCCATGAAGATAGCAGGGGCATTAGTAAGACCAAATGGCATCACTATAAATTCATAGTGTCCATACCTTTTACGGAAAGTCGTCTTTGGTATATCCTCCTTTTTTACCCTTAATTGATGATACCCTGAACGAAGATCAATCTTGGAAAAGTATTGAGCTCCGCGTAGTTGGTCAAATAGGTCATCAATGTGTAGGAGAGGATATTTTTTCTTGACAGTGATCTTGTTAAGTTCTCGATAATCAATTCAGAGTCTCATTGATCCATCTTTCTTCTTAACAAACAGAACTAGTTCTCCCCAAGGTGACGCACTAGGGCGTATGAATCCTTTATCAATATTTCTTGGAGTTGCTTCTTCAATTCCTGCAACTCAATTGGGGCCATTCTATAAGGAGTCTTTGAAATAGGCAAAGCACCTGGTACGAGTTCTATTGAAAACTCAACTTCACGATTTGGTGGAAGACCTGGAAATTCCTCCGGAAAGACATCTTCAAATTCCCGTACAATGGGAATATTATTAATCATGAGTTTCTCTCCAACCATTTGAGATAAATAACCTTCATTTAGTGGAATCAAGACCCATAAGATAGAAGAAATTTCCACTAGAAGGTTATGTTCATCCTTGCATCGATAGACGATCATAGATTGATCTGGAATATGAAATGTGACTTCCCTTCTTTGGAAATTGATATGATATCCATATAAATAAATCCAATCCATGCCAAGAATCACATCAAATTCCACTATAGGAAGGATCACAAGATTTGCAGGAAGCACTTTACCACAAACTTCAATCGGAAAAGAATTGTAAACTTTTGATGCGACTGTTGTTCCATTAGGAGTTGTCACAGCCAACTCAACATCTAATTGTTGAGGTAATACGGCGATACCCTTAGAAAATTCATCAGAAATAAAAGATTGGGTGGATCCAGAATCAAATAAAACATTTGCTACTTTAGAGTGGATGGTAAGTGTACCTCTCACCACTTCGTTGTCGTACTCCACATCGCCGATAGTAATTGCATGTGACTTTCCTTTGTCTTTGGGCTTAAGAGTTTGTTGACATCGATCATCATCAACAACCCTTGGATTTGGGCATTGATTGGAATAATGCCCCATCTCTTTTCACTTGAAACATTGAATTGTAGTAGGTTCATTCTGTGTATCCCTTCCTTTGTTTGCATCATTAGACATCTTCTTCCCATTATTTCAACATTCAATTGCCCGATGACCTTTTTTCCATACTTATAACATTTTCTTGTCCCCTTAAGACAATTTCCTCTATGTTTATTTCCACACTTTGAGCATAAGGGAAAACTCATCTTCTTTTCAGTGTGGTCTTTACATTTTCCTTTGAATTCCATTTTCCTCTTCTTATCAAACCCATGTGACTGATGGGTTACACCAATCTCCATCTCAACCTTGAGAGCACATCGAATAATTTCCTCGTATCTATTGAAGTCCCTTATGGCTAACGCCCTTCGAAGACTTGGTTTTAAGCCACTAAAGAATCGATCGATCTTACTCTCAAGTTGGATAATAATTCCGGAAGCGTACCTTGCAAGTCTTGTAAAATTTGCTTCATAGGTACCAACAGATTCATCATCCTTTTGCTTCAGTTCAAGAAACTTCTTCTCCATCTTTGTTCGAAGAATACGAGGGAAATACTTATTGAAAAATAATTTATTGAACTCATCCCATTCCATGGACTCAATTTCATCCCTTTGCCTCATATTCTTAATAAGAGTCCACCATTGATCAGCATCACCTTCCAAACGATACACTGCTAAGATGACTTTATCATGTTCAGAACATTGAAGAACTGAAAATATCTTTTTAGTGGTACTGATCCATTGTTCAGGCACTAATGGATCAGAAGACCCACTGAATGAAGGTGGACGCTGCCTTATGAAGGATTCAACAGAATGTTGCTCCATCCTTTTCTCATTTGGAAGTCCTGCATGATTCATAGCTTGAGAAAGTTGTGTGAGCATAGCTACAAGATTTTACATTCCATCTCCCATATCGTTTGGTTGCTCAGGGGGACAATCATTGCATTTCCCATCGCATTCCGCATTAACATGGTTTCTTCGGGTTCCATCCATTGAGTAAAACCAAGAAGAATAGTGTGAGAAACACTAATTATAAAAAGAAAACCACATAATCAAGAACAAAATTTTACACCTAAGGTCTTATCATAGGTTGTTCATGGAAATTTCTAAAACACTAAGATTGTGTTCTATGCTTAGAAATATCCTTAGGTTTCTTACTAAGGCTTTCACATCCTAGTTTCCAAAGGTTGAATATACCTTTCCTCTGATACCAACTATAGAAACCCATAATTTACATACATGGTTAATACTTCAAAATTGAAGCATACTTATTACAACATATAACAAAACCATGAAAGTACCGTATAGGTATAGTGTCTTTAGAAACTGGGAAACATAAACAACCGGTTCATAAAGCATCTACATTGTCTCCCATTTATTTCATCATATCTATAGTCCCTTTTTGGCATATCTTACTTAATAACCTTCTTCCTGACCTAGGGAAAGAAAACATACAAAAGGGTGAGCTCAAATTCTCAGTAAGGGTAAACAAAAGAAATATCAATCACATCAAATTTATAAGAACATAACATTTTGGAAATCTTACCCTGCAAAAGAGATCATAATTTCATAACATGGGATAAATCATGGTAGTGAAATGTAATCCCAATAATCATAACTTAAAACATGAAACTTTGTGTAATACACACATAATCATAGATAATCATTTCTTATTAGTCAATACTCATATCCAAGACTATCTTAGTGGACAAAGTCCATTTCTGAACCGAGTTCACTCCTCGTTTCAGTCCTGTTTCGCTGAACCGGTTTAACCTGTCATTCCAGCCATGTCTATCTCATGAGATATAAAATCTTTACCCAATGCATTGGAGGTAGATATAGGTCCCACCCATATTATAATGATACCATTCTTATGTGTGCCACAAAAACATAAACCATACATCATAGCATAACCCATGTAATAAAAATGGGAATCTTAAACATCATGACATCATAAAACAATTCATATAAGATAAAGGAATTCATAAAAATATTTCCATCACAAAATAATCAAATCAATGTAATAATAGGGATAGAAACAGAACCCTATATTATCTTATATGTAAAATAATTTTGATAAAACACTTGAACTCCATTCTTGAGGAAAATATCATTTCTACTTCAAAAACATTTTTCCTTTCTTAACATGTCATACAATTTTAAACTAAAAGAATTTGATTAAAAATAAACATGAAAACTTGTAAAGGAAGCTTCATGGAAATAATTTTTTATGAAATCATAAAATCCATTCATGCCGTATAAGTTAAAAAAACATTCTTCTCGTACTTTGGCCGGAAAAGTCAAAAAGTACCTCGTATGAAAAACGACAAAAGATTCCTTTCATATCTTTTACTAAAATCTCACTGAAGGGTAAAATTGGATTTAAACAATTGTAGGAGGATATAAATAATATTAAATATTGAGGAAACATTGATGTGGATGATAAAATACACCCCATTAAATACCAAAGTATAAACAATCTCGGATAAAAATGAGATTGTGATATTTTCCCTTACCTTAGGACCGATATGCTTTGTACGTGTCTGAACCTCCTGTATAATGATTTAAATAATGTTATTGACTTATTCTAGAATCATACTTATTGTTATGATATCATAAATGGTCATATTCTTAGCTTCTTATTAGTAATATTTCATTACTACTTGTTATTCGGGTGTTTATTACTTTTTTGTTCTTATGCATGTTTTGTCAAATAAATTCTTATTCCTCTTTATAGGATATAGATACATCATTTAAATAATGGTATTAGTGTAATATATATCATATTAATTCATTCAATTCATTTATATAATCATTATTCAATGAAGATCATATAGAACGAGTCGCATCACATCGTGGAGACGGTAGGCCGTACGTACGCACAAGCGATGATATCATTCCCATGATCACGGAATTGTATTGAAGTGTATGTATACTATTTCAGAATCAATATCACTTTACAATAATCATATATAGTTATTTATTTGCACCAGTATAACCATCCAAGTAAGGTGGTGGATGAAAACAGATTACATCGCGGCGTGGAGATGGTATTCCGTACGTACGCACGCGCGGTGATTTCGTTTTCCGTAGGATGGATAAGAGGTGAAATATGGTTGTTTCATATTTATAATAACATATCAGTATATGAGGGATACTGATGTTATTACCTCATAATGAAACAACTAAAGAAGAGGTATTAGAAGAAGAATGGAACTTGAAGAAAACGGTAGAAGGTATTACCTCTTTCTCGAAGTGCCTCCTTTAAACTTTCTCTTAAGGCACTAGAGTTGGTATTTTGAGAAGACCAGTACCTCTAGTAGGTTTCTAAGGAAGTGGGGAAATGAAATGTGCAGGGGTTGGCCGAGCTTGAAGGCTCAAATTGGTGTGAGGAAGAGAGGGAGGAGGTGCCCTTTTATAAGGGAGGAGTGGGGCACCTTTGGAAAGTGTGGAAATATTATTTTATTATAAACTTATCTTCAGTTTCAAAAGGTCCAAAAATCATTAAAGATTAATATAAGATTACTCATGGTCTAAATAAAATCATCCAATCAGAATTGGACATGTTTTGAAAAATATTTTAATCATTATAATCTTATTTATTTAAATCATTTATTAATGAGGTAAATACTTTATCATTATTGTGTCACAAATAATTTAATTTATTTGGTGTCTAAAAATTATAAAAAAAATATCATTATGTAGGAAATCTTTTTAGATTTACAATAAATATTTATAGTTGAAAATATAATTTATATAACCTCTTATAAAAAATAATTACTAAAAGATTTTTGTTAATGTCAATTTTGTCTTTACATTAAATTAATTAATCCAAATTGTCATTGTCACTACCAAGTGGCTCAATGGGGTCCCAAAATCGACCCAAGGATGCCCATGGTCGGCCAATACTCATCCAATAAGGTTAGGACAAGTTTCAAGGTAATTTTGAATTACTATAATATTCTTTTAACCTTGAATTACCTTATTTACCTTTAACCGTAGTAAATAAAAATTATCGTAGTTAGTATTCATAATATCAAAAAAATAAAAGTAACCTATTAACATAATTTGGACCCACTTATTCCAAATATGGAATCCATTTTTCAAAATTCAAAACACAGAAGTTTCAGTAATTAATTTAAAATTAATCCCGTTGTTAAGAAAACAGGTTTTAAAAGTTAAAACATTGCCAAAGATTGAAATGTTTTTACCTATGAATTCAATGTAAAATTAATGCTAATGACATACATTATATTAAAGGGTAAAAACATATTCTATTTATACTTTAAAAACATTCAATATTATAATTTAACCATATAAAGTATTGCGATGAAAAAAGTTTTTTTTAATTAAAATATATCGTGTTTTTACTATTCATTAAAATATGAAAGTTATCAGAATAATATGAAAAAATTATCCAAAGTAAATTTTTATATCCTGATTCTAAAGAAGAATTTTATTTTTTCAAATTGAACTTATAAACTTGTCAAAAATTAGATTTAATGTGGGTGCGCCATCAAAAGGCGGTAAAACTGCATTTTTTTGAAAAATACTTCTTTTATCCAAAAAAACTGATTTTGTTTTCATACCTCAATCTAGAAAATGTATAAGATGAATTAAAATGTTATAAAATTCAAAATTTAGTTAATACTATTCATAACGGCTAATATTATAATATATCGTTGTTTAGTGAAACTCGGTATTGCGTACGACGCAAGCTATCGAGGAAGGCCGCGATTGCGTGTAAAGCAAGCCAAGCTAGTGTTGTGTGTAGTGAAAGATTCCTTTGATGATTTATATAACATAAAAACAAAATATTTCTCATAAAAGTCTCGGGTGTTACATTGTGGAAGTTGTTTCTTGATATGATTATCATATAACCTACAAATAAAATAAGTTTAAATACTGTAACATAAATTATAGTATAAGTGATAGAAGCACTCACAGGAAAAATGATGTCATTTCTTCATAGATGAGCAGAACATATGTATGAGCTCTGTGATATTCATCATCTGAAAGTCATCGTTCATGAACTCCATCGAAACCAAGATTTGGTTGATTAAAAAATGTTAATTGATTTTCCATTTCATCATTAACATTCCCCTCATTTCGTCCCATGCGATTGTGTTTTGAGGGATATTGAGATTCAAAATAATGGGAGCAGAAAAAAGTAATCTCCTCTTGCAAATAAGCTTCAGCAATTGAGCCTTCAACTGATGCTTTGTTACGTACTTTTTTCTTCAATTTCTTCATGCATCTCTCGAATGCGTACATCCATCGAAACTGTACTGGACCTCCACATTTAACTTCATGTGGCAAATGTAATATCAGATGTTCCATTGAGTCAAAGAAAGCCGGCAGAAAGATTTTTTTCAGTTTACATATAATTACAAAAATATTTTTTTCCAGTTTTCTTAGCGCATCATAGTCTGTTTTCGCTGCACAAATGTCTCGAAAAAAATATGATATGTTTGTTATCGAATCTCAAATCATAGAATTCAAAAAAACTTTGAATCTAATCGGTATTAGTCTTTACATTATTACATGACAATCATGACTTTTTAATTCAGTAATATAACCATTCTTAACACATCTGCCCAAATTGGAAGCATAGCCATCTGAAAGTCTCAAATCTGCAATCCACTGACAAAATAACAAGCGACTCTCTTTGGACAGTGTATAAGCAGCTTTTGGCTTCATTAACCTCTATGATCTGAAATTTTCAAATAGTTCAAGTTCTGGTCGCCTGTAAATTTGGGAAAGATCTTATCGTGCATTTACAGTATCTTTGGTCTTACCTGGTGTATCCAAAATTGTATGAAATAAATTATCAAAACAGTTCTTCTCAATATGCATAACATCCAACATGTGGCGGACCAACAAATCAGACCAATATGGAAGATCCCAAAAAATGCTCTGTTTTTTCCAATTATGTTCTTTCCCAAAGCCATGAATTTTCTGTTGGTTTACTGTTGGTCCAAATGTGATGGGAGGTAATGAAAATATAACTGATTTTAACTCTGTACCTAAGATCATCTTTGGAGCTTCATCCCTTTCAATTGTACCTTTTCTGAAATGAGATTTTTTCCTCTAAAAAGGATGATCGGTTGGAAGAAATCTACGGTGACAATCAAAATAGCAAGGTTTTTTCCATTGACGGGCATAAAGGCTTTGTTGTCTTTCATACAGTAAGGACATGATTTCGGACCATGTGTACTTCAACCAGATAACATGTCATATGTCGGAAAGTCACTAATCGTCCACATCAATGCATCTTTTAATATGAAATTTTGTTTCGTAGCAACATCATATGTATTAACACCATCACTCCACAATGCATTTAACTCATCAATCAATGGTTTCAAATAAACATCAATATTCTTTTTCGGATGTTCTGGGATTAATAGAGTCAAAAAGATATAAGGCTCCTTCATCAACATCTATGGAGGCAAATTGTACGGAGTTATAAAGATAGGCCAACATGAATACTGACTACCATAAGAACCAAACGGACAGAAACCGTTAGTAGAAAGACTCAATCGCATGTTTCGGGCTTCTATAGAAAAAGACTGATGCAGACGATCAAAATGTTTCCATGAATCACCATCAGATGGATAATTCAAACTTTTATTAGTTGAAATCTTGGTTTTGTGTCATGACATCATTGACACTGTATTCTGAGACATAAATAAACACTGCAACCTGTGTGTAAGGTGGAAATATCTCAACTGTTTTACTGGAATCGATCTAGACTTCCCTTGTTGAGCTTCTTTATACCTCAATTGTCCACATGTGGGACAACTATCCAATGACTCATTTTCTCCAGAATATAAGATGCAATCATTTGAATTTGCATGAATCTTCCGATAACTAAGGCCCAGATTACGAACCAGCCTTTTTCTCTCATAGTAAATTGCAAGAAACACATTTCCTTCAGGTAATAGTGTTTTAACCAAAGAAAATATCTGATCAAAACAGTTGTTTGACATTGCATTATCTGATTTAATAGCCATAAATTTTGCAACCGCTTCTGATTTTCTTATCTTGCAACCAAGATATAATGCATCCTCAGCAGACCTCAACAACTCATAAAATTCGGTTGGTGCCAACTCATGAGTTAAATCAATATCATCGTGAGTTTCAGTTTGTTGCACAGATGGACCTGCAATATCATGTACTAAATTTTGAAACCGTGATGGATCTGGAATCAAGTTATTAGAATCTTCTCGGGAACTGCGTTCACCGTGTTGATACCAAAAAACATAATCTGGTTGAAAACCAAACCACAAGAGATGCCCTTCAACCTTGTCAACTGTGTCAAACGTTCTCATAGCACATTTTTTACAAGGACACTTAATTGTGCCTTCTGAAACATATTCTGGTTTTGATGATGCAAATGCTAAGAAAGCTTCAACACCCTCAATATATACAGGATTTAAACCAGAACCATTTGGATTTCTGCGCTGATTTATCCAAGTGCGATCATCTAATAATGACTGATGTCGACTTCCTTGTTCCATATTTTTCTACATAAAATATAAAACCATCACTGTTTTTGAATAATTTGAAATTATAAAAACACTATCTGAAAAAAAGAAGATAAATAATTATAACTACTTCTTAATAATTACCATTAATTAAGGGCGACACAATTTCCAGTGGATTGACGGCTACTCTTTTGTCTGACGGCTCATTTACTTGCATCTTTCTCACACTGAAATCACAATGAAGAATCTGGTCGGAGGTATGCATATTCATTCTCGTATGCACGAAAATGAATATGTGTACCTCCGACCACATTCTTCATTGTGATTTCAGTGTGAGAAAGATGCAAGTAAATGAGCCGTCGGACAAAAGAGCCCCCTTTTCTTCGATGAATCGTCTTCTTCCAACTGTCACCGCCTGAAAACATTATAAAAAATATGATCCTACGAATGCATATCCAATCTCGTGCATACAAGATTGAATGTCTACGTAGCAGCACATTTTTCATAATGTTTTGAGTCAGTGAGAGTTGAAAGGAGAAAAGTCATCGAGCAAAAGGAGTGTCGTCAATCCACTGGAAATTGTGCCAAGTTCTTAAAATTTATTAAAATTTATTAAAATTTATTCCTAACTGTTCCTAACTATTCATAACTAATTATTACTAATTATTACTAATTATTACTAATTATTACTAATTATTACTAATTATTACAATTTATTACTAATTATTACTAATTATTCCTAATTATTACTAATTATTCCTAATTATTTCTAATTATTGCTAATTTTTGCTAATTTTTGCTAATTATTACTAATTATTACAAATTATTACAAATTATTACAAATTATTACTAATTATTGCTAATTATTACTAATTATTACTAATTATTTCAATTTATTACTAAATATTACAATTTATTACTAATTATTACTAATTATTACAATTTATTACAATTTATTAGTAATTTAACAATACTTAGCAATACTTACACTACGGGAAAAATGTTTAATAGCGGCGGGGTATTTGCGACGGGAATTATTCCCGTCGCAAATAATCAGTTATTTGCGACGGGTTTTTTTACCCGTCGCAAATAGTTTGGCGCGAAATGCGTGCCAAACCGCGCGAAGTTTATTTGCGACAGGGATAGAACCCCGTCGCAAATAACTGGCGGCGGTTAAAGCCTATTTGCGACGGGACTGCAGTCCCGTCGCAAATACCCCGGCGGCAGGGGTTATTTGCGACGGGGCTCGTCGCAAATAACCGTTTTAATGCCACCCATAATTAAATGCGGTCAGGGTTATTTGCGACAGGGTTCTATCCCCGTCGCAAATAACCGGCGGCGGTTAAAGACTATTTGAGACGGGACTGCAGGCCCGTCGCAAATACCCCGGCAGCAGGGGTTATTTGCGACGGGCCCCGTCGCAAATAACCGTTTTAATGCCGCCCATAATTAAATGCGGCCAGGGTTATTTGCGACGGAATCCCGTCGCAAAAAAGCCCGTCGCAATTAAGTTAACCTATAAATACTACCAACCATTACAATTTTCTCATTTTCAACTCTCAACCGTTCTAATTTTTCCACTCTGAATCTTTTAGGATTTTCAGTTGTAAAATTTTTTTTCAGACTTCGAGGATTCAGTTGGTGGTGTTCTACAACTACAGCGGCTCGACATTGACATCAAGTTTAAGGTTTTTATCTGAATTTTAATTTAATATTTATTTTATTTATTATATTTATTTAGTTTAAATTTTTAGATTTTTTTTTCTGATTTCTAATTTGAAATAATTATGAATAAGTATTAATAATTAATAGTAATTAGAGACAACTAAACACTAATTAATTTAAAATAGTTAGCTGTAATTACAATTAATTAGCAGTAATTATGAAAAATTAAAATTAATTTGAATTAATTAATAATAATTAGAAATAATTAACATTAATTAGTAATAATTTATAATAATTACCAATAATTAGTAATAATTACTAATAATTAGTAATAATTAATAATAATTAGTAATAATTAATAATAATTCTCAATATTCAATATTTGTCAATATTTGTCAATATTTTTTCCAATAATTACCAATATTTACCAATAATTGCAAATAATTGTCAATATTTACCAATAATTAGGAATAATTACCACTAATTAAGAATAATTACCAATAATTAGGAATAATTACCAATAATTAGGAATAATTACCAATAATTAGGAATAATTACCAATAATTAGGAATAATTACCAATAATTAGGAATAATTACCAATAATTACCAATAATTACCAATAATTACCAATAATTACCAATAATTAGTAATAATTACCAATAATTACCAATAATTACCAATAATTCGTAATAATTTCCAATAATTCGTAATAATTTCTAATAATTCGTAATAATTACCAATAATTAGTAATAAATAGTAATAATTAGTAATAATTACCAATAATTAGGAATAATTAGTAATAATTACCAATAATTACCAATAATTAGTAATAATTAGTAATAATTACCAATAATTAGCAATAATTGCAAATAATTGTCAATAATTACCAATAATTACCAATAATTACCAATAATTACCAATAATTAATAATAATTCTCAATATTCAATAATTACCAATATTTGTCAATATTTTTTCCAATAATTACCAATATTTACCAATAATTGCAAATAATTGTCAATATTTACCAATAATTAGGAATAATTACCACTAATTAAGAATAATTACCAATAATTAGGAATAATTACCAATAATTAGGAATAATTACCAATAATTAGGAATAATTACCAATAATTAGGAATAATTACCAATAATTAGGAATAATTGCCAATAATTAGGAATAATTAAAAATAATTAGGAATAATTACCAATAATTAGGAATAATTACCAATAATTAGGAATAATTACCAATAATTAGGAATAATTACCAATAATTACCAATAATTACCAATAATTACCAATAATTACCAATAATTAGTAATAATTACCAATAATTACCAATAATTACCAATAATTCGTAATAATTTCCAATAATTCGTAATAATTTCCAATAATTCGTAATAATTACCAATAATTAGTAATAAATAGTAATAATTAGTAATAATTACCAATAATTAGGAATAATTAGTAATAATTACCAATAATTACCAATAATTAGTAATAATTAGTAATAATTACCAATAATTAGCAATAATTTGTAATAATTAGCAATAATTACCAATAATTAGCAATAATTAGTAATAATTAGCAATAATTAGTAATAATTACCAATAATTAGTAATAATTGCCCATAATTACCAATAATTACCAATAATTAGTAATAATTGGTAATAATTATCACTAATTACCAATAATTAGTAATAATTAGTAATAATTACCAATAATTAGTAATAATTAGAAATAATTGCCAATAATTACCAATAATTAGTAATAATTAATAATAATTACCAATAATTAGTAATAATTAGTAATAATTACCAATAATTACCAATAATTAGTAATAATTACCAATAATTACCAATAATTAGTAATAATTGGTAATAATTATCACTAATTACCAATAATTAGTAATAATTAGTAATAATTACCAATAATTAGTAATAATTAGTAATAATTACCAATAATTACCAATAATTACCAATAATTAGTAATAATTAGTAATAATTATCAATAATTAGTAATAATTACCAATAATTAGTAATAATTACCAATAATTAGTAATAATTACCAATAATTACCAATAATTACTAATAATTAGTAATAATTACCAATAATTAGTAATAATTACCAATAATTAGTAATAATTACCAATAATTAGTAATAATTACCAATAATTAGTAATAATTAGAAATAATTACCAATAATTACCATTAATTAGAAATAATTACCAATAATTACCATTAATTATTAATAATTACCAATAATTACCAATAATTACTAATAATTGGTAATAATTACCAATAATTACCAATAATTACCAGTAATTAGTAATAATTACTAATAATTAGTAATAATTACCAATAATTACTAATAATTGCTAATAATTACCAGTAATTACCAATAATTATTAATAATTAGTAATAATTAGTAATAATTAGTAATAATTAGTAATAATTAGTAATAATTAGTAATAATTACCAATAATTAGTAATAATTACCAATAATTACCAATAATTACCAATAATTACAAATAATTAGTAATAATTAGTAATAATTAGTAATAATTACCAAAAATTAGTAATAATTAACATTAATTACCAATAACTAGTAATAATTACTAATAATTACCAATAATTACCAATAATTACCAATAATTATTAATAATTAGTAATAATTAGTAATAATTACCAATAATTAGTAATAATTTCCAATAATTACCAATAATTAGTAATAATTACCAATAATTACCAATAATTACCAATAATTACCAATAATTAGTAATAATTAGTAATAATTACCAATGATTAGTCCTAATTACCAATAATTAGAAATAATTACCAATAATTAGGAATAATTACCAATAATTAAGAATAATTACCAATAATTAAAAATAATAACATTATTACATTATTTTTATATTTTATTATTAATATTAAAATAATATAATTTTCTATATTATATACAATTCTCCTTTCATCTGTGTGTTTTCTGTCTCCACATGTAATATTTGCATTCTTTTTCAAAATTATCAACCTACTCACCAATGGAGAGGTGAAAGTGAATGCAAATATTACATGTGGAGACAGAATGTTAAACACACAGATGAAAGGAGAATTGTATATAATATAGAAAATTATATTATTTTAATATTAATAATAAAATATACTAATATTGTAATAATGTTATTATTATATAATTAATATTTATGAAAAAATAATATTAGTATTATTAAAATAATAAAAAAATTATATAATATTAAAATTATCAATATTTGTAACAGGTTTTGCTTTATTCTCAACATATTCAATTCTTAAAGGGTCAATTTTTAGGTCTATCTCAATAAAAAGTTTGCGTCAGTCGTGTCTGATGTAAACTCTATAATTATCCTTGCTTGATTGTTTTTTCTAACAAATTATTCAAAACCAGTAATGCTTTTATATTTTATAGAAAAATATGGAACAACGAGGTCATCAATAGTCATTATTAGATGACCGCATATGGATAAATCAACGTAGAAATCCAAACGGTTCTGGTTTAAATCCAGTATATATAGAGGGTGTGGAGACTTTTTTATCATTTTCGGCATCAAATCCAGAATTTGTTTCAGAAGGAAAAATAAAATGCCCTTGTAGAAAATGTGCATTGAGAACGTTTGACACGTTTGACAAAGTGGGGGGACATCTCTTGCGTTTTGGTTTTCAACCAGATTATGTTTTTTGGTATCAACACGGTGAACGAAGTTCCAGAGTAGGTGATACCAACTTGATTTCGGATCCATCTCGGTTTCAAGATTTAGTACATGATGTTGCAGGTTCATCTGTTCAACATACAGAAACTCTGGCTGATATAGCTTCAAATCCTGAGTTGGCACCGTCTAAATTTTATGAGTTGTTGAGGTCTGCTGAGGATGCATTATATCCTAGCTGCAAGATGAGAAAATTCAAAGCAGTTGCAAAATTTATGGCTATCAAATCAGATAACGGAATGTCAAACACCTGTTTTGACCAGATATTTTCTTTGCTTAAAACACTGTTACCCGAAGGAAATGTTTTGCCTGTAAATTACTATGAGAGTAAGAGGTTGGTTCGAAATTTGGGACTTACTTGTCAGAAGATTCATGCATGTTCAAATGACTACATTTTATATTCTGGGGAAAATGAGTCGTTGAATAGTTGTCCCACATGTGGGAAACTGAGATATAAAGAAGGGAAACATGGGA
Organism: Viscum album; assembly: GCA_963277665.1. Lineage (NCBI taxonomy): Eukaryota > Viridiplantae > Streptophyta > Magnoliopsida > Santalales > Viscaceae > Viscum > Viscum album. Next base: position 1,103,816,978 of record OY728157.1, read on the forward strand.
AATCTGGTTTGATTCCTGTAAATCAGTTGAGATATTTTCCACTTACATCCAGACTTCAGCGTTTATTCATGTCTAAGAATACAGCGACAATGATGTCATGGCATAAAGCGAATATTTCAACCGATAAAAGCTTGAATCATCCAGCCGATGGTGATTCATGGAAACATTTTGATAGAGTGCATCCATCATTTGATTTAGAAGCTAGAAATGTTCAACTGGGACTTTCCACTGATGGTTTCTGTCCGTTCGGATCTTATGGTAGTCAATATTCATGTTGGCCTGTTTTTTTAACTCCGTACAATTTACCTCCATGGATGTTGATGAAGGAGCCATATATCTTTTTGACTTTACTAATTCCAGGACATCCGAAGAAGAATATTGATGTTTATTTGAAACTATTGATTGATAAATTAAGTTTATTGTGGAGTACTGGTGTCAGTACATATGATGTTGCTACGAAACAGAATTTCATACTGAGAGCAGCATTAATGTGGACAATTAGTGACTTCCCGGCTTATGGGATGTTATCTGGCTGGAGTACACATGGTCAGAAATCATGTCCTTACTGTATGGGAGAGAACAAAGCATTTATTCTCATTCATGGAAAGAAACCTTGTTATTTTGACTGTCATCGCAGATTTCTTCCAGCTGATCATCCTTTTCGCAGAAACAGATCTCATTTCAGAAAAGGAACAGTTGAAAGGGATGGACCTCCAAAAATGCTATCAGGTTCGGAGTTAAAATCAGTTGTATTTTCATTACCTCCCATCACTTTTGGTACCACAATAAACCAACAGAAAATTTCTGGTTTTGGGAAAGAACACAATTGGATTAAACGTAGCATATTTTGAGATTTTCCATATTGGTCTGATTTGTTGGTCCGCCACATGTTGGATGTCATGCATATTAAGAAGAACTGTTTTGATAATTTGTTTCATACAGTTTTGGATACGCCAGGAAAGAGCAAAGACAATGTAAATGCACGTTTAGATCTTGCCCAAATTTGCAGGCATCCAGAACTGGAACTGTTTGAGAATGTCAGAACAGAAAGGTTACTGAAACCAAAAGCAGCTTATACACTGTCTAAAGAAAACCGTTTATTATTTTGTCAGTGGATTGCAGATTTGAGACTTCCAGATGGTTGTGCTTCCAATTTGGGTAGATGTGTAAAGAATGGTCATATTACTGGATTAAAAAGTCATGATTGTCATGTTATAATGGAAAGACTTCTACCCATTGGATTAAGAGGTCTGTTGAATTCTGTGATTTGGGATTCCATAACAGACGTCTCATTTTTTCGGGAAATTTGTGCGGCTACAGCAGATTATGATGCTCTATGCAAACTTGAAGAAGATGTTGTTGTAATTATATGTAAACTGGAAAAAATATTTCCGCTGTCTTTCTTCGACTCAATAGAACATTTGATGTTACATTTTCCATATGAAGCCAAATGTGGAGGTCCAGTACAGTTTCGATGGATGTACCCATTTGAAAGATGCATGCAAAAATTGAAAAGAAAAGTATGTAACAAAGCATCTGTTGAAGGATCTATTGCATAAGCTTATTTGCAAGAGGAAATATCTTTTTTCTGCTCCCATTATTTTGAATCTGAGTATCCTTCAAAACACAACCGAATGGGACAGAACGAGAGGAATATTGATGAAATCGACAATCAATTATCTGTTTTCAACCAGCCAGAGCTTGGTTTTGGTGGAGTTTATGAACGTTGTCTTTCGGATAATGAACATCACAGAGCTCATACGTATGTTCTGCTCAACTGTGAAGAGATGGCATCAGTTGTACTATAAGTGTTTATATCACTTATTCTATCATTTATGTTACATTAAATAACTTTGTTTTTTATAGGTTGTATGATAACCATATCAAGAAACAAATTCCACAAATTACAGCAGCTGCTCTCGAAGAACGCCGATAGAAAAATTTCTCTCAGTGGTTTCAAAAACTGGTAACATAAATTCTTTATCTTTTAGCAACTCATTCAATGTATAGTTTACTATATTGATAATTATTTCACAAATTTTCAGGTGTCTCAACATGCTGATAAAATTGACAAACGGCTGTGTATATTGAGTAACCCACCTTCCAAACTTGTTAAAACTTATAATGCATATGTGATGAATGGATTTCGATTTCACACACATGCATATGGGGAATCAAAAAAAACAATGAACAGTGGAGTTAGCTTGAGAGGATCTCATCATCGAGAAAATGAAGTTGACTTTTATGACATACTTGATGAAATCATTGAACTCTGTTATCTTGGACAACATTACATAACCATGTTCAAATGTCGGTGGTTGGATACAGAGAGAGGTGTGCGTGTTCATCTGACTCATGGAATCATCGATATTTAATGTAAAAGTGTTCTCACAGTAAATGAACCATTCTTATTGGCTCAACAGGCACATCAGGTTTATTACGCAAAGTACTGTGCTACATCAAGAGACTTGACTGATTGGTGGAGTATAATAAAAATCAAAATTCGAGACAATCAGTTTAGTCAAAGTGAATGTGCTTTCACTGATGTGCAAAGAATTGAAGTTTTTCAAGAGAGTACTCAAAATCAATCTTTTTTACAAAGAGACATGAGTATCGATGACGACACCCCACATTTAAGAGTCGGTGATGACGATGATGTTAATGATGTCACATATGAATTTGAAATGGCAAGAGATGAAGCAACTGGAACTTGAATGGATATCGATGATGTTGAGGAGGAATATGAAGATGACATTGACATATATGAAGATGATGATGAAGATGAACACTGATAGAATTCCATGGTAGTTATATACAATCATAACTAATATATATGTATATATAATAGTAATTATCAATTATTTGCTAACAACATTAACATTTTTTGTTTCAGATGGACGACGACACATTTCGTGAGTTGGCGGATGCTGACCTGCCTTTCGATGCGGATGAGTTGCTGGCAGATGACCCTCAGCCTGCAGGCGCTCCAGGGAGTACGCGGAGGGGGCGCGGTCTTGCACGATTGATGATTCCTGACCCCGTCCTCGAGCGACGTCCACGTCTTGGGTTTGATCCACGCACACGGAGGTGTGATGACCTGTGTGATAACTTGTGGATTTGACTAAGATTTCATTAATCTATTCACATAATAAATGTTTATTATTTTTACAGTTTTCCGCATATAGCAGTCGGACAGGGCAGCGCTATTTTGCGCAACCATTTCTCTCAGCCTTGGACCATATGGGAGCAGATTCTCATTGATGCGCAGCAGGCCATGTTCGGCCATTGGTTAGTACGTACGTAAATAAATAATTTTTATTTTGAAAATTATTTCATTTCTAACTTGATATTTTGATTTATTTGTAGGGTTTATGGTATCCGATCGAGGATACCATGCGTGACGCCATCCACGAGGCATGGGAGGTGGCCATGTGTGATCGCTTTCGTCAGTTTTTGCACAATTTAAGAAAAGCTGCCACGAAGAAAGCAGGAGTGTCAAATTTTGACGAGTCATGTAGAGCACACTGACCAGAGTATATTTCATCCCATGTATGGGATGGATTATGTGCGCACTGGTTGAGTGAGGCCTTTTAGAGGAGATCATCGGTGGGGAGGCAGAATCGGGGGAGACAGGAGGTGACTCATCGAGCTGGGAGTCGTACTTTCAGTACTCATAGATAGCATCTGATACGTACATTATTTATAAATATTTTATATAACTATAAATATTAACAGTTTATTTTTTATTCTTATAGGTTGTCGAGCACCCCGATATTACGGAGTACGACGTATATCGGAAGATGTATAGTGATTCTGCTACTGGGGAGCTCAGAGGTGATCGTCAGCATCACATCGTGGTCAGTATTATTTGTTTTCAAGTTTAAAAATTAACTGCATATAATATATTCACAATTTTAATTTTAAATTGCAACTACAGGAGTCATATGAGGCCGCAGCGTCACAGACCCGACCTGAGAGTCAGGCCGAGTCATCAGATCAGACCACTGACCGTCAGTTTGATGAGGCGGCATGGATGCAGGCCACCCAGTATGCCTTCGAGAAGGGCCGGGTAGTTGGCATCAGCTCTCGACTGACTCGCGGAGATTATTATGGCAGTGCTGCGATGTCGGCGTCCAGCTCGAGAGGAGCTTGTGCATCTTCTTCTGCTACACAGTATGAGGATCAGTTGCGATCTCAGACTGCACTGATAGAGAGTCTTCGACAGGAGTAGGAGCAGATGCGTCAGCAGCAGCAGCATCATGAGGAGGAGTGTCGACGCCAGCAGCAGCTGTACGAGGAGCAGATGAGTCGGTGGCACCAGCAGCAGCAGGAGCAGATGGAGTACATGCGCCGACTCACTCATGCTTTAGGGATAGAGTTTCCTCCACCAGCATCTGCAGATCCCCCCCTCCCCCCTCCCCCCTCCTTCAGATTAGAGTTTGTTTTTATGTTATAAAGTTTGTTAAATCAAAATATGAATTTTTTTTCTATTTGTAGTTTCTGTCTCATTATAAAATATTAATAATATTATATTTTGAAATAACAATATTAATATGAATAATAATATTATTTATATTTTATAATATTAAATTATATATATATGTATTAAAATTTTATGATATTATAATTTTATTATTATTATATTAATTAAAATAATTTATTAATAATTTATTATTTTTATTTGTGAATTATAATTCTATTATTATATTAATTAAAATCATTTATTAATATTTTTTATTTTTGAATTATAATTGGATTATTATTATATTAATTTAAATAATTTATTAATATTTTTTTTTATTTTTTTATAGTATTTGCGATGGGATACTATGTCCGTCGCAAATAGTATTATTATTATATTCATTAAAATAATTTATTAATTTTTTTTTAATTTTTTTTTTAAAATAGTATTTGCGACGGGCCCGTCGCAAATACTTTTTTTAAAAAGTTTTTACAAATATACGGACTAATATTTGCGACGGGAAGGATCGCCGTCGCAAATAATACCTTTAGCGACGGGCCCGTCGCAAATAATTGTTGTTGCGACGCCGTTTTCCGCAACGGGCTATTTGCGACGGGCCCCCGTCGCAAATGCCATTATTTCCAGTAGTGTTAGCAAAATGAAAACTGCTTGAATAATGAAAGGAAATTTGGTAATCATCGTTGTGGAGATGATTACAAACTTTCCCTTCATAATCCAAGCAGTTTTTGTTTACTAATTATTACTAATAAAAAAATTCTATTATCAGTATTTATGAAAAAACAATATTAATATCATTAAAATCATAAAATTTTTATAAAATATTAAAATTATCAATATTCGCAACAGGCTTTGCTCTATTCTTAACATGTTCAAATCCCAAAGGGTCGCCAATTGTCAGGTCATGCGAAATAAAAAGTTTGTGTCAGTCATGTTCAATGTAAACTCTATAATTGTTCTTGCATGGTTGATCACCTCGCAAGTAGTGTTGCAATAGGATGACCAAAGTAATGTCATTCTCGTCTCTAAGAATCATCTCGCTCCCTTTACATAGATCATTCTTTCTTAAAAATTTGAGGGGAAATCGGTATTTTTCCCTTAAATTTTCAAGGAAGAATGGTCTATGTAAAGGGTCATGTGAGATAATTCTTATAGATGAGAAGGGCATGACTTGGGTTGTCCTATTGCAACGCTACTTGCAAGGTGATCAACCAAACATATCTAATTATTACTAATTATTACTAATTATTACTAATTATTACTAATTATTACTAATTATTGCTAATTATTGCTAATTATTACTAATTATTGCTAATTATTGCTAATTATTACTAATTATTACTAATTATTACTAATTATTACTTATTATTACTAATTATTACTAATTATTACTAATTATATCTAATTATTACTAATTATATCTAATTATTACTAATTATATCTAATTATTACTAATTATATCTAATTATTACTAATTATATCTAATTATTACTAATTATAACTAATTATTACTAATTATTACTAATTATTACTAATTATATCTAATTATTACTAATTATATCTAATTATTACTAATTATATCTAATTATTACTAATTATTACTAATTATTACTAATTATATCTAATTATTACTAATTATATCTAATTATTACTAATTATCCCTAATTATGACTAAATTCTGCTAATTATCTATAATAATTTCTAATTATTGCAAATTAACAATAATTATTTATAATTATCACTAACAATATCAATTTCTTACTAAAAATAAATATAAATAAAAATCAATTTAAATCTAATTTAATTACAACTAATAAACAACAATTAAAATTAATATAAAAAAATAAAATAAATATAAAAAAAATAAAATATAAATACAACTTTTATATTCTGAAGGTATTGGCGCCTTCCAATTGCTCTCGTATAAAAAACTTCAACTAAGAGAAATTTTTCTCTTAAAACTAGATAATGAAGAGAGAGAGAGGAAGATCTGAGTGATTTGGAAAAAAACAGGTGGGGGTATATATAGGTTAGATTAGTTGTGACGGACCCCGTCGCAAATACCCTCGCCTGCATTAATTACAGTCGGCGGTTAAAAGGGTATTTGCGACGGGACCCGTCGTAAATACCACCTGCCGACATACTATTTGCGACGGGTGGTTTTTCTCGTCGCAAATGTTATTTACCGCCGTCGGGATTTTACAACGGGCCCGTCACAAATATCTTCGCCCGCATTAATTACAGTCGGCGATTAAAAGGGTATTTGCGATGAGTCCCGTCGCAAATACACACCTGCCGACATACTATTTGCGACGGGCGGCTTTGCCCGTCACAAATGGTATTTACCGTCTCCGGGCTTTTGTGACGGGGATGCGTCCCTGTCGCAAATACCCTTCCCGCGTTTTGGCGCGCAAACCGCGCCAAATCTATTGCAACGAGTCGACTATTTCCATCGCAATTAACCTACTATTTGCGACGGGAAAAGACTCTCGTCGCAAATATGTATTTCGTGGGACCTTTTGCGACGGTATATATTCCCGTCGCAATTGACCCGTCGCAAATACCCACTTTTCCCGTAGTGTAATATTTGATTTATTTTCTAGTATTATTTCGGGTAAAAATTGATTGATAATTAATCTTGTTGCCATTATTGTAAATAAATTTCTAGATTTGATGGTTGTTTTGATTGTGTAATGTCAATTTCATGGGAGTAAGAGGGTTATGTTTAATTGTTGCGCCTATATGATACTCAAATTACTTTTAACCCAACAAATAGAAAATCCTGATTACTTGAATTTAAAAACTGTAAATTTTAATTCTATAATAAAACATTTCTGTTAAACAATTAAACATAACCCTCTTCCCATGAAATTGAGATTGCACAAACTAATCATTTAGGACTGAAATCCATGTTATGCATTCAACGATACTAACGATGATGATGACAATGAACTCCAAAATTAATTTAATATTCAATTGGATAACTTTATAAAACATTTATTAACATATTTCTTATAATTGTTCAAGCATGTATTAATTGACGGTGGGTAGTGTTTGTTGGTTTAATTGATAATGGTTGATATTTTATTATTTGGGCAGGTTAAGGGTTTGTCTATGGTATTTTTTTTTAAAAAATATAACCAAGAGTCACAGTTTTAGTAACTGTAACTATAAGATATATATAGTTACGGTTTTCTAAAGAATCATATCGGTACTTTGCTTATAGCCATGATTCTATTAATCATAACAATAACTATTTTCGGATACAAACTGTCGCGAACGCCCTACACTCACGGACTGTGGCTTCCAGTTGTACAGTCGGATGTTGCCACGTGTACTTACGCCAAACGGAATGCCCAGCTTGCTGTAACTTGTATAGTTCGGAGAAAGCCACGATAACGAACGCAAATAGCGCCACGTGTCCTTCCACAGGACGGAATGCCCGTACGGAGAAAGTCTGGATAACGAGCGGAAATCTAATAAATTAATATCAACTGTCACTTCAGATCGCGCCACGTGTACTTCCATCAGAGGAAATGCATAGCTGTCGTTGGTACCGACAAAGTATGGATAACGAGTGGAAAAACAATAGAAGGGTAAGATTAAACGAGTTATATATATATATATATATATAATAAATATTGGCAGTAGTTGGATTAGAAGGAAATTCAGGACGGTTCACACTTGTCCGAACCGCTTAGTGGACCGTTTTCACACGCGATGTTGATTTGTTCAATCGGTGTATGAACACTAATATTATTATTATTATTTTTGGATATAAACGACGCGACCTCACCCGGCGATTTTCAATGTGGGACGTACTCCCCACTGCAGTGCATGAAATTTTTAAATGTTGGCCCGCATCACCATCTTCCTCCGGCCTAGCACCTACAACTCACAACCCCCATGCACCAAGATACCTCCAACTCACCACCTCCACCTTACAACATGAGCCAACCCCACCTGCAATGCATATTAAACTTTGTTCGAAGCATTGTTTGTTAACCGCTGTAATAAAAGAATTTCATGTCATGTTGACTTATTAAAAACCTCACTAGGAAAACCTAGTGGAAAAAACCCCATGAAGAGAAAAAGAGTGCAACATTCTCAACTCCTCCTAATTATATCATAAAATTCTGTGTTCAGGACATCAATTAATATTATTATTTAATTATCTCTTTGAGGCATGGGAGAAAGATCAAAGATAATAATGAATGGTCTCACTGAAAATTATAACTCAGAGGGAAGACCAACAATTCCATTAATTATAGATATCCATAATGATTTATAACATTCCCTTGGATATCTATTATGATGTATGATTGCCTTATTAAAAACTTCAAGAGAAAACCTTTCAGGAGAAAACACTCGATTAGGGAAAAAGAATACAATAACATCAAGTCCCCCGAGTGTTGCCTCATTGAAAACCTTATCAAGAAAACCCAATGGAAAAACTCGACTAAGAGAAAACGAGTACAACTGTTACATCTCCTATTCATAATGATCATCACTACATCATTTAACTCATAGAATGTCCATGATCAATTCATAACCAAAACATTCAGTTTTGAATTTTGGAATAATAATAATTCATACCCTTTATATTTCAATGATCAGAGAAGAACATTACCTTGCATCATAATATGATTTATTGTTATTTGCAAGGTACATATGGACATTTACATGTATATCCTTCAGAGATAAATAGAATGTGCTTTTATATTTAATCTTTCTGGGATAAGTATGTTCTTCATCAACCCCCCATGTATGAAATATATCATTCTTGGAAGCAAGGGATTTAATAATTCATTAAAGGTAAAATCATTCCAAAAATTTAATATTTCATCTTCAGGATGATTAATTCAAAATACAAGGACATTCCATGTAATTTCATGATAAAATAAATCATTAATTTCAGAAAACTCTTCGAGAGTTTAGATGTTTTTCAAAATATCTTAATAATAAAATGATTTATACAAACCATGTGATGATAAATTCAATTTATATTCTTCTTTAACTTAATATGGATACATGAAATACATCTTATTCAGTTCACCCCATAATTTATCATATTGGGTGAAACTTTCATAATTTTGAATATGCTTCAGGCATTTTGAACGTTTCTAAGATTCATATATAAATATCCAAATATACAAGGAAGAATATTTCTTATAATAGGATCATCAATATTCAATAGTCTTGGTAGTTTGGATAATCAATCCAAAACTTTATATGTTGAACATTTCATAAATTCCATTAATAATTTTGGCCAATTATTATGATGTCGACATCTATCAAAATACATTGTCATCAATGAGTTTTAAAAGCATTCAAAGAAAATATATCATCAACAACATTTGATTGAGATCTCATATTTTTTTGGGTACCAGTGTCACTTCAGGGACAATATCTAAAAAGATATAATGTTTTTGATATATTCATTTTCCTCGTCAAGGGAAAATATATATATTTCTTTCTACTCATGATAAAAAATGATTTTATATAATCAGTCCAACTACACTTTGGGTGTGTATAATCAGACTATTCATTTCAAGCACTTTACATTCATGTAAGTGTTGTGAGCATCTTGTCAATGGTTCTACATGACTATATAGTATATATGTAAGAACCCGGTTCTTATTTTAGAGGTACGAGTTTCTTCCTTTCTCTTTTCCTTATGTGTTTTTGAGAAAATAAGGAAAATGGGGAAAATCCCAATTTTTGGAAAGAACACGCCGTGTACTTTTCCACACGCCGTGTACTTTTGGCCATGTGGGATGAGTACACAGGGCGTGTAGCCATGTCGACAACGAAGGGTGTAAAGACCGACTACATGCCATGTAGTGGTCCCTTACACGCTGTGTAGTCAGTCGGCAGACGAATAGTAAGGCGATGGCTAGCTGTGTGACCGAACATGCCGTGTACTCAAGGAGACACGTCGTGTAATCATGTCGACAGATGAACAGTGTCACGCTGGCGGGAAACCGCTAGAGGAACAGTTAAAAAAAAGGGAAGTACATGCCATGTACTTGGAAATACACGCTGTGTACTTTGTTTTTCCGCTTAAAATGGGCAGTAGCCTCCCCTATTCACAGGGAAGGCTTAGAACCGGATGGGAGCTCGGGAGGGATGATCGAATCTTTGAGGATCCGCCGAGTGCACGTCGGGAGTCCGATTCCACCTCCGTCAATCTCGTTAGAACCGCACGGGTAAGAGCTTCCTCCTCCTGGTGTGTCTCTTGCCAATTCTTCCTCTAATGGAAGTTATTTAAGTTTAAGTGAGTTTTCTTTCACCTCAGATCTACCTCGTTCTAGGACGATTCGTGGAACGTCGTTTGAGTATACTGATTAGGGGCCTATAAGGTAGGTGGCTTGGTGTTTATTTTCCAACTGGCGTGCATTTTTGTGTGTTTTGAGCTAAGAACCCATATTTGGGGTGTCGTGTGGCTGAGACCGGGGCTATTTTAAATACCTAGAATTGTATAGGTAATTAAATGTGATATTAAAATGCTGTTTGGGATCGCTGCTTGGATCCAGGACCACCCCGGGGGTGCGTTCATCTGTTAGCCGTTTGGCCAGGATACCCGAGGGTATGCCTTGTTTATATTCTGCATTACTTTTTCCTTGAGAGGAATTGTATTTGAATTGCTTGTGATATGTTGGGAATGACCCGGTTACTTTAGCTCGAGGGCGTTGTTTTACTTAGCCCGAGGGAAGCTGTTATCTTCGCCCGAGGGCAACTTCTTCGTGCCTGTGGGCGATAGACTCTGTGCCTGAGGGCGACACTTTGTACGCCTGAGGGCAATATCTGTTATGCCTGAGGGCAAAATTCTGATTACCTGAGGGTAAGGGTTTGCGTGTCTGAGGACACTGACGGTTTACATAGAAATTCACTGTGGTGGTTTCTTAGATAATAAATAATGAAATGAATGTTAAAATGGCAACAACTGGTAAAGTTAGTTACTTTTGAGTACTGCTTAGTTTATTGCATTTACTTTTGCACGCTGTTGTTGCATGGTTACACATAGTTGAGCATGAGCCTTTGGTGGGTGCCTACTGAGACTATTTCTCACACCCTGTTTGGGTCATGCTTTTCGGCCCAAACAGATTACATTTCTGCAGGTGTGGATAAGGGCAAGGGTCCTTATACAGGTACTTGATTGCTGCTGATGAGTAGGGGAGCATGAGACCGGGCTTAGGCTCGCGATGTTACCGGCTATTTTGTTTTGGTTTTGCTGTACTCTGTATTGTACTGTATTGTACTGTTTTGTAACATGTTCTGGCAGTTTTCTTAGAACTTAAGACATGTTGGATCATCATCTATATAACTGTTGGTTATCTTTTACTGCAGTTGTTTATTTTAATGTGTATGGTTTATTGCTTCCGCTGTTGTTGTATGTTTATATTATATTCCGTTGCGCTACACTTTGACGAATGAGGGCATAATTTCCCCACTATCAGACCTGGGCCCTCGATGCTAGTCGTCAGCCTCTGGCGTTTGGGGAAATGCGCTTAAGGTCACGTGGCGAACTGGGTTCGGGGCACCCGTGGAGTGGTACCCGGATTCGGGACATTACAAAGTGGTATCAGAGGAAGTTCTTTTCTTTGACTTACTATTTGGAGCCTTAGTCAGGGATAGGACGAGAACGGTAGTTGGTAATAAGTTGTGCCCGGGCGTAGCTAACCCGTGTATAGGGAAAAGCCAAGTTACCTCGTATTGCAAATTTTACTGATTTTGCAATTTTATAGTTGAATTGATTTTCACCGAAGGGTGACACACTTGTGATTGTGTTGTTTATATTTTATTCATGGGTTCTATTTAGTTGTAACCCGATGAGATGAGGGTATGCCATCTCATGCATCATTAGGTACATGCTAGAAATCACATGTCATGCATAGTTCCATGCCATGTAGGTGCATTAGAAATTGCCTGTTATTGTGATAGTTATTTTGCTAGTAAAACATGTTGTTGTGGTAGCTGCTTGATAAATACCTGCTAGGTGATAGGGTATTTTTGTATGATTCTGTTTATAGAATGGACGCCAAACTTTGGTTTTTGGGGAGTATGGTCCCCCATTTACTGGAATTTGATGGATCATTGACTGTTTATTATGTTATAACACAGATAAGATGTCAAACTTTGATTCGTGGGAAGTATGAGACCTCGTGGATTGGAATTTGACACTTAGGTGTTGTTTTTCAGTGTTTTCTGGGTTCCAGGGAAGTTTCTGAGGCATACTGTCCGGAATTCCCAGTATACACGCCGTGTGGTACCTTCAACACGCCGTGTATGGTCTTCTGTTCGGGAAGAAAAATAAACTTTTTGAGTACACGCTGTGTACCCTGAGTACACACCGTGTAGTCTCTACCCGTGTCACAAACCATGTGGGCGGCGACACGGGGAAGGGAAGAGCTTGGGGTGAACACACCGTGTACCGGATGTACACACCGTGTAGTGTTGACCTGGAGACCCGGCCGTGTAACTAACAAACACGGGCTGGTGTAATCCTTTCGTGTACACGCCGTGTGTATATTGAACACGCCGTGTAGTTGCATTTGTGTATCCGGCCGTGTAACTAACAACACGGGTCGGCGAAGCTCGTCCAGTACACGCCGTGTACCTGTGGGACACGCTGTGTAGTCTTGTCCGAGGACAGACCATGTAGACTTAGCCGTGTGGCTGGGAAGACGGAGTAGTGTACACGCTGTGTGTTGGTGTAACACGCCGTGTAGTATCAAGCCGAGTAGTCGGCCGTGTCACAAACGACACAGGCAGTTGGAAGATAACCCCATACACACCGTGTAGATGATATAAACACCGTGTAGTTTTGTTCAAACGGAAGCCGTGTGGCTTAGCCGTGTATAAGGACCCGGGCAGGGGAATAGAAGTCAAGTACACACTGTGTAGTCAGTATACACGCCGTGTAGTCTTGTTTTTCAAACTTTTGAATGCCTTCTGCCTCCTGTTCCCTTTTGGGTTTCCTTGTTTTCAGTCGTGGTTAATCTTGATCTAAGGTGTGCGTTTGACCTTGTAGATTCATGCCGTCGAGACGACCATGCGTTGTTCTCCAGGAGAGCGGTGATGACTATACTCCATAGATGGTGGGCCATGGGATACCAGTAGATCCTATAGCAGAGCCAGATGTGGCGCTAGCCGTTATACCAGACACAGGCGTGGAGGCGCAGTTCCGTGAAGGCTTTATGCGGTTCATGCAGACCTTTTAGGGAGCACCGCCGGCTGCCACATCTATGGCAGAGCTGACACGTATCTTCCAGCAGCAGCATCTGCCTACGTTTTCAGGGGATGGCGGACCACAGGCTGCGGAGTCTTGGCTGGGGTCGATGCAGACTATTTTCGAGCATCTTGAGACGCCTCTAGGGCGGAGGGTCAAACTCGCGACGTATATGCTGCGTGATTCCGCCAAGAGGTGGTGGGATGTTACCACCCAGTCAGAGCATCACAGAGACATGGTGTGAGAAGATTTTCAGATAGCCTTTTATGACTTCTTATTCCCAAAGATGCTGAGGGAAGATAGAGCTCGAGAGTTCATTAATCTGCAGCAGGGCGCCATGTTGGTGATGGACTATTCTGCTCGTTTCACCGAGCGTCAGCGTTTTGCACCCGTTCTGGTGGGTGATGAAATGCTGAGAGCGAGACGCTTTTAGGATGGTCTTCGTTATGACATCTGGGCGCTGGTGATTGTTTTTAGGTTGCCTTTAGTACATGCTATTATGAATCAGGCGCTGATTACAGAGAGGAACCTGTGGGAAGCTGATGGTGTGGGCTAGGGCAGTTCAGCACCAGTTTCTGGTACTATTTCTACTGGTAAGAGGAAGCGACAGATGGAATTCTCTCAGGGTGGCAGTACCAGCCAGAGGAATGTTTCAGGTGGTCAGGTCATGTGCTACCAGTGTGGTAAGGAGGGGCACAAGAGACCTCAGTGTCCACGAGACCCAGTGGAGTGCCGAGCTTACGACAAGATGGGTCATCTGTAGTGCTTTTGCAGGGCGTTTCTACCAGTGACTAGTGAGAGGGGTTCTATGCAGACTCCACGAGCGGGAGCAGGACCAGCAGTTTCTTACCAGTCAGGGAACTGGAATACGTCAGGGCGTGCAGGTAGAGATGGTGGTCGTGGTCGTGGAAGCCAGACACCAAGATCTCAGAGGCAGTAGGGCAGGACAGCTCAGGGTAGCTAGGCTGTGTCGTAGGGCCACAACATTGGGCAGACATATGTAGTGCAACAGACCCAGCAGAAGCAGGATACCAGACCTTCTACAGTCAGAGGTACTATTCTAGTAGATTCTGTCTTATCTTCAGTACTTTTTGATACGGGTGCTACACATAGTTTTATATCTATGCCCATTGTGGAGAGTCTTGGGCTCTGTGTTTCTTCTTCTTCTGCTATCACGACGTTAGACACTCCGTTGGGGACTAGAACGGCTGGTGTGCGTCAGTGCAAGGAGTGCCCCCCTTGAGGTTGGTGGGTGTCACTTCCTTTAGGACCTCTATGTCTTAGAGATGATGATCTATGATGTCATTCTCAGGATGGACTGGTTGGTTCCCTTTCGAGCCTTTGTGGATTTCTATCGTCGCAGGGTGAGTTTCACATCACCAGAGGGCAGGGAGTTTCTATACAAGGGTGAGTGGGATGTTCAGGCGAGTCGAGCTGGACCAGAGCATCATGGGTGAGGTGGAGTCACAGCCCAGATTGCGAGCTTATATCTGGACGACCAGAGGACTTGTCAGAAGGATTTACCTCTAGTGGTTGATCGTTTCAGGGATGTCTTCCCGGACGACTTTTCAGGTCTTCCTTTGGAGCGTGAGGTGGATTTCTCTATTGAGCTTGTGCCAGGAGCAGCACCGGTGTCCATTCCTCCTTATAGGATGGATACACCAGAGTTGCAGGAGCTCAAGAGGCAGTTAGAGGAGTTACAGGAAAATGGTTTCATCCAACCCAGTACTTCTCCATGGGGTTCTCTAGTCCTCTTTGCGAAGAAAGCGGACGAGACTCTCAGAATCTGTGAGGATTATCGGAAGCTGAACTAGTTGACGGTTAAGAACCGATATCCCTTGACAAGGATTGATGATCTTTTTGATCAACTTCGTGGAGCATGAGTATTCTCGAAGATTGACTTGAGATCATGATATCATCAGCTGCGTATTAGACTATCTGATATACCTCTCATAGCTTTCAGGAGCAGGTATGGTCTATACGAGTACTTGGTTATGCCGTTTGGACTCACGAAGACGCCGACAGTTTTCATGGATCTGATGAATCGTGTGTTCCATCCGTATCTAGATTCTTTTGTGGTAGTATTCGTGGATGATATCTTGGTGTACTCTCACACTCGACACGACCATGCCACTCATCTTGAGATCGTATTGAGTACACTGAGAGAGCATCGACTATATGCTAAGCTCTCAAAGTGCCACTTTTGGATGGATCAGATTCACTTCCTAGGTCATATCATCTCAGAGGTAGGAGTTGCAGTAGACCCAGAGAAGGTGAGAGCAGTAGTTTCCTGGGAGCAGCCTAAGAACGTGTTTGAGATACGAAGTTTCTTAGGGCTGGCCGGTTACTACAAGCATTTTTATACAGGACTTCTCCCGCTTGGCAGCGCTGTTGACGGGCTTGACTAAGAAGGGTGTGAAGTTTATTTGGTCAGAAGCTTGCGAGACAGCCTTTCAGGACCTGAAGGGAAGGTTTACATCAACACCGATCCTGATACTCCCAGAGCAGTGGAAGATTTATACAGTTTACTGTGATGCATCAGGTATTGGGATAGGAGCTGTGATAATGCAGGGCGATCGAGTTGTTGCGTACGGGTCTCGGCAGTTGAGGCCACATGAGAGGAATTACCCGACGCATGATCTCAAGTTGGCTGCAGTTGTGCATGCATTGCGCTGTTGGAGACATTATCTATTGGGAGAACATTTTGTGGTTTTCACTGACCACAAAAGTCTCAAGTATATCTTTACACAGCGTGAATTTAATCCGAGTCAGCGAAGGTGGGTCGAATACCTTCAGTCCTTTGATTTTGAGCTTGCCTACACACCTGGTAAAGGTAATGCAGTAGCTGATGCACTGAGCAGGAAGACTCAGATGCAGGTTGTGCAGGAGGCCAGTGATGAGTGGCAGCTTATGACTTTTTTCTCTGAGATGAATTTGGAGGTGCACGACAGTCAGGGGAAAACTTATATTTCATCCTTAGCTGTGACTTCTACCCTCCTGGATAGAGTGAGGATGAGGTAGCTATCTGATTCATAAGGCCTAGTTCTGTGGGAGTCGGTGGCAAGTGAGGACCCTCCTCCTAGGTGGACGATAGGAAATGATGAAGTTTTGCATTTCCATGGACGAGTGTGGGTTCTAGGGGATATATGCGAGGAGCTGATGCAGGAGTTTCATGCTTCAGCTTGGGCAGTTCATCCCAGAGTTACCAAGATGTACCGTGACTTGAGACGTCAGTACTGGTGGCCAGGTATGAAGAGAGTTGTAACTGGTTTTATTACGAGGTGTTCCACCTGTCAGCAGGTAAAGGCGGAGCATCATAGGCCAGCCGGACTGTTACAACAGTTACCTATCCCGAAGTGAAAATGGGATGATGTCGCGATGGATTTCGTGACTGGTTTGCTGAGGCCATCTTAAGGCAATGATGCCGTGTGGGTTTTTGTGGACAGACTCACTTAGGTAGCTCACTTTTTTCCGATCAAGGAGACCTTTGGTGTTGACGAGCTCGGGAAGTTATATATATGAGAGATCGTACGTCTTCATGGGGTTCCTCGTTCCATCGTTTCAGACAGGGACGCCCGTTTTACGTCTCATTTATGGCAGAGTTTTCAGAGGGAAATGGGTACACAGGTGCTTCTGAGCACAACTTACCACCCTTAGACCGATGGCCAGTTAGAGCGTACGATACAGGTTCTTGAGGACATGCTATGTGCATGCGTCCTAGACTTTGGGGGCTCTTGGGAGAAGTATATACCCTTAGTCGAGTTTTTCTATAATAACAGTTTCCAGGAAACTATTGATATGGCACCATATGAGGATTTATATGGTAGTCCATGCCGATTACCTTTGTGATGGTTAGAGGTAGGTGAGGCAGCTTTACTAGGACCACGTCTCATGCAGGAGGCATCTGAGTAGGTCCAGTTGATTCCGAAGTGGATGGCTACCACACAGTCTTTTCAGAAGTCTTATGCTAATCGCCGCAGACGACCCTTGGAGTTCGTAGTTGGGGATCAGGTTTTCCTACGTGCTTCGCTGATGTTGGGACACAAATGGATCAGGAGATAGGGTAAACTTTCATTGAGGTATGTGGGGCCATTTGAGATTCTGGAGAGAGTCGGGCCGATTGCTTATCGGTTGCAGTTACCACAGAGGTACCGGGCCATGCACGATGTCTTCCATGTATCTCAGTTGCGCCACTATCATTCAGACCCGTCTCATGTCTTTCAGCCCGAGGAGGTTGAGCTTCAGATCGATGCGTCCTTTAAGGAGCATCCGATTCGTATCGTTGACAGGAGCACGAAGGTTCTCCGAGGCCGGTCAGTTCCTCTCGTATGGGTGTTATGGCAGCATGGCTGAGTACAGGATGAAACCTGGGAGTGGGAGACTGATGTACGTGCTCAGTGGCCGGATTTATTTACGGCTATATCTTCACCACCCTTGGAAGGGAAATTAGGGGAAGAATTTCTTTATGGGGGGAATTTTGTAAGAATCCGGTTCTTATTTTAGAGGTACGAGTTTCTTCTTTTCTCTTTTTCTTAAGTGTTTTTGAGAAAATAAGGAAAATGGGAAAATCCCAATTTTTGGAAAGTACATGCCGTGTACTTTTCCACACTCCATGTACTTTTGGCCGTTTGGAATGAGTACACAGGGTGTGTATCCATGTTGGAAACAAAGGGTGTAAAGACCGACTACACGCCGTGTAGTGGTCCCTTAAACACTGTGTAGTCAGTTGGCAGGTGAATAGTAAGGCGGTGGCCAGCTGTGTGACCAAACACGCCGTGTACTCAAGGAGACACGCCGTGTAGTCATGTCAACAGATGAACAGTGCCACGTTGGCAGGAAACCGCCAGAGGAACAGTTAAAAAAAAGGGAAGTACATGCCGTGTGCTTGGAAATACACGCCGTGTACTTTGTTTTTTTGCTTAAAATGGGCAGTAGACTCCCCTGTTCACAGGGAAGTCTTAGAACCAGACGAGAGCTTGAAAGGGACAGCTGAATCTTCAAGGATCCACTGAGTGCACGTTGGGAATCCGATTCCGCCTCCGTCAATCTCATTGGAACTGCACGGGTAAGAGCTTCCTCCTCCTGGTGTGTCTCTTGCCAATTCTTCCTCTAATGGAAGTTATTTAAGTTTAAGTGAGTTTTCTTTCACCTCAGATCTACCTCGTTCTAGGAAGATTCATGGAACGTTGTTCGAGTATACTGATCAGGGGCGTATATAGTAGGTGGCTTGGTGTTTATATTCCAACTGTCGTGCGTTTTTGTGTGTTTTGAGCTACAAACCCATATTTGGGGTGTCGTGTGGCTGAGGCCAGTGCTATTTTAAATACCTAGAATTGTATAGGTAATTAAATGTGATATTAAAATGCTGTTTGGGATCACTGCTTGGATCCAGGACCACCCCAGGGGTGCGTTCCTCTGTTTGCCGTTTGGCCAGGATACCCGAGGGTATGCCTTGTTTATATTCTGCATTAATTTTTCCTTGAGAGGAATTGTATTTGAATTGCTTGTGATATGTTGGGCATGGCCCGATTACTTTAGTCCGAGGGCGTTGTTTTACTTAGCCCGAGGGCAGCTGTTATCTTCACCTGAGGGCAACTTTTTCATGCCTGTGGGCAATAGACTCTATGCCTGAGGGCGACACTTCGTACGCCTGAGGTCAATATTTTTTATGTCTGAGGGAAAGATTCTGATTACCTGAGGGTAAGGGTTTGCGTGTCTGAGGACACTGACGGTTTAAATAGAAATTAACTGTGGTGGTTTCTTAGATAAAAAATAATGAAATGAATGTTAAAATGGAAACAAATGGTAAAGTTAGTTACTTTTGAGTACTGATTAGTTTATTGCATTTACTTTTGCATGCTTTTGTTTCATGGTTACATACAGTTGAGCACGGGTCTTTGGTGGGTGCCTACTGAGACTATTTCTCACACCCTATCTGGGTCATGCTTTTCGGACCAAACAGATTACATTTATGTAGGTGTGGATAAGGGAAAGGGTCCTTATACAGGTACTTGATTGCTGCTGAGGAGTAGGGGAGCATGGGACCAGGCTTAGGCTCACGATGTTACCGGCTGTTTTGTTTTAGTTTTTCTGTACTCTGTATTGTACTGTACTGTAATGTTTTGTAACATGTTCTGACAGTTTTCTTATAACTTAAGACATGTTGCATCATCATCTATATAACCGTTGGTTATCTTTTACTACAGTTGTTTATTTTAATGTGTATGGTTTATTGCTTTCTCTATTGTTGTATTTTTATATTATATTCCGCTGCGCTATACTTTGACGAATGAGGGAATAGTTTCCCCACTATTAGAACTGGGCCCTCGCTGCTAGTCGGCAGCCTATGGCGTTTGGGGAAATGCGATTGAGGTCACGTGACGAACCGGGTTCAGGGCACCCGTGGAGTGGTACCCGGATCTGGGATGTTACAATATAATACTCAATATTTATTTTAATCAACATGCATAGCATGTAATGTATACTCACCAATAGAAAATAACACATGTGGTCATATTGTGGATGCATATTTCATATAGATGGATTACATGGCCTATGGGCACACCCATATATACTTCTTTATAAGTATATGTGAAATTTATTTCCAAAATAGCTGCTAATAATATAGATAATTTACCTCAAAAATGGGTACCTCATGGTAAATCATTATACATGGGGTATTCATAATACCTTAATGAGAATGAATTCATTGATAATTTAGTAGACATGCATCTATTAAATAAATTCATCACCCCCCCTGATGGATGTCTATTATGTTATCAATATATCGACACTCATGTATACTTGAATCAATATCTTTCATTATAGTTGACCCTAGATAGACTAAACCATCATGTCATATATTTAATGTTTTGAGATCGGTAAACTTATGGTTTACCATTATTGATTCAGTAGTACATAACAAATTATTTATAATCACTTTTTATGAATGCTTGTTACATATCGAGGTACCTTTTTTATCTGGTGTTTCCATATGATATTCATTTTTAAGAATACCATTCCTATATCTCATTGAGACTTTAGATATAACAAATCATTAAGAATTTATACTACCAAATAGGAATAATTTCTCTCTTCTGGCACCGTTAATTAATTTTATCTACCGGTAAATTTACTTACACGAGTATATACTAACTCATATATGATTTCTTTTGAAGCATTTAATCAAAATAATATTTATAAATATTTTGCTTCAAGATCAACACATATAAGATCTCCAGGATCTTTCATTATAAAAATTAATATTTTTCATTATAATTCCCACTTATGATGGTTGATGAATTCATAATATAATCATAACAGGTTAGACCCATCACCAAGTAGATTATTGTATATTTTAGAAATTCTAGCCCAAATATTTTGAAACTTCAGGCTCAAATATTATTTTACTATACATCTACCTGGGAGCGGAGCCCCAATGTATTTTAAAGCCGATGAATGTTGTAGTGAAAACCAATGTGGAAAAATCTTTTGGATTCCCAACACACACCTCATCACCATCCAAAATTATAATTCATTGAATAACAACATTCGCTTCAAGGAATGATATATAGTAACTAAAACTACATTCATATAGGGGAATGAATTCAATCATCTAATTTCATGTTCCATGAATGATAATTTATTATTTCTCAATAATAATAATCTTGCATAAAATATAAATTTTATTGATTATGATGATCACTATTTTAACCACTTCAGGTGGTAAAATAATTTTCATTAAATATATATCAGATTATCAAAACTATGTAATCCAATTATTTCATTTATGAACCATATGAATAACAACATCCACTTCAAGGGATAAATGAATTAAATGAGATGATATTGATAATCCATAAGAACATGATAAATAATAACTTTTCCCCTTAATTTTTCTATTGTAGGAACAATAATTCATAAATGAAGATATCCTTCAATATAATCTCAAAGGAAACTCTTTTAATATCAACCTTGTGCTCTGTAAATATTTATTATCATCAAACCACTTCTTATGGATATATTATTATTATTTTTTATAAATAAATACAACACAATGATCATTCACAAAACATTATATTCACTTTGAACTTGATTTAAAATAAAATCATGTATATTTTCATTCAATTTGGGGGATGAAATAAATCATTTTCAACAAATATTCTCATTCAATTCAGGGAACAAAATAAAATTATTTTTTCTAGTTTTATAGTATCTTCAAGACAATAGCATGAATATCCAATTTAGTAATTTCATCAATTTCATCCACTACAGAGGATAAATATATGTGTGTATATATATATATATAATATTTATGCTTGTTAATTATGAAAATTTAATTTATCTCAAATATTTTATAAATAATAAAATGAAAGAAAATGAAATAAAAAAATACGATATTTAAAAATATTCAAAGTAAATATCATCCCCATTATAAACCTTAATACATCATAATCAAACTTGACACCTTCAGGGTGAAAAATAAATAAGAGATGAATATTCATGGTTCATGGAATGATCATCGAACTTTAGCTCAACATACGACATGTATGCAATGTTTATCACTGATTACCAAACTCTAGCTTGATGTATGGTAGGTACGTGATGTTAATCCTTCAACTAATTCTGGTGGCGTCACTTTTTTCATTTGATGAATGATGTTTATCTCGACATCAACCATGTCACAACCCGCCTTCACCAAAAGGAGGGAAGAGACAATAGATTGCCAGACCCTTCCTTCTTTAAGTTGAAGGAGAGATAATGACTCCCGAGACCCGCCTTTAATAGGTCTTGGAGTGGCGACTAGCACCAAGGGTATTAGAATCTCACAAAAAATGTAAGGCATTACCCTTTTTATTTTTTTCAAAGGATCGAGAGATAAAACATCAACCCCAACAATACCAAAGCTAAAAGTAAAGGTAAATCCAAAAGTAAACCATCCCAATATGCATGTTCAAAAGTAAAAGATACAAGCCAAAAGACTCCAAAGGTAAAGTACCAAGAAAGAGAAAACGACAACAGAAACTGCCCCAAGGTCCGTACTAGTACGGTCCCACACGATCCCTGAAGTCCTCCTGGAAACCTGAAAATAGTTTTATATATGTAGGGTGAACATACAAGTACACTCAGTAGGGAAAACCAAAGACTCTCGTGCACAAGTGAGGAGACATTCTAATGCCCCGTGGAAAAATAGATAACCAAACACCCAACAAGGAAAAGTTATCTACCCAAACCTCACCAAGGCACACTCCCCAAGTAATACAAGTCAAGTAACATATAGTAATAGCATATCGATATTTGGGTACCCCGCGCCACTTTCCCATTGGTTATTAAAGACATCCTACACATCGAACCAATCCCTCTATTCTCACCGCAGTCCCACTGCCACACCTACCCGCACACACCTGGGCCACAACCATACGTCCTGCCTGCAAACACCTGGGCCACAACCACTATCCCACCCGCAGACACCTGGGCCACAACAACCTCACGTAACCATGCCCGCAAACAACTAGGACAGAACAACCACTACCACACCCGAAGACACCTGGACCTCATCCCGAAGATACTTGGGAAACAACCTGCCCGCAAACACCTGGGCCAACCACCACAACTACCCCGCCCGAAGATTCTTGGGATAATAATGGACTTCAGGCCATCACAGCCTGACCGAAGAGTCTTGGGATATTCGGGAAAGGGAGTAGAAAGGAGCTAATAACCAGCCACTCGTAGGAGTGTTGGGAAAAAAACCCTCCCCATAAAATGGGGTGTTCGACACTAAGTGGTTAACTTGGGTGGGGCACGAATAAAAACACAAGAACTACAGATATATGTATAGGTAACAAACACTCATCCCAACCTAGGGATTCCAAAACCTAAGCAGAAACACCCTTGTTACTATTCATTCACAAAAGAAGTCACGACACTCGCGACCAAGTCACAACTCATTCCCAAACTAATTCCCCACTCAACCATTCTTGTTTTCATGTTCAATTGATCCCATTAGGGTGAATTCTTCACTACCGGGAAACTAACAGGCATAACCACAAGCCAAAAGGGAAGAAACAACCAAACAAAAATTTAAGCATTCACACCCGGTTCTCTTGCAAAGCCACAACAACAAATCGATAAGTGAGATCCTTCGAAGTACTGGAACCAAAGAAAACCCTGAGACACAGCCGCATGTCCCCAAAAAAAATCCAGGAGCCAACGGTTTCTCAACAACAGAGGATTCCACCCCAATTCGTGATATAAGCAGAGCAACCAAAACCCCAGATTCACAACCAGAAACCATGCCACATCAGAGGATCCCATACTCACCCACATCTCCCATAGGAAAACAAACAGAACAACATGCATGCTGCCAAAACAGAGCAGGGAAACATCCAGGTTCAACACATCATTCATATGGTCCATTTCTCTGTTTATTAACCGTGGTGATCACATAGGGATTCTTGTCTTACTGAACATCCATTTAACCAGCCGAGTTTAAGTGATTAACCAAATTCCATGTAAGTCATTTAATTATCACAGAAGACATGGTTCATCAGTTCTCAAGGAAAGACCACCAATGACCATGATTTTCAGTGAGCATAGGCCCACACAATTCACAACACATATCAACATAAAAGAGTACAGCATAACATCGATCACACCCCCCTTCATTCTTTAAGGTCCGTTCATTATCTTCATTAAGTTTGGTTTCATCAATTCCCACAGAGAAAAAAGCGTACCCACCCCGCATGATACACAGAAAGGAGAGGTGAAGGAAAACCCTACTTGGTTGATCGAAGATCGAAGTTCCAACTCCGCATCAGGAACAGGGGATACGCGACTTGCAGGGCTCCAGTATAGGTGAACCACTTGCCTCAGGAAAAAAGGACTTCAAATTCACAAGTAAGAGAAGGAGACTAGCCAAGAGGAAGGAGAATAAAAACCAGCGTGATAAATAGATGAGATCCCAATGTTACGAGATAAGAAATTTGAATGCCTTGGAAGTCGGATCGTGGTTCTTCCACGCGGTTGGGTGGTTACACACGATGAGATTAATTTTTATTTAATAGGGAGGTTTCTATAGATTATGGATTTAAAAACGGTGTTAAAACGCTTCAAAAGGTTAAAAAGGCCTAAAAGAGGCATTATAGGAAAGACTGTAGAAGGAAAGACCCGAAAAGGCTTGATGACACCGATCCATCACGCCGATCGGTCGCACCGATCGGTCTCGCCGATTGGTCGTGCCGAAATGAGGTGCGACCGTAGTCCCATAATTTGGAAAAGGGATGGGCCATGAAGGTTTGTTCCATTACATCAGATACCTCTCAAACCATTCTCACCCTCGAGAATCAAAAACCAGACCCGAAGGAAAGAGGGGGGTCCGAACAACCACCCTGGAAGATACCTCTCAGGAGTGAACCTCTCTGACACAGGAACACCTTATCTCTTCAACAAACACAAACGCCCTAACCTACCGCTCCTTTCCTGTGCAATCGCGCAAAACAAAAGGCTAAACCATCCGGTCATGTGGGAGAGGGTTTTCTCTTCCTCCATGTCAAGATACTATCCGCTTTGGGCGGCACTGACTGGCCCGCACGGGTTTAGGCGCATCCACTTTAATGCGTCTTAACTAGGAATCAGGTCCTCCCCTCCCCACATTTTAGGACAATTTATACACACCCACAGAAAAGGAAACCACACATTCCATAGTCAACAAGATAAAGAATTACATAGTAAGCAAGTACTGGCAGAATAGGATAAAAAATCAAAATAAATCTGGGTACTGGGCACGCATCTGTGGTTCCCTCTCCCAGGTACTCTCCTCAAGTCCACCATTCCCCCATAACACACGAATCAACGGGATGGTTCGTCTACAAAGCACCTTCTCCTCACGACCCTCGATCATCACCGGTCGCTCCACGAAGGTTGCATCATCTTTGATATCTAGCTCCCCCCAGTCGAGGACGTATGAATCGTCGTGCAGATACCAACGAATTTGGGAGACATGGAAGACGTCCTGCACCCTTTGTAGCTGCGGTGGAAACGCCAGCTGATAATCCACCTCACCGACCCACTACAACACCTCGAAGGGTCCGAAAAACCTGGGAGAGAGCTTACTTCCCCTGCCAAACCTCTACTGCCCACACTGAGGGGAGACCTTCAAGAACACGTGGTCCCCGACCTCGAACTCCAAAGGCCTTGTCCTATCATCCGCATATGACTTCTACCGGTCCTGAGCCGCCTTCATCCTATCTCGTATAAGCTGCACCTTCTCCGTTGTGCTCTATACCACCTCCGGGCCAAGAACACCTGCCTCCCCGACTTCTGTCCAGCACACGGGTGAGCGACACAGCTTCTCGTACAAAGCTTCGAACGAAGCCATGCAAATGGTAGAGTGGTAGCTATTGTTGTAGGTGAACTCTACCAGAGACAAGTGTCGCTCCCATGATCCCCCAAAGTCCAGGATGCATGATCATATCATATCTTCCAAGGTCTGGATGGTGCGCTCTATCTACCCATCTGTCTGGGGGTGGAAGGCAGTGCTAAGGTGCAGCTGGGTGACAAAATTATACTGAAAACCCCTCCAGACTCATGAGGTAAATCATGCATCCCTATCTGAGACTATGGACCTTGGAACCCCATGAAACTACACAACCTCATCCACATAACTCTGTGCTAGAGCATCCACCGTGCTCGACTCTTTGATCGCCAGAAAGTGAGCCAACTTCATCAACCGGTCCACTACTACCCAGATGGCGTCACACCCTCCTTGAACCTTGGGTATCCCCGTGATGAAATCCATCGAGATGTCATCCCTCTTCCACTCGGGGACATCTAAAGGTTGCAACAAACCACCTAGAACACAGTGTTTAGCCTTCACCTGCTGACACACTAGGCACTTGGCCACAAACTCTGCCACCGCCTGCTTTACCCCGGTCCACCAAAACTATCCCCTTAGACCCTGGTACATTTTGGAAACTCCTGGATTCACTGCCAGGGGTGAGCTGTGGAACTCGCCAAGGACCCTCTCGCGCATCGCCTCCAGAATGAACAACTTCCCTCAGAATAGCATCTGATTCTGACCATATTCTATCCACCCTTCTGGAGCACTGCCCTGGCTAACCCGGTCACGCATCACTTCACCC
Organism: Viscum album; assembly: GCA_963277665.1. NCBI lineage: Eukaryota > Viridiplantae > Streptophyta > Magnoliopsida > Santalales > Viscaceae > Viscum > Viscum album. The sequence continues at coordinate 1,103,843,829 of OY728157.1, forward strand.
TCTGGGTCTCCCCACTGAGACTCATCCACCTGACATAACAGAGAAGACTGTACTGTCATCTGATACAGGAAACCCTTACCGCCATCCATCCTCGCATCCAGGTGCAGGGCAGCCAACTCCTCCATCTCCCTCCAAGCATCTGCCGACTCTCGAACAGCATCCCTCTGTGACTTCCTGCTCAAGGCATCATCCACCACGTTTCCTTTCCCTGAGGTGTAGGAAATCTTGAAATTGTAGTCCTGGAGGAACTCCATACACCTTCACTGCCATAATTTCAGGTCCTGCTGGGAGAAGATATACTTCAATTTTTTGTTATCCGTGAAGACCACAAAATTCTCTCCCATGAGATAGTGCCACCACAACTTTAGTGAAAAAACGACCACTGCGAGCTCCAAATTGTGGGTGGAATAATTATGCTCATGGGGACGTAACTACCTAGACCCATAGGAGATCACCCCTTGCTGCTGCATCAACACACACCCGAGGCCTTGCTCTGAAGCATCATAGAACACCTCATACACCTCCCCTTATTCTGGAAACCTTAGTGCTGGGGCACTTACCAACCTTTCCTTTAAATAAATGAAGGCCGCCTCGCACTGATCACTCCACACAAAAGCCTGGTCCTTTTTGGTTAAGGCTGTTAAAGGTGCTACAACTCGGGAGAAGTTGGGTATGAACCTCCGATAGTAACCTGCCAGCCCAAGGAAATTACGAACTTCTGCCACATTCTTGGGTGCTGCCCAAGAAACAACCGCCTCAACCTTCAATGGGTCCACTGCTATCCCTCACTCGGACACCACATGCCCAAGGAAATGCACTTCTCGCATCCAAAACTTTCACTTTGACAACTTCCCAAAGAGTTGGTGCTATCGGAGGACCTCCAAAACCACCCTTAGGTGTTCAGCGTAATACCCCTTTGATCTTGAATAGATCAGGATGTCATCGATAAACACTACTACGAACCGATCCAGATACTCCTGGAAGACAGAGTTCATAATCCCCATGAATACAGCTGGAGCATTTGTAACGCCGAACGACATGACCATATACTCTAAGTGTCTATATCTGCACCTGAAGGCCGTCTTCGAGATGTCTCCCTCCTTTACCCTCAACTGGTGATATCCAGACCGCAGGTCGATCTTTGAGAACCATCCTTCCCCTTTCAACTGGTCAAAGAGATCGTCTATCCTTGGAAGATGGTAGCGATTCTTGACCGTTACCTGATTCAGCCTCTTGTAGTCTATGCACAACCTTAGACCACCATCTGAATTCTTTGAGAACAAGACTGGAGAACCCCACAGTGATGCACTTGGTCAAACATAACCCCTCTTCATCAGATCGTCAATCTAAATCCGAAACTCCCGTATCTCCAAAGGTGCCATCCGGTAGGGAACCATTGAAATCGGATGAGCACCAGGCTACAAGTCTATCCCAAACTTGATATCATGTCAAGGGGTAGAGTCTTCACCTCCTCAGGGAAGATGTCCATAAACTCACTGACGATCCCTAGTATCTCCACCATCTCTGCATCCGCTGACTCCACTGATAGCTCAACTAACAAGGAGAGGAGGGGTTCCTCTCACCTGCTGCCTTTCTGGCGACCCCGTTCGCCGATGAAGGTCACACGTCGGCCACCCAAGTCTGAAAACATGACCCTTACTCGGAAGCAGTCAATGAAGGAATATATAGAGAACAGACAGTCAATGCCTAGGATGACATCATATGGCTGTATCTACAACAGTATAAGATCCCTGACTGACTGATGTGACCCTATCATCAGTCTGCATCCTCGAAAAACATATATCAAGTCGGTCTGATCTCCGACCGGTGTGCTCAGTACCAGGGGAACTAGAAGTCTCTCGACATCTAGATCCAAAGCATGGGCCAGACTGGGTGTAACAAAGGAGTGCGAAGCTCCTGTATCCAACAAGACGTAAGTAAGGGTACTGAACAAACTGATCGTACCTCGAATGACCGCCGATCCTACTGGAACTGCTGCCTCTGTGGTGTGCAACTATTCGCGCCCGGCTCCTCTTCCTCTCACCTGTCGGCCACCTCCCTGACCACGCCCTGGTCGAGGTCCCTGAGGGGCACCCTGGGGGCGGTCTCCTCCTGCAACATTGGCCTCGGAAGAGTGGGAGCTCGCTGCCCCTGCTACTGCTGCTAAAAGGGCCTAGCTGGAAGCTGCTGCTTCTGAGGTGGGTGCTGGGCCTTCCCACTACTTCCGTACTACACTCTATCCGGGCACCGGTTCTGAAGGTGCCCATGGATCCCGCAGATGAAGCATCTCGGCCCTGGGCCTGAAGGGAAAGGGCGAGGGCTAGGGGATCAGAACTGGAACTGCTGGGGCCTGCTCCCTACTGGTCAGAACCTAGAGGGTCCCGATGCTGGAGGTCTGGTGCTGACGACCTTTCCCTTTGACAGGCCTAGCTGAATCCCCTCTCGTGATACACCTCCCATCGTGTGCATCATCTCCACCACTTCAGCCTTCTTCTGCACCTCTAAGTATGTCGGTAGGGTGAAGGGAGTAATGACATACTGGAGGGAAGGTCGGAGTGCCTCCTCTAAATGTCTCGCCCGAGACTCCTCATCTGGAAAGAGGTCCGGAGCAAAGCGGAGGAGATCCTTGAACTTTATCCCCAACTCTCTCACTGACATACCCCCTGCTGGAGGAAGAGTAGCTCTTTCCTCTTCTCAGCTTTCATCGTAGAAGAGAGGAATTCTGCCTTGAACTCATTCTCAAAATCAGCCCATGTCACCTAAACCTCCCTCTTCTCCCCCAGATAGAGCGTCCACCACTAACATGCCACTCCCCACATCTGGCTCACGGCCAGAGGAACCCAATACTCCGCCGGATCTCGGATCAAGCCGAAAGCTATCACCAGCTCCTCTAGCCAGCTCTCCGTCTCCATGTCTGAGGTGCTACCCTCATACTTTCCGAGGGTCTACCATTGGAAAGCACGAAGCGTCTTCTGCCACTGATCCTCCTCCTCCTCTCGGTTAGCCCTCCGTCGGTTAGCCGAGTCAACCTCCTAGGCCTCGATCGCCCGCACTCCCCGTGGTCGCCTCCCAGGTTCCATAGCTGCAAGTAAACAAGGAATGCCTAAGCCGGGGTAGTGTAGAATATTGTTCTTACATTTTATTTGACTTCATTATTTATTTTTGAATCCCTAAAACACCAAGAAACATGAGAACACAAGTCATATTATGATGCATATACCTTTCATAGGGTCTCTACCCTGCAATCAGTGTAGCCTCACTTGGTCGTTCGGTAGGTCCAGAGTCCTTGCATCGGATCACAGGGGGCCCTAAAATCCCGTGTCTTAGCCGGTCTTCCCTGGCCTATTTCACGCACCAAGATCACCCAACACTGTTTCCCTACCATCCCATGCAATCCTCACTGTGACTAACTCCAGAATCCATCCTATCTCTCCTAACCTCCCCCTAATACCACTTTATCATGACCCGCCTTCACCAAAAGGAGGGAAGGGACAACAGATTTCTAGAACCTTCCTTATTTAAGTTTAAGGAGAGATAATGACCCCCCCGAGACCCGCCTTCAATAGGTCCCGGAGTGGCGACTAGCACCAAGGGTATTAGAATCTCACACAAAATGGAAGGCATTACCATTTTTATTTTTTTTCATAGGATCGAGAGATAAGACAACAACCCCAACAATACCGAAGCTGAAAGTAAAGGTAAAGCCAAAAGTAAACCATCCCCATATGCATGTTCAAAAGTAAAAGATACAACCCACAAGACTCCAAAGGTAAAGTACCAATAAAGAGAAAACGACAACAGCAACTGCCCCAAGGTCAATGCTAGTACGGTCCCGCACGATCCCTGAAGTCCTCCTGGAAACCTGAAAATAGTTTTATATACGTAGGGTGAGCATAAAATTACACTCAGTAGGGAAAACCAAAGACTCTCGTGCACAAGTGAGGAGACATTCTAATGCCCCGTGGAAAAAGAGATAACCAAACACCCAACAAGGAAAAGCTATCCACCCAAACCTCACCAAGGCACACTCCCCAAGTAATGAAAGTCAAGTAACATATAGTAATAGCACATCGATATTTGGGTACCCCGCGCCACATTCCCACTGGTTATTAAAGACATCATACGCATCGAACCATTCCCGCCATTCTCACCGCAGTTCCACTGCCACACGTGCCCGCACACACCTGAGCCACAACCACACATCCCGCCCGCAAACACATAGGACACAACCTCTATCCCACCCACAGACACCTGGGCCACAACAACCTCACATAACCATGCCCGCAAACACCTAGGATAGAACAACCACTGCCACGCCCGAAGACACGTGGGCCTCATCCTGAAGATACTTGGGAAACAACCTGACCGCAAACACCTGGGCCAACCACCACAACTACCCCGCCGGAAGATTCTTGGGCTAATAATGGACTTCAGGCCATCACAGCCTGCCCGAAGAGTCTTGGGATATTCGAGAAAGGGATCATAAAGGAGATAATAACCAGCCACTCATAGGAGTGTTGGAAAAAACACCCTCCCCATAAAATGGGGTGTTCGACACTAAGTGCTCAACTTGGGCGGGGTGCGAATAAAAACACAATAACTACAAATATATGTATAGGTAACAAACAGCCATCCCAACCTAGGGGTTCCAAAACCTAAGCAGAAACACCCTTGTTACTATTCATTCACAAAAGAAGTCACGACACTCGTGACCAAGTCACAACTCATTACCAAACTAATTCCCCACTCAACCATTCTTGTTTTTATGTTCAATTGATCCCATTAGGGTGAATTCTTCACTACCGGGCAACTAACAGGCATAACCACAAGCCAAAAGGGAAGAAACATCCAAACAACAATTTAAGCATTCACACCCGGTTCTCTTGAAAATTCACAAAAACAAAGGGATAAGTGAGATCCCTCAAAGTACTGGAACCAAAGAAAACCCTGAAACACAGCCCCATGTCCCCAAAACAAATCCAGGAGCCAACAGTTTCTCAACAACAGAGGATTCCACCCCAATTCGTGATATAAGCAGAGAAACCACAACCCCAGATTCACAACCAGCAACTGTGCCACATCATAGGATCCCATCCTCACCCACATCACCCATAGGAAAACAAACAAAACAATACACATGCTGCCAAAATAGATCAGGGAAACATCCAGGTTCAACACATCATTCATAAGCTCCATTTCTCTGTTTATTAATCGGGGTGATCACATAAGGATTCTTGTTTTACTGAACATCCATTTAACCAGCTGAGTTTAAGTGATTAACCAAATTCCATGTAAGTAATTTAATTACCACAGAATACATGGTTCATCAGTGCGTAAGGAAAGACCACCAATGACAATGATTTTTAGTGAGCATAGGCCCGCATAATTCACAACACATATCAACATAAAAGAGTACAACGGAACATTGATCACCCCCCTTCATTCTTTAAGGTCCATTCATTATCTTCATTAAGTTTGGTTTCATCAATTCCCATAGAGACAAAAGTGTACCCACCTCGCATGATACACAGAAAGGAGAGGCGAAGGAAAACCCTACTTAGTTGATCAAAGATTGAAGTTCCAACTCCGCGTCAGGAACAGGGGATACATGACTTGCAGGGCACCGATACAGGTTCACCACTTGCCTCGAGAACAAAGGACTTCAAATGCACAAGGAAGATAAGGAGACTAGCCAAGAGGAAGGAGAAGAAAAACCAGCGTGATAAATAGATGAGATCCCAATGTTACGGGATAAGAAATTTGAACGCCTTGGAAGTCGGATCGTGGTTCTTCCACGCGGTTGGGTGGTTGCACACGACGGGATTAATTGTTATTTAATAGGGAGGTTTCTCTGGATTATGGGCTTAAAAAAGGCGTTAAAATGCTTCAAAAAGTTAAAAAGGCCTAAAAGAGGCGTTACGGGAAAGACTGTAGAAGGAAAGACCTGACAAGGCTAGATGACACTGATCGGTCACGCTGATCGGTCGCACTGATCAGTCACGCCGATTGGTCGCGCCGAAATGAGGTGCAACCACAGTCCCAGAATTTGGAAAAGGGATGGGCCATGAAGGTTTGGGCCATTACAGGCCATATCAGTTATTAATCAAATACATTCTTTTTGGGGAATGGAATGAAATTTGTCATTCGTGAGTCATTTTAGCTCTTGAGGAGATCATTATTTTTCCTGCAAGAAAAGATTAAGAAAAACATATATTATTTTTAGATTTATGAAGAGGGGAAAAATAAATGTAACAATATCTTGCATATAAAATAAGACTCACCTTTTGATGTAGCTCTTCGAATGAGTGGAGTCGATGCAAATGAATAAGAGCATGTCAAAAGAATAATTTTTATAAAAAAATGTAACATACGTTTTTCCCACGAGATTTATCTCATGCTGATGATGGGGATGACGTTAGCATCATTATGATGGGAAATAAAAAGAAGGAAATCATGCTGATAACATGTTGTAAAATAGATTTAACGCTGATTGAAACTGCGAAACATTTCAAAACTAGAAATGTAAGATCGATCGTAGAAGAATCACATTGTTGATGAAGCGAGCATTGAATTTGAGTATAACGATGGAAATCATAAATACAAATACAAATAAAATATAAATACAAGAATTGTAGAACACAATGCAGAGCAAAATATTATCACTATTTCATAACATATCATCATATATATAGAGTACATGACATATGATCCAATGGTTTAGAATATGGAAGGTTGGACATTAAGAGGTATATTAATTGGGAATTGAGGAGTCATCATCATTGTCATAATTATGACATCCATTAATAATGTTTCATTACAATGTGTCATATATTCAATGAATAATGGTTTATTAATTTAATTAAAAATATTGAATATTAATTAATTTTTTTACTAATTAAGACATTTTGTTTTATCAATGTCATTTGTTTTTTCATATTGAAATATATATCAAATAATAAATATTTAATGATTAATTAAAAAAATTGACTAAATATGTTACACTTAATATGTCATACAATAATTTCATAGTTGTAATTTACATAATTAATATATTTTCATTTTCATTTAAACATATATTCAATTTTTTTAAAATTTTATATAATTAATCACTTATTCATTTTTTTAATATTTTTTCAATCTACTCATATTTTAATTAAATTTCACTTATTTTTAACATGCATTCATTTAATAATATTTATTTATTAATAATGTTAAGTGTTTTTTCTTTTTTTTATAATTTATAGATTTGGAATATTTATTCATTTAATATTTTTCCAATGTATTCATTTTAATGTTTTTCTACATAATTATTCATTAATATATTTAAAATTTTAAATATAGAATTATATATATATATATATCAATATATATAATATTTTCTTAAATGTGATTTATATAATACAAAATATGTATATTTACATTAAATAAGACATATATTTAGTGAAAATAGTTTATAATTAAAAATTAATGTTAATTAAAAATATGGACTAATTGTATTGAGTAATGGACATTTAATTAAATGTCATTTTTTTTAATTTTTTTGAAGAAAAATGGAAAGATTATAATATATGAGAGTGAAGCTCAAGAGAAACAAAAGAATTCAGCCATTCGGGAAAAAGGTCCAACCAAACATGGGGATCTCCTGAGAGACCTTGAGTAGCTAAATGGCAAGGAAACCTATTACCCACTATTTTGGTAAAAGAGAAAAGATGTGAAGAGAAGCATTGCCACGAATAATGAATTCTTGAAACCAAAGGACCAAAAGGATGAAGGTCTGTCTCAGAATAAAAAATAGAACGAATGACAGTGAGGTAGTTAGACTTCAGGATGATAGTATTCCATCCTCATTCAATAGTGAACTCTATGAAAAAAATACTTTAAATGAGAGGAGAGAAGGAGAGAAGGAGGCCCTATAAGAATTTTTTGATGCAGCAATGAGGGCACCAGATGTGTCAAGAACCACCATCCTTAATTCAGTGATATCATTGTATAAGGTAGAAACATCAACGTTAATATTTAAGGCACTATAGAGGGGAGGGTTCCACATAGGGGGTCCTTCCTCTAAGATGAGTTGCAAGGCAGGAGATCAGAGCGATTCCAGCCAATCAACCAATGAGTGGCGAGATCAACCCATGAGGCGCATGGTTTTCTTGACTGGTTAAATATAAAATCATTTCTTATAACCCATATGATCTCGACCAAAGTGCTTATAAATCATTGGTCCTCCACAGAAATTTGTTTCTTTCGGGCACAACGTAAGTGTTGTGTTGGAGGGTAATATATTAAAAAATAATAATAATCATTTCCTGAAACTAAGAGTGGGGATCTTGAACATCAAATTTATAATTAATTTATTTAATATCTAGAGAAATAAATATACAGGCTTAGGAACTCTCTTCATTGATGATTGCTGATCATCCAAAAAGGCCCTTCCAGACTTCCTTTATTGTGATTGTGAGGATCCAAGGGTAGAATCCCTCTTGCGATGATCCACACATGCTCCAATGGTCTCCAAGCAGCGCCACTCGTTCTCTGGGTGCTAGCACGGTGAATCGAATGTCTTGCATTGTTCGTCTTAAGCGGGAGAGAGGAGGAGTCGAGAGATAATTTGTTGTGCGCAACAATTCCCAATTCCCAAACATGGAATTGATTTTGAATGTTTTACACAATAGACACAACCATCTATTTATAAAGCTGAGATTTCAGTTACAAAATTTAATTGCATAACACCCATTAAATATAATTATAACCATTAATGAAATATCATGACACATAATAATAATAATAATAATAATAATAATAATAATAATAATAATAATAATAATAATAATAATATTATTATTATTATTATTATTATTATTTTGTGGTGCATCAACTTGCACAAAATGGATAAATAATATTTACTGGCTTGTAAATAATTATTTTATCATCAGACATGGTCTTGGTCCATTCAAACTCCTCTTACATTTATTGAAAACCCAAATAAATATTTTATTCTCTTAAATAAATATTTTATTCTCTTAAATAAATATTTTATTCACACACTAGTAAATAACTATTTATTAAATATTCAATAAAATAAATAAATATATTTTATTCATAATCCGGTGAATAAATATTTATTTAATTTCTGTGATTAATATAAATTGAATAAAATTATTACTTAGTATTGAGAATAATATTTATTCCATTAATTAAATTCAAATAGAATTTAATCGAGACCAACAGAAACACCTAGTGTGTGACCCTCTAGGATTATTTCTCGTTGACATTAGGCGTGTTTGCCTAAAGTCCAAGATTACTATCTAGTAATGGGTCAAGACAACCAAGAGAAAGAACTTAAAGTCACAATGATGACAACCACATATAAATGATCACTATGTAATATAATCCCTTTGTCACAATATCTCATCAAGTAGGTTGCATGATGGTGTCATCAACCTATACACTCAATACATCATTCTTTGACTATCTGAAATAAACTCGTTGTTACACCATGACCATAGAATTTAGGGAGACAGTTCTATTTCAATCAAAGGGATGAGATATCAACTTCAATAAATATGAAAGGGACAAATACTTCCTTGAATTATCTATTAATAACATGTCATTCATGATTTACCCAATGTACCATACTTCCCTCCAACACATGGCATGATGTTTTTCATCAGAAAATCTAAGTGCGCGAGTCATAACATGCATTAATGATAATCTTAAAGTCTAAGGACCATTACATATGCTCGCAGATAGGAATATCTGATGACACCAAAACATGTGGAATTCCTACTGGCAGGTCTGTTCACATAATCTCCCGTCTTAGAGATTACCAAGTGTGAACTTTATGAGAAGAAGTCTCATCTGTTAATGAGTACTCACACCTGACGATTTATATACTACATTTCCCATCATAGTATGTCATCCAACCATAGAACTATATTAAGAATATTTTCATAGCACTTTAAGGTTCTCATCATTGCGGGGAACTACTATGACTTTATCAATACGACAAATACTCTAGGAAATTATTACATTAAAGTCATGAAGAACATGAACAATATGTAATAAGATTTTTAATTTAATATTTAATACATCAAATATTCATGTTATCAAATTAAAAAATAGTTGGTTCTTGGAAACCAACTCTAAAAAACTCCCACTTAGACTAGATCCAACTTTTTATGAATTTCAATTCGCTAGACCTCACATGATAATCATGTTTATGCTGAATCAAGGATTTAGTCAGTGGGTCCACCATGTTGTCTTTCGTTTAAATACTGCTCACTACAACCTCACCTCTCTGAGAAAATTCCCTCAAGATATGATACTTTCAAAGTATGTGATTCATCCACTGATGCGGACTTGGCTCTTTTGTGAGTGCCACCAATGCAGTATTATCACAATAAAGTGTGATGAGATCTTTAATTCTAGGTACCACATCAAGATCTTAGATTAAATTGTGCATACAAACTACTTATTTAGCTACCTCATAATCCACAATATGATTAGAATCTACTATAGAATCTGCAACCACAACCTATGTTGAGCTCTTCCAGCTCACAACACCTTTATTCAAAGGGAAGATGTATCCCATTTGTAACTTCATGTCAACTTAATCAGTTTGGAAACTAGCATATGCATATCCTATGTTGACTAGTTCCTCATCTCTTTTATAAACTAGGAAACATATCCTTAGTATATCTCATATACTTAAGGATAGTCTTGATTTCCATCCAATGGTGGTCACCTGGATTAGCTTGATATCTGGCTACCACACTTAATGCGTAGGTGAGATCTAGTCTAGTATATAGCATAACATACATGAATGATCCAATCATTGATGTGTATGGAATCCTTATAATTCTATTTATTTATTCATGGGTCTAAGGATAAATTTTCTTAGAAATATGAATACCATGTGACTCTGGAAACAATCCCCTCTTGGATTGTTCCATACTGAAACTCTTCAGTATCTTGTCAATGTATATAATTTGAATTAGGCTGAGAAACCTCTTAGATATATCAAGATATATCTTAATCACAATAACATATGCTATCCTGCCCAAGTATTTCATGGAAAAACATTTATTCAACCACTCTTTAATAGGTTGTAATAATAGTATTTAATTTCCAATAAGCAATATGTCATCAAAATATACTATTAAGAAAATGACTACACTCCCACTAAAATATTTATAGACACAAGGCTCACATTCATTCTTTATAAAACCAAATTTTATTATGGTCTCATAAAAATGAATGTTCCATGACCTGGATACTTTCTTTAATCCATAAATGAAATTTTACAATTTTCATATCTTATTGGAAAATTTTTGAGTCACAAAACCTTCAGGTTGTATCATGTAGACATCTTCCTGAAGGTTCCCGTTAAGGAAGGATATTTTGACATGTATTTTCCAAATCTCATAGTCATGGTAAGACACAATGGAAATTAGAATTCTAATGGATTTCGACATTGGAACTGGTGAAAAGGTTTCATTGTATTCAATACCTTGATGCTATTTAAACCCTTTTGCAACCAGTCATGACTTATAGGTACTAACTTGTCCTTCCATGTATAGTTTCTTATTGAATACCCATTTCCAACCAACGAGATTTACATCCAATGGAGAATCTACCAAAATCCAGACTTGGTTTTGGTACATGAAATCCATTTCAAAATTCATGGCTTCTTTCCACTTGGCAACATCTGTGCCACTTACTACTTCATTGTAGGTTAAAGGATCATTATTATCAATAAATAATGATTCATCATACCTAGTAACTAGAAAACCATACCATTATGGTCCTCTAACCTCTCTTGTACTCCTACACAATACTTGTTTCTCTGGAACATTTTCTTCTTCCATGGGGATTTGTGGAATCTGATATTGTACTAACTCTTGTGTGCCTTGAGCCTCGACTTCATCGAAGTTTATATCGCTCCCACTATATCTTTTATAGATATGATCTCTCTCAAGGAATATGGTGTGTATTTCCACTATAACCTTTTTGACTAAGGGGTCGTATAGGAAATATCCTCTTGTTTCCTTAGGGTATCCTATAAAGGCACACTTTGTTCCTCAGGGTGAAAGTTTTTCACCTAAAGAGGACTTAAAAAATGATTCCCTTACACATAAATATAAAATCGATAACATGGTTTTTCTTCCATTCCAAAATTTTTATGGAATACTATTTATCGATTTAGTTGGTACTTGGTTTTGTATGTGTGATGATGTTTGTAACGCATATCCCCAAAAGGATAATGGAAGACTCACATGACTCATCATTGATCTCACCATTTCCAAAAAGGTGTAGTTCCTCCTTTCGCTTACACCATTCCACTGAGGCATTTAAGAAGTATTGAGTTGGGATAGGATCCCAAACTCCCATAAGTAATCAATGAAGTCTTGATTAAGATATTCTCCACCATGATCTGAGCAAAGTTTCTTAATATTCCTACCAAGATAGTTCAAAAGAATCTAACTTATACCTCATTAAGTAAATATATCCATATATACTAAAATAATCCGTAAAAGTTATGATGTATGAGTACCCACCCCTTGCTTCAATAGAAAATGGTCCACACACATCAGTATAAACTAATTTAAAAAGCTCTTTAGACCTTTCAACTTTCCCACTAAATGGGTCTTTAATTATTTTGCCCTGTAAACATGCATGAGATGCACTAAGTGGTTTTAGTTTAAAAGAATCTAAATATCCATATTGATGTAATTTTTTCAAGTGTTTTTCATTTACATGATCTAGCTAGTGATGCCAAAGTTGGGCGTGGTATGAGTTGTGTGAAGTAACTTCGTTATCGATTTCCATTACTTAGTTCATTTAATACAACATGAAAAGATCGTTATGTAAATATTCCTTACTATAAAAAATTCTATCTTCATAAAAGAATAATTATTTATTTATAAATTTGAAAATTAATCCATTCATATCTAGTATAGATACATACATAATGTTTTTGGTAATTGAAGGAACATAATAACAATTCTTTAAAAACAAGTTCATTATGATCAGTAATGTGAGTTGGTGGTCCTCGATAGCTACAACAACAATTTTATCTTCGTTGGATACTCATAGATCTTCCTCCTCTCGATAAATTTTTGTAAATCTACTTGGTTCCTGTATTTGAATACATATGTGAGCACCACCAACTGTATCTAATACCCAATTTTTAGAAATAAATAAATTACACTCACTGAAAAATGAACCAGAAGATTCCCCTTACTTCTTTATCTGGGTGTAGTTTTTCTTCTAGTGACCATTCTTTCCACATGAAAAACAGATAACATCATGTTCCCTTACTCCCCCTTTGATATTCTTCTTCTTGGAAGGGCATGAAGAATCTTTGGGATTAATGATATTTGCTTTCCCTTTCCATTTTTTCACTATAAGAATATAAGGCTTTTTGTGCTTCATATCTTTATCTACTTGGAGAATGAGGATAAGAAGATCTGTCAGAGACTTCTCAATGTTGTTTATATTAAAATTCACAACAAAACTGGAGAATCTTTGTGGGAGCGATTTCATAATGAGATCGATGCCCAGTTTTTTGGGGGATTTTAAACCCTAGAACCTATAGGCACTCAATTTATCCAATAAGATTGACTGTATAAGTTCCAACTGGGTTACCCTCTCTGATCTTACTCTAAAAGAGCTCCTTAGAAATCTCCAACCACTCCTATTTATCTCTCTCCTGGTAAAGAACACAGAGGTTCTCAAGCATGCTATACGTATCTATGTTTTTGTGAGACTTCATGAGTTCATTGGAAATAGATGAAAGCATCATGCATTTAAAATTGACCACATCGTTCATATGTTTTTCGTAGACTAGGAACTCTTCATCACTTGCCTCTTGAGTAGGAAGATCAGGCATTGAGAATTCTAGCATGTAAGATTTTTGTTCATGGCATGGAATAACCTGAAGGCATCTAAACCAGTCCTGGAAGTTACTTCTTGTGAGGATATTGTCTTTATCCAATATTGATCATAGGAATAGTGTGGATTATGAGCTTGTCATTTTATTCTACAATTAAAAGAGTAAATTATTTGTACTTTTATTGATTACAAATTTTGTGAGAAATAATAAATTAATTGATTTTATTAAATGTACCACTATTTTATCAAGTCCCAATATCCCTCACCATTGAACTTGGGTTGTCTAGTTGCTAGGAAATTCTAGTGGAAATGATCCATATTCCACTTCACATAACCCCAATAAGGTTTGGTCAAGCTATTTTGAAGGTATTTAGGTAGGCAAGTCTTTTCCAACTGCGGACTTGCAACTCTTTGATCTGTTGAGTGGACTCCCCATTCCAAAAAAATCCCAACTTGCATTTTCTCAACACTTGACTCCAAATTACACCAATCCTGGAAATTTCTATTCCTCTTGATGTAAAATGGTTAAGTCAACCTGAAACCTTCATAAGAACTCCCCTTATAAAAGTAAGTGTCCCAAAAGGGTTGGTCAAACACATAGTTCTATTGAGTTTTGTTCCTAATCAAGTAAAAAAAAGGCTTACTCTAACTTAATATTAGATTGAGGGATTTTATTTTATTATGCATAATTTTTATCTTTTTTATACTTTACATGTCTGGTTAATATTTAATTGGGTATTTACTTAATTAATTAACCATGTTTGGATAAAAAATATATGCATAATCAATTTTATTTAAATTCTATCTTTGCATATTAATTCATTTATGTGATTTCGGTCTTGCATCAATAAATATAATTTTAATTAATTAGAAAAAAATAAATAAATAATTAAATGACCCGATCATGAGATTATCTAATGGTTGATTTAATAAGTAGACATTAAATCAAACTATGACCTAGGGGAAATAACTCCTTATGTTGGACTTTGAATGAGCTACAACATTCCACATGTCCACCTATGTATCACCGAGTTGGTGCCATTATGGTTCTATCTTGAACCATCTCCACGCGCCTTGGGATGCTCCATTAATTAAAAATATTTATTAATCACATGTAGGTGAGGGGAACCAAATGATTGGTTAAAGGGAATTACATAAATATCTCAGGACATGTAGGTACTACATAATAATGGAGGGAGGGATGACTCATAGATCATATTTCAATTTAATATTAAATAATTGATAAACCATGAAATAAATTTAATTAAATAATTGACAACACATACATTGGTCTTAGTCAAGTTCATGATCGGTCGTATATACAACGAATACTCAAAAAGTAACCGGTTAACATTCATTTATTTATTCATTATTTATTATTATGATGAACATGCTTGTATTAATTAATTAATAAATTAATTAATTTTATTTTATCTTAAGATCATCTGAACTTAATTGGAGATACCCATCAATTTGGAATTCATAGAGAATAAATTGTAGAACCATTAATGAAATATTGGTTAGAGTAAATTAATTGAGCATTTAAAATTCTTTAAAACCATTATTAAATTGTCAAACACATAACGGTGTGCCAATCAATAAAACAAGGTTTTAATGTTGTAATTTTTCAAATTTAATGTAATTTTAATTTTGTCTATTAATGGGAGACTACATGTCATGTACATCTAGCTACACACCATGTACCTCAGTTTCTGTATATCCAAGTTACACACTTAGGGCTTCGGCATGTTTACTCTACCAGACTACATGGTGTGAACATATCGGCTACACACCCTATATCCACTTGTCGCGTGCCAGGTTGGCCCAATCAACACACAGTGTACAATAAAAGCACCATATGTTTTTAATTTCTCAACACATCTAGATAAAATGCACATGGATATACGACATATGCTCTCACCACACGTCATGTAACCCAGCTTTACCAGCCAAAGATTTGGCACTTCCCGATGGCATCTCTGGTCATTCTTAATTTATTATTAAATCTTTATAAAAATGAAACACTGAACAAACATGATTAATATGTAGATAACATGTTAATTCAAATTGGATTAAATAACGAATAACATTAAATAAAAATCTAACCATGATTGTGCATAGATCAATAATCAAATAAATAATTATAAATTTAAATGTGACCTCTCTGATACCACTTGTTGGTTTCGAGTGAAGTGTAAGAATTGCGTTGGAGGGTGATATATTAAAATTTATTTTAATAATCATTACCCGAAACAAAGAGTGTGGATCTTTCATATCAAATTTATAATTAATTTATTTAATATCTTAAGAAATAAATACATGATCTTAGGAACTTTCTTTTCTGATGATTTTTGATCATCCAAAAAGGCCCTTCTAGATTTCCTTTATTGCGCTTGTGAGGATCCAAGGGTAGAATCCCTCTAAGAGTGATCCACACGTGCTGTAATAGTCTCCGAGCAACACCACTAGTTCTCTAAGTACTATTATGGCTAATTGAATGTCTTGGGTTGTTCATTCTTGACCGCTTGTTCTTTGGTAATGAAGAAATTCTCTCTTAGGTTTCTCATTCTTGAGAGAGAGAGAGAGAGGGGAGGAGGAGGAGTCGAGAGAAAATTCATTGTGTGCAATAATTCTCTATTCCCAGAATTGGAATTGGTTTCAAATGCTCTACACAACAGACATAGCCGTCTATTTATAGAGTTGGGATTTCAGTTACAAAATTAAATTGTATATAAACCATTAAATATTATTATAACCATTAATAAAATCTCATGCCACATAATAATAATAATAAGATTATTATTTTGTGGTGTGACAACTTGTGAAAAATGGAAAAATAATATTCATCAACTTGTAAATAATTATTTTATCATCGAACATGGTCTTGATCTATTCAAACTCCTCTTGCAATTATTGAACACCTGAATAAATATTTTATTCAAAAACTAGTAAATAAATATTTATTAAATATTCAATAAAATAAATAAATATATTTTATTCACAATCCGGTGAATAAATATTTATTTAATTTATCTGATCAATATATCTTGAATAAAATTATTCCTCAGTATTGAGAATAATATTTATTCTATTAATTAAATTCAAACAGAATTTAATTGAGACTAGCAGAAACAATTAGTGTGTGACCTTCTAGGATTCTTTGTCATTGGAATTAGGAGAGTTTTCATAAAGTATAAGATTACTATCTAGAATTGGGTCAAGGAACCCAAGAGAAAGAAATTAAAGTCGTAATGATGACAACCACATATGAATGATCACTGTGTAATGTAATTCCTTTATCACAAAATCTCATCAATCAAGTTTCATGATGGTGTCATCAACCTATATGCTCGATACATCATTCTTTGACTATTTGAAATAAACTCTTCATTACACCATGACCATGTAATTTAGGGTGACGATTTTATTTCAATCAAAGGGTTGAGATATCAACTTACATAAATATGGAAGGGACAAATCCTTCCTTGACTTATCCATTAATATCATGTCATTTGTGATGCACCCAATGTACCCTACTTCCCGCCAACATATGGGGTGATGGTTTTCGTTAGAAAATCTAAGTGTGTGAGTCATGACATGCATTCATGATAATATTAAAGTCTAAGGACCATTAAACATGATCATAGATAAGAATATCCGATGACACCAAAATATGTAGAATTTCTACTGGCAGGTCTGTTATCATAATCTCCCATTTTGGAGATAACTAAGTGAAAACTTCATGAGAAGAAGTCTCATCTACTTACAAGTACTTGCACTGGATGGTCTATATACTATGTGTCCCATCATAGTATGTTATTCAACCACATAACTATGTTAAGAATATTGTCATAGCACTTCAAGGTTCTCATCATAGCGGGGAACTACTAGGACTTTATCAATGTGACAAATACTCTAGGACATTATTACATTAAATTCATGCAGAACAATGAACAATATGTAATAAGATGATTAATTTAATATTTAATACATCAAATATTCATGTAATCAAAGTATAAATAGTTGGTTCTAAGACACCAACTCTAAAAAAAATAGTGAAGACCATTTTAAAATGAGAGCCAAAAAATTGGGGGCCATGTACATAAGTGAATCATTGTGAGGGTTGTGTGCATGCCAAACAAACCTTTCACCAGAGAAGATAAGGATAGCATGAAGAAAAGACTCCCTTACAGATTTGTACACAGGATAGGTTGGGTCATCTACTGCATGGAGAGAGGCGAGGAACTCCATGGATGGGAGAATCCCAGTGCAGGTTTTCCACAAAAAAAATGCCTTGGGAGGGATAGAGAGGCACTAGATTGATCTCCAAATGGGGTCAGCCTCCACAAAAGATCTTCCATATACAAAAGAGTAGCTGGATTTCACAAAATAAATGCCTGATCCATCCTTACTCTAGCAGAGGCAGTTAGGACCTTTGTCACAAACAAAGGGGATGCTTTTGATGATTCTCTTATCTCTATCATTGAATAAATAGATAACCCTCTTGGAACTCCATCCGTGACCGACTTCATTGAGCAGGGAGTTAACAGTAGCATTTTCGAGACCTTCGGGTGTAGGGGGAGTGGATTTGGTCCCATTATCATTGACTAGCCACAGGTCCTTCCAGATCTTGATGGTGGCTCCATCACCAATTCTACATAATTATTCATTAATATATTTACTATTTTTTGTATATAAATATATACAATATTTTATTAAATATTATTTATATAATACAAAATATGTATATTTACATTAAATAATTCATATTTTTAGTGAAAAATAGTTTATAATTAAAAATTAATATTAATTAAAAATATTGACTAATTGTATCGAGTAATGGACATTTAATTAAATGTCATTTGTTTTTTTAATTTAACATATATCAAACGCGTGTTATATTAATTTCTTACATACGTAAATGTAATTAATGCATTTTTATATAGAACACACACACACATAATATTTATGGAATTTATTCAATTTTTAACATTAATTCATTATATATTAATTAGTATTATTTATTCACTAATAATGTTTCTTATTTTTACCTTTCTTTATAATTTATTTAGTTTTAATATTTTTTCTTTTAATTTTTTTTTGTAGTTTCTTCACTTTTTATATTTATTTTTACATATTTATTCATTAAAATTTAAGTTTTTTAATATGGTTTAAATGTACTTATTTAATATGTATTAATTTCATTTTAATATTTATTTATTTTTTATTTTTTAAAAAATTTATATAATTAATAAAACACATTCATTTTTTAATATTTTTGAAGTCTATTCATTTTTAGTTATTTAATTTTACTCATTTATAATATTAATGCCTTTAAGATTATCTATTCACTAATAATGTTAATAAATTTTTACCTTTTTTATTATTTATTCATTTTTAATATATATTCATTTAATATTAATTTAATTTTTTTATATATATTTTATCAATGCTTTCTAAAGAGTGTTGATAAATATAGGTTTTTTCAGTGATAAAATAGAAAGTGTTGACAAAACCTATATTTTTTAGCAGTTTCTATGTTTACACTGATAAATATGGGACTTTATCTGTGCTTTTTAAAAAGCACTGATAAACCTGTTATGATCTTTTAAATATAACCCTAACAAAGGATCCCATCGCTCGCACTGTTCAAGATCTTGTGGAACTAAAACTTCACCGCTGCTCTCCCTTGAACTCCTCAGATGATCAACACTTTCAAAACCCATAGTATATGACTTATGGTCCTTCATTCAAGATCTTTTATCATTTCAAATTTTTTAGTTCTTCTTTGGGTGTTTTTAATTTTTCCAAATAATTTGAACTAGGGGTGTACATGGGTCGGATTTGACATATTTTTGGACATGAACCAACCAAAATAGGTTAGGTTGGGTCGGGTCGGGTCATAAGGGGTTTTATTTGACCCAACCCATCTCAGATCAGGTCGGGTCGTGCGGGTCAATGGGTTATGGGAAAACAATGTCTAGCGCTGCTCCCATTTTAATAATCCACATGTTGTGCGACATGTATCCTTCACCCTCTTCGATGCCCTGTCTTCCTCACCACACTAGGAGGAAACCTCATCCTGATGACAAATCAACCCCAAAAATTAGTGGTTAGCAACATCATATGTAGTGGGATTCCCATCTATCACCTGTAGGTAATCTTTGGTGGATTTGCGAACATGACGGTCATGTTGGAGATATAGGTGAAGGTTCTAGGTAGAGATGAATGAAGATAGGGTAGTCTCTGGTGATCGGTGGTCATGGAAGAGATAGAGGTAGAGTCAAAAGCGGAGGGGGTAGTCTCCGATGAATATAGGGTCACGATGGTCATTGTGGTGAGTGAGGTGAAGGTGGAGGGGGTAGTCTTTGGTAGATTTGGGGTCACGATGGTCGTTAGTCATGGTGGAGATAGAGGCAGAGGTGAAGGCTGAGGGAGTAGTCTCTGGTAGATCTGGTGTCACGACGGTCACACTGTGCAATGGAGGTATTGGAGGAGGAATATGGGGGTGAGGGTGAGTAGGCATCAAGGGAATTGGAGGGTGGGTGACGACATGGACAATGGGGAAGGGGGATGTCACAAATAATAGTGATGATGACAGGTTTCTAGATGAGGTACCACGCACGCGAGAGCGGTAGGAGTAATATGTCTGATTTATAGGGAAGGGGGATGAATAAAATGGTAGTGAAGGTGATGGGTTTCCAGAAGAGGTAACACATGCGCAAAATGGGTAGGAGTAGTTTATCGGGTCATCAGGTTGGGTTGGTTCATTTTTTCCTCAACCCATGACCCAACCTAACCCGACCTCAGGTCAACTCGATGTAACCCGACCCGTTTATATGGAATTTTCAACTCGACCCAATCCAGTCAGATTGGGTCGGGTTGGGTTGTGTTTGGATACCCCTAATTTGAATGACGTGTGCAAGCTATCTTATTTTAACTCAATCTACCCCCTGATTCTCCACCCAATCTCCCTCATCTTGAGCCATTGTTTCTTCACCATCCCCCTTACAATCAAGTTTATTAACTATTATTTTTGAATGAGGATAAGTTGTGTTTCAATCCATTGTGGTACATGTCATTGATCTATCTAATTAGGATGTGCTTAAACCAATCATTATTTGATATTTCTAGCAGATCTTAAAAAAGGGTAAATATATTCTAGATTTATAAATGGTTGTACTATTATCTATTAAATATGTTTAGTTCAAAATCTTCAATTGAACTATTGAACTTGCATGAGGAGTACATGTGCATTTTTTAAAATTTTATTGTGCTGAATTTAAAATAAAAACCAATAATCAATCATTTTTTCTGAGAGTTTGATGTGTTAAACTTTTCACCAAATGTATCCTTCGAAGCTAAACTGAATCTCTCCCCATATATGATTCGACGTGGAACAAGTTTGGATTCAAATTTTTAGTTTTGAGAGGTATGAATCCTAAATATCATTGATTTATTCCCTTATATGTTTTTTTATAAAGGTCTAATATATTTTAGGTAAAGATGTTTTAAATAATTTTCCCCAATATTATAAATCTTTACACTTTTACTACATCCCATTATTTTTTCTTAAGATATCTTTTTTCAATATCTGACAATTTTGTCTCATCCATGCATGTTCTTTGGCCTCATTGTACCCTAAACATGAGTTGTGATTCAAATTTGGGATAATGTTATTTATTTTAACGAGATAGAAAGGTAGAAACTCATATATTTTATCTAGGATATATTAATATTTGATTTATTTTCTAGGATTATTTTAGGTAAAAATTGATTGATAGTTGATCTTTTTACCATTATTATATATGAATTTTTGGATTTGATGGTTGCTTTGATTGGCTAATATTTGATGAATGTTTATTTGGTTAAATTAATTTTGTAATTAATTTACAAGTTTTGACTTATTGTGATGTGTTTTTGATGATTATGGTGAGGTTCATACCATGCATAGTGTTGTTATGCCTTGTTTTTTTTATAGTTTGTGCTTTTGGTTTTGTTGTGCCTATATGATACTAAAATTAATTTTAACACAAGACGTATAAAATTTTGATTACTTGGATTTAAAAAGTGTAAATTTTAATTCTATAATAAAACATTTATGTTAATAAATTAAACATAACCCTTTTTCTCCCATGAAATTGAAACTACCATATAAATAGCTTTATGCAGTGACACCCTTTAACAACGCTAAAAAAAATGATGATATAGGGGGTACCTTTATCCGCACTAACAAAAAGCATTGAAATGGTATATTTCAGAAAAAATTATATTTTATTAAAAATAAATAATATATTAAAATATAAATATATTTATATTGATATAAATATAATATATATATTTTAAATATGTTTTAGATAATGCTAAATAGGAATTTACACATAATATATAAAATATTTCATGAAAATGGATTATAAAATAATTAAAATAATATTTTTAATTAATAATTCGTTAATTTTTATTGAGTAATAGTCATTTAATAACCAATTGAAGAAAATAAAACTAAAAAAGCAATAAAAGATCTAAAATAAGTTGAAAATGTAACTCAAACTTTAAATGACCATAAATTTTGATCCGGGTGTCTGTTTGGATCCTACCACATATCAAATCAAAGTCTGCAACGAATTCTATGCCACATAGGTCTCAACTAAGCTCTATGATCTTTTTCTTGATTTTCAACAACCAAAAGGCCAAAAAGGCCACCAAAACCGAGTTTTTAGTCGGGATATCTAATTTTTTTAACATTAAATGGAATTATAGCCTTGTTTAAGGGGGGTCTTTTTGCCTTTTTTTAGTGGGGACTGAATTTATTCCCAAATATTACATTCATATTGATATTATGACTTTGAAATTTTATCATTTTTCACAATGTACTATTATTTATAATCAAATATATAACAATATATACATATTTTTTATATATTCGCAGATAAAAATTTAATTTTATAAATAAATAATTAAACATATTTACATATAAAATTTATTTCTCAATATATAAGTCTTATCTAAATAAAAAAATAATATCCATAATGTATGAATATTTATATACCTATTAAATTAATGTATATATATAATGTTTATGTATATATATATATATATTTGTGTGTATTGACAAACATATATATTTATCTATATATTCTAACATATGTATATAAATATAAATATATAATATATGTAAATAAATATAAACATGTATAATTATATTTATACATGCACACATATATATAAATATATATATGTATGTATTTATAAACACACACACAAAATATATTTTATATATCTATTTAAATATATATATATATATATATATATGGATAAAAAATGTAACGATATATATATAAATATATAGATATATCATAAAATATAGAAAAAAACAGTATAGGTGAATGGAAAAGGTACGATGGTATAAGTGGGAGGTCTCAGGTTCGAAACCCAATAAAGGTTGGGATGCGTGTAGGTGGGTGAAATGGGTCTAGCGCTGTTAAAGGGGTGACGGGGGGCTTCCTAGCACTGTTGGGGGGGGGGGGGGGGGTCAAGTGCTGTTAAAAGTGGGGTGAGACTATCCTCCAATTTGTGGTGTTTTTTTAATTTTTTTTACTTTTATCAGCGCTAAAAAAAGCACTCATAAAGGACCCTTTTATCAGAGTTTTTTTAGCACTGATAAAAGGGACCCCTTTTAATATTGCTTTAATTATCAGTGTTTTTTAGCACTGTAAATGCCCTTTTTGTGCGCTTTTAAAGGGCATATCTGCAGTAGTGTGAGACTACACAAACTAATCATTTAGAACTAAAATTCATGTTATGCATTCAACAATACTACTAATGATTATGGTAATAAACTCCAAACTTAATTTACTTTTTAGTTGGTTAACTTTGTAAAACATATATTAACATATTTCATGTAATCGTTCAAGCATGTATTAATTGGCAGTGACTAGTGTTTGTTGGTTTAATTGATAATGGATGATGTTTTCTTATTTGGTAGGTTAAGGGGTTGTTTGTTAGTCATATTTTTTTTAAAATAACCTATAGTCAAAGTTTTAGTAGGTGTAACTATAAGATATATATGGATTTTTTTTAAATGGGTATTTAATTTTTTTTACAAAACAGGATAGGGTTGGAGGTATTTTCAAAAAGGAGTCTAGAGAAGCGTGAACCCCGTTCACTCTTCCTCCATAATTTTTTAAATTATAAACATACTATATATATATATATAAATACCCAACTAAAAAAAATAATAAAAAATAATAATTAAAAAGTAAAAAAAATATCAATTAAAAAGTAATAAAAAATAATAAAAAATTAATACATACTAATTAAATATAAATAAATATCAATTAAAAATTCATCAATTTTTATAAAATATCAATAAAGATTGAATAAATTTTTATAAATATTAAACAATATTCATAAATATTAAATAAATATTCATAAATATTGATAATACAAATAAATATTGATTAAATATTAAATAAATAATCCTAAATATTAATTAAATATTAATGAATATTATCGAGTATAAAAAAATGTAAAGAAATATTAATAAATATTAATAAATATAAATAAATAGTAATAAAATAGTAATAAAATATTACTAAATATCATTTAATTATTCAAAAATATTAGTTAAATATTAATAAATATTCATAAATTCTAAAAAAATATTAATAAATACCAATAAATATTAACAAATCTTAATAAATATTAAATAAATATCCATAAATATTAATTAAAATATCAATCAAATATTAAAAAAAACTTTTTAAAAAATTCATAAATACTAATAAATATTAATCAAATATCAATAAATTCCAATAAATGTCGATAAAAATAATTAATTATTAATAAATTTTAATTATATATTATTAAATATAAATAAAATACTTACAAATATTAATAAATAATAATGAAATGGTTTTCAATATTTATAAATATTTATAAATTTTAATTAAAAATTAATAAATATTAAAAAATATATATTAAAAAATATTAATTAAATATTAATGCTTATAAATTTATATTAATACATATTAACTAAATATTAATAAATATCCACTAAATATCAATAAATTTGTCACGACCTGTCCCCTAGGGCTCGTGCCATGACTACCCCAAGCCCGCCTTCCATAGGCCAGGGGCAGGTGACTAGCACTGAAGGCGTATTCCCTAAAACTGGGAAGGCATTGACTTTATAACCTATAACACACACAACCAATCACATAGAAAGATACGAACTCAAGTAAACTGAATAGTAAACAGAGTGATTATAGTAAGTAAAAAGGGACATAATACAAGCCCAACTGTAAAGTACAAGGAAAACTGGAAAGTACAAAATAGCTGATAGGTGGAAAGTAGCTCCTGGATCGTCCACCACGGATCCTATCTGAAGGGTAGATATAGCTCACGAACGACCGTCTCTGCGGTTCACCTCATCAAATGTCCACCTCTGAGCTACCTCCAGTCCTGGTACTCTAATCTTTAGTCAGTGTTGTTCGTCGTCTGCACTAAACACAACAGGGTGCGGGCATAGCCCATGCAGGGATGAGTATAACGATACTCAGTAGGGACCCCGAGACCCTCAAGGTCTCACAAAATCTCTAAAGTATAAACCACAAAGCATGAAGTCAACTGTCAACCCTACTTAGGTATATGACCATACATATACCTAAGTTATCAAGTATACCCATCTCAATCATGAGTAAACATAGGGTCCAACCCAAAAGCCCAAAGCTCAACCGTTCCACAAAGGAAGGAAAACCATGAAGGTAAGTACCACACAGGTAAACCACATAGAAGAATACCACCAAGGTATTACC
Source organism: Viscum album (assembly GCA_963277665.1). NCBI lineage: Eukaryota > Viridiplantae > Streptophyta > Magnoliopsida > Santalales > Viscaceae > Viscum > Viscum album. The sequence goes on from OY728157.1 coordinate 1,103,869,538, forward strand.
ATGAAGGAAAGTACCACAAGGGATAGACTCAGTTCACACTAGGTATAACTTAAGTATAGTAGTAGAGATGATTAGATGTAACTACTGAATCATCTTACTCTATTAAGAGGATCTGCTGCTGACCCACACAGGATCACTCGGTGCTAACCCACACAGGATCACTCTTCATTCTTCATGTCACAACCAGCTACTGGGTTTCCGCACTAGGCTTGCTCGTCTCCGGGAGGGTCCTCTCCTAAAGCCACTGGTCGATACTCCAGCTGCCACAAAGTCCCATGAAGAAGTATCCCAAAGGAACTCCGCGTCATAGGGGTCTCAACACAATAGAAGGTGCGTCAATCGGACGCCCGGTCTGTAAGTTATTAGCCTTTTAGTCCAGAGGGCCCAGTTGGATTCGTGCTCGATCCAACCCGACCATATCCCAACTTTATCCAAATCTCAAGTGAGGTATACCAGAGGGACCGCTTCACTCCAAGGTTTCTAGCACCGCTAACGGTTCGTCAAACGGACGTCCGGTGCCAAAGTTATGGCCAAAAGAGCGTAAATGGGCCGAAGTGGGTCTGAGTCCGGTCCGACCTGGCCTAAGCCGACCCGATTTAGGTTGACCCGACCCGGCCCGTTGTGCGGCCCGAACAGTGCTGGGAGGCCTGACCCACGCTGGGCAGTCTGGCCCACACTGGGAGGCCCGGTCTGGCAGCCCAGCCTGGTGGCCTGGCCTGGGCGTCGTGTGAGCGGCACGGAGGCTGCGTGGGCCGCGAAGGCCGTGGGTGCTGCCAGGCAGTGGAGGCCGTGGGTGCCGCGAGAGAGCGCGAGGACGTAGGTTCCATGGGGTGGCGGAGGCCGCGGGGCGGCGCGAGATGGCGCGAGGCCATGGGTGCCGCGGGGCGGTGGAGGCCGCAGGTGCCGTGGGGCGACAGAGGATGCGGGGCGGCGGAGGCCACAGGGCGGCGCGGGACGGCGCAAGGCCGCAGGTGTCGCGGGGCGGCAGAGTGCCATGCCTTCACCGGCGGCCGGCTTGACCAGCCACCTTTCGTTCATCGCATTCATCGTAGTTCTCGAGTTCCACCGGTGCCAACCGCCATCAGCAGTCGCCGTCACCATCGTGAAGATCACACAAAAGATCCACAAGATTTGCGGAGGGGTCGGGCCATGTTTGGTTGGCCCATACCCTCTGCGTTAGGGCGGTAGCATATGACTCAAGGAATGATAATTCAATTTGAGAGGGAAATTAACATTGATCAAATTAAAACACACCCCTACCTTGATTACTCGTTGACGATTGAACGCAATTGAGACGATTTGACATTTTTCGATCCAGCAACAAGTCTCCTCCAACAACGTCGGTGAGGAGAGGAAAATATGAAGTCAGTGACGACGAAATTTCCTCGATCGTTGGTTCATTCGTCGTTGGATATCCTTCGACGGAGTTTGGAGAAAAGTTCATCGAAGGAGAAGAGTTCTTTGGCGTTCTTTGTTGGAGGATGTGTTCCTCCAAGTTCTCCCAAACTCCCACCTTTTCCAATGATTAATTTCCCCAACCCACCAAAAAGAAAAGGTAGCCAATATAATAGAATATGTTGTTTAATTTAAAATTGGCACAAAATAGGTTAGCTTAATTAATTAGAGGAGGGTTGGATTAATTAATTAAAGGGGAGAGTTATCATAATTAAAGTAGGGAGTTGAGAGGTTTCTCTCCATAATGAGGGGTTCGAGTCGTCCCCACCACCAAGCTTTGAATTGGGGGTTTTACTAGCTCGGGTGGTCCCCACCACCAAGCATTCAATTTGGAGGATAAAACTTCTATGGTCCCCACCTCCATAATATTCACATGTGGAAGGTTTTAGTTTTGGTGGTCCCCACCTTTATCATCTACATGGGGTTTCAACAAAAATAAAAATGTTAGACATTTTTATTTTATTTTTATTCTTTCACGAAAATCCCAAATTCTATCTTTCACCCTTGACCTACTGCGGTCGGGGTAAAGGTCTTCATAAGAGAATATCGACGTTGCGATTTCAACAGTGCCCTCATATTTCAATTTCGAGCACTGGTTCAAAAGTTACAAAAACCCACTCTAACGTTTACTGAACGTACCTGAAAAAAAGTTCATAAATTCATTACGGGCACTCCGGGCCTCAGAATCACATGCCGTCAATTTTCGTGGACTCGTAAAATTACAATTTAATTAAAAAAAATTACATGGAATTTTTGAGTCTTTAAAAAATTTAAATAAATATTAAATAAATATTAATAAATATAAATAAATATAAATAAATATAAATAAATATTAAATAAATAACATTAAATTTGACTAAATATTAATAAATATTACTGAATGTTAATAAATATTCATAAATATTAATATCTACTAATATTTAATAATATTTATGAATAATTATTTAATGGATTAATATTATTTATTAATATTTTTTAATAATTACTAACATTTATTAATATTTATTTAACATTTATTAATATTTATTTAATATTTATTTACATTCATTAATATTTAATTAATATTTATATATTCTTAACGAAAGAGGGCTTGACCTTCATCTTGTTAAAAAAATTATTGAAAATTATAAATATTTATTTAAAATTTATTAATATTTAATTGATATTTATTAATATTCATGAATATTTAATTATATTTATTTAATGTTTATTAATTTTTAATTAATATTTATAAATATTTATAAATGCCGTAAAATATTTTGTTGATATTTATTAATATTTACTTGTATTATCAATATTTATGAATATTTATTTAATGTTTATGAATATTTTTTAATATTTATAAATATTTTATTAATCTTAATTGATATTTTATAAATATTAATGAATTTTTAATTGATAGTTTTTTATATTTAATTGGTATGTATTACTTTTTAATTAATTTTTATTACTTTTTGTTAATATTTATTTTTTAGTTAGATATATATATATATAGTAATATTTATAATTTAAAAAATTATGGGGGAAACGTGAATGAGGTTCACGATTTTCCAGACCCTTTTGAAAATACCTCCAACCCTATCTGGTTTTGTAAAAAAACAGTTTTAAAAAAATTTCTCATATATATAGTTACTGTTTATAGCCATGCTTATATTAATCATGACTATAACTATTTTCGGATAAATAATCTTATGATTATGTTCGACCATCACTATTTTAGGATACATATTTTCCGATGGTGGGTCCATCAACTAAGTGACGTCGGTTTAGATTAAGAAACCAGCAAGGCTGGCCTGGATTCCTTTAAATCTCTGTCACTGATGGGGGTGAATCGTCGGAGTCCATTTCACGTGAACTAGCGTGGCGGGGGCTTAGGGATGCCACGCCTTGCCCTGTATTTCACTCCCCATAAACATCTGATTCTGACCACGGACGCTACCACTGTGGCAGCGAACCCGAACTGTTCCCTGAACTAGGGGTGTCCATGGGTCAAATTTGGCATCTTTTTGGACCTGACCCAACCAAAATAGGTCAGGTTAGGTCGGTTCAGGTCATAAGGGGTTTTATTTTGGACCTGACCTGATCCAACCCATCTCAGATCGGGTTGGGTTAGGTTGGGTCAACGGGTTATGGAAAAAAATGTCTAGTGCCACTCCCATTTTAATGATCCACATGTTGTGCGGCCATGTCTCCTTCACCCTCTTCGACACCCCATCTTCCTCACCACATTAGGAGGAAACCTCATTCCGATGACAAATCGACCCCAAAAAGTAGTGGTTGGTGACATCATCTGTAGCGGGATTCCTTTCTCTCAGCTATAGGTAATCTCTGGTGGATCTGTGATCATGACGGTCATATTGAAGATAGAGGTGGAGGTGCTTGGTAGAGGAGAATGAATATAGGGTAGTCTCCAGTGAGCGGCGGTCATGGAAAAGATAGAGGTAGAGTCGAAAGTAGAGGGGGTAGTCTCTGACGAATCTGGGGTCGCGACGGTCAAAGTGGTGATAGAGGCGAATGTGGAGGGGCAGTCTGTAGTAGATTTGGGTTCATAATGGGAATGGTGGAGATAGAGGCTGAGGTGATGGCGGAGGGGGTAGTCTCTGGTAGATCTTGGGTCGCGATGGTCATCGGTCATGGTGGAGACAGAGGCAGAGGTGACGACTGAGGGACTAGTCTTCGGTAGATCTGGGGTCATGATGATCAAACTGTGTAATAGAGGTATTTGGAGGAGGAATATGGGGGTGAGGGTGAGTTGGCAGTAAATGAATTGGAGGCCGGGTTATGGCTTGGATGATGGGGAAGGGGATATCACAAATAGTAGTGATGATGATGGGTTTCCAGGTGAGGCAGCGTGCACACGGGAGGGATATGAGTAATATGTCTGGTTTATAGGTAAGGGGGATGACACAAATGGTAGTGATGATGACTGGTTTCCAAAAGAGGTATCACACGCATAGGAGGGGTAGGAGTAGTCTACCGGGTCATCAGGTTGGGTTGGGTCATTTGTTTCCCAACTCGTGACCCAACCCAACCCGACGTTAGGTCAACTCGATGTAACCCGACCCATTTATATGGAATTTTCAACCTGACCCAATCCAGTTGGATTGGTTCAGGTCGTGTTTAGATACCTCTAATTTGAACAATGTGTGCAAGCGATCTTATTTTGACTCAATCTACCCCCTAATTCTCAACCCAATCTCCATCATCTTGAGCCATTGTTGCTTCACCACCCCCTTACACTCCTGTTTATTAACTATTATTTTGGAATGAAGATAAGTTGTGTTTGAATCCATTGTGGAATATGTTATTGATCTATCTAATTAGGATGTTCTTAAACCTATCATTATTTGATATTGTCAGCAGATCTTAAAAAAGTGTAAATACATTCTAGATTTAGAAATGGTTGTACTGTTATCTATTAAATTTGTTTATTTCAAAATCTTTAATTGAACTAGTGAACTTCCATGAGAGTACATGTGCATTTTTTGAAATTTTATTGTGATGAATTTAAAATGGAAATTGATAATCAATCATTTTTTCAGAGAGTTTGATGTGCTGAGATTTTTACCGAGTGTATCCTTTGAAGCTAAACTAAATCTCTCATCATATATGATTCTACATGGAAAAAGTTTGGATTCTAATTTTTAGTGTTGAGAGGTATGGATCCTAAATCTTATTGATTTATTCCTTAGATGTTTTTTTATAAATATCTAATATATTTTAGGTAAAGCTTCTTTAAATGACTTTCCCCAATATTATAAATCCATACACTTTTGCTACATCCCATTATTTTTTCTTAAGATCTCTTTTTTCATTATCTGACAAATTTGTCTTGTCCATGCATGTTCTTTGGCATCATTGTACCCTAAACACGAGTTGTACTTCAAATTTGGGATAAAGTTATTTATTTTAATGAGATAGAAAGGTAGAAAATCATATATTTTATTTAGGATATATTAATATTTAATTTATTTTCTAGGATTATTTCTGTCACGACCCCCTCCCCACAAAGTGTACCCCTCCTAGGTCGGAAATGTGAGAAGGTAGATAATGACCCCCAAGTCCCACCTCTAGTAGGTCCTGGGTTGGAGACTAGCACCGAAGGTATAGTAAACACATAGATGAGAGGCATTACCCTCTAACAGAACACATGCGGAAGAGAGAGATAAGACAGACACCAACCAAATCCAACTCAGAGAACAATATAAATGAAATCCCAAGTACTAATATTTACTGTCATGAAAAACTACTACAACTGAAAGGGGAAAACTGAAAGTACCCAAAAGAAAGTAAAAATAGCAGTGACCATGATGCCTGAACAACTCCTGCAACCCCAAGCTAGTAGTAATCATCCTGATCTCCAACCTACTCCAAGTGACCTGAAAAATAGTTTATATATATACATAGGGTGAGTATAACAGTATACTTAGTAGGATCCTCTTCGAAGCCTCTCGTGTAAAAGAAATGAAAGAATTCTAAAGCACAATGAACAACAAGTTAAACTAACTCGTTGCCTAAATAGGTATACTAAGTTCCTAGCCTCACCATGAACACTCCCACCAAGTAACGCATACAAGAGTATATAATATAATAAAGAATATCAAGGGTACCCCGCTACTACTTCCCCACTGGTTTTCCACTTTTCCCTAATGCCGCACATCCTAAGCATCTCTCTCTAAAAAGGCTGGTCCGTAGACACCTGGTCGAAGCACCAAAACATGCACCTCATGCAACAAAACCACCACATTCACGTAAGCAAAGTAACCAGGTAGTTTCTAGGAGCCACCAAAGCTCGCATAACATGTATCATATGTCGGGTATTAATCCTCAAGACATTATAGCCCATACACCGAGTAAGGATCCTCAAGATATCACAACCTATACACATTACACCTATAGTAGTACATAGGAAACAATATCCAGAATATATGTGTGTGAATAACCACAAGACATTACAGTCTTATACACACATATATGGGGAAAACTAACTGTTGAACCTACTAGCACAAGTAACTACCAAGAGAAGAGAGTGGGGACAAAGGGGGTAGTTAGCCATCCATCCTCCCACTGGAATGTTGGGGAAAACAATCCCCCAGAGCTCAGAATCCCTGGGGTGTTAGTTTCCCTTACTGACAGGGTGGAGTATCATATAGAAACACAAAAATACAGAATATACTATAGATCACAACTATACCATGGGCATAACCTAGTCTTAGACTCAACTGCAGCTAACGCCTCTCGGACTCCCGACTGCCACTTCTAAGACTAGGTATCCTATAAGTACACAACCATTTAAAGAGATTTATTACATTACTTAATTAACTTTTAATCAGTTTCAATTTATGTTAATTAAATATTTAAACATTAATTAACCATCAATAATTTCCACATTATATTTCATTATCATCACACCCAAATTTCACTGTTTCTTCAAGTTACAACCTCAACATTATGCCCCAGCAAGCTCCAACCCCATGGGTTAGCATCATTTATTCAATTATTTATTTACACCATTACTTTCCCATATTCCCATGCATTCTAGAAAAAATTTTTATGCTACTAAACACAAGGGGACTAAACACGGTGAGTAGATTAACTACCCGTTGAGTCTTTTACGACTATAGTAAGAGCATAGACCCATCCTACCTTGAGAATATAAACATGGAAAGCATGTGGCATACCCCATGAATCTTCGCCCATTTCGGAAAAATGGTAAGCAAGACCAGCTTCCTTGATCAGTGGGGAAAGTAAACAGATAAACAACCAATAAGAATCAGCAAGAATCCAAACATTCACATCCAAACCATTTCATGGTGTCCTCCTCGACACCCACATGCATAAAACATTGAATCTCTCCACTCTAGGCATCAAATACTACCACAACCAGTAGGCCTCCCTACCCCCACATATCACAAAAGCCATCCAGGCTCACATCACAACACAAGCAACATGAAAACAACCATCATACCAATTGGGCTCTTTTCCCTTAAATAAGCCAGAGGGTAACTCAGAAACCTACAAGAAATTATCTTTTATCAAACAACCATTTCTTCAATCCATGTTGAATTAACTGATTTATTATTCATAGGTTCCAACTTTGGGAAACCTAAGTAGTAAACTATCAAAAATTAATTAAACATGCATACTGCATCAATTTGATTAACATCAAATTACAACAACAACAATAAGATTAATTAACATGCCTCTTTATCTTTATCAAGGCAATTATCAATTAATTTTGGATTTAAATTCTTTACCAATTTCCATCAAGAACGAAAAGCTAACAAAGAAAGCATAGATATAACACTATCTAGAAAAAACAAGAGGCAATAACATACGATCGATATCAATTTATTTATCCAGTTCAAATATTTATTATGTAAATTTCATTATGATCGAGTGTGATAAAACATGATAATTATACAGTTACATGTAAAAGAAAATAGAAGCAATGAATACCCTGCCTCAAACAGTTCTTGACATTCTTTATAGGAGAATGAGGCACATAACGGGTTATGATCTCCTCCCCTGTGAAAACTGTATTCACCTGAGGATGCAGAGACACCACCACATCGGACAACAAACAAGAAAAACCCATTAGGAACCTGGGGGTAAAATTCCATAAAAGGGAAAGGAGAAAGAGAAGGAGATGACCCAAAAGAATGATGATATATCATACCTTATATCGAAGATTGATCAATACTGCTTGGTTTCATCAAAACAGAGTGGAACCAATCCAAGAAGAAAAGTTTATTCTGTAACTCCTACTGATGTAATGAAAGGTTCGAGTGTGTCACAGTCGAGAACAAGGAGGAAGGAATAGGGAGGAAGATATATCGTCCCTTTAAAAGATTTAACGGAGCAACGGTTTAAGATACGCTGGATTTTCCATTAAAAGAGGATCGTATTAAACCACGTGGTTTGACCAAGTAAAAACATCATGATATTTAGGAAAAATTAATATAGGAGTTACAGCCTTTGAATCAACCTTATAGTCCTTAAAACAAGGCTTTAAAATCATTTTATGTCAAAGGAAATATTAAAGGGGTGAAACTGTAGGAAGCTAAAAACACCGTTCATTAACACAAAATTTGGAAAAGGAAAGAGGTCACCGTTGGAACCTCACCATTCTAGAAACACTGTTCATGAACTCAAAATTTGGAAAAGGAAAGAGGTCATCATTGGACTGTTCACCCGAGGCTACCATTGACACTATTCACATAAGGTTACCGTTGCACTGTTCACCTAAGGCTACTGATGACACTATTCACATAAGGCTACCGTTGCACTATTCACATAAGGCTACTGTTGCATTGTTCACCTAAGGATACTGATGACACTATTCACATAAGGCTAATGTTGTACTGTTCACATAAGGCTACCATTGTACTATTCACAGAACTAGAAAATTTAGCAAAGTGTTGGGGATAAGTCACCTTGACCTCACAGAACACCTCAAACACCATATTTTTGCAAAGGAATGGACCAAATAGGTCCGATACATTACATCAGATACCTCTCAAAACATTCTCATCCCCGATAATTCAAAACCAACCTAAAAATGGGATAGAAAAGAATTCCGAACAACCACCCATCAAGATACCTATGAAAAGAGATAAAGCCACAAGAAGTAACAAAAGAAATCCATCTCACAAACATGAAAGGTCTATAACCACAAAGGGTACATTGTTACATGAAAAGAGTTAAACACCAAACAACTCTAGGTACTGAGCAAGTATCTACGACTCAAATTCCTAAGTACTCTCATCCATGAAACTATGTCACCACAAGACATGAACCAAGGGGATAGAACGCCCACGCAATACCTTCTCTTTGCGGTCTTGGATCTCCATAGGCTGCTCCTCAAAGGTCGCATCATCATCAACATCGATATCTCCCCAATCGATGACGTGCGAGTCATCATGAAGATAACGACGGAGATATGACACATGAAAAACATCGTGTATCCAACTCATGTGCGGGGGAAGTGCTACTCGATACACCACAACTCTAACACAAGCTGAAACCTCGAAAGGCCCAACAAACCAGGGAGAAAGCTTACTCCCATGACCAAACCTTTGCTTCCCACGACGGGGAGTCACCTTCAGAAACACATGATCCACAACATCAAACTCTAAGGGTCTCCTCTTTTGACAAGCCTATGATTTATGAGGATCCTGTGCTATCTTCATCCTCTCACGAATCACTTGAACTATATCTGTTGTATTTGGCACTAGTTCTGGTTAAAGAATTGATGACTCTCCTACCCCAGTCTAGCACAACGAAGAGCGGAAAGGTCGGACATACAAGGCTTTAAATGGATCCATACCGATGGTGGAGTGAAAAATATTGTTGTAAGAGAACTCCACCAAGGGTAAGTGCCTCATCCACGAACCACCAAAATCCAGGACACAAGATAATAACATTTCTTCAAGAGTTTGGATGGTTTTCTCTTTCTGACCATTTTTTTGAGGTTGAAAAGCAGTGCAAAGGCATAACCAAGAACCAAAGGCATGCTAGAGACCTCTCCACCCCTAGAGTTAAAATGAGGATATCAATAAGAAATGATTTTCCTTGGGACTCCATGAAGTCTCACCACCTCCTCCAGATACTGCCATGATAAAAATTCCACTAAGATCAACTCCTTGATTGCTATAAAGTGGGCTGATTTTGTTAAACGATCCACTACCACCCAAATAGAATCATGTACTCCCTGAGCTTGAGGTAAACAAGTAACAAAATCCATTGATATGTCCTCCCACTTCCACTGAGGAAAATATAATGGCTGGAGCTGACCACCAGAAACATGGTGTTCGGCCTTCACCTTCTGGCATACCAAAAATCAAGACACAAACTCCGCAACTGCATGCTTCAGCCTAGGCCACCAAAACTGGATCCTCAAGGATCAGTGCATCTTTGTCACACTAGGATACACCTCTAAAAGAGAACTATGGAACTCTCTGAGAACCATCTCACGCATGACCAAAGGAACAAAAAGCCTTCTGTGATACAATACTCAGTGTTGTTCATCCTCAGACCAACCATCATAGGCCTCACCACAAACAACTTGGTCTCTCAAAATATCCACATCAAGATCCCCTAACTGGGATTCTTCCACCTGCTGCACCAGATATGACTACATCATCATCTGAATAAGACAACCTTTTCCCTCAACTTCTCCCATATCGAGATGTAATGATGAAAGTTCTTCCATTACTCTCCAGGAATCACTAGATTCATGTACTGCATCACTATGTGACTTCCGACTTAGTGCATCAGCTAAAACATTCCACTTTCAAGGTGTATATGATATTTAGAAGTTGTATTCCTGTAATAACTCCATCCACTAATGCTTTCACAAGTTTAAGTCATGTTGAGGGAAAACATACCTCAGGCTCTTATGATCGGTGAAAACCCCAAAGTTCTTGCCAATGAGGTAATGTATCCACAACTTCAGAGCAAACACCATGGCTTCCAACTCAAGATCATGGGTGGAATAGTTACATTCATGGGGATGAAACTGTCAATACCCATAAGAAACAACTGATCTCTACTACATCAGAACACTGCCCAACCCCAGATGAGAATCATTATAGAAAACATCAAACTAAACTCCCCCAGCTGGAAGACAAAGAACTGGAGCACTTACTAACTTCTTCTTTAGATACTCAAAAGATTCATGAAACTGATCAGTCCATAAGAATTCCTGATTCTTCCTGGTCAACACTGTCATAGGAGTGACAACTCATGAGAAATCGGCTACAAACCTCCTGTATTATCCTGCGAGACCAAGGAAACTTCACACCTCTGACACTATCTTGGGGGCTTCCCAAGACACAACTGCTTCTATCTTAGATGGATCCATAGCTCATCCCTTATGGGACACAACATTCCCCAGGAAACAGACTTCTCGACCCCAAAAATCACACTTCGACAACTTCCCAAACAACTAATGTTGACGAAGAACTCCCAAAATGGTGTGTAGATGCTTTGCATGCTCCTCCTAAGACATGGAGTACACAAAGATGTCATCAATGAAAACCACCACGAACTTGTCTAGAAACTCACAGAACATCGAATTCATCAATCCCATGAACACAGCTGGAGAATTTTTCATGCCTAATGACATTACAATGATCTCATAATATCCATGATGACAATAGAAAGCAGTCTTTGGGATATCCTCATCCTTCACACGCATCTGATGATATCCTAACCGCAAGTCAATCTTTGAGACTAAATTTCACCCTTCAGTTGGTAGAATAAATCATCAATATGTGGAAGATGATATCGATTCTTCACTATCACTTTTTTTAAGCGACGATAATCAACACACAACCGCAAAATGCCGTCAGCCTTCTTTACGAACAAAACTGGTGCACCCCACGGTGACACACTCAGTCGAACAAAACCGCACTGTAACAGACCATCAAGCTGTATACATACTCTTGTAACTCATAAGGGGCCATACTATATGGATACATAGAGATAGAAGATGATCCTGGTTGTAGTTTGATCCCAAACTCGATCTCTCATCAAGGGGGTAATGCTACAACCTCTTCTAGAAATACATCAGGGTACTCTTCTACGACCATATGAAACACCAACTGTTGAACCTCTGAAGAACTTAGCATCATCTCAGCCATCATGGATGATAAGGATGGAACACACCTCTAACCCATCCGAGGGTCTCGTTCACCAACGAACAACACCGACTCTTCATCTACATCGAAGAACACAACCTTCCTCCTAAAGCAATCCACGATAGCCTGCATGGAATAAAACCAATCCATGTTGAGTATGACATCATATGGTTGTATCCGTAAACATAGAAAATCTCCCCAAGAGCAATGTTTCCCCAACACTAGCTCACAGTATCTACATACTTCAAACAAGTCAGCACGACCTCCAACTAGCATAGTCAATGCCAAGGGCACTGGAAGCCTCTCTACCTCAAGTCTCAAAGCATGGACAAGGGTAGGTGATATGAAGGAGAGTGTCTCTCCTAAATCAAACAAGGCATACACAAAGGTAGAAAACAAGAAAAGGGTACCTCGAATGATGTTTGGCTTTCCAGGTGTTGGAAATGCTAAAGCATGAAGCTGACCACAACCTCCTCCATGGCCTCTCTAACCCTGATGAAGACCACCACCACGGTCGTGCTCTGATCTTTGTGGACAGGCATTATCACGAGGCTATCCTCTTCTTTCCACATTAAACCTTTACTAATCTAAAGCTGGTGCAACCCGCTGCGGCTGCCTCGACTGGAACTACCTCAACGGAGGAACCTAGAGAGAAACACCTGGTACACGATGACTGCTCCGAAAGGTCGGGCACTCTCGCTGCTGATGACCTCGACCAAAACAAGAAAAACAAGCGCATGATCCCTTGGCACAGTTCTAAGAGCTGCCACCCCCGGAGAAATGAGATGCTGAGGGCTGGGACCTACCCCCGGCCGAATGGAAACTCTTCTTCCCTGAAAATCGGGAACCCCTGACCGTAGCTCTGCTTCATGAGTAATCCTAACAAATCCCCTCTCATGATGATCTAGTTCTGGCCAATTTTATCTCGACGACCTATGCCATCGCCAACACCTCAAGATATGCCTTTAGCATAAATGGGGTGACCTAACGTTGGATCTCTGGATGCAAAGCCTCCTTGAAATGCCTCGCCCTGGCCTCCTCATCTGGAAACAGGTCCGAAGCATATAGTAAAAGGTTCCTGAAATGGATTCCAAACTCTCGCACACTGGAGCTTCCCTATCGAAGGGTAAGAAGCTCCTGGAGACTAGACGCCTTCACGGTTGAGGAAAGAAACTCGACTCTAAACTTGTCTCAGAACTCCTCCCATGAGATCGCGGAATCCTCACGATCCCCAAGGAACAAGAACCACCACTGCCTCGCTGCTCCACGCAACATCGTTACAACCAAGGACACCCAGTGATTCTTTCGAGCATAGATCGAACTAAAGCCTATCTCAACCTCCTCCAACCAATATTCTGTGACTGTATTTGAAACAGAGCCCTCGTAATTTTGCAAACTATAGAGATGAAACTCTTAGAGTGTCCTCCTCCAAGTGTCATCATCGTCAACCTCTACCGAGAAATGATCTGCTGGTACAGCCTACTGGACATCTTCTATGTGATCCTGATGAGAACGTTGACATGGAGCCATACCTATAAAATAACAAATAGTTAGAGCTCCTAGAACTAGAATATGGAAGACTTGAAATTAATTAATTAATTATTTTTTTTCTTTTATTAATTTTAGGTTAACTTATCCCAAGGTCTACCCATTCAAATACAGGAACAAAGAAGAATGATGCATGATCCTTTCCTAGGTCTCTACCCTACAACTAGTATCACCTCATTTAGTAGCCATTGTAAACTTAAAGGTCCGTACATCAGATCATAGGGGGACCTAAATGTCTATGTCTGAGATGGTATCCAGTGTTTACATCACTTGATAAATATGACTGAGACCATTACCTTACCAACCCATGCAACCTTGCCTGTTCCTAACACCAAACTCTATCCTATCCCTCAACCAAACCTCTAACACCACTCTGTCTCGACCCCATCCCCACAAAGTGTACCCCCTCTTGAGCTGACAATGTGATAAGGGAGATAATGACCCCTGAGTCCCACCCCTAGTAGGCCCCGGGTTGGCAACTAGCATGAAAGGTATAGTAAACACACAGATGGGAGGCATTACCCTCTAAGAGAACACATGCAGAAGAGAGATATAAGACATATACCAACCAACTCCAACTCAGACAATAATATAAATGAAATACCAAGTACACATATGTAATGTCATGAAAAACTACTAAAACTGAAAGGGTAAAAATGAAAGTACCCAAAAGAAAGTAAAAACAAAAGAGACCACGAAGCCCGAACAGCTCCTGTAACCCCAAGCTAGTAGTAACCAACCGGATCTCCAACCTCCTCCAAGTGACCTAAAAAATAGTTTATATATATACATAGGGTGAGTATAACAGTATACTCAGTAGGATCTTCCCTGAAGCCTCTCATGAAAAATTAAAAAAATCATGCTAAAGTATAGTGAACAACAAGTGAGACTAACTCATCATATAAACAAGTATACTAAGTTCCCAGCCTCACCATGGATACTCTCACCAAGTAATGCATACGAGAGTATATAATATAATAAAGAATATCAAGGGTACCCCACTAATACTTCCCCACTAGTTTTCCTCTTTTCCCCAACGTCTCACATCCTAAGCATCTCTCTTCAAAAAGGCTTTCCCGCATACACATGGTTGAAGCACCACAACATGCACCTCGTGCAACAAAACCACCATATCCACGTAAGCAGAGTAACCAGGTATTTTTTAGGAGCCACCAGAGATCGCATAATGTGTATCATATGTTGAGTATTAAACCTCAATCCATTATAGCCCATACACTGAGTAAGAATCCTCAATCCATCACAACCTATACATGTTACACCTATAGTAGTCCGTAGAAAACTATATCCAAAATATATGTGTGTGAATAACCAAAATCCATTATAGCCCTCTACACACATATATGGGGAAAACTAACCATTGTGCTTACCAGAACAAGTAAGTACCAAGAGAAGAGAGCGGGGCCAAAGGGGGTAGTCAGCCATCCATCCTCCCACTAGAATGTTGGGGAAAACACCCCCAGGGCTCAGAATCCCCGGGGTGTCAGTTGCCTTTACTGACGGGGTAGAGTAGCGTATAGAAACAAAAAAAGTACATAATATAATATAGATCACAACCACACTATGGGAATAACCTAGTCTTAGACTCAACTGCAGCTAACGCCTCTCAAACTCCCTACTTCCACTTCTAAGACTAGGTATCATATAAGAACACAACCATTTAAAGAGCTTTATTACATTACTTCATTCCCTTTTAATCAGTTTCACTTTACGTTAATTAATTCTTTAAACATTAATTAACCATCAATAATTTCCACATTATATTTCATTAGTATCACACCCAAAGTTCACTATTCCTTCAAGTTACAACCTCATCATTGCGCCCCGACAAGCTCTAACCCCATGGGTTAACATCATTTATTCAATTATTTATTTACACCATTACCTTAACATTTTCCCAGGCATTCTAGAAAAGCATTTTATGCTACTAAAAACAAGGGGGATCAACATGGTGAGTAGATGAACTACCCGTAGAGTCTTTTCCACCTATAGCAAGAGCGTAGACCCATCCTCCCTTGAGAAGATAAACACGAAAAGCACGTGGAATTCCCCACGTGTCTTAGCCCCTTTTGGAAGAAGGGTAAGCAAGACCAGTTGCCTTGATTAGTGGGGAAAGTAAAGCATATAAACAACCAATAATAATCCGCAAGAATCTAAAAATTCACGTCCAACCCATTTCATCATCCCTGGTGTCCTCCCCGACACCCACATGCATAAACCGATGCATCACACCACTCTAGGAGTCAACTAACACCACAACCAGTAGGCCTCCATGCCCCCACATATCACAAAAGCCATCCAGGATCACATCACAACACAAGAAGAAGGAAAAAAACCATCATACCAATCGGGCTCTTTTCCCTTAAACAAGTAAGATGGTAACTGAGAACCCTACAAGGAATTACCTTTTATCAAACAACTAGTTCTTCAATCCATGTTGAATTAACCGATTTATTATTCATATGTTCTAACTTTGGGAAACCTAACTAGTAAACTCTCACAAATTAATTAAACATGCGTACTGCATCAATTTGATTAACATCAAATTACAACAACAACAATCAAATTAATTCACATGCCTCTTTATCTTTATCGAGACAATTATCAATCAATTCCATCTTTATGTTCTTTACCAATTTCCATCAATAATGAAAACCTAACAAAGCATGAAAAGATATAACACTATCTAGAAAAAAGAGAGGCAATTACATATGATCGATATCAATTTATTCATCTGGTTCAAATATTTATTATGTCAAATCCATTGTGATCCAGTGGGATAAAACATGCTAATTATACAGTTGCACGTAAAAAAAAAGAGAAGCAATGAATCCCCTACCTCAAAAAATTCTTGACATTATTTATAAAAGAATGAGCCACACAACGGGTTACGATCTCCTCCCCTGTGACAACTGTATCCACCCGAGGATGCAGAGACCACCACATCAGCCAACAATGAAGAAAAACCCATTAGGAATATGGGGATAAAATTCCATAAAAGGCAAGGAGAAATAGAAGGATATGAACCCAAAAGAATTATGATAGATCGTACCTTATATCGAAGATTGATCGATACTGCTTGGTTGCATCAAAATAGAGTGGAACCAATCCTAGGAGGAAAGTTTGATTGTGAAACTCCTACAGGATTTAATGAAAGGTTCGAGCGTCTCACAGCCGAGAACAAGGAGGAATGACTAGAGAGGAAGATATATCGTCCCTTTAAAAGATTTAATGGAGCAACGGTTTAAGATACGCTAGATTTTCCATTAATAGCGGATCGCATTAAACCACACGGTTTGACCAAGTAAAAACATATCGATCTTTAGGAAAAATTAATATAGGAGTTACGACCTTTGAATCGGCCTAAGAGTCCTTAAAATAAGGCTTTAAATGCATTTTACGTCAAAGGGGAAAAACTGTAGGAAGCTGGAAAAACTTTTCATTAACATGAAATTTGGCAAAGGAAAGAGGTCATCGTTGGAACCTCACCATTCTAGAAACACTGTTCATGAACTCAAAAATTTAGAAAAGGAAAGAGGTCACCATTGGAACCTCACCATTCTGGAAACACTGTTCATGAACTCAAAATTTGGAAAAGGAAAGAGGTCACCATTGGAACCTCACCATTTTGGAAACACTGTTCATGAACTCAAAATTTGGCAAAGGAAAGAGGTCACCGTTGGACTGTTCACCTGAGGCTACCATTGACACTGTTCACATAAGGTTACCGTTGCACTGTTCACCTAAGGCTACCAATGACACTGTTCACATAAGGCTACCATTACACTGTTCACATAAGGCTACCGTTGCACTGTTCACATAAGGCTATCGATGCATTGTTCAAAAAACTAGAAAATTTGGTAAAGTATTGGGGATAAGTCATCTTGACCTTCCAAAACACCTCAGACACCATATTTTCGCAAAGGAATGGACCAGAGAGGTCCGATCCATTACAATTTCAGGTAAAAATTGATTGATGGATGATCTTTTTACCTTTATTGTATACAAATTTTTGGATTTGATGGTTGTTTTGATTAACTAATATTTGATGAATTCTTATTTGGTTAAATTAATTTTGTTATTAATTTACAAGGGTTGACTTATTGTTATGTGTTTTTGATGATTATGGTCAGGTTCATACCATGTTTTTTTATAGTTTGTGCTTTTGGTTTTGTTATGCCTATATGATACTCAAATTACTTTTAACAGAACACGTAGGAAATTTTGATTACTTGGATTTAAACAATGTAAATTTTAATTCTACAATAAAACATTTATGTTAAACAATTAAACATAACCCTCTTGCTCCCATGAAATTGAAACTTCCCTAGAAATAGCTTTATGCAGTGCCACCCTTTAATAGCGCTAAAAAAAGCGATGATATAGGGGGTGCCTTTATCCGCACTAACAAAAAGCGCTGTAAAGAGTATATTTCAGAAAAAAATTATATTTCATTAAAAATAAATAATATATTAAAATATAAATATATTTATACGGATATAAATATAATATATATTTTTTAAATATGTTTTAGATAAGTCTAAATAGGAATTTACACATAATATATAAGATATTTAGTGAAAATGGATTTTAAAATAATTTAAAAATATTTTTAATTAATAATTTGTCAATTCTTATTGAGTAATAGTCATTTAATAACAAATTGAAGATAAAAAAAAAACAATAAAAGATCTAAAATAAGTTGAAAACATAACTCGAACTTCAAACTGCCATAACTTTTGATCTCGATGTCTGTTTGGATTCTACCACATATCAAATCAAAGCCTGCAACGAGCTTTATGTCATAGAGATCTAGACTAGGCTCTATGTGCTTTGTCCTATTTTTGAAACCCAAAAGGCCTCAAAAAATGAGTTTTTAGTCACGATACCCAACTTTTTTAACATTTGATGGAATTTTAACCTCATTTAAGGGAGTCTTTTTGCCCTTTTTCAGTGGGGACTGAATTTATTCCCCCTGAGATTACATTCATATTGATATTATGACTTTGAAATTTTATTATTTTGCACAATGTACTACTATTTATAATCAAATATATAACAATATATACATATTTTTTTTATATTCGCACATAAAAATTTAATTTTATAAATAAATAATTATAAATATTTACATATAAAATATATTTCTAAATATATAAGTTTTATCTAAATAAAAACAAATATCCATATTATTTAAAATACAAATGTATGAATATTTATATACCTATTCAATTAATGTATATATATAATTTATATATATATATATATTGGTGTGAGTATTGACAAATATATATATATTTATCTATATATTCAAATATATGTATATAAATATTAATATATAATATATGTAATTAAATATAAACATATATAATTAAATTTATAAATTCACACACATATATAAATATATATATGTATGTATTTATAAACACACACAAAAAACCAATTTTATATATGTATTTAAATATATATATATATATATATATGGATAAAAAATGTAATGAAATATATATATATATATATAGATATATCATAAAATATAAAATAAAATGATATAGGTGAATGGAAAAGGTGCGGTGGTATAAGCGGGAGATCTCTGGTTCGAACCCAACAAAGGTTGGGACACGTGCGAGTGGGTGAAATGGGTCTAGTGCTGTTAAGGGGGTGGCGGGGGGGCTTCCTAGCACTATTAAAAGGGGGTCAAGTGGTGTTAAAAGTGGGGTGGGTCTACCCTCTAATTTATTGTATTTTTTTAATTTTTTTTACTTTTATTAGCATTGATAAAAGGGACCACTTTTAATAATGCTTTGATTATCAACGTTTTTAGTGCTGTAAATGCCCTTTTTTGGGCTCTTTTAAAGGGCATATCTGCAGTAGTGTGAGACTACACAAACTAATCACTTAGAACTGAAATTCATGTCATGCATTCAACAATACTACTAATGATGATGGTAATGAACTCTAAACTTAATTTACTATTTGATTGGTTAACTTTATAAAACATATATTAACATATTTCATGTAATTGTTCAATCATGTATTAATTGGAGATGACTAGTGTTTGTTGGTTTAATTGATAATGGATGATGTTTTCTTATTTGGGCAGGTTAAGGGGTTGTTTGGCAGTCGTATTTTTTTTAAAAAAATAACATATAGTCAAAGTTTTAGAAGGTGTAACTATAAGATATATATGGAAAATTTTTTAAAATGGGTTTCTTTTTATTTTTTTTACAAAACAGGATAGGGTTGGAGGTATTTTCAAAAAGGGGTCTGGAGAAGCGTGAACCCGTTCACTCTTCCTCGAGAATTTTTTAAATTATAAATATTACTATATATATATATATAAATAAATATTCAACAAAAAAAATAAATATTAATAAAAAGTAATAAAAAATAACAAAAATTTAATACATACTAATTAAATATAAATAAATATCAATTAAAAATTCATTAATATTTATAAAATATCAATAAAGATTAAATAAATATTTATAAATATTAAAAAATATTAAAAAATATTAAATAAAAATTCATAAATATTGATAATACAAATAAATATTAATAAATATTGATTAAATATTAAATAAATAATCATAAATATTAATTAAATATTAATGAATATTAATGAGTAAAAAAATTTAAATAAATATTAATAAATATAGACAAATTGTAATAAATAGTAATAAAATATTAATAAATATTAATTAATTATTCAAAAATATTAATTAAATATTAATAAATATTAATAAATATTCATAAATATTCATAAATACTAAAAAAATATTAATAAATACCAATAAATATTAACAAATCTTAATAAATATTAAATAAATATCCATAAATATCAATTAAAATATCAATCAAATATTAACCAAAAAAATTATTTAAAAATTCATAAATACTAATAAATATTAATCAAATATCAATAAATTCCAATAAATGTCAATAAAAATAAATAATTATTAATACATTTAAATTAAATATTCATAAATATAATTAAAATATTTACAAATATTAATAAATAATGATGAAATAATTTTCAATAATCTTGAATATTTTTAAAATTTTAATTAAAAATTAACAAATATTAAAAATATATATTAATAAGTATTAATTAAATATTAATGCTTATAAATTAATATTAATACATATTAAGTAAATACTAATAAATATCAATTGAATATAAATAAATATTAAATAAATATTAAATAAATATTAATAAATATAAATAAATATTAAATAAATAACATTAAATGTTACTAAATATTAATCAAATATTCATAAATACTCATAAATATTAACAAATATTATTAAATATTACTAAATGTTAATAAATATTCATAAATATTAATATTTATTTATATTTAATAATATTTATGAATAATTATTTAGTGGATTGATATTATTTATTAACATTTATTAATAATTACTAACATTTATTAACATTTATTTAACATTTATTAACATTTAATTAATATTTATTTATATTCATTAATATTTAATTAATATTTATATATTCTTAATGAAAGAGGGCTTGGCACTCAACATGTTAAAAAAATTATTAAAAGTTTTGAATATTTAATTGATATTTATTAATATTCATGAATATTTAATTATCTTTATTTAATATTTTTTAATTTTTAATTAATATTTATAAATATTTATAAATGTTGGAAAATATTTTATTGCTATTTATTACTATTTACTTGTATTATCAATATTTATAAATATTTATTTAATGTTTATTAATATTTTTTAATATTTATAAATATTTTATAAATATTTTATTGATATTTTTATAAATATTGATGAATTTTTTATTAATATTTTTTTGTATTTAATTAGTATGTATTAATTTTTATTACTTTTTATTAATATTTATTTTTTTAGTTAGATATATATATATATATATATATATATATTAATATTTATAATTTAAAAAATTCTAGAGAAACTCCAGACCCCTTTTTGAAAATAACCCAACCCTATCAGGTTTTGTAAAAAAAAAACAGTTTTAAATTTTTTTCCCATATATATAGTTACCATTTATAGACATGATTATATTAATCATGACCATCATTATTTTTGGATAAATAATGTTATGATTATGTTCGAACATCACTATTTTCGAATATGTATTTTCTGATGGTAGGTCCATCAACAAACTGGCGGCGGTTTAGATTAAGCAATCAGCAAGGCATGCCTGGATTCCTTAAAATCTCCGTCACTAATAGGGGTGAACCGACAGAGTCTATAGCATGTGAACCGGCGTGGCGGTGGCTCAATGATCAAAATAGTTTATATAGTTTTACCTACAAAAAGCACCATAAATGCAGAAATGAGACAAAACTAATCTTAAATATATGTTTACAACATTTATCAGTTACACTGTGACTATTAAAAATAAAAAATCAACATTACCATATATCGATCAATTCAGGAATCAAATTGACCCACATTTGATTCCAATAGATTACATATTATTTGAATAATGTGCTCCTAACTTTGCACGTTAACCAAAATCCATTTTCTTATTTTGACCCCCTCATGACAAATATGTCATTTTAATAACACTAGACAATGTTACCGTCATTTTTTGTCATATCGAGCGGCATGAGCATCCAATGGATGCAACGTTGATTCCTATAAATAAAAAATGGCTCAATGATCATTCTCTCACGATTTCATGCTAATCTAATCATGTTTTATTAGTATTGACCTTTTTACGTGATTTTTTACTTAACTCCAAATATGATGGACATACATCACTTTAGATCATACCAAGCAATTCAGGTATCCGATCCATGTGTCGATGTTTTCGATTGATTTTAAATGACTTAAATATTGTTGTCCTAATATTTCATGTCAACCAGAGCTCATTTGGTCAGTTTTGACCCCTATACACATGATTTTCCCATTATTACAAAAAAATGATAATAAATGTGAAAATGAACTTTTAATTGTACTAACCAATATAAATATCGGAATGATAATAAATCACATATGATTTGAGGAATGTTCTTCTAGATTCACACATCAATCAGAATTCGTTTTCTTATTCTTAACCCCATGATGAAAAATATATCATTTTAATAACACATGACAATGTAACCCATCATTTTCTATCATATCAGATGACACAAGCATCCTATGGATGCAGAATTGATTCCCTCAGATCAAAAATAGATTGATAATCGTTCTCCAACAATTTCATGTTAATCCAAGTGTATTTTCTTTGTACTCACCTCTTTTATGTGACTTGTCACTCAACTCCAAATCTGAGAGACCAATGTCACTTTTGACCATACTGATCAATTCAAGTACCAGATCTACATGACAATGCTTCCAACATATTTTAAATAACTTAAAGATCATTTTCCTAATATTTCATGTCAATTGGAACTCGTTTGGTCAGTTTTGACCCCTACACATATGATTTTCTCATTATTACAAAAATGGTTATAAATGTGAAAAATGAACTTTTAATTGTACCAACCAATTTAGGCATCAATTTGACACGTGGTTAATTCCAATAGATCACATATGATTCAATGAATGTTCTCCTAGATTCACACGTAAATTAGAATCCATTTTCTCATTTTGACCCCCTCACGGGAGATATGTCATTTTAATAAAACCAAACAACGTTACCCATCGCTTTCAATCATACCGAGTGACACAAACATTTGATGGATGAAGTGTTGATTTCAATATATCAAAAAACAATTCAGATCTCATTCTCTCACATTTTCATGTCAATTCAAGTGGGTTTTCTCAGTATTGTCCCCCTTTACGTGATTTGTCACTTTACTCAAAATCTGAGGGATGTACGTCATTTTTAACCATACCGGGAAATTTGGGTATCCAATCAACATTCCAATGGTTTCTATAGATTTTAAATGACTTAAAGATCATTATAATAAAATTTCATATCAATCAGAGCTTGTTTGGTCGGTTTTGACCCCTACACACACGATTTATTCAATATTACAAATTTTTTAATAATGTCAAATCATAACAGAAGCCATACCGATCAATCCAAATTTTAGATTGATGCGCGGTTGATTGAAATAGATCACAAATGATTTAGGGAATTCTCTCTTGGATTTTCATATCAATCAAAATTACTTTTCTTATTTTTGACCCCCTGAAGGGAGATATGTCATTTTAATAAAACTAGATAATGTTACCTATCATTTTCATAATTTTAGGAAATATGAGCATCTGGTGGATGAATTATTGATTCAAACAGATCGAAAAGGACTCAGTGATCATTATACCATGATTTCATGTCAACCCAAGTGAATTTTCTTGGTATTGGACCCTTTATGTGATTTTTCACTTTACTCCAAATCTGAAGGACAAACATTATTTTCAATCACACCGTGCAATTCGAGTATTCGATTGATGTGATGATGGTTCCTAAAGATTTTAAATGAATTAAATATTTTTGTCCTAATATTTTATGACAATCAGTGCTCTTTTGGTTAGTTTTGACCCATACACACATGATTTATCCATTTTTTAATAATGTCAAATCATACTTAAAACCATAATGATTAATCTGGGTATCAGATTGATGCGCGGTTAATTGAAAAATATCAATTTTTTTTGAAGAATGATCTCCTATATTTTTATGTCAATAATAAATTTTTTATCATTTTTACCCCCTAACGGGAGATATGTCATTTTAATAAAACTAGGCAACGTTACCTGTCATTTTCCATCATATCGGGTGACACGAGTATCCAATGGATGCAGTGTTAATTCCAACAGATCAAAAATGACTTGGTGATCATTCTTACATGATTTTATGTCAATAAAAGTGTGTTTTATAGGTATTTTCCCCTTTTACATGATTTTTCAATTTACTCCACATCCGAAGGATGAACAACATTTTCAATTATACCAAGCAATTCGAGTATCCGATCAACATGTCGATGGTTCCTGACGATTTTAAATGACATAAAGATCACTTTCTAAAATATTTCATGTCAATCAGATCTCATTTGGTTGGTTTTGACCCCTACACACATGATTTTTTCATTTTTACAAAAATTTTAATAATATCAAATCATACCATACGTCTTTCTAAAAAATATGGGTATCAGATTAACGCATGATTGATTATAACATATCAAAAATGATTGGAGGAATGATATCTTGGATTTTAATTCCAATCATAATTTGTTTTCTCATTTGACCCCCTAACTGGAGATATGTCATTTTAATAAAACCAGATAGTGTTACCCATTATTTTCCATCATACCGGGTGACACGAGCATCAAATGGATGCAGTGTTGATTCCAACAGATAAAAAATGACTAAGTGATCATTTTACCATGATTTCATGTCAATCCATGTTTGTTTTCTAGGTATTTAACCCTTTTATGCGATTTTTAACTTTACTCTAAATCTGAGGGGCAGACACTATTTTCAATCATACCAAGCAATTCGGGTACTTGATCGGCATGCCGATAGTTCCTAAAGATTTAAAATGACTTAAAGGTCATTTTCCTAATATTTCATGTCAATTAGAGTTATTTTGGTAAGTTTTGATCTCTACACACATGATTTTTCCATTTTTACAAAAATAATAATAATAACAAATCATAACTTAAGCCATACCAATCAATCCAGGTATCGGATTGATGCACAGTTGATTACAACAGATCACAAATGATTTGAGAAACCCTCTCTTGTGTTTTTATATCAATCAGAATTTGTTTTCTCATTTTGGCCCCCTAATAAGAGATTCCATTTTAATGAAACTAGACAACGTTACTCGTCATTTTCCATCATACCGAGTGACTTGAGTATCCGATGGATGCAAAGTTGGTTCTAACAGATCAAAAACAACTCAGTGATCATTTTCCCGTGATTTCATGTAAATCCAAGTGTGATTTCTTGGCATTTTCACCTTTTATTTGATTTTTCACTTTCCTCCAAATCTGAGAAATAAACACAATTTTTAATCATACCGTGCAATTCAGGTATCTAATCGATATAATGATGGTTCCTAATGATTTTAAATGACTTAAAGTTCATTTTCCTATGATTTAATATAAATTAGAGATCATTTGGTTGGTTTCAACCCCTACACACTTGATTTTTCCATTATTATAAAATTTTTAATAATGTTAAATGTCACAAACCAGCCTGGGCACCCTGGTAACCCGATAACTAACCCAGACCTGACATAGCTCGAAGGGCGTTCCCAATACCTAAGGGTCGATGACCAGAACTTGGCATCATACAATAATGGAAGTGGGAATGATGTTTCCACTAAAAATGTGAAAGTAAAAGAAACAAGATAGTATGCATACCAAAAGAAGCTCCACTAGGAGTAATGTACCAGACATTGTCAAGGAATGAGCAAGCACAAATTACCACAACCAAAGTACCAAAATAAGGGAAAACAACCCAAGTCCCAAAGGACACAACTCACCAAGTCCAAGGTTCAACAATTAGATCCACCTCCAAGAGACACCTTTCCCTTACTCGAACCTGAAAGGAGATAATCTACAAAAACCATAAGACACAAGTAGGGTGTGAACCAAAACCTAGTAGTATTTCCCCAAAATATTCTAGAATAATATTTCAATATCAAATTAACCAAGAATGTGATTTCAATTTAAAAAACATAGGTTTTTCATTTACAAAATCATTTATAAAGAAATTATGCTTTACAATTTAAAAGATGTAAATACATTATCAATTCATGCTTAACATTTCTAAATATGGAAATACATTTCAAAAGATAGAATTTAACTTTAATAAAATGGTGATTTCAAAAAATAGAACTTTTCATAAAATGGCTTAAATAGACCCATTTATATAAAATAGTTTATATAAATTCTTAAGGCATGTAAAAAAGGTTATAATAATGTAATATACATTTTATATATAAACATGCGAGCAACATGCACATGTGATAAGTAGGTATGATGTTTCTAGGCTATAGGGACCCAACACTGTGAAATGACATCTATGTACATACCCTCCTTTGGGCCTAAGGAAAAGGGGACACATTACCATCGCCTAAGGAATGATAATGTGTTGATATGATGTTTTATAATGTTGTAATCCATAAAGTGTTGTCCAATATAACACTTTGACTACCTAAGGCTTTCATTCACTCAAGTACAAACAATGATGGGAAATTTATTTCAAGACTACTTAAAATACAATTTAATTCCATACCCCATTTCAAATATTCCAACTTTCTCTTTAAAAATCATAACGGGTTTTTAATAAAAACATGCCTTTTCAAAAATATGAAACCACTAGATTTCCATCAAAACCATTTTTAATCCATCTTTCAAAAATTGGGATTTGAAACCAATTCATGCAATTTCACAATCCAATTTCATAATTAAATTCAACAATTTAATTTATAAATAAATTCCATCAATTTCATAACAATCCCCCAATTCACTGGAATTGGGGTTTTTATCACAATTTTCTATTAAGTCAATTTTTCAATTAAATCCAACAATTCAGTTGATTTAATTTTCATCAAAACCAAAATTTAAATTAAACAATTTAAATGTCACCAATTTCTAATTCCATGCCAAAAACCTGTTTTTCTCAAAAAACTCAAATTCACCGGAATTGGGGTTTTCCTACAAATAAATTGAAATCCATTTGATCCAAATAAAATCAATTGAATTTAAATTCAAAAAATTAAAATTTAAGAAAATCAATTAGGGTTAATATAAATTAGGTATCAATATGGAACCACCTACCTTTCTCACAGAAACTCAACACCCGCAATGAAACCTGCCATTGAGAACGAAGGTGTAGAAGACCTCAAAACTCAACTTATAAATGAGATCCAACAACATAGAGATTAGATCCATCAAATTCATTATGATCTTTAAAACACCAAGGGATTAAAATAAAAATAGATGAAGAGTCATGAAGAACTCTTACCCATAATACATACCATGATCGCCACAAAGATAAAACGTTGAACAAAAGGGTTTGTAAGAATTGGAGGCTCCCAAAATCACCTAGGGAATTCTATAGGTTGAGAGAAAGGATCCAAGAGAAAGAACAATAGGAAATTTAAGCCTGTATTCCTATTTAAAAAACTGGTCTCGGGGTATTACATGGTGTGTAACCGAGTTACAGTCGTGAAATTGATAAATTTTTACATCTACTGAAAAACCCATCACCTCTCGCTTAAAAAGAATTATTTTTCATTTTATGTGTCACACATTGTGTTACACTATTACATGGAATGTAATTTTCCATTTTAGATATAAATGACATGTAAACATATTTCACACCGTGTAATCCTCCAACAAGCTATAGAAATGACCGGGTAAAGATGAGAATCCAACAAATATTTGAATTCACCATCACATGTATCATCTTGATTCCTTCTTGACACTACCCAAAAAACAAAAAAAGGAAAAACACAAAAAGGTTTATAACATACCTGATATAAAGGTAATGGTATGTTACAACCTCCCCACCATAAAAACTTTTTGTCCCCATAAATCCTAAGAAGAATCTTTCATTCCAAAAAGATGAGGAAACTACTCTATAATCAGTACCTCGCTCTCCCAAATCTCATGAATATTAGAACCATGCTTCCCTAGAACATGAACCAAAGGTATCATCCTCCCAGGAAGTACCTTGGTTTCAGAATCAACTATCCTGACTGGCCATTCAGTCAAGGATAAATTAGGCTCAATTTCAAGATCACTCCAGCTCCGAAGATGAGATGGATAAGATAGATACTTACAGAGATGAGATACATAAAACACGTTTTTTTATCTATGTCAGCTACATTGGAAGTGCTAAACGATAGCCAACTTTCCCCACCTTCTGAACAACATCAAAAGGTCCAAGAAAATGCGGCGTAAGCTTCCCTTGCCTCCCAAGCCATCGATGACCCAACTAGGGAGAAACCTTCAAGAACACCTAGTCACCAATTGAGAACTCCAAAGGTATATAGTGATAATAAACATAAGATTTATATCATCTCTATTCCTTCAAAATCCTCTAACAAATCAATTGAATCTTTGATGTCGTCTCTTGGACCAAGCTCGGTCCAACCAAGGAACTTTCACCAACCTCCAACCGACACAACAGAGATCTACAAATCCAACCATACACAGGCTCAAAAGGATCCATTTTGATTGTGTATTGGTAACTATTGTTATAATAAAAATCAACCACCACCTATTGATCATCCCAAGCCTCACCAAAGTCCAGAACACAAGTGTGAAGCATATCCTCAAGAATATGTATATCCATTTTTGTCTTGACATCCAACAACAGATGGTATACCATAATCAAATGAACATGATATCCTAATACCTCCTAAAATACTTTCAAAAAATGACAAGTTAAATAAGGATCCCAATCAGATACTATAGAATATAGAAATCCATGCAAACAAACAATCTCTTTCACATAGAGATTTTCCAACTCCTCAATTTTGGCTGAATCGCAAATGGGTATAAAGTGAGCCAAGTTGGTCATCCTATCGATCACAACCCATATCATATTCTTATTTATATAGGTACATAGAAACCCAACCATAATATATATATATATATATATATATATATATATATATATATATATATCTCATCCCACTTTCAAGTAGGGACTAGAAGTGGTTGAAGTAAACCTGAAAGTTTCTGGTGCTCGGCCTTAACCTGTTGTCACGTATAGCAACAAGAGACAAATTCATTAATGTACCATCTCATATGTCCACCAGAAATACTATCACATATCATAAAAAATATTCATGGTTTTAGGGTGCACAACTCAATAGGAATTATGGTAACCCCCATCACAACTTTCTTTACCGCTAACGGTACAACGTATCGATTTTGATACCACAGAATAACCTCTTTGGAGAATGAACACTGGGAAAATTTCTCTGCGCCATAAAGAGAGTCACCAATACTTTTGAAACTTATCATCAAGATACTAATCCCAAAGAATAATTTTTAGAAGAGAAAATTTCATTTGAACACTGGCCAAGGAAACCTCGTCCCCTTTCTCCTGAGCTCCAATATGAAACTATGAAAATAGAGCCATAAAATTCCACTCTTCCAAAGATTCTTTCATTACCCAGGTTAGAAGTTTCTTGATCAAATAATTTAAAAATGGAATACCCTTTCCCTAGGGTATAGGTGATGTTAAATTCAAAAGATTACAGGTATCCCACCCAACACCTCTAGCGGAGATTCAAATATTTTTGAGAGAAGATATAACTCAAGCTCTTGTGGTCAAAAAACATGGTAAACATTTATCCATAAAGGTAATTACACTAAGTATTAAGAAAAATAATCACATATTCAAGTTTAAAGTCATGTTCAGGACAATTCTTCTCATGTGGCCTAATCTGATGAGATCTATTGGCAACAAAATTATTACCTTTCATAAGAACACAACCCAAACCTAAACCTAATGCATCACAAGAGACCACATATCCCTAAACAGCCTCTAGAAGAGTCAATACCATTGCAGTAGTGAAAATATGTTTCAAATCAACAAAATATCCCTATCATTTTTCATTCTAAGAAAACTTCACTCCCTTCCTAGTTAGAGTAGTCATCAGAGAAGTCAAATTTGAGAAATCATTAACTAACTGACAATAATATCTATCTAATACCAAAAATATCTGAATCTTGAAGATGTTTCATGGTTATTCCCAAGTCATAACATCTTTCAACTTCTCAAGATCAACTAATATTCCTTATTCCAACACCACATGCCCCAATAATTTCACTTCCAAAATCCATAAGTTACACTTCGAATGATTGTCATAGAGATGGTGATTTCTCAGAAAACTAAAAACTATTCTTAGATGATGCATATGACCCTCCTTAGACTTAGATTAAACAAGGATGTCATCCACAAAGACCACCACAAAGGTATCTAGATAATTTTGGAAAATCTTGTTCATTAAATCCATGAAAACTATAGGAGCATTGGTTAATCCAATGAGAATAACAAGCTACTTATAATGACCATACCTACTTCGAAAGGTAGTTTTATGAATGTCAGATTATTTTATCCTTAACTGATGGTAACTAGAATAATGATCAATCTTCAATAACCCCTTCACCCCCTTCAATTGGTCAAATAGATCATCAATCTGTGGCAATAGATACTTGTTATTTACCGTCACTTGACTGAGCTTTTGGATATCAATTCATAAGTGAAGTGAACCATCAGATTTCTTATAAAAGAGAATCGCGACTACCCAAGGAGACATGATCGGGCATATAAATATTTTCTCAAGAAGATCATCCTACCGGGACTTCAAATCATTCATTTATCTAGTGCCATGCAGTAATAGGGGATAGAAATTGGTTGAGTACTTGGCATTAAATAAATGGAAAACTCAACCTCCCTAACCGGTGGAAAACTAGAGAAGTTAGAATGAAAAATGTTGGGAAAATTGATGAAAACTGAAGGGATATCACCACTCAAATATTCATGCTCCAAGTCAAAGGAAAACACGAATATCACTTTACCCAACCCTTAATAAGAAGGTCAAACCCTACTCTACCTTGGGTGCCATTATCCTTGGAAAACATAGCTCACACCACTAGGTGTAGTAAATGAGACCCTTAGAAGATAGTAGTCTATCAATTATTTATTGTAAATGAGCCAATATGTCCTGAAAATAATTCCAAGAGGTTTTATGTTGAGTATCAGAAAGATGCAAGCAAGATCAACATCAGATAGAGAGAAAACATAAGTGGGACTACGAAGAACCTTCTCTCTCTTCGTACCAATGGGTGTAGTAATATCTATTTCACAAGATAAAATATCCATAGGAAGATTAATAATGTTAAAATATGGGTTGAAATAAATTAATGAGATGCACCATTATCTAATATAACAATCACTAATGATAAGTCTATAGTAATGGTACCTATCATGGTCACTGGACCCATATCTGCTTCCTCTGGAGACTCTTCCACTGCGCGAAGTAGCTTCATTACAGATACCTATGGTTGGAACCCTTTTTCACGTGAAGAATCTAATTATACCATATTTTTAGGAGGTTCATATGATCTTGGGACACTACAAGGAGTAGAATAGATATGGAAGAACCTTTAAAAGTTCTCTAAACATCTATAGGATCCACATTTATTGGGTTGTTCAGTGAAAACCCACTTTGAATACCCTGGCTTTCCACATTGGTAACTAACAAAAGGACCTATGTTAGGAACAATGTGAGGTTTAGAAAAACCCTACCATCAATAAATTCTATGAGAATAATCATGCTTACTCTTTCCCTTAGAGGAATTCACACTATTACTGGGAGAGAAAGAAACTCTCGAAAACCCTGACTTTCCAGACAGGTCCATCTCGACCATCAACACTTTATTCGGCACATCAACATAAGAAGGAAAATTTAGCATGAAAACTTGATAAAGAATACCTGGTCTAAGTCCCAACTCGAACCTTTGATCCTTCATCCTCTCGATACTATCTCTGGTACGAAGTGCACGAGCTCAACAAAATGGTTTTCATACTCTGTCATGGTCCCATCATCCTTCTTTAGTTTGAAGAACTCAGTGGACTTTGATAAAAGTACTAACTATGGATATAACTAGTCAGTTAAAAGAACCTTTAAGTCCTTCCACTCTAAGACATCATGCTTCTTTGTTGTCACCATCATGTCCCACCATCTCCTACTTGGACCTTCTAACATGAAGGTGGCATGCTTCACTTTGATTTCGTCGTGTGTGTCAAAAAACCCAAAAAAATGCTCTATTATGCTCAACCATGCCTCAATCTCTTGAGGATAATTTGATACCGTGAACGTTTCTAGATTATGGTGAAGAAACTCTTGAGAATAAATATATATAACATCTATCTAGGGTTCCACAGTTGGAGCCTGAACGATAATTGGAGGTTGTGCCAATCCCAGAGCTTGGATAGGGCGCATGATCACCTCAACCAGATTCAGATCTAATATAGAATTCACTTACCGAGTTTCAATAGCATCCTCATCCTAGATTTGATTTACACATATTCTTGGAGGAATGAGCTACACAACATCAATAGACAACAAGGAAGACATTAGATAATGCTCAAACAGAGCGAAGAGGGAGATTTATCCCAACTGATAGTACAAACAAGATTTTGATTTCACTTTATCCAAATCAAAACAGGAAAATGACTAGAAATAATTCTCAATATTTCTTTCCTTAACCACCAATAGTGACTTAAGGTTCATTGGGGTGAGATATGGACAAACGCTCAATCACAACTACCTCCTAAGTCCCATCAAGATTTCACATTGCACACTGACTTTAAGAAAAGAAGTTCAATCCAAACCTCCCTTTGATACAACTTTGTCATGAACCTGCCTGGGTACCCTGGTAACCTAATAACTGATCTGGCCTTAACATAGCCCAAAGGGCATTCCTAGTCCCCACGGGTCGACCGTTATCACCTGACATCATACTAGAATGGAATTGGGATTGATTTTCCACTAACAATAGAGAAGTAAAAGAAACAAGATAATATGAATACTAAAAGAAACTCCACTGGGAGAAATGCACTAGGTGTATTCAAGTCATAAAAAATCCCAAAGCACTACAACCAAAGTACCAAAATAGGTAAAATAACCTAAATTCCAAAGGACAAAACTCACTAATTCCAAGGCTCAATAGACGGACCCCCCTCCAAGAGACCCCTTTTCCTTGCTCGAACCTGCAAGGATATAATCTCCATATATCTGAAGGCGGAAGTAGGTTGTGATCCAAATCCCAATAATATTTCACCCAAGGATTCCATAACAAGATTCCAATATCAAATTAATCAATAACATGCTTTCAATTTTAAAACAAATAGGTTTGGCATTTACAAAATCACATTTAAAGGAATCATGATTTACAATTTAAAAGATGGAAATACATTATCAATTACTTCTTCACATTTCAAAAGATGGAAATACATTTCAAAATATGGAATTTAACTTTAATCAAAGGGTGATTTCCATGAATTAAAATTTTCATAAAATGGATTAAATAAACAAATTTATATAAAATAGTTTATATAAATTCTTAAGGAATGTAAAATAGTTTATAATAATGGAATATACATTTGAAATATAAAAATGTGATCAACATGGTCATGTTCCAAGTATGTGTGATAGTTTCAGGCTATATGGACGTATGTACATATGCCCCTTTGGGCCGAAGGCAAAGGGGACTGATCACCACCGCCTAAGGAATGATGATATGATGTTTTAGAATGTTGTAAGTTATAAAGTGTTGTCTATTATACCACACTAACTACCTAAGGCTTATATTCACTCAGGTACAAACAATTATGGGAAATTTATTTCAGGACTGCTTAAAATACAATCAAATCTCATCCCCCATTTCAAATATGCCAATTTTCTATTTAAAAACCATCACGGGGTTTTAATAAAAAACAATCCTTTTCAAAAAGATGGTTTCCATCAAAACCATTTTTAATCCATTTTTCACAAATTGGGTTTTGAAACCAATTCATACAATTTCACAATCCAATTTCACAATTAAATTCAACAATTTAATTTATAAATAAATTCCATCAATTTCATAACAAACCCCCAATTCATTGGAATTGGGGGTTTTCTCAAAATTTTCTATCAATTATATTTTTCAATTAAATACAATAATTCAATTGATTCCATTTCCATCGAAACCAAAATTTAAATTAAACAATTTATATCTCACCAATTTCCAATTCCATGCTAACGACTCATTTTTCTCAAAAACCCCAATTCATCAGAATTGAGTTTTCCCACAAATCAATTTAAATACATATGATCTAAATCCAAAAAAATCATTTAAATTCAAACAATTGAAATTTAGGTAAAGAAATTAGGGTTAACATAAATTGGGCATCAAGAAAGAACCTCCTACCTTTCTCATGGAAACTCAATGCCCACAACAAAACCCTCCAACAAGAAGGAAGGTGAAAAATACCTCCAAAATAAACCTAGAAATGGTATCCAACAACATGGATCTTAGATCCCTCAATTTCAATTTT
The DNA here is from genome assembly GCA_963277665.1 of Viscum album. NCBI lineage: Eukaryota > Viridiplantae > Streptophyta > Magnoliopsida > Santalales > Viscaceae > Viscum > Viscum album. The sequence goes on from OY728157.1 coordinate 1,103,904,235, forward strand.
ATATTTCAAACCCCAAGGGTTGAAAAGAGAAAGAGATCGAGAGGCATAAAGAATTCTTACCCGGAAGACACACCGTGATTGGCATAATGATCAAACACCGAATAAAAGGGTCCAAAAGGATTTGAGGACCCAAAAATCACCTAGGGAATCCTCTAGGTTGAGAGAAAGGATCCTGGAGAAAGAACAATAGAAAATTTTAGCTGGTATTCCTATTTAAAAAACCGGGCTCAGGGTATTACACGATGTGTAACCCAGTTACACTTCGTGAAGTTGATAAATTTTCACATCCAATAAAAAACCCATAACCTCTTGATTAAAAAGAATTATTTTTCATTTTATGAGTTACACATCATGTAACCCTATTACACGGTGTGTAATTTTCAATTTTAGATATACATGTCACGTAAACACATTTCACACCGTGCAGTCCTCTAGCAGGCAGTAGAAATGACCGGTTAAAGCTGAGAATCCAACAAATATCTTACTTCACCATTACATGTATCCTCTCAATTTCTTCTTGACCCTACTTAGACCAAAAAGAAAGAAAAACCACAACAAGGTTTAGAACATACCTGATATAAAGGTAATGTGATGTTACATCAAATCATACCTTAATCCACATCGAACAATCCGGGCATGGGATTGACACGCGGTTTATTTCAACCAAATAATAATATGTAAATATTGGATACATGATAAGAAATAAGTTAGAATATCAAAGGATCTTGTTGGTAGAAAGAAGTTTTACCACTCCCATGTAATATCATGTTTGAAGAAACATAAAAAATAACTGTAATTTTAATTTAGAGTAATAAAAATAAAATAAAATCATTACTGTGTTTGTATGTCAAAAATTTGAAGGAAGCAATGAAAACAAACATTTAAAACCACTTATCATCATGGGTTCCAATATACAACAAAAAAATTAAAGTCTTTGCAAAATAAGTAGTGAAAATTATAAAACCAAAAAAAGGTGAAATGTTGTATGAAAGGAATATGAAGATAAACTAAATGTAACCATTACTAAAAAATAAAAAAGGAATAATAACCTATATTTTTCAAGTGAGAAGACTAAAATTATTAGATAATATCAAGTGTATAAACATATGAATCAGACTAATAGTGAAAATATTTTATTAATAGTTAGTTGGAAGAAATATATAAGATGATAAAAAAAATATAGTGAAAAAATATAATAGTAGTGAAAAGAAACACAAATATATTATTCTAAGGAAATGTTTACTGTTTCATGACAAAATTTTTAATAGAATTAAAAAATACCGACAACATTCATAATAAATGAAATGAATATAACAAAATAACATTGAATTAATATAGATCAATATGTTATTATCAACTATTTAGATTGATAAAATTTTTTTAGGGAATTTTATAGGATTATTATATTCATTTTCCCTTCATATAGGTAGACTAATAGGGTATACGTACAACACTAAAAGAGATACAATATGCCTTGTAAATACTCTTTTATGTTACAATATTTTTCAAGAAGCTGAATTTAGAAACACAATAACAGTGAGATCTCATGAGAGATTTTAGAAATTATAAATGTGAAGCACATGATCCTCATCATAGCTGGTGTGATATACTTAAGTGAATCCATGAGACCCAAGTTTGAAACCAGGCAGAGGCATATTTTCAGGTTACTGTAGCATTACTATAGCAGTACTGCAGCAGGCACTGTAGCAGGTACTGTTCGGTGCTGTAGCAGCCGGAAATGTTCACCTTGGGCCACTAATTAGGGCTTGGAGTCCTTAAGGCCTTTAGACCACCTAGGTCTTCAAGTCAGTAGGGATTTTTGGCCACCTTTAAGGGCTTTGGGAGACCTCAAGGCCTTTGGGCCACATGCAGTTGCCCCAGACAGACTCTACAAAAAAGGAGCAGCCCTAGAGGAGGATTCAGAGTAGGCACACTCACCAGAGTAGAACCAATAGATTTGGAAGAATGAGAGGGTATGGATACTCCATCAGGACTGCCTATGTTTGCATGGGAATCTTATCCAGATAGCTATGCAAAGGTGGAGAGCTACCACCACGATGCAGATGCTGGGGAGGGGTAGTTCTTTGTAGTTATAGTCTGGTTGAATTCCCTAAGACTTTCAGGTCCTGTAACATCTCTTAAACCTATGGTCCATGTAATCACTCAGCCTACGGGCCTTTTAAGGGTTCCCCCTCATCCCTTGAAATGGGGGTTATCAAAAATCAATAAAAATGAAGGACTTCGGGCCATTTGGGCTAAATGTGAATAATTAGTCATGGATTGGATGAATTCAAAGAATATATTTCTATATTGATAGAGGGAGAGAATTACCCTAGGTGTTATTTGGAATATAAAAAGGAGAGTCTGGCCATTGATGTGGGGTATTCTGTAACCAAAGGAGGTGGAAGCTTGGACTTGCACCTATATCTAGAGCCTATTATTACAGTCAAATTGGTATCATGTTGCTACTTTATTAATATAGGATTATATTTTAATAATCCATCATCAATAACATAAGGGGATAAGTCTCTATAGTGTTATGTGATGTAATAGGAGGGGGATTTAGTTAGTGTAAATTATTTTCTACTTTAGCCCAATTTCAAGTTGGGTATTTCCTGCCCTTATCTTATCTCCTCTGCCTTCTTTTTCCATGAACATTGAACATGAATAAGGAAGTAGTTTTAAAGTTCACAACTATTCACTCTAATCCATGATAAAAAATTATATAAATCATAATAACAATGATTAATATTGGTATTAAATAAATTAACTAATTAATAACAAGAATTAATTGATCATATGAAAATGGAAATTAATAAGTGATAGAGGGAACCAAGCCCATGGGTTTTCTTATAATTAACTCTAATGAGAATATAAATTAAAAAAATTCAGCTTCACTCCACTAACTTATAAAATAAAAATTATTATGCTTTCAATATCATCCCAAATTGTGTTTTATTATCACCAAAAGTTCTAATATCATTTCTCATGTACCAGAACTATATTCCATGTATAGAAAAAGGGTGGATGAGCATGTATTCAGCCTCTTCTTGAGTCATGTAGTTCTTTACCTACATGGTGTGTGATACTAAGGTGTATACCATGTGTTTTTTAAAAAACTTTGAAACCTAATAACCACCATAAACATAATACACGCTATGTATTTCTTGAAATAAATGTTGTGTTATTGCTAAACCTCTAGATCCTCCATCTTATTTGATATCTTTACTACCAATGTTATTTATAATGCCCATTTCACCTGTCATGCCACTCACCACTATCCAGGGACATCAGGGTCCTCAGTTATCTAATCATTGGAACATTCACTTGTGAACCAATGAACCCTGACCAAATTATTGTCCACAACCCAAGGTCGGTCACTCACGCTACACACCACCACAACATCCCTATTCACACAAATCCTTATCATGGGCCCTTACAACATGCATTTTCCAATTCTACACCTAATCTAAAATTTTCCCCATTTCATTATTTCATTTTCATTATCCATTTTTATCCTCATTATATTGTTAACCATGATCATGGACGACGATGATAATTTATCATAATAAATCAATGACTTGAGAGAAAGGGAAAATAATCGATACCTAGTGCATCCCTGGGAACCCAAGGACTCATAAGGACAATGATTGGAAGAAAACATACCTCACCATGTTTGTCACACTTTAGAGATTTTGTTATGAAATGGAATCATGAAATATGGAATATATAGAAGGTCTAGTAGAAAAAACCATGGGATGTAAAATGTTGATATAATATAGGGAATTAGGGGATTCATAGATAGGCAATGGAATAGAATTCATAGAGATGACCCACAAAGATTAGTATTTCTTGATTTCTAAGTAAAATATGGAAGGAGAGAAATCATACCTATGAGATTGAGGAAGACTCAGTGTTATATGAAAAATCCAAAACACTATAAGGAATTATACAAATTATAGGAAGTTAAGTCAGACCATTTTATAAGATCCAATACGGAGTGCAAGTTTTAATAACCTTAACTTTCAGGTAGCTGTCTAGGGGTTTTATAAAGAAAAGTAAATGAAAAGAATAAATTTAATTAAATTATAACTATAAAATTTAAATTGAAAAATTTTTAATGACATAATAAATTAATTCATCCCAAATCTATATAGATGGGGTCTTTTTTTCATAGTTAACTTCTGTTACAGCCTCTCTTTCTTACAGAACACCTTTTGATGGGTATAAATTTCTGAAATCTTTATCATGGAATGATAATAAGTATGTAAAGATATTTCATTCACATCGGTTATGGTTTTTTATTCTAAAATAAATTAGAGTATACGCAATAGAGGACATTGAGGTGAAATTAAAATAAGTAATGAGATGGACATTGAAACAAACTAAATTTACTAATAAAATTTCCTAAAAAAATGCTAGATTTCTAAACAATATTCGATGAAACATTTACTGGTTTTTGAGGAGACATGGTATGTCAAAAATAGCATGTACATATTATCAGAGAGTGGGAATATGAAATAAAACATCATTTTCCATGAACATATTTTATAATTCAAAATTTATATTATTCATGTAGATAGTACCTAGTTTAATGATGGAAGAAGGATTATCGTTGTAGGCTAAACAAACACTATAGATTTTTTTTGAAATGGATTCATAGAATAGATAGTCACGTTGAATTTGAACTTTACATTAAAAGACATAATATTTGGTAATCATTTAATGTTAATACTATTGTATAGACATAAATAATGAAACAAGAACATTCAAAATAGTTAATATTAGATAGATATATATAAATATATATTATAGTATGAAAATAAGCACAAAGTAAAAAAAATTAAAAAATCATTATAACATGGTGTTGGTAGTCCATATACTACATCATTTTAAAGTAAAAAAATTATTTGAAATACTATTTTATAGGTGGACGGTTCTTTCCCACCAAAATCAGTTGGGGCTGCCATTTCTGCAAGTAAAGTCTACCGTCCCCTCTTGGTCTCTATATATTTCCACTGATCTCTGATAAAGATTCCATTTCTGTAAGATATCTTTCTGGTGCTTCGTCTCCAACCCCATATTCAACGACTTTGGCTCTCTCCTACCAGTATGTGTGCTTCATATTATTTGGACTAAATTCCGTAATATTTACACTTAATTTTTTCTTTGTTTAGTTTCAATCTTTGATTTCTTTTTATTCCATTTTTTATAGTATGAGTCCTAGTCCAGACAGGAAAGATGGCTTCTACTCTGGAGTCTTCGGAAAAACAGAAGTAGGTTCTTCCTCTGAGGAGAGGTCGAGTCCAAAAATGGATATTCAAAGCTTCCATAGATTTACTGGATTCTATAAATTCCAAGATCAGAGAAGTACTGGGGATCATCTGAAGGGATCCCACCTCGGGAAGCAGCATCCAAGACGGAGGCATGGCCACAAAGACATCAGTAGAAATAACGGCTGAGGATGCTCCGACATCACTTGGGGATCACTAAGGGATGTGTCTAATTTTATTAGTGCTAAGCAGAAAGTGCTAATAAAATCCATACCTTTATCAGAACCAGCTAAAAGAACTGATAAATGTAACATTTATCAGTGCTAAACAAATCGCTGATAAAGGTTATCTTTATTAGTACTTTTCTTAGGGCTGATAAAAGTTTTTAATAAAAAATATTATTAATATATACAAAATTATTATATTTACATTCAAAAATAATGTTTATTTATATACATTAATTAAAAAAACATAGGTTTATAATTAATATAAATCTGATATATTAATATATATTTTTAATAATTCAAATATATATATATATATTGTTTTAAAAAAAGTATTTATAAGATTATAAATAAATATATATATTTAAATAATTATAAAATTATATTATATTTTTTAAAAATTATAAATATATTTATTATATTTATAATTATATATTTATAAATATATATAAATACTTTCTAAATATATTTATTTATAATTATAATTATAGATATATACATATATATTTAAATAAATATATGTCTCCAATGAATTTGGTCAATAAATAAATATATATATAAATATATATCATGAGATAAAGATGATATTCATGAACATGATTGCCGTTATTATGTTCATATATTGATGCATGAGTATAATTGACACTATAATCATAAGTTTATTTGTGGATATGATTGTGGGTTTATATGCTCCAAATGTTAGGATTACTTATATTATGATGACGCATGCATATATTATATTCATGACCCATGAATGTTCATTTATACATTGTCACCCTTATTATTCATGCTTTCCATATATGTGATGACTCATTTTTTATGATCTATGCTTTGCTAGGTATGATTCAATCATGTTATACCAATAAACTTATTATGTTCTCATAAATACTTATAAAATCGCAATAAATATATTTAAATAAAAAATATATTTATTATATTTATAATTATAAAATTTTAATTATATATAAATACCTTTTAAATATATTTATCTATAATTATAATTATAATTATATATATTTAAATAATTATAAAATTACAATAAATATATTTATTATAATTTTATAAATATATATATTTATATATTAATATATATATAAATATATTTATAATTATATGCAAATATTTATAAATATATTTACTTATATTTATAATTATATATATATATATTTAAATAATTAAAAAATTATAATAAATATATTTATTATATTTATAATTTTATAAATATATATAATTATATAAATATATTTATAAATATATAAAAATATTTATAATTATAATTATAAACAAATATATATATATTTAAATAATTATAAAATTATAATAAATATATTTATTATATTTAAAATTATATATAATTATATAAATATATACAAATATTTATAAATATATTTATTATATATATAATTATAATTATAAACAAATAAATATATATTTATTATGTATACAATTTTATAAATATATATAATAATATAAATAAATTATTTAGATTAGATATTTATCAGTGCTTTCTATTTTAGCACTGATAAAATCACCCTTTATCATATTTTTTTTGAAAGTGCTGATAAAAGTCTTCCTCAATGTTATAAAAATAACTCTAAGAGGGTCTCCTTAGATCGCGTCTTCGAAGCTTTTGCGGAACCCGACCGCTGCCGCTGCCAAATCCTAATGCTAACGCTGTCGAACCCTACCACCACCACCCCTGAACCCTATTTCTATCGTTTCTGCCACCACCACTGCCTCCGTTGCCACCAAATTCTACTGCTACCACCAAACCCTACCCCTACTAATTGCCACCACAACCGCCGCTACCGCCGCCAACCGCTGCCTCCACTACCTCTACTACCACCGAACCCTACCGCTTCCGCCGAACCCTCTCCAAATCTAAGACATGTCTTCCCAAAGGTTTCTTGAGTTATTATGAAATGGATATTAACTAATGATAGTAATGAATATGGGAATTTTAACTAGAGGATCTTGATATAGTGTTTTGGAGAGATTGTTTTATCCATAGTGATGCTCTTGAGGTGTGGAAAAAGAATAGAGAGCATCAGGTACTATTTTATGGGAAGCTATTTATTCTATGAGAGATGTGATAGGTAGTTCTATTTGAGTTTCATTACTTGTCTCTAGTGGATCATCTATCATATGAAAGAAATTCATTATATATTTTTTGATATTCTAATCATTTTATTCCACCGTCTTTACTTACTAATTAAGTTATAGGATATTTTTTAGTTAAAGTGTCATTTCAATGATTTTTTTTAAATGTTTTTCCAAATGCATAAAATTGTGAAGTTAGATGATCTAGTTGATTTTTTGAAAAATATTAATGGATAAATATTTATAATTATTCATTTTGTTATCTTAAAGGTAAAATATGTTTATTATAGCTATGAGAGAGAAATCTATATATGTCTTGATATGTTATGTGAATACATATGTCATACTCAGATGTATATATTTGATAAAGGAAATGAACATCCATGTATATGCATAATCTTATATTGATCACATATAAGATATTCTTTATGGTGTGGATTGAATTTGACAAAGTTCGGGAATATATAATATATCTCAAAGAATACATAAATATTTTCTCTATTTTGAAGAAGAAATTTGGAAAAGTAAAGTGATAAGTAACATGTTCAAAGCATACATTATATCCCTTGAGCTGATACATAGGATCCCATACTTAGATAATTGAAAAGAGAAGGTCCATATGTAATATATTTATCTGATATGTATGAAGTTTGATTGATACATAAGTTATTTTTCACTATCTTTACTGATACAAATTTTTTTCCCCACCTCTAAAAATACTAAAGATATATTTAAAGTCAGAGGATGATACATAATATATTTTCCTTGGTTGTTTTAAGATTACATAATATGTTTTTGAAGCTTCAAAAGTGATACATTCTTTGTAATACTACATAAGACCTTTCTTTACTTTTATTAGGTTGATGCATAATGGTTTTAATAATTATTGATGGACGTTAAGGCCTTGTTTTGTATGTTTAGTTGTCTTGGTGCAATGGAATGATCTATTTAGTGGTTATTATGGTTAGATCAATTGGGGTGTAGTGGGGTTTGAATGTTCAGGGTGTGAGAAAGTGTTGAAAAATATATTGGAGCATAGGGTGATGGGTGAGGTAGTAGAACGATGATGTTTTTAAAAGTGGTGAACAAATAGCACATCTCTATGTCCAAAATCAAAAATGCCAAGGTCATTCCACCACTTTATATGAAATCATGTGGAATTAACTCTATAGTGATGTCATATGGGTGTCAAAGTATTCCTACCGTTGCTGGTGTCACCCCGCACCAGTGATCCTTTCCACTCAACACTGCACATAACACTTATTTTTAAAACACTTTCTGGTTCATAGGTGACTCGTATAATAGATATTTATGGAATCAAATGTTATGTGTTAAGATGACTGGGGGATTTATTTCCTAGATATCAAAGGAGTATTATCAGGGTTAATATATTAATTGTAGATGTGAGATTTCTCCATGGTATAATAATTAATGTGGGTGGATTCTTCTATATGCTAATTTGTGATAAATTTTGAAGGCTTAGATGTTGAATGTTAGGAAAAATAAGTTTAATGTTAATCCTTGTTTCTTTTCAAGTTAAATTAAATTTTTATGTCCTATTCTTTTTCTTTCATGCATTAATTTCATCATAAAATTTGAAATTATTAAGAATAATTCCCATCCAATCTAATGACTCATTTCCCTCCATTTCTATTTTTTTCCTCCAAAAAATGTATGCATCTTATATTTCGAAATGATAAAGATGTTTCATCTTTTATAATATTAATATTTCACTTTAATTCATTTCAAATGATAGTTTTATAACAATTTCATCAATGCAAGTCCCTCTCAACAACAACCTAAAAATATTAAAAAAGGAATTTCATTTAACTTTCATAAATTCTATATCTTCTGTTACACATTTTAAAACATTAAATTTATAACCTTTAAAATATCCCTTATTTATGATTATTAAATAATAATGTTCCAAAAATTATTCTCATCATGATCTCAAAAATTATTTTTGAAAGTTACTCGTAACACTACATCTATAAATTATGTATAATTTTATAACATATATGTACTTTTATAGAGTTTTATAAGTTTATATAAATTTATAAATTATGTATATTTTATAAAAATACTTATTCTTTTATAAATTATATATAATTTTATAATTCTATATACATCTATAATTTTATATACTAATATAAATCTATATACATTTTTAATTTATAATTTTATACCTGTATACTTTTTCAATTTATCAATAGTTTAATACTTTTATACTTTCATAAATTCAATGTAAATGTTGAAATTATTTTAAAAAATATAATATATATTTTTTATTTTTGAATCCATTATTATATTTAATAGCTATATTTTCTATTATGAGAATGGTTTTCAAATAATATAGCTTTCATTTTTTTACATTTCCATTATTATATTCAATAGTAATTCATGAGATCAATCTCCAATTGAACATATTTTGTGTATTTATTTAGTTAAATATTAATATTACCAAATCAAATAGGATGGATATGAATAGATAATGGATGGATGCTAATCGTATGGCAAAGGAGTACGAAGATAGTGTGAAAGAGTTCATCATGTTTTCAAAAGATCATGCATATGAACCTTCTCAAATATTTTTTCTATGTTTACATTGTTGTTTTTCAAGACAAATTAGTCCAAAGGAGTTGGAAGAACACTTGATCTGTCATGGAATTGATCGAAGTTATAAATTTCGGAATAGATATAGGGAAATGGTGAATGCAACTAGTGATTGGGATAACATAGTGTTTTTTAGATCATTTGATATGATTACAATCTTGGACAATAAATAAGACCGTGTTAGGTATGTTATTAAATGTGTGAATGATGATGAAGATCGTATTGAGTAAATGAGAATGATAGTTGAAGCTGAACTTTATGATTATCCAAAGTTGTTTGACAACTTAAAGAGTTGTGCAAAGATTCCATTGTATGATGGTTACACTAAATATACAACATTGTTAGCCATACTAAATATGTATAATTTAAAATTTGGAAAAAATGGAGTGATACTAGTTTTACAAAACTTATTTATCTGTTGAATGATATACCCCATAATATAATAAGCTCCCTAGATGAAAATATGATGCTAAAAGAACGCTATGTTCAATGGGTATGATCACTGAAAGAATACATGCATATCCAAATGATTGTATACTATTTCATAAATACAAAAACCACTTAAAGAATTCCCAAAGTGTGGTGCTTCTTGATACAAGAAAGATGAACTGGGTCATATGAAAGCTGTATGGCACTTTCCAATAATTCCAAGGTCGAGACACCTATATAGAAGTGAGGAGACTGCAAGTAAATTGACGTGGAACACATATAAAAGAAATAAATATAGGAAACTTCATCACCTGAAATAATATACTTAGTGAATGATAATTGATAATGAGTATCCTGAATTTGGAAATTATCCGAGAAGCCTTTGTCTTGCGTTGTCTACAGATGAAGTGAATCATTTTGGTTTTCGAAGCACTACTCACAGTACATGGCCGATTATGTTGGTAAATTATAACTTTCCACTATGGTTATGCATAAAACAAAAATACATTATGTTATCTATGAATATATGAGGACCAAAACAACCGGGTAATGATATTGATGTTTATTTAGCTTTATTGATTGAAGATTTGAAATTATTATGGGATTCGGTGCAATATTGTATGATTATTATAGAAATTAAGATTTCATATTCAGATCCACATTTTACATGATGATAAATTAATTTCCTTCTTATATAAATTTTTTAGGATATAACATTAAAGGAACTCAAGGATGTCCCATTTGCAAACAAGGTACACAGTCAATTAGGTTGAAACATTTATCGAAGACTGTGTTTCTAGGACATCACAAATTTCTATGCCAATGACATAAGTACCAATCTTGGATGACATCATTTGATGGAATTTCAGAAGAACGTACAACATTGTCTCCACTAAAAGGAGATCAACTATTTGGGAAAGTAAAAAACCTGGACACATCTGCTAGTAAACCTTTTTTGAAAAACCTTATGAAAACTAGTTAGGAAAAGAGATATGTTTTTTTTGAATTACCGTACTGGAATTGTCTATACATCATAAATTTTTTAATGTTATGCATATTGAAAAAAATGTATGTGACAGTGTAATTGTAATGTTTCTAAATTCACTTGAAAAAAATAAAGGATGGAATTAAGGCTATGTTGAACATGATTGACATGAGAATATGGAAAGAGTTGGCACCAGTAAAGGGTGAAAAAGAACCTTTCTTTCTCTAGTTGCTTGCACTCTTTCTAGGTAGGAGAGATATCTGTTTTGAAACTTCTTGAATGATGTAAAGTTTCCATAGGGTATTCATTGAATATCAAGAATATCATTTCAATGACTGATTTAAATTTAAGGGGTTAGAAATCAATTTAATCCCATGTTTTGATGCAAGACCTAATTCTTTTCGCTTTACGTTGCATTTTCTATAAGAATGTGTTCCATACAATAACCAATCTTTTTTTCTTTTTCAAATCTATATGAATCAAAGTTATAAACCCGGTAAAATTTACAACTATGGAAAAGGAAATTGTCACCATATTTTGTGAATTAGAAATGTTCTTCCCACCAGAATTCTTTGATGTGATGGTTCACGTGATGGTTCACTTGGTGAGAGAGATTCGACTATGTGGTATAGTAAATTATAGGTGGATTTACCCCATTAAATAGTATATGAATATTTTAAAAGGGTATGTCAAAAATCAAAGTCGGATAGAGGGTTTAATTATTGAGTGATATATTGTTTAGGAAGCTGTTGAATTATGTACTCACTACCTGCCCAATGTGGAAAGAATTGTTCTATTGAAATCTCATCACACTGGTTAGCTTGTGGCTGAAGGAATTTCTGGAAGAGTTGTTTTCACAATCAATATTATAGATCAGGAGTAGACCCACCTCTATGTTTTACATAAAATTTTAGAGGTTTCCTTATATATTGAAACCCAAAAAGAAATTATTAGGTATTTGAATCCATTAAGGACTGAAATATGGATATAAAATAAATATAATCAATAGTTTATAGGATGGTTTCAAGACCATATTTTTAATCAAGGAGTCGGATGAAAATCCAAATTCAATTTCATAACAACTTCGATGGATAGCCAGAGGACCGAGTGTGTATGTATTATCATATATAGGTTATGTAATTAATGATTATATGTTCTATACAAATGAACATGATGAAGGAAGTACCATGAAAATAGAAGAGTTACACTTATGGTTGAAGTGATTCATGTTTCTGGTACAAAGGGCATAAAAACAATTTATGTGAATATGTCATACTTTGGAATCATAAAAAAATATGGGAGTTGGATTATACAACATTCTAAGTGCTTATTTTTCAATGAAAGTGTATTGATAATAAGAGTGTTGTTAAAATAGATGAATTAGGATTTGTGAAATTGGATTTTAGTAAGGAAGGGTATAAATAACAATCATTTATAATGGAATCATAGATAGTACAAGTATTTTATGTTCCCGATCCCGTAAACTGAAAGTGTACAATTTTTTTGTTATTGACAAAAACCAATGAAGGGTTAAATAAAAATTCAATTAGGGGTGACCCTTTCATTGGGATGTCACAATCATTTCATAGTATTCCCAATGTAGATAGAGTTTTTATGTCAGAAGAGACCAAAATGAATGGATTTGGATACTTAAAATAGGGGTTAAATATCTTAAACCTTAAAAAAAGAATTCAATAATAATATTATATATATTTTTTAATATATATTGCGTTACCTTAGGTTATTATCTGTTTTCTGATTCATTTATGTAATCGAAATTAAATGTTAAACCACTTCTGTAGATAACGACCTCTGCATGTGATGGTGCTCCCAATCTTGAGGTACAATAAGTTTCTCAACCTACTGCAACTCCTAGTATAGATTAATAATGACCTTCTATATGCGCTAGTGCTCCCAATTCTGAGGAACAATAGGTTTCTCAACCTGTTGATTCTCCTAGTGCAAATAAACAATGACCTTTTTCATGTGTTGGTGCTCCAAATCCTAAGGAACAACATGTTTTTCAAACTACTATTGCTCCAAGTGCAGAGTTACAACAACCTTCTTCACATGTTGATACTACCAATAAAGAGGAAAACAAATTAACAATGTTCAATGAAAGGAAATGATAGGTGTAAAAGAACTGATGATGAAAAAAAATAGGAGTGTCGTAGTGTGATATTTTTAGCAAAAATTATTAAGGTGAAAATAAAAGACATCAAATTCAATGTCAGATGGAATGCATGGGGCTAGGCTATTAACCTCAAAAGGCTATTTTCAATAGTTATATTAGGATCATCACTCACCAGCGTGTGCCAATTGATGTAGATTCATGGAACCATGTTGTTCCCATGCTTAATACACTCATTTGGGATGATATTATAGTAACATTATGATATCCTTTCTTTATTTTACTAAAAAATAAAGTAATGAAACATTTAATTACTATTCATCATCCCTTGTAGAGTGCATTTATAGTAGATGACTCCCATAAGAAATTTGTATTAATGCTTATTGAAAGGATTCACATAGGTTTTTACACAATTCTAACAATATTTCATCTTAAATATGATGAAGAGAGAATAAAATCGCACCCATCACTTATGTATGCACACCTGATAAAACAAGAAGTTTGGGATTCATTTACTGACCACCATATGAAGATGACTTTTTAGGTACATTATGGCTGGTAATACATTGTTTGAGAATACATGTATTCATAAATTTGATTGAGAATTCTTTATTTATGAAACATCAAATAAGTGCTGAAAATAAGGAACAGGTAGTAAAACCAATGTACCCCTACTATAAAGCAAGGGGTACGCTTCACTTAAAAAAAATTGGTACATATTTTAAATCTACCGTAATAATTTTATGTGACCTGAAACAACAACATAATTATATTCCTCTATTTATATATAGATTGATAAATCCTAATTCATATCCACTTCCATCCCACACCATGTGTTATGGAAGGAGGAACATTTAAATAAATATGATAAACTAATAGATGAAAACATAAAAAAAGTGTGGGAAACATGTGTATGTATGACATAATATTTTTTTTCTTTAAATCACTGTTACATAACAATGATTACTTATTTTCCTATAATTTCTATTAGACATAGACATAGGAATCATCAACACCTATATTGGATGAACATATACTATTAGTGGCCTTGAAGCGGCCAGAACAGTATGGCTGTGTCAGATGTGTGGGTTTTGGGGTGACACCCCAAACATATTTTTAGAAAAAACAACAGGGGACAAAGATAAATAAATGGTAGAGATGAAATTAAGATCAGATTCCCTTAAATAACAATTTCATTGGAAGGACGAGTTTCTAGAAATTATTGTAGGGGGGGGAGGCAAAGAGAAGAAACAAATCAAGAACAACCAGTGTGTAAAGATCCCATCCCACCCCTACTAGCTTTGAGGTGAGCCATTCCCCTCAAAGAGTTTTCTTAGTTGAGGTAATCAATGTTCTATTAATTTTTTTTGAAATATGAATTAGAAAGACACTAATACCTTTCCTATACTGATATTATACCATGTGAAAATGACCATGATTTATATCTATCGACACCCGCCCATCGCCTTGTAGAGAGGGATATGATGCTCAATATCAAAGAAGACACTCTACACAAAATACCACTTCCAACAGGTCATGTGAGAGTGGTGATTGGCATAGCTCATGAGATAAGCATTAATCTACATCTTCCAATTGATGACAAAGATATGCATATAGTTGAACAAGCTATTGGAACATTCATTGTATGACCATTAGATCTTGTAAAAACACATGCCGACCAGTATGTATTAATTTCCAATTTATTTTTTATGATAAACCTTTAATATTTATGAAAAAAGGTATGAACCGATGAGTGTTATTATAGAAGGGAAAAGGGAAGGGGGTGAAATGAAAGGTCGACTCAAAACCATATAAATGATAAAACAACTGATAAAAAATATCTTTTGAAAGAAACTTTACCCCACCCATTAAATATCCACATTTAATAACAGTGAAGATTCATGAGGATTGAAATTTACAAAATGGTAGTAGTTACGTAGTTTATTTTGAAGAACAAATGTACAGATAGGAAGGTACATAATACATTACTCTTGAGAATGTAAATGAAATCCTCAACTATGAATATCTAGGAGGCTCATTTGTAAATGTATACATGAGGTAAGTTTTCATGATTTGTTTTTCCAAAAGATGATATACAATGTTAATTATGACTAAATACATTTCATATTTTTTGCAGATGTATATATCAGTACCAATTGAAGGGATTACCCCATGAACATAAATTTGGACTCATTAGTCCTCACATCATTTATATAGAAAAAATAGATTAAAAAAAAGAATGAAATAGTGAAAAAACTGGCCAAATTGTTCGAAAGAAAACTTTCAGATGGTAGAATTTTTTTAATAGCAACATTATAGGGGTAAAACTCTAAAATTTAATCATATCAAATATATTTACATTTCTTTCTTTACTTATTCCTTTTTGTGTTTTTAGGAAATATTGGATGTTCATTGTGGTCAATTTGGATAATCCAAAGATTTATTTTCAGGATTCACTACAGAGATACCCAACAAAATGACCACACATGATGACATTTGTCAATTTTTAATACAATACATACAATTTTTTAGAACTAAACTTCAAGTTATATATTTTATATTATTTTTTAATGAGAACTATGTTATGATAGGTTTGTGTATAAATATCATGAAAATCATGGCATGATGACAGTCAGTGCGCACAAGGTGCCTGAAAAGTTCTACAACTAGACAAGTATTAGGGTATATATAATAATATTTCACCATTGAAACACATATCAAAACAAATTAATTATTTTTTTCAATGTTTTTATAGTGTTTGAAATAAAAAAAAGGAAAATAGTGTTGGTATTATGTTTGTAAATTTATGAGAGAGATCATATTCCATCAACAAACTAGCATCCCTTGAGTGGTATTTTTGAAGATAATTAATATTTCATTTTAAATATTTATTAATCATTTGTGTATTTATATTTTTCCTATACTACTATGAATGCTAAAAAAAATAATATTTAAAAGATGATATAGATTTTTTTAGAAAAGATTGAGCAACATAAATGTTGGAAGAATATACACAATAGCATGAAAATGTGAATTCCATAGAAGTAATGGATTGTTTTATATTTATGTTTAATTTATTTCATTTTAGTATTACTCATATAAGAATTGTTTTATTATACTGGTGACTTATTTTGTTCGAGTTATAATGGTTTGTTCAAAGATTCTCATGCTCATGAGATATTGGACTTTGAGGCTATAAATTAGATAATGTCAACAAAGAAATGAGTCAATAATATATAAAACCATCATAAAAAGGTTGATTACTAATACTTATTTAATTAATTTTTTCATTATTTTATCTTCTATTTATAATTTAATTTCCTTATCATTTTTATCTAATACTTATTTTGTTTTTTTCCCAAATATTTTGGGAATTCATATTTCTCTTTTAACTATCTACAATAAGCCAAAAAATAGATAAAATGATTATTTCTGCCACTGTTACCATGCTTTCTATTTCCTTTCTTTGTTGATATTCCAACACTGCATATTGATTCGATGTTATTAGCTAAAAAACTTTTATCATTGTTGAAAATTATAAGATTAGAAGAATTTTTATAATAAAATCAAAACAATATGAAATGTTGGCAGTTCAAAAAATAAATTCAATGAGATGGTGTGACAGGTATGACTCTAGGTGAACTTTTTATTTAAAATTAACATTAATTTTAGTAAAAAAGACAAGTGCCATTCCCAAAACTAAGAAAACATGTTCGTATTGTTTTGATACTTTAAGACAACGATCCATAAGTCATTTGTGATGTGTATGAATCAGCTGCACCTCAATTTGTCACATAGTGTGATTGTTATAATTCTAATCATGTATATTTATTTAAAATTGATATCAATTTTATTAAAAAGAACAAGTGACATACTAAAAACTGAGAAAATACATTCATATTGTTTTTATATTTTTGTAAAATGATATATAAGTCATTTGTGACATGTAAGAATCAACCACACCTCAATATGATTCATGGTGTCACCAGTATAACTCCAAATATGTATTTTTATTTAAAATTAACATTAATTTTAGTAAAAAGAACAAGTGAAATACTGAAAACTAATAAACCTCATTCGGATTGTTTTTATACTTTAGGAAAATAATTAATAAGTCATTTTTTAAGGTGTAGGAATCAACCACACCTCAATCTGATGCACAGTGTGACCGGTATGACTCTAAGTGTGTCTTTTTATTTAAAAATGACATTAATTTTAGTAAAAAGAAAAATGCAACATACTGAAAACCAAGAAAACACAATTATATTGTTGTGAAACTTTATAAAAAATATCCATAAGTCATTTTTGTTGTGTAGGAATTAACCTTACCTCAATCTGACGCACAATGTGACCGGTATGACTCAAAGTATCTGTTATCAATTTAAAATTGAAATTTTAGTTCAAAATGTATCACTCAATAAAAACCAAGAAAATTAATTCCAATTTTATTGATAATTTAGTAAAATTATCCATAAGTCAGTTATGATGTATAAGAAGTATTCTCATATCAAATCGACAAACAATGTGACCGGTATGACTCAAAGTGCGTGTTTCTAGTTTCAAATGACATTTAATAAAAAAGACAAAGTGACATACTCAAAACCAAGTAAAAACATTTAGATTATTTTTATAATTTATAAAAATTATCCATAATTAATTTTTGATGTGTAGGAATTATCCTCAACTCAATATGATGCATGGTGTGACCAATATAATTCTAAGTGTGTCTATTTATTTAAAATTGAAATTAATTTTAGTAAAAAGAATAATTGACATACTAAAAATTGAGAAAAAACATTCAGATTGTTTTTATAATTTAAGAAAATGATTCATATGTCATTTATAATGTGTATTAATTAACTGAATCTCAATCCGATGCATAGTGTGACTGGTATAACTCGAAGTGTTTCTTTTTATTTAAAATTGAAATTAATTTTAGTAAAAAGACAAAATGACATATTGAAAACCAAGAAAACATATTTGTATTATTTTGATACTTTAGAAAAATTATTCATAATCCTTTTTTGACATTAATGAATTAGCCACACCTCAATCTGAGACATGGCGTGATCAGTATAATTCCAAGTGTGTCTATTTATTTAAAATTGACATTAATTTTAGTAAAAATAAAAAGTAACATAATGAAAACCAAGAAACAACATTAATATTGTTTGTATACTTTATAAAAACAACCCATGAGTCATTTTTGATATGTAGGAATAAACCTCACCTCAATCTAATGCATAGTGTGACCGATATAACACAAAGTGTGTCTTTTTATTTGAAATTGACATTAATTTTAGTAAAAATAACAAGTGACATACTATAAACTGATAAAAATGCATTAATATTGTTTTGATACATTAATATAATGATACATAACTCATTTTTGATGTTTAAGAATCAACCGCACCTCAATATGATTCACAGTGTGAATGATATAATTCTAAGCATGCCTGTTTATTTAAAATTAACATTAATTTTAGTAAAAAGAAAAAGTGACATACTAAAAACCAAGAAAATACATTCATATTATTTTTATAATTTAGGAAAATGACCCATGATTAATTTTTGATTTTTAGTAATCAAATAAACCTCAATCCGATGCATAGTGTGACTGGTATAACTCGAAGTGTGTTTTCAATTAAATTTGACATTAATTTTAGAAAAAAAATAAGTGACATATTGAAAAGCAATCAAAAGAATTTATATTGTTTTTATTATTTATGTAAATGATCCATAAATCATTTTTGACAAATATAAATCATCCATACCTCAATATGATGCATGGTGTGACAGGTATAATTTCAAGTGTGCCCATTTACTTAAAATTGACATTAATTTTAGTAAAAGAAACAAGTGACATACTGAAAACTGAGAAAACACATTCAGATTGTTTTTATACTTTATAACAATGACCCATGAGTTATTTTGGATGTGTATGAGTCAAAGAAACCTCAATTTTACACAAAATGTGGTCGATATAACTCAAAGTGTATCTTTTTATTTCAAATTGACATTAATTTTAGTAAAAAGAACAATTGACATACTCAAAATTGAAAAAATGCATTGATATTATTTTGATACTTTAAGAAAATTATATTTAAGTCATTTTTGACTTTTAGAAATCATCTTGACCTCAATATAATACACGGTGTGACCGGTGTGATTCCAAGTGTGTCTATTAATTTAAAGTTGATATTAATTTTAGTAAACAGAATGAGTGACATTCTGAAAACTGAGAAAACACATCCAGATTATTTTTATACTTTAGGGAAAAGATTCATAAGTCATTTATAATGTGTAATAATCATCTGCACCTCAATCCAATGCATTGTGTGACCATTATAACTCAAAGTTTTTTTATTTAAAATTGGCATGAATTTTAGCAAAAAGAACAAGTGACATACTGAAAACTGATCAAACACATTCCAATTATTTTGATACTTTAGGAAAATAATATATAAGTCATTTGTGAAATGTAAAAATCAGATACGCCTCAATCCGACAAACTTTGTGACTGGTATGACTATAAGTGTGTCTTTTTTATTTAAAATTGACCTTAATTTTATTAAAAGATAAAAATGACATATTGAAAACCAAGAAAACACATTCAGATTATTTTGATGATTTATGAAAACAACCCATGAGTTATTTTTGACATTTAGGAATCAACCGCACCTCAATTAGATTCACAGTGTGACCAGTATGACTCAAAGTATCCATTATCAATTTAAAATTTACATTTTAGTTCAAAACGAGTTCCACTCACTGAAAACCAAGAAAGCACGATCCAATTTCCTTGATAATTTAGTAAAGTGATTCATAAGTCATTTTTGACATGTAAGAAGTTTTCTCATGTCAAAACAACAAATGATGTGATCGGTATGACTCAAAATTCACGTTTCTAGTTATAAATGACATTATATTAAAAACCACAAGTGAAATACTGAAAACCAAGAAAATAATTTCGGATTGTTTTGATACTTTAGGAAAATGATCCATAAATAATTTTTAATGTGTAAGAATCAGTCGCACCTCAATACGACACACAATTTGACCGGTATAACTCCAAGTGTTTATTTAAAATTGATTTAAATTTAGTAAAAAGAACAAGTGACATAGTGAAAATTGAGAAAACACATTAAAATTGTTTTATGCTTTATTAAAATAATCCATAACTTATTTGTGAAGTGTAGGAATCAACCCCACCACAATACGATTCATAGCATGATTAGTATAACTCCACGTGTGTCTTTTTATTCAAAATAAACATTTTATTAATGTATTCTTTCATATTAATGTTTAAATTATTTCATTATATTATTAATAACATATGATTTATTTTCTTATATAGGTAGATTATTTTTTTAGGTTGAGGTGATATTTTCAACAACTGATACCATGGGCAGACTTTTTTGAGAGGGGATCACAAACACTAAAAGATGAAACATTAATGTTTTTAAATGTTTGTGGATAATTGTAAATGTAATTATAAAAAATATTATTTTAAATTTATATATGTTTCCTCTGGAAATGGGGATGATCTTGTTTATTTAAGGTTCAAACATTCCAATCGGTTTCTAACGGGTTTGTTCGTAGAACCGGAAACATCCAATGATTCCATATGCATTTGGAACTACTTCCCAAAGGTAGGTTCTCATTAGTTGTGGACCAATAAGGCTTACGAATTTTCATTGGTCGAGAGGATGGGAGGTCGGACTCATCTAACCTTTTTTAGGGGAATTATTGTCTACTTCGGGACTCTCTTTATAGATTTAAGTTATGTTCGTGAATCCTTATTACACTACCAAGTATGAAAATGAGCTTTCCTTAATATGTGAAAATCAATAATTAATATGTATGAGATTTAGAGAATCTTTTATATGTATTCGAGGTTCTTAATCGATAGAGAATCATTTGTATTTGTTAAACATTCTTAGTCAATGGTATCCTTCATCACATTATATAGAAATCTCTTGGTCATTATGATAACCATACTGGTTTTAAAGCCACTCAGCGGGGCACTTGAAGTTTATTATCATTCAGAAGGACATATATTATTTCAGAGTTAGGTTCATACCCGCAGATGGGCTACCTACGTATCCTTTATTTTAGAAAAGGAATCAGAACCCACGTAGTTTGAGTAAAGAAGTATGCAAATAATGCATGGTTGATGGCTCAAAGAAAGATGTCATAATTACTTTTACACTCTAAGCTCACGTGAGTCATGCTCGGTGTGAGAAACAAGAGGTATTGGTAAAACCAGACAATTGTGCCATGAAAGATGCAATTATAAGAGATGATATGGGGCTTATGTATGTATGACTGCCTAGATAGATGAAGATTAGGATTTTCTTCAAGGAAGAAACCCGGGAACAAGGTCCATAAAGGTATATGTGATTTATAGAGATTTGGATACTCTAACCTGGGGATTACTTCTGAGGAAGATGCCCAAATTAGTAAGGAACTTGTGATTGAGTTTTATTCTTGGGAAGGAAGCCCAAATCAAAAGTAAATTAAGACTGGTTAAGATAACTTGAAGACTGGGACTTACTACTGAAAAGGAGGCCCAGGTTAGGGTACTTGGGGCTTACTCTTAAGGAGGATGCTCATATTTGGAATTTTGAGATTGGGACTTACTCCTAAAGAGGAGGCCCAAGTTAAAGATCCTCTCATCTTTAAAGGATGAGGTTGAATGAGTGAAATCTCCAACCTTAGTGACATAAAGATATGTAAATCACTAGGTTTTGAGAGATGTTCCACATAATTCCTTTCAGATAGGGAAGAAAACAAAAGAACCATGCCATAAATGGCTTTTAAGAGGGTTCTGAAGGCTAAATCTTGAAGAGTAGAGGTGGATTTGAAGAAACAAAGTGAATAGGCAGGAGGGGCACCTAAAAAGAGAGAGGCGTGCAAGTCATGCGTGGGCGCGCAGGTCCTGGTCGCGCAAGTGGACTTGCACGACACATGGGTACTTGTGTGACGGTCAACCCTTAGGGTAATACTTGAGAGAGACTTGGCTCAAGCCCTTAGTATTATCCCTAAAGTCTTCCAAAAGAGTGGCGCACAAGTTTTATTGAAGAGATAAGGCAGCGCGCAAGTGTGTCTATTTCCCTTAAGGGTTGGCCACTTAGGTGCAAAAGTGTTGATGAGTTTCAACACTTAAGCCTTGTTTCCCTTGTTTAGAGCTTCCATTCTAGGTAAGAAATTACCTTAGAAATGTTTGGAAGACTTCCATAAGAGACTAGGGCATCGGGAGCTCGAATCTGAGTTTTGGAATTTTTATATCCTGAAATGGGGGGCCCACAAGGGGTATTTATAGGCTGCTGAAGACCTTGGGTGAAAATAACTTAGGGCGTGCAAGTCACCTGCGCAACCAATAGGAGGCGTGCAAGTATACTTGCGTGCTCATTATGAAACTTGCGCGGCCCATTCTTAACCAAATCCTTCTTCATGCCTTTGTCAATTTTTGATGTTTTCTTCAAAGGATGAATCACTTTGGACTAAGGTATTTCCCTTTTTCAGTCGTTAGACTATGTGATGGAAAATAGGGTCAACAAAAGCCCCCCCTTAGAGTTGGATCCAGAAGGAATGAGGATGTGAATCTGAGGTAAAGAAGAAAACCAAGGAAGGGCGGCGCACAGGTGTTCAGTGCACAGATGGTGTCACACAAGTGTGAGCCGCACAAGATTCAATGGGCAGGGGGGGTGGCCTTGCCTATATATATGCAGCCATTCCTTACTCAAAGCAACCAGATTTCAAACTTTCTAGCTCTCACCGTGAAAATTTCCTTCGTCGTGCAAGTTTCTTGTTTTCCACGGTTTTATTTCTTCTGTTCGTGTCGCACTTCTGCAGAGGTATTTTGACTTGCACGGTGATACCTGCATGCCAAAACTTGCGCGACGTAGTTACACTTGTGCACCAACTTTGGACTTACGCGCCTTAATGGATTATCTATTTTTTTAAATTTCTTCACAAATTTCCTGAAAAATTAACTTACTTAAGAGTTAATTATTTGACCTTTGTTCAGATTCAATGGCTCCTAGAAGAATCAGAATGGCTGATGAACTGGCTAGCAAGAGGATTGATGATCTGATGAATGTTGTTGGCCATGATTACTATGATATCTACGATAACACTCTTCCAAATTTGACCAAGTACTTGAAGAAGTATCATATTAATTTTACACAGAGCACCTACTTGCCTCTGTATAGCCATGGTCATCTGCAAGGAGTCAAAATTCTAGATGCAAATTATTATATTCCCGAGATTCAGCCGCACTGTTACTCCTCTATTTCGGTTATGCTGTGCATTAAGAGCAGTAACAATGGTGTGAACTTTCAAAATTTTCCTTCATGCCATTTCCTTGAAGATATGAAAATGGCAAACCATGGGATGATATGTTTTCCACTACCGGTTGATGGAGAGAAGACTATCAGGACATTAAAAACAATATCTGAAAAGTGTACTCTCTCCAAATGGCACTTTACTTCCAATGCTCCATTCTCAAATCCATGTATCAATCTTACAAGTCTCTTGAAAAAAAAAACAGAGTCATTGTTTGATCAGCATAAAATTTTCTCAAACCGCACTCAAGAACATTCTTTTACAATTGTTCCAAGAAGAGCTGGTATCATTTCATCTCTTATTGTATCCAGTTGAATGAATGAATTCCAGGTGGCTGCTGATGAAGCTCGGGATGTCGTAAATCAAATGAAGAGTTATGTTTAAAGCCTCTTGTAATTCTTGAAAAAGATAAGAGACTCCAATCTATGGATGTCCTTCTATCTATTGTGCATCAATGAAAAACACTTTCATCTTCCATCATTTGTGCATGCCTTCTTTTGCTACCAGCTTTAAATTTTACCGAAGCTAATGAGCTTGGTAAGAATAGTTTGATTTTTTCTAGGATTATAAAAATAACCCTACAAACATTGAATATTTTATTTCTCAATATTACCTAAATCATACAAAGTATATGTTTAGTGAGTTGGGACTTTGACCTTTTTTTTTAGAGTTCCCTTTTCTTTTGTGGCAGTTTAAAGTCATGCACATCGTACATAAAAAGTCTAATGTTTATGGTCGAAATATCTTTGACTGAATGGATTAAAATTGACTCAATTCCTTGATAATTTATTTGAAAACATATTACCATAATCAAGTATGGGGGAAAAAATGTAAACTATGACTTAAGAAATTTTGAATCTGAGGAATGATGTGAAAAAGGGACTAAGAGGCATTAGAGGAAGTATTTCCCAAGAATGAAGTTACCACTATTTAACAAACCTGTTAGGGGGTTGAATTATGTAGGGCCACCTGAGGGAATTGGCTGCATAGTCAAATAATAACATCTTTTGGCTGACAGGTCCATTATGTAGACTACTTATGCAAGGCCGCCTATGGGCACGTGCTGCATAGTCAGGAAAAATAACTCTCAGAAATTTACCTTTCTACTGCTAAAAAGCCCGTGGAAGTTTATGGGGATTCAAATTTTCTAAATCATAGAGTTTGCTGTATGGAGAGAGGTACTTGAATATGGAAAAGATATTTCTAAACAAGATTGTCTAAGAACTGGATGAATGTCACTCCTACGAAGGTCTGACTCAAACGTAGGGAAGGGAAATATAAACCATAGACTTGAATACTTTTAGGTCATGAAAAAGAGTTTGGGACAAATATGTTAAGGATTGCTATTTTTTACGGATCCCTACATATTTTCGTTAAGAAAAATAAGAACAATAGAGGTTTTCTTCTCAAGAATGAACTTACCATTATTTAAAAAACCCATCAGGGGGTTGAATTATATAGGGCCACCTAAGGGAATTGGATACATAGTCAAATAATAGCATCTTTTGGCTGAAAAGTCTGTTATATAGACTACTTATGCAAGGATGCCTAAGGGCACATGCTGCATAGTTAGGAAAAATAACTCTCAAGTATCAAAAATTTTGTGAACAAAAGTCAAGAAAAGGGTTATGGAGAGCTGGAAGTATTTAAGGTTAGGAGTATGACACATAAAAAATGGGCATTTGTTCAATGCATGTAGAGATACACAGACCAAAGCTAACCGTAATCATGTTATGGCTGGGTCCTGAATTGAAATGTTGGACTTCACTAAGTATCCCATAAGGATAGTAATCAAACCATACATAGTTCTTGAAATAAATTTTAACGTCATGTTGGATGAGAGTATAGGAAATCTTAGTTTAGGGTCATAGATCTCAAACCATAATAAGAAATACACATTTTGTGTTTTCACAGGGACTTTTCAGCTAGGGGATTGAAAATTGAATTTGGGGTTAGGCCCAAAGACTTGGGGCTGGATTCGAGGGATGCTCGAACGTTCCTACGTATCCCATAAGGATGGAAATCAAGGCACACATAGTTCTGGAAATACCCTCTGTAAAGATTTGGTTCGTACATATGAAGGGTGAAAAGGGGACTTTAGTGAAATGATGGTTTGACCCAAGATAAAAGGTTCAGTCATTTCCATGTATGCACGTAGTCTTTGGAAAATAACATGATTGGAGATCAATGTAAGTAATGATTCCCTCTTAGGTGAGGGTGTCACAAAATGTTGTAGTTTATTGTCGTACATGAAAAAAGTGCGAATAGTTTAAGGTCATATGCATGGACCATGGTGAACCAATGTAGAAATATTAGTTCTAGGGGTTGCTTCATGGATCAATATCATATGATATGGTGGTGAACCGACGTGGAGAGATTGGTTTTGGGCTTGAAACTCAGGAGGTTGCCTAAGTACCCAACCTAGAAGGCAAGGATCAAAGTCTGCATAGTTAAATTAAAGAATGAATTGGTAATCAAGTTGTTCTTGAGGAAAGAAACCAAAAAAAAGTGTTGGGACTTACACATGGTTAGCGGCCCAGAGAGAGTGTTATAGTTTAAGTTTACTCTATGCTCACATTATTCATACTCAGTGTGAGAAAAAAGAGGTACAAAAAACCCTAACGATGCACAATTTAATGTCATGTAGGACATATAAGGGACTGAGCACAATTTAACCTCATGTTGGACAATGGGGGACTATGCAGTTTAATGTCATGCAGTAAGGACAAAAGAGGGGCTGTATAGTTTAATGTCATATAGCAAGGACGGGTGCTTTAAAGTTTAGCGTCACGTAGCTAGGATGTATGACTATGTATTTTAATGTCTTGAAGTGAGGACAATAGGGACACAGTTTAACATCTTGTTGGACGTATTAGGGACTTTTTAATAGTTTAACATCATGTTGGACGTTGGGGTGCTGTACAGTTTAGCATAATGTATCTAGGACAATGATGGACAATACAGTTTAACGTCATGTTGGGCGATGGCGCGAGTAGTTTAAGGTCATATGCATAGACCATCAATTATGTAGTTTAACGTCTTTCTGGACATAAGGGACTTCTGTTCAGTTTAGCGTCATGTAGCTAGGACGTCACAATTTAACGTCATGTTGGACAAAAGGGACTATGCATTTTAAAGTCTTTCAGCAAGGACAACACAGTTTAACGTCATGTTGGACGATATGGATGCAAATAGTTTAAGGTCATATGCATGGACCATAGATGTATTTCATGTTTATACAAAATAATTATTTAGAAATATGGCATTGGTTGGAGTAGTGATGAGTTCTCCATCCATTGAGATTAAAGAATAAGCTCCATTGGAGTAGACCTTATGTATTGAATAAGGTCCTTCCCATTTTGGCTCTAGATTGAGAGGTTTCTTTCCTGGTATCATTGGAGTTCTGAGAACCAATACCAATTCTCCCTGAATGAATGAACGAAGATGAACTTTTTTGTTGAAATCTCATGCTATTTGATTCTGATAGACTTCCAAGTGGTGTAGGGTGCATAATCTTTTCTCATCTAACCATTCCAATTCATCCAATCGCTTTTGAGATTGTTCATCTATAAATGACTGATCACAAATGGCTAATTTGAGCGAGGGTAATTGAACCTCAATGGGCAAGACTCCTTCCGTTCCATATACCAATGAATATGGAGTTGACCGCGTTGCAGTGCGAGTGGTGGTCCGATAAGCCCATAAAGCATGAAAGAGTTTATCAGGCCATGATTTATTATCTTTATCCACCATCTTTCACAGTATGTTTGAAAGAGTCTTGTTGAAAGATTATATCTGTCCATTGGCCGCTGCATGATACCGAGATGGATGATTGGATTTGATGTTGTATTCTTGATACAACTTCCTAACCTCGGATGAACAGAAGTTAGTGCCATTGTCCGTCAATATGGTATGAGGGACACTAAATATGGTAATGATGTTAGACTTGATGAAGCTAACAATGCTTTTAGAACTAACTTCTTTGAGAGGTATTGCCTCTGACCATTTGGAAAAGAAGTCAGTAGCAGTAAGAATGTACTTAAACTGCTTGGATTTAGCCGAAGGATAAGGTCCTATTACATCCATTCCCCATGTGGCAAATGGCGAAGAGTATTTAGCTGTATGAAGCAATTATGGGGGTTGATAAATGAAGTTGGCATGTACTTGGCATGAATGACACTTCTTTGTAAAATCAACACAATATTGCACCATTGAAGGCCAAAAGTATCCAAGCCTTCTAATTTGATCAGATAGTCTATGTCTGCACTGATGGGCACCACAGACTCCTGCATGCACTTCTTTCATGAAAACCATTGTCTCTTCACCATCAATGCATCTGAAGAGAATTCAATCAAAAACTCTTTTGTAGAGAATTTTCTCTAGGTGATCTGGTCTATCATAAAGAGTGAAATTGACCACACATCGCCGAATTTGTTCTTTCCCAGCTCTATCAGGTGGAAGTGTTCTATTTTAAAGATATTCCCTGATAGGTGTCATCCATCCTATAGTTTGACCATATGGTTCAGATATGGGACTCATTTCATTGATTTCCTCTGTTATGGTTTGAACATAAGGTGAAATTGTACGATGGTGGGCAATAATGATGATTGTCTCGTCCCGATTTGGATCTGATAGGGCTATAGATATATTATCCAGTGCGTCAGCTTGGGCATTTTGTAATCACGAGACATGAGAAAATGTCGGTTCCGAAGAAAATTACTCCATTAACTCTTTGACATAATCATACAAAGGTATTAACTCTTCTTTTCTGATTGCATAATCCCCATTGACTTGTTTGATTACCAGGTCTGAGTCACCTTTCACCTTTAAGTGATTCACTTATGCCTGAAGCGCTAACTCAAATCTTGTGATGAGAGCTTGGTATTCTGCTTCATTATTTGTACCGCCTCCCAACAATGAGAAGGAATAGGGTAGCACTGACTTTTCTAGAGAAATGAGCACAATTCCTAACCCAACTTTATTGAATTTAGAATCTTCAATTTTCTTCCCTATTATACTTCTGGAAGCACCATCAATGTACATTTCCCATGTTTGAATACTTTCTTGAATAGATAAGACTTCCTCATTAGGAAGTTCAATATCTGAAGATGTATCTTCTACTGAAGGGTGTTCAACAAGGAAATCAGCCAGAGCTTGGCCCTTTATTGCCTTTTGAGACACATATTGGATATCAAATTGCTGCAAAATAACTGCTCACCTTGCCAGACGTCCTGTAAGCATTGGATGACTAAGGATGAATTTGACCAGGTTATTGCGAGATACCAATTGAATCTCGTGATGTTATAGGTAGTGTCTCAACTTCTGAAGTGCAGAGATTAATTCTAGGAAGTACTTCTCAATACTTGAATATCGGGTTTCTGCTTCAAGTATAGTCCGACTAAGATAGTAGAGGCTGTTTTCATTCCCAACATCATTCTTCTGGGCAAGGAAGGCACCCAATGATTGCTCTAAGGCTATCACATAAAGGATAAGTGGTCTTCCTTCAATAGGTGGCATTAACACTGGTGGACTCAAGAGATATTTCTTGAGAATATCAAATGCTTCCTGACATTCTTCAGTCCAATGGTAAGTGACTCCCTTCTTCATCAATTTGGTGAAGGGTAAACTTTTGCCTGCCAAATTGGTGTTGAAACACCGAATATAGGCTAAGTGTCCTTGAAGTCCTCTAAATTATTTCAAATTTCGAGGAGGTGACATACCAAGGATTTACTTTGTTTTCTCAGGATCGACTTCGATACCATGATGGCGTACAACAAAGCTGGGAAATTTTCCTGAGGTTACCCCAAAATCACATTTTAAGGGGTTCATCTTCAAATTATGTTGCCGACATTTGTGGAATATGACTTCCAAATCAGCCAAGTGATTAGAACGTTTCCTGGATTTAACCACCAAATCATCCACATAACATTCAACAAATTTCCCAAAAGGGTTTGAATATACGGTGCATGGCACGCTGATATGTTGCGCCTGTATTCTTGAGGCCAAAGGGAATTACCCGATAAAAAAACACACCCTGAGGGGCTCTAAAAGCTGTAGATTCATCATCTTCTGGAGCCATTTGGATTTTATTATATCCTAAATATCCATCCATGAATGAAAGTGCTTCATAGCCAGCTGTTGCATCAATTAAGAGTTATGTTATCGGAACAGGAAAATAATCCTTAGGACAATGCCAATTAAGATCTCTGAAATCAATTAAAACTCTAATTTGTCCATTTTTCTTTTTCACAGGGACAATATTAGCTAACCACTTGGGATATTGAACTTCTCTGAAAAATTTAGCTTTGATAAGCTTATCCACTTCAGCTTCAATTTTGGAAGCATAGGTTGGGTGTGTTATTCTTGCGGCTTGCTTAAATCCTCGATGTTCTTCTGGCAAACCCAAATGATGAGTAGAAACATCAGGATCAAGCCCTAGAATTTCTGTATAGTTCCAAGAAAATATATCTCGATTTTTCTTTAAAAATGATATATACATATCTTTCTCTTCAAGAGTCATGGCCGCACTAATTAAATTGGGGTGTGGATCTTCTTTCGTACCCAGATTTATTTCTCTGAGTTCATCCACAATGGTAGAAATACCCTCTTCAAAAGCTGGAGGAGCATCCCTGAGATCTTCCTCTTCTTCTTAAACATGTGTTATTTCTTGTATTTCTACTTGCATAGTATATGATGAAGTATAATTTCCATGATCAGAAGAGATGTTAAAATTTTAACATCTTAAAGAAGAAGCTTCCATTTCCAACTCGATTGATGATGAAGGGTCTTCCTTGGGTAATAAAGAGGAGATGATGGATTGAGAATCGAAATCATCATTCACATCTAACATTGCTATAACTTCTTCTGGCCTGGTTGGAAAAGTATAGACTTGCTGGATTTCAGCAGATGAAATGAAGACATCCCCATTTGAACTTTAATCATTGCTTGGTGAATCACCAATTTCTCCCATGCTGTCTGGGTTAGTTGCCGTAATTGACATTATGGAGGTTTCCATAAGAGTATTTTGATTTGGGTCTATCATGTCAATTTGACTGATAGGAAACACATAATCTACACTCACATGTGTAAATGGATTTACTGGAATCTTTTCCAAACCAAATGGAGCATTAACTTTGGTGACCTCCTTTATTGTGGATTTCTCCTTACCCTTCATGTGATAGCATTACGAATCAATGTATTGAGATTCATATGTTTTGAAAGGGGCTTTATCACCATACAATGTCCCAATTTGACCATCGAAACAATATTTGAGACATTGATGGTATGATGAAGGGATATCCGCATGTTGATGTAGATAAGGTCTTCCAAGAAAGATGTTGAAGGCTGTATCATGATCAAAAATCATGAAATATGAATTGGATACAAGGTATCCAAACTGAGTTCTAAGTGTAAACTCACCCAGTGGTTCTTGTTCATTTTTATCATATCCTTGCAACATCAGAGTAGAAGGAGACAAATCAGATTCTTTGAGGCCCAATCGATGAAGTGTACGAATGGGCATGAGGTTGACTCTTGAACCGTTATCAATGAAAGCTCTTCGGATGTCTACACCATTGACCTTTCCAGATAAGTATAAAGGTATAATATGTCCATGCATGACATCATCTTCATCTTCATCTGTGAAAGATATCACTGCATGACATTCTGCAGGATTATTCTCTACATGGTAGACTTCAGCTGCAGTAATTTCAGTTTCAAATTCCTAAGGACTTGATGAAGCCACAATGAGTGTCTCTCGAATATCCTTTGATAAATTCAAGGCATATAAAATTGATAACTTGTCCAGTAATTGGTCCAAATGTTTCAATACATCATATTTTTGATCCAAAGGTCTTCATTTTCCAACAAGAACATGTGGTTTCGCAGGTGCCTTAGAAGTTGATGCTTTGGAAGTAGATTCATCTTGTATCGGGGTAGGAGTTGGAAATACCCTTGGCTTTAGAAGATTAGACCAAATAGGTCTATTTAATTACTGAGAGGAAGAAGGTGGAACCTATAACTAATCCTCCAAAATAACTGTGCCAGGACTGAGTCTGCTATTGGTGGAAGAATTTGCTTGTTCTTGTTGAGCCCGTTGAAGGGATCTGCCATGAGTTTCTGCTGCATACACAGTTCTAGCAGGGGTAAAATTTGAATAGTGGCTTCTGAAATATCCATGTCTTCCTCTGTATCCCAGACCTCTGGAATACCCTCTAATTCCTCTGTTTGATACAAGGAATTTAGGATCATAAAAATCGAAACTGTGACTGGCATAAGGATCTGTTAAATGAATCATATTAATAGAACCAAAGATCAACTCTTCATCCAATGAAGACTCTGCCTGATTAGCCAATTTAGGCTATGACGTTTAGTGGGGTGATCCCCATGGCTTCGAATTAGATGGAATAAAATATTCCAGAGTCAAAGACAATTTAGGCTTTGACACGATCTCATCTTCTTCTGATTGCTCTTCTTTCTTTGAATTATGCCGTTTCTTTGAGGATTTTCCCTCTGATGAATGGGGCTTTGCTGTGGCATTCATAGAAGAAGACACAATTGGTTTCTTCAATTGCGTTTTCAAAATGGCATGAGTTCGTTTGATCGTTTTTATAACCATCCAATCATCATATTTTTGTGCATTTTTTCTTTTGACTTCTTTCCACTCTCCTTCTTCCTCTAGATTTTTAGCAGTTACACATGCTACCTAAGCTAAATAACCTTTCAACTGGACTTGTCTCGAGTCCACCATTTTTTGAAGGAGGTATTTGAAGAAAAAACACTCCTGAATGGGATGCCCCAACATCTGATGAAATAGGCAATAATTGGGATAATCTTCATCTCCTTCCTTATTCGGCCTCTTGGGCCTTGGCAATTGAACCAAATTATTTTCCAAAGCGGAAATGAAGTAACCAGGAACTTGTTCATTTCATAAAGAGTAAACTTTTCTCTTTAGATCCTCAAATTTTTTCCGTATTTGATCTATTTGATCATATTGACGAAACATCCTCTATTGTTGATGCTCAAAAGGTGGATCCCTTTGATAAGATGAAGGTTTTGAAGTAGAAGCTGGTACAGGTGCTTGTTTAAGCGTAACTATTGCAGTATATGCTTTACCCATTGTCCTTCCTGGAGCTGATAGAATTACACGATCTTTATCCTTAGTCTTCGTAAGAGAGTCTTCAATCTAATGAGCGATCTAAGTAAGGTCTCGAAACCCTCCTCTGTATTTCACAGGGATCAATGGTGTGCATAATTCATTACGCATATTTGCCACACAAATTGGCAACAACTCTTCTTGAGAGAGTGCTAATCTTAGGGAATATGTTAATCCCTTACAGCGAGTAATAAAATATGAAACCCTTTAATTAACCCTTTGCTTACAATTTGTAAGATAAAAAACTATTTTCTTTGGAAAAGTTGAGCTGAATTGAAGAAGGAATCGTTGACGGAGATCCTCCCACTCGGTAATTGACCGAGATTGCAAGCTTGTATACCAAACAAAAGCAGGTCCTTATAATGACTTTACAAAACACATGATCTTAACTGCTTCTTGTTTCTGAGAGGTTCCCATCATAGGATCACAATGAGAAACAAAATGTGTTAAGTGTTTCTCTGGGTCTCCCAAACCATTAAAGATTGGGAATGTGGTACTTGAAAAATTTGATGGGGGAGGAATTGCATCAACCCATTCAGGGTAAGCTCTCTTTTCTGGTTGAATTTGAGCTCCTTTTCCCTCCATAGATTCCAACCGAGCTGTTAATGACTCAATAGTAGTTATTAAATTTTGATAGACATCCAGTTGATCTTGGACCTAAGCAGGTGCAATAACTGGAGCTTGGAAAGATGTGGTGGCTGGTACTGCAACTGATAATAACACCACCGGTTTTTGTTGCGCATGACCTATAGGATTAGACCTGTGAGGTTGTACTAATAAAGAAGGATATTCTTGATCCATATCAGTTTCCACAACAAATTCCCTTGGCTGACTGACTCCAGCATGCTTAGGAGGAAGACTAATTTGAAGTAGTTTTGAATTCAACCTCCTTAATTCCTTCATCTCTTCCTCTTGTTGTGAAAATCTTTGATCTAATGAGAGCGATTGGCCTTCTAAGAGGAAGGGTATATAACCTGATTCTTTCCTTTGCCCTTATTGGAAACCTTTCAGAGAGGGGGAAGTGGGTTACTTGAAGGATTACCAAGATTCTGGGTAATCCTTTGATTTCGTGTACGCACACCTTCTTCATTTGTGTCTGTGTGTACAAACTATTGAGCAGGAGCTTCCTCATCTAATCCCTCTGAGTGAGCCTCGTCTGGGGGATCAGCAACAATGGCATTAATGACATTGATTTATGTATAACGCATTGCATCCCTTTTATCAGCATTTCAGTGATATTGTCTTCTTCCATGTCCTTGATGAGACATTTCCTTTTGTTGATTCGATCCCTCAGGAATTTCTTGATGAACCGTAATGTAGGGGGAATCTCCTGATAATTCGTCTCTTCATTCCTCTTGGGGATTCTTCCCTAGTCGAGAAAATACTGACTTTCTCTGAGGGAGAGATTGAGGATTTTAAAATGTCCCCAGTCTTGTGGACTGGGGCTGTTCCTGCTATTTATACTCAATTCCTCGAATCCTATTTGTTGATTCTGAGGGTCAGGTTAAAAGAGTCCCTAGTCTGGAAAGCTGGGGTGGTTCTTGAGTTGCTACATTTGAGACCCTCTTAAAATCTCTCCTGATCTTATGGACTTTATTCCAGAAATTGGATGGATGCATTAACCTACATCGACTCTTATCACCCGGGTCAAAAGGCCGTTGGATGATTTCTGAAACTTCTGTCACTTGATGATGTGAATGCTCTAAACGAGAAGCCTGTTCAATATTCTCATTTTCTTGATGCATGAGTAATTAAAAAACTTGTTCTCTGTATGCCTGATTTTGAGAAGAACTAGTTGAGGCTCGTTCTTGAGCGAGCCTTTGATTACAAACAAATCCAATTGGCTGTGGCCGACCATGGGTAATAACATTGCATGAAACCATTTTCAGCGGGCTTTGTTGGTTGGAGAGTACAGTGAAATGTAGTGCTCCATGAACACCCCATCCCCTGATATGAATACCAAATAGGGCATTGGCAATTAACTGGTGCAATCTTCTTAATTTCCAAGGCATGAATGCTGAAGGGCTCTCTTCTGCTTTTCAACCTTCGGATATTGAGAAACTAAGAGAGATTCCAAGTCAATTTGGCATTGTAACCTGTAACACCCTGAGATTTTATGAAAAATATTATTTTTAATTTCATTAATGTCTTGTGTTGTACGCTACACCCAAAGGAGCTTTCACAACATGCATCCTTGACTTGCCTTGCATTACACGCAATCACGACCTTCCTCAATAGCGTGTGTAGTATGCAATACCGAGTTTCACTAAACAACGATATGCTATTAAAATATTATTAAAACCGGCCGTTATGAATAGTAATAACCACTTTTTGAAATTTTATAAATTTTATTTTTTAAAATGGACTTCATTTTTGGATTCGGAATATCGAAATTAGCTTAGGGTGAAATTTTGGTACTTTTCGGATAACTTTCATATTCTGATGAATATTGAAAATTACTAAATTTTAATTAAAAACAACCCTTTTAATCAAAATAATTAATAGTGATAAATTATTAATTTGAGTGGTTTTAAAGTATATTTATAATATATTTTTACAATTTAATACAATGTTGGTCATTGGATGTAATTTCACATTTAAACCAGACATAAACAAGTGTCAATCTTTTGATAGTTATTATCTCTTAAGAACACGCTATTTGTTTTGACGACGGGAATTAATTTTTAAAATAATTAATGCAACTGATATGTTTTGAATTTGGTAAAATAGACATCATTTTTGAGTTCATAATATCAAATATAGCTTAGGCCTAATTTTTGGTATTTTTCTGGAAACTTTCATTTTTTGATGAATAGTGAAACCACTAAGTGGTAGTTAAAAAACTGAATTTTTCATAAAACTTAATTTTACCTCTTCTGTGAGTGAAATTTCGAAAATCCGAGAGACACGGTTAATATCAAGGGCTAAAATTTTGTTTAATGAGATGAAAATAATTTTTGTTGAATAGTAACTTTTTACTTTTTTTACCACGGTTAAAAGTAAATAGGGTAATTAAGGGTAAAAGTGTTATGATTATTACCCTAACACATGTCCTAATTCTGTTAGATAAGTGTAATTCGACCAAAAACAACCTTAGGAATAAAATATGACCATTTAGGCCCACTTGGATTAGATTAGGACATTTATTATTAATTTATTTAAAGAAGGGTTAAAATAGTTAAAATCAAAGTTTAATAAGTAGATAATTTTTAATATAGGGTTATACATAAGATAAATTCGACTATAAAAATTCATTAGAAAGATAAAAATATTTTCTACATAATGTTATTTTATTTTTAATTTTTAGACATTAAATAATTTAATTTATTTATGACACAACGATGATGCAGTAATTATCTTATTAATGAAATATTGACATAATTGATGTTATAAATACCCAAATAAATGTAATTTGAGACTTTTTATGAATTCCACTAATTTTATAGGTTAATATGACATGTTATTATTGATTTAAGTAACTTTTTTTGAACTAATAATTCTGTTATGATTTTCACAAAAATCAATTACTAAATAGTGTCAAAATTGACATAAAACAGTTTTTAAAACAAATATTATATTATTAATTGTTATTTTATTCCTAAAAATCTAAGGTTTGGAAAAATGACTTATATAAGGTTATATATATTAATAATAAACAACTTGGGGTTCGTTTGACTTGTTATAGTAAGTTTATTAACCTTATAGTGTAAGAACACAAAAAGACACGGTAAAAGTAAAATTATCTAACTTAAAGTTAAAACTAAATGATAAGGTTAAAATAGTAAAATAAACTTTTCCAAATTCTATTGTATTAGAGTATTTCGACCCATATCCACCTTAGTTTCAAAATAAATCAATTTGGAGCTATTTAAAACCGAATATGGCTTTATAATAAAATAGTATTTTTAGTTTTTCCAAAGGAGCCCCTCTCCTCCCTTATAAAAGGGCACCTCCTCCCTCTCTTCCTCACACCACTTTGAGCCTTAAAGCTCGGAAAACCCCTGAAAAATTCTTGTCTCCACTTCTCTAGAAACATCATAGAGTTCTTGGACTTCTCCAAAGACCAATTTTAGTTCCCTAAGAGGAGGACTCAAAGAGGCGCTTCAAAGAAGAGGTAATGTCCATTACCGATTCTTTCAACTTTATTTATTCTTCCACTTCTTCTTCTTAGGTTGTTTCATTATGAAGTAATAACATCAGTATCACTCATATACTAATATGTTATTATAAGTATGAAACAACCCTATTTCATCATCTATCCATCCCACAGAAAATGAAATCACCGCGCGTGCGTACGTACGGAATACCGTCTCCACGCCGTGGTGTAATCTATTTTCCACCACCACCTTACTTGGATGGGTATAATGGTGTACATAATAACTATATATGATTATTTCAAAGTGATATTTATTCTTAAATAGTATAAATACACTCCAATACAATTCCACGATCATGAGAACGATATCATCGCTCGTGCGTACGTACGGACTACCGTCTCCACGACGCGATGAGATTCATTCTCCACGTTAACCATTCGTGAATGATTATAGAGTATATATAATAAGTAATCATGAAATATATGACATAATAATGATACTGGATTTATGTGTATATATATTTATGTCATCTACTTAATTCAATTCAACTCAATAAGGAAACGAAAACAACGTTCATGCGTACGTACGACCTACCGTCTCCATGAACGGTGTATTTCTTTCCATTTACTGATCTATTATATATATGTATATTCTGAATATATATTATATATAAATCATGTTTTATATTCTGGAATTAAGTAATCATGATCTAAGTAATCATATGAATAATTACAAGTCAAAACACGGACGACAAATGAAACGATTTTACCCAAAACGCTCTTTAACATGGAATTTACAAAAGAACGGGTAATATAAAGTCATAAGTGAACCCTATATGATATAATAACAATGATTATGATTCTGGAATAAGTCAATGACATTATTTAAATCATTATACAGGAGGTTCGGACACTTACGAAGCAAATCAGACCTAAGGTAAGGGAAAATATCACAATCTCATTCTTATCCGAGATTGTTTATACTCTGGTATTTACTGGGGTGTATTTTATCATCCACATCCATGTTTCCTCAATATGTAATATTGTTTCCATCCACCTAAATTTTTTTAAATCCAATTTTACCCTTCGGTGAGTTTTTAGTAAAAGATATAAAAGGAATCTTTTGTCGTTTTTCGTACGAGACACTTTTTGACTTTTCCGACAAAAGTACGAGAAGAATGTTTTTTTTAACTTATACGGCATGAATGGATTTTTAAAACATTTTTTCCAAGAAGCTTACTTTACAAATTTTCAAGTTTTTCTTTAACCAACTTCTTTTAGTTTAGAATTGTACGACATGTTAAGAAAGGAAAAGTGTTTTTGAAGTAGAAAGGATATTTTCCTCAAGAATGGAGTTCAAGTGTTTTATCAAAATTATTTTCCATATAAGATAATAAAGGGTTATGTTTCTATCCCTATTATTACATTTATTTGATTATGTTGTGATGGAATTATTTTTATGAATTCCTTTATCTTATATGAATTTTTTTTATGATGTCATGATGTTTAAGATTCCCATTTTTATTACATGGGTTATGCTATGATGTATGGTTTATGATTTTGTGGCACACATAATAATGGTATCATTATGAGATGGGTGGGACCTATATCTCCCTCCAATTCATTGGGTAAAGATTTTATATCTCATGAGATAGACATGGCTGGAACGGCAGGTTAAACCGGTTCAGTGAAACAGGACTGAAACGAGG
The DNA here is from genome assembly GCA_963277665.1 of Viscum album. Lineage (NCBI taxonomy): Eukaryota > Viridiplantae > Streptophyta > Magnoliopsida > Santalales > Viscaceae > Viscum > Viscum album. Next base: position 1,103,943,299 of record OY728157.1, read on the forward strand.
AATGAACTTGGTTCAAAAATGGACTTTGTCCACTAAGATAGTCTTGGTAATGAGTGTTGACTAATAAGAAATTATTCTCTATGATTATGTGTGTATGCCAAAAAGTTTCATGTTTTATGTTATGATTATTGGGATTACATTTCACTTCTATGATTTATCCCATGTTATGATATTATGATCTCTTTTGCAGGTTAAGATTTCCAAAATGTTATGTTCTTATGAATATGATGTAATTTATATTTCTTTTGTTTACCCTTACTGAGCATTTGAGCTTACCCTTTTATGTTTTCTTTTCCATAGGATATAAAGAAAGGTTTTAGGTAAAAAAAGGAAGATCTTTATGGGAGATGTTGAAGATCTTTCACCACGATTAGAAGATTATATTCCGAGTTTCCAAATACACTAAACTATTACGGTCCTTATGTGTGTGTTTTTGTTATGTACTAAGTATTCCGCAAAAGTAATGTAATGTCCATGTACGTTAAGATTTGGGTCTGTACAGCTGGTATCAGAGGAAAAGTTTAGTTAACCTTTGGAAACTAGGATACAAAAACTTTAGTGAGATCCCTAGAGATATTTCTAAGGTATGTCTAGGGATGTCCCTAAGGTTTAGTATAAGTATAGGTTATAGTACTAGAATTACGGTAACCCAATATGTTATATATTGAAGGTACTCCCCCTTTATTATATTGTTTTCCCTAGCATTATTTTTTCCTCTCACACTATTGTTTTTGGGTTTTAAACGATGGTTGGAACCTGAAGGAACTGTGTTGATCAATGTAATGGACAATGCAATGATTGTCCTCCTGAAAAAACAAATGTTATGTGAGATGGAGTGAAAAATCTTATTTCTATACTTACACAAGCTATGAATCATTCTGGACTTCCAAATGAGAAGAGAAGGGAACAATATTCTATTGAGTCCTTCATGAGGAAATGTCCACCTTCTTTCAGTGGGTCTTCTGATCCACTTGTTTCTGAACAATGGATCAGTACCACTGCAAAGATATTTTTAGTTCTTCAATGTTCTGAAAATGATAAAGTCATCTTAGCAGTGTATCGTTTGGAAAGTGATGCTGATTAATGGTGGAATCTTATCAAGAATATGAGGCCAAGAGATGAAATTGAGTCCTTGGAATGGGACGAGTTCAAGAACTTATTTTTCAATAAGTACTTCCCTCGTATTCTCCGAACAAAGATGGAGAAGGAGTTTCTTGAACTAAAGAAAAGGATGATGAATCTGTTGGTACCTATGCAGAAAATTTTACAAGACTTTCAAGGTATGCTTCTGGTATTATTATCCAACCTGAGAGTAAGATCGATCGATTCTTCAGTGGCTTAAAACCAAATCTTCGAAGGGCATTAGCTATAAGAGACTTCAGTAGCTATGAAGAAATTGTGCGTTGTGCTATCAAGGTAGAAATGGAAGTTGGTGTTACTTATCCATCTCATAGTTTTGACAAGAAACAAAAGATGGAGTTCAAGGAGAAATCTTATAATGATGGTGAAAAGAAGATGAATGTTTCCTTATTCTCAAAGTGTGGAAAGAAGCATGGTGGAGATTGTCTTAAATGTACTAGAAAATGTTTTAAGTGTGGAAAAGAAGGTCATCGAGCAGCTGAGTGTCGAAGTAATGGAAAAAGGGTTTCTAATGATGTGAATAAAGAATATACTGCAGAGAATGCACCGCCAACACTTCAATTCTTCAAATGCAAGGAAATGGGGCATTATGCTAATAAATGCCCTAATCCAAGGGTTAGTGATGATCGACATGAGCAAGAACATAAGGCAAAGGACAAAGGGAAGTCATAGGCGATCACTATTGGCGATGTTGAATATGAAAACGATGCGGTGGAATGATTAAGTGTTTATGTAATGGGATTCCAAAATAATGTTGTATATAGTATCGTGGAATATTGGAATATTTATGTATTGGTCTATTGTGGTTTTTAATAATTTTATGGTACCGGTAACCATGGAAAGTGATTGAGATATTTTTGGAAAAAAAAGATGATATGCGCATAATAAAGGGAAAATGAGAAAATAAAATGTTTGACAGTATTCATGAGCTCATGACTGATATAAGGAAATAGTTATATCATGGTTCAAGGTTTTGGTATGTGAAAAGAGTTAACTTTTGATAGCACTCATGTTTTCACTAACATTCAATGGGTATTCATTTTTTTTCAAGAGAATACATGATTAAGGACTTCGAATGTTTGGAATGTGACCAACAAGACATATCTCATGATATATGGGGATCAACGATGGTATTAACATGCTAGTTGTATGAACTCTTTGGTAATCGTTTTCACTATAATATGAGATTAGACAGTATTATTTTGGATAAGACTAAAGATTGGAATGGATTATGTTGGACATAAGTTAGTATTGTTTAAGGATAGAAGTTTTTTCGATATTATTTATGGGATGTTATAGTAATGTAGTTTTAGAAAAAGGACAACCTGTAGGATGGGCGACAACCCATCGCGTCGGACAAGGCTGTGGGAATCGAACCCACAACCGAAGTGCAACTGGCCTTTATCGCCTAGCACTGGCCTACAGGAAGTCCCTATTTAGTAGAAACTAGTTTTATTATATTAAGCAGTATGATATAAGAAGTATAAGTCCATTTTAGGAACTATATATGATTAATCTCACTATATATGGACTTATGTATTTTTTGATAACTTTTCTAACCTTTTGTTTGAGACAGATGGAATGACCCATCATTCTATCACATGATCTGCTAACACATCATGAATGGCAAATTCAACTTCATTTCTTTAAGAGATGAAGTGGAAATTTTTCAAGGCACGAACAACGGTGAGATTTTACAAAAATCAAGTAAGTATTTCTTTTGATTCGAAAATTCTTCAACACTAGAGAAATGATCCTGAAAACCAAAAATGTTTTCCTAGTGATCTTATATCCGATGAATCAGATGGTACCTTAGATCATCACAAATCTATGGCTTTGTGATTGATGGATTTTTCATAGCCATGTTCTCTACCACTCTCCATCAGAACTTGATGGTTAGATTTTTCTTCCATATCCATATTTTCACCTATGTTCTCCTACGTGGAAACCCAGTGATGAGTTAATTTGGGTAACCGTTACATTTCATAATTTAGTTTTTAAATCCAATTTTTGGTATTACTTTTTACGTTGTGGGTTTCTATTAAAAAAACTTTTGGGTAGTAAACCATTTATAACCCCGACGAATTTCGAGGGCGAAATTAATTTTAAGGGGGGTAGAATGTAACACCCTGAGATTTTATGAAAAATATTCTTTTTAATTTCATTAATGTCTTGTGTTGTACGCTACACCAAAAGGAGCTTTCACAACACACATCCTTGACTTTCCTTGAATTACACGCAATCGCGACCTTCCTCAATAGCGTGTGTAGTACGCAATACCGAGTTTCACTAAACAATGATATGCTATTAAAATATTATTAAAACTAGCCGTTATGAATAGTAATAACCACTTTTTGAAATTTTATAAATTTTATTTTTCAAAATGGACTTCATTTTTGGATTCTGAATATCGAAATTAGCTTAGGGTGAAATTTTGGTACTTTTCAGATAACTTTCATATTCTGATGAATAGTGAAAATTACTAAATTTTAATTAAAAACAACCTTTTTAATCGAAATAATTAATAGTGATAAATTATTAATTTTAGTGGTTTTAAAGTATATTTAGAATATATTTTTACAATTTAATACAATTTTGGTCATTGGATGTAATTTCACATTTAAACCAGACATAAACAAGTGTCAATCTTTTGATAGTTATTATCTCTTAAGAACACGCAATTTGTTTTGACGACGAGAATTAATTTTTAAAATAATTAATGCAACTGATATGTTTTGAATTTGGTAAAATAGACATTATTTTTGAGTTCATAATATAAAATATAGATTAGGCCTAATTTTTGGTATTTTTCTGGAAACTTTCATTTTTTGATGAATAGTGAAACCACTAAGTGGTAGTTAAAAGACTGAATTTTTCATAAATCTTAATGTTACCGCTTCTGTGAGTGGAATTTTGAAAATATGAGAGACACGGTTAATATCAAGGACTAAAATTTGGTTCAATGAGATGAAAATAATTTTTGGTAAATAGTAACTTTTTACTTTTTTTACCACGGTTAAAAGTAAATAGGGTAATTAAGGGTAAAAGTGTTATTATTATTACCCTAAAACATGTCCTAATTCTATTGGATAAGTGTAATTCGACCAAAAACAACCTTAGGAATAAAATATGACCATTTAGGCCCACTTGGATTAGATTAGGACATTTATTATTAATTTATTTAAAGAAGGGTTAAAATTGTTAAAATCAAAGTATAATAAGTAGATAATTTTTAATATAGGGTTATACATAAGATAAATTTGACTATAAATATTCATTATAAATCTAAAACTATTTAATACATAATGGTTTTTTATTTGTAATTTTTAGACATTAAATAATTTAATTTATTTATGACACAACAATGATGCAGTAATTATCTTATTAATGAAATATTGACATAATTGATGTTATAAATACCCAAATAAATGTAATTTGAGACTTTTTATAAATTAAACTAATTTTCTAGGTTAATATGACATTTTATTATTTATTTAAGTAACTTTTTTAGAACTAATAATTCTGTTATTATTTTCACAAAAATCAATTACTAAATAGTGTCAAAATTGACATAAAATAGTTTTTAAAACAAATATTATATTATTAATTTTTATTTTATTCCTAAAAATCTAAGGTTCGGCCAAATGACTTAGATAAGTTTATATATATTAATAATAAACAACTTGGGGTTCTTTTGGCTTGTTATAGTAAGTTTATTAACCTTATAGTGTAAGAACACAAAAAGACACGGTAAAAGTAAAATTATCTAACTTAAAGTTAAAACTAAATGATAAGGTTAAAATAGTAAACTAAACTTTTAAAAATTCTATTATATGAGATTATTTGGACCCATATCCAACTTAGTTTCAAAATAAATCAATTTGGAGCTATTTAAAACCGAATATGGCTTTATAATAAAATAATATTTTTAGTTTTTCCAAAGGAGCCCCTCTCCTCCCTTATAATAGGGCACCTCCTCCCTCTCTTCCTCACACCACTTTGAGCCTTAAAGCTTGGCCAAACCCTGCCAAATTCTCTTCTCCACTTCCCTATAAACATCCTAGAGGTCCTGGTCTTCTTCAAAGACCAATTTTAGTTCCCTAAGAGGAGGACTCAAAGAGGTGCTTCAAAGAAGAGGTAATGCCCGTTACTGATTCTTTCAACTTTATTTCTTCTTCCACTTCTTCTTCTTAGGTTGTTTCATTATGAAGTAATAACATCAGTATCACTAATATAATTATATGTTATTATATTTATGAAACAACCCTATTTCACCATCTATCCATCCTACGGAAAACGAAATCACCGCGTGTGCGTACGTACGGAATACCGTCTCCACGCCGTGGTGTAATCTATTTTCCACCACCACCTTACTTAGATAGGTAATGGTGTACATAATAACTATATATTATTATTGTAAAGTGATATTTATTCTTAAATAGTATACATAAACTCCAATACAATTACACGATCATGAGAACGATATCATCGCTCGTGCGTACGTACGGACTACCGTCTCCACGACGCGATGAGATTCATTCTCCATGTTAACCATTCATGAATGATTATAAAGTATATATAATAAGTAATCATGAAATATATGAAATAATAATGATACTGGATTTATGTGTATATATATGTATGTCATCTACTTAATTCCATTCAACTCAATAAGGAAACGAAAACAACGTTCATGCGTACGTACGGCCTACCGTCTCCATGAACGGTGTATTTCTTTCCATTTATTGATCTATTATATATATGTATATTCTGAATATATATTATATATAAATAATGTTTTATATTATGGAATTAAGAAATCATGATCTAAGTAATCATATGAATAATTACAAGTCAAAACACGAACGACAAATGAAACGATTTTACCCAAAACGCTCTTTAACATGGAATTTACAAAAGAACGGGTAATATAAAGTCATAAGTGAACCATATATGATATCATAACAATGAGTATGATTCTGGAATAAGTCAATGACATTATTTAAATCATTATACAGGATGTTCGGACACTTACGAAGCAAATCGGACATAAGGTAAGGGAAAATATCACAATCTCATTCTTTTCCGAGATTGTTTATACTTTGGTATTTTCTGGGGTGTATTTTATCATCCAAATCCATGTTTCCTCAATATGTAATATTGTTTCTATCCACCTAAAATTGTTTAAATCCAATTTTACCCTTTGGTGAGTTTTTAGTAAAAGATATAAAAGGAATCTTTTGTCGTTTTTCGTACGAGGTACTTTTTGACTTTTCCGACAAAATTACGAGAAGAATGTTTTTTTAACTTATACAGAATGAATGGATTTTTAAAACATTTTTTCCAAGAAGCTTCCTTTACAAATTTTCAAGTTTATTTTTAATCAACTTCTTTTAGTTTAGAATTGTATGACATGTTAAGAAAGGAAACATGTTTTTGAAGTAGAAAGGATATTTTCCTCAAGAATTGAGTTCAAGTGTTTTATCAAAATTATTTTCCATATAAGATAATAAATGGTTCTGTTTCTATCCCTATTATTACATTGATTTGATTATGTTGTGATGTAATTATTTTTATGAATTCCTTTATCTTATATGAATTGTTTTATGATGTCATGATGTTTAAGATTCCCATTTTTATTACATGGGTTATGCTATGATGTATGGTTTATGATTTTGTGTCACACATAAGAATGCTATCATTATGAGATGGGTGGGACATATATCTCCCTCCAATGAATTGGGTAAAGATTTTATATCTCATGAGATAGACATGGCTGGAACGACAGGTTAAACCGGTTCAGTGAAACAGGTCTGAAACGAGGAATGAACTCGGTTCAGAATTGGACTTTGTCCACTAAGATAGTCTTGGCAATGAGTATTGACTAATAAGAAATGATTCTCTATGATTATGTGTGTATTCCAAAAAGTTTCATGTTTTAAGTTATGATTATTGGGATTACATTTCACTACTATGATTTATCCCATGTTATGATATTACGATCTCTTTTGCAGGTTAAGATTTCCAAAATGTTATGTTCTTATGAATATGATGTGATTGATATTTCTTTTGTTTACCCTTACTGAGCATTTGAGCTCACCCTTTTATGTTTTATTTTCCCCAAGATATAAAGAAAGGTTTTAGGTAAAAAAAGTAAGATCTTTATGGGATATGTTGAAGATCTTTCACCACGATTCGAAGATTATATTCCGAGTTTCCAAAGACACTAAACTATTACGGTCCTTATGTGTGTGTTTTTGTTATGTACTAAGTATTCCACAAAAGTAATGTAATGTCCATGTTCATTAAGCTTTGGGTCTCTATATAACCCTTATATTATCTTTACATGATTTTCATATTCATCATAATATGATATTTTCTTTTTCAACTGACAAAGAGTTTTCCATATGTTGAGTTGAATATCATGAATTCCATCTTCTGTCAACATCTCTGGAATGTCATACTGAGAGTCAGCCAAAGGCTAAAACATAACTGGCACTTCACCTTTCGCCAGTTGTTTTCTCATATTCACTACTTCCTATTTATCATTCAATGTAGATTCATCTACCTGATTAAACCAAAGTTGGTTCTTCCTTGTTGCTTCATCAGATTCAACAAGATCGGTAGAGAATTTACTGATCAAACTAGAAGATGAATGACCCAGGGGTGGTTCGGAGAATGAACTATACCCCAGACTATCTTCTGATTGAGAAAGTATTTCACCTTCTAGTGGTAAAGCATCAGACATGACTGGATTCACATTGGAAAGTGTCTCAAGATAAGAGGGATTTCTCGTCACTACATTTTCTATTGGAGCATTTTCATGGCAATGTGAAATACTACTGCAGAGAGGAATTTTGTAGCTAAATTCATCATCATGGGGAGGACCAAAATGGTGGGTTACAACAAAAGATGAAACATTTTGCTCCTTGATCTTCTGGCCACACAGAGGGTTCTTGTGGCTCTCATCTGAAGATGAAACTTCAAGATAGACCGAATTGTCATGAAGCAAGAATTCATGAGGAAGTATCTGATTAATACCTTTGGAATTAATGTTCCCACTATTGGGAACTGAGAGAGTAGAATCTTGATTTGCAACAGATAGTTGTCTGAGTGCATCAAGAACTCCAGCATCGAGTAAGGCCTTATTACAGATTGGCCCTTGGTTTCTTGACTATGCTGGATGGGTCTTCTTCTTAGATGCCTTATTACTCACTTTAGGAAACACTTTTTAACGAAAGTGGTCATTATGGGCAGGTGTATGTACCTGCTCAGGAGAAAGGATCAGGTTAGGCTGATTATCTCTACTCAAATCAGGTGTATGTGCTTGAATTGGCTGTCCGTATGACATGGGGGAGTATGCCCCACAACCCTCTTGGACTGGAACAGAGGTGTGTGTCTGTTCCAGAGTGAACTGTTGATGTGTCACTCTACTGGTAGGGATAGATTTTCATTTCTTTCCCTGTGATGCTGCTGAAGCTGTTATAATATCCCGGCAGGCATCCAGAATATGAGCAGGGATTTTCTTCTGGTATTTCACCATTGTCAGAATGTGTTTGGTGACTTCAGCTGCCAGAATGGGAATATACGTCCATTCTGTGCTTGGAGTAGGTGTGTGTTCCTGCTCCTGTCCTCCTTTTCCTGTCCGTGAATTCTGACAGTACTCAAGTGTGGGGGCAGAGAGTTGAGTCTGCCTCCTACTTGTCATCGGGGCTTTCTAATTGACTTCTCTAGGTACTACCAAATGATACTATTGGTAGGATTGATCAATACTAGTAGGTGTATGTGCCTTCTAATTTCACTCCACTGAACGAGGTTGATGAACTTCCTTCAATACTAGCAGATGAGGCTTCTGGCAGGATTGATGAGTGTAAGCAGGTGTATGTTCCTGTTTACCAGTTGTCAACACATTGGGTTTTCGGGCTTCATTGTATATAGTTAGACGAGCCTGCTGACTAGCTGATGATTTATAAATAGATGTATGTTCCTATCTATAGTACTCCACTAGAATTTCTTGGCGGGAATGGCATGTTGCTTCCAGACAAGTCTGCTGGACAGTGGAATTAAAACGGACGGGTGTGTGTGACCGCTCATTGATTTCCACCAAGTTATGTTGGTGGACTTCTCTGGAAATGGATGAGATAAAAATCTGTTCACTATTGACCAGATTTTGCCTCTGGCGATTCATCTTGCATGCTCGGGTCTGAGGTACCTGATCCAAACCCCTGAAGGTGATACCCTCATCATGTTGAGGGCGTACTGCCGCACGAGTCTGGCGGCGATTGTTGGTGGGAGCCCTCAGGAAGGACTCCTGTTTACATGAGTTAAGGCCTTTTGTGACCTTCTCATTCACCACCTTAGAATATGGGAGGGAATGGTTGTTGCGTTCTGTGGATAACGACCTGAAATGGTTGGAGACGGTGGTTGGCACCGCCTGCTTCTTGATCGATGGTCGTCGCTATCTGGATGACCAAGGTGAATTATTGACTTGGAGGGATTGTTGAGTGGCCTCTAGAGTCGGAATGGTACCGTATTGACGGTATTCCTTAACTAGTGCATTTGATACCCAGTGTTGAAGATGCTGAGTAGGTGATGTCGTCCTCAGAGTGGATGACGATCCAGCAGGAGTAGCAGTAAATGCATTCACAGTAGAGGTATTCATAGGTGTGAACTTAAGAAAAGCCATTTCTGTAATGTAGAAGATCTTGGAAAAGAGTGCCTGTTTGATATAACAAACATAATCAAGATAAGTTCGGCCACTACATCTTTTGGATGAGCACATATGTTATTGATTGTTTTGTTGGCCCTCTCATTGAGTTTAAATAGGGGCCTAACAAATAAGTAAAACATCATTTTAACTTGGTTAAGGATTCACGTCGGGTTCACCATTTTTTGTTTCCTCTGGGAATGGGGATGACCTTGTTTATTAAGGTTCAAACATTCCAATCGGTTTCTAACAGGTTTTTTCGCAGAACCGGAAACATCAAATGATTCCATATCCATTTGGACCTACTTTCCAAAGGTAGGTGCTCATTAGTTGTGGACCAATAAGGCTTAAGAATTTGCATTGGTCGAGAGGATGGGAGGTTGGACTCATCACACCTTTTTGAGGGGAATTATTGTCTACTCCAGGACTCTCTTTATATATTTAAGTTATGTTCATGAATCCTTATTACACTACCAAGTATGAAAATGATCTTTCCTTAAGATGTGACAATAAATAATTAATATGTATGAGATTTAGAGAATATTTTATATGTATTTGAGGTTCTTCATCGATAGAGAATCATCTGTATTTGTTAGAGACTCTTAGTCAATGGTATCCTTCGACACATTATATAGAAATCTCTTGGTCATTATGATTACCATACAGGTTTTAAATCCACTCAGCGGGGCACTTGAAGTTTATTATCATTAAGAAAAACATAGATTATTTCAGAGTTGGGATCGTACCTGCAGATGGGCTACCTACATATCATTTATTTTAGAAAAGGAATCAAAACCCATGTAGTTCGAGTAAAGAAGTATGAGGTTTATGCATGGTTGATGGCTCAAAGAAAGATGTCATAATTACTTTTACACTCTAAGCTCACGTGAGTCATGCTCGGTGTGAGAAACGAGAGGTATTGGTAAAATGAGACAATTGTGCCATGAAAGATGCAATTATAAGAGTTGATGTGGGGATTATATATGTATGACTGCCCAAATAGTTGAATATTAGGTTTACTTCAGGGAAGAAACTCGGGAACAAGGTCCATAAAGGTATATGTGCTTTATAGATATTTGGATACTCTAACTTGGGGATTACTCCTGAGGAAGATGCCCAAATTAGAAAGGGACTTGTGATTGGTTTTTATTCCTGAGAAGGAAGCCCAAATCAAAAGTAAATTAAGACTGGTTAAGAGAACTTGAAGACTGGGACTTACTCCCGAAAAGGAGGCCCAGGTTAGGGGACTTGGGTCTTACTCCTAAGGAGGATGCCCATATTTGGGATTTTGAGATTGGGACTTACTCCTAAGGAGGAGGCCCAAGTTAAAGATCCTCTCATCTCTAAAGGATGAGGTTTAATAAGTGAAATCTCTAACCTTAGTGACATAAAGATACGTAAATCACTAGGTTTTGAGAGATGTTCCACATAATTCCTTTTAGATAAGGAATCCAACAAAGGAACCATGTCATAAATGGCTTTGAAGAGGGTTTTGAAGGCTAAATCTTGAATAGGAGAGGTGGATTTGAAGAAAGCAAGTGAATAGGCAGGGGGGGCACCCAAAAAGAGATAGGCACATAAGTCCTGCGTGGGTGCGCAAGTGGACTTGCGCGACACATGGGTACTTGCACGATGGTTGACCATTAGGGTAATACTTGAGCGAGACTTGGCTCAAGCCCTTATTATTATTCCTAAAGGCTTCCAAAAGAGTGGTGCACAAGTTTTATTGAAGGGATAAGGCAGTGCACAAGTGTGTCCATTTCCCTTAAGGACTAGCCACTTAGGGGCACAAGTGTTGATGAGTTTCAACACTTAGGACTTGTTTCCTCTGTTTAGAGCTTCCATTCTAGGTAAGAAATTACCTTAGAAATGTTTGGAAGGCTTCCAGAAGAGACTAGGGTGCCGGGAGCTCAAATCTGAGTTCTGGAATTTTCCCACCTGAAATGGGGGGCCCACAAGGGGTATTTATAGGCTGCTGAAGACCTTGGGAAAAAATAACTTAGGGCACACAAGTCACCTGCACGACTAATAGGAGGCGTGCAAGTATACTTGTGCAATCATTTTGAAACTTGCGCGGTGCATTCTTAACCAAATCCTTCTTCATGCATTTGTCAATTTTTGATGTTTTCTTAAAAGGATGAATCAATTTGGACTAAGGTATTTCCATTTATCAGTCGTTAGACTCTGTGATGGAAAGGAGCGTCAACAATATAGTAGTGTTTTTTTATTCATGAATTAATTTTTTTTTCAATTAAATTGTATATTTTTCATATATAGGTTACAAGTTTTTTCTAGGTGTTCTATTATACACACAACACAATACATCATGTTGGGCCTTTATCAGTGCTATTTCTAAAACTAATAAAGGGGGGCCTTTATCAGTGCTCTATTAATCACTAATAAAGGAATGCATTTGTCAGTGTTTTTTTCACATTGATAAAGGGGAACCCACTTTAATGGTGCTGAGGACAACAATGCTTTTTTATCACTGTTAAATACCTTTTTGCACACTATTAAAGGGAATATCTATAGTAGTGGATCCTCCTAATTCAAACCAACCACCCTTTATTTCTTGTTGATCCACCCAGTTATTGTGATTCATTGATCATTAAGAGAGATGAATGGAAGAGGAAATAAGCCATTTATTTCACCAAGAACAAAGGTTATAAAAAAACCCATCCCACACACCTCCCTTACATTCTCACATGGAGCTCTCAAGGTTCTCCCAATGACAAGAGCTATCTTGGCTCATAACTAATGAATGAAGGAAGCCCCCCAAGGACCCCTTATATAGACATGTTGGGAGGTGTGAATTTTGACACAACTCCCCCCAATCACCCCACCAACCATTGAACATAAAAAATGGAATCCACCTACCATGGTGGGTGGAGTTGGTGTACCGGCCACCTTTGAAAAATGGTGGTGGGTAGCTGGAAAACTCCATCAATTCTCCCCATCCAACTGAAATCATCTGGAGCATTTGAAAATGTCCAACTTATCTTAGGAAACCACATTTTTCAATATATTCTCTGGGTTATTCTTGGTGTGGATATTCAAAAGCCACATCAGTTTTCGATCCATCACTTCTCATATCCAATGATAGAGAATTTAATTATGTTTCATCTGAGAATGATACATGGAGTTCTTGATCAAGTCCAAATCACTTTTACTATATCAATGAACCATGTACTCCTTTTAGCTGAATATGAGCTCCTGGAGAAAATTTTTTATCCCTAAAACTGTCTTTCTAGCTTCCAAAGAAGAGATATACTCTTCTTCCATCATGGATAAAGTGACACACTTTAGCAACCTTGTCTACCATGATACAGTTCCTCCTACAAAATTATAGATGTATCCTGATGTATACTTCTTTCTATCAGGATATCCAGCTATATATACATATATATATATATATATATACCTCTGAGAGAGGTTCAGATCCCCCATAGCATAAACAGATCTTTGAATTACCTTCAAGATACCTCAAAATCCATTTGACGGAATCCCAGTGCTGCTTCCCAGGATTGGAGAGAAATCGGCTCATGATCGCCAATGTATGGGCAATGCCAGGTCTTTTACTCAACATAGCGTACATCAAGATTTCAAATTCTGAGGAGTAGGGTATCATATCCATTGCCTCATTTTTTCCTTGGAAGAAGGACATTAACTCTTTATCAACCTCAAATAGATGAGAAGATGAAGACTCACTGGTTTGGATTTGTCCATGTTGAAATGTTTCAGAACATGTTCAACATAATTCCCCTAATATATCCATGACAACCTCATCTTTCATTCATGAATGATCTATATCCCTAAATTTTTTTGAGCTGCTCCCAAGTCCTTCATATCAAAAGACTTGGATAACTCCTTCTTCATTTGGCCAATCTTCACTTCATCCTTCCTAATGATCAACATGTCATCAACATTAAGTAAAAGAGAAACAAAGTTACCATCCATAAATATATGGATGTAAACACACTAGTCCTCTTATGTCTACTTGTATCCATGACTCACCATGAATGAGTCAAACTTCTTATACCACTATATGGGAGATTTTTTCAATCCATACAAGATCTTATTCAATTTGCAGACAAGGTTTTATTGTCCCAAAACCTCAAAACCCTCAGGATCATTTATATATATCTCTTCAGAGAGGTCACCATGAAGAAAAGATGTCTTAATGTCAATCTATTCAAGATCTCAGTCCAAGCTATTCACTAATCTGAAAATGACTCGGATTGAATCCATCTTCACCATGGGTGAAAAGATCTCATCGAAGTCAACTCCTTTCTTATGAAGGAATCTGTTGACTACTAACTGAGATTTGTGCTTGAAATCCTTTTTTACGCCATCCTTCTCTATCCTAAACACCCATTTTTTGTTAGTTCCTTCTTAAATTTGGGTAATTCCCTCAAATCATAGGTATGATTCTATGTAAAAGACTCAATCTCACCATCCATTGCATGCATCCACTTGAGTTTTTCCGGATAAGACACTACTTATTGGTATCTTTCTCACCCCCTCATCAGTTAGAAATAGTTACTCTAACTCTGAATATTTTGTTAATAGAATCCTTCCTTATGAAGATATTCAAACCTAATAAATGTTGGGTTCAGGAGGCACAAGATCAACTAGACCTTGAGATGGTTCTCTAATTTCTTGTGCAGAGGATTAAGTCTCCACTTGCTCAATATCCTTCTCAACTACCTCCTAGTCTGCTAATGACGAGTCTCCTTGCACATCCTACTCTTCATTTACAGGTGGTACTGGTACATGTGTTGGATCCTGAATTTATTCCTCAACACTTTAACTTCAATAAATTCTAGTATTTTGAATGTCCTTGATCTTCTAGTTCTCATAGAACATGAAATCTCTACTTCTAATAACCTTATTCTCCTTTGAATCCCAAATCTTGTATCTAAACTCCTCATCTCCATAGAGGAAGAACATTCTTAGATTAGATCTATCATCTAGATTTTTCGTGAACTCCTTGGATACACGTGAAAATTCCAAACATTCAAATACTCATAAATGAGAGTAAAAGGTATGTTTACCAGACCATATCATCTATGGAATCCCAAAATTCAATGGGACTGATGATGATCTATTGATGAGGTAACATACAACCTAAATAGATTCTCCCCATAATGGATTAGGACTCTTATCCAAACTCATCATGATTCTAACCTTCTCCATGATGGTACTATTAATCCCTTATACAACTCCATTATGTTTTGGGGTGCATGGGACTATCCTCTCTTGTCGGAATCCCTGAAACCTGCTATCAGCATCAAATTCCCTGGATGTGTACTCTCCCCCACTATATGAATAAAGAAACTTAAGATTCCTTCTAGTTTCACACTCCACCATGGCATGGAATATCTTGAAGTAGTCCGGTACTTGGTTCTTTGTCTACAAGAACACCCACACCCTCCGAGATACATCATCAATAAATGATATGAAATATTTATTACCTACTAATGAATCCATCTCCATAGGTCCACATACATCAGAGCATATCATATCCAATAACTCTATTCTCTTTGATGAAGTAGTATTGAATGATACTCTATACTGCTTTCCATACAAGTAGTATTTATAAGGATCAAGTGATGCATCCTTGTTAATACTGATGTGATTATTCTTTATTAGGGTAGATAACCCTCTTTCACTCATGTGGTTGAGGCTCCTATGAAATATATTGGATGGCGTCGCTCCTTCCTCTATGTTGAGGCTATCTCACATATATTAACATGTTTCTTTATACAAAATAGCACATATACATCCTTGAGAGGTGATGATTACTCCTTTTTTCATCTTAATTTCTCCATTGTGGAATATGTTGTCATAACTTTTTCGATTAAAGGATATACCTGATAACAGGTTGATTTGAAGGCTTGAAACATACCAAAAATCCATTAGGGTGATTGTGTGTCCAACATTTGTCTTGAATTGGATATCACTCATGCCAACAGTCTATGCTAAACTGGTATTTCCCATATTGACTACACCAAATTTTCTAGCTTGATAAGTTAAGAAATACTCAAAATGCTGAGTGACATGGTACGATGCTGCAGTATCGACCACCCATTCTATTTTTTGGAATAATGTATGATAACATGCCAATTATTTTTCTTTGGGTCAAATCATAATATCTCTGATGATTTTCACATGTGTGTCTCCATTTCTTCTTTGTTGGTTGCTAATTTGGATCTTTTCTTGTTGTAAATTTCAACAGTTCTTCTTCATGTTCCCCTATAAGACACAATGATAAAATTTGTATGATGGTCCTATTCTATATATAGACCTTTCTATTCTCTTGCTTCATCCTCTACTCCTCGCCCCATGACCTCATCATTGTTGTCTCCCTCATTTATCTAGGATGAGAGCTTGCATATGGTTATAAATCTTGTCCTTCCTTTAGGCCTACTCATTGAACAATGCATCTTTTACAATTATCATGGTATGTTTTCCTCTAGGTTCCTAGTTTCTAAGTGAGAAAAGAAGCATATCCCAAATATGGAGAAGTGTGTAGAGTAAGTGGTTCACCTGATCTTCATCATTCAAAGCCTTACTAACAACCACTAATTGATTCACCAGGATTTGGAACTCACTAGTGTGTTCGGCTATAGAGCTTACAATCCGTAAGATTCATCAACCGTTTCAACAAGAGGATCTTGTTCCAAGTAGTCTTTGACTGATACTTATTTTCCAACTTCATCCAAAGTTCATATACATTAGTCTCTTGTGAAACATGGTGGTAGACACTATGATTGATCCATTGGTAGATTTGACCAATCATCTTCTTATTCTGTTTCTTCCACTCCACTTCCATGGTGGCATTGGGGTTGAATCTCTTGTTCTCAATGGGTCCAAAAATATCTTTCTCATTAAGGAGATATTCCATCTGATACTTCCAAATGGAGTAGTTTGAATAAGTCAACATGAACATCCCTTTTATGGATGGTCCCTCCATTTAATTTCAATTCTGTAAAAATTTATGTAGAATATGAAAAAATGGAGCCCACTAATGCATCTAAGATGGTCGAAAATGGTGGAATAGACTCATGAAAAATCAAAATCTGATACCGATTGATCATGATATGACTAAATCAGTGTCAATGGACAAGATCATCCAATGAAGTGGTGATGATGTGGAACTGATGTGGCGCGTTATAACAACTGTTAGAATCTCACCAGAAATGTCCTCAGTAATGGAATAGTTTCTTCTTCTCTGGTAAGGGGGTACTATAGCACCTAAATTTTGACCAAAGTTTGACCGAGCCTAGGTATCTCGTTTTAGATCCATTTGAAATTCTATTTGCAATGTTGAAATTGGATCGACATTAAATTTCATAATATGCCTTCAAAACATGATTATGAGAAACTTGAATTTTTTGGTTATTAGAAAAACTCCACTGCTCATCACCATTTTTCCACAAATGACTCTGATACCACTTGTTGTGATTCACTGATCGTGAAGAAAGGTGAATAGAAGAGGAAACACAAGAACAAAGGTTACAAAAAAAATTCCATCCCACACACCTCCCTTTCTTTCTCACATTGAACTCTCAAGGTTATCTCAATGACATGAGCTCTCTTGTATCAGAACTGATGAATGAAAGAACCTCCCCAAAGCCTCCTTATATAGCCATGGTGAGAGGTGTCAAGTTTGACACAACTCTCATCAATCCCAACCCACCAACCATTGGAATTACAAAATGGAAGCTACCTACCATAGTGAGTGGATCTGGTGCACCAGCCACCTTTGAAAAAAGGAGGTGGGTAGCTGGACAACTCCATCACCAGGTGCCTAGTTCAGTTTAGAGCTATTATTATGTCTCTCTCTCCCACTCTCTCTCTATTTTGAAAATATTTAGTTGTTCCAATGGATTGGATCATTAGTTTAAAAACTGAACTAGAGAAGATTATACTCCCAACCACCCATGTCCATTGCACATGAAACTGGAGTAGGGGTGGCTTGGGGCTGTCATGCGTTGCCCTGTATTTCCCTCCACAAACATCTGATTCCAACCATGGATGCCACTGTCGTGGCAGGGAACCTAAAAAATTCCAGTAAAATCTTCCATTTCAATTATAGTGAGTAAAAATAAATAATTTTTTATATAATAAAAAAAAAAATTATTTTTTTAGACAATTTATAGTTTTTAATTTTTTTAAAATAATTTTCCCCATTTTTATACAAATAACAGATTTAATAATTTTTAAATAATTTATAATTTTTAATATTTTCAAAATATTTTTTTTCTTATTTTTTGGACTCACCTATTTTGATAATCCCAAATCTTGATTATTTGTTATGATAATATTATTTCATTAATATTTATAGTTTCTATCAAGTGATAACTATGTATCTTTAATCTCACTGTTCTATCGATTAAGTTTACAGTGAAAAATTTATCTAAGTAAGAGGTTACTGATAGAGGTTACTACTGGAAGGTTATCGATAGAGGTTACCGCTAGGAGGTTACCTATATTGAACCTCAACACTAAGTTATCAATATAAGGTCATCACCATGAGTCTATCACTCAAAGGATATTGTTGTAAAGCCTACCGCTAAAGGCTACCGATGAAGCCTATTGATAAAGCCTACCGATGAAGCCTACTGATGAAGCTACTGATGAAGCTTCTGATGAAGCTACTGATAAATCTACCACTAAAGGATACCATTTAGAATCCTACCATTACTAGCCTACCATTACCCACTCTTCTACTCCATACTTTGTCGATTTCTTAAGTTTATTCTAATGGTCGTATTCGGTAAATTTAATTCTTCTAACATTAATTAATTATGATTGTAGGCATATCAAGAGACCGTATCTAGAGACAGTATGATGTAAGAGGAATACCACACATGATTTTGTTATTCTTATTTTCAAACCTCAAATATAAAATAGAAAACCAAGTAAGAGAAGAAAAACAGAGGACACTAGAGAGAGAGTTACTACAAGCTAGATCTGAAGAACAAAAGGAAAACACAAGCACTCACACTATGAACCCAAGAGCCTCAAGAATATCATTTTGGTAGAAAAAATTAAAGAATGTTTTCTATGATTCATCAAATATCTATCAACTCAAGAAGCAGAACACTCAGTTCCTGAGATCTAGAACCAAGAGTTGCAATACTCTATTTTGAAGACAAATTCTAGAAAAGGACTTGAACTAAAAATTCTTCACTCCAAGGAGTCATGATCTGAACTCTAAACACATATAACCTTCTAAACTCAATATTTATATCTTTTTATCTATTATGTTCTTTCTATTACATTTCTGAGAAGTGTGTGTTTTTCTATTAAACACACTGTCTCCTGTACTTGAACTGGAGGATACTGAAAATCCTCACATAAAAATTTATTTACACTTTGTTTCCCTCATGTAACTGTGGAAGAGACCGTGTGTGGTATGGATTGTTTGTTTTTTCCACCAAGAACTATTGAAGAGGGTGTGTGACCCGGAAAGTTTGTGAAAACTATTGTAAAGCCCGATAAAGGCTGTGTATCAAGTCTATATTTTCTATGGCTTATAATTTAAAAAATAGAACACAATTTTACATTAACTCTGATAGTTAGTTCTGGTTAGTGTGTGTATGTGTTTAATTTAGCAAACCTATTTCAAAAGTTGAATAAGTGTGGTACACTGATTCAACTGAGGACTAATCACCCTTTTAGAAACTTGTTGACCAACTAAATATCTATATCAATACTACCTTAATTAACTGGACTGTTTTCAAATTGAGGGATATTTAGCATAAAATTTTAATAGAAATTTTAAGTAGGAACTCAATTCAACCCCCTCTTGAGTTTCCACTCTAACCCAAATTTGGTATCAGAGGTTTAAATTTTTTATTGCTACCATATGAACTGTTTTGAAAGTTTTCAAATTCTTTTCAACTGTGATTTTAGTTGTATCTTAAAGATCTTAAAATTTCTGTCATATCTAAATTTTCAGTTCTTTAAATTCTAATTAACTATGGACAACCGAGTTGAGGGTGTGGATACCAACATGAAACCTTTATTTAATGATAATAACTATTCTCAATGGAAATTGAAATTGAAAATGTATCTATAGAGTATGGGTATTGAAATCTGGGACACAATTGAAGAACAACATACATTGCCTACTACTGCTAGGTACACATGGTCTCAGTTGACTAAAGCTACATATAAAAAAAACTGTAAAGAAATGAATTAATTGTATTATTCTCTAGGTGATGAAGAATTCAATAGAATATCTTCCTATAAAACTACTTATGAAATTTGGGATACTTTGACTGTTTCTCATGAGGGAACAACCAATGTTAAAGAAATGAGATTAAATATTTATACTATTAAATATGATAATTTTAAAATGAAGCCTGATGAAATTATATCTAAAATGTATCTTAGGTTCAAAGAAATAGTAAATACTATGAGTATGATTGGGAAACCAATGGGAAACAGGGATCAGATTATGAGGTTGCTTCGATGCCTACCTGACAGATGGAGAGGAACTTCTGTTTCTATCCAAGAATCCTATGACATAAGAAAGCTACCAATGAAGGAACTAATTAGAAGACTTATGATGCATGAAGAAGAGCTTAAGGTGAAGCAAGAAGCAGATGAAGAACCAAGAAAGAAATCTATAGCATTCAAGACAGCCACCTCAAAGAACAAAGATAAAAAAAGTTCAAGTTCCTGTAGACACTTCCACCAATGAAGATTCAGATTCTGACAGTGATGATGAGATGACTCATCTTTCTATAAGATTCAAAAAGTTCTACTGAAAGAAGAAGTTCTTTAGAAAATCAAACTATAAAGGAAGGCATGATAGTAAAGGACAGTGGAAAAAGGATAGAAAATGGAATGACAATACACATGAGATAGTCTACTATGAGTATAAATGAAAAGGCCATGTAAAGGCTGATTGACCCAAGTTGAAATTTAAGAAGAAATATGAAGACAAGGTAAAGGGATATAAAAAGGATATGAAAGCTACTTGGAGTGCTTTAGAAGAAAACTCCAGTGGATCTGACACTTCTGATATTGAAAAGAACAAACATGAAAACCTGTGTTTCATGATAGAAACATCTGAGGTAACACCTAATTCTTTTATACCTAATGATTACTATTCTGAGAATGAAAGTGAATCAATTAATGATGAAAATATGAAAAAGGATGAACTATTTGAATACTGTGGAATTATTTATGATACCTTTAATGAAATCAAGGATATATATAAATTATTGAAAAGACAACATGCTTTAAATGCCAATTATAAGTTTGATTTGGATGTTGAGAAAGAAAAATGTGATAAGTTGTTAAAAGAAAATACTGAACTTAAATTATCGAATAAGAAATTAAAAAGAGATCTTGAGAAGTTTACTATAGGTAGAGATACCTTGACACAATTTCTAGGGAAAAAATTGCTCCAAAATACACAACTGGTCTAGGATATAAACTAGGACATAGAAGGATTATTAAAAATAAATTTGTTTCAAAATCTAGACAGTTCATTTCTAGTTCAAGTTCTAGACCATCTTATGAAAAAAACTTTTCTAAATGACCTAACAAAGTGTTCATGTCTCAAAACATATCTATTGATTATAGGAAAACTTATAGACAAGTATGGGTTCCCAAATCTTTACTTGCTAACCTCTTTGGATCCAAGAAAATCTAGGTACCAAAGTTACCCTATACTTAATCTGTTTTATAGGAAAATTGTCTAAAGAGCTTCTATAAAACTGTATGGTATTTGGATAGTGGATGTTCAAGACATATGAAAGGATACTATTCATGCTTCAAGAGCCTAATTAATGTTGATGGTGGATATGTTACATTTGGTGATAATGCTAAAGGAAGATCGCTAACTTAGGCCAAATTGGTAACCCTGATACTATATTAATTTCAAAAGTACTTTTTATTGATGTGTTAAAATAAAATCTACTTAGTATCTCTCATTTGTGTGATGATAATTTTAATGTCAAGTTTGAAAATGATTCATGCAATTTTTTAATTCTAAAAATGATTTAATATTCACTGCTCTTAGAAATTAAAATGTATATGATGTTGATTTAAACTCTTTAGCTAAGCAAAATGTTTTTTATTTAAATGATTTTCATAAGGAATCCTGGTTATGGTACAGAATATTAGGACACTGCAATGTGCACTCACTTAGGAAAGAAACTAGAAAAGGTTTAGTTAGAGACTTACCTAAATTATAATTCCTAGATAAAAAAGTTTGTAATCCTTGTAAAAAGGGAAAACAACATAAAGTTTCTTTCAAACCAAAGAAAGAAGTTTCCACTTCTCAACCGCTTGAGTTGGTTCACATGGATTTGTTTGGACCATCTAGAGTTTCAAGTTTAAATGGGAAGCACTATGTTTATGTTCTTATAGATGATTTTTTCTAGATATAATTGGGTATACTTTCTATCTCAAAAAAGTGAAGCATGTTCTTACTACATTAAATATTCCATGTCTATAGAAAATCTTAGTAGACATAGAATTAAGACCCCGAGAAGTGATCATGTCTGTGAGTTTGAAAATCAGGAGTTTGAATCTTTTTTCTCACAAAATGGATATAATCACAAATTCTATGCTCCTATAACACCTCAATAAAATGGAGTTATAGAAAGAAGAAATTAGACAATTCTAGATATTTTCTAGACTATGCTTAATGAGTATAATCTGCCTATCTATTTTTGGGTTGAAGCTGTTAATACAGCTTGTTACATTATCAATAGAGTCTTAATTAGACCTGTTCTTAAGAAGACTCCTTATGAGCTCTAGAATAATTGGAATCCTAAGGTTGATTACTTTATATTTTTTGGTTGAAAAGTCATTATCCTTAACACTAAGGATAATCTTGACAAATTTTCTTCCAAAAGTGATGAAGGAATTTTCATAGGTTACTTAATTCTCTAGAAAATCTTATAGAGTATTCAATAATAGAACCAAATGTGTGGAAGAATCAATTCATGTCAAATTTGATGAGACAGATCCACATGAACCCAAAACCTCTCTTTAACATCTTGAGGAAGATATGCCAATTCTGGACCTTAATGATAAAGACAGTGAACCCTTAGTAAAAACAACTAATTTGGGAAATTTTCCAGAATATGAGCATGTTGAATCTCAACCTTTAGACAACCATGAGGAGACTATTCCAACCCTTTATAGCGGTATTAGAACCCTCAAGAATCATCTTTTAGATGCTGTAGTAGGTGATATAAATAGAGGGACACAAACTAGAGCTTTTCTGAGAAACCAGGTTGAACATAAAGCCTTTCTTTCATAGCTTAAACCTGGAAATATTAATGATTCTATCAGTGATGAATTTTGGGTGATAGCTATGCAAGAAGAATTAAATAGGTTTGAAAGAAACAAAGTATGGGAATTCGTAAAAAGACCTAAATACACTTTGACCATAGGCACTAAATGGGTGTTTATAAATAAAGTTGATGAATCTAGAAACATAGTTAAAAAAAGGCTAGACTAGTTGCATAAGGATATAGTCAAGAGGAAGGAATATACTATGAGGAAACCTTTGCACTTATAGCTATACTAGAATCCCTTAGGATACTACTTGCTTATGAAGCTCATCTAAATTTCAAACTTTATCAAATGGATGTCAAAAGTGAATTTCTAAATGGGTACATAGTTGAGGATGTATTTGTTAAGAAACCCCCTCATTTTACAAATCCCCATTTTTCAAATCATGTCTTTAAAATTTCTAAAGCTTTATATGGTCTAAAAAAATCTCCTAGAGCTTGGTATGATATACTTAGTTCTTTTCTTATTTTAAAAGGTTTTACTAAAGGAATAGTTGATCCTAATCTTTTTATTAAAATTATTTCCAAAGATGTTTTAATAGTATAGATTTATGTAGATGATATTATTTTTGGATCCTCTAAAAATTCTTTATGTACTGATTTTTCAAAGATGATGCAAGATGAATTTGAAATGAGTTAATGTGGGAACTACATTTTTTTCCATGGATTTCAAATTTTTTAAAATAAAAATGGTATTGTTTTAAATAAGAGTAAATATACTAATGATATTTTGAAACGTTTTGGTTTGGATGGTAATAAAGTCAGTGATACACCTATGAGTACCACTTTTAAGTTGGATGCTGATGAAACTGGTAAACCAGTGGATCAAACCAATTACAGAGGTATGATTGAGACTCTTCTTTACCTTACTACTATCCAACCTGATATTATGTTCAGTGTATGCATGTGTGCTTGTTTTCAAGCCTATCACAAAGAATATCATCTAACTGCTGTTAAAATGATTTTTAAATATCTCAAGCATACTACAAACTTAGGAATATTTTATCTAATAGGACAATCATTTGATTTAATAAGTTATTCAGATGCTGACTTTGTTGGTTGTAAGTTAGGTTAAAAATAACTTTAGGAACATGTCACATTTTGGTCAAGTCACTAGTATCATGATGTAGTAAGAAAAAAAATTCTATTTCATTATCCACTGGAGAAGCTGAATATATAGTTTCTGGTAGTTGTTGTGCTCAAATTATGTGGATGAAACACACGTTACTATACTATGGATATCAATTCAAACATGTATCTATAAATTGTGACAATACAAGTGCTATTAACATCTCTAAAAATCCAGTATCTCATGCTAGGACAAAGCACATTGATGTGAGACATCACTTCTTGAGAGATCATTATCAAAGAGGTGACATCACTCTTGAATTCATTTGCAATGAACACCAATTGGATGATATATTCACAAAGCCTTTGAGTTATGAGAGGTTAAATTACATTAAACATGAGTTAGGTATGATAATATATTAAGGTTAGACCATGCCATTAGACCTCACCGATAAGACCTCACTGTAAGACCTGACCAATAAGACCTCACTGTAAGACCTCACTGACAAGACCTCACAATAAGACCTCACTATAAGACCTCACCATTAGACCTCACCATTAGACCTCACCAATAAGACCTCACCAATAAGACCTCATCATTAGACCTCACCGTTAGACCTCACCATTATACCTCACCGATAAGACCTCATCGATAATACATCACCATTATACCTCACCATTAGACCTCACCATTAAACCTGATCATTGGACCTCACTATTGGTACCTTACTGATAGTCGACCTTAGGTCTAGGACTTTTTTTTTTCTGTTGGAATCCGAAATGTTTTTAGTATTATTTCTTTCTTTTACTCGATTTTTTTTCAATCCCTAAATGATAAAAAAAAGTACAAACCACATTTTGATCCACTTCAATCCTCTCCCGAATCATTTTCTCCCTAACCTTGGAACCTAACCTTCTTCTAAAACCCTTGAACCACTCTAGATCGTAATGGAAAGATTGAAGAGACCTATGGTTAGTGATGAATGAGATGCACCAAACCCTAAGAGACCTCAAGCTGGGTCTAGTAGTAGAATCAAGGTAGTGGAAAATCTGATCAATACACATTTTTCGAAGAGGGTAATCATGGTTGAAAACTAATTAAGTTTGGAATAGTGGATGTTGAGAAAGTCTCTGGTGTTGAAGGCACTCGAAGCTCAGGATTGGGTAGAATGTTTTGAAAATAACAATGGACCATACTACCCGAAGTTAGTCAAGGAATTTTATGAGTTTATGAAGTTCTAACAGTCTAAGTATGAGAACTGAATGTATTAAAAGGTAAATGGAGTAAGTGCGATCTTCTCCTATGGTGAATGGGATGAATTCTTAAGAATCCCACATGAAGGAATTTTTGTTTACTACTCTAGAGTCGTACCTCCCACCAGTGAGTATTTTTTCTATGAAGAGGGTTTAGATGAGTTGATAGGGAATGGAATCCCTAGAAAGGTGATTGCTAATGAAATGGAAGAAGAAAATAGGTTTATTTTTTATGTTTGTTCAGCATGTTTTGAGTCCCAAGAGAGGGGATTTTTCCACCTTGAGGTATAAAGACATATTTCTATTGTATCTGTTGAAGCATGGACAAAGGATAAATAATTATAGGTTGCTAATGATTTAGTTAGAGGATATGACAAAGACTAGTTCCGAGTAAAATTATTTTCTTCATGCCAGGTTGATATCCTTTATGTTGATAGTGAAAGGAGTTTCTGGAAATAAGGAAAAAACAGTAGTTGTAAGGGAAAACTTCTGCATTACTAAAATGACTTGAATGTTTATGAAGATAAGTTGGACCCTTGGAAAAGAAAATGGGTGAATGATGAGGCTAATATGTATGACGAATTCAATCCTGTTAATAATCCTACTAGGCCAAAGAATAAGAGAGATACATGTTTAAAGACTGATGAAGTGGATCCAGTATACCCAGATGAAGAAGAGGAGGCTGCTGTTATGCAAGTAAGAGAGTATTATCCTATAGATGAAAAGAGTGACCCTAACCTTCCCTTAAGCCCTCATACTAATGCTATATCCTTTGGTGAGCCTATCCCACCAAAGAGATTTCCCAGAAGATAGAGTTTCCTAAGGGATAGTGATGATGACGAAACCAGTGAAGAAGAATAAGAAGAGAGTGTCTTAAAAGACATTACTATTGGAGAAACCTCAAAGGAGGAGGTTGAATCTGACATTGATCTTGAGGAATTTGAGACAACTATAGATAAAAGTGAATAGGAATGTTTGAGTCTCAGTCCCTTGATAGGATATACATAAGTGGAAGAGAGTGAATATAAAGAGAATGTTGAATCTGTTGGAGCTAAAATTGCTATGGCTATAGTTGAAGATTCTATAGAAGAAGTAGCTGTGGACTCTCCTGTTGCTGTAGTTGACCAAGAAGGAATGGTAGAGGTAAATGTAATTGATCCGGAGAATTATCTAAGTGGGGGGGAGGAACCTGTTGCCATAGGTTCAGTTGTTGTTGCTCATGGAATAGAATATTGGTCAGAAGATCCTAGATTCGTGGTCTTGGGATTAGGCTATGAAGAATCTAATGATGAAAATCCAAACAAAATCCCTCCAATTCCTTCTATTTAAAAGACCACTATTGTGTATCCAGTAGTTCTTATACCTTGTGACTATGTGAATAATGATGATTTAGAATCATTAAAATCAGATTTGATGAGACATTTTGATGAGAGATCTGTTGGGATAGAGAGATCAATGTCTCACAATCAAGAACTTGTAACTTTTACATTATAAAGGCTAATTTCTACCTCTCAATCAAATTTGCTACATAAAGTGAAGGAATGTCAGAATAAATTCATAACCTTGGAAGAATATATTGAATTTGTGAAAAAATCAATCACGAGTTTAGACTCCTATACAGATTCAAGGTTTCAAGTGGACAAAGACCTTAAGTATGTTAAGAGTGTTGTTCAACAGATGGTCACTGTGTTTTTGGACTTTAAGAAATCTATGAAGGCACATGTGAGTGGTCAGGATGATGATGTGAAAAGATTGATCAGTGGTATGACCAATTATTTTAAGGAGATAGTGGATTTTACAATGTCACCTTTGTGTGCATCTTCTTCCTCTTCAGCATCTCCTCCTGTTGATCTAGAAGCTTTCAGATCGGGTGTTAGAGAAGAAGTGGAAAAGCTCTCTGGTGCAAGTACCTCAGACCCTCAGTCTATGACTCAAGTCATTTCCACTACTAGATACATTCATAAGCTTGTGGGAGATTACTTATAGGAGGATTCTCAAGATTGTAAGGACATCAAAGAGCAAGTTGATTTCTATTACAAAAGGGCGTAGACTAAGCATTAGATGGATGTTCACTTCAAGATGTTTTTGGGAAACTTGAGAATCCCACCTGTCACTTAGTATTTTAAGAATAAAGTTAGTAGGATTAGAGAATTGACTCCTACCTTGAAGAAATTCATGGATAATAAGGATGGTTTTATCTCAGCTATGGAAAGAAAAGGAAGCATTATTATGGACTTTAGGAATATTCTGTTTCCCTTCCTCCATGAGGACTACACTCCCATTATTATTCCTTTAGAATTACTTTCTTCCTCAGCTGCCTCAGGCTCTACCAATGCTGCCCCTTTGATGACTCCTGCACAAGACATCAGAAGCTTTCCCCCTATGATCCTTCAAAGATCTACTCATTATCGGTCTACTGATGCTTCTATAGTATCTCCTCCTACACAGTTTATTGCCATACCTCGTCTTATCCCTCCGTCTTCTGAACCATCCTCCTCAGCTTCTAAAGACAAAGATCCATTGGAAACTTCTATTGTGGATTGAATGTGGGATGTCTTAGCTAATAGGGATATTTTTAATATTTTTTTATATTTTATTATTGCTTCATTAATATAAAAATCCTCTTTTGTCTCTTTTTGTCTTATATTCTTTTTGTTAATCACAAAAGGAGAGAAGTTTTAAGTAGATTAGAGTCCTTGAATATATGCTATGATATATTTTCCACAATAAACATGGTTTAATTTTACGGATCCATAATATATGTACACTCACACCTCTGAAGAAATTAGAAAATGTTCTTAACCCTGATTCAATAATACTTAAATCTAAATTTTCACTGACATAATTTGTGATTATCAAAAAGGTGGAGATTGTTGGACTCACCTGTTTTGATAATCCCAAATATTGATTCTCTATTATGATAATCATGTTTCATTAATATTTATAGTTTCTATCAAGTGATAACTATGTATATTTAATCTCACTATTCTATCGATTAAGTTTAGAGTGAAAAATTTCTCTAAGAGGTTACCGATATAGGTTACCAATAGAGGTTATCGCTGGAAGGTTACCGATAGAGGTTACCGCTAGGAGGTTACTGATGTTGAACCTCACCGCCAAGTTATCAATATAAGGTAATCACCATGAGTCTATCACTCAAAATATATTCATGTAAAGCCTACCTCTAAAGTATACAGATGAAGCCTACCGATGAAGCCTACCAATGAAGCCTACCGATGAAGTCTACCGATGAAGCCTACCAATGAAGCCTACTGGAAAAGCCTACTGATGAAGCTACTAATGAAGCTAATGATGAATCTACTAATGTAGCTACCACTGAAGTCTACCATTGAGAAGGCTACCATTACCAGCCTACCTATACCCACTCTTTTACTCCATACTTTTTCAATTTCTTAAGTTTATTCTAACAGTCATATTTGGTAACTTTAATGCTTCTGAAATTAATTAATTCTTATTATAGACATATCAAGAGACCGTATCTGGAGATAGTATGAGATATGAGGAATACCGCACATGGTTTTCTTATTCCTATTTTCTAACCTCAAATATAAAATAGAATACTAAGGAAGAGAAGAAAACAGAGGACACTAGAGAGAGAGTTACTGCACACTAGATCTAAAGAACAAAAGAAAAACACCAACACTCTCACTATGAACCCAAGAGCCTCAAGAAGATCATTTCTGGAGAACAAATTCAAGGTTATTTTCCATGCTTTATCAAATATCTGTCAACTCAAGAAGTAGAACACTCAGTTCTTGAGAGCTAGAACCTAGAGTTGCGATACTCTTTTTGGAAGAAAACTTCCAAAAAAGGACTCAAAATAAAAATTATTCACTTCAAAGTGTCAAGATATGAACTCTAAACACATAGATCCTTCTAAACTCAATATTTATAACTTTTTATCTATTGTGTTCTTTCTATTACATTTATGATAATTGTCTGTTTTTCTATTACACACACTGTCTCCTGTGCTTGAACTGAAGGATACTAAAAATCCACACATCAAAATTATTTACAATTTGTTTCCCACATTTAAAAATGGAAGAGACCATGTGTGGTATGTATTGTTTGTTATTCCCACAAAGAACTGTGGCAGAGGGTGTGAGCCCTGGATAGTTTGTGAAAACTGTTGTAAACCCCGATACAGGCAGTGTATCAAGTTTATTGTTAATATAATCTGCTTGGTGGTAGGAGATCACCAAGTGAAGAGGATTAAGTCTTGAATTGAGACTGAACCTCTTGTTTAACTCCGATGTGTTCTATATTTTTGTAATAATTTGTTTTTCTATTTTCCCCTGCTTATAATTTCAAAAATAGAAAACTGTTTTACATTAACTCTGATAGTTAGTTTTGGTTAGTGTGTGTATGTGTTTAATTTATTAAACCTATTTCAAAATTTGAATAAGTGAGGTACACTAATTCAACTGAGGACTAATCACCCTTTGAAAAACTTGTTGGCCAACTAAACATCAATATCTCTTCTGCCTTAATTAACTAGGATGTTTACAAATTGGGGGATATTTAGCATAAAGTTTTAACAGAAATTTTAAGTAGGAAATCAATTAACACCCTCTTGAGTTTCCACTCTGACCAACATTATTTTATTGATTTTAGTTTTAAAATATATTTTTTAAATATAATTAGAAATTATTTAATTTTTAAAGTTTCCGGAAATGAATAAGTAACTATAAATATAAAAAATATTTAAACATTTTAAAAATATTTCAATAAATAAATAAATAATTTTATTAATTTTTTACATATTTTATAATTTGTTATATTTTTTATAATTATTTTATTCCTATATTTTTGTGTGTAATACATTTGTACGCTTATAAGGGCATAATCGAGTATTTGAGAAAAATATGACAATCCTAATTTTTGAATTCATTTTGATCTAATGGTGTGAATTTAATTTTTTACACATGGTGTAATATGACTTTTATTGGATATTCTAGTAAAATAAGGCACTATATATGATTCTTATCTTTTAGTGTAGCCTCAAATATGGTGGTTCATTGTACGTGTCTCAAATCATATTTTGTTTTTTTATTTTTTATGTTATTTCATTTGATATATTGGATTTAATGTTATTTTTAAATAAATAATTATTCTCCAATTATAATTTATATTTTAACAAAAAAACAGAATACATGAGTTGGATATGCTCTTGGACCACATGATTAAGCAATCATCAAGGCCAACCCGGATGCCTTTAAATTTCCGTCATTGATGGGGTGAACCGCCAAAGTCCATCACACACGGTGTTGTGAAAGACGACAAGCAGCGAATGCACAAACAATAAAAAAGACATCGTGTAGTGGGAAATAAATTTATTTCCCTTGAAACAAAATTGGATGCTCAATGACCAAAAATAAATGTTTAGAAAATAAATGTTGACACCAAAATTTTTACGTAGAAAACCCAAATAGGGAAAAACCTCGGGACCTAGTCCAGAAAGAGGGATCCACTAAAAAGAAGTATTTCATGGTAGAGACTCTCCAAAAATGAAAGGGATCTCAAAATTAATACTCAAATAAAATAGTGGATCAAAGGTAGAGACCAGATATGGTAGAATAAAAATTTTCGTTGGAAAAAGGTGATCACCAAAATGAATATACTCCCTTAGAGTTGGTGTGTCTGAAAAATCCTTGTTGTTTCCTCCTATTATAAGGAAAAATGTTTGAGTGAAGATGATCCACATAGAAAAAATAATACAAAAACATGTCCTTTTTAAAAACACTGTCTTTGACATGTGTGGGAGCTCCATTTGAGGAGGTGCCCCAACAAACTCCACCTTCGACTCAAGTGGGGATCATGACCAACCCTACAATTAGTCGACAAGTCTAAAATTTACCTCTGGGTAAATTCTTCATCAACATGTCTGACACATTTTCATCAATGTGGATCTTCTCAAGCTCTAACTATCTCAAATCAAGGACATTGTAGACCCAATGATACCAAACATCAATATGTTTTGACTTTCCACGAAAAGTGGAATTATTTTCCAAACAAATAGTAATCTGACTATCAAAAAATAAAACATACCTATCTTGATTAAAATTAATCTCTCGAATAAAATTTTTCATCCAAAAAATTATTTTCACTCTTCTATAGCTACAATAAAATCTAACTCTGTGGTAGATAAAGCAACACATCTCTACAATATAAACTTCCAAGATATAGAACCCCCTACAAAAGTGATAAAATAGCCTAATGTAGACTTCCTCAAACCGATATCTCCTACCATATCTAAATCTGTAAAGTACCAAAGCACATGTTCTCATTTTTCAAAACACAATCTCAGATTAGAAGTACCACATAGATAACAAAATAAATAATTCACTGCTCTCCAATGCTCTCTACCTAAATTAGATAGAAAATGACTGACCAAACCAACTGTATGAGCTATATCAGGTCTAGTACATACCATCACATACATCAAACAACCAATAATAAATGAATAAGGTATGTGTTGCATCTCCTCTCTCTCTTTATCAGTAGAAGGTGACTGATTGATACCGAGCTTAAAATGTAAATCAATAGGAGTACTAACCACTTTCTCTTTATCTATAGAAAATATCTAAAGAACCTTCTCAATATATCTCTCCCAAGATAACCACAAATTTCTAGTCTTCCTATCATGGGAGATCGACATGCCAATAAATTTTCATGCTATTACCAAGTATTTCATCACAAAAATATTTACAAAGATCCTTCTCCAATCTATCAATTATAGAATAATAATGGCCAACAACAAGCATATCATAAAAATAAATCAATAATGTAATAAAATAATCATCAGTAAATATATGAAAAAAAACACAATGATAAGAAGATGTCTTCCTGAAACCTTGATGAAAAATGATAGATTCAAGATTCTTACTCCACCACCTCAGAGCTTTCTTCAAACCATACAAACTCTTCTATAACCCACAAACATGATTTTATTTACCTATTTCAACAAAACCCTATGGATGCTCTATATAAGTATCCTCCTCTAAATCTACATAGAGTAAAGTTGTCTTCACATCCATCTAATCAATCTACAGAACCAAACTAGCAGCCAAACCAAGAATAACCCGAATGGATGACATTTTGACTATAAGTGAAAAAATATCATCAAAATCAATACCTTTATTCTGAAAAAAGCCTTTAACAACTAACCTTTCCATGTATTGTGAAACAAAACTTTATTATTCATTTTTAATCTGATAAATCCACCATTTTTTCAAATATATCTTACCTTTAGGTAACTTTACAAAATCAAGAGTATGATTTTCAAAAAATGATGTCATCTTATCATCTATTCCTACAACCCAAATGTTCTTCTATTCACTTTCCATTGACTCATAGAAAGATTTATGTTCTCTCCCTTCAGTGATAAATACATACTCATCAGATGAATACCAAGTAGAAATGGTATGATGCTGAGATGACCACCAGAGTGGAGTAATGAGTTCATTAATAACCCCTGAAACTGGATAATCAAAAACAAAAGGTTCATTGAAAACATAAAATCCAACCTATTCACCCTGAACATCATTATGCACATCAAAATTATCATTAGAATCAACAATATGAGATAAATGTGAATAAGAACTTGGCTCAAGACTGAAAAATTCATCAAAAGTTAGAGAAGTATATTTTTCTCCCTTATCAATATCTACAATAGTTTGATTTTTCTCTCTTACCCATAGGTAACTTTACCAGGTAAAAAGTATGGTTTTTTTGAAATGATTTCATCTTATCATATATTTCAGCAACCCATATGTCCTTATTTTCACTTTATATTAATTCATCAAATGATTATGGTTCTCCCCTTTAGTGATAAGCACATACTCATCAAGTGAATACCGAGTATAAATTGTATGATGCTGAGATGACCACCAGAGTGGAACAACGGGTTCATTAATAACCCATAGAACTGGATCATCAGAAACAAAAGGTTCATTTAAAACATCAACTCCAACCTTTTCACCCTGAAAATCATTTTGCACATCAACAAGATCATTAGAATCAACAATATTAGGTAAATGTGAATCAGAACCTATCTCCAGACTAACAAAGTCATCAAAAGTTAGAGAAGTAGATTTTTCTTCCTTATCAATATATCTGATCCTCCTTAAACACTGAATTATGACTTCTAACAAGTTTCTTTAAAGATAGATCATATAACATGTACCCAAACTCATCGTGTCCACAGCTAATAAAAATCCCATGGTGTGACTTACAATCCAGCTTGGATCTCTCATCTCTAGGCACATGAACAAAATATTTGCAACCAAAAACACATAAGGGATCATACCTTATCTATTTTCCATACCAAAACTTTTCAGGAGTGTTTTTATGCAAAGTAACCATAGGTGATAAATTGATAATATAAGTAGCAGTATGTAAAGACTCACCCCAAAATTTACAAGAAACTTTTCATCCAAAAGAAAACAACGAACTATTTCTAACAAAGTCCTATTCATCTTCTCATCTATACAATTCAGATAAGGTGTCTTGGGAAGCATCTTCAAATGCCTAATACCTTCCTTCTTGCAATACTGATGAAATAGACCACAATACTCACCCCCATTTTCAATGTGAATACATTTCAATTTCTTAACAGATTCCCTCTCTACAAAAACATGAAATTTCTTAAAAACACAGAGCACATGACTTTTTATGACACCCAGAAAAACTAAAGAAAGAACCTTGTATTCTATAGTGTGTATGACACGTGACAACAAGTACACATGGTAATATAATATCTGGAAACTTTATAATATATTTACTACTTAAAATAGATTCTATATATTTTAATGCATGTGACACTGAGTTAGCATACTTTACACACAAGAATAACATTCCTCGATATCTTGTGTTACACTCAATACCAACCTTCTTCAATATCTTTCATTACATGTAAGACCGAGTTTCACCAAATAATAATGTATTATTAAAATATTATTATTTAATATAATATGATATAACTTAGTCATTATGTTGGAGGTTATGAATAATATTAACTAAATTATGAAAATATATGGTTTATAATAATATAATATTAATTAATA
Source organism: Viscum album (assembly GCA_963277665.1). NCBI lineage: Eukaryota > Viridiplantae > Streptophyta > Magnoliopsida > Santalales > Viscaceae > Viscum > Viscum album. The sequence continues at coordinate 1,103,977,885 of OY728157.1, forward strand.
GGTTAAAAATTAATGTAGAAACCAATTTAATATAAACAGAATGTTTTTTAGAAAACCATTTTTTGATCATGAAGATATTTTATCCTAATAAATTAATGTAATTAAAATTAGATAATTATTCAAATGAAAAATATATGTTATATATTCAACCAAATATTTTTTATATTCATCTATTAGGTTTGATATGTATATGATTAGGTTTTATATGCATAGGATAAGAACAAACCCTATTTTACACATAAAAAACTGTATTTTTATAAACGTAATTTTACCTCCTTTTAATGAAGAACCTATTTTAAATATAATTTTTGACACTTTAATTGATCTAATATGTCAAAATAAACTTAATATTTAGAATAGAAACATAAAAACTATCTTAGGATGATGTTTTGGTAATTTTTTGTAAAGATTCAATTTTTAATGAATAACTAAAAATACTGAATTTTAGTTTAAAACCCTCTTTTCATATAATTTAATTATAAGGTTAAATTATGTTTTATATTGGTTTTAAAGTTTAATTCGATAATATTTTTATCAATTAATCCAATTTAGGTCATTGGAATACATTTAAAATTGAAATTGACTATAAAAACATAGCCAACTTTTAGAGGGTTTTACTTTAAAAACCCACATTGTTGTCCCGCCTACGAGATGAATTTGAATTTAATTTATGCCACTTATGTGATTGGAATTTGGAAAAATGGATTCCATATTTGTAATCAGTATAATTTATAATTTATAATAAGTTCAACTTTGTTTTTGACCAAAAATATTAGTGAAGGTAATTAAAATTAATTACGACGATTAAGGTTAAATTAAGCTTAATAAGAGACTAAAACATAAATTTAAGGACTAAATAGACCTATAAACTTGTCCAAAATCTATTTAATGACCATATTTAAATCCTATAATCAATTTTATTTACCTTTTTCCATTATTTAATCCACTTTTAATATGAAAAACGTGGGTGGAATTCTCTCTTCAAATATTTACAAGAGTGCCACTCCTCCTCCACTATAAAAGGCCACAACCTCTCCCAATTACCCACACATCTCAAACCAATTAAGTTAGGCCAGAATATACCAAAATAGCTTCCCAAAAATCCACCCCTCAACCTTGAATCCTCCCTTATGGAAGAAATCCTTCCAAGGAATCCCTTTGGTATAAACCAAAAGAAATTACCTGATTAAGAGGTAACAACTTCTCTCATGATTTTTAATTTCATTTCCATTACCCACTCCCTATACCCTTATTATTATATTATCACATAAAAACACCAGTATCTTCAATATACTATGTTTTTTTTTATAAATCTTAAACCTACACTTACACACACCTCCATCTAATGGGTAACGAACATACTATTTCTATGAATGGTGAACTATTACCACACGAAACGATGATTGTTCAATTTTCCCCAACCACATCTCATGGTAGAAATTATGATGGGAAATATTTTTATATATTTTATATGTAATATTTAATATTTCTTTATTCTTATTTAATTTTATAATACATACATTGTATAATTTCCATTTTATGATAACATTGTTTGAGGAAGTGTGGACTACTACCCCCTCAAAGTGATGTGATTCGTTCACATGATACATGGAATTTATAAATGAATGGTTATAATAAAAAATAAGTGACATAAAAAACATAAATAAGATATTAATTTCATAATTATATTTTTTTAAATATAATATATATATATATATATATATATATATATATATATTCATATCATCTCCTTTATTATTCTTTCACACACTTTAAAAGAGATAACGTAGTTTGTGGATGTGTGGACTACCACCTACTCAACATTACGTGATTCATTTTACATAACATAATTATATATATAATAATATATGATTAAATAACATGGAATTTATTATATAATTATCATCATGGAAATATTTGAGTTACTTAACTTCTTTCCACAACGATCATTTAAAAATGGGAATGTTACTCATGCGTACGTACGGCCAAACGTCTCCATGATTGTAATGTTGGATCATTTTAATAACCATATTTAATGATTGATTTTAAAATTATAATTAATTTAAATATATTATAATTATTTTAGGGTTATTATTTTGGATATGTTATATAATGAACCCTTTTACCATAGTTGACCAACAATAGTTGTTTTGACACATAAACTGAATTTGGTCAAAAACACCTGAAGTAAAGTTAATTATTTAAGTAGTGTACACAACATGGTAATAAGTGAAATAAAAGTAATGATAAACATGAAAATTTTTCTTACGAAAGTATAAAATTAATATAAAATTATTATACAATATGTTAAAGGATGTTCACCCGAAAAGAAACATAATGTAAGGGGATTCCATCTCACTTTTAATTTCCGTGAGATACATGTTATGTTCGCCACTATTTCCTTTTATGTGGTGTATATACTACCATGATTTTATTCTATTTATATTATACTTAAATTTAAGGGTATTCACATATCCAATTTATTATCCTTCTTTTATGGGGTTTAAGATTCAAAAGTTACCAATCGGTAAAATGTTTTGTCTAAATTTACCTTCTTTGAACTCATGTTTTATTATGCACCTAAACTCTTTTTTAAAGTTTCATATATTTCCATTTTACATGATATATCATTAATCTCAATATTTTCATGATATTATATGCTTCATTTAATTTCCCTTTCTTATATGGAGAGTATGATCCTAGTTACCGAGTTAAAAGAGTTTATTGAGACAATCTCATCGTTTTTTCAAGATTGTTTATGTTTATGCTTAATTTGATAAAATATTATAATACATATCTCAAGAACACTCTTGAGTTTCCTTCTCTTATATTATTTCATGATATAATCATTTATTGGTACCATTTTCTACGCTTTAGTACATAAGATAGTTAAGAAAGTATTTCTAAGAAATCCCGACTTTACCCTCTCTTCGGTCAGAAATATATTCAAAACCATGTTTCTGATAAAGATTTTATAAAAATATTATTCCATTCCCCTATAATATTTAAAATATATTTTTACCCTTTTTGTCTTTTACCAATCTCTTTGAATAATTCTTCTTGTTGCTTTCTAAATGAGGCATTTTCTACCCTTTTACCATACAAAAGGAATATTCTTTTTACCTCATACAACAAGTATGGATTCATCCGCCATAATTTCTTTGAAGCCACCTTATCATGTTTAAAAGGTTTATTTTTAAAATTTTCTAATGGGATACTCAATGAGAAATACTTTCAGAATTTTTTTTAAAATAAAAAGATATTTTCTTCAAGAATATTTTTAGAAGTTATTATTTTATTTCATAAATGACAATAACCCTCTATTTTAACCCACTTGGGATTTTTTGTGTTGATACCATCCTTATTATTCCTCTAGATGGTTTATTATTTATTTTTCCAAGGATAGAATTCATATTCACTTCCTTAATTTATTTGTTAGTCACCTTGAAGTATTCAATTCCATATGATCATTGAGCACTGAATTTATCATAATTATCCATATCCTTTATTATGAATATTACTATTTCCTAAACTATATACCATTTTACATTTAGTGTTTACTTTGATAGTTATTTGATTAAATGGTAATTATTGATAAATCTGTATCTCTCATTAAGAATAGTTATTTGATAAGTCATATTATTATTCAATACGAAAAATTCTTTGGATAGGTAGACACAGTTTGGGGACTGGTTAATGAATTCCCCTTGATGCATCAATAGTCTCATGTGACGAAATAGTTGGATAGCCACATTATATGGGTTTTTACCCAATAGCTAAACTATCTTTTGAAAGGTCTTTATAGTAATGGTTCCATGTACCTAGGAAACTTGGTGTCTAATAATTAAGCATTACTTTCATATTAGTTTCAATTATTATTCATCCATGATATTTTGCGTTGACATATCTATTAATAAATTTCATTTCATTTCATTAATTAATGGCATGTGTTTTAGTTTCATACCTTAAAATATTTATTTTTCCTTATCTAGTTATTTGAATGGAATGTATTTCTAGTTATTTACCTTTCCATATTGACTATTCTAATTGATTCATTATTTATTTTGCTATATTTTTTTCACTACTAGAAATTAAGGCTATAGCTATAGTTTGGAGCCGCGACTATAAGCCCAAAAACCATAGCTATAGGTTATATCCACGGTTCATTGAATTGTAGCTATAGGTCTTTATACATAGTTTAAAACTGTGTCTATAGACCTTCCCATTTCATAAAAAAACCCATCCCCCCCTGAAAAACACCTCCACCTCCTGGACAGACCCCCTTACCCCCTCCCCCCTGCACACCCCTTCCCCACTGCAAACCCCATCCCCCCTGTAGAACCCCTTGCACCCTGGACACACCCCATCCCTTGAAAGACCCCTTCCCCTCCCCCCTGCACACCACTCCCCCCTGCAGACCCCTTCCCCCCTATAGACCCCCCTTGCACCCTGGACAAACCCCCTTGCCCTCATGCACACCCCCTCCACCCCTTCAGACCCCCCTACACCTAGGGTAGACCCCCTTGCCCCCTGGAAAGACCCCCCACCCCTGAAGACCCCCTTGCACCCATGAATAGACCCCCTTGCACCCCTGAATAGACCCCCCCCCCCCCCCCCCGCACCCTAGACAGACCCCCCTACACCCCTATATAGATCCCCTTGCAACCTGGACATACCCCCATTGCACACCTACAGACCCCCTTGCACCCCTAGACATACCCCCTTTGCACCCCTGTACAGACCCCCCCCCTTTCACCCCTGAACATACCCCCTTTTACCCTGTAAAACCCCCCCTTTTACATTGGATAGACCCGCTTGCACCCCTGGACAGACCCCCCTTGCACCCCGGACAGACCCCCCTTGCACCCCTCTAGACCCCCTTGCACTATTGTAAATAGGAGGGGAATATTTGGAGAAACATAATCATGAAGAAATAGAGGAGTTAGAGATGGATTGAAATGGTTATTCAACCTTATATAAGATTAAAGAAACCTATAGATATTAACTAAACTCCCTACCCCACTACCCCACCCCCTTGCACCCCCTGCCCCACTGCCCCACCCCCTTGCACCCCCTGCCCCACTGCCCCACTGCCCCACCCCCTAACACCCCCCTTGCACCCCTGCCCCACCTACACCCCACCTGCACCCTCCCCCAGTCATGCATTACCCCCCATAGAGTTTACATAAATTTAGAAACCTATAGAGATTAACTACACCCCTACCCCCACTTCCCCACCCCTTGCACCCCTACCCCACCCCTCCCCCCCTTTCACACCGCAAACCCCATTCCCCTGCCCTGAAGACCCCCTTACAGACCCCCCACTACCCCTCCCTCCTGCTCCCTCCCCCCTAATAGTTTTTCCTCCCCCTACTGCCCCCTTGCACCCCCTGCCCCCCTAAAACACCCCATTACACTCCCTGTCCTGTAGACCCCCCTGCAGACCACCACCCTCTCCCCCTTGCATCCCACCTGCACCCTCCCCCCTACCATGTAGACCCCCCAGTAGACCACCCACATCCCCTTTCCCTACAGACCTCCCCACTCCATCCCTGCCCTCTTCCCCCACCACCCACCCCTCCCCCACCCCTTTCCCCCCTCTACCCACTCCCCTCCCCCTCCCCCCTCCTCTGAAGACCTCCCCCTCTCCCTTACCCCCCTGCCCCTACCCCCTCCACCAACCCCCATCCCCAACCCCCTGTCCTACATACCTCCCCCTGCCCCTGCCCCTCCACCCCACCCCTTACCCTTCAGACCTCCCCCCTTCCCCCAGGACTCCCCCCCTTCCCCATCCACCCACCCCTATCTCCCCCTCCCCCTACCCTACAGACCTCCGCCCTGCCCCCTCCCCCTTCCCTCCTCTACCCTACCCCCTGTCCCCCCTCCCCCCTCCCTAGAAGACCCCCCTGCAGACCCACCTTGTAGACCAACCCCTTGTCAGTTTTCCCTCCCCTTTGTATCCCTCTACCAATTCCCCTCCTACAAACCCCCTACATCCTCCCCCCTCCCCTACAGACCCCCCTTCACCCTCCCTATTTCACCCCACTTTCATGGATTTTCTAAATGAAATCCAAGAGAAAGAAAAATCCTTGAAATGGATATAAGTATGGATCCATACATATAAATAAATAGTTTTTGTTATGAATAATGAATTGGAGTACAAAGAAAATAAGATTAAATATTTTGACCATATATTATAGGAAAAGAACAAAATTTTTGATGATGAAGTTGATAAAATCAAGAATCCCCCCCTCCTAGACACCCGCTACCTCCCCTCCTAGACACCCCCCTCCCTCCTGAACTGCCCCCCTCCTAGACACCCCCTGGATAGCCCCCCCACCAAGACAACCCCCCTTCTAGACACACCCCCTCCCTCCTGGACACACCCCCCTTTTGGACACCCCCTCCCTTCGGGACAACACCCTCCCCTCCTTGAGTGATGTGGTATAGCCTCAAGTGATGATATGCGACCAGATCCTAGACAAAAGGTTCTACCCTAAAACATTGGGTATAGTTCAGGTATTCAAAAAAATAATAACATTTTTTTATTAATTATATGGTGTATAACATGGGGATAAGATACTATAATGGAACTAATGTAGGTATGGTTAGACATAATTTTTTTCTAGGTATCAAATTGACATTCAACTAGTGCATGAAACATGTTGAATGTTGTGATTGTTGGGTTAAAGAATTACGATATAGTGATAATTTTTATTTATATTAATTTTTTTCACACATAGGACCAGGAGTGTTGAGGCATCATGATGGGGACATGAATCATTCCACAAGGTCTAGTTCAGAGGAGACTTCAAGCAGTGACTCTACTAATGAGTGATGAGTGGAGGATTTTATTAATTGGAAGAGACTGGGATGGGTTTGGAAGGCCTTGTGGACACATTGATGAGAAATATGAGACATGTTGTGAAAAGGGGTAGGTCTAAAGTGACTAGTACCGTGGGATCATTTCGAGATATGTGTGATAGGTTGCAGACCTATGTTATTAATTTGAACTCCCCAGAGCCTGTGGGGATGATTTGGTGTACTGGTGACCTACCTAGAGTTTGCGAGGATGGGTTGGTGTGTTGGTGACCTCCCTAGAGTCTGTATGGATGGTCCAATCTCCCCTGAGTTAGAAGGATGGTTCAGTGAGATTGGTGGAACTTTCATTATATAGGACAGGGTAAAGGACTGCCCAAGGGGCTGGGTCTTGGTATAATGTGAGACGATACTAATGGACTTTGTCATGGGAGATAAGGCAGTGGGCCGAGATTTGTATGCATGACCATTACCGATTCCTTCAGGTAATGGGACAAGGTTTGGATTCCACCCTACCCTAAGTCTTTTGGAATGATATGGGCATAAGTGAGATGGAACAAGATGAGGCAACGAGGTGCAATTTTGGAATGGCACTAAATTGGGAATGATCAGGTGTTGTGGTATCCTGGATAACAAGGTCCTCTTAATTTAAACACTCAAGGAAAGAATTTCTTCCATGAAAATCCATTCCATCCAAATCATGCTATTTAATTTATCAAAATAAGGAAATTGTATTTAAAGTGAAAAAACACTTATAATGTGCAATGATCAATAGATAAATTACCTACTTGGGTAATCCCCTATACAAAGAAATTAAAACACTTAGGAGGTGTTTGGTTATAATAGTACATTTACCACTTTCCCTTAAGACATTTCAAAAGTGGAGTGAAAGTCACCATGAATAAGTTACTCTATTTTTTTCATGCCATCCAATTAAACTTTAAAAATAAGGCATAACCATTATGTAATTCACTACATGATCCATTACCTCTCAAGTGCCAAGTTAAACATGTTTGGTTCCATTTAACTCATTAAACTCATTAAAACATGGAAATTACATTTATGAGATCAAAGGGGGGTCACTTAGTGGTGACTTGGTCATTACAACACTTGCTTAATTGGGAAATTCCATCTTAAAAGTCTAACAACACTTAAATGGTGTTTTGGTTCAAACAACCATTTTAATAAAAAGAGGGAAACCCCCTTCAGGGATATAAAAAGGGTCAAGTATTATGTGTGCTTTACGACTAACAATGACATCAATTATAAGAAAAACATCAATGCAATAATTTCAAGAAAAATATATAAACATAAACTAGCACTATGAGTTTTCACAGATAGCGCACCTCTGTTGGAGGGGTTTTATTACAGAACCATGACTTGTTTATTAAACAAAACAATTATCTTAACTAACACTTGATCAGGAATTGAAATTTAATATAAAAAAGAAGAATTAAGAAGGAAAATCAATGAAATTTAAAACATTCTTGAATTAAAGAGGATAGGAGAGGGACCCTGCCTCAAAGGAGTTAATCCACACGCAGTGCTTGACACTTTTATCAGTGAAAACTCTAAGATTCTCCATCCATCCTCCAGGAATATTCACCTTTGCATATACATAGGGACTCCCTAACCCCTATATACAGGTCTGCAAGGCCTTGAACACTCTCAAGAGGATCCATATATATATGCTCACATGCATAAGCCCGTTATCACCCACACACATATGCATTTTCCATATATATACATAATCACACCTAGCCCCTTATATGTAATCGTGTTTCCATGGGAGGATATAAATATAATAGGAGAACTTATTATATACATGCTTACATATGCATAGGTGGTGAGTCACTTTTGACTCTGGTGACTCAAAATCGCCTCAAGGATGATCAACACACTATAATAAAATTACCAAGGGCTCTAAAATTACAAAAACCCCAATTATAAACTAAGAGTCATAGAAGAATGAAGGAAAAAATCACCTTAAACCAATGGTGGTGAACCAAATCGACCCAAACCGCTTCGCCTTCGGCGATGATTTCCGCAACACACAGGAACGGGTCTTTGGAGACTTCAATAAAATGCCAGTGATCTGATGAATCATCATTAATTGAACTTAAAAATTTAAGTGGGAGGAACCTGATTAGTGAGAAAGGCAATAATAGAACAAGTGATGCTGATTTTTTTTAAGTAAATGAATGAAATATAAAGTCCAAGTGCATACCATAGGGGTTTAATCCAGTATAGATAACTGAACTCATGAATTTTACAACTCCATTGTTGTAACATGATGTTCTAATACTAAAATACACCTAGTAAGAATTAAAAGATACCATTAAACTAATTATTATGGTTAGATATATGAAAAATATATAAGCAAAATATCAATCAAAAATTGGGTGCATCATACATGAATCAAGATGCAGTACTATAAGGATTATGTGGTTGGATAAACTGTTATAATGCTCCTATAATCTATCTACCACCACAACCAGAGAAAATAATTTTTCTATTATAAAATTAATGAACTCTTAGGGAGTCAATGATACTCATATAAAAGAATAAAATATTGATATTTTCCACCTACAATCCATCAGTGTGATTACATCAAAGATAAAAATAAGCCTCAAAGATATAGAATTTCACTCTACATGAACCATACAATTAATATAACCCCACCAACACCCCATCACTTTGAATCAATATCACTCTAGGACATGATTAGCATCAAGTGACAAAAATAATATTAAATATGAATGTCTACCCCCACCCTGCACCAGCCACCACCTGCCCCCACCCACCCCCACCCCCACCAACCACACCCCCACCAGCCCTGCATCAGCCCCCTCCCCCTACACCATCCCCCAACCCCCTACCACCAGTCCCCCCACCACACCCCCAACCACCAAACCCCCCCCCCCCCACCACACCCCCATGCACCAACTCCCCCCTACACCAGCACCGCTATCCCCCTACACCATCACCCCCTCCCCCTTGCATCAGCCCCCCATTGCACCCCCCCGCACCAACTTCTTTCCAAAACAATAACATATCCCTTTTTAAAACAAGCAAGGATCTTCTGGACTACATACCATAATTTATTACCTAATCGATAAATAAAAAATTTCTTTCAAAATCTCATTCAAATAATGAAAAGAGGAATTTCAAATTCATAGGAAACCCAACTATTTATTCCTTTTTTTCTCAAAATAATTTCTCAATATCCTTTTCAAAAAAAAATCTTTAAATAAAACACACTTCCCAAACCATTTATAAATCAGTTTAAAATAAAAATAATACCACAAACTAAATAAAGGAATAAAAACAATAGGAACCAAGATATCAATGGAGAAAAATAAAATAACCCACAACCTAGTCATGGTGTCATGTAACTAAATAAAATCCAAGGGATAAAAACAAGTTATAAGTATCAGGTTCCACTAAATCATCCTTAATAGGGATCTAAGGGCCCTGGTAAACTCACTAGGATCTAACATGAATGATATTGGACCTAATTTGTAGGGTCACTATCTTTATGGTGACCCTAGGTGAAACTAAAACACCCCACATGACCAATCCTCATGAGGTTCCTTCCGAGTACAATATAAACCCCTAGGATAATATAACTTTCCTATGAAAATAGCTATCCTATGCCCACTAATTTACTACAACACACATCCAAACCTTCTATTTAGTTACCTAGAGTTTTTAAAGAATAAAATTTTAAAACTTCCAAGCTATCCATGGAATACAATATAAAGATATCCTTAAAATCAAGAAGGTGTGAGTCAATCTTTGCAGGTGCCTTCTATCTCAAACCTAAAATATATATCTATGTGGATGTTAAACAACTGGATAATGGTTTATCAACCTAAAATTTCTCTAATAACTACAAAAAAAAAATCAAAAAACATAATCAAATCCATGAACAACTATGAAAATATAATTTTCCATTAATATACATATATACCTATAAGGTTACGAGATAAATGGAGATTACAAGTAGTTCAAAAGAAGAATAAGGGGATGGTTATACAGAATATATTCTAATAGATTATTTTATTTCTTACTATGACCATAATCCCATATATTAAAAAGAAGTAAAACTATTGGAAAATAAGAAAATAAGTGTAAATGTGAAGTAGAATGATCTCATAGAAGAGAAAAAAATGTCAACGATGAAATGAGTATAATAAGACAGGATACAAGAATATCTTAATACAAAATCAGTTGCTAAATAAAAGGAACTTCATAAGGCACAATCTTGGTATCTTAAATATGGAAACACCTTAAAGAATATGATATAAGTCTATGAAAATGTAGTGGATATTCAAGATGAACCATCCAAGGATGATGAGAAAATCAGACCCATGAAAAAGATACAACATTTTTCTAAATTCTCATGTGATAATAAATCTGTTTCCTTTCATTATAAATATTATGAAACATAATTTGAATATTTTTAGTATGATGAATGGTGTAAAATGTTTCCTCCTATTGATGACCTAAGAATGGAAAAACCCAAGGAAATGGGAAAATAAAGGTCGGAAGATGCCTAGAAAATGAGAATAATTTTATAAACAAAATCATCAATATAAAATAAGATCAAGTATCAAGGGATGTTAATATTGTTTTAGAGGTTTTGGGTATAAATATTTTGAGTACTGGTAGAACATGTCATTTCATTGGATCTGGGATTAAAAAAAGGGGAGTAGACCTCAGTAGAATAGAAGTAGTTATATTAAAAGTAAGAATAATCTTATTAAGAAAAATTTACAACATGAAAAAACTACTATAATGGTATCACATATTTATTCCCATTCATTTTATGTATACTTTTCTATAGGGAATTAAAGAAAAAAATAGGGGAGATGTATGAATTTTGTATTATTTGGGTATAACCAGAATGAAGTATCCTTCCTAGAATACCATTGAAGTTAGATTTTCTATGATAAAGAAAGTGAGACCATAACTCAAGGGGTGAAAAGAATAAATTAATGTTTTCAATAATGACAAACTGTACGAAATCTCAAAATCTAGACAACCTAATTCTAATTGGTCATTGAGGTTATGTTTAACAACCTCAATATTAATTTTTATATTAGCATCACATGATCAATGATTTATGTACTTCATTGATCACTTTTTTTATGAACCCTTGTTTCTATAAAGGTTTTTTCCTTATAGACTTATAGTTGAATATATCAGGTTTGTTTTCTAAGAATATCATGTGATTCTATCCTTATCTCACAATTGGATAAGTTTGACAATTCAAATATATGTAGGAGAATAAGATTTGATGATGGGAGTTCTCGGCATCCAGGACCACTATGAGCAAGTTCTAAAAATCCATTCCCGCTGAACCTATAGCCATTTTGTAACTCTAAACCAGGGGGTATACTAATTCAAATCACCTATTATCTCCCTAGGACATGTCTAACACAACTAACAGGCCAATAAAAGAAAACATCGTATCAATCTCAGGACCAAATCTAGATCTAGTAATATCCCAAAGTTATCATCCTATTTCTAGTACGTGAGCAAGGAACTTCCTCAACCATCTTTGGTATAAGTTATAAAACATTATTCAATCAAATTCATGAAAAAAACATTACAAAATAGCCACAATAGGCTCACATTTCAAAACTCTAGGTTATAAGGTAACACCCAAAGACACCAATGATTAAATCAGTATTGACCCTCTTAGTGTTAATAAAACATGGGGCACCCATAGTACCCTAGATTATGTTTATCAAATCACGATCCAATCTAAATAGAGAAACCTCATCTAGAGACTCTAAAAACTAACCCATCCATGATAATTACCTCACACACAAGGGAATCATCAAGAAACACCACACCCATAAGAAATTCCTCAAGGTTTCTTCAGACCCATCTCAAATCTAATCTCAGTGACACCCAGCCTTAACCAACACCCTATGGTGTCGGCCCAACCTAAAGGTTCCAATTGAATTAAACCTCCAGCAAGAATTTTCAAAACTTAAACAACTAAAACCCCAAGAAATTTGTCCACAAATCTAAGAAACATCCGAAATAATACTTTTTCCTACCTTCTAAGAGATGTAAAAAAACCTACAGCTATACCCCTTGGACTACCCAAGGAAAGTTCCTATGAACATCAAAAGAATATTATTAGCATCACCTATGGAAAGTTGTCCAAAAAATGTACAACCCCTACTTGGGTTTCACACCACACCCCCATTTGACGAACTCTCAAACCAAAACCTTCATTGAAAACCTCTCTTTACACTACTCACTTTGAGGGTTCTAGATCTATTAACTTGAGGGGGACCTACCATATAACCTAGACTAAAAAATCATCTCACAAAAGGCCTATAACTACTTGAGGGTTCTAACACCACACCCCACATAGAAATCACCAGGGATAGACCACTCACAAGTCCAAACTCAAATCCCAAAGAAATAAGTATATCAATGTTTCTCCCCTTTCCTATGATTATGCATCACCTAAGAGAATGTTAGGTATTATCTTGAATCAAAAACCAAGAGAGAGGGTTTATGAACAAAAACCATATGTGAGACACCCAAGACCCTCACTTATCAAAGATGAACCACAAAGGTTCTCAAGAGGCTCCCATAAAACCAATATTCATTTAATAACTAAAGAAATTAATAAAAAACTATCGATTAGGGAAATATAACAAATATATAACACCCAACCTACCTTATGATTAAATATCTAAAGATAAAAACCTGAACCTATGATCAAAAAACGTCCCAAGAACCTATCTCATACCATGAAATAGAAAAAAGTAATTATAAAAAATTTATAATTAATTATTTAAAAACAACCAAATAGGAATAAATGCCTCAAAGATTATTGAGGAGCTTCCACATTATGAAACCCCAACCAACTGCCTAAAAGAGGCCTAAAATATACCCATTAAATTAATCTAGAAAAAATACCTAATAAGAAACACTTGATTACCAGAAAATTTCAATCAATTTAACTAAAAATTCAAAACAAATCCATTTGGCCTCATACCATCTCCAAAATGATGAGTGATGGCACGCGTTTTGCATCACGAGACATCTAATCTCTAAGCCACAGTAAAGAACCAAGATTCCTGGTCAATTCCACCATGTTATGGTGGAATAATCACTGAAAACATTAATGGGAACCATTAAAATTAGAGATCATAAAATAAGAGTAATAATGAAGGTAATAGATAAAGATTCCTACCTCAAATCTCCACGTAGGAGGTGCGCCAAAGGAGGAGGTGGGGAGTCTTCCTCGGAGCAGAGTAGACAGAGAGGTGAGGTGACCGAAAGGAGGTGGGTAGGTCATGTCAGTGGGGAGGTGGGCTGATAGTGTCGAATCCACGTTGGAAGGGAGGCGTCAGAGCCGCGTTAGAGCCACGTCAGAGTCGACAATGAGGTTTTTTGGCTACGTTGGTGATAAATGGGGATGAGGAATCATAAGGAGGGGAGGAATAACGATGGGAGGAGGGGAGGTGGGGAGGAGGAATGGAAAGGGAGGAGTAGGAGAGGATGAATCTTGAGGGGAGGAGGAACAACGAGATAGGAGGAATTGCGATGCGGGAGGGAGAAGGTTTGTGGGAGGGAGAGGGTTTTGGGTGGGGGAGGAAAGTCCTGATCGAAATAATATTCAGAGGATCTATTACCACACCCAACTATTTGGCTGTGTCTATATCTTACCTATATCCACATATCATTTAAACTGTGTCTATATATCCGTGTCTATAGATCATTTTTCTAGTAGTGTACCCTTACTAAGAATTTGAGCTCACCATTATTATGTTTCTTTCCCTAGGAATCCAAGAAACATACTATGAAAGATATGCATGAATATAATAGATGTATTAGAGTTATCCTCTAAGTTATTTATTTATTTAGAAGAAAAAAATGTTGTAATTAGTGTATCTATTTGTAATAAAAATTATAATTTATGTAATTGGTTTCCCAAGACTACTAAATTGATTAGTCCTTCAAGGATGATTCCTTGTAATAATTATTATAAAATTGATAGTAGACACTGAATCTAGGTTATCTGGTGCTAGGTCACTATAGTTGGAATTAGAGGAAGTTTAGTAGCAACCTTGGCAACTATATTTAGGAACAAGAAGGTTAGAGAACATAACCCTAAGATATAATTTTAGGTTAAGTATAGATGAAAACCCTATAATTTTGGTGATGTATAGATCATGTGGGTCTTCCTAGAAATACACCCCTGTATGGATATTAAAAGTGTAAATGGTTCTGGTACAAATGTACCTAGGATTAACAAATATGACTAGGTGTTCTGGGCTTGACTCGGGATAACCTGGTACATTACAACATTCCTTATGGTGCACCTAGTTTGACACTCCTAAGGGATATGATTTGGATAATCCACGTTTTATTTACAAACCATTATGAAATATTTGAAAGGATTTTGATAATGAATAATCTAGGTTATGCCTAAGGTGTTTTAGATTTAAGAATAAGGTTTCATGATTTAGATATCTTATAGATAATTATACACTTTTCTCCCTATGACTATTATTTCTCACACTATTCTTTCTGGTTTTAGTTAATGGATAAAACCCGAAGGATTCAAGTTAAGATTGAACATGAAGGAAAAGGTGGTGAAAATGAGAAACCAAATGATGTGTTGATAGGAGTGAAGGATAACATGTTTATTCCAAATCTGTTTTCCTGAAATATTATTAATAATATATACCTTTAATAACTCCTGAGTGCACCAAATAAGAGAAGGATTAAGGATGATAATATCTTGAGTTGTGGAGACCATGTAGAAAAGAAGGCTCGACTTTCAACATGTGATAAGTGTGGAAGGAAACACTTAGGAAAGTGTCTAAATGGAACATTTAAATGATTTATGTGTGGGAAAGAAGGTCATAAAGCGAAGGACTACCAAGGAAAAAGAAAGAGTGTGATGGAAGGAAATGAAGCTCATCCTAATAAATCCTTAATAGTTCTTTGTCGTAAATATGGGAAACCTATACATTACCCAATTAAATTCTCTCTCATAGAGGATAAACTCTAGACCATGTAAGGATCGATGTGGAAATAAGTGGATAAAGTATTTATGTATTGAGGTTGTATTGAAAACCTTAGTTAAAATTCTATTTAGTTATTAACCTAATTTCAAAGATGTCTATCATATATATTTTAAAAATTATATTAATATGGTTTTATGAAAGTACAACCTATAATATGGGTGAAAACCAATCAAATCTGAAAAGTTCATGAGTCTTGAACCCATGACCAAAGGACAATAAGGGTTTCACATCAACCACTGACCTAGACAATGTCCTTGTAAATTTTCATTGGTTTTAGTTAAAGAATTTAATGAATAAATATTAATAATGAAATAGTAGTAACAATTTTAATGATTATAAATTAATCTATTAAACATATTTATTTTGGGAGATAGTTAAAGAAAAATAGTAAGACTTGTCACTCTTTTATAGGCCTTACAATCCCTTAAAAGTGTTTTTAGTGCTTCAAGCATAAAAAAGATTCATTGTTGGTAAATAATTTTTTTGGGAGTAAAGGGATGAATTGGAATTTGACCAAATCACAACCAAAAGTTAGGATTATATATATAAAATTGAAACCTATCATGTGAGAATATTTTGTTATAATCTTGGTTAGTAAAATAATTACCCAACATTAGTAAAATGGATTAGAAATAAAATTATTTCCTAATACCTAAATTTTTATTGAAATGATGGACTTATAAATCATAAAATATTTATGGCTTTAAGGCTCTCAACTTTCCATTGATCATTCAATTGTTTGTGATTGATGACCTCATTCAATCCCTATAAATATTTATGTTTTTTTCTCAGTGCACAAATCACTACTTTCCACTGATGTTCTCCTACTTAGAGACCTAGTTACATGGTATTATATGTGACCTTATTACTTTCCATTTTCTCTTTTATAGAGTATTACTTATGAACCCTTCTCAAGATGTGGGATTTCAAACATAGGAAGTATCAAATAATCTATCACCATGATTGAGTTTAACTTACAAGAACGCAATTTAAAGAAGGTGGGAGAATGTGACGCCCCAAAAATCTAAAGTAAGAACCTTGTATTCGATAGCATGTATGACATGCGGCAACAAGCGCGTAAGGTAATATAATATATAGATACTTTATAATATATTTACTATTTAAAATAGATTATATATATTTCAATTCATGAGACACCGAGTTAGAGTGCATTACACATAAGAGATAT
This sequence comes from Viscum album, assembly GCA_963277665.1. Classification (NCBI taxonomy): domain Eukaryota; kingdom Viridiplantae; phylum Streptophyta; class Magnoliopsida; order Santalales; family Viscaceae; genus Viscum; species Viscum album. The sequence continues at coordinate 1,103,994,964 of OY728157.1, forward strand.
CTTCCTCGATATCTTGAGTTATACATAAGAGTGACCTTCCTCGTTAGCTTGTGTTACATGCAAGGCCGAGTTTCACCAAATAACAATGTATTATTAAAATATTATAATTTAATATAATATGATATAACCTAGCAGTTATATTATTAGTTATTAATAGTATTTAATAACTTATGAAAATATATGTTTTATGATAATATAATATTAATTCATAGGTTAAAAATGAATGTAGGAACCAATTGAATATAAACCGAATGTTTTTATATAAAACCATTTTTTTTGCACAAAAAGCTATTTTATCCTAATAAATTAATGTAATTACAATTAGATAATTATTCAAATGAAAAACATATGTTATATATTCAACCATATATTTTTTATATTCATCTATTACGTTTTATATACATAATATTAGGTTTTATATTTATAATATAAGAACAAACGCTCTTTTACATATAAAAACCTATATTTTTGTAAAGGTATTTTTGCCTCCTTTTAACAGAGAACCTATTTTAAATCTAAATTTTGACAATTTAATTGATATAATATGAAAAAATAAACTTAATATTTATAATCAAAACATAAAAATTATCTTAGGATTATTCTTTGGTAATTTTCTGTAAAGATTCAATTTTAAATGAATAACTAAAAATAATGAATTTTAGTTCAAAATTGCCTTTTCACCTAATTTAATTATATGATTAAAATATATTTTATATTGGTTTTAAAGTTTATTTATATAATATTTTTATCAATTAATATAATTTAGGTCATTGGAATAAATTTAAAATTTAAATTGACTATAAAAAAATTTCCAACTTTCATACGTTTTTACTTAAAAAATCCGCACTGTTATCCCGCTTACGGGAGGAATTTGATTTTAATTTATGCAACTTATATGATTTTAATTTGGAAAAATTGATTCCATATTTTTAATCAGAATAATTTATAATGTATAATAAGTTCAAATGTGTTTTTTACCAAAAATATTAGTGAAGGTAATTAAAATTAATTACAACGATTAAGGTTAAATTAAGCTTAATAAGAGACTAAAACATAAATTTAAGGCCTAAATAGACATATAAACTTTTCCAAGATCTTTTACATGGCCATATTTAGAAACTATCATAAATTTTATCTAACTTGGTCTGTTATTTGATCCACTTGCAACATGAAAAACGTGGTTGGGATTCTCTCTTCAAATATTTACAAGAGTTCCACTTCTCCTTCACTATAAAATGCCACCCCTCTCCCCATTAATAACACCTCTTAAACCACTTAAGTTCAGACAAGATATTCCCAAATAGATTCCCAAAAATTCTACCCTATACCTTGAATCCTACCTTAGGTAATAAAGCCTCCCAAGGAATCTCTTTGTTATAAACCAAAAGAAATTACCTGGTAAAGTGGTAATGCCTTATCTCATGATTTTTAGTTTAATTTCCATTATCCACTCCATATAATCTTATTATTATATGATTAAAAAAAAACAGTATCCTAAATATACTATAATGTTTTTATTATAAGGGTTTTACCTACACTTACACACACCTCTATTTAATATGTAACATACATACTGTTTCTGTGTACGGTGAACTACTGCCTCACAAAACGATGATTGTTCAATTTTCCCCTTTCACCTCTCATGGTGGACATTATGATGGGAAGAATATCTATATATGTTATATATGATATTTAATTTATCTTTATTCATATTTAATTTTATAATACATACATTTAATACTTTTCATTTTATGATAACATCATTCGAGGAAGTGTGGACTACCGCCCACTCAAAGTGATGTGATTTGTTCACATGATACATGGAATGTATAAATGAATGGTTATAATTAAACATAAGTTACATTAAAAAATCATTAATATATTAGTTAAATTATTATATTTCTAAAAATAATATATATATATATATCATATCCTTTATTACCCTTTCACACACCTTAAAAGAGATAACGTCGTTCATGGACGTGTGGACTACCGACTCCTCGACATGATGTGATTCATTTTAAATCAAAAAATTATATATATAAGTACATGTGATTAAATAATATGGTATTTATTATATAATTGTTATTTTTTAAAATATTTTAGATACTTACCTTCTTTCTATAAGGACCATTTAGAAATGGGAATGTTATTTATGTATACGTACAACCTACCATCTCCATGATTGTAACATTGTATCATTTTCAAAACCATATTTAATGATTAATTTTAAAAGTATAATTTATGTAAAAATATGATAATTATTTTATGGTTATTATTCTGGAGATGTTATATAATGACCCATTTGGGAATATTTGACCAACAATAGTTGTTTTGACACATAAATCAAATTTGGTCAAAAACACCCAACATAAACTTAATTGTTTAAGTAGTGTACACAACATGGTAATAAGTGAAATAAAATTAATTTTAAACATCAAAAAAGTTCTGAATAAAGTATAAAATTAACATAAATTTATTATACAGGAAGTTAAAGGATTTTCACCTAAAAGGAAACACAAGGTAATGGGATTTTGTCTTACTTTTAATTTCAGTGAGATACATGTTATGTTCACTACTCTTTCCTTTTTTGTGGTTTATGTAATTACATGATTGTATTATATGGATATTATAATTAAATTTAAGGGTATTCACATATCCATTTTATGATCCTTCTTTTATGGGGTTTAAGATTCAAAATTTACCAAATTGGTAAAATGTTTAGTCCCAATTAGCCTTCTTTGAAATCATGTTTTATTATGCACCTAAACTATTTTTCAAGGTGCATATATTTAATTTTTTCATGATATATCATGAATATAAATATTTTCATGATATTATATACTTAATTTAATTTTTATTTCTTACATGGATAGTATGATCCCAGTTACTGAGTTATAAGATTTTATTGAGACAATCTCATCACTTTTTTGAGACTATTTATGTTTATGCTTACTTTGATGAAATATTATGATCCATATCTCAAGAAAACTCATTATTTTCCTTATAATATATTATCTTATGATATAATCATGTATGGGTACAATTTTTTACTCTTTGGAACAAAATATAGTTAAGAAATATTTTCTGAGAAAGCCCGAATTTACCCTCTATTTGGTCAGAAATATATTCAAAACCCTATTTCCCAAAGAGGGTTTACAAGAATATTATTCAATTCCCCTATAATATTTAAAATGAATTTTCCCCTTTTTTTATTTTACCAATCTCTTCTAAGGAATATTCTTGTCACTTTCCAAATGATGCATTTTCCACCCTTTTTATCGTACAAAAGGAATATTCTTTTTTACCTTGTACGACATGTATAGATTCATCCACCATCATTTCTTTGAGCCTCCTTCTCAAGTTTTAAAGGATTATTTTAAAAAAAAATTTAATCGAATATTCAATGAAAAATAATTTTACATTTTTTTTAAAAGAGAAGTATATTTCCCTCAAGAATATTTTTAGAATTTATTCTTTTATTTCATCGACGAAAACAACCCTATATTTTACCCAACTTGGGATTTGTTGTGTTGACACCATCCTTATTTTTCTTATGGATGGTTTATTATTGATTTGGAAAAGGATAGTATTCAAATTAACTTCCTTGATTTATTTATTAGTGACATTGAATTATTCAATTCCATATGATCATTGGGCATTGAATTTATACTAATTATCTATATCATTTATTATGGATATTACTATTGCCTAAACCGTATACCATTTTACATATGGTGTTTACTTTGACAGTTATTTGATTAAATGGGAATTATTGATAAATCTATATCTCTTATTAAATATGTTTATTTTATAAGGCATATTATTATATAACATGAAGAATGTTTTGGAAAGTTAGACATGGGTTGGGGACCGGTTAATGAAAGCCCCTTGATCCATCGATAGTCTCATGGGATGAAATAGTTGGCTAGCCTAATTAGACAGGGTTTTACCCAATAACTAAACCATATTGTGAAAGGTCTTAATGGTATTGGTTCCATGTACCTGGGAAACATGGCATCTAATAATTAAGTATTTCTTAATATTAGTTTTATTTATTATTAATCCTTGAAATTTTGTGTTGACATATCTATAGATACATTTCATTTCAGTTTATTGATTAATGATATGTGTTTTAGTTTCATACCTTACCATATTTATTTTTTCTTATCTAGTTATTTGAATGGAAGGTGTTTCCAGTTATTTACCTTTCCATATTTATTATTCTAATTGATTTATTATTGATTCTGATATATTTTTTCCTTATTGAGCATTTGAGTTCACCCTTATTATGTTTTTCCATAGGAATCAAAGAAGCATAGAATGAAAGATATGAAGGAATATACTATATGGATTAGAGTTATCCTCAAAGTTTTTTATTTGTTTAGAATAAAAAAATATGTTTTAATTAGTGTATCCATTTGTAATATAATTATCATTTATGTATATTTTTTTCCAAGACCACTAAACTGATCAGTCATTCAAGGCTTGATTCCTTATAATCATGCCAATGAAATTGGTATCATACATTGGATATGGGATATCAGGGGCTGGGTTGCTACACTTTTGGAATTCAAAACATAAACAAAAATATTACATTCTTATTCATAAATAAAACTCAAAATTTAAAAACCGCCACTAAAGGTCTTAGATTTTAATGTACCACAAACTCAAAAATGTACTGACTCAAATACCTATGACTTCCGGTGCAGAGGATGACAACTGAAACTCACTCTGCTCAATTTTCTAACCATATAGTGATTACACGAGTCCAATTTTAAACTCTTAAAATTTGAAAGAGGGTTTCTCTTAGACAAAAAACAAAACCCTTTCTCACTAATGTGATTGAGCCTCTTATGCCATAACTTGGATGAAAAACTACACTCAACAACACAAGAAGTATCATAGGAAATAAAAGCTCTAGTCTAGTACAAACCTTAATGCTTATTCCCTTGAACCAAAATCAAATAACCCTTTAAAATTTTCCATTTTAAATCACCAAAATTACTGATAACCATTCAAAATAAAGAATTCCGATAGAAATAAGATTCAAGTAAACCTTAGGCGCATGTCAAACATTCTTCAAAATCTGCTTACTTCCTATATTGGTTTCTAAAAAATAGTCCCAATGCCTAAAAAATTAGCATGATCATAATTACCCATATTTAAAATCAAAAAATCACCTGGGTTATAAGATGTAAAGAGCTCCTTCCTCGATGTAACATGAAAACAAGCACCACTATCAGCAACCCAATAATAATCATCAGAAGAAATATTAATGGAGTCATAAACAATAACGAGATCACCCGCAATAGCGGCAACAACACAATCATCACCATCACCATTTTTATTCTACTAATTTTACTTTATTCTATTTTCTCTTTTCAGCAGATAACAAAACATATTAACATGCCCTTTATTACAATATTTATGACATTCAAATTCTCTCTTCTTTGATCTAGATCTGCTTATTCCTTTGCTCTTACCTTGACTTCTATGTCCTTGATTAATTTCCTAGCTTCTCCTCCTATTCTCTTTGACTGAAATATCTGAATAAAATTTCTATTGAGTACGTCTCCTAACCTATTCATTCAAAATAGATGACTTAACAAAACTGAATGTCACAGAACCATTAGGAGCAGAACCAATTAGAATAACATGAAATTTTTCCCAAGAATTGGGTAAAGTGTTAAGAAACAAAGGAACTGAAACCTCATATTCAAAATCAATACCCATACCAGAAAATTGATGAAAATTTCCCTAATATCCACTCAAATAGTCAAAAATATATGTAACTTATTGGTACTTAAAATTCATCATTTGTTTAAGAAGAAACAATTTTTTATTTTTTACCTTGCAAGCATAAGTAGTCTTAAGCTTCTCCCAAAAAGTTTTGGCATGAGAGATGTTGAAAATATAGTTCATCACATTATCTTCAACCTATTGGAGAATAAAACCACAAACCATATCATGCTCGAATTCCATTTCTTCATATGAAATTATTTCTGGCTTCTGGGTTCCAAACACCCGAAGATGCATTCTCTTGACAAAAAGCATATCCTTTATATTTAGTCACCACATATGGTAGTTGGTATCATTCAATAACATCATCTGACTATAATTGGATTCCATAATAAATATTAAATAAAAACCAAACCCTTTAATACCATATTTTAGGAAATATGGAAGGTTACCAATACACAAACAATAGAAAAGATAACATGCAAAAGAAAATAAATTTATTTCCCTAAAAACAAAAGCAGATGCACAACGACCAAAAATAAATGTTTAGAAAATAAATGTTGACACAAATATTTTTACGTGGAAAACTCAAAAGGGGAAAACCCCATGACCTAGTCTAGAAAGAGGGATCCACTTAAATGAAGGAGTACACGGCACTGACTCCCCCAAAATGGAAGGGATCTCAAAAGTAATGGTCTGATAAAATAGTGGATCAAAGGTGGAGACCAGGTATTTCAGAAGAAAAATTATCATCGAACAAAGGAAATCCCCAAAATGAATCTTCTCTCGTAGAGTTGGTGTATCTACAATATCCTTGTCACATACTCCTTTTATAAGGAGAAATGTTTGTGTGAAGATGATCCATGTGAAAAAACATAACCCAAAAAAATGTCCTTTTTAAAAACCATATATTTGACCCATATGAGAGCGCCATATGAGGAGGCACCCCAACACGAGGAACTGGTATAGTGGTGGCTCAAGGCTACCATGCCTTTCCCTACATTTGCCTCACCATAAACATTCAATTCTGACCCCATATGACACTGTCAAGGTAGAGAACTTGAACAATTCCCTAAAAATCTGCCGTTTCATGCCTCCCCTGTTAGGACGACGTCTTGGTTTTGGTTTTCCACATAATAGAGAGGCCACAACACTCGGGCTGGAGCGACTTAAATGGCTGGGGGTGGGGGTGGTCCTTGGTGTGTGGGATTTGTGTCGATCTACGATGGATGGGAGGGGGTTTCATCAGGTGGTTTCCTCATAGGTTGTGGGTCGTGGGCCTAGGCGGAGCTCCTCTGGTGGAAGTAGGTGAGATGACATGCTAGTAGGGTGGAGAATGGATGTCCCAATGGGTTGACCCCCCCTCAAAAAATGGGTTTGGTCCAATGGTATGATTGTATTGAGGTTTAATGTTGATAGGGTCTACAATGGCTTTGTAATGGGATTCCTCTGCCCAGAATAATAAGAGAGTGATTTCGTTTAAAAAAAGGGGGCATGCCCCCTAAATGTTGAAAAAATATATATTAAATTATATATATTTATATTTTTATAATTTTAAAATATATTTATATATTTATGTTTTTATATAAATAATTATTTATAATAAATATGTTTATCTTTTAAACATTATATTTATAGAATTTAATATTTATTTAAATTTAAAATTTATTTTGTTATATATATAATTGTAAATATATTTAAATATATATAATTTATTAATAATTATAATATATGTTTCAAACCTTTTAAAACCCATTAAAATCCTTAAAACCCTTCTAACACCCTCAAAAACCCATTTAAACCCTCAAAATCCCTTTAATACCCCTAACCCTTAAAACCCAAAAAATACATTTCCTATTCTCAAAATACTTAACCCTAAACCTTAAAACCTAAACCCTAACCCTTACTTAACCATTAAAAACCCTTTAAAACTATTCAAAACCCTTAATATAAAATTATAATAAATATATTTTAATATAAATATATTTATAATTCCAAATATGTATATATTTATAAATATATATAATTACAAATATATATTTATAATTATATAAATATATTCTAAAATATATTTAAAAATATATTTATTCATAGTTAAAATTATAAATATATATTTATAAATATAATCACAAATAAAAATATGTATAATTATAAAAAAATGAATAAATAATTATTTATATAATTATAAATATATTTAAATAATTTTAAATATGTATTTATAAATATAAATACAAATATATATTTATAAATATATTAGGTGCTCGTGGGAAAAATTACATTCAAACACACACACACACACACACACCACATGTGGGTGTCGACAACAACTCCAGTCCAGAGATAGGAGGCGGGGATGTGCAATCACGTAGGGAATGGGTGATTCCGTCGACGGCGAATGGGAGCAGTTAACCGATGACATGATGAGGACAACCTCGATGTGGTAGGATACCTCAGGCTTTGCATGTGACGTATTACGATGTGGATATGTGAGACCTTGAAAATTTTTCCAGATGACCTCGACTGCTGGCGCCAGGCTGTTATATCAGCAAACTGTTATAAGTGTTTGGATCTTGTGGGCTTTTATCTTTTGGGATTTTGGGCTGATCCAGCGTGATGCAAGTGGCCTCCATTTGGATTTTATCTGGATAATTTTTTCAAGCAGTTCTGAGACAACTACCGATGGTATGGGACACCGATGGTGCGACGTTATTGGGCACCACAGGCTCTCGTTGGTGTTGGACACCAACAATGTGTATTTCCCACTTATGATGTGTCGACCGAAATCTTCGAGGATGGGCATCAAGGACAAGAATGATCATAAGAGAAATAATGCTGAAAGTTAAGGTGACATCCTCAGGCGATCGACACTTCGTTCATGATGATGTTCTTGAGTGGTGTTTTTTCAGTTAGCTGCATCAATGCTGTCAGGTGTGCAAGGTCTTCGTGGTTGGAAGTTATCGGTTGACATCATGGTCATAAGACATTTATGTTTTTGGACCTTTTGGGTTTTATGTTATTGGCTTTAGGGTCTTGCAAAAATGTGGGTCTACAAGCCATGTTGTGTGTGTATGTCTGCCATTACTTTTTTAATAAAATTTTGCTGGGTCATGGATTTGGGTAACTAAATCTATGGTCAAAACTGCTTTTGAATATATTAAAGGCTCAAAGGACCAACATTGGATGACCCTACGACCCTTTTTTTTATAATGGCCCAAAGGCCTTGCTTGCATCAATGTGTCACTGGGTCTGCACCCCCTTATAAAATTATAATTATTTAAATAAATATAAAATTATATAAATTTAATTTTAAAAATAAATATATTTATTATAAATAAATATGTATAAATAATTATTTTTATTAAAAATAAAAAATTATAATGATTTAAATCTAAATAAAATTTTATATATAAATATATAAATACAATTATAAATAAATATAAATATGTATATCTATAAAAAAATTATGAATAAATAATTATTTATAGAATTATAAATATATTTGAAGAATTGTAAATATCTATTCATAAATATAATTATAATTGTAAATAAATATGTTTTGAAACATATATTTATTATAATTTAAATAAAATAAATATATTTAATTATTATTATATATATAAATATGTTTAGAAACATACATTTAGAATTATATATATCTATATAGATTTACAATTATATATATAACAAAATTATTTTATAATTAAATAATTAAATAATTATATAAATATAATTTTTAAAAAATAAATATATTTATTATAAATAAATATGTATAAATAAATTTTTATATAAATAAATAAATAAATAAATAAATAAATATATTTTAAAATTATAAAATTATATATATATATATTTTAATATATATAATTATATAAATATATATAAAAAATAATAAATATATTTGTAATTATAAATATATATATATATATTTATAATATATATTTATAAATTTATAAATATTTATTTATGAATATACTAAAAAGTGTTGGATCTGAATCTACGGATTACACACAAGAGGGGGGGGGGGGTGAATTGTGTTTTTTCAAAATTATTACAATCTCTTCAATTTAGACAAATTCTGTCCACTATGCTTTAGCACGATTAAATATGCAGCGGAAAAAGTAAAAGCATGAATACACAGATGTATAGTGGTTCGGGGAACAGAAGGCCCCTAGTCCACTCCACCAACGCTCAAATCCACGAGCTTGGCGATTTTCACTATCTGGTCCTCGTTTCCACAGACCTGTTCACAACTGAGTACAGGCAGTTGACACCTTTACAAGTTTCAGGCAAACACAGCCTTCCTGGTTCAAACACGAACCCACACAGCTTAGAACGAGAAGCTGATCACTCAAAAATAAAAAGGGTTTCGATAAAGAAAACACTTCTCCAGTTGTTCTTCACAATTGCAACAGAATGCAACTGACAGTAGATAGATCGTCGTCTTCAGAAAATAAAGATCTGTAATCAAAACAGTTCTGAGTCGATCCAGTTGCAATAGATATTACAAGAAACTTCACAACTTCAGCAGCAGTAGATTCACAACAGATAGTCGATGTAGAACACGTGAATCTGCTATCAAGATCTTCCTTCGGTAATAAAGGTTTTACACTTCTTCTCGATCACCAGAAAAGAACGCCTTCACACAGTCTCTGTTTCTTGCTCGTTAAAAGATCAATCTATATATTTCATACACTTTCCTGTGTATATATATATCCGAAGTTTCCAAGATAGAACATATATATTCAAATCTGAGAAAATCTTCCGCATAAATAGATCCATGAAAATCTCCTTTAGATTCGCGATATTTAAAAAAAAATGAAATAACAGAGCCGTTGTAACTCCCTTGAAGAATCGGCATAAAAATCTCCGTTTAAATCAATCATTAATCCGTTGAAAATCGTCTTTGATTCAGTCAAATTCGTACTTAAGAATCGGCTCGAAATCCGCTTAATAATCCGCCTGTTTGACCAATGCAAAAGGAAATATCGTCTGTCAAAAAATATCCCGACGCCAAACGTAGGGTTGATGACGTGGCTCCAAACGTAGGGTTCAAAAACTTAAGGTTCACAAACGTAAGGTTCAGAACGTAAGGTTCAGAACATAAGGTTTAGAACGTAAGGTTGAACATACATACTTTCTCTTCAGCATTCAAACGTAGGGTTGATCATCCATACTTTGTCTTGCTTCAACTCTCCAAAGAACGTACGGTTGATTATAAAAGTAAGGTTGATGATCCATACTTTTGAGAAACAAACTCAACACTGAAAACTAACGTACGGTTTCTCTTCCATACTTGTCCAACAACAAAAACGTAAGGTTCCTTCCAAACGTAATGTTCTTCTTCCATACTTTTCAACAACGTAAGGTTCATTAACCATACGTTTCAAAATAACGTAAGGTTCCTTAACCATACGTTTCTTTTAACATAAAAAGTAAACTTTTCATCCATACGTTACGTTCATCAACGTAGGGTATGAACAGTGATTCCAGTACACGCTAAAACTGATCTCGCGCTACAGTGATTCCAGAACGCGCTAAAATTGATCTCGCGCTACAGTGATTCCAGAACGCGCTAAAATTGATCTCGGAATAAATGAAGTATGAAATCTCGTTATATGAAATAAATAAATAAAATAAATTCCTGCAAAATACTCAACGAAATAATTAGTAAATAATTAAGGGTATTTGTGAGCATCAAAATCATCATAAAGAGACAGAGTATTATTTAAAATAATCTCCCCCTTTAAAAAACATTATTTTGAATTGTTTGAAAACAATACATTGCTCAACAATCTCCTCCTTTTTGATGATCACAAAACCCATAAAATAATAGAACTAATTTAATTGCAATCTTTATTGAAAAATCAGTTTTATAAAATTTTAGAATTTTGAAAGGATTAAAACAATATTTAACTATAATAAAATTTCACCCCCATAAAAATAAATTTTCAGCTAAAAATAGATAAAAGATAAATGTCGTATATATCCAAATTCTCCCATATATCCAAATTTCTTCATAGGAAACAAATGAATTTAAATGTTGTGTTTATCCAAATTCTCCCCCTTTTTGTGATATAAAAAAGAATGAAAAATTACGGATTTGAACACATTCAATATTGCACTGAACTATAAGTAAATGCTATAATTAACTGTGTATGAATAAGTGAATTTGTTATACTGGCTAACTCAATCATAAATCAATAAACAACAAAACAAAAAAGAAGTAAGAAAAGAATTTTCATTCACAAGCTGTTATATATAAACGATTGTGATATACAGAGGAATCAAGGTTCATAGATAAGACAGGGAAAAAGGTGTCTATCTCCTTTGAATCGCGGTCTTTATCTCTGTAAACTGTTCTCTGAGCCTCTTCATCATCCCATCTCCTAACTTGATGATAAGATCTCTGTTCTCTTGAGTCATATGAATATCTTAAATCAAATTAACTCTAAAAAACTCATGCATTCTTTCTTCTTTTTCAACAAAAAGAGCCAGTTTTTCTGATAACTGATTCAAAAGAATCCTAATCGGTTGCTCTCCAGATGTCAACTGATCCACTAAAAATCTCTGATTATCTAGAAAAATTGACAAAGGGGCACTATTACACTGAAGATCGTGTAATCTGTCACTCATATTGCTCATTGCTGCAGCAATTGCTTGAAATTTCCGAATCAAATCAGGTGAAGAGCCTGATCCACTCACAGCATTGTTTGCAACAGACTCAAATTTATTCTCCATGTAAATCTTCAACTCAGACAAATCATCTTTCTTTACCATCTCTGATTTTAACTGATCAACAGCATGCAGCATATCAGTCTTAAACAAATCTACTTCCCGTCTTGAAACAGTACATTCTTTCAGCTTCTGAATCTTCAACTGCTCTAAGTTCAGAGAATTTCTGAGACTAACATTCTCAGATTCTAACTGAGAGATACGCTTGTACAACTCAACAACTTCTTCTTTTCTCGAATCAGGGGCACCCTGTGCTCGATTCTCATGTCCAGAATTAGGTTGATGAAGCAGGGAAAGTGGTAAGGAATCTGCATCTGACTGTTCTTTGTCCTTGTCCTGACAAGGTTGATCCACTGAACTATCTTTTGAAGCCTGAAACTCTTCCACTGAAAAATCTTCCTGAAGTACCTCTGTATTAGATTCAGAAGTATGTTCATCATGAACAGTAGTCTCTCTGACTTTTACTGATTGGTCAAGAACAATATTTTCATGTAAATCTTGAGGTCGGGCCACTTCTTCACCAGGCACTGCCTCCATAAGTTGTTCTTGTTGAATTACTTTTTCAACAGCCACAGCAGCAGATTGAGGTTCTTTTTGAGTTTCTGTTTGAGCTGCTGGTGCCTCTATCGGTGCAGTCTGCTCCACAACAGCTTCTCTCACAAATGAATAAGAAAATAACGGTTCAGAGGATTTCAAGGAAGGAGAGATAATTTCTTCATCAATTGACCTCTTCCTTCTAGATTGAAGTCCTTCTTGACTTCTCTCTTCCTCAACTTCCTCCATCTCAAAACGAATTCTCCTTGCCACTGTACTAACTCTTGATTCTGCTTGTCCCTCCTTGGACTTAGCCGGTTGAGCCTGAGCACTCTCCGAGTTTTCCTCAGATCCAACAGGTAAGAGTTTTCCTTTAATTGTGCTCCAGAAGTATCCTACTTTCCTCAAAGTTCCAGCATTAAAAACATTACTGTGGTGACATTTCACCCCAGCATCTACCAATCTGATCATTCCTCTTTTAAACAAAAACAAAGAAATGAACCTTCCATAAGGGAAAAAGGTCATTCTTGCTTCACTCTGACAGCAGTAACTCAGATATCTTATCATAAACCGAGGAAAATTAAACTTAATATCACACATCAGAAGATACATTATGTACATGTCAGGGTATAGGATTTTCTCCATTTCAGCCATTCTTGGTGCTAAACCAGTCTGAACAAATTTTACCAAAATTTTCTGATCGGGCTCCAAATCCTTAATAAACATCTTCTTTATCACTCTGGTTCCAAACAGAAAAGACATAATGTCTTCAGACTTATGTACAGAATCTCCAATATTCCGTAAATCTAAATGAAAAACTCCTTCATGAGGGCAGTTAAGAATTTGACTTATCTCTACAGTTGATATTGAAATGTCCTTATCCTCTATTTGAGCCAATAAACTATCCTCTGTATCTCCAAGGCTAAACTGAACAGTTCTAAAGAAATGTCTCATTTCTGCCTCATATAGAAACTCAGAATTTTCACTATTAAAAGCTTGCTCAAGGCTTTGAAACGACAACGCTTGCTTCAACAGTAAATTAGTTTCAAACAACCACTCTAAATCTATGACTTTACCTTGCAATATTTTCCGACTAACTACCTTAGGTTTCTTTGCAGCACTGCTCTCGGCTTCATCTGGACGCTTAGTCTTTTCCATTCCAACAACGATTTCTGAAGGTTCGTAAGTTTAGGGTTTGAAGATTCAGAAAAGGGTTTTGGAGCAGATGTGCGGTTTTAGGTTTTCGAAAGGGTTTCCGAAAAAGGTGAAGCAGTTTAGAAGGTGAAACGGTTCTGACAGCCTTGATTCCTGTGTAATCACTAATCATTACTTTTATTTAAACCAAAATAAAATTACTTATAGCGGGAAACAGAAATTAAGCAAAATTTGAAAACAGAATAAGATTTAAAAAAAAACTATTTAAAATTAAATAAACCTAACTCCCCCTTAATAAATTCAAACCTTTCCGTGGGAAGTGGTTTAGTAAAAATATCTGCTAATTGATTTTCTGTATTTACAAATTCTAAAAATATATCCTTTTTAAACACATGATCTCTTAAAAAGTGATGTCTTATATCAATGTGCTTAGTTCTAGAATGACTAATAGGATTTTTTGAAATATTAATTGCACTAGTATTATCACATAAAATAGGTGTATTATTGAAATTTAATCCAAAGTCCATAAGAGTGTTTTTCATCCACAACACCTGTGCACAGAAACTACCTGCAGACACATATTCTGCCTCGGCTGTTGACAGGGCAACTGAGTGTTGTTTCTTACTAGACCATGATACTAAAGACTTCCCTAAAAAGTGACATGTTCCTGAAGTACTCTTCCTATCTAATCTACATCTTCCAAAGTCAGCATCTGAATATGAAATTAAATTAAAATCATAGGTTTTTGGATAAAGCAGAGATTGATAAATAGTACCTTTTAAATATCTAAAAATTCTTTTAACAGCAGTTAAATGGGATTCTTTGGGATTTGATTGAAATCGAGCACAAAGACATACTGAATACATTATATCTGGTCTACTAGCAGTAAGATATAACAAACTACCAATCATACCTCTATATAACTTGTTGTCCACTGATTTTCCAGTTTCATCCAAATCAAGTTTTATATTAGTACACATAGGAGTTGTAAATGGCTTGCTGTTTTCAAGTCCAAATTTCTTAAGTAAATCAGTAATGTATTTGCATTGATTTAAAACATTTCCAAAATCTTTTTGAAATATTTGAAGACCCAAAAAGAAATTTAATTCTCCCATCATACTCATTTCAAATTCTTTTTGCATTAATTCTGAAAATTCATGACAAAGAATTTTATTGGTTGATCCAAAAATTACATCATCAACATAAATTTGAACCAACAAAACATTATTTTTCACAGTTTTCTTAAAGAGTGTTGGATCTGCCAGTCCAACAGTAAAATAATTTTTCAAAAGAAAAGAACTTAGTCTTTCATACCAAGCTCTAGGTGCTTGTTTAAGGCCATAAAGAGCTTTAGTAAGTTTGAAAATAGAATCTGGTTTTTGAGAATTTTCAAAACCAGGAGGTTGATCAACATAAACTTCCTCCATTAAATAACCATTTAAAAAGGCAGATTTAACATCCATCTGAAATAATTTAAAATTCATATAAGATGCATAGGCTAAAAGGATTCTAATGGCTTCTAACCTGGCTACAGGTGCAAAGGTCTCATCATAATCTATTCCTTCTTCTTGATTATATCCTTTAGCTACTAATCTTGCTTTATTTCTAGTTATTATCCCTTGATCATCCTGTTTATTCCTAAAGACCCATTTAGTTCCTATTACTGGATAATCATGTGGTCTTTCAACTAATTCCCAAACCTTATTTCTCTTGAACTGGTTCAATTCATCCTGCATTGCTATTACCCAGCTCTCATCATCTAAGGCTTCTTCTATGGTCTTAGGTTCTTGTTGGGATAGAAAAGCAGAGAATTCAACTATGTTTCCAAGGTTTCTTCTAGTTTGAATACCAGTCTCTAAGTCACCTATCACAGATTCTAAAGGGTGATTCTTTAAGGTTCTAGACTGTCTAGGCATTACATTCAAAGGTTCTTCAGTGTCATGTTCTTCTGAACTGGACTGAATTTCTTTTATATCATTTTCAAAATCATTCTTTAAATTCTCAAGTCTCATGTTTTCATTAGAATCAGGTTCATCTATTTGTTCTATCCTTTTCTCAAAAGGATCAGATTCATCAAATTTCACATGAACTGATTCTTCAACAATCCTTGACTTTTTATTATAGACTCTATAAGCTTTGGAGGTTGCAGAATATCCTAAGAAAATACCTTTATCAGATTTTGGATCAAATTTACCAAGATTATCTTTGGTATTCAAGATGTAAACCTTGCATCCAAAAACTTTAAAGTAATTTACTTTAGGTTTTCTGTTATTCCATAGTTCATAGGGTGTCTTTTTCAAAATAGGTCTTATTAAAATTCTATTCATTATATAACAAGCTGTATTAACAGCTTCTGCCCAGAAATATATAGGTAGGCTATATTCATTTAACATAGTTCTAGCCATTTCTTGAATAGTTCTATTTCTTCTTTCTACAATCCCATTCTGTTGAGGTGTTCTTGGAGCAGAGAAGGTGTGTTTAATACCCATGTTTGAGCAAAAGGAATTAAATTCCTGGTTCTCAAATTCTCCACCATGATCACTTCTCAATGAGATTATATTAAAACCTTTTTCATTTTGAATAGATTTAAAAAAACCTTCAAATAAACTAAAAGCTTCACTTTTAAATTTCAAAAAGAAAATCCAAGTAAATCTAGAATAATCATCAACTAATACATAAACATATAATTTACCAGCTAAACTTGCTACTCTTGAAGGTCCAAACAAATCCATATGGATAAGTTCTAGAGGTTTAGTTGTAGCAACTTTATTAACAGATTTGAATGATGATTTGTGTTGCTTGCCAAGCTGACATGCATCACAGAATCTGTCATTTTCAAATTTGAGACTAGGAAAATCAGAAACTAGATGTTTCTTAGATAATTTATGTAAAGCATATATATTGCAATGACCAAGTCTTCTATGCCAGATCCAAGATTCACTTATATTAGCAGTTAAGCAGTTTACTTGTTGTTTACACAAGGAATACAAATCCAAAGTATAAACATTATCAGTTCTGGGTGCTCTAAACTTAAACAGTTTATCTTTAGAAACAGTACAACTATTGTTAGTAAAATCAACAGTGTATCCATCATCACAGAGTTGAGAGATACTTATCAGATTGTGTTTTAACCCTTGTACATAAAGTACTTTGTTAATTGAGACTGTCTTTGGATCTCCAACTGTTCCAATACCAATAATCTTTCCTTTGGCATTGTCACCAAAGGTGACAAGTCCTCCTTCCTTTCGAGTAAGAGAAGAGAAATTAGCTGAAGTTCCACTCATGTGTCTTGAGCAGCCACTGTCCATATACCATATTTCTTTCTTTCTTTGGTGACCTGCTACCTGCAAAGACATTCAAACAAATTGCTTTGGTACCCATATTTTTTTGGGTCCAGGAGTGTTAGTAAGCAGTGATCTGGGTATCCAGATTTGCTTTGTTTTCTTAAAATTGATTGAATCATATAGATCATTGGAAATATAAGCTTTCTTAATTCCACATATTTGAGTTTGTTTTAGAAAACAGTTTTTAGCTATATGACCTTTTGTTCCACAGAAGTTACAAATAACCTGTTTAGTGCTAGGAACAAAATAATTTTTGTATAACTTAGGTTTTTCTCCTTTACTTCCAATTCCAAACCTTTCCTTTTTAATTACAGTTTTTCCAAGTATCTCATTTAAGGCGTTTTCTCCTTTTGTAAAAACTAATGCAGCCTTTTTATAAGATTCTACTTCATCCTGTAGAGTTTTTATTTTTGATTCAAAATTAATTTTATTTGAGTCAGCAGAGTTGTATTTGTCAATTAATTCCTTATGTTGTTTTAGCAAAATATTTCTCTCATCTGAAATAGCTTTATGCAAGTTCTTTATAGATTTATATTTTTTAAATAATGAGTCATACCTTTCTTCAAGCATATTGCAGTAAGCTGCAAGTTTTTTATTTGAGAAGCTTGTTTCAGAGTTTGATTCATTATTTGAGTCAGAGGAGTAATATGAGTGTACCTCATCAGTTTCAGCCATGAAACACATATTTGCTTTTAAATTGGATTCCTCCTTCTCTGAGCTTGATTCAGAAGAATTACTTGAGTCTTCAGAAACACTCCAAGTAGCTTTCATAGCTTTCTTGTCTTTCTGCTCATAATCATCTATTTTGAAGAATTTCTTCTTCTTTGCATCTTTCAATTTTGGGAAATCCGGTCTGATATGTCCCATATTTTTGCATTCATAACATCTCACTTCCTTGCTATCCTTCTTGAAGGATTTCTTGAAGTCTTTCTTCTTACTGTAGAACTTTCTGAATTTTCTGGCTAGCTGAGCCAGTTCTTCATCCGAATTTGAAGAATCAGAGCTTTCTGATTTAGCACTTACTTCTCTGTTCTTCATCTTTCTATCCTTTTGTTGAGAAGTCACTTTCAAAGCAGTATTTTCCCTTTTTATGTAGACTTTATGCTCATTTACCTCATCTTGCATTTCAGCCTCGTACATCATCAATGTACCAATCAGCTCTCTCATAGTTAGATCTTTAACAGAAGTTGATTGTCTAATTGCTGCAGAGATTCCATTCCATCGAGTAGGAAGTACTCTCAGTACCTTTAACGCTTGATCAGCCTACTTGATTGGTTCTCCTAGAGCTGTTATATTATTGACAATTTCTGTCAATCTTCCATTCATATGAGTGATGCTCTCTCCTTCAATCATTCTGAAAGTATCGAATTTTAATTTAGCAGTTGCATATCTCATCTATCTTACATTATCTGTTCCTTCATAAGCAACAACTATTGTTTGCCACATTTCATATGCAGTCGGGCATTGAGATACTCTGTTAAATTCATCCGGTCCTAGACCACAGATGATTGCATTCATAGCTTTTGAATTCATGTCATACTCAGCCTCTGTAGCAGCACTCCATGTATCGGGATTTTCAGGAATTTCATAGGGAGTCAGAATCTTTGAATATACTTTGTAACCAAGATTTTTCAGATAAATAATCATACGTGATTTCCAGTAGCCATAATTATCTCCATTAAAGTAAGGTTCTCTGACCATTGACATTCCCTCTCTCGTATCAGCCATGATACACTATGTATAATCTTTAAATACTTCTAGATTGATAAGACTTTAAAAATAAGAAGCTCCTCCTCTGATACCAATTGTTGGATCTGAATCTACGGATTACACACAAGAGGGGGGGGGGGGTGAATTGTGTTTTTTCAAAATTATTACAATCTCTTCAATTTAGACAAATTCTGTCCACTATGCTTTAGCACGATTAAATATGCAGCGGAAAAAGTAAAAGCATGAATACACGGATGTATAGTGGTTCGGGGAACAGAAGGACCCTAGTCCACTCCACCAACGCTCAAATACACGAGTTTGGCGATTTTCACTATCTGGTCCTCGTTTCCACAGACCTGTTCACAACTGAGTACAGGCAGTTGACACCTTTACAAGTTTCAGGCAAACACAGCCTTCCTGGTTCAAACACGAACCCACACAGCTTAGAACGAGAAGCTGATCACTCAAAAATAAAAAGGGTTTCGATAAAGAAAACACTTCTCCAGTTGTTCTTCACAATTGCAACAGAATGCAACTGACAGTAGATAGATCGTCGTCTTCAGAAAATAAAGATCTGTAATCAAAACAGTTCTGAGTCGATCCAGTTGCAATAGATATTACAAGAAACTTCACAACTTCAGCAGCAGTAGATTCACAACAGATAGTCGATGTAGAACACGTGAATCTGCTATCAAGATCTTCCTTCGGTAATAAAGGTTTTACACTTCTTCTCGATCAACAGAAAAGAACGCCTTCACACAGTCTCTGTTTCTTGCTCGTTAAAAGATCAATCTATATATTTCATACACTTTCCTGTGTATATATATATCCGAAGTTTCCAAGATAGAACATATATATTCAAATCTGAGAAAATCTTCCGCATAAATAGATCCATGAAAATATCCTTTAGATTCGCGATATTTAAAAAAAAAATGAAATAACAGAGCCGTTGTAACTCCCCTGAAGAATCGGCATAAAAAGCTCCGTTTAAATCAATCATTAATCCATTGAAAATCGTCTTTGATTTAGTCAAAGTCGTACTTAAGAATCGGCTCGAAATCCGCTTAATAATCCGCCTGTTTGACCAATGCAAAAGGAAATATCGTCTGTCAAAAAATATCCCGACGCCAAACGTAGGGTTGATGACGTGGCTCCAAACGTAGGGTTCACAAACGTAAGGTTCACAAACGTAAGGTTCAGAACGTAAGGTTCAGATCATAAGGTTCAGAACGTAAGGTTGAACATACATACTTTCTCTTCAGCATTCAAACGTAGGGTTGATCATCCATACTTTGTCTTGCTTCAACTCTCCAAAGAACGTACGGTTGATTATAAAAGTAAGGTTGATGATCCATACTTTTGAGAAACAAACTCAACACTAAAAACTAACGTACGGTTTCTCTTCCATACTTGTCCAACAACAAAAACGTAAGGTTCCTTCCAAACGTAATGTTCTTCTTCAATACTTTTCAACAACGTAAGGTTCATTAACCATACGTTTCAAAATAACGTAAGGTTCCTTAACCATACATTTCTTTTAACATAAAAAGTAAACTTTTCATCCATACGTTACGTTCATCAACGTAGGGTATGAACAGTGATTCCAGTACGCGCTAAAACTGATCTCGCGCTACAGTGATTCCAGAACGCGCTAAAATTGATCTCGCGCTACAGTGATTCCAGAACGCGCTAAAATTGATCTCGGAATAAATGAAGTATGAAATCTCGTTATATGAAATAAATAAATAAAATAAATTCCTGCAAAATACTCAACGAAATAATTAGTAAATAATTAAGGGTATTTGTGAGCATCAAAATCATCATAAAGAGACAGAGTATTATTTAAAATAATCTCCCCCTTTAAAAAACATTATTTTGAATTGTTTGAAAACAATACATTGCTCAACAAAAAGGTTTAGGAGTCACGCAAGCCCGCTCCTAATTTTTTTTGAGAAAATTAAAAGACACAAAGAAGGGATGAGGTCAAATAAGGAGAAAGACCCCCATCCATAATGAAGAGAATTAGAACCATCCCTGTAATCATGATTAGAGATATCATTAGAGATTACCACTCTCACTGTGAATTTCTCTGGTTGAAAATCACAAAGTACTTCTCCATGAGCTTTTGCTACTCCATAGTGAGCTGGATCGCAGAACGACCACACCCTCGTGTTTTAGCCCAATTATTAAGACCACATCCCCGACCACGACATTTCAGATAACAACCCCATTTTCAAGACTTGGTCTACTGCCACGCCCCTTCCATTTCATCCCTCCCCAATTCAGTAATTTTATCATCTTCATTAGGTGATTCTTACACCCATTTCCCAAAATAATAAAAATCTAACCCCATTTAATTATTTTAAAAAAATTCACCCACAACTCAAAATTTTTCGTGCCTCAACTATTCCGGTCCACTATGCAGGCTATGAAGATCCCATAGAAGACAAAATTTTGTTATGGGTTGTTGTTTTATTAAATTAAATGAGATTTTATTATTTAGGTATATGGGTGTGTCAAGCACGAGATGAAACGTTTTTGGGTTTTACCCCCAAAGCCCCAGCTCATCTAGCAATTTTGTGGGATTTACAAAACACCACATGAAGTGGCATTTCCCCATTTCCACAACTCCCATAATTTCCTATTTTATATATAATTATATATTAATGATTATAAATAAATATAATAAATATATAATTATAAATAAAAATAAATAAATATTTTTTATATAAATATTAAATATATTTATAAATGTATTTTAAATGTATATATAAATATATTTTAATAATTTTATAATTATAAATATTTTTATCATTTAAATATATATATTTATATAAATATATTCATATTCATAAATATTTATTTATATATATTAGGTGCTTGGGGTACAATTACATTAAACACACACACTACTCACATAGACCAGAAAGACAGGGCATAACCGCCCAAGAGATAGCTCACCCATCAAGCCTTATTTATTTAGTACATGGACCGAATACCCAGTGGGTATAAAACCCATTACATAGCCCAAAGTCCCAAAAACTGATCTAAAGGCCAAGTGTAGCTTTATTCCTACATCACCGTCTATCTGTGGAAATTTTCTCCCACCCATATTTGAACACAGGTCTGATACAGGATTACGGGGAGCCTTTAACACTTTGGTAAACCCCCAACTGTAGATAATTATTCATTTATAATTATATATATTTATAATTATATATATATATATATATTTATATATTTATAATTGTGAATATATATTATATAAATAAATTTATATTTATAAATATATATTTATAATTATATTTATAAATAAATATATGTTTATAACTATATAAATATAAATGTATAAATATAGATTTATAATTATATAATTATAAATATTTTTATAAATAGAAATATAAATAATTTCATATTTTTAAATTTAAATTTACATATTTATTTATATATATATATATATAACAAAATTAAATTTAAAGTTATTAGGTGGTGCTTTATGTGATACATGTTTATATGTCATTCCTTTTGTACTTTAATTTTTATTATTAAATTTTAGGGTCAAGTTCTCTCGTTACCTGAACCTTTCTGTTATATTAAATTATATAATTGAAAATATATTTTAAATGCATTTATGAACATATGTTAAATTTATATATAAATATATTTTAATAAATATATATTTACAAATATATTTATATTTATATAATTATAAATATTTATTTATAGAGTTATATTTATAATTATATAATTATAAATATACTCATTATATATATATATGTAAATAAATAAATAAAAATATAATTATAATTTTAAATAAATATAATTATATAAATATATTTTAAATTTATTTATAAATACATATTTATAAATATATAAATATAAATATATTTATAATTTTATACTTATTAAAATATATTTAAAAATGAATTTACCCGGAACGACATGAACCATGGATTTAAAACCTATGGCATGAAGAAATTTATTCAAAATATATTTTACTTACAATGGATCAATGTTGATGCAAGAAAAAAATGGAACAGATGGCACCACCATTAAACACTAGGCCAAACTTCCAACACAATCACCTTTTTGGTGTCTAACACCCCTTCCTCATGAGCCACCACAAACTTTCAAATATCTACCCATCCTCCACTATTTTGGAGCTTTCCAAGTAGCACCTTGATCATTCGTGTCTAATAATTCATCCTTCTCCTCAATGTCTTGATCGCCATCCAGTTCCTCTTTTAGCACTTGACATTCTTGACCAATATCATCTATTATGTCCTTTGTAGTATCCCGAGGTAAGGCCACATTGAAAATTGGCTTATCTATATGCATGTCTTGAGTGGTTTCATTATCCCCAAGTAAGGGCTCCCCATGACAAGAAGTCGAGTCTGCCTGGAGATCCTCGCTTTTAGCCTACACAATCAAAGGAGAAGCAAGGCCATCAAAGTTAGATGAAACATGTGAGAAAAATTTCTTAATCCTCTATTTTTATTCAAAATCCTTTCTTCTCAATACCCTCATGATATAATTCATCAAATTTAGGATTATTAATGGAATTCAACATATCAATGAAATTGTGTGTAGCGAAACAATCATTCTTTTCATTTTTTCCAGTCTGAGCATCAACTTCAACAACCTAGAGTGTGTGTTCCCTAGGAAATATGATCTGAGGGACAACATTTCACCCCCAATGCCTCTCCTTAATAAAACCTATAAAATGAGTAGGCTCCCCTCTGTCACACTTATTTAGGAAAGGATCATCCAACGAAACTAAATTACTCAGGCTAGGAACTGGTGTCTCTAGGCTGGTGGATTTAGCACCCATAGCTGTCTGGTTATCCTCCATCCAAGTGGAGGTATTAGGTGTCTTTAATGTCTCCCAGGCATCAGACTTATAATAACCCATGCTCTTTATTAGTATCTTTAGTTGGGAAAGGTTAGTGTTTTTTTACATGAATGTTTCCTTTTATAAAATCATTACCAATCTGGTTAACCAAATCAAGGTTATCATTAGGTGAGTCATCTTGATCCAAATTCTCCTTCTATAAACCTACATCAACCCAATGGATAGCCTACACTTGTTCCTGAGATACCTTCTCAGAACTTTCCCCAACATTAATGGTAGCCAAATTTCCTAAGACTAAGACAATAAAAATGTATTTATAATAATTCCTTTCTCTTTATATGGGAATTAATGCACTTTCTCCCAGTGCCTCAGAGTCATGATGGATATTCTTCACAGGAAAGTGGGATGAAGAAGCACTTACATCTAGACGTGAAGCCTTGATAATGGCCCCCATGTTTGGAATAGATGAAGTAAAATCCTTGACAATATTCGTTGGATTATTCCCTATAACCTTGTCAATAAGAATTTTGAATTTATAACTCTCAATCAGATGTCCATAATTCCTAAAATTTTTCCACTTCATATTTTTTTGAAGTATTCAACTGAATGGACAATAAAATTGCATGTGCTGAAAAAATCATACAGTCTTTTAAACTCCACTATAATCTCAAACATTAAGTCACCAACGACCAAGAATGTATTTTAAATAGGTATATAACACATATCAAACTCAACCAGGACCCTGAAAAAAATGACCATAGTGGGAACACTTAGTTTCCTTGTAAAATTTGATGGGAATTCCCACTGGATAGGCAATGTCCCACAGGATTTGTGGGTGCCATAAGAACCATGTTAGACCCCTGATGCAAACTCGAGCGTGTGTAACCTAGTTTTTCACACAATATAGATCAAATAGGGGATCCCATTTCTATATTATTAGAATACTAGGTTTTAGAGAGACTAATCCAAATATCCAAGCTTTCAACTTTAAGTCCATACGGGGGAAAACAATATGGAAAAACCCCTTACCGATCGAGGTTACCCTCCATGAATCAAATCTCCAAACCTAGACCATCCAGTTTCTAAGGTCTTCAAGCTTACAGGGGACCTTCACCTATAGTTGAGAGACCTGGGAAATAATTGAGTGTTGGAACTCCTTGATGTGGTCCATGAGTATCTTGGGGTTTACTTCAATAAAAGCCAACGATCCATTCTTCATGACTCATCTGCTGGTAGCAAAGGAATCAATTCCAAGGAAGAACTGATTGACTACAACATTCCCCACATTTGAGTCTCAATTTATAATCAAGGCTTCCTTCAGATCCGTATTAGCTAGGCCTACATATCTCAAGCCTCCCTAATCCATGGGCATTGGTTCATCCCTCAGAGCCACTAGGGCCTTCGACACATCAGGTCTCCCCAATCCATGTTCAATAGCCTTTGATGAGGCATCAACAACATGATTCAATGTCAAAATAAAAACATCTTTCAGATCAAAGAAGTTATTTTGATCAATCACCATGAGATCGATCCCCTAGATCCCATTGTGTGCTAGGGAGAGAGACTCCTAACCTTGTAATTCCCTCTCCCTCCCAAATAAAATTTAAAATATATATTTATTTTTATATATAAATTTAATTTAATTTATATAATAAATAAGTAATAATATAATTATCATTTAATAATATAATTACTATAATTCTAAATTTCAAATAAATAATTAAATGTATATAATTATAAACAAACAAATATAATTATAACTATATTTAAAGAAGATAAAATATGTATTTATAAATTTAATTATAAATAAATTTAATTATAAATAAACACTTATTTTTATAATTATAAATATATAATAATAAATATTATAAATATATTTATTATAATTTATAATTATTTAAATATATAAATTTTTATTTATAATTATATAATTATTTTTAATAAATTATGTAAATTTATTTATAATTATAAATATATAATTATATATATATATATATATAAATTAATAACATTCGACAATAATAACGTAATTAATAATATTTCATAATAATTTAATGAATAATATAATACTGGAAAGTTTAGGAAAGTCCCCTATTTATTAAAAAAGGAAAAATAAAATACCCTTTTAACTAGAAGGGAACCCATTACATGGATGAGAACCCCGAATCGAACAAAAAAAGGATTCATCATGGCTAAGAGACCCACCATCCCGAAGGCCAAAATTCAGTATCCTGAGTGTCCTATTTAATTTTTTTACTATATTTTTGATTTTCTTTTCATTTTTCAATAATTTATTATATGTTTAGTGAGTGTGAAAAATTTTATTTAAAATTTAAATATAATTTATAATTTATACACTTTATAATTCACCTATATGAAATATAATGTTGTTACAAGTATGTAACTTTAAAAGTCTATAAATTATAAAGTATAAATAGAATCTAAATGAAAATTGTCATACTGACTAAACATATAAAAAATTATTGAAATAAAATAAATAATTTTGAAAAAAAGTTAATGAAAAATATCTTTAATGATATAAAATATCATTGTTTCAAAATACCACATTTGTACATATTTTTTTTGAAATTCCCTTGACTACTTGAAATGAGATCTATAATAATATAATAAATCAACATTGAAGGTATAGATATCATTTAAAATAGATAAAGGAATGTCAATATAATTTATAAGTATAAATATTATGTTGTAAGTAGTTGATATGGACAAATTATAAGATATAAACTATAATTACAATCTAAGTGAAACTTTAAATTGTTGGGAGTTTGTTGTTAGTTTTTAATATTTCATGTAAATTAGTTTTTGTTTACTATATTTTTTAATTTATTTCTATTTATCTAAATAAAATTTAAGTGTCTCAATAAATTGGTTTTTAAATATATACAATGTGACATTGGAATACATCAATGTCGATGCCTCTCAGTACTACAACCCGACATATGAACCTCATGCCCACTTCACGTTCGATGCCTCCTTTGCTCCGATGTCCTAGCTATAAGCATAGGTTCCTCCGCTTATGGTGATACGAGTGAATCCTCATGTTACTATTTAGAATACTGCCTAAAATTATATATGGAGGACTTCCCAACATCACATTTGGAGTCATATGGCCTCATAGATCCAAAATATGGTGAAAGTGTGATATCAAATAAGTCATCATTAGTGGGAGTGGGGGCCACCAAAATTTGTGTTACCACACCCAGGTCGAAGACCATCATAGTCAGCTAAGATAAAGATGATATATCAGATGCCTTAGTAGGAATATGTGGCACATAAACCTCTCTTAGCTATGCAAGATCCTCAATCTACTGTGCATGATTATCTCTATACAATGTAGTAGCATCTGTAGGAGCCTCTCTCAAACGCTTCTATTTATGTCCTCAAATTTTCCCTCACTAATTCATCTTCTATATTCTCCGTTTTGGGGTGGTGGTGGTGGTGAATCATCCTTAGTAGGTATAGTAGGGACATCATCATTACTAAGAGCCTCAACTGGAGTATGTGGATTGGGATATAATTTTGGCTCCTCATCCAAGAGACTCTCATGTATGAAATGGAGAGGATCTATGAGAGCCACCAGATCTAGGTGAACTATATATCACTTAATAAATTCCTCCTATAAAGGATCCATGATATGTACAATGTGATCAAGTTCATCTAACTACAAATGAAATAACATTCAAATTAATATGAATCATAAGCTAAATAGATATAATAAATCTTTGTGAACATACTAACTATTGAATTCCTATCCTATGGAATGTAAGGTACATGATCACGTGACATCGATATAAATTTTCATAATCCCCCTAATCATATAACTGATAGAGTGTTATGGGATATCTGAGCTGAAGGATGCCTTATTGGGCCTGTGTGTCCTAATACTCAATATAATGTGCATGAAATTGCAGCTAGTCTGTCGTCTTTCTACCTGTTATCATAATGGAATTTAACCCATCAAACTATTATGGTTCCATGAGGATATGATGTATATATCTAAACTGGCACATGTCTTGGTCTGGTTAGTGCAACTTAATGAAGTGGAAGTGGATGAGTGGCACTATTGCACCGTGATCTCTAATCATAGCCTTGCAGTATGGTGGGGGCGATGTGTAGAAAAATCCTGTATACAAGGACCATGAAATCTAAAATTTAAACTCAAAAAAATCATAACTTAGGATGATAATTTTATTAAGAGAACATTGAAATATCTTAAAAAGTAATAACAAAATTATCCTATCTATAAAAAATTTAATGTTTAACTTTCATTAGTGGGCTGTATAACATTAAATATATGTTTAAAGCTATGAATATTATGAATCTAAGTATATACAAAACATTGATCCTGACACAACCCAATTAAAAAGAAGTAATATATGATATGTTTTTAAAGTAAATTAATAAATTTACTAAAATAACTAAAATTAATGATTTAATCAGACCAACATCCCTAAGGATTTCCCTAAAATAGGTGTTGTGGAAGTGGTGTAACAACTCTAGGAGAGATAAATGAAAAACTCTATTATGGACACATCTGTACCAATGACATACACCCTAAAATCTACTTTTCATCAACTCAACAACCAGTACAAACACATCTATACATATGTGATAATACAATGGACCCCCAAATGTATCTACCCATATGGTCAAGATCCTCAAGTAATGGTAGGTATATCATGTATACCAAGGTGGTGGAGTAGTCAACACGCAAAATGCATCTGATCAGCTGTATAATATTTTCATGTGTGTGCCGAATAATCATCTCTTCATCTTCATTATCAGGAGTGATGGGGAAATTCTCCTAAATCCACACCATGAACAAGAAGGAACCCAATAAGACACGTGGTATGCCAATGACTTTAACACATAGTATATGGTTGATGATCGTGCACCAGTCACCAATAATAGCACCCATAATTTCATATCCATGGATGGGTAGAGTGATCATATAGGTGACATCCTTTAAATTAATGGCCATCTCCCACTCATGAATATGAAATGCACGTGTCTATGGATTCCATATCTCAACCCTTACAATAATCAATTGATAATCAATGGTCTGGAAGTTTCACACGAAAACTCTATAAAATCCATTATATATGAGGTGTGGAAAAATGGTTTCTGGAGGTGAATTGTGATGAAAATGATGTTCTCTTTGTATAATAAGATTTCTAATAGGCCCCCACACCAACATGTCATGCGACACATGCAATTGGTTGGAAGATTAACAGAGGACGATGCATATGAATGTATGAATTGTAAGACATTAATATCGATGGTTATTTAACTCATACATGGTTTTATGATTTGGTATAAATGTTTTTTTAAGTTTATTTTTGGATTTTCATAAAAATGAAGTATGTTATTTCAAGTGACTATATATGTACTTTTAGAAGGACTTATTTTTAAGTGAAATTCACACTTGTAGACAAAAGGAGATATACTCTTATAGAGAACATCATAGAAACATATACATGTGACTGTAAATTAGTTCCACCAGTTAGAAAGGGTTTTCAAAATTTTTTATAGATGAGTTATAATCAAACCAATGAGAACATTTTTGAAAGATACAACTATATTAATCTATAGTTTTAGTTAATTGGACAATTTTATAAATTGTGGATTTTAGTTTGAAATTATTTTAACAAACATTTTTATTTTTGAAGTGAATTCAACCACATCTTGAATATTATACTCTAATAAAAGAACGATAATAATTAAAAAAATAATCACATGTAAAAAATTTAAATTAATTTATAAAGTACACCAAATTTTTTAAATATTAGATGATTTTCCTATACATTTAGGGAAATGTGTCCTTTTGTAACCTTCCTGGATGCATATACTACACCTATTTCTAGGTTCTTGTTCGCTGAGCCAATCCATCTCATTTTAAATATGAGTCAACTTTGGCATCCCTTTTGGTCATATACTAGTCATGTTCGGTAGAAGTGTGGGTGTGACATCAGATAGCTAAAAATTATGATATTCCCTAATAGGCATCCATATAGAACTGTACCAGTCGTTAATACTCTCTAGTTGATAAACTGGATCGATAAACTACCCCCAAGATAAGTGTAAAAAATATTTTTCTATGATTATATGGCTACAAGGATATCATAGTGATTGGAAGTTTCCACAATCACAATAACATTTCTCTAGAAAAAAAACAAAAACCAGACCACTACTACTGTCATAGGATCACGAGGATGAGTGAACTTAAATATTTGCATTGCATGTTTAAATGAAGTGACTTAAAATGTTTCAGCCACCTGAATAAATCTATCTATCTCCCATGGTAAATGGTGACTATTTCACACCCCTCTATTTATACCCTTTATGCCTACTTTCCACATTCTAGAAAATACTCTACACTACGATAGAAGGTTTCTTGTACCAAAATTGTAATTTAAATTTAGAAAATTATACTAATATTATATTATAATTGTAGCTCTTATAATTAACATATAATATAATATTCTTAATTACCTATAATGGAAAATTTTCAAAATCCCTTGAAAACTCCATTTATGAATTCTATGATGTTGGTCGTTATATGTCTATATATCCTCCCATCATTATATGTCAACGACCAATTATGGTTTGGAATTTAGATCATGTAATCATAAACTTCCAGATTAGCTATGAATATCTTCAAGATTCTCCTCCATCTATTTTTACTGAGGATCACATGCTAAGAAACAAGAAGTAATATGAATACATATGACAATAACTATAACAATTGTTTTTATAACAAAAAAAGGATATTCATACTAATTTTAATGATTTCTTTATTCTTGGACTCATCCTTGAACTTCTTTCACACATGTCTAGAAACATGTCGAATAAAGTATCGATGATGGGAATAGGATGGTCTCTATGAAAGACCCTTAGACTGTACTAACACCTTGATTTATCAATTATGATCTTTAATAAGACAAATCTATTTTTTCCCATAATAAACTCTCTAAGGAAATCTAAGAACCAGCTCCATGATGAGAAGTTCTCCTTCTCAACAATAGAAAATAAAAAAGGTAGAGTGGATAGATTACAATCTTTTGTTGTGAAAATCAATAAAGTTATGGTAAAATTTCCATACAAAAATGTCCCATCAATCAATATAAACTGCTTGAAATTTCTAAAAACATCCACACATGGAAAAAATGTCCAAAAATATCTATCAAACACTACCATCGACTGATCAACTTGGTTGTCTTGGTTAACATATTAAATAATATAAAACCAATATATAACTTAATTTTTGTGTTGTAAAAGCTTCATAAGCTATGGTAAAGCTCGATAAGAGTCATCCCAGTCACCATAAAATTTCACAATAGCCTTATTTCATACCACAAATGCCTTCCAATAAGAAATTTGATACCCAAAAAGTTGTTTTATTCTCTCCACCATTAGGATGACAAGAACATCTTGAAATGATATTATAATTTCTAAAATAATAGTTGAAAAAACTAAACATATAATGAAGAGTTTTTGTGTGACAAGCTTGGGTTTACACATGTGTATAGAGTAAATCTAATAATGCATTAACAGTGAAATTTTTTATCAATTATAACTCACAAATGCATCTGAAAGTCTAAATACTAATTTTCACACCAAATAAAATAATGAAATATATTTGAATATTATACAACATTAATATAATGTATTTTTATGTGATATTATTTTATCACATTTTCATTGCTAGTTTGTTTTCAAACTCTCTTCCAATATACATAACACCTTCACCAGTCATTTGATTTGTGCCACCAATAATTCCTATAAATTCTTTACTAGGGGTAATAATTGACCAATAAAATTGTGTAAAACATGTTATTACTTCAGTTGACCATGATGCCAGTGGTGGAGGATAGGTCAAATGTCGGGTGAACCTCACAAAAGTGGGAACAAAATGTTCTTCAGCATGCTCTTCTTATTTAAATTCATCATCATCATCTTGTTTTAAACTATCATCATCCTCAAAATTATCGACCAAAACATCTAAAGTATGTGGAGAACTATCTATGGAAACATAACTGCCACTATGATACATTTCAAGTTGAGGATAAGAAACTATGGCCTGAGGATATGATAGAATAATTACCATTGCTGATGGAACTTCTTGAGGTGTTATAGCATGAGGATATGGCACTGTATCATAAAGTTGTGATGTATCAACTTCCAATGTCGATGAAACATCCATTGGAGCTATAGTGAAATATAAATCCATCATTTTATTTTTAGGTTGATACTTAACCTATGAAAATATGTGTTTCCAGTCTTCATCATCAGTTACCGGATTGGATACATTCCATAAACTATCATTAAATTATATATTCCTATATATGATGGAATCTATCACTTGATTCACCATTAGTTTTAAATTTTTATGAATTTTTCATTGAGTAAATCCAAAATCTATACAATCTCTAAGAATCACAACTCTTTCTGGCCATATACTGTAACTACATCCTTTCCCAGTCTCAAATATTTGATCATTGAAAAAAACATAGGCAGTAGTATATTTTTTACCTAAAATAAAATATCATTATTAATTAAATATGATTAGAGAAACAAAATATGAATTTGATATATTTCCAAATTTTGATGGAATCTCACACTTAATATTTGAGGGGGATTTAAGCACACCATCTTATCTCATATTATTCCTTTTTATATATGCATGCTTCTAGTGATTTAGGTTGGAATCTTATTCCCTACACCAAATAAATATATTCAATCCATATTGATGTGTATATCTTTACACAACCCATAAACTTTTGTTACCCAAAAATAGTAGTCAAACATATTCATACATATCTACATGCATCATATGCATGAGGTACAAAAACGCATCATGTAAAATCATAGAGTTATATGAGATTGGAAAACTCCACATGAGAAATCCGGAAGCGATTGATAGACAACCCCATTGACTTTCATAGCCAAGACAATCCTCTAGTAAATTTTTTGGTTTGACCCAAAGTCCCTATACCTGAGGAGACTTTACTCGAGAGAGAATTAAATTCATGAAAAATTTAACACTTACAATGCACAAAATATATTCAACAACAAAATTCAAGTTCATAACCTCAATTAAAAACCGATGTCTTGGTAGATGAAAAACTAAATTCATTATCATACCTAGAATGTAATTCAATGCTCTATTCTAGATGCAATTTTTCAAATATACTCTAGCATACAATCATTGACAATATAAACAATTTATAGATATGAATAATGATTATTAATTAATTAGTTTAGTAGTTATATTTAATTAGTAATTAATCATTACTTACTCAGTACATCATAATTAGTGAATCCAATGTTATTCATTCCTTAATCATTCATTAATTATTTATTTTCTTATTAATTATTTTTAATTAAATTTTAATTAAAATTAAATAGTACTTCATTATTAATTAGTTATTTAACTAATTTGAATGAATTAATTACTAATTACAATTAACTAATAACTAATTATAATAAAGCAATTCTAAATTAATTACTAATTCCAATTATGAAATACTAATTAAAATTATTTAATTACTAATTATAATTAATTAATTAATTAATTAATTAATAATTTCTATTAATAAAGTAATAATTAAAAATAATTAATTGCTATTTTGAATGAATTAATTAAAAATTACACTTAACCAAAAACAAATTACAATTAAGTAATACCAAATTAATTACCAATTACAATTAATTAATCCATTAATTAATTACTAATTAAAATTAAAAAAGTACTAATTATAAATAATTAATTTATAATTTGAATGAATTAACTACTAATTACACTTAACTAATTACTAATTATAATTAAGTGATACTAAATTAATTACTAATTCCAATTATGCAATTAATAATTAGAGTTATTTAATTACTAATTACAATTAAATACATAATTAGTTACTTACTAATTACAATTAATAAATTATTAATTATGAATAATTAATTACTATTTTGAATGATTTGAATACTAATTATAGTTAACTAATTACTAATTATAATTAAGTAATACTAAATTGATTACTAATTATAGTTATGTAATTAATAATTATAGTTATGTAATTACTAATTACAGTTATGTGATTACTAATTACAGTTATGTAATTACTAATTACAGTTATTTAATTAATAATTACAATTAATTACTTTAAAATTACGAAAGTGCTTGAGAAAATCTCTCTCTTCATCAATGGTGATTAGAGCAAATATCTTCAAAGCTGCTGACTTTGGATGGATATTTCAACCTAATAGAAGTTTTCATTGGTCCTTCAAAGAAGGTTGAGGCTCCTTGTGGTTTGGATTGTAAAAATATTTCCTCTTTAGATGTGGTTCAAGATCTAGTGAATATTCCCATTTATCTCTCTACAAAACCTATGAACATAGCCTATCATAAATCTTAAAAGGCTATATTGGTGTGGGTTGATGTCTCCTCTAGGGATAGGTTCTT
Source organism: Viscum album (assembly GCA_963277665.1). Classification (NCBI taxonomy): domain Eukaryota; kingdom Viridiplantae; phylum Streptophyta; class Magnoliopsida; order Santalales; family Viscaceae; genus Viscum; species Viscum album. Next base: position 1,104,029,516 of record OY728157.1, read on the forward strand.
ACTTGGTTTTCAGAGTGATTTAGTTGCGGCCAATAACCAAATTTCTAGAAATGGATTGATCAAATATATTGAAACCACTAGTGTAAAAAACATTGAACACATTGTCATTTTTAATGTTAGTTCTATATAACTGATGTGAAAAGCTTAAAAAATTGGTTTATCACGTCGGTTATTTTATAAACGACCTGATAAAACAACAAGAATCGATTTTTTACATCAGTTATAAAATAACTGATGTAAAAAATGTCGAGATTAGACTTATCACATCAGTTATTTTATAACTAATGTGAAAGATAGAATTTGGGTGCTTTATCACATCGATTATTTTATAACTGACGTGATAAATTAAATCTCGACGATTTCTCACGTCGGTTATAAAAAAACCGATGTGATAAAATTCCATTTATCACATCAGTTATTATATAACCAACCTTATAAACATAAAAAAACAGTTTATCACGTCGGTTATTTCATAACTGATGTGATAAAGCTTTTAAGTGATTTATCACGCCCTGTATTCTATCATTCTGTTTTCTTTGATTGGGCGATCTGTGACTCACCTCTCTCGCATGAAACACCTAGAAAGTATTCTTCAAAGTCATGCCCTCCAACCTCATTTTTCCAGCACCATTCATCGTCTTTATTATCACTATATATATTAGTTGACTCGCAACAATAAAGTAAGCCTCGCACGCCTTGGTTTCGTTTTTTATTTTTCACGATGCCCTAAACTTATGTTTCGAGATGTTATTTTTCTATCTTTGTTCTTGATATCATGGTAAATTTCATAGTGTTCTTTTATACCATGCTAAATTCTTTTCTGGTAAAATAAACCATGGAAGTGATATCATGCAAGTTTAGGATTTTTGTGTGTTCTATCATGTGTGTGTGCATGTACTTTCATGGGTGTGTGTGTGTGTGTGTGGGAGGGGGGGGTGTCCGTAGGGGGGTGGTGGGTGGGGAGGTGTCCAGGGGGTGGGGGGTTGTCCAAGGGGGTGGGGGGATATCCAAGTGGATGGGGGTTTCCTGGGGTGTCCAAGGGGGTGGGTGGGGGGTGTCCAGGGGGATGAGGGGCCTGTCCAAGGGGGTAGGTGGTTTCCAGGGGGTGGGGGCGTCCAAGGGGGTGGGGGTGTCCAGGGGGGTGGGGGGATGTCCAGCGGATGGGGTGTTGTCCAAGGGGGTGGTGGTGTCCAAGGGGTGTCCAAGGGGGTGGGGGTGTCCAGGGGGGTGGGGTTGGTGTCCAGGGGGGGTGAGGGGGCTTCCCAAGTGTGTAGGGGGTGTCCAGGGCAGTGGGGGGGGGGGTGTCCATGGGGTGGGGATGTCTATGGGGTGGGGTGGGGGGCTATCCAAGGGGGTGAGGGTGTTAAGGGGGTGTCCAAGGGGGTGGAGGTGGTGTCCAGGGGGGTGAGGGGGATGTCAAAGGGGGTCAGGGTGTCCAGGGGGATGTGGGGTGGTGTTCAAGGGAGTGAGGGGGCTGTCTAAGGGGGTAGGGGCTGTCCAGGTGGTGGTGGGGGGGGGGGGGGTTGTCTAGGGGTTGGGAGGGCTGTCCAGAGGGGGGGGGGGGTGTTTAGGGAGGTGGGGGTGTCTAGGGGTGGGGGCTGTCCAAGGGGGTGGGGGTGTCCAAGGGGTGGGGGTGGTATCAAGGGGAGTGATGGGGCTGTCCAAGGGGGTAGGGGTGTCCAAGGGGGTGTGGGGGGGGGGGGGGGTGTCTTGGGGGTGAGTGGGCTATCCAAGGGTGTAGGAGTGTCTATAGGGGGGGGTGTCCAAGGGTGAGGGGGCTGTCCAATGGGTGTAGGGGGTGTCTAGGGGGTAGGGGGTGTCTAGGGGTTGGAAGGGGGGGGGGGTGTCCAGGGGGTGTGGTGTCTAGAGGGTTGGGGGGGGGGGTGTTCTGGGAGTGGGGATTTTCCAAGGGGGTGGTGGTTTCCAGGGGGTGAGGGGGATGTTCAAGGGTGTAGTGGGTGTCCAGGGGGTGCGGGGATGTCCAAGGGGGTGGTGGTGTATAAGGGGTATCCAAGGGGGTGTGGGTGGGGGATGAGGGGGATTTTTAAGGGGGTAGGGGGTGTCTAGGGGGTGGGGAAGTTTCCAGGGGGTGAGGAGGCTATCCAAGGGTGTGGGGGGTGTCCAGGGGGTGGGGGTGTCTGGGGGGTGGGGTGGGGGGGGGGGCTGTCCAGGGGGTTGGGGGGCTGTCTATGGGGGTGGGGGTGTCTAGGGTGTGGGGGGCTATCCAAGGGGGTGGGGTGTCCAGGGGGTGGTGTTCAGGGGGGTTAGGGGGTTTTCCAATGGTGTAAGGGTGTATTGGGGGTGGGGGTGGTGTCTAAGGGGGTGAGGGGGCTGTCCAAGGGGGTAGGGGGTGTCCACCTGGATAGCCCCCGCCCCACTGGACACCCCACCCCCAGACACCCCCACCACCATGGATAGTCCCCAACCCCCTGGACAACCTCCCACCCCTCGAACACCCCCACCCCCTTGGACACCCCCTAGTCACCCCCACTCCCTTGGAAACCCCCTGGACACCCCCACCCCATGGACAACCCCACCCCCTAGACAGCCCCCCATCCCCCCTGGACACCCCGCCCCCATTGACAGCCCCCACCCCCTTGATAGCCCCCACCCCCTTTGTAATATATTATATACTAGGGAGTTTATGCCAATGGTTCTTAAACCTTTGGTATATATATATCTCAATGGTTTCCATGAAATTGTTGGAATATATTATATGCTAGACAACATGTATACCAACGATTCTTGAACTGTTAGTATATATATATATCCCAATGGTTTCATTGAAACCATTGTCATATATTGACTTCAGGTAGTCTATACCCACGGTTCCTATAGAACTATTAGTATAGGGCTATTACAATGACCATCATGCCAACTGTGTGTGAAACCATTGGGATATTCTATCCCAATAGTTTCAGGGGATGTCCCAATGGTTTCAAATTGTTGGGATATGTGTTATTTTTAATAGTGAATGTATACATATTTTAATATTTATACTTCATATTTATTGTTTACAGAAGGGTGAATTTGGTATCCGGTTGCCCGAGGATCTATTATTTGTTTACCTTAAGAAGAAAGGATCCAAGATTAATTTAAAACTATTATATCTAACTATATTTTCCTTTTAAAATCATTTTCATGCATATCTTTTTCAAGTACGCATATATTTGTTTTATATTTGAAAATTGTTTTACATTCAAATTATAATATTTTTTATATAAATATAAAATAGTCTTATCTTAACAAGATGTATAATTTTGATATTTGTTATAGGTAATAATGAGTCAAAGTTGGATTACAGCACATCGAATGAGTAATGAATATGAGGAAGGTGTCGATGACTTTTTTTCAATTTTCTAAAGGAAATTTTCCAAGAAGTGACATTTTTTTCTATCTATGCCTAAAATGTTTGAATATGAAGAAGTTGAAAAGTAGAGAGATCAATGATAATCTGATTTTTCAGGGTTTTAATCCAAGTTACAGCCCTTGGATTTGGCATGGTGAAACCGGACAAAATGTTAGTTCTACTGATTATTATGATTTTCCAGATGGTAACTCCAATGGAATTGAAGAAATGATTCGTGATATTACAACAGAAAAAATTGAGATAGAACCGATAGTTTCACGTGTATAGGGTGATGCTGAAAAACCATTGTATCTTGGTTTTATGGATTTTATAGTTTTTTTAGTGGTGTTAAGATTGATTAACCTGAAGGTGAAACATGGATGGAGTGGTGTAAGTTTTAAATAGCTTCTAAAATTGTTGAAAGACATTCTTCTAAAAGACAATGATCTTCCAAATTCACATTATAAGGCCAAGAAAATATTATTCCCGATGGGATTGGGATACAAGAAATTACATGCATGTTCGAATGACTGTATGATATATAGGAAGGAATATTAATTTCTATCAGATTGTCTTAGATATGGGACATCATGGTATAAGTTGAAAGAAAAATCATAGGCTGATGTAGAGATTACAGAGATCCATGCCAAGGTATTTTGGTATCTTCCTATAATTCATCATTTGAAACATTTATTTGATAATTCACATGATGAAAAAAGTTTAATATGGCATGATGATGAGTAGATATTTGATGAAAAAATATGTCATTTAGCTGATTGTCCACATTGGAAGAAAATTGATGAGTAGTATCCTACATTTGGAAATGAAATTAGAAATCTCAGACTTGGGTTGTGCACATATGGAATTAATCGATACCAAAACCTCAGTATAACACATAGTTCATGGACGATTTTATTAGTAATTTACAACCTCTCTCTTGAAGTTTTTATAAAGTGAAAATATGTCATGTTTAGTATAATGATCTCTGGTTCGAAGCAACCCAAAAATGATATTGATGTTTTCTTATCAAAATTGATGAATGATTTGAAACTTTTATTGGAGGATGATATTAGGGTGTATTATTTTTATAAAATGGAATATTTTCAACTGCATGCAGTGCTTATGTTCACTATAAATGACTTCCCAACATATGTATTTTTTTGATACAGTGTTAAGGGGTATAAAACTGGTCTAATTTTCAAACAGTAGACTTCATATTGTCAATTTCATCATGGGAGGAGAATAGTATACATGGGTCATTTAATGTTTTTTTCATATGGATCACTCTTATAGAAGACTAAAAAAGTCATTCAATTGCTTATAAGAATTTGATATTGCTCCAAAACCTTTATCCCCTGATGTGTAATTTGAGAGGGTGCAAAACCTTGATGTGACATTGGAAAAGGCACATAAATATGGCAATGATAGACTTATTTGTAAGAAAAGTTCAATATTTTTTGAGATACCATATTGAATATATCATGAAGTGAAACATAATATTTATTTTATGAATGTGGAGAATAATATATGTGATAGTTCGATTGGAACATTGTTAAATATTAAAGGAAAGACTAAAGATGTGTTGAATGTAATATTAGACTTACTATCAATGGGAATACAATTGGAGTTAGCTCCCATTCCTAATTAAAGATGAACATTTCTTCCCTTGGCTTGTCATACATCACCAAAGAGGAAGAAAATTAGCTTTTTTCAGTGTCTTCATGATATCAAAGTGCCTCAAGGTTATTCTTAAAATGTAAAAAAATTTGTCTTTGAGTTATTTGAAGTTGATAGGTATGAAATCTCATGATTGTCACATCATGATGAAACAAATTCTACCAGTTGTATTGCATGGAATATTGACCATCTGTGTCAGAAAGTCTATAATGATTTTTTTTATTTTTTCAATTCAATTTGCAATAAGGTGATTGATGTGAATGATTTGAAAATTTTGGAAAAGGATGAAATTTCTATACTTTTTCAATTAAAAATGTATTTTCCTCCATCTTTTTTTGATATAATGGTGCATTTAATGGTTTATCTGGTTCGAGAAATAAAAATTTATGGACTATTATATGTTCATCGGATGTATCCTTTTAAAAGGTATATGAAAATATTGAAGGGGTATGTTAAGAATCCATATCGACCTAAAGCCTCCATTATTGAAAAGTATATTTTGGAGGAGGTTACAGAGTTTTGTATGAGCTACTTGGATCCAGGGGAGAAAATAGGTTTGCCTCCATCTCTCTGTGAATGAGTTAATAACGAGGAAAATAGGATTTACAACTTGAAAGTCAAATTATTGTCAGCTGAACAGATGAAGAAGGTAGAATTATATATCTTGAATAACATAGCTGATGCCTAACTATATATCACATTGCATATTAATGAGTTGAAACAATGTCATCCAAAGAATAAATAAATGTGGATTTTGAATGAGCACAACAAAACATTTTTTCCATAGTTTAAAAATATATTTCTTGGTAGATCAGATGTATTAGAGACATTAAGATAGTTAATGGGTGGTCCAAGTTTAAATGTGATAACATGGTCTGGGTATGACATTAATGGCTACACATTTCATATGAAAGCTCAGGACAACAGAAGTGTAGTTCAAAATAGTGGTGTATTGGTGTTTACAAAAGCAATACATTTTTCGAGTTCTGAAGACAAAAACCCAATTTATGCATTAATTTCATATTATGGAGTCCTTGAAGAAATATGGGAGATTTATTACATTAAAATTAAAGTTCTTATTTTTAACTAAAAATGGTTTATCGGTAACAAAAGTGTCGGACCCGATGAATTTGGAATGACATTTGTTAATCCGAATAGATTGTAAGACACAACAAATTATTTTTTAATGGCAACACATGAAAAACAGATTTTCTATATAGTTGATCAATCAGATATGCAGTGGTATATTGTTTTACAATAGAAAAAAAATATTTTGGTGAGGATCAACTTGATGAAGATGGTTATTTATACAAGATACCTACTTCCATGTAAATATTAGCAGAAAATAATGATGAGCATATTGAAGACATGGTTTGTGCCATAAGGAGAGATCATGACAAAAGAAATTGGAAAAACAATCTATTTGTACATTCCTAATATTATAGGTAACATATGTTTATTTCTTTTTTACATTTATTATTTTCATAAAATGTTAGATATTGTAATTTTTTTATTTATTAAAACGAGTTTTAAAACAAATAAGTAGAAATTTTTGTTTATTTTAATTTTTTTGTTTAGTTTATCATGTTTACCATTATGTAACTTATATATCTATTGAATTTGTTGAATGACAATTACTTTACCTTTTTTACCATTTTTACCATAGTTTACCATAGTTTTCCTTTACGTAACTTATATATTTATTGATTTTGTTAAATGAAAATTACACTACCATGTTTTCCATATTTAACATCTTTTCCATTGTTTAACATTCTTACCATATTTACCATGTTTAATATTATGTAACTTAGTTCAGTTTTCCAATTTTGTTTACATTAGTATTATAATATTTGAATTTGTATATTTGTGAACTAATGTTTTCTTTTTTGATTTGAAGGATGATGATAGATCAATTAGTTGATCAACCACATGATTTTGGAGTTGAGCATCATGATTATACCTATGGGGAGGAACATTCACATGCTTCTCTTGATGTTCCCCAATCTTTCTCATGGGCTCCCATAACGAAAAAGAAGAGTTCAATAGTTGATAAATGTGGCTTCACACGTTTACAAAAAATATCACTTTCCTGTAGCTAGGACTAGAGGATACTCATTGAGTTTGATGAGAATGATATTCCTAGAGGTCCAAATGCAAAATATTTTAAGATTTTTGTGTCAACTCAGGGTAAAAGAAAATTAAGCATTTTGTATGATTATTAGAGAAGTGTGGAAAAATCAATAATATCCCAGTTGTGGAGATGAATTTTTTAAGATCTTTTACTATTGTTTGACTAATCTTTAAATGTTTATAGTATAATATGTTTTACATCTTCTTTATCAGATGACAATTAATATTACTTACACTGTAGGGGTTAGGAGGAAATATTTATTGATGGTTTCTTGGAGATGGATGGATTTCAAATCAACCCTCACATCTGATTTCATTTTTGGTCATAAGAATCATGACAATCCAGGTCATATATATCCTTTAATAGATGAATACACATGGAGAAAATTTATTGAAGGTAGAAGAAAAGATTCATTTTTTATGGGTAATGTAAAATTTTATAAGCTTTCCTATATAAATGATCTTATTAATGTTTTTTTAATGATTTCTTATTCTTAATTTATAGAAAACAAGGACATATCATCAGGAGATCCAATATAAAAATGTATACCCTCATAGTTTATCTCGAGGAGGGTATACATTATTGGAAGAATAAATGATGGTAGAAAAATTACAAAAACTGAGAGTTGAGTCTTCAAGATCTGGAGAGGTTTCCCCTCCACCCCTCCACCTAGACATGAAAAATGGAAGAGAGATCAGATGAGAAAAAAGGGGCAATGTCTTTTAGAAGAATTACGAATTGTAACTGAGAGGATTGTGGGATATTTATTTTATTTATTTAAGTTAATTATATTCTTTATATAATTTGAATCATTATAGAAATGTTCAATTAATTAATACATGATTCTATGGAGGATTAGAGCTCATAGGGGATATTTACAGTTGCTGGTAAGCAACATATTTTATCTGCAACATTGGGAAAGACCAAATGCCCCGGTTGTGTACGAGGATATATGACGGGTGTATCGGTAAGAAAAGTGTTTCCATGTTCATCAACTTCTTCCATTGAGGGTAATTATAAAAAAAATAATCCTTGGAGGATGAAGTTCATAATATTAATGAGATTATAGATGAAAATATTAGAGCATCAGTACAGACTATGTTTGTAGACATGCAAAGACAATTTCAGACTATAGCTCCCAGTCCTCCACCACCCCCTACAGACCCCATTAGTTATCCTCCACCTCTACCAGTAGATCCTACTCCCCTACCTTATCCTATGGACCCCATTTTTTATCCTAATCCTCCACCATAACTTCCTACTTATTTTGAGTTTTATATTGATGATCCTCACCATCATATAGTTGCATATGGGCTGGTATATTGTATAGAAGATACAATTAATCATCAATAGTTAGGGGTAGAGCATCATAGGGTCACTGTACATAATATTATAGATAGATCATCTTGAGTACCATTACCTATAGATGAGGTGATGATAGTTGGACATAGTATCGACCACTTTTTAGTTTGGCCATCCAGACATCTTCAACTCATTACCATAGAGGTATGTATGTTATATCTTTTATTTTATTTTTTTTTATTAAATTTGTTTTTACATTTTAAAACTAATATATTTTTATATTTATTTTTACAGGAATAATTTAAAGGTAAATAAATACTGTATAAACAACAATAAAGACAAATAGAAATGACATTAGATACAGATTCTAGTAGTCTTGACAGATTTTCAAGATATTCAAATTTTTTAGTGGATCATTATGAGTTTCCAATGGAAGCTCATGTTTTTGGATGTGCAGTAAATGTGGGGACTGTAAAAAATGATATCATGGAGCTTGTTACTGGAGATAAGCTGTGCATCAACATGGTGATTATTTTTTCCATGTATGTCTTAACACCTTTCCCTGCGTTATATTTATTAAAAATATATACATATGTTTGTTTTTTATTAGGTATCATTATAAAATGTGAGAGAAGAATAAGAAGACAAATGTATATGGATTCATGGTCCCAAATTTGATTTCCCATAAAGCACATGCATTGGATGAGGAATAAAGAACACTTTATATTGCTGAAATATTTGAACATAATATAATCACATAGTGTTGGATGATTCATTTTTATGAGAGGTATGAAACATATATCTAGAAAAGTTTTCTTTATTTTTTAACATAAAAAACCACTAACCTTAAATTTTCTTTTATATTAGTGATCATTGCATATTAGGTGTGTTTTTTCTAAGAGATAAAACACTTTATAGGATATTCTCTGTCCATGGCGATGTGCGAGGAAGTTTTAAGAATATGTTGGAAAATTAAGTTTCAATTTCTTAATATTTGTTTATATTATAATGAATTTTAAATTTATCCCATTAATATTATTTTCTAATAGGGTATGGGTCTACTTTTGAAAAAACACAAAGAAAAAGAGTTCCAAGATCAAATATGTAAAAGTAAAGGTCAATATCCATTTATAATTTGTACTTTTTGATGTATTACATAAAAATGATATTTTTAATTGACACTAATTTAAAAATAATTTTCGTGAACAATAAATAATCATCGAATGAAGATATTGAAGGTTCCGGGCACAGCGAAAGCGCGTTGGAGGGTTTGCCCAACTTTAATTTTAGCGTTAGAAGACGTTCAATCCGAGATCCGTCATGATATAAAATGCCGGATCTTTGGAATAGAACGAAGAATGAAAAATAAAAGAAGAGTCCCGAAACCCTTGAGATAGGATCTTCATATGTTGGTTATAATTAATTTAATTAATTCATAAGAATTACCTCGATGAAATTCTTTCTTCGTTGGTGTCTCCAATCACGATCCTGTGATTCGTCATTGTATCGGAGAATACAAGTGTAGGATTCCTCTAGCGGTGATCCACACGTGTTCCACACATCTCTCGACGTCGCCGAAGGGAACTCTGGGTGCTAGCGTGGAAGATCCTTCGCTTGCGATGTCCATCTTCGATCGCCTTGATCCAGTGGAGGATCTTTCTTTCATAACTTGAAAGCGTTCTTGGTGGAAAAGGGAATTCTCTCTTGGCTTGAGAGTATTTCCAATCAATTGTACACAACCAAAAAATCTAACCTTTTTGAGACTAATGTAATTAGGATTTATAATACCTAGAATAATAAAATAAATTAACTGCTCATAAGCATTTAATCATTTCATTTAATTCTTAGTAATACCCCATGTCTTAATAATGACAGTTGACCATCATTATTACTTGACATGCATCCAACGTATTACATTTAATATCATTTAATTAAATAAACAATATTTTCTCACAAATCCCGAAAAATAAACTACACGACGTGTATATATAAATATACACAGCGTATACTTTTATTTTTTTTCAGTTTTATTTATTTTCCTCCACCATATTTATTAGAACTTGAGTAATGGCTATTTATTTCTTAAATAAATGTAACTGAATTACTCGCTAATAAATATATATTATTTCTCCCACAATATATTCTCTCGAATAACTAGTGTTGAAATAAATGCGATCATACATCCTTGAATAATTATTAAACCACAATCGGGAATAATCTTTATTCAACTTGTTAAATTAATATTTAACTAAGATACATGGACACACTTAGTGTGTGACCCTCTAGGCCTCTTTCTCAGTGGCATTAGGCGGATCCTACCCATAGTCCAAGGTTAGCGTCTAGCAACACGCCAAGGAACCCATAGAGAAAGAAGTTAACACTGCAATGAAGTGTCACCTCCTACAAACGCTTACCGTGTAATATAATCCCTTTGTCTAGATATCTCCAATCAAGTGGGTTTCATGCTAGTGGCATCAACCCATGTGCTTGATTATTCTTTCTTTGACTTCCCGGAATTGAACTTGCCCATACCTTACCATGGCCATGGATTTATTTAGGCTATATCAATTCCATCAAAGGGACTGAGATATCTACTTCCGTTATTTAACAGAAGGGACAAATCCTTTCTCGCATTATCTATTAATGCAGTATTACTCATGACACACCCAACGTATCCTACCTCGCTGCGAACAGTGTGTCGTCATAGTTTTGATCAATACATCTAAGTTCATGAGTTTTAATACCCATTAATAATAATCTTAAAGTCTAAGGAACAATACACACGTCCACAGATAGGAACATCCAATGACACGATGAAATGTGGATTTCCTACTGGCGGGTCTCATTCTCATAATATCCTCCTGGATATTACCAAGGGAACACACCATGAGAAGGTGCCTCAAAGTTTTATGAGTCCTCACCCCTAATGACCTGTATTATTTGTGTCCCTAAAATAATATCATCCGGCTATAGAACATACATTCAAGAATAGTGTTATGGAACTTCTAGGTTCTCATCATAGCAGGGATCCACTATGACCCTTTAATGCAACAGCTGTCCTTAGGACATTATCACATGAAATGTCACGCAGAAGAACAATCAAGATGTGATAAGGCTTTTATTTAATGAATAAAGTACAAAGTAGTTGGTTCTAGACCACCAACTCCAACAGACTCCCACTTGGACTAGAGCCAACTGCTAACAACCTTTTACCCGCTAGCTCTCACATGATATTCATGCTTCTGCTGAGATAAGCCTTTAGTTATGGGGTCTGCCACGTTCTCTTCCGTGGACACTCTAATCATTGCAACTTCACCCCTCTGATAGAAATCCCTCAAGAGGTGATACTTCCGGAGTATGTGCTTTGTCCGTTGATGTGACCTTGGTTCTTTTGCAAGAGCCACCACTGTAGTATTATCACAATAAAATGTAATGGGATCTTTACTGATAGAAAATACATCAAGCTCCTGGACAAAGTTCCGAATCCAGACGGATTTCTTGGCTACATCAGAAGTCTCTATATACTCGGACTCCGCTGTAGAATCGGAGACAACTGGCTGCTTTGAACTCTTCCAGCTCACAGCTCCTCTATTGAGACAGAAAACATATCCATATTGCGACTTCAGATCATTCTGATCTATCTGAAAGCTAGCATCATCATACCCTCTGATGACAAGCTCCTCATCTCCTCCATACAATAGGAACATATCCTTAGTTCTTCTCAGATACTTAAGGATAGTCTTAACAGTAGTCCAATGCTATTCTCCTGGATCTGCTTGATATCTGCCTACCATGCTCTGTGCATAAGAAACATCAATCCTGGTACATAACATGACATACATGATGGATCCTATAGCTGAAGCGTATGGGATCTTACTCATCCTATCTTTATCCTGTTGTGTACGGGGAAACATTTTCTTAGAAAGATGTAAGCCATGTGACACTAGAACCAATCCCCTCTTGGATTTTTCCATACTAAATCTCTTTAGTATCTGGTCAATGTATGTACCCTGACTTAGTCCAAGCAGCCTCTTGGATCTATCACGAATGATCTTGATCCCTAGAATTTAGGCTGCTTCTCCTAAGTCCTTCATGGAGAAACACTTTTTCAACAAGTCCTTAACTGACTGTAAGGTTGGTACGTCATTTCCAATAAGCAATATGTCATCAACATATACCACTAGGATGACGACCACATTCCCATTAAACCGATTATAAACACATGGCTCACATTCGTTCTTAATGAAACCAAATTTCTTTATGGCTTCATCAAATCGAATTTTCCATGACCTGGATGCTTGTTTCAATCCATAGATGTATTTCTGCAACTTGAAAACCCGTTTGGATTCACCTGGTGTCACAAACCCTTCTGGTTGTGTCATATAGACATCTTACTGAAGGTTCCCGTTAAGGAATGCTGTTTTGACATCCATCTGCCAAATATCATAGTCATTGTAAGCTGTTATGGCAAGTATGATTCTTATGGATTTAAACATGGAAATTGGCGAGAAGGTTTCATCATAGTCAATTACTTGACACTGTCTGAATCCTTTATCCACTAGCCTTGCTTTATAGGTGCTAACTTGACCTTCCATGTCCAGCTTTCTTTTGAATACCCATTTACATCCAACAGGATTTAGATCAACTGGCTCATCGACCAGAACCCAAACTTGTTTCTGATACATGGAATCCATCTCAGAATTCATAGCTTCTAGCCATCTTGCAGCTTATGAGCTTTCTATTGCTTCCTTGTAGGAGAGAGGTTCATCGTTGTCCAACAATAATGATTCACCATCCTCGGTGACTAGGAAAGCAAATTTCTCTGGTTCCCTTACCTCTCTTGAGCTCCTACGCAGTACTTGTGTTTCTGAAACCTCTTCCACGAGGACCTGTGGAACTTTTTACTGTACCAAATCCTGTGTATCTTGAGAATCAACTTCTTCGAAGTCAATCTTGCTCCCACTATCCTTCTTGAGGATGTGCTCCCTCTCAAGAAAGACGTCTTGTCTGGCGACAATCACTTTCTTGTCTTGAGGTGTTATATAGGTAATATCCTTTTGTTTCCTTGGGATATCCTATAAAGATACACTTCGTGCCCCGGGGTTCTAGTTTGTTTCCTGAGAAGGCCTTAACAAACGCCTCGCATCCCCATACACGTGTGTGAGACAAAGTGGGTTTCCTTCCATTCCATAACTCGGATGGAATTCCATTTCCGCCTTAGTTAGTACTCGTTTTAATGTGTATGATGCAGTTTTTAATGCATATCCCCAAAAAGATAATGGAAGATCTGCATGACTCGTCATCGACCTCACCATGTCCAACAAGGTGCAATTCCTCCTTTCACTAACACCATTCCACTGTGGTGTATAAGGAGGAGTGAGCTGAGATAGAATCCCAGACTCCCGTAGAAGATCGATGAACTCTTGGTTCAGATATTCTCCACCTCGATCCGATCAAAGCTTCTTTATCTTCTTACCAAGCTGATTCTATACTTCATTCTTGAATTCCTTAAATTTCTCTAAGGCTTTTGACTTATAACTCATCAAGTAGACATATCCATATCTACTCAAGTCATCAGTAAAAGTAATGAAGTAAGAATATCCACCTCTAGCTTCTACTTGAAATGGTCCACACACATCCGTGTGTACCAATCCTAGAAGCTCTGTGGCCCTTTCACCTTTTCCACCAAAAGGCGGCTTGGTCATTTTTCCTTGTAAACAAGCGTGACATCTATCAAGTGGTTTTAGCTCAGTAGGGTCTAAATAGCCATCTTGGCAAAGCTTTGTCAAACGCTTCTCATTCACATGACCAAGGCGGTGATGCCATAACTGGGTGATGTATGAGTCATTTGATTTTGTTTCGTTATCGATTGCCAACACTTGGTTTTCAAAATTCAATACATACAAACCATTATTTAAATGTGCCATACCATAACATACGTTGTTCTTATAAAAGAGACAACCCTTATTTTCAAATTTGAAAACAAATCCATCTATATCCAAACAAGATACAGAAATTATGTTCTTGGTAACACTAGGCACATAATAATAGTTATGTAAAACCAAAATTATCCCAGTCGGCAATGAGAGGTGGTAGTCGCCAATAGCCAACGCAGCCAGCCTTGCGCCATTGGCAGCTCGAAGATCCACCTCTCCTCTGGCGATCTTTATAAATCTACTTAGTTCCTTCATTTGAATAAAGATGTGATCCCCACAAGCTGTATCTAATACCCAATGTGTAGAAATATAAAGATTTCACTCGATAAAAAATGCACCTTTAGCATCCCCACGCTTCTGGGTGTAGTTCCTCTTCCAGTGGCCCTACTTGTCACATGCAAAACCCACTGCCTCCCGTTCCTTGCCCTGCCTCTAGATCTTCCCCTTCTTGGAGGGATGGTGCTCGGGGGCTTCAGACCGTTTATAAGTCTTTGGCCCCTTTGCCTTTTCCTTCCTTTTCTTGTTCACTATAAGGACCGCGGGTTTGTCACGCCCCATTTATTTATCTACCAGGCGAATCAAGGTCAGAAGCTCCGATAGACTCTTCTCATTTCCACTCATGTTATAGTTGACAATGAAGCTAGAGAAGGTCTTGGTCAGTGATGATAGGATGAGATCTGTATGCAACTCATCTGGGAATTTAATCCCTAAGATGTCCAGGAATTCAATATAGCCAATAAGCTTGACTACATGAGGCCCAACTGGCGCAGAATCTCTAGGCTTCGTGGTGAACAAAGAATTGGAGATCTCATACCTCTTCTGTCTCACCTTCTCTTGGTAGAGATCCTTAAGGTGAGACATCATGCTATACGCATCCATGTTTTCATATTGCTTCAAGAGCTCATTAGACATGGCCGATAGAATGAAACACTTGACATCTGTGGAATCATCCATGTGTTTCATGTAGACAGATAATTCCTCATCACTAGCCTCTTTCCCAGGAGCAACTAGAATAGGCTCTTCCAGCACATACAATTTCCTTTCGTGGTGAAGGACGATGCGTAAATGCCTCTGCCACTCTTGGAAATTGGTGCCGGTGAGAAGGTTTTCCTTCTTGAGTATGGTGCACAATGATATGTTTGAAGTTATTTTCGTGCCGTTTCTAAAAATTAAGATGAGCAGAGGTTTAGTACTTTATTACAAAAATTGAGACAAATAAATAAATTAATACTTATTAGTCTCCCACTATTTTATCGAAATCCAATACCCTCACCATTGACTTCAGAATATTCTGTTGCCTGAATATTCTAGTGGCAAGGATCCATATTGCCCTTAGCATTACCCCAGCTAGGGTTGGTCAAGCAACTTGAAGGGTTTTAGGTAGGCATTCCAAATGCCAACTGCATTAACTCGCAGCTCCTTGATCTGCTGAGTGGACTCCCCAATCCTGAAATCCTTTTATTTTTGATTTCCTCAACCTTTGCCTCTTGGTCACACCAAGTCCTGCTGTGGCAGTCAACCCTTGATGCGAACCAAGTTAAGTCAACCCAAAGCATTTAATTATAATTCCCCGATAATTGAAAGCACCCCAACTAGGGTTGGTCAAGCACTTTGAACTATGGTTCGATTCTAACCAAGATTATGGAAGGATATACCGACTTAATATTTCTTTTGAGGGATTTTATCCTTGTACGTAAATTTCCATTTTATTATCTTTGATTACATGCTTGTTAATATTAAGTGGGATATAATTAAGTGATTAACCATGTCTAAGATAATATTTACGTATAAACCTGTTTTTATTTTAGTTCCATCTTGCATGCTTGTTATATTCATTAATTGTGTGATCGTAACAACACACCCACAGTAAATAAACCATGCAACTGACAAAAATAAAATGAATGGTATGATCATGATCTTGTTCTATTGGTTAGTTTATCTAGCAGTGGATAAACTAACCCAAGACCTAGTGGAGAAACACCTTGAACCTTGCGGGTTCGTGTTTACAACTTTCCACCGGTCCACCTTTGTATCTCCTTGGATTGGTTTCACCTCGGCTCCTGACTTGAGCCGCCTCCACTAGCTTGGGAGCTCCATCCATTACATGTACATTTATCTCACACGCAGGTGAGGGGTAAATGGGGTTTTTACATAAAAGAATCCTTGGGCGCGCAGGCCCTACATATTAATGAGGAGATGGCTCGTAGGCCAACAAATTTAATTTAAATAAATAAATTAAAAGAAACCATTCACATACAAAGGTCTCGGTCTAGCTCATGATCATCCATACATGCAATGATATTTATGTATAAATAAAACTAGCATTCAATTCTTTAATCGTTCTTGTTTAAGATAAATCACGCTCGAATCAATTAATTATCTTTAATTAATCAATCCTTTTATCTTAAATCCGTTTTTTGAATTTCCTTGAGATTCTCATCCATCATAATTTTAAAAAAATAAATTCATTTAAAATTATCATTGTACGTAACTTGTACCTTGGAGGAAACCCGGTGAGTTCCCTTTCATTATGCAGATGTTAAATTAAACACACATATATAAAACACCTATCACGTGTTGTGCCTCAGCTTTATGCCTGCACTATGGTACACGTCTCAAGGGTTTGTATAATATAATAATTAAATTTTAATAAATCTGCGTAATTTGGATGAGTACACGGCGTGTAGTTCCGACTACACGGCATGTACTTTTCTTCACCGTCCATCCGAAGTACACGCCCAGGGACATGGCGTGTAAATGTACTTCGGAAATTTTCAGAGTACATGGTGTGTTCTTTTGGACACACGCCATGTAGTTTCCGCGTTACACGGTTTCTAGTCAGGAAAGCCGTGTACGAGGTACATGGACCAACCCGAACCCGAAGGGACTACACACCGTGTTCAGTTGGACCACATGACGTGTAATCCGGAAACCGTGTGCCACCTATTTCTGGTCAACACACGGTGTCATAAATGACCTCAATACACAACCCGATTTGGCGGATCGGTCAATGCATTGAACCTAGACTACACGACGTGTACTTTCGAATACACACCGTGTATTCTGGTGTTGTATGGCCAGAAAAATTTGGCTCCTCCGGATGAGTTCCTCTATTTTATTTTAATCAAAATTAAAAGAAAAATTCGTTTCTGTGAGGTGAACGAGAAATGAGGGAGGAGGAACGGATCTCAATATTTAAATTTCCAGAACTATTAAACATGAATTGAAAAAACTAAATTATTAAATGCGTAAATCACCAACAAAAAACTAAATAATTATAATCAACAATATGACCACTCTGATACCACTTGAAGGTTCCGGGCGCAGCGGAAGCGCATTGGAGGGTTTTCCCAACTTTAATTTTAGCGTTAGAAGACGTTCAATCCGAGATCCGTCACGATATAAAACGCCGGATCTTCGGAATAGAATTAAGAATGTAAAAGAAAAGAAGAGTCCCGGAACCCTTGAGATAGGATCTTCATATGTTGGTTATAATTAATTTAATTAATTCATAAGAATTACCTCGATGGAATTCTTTCTTCGTTGGTGTCTCTGATCACGATCCTATGATCCGTCGTTGCGTCGGAGAATACAAGTGTATGATTCCTCTAGCGGTGATCCACATGTGTGCCATGTATCTCTGGACGTCACCGAAGGGAACTCTGGGTGCTAGCGCGGAAGATCCTTTGCTTGCGATGTCCGTCTTCGATCGCCTAGATCCGGTGGAGGATCTTGCTTTCCTAACTAGAAAGCGTTCTTGGTGGAAAAGGGAATTCTCTCTTGGCTTGAGAGTATTTCCAATCCGTTGTACACAACCAAAAAATCTAACCTTTTTGAGAATAATGTAATTAGGATTTATAATACCTAGAATAATAAAATAAATTAATTTCTCATAAGCATTTAATCATTTCATTTAATTCTTAGTAATACCCCATGTCTTAATAATGATAGTTGACCATCATTATTACTTGACATGCGTACAACGTATTACATTTAATATCATTTAATTAAATAAACAATATTTTCTCACGAATCCTGAAAAATAAACTACACGGAATGTATATATAAATATACATGACATGTACTTTTATTTTTTTCAGTTTTATTTATTTTCCTCCACCATATTTATTAGACCTTGAGTAATGGCTATTTATTTCTTAAATAAATGTAACTGCATTACTCACTAATAGATATATATTATTTCTCCCACAATATATTCTCTCGAATAACTAGTGCCGAAATAAATTTGATCATATATCCTTGAATAATTATTAAACCACAATCGAGAATAATCTTTATTCAACTTGTTAAATTAATATTTAACTGAGATACATGGACACACTTAGTGTGTGACCCTCTAGGCCTCTTTCTCAGTGGCATTAGGTGGAGCCTTCCCGAAGTCCAAGGTTGGTGTCTAGCAACATGCCAAGGCATCCATAGAGAAAGATTTTGATGCTGCAATGACGTGTCACCTCCTACGAACGCTTACCAAGTATTATAATCCCTTTGTCTTGATATCTCCAATCAAGCGGGTTGCATGCTAGTGCCATCAACCCATTTGCTTGATTATTATTTCTTTGACTTCCCAGAATTGAACTTTCCCATACCTTACCATGGCCATGGATTTATTTAGGCTATATCAATTTCATCAAAGGGCCTGAGATATCTATTTCCGTTATGGAACGGAAGGGACAAATCCTTTCTCACATTATCTATTAATGCAGTATTACTCGTGACGCACCCAACATATCCTACCTCGCTGCGAATAGTGTGTCGTCACAGTTTTTGTCAATACATCTAAGTGCGCGAGTTTTAATACCCATTAATAATAATCTTAAAGTCTAAGGACCAATACACACGTTCGCAGATAGGAACATCCAATGACACGATGAAATGTGGATTTCCTACTGGCGGGTCTCTTTCTCATAATATCCTCCTGGATATTACCAAGGGCGCACACCATGAGAAGGTGCCTCAAAGTTTTATGAGTCCTCACCCCTAATGACCTGTATTATTTGTGTCCCTCAAATAATATCATCCGGCCATAGAACATACATTCAAGAAAAGTGTTATGGCACTTCCGGGTTCTCATCATAGCAGTGATCTGCTATGACCCTTTAATGCAACAACTGTCCTTAGGACATTATCACATAACATGTCACGTAGAAGAACAATAAAGATGTGATAAGGCTTTTATTTAATGAATAAAGTACAAAGTAGTTGGTTCTAGACCACCAACTCCAACAGATATTATATGTTAATATTTATGTGTGAAATAATTACAACTGGAACACTTGTGAAGTTTGACTAGTAATATTTCCTTATAAACTTTTCCATAATATTTCATTTGAATTATTCATTATATATGTTAAATACCATCCTTTTAATATTTATCTCTTTGATGACCCTCAACCCTATAGTGATCAAGAGTTAAAACACTTACAAGTGGAATGTTCAAATTATTTTATAGGTTTGATTGGATTTTAGTTTGTTTGTAGTGTAAAATATAATTTTGAATATTGTAAATATAATTGTGTATTTGGTAGTTGTTTTGGTTGTATTTAGGTTTTTTAGTTGAAATTATATGTTTTGAATGTTATATATGTGAACGGTTAATTTTGATCTAGTTCTTCTTGTTTTGGTCTAGTTCTTGTGTTTTTTTTTGTTATGGATTCTTGTCTTGTTTTGGTATGCTTTTGGTTCAGTTTCTACTTGTTTCATACTTTGGAAGAGAATAATAATGGTTTCATGGTGGGGGGGGTGGGGGGGTGTGGGGGGGGGGGGGGGGGGGTTGTCCAAGGGTTATGGGGTGTCTGGGGGGGGGGCTATCCATGGGGGGTGGGTGGTGTTTGGGGGGTGGGAGGTTCTGTCCAGTGGGGTGGGGGGGGGGGGGGGGGGTTGTCCAAGGGGTAGGGGTGTTCAGGGGGTGGAGGTGTCCAGGGGGTGGCGGGATGACCATGGGGGTTTGGGTGGTGTCTAGGGGGTGGGAGGGTGTCCAAGGGGGTAGGTTGTGGGAGGGTGACTAGGGGGTGGGGGCTGTCCAGTGGTGTGGGTGGTGTCTAGGGGGTGGGGGGTGTCCAGGGGGTGGGGGGGGGGGGGTGGTGTCCAGGGGGTGGGAAGGTGTCTAGTGGGTGGTAGGGTGTCTAGGGGGGCTGTCTAGGGTGTGGGGTGGTGTCTAGGCGGTGGTAGGGTGTCCAAGGGGGTGGGGGTGTCCAGATGGGTGGGGGTTGTCCAGGGGTGTGGGGTTGTCCAGGGGTGGGGGGTGTCCAGGGGGTGGGGGTGTCCAGGGTGGTGGGCGGGTGTCCAGGGGGGTGGGGGGATGTCCAGTGGGGTGGGGTGGTGTCCAGTGGGTGGGAGGGTGTCCAGGGGGTGGGGGGGGGGTGTCCAGGGGGCGGGGGGGGGGGGGGGGTGTCCAAGGGGTGGGAGGGTGTCTAGTGGGGGGGCTGTCTATGGGGGTAGGGGTTGTCCAAGGGGTTTTAGATTTTTTAGTTGAAATTGTATGTTTTGAATGTTATTTATGTGGATGTTTAATTTTTATTGGTTCTTCTTGTTTTGTTCTAGTTCTGTTGTTTTTCTGGTATGTATTCTGTTCTGGTTTTGGTCTAGTTTTGGTATACTTTCTGTTTATTTCAGGTCTTCTTTGGCAGAGCATAACAATGGTTGAATGGTTTTATTAAACAAAATTGGTTTTTATGATGGTTATTTTATAATCAACGTAATAAATGCATTGGAATGGTTTTTTACATCAGTTATTAAATAAACGATGTAGTATATATGTTATCACACCGGTTAAAAAATAACTGACGTGAAAAACCGCTTCATAGACTAGTTTATCACGTCGGTTATTTTCATAACCGATGTGATAAATGCATAGGAATGGTTTTTTACATCAATTATTTGATAACCTACATAGTATATATGTTATCACGTCGGTTAAAAAATAATCTAAGTGATAAACTGCTTCAGAGAATGGTTATCATGCCGGGTTTTAAATAACTAACGCGAAAAATGCTTCAGAGACGTAGTTATTATGTCGGTTATTACATAACCGACGTAATAAACTATATACCATGTCCGCTATTTAAAAACCAATGTAATAAATCATTACTATGAAGCATTTTCCACATCAGTTTTTTAGGAACCCATGTGAAAAATGCTTTGAATTTATGTTTTTTTACGTCGGTTTTAAAATAACCAACGTAAAAAACAATATTTATAACGTCTCCTGTAATAACGTCGGCCAAAAAATGACATGAAAAATAAAAAATAACCAACATAAAAAACGTTTTTTTCACTAGTGAACTAACCCTAATTTCTTTTAGGAATGAATGGATGATTTTAAGTATTCCATCATTGTGCGGATAACCTCTCATCTGAAGAATGATGGATGGAAGCTTGAGGATCTCAAAAATCTGTTGTAGTAGGTATGGGGTTTTAGAAATTAAAATTTGGTGTCGATTGGTATTGGATATCATTACATTAATTTTTATTATCATGAGATTAAATTGAAGGTTTGTAGTAGTGGATTTGTTAATTTGAAGTCAGGGATCCTTCATTTTCAAGATTGGGACCCTTGGTTTGATTCTTTTCAAGTCAAGAATATGATTGCATAGTCTTAGATTCACATCAAGTGATTGAATTAGTTTTTTTTGAATCCAAAATTTATTTGGGACATTTATTTGGTCATTGGTTCCCCAATAAAGTTTAAAGAGACATAAATGGATAGGTATGGTCATTATGCCCACATTTAAGTTGAATTTCACCTCAGTGCACCACTTGTTGAGATAGTGTATCTTGTTGCAGGTGATTTTAAATTTTCACTTGATATTGAATATGAATTTATTATTGAATTTTTATTTAAGTGTTTTTTTTCATTGTACTTGTTTGAGACAACTTTTGTTGGGTTATGTGATTTTTAAATTGTAATAGATTTGGGCACTCTACTGATTGCTGAAAACATAAATTACCCATTTGAAATGGTAATAAATATATTCAGCTTAATTCTTAGCATGAGGTGCATGGAAGGGGAGATATTTCTTATTCTCTTATTTCTAAAAGGGATAACAGTTTATATAGTCCTATGAGGTATAGTGTGTGTGCTCAATCCTTTCCCTATTTTGCTGTTATGGTGGCTGGAACCAAGGCAGCAACTAATACTTTGGTCCCTTCTGATGTCATTACCTCACCTTCTAAAGGTGTTGAAGCTGCTCATGGTATGGGACCTCATAGGTATGATTCTGTTGATGGTCATTTGGGTAGATGGAATGAGGAAAAAACCATTGAGGATCCTACCTATTTATCTGCTGATATTAAATACCAGGATGATAAAAGTGAAAAGGATATTCAAGATAATGATCAGCAAGTAGGCACATAGGTGGGGGTCCTTTGATGGCTCTTTTGATGATGAGATTGATGACGTGGGTGATCTTTTGAAGGGAAATAAAAAAGGCAAGTTATGTTATTTTTTCCAAATGAAGATATATGTGAAATCCTCCAGTAATTCTACTAGAATGGTGACATATATCATTTCTGTGGGAGGAAAGGGGGTTTCTCCCGCTACAGGGGACCTTTTTGAAGGTTCTGGGTGGTCAGAACATGTGGTCAAGGCTTGTTCTGAACATGAATACATCTATTTTTATACTATTCTTTTTCTATTTGTCAATAATATATGTTAATGTTCATTTTATGATATTGGTAACTTATATTTCCAACCTAGTTGGGCAGAGTATGCCCCTCCCCTCGGCCTGAATACTCTATTACATGCTACCTTAGTTCATGGTAGTGGGGATCCCCCTCATGATGCTACTATGAAGATGGGTTTTGAGGGTCCTTCAATGCATGTTATTCTATAATTCAATGTTGATTTGGTATTATAAATTGGTCTGGCAGTAGGGTGTCCTGTTAGTAGAAATGATCTTCAAGATGGTCAAAGAGGCCAGCCTGTGGGTGCTTCAACCAATTTTTTTGATATGTTGGAGTCTATTAATAATACAGAGATTGATTCCTTCTACCTTGAGAGCCTTGAGAATAAAGTCATCAGGAATAAATGAAATATTTTTTCAGGCTCACAAATTCAACCAACTAATGATGATACTACTTTACCCAATTTTTCTAATGTACAGGTTGAGATTGTGGATCTCTAAGTGTTGGATTCTAATGACCCCTCGGTTGGAGATGAAACAACTCAAGATTTTAATAGGGATACTATACTCTAGGTAGATGATGTTCAAGAGCATCAAGATGTGATTCTAGGTAGTGCTAAATATGGAGGTTAGTTGTTGACCTGAATAACGAGAAAGAGGTCTCATCAGACATAGATGATCAAGGTGGTGTGTGGAAAACACCAAAACAATAGAGGTGGGGAAGGAAACCGAGAGTCCATGGTAGTTCATGAGTGAGGGGTGGAAGGCAACAAATAGGATGATTGTGCAGGATTTCCTACTTGTTTTCATGGTCACATGTATATCACTTTTATCTCACTTTTCCATATTTCCTTGTATGTTTACTTTTTTTAAAATAAATTTCTTGGGCCTATGGATTTCAACCCATGGTTTTCACCATTTCTAAAAATTAATTACTTAATTAAGTTATTAATAATTATAATTAATAAAGTAATAATTATAGATAAATAATTTCTAATTACAATAAATTAATTACTAACTAAAATTACCTAATTACTAATTTGAATTAAGTAATACTAAATTAATTACTAATTCCAGTTATGTAATTACTAATTACAATTATTTAATTACTAATTAAAATTAATTAATCAACTAATTAATTTATAATTACAATTATTAAAGTACCAATTACAAATAATTAATTGCTAATTACATTAAATTAATTACTAATAACAATTAACTAATTACTAATTACATTTTTGTAATGCAAAATTAATTACTAATTTCAGTAGACTTTGAGCCTGTACCCAAGTGGTAAAGGCTCTATCTTGGAATACAAAAGGTCAAGGATCAAATCTAGGAAGGGTTGGAATTTCCAAGTTACTATAGTAGTTATTGTAGTAAACATTGTTGTAGTAGAACTATTCACCTGATTTGGGCCTATGGGCCACATAATTGGGCCTTCAGGCCATAGGGCCTTCAAGCCACAGGGCCCCTAGGACACCATAGAGTAATTGACGACACAAAAATTAACCAGTAGATCAGTGCAACGCATCCGGTTGGCCATCCAGCTTGGTTTCAGTCAGCAATTCCGGGTGGGGAGCTCAAAAAAATGATAGGTTCATTGGCACCTATCATTTGGACCTCTACTCACATGGGACTGAGGGATGATCTTCCATGTCATTATAAAGTTATTCACAATATAATAGTTCTTGGTAGAGGGGGTGACACATCGTGTGAATAGTGAAGAAAAAACAAGTGAAGCGACACAACTTGAAGGCTACATGGCATGGAGACATGCAAGCATTTTTGGGTAGGTGGCTTGAAAGAGAGATGGGTGCGTTGGCACCCATCATTTTGATGTCTACCCACAGATGGGTTTAAATAAGAGTGCTCTATGAATTTCCTCATGGTGGGGAGGTGCAATGAAACAACTAATTGAATGGGGGTGTCCCAACGTGGAGACTGGGATCATGATGTGAGGCTTGGTTTCTCATATTGGGCCTTCAGGCAACAGAGCCTTTGGGCTATCAAAAATTTTAATAGGTCTTCAATCTATTGGGCCTTTGGGTTATGTAAGGGTTACCTCTAAACCATGTTGAAAAGGAGGGTTGTCTTTCTTAAAATAAAATGGGGGCATTGTCCATTTTTTTCTAATTCCAGTTATGTAATTGCTAATTGCAATTATTTAATTAATAATTATAGTTATTTATTTACTAATTAAAATTAATAAAGTAATGATTAAAATTAATTAATTTCTAATTACTTTAAATTTATAAGAATTAAAAATTAACTAATTACCAATCATAATTAATTACTTAATTAAGTAATTACTAATTTATATTAATAAAGCACTAATTAAAAATAATTAATTTCTAGTTACAGTAATTTATTTATTAATTACAATTAATAAATGAAAAATAACAATTAATTAATACAAAATTAATTACTAATTCTAATTATGTAATTACTAATTACAGTTATTTAATTACTAATTATAAATAATAAAGTACTAATTAAAAATAATTAATTTCTAATTATATTAATTTATTTACTAATCACAATTAACTAATTACAAATTATAATTAAGAAATACTAAATTTATTACTAATTAAAATTATATAATTATTAACAAATTACTTATTAGAAACAAACTACTAAATTAACTACTAATTTAAATTATATAATTATTAGGTTATAATTATAATACATTTACTATTTGCTGATTATAAAATAATTACTAAAAAAATAAATAAATTAATTAAAATATTAAACAAATTGAAAAATAAATAGAATTACCTATATATAGAAGGATGATTCCTAAACCTAGGTGGGGAGGAGTTTCAGAGTTGAGGGTCACTGAGGATTTAGAGGAGGATCGTAGAGCTTCAAGGAGCATTGGGTTTACTCAGATGAATGGGTGGGGGGGGGGTGAGGGTTCACCATTTTATAGGGTGAAAAAATGAAGGCACCACATAAAGTGACACCATTTTTTATTTTAATTCAAGAAGGGGTGCACTTTATGTGGTGCTCTTCTTTTAATCTTTTTACAAAAGATCTCCACATGAAGTGGAACTTTGTTGTTCACACCACTAAAGTGCCAGATGAACTAGTGCTTTTGGGGTAAAACACAAAACCTCCAGTTCATCTGGCACTTGACACCCCCTTATCCATAAATAATAAAACCCTAAACTAATTTAATTAAATAAAAAAACACCATAAAACCAAAGTTTTCCTTGCACATAAATACTTATACATAGTTTTCTTTTTCTCACACAATCTCCAAGCTGAGTGGTCATGGAAAAATCATGACTACCCCTTCCAGGTATACTATTTGATCATATCTTTTAATGTAATATTCCGACTACATCATTTGATAATATAGTCTGCACACCTTTTAGTTTTCCAACATTAAAATACTTTATCCTATTACTTTCACTTCAGTTGTTACCTCCAGTCCATTTTACATTAGACACCTAACACTTCTCCCTCTAGTAGACTAATTTTTGTCTCCCAAAAAGTGGTTTCCACCACCCAAACATAAAAATCTATCACTAAGTACATATTTAGCTTTAACAAACCATTCTTCTACTTCTTGAATATTATGTTGCAATTATCATGGTTCTTAAAACATGCATTATGGTTATCCTATCCTGACTAAGATGCAACACAACCTCATTATATCCTAAACAAAAACCTTTTGTGACATGTCTATCATGTTTTGAGTATCTCCACTCTTCTGCAGATCCAACACTCTATCCTCCAATTTTTTTTCAGATGAAGTGATAATTCACTTAAATGTGTTTAATCCATGAATAAAACATTGGATTTTTCACCAAGTGAATCATACTTTTTGAATCGCAAAAGAGAATTCTATTATCTTACCTCTATTCGAGATATTCCAATTGCTACTTTACCCAAATCGACTTCTTCTCTGCTTCCATAAATGTGACATACTCCACTTTTGTTGTCAAGATTGAAACTACCGGTTAAAGCTTCAATAACCAACTGACTTTCTTTTCTATAAGAGTAATCATATACTCAGTCATTATTTTAGGATTATCTATATATCCACTAAATTCAGAGTTCGTAAACCCTTACAATAACTCATCCATTATAAAGTGAATTGTCATGATTAAAAAAAACTTTAAGTACCAGAGAACTCACTTCACAGATTCCAAATTTTCTCTTTTAGGGTTCGACATATATATGCTAACAACTCTTACTACTTAAAAAATATACAGATGAGTAAAAACCATGATGTACATCAAAATTATGACAAATAATGAATATGAAATATTTTCCATATACCTAACCTCAATTTTTATTTGTGGTGTCATCTCCATATTTAGCTTGAAATGTCCAGATAGAGGTATTCTAACTAGTTTTTCCTCTCCCGTGATGAAGAATTATAGTATCATTCATATGTAATCAAACTATATCAAGTAAAAATTATCACAACATAATTCTCTCACTATCTACATCCCTAGAATCAACCTCACCGGACGAAGGTCCTTCATCTCAAATATTTTAGACACTTAAAACTTCATATTGTTGATCCTTTCATTTTCTGGACCAATAATTAGTGTATCATCAATGTAGATAATTTGGATGATGAAATTCCAATCTAATAAAATCTTCCAGTAACAAAAATGTTCTGCATTACTTTATAAGAACTGTCTCTCCTTCAAAAAGTCATTGAACTTTCATTTCCTATTCCATGGTTCCTTCTTCAAACCAAAAAGTATCCAGCTGATCTTGCACACAATATACTGGTTCCACTACTCCTTTAAACTAAAAATCTATTCTATGTAAATTTCCCATCTAATTCATCATGAAGTAATGTTGTCTTCATGTAAAAATTCTTTATATGAAGTCCTTCCATTGAAACCATACTCAACACCATATGAATAGTTATATGTATAACTGTGAATGAAAAAATATTAGAGAAATCCACACCTTCCATTTTTTAAAACCCCTTTATGACTAGTCTGACTGTGTAAATCAACCTACCATCCACTTATTTTTTCAACTAGTAAACCCATTTATTTTGAAGGAATTTCTTCCTAGTAGTTATCTTCACTTGCTCCCATGTTTTGGATTTGTTGAGCGAATCAATTTCATCCATCATTGATATCTCCCAATGATTAAATTCTTTTAAACTCATTTCCTCTTCTAAGTTCTCAAGCTCTCCATCATCCAATAGAAGAATGTGGTACAAATCACTACCATGCCTTTTCACTTGGTTTGTCTCCTTGATAGATCTCTATACTTGTCCCAACAGTTGTTCTTGTTCTAGTACTATAAATTCAAACGATTTAACATCCGTATATTTTTCATGATCTTTAGTGGTCCTTAATATCTCTAGTACTTTATGCCATAAAAACACCATATGAACTTGACTACATTCTGGAATATCCTCTAGATAGTTTGGTGTTTTTGGTACTGATGTGTTTCCAAAATTCTCTAGACCATATATATTGTATGAATGTCCTATTATTTGAACTTAAACTTTTAATAATACTTTTTTCTCATCATAATTATCTACTATTTTTTGATCCTTCCAAATAATTTATTTATTGATGATCACTTTTCAACTTTTGACCACCATTCAAAGGATGTTGTCTCAATGTCAAAAACCAATCTCTTCATCCCCATATCCCACAAAGTAACATGCTAAGAATTTAGCAATAAGCTTTCCCCTCTCCCTTGAATAAACATAGATATAGGGAAGTCGACCAAATACTTTGAGATATGTGAAGTCAACCTTCTATCCAAACTAAAAATCTTTAGATAGATTCTTCCCCAATAAAGAAGAACTCTGGTTGATAAGGTATAACACACAATTCACTGATTCCACCTAAAAATACATGGGGAATCCCACATGAATTATCACACTCCTTTCCCTTTCAACAAAAATCCATTTCATCCTATTTGAAGAACCATTATATTTTAGAGTTCCTAGTATAGTATTCTCAAACCATATGAATTTATACTAGTAGAACCTCTTAAACTACATGTATTCGTACTCTCCACCATTTTTTGACTGTAAAAATTTAGGCCTGATTCCCATCTCCATTTACACCATATCCTTCCACTAGACAGAGGTTAAAAATACCTTGGAATTATTCTTGATAAAGAAAACCCAGACATTAGGTGTTACATCATTGGTGAAAGTTACATATTTGGGCATTCCTCTATGAGAACGAACTAGCACTGGTCCCCATACATCCATTTACATTAAATATATATTTTGGATATTTGGACCATTTCCTTCTATTTGGAAGAAAACATCATACTACTTACCCATAATGAATTCCTCAAATGTTCTATACTCCACGATTTCATCCTCCAGTATCCCTTTAGATACTAGTACTTTCATCCCTTTGTCATTGTAGTAACCTAGATAGTCATTCCATATCTTTACAAAAGTTACTTGTTTGGAATGAATCATACCTTTTAATTCTCCTGTTAGGTATATAGTTTCATTATTCACTCCTTTTTCTAAAAATAATGAGATCTATGAAATATTCCATGCTTCATTCGTGGCTATTTTATAGAAACACATTTCATCTATAATGAACCAATTCAGGTCGACATGAAACGTCACCCAAGTTAACTCACCATAAGGTGGAGATCAACACAAAATCCGTACATGTATCATGAGTAACTAAAAAATAAAAATAAGAAGATTATAATGTGGAAGAAATGGTGGAACAATCATGATACATACAATATCAAGCCACATGAAAAAACCTGGAAACAAAACAAAACAATAAAAAACATTGTCTCCATGGGACCAACCATCACTATCAAATTATCTCACTAAGAAGAAGAAAAAATTCAATAGAATTAGATGAAATACATAGTCTCCTATGTTGAAACACATGGTTTTCCAAACCATTCTCAAATAGGAAAAAATTCCACCTGAGATCATAGTGATATATCACATGGCTACTATATGATTGGTACTGTCTGTGCACCTAAACTGTGTGTCAGGTTTGTTTTCCTTGAATTTATGAATTTCAAACCCCTAAATCTTGAAAGACTCTCAGACCAAAAAAGAGAAAGACCAAGCTCAAAAAAATTGTACATGTGACCCAAAGGGAGTCACAATTCTAACCACCATAAAACTTTATGTCCTTAGAAATTGATAAAGATTCTAGACTTGAAAAAAGGAGATGTCTACTATTTCTTCATCATTGATTTCTTCTCCCACATCTCTAGGATATACCATATTAAATACCACGATTCATAAACCAAAGGAATTTTTTTACCACACAATACCTTATATTGATGATCCATAATATAAACTAGTTGTTCAACCATAGTAGTTTCAGGCTCAAGATCAACATCTTCTCAATCAATCACATGGGAAGGGTTTGGTTAATACCTCCTTAGTTGGAAGAAATGAATCACATCATGAATAGATATCAACTGAGATGTAAATTCCAATTGAAATTTTCACTTTCCAATACTTCCAATGATCTCAAAAGGGATAAAAAACCTCAGATCCAACTTACCATGATTACCTAATCGACGATGTACTAAGTGAAGTGAAACTATGAGAAAGATTTGATCACCAAACTCAAACTCCAATGGGTTATGAATATGGTCCATATATGATTTATGATGAATTTGAGATATCTTCAACCCATTTTAGATCAACTGCTCCTTTTCTATCATCTCTTGAACAAGGCTCATTCCAACTAAGGGCCGCTCTCCCATCTCTATCTAGTATAATGAAAACTTACATGGTTTTCCATACAATTATTTAAAGGGTTATATATTAATTAAATAATAATATATATTATTATAGAATAATTTTACCAAAGGAATATGTTTTTTCCAAGAAACACTGAAATCAAGCACACACACCCAAAGAATACACTCCAGAATATTAATAGATCATTCAGTATATCCATCTTTCCAAGGGTGGAATGTCGTACTTAACTTTAGTTGGGAACCTATCAAATTTTTCAACCCTCACCAAAACATGGATGTAAACTATGGGTCCATCTTATAAACAATTATAGACGTAAATACATAAATCTTCACAAGCTCTTAGACATACAAGTGCCCAAGATATTCCACCTTCGTCGTCTCATTATTTGGGAGGAAATGATATGATTTCATAAGTCGATCAATGACCACCCACATTGTATCCTTACCATTAAGAGTATGAGGAAAACCAAAGATTAAGTACATATATATCTCATTCCACTTTCATACCAGAATAGGAAAAGGTTTCAACAAACCAGTAGGTCTCTGGTGCTCTACCCTAATAATCTATAAAGTAAGGAATCATGAAACAAAATCTAAAATTGACCACAAAATCTCCAACTAAAAATATTTAAATCTTATATTATGATAAATTTTGGTAGTCCTAGGGTGTAAAAACCAATAAAAATGGTGTCCACTATCTATTAAATATTTCATCAGAGATACCAAAACAACCAACCTACTTTGAAAACTGAAAATATCAATAGGAGACCAAGACTAATCATGTAAGGTCTCCCCACCATAAATTAATCGACTATAAAACTAGAAATTGGTGTTTTTACTTATTCAAACCAAATACAATGATAAAATGTTGAGTCATCCTTCACCGAGCCTAATAACACCTTTCCACCAGTCTCTTCCACTCCCAAGATAATCTTAGTGAAATGATTCCTCAAAGACCACTCCTTCTCTGATTTCTTCAAGTCTTGAGTTGGTAATTTCCTACTCAAATCATTGGTGAACACATTCTACTTTCCAGGTGTATAATAAATATCAAAATTGAAAGTCAGAAGATAATTAACCCAACATTTATATCACAGGTTCAGATCCCTATGAGAAAAAATATTGTTCAGGATTTTATGATTTGAATATACCATAAATTGTTTCCCAAATAGATAATGGAATCATGTTTCTAGACTATGCATCAAAGCTTCCAACTCAAGGTCATGGTTAGGGTAGTTCTTCTCATGAGGATACAATTGGAAATATCCATCAACCACCACTATTTTGTCTACATCAAGACACACCCCAAACTCATACCCGAGGCATTGTAGAAAACATCATTGTATGAACTTAGTTTTGGAAGAATCATAACTAGGGACGATGTAAAAATTACATTCAATTACTCAAAATATCTCTGACATTTATCATTCCACTCAAACATGACATCCTTGTGGGTTAATTATGTCATTAGAGATGTAAGATTAGATAAATATTGAACAAAAATCGTGTAATACCCAGTTAATCCTAATAATCTCTGAATTTCAAACACATTTCTAGGTTTCTCCAATGACATTATCACCTGAATATTTTCAGGGTCCACTAAGACTCCCATATAAAATATAACATGGCCTAGAAACTTCACTTCTTTGATCTAAAATTTACATTTAGAAAGTATACCATAAAATAAATTTTCTTTCAGGATTCCAAGGATGATATATAAATGATCCCTATGTCCCCCCTCTGACTTGGAGTGCATTAAGTTATCATCAACAAAAAAGATAACAAAAGATTCCAAGAACCATTGAAATATCTAGTTGATCAACTCCATAAATACCATAGAATAATTAGTGAGACCAAATGACATAACTAGGAACTAAAAATTCCCATACCAGATCCAAAATTTTGTCTTAGGTATATATTCTTCTCAGATTCTCAATAGCAGTACCCCAATCATAGGTCAATTTAGGAAAACCATCAAGATCCTTTGAGTTGATCAACGGGATTTTTCAATCCTTAGAAATGGGTATTTATTCTTAATAGTCACCTGATTAATATTTTTATAATCAATGTAAATTATAAGGTTTCAATCTACCTTTTTGGAAAGAGAAAATGTGAATCCCAAGGTGAAAAATTATGATGAATAAATACCTTGGACTCTAGACCCAAAAGTTGAACATTAAACTATACTAACTCAGAAAATACTACTTGATATAATGGCATAAAAATCAGAATCATCCCAGTGTGCAGATAAATGGTGAAATCGACTTCTCTCTAAGGTTGTAACCCAAAAAAAATCATTAATAAAGACCTTGGGGAATGAAATCACCACTATAGGAAGTGGAATACTTAGATGAACATAAAAAAATCAAGAAAAAGCACTGAAAATGGGCATGATATCATTCTATCATAAGGAAAAACATACCCCACTATCCCTGATCTAGAGTCCTACTAACCTTGAAAGATATGTGAGACTCCATCAAGTGATAGTACCTAAACTTGATGATGGTAAAATTCAATATGGGCCTTATTAGTGGTCATCTTTCCCGTTCCAATAATAACTTTGAAGATATTAAGATCAATAACTAAGAAATACCACACAACCACCTAGTCTGAAATCATCACCCGACAAGTGGGATATTTAAAATATTATTCCAAACTCTTTCCCAAAGGCATGGAAAGATACAACATGAATGAAATAAGATCAAAATGAAATCCCAACATTTCAATTAATTTTGATGATATAAAATAATGACTTGAATTTGTATAAAAAAAATCAAGAACCACAAAAGAGGAAATAACCACCATACCTCTATTAGTAGTTGGCCCTACTTCAGATTCTTATGGTGTATGCACTACTACATAATGTTTTCTAGTCTCAACTTGTTCTCAGTTTTTCTTCACTACCTAAGTATCCTCCTTGAAATGAGTAAGAGATAAAACACCCTTTTATTCATCAGAATGAACCTGAGAAAAATTGGTAATATTGGATTTAGATCTACGACCTTGAGAAATCCTTCCACAAAAATAATTTAGATGACCAGGTTTTCTACAATGATGTCATGTCTCAGGTGATTCCATACATTTAGACATTGTATGAACAATCCTTCCACATTGATAGAATAATACCTACTATTTTCCTAAAGAATCCCATGAAACATGTCTTGATGTAAACCGAGCAACCTTACGCTTCTTTTCTAGCCAAAAGACATGTCCTAGATACCTCCTATAGCAACCAAAGATCCACCTAAACTCGTTTTCCCATCTATGTCTATCTCATCCATAAACACTTTATAAACAACCTCAACAAAGGTCAGTAGGCATGATATAATAAATATTGGATGAATATAGAAATAAAATTCAAGGAAAGTTCATCTAATAACCTCAAAAACCAAGATAAAGATTGATAAAAATCCTTGAATACCAATGGAAAATCAAGTTTAGACACGAAAGTGAGATGTTCGAGCACCCTTTCACACTTACTACCCAAATTCTGATGGTCTTAACATGTCTTGACTTGACCCAAGATAGGGCTTAAGCCACAAATATCCCAAGCCTGACTCCATAGGCTAGGTGCTGGAGACCAGTGTAGAAGGCATAACTAACATGGGGAGGCCGTTAACTATGTACCTATATGCACACACACATCCATATGGATGAAAAAGTATAGAGGGAGTAAAATACAATGAGAAGAAAGATAAGGGAACAACCATGCATGAAAAACCTCTGGACAACATAAGAGTATGACAGTGTAAACTGAAAATTATATGGAGAAAATACACACCCAAATAGAAATATATCCTAACCTAAAAAAGCTGGAAAAGTAAACTACTAAGAGATCCCAACTCATGATATCCAAGTTGTGACCACCATACGGGGTCCATAGTACCAGGTATACCAAAGCTCCTCTGAAGTCACCGCGGACCTGTCCATCATTTGTGTAAGACACGACACATACAAGAAAATATCATATATGGGTGAGTATATACATACCCAGTATGACACCCCAAAAGCTGAAGGGGGTCCGTAAGAGATACAACATGAATATAAATTATGTAGATACCATAAGATACAAAAATTAGTGAAATAGAATAGCTAAACTCGAACCAAGAGTGAAAGTAACCTCATCCAAACACAAGGGGCTCAACACAGTGTGTAGATGAACTGCACATCGAGTATTTTACACATATAGCAGGAGAGTAGACTCATCTAACCATGATAAGATAAACATTAAAAGCATGTGGCATACCCCATGCATCTCCACAATTTATAGAAATAGAGTAACCAAATCCAAATATGGGGATAGAAAAAGTACATATATATGCTTAGTCAAAAGAATCCCAAATGAGAGAGAAATGAGATCTTCTTCTCATATATCATCCCAGGTTTAAGAGTATCTAGGAGTTCAAAAAGTCCATCAATGATGACCAGTATCCCACAAATCTTCTCAGAAGTAACCATACAATTCAAGCCATGCCTCATCACTATGATTCACAGTCAAGGGGTCACAAACTCAATTTAGAGGAACCATTCCCTACTACAACTAGTGGGTTCCACTCAAACAATCGATGGAGGAACCACTTCCCATCTCTACTAGAGGGTTCCACTCAGAAGTCGTCGAGGACCCACTGCCCAACTCTACTTGAGGGTACCACTTGGAAGGTCATTGAGGACCCACTTCCCAGATCTTCTAGAGGGTACCACAGAAACGTTCATTGAGGACCCACTTTCCAGCTCTATTGGAGGGCACCACTCAGAAATTCATTAAGGACCCACTTCTCAGCTCTACTAAAGGGTACCACTAAGAAGTCTTAGAGTACCCATTGCCCAGATCTACTAGAGGGTACTATTGATAAGGTCATTGAGGACCTGCTACCCAGCTCTATTAGAGGGAACCACTTAGAAATTTGTCGAGGGCCCACTACCTAAATCTACTAGAGGGTACCACTTAGAAGTCTCTTGTGATCCTTAATGACCACTTCCACCATCAAGCATCGCCTAGCCAAGATTCATGCATAGAAAATTTGACATAGTATCTCAAAAGAAACAACGGAGGGATGAATTTCATTCTATGTGGAAAATTACTCAGGATATTCTATTCATGGGACAAAGTCTGAGTTCAAATGAAGGTGATATGGAGCCTTGAAGTTTCATTAAAAGAACAAAGTAGTGAATTTCATGTGAGGGGACCCACACAACATGTGGTCCCGCTCCACTACCTGGTCATGTCCCTATCCAACACATGGATTCCAATCCATGTAGGATTACACGTTGTTCAGGTGGACTACACAACATGGCCAAGCTATACGGGGTCAGGCCATGTCCTTTAGGATATGTCCATGTACATGACCCCATGTATGTGTACATGTAACGCCCCGACCCAAAAATCTCAAAGTCGGTGAATTATTTTTATACATTGGCATGATCATAAGGAATAAAATCCAAAAGGAACAATATATTTAGTAGACTTAGAAAATATATTACAAACATTAACTTTACATTACAATTCAAAGCATAAAATGCAATATGGACAATTATTCGAGAATTCTATTATTCTCTTAGCTTAACCCTACATTTCAGTCTTAAAACAATTCATAGAATCCTAGGAAAATAAAACATAAGAAAGGGGTGAGCTTAGATGCTCCGTAAGGGTAAAAAATACAATAGAAGTTTTCATAAATAATCATAAACTTTCAAGGCAAGGTATAAAACTGAAACACAGGACTTTTAAAAAAATCTTGAGCATAATATGGAAATAATAAATCAAATAATTCCATATAAACATTCACATGGATATTCTAATAGTTGAATAATCACATGTAATATCAATAACCAATCTCATAAAGAGGGAATTTGTAACGTTGGACATCAAAACCATACAGTCAAGGCCTCATGCCGAGACCATACATAAACGGGTAAAAACCCAAACTAGTTTGTCTAATTAGAAATATCAATGCATCAAGGGGATTTCATTAACCAATCCCCAACCCATAGGTCTTTCATTAAGCAGTCTCTAACCTGTCACTTACTAATTCCAATGCATTCCTCATATGAAAAGGGTGAAACATAACCAATATAAACATTCTTATTAAAACTAGCATACTAAATGTTAATACATTAACCATAAACCATGAATGATATCAAAATACCACATCCATAGTCAAAAATATGATAAACCCTTAAATATAATATGAAATATTGTATCATAATAAATAAACCTCAATTAAGAATGAAATCCAATAAAGGATGTTGACATATATGAAAATGATCTAATAAAACAATTAAAACTCTTTAAGAGAAATATCCTTTTTGACTTTGAAATAATTAAAAATCCATGCAATTATAAAAGAAAACATTTATTTTGAAAATAAACTTATAATATT
Organism: Viscum album; assembly: GCA_963277665.1. Classification (NCBI taxonomy): domain Eukaryota; kingdom Viridiplantae; phylum Streptophyta; class Magnoliopsida; order Santalales; family Viscaceae; genus Viscum; species Viscum album. The sequence continues at coordinate 1,104,066,637 of OY728157.1, forward strand.
TTAAGGGAAGCTTAAAAATGTTATGGTGTCATGATTGTGGAAATAGATGCTCACACTGTATATGTTAAAAAAAATTATTTCCTTAATTTTTTGAAAAGGAAATAAAGTACCTCATTTAAAAAAAATGGAAAGATTCCTTTAAAAACATCTTATAAAAAGTAAAACATGGGTAAAAATGAATTTAAATAATTTTTGATAATATTTTGAAATTCATTTTTAAGAAACATGGACATTGATGATAAATTTGTCCCAGTAGATACTTACGTATAAACAACCTCAAATAATAATGAGATTGCGAAATTAACCCTTACATAAAAACTTAAAATATTAATTTTTGAAAACATTTGAATGAACTTAAAAATAAACATAAAATGTATTTTATAATCTTTTTATATCCATATAAATAGTTATGTAAAATAATATCAAGAATATTGAAATATAGAAAGTATTAATTATTTAGACATTGAAAGTGTCCCATACCACTTTGAAAATTTAAATCATAAGATCATTATCTTCAAATGAATATTTAAATACCATGAAGTTAAGTTTATTCATTATATGAAATATAGTAGGGTCCGTACATACACCACACATAATAAACAGGTGGGTAACATGGCTTATATGTCATGAAAATTAAAAGTGATATAGAAATTTCTTTACAAAGATTATATCATTATCATAAGGATAAATCAATGACAGAATTATATATGAAAAATATTAGTCCACCAAATATAAGTGTATATTTTTTATAAAACAATCATATTTAATTCACACATATTCTTGGAAGAATAAAACCAATGACATGTAATGTACTGAAATTTCCATATTTTTTTTAATTTGTATGGAATTATTTCAAGACCACATGCTTTGGAGACATATGATTCTGAGTCTAGGTGCGCCCGGAAATAAATTTATAACTTTTTATTAGTTCATTTAAGTAAACGTGCTAGAGGGTTTTTCTAACTTTTAATCTGGTGATCAGATCAATAATCTGAGGGCACTATTGAACTCAAAATGCCGGGATTCTCCTAGAAAGGACTTAACTTAGACTGATAAGGGTCAGACAGAAAAGTTAATTTTCATATTTTTTGAAAAATAATAAAATAACTTAAAAAGTTATTTTCTTTTCTTTTCTCATAGTTGAGTGGAAGACGAAGACCCCACGGTGTGGTGATGAGGAACATTAAAGGAATCTCCTTAATGGCTTATTTTTGTGCAATGTAACATACAATCTGTTTCATAAATGAAACAATGTAATGACGCGATGTTGCAGCATAACAAAAATACTGTGACGCGTATTCTTTGTAATAGGATAATTCAATATGGGAACATGAATTAAAACATGGAAATTCTCTAATGAACATATGGCAAGGATTCCCTCCAACGATGAATGACAAACACTGGCAGGATCACTGGCAACGTCGACGCTTTACAAATAACGAGACTGGGAAGTGATGAATGCCAACAGGGCTTAAATCCTAAAGGGTAGAGAACTTAAACAACAAACGTCGATCAAGGTAGGGGTTTATTTGTTTTATGTTTTCCTTTTTTATTCTAAATGATGAACATGGATCAACCCATGAACAGGTTGATCTGTGGACTGTGTGTTCTTGTTGGAGGGTTTTATTTATTGGGTTTTCTATTCAGGATTTAATTTTTTTTGATAGAACTATAATCCCAAGACTCCCTTAATATAAAATTATATTGTGGAGGGCATAGGATAGCATGAACAAGGCCCAACCTCCCTCTGCCTTGTGCGTTCTTGGTGGCAGAAAATTCTAAATGGAAGCAAGGAATATTCGAGACCTTCAAAGGGAAGGCGACTCCCCATGAAGGCTGGAGGTGTAGTCAGCGTGAAGAACGGACCACGAGTGTGAACCTAGTGGCCCGAGAAAACGGCTGTGGGTGGGTGGTGGTGTGACACGATGGTAAACTGGAGGTGACTGTCGCAGCCGGTTCAGGCCGCGGTGAAGCGGGAGGAGCTGCTGGTTGGGTTGATAACTAGTGGTTGGGACGTGAACCACTGCCTCATGCCATAGTTCTCAGGGAAACGTGATCTCCTAACAGTGTATGGGAAGTCCGGCCGACCGCATAGCGACATACCACGGTCTGTTGTCCATGACAGATAAGGCAACCCCGCAGACGACCTGTGGGGCGAGGGGTGATAGACGTGGCATCTAGCTGTGTCTCGAATTGGAAAAATAGGTCCGCCCAATGGAAAACTCGAGAGGTAGTGGACCAGAGCCACTCTAGCAGGCCGAACCCACCCCAGTGAGCTGGACCCCAACAGGCTAGACCCAAACCCAACCAACCCCTTTTTGGAAAAACGACATTATCTTTCAAACCAGACATCCGATTGACGATCTGTTTATGGTGTTGGAAACCTTGTTACAAGGCCGATATTTTGGAATAATTTATGGAGGATGTAATGGAATTTTAAATATGATGAATGTATTGGGGAGTGATTCTCCTGAGATCAAGCATGATACGTGAGGAAACCCTACGGTTGGATGAGAACTAAGGACTGTTGACAAGAGACCCTATGTAGATTAGATACTATAGACCAATGGGAAGTGGCTTTTGTGTGACCTGACATGCCCACAATGGGTATCAACTTCTGTGTGACCCAGAAGACCCATAGTACTCGACAAGAGGAGTACCTCAATATGGCCAAGGTGGAAAGTTGCTTATGTGTGACCCATATGTCCATGATGGGGAGCAGCTTCTGTGTGACCTATCATACCCATGGTATTCATCAGGGATGAGTACCATAAAAATCCTAGGATAGTGGGAAGAAGCTTCTGTGTAACCCGGTAGGCCCACTATACTCATTGAGGATAATTTCTCCAGCAACCCATGGTGTTCGATGATGTGACTAATGGTCCTACTTTCCTATTCTAAAATATACTTGGTGTGAGCTATCTTGCTTCTTGATCATGCTTGGTGATCATGCTTTTTGGTTTGGTTGTGGATTGCTTTGTGGTCTTTCCTTGTTTTTTTGGGGTCCCTACTGAGTATATTGTTAGTCACCTATACGCAGACTTTGATCGCATGTTTTGTGTTTGGTGTAGACGTCCTCCACCTTGATGGAGGACTTGGTGGACCAGGACTTGGTGGTTCCTAGTAAGACTAGGTAGGCATATTATACTTCTACGTCTTCCAAAATCTACTATGTGCTTACCCATTAGGTGGGGTTTCTAGAAGATGACTTTCAAATTTTTCCTTGTACATTCTTATTTTCATTTTATTTTTTGTTGGGTTTATATTCTAGCCCATTTGACCTGTATTTTTTACTTTTACTTAGTGGTTGTTTAGTGGAATGCATGTTTATGTTTTTAACTTTGGGACGCAGTTGTGTGTGAGTGCGTACATGTACTCATGTAAATGCTTCCCAATTATATGTTGACACCTTAAGATCTAGTAACCAACCCTTGGCCTTTAGGAGGCCAGCTTGGGGCATGTCACATCATGGGCCCTGAGGGATGGGTCGTGACATGACATAGATGTTTAACTCAATGGATGGAAATTGAATTTTGATTTCTCTTACCTTAGGTCTGATACTCTCCGTACGTATCTGAAACTCCTGTATAATGGTTTTAAACATATTATTGATTTCTATAAGAATCATAATACCATTTATGATATTAGATATGATTAATTTATGACTTTATATTACCCATTTATTAATAACTTCAAAGTTAAAGCAAAAGTTTAGGTAATAGTTTCTTTGTTTATCGTACGTGTTCTGACTTGTTATTCTTGATCTTATTATATAGATCATTATTTACTTACTTACAGAATATAAAAAATGATTTATATGTCATATATATTCATTATATCAATATATATAATTGATAAATAAATGAAATGGAACACACTATTCATGAAGACGGTAGGCCATACACACGCATGAACGCTATTTCTATTTTCTTACCATATTGAATGGAAGAAAGTAAATGACACACACACACACAAATAATATTCTAGTAGAATTATTATGTCAGATATTCAATATTTATTCAGTATATACATTTTTATAATCATTATAAAATGGTTTCAATGGAGGATTAATCTCATCACGTTGTGGAGACGGTAGACCCTATGTACGCACAGGCGACTATATCTTTCCATTAATGGTTAAATGTTATAAAATTGGATTTTATATTAATTATAAAGAATAATTTTCATGTAATATTTATTATTTATACCCATTATATTCATCATTATACCCATCTAAATTAAGTATCAAAGAGAAATGGTTTACACCACAGTGTGAAGACGGTAACCTGTACACACGCATGTATGGTGATATTATTTTTCATGAGATGGGTAAAATTAGGAATATGGTTGTACCATAATCATAAAAACATATCATAATATATTAGTTGGTATATTTAATATTTTATTATGGAAAAAATTAGAAAAAATAAGTATAATAATAAAATAACATTGAAAAAGTTGGTAAAAAAATTACCTCTTCTTCGAGTGTCTTTTTTTTTTATTTTTCACAAAAGGACTTCTTAGGCTAGCTTTATGCCCAAAGTATGCACTCTAGGATTAATTGATGTAAGTTGGGAGGAGAATTGGGCCATGTTTTTCCAAACTAAATGGCTTTATATGTGTGAATAAAATAAAAGGAGCGGTTCCCTTTTATAAGAGGGGGAGGGGTACTTTTAGAAATTCCAAAACTATTAATTTATCATAAATTTATTTTCGATTTTAAATAGCTAAAAAGTGAATTATTTCAATGATAATGTGATTATGGTTAAAAATAATCTCAACCAATGAATTTTAGACATGTTTAAGTCACAAAAGTAACCTTATATTTTGGATTTGACCCTTAGTTAAATAATTCAACTCTTACCATGAAAACTTGTATTTTTTAAACTATACGGTTAATATAATTACTATAAAATGACAAACTAACCCCAATTGGATCATTTATGACACATTTAAAATTATAATAGTTAGTTGGATGAATTATATATTTTTATGAATTTTATAACATTTAATAAAATATTATTTATTTTAAAGAATCATTTTTTTCAAATTTGATATTATTCATTATTTGAATTTTTAAAAATATCATACCAACATGATAAATTCGAAAAAATAATTCCAATATGTAACTAACATGTTTAATTTATCTATAAAATTAATTTATGTCATTATTTATGTCAAATTATATATATATGTTTTATATTTTTAATATCATTTATTTGATATATCAATTAATGCATCATTATTATACAAGAATTTAATAAAGTCATTTCTTCTTTAAAAATTAAAAATAAAATATTATCATGAATATATATTTTTTATACATAAAATTAAAAATTATAATATAATTTATCTTATGTATAAAACTATATTAAAAATGATTTAGTTATTAAAATTTGAATATGACATTTTAACTCTTCTTTAAATAAAATATAATACATGCACTAGTCTAACACAAGTGGATTAAATAGGATCATATTTTCAATATAAGGTTTATTTGGGAATAAAAACACTTATCCATTAATATTAGGAAAATTGTTAGGGTAATTTTATATTATTATAATATTATTTTTACCTTTAATTACCCTATTTATCTTTAATCGTGGTAAATAAAATTCGAAAGTTACTATTCACAAAAAAAGTATTTTGATTCTATTAGACCAAATTTTTTATAATTATTACAACCATTTATGTATTTTTTTTTCTAAATTAAATTCACAGAAATGGTAAAATTACGTTTAATGCTAATCCTGTAGATGTGGCTAAAAGGCAGGTAATATAGATGCTCAAAAGTTCAATAAATTTTTGTATCTAATCCTATTATAAAAATGATTTCAATAAACTAAATTGGATTAATATATGTATTATTTATCTATTGTGACTTTAAAATTAATTTAAATTAAAATAATTATTTGAATGAAAATTTCGGTTTTTAATAATAATGCATTATTTTTCACTATTCATAAAAAATTGATACTTTTCAGAAAAATACCAAAAATTTAACCTAAGATAATTTTGATATTATGAATTAAAAAATTAATTTTATTTTGAAAAATAAAATTTATAAATATCATAATGTGGTTAATACTATTCATAACTTCATTTTAAACATCCAGTTTGATAGATCATATTGCTCTTGAACTCGGTGTTGCGCGAAACAGAAGATATTGAATTATTTAAAAAAACATACCATGGAATATTAGGGTCTTACACTATACCCAACTTAATTAAATTTTTTCCTCTCAATTTAAACTTGATTTTAGTAGTCAACAGTTTGATATTTGAAAACACTTTTGTTGAAGAACCCACATTGTAAATATAGTTAACAAAAGGTCTAATTTAAAACAATGAAAGAGAAGTAAGAAAGTTACGAGAGGTAACATATACAGGGGTTAAATGTAGGAAAACATGGTAATGAAAGAAAAATATAACCGTCATGTTCTGATGGAGAGTGATAGAGAACATGATTAGGAGAAAGTAAACAATCACAAAGCTCTTAATATGTGATGATCTAAGGGACCATTTGATTCATATGAAAAAGTATGAGGATAAATTTTTTGGTTTCAATATACTTTACCTAGAGTTTAAGAATTAATTTACTTTATAAAATAAGAACACAGGGAATCATACTTACTTGACAAGTATAGTTCCATCCTTTAACTAATTTCTACCACATACTCATCTTTCTCTCCAAAAGATAATAAAATTCAAAAATATTTTATTTATCTTAATCGTATAGGGTTACAAAAATGAACTTACACTTAATCTATTAAATGGTTTAAATAAGGAAAACTATTCTATAATAACCAGGACATCAAGTAGGCCAGTGGTAGGTGATTCACCCTTATCGCCCTTCGGTTGCGGGTTCAAGTCTCGCAGCCTTGCCAGTTGTGACGGGCTATCACCCAACTTGTGGGTTGTCCTTTTTATAAAAATATATCATTATTACATTCCAAAAAAAAACTTAAGAAATGTTTTAACCTTAAATAATAATATCCAGTGTTCAAATTAATCCAATCCAACCTTTAGACTTATTTAAAATACTTCTGTCCAAATTAACAGTCGAAAAAGATCTCTAAATTTCCAAAATCAATATTAATATCAAATTTTACTCAAAAAAAAAACAATTTTGATCTTATTCTAACATATAAAACATATGAATACTTTGGTTGTATTAAAACAATAATGAAAATTTTCATTCTTAAATATCCTTAAAGAAGAAGTATTATAGTACAATCCTTATATATCACATAATTATTACAACCAGTACATCAATGATAAAATACTCAAATTACATAACACTTTAATCCTAACATAATCACATTAATCATTAATATTAGTCTTTGGTAGTAACATAATCTTAAACATGATCCATTTGACTCTTTTAGTCGATATTTACTTAACACTTTATACAATCATTTATATAATGTCCCATCTCTTTATAATTATAACATTTCACATTTATAGATTCTTTTTTTCCCTTAAAATCATGTGCTATATGACCTTTCTCTCCACACTTGTAGTAAACTCCCATTTCTTTCAGGAATGAATTGAGGTGTTTCTTCCCTCAATTATCATATATGGGAAAATACTTCTTTCCCTTAGTTCCTTTATATATATTTTTCCAAGTTGTCCTCTAATTCTCAATCTTCTCTCTAAATCCATAATACTTAGAGTACTGTTTTCCTGTCCCACTATCACTTGATATTATGTCATCATAAGATGAGAATTCTTGGGAAACTATTTCCTAACAAAATATTGGATTAATACCATGAAATATATAATCCTTCTAACTCTTTAGACCAAGAACATTGATTAGGTTCACATTCTTTCTACTAGGATCCATTTTTAAATGACAATATACAATGAGTTAGGTTATGAATCATACTGTATAATTTATAACTAGTAAAACACTTAGTATAAATTGAAAATTTTATGTAGGTATAATATCATAATATTAAAAATGGTTTCTTTGGGGACATATTTACTATTAAAGTCTTCATAATGGTTTGAAAAGAGAATGGAAATTATTATAAGCATAACCCCTGGGAGTGTCAAACTGGGTGTGCAACGCGTTGTCATATACCAGGTTACCTTGAGTTAGGACCAGAACACCTTGTGAGAGTTGTTACTCCTAGGTAAATCTGTTCTAGAACCATTTCCACTTGTAGTATCCATACATGGATGTCTTTCTTGGAAAACCCACATAATATTAATTTTACCAAAATTCTACGATGTTCTTCTATGCATATTCTCAAAGTCTATCTTAGGGTAATGTTTCCAAATCAATGTTTTTTTTAAATTTAGTTTCCAAGGTTTGTACTAAATTTCATTTTATACCAACTATAATGCCTCAAACCCAGAAGCCTGGAGTTGATGCATTATTCTAATACATTAGCACGATTACAAGGAATCAAATCTCGAAGGACTGATCAGCTTAACAGTCTGGAAAAATAGATTTTATACATGAACTTTACATTAAAATTCATAGCATAAAATGAAACATAGATAATTATTTTATAATCCCATTATTCTCTTAGATTAACCATGCATGTCAGTCATAAAACACTTCTTGACATCCTGATAAAATAATACATAAGAAAGGGGTTAGCTCCGATGCTCATTAAGGGTAAACAATATAGTAGAAGCTTTCATAAATAATCATAAACTTTCAAGGCTAGGTAAAAAACTGAAACAAAATCCTTTTAAACAAATATTTTTCATAATATAGAAAAGAAAAAAATCAAATAATTCCATATAAACATTTATATGGATATTCTACTAGTTGAATAGTCACGTGTAATATTAATAACTAATCTAATAATGAGGGAATTATTAATTCCAGGCATCATCACCATACCTTCAAGGCCTTACACCAAGATCGTACATAAATTGGTAAAAACCCAAAGTAGTTTGTATCATGAGAACTATCGATGTATCAAGGTGCTTTAGTTAATCGGTCCCCAACTCGTAGATCTTTCATTAAGTGATCCCTAACCCATCACTTACTAAGTCCATTTCATTCCTCATATGAAAAGGAAAAAACATAACCAATATAAATATTTTTATTAAAACTAGCATAAAAAATGTTAATACATTAACCACCAACCATGAATTGTATCAAAATAGCACATTCACAGTCAAACATATCATAAAAACTTTAATACAATATGGAAGATTGTATCATAACAAATGATCCACAATTAAGCATAAAATCCAACAAAGGATGTTGACATATATAAAAATGATCTAATAAAATCATTAAAACTCTTTGAGAGAAGTAACCATTTTTTTTACTTTGAAATCATTAAAAAGCCACAAAATTATAAAGGAGAATATTCCTTTTGAAAATAACCTTATAAGATTATAAGGGAAGCTTCGAAATGTTAAGGTGTCATGACGATGTAAATAGCCGCTCACACCATATAAGTTAACAAAAATCTTTCCTTAATTTGTAGAAAATGTCATAAAGCACATCATTTGGAAAATGATGGAAATAATCCTTTAAAAACATTTTATAAAAAGTAAAACATGGGTAAAAATAGATTTAAATAGTTGTTGATAATATTTTGAAATATTTTTTTTAAGAAACATGGACATTGATGATAAATGTGTCCTAGTAGATACTTACATATAAACAACCTCAGATAATAATGAGATTGTAAAATTAACCCTTACATAAAAACTTAAAAAATTAATTTTTGAAAACATTTAAATTAACTTAAAAATATAAATAAAATTTATTATATAATACTTTAATATCCATATAAATAGTCATATAAAATAATATCAAGAATACTGAAATGAAGAAAGGATTAATTCTGTAAACATTCAAAGCATCCCATAACACTTTGAACATTTAAATCATATGCTCGATATCTTTAAATGAATCTTTAAATACAATTAATATAAATGTATTGATGACATTAAATATATTAGGGGAAGTACATACACCACACATAAGAAATATGTGGTGAACATGTATTATATCTCACGGAAATTAAAAGTGAGAAAAACATTTCCTTACAAAGATCATATAATTTGCATGAGGATAAATAAATGAAATAATTATATGTGAAAATATAAATAAACCCAATATAAGTGTATATTAAGTATAAAACCATCATTTTTCATTCACACATATTCTTGGAAGAATATAACCAGTGACATAGATGTTCAACTCAATGAATGAAAACTGAGTTAAGATTTCCAATACCTTAGGTCACATACTCTCTATACATATCCAAAACTCATGTATAATGGTTTTAAACATATTATTAAATTCTAAAAGATTCATAATAATATTTATGATATCATATATGATTCATTTATGACTTTATAATATCTGTTTATTAATAACTTCCAAGTTAAAGCAATATTTCAGGTAATAATCACTTTGTTTATCGTACATGTTTTTAGTTGTTATTCTTAATATTATTACTTAGATCATTATTTAATTACTTATATAAAGTAAAAAATGATTTATATATCATATATATTTAGTATATAAATATATATGATAGATAGATAAATTAAGTGGAACACACCGTTCATGGAGACGGTAGGTTGTATGTACGCATGAACGTTGTTTCTGTTTTCTTATCATATTGAATGGAAGGAGATAAATGGAATATATATATATATATATATATATATATATATTATTCTAGTAGAATTATTATTTCATATATTTCATATTTATTCATTATATATATTTTTATAACCATTCTTAAGTGGTTGTAATGGAGGATGAATCTCATCTCGCCGTGGAGACGGTAGACTATACGTATGCACGAGTGCCGATATCATTCCATTAATGGTTAAATTGTATGAAATAAGATGATATATTAATTATTAAGAATAATTATAATTTCATATTAATTATTTATACCCATTATATTCATCATTATACCCATCTAAATAATGTGTAGATGAAAAATAGTTTACACCACGACGTGGAGACGGTAAGTCGTACGCATGCATGCATGGTGATGTTGTTTTTCATAGGATGGGTAAAATGAAGAATATGGTTGTCCCATAATAATAAAAAAATCTTAGAACATATTATATTATATTATATTATTTATTTATTTTGGAAACAATTTAGTAAAATGAAGTAGAAGAATAAAATAACTTTGAAAGAGTTGGTAAAACAATTACCTCTTCTTTGAGTGTCTCCTTTTGATTTTCACAAAATGACTCCTTAGGTTGGATTTATTCCAAAAGTATGGCCTCTAGGATGAAGTGATGGAATTTGGGAGGAGGAATTTTCGGGGTTTTTCCAATATAAATGGCTTTATATGTGTGGATAAAAGAGAAGGAGAGGTTCCTGTTTATATGAGAGGGGATGGGCACTTTTGGAAACTCCCAAACTATTAATTTATTAATTTTTTTCGATTTAAAATTGATAAAAAGTGAGTTATTTAGAGGTTAAGGTGGGGATGGTTATAAATCCTCTAAAATAATGAATTTTATACATGTTTAGGTCCCAAAAGTAACCTTATATTTTGGCTTTAACCCCTAGTTAAACAATTTAACTCTTACCGTGAAAACTTATCTTTTTTACACTATAAAGTTAATATAGTTACTATAAAATGCCAAAATAACACCAATTGGATAATTAATTAAATATTTTACATTATAATAATTATTTGGATGAATTATATATTTTTATGAAGTTTATAAAATTTAATTAAATATCATTTATTTTAAAGTATCTTTTATATTAATTTTGATACTATTCATTATTTGTATTTTTAAAAATATCATACCAACATGATAACTTTGAAACAATAATTCCAATATGTCACTAAAATGTCTAAGTTATCTATAAAATTTATTTATGTCATTAATTATATCAAATTATATTTATTTTAATATTTTTATTATCATTTATTTGATATCTCAATTAATGCATCATTATTATAAAAGAATTTAAATAAGTAATTTATTCTCTAAAAATTAAAAAAAAAATCATGATGAAAATAAATTTATTATATTTAAAATTAATAATTATAGTCTAATTTATCTTTTGTATAACCTTATATTAAAAATGATTTAGTTATTAAAATTCGAATATGATATTTTTAACTTTTCTTTAAATAAAATATAATAAATGTCCTAATCTAACAAAAGTGGTATAAAAAGGATTATATTTTCTACCTAAGGTTGATTTGGGTTGAAAGACACATATCCAATGAAATTAGAACATGTGTTAGGATAATTTTATATTATTCTAATATTATTTTTACTTTTAATTACCCTATTTAACTTTAACTGTGGTAAATAAAATTCAAAAGTTAATATTCACCAAAAATTATTTTGATCCTATTAGACCACATTTTTCATATTTATTACAACCATTTTTGTCCGTTTTTCAAAATTCAATTCATAGAAATAGTAATATTATGTTTAATTCTAATCCTACAAATGTGTCTAGAAGGTGGATAAAAGAGACATTCAAAAGTTCAATAAATTTTTATATCTAATTAGATTATAAAAATGATTCCAGTATCCTAAATTGGATTTATATATGTATTATTTATCTATTTTGACTTTAAAATTAGTTTAATGTAAAATAATTATTTAAATGAAATTTTCAGTTTTTAACAACAATGTAGTATTTTTAACTATTCATACAAAATTGAAACTTTTCAGAAAAATACCAAAAATTTACCCTAAGCTAATTTTGATATCCAAAATTCAAAAATGATGTTTATTTTGAAGAATAAAATTTTTAAATTTCATAATTTGGTTAATACTATTCATAATCACCTTTCAAACAACTAGTTTGATAGATCATGGCACGCTCATACTCAGTATTGCGTATAGTACAAGATATTGAATTATTTTAAGAGAAATATACCATGGAAGCTTAGGGTGTTACATTACATGACCCTATGTCCATGTAATTTAGTACACGGCTATGTGCCTAGCTATGTACTCCCACACAGAGTCCTTCCTATGTGATCCATCACATTAATCGCCCACCGAAGAAATGTGTACCTAGAATTTAGGAGGACTACACGTTGTGCCATCCTTATGATTTTCTAAAACCCTAACCACCACAGTTAAGGAGATACACGCTGTGTGATCATCATGATATATAGTGTTTAGTCAAGATTTTTAGAGAAATTTAGATCTGCTTATCATAACTTGATTCAAGCCCTTTCGTCGTAGATCTCACCTCATTTCCACCCAAAATCAGAAGATCGAGCCATGGTTCATTGTTTCTGGCCATCGTTAATCGGAAATCAGATTTTGTTTTTCATCGGTGGTTTCATCGCACAACCCATATGCACTGAACCTTCTATAGATGATTATTTATCCATCAATCATCCAAACGATCATACACAACCTGCAAAAGTCATAGATCTATTCAGGATTCATCGATACATCCCTCACTCATGAAAATATTGTGATTCCAGGTGCCTGATCAGGCTCGATAATTCCTAGTAATGTCGAACTAGGATTATGGGGACAATTTGGTGATGAACATGAAGACATCAAGGGGATAAACTAACAAGAAATTTTTTTAAATTATTTTTTTCTAAGAATTCTTGGACAATAATCAAGAACGAGGTATTCATGGTTATAAACCAATGAAATAATCAATTAATTAATTACATGATCACATAAAAAGGATGAAATTGGCACATATCTAAGAAAAAGGATTGATTTACTCAATAAATTTAATAAAACAGGGAGTAAACCACAAATTGATGGTTCCTACTAGGATATTGGATCATTTTCATCCAAGAATTCCATCACCAATGATTGAAGGAAGTTGTTGCATTCACTGCATCTGGATCTACTCTGATCCAGAATTTTTTCATCATTTGATTTAGTTTACCTATAGAAGGAGGAAGGAGAATCTCTATATAGATCCTTGGATTATGGGGCTAACCCAGGGGAATCTTATAACAATATATTTATAAAAATTTATTTATGGTTAAAATAAATGATAGAATTAATTAGTTGATTAATTAATCCACTGAACATACAACTAATGAGAGAGGTGTTTGAAGGTGCCACACTGACCTATTTTAGGTCACGCCTAGGGTAAAAACCACATTCTAGACTCAACCATAGTCCCAGGTTTCTGATCCAAGATTCTGTTTAAGACTTATCTCATTTCCATTAAGAAACTGTTCATGCACAATACAAAATATATTTAATATTTTTATAAAATTAATTCCAAGAACACTGGGCCTTGAAATCGTACATTGTCTCAATTCCTAGCTCTAGAAATATATATATAAACATTTCATTGTCATAAAGGGGAAAAACCTTGTCACTAAATCATTCCATCCTACAATTTTTTCCCAAAAGAAAAACTAATAAAAAAACATAGGATATTGAGCTTGCATCTGGATCTCTTGTTCCCTGGAACTCTCCAACGCATTCTCGTGCAACCATAAAATACAAACCAAGGGGTTGGTTCATCCAGGTATGGTCTTATACTTTCAATCCTTGATCCCCACTAAGTACTCTATAAAGGTGGTTCTATCCTTGATGTGAAACTCTCCCTATTTGATGACATTTATGGGGTCATACATGTATCTCCTTAGTTGTGACATGTGGAAGACGTCGTTCACCCGATCTAGCTACACGGGAAGGATGAGGTAGTAAGAAACCTTTCCAACCATCTATATGATATCAACCACCCCGATGAACTTCAGGGATGGCTTGCCTGCCCATCTGAACCTCTAAAATCCTTATCATGGGGAGACTCTCAAGAAAACATGGTCTCCCTGATCAAACTCCAAGGGCCTATGATGTTGATCTATGTAATATTTCTGTCTACTCTATGCCATATTCATCCACTCATGGACGACCTGAACCTTTTCTGTCATCACCATCATAATCTCTTGTCCATAAGAGATATCATTCTAATCTCTATATAGCATAAGGGTGGCCTGCAGGGTCTCCCATAAAGGGTCACAAAAGGTTCCATGTCGATGGTATATTGGTAGGTATTTTTTGTATGGAAACTCTACCAAGGGAAAGTGATCCTCCTTGCTCTCTAAAAAGTATAACATGAAAGATATCATCATATCCTCTAACACCTGGATAGTGCACCCAATCTACCCATCAGTTGGGGGGTGAAAGGTTGTACTCATACAAAATTTATTCTTGAATGCATCATTTAGGCCTCTCAACAACCGTGACGTAAACCATATGTCATGATTGGAGACAATCGTTGAGGTAACCCCATGAAGGAGCATGATTGTCCATATGTAAGGATTCCCCAAACTCTCTACCAAACTCTACACCCTAATAGAAATGAATTGTGTCAACTTCATGAGTTGATCAACTATAAACCAGATGGTGTCATGGACATTGTCTATCTGTATAGGACCTATCACAAAGTCCATGGATATGCCATCCCACTTATACTCTAGGATCTCAATGGGATACAAAAAAGTTTCCAAAACTTGGTGCTCATCCCTCACCTACTAATAGGTGAGGCCCCGATAGATGAGCTCATCTAGACTTGGTCTCATGCCAGACCACCAAAAATACCACCAAAGGTCTTTTTACATCTTACCCACACTGAGATGTAGAACTTGGGGAGAAGTTTGGAACTCCCACATCACCTCCTCCTACATCATAATTGTAACCACTATCCTCTCATGGAACAAGATAACGTGGTACCATCCTTCAAAATATCAATATAGCGAAACACCTATAGATATCTAGTCACGTAAGACCTCACAGTCGATGTCCCCTAGTTGGGACTCTCTCACAATCTCTAGAAATTGAGGACTCAACACTATCTACTATTGAAAAGTTTCACCATCCTGCTTCACTAGGTTTAGATGTAGGGAGGGAAAGTACTCCAAATCCTCCTTCACCAAGCGATCCTAGGACTTACTACAAATGTAATCTAAAAACATATTTCCATTCACTGAAGTATAGGCCATAGAGATGTCATAATCTTATAGAAACTCCAACCAATGTCACTATCTCAGGTTCAAGTCTCTGCATGAAGACATACATGAGACTTTTATGGTCTTAGTAAACCAAAAAATACTCCCCTAGAAGGTAGTTCCCCAAAATCCTTAGTGTGAAAACTACTGCTGCCAACTCTAGGTCATGAGTCATGTAGTTCTTCTCAGGGGGTCTCAACTTCCTCTACAAATATGCGATAACTGCCTGTTGCTGTATCAACATGCAGTCAAGCCCAACTCTTGTGGCATTACAATACACCACATAATATAAAACCTCCTCTATTAGTCTCAAAATAGGATAACTCATCAGCCTTAGCCTCAACTCTTAAAATTCCCTCTAACACTACTCTTACTAAGTAAATGACTACCCTTTATATGTCAGGGTGGTCAAAGGGGTTACAATTATTGAGAAGTTTTCCACAAACCTCTTGTAGTACCGCACCAAGCCAAGAAATCTACGCACCTATAACATGCTCTTATGTGGATCCCAAGAAAGAACTAAATCGATCTTTACCTACTATAAAGCTAAACTATGCTTAAAAATTGCACTCTCCAAAAGTGAACCTCATGAATCCAAAATTGACACTTCGAGAGTTTCCATAAAGCTGATGATCATGAAGAAAATCTAGAACAATCTTCATGTGATATGCATGATCCTCCTCTATTTCAGAGTATATGATTATGTAATTGATGAAGGAGACCATAAATTGGTCCAAGTACAACTTGAAGACCTACTTCATCAAATCTATAAACATGGTGAGGGAATTCGTCACACCAAAGGGAATCACTAGGAATTCATAGTGTTCGTAGCGACATTAGAATTAGAATTTCAGTATATCAACCTCATGAACCCTCAAATGGTGGTAGTCAGGCCTGAGATTGATGTTGAAGAACCATATCATGCCTTGGAAATGTTTAAAGATGTTGTAAATACTCAAAAGGGGTACTTTTTCTTTATCATGTCCCTATTTAGGCGACTATAATCTACGTAAAGCCACAAAATTCCATCTGTATTTTTCAAAAACACTAGAGATACCTAGGGGGACACACTGAATCTAATGAAAACCTTCTCTCAAAGGTCCTCTAACTATAACTGTATATCCTAAATCTCATTATAGGTCATCTGATATGCTGAAGAAGATATTGAAGTGGTGTTGGGATGTAAGTCGATACAAAACTCAATATCCCGCCTCAAAAGTAGTCCTGAAATGTCCCTAGAGAATATGTCTATATAGTCCTTCAAAACTGATGGAATAAAATTCCAAAATATCCTACTTCACTAAGGGATACACTCACCAACTTATGGTTTATGGTTTGTTGCATGGTTCTGGAAAACCCGCTTACCCCTCCATGATATCTTTCCAACCAAAGAAGGAGAATCATGTCCCATTAGTGCATATGTATATGACTTGTCTGTGGCGATATTCAATCTTGGATCAGACCATGGAAAACTAATCCATATCCAATATTAAATCATAAGGTTCCATCATGATGACCAAAAGGTACCATGTGAACCTCTCTCCCCTAGCGATAGCTCGTATTTTTAGAAGATAAAATATATAGAAGAATCGTTCCCTATAAGAACCTCAAGATAAAGATGCTAGTCTAGAAAATCAATTGGGAGATCCATATCTCACACTAGGAGTGGATAGATGAAGTAATTAATGAAACCTATGCCTAATAATACTAAGAAAAGATTAGAATAATCATAGATCATACCTCTAATCATCTCATGCGCTACAAGGTCATAAGCCTCCAGAGCTTGTAGTTGTCTGTGCCCCCGACCACCAGCTCCCTAATCCTGACATGGGACTCCTGGTCGTGGTTGTAGAAGTATATTAAATTTATATCCACCACTCATAGCTACTCCCACTCCTTTTCTAGCTCCGCCTCGTAGGGGACCACCCTATACTCGTCTGGGAGGTCCCTGATAATAGTGTTGTCTCTGCCATGGTGGTCCATCAACTATATGCCTATGCTACCCAACATGTTCGGTTGGGTAGTCATGAACTATGTGACCTCTACCATCACAAGCATAGTATAGACCCTCTCTGGGCTTCCCTGGTGCTTTGTGTTGTGCCTTTACCACACCACCAGGTGCCTATGTCTCGTCATGAAAGGGCCTCATGTACCGAGATCCCACCAACCAGCACCTACTAGCTATTGTAAACGACTTAGCACTATGATGCCCACTACAAAATATAGATATATAGATTCCATATGATAGAAATATCCCTATCACTTTTTAATTCTCCAGCACCCCATCATAGGTGGGGATGCACAAGGGAACCACATGGGAACAAATTTCTTTGTGGAGTCCCCGGTCAAACTTCTGGGCTCAGAAGCATCCCTTATAGATGATGTCAAGAGAGTGCTGAGTAAGGATTGTAAACCTTGTTTCATACTTAGACACCATCATCCCTCCATATTGTATCTCTATAATCTCTTGAATTTGAACTGAGAATAAGAAGTATGGGTAGTACACCTCACGAAATAGCTGCTGGAAGTCGGGCCATGAGAGTGTCAACTCATTGTGAATCTGTGTAACAAGGATCCACCAAAACTCAACTACTCCCTGAAAAAATATAGTTTCCAATGCAACCAACTTATCTATAAGGGTCTGAATAAGCCTAAAGATACAGACCACTAACTCTAGATAATTGTCTGCTTCATGAGGATCTAGCTTTCCACAGAACACCAACAATATCAGGAACTAGAACTAGTAGGGTTGTAACACCCAGAGATTTTATGAGAAATATTTTTTTTAATTTATTTGATTTCTTGTGTTGTATGACACAAAAAAATTAGATTTCAGTATATGCAACAATATACTTGGCTTGAGTTACATGCAAGAGCGACCTTCCTCGATAGCTTGCGTGGTACACAATAACGATTTCACTAAACATTGATATATTATAATATTATTATGAACTAGCCATTATGAATAGTATTAACCACATTTTTAATTTTATAACATTATAATTCATCTTACACATTTTATAGAACACGGTATGAGAACAAAATAAGTTTTCTAGGTAAAATAAGTATTTTTCCAAAAATGCAGTTTTGCCGCCTTTTGATGGCGCACCCACTTTAAATCTAGTTTTTGAAACATTTATAAGTTAAATTTGATGAAATAAACTTATTTATTTCAATAAGGATATAAAAATCAACTTTGTATAATTTTTAATATTTTTATGTTAACATTCATATTTTGATGAATAGTAAAAATACACTAAATTTTAATGAAAAACAACTTTTTTCATTGAGATAATTTATATGGTTAAATTATAATATTGAGTGGTCTTAAAGTATAAATAGAATATATTTTTACCATTTAATATAATTTAAGTCATTATCATTAATTTTCCACTGAATTCATAGGTAAAAACATTTCAATCTTTGATAATGTTTTAACTTTTATAACCCATTTTCTTAACAATGAGATTAATTTTAAATTAATTATTGAAACTTCTGTGTTTTTAATTTTGAAAAATGGATTCAATATTTGGATTTAGTTGGTCCAAGTTATGTTAATAGGTTACTTTTATTTTTTTGACATTATGAATAGTAACTACGATAATTTTTATTTACTACAGTTAAAGGTAAATCAAGTAATAAAGGGTAAAAATAAGATTATAAAATTACCCTAACACCTACAAAAATTCTATTTGATGAATAAAAGTTGACCCATATCACCTAAGGGTTGGAATAGATTTGTTTCATGGACTTTTGACCCTGAAAAGGATGTAATTATTATTAAAACCAAAGAAAGTGACAACAAGTCACTCTTATATATTATAACTGTAATAATTTTAATTTAGTGAAAAACTTCATAAAACTTCGAACATAAATAGTCACCTGAAATATAATAAAATTATATACATCATGTGAGTTTATTTAGAATATTTACGGATTAAATAAATATCATTAATTGTGACACAATAGTGATGTAGAAATTATTTTATTGATTGAAGTATCAAATAAATGGTTTTAAAAATATTAAAATAAATATTATATGAACAAAGTAATGTGCTCTATGAATCTTTTTGATGAATATAACATGTTAAGAATCTATGAAATATTTTGGTTCGAATATATCTTCTTTTTGGATTTTATTTAAATTCAAATAATAGAATAGTGTCAAAATTGACACTATTGATATTTTATAAAAATAACATATTATTAAATTGCTTAAAAATCACAATTTTTTTTAAAAATTACAAATTTAAAATTATATGGCCGAAAATGTAATAATGTATCTAATTATGGAAAATTAACAACACATAATTAAGTATTTATAACAATTTAAAAATTATAATATTATTACCTCAAATAATTAAGTAGATTAAATAAGGATAAATCAAAATGATAAGTTTTAAAATAAAATCAAAACATGTATAAATTTTAGTGGTTGATGAGATTACAACCCT
The DNA here is from genome assembly GCA_963277665.1 of Viscum album. Classification (NCBI taxonomy): domain Eukaryota; kingdom Viridiplantae; phylum Streptophyta; class Magnoliopsida; order Santalales; family Viscaceae; genus Viscum; species Viscum album. Next base: position 1,104,087,023 of record OY728157.1, read on the forward strand.
ATATAATCTCATCTTATAATTTGAGCCATTTTTTATGTTTTTAAGTGGGGTTTGGTATTATTATAAATTAACATTTTAGAGGTTTCCAAAAGTGCCCCTCTCCTCTCTTATAAAAGGGCACCTCCTCCCTCTCCTCTTCACAACATTTTTAGCCTTCAAGATTTGACAAAACCTATAAATTTATCTTTTACACTTCCATAGAAACATACTAGAGGTCCTGGTCTTCTTCAAAGACCAAATTTAGTGTCCTAAGAGGAGGTTTAGAAGAGGCGCGTCAAAGAAGAGGCAATATCCTTTACCGATTCTTTCAAATTTAATTCTTTTTCTACTTCATCTTATTTATTTTTTTCATTATAAAGTAATAAAATCAGTATCACTCATATACTGATATGTTATTATAAATATGAAAAAACCCCATTTCACCTTCTATCCATCCTATGGAAAACGAAATCACCGCGCGTGCGCATGTACGGCTTACCGTCTCCACGCTGTGGTGTAATATGTTTTTCCACCACCACCTTACTTGGATGGGTATAATGGTGGAAATAATAACTATATATGATTATTATAACATGATTCTAATTATTATATATTATATCATCTACTCCAATTCCATTCAGTAATTATGGGAATGATATCATCACTCGTGCGTAAGTACGGATTACTGTCTCCATGATGCAATGGGATTCATTCTCTATGTTAACCATTCAAGAATGATTATAAAGTAAAGTAATAATAAAATATATGACATAATAATTCTATTGTATTTATATATATATATTTCATTTACTTCCATTCAATTTATTAAGGAAATGAAAACAACGTTCATGCGTATGTACGGTCTACCATCTCCATGAACGATGTATTTCATTCCATTTATCTATCTACTAAATATATATATACACTGAATATATATGATATATAAATCATGTTTTACATTCGGTAAGTATTTAAATCATGATATAAGTAATAATAATATCAAGAACAACAAGTCCAAACACATACGATAAATGAAATGATTTTACCCAAAACGCTGCTTTAACATGGAATTGACAAATGAACAGGTAATATAAAGTCGTAAGTGAATCATATATGATATCATAAATATTATTATGGTTCTATTAAAAGTTAATAATATGTTTAAATCCAATATACAGGATTCTCAGGCACATACGGAAGAAATTGGACATAAGCTAAGGGATAATTATTCCAATCTCGTTCTTATCCGAGATTATTTATTCGTAAGTATTTATTGGGGTTATATTTATCATCCATGTCCATGTTTTATAAAAAAAGGTTTTCATAAAGTTTTTACTATTCTTCCATGTATGTTTAAATTCATGTTTACCTCTATTTGACTTTTACCACATGGTATGGAAGGAATATTTCTTTTGTTTACCATACGAGGTACTTTTTGACTTTTCCGACAAAAGTACAAGTAGAATGTTTTTTAACTTATACGGCATGAACGAATTTATAAAATTTTATAACGCCTTATTTCAATGAAGCCTACTCTACAATATTTCATAATTATTTTCAATAAAACCCTTTTCATTTAAAATTTCATGGAATATTGTGAAAAGAAAGCGATTTTGAAGAAGAAATGATATTTTCCTCAAGAATTCATTTCAAGTGTTTTATCAAAACTATTTTCCATCTAAGATTAAATTATTTAGTATGTTTATGTTTAAAGTAGAATTTATCTATTATATAAATGGTTTGATTTTCTTATGATGAAATGATATCCATTTGTTTTATATTGATTATGTTATGATGGGATGATGTTTATGAAACCCATTTTATTATTTGGGTTTTGATGAATGATTTATGTTTATTTTGTGACACACGTAAGAATGATTTCATTACGAGATGTGTGAGACCTATATCTCCCTCAAATGAATTGGGTAAAGATTTATATCTCATGAGATAGACATGGCTGGAACAACAAGTGAATCTGGTTCAGTAATACAGGGATGGAACGACAAGTAAACCTGATTCAGTAATGGACTTTGTCCACTATGATGGTCTTGGAAGCAATGTCTTGGATATTATGGAAATAATATCATATGATTAATGGTTTTCCACAATTACATGTTTTATTCCCATGCTATTTTATCATGATTTATGTTCCACTATGATCTATCCCTTACGTACTTCTATGTTTTATGTCATTACTCAAGATTTTGACGTTTAAACATTATGTTCATGTTTTTAAGTTCAAATGTATATAGTTTGTTTTATTTTCTCCATTATTACCCTTACTAAGCATTTTAGATCACCCTTTATATGTTTTCTTTTCCCCAAGATATAAGGAAAGGTTTTAGGTAAGAAAACAAAAGTGGAAGATCTTTATGGGAGATGTTGAAGATCTGTCACCATGATTAGAAGATTATGACCCGAGTTTCCAAAGACACTAAACTATTATGGTTCTTGGGTGTGTGTTCTTATTATGTATTAATTATTTCACAAAAGTAATTTAATGTCCATGTACGTCAAGCTTTGGGTCCCTACAGTTGGTATCAGTGGAAAGGTTTAGATAACCTTTGGAAACTAGGATGCAAAAAATTTAGAGAGATCCCTAGAGATATTTCTAAGGTATGTCTTGGGATATCCCTAAGGTTAAGTATAAGTATAGGTTACAATCCTAGAATTATGATAATGATCATGAATAACCTAGGATTAAACCTAATATGTTAGAGATTGAAAGTACTCCCTCGGATTATGTTGTTTTCCTAGTATGTTTTTTTCCTCTCACACTATTCTTTTTGGGTTTTAGATATTGGATGGAACCCAAAGGAACCGTGTTAATGATCAATGCATTGGGCAATGCAGTGATGGTCCTTCTGAACAACCAAATTTTATGAGAAATGGAGTGAAAAATCTTATTTCTATACTTACACAAGCTATAAATCATTTTAGAATTCCAAATGAGGAGATAAAGGAACAATATTATATTGAGTTTTCATGAGGCAAAGTCCACCTTATTTCAGTGGGTCATATGATCCACTTGTTACTGAACAATGGATAGGTAACATTGAAAAGATATTTTCCATACTTCTCTGTTTGGAACATGAAAAAGTCATTCTGGATGGTTACCGTTTAGAAGGTGAAGAAGACTAGTGTTGGACTCTAATTAAGAATACAAGGCCCCAAGATGAAATTGAATCCATGGAATGGGACGAGTTCAAGAACTTGTTTTTCAATAAGAACTTCCCTTGTATTCTTCGAACAAAGATGGAAAAGGAGTTCCTTGAGCTTAAGAAAAAGGATGATGAATCTGTTGGTATATATGAGGCGAATTTTACAAGGCTTAAAAGGTATGCATCTGGCTTTATCATCCAACCTTAAAGTAAAGATGATCGATTCTTCAGTGTCTTAAAACCAAGTCTTCGAAGGGCATTAGCTATAAGATAATTTAGTAGCTATGAAGAAATTGTGCGTTGTGCTATCAATGTATAACTGGAAGTTGGTGTTACATATCCATATCATGGGTTTGACGAGAAACGAAAGATGGAGTTCAAGGAAAAATATCAAAATAATGGTGAAATGAAGACAGATGTTTCATTATGCTCAATGTGTGGAAAGAAGCATGGTGGATATTGTCTTAAAGGGACTAGAAAATGTTTTAAGTGTGGAAAAGAAGGTCATCGAGCAGTTGAGTGTAGAATTAATGGAAAAAAGGTAGCTAATGATGTGGATGGAGAAAAGACTGCAGAGAACGCACCACCAACACTTCAATGCTACAAGTGCAAGGAAATGAGGAATTATGCTAACCAATGCCCTAATCCAAGGGTTAATGATGATTGAAATCAACAACCTCTTAAGGGAAAGGAAAAAAGGGAAGTCACATGTGATCACTATTGGTGATTTTGAATATGACAACATGGTGGTGGAATGATTAAATGTATATGTAACGGGATTCCAAAATAGTGTTGTGGAATCTCATTTATAGTATTATGGAATATTAGAATATCTATGTATTGTTTTTCAATAATTGTATGGTACTAGTAACCATGAAAAGTGATTGAAATATTTTTTAGAAGAAGATGATATGTGCATAATAAAGGTATAAGTATAAAATAATATGTTTGATAGTATTAATGAGCTCATGATTGATATAAGGACAAAGTGACATCATGGTTTGAGTATATATAAATTTTGGGATTTCGGTATGTGGAAAGAGTTAACTTTTGACATCATTCATGTTTTCACTTAGGTTCTATGGTAATTCTTGTTTCAAGAGAATACATGACCAAGGTATTCACATGTTTTGAATGTGACCAAAAAGATATATCTTATGATATATGGTAAATAAATGATGGTACTCACATACTTTGTAGATGACCTTTCTAGTAATTGTTTTATTTTTACTATGTGATTGGACAAAAGTATTTCTGATAAGCCTAAAGGTTGTAATGGATTATGGTAGACATCAGATAGTATTTTTTAAGGATCTAAATTGTTTTTCGATATTATTTCTGGAATGTTATAATTGTATAGTTTTAGAAAAAGGACAACCCATAGGACGGGTGACAACCCATCACGTTGGACAAGGATGTGGGAATCTAACCCACAGATGAAGTGCAACAGGCCTTTATCACCTACCAATAGCCTACAAGAAGTCCCCAGTTTGTATAAATTAGTTTTATTTTATTAAGTGGTGTGATATATGAAGTATAAGACAACTTTTTAGAGCCATATATGATTAATATCACCATATATGGACTTATGTATATTTAATAACTTTTGATTACCTTTTTTTAAAGACAGATGGAATGACCCATCATTCTATCACATGATCTTCTAACACTTCATGAATGAAAAATTCAACTTCAATTATTTAATATATGAAGTGGAAATTTTTAAAGGAACGACCAAGGGTGAGATTATACCAAAATGAAGTAAGTATTTCTTCTAATTAATTTTTTTTAAATTTATGGAAAGGATCTTAAAAACCAAAAATGTTGTCCTAGTACCCTCATATCCAATGAATCATATTTCACCTTAGATCATCACAAATTTATGGCTTTGTGACTGTTGGCATTTTCATAGCCATGTTCTCAACCACTCTCCATCAGAACTTGATGGTCAGATTTCTCTTCCATATACACATTTTCCCCTATGTTCTCTTAAGTGGAATCCCAGTGATGAGTTAATTTGGGTAAAAATTACATTTTATACATTAATTTTTAAAATTAAGTTTTGGTATTCCTTTTTACGATGTGGGTTTCTATGAAAGAAACTTTCTATTAGTAAACCATTTATAACCCTGACGAATTTTGAGGCAAAATTCATTTTAAGGGGGGTAGAATGTAACACCCTAAGATTTTATGAGATATATTCCTTTTAATTTCTTTGATGTCTTATTTTGTATGCTAAACCAAAATTATCTTGCAGTATATGCAACAATATACTTGTCTTGAGTTACACGCAAGAGTGACCTTCCTCGAGAGCTTGCGTGGTACTAAATACCGAGTTTCATTAAACAATGATATATTATAATATTATTATGAACTAGCCATTATGAATATTATTAACCAAATTTTTATTTTATAACATTATAATTCATCTTACACATTTTATAGAACATGGTATGAGAACAAAATAATTTTTTTGGGTGAAATAATTATTTTTCAAAAAATACAGTTTTGTCGCCTTTTGATGGCACACCCACTTTAAATATAGTTTCTGACATGTTTATAAGTTCAATTTTATGAAATAAACTTATTAATTTCAATAAGGATATAAAATTTAACTTTGGATATTTTTTTAATATTTTTTTGTTAACTTTCATATTTTGATGAATAGTAAAAATAGGCAAAATTTTAATTAAAAACAACTTTTTCCATCGAGATAATTTATATGGTTAAATTATAATATTGAGTAGTTTTAAAGTATTAATAGAATATATTTTTACCATTTAATATAATTTAGGTCATTAGTATTAATTTTACACAAAATTCATAGGTAAAAACATTTCAATATCTGATAATGTTTTAACTTTTAAAACCCGCTTTCTTAACAACGAAATTAATTTTAAATTAATTACTACAACTTCTGTGTTTTAAATTTTGAAAAATGGATTCCATATTTGGATTCAGTGGGTCCAAATTATGTTAACAGGTTACTTTTATTTTTTTGACATTATGAATAGTAACTACGGTAATTTTTATTTACTACAGTTAACGGTAAATCAGGTAATTAAGGGTAGAAATAAGATTATAAAATTACACTAACACTTGAAAAAATTCTATTGGATGAATAAAAGTTGACCCATATCACCTAAGGGTCGGAATAGATTCGTTTCATGGACTTTTTATTATGAAAAGTATGTAATTATTATTAAAACCAAAGAAAGTGACAACATGTCACTCTCTTATATCTTATAAGTGTAACAATTTTAATTTAGTGATATACTTCATAAAACATCAAACATAAATATTAAACATAAATATAATAAAATTATCTACATCATGTAAATTTATTTAGAATTTTGAGGGATTAAATAATTATCATTAATGGTGACACAATAGTGATGTAGAAATTATTTTATTGATTGACATATCAAATAAATGGTTTTAAAAATATTAAAATAAATATTATATGAAAAAAATAATGTTCTCCATGATTTTTTTGAAGAATATGACATGTTAATAATCTATTAAATATTTTGGTTCGAATATATCTTCTATGTGTATTTTATTTAAATTCAAATAATAGAATAGTGTCAATATTGACACTATTGATATTTTATAAAAATAACATATTATTAAATTTTTTAAAAATCACAAAAATATTTAAAAATTACCAATTACAAATTATATGTCCAAAAATGTAATAATGTATATAATTATGTAAAATTCACAACACATAAGTAAGTATTTATAACAATTTAAAAATTATAATTTTATTACCTCAAATAAAATTAAATAGATTAAATAAGAATAAATCAAAATGATAAGGTTTAAAATAAAATAAAAACATGTATAAATTTTAGTGGTTGATGAGATTACAACTATATATAATCTCATCTTCTAATTTTAGACATTTTTAATGTTTTTAAGTGGGGTTTGGGTTTATTATAAATTAATATTTTAGAGGTTTCCAAAAGTGCCCCTCTCCTCTCTTATAAAAGGGAACCTCCTCCCTCTCCACTTTACAACATTATGAGCCTTCAATCTCATCCAAACCCAGTAAATTTTTCTTCTCCACTTTCCTAGAAACATACTAGAGGTTTTTTTCTTCTTCAAATACCAACTTTAGTGTCCTAAGAGGAGGTTTAAAAGAGGCGTGTCAAAGAAGAGGTAATATCCTTTACCGGTTCTTTCAAATTTATTTCTTCTTCTACTTCCTCGTATTTATTTGTTTCATTATAAAGTAATAACATCAGTATCAATTGTATACTGATATGTTATTATAAATATGAAACAACCCCATTTCACTGTTTATCCATCCTACGGAAAACGAAATCACCGTGCATGCGTACGTACGACTTACCATCTCCACGCCATGGTGTAATCTGTTTTTCCACTACCACCTTACGTGGATGGGTATAATGGTGGAAATAATAACTATATATGATTATTATAACCTGATTCTAATTATGAGATATTATACCATCCACTCCAATTCTATTGAATAATTATGGGAACGATATCATCGCTCGTGCGTACGTACGGATTACCGTCTCCACGATGCGATGAGATTCATTCTCCATGTTAACCATTAAAGAATGATTATAAAGTATATATAATAAGTAATCATGAAATATATGACATAATAATTCTAATGGATGTATGTATATATATATTTCATTTACTTCCATTCAATTTATTAAGGAAAGGAAAACAACGTTCATGCGTACGTACGGTCTACCGTCTCCATGAATGGTGTTTTTCATTTCACTATCTATATATTATATATATATATATATAATGAATATATATGATATATAAATCATGTTTTAAATTCTGGAAGTAATTAAATAATGATATAAGTAATAATAATATCAAGAACAACAAGTCCAAACACATACGATAAATGAAACGATTTTACCCAAAACGCTGGTTTAACATGGAATTGACAAATGAATGGGTAATATAAAGTCATAAGTGAATCATATATGAAATCATAAATATTATTATGGTTCTTTTACAAGTTAATAATATGTTTAAAACCACTATACAGGAGTCTCAGACACATACAAAAGAAATTGGACATAATGTAAGGGATAATTATTCCAATCTCGTTCTTATCCAAGATTGTTTATTTGTAAGTATTTATTGGGGTTATATTTGTCATCCATGTCCATGTTTTATAAAAAGAAGTTTTCATAAAGTTTTTACTATTATTACATGTATGTTTAAAGTCATGTTTACCTCTTTTTTACTTTTACCACATGGTATGGAAGGAATATTTCTTTTGTTTACCATACGATGTACTTTTTGACTTTTCCAGCAAAAGTACAAGTATAATGTTTTTTAACTTATATGGAATGAACAGATTTCTATAGTTTCATAATTCCTTATTTACATGAATCTTCCTCTATAATATTTCATTATTATTTTCAAAAAAACCCTTTTCATTTAAAATTTCTTGGCATCTTGTGAAAAGAAACAGATTTTGAAGAAGAAAGGATATTTTCCTCAAAAATTCATTTCAAGAGTTTTATCAAAACTATTTTCCGTCTTAGATGAAATTATTTAGTATGTTTATGTTTCAATTATAATTTCTCCATTATTTACATGGTTTTATTTTATTATGATGAAATGATATCCATTTATTTTATATGGATTATGTTATGATGTGATGATGTTTATGAAACCCATTTTATTCTATGGGTTATGATGAATGATTTATGTTTATTTTGTGGAACATGTAATAATGATTTCATTATGAGATGGGTGGGACCTATATCTCCCTACAATAAATTGGGTAAATATTTATATCTCATGAGATAGACATGGATGGAACGACAAATGAATCTAGTTCAGTAATACAGGGCTGGAACGATAAGTAAACCCAATTCAGTAATGGAATTTGTTCACTATGATGGTCTTGGCAGCAATTTCTTGGCTACTATAAAAATTATATCATGTACTTAATGGTTTTACACAATTACATGAATTATTCACATGCTATTTTATCACAATTTATGTTCCACTATGATCTATGCCTTACGTACTTCCATGTTTTATGTCATTGCTCAAGATTTTGATGTTTAAACATTATGTTCATGTTTTTATGTTCAAATGTATATGGTTTGTTTTATTTTATCCATGATTACCCTTACTGTGCATTTGATCTCACCCTTTATTTGTTTTCTTTTCCCCAGGATATAATGAAAGGTTTTAGGTAATAAAACAGAAGTGGAAGATCTTTATGGGAGATGCTGAAGATCTTTCACCATGATTAGAAGATTATGATCCAAGTTTCCAAAGACACTAAACTATTGCAGTCCTTGGGTGTCTGTTTTTGTAATGTATTAAGTATTCTGCAAAAGTAATGTAATTTACATGTAATTCAAGCTTTGTGTCTCTACAGGGTTGCACTAAGTGGATGCACATCCTTAGCCTACTCTGCCGGAACAATGTAGTGCCCAAAAGGTGGAGGTTCTACTACCCTACCACCTATATGGGAAGTCTCATGAGATGGACCCTGAACTGAGGCATCATTGATCATCAGATCATAATCATGATCTATAACTTACATCCTTGTTGGATTTCATCAAAGAGGCATCCTAAAATTTAATGAAGATGTACCATGGTCAATTGAATGTATATATATATATATACACACACTCAAGAAGGAAAGTCAAAGACTCAATCCTATATGATTCATGTACCATTGATCCTTGAAACTAATGTCTCAATATGTCAAGTTGAAAAGTAGGTAATCAAGGTCCTAGTGAATAGATACATTGGACACCCACACCATCATTGGATTCCTTAACCTGAGAGCCACACTCAAAACACTTTGAAACTGTTTCCCTAATCCCAAAAAATCCTCATAAGGGCATTACTCGAAACACCGTCCTAAGGATAGAACCGCATTTGATACCAAAATGTCATGACCCAACCCAAGTTGGGGCTTGAGCCCAACCACCCCAAGTTCGACTCCATAGCCCAGGGGTTGGAGACCAGTATCAAAGGCATAACTAACATGGGGATACATTTTCCTAATTAACTATATGGAAAAAACAACCATCTCAATGAAAAAGTGCAGAGGAAGTAAATGTCAAAGAAGCAGAAATCTAGGGGAACAACCATGAATTCAAAACCTCTAGACAGTACAAGAATATAGTAGCATAAAATGAAAATTAAAGGGAAAAAATTCCTACCCAACCATAAATATATCCCAAACTAAAATAACTAGAAAAGTTAATAGTTTAGAGATCTCATCTCCTAATCTCCTAACTATGACCAACATACGTGGTCCAATGTACCAGGTATCCCTATGCTTCTTTGAACTCAACATAGACATGTCCACTGTCTTCATAAGACACAAAACGTGCATTAAAATCCCATGTAGGGGTGAGTATATACATACCCAGTAGGATGCCCCAAAATCTGAAGGGGGAGTAGTAAGATATACAACAAGAGTAGAAATATTGTAGATAGCACAAGATGTTTAAAGTAGTGAAAGAGAACAACTCAACCCAAAACAAGAGTAAAGGTAACCCCATAAAAATTCAAGGATATCAACATAGTGTGTAGATAAACTACACATGAAATCTTTTCCACATATAGAAGGAGAGTAGAATCATCCAACCATGACAAATTAAACATGGAAGGCATGTGGAATATCCCATGAATGTTTTCATCTTATTGAAATAAAGTGACTAAATATAACAGTTTGGATACAGAAGGTATATATATATTCTTAGTCAAAAGAAGCCTAAGCGATAGAGAAACGAGGTCTCCATCTCATAGCTCATGCCAAGAAGAAGAGCAGCCAATAGTTCCAAAAGTATATCAATAATGACTATCATCTCATTCATTTTCTCATAAGTAACCATCCAAGTCAATCCACGCCTCATCACTACACCACATAGTTGAGGGGTCACAAACTCTTGGTATAGGACCCATGCCCTACTAAAACAGGGGTTTTTTTATTTGAGTGTCGATGGAGGACCCACTTCCTATCTCTATTGGAGGGTTCTACTTGGAAGTCGTCAATAACCCACTACTCAGCTCTACTATAGGGTACTACACGGAAGGTCATTGAGGACCCACATCATATCTCTACAAGAGGGTACAACTCAGTAAGTCATTGAGGATCCACTGCCTTGATTTACTAGAGTGTCCCACTCATAAAGGCATTAAGGACCCACTAACTAGCTCTGTTGGAGGGTAACACTCATAAGTCTTCGAGGACCCACTACCGAGCTCTATTAGTGGGTACAACTCAGAATGTCTTAAAGAACCCATTACCTAACTCTATTAGAGGTTTCCACTCATAAATTCATCAAGGAACCACTACTCGTCTCTACTATTGGGTAACACCGATCCTACATGATCATTGCCATCATCGATCATCAAATTTCCAAGATTCATTCCAGGAAAACTCCACATCATATCTCGAAAGACACAATGAAGGGAACCATCATGTTCTATGTGAAAAAACACTTAGGATAGGTGACTCGTGGGCCAAAATATAAGTTCAAATGAAGGATATAAAAAGCCTTGAAGTTTACTCAAAAGGAACCAAGTAGTGCACAGTGTGTGGGGGGACCCACACAACATGTGTCCCTCTATACCTCATAACTATGTCCTTGGAAAACACATGGATCCTAATCCATGTAGGATTACACATCATGTAGGTGGACTACATGATGTGGCCAAGCTATCCAGGTCCAGGCTGTGTCCTTAGAGCCTTATCCGTATACATGACCTCGTTCCCATGTACATGACCCTATGTTCGTGTACCTCAATACACGACTATGTGCATGGATGTGTACTCCCACATGGATTCCTTCCCATGTAATCCATCACATGGATCTTCCACCCAGGAATGAGGTACACAAAATATAGGTGGATTACACGTCGTGCCATCCATATGATTTTCTGAAACCCTAGCTTCCACAACCAAGGGGTTACACGTCATGTGTTCATCATGATACATGATGTGTAGTTAGTGTTTTCACAGAATTTTAGATCCTCTTACCATGGTTTGATTCACTCCATTTCTCCATATATCATACCTTATTTCTACTAGAAATCAGCATATTTAGCCATGTTTCATCATTTTTGGCCATCATTCATTAGAAATCAAATTCCATTGTTTTTTGGTGGTTTCTTCACATAACCCATACACACCGCACCTTCCATCGATGATTGTTGAACTAATGATCATCCAAAATATCATCCACAACATCAAACTATCCCGAATCTATTCATGATTCATTGATTCATTACTTGTTTGTGAAAATGTTGTGATTCTGGGGCCCTGATCGGGATTGATACCACATGACAATGTCGAGCTGGGAAAACGTGGTCTAACTGGTGATGAACGCGAAGAAATTGAGGGAGGAAATAAAAAGAATAGTTTCTTAAACAATATTTTCCAATATTTTTTGGCCAACAATCAATAATGGAGAATACATGGTTAGAAACTAAAGAAATAATCAATTAAATCCCTACATGGGATGATGAAAAGGCTGAAATTGGTGAATATCTAAGAAAAATGATTGATCTTCTCAACAAATTCAATCAAAGAGGGAATAAACTAAAAATTTATGATTCCTACATGATATTGGATCGTTCATAATTGAAGAACATTCTCATCAATGATCAAATAAATTCATTGCATTCTCTGCATCCCGATCTGCTCTAATATGGTGTTTTATCATCATTCGATTTGATCTGCCAATATAAGGAGGAAGGAGAAGCTCTCAACATATCCCATGATTATGAGGCTAACCCTGGGAGAATCACCATGGAAGTATATTTATAAAAATTTAGGTTAGGTTAAAATGAATGAATGTATGAATTAATTAATTAATTAATCCACTGAATATACCTCCTATGAGTGAGATGTACGAACACCCACGCAGACCTATTTTAGGTTGTGCCTAGGGTAAACACCACGTTCTAGAATCAAACATGGTCTTAGATTTATAATCTATGATTCCATTAAAGATTTATCATATTTCCTTTAATGAAATATTTAAATTAAATATAAAATATATTTAATATTTTTATAAAATTAATTATGGGAACACTATGCCTCAAAATTACATGTCATATTAGCGCCTAACTTTGGAAATATATATTAAAATATTTCAAAATCTTAGAAGGAAAAAATAGGGTCTCTATATAACTCCTATTTTCTAAAGACCCAAGAATAAACCTACGAAGTGGTATCACAATTTCATCTAGGTAATGGATCTGATACCATTTTTTAACAAATCGACCTAAGTCAACATGACACATCGCCCGATTTAGCTCACCACAAGGTGAAGATCAGCAAAAAATCCATATGTGTATCACGAGTAACTAAAAAGAGATAAATAAGTAGATGAAAATGTGGAAGAAATTATAACACAATCATGTGATATACAATGTCAATCCACATGGAAAACCCTAGAAACAAAATGAAACCAGAACAAATATTATCTCCATATCAACAACCATCACCACCAATTTATCTAACTAAGAAGGTGACAATATCGAAGAGAAGTTGTAAAACTACATCACACCCTTCCTTTAACCGAATCTTGAAAATTCAAATCTAAAAGTGACTAAAAGAAAAATTATGGTGCAAGAGTAAATCCCAGTAGGATACCACTAATGAATCTATACAATATCTAACACTATGAAACTATTAAATTTTTCTTTAAAACAAAACTAGTTTATAAAGAAATTTCAAATGAAAACTATTTTGTAAAATATATTTGTTTTATTTATGAGAATTTAATATTCACATAAATTAAGAATATAATAAGTAAATTAAATATATAATAAGGGAATAAATAGAATTATCCATCGAAACACCATATAATAAACTTGTGAACAATCTAACATGAAACCAAAAAATTATGTATAAAACTAAGAATAAGTTGGATCTAGCTTATGGGAATACATAATCAAACACATGAAGGAACACTAAGGAAGACCTAACATGATTTATATCGATATCAAGTCCTGCTATAGTCTATTAATATCATAACATTAACCCCTAGTGGAACCACACTCACTAAGGTTTTCATATATCCATAACCTAACACACCCAAGGTTCCTAATGTGATATGTTTTTCAAAAAAATCAAATAAAACATACTCACAATTTAGAAAAAAAATTCACAAAAAAACCATAACCACTATCATGCTTTAAAATCAATTTTAGAGTCAAATCCATCATTGAGACATTTCATCGAACACATAATATGTATAAACTATTTTTAAAATAAAAACCCTTTAAAGCCCCATTTTTATGCCACCCAAGATGTAATTTCATAAAATAAATCTTTTTCAAATACTAAAAAAAATCAATTTATAAGAAGATAAATTAATTCATAGGTTATTACCATTGTATATAGATACTATCCTAGCCAAGAGAGTAAAACTAGTCACCCTCAGGAATAGAGATTGGAAATGAGGAGATCTGATCCTCACAAGCCTAGATTAATAAGAATCAACATCAATTATCAATAAAAACCGATAGATCTAGAAACCACATACTTTTTGGGTTACAAAAAAACATAGAAGAAAGATATCAAGGATAGATCTAGATATTATAGCGGAGATCAGATAAAAAATACTACATTCCTTGAAGAGATTCACCATGAACAATGGAAATTTTCAAATTATCCATGGGTAGAACTCTCTAGATAATTAAGGGGAGGTTATTTTTAGTCTAAGAGAGATTATGGGAGGAATATACTTAATAAAATCTAGGGTAATCAGGTTAAATTATATCTTTTAAGAATCTCATACAAGGCACATGGTTAGGCTGCACAGTTTCTTAAACCTTGTGCTAACTATGCCTATCTACTACCCATGGAAAATTAATTCACATAGTATCTTGGGATAGGCCACATGGTTTTTAAAACCGTGTTCAAACCATGAAAAAATCCATTGTATCTCAAAGTTCTATACCCCACTGTTACCATACGGTTAATACTAACCGTGTGCCTAAAAAATGCACCTGATCTGTTTTCCCTAAAATTCCAAATTTTCAACCCTTGACTCTCGAAAAAAAAATTGAAACTCAAACGATAAAGTACATGATCAAAAAAAATCATACCAATTACCTAGAGATAATTAAATCTTATAATTTTCTAACATAAATTTAGTAATTTTTTAATCCTAGGATGTGTCATGCACATTGAATTCAACAATATTTCACTCCTTGTATTTTTAGAAATGTATCCCATTCCAAATATCTCAAAATATTTTTGATCCACCAAATATATCCTATAAAACCTTCCAAAAATATATCTCTTCATACTTCCTCTCTCATATGTTGAGATAAATAAATCTACAGAGTCTATCACCCAAGTCACAAGTGCTTCTATGACACTTAAGAGTAATGAAATACTATATTCTGACATAGGATTCATGCATCCATTTACAGAAGAATTACTTATAGAGTTAAATATATTCTCATTGAAATTATTCTTAAGGTGACTTTTCTCCCCACAATTCCAATGCATGGGGACACCTTTCTCTCAGATGCTCCTGCTTCAAATTATCCTTCCATTACATTTAATATGAACCTTCTATGTTTTGTATTATCCTCTCCTTTCCATACTATAGTCATTACTAAAAGATTCCTATATCTCGTCACAAAAAATCACCTCATTCAAGATCAAGTCTTGAATATAAAAAAACACTAAATAATTTTTTACAATCAGGTTACTCACAATGGCGATCATCACCTCCAAGTTTCACGGAATGATGACAGTAATATTAATGCCCATTCTAGATATCTAAAGTTCACCTTTAATGAATCTAACTAACCTATTATAATATTGAAGTTGTTAACATGACTGGACAAAAAATTACATTCTAACACCCTCATTCTAAATTTTATCCTTATTAAGAACACTTTATTTATCATTTAGGGATTCTCGTATATGTTAGTAAGGGTCTTCATAAGTTATAACATGATCTTCACTTCATGGATATTAAAAATCCATATTATAGGATAATGAAATATATATCAACCCTAACGATTTCTTACCTAGATTTTCCCACTCTTCCTCCTTTATCAATTTCATCTTGGTACTAGTCAACATAATATTAAGGTCTTTATATAATATAAAATATTTCATTTGTATATTCCAAAACCCAAAATAATTTTTTTTGAACTTCTCTATCCATACATTACTCTATTTAGATTCCATTACTCTGTAAATTATAAACTCTCACTAACTTATGGTTAAAATATAAGATTTATCAGGTAGTTCTTTCTGATATTATCTAACATTGTTAAGGGTAAAATGATGTTGTGGAAATGAGATCTTAAAAAATTCACTTGGGTTTGATTATCTAGAATACTAGTAATGGTCTAGACTTTACCCATATTTTAATTTTCTAGTTTGGTGGTTATAGAGTGTTCATAGGAGGTTCCAAGAGTTTTTGGTGGGGTGGGAGCTATAGTTGTACCTCATTAGGTTGTTCAAGACCTGAAAGTGGAATTCACTTTATGAGTTTGTGTTTCAAGGAATGTGATTATGAAAGTTCACAGAATGTACAAATTCAGTCCTAGGCTCCATAAATTTTGTTGGAGGTTCAAGATATTGGAAATTCATGCCATAAATGGGTTTTATGGCATGTATCTATTAGATCATGTGGAATTCATGATGTTAATATGAAACTCACAGTATGAATTAGGCATGGTGTGGTATATTTTTAATGTGAGTTATAAATCAAATCCCATTATTTGGCTGTTCTTCCCTCTTGGTTTGTGGGAGAACCCTAACACCTTTTAAGGATCTCTTAGCCTTATCCCTTCCTACTTAAAACCTTGTATTTTGGAGGTTATTTTTTGGTGATTATAGGTGATCCATTCTCTATGGCCTTTCCATCTCTTGTGTTCCTTCCCCATGAATTCACAACAATTATGTTTCTTTGCTTCTGGGTGTGTTTGGGCTATGATTTTGATTCCTTGGTGTGATCTAGGTTGATTTTGGTTTTCTCATGTGTAATTGTGGTTTCTTTATTGTTTCCTCTTTTCCTTGTTTTTCACAATGAAATCAAAAAGCTTCCTTGAGGTTAGGGATCCTTCATTTCTCATCTAGTTGTATCATGTGGGAGGGGTTATACTCTTGTTATATTTTTGGAATATTTTTTCACTAGACTATTAAAGATAAATAATAGGTCTAATTGAAATTGAAGGGGAAGGGGAAATATTTCTATTGTTTTAATGGTTTGATATTATTATTGATATTGAGATTATACATGCTTGATGCCTTAATAAAAATTTTGGCCGTTGGGGGATATATTTTCACTATAGATGATAAGGTTATAGAACCCCAATGTGTGATTAGGTGATATCACCTTACTAGAAATTGGACAATAGCACGTATCTAGATAAATAATTGGTTTCCCATGAAATTATGGCTTGTGTGAGAAATCCCTTGAAATAAAGAAGTAAACATGATGTGAAGCCCCCATGTTAAATCTGAAAAATGTGAATTATGTGTAAAGTGGTTATGTTTTGGGGAAATTGGTTGTGATGTGAAAATTGGTTGTGATTTAGAATTGGTTGTGATGTGATGGATTTAGTGATATGTGGAATATTTTGTGTTATATGGTGGTTATGCTGGAAAGTGGTGGTGATGTGTAACAGTATCCATGTAGGGCTTGTTAGCATGAAAAAATAGATGAGGATTATCTTGTTGTTGTTATTATGATGTGCTTATTGTGTGGTGTTGGGATAGTTTCCCAGTATTAAAGGAATGATTTTTTAATAACGAAAATGAAACAACATGGGTTGGAATGGATAATGAATGAATGAAATTAAATGGTATTTGTGGGTTAAAATGGTTGATGTTTATATATCTTAAAATCACAAGCTTAACAAATGAATTGGTTAATAATGGGTGATCTCGAAAAAAATGGATTATCTTAAAAAAGAGTGAAATGTAAAATGTGTTTTGTGGATTGTGGATTATGGAATGTGACGTGTTGTGAGGTGTTATTCATTTTAGTGGTGGTAGTGAAAGTAGTGAAGGTTGTGTGGCCTTGGGGTGATTTTGTGATTTAGGATGGATATCAGGTTTTGAACCCATAGGTTGGGATTGTGTATTGAGGCTTATATATATATAAATTATATTTACTTGTGATTTATTTATGGGAACCACCCACATTGATCACTGTGTTCTGACAACCAAATGTTTTGGGGGTGTTTTCCCTAACATCCTAGTGGTGAGGAAGGATGGTTATCTACTTGCCCTTCTCTGTTCTCTATTCCATGTGATTTTGACTTACATGGTCAATGGTGGACTGAAGAAAATAGTTCATTATGGTGATTTGATGAGATTATGATGTGATTTATAGTGGGGGTCCTTCATGGTAGGAGTGGGGGACAAGGTTAATGTCCTTCATACTCACGATACCCTACTGTACTAGTTATGTGTGTTGTGGTGATGTGATGGCCCAGGTGTCTTTTTGTGAGATGCGATGTGATATACCAGATGTCTTTGGGTGAGATGAAATGTGATGGTGTAGTTTTATTCAGGTGACATGTGATGCAATGGCCTAAGTTTCTTCAAGTAGGATTTGTTATATGGAAGATATGGGAGAGATAGGATGTAGGATTTTGGGGTGTGAGAGTGGAATATCAGTAGGAAAATGATATCATCAACACGCTTCACATTAAATTATTATAATTGGATGTGTTATTTAGTAATCATTCCTAGCTGAAGTTTATATTTATTAGTTGACCAATTTTGGTGTTGTTGGTTTTGTTGTTAGCTCACTGGTGCATTTGTATTCTCTTTTTCACATGTGAAGATGAGATGTTGGGTGTGATACTACTAAGTATAATTTTATGCTCAACCTATGTATATAAACTATTTTTAGGTTTTCTAAAGGACTTCATGGTCCGTTTTGAACATTACAAACTAGAACATTGGAGTTTTCACTGTGTCACTTCTTTAGAACTTTCTTTTGGGTACTTCATTTATAGATTCTTGTATTTGTTTGCGATTGATTTATATTTTATATTGATATTATGTTATATAGATGTGAATGCCTCACATTTGTGATATTTTTACACCCATGGTGCTTATCGGCAACCCGGGGCTTACTAGAGGCAGGACTTAGGGGTCATTATCTCTCTTCCTTCAATGTCAGCCTTGAAGGGGTGCTTTTAGAGGGAGGGGGTCATGACAGAGTGGTATTAGAGCTTATGGTTGAGAGATAGGGTGGAGTTAGAAGTTAGGCACTATGAGGATTTCATGGGTTGGTAGGGAAACAATTTTGGTTGATCTTATTTAATGGCATAGGTCAGGGATACCATCTAGGAAACGGGATTTTAGGTGGGCCTATAATCATATGAATGGACGCTGAATTATTGAATGACCAAGTGTGGTGGTTATATTCATCATGATTATTTGTGTTCTAATTTGAATTAGGTGATATTGGAAAGTTAAAATTAATTAATTAAATGAATATTGATAAAATTTAATATTATTAGGATTAAAAAATCCTCATTTACCTTTTCAGCTGTGGATCCTGGGTGTCATACACATGTCGTTCAGGTTAGTGAGGTCCAGCTAGTTGAACTGCTTGATCACATGAGGGTTAATCTGGTTGAGGAGGATTATTAGAGGAAGAGGAAATTAAAAACCTCTTAGTGTAAGGATTTGGTGAAGTATGAGGGTAGTTTCTCTAAATTGGAGGCAAAGCACTAGTTAGAGAAGCTCAAGATCACTTTCACTTTGATACAGGCTGGGGTAGAGTACTGGGTCCTGCTGGGAGTTATCCAGATGAAATGTACAGTGAATCCGTGGTGGATGCTCTATCTAGGTGAGAGAAAGGAGGACAAGGTGTTGTGGTTAGAATATCATAGGGAGTTACACTCGGAGTTCTTGGAATTTACCATATGGATTGTGAATAGGCATGAGACGCTTTGACATTGATAGAGGAGAATGTATGTGTAAAAACCTGGGATCAAGTTCAAGGACCTCTTGTGTTTTTCCCCTAATCTTTTTCTAGATGAGTAGTCTCAAGTGCATCATCTTAATGAGGCACTCCATACTTCCATACAGTATGAAGTTACTCCTTTTATGTTGCCAACATACTTAGAGGTTTATAAAGAGGAGGAGGTGATTGACCGGATACACTTGTGAGGATGATTTCCATGATATGGGAACCAAGAGGGTTCCTAGAAGGATAAAGTTTCAAGTGGTAAGTCTCACATACTATATCCTTTCAAATTTTTAACCAGTGGAGAGTCGGCCTCAGCAGATCCCATTTCAGCCTTCTAGAGCTAATTCCCTTTGTGATTTTATTAGTGGAATTGATCTAGTGTGGTTTATCTATGAAATTTGTGGCCATCGTCAGAATTAATACATAGTCGTTCTTGGGGCCAAACATAGTGGATGTGGTTAGGTTAAATTTAAGTTTCAGAAACAACTACTAGAGAGGTTATTTCATAATTAGGCACAATAGGATCATTCTCTACCTAGAGGAGACTAGGTAAGAATAGGGTGGCCTCAGGATGTTCCTCTCCTTCGGGGAACTCAACCTGATCATGGTCATGGAGGTTGTTGTTAGTAGTGTGAAAGGGGAGATGGATGTCAACAATTGAATTTAGTAGAGTTGGAATCAGTAGAGGGACTAGAGTTCATTCTAGGCATGATAATCTTATATTTTACCCTTTTTTATACTTTGTTTGATTCAGGATCTTCACACTCATTTGTTTCACTGGATCTCGTCCATGCTCTGGGACTAGACATAAATAGACTTTACATATTCCTAGTGTTGAAAACACCAACTAGAGTCTATAATAGCTTATTTGATGTTTGTTGAGGGTGTAGAATGATGTTGGGGAAACATCATTCATGTTGGGATCTTTTCTTATAGAATATGCATCCATACAATGCCATACTTAGCATTGACTAGTTGTATTATGTGCATGTAGTTATTGACTACTTCAAGAGGAGAGTCATGTTAGCTAATGTAGAAGCTCAAAGTGATGTTTTTTTAGTGATAAGAGTTCTTAGTTGGGTAGTATATGTGTGGAGACCCTTCTTTTTTTAATGTTTGAATTTTTTATGGAATCAGTAGACGTTGAGACAGTGGAGGTTCCAAGGTTATTTAGTGAGTTTATGGATGTTTTTCCTGAGGAGGTTGTGATACCACCCCCTCAATGTGATATTGATTTTGGGATAGATATATATTCCAGTGATTCTATTATTTTAAGGGATCCCTATCACATGGAACCTTTTGAGTTTTAGGGGTTAAGGATTCAGATAGACATTTTGATGCAAAAGGGTTTCATCTGACCAAGTGTTTCATCGTGGGGAAGTCTAGTGTTGTTCTCTAAGAAGGAAAATGGTAGTATGAGGTTGTGTGTAGAACCCCCGAGGTTAAATAAAGTACTAATCAAGAATCACTACCCTCTTCCAAGGATTGATGATCTTTTCAAATAGTTGAGATGAGCTAGTTGGTTATCTATGATCAATATATAGTTTGAGTATCACCAGTTGAGGGTAAAGGATAGAGATGTCTTGAAGGCTTCCTTTTGATGCATGTATGTAAACTTGGATTTTTTGTTCATGTTTTTTGATGTCACAAAAGAACCAATTGTGTTTAGATCAGTTCATAGTCATGTTCATTGACGATATATTGATCGACTCGAAGATTAAGGAGGGGCATGTCAATTATCTAAAAGTTTTGTTGTAGATCCTCAGATTCCACCATCTCAATGTAAATTTGTGAAAGTGTAAATTTTTAAATTGAGAGGTGTTTTCCTTAAGCATGTGGTGTCCTACTAGGGTGTGGCTATGGGCATGTCAAAGGCTAAGGCAGTGTTTCTCGGGAACCAGCCAAAATTGTGGTTGAGGTTTTCTATTATTAACATATCATAGGATATTACTAGAGGTTCGTATCCAATTTCTCATGTATTGTGGCCCCTTTGATAGCCCTGAACACAAACTTCCATGATTTTTATCTAGATCGATCTATTTTAGGCAGCATTTGACTACCTGAAGGGGAGGCTTATCAGTGCTCCAGTGCTTTAGTTGCAGGTGGAGGAGTGATGTTTGAGGTGTTATTTGATGTTTTTAATATGGTATTGGGATTAATATTTATGTATCATAAGTAATTGATCTATTATGGTTCTAGTATTTTATTCCCCTGTGAACATTACTATTCCACCCATAATTTAGAGCTAGCAGTGGTTGTGTTTTCACTAAATCCATGGTGACATTTCATCATTGGACAAAACTTTGTGGTATTCACTGATCAAAATATCTTGAGTTATATCTTTTATTAGTGTGAATTGAATCTATAGAAGTGGAGGTGAATAAAGTTTTTATATAACTATGAATTTTATATCTCTTACACCTCAGGTTAGGGGAATGTCTTGGATGACATGTTGACCAAGATGTTGTGGAAGGATGTTGTTTCAGAATTTAGATATGTCTGGTGGGTAATATATGAGTTTTTATCCCTACAATTAGATTCAAGGGTAGTTGATAGATGAGGTTTCTTGTTTTAGATGATAGTGTAGTCTTCACAGATGTGGCAGGTGGAGTAGTCTCATTGGGGAGACTTAGAGGCAAAGGTGATGCATTGACGTGTTGGCCATGATGATGCTCCAAAGGGATGATTGAAGGATGATCAGAACCAGGTTTCATTTTAGGGGAGGAGGTTTTCTATGGTGGCGATGCATGGGGAAGTCCTTCATGAGTTTCATATCCCACCTTTAGTTTTACACTTGGGAGTATCTAATTTGTTCCGAGTTCTAATGATATAGTTTTGCTGGCACAAGGTGAAATGGGTGGTGGATGAGTTTTTGGAACAATGTCTGGTTTTATAGTAAGTAAAGGTTAAGCACCATGTTCCTGGTAGTTTGTTATACCTCTTAGATATTATTTAGTGGAAGTGGGATGATATCTTGATGGATTTTTTCATAGGGTTACCCCAAGACCAGAGAGGTTGTGATTCTATCTTGGTAATTGTGGATTAGTTTATAAAGGTATCTCACTTCCCAATAATCAATGAGTCGAGCACCATGAATGTATTACAAAGGATGTATGTGAATGAGGTTACATGGTTACATATAATTCTGATGTCAATTGTCTCAGAACGGGATGAACATTTTACCTAGTGAGTCTATAGAGGTTTGAAGCATTATTTTAGCACTCAATTACACCACAACACTGCTTTCCAACTTTAGAAAGATGGACAGATGAAGTGGAATATCTAGATTCTAGATTATATGTTTCAATTATATATCTTTAACATTTTCATATCTTGGGAAAATAACTTGCCTTTGGTTTAGTTTTCTTATAACAACATTTATCACTCATCCATCAGTATGACCCTATTTGAGGCTTTGTACGGGAGGCCATGTGATTCTCCATTTTTCTAGGTTGAGGTTGGGGAGTTTTCAGTTCATGGTCTTGATGTGGTTTAAAGTATAGAAAAATACATTCAGGTTGTTTGTGATAGGATAAAAGTGGCGCAGGACCAACCAAAGTCTTATACTGATCGTAGGAGGAGACCCTTGGATTTTTTAGTTGGAGACCATGTGTTCCTGAATGTTTCTCCTTACAATGGGTAGAATAAGTTTTTTGGGGGAGTGCGATATATCCATGATTCAAGCGACCTTTCAAGGTGTTGGAGCATGTTGGTGATGTGGCTTATCCGTTGGCACTCTCACCACGACTAGATAGGGTCCAAAATGTCTTACACATATATCAGATCCATCATTGTCATCACGATGACTCTCATGTCAATGACTGGGGATATTTGTATATTCAGGATGATGTGAGGTTCATGGAGTATAAAATGGCGTTCTAGGATCATCAGGTGAAGGTAATATATGAAATGACCATTCCAATAGTTCATGTATTATAGGGGCATAGTGGCTTGGAGGAGAGTACTTGGGATCATTATACACAGATGCATTCCTAGTACCCATATTTGTTTTGAGCCTTTCTTTCTTCTATTTTCTTGGTGATGTGATGTTTGGATCTTACTGTTTTATGAAATGTTCCCTTTCTTAATATGATTTGTGATAAAGATTTTGGCATATGAATATGGGAAGACCTGATTCCTTATCAATATGTGTTACACTATGACATGATTAGAATCATGTGGACAAATCATTTCCACCCAAAGAGTATAATATCTTGACATAAAAGATGTAATTCCTTGATTTGTGTGCACAGAGAAGTGTTGCATGATGGTTTTCATGATTGTTGTCTTGGGATCAATAGAGGTTGATTTGGTTTAGTGATGTGGTTGCATAGGGTGTTTGGTGATTGTTTTTTTAGGTTTGGTGTGTTTGGTTGGTGTTGGTGTTCTTTTGTAACAAGATCCCTAAGTGGTATCTTTCAGAATGGTTTTTTAGACCATTTAATTTTGAGTTTTAATTTGATTCTGAAGGATGACAATAGATTGAGAGGTATCCGATGTAACATTCTATAACTTCACAAACCATTAATTTTGTAGTTTAATAGTTATGGAATGTTTAGGGAAGGTTCCCAGAGGGTCCAATGGAGTGGGAGATTCATTTTTATATCACGAGTCAGTTCATGATATAAAAGTGGAATTCATGTCACGATTTTGCGTTTTGAGGCATGTGAGGTTGGCAGTTCATGAAATGAATAAATTCAAGTAGGCATGCCATTAATTTTAGTGGAGGTTCAAGATATGAGAAATTCATGATTTAAATGGGTTTCACGACTTGTATCTATTGGTCCTCATGGAATTCATGATGTGGATATGAAATTCACATCATGAATCAAATGAGTTATGAGCTGTTTTTAACATAAGAACTAGGCCAAGTACCCTAATTCAAACATTCTTCCCTCTCATTTTTAGGGTGAACCGTAATTCCTTTGGAGGATATTTTATCCCAACCCCTTATTGATTATATCCTTGGTTTTTAAAGGTTATTTTTCAGCGATTGGAGGTGATCTATTCTCTTTATCATTTCCTTATCTTGCGTTCTTGCCTCAGTAATTCACATTAGTGATGTTTATTTTTGTTTTGGTTGTGTTGAGGATGTGTTTTCAATTCCCTGGTTTCATCTAGGTTGGTCAAGGTTTCCCCTCCTGCAGTTTTATTTTCCATGTTGTTTCCTCTTCACTGTTTTGTGCATAAAAAAATCATAAATCTTCCTTGATGCCGGGGATTATTTTTTTCTCATCTAGTTGTATCGTGAAAGAGGGATTATTCTCTTATTATGTTTTTGTAAGATTTTTTAAACCATCCTAAGAAAGAAAAAATTGGTTAAATTTAAATTTAAGGGGAGGGGGAAATAATTCATATGTTTTATCGCTTTGATATTATTGTTGATATTGAGATTGTTCAGGCTTGATTCCATGCTAAAAATCATGACCATCAGGGGATATGTTTTCACTTTAAATGATATGATTTTGGATGCTTGATGTGGGATTGTGTGATATATCCTTAATTGAAATTTTCTAAGAACGTATATCTAGGTAAATAATTGGTTTCCCAAGGAATTATATCTTGTGTGAGAAATCACTTGAAACAAAGAATTAAATGTGATATGAATCCCCTTGTTAAATCTAAAAAATGTCAATTATGTGTAAAGTGGTTGTGTTATGTGAAAATTCATTATGATGTGAAAAGTGGATGTGATATGGAAGTGGTTATGTTATGATAGACATGGTGAGATGTGGCAGATGTTGTGTTATGTGGAGGCTGTGATGGAAAGTGGTGGTAAAGTGTGATGGTATCCATATGGGGATTATTGGCATGAAAAAGGGGTTGAGGATGATTTTGTTGTTGTTGTGATGTGCTTGTTGTTGTGTGATGTGGTGTTGTTCTAGTTTCCCAATAGTAATGGAATAACTTATTAATAATTTAAATGAAATAACATGGGTTGTAATGGATAATGGACGAATGAAATGAAATGGGATGTGTATCTTAAAATGGATGACGTTTATATATGTGAAAATAATGGGCTTAATAAATTAATTATTTGAGAATAGGGGATTTAGAAAAAAAATCAGCTTATCTTGAAAGGAATGGAAAAATGTTAAATTTGGTTTGTGTATTCTCACTTCTATCATGTGACATTTTTTTTAGTGTTATGCATTTTAGTGGTGGCAACAAAATTAGTGAAGGCCATGAGTCCTTAGGGTGATGCTGTGAGTTGGGATGGATCTCATGTTGTGAACCCATATGTTGGGATTGTTTTTTTAGGCTTATATATATATACACTATATTACCTTGTGATTTTTATATGCACCCCACCCATGTTAGATACCATGTGTCACCAACCAAATGTTTTGGGGGTGCTTTTCCAAACATCCCAGTGGCGATGATAGATATCTAGCTACCCGCTCTTCCTCACTCTCTCTTCCAAGTGATGTTGGCATGAATGAGTTGTGATTGGAAGAATTAAAAATTTCATTATTGTGATTTTATGAGATGATGAGGTGATTTATGGTTGGGGTCATTCATGTTAGGAGTAGGGAATGAGTTTGATTCCCTTAATGTTCACGATACCCAACTGTATTGGTTATGGGTGATGTAGTGATGCAATGAATCGAGTGTCTTTGGGAAGGATGTGATGTGATGGCCCAAGTGTCTTTAGGTGAGTTGTGATGTGATGAACCTACTTTCTTCAAGTGAGATGTGATGTGATGGACTAGCTTAATTCGATAAAGATTTTTTATATGGAAGAGATGGGGGTTTTAGGACGTACAACATTAGGGAGTGAGAGTGGAAAATCAGTGGGAAAGTAGTGTGGGGTACCCAATCATTGATATGATTCGTATTATTTTATTATACTTGGATGTGTTATTTGGTCAGAGTGACTTCATGTGGATAGAATTTTTTAGTTAACCTATTTTTACGATGATGGTTTTTCTATTAGCTTACTGGTGCATTAGTTTTCTCTTTTTCGCATGTGCATAGAAACTTTGCATGTGATCCTACTGAGTATACTTGTATTCTCTCCCTACATATATAAAATATTTTTCATGTTTATAAGAGGAATTTGTGGATCATGTTTGACATTACTAGCTCGAACATTGGAGTTGTTGTTGTGTCATGCCTTAACACTTTCTTTTGGGTACTTCATTTTGAGATTCTTGTATTTGTTTACTTTACAGATGCATTGATATGGTTTTGGATTATTTTCTTTTATATTATTTCATGGAATTATTTTTGGTTGCTTTATCCTATCTCCTCATCCTATGTTATATAGAGGATAATGCCTCCCAATTGTTTTCTTTTTACACCCTCAGTGCTTATCTCCAATCCGGGCCTACTAGAGATGAGACTCAGTGGTTATTATCTTTCTTCATTCATTACTAGCCTAGGAGGGGTACCTTTAGAGGGAGGGGGTCATGAAGACACTCTAACCATGCTATGATAAAACTTTTTGGGATCAAAACTACTCTTAGATAAACCCACCAGACAATATCCACCAAAACTTTCTAAAAGCGGAAACAAAGTATCGATAATGATGCCACACTACGATGTTCAAAAATTTGAAGACAAAGCACCCAAATCAATACATCAAAATTTAAATCCTCTAGACAATTAATAGAAAATATCATTAGAAGAATTTTTTTAATGAAATAAAGGAAAATAATAAAAAAAGTTTAACATGGTTTAGAAATGACTCATAATCCACAGGGGGAACTGTCGTGACCCCCTCCCTCCAAAGGTACTCTTTCTGGGTCGGTAATGAATGAAGAGAGATAATGAACCCTGATTCCCACCTTCAACAAGCCCTAGGTTGGAAAATAGAATTTAGGGTATAAAAATATCACATATGGAAGGCATTACCCTCAAAAGATAAAGTCATATCATAGATAAAATATCAATCACCAAGAAAATATTTGATATAAAGGGAAAAAGGAAAATCAAAACCATCCTACAATGCATGTAGAAAGAAACAAAACGCAAAGATTCTTCAAATATATAACCAAATGAAATCCTAGGGAAATTAATCATCAACAACTCTAATTCTTGGCCTAGTAATGTCTGGCTTAGTACCCGATGTCCTTCTAAAAACATGAAAAAATAGGATGTATATTAGTGGGGTGATCATAACATGTATACCCAATAAAAGCATACCCAATATCTCTCATGAACATGTGGAAAGAGAATACTGATTCACCAGTGGACAAATAGGATAACCAACATGCACCTAAGTAGGTAAACTAACCAATCACATCCTCACCATGGCATTCTCACCAAATAATGCCTCTAAGTATAGTAATATAATATGAAGCACTCCAATAAAAAGGTCATTTCACACTACTTTACAACTGATTTTTTTTTCTTATTCCCCAATGTTGTACATCCTAGAACTCACATCCCTTCCATAGAATCCTTCCTAAAGACACTTGGGAAGTTGAATTATACCAAGCCCCCCGTCAGAAACTAGTCATCAAATCTTGTCCAAATACAACTCGGCAACCAAATCCTCTCATAACCTTGTCTATATATCCAGTATAGTAATTTATTATAAATACGATGGAAATAAACCTCAATATCAGCTCATTCCATGCACAACCCCCACTATAAACCACCTTTTCAATTTCATCAACACAACCATAATTTCACTATATCTACAAGCCATCACAACCCATGCATAAGAACCTTTCCTGAAAGAGAGAGAGAGAGAGGAAAATAGTGCATCCAACCATCTATCCTCTCCATCTTTGATATTTGGAAAACACCCCCAAAATATTGGGGTGTTGGAACATAGTGCTTGACACAATTGGGGGCGTATAGAAATCAAAATGAAAATAAAATCTATAATTATCACACACACAAGTCCAACATATGGGTTTAAGTCAAGAGAACCATTTCAACTCACAACATCACCACAAGGTCTCATAACCTCCACCACTTTTTCTACAACATATAAATCCATTAAACCACACAAGACAGCCACAAATACAAGACATGTTTGTTATTTCCTTTTCAAGTTAATCCATTTTCAAATTTTCCAATTACCAGCTATCTCCCTTTATCAAACCCATGCATTTCATTTTTTACCATAACAACTTTAACCACACTTTAAATTTTAGTTTAAGAGTTCATTATCCATTAAAAATCCCGAAATTTTTGTTTTTTCATTAACATTCCATTCAATCACTATTAGGAAACAAGCACAAAACAACCCAAATAGTCTATATTCCTCACATTAACAAGCCTCACATCTCAACCACCACATACCACAACCACTCGATGTCATAGAAACTGCACACCCCAACCACCACATATCACAACCACCACACATCACAACCACCGCATTTCATATTTCAGTTTTAAGAAGGGGTTTTCATTATATTTATTTCAATATTTTTCAAGTGAATTCTCACACAAATATGAGATTCCATCAAAAACCAATTTAATAATTGGATATACATTCTTAGCCATTTTCATGTGTGGTGAGTGAAATCAATAAGCACAACAAGGTTCACTAATTTCAATAGCATAATAATGTAATAAAAACTCAACATAAGTTAAAAAATGAAAGATTAGTAATCATGATCATCCATATATTAAAAATTACAAGAATAATTAAAACTCATGAAATTTATTCCCTTATCTTTATATTACTGTTAAACCAAAAAATTATCTTAATTATACCTGTTTATAATATCTACCAAAATGAAATAATATTCATGATATTCCCACACATACATCTAAAGGAGGAAAGTTGAAGGATCCCCTACATCAATGAATCTTCAAGGAATAAACACTCAAAATCAAGGATCAACCACCATGATATTGAAGTAATCACCACTGAATTCATATTCACAAAAACCCACCATAAAAAACCACCAAAAACAAAAGGATAACTTCCACTACAATAAACTCCCAGATAGAAGAGAAAGAGAGGAAATGGAGAACAAGGAAAGTGAATAGGGGAGATCGTACCTTGATTCACATGACCTGCACCAATGATCCAAGAGGTTAAGATTTACAAAGGAATAATTAGAGAGAGATAAGGGTGTCTAGAAGAAACTTGGATCTCAAAATTATAACAAAATAATTGAAATAAAGGAGTTTGATCCTAATATTTATAATAAAAGTCTACTAGACTCCACCACGGTGTGGTGGACTACCAAAATTCCCATGGTGGCACTAGTAAACCTGTGATCTGAAGTCCCTGTAAAAGATCATATTTTTCCTCTCATTTTAAAAATGATATTTAACTTCCACCATGGACTTGAAAATAATATGGTCCAATCCATGGTGGTTATTCCATATTCTTCCATGGACATATTCCATGCTCTATTACCACTACCAACCTGTTTTACCCTCACATTACCTAAGGTTGTAATATGGTGATCTCAAGTTTCCTGTATTGGATAGGTGATTCTATAAGAAACCAAACCTGATGCCACACCATAAGTAGACATTTTAAGGATCAATATTGTGAATAGGATAACCAAAATTACAAAAACCCCTCTAAAATATCTTTCTAAGCCTTGGTGCCCCCAAAAAGGCCAAAACACCACCTCAAACATTGGGATCACCACTAAAATCTGACTCGAAAAAAATAAAAAGGAAATATCATGAAGTTTTGAACTATTACATTAGATACCACTCAAACAATTTTCATCATTGAGAATCAGAATGAACTATAACACAAAAAACAAGGGAAGGGTCTGAATAACCATCCTGTGAGATACCTCTCTAGGGTGTCATTATAACTAAACAATTCCACTATATCACACTAACCTCAATCCACCTCTTTTACACACAACCATATATACCACAATTTCAACTGATACATTTACCAAGGCAATGACCACCACAACTATCACACAACATGGAGTCAAGCATATGAATCAAGGAAACCCACCCAAAAAATCAAGATATTGTCCTGTTTGGGTGGAAATGAGTTACTTGTATGGTTTTTAAAACATGTTATATATTAATGTATCTTGATTAGGAAGGGGTTTGACCTCTTTATATTCTTTAAGATTTAACACACATCATCATCAAGGGGGAAAATGAACATTTCATAAACCAATAAGATCCAATCATCACATTAGTAAAGAAAAAAAGAAAGGAAAAACTAAAAAAATCTTTGGGTATTGGGAATTCATATATGTCTCACACTCCCAAGTACTATCCTCCAAGACACCATGCCTCTAGATCACATGAAAAAATGGAATGGTTCATTCATGCGGCACATTCTTCTATTTATCCTAGATCTCTAAAAGTCACTCCATGAATGTCAATTCATACTCAATATCCATCTCTCCCCAGTCAATGGAATGGGAGTCATGATGACGATATCGATGGATTTGAGACATATAAAAGATTTAGTGGATCTTGTCCATATAAAGAAGAAGCGCTAACTAATAACCCACCTCACCAACATGATCAAACCCCTTGAAAGGCCCAACTAACTAGGGAGAATGTTTTCTACCCCTACCAAACATCCATTTCCCTTGATGGGGGAAAAACTTTAAGAACACATGGTCCCAACCTTGAACTCCAATATCCACTTCTTACAATCATCATAATATTTTCATCAGTCTTGCACTGCCTTAATCCTCTCATGAACTACCAAATACTTATCTATCGTTCTTTGTACCACATAGGTAATGATAAATGATGAATCCCTAGCCTCAGCCCAATATAATGGAGAATGACATGGCCTCCCATAAAAACACTCAAATGGGTCTAGTCCATTTGATGAGTGAAAATTGTTGTTGTAAGAGAACTTAGATAAAGGAAAGTGTTTTTCCTATGATTTTATGAGGTCTATGATGCGCACCCCCAACATATCCTCTAGTGTCTAGATGATCCACTACATCTTCCCATATGTATAAGGGTGAAAAGTAGTGTTGTGGAGTAATTGAGTTTCAAAAGCATGCTAAAATACCCTTCATAATTATGTGGTAAAGTGAACATTTAGATCCAAGAAAATGGACTTTATAACTCCATGTACCTAAATAAACTCATCTACATAGATCCTTTCCAAAACATTCATAGAGCTCGACTCCTTGATAGCTAGGAAGTGAGCCAACTTCATTAGTTGATCTATGATTACCCAGATAGAATCATATACTCCCTGAGATTAAGTTAATCATAGGATTAATTCCATCAAGATTTCATCCCACTTCCACTCAAGAATATCAAATTGTTGAAAAAAATTGTCAGGAACATGATGTTTCACATTTACTTATAGAAAAACCAGACATCCATGCACAAACTCTTCCACCGACCATTTTATACTAGACCACCAAATCCATTCCCTCAATATAGGGTACAAATTAAATACTCATAGGTTAATCACTAATGATGATCTTTGAAACTCACTAAGGAATCCCTCACACACCACTATTGGAATAAACAACCTCCCCTCAAACAACATCTAGTTCTGACCATCCTTTGACCATCCCTCTAAGGCATCACCATGGCCAACACAATCGTGAATCAAATCTACCTTGGAGTCTTCCCACTGAGACTCTTCAATCTGTTTCATTAGATAAGACTACAATAACATCTGAAAAAATCAAACATCAACATAAACCACTCCTACATCTAGATTCAGGGCCACCAACTCCTCCATCATCTTCCAAGAATCACTAAATTCTTGAACACATCCTTTCATGACATCTTTATCAGTGTTCTATGCATGATATTTCACTTCCTTGAGGTATAGAAGATCCCAATTTCATAGTCCTAAAGAAAATAAAACCTCCTCTATTTTCATAGATTCATTTCATGTTGAGAGAAGATATACCTCAAACTCTTATGATTGATAAAGACTAAAAAGTGTTCTCTAATGATGTAATGTCACTTCAACTTTAGCGTGAACACATTATCCACTAGATCTAGATCATGGGTAAAATATTTATTCTTTGGGGGATATAACTTCTTAGATCTATATTAGATCATATATTGTGGCTTTATCATGATGCTTCTCAACCCTACATAAGAAGAATTACCGAAAAACGCAAACATCTCCTCTTCTTCTAGAAAGTGAAGTAATGAGCACTAATAAACCTCCCCTTCAGGTAGTAAAATGTTGCCTAACACTAATCAATCTAGATAAAATCCTAATATTTCATAGTCAGTGCTATCAATGGGGCTATAATCTATGAGAAATCACATAAGAACATCTGATAATATTTCGCAAGATTGAGAAAAATGCAAACATCTACCACATTGTTGGGTGCTTCCCAAGAAAAAACTACCTTGATATTTGATGGGTCCAGAGACACACCCTATTGGGAAACCAAATTCTTGAGGATATTCACCCATTGAGTCCATAAATTTCATTTGGAAAACTTTCCATAGATTTGGCAGCATCCAAAGACCTACAAGACAATTTTGAGGTGATCGACATGCTCCTCCTCTAACTTCAAGTAGATCAATACTTCATTAATGAACAAAAATACCAAATGGTATAGTAATTCTTGGATCATGGAGTTTATGAGTACCATTATTACAACTAGTGTGTACATGACATAGAATGAAGTGACCAATAACTCGAAGTACCCGTACCTTCACCAGAAGGCAATCTTTGGGATATCTTCCTCCTTCACCTTTAACTGGTGATATCCTAACCATAGACCGATCTTAGAGAACCAAATATATCCAATCATCTGGTTAAAAAGATCATCAATATTTCTAAGATTATAAATATTCTTGAACATCAACTGATTAAAACTTATATAGTCTATACACAACCTCATATTACCAACCTTCTTCTTAGGAAATAACATTAGAGAAACCCATGATGACACACTCAGCTGGATGAAAACCTTAGAGCACCCCATGACGACACACTAAGAAGGATGAAAACCTTCTTCATTATATAATCTATCTTAATCATCAACTCTCATAACTTAGAGGGTGTTTTCTGATAAGGATCCATTAAAATCATATAGACACTAAGCTACAAATTTATCCCTAACTCGATGTAATGTTGAGGGGGTAGGGTCACAACCTCCTTGGGTAAAACATAAAAAAATTCAATGAATCTGGGAGACTCCAATTTCCTAGATCCCAATAAATTAACTTCAAATTATACCATCAAGAAGATGAGGGGCTCCACATTTCTACTTCCTATATGATATCCTCATTCACAAAATAAAATTTCATATTGACCATCCAAATTCGAAAATGAGACCTTCCACTAGAATCATTCGATAACCGCATGCATGGAATACATACAATAAATTTTGAGGATGAAATCATATGACTATATCTATAGTAAAAAAACCCCCAAATTATTGATGATTCTCTATCATCACTTTAAAACTTTGACACAAATCAAACAAGCTGTTATGGCCTTTAACTGGTGTAATCAACCCATAGGGCATGAGAAACCTATCCACGTCCAGTCCCAAAACATAGAACAAGGTGGGTGAAACAAAATAATGTGGGTCTCCTGGATCAAATAAGATAAAAACAAGGATAAACTACTATCTTATCATACCTCTGATGAACTTTGTACCCTTTAATGTTGGAACCTCCATAGTATGAAATTATCCATTCCCATCTCCTTTTCCTCACTATTGATGACCACCTCCCGAGATATGCTCAATTCAAGATCCCTAAAGTCAGGTAAAATCTTAAGTTCATCCCCTATATACCCTATAGACTCTTGTTGGAGTATAGGCATGCTACCCCTACTGCTGAAATGACCCTATTGGAAGCTACTACTAAGGATGATGCTGAACCTAAACACCTCCACCTTGCTATGTTCTGAGAACCATTGTTCACAGATTTTGATGATGACCATGATCCCTAGAAACATAACACACTTGTATAAATACACTAGGAAAATAATGAATGCCACTAGTCCCATAAGGATGAAAAATAAGTTTCTATGGCCAACTCCCCACTATTTGGAACTTTTAATGACTTTGATCCTGAGATATGCTAGTTACAAATATTCTCTTTAAGGAACCCTATAGGTTCGCCTCTCATGGTAACCCTCCTAATGAGTTTACATGCTCGATCAACTATACCTTATTCTATACCTATAAATACATTGAAAACATAAAAGGAGTAACTGTATACTAGATATAAGGACAAAGTGCATCCTCCAAAGGCCGCATATATGACTCCTCATCAAGGAAATATCAGGGGTGAAACATAAAATATCCCCGAACTTGATCTCAATTTCTCACACAAACATACTCCCCTACTAGAGAGAAAGAATCTTCCACCTCTTCACTACTTTCATGATCGACGATAGGAAATCCACTCAGAACTCATTCAAGAAGTTTTGTCAAGAAACATATACCTCCTTCCTCTCCATAAGATACATCATCTACCATTTATGAGATTCACCCCTCATCTGACTGACTGATAATGAAACTTAATACTCAACTTGGGCCAAGATCTGAATAAAGGTGATACCAAGCTCCTCTAAATAGTGCTCTATCTCTAAATAAGATATTCCACCATCATACTTTTCTAAATCTTTCCATTGAAAGTAACATAATGTCTTCATACCCTAATACTCCTCCTTGGCCAAGTCGATTCTCTTACAATCAACCAGATCAACCTTATGAAAATCACCAGCATAAACTCCATGGGAACAATATACCAGATCCATGACTGAAAGGAAAAAAAATATTTACTAAGTATGATAGTATGAAATTTTATTAAGGTTCATTAAATTAGTTCATTTTAACTCGAAAAGATCACCCAATTTAGATAAGAATAGAAATAATCATGATACATGTACTTCTCCTAGGTCTCCACCCTACAAGTGGAACCACCTAACTAGGTCATTTTCTAAACTCATAGCCCTTGCATACGATCATGGGGCCCCCTAAAATCATATTTCATAACCAATATCCCTAGACTAAGTCATGAACCAAGATCAAATGGAACCCCTTTCCTACCAACTCATGATATACTCACAATTCCAAACTTCAAACTCCATCCTATCTCTCTATCTATACTATGATGCCACTATGTCACAACCCCCTCCCCCCAAAGGTACCCCTCCTATGATAGTAATGAAGGAATAAAGGTAAAACCCCCAAGTACCACCTTTAGTAGGACCTGGGTTGCTGACTATCGCCAATGGTATAAAAATCTCACATATGGAAGACATTACCCTCAAAAGATAAAGTAATATCATAAATAGGTTATCAATCACCATTAAAATCACTAGAATAAAGGTAAAAGGTAAAACCAAAACTATCCCACAATGTATATAGAAAGTAAACTAATATAAAGAGTCTCCAAATAAATACCCAAAAAAATATTAAGGTTGTGACTCAGCAAAAAATCCGATTTCTGGGCTAGTAATGTCTAGTTCAGTCCCTGAATTCCTCCTGAAAACCTAAAAAAAATAGATTGTATTTGTGTGGGGGTGAGCTTAACATGTATACTCAATATTATTATACCCAAGGTCTCTCATGCACATGTGAAAAGAGAATACAAATTCACCAGTGGAAAAACTACATAACCAACATTCACTTAAGTAGGTTAACTAACCAATCATATCCTTATCATGTCATGATCAAAAAATAATGCATCTAAGTATAGTAACATAATATAAATCATATCGGTAAAAGGGTAACCCACACCACTTTGCCACTGAGTTTCCACTCTCATTCCCCAATTTCATACATCCTAGCACTCTCACCCCCTCTATAGAATCATGTTCAAAGAAACCTGGGAAGCTACATCATACTAAGCAACCCATGTATAAATAATTATCACATCCCACCCAAAGATACCTGGGCAATGAAAACCTCCCATAACCACTTTAATGTATCCAGGATAGTAAGGTATCATAAATATTAAGGACATCAATCTAGTTCCCTCCTACTACCATGAAAAAATCCTACTATAAACCATCACATCAATATCTTCAACACAGCCAAAAGTGCATTATATTTTCAAGTCATCACAACTTGTGCATAAGAATCTTGATTCTAAGAGAGAGAGGTAAAGAGGGGGTAACCAATCATATATCCTAACATTCTTGGATATTGGAAAAACCTAACCCAAAAATTTTTGGTTTTAGTATATAGTGCATAATTCAGGTGGGGGTACGTATTGAAATCACAATGAAAAAACAATATATAATTGAAATTCACACAAGGATAACTTATGGGTTTAATATTAGATCACCATAAAAACTCACAACATCACCAAAAGGTATCACAACCTACACAATGTTTTTTTACCACCATTAAATTCATTACACCATAGAAGCAAGCCACAATCCCAAGCCATGCTCCTTATTTCCTTTTTTAAGTTAAGCCACTTCCAGATTTTCCATTTATGACCATCTCCATTTATCAACCACATTTATTTCATGTTTAACAATGGAAAATTTAACCAAATTCCAATTTAATTTCAAGAGTTTATTATCCATTACAACTTATTACATTTCAATTTTTTCATTAACATTTCATTCCATTGATACTAGGAAACTAGCATAACACAACACAACACAAATAGTTCTTATTCATCACATCAACAAGCCCTATGTCTCAACCACCATATATTAAAACCACTCCACAACACATCCACCACACATATCAACGACCAAACATCACAACCACCACACATAAAAACCACCACACATCACATTTTATTTCTAAAAAATGGATTTCATCATATTTATTTCAATTTTTTATCAAGGTAATTATCATATAAGTTTGAGATTCCATGGGAAACCATTTTTTTAGTTGGATATATGTTCTTATCTATTCTCAAGAGTTGTGATTCAAATTAATAATTAAAAAAAGGTCCACTAATTTCAATATACATAATAACATAATGAAAACTCAACATAATTCAATGTTGGAAAGATTAGTAAGCATTCCCAACCATATAGTAAAATTTACAATAATAAGTAAAACTCATCCAATTTCTTCTCATCCCCTTAAATTATAGTTAAAATAATTAATTATCTTCATTAATATAGTGTATATTATATACTCTAAGGAATGAAAAAATCATGATATTTCCATACATACATCTAAAGGAGGAAAGATGAAGGATCCCCAACCTTAAAGAATCTTTAAGGAAGAAAAACTCGAAAACAAGGATCAAACACCATCGATCTCGAAGGAATCAGAACCATATTATTATGCACAAAAAGAAACAATAAAATACTACCTAAAAGAGCCAAGAAATCCCACCATAGCGAACTCCTAGATAGAAGAGAAAGATAAGAAAGGGAGAATAGGGAAAGAAAATAGGGAAGATCATACCTTGATTCACAGGACTTTCTCCAATTATCCAAGAGGTTAAGATTTACAAAGGAATGAACAGAGAGGGATAGAGAGTCTAAAAGTCATCATATATTAAAGGAAAATGAAAATAATCAAAACAAAGGAGGACATGCCTTTTATTTATAAATGAAGCTCACTGAACTCTACCACGGATTAGTAGATGACCAAAATGACCTTGGTGGCTCTAGTAAATTTGTATTATAAAGTCCTCACATGTGATCCTCTTTTTATACTCATTTTAAAAATGATATTTTACTACCACCATGGCCTTGACCATGGAATGTTCCAGGATGTGGTGGTGCATCCATCTTCTTCCACGGCTAGACACCACATCCTAGTTCCCATCACCTACCTATTTTATGCTCTCCATTCCCAAGGCTACGTCATGGTCATCTCTGGTTGACCATTTTTAATAGGTGATTCTGTAAGGCACCACAACCTCATTGGGTGTTTTAGGGATTCTTGTGGTGTGTAAAAAGACCACTAGACCAAAATACCCTCCAAAATGGCTTGTCAAGCCATTTCATAACCCATGGTGGCCCTAAAAAGTCCAAAACATCACCTAAAACCTTCTTATCACCACCAAAGTATCCCAAAACATATCTAAGACTTAGTAAAAACATAATGGAAAGTCTAGTAAGGTTTGGGATATTACATGAACACTACAACTCTTTATTCAAGTAAATAGAAGTGGGATACAATTTCACTGAGTACACCGATCACATGTGATCTTCCCTACTATTTGTATTAGTATCTATCATGTGTGTTTGGTATTTGTTGATATCTTATCCTTATTGGATGAAGTACAACTTTCTTGATCTCTACAGATGAACCATCCATTCAATCAAAGAATTCCACCACCTCAACTCCTTCAACTGGTCCACTGTGTAGGTTCCGAAGAAATTATAGTATTACTTCTACAACAAATCCCTTTTCCCACACTACCTCTAAGATAACCGATCATGGAAAACCCCTGAATTCCACTTATAGTTGTATTTCCTGATCATATCATTCAATGGAATCATCCAACTGCATCATTAGACAATCTAATCTACATAGCTTTCGGCTGTCCAACATTCGAATGCATGGAACTATCACTGCCACTTTCGAAATCCCCTTCCATTCCTTTGGATATTAGATTCTTGATGCTTCTACATCTGATAGAATAAGTTTAACTAACTAGGTCAGGATTCCATCCAACCCGACACCCACCCCATCTCACAACATGGCTCGAGATGCATTCCTGATCCTCCCATGCTACCAACTAGTGTTAGACATTGAATATATCACCGTGGGAATGATTTATCCTAACGAACAACCAATATCAAACAATCAAAATAGAGTACATAGAATAAACCAATAAAGGTTTAGCAATAATAAATACACAAACCGAGAGTGATACAACTCAGCTAAAAAAAATTGAAAAATACAAAACAAAACTAAAACAAGACCAAATATAACTCAATATTCACATGGCCTCTTGTTCACCACCAACCAAAAACCATCCCACTCCATTGGAAACCTGAGTTAGAAACATGAACTTGAAAAACATCTCAAGTCCACAAATATTGAGTGTCACAAGTAGGGTGTGAGAATAAACAACCTAGTAGTTAATCACCATAGATTCCATACATTTGTTTTCCCAAAACAGTTCACAAACATTGGTTTGAATTACATTTATGATAACTAGTGTTTTATTATTTTAAAATCCAAACATATCTTTCCAGAAAAAAACCCACCATTATAAATGAGACACAAAAATTTCATTTTTCAAAATAGTTTTCCATTTTAAAACCCATCTCAAAATACCAATTCCATATGGGAACCCACACCAGATAATAAAGAGGGGCTATGTTGAAAATAGAGGGAATGTAACAATAGGAAGATAACCAAAATGATTTAAAATTTAAACATGCACATACAAATATATATAATAATGGGAATTACAAAAGAATCTATAGAATTAATACCTAGATATACTTGATTCACACTTACTTGTCGGTGTATGGTGAACTTATATAGTCAATAACCAACTGGCCACTCTAAACTAGCCAACCTAGTAGAACATACCTCATAGTCTCTCAAAAAATATAGGGGGTACCAAGATTTCTAATCAAGGTTGATAAGAAACCATCAATTGACCCTCTAGATGATGCCCAAGAATCCAATGAAAATAGTACATGGTGATTGGAGAGGTCCTTACAGATGTGGCTCAAACTAAAACCCACAACCACCATTCTTTCTTATCTCAACCACTGACACCACCTATGTGATGTCCCTCTCCTCAGTGGGACCACCACAAAGGTTTCCAACACACAAAAAATCATCCAAGGTTCCAATCAGGCCTCCACGTCATATGAGTTTCAAACCAATTTACAAAGAATAAAAAAATTCCAATCGAGGATTATCATTTTAGGAACCAATTCATTTATAAAAAAACCAGTTTTCTAGGGAAAACACCATTTGAGGTCAGAAGGTTCCAAACAGGACTGTATTTCATTTAGTTACCAAAGCACCCTTCAGAAATCCAAACATGCCAAGATTTAGAATATACATTTAAAACCACCTTTTAGTCACTTTGAAACCATGGAACCATTTGAGATAGAACTAGGGGTTCTATATAAAAACCATTGAAAGGAAGAGGGATATGGAAGAGAAAGAAGAAGGGTAAGGGTATTTTTTAAATTGGGTTTTTAATCAATATTCATTTAAAATATCCATTATCATTTGTGTGCCTATCCATATGTACACCCTGTGTGCATATTGATATTCACACATCCAATGTCATAACCATGGTAGACCCTAAAAAAAACTAAGGATTTAATTGAAGAACCACAAAAAGTAAAACAACCCACAAAAAAACCCACTCTTACACATTAAGCCACACATAAACCCAATCCACAATAAAAGCTAGATTACAAAACACCAATAAGGCCAAACTCACTTCAAAACAGTCAATTCCATTTCAAGGGCCAATTGGCATTTCAACAAACATATTGAAAGCATATACATAAAGGTATAATTAAGAAAAACCTTTATAAAATAATTTTCACCAAATTTTTAACATTAAAACTCCAGAATTCATCAATAAAACACATCACAAGAATGATCATAGCATTTCAAAAGCATTTAAGGGAAGCTCAAGCATCAACAGAATGTGCTAGAAACTAAATGGACACAAACACCTACCTCAACAGTGTGCAGATGAGATGAAACTCTATAAGAAGGAAGAAAACACCTCAAGAGAAAATCCACATAACCGATTACCAAAGAAACACAATCCAACATATCAAAACTATCCTATAGGTTTCTGCCAAGAGAAATCCCACCCAAGAAAAATCAAGAAATCAAGAGAGGAAGAAGAATATGGGTGAAATAAACCAAAAATACAAAGGAAACTCTCCTAGAAATCCTGAGGGAGCTTAAATGGAGAAAGAATATCCAAGGGAGAGGATCTTAGAGGATGCATTACTGTTCCTAAGTCAAAAAAGTGAGAGGGTAGGATGATTGGGGTTAAAAAATATAAGGGGTAGAATAGGAAAATCAACTTTTTAATGACCAAGAAAACTTGCATGGTTTGGCCACATGGTTTAACAAACCATTCACTAACTAGGATCACCATACTTGAGAGAATTTACACCCGCATGGTTTGTCTGCCTGACACCATTGTTCTATTAAAAATTGAAGATCCCCTCACACACTTGATAACAGGTTTTCTCTAACCGTATGCCAAACCCTTGACAAAAAAAAAACAAGATACATGATTACTCCTTAGCCTCACATAGTTTGTGCCAAACCTTGTGCAATCCATACAAGGCCAACCATGAAAAAAGAAAAAAAATTGAAAATACCCTTAGCCTCAACCAGTCGCATAGTTTACCTTCAAGTCGTGCACATGCCAGATAACCACTCGAAAACACCAAAACTAAAAAATTCAAGATGGGAACTCAACTCAAACCTAGAACTAAAGATCTAAAATTAAGAAAAGAATAAAATAAAGTAAAACCCATGGTCAGGGTGTGATAATTCTCCCACATCACAAAAACTTTCTACCCCCAGAAAGTCACCCAGCTGAATGAGTACAAAAACTCAACCCAAAACAGAATGAATCTAAAGAAAAATTCAAACCTCAATGTGACCTTTCATCTCCACTAGGCGCACATGAACAACTCTAGGTAAATAAAAAAATGAGGGAATGACTAGAAAAATAAATTTTAGGGTTCTGTCCTCCACAAAAAACCCAACTAGCATCAGCCAACACTTGGGTTGGGAACTACCAACATAGACTGATCTGAACTATGAACCCCAAAAAAGGGAAACTCATAGAAGAAACCCAAACCAAAGGAAAAAATTCAACTAAAATTCATCAATTAAATAGGACTCATGCCTCTCCAACATGAGAAGAACCTATAACCAAACCAATCCATAAGGCTAACCATCCAGATTCTTCAATAGAAAGCACAACCCCAGAATTACACAAGAACAAGACTACCAATCCCTAAGAAAAACACCCCCACCAATGATTTACAACAAATAAAAACTTACAATAATAGGGAAAACTACAAAAGAGAATCTTAAACTAACTCTATTCTGGTATTGAAGGAAAAACTAGGATAACACCAATACACCTAAAATTCTTCACTGCATGAGAAGATTCACTCTAAGGCCTATGTCTAGAGCCTTAATTTCTTAAAGCATTTTCATCTCCATAGTCAAGAGGTAACATCCTATGATTAGGATTTATTCTTCTAAAAACTCCACCTATATAATTTCTCCAAGTTCCCCAAATGGCCACATCGAGGGAAAGCCTTTGTAGAATTGTGAAAAAACATCTTGGAATGCTTGACCCGACCATGATGGAAGCTCTTGAGTGAGTGGTCTGATGAGAAACAAGCTGTAAATGATGAAAGAGACTCCACAAGAATAGGTTCCCCTAGCATACACTCCTCAACAGATGGGGAACCTTCACAAGCACCCAGAGAAACTGGATTTCCAACTTCCATTGACTACAACTCAACTTGAAATATAGAGACCCAAAAAAAGAGATGAACCGTCAACTGATCCTTAGACACTACCTCTAGAGAAAAGGAAACTAGCACTTTAAACTGGTCATTATAGGCCTTCATTATCCACTGGACTTACTGAACACCCAGTTGTTCTGCCTCTTTCTTCACCTTCAACTCCTCATGGATGAACCATTGAATGAATGTGGACTTAAACACTACCCCATACATTCCAACTAGTAGTGATGCTGGGATGATCATGTTCCATTGATCCAAATATGGACCTCAAAATGAACCCAAACGACACGTAATATCATAGCTTTAGGACTTCCCAGCAACCTGAATACACATTAAACTTGCTCAAGTCACTCCATAGCCTCAAAAATACCTCTATCACCTTAGAAAACTGAAAAAACAACTGAGAAGAACTCAACTTTGACACTTCACTCAGGGTCAGGGTAGGGCCAACAAGAGGAGGAGACTTGATGGAAACCTTCGAGACCCTTCTTGGTAGAATACTCTAATTAAAACAAAGATAGAAAACCAAAATCAAAATCCAACCAAAACCCAACCTAAAAATAACAACTTGATCCAAACAGCTGATTCAAAAAAGAAATAACACAAACAAAACCAAAACTCCTTTTCAAAACCACCATTTCCCATTCCTTATTCAAAACCAAATGGCCCCAAGGCTATTTTCAAAATACCAAGGTCAAATTTTCAAAAGCAAACCACACACCAAGTCTCATCTTAAAAACAAAACCAA
This sequence comes from Viscum album, assembly GCA_963277665.1. Classification (NCBI taxonomy): domain Eukaryota; kingdom Viridiplantae; phylum Streptophyta; class Magnoliopsida; order Santalales; family Viscaceae; genus Viscum; species Viscum album. The sequence continues at coordinate 1,104,131,162 of OY728157.1, forward strand.
ACCTCTATAACCACTTCCCTTTTGAAATCCTCTTTCAATAAAAAACCATTTTTCATTTCAAAATTCGTACACACCATCTAAATCCAAAAAAAACACAAAAATCACTTCAAGCACCATGAATAGGGAACTAGTGATGATGAAAAACCTGATTACATGGTTTATTAGACCACACCTGTAACACCCCAAGATTTCATAGTACGTTATCTCTTCAAAGAAATTCAATAACTTATGCTACATGAAACACCGAGTTCGAGTGCACTACAACTTATCAAACAAGCCATTCAAAAAGTGGTTATGAATAATATTAACTTAATTTTGAATTTTATATACTCCATATAGTTTTAGAATAAATATTATGTGTTTATTAGACATAATATAAGAACAAATTCATTTTTTTCAGAAAAAAGAAATATTTTTCAAAAAATTCATTTTTACCGCCTTTTAATGGAGAACCTTTTTTAAAACCAATATTTGACACTTTTATATAATAAATTTAATGAAATTAAATTATTCTTTATAAGTGGGAAATAAAAATTTAGTTTTGATAAATTTTTGGTGCTTTTCTGGTAACTTTCAAATTTTGATGAATAGTGAAAAATACTAAATTTTAATTGCAAACAATTATTTTAATCAAAATAATTTATAGTGATAAATTAAGAATTTTAACAGTTTGGAAGTATAATTAGATTATATTTTTATTATTTAATACAATTCAGTCATTATAAGTAATTTCACATTTAAATTCAACATAAACACATGTCAATCTTTTGATAGTTTTTACTTTTTAAAAACCCGATTTTTTGGTTTTGACAACGAGAATTAATTTTAAATTAATTAATGAAACTTATAGGTTTTAAATTTGGTAAAATAAACATCATTTTGGGATTTGTAATATCGAAATTATCTTAGGGTAAATTTTTGGTATTTTTCTGAAAACTTTCAATTTTTGAAGAATAGTGAAAAAACACTTTGTTATTGTTTAAAACTGACATTTAATTTAAATAATTATTTATTTTATTTAAATTTATTTTAAGTCAAAATAGATATATAATTCCTATAAAAATTCAACATAATTCACTGGAGTCATTTTATAATAAAATTAGATCTATAAAATTTTATTGAACTTTTTAACATCTTGTACCCACCTTCTAGGAACATTTGCAAATTTGCATAAAACATAATTTTACCTCTTCTATGAATTGAATTTAAAAAATAAGAGAGACATGGTTTACATTAGTAAGTAAAATGTGGTTCAATAAGATGAAAATATTTTTTGTTGAACATTAACTTTTGACTTTTATTTACTGTAGTTAAAAGTAAATAGGGTAATTAAAGGTAAAAATGATATTATAATTACCCTAACACATGTCCTAATTCTATTGGATAAGTTTATTTAAACCGAAACCAACCTTATGAATAAAATATGATCCTTTAGGTATACTTGGATTAGATTAGGACATTTATTATTATTTTATTTAAAAAAGAGTTAAAAGTGTTAAATTCAATGTTTAATAACTAAACCATTTTTAATATAGGGTTATAAATAAGATAAATTCGACTATAAATATTCATTATAAATATAGAAATATTTCCTATATAATGGTATTTTATTTATAATTTTTATACATTAAATAATTAAATTTATTTATGAAATAATAATGATGCAGTAATTACCTTCTTAATGAAATATTCAAATATTTGATATTATAAATATTAAAATAAATATAATTTGAAAGTTTTTATGGGATACAAAAATTTTCTAGGTTAATATTACATGTTAGGGTTTATTAAATGTATTTTTTTGAAGTAATAAAGTTGTGATGACTTTCACAAAAACCAAATACTAAATAGTGTCAAAATTGACCTAAATGAGTTTTTAAAACAAATATTATATTATCAAATTATATAATAATAATAAAAATATAAGGATCTTAGAAATAACTTATATAATGATAGGTATGTAATTTATGATCCACTTTAGAGTTTCTTGTCTTTTTATAGTAAGTTTATTAATTGTTTATTATAATGATACAATAATACATGGTAAAAGTTAAACTATTTAACTAAGGGTTAAATCGAAATGATAAGGTTAATATAGTGACCTAAACCTATCTAAAACATATTGGTTGAGTTGTTTTCGACCCATACCCACATTATCGTAGAAAAAAATCATTTTTAAGCCATTAGAAACTGATAATGAATTTATTATGAAATAATATTTCAAGCTTTTCCTAAAGTGACCCTCACCTCTCTTATAAAAAGGTACTTCCCCTTCTCTTAATTTCACACCTCAAAAGCAATTTGGATTAGCCAAAACCTACCCAAATATCCTTAAAACTTCCCTCCCTTAGACCTAGAGGCCTCACTTTGATCAGAAATCCTACTCAAGGATCCCTTTTGATCAAATCAAAAGGAAACACCCGAAGAAGAGATAATATTTTCACCACCCTCTTTCATGTTCTTTTCTTCTTCCACTTCATCTTTATTTGTTGTTTCCATACCAAATTAAAAACATCAGTACCTTATATATAAGGTGATGTTATAATAAATATGGTACAACCGTATTAATTATTCTATCCATCCTATAAATTACAAAGTCACCATACGTGCGTACACAAGGCTTACCGTCTCCACCTCATGGTGTAGTTTGTTATTCAAACACTTAATTATTTGGATGGGTATAATAATGAGTATAACTGAAATAAATAATAAATATAAAATTTTAATGATTCTGTACATATGATATAACATCCAATTACATGCGATTTCACCATCAATATAATGATATTGTCGCTCGTGTGTACGTACGGATTACCGTCTCCACGAACATGATGAGATTCATTTCCCATCGTAATCATTCAAGAATAATTTTCATTTTATGAATAAAAATAATGTTTAAGAACTTAATATCATTATGGATATGAATCAAACACATCCCATTCATAACAAACATGGCTTATGTAACCTAGCCTATAAAGGCAAACGAATCTGTTAACAACCAAAAAGATGATACTACTTAAATATTATTAACAAAGAAATATTAGAGGATCATATATGATATCATATTTTTGTATATTGTTATTTTATAATTTAATAAAAATGTTTTAACTATTATAAATGAGGTTAACATACCATCACCAAAAGAAAAGTACAAGGTAAGGGTTAATTTGACAATCTATTTATTATCTGAGGTTGTTTTTACGTGAGTATCTACTAGGACCTCTTTGTCATTAACATATGTATTTCTTAAAAATGTATTTCAAAACATTTTTAATATTTACTAGACTATGAGTTAAAGTCATTTATACCCTTATTTTACTTTTTATAAATTGATTTTAAAGGAATCTTTCTGTCATTTTCCAAATAAGGTACTTTATGACCTTTTCGAAAAATTAAGGTAATAATTTTTTTACCTTATACGACAGGTGAGGTTATTATCCGCTGTTAAAACACCTTCAAAGATTCCCTTAAGATATTCTAAGAAGATTTTCAAAATAAATGTTTTCTTTTATAATTATGTGACCTTTAAATGATTTAAAAAAAAAATTTCTCTCAAATTGTTTTGATTTCATCTATGTCAACATCCTTTGATGGATTTTACACTTTTTTGAAGTAGATTTATTATGATACCAATCTTCCATATTGTATTTAAGTTTTGGTGATATTTTTTACTATGAAAGTGTTATTTTTATACCATTCATGGTTTATGGATAAAGTATTGACATTTCATACGCTAGTTATAATAATAATGTTTATGTTATGTTTAAACCTTTTTCATATGAGGAATGCATTGGACTTAGTAAGTGACAGGTGGATCCCGCTATAGCTCCTCAATGCATCGGTAGTTCTCATGAGTCAAACTAGTGTCTTGTCATAAGGCCTTGACAAAATCTTATTTGTAGTCTTGGAACTAGGCCTTGACTATGTGGTTATGAAGTCTGGCATTATGTATTCTATCATTATAAAATTGGAAATTGATATTGCATGTGATTATTCGACTAGTAGAATATCCACATGTATATGTAAATGGAATTATTTGATTTATATTTTCCATATTATTCTTAATTTTATGTTTAAAAGGCTTATTTTTTTGTCTTATACATTGCCTTAAATGTTTATACTTATTTATGAATGTTTCCGCTATATTGTTATCCTTACTGATCATCTGATATCACCCCTTTCTATGTTTTATTTTTCCTAGGATGGTAAGAAGTATACTATGACTAACCAACATGGATAGTATAAGGGATATGAATGTGGTCAATAGAGACAATGTTGTTTTTTTTCATTTTATAATGTAATGTAAAACTTATGAATGTATCTAGTACTTCCAAGGCTACTAAACTGATCAGTATTTCAGGATTTGATCCCTTGTGATCATGTCAATGTTATGCAAAAATGTACCAAATCTAGGTAACTTGGGTTGGGCCATTAGAGTTGGTATTAGTGGAAGTTTAGTACAAACCTTGGAAGCTATATTTAGAAAAAAATCCGATTAGAGAACATTAACCTAAGATATACATTGATGATTAGTATAGAAGAACATCCTAGATTTTGGTAATGTAGAGATTTTGTGTATTTTCCAAGCAATAAATCCCTATCTAGATATGAGAAGGAAGAGGCAGCTTTGGCACAAATGTACCTAGGAAGGAAAACTCTGACAAGGAGTTTGGGACTTTACCCGGGGTATCCTGGTACACAACAACGGGCCTTGCTTCACTATTGGTTATGACACTCCTAGGGGATATTCTTATAATAATTCAAATTTTCTTTACAAACCATTATTAAGGATTTAGAAGTAAATATTTCCTCAAAGAAAACGTTTTTTATGATTATATATTATATGCATAATCTTTTCAATTTACGTTAGGTATTTTAAGAGCTTGTAATTATTTATTGTGATTCATAAAGTAACCTAGTGTATGCCATTGTTTAGAAATGGAACCCATTAGATGGAATGAGAAATCCACCAATAAGCATGATACAAAGAGTAAGAAGGATCATATCATTCATGGTATTAAGACAACATTTAGAAAGGAAATAGTCTCCCAAATATTATCATCATATGAAGAAATAGTCTCATGTGTTAACAAGATAAGTAAAGAATTCTCTGAGTCCAATGGCTTTGAAGGGAATCTAGAGAAGAAAAGGATGGTAGAGAGAAAGTTGGATAGAGGGAATATGGTAAAGAAGGATTTTCCCATATGTGATAATTGTGGAAAGAATCACCTTAGTAAATGCTTGAAGGTAATGGGAGTTTGTTATAAGTGTGGTGAAAAAGGACACCAAGTACGTGATTTCAAGGGTTAGAAAAAGGTTTTAAATGTACAATGCTTCATCTCTAATGAGTTGGGACACAACGCGAATCAATGTCCCAATCATCAGAGTATACCTCAAATGCTACAATTGGATAATAATCAAGTTATGATATTACCATAGATAAAGATGAATGATTAGTGTTCTTATGTTGTTATTAAAGAATTGTGTCATTTTAGTATTGTAATAATGATGTACAAGTTATAAGAATTACAAAGTATAAAAGGATTGTACTGCAATAAGTTTTCATTAGGGATTTGAGATTTTATGGTACCAAGTAAAGTGACACAGTTTCAAGTTAAAAATTTTAAAAAATATATGGTTAGGGGAAACACAACCCTTAATATGATTCTAAAAATGAGATAATGATTTCATAATAAGATATAATTGAGTTGGATAAAGTATATTTTATATTATTTACTACCTTGGAACTAATTAACTGTTTGTTTATTCCATCATTGTTGGAGTTTACAACATTTTTGGATATAAGGTGTATATCCAGTATTCTATAGGGAATAAGGGGGCATGAATGTAATCAGTATGGTTTTATGATAATTCAGGGTGTAACCATATTTTAAAAGAATACATGATAAAGGGATTCACATGTTATTATGTGGAAAAAGAGATCTTCATTATTTTTACCTTCCTTATAAATTTTGGAATGTGAGTTTGGACAGAAGTATTTTGGATAAGTCTAAAGGTTGGAATGTATTAAGTTAGACATTGGATTCTATTATTTAAGGTTAAAACATTTCTTAATATTATTTTTGGATTGTTATAAAAAGGACAACCTGGAGGTCAGGCGACAACCTGTCGCGTCCGGCAAGGGTGCGTGACTTGAACCCACAACCGATGGGCGACAAGGGTGCATCACCTACCACCGGCATACGTGATGTCCTGGTTTGTATAATGTAGTTTTTTTCTTGTTCTAACAAATGAATTATAAATTCATTATTTTAGGAATCATATTCGATTAGGATAAATAGAATATTTTTGAGTTTTGTTATCTTTTGAAGTGAAAGATGAGTTTGTGGTATCAATTAGTTGAAGGATGAAACTCTGTTTTTCAAGTATAGTTTTTTCCTCTTATTCTATGAATAAATTAATTCTTAAACTTTAGGGAATGGATCTTAAAACCAAAAATGTTTTGTCCTAATACCTTATGTTTTGTTGAACTCATGATATAATAAATCATCATAGATTGATGGCTTTTAGGCCCTCAATTTTACAGTTGATTGTGATTGATGACCTCAATCACTGCCATTAAATATTTATGTTTTTCCTACAATTATTTGTCTCTAATTCCCACCAATGTTCTTCTAACCTAGATCATAATTTGGTGGTGAATTTCTTATTTCTCTTTCCCTCTTATTAAGACTAAATTTCATTAACCCAATTTCCGATGTGGGTTTTCCACAAAGGTATTTTTCTTTTTTTAACCTTTTATTTTCAAAGAAAAATTTCAAATTGCGAGGAAATAATTTATTGAAGGACGGGAGAATGTAACACCCCAAGATTTCATAATATTTTATCTCTTTAAAGAAATTCAAAAACTTGCACTACACCCAACACCGAGTTCGAGCACCCCATGACTTATCAAACGAGCCGTTCAAAAAGCGGTTATGAATAGTATTAACTAAATTTTGAATTTTATATACTCCATATAATTTTAGAATCCATATTATGTGTTTATTAGATATAATATAAGAACAAATTCATTTTTTTCAGATAAAAGAAGTATTTTTAAAAAAATGAAATTTTACCGCCATTTAATGGAGAACCTTTTTTAAAACCAATATTTGACACTTTTATATATTCAATTTAATTAAATTAAATTATTCTTTATAAGTGGGACATTAAAATTTAGTTTGGATAATTTTTTGGTACTTTTCTGACAAATTTCATATTTTGATGAATAGTAAAAAATACTAAATTTTAATTGAAAAAAACTTTTTTAATTGAAATAATTTATAGTACTAAATTATGAGTTTTAATGGTTTGGAAGAATAGTTAGATTATATTTTTATCACTTAATACAATTTAGGTCATTATAAGTAATTTCACATTTAAATTTGACATAAACACATGTCAATCTTTTGATAGTCTTTACTTTTTAAAAACACGTTTTTGGTTTTTTAAATGAGAATTAATTTTAAATTAACCAATGAAACTTCTAGGTTTTGAATTTGGTAAAATAAACATCAGTTTTGGATTCGGAATATCAAAATTATATTAGGGTGATTTTTTTCTGAAAACATTCAATTTTTGATGAATAGTGAAAAACACCCCGTTATTATTTAAAACCGACTTTTTATTTAAATAATTTTTAATTTTATTTATATTTATTTTAAGTAAAATTAGATATTTAATACCTATATAAGTTCAATAAAATTCATTGGAGTCATTTTATAATAAAATTAGATGTATAAAATTTTATTAAACCTTTTAACGTCTTCCCCCCCCCTCTAGGCACATTTGCAAATTTGCATAAAACATAATTTCATCACTTCTGTGAATTTAATTTCAAAAATTTGAGAGAAACAGTTTACATCAGTAAGTAAAATGTGGTTCAATAAGATGAAAATAATTTTTGGTGAATAGTAACTTTTGACTTTTATTTACCATGGTTAAAAGTAAATAGGGTAATTAAAGGTAAAAATGATATTATAATTACCCTAACACATGTAATAATTCTATTGGATAAGTTTATTTAGACCAAAAAAACCTTAGGAAGAAAATATGACACTTTTGGTCCACTTGGATTAGATTAGAAAATTTAATATTATTTTATTTAAAGAAGAGTTAAAAGTGTTAAATTCAATGTTTATTAACTAAAACATTTTTAATATAGGGTTATACATAATATAAATTCCACTATAAATATTCATTATAAACATAAAAATATTTCCTAAATATTGGTACTTTATTTATAATTTTTATACATTAAATATTTAAATTTATTTATGAGACAATTATGATGCAGTAATTACCTTCTTAATGAAATATTAAAATAATTGATATTATAAATATTAAAATAAATAGAAATTGAAAATTTTTATGCCATAAAATAATTTTATAGGTGAATATTACATGTTAGGGATGATTAAATATATTTGGTTTGAAGTAATCAAGTGGTGATGAATTTCAAAAAAACCAAATACTAAATAGTGTCAAAATTGTCAAAAATGCATTTTTAAAACAAATATTATATTATTAAATTATATAATTGTCCTAAAAATATAAGGTGCTACCAAAGAACTTATATAATGATATATATGTCATTAATGAGCCACTATAGGTTAACTTGGATTTTTATAGTAAGTATATTAACCATTTATTATAATAATACAGAAATACATGGTAAAAGTTAAACTATTTAACTAAGGATTAAATCTAAAATATAAGGTTAATATGGTGACCAAAACTATTCTAAAAGCTATTGGTTGAGTGTTTTTCGACCCATACCCACCTTATCCTAGAAAAAAATAATTTTGGATCCATTAGAATCTGAGAATGATTTTATTATAAAATAATATTTCAAGATTTTCCTAAAGTGACCCTCACCTCTCTTATGAAAGGGTACTTCCCCTTCTCTTAATTTCACACCTCCAAAGCCATTTTTCATGGCCAAAACTGGCATAAATATCTTCCCAACTTCATTACCTTCGACATCGATGCCTTACTTTGATCAGAAAGCCTACCCAAGAGCCCTTTTGATCAAATAAAAAGGAAACACCCAAATAAGAGATAATATTTTCACCACCCTCTTTCAAGTTCTTTTCTTCTTCCACTTACTCTTTCTTTGTTGTTTCCATACCAAAATAATAACTTCAGTATCTTATTATTACTATGATGTTATTATAAATATGTAACAACCATATTCATTATTCTATCCATCCTATAAATTACAAAGTCACCATACGTGCGTACGTAAGGCTTACCGTCTCCACGTCGTGGTGTAGTTTGTTACTCAAACACTTAATTGTTTGGATGGGTATAATAATGAGTATAACTTATTTAAATAATAAATATAACATGTTAATGATTCTATATATATGATATACCATCCAATTACATGCGATTTCACCGTCAATATAATGATATTGTCTCTCGTGCGTACGTACGGATTACCGTCTCCATGAACAAGATGAGATTCATTCCCCATCGTAATAATTCAAGAATAATTTTTATTTTATGATTAAAAATAATGTTTAAGAATTTAATATCATTCTGGATATGAATCAAATACATCCAATCCAAAATAAACTCGGATTATTTAACCAAGTGTATAAAGGAAAACAAATCAGTTAACACCGGAAATGATGATACTACTTAAATATTATTAACAAAGAAATATTAGAGGATCATATATGATATCATATTTAAGTATATAGTTCGTGTATATTTTAATAACAATTTTTTAACTATTATATAGTAAGTTAAAATACCATCGACTAAGGAAAAGTACAAGGTAAGTGTTAATTTCAAAATCTCTTTATTATCCGAGATTGTTTTGACGTGAGTATCTACTGGGACCTCTTTATCATCCACATATGTGTTTCATAAAAATGTATTTCAAAACATTTTTACTATTTACTAGACTATGTGTTAAGTTCATTTATACCCTTATTTAACTTTTTATATAATGTTTTTAAAGGAATATTTTTGTCGTTTTCCAAACAAGGTACTTTATGACCTTTTTGACAAATTAAGGCAAGAATGTTTTTTTAACTTATACGGCGTGTGCGGTTATTCTCTTCCATTAGAACACCTTCAAAGATTCTCTTACAAGATTATAATAATATTTTCAAAATAAATGTTTCCTTTTATAATTATTTAACTTTTAAATTATTTAAAAAAAGTAATATTTCTCTCAAGTATTTTTTATTTCATCTATGTCAACGTCCTTTGATGGATTTTACACTTGTTTGAAGTTGATTTATTATGATACAAATATTCCATATTGTAATGAAAGTTTGGTGATATTTTTTACTGTGGATGTTTTATTTTTATAGAATTCATGGTTTATGGATAAATTATTGACATTTCGTATGGTAGTTATTATAATAATGTTTATGTTTTGTTTAAAGCTTTTCATATGGGGAATGCATTTGACTTAGTAAGTGACGGGTGGATCCCGCTATAGCTCCTCGATGCATCTATAGTTCTCATGATACAAACTAGTGTCTCGGCACAAGGCCTTGAAAAATCTTATTTTTAGTCTTGGAACAAGGCCTTGAATATGTGGTTATGAAGTCTGGCATTATGTATTGCATCATTATGAAATTGGCTATTGATATTTCATGTGATTATTTGACTAGTAGAATATCCACGTGAATAAGTAAATGGAATTATTAGATTTATATTTTCCATATGATACTGAATTTTATGTTTAAAAGGCTTATGTTTTAGTCTTATACATTTCCTAAAATTTTTATGCTTATTTATGAAAGTATCCACTATATTGTCATCCTTACTAAGCATCTGAGATCACCCCTTTCTATGTTTTATTTTTTCCCAGGATACGAAGAAGTATATTATGACTGACCAGAAGGGATAGTCTAAGGGATATGAATGTGGTCAATGGAGACAATTTTGTTGTATTTTTTCATTTTAGAATGTAATGTAAAACTTATGAAAGTATATAGTACTTACAAAGCTACTAAACTAATTGTTCTTTTGGGATTTTATCCCTTGTGATCATGCCAATATTATTCAATAATGCACTGATTTTAGGTAACTGGGGTTGGTCCGGTATAGTTGGTATCATAGGAAGTTTAGTACAAACCTTGGAAGCTATATTTAGAAAAAACTCTAATTAGAGAACATTACCCAAAGATAGACATTGAGGATTAGTATAGAAGAATGTCCTAGAATTTTTGTAATGTACATATTTTGTATATTTTCCAGAAAATACATCCCTGTCTGGATATGAGCAGGAAGAGGCAGCTCTGGCAGATATGTACCTAGGAATGAAAAATCCAACAAGGAGTTTGGGGCTTGAATCGGTGTATCCTGGTACACGACAACGGGCCTTGTTGCACTCTTTGTTTCGACACTCCTGGGAGATATTCTTAGGATAATTAAATTTTTTTTACAAACTATTATGATGGATTTATGAGAAAATACTTCCTCAAAGAAAATGTTTTTATGATTATATATTATATTCATAATCTTTTCAATTTATGTTAGGTATTTTAAGAGTTTCTAATTATGTATTGTGATTCATAAACTAACCTAGTGTATGCCATTGTTTAGAAATGGATCCTGTTTGATGGAACGAGAAATCCACCAATACGCATGATCCAAATAGTAAGAAGGATCATATCGTTCATGGTATTAAGCCAACATTTTGAAAGGAAATAGTCTACCAAGTACTATCATCATATGAGGAAATAATCTCATGTATTAACAAGATAAGTAACGAATTCTATGAGTCCTTTGGCTTTTAAGGGAAGCTAGATAAGAAAAGGATGGTAGAGAGAAAGTTGGATAAAGGGAATATGGGAAAGAATGATTTTCCCATATGTGATAACTGTGGAAAGAATCACCTTGGTAAATTATTGAAGGGAATGAGAGTTTGTTATAAGTGTGGAGAAAAAGGACACCAAGTACATGATTGTAAGGGTAAAAAAAGGTTTCAAATGTACAATGCTTCATCTCTAATGAGTTGGGACATTATGCGAATCAATGTCTCAATCATCAGAGTATTCCCAAAATGATACAATTGGATAATAATCAAGTTATGATATTACCATATATAAAGATTAATGATTAGTGTTCTTATGTTGTTATTAAATAATTGTGTCATTTGAGTATTTTAATAATGATGTAAAGGTTATAAGAATTACAAAGTATAAAAGGATTGTACTGCAGTACGTTTTCATTAAGGATTTGAGATTTTATGGTACCTTGTAAAGTGACATAGTTTCAAGTTAAACATTTTGGAAAATATATGGTTGGGGAAAACACAAACCTTAATATGTTTCTAAAACTGAGATAATGATTTCAGAATAAGATATAATTGAATTGGATAAAGTATATTGTATATTATTGACTACCTTGGAACTAATTAACTATTTTTTTATTCCATCATTGTTGGAGTTTACAACATTTTTGGATATAAGGGGTATATCTAGTATTCTATAGGGAATAAGGGGGCATGCATGTAATCAATAAGGTTTTATGGTAATTTAGGGTGTTACCATGTTTTAAATGAATACATGATAAAGGTACTCACATGTTATTATGTGGCAAAAGAGATCTTTATTATGTTTACTTTCCTTATAAATTTTGGACTGTGAGTTTAGATAGAAGTATTTTGGATAAGTCTAAAGGTTGGAATGAATTAAGTTGGACATTGGACTATATTGTTTAAGGTTAAAACATTTCTTAATATTATTTTTGGATTTTTATAAAAAGGACAACCCAGAGGTCGAGCGACAATACGTCACGTCCAGCAAGGGCACGTGACTTGAACCCGCAACTCAAGGGTGACAAAGGTGCATCAACTACCACAGACCTACGTGATGTCATGGTTTGTATAATGTAGTTTTTTTTGTAGTCCGAAAAATTAATTATAAATTAATTATTTTAGGAATCCTATTCGATTAGGATAAATAGAATATTTTTGAATTCTATTATCTTTTGGAGTGAAATATGATTTCGTGGTAGGAATTAGTTGAAGGATGAAACTCTACTTGTCAAGTATATTTTTTTCCTCTTATTCTTTGAATAAATTAATTCTTAAACATTAAGGAATGGATCTTAATACAAAAATGGTTTTGTCCTTATACCGTATGTTTTGTTGAACTGATGATATAATAAATCAGCATAGATTGATGGATTTGAGGCCCTCAATTTTATACTTGTTTGTGATTGATGACCTCAATCACTCCCTATAAATATTTACTTTTTCCCTTAAATTATTTCTCTCTAATTTCCTGTAAAGACCCGTAAAATTCAAGGGAATTTTTTTCTTAATTTTCTTAAGAATTTTACAAGAGCGCGGTTTCTGAAGGCACCTGATTCCGAGGCCCGTAGTGCCCGGAATCAATTTCCGAAGTTTGGCTCGGGTACGTTCAGTGAACGAACGAGCGGGAATTCCTAACTTTTGATCCGGTGCTCGGAATTGAAATCCGAGGGCACCGATGAACTCGCAGCGCCGATATTCGCTTAAAGAGACCTTTTCGGAAGTTGCGTTGGTTGCGGGTTGAAAGTTAGTTTTTGGGTTTTAGGTTTAAGTTAAATAAAATTTTGTGAAGAACAAAATTTATTTTAACTTGTTAAATCCTACCAAAGGGAGTTGGAAGTGGGACCCACATCCACTTAACCTCCCTTGGGAGGATTAAGTGTGGTGGGGCCCACATGAACTCCTAAACCTTTCATATTCTCTCAACTTCCTTAACGCCTCATTAAATGACATGAGTTATTTAATTTTTGGAGTTAATCCTTTTGAATTTCAAACTTTTGAAATTCTAGTGTGTTGATGTGATAATAAAATAAGATAGTGTCTTATTTTATTTGGGTTAATTGTTTGTTTTCTTGAGAGGTGGAGAGCTTTTCCTTCTTCTTCTTCAACTCTGACGAAGATCACGAAGAACGCTCAACTTGACGAAGAACGCTCAAGTTCCGACGAAGAACGCCGCTCCGCTCTTCTTCGTCTTCCGTGTCAACGAGAGGGAACGCCGCTTCCTCCTCGGATTCCCTTCGTCAACATAAGAAGTTTCGCCAACGACGTATCGCATCAGACACATCTCTTCGTCAACGGATTTGACGAACGACGACCGCGACGCCCGATCTCCGCGACGTTGTCTTCCACGGACGTTGGAAAATCCTCGAACGTATACCCAAAGTAGGGGTTGTTAATTTATTGTTTAATTATTTATTTCTTGATCGTGGATCTCGCATGTCTAACATGAGGCTTTGAATGTTTAAGTTGAGTTATTATTTAACGTGAGGGGGCCGGACCACATGAACACGGCCGAACCCCCTCCATCGTTCTTATTGTTCTATCTTGAGGGTGGAAGCAAAGTGGCGTGGTGCCGTCGCACCACGCGGATAGTAATATGATTAAATTTCGCGGCACCGTCGCGCCGTGCCATGGAAGAATCATAAGGAACGCGACGCCGTCGCGCCGCGTCGAAGGGAATCAAATGCGCGGCGAAGGGGCGCGGTGCCGTCGTACCGCGCCGGACGACGAACACTGCGGCCGGTTCCGGGCCGCGGCGGGACGAGGAGACCGCGGCCGGTTCCGGGCCGCGGCGGGATGAGAAGACCGGCGGCCGGGCCGCCGGCGTCGGAAGCCGAAGAGGGGACCGGATTTTCCGGTCCCGTTGGAGAAAACCGGCCGGCCAGCTGGCCGGCCGGATGCCAATAAACCGGGGGAATTACTCCCCCGACCAACTCATGAAACCCCCCTCTTTAAGAGGGGGCGGTTTCCTTGTGGGGGGCAAAGCCCCCCGTTTTTTTCCAATCAAGCCCCCCACGTGGGGGGGGGGGGGGCGGTTTTGCAAAAAGGGGCGCGACTATATGCCGCGCCGTTTTTCCCAATCAGCGGGGGCTTTGCCCCCCGTGTGCAGCCACCGTGCGGCGCCAGGCCGCCGTGGCCACCGCGCCGCCGCGCCCCCGGCCGGCCGGCCGGCCTGGCCGGGTCGGCCCGGACCCGGACCCCCCCGTTTCGAAGCAGTTTCGGTCTTTTGGCCATAACTTGAGCCACAGACCTCCGATCGACGAACCGTCTGCGGCAACGCGATCCTTGGATCGAGACGGTCATTTCGGTATATCGCACTCAAGGTTTCCGATTACTTTGAGTACGGCCGGGTTGGTTCGTTCACGAAACCAACCGGGCCTTCGGAGCGGAAACGCTCATATCTTGAGCTACGGACGTCCGATTGACGTGCCGTCAGCCGTGTTGTGTTCCTCTTAGTGAGACGGATCTTTTGGCATACTCCGCCCGAGGTTTGGACGCAGGTGGAGTACGGTCGGGTTGGTTTTGCTTTAAAACCCAACCGGGCCCCGGGGACGAAAATGCCAATAACTCTCAGACCGGGCGTCCGATCGACGCGCCGTCTGTTGCGTTGAGTTCCTGTTGACGATACGGAACTTTTGGATACATCAACTCTGGACTTTGTGACAGTTGATGTATGAGCCTCTCGGCTCGTGGAGCGGACCCTCCTGTACGAGTTTGCTTTGTGCGGGAACCCTAGTGCTGGCTGCGACTGCTACTACTGCTACTGTGACTGCGACGACGACAGTACATAGATCCTGTGTGGATTCGATGACGACGACTACAACACTCAGCGATCCTACGTGGGTCAGTGCTACAGGTCCTGTGTGGGCCCGATCCTGTGTGGGTCCGATCCTGTGTGGGTCCTTGCGCTCAGCGGTCCTGTGTGAACCAGCGCCTACAGGTCCTGTGTGGGCCCGATCCTGTGTGGGTCTTTGCGGGGGTTAGTTACCTTTTGATCCTTCGTGGGTCTGACGACTTAGATGGATCAGTGATCATCTTTATCGTCCTTTGAAGAAGTATACCTGTGTGAGCTGAATCCTATTGCTTTCCTGTGTGGATTGTGTTGTGCAATCCTGTGTGGATTACGTTTTGCTTTCCTGTGTGGAATACGTTTACTTTCCTGTGTGGACTGAGTTGTACTTGGGCTCGGGGGTTGGAGCGTATTTGAAATTGATGACTTAGGTATATGTATGGGCATATACCTAAGCAGTGTCGGTTATTACTTCGTGATTGTTCCTTTCTTCGTGGTATATCCTTTGTGGATTTGAGAGACCTTCAGGGGTCTCGAGGTCCCTACTGAGTAACTTATACTCACCCCTGCACGGGCTTTGCCCGCACTACGTTGTGTTGGTTGCATACGACGGACAGCGTTGACCTTAGTTGAGGCTTGCAGAGCGGGACGGTACCCGGAGGTGGACCACCGGGTGGGACGTTCTCGGAGCGGACGGCGGGACCCGTGGAGCAGTGGAGCTATCTGTACCCACCCTTCAGGTGGGATTTCCAGTGGACAGCTCGGTGTAGCGGCATTTACTTTTCAGTTGCTGTTTTCCCTTTCGAGTTGTACTTTACTTTCAGTTTGGGTTTGTATTCTGGCCCATTTACTTTTCCGCACTTTCAGTTGTACTCTGCTTTTGTTTAGTGTTTACTTTCCGCTTGCTTACTCTGTGGTGTTTGTTTACTTTACAAAGGCAATGCCTTCCCTTTTTACCGGATTTACGCCTTGGTGCTAGTCGCCAGCCCCTGGCCTATGGAAGGCGGGCTTGGGGTAGTCACGGCACGGACCCCGAGGGCGGGTCGTGACAAATTGGTATCAAAGGAGGAACACAACCTTAAGTGTGCGGTGCACTGCCTGTGTTGAGATATAGGTCCCACAACGAGGGCGTTGTGCTCTAAAGGGGGGGGGGGGTGATTGTAACATCCCCAAATGACAAAGGGTTAAATGATTAAATGATATGACTCATGTCAACAAGGTGCACCTTCCTTTTCGGGAGCCTGTCTGATTAGAACTCCACAGTTAAGCGTGCTTGGCCTGGAGTAGTGATCAGGATGGGTGACCTCCTAGGAAGTTTCCCAGGGTGTGTGTGAGTGAGGACAAAGCACACTGGAAAGGACATGTGTTGGCCTGTGGGGACTATCATATTAGTCAGATGACCTGTTCGGGCATGTGGGTGGACCCTGGGGTGGGCCCCACCTGTCTGCGGGGTAACTGGTGGTACCTGGTGGGCAAGGACCTGACGGCCATGTTAAGGCGGGGTGTCTGTGCTGTCATCGGGACCCTGTTGTCACAATTGGTATCAGAGGAGTTCGGTTCTACCGCAAACTCTGATCTTTTCTATGTGAAGCAATAATGTTTAGCGTATTGAGTGTGGTTATCAGTCCAGGGAGTCCAGTGTTGGTGCGGCGGCCGACGTATCCGTACACCAGGACCCTGACTTCTGATTTCCGACTTAATGCACGAAAACATTGATTGCGTGTGTGTTTCAAAGTTTTCTTTGTGATTACTTATATCAGCTCACCAGGTATACTGTTCTGACCGTGGCGCACCTGTTTCCTTTTCAGGATGGCCCCACGACGGCAGCCAGCTAGGGTTCCGAGAGTCGAGCGTGACGACAGCCCACCGAGCGACGAGGCCTCGGTGCAGGGACCTTTGTCAGCAGTGGCACCGGCGGTAGCTCTACCCGCCGAGCCCCCGATGCTTCCAGCAGCAGCCGCTGACGATGCACGTCGCCTCAGCGCACTGCATGAGTTTCAGCGCCAGCGACCGCCCAGGTTTCGCGGGGAGACGGATCCCCAGGCAGCAGAGGACTGGCTGGAGGCGGTAGTACGAGTGTTTAGGCTAGTGAGGACACCAGCAGACCTCATGGTGATCCTCGCTGCGAGCCTACTACACGCAACAGCAGGACGATGGTGGAGCTTGATGCTCCAGGTGCACGATGAGGCATCTCTACTTTGGACGGACTTTGAGAGCCTCTTCCGCTCGGAGTTCATCCCAGCCACCCTTCGTGCGGTGCGTATCCAGGAGCTTCTACATCTGCGGCAGGGCATCATGACGGTCGCTCAGTACTCGGCGAGATTTACCGATCTCTCGCGCTACTCGACCGACATGGTACGGGACCCATTCTTCCGGGCCCGGACCTTCGAGCAGGGTTTGAGACATGAGATCAGGGCATCGCTGATTTCCCTCAGCATACCGACTCAGACAGGAGTACTGGAGCGGGCCCTTCTGATAGAGAGCTTCCTTGCTAAGTCTACACCAGCACAGAGACCCACCGCAGGGCGACACGTGGTAGAGTCATCTGCAGCAGGCAGTCGACGGGTGAATCCGGGGTCCAGACAGACCAGACCTTCGGGCAGACGATCTCAGGGCACTGGCTCAGCAGTTCGGGGCACACAGTGCGGAGCCAGTCTTACGAGAGGCAGACAGTGCTACTCGTGCGGCGGGCAGGGCCACATGGCTCGTGACTGCCCGACCCGCCGTGCCGAGGAGCAGCAGACAGTTGATGGACCACCGAGGCAGAGGCAGAGGGTCGACCGTGGCGGTCCGCAGGGAGGAGGCGGACGAGGCAGAGGAGCTGGACGAGCAGCCGGTGGTGGCCGACGCTTTGAGGCTCTACCACCACCACCACCAGGAGGTCCACCCCGACCACAGGGAGCTGGCGGGCAGCGACAGGCTCAGCTCCAGGCAGCAGAGGCCTACGACCACGGCGCACCCGAGATGATTCGAGGTACTATCTGTGTCTACTCCACCCTTTCTACAGTTCTTATAGACACAAGAGCGAGTCACTCTTTCATAGCCGCTGCCCTTGTTCGGAGCTCAGAGATTCCGACAGAGCCGTTGGCTCGATCCTTACGGCTAGAGACTCCTACGGGAGCAGACTCGACGATTACGCACTGGTGCCGGCAGTGTGAGCTTACTCTAGGAGGTGAGAGCTTCGGCTGGGATCTTCTTGTAGCAGCGTCGAGGCCTTACGACGTCATCTTGGGCATGGATTGGCTATCTACGGTCCATGGACAGATTGACTATTTTAGGCGCAAGGTGCGATGTGTACGCACCGACGGGAGCAGGTTCACCTTCACCGGCGAGAAGGGAGCCTTTGCAGCACAGGATGGACTTCCGCGGAGGAGAGGACAGCCCATCACTCATCAGTTGGCTAGCCTTATCCTTGGAGCAGTTGACGTGCAGAGTCCTGGTTTTCCTGCAGTGGTGGATCAGTTTGCAGATGTTTTTCCCGACGATGTTCTAGGGCTACCTCCTCGCAGAGAGGTAGAATTTTATATTGACTTGTACCCTGGGACAGCCCCGATATCCACTCCAGCATATCGGATGGCCCCCGTCGAGCTTCGAGAGCTACGGGTACAGTTGGAGGACTTGCAGGGCAAGGGGTTCATCCGACCCAGTGTTTCACCCTGGGCTTCCCCGATATTGTTCGCCAAGAAGGCGGACGAGAGCTTGCGACTTTGTGTTGACTATCGTCGCCTGAACCAGGTGACAGTGAGGAACAAGTATCCGCTACCGAGGATTGATGACATCTTTGATCAGCTCAAGGGAGCACGGTGGTTCTCGAAGATAGACCTCAGGTCAGGCTATCATCAGCTCAGAGTCAGAGACGGGGATGTGCAGAAGACGACCTTCAGATGTCGGTATAGCCACTATGAGTTCTTGGTTATGCCTTTCGGTGTAACCAATGCTCCAGCAGTGTTCATGGATCTCATGAACAGGATCTTTCAGCCATACCTCGATCGGTTTGTCGTGGTCTTTATCGACGACATTCTGATTTACTCTACGACAGAGGAGGAGCACGCCTATCACTTGCGAGTTGTACTAGACACACTCCGAGAGAACCAGCTTTATGGTAAGCTCTCGAAGTGCCAGTTCTAGATACGTGAGGTCCACTTCTTGGGACATGTTATCTCTGAGGCGGGAGTTGCAGTGGATCCCGCGAAGATTGAGGCAGTGTTAGCTTGGGAGCCACCCAGGAGCGTGACTGAGGTTCGAAGTTTCTTGGGACTAGCTGGATACTATCGGAGATTCGTGCCAGATTTCTCTAGAGTTGCGGCATCACTCACAACTTTGACGAAGAAGGGGAAACCCTTCGTGTGGTCTGATAGATGTCAGCAGAGCTTCCAGGAGCTGAGACAGTGATTGACTAGCGCACCTATCTTGAGGTTGCCTGAGGAGGGAGTAGGGTACGTAGTCTACTGCGATGCATCAGGGACCGGACTCAGATGTGTTCTGATGCAGGAGCGGGCCGTGATCACCTATGGATCACGTCAGTTGAGGCCGCATGAGCAGAACTACGCTACCCATGACCTGGAGCTAGCAGCAGTGGTCTTCACTCTGAAGACATGGCGACACTATCTGATGGGCGAGCGCTTTACAGTCTTTTCTGATCATCAGAGTCTCAGGTATATCTTCTCTCAGAAGGACCTGAACCTGAGACAGCGGCGATGGCTCGAGTTCCTCCAGGACTATGACTTTGAGATAGTCTATACTCATGGGAAGGGGAACGTAGTAGCCGATTCCCTCAGCAGGAGGACGGGCATTCAGCTACTTGAGGAGGCGACGGAGCAGCTAGCCTCTTTGCAGATATCCTTCGTGGATAGAGATGGAGCAGCCTTTCTTCAGTCTCTCACAGTCACTCCTCCACTACTGCAGCGGGTCAGGGAGGCACAGCGTGAGGACGCTGACTGTGAGACACGGCGTGCACAGATATCCTCGGGACAGGCACCTGATGGTTTCTCCCTTGGAGTAGAGCACAACATCCTTTTCAGAGGACTTACCATGGTACCAGTCGCTTTGTGAGAGGAAGTGCTGAGAGAGTTTCACACTTCTCCTTTGGCGGTACATCCTGGGGTGGCGAAGATGTACCAGGACCTCAGACGACAGCACTGGTGTCCAGGCATGAAGAAGGCTGTAGCAGAGTTCGTTTCTCGATGCCTTACCTGCCAGCAGGTGAAGGCAGAGCATCAGGTACCAGCAGGCTTGGTACAGCCCTTGGAGGTTCCGGAGTGGAAGTGGGACGACATATCTATGGACTTCGTGACTGGACTTCCACACACTTCCAGAGGTCACGACTCCATCTGGGTGATTGTTGACCGACTCACCAAGTCGGCACACTTCTTACCCATCAGAGAGCAGGGCTTAGTAGAGAGCTTGGGACGTCTCTACGTTCAGGAGATTGTGCGGCTCCACGGTGTGCCATCATCTATCGTCTCCGATCGAGATGCTCGCTTTACTTCCCGGCTTTGGAAGGGGTTACAGGAGGCGTTCGGGACGCAACTACGTCTGAGCACAGCCTTTCATCCTCAGACGGATGGTCAGACGGAGAGGACCATTCAGACTCTCGAGGTCATGCTCCGCGCATGTGTCCTCGACTTTGGTCGTAGCTGGGAGGACCACCTACCCTTGGTGGAGTTTGCGTACAACAACAACTACCACTCCACCATCGGGATGGCACCGTACGAGGAATTGTACGGCCGACCTTGTAGATCTCCTTTGTGCTGGACAGACCCTGGAGAGTCAGCACTGGTGGGACCGGAGATGGTCCAGGCCACGACAGAGAAGGTCCAGGTCATCCAGGAGCGGATGAGGACAGCTCAGAGCCGGCAGAAGTCATATGCTGACAGGAGACGGAGGCCACTGGAGTTCGAAGATGGCGACCACGTCTTCTTGCGGGTCTCACCTCGACGTGGTATTCGGAGATTTGGCCGAGGCGGCAAGTTATCTCCGCGCTTCATCGGACCCTTCCAGATTCTCAGCAGGATTGGTGAGGTGGCTTATCGCCTGGCTCTACCACCTCAGTTGCACCGGGTGCACGACGTCTTCCACGTATCTCAGCTGAGGAGATACGTGCACGACCCGTCACACATCATTGACCATGGGGAGCTTGACGTTGATGATGGGGCGACTTTCACGGAGGTTCCAGTAGAGATAGAGGATCGACAGGAGCGGGTCCTGCGTGGGCGATCGATTCCTCTTGTGCGCATCAGATGGCAGCACGGGAATCTCCAGGAGAGCACTTGGGAGCGGGAGGCTCAGATGCGTGCTCAGTACCCTCATTTGTTTCCCTAGTTTTGATGTATCTTTACGGGGACGTAAAGCCCTGAGGTGGGAGTAATGTAAAGACCCGTAAAATTCAAGGGAATTTTTTTCTTAATTTTCTTAAGAATTTTACAAGAGCGCGGTTTCTGACGGCACCTGATTTCGAGGCCCGTAGTGCCCGGAATCAATTTCCGAAGTTTGGCTCAGGTACGTTCAGTGATTGAACGAGCGGGAATTCCTAACTTTTGATCCGGTGCTCGGAATTGAAATCCGAGGGCACCGATGAACTCGCAGCGCCGATATTCGCTTAAAGAGACCTTTTCGGAAGTTGCGTTGGTTGCGTGTGCAGCCACCGTGCGGCGCCAGGCCGCCGCGGCCACCGCGCCGCCGCGCCCCCGGCCGGCCGGCCGGCCGGGCCGGGTCGGACCAGGGTCGGGTCGACCCGGTTCGGGCCGACCCAGGGGGGTCGGGCCGGGTCGGCCCGGACCCGGACCCCCCCCGTTTCGAAGCAGTTTCGGTCTTTTGGCCATAACTTGAGCCACAGACCTCCGATCGACGAACCGTCTGCGGCAACGCGATCCTTGGATCGAGACGGTCATTTCGGTATATCGCACTCAAGGTTTCCGATTACTTTGAGTTCGGCCGGGTTGGTTCGTTCACGAAACCAACCGGGCCTTCGGAGCGGAAACACTCATATCTTGAGCTACGGACGTCCGATTGACGTGCCGTCAGCCGTGTTGTGTTCCTCGTAGTGAGACGGATCTTTTGGCATACTCTGCCCGAGGTTTGGACGCAGGTGGAGTACGGTCGGGTTGGTTTTTCTTTAAAAACCAACCGGGCCCCGGGGACGAAAATGCCAATAACTCTCAGACCGGGCATCCGATCGACGCGCCGTCTGTTGCGTTGAGTTCCTGTTGACGATACGGAACTTTTGGATACATCAACTCTGGACTTTGTGACATTTGATGTATCAGCCTCTCGGCTCGTGGAGCGGACCCTCCTGTACGAGTTTGCTGTGTGCGGGAACCCTAGTGCTGGCTGCGACTGCTACTACTGCTACTGTGACTGCGACGACGACAGTACAGAGATCCTGTGTGGATTCGATGACGACGACTACAGCACTCAGCGATCCTACGTGGGTCAGTGCTACAGGTCCTGTGTGGGCCCGATCCTGTGTGGGTCCGATCCTGTGTGGGTCCTTGCGCTCATCGGTCCTGTGTGAACCAGCGCCTACAGGTCCTGTGTGGGCCCGATCCTGTGTGGGTCTTTGCGGGGGTTAGTTACCTTTTGATCCTTCGTGGGTCTGACGACTTAGATGGATCAGTGAACATCTTTATCGTCCTTTGAAGAAGTATACCTGTGTGAGCTGAATCCTATTGCTTTTCTGTGTGGATTGTGTTGTGCAATCCTGTGTGGATTACGTTTTGCTTTCCTGTGTGGAATACGTTTACTTTCTTATGTGGACTGAGTTGTACTTTGGCTCGGGGGTTGGAGCGTATTTGAAATTGATGACTTAGGTATATGTATGGGCATATACCTAAGCAGTGTCGGTTATTACTTCGTGATTGTTCCTTTCTTCGTGGTATATCCTTTGTGGATTTGAGAGACCTTCAGGGGTCTCGGGGTCCCTACTGAGTAACTTATACTCACCCCTGCACGGGCTTTGCCCGCACTACGTTGTGTTGGTTGCAGACGACGGACAGCGTTGACCTTAGTTGAGGCTTGCAGAGCGGGACGGTACCCGGAGGTGGACCACCGGGTGGGACGTGCTCGGAGCGGACGGCGGGACCCGTGGAGCAGTGGAGCTATCTGTACCCACCCTTCAGGTGGGATTTCCAGTGGACAGCTCGGTGTAGCGGCATTTACTTTTCAGTTGCTGTTTTCCCTTTCGAGTTGTACTTTACTTTCAGTTTGGGTTTGTATTCTGGCCCATTTACTTTTCCGCACTTTCAGTTGTACTCTGCTTTTGTTTAGTGTTTACTTTCCGCTTGCTTACTCTGTGGTGTTTGTTTACTTTACAAAGGCAATGCCTTCCCTTTTTACCGGATTTACGCCTTGGTGCTAGTCGCCAGCCCCTGGCCTATGGAAGGCGGGCTTGGGGTAGTCACGGCACGGACCCCGAGGGTGGGTCGTGACATTTCCACCAATGTTCTCCTAATCGAGATCATAATTTGGTGGTGACTTTCTCATTTCTCTTTCTCTCTTATTAAGACTAAATTTCATTAACCCAATTTCTCATGTGGGTTTTCCACAAAGGTATTTTTCTTTTTTTAACCTTTTATTTTCAAAAAAAATATTCAAATTGCAAGGATGAAATTTATTGAATGAGGGGATAATCTAACACCCCAATATTTCATAATATGTTATCTCTTTAAATAATTTCAATAACTTGTGCTACACGCTACACCGAGTTCGAGCGCACCACGACTTATCAAACGAGCCGTTCAAAAAGCGGTTATGAGTAGTATTAACTATATTTTGAAATTTATATACTCCATATAATTTTAAAATCCATATTATGTGTTTCTTAGATATAATATAAGAAAAAATTCATTTTTTTCAGATAAAAGAAGTATTTTTCAAAAAATGCAATTTTACCGCCCTTTAATGAAGAACCCTTTTAAAAGAAATATTTGACACTTTTATATATTAAATTTAATGAAATAAAATTATTCTTTATAATTGGGACATAAAAATTTAGATTGGATAAATTTTTGGTACTTTTCCGATAACTTTCATATTTTGATGAATAGTGAAAAATACTAAAATTTAATTGAAAAAAACTTTTTTATTCAAAATAATTTGTAGTACTAGAATATTAATTTTAATGGTTTGGAAGAATAATTAGATTATATTTTTATCATTTAATACAATTTAGGTCATTATAAGTAATTTCACAATTAAATTTGACATAAACACATGTCAATCTTTTGATAGTTTTTACTTTTTAAAAACATGCTTTTTGGTTTTGTCAACGGGAATTAATTTTAAATTAAATAATGAAACTTCTAGGTTTTGAATTTGGTAAAATAAAAATCATTTTTGGATTCGGAATATCAAAATTATCTTAGGGTTAATTTTTTTATTTTTCTGAAAACTTTCAATTTTTGATGAATATTGAGAAAACACTCCGTTATTGTTTAAAACCGACTTTATTTAGAAAATTATTTATTTTATTTAAATTTATTTTAAGTCAAAATATATATTTAATACTGATATAAGTTCAATATAATTCATTGGAGTCATTTTATAATAAAATTAGATGTATAAAATTTTATTGAACTTTTTAACGTCTTTTACCCACCTTCTAGACAAATTTGCAAATTTAAATTAAACATAATTTCATCACTTATGTGAATTGAATTTCAAAAATCCAAGAGACATGGTTGACATCAGAAAGTAAAATTTTGTTCAATAAGATGAAAATAATTTTTGGTGAATAGTAACTTTTGACTTTTATTTACCACGGTTAAAAGTAAATAGGGTAATTAAAGGTAAAAATGATTTTATAATTACCCTAACACATGTCCTAATTCTATCCTATAAGTTTATTTCGACCAAAACAAACCTTAGGAATAAAATATGATACTTTATGTCCACTTGGATTAGATTAATAAATTTATTATTATTTTATTTAAAGAAGACTTAAAAGTGTTAAATTCAAAGTTTAATAACTAAACCATTTTTAATATAAGGTTATACATAAGATAAATTAGACTATAAATATTAATTAGAAATACAAAAATATTTCCTACATAATGGTACTTTATTTATAATTTGTATACATTAAATAATTAAATTTATTTATGACACAATGATGACGCAGTAATTACCTTCTTAATGAAATATTAAAATAATTGATATTATAAATATTAAAATAAATAGAATTTAAAATTTTTTATGCCATAAACGAATTTTCTAGGTGAATATTACATGGTATGGTTGATTAAATGTATTTGGTTCGAAGTAATAAAGTTGGGATGACTTTTACAAAAACCAAATACTAAATAGTGTCAAAATTGTCATAAATGCATTTTTAAAAAAATATTATTTTATAAAATTATATAATTGTCCTAAATATATAAGTTACTGACAAAGAACTTATGTCATGATATTTATGTCATTAATGAACCACTTGAGGTTATCTTGGATTTTTATAGTAAGTTTATTAACCATTTATTATAATAATACAAGAATACATGGTAAAAGATAAACTATTTAACTAAGGGTTAAATTTGAATGATAGGGTTAATATGGTAACATAAACCAATCTAAAACCTATTGGTTGAGTTGATTTCAACCCATCCCCACCTTAACCTAGAAATAAATCATTTTGGAGACATTAGAAACTGAAAATGATTTTATTATAAAATAATATTTCAAGATTTTCCTAAAGCGACCCTCACCTCTCTTATAAAAGGGTACTTCACCTTCTCTTAATTTCACACCTCCAAATACATTTGGCTCAGCCAAACCCTACCCAAATATCCTCCCAACTTCCCTCCGTTCAACCTAAAGGCATTACTTTGATCATAAATCCAACCCAAAGAGACCTTTTGATCAAATCAAAAGGAAACACCTGAAGAAGAGATAATAATTTCACCACCCTCTTTCAAGTTCTTTTCGTCTTCCACTTCCTATTTATTTATTGTTTCAATAATAAAATAATAAATATAGTGCCTTATACATAATTTGATGTTATTATAAATATGTTACAACCATATTCTTTATTCTACCATTCTATAAATTACAAAGTCACCATACCTGTGTACATATGGATTACCGTCTCCACGTCGTGGTGCAATTTGTTATTCAAACACATCATTAATTGGGTGGGTATAATAATGAGTATAACTAATGTAAATAATAAATGTAACATGTTAATGATTATTTATATATTATATACCATCCAATTACATGCAATTTCCCCATCAATATAATGATATTGTCGCTCATGCGTACGTACGGATTACCGTCTCCACGAACACGATGAGATTCATTCCACATCGCAAATCGTTCAAGAATAATTTTAATTTTATTATTAAAAATAATGTTTAAGAACTTAAAATAATTCTGGATATGAATCAAAGACATCCTATCCATAATAAACATGGCTTACTTAACCAAGAATATAAAGGAAAAGGAATTAGTTAACACCTGAAATGATGATACTACTTAAATATTATTAACAAAGAAATATTAGAGGATCATATATGATATCATATTTATGTATATAGTTATTTTATAATTTAATAGCAATGTTTTAACTATTATACAGAAGGTTAAGAAACAATCGTCTAAGGAAAAGCACAAGGTAAGCGTTAATTTCACAAACTCTTTATTATTCGAAGTTGTTTTTATGTGAGTATCTACAGGGACCTCTTTATCATCTACATCCGCATTTCTTAAAACTTTATTTCAAAACATTTTTACTATTTACTAGTATATGGGTTAAATCCATTTATAAACTTATTTTAATTTTTATAAAATGGTTTTAAAGGAATCTTTACATCGTTTTCCAAATAAGGTGCTTTATGACCTTTTCGAAAAATTAAGGAAAGATTGTTTTTTTAACTTATACAGCAGGTGCAGTTATTCTCTGTCATTATAACACCTTCTAAGCCTAACTTACAAGATTACAAGAATATTTTCAAAATAAATGTTTTCTTTTATAATTATGTGGCTTTTAAATGATTTTAAAAAATAGATATTTCTCTCAAATAGTTTTGATTTCATCTATGTCAACGTCCTTTGATGGATTTTACACTTGTTTGGAGTTGATTTATTATGATAAAAATCTTCCATATTGTATTGAAGTTTTGGCGTTATGTTTTACTATGGATGTGTTATTTTTATACCATTCATGGCTTTTGGATAAAGTATTTACATTTCATATGCTAGTTATAATACAAATGTTTTTGTTATGTTTAAGCCTTTTTATATGAGGAAAGCATTGGACTTAGTAAGTGATAGGTGGAGCCTGCTATAGATCATTGATAAATTGGTAGGTCTAATGAGAAAAACTAGTGTCTTTTTCACAAGGACTTGACAGAATCTTATTTTTATTCTTGTCATGAGGCCTTGACTATGTGGTTATGGAGTCTTACATTATGTATTCCATCATTATGAAATTGGCTATTGATATTGCATGTGATTATTTGACTAGTAGAATATCCATGTTAATAAGTAAATGGATTTTTTTGGTTTATATTTTACATATTATGGTGAACTATAAGTTTAAAAGGCATATGTTTTAGTCTTATACATTGCCTTAAATGTCTATACTTATTTATGAAAGTTTCTACTATATTGTTATCTTTACTAAGAATCTGAGCTCACCCCTTTCTATGTTTTATTTTTTCTAGGATGCGAAGAAGTATATTATGACTAACCTACAGGGATAGTCCAAGGTATATGAATGTGGTCAATGGAGACAATTTTTTTTTGTTTTTAATTTTATAATGTATCGTAAAACTTGTGAATGTATCTAGTACTTTCAGGGCTACTAAACTGATCGGTATTTCGGGATTTGATCCCTTGTGATCATGCCAATGTTATGTTATAATTCACCAACTCTAGGTAACTAGGTTTGGGGTGTTACAACACCCCAAGAAATCACCAACCACTTGGAGTGACTCGAACCATGGCCCCGGACTTCACATGGGTCACTACTCCATGTAAGTCCATTGTACATCACATGTTCACCTTTATTGTCATTACCAACACACACAATGAAAAATAAAAAACAAGGACTCAAATCCCAGACTAACCCTAGAAACTCGAGGATCAGAATAAGAAAGAGTTAAAGATGTTCTTCTCGAACCTACCTCCTAAGTCCTAAAAATTCAATCTCAAATATACCTGAAACCCTAAATAAAAAAGGTCTTCTTTGATACCATTTTTTCAAGAACCAATCCAAGATTCCATCTGACCTGACACCTGACCCGGCCTACGACAAGGCCTAAGAGGTGTTCCCAATCCTCTCAGGTCGAAGACTTGCACTGGGAATTGAAGATATCATCGTGGGAACAATTTAGCCCAATAAACATCCCAGATCAAATCACCAAAACAGAGCATGCAACATAAAACAATAGAATCTGGGTATTAATAAAAAAACAAATAAAGTCTGATAAAATAGTTACTAAACAAAAAAGGAAAAAAACTAAAAACATGACGAATAAAACTTGATCTCTATGTGACCTATTTGTCACCACCAACCACAAACCATCCCCCTATATAGAAAATCTAAGTTAGAAACCTAAACCTTCAAAATAGATTAGGTCTACCAATGTCGGGTGGCACAAGTAGGGTGTGAGCATAAACATCCCAATAGATAATCACCATATATTCAATACACATCCTTTCTCAAAATAGTCCATAAAAACTAGTTTGAAATAAATTTATAATAAGTAGGGTTTTATTATTTTAAAATCCAAACAAAACTTTACTGAAAAATCCACCCTTAAAAACAACACACACAAAAATTTCCTTTTTTGAAATAGTTTTCCATTTTAAAACCCATATCACAAAACTAAATCCAAATGGGAACCCATACCAGATAATAAAGAATGGATATGCTGAAAATAGGGAGAGTAGAACAATAGGAAAATAACCAAAATGACGTAAAAGTAAAATAGGCACATACAAATATATATAATCATGGGAATTTCCTAGTCATATATAGATTAAATACCTAGATGTACTTATTTTGGACTCACCTACCGGTGTATGGTGCATCTCTATAGTCAATTACCAACTAGATGCTCTAAACTAGCCAATCGAGTGGCACACCCCTTGTAGACTCTCAACAAATACAGGGGTACCAACCCATCTAATCGGGGTTGATAAGAAACTATCACTCGACCATCTAGATGATGCTAATGAATCCCCTGAAAATAGTGCATAGTGTGTGGGGAGATCCTCACACACAATTCTAAAAATAAAACCCATAACCACTATGCTTTCCTAGCCCAACCACTGACACAACCTATGCGATTTCCCTCTCTACAAAGGTACCACAACAGAGGTTCCCAACACAAAAAAAATCATAAAAGGTTCCAATTGGGCCTCCACGTTAAATGAGTTTCAAACCAATTTCCAAATAATTGCAAATTCTATCCAAGCATTATCATTTTAGAATCCATTCTATTTCCAAAACAATTCCAGTTTTTAATGGAAAACACCATTTGATGTCGAAAGGTTCTAAATGGGACTTTATTTCATTTAGTTACCAAACCATTATTCAAGAAAAAAAATGGTCCTAGATTTAGAAAATACATTTGACACCACATTTTAGTCACTTTGAAACCATGTAACCATTTTAGATAACACTAGGGGTTCCAGAAAAGAAACCATTCAAAGGAAGATGAATATGGAAGAGAAATAAGAAGGGGAAGGGTATTTTGGAAACCAACATTAAAAAAGCCATTATTATTTGTGTTCCTATCCATATGTTCACCCTGTGCACATATTTATATGCCCATATCCAATGGAATAACCATGGTAGACCATAAAAACAACCAAGGATCTAATTAAAGAACCACAAGAAGTATAACAACCCACTACAAAACCTAGAATTACACATCAAGCCACACAAAAATCCAATCCATAATGAAAAATAGATTACGAAAACATTACCGAGGAAAAAAACACTTCAAAACACTCAATTCTATTTCAATCACCAATTGGCATTTCAAAAAACATATTGAAGAATATACATATAGGTATAATTATAAAAATCATTTTTATATTTATTTTAAAAAAATTCCTAACATGTAAACACCACAATTCATCAAGAAAACACAGCATAATAATTATTATAACATTCCAAAATTATTTAATGAAATATCAAGCATCAAAATAATGTGATAGAAAGGAAATGGATGGAAACACTTACCTCAAAAATGTTCAAATGTGATGAAACTTTGGAGGAAGGAAAAACAAACCCCAAGAGACAATATGCACACCATAAAACCAAATAAACACAATCCAAAATATCAACCTTATCCTCTAGTGTTTTTCTAAGAGATAAAACACTGAATAAAGATCAAGAAAACAAGATATAGAGAAGAGGAGAGGGGGGAAATCAACCACAAATCTAAAGGAAACTAACCTAAAAATCTTGAGGGAGATTCAATGGAGGGAGAAGAGCCAAGGGGGAGGGGAGTCAAATTGGGGTAAAAAATTGAGAGGGATAGAATAGGAAAATCAACCTTTCAATGATCTAGAAAACTCACATAATTTGGCAACACGGTTTAACAAAATTTTCACCACCCATGTGAACCCTACCGGAGATAAGAGACACCCGCATAGTTTGGCCTCATGGTTTGGGAAACCTTGTGTCAATCATGTGTCATGGTTCTACTGAAAATTTAAGAACCCCTCATGTAGTACCCTTGGTTTCTGGTATACAACCATTTCTTTATGCCTTCTAAGTATATAAAGTATACGGGTGTAGTTTGGGATAGTTTTAAGAACTTTTTGATAGTTTTTGGGGATTTTATATAGGTTCATGGGTGGTGAATAGGTTGTGGAAACCGTGCAACACTTGCAGGAAACCAAGCATAGTGAGACAGGGGAAAAAGAGAAGACGCACAGGCGATGCATAATTTTTCTAAATAGTACATCTACCTAGTAGAAACTATGTGCTTTAGAAAATGGATTTGTTCATTTTAAGGTAGTGGATTCTGCATAGTTGGCACATGGTTTGGAGACCATGTGAGATGACCATATAGGGGTCATCCTTAAGGTAGTTTCTAATGCACAGTTAGTGAAACTTTTTCTTAACCATGAGAATAAACTAATGACGACAAGAAATAACTTCCTTTAAAAATGGATCTATATTGGTTTAGGATTTTGAACCCTTTCTTTTCCCCTATGTATCTCTAACTCAATATTTTTCTCTATCAAAGGACAAGGAAAGTTCTGACATTAATTCTAAGGCAATCTTAAGACCTTAATTGGTGATTAGAAGCTGATTCATCATGGTATGTGACTGATCTTGATCATTATTGATGTTTTCTTAGATCTAATTTTTCCACTCTCAGTTACTTAGATTGATGCTCGATGTGGGTATATCTAAGGTTATGGATGCCAAATATGAATATATTTGGCTTGGTTTATGTTAGGGGAAGATATCTAAGGTGGGTTCATGGAGATTTAACCCTATTTTGTGATTTTTTTCATGATTTTTATCATTTTTTTTCAAAATTATCTAGGTAGGTGGATTCACTCTCTACTCATCTTACTAGAACTGATTAGATTAGTATGAAATTGATTTAATTTATTGAAATTGATTATCAAATTGTGGTGAAAATCACAATATAAATCATATTTAGTGACTATTTATGGTTTTTTGTGAAATTGTGGAATTTTGATAATGTTTGTTCAAAGTGCTTTGGTTTCGTTATTTTAAAATGTTGATTTTAAAATAAGGATTTTCTAGATTTTTAAAATTGCTTGTTGGGAAAAGTTTTTCAATAAAAATATTGTTTTATTTAAATGTGTTTATCATGTTTGTGTTGTTAAGGGTTTTGGGCATACTTGGCATGTGTGTTCATGTTTCATTTATGAGTCTTGGTTTAAATATGACCTTGTGATCAGTGCCAAAGCGGTAATGGCACATGATATATAATTACTTTATGATTACTTGGTAGATTGATGAGAAACTGCTCATGAATATGGAACTATCCTAACGATTCACGCATGGTTGGTGGTGTGGATATGAGGAATGTAATGACTATGTCAAATGGAAATTGTGAAATGGTTTTAAGACATTGTTTGTTTTATTTCTTTGAAAAATGGATTTTGTTGGAAATTTGGGTGATGTGGTACTTGTTTATATTTAGTTATAAACTATTTTTTAATTTTTTATATAAATCATTTTATATAAATGTTTATAACTTATCTATCCTAGTGGTATGAGTACGGAAGCCATTTGGGAAAACCTACTGAGTTTTAGTACTCACCCTTACTTTGGTACCCTGGTTATTTTTCATATTTCATCTATCAGGACATGGAAAAAGGTAAAGTATCACATGTATTTAGCACTACTTCATGATACTTGGGTTGTTTGATGAAGTTGGATTATGGATCTTATGGATCTTGGAGTCATATAACTATCTTTGTGTTTTGATATTTTTGTCTTCTGATGATTACTTGATGTTAGTTTGTCTTCCACTGTGGTACTATTTGGTTGGTTTTTTATAAATTAAATGTTTTTGTTGTCTTTATTTTTTATCATGCATCATTTAGTGACTTTATTTTGGTATGGTTTTATGGTTGTATGTTTATATTCAAAGGTAAAATCATCCCTCAGATTTTAAACGACACCCCCAATAATTATTTTCAGCCTTCAGCATCTTGGGGATGTAGCTTAGGGCCTTCTCTCTCAAGAAAATGAGAAGGGGTTGGATGTTACAAATAGTATTTGTTTTTTTGGTCTAAAAGTTAATTGTGACAAATGGTATTATCTTGGTCTTTCAGAATATCTTTCTAGAGAAGTGGTCTTTAGCTTTGTATGGTTTTTTGGTCTTGGTGTTGAAAAATATTCTCGTCTATTCCTTGATTTAGGTTCATAGAAAGGAGTAGGATTGTTGGGACCTGAAATGTAGTGAATAAAAATATGTAGATAACCTTTTTATGATGAACTTCATGTTACCAGGGATTTGGGTACATAAGTGTTTTGGAGACACTTATAGGATTTTCAATCTTATTGTCATGGGTTTGGCCAATGAGACGAGCATGACATGCATTATAGGAATTACTTCCCACTAGGAGTGCATACATCATTTTCAGTAACGATTTATGATTTTTTTGTAAATGTTTTGATTTTTTAAAACTCATGAAAGTGTTTTTAAAGGAAATATTTTGAAAACAAACATGGTTTTGGTATTTTAAAAAATGGTTTTATTTTCAAAATCAAGTAAAGTTTTTTCAATAATGGTTGAATGTTGAAAAGGGTGATTTTGGAAATCATATGTGTGATAGTTGATGTGATAGAATTTGAAATGCTAAGTCTTCAGTTTCTAGAGAGTGAAACTTATGATGTCTGTTGCTTTTTTAGAAAATGGAACCTAGTCGGTGTCATAGAAACCAATCGAAAGAAGATGTTGAGAATACAGTTTCACCTTAGCCATAGGTGAACCAAAAACTGGTTCAGAGTACTATCCAAGCATTTTAGGATGTGAAAATAGGAATCCAGAGGGATGATACAAGATAAGTGGATCATTCCATCATGTTTTATAAGAAGAATCCACCCATATTGTTTGGGTGATTCTGAATGAGAAAAGGATGAGGTATAGCTAAACAGGATGAGTCATGTCTTCTATTTCATCAGCACACTAGTGGAACTGAAAGTGAAGGTGGCGATATATATGTTAAAGGATATTACATTCCAGTGGTGGGATCTAGAGGTGTAGGCTAACGTGGGTCTAGGACTTAGTTGGGAGGATTTTGAAGAATTTTTCAAAAAATAATTTTATCCTCACACATTCAAGATTCAGAGAATGATGAAATTCTTCATCCTTAAGTAGGAAAATAATTCTATCACTAAGTGTGTGGTTAAATTGATGAATTTAGTCATCTTTTCACAGAAATTTTCTACTAGTATGTCCTTGAAGGAATGTATCTTTGAATTAGGGCTAAGACAGGAGATCCAGTCAAAGATTTCTATAATATGTATTACTGACTATAAAAAGATGGTCAATAGTTTAATAGTGGTTGAAAGGTACATCTCAAGAGCTGTAAAAGGAGGAAGTATTTTGATACCCATGAAAACTAGGGGGAACTCCTATACTAGGGTAAAGAGGAATATGTACACCTAATCCCAAGGTGGAAACATGAATCAGAATCAAACAGCTAGATTGGTGAATCTTCCTCTGAGACCCCTAACAAAATAAGGATGTTTCCAATGTGGTTCCCTCAAACACATGAAGTGAGAGTGTACAAAACCATCAATATCATTCCATAATTTCAATAAGATAGGGCATCTTCAACACTATTGTTGTAGTGATCCAAGGTCGGGTACTTGAGACAATTCTCAGGTATCGTAGGCATCATATGATTTGACAGGACAAGGATAACAGAATCAATCACATTAGTAGGACAGAGCTAGCCATGGTGATTCTAGAAATACCATGATTCCTCAGCAAGGGTAACCTTAGTAGGGCAGTAAAGAACAAAGTGAAGTGATGAAGCAATTATATGGAGATGAGCAGGTGATTGTGGATTACCAGGTTGTACTATCTTTTGTGAGAGGTATGTTTCTTTTGAATTATAACCTTATGAAAGTTTTATTTGGTATGGTTTCATCTCATTCCTTTATTTCTTCTCATTCTATTGATTTTCGGAGTTTAAAACTTGAGATGATGCCTTTTGTGATAAAACATAAAACTTATCTTGGTCAAAGATAACGTTGAGCATTTGTGTGTAGAGCATGTTCTATAATCATTGATGGGGATGATCTGAAATGGTATTTTTCTATAATTGATATGGATATCATTGATGTTATCCTGGGTATGGATTGATTGACAACGTTCAAGGTTCACATCAACTGTTATAGCAGAACAGTTAGTTTCAAGACTGATGATAGAGTCAATAATATTTTTAGAGGAGAAAGGGTTGTAAAGACAGGTGAAATGAGATTGTGGGCTTAGTAGTGGGAACAATCTATTACCATTTGGTTGCATTGTATTTGGCATCAATAGAAGATATTGATAAGAACAATTTTCCTAAAGCGGTGGATCAGTTTTCTGATGTGTTTCCTGAAAACTTTTTTGGGTTTCCACCGGTAAGGGAAGTGGAGTTTTTGATTGATCTCTTCTAAGGAACCAGTCATATATCACCTATGTATTATCCAATGGCACCAAAATAATTAAAGTAGATGAATGTATATTTGGAAGAGCTCGAAAGAAATGGGTTTATTTGGATTAGCACATCTCTATGGGCAACACTAGTCTTGTTTGTGAAGAAAGCATATAGAACTCTAAGGCTATGTGTTGATTATCATAATATTAAACAAGTTACAATAAGGAATAGGTATCCACTTGCATGAATTTATCAACTGTTCAATCAATTGAGGGAAGCTTAGTGGTTCTCTAATATTGACTTTTGATCAAGATATCATCAATTGTGAGTTCAGAAGGAGGATATTCTGAAGACAACTTTCAAAGGTAGATATGGCCATTATGAATATGTTGTAATGGATTTTAGTCTTATGAATTCACCAGTGGTCTTTATGGAATTGATGAATTGTATATTTTAGTGATATTTGGATTTTTTGGTGTTTATGGACAATATATTTGTGTATTCAAGGACAAGGTATGATCATGAGAAACACTTGGTGAAAGTGTTTTAAATATTGAGAGACCATCTTTTGTATGAAAAATTATCAATGTGTGATTTTTGGATACAAGAGGTATGCTTTCTTGCCTATTTAATTTCGGAAAGAGGTGTTTCAGTCGACCTAAAAAGATAGAAGTTGTTATCTCTTAGAAAACGTCAAAGAATGTATTTGAGTTATGGAGTTTTCTTATTCTAGATGGTTATTAACGATTCTTTGTTCATGAATTCTCATGTATAGATTCACCTATGAAATCTCTGAAAAAGAATAATTCTCCATTCCATTGGGATGGAGAATTCCAAAAATCTTTTCAAGAGCTAAATTTTTTCCTTAAATCAGCACGAATCTTGATTTTTTCATAATCAGGACAAGGGTATGTGGTGTATTTTGATGCTTTATGATCTATGTTGGTGTGTGTTTTCATGAAAGGGGATCATGTAGTTTCTTATGGATCAAGATAGTTATGATTACACGAGAAGTCTTACCCAAAACATGATTTGGTGCTAGCTATAGCAGTCCATTCCTTGATGACTTTGCATCATTATCTCTTTAGTGAGAAATTTATTGTGTTTGTGGATCATAAGATATTGAAACATATTTTCTCACAATTAGATTTGAATATTAGGAAAATAATATGGATAAAATATCTCAAAATGTTTGACTTCAACTTGATGTATACATTGTGAAAAGGAAATTCGGTGGCTGATGCATTGAGCAGAAAGTCGTGTTCGCAGTTGGAAAAAGAAGCTTCAAATGAGTGGCAGCTGATGTCAATTATAGCTGACATGCACATGGAATGTGAAGACTGAGGTGAGGTTACAATTTTCTTTCCAGTTTTTTCCCTAATTTGGTAAAAATGGTAATGGAGGCACATAAATATGATGTATAATGTGTTTGAATGAGTTCAAAACTCAATGGTGGGGAGACCATTGAGGGATGAAGGCTGGATGAGAGTTCAGTGTTGTGGTTCAAAAATTGTATGGTTTCACCTATGAATTTTTAGGAAGATCTTATTGATTCGTACCACCATTTGATATGGGTTTTCCACCCTGGAAGACAGAAGATGTATTTGGCGTTGAAAGTGAAGATTTGGTGGGACTACATGAAAATAAAGGTGGTTAAGTTTGTTTCAAAATGCTTAACTTGTCAGAATTTTAAGTTCAAGCATCAATGGCCAGTAGGTATGTTGCTATCTTTACCAATTATTTTTTGGAAATGGGTGTAGATAGCTATGGATTTTGTTATAGGTCTCCCAAGAACGGTTCAGAAATACAATTATATGTGTGCGATTGTGGATCGACTCAAAAAGTTGTCCCATTTTATTTTTATTAGTGAAGTTCATATGGTGGGGGATCTATCCAAAAATATATATCCAAGAAGTGGTAAAGAGGCTTAGTGTACCAGTCATATCAGATAGATATCCATGTTTTACTTCTCGTTTCTGGAAATCCTTACAGAATTCCCTTGGGACTCAGTTTATTATGAGGGAAGCATATCATCCTTAGAAAGATGGGAAATCTTAAATAACGATAAAAACATTAAAGAACATGTTGTAGGTTTGTTGATGGATTTTGGTGGCTCACGGGAAGATCAAAATCCATTAGTGGAGTTCTCATATAAAAACATCCATCAGGCCTCGATACATATGATTCCTTTTGAAGCATTGGTTGGGCATCATTATCATTCTCCACTTTGTTGGGTTGAAATAGGAAAGAAATCACTAGTTAAGATGATAATTGTCCAAGAAACAATATATAAGATTTAGTTGATTATAAATAGGATGAAGATGACTCAGAGTCATCAAAAATTCTATTCGGATCATCATTGATGACCGTTGTCATTCACGGTGAGTAATCATGTGTTCTTGAAGATTTCTCAAAATCTTGGGAAGTGTCATTTTGGGAAGTAGGAAAAGTTATCTCCATGATATATAAGACCTTTTGAGATATTATAAAATGTTGGAGAGTTGGCATATTGACTGGCATTTCCACCATGTTTTAGTGTGGTTCATAAAATGTTCCACATATCTCATTTGAAAAACAATCATCCTAACCCTAACCATGTGATCATATGGAATCACATTGACCTAGATCCGAATGCTTCATTGGTATATATCCTAGTGTGGATTGTGGATAGGAAAGAGATATTTTTCCATGGGAAAAGCATCTATCTAGTGTGGGATTTGTGGCAACATGGTCAAATTCAGGAAGAGACCTAGAAACATGAGAAGGAAATGAAAGGGCAATGACTGAAACTTTTTCATGGCACTGTTTGTTTTCTACTTTCTGGGGATGAAATGACCAATGGTTGGGAGAATGTATCACCCATATTTTTTGATATGTAACCCTTTATTTATGCCTTTTAATTATATAAAGTATAATGGTGATGTTTGGGAGAGTTTGGAGAACTTTTTGAGAGTTTTTGGGTCTTTTCTACTGGTGCACATATGGTGTATGGGTTGTGGAAATCATGTAAAATTTGTAGGAAATCATGCATAGTGAGACAAGGGAAAAAGAGAAGGTACACAGTTTGTCCAAACCATGTGTTTGGTTAGAATAAACCATGCACTTTGAAAATTTGATTTTATCATTTTGAGGTTGTGGCTTTGGCATAGTTGACACATGGTTTGGAGACCATCCATGATGACCGTGCAGGGGTCATCCTTACGGCAGTGGCTAAGGAATGGTTAGTGCACAATTTTCCTAACCATGTGACTCAACCATACTTAGTAATAAACCACTTTCTTAAAAAGTGTATCTTGGTCGGTTTAATATTTTGAACCCTCATTTCCTCCATATTTGTCCCTAACTTGGGATTTTCTCTCTCAAAGGTCAAGGATAGTTCATCCATCAATATGGAGGTAATATGAAGGCTTTCTTTGGTGATTAGAAGTTGATTCCTCATGGTATGTTATCGTTCTTGATCGTTCCTGATGTTTTCTTATATCTACTTCTCCCTCTCTCAGTTTCTTATATCTACAACTTTTGTGGGTAGATTTAAGGTTGTAGATTCCAAATATGATTAGATTTGTCTTGTTTTATGTTTGGGGAAGATATCTAAGGTGGTTTCATGGAGATTCAACCCTATTTTGTTATGTTTTCATTCAGTTTATCATTTTCTATAAAACTCTTAAGGTAGGTGGATTCACTCTCAACTCCTCCTTCTAGAAGGAATTATTTTATTATCAAGTTGATTTAATTGATTGATATTGATTGTGAAATTGTGGTGAAAAGCGTGATGTAAATCGTCTTTAGTGACGATTTATGGTTTTCAGTGAAATTGGGTAATTGGGATAATGTGTTGTGAAGAGTTCATTGGTTTGTTGATTTTAACATTTTGATTTTAAAATATGGATTTTCTATATTTTTTAAATAGATTGTTGTGAAAAGGTTTTTAATAAAGAGGTTTTTTTATTAAATTTTTTTTGGCATGTTTGTGTTGGCATAGGTTTTGGGCATACTTGGTGTGCATGTTCATATTGTATTTATGAGGCTTGGTTGAAATATGACCCTATGCTCAGTTCCAAAGGTGTAATGGAACATGAGATATAATTACCTTGTGAAGAATTGGTAGATCGATGAGAAACTGCTAATGAGTATGGAACTTTCATAATGATGCATGCATGGTTGGTGGTGTGGATATGAGGAATGGAATGGTTATGCCAAAAGGAAATTTCAAAATGGTTTTAAGATATTTTATTGGTTTCTTTCTTTAAAAAAAGTATTTTACTAGAAATTTGGGTGATATGGTACTTATTTATATTTAGTTATAAACTATTTTGGAATTTTTTTATATAAATCATTTTATATGAATTTTTCTAACCTTTCTATCATGGTGGTCTGAGTAGGGAAGTTATTGGGGAAAACCTACTTAGTTTTAGTACTCACACGACACTTTTGTGATTTTGTAGATGTCATCTATAGGGACAAGAGAAAAGGTAAAGTATCACACATCTTTAGCAGTACCTCGTGATACTAGGGATATTTGGTGAAGTTAGGGCATGGATTTTAGGGTGCTTGGAGTTATACGGTTGTCTTTGAGTTTTGATAGTTTTGTCTTTTGTTGCTTACTTGATGTTAGTTTGTTTTCCATTGTGGTACTATTTGGTTGGTTTTTATATAAATGAAATGTTTGGATAATCTTTATTTTTATCATGCATCATGTAGTGTTTTTATTTTGGTATGGTTTGATGGTTGGTTGTTTATCTTTAAAGGGAAAATCATCCCCCAAATTGTAAATGAAAACATCAGCATTTTTTTCCATACTTTGGCATCTTGGGGATGTATCTTAAGGCCTAGTAACATCTCACCGCCCTCTCAATCCAATGATAAGGGGTGTGAAATTACACCTCACATGCTCGACACATGGTTTCCTCTAACCGCATGCAAGTCATGCATTGTGATCTTGACATAAAAAACAAGCAGTATAGTTACTCCTTAGCCTCGTATAGTTTGTACCAAATCGTGAACAAGACATTCATGTCTAACCATGCATGTATAAAAATAACTGAAAATTACCTCAGCCTCAACCAGCCTCACAGTTTACCTTCAAACCATGAACATGCCAAAAAGCCACAAGAAAACTCTAAAACTCAAAAATTTATGTCGGGAACTCAACCCAAACCTCAACCAAAAGATCCAACATTAAGAAAAGAATAAAATAATGGGAAAATCCTAGTTATGGTATGAAACTTAGTCTGTTGACCTAAAAATGGTTTCTAAAATAGAAACCCAACAGACATATCCCAATGGTGACTATATCGATGGTTCTATATATCATTAATATAAGTTATAGAGACAATTTGAGGCCTTATATGAATAATTTTTAATCATGGATATAGGTTGAATATATAGTAGTTTATTACAATTAGCAAAAAGTCTATAATTTTACATTGTATTTAAATTTGGCATTAAGTTGTTGGTAATTTTTTATTGCATTTCATTGAAATTTGGAAACATGTAAAATTGATTATGTGGATTGATGTATTGGAAATTTATATAATTACTTGGGTCTACCAAAACCCATAATAAGAGAAAAATAATGAGGTTTCTTTATATCTCCTATGGTGAGAGAAGACTTTTGAGCGATTTTGATGATGAGTTACTTCCTCATAGCCTTCATGATGGTGTATTTTCAAGTTATCTAATTCATCCAAGACATATAATTATTGTCTATCATCTTCTTTAATAATTTTTCATATGGAATATCTCCCAATATATTATTTAACATGGAACAAGTTTGGATTCAAATTTATATAATGTTGAGAGGTATGGATCCAAAATATTTTTGATTTATTTCCTTAGATGTTTTTTTATAAAGCTCTAATATATCTAAGGTAAAACAATTTTAAATGATTTTCCCCAATATTATAAGTCCTTACACTTTCACTATATCTCATTATTTTGTCTTAAGATCTATTTTGTTCATTATCTCATAAAGTTTTCTTATCCATGCATGTTGTTT
The DNA here is from genome assembly GCA_963277665.1 of Viscum album. Taxonomy (NCBI): domain Eukaryota; kingdom Viridiplantae; phylum Streptophyta; class Magnoliopsida; order Santalales; family Viscaceae; genus Viscum; species Viscum album. The sequence goes on from OY728157.1 coordinate 1,104,172,835, forward strand.
GGAATCGTTGTACCCAAAACATGAGTTGTGCTTCAAATTTTAGATAAAGTTATTTGTTTTAATGAGATAGAAAGGTAGAAACTCATATATTTTATCTACAATATATTAATATTTGATTTAGTTTCTATGATTATTTCAGGTAAAATTTTATTAATAGATAATATTTTTACTATTATTGTATATTAACTTCTCGATTTGATTATTATTTTGATTGGATAGTATCAGTTTCACGGGAGAAATATAGTATTGTTTAATTGTTTAACATAATTTTTTTATTATAGTGTGTACTTTTTGTTTTTTTTTCATATATAATACTCAAATTAGTTTTAACCTAAAAAGTATAAAATTTTTGAATACTTGAATTTAAAAAATGTAAATTTTAATTCTATAATAAAAAATTTCTATTAAACTGTTAAACATAACTCTATTTCTCCCATGAAATTGAGATTACAGAAACTAATAATTTAGAACTAAAAATCATGTTATGAATTCAACGATACTATTGATTATGATGGGAAATAACTCCAAAATTAATTTACTATTTGTTTGGTTAACTTTATAAGAAAAATTTTAACATATTTCATATAATTTTTCAAGCATGTATTAATTGGTAGTAGCTAGTGTTTTTTGGTTTATGCTGGGGTTAATCTATTTAACCCTAGAATATATAGGACCCACTATTGCATATTACAAGATTACAGATTCAGTATATTTCAATTTTAATTTTTGTGACTAGAAAACAAAAAAATTCTTAATCAAATGAGATACTGGAAGCATAAAAGAAAAAAGAATGGAAAGGAAAAAACACACCAGATATAACGTGCTTCAGATTAACATGATCCTACATGCATGGATATAACACCACCCAGACCAGTCTTAATATTACCAAGAAAAAGGCAAGAAAATAGATACAAACTCGAAGAAATAGGAATAAAACCAAAGAAACTATCTGAGGAGGCTGACCCTATTGACTAGGTGGCAGTTGTCAAATCTATCACATAGGGTAAACACCATCCACTTTTAGACACAATCACATACACACCCAAAAAGGATATAGATCTATACCTGAAAGAAAGAAATCAACCACTATGGAGCCAATAATCTAAACAGAAACTTGTTTACAATGAAAGAAATTCATGATCCAGAGCCTCTCTGATGCATGGTCTCCCTGAATCCAATATAGATTTGATATTCACTGATTCTCCATTTAAATATTAATTCGGTTCCTGGAGGTATCACCAGTTCGATAGAGGTGAGTGAGGGTAGCTAAAACACCTTATTTCCCATTATTGTTTTCCTTCAAGATCCTTTGTACAATGAAGGAAAATCTTACCGGGATCTCTATTGTCAAACCTGAAACAAAACCCATTTGCTAGAAAATGTGAACCACCTAGAATCAAGGAACAACAGGTGAAGAAATCATGGCCTGTCAACTACATATCAGACGATGCAATCAGAACCATTAGATCAAAGTTTCATGGACTATTAAGGAAAAATGGATAGTTTTCCTAACAAAATGTGGTCAAGTGGAAGGTCAGATGGTGTTGTGGGATAGAAATAATGGAGGCATCAAAGATCTAGGTCGATCTAAAAAAACAAAATGAGGATCATCCAGGGCCATCAGATGGCTCATAATCAATGGTCCTCACTCAGTCTTTATACAGGTAAGGAAACATTGGAGTTCCATCACCAAAAAAATAACCAAAAAAGAGGTAATAAAGGCATCCTTATGGGAATAGACCCTATGAAAGCATAAGCATCACCAAGAAAATATGAAGGTATCATATGAAGATAATTAAATGAATTCAATTGAAACACATGCAGGGGCATAAAACAAAAATGTATCAACCTTGAAATTAAATTATTTTAAGAATGATGTCCCCGCAAGCTAATTTATAGAAGTGGGACTAAATTAATTTATTTAAGGCAGTGCATGAACTTGGACAATGTTATGGTCTTAGTCACACTATCGGTCAGATTTTTCCATGTGGGTATCTTGGTGATAATCACTGTCTCGGATTCTATTATATCCCTAACAAAATTAAGTCTAATTTCAATGTGCTTAAATCCACCATATGATACATAGTTCTTAGATATATTCAATGAATATTGGATATTACAGTGGACTATTGCACTATCAAAAGATAAATACAACTCAGAAAGAAAACCTTTCAATCATATAGACTCTTTTATGTATTTTATCAAGGCTATATAATCTTCCTAGGTAGTGGATAGGATAATCACTGATTTCATGTTGCATTTTAAGGAGCTTGATCTTTCATATGCAAGAAACACATAACTAGTGAGTGATTTTCAAGTTTATATATTTGCAGCATAATCATAGTCAACAAAACCAACAATTTCATCACTAATTCTATTATTTAATCCATATTGAATGAAAAATTTATTAGACATAGAGATATACCTAAGGATCCACTTCAAGGAATACAAATGAGGCTTACTAGGTTTCCCCATAAACCTGCACAAAGTACAAATAGAAAATTCTATATCTACTGTAGAACAAACCATATCATACATAAGACTTCCTACTACATTAGCATATGGAATATTTTTCATGAAGGAAACCTCATCAACATTTTTAAGGGATTGTTCCAAATATAATTTGAAATATTATCCTAAAGGAATACTAACAGGTTTAATGTTCTCAAATAGATACATTTTAGTACCTTCTTAACATAAGAAAACTGAGATAAGTATAAGGTTCGTGCCTTCCTATATATAATTATTTCCATACACAAAAAAATAACTAATGTTTAGTGGTGGTTACTTAGTGGTCTAATGATGGTTTTAATAGTCTCCAAACAATTTAGTGGTGGTTCATAAAACCACCACATATTTCACAGATGCTCTTCAATTAGCGGCAGTTTATTTTATTTCATGGTGGTTTTTAAGTTTCATTTTTGGAGAATTTAGCTGTGGTTTTTTAATTTAAAAAATACCCATTTGGAATATAAATACAATAAAATTAACCACCTTAAATTATTTCACAGCAGTTATTCTTAGCTGTGATTAATCTGAACCACCGCTAAATATATTCAGTTATATATGTGTAGGGGTGGTTAAAACAGGCCACCACTAAATCATTTTTGATTTAAAAAAAATATTTAATAAATATCTATTAATATACAAAAAACTAAAATTCTATAAACTTAAACATAAATATATGATAAACCCATCATTCACACATCACACATCCACAATCATACACACAACCATAATCATCATAACCTAAGTCTCAATCACCCTATACATCAACCAATACCTTGGTCATCAATATATACATATAAAAATATGTCTAACAACAACCCATTCCAAATATAAATCCATGTCATGACCTCAAATACATATGTATACCTCCACATAATCTCATTAAATGAAACCAACCATGTCATCTCATAAACTTTAACAAAAAATGAAACAAAAATTAAAGCTAAACATAATAAATAAGAATTACAGTAGAATAATTGATAAAATTTTAACATACAGTGAAAACTAAGAACCGTCATGAATTAATTCTTAAAAATGATGTGGATCAGAATGGTCAACCTCCTACCTACTGCCAGTATGTTCCACCTACAATGAAAACCAAAACATTTTGGAAAATAAATGCGAAAGAGAAAAGACACAGAATGTATTCAGAATGCTGCACGTAAAATTTGTTTTTTTCTAATAAAACATAAGTCATTTTAAAATAAAACAAATAATATATAAGGAAAAACTTTGAAAATACAAACATACCTATTTAATATAATATTCAACACTTGAAACTACAAACTGATAGGTAAATATTATAACTTATTTTTAAAGTGACGTGTGGTGTGCTTGAAATCTATTTAATAAACAAAATTTAAAGATTTTGATATCAAAACATGTCCTATATTTTAAAAACAACTTATTGGTGGGTTTTCCATGATTTTACATTAGTATGAGGTTTTTTTCTATGGTTTTTACCATTCCATGCATGTTTTAGTGTTTTAAAACACTAAAAATGCATTTACAGACATAACGGGAAAACCGTTATTCATATTGACGTGTTGTCAATTCATAAATTTCACAATTAAATTTGGGGTATTTTTCCCATAATTTTACACCCATTTGAGGTCATTTTTCCATTTTTACCATTCCATGCATGTTTTAGTGTTTTAAAACACTAAAAACACATTTAAGGCCATAATAAGAAAAATTTCATTTGGAATTATGTATAATTCCTTACTATATTTAAAAATTAAATCTATGTCCATTTTCCACTAATTTCTAGACAATATGGCATCATTTTACTAGTTTGGACCATTCCATGCACGTTTTAGTGTTTTAAAACACTAAAAATGTATTTATGACCATAACGGGAAAACCGTCATTTGAAATGATGTGTTGATAGTTCATATATTTCAAAATAAAATATACGGTGATTTTCCCTTGATTTTAGAAGAATCCGATGAAATTTTATTTCTTTTAATCATTCAATGCATGTTTTAGTGATTTAAAACACCAAAAATGCATTTACGACCATAAAGTGAAAACCGTTATTCAGAATGACATGTCGTCAGTTCCTATAATTAAAAATTAAATCTACAGTCTTTGTTCTCTGATTTCATGGAAATCTAACATCATTTTCCTAGTTCTGACCCCATGACACTTGTTTTTAAAAACTTTTGTGCCCTTCATAAGTATTTACCAAGTAATTATGATCACACCACACGTCGTATTGACATGTTTTTTTGTATAAATATCAGAAACAATTAATCATTGGGTTTCCCTTTATTTTAGTAGATTTCTACTTCGTTTTTTTTTGTTTTGACTATTTCATGCTCATTTTAGTGTTTTAAAACACTAAAATCATGTTTACAACCATTACTGGTAAAGTGTCATTCAGAATGATGTGTTGTTAGTTCCTTTATTTCAAAATTAAATGTACAATAGTTATACCTTTATTTCAAGACAATCTGATTTCGTTTTATTTGTTTCCACCATTTCACACACGTTTTAGCGTTTTAAAACACTAAAAACATGTTTACGACCATAATAGGAAAACAATCATTCAGAATGTCATGTAATTGGTTCCTATCGTTCAAAGTTAAATATATAGTGTCTTTCCCTTTATTTTAGGACAATATGTCATAATTTTCTTAGTTTTGACCATTTCATGCTTTTTAGTGTTTTAAAACACTAAAAACGTGTTTATGACCATAACAAAAAAACCGTATTTCATAATTATTTGTATTTAGTTCCTATATTTCACAATTAAATATAAAATGATTTTCCCCTAATTTTATGAGAACAATATGTCATTTTATTGGTTTTTACCGTTTCATGCATGTTTTAGTGTTTTAAAACACTAAAAACGTGTTTACGGACATAACGGGAAAACTTTCCTTCAGAATGATTTTCCATTGGTTCCTACATTTAAAAATTAAATATAAGGTCATTTTACTTTTATTTTAGGACAATACTGCATCGTACTTCTGGTTTTGATCATGCCATGCACTTTTTAATGTTTTAAAATACAAAAAATGCATTTATGACCATAACGGGAAAACCATCATTTAGAATGATGTTTCGTTAATTATTGTATTTCAAAATTAAATCTACAGTTTTTTTACCCTTATCTTAGGACAATATGACTTTATTTTTCAAGTTTTAACCTTTCCACATACATTTTAGTGTTTTAAAACACTAAAAACACAGTTATGACCATACCGAGAATCGTTATTTAGAATAACATGTTGTCAATTCATAATATTAAAAATTAAATCTATGATCTTTTACCCCTGATATTACGATAACCCAACATAATTTTTTTGGTTGTGACTATTCCATGCATGTTTTATTGTTTTAAAACACTAAAAAATTGTTTAAGACCCTAACAGGAAAACCATCATTCAGAATGATGTGCCACTAGTTCATACATTTCACTAAAGTCATCATGAAGAAACTCTAAAATCATGGAATTTTTTTGTCATTAATTATATAGATACACTTGATATTATACAACTTAATTATAAAGGAAAACTTAGAATACTTTGAATGACCTTCATAAAGTTCTTACTATTCAACTTCAACTAATTCATAAAAATCATTTTTTTGGTCACTAAAGTTCTGAGAAAGATTAACCTTATCAGGACCAACTAAAGGTTTTGTTGATCTATTGAAATCTTGTAAATTGTATTCTACAAAACCAAATGTGTCATTTAACAAATTTTGAACTAAATTCTCCTCTACCGGGTCACTTTGTATTTCATTTATAGTATTGTCATTGTTTTGACATTCCATAACACTTGATTCACCCTACCAAATCCAACATACTTATTGAGGAGGAAACTGTTTCAATATCAAATTCACATATATTTCATTTATATTCTACCATATATTGATTTTTCAATCAGGACACATTTTATTCTACCGTCCCCTGATCGATTTGTAATTGCACAATCTAAAAATTCTTCCAAAACCTTGGAATATTGAGGTTTGTTTTGAGGTAAATTAATAAAAAAATTTCCCTAGGTATTGGATTGTAATCTTTATGTTTATTCATATATAAATATATAAATTTGAAATAAAACAAGTAAAATTAAAATTAGATATCACCCAACTTCACCATTGACACTTTCATTATAACTATAAAGGAAAATCGGATGAATCAAGTATTGATTTTTTTTCTTACTAAACTTATAATATAAAAACATGAATAAAATAAATTATTATTTATCACAAACATCGATGAATGTGATGAATCCAATAAAAGATAATGGTGTATTATACCATAGTGTTTTAAATAAGGAGGTTCATTCCATTAAAAATTAGCTACATTGATCGATGTCTGAACCATTTCCCATGATCTAACTAAGACCAAAAGAACCCCTTAACATTTATGAATGAAAATTATACTTTATTTGGAAATAAAGATATTCCATTAATACCCAAAATATTCAAATCTATATGTCTATATTCTATTGAACTAGTTTAGTGTGTATTCATATTGTTCCATGAATTATATAAATCAACTATGTTCACATAACATAAAATCAAATGCTCTTTTAATTTGAGATAAACCTAAAAAACATGATGTTAACATAAATTTGAATAATTTCTATTATTATATTCAAATCAAATGATATAAAATTAGTCATTTTACTCCACATAAAAAAACTACACACTATAATTAGTTTTATTATAAATCATGTTAGTTAAAATAAAATCAATGAAACTATATTGGTTGTTTCAGTTACCATAATCAATAATCGATTATCAGGCATGTAAAAATTAACCCTAACTACTATATCATTATTTTATAGTTTTTATTAAACTAAATGATTTCTCACATATGTGTAGAACATGAAGAATTATGATAAATCTTAAAAGGTTCAAATATCTCATTTTCAAGGCCTTTATCCTTAGAGACCTTTCCAAGGTTGGTGATGAAACCATGTGTGACCCCAAACCCTACTAACAATTGGTTATGAGTTGGAAAATAACATCAATTATGTAGCTACCAAAAAATCAGTGGCTTTAACATATATAGAAGAAAGTGTAATTCATTAATATAAAATACAAACCATGAAATTATGAATGATCTAGATTCCATAACCAACATATATCATGAAAAAATTTATTTTTTAATTTAATACAACATTACCAAAATTAATGATTATTATAACTCCAAAAAACTAACTTCAAAATCCAAATAACACTTTATAAACCAAAATCACACATATAATTACTTTCCAATGAATAAAAAAATTTATATTGTTTTTATCACCCATTATTGTCCATCTAATGGTACTCAATTATAAAATTAGGGTAAGGATGATGCAACCTTTATGGGGTCTGTGTTGCCGCCAAGGAGGGAATTCAAGCCAGGAAGAGGGAGCTTAGAGGGGGTGGTATGTGTCACTACCAAATAGGAGAATTGAGCCAAGGTGAGGGATGTTGGTGGGGGGGGGGAGGTTTCGGGGGTCACAGGTCGTGGGATTGGGGTTTCCACTGGGGATAGGAGGGGAGGAGGGGTGGGGGAGAGGGGGTTCATAGGCTTGGGGTCACCGCTAAGGAGAGGAGAGGAGGATGGATGGGGGAATGGCGGTCGTGGGCTCAGGGTCGCTATTAGGTAGAGCAGAGGAGGAGGTCGGGGGAGGTGGTGTAGGGGTGGGGGGAAGGGGTTGAGGATGCATAGAGGGAGTGAGGTAAGGGGATTAGGGTTTTAAAAACTTTTAGTGGCTGTTAAATTTAAAATTCCACGAATTGAAAGTATAAAAAATATCTTGGTGGTTCTATGAAACCCCCACTATATTATATATATTTTTAACTATATTTATTTTTCGGCAGTTACTGAAACCACCGCTAACCATCACTTATTTTTAGTGACACCCAAGATATTATTATCATGTTCAAAGTTTTTCATTTCAAAGATAGAGTTAAATTGGTTCTTGACAGAATTTATAATCCTCATTTATTTATAGATTAAAAGAATGTCATCAACATATAATAACAAGTAAACAGATTAATGTTCAATAGTTTTATAGTATACACATACATCAAAATTATTTATGAATAAATTATTTTTAATCATAGAAGAATCAAAAAATATATACCATTGCCTAGAATATTTTTTAATCCCATAAAAAGGCTTCTTAAGAAGGAAAAATTTAATGGGTTTAAACAGAATTGAAGAACCTTCAAAATGGGTTATATAAATTATTTCATCAAGGGTACCATGAAAAAAGAAATTTTTACATCCAATTGTTCAATATGAAAATCAAACTTTGCATAGAAATAAAGAATAATTATTATAGATGAATGTATAAAAATTGGGGAGAATATATCACTATAATCAATGCCTTCCCATTAAATAAATACTTTAGCAACCATTTAGTCATTGAATTTGATTTTAGTTTTTCCAACATTTTTTTACTTATTATTGTATATCCATTTAAAACCTATAGTCTTCTAGTTATAAGGTTTGGAAACAACAACCTAGGTGTTTTTCTTAAGGAATGAATTCATATCTTCTTGCATATCACTAAGACATTAGTGGCTTCTTTGAACTTAATGTATTTCTTATAAGTTTGAGGTTCATAATTAAACAAATCATGAGAAACATTAAATTAATAGACAGTAATATCATCCGAATTAAAGCAGTTTAGAGAAATAATAAATCTTTTCTCTCTATATTCAGTGATTTGATAGTTTCTTAAATTATCAAGTTCTTCCATTTTAGGTTTAGAATCCAAATCAGAGTTGGATTTAGCTTGATTCTGAGCAATAGGGGGAGCAGATTCAGTCCCAACATGGGATTGGGATGGGTCTCTTGATTCTAAAGTAACATAAACACCTATAGGTTTTGAGACACAATAGAATTCTCTATTTTCATCAGAAGACTCTATAGATTCTGTTCCCTTATAATCAGAGAGATCATATTCATGAAAAACAACATCACAACTGACTATACACTTTTTATAACCTGGCTTGTCTACCCATAAATGACACCCCTTAACACCCTCTTGATAACCCACAAATATACACTTCACAATCCGAGGGGATATCTTATCTATACCTGTATGAGCATAATCTATGGATCCAAATATCCCAAGGTGTGAAAGACTCGGGAGGTGAACCTTTTCAGAGTTCCTTAGGTGTTTTAAAATAATTAACATAATATGGGAAATGATTAATTACGGTGACTTCAATTAAGGTATCCTCAACCTAGAAGGACCTAAGGAGTTTGTAGTGGGAGAGCATACACCTAACCCTCTCAAGAATAGTCATGTTCATCCTCTCTGCTAATCCATTCTTTTTAGTGTTTCCAAAATAGTTCTGTATCTTTTTATTCCCTAATATTTATTTAATTCAATAAATTTAGTGGATAGATATTCTAAACCATTATCAGTTCTTAAGGATTTGAGTTTCTTTCCAGACTCACTTCCTACCCATCTTTCTATTTCTTAAAAGTTTGAAAATATTAGACTTATGTTTGAGTATATAAATCTAAACTTTCCTAGAGTGTTCATTAATAAAGAACACAAAGTAAAAACCTCTATAGTGGGAGGTGAATCTAGAAGGACCCCAAATATCATAGTGAACACACTCAAGGGGTTCTTTACCCTTATACATTAACCTACAAAAGACAACTCTTTTAGATTTTATATATACATAATATTCATAAAAAGGAAGACTTATAGAAGTGATATTACTCAAAATCCCATGTTTTTAAAGTTCATTAAGGTATTTGGCACTAACATTCCCTAACCTTAAATTACAAAGGTTGGTTGTATCAAGTTCTGAATCACAAGAGGCATTCAACTGACTTCTTTAAACTTTACCGTCTAACACATAAAGACCATTATGATGGTTTACTTTAATTAAAGTGAGGGATCCTCAGGAAGCTCTGTGATTCCCAAGGTATGATATAATTTTTCACCTATTATGGTCAAGGATTCCTATAGATTTTTGGTTTCTTTTTAATTTGAGTACCCACCTAACCTCCTCAAGAGTTTTAACAGACCTATAATGAAGATTTAATGAAAATGAACCTATTACCATAATATGAAAACTCCTATTTTTCCCTAGAAAAAACCTCTGAAGATTTAATTTCCCTAAACTAAGTAAATAACTCTCTCCTAGGACACATGTGAAATGAACATCCTAAATCAAGGATCCATTCATCAGAGATGAAAATGTTAGAAACATTTAACACATCAGCAATGTCAAAGTCCTGCTCAACTAACAAGGAATGATCATTACTATTGTATATATAGTCACTTTTCTTATTAAGGAAATCCCTGTTAATGTGACCAAGTAATTTTCATTAAAAACACTTGATAACTTTATTCTTATACTGACCCCTATCATTCCTTCTAACCCTAGATTCGCTTCTTCCCCTAGACCTACTTTTTATAATGTTCAAACCCTCTAACTTAGTCTTAACACTTTCCTTCCTTTCAAGGTCTTTGGAGAGTAAATAATATTTAACTTCTTCAAGAGTAAGGGTGTATTTTCCATACATCATAGAATATTTAATATAAATAAAGGTATCATCTAATTAAGTTAATAGTATTATGGCCTGATCTTCATCATCTAATTTAATGTCTATTTGGATAGATCTAACAATATTTTATTAAACACATCAATGTGTATCTTGACTGTAGTTCTAGGATACATTTATAAAGTATATAATCTCATTTTTTTGTATAATCTACCAACAAGAGACTTAGTCATGTAAAGGGATTCAAGCCTAGACCATATACCAGCAATAGAAGACTCATTTGAAACCTCTCTAAGAACATTAACTCTTAAAGATAAAAGAATTAAGCTACGAACTTCCCTAAGATTTTATTCAGGGACATCAACAAAAGTGATAGAAGTTTGTCCATTTGGGGAATGGGTGGTGACTTTCTTTTTGGTGTCAACAAGGATATCAATTAAATCGTTGTGATTTATAGGGCAATCATTTTAATTCACCACAGATTAAAATCATTTTCACCCTCAAATGTTTTGATATCAGATCTAGTGGAAACCATTATAAACATTACAGCGGCCTCTGATACCACTTGTTTAACCATATAACATCCAAGACCCACTATCACGTATTACAGGATTAAAAATTTGGTATATTTCAATTAGAATTTTAGTGATAAGAAAACGAAATAGATTTCTTAATCAAATGAGCAGTTGGAAGCACAATAGACAAAATCACAGAATGGACAAAAACACATAGGATATAACATGCTTCATATTAGTGTGATCCTATGTCCACAGTGAGAACTGTAGGTTTTAGGTGTAATGGAAGTGCGTTAGTGGGTCTACCCAACATTAATTTTATATTTAACAACGATCAATCCGAGATCCGTCACGATAATAAAATGCCGGATCTTTGGAATAGAATGAAGAACGAAAAGGAAAGAGGGTAGTCCCGAAACCATGGATATGATCATCATATTTTGGTTATAATTAATTTAATTAATTAACAAGAATTACCTTGTTGTAATTATTTCTTAGTTGATGTTTCCGGCCATGATCTGATGTGATATGTCATTGTGTCGTAGAATCCAAGTGTAGGATTCCTCTAGAAGTGATCCACATGTGCTCCACATGTGTCTGGACATCTCCGAAGGGATCTTTGGGCACTAGCACGGAAGAGCCTTTGCTTGTGATTTCCACCTTCTATCACCTTGATTCGGTGGAGGAGGATCTATCTCTCGTATCTTGAGAGTGTTTTTGGAAGAAAAGAATTATCTTTTGGATTGAGAGATTTCTCTAAATCCATTATGCACAACCGCAAAAAAAAGTATAGTCTAATGAGGAATATATAATTGGGATTTTTAATTACATAGAATAATAAAATAAATTAATTACCTAAAAAAAATTATTCATTTAATTTAATTCTTAGTAATACCTCATGTCTAATAATAATAGTTGACTATTATTATTACCTGACATGTGCCCAACGAATTACACCTAATATTATTTAATTAAATAAATAATATTATTTCTCATAAATTCTTAGAAAAAATACATAGAGTGTATATTTAATATACACGACGTGTACTTTTGTTTTTCCATTTTCTATATTTCCTTCACCACATTTATTAGATGTTTAATAATGTCTATTTATTTCTAAAATAAATATCTCTGCAAAACTCACTAATAAATATATTATTTCACCCACAATATACTCTTTATAAAAACTAGTGTTGAAAAAATGTGATCAGACATTCTTGAATAATTATTAAACCATAGCCGGGAATAATATTTATTCAACTTGTTAAATTAATATTTAACTGAGATACTTAGACACACTTAGTGTGTGACCCTCTCAGCCTCTTTCTTAGTGGCATTAGGCGGAGCCTGCCTAAAGTCCAAGGTTAGAATCTAGAAACATGCCAAAGCACCCATAGAGAAAAAAGTTAAAACTGTAATGATGTGTCACCTCCTACGAATGCTTACCGTGTAATTTAATCCCTTTGTCTCGATGTCTCAAATCAAGCGGGTTGTATGCTGGTGCCATCAACCCATGTGCTTGATTATTCTTTCTTTGACTTCCCAGAATTGAACTCGCCCATTCCTTACCATGGACATGGATTTATTTAGGCTATATCAATTCCATCAAAGGGTATGAGATATCTACTTCTATTATGGAATAGAAGGGAAAAATCCTTTCTCGCATTATCTATTAATGCAATATTACTCATGATGCACCCAACGTATCCTACCTCACTGTAAACAATGTGTCATCACAGTTGTCGTCAATACATCTAAGTGTGCGAGTTGTAATACCCATTAATAATAATATGAAACTCTAAGGACCAATACACACATCTGCATATAGGAACATCCAATGAAATCTCTGTAACTAATGGGGATGTGTGTATTGGTACTTAGACATTAAGCGGCGATGGTTTAGACTACAGGATTAAGCAATCAGCAAGGCTGACATGGATTCCTTGAAATCTCTGTCACTAATGGGGTGAACCGTTGGAGTCCATCACACTTGGAATCAGCATGGCGGTGGCCTGGGGATGTTGTTCCTTTCCCTGAATTTTTCTCCCTATAAAAAATCCAATTCTGACCAAGGACACTGCCTCCATGGCAGAGAACTCAAAAAATTCCCTGAAAATCCTCCCTTTTATACCTCCCCTGCTGGGATGACGTCTTGGTTTTGGTTATCTGATCGATAGAGAGGCCACAACACTTGGGTTGCTGATTCCTTAGAATCTCAATGGAGAATGTGGTAAACCACCATATTCAAACCATCTCGAAGCTTGCGGGGTGGTGGACTGGCCCAGAAATGGCCATCCCTACTTTTCCCCCTTGTACTTCCATTAGAACAAAATCATAGCTTTTGTCGGTACCGATAAAGTATGGATAATGAGAAAAAATCCAATAAGGATGAGGTTATATATATTTAAAAAATAAATAAATATTGGTAGGGGTAAGGATTAAAAGTAATTCAGAATGGTTCAGACATGTCTGAACAGTTTAGTGAACAGTGTTTGCATGTGATGTTGATTTGTTCAATTGGAAGTATGAGCACTTAATGTAACACCCCAAGAGTTTGTAAATTATTATTTTTCGAATTAATTCAATATTTGCGATATTTTTCATTTCATATAACATTGAAAATAGTTTATTGTATATTAAATCCCTATGTTGGTCTTGAGTTATATGTAACACCAAGTTAACTGTGCACTACACGCAATATAAATTTTAGCTTTCTCCATAGGAAACACTAAGGTTATCATGCGTTATACGCAACAATGACTTTCCTTAATAGCTTGTGTAATATTTATAACCAATTTTTTCCAAAAAAATAATATATGATTAAAATATTATTATTTAATATAATAAGCTATAACATAGTAGTTAAATTATCATTTATGAATAATATTTACTAATTTATGAAAACATATGGTTTAAAAAAACTAGTACTCGCTCGTGCTATTGGAAGACGTATTTAATTACTGGGTTTTCTTTTAATAAGTGATTAGTATTTATACAAGTTGAGAAGAAACAAAAATGTTGGATAAATTTTAATTAAAAATTAATGATGTATGATAATGGAATAGAAGTTCATAGAATATGGATACACCATTTAAATTGATGACAAACAAAAGTATAAATTAAAACTATATGAATTTCTAAATTTTGAGGATGGAAATTTGAATTCATTTTAAACTTCAATAATCACAATAACAATAATACATGTGATGTAACAAAATAATAATAAACATTGGAAAATGACAAATGAAATTCTAACTCTTAACATAAAAGATATTGTTTCGAAATAATTGAAACAAAACATAAATTATATAGAGATTGATTTGTTTGATAAAAAAATTGTCAAAAGTGTAACAATAATAGCAGTTGTTTATTGTATCTAGTGTGCCTGTAAAACTGAGATATATGGGTTCCTCCTTATTAATTCAAGCCTTCCATATTTATGCATCTATGATACATTGGATGAACACTTATACATAGTGGTTGAAAGTAATGACGTACCCTGTAGCTATTTAATTTATCTAAATTTAAAAAAATTGGGAAAACATTATACTATACAGTCTATAATAATTAGATAGGATTAGTGTGTGCGTTATATGTGTTAGTACAAGAAACCTATATTTTTTAATAAAATTAATGTTAAAATTTGCAGTATAAATGTATAATATAATTTCAAAAAAGAAGGTTCAATAAGGTTTTTGTGGTACCATGAAAATGCACCACCTAAATGGGGATGTCATTCATTAGCATGGATTATAACTTCCGCATCATCTTGATACATTGAAACTCTTTATTAGACTGCATAGAATAAAAAAACCAAACATATTCAGCATAGTTTTTTACATGAATAGATGAATTAAATCAATAAGTAGAAAAAACCCTTACCACTATAATCATTTCAATTGTAATCTGATGCTTACAAATTGAAAAACGAGAAAAAAACTTTCAGAGTGTTTTAATGAAACAAAGAAAATGCTACTGAAAAAAATCTTTATTTCCCACTCCAATGATGTAATGAAAAATAAAAGACAATGAAGATAAAAAAAGAAGTTAATGCTACAATTACGTGTCACCTCCTATGAATGCTTACCATGTAATGTAATCCCTTTATCTCAATATCTCGAATCAAGTGGGTTTCATGCTTGTGCCATCAACCCATGTGCTCGATTATTCATTCTTTGACTTCCCAAAATTGAACTCATCAATTCCTTACCCTGGCCATGGAATTATTTAGGCTATATCAATTCCATAAAAGGGCCTGAGATATCTACTTATGTTATGGAACAGAAGGGACAAATCCTTTCTCGCATTATCTATTAATACAGTATTACTCATAATGCACCCAATGTATCTTACATCACTGTGAACAGTGTTTCGTCACAGTTTTCATCAAAACATCTATGTGCGTGAGTTGTAAGACCCATTAATAATAATCTTCAGTTCTAAGGACCAATACACATGTCCGTAGATTGGAACATCCAATGACACAATGAAATCTGGATTTCCTACTGGCGGGTATCGTTCTCATAATATCCTCCTGGATATTACCAAGGGCACATACCATGATAAGGTGCCTCAATGTTTTATGATTCCTCACCCCTAATGGCCTATATTATTTTTTCCCTCAAATAACATCATCTGGCCCTAGATCATATATTCAAGAACAGTGTTATGGCACTTCTGGGTTCTCATCATAGTAGGGATCTGCTATGACCCTTTAATGAAAAGATATCCTTAGAACATTATCACATGCATTGTCACACAGAAGAACAATAAAGATGTGATAAGGTATTTATTAATGAATAAAGTACAAATTAGTTGGTTCTCATCCACCAACTCTAACAAACTCCCACTTGGACTAGAGCCAAATGCTAATAACTTTTAACCTTCTAGTTATCCCATGATATTCATGCTTCTACCAAGATAAGACTTTAGCCATGGGTTTCACCACATTCTCTTCCGTGGACACTCTTCTCACAACAACTTCACCCCTTTTATAGAAATCCCTCAAGAGGTGATACTTTTGGAGTATGTGTTTTGTCCGTTGATATGACCTTGGTTCTTTTTCAAGAGCCACAACTACAGTATTATCATAATACAGTGTGATAAGATCTTTACTTCTAGGCACCACATCAAGATCCTGGACATAGTTCCAAATCCATATGGCTTCCTTGGCTCCATCAGAAGCTATTATATATTCATAATCCGCTATAGAATCGGCAACAACTAGTTGCTTTGAACTCTTCCAGCTCGCAGCTCCTCCATTGAGACAGAAAACATATCCAGATATCGATTTCAGATCATTCTAATCTTTCTTAAAGCCAGCATCATCATACCCTCTAATGTCAAGCTCCTCGTCTCCTCCATACACTAGGAACATATCCTTAGTTCTTCTCATATACTTAAGGATAGTCTTAACAGCAGTCCAATGTTGTTCTCCTGGATCTACTTGATATCTCCCTACCATTCTCAGCGCATAGGAAGCATCAAGTCTAGTACATAACATGGCATACATGATGGATCCTAAGCTGAAGCGTATGTGATATTACTCATTCTATTTTCTCAAGTTGTGTCTAAGGACGCATTTTCTTAGAAAGATGCAGGCCATGTGATACTGGAACCAATCCCCTATTAGATTGTTCCATACTAAATCTCTTTAGTATCTGGTTAATGTATGTACCCTGACATAGTTCGAGCAACCTCTTGGATCTATCACAAATGATCTTGATCCCTAGAATGTTGGCTGCTTCACCGGAGTCCTTCATGGAGAAACACTTGTTCAACCAATCCTTAACTGACTGTAAGACTGGTACATCATTTCCAATGAGAAATATTTCATCAACATATACTACTAAAATAATGAACACATTCCAATTAAATTGCTTATAAACACATGGCTCACCACCATTATTAATGAAACCAAATTCCTTTATGGCTTCATCAAATCAAATGTTCCAGGACCTGGATGCTTGCTTTAATCCATAAATGGATTTCTGCAACTTGAAAAACTTTTTGGCTTCACCTGGTGTCACAAACCCTTATGGTTGTGTCATATAGACATCTTCCTGAAGGTTCCCATTAAGGAATGCTATTTTGACATCCATCTTCCAAATCTCGTAGTCATGGTAAGCTGCTATGGAAAGTATGATTCTTATGGATTTAAACATGGAAACTGGCGAGAAGGTTTAATCATAGTCAATTCCTTGACGTTGTATGAATCGTTTGGCTACTAGAATTGCTTTATAGGTTCTAACTTGGCCTTCCATGTGTAGTTTTCTCTTGAATACCCATTTTCATCCACCAGGCTTTACATCAATTGGCTCATCGACCAGAACCCAAACTTGGTTCTGATACATGGAATCGATCTAATAATTCATAGCTTCTAGCCATCTTGTAGCTTCTGATATTTATACTTCTTCCTTGTAGGAGATAGGTTCATCATTGTCCAACAATAATGATTCACCATCCTTGGTGACTAGGAAACCAAATCTCTCTAGTTCCCTTACCTCTCTTGAGCTCCTACGTAGTACTTGTGTTTCTAGAACCTCTTCCACAGGGGCTTGTGGAACTTGTTCCTGTACCAACTCCTTTATATCTTGAGCATAAAATTCATCTAAGTCAATCTTGCTCCCACTATCCTTTTTTAGGATTTGATCACTCTCAAGAAAGACAACTTGTCTGGAGATGGTAACTTTCTTATCTGAAGGGTTATATAGATAATATCCTTTCATTTACTTGGGATATCTTATAATGATACACTTTGTGCCCTGGGGTGCTAGTTTTTTTCCTGATAAGGCCTTAACAAATTTCTCTCATCCCCATACACATTTGTGAGAAAGAATGGGTTTCTTTACATTCCATAACTCAGAGGGAATTCCATTTTCTGCCTTGGTTGGTACTCAATTTAATGTTTATGCTGCAGTCTATAATGCATATCCCCAAAAGGATAATGGAAGATCTTCATGAATCATCATCCAACTCACCATGTCCAACAAGGTGTGGTTCCTCCTTTCAATAACACCATTCCACTGTGGTGTATAAGGAGGAGTGAGCTAAGATATAATCCTAGACTCCCATAGAAGATCGATGAACTCTTGTTTTAGATATTCTCTGCCTCAATCTAATTGAAATTTATTTATCTTCTTACTAAGTTGATTCTCTACCTCATTATTGAATTCCTTAAATTTCTCTAAGGACTCTGACTTATACCTCATTAAGTATACATAGCCATATCTACTCAAATAATCAGTAAAATTAATTAAGTAAGAATATCCACCTCTAGCTTCTACTGGAAATTGTCCACACACATCCATGTGCACCAATCCTAGAAGCTCTGTGGCCCTTTCACCCTATCCACTGAAAGTCGGCTTAGTCATTTTACCTTGTAAACAAGCGTGGCATCTATCAAGTGGTTTTAGATTAGTAGAGTCTAAATAGCCATCTT
Organism: Viscum album; assembly: GCA_963277665.1. Classification (NCBI taxonomy): domain Eukaryota; kingdom Viridiplantae; phylum Streptophyta; class Magnoliopsida; order Santalales; family Viscaceae; genus Viscum; species Viscum album. The sequence continues at coordinate 1,104,191,787 of OY728157.1, forward strand.
GGAAGATCTTTCTCAAGTTATTATCGTTTTCATGACCAAGACAGTGATTCTACAATTGGGTGATGTATGAGTCATGTGATTTTGTTTCATTATCGATTTCCAACACTTGGTTTTTTTAATTTAAAAAATATAAAAAATTATTTAAATGCGCCATACCATAACATACGTTGTTCTAATAAAATAAGAAACCCTTATTTGTAAATTTTAAAATAAATCCATCCATATCCATCCACGATACATAAATTATGTTTTTGGTAACATTGGGCACATAATTACAGTTATGTAAAACCAAAATCATCCCAGTTGGAAATGAGAGGTGGTAATTGACAATGGATAATACAGCTAGCCTCGCACCATTTGAAGCTTGAAGATCCACCTCTCCTCTGAAAATCTTTCTAAATATACTTGGTTTTTGTATTTGAATACATATGTGAGCCCCACAAGAAGTATCTAATACTCAATGTGTAGAAATTTAAAGATTACACTTGATAATGAATGAATCTTTAGTGTCCCCATGCTTCTGGGTGCAGTTCCCCTTCTAGTGGACTTGCTTGCCACATTCCAAACATATCACCTCTCATTCCTTGCTCTGCCTTTGTATCTTCCCCTTCTTGGAGGGATGGTGCTCGGGGGATTTAGACCATTTATAAATCTTTGGCCCTTTTTCCTTGTCCTTCCTTTTCTTATTCACCATAAAGACTACGGGTTTATCACACACCATTTCCTTATCTACCTGAAGAATCAAGGTCAGAAATTCTGATAGAATATTCTCTTTATTGCTCATGTTGTAGTTGAAAATAAGGATACAAAAGTTCTTGGGCAGTGATGATAGGATGAGATCTGTACGCAACTCATCTGGGAACTTAATCCCTAAGATGTCTAGGCATTCAATGCAGCCAATAAGCTTGACTACATGAGGCCCAGATGGTGCAGACTCTCCATGATTAGTTGTAAACAATGCATTGGAGCTCTCATATCTGTCTTGTCTTGCCTTCTCTAGATAGAGATCCTTAAGGTGAGACATCATGCTATACACAACCATGTTTTCATATTGCTTCAAGAGCTCACTAGACATGGATGATAGCATGAAACACTGGACATATGTGGAATCATCCATATGTTTCATATAGAGAGATAGTTCCTCATCATTGGCCTCTTTTCTAGGCACAACTGGAATAGGCTCTTCCAACACATACAATTTCCTCTCCTGGCGAAGGATGATGCGTAAACGCCTATGCCACTTTGGGAAATTGGTGTTAGTGAGAAGGTTTTACATCTCGAGTACGGTTCACAATGATATGTTTGAAGTCATTTTTCCTTCTATTTATTCAAATTAAGATGAGAAAAGGTTTAGTAATTTATTATGACAAAATTAATACAAATAAATAAATTAATACTTATTAATCTCCCAATATTTTATTGAAATCCAATAGCCCTCATTATTGACTTCAGAATATTTAGTTTTCTGAATATTCTAGTGGAAAGGATCCCTATTGTCCTTCGCATTACCCCAACTAAGGTTTTTAAAGAAAATTGAAGGGTTTTAGGTAGGCATTCCAAATTCCAACTGCATTAACTCGCAGCTCCTTGATCCACTGAGTGGACTCACCAATCCTGAAATCCTTTTATTTTGGATTTTCTCAACCTTGGCCTCTTGGTCACACCATGTCCTACTGTCGCAGTCAACCCTTGATGCAAACTAAGTCAATTCAACCCAAAACCTTGAATTAAAATTCCCTGATAATTGAAAGCACCCTAACTAGGGTTGGTCAAGCACTTTGAACTATGGTTCGATTCTAACCCAGATTGTGGAAGGTTGTACTGCCTTGATATTTTCTTTGAGGGATTTTATCCTTATACGTAAATTTCCATTTTATTATCTTTGATTACATGCTTTTTAATATTAAGTGTGATATACTTATGTGATTAACCATGTATAAGATAATATTTACGCATAAGCCGGTCTTATTTTAGTTCCATCTTGCATGCTTGTTTAATTCATTAACTGTGTGATCATGACGACTGACCCACAATAAATAAACCATGAAAATGATAGAAATAAAATAAATGGTATGATCATGAATTTGTTCTATTGGTCAGTTTATCCAGCGGTTGATAAACTAACCCAAGACCTAAGGGATAAACACCTTGAACATTTTGGGTTCATTTTTACAGCTTTCCACATGTTCACCTTTGTATATCCTTGAATTGGTTTCACCTTGGCTCCTAACTTGAGCCACCTCCACTATCCTGGGAGCTCCATCCATTACATATGCTTTTATCTCACCCATAGGTGAGGGGTAAAACGAGGTTTTACATAAAAGAAACCTTGGGCGTCAAGGCCCTACATCTTAATGAGGAGAGGGCTCACAGGCCAACAAATTTAATTTAAATAAATAAATTAAAAGAAACCATTCACATAAAAAGGTCTTGGTCTAGATCATGATCATCCATATATTCAATGACATTTAAGCATAAATAAAACTAGTATTCAATTATTTAATCGTTCTTGTTTAAGATAAATCATGCTCGAATCGATTAATAATTTTTAATTAATCAATCCTTTTATCTTAAACCCTTTTTCTGAATTTCCTTGAGATTATCATCCATCATAATTTTAAACAAATAAATTCATTTAATATTATCTTTGTACGTAACTTCTACCTTTTTGGTAACCCAGTGAATCCTTGTTCATAACTACCCAATGAGTAGAAATGAACATTACACATATGTTAAATTAAACACACATATATAAAACACATATCATATGTTGTGATTCAGACTTTTTCCTACACTATGGTACACGTCTCAAGGGTTTGTATAATATAATGATAAATTTTAATAAATCTGCATAATTTGGATGAGTACACAACATGTAGTTCGAACTACACGATGTGTACTTTTGTTCACCGTCCATTCGAAGTACAAGCCCGAGGACATGGTGTCTAGATGTACTTCAGAAATATTTGGAGTACACTGTGTGTTCAGTGGGACACACGCCATGTAGTATCCGCGTTACACGATTTCCAGTCGGGCAAGCCATTACAGGGTACACGATCCAACCCTAACCCGAAGGGACTAAACACCGTGTTTAGTAGACCACATGGCGTGTAATCTGGAAACTGTGTGCCACCTGTTCCTGGTCAATACATGGTGTCATTTATGACTTAGAAATACTCCAACACACGACCTGATTTGGCAGACAATTCCAATGCATTGAACCTAGACTACATGGTGCGTACTTCTGAATACACGCTGTGTATTATGGTGTTGTATAGCCAGGAATATTTGTAATCTCTGAATGAGATCCTATATTTTATTTTAATCAAAATTATAAGGAAAATTAATTTTTGTAGGGTAAAAGAGAAATGAGAGAGGAGGAACAGATCTCAAGATTCAGATTTAAAGAACGATTAACTTGGATTGAAACAACTAAATTATTAAATGTGTAAATCACCAATGAAAAACTAAATAATTATAATCAACGATATAACCACTCTAATACAACTTGTAGGTTCTAGGTTCAGTGAAAGCATGTTGGTGGGTGTAACCAATTTTAATTTTTTGCATTAACAACAATCAATATGAGATCTGTCACGATAATAAAACATCGGATCTTCAAAATAAAATGAAGAATGAAAAAAGGGGGGAGTCCCAAAACCATGGATAAGATCATCATATGTTGTTTATAATTAATTTAATTAATTGAAAAGAATTTACCTTGATGGAATTATTTCTTCATTGACATTTCCAGTCACGATCTGATGTGATCGATCATTGTGTCGTAGAATCAAAGTGTAGGATTCCTCTAGCGGTGATCCACACATGCTCCACATATCTCTGGACATCGCTGAAGGGATATCTGGGTGCTAGCGTGGAAGAGCCATTATTTGAAATGTCTACCTTTGATCACCTTGATCCGGTGGAGGAGGATCTCTCTCTCTCGTAGCTTGAGGTCATTTTTTGAAGAAAAGAATTCTCTCTTGGCTTGAGATCTTTCTCTAGATCTATTGTGCACAACCACAAAAAAATGGCTACACTATTGAGGAATATATAATTGGGATTTTTAATTACATATAATAATAAAATGAATTAATTACCCTAAAGTAATTATTCATTTCATTTAATTCTTAGTAATACCCCATGTATAATAATAACAGTTGACTATTATTATTACCTGACATGTTCCCAGTGAATTACAACTAATATTATTTAATTAGATAAATAATATTATTTCTCATAAATTCTCAGAAAAAATATATGGCGTGTATATTTAATATACATGGCATGTACTTTTGTTTTTTCTTTTTTCTTTATTTCCTCCACCGCATTTATTAGACCTTGAATAAGGGCTATTTATTTCTCAAATAAATATCACTACATTACTCACTAATAAATATAATATTTCACCCAAAATATATTCTCACAAATAACTAGTGATGAAATAAATATGATCAGACATCCGGGAATAATTATTAAACCATGGTCAGGAATAATATTTATTCAACTTGTAAAATTAATATTTTACTAAGGTACATGGACACACTTAGTGTGTGACCATCTAGGCCTCTTTCTAAGTGACATTAGGTGAAGCCTACCTAAAGCCCAAAGTTAGAATATAGCAACACACTAAGGCATCCATAAAGAAAGAAGTTAACACTGTAATGACGTGTCACCTCCTATGAATGATTACCATGTAATATAATCTCTTTTTCTTGATATCTTGAATCAAGCGGGATACATGTTGTTTTCATCAACCCATGTGCACGATTATTCTTTCTTTGACTCTCAGAATTGAACTCGTCCATTCCTTACCATGGCCATGGATTTATTTAGGCTCTATCAACTCCATCAAAGGGCTTGAGATATCTAGTTTTGTTATGGAATAGAAGGGACAAATCCTTTCTCGCTTTATCTATTAATGCATTATTACTCGGGACGCACCCAACATGTCCTACCTTGCTGTGAACAGTGTGTCATCACAGTTTTCATCAATACATCTAAATGTGTGAGTTATAATACCCATTAATAATAATCTTAAAGTCTAATGACTAATACACACATTTGTAGTTATGAAAATCCAATGACACTATGAAATGTGAATTTCCTACTGGCGGGTCTCGTTCTCATAATATCTTCCTGGATATTACCGAGGGTTCACACCACGAGAAGGTGCCTAAAAGTTTTATAAGTCCTCGCCCCTAATGTCCTGTATTATTTGTGTCCCTCAAATAACATCATCCAGACATAGAACATATATTCAAGAATAGTGTTATGGAACTTTCGGTTTCTCATCATAGCAGGGATCCTCTATGAACCTTTAATGCAACAGCTATCCTTAGGACATTATCACATGAATTGTCACACAAAAGAACAATCAAGATGTTATAAGGTATTTATTAATGAATAAAGTACAAAGTAGTTGTTTCTAGGCCACCAACTCCAACAAGAACACTACCCAGGTTAGTCTTTATATTAACAAGAAAAAGACAAGCAAAGATATACAGACTCTAAGAAATAAGAAGAAAACCAGAGAAAATTTCTGAGGAGGCTGAACTTATTGAACTTGGTGACAGTGATCAAACCTATCTTGTAGATTTGACACCGTCCACTCCTGGATGAACATATGAATACACCTAAAAAGGATACAGATCTATACATGATAGAAAGAAATAAATCGCTACAGATCAAAGAATCTAAACTGAAACCTGGTTATGATGAAATCAAGTCATGATTTGAAACCTCTCTTATGATTTGTGAACCTGAACCCAAGATCGATTTTATCTATAATGAATCTCCATTGGAGAAGTACTTCAGTTCCTCGAGGCAACACGAGTTTGATAGATGAGAGTAGAGGTGGCCAAAACACCTTAGTTACCCTTAATATTCTTTATAGATCCTCTACTGAGTGATGAAAAATATCACTCAGAGATCTATTGTCAAACCAGAAACAAAAACTCTTTTCTAGATAGAATGAATCACCTCAAATGAAGGTGTAATAGGTGAAGCAATCATGTCCTGTCAGAACCGCTAGATCAAAACCACGTTGATGACTAAGATAAAATGGACGGTTTGACTAACAAAAGGTGGTCGATTGGAAAGAGTGCCACATGATAGGAATATCAAAGGTAGTGTGGATCTAGGCCAAGCCAAAAAACCCAGTAAGGATCATCAAGGGTTGTGGGATGGCCCATAATCAATGGTTCTCACTCACTCAGCCTCTATACATGTAAGAAAACATGGGAATTCCTGCAAAAAAAATAACCAGAAAAGAGGAAATAAAGGCATCCTTACATGAACAGTCCCTATGATAATGTTAAACCATCACTATTTTCAGATACATGTTTTTAAATGGAGTCTCCATCAACTAAGCGGTGGCGGTTCAGACTACACGATTAAGCAATCATCAAGGCCATCCTGGATTCCTTGAAATCTCCGTTACTGATGGGGTGAACCGCCGGAGTCCATCACACATGGAACTGGTGTGGCGGTGGCCCGGGGATGTCGTGTGTTGCCCTGAATTTCCCTCCCCATAAACATCTGATTCTAACCATGGAAACCACCTCCATGGAAGAGAACCTGAACAATTCCCTAAGAATCTGCCCTTTCACACCTCCCATGTTGGGATGAAGGCTTGGTTTTGGTTGTCCGCTCGACATAGAGGCCGCAACACTCAAGCGGCAGATTCCTTCGAATCTCAATGGAGAATGGGGTAGACCACAATAGTCGAACCATCTGAAAGCTTGTGGGGTGGTGGACTGACCCAGAAATGGCTAGCTCTGCCTTTCCCCCTTTTACTTCCATTAGAACAAAAGCATATCTTTTGTTGGTATTGATAAAGTATCGATAACGAGCTGAAATCCAATAAGGGTGAGGTTATATATATTTAAAAAATAAATAAATATTGGTAGGGGTTAGGATAAAAAGTAATTCAACATGGTTCAAACTTGTGTGAACAACTTAGTGAACAGATTTTTCACATGATGTTGATTTGTTCAATTAAAAGTATGAGCATTTAATGTAACACCCTAAGATTTTGCAAATTGTTATTTTTCGAATTAATTCAAAATTTGAGATATTTTTCATTTCACATAACATTGAAAATAGTTTATTGTATATTAAATCACTATGTTTGGATTGAGTTATATGTAACACCAAGTTAATCGTGCACTACATGCCACATAAATTTTAGCTTTCTCCACACGAAACACCAAGGTTAGCATGAGTTATATGCAACAATGACTTTCCTAAATAGATTTTGTAACATGTATAACTAAGTTTTACCAAACAGTAATATATTATTAAAATTTTATTATTTAATATAATAAGCTATAACCTAGCATTTAGATTAATATTTATGAATAGTATTAACTAATTTATGAAAATATATGGTTTAAAAAAACTAGTAATCACCCGTGCTATTGCACAACATATTTGATTACTAGTTTTTCTTCTAATAAATGATTAGTATTTATAAAAGTTAAGAAGAAACAAAAATGTTGAATAGATTTTAATTAGAAAGTAATGGTGTATGATAATGGAATAGGAGTGTATAGAATATGGAGACACTATTTTAATTGTTGACAACGAAAAGTATAAATTAAAAGTATATGAATTTCTAAATTTTGAGGATGGAAATTTGAATTCATTTTAAACTTCAATAATCACAATAATAGTAATGAATGTGATGTAATAAAATGATAATAAACACTGGAAAATGATAAATGAAATTATAACTCTTAACATAAAAGATATTCTTTGGAAACAATTTAAACATTACATAAATTATATAGAGATTGATTTGTTTGATAAAAAAGTTTTGAAAAGTGTAATAATAATAGTACTTGTTTATTGTATCTCGTGTTCCTGTCAAACAGACATATATGGGTTCCTCCTTCTTACTTAAAGCCTTCTAGATTTGTGAATCTATGATACATTGGATTACCACTTCTACATGGTGGTTGAAAGTAATGACGCACCCTGAAGCTATTTAATTTAACTAAATTAAAAAAATTGGGAAAACATTACACTGTATAGCCTATAATAATTAAACAGGATTCATGTGTGCATTATATGTGTTATTAAAAGAAACCTATATTCTGTAATAAAATTAATGTTAAAATATGAAATATAAATGTATAAGATAATTTTTAAAAATCAGGTTCAATAAGGTTTTTGTAGTACCTTAAAAATGCACCACCTAAATGGGGATGTCATTCATTAGCATGACTTTTTAATTCCATGTCGTCTCGATACATTGAAACTCTTTATTAGACTGCATAGAAGAAAAAAACCAAAAACATTCAACATATTTTTTACATAAATAAATTAATGAAATCAATAAGTAGAAAAAACCCTTACCACTATAGTCATTTTCATTTTAATCTGATGTTTGGAAATTGAAAAATGAGACAAAAATTTTCAAATTGTTTTAATGATACAAAAGAAAATGATACTGAAAAAAATCCTTATTTCCACTCCAATGATGTAATTAAAAATAAAAGACAACAAAGATAAAAAAACATTGACATGGCTTGTTGTCTTTACAGCTTTCTTGAATGGATACAAATCATGGTTAAGTGTAGGGGAAGCCATATATCATTTCCCTAAATAGAGAGAGTCACCCATGCTAAGCATCATCTAAAGAGAGCCTTCAACCACTCCATAAGACCTGAAAACATGAAATTGTATAAAAAAATAGATTAATACATACTAAATGTTGATTTATTTTACTCAATGTAAAGAGTGTTGTGTTGTTGGATTTAAAGCACATCTAAATATATTCAAATAATGGGAAAGAAGTGGGGTGGATAGGTTTGTTTTCACTGATTGGAGTCATTCAACCATTCTAAGAAGCTTCAACATAGAGCTCTCAATCACTTTAGAAGAATTGGGAACCTGATATTGAATTAAAAACAAATTTGAATACAGATTGAATCTTGGTGTAACATGAGAATCAATATCACCATTCTATTCAACTACAAATCTGTATAAATAATAAGGGCATGTTGAATATGAAAAGACAAATAAGTGCATACATATTCAAAAATCCAAAAATTTCCCTACCATATGGTTGAAATAATCTCTTGTTGTGTTTAATGGGTGATCTTCATTGTTTATCCCATGCATATGTAGACCCCAATGAAAAGTCCAGGAAATCATGGTTCTGCAATGAGAGGAGAAATTTCCTTGATTATTACATGGTAAACATTGAAGGGAAAAGAAAAAATCTTCCAATGACCATATTCGTTGTACTTATTAAATTATCTACTGACAATATGAAAACATTTCTGGAAAACAATGTTGTTTTTGTATCTATTTTTTTATTTTTGAGAAGGATTTATAGTGGTTGAAGAATAGGTAATAATCTAGGAGTTGATCACCTATACATTCATCCAATATTTTTACCTACACATACAATAATGTTTCAAAATTCCTCATTATTAATATCATTTTCGATGTTTTTGGGGATCCTAATAACTAAAACTTTAACACTGCGCCTTCTGATTTCCTATACATTAATGGTTGAAACAAAATGAACTCAACAAACAATATTTCCTAAAACATGAAATAACTACTAACATAGTTTTTAATGATCCAAAATAACAATACCTCAAAAAATCATAGAATCTCCTCTATGTATCCCATCACCTCCAATTATGTACACTTGAAATACAGCACACTTTTTATCCATCTAACAGGATCAAACAGTAAAATAATTCAACAGAAAAGTTCCCAAAAAACATTAATATCCACTCCAATGATGTAATTAAAATAAGAGATAATGAAGATAAATATATTAATACCTCAGTGGAGGAAAAATTGTTAGTTTTTGTAACAATCTCTATGTCATTGTTTCACTTGACTCCTAAACATCTAGTGCCATCATATTCGTACAATGAAATTGTCAAATGAATAATAATTGACCCAGTATTGAATTAACATAAATAGTATTAAATGACATAGAATGGTTAATTAATCAATATTAATCACAAAAGTAAAAAAACATCACCTCCCCCAAATACATCTGACTTCATCAATCCTCCATGGAAGTATTTTTGGGACAACTTCAAAATTTTCTCCCACAAACTAATGCCTTTCTCCATAATATCCTCTTGGATATTTTTAATCCATTCCATCAAAGCTATGAAAGAAGATTTTTGATGATGGGATTAAGTAATGATATATTCTTAATTCAAAGGATTACCAGAGACAAGTCCTTTTCTAGGTGCTTTCAAAGAAGTTCAACCTCTACAAACCGAGTTGGTGTGCCCATACAGGTGGAAAAAAGAGCAGAACCTAGAATGTATCATTATTAGTAACAAATATTGAGGAACAATAGTTACATAATGGGAATAATTCTATATCAAATACATAATTAATGAATAGAAGTTATAGAAATAATGACTTACTAGGAACAAAAGTTATGCATTTGAGCAGTAAAAGTTACATAATGAGCACTGTCAATTGTTATAAGATGTTCTAGATCCCATAACTGGATTTTTATCATGTTTAAAAAAATCTATACTACCTAGGAACATTTGTAGCCTTCACCTACTCCACCATAACTATAAATTTCAACATCAAAGCAGTCTTGAAAGAATAAAAATTAATTTAAATAGTCGAGAATAAATTTTAGAGTACACCCCATCTCCCTCATCACTGTCATATTGATCATGCTTAAAGCTTCTGATCAAAATTCCAAGCATGTACCATGTAGGGGACCTAATTTCCTCCATTCATGGTTGTATTTTAATGACCATATTTTCTGTACTTATTAAGAACATGAATGTTCGAATAGAATATGAAACATTTATCATGTTTCAATTATAAAATAAAAAAACATATGTTCATATGCTAGTAATAATGTTTGGGATAGAAAATTTTGTAGTGATTTGAATGTCATACCTAATTGCAGTACCAAGAAATTCTTTCTCCTACAAGTCATTATATATTCCTCCAAATATTGAGTCTTTTCCTATCATCATTAAAACAAATCTAGGATAAGTTTTATAAAATATAGATATGTTCGTGCATATACTGATTTTCCCATAAGAGAGCATAGAATATGTTCCATGGGAGTTCTCTCTGCCTTGCTACATTCATTCCAACCACCAACTATGGAAATGCATTCATCTGTATAGAATCAAAACAGAATCTGGTCAACAGAAAATATAAAAACTTGTTACAAAGAGTATAAAAATAGTCAATACCAAATATAAAAACAATCAAAATAGAATCCCATCAATTATCATTAGGTCAAATATGAATTATACATTCAATGCAGGGGTATACACTTGTACCAACAGAATATAATATAATAAAAACATAATCCAATATGAAGAATATATAAAAACCTATTATAGAGAGAGTATAAAAAGAGAATAGTTTTAGTGTACTACTATTTGATACTAATCAAAACAGTAGGAAAATAAGGTTGGAAACTGGATATTGAAGAAGCACATAATGGTTACAAAAACATGTATGGTTTTTTTAAAACTTGATTTGAATGTAATTGAACCAAAAAAGTATAATATGTAGAAGATGTACTATTCCAAGAAATTCATTAAAACATTGTACCCATATAGAAGAATAATCACTACTCAAAAACCCTCATTTAGTTGAAGTTTAAAAAAATAAATGATAAAAAATTTAGAATAAAAAAAAACAGAATAATTTATATGACCTCCATTTTTGTCATAAAACTATAGCATGTAAATATAGAATTCAGATACCTGCATTATAAAGAAAAAAATAAAAATATTAAATGACAAGAACAAATAAAATTATACAAAAAAACATCCTGAAAAAAATATTATATGGCGTAATCTTTAGAGAATACCAATGGAATGAAATGAGATTAGTGTTTCTAATCAAAACATTTAAAATTATAAAAAATAATTATGAAGGGAGGTTGGTTTTTAATACCTGAAACCGAATCGAAGAAGAATCACTTCTTGAGACCACATATCATAGCCTCTGGATCTTAAAATATATAAATAGGGCAAGAAAAAATGACAAGAATAAATAAAATTACACAAAAAAATTACCTGAAAATTTTATTATATGATTTAATCTCAGAGAATATTAAATGAATGAAATGTGATTTGTTTTTTAATCGAAACAGTTAAAATTAGAAAAAGTAATTATGGAAGTCCTCCTATTTCGCGCACACATAATAAGTCAAACCAGACAAGATCAGTAATATTTTTTTAGTTAAAAACATAAATCCATCTCTATCATAGATAATAAATGAATATGCAACACAACAACATGTTGATGAGGTGGAAAGCCATGATATAAAATGAACCAAACCTATAAAGTAGTAGTAACATTATATTTGGGATGCTCCTTGTGAACTGAATAAAAAAAAATTAATTTCTTAATTCAAGGGTTATAGGAGACACTAACAATTGAAATATTGAGGAAATGTCAAAAACATATTTTTCAGATGGTTCTAAATACTCTGCATTCATGCTTTCACCTTATATCATTCAAAGAAAACCTTTTGGGAACTCCAAGAAACCCATTGATTAAAAAACAACATTTGACCTATCAAAAAACCATTCCAAAATTAGTTCTAGCTCTTAAACACTGAAAGTAATTGAGGTGAGGAAATATGATCTTTTACAAATCATCAACAACTGGGATTGGTCCATTATTTCTCTTATAGAACAACTTCACTAGTGTAATAGAGGAAGGAAAGGCTGATAGATGTGGTTTTGTATTGAAGGTCTCCTACAACACAACACCAGAAGAATATCCCCATGACATCACTCAAAAGGGTGGTCTTCAAATAACAATATACCAAAATTTTAGTGGAAAATAAAGAGGGAATTCAATTCACAATTCTCAAAATAATGAAAAAATAAAATTGTAGTTGAAACTCAAATTAATCAACTATTGTACATAATGAATGTGGACAAATTACCAAATTAAAGTGAATTTCATAAAAAATATTGAATCAATATGAGTACTGTTTTTTCATAAAATACAAAATTAGAGGAGAATACGAGAGAAACTGGGAGCAGGAGTATCACGCCAGTGTAGTTCAGTGGGAACCTATAGAGGGATATGATGTTTTCATGGTTCTGTGGGAACCCTAGGTCGAGAGGAAGAGCCGGAGGATGAAACCGGTTTTGAAATTGAATATATCAATGATGGTATTATGTGGATTGTAATGATTTCCTAGTTTTTTGGATGAATCAAACATTATGGATGATTCAGTGGTGGTTATTGTGATGTGAATAAGAAAGAAGAAACCTAGACAAAGAAAATTGAGGGGGGATTTCCAGGAGGAGTAGTAGAGAGTGGTAACATTACCTGAGGAAGATCGGTTGCTGAAATGGGAGAGGAGAAAGAGAGACTGAGAATCATAGGTGAGGATGATGGCTCGAAGGATCACAGGATCGAAAGGAAAGAGAAAAAACATAGTTTGGAGGGTATCGTGAGAGGGAAGAGTGTCAGGAGGGAAATCTTGTTGCAGTAGTGAAAGGGAATGAGGAACGTGGAAGAGGAGGAGCCGAAGGTAGTTAGAGGTTGAGGATTCGAAGGCAATCAGTGGTTGAGGAGTCTAAGGCGGTCAGAGGTAGAGGCGAAGCCCGCAGAGGTTGAGTATTTGAAGGAGGAGCACACATTGGCGGATGCAAAGCACGCAGAGGTGAAGGAGGAGCACACGGAGGAGGAGAAGCTGACAGCGGAGCACACAAAGGTGGAGGTGTGGCTAGAGGAAATGATTTGCGGGAACTTAGTTTGAGATGAGGGGGTATCATGAGTGGGAAGAGAGAGACAGAGAAAGGTTGTGATACCGCGTGGATGGGCGACGTTGATAATTGGAGATAGGGAACATATGGAATAATTGACGTGGATGAACGTGAGTGTGACACATGTCATATGGAAATTCAGTATCATTATATATAGTATATATAAAATTAATTCAAAATTTATCATTTAATTAGAAATGGATATGAAAACCAGTTGAATATAAAGGAAAATATTAATATTTTTATGGTCAAAAAGATATTTTACCCCAATAAATTAAATTAATTAAAATTAGTGTGTCATATTAATGTAATATATATGTTATATATTCAATCAAATGTTTTTGGTATTCATTCAATAGATTTTATAGACATAAGATAAAGAACAAACCCAATTTCATACATAAAAACATATATTTTTCTAAATGTAGTTTTACCAACTTTTAATGGAGAACCCATTTAAATCCATATTTGGACCATTTTATAGATTTTTTTTCAAAATAAACTTCATCTTTTAAATAGAAACATAAAAATTAGGTTAGTATAATATTTTTCTTTATCTTTAAGGTTTCATTTTTTAAAGAATGGTTAAAAATACTGGATTTTAATTCAAAACTTCTTTTTCATTTAAAATATTTGTAAGGTTAAGTTATATTTTAATTTTTTTAAAGTTTAATTAGATAATATTTTTATCAATAAATCCAATTTAGGTCATTATAACTTGTTTACAATTGAAATTGGATATAAAAATTTAGCAACCTTTTGATCCTTTTTACTTTAAAAACCCGCAGTATCGTCCCATCTGTGGGATTGATTTTTAATTAATCTCTACCACTTATATGATTATAATTTGGAAAAATAGATTAAATATTTTCAATCAAAATAATTTATAATGTTTAAAAATTTCAACTTAGTTTTTGAACAAAAATATTAGTGAATGAAATTAAAATTAATTACATCGATTAAGGTTAAATTAAGATTAACAAGAGACTAAACCATAACCTTAAGGGATAAAACAACCTATAAAGTTGTCCAGAAACCATTATCTGGACATATTTAGACACTATCGTCCCTTATATTTTCTTTTTATCAATATTGGATCCACTTTAAACTTGAAAAATGTGGGCGAAATTCTCTCTTCAAATATTTACAAGAGTGACACTCCTCCTCCACAGTAAAAGGGGATCCTTTCCTCCCAATTCCTCACACCTCTCAAGCCCTTGTCTTGCCCAAAATATGTTAAAATAAGCTCCCAAATTCCCCCTTCCTCTTTTAATCATACTTTTGGTCAGAAATTCTTCCATGGAATCCTTTTGGCACAAACAAAAACAAGTTACTCGATTAAGAGGTAACGTCTTCCCTTAAGTCCTTTCTTTTATTTTGCTTCTCCACCCCATCCACTCTATTTATTCCATTCTTGTATAAAAATACCAGTATCCTAAATATACTAGGATTTTTTATGTTGATTTTTTAACCTACACTTATACACACCTCCATCTAATGGGTAATGATCATACTGTTTACGTGTACAGTGAACTACCACCTCACTAAACGATGATTGTTCAATTTTTCTTACCGCCTATCATGGTGAACATTATGATGGAAACTATATTTATATATTTCATATATTATATTTGTTAGTTATTTAAGATTATGTATTTTTTTAAAACATGTGTCTTTTTTTACTTTCCATTTTTTGTTCATACGATAATTTCAATTGAGAAAGTGTGGACTACCACCCCCTCAAAGTGATATGATTCGTTCATACAGTACATAAAATTTATTAAGGATGGGTTTAGTGATTATATATGATATATATGATATCATAAAGATATTTTTACAATGATAGACATATATACATATAGGTCATTTTCTTTCTTTTCTTCAATACGATAATAAAAATGGAAACAACCTTCATGCGTACATACGAATTACCATCTCCCTGAACAGTGTATTCCATTTTGTACTTATATATTCGATAGATAATTAAAATAAAAATAGAATATATATAAATATTATTCATATCATGTTTTACATTTTGGGAATCATGATATAGAGTATAAGTACCAATGATATAACAAATTAAGACAAATGCGAAGAATAAAGAGAATATTACATGAAGTGAAACCTTAACATAGGATTGTTAACAAGTGGGTAATATAATGTCATAATCAAACCATATAAGATATTATATATAAGAATATCTTTATCTAAAATATTTATAATAAATTTATATTTATTATCAAGGTGGTTTGAACAAGTATGGCGAAAGTCAAGAAACAATGTAAGGGGATTTTAAATCACTTTTTATTTTCGTGAGATACATGCTATGTATGCCACTATTTCATTTTGTGTGGCATATGTACTTACCATGATTTTATTCTATGTATATTATACTCAAATTTATGGGTATTCACATATATAATTTATAAACTTTCTTTCATGGAGATTAAGTTTCAAAATTTACCAAATTAGTAAAATAGTTTTTTCTTATTTTTCCTTCTTTGAGACTCATGTTTTCTTATGAACCAAAAATATCTTTTGAGGTGTATATACTTCCATTTTATGTGTTATATAAGGAATTTACTTATTTTCATGATATTTTAAGTTTAAATTAATTTACATTTATTACATAGAGAGTGTGATCCCAAGCTACCATGTTATAAGAGTTTATTGAAACAATCTCATTTCTTTTCAAGATTGTTTAAGTTTATGCTTCCTTTGATGAAATATTATAACCCATATATCATTAAAATTCATGAATTTTATTCTGATTAATTAATTAATTATTTTTTAATATATTTGTACCACTTATTCCACACTTTGGTACATAATATAGTTATGAATTTTTTTTAAGAAAGATTTACATTACCCTCTCTTCTGTCAGAAATCTATGTTCCTTCATAATCATGTTTTCTAAAAGGGTTTCAAAGAATATTTTACCATTATCTTTTAATCATTAAAAAAAAATTTACCCTTTTTTTACCATTGTTTTCAAAGGAATATTTTTTTCACTTTCTGAACAAGGTATTTTCTAACCTTTACCCTGAAAAAGGAAAGTTATTTTTACCTCGTACGACATGTATTGATTTATCCACCGCCAATCATTTGAATATTTATTTTCATATTTAAAGGTTAATTTTTAAAATAATTATTTAAAAGATATTTTCAAGGAAAATGGTTTTCAAAATGTTTTCAAGTTTTATTTATAAGTTTTCAAATTATTTTTAAACAAATAGTGTTCAAAATGTTTTCAAGATTTATTTATAAGTTTTCAAAGTATTTTCAAAGAAATGGTTTTCAAAATGTTTTGAATCTTTATTTATATGTTTTGAAAGTATTTTCAAATAGATGGTTTTCAAAAATATTTTAATCTTTATTTATAATTTTTCAAATTATTTTGAAATAATTTTTTTTCAAAAGATCTTTAGGATTTGTTTATAAGTTTTCGAAGTATTTTCAATGAAATGGTTTACAAAATGTTTTCAAGATTTATTTATAAGTTTTCAAGGTATTTTAAAATAAAAGGGGTTTTTAAATGTTTTTATGCTTATTTTATAAGTTTTCAAAGAAATAGGTTTTTGAATTATTTCAAGTCTTATTTATATATTTTAATGGTATTTTCTAATAAAATTAATTTAAAATGGTTTTATGTTTTAGAAATCCTTTTTCATAGAAGATATTTTATTTTCCTCAAGAAATTGTTTTGAAACATATTTCAAAATTATTTTCCATCTAAGATGACATTTGTTAGTGTTACTCATTGCATTCTAGGAAATGATCTAAAGGTTTCATTCATATTCTTTCTATGATCGTGTTATGGTTAATGACATGGTTTTTATGGAACCAATTTCTATTTCATGGGTTATAAGTTTATGAAATCCATTTCTCTTTCACAGTTTATGCTTTTAAAGAAAGGATTATGAAACCTATATCTTCTTAAACTGGTTAGGATATGTTTACATTTTTGTGATACCCATTTCATTTCATGGGTTAATATATAATTGCTTATGATTTTTTCCCAGTGTATTTATGATTTCACTATAAGACGGGTGGGGCCTATATATCCCCCCAATGCATTCGGTAAAGATTTATATCTCATGAGATAGACTAATATGGTCTTTGGAATGAACCTTGACTACATAGATGGCCATGGGAGTGAACCATGACTACCAAGATGGTATGAGGAGTGAAATAATACTACTAAGATGGACATGAGAGTGAACCATGACTACCAAGTTGGTATGGGGAGTAAACCCATACTACCAATATGGTCTTGGTAGCAATGCCTTGGACACTATGAAAATTATATTATATGATTATGTGCCTGCCACAATTCCATGTTTTATTCCCATTTTATTCTTTCATGGATTATATTCATTATTTTTTTATGATTCATGTCTTATGAACTGCAATAATTTAGGCCATGATTCATGTATATGATCTTTTATACACATGGTATGATCTTCAATTTTCATGATCTTGTTCTCATACCCTTATGATCATAATTATGCCTTCATATCTTCCTTATTTACCCTTACAGAGCATTTGGGCTCACCCATTTCTTATGTTTCCTCTCCCAAGGTTATGAATAAATGTTTTAGGTAGAAGTAATAAAGATGGAGATCATTATGGGACATGTTGAAGATATTTCACTAGGATAAAAGATTTTTTTCTAATTTTCCAAAGACACTAAACTATTACATTCCTCAGGCATGTATTTTTTTAATGCACTAAGTATTCATCTAAAATGATACAATATCCATGTATGTTAAGCCTGGGTCACTATATTTCGTATTAAAGGAAAGCTTTAGTCAACCTTTGTAAACTAGTATGAGAATAATTTTGTGAGATCCCTAGGTATATTTGTAAGGATATGTCAAGGGATGTCTTTAAGGATAAGTATAAGGATGATTAAATGTTTATGAAAATGTCCTGGAATTTTTGTGAAGGATAGAGTGAGTGGTTTCCTAGTAATACATCCACGTCTCCATACTAAAAGTTTGGCTTTGTTACAAATTTACCTAGGGTTAAAACTCCAATAAGATGTTTCGGGCCTGACTTGGGGTAATCTAGTATTAAAAAATGGGATATACTACACACCTGGTTTGTAACTCCCAAGGGATATTCTTTGTAAATTAAAAAACTATTCTTGAACTATAAGGAAGGATTTGAATATAATTTGTCCATGAATAACATTTGATGAACCTAGGGTGTCATCTATTAAGGAAGGTGTCATGATTTAGACATCCTTTAAGTATTTTTTTCATGACTATGTGGTTTTATACTATGATAAGTAATGATCACACTATGCTTATTGTTTTAGTTAATGGTGGGAACTGGAAGGAACTAGATTAACATTGAATGTTATAGAAGACTTTCTGATGAGCAGTCAAGTGGGATGATCACTGGAGTGAAAGATGTTGTGATCATGCCTAATTAGTTTTCACGGAACATGATTAACATCATGTACCTTAACCAACTCTCAGACTCTCCAAGGAAGAGAAATAAGGAGTTTTCAAAGAGTTTGGGTAATTAATACCACAGAGGAAAGAATATTCTCTTTCCTTTCTATTAAGAATGTGGAAAGAATCACCTAAGTTAATGTCTTAGAGGAACAAGAAGATGTTTTGACTATGGTAAAGAAGGACATAGAGAAAGTGACTGTAGGGGAAAGATGTAGAGTTTAGTTAATATAATGGATGAGAATATTGGCCACCCTAAGGCATCATTGAAGGTTATGTGTTTTAAGTGTGGAATAAATGGTTATTATGCAACTAAATTTCCTAATAGGAAAGATCCTTAAGATGATCAACAAGGTGGTAAGAGTAATGGTTACAATACTGATGATGAAGATACTACATATGAAATGTTAAAGGAAAGATTTATTATGATGAGGTATCATTTTCAATGGATTAAGGATGAAGTAATCAATGTTTTCATGTATTTCGATTCTAGAATTATGAATGGTGAAATATATAAGGATTTTTTAGTTTATGTTTTTTTCTACGGATTTACAAGAACATGTTGAATGGTTCTAATGGAATTGAAAAGCAATATAACGGTAAGGTGATGTCCATGTAAAACAAATGATTAAAAGAAATATAACCCTTAATATGTTCTTAATGTTATTATAATGTTGTTTGAATAAATATATGTGGGATATGAATAAGTAAATTGGATGGTACTTATTACCTTGGAACCAATTAAGGATTTTTTACAAGTAGTTTATACTATCATGGATGAAGTTTACAACTTCTTGTATTTATAGAATATATCCAGTAATATATATAATAATTACTCATTCATGTTTTACAAAAGTATTTATGGTAATTCCGGTTGCTACCATGTTCCAAGAGAATTAACTAGGAGGGTATTCATATATTTGTAATGTGACACCCAAGAGAAACTTTCTGATATATGGGGGAATAAATGTTAAGATGATTTCATGAATCTCTTTATAAAGTTTTGAATTTTCATATTTGAGAAGCTTTATAAGGGTAACCATTCATGAAAAGTTTAATTTAAACTTCAGATGAAGTATTTATGTAATGATTTTATATCGAAAACCTTGGTTAAAATGCTACTTAGTGATTAACCTTATTTCAAGGATGTCCATCATATTTTGGAAATTATATTAGAGTGGTTTTAGAAAAGAACATCATGTATGTCGGGTGATAACCAATCAATTTTGGCAAGTACATGGGTCTTTAACCAATGACCAAAGGATGATAAGGGTGTAATGCCTACTACTGGCCTATGCGATGTCCTGGTTAAAGTATAATTATTTTTATGAATAATTATTTATGATGAAATAGTAGTGTTAATTTTTATGTTTAGAGATTCATGTATTAACTATATTTATTTTTAAGAATATTTATAGATGAATAATTATATTTTCATTCTTTTATGGGCCTTAATATCTGCTAAAAGTGTATTTTAGTGCTTCGGGCGTCAAAGTTAATTTATGTACATCCATTTCTTGAAGTAATGGATGAATTAGAAATTGGTAAAAGCAAAAAGAATTAAATTTTATTTATATAATTATATCAAGTAAGTATATTTCCTTATATTCTTGGTTAATAAAATAATTACTCAATGTTAGGATACTGATAAAAATAAAATGTGTTGTCTTAATACCTTAATTTTTTTGAACCGATAACCCTTCAAATCATCATAGATTTATGACTTTGAGGCCCTCAACTTTTCTTTGATCATTAAATTATTTTTGATTGATGAACTCAATCACTCCATATAAATATTTATGATTTTCCTCCATGTCCAATATTCACTACCAACCTATGTTCTCCTATGTGGATACCCAGTTATATGTTACTTTGGATAACCGTCGTGGTTCCAACTTTTCATTTTTTTGGGATGTTTTAGTATCCATTTTTATGATGTGGGTTTCTATTAATGAGACTTTCAAGTATTAAACCATTGATAACCCATAAAAATTTCAATGGTGAAAATAATTTTAAGGTAGGTATAATGTAACACCCTTTGATTTTGTGAATTATTATTATTTTGAATTAATTTAACCTTTGCGATATATTTCATTTCACATAACACTAAAAATAGTTTATTTTATATTAAATTACTATGTTTGGCTTGAGTTATATGAAACACCAATTTAATCATGCACTAAAAACAACATAAAATTTATCTTGATCCACACGAAACACCAAGAATAGCTTTCATTACATGCAACAATGACTTTCCTCTATGGCTTGCAAAACACGCATTCCCGAGTTTTACAAAAAAATAATATATTATTAAAATATTATTATTTAATGTAATAATCTATAACCTAGAAGTTAAATTAGAAGTTATGAACAATATTAACTAATTTATGAAATTATATTGTTTTCACAAATATAAGATTAATTTTTAGGTTATCAATTTAGTAGAAATGAATATGAAAACTGATTGAATATAAAAGAAAATATTAATATTTCTATGGTCACAGAGCTGTTTTATCATAATAAATTAAATTAATTAAAATTAGTGAGTGATATTAATGTAATTATATGTTATGTATTCAATCAAATATTTTTGGTATTTATTCAATAGATTTTATAGATATAAGATAACGAACAAACCCAATTTCATGCTTAAAAACACATATTTTTATAAATGCAGTTTTTATGCCTTTTAATAGAGAACCCATTTTAAATCAAAATTTTGAACCTTTTATAGATTTAATATGTCAAAATAAAAATCATATTTTCAATATAAACAAAAAAAATTAAGTTATTATAAATTTTTGGTCTTTCTCTATAAGGTTTCTTTTTTTAATGAATGGTTAAAAATACTGAATTTTAATTCAAAATAACTTTTTCATTTAATTTATTTATAAGGTTAGATTATATTTTATGTAACGCCCCGACCCCAGTTACCCAGAGTCAGTGCATTATTACGTAACATTGGCATGATTACAAAAGATCAAGTCTCGAAAGCACGATTAGTTTAATAGCCTTGGAGACACTAGATACATTCATAACTGTTGCATTACATCATAAAGTGAAAAACTACAATAACATAGTCACCATAGTACACACTCATATCCCCTTCAGACTATCCCGGTAGGTCAGTCATAAAATATTTCTTCACATCCTGGGAAAATAAAACATAGAAAGGGGTGAGCTCAGATGCTCAGTAAGGATAATAATACAGCGGAAACATTCATAAATAAACATAAACATTTAAGGAAATGTATAACTAAAACAAAAGCCTTTTAAACTTGAACTTCAGAATAATATGGAAAAAATAAAATGAAATAATGCCATTTACTTATTCACATGGATATTCTACTAGTCGAATAATCACAATCAATATCAATAACCACTTTCATAATGATGGAATGCATAATACCAGACTATCATAACCACGTTGAGAAGGCCTCGTGCCAAGAATACAAATAAGATTTTGTCAAGGCCTCATTCCAAGACACTAGTTTGTCTCATGAGACCTGCTAATGCATCGAGGAGCTATATCAGGCTCCACCCGTCACTTATTAAGTTCAATACATTCGTTATATGAAAAGGTTTAAACATATCATAAACCATAACATAATCGTATCACATAAAACATGCATAAAAAACATAACATTTCCACATTTCAATCACAAGATATCAATACCACACATTGATATAATAAAAACATTATCAAAACCATTTTCAATACCAAAATAATATAAAAGTAAAACATGGTATTTATTTTTCGTTTAAAAAAAGTTATGGCTTGTAGAGGAAGCCGAAACTCAAATAATGGTCATGGCGGAAGAGAAGTCGTTGTCGCCGCATACGTAAGAAAAAAAACATTCCATTTTGTCATTTAGTAAAACTCTTTGTATAAAAAAATTCCTTTTGAATAAATGTAAAAGTCAAAGGGGTTTATACACCGTATAAAAGAAAGTCTTGTATTAAAACAGAATATGCCTCAATGAAAGAAGATTGAGACAAAGTCCCTTACAAAGATCATTTTTTAAATAAAATAGATCTATTATGTGTATTCACTATAAGTACACATAAAGAAACTAAAAATACAAGATAGGACATAATAATATCATGACATAATTTGAAATTAGGAGATTAACCCAATGAACGGAAATTGGGTAAATAAGTTCTTTTACCTCGTGTCCAACTTGACTTGATCATTCTTTAATCTCCTGAATAATAAACTAGAGTTAATTTATAATTTCTTAAGAACCTTTTTTAAGTTCATTATTCCTTTTATATCACTTATTACCTTGTTATGAACATTTTGTAATTATTTAAGTTAATAACGGTCATTTTGTCGATCTTTGGTACTTGAGTCAAAAAATAAACTTCTTATAATTACAAGTTGTTCATGTGGTAAAATATACATTATATCCAGAATTATATTCATTATTTATATATCATATATATCATATAAATACAGTATATATATTCATTTATAATATTACATAACATTTAGAGGTAGGAAATGAAATGCACCGTTCATGGATACGGTAAGCCGTACGTACGTATGAACGCTACTTTCATTTCTATTTCATATTTAATGGAATGAAATCATAATTATATAAAGTTGTATTATAATTAAATTATAATATCATATATAATATCATTTACTACATCCTTTACACATCCCACATATGGCATTAACGATTCAAATCACTTTGAGGGGGCGGTAGTCCGCACTTCCTAAAATGAAATTATCGCCTTTACCCATAATGGAAATCATTAAGGCATGACATAAATGAAAAATAAATAAGCATAAGGAAAATATAAACATAATATATATCATAAATAAATATAGTGACATCTTAATGGCCACCATGAGAGGTGTAAAAAGAAGATTGAACAATCATCGTTTCGTGAGGCAGTAATTCGCCACCCATAGAAACCGTATGTTCTTTAACCATTACACGAAGGTGTGTGTAAGTGTAAATCAAATGCTTCTCATAAAAACATACTAGTATATTTATTATACTGGTGTTGTTACAAAATAAAGGAATAAAAAGAGTTTAAGTGGTTGGAGAAGCAAAATAAAACAAAAGAACATAAGAGAAGACATTACCTTAAAATCGGGTAACTCTTTTTGATTTGAGCCAAAGGCTTCCTTGGGAAGACTTCTGCCCAAAGTGAGGCTTATTGGAGTAATAGAGGGATGTGAAGAGAGTATTTTGGCAGAGGTTGGCCGAGCCAAATGGATTTTAAGGTGTGAATAATGTGGTAGAGGTGGGGGCCTTTTATAAGATGAGAGGAGGGGCACTCTTGGAAAGTCATGAAATGTTACATAATTATGAAATGCTTTTCGGATTTTAAAGGTCCCAAACTGATATATTGCGAGGATAAGGTGATAAGGGTTCGAAATAAACCCATAAAATAGGCTTTATACAAGTGTAATTCTTAGATTTTACCTTATCTTTTCATTTTATTTAAATCGTTCATTAATGAGGTAATCGCTGCATCATCATGGTGTCATAAATAAATTTATTTATTTAATGTCTAAAAATTATAAAAAAATTTCCATGATGTAGGAAATATTTTTATAATTACAATGAATATTTATAGTTGAAAAGTTAAATTATATAACCCCATTTAATAATTGTTTTTTTAAAACAACACATGTTTGTGACAATTTTATTTTTACTTTAAATAAAAAGTTATTAATGTCATTTTATTACCCAAGTGGCTCCATGGGGTCACCAAGTTGACACATGGATTTTCTTGGTCGGCCATGACTCATCCAATAAGGGTAGGAAAAGTTTAAAGGTAATTTCATATTTTTATAACATTATATTTACCTTAAATTACACTAATTACCTTTAATCACGATTAATAAAACTTAAAAGTTACTATTCACCAAAAAATTATTTTCATCCCGTTGAACCACATTTTATTTACTAATTACAACCATGTATGTCGTATTTTTGAAATTCAATTCCTAGAAGTTGTAAAGATTCATTTAAACGAAAAATTAGTTTTTTAACTACCACTTAGTGGTTTCACTATTCATCAAAAATTGAAGTTCTTCAGAAAAATGCCAAAAATTAACCCTAAGCTATTTTTGATATTCCTAATTAAAAAATTATTTCTATTTTAAAAAATTAGAAACATATAAGTTGAATTAATTAATTTAGTAATTAATTCCCACTGTCACAACAAATAGCGTGTTTTTAAGAAACAATATATATCAAAAGATTGACAATTGTTTGTGTCCAATTTCAAAGTGAAATTAATTCTAATGACCAACATTGGAAAAAATGGTAAAAATATATTCTAATAATACTTTAAAACCACTAATTATTATAATTTATCACCATAAATTATTTTGATTAAAAAGTTGTTGTTAAGTATTTTCTCTATTCATAGAAAATTGGAAGTTCTCTGAAAATTACAAAAAATTCAACTTAGGATAATTTCGATATTACAAATACAAAAATGAAGTCCATTTTGAAATATAAAATTTATATAAGTTCAAAAAGTGGGTATTACTCTTTAGAACGGCTACTTTGATTGGTCACGGTGTGTTAGAACTCGAGGTTGCATACAACACATGCTGCTCTATTATTCAAAGAGAAGCGTATCATGGAAGCTTGGGGTGTTACATTTTAAATTAGAATAAAATTTTAATTAGATAATTATTTTATCAATTATTAAAAATTAGGTTATTATAACCAATTTAACATTGAAATTAGATATAAAAACTTAGCAAACTTTTGATCATTTTTACTTTAAAAACATGCAGTGTCATCCTGTCAACGGAATTAATTTTAAATTAATTTCAGCCACTTCTATGATTAGAATTTTGAAAAATGGATTAAATATTTAGAATCATAATAGTTTATAATTTATAATAAGGTTAAATTGTTTTTTGAACATAAATTATAGTGAATGTAATTGAAATTAATTACATCGGTTAAGGTTAAGTTAAGCTTAAGAAGGGACTAAACCAAACCTTAAGGACTAAAAAGACCTATAAACTTGTAAAAAAGACATTGTATGGATATATTAAGAGAATTTAATACCTTTTATAGACGTTTGATCAGTATTGGATCCAATTTCAACATGAAAAATGTTGGATAAATTCTCTCTCCAAATATTTACAAGAGTGAAACTCCTCCTTAACTATAAATGGGGATCCTTTCCTCCCAATTATTCACACTTATCAAGACCCTTGTCTCACCAAGAATATACTAAAATAATCTCAAAACTTCCCCCATTCCTCCTTTAATACTCCCTTTGGGTGTAAAGTCTTCCAAATAATCCTTTTGGCACAAACCAAAAGTAACTATCTGATTAAGAGGTAATGTCTTCCCTCAAGTCCTTTTATTTTTCTTCTCCACCCCTCCACTATTTTATTACATTCTTGTATAAAAATAGTATACTAAATTTGATAGGATTTTTTTATTCTAAATTTTTAACCTACACTTACACACACCTCCATCTAATGGGTAACAAACATATTGTTTACATGTACGGTGAACTACCGCCTCACTAAATGGTGATTGTTCAATTTTCTTCACTGCCTCTCATGGTGGACATTATGATGGACAATATGTTTATATATGTCATATATTATATTTATTATTTATTTAATCTTATTTATTCCTTTTTAAGACACATATATTTTTAACTTTACATTTTCAGTTAATATGATAATTCTGTTTGAAGAAGTGTGGACTACCGCCCCCTCAAAGCGATATGATTCATTCATACACTACATGGAATATATTAAGGATAGGTTTAGTGATTATATATGATATATATGATATCATAAATATAATTTAATAATTATGTACATATATATATATATATATGTCATTTTCTTTCTTTCTTTTAATATGATAATAAAAATGGAAACAACATTCATGAGTACGTACGACTTACCGTCACTATGAATGGTGTATTCTATTTGTACTTATATATTCAATAGATAATTATAATACACATAAACTTGATATAAATGTTATTTATATAATTTTTTAAATTCTGGGAATCATGATATAAAGTATAAGTACCAAAGATATAATAAATTAAGACATATACGAGGAATAAAGTGAATATTACTCGAAGTGAAACCTTAATATAGGATTGTTTACAAAAGGGTAATATATAGTCATAATCAAACCATATATGGTATTATATATAATAATATATTTTTATAAAATATTTATAATAAATTTATATTTTTTATATAGGTGGTTTGAACAAGTATGACGAAAGTCAAGACACAAGGTAAGGGGATTTCATCTCACTTTTTATTTTCATTAGATACATGTTGTGTTCGCCACTCTTTACTTTTATGTGGTATATATACTACCCATGATTTTATTCTATGTATCTTATAATTAAATTAATGTTTATTAACATATCCATTTTATGATATTTCTTTCATGGGTATTAAGTTTCAAAAGTTACCAAATCAGTGAAATAGTTTTGTCTCAATTTTCCTTCTCCAAGACTCATGTTTTTTATGAACATAAATTATTTCTAGAGGTGTATATACTTCCATTTAATGTGTTATATAATTAATTTAATTCTTTTAATTATATTT
This sequence comes from Viscum album, assembly GCA_963277665.1. Lineage (NCBI taxonomy): Eukaryota > Viridiplantae > Streptophyta > Magnoliopsida > Santalales > Viscaceae > Viscum > Viscum album. The sequence goes on from OY728157.1 coordinate 1,104,219,593, forward strand.
TAAGTTTTAACTAATTTCCTTTTCTTCCATGGATAGTAAGATCCCAAGTTACTAAGTTATAATAGTTTATTGAAACAATCTCATTTCTTTTCAAGATTGTTTATGTTTATGCTTCCTTTGATGAAGTATTATGACCCATATCTCAATAAAATTCATGAATTTTATTATCCTATGTATATTAATGATTTATTAACATATTTATACCATTTATTCCACTCTTTGGTACATAATATAGTTAAGAAAATTAACTTTAAGAAATCATGATTTTACCCTCCCTTCGGTTAGAAATATATGTTCCTTCTATAACTTTTTTTCCAAAAAGGGTTTAAAGAAAATTGTACCATTATCCTTTAATATTTAAAATAAATTTATACCCTTTTTTATTTTACCATTTTTTTCAAAGGAATCTTTTTTTTTCACGTTTGTAATGAGTCATTTTCTAACCTTTACCATGAAAAAGGAATGTTTTTTATCTCATACAACATGTGAAGATTTATCTGTCATCAATCCTTAGAAGTTTTCTTTTCATGTTTAAAGTTTAATTTTTAAAATAATGTTTTCAAATGATATTTTCAAGGAAAATTGGTTTCAAAACATTTTCATGCTTTATTTATAAGTTTTCAATGTCTTTTCAAATAAGTGGTTTTCAAAATGTTTTCAAGCTTTATTAATAAGTTTTAAAAGTATTTTCAAAGAAATTTTTTCAAAAAAAATTTCAATATTTATTTATAAGTTTTCAAAGTATTTTAAATTAAATGGTTTACAAAAAATTCCAAGTTTTCTTTATAATATTTCAAAGTGTTTTCAAAGGAAAGGTTTTTTTAAAAAATTTTTAAGATTATTTTATAATTTTTCAAAGAAAGAAGTTTTCAAATGATTTCAAGTATTATTCATAAGTTTTAAAGTTATTTTATAATAAAATGATCTTAAAATTGTTTTATGTATTAAAAATATTTTTCCAAAGAAGAAAAAATATTTTCCTCAAGAAATTGTTTTGAAAGATATTTCAAAATTATTTTCTATCTAGGATGACATCTGTTGATGTTACTCATTCCCTTCTAGGAAATGATCTAAAGGTTCCATTCATATTTTTTCTATGAATAGGTTATGCATAATGTTATGGTATTTATGAAACTTTTTTCTCTTTCATAGGTTATATGTTTATGAAATTCATTTCTCTTTCACGGATTATGATTTTGATGAAATTATTATGAAACCTGTATCTTATTCCATAGGTATATGTTACATGTTTATGATACCCATTTCATTTCATGGGTTAAGATATGATTGCTTATGATTTTGTGGAACTTTTATTTATGATTTCACTATGAGACAGGTGGGACCTATACCTACCTCCAATGCATTGGTTAATGATTTGTATCTCATGAGATAAAATAATATGGTCTTTGGAATGATCCTTTACTACTAAGATGGCCATGGGAGTGAAATATAGCTACCAAGATGGTATGAGTAGTGAACTCATGCTTCTAATATGGCCATGGGAGTGAACCATAACTACCAAGATGGAATGGGGAGTGCACCCATACTACCAAAATGGTATTCGCAGCAATGCCTTGAATACTATGGAAATTATATTATATTCTTATGTGTCTAGAACAATTCCATGTTTTATTCCTATAATATGCTTCTATGGCTTATGTTATTTATTTCCTTATGATTCATGTCTTATGAACTGCTATGACTTATGCCATGATTCATGTATATGATCTTTGATATGAAGGGTATGATCTTATATTTTCATGATGTTGTTCTCATACCCTTATGCTCATTATTATGCCCATATATCTCTCTTATTTACCCTTATTAAGCATTTTAGCCCACCCATTTCTTATGTCTTATCTCCCTTCGTTATGAAGAATGTTTTAAGGTAGAATTACTAAAGGTGGAGATATTTATGGTCGATAGTGAAGATCATTCACCAGGATAGAAGATTTTATTTCAATTTTTCTAAAGGCACTAAACTATTATAGTCCTTAGACATGTATTTTTGTAATGTACTTATTATTCATCTAAAATGATGTAATATCCATGTATGTTAATCCTGGATCGCTATACTTAATCAATTATTATTTTTGGATATAAACCATCTGACCTCACCAGGTGTTTTTTAATGTGGAACGTGATTCTCACTACAGTGCATGAAAATTTTAAATTTTGGACCCCATCATCATCTTTTTGTTGTACATAAACCCTTGATAAACTATACAATTAATGCTCTTATCAGTATAGCCCATTCCCCTACAATCTATATTACACTTTGTTCAAATCATTATTTATTAACTTCTATCCTTTATCTGTGTTAAATAAAAAAATGATGGTAAATATGAAAACATTTACCACTGACACCTAAAAGTTCTGATGAATGTGAAATTTAACAACATTAAAAAAGATGCAGATAAAAAGGTGCCTTTTTTATCTCTCTTTTTAGCATTGATAAAATTGAATCTTTATCAACACTAAAATTCTTGTATTTAGAATTTATAAAATGTGTGTTTCATTAAAAATATTACATATTATAAAAAATAATATTTTACTATAAAAATATATTTATATTGATATAAATATAATACATTTTTATAAATATGATTTATATAATGCAAAATATCTATTTACACTTAATATAAAATAGATTTAGTGAAAAATGTTTTATTAATTAAATAAAATATAATATTAATTAAAAATTGACTAATTGGTATTGAATAATAGACTTTTAACAACATTTTTTGTAATAAACAATTACTAAATGAAAAAGTTTTTTAAAATAAGTTGATAGGATTTGAACTTCAAATGACTATAATTTTTTATTCGGGTGTTCATTTGAGTTTTATGATATAACAACCATAGTCTTTATTGCACATTTAAACACAATTTATTACATAGAATATCAATTAATACAACCCAAAATATTTAGAGGTCTAGTGTATTTGGATATTAGGAACATTACATGACAAATTAACACATAAAATACAACATCTTAATTGAAAACATCTTTTACAAGACCCCGACATTCCTTTATACATAGCATTGCATGGGATAACCTGAGGACATAAATAAGAAAAGGGTAAGCTATAAACCCATTAAGGGAGTAAACAAGGAATAACATGAATATTACAATACATGTTAGGAAATAGACATATCAATGGATCATAATAGAAACATGAAAATAAAGGCATGATATAAAATGATCATCATAACATGGAAATGTGGAAACAACTTAAAACATTACATCATTAACATAAAGGAATCAGGTAAACACCTATCACAACATGGTGGAAAATGTTATAAAAGGAATCAAGTAAACCTCTATCCCAAGATAACGTATTATGATACTAAACATTACCCAATGCATTGGAGCGCTATCAGGGTGCACCCTTCATGAACATTTTAATCTCATACTTAAGTGTGCCACATAGATCATATAACATGGATTCATTCAACATAATAATTTATTCTATGATAAAGGGATGTGGAATACATATATGAAATTCTATAATCAATAATTATGTATGAATAAAGTTTAATACCCTTTATAGAGAAATGGGAATGATATTCACTACACGATGATTTTGGCATGGAAAATCACAGTGCAATTTTGGCAGCCTAACAATCTAACATAAAAATTCATAAAAATTATTGATGAGATATAAAGGTGTCTATAATAATATATAAATGGAATATAAAGTAATTAGGTCATATAAATACAAGTCCCAACACAAGTAATTTGGAAATAGAGGGTGTAACATAATAACAAAACTTAATGAAAGAGGATAAATGGAATAACTCTTACAAAATTTCCGCATGGTAACGGGTGCACATGGGAGTGATTAATGATAGATAAAGAGGTATCCCATCATAATGACATAATAAGGGAAGTATGGTGGAGGTGTGAAAACATATCCCATAATTTTTAATTTAAAAATAAAAGGGTATAACAATATAAGGAAACTTGGACAGAATTAGAAATGAAGGAAAACCTTACTTGAGTGTGTGACTTCAAAAGATTGAAGAGGGGATTCTTGAGAGCTTGAGGAGCATTTGGAGGATCATAAAGAGGGGAGTAAAGATTAGGGACGCGATCTATGTATTTTTAGTGAAGATAAGTGTGATCTTGGGTGGTTTTATATAGGAAATGAGAGGGGAATTCTTAAATATTTCACAAACATAGGTTTTAGAATCTATATAATTAAATATTCAAAACCACAAACCTTCCTATGGTTTTTGCCCAAGTTTTTTTAAAAATAGGAGTGAACAAAGTTATTTCATAAGGAAAATTTCCTAACATATAAAAATATTATCCTTGCTTATGTGTAGGTGTGTGACATTATTAAAGAAATGAATTTAAAATCACAAAATATACCATACATTTTGTAGGATTCATTAAGGCTTTATAAAAAAGTAAAACAAATATAAAATAAAATTATTTTAATTGGAACAAATATATTGGGCCTAAAATACCCATTATTATATTTATTACATCATTTTGGTGGCATTATGATGTCATAAAACACATATTTTATTTATACTGTATTTAATTTTTACCCAAAAATTCGACTGTCTTAGAAAATTATGAAAAAATCACCATTGGATAATTTCAGCATCCTTATTAAAAAAATAATATTCAATTTATCTAAATAATTTTCTAAATATGTGAATTTTTTATTTTAAAATGAAAACCGACATTTATTGAAAATTCACAGGTTTTGACAAGAAGAGTTTTCAATCCTTAAAAAAAATGATGTTTGACTTCATAAAAATTATATGCTCATTTATTATTAATAAAATTAATTTGATAATATTTTATTTTTAATATATTAATTATTTCAAAAATTCATTAATTATCAAAAATAAATTCTTCAAAATTACACTTTCTGTTTTATTGTATATAAATATAACTCTTATGAAAATGATTGCCTAATCATTTATTGATAAGAAGTGGATATAATCATCATTTATAAGAATGGTTTTATAATATCATTAGTAAAAACCTTAAGGTAAATATTTCTCAAAAGTATCATTTTTACATGAAAAATAAATTTATCAAATTCGTCATTAATAAAAAGACTATTCTCATAAAGGAATTGCTGGAATAAAACTTTTATTTATCAAAAGGAATTACACAATAATTAACTAATACCTTGTTACAAAACCCCTTATAATACCTGCATAAGACCTAATGGTAAGGTGTGCAATAGTGACAGGATCTTGGGGTGGCTTGGAGAACATCACCTGGGTGGTAGTCTCTATTAACTTGAACTTCTCTCGTAGGAGATTCTGTTCAAACTCAACATGTTGAAGCTCAACTTGGGCTTGGTCAAGAGTGAAGCCCAGTGAAGCTACCTCCTATCTGAGATCTGACAAATGGGCTTTGTATAGCTCGAGTCTACTAGATGAGGCCATCCTCTCCTTTGTCTGTGCCGAAAGTATTTTTTTAAAACCTTATATTTATATCAGTTGTGTGATCACGACTCAATGGATATATTTTCAACGATAATAATACTTAATGGTCATTTAAACCCAAATATACTAAAAAAGAGTGCATTTTTTTCTATATCCATAAGGAATTAAAATAAAGGTAATTTAATTCATAAATTATTAGGTCGTTACACACGAGACATCAAATTGAAAATTACAAAAAGATCTACACTGATTCTACTGGGGGGACCCAAATTCCTTGCATTTTATTGGCTAAAAGACATCCAAAACTAAGTTTTTAGTTGAATATCCTAACACCACCACAAACCCACAATAAATATTTGTATCCTTTATCAACACAAGGTAAAAGATTTGTGAAAGAGTGGTCTTTTTCAACGTTTAAAAAAAGAACTCATAAAGACAACTGTTGATCTATGATTTTATTTGACACTAATAAATTTCATCATTTTTTCAAAGATTTTATTTAGATATGATAAATCAATATGAATCTATCTTCATTCTCAAAAAAGATTTCACATGGGGCAATGGATCTCATGACGAGGAAGGTGATTCATTGGGAATGGATGATTAGGATGAAACTTGGAAAGCCCAAAAGTAATCGAAGAGAGGAAAAAACCTGAAAGGTCTGGGTGGATCTAAAAGAAGGGGTGATAGACACAAAAGGTGGTAATTTTTGAATGAACTTTTGTTTTCTTGTGGCGTTTTTTGTGCCATTTTTCTACACTTTTCACACCATCTCATTTTCATGTGTACTTTCATTTTTCATAATAAATTTTCTTGGACTATGAGTTTTAATCCATGGTTTGCATCATTTCTAGTATAATTATATTGATAAAAATATAACATGTTTTATTAAATATAATTTATATATGACTAAATATAAAATTTCACTTGATATATAAGATATCTTGTTAAAAATGTGATAATATATATATATATATATCATGTTCTTACATATTATTTAAATAATACAAAATATATATTATAAATCATATAAATTTATATGTCATATATTTAGTGAAAAAAATTATTAATTTAACTAAATGTATTTAATAATAATAAAAAAATATTTACAAATTAAGACATTTTCTTTTATCAATTTAATTTGTTTTTTCATTTTGACATATATATTACATAACAAATATTTAATTATTAATTAAACAAATTGACTAAATATGTCACACTTAACATGTCATAAAATAATTTCACGGTTTTAATTTACATAATTAATATATATTCATTTTTATTTAAACATATATTCATATTTATTTTTTAAAAAAATTATATAATTAATCACTTATTCATTTTTTAATATTGTTTTAATATACTCATCTTTTAATCAAATTTCACTCATTGTTAACATGCATTCACTTGATATTATTTATTCATTAATAATTTTAAGTGTTTTTTTGGTAGTTTATAATTTATATATTTTAAGTATTTATTCTTTTAGTATTTTTGTAATTTATTCATTTTAATGTTTTTATACATAATTATAATTTAATATAAATAATATAAATAATATATATATAAATCAATATATATTATTTTTCCTTAAATATGATTTATATAATAAAAAATATGTATATTTACATTAAATAAGTCACATATTTAGTGAAAAAGGTTTATAATTAAAAATTAATATTAATTAAAAATATTTACTGATTATGTCGAGTAATGGACATTTAATTAAATGTCATCTGTTTTTTTATCTAACATATATCAAATGAATGTTACTTTAATTTCACACATGCATATATGTAGTTAATGCATTTTTTATATAGAAAGCACAGAGACATAATATATTTGTAATTTATTTAATTTTTAATATTCATTTTAGAATTATATTTATTAACATAATATATTTAATATATATCATGTTTCTAATCGGTAAATTTTATTCATTTTTTATATTTTTATTCAATATATAATATTTATTACTTTTTAATATATTTTTTAAATTTTATTCATTTTTAATATCATTTATTCTTTAATAACCTTAATTTTTTAAATATTTTTTTAATTTATTAATTTTTAATTTTTCATTGTTTAATATTTTTGTGATTTTATCCATTTTTAATATTTATTTATACATTTTTATTCATTAACATTTAATTTTTTTAATATGATTATAATTTATATAATTAATATGTATTCATTTTCATTTTAACTTATATTCATTTTTACTTATTTTAATAATCTATATAATTAATAACAATTTTTTTTTGTAAATTTTTTTCAATCTACTGATTTTTTAATTATTAAACTTCATTATTTTTTAACATTCATTTATTTCATATAATTTAATATTATTTATTCACAAACAATGGCACTTATTTTTTTAGTTTTCTTTATAATTTATTTAGTTTTAATAGTTATTCTTTTAATATTTTGGAAATTTCTTAATTTTCAATATTTATTTATAAATATTTATTATTTAAAATTTAAGGTTTTTAATATGGTTTAAATGTACATATTTAATATCTATTAATTTCATTTTAATATATATTTATTTTTATTTTATTTAATAATTAATATAATTAATAAAACTCATTCAATTTTTAATATTTTTTATGTATATTTGTTTTTAGTTAGTAAATTTCACTCATTTAGAACACCCATTCCTTTAATATTATCTATTCACTAATAATGTTAATTAATTTTTACCATTTTTTATTATTTATTCATTTTTAATATATATTTATTTAATTTTTGAAAAATTATTTTATATTGATTTTATCAGCGCTTTCCAATGAGTGCTGATAAATATAGGTTTTTGTTAGTGCTAAAATAAAAAGTGCTTACAAAACCTATCTTTATCAGCAATTTCTATGTTAGAACTGATAAATATAGGTCTTTATCATTGCATTTTAAAAAGCGTTGATAAAACTAGTAAAATATTTTAAATATAACCCTAATAGAGGATCCCATCGCTCATGCTATTCAAGCTCTCATAGAACTAAAACTTCATCGCCGCTCTCCCTCGAACTCCTCAGAAAATCGACACTTTCAAACCCCACTCTAATGTACAGAACCTGGATTTCACTGAAGGTAGCTTTGAGCCTGGTTGGCCACGTAGTCTCCAGTGAATCTCCCTAAACGCCAGAGGCTACTGACTATCTGCGAAGGCCTGGGGTGTGTATGTTGGGAGACTATACCCTCTTATCAAAGTGAAATGCAATAGTAGAAATCCTACAGATCAAATAGATGAAGTAGTATATCAAGAAGATAAAAGATAAACAACATGAATAGATAATAATTCCAAAAGTAATCTGATATACAATGTTGATCATGCCATGTGTCTACAAAGAAGCCAAAATAGGTATATGTGAAATGGTACAATACATGTATCAAAATAAAAAAAAATACCAAAATGCACTATCTTCATATAGCATCACAAGCCTCAGCTCAGTCCCATGCTCCCCTACTCCTAACCATGGTACAAAGTCAAGTTTCGAATAGTGGGAAATTTCCACGGTCCCTACCTGCTTCCAAATAGTCTATTTGGGTACCTGATGGCGTCCCAAATAGGGTGTGAGATACAATCTCAGTAGGTAACCACCAAAAGTGTCTATAATATATCCTAGTTGTGAAATATAATCTAAATTAGAGTGAAATATATATATCATAGGAAATAAGTAATAAAAAAGAAATTTCCCTTGGCATGTATACTAAAAAATATGTGATTCTGTATAGCCATAAAAGGATCCCTGAAAACCAAGTGTCAATATTCTATCACAAGGAAATAATAAAGGAAAAAAAATAAGTTACCACCGTGGCCATTCCATATACTCAATATCTCATATCACCCATGACCTCATTGTATAACCAGTAATACCATATCAACCATGACCAGGCCATATAATCAGAAATTTCATATCAACCACGACTGAGCCGTATAACCAAGCATGTCACATTTATCACGGACGAGTTGTATAATCAAAATTTTAGACCCCACAAGGCTGGCTCCAAAGTATAGTGGACCAAGTAATCTCAATAGAGTCTTAAGAGAATCATGATGGAAACTCATTTAGGATTGAATTGGGGTCCAAGGAGCATGTCTACCGATCATGTCTGATGTGAGGCCAACCAAACCAGATCTAAAGGGTATGAACGCCCAACACATCCCACATAATCAATATCAAAGCAGCATTAGGTCCATGGAATTATCTACCGCTATCATGACCCATGGTGTAGCACAGTCATGGTGTCCAATGAAATAATTCAACATTCAAATAATTTATCATTTCAATAATCCACATCTAATGAGTTTACCCAATCATATAACAATTCACATTAAATTTATCCCATGATTTTACCCACTCATATAACAATTCTATATAAACTATTTGATAAAAATCACGAACAATAAAAGGAGGAAATATTAATCTCCTAACAATCAATGCAATTTGATTCATTTATTAATAGGCTTCCGCTAACTAAGCAATCATCAACTCACCCCATGGGTGGTTTAATAAAGGAATGGGCATAGGAAATTCACATGGTACACCGCATGGGTATCATTGGTTGGGGAAACAACCACCAACACATCTCAAAGTAACTAATTAGAATCCCTAACTTGTTCCATTTCATTTAATTCAATTATTCAATTAGTTTTTGGGGTTCAACTGGAAAGTCCAGCAGGAGGCACAATGAAAACTAGCTCTATAAAGCACAAAACCACTCGGGAAAAGTATCAAACACCCATAATAGGTTAGAATCCCACACCCATGTCTCATTCTATAAATGGTTGTGTTGTCATATGTAAGAACCTGAATTTTCTTTTCAGTTATGTTTTTCCTTTTTCTAGAGTTTTTGAGAAAAGAGGAGTTTGTGAAATTTTTTGAAAGTACATGTCGTGTACTTTATGAGTACACGTCATGTACTTCGTTTCCCCATGAGTCTGTGTGTTGGACGTTTCCTGGACACACACGCGGTCATGTGGGGTGATGTGGAGGCCGCTTAAAGCGGAGTACAGAAACATTTAGTACATGCCATATACTCCAAAATACACGTCGTGTATTTTGTTTTTTTTCATTAAATGGACCAGGCTCACGTCTGATCGCCAGAAGTGTCTTCTTCTAGGACTCGTTTGACCAAGAGAAATCATACGGTGCCAAAAATTTTCTGAGCCCCTGATCCTCCATCTATTCTCTGAATCGACGGTCGTCTATTCTATTGGAACTGCAGCGGTAAGCTCTTCCTTCTTCTAGAGCATCGTTTTCCAATTCCTTCTCTTTTTCAAGTTATCGCGAGTTGAACATTTTATTTTTTTCATAGATCTATGACTTTATAAAGAGATTAAAGCATCGTGGTTCAAGTATATTGATCTCATAACCCCAAGGTAGGTGGTTTGTGCCTTTATGTTCAAAGTCTTTGAGTATTATTTGAAAATTCCACGAATTCCCTTGAACAAGGTATTGCGTGTTTACCGTTTTACCCCTGCTGATTGACTTCCATGCTTGTATGATTGGGTAGAGGTTATTTGGATATGAATTGGGTTTATTTCTATGCCTTGGATGTTCCAATCGTGCTTTGTTCTGTTTACGACCGTTTGGTCCTATTTAGCCTATTGGTCGTTTACCCTTTTTCCATGCCTTGTGGTCATAGGATGGAGTGTTGTTTTCTGACATGGATGAGATATTATAGACTGGTTAGCCAAGTAGTTCTATAGGTTTACTTTGGCCTTATATGATTACTATGCGTTGACTTATACAGGGCTGTGAGAACCTGGTGCTATAGACTAAAAGAGGATAGACTGGGTGAGCTTCCTCAGAGAGTCTTTGGATTGTATAGACTATAAGAGGATAGACTGTGCGAGATTCCTCAAAGAGTCTTTGGAAATTATAGACTATAAGGGGATAGACTAAGTGAGGTTCCTTAGAGATTATTTGATCTTGATAGACTATATGGGGATAGACTGAGTGAGCTTCCTTATATGCTCTTTGTTTTACTTGAATTACCTTGAACCAATCGAGGCTATAAGAGGAATTGACCGTGTGAGATTCCTCAGAGAGTCTGTGAACGACCTGGGGATATAAGAGGAATTGAACGAGTGAACTTCCTCAGAGAGTCTCTTGACCTTGGGGATATAAGGGGAATTGACTGTGTGATATTCCTCAGAGAGTCCCTGACCACCTTAGACTATAAGTGGAATTGACCGAGTGAGCTTCCTAAGAGAGTCTTATAATTTTCGTTTGACCAAACCAGAAGGGGTTAGGCTGAGTGTACTACCTAGAGGGTTGTTGGTACTTGTTAGGTAGGATTATAAGGGATGTATGTGAGTACTTATCAGAGGGTTACCTGTTGTGTTTAGCTACTTGTTAGCTGTTGCTTGATATTGGAACTCAAGATTGTTTACTGCTGAGTTTTTTTCCTGTTTACTGCTTTCTATACTTTACCTGCCATATATTAACTGACTGTTAGGCACAGATCTTCAGGTGGTTGACTAATGAGAATTAGTCTCACACCCTGTTTGGACCTTGCTTTTCGGCCCAAACAGTTTATATTACTGTAGGTATAGACAAGGACAAGCACCCTTTGACTTCAGGTACTTGATTTCATTGGAGCTGGAGAGCATGGGACCAAGCCGAGGCTTGTTATGATAAGGAGTTGATCATATATTTTTCTTTTGTACTTTGGTTTAGTATTGTATTCATCATTGTGATTTGTTTTTCTATTTTCCTAGACATATACGTATTATGCATCGTTTACATATATTTTTCTCCAGTTGTTTCTCTATCAATCTTCCACTGTTTACTATTTTTGGATAGTTATCACTTCTGCTATTGTATGTGTTGTTTACATCCATTGTTTACTCTGCCAATGAGGTCATAGTTTCCCCATTATTACACCCAAGGTCCTCACTGCTAGTTGGAAGCCTCTGGCGTTTGGGGAAATGCGCTTGAGGCCATGTGATCAACCGGTAAGGGGCACCTCTGGGTGGCTTCCGGAACTGGGATGTTACAAAGTGGTATTAGAGGAATTATTTTCTCTTGAATTAATTTTTGGAGCCTATATCCAGGGATAGGATGGAATAGGTACTTGGTAATAAGCTATGCCTGGGAGAAGCTAACGCGTGTACAGGGAAAAGCCAATCTACCTAGTTTATTGAAATTTCTTCTGGTTTTGTAAGTTTATAGTTGATCTTATTTTCACCGATGGGTGACTCGCATGTTTTATGTTGTTACTATTGATATTATTGGGGTTCTATTTCTGTATCAACCTAATGAGATGAGGGTATTCCATCTCATGCATCATATAGACACTTGCAAGAAATCACATGTCATTCATTTTTGCCATGCCATTTAGGGTGCATTTGCGATTTTATGTTGCTGTGATAGATGTTGTGTAAAATATGCATGTTGTTGTGATGGATGCTTGATAGAATACCCGCTTTCAATAGGTATTTCTATATGTAAGGTGTTTTTTGAATGAACGCCAAATTTTGATTCTTGAGGTGTTATGGACCGACATGAATTAGAACTTGGTGGATCATTGAATTGTTTCCCTTGTATATGACATGTATGAGATTCCAAGCTTTGATTCGTGGGGAGTATGGGACCTCACGGATCAGAATTTGGAACCTTAACTCTTTTTTTCTAGGTTTTCTGGGCTCTGGAGCAGTTTCTGAGGCTACTGTCTGGAAAAACCCAGAATACACGATGCATAATTTATGAATACACATCGTGTAGTTTTTAGCTGTGTCACTAACTATGTGGGAAAGGACACAGGGTTGTGAAATATCTTGAAGGAACACACCATGTATGGTACGTACACGTGGTGTTATAGTGGCAGTGTGTCTACCTGTGTGACTAATGACACAAATGGATGAAACTTCTACTATACATGTCGTGTCCGGATTTCACATGTCATGCAATGAAACCTAGGTACCCGGCCATGTATCGAACAACACGGGCCGGGGAGATCCTTCAAGTACACACCGTGTGCACTTAAAGCACGCTGTGTAGAGTGAACTGTGTAGCCGGCCGTGTAACTAACAACATATGCCATTAAAACTTGTCTCGTACACGCCATGTGCTTCGTGAACCCTCCATGTAGTCTAGGATTAAGTGGAACGTGTGGGTTAGCCATGTAAGTAGACTCAGGTAGGGGAATAGAGTTCAAGTACATGCCGTGTGTGGGGATAACACGCTATGTGGTTGGGGAGTTACATGACCAGTTGTGGAAGAAGTACATGCCCATGTGAATGGATTAAAAGAACACACCGTGTAGTATTTATGCATGTCGTGTAGTCATGTTTTGTAAAACTAGAATGTTTCTTTCTCCTGTTCCCTTCTTTCACTCTTATGTTTTTAGTACTTGATAATCCTGATCTAAGGTGTGCATTTGAACTTTCAGAATTATGCCACTGAGATGTCCTCCGGTTGTGCTCCAGTTTCCAAATGGTGATCAGACACCAGATATGGCTGACCGGGGACCTCTTGCAGATCCTCTTATTGTTCCAGCCTTAGCTCCAGCAGTTATACCAGTTGCAGGTGCTGATGCACAGTTTAGGGAATGTTTTCTGAGGATGATGCAGACCTTCTAGGGAGCGCCGCCTCCCGCCCCTTTGATGACAAAGTTGACGTGGTTTTTCTAGTAGCAGCACCCTCCCATTTATCTTAGGGGATGGAGTACCCCAGGCTGCATAATCATGGATAGAGGCCATGCTAACAATCTTCAAGCATCTGGAGATACCTCCAGAGAAGAGGGTGAAGCTCACTACCTATATTCTCTGAGACTCCACCAATTAGTGGTGGGAGGTGATCTCATAGTCAGGATGCCAGCAGAGTATGACTTGGGATGAGTTTCAGTGCATCTTCTATGATTACTTCTACCCAGAGACCTTGATGGCCGATCGAGACCAGGAGTTTATGAGTCTGGAGCAGGGAACTCTTTCTGTTATGGAGTACTCATCTCGCTTTACTGAGCTGCATCATTTCATGCCTATTCCAGGAGGTTATGAGTTGTTCCTTGCGCGAATGTTCGAGGATGGTCTAAGGCACGACATCCGATCGCAGGTGAGCATCTTCAGTTTGACTTCGATATCCTTTATCTTCAACCAGGTGTTGATCATTGAGTGAAATCTGAGGGATTCTAGAGCAGTGAGCCTGGGGAGGTTCGACATCCAAAGTTAGTGTTCCTCCTACTGATAGAAGGAAGTGCCACAGGGAGTCTGCTCGAGGAGATCAGAGTAGGCATGATGAATCTTCAGGAAGCTAGGTAGTATGCTACCAATGTGGGAGGTGTGAGAATACTAGGTCTAAGTTCCAGAGAGACCCTATGGAGTGCTGATCTTGTGGAAAGATGGGTCATATTCAGCATTTCTGTCAGGTCATCTCACCTGTAGCTAGTGGTAGCGGTTCTTCTATGACCCCGCGTTAAGGAGAAGCATCACCAGTTTCTCACCAGTCTGGAAACTAGAGTTCTTCCGTCTGTTCGGGCCGAGGTGGAGGTCGCGGTCATGGTGGTAAGTCACCAGGATACCAGCGACATTAGATTGGATCAGCTCAGAGTGGTCAGGTAGGGTCACAAGGTAGTGGAGTAGGCTAGACCATTGCAGTGGAGCAGACCCATCAGGGGAAGGATCCTATCCCCTCTACAGTTCAAGGTATAATATTAGTAGCCTCAGTTTTATCTTCATCTCTTTTCAATACAGAGGCTTCCCATAGCTTTATATCTGTCACTATTGTGGAGAGTCTTGGTCTCTGCATCTTTTCTTCTGCCGACATCTTGACACTAGACACACTTTTGGGAACTAGGATAGATAGTGTACGTCAGTACGAGGAGTTCCCTCTAGACTTTGGTGGGTGTCACTTTCTATAGGACCTGTTTTTCCTAGAGACGACAGGTTATAATGTCATTCTCGGGATATACTGGTTAGTTCCCTTCCAGGCAGTTGTTGATTGCTATTGCCACAGGGTGAGTTTCATATCACCAGAGGGTGGATCTTTTCTTCATAATAGCGGGTGGGATGTCCAGGCAAGTAGAGCAGGTCCAGAGAATCTTGGGTTAGAATGAGTTACAACTCAAATTTCCAGTCTATATGTGGATGACTAGGGGACTTCACAGTTAGACTTTCCTCCAGTGTTGGATCATTTCAGGGACGTCTTTCCAGAGGAATTTTCAGGTTTTCCTCCAGAGCATAAGGTTGAATTCTCGATTGAGCTTGTTCTAGGAGTGACAATAGTGTCCATTCCTCCTTATAGGATGGCTACACCTGAGTTTCAGGAGATCAAGAAATAGTTTGAGGAGTTGCAGGCCAAGGGTTTCATCTGACCTAGTACTTCTCATTGGGGTTCGACTGTCTTGTTCGCGAAGAAGGCCGACGATAACCTCAGGCTTTGTGTGGGCTATTGGATGTTGAACTCGTTAACGGTCAAGAACTGATACTCCTTTCCTAGGATTTATGACCTCTTTGATCAGCTTCGAGGAGCCTAGGTGTTCTCAAAGATTGACTTGAGGTCCGGTTCTCATCAGTTGTGTGTTAGACCATCTGATATACCTCTCACAGCCTTCCGGAGCAGGTATGGTCTATACAAGTATATGGTTATGTCGTTCGGTCTCACGAACGCGACCTGTAGTTTTTATGGAACTGATGAACCGAGTGTTCCATCCATACTTGGATTCCTTCATGTTGGTTTTCATGGATGATATCTTGGTTTAATCTCACACTCGACACGACCATGATACCCATATTGAGATAATTTTGAGTACACTGAGAGATAATCAGTTATATGCTAAGCTCTCGAAGTGCCACTTTTGGATAGACCCGATTCACTTCTTGGGTCATCTTATCTCAGAGACAGGAGTATCAGTAGACCCAGAGAAAGTGAGGGAAGTAGTTTCCTAGGAGAAGCTGAGGAACGACTTTGAGGTGCAGAGTTTTCTGGGGCTAGCTGGATACTATAGACGTTTTATTCAAGATTTTTCATGCTTAGTAGCACCGCTGACGGGTCTGACCAAGATGGGTGTGAAGTTGTTGTGGTCAGATTCTAATGAGTCATCCTTTTAGGAGCTGAAAGGGAGGTTGAATTCAGTACTAATACTAGTCTATCCTGATCCGGGAAAGAGTTATACCATCTACTGTGATGCGTCCGGTATCGGGATGGGAGCTGTGTTTATGTAGGGAGATGGAGTCTTTTCATACGGGTCTCAGCAGTTGAGGCCACATGAGAGGAATTACCCGACGCACAATCTGGAGTTGGTAGCTTTTGTTCATGCCTTACGCAGTTGGAGACATTATCTGATGGGAGAGAATTTTGTGGTTTTCACTGACCACAAAAGTATCAAGTACATTTTCACTCAGCGTGACTTGAATTTGAGGCAAAGAAGGTGGGTTGAGTACCTTCAGTCATTTGACTTTGAGCATTCCTACATGCCTGGGAAAGGCAATGCTATGGCTGATGCACGGAGCAGGAGGACTCAGATACAAGAATTTTAGGAGGCCAATAGTGAGTGATAGCTTAGGGATCTGTTCTCTCAGATGAATTTGGAGGTGCACGATAGATAGGGGAAAACTTTTCTATCTTCTTTAGTTGTTACCTCTAACCTTCCTGATCGAGTACGAATGAGGCATATATCAGATTCTAAAGGCCCTGTCCTATGGGAGAACGTGTTAGGATAGAACCCTATTCATGGATGGACCATTGGTGAGGATGAGATCTTTCATTTACAGGGGTGCATATGGGTGTTAGAAGATATACGTGAGGAGCTAATGCGGTACTTTCATTCATCAGTTTGGGCAGTTCATCCTGGAATCACCAAGATGTATCGTGATCTACACTATCAATATTGGTGGCCAGGTATGAAGAGGGATGTTGTTGGTTTCATCATGAGGTGTTCTACTTGTCCGCAGGTGAAGGCGGAGCATCAGAGTCCCGCAGGGCTTCCACAGTAGTTACCCATTCCTCAGTGGAAGTGGAATGACGTCGCGATGGATTTCGTGATAGGGTTGTCGAGGTCTCCTCGAGGAAACGACATAGTATGGGTTGTTATTGACAGGCTCATGAAGGTTTCTCACTTCTTGCTGATTAAGGATAACTTCAGTGTTGATGAGTTGGGAAGAATGTACATCCAATATATTGTACGTCTTCATGGAGTTCCACACTCCATTGTATCAGATAGGGATGTATGTTTTACTTTAGGGGTCTGGTAGGGGCTTTAGAAGGATTTGGTTACATAGGTACTTTTGAGTTCAACATACCATCCCCAGACATATGGTTAGTCTGAGCGTATGATTCAGGTGCTTGAGGACATGATCTGAGCATGCATCCAAGATTTTGGAGGTTCTTGGGAAAAGCATATACCTCTTGTGGAGTTTGCCTACGACAATAGTTTCCAAGAAACTATTCAGATGGCACCTTACAAGGCTTTTTACGGTAGGCCATACCGATCACCCTTATGTTGGATAGAGGTAGGAGAGGCAGCTATGCTGGGACCTTGTCTTGTCCTAGAGACCATAGAGCAGATAGAGTTGATTCGAAAGAGGATGGCTACTGCGCAGTCTTTTCAGAAGTCTTATGCTGATCAGCGGAGACAACCTCTGGAGTTCGAGGTCGGGGATAAGGTTTTCCTGCGTGTCACACCAAGGTTGGGACACAGGAGAATTAGGAGACAAGGTCAGCCCTCACCGAGGTACGTCGGGCCATTTGAGGTGTTGGAGAAAGTTGGGCCGGTTGACTATCGGTTGTAGTTACCTAAGAGGTATCGGGCTATGCACAATGTATTCCACGTTTCTCAGCTCTGATGTTACTTTCCAAACCTGTCTCATGTCTTTCAACCTGAGGAGGTTGAGCTCGAAGTGGATGCATCATTTAAGGAGCATTCTATCTAGATTGTTGATCATGGTACGAAGGTTCTCTGTTGTTGGTCTGTTCCTCTGGTATGAGTGTTATGGAAGCACAGGCGGGTGCAAGACGAGACTTGGGAGATGGTGACTGACGTATGATTATAGTGGCCATAGTTGTTCGAGGTTTCTTCTTCTACACCATGCTAGGGAAATTCAGGGAAAAATTTCTTTATTGGGGGAAGTTTATAAGAACCCGAATCTTCTTTTCAGGTATGTTTTTCATTTTTCTGGAGTTTTTAATGAAATAAGAGATTTTGGAAATTTTTTATGTACATGCTCTGTACTTTATGAGTACACGTCGTGTACTTCGTTGCCCCATGAGGCCATGTGCTGGTCGTGTCCTAGCCACACACATGTTCATGTGGGGTTATGTGGAGGCCGCTTAAAGCGGAGTATGGAAACATTAAGTACACGCTGTTTACTCCAAAAGTACACACCATGTATTTTGTTTTTTTCATTAAAAGAACCAGGCTCACATCTGATCGCTAGAAGTGTCTTCTTCTAGGTCTCGTTCGACTAAGAGAAACCGTACAACGCCAAAACTTATCCAATCCCCCGAGCCTCCATCTATTCTCCGAATTGACCGTCTTCGATTGCATTAGAACCGCAGTGGTAATCTCTTCATTCTTCTAGAGCATCATTTTCCAATTCCTCATCTTTTCCAAGTTATTGTGGGTTGAATGTTTTATGTGTTTTCATAGATCTATGACTTTATAAGGAGACTCAAGCCTCCTGGTTCAAGTATATTGATCTCCTAACCCCAAGGTAGGTGTTTTGTGCCTTTTCATTCAAATTATTCGAGTATTATGTGCAAATTCCACCAATTTCCTTGAACGGGGTATTGCGTGTTTACCGTTTTACCCCTTTTGATTGCCTGTCATGATTGTATGCTTGTGTAGAGGTTATATGGATATGAATGGGGATGATTTCTATGACTTGGATGTTTTTATCATGCTTTTTTCTGTTTACTACTATTTGGTCCTATTTAACCTACTGGTTGTTTACCTGTTTTCCATGCCATGTGGTCATAGGATGGAGTGTTGTTTTTTGACATGCGTGAGATGTTGTAGACTGGTTAGCCAAGTAGTTATGTAGGTTTACATTGACCATATAGAATTACTATGTGTGACTTACACAGGGCTGTGAGAACCTGGTGCTATAGACTAAAAGAGGATAGACCGAGTGAGCTTCCTCAGAGAGTCTTTGGACAGTATAGACTATAGGAGGATAGACTGTGCAAGCTTCCTTAGAGAGTCTTTGGACATTATAGACTATAGGGGGATAGACCGAGTGAGATTCCTTAGAGAGTCTTTGAGCATGATAGACTATAAGGGGATAGACCTATTGAGCTTCCTTAGGGAGTCTTTGTTTTATTTGAATTACCTTGAACCACTCCTGGATATAAGAGGAATTGACCGGGTGAGCTTCCTCAGAGAGTCTGTGAATGACCTGGGGCTACAAGAGGAATTGACTGAGTGAGATTCCTCAGAGAGTTTCTTGACCTTGGGGCTATAAGGGGAATTGACTATGTGATCTTCCTCACAGAGTCCCCGACCACCTTAGACTATAAGGGGAATTGACTGGGTGATCTTCCTTAGAGAGTTTTATAATTTTCGTATGACCAAACCAGAGGGGTTAGACTGAGTGTACTGACCAAAGTGTTGTTGGTACTTGTTAGGTAGGACCAGAAGGGATGGATGTGAGTACTTCCCAGAGGGTTACTTGTTGTGTTTAGCTACTTGTTAGCTGTCGCTTGATATTGGAACTCAGGATTGTTTACTGCGGAGTTTTTTTCCTGTTTACTACTTTCTGTACTTTACCTGCCATATATTCACTGACTGTTAGGCACAGATCTTCGGGTGGTTGCCTACTGGGATTTAGTCTCACACCCTGTTTGGACCTTGCTTTTCAGCCCAAACAGATTATATCACTATAGGTATAGACAAGGACATGTTCCCTTCGACTTCAGGTACTTGATTTCATTAGACCTGGAGAGCATGGGACCAAGCCGAGGCTTGTGATGCTGAGGAGTTGATCATCTATTTTTCTTTTGTACTTTGGTTAAGTATTGTATTAAAAATTGTGATTTGTTTTTCTATTTTCCTAGACATATATGTATCATGCATCATTTACATATATTTTTTCTCCAGTTGTTTCTCTATCAATCTTCCACTGTTTACTGTTGTTGGATAGTTACTGCTTCTGTTATTATATGTGTTGTTTACTTCCACTGTGTACTATGATAATGAGGGAATAATTTCCACACTATTACACCCAAGGCCCACGCTACTTGTTGGTAGCCTTTGGCATTTGAAAAAATGCACGTGAGACCATGTGACAAACTGGGTACGGGGCACCTCTAGGTGGGTTCCAAAACTGGGGCGTTACATCATATCGCATGTAGTAGAGGAACTGAGTGGCCTTAGAGAACCTTTGTGCTTCTATCAATGATATGAATAGGATGATCCTAAAAGGATGCATATATCTGTAACTCAGCCTCCTTGGGATGAAAAGTATGAGATAAGTCCAAATGATAACAGAGAATCTGAGATACATGGAAGAAATTGTGCATGGACTGATACCTCTAAGAGAAGTGCATCCAATAGGCTACTGTCTCGACTCTGTCCCGAATCTCAAATAGTTTGATATATCGCGGTGAAAGATTATGCTGTCTCATGATCTGTCTATGAACCAGACTCGGTGACATATGTTAAAAGATCTGATCCTTGACCTTAAAATCTAGAGGTTGTCTGTGGTGATTGGCGTAAGATTTATATTGATACTGTGCAGTAGCCATTCGCTTCATAATCAAATGGACAAGCTCAGAAGTCTCTTGCATGAGACACAGTCCCAGTAAAGATTCCTCAGATATAGGTCACACTGTGAACATATGTACTTGAGGATTTTTTTGTCTATGTACAACACAAAATGATCTCCCAATAAGTAATGTCACTAACAAAGCATAACATGAATAACTATAGCTAACACGAGAGTGTGCGTCAGGTAATTATTCTTGTGTGGCCTCAACTATCGAGACTCGTATGCTACAAATCTATCTCTATGCATCATAACTACTCCAAGACCAATACATGATGTGTCACAATAAATAGTGTAGCTTCTTCCTTGCTTTAGTAGAATCAGGATAGTCACTGAATTCAATATCCCTTTTGGATTTTTAATGGCTGTCTCATAGGTATTTTTCCACACAAAATTCACACCCTTCCTAGTCAAGCCTATGAGCTGTGATTCTAAGCATGAGAAGTCCCGTATGAACCTCATGTAATATCAAGTTATCCCGAATAAACTCTGTCTTTCAATGATGTTATTAGGATGATCCCAGGAAACTACACCCCTCACCTTCTCTAGGTCAACTGATAATCCTTCCTCTGAGATAAATATAACCTAGGAAGTTAATCATATCCATTCAGAAGTGGCACTTTGTGAGCTTAGCATATAACTCGCTCTGTCTCAGTGTATCTCAAATTATCTCAATATTTTTGGCATGATCATGTCGATTGTAAGAATACACCAGTATATCTTCCATGAAAACCACCACAAAATAATCTAGATTAGGATGCAAAACTTAGTTCATTAGTGCCATGAGAACTATTGGTGTGTTCGTGAGATCGAACGACATTACCAGATACTCTGATAGACCATACCTACTATGAAATGTTTTACAAGGCATATATGTAGGTCGAACACACACCTGATGGTATCTGGATTTCAAATCAATTTTTGAGAACACGCGATATCTTCAAAGATCATCAAAAAGATCATCTATCCAGGTTAAGGGATGCCAATTCTTAACCATCAACTAGTTCAATTTCTGGTAATCTATGTATATCCTAAGGGTACCATCCTCCTTTTTCACAAAAAGGACCTGCAAACCCCATGTAGAAGTACTGGGTCAAATTAGCCCATTTGACTCTAAATACTCTAGTTTCCTATTGAGCTCTTGCAACTCTGTCTTAGCAATTCTATAAAGAGGAATGTATACTATTACAACTCATGGCACTAGCGTGATAGAGAAATCCACCTATCTCTCAGTAGGTAAAGAAAAAAATTCATTTTGGAAGAAATCCCTAAAAGGAACAACCAATGGAGGAAATTTCTCCTAACGATCTCCCTAGTCATTTAGGCACAAAATAGAAATCTGTGATGTCATTCCTCCCAACCCAGAATTTTGTGGTTCATCTTGGCTCTCTTGGACATTTCATTCACCCTTATGAGTATAAATCACAGTATCTGGTGATGTGAAAGTCACCATCCGATTATAGGAATCAAAGAATGTGTGATAAGATACTAGAAAATCCTTCCCCAGTATGACTTCAAAGTCGGTCATCTCAAGGGAAAAATATTCCATATGACGTGACACCCACCAACCTCAAGGGGGAACTCAATGCACTAACATACTTCCTCTATTCTGATCCCCAATAGAGTGTCTAGCATCATAACTCTCTTATAAAACTAAATCATGAGCCCAAGGATCTCCAAAATAGGTTTAACACCCCGATAATTTGTTTAATACTTTTAAATAATTTAAAATTAAGTGTTTTTATTAATAATAATACATATAACTAATTTTAATTTATAGATTTAAAATTAATTAATATTCTGAAAAACAAAAACTATTTTATTATATTATTTTTATGTAAAAGAATATTTTAATATGAATATATATATATTTGATTATTTTTACAAAATCTATTTCTATCAATAGATTATTTAATTAAATATAATATATTAACTATTATAATTATTTTGGTAAATGCTAAATTATGTTACAAATATATTCACTATTAATATGACACCTCAAGATTTATGGTATATTTCTTCATAAATAATTTAGATTCATTCACTACGGGAAAAAGGGATTTTTGCGACGGGAATAAATCTGGTCGCAAAAGGTACGTTCAAGAGGTTATTTTCGATGACGGTAACGACCTGTTGCAAATAACCAACTATTTGCGACAGGATTTTGTCTCCCGTCACAAATAGTTTGGCACGAATAGCAAGCCAAAATGCGCGAAGGTTATTTGTGAAGGGATGTCGTCCCGTCGTAAAAGGTGTGTCGGCAGTGACTATTTGCGACGGGACCCGTCGCAAATAACTTTTTAACTGCCGACGGTAATTAATGCGGGCATAGGTAATTGCGATGGGTCCTATCGCAAAAGATACTATTTGCGACGGGATACCCGTCCCAAATACTCATGTCGCAAATAATCTAACCTATATATACCCCATCCATTTATCCTCTCATTCCTCTAAATTTCAAGATCTGGTTTCTCTCTGAACTCGGATTTTAGAGAGAGAATTTTTATAAGTTAATTTTTTTGTTCACGAAGAAGTTGTGAAGCCGTCTGCATCAATATGAAATCAGTCTTAAAGGTATTTATGTTTTTTTTAATATATTATTTATTTCATTTTTTATGTTAATTATTTTTATTGTTGATTAGTTGTAATTAAATTAGTAATAATTAGATATAATTAGATATAATTAGACATCATTAGTAATAATTAGTAATAATTAGTAATAATTAGATATAATTAGTAATAATTAGTAATAATTAGATATAATTAGTAATAATTAGATATAATTAGTAATAATTAGTAATAATTAGTAATAATTTGATATAATTAGTAATAATTAGTAAGAATTATTAATAATTAGTAATAATTAGAGATAATTAGTCATAATTAGATATAATTAGATATAATTAGTAATAATTAGTAATAATTAGTAATAATTAGATATAATTAGTAATAATTAGTAATAATTATATATAATTAGTAATAATTGGTAATAATTAGTAATAATTAGATATTATTATTAATAATCAGTAATAATTAGATATAATTAGATATAATTAGATATCACTAGTAATAAATAGATATAATTAGTAATAATTAGATATAATTAGTAATAATTAGTAATAATTAGTAATAATTAGATATAATTTGTAATAATTAGTAAAAATTAGTAATAATTAGTAATAATTAGTAATAATTAGTAATAATTAGTAATAATTAGTAATAATTAGTAATAATTAGTAATAATTAGTAATAATTAGTAATAATTAGTAATAATTAGTAATAATTATTAATAATTATATACAATTAGTAATAATTAGTAATAATGACTAATAATTAGTAATAATTAGTAATAATTTGTAATATTTAGTAATAATTAGTGATAATTAGTAATAATTAGATATAATTAGTAATAATTAGTAATACTTATTAATAATTAGTAATAATTAGTAATAATTAGTAATATGAACTATTGACTCGTAGTTTAGGGATGAAGTTTCCTCCACCATCTCCTTCAGTTCCTCCACCTCCTCCATAAGATGACCCCCCCCCCCCCGTGATTTTTTTAATGTAAAAAACATTTGAATTTAAATTTGTTGTAATATGAACTATTTATAGTTTCTGTCTTTTATATCGGTGCGATTATTACATAATTTAATTTTTAATATTTTATGATTTGTTTTTGTGAATATTGAGCATTTTAATATTTTTTATTTTTTTTATTATTTTAATAATATTAATATTATTTTTTCTTTAATAATAATTTTATTAAATATTTTTTTTCAGTATTATATTTTTTAATATTTTTTTATTTTACTAATAATAATAATAATAATATTTTGTGCTTTTTTTATATTTTTTTTGAATATTGAGAATTTTAATATTTTTTATTCTTTTATTATTTTAATAATATTAAAATTAATTTTTCAATAATCATAATAATATTTTAGGATTTGTTTTATATTTTTTTGTGAATATTGAAAATTTTAATATTTTTAATATTTTTTATTATTTTAATAATATTATAATTAATTTCTCAATAATTATAATTTTATTAAATTTATTTTTTTAAAATTAATTTTTTATGCGATAGGATCTGTTGCAACGGGATCCCGTCGTAAATAGTCTAAAATTTTTTTTTCTTAAAAAAGGTATTTGCGATGGGATTACGGGCCCGTCGCAAATACTATTTGCTTCAGGCCCATCACAAATAGTCTTTCAAAAAGCATTTGCGATGGGATTGCGGACCTGTCACAAAACATTATTTGCGACGGGCTTGTCGGAAAAGAGCTTATATATATATATAAAGTATATAATCAGAGACTTATTTGTGACGGTGAAGTTTCCCGTCACAAAAAAACTTATTTGCGACGGGCCCGTCGCAAATAATATTTTTTGCAACCGTGTTTTCTACAACGGGCTATTTACGACGGGGCCACATCGCTAAAGCTTATTTGCAAAGGATTCCCATTGCAAATACCATGAATTCTAGTAGTGATTAGATAGCTTATATACACACAACACTGAGTCTCTACGAAACAACACATTTTTATAGTTATAGCCTAGCCATGAAACATAATTTTGAGACTTCTGGGATTTGAATTTTGAAACATAAACACACACCATTGCTATGACTAAGTTTTTTAGAGTCTAATATGATCAACTTAATTTTTTGGTGAATAGAAACTTGACCCTTATGAATAGTAATATACCCTTATGAATAGTAATGTTACCCTTATGAATATTAACATGACCCTTATAAATAGTAACCACACCCATGAAAGTATAAATAAAATTTAGGCACCATATAAATGAGAGTGAATGTTTTAAAAACAAATAATTAAGTGTTGGTATTTTTGTGAGTAATAAATATTTATTTACAATTTTAAATTAATAAATTTATTTAAAATAAAATTCATTTTCATAAAATATTTTCATAAATTAATATTTTGTTGTCTTACAATTTTACGATAATTTTATGAGAGCTTAGTTAATTTTTAAAAGTATTATAAAATTAGTTTTAATATTAAAATAAGTGTTTTTCAAGTAAATAATGATTTTATTTAAAAATTAAAGTTCACATATTTAGAATACTATTTTTGTAAAATAGAGTCCATTTTTAATTATACACGTTATAAAATGGTTATGGTTAATTTTTGGGATTTTTCTGAAATACTTGAATTTTTGGTGAATAGTGAAATTCAATAATTTACAAAATATGCTAAATAAATGAATTTATGCATAATGCTTGAGTCATGGATGGTGTAAATGGCCATTTATTAGAACTTTCATGAAATTATTACTATTTGTAGTCCTAATAATCAATACTATTCATAGTCTTGAGACAATATAATAAAATAATGATTAAAATAATGGAAGAACCCTCTTCTCCTCCACTATAAAAACCACCCCTCACTCACTATTTTTTCTTTTAAATGGCCAGAAGGAATTATTTTTATATATATTTATTATGGATAATCTCCCTTTTAAAAAATGAATGGGAACCCGTACTGACCTACATGCCCAAGGCACAAGGCCCGACACGACCCTCAATACATGACCCGAAGGCCTAGAGGCATAGCATGCCCAATACATGACCCGTAGGCCCAACCCACTAGAACTTCCCCTCCCTAGCTTCTGAATCATTGATCTTCTATATCCCCACCTTGCATTGTTGATCGGCTAGCATTGCCCCATATAAAGCGGCACAGTGCCTGGTCCCGATGGCGGTTGTCATACCCTCTCATTCTTCCAATCCGGTTAGATCTACTTCTGGTGGCTGCTACTATTGTTGCTCTAATCCTATTATGTGGCCTACTCTGTGTGAATTGGGCTACTCTATGGTCTATGTGTCCCGAAGGCCGTGAGGCCCAAAAGCCTTTGATGACCTCAAGGCCCTTGAGACCTGTAGGACCAAACCAGTGGCCCGAAGGCCCAAATCGGGCGAATAGTTTTGGCTGCTATAGTACCAAACAGTACCTACTATAGTTTTACTACAATAACCCAAAAATTCACCTCCACTCAGTTTTGAACCAGGGTCTCTTGGATTCCACGCAGGTGCCCTTACCACACGGGTACGGCCTCGTTGGCCCCCTCACTCCCTCTTCTCTTCACTCCACTAAGCCTTGAAGATCCTCAAATTTAAACCCAAATAATCTTCCCTTGTCTATCCCCACCTCTAGTAGCCCTGTTCTTTCCAAAATACCAAAACCACTTCTCTTAAAGAGGTTCTCAGGGAGGATATTTCAAGAGGTAAACCCTCTCCCATTTTATTTTAATTCATTTTCAATTGGTTTTATATTCTTATCTTTTCCTCACCTCCTTTATCCAAATGATAATGATAACTCCATTATCATATATATACTAGAATTATATAATGTTAATGTAATATAAATCATCAATCTTTTGACTATCTCTCTTTTATTTAAAAAAGGAAATCATCATCCTTGAGTTTCCAATTTACAACCTTCGTGGATGGCGAACCTTCATTCTTCATTTTCTCCTTCAAGTAAGGTAGTGAAACCATATTTATGGTTGAAACAAATTATAAAATATGTATCATGTCTTATGTAATTATTAAATATCCATCATTTTTAAATGATACTAAATAATATAACAATACTAGTTCACTGTGATAAAAAACTGCCATAAAAATCTAAACAATTATCACTAAAAGACTTTTCTAATGATTCATCATCAAACCATGTAACCAAATGATATATATAACCATTTTAAATTATGTATGTTAAATAATAATATATAAATTCAATACTTAATAATTATATCCATTCCACATGAACTTCCATACTAATAATCAAGCGATCCAATCATGAATATCAAGAAATGAACACTCGGGAACAATAAAATTCAATCTTGTAACTTATCAAAAGGTCATAAATGAGATTAATAAAATTATAATAATTTATATACAAGTATAATAGGTTCTAAATTAAATTATTCATGGGTATAATTTCATATTCCATTACCTTAAGGTCAAGTGTTTAACACATTCATACATAAGGGAAGGGTTTTCTCATCTCACTTCCATTTTTGTGAGACATTCCTTATTCACCACTATTTCTTGTGTATGGTGTATGCATAATTCCCATTTATATATCATATCATGAATCTATTTATTTTCATAGTATTAAATTTATCACTTTATGATTATTAATTTTGGGTCATATGATTCAATTTATTACAAAGTGGTAAGAGATTCTACCCGAACCCCCATTTTTCCTTCAGGTTACTCTTTATCTACCGTTACTCAAATGTAATGTTTCTTTATTTTTGTATATTTATTATAAATTCTGTTTTTATTTTCCAAAATCATATATACATATCATATCATAATTATTTTATGGGGTTATACATGTTTTAAAATGGTTATGTTCTCAATTCTTCTTGATAAACAAGCCCGATTCAAGAGAACTTCTCGAATTCTTACCCATTTTCAAGTTCACTATATAATATATTTTAATCCATAATTATATTTATAAAAAAAATTATCATGAAAAATATGTTTGTTCATTTCTAGCTTTATGAAAACAAACATTCCCTTCCACTTTAAAATCTCTTTAATATTTTCCATAAACCACACTAAAATGTTTTATTTCTAAAGCTTCTTTAAAAACTATTTTACATGATTTCACTTCAGTGGGAAAAAAATTATTTATTAAATATAATTTCAATTTATTTCCATTTTCTTTTTATGGATTAACATTTTTACAATCTAATTTTACAACAAATAAAAATTGTTTTCCAAAAGAACTCTTATTTCCAAAATAAAAGGGGTTTTCTCATCTCACTTTAATTATATGATATTTATGACTTGTTCACCACTTTTTCATTACATGTGGTGTATGTAATGAACTTTTATATATAAAATCACAAGTCTTATTATTCTTATGATATTATATGGAATTAATAATTAAATGTTTCAAAGTGGAAATAGACACTTTAGAATGTTTAATGATCATTTTCCTCAAGATTTTATCAATAATTTAATTAGAGTATTTTCATTTATGATTATGATTAAAATATTTCAATGTGGTATGGGACAATATAATCTAAAGATATATTTTATTATACATATGATGAATGCATTGGACTTATAAAGTGATGGTTGGGGCCCACTATAGACCCTCGATGCATCCGTAGGTATCTTGAGACAAAACGGTATTGAGTTTTGGCTGAGGCCTTACCCTATTATTTTAAGAAGTCTTGGATGAGGCCTAGACGATAGGTTTATGATGTCCAAAATATGCATTTCATAATTATGATATTATTAATAGATAAATCATTTGATTATTTGACTAGTATAATATCCATGGCGAATTTTCATGTGACTATTTATATGGTACTGCTCATTCAATTTTTATACTTTCAATATTATGCTCAAGATTATGTTTTAGTGGCATGATTTGTTCACTTTTAATTATTTTTTATGATATCTTCTACTATATCACTTACCCTTTCTGAGAATCTAATCTCACCCCTTTCTTATGTTTTATTTTCCTCAGGTCATAAAGAAGAAAAATTTGAATAAGCTTTCAAGGATGTAGTTTATTCCCTAATATATCATATTTTATTTTATTTTTCAAAGGTATTATGGGTATCATGACTGTAATATAGTCTTAAAATACTTCTAAAATAATTGGTCCTTCGGGATTTGATTCATTGTAATTATGTCAATGTATTAAATTAATTCACCAGCTCCGGGCTTCTAGGTTCAGGGCGTTATAGTTGGTATCAGAGGAAGTTTAGTAGCAACCTTGGTAAATAGATTTAGAAAACATAGGTTAGAGAACATAACCATAAGATATAATTTTAGGATAAGAATAGAATAACATCGTAGAATTTTGGTAAGGTACAGATTATGTGGATATTCCTATGAAATGCATCATTGTCTGGATACTATAAGTTGATGTGGTTCTGGAAGAGATGTACCTAGGGGTAAAAACTTTGGAAAGGTGTTCTGAGCTTTACTAGGGGTAACCTAGCACATAAAAACATGTATTACTGTGCACCTGGTTTGGCACTCTTGGGGGATATGCTTAGGATAATTTACAATTTCCATACATACCATTATGAAGGATGTATGCTTTCAAAGTAAACAAAGTATATGGTTCTAGGATTTATGATGCATAAATTTATGTTATGTGATTAGAGTTATAGAAAGTTAATAATTTTATAAGCTAATATAGTATATGTTTCTATTTAGAAATTGTTCATAGTAGAAGGAATGAGACCTCCACAAATTCACGTGATGAAAAGTGTAAGAAGGATTATATATTTCATGGATTTAAGCCAAAATTTTAGAGGGAAATAGTCCTTAAGGTATCCTCATCATATTAGGAAATAATATCATGTATTAAAAAGATAATTAAAGTGTTCTATGAGTCCAATGGATCTGAAGGGAAGTAAGATAAGAAAATGATGGAAGAGGAAAAGATGGATAAAGTGCAGAAGGGAATGAAGGGGTTTCCCGCATGTGATAACTATGGAAAGAATCACCCTGGAAAATGATTGAATGGAATCGGAGATTCTTATAAGTGTAGAGAAAAAGGACACCAAGTTCATGATTTCAAGGGTAAGAAAAAGGTTTCCAACGTCCAATACTTCAACTGTGAGGAGATAGGACACTATGCGAATCAATGTACCAATCATCAGAGAAATATACCCCAAATTATTCTATTGGATAATGATAAAGTTATTCTACTACCACAGATAAAGAGAAATAATTAATATGTATATTCAGAAATTATTTCATTTGAATATTTTATCGGAAATGTACTAGTTATAAGAATTATGGAATATATGAGTATTGTACTACAATACCTTTTTATTAAGGATTTGAGACCATATGTTGAATTGTACCAAGAAAATATATTTCGTAGAAAGTTAAAGTTTTTGGAAAAAAAATTATTGAGGGAAATAAAAACCTTAATATATTATTGATGTTGAGATAGTGATGAAGAAATGATTGATTTTGATAAGTACTAACTACCTTGGAACTAATTATTAACTTGTCGACAAGTGGTCTATGCTATCATCGATGGAGTTTATAAAACTTTTGGATTTAAGGAATATATCCTATAACATGTATCTTACTTAAGTAATATGGAAGAATGCATGCTTAAAATAAGGTTTTTTTGTAATTCGAGTTATTACCATTTTTAAGAGGACACATGATGAAGTTATTCACAAGTTTGGAATGTGAAAATTTAGATCCGATTCATGGTTAAGTTCATCTTGTAAATTTAGTGACCATCTTTCTAAAGTGTTGAATCCTTAAATTTTAGAATGTTTAATCATTTATGAATGGTTTAATTTGATCATTGTATGAGGTTTTAGAGGTTAATTTATTACTTTACCACATGAAACAACCAATGATAAGAGGTGAATTATTGATAGTTTAAGGCGCAATCCAAGGATAAGATTGTGTTTGTGAAATATAAATGTATATTTATACGCTTATAGTGTGAAATAATTCCTCAACTCATGGAAAAGAGTCTTAAATAAAATGTTGTCCTATAATCATAATCTTTGATAATATTAATAAATTTTTTACAATAGTTTATAGTTTTGTAGTAATCAACTTTCATATGAACAAGTTCTTTATCACTTTCCATCAGAACTTCTTATTCTTATTTTTCTTCTATGTCTAGGTTTTTACTTCCAACAAATGTCACCCCATTTTAAAGCATAATTTTTGTGGTAACCACCTCATTTACCTTACCCGCTTTTTAAGAGGATATTTTTTTAACCATATTTATGATGTGGGTTTCCCATAAGAGAATTTTCAAGCATCAAACTTTAACTTTTGAAGTTCAGTTTTGAATTTTGAGGATGCAATTCTACTGATGGGGAATAATGTAAGAGCCCAATAATTTTTTTAATGATTTTTAATAATTTAAAATTAATTTTTTTAATTGATAATAATACTTATAAATAATTATAATTTATACATTTTAAATTAATTAATTTTCTAAAAAAATACTATTTTACCATATTATTTTTTTCTAAAATAATATTTTAGTATGAATATATATTTGATTATTTTTTAAAAATTCATTTTTTATCAATAGATTATTTAAATAAATATAATATATTGAATATTATAATTATTTTGATAAATACTAAATTATGTTACGAATATATTCACTATTAATATGACATCCCAAGATATTATGGTATATTTCTTCATAAATAATTTAAATTCATTAGATAACTTATATGCACACAACACTCAGTCTCTGCGAAACAACACTTTCTAATATTTATAACCTAGTAATGAAACATAATTTTTTACACTTATAAGATTTGAATTTCAAAAAACAGGCATACACCATTGTGGTCAGTATGTTTTTTAGAGTCTAATAGGAGCAACTTAATTTTTTGGTGAATAGTAACTTGACCCTTATGAATAGTAATGTACCCTTAAGAATAGTAATGTTACCCTTATGAATAGTAACTCGACTCTTTTGAATAGTAACCTCCCCAATGAAAGTATAAATAAAATTTAGGCACCTTATAAATGAGGGTGAATATTTTAAAAATAAATAATTAAGTGTTTGTATTTTTGTGAGTAATAAATATTATTTACAATTCAAAATTAATAAATTTATTTAAAATAAAATTAATTTTCATAGAATTTATTAATAAATAAATATTTTGTTTTCCTAATATTTTAGGATAATTTTATTATACCTCGGTTAATTTTTGAATGTATTATAAAATCAGTTTTAAAATTAAAATCTGCATTTTTCAAGTAAATAATGATTTTATTTTAAAATTAAATTTCACATATTTATAAAATTAGTTTAGTAAATTTTAGTCAATTTTTAAATTATACATTTTAAAAAAAATTTGGGGTGAATTTTTGGGATTTGTCGAAAATACATGAATTTTTTGTGAATAGTGAAATTTGATAATTTACAAAATATGCTAAATAAATGAATTTCTACATCATGCTTGTGTCAAGGATGATGTAAGTGGCCATTGTTTCGAAATCACATGCACTTATTACTATTTTTAGTCACTATAATCAATATTATTCATAGTCTTGATCCAAAATAATAAAATAATGATTAAAATAATGAAAAAATCCTCCTCTCCTCCACTATAAAAATAACCCCTTACTACCTCTTCTCATCACTCCTCTAAGAATTGAGTCTGCTCAAATTTATACCCAAATACCTTTACCTAGTCCCCACCCACCTCCAAGAGCCCTTGGTATTTCCAAGAGACCAAAACCCCTTCTCTTAAGGAGGTCCTCAAGGAGGATATTTCAAGAGGTAAACCCTCTCCCCTTTTCTTTTAATTTCATTTTTAATTTGTTTTATATTATTTTATTATACTCACCTCCTCTATCCAATTGATAATTATAACTATGGTATAATCTATATACTGTAATTATATCATTTTATTGGAATATATATCATCAATATCCTTACTCTCTCTCTTTTATTTTAAAAACGAAATCATCATCTGGGAGGTGCCAATTTACAACCTTCGTGGATGAAGAATCTTCATTCTTCATTTTCTCCTTCAAGTTTGGTTATGAAACCATTTTTATGGATGAAAAATTATATAAAATATTTATTATGTATTATTTAATGATTCTGGAACCTTCATTTTTATATGATACTAAATAATATAACAAAACTAGTTCGTTGTGATCAGAAAAACCGCCATAAAAATCTAAATGATTATCACTAAAAGACTTATCTAATGATTCATCCTCATACCATGTAACCAAATAATATATATAAACATTTAAAATTATATATGTTCATTTATAATATATAAATTAAATCTTTTATAATTATATCTATTCTATATGAACTTCCATACTTATAATCATACGAACCGATCATGAATATCAAGAAACAAACACTCCAAAAGGATAGAATTCAATCTTATAACTTATGAAAAGGCCAAAAAATGAACTTAATGGAATTATAATAAATTATAAACATGTATAATAGGTTCTTATTGAAATTATAAATGGGTATAATTTCATATTCTAGGACCTTGAGTTTAAGTGGAGAACACATTTAGACATAAGGTAAGGGTTTTCTCATCTCACTTCCATTTTTGTGAGACATTCCTTATTCACCACTATTTATTGTGTATGGTGTATTCATACTTCCCATTGATGTATCATATCATGAATCTATTTATTTTCAGGGTATTAAATGTATCAATTTATTATTATAAATTTCAAGGTATATGAATCAATTGATTACAAAGTGGTAAGGGATTCTAACTGAAGCCCAATTTTTTCCTTTGGGTTACTCTTTCTCTACATTTACTCAAATGTAATGTTTTTTTATTTTTTTATATTTCTTCTTAAATTATTTGTTTATGTTACAAAATCATACATACAGATCATATAATCATTATTTTATGGGTTTATACATGTTTTAAAGTGGTTTTGTTCTCAATTCTTTCCGAAAAACAAGCATGAATCAAGGGAACTTCTCGAATTATTACCCATTTTCAAGTGCATTATATAATATATTTTAAGCCATAATTTTTTTTAAATTAAACATTTTATCTTGAAACAATATCTTGGTTCATTTATAATTTTCTAAAATCAAACATTCCCTTCTTATTTAAAATCTCTTTAATATTTTATTTAAACCACACAAAAATGTTTTATTTCTAAAGCTTCTTTAAAAAATATTTTACATAATTTCACTTTAGTGGGACAATAGTTATGTATCAATTATAATTTCAATGTATTTATATTGTTTTTTCTGGGATAAACATTCCTACAATATTATCTTACTACAAATAAAAATGGTTTTCCAAAAGAACTCTTCTTTCCAAAATAAAAGGGTTTTTCTGATATCACTTTTAATTCTATGAGATTTACGACTTGTTCACCACTTATTCCTTGCATGTGGTGTATTTAATTCCCTTTTATGTGTCAAATAACTAGTCTCATTATTATTATTATATTATGTGGAATTAATAATTAAATGTTTCAATGTGGTATGAGACACTTTTAAATGTTTAATGATCATTTTATGTAAGAGTTTATCAATGATTTAATTTGAGTATTTTCATCTATGATTATGATTCAAACATTTAAATGTTTTATGGGAAAATTTTATCTAAATATATCATTTATTAGATATATGAGGAATTCATTATACTGATAAATTGATGGGTGGGGGTCGTTATAGCCTCTCAATGCATTGGTAGGTCTCATGAGACAAAACAGAATTGGGTTTTGGCTGAGGACTTACCCTAGTATTTTCAGAAGTCTTGGTCAAGGCCTTGATGATAGGTTTATAATGTATAGAATATGAATTACCTCATTATTATATTAGTAATAGATAAATCATGTGATTATTCAACTAGTATAATATACATATTTAAGTTTCATGTGATTATTTATATGGTATTATTCATTCAGTTTTTATTCCTATCATATTATGCTCAAGATTATGTTTTAGTGGAATGAGTTGTTCTTTTTTTCTTATTTTTTATGATATGTTCTACTATATCACTTACCCTTATTGAGCATATGAGTTCACCCATTTCTTATGTTTCCTTTCCTCAGGTTATGAAGAAGAAAACTTTCAATAAGCTTTCAAGGATGCGGTTTATTTCATATTTTATCATGTTTTATTTTCTTTTTCCAATGTATTATGGGTATCATGACTATAATCTGGTCTTTCAAGACTACTAAACTGATCAATCCTTTGGGATTTTATTACTTCTAATCATTCCAATGTATTAAAGTAATTCACTGACTCTGGGATTCTGGGGTTGAGGAGTTACAATAGGTATAGATATGAAACTATGTGATGTAGCTATGTCAAAAAGTGCAGATATAAGAGTTGAGGAAACTAAAATCGTACCTCACATAGTAGATAGTTTGGCCCCCTTATCCTCTGGGGTAGGCTATATAGAATGTATGTGGAACGGACCTATGACATAACTTCACAACTTGGAGTAGGTGCGCTTTGATATCTTAGTACAACTGGTGTTTGCCTTCCTCAGTCATGAACACCACCATCTTGGCATGATCAATTGCTATTTTTCCAGGTCCCTACCTAACATGGATCCATGAAATGAAATCGGGAACCCGGTATCAGAGCTAACCCCTACCACTCACTGCTAGAGGGAAGGTCCTCTAAAATCATTGCATATGGCCCATCCTGCTGCAATCTTGGAACTGAAATGGGTTGCGATCACACTGATTTCTTTGGTGTCCCTGTATACCAAACTGATGATAGAAAATTGAGATACCAAGTAGAGACATGGGCTTTGTCTTGTAAGACATTGAAATATTTCTTCAAGGTCTTGGATCTATATAAATAGAACCTTTGTGTGTTTCTTAAGACCAAGGTGCTTGGAGGAGTCTTGGAGGAAGTTCGGAGGAGCGGGCTACGAATGGATGGAAATAGAAATAATTACACGTTATTTAAGAATTACACATCATGTAAGTCATGTTCATGACATATAAGTATTCATGTTAAATTAATGAAAATGTGACATGTTTCTTGACAGAACTGAACCCTGAGGATTGCACGACGTGAAAGGGGAATGCACATCATGTAATTACTTATTAAAATGTTGTTTTAATATCTTTTAGCCACTCATGTTATTCATAACCCTATGGCCACATCAGCTCTCCCCCTCATTCTAAGAGACATAGTGTCCCCCTCTTTGGGGTTCTGGAGGTCCCTTCAATGGGAATCTATCATCAAGATCCCATCTTCGATTTGTGGTGACTTGGGTTGATCAAATGTGTGTTTTCCTTCATTTTACAGCTATTTATTCTAGTTTAATCTCTTTTAATATCATTCTTCTTTCCATGCAATGGAAGATGATCTCCCATGTTTCTAATGGGGTTTCTCTTCTTTGTTTTTGGTGCAGTTGTGCTGTGGAATCCTCATATGGATGCTATTCTTTTGGGATGGGTGATCAGAGATATGTTGTGTGGTTCATTCTCGTGCAGCGAACATTGGAACACTTTTGAGTTAGGAGATTCATTTATACTCTATTTATTTACATGAAATTGTAGATCTATCCTGATTTAGCATTTGGATCGCAATGAAATTAACCTAATAATTACTTGAACCAGATTAAGGAATTAGTATCGATCACATGGTGATGTTTCTTCTCTGTACTATGATAATAGTTTGGCTCTTGATTTTCTATATAGTGTGATATCTATTCCTTTCTTAGTTCGTCATGTGGTTCTTGATGGAAATTAGTAAATAATATAAAGTCAAATTTAATTGATAATTAATTTTCTAAAAGAATTAATGAGGCCAGTTTAATTAATATAGTTGTTGTTTTTATAATTTTATGATAATAAAATTGATGTAAGTATGCATGTTTAATTGAATTGGTTAAGGAAACTAAAGCATTTTGATGCTTGTTGATAAAGGAATTAAAGGCATGTTAAATTATTATTTTTAATTATTTATTGATAGCTTGTTTCTTAGGTTTTCCATAGTCAGAACTTGTGAATAACGAATCAATTAATTCAATATGGAATAATAATTGGTTGTGTGATAAAAGATAATGCCTTGTAGGGATAGAGTTTCCCTCTTTATTTTCAGAGCCAAGTGCCCTTTTCTTTATAGTTGTGAGAACTCTTTGTGTGTGAAGGATGGATGCCTTGTTGAGGGCCAAGAGACTAATTTCTATGTTTTTTGCTGGTGCTTGTGATATAACATGAGCCTGATATGGATGATACTAGAGGTCTATTACGGTATATGGGGTGAGGAGGCCCGACTGTGACATGAGCCTAAGATGGCTGATTTTGGAGGGTCGTTGTGGTATGAGGGGAGGGGGGCCTGGTTGTTATGGTAGTAGTTGATTCCTAGAGTTTTGAGATGCATTGGGATATGCATGTGGGTGTTAGGGAGGACACTAGGTATAAAGGAAAGAGTCGAAGCTGGCCTTATCTATTGATATGAATGTTGGATTCTTGTTTGAATCTTTTTTTGGCTGACATCTAGGTTGTTTTTTTATCTTCTTTCCTTTACCCACTTCTTGAGGCATATGGATAATCTTGGTGGCATACCTTATTCGGTAGATTAGGATGTTTTTCTAGAGTATCGGGTAATATGGAAAGAAATTTTATTAATAAATGAATAAATGTTTAACCCATGAGGTTTGAGCTTGCTGGGATGCAATGTAGAGTTTGTAATTCTACGAAGCTATGGACTCAGTTTGCTTATGCCTTAAGGGAATGGATCTTTGTTGTGATGATGATAAAATGTAATGTGGAAAATTTTAATGATTAAATAATGGTTAAAGAATTAATTAATGTGAAGTGAAAATAATGAAATGGAATAAAGTAATTTACTATATCTCTTTAAATGGTTGTGTGTTAATATGATATCTGGTCTTAAAAGTGGCAGCCAAGAGTCTGAGAGACATTATCTATAATTGAGTCTGAGACTAGGTTCTTCCCATAGTGTGGTTGTGAGATATATTATATCATGTAATTTTTGTGTTTATATACACTAATTCACCCTGTCAGTTAGGGAAACTAACACCCTGGGGATTCTGATCCATGGGGGATGTTTTTTTCCAACATCCTGGTGGGAGGATGGATATGTCACTACCCCCTTTGGCCCCATTCTCTTCTCTTGGTAGTTACTTGTGCTGGTATGCATATTGGTTAGTTTTTCCCATATATATATATAGAGGGTTGTAATGGATTATGGTTATTTCACACACATGTACTTTGGATATAGTTTCCTAAGGACCACTGTAGGTATAACATGTATAGGTTGTGATGGCTTGAGGGTTATTACTTCATGTATGGGCTATGATGGATTGAGGTATAATACCTGATTTTTGATACACATTATATGGACTATGGCGGTTCCAATAAACTACCTGGTTACTTTTGGTTATGTGGATGTGGTGGGGTGTTGCATGAGTTGAATATTGTGTTTCTTTTCCCAGGTGCCTATGGGCTAGCCTTTTTTGGGAGAGATACTCATGACGTGCGGTGTTGGAGAGAAGCAGAAAACCAGTTGGGAAGCGGTATCAGGGTAACCCTGTTATTATTTTTTATATAATATTATATTGTATGAAATATTTGGTGAGAGTATCAACAGTGAGGTTGGGAACTTAGTATACCTATTTATGTGACGAGTTAGTTTCACTTGTTGTTCACAGTGCTTTAGCATGCTTTCTTTACATTTTGTATGAGAGAATATGGGGAGTATCCTACTGAGTATATTTTTATACCCACCCTATGTATATATAAATATTTTTAGGTGATTTGAAGCATGTTAGAGATCATGATGGTTAGTACTAGCTTCGGGTTTAGAAGGAGCTATTTGGGATTCCTGATCACTGTCGTCCTTACTTTTCTTTTGGTACTTTCAGTTTTCCTTTCATTTGTAGTAGTTATAACATGTCATTACATATGTGCACTTTGTATTTTCTTTTATATTTTATTGTGAGTAGGAGTTTGTTGGTGTTTTTATTATCTCTCTCTTTCACATGTGTTCCTTAAATGTTAATGCCTCCCATCTGTGTGTTTACTATACCCTTAGTGCTAGTC
This sequence comes from Viscum album, assembly GCA_963277665.1. Classification (NCBI taxonomy): domain Eukaryota; kingdom Viridiplantae; phylum Streptophyta; class Magnoliopsida; order Santalales; family Viscaceae; genus Viscum; species Viscum album. The sequence continues at coordinate 1,104,259,273 of OY728157.1, forward strand.
TCCAACTCTAGGCCTACTAGAGGCAAGAATCAGGTGTCACTATCTCTCTTAACCCATTTTAAACCTTGTATGGGTAGACCTTGTGGGGAGGGGTCATGACAGAGTGGTATCAGATCTTTGGTTGAGGGATAGGATGCAGTTTAGAGTTAGGCACATGTGACTTTTCATGGGTTGGTAGGGAAATGATGTCATCTAAGTTTATAAAGCACTGTAAACATGGGATACATGCCGAGAAATGGGTATTTAGGGATGCTGTGATGTGATGTACATACCTTTAAGCTTACAACGGCTACTAAATGAGGTGATATTGGTTACAGGGTAGATAAGTTGGAATGGGTCATGCATCAATCTTATTTGTGTTAGTTTAAATAGGTAGACATTGTGATATGTTGAACTAAAATGAATAAAACAAAAAAATAATTAGTGTTAAGGTATTCCATATTCTATGTTTAAGAGATCTAATAGTTTGTTCTTTTATAGGCATGGATCTAGGATGATGTCCTTGTTAGGTTCATGTAGAAGATGTTTAATATGTTTTGGAAGTAGATTGTTGGAGAGTAGAGGTTGACAACGAAGACACTTTGAGGAGGAAACTCTGAGAGATTCAGCGCTAGAGTATGTATAAGTATGAGGACTCCATTTCAAATATAGTCATAGAAGACTGGTTGGATGAGATTGAGATAGCCTTTAGTTTGACTTGTTCTTAGAAGGAGCACTGTGTATCATTGGAAGTGACGATTCTGTGTGGGGCATTGAGTTAGTGGTGGTTCTTGTTCCTCAGAGATCATGAGGAGTTGACAGTCTCATTAGAGGAGTTTTGAGACCAGTTCAGAGCTAAGTTTATTTCTTCAACCGAGAAGGTGACCAATCACCATGATCTTCTTACCATTCAATAGGGGAGTTCCAGTGTGTGAGAGCTCTGGATCCATTTAAGGAACCTTCTATGATATGTGTTGGAGCTGTTTCTAGATGAGGAGGCCAAGGAGAGGAATTTCAAGGAGGCTATACACCCATAGTTCCAGTTCCAGATCACCCCCTTTATGATAAATAAGTACCCTGAGGTGCTGGTTAGAGTAGAGGGAATTGAGAGGACATTAGCCAGTATCGTATCATCATGATAATGGAGTCCTTAAGATTCCTCACAAAGCAGAGCTGTGGTCTGGGGTTCTGAGTTTTCTGAATAGAAGTTCTTCTGATCAGCCGAGGGTAGGTTCCAAAACTAAATGTCTTGTTTCTCCAAGGGAAGAATCTATCAAGAATATTATAAGGGATAATATGCTTGATTTTCTTTTGGAGTCTTAGGTCATCAGTAGCGAGAGTTCCCGACATTTTTGAGCAACTAGTGTGTGCCAGTTGTTCGACTTCAAGCTCCTCCATTGAGGCAGTTCCAACCAAGGTAGCAGCACCAGGTTTCTCCATTTTGTGATTATTAGAGAGTAGTTGGGATTGGCATATGACAACCCTGGGATTCTCTCCATCCCCAGAGAGTAGAGAGCTGATGTGTAGGTGGTTATCATCATTGTCAGAGAGATCCTGGAGCTGGTTATGGTTAGCTTCATGCTTTAGCGTTTCTAGAACCAAGTGAGCATGATGTCATTTGAGGTACCCTTTACTTGTTTTCTACTTGGGTTCATGCCTTGTTTGATCAAGAAGAAATTCACTCCTTCATATCACCTTCCCTTGTCCATGCTTTGGGACTTGAGGTAGAAAGACTTCCAGTAGTCTTGGAATTGACTGTACTAATTGGAGGTTGAGATAACTTGTTTGTTGTATATAGAGACTGTGAGCTAGTGCTGGGGAAGCGCTGATCTTGGGAAGATTTTCTATGTTTACAGATACAACTATATGAAATCCTCCTCCTCAAGGATTGGTTGTATTTGATGCAAACTATCATGGATTTCATCAGGAGGGAGGTTTTTTTCTTCAATGATGATAGAGAGAAAAAATGTTTCTTGGTAAGAGAGACCCTCAAACGGGTCAAATTCATGTACCATCCTTCTCATCCTTGATGGATGGGATAATGTTGAGCTCATCAAAAGTTAAAAAGCTAGCATTTCCCTGGGTCATAGAAGAGTACCTACATGCATTTCCGAAGGAAGTTGTAGCATTACACCCTCAAAAAGAGATTGATTTTGGGATCAAACTACAACCATACATGTATCTTGTCTCAATGTATCCATATAGGATGGAACCTTTTTATTTGAGAGAGATTCATATACAGATTGTTGGTTCGTTGCAATGCAATTTTTTTATCCAAGTTTATCATTGTGGGGTGTACTAGTTTTTTTATAAAGAATGATAATGGGAGTTTTTTGTTGTGTATCGATTATCGTCACTTGAACCTAGTGATAGTGAAGAAACACTATCCTCTTCCTCATATTGATGATTTATTCAATCAACTAAAGGGTGTGAGTTGGTTCACAAAGATCTATTTGATGTCAGGATATCATCAGATGAGTGTGAAGGATGAGGATATCCCAAATACAGCTTTCCGTTGTTGTCATGGGAAATACGAGTTTGTTGTGATGTCGTTCAGTGTGATGAATGGTCTAGTTGTGTTCATGGGGTTAGTGAAAATTGTGTTCCATGAGTTCCTGGATAAGTTTTTGGTGGTTTTCATCGATGAATTCCTTGGGTACTCCACATCTGAAGAGGGGCATGCATAGAATCTGCCTGCCATTTTGAGAATTATTTGTCATGAGAAGTAATTTGGGAAGTTGCTGAAGTGTGAGTTTTGGTCTTGAGAAGTATATTTCTTTGGGAATGTTGTATCCTAGTAGGGAGTAGCTATGGATCTGTCGAAGATAGAATCAATTTTATCTTGGGAAGCCCCCAAGATAGTGGTAGAGGTGTGAAGTTTCCTTGGTCTTATAGGATATTACATGAGGTTCATAGCCAATTTCCCTAAGGTTGCGACTCCTCATAAAACATTGAACAGAAAAGGACATGCATTATTGGGGACTTATTAGTGTTATAAGGCTTTTGATCATCTAAAGTAAGTTGTTTGATGCCCGAGTTCATTGTTTACCAATAGAAGGAGTTCAGTTTGAGGTTTTCTCTAATGTTTTGTGTCTTGGTTTGGGCTATGTTCTGATACAGTAGAGATTGGTTATTTTATATGGGTCTTGGCAGTTCCACCCCTATGAGAATAATTATGCCTCCCCTGATCTTGAGTTGGTGGAGATTGTGTTTTCTTGAAATTTATGGAGATATTACCTCATTGAATAGAATTTTGTGGTCTTCACTAATCATAAGAGCCTGAGGTATGTTTTCTCCAAACATGACTTAAACTTGCACCAGTGTCGCTGGATGGAGTTCTTATAGGACTGTGACTTTGAGATTTATTATACACCTGAAAGGGGGAATTTTGTGGATAATGTGTTAAGAAGGAAGTCACATAGTGATGTAGTGCATGAATCCAGTGATTCTTGGATGGTGATGGAAGAACTTTTAATGTTTCATCTAGATATAGGATAAGTTGGGGTATATGTTGTCTTTTTCATATGGCAGTGATGTCATCTCTGGTGTAGTAGGTGGAGGAGTCCTTATTGGAGGATCTTGAGGTAGAGGTCTCGAGTGAACGAGTTTTTTTTATAGATGCCTCTGATGGATGGTATAAGGATGAACAACATCGAGTGTTGTTTCAGGGAAGGCTTTTCATTGCTTTGGCGATGTGTGAGATAGTTTTCATAGAGTTCCATAGTTCACCTTTGGTGGTATATCCCGACGTGAGAAAGATGGATTGAGCTTTGAGGGGACAATTTTATGGCCTAGGTTGATGTTTGTAGTTGTAGGGTTTGTGCCTCAATGTTTGGTCTACTAGAAGGTGAAGGTTGAGCATCATGTTTCAGTTGATTTTCTCCAGCTATTAGATGTTCCTAATTGGAAGTGGGAGGACATCTTTATGGATTTTTTTTACCAGTTTACCTAGAGTTTAGTGAGGCTATGATGCTATATGGGTGGTAGTGTATCTTTTGATGAAGTCTTCCCAGTTCATAGTGATCAATGAGCCATTCTCAGTAGTGATTTTTTAATGGAAGTATCAGGAGGAAGTGGTGAGACTCCATAGAGTCCCAAGGGTGATAATTAACAATCAAGATTCTTTTTTTCCTCTAGGGTGTGTAGAGGTCACCAAAATTATTTTGGTTCTCAGCTATTCTTGAGCACTGATTTTCATCCTCAGACGGATGATTGGGTATAGTGAACCACCCAGAATCTTTAACACATGTTTCTCTCTTATGTCCTTCATTTTGGTGGTTTGTGTATGAGGCACCTTTCCTCGGTAGAGTTATCGCAAAACAATATTTTTCACTCCACCATCATTATGACACCATTTGAAGGCTTTTATGGCCGACCTTTCCACTCTTCATTGTGCTAGATTGGGTTCGGAGAGTTTATAATATTTGGCCCGGAACCATTATGAAATACAAAAGATATATTTCAAGTGATCCGTAAGAGGATGAAAGCGGTGAAGGGTTGTTATAAATCCTATGCCTATCATAGGAGGAGAACTTTGGAGTTTGCTATTGGAAATCATCTGTTCCTGAAGCTGACTCCCCGTTGTGGGCAGTGAATGTTTAGTCATGGGAGTAAGCTTTCTCCCTGGTTAGTTGGGCCTCTCGAGCTGTTAGCTGTTTTTGGAGTCATGGTGTATCGGATAATGCTTCTCCCATAGATGAGGTGGATACATGATGTTCATGTTTCATAGATCGATCGGTATCTTCATGATGACTCTCACATCATTTATTGGGAAAAGATATATGTTGATGATTATGCGACCTTTGAGGAGAGGCCTATAGATATCCAGGACCACCAAGAGATGGTGTTTCATGGGAATGATATCCCCTTGGTTTGTATCTTGTTGTGACATGATGGTGTAGAGGAGAGTACTAAGGAACATGAGTCGTAGATACGTGCTTAGTACCCCGAGTTGTTTGGTGTTTAGATATTCTCTTGTAAAATTGTTTGTTTTGTGGTTGTAGACTTTTTCTAGTTTATGATATGTCTCTCTATCTTGTTACATATTGTGGATTACTCTCATCATGGGAGGAAAATATGTAAAGGGGATTCGACTTCCTTTATGAATTTTTTCCTAGGGTTATATTGGTTTACTCTTCTACTGTAGGTGGTGAAGACTCGATGAGTAGTTCATATACTCACGTTGTTGAGCCCCTTGTGCTTGGATGGGGGTGATCTACTATGGTGGAGAGAAATTTTGAGAGGTATCTCATAGGGTGTTTGTTCGGATGACCCCTTTTTCTATTTCCTATCTAGGTTGGTTTTTTATTCTGGAGGAAGAGAATGTTATAATAGGTATCTAATGTAAGGGTCCGGATCCATGTGAATACCTCATTGTGTGTTTCTGAATACCGAGGCACTCAGAGGAGGGTCATAGGATGTCTGGAGGAGCTATGTGTGAATTGATAGAAATAAGAGGAATTATACATTGTACAAGAATTACATGTTAGGTAAGTCAGGTTCACGACGTGTAAGTCTTCAGGTTAAATAAATGAAAAGGCAATGCATTTTTTTGAAGAATTGAACCCTGATGATTAAACGATGTGAAAGGTGATTACATGTAATTTAATTCCCCACTGCAATGTTGTTCTAAGCGTTTTTAGCCACTTGGTTGTTGTTGGTGTAGTTGTTCTATGACATACTCAGATGGATGCAGTTCTTATGGGAGGGGTGATCAGAGATCCATTTCATGGTTTAATATCATGAAAAGAACACTTAAACCCTTTTAAGGTAATGGATTCATTACTTTTCTATTTGTTTATGTGAAATCATATGTGTAAAATAGTTTATCCTTTGTATTATAGTGAAATTAACCTAATAATTACTTGAATCATATTAAAGAATTGGTATCGATCCCATGGTGATGTTGTTGCTTGGTACCATGATAACGGTTTGCCTCTTGATTTTCTAGATAGTGTGATATCTATGACCTATTTAGTTTACCATGTTTTTCTTGATGTAAATTGGTAAATAACTTAAAGTGGGCATTAATTAATAATTAATTGGATAAAATAATTAAAGAGGAATGTTTAATGAATCTGGTTGTCGTTGTTGTTGTAATTTGATGATAATCAAATTAATGAAAGTATGCATGTTTAATTTAATTGGTTAATGAAACTAAAACATGTTGATTATTATTTATAAAGTAATTAAAGTAATGTTAAATTAATTGTTTAATTAATTTTTGATAGCTTTTGATATCCTGTTTCTTAGGTTACCCGTAGTTGGAACCTGTGAATAATGAATCTGTTAATTCAAGATGGAATAAGAATCGGTTGTGTGATAAAATATAATATCTTTTAGGGCCTAAGTTTCCCACTTTCTTATAAGGTCTAAGTTCATTATGCTTTGGATCCATGAGAGATTGTTGTGTGTGAAGGCTGAATCCCTTGTTTAGGGCCATGTTCCCGGTTTCTATGTTTATTTCTTACTGCTTGTGATATGATGTGAGCCTAGGATGGATAACCCTGGAGTGTTGTTGTCGTATATGGGGAGGGGAGGCCTGAATGTGATGTGAGCCTAAGATGTATTCACCTGGAGGGTTGTTGTGGTGTGAGGGGTGGGGAGTCCAAGTTATTATGGTGGCAGTTGATGCCTACAGTGGCAAGATGCATTCAGATATGCATGTGTGTTTTGGGGAGGACACCGAGGATGATGTAATGGGTCGAATATAGTCATACCCATTGATATGAAATATGGATTATTGTTTGAATCTATTGTTTGGCCAAAAAAATAGGTTGTTTGTTTATTTTCTATCCTTTCCCCATTTCTTGAGGCAGATGGATGTTCTTGGTTATATACCATGTTCGGTAGCTTAGGATGTTTTCCTAGAGTACCTGGTAATATGGAAAGTAATGATATTAACTAATGAATAAATGTTGAACCCATGGGGTTGGACCTTATTGCTTTTCAATACTGAGATTATAATTCTGAGAATTTGTGGGGTCAGTTTTCTTATTCTTGGAGGGAATGGATCTTTGTTGTGATGCTGATAAAATGTAATGCGTAAAATGTTAATGATTATATAATTAATTAACATAAAGTGAAACTGATGAAAAGGAATAAATTAATTTAACATAGCACTTTAAATGGTTGTGTTCTTATAGGATATATAGTCTTATCGGTGGTTGTTGGGAGTCTGAGAGACGTTAGCTGCAGTTGAGTTTGAGACTAGATTATGCCTATAGTGTGGTTGTGAGATATATTATATCATGTACTTTTTGTGTTTTTCTACACTACTCGACCCTGTCGGTTTGGGAAACTGACACCTCAAGGATTCTGAGCCTTGGGGGGTGCTTTCCCCAACATCCTAATGGGAAGATGGATGACTTACTACCCCCTTTGGCCCTACTCTCTTCTCTTGGTAGTTATCTATGATGGCTTCAGGATCCTTACTTAGTGTATGGGCTATGATGGCTTGAGTTATAATACCCGATGTATGATACAGGTTATACGGGCTGTGGTGGCTCTCATAAACTACCTGGTTACTTTTGGCTATGTGGAAATGGTGTTTTTTTTCATGAGGTGCATGTTGTGGTGCTGCGCCCAGATGTTTTTGGGATAGACTTTTTGGAGAGAGATGATCAGGACATGCGATATTGGGAAAAATAAGAAAACTAGCGGGCAAGCAGTAGTGGGGTACCCTTAATATTCTTTATTATATAATATTCTATTTTATGATATATTTTGTGAGAGTAAACATGGTGAGTTTGGGAACTTAGTACACCTATATAGGTGATGAACTAGTTTCACTTGTTGTTCATAGTACTTTAACATGCTTACTTTACCTTTTTCACATGAGTCTCTAGGGTAGATCCTACTAGGTATACTGTTATACTCACCCTACCTACATATAAACTATTTTTCGGATAAGTTGAATGAGGTTGAAGATCAGGCTGGTTACTACTAGCTTAGTGTTTAGTAGGAGCTGTTTGGACTTCATGGTGGCTTCTGTCTTTACTTTTCATTTGGTACTTATAGTTTTCCTTTTAGTTGTAGTAGTTCTTTCATGTCATTACATTTGTGCACTTTTTATTTAATTTTATATTGTAGTATGAGCAGGAGTTGGTTGGTGTATGTCTTGTATCTCTCTTCTATCTGTGTTCTCATAGGGGTAATGTATCCAATATTTGTGTTTATTATACCCTCGGTTCTAATCACCAACTCGGGGCCTACTGGAGGTGAGACACGAGGGTCACTATCTCTCTTCTCCCATTGTTGGCCCGAGAGGGGTAAACCTTATGGGGATGAGTTCATGACAATTTCATTATATATTTCCAGAGTTAGGTGCTGAGACGATGTGCGATTCCAAGGACCGGTGTGTGTGAAATTAATTTTATAAAAATATTATATATATATATATATATTGTGCACACATTTTCTTAAATAAAATGTGATAACTCTTAAACAGAATCTCATATTCAAAATTAGTGTCCACAGTTGAGTTTGTAATGTTTTGTTCACCCTAAGAGAGACCTAAAATAAGTTGGAATGGGGAATTTAGATATATCAGCCATTAGTGGTACATTCAAAGGATTAATTAATTAAATCATTTAATCTAAACAAAATTATATAACAATACTTCCATTATTAATTCTATAGGGTTGTCCACATAAACCCTGGGAGGATTCCATAACATCCCATCCCAATTCTGTGGGAAAATCACATTAGATGATGAAGAAATGCTAGATCAGACGCAGCGAAGGCATCAACTTCCATCAATCATTGTTGAATGTATTCTTTGATGATGAGAGATCCAATATCTAGGTAGGACTCATAAAATTTTGGTTTATGACCTATTTGGATTAAATTGATTGAGCAGATCAATCTATTCTACTGATCTGTTCCATTTACGGATTATTAGCAAGCTCCTAAGTACCGATTTAATTGGTTATTCAATGTTTTATAACCCAGAAATTCCCATTCTTATCCATTGGAAAATAACTCTTTCCCAACGATGCTAAACCATTTGATTATGTACTTTCCTCCCTCAATTGATTTTCATTCTTTATCGATAGTACCTTGTGGTCCTGGTTCGACGTTTCCAGGAAGTACCGAGCCATATCGGATCCCCAGAATCATAGTGAAACGATTTGTGAGAGATATATAGACTAATATAGAAAAAATATGGATTGGTTGGGGGATATGGATGATCATTTAGATGATTATATATTAAGAAATCAAAGAAGGAAATATTTGAGGCATTTGGTGCATACAGGTTCACACAGAATCAAAGAGGATTTATGTTTCTGTCCAATAGAGGGATGAAATCCATCATTTTATGCTAGATACACAAATAACGGGTGGAAAAAAAGATGAAATGGAAGAGGAATGTCTATAATCAAGGTTCATAGAGATGATATGAGAATATGTGAAAAACCAAACTACACGTCGTGTACTATGATGAACATTATTTATAGCCCCTTGGTACTGGCAGGTAGGGTTTTAGAAAATTATAAGGATGGAATGACATGTATTCCCACTACATTCCACGTAACCCATCCCTGAGTGGATGATTCATGTGGTGGATCACATGTGAAGGACCCAGTGTGGGAGTACATGGCCAGGTAGAAAGCCATGTACTGAAGTGCATGGGCATGGGGCCAAGTACCCAAACACAGGGTGGTTACATGGACACAAACAAGAACACAAGAGGGACCCTAGGTTTCATGGGCATGCCGTGTATATCTCTAAAATTACTTGTGACCTTACATAGTTAGTGATCTATTCACCTCATAGGACATGATCAAGTGATGGAGCCAGACCACATGCCATGTACCCCTTACTTCTTTTGAGTAAACTTCAAAAATTCATATCTCCTTCATTTGTACTCAGATTTTGGCCCATGAGTAGCCTATCTGGAGTGTTTTTATTGTGTAGAATGTGATGTTTCCCTCGATTATGGTTTTTGGAATACAATGTAGAATATTTCAGGAATGAATCTTGGTTAGGTGATGCTCAAGGATGTCGTCATCACATAGTATTTCTAGAGGCATCCTAAATGGAACCCTACAACAAGGCTAGTCATGGGTCCTTGAAAACTTTTAGAGTGGAACCCTCTTACTAGGAAGGGAATGGGTCCTTTAATTACTTTTAAGTGGAACCCTCCAGTTAGACTTGTCATGGGTCCTCAATGACTATAGTGGAACCATACTATGGACATAGGGCATGGGTCCTCTATAGACATTCCAAGTGGAATTATATAGCTGGTATGGGAATGTTTCCTTAACAAATTTTAGATAGGATCCCTATTTTTGGTCAGGGAATGGGTCCTCTACCAAATTCTGAGTGGAAACTTCCAGTTGGGATGAGCATTGTTCCTCAACGACTCCTAGAGTGGAACCCTCCAGCTGGACTGACCAGGTGTCCTCTACTGAATTCTAGAGTGGAACCCTCTAGCTTGGCTAGGCATGGGTCCTCTACCACTGAGTGGAACCCTGCTATTATACTAGGGAATTAGTCCTATAGCTATATATTATGGCCCCTCGATTGCGTGACACAATGATGAGGCATGACGTGACTTGGAAAGTTACTTCTGGGAAGACACGTGAGATACTGGGCATCGTCATTGGAATTTTGGAACTATTGGAAACTCTTATTCATGGGCTAAGATATGATATGGATATTTCCTTTATCTCTCATTTGGGTTTCTTTTGATTAAGCACTTATATATATATAATTCTTTATCCATACCTTTGGATTTGGTTACTCTCTTTCCCTGAGATGCGAAGACATGTAGGGTATGACACATTCTTTCCATGTCTAGATTCTCATGGTTGGATGAGTTCACTCTCCTTCGATGGGTGTTAAGGACACAACATGTAGTTTATCCACTAACCATATTGAGCCCCATATACTTAAATGAGGCTACTTTTTACCTTTCTTGTGTTGATCTACATTATTTTTACTATCTAATGTCTTTCTATTCCTACTATATCTCTTAGTGGTCCCACTTCATCTTTTGGGGTGTCATACTAGATATGTATATACTCACCCCAACATGGGATTTTTCCTACACATGTCATGCCTTATGAAGATGATGAACAGGTTGTCGGTGACTTCAGAGGAGCTTAGGGATTCCTGGTACTTTTGAAAATGTATGTAGTTCATAGACTAGAGATCAAGTGATAGTCTCTCTCAGCATTTTACTGTATAGTTTTGACAGTTTGGGGCTTCTTTCTGGTTGGGAATTAATTTTTCTCCTTTACTTTTCAGTTCAAACTATTTTACAATTTTACTATTTATATGTTTTACATGTGTGGTTTTTTCCTTAGTGGTTTTCATCTTTTATTATTTTTTCTCTCCAATTTAGCATCGAGATGTTCATGTGTGTGTGTAATGGTACTTAGGAAAAGGACTCCCCATGTTATTTTTGCATTCGACACTGGTCACTAACCCCTGGCCTATAAAGGTGGGATTCAGGTAGTTGTGGATCAAGCCCCAACTCTGGTTTGGCCATGATAGATTGGTGTCAGAGCTGGTTTGATCCTTGGAATGATGGTTGGAGTAGTATCCCTAAGATTATTTGGTTGAGATTAGGGAAATAGTGTCAATGTTTCTCAAGTGAATCTCTTTGGTTGGGGAATTCAGTGATGGTGCATGAAACTAATGTGTCCATTCACCAGGACCTTGACTACTAGCTTGTCGACTCAAAATACCGATACATTGTTTACAGGGATCAATGGTACATGCATCATATAAGATTGAGACATTGACTATCCTTCTTGATTAAGCTCCCCATTATGTATATTTATATATGTATGTATTTGACAATGGATGTCTTGATTAAAATTTTAGGATGCCTACATGATGACAACCATTAATGATACTCATTCGAGATCATGAAGACAATCTAATGAGTGATGATACCTTAGTTCAAAGTTCTATCCCTCGATATTCTTTCTCCAGGTGAGAAAGTAACAGCACCTCCACCTGTCGAGCATTAGATCATCCAAGTAGAGAAGGTTGAGGATGTGCATAGTCTTAGTCCACTCCACAATTTCTAGCGCCAAAGGTTGCTGAGGTTCTGCGGTGAGACAGATCATCAAGGGTAGATGATTAACTATAGTTGGGGGTTCGTGTCTTTAGGCTCACCTGAACACCAACGGATCGGGTGGTTGCACTAGAAAATTGTCTTTTTCATGGAGAATTTGGGTGTTTTTAGATCCTTGTTACACTGATGCATGATGCGTCGAAACTCTCATGGACTGACTTCCTATAGTTATTCTGTGAGGAGTACTACCACTCTTTTTTATGAACAATTAAGATTTAGTAGATTCTAGTGTTAAAGAAGGGAGGGATGATTGTGGCTGAGTATGCATCGATGTTCAAATACCATACCCAGTACTCCCTTATCATGATATGCAATGGCTACTTAAAAGCACAAAAGTTTGATCAGGGACTCTGCAGAGAGATCTACTCCAACATGGTGACCTTGTTTTTCCCCACCTATGTCGGGGTACTAAAGCTATCACTAGTGATAGAGATATTTCTATCATAGGGATGATATATAGATGAGGCTGGTAGTAGACATCATAGAGTTGAGTCATCTGTAGCAGCTATTAGGCACCAATCAGTGGGATCTTGATGCAAGAGATTCTTTCACGACCAAACTTAGGTGCATGGTCATATGACACAGGGAAAACATAGAGCACCAGGGAAGCCTTTAGAGGGTCGGTGCTATGATTGTGATGGGTGAGGTCACATAAGACATGACTACCTGACCATACATGATAAGAATCACAGGCACATAGCTAACAGACCACCAAAGAAGGGGTAGCACTATGATCAAGGATCTCCGATATGAGGGAAGGATGGTCCCCAAGGAGGTATAGTTGGAAGAGGAGACAGAGGAGCTATGGGTGGTGAATGATGCTATGAGATCCTTGTTAGAGTTGGTGTCTTGAGAACCAACATTATATACATTGATTACATGAATGTACACTTATTATATAATTTTCATTGTTCAGCGTGACTATAATATAATAATTGCATTAATAAGGTCATGGAAGATCCCCACTACGATGAGAACCTTGAAATGCTATAACAATATTCTTAAATAAAGTTCTATGGTTGGATGAAATACTATGATAGGACACATAGTATATAGACCGTCATGTGTGAGTACTCGTAAGAGGACAAGACTCTCTCTCATGGAGTTCGCACTTGGTAATCTCTAAGATGGGAGTTTATGAGAACAGACCCGCCAATAGTAGTTCTGCATGTCTTCGTGTCATCAGACATTGCTATAGACAAGCGTGTGTAATGGTCCTTAGACTGGAATATTATTATTAACTAATGTCATGACTCACACACTTAGATTTGCTGATGAAAACCGTCATGAAGATAGTTCGCGGGAAGTAGGGTATGTTGGGCGCGTCACGAATGACATGTTGTTAATGGATAAGACGAGGAAGGATTTATCCCTTCCATATTTATGGAAGTAGATATCTCAGGCCCTTTTATTGAAATAGAACTTTCGCCCAAATTCCATGGCCATGGTGTCATGAGGAGTTTATTCTGAAGGTCAAAGAATTACGGATCAAGCGTATATGTTTATGACACTACCATGAAACCTGCTTGATGAGATATTGAGACAAAGGTATTAAATTACATGATAAGAATTTGTATGAGGTGACACGTCAATTCGGTGTCAACTTCTTTCTATTGGGTGCCTTGACCCGTTGCTAGAAAGTAATCTTGGACATTAGGCATTCCCGCCTAATGCCAACAAGAAAGAGGCCTAGAGGGTCACACACTAAGTGTATCCAAGTATCTCAAGTAGAATAAAGATTATTCCCATATGTGGTTTAATAATTATTCAAGGAAGCCTAAATAATTTTAATGTTGGAGAAAGAAAAAAATGAAAACAAGATATACACGCCGTGTATATTGAATGTACACACTGTGTAGTTTTCATTTTGGAAAGGAAACGAAAAACAAGTACACATCCTGTATTAATGATTACACGCCGTGTAGTTTTTCCAGTCAGGTTTTTGAGGAACTAATATTATTTTATTAAATGATATTTATTATAATCAGTGTGGTCACATGTTAAGGAATTAATGATTTGACATGGTGGTTTTCAATAAGAGTTAATGAAATAAATAAAACATATAACATGTTAGTTTATTTTTTTAACTGTATAACCTCAAACCTGATTATAAATATCCTCACAACCCCAACAATTTTCTCTAATTTTTGTGCATAAAAATTCTAGAGAATTCTCTCAAGGCTAAAATAACTCCTTCCACCAAGAATTCCCTCAAGACTGAGAGAGATCCTCCTCCATCGGATCAAGGTGATCTAACGCGGACAATGCAAGCAAAGGTTTCTCCATGCTAGCACCTGGAGATTCTTTGGTGATGTCCAAAGATACATGTTTCACATGTAGATCACCGCTAGAGGAAGTATACACTTGTATTCTTCGACGCAATGATGAATCACATTGGAACGTGATCAGAAATATCAATGAAGAAAGAACATCATAAAAGGTATGTCTTGTAAATTAATTAAATTAATTATTATCAACCTATGATGATCCTCTTTTGTGGTTCCAAGACTATTCTTCTTCATTGTCTATTTTTGTGATTCGATCTGTGGAGTTTGGCATTTATCGTCGTATTGATCCTGGATTGATCATTTCTAATGACAAAAAGTCAAGTGGGCACATCTACCCATGAGCTTCCACTGCGCCCGGGACCTATAAGTGGTATCATAGTGAGGTTACAATGTTGATTATAGTTATTTAATTTTTTTTGATAATTTACACATTTATATTTGATACAATTCAAGATAAATCATTCTATAAAACTGAATGAACGAGATCTGTTATTCCTCCTTTGTTTCTTGATTCAAATCACATAAACGACCTTTTAATTTTAATTTATATTAAAGTAAAAACAAGGAACTCATTTGGAGGAGCTTCTCATTTTGTCTGTATAACACAGGAATACACAACGTGTAGTGAAATCTACAGGCCGTGTACTTAAGTTCAACAAACTGGTATTGGTCTGCCAAACCACGCCATGTGGATTGAGCATACCTAAGTTTTTTAATGCACCGTGTTGAAAAGAACTGAACAACGTGTGGAAATTGAAATACATGGCATGTATGTTGAATCAACACACCATGTAGTCTGATCAAGCCCAGGTAAAACCGTGTAGAAGGATAAGTCATGTAACCATGTACATGGGATTTCCAGGCCGGTAACCGCCTAACAAGGAAGTACATGCCATGTTAGATTAATCTACACGCCTTGTGCTCCAAAATTTCCAAAGTACAAAAAAACATGCCAAAGCCCCCGATGTGTACTTTGGATAAAGGGTGAAAACAAATACACACTGTTTAATATAGCCTACATGCCGTGTACTTTCCAGAAATGGAATTTCACCAGGTTTCCTCCACAGTACAAAGACTCGTATAAGGAATATGGATAAGAAGAATCTCAAGGAAATTCAGAAAGGAATTTAAGATAAACAATTGATTAATTATAAGATCATAATTAATTGAATTCAAGCGTGACTTATATTTAATAAAATAATGATTAAAATAATTTGAATACTAAATATGTGTAAATGTCATTGCATGCTATGGATGATCATGATCTAGACCAAAGACCCTTTGTGTGTGTATGGTTTCATTTAAATTTATTTAATTTAAATTTGTTATCCAACGAGCCTTCTTCCAATAAAATATAGGACCTGCATGCCCATGGTTTCTTTAATGTAAACTGCATGTAATGAAGGATCTCCCAAGCCAGAGGAGACAGTTCAAAATCCAAAGCTGAGGTGAAATCAACCCAAGAAGATACAAAGGTGGACAAGTGGGAGCTGCAAAACACGAACCATCAGGTTCAAGATGTTTTTCCCTAGGTCAGGGTCATCTTATCAAAACCGCTATATAAGATAACCAATATAAACTCATGATCATGACATCTTATTTTATTTCTTTTTGATTGCATGGTTTATTTATTATGTATTTGTTTTCGTGATCACATAGTTAATGAAATAAACAAGCATGAAAAGATGGAATAAAATAAAAATTGGACTATGCATAAACATTATCAGAACATGGTTAATCACTTAAGAAAGCATCACTTAATATTATCAAGAATGTGATAATGTGAAACTGTTCATATAGAATTAAAATCCCTCAAATACCATATTAATTCAGACCAATCATTTCGTTACTTGATTAAGTGCAAGACTCAATAAAACCATGTGTTTGACGAACCCTTGTTGGGAAACTTACTTTTATAAAGGAATATCGTATGAAAGTTTTGGGTTGACTTAAACATTTTACCTCAAGAGGAGTAACCCTTGCTAGACTTGTTGTAAAATAGAGGCAAGTGTTAAGGAAATCCAAGTCAGGATTTCAGGATTGGGGATTCCACTCAACATATCAAGGAACTGTAAGCTCACAGTTGGCAAAGACCTGCCTACCTAAATACCTTTAAATAGATTGACCAACCTTTTGGGGGGTTATGCAAAGGGGAATATGGATCCTGGCTACTAGAATTTCATAGAAACTAGGCATTCTGAGTTCTATGGTGGGGTTCATTGGTACATGATAAAATAGTGGGAGAATTAATAAATTCATTTATTATTTTTCGTAAAATGTAATCAATAGGTACTGATAAATCTTCTATTTTAATTTTTATAATTAATATGACAAACTCGTCAACCACATTTTCTCTGCGATCAATTCTAGATAAAGATAATATCCTCACTGGCAGTAACTTTTATGAATGGTTTAGGCACCTTCGAGTTATCCTACGACATGAATGAAACTTTTACATGCTGGAGTCCTCACTTCATGATTCGCCTGCCCAAGGGGTGAGTGATGAATATTTCTTGGTCTATGATCAAAATTTAAATTATAAACTCGACATTTATTGTTTGATGTTGTCATGAATGTCTAGTGAGCTCATGAAGTCCCATGAAGACATGGATTCCTATAGTATTATCGAGCACCTTCGTGGTCTATAACAGGAGAGAGCAAGACAGGAAATGTTTGAGATCTCCAAGGCTCTATTTCAGAGCAATCTTGGAGAGGGTGCCCCAGCTGGGCCTCATGTAGTCAATCTCATTATCTATATTGAGCGCTTAGAGGTTCTAGGGTTTAAAATCCCTGAAGAACTGAGTACTGATCTCATTATTGCATCAATCCCCCAGAGCTTCTCTAACTTTGTTGTAAATTTCAACATGAACAAAATTAAGAAGTCTCTATCTGATCTTCTTATCCTCATTCTCCAAGTGTACAATGATACGAAGCGTGAAAAGCCTTATGTCCTTATGATGAATAAAAGGAAAGGGAAAGAAAAAAGAATTAAAACCAAATCTTCTTCATGGACTTCCAAGAAAAGGAAGATCAAAGGTGAGGCAAGAGAACATGAGGCTGTTTGTTTCGCATGTGGCAAGAAGGGCCACTGGAAGAAAAACTGCACCCATCCACGGAAGCAAGGGGAAGCTTCAGGTGCGTTTTTTATGGAATGAAATCTATCTATTTCTACTAATTGGGTATTAGATACTTCTTGTGGTGATCACATCTGTATCTAAATACAGGAACCAAGTAGATTCAAAAAGATTGACCGAGGTGAGGTGGATTTGTGAGCAGCCAACAGATCCATACTCGCTGCTGTAGATGTCAGAGACTACCACCTCACATTACCTATTGGGATGGTATTGGTATTAAAGGATGTTATTATGTACCCTTTATAACCGAAAACAATATTTCAGTATCCAGATTAGATACTGATTGATTCATCTTCAAGTTTGGAAATGAATGTTGCTACTTTTATAAAGATGGTATTTTTTTGGTAGGGAACATTTATACAATGGCATTTATGTGTTAGACTACACAAAATAAGTAATGGAAATCGATGAAAATTTTAATTCACTTGACTCATACCACACCCAAATTTGGCATCACCGGCTAGGTCATGAAAATGAGAAACATTCGACAAAATTACATCAAGATGGGTGTTTAGATTCTTTAGAACTAAAACCACTTGGTGTATATCATGCATGTCTACAAGGCAAAATAACCAAAGCCCCATTTAGTGGGAAAGGTGAAAGAGATAAAGAGATTCTGGAATTAGTTCACACAGATGTGTGTGGACCATTTCCATTTGAATCAAGGGGTGGGTTCTTATACTTCATAACTTTTACTGATGATTTTAGTAGATATGGATATATTTACTTAAGGAGGTATAAGTCAGATTCTTTAGATCGGTTCAAAGAATAGAAGAATAAAGTTGAGAACCAGCTTGGTAAGAAGATTAAGAAACTCCACTCAGACAGAGGATGGAAATATCTTAATCAAGACTTCATTGATATCTTATGGGAGTTTGGGATTCTATGTAAACTCACTCCTTGTTACACGCCTTAGTGGAATGGTGTAAGTGAAAGGAAGAACCACACCCTATTGGACATGGTGAGATCAATGATGAGTCATACGAGTCTTCCATTATTCTTTTGGGGATATTAATTACAAACAGTAGCACACATACTAAACCAAGTACCAACTAAATCGATAAATGGTATTCCATATGAGTTATGGAGTAGAATCAAATAAATATTATCAAATTTACATGTGTGGGGTAGCGAAGCATTTGTTAAGGCCTCTTCAGGTAACAAATTTACACCCTGATGCACAAAGTGTACCTTTATAGGATATACCAAGGAAACAAGGGGATATTACCTATAAAACCCCTCAGATAAAAAGGTTACAGTGGCAAGACACACCATACTCCTTGAGAGGGAGAACATCTCCAAAAGAGATAGTGGGAGCGAGATAGACTTTGATGAAGTCGAGGCTCAAGATACACAGGAGTTGGTAAAAGAATAGATTCCAAAAAGCCCCGTGGAAGAACAATCTGTTCCAGAGACACAAGAACTACGTAGGATCACAAGAGAGGTGAGAGAACCAGAACGATATGGATTTCTTGTCACCGAGGATGGTGACTCATTATTGGTTGACAATGATGATCCTCTTACTTACAAGGAAGAAGTTGAAGGCGCAGACATTTCCAAGTGGCAAGAAGCCATGAATTCTAAAATGGATTCCATGTACCAAAACCAAGTCCGGATTTTGGTAGATCCTCTATTTAATATAAAGCCTATTGGTAATAAATGGGTATTCAAGAAGAAACTGGACATGGAGGGACAAGTTAGCACCTATAAGGCACGACTAGTTGAAAAAGGTTTTAAACAGCATCATGGAATTGACTATGATGAAACCTTTTCACTGGTTAAAATGCTGAAATCCCTCAAAATCGTATTGGCCATTCCCGATTACCATGACTATGAAATTTGGAAAATGGATGTCAAAACATCATTCCTCTATGAGAACCTCCAGAAAGATGTCTACATGACACAACCTGAAGGGTTTGTGACTCCAAAGGATACCAACAAGGTATTCAAGTTGTAGAAATCCATTTATGGATTAAATAAAGCATCAAGGTCAAGGAACATTCGTTTTGATGAAGACATAACAGAATTTGACTTTGTTAAGAACGAATGTGAGACTTGTGTCTACAAAAGGTTTATAGGATGTGCAGTCGTTTTTTTAATAGTATATGTTGATGACATATTACTAATTCGAAATGAATTACCTATCTTACAGTCAGCTAAGGAAGAGTTGGATAAATGCTTCTCTATGAAAGAATTGGGTGAGGTGGCATATATTCTTGGGATCAAGATCTATCGTGATAAATCCAAGAGAATGCTGGTCCTGAGTCAAAGTACATACATTGACAAGATACTGAAGAGATTCAGTATGGAACAATCCAACAGGGGATTGTTGCTAGTGTCACATGGCATTCATCTTTCCAAGAAAAAGTGTCCTCAGACACATGAGGAAAGAAAGAAAATGGCAAGGATACCTTATGCATCCACGATTGGATCGGTCATGTATGTTATGCTATGTACAAGGCTAGATGTTTCTTACGCATTAAGTGTGGTAGTCAGATATCAAGATGATCCAGGAGACCTCCATTGGATGGTAGTCAAGACTATCCTTAAGTATCTAAGGCATACTAAGGATATGTTCTTGGTTTTTGGAGGATATGAGGAACTAGTCATCAGATGACATGTATATGCTAGTTTCCAGACTGATCAAGACGACATGAAGTTACAGACTAGATACATCTTCAGTTTGAATGGAGGTGCAGTGAGCTGAAAGAGCTCAAAGTAAGGTTTGGTCACAGATTCTATAGTAGAGTCCGAGTATATCGCAACTTATGAGGTAGCTAAAGAAGCAGTATGGATGCGAAGCTTTGTCCAAGAGCTGGATGTAGTACCTAGTAGTAAAGATCATATCACACTCTATTGTGATAATATTGCAGCAGTGGCACTTGAAAATGAGCCAAGGTCACATCAGCAGACAAAGCACATACTTCAGAAGTATCATCTCTTGAGAAATGTTTCTCAGAGAGGTGAAGTTGCAGTGAGCAGTATTTCCATGGAAGACAACATGGCGAACCCATTGACTAAAGCGTTGACTCAGTAGAAACATGATCATCATGTGAGGTCTAGTGGACTAAAAGTCATAGGTAGTTGGCTCTAGTCCAAGTGGGAGTTTGTTAGAGTTGGTGTCCTGAGAACCAACTGTATATACTTTTATTACATTAATGTACACTTATTATATATTGTTCATTGTTCTGCATGACTATAATATAATAATTTCATTAATAAGGTCATGGCAGATCCCCACTATGATGAGAACCTTGAAATTCTATAACAATATTCTTAAATAAAGTTCTACGGTTGGATGAAATACTATTATAGGACACATAGTATACAGACCATCATGTGTGAGTACTCATAAAAAGACAAGACTCTTTCTCATGGAGTTCACACTTGGTAATCTCTAAGATGGGAGATTATGAGAACAAACCCACTAGTAGTAATTCTGCATGTCTTTCTGTCATTGGAAATTTCTATCTATGAGTGTGTGTAATGGTCCTTAGACTGGAATATTATCATTAACTCATGTCATGACTCGCACACTTGGATTTTCTAACGAAAACTGTCATGAAGACAGTTGGCGGGAAGTAGGGTACGTTGGGCATGTAACGAATGACATGTTGTTAATGGATAAGTTGAGGAAGGATTTTTCCTTTCCATATTTATGGAAGTATATATCTCGTGCCCTTTGATTGAAATAGAAATTTTGCCCAAATTCCATGGACATGGTGTCACGATGAGTTTATGTCTGGAAGTCAAAGAATGATGGATCAAGCATATAGGTTTATGACACTACCATGAAACATGCTTAATGAGATATTGAGACAAAGGGATTAAATTATACATTAATCCTTTGTATGATGTGACACATCAATGCGGCGTCAACTTCTTTCTCTTGGGTGCCTTTACCTGTTGCTAGACAGTAATCCTGGACATTAGGCAAGCCCGCCGAATGCCAATAAGAATGAGGCCTAGAGGGTCACACACTAAGAGTATCCAAGTATCTCAAGTAAAATAAATATTATTCTCAGATGTGGTTTAATAATTATTCAAGTAATCCTAAATCGTTTTAATGTTGGAGGATGAACAAAATGAAAACAAAATATACACGTCGTGTACATTGAATGTAAATGCCATGTTGTTTTAATTTTGGAAAGTAAATGAAAAAAAAGTACACGTCGTGTATTAATGATTACATGCTGTGTAGTTTTTCTAGTCAGGATTTTGAGGAAATAATATTGTTTTATTAAATGATATTTATTATAATCAGTGTGGGCTCATGTCAAGTAATTAATGATACAATGTGGGGGTTTTCAATAATATTTGATGAAATAAATAAAACACGTAATGCATTTATTTATTATCATAACTCTATAACCTCAAACCCAATTATAAATATCATCACAACCCCAAAACTTTTCCCTAATCGTTGTGCACAACAATTCAGGAGAATTCTCTCAAGGCTGAAAGAACTCCTTCCTCCAAGAATGCTCCCAAGACCGAGAGAGATCCTCTTACATTGGATCAAGGCAATCTAATGCAGACCACGCAATCAAAGGCTTCTCCATGATAACACCCGGAGATTCCTTTGATGGCATCCAAAGATATGTGGTGCACGTGTGGATCACCGCTAGAGGAAGTCTACACTTGGATTATACGATGCAACGATGAATCACATTGAAAGGTGATCGGAAATATCAACAAAGAAAGAATGCCATAAAAGGTACCTATTGTTAATTAATTAAATTAATTATAATCAACCTGTGATGATCCTCCTTTATGGATCTAGGAATATTCTTCTTCTTTGTCTATTTCTGCGATTCTATCTGTGGAGTCTGGCATTTATTGTCATATTGATCACGAATTCATCATTTCTAATGACAAAAAGTCAAGTGGGAACATCCACCTATGATCTTCCGCTATGCCTGAGACCTAGAATCCTTCCACCAACACCACCAGGTGGCCCACATCTGGTTCATAGATCCAGTGTTCAGGGTCATAGACAACTACAAGCTCTGGAGGATTTTTTCCCTCTAGTGCATGAGATGATTAGAGGTATGATATTTGTTTATTATAATCTTAATTCAGTATTTCTATACATAGGTTCCAGTTATTGCTTAATCTCTATAATCCTTGTGTGAGAATTAGTGCTTGCAGTTGAGGTGCTAGCTCAAAAGCTTCATCTTGAGGTTTCTATAGGGAACACTTCTTCTGTAATTTTTATCTTTTGGTAGTGTAATCTGTCTCTTAGTGGAGAGATGTTCACATGTGATCCTTTGGTCATCATAATGGAACCATATGAAATCATCTTTGGTATGTATTGGTTGTCCATGGTCTGAGGGAAAATTGTTTTTCATCACAGATGAGTCAGATGCCTTCTCACTAATGGGACAAGATTTACCTTTATGGGGAAGAGAGGACTCACGAATGGATGGGTGGGTTCTATGAGAAGGTGGATGATACCCAACACCCATTAGTTTAAAATTATAACCCTTAGTGTAGTAAGATCTTTAGGCATCATGATTCCTTCAGTTATGGATAATTATATAGAAATCTTCCCTGAGGATGTTCTGGGACTACCTATGAGGTGGGAGATGGTGTTTTTCATCAAATTTAATCCATGAACTACTACAATATATTTTTTGGCCAATCAGATGGCCCCCACCATTCTTCGAGAGCTGTGGTTGCAGTTGAAGGACCTTTGAGAGAAGGGTTTTATTAGGAAAAGTGTATCCCCCTGGGTAGCTCCAATGCTGTATATGAAAAAGGAAGATGGGATTTTGTATCTTTGTTTGGATTATCATTGCCTGATCTAGGACATAATAAAGAACAAGTACCCCTTGTTGAGGATCAATGACATCTTTGAAAAATTGCAAAGAATGAGATTGTTCTTGAAGATCGATCTCAGGTGTGGCTACCACCAGTTGAGAGTTTGCAAGGCTGATATTTTAAAGTTGACATTTTTATTTTTCTAGGGACACTATGATTTCTTGGTGATTCCCTTTGGTGTGAAAAATTCCCTGTTATGTTTATGGATTTGATTAACTAGATCTTGTAGCCATACTTGGACTAGTTTTTAGTTATCTTCATCGACGACATACTAATATACTCTGCATCAAAGGAAGAGCATGTAGAGAACTTTGGAATAGTTATAGATTTTCTTTGAGAGAACCGTCATTATGGAAAGCTCTCAAAGTGTTATTTCTGGATTCATGATGTTCACTTTCTGGGGAATGTCATTTAGGATCATGGTTTAGTCATAGAGCTAGTGAAGATTGATATAGTGATCAATTGAGTGTCAGATAAGAGTGTGTTTGAGGTGTAGAGCTTTCTTGGCTTGGTCTGGTATTATATAAGGTTTGTGGAAGACTTCTCTAGGATTGTAGCCCCTTTGACCACCCTGACATGAAAAGGGTAGTCATTTACCTGGAATGAGATGTTCCAGATGGCCTTGTAGGAGTTGATGTTGAGGTCGGTGAGTTTTACTATGTCGAGACTGCCAAAGGAGGGTGTAGAGTATGTAGTGTATTGTGATTCCTCAAGTGTTGGGATCGACTGCATGTTGATGCAATATCTGGTAGTTATCACATATGGTTTGAGGTATTTGAGACCCTATGAGAAGAACTACATGACTCATGAATTTGATCTAGTAGTGGTATTATTTCCCTTAATGATGTGGAGACATTGCCTTCTGGGAGAGCTCTTTGTGGTTTACCTAGACCATCAGAGTCTTAGGTATGTCTTCACACAGAGATACTTGAACCTGAGATAGCAACACTAGTTGGAGTTCCTACAAGACTATGAATTCAAGATATTATATACTTCAGGGAAGGTAAATATAATATAATATTATCTTAGCAAGAATTCTCAGGTTCACATGGTGTAGGATGCTTTAGAGCAGTTGACCTCACTGCAGCTGACCCAAGTGAAGCAGGAGGGTACAACTTCTTTTGCGATAGATGGTGTTGAATCCTCAACTTCTTGAGAATTTGAGAGAGTCCCAGTAGATATAAATTGACTATGACATATTATGTGACTAGATATTTATAGGTGATTCACCAGATGGATATTTTAATGTATGGAATCACATCATCTTTTTTGAGGGACAGACAATGGTTCCAGTAATGGTGTGGGAGGAGGTGATGTAAGAGTTCAACACTTCTCCCATAGATCTACATACTGGTGTTGGTAAGATGCATAGAGATATTCAATGGTAGTTTTTGTGGCCTGAAATAAGATGGAGCATAGCTGATTTCGAGCTTGATCAGACACCCAGAATCATAGAAAAACAATGTGAGAGGGACGAATCAATGAATAAAGCACAAATCTGTAATTTTTGTGGGTTATGGGTGATTGTTTTGATGATTATAGATATAGAAATATAAGTTATAAGGGTCTAAGGAATTAGGGTCATATGAATTCACACAGAATCATACCAGATTTACATTTCTGGCCACTGGAGGGCAGGAATCCGTTAGTCGGCGCTAGATCCACAAAGCACGGGTGGAAACAAAGCTGCAATCAAAGTGGGATGGATGGAATAAAGGTGCAGAGAGATGATATGAGAATTTGTGAAAAAACCAACTACACATCAGGTATTTTTATGAACACATGACATGCATCCCCTTGGTTGTGGCGATTAGGGATTTAGAAAATTATAAGGATGGAATGACGTGTATCCCTCCTACACGATGTGTACCTCATCCCCTGGTGGAAGATGTGTGTGGTGGATCACATGGGTAGGACCCCATGTGGGAGTACACATCCAGGTATATAGTCATGTACCAAATTACATGGACACAGGGCCATGTACACAGACATGGGGTGGTTACATGGACACGACCACGCACACGCGTGGGACACCATGTGGCAGGGGCACGCTGTTTATATCCCTCACACACTGTGTAACCTTACATAGATAGAATGTATTTTACCTCTATGGGAACATACATGTGATGGAGTGGGGCCACATGCCTTGTGGGTCCCCTCACATGTTGTGTACCCCTTGAATTATTTTGAGGAAGCTTAAAAATCTTATATCTCCTTCGTTTGGACTCGAATTCTAGCTTGAGAATAGCCTATCCTGAGTGTTTTTCATATAGAATGTGATGATGAACTTGGAAGTGGTTTTTGGAATATTATGTGGAATGTTTTGGGAAATATTCTTGTTTAGTCAATGCTTGACGATAGTAGTGATCACATAGGTTCACCAAAGGCATCCTGAGTAGAACCCTCCAACTGTGCTGGACATGGGTCCTCAATAACTTTTAGAGTGGAGCCCTATTTCTGGATAGGGAATGGGTCCTCAACCAAATTTTGAGTTGAAACCTATATCTAGGCTATGCATGGGTCCTCAATGAATATAGTGAAACCCACCTGTTAGCATAGGGCATGTGTCCTCTATAGGCATCTTGAGTGGAACCCTCTAGCTTGGCTGGACATGGTTCCTCAATGACTATTAGAGTGGAACCCTACTACTAGGTAGGGAATGGGTACTCTATTGAACTATGAGGGAACCCCTCAGTTGGGATGGGCATGGGTCCTAAATGAATTCTAGAGTGGAACCCTTCAGCTGGGCTAGGCATGATTCCTCTTACGGATTCTAGAGTGGAACCCTCAAGCTGAGTTGGGCATGGGTCCTCTACCACTGAGTGGGACCCCATATTGTACTTGGGAAAAGTTCCTCTACCTAGGGATTATAGTCCCTTGATTTTATGGTATAATGAAGAGGTGTGGCTTGATTTGGACAGTTACTTCAAGGAATATGCGTGACATGTTGGGCATCGTTGTTAGACTTTTGGAACTGTTGATGACTATTCATCTTGGGTTGAGATGTGAGATGGAGATCCCCTTTCTATCTCATTTAAGAATATTTTGGTTGATCATATATATATATACATATATATATACTTCTATATTCATACCTTTGGATTTGGTTAATCTCTTTCAATGATATATGAAGACATGTGTGGTATGCCATGTGCTTTCTATGTCTAGTTTCTCATGGTTGGATGAGTTCAATCTCCTACTATGGGTGGAAAGGACTTGAAGTGTAGTCACTCTACTCATCATGTTGAGCCCCACATACTTGGATGAGGTTACTCTTTCTCTTTCTTGGTTTTAGCTACATCCTTTTTGTTATCTACTATCTCTTTATTCCTGTTGTATCTCTTACTTATCCACCTTTAGCTTTCAGGGAATCGTATTGGGTATGTATATACTCACCCCTACATGGGTTTTCCCACATGAGTTGTGTATTATACAGATGAAAAAAAGGTCAGTGGTGACTTCATCAGAGGTTAGGGATACCTGGTAATTTGGACCAGCTATAGTGGTTGTAGCTTAGAGATCAGAAGATGAGATATCTTAGCATTTTACTTTCTAGTTTTTTCAAGTTGGGAAATTTTTCTAGGTGGATGTGTATTTTTTCACTTTACTTTTTAGTTTATGCTACCGTACTCTTTTACTATCTAGAGGTTTTACATGTATGGTTTTTTCCTCAGTATTTACATCTTTGAATCTTTTTCTCCTACAATTATGCATCGATATGTCTATGTTTATGCATACAGGTACTTAAGAATAGGAATACCCAAGTTAGTTATGACTTTAGTGCTAGTCACCAACCCCTGGCCTATGGAGGTAGGCTTCAGGTTTTTGTGTCTTGATCTCGATCTCAGGTTAGGTCGTGACATACTAGTACTCACATCCTATCTAGTACTCTTCTCATGGGAAGCCTCAAATCGTAACTTCTTGCCTGAAAATGTTGAACCATTGATTTGAGAGACTACAATACTCTACTATACACCCTCTTCTTTCCTTATGATTTTCTCTATAATTAGTGAATGATTTACTATCTTAGTAATCATCATAAACCTAAACACACTGACCTAAGATTTAACAGCATGTTGGAGACCTTCCTTGAATTATATTACCCTCAATAACTCATCGGTAAATTACATCAGTGCAGAACACTACAGCTCTATAAATCATGTCAAGTACCCCATAAACATCATAGCGCCCTGCTCCAGACCCATGAACTCACTATCCTTCTCTGTTCTCAGAGTCTCGAGGTACAAGTAGTCATAGAATATAGTTTGAAAATCAACCCCAACCATATCTTATAGCCTGTCATCCTGCTTCAGAACATCCCACCAACACTTTGTTTATCATTGAAGAATATAATTCAATACCATTATTATCTTATCAGTAGATGTATCTATATTCTCAAATATTGATAGAGTAGTCTCAAGACACTTCTCAATAGCCTATTCACTTCCATCCCCCCATAACGCGGGTGTATGTTGCTACTGGAACACATGTATTAGCTCTTCCATAGACAAGGTAGGCTGCGGTGCTCCCAAAAAAGTTTTTATGAAGCGATAAAACACCTCGTAGAACTGTTCCTCAGCACCTGTCTCCAAAAAATCTACTAGTGCCTTAGCTGGAACTATAGAAGGATCCACCATTAGTCTATGGCCTACCACCTCTGGAGTGTGGTCATCGCCACCCTCCAGGCATGAAACTAGAGTTCATTATGGTGGCATGAATCTACAATGCCAAACACATGAATCCAAAACTATCGATATCAAAGTTTAGAGCTCAAAAGAATTAGAAATGTCAAAAACCTTATTATATATAGGCCATACCACGCAGAATTCTCCTAATTCCGAGAATGGTAAAAATAAACAGTCACAAACATCACTAAAGTCACTACCTATTTCCCACTCAAAACCCGAGTCAAGTTCACGTCTATGTTTCACAGTTTTCAATTTCCATCTCATTTTATTTTTTATCTCATATTTCATTTTAAATGGATGAACTAAAAATTTTACCACTTATGATATATAAGGTCCCAAACTCCATATGAACTAAAATATGGAGTCCACCTAATCCACACCATAACATGTTCTAGTCCCTACGACCCTCAGTCCATGACTCAACGTACATAATTTGATGCTTATGGTGTCTATTGTATCCTAATCAGTAAAATGATACTAAAGTTATGGAAGACACTCCAAGTACAAACCATGTTTCTCAATTCCATACAAAAAAATTTCTATCACAACAACAAGTATATCTATCATGGAACCTATGAAAACATAATGCAATGAGGAATGCATCCTATATGGAATGACATAATACATCTCATGTGATTCTTGTAAGGTTCCTAAATTGATGCATGATATGGAATACCCTCCTCCCATCATGTTTAAAAAAAATATAACCCTCAATCGAATCAATGATAGCATCAAAATTCAAGTGCATCTCCCAAGGGTGGAATCAAACCAACTGTAATAGTCAAAATCCATAAAATAAAAATTTTCATTCAAGCCAATTTGGGTTTTCTTATACGTGGGTTAGCTAATCACAGGCACAACTCATTACTAAATTCTAATTCTTCATAATCCCCATTGTATTGTCTAAAAATTGGAAAAAAACCAGAAAAGAAAAATGGTTTCATACCATTTGTAACATCACAGACCTAGATTCCACTGAACGGTGCTTAGAGCCTGATTGTCCACATGGACTCAAGTGTATCTCCCCAAACTCTAGAGGGTTCCAACTAGCAATGAGGTCCCTAGATGTGTTTATGGGGACTTTATTCCCTCTTATTATAGAGAAACACAATAGTAACCATCATACATATCAAATAGATGAAGCAATATAATAGTCAAACAATAGATAAACATTAGGAATAAATAACAATTCCAAAAGGAATCTCATATACAATGATGATCATGTCATGAGTCTACAAAGAATCCAAAATAGGTATACATGCAATGGTATAATACATGTATCAATGTACCAAAAAGGCCAAAAAAACTATCTCTAAATAGCATCATGAGCCTCAGATCAGTTTCATGCCCCCTACTCTTAAGCATGACACAAACTCAAGCTTCGAACTGTGGGTGCTTGCCTCAATCCTTACATGCATCCAAATAGTCTATATGGGTACCCAATAGTGGCCCAAACAGGGTGTGAGATACGGTCTCAGTAGGTAACCACCCAAAGTGTCTATAAAAATACTAGTTGTGCAATATAAGATAAATCAGAGTGAAATATATATACCACAGGTAAGCAGTAATAAAAATGGAAAGTGACCATAGGATGTATACTACAAAACATGTGATACTGTATAGCCATACAAGGCTCCCTATAAAACAAGTTTCAAGCTCCTTTCACAAGGCAGTAGTAAATAAAAAAAAGTAACCACTATAGTTAGTTTGTATACTCAATATCTCATATAACCCATGACCTCTCCATACAAACTATAACACCGTATCAACCACGATCAGTCTGTGTAATTAGAAATGTCATATCAACCATGATTGCACTGTATAACCAAGCATGTCACATTTATCACGACTGGTCCATATAATCAACGTGTCAGAACCTGCAAGGATGGATCCAAGGTAGAAGAGACCAAGGCATCCCTATTAAGTCCCAAAAGTGTCTTGATGGAAAATTTATTAGGCTTGAATTAGGGTCCAAGGAGCATGTTTTCCAACCATGTCCACTGCGAGCCCAACCAAATCAGATCCAATGGGTAACAAGGCCCAAGGCATCCCACAAAATCAATATCCAAGGAGCATTAGGTCCAAGGAATTCCCTACTTCTATCATAACCCATGGTGTAGCACACTCATGGAATCCTATGTAATCATTCAACATTAAAATCATTCATCATTTCAACAATCCACATTCAATGAGTTTACCCACTCATATCACAACTTACATTTAATTTCATCCAATGAGTTTACCCACTCATATATTAGTTCCATATAAACCATTTGATCAAAATCATCAACATTAAAAGGAGGAAACATCCATAAACTAACAATCAATGTAGTTCAATCCATTTATCAACAGGCACCCTCTAATTAGGAAGGCATTAAATCACCATATGGGTGGTTTAACAAAGGAATGGGAATATAAAATTCACATGGAACACCCCAAGGGTGGCCTTGGTTGGGTAAATAACCACCAAAAAATATATAAAAAACTACATGGAATCCTTAACATGTTCCATTTCATTTAATTCAGTTATTCAATTAATTTTTAGGGTGCCTCCAGAAAGTCTGGTGGGAGGCACAATGACAACTATCTTTATAAAGCACTAAACCACTCAAGAAAAATTACAGACCACCTACTGTAGGTCATTGGTAGAGTGTTCATCTAGTATCAACATCTGATTCGAATCATATTAGAATAAAAATGAATAAAGGATGAGGAACTTGGAAATAGGGAATATTATATTGCACCTAAATAACTTCATCAATACTAGATGATTGATGCTTGAATCAGAGCTTGGATGAAGAAATAAGATCAAATCCTATAATTTGGATCAAAAGGGATCTCTCTAACTGCTGTTGTCCAATGGAGAAGATGAAAGAAAAGAAAATTAGGTTTTAACATTAAGTAAGGGAAAATATTAATTTCCCCAAAAAATTCTAAGCGACACGGTTTCTCAAATTATGTGCCAACCATGCACCCTTTCCTATGCTAATGGGGCACCCATGCGGTCACTCTTCGCAGTTTGACTAGCCGTGCGGAAACCATGCAAAACACCTCCGTAAAAAACTATTGGTTTCCCCACACGAGCTTGTGCCTCCATCCACACAGTTTCCTCACACCATGCGGCCTGTAACACCCACTATATAGCCTTTCAGGATTAGTAGTAACCATGCGACCTTCCCCGATGGGTTTCTTCTAACTATGCAGCCTGCCTAATTTTCTAAAAAAAGATTTAGGCTCTAAATAATCCTCAAACACCCAAAATACCTCCATGACCTCAAAGGGTATTCACATTATACCATAACTAATATTTTAAATAGAAAACAAAAATATTCTTACACATACAGAAACCCAAGATCTTACACCCACGATATGTGAATTCTGATCCCCCATTCAAGATCTTTCATTATTTCAGCATTTTTAGTTCTTATTTTTGTATTTTTAAATTTGAAAAAGTATTTGAATGATGTGTGTGAGAAATATTATTTTACCTTGATCGACCCCCATATTCTCAACCCAATATCCCTTACCTTGAGTCATTGTTGATTCACTCTCTCCCTCTCCCTATCTCTCCTCGACCCCCTATCTTCGCATCTCCACCTCCCACCTCCAACACCTCATTTTCTCTACCCGGTATGGTGTCTCCCCATCTCCACCTCTCCGACTCTCCCCATCTCCACCTCCCTACCTCTCCCCATCACCGCCCCTGCCTCACCATCTCCACCTCCTCCTCACAATCATCACCTATGCCTACGTCTGTACCGACCTACCCTGCCTCTGAATCCTCTACCTCCACCTTTGTCTATATAGAAATCTATAATTCAATTTTCCTCAGTTTTCTCATGCATCCACCAATAAAGAATACTCTAAATATGGTAAACCATAACGATTATTCTAAGTGGTGATTGTACCGATCTTCCCTCAAAGCCTTCGATGAGAGGGGCCTGGATGGATTTATTGATCAAAGGAGGTTCCCTATATCAATGTATGGTGGAATATGTAGATGATGATGTTCATGAAATGGTGTCAGTATTCCATTTCTCATTGGTTAGTAAATTATAGAAGGGAAGGGTGAGTCTTGTTGCACTGAAGAGATCTCTAGAACTCATCAGATTTGATACATTGATTATTGGTCTTCTCAATGATTGGTAGAGTCTTGATGCAATGATTAAAAATATTTCAAGACCTTTGGTTGCATTAATTTTCATAAAAATTGATCTCCTTACCCCTCCTCATCAAATATGGATCATGAATGGTGAGTTGGGTTTCTTCCAAAAGGTATGTTATAAAAATAGTCCAGTATTCTTCTTGAAATTTCATTGATTTGAAAACACCACAGTCTCTTTTTCTTCATCAACAACTTAGGAACTCTAGATTCATATGGAAGTAGGAACTGTCCTGGGTTTAGCATAGGGGATAGACTATTATAGTGTGATTATTGAAAATAATAAGAAATTCACTCTTTCAACTCAATAGGATCTACATAAAATAATATCCTAAATTTTTTGAACTCCAAAGAAGGCCAATATTTCAGGGCTTATAGGGGTTTCTTCAATAGAATCGAATCATTATTTTCTTACCATTGATGTGAATACTTATCCTTTGATTGAGAGTATTATTTATATGAAAGAATATAACATAGATTTATGGTCTTCTCTATTGAAGGATTCTTCATCATCGCTTACTAGTGATGATATCGTGATAACCTCAGTTAATGCTCTGGGTGAAATATGTTAGTGTTATGGAAGATACAGATCCTAAGATCCCTCTTCATTCAATTTTAAGGTTGATACCAACTCTTATTGTAGTGTTTTTACTTCTAGAAAGTCTGATGCTATCTTTGAAATTCTTAATTTTTTTATTAATTGGTTTTAACAAATCTAAATGTGTTTCACATTTTAATTTGATCTTTATATTTTTTAATTACTACAAATATATAAATGGATATGGTATATATTGATAAATATTTTAATTTTTTTGTTAATAAATTATTTTCTCCCTGTAATTTATTTAATTTCCCCTCGCATATCATTTTTTTCATTACATTTCCCTGTATTTTATATCATGTTTTCACTGTATTTTCCACTGTGTATCATTTCTTCCACTACGTTTTCATCTGAATTTCCCTATATATTTTTAATCTGTTTTTGAATATTTCTATTTTTTTACATCATTTCCCTTAGCATGGTGTCATTAAGCATAATTGTTTTTTTAAACAGAACAAATTTCACTTATCCATATAGAAGAAAGTGATTAGTAAGAAATAAAAATTATATTGCTGTTACGTTATGTGGAATTGCAACATAAGAATTTTATGAAATATTATAAAATGGTTTTACACAACTTACTATAGTTTGTAGAATATGTTACCAAATTTTAACTTTTCATGATAATGATTTCATGTCAAAGTTGGTTGGTTGTCAACCCTAGGAAATAGCGCGATATCGATAACATATTATCAGTTAGAACATTAACATATTTCTTTTAAAAATGAATTCCCATGTGTGTCCTTTTCAAACCCTACACACATGGTAACCCCCCTCCCCCATGAAGTGGTTGTTGTCCTAAGGTAGAGCCCCGACTGGGGAAGGAGTCGTTTCCAGCTGAGATGGTAGTGCGTCTCAGAGGGTGACAGTCTGATCGATAATGGTTTGTGAAAGAAATCCGTCAGCACAGTGGGTCTCACCTCATTTTTCCTTCCCAATCAAGACCGGTTGACCCAACAAGATGGGTATATCACAGGGGAGAGGCTCATCTAGGTATGACAATTTATTTTCTATTTCCAACCACAATTTCATTTTTATTTGGGTTTATTTAATTTAAAATCATAAATGTTTAGATGCATTTTCTGTATGACCTAATTTAGATTTTTTAAATTCAAATTAAAATATTCTTTCTAAATTAGAAAGTTTGAGGAATGCTTTCACTATTTGCGGGAATTTCCTTACCACTTTTTTCATACATAGTTATGGTGATGTTCTTAAACATATGTTTTTTATATATTGATTTTATATATAATGTTTTGTATACAGATGGGTTCTATGTATATATATTTATATATTTTATGTCTGCTCTCTCTCTATATATTTATTTTTTATCTTCTTTCTCTTTATCATAACATGTTTTTTTGTTTGTAATTGATAACTCAAAGATGGTCCAGAAAATTAAAAAAAACATTAGAAGAACATGAATCATAAGCTATAATATTAGTAACTCTAATGAAATAGAATCCTATGATTGTGTGCATCCACTGATTTTCTAGCAGCCAAAAACTCAACTTTAATGTCTAAAAGTCCAAATTAGAAAGTACAATAACTGCAAAAATCCACAAAATCCTGTTCATATTTACCCTTTCTTGAAAAACAAAACTCTACATTCCTTTAAAATCACACAATTATTTAGTATAAAGATGATCAAAACCAAAAATTTCAGATGACCAGTGTATAAAAAGTGAAATAACTCTTTTATTCATAACTAAGGATCCAAATCAAGTGGGCATCTTAACAACTTCCAATTTTTACTCTATCAAAATGAATACATGGTTTCCAGTAGAGATCCTGAAGAAAATTTTACTTTTCTGATACTTTTCCTCCCTTAAAAAACAGCCATGTTTTTTTAAAGAAAATTTCAGTCCCAACTGATCTTAACCAAAATTGATGTTCTTGGTGAACCTCGGAAGCAACAGATCCTCCAACCACTAACATTAACCATCAACTTTAATTGATTTTAATTTGTAGGTGTCAGTAAAATCCAAAATAAGTTCTCAATAGTATTCATTTTCCACTTTTATATACATATGAGTTCAGTATGTTTATATATATATGTTTTATCTTCTCTCTCTCTATATATATATATATATGTTGTATATGTATATACTCCTATCATGTTTATATGAGTGTGTAGTCATTGGAATAGTTTTTAACATAAAAATACAACCAATTAGTTTTTAGGTTTTAACTTCCTTAGTCATTCATCACCTCTAACATGGTATGTTTTAGTTTATATATTTATATTTTCTCCATAATTAATCACCCATGCTTCTAATATGGTGCCTACGTAATACATGTTTGACTGAAGAGGTTGTGAAGGAATCCATTCTTCATGTTTGAAAGAATTTTGGAACTGGATTCTTGGAAAGGCTCAAGGTTGATTAGGTACATAATATATTATATACTAACTACTATTGTAGTGATGAGCTTAAAATTTTAACCTTTTTTCTTACTACAGTGACTAACAACATTGGAAAATACCTTACCGATGATGTTTAGATTTGGATTCTTAAATTTTAAAACCAATTTTTGATTTCAGCTTTAAACTTATTTGGTAAATTTTTATCTTTATCTATATTTTAATTTATGATTCCCTTATATTTTAATTTTATATGTATTTTTTTTACCATATAAATCAAAAAAATATATATATTAAACTGCACAATGAAATATTTTTCATTTTCATATTTAATCTTAAGGTTCTGTACGCATTTTTATTTAACATAGTCACTGTGTAGTTAAAAACTTTTACAGAATGCAAGAAATGTGTTAGATTTTAGAAGAATCTCCTTATATATAATTATAAAAACCAAATATTTCAAAGAAACATATCCAACATATTGACTATTATTTGATGTAACTCCTCTTCAAGGACCATCGACATTGCACAAAAAAGGGTTTTTCCACCATTAAAAATCTTTCCAGTGTTTTATGTACCAATTAATAACCTTATAATATATTTAAGGTTGAAAAATATTTCTTTTGGATGTAATTAAACATGAATACATATTCATAAAAATACTTTTCAATAATATTTAATAGTTACTTTGAAATTATCATTCTTCTTTTTATATTAATCCTATTGTTCACATTTTGGTTAATATCCATCAAAACCTCCAAACTAATCAGTCCATTATGTACATACACTCTAGGAAAGATGGAAAAATATTGGTTTAAGTTGGTCTAATTGGTCAGATTGGAAGTAGCATTTTACTTGGACTTTATTGATTCCCACAAGGGTGTTTCATCTCAAAAGAATGTAATGCTCAGATGTTTCTTGCAACACCTCCATCTTCTGGAACCATTTTTCTTTTTTATTGTTTCTCTATTTACTTAGGCAGCTATATTCTTCCCTCACTATCTTTTATCAACCTTTTAAAGTGCATCAAATGTTTTTATGTTCTATAAACTCAATTTAATCTATTATGTTTCATTTTATTTATTTAATATGTATTATAGCATTCATTCCTCTATCATATTGTATCTTCATATATTTTTTGAACGTATGATTTATTCCATTCCTTCAATTTTGGAATATGTATGTTTAATATTTATATTTTCCTTTTAGTTTCTTCAATTTAACTATCTAAAATTTACTTATTAACATAAATAACTAAATAATTTACATTTATGTATATGAATGACATCATTGATGAGTACAACGAATGATTCCTCAACATCTCCTCGATTCATTCCTCTAAAGAGATGTGACTTCTTGATATGTTATCCATCTACATGAACATTAATAACTTTATCTATTTAGATTATGAAACATGTTATTATTACTCCCATGCTTCATTTGTATTATGTTTTTCATTGATGTATGCAAATGTGTTTGAGTCACTAAAATATTCTCTTAATTTTGTACTGTTATATTCAGATTGTAAAATTTCCCATCCAAAGATAATTATACACTACCACAAAACTAGTTTTCCACAGCACCACCCTTTATCTATGATAAAAAAATCCATAATAAAGGGGGTTCCTTTATCAGTGCTAAAAAAGCACTGATAAAGGGTACTTTTAACAACGCTAAAAAAAGAGCTGTTAAAAGTGACCCTTTATCAGTGCTTTTTTAGTAGCACTAATAAAGGGGGCTTTATCAGCACTTTTTCGTAGCACTGATAAAGTGTGTATTTCAAAAAAAATCATGAAAAATAATATATTGATATATAATTATATTTATATTTATATAATATAATATATTTTTTTAAATATGTTTTAGATAAGTATAAATAGACTATTAAATTTAATATATAATAAATTTAGTGAAAAAGGATTTAAAATATTTTAAAAATATTATTAATTAATAATTTTCTAATTACCATTGACTAATAACCATTTAATAACAATTTTAAGACAAAAAAAATAATAAAATATCTAAAATAAGTTGAAAATGTAACTCAAACTTCAAACGACCATAAATTTTTATTCGAGTGTCAGTTTGAGCTCTACAACATATTAGATCGAAGTCTACAATGAGATCAGCGTGATAGCG
This sequence comes from Viscum album, assembly GCA_963277665.1. Classification (NCBI taxonomy): domain Eukaryota; kingdom Viridiplantae; phylum Streptophyta; class Magnoliopsida; order Santalales; family Viscaceae; genus Viscum; species Viscum album. The sequence continues at coordinate 1,104,296,540 of OY728157.1, forward strand.
ATCGAAGTAAACCTTGTGTAACACTTTTCAAGGCAAAAAAGGCTCATAAGGCCTCCAAAACTGAGTTTTTAATAGGGATACCCCGATTTTTTTAACATTCAAACAACTATAACTTCTAATCTGGATGTTTTCTAGGACTGTACCACATATCATATCGAATATTGTTTCAATTTCTTCGATTTTACTGGTTGTTGAGTTGAAAAAGACTTCTGTATTAGAATTTATGGTCGTTTTAACATTCTATGGATTTTTAGATACACATATATATGTATTTATTCATAAATATATATATATATATATATATATATCTGTGTGTATGTGTGTTGTATATATGTATGTATGTATATATTTATTTATTTACAAACACACATAAAAAACATATTTTATATATGTATTTAAAACTAATCTTATAAATAACTATTAATATACAAATAAATATACAGATAACAAATTATAACTATATATATATATAAATAGATATAAATATATTTTAATATACGAATATATATATATATATTAAAATATTAATATATGAATAAATATATATGTATTAATATAAATAAATATATTTATATTAATATGAATCTATATTAATATACGAATAAATATAACTATATATATATAAATATATATATCATTAAATGAAAAAACTAAATGGATTAGTGGTAAAGGTGCATGTGCAAAAGGGGGGAGGTCTGAGGTTCGAGTTTCGGTATAAGAAAGGGCATGCTGGCAAGTGGGAGGGTGTTGCACGAGTAAGGGTAGCATGCAGTGAGAGGGAGGGGGATCCGCCTAGTGCTAATAAGGGGTGTCAAGTGCTATTAAAAGCACCCCAAATTATATATTCTTTTAAAAAAATTGACTTTTATCAGCACTCAAAAAAGTGCTGGTAAAAGGGGTCTTTTATCAACGCTAAAAAAGCACTGATAAAGGACCTTTTTCTCAATGCTTTTTTAGTGCTGATAAAAGGGGAATTTATTAGTGATTTTCTAAGCACTGATAAAACGGACACCCCTTTATATTCACCTCGATTAACAGCGCTTTTCTAGCGCTGTTAATGCCCTTTTCTAGCACTAATAAAGGCCATATTTGTAGTAGTGATATTCATGAACTTATTTTTACAATGCATGTTTAGTTGATATTCCTTGTAATAATAACACATGAGTTTTGATCATGACCTTTAATTCATTTGGGATGACTATATTCTCTTACTCCATGACCCTGCAATATTGGAAGTGCTAGATATAATAAGCAGTACCAATGTGGTTGTGAACATTCCACCATTTATTGGTGCTTCAAACTCTCTCAAATCCTTTTCCTTTCATGTGATGGAGTAAATTTCCCCTTATCTATACATGGTAATGGAATTTATCATTCAATAATGACTTATCTCTTAGTAGACATCTCATGTATTTAAATTAAGCTACTGTTAATTCCAAATTTTCCTCAATCATTAAACACTCACTACAGACATCTTATTCCACTTGATGTCATATAGTTTCCAGGTTTAAAGTTCTTGTGTCCACCTTTTTTAGTGGGTTGTGGAATAAAGTAAAATGTTTATAAATCTTTTTTTTGTGGTGGAATTGATCCTTTTATAAAACTGGTGAATTATCACATATTTGTCTTTCAATGTTAACGAAAACCAATATACTCAATAATAATTTATTTTAAGTTTTCTACTCTCATTTTATTTTTAGATGTGTGGCTTTCAAGACTAATAATTGAGTTTCCTATTAGTTCATACTTGTCCAATAGAATAAAAAAAAGTTCATATTGTCCAGCCCATCCAATATTATTTATGTCGTTTTTAGGTTTTATGTCACTCAAAACTTGTCCCCTCCAACTATCCATTGACATATCACTCTTTGTATCTTTCTATTTTTTATTTTAGTTACATCGTTGTAAAACAAGTTCCAGTCATGTATGATTGAAATGTGATGAATAATTTACATTCATGGTAAGGGGTCCTTTTAAGGGGTTCATCATTAAACATGAAACAAAGCACAACCACCAACTCCCTCTATGCACAGTATGTTACTCAATGGATTGATATTCCTTGGACATATTGAATTTTATTATTTTCTGTGATGTATTCCAATTATTTTAAAGGATCATATTTTCTGAAGTGTATTCCAATTAGTTTAAAGGATCAAATTCTATGATGTATTTAAATTACTCCATTCTTCAAAGTTAGTGGGTGTTTTTCAACTAGGTTCCCACACTATTAGTCATAGAAGGGTTGAATTTCTTTGTTGTAGATGTATGACAACTTCCGATAGAGGTATGTTTTATTTAAATTAATCAAACATTTATATATTCAAGATTGTTTTGACATAATCATACCTATTTTCTTATATTTTTTCAACTTTGCATATGTCAATCCTTCATTCCCCATAAATTATTCATCATCTTTTCCCCATTATGCTTCTATTTTCCTTCTTAATTATATCATAACAGAGCCAGATTTCTTTGTTGGTTATGTGAGATGAATTTTAGTGGAGATAAAAATTATTATAATTAAGTGAACTTTCCTGTATTATTTTGATATTTATTGAAAATTTATGAACTTCCACATTCATTGGGTTTTCCCCATAAATTATTTATCCTCTTTTCCCCATTTTCTTCTATTTTTCCTATTCAAATATGTCATAGCAGGGTCAAATTTCGTTGTTGATGGTGTGCAACAACATTTTTAGGTAATATTTATTGAAATTAATAGAACTTTCCTACATGAAGTGTTTTTTTAAATTTATTGAAATTATTTGATCTTCCAACATTCATCATCTTCATTTAACATAATACCATTGATTGATTCTTCAAAATTAGTGGGTTTTTTTCAATGGGGTTATCACACTATCAGTCATTTGACATTTTGGGGATTGGTATAGATTTGGAATCCTTACTAGGAAGGATGATCTATTAATCATGTTCTCACACTATTTGTCATGATGTCAAGATTTTTTAAAGTGAAACTTTTAACTTAATGTTTTTGTTAATTTCCAAACTAATTTTTTCATTTATTTTATTTTTATATTATTAAAAAATTGCAGTGAAACAAATCCTATTTATTTAAATGCTGATAAGGATCATGGATTCCATAAAATCTTTTTGTCATGATTCCCTAGGAACTCAATTTAGACAATAAAACATACAATATTAAATGTTCGTGGGAATTAACCTTTTCCTTCAGGGATTCCTTGTAAAAAAATGATGCCTTATATGATTCAATATCGTTATCATAATTCTAATTCCATTTGTTGAATGGATATCACTTGTAATAATAGATGTATTAGATTTCATTTACTAGTAGCAATTCCATAGGATGTAAGATCATGCCTACTACAGCTAAAGTGGTTAAGGGTTTTCAAATATTTCTAACATGATGATTACATTATTTGATGTCACATTGTAACACCCTGACCCCAGTTATCAAGAGTCAGTGCATTATTATATAACATTGGCATGATCACCAGAGATCAAGTCTCGATAGACCGATTAGTTTAGTAGCCTTGGAAATACTTGATACATACATGAGTTTTACATTACATCATGAAATAAAAAAACAACCTTTTGTCCCCTTGGAACACACTTATATCCCTTAACCTATCCCGTAGGTCAATCATAATTTACTTCTTCACATCCTGGGAAAAATAAAATAGAAGAAAGGGGTGACCTCAGATGCTCAGTAAGGATAAAAATGTAGTAGAAACTTTCATAAATAAGAATAAACATTTAAGGCAATGTATAAGACTAAAACACAAGCCTTTTAAACATAAAATTCAGAATAACATAGAAAAGATAAATCAAATAATTACACTTACTTATTTACATGGATATTATACTAGTGTAATAATCACATGCAATATCAATAACCAATTTCATAATGATGGAATGCATAATGTCGGACATCATAACCACATAGTCAAGGCCTCGTTCCAAGAATACAATTAAGATTTTGTCAAGGCCTTGTGCGAATACACTAGTTTGTCTAATGAGACCTACCGATGCATCGAGGAGCTATAGTGGCTTCCACCCATCACTTACTAAGTCCAATGCATTCTTCATATGAAAATGTTGAAACATAACATAAATATTCATATTAAAACTAGCATACGAAATGTCAATACATTAACTATAAACCATTAATGGTATAAAAAATCATATACATTTTCAAACACATCACAAAACAATCATTACAATATGAAATATTGTATCATAATAAATCAACTTCAAACAAGTGTAAAATCCAGCAAAGGATGTTGACATAGATGAAATCAATCCAAAAATTATTTGATTGTAATATATCTTTCTACATTGAAATCATTTAATAGTAAAGTAAACATTTATTTTGAAAATATTCTTATAATCTTTTAAGGGAAGCTTTGAAAGTTTTATAATGGTGGGAAATAGACTCACCCACTGTATAAGTTAAAAAAACATTCTTTCCTTAATTTTGTCTAAAAGGTCATAAATGACCTTGTTTGGAAAATGACGGAAATATTCCTTTCAAAAAAATTTATAAAAAGTCAAAAAATGGTAAAAATTACTTTAAACAATAGTATAAAAAATAGTAATAATGTTTTGAAATACATTTTTAAGAAACATGGATGTGGATGATAAAGAAGACCTGGTAGATACTCACATATAATGTAATGTCCCAGACCTCTCCGGCCCATTCCTTTGTCAAAAAGAGGGTTTTGAAGTGTTATGGAGGGTAAAATGGACTTTTGCCACACTTTTCAGAATTTTGCAAGTACACGTCGTGTAGTGTGAGTACACACCGTGTACCCCCCTTGCCGGGTATACCCCGTTTTGAAGGTCGTGTCCTTACCATGTGAAATAAATGGGTACACTCCATGTACCCAATACTACACACTGTGTAGTCCCTCCCCGCGTACGCGTTACCCTCAAACCATGTGTTGACCAGTCAACGACTGTGTGTTGTGTTGGTGTCGTGTCCTGGCCGTGTGAAATAAACAGGTAAACACCATGTACCCAATACTACACTCCGTGTATATAAGGCCCTAGCCTTAAACCTTACTTAATCTTGAGTTATTACAAGATTACACATTGAGGATCTTTTCGGGCTTAGATTTTTAGAGAATTAGATCATAAAACTTGCATTACATTCCTCATATAAACAAAGTGGTTACAGAAAGATAGTATTCTTCATTCCCATCAATGGAAACACATTTAAAATAAAACATGGATTATTTCTTGACACATCCTTGACTCTATCATCTTATCATGTACCTTTCCCTTGACCTGTGAAAAACATTTCAAAAACTTGGGATGAGCATAAAAACTCAGTATGGGTTATATAAAAAAACATGGAAAGGAAACATGAGTTCATATATACATAAGAATGAAATCATACTTTACCCATAAATCATAGGCACTTTAACATACCTCATAAAATCATGAATAAATCATAGAAATCATAAGACATAAAGGTAACTTGAGGCATTCATAACATTCTTACGTAGGGAGTAACCCTCTTGGTTACGTTTGGAATACCCATCACAATATATTCCCTAAAATCTCTTTGGAGAAACCTTAACTTTTCACTCCTTCTCGTTACCCAATGCATTGGAGAGCTATAACGGGCTCACCCGCCCTTAGTTTTTCACGGAACCACCCGTCTTCATAATAATGCCCAAGAAACATAACATAATCATATCACATAAAACATGCATAAAGGAAACATAAAATTTCCACATTTCAATCACGAGATATCAATACAACACATTGATATAAAAACATTATGAAAACCATTTTCAATACCAAAATAAAAGAAAAGTAAAACATGGTATTTATTTTTCTTTTAAAAAGAAGGTATGGCTTGTAGAGGAAGCCGAAACTCAAATAACGGTCACGACGGCGGAGAAGTCGTTGTCGCCGCATACGTACGACAAAAACATTCCCTTTTGTCGTTTAGTAAACACTTCGTATAAAAAAGATTCCTTTTGAATAAACGTAAAAGTCAAAGGGGTTTATACACCGTATAAAAGAAAGTTGTGTATAAAATAAAATATGCCTCAACGAAAGGAGATTGAGACGAAGTCCCATAACTCGTATCCGACTTGACCCGAACGTTCTTTAATCTCCTGAATAATAAACTTGAGTTAATCTATACTTGATTATGAATCTTTTTCAAGTTCATTATTCCTTTTATACCATGTTATGAACATCATGTAATCAGTTAAGTTAATAATGTTCATTTTGTCGGTATTTGGTTCTTAAGTCAAAAATAGACTTCTTACACTTACATGTTGTTAATTTGGTCAAAGGTTCATTATATCCAGAATGGTATTCATGATGTAGATATCATATATGTCATATATATCCAGTACATGCATGCATTTATAATATTACATAATCATTTAGAGGTAAGAAATGAAATGCACCGTTCATGGAGACGGTAAGCCGTACGTACGCATGAACGCTACTTCTATTTCTATTTCATATTTTCTGGAATGGAATCATAATGATATAAGAGTATATTATAATTCCAGTATAATAACATATATAATATCATTAACTTTATCCTTTACACATCCCACATATGGTATTAACGAATCAAATCACTTTCAGGGGGCGGTAGTCCGCACTTCCTAAAATGAAGATATCGTGTTTACCCACATTGTAAACCATAAAGGTATGCCCAAAATGAAAAAAACAGAGGCTTAAGGAAAACATAAACATATTATATATCATATATAAAAATAGTGACATCATAATGTCCACCTTTGAAGGTGTTAAATGAGTGTTGAACAATCATCGTTTCGGGAGGCAGAATTTCGCCATCCACAGAAACCATATGTTCTTTAACCATTTTATGTAGTTGTGTGAGAGTTTAGCTCAAATAAATATTATAACAACATCCTTGTATATTGAAGATACTGGTGTTGTTACAAAATAAGTAAATAAAAAGAGTTTAGGGGGTTGGAGAAGCAAAATAAAACAAATGAACATGAGAGAATGAATTTCCTTTAAAAGTGTAACTCCTTTTGATTTGATCCTAAAGGCTTCCTTTGAAAGGATTATGCCCAAAGGGAATCCTATAGGTTGTGGAGAGGGATTTGTAGAGAGTAAATGGTCAGGGGTTGGCCGAGCCAAAGGCTTGAGGAGTCTGTGAAATGAGGTAGAGGTGGGGGCCTTTTATAAGAGGAGAGGAGGGGCACTTTTGGAAAGTAAAGAAATATTACTTTATTTGAAAATGTGTATCGGTTTCAAAAGGTCCCTCATTGATATAATTCGTGGATAAGGTGATAAGGGTCCGAAATCCACTCATCCAATTGGTTTTGGCCAGGTGTAGTTCATAGATTTTACATTATCTTTACATTTTATTTAAATCGTCAAATAATGATGTCAACGCTGCATCATTATTATGTCATAAATAATTTAATTTATTTAATGTCTAAAAATCATAAAAAAATACTATGATGTAGGAAATCTTTTTATCTTTCCAATGACTATTTATAATTAAAAATCTGATCTTTATAACCCCATGTAAAAATTGTTTTCGTAAAACATCTCTTGTTTGTGTCATTTTTACTTTAACATTTAATAAAAAGTTATTTATGTCATTTCCCAACCAAAATGTCCCCATGGGGTCCCCAAGTTGACCCATGGCTTGTATTGGTCGGCCATGACACAACCAATAAGGTTGGGACATGTGTCTAGGTCATTTCATATTATTAAAGCATTATTTATACCTTAAACTACACTAATTACCACTAATCGCGATTAAAAACTTAATAAGTTACTATTCACCAAAAAATTATTTTAATCCCATTGAACCACATTTTACTTCTTAATGACAACCATGCATGTCGGATTTTAAAAATTCAATACACATTAGTGGTAAACTTTCATTTAACTGAAAAATCAGTTTTCTTGATTACCACTTAGTGGTTTCACTATTTATCAAAAATTGAAGTTTTACAGAAAATTACAAAAATTCACCCTAAGCTATATTTGATATTCCGAATTCAAAAATGAAGTCCATTTTACAAAATTAAAATCATATAAGTCATATTAATTAATTCAATAATTAATTCCCGCTGCCAGAGCAAATAGCGTGTTTTTACAAAACAATAAGTATCAAAAGATTGACACCAGTTTAAGTCTAATTTCAAAGTGAAATTGATTCCAATGACCACCATTGGATAAAATGGTAAAAATATATTCTAATTTCACTTCAAAACCAATTCAAAACATAATCTAATCATATAAATAAATTAGATTAAAAAGCAGTTTTGATGTAAAATGCAGTATTTTTCACTATTCATTAAAAAAATGAACATTGTCAAAAAAAATACCAAAAATTCACACAAGGTAAATTTTGATGTCCCAATCATAAAGAATAAGTTTATTTTGACAAACATATTATATAAAATTGTCAAAATATAGATTCAAAAATGGTTTTCCATCAAAAGGCAGTAAAACAATCTTTTAAGAATATTAGTGTATTCCATGCATAAGATTGTATTTACATTCATTTTAAGCCTCTATAACACTATCTTAATCAATAATAGACATAGATAAAAATATCTATTATTCATTACTTACTTGGGATGTTACATCCTTCCCCCCTTTATAAAATTTCGTCCTCGCAATTTATTTACTTATCAAATAAATGGGGGTACTTATCCCTCATTGCATTTTCAGATTCCCATGTTGCCTCTTCAATCATGTGGTTTTTCCACAAAACCTTTACCTGGTGAATCAACTTATTCCGTAACAATTGCTCCCTGTGGTCAAGAATCTGGACCGGTTGTTCCTCATAAGATAGGTTCTCTTCCAGCTGAACTACCTCTGGACTCAAAACATGAGATGGATCTGGCATATACTTTCTCAACATTGAAATGTGAAAAACATTGTGTACCTGAGATAAACTCGGAGGTAAAGCCACTCGGTATGCAACTGATCCAACTCTTTCCAGAATTTCGTATGGTCCAATGAACCTTGGACTCAACTTTCCTTTCTTACCAAATCTCATCACACTTTTCCAAGGAGAAACCTTGAGAAAAACATGATCACCTACCTCGAAAGATAGATCCTTCCTCCGGTTATCTGTATAACTCTTCTGCCTGATCTGAGCTGTTCTCATGTGTTTCTGAATCAGCTGAACTTTTTCTGCCATCTCTTCTACCAATTCTGGTCCCATCAATTTCCTTTCACCCACTTCATCCCAGAAAGCTGGAGTTCGACACTGCTTCCCATATAATGCCTGAAATGGTGCCATCTGTATACTGGAATGGAAACTGTTATTATATGAAAATTCAACCAAAGAAAGATGTTGGTCCCAACTTCCCTGATAATCCATCGAACAAGATCGTAGCATATCCCCCAATGTCTGAATTGTTCGTTCTGACTGCCCATCTGATTGAGGATGAAAAGCTGTACTAAAATTTAATTCAGTACCCAACGACTTCTGAAGGCCTTTCCAAAAGTTAGAAGTAAACCTGGGATCACGATCCGATACAATGGAGAGAGAAACTCCATGTAACCTGACTATCTCTTTAAGATACAAACAGGAAAGTTGATCAAGAGAGAAAGTATCTCGTATAGCAAGGAAATGACCAGATTTGGTCAAGCGATCAATAATAACCCAGATTGCATTATTACCTCGAGATGTCTTCGGTAATCCAACAACAAAGTCCATGGATATATTCTCCCATTTCCACTCTGGCACTGGTAAAGGCTGAAGCATCCCTTTCGGTAACTGCCGCTCTGCTTTAACCTGCTGATAAGTCAAACACTTCACAGTAAAATCAGCAATATCTCTTTTCATTCCATCCCACCAGTAATACTCCCGCAGATCTCTATACATCTTAGTACTGCCCGGATGAACTGAAAACGGAGAACTATGAGCTTCACATAACAACTCTCTCTTCAACTGTGAATCACAAGGCACACACAATCTCTTCCCAAATCTCAAAACACAATCACTATCAATTTTGAATTCAGGCAACTTACCTTTCTGAACCAGCTCTACCCTTTTCTTCAACTCACTGTCTTGCTTCTGTGCTTGCTTGATTCTATCAGATAGAGATGATCCCACTGATACCTAAAACAAAACAAAAGGACTTCCTGCACCAACAACTTCTATGCCAAAGTTCATCAAATCGTTAACCAAAGGATCACGTTCCAACCACAACATTGTTAATGAAGCATTACTTTTTCAACTCAAAGCATCAGCCACTTTATTTGCTTTTCCCGGATGGTAATGAATTGTACAATCATAATCCTTTATTAATTCCAGCCATCTCCTTTGTCTCATGTTTAACTCTTTCTGAGTGAATATATACTTTAAAATTTTGTGATCGGTATATATTTCACACTTTACTCCATACAAATGATGCCTCCAAATTTTTAAAGCAAAAACAACAGCAGCTAATTCCAAATCATGTGTAGGGTAATTTACCTCATGAGTTTTCAACTGTCGTGAAGCATAAGCAATTACCTGATCATTCTTCATTAGGACGCAACCAAGTCCTTTCAATGAAGCATCACTGTATATAACAAACTCACCATTCCTGGAAGGTAGTGCCAAAACTGGAGCATTCACCAATCATCTTTTCAATTCCTGAAAACAATCATCACATTCTTTTGTCCAGATGAACTTAACACCCTTCTGAGTTAGCTTAGTCATTGGACTAGATAACCGTGAAAAATTTCTAACAAACCTTCGGTAATAGCCCGCCAAACCAAGGAAGCTACGAATCTCGGTTACATTTGTGGGTCTTGGCCATTCTTCCACAAATTTTGTTTTTGCGGGATCAATAGTTATTCCATCTTTAGAAACAATGTGAACAAGGAAAGAAATTTGTTGCAACCAAAACTCACAATTGCTGAATTTCCCATACAGTTTCTTTTCTTTTAAGGTTTGAAAGATAACCCTTAAATGTCTTTCATGCTGCTCTTTACTTTTAGAAAACACCAAAATATCATCAATGAAAACCACCACAAACTTATCCAAGAACTCATGGAAAATTCTATTCATTAAGTCCATGAATACAGCAGGTGCATTGGTTAGCCCAAAAGGCATTACTACAAATTCATAATGGCCATATCTCGTACGGAACATGGTCTTCGGAATATCTGCCTCCTTTACCTTCAGCTGATGGTACCCCGATCTCAAGTCAATCTTTGAAAAAAACTGAGCTCCCTGGAGCTGATCAAACAAATCATCGATATGAGGCAAAGGATATTTGTTCTTAACATTGATATTATTCAAGGATCTATAATCAATGCAAAGTCTCATAGAACCATCTTTCTTTTTAACAAATAAAACAGGAGCACCCCATGGTGATGTGCTAGGTCTAATGAAACCTTTCTCTAATAAATCTTGCAATTTCTTCTTCAACTCTAAAAGTTCAATTTGTGCCATTCGATAAGGGGGTTTTTAAATTGGCTTAGCATCAGGAACTAAGTCAACAGTAAACTCAACTTCCCGATCTGGTATTATTCTAGGCAACTCATCAGGAAAAACATCAGGATACTCATTTACCACTGGCACATCATTAATCTGAACAGTTCCTTTATTTTCAACGATGTGTGCAAGGTAACATTCATTTCCATCTTTCACAAGTTTCTCGGCCTCTTGATATGTTATCAAAAGTAAGGGTTCATTCTTGTAAAAAAACTGAAAGTCTTTCTGAAAAGAAACTTCTTTAGCTCTACAATCAATCTTAGCATGGTAGATAGAGAGCCAATCCATACACAGGATAACATCAAACTCTACTAGAGGTAAAAAAATAAGGTTTGAAAGTAGGTTCTTTCAACAGATAAGGATAGGAAGATTCTTATAAATTCTTTTTGCCTCAACATTTCCCCCAGGTGTTTTTACCAAAAGTTCAGGAGTCATTTCTTGAGATGGTATTCCCATTTTACTAGAAAAGGTTTCAGAGATGAAAGAATGTGTAGACCCCGAATCAAACAACACACTGGTATAATCTGAAAAAACAAACAAAGTACCTGATACCACTTCATTTGATGGCCCGACATCTGCTGAAGTAGTTGCAAAGGATTTCACCACCCCTTTTTGCTTGTAGTCTAACTGCTTCCCATCACTCAAGCTCCTTGTCGGACACTCGTTTGCATAGTGACCCATCTCATTTCACTTATAACATTTCACTAACTGTAAATCAAATTTGTTCTTACCTTCACCTTGATCCTTTTCAGTGCAATCACGAGCCTTATTTCCCATCTTACCACATCGGTAGCACTTCCCAGAATTCAGAAGACATTCCCCAGCATGCCTTTTGCCACATTTATCACAAACTGGAAACTTAGTTCTCTTACCATCAGACTTTTTTGAAGAATTCTTACCTTTCTCCTGCCACCTCGGTCTCTTCTTCTGCTGGTTGTTATAGAAAACTTGGTCATCAGCAAACTCCATTTCCACCATCTCAGCACATCGAACAAGCTTTTCATAACTTTTAAACTCACGAGAAGCTAATGCCCTTCGATACTTTGGCTTTAATCCTGAGTAGAAACGATTGATTTTACTATCAAGGTCCCAGATAAAATTTGGAGCATACCTTGCCAATCGAGTGAACATTTCTTCATAGGCAGCCACTGAGTCTTCCTCTTGCCTCAATTCCAAGAATTGCTTTTCCATCCTAAGTCAAACAGTCTTAGGAAAATACTTCTCAAGAAACATACCTTTGAATTCATCCCAGTCAAGAGCATCAATCTCATCGGCGTCCATGATATTTTTAACCATAGACCACCACTGATCTGCTTCACCCTCCAAACGGTAAATAGCAAGACTAACCTTTTGATTGTCTGAACATCCCATGACATCAAAAATCTTCTCCAGTGCTTTAATATACCCTTCAGATAGCACAGGGTCAGATGATCCTCTGAATGATGGTGGATGTTGCCTCATGAAATGTTCCACCACTGACATGTTCCTCTGCGGTTGATCTGGCTGATCTCGTGCATGGATACCACCACCATTTATCGCTTGAGTCAACTGTGCCATTACTGCAACAAACTGTTCAGTTCCGATTCCAACCATTTCTGGATGCTGATTCGGAAGGTTATTTCCTTCTGTATGCCTTCCTAGCACAGCTTCCCTGTTTCCTCTGCGGAAAACCATTCTGAACAAACATGTCTTAGATGAAGCAACATGGTAATCTTTAAATGCTATATCATTTCGAAAAAAAAATGTTTTTGGATAATCATTTAATAGAATTCTAACTCCTAAAGTTATCTAAACCGACCTCTGATACCAACTATAAGGCCCCAGCCTTAAACCTTACTTAATCTTGAGTTATTACAAGATTACACATTGAGGATCTTTTCGGGTTTAGAGTTTTAGAGAATTAGATCATAAAACTTGCATTACATTCCTCATATAAACAAAGTGGTTACAGAAAGATAGTATTCTTCATTCCCATCAATGGAAACACATTTAAAATAAAACATGGATTATTTCTTGACACATCCTTGACTCTATCATCTTATCATGTACCTTTCCCTTGACCTGTGAAAAACATTTCAAAAACATGGGATGAGCATAAAAACTCAGTATGGGTTATATAAAAAAACATGGAAAGGAAACATGAGTTCATATATACATAAGAATGAAATCATACTTTACCCATAAATCATAGGCACTTTAACATACCTCATAAAATCATGAATAAATCATAGAAATTATAAGACATAAAGGTAACTTGAGGCATTCATAACATTCTTACGTAGGGAGTAACCCTCTTGGTTACGTTTGGAATACCCATCACAGTATATTCCCTAAAATCTCTTCGGAGAAACCTTAACGTTTCACTCCTTCGCGTTACCCAATGCATTGGAGAGCTATAACGGGCTCACCCGCCCTTAGTTTTTCACGGAACCACCCGTCTTCATAATAACGCCCAAGAACCATAACATAATCATATCACATAAAACATGCATAAAGGAAACATAAAATTTACACATTTCAATCACGAGATATCAATACAACACATTGATATAAAAACATTATGAAAACCATTTTCAATACCAAAATAAAAGAAAAAGTAAAACATGGTATTTATTTTTCTTTTAAAAAGAAGGTATGGCTTGTAGAGGAAGCCGAAACTCAAATAACGGTCACGACGGTGGAGAAGTCATTGTCGCCGCATACGTACGACAAAAACATTCCCTTTTGTCGTTTAGTAAACGCTTCGTATAAAAAAGATTCCTTTTGAATAAACATAAAAGTCAAAGGGGTTTATACACCGTATAAAAGAAAGTTGTGTATAAAATAAAATATGCCTCAATGAAAGGAGATTGAGACGAAGTCCCATACCTCGTATCCGACTTGACCCGACCGATCTTTAATCTCCTGAATAATAAACTTGAGTTAATCTATACTTGCTTATGAATCTTTTTCAAGTTCATTATTCCTTTTATACCATGTTATGAACATCATGTAATCAGTTAAGTTAATAATGTTCATTTTGTCGGTATTTGGTTCTTAAGTCAAAAACAGACTTCTTACACTTACATGTTGTTAATTTGGTCAAAGGTTCATTATATCCATAATGGTATTCATGATTTAGATATCATATATGTCATATATATCCAGTACATACATGCATTTATAATATTACATAATCATTTAGAGGTAAGAAATGAAATGCACCGTTCATGGAGATGGTAAGCCATACGTACGCATGAACGCTACTTCCATTTCTATTTCATATTTTCTGGAATGGAATCATAATGATATAAGAGTATATTATAATTCCAGTATAATAACATATATAATATCATTAACTTTATCCTTTACACATCCCACATATGGTATTAACGAATCAAATCACTTTCAGGGGGCGGTAGTCCGCACTTCCTAAAATGAAGATATCGTGTTTACCCACAATGGAAACCATAAAGGTATGCCCAAAATGAAAAAAACATAAGCTTAAGGAAAACATAAACATATTATATATCATATATAAAAATAGTGACATCATAATGGACACCTTTGAAGGTGTTAAATGAGTTTTGAACAATCATCGTTTCGGGAGGCAGAATTTCGCCATCCACGGAAACCGTATGTTCTTTAACCATTTGATGTAGTTGTGTGAGAGTGTAGCTCAAATAAATATTATAACAACATCCTTGTATATTGAATATACTGGTGTTGTTACAAAATAAGTAAATAAAAAGAGTTTAGGGGGTTGGAGAATCAAAATAAAACAAATGAACATGAGAGAATGAATTACCTTTAAAAGTGTAACTCCTTTTGATTTGAGCCTAAAGGCTTACTTTGAAAGGATTCTTCACAAAGGGAATCCTCTAGGTTGAGGAGAGGGATGTTTAGAGAGTAAATGGGCAGGGGTTGGCTGAGCCAAAGGCTTGAGGAGTGTGTGAAATGAGGTAGAGGTGGGGGCCTTTTATAAGAGGAGAGGAGGGGCACTTTCGGAAAGTAAAGAAATATTACTTTATTTGAAAATGTTTTTCGGTTTCAAAAGGTCCCACATTGATATAATTAGTGGATAAGTTGATAAGGGTTTGAAATCCACTCATACAATTGGTTTTGGCCAGGTGTAGTTCATAGATTTTACATTATCTTTACATTTTATTTAAATCGTCAAATAATGATGTCATCGCTGCATCATTATTATGTCATAAATAATTTAATTTATTTAATGTCTAAAAATCATAAAAAAAATACTATGATGTATTATATCTTTTTATCTTTCCAATGATTATTTATAATCAAAAATCTGATCTTTATAACCCCATGTAATAATTGTTTTCGTAAAACATCTCTTGTTTGTGTCATTTTTACTTTAACATTTAATAAAAAGTTATTTATGTCATTTCCCAACCAAAATGTACCCATGGGGTCCCCAAGTTGACCCATGGCTTTTCTTGGTCGGCCATGACACAACCAATAAGGTTGGGACATGTGTCTAGGTCATTTCATATTATTAAGGCATTATTTATACCTTAAACTACACTAATTACCACTAATCGCGATTAAAAACTTAATAAGTTACTATTCACCAAAAAATTATTTTAATCCCATTGAACCACATTTTACTTCTTAATGACAACCATGTATGTCGGATTTTCAAAATTCAATACACATTAGTGGTAAACTTTCATTTAACTGAAAAATCAGTTTTCTTGATTACCACTTAGTGGTTTCACTATTTATCAAAAATTGAAGTTTTTCAGAAAATTACCAACAATTCACCCTAAGCTATATTTGATATTCCGAATTCAAAAATGAAGTCCATTTTACAAAATTAAAATCATATAAGTCACATTAATTAATTCAATAATTAATTCCCGCTGCCAGAGCAAATAGCGTGTTTTTACAAAACAATAAGTATCAAAAGATTGACACCAGTTTAAGTCTAATTTCAAAGTGAAATTGATTCCAATGACCACCATTGGATAAAATGGTAATAATATATTCTAATTTCACTTCAAAACCAATTCAAAACATAATCTAATCATATAAATAAATTAGATTAAAAAGCAGTTTTGATGTAAAATGCAGTATTTTTCACTATTCATTAAAAAAATGAACATTGTCAGAAAAATACCAAAAATTCCCACAGGGTAAATTTTGATGTCCCAATCATAAAGAATAAGTTTATTTTGACAAACATATTTTATAAAATTGTCAAAATATAGATTCAAAAATGGTTTTCCATCAAAAGGCAGTAAAACAATCTTTTAAGAATATTAGTGTATTCCATGCATAAGATTGTATTTACTTTCATTTTAATCCTCTATAACACTATCTTAATCATTAATAGACATAGATAAAAATATCTATTATTCATTACTTACTTGGGATGTTACAATGTAGTCCCTCCCCACATACGTGTTACCCTCAAACCGTGTGTTGACCAGTCAACAGCCGCGTGCCGCGTTGAAGGCCGTGTTGGAAGCCGCGTGGTGGCCGCGTGGTGGCCGCGTGAAATGGCCAAGTACACGCAGTGTACCATAAAGTACATTCCGTGTACTTTTGTTTTTCACACCTATAAAAGGAGGGGTACCCTACTCCTTTTCAACACACCCCTCTCCTCCCCTTTCCTCTGAGCAGAGCTCTCCCAAGAGACTCGAAGGCTCCTTTTTCTTCCATAACTTCTTCGTCCGAGCTTCGATTTACGATCCGTCAGCGGCCACGGGATCGTAATGACGAGGCAGAACTTCTGAGCTTGGATCCGTTGTCTTTCCTTCAGCCTTTCCTTTCCAACTTCCACCCAAGTAGGTTTTTTCAGGATTCGACAGAAGTGACGGATGTTGACGGACGTTTTCTAAAGTTGATACGGGGGAGCGTTGTGATCAGAACCTGTTGAGGTAGGAATCTTACCTTCGTCTCTCTAAATTGTGCAACATGTGTGGTGGGTATCCTCTTGTTTTCATGATAAATGGATGAACCTTTAAAAAAAGATAATAAATGGTTAAAGAACAGGGATGGGGAAGTTTTTATGTTTATCTTTATATCCTGTGATTTTTATGTTGTAAATTGAATAGGCTTATGATTACTGAAAATCACGGTCGTTGGGGGCCTTTTCTTGCGCAATTAAATGATTTCCTATCTTTCTAGACTGTTATAGATGGAAACTTCATGGAATGTGGAAATTGGTTAATCACGTAAAGATGGCTGATTAAATGAAAATCTGGAACCCTTGTGTGATCACCCCGGTTGAACCAAAGTGAAATAATAAACATGTGGGTGCTGTTGGGGTTAATTTATGTGAAGGGGGGGGGGGGGGGGGGGGTTATTGTGGGTTGTTGTGGATCAAGTAAGAAGTGGGGCTGTGGTTGGCTTGGTTGTGGGTAGCTATGAATGCTATGTTAGTGATGGGAAGCAGGGCTATTATGAACAGTATCCAGATATGATGATGTATGGTGTGGTTGTGGTTATGGTGGTTGGCAGCGGGGCTACATGGATGGGTATGAATGTGAGCGAACTATGGGTTGTGATTAATAAAAGTGGAAAATTTAATGAATGGTGGGGCATGATTTTTTAATGGTAATAATAGTTAATTGGGTTGGTTGGTTAATAAGAAGGACTTGGTTGTGTTGCTTGTGTTTTCCTAACTTGATTTGTGGATGGCAGGGATATGTTTTATGAATGATCATTGTGGCTAGTTGTGGATAGTTGCCCAGTAGTTAAGGAACTAATAAACTGATTCTGTTGAAACATGAAAACCTAAATCGGGTTGGGGTTGTTTGTTATATGCATGATTCGTAGTAGGAGTGCCGAGGCACGTGCTCAATTCTTGGATTAGAATCCATAGGTTGGGTTGAGTGTTTGGTATATATATATATATATCTGTATCTTTGTGTTTTATCGTACCCCACCCATGTTGAGCACTTAGTGCCGAACACTCACATTTCATGGGAGAGGGTATTTTCCCCTTAGTTACTAGCTCCTTCATGCTCCTTCTTACCTAGGATGTGATGGCTTGAGGTGACCTTAAACCCAAGACTCTTCGGGTAGGTTTTGATTGGGGTGGTTTAGCCTAAGACTCTTCGGGTAGGTTTTACTATTTCCCAAGAACCTTCGGGATGAGGCCCAGGTGTGTGCGGGTGGGATAGGTGGTTGTGAGGCCCAGGTGTGTGCGGGAGGGATACGTGGTTGTGAGGCCCACGTGTGTGCGGGTGGTATATGTGGTTGTGAGGCCCAAGTGTGTGCGGGTGGGAAGCGTGTGGTAGCGTCAGGATGTTCGCCGTTAGGAAGAGTAGCTAGCTAGTGGGGGAAAATTGTGTGGGGTACCCAATACTCTTGTTCTTATATACTACTACCTATTTTGATTCTGTTTTGGTGAGTGTGGCTGGTGAGTTTGGGTGGATAGAATTCCATGTTAGGTTTCTTCTGTTGTTCTCATGGGACATTAGGATGTCTCCCCACTTGTGCACGAGATCTTTAGGTTTACCTACTGAGTATACTTGTATGCTCACCCTACATTTACTTTCAGGTTTCCAGGAGGACTACCAGGGACGTGCGGGACCCTACTAGTCTGGACAGTTAGAGTTGCTACAGTTTTCTATACTTGTTTCTTTTGGTATTGTACTTTTTAGCTTTCTTGTACTTGTACCTTGTTTCAGAACTATTTAAACATGCATGAGGGATTGGTTTGGGTTTATTTCTATACACTTGTTATTTTCCTTTTTGGTGGTTGACTTTTCCTATTTCCCGATCTTAAATAACAATAAGGGTAATGCCTCCCATATTTGTGAAAACTTATACCCTTGGTACTAGTCGCCACCCCGGGGCCTACTGGTGGCGGGACTCGAGGGTCATTATCTCCCTTTCACCATTGCCAGCTCAGGAGGGGCATCTTTAGTAGAGGGGGGTCATGACATAATGGTATCAGAGGTGATGGTTGAGAGACAGGATGGATTCTGGAGTTAGGCATAGTGAGGATTTCATGGGATGGCAGAGCAACAATGTTGGTTAATCTTGGTGCGTGACACAGGCCAGGGAAGACCGTCTAGGACACAGGATTTTAGGGCCCCCCCATGATCCGATGCAAGGACTCTGAGCCTACCGAATAACCAAGTGATACTACATTGATTGTAGGGTAGAGACCCTAGGGAAGGTACATGCATCATCATGATTGTGTTTTACTAGATTTGGGTGTTCTGGGAATGAAATTGAATAAAATGATAAAATGAAACCCTACAAAATTTCCTTCCTACTTGGTCTTAGGCTATCCTAGTTTACCGTAAAGCTATGGCACCTGGACGTCGTCCCCAGGTGACTCAGACGGCCGAGGACCAGCAGATTCAGGCGGTCGATCAGTTGAGGATTGACCGAGAGGAGGAATATAGCCAGTGGCAGAAGACTCTCTGTTCTTTCTAGTGGTCGACCCTCAAAAATTACAAGGGTAGTACTTCGGATACGGAGATGGAGGGGTGGCTTGAGAAGCTAGGTATCACTTCTACCTTGATTTGTGCTCTGGGGGAGTACTGGGTTCCCCTAGAAGCCAGTCAACTGAGAGGTGCAACGCGACTGTGGTTGATGCTCTACCTCGGAGAGAATATAGAGGCAGAGGTTGCGTGGGCTGACTTTGAGAAGGAATTCCAAGAGGAATTCCTTTATTCTATTATCAAGGTGGAGAAGCGGAAGGAGTTACTCTCCCTTTAGTAGGGGAGTATGTCAATACGAGAGCTGGGGATCAAGTTCAAGGATCTCCTGCACTTTGCTCTGGATCTCTTTCCGGATGTGGAGTCTCGGGCGAGACGTTTGGAGGAGGCACTTCGTCCTTTTCTCCAGTATGTTGTCAACCCCTTCACCCTTCCGACGTACTTGGCGGTATAGAAGATGGAAGAGGTTGTAGAGAGGATGCACTCGCTGGGAGGTTCACCATGAGAGGGGATCCAACTAGGTTCGTCGAAGGGGAAGGAAGTCAGCGGCAAGTCTCCTGCGACAGGACCTTCCAGGTTCTGGATAGTGGGGAGCAGGCCCCAGCAGTTCTAGTTCATATCTTCTGGTCCTCTTCCCTTTTCCACGAGCCCAGGACCGAAGTGTTTTTCTTGTGGAGGTTTTGGGCACATTCAGAGTTGGTGCCCGACCCGAGCTCAGTACGGTGGATGTGGGCAGGTTCAGCGCCCACCTCAGCAGCACCAGTTGCCGGCGAGGCCCTTCCAGCAGCAGCATGACCATGCTCCCCTGAGGGTAGACTTTGTAGGAGGAGGCCGACCTCAGGGTGCTCCTCAGGGATGTCGACCAGGGCGTGGTCGGGGAGGTGGAAGACATTAGAGAGGCAGAAGAGTTGGGCGTGGATAGTTGCACGCAGCAAAGTTGGCAGCTCCAGCGGGACCAGAGGTGGTGCGGGGTACAATTTGTTTATTCAGCACTCTCATTTATGCTTTGTTCGATTCAGGAGCTTCACACTCCTTTGTTGCACCTGGTATAGCCCATGATTTGGGACTAGACGTAGAGAGACTTTCCGTACCACTGGTGCTGAGTACAATAGTTGGAGGCCAGACCATCATATCTTGTGTTTTCCAGGGATGTGGGTTGATGTTGGGAACACATCGATCTAGTGGGGATCTTCTTTTGCTGTAGATGCAGCCATACGATGTCATCCTAGGCATCGATTGGTTGTTCTCCACTAGTGCCACTATCGAATGCTTCCAAAGAAGGGTCATGTTCTCTGACGTGGACGACCAACATGTATCTTTTGTTGGTGAGAGGAGTTATCAGGTGGGAGGCCGGCGTGTGGAGACTCTCCTTTCATTGTTAGGCGGGTTATCAGTGGTTCCATCTGATACAGAAATGATGGATTTCCCGGAGGTTGTTGGGGAGTTCCTCGATGTTTTTCCCGAAGAGGTTGTGACTCTACACCCCCAACGTGACGTTGAGTTCGGGATATACTTACAGCCTGGTGCCCATCCAATTTTGATGGCCCCTTATTAGATGGGACCTTCGGAGATGCAGGAGTTGTGGATTCAGATTGACGATCTGATGGAGAATGGTTTTGTTTGACCCAACGTGTCGCCATGGGGTGCTACAGTTTTGTTCGTGAAGAAGGCAGATGGTGGTCTCAGGTTATGCATGTACTACCGAAGGTTGAATCAGGTAACAGTCAAGAACCGTTACCCCCTTCCAAGGATAGATGATCTATTCGACCAACTGAGGGGAGCAAGTTGGTTTTCTAAGATTGATCTATGATCGGGATATCATCAGCTGAGGGTGAAGGACAATGACATCTCGAAGACAACTTTCATGTGCAGGTATGGGCACTTCGAGTTTGTAGTGATGCCATTTAGAGTTACTAATGCACCGACCGTATTCATGGGACTTATAAACTTTGTCTTCTGAGAGTTTCTGGACCGGTTCGTCGTTGTGTTTATCAATGACATCCTGATCTACTCAAGATCAGAGGAGGAGCACGTTGAGCATCTCAGGGAAGTCTTGGAAGTCCTTCAACACCACCAGCTTTATGGGAAATTGTCGAAGTGTAAGTTCTTGATGCAAGAACTACACTTACTTGGGAACATGGTGTCTCAGCATGGAGTGTCAGTGGACCCGTCAAAGGTGGAGGCAGTTGTTTCTTGGGCAGTACCCAAGAGCGTGGTAGAAGATTGTAGTTTCCTGGCGTTAGCAGGTTACTATCAGAGGTTAGTTTCGGACTTCTCTCGAGTTGCTTCTCTATTGAAAACTTTGACTAGGAAGAACCAGGTCTTCCTATGGAGCGAGCAGTGCCAGAAGGATTTCAACTACCTGAAGGAGAAGTTGGTTAGTGCTCCCGTACTCAGGTTTCCAGAATAAGGGTTGTTGTATGAGGTGTTTTGTGATGCTTCTGGCCTTGGTCTGGGGTGCGTGCTGATGCAGAAGAAGGGAGTGATCTGTTATGGGTCTAGGAAATTGTGCCCTCACTAGCGTAACTATGACACCCATGACCTGGATTTTGCAGCAGTAGTATTCACACTAAAGTTGTGGCGACATTACCTCTTTGGGGAGCGCTTTATAGTCTTCTCAGATCACAAGAGCCTGCGTTATATCTTCTCTTAGCGTGACCTGAACTTACGGCATCAGAGATGGGTTGAGTCCCTCCAAGACTATGACTTCGAGATCTCCTACACTGAAGGTAAGGGTAACGTTGTGGCTAATGCCCTGAGCAGGAAGTCGCATAAGTAAGTGGTTCTGTAAACCATTGATTCTTGGAAAGCGATGGGAGAGTTGTCCCCCTTGCACTTGGATACAAGGGTAGAAGGTGTTAGAGGCTATTTGTTTCAGATGATGGTGCAGTCCTCCTTGTTGCATCAGGCGGAAGAGTATCAGTTGGGGGACTCTGAGGTGAAAGTAATGCGGGATCGTGTCGATCTGGGAAACGCTCTAAAGGGATGGTTAAAGGACAGCCGACATCGGATGCTTTTCCATGGAAGGTTGTTTGTTCCGGAGGCAATGTGTGAGGGAGTTCTCCATGAGTTCCATAGCTCAGCCTTGGCGGTACATCCAGGAGTTTCAAAAATGTACCGAGGCCTAAGGGAACAGTTTTGGTGGCCCGGGGTGAAATGGGCAGTGGCGGAGTTTGTGGCTAAATTCCTAGTGTGTCAGCAAGTGAAGGATGAACACTGTGTTCCCAGTGGTTTATTTCATCCTTTAGATGTCCCCAAGTGGAAGTGGGATGACATCTCAATGGACTTCATCACAGGACTACCCAGAGCTCAGGGTGGTTATGATGCTATCTGGGTAGTGGTGGACCTTCTGACGAAATCAGCACACTTCTTAGCAATTAAGGAGTCGGGCCCAGTGCGTACCTTAGCACAGAAGTATGTAGACGAGGTGGTGCATTTGCATGGAGTTCCGAAGACTATCATCTCAGATCGGGATACTCAGTTTACCTCACTAGTCTGGAGGGGGTTACAACATGCTTTTGGCACCCAGCTACGCCTTAGCACTTCTTTCCACCCCAGACCGAGGGGCAGATAGAACGGACTATCCATACGTTGGAGGGCATGCTGCAAGCATGCGTTCTGGATTTCGGAGGGTCATGGGTATGACACTTGCCTTTAGTAGAGTTTTCCTACAACAACAGCTTCCACTATACTATTGTCATGGCACCGTTTGAGGCTTTGTATGTAAGACCATGTTGTTCACCCATTTTCTGGGCATAGGTTGGTGAGACAGGTGCTCTTGGGCCAGAGGTAGTACAAAGCACCATAGAGAAAGTCCAGCTTGTACGTGAGAGGATGAAAGCGGCTCAGGACCGACAGAAGTCTTATGCTGATCATCAGAGGAGGCCCTTGGAGTTTGAGGTGGTAGATCATGTGTTCTTGAAGGTTTCCCCTCGACGGGGGCAGCGGAGGTTCCGGAAGGGGAGTAAGCTCTCCCCTAGGTTCATAAGACCTTTTGAGGTGCTGAGGTGAGTCGACGAGGTGGCATATCAGCTAGCCCTACCACCTTAGTTGGAGAAGGTTCATGACGTCTTCCATGTCTCTCAGCTTCATCGGTACTTACACGAAGACTCTCACGTTATCGACTGGGGAGAGTTAGATATGGGAGATGATGCGACCTTCGAGGAACGACCAGTCAGAATCGAAGATCATAAAGAGAAGGTGCTCCGTGGACAAACCATTCCCTTTTTTCATGTGTTGTGGAGGTATGGCGGCCTCGAGGAGAGCACTTGGGAGGGAGAGACCCAGATGCACGCTCAGTACCCGGAGTTGTTTTGACTTGTGATTTCTTTGTTCTTATGAGCTTTGTTTTGATGTTATACCGTGTACCTTTGATATATGGAATTCTTGGCTTGTCGGTTGTGAGATGTTTTGTTTCCTTGTTCCCTGGAAATGTATAACATGTCCGGATGTGTGGAGAAGGAGAAAAACCTGACCCTTAATCGAGACACATTAATGCAGATGCGATTGAACCCGTGCGGGTGAGTCAGTACCGCCTAAAGCGGATTATATCTTGACATAGGAGAAAGAATTTTCCCCAAACCACGTGTTCAGGAAATGTGTGGGTTGTACGGTGTTGGGGGTAGTGTAAGTTGGAGAATCCTAATATATGGAAGTGGGAAGGCCCAATCCTTAATCGAGACACATTAGTGTGGATGCGATTAAACCCATGCATGAAAGTTAGTGCCGCCTAAAGCGGATAATATCTCGAAATAGGAGAGGGAATTCCTAACACCTATGATTAGGGTTGTTGGTTGGGTTCCTGTTATAATGAGGGAACTAAGAGGTATCTTGTTGGGTTCCTTTGGGTTGGATTTTGAATTCTTGGGGACGAGAATGTTTTAAGAGGTATCTGATGTAATGGCCTGGAACTCTCTGGCCCATTCCTTTGTCAAAAGAGGGTCTTGAAGTGTTCTGAAGGGTAAAATGGACTTTTCCCACACTTTTCAGAATTTTGAAAGTACACACTGTGTAGTGTGAGTACACACCGTGTACCCCCCTCACCGGGTATACCCCATGTTGAAGGCGTGTCCTTGCCGTGTGAAATAAATGGGTACACACCGTGTAACCAATACTACATGCCGTGTAGTCCCTCCCCGCGTACGTGTTACCCTCAAACAGTGTGTTGACCAGTCAACGGTCGTGTGCCATGTTGGAGCTGTGTACTTGCCATGTGAAATAAATGGGTACACACCGTGTACCCAATACTACATGCCGTGTAGTCCCTACCTGCGTACGCATTACCCTCAAACCTTGTGTTGACCAGTCAATGGCCGCGTGCCACGTTGAAGGCCGTGTTGGAAGCCTCGTGGTGGCCGCATGAAATGGCCAAGTACACACCATGTACCATAAAGTACACGCAGTGTACTTTCTTTTTTCATGCCTATAAAAGGAAAGGTCCCCTCCTCCTTTTCAACACACCCCTCTCCTCCCCTTTCCTCTGAGCAGAGCTCTCCCAAGAGACTTGAAGGCTCCTTTTTCTTCCATAACTTCTTCGTCCAAGCTTCGATTTACGATCCTTCAGCGGCCATGGGATCATAATGACAAGGAAGAACTTCTGATCTTGGATCCATTGTCTTTAATTTGGCCTTTCCTTTCCAACTTATACCCGAGGAGGTTTTTCCAGGATTCGACAGAAGTGACAGACGCCGACAGACGTTTTCTAAAGTTGATACAGGGGAGCGTTTTGATCAGAACCTATTGAGGTAGGGATCTTACCTTCGTCTCTCTAAATTATGCATCATTCTGGGTGGGTATCCGCTTGTTTTCATGAGAAATGGCTAAACCTTTAAATGAAGATAATAAATGGTTAAATAACGGGGATGGGGAAGTTGTTATGTTTATCTTTATATCCTGTGATTTTTATGTTGTGAATTGAATAGGCTTATGCCTACTGAAAATCACGGTCGTTGGGGGCCTTTTCTTTCAAAATTAAATGATTCCCTATCTTTCTAGGCTGTTATGGATGGAAACTTCATGGAATGTGGAAATTGGTTAATCACATAAAGTTGTCTGATTAAATGAAAATCTAGAACCCTTGTGTGATCACATCGATTGAACCAAAATGAAATAATAAACATGTGGGTGATGTTGGGGTTAATTTATGTGAAGGGGAGTGTTATTGTGGGTTTTTGTGGATCAAGTAAGCAATGGGGATGTGTTTGGCTTGGTTGTGGGTTGGTGTGAATGCTATGTTAGTGATGGGCAGCGGGGCTGTGATGAATGGTATCAAGAGATGATTATGTATGGTGTGGTTGTGGTTATGGTGGTTGGCAGCGGGGCTGCAGGGATGGGTTTGAATGTGATCGAGCTATGGGTTGTGATTAATAAAAGTGGAAAATTTAATTAATGGTGGGGCATGATTGTGTAATGGGAATAATAGTTAATGGGGTTGGTTGGTTAATAAGAAGGACTTGGTTGTGTTGCTTGTGTTTTCCTAACTTGATTTGTGGATGGCAGGGATATGTTTTATGAATGATCGTTGTGGCTAGTTTTGGATAGTTTCCCAATAGTTAATAAACTAATAAATTGATTCTGTTGAAACATGAAAACCTAAATGGGGTTGGGGTTGTTTGTTATATGCATGCTTCGTAGTAGCAGTGCCGAGGCACGTGCTCAGTTCTTGGATTAGAAGCCATAGGTTGGGCTGAGTGTTTGGTATATATATATATATATATATATATATATATATATATATCTGTATCTTTTTGTTTTATCGCACCCCACCCATGTTGAGCACTTAGTGCCGAACACTCCCATTTCATGGGAGAGTGTGTTTTCCCCTTAGTTAGTAGCTCCTTCCTACTCTTTCTTTCCTAGGCTATGATGGCTTGAGGTGACCTTACACCCAAGACTCTTCGGGTAGGTTTCTATTGGGGTGGTTTATCGCAAGACTCTTTGGGCAGGTTTTACTATTTCCCAAGAACCTTCGGGATGAGGCCCAGGTGTGCGCGGGTGGGATACGAAGTTATGAGGCCCATGTATGTGCGGGCGAGATATGTGTTTGTGATGCCCAGGTGTGTGCGGGTGGGATACGTGGTTGTGAGGCCCAGGTGTGTGTGGGTGGGAAGAGTGTGGTAGCGTCAGGACGTTTGCTATTAGGAAGATCAGCTAGCTAGTGGGGGAAAATGGTGTGGGGTACCCAATACTCTTGTTCTTATATACTACTACCTGTTGTGATTGTGTTTTGGTGAGTGTGGCTGGTGTGGTTGGTGGATAGAATTCCTTATTAGGTTTATTCTGTTGTTCTCACGGGACATTAGGATGTCTCCCCACTTATGCATGATAGCTTTAGGTTTCCCTACTGAGTATACTTGTATGCTCACCCTACATTTACTTTTCAGTTTCTAGGAGGACTACCAGGGCCGTGCGGGGCCCTACTAGTCGGGACAGTTAGAGTTACTGGAGTTTTCTGTACTTGTTTCTTTTGGTATTGTACTTTTGAGCTTTCTTGTACTTGTACCTTGTTTCAGAACTATTTAAACATGCATGTGGGATTGGTTTGGGTTTATTTCTATACACTTGTTCTTTTCCTTTTTTGTGGTTGAATTGTCCTATTTCCCGATCTTAAATAACAATAAGGGTAATGCCTACCATATTTGTGAAAACTCATACCCTTGGTGCTAGTCACCACCCCAGGGCCTACTGGAGGTGGGACTCGGGGGTCATTTTCTCCCTTTCACCATTGCCAACTCAGGAGGGTCATCTTTGGTGGGAGGGGGTCGTGACATATAAACAACCTCAGATAATAAATAGATTGTAAAATTAACCATTAACCAGTTATTTTTCTTAGTTGAGGGTATGTTAAACTCCTGTATAATAGTTAAATAATTGTTATTAAATTATAAAATAACCAAATACATAAATATGATATCATATATGATCTTCTAATATTGTTTTGTTAATAATATTTTAGTAGTATCGTTGTTTTGGGTGTTTACTGATTCATTTTTCTTTATATGATTTGTTACGTAAGTCATATTTTTTATGGATATGATGTATTTTATTCATATCTAGAATTATATTAAGTTCTTAAACATTATTTTTAATTACAAAATGAAAATTATTCTAGAATGATTATGATGGGGAATGAATCTCATCGTGTTCTTGGATACGGTAATCTGTACGTACGCACGAGCGACAATATCATTCTATTGATAGTGAAATTGTATGTAATTAAATGGTATATAATATA
The DNA here is from genome assembly GCA_963277665.1 of Viscum album. Classification (NCBI taxonomy): domain Eukaryota; kingdom Viridiplantae; phylum Streptophyta; class Magnoliopsida; order Santalales; family Viscaceae; genus Viscum; species Viscum album. The sequence continues at coordinate 1,104,324,621 of OY728157.1, forward strand.
TACAAAATCATTAACATGTTATATATATTATTTACATCAATTAGACTCATTATTGTACCCATCCAAATAATGAAGTGTTGAATAACAAACTACACCATGACGTGGAGATGGTAAGCCGTACGTACGCGTGTGTGGTGAATTTGTCATTCATAGGATGGGTAGAATAATGAATATAGTTGTAAAATATTTATAATAAAATCACAATATTTATAAGGTACTAGAGTTATTATTTTAGAATGGAAACAACAAAGAAAGAGGAAGTTTAAGAAGAAAAATAACTTGAAAGAGGTGATGAAATTATTATCTCTTCTTCAGGTGCTTCCTTTGGATTTGATCAGAAGAGATTTTTAAGTTGGATTTTTGAAAAAAGTAAGGCCTTTGGGTTTAAGTGAGGATATTTGGGAGGGTATTTGAGTAAGGGTTGGCTGATCTAAATGTCTTCGAAGGTGTGATTTTGAGAGAAGGGGAAGTACCCTTAATAAGAGAGGTGAGGGTCACTTTAGAAAAATCTTGAAATATTATTATATTATAAAATCATATTCGGTTTATAATGGATCCAAAAGGATTTATTCAGAGTATAAGGTAGTTATGGGTCTAAAACCTCCAACCAATAGGTTTTATATAGGTTTAGGTCACCATATTAACCTTATCTTTTAGATTTAACTCTTAGTTAAATAGTTTAACTTTTACAATGTCTTCTTGTATTATTATAATAAAGGGTTAAAAAACTTACTATAAAACAATAATAGAACCCCAAGTGGTTCATTATTGATATATCAAACCTTATATAAGTCCTTTTACTAAACCATATATTTTTAGGATTATTATATCATTTACTAATATAGTATTTGTTTTAAAACCTCATTTATGTCAATTTTGACACTATTTGGTATTTTGTTTTTTAAGTCATAAAAACGTTATCACTTAGAAAAAAATTTATTTAATCAACCATAACATGTAATATTAACATAAAAAATTATTTGAATTCATCAGAAGTCTAAATTTACTTTTATTTGGATATTTATAATATCAATTATTTTAATCTTTCATTAATAAGGTAATTAATACATCATAATTGTGTCATAAATAAATTTAATTATTTAATGTCTAAAAATTATAAATAAAATATCATTATGTAGTAAATTTATTTATATTTATAATGAATATTTATAGTCGAATTTATTTTATGTATAACCCTATATTAAAAATGTTTTAGTTATGAAAAATTGAATTTTACACTTTTAACTCGTCCTTAAATTAAATAATAATAAATGTCTTAATCTAATCCAAGTGGACCAAAAGGATAATATTTTATTCCTATGGTTTATTTCAGTTAAAATAAACTTATCAAATAGAATTAGGACATGTGTTAGGGTAATAATAATATCATTTTTACATTTAATTGCCCTATTTACTTTTAACTGTGGTAAATAAAAGCCAAAAGTTACTATTCACTAAAAATTATTTTCATCTTATTGAACCAAATTTTACATGCTGATATCAACCACGTCTCTTAGATTTTTTAAATTCAATTCATAGAAGTGGTAAAATTATGTTTTATACAAATTTGTAAATGTGCCTAGTAGGTGGGTAAAAGACCTTAAAAAGTTCAATAAAATTTTATACATCTAATTTTATTATAAAATGACTCCAATGAATTACATTGAACTTATATAGGTATTCTGTATCTATTTTAATTTTATATAAATATAAATAAAATAAATAATTATTTAAATAAAAAGTCTGTTTTAAACAATAACAATGTTTTTTTCACTATTCATCAAAAATTGAAAGCTTTCAGAAAAATACAAAAAATTCACCCTGAGCTAATTTTGATATTCCAAATCCAAAAACGAAGTCCATTTTGAACAATAAAATTTATAAAATTTCAAAAAGTGGGTATTAATATTCATAACGGTTAGTTTGATTGGTCATGGTGTGTTAGAACTTGAAGTTGCGTATAGCGCAAGATATTATATTATTCAAAGGGAAACATATCGGGGAAGCTTGGTGTGTTACATTCTTCCCCCTTCAAATAATTTCATCCTAAAAATTTCTAGAATACTACTACGTAAAAATATTTGGGTGGTTCTTCATCATAAGTTACTCAGGTTCCCACATTTCCTCTTCCATCTTATGGATTATCTATATAACTTTTACCAGAAGAGTTTTCTGGTTTCTCAGCAGTTGTCCTATGGTATCAAGAATCCTGATATGCTCTTCACAATAAAATATATCGAGTTCCAGTTCTATTTCTTCATAGGTGAGTACATGCATTGGGTCAAACATGTATTTTATCAATAGTGATATGTGGAACACATCATGAACTTTGGAGAGACGTGGTGGCATTTCCAAAGGATAAGCTACAACTCCAATTTGTTCTAGAATTTCTAATGTTTCGATGTACCTGGGACTTAATTTATGCTTCTTACTGAATCGTATAACACCCTTCCACAAAGATACCTTTAAGAAAACATGATCACTTACTTGAAATTCCAAATCCTTCCTTCGGTTATCAGCATAGCTCTTTTTCCTACTTTGAGCTGCTTTGAAGTGGGTTTGGATAATCTTCACCTTTTCATTGTTTCCTCAATAAGTGTTAGGACTACAAGTTTTCTTTCAAAGACATCATCCTAACAATTTAGTGTGCTAAATCTCTTTCCATATAACGCTTCATATGGTACCATATGAATACTTGAATGGGAGCTATTGTTATAAGAAAATTCTACCAGAGGTAAATATTGATCCCACATACCTTGAAAGTCAAGTGAGAAAGATCTCAACATGCCTTCTAAGGATTGAATAGTTCGTTCTAATATTCCATCTGTTTGAGGGTGGTAGGAAGTGCTCAAACAAAGTTCAGTATCCAGGGACATCTAAATAATTTTCCACAATCATGGTGTAAAATGGGGATCACAATCAGGAAAAATCAATAGGGGTACTCCATGAAGTGTTACAACTTCATTAATATATAGACTTGATAGACGTTCAAGTGGTAAATATTCTCTTATAACAAGAAAATGTGATGACTTGGTAAGACTATCAACAATGACCCATATTTCATCATTCCTTCTAGGAGTCTTTGGTAGCCCATGACAATGTCCATCATAATATCATCCAACTTCCAATCATGTATGGGAAGATATTGCATGACTCCCCCAGGATGTTGTCTTCCAGCCTTAACTTATTGACAAACTATACATATTGACACAAAATCAATAATATCCCTTTTCATTATTTCCCACCAAAAATGTTACTTCAAATATCTATATATTTTAGTGCTACCAGGATGTATAGAGAAATTGGAACTATGTGCATCATCCAACAATTCCCTTTTTAGATCAGGTATATCAAGAACACAAAGTCTCTTCCCAAATTTCAAAATTTCATCTTCATATACGAAGTTGAACAATCTCCCCTCATTCAAAGCTTTAATTTTATTTTGAAACTCCTCATCATCAGTCTGAGAACATTTTATCATTTCTAGTAAAGATGTATTGGAAACTATTTGAAAAAGTATCGATGTTTTAGCTTCCATGATTATTCCCATATCCATCTTTACTAGATCCATGAACAAAGGATCCCTTTCAACTCTCATCTTGTTCAGAACTCCATGATCCTTTCTTCTCAAAGCATATTCCAGCTTATTTTCCTTCCCCGAGTGGTAGTGTATAGTGAAATCATAATCCTTGAGTAGTTATAGTCATGACCTTTTCCTTATGTTGAGTTATTTTTGTGAAAAAATATACTTCAAGCTCTTATGATCAGTATAAATCTCACATTTTTCACCATATAGATAGTGTCTCTATATCTTCAAAGAAAATATTACTACTTATAACTCAAGATCATGAGTGGGATAGTTATTTTCATTAATTTTTAGCTATCGTGATGCATGGGCAATAACTCTATCATTCTGTATAAGGACACAACAAAGTCCTTTCATTGAAGCATCAATATAAATAACAAACTCATCATTTCCTGATGTTAGAGTCAATATAGGAACATTGACTAATCATCTATCCAGTTCTTCAAAATATTCTTCACACTCTTTTTTCCAAACAAATTTAACCCCATTACATGTGAGCTTGGTTAATGGGTTATCCAATCGGGAAAAATTCTGTACGAAGCACCGATAATAACCAACTAAACCAATAAAACTGCATTCCTCAATTATACTCATCAATGATGGCCATTATTGGATTGCCATGATCTTTTAAGGATAAACAGAGATTCCATCCTTAGAGACAATATGGCCAATAAAAGAAATCTCATGAATCTAGAATTCACACTTTCTAAACTTCCTATATAATTCATTTCTTCTAAGAGTCTTTAGAATAATGCACCAGCAATTTTCATGATATTTTTAGATTTTGGAGTATACAAAGATATCATTAATAAATACCACTAAAAATTCATCAAGATATTCTTTGAAAACTCTATTCATTAGATCTATGAAGATATAGGGTGCATTAGTCAGTCTAAAAGGCATTACAGTAAACTCGTAATGCTCATACCTGGTATGAAATGCTATCTACGGAATTTCTTCCTTCTTCACGCACAACTGATGATATCCAGATCGAAGATCAATCTTTGAAAAATATTAAGCTCCATGAAGTAGATCAAATAAATCATCAATGTGAGGTAGGGGATACTTGTTCTTTATTATTATAGCACTGATCTCCCTCTAGTCAATGCACAACCTCATGGATCCTTCTTTCTTTTTAACAAAAAGAACAGGGGCTCCCCATGGAGAGACACTAGGGAGAATAAATCCTTTATTACTCAATTCTTCTAGTTTTTTATTTAGTTCCACTAATTCCATAATGTCCATTATATAAGGGGTATTCGTTATGGGCCTCGAACTGGGAATTAAATCAATTGAAAACTCAATTTCTCGTTCTGGAGGATGTCTAGGTAAATCCTCTGGAAACACATCAACATATTCTTGCACGATGAGTACATCTTCTATTTGAATGTTACATTCCTCACCCATAGTTATGTCACTCTATTATTCCCCAATAATAGAATTTAGTAGAGCTACTGGGGGTGGATCTAGATAAGAATCGTATGGTGACGTTTCTTATCTAAAAATAAGGCACTCCTTGTCATCATCGAAAATTGTAACCTCCATCTTCTTACAATAAATTTTCACATCATAGTCCGAAATCCAATCCATACCGAGGATCATATAAAATTAAATCATGGGTATGATGATGAGATGAGCAGATAAAGCACATTTATATGCCCTAATGCGAATTGATTGACAAAAATTTGTTGTAATGATACTTCCCTTAAGAGTTTTTATTGACAACTCCCTTGTTAAATAAAATTGTAAATATATAATTTTATTAAAAAACTAGGAAGATATGTAACAATTCAATGATCCAGAATCAAATAAATTGTTGGCTAAATTTGAGGAAACCATTAAATTACATACCATAACATCATTCAGAGCTTCAACCTCAGTAGTAGTGATTGAATAAGCTTAGACTTTCTCCCTTAGCCTTTTCTGAGGTAAGTTTCCTTGGAGATTAGGAAATTAATTTTCATAATACCCCATTTCTCTATAATTATAGCATTCTACATTGACAGCCTCTTTCTTCCCTTTGCAATCACGAGCTTGGTGGCCTTTTCTCCACACTTGCAACAGACTCCCATTTCCTTCAGGCAAGTACTGGGGTGTTTCTTCCCGCATTTACTGCAAGATGTAAATTCAACTTTTCCCTTTTTCTCCTTATTTCCATTTATAGAGTGATCATCATGTATCTTCTTATCTTACTTTTCTTTAAAGTCATAATACTTAGAGAATTCTTTTTCTATATTGATATCACATGGGACTATATCTTCATACGACGAGTAAGATTGTCAGACTAATGCTTGATGAAGAAATGGTTTTAACCCATTAAATAATCGATCAATATTACTCCTTGGGTTATGTATATAATCTGTTGCATGCCTTCATATCCTTGTAAAGTTAGCCTCATACTTTGCAACATTCTCATCCTCCATTTTCCTTAGACTCAGAAATTGTCTTTCCTTATCCTCTCGATAGTTATGAGGAAAGTATTTTTCCAAGAAAATATCTTTAAACTCCCTTCATTCTATATTTGATACTTCTCCATCCTCCTTTGTGTTTTGAATTAATTACCACCATTTATCTGCATGTACCATGAGGTGACAAACTACCATGAAAACTTTTTCCCTTTCACTACTCCCCAAAGCATACAATATTTTCCCTAAGGAACTTATCCATTGCTCAGCTACAAATTGATTTATAGCCCCATTGAATGTTGGTGGTTTTTTCCTCATGAAGCGGTCTATCATTGATCCTCCACTTTGTGGATCAGGTTTTTCCATACGGGTAAGGTTATTATTCATAACCTGGGTGACTTGTCCCAATATGGTGATAAGCTGATCATCACTAGTAGCATCACCATCTCCATGATAATTATCTTGCGTTGGAGGGCAGTACCAACATGGATTATGTGTGTTGATATGGTTTCCATTACTTCCACTATGTTCCATTTCTAAACAATGGAATATACTAGATTAGTTTATGAATCACAATACATAATACCAAACTTGTAAAACACTTAACATAAATTAAACTGTTTATGGATATAATCTATAATAATAATAATGTTTTCTTTGAGGATTTATATACTCATAAATCATTCATGATGGTTTTTAAAGAAAATTTGAATTATAATAAGCATATACCTGGGGAGTGTCATAACCAAGAGTGCAGCAAGGCCCATTTTCGTGTACCTGTATACCCTGGGTCAAGCCCAAAACTCCTTGTCAGAGTTTTCATTTTTAGGTAAATCTGTTCCAGAGCCACCTCTACCTGCTCATATCTAGATAGGGATGTATTTCTTGAAAAACTCACTAAATATCTACATTATCAAAATTCTAGGAATTTATTCTATACGAATCCTCAAAGTATATCTTTTGGTAATGTTCTCTAATCAAAGTTTTTTTAAATCTAGTTTCCAAGGTTTGTACTAAACTTCCCTTGATACCAATTGCAACTCCCCAACCCCAGTTATCAAGAGTTGGTGCATTATTATATAACATTGGAATGATCACAATAGATCAAGTCTCGAAATGTTGATTAGTTTAGTATCCTTGGAAGTACTAGATACATACATGAGTTTTACATTACATCATGAAATAAAAAACAAAAATATTGTGTCCCCTTTGAACACACCTATATCCCTTAGCCTATCCTGAAGGTCAATCATAATTTACTTCTTTACATCCTAGGAAAAATAAAACATAATAAAGGGTGATCTCAGATGCTCAGTAGGGATAACAATATAGAGGAAACTTTCATAAATAAGAATGAACATTTAAGGAAATGTATAAGACTAAAACACAAGCCTTTTAAACATAAACTTCAGAATAACATGGAAAATATAAATCAAATAATTCCATTTGCTTATTTATATGTATATTCTACTAGTCTAATAATCACATGAAATATCAATATCCAATTTCATAATGATGGAATGCATAATTCCATACATCATAATCACATAGTCAAGGCCTCGTGCCAAGACTAAAAATAAGATTTTGTCAAGGCCTTGTACCAAGACACTAGTTTGTCTCATGAGACCTATCGATGCATCGAGGGGTTATAGTTGGCTCCACCCGTCACTTACTAATTCCAATGCATTCCTCATATGAAAAGGTTGAAACATAACATAAACATTCATATTAAAACTAGAATATTAAATTTCAATACTTTAACTAAAAACCAAGAATGGTATCAAAATAGAATATCCATAGCCAAACATATCTCAAAACCATAAATACAATATAGAATATTTTATCATAATAAATCAACTTCAAACAAGCGTAAAATCCAGCAAATGATTTTGACATAGATGAAATCAATCCAAAAAATTATTTGAGTGAAATATCTCTTTCTACATTAAAACACTCAAAATTAAAGTAAATAGTTATTTTGAAAATATTCGTATAATATTGTAAGAAAATATTTGAAGGTGTTATAACAACAAAAAATATCCACACTCGCGTTATAATTAAAAAAAATCTTTCCTTAATTTAGTCGAAAGGGTCATAAAGGACCTTGTTTGGAAAACGACAGAAAGATTCCTTTCAATTTTTTTTATAAAAAGTCAAAAAATTATATAAATTACTTTAACCCATAGTCTAGGAAATATTAATATTGTTTTCAAATACATTTTTAGGAATCATGGATGTGGATGATAAAAAAGTTCCAGTAGATACTCACGTATAAACAACCTCGGATAATGAAGAGATTGTAAAATTAACCCTTACCATGTACTTTTCTTAGTCGGGGGTAATTTAACCTCCTGTATAATATTTAAATCATTTTTATTAAATTATAAAAGAACCACATACAGAAATATGATATCATATATTATCTTTTAATATTTATATGTCAATAATATTTTAGTAGTATCATTGTTTTGGGTGTTAACTGATTCATTTTACTTTATACTCTTTGTTACGTAAGTCATGTTTGTTATGGATAGGATGTATTTTATTAATATGTAGGATTATATTCATTTCTTAAAAATTATTTTTAATCATAAAATGAAAATAATTCTTGAATGGTTATGATGAGGAATTAATCTCATCACGTTCGTGGAGATGATAATCCGTATGTACGCACAAGCGACAATATCAGTCTATTGAGAGTGAAATAGTATGTAATTGGATGGTATATCATATATAAAAAATAATTAACATTTTATATTTATTATTTACATCAATTATACTCATTATTATACCCATCCAAATAATGATGTGTTTAATAACAAACTACACCACAACGTGGAGACGGCAAGCCATACGTACACACGTGTGGTGACTTTTTCATTCATAGGATGAATAGAATAATGAATATAGTTGTACCGTATTTATTTTTACATCATAGTATGTATACATTTCTTGATTTATTATTTTATAATGGAAACAACAAAGACAGATGAAGTGGAAGAAGAAAATAATTTGAAAGAGGTGATTACATTATTACTTATTCTTCGGGTGCTTCATTTTGATTTGATCAAAAGGGATCCTTAGGTTGGATTTATGACCAAAGTATGGCCTATAGGTTTAATTGAGGATAGTTGGGAGGATATTTTATCAGGTTTTGGCCGATAAAAATGGCATTGGAGGTGTGATTTTGAGAGAAGGGAAAGTACACTTTTATAAGAGAGGTGAGGGTCACTTTAGGAAAATATTGAAATATCATTTTATTATAAAATCATATTCGATTTATAATGGATAAAAAAGAATTTATTTCAAGGATAAGGTTAGTGTGTTTCTAAAACCACTCAAACCATAGGTTTTATCCAGGTTTAGGTTACCATATTAACCTTATCTTTTATATTTAATTCTTAGTTAAATAGTTTAACTTTTACAATGCCTTCTTGTTTTATTATAATAAATGGTTAATAAACTTACTTTAAAAAGCTAATAGAACCCAAAGTGGTTAATTATTGATATATATAACCTTATATATGTCCTTTTTATGAACCTTAGATTTTTAGTAATTTTATATCAATTAATAATATAGTATTTGTTTCAAAAAACCATTTTTTTTTTCAATTTTGACACTATTTGGTATTATGTTTTTGTGAAAGTCATAAAAACTTTATCACTTCAAAAAAAATATTTAATCAATCATAAAATTTTATATTAACCTATAAAATTAGTGTAATTCATAAAAAGTCTCAATTTATATTTATTTGGATATTTATAATATCAATTATTTTAATATTTCATTAATAAGGTAATTACTGCATCATCATTGTGTCATAAATAAATTTAATTATTTAATGTATAAAAATTATAAATAAAAAACCATTATGTATTAAATATTTTTATCTTTCTAATAAATATTTATAGTAGAATTTATATTATGTATAACCTGATATTAAAAATGTTTTAGTTATGAAAACTTGAATTTAACACTTTTAACTATTCTTTAAATTAAATAAGAGTAAATGTCCTAATCTAATTCAAGTGGACCAAAAGGTTCATATTTTATTTATAAGGTTTATTTTGGTTTAAATACACTTATTCAATATAATTAGTACTTGTGTTAGGGTAATAATAATATCATTTTTACCTTTAATTACCCTATTTACTTTTAACTATGGTAAATAAAAGTCAAAAGTTACTATTCATCAAAAATTATTTTCAACTTATTGAACTAAATTTTACTTAATGATATCAACTTTGTCTATTATAATTTTGAAATTAAATTTACAAAAGTGGTAAAATTACGTTTTATGCAAATTTGCAAATGTACCTAGTAGGTGGGTAAAAGATGTTAAAAAGTTCAATAAAATTTTATACAACGAATTTTATTATAAAATGACTCCAATGAATTACATTGAACTTATATAGGTTTTATGTATCTATTTTGACTTATAATAAATTTTAATAAAATAAATAAGTATTAAAATAAAAAGTCGGTTTTAAAAAATAACGTTGTGTTTTTCACTATTCATCAAAATTTTGAAAGTTTTCAGAAAAATACCAAAAATTCACCCTAAGATAATTTTGATATTTCGAATCAAAAAATGAAGTCCATTTTGAAAATTAAAATTTATAAAATTTCAAAAATTGGTATTACTATTCATAACGGTTAGTTTGATTGGTCGTGGTGTGTTAGAACTCAAAGTTGCATACATCGCAAGCTATTGCATTATTCAAAGGGAAACGTACTGTGGAAGCTTGGGGTGTTACACACATCCTAAGAATTTACATGTTTTTTGTAAATTAAATGTTGAATAGATGCCTAATTTACTAGAGCTTGGTGGAAAGAGACCACTTATTATGTTTTAAGATGTTGATATTGACAAGGGTAAGTACATGTATTTAAAAATTATCTATGAATGAGAATTCTTATGTCATACAAATAGTGGTTGAATGGGTTGTGTTCACTTGTTTCTAGACAAATGGAAAAATATGATCTGCAACATCTTATGTTCTTGTGCATGAATGTTGTATGACTGGATTCCATGTGTGATCTTTCATTATATTAAATTTATCCCAAAAGGATTAACCTCACATGGATTATTCTGAAATTTTCTCAATATTATCCATAACCTTTTTTAATATCATCCATTATTAGACTATTCATATGCATCGGTGGAGGTTCAATTTCTATGATATTTGGACCAGTTCAAGCATTTACAGAGTTTATGTACTTGACAATTTACGATTCATATAGTAAATTTCTTTTTAATTTGATGCAATTTCATCTTGGATATGTTTAGTTTGTGTTTTTAGACACTTCTTGACAGTTTCAAAACTGTCCTTCACCGATGAATATGAGAATAATTCATATCTATCAAATTTTTTAATTCTTGGCTACTGGGACATTTTTCTCCATGATTATGGTTTGTGAAATAATTTTTATATTCTTAAAATCAATCTAGGATGATTTATTTTATCTTCTTAAAATCATTACATTATCATTTATTTTAATATTATTGAAGGTTTGTAGCAAAAAAAATCTTAATTCTTTTAATTCTGAGAAGGAACATGGATTCCTTAAATTCTTTTAGTTAGGATTCCCTAGGAACTCAATTTACACCAACCAAACATTCAATATTAAATGATATGGGAATTGTTCTTTTCCTTTATCAGGGATTCCAGTTACCAAATGCGGCCTTATACACTTCACTATCTGTATTAAATTAATATCCCTTTATATAATATATGTTTTAGTTTACAACAGATCACATTTACTGGTAGTAATTTGATATGAAGTAAGATCATGGCTGCTGCAACTCAAGGGGTTAAGGTTTGTCAAATGTTTTTGAGGCCAAGTGTATCATATGGTAGAAAAGGAATGAAAGAAGGTATGAAATCAATTACATTAACATTAAATCATCCATAAAGAACATTTTTGTTGCTATCTACATCTTTGAAGACATACTTGGTGGTATATTTAGGGATTGCAAAGAAGGAATACTCTCATGTTTATCTAAGGGATATGGGATCACCGATGTAAATGAATCTAATATAGAGGGAGTGGTCATAGAAATTCATATTGCTGTATTTTATAATTAAGGAAAATTATGGATCGAGTTGAGCACAAAATTCATTTTAAATGCCACCAATTTGAATGTTTCCTATCCTTGGAGGCTCACAACATCTTGGGAGGACTGTATAGATTATTGTAAGAGTATTAGCTTCGTTGTGTCCCACACATATATATGGTAATATATTTTCTCACATTTTAGTCAACCTTGGGTTTGGATGTGAATCAAACGGTTGCAACTGACATTGGTCTATACTAGAGTCAATTAAATATCATTTGTTTCTTGATACTTTTAGAACTCTATCCTTTAATTTTTCATAATATTTTCTCATCCCTATAGAGAGACCTTTTGAATAAAATACTTCAAATAACATTAATATTCCATCAATGATAGATCCCCCACTAAAAATTTATGAATGGTTTACTCATTCCTAAATTTAGTGTTCTGGGATTGTACTACAGGTTGAACAACTACAAAAATCTCTCATGGGAAATTCCATCATAGAAATTTCACATCCAACAGATCTTCCACAGTATAAAAAATAACCCTTCAATGATATTGGTGAAAAAATATAACTTTCAATGTCTTGAGTGATTAGAGGATTCAAAATATTTGACTTATTCTCTTCAACCAATCATTTACCTATTAGGTTCTAAATTCATTCCTGAATACCAAATGATTTTTCTTGAGTTATATAACCAGATCCATTCCTAATTTTGAAATGGAAATTTTCTAGCTCATCGCGAAGTTATTTATTACTTCCTGGGAAAGATTTATTTGAGGAAACATTTCAATAATTTATAAATGATTTTATTCAACAAAGAAAACTAAGTAATAAATTGATGGAAAGATATTTAATATTGATTGAGGATTCACTAAGATGGTTCCATTGCTATTTTCCATATTTTTCCTTTTATATTTTTTTTTTCAAATTTTCCAAAAAAAAAATATTTCAAGTAAATTGGTTTCTTTATATTCTAAAGCATTTGAAAATATGATTTTACCATAATTTCAAATTGAATAAAAACCATAAAAATCAATTTATTTCCTTTAAATACTATTTATGTCTATTATGATATATAAATTAAATCATTCCTTAACCCATCATAAGTAAAGAAAAAAATTAACTACTATGTTCTATTATTGATTTGGTATTTGTTTTTCTTTGATGTATCAATTATTATTTACTTTATGTTTCTTTATCTTTAATATTGTGGTTTAGTATTCCTTCTATTCTATATTAACAAATTCCATATAGTATTATCCATATAGTATTGTCTGAACTCACATAAACTTGTATGCATACTTTACGCATACACTGATTTAATTTGTATACACATGTTCACATAAATGAACATATATAGTTATATAGAGTGCTTCCAACTACACATGTAACCATCCACTTTCACTCCATTTACATGTGTAATTTCTTATTCCAATTTCCTCCCACTCTCCCAACATGTGACATAGAGTCCATAGATCATCACCACAATTTTTTAAGCCTGTGTATGAAAATTTGTAATTAAATGATCATATCGTGAAAATTCACGGGTTGAGTACTAGTTATTTATATAATATGAAATATTTATTATAAATCATATAAATTTATATGTCATATATTTAGTGAAAAATAGTTTATAAATTTAGTTAAAAACATTTAATATTAATTAAAAAGTATTTACTAATTAAGATATTTTATTTTATCAATGTCATTTGTTTTTTCATTTTGAAATATATACCAAATAATGAATATTTAATTACTAATAAAAAAATTGACTAAATATGTTACCCTTAATATGCCATAAAATAATTTCAAATGTATACATATACAAAATTAATTCAATTATATAGAGACAAACATAGACAAATAATATAATTTTTTAATATTATCGTTTTATATTTTATTTATTAATGGTTAATATTTAATATAATATGTCATTAATTATTACATTTTATTAATTTTCTATATTTATATTTAATATATAATATTTATGAATATTTATAATTAATGTGTATATATATATTAAATTTATTCATTTTTATTAATAATTATTTCATAAATATTTTTTCATATTTTTTTAATTTATGGATTTTTATTTTTTATTTTTTTAATATTTGTTTACTTTTATTCAAGTTTAATATTTATTTATATTTATTGATTAACATTTAATGTTTTTAACAAAGTTGTAATTTATATAATTAATTTATATTCATTTTCATTTGAAAATAGTTTTATTTGTTAAATTTATATAATTAGTCACTTATTTATTTTTTTAATATTTTTTCAATCTACGAATAATTTAACTAAATTTCAATCATTTTTAAAATTCATTCATTTAATATTATTTATTCATTAATTATGTTAAGCGTTTTTTTATAATTTATAGATTTCAAATATTTATTTGTTTAATATTTTTGTAATGTATTCATTTAAATGTTTTATACATAATTATTCATTAAAATATTAATTTTTTTTAATATGGATATATATATAAATATCAATATATATAATATTTCCTTAAATATGATTTATATAATACAAAATATGTATATTTACATTAAACAAGTTGTATATTTAGTGAAAATGGTTTATAATTAAAAAATAATTGTAATTAAAAATATTGACTAATTGTATCAAGTAATGGAAGTTTAATTAAATGTAATTTTTTTAATTTAACATATATAAAATGTGTGTTACTTTAGTGTTAGACATACATATACGTAATTAATGCATTTTTATATAGAACACACATACATAATATTTCTATAATTTATTGAATTTTTAATATTCATTTTAGAATTATATTTATTAAAATAATATATTTAATAGCCAACGAACATGTACTCGAGTGGTAAATACTCCTGTGTGGAATCTAAAAGACCTTGGATCAAATTTGGGTAAGGATGGAATTTATGAGTACTGTAGCAGTACTGTAGTGGGTAACTATTCACTCGATTTGGGCCTACGAGCTATGAAATTGGAACATCAGGCCACAGGGCCTTCAGGCGACCTTAGAGTGATAGCCGACGCAAAAAGTGATCGGTAGGTAGGTGCAGCGCATGAAGTAGGCAGTGTAGCTTGACTTCAGGCAGCATCGCTAGGTGGGCAGCGAGAAGGATCGATAGGTGCATTGACACCTATCATCTGGTCCTCTAGCAGCATGAGAAAAAGGGGCTCAATTCGATAACTTTTCAAAGGGATGCACACTACGGGAAAATGGGTTTTTGTGATGTTCCATTTGCGTTGGACTTAGGGCCCATCGCAAATAGTTTTTCACCGAAGACTATTTGTGATGGGTCCGTATTCTGATTGCAAAAGATTTTGGCGCACGATGCACACCAAAAAATGGGAATGCTATTTGTGATGAGTGTATACACCCGTTGCAAATAGAATCCATTGTTTTTAACTATTTGTAATGGGTGTACACTCCCGTCACAAATAATGTGTCGGCGTGATAATATTTGTGATGAGACCCGTCACAAATAGCTTATTTTACCCATCACTGTAATTAATACAGGGCAACCATTTATAATGTAATGGTTCTTGCTAGAGGGGGCGACACATCGTGTGAATGGTGATGAACAAACAAGCGAAGTGACGCATCTTGGAGGCAGCGTGACATGAAGACATGCGTGCCTTTCTGGGTGGGTAGCTCGAAAGAGCGATGAGTGCCCTGACACCCATCATCTGGCCTTCTACCCATACATGGGTTTAAAAAGGAGTGCTCTGAGAAGGTCCTCATGGTGTGGCAGTGCAATGCAATAACTGATAGTAAGGGGGCATCACAATGAGAAGACTGTGATCATGATGTGAATTTTGGGTGCTCAAATTTGGCCTTCGGGTCACAAGGCCTTCTGGCCATAAAACAATTATAATGGTTGTGTGAGTCACTAGGCCTTCGAGTCATATAAGGGTTACCTTGAAACCCCTTTGAAAATAATGCTATCTTTTCTTAATAAAAAGGGGGCATTTCCCCTACCTATTAAAAAAATAAAAAAATATATTTAATATATATTAAGTTTCTAATCAGTATATTTTATTCCTTTTTTATATTCTTTTTCAATATATATTATTTATTTTATTTTAATATTTTTTTAAAACTTATTCATTATTAATATTATTTATTCATTAATAATATTAATTCTTTTTAATTTTTTTGTAATTTATTCATTTTCAATTTTTCATTGTTTAATTTTTTTTATAATTTTATCCATTTTTAATATTTTTTTATACATGTGTATTCATTAACATTTAATGTTTTTAATATGTTTTTAATTTATATAATCAGTAGGTATTCATTTTTATTTTATCAGATATTCATTTTTACTTTTTTTAATAATATATATAATTACTAAAACTTGTTCATTTTTTTAATATTTTTTGCAATCTACAAATTTTTTAATTATTAAATTTCACTCTTTTTAACATTCATTCATTTAATATTATTTAGTATGATTTATTCACTAATAATGTTGCTTATTTTTTACTTCTCTTTATAATTTATTCAGTTTTAATATCGATTCATTTAATGTTTTTTTAATTTATTTATTTTTAATATTTATTTATATAGATTTATTCATTAAAAATTAATGTTTTTAATATGGTTGTAATATACGTATTTAATATTAATTCATTTAATTTTAATATATATTCATTTTAATTTTATTTGATAATTTATAAAATTAATAAAAATCATTATTTTTTAAAATTTTTAAAGTTCATTCATTTTTAGTTATTAAATTTCACTCATTTATAATATTTATGAATTTAAGATTATCTATTCATTAATAATGTTAATTTATTTTTACTTATTTTATTATTTATTCATTTTTAATATATATTCATTTAATATTTTTTAATTTATTTTATATAGTTTTTATCAGCTCTTTCCAAAGAGTGTTGATATATGTCGGTTTTTTTAGTGCTAAAATAGAAAGCACAGACAAAACCTATCTTTATCAGCATTTTTTATTTTAGAACTAATAAAACCTTTATGATTTTTAAATAGAACCCTAATAGAGGACCCCATCACTTGTGTCTTTCAAGCTCTCACAAAACTAAAACTTCACCCCTGCTATCCCTTGAACACCTTGAATGATCTACACTTTCAAAACTCACAGTATGTGGCTTATGATCCACTATTCAATTTCTTTCATTGTTTCAATATTTTTAGTTCTTCTTTGGGTGTTTTTAATTTTACCAAAGGATTTTAATGGTGTGTGCAAGTGATCTTATTTTACTTTGATCTACCCCCTGATTCTTTACCCAATCACCCACACCTCGAGCTATTATTTCTTCACCCTATCCCTTACCCTCACATTTGTTAACTGTTATTTTGGAATTAGGCTAAGTTGTGTTTTAATTCATTATTGTACATGTTTTTGATCTTTCTAATTAGGATGTCCATAAACATGTCATTATTTGATTTTGCTAGAAAATTTTACCAAAGTGTAAATACATTCTAGATTTTAAAATGTTTGTGATGTCATCTTTTAGATTTTTTTAGTCCAAAATTTTCAATTTATCAATTGAATTTTCATGAGGAGTACATGTGCATTTTTTCAAATTTGGTTGTGTTGAATTTAAAATGAAAATCAATAATCAATCATTTTTTGTGATTTTGATGTGCTGAAATTTTCACTAAATTTATCCTTTGAATTAAAATTGAACCGTTCTTCTTATAAATTGGTTTATTGATTTTTTTTCTTGAAAAAATGAGTGGGTTTCTTAAATATGTCTTAGACTAGGGAATAAAATGCGAATTCTATTTTTAATTGTTTCTTTAGGGATGTAATCTGTATTTGACATCATGTTTTTTGGATGATTTTGAATTCACTATACATTACATTACATGGTATGTTCATGTTTTTCTATGTTTGAGTGGTATTTTTTCTGACTGTGGTATAGAAATAGGAAATGAGGAAAGTCTGAACTTGATTTAGAAGCTGTTTGTTTAAAAAAATCTACATATGAAATCCTGAAACACTTTGGTTATAGGTTTGTTTAGATTTTATTTTCATTTTTAGAATTTAAAATAGATGATGTTTTACCCAAGAGATAAAAAACTAAGTGTGGGGGTGATTGAACATATTCTACCTCCCCTTCTCACAGGTTCACATATGCTGCCTCCTTTCTCTACAATCCGCAATGCCCTCCATCCTAGATCCACTACTTTATTTGAATCCACCATAAAATTGGACACTTATTTTAGTTTCTTTATTATTTTAATATGTACTTTAACTAATGACATATTTAGAATTTTTTTTACAAAATCCTATAAGAACATATATAGTATTAATCATGTTTCCAAATATTTCCAACCATTAAAATTATCATATTATTTTAATTTATGTTGGTAAAAATATATATTGGATACCCCATCAAAAATTAAAAAAATTGTTTTAAATTGTATTTTTTTTCAATTTATTTAGACTATACCTTTAAATAGGATGAATATTATTTTTTAAAATCAAGTTGATCAATTTCATAAGAAGTGTATATGGTATTATTTTCTAATTTAAATCATTTTTAAAAAAATACCCCATTCCTAAAGAATATTTATAGATCTAATTTTTTTACTAATTTATGGGAATTCCATTTGTGAATATTTTATTATTGTATTTTTTATAGCTTCATGTAAATTGATTTATATTGATGTATATACTTTATTTTAAAAAAATTATCTTTAGTCTATACCAATCGTTCAACTTTATGAGTGACTTTATCCTTGTGATTCTATAATTGACGCACATCACTTCCCTCACCCATACAAGATATGGAACCATCATCACACAATACTTCATGGGGTCCCAAAAATGTCCTCATCAATTGGGGAGATCACTTGGTTCACCACCAAACACATGCTTATGTTGGTCCGCTAGATTCTTCTCAGCCCCACTATATTATTTTGATTTCAAGTTTAGGTGATTGATACTTTTCAGTGTCCAAATGTCATGCATGATTTCAATTTCTAACTAATTTTTATGTATATTTTGTTTCAAATCATTTCAGATATATTTGAATTAACCATACATGACATTTGGCCATTGACAAGTGTCGGTCACCCAAACTTATTCACTCCTTCCACATTTGGAGGTAACTTTTGAGGGAGGGCTTGGATTTTACTTCAAACATGATAGAGAAGAATCCAAGTTCCAAGTATCCTTCCTCTTACATTGGATTAAAATCAAACAATTATTTACATTTTATTCCATTAATAGGAAAAAGAATGTAACACCCTGAGATTTTATGAAAAATATTCTTTTTAATTTCATTAATGTCTTGTGTTATACGCTACACCAAAAGGAGCTTTCACAACACACATCTCTGACCTGGCTTTAATTACACGCAATTGTGACCTTCCATGAAAGCGTGTGTTGTACGCAACACCAAGTTTCACTAAACAACGATATGCTATTAAAATATTATTAAAACTAGCCGTTATGAATAGTAATAACCACTTTTTGACATTTTGTAAATTTTATTTTTCAAAATGGACTTCATTTTGGATTCGGAATATCAAAATTAGCTTAGGGTGAAATTTTGGTGATTTTCGGATAACTTTCATATTTTGATGAATAGTGAAAATTACTAAATTTTAATTAAAAACAAATTTTTCAATCAAAATAATTAATAGTGATAAATTATTAATTTGAGTGGTTTTAAAGTATATTTATAATATATTTTTACAATTTAATACAATGTTGTTCATTGGATGTAATTTCACATTTAAACCCGATATAAACAATTGTCAATCTTTTGATAGATATTGTTTCTTAAAAAAAACGCTATTTGTTTTAACAGCGAGATTTAATTATAAAATTAATTAATGAAACTTCTATGTTATGAATTTGGTAAAATAGACTTCATTTTTGAATTCGGAATATGAAATATAGCTTAGGATGAAATTTTGGAATTGTTCTGAAAAAACATCAATTTTTGATGAATGGTGAAACTACTAAGTGGTAGTTAAAAAACTGAATTTTTCATAAAACTTAATTTTACCGCTACTGTGAATGGAATTTCAAAAATCCGAGAGACACGGTTGATGTCAGTAAGTAAAATGTGGTTCAATGAGATGAAAATAATTTTTGGTGAATAGTAACTTTTTACTTTTATTTACCACGGTTAAAAGTAAATAGGGTAATTAAGGGTAAAAATGATATTAATATTACCCTAACACATGTCCTAATCCTATTGGACAAGTGTATCTCGACCAAAAACAACCTTAAGTGTAAAATATTATCATTTAGGCCCACTTGGATTAGATTAGGACATTTATTATTATTTAATTCAAAGAAGAGTTAAAATCAAAGTTTATTTACTAAAACATTTTTAATATATGGTTATACATAAGATAAATTCGATTGTAAATATTCATTAGAAATATAAAAAGATTTCCTAGATAATGGTATTTTATTTGTAATTTTTAGACATCAAATAAGTTAATTTATTTATGACACAAAGATGATGCAGTAATTATCTTATTAATGAAATATTGACATAATTGATATTATAAATACCAAAATAAATGTAATTTAAGACTTTTATTGAATTCCACTAATTTTATAGGTTACTATGATATATTATTGTTGATTTAATCAACTTGGTTCGAACATATAATTCTGTTATGACTTTCACAAAAATCATATATCAAATAGTGTCAAAATTGACACAAAATAGTTTTTAAATCAAATATTATATTATTAATTGTTATCTTATTCCTAAAAATCTAAGGTTCGGAAAAATGACTTAGATAAATATATATATATTAATAATAAACAATTTGGGGTTCTTTTGGCATGTTATAGTAAGTGTATTAACCATATAGTGTAAGAAAACAAAAAGACACGGTAAAAGTTAAATTATTTAACTTAAAGTTAAATCTAATTGATAAGGTTAAAATAATAACCTAAACTTGTCTAAATCCTATTGGTTGATAGGATTTCGACCCATCCCCACTTTAGCTTTAAAATAAGACCCTTTGTAACCATTATAAACCGATTTTGACTTTAATATAAAATAATATTTTGAGATATTCCTAAGGTGCCCCTCTCCTCCCTTATAAAAGGGCACCTCCTCCCTCTCTTCCTCACACAACTTTGAGCCTTCAAGCTCGGCCAACCCCTGCCAAAATACCTTCTCCACTTCCCTAGTATCATCTTAGAGGTAATGGTCTTCTTCAAAGACCATCTTTAGTTCTTTAAGTGGAGGCTAAGAAAAGGCGCGTCAAAAAGAGGTAATATCCATTACCGATCTTTTTCAATTTCTTTCTTCTTAAACTTATTCTTCTTTAGTTGTTTCATGATAAAGTAATAAAATAAGTATTTCTTATATACTGATATGTTATTATAAATATTAAACAACTATAATTAACCTTCTATCCATCCTACGGAAAAAGGAAATCACCGCGCGTGCGTACGTACAGAATACCGTCTCCACGCCGTGGTGTAATCTATTTTCCGCCACCACCTTAATTGGATGGGTATAAAGGTGTAATGAGTAACTATATAGGATTATTATAAAGTTATATTGATACTGGAATAGTATACATACACATCAACACAATTCCACGACCATGGGAACGATATCATCGCTCGTGCGTACGTACGGACTACCGTCTCCACGACGCGATGAGATTCATTCTCAATGATTAACCATTCATTAATGATTATAAAGTATATATAATAATTACTAATGAAATATATGACCTAATAATGATAATGGAATTATTTATATTTATATGTATTCCATCTACTTAATTCCATTCAATTCAATAAGGAAACGAAAACAGCGTTCATGCGTACATACGGACTACCGTCTCCATGAACGGTGTATTTCATTCCATTTACTGATTTATTATATATGTATATTCTAAATATATATATATATATATATCATGTTTTATATTATGGAATTAATTACTCATGATCTAAGTAATCATATGAATAATTACAAGTTAAAAACATGAATGTCAAATGAGACGATTTTACCCAAAACACTACTTTAACATGAATTTACAAAAGAACGGGTAATATAAAGTCATAAGTGGACCATATATTATATTATAACAATGAATATGATTCTGGAATAAGTCAATAAAATGATTTAAATCATTATACCGGAGGTTCAGACACTTACAAAGCAAGTCGGACCTAAGGTAATGGAAATATCACAATCTCACTTTTATCCGAGATTGTTTTTACTTTGGTAATTACTGGGGTGTATTTTATCATCCACATCCATGTTCCCTCAATATGTAATATTATTTCCATCCTTCTACAATATTTTATATCCAATTTTACCCTTCGGTGAGTTTTTTTTTGTAAAAGATATGAAAGGAATATTTTTTTTATTTTCGTACGAGGTACTTTTTGACTTTTCCGACAAAAGTACGAGAAGAATGTTTTTTTAACTTATACGGCACGAATGGATTTTTACGGTTTTATAAAGCCTTATTTTCATGAAGATTCTTCCAAATGATTTCATGACTATTTTCAATAAAATCTCTTTCTTTTAAAATTGCATGACGTTTTGTGAAAAGAAATTGATTTTGAAGAAGAAAGGATATTTTCCTCAAGAATTCATTTTAAGTGTTTTATCAAAATTATTTTCCATCTAAGATAACATAGGGTTCTGTTTCTATCCCTATTATTACATTGATTTGGTTATGTTGTGATGGAATTATTTTTATGAATTCCTTTATCTTATATGAATTGTTTTATGATGTCACGATGTTTACGAATCCCATTTTTACTACATGGGTTATGAAATGATGTATGATTTATGAATTTGTGGCACACATAAGAATGGTATCATTATGAGATGGGTGGGACCTATATCTCCCTCCAATTCATTGGGTAAAGATTTCATATCTCATGAGATAAACATGTCTGGAATGGTAGAATATACCGGTTCAGTGAAACCAGACTGAAACGAGGGTGACTCGATTCAGAAAGGGACTTTGTCCACTAAGATGGTCTTGGAAATGAGTCATGACTAACAAGAAATGATTCTCTATGATTATGTTTGTGTGCCACAAAGTTTCATGTTTTAAGTTATGCTTATTGGGATTTCATTTCACTACTATGATTTATCCCATGTTATGAAATTATGCTCCTTTTTGCAGGTTAAGATTTCCAAAAGTTATGTTATTATGAATATGATGTGATTGATTTTTCTTTTGTTTACCCTAACTGAGCATTTGAGCTCACCCTTTTATGTTTTCTTTTCCCCAGGATATAAAGAAAGGTTTTAGGTAAAAAAAAGGAAAGATCTTTATGGGAGATATTGAAGATCTTTCACCACGATTAGAAGATTACGTTCCGAGTTTCCAAAGACACTAAACTATTACGATCCTTGTGTGTGTGTTTTTTTTATGTACTAAGTATTCCGCAAAAGTAATGTAATGTCCATGTATGTCAAGCTTCGGGTCTCTACAGTTGGTATCAGAGGAAAGGTTTAGTCAACCTTTGGAAACTAGGATGCGAAAGCGTTAGTGATATCCCTAGAGATATTTCTAAGGTATGTCTAGGGATGTCCCTAAGGATAAGTATACGTATAAGATACAGTCCTAGAACTACGGTAACGATCATATAATTTAACCTAAGAAGTTAGATATTGAGGATACTCCCCCTTTATATTGTTGTTTTCCCTAGCATGATTTTTGCCTCTCACACTATTCTTTTTGGGTTTTAGATGATGGCTGGAACCCGAAGGAACTGTGTTGATCAATGCAATGGACAATGCAATGATTGTCCTCCTGAACAAACAAATGTTATGGGAGATGAAGTGCAAAATCTTATTGCTATCCTAACACAAGCTATGAATCATTTTGGACTTCCAAATGAGTAGAGAAAGGAACAATATTCTATTGAGTCCTTCATGAGGAAACGTCCACCTTCTTTCAGTGGGACTTCCGATCCACTTGTTGCTGAACAATGGATCAGTACCACTGAAAAGATATTTTCAGTTCTTCAATGTTCTGAATATGATAAAGTCACCTTAGCAGTATATCGTTTGGAAGGTGAAGCTGATCAATGGTGGAATCTTATAAAAAATACGAGGCCAAGAGATGAAATTGAGTCTATGGAATGGGATGAGTTCAAGAACTTGTTTTTCAGTAAGTACTTCCCTCGTATTCTTCGAACAAAGATGGAAAAGGAGTTTCATGAGCTAAAGCAAAATGATGATGAATCTGTTGGTATATACGAAGCGAATTTTACAAGACTTGCAAGGTATGCATCTGGCATTATCATCCAACCTGAAAGTAAAGTTGATAGATTTTTTAGTGGCTTAAAACCTAGTCTTCGAAGGGAAATAGATATAAGAGACTTTAGTAGCTATGAAGAAATTGTGCGTTGTGCTATCAAGGTAGAAATGGAAGTTGGTGTTACATATCCATCTCATGGTTTTGACAAGAAACGAAAGGTGGAGTTCAAGGAGAAATCTCAGAATAATGGTGAAAAGAAGATGAATGTTTCCTTATCCACAAAGTGTGGAAAGAAGCATGATGGAGATTGTCTTAAAGGGACTAGAAAATGTTTTAAGTGTGGAAAAGAAGGTCATCGAGCAGCTGAGTGTCGAAGTAATGGAAAAAGGGTTTCTAATGATGTGAATAAATCAAACACTGTAGAGAACGCACCACCAACACTTCAATGTTTCAAGTGCAAGGAAATGGGGCATTATGCTAATAAATGCCCTAATCCAAGGGTTAGTGATGATCAACATGAGAAACCACTGAAGGAAAAGGACAAAGGGAAGTCACATGCGATCACTATTGGCGATATTGAATATGACAATGATGTGGTGGAATGATTAAGTTTTTATGTAATGGGATTACAAAATAATATTGTATCATGGAGTATTGGAATATTTATGTATTGGTCTAATGTGGTATTCAAAGTAATTGAGATATTTTTGGAAATAAGATGATATGCGCATAATGAAGGGAAAATGAGAAAATGAAATGTTTAACAGTATTCATGAGCTCAGGATTGATATAAGGACTAAGTGATATCATGGTTTGAGTATATAGAATTTTGAGGATTTTGGTATGTGGAAAGTGTTAACTTTTAACTGCATTCTTGTTTTCACTAAGGTATTCAAGAGAATACACGATTAAGGAATTTGAATGGTTGGAATGTGACCAAAAAAACATATCTTATGATATATGGGGATCGATGATGGTGTTAAATCTCTGGTAATCGTTTTCACTATGTTATGAGAGTGGACTGCAGTATTATGGATAAGCCTAAAGATTGGAATGGATTATGCTGGACATAAGTTAGTATTGTTTAAGGATAAAAGTTTTTTCGATATTATTTATGGGATGTTATAGTAATATAGTTTTAGAAAAAGGACAACCTGCAGGACGGGCGACAGCCCATCGCGTTGGACAAGGCCGTAGGAATCGAACCCACAACCGAAGTGCGACTGGCCTTTATCGCCTACCACTGGCCTACAGAAAGTCCCTGTTTAGTAGAAACTAGTTTTATTATATTAAGCAGTATGATATATGAATTATAAGTCCATTTTAGGAACCATATATGATTAATCTCACTATATAATGACTTATATATATTTAATAACTTTTTCTAACCTTTTGTTTGAGACAGATGGAATGACCCGTCATTCTATCACATGATCTGCTAACACTTCACGAATAACAAATTCAACTTCATTTATTTAAGAGATGAAGTGGAAATTGTTCAAGGCATGAACAACAGTGAGATTGTACCAAAATAAAGTAAGTATTTATTCTAATTCAAATTCTTCAACTTTAGGGAAACGATCCTGAAAACCAAAAATGTTGTCCTAGTGCTCTTATATCTGATTAATCAGATGGTACCTTAGATCGTCACAAATTTATGGATTTGTGATTGTTGGATTTTCATTATCCATGTTCTCTACCACTCTCCATCAGAACATGATGGTTAGATTTTTCTTCCATATCCATATTTTCACCTATGTGGAAACCCAGAGATTAGTTTATTTGGGTAACCGTTACGTTTCATACTTTCGTTTTTAAATATTGGTTTTGGTATTCCTTTTTACGATGTGGGTTTCGATTAAAGAAACTTTCGAATAGTAAACCATTTATAACCCCGATGAATTTCGAGGGCGAAATTTATTTTAAGGGGGGTAGAATGTAACACCCTGAGATTTTATGAAAAATATTATTTTTAATTTCATTAATGTCTTGTGTTATACGCTACACCAAAAGGAGCTTTCACAACACACATCTCTGACCTGGCTTGAATTACACGCAATTGCGACCTTCCATGATAGCGTGTGTTGTACGCAACACCAAGTTTCACTAAACAACGATATGCTATTAAAATATTATTAAAACTAGCCGTTATGAATAGTAATAACCACTTTTTGAAATTTTCAAATTTTATTTTTCAAAATGGACTTCATTTTGGATTCGGAATATCAAAATTATCTTAGGGTGAAATTTTGGTGATTTTCGGATAACTTTCATATTTTGATGAATAGTGAAAATTACTAAATTTTAATTAAAAACAACTTTTTCAATCAAAATAATTAATAGTGATAAATTATTAATTTGAATGGTTTTAAAGTATATTTATAATATATTTTTACAATTTAATACAATGTTGGTCATTGGATGTAATTTCACATTTAAACCAGACATAAACAAGTGTCAATCTTTTGATAGATATTGTTTCTTAAAAAAACGCTATTTGTTTTAACAGCGGGATTTAATTATAAAATTAATTAATGCAACTTCTATGTTATGAATTTTGTAAAATAGACTTCATTTTTGAATTCGGAATATGAAATATAGCTTAGGATGAAATTTTCGCATTGTTCTGAAAAAACATCAATTTTTGATGAACGGTGAAACTACTAAGTGGTAGTTAAAAAACTGAATTTTTCATAAAAATTAATTTTACCGCTACTATGAATGGAATTTCAGAAATCCGAGAGACACAGTTGATGTCAGTAAGTAAAATGTGGTTCAATGAGATGAAAATAATTTTTGGTGAATAGTAACTTTTTACTTTTATTTACCACGGTTAAAAGTAAATAGGGTAATTAAGGGTAAAAATGATATTAATATTACCCTAACACATGTCCTAATCCTATTGGACAAGTGTATCTCGACCAAAAACAACCTTAAGTGTAAAATATTATCATTTAGGCCCACTTGGATTAGATTAGGACATTTATTATTATTTAATTCAAAGAAGAGTTAAAATCAAAGTTTATTTACTAAAACATTTTTAATATACGGTTATACATAAGATAAATTCGATTGTAAATATTCATTATAAAGATAAAAAGATTTCCTACATAATGGTATTTTATTTGTAATTTTTAGACATCAAATAATTTAATTTATTTATGACACAAAGATGATGCAGTAATTATCTTATTAATGAAATATTGACATAATTGATATTATAAATACCAAAATAAATGTAATTTTAGACATTGATTGCATTCCACTAATTTTCTAGGTTACTATGATATATTAGTGTTTATTTAATCAACTTGGTTCGAACATATAATTCTGTTATGACTTTCACAAAAATCATATATCAAATAGTGTCAAAATTGACACAAAATAGTTTTTAAATAAAATATTATATTATTAATTGTTATCTTATTCCTAAAAATCTAAGGTTCGGCCAAATGACTTATATAAGGATATATATATTAATAATAAACAATTTTTGGTTCGTTTGGCATGTTATAGTAAGTGTATTAACCATATAGTGTAAGAAAACAAAAAGACACGGTAAAAGTTAAATTATTTAACTTAAAGTTAAATCTAATTGATAAGGTTAAAATAATAACCTAAACTTGTCTAAATCCTATTGGTTGATAGTCTTTCGACCCATCCCCACTTTAGATTCAAAATAAGACCCTTTGGAACCATTATAAACCGATTTTGACTTTAATATAAAATAATATTTTGAGATATTCCTAAGGTGCCCCTCTCCTCACTTATAAAAGGGCACCTCCTCCCTCTCTTCCTCACACAACTTTGAGCCTTCAAGCTCGGCCAAACCCTGCCAAAATACCTTCTACACTTCCCTAGTATCATCCTAGAGGTACTGGTATTCTTCAAAGACCATCCTTAGTTCTTTAAGTGGAGGCTAAGAAAAGGCGCGTCAAAAAGAGGTAATATCCATTACTGATCTTTTTCAATTTCTTTCTTCTTCAACTTATTATTATTTAGTTGTTTCATGATAAATTAATAATATCAGTATTTCTTATATACTGATATGTTATTATAAATATGAAAAAACTCTAATTAACCTTCTATCCATCCTACGGAAAAAGGAAATCACCGCGCGTGCGTACGTACGAAATACCGTCTCCACGCCATGGTGTAATCTATTTTCTGTCACCACCTTAATTGGATGGGTATAAAGGTGTAATGAGTAACTATATAGGATTATTATAAAGTGATATTGATACTGAAATAGTATACATACAATTCTACACAATTCCACGACCATGGGAACGATATCATCCCTCGTGCGTACGTACGGACTACCGTCTCCACGACATGATGAGATTCATTCTCAATGATTAACCATTCATTAATTATTATAAAGTATATATAATAAGTACTAATGAAATATATGACCTAATAATGATAATGGAATTATTTATATTTATATGTATTTCATCTAATTAATTCCATTCAATTCAATAAGGAAACGAAAACAGCGTTCATGCATACGTACGGACTACCGTCTCCATGAACGATGTATTTCATTCCATTTACTGATTTATTATATATGTATATTCTGAATATATATATATATATATATCATGTTTTATATTATGGAATTATGTACTCATGATCTAAGTAATCATATGAATAATTACAAGTTAAAAACACGAATGTCAAATGAGACGATTTTACCCAAAACGCTACTTTAACATGAATTTACAAAAGAACGGGTAATATAAAGTCATAAGTGGACCATATATGATATGATAAAAATGAATATGATTCTGGAATAAGTCAATAACATGATTTAAATCATTATACAGGAGGGTCAGACACTTACAAAGCAAGTCGGACCTAAGGTAAGGGAAATATCACAATCTCACTTTTATCCGAGATTGTTTTTACTTTGGTAATTACTGGGGTGTATTTTATCATCCACATCCATGTTCCCTCAATATATAATATTATTTCCATCCTTCAACAATAATTTATATCCAATTTTACCCTTCGGTGAGTTTTTTTGTAAAAGATATGAAAGGAATCTTTTTTTTATTTTCGTACGAGGTACTTTTTGACTTTTCCGACAAAAGTACGAGAAGAATGTTTTTTTAACTTATACAGCACGAACGTATTTTTACGGTTTTATAAAGCCTTATTTTCATGAAGCTTCCTCCAAAATATTTCATGACTATTTTCAATAAAATCTCTTTCTTTTAAAATTGCATGACGTTTTGTGAAAAGAAATTGATTTTGAAGAAGAAAGGATATTTTCCTCAGGAATTCATTTTAAGTGTTTTATCAAAATTATTTTCCATATAAGATAACATAGGGTTCTGTTTCTATCCCTATTATTACATTGATTTGGTTATGTTGTGATGGAATTATTTTTATGAATTCCTTTATCTTATATGAATTGTTTTATGATGTCACGATGTTTACGAATCCCATTTTTACTACATGGGTTATGAAATGATGTATGATTTATGACTTTGTGGCACACATAAGAATGGTATCATTATGAGATGGGTGGGAACTATATCTCCCTCCAATTAATTGGGTAAAGATTTCATATCTCATGAGATAAACATGGCTGGAATGGTAGGATATACCGGTTCAGTGAAACAGGACTGAAACGAGGGTGACTCGATTCAGAAAGGGACTTTGTCCACTAAGATGGTCTTTGAAATGAGTCACGACTAACAAGAAATTATTCTCTATGATTATGTGTGTATGCCACAAAGTTTCATGTTTTAAGTTATACTTATTGGGATTTCATTTCACTACTATGATTTATCCCATGTTATGAAATTATGCTCTCTTTTGAATGTTAAGATTTCAAAAAGTTATGTTCTTATGAATATGATGTGATTGATTTTTCTTTTGTTTACCCTTACTGAGCATTTGAGCTCACCCTTTTATGTTTTCTTTTCCCCAGGACATAAAGAAAGGTTTTAGGTAAAAAAAGGAAAGATCTTTATGGGATATATTGAAGATCTTTCACCACGATTAGAAGATTACGTTCCGAGTTTCCAAAGACACTAAACTATTACGATCCTTGTGTGTGTGTTTTTGTTATGTACTAAGTATTCCGCAAAATTAATGTAATGTCCATGTACGTCAAGATTAGGGTCTCTACAAATAACCCTAATAATTTTAATATTTTCATTGTTTCGAACATCTATGATATGCATTTTTCAACAAAAACCTCTAACAACATGTTCAGTAAAAAAATGAATTCTTGTAAGAATGATAAAAAAAGTGATTTTAAACAATAGAATGTTTCAGAACATTATTAAGTAGGTTAATTGACCTGATATTTTATTCATAGTTCCCTAGTTCAATAAATTTTCATTCAAAATATTTGGTTCCCCCTACTAACCCTATTCAAAACATCCATATCTGCTTCTATCTTATTTAAATCTTTCTCCTAGTTTCCACTCTTATATTTTTCTCGAGTCGGTTCACTCTGTTGGTTTCACTGAGGTTGAGTTTTGTTTTTATTTGATATAGGGTAGTTGGTAATATAATCCAATCATTAGTTTGAGATGATTGTTTCTTCTAATCCCACTAGGACACTTTTTCAACTTGTATTAAAGTTAATCATTTATTTATCTAATAAAAAATCATCAAATTTAGTTTCTAAGTACCCTATCACTACAACAACACCTTCCCCACCATGTACCATGTAAAGAAATTAATGGACATCAACTCCTCAATCTTGTTGTACTACCCGCTAGAAAAGTTATAGGAACCATCCTATAATAAATGAATTTTTTCCCACAAAACATCAAATCAAGAACCTAGAACAACAACCACATGTTTACCTCATGTTTTTTTTTCATGTCACCCTTGTGTAAAATTATAACTTGTTAAAAATCATCAGTAATAAAATTCAAATTTTAGGTTCCCCTTATTATAAGTATCTATAAATTTCTTCTTCGATTATGAATACCTTATGTGTATTCATTTATTTTTCTATACAAAATTAATTTTTTATGAACCTAATAGGATGGATATGAATCGAAAATAGATTTTCACTAATCATATAACAAAACTGTATGAATATGGAGTTGAATATTTCATAAATTTTTCAATGGAGAAAGCATACGACCCTTCTAAAATCCTTTATCTATGTTTAAGTTGTTGTTATTCAAGAAAAATTATTCCAAAAGAGTTTGAAGAACATTTTATTTTTCATGGAATATATCATATCTATAAATATTGGACTTAAAATGGGGAGAAAATGAATTTACATATTGATTGGTATGATACTATGATTTATGGATCATTTGATATGAATACTATGGTAAACGATGATGGAGATCGTATAGAAGAAATGACAATGACAATTGAAGATAACCTTCATGATTTTCCACAGTTTTTTTAGAAATTAAATATTTATTCCAAGAGACTATTGTATACCTGTTTTATTAAATATAAAAAATCTTTAGTTTTATTGAAGTTATAAAATTTTAAATCTAGTAGCGGATGGAGAGACACCAAATTTACATAACTACTTAGTCTATTGAATGATATGGTACTAGAAGAAAATAAGATTCCCTATCAAAAATATGATGTTAAATGTATGCCATGTTCAATGGGAACAATCTTTGAGAAACTAAATTCTTGTCTAAATTATTTCATACTAGTTTTCAAGGGATATGAATCACTAAAAAAATGCCATAAGTGTGTCTTGAATTGATACAAGAAAGATGAATAAATTCGATAAGATGATGTATAGTACTTTTATATCATTCCATGGTTTAAATGTCTATATAGATGTCAAGAAACCGCTAGGAAATTGACATAGAATACAGATACAAGAATTGAATATTGGAAACTACATCACCCAATAGACACTCCTCAATGGAAGAAAATTGATTATGAGTATCCTGAATTTGGAAATGAGTTGAGAAACGTCCATCTTGCATTATATATAAATGGAATAAATCCTTTTGGTGTAAAGAGTAGTATTCACATCAAATTTCCAGTTATGTTGGTAAATTATAACTTTCCACCATGGTTATTTATGAATGAAAAATAAATTATATTCCCTATACTTATATCTAGACCAAAACAACCCAGTTATGATACTGATTTCTATTTGGCTTCATTGATCAAAGATTTAAAATTAATGTGTGATACATGTGTTATATTGTATGATTCTCATATTAGTGAGGAGTTTCCATTGAGATCCACGTTGTACATGATGATAAATGACATTCCTACTTATAGAAATTTGTTAAGATATAACATTAACGGAATGTTGGAGTGTCCCATTTTTGAAAAATGCACACATTTGGTTTAGTTGAAACATTCCTTGAAAACTATATTCTTAGAATATCCAAAATTTTCACAATGATGAAATAAATACCGATCTTGGATGACATCATTAAATGGGAATACAGAACTAGGCACAATATCGTCTCCACTAACGGGTGATCAACTATTCGAGAAAGTAAAATATTGTGAAACTATTTTTAGAAAAACATTTTAAAAAAACCATAAAAAATAGGTTGGAAAAAGAAATCAATTTTCTTTGAATTCCCAGACTATAATTGCTTTTAATTTAAACATTTTCTTGATGTCATGTATGTATAAAAATGTATTTAATAGTGTTATTAGAAAATTACTAAATGTTCTTGAAAAAAAATATGGAATCAATGTTAGGTTGGAAATGATTAAAATGGGGACAAGTGATGAGTTGGAATCAAGGAAGGGTGAAAGAAATACTTTTCTTCCTCTAGATGCATACACTCTATTCAGAAAATAAAAATTATAATTCTTCAATTTACTTAATGGTGTAAAAGTTATATAGGGGTATTCATCAAAAATTAATAATGTCATTCCAATGAATAATTTGAAGTTACAGAGTCTAAAATCACACAATTGTCATGTTTTGATGCAAGATTTGATGCTTATAGCTTTAAATTGTATTCTTCCAAAAAATGTTTGACATATATTAACCAGAGTCTTATTCTTTTTCAAATCCATATTCTATAAAGTTCTGGAGATGATGAAGTTTCCAATCATGAATAAGGATATTACAGTCATATTATGTGAATTAGTGATGTTCTGACCACCAAAATTATTTGATATAATGATCCATCTGATGGTTCACTTGGTTAGAGAGGTTAAATTATGTTGTCTTGTCCATTATATATAGATGTACCCCATTGAATGATATATGAATATTTTGAATGGTTACATCAATAATCATGGTCGTCTATAAGGTTATATTGTAGAATGGTATATTATTAAAGAAGCTATTGAATTATATACCAATTATCAATTAGATGTTGATAGCATCAGTCTCCCAAAGTCTCAGCACAATGGATTTCTTATGGGTGAATGGATTTCTAGAATACATGTTGTTATATTTACCACCATAAAGTTGGAGTAATCCCACCTTTTAATTTTACATAACAGGTTATATGTTGTTCAACATGGTCAATCCCAAAAAGTAATTCTTATACATTTCAATCCAACACGGGCCAAAGGATGGATATCAAATACGCATAATCAATATTTTATAGGATGGTCTCGAGATCATATTTATAAGGGGTTATCTAAAAATAAAAATTCAATTTCTGAATGACTTCGATGGTTATCCATGGGACCAAATGTAAATGATATATCTTATATTGATTTTGTAATTAATGGTTATATGTTCTATATAAAGGAACAATATGAACACAATACGATGAAAAATAGTGGAGTTACTCTTATGGGGGAAGCAATACACATATCCGGTTCAAAGGATAGAAATCATATTTATGTGTATATGTCATATTTCGGTATCATCAAAAAAATATACAAGTTGGATTATAAAACATTTCAAGCGATGATTTTCCATTTCAAATGGGTTGATAATAAGATTGTAGTGAAAATTGATTAATTGGGCTTCATGAAGGTGAATTTAAGTGTGGAATGGTATAAGTATGAACCGTTCATAATGACATCACAAGAAGTTCATGTATTTTATGTTTCAAATCCAGCAAAAAATAATTGATCAATTGTGCTGCTGGAGAATAAAACAACTGCTGGGTTAGATGAGAATTCTATTGAGGATGGCCCTTTCATTGGGATATCATAATAATTTCATGACAATCCCAATGTAGACAATGTATTATATGTCTTAGGGTACCATAAAGATTGTATTTGGATACTTGATAGAGGAGCCAAATTCATTCAACCTTAAAATAAAAAAAAGAATTCAATGAGAAGGTTATAGTGCTTTTTAATATACTATTCTTTTCCTCATAATATTATGTTTTCTCCACTACATTTCTGTAATCTAAATTAATTTTTTGGCCACTCATGCAGATAACGAATGCTTCACATGATGATGTTAGCAATCCCATGGAAGAAAAGTGATTGATGTTGAAACTATAGAAATATTAGGAGATCAACATCACATTTATGAAAAAACAAAGAACAACATAGCATCACTATGTTAAATACAATTATCAAGGCAATAAGAAATGGCATAAAATTTAAGGTTGTTCAGAATCAATGTGGCCAACCCATTGACCAAAAAAAGTAAATGTTCATTAGTTATGTTGGGATCACAACAAGAATTCATGTGCCAATTGATATAGATATGTGATGCTATGTCTTTCCTGTATTGAAGGAAACCCTTTGAGAAGATATTAAGGCAATGTTATGATATAATTTATCTATTTTACAAAAAAAATGTATAAAAAAATATTTATTTACTTTTCATTATCCTTTATAGAGTTCCTTTATTTTAGATGATTTTTTTAAGAAATATGTTTTAATTATCACTAGAAAAGACCATAGAGATTTCTGAACACTTCTTACAAATAATTATCTCAGGGATGCTGAGAAGAAAGTAATCCCCCATCTACTAGTTATGTATAATTTTTTTTAAAACATGATACATGGAATGATTTCATTAGTTTTCATGATGAAAAATAATTTTAAGTGTAATATAATTGAAAATATTTTATTTAAAATTATATATTTTATCCACTTTAATTCAAAATTGTTTATTTGTGAAATTATAAAGGAGTACTGGAAATAAAAAATGTGCATAAAAAACAATGCACCCATACCATAAATTAGTGATGGGGATTGAAGTTTCTCATATTCTGAGTGTTTAGTTGCTTATGATTCTTGATGATATGAATGTTACTATGGTCGATAATGCTATTGGAAATTTTATAGAATGAAATTCGAATATTATAAAGATACATGAGGTATGTCCTTAACAATTTTTTTCAAATGATAAATCAACAAAATTTTATGAGAAAAGGTCTGCAATGAGGTATGATATTATATATTGATAAAATTATGGGGAAATTTAAGGTTGAATCAATAAAATCCAATTAATAAACTAAGAAATCAAAAGGACCTTCTGAGAGTACCTTCTCCCTACCAATTCCACTACTGCATATATTAACATTACAAGTTTGTGTATACACAAAATTTAAAGATGGAAATGTGTCCTATATTCTTTATCAATATGAAATATTTAGAGATGTCATTATAGATGTGGTTGGTCTAGAGAGTATAAATGATATTATCAAGTCTAAATGGATGATAGTCTTAGTAGTGAATACATACATGAGGTACATTTTCATAATACATCTATCCAAAAAATGATTGAATTTGTTCATTATAGTTAATAATTGTTTATGTTTTCTATAGGAATATATGTTTCTACTACATGAAGGTAAAAAATGACAAAGCACAATTTGGACTCATTAATCCCTGTATCATTTCTATGCATGATATTTATTTGGAATTAGAAGAAATTGAAATGAAAAAATATGCTCTATGAAAGGTGTTTGAGAAGAAAATTATAGATGAAAAACTCTTCTTGATGCATATAATGAAAGGGTAAAACTCTACAACATAATCATATAAAATACATTCTCCTTTTTCATTACTAATTTTTTTAGGAAATATTTTATGCTCACCAAAATCAATTTGGATACACCAAATGTTTATTTTTTGGACCCAATGTATGGATTTCCATCAAATCGACCACACATGATGTCTAATGTGAATTTTTAAGGAACTATAATCAAAATTTTATAGATAAAATTTGAATTATATTTTTCAATTTGTGTGTTATTGAGAATTTTTTTATGATAGGATGATTTATAAGTATAGAATAAATCATGGTATGAGATTCGTGACAAAACATATGAAGCTTATAGATTTATTTAAATGGAAATAAATTAAGGTATATATAGGAATATTTAACTATAAAAACATATTTTAAAAAAAAATTACTTATTTTTTTCAATGTTTATGAAGTGTCTAGAGCAAAATAATAACAATGATTGTGGATATTATGTTTTCAAATTTATGAAAGATATCATATACCTTAAAAAATAGCATCTATGAATATGTAATTTCAAAAGGTAATTATAATTTCATTAAAAAATATTTTTCAATCCTTTTTTCTATATTTTATTAGTATTCCCAGAATTTTAAAATATATATATACTCAAAAGAAGAAGAAAATTGGTTTAGTGATGAGTGGGAAGAGTACATGGTTCCAGAATGTTTTCCGACATAAAATTTAGGTGATTACTGATTATATTTAAGATCTAGTATGCACTATGACCTTAGAGATACATTTGGGATGTGAATAATTAGTATCAAAATGATTATTTATATATATATATATTACCTTTTTATCAAGAAGAAGTATAATAAAGGGTTACACTCAACAGACTCTCACAGAGCTAGAAACATGTTCGAAGCTGCTCATGCTTATAAGAGATTGGAATTTGAGTTTATAACTGAGATAATGATGATAGTGAAATGGGTCAAGAATGTATACATACATCATTATAAGGTTACTTCATACTACTTATTTATTAAATTTTTATTGAGATAATACTTAAATATGAACAATAAATTGTGCGATAGATGAATAATTACTATTCTAAATAGCATGTCATCTTGAATATCTCACATTCACAATGAGAGTGTCTTATCACCAAATATGTGAGACAATAAAATAACACCTACTTTTTAGAATAATAAGAATTGGTGTGACATGTAGGAATAAAACACACCTCAAACAAATGTCACATATTCAAAATTGAGTAAACATATCCAGATTATTTTGATAATTTATGAAATTAATCCATAATTTATTTGCAAAATGTAATAATTATCCACACCTCAATCAAATATATTGTGTAATCAGTATGACTCGAAGTGTATGTATTTTTTAAAATTGAAATTTTAGTTCAAAACACACATCACATACTCAAAATCAAGAAAACTCATTTATATTGTTTTATTAATTTCGGACAATGATATATAAGTCATTTTTTATGGATAGGAATCAACCACACCTCAATCTGATTCACGATTTGCCCAATATGACTTGAAGTGTATGTTTTTAGTTTAAAATTGATGTTTTAGTCCAAAACACATGTGATACACTTGAAACTAAGCAAAAAAATAAAATTGTTTTGGTACTTTAGAAAAATTTTATATAATTCATTTGTGATGTGTAGGAATTATCCTCACAACAATTTGATACATGATGTGACATGTATGACATTAAATGTGTGTTTTCAGTTTAAAATTGACCTTTTAGTTCAAAAAACACGTCACATACTCAAATATATATAAAAATATGTATATTGTTTTGATAATTTAATAAAATGACTCATAAGTCATTTGTGACATGGAGAAATTGACTGCACATCAATTTGAAACATGATGTGGCTGGTACGACTCAAAATGAGTGTTTTCAATATAGAAGTTCTATTTAAGTTTAAAATGCCTGTTATAGAGACAAAAATGAGAAAATGAGCTTGGATTGTTATCAAACTTTAGAAAAAATATACATAATTCATTTATGATATGCAGGAATCAACCTCATGTCAATCCGACACACGATGTTTCCTGTATGACTGGAAGTACACATTTTCAATATTAAAGCATCATTTTAGTTTAAAAAGCCTCACATAGCCAAAACATATCAAAAAAGATCAAATTGTTTTCAAAATTTAGTACAATGATTTATAATTTATTTTTGACCAATAGAAATTGATTGTGCATGATTTTGACAGATTGAGGTGGTAGGTATGACTCGAAGTGCATATTTTCAATATAAATGTTCTATTTTAGTTTAAAACATGCATCACAAAACCAAAACTGAGAAAACAAGCTTGTATTATTTTAAAACTTTAGGAAAATGATCCTTAATTCATTTGTGATGTGTAGAAATTGACCACATGTCAATAAAACACACGATGTGATCGGTATGACTCAAAGTGTGTGTCTTCAATATAAAAGTTTTATTTTAGTTTAAAATGCACATCACAATACCAAAATTAATAAAACGAGCTCATATTGTTTTCAAACTTTAGGGAAATGATCCAAAATTTATTTTTTAGGTGTAGTAATAGATCACATGTCAATCCGAGACATTATGTGGTTGGTATGACTCAAATTGTGTATTTTTAGTATAAAATTTCCATTTAAGATGAAAAAGAACATCACATAGACAAAACCAAGAAAATAAGCTTCGAATGTTTTCAAAATTTGGTACTATAATCCATAATTTTTTTGTTCTGTACAATAATAGGATGCTGACCAATCCAATTCACAATGTGGATGACATGACTTGAAGTGTGTGTTTTCAATATAAATGTTTCATTTTAGTTTAAAGCATGTGTCACTAGCTAAAAATGAGAAAACAAGCTCAGATTTTCAAACATCAGTACAATTTTCCATAACTCATTTACGATGTGACCACATGTCAATCTAACACATGATGTGGTTGATATGAGTTGAAGTGTGTGTTTTCAATATAAAAGTTACAATTTAGTTTAAAATGCACATCATGTTGGCCAAATGAAGAAAAAGTGCTCAGATTTTTTTTTCGAACTTTAGTAAAATGATCCATAATTCATTTTTGATGTTTAGGAATCTATTTGATGTCAATTCGACACACGATGTGGAAATTATGACACGAAGTTCATGTTTTCAATATGAAAGTATCAGTTTAGTTTAAAACACACATTGCAGACCAAAAATAAGAAAACAAAGCTTAGATTATTTTAAAACTTTTGGAAAAGGATCTATAATTAATTTGCTACATATAGGAATTGACCACACGTTAATCCTTCACATGATGTGATCAGTATGGCTTTAATTGTTTGCTTTCAATATAAAATTTTCATTGTAGTTTAAAATGAATGTAGTATATCAAACTTTAGGACAATGATCCATAATTCATTTGTGATGTGTAGGAATAGAACAAACTTCAATTTTACACAAAATGTGGTTGGTATGACTCGAAGTTCATGTTTCGATATAAAAGTGTAATTTTAATTTAAAATGTGTATCACATATCCAAAACTAAGAAAAAAATCTCATATCATTTTCAAACTTTAGTAAAATGATACATAATTCATTTTTAATGTGTAGGAATTAAACGTACATCTTTCCAACACACAATTAAATGTTAATATCATTAATATATATAGTAATTAACTATACAATTTATCATATGTATATTATATAACATTAAATTGTTTTTACTATCAGTAAAATAAAAATTAGTTTTATTACAGAGAAAAGCATTAGTATAGAGGTTTATCATTGGAAAAAGTTTGTGGGTTGATTTTATTTTTGATTAATTATAAATATGACATCAATTTAAGTATTTTGTATGTAAATTTTGAATTGAACTGATGGTGCAATGAGATATTTTTATTCTAGTCTAGTTTTCTATATATTAATATTTCTATTTATATATTCAAATTAGGTTTGTTTCTACAGGGATATAAAGCTCTATAGCAGCTTATATGGAATTTATCAGTGCTAAAAAACACTCATAAATTTCCCCTTTATCAGTTCATTTTCTAGTATTGATATAGACCTTACGCTCTAAATGGAGGTTAGGTAGTCTATGTTTTTTTGGACTGGAGAAGCACTTTTATAGCACTGTTAAAGGCCTCATTTTTTGTAGTGTATATTTTGATCATTTGATTGAATTTAAACATCATTTAAGAGAGTATTCTTATATTTTTTGGTAGAAACTAAATTTATCCTCTGAGATTATATTCATATGGATATTATGGTGTTTAAATTTAAACGTTATTTCAAATTTCAGGGTTATTTAAAAATTAAAATATAAAAATATATACATATATTCATATATTTATATATAAGAATATAATTGTATAAATAAGTATTTAATCATATATACATATAATATATTTTTTAAATATATAAACCATATTGAAATAAAAAATAATCGATTTTATTCACTTTATAATAATGTATGAATATGCACATACCTATATATATATATATATATATATAATTTTTATATATAAATATGTGTGTGTGTGTTTATAAATTGATATATATATATATTAATACATATATATATATATTAATATATATAAAAATTAAAATAAATATATATTGGAAAATATATATATATATATATATATATTTGTTGCATTATATAACAAGTAAGATTTTTTATCCAAGTGAAAAGTGTGTTTGTTGAGAAAGTAGTGGGTAGAGGAATGAATCTCACCATTCATGAAATAATTCAAGAGTTAAGGGGGTGGGTACACTCATGTGTAATGTCCCTGATGTGGTGGGGTGGGGTTGTGTTCATCAATAGATTTTTTTTCGATGTTTGTTTACAGATATTGTTTAAATAAAATTCAAAAACCTTTTATCAACAATAAAAAAGAATAAGATAAAAACATCTTTTATAGGAACTAAAAGAATAAAGTATAAAGGTCCACTTTTATGATGATTTTTTAGCATTGATAAAAGGTAGTGACTTTTAAATATCGTAACAATATTAGAATTTTTTTTACTAATAAAAGTGAATTCTAGCGATGATAAAAACCTTATTTATAGTATTGAAGGATAAAGAAGCTTTAGGAAGGATGAAACTATCACTACCCCTCCCTCCAAAGATACCACAATGAAGGAAGAGAGATAATGACCCTCGAGTTCCACCTCTAGTAGGCTCTAGGTTGGAAACTAGAACTAAGGGTATTAAAATCTTGTAAATGGGAGGCATTATCCTCCAATGCAGTCTACTAAGTCCTCCTTGAAACCTATAAACATTTTCATATACGTAGGGTGAGCATAAAAGTATACTCAGTAGTAAAACCAAAGTCTCTCATGCACAAGTGATAAGACCATACTAAATCACCCATGAGGAAACAACATAACCAACAACACCTAAATAGGTCAACCAACTAAACACAAAACTCACAAAGGTTCTCCTACCAAATAACACATTGATGTAAAATAATATAATATGAATCATATCGTTGAAGGTACCCCACACCACTTTCTCACTCATTAGCCACTCTCACATCCAAACAAAAAAATGTCCTATTGCTCCCACCTGTTCTAAATAACATCACATCACATCACATCTCGCCTACAGACACCTGAGCCATCACATCACATCACAACTTACCTGAAGACACATGGTCCATCCCATCCCATCACATCTCATAACTACTATACAAGGGTATCATGAACATGAAAGACATCAACCATGTGCCCCCATCTTAGTATGCATGACCCCAACCATAATCCATCTTACCACATCCTTCTTGAAAATACATGGGCCATTAAATATCATCATATCTCATCTTGAAAGAATCACTTTTGACTTCTAGCCATAATAGCACGTTCATGTCCTTCTCATTCCCTAAAAGAGGGAGTGGGGAAGAGCAGGTGGCTAGCCATCCATCCTCTCACCATGATTTTGGAAAAAACACCCCCAAAAACATTTGGCAATCGCCACTAGGTTCTTGATGTGGGTGGGGAACATATAAAAACCACAAGTAATACAAAATGATATATATATATATATAATATCAAGAACACAATCCCAATCATATGGCATCACAACTAAGGAACTAACCATCTCATAATGTCACCACATCACCACATCACCCAAAACCTCCAAAACTTCCATTTCCACTTCTAAACGCACAATCCCCAAAACAAAAACAATCCCTAAACTAGATTCCACATTTCAATTCATTTAAGACCATTTTCCAGATTTTACATTTTCAACTGATTTTACTTTAATAGAAAATTTGTTTCATATAATTCCCACCCATTAAATTAATTTATAAACAACCACGTTTAACTACATATCCCATATCAAATGTTTTTTTTAATTTTCATCTCATTTTATTTGTATTTTATTCTTATCATTTAAAATTCCATCAATAACCAAGAATCTTTCACAAACCAACCCCACAACATAAGTATACAAAATAAATCATCCTCCAAATCCAGCCAACGAACACACATTTCCACCAATTTTTAGCCACATCACAACCATGCATCACAAAAATTTATACATCACATCAACATAACATATTTTATATTTATAAATGGGATTTATATCAATTACACTTCTTTATTTTAGGGGTATTATCACACAATCCATATATCTAGGTGTAACTAATTCATTAGTGAGATATATGTGATTAATAATTTATTTATAAGGTGGTGACATACAATAATCACACAACATGGATTCCATAATTACAAATACAGGGTAAGAAAAGACCTCCCAACAATCATGATTTTCAGCAGAGCATTTAGCCCTCACTATTCATAATATCAACAATAAATGTCAAAATAGTAAAAAACAAGCGATTCACCCCTTTTGAAAAATAATAATAATTTACTTCTTGAGATTATCACTTTATCTCTCCATGATAATATTACGATCATGTAAATTAACCCAACATGTGATAATAAAGATAATAATTCTCTATATATGCAATAATACTTTTTCAGGAAACAATTATCCTGAACATGAAGAAATTATATAAAATACTGTTGAAATTCTCTCATTCCCCATCAATTACAATTAAACAATTAATTATATTTATTAATTTGATTCATACCATATTCCCAAAGAGTACACAAAATAATCATCCCTCATGCATGTTACACAAAGAATATAAATGAGGCATCCCATACCTCGATTAAGAGACCCAAAAAAGATGAGAAACAAAGTTATCAAGGCTCGACACAAATACATAATCCTTTAATTCTCCATATTCAATGTTTTAAATATAAAAATAATAATATATAATTAAATATGGAAATTATAACTCAAAACCTATGAAAAAATCCGGGTTCTCACCTTCTAATCATCAAGATGAATCAAATAGAACCAATAGTGCTTCAATCCATTTAGTATTGAGAGAGATATGATAGAAAAAAATTAAATAATATTGAGTATTCATTTATTTTATTTTTAATTCTAAAAATGATTTTTTTCATTTAATTCCTATGTTTAATCTCCTAATTTAATTCACTCATTTAATTCAAAAAATATTATACAATTTATTATTTAATTTTTTTGTTTAAATTTCCCCCATTTATGATTATTATTATTATCATCATCATCATCATCAACTTAAATCAATTTTGTTTCTTTTTTTTCAACTGGGCATCTC
This sequence comes from Viscum album, assembly GCA_963277665.1. Lineage (NCBI taxonomy): Eukaryota > Viridiplantae > Streptophyta > Magnoliopsida > Santalales > Viscaceae > Viscum > Viscum album. The sequence goes on from OY728157.1 coordinate 1,104,368,370, forward strand.
CCCACCTCATGGTGTGCCTCCTCCACCCACCTTTCATATTCAATGATTCACCCTAATTTCTCATTATTCTTTATTTTTATTCTTATTTATTTCCCTCTTTCAAAACTCATCATTACACCCAATTCACATTATTTCTCTAATATTCTTATTCCCCCTTTTTATTCACCATGATTTTACCTCTTTTTATCCCATTAAATTATTATCTTTTAATTTTTTATTTATTATTTATTATCTCAAATTCTCTTTCCAATCAATTACATTCCCCTTATAAATTACAAACCCATGTGCACATATTTTGACTCTTTCAAAAATCTTTTTTAAAACGTATTTTATTTTAATACATACATCAATGTAACCTTTTTAAAATTTTGTATCATCCACCTATTATTTTTATACATTTTTAAAAGTAGTGTTTTCTTATCTTAAATGTATCATATACCAAACTACATATATATATATATATAGTGATTTATATATACACAACAAATTTATATACATATATACAAATATGCTTCTGTGTGTGTAACAATATACACACTTGTATATGTATAAAAAATTAAAATATATATACATACATATACATATATATATATATGCATAATCTATAACTTTGAAACACACACACATATATTTATATAAAAATTTAGTGTCTGTATATATAGAATTAATAGCACAAACATTTTGAAACATTTAATTACAACATGACAAATGTAAATATATATTTACACATTTGTATAAATTTTGTATAACGTTTTATATATCGCATCAAATTAAAATTTTGAAAAACATATATAAATTCAATAATATTTAATTTCTTACAAGTAAATAAATATTCCTAAATAAAATCAATTTAAAACATCCAAAATAAATTTGAAAACTTCAAAATTAATATTAATAAATTATCAAACCCATTTTAAACTAGTTTTATTTTTTAAAAAAAATGTATGAACCTCGGAATCACTAAGAAACACCCTAGAATGAAAAAGGAAGGATCTAGAATGTTCCAAACCTTGATAGAACTGAATTTATGGGATCTCACTGGAGACGCGTGGTATGTATGAACACTCCTTCGGAATAAATCAATGTAAAAATATGAAATGGTCAAACAACCTCTGCCACACATCTCTCATCCATGCAAGAAGAAATAAAAACTATTGAGGGGTGCTGAAAAATATTTATGGGATCATTTGATGTTAGGATAAGAGGGTTGAAGCTCTTCCACGTGACCCTCACTCCACTTTTGGCCTGTAAAATCCCGGTTCCAAAAGCCACCCAGAGGCACCCCATACCCAATTGGTCACACGAACTCAAGCGCATTTCCCCAAACGACAGAGGCTTCCAACTAGAAGTGAGGGCCTTGGGTGTGATAGTGGGTAAATTATGCCCTCATTGGCAGAGTACACAATGGAAGTAAAAAACACACAATAGCAGAAGTAGTAAATATCCAACAATAGTAAACAACAGAAGACTGGAATAATAACAACTGGAGCACATATATCTATATAATGATGCATGATACATATGTCTAGGAAAGCATCCAAACAAGTCATAATGCTTGAAATATAAAGAGTGCTAAACCAAAGTACAAAAGAAAAAGATAAACAACTCCTCATCATCGCAGGGCTAAGCTTGGTCCCTTGATCCCCATGTCCACAGCAAGTCAAGTACCAGAAGTAGAAGGTTGCTTTACCTTATCTATACCTGAGACAATATAATATGTTTAGGCCCAAAAGCATTACCAAAATAGGTTGTGAGACTAAATCCCAGTAGGCAAACACCCGAAGATCTGTGCCTAATAGTCAGTGAATATATGGCAGGTTAAAGTACAGAAAATAGTAAACAGAAAAGTGCTCAGCAGTAAATAGTTACAGAAATAAAAAACAATAAATCAAGCACAATAACCCTCTAGGAAGTGCACATAGCCGATCTTCTCTAGTTTAGTTATAATAATTCATAAATACTCTATGAGGAATATCACACAGACAATTCCCCTTATAGTCAAAGTTAAAAGAAGACTCTCTGAGGAAGCTCACACAGTCAATTCCCCTTATAGTCTAAGGTAGTCAAGGAATCTCTAAGGAAGCTCACACAGTCAATTCCCCTTATAGACCCAAAGTCTAGGAATCTATGGGGAATCTCACATGGTCAATTACCCTTATAGCCTAAGTCATTCAATTAAAACTAAGACTATCTAAGGAAGCTCGCACAGTCAATTCCCCTTATAGTCTAAAGCAATTAAGGACTCTCTGAGGAAGATCACTTGGTCAATTCCCCTTATATACCAAAGTGGTCCTAGGCTCTTTGAGGAAGCTCACTCGGTCAATACCCCATATAGACTAAAGTGCTCAAAGACTCACTGAGGAAGCTCACTCAGTCAATTCCCCTTATAGTCTACTACACCAGGTTCTCACGGCCCTATGTAGGTCAACGAGCATAGCAGTGAAATATGGCCAAAGTAAACCTATATAACTACCTAGATAACAAGTCTATAGAATATCAAGCATGTAAGAACACAAAATTTCCATCCTACATCAACAGGCATAAAACAGGAAAGGCAGCCAAACTGGCTAAACAGGACCAAACGGTCGTAAACAGAATATGCAAGGGCAATACATCCAAAGCATAGGAATCAACCCTATTCATATCCAAATTAAATCTACACAAGTATACAATCATGGAAGGAAATAAATAGGGGTAAAAAGGTAAACACGCAATACCCCGTTCAAGGGTATTGGTGGAATTTGCACATAATACTCAAAGACTTTGAATGGAAAGTCACAAACCACCTACCTTGGAATTGTATGAAAGATATATGTGAACCTCGAAGCTTGAATCACCCTATAATGCTGAAGATATACAAAAAAGTCTAAAAAATTCAACCCACGATATCTCACGAGAGAAGAGAAATCAGAAGATGGTGCTCCAGGAGAAGAGAGAACTCACTGATGCGATTCAAATGCAACCAAAGGTGTTTGATTCGGAGGACAGACAGAGGATCAAAGGCTCATCAAAGATCCACTACTGTGCGGATCTCTCGGTCGAACGATACCTAAAAGAAGATCATTTTGGTGATTAGACGCAACCCTAGTGAGTTTAATGAAAAAAAAGAAAGTACACGATGTATACTTTTGAAGTTCACGGCGTGTACTCACTATTTCCGCACTCCGCTTTAAGTGGCCTCCAAGTCACTCCTACATGACCATGTGTGTGGCTACTACATGCCCAGCACACGGACTCTTGCAGTAAGGTAGTACATGGCGTGTACTCATAAAGTACATGACGTGTACTTAGAAAATTTCTAAAATTTTCTATTTTTCTAAAAAACGACCAGAAAGGTAAAAAAATACATAAAAGAAGATTTAGGTTCTTACAAAAATCCCCCCTTAAAGAAATATATCCCCGAATTTCCCTAGCACGACACAGAAGAAGAAACCCTGAACAGCTCTAGCCATTGTGATCATACATCTTCCTCCCTCTCCCAAGTCTCGTACTATACTCGCTCGTGCTGCCAAATCACCCATACCAGAGGAACAAACCGGCCATAGAGAACCTTCATACTTTGATCCACAATCCAGATAGGATTCTCCTCAAAGGATGCATCCACTTCCAACTTAACCTCCTTGGGTTGGAAAACATGAGACGAGTCTGAAAAGTAACATCGAAGCTGAGAAATGTGGAAGACATCGTTAATTTCTCGGGACCTCTGAGGTAACCACAACTGATAGGAAAGCGTCCCAACTCTCTCCAACACCTCAAATGACCTGACGTACCTCGGCGAAAGCATACCCTGCCTTCTAATCCTCTTGTGTCCCAACCTCGGTGTGACACACAGGAAAACCTGATCTCAACCTCGAACTCCAAAGGTTGTCTCCGCTGATCAGCATAAGACTTTTGACGAGACTATGCAGTATCCATTCTCTCCGAATCAACTCTATTTTCTCTAAGGTCTCCTGAATAAGACGAGGTCCAAGAAAAGTTGGATCTCCTGCCTCCAGCCAACATAAGGGTGATCAGAATGGCCTACCGTACAAAGCCTCAAATGGTTCCATCTGAATAGTTTCTTGAAAACTATTATTGTAGGAAAACTCCACATGAGGTATATGATTCTCCCAAGAGCCTCCAAAATCTATAATGCATGCTCGGAGCATGTCCTCAATAACTTGAATCGTACGCTCGGACTGTCCATCTGTCTGAGGGTGGTAGGTTGTACTCAAAAGTACCTGTGTAACCAAAGCCTTCTGAAGCCCCTTCCAGACCCGAGAACTAAAACTAGCATCCCTCTCTGAAACAATGGAGTGTGGAACTCCATGCAGACGTATAATCTCTCGCATGTACAACCATCCCAACTCATCAACACTGAAGGTTTCCTTGATCAACAAGAAGTGATTGACCTTTGTGAGTCTATCAATGACTACACAAACTATGTCATTCCCTCAAGGTGACATTGGAAAATGATTCTCGCTCAAATTTACCCAAGAGAATAAGGTCGGACGGTCCTTGTAGTTTAGCTTGGGTTGTCGAATCCTCAGAGACCTAAGAAGTAACCTATAGACACGTACATTATATGGACTGTTTTTTGCTATGAAGTGGCCAACATGGGTTGATTTTATATGGTTTTAAAGTATAACTAACATATTTAAGTGAATTCAATTTAAAAGAATGAGTTTATCCTAGGTTATCGCTCGGGGTGGATTGGACGTATTTTCTTCTTAATGATTTCAATTTCTTAAATTTGAGATGGGTTCATTTAAGGAGATAAAACAAAATCATCACTTAATGGTTTAATTCCTACACCCTTTAATACTAATAACCTATAAACTTTAAGGATCAAAGTTTTGAGCACTTCAAGGTAAAGTTTTGTATTAGCACTTGAAGTGTGTGGCCTTAAATTCAACAAGGACGATGGAGTTAAAAATCATCAAATAAAAATCTCAATTAAAGAAGTGATTATACATTAATGAGGTGATAAATAACATCCAATCTAGCCCCCTTCTACTCGCTTGGATCAACCCATAAGTGGGTTATCCCTCCATTGATTCTATGGTTTCAATGGAAGCGAAAAGTAGACTAATGAGGGAGGAAATGGAGAAGTAAAAAAACGCAATAAAATAACAATCACTCCACCGTTGTGTGATAATATCACAAGGTTTGGTATGAAAAAGTTCACACCTTGAACCAATGAAATCAAAGTGATAAGGAGAAGAAAAGAATAATAATATAAGAATAACTTTTATTAATAAACAAGGATGAATTAAAACAACTAACATGTGAAGGAAGAACATTACAAAGAGAAATTGGCAGCATAACATTAAGATGAAAAAAAGCTCAAAGATTCTCAACTCCTTTGCCACCACTGCCTTAAATAGGCATTTTGGATGCCTTGGGTCGAGACTCCAACAGTAAAAATCATCCCAATTGATTATGGAAGGCGTAGGGTGGTGGAAAGCTTGTGGAACTTAGACTTTTCCACATTTGACCCGAGGTGGCAGCTAGATTTCATCCACCGAACAGATGCGCGTTGATGACCTTCTCGATGGACGAATCCTAGTGGTAAATAGACGAATAAAATGTATCCCCAGACGTCTCCTAACAGCCTGCAAAATTTGAGCCCATTTGGAGTTGTAAATTATGAGATATGGTCAGATTAGTGGGATGTTTTTCTGGGCCGCAGAATCTGGCCCAGAATTGTATCTCTATCTTGGGCCGCCATAATGACCACCATAGAGGCATAATTAGCATTATCTAATGAATAGTGATTTGTTCCTTAACATTTCTTCTATCATCTCACAAAATTTGGGATTCATTGGGTTTGTATGTTGGGCCCCACAGTCTCATAAGTGGGATGGTGTCCAATCTGCCGTCTCTAGAATTGCTTCCATTCATCTCCAAATATCTCCATCATCGTTTATGAATAATCCACTGACCGCTGAATGAAAAATGTTCAAATATAAATGTAGATATAGTTACCAAAATATCAAATTAAAATATTGATAATTACATTCCTTAGAATCAGATGACTTATTGGGCCTAAATTGGTGTATATTAGGCATGAAGTGCACAAATGATGAGAATGGATGTTCATAATGAAAATGTAATAACTCAGGCCCATAAGATCAAAAATGAACATTTAATACCATTAAAATATAATTAAAATATATGTTTTTATTGGATAATAACACCCCCCAACTTGATATTTGCTAGTCCCGAGTAAATAATTCAATGATTTTATTTGAATTCTTTTCTTCAAACACATTATAACAAACAGTTCTCACAATATAAACTGCACACAAATATATTTTTATAACCTATCAAGACAATTTAAAAAAAGATTAATTTAAAAGTAGATCCCAATCCCAAGCCCATTACTTTGATCAAATCCATCATCATACTTCATCCAACTCAATTAGGTGTAACGATGTGTTGTGAATCACAATAGATATGGGGGTTCATTTTCATTCAAGGGGGAAATCATGGAAGCGCTAGGTGGAATCACATTTAATCCTAATTTGAGTATTCTTCATTCCTCTTTTTTTTTAATTTTTTTTTGCAATATTTCTATTGTAATTTAGATTGCAGTTAATCAAATTAACCCATGTAGCAAGACTTTGCCGATGACTCCCAGACTCAAAGGCCTTAGGGAACCAAGTGAAGCCCACATACTCAGGCATCGCCAAGAGTTAACTTAATAAAAAATAAAGTCATATTACCATAAATAGAGATAGATTGAAAAACTCAGGTCTAGAAAACTCTGGATTCACGATCCCCAAGTGCCGAAATCCTCGCATTTTATCAATCCATTGCTCTACACGCAATTTTATTATTATTATTATTATTATTTTTTGAATACTCATATTATTCATAAAAATCAAACCAGCCCATGCTATTTATTATGGGACCCCAAAAATTCAAATTAGTACCCCACAATCTAGAGGACGTGCATTGTGGAATTTCGATTTAATGGATGAAAATAAAAATGATGAAAATTTTCATTGGAAAACGAAACTTCCAAAATCAACGCTTTTAAAATTAATCATGAATTAAATTAAGAGTCAAGGAAATAAAAGTTATTTTCTATGTAGTTTTAATGTGAGCAAAGATGTTATTATATGAATGATAAAGGAATTTTACTTCTTTTTTTATCATTGTTTTTTTTAAACAAATATTTTGTTTCCACATCCCCCAACATAGAATGAAACTGTCCCTAGTTTGGTAAAAATAAAATTTAGAATGGGGTAGAGGAATAAAAGGGTAGTTCAATAAGGAAATTAAAATATGAGGATCATGGAATGAAGTAACCTGGTGGTTGATGTTTGAAGTTCTTTTCGCTCGAATTTAGTCCTTTCATATCCATGTCGCTTGCAAAGTTCCCTAGTGGAAAAAGAAAAAAAAACAAACAAACAAAACAATATATATATATATATAGGTAAAATATAAGTATATATATAAAAATTATAGAATAATTAAGCACATTAAGCCGTAGGTCAGTGGTAAGCGCGTGCCCCTGTCTCCCTTCGGTCCCGGGTTCGAGTCCCCGCGGCTTCGCCGGTTGTGACGGGGTTTGCCCCACAACCTATGGTGTGTCCCCTTTTTTAATTATTATATTATTTTTATTATTTTTATTATTTTTATCTTAACCTATAAAATAATAAAAATACAAAAAAATAAATTTATGATACATTGTCTTCTTTTTAAATTTCTGGGCAATTTATTACTCAAGGATCACACTACGTGACACGGATGAATATGGTGCTCCCCTTTCGTACCCATCCATACTCATAATAGAAGAACAGGTCAAAAGTATATTTTTTTATTTTTAAATATAAAAATGATTAATTAATCTTATTTTAAAAATAATGATGATTAAGAAATATTAGAAACAAAAAAACCACGGGTTGCCTCCCGTGTAGTGCTTTGTTTAACGTCGTTAGCCCGACAAAGATCCTAAATTTATCAATTTTTTCCTGGTTCATAGATTGGATCAATTAACTCAACATATATTTCATGTTTATTGAATGATTTAATGAATGTTTTTAACCTTTGACCATTGACCTTGAAAATGTGACCATTAGTGGGATCTTGAATCTCTACTGCCCCATGGGGGTATACATGATGCACTATGAAAGGACTTGACCATCTAGACCTTAACTTTCCTGGGTGTAAATGAAGTTCTGAACTATACAAGAGCACAAGTTTTCCTGGTTCAAAATGTTTGACCTTGATATTCCTATATTGGAAGGCTTGAACTCTAGCTTTGTTGATCCTTGAATTTTCATAAGCCTTCATCCTTAGTTCCTCCAGTTCATAGAGATCTAATTTCCGTTTTGTTCCGGCCAATGATAGGTCATAATCCATTTTCTTAATTGCCCAAAAGGCCTTATGTTCAATATCCACTGGAAAATTTCATGCTTTACCATAAACCAACCTATATGGTGACATTCCTAAAATGGTTTTATATGCGGTTCTATAGGCCCAAAGAGCAAATAAGAGTTTCTCAGACCAATATTTCCTAGAGGGGTTGACAGTTTTTTCAACAATTTTCTTAATATACCTATTCTCTAAATCAGCTTGACCATTGGTTTGAGGATGGTATGTAGTGGAAAATTTATGAGAAATACCATACTTAGACATGAGTGAAGAGAATGGTAGGTTGCAGAAATGGGTTCCTCGATCACTGATTATAGCCCTAGGAATTCCAAATCTTGAAAATATGTTCTCTTTCAGAAATCAAATCACAACTTGATTATCATTGGACTGAGTGGGAATGGCCTCAATCCATTTTGAGACATAATCAACAGCTAAGAGTATGTAGAGGTATCCCCGAGAGTTTGGGAAGGGACCCATGAAGTCAATTCCCCAACAATCAAATATTTTAACCACTAAGATGGGAGTGAGTGGCATTTGATTCATTTTTGTGATGGACCCTACTTGTTGACACATAGGACGGCTTTGAAAAAATGTGTAGGAGTCCCTTGAGAGGGTGGGCCATAAAAGACCACATTGAAGAATCTTATAAGATGTTTTCTTCGAGGAAAAGTGACCTCCACATGCCTCACTATGACCAAATTTAAGGATGGAATCTTGTTCAGATTCTAGAACACACCTCCTAATGACTTGTCCAGGGCAGAAATTATAGAGGTATGGATTATCAAACACATAATGTCGAACATCAGAAAGAAATTTCCTTCGAGCTTGAGTCCCTAAGAATTTTGGAATGACTCCTGTCACTAAGAAATTTGCTATGTCAGCATACCAACGGGAGTCACTCACAGAGTATTGGTGTTCATCAGGAAACGAATCAGACAGAGAAATGTGATTTGAGTTGTCTTTGAATTACATCCTAGAGAGGTGATCAGCTACAACATTTTCAACTCCCTTTTTATCCTTGATTGTGAGGTAAAATTATTGTAAGAGAAGGACCCACCTAATCAGTCTAGCCTTAGCATCTTGTTTTTGGAAGAGTTATTTTAGTGCATAATGGTCAGTGAACACAGTGATGGGTGATCCTAAGAGGTAGGACCTAAACTTCTCTAAGGAAAACACAATATCAAGTAACTCCTTTTCAGTGGTGGTGTAGTTGATTTGGGCATCATTTAAGGATTTTCTTGCATAAGCAATGACATAAGGATTTTTATCACAACGTTTTCTTAACAAAGATCCTACAACAAAGTCACTGGCATCACACATAAGTCTGAAAGGAAGGTTCCAATTTGGAGATTTCATAATGGGAGGAGTGGTGAGAGAGTATTTGAGGGTTGAGAATGAACCCTCACATCTTTCTGTCCAAACAAATGGAGCATCCTTTACTAGGAGAGCACAAAGGGGATGAGATATTGAACTAAAGTCCTTGATGAATCTTCTATAGAAACCAGCATGTCCTAAGAAATACCTCACTTCCTTGATAGTTTTGGGTGATGGAAGGTGACTAATTATGTCAACCTTGGATTTATCAACTTCAATCCCCCTACCTAAGACCAGATGGCCTAAAACTAGTCCCTCTTTAACCATAAAATGTCATTTTTTCCATTTTAGGACTAGATTATTTTCTTCACATCTTGACAAGACTCTCTCTACATTCCTCAGACATCCCTCAAATGTATCCCCAAACATAGAGAATTCATCCATGAAGACCTCTAGAAAATCCCCTCCCATGTTTGAGAAGATTCCCATCATGCACCACTGGAAGGTTCCAGGGGCATTGCATAACCCGAAGGGCTTGTGTTTGAAAGCAAAGGTTCCGAATGGACATGTGAATGTAGTCTTCCCTTGATCCTCTAGGGAGACCTCAATTTGATTGTACCCCGAGTACCCATCTAAGAAATAGTAGAAGGCATGACCTGCCACTCTCTCAAGGACTTGGTCAATGAATGGTAAAGGGAAATGGTCCTTCTTGGTGAATGAGTTTAGATTCCTGTAGTCAATTCAGACCCTCCATCCACTACTCACCCTTGTTGGAAGAATCTCTCCATCCACATTGGTTATCACTGTGATTCCGGCCTTTTTTGGAACAACTTGGATTGGGCTCACCAACTCAGTCTCAGCTATGGGATATATGATACCAGCTTTTAACAATTTCAGAAGTTCCTTCCTTACTACCTCTATGAGATTAGGATTGAGTCACCTTTGAGGTTGACGACATGGCTTTGAATCAGATTCCAGAACAATCCTATGAGTCCCGATAAGTGGGCTAATCCCAAGAATATCAGAAAGGGTCCAACCAATGGCTTTCTTATGCTTCCTAAGGACATCTAGAAGCATCCTCTCATGATTGGATTCAAGAGAAGAAGAAATGATAATATGATGCGTTTGATTTTCTCCTAGGAAGGCATACTTTAGTGCAGCAGGAAGTTCCTTCACTTCAAGATCAAGTTGGTTCAAAATTTCAACAGAAGATTGGGACATTGGATCAAGATAAATTACTTTTTTTAGAGTTTCATATAGGATTGATTCCCCATATAAAGAAGTTTCAGCTACTAGATTGGCTTGATCATATTTAGGGAAGGAAATTGGAGTGGTCTCCATGAAAGTGGTTTCTTGAAAGGTTTCAATGATTGTTGGACCTAAGACTTCATCATAAGAGCAATTTGAAAATAATTCAAGCCGAGGAGATAAACTTCCTTTATATGAACAAAGTAAATCAATCTCATCCTGACATAAACATTCATCAAATATTCCTTGATGTTCCATGGATTCATTATCAATGCTTCCTATCATGTTTACTTCATGAATGTCCTCGTCATCCCCTACAAGTGATCTTGCATTATAAATGTTCAAGTCTAGACTCATGTTCCCAAAGGTGATGGTCATGTTCCCATTTTGGACTCAGATAATAGAGTTGATTATTGCAAGGAAAGGACGATCAAGGATGATTGGGGTTTGTTCCTTATTTCCTAAGTTTGGATGGTTGTCAAGGACAATGAAATCAGTAGGGTAGATGAAGTTTTCAACCTTTACCAGAACATCCTTTAAAATCCCCTTTGGAACCCTAATGTTATGATCACCATGTTAAAGTGTGACAGATGTGGGTTGGAGTTATTCTATGCCTAACTGGCAGTACACAACATATGGGATGAGATTGACACTAGAACCTAGGTCACACAAGGCCTTGAAAACTTTTCTTTTTCCTAGTTCAACATTTATGTAAGGGCAACCTGGGTCTTTCAACTTAGGAGGAATGATCCCTTGAATGGTGGTACTCACATTAGTATCCAAAAGGACTTGGTTTTTATGTGAAAATTTTCTTTTACAAGTGCACAAGTCCTTAAGGTACTTTGAGTAGGAAGGTATGGTTTGTATTGCATCGAGAAGGGGTATGCTCAACTTGACTTGTGAAAATATTTCTCTCAGTGTTTCACTCAGTTCAGGCTTGGTTTTCCCCCTCATGCGTTGAGGAAATGGTGTAGGTTGTGTGGTTGTTTGTTGAAGAGTTGTTTCCTTGACAATGTTATCAGTTTCCTCAGTTTTATCTTGTGGATCATTTGAATTTTCATCCATGTTTGAATCTTTAGGTGGGTTCTGAATTAGTTTTTCAGGTTTCTCAATTGATTTCCCACTTCTTAAAACAGTCACAGCCTTTAGTTGTTCATGAGTTTTTTGAGCACAACTTGACTCTCCCCTTGAAGTTGAGGATGGAACCGCCTGAGTAGGCATGGGTGCCTTTCTAGTTTTGATGGGTTGAAGTTCTTGTTTTAGGGAAGATACCTCCGAGTTCATCCTCTCCATTTGTTTGCACAGTTGTTCTAGTAGGCTTTGTGGAATAGTTTGGGTGGGTGCTTGAGTAGGTTGGTTTATCCCAAGGGGATATTTTGGAGGTGGGATGGTTTGTTGAAAATGGACCGGTGGCTGTTGGTCTTGGATAGGTTGGGTTTGGAACTGGTTATGGGTTTGGTAGTTCTGATGGGGGTAAGAATCTTGTCCCTGTGGTTGGCTAGGTTATTGCTTATCTTTCCAGCGGAAGCCTGGGTGGTCGTTATACCTTGGGTTGAAGGTGTTTTGGTATTGAGGCATTTGAAAGTTCAAAGAATTTACTTCTGCTGGGGGTCCTCCTAAGAGAACATCCTTGATGGATAGAATGGTTGAGCAGTTCTCTGTCTTATGGTCATGTTTGTCACAAATTGTGCAAACAAGGTCAACAGTTTGGATTTCATGGACTTTCCTATGGTCTATCTCTTCAACCTTCCTAGAGAGTGCTGCGAGTTTATCCCTAAGGCTTTCCTCTTCTCTAAGTGTATGAATTCCAGTAGTTCTTTATGTCTTTTCAGAAAAATGTGAAGTTCCCCATGTTTGGTTTTGTTCAGAAAGGCTTTCTAGATACTTGTAAGCATCATTTGGGGCTTTGTTTTTAAAGGTTACATTACACATCATGTCAATGAATTGATTGTTCCCTGGACCCAACCCTTCATAGAAAATTATCACCTGTTCAGGAATAGAAAAACCATGGTGTGGAACCATGTTTAGAGTGTCTTTGATCCTCTCCCATGTTTCATAGAATGACTCTCCCTCTTTTTCAAAAACGTTTTGAATACTCTTTTTAAGTGTAATTGTTTTATGGTGAGGAAAGTATTTTTTGTAGAATTCTCTTTGTAGTTGGTCCCAAGAGTTGATGGATGATGGTCTCAAATTGTTTAGCCAATTTTTAGCTCAATCCTTTAAAGAAAAAGGAAATATACCCATCTTAGCTGATTCTAGTTGATGTGGGGGACACATGGTTTCTACAATGTCATTGAACTCCTTAATGTGCAGGTATGGCATCTCGGACTCCATTCCACGGATTGTGGGAAGGTGGTTTAGGACATGGGTTTTAAAGATGTATTTGGAATCTCCAAGGTAATTGTGTCTAATGCATGATGGGGCATTGGTCCAGGAAGGTGTGAGGTAGTCATTCATGTTTTGATCAATTGCATTCCCCAAGTTTGTGGTTGCCTCATTTGGGTTTCCATTTTGGTTTCCACCCGGGTTTATGAGTTGGTTTCTTTGAAGAACTTCCATTGAAATTGGCTCAATTTTGGAATCTAGAGTATTAGGAAGATTAGGATCTAATGGAATGAGTTACCTTGGTGTACTTGACTCCCCAACCCCAGGACTATCCACCCTAACTAGACAGTTTGATTGATCGCAGGTGTAGGCGGACATGCGCTAGAAGGAAAAAAACGAGAAAGGGACAAGATAAGATAATTTGGATGAGAAAAGAATAAATGGGGGAGAATAGAATGGGTGTTTAGATTAATTACTTGGGTCCCTGGAAATAGCACCAAAATTTGATTCTCGCTCAAATTTACCCAAGAGAATAAGGTAGGACGGTCCTTGTAGTTTAGCTTGGGTTGTCGAATCCTCAGAGACCTAAGAAGTAACCTATAGACACGTACATTATATGGACTATTTTTGGATATGAAGTGGCCAAATTGGATTGATTTTATATAGTTTTAAAGTATAACTAACAGATTTAAGTGAATTCAATTTAAAAGAATGAGTTGATCCTAGGTTATCGCTCGGGGTGGATTGGACGTATTTTCTTTTTAATGATTTCAATTTCTTAAATTTGAGATGGGTTCATTTAAGGAGATAAAACAACATCATCACTTAATGGTTTAATTCCTACACCCTTTAATACTAATCACCTATAAACTTGAAGGATCAAAGTATTGAGCACTTCAAGGTAAAAGTTCGTATTAGCACTTGAAGTGTGTGGCCTTAAATTCAACAAGGACGATGGAGTTAAAAATCATCAAATAAAAATCTCAATTAAAGCAATTATTATACATTAATGAGGTGATAAATAAAATCTAATACAGCCTCTTGATACTCCCTTGGATCAACCCATAAGTGGGTTATCCCTCCATTGATTCTATGGTTTCAATGGGAGCGGAAAGTAGACTCATGAGGGAGGAAATGGAGAAGTAAAAAAATGCAATAAAATAACAATCACTCCACCGTTGTGTGATAATATCACAAGGTTTGGTATGAACAAGTTCACACCTTGAACCAACGGTATCAAAGTGATAAGGAGAAGAACAGAATAATAAGATAAGAAGAACTTTTATTAAGAAACAAGGATGAATTAAAACAACATGCATGTGAAGGAAGAACATTACAAAGAGAAATTGGCAGTATAACATTAAGATGAAAACAAGCTCAAAGATTCTCAAATCCTCCACCACCACTGCCTTAAATAGGAATTTTGGAAGCCTTGGGTCGAGCCTCCAATAGTAAAAAGCATCCCACTTGATTATGGAAGGCCTAGGGTGGTGGAAAGCTTGTGGAACTTAGACTTTTCCACATTTGACCCGAGGTGGCAGCCAACATTCATCAACCGAACAGATGCACTTTGATGACCTTCTAGATGGATGAATCCGAGTGGGCCATAGAGGAATAAAATGGATACTCAAATGTTTTCTAACGTCCTGTAAACTGTGGGCCCATTTGGATTTGTAAATTCTGAGATATGATCAGATTAGTGGGATGTTATTCTGGGCTGCAGAATCTGGCACAGAATTGTATCTCTAACTTGGGCCGCCTTAATGACCACCATAGAGGCAGAATTAGCATTATATCATGTAGAGTGATTTTTTCCTTAACTTTTCTTATATCATCTCACAAAATTTGGGATTCATTGGGTTTTTATGTTGGGCCCCATAGTATCATAAGTGGGCTCGTGTCCAATCTGCCTTCTCTAGAATTGCTTCCATTCATCTCCAAATATCTCCATCATCATTTATGAATCATGCATTGACCCCTGAATGAAAAATGTTCAAATTTAAGAGTAGATATAGTTCCAAAAATATCAAATTAAAATATTGATAATTACATTCCTTAGAATTAGATGACTCATTGGGCCTAAATTGGTGTATATTAGGCATGAAGTGCACAAATGATGAGAATGGATGTTCATAATGAAAATGCACTAACTCAGGACCATAAGATAAAAAATTAACATTTAATACCATTAAAATGTAATTAAAATATATGTTTTTATTGGATAATCAGCAAACCAGTTACAAATTCCATCGTGACATCATTCCACTTCTACTCGGGAATGAGTAACTACTGTAAGAGCCTTTCTGGACGTTGATGCTCCGCCTTCACCTACTAACAGGTGGAACACCTCATAACAAAACCAGAAACGTCCCTCTTTATACCTGGATACCAATACTGATGGTGTAGATCATGATACATCTTGGTGACGCTAGGATGAACTGCACAAACTGAGGAATGAAAGTCTTGCATCAGCTCCTCGCGTATGTCTGCTAGCACCCATACACATCCCTGGAAATGCAAGATCTCATCCCCACCTTCTGTCTATCCAAAAATAGGGTCCTCTCCTGACACACCCTCCCTTAGGACTAGGCCTTCAGAATCTGATAGCCACCTCATTCTAACTCAATCAAGAAGAGAAGAGGTAATAGCTACAGATGATAGAAAAGTCTGCCCCTGTCTGTCGTGCACCTCCTAATGCATCTCAGAGAATAGAGACATAAGCTATCACTCAATGATTGCCTCTTGAAATGCCTATATTTGTGTCCTCCTTCTCAACGCATCAGCCACCATGTTTCCCTTCCGAGGCGTGTTGGAATGCTCAAAATCAAAGGACTGTAGGTACTCGACCCACCTCCGCTATCTTAAATTTAGATCACACTCAGTAAAAATGTACTTGAGACTTTTGTGGTCAGTGAAAACCACAAAATGCTCTCCCAAAAGATAATTTCACCAATAGAATATGGCATGAACAATAGCTGCCAACTCCAGATTGTGCATCAGGTAATTCTTCTCAAGTGGCCTCAACTTCCAAGACCTGTACGCAACGACTCCATCTCCCTTCATTAGCACAACTCCTAGCCCAATACCTGACGCATCATAGTAAACAGTATAGATCTTGGCCGGCTCTGTAAAGACTAGTATTGGTGCTGAATTCAACCTCCCTTTTAGCTCCTAAAAGGCTGACTCACAAGAATCTGACCACAGAAACTTAGAACCCTTCTTAGTCTAACCCATCAGCGGTGCCGCTAAGCATGAAAAGTCATGTATGAAATGTTTGTAGTATCCAGCCAGCCCTAGAAAACTCCACACCTCAAATACATTCTTTAGCTACTCCCAGGAAAATATTGCTCTCACTTTTTCTAGGTCTACTGATACTCCTATCTCTGAGATAACATAACCACGAAGTGAATCTGATCCATCCAAAAGTGGCACTTTGAGAGATTAGCATATAAATGATGCTCTCTCAGTGTACTAAAAATGATCTCAAGATGGGTATCATGGTCGTGTTGAGTGTGAGAGTACACTAAGATATCGTCCACAAAAACAACCACGAAGGAATCCTAGTATGGATGGAATACTCGGTTCATCAATTTCATGAAAACTGCAGGCATGTCTGTGAGACCGAACGACATAACCATATACTTTTACAGACCATACCTGCTCCGGAAGGCTGTAAGAGGTATATCTGATGGTATAATGCGCAATTGATGATAATCGGACCTCAAGTCAATATTTGAGAACACTCGGGCTCCTCAAAGCTGATCAAAGAGATCATCGATCCTCGGTAAGGGATATCGGTTCTTTATCGTCAACTGGTTCAACTTCAGATATTCCACACAAAGACTGAGGGTACCATCTACCTTCTTCACAAACAGGACATGAGAACCCCAATGAGAAGTATTGGGTTGGATGAAACCCTTTGCCTGCAACTCCTCCAACTGCTTCTTGAGCTCCTACAACTCAGTTGTAGCCATCCTATAAGGAGGAATGGACACCGGTGCCACTCCTGGAAAAAGCTCAATGGAAATGTCTACCTCACACTCCATAGAAAAACCTGAGAAGTTATCTGGAAAGATATCTCTGAAATGATCCACCACTGGAGGAAAGTATAACTTTGAAGTACCCTGTTCATCCAGATATAAACTAGAAATCTAGGCTATAACTCCTCCCAACCCATGATTATCTGGACCTGCTCTACTCGCCTAGAAATCCCACTCGCCCCTATGAAGAAAAGATTCACTTTTTAGTGATGTGATACTCACTATGTGGTGATAACAGTCGATGCCTGCCTAGAATGGAACTAACCAGTCTATCCCGAGAATAACATCATAGCATGTCATCTCTAGGACATAGAGGTCCCATATGAAGTGACACCGAATAACTTGTAGAGGGAACTCCCTGCACTGACATACACTAGAAGTTATAGTCTCCAACAGAGTGTCTAGCGTCAAGATATCGGCAGAGGAAAAGATACAGAGCCCAAGGATCTCCACAACAACAACATAGATAAATATATGGGAATCCCCTGTATCAAAAAGAGCAGAAGATAAAACTGAGGCTACTATGATCATACCTCGAACTGTGGAGGGTCCGGGATCCTGCTCCTACTGAGTCTAATCCACTACAAAAGTCTGGCCTAATCTGTGGCCCTGAGACCCTACCTGACTACTCTGAGCTGATTCACCATGCAGTCGCTAAAGAACCGGCGACTAACTACCACAGCCACGACCTCCACCTAGGTTTTAACGGTCGGAAGAACTCCAGTTCTCAGACTGGTGAGAAAATAGTGGCGTTGCTCCTGAACATGGAGTCATAGAAGAACCTGTATCACCAGCTGCTAGTGAGAAGAACTAAAAAAACGCTGAAGGTGACCCATCTTACTGCAAGATCGGCACTCCATTGGGTCTCTCGGGCAATGTGGCCTTGTATGCCCGCTCATCCCATACTGGTAGAACACCACCTGGATACCAGAAGATGCATCATGCCTACTCAGATCACCTCATGAAATCTCCCTGTGGTTCTTCCTACTATCAGTAGGAGGAATACTAACTCTGGATGTTGAACCACCCTGGATCACTGCTCTAGAATCCCTCAAATTGTGCTCTGTGATCAGTTCCTGGTTGAGGATAGAATATATCGAAGTCAACCTAAAGACGTTCACCTGGGATCAGATGTCGTGCTTGAGACCATCCTCAAACTTCCATTCAAGGAACAAATCATAACCTCCAAGAATAGGCATGAAACACTGCAGCTCTGTGAAGCGATAAGAATAGTTTATAACAGAAAGAGTACCCTGCTCCATACTCATGAACTCTCGGGCTTGATCGGCCCTCAGGGTCTCTAGAAAGAAATAATCATAGAAGATACACCGAAACTCATCCCAAGTAATATTCTATTGGAATCCCACATGTGAAATCAAATCCCACCACCTCTTGGAGGAATATCGGAGCATGTAGGTAGCATGCTTCACCCTCTTCTCTGAAGGTATCTCCAGATGCATGAAAATCTTCAGCGTGGCTTATAGCCATGACTCTTCAGCCTGGGGTCTTCCATCCCTTGAGAGAGTAGGTGGATGTTGCTGCTGAAAGACCTACATAAAATCATCCATTGACGGGGAAGGAGGCAGCACTCCCTGAAAGGTCTGCATCGTCATCAAAAAGCCCTCCCTGAACTATGCATCAACACCTATGTCAGGTACAACAGTTGGTGCCAAGTCTGGCACAACTGTAGGATCCGCTGGAATTCCCAGATCGTCCATGTCTGGTGTTGGATCCCCAACTCACAACTGGCGTACAACCGGAGGACGCCTCAGTGGCATGACTTTGCAAGGTCCAGTGCACACCTTAGATCAAGATAATCAAGGACTGAAACTAGAAGCATAAGAAGGGAATAAGAGAAATAAATCATTCAAGTTTTACAAAACATGACTACACAGTTTGTACAATTCCTACATGGCGTGTTCCCTTAAGTCATTTTCATGGGCATGTACTCCTGCCTAAACTGGTCGTGTAACACCCCAAACACACGTCGTGTTCTCCTAACACATGACATTTACTTGAATCCTCATCTCCTACCCGAGTCCTTCTACACGGTTAAGCCACACGGCTCTCCCAAGAGAAGACTACATGGAATGTTCACTGTAAACATGGTGTGTACTAGAAAAGCTTCACCTGGCCCGTGTTGTTAATGACACAACCTTACACATGGGTCACACTACATGGCATGTTACAGATGGACACGGTGTGTACGTGAAAGGATAACACTGACCCGTGTTGTTCATGACACAGTCGGGTACCTGGGTCAGACTACACGGTGTGTTCAATCCTGACACAACATGTATAGTTTATCGTTTATCCATCTGTGTTGTTAGTTACACAGGCGAACATAGGGTCAACACTACAAGACGTGTTCTATCGGTACACGCCGTGTTTCCACTAGACTTTCCTCATCCCATGTCTCTACCCACATGACCTATGACATGGTTAGAGACTACATGGCTTGTACATAAAGTACATGGCGTGTACTTAATAAAAATAGTTTCTTCCCAAATAGAAGAACACATGGCGTGAATTCAAAACTACACGGCGTGTATTCTGCATTTTTCCAGACAGTAAGCCTAGGAAACTACTCCAGAACCCAGAAAAACACTGAAACAAACATTGAAAGTTCCAAATTCCGATCCGTGAGGGCACATACTCCCCGCAAATCAAAGTTTGGCATCTTCTACAATCTATAACAAGGAAAACAAGGAAATGATTCACAAAATTTCTGTCCATGATGGCCCATAAGACCTCAAGAACCAAAGTTTGGTGTTCATTCAAGAAAAATCTTACACAACCAATACCCTATCATAACAGAAACTATTCATATCAAGGCATCTATCACAACAACATGCATATTCTACACAATGTCTATCACAACAACATGAAATCGCTAATGCATCCTACATAACAAAGCAAGAATTCATGACATGTGATTTCTAGAAAGTGCCTATATGATGTGTGAGATGGCATACCCTCATCTAATTAGGTTGCGATAGAAATAGAACCTCAATAATGTCAATAGTAATAAAACAAAACATATGAGTCACCCAACTTTGAAAATCAGATCAACCGTAAACTTGAAAAACCAGAACAAATTGCAATAAACGAGGTAGATTGGATTTTCCCTATACACGGGTTAGCTACTCCCGGGCACAGCTTATTACCAAGTAATTATTCTTTCCTATCCCTGGCTAAAGGATACAAGCATTAAATCAAGAGAAAATAATTCCTCTGATACCACTTTGTAACATCCCGCTTCTAGAATCCACCCAGAGGCACCCCATACCTGGTTGGTCACATGGCCTCAAGCGCATTTCCCCGAACGCCAGAGGCTGCTGATTAGCAGCGAGGGCCTTGGGTGTGATTGTGGGGAAATTATGCCCTCATTGGCAGAGTACACAATAGAAGTAAACGGCACACAATAGCCGAATCAGTAAATATCCAACAATAGTAAACAATAGAAGACTGGACTAATAACAACTGGGGAACACATATATATAAAATGATGCATGATAAATATTCCTAGGAAAGCATCTAAACAAGTCACAATTTTGGAAATAAAAATAGTGTTAAACCAAAGTACAAAAGAAAAAGATAAACAACTCCTTAGCATCACAAGACTAAGCATGGTTCCATTCTCCCCAGCTCCACAACAAGTCAAGTACTTGAAGTAGAAGGGTGCATCCCTTATCTATAACTGCAATAATATAATCTGTTTGGCCTAAAAGCATGACCCAAATAGGGTGTGAGACTAAATCCCAGTAGGAAACCACCCGAAGATCAGTGCCTAATAGTCAGTGAATATATGGTAGGTAAAAGTACAGAAAACAGTAAACAGGAAAGTGCTCAGTAGTAAACAGTTCCACAAATAAACAACAATCAATCAAGCACAGTAACCCTCTAGGTTGTGCACACAACCTGTCCTCTCTGATTCAGTTATAAGAATTCATAAAGACTCTCTGAGGAAGCTCACATGGTCAATTCCCCTTATAGTCGAAGGTAAAACAAGACTCTCTGAGGAAGATCACGTAGTTAATTCCCCTTATAGTATAAGGTAGTAAAGTACTCTCTGCGGAAGATCACACTTTCAATTCCCCTTATAACCCAAGTTGTTCAATTAAAACAATGACTCTCTGAGTAAGCTCACATGGTTAATTCCCCTTATAGTCTAAAGCAATCATGGACTCTCTGAGGAAGCTCACTCGGTAAATTCCCCTTATATCCCCAAGTGGTCCTAGGATCTCTGAGGAAGCTCACTTGGTCAATCCCCCATATAGCCTAAAGTGCTAAAAGACTCTCTGAGGAAGCTCACTCGGTCAATTCCCCTTATAGTCTACTACACCAGGTTATCACAACCCTATGTAGGTCAACGAGCATAGCAGTGAAATATGGCCTATGTAAACCCATAGAACTACTTGGATAACCAGTCTATAACATATCAAGCATGTCAGAATACAAACTCTCCATCATACAACAACATGCATGGAAAATAGGCAAGGTATCCAAACTGGCTAAACAAGACTAAACATTCGTAAATATAACATGCAAGGGTAATACATCCGAAGCATAGGAATCAACCCTATTCATATCCAAATTACCTCTACACAAGCATACAAGTGTGGTAGAAAATCAATAGGGGTAAAATGGTAAACACACAATACCCCGTTCAAGGGTATTGGTGGAATTTTTACATAATACTCAAATACATTGACCAGAAAGGAACAAACCACCTACCTTCGTGTTGTAGGAATGATATATATGAACCTCAAAGCTTGAATCACCCTACAATGCTCAAGATCTATAAAAATGTGTAAAATGTTCAACCCACGATATCTCATGAGAGAAGAGAAATAAGAAGATTGTGCTATAGGAGAAGAGAGAACTCATCGATGTGATTCCTACGCAACCAACAGTGTTCAATTCAGAGGACTGACAGAGGATTGGGGGCTTGTCAAAGATCAGCAGCTGTGTGGAGCTCTCGGTCGAACAAGAACTAAAAGAAGAGCATTTTGGCGATTAGACGTGACCCCGATGCATTTAATGAAAAAAAGAAAGTACATGACGTGTACTTTTAAAGTACAGGGTGTGTACTCACCATTTCCACACTCCTCTTTAAGTGGCCTCCAATCACTCCCACAAGGCCGTGTGTGTGGCTACTACACGGCCAGCACACGGCCTCCTGTGGCAAGGCAATACACAGTGTGTACTCATAAAGTACATGGTATGTACTTAGAAAACTTCCAGAATTTCCTCTTTTTCTCAAAAACGACCAGAGAAGGAAAAACATACCTGAAAAGAAGATTTGGGTTCCTACATGGCCCTTAATACATGTACCTCATCTTGGCATGAAATGAGAGGTAACCTAAGTATTTTTAATAAGTTATCACTTTTATGGTTTATTAATAGTTTGGATTATGAATTTATATGTATTCTTTATACTATAATATATATTTATATCATGTCTCAAGAGATATAATATAATCATTTAGTTATAAATTATATATTTAAAATTATTATGTTTACTCTCTGATAAAAAAAAAATTACTTAAAGGTTAAATATATTTTCATAAAATAATTTATTATCAGATATTTTATAGATTGATATTTATGTTAATTCTATAAATTCATATTGATATTTATTATTATAATAATATTATAAATAATTTTATCAAGTTATGAAACATGAATATGGTTTTTCATTTTTAAAGGAAATAGTTTTTATTATATAAATTGTTTTCTTTGGGTTATATGGTTTTGTTTAAAAGTTAAATTTATAAATTTTATTATTTTAATTTGATAAAATGAATATAATTTTTTGATTAACTATGTAAAAATTATCTTATGATGGTTTTTAATGAATTTTCATAGAAAGATATTTTTTTTATGAATGGTTAAAAATATAGTTTTTATAAGAATGCGGTATATTTTATGGTATCATTATGACACAAATATGGATTAAAAACTTATGAAACATATTTAATGACTGATACATGATAATATAATCAAAATATATACAAAAATTATTAAATTAAAATATATTAAAAATTATTACGAGACAAATATAAAAATCATTATTGACTATGACACATTGCTTATGTATCACTAAATACATTCAGTAATATATGTGTAGCGGCCGTTAAAAGAAGCTTCCACTAAATCTATTTTTGTTTTTTTTAAATAGTTAATTAAAAACTATTAATATAAAAAAAAATAACATGTTATAAACTAAAACATAATTATATGATAAACCCATCATTCATACATCACACATCCACAATCATACAAACAACAAAAACCACCATAACCTAAGTCTTAGTCACCCTATACATCAACCAATACCTTGGTCATCAATATATATATATATATAAAATATGTCCAACAAAAACCCATTACAAATATATGTAACGACTTGAACTTTTGAATAATATTTGTTTCCTAAATTTGTGTGTTATTTCATTTTATACACCACAAACTATATCCTTTAATTAACGAAGTGATACCATTAGGTTTCAACTATTATATGACCATTGTAAACTAAACTCTTAAAATTATAATTATTATTTATAAATACAAGCGATATTGGTTAATTGATACAGAACGAAGAGTTGATGGCCTCATCCAGTAGACTCGGCCTGTACGAAGCCCATCAGTCAGAGCTTGGGAAGGAGGTAGCATCTCTGGGCTTTGTTCTAGACCAAGCCCAATATGAACTTCAACATGTGAAGTTTGAATGGAATCACCAAAGGGAGAAGTTAAAGATGATATAAATCACCACTCAGGAAATTTTTTCCAAGCCACCCTAAGATTCAATCACCATAGAACACCTTAAAATTAGGTCCTATGCAGGTGTTATAAGAGGCTATGTAACGAGGCCTTAGATAATTTTTGTAATCCCTTGGTATAAATAAATTTTTTATTTCTGATTGTGGTAAAATTTGTGATTTTCAAATTTCTGGATAAATATAAGATGAATATTATTGACTAATTTTGTAAAAATGGTATTTTAAAATATTTATGTAAACTTTAAATAATTAATAATGTGATTTTTTTTCCAAAAATGGTCTTCTACAGTTGTGATTAGTAAGAAATTTAGAGTCTAATAAGATCAAATTTTTTTAGTGAATAGTAAATTATGAATAGTAACATACCCTTATGAATAATAATTAATAGTAAGGAATACTAAACTGGAAAAAAAATAAATACTTCACCCATGAATGTATAAATACAATTTAGACATCTTAAAAATGAAAAAACAATCATAGTATTAGTTTTGTAACTTTTGTAGGTCATAAATATTTTATTTACAATTTTATAATTAATTTAATAAATTAAAATGAAAATTTATTTTCATAAAATTTAATCATAAAATTTTACTTTATTGTATTATGGTTATACGATAATTTTATGGGACCATGATTACCTTTTCAGTGTGTTACGAAAGGAGTTATAGATTTAAGGTTGTTTATTTGGAATAAATAATGATTTAATTTAAAAATTAAATTAAAAATAGTTAGAAAATTATTTTCATAAAATTGATTTCATTTTTGAATTCATAGCATCGATATTAGGTTAGGGTAAATTTTTGGGTTTTTTTCTGAAATAGTTGAATTTTCAGTGAATAGTAAAAATACAGTTTGAGTTTTGGGTGTTTAATGACATAATTAATTATTTAATAATGATTTAATCATTATGGTAGACTTGTGAATAGTAATATATTCTATTAGGTTTCCCAAGTGGCTAATACCATGGGAAAATACCATGGGAAAACCCATGGTTTTGCAAATACCACTGATGAGGGGTCCCTTGGAAATTAATTAAATATTCCCTCACTTTTCCTATAAATACCGAGATATTGCCTCATTAATTTCTTTCCAAAATATTCCTCAAAGAATTTATATTCTTTTAACCTCCCAAGAAGTCCATACAAGGTTCCCTCAAGCCCCCAAGGTCCCAACATTCAAGCTTTCGAAGTTACTCTTCACAGTAAGGGAACCTTTCACCCTCCTCTTTTAAGTCATGACTTCCTTTATGTTATGTCTTGTAGTTTCTATTTCATTATGTGGTGGTATGTTCTTCTGTATCTATATTAAATTCCATTTCATTTCCAATTGATGATATAACCTTTCTGATCTCATCAACATATTTTTCTAATTTATAAGCGACGCTGTTAGGCTGCCAAATTTTCGTAAAAGAAATCACATTTTCTGTTTTATTTAAAGTTTTCTTTTCATGTGGTGTGTCATTCCACACAATGATAATATTTATTTTTATTCTGTACCTTTACTATAAATGATTAATTTATTTACTGGATACCCTTTTCCTCTCTCTTTTTATTGTTTTCTAAAACCATGTTATATAGTCGTTATGCTGCAGAAATTTTGTCTCAAAATATCTCTTTCTTTTTCTCAAGAAATTCTATTGTTTTATTTATCTGAATACCCAAATATAATTTAATTTTCAGAGGTATTCATCAATAAATAAAATTTATCTATTTTAATCTGTAATCTACATACATGAAACCCTCTTTCCTTTTCCAAGGGTTATAAAATACATAACGATCTTGTTTCTAAGCACTTTTAAAACGTCACGATTTTGAAGTGAAACCCATTACTTTTACTCTATATAGATTATTAATGAAATGTTTGATTATCATATATGTGGATCACATGAAAATAAATAAATATTAATGGTGTGACCTGATATCTCTTTAATTCATTGGATAAATAATTTAATCTCTAGAGATGACAAGTTTCATAATACCTTGGTGAATAACCTTGGTAATTTTTATGACACCTTGGGGATGAACCTTGGTGATATATTTATGAGTATCTAAATTAAATGTTGTATCCACATATTCATGTTATGGTTAAAGTTATTTTCATGATGATATGACTATAATTCCTTTTAACATGCCTTTATGTTTTTTATCAAGTTCTTATTGATTTCACAAGTAAACTGATTCCCTTGATTTCCTTACTGGGCCTTCTGCTCACCATTTCCTTTGATGTGTGTCTTCAGGTTATGAGATGAAATAATTATACTTAGAAAGAACTTATGATGATTCCCTATAAGTGTATTAGAATAATGTTTTATGTTTTCATGTTTTATGTTCCTGATTTCTAAGACACTAGAATTTAAAGATCCTCTGTTTGTAAAATGGAATGAAAAGTTATGTAATAAAAGGCGGGATGCCATAGTTAGTTTCAAAGGAAAGTTTAGTTATTTATAGAAATTAGGATATGAAAAAAATTAGGAATAACCCTATATAAAAGTTTAAATATAGGAATACATCCTGGTATTTGGGTGAGTATTGAGTAAGTGGTTTATCAAGAAAATGCATCCTTGTCTGGAGACGAGTAGGCATAGGAGACTCTGGCATATATGTACCTAAGAGTGAACTCTGATAAGGATTTTCGAGCTTAACCCAGGTTATCCCAGTACATGTCAATGGTCGTTGTTTCACTCTTTGTTATGACACTCCTACGGGATATGTTTGGTTAATCATAATATTTTTATGAATCATTATAATGAATTTATAGATAAATGTAATTGTGTAAAGCATGAAGTTTTAAGACATAAAATACTTTATAGTTAAAAGATTCATAAATGAAATAATCTTCTCACTAATATTTTATTCTTTCAGAAAATGGAGGGAAATAGGATGAATTGTGCAAATGGTGACCACAATGGACCATGCGCTAAAAACCCTCTGATAGAATCCAGAATGGAAACTTTCATGCGAATGATGAATCAACTGACTCAAGTTATGGGAAATAACTTGAATCAAGCTGAGGGACCGACCTCACCATGAAGGGAACAACATTATGTTTAATCCTTTATGCATCAACAACCACCAACCTTTAGTGGATCTAACGACCCATTGATTGTTGAATAGTGGATAAGGTCTATCAAGAAGATATTTTATGTGCTCCACTGTTCTGAACAAGAGAAGGTTACCTTGGTTGTTTATTGCTTAGAGGGAGAAGCTGATCAGTGGTAGGAACTGATTAAAAACACAATGCCAAGAGTGGAAGTTAAATCTATTGAGTGGGAAGAGTTCAGAGGGATATTCTTTAATAAGTATTTCCCTCAATTGATGAGAACAAGAATGGAGAAGGAGTTTCTCGAGCTGAAGCAGAAGGAGAATGAATCTGTGGGAAGCTACAAGATGAAATTCACAAGTATTTAATGTTACACCTCTAGATTTTTCATGGATCCAAATGGTAAGGTTGATAGATTATTCGGTGGACTGAGACCTCATCTGCAGAAGAATCTAGCCAACTGAGATTATGATAGCTATGTGGAGATCGTGCGAAGCATGATGAATGTCGAACTGGAGTTTCGTGAGACGCAATGGCCTCATAAATCCAGTGACAAGAAAAGATCGATGAAGCTAAGATTAGAAAGGTGATTTGATCAGGGAAGAGGATTCAAGAAAGTACAACATCCCACCTGTAATAATTGTGGGAAGAATCATTCGGGGAACTACCTACTCTGGAGCAGGAAGTGCTAAAAGTGTGGTAGAGATGGCCACATTGCGCGGAATTGTGGTAGTGAGGTGAAGCCACAAATTCCCAACACTAAAGAAAAAGGGAAGATAGTGAAGGCCCCACCTGATGTCTAATGTTATTAGTGTGGGAAACTTGGGATCTTTTCCCATCACTATCCAAATTTGAGGGCAGTGGAGGGGAATCACCATCAGCCTTAGCAATGACCAAGGGAACAAGGTCATACTTTTAAAATCACTATGGACGAATTTGAAGAGCCAAATAATGTGGTGTTAAGTAATCTTGTTGTTCTATCAAAGTTAGTAAGTAATTTGTTTGATTCTGGTTCTACACATTCATTTGTTTCCTCCAAGTTTGTAAAGAATTTAGAATCAACCCCCGATTTTCTAGAAGTAGAGTTATCAGTCAAGACTCCTGGTGGGATTATCCAAGCATCGTTAGTGTTTATAAACTCTATTATTTACTTTAGTGAGCACAATATTATCACAATCTAGTAGTAATTCTCATGATGGAATTCTCCATTATACTTGGGATGGAAAAACTATCAAAGTATAATGAGAAGATCAAATGCATAAGTAAAGAAATATGAGTAGTCTTGAATGGAAAACCTACAGTTATATTACAAGGAGAGATATCTCAACTAGATATTTGTCTAGAATAACCTCTTATATCCTTATTTATGGATTTGATCAGTGACGAAGAATAAGGAAATGAGAGTTTGAAGATAGAAAATATCCCTATAGTCCAAGAATACGTTGACTTATTTTCTGAGGAGTTACCCAGACCTCCCCCAAAAAGATAGGTAGAGTTATCCATTGAACTCGTACTTGGATCCCATCTGATATCAAATACCCCATATCTAATGGAAAATGTGGAGCTGGAGGAGTTAGAGAAACAACTCCAAGATCTTTTGGAGAAGGGTTTTATCTAACAGAGTGTGTCTCCTTGGGGAGCACCAGTTCTCTTTGTGAAGAAGAAGGATGGATCGATGTGGCTATGCATTAATTATGGAGAACTAAACGGGATCACAGTGAAGAAAAAATACACTCTTCCAAGAATTGATGACTTATTTGACCAACTTCTCAGGGCTCAATTCTTATCTAAGATTGATCTTTGGTATGGTTATCATTAATTGAGGGTAAAAAAGATGATATTCCAAAAACATCCTTTCGATCATGATATGGGCATTATGATTTTGTTATTATTCCATTCAGACAGACAAATGCACCTGCTATTTTTATGGATTTGATGAATAGAGTCTTTAAGGACTACCATGATAATTTTTTGGTAGTTTTTACTAATGATATTATGATATATTCCAAAATCCTCAAGGATAATGAGGATCATATAAGGTTTGTATTGCAATCTCTATGGAAGGATAAACTTTTTGGGAAGTTCAGAAAATGTGAATTCTAGATACAGTAAGTTTCTTTCTTGGGGCACATTGTTACCAATGAAGGAATCACAATTGACCCTATAAAGACAAAAGTTATAGAGGATTGGCCTTAGCCTACAGAAATTACTAAGATTCGTAGTTTCCTTGGATTAACAGGATATTATAGGAGGTTTGGGAAAAATATTTCACAACTTTATAATCCTTTAACCAAGTTAACTCGAAAAGGGGCCAAGTTCATCTGGATAAAAGAGTGTCATAAAGTTTATAATAGCTGAAGAAGATATTTGTTACTGCACCCATGTTAACTTTTCCCTCAAGTGGATAAGGATTCATTATTTTTAGCTATGTATCTCTGAAAGGGATTGGGAGCGTCCTCATGCAAAATGAAAAAGTCAATGCATATGCATCTCGACAGTTGAAGAATCATGATCAGAACTATCCTACGCATAATCTGGAGGTAGCTGCGATCGTTTTTTATCTGAAGATATGGAGGCACTGTCTTTATGGGGATAAATGTGATATATACACATACCACCAATGTTTGAAGTATATTTTCACAAAAAAGGAATTGAACATGAGACAGAGGAGATGGTTGGATCTTCTTAAAGACTATGGTTGTTCAATTCATTATCATCCCAGAAGAGAAAACAAAGTCACTAATGAATTAAGTAGGAAAGACCCAGTTTTTATTTCCATGATGAGGATTCAAAGAGATCCTTTGATTAAATGACTTAGTAAAGCTGGATATGGGAATTATAAGGGAAGTTACATCATCAAACCTAACGAAAATGATTTATAAACCATCATTACTAGAGAAGATAAAGAAATATTAGAAAGAAGATCTTTTATTACAGAAGAAGTTTGACGATATGAAGGATGGAATGTTTCCTGAGATCAATATTGATCATGAAGATGTACTAAAATTTCATATAAGATTATGTGTTTCATATATTCCAGAAATAAATAAGGATATGATGGATGAAGCTTTTAGCTCTACTTTCTCTATACATCATGGAAGCACAAAAATTTATAGGGACCTTTCTGATCATTATTGGTGGGATAATATGAAAAGAGAGATTGCTGAATACACTTTAAGGTGCTTGGTATGTCAGCAAGTGAAGGTAGAGTGACAACTTCCTAAAGGGGTATTGCAACCACTACCCATACCATCATGAAAGTGGGACAATATCACTATGGAATTCATCACTGGTCTTTTGAGAACCTCCAAAGGAAACAATGTGATATGGTTTATTATGGACCGTCTCACCAAGACTTCCCATTTTATCTCCATTTGAGAAGATTTCTCTCTTGATAAAATTCCCAGGATATACGTGATGGAATTGGTAAGGCTACATGGAGTTCCACTTTCTATCATATGTGATAATGAGCTAAGGTTCACATCAAAATTCTAGAGAAGTCTTCAATATGCTCTGAGCCCTAAATTTAATTTCAGTACGGCTTATCACCCCCAAACTAATGGCCAATATGAAATTACTATTCAAACACTTGAGGATATGATAAGAACATGCTCAATTGAATTTAAAGGTGGATGATATCAACATCTCATTTTAGTTGAGTTCTCTTATAACAACAGCTTCCACTTGAGCATTCAAAATGGTACCCTATGAAGCTCTATATGGGAAGCGATGTAGAACTTATACTTGTTGGGATAAAGCTAGTGAGAGAAAATGTCTTTGGTCTGATATTGTGTAAGAGATGACAGAAAAAGTCCACGCTATACAACAACACATTAAGGCTGCTCAGAGTCGAAAAAGAGCTATGCTGACAACTGTCATGAGGTTTGGGAAGAAAGGGAAGCTTAGCCCTAGGTACATTATCCCCTAAGAAATCCTTGATCGCATAGGAGCAGTGGCCTATCAGCTTTCACTCCCTCCAAATCTAGCACATGTTCATGATTTCTTCCACGTATCCCGCTTGAGGAAGTACATACTTGGCCTTTCACGTGTACTAAATCCAGAGGTGGTACAACTGGAACATGAACTCTTTTTTGAGGAGTAGCTGGTGGAGATCTTGGATCGTAGAGACAAGGTTCTACGCAACAGGATGATGCACCTTGTTAAGGTGTCGTGGAGGAACCACAAATGTAAAGAACCCACGTGGGAACTAGAGGAGTATATGATTTAGAAGTACCCACACCTTTTCTCTTATTAGGGTATGAGTTAAAATTTCGGGGGAAAAATTTCTTGAGGGAAGAATTTAACGACCCAAACTTTTGAATAATATTTGTTTCTTAAATTTGTTTTTTATTTAATTTTATACTCCACAATCTATATATATTAATTAATGAAGTGATTCCGTTGGGTTTTGAATGTTATATGATTGTTGGTCAATATGCCCATTGGAAACTAAACTCTTAAAGTTACAATTATTGTTTATAAATGCAAGTGATCTTGGTTAATTAATACAGAAAGAAGATTCGATAGCCTCATCCAGTAGACTCGGGCTGTAAGAAGCCCATTTGTTAGAGCTTGGGAAGGAGGTAGCATCTCTGGGCTTTGCTCTGGACCAAGCCCAAGCTGAACTTCAACATGTGGAGCTTGAACAGAATTGACTAAGAGAGAAGTTCAAGCTGATAGAAATCACCACTCGAGCAATGTTATCTAAGCTGCCCAAAGATTCTATCACCATAGCACACCTTACACTTAGGTTCTATGCAGGTGTTATAAGAGGCTATGTAACGAGACCTTAGATACTTTTTTGTAATCCCTTGGTATAAATAAATTTTTAATTCTTATTATTGTAAAATTTGTGATTTTTAAATGTCCGGATAAATATTGGATGAATATTATTGATGAATTTCGGAAAAAGGGTACTTTAAAATATTCATGTAAACTTCAAATAATTAATAATATGAAATGATTTTCAAAAAATGGCCTTCTACCGTTGTGATCAGTAAGAAATTTAGACTCTAATAAGATCATGTTTTTAGTGAATAGTAAAGTATGAATAGTAACATACCCTTATGAATAGTAATGAACAGTAAATCAGCCAAAAAAATATAAACTTCACCAATGAATGTATAAATAAAATTTAGATATCTTAAATGTGAAAAAACAATCACAGTATAAGATTTTTTTTATTTTTGTAGGTCATAAATATTTTATTTATGATTTTATAATTAATTTAATAAATTAAAATTAAAATTTATTTTCATAAAATTTAATCATAAATTGTTACTTTATTGTCATATAGTTATATGATAATTTTATGGGACCTTGATTACCTTTTTAGGGTGTTACAAAATGAGTTATAGATTTAATGTTGTTTATTTGGAATAAATAATGATTTAATTTAAAAATTAAATTAAAAATAATTAGAAAATTATTTTCCTAAAATTGAGTTAATTTTTTAATTCATATAATCTATATTAGGTTAGGATAAATTTTTGGGATTTTTCTGAAACAGTTGAATTTTTGGTGAATAGTAAAAATACAATTTTGAGTTTTGGGTGTTTAATGGAATCATTAAAGATGTAATAATGATGTAATCATTCTGGTATAATTTTTTAATAGTAATATATTTTATGAGGTGTCCCAAGTGGAAAATACCATGGGAAAGCCCATGGTTTTTCAAATACCACTGATGAGGTGTTCTTTGGAAATTAATTAAATATTCTCTCACTTTTCCTATAAATACTAAGACATTCCCTAATTAATTTCATTCCAAAATCCTCCTAAACAAATTTATAGTCTTTGTACCTCACAAGAAGCCCTCTTAAGGTTCCCTCAAGCCCCCCAAGGTCCCAACCTTCAATCTTTCAAAGTTACTCTTCATGGTAAGGGAACATTTCACCCTCCTCTTTTAAGTAATGACTTCCTTTATGTTATGTCTTCTAGTTTCCTATTCATTATGTGGGGGTATGTTATTATATATCTATATTACGGTCCATTTTATTTCCAATTTATTATAGACCCTTTCCACTCTATTCAACTTATTTTTTTTGAATTATAAGTGACATAGTTAGGTTGCCAAATTTTCGTAAAAGAAATCACATTTTCTCTTTTCTTTCAAGTTTCCTTTTTCATGTGGTGTGTCATTACACGACATGATATTATTTATTTTTATTCTATACCTATACTATAAATGATTCATTTATTGATGGATGACCCTTGTCCCATCTCTTTTTATGGTTTTCTAAAACCATGTTATATAGCCATTATGTTGCATAAATTTTGTCTCAAAATAGCTCTCTTTTTCTCAAGAAATTCTATTGTTTTATTCATCTGAATACCCAAATATATTTTCATTTTCTTAGGTATTAATAAATACATAAAATTGATCTATTTGATTCTATAATCAACATACATGAAACCCTCTTTCCTTTTCCAAGGGTTATAAAAGACATAACGATCATGTTTCTAAGCACTTTTAAAACGTCACGAATTTAAAGTGAAACCCATTACTTTTACTCTCTATGGGTTATCTATGAAATGTTTGATTATGATATATGTGGATCACATGAAAATAAATACATATTAATGGTGCATCCTGATATCTCTCCAATGCATTGGGTAAAGAATTTAATCTCTAGAGATGACAAGTTTCATGATACCTTGGTGAATAACCTAGGTAATTTTTATTACAACTTGGGGATGAACCTTAGTGATATGTTCATGAATGTATAAATTAACTTTCGTAGCCACATATTCATGTTATGGTTCAATTTATTTTCATTATGATATTCCTATACTTCCTTTTCACATGATTTTATGTTTTTTATCAAGTTCTTATTGATTTCACATGTAAACTGATTCTCATGCTTTCCTTACTGGGCCTTCTGCTCACCCTTTCCTTTGATGTATGTCTCCAGGATATGAGATGAAATAATTGTACATAGGAAGAACTTATGATTAGGCCCTACAAGTGGATTAGAATAATGTTTTATGTTTTCATGATTTATGTTCTTGATTTCCAAGACACTAGACTTTAAAGATCCTCTATTTGTAAAATGTAATAAAAAGTTATGTAATAAAAGGCAGGATGCCATAATATACATCCATTTCATGTCCTCAACTGCATATGTCTACCTCTACATCATCTCATCAACTGAAACTAACCATGTCATCTCTTAAACTGTAACAAAAAATGAAACAAAAATTAAAAAAAATATAATAAATCAGAATTATAGTAGAACAATTCATAAATTTTAACATAAAAATAAAAATAAGAACCATCACAAATTCCTTCTTAAAAATGATGTGGATCATAATGGTCAACATCCTACCTACTGCTGACATCTTCCACCTAAAATGAAAACTAGAATATTTAGGAAATAAATGTCAATGAGAAAAGACACAGAATATATTTAGAAGGCTACATATAAAATTTGTTATATTGATAATAAAACATTAGTCATTATAACATAAAAAAATAATATATAAATAAAAAACTTTGAAAATAGAAACATACATATTTAATA
Source organism: Viscum album (assembly GCA_963277665.1). Taxonomy (NCBI): domain Eukaryota; kingdom Viridiplantae; phylum Streptophyta; class Magnoliopsida; order Santalales; family Viscaceae; genus Viscum; species Viscum album. The sequence continues at coordinate 1,104,403,008 of OY728157.1, forward strand.
TAATATTCTACATTTGAAACTAAAAGGGATAAGTAAATATTCTAAATTATATTTAAAGTGACATGTGGTGTGCTTGAAATTTATTTCATAATTTTTTAAAGATTTTGATATCGAAACATGTTCTGTTTTTAAAAAACAACTTACGGGTGGTTTTTACATGATTTTACATTAATATGAGGTTGTTTTCTATGGTTTTGACCATTCCATGCATGTTTTGGTTTTTTAAAACACTAAAAACACAATTATAGCCGTAATGGGAAAAATGTCATTCGTAATGATTTTTTGTTATTTCATACATTTCATAATTAAATCTACGGCCGTTGTCCCCTGATTCTAGGATAATCCAACATCATTTACCTAGTTTTTACCATTCTAGGCACATTTTAGTTTTTTAAAACACTAAAAATGTATTTATGGACATAACCAGAAAACTGTCACTCAGAATGATGTGTTGTCAGTTCCTAAATTTCACAATTAAATCTATATTGGTTTTCCTGTAATTTTAGGACAATAGGACATCGTTTGTTTTGTTTTGACCATTCCACACATGGTTTAGTGTTTAAAAACACTAAAAAAATATTTATGACCCTAATGGGAAAACAATCATTTAGAATGATGTGTCATTAGTTCATACATTTCACAATTAAATATATGGTGGTTGTCTAATAATTATACATCAATTGGAGGACATTTTCCAATTTTTGACCATTCCACACATTTTTTAGTGTTTTAAAAAACTAAAAACACATTTAAGGACATAATGAAAAAACCGTCATTTGGAATGATGTGACATTCATTCCTATATTTTAGAATTAAATCTATGGCCATTTTCCAATGATTTCAGGACAATCTGACATCATTTTCCTGGTTTTGAGCATTCCACGCACATTTTAGTGTTTTAAAACACTAAAAATTTATTTATGAACATAATAGGAAAATTGTCATTCAGAATGATGTTTCATCAGATCATACATTTCAAAATTAAATATGTGGTGGTTTTCCAATGATTTAAGAGAAATCTAATGTCAATGTTTTTGCTTTTAATTGTTCCATTCATGTTTTAGTGTTTTAAAACACTAAAAATGTGTTTATGGACATAAAGTGAAAACCATCATTCAAAATGATGTGGCGTTGGTTCCTATAATTAACAATTAAATCTACAGTCATTGTCCCTTGAATTCATGGTAATCCAACATCATTTTCCTAGTTCTGACCCTGTGATACTTGTTTTTAAAGGCTTTTGTACCTTTCATTAGTATTTAATGAGTAATTCTGATCACACCACACGTCAAATTGACATGTTGATTGTGAATACAGATAAAAAATAATTAATCAATGATTTTCCCTTGATTTTAGACAATCCAATGTCATTTTCTGGGTTTTGACCGTTTCATGCACGTTTTTTGTGTTTTAGAACACTAAAATCACATTTACAGCCATTATGGGTAAACCAATATTTAGAATTATGTTCTGTTAGTTAATCCATTTCAAAATTAAATATACCATGGTTATACTTTTATTTCAGGAAAATTTAATGTTGTTTTTTGGTTTTGGTCGTTTCATACATGTTTTTAGTGTTTAAAAACAATAAAAATGTGTTTACGACCATAATGGGAAAACCATCATTCAGAATGAAATTTAATTTGTTCCTATAGTTTAAAATGAAATATACATTGTGTTTCCCTTGATTTCAGGACAATATAACATCATTTTCTTGGTTTTGACCGTTTCATGCATGTTTTAGTGTTTTAATACACTAAAAACATGTTTATGACCATAACAGAAAAACTGTATTTCAGAATGATGTGTCTTTATTTCCTACATTTTTCAATTAAATATTAAATGATTTTCCCTTGATTTCAATACAATACAATGTCATTTTATTGATTTTTACCATTTCATGCATGTTTTAGTGTTTTAAAACACTAAAACACATTTACATCCATAATGGAAAAACAATCATTCAAGATGATTTTCCATTGGTTCCTACATTTAAAAATTAAATCTAAGGTCATTTTACCTTTATTTCAGAACAATCCTATATCATATTTTGGTTTTTCACCATTCCATGCATGTTTTAGTGTTTTAAAACACTAAAAATGCCTTTACAGCCATAATAGAAAACATTTCATTTAGAATGATGTTTTTTCAATGCTGGCATTTCAAAATTAAATCTATATTGGTTTTAACTAGATTATAGGACAATATGAAATCGTTTTTCTAGTTTTAACCATTCCACACACATTTTAGTGTTTTAAAACACTAAAAACGCATTTACGGCCATAATGGGAATCGTCATTCAGAATGGCATGCCATGAATTACTACAATTCAAAATTAAATCTATGGTCTTTTCCCTTTGATTTAAGTACAATCCAATTTTTTTTCGTTTTGGCTATTCCATGACTTTTTTAGTGTTTTAAAACACTAAAAATGTGCTTACGACCATAACAGGAAAACCGTCAATCAGAATGACATGTCATAGGTTCCTATATTTCACTAAATGCATCATGAAGAAACTCTAAAATCATATAAATTTATTTTTCATTAATTCTAAATAGACACACTATATGATATAACTTAATTAGAAAAGACAACTTTGAATACTGGGAACACCCTTCATACAGTTCTTGTTGTCCATCTTCAACTAATTCATAAAAATCATTTTTTAGTCACTAATGTTCTGAGAAAGATTAACCTTATGAGGATCAACTGAAGGTTCTTTTGATCTATTGAAATCTTGGACATTGTATTCTACAAAACCAAATGCATCATTTAACAAATTTCAAACTGAATTCTCCTCTACCAGGTCACTTTGTATTTCGTTGACAGTGTTTTCATTATTTTGACTTTCCATAACACTTGATTCACCTTGCCAAATACCACATACATATTGAGGAAGAAACTATTTCAATATAAAATTCACATATAGTTCATTTCTATTCTACCTTCGCTTGAATTTTCAATCAGTTTACAGACATTTTATTTTACCATCCACTAATCGGTTTGCAATTGCATAATCTAAAAATTCTTCCAAACCCTTTGAATATGGAGGTGTATTTCGAGGTAAATTAATCAAACTTTTATCCATAGGTATTGGATTTTATTCTTTATGTACATTCATATATAATTATATAAATTTTCAATAAAAAATGTAAAATCAAAATTAGATATCACTCAACTTCACCATTGACTCTTTTATAATAACTATAAAGGAAAAAAGGGATGAATCAAATATTGAATTTTTTCTAACTAAACTTATAATATAAAAATATGAATAAAATAAATTATTATTTCTCACAAACATAGACTAATATGATGAATCAAATCAAAGATAATGTTGTATTCTACCCTAGTGTTGTAAATAAGGAGGTTCATTCCATTGAAATTTAGTTACATTGATCAATGTTCGAACTATTTCCCAGGATCTAACTAAGACTATAAGCACCCCTTAAAATTTATGAATGAAAAGTATAATTTATCTGGATATCATGATATTACATTAATACCCAAAATATTCAAATCTATATGTATATATTCTATTGAACTAGTTTAGTGTGACTTAACGTTGTTCCATGAATTATATAAATCAACGCTATTCACATAATATCAAATCAAATGTTCCTTCAATTTGAGATAAACATAAAAAACATGATGTTAACATAAATTTGAATAATGTATATTTTAATTTTCAAATAAAATGATATAAAATTAGTCATTTGACTAAAAACAAACAAACTACACACTATAATTAGTTTTATTATAAATCATGTTATTTAAAATAAAATCAATGAAACTATGTTGGTTATTTCAGTTACCATAATCAATAATTGATTATCATGCATGTAAAAATTAACCATAACTACTCTATCATTATTTGATAGATTTTATTAAAATATATTATTTCTCACATATGCATAAAACATGAATCATTCTGATAAATTTTAAAGGGGTCAAATATTTCATTTTCAAGGCCTTTATCCTTAGAGACCTTTCCAGGGTTGGTGATGAAACCATGTGTCATGCCAAAACCTACCACCAGTTGGTTATGAGTTGGAAAATAACCTCAATTATGTGGCTATAAAAAATTGTAGGCATTAACATATATAGAACAAAGTGGAATTCATTAATATAAAATATAAACCATGAAATTATGAATGATCTGGATTCCATAAGAAACATATATCATAAATTAATTTATTTTTTAATTTAATAAAACATTACCAAAATTAATGATTATTATAACTCTAAAAAACTAACTGGAAAATCCAAATAAAAATTTATAAACCAAAATTACACATATAATTACTGTCTAATGAATAAAAAAAATTCTATATTGTTTTTATCACCCATGATTGTACATCTAAAAGTAATCAATAATAAAATTTGGGTGATGATAATGCAACCTTTAGGGAGGGTTTGCATTGCCGCCAAGGAGGGAATTCGAACCAGGTAGAGGGATATTAGAGGGGGGTATTCGTCATTTCCAAATAGAGGAACTGAGCTGAGGTGAGGAAGGTTGTTAGGGGGTTCGTGTCATTGGTGAGACATCCAGAGAAGAGTTCAAGGGGGGTCGTGGGGTTTTGGGTTGGAGGGGGTGGGAAGGTTTCAGGGGTCATGGGTCTCAGGCTCAGGGTTTCCACCGGGGATAGGAGAGGAGGATGGGTCGGGGTAAAGGGGTCATGGGATTGGGGTCACCGCTGAGGAGAGTAGAGGAGTAAGGGTGGGGGGAAAGGGGGTCGTGGGCTTGGGGTCGCCGTTAGGGAGAGGAGAGGACAAGGTTGGAGGAGGTGGGATAGGGGAGGGGGGAAGGGGTTGAGGTCGCATAAAGGGAGTGAGGGAGGGTGGTTAGGGTTTTTAAATGTTTATAGGTGGTTTAATTGAAACCTCTACTAATTAAATACATAAAAAATATCACAGTGGTCTTATGAAACCCCCTCTATATTATATATTTTTCTAACCAGATTTATTTTGTGATAATTACTAGAACTGCCACTAACAATCACCTTTTTTAGTGATACCCATGATCTTTTTATCATGTCCTAAGTCTTTCATTTCAAATATAGAGTTCAATTGGTTCTTGATAGAATTTATAATCCTCATATTTTTACAGATTGAATGTATGTCATCAACATATAATAACAAGTAAACAGATTGATGTTTAACAATTTTATAGTATAAACATGCATTGAACTTACTTACAAAAAAATGAATTTCAATCATAAAAGAATAAAAAAAATATACCATTGAATATAAGATTTTTTAAGCCCATAAAAGAATTCTTAATAAGGAAAACTTGATTGGGTTTAAAAATATTTGAAAAACCTTCATAATGGTTCATATAAATTATTTCATCAATGGTACCATGAAAAAAGAAGTTTTTTACATCCAGTTGTTTAATATGAAAATAAAACATGGTATAAAAAGAAAGAAGAATTCTTATGGATGAATTTCTAACAATTGGGGAGAATATATCACTATAAACAATGCCTTCCCATTGAAGAAATACATTAGCAACCATTCAAGATTTAAATTTTATTTTAGTTTTTCCAACACTATTTTACTTACTTTTGTACATCCATTTAGAACCTATAGTCTTCTTATTATTAGGTTTGGAAACAAAATTCCAAGTGTTTTTATTGAGGAATGAATTCATCTCTTCTTGCATAGCACCTATCCACTTAGTGGCTTCTTTGGAATTAATGGATTTCTTATAAGTTTTAGGTTCATTATTAAACAAATCATGAGAAACATTAAAGGCATAAAAAGTAGTATCTTCCTAATTAAAGTGGATTGGAGGCCTAATAACTCTTCTCTCTCTATCCCAAGTGAGTTGATAGTTTCTTCGATTATCCTATTCTTCCATTTCATGATCATAATCGGAATCAGAGTTGGATTCATCTTGAGTCTAGTCAATGAGGGGATCATATTCAGTCCCAAATTGGGATTGGGATTGGTCTCTAGATTTTAAAGGAACGTCAACACCTATGGGTATTGGGACACTATAAGATTCTCTATTTTCATCAGAAGATTCTACAGATTCAGTTCCCTTATAATTAGAGAGACTAGATTCATTAAAAACAACATCTCAACTGACTATACACATTTTATAGTCTAGCTTATCTACCCACAGATGATACCCATTAACACCCTCTCAATAAACCACAAATATACACTTCACAACCATAGGGAATAGTTTATCTATATGTTAATAAGAATAAGCTTTGGTTCCAAACATCTTAAGGTGTACCAGAGTCGGGGTTGAACATTCTTAAATTTATTTATGTGTTTTAAAAGAGTTAACAAAATATTGGAAATGATTAATTAAGTATAATTCAATTGAGGTATCCTCAACCTAGAAGGACCTAGAGTGTTTGGGGTGGGAGAGCATACACCTAACCCCCTCCAGAATAGTCATGTTCATCCTCTCTGCTAGTCTATTCTATTTTGGTGTCTCCAAAAAAGGTTTGGTATCCTTTTATTCCTTAATATTCGTAGAATTCAACAAATTTAGTGGATAGATATTATTATCCAATATAAGTTCTTAAGGATTTTATTTTCTTACCAGACTCACTTTTTACCCCAGGTTTATATTTCTTAAAAGTCTGAAAATATCATACTTATGTTTGAGTATATAAATTCAAACATTCCTAGAGTATTCATCAATAAAGGACCTGAAGTAAAAACCTACACATTGGGAATTAACTCTATAAGGACCCTAAATGCCAAAGTGAACACACTCAAGGGGTTATTTACCCTTATACATTAACCTAATAAATCCAACTCTTATGGATTTTCTATATACACAATATTCACAAAAAGGAAGACTTCTAGAAGTGGTATTATTCAAAATCCCATGTTTATTAAGGTCATTAAGGCCTTTGACACTAACATTCTCAAACCGTCAATTCTAAAGGGTGGTTGTATCAAGTTCTGAATCACAAGAGGTGTTTAACTGACTTCTTGAAACTTTACCATCTACCAAATAAAGGCCGTTATGAAGGTTTACTTTCATGACAGTGAGGGATCCTCAAGAAACCCTAAGACTCCCAAAGTATGATTTAAAGTTGTAGCTGTTTTGGTCAAGGAATCCTAGGGATTTGAGATTTATTTTTAATTTGGGTACCCACCTAACCTCCTCAAGAGTTTTAACAGTCCTATCATAGAGCTCAAATGAAACTAATCCTATTCCCATAACGTGATAGCTCCTATTGTTCCCTAGAAAAACCTCTCTAGATTTAGTATCCCTCAACTCAGTGAAAAACTCTATCTTGGGACACATGTGTAATGAACATCCTAAATCAAGGATCCATTCATTGGAGATAGAAATGTAAAAAACATTTAACACATCAACAATTTCAATTTCCTACTCAACTAATAAGGAATTGTCATTACTATTGTATCTATATTTACCTTTCTTGTTAGGGAAATTCCTCTTAATGTGACAAGGTTGTTTGAATTAAAAACACTTGATAACTTTATTCTTAGACTGACCCTTATCTTTCCCACTTGATAAATTTATTCTTAGATTGACCCCTATCTTTCCTCCTGCCCCTAGATTTTCTTATGCCCCTAGACCCACGTCTTTTCCTAATGTTCAAACCCTCTAACTTATTCTTAACACTACCCTTCCTTTGAAGGTATTTGAAGAGTAAAGTAGATTTATCTTCTTCGAAAGTAAGGGTGTCTTTCTATACATCATAGAATATTTAACAGAATTAATGGTATCATCTAATGAAGTTAACAGTATTATATATTGATCTTCATCATCTAATCTAATGTCTATTTGGATAGATCTAACAAGATTTTATTAAGATCATCAATGTCTATCTTGACTGTAGTTTCATGACGCATTTTAAAGTATATAATCTCATTTTTTTGTATACTCTACCAACAAGAGACTTAGTTCATGTAAAGGGATTCAAGTATAGACCATATACCAATAATAGAAGACTCATATGAAACCTCTCTAAGGACTTTATCTCCTTAAGATAAAATAATTAAGCTACAGGCTTCCCTGAGAGTTTCTTTAGGGACATTAAAAAAAGTGATAACAAAATTTTTATTTGGGGAAAGGGTAGTGAATTTGTTTTTAGTGTCAGCAATAATTCCAATTCAGTCATTGTGATTTGTAGGGAAGTCATTTTATTTATCCATATATTAAAATCATTTTCACCCTCAAATTTGTCGATATCAAATTTATTAGAACCCATTATAAACATTACAGTAGTATTTGATACCACTTGTTTAACCCTAGAACATCCAGGACCCAATATCACGTATTTAAAGATTAAAAATTATATATATTTCAATTATAATTTTGGTGATAAGAAAACAAAATAGATTTCTTAATCAAACGAGCTACTGGAAGCACAAAATCAAAACGAAAAGAAAGTAAAAAAACACACCAGATATAATGTGCTTCAGATTAGCATGATCCTACATGCACAGTGAGAACACCACCAAGGTCAATCTTTATATTACCAAGAAAAATACAAGAATAAAGATACATACTCAAAGAAACTAGAATAAAACTAAAGAAAATATCTGAGGAGACCGACCCTATTGAACTTGGTGACGGTGATCACACCTGTCACCTAGAGTTAACTTTGTTCACTCATGAATTAATTCATGCACACACCTAAAAAGGATACAGATCTATACATGATAGAAAAAAAATAAATTGCTACAAATCCAAAAAATCTAAACCAAAATCTGGTTATGATGAAATCAAGTCATGATCTATAACCTCTCTGATGCATAGTCACCCTGAACCCTAGATCGATTTGATCTCCATTGAATCTCTACTGAAGGAGTACTCCAGTTCCAAGAGGCAACACGAGTTCGATAGAGGGGGGGAGTACGGCTGGCCAGAGCACCTTAGTTCCCCTTAATATTCTTTATATATTCTCTACATAGTGATTAAAAATATCACTGAGCGCTCTTTCGTCGAAGCGGAAACAAAACCCCCATTCTAGATAGAATGAATCACCCCGAATGAAGGCGCAACATGTGAAGAAATCATGGCCTGCCAACTGAGCATCAAATGGTGCGATCAGAACTACCAAATCAAAGCCGAGTGGATGGCTAAGATAAAATGGATGCTTCACCTAAAAAGTATATCTTGCGACTGGACAGATGGTGCCACATAATTTGCATAGTAGAGATCTAGGACTATCTAAACAAACCCAAAAATGATCATTGGGGTTATCAGATGGATCATAATCAATGGTTCTCACTCACTTGGCTGCTATATATGTAAGGAGACATGGGAATTCCAGTAGAAAAAAATAACCAGAAAAGAGGAAATAAATGTGTCCTTACACGAACATTCTCAATGATTATGTTAAACCATCACTATTTTTGGATTCATTTTTTTCAATGGAGGATCCATAAATGGTCAGTCTGACCTTTCCCCTTCCTAACATCACTGCCACAACTGCGTACTTAAGTAATTCTCTGAAAATGTTGAATTTGGCATCTCCCCTTCCCCATCGACAGCTCTGTTCTAGCTTTCCGTGGGGGAGGGAGGCCGTGGGAAGTATTTCCATGTGTACTTCCACCAGATGGAATTCCCATACAGAGAAGGTCTGGATAACACATGGAAATATAATAAATTAATATCAATTGTACACTTCAGATCGTACTGTGAGTAAGCATAGATTTTGTTGGTACCGACTAAGTATGGATAATGAGTAGAAATCCAATAAGGGTGAGGTTATATATATTTAAAAAATAAATAAATATTCTCAAGGGTTAGGATAAAAAGTAATTCAACACGGTTCACACTTGTCTGAACATATTAGTGAAAGTGTTTACACATGATGTTTATTTGTTCAATTGGAAGTATGAACACTTAATGTAACATTGTATGATTTTTGTGAATTATTATTTTTTCGAATTAATTTAACTTTTATGATATTTTTCATTTCACATAACATTTAAAATAGTTTATTTTATTTTAAATCTCTATGTTTGGATTGAGTTATATGAAATAACAAGTTAATCGTGCGCTACACGCAACATAAATTTTATCTTACTCCACACGGAATATCAATGTTTTCTTTTGTTACACGCAATAATGACTTTTCTCGATGCCTTGTGTAACATGCATAATTGATTTTTACTAAACAATAATATATTATTAAGATATTATTTAATATAATAAGATATAACCTAGCAGTTAAATTAGCATTTATGAAAATTATTAACTAATTTATGAAAATATATGGTTTACACAAATATAAAATGAATTCATAGGTTATCAATTAATTAGAAATGGATATGAAAACATATTTAATATAAAGGAAAATTTTAATTTTTTATGGTCAAAAAGATATTTTACCCTAATAAATTAAATTATTTAAAATTAGTGAGTGATATTAATGTAATATATATGTTATATATTCAATAAAATGTTTTTGTTATTAATTCAATAGATTTTATAGACATAAGATAAAGAACAAACCCAATTTCATGCATAAAAACATATATTTTTATAAATGTAGTTTTACCACCTTTTTGTGAAGAACCCATTTAAATCCAAATTTTGACCCTATATTATATTTAATATTTCAAAATAAGCTTCATATTTAGATGAGAAACAAAAAAATTAGGTTAGTATAAAAAAATTTCTTTTTCTGCAAGGTTTCATTTTTTAAAGAATGGTTAAAAATACTGGATTTTAATTCAAAACTTCTTTTTCTTTTAATTTATTTGTAAGGTTAAGTTGTATTTTAAATTTGTTTAAAAGTTTAATTAGATTATAATTTTATCAATTAATCTAATATAGGTCATTGGAACCAGTTTCAAATTGAAATTGGATATAAAAACCTGGTAAACTTTTGATCATTTTTACTTAAAAACCCCGTAGTATCATCCCATCTACGGGATTAGTTTTAATTTAATTTCATCCACTTCTATGATTAGAATTTTAAAAAATGGATTACAAATTTGTAATCACCATAATTTATAATGTTTAAAATTTTCAACTTAGTTTTTGAAAAAAAAAATTCGTGAATGTAATTAAAATTAATCACGTAAATTAAAGTTAAGTTAAACTTAATAAAGTACTAAACCATAACCTTAAGGGACAAAACGACCTATAAAATTGTCCAAAACCCATTGTATGACCATATTTCAACCCTATCCTCCATTGGATCTACTTTTTATCATTATTGGATCCACTTTCAACATGAAAAACGTGGGTGAAATTCTCTCTTCAAATATTTACAAGAGGGCTACTCCTACTCCATAATAAAAGGGGATCATTTCCTCCCAATTCCTCAAAACTCTCAAGTCTATTGTCTTTCCCAAACTCTTCTCAAATAAGTTCTCAAATTTTCCTTTCCTCCTTGAAGCATCCCTTTTGTGAGAAAGTAGTCCAAGAAAGCCTTTTGGCACAAACCAAAAGGAGTGTCCCAATTAAGAGGCAACGTCTTCCCTCAAGTCCTTTCTTTTATTTTCTTTCTCCACCCCCTCCAATATCTTTATTTTATTCTTGTATAACAACACTAGTATCCTAAATCTACTAGAATTTTGTAATGTTAATAGTTTGACCAACACTTATACACACCTCTATCTAATGGATAATGAACATACTATTTATGTGTACGATGACCTACCGCCTCACTAAATGATAATTATACAATTTTCCTTACCGCCTCTCATGGTGCACATTATAATGGACACTCTGTTTATATATTTCATATATTATATTTATTATGTATTTAAGCTTATGTATTCCCTTTTAAAACATATATATGATATCATAAATTTATTGTAACAATTATATACATATATAAATATATGTCATTTTCGTTATTTATTTTAATAGGGAAATAAAAAATAAAACAACATTCATGTGTACTTACGACTTACCGTCTCCATGAGAAGTGTATTAAATTTTGTACTTATATATTTGACAGGTAATTATAATACAAATAGACTGGATATAAATTTTATTTATATAATGATTTACATTGTGGAAATCATGATATAAATTATAAGTACCAAAGATATAACAAATTAAGACAAATGTGAAGAATAAATAGAACATTACCTGAAGTGGAACCTTAACATTGGATTGTTAACAAGTGGGTAATATAATTTCATGATCAAACCATATATGGAATTATATATAAGATTATGGTTCTATAAAATATGTATAATATATTTATATTAATTATATAGGTGGTTTGAACGAGTATGACAAAATTCAAGACACATGGTAAGGGGATTCCATCTCACTTTTTATTTCTGTGAGATACATGCTATACCTGCCACACTTTCCTTTTGTGTGGTGTATGTTCTGCCAATGATTGTATTATATGAATCATATACTTAAATTTGTGGGTATTCACATATCCATTTTATGATCTTTCTTTTATGAGGATTAAGTTTCAAAAGATACCAAATCGATAAAACAGTTTTGTCTCAATTTCCTTCTTTGAGACTCATGTTTTGTTATGAAACTAAACTCTATTTCGAGTTTTTATCATGAATTTACTTCTTTTTGTGATATTTTAAGTTTCAATTAATTTCCTTTTCTTACATGGAGAGTATGAACCCAAGTTACCTTGTTATAAGAGTGTATTGAAATAATCTCATCGCTTTTCGATATTGTTTATGTTTATTCTTCCTTTTATGAAATATTATAACCCATATCTCAATAAAATTCATGAATTTTCTTCTCCTCTATTTATTAATTAATTTTTAATATATTGGTACCATTTCTTCCACACTTTGGTACATAAGATAGTTAAGAAAGTGTTTTTTAATAAATCCTTACTTTACCTTCCCTTTGGTCAGAAATCTATGTTCCTTCATAACCATGTTTTCCACAAAGGGTTTCCAAGAATATTGTACCATTATATTTTAACATTTAAAAAAAAATTAGAATTTTTCTCTTTTAACATTTTTTTCAAATGAATCCTTTGGTTACCTTCTGAATGAGGAATTTTCTAACCTTTACCATGAAAAAGGAATGTTCTTTTTACCTCATACAACATGTATAGATTTATCCATCATCAGTCCTTTGAAGCTTTATTTTCATGTTTAAATGTTAAAATTTTAAAATATTGAATTTAAAATATATTTTCAAGAAAAATGGTTTTTAAAATGTTTTCAAGATTTATTTATATGTTTTAAATGTATTTTCAAAGAAATGGTTTTTAAAATGTTTTCAAGCTTTATTTATAAGTTTTCAAAGTATTTTCAAAGAAATGGTTTTCAAAAAAAAATTCAATCATTATTTATAAGTTTTCAAAGTATTTTGAATGAAATGGTTTTCAAAATGTTTTTAGGATTTATTTATAATCTTTCAAATTATTTTCAATGAAATGGTTAACAAAATGTTTTCAATCTTTCTTTATAATATTTCAAAGTGTTTTAAATAAAAAATGTTTTTTTAAAATGTTTTTAATCTTATTTTAAAAGTTTTCAAAGAAAATGGTTTTCAAATTATTTCATGTCTTATTTATAATTTTTAAACGTATTTTCTAAGAAAATTATTTTAAAATGGTTTTATTTGTTAAAAATCCTTTTTTTCAAATAAGAAATGATATCATCATCAAGAAACATTTTTGAAAGATATTTCAAAATTATTTTACATCTAAGATGACATCTATTGATGTTAATCATGTCATTCTAGGAAATGGTCTAAAGGTTCTATTCATATTCTTTCTATGAATGGGTTACGCTTAATATCATGGTTTTTATGAAACCCATTTCTCATTCTTGGGTTATATGTTTTTGAAATCCATTTCTCTTTCACAGGTTATGCTTTTGAATAAATGATTATGAAACCTGTACCTTTTCCACAGGTTATGATATGTTTACATGTTTGTGATACCCATTTCATTTCATGGGTTAAGATATGATTGCTTAGGATTTTTTGGAAAATGTATTTTTAATTTCAATATGAGATGGGTGGGACCTATATCTCCTTTTAATGAATTAGGTAAATATTCATATCTCATGAGATAGACTAAGATGGTCTTTGGAATGAACCTTGACTAATAAGATAGCCATGGGAGTGAACTATGACTACCAAGATGGTATGAGGAGTGGACTCATACTATTAATATGTCTATGGGAATAAACCATGACTACCAAGTTGGTATGGGGTGCGAACCCATACTACCAATATGGTCTTGGTAGAAATGCCTTGGATACTATGGAAATAATATTATATACTTATGTGTTTGCCAAAATTTCATGTTTTATTCCTATGTTATGGATTCATGTCTTTTGTTTTCTATTTTCTTATGATTCATGTCTTATGAACTACCATAATTTATTCCATTATTCAAGTATATGATCATTGATATGCAGGGTATGATCTTCAATTTTCATGATCTTATTATAATACCCTTATGCTCATAATTATGCCTATATATATCCTTTAGTTACGCTTAATAAGAATTTAAGCTCACCCCTTTCTTGTGTTTCCTCTCCCCAGGCTTTGAATAAAGGTTTTAGATAGAAGTAATAAAGGTGGAGATATTTATGGGAGATGTTGAATATCTTTCACTAGGATAAAATATTTTTTTCCAAGTTTTCAGAGACACTAAATTATTATGGTCCTTGGGCATGTATTTTTTTAATGTACTGAGTATTCATTTAAAAAGATGTAATATCCATGTATGTTAAGCCTGGGTCACTATATTTGGTATAAAAGGAAATATTTAGTCAATATTTGGAAACTAGGATGAGAAAACTTTAGTGATATCCCTAGGTATATTTCTAAGGATATCACTAGGAACGTCTCTAAGGATAAGTATAAGGATGATTAAATGTTTAGGAAAATGTACTAAAATTTGGTGAAGGATATAGTGAGTGGTTTCCTTGAAATACATCCATATCTGGAAACTAAAAGTGGATGTGGATTTAGAACAAATGTACCTAGGGGTAACAACTCCGATAAGACGTTCTTGGACTAACTCGGGGAATTTGGTATACGACAATGGGACTTTCCATACACTTGGTTTGAAACGCCAAGGGGATATGCTTTGGGAATTAAAAAACTCTTAATGAACCATCACAAAGGAGTTGAATATAATTTCGCTATGAATAACCTAGGATGAACCTATGGTGTCATATATTGAGGAAGGTGTCATGATTTAGTCTTACTTTAAGTAATTATTTTCATGAATTTGTGGTTTTCTACTATGAAAAGTAATGATCACAGTTTGCTTCTGGTTTTAGTCAGTGGTTGGAATTGGAAGGAACTATATTAACATTCAATGTGATGGAAGACTTTCTGATGAGCAATCAAGTGGGATGATCACTGGAGTGAAATATGTTGCGATCATGCCTAATAAATTTTCACAGAACATGACTAACAACATGTACCTTAACCAACTCTTGGACTCACCAAGGAAGAGAAATAAGGAGTTCACTGAGACTTTGGATAGTGGATACCATTGAAGAAAGAAGATCCAGTTTACTTTGTGTTAAGAATAAAGAAAGAATCACCTAAGTGAATGTATTAGAGGAGGAAGATGTTTTGACTATGGTAAAGAAAGACATAGAGCAAGTGATTGCAGGGGGAAAATGAAGAGTTCGACTAACAAAATGGATGAGAATATTGGCCTCCCTAAGGCATCATTTAATGTTAAGTGTTTTAAGTGTGGAATAAATGATCATTATGAAACTCAATTTCTAAATAAGAAATCTCTTTAATAGGATCAACAAGGTGGCATGAGTAATGGTTACAATGCTGATGATGAAGAGACTGTAGATGAAATGTGAAAGGAAAGTGGTATTATGATGAGGTAGCTTTTTCAAAGGATTAAGGATGAAAAAATCAATGTTTTTTATGTATTTAGATTCAAGAATTATGAAATGTGATATATATAAATATTGTTCAGTTTATGTTTTTTGCTACAGATTTACAATAACACATTGAATGGTTCTAAGGGAATTGAAAAGTGATATAATGGCAAGGTGATGTCCATGGAAGACACATGATTAAGGGAAATGTAACACTTAATATGTTCATTATGTTATGATAATGTTGTTTGGATAAATATATGTGGGATATGAATAAGTAAATTGGATGGTACATATTACCTTGGATCAAGGACTTTTTGACAAGTTGTTTATGCTATCATGGATGAAGTTTAAAATTTATTGTATTTATAGAATAAATCCAGTAATCTATATAATAAGTAATAATGGAAGTTTTCCAGAAGTATTTATGGAAATTCAGGTTGCTACCATGTTCCAAGAGAATTTACCATGAGGGTATTCACATGTTTAGAATGTGACAACCAAGAGTTAATATTTGATATACAAGGGAATCAATGTTAATCCAATTTCATGACTCACTTTCTAAAGTTTTGGATTTTCATATTTGAGAAGGGTTATAAGGTTAAACATTTATGAAAAGTTTAATTTAATCTTTAGAGTAAGTATTTATGCACTGAGTTTGTATTGAAAACCCTGGTTAAAATGCTACTTAGTGATTAACCTTATTTCAAGGATGTCCATCATATTTTGGAAATTATATTAGAGTGGTTTTAGAAAAATGATATCATGTATGTCAGGTGATAAATAATCAATTCTGGAAATTCCATGGGTCTTGAACCCATGACCAAAGGATGATAAGGGTTTCAAGCCTACCACTAGTCTATGCAATGTCCTGGTTAATGTATAATTATTTTTTATGAAAATTTATTTATAATGAAATAATATTGTTAATTTTTATTCTTAGAGATTAATATATTAACCATATTGATTATTAAGAATAGTTATAGATGAAAAGTTATACTTTTAATTCTTTTATGGGCCTTAATATTTTCTAAAAGTGTATTTTAGTCCTTCAAGCATCAAAGTTAATTTTTGGACTTCCATTTCTTGAAGCAATGGATGAATTATAAATAGTTAAAAGCACAACCAAATAATAAAATTTTATTTATAGAAATATATCAAGTAAGTATATTTCCTTATATTCTTGGTCAAAAAAAGAATTAATCAACATTTGGATAACGATAAAAAGAAAGTGTGTTGTCCTAATACCTTAATTTTGTTAAACTGATGGCCCTTTAAATCATCAAATATTTATGAATTTGCAGCTCTCAACATTTCTTTAATCATTCACATATTTTTTATTGATGACCTCAATCACTCCCTATAAATATTTTGGATTTTCCTCCATGTCCAATCTTCACTAACAACCTGTGTTCTCTTATGTGGAAACCTAGTTATATGTTACTTTGGGTAACTGTTATGGTTTCAACTTTTCCTTTTTAATGGTAGTTTTAGTATCTATTTTTATGATGTGGGTTTATATTAATGAAACTTTAAAGTATTAAACCATCGATAACATAGATGAATTTTGAGGGTGAAATTTATTTTAAGGGCGGTAGAATGTAACACACTATGATTTTGTGAATTATTATTATTTTTAATTAATTTAACATTTGGGCTATTTTTCATTTCACATAACACGGAAAATAGTTTCTTTTATATTAAATCACTATGTTTGTCTTGAGTTATATGAAACACCAATTTAATCATGCACTACATTCAACATAAATTTTATCTTGATCCACATGGATCACCAAGGCTATCTTGCTTTACACGCAACAATGACTTTCCTGGACGGCTTGCGTAACACGCATGACCGAGTTTTACCAAAAAAATAATATATTATTGAAATATTATTATTTAATATAATAATCTATAACCTAGTAGTTAAATTAGATTTTATGAACAAAATTAACTAATTTATGAAAATATATGGTTTAAAAAAATATAATATGAATTCGTAGGTTATCAATTAATTTGAAATGAATATGAGAACTGATTGAATATAAAGGAAAGTATTAATATTTATATGGTCACAATGTTGTTTTACCCTAATTAATTAAATTAATTAAAATTATTGAGTGATATTAATGTAATTATATGTTATATATTCAATCAAATATTTTTGTTATTCATTCAATAGATTTTATAGACATAATATAAAGAACAAACCCAATTTCATGCTTAAAAACATATATTTTTATAAATATAGTTTTCCTGCCTTTTAATGGAGAACCCATATTAAATCCAAATTTTGACCCTTTTATAGATTTAATATGTAAAAATAAACTTCATATTTTTAAGAGAAACATAAAAATTAGGTTAGTATAAATTTTTCGTCTCTTTATAAGGTTTCATTTTTAATGAATGGTTAAAAATGCCGGATTTTAATTGAAAACTACTTTTTCATTTAATTTATTTATAAGGTTAAATTATATTTTAAATTAGTTTAAAAGTTTAATTAGATAATAATTTTATCATTTAGTACAATTTAGTTTATTATAACCAATTTCACATTGAAATAGGATATAAAAACTTAGCAAACTTTTGTTCATTTTTTACTTTGAAAAACTGTTGTGCCATCCTATCAACGGGATTAATTTTAAATTAATTTCAATCAATTATGTGATTGAAATTTTAAAAAATGGATTAAATATAGGGAATAAGAATAATTTCTAATTTCTAATAAGGTTAAATTAGTTTTTTTACAAAAATATTAATGAATGAAATTAAAATTAATTACATCAATTAAGGTTAAATTAAGCTTAATAAGGGACTAAACCATAACCTTAAGGACTAAAACGACCTATACACTTGTAAAAAATCCATTTTATGGAAATATTAAGACCCTATAATCCCTTGGATATAATATTTATCATTATTGGATCCACTTTCAACATGAAAAATGTGGTAGTAATTCTCTCTTCAAATATTTACAAGAGTATCACTCCTCTATTATAAAAGGGGATACTTTCCTCCTAATTACTCACACCTTTCAAGCCCCTTGGCTCACCCAAAATCCACTAAAATAAGCTCCAAACTTCCCCATTTATACATTTAATCCTCCCTTTTTTCATTAATTCTTCCAAGGAAGCCTTTTGGCACAAAATAAATGGAATTACCTAATTAAGAGGTAATGTCTTCCCTCAAGTATTTTCTTTTATTTTCCTTATCAACCCCCAATCTATTTATTAAATTTTTTTAGAACACCAATATCATAAATATACAAGGATTTTTTTACGATATATGTCTGACCTACACTTACACACACCTCTATCTAGTGGGCAACAAACATACTATTTACATGTATGGTGAACTACCACCTCACTAAACGACGATTGTTGAATTTTCCTTACCGCATCTCATGGTGGACATTATGATAGACACTATATTTATATATATCATATAATATATTTATTATATATTTAAGATTATTTATTTATTTTTAAAACACATATATTTCTAACTTTCCATTTTCTGTTAATATGATAATTTCATTTGAGGAAGTGTGGACTACCGCCCCCTCAAAGCGTTATGATTCATTCATACACTACATAGAATGTATTAAAGATTGGTTTAGTGATTATATAAGATATATATGATATCATAAATATAATTTAATAATGATATAAATATATACATATATGTCATTTTCTTTCTTTCTTTCAATACAACAATAAAAACAGAAACAATGTTCATGCATACGTACGACTTACCGTCTCCATGAACTGTGTATTCCATTTTGTACTTATATATTCAATCGATAATTATAATAAAAATATAAGGGATATAAATTTTATTTGTAAAATTTTTTATATTCTGGGAATTATTATATAAAGTATAAGTACCAAAGATATTACAAATTAAGACACATGCAAGGAATAAAGTGAATATTACCCGAAGTGAAACCTTAACATAGGATTGTTAACAAGCAGGAAATATATGGTCATAATCAAACCGCATATGGTATTAGATATAAAACATGGTTTTTTAAAAGATTTATAATAAATTTAAATTTATCTTTTATGTGGTTTGAATGTGTATGAATAAAATAAAGACACACAGTAAGGGGATTTCATCTCACTTTTTATTTTTGTGAGATACATGCTATGTTCGGCACTCTTTTCTTTTGTGTGGTGTAATTACTTCCATTGATTGTATTATATATATATATATATATTATACTTAAATTAATTGGTATTCACATATCCATTTTATAATATTTTTTTAAGGGGATTAAGTTTCAAAAGTTACCAAATCGGTGAAATAGTTTTGTCTCAATTTTCCTTCTTTGAGACTCAAGTTTTTTTATGCACCTAAATTCTCTTTCAAGGAATATATAATTTCATTTTATGTGTTATACCCTTAATTTACTTTTTTTTATGATATTTTAAGTTTCAATTAATTTCATTTTCTTTCATGGAGAGAATAATCCCAAGTTACCAAGTTATAAGAGTTTATTGAAACAATCTCATCACTTTTCAAGATTGTTTATGTTTATGCTTCCTTTGATGAAATATTATAACCCATCTCTCAAGAACATTCATGAACTTTATTATCCTTTGGTTATTAATGATTTATTCATATATTGGTAGCATTTATTCCACTCTTTGGTACATAATATAGTTACGAATTTTTTTAATAAATCCCTACTTCACACTCTCTTCGGTCAGAAATCTATATTCCTTGAAAACCATGTTTTCTAAAAAGGGTTTCAAGAATATCGTACCATTATCCTTTAATATTTTAAATAAAATTCTACCCTTTTTTATTTTACCAGTTTTTTCAAAGGATTATTTTTTTCACTTTCCAAATGAGGTATTTTCTAACCTTTTCCATGCAAAAGGAATGTTCTTTTTATCTCATACGACATGTACTGATTTATCAGTCATCAATCCTTTGAAGATTTATTTTCATGTATAAAAGTTAAATTTTAAAATAATGTTTTTGAAATATATTTTCAAGGAAAATGGTTTTCAAAAATTTTTCAAGCTTTCTTTATATGTTTTTAAAGTATGTTCAAATAAATGGTTTTCAAAACATGTTCAAGATTTATTAATAATTTTTCATAGTATTTTCACAGAAATGGGTTTGAAAAAAATTTCAAGATTTATTTATAAGTTTTCAATTTTTTTTAATTAAATTTTTTACAAAAAAGTTTCAAACAATATTTATAATATTTGAAAGTTTTTTCAAAGAAGAAGGATTTTTAAAAATGTTTTGAATCTTATTTTATAAGTTTTAAAAGAAAGAAGTTCTCAAATGATTTCAAGTATTCTTTATAAGTTTTAAAAGGTATTTTCTAAGAAAATTATTTTAAATTTTTTTCTGTATTAAAAAACATTTTTCAAAGAAGAAATGATATTTTCCTTAAGAAATGTTTTTGAAAGATATTTCAAAATTATTTTCCATCTAAGATGACATATGTTGATGTTACTCATTCCCTTCTATGAAATGATATAATGGTTACATTCATATTCTTTCTATGAATGGGTTATGCTTAATGTTATGGTATTTATGAAACCCATTTCTATTTCAAAAGTTATATGTTTATGAAATTCGTTTCTCTTTTACAGGTTATGATTTTGATGAAATGATTATGAAACCTATATCTTATTCCACAGGTTATGATATGTTTACATGTTTATGATACCCATTTCATTTCATGGGAAAAGTTATAATTTCTTATGATTTTGTGTCACATGTATTTATGATTTCACTGTGAGATGGGTGGGACCTATACCTCCCTCCAATGCATTGGGTAATGATTTATATCTCATGAGATAGAATAATATGGTCTTGGGAATGAACCTTGACTACTAATATGGACATGGGAGTGAACCATGACTACCAAGATGGTATGGGGAGTGGACCCATACTACCAAGATGGTCTTGGAAACAATTCCTTACCAATTATAGAAATCAAATTATATGCTTATGTGTCTAGCACAATTCCATGTTTTATTCCTATGTTATGCTTCTATGGCTTATGTTCTTTATTTCTTTATGATTCATGTCTTATAAACTACCATTATTTATGGCATGAATCATGTATATGATATTTGATATGCATGGTATGATCTTCTATTTTCATGATGTTGTTCTCATACCCTTATACTCATTATTATTCCTACATATCTCCCTTATTTACCCTTACTGAGCATTTGAGCTCACCACTTTATTATGTTTACTCTCCCTAGGTTATGGAGAAAGGTTTTAGGTAAAAGTACTAAAGGTAGAGATATTTGTGGGAGATTTTGAAGATCTTTCAGTAGGATAGATGATTTTGTTTCCATGTTTCCAAAGGCACTAAACTATTATGTTCCTCAGGCATATATTTTTGTAATGTACTGAGTATTCATCTAAAATGATGTAATATCCATGTATGTTAAGTCTGGGTTGCTATACTTAATATATTATTATTTTTTGATATAAACCACCTGACCTAACCATAATATTTTCAATGTGAAATGTGCTACTCACTATAGTCCATGAAAATTTTAAATGTTGGACCCCATCATTATCTTTTTTTTGTACATAAACCCTAGCTGAACCATACAATTAATTCCATTCTCGGTGCATCCCATTCCCATGTAATGTATATTACACTTTTTTTGAAGCATTTTTTATTAACTGATATCCTTTATTTATGTTAAATAAAAAGTGATGGTAAAGAGGAGAACATTTATTACCGGCACCTAAAATCACTAACGATGGTGAAATTTAATGACATTTAAAAAAATATACTGATAAAAGGTTCATTTTATCAATCTTTTTAGCACTGATAAAATTAAATCTTTATCAACACTAAAATGCATGTATTTAGCACTGATAAAATGTGTGTTTCATAAAAAATATCACATATTATAAGAAATAATATTATAATATATAAATATATTTATATTGATATAAATATAATAAATTTTCATAATATATAATAATAAATATCTTTTTACACTTAATATGTAATAGATTTAGTGAAAAATAGTATATTAATCAAATAAAAAATAATATTAATGAAAAATTGACAAATTAGTATTGAGTAATAGACTTTTAATAATTTTTTTTTGTTAAAAACAATTATTAAATCAATATTTTTTTTAAATAAGTTGATAGGATTTGAACTTAAAATGACTATAATTTTTTATTCGGGTGTTCGTTTGAGTTTCATGAGATGCAAAATTAAAAATTACAAAAATATATACATCGTTTGGACTGGGGGGAACCCAAAGTCCTCGAATTTTATTGGCAAAAAAGACATCCAAAACCACGTTTTTATTTTGAATATCCTAACACTACTAAAAAAATGCAATAAATAGTTGCATCCTTTATCAATGAAAGGTAAAAGTGCAGTGAAATAGTGGTATTTATTAGCATTTAAAAAAAGCACTCATAAATACCACCGTTGATCAATGATTTTATTTGACACTAATAAATGTAATCCTTTTTCACTTCTTTTATTTAGAGATGATAAATAAAAATGACTCTATCTTGATTCTAAAAAATGATTTCACTTGGGGAAATGAATATCATGACGAGGAAGATGATTCATTAGGAATAGATGATTAGGATGAAACTTGGCAAGACCATGAGTAGTCGAAGAGAGGAGGACACCCGAAAGGTTAGGGTGGTTCTCAAGAAAGGGGTGAAAGACAAAAAAGGTGATGATTTTTGAATGACCTTTTTGTTTTTTGGGGCGTTGTTTGTGCCATTTTTTTACACTTTTCACACCATCTCATTTTCATGTGTACTTTCATTTTTCATAATAATTTTTTGGGACCATGAGTTTTAATCCATGCTTTGCGTCGTTTCTAGTATAATTATATTGATAAAAATATAACATTTTTTATTAAATATAATTTATATATGTCTAAATATAAATTTTCACTTGATATATATGATATCTAGTTAAAAATGTCATATAAAATAATATATATGTATATATATAATTTTCTTAAATATTATTTATATAATATGAAATATGTATTATAAATCATATAAATTTATATGTCATATATTTAGTAAAAAATGATTTATTAATTTAATTAAAATTATTTAATATTAATTAAAAAATATTTACTAATTGAGACATTTTCTTATATCAATTTCAATTGTTTCTTTATTTTGACATATATATCAAATATCTAATATTTAATTATTAATTTAAAAAATTGACTAAATATGTCACACAAAATATGTCATACAATATCTTCATAGTTTTAATTTACATAATTAATATATATTCATTTTAATTTAAACATATATTCATATTTATTTTTAAAAAATTTATATAAATAATCACTTATTCATTTTTTTAATATTACTTCAATCTAATCATATTTTAATTAAATTTGACTCATTTTTAACATGCATTCATTTAATATTATTTATTCATTAATAATATTGAGTGTTTTTTTTGGTTTTTTTATAATTTATAGATTTTAAATATTTATTATTCTAATATTTTTTTAATTTATTCATTTTAATGTATTTATACATAATTATTCATTAATATATATAATATCTTTAATATATATATAAATCAATATATATAATATTTTTTTAAATATGATTTATGTAAAAAATTTATATATATATTTACATTAAATAATTCATATATTTAGTGAAAATGGTTTATAATTAAAAATTAATATTAATTAATAATTTTGACTAATTGTGTCACGTAATGGATGTTTAATTAAATGTCATCTGTTTTTTAATCTAAGATATATCAAATGTGTGTTACAATAATTTTACACATACATATATGTAATTAATGCATTTTATATATAGAATGCACACACACATAATATTTCTGTAATTTATTCAATTTTTAATATTCATTTTAGAATTATATTTATTAACATGATATATTTAATATATATCATGTTTCTAATCGGTAAATTTTATTCATTTTTTATATTTTTCTTCAATATATGCTATTTATTTCTTTTTAATATATTTTTCTCAATTTATTCAGTTTTAGTATCATTTATTCTTTAATAATCATAATTTTTTTAATATTTTTTAATTTTTTAATTTTCAATTTTTTATCATTTAATATTTTGATGATTTTATCCATTTTTAATATTTATTTATACATGTTTATTCATTAACATTTAATTTTTTTAATATGATTGAAATTTATATAATTAATATGTATTCATTTTCATTTTAAAAATATATTCATTTTTACTTTTTTTAAGAATCTATATAATTAAAAATAGTTGTTTATTTTTATAATATTTTTGCAATCTACTAATTTTTTAAATATTAAATTTCACTATTTTTAACATTCATTTATTTAATATAATTTAATATTATTAATTCACTAAAAATGGTAATTATTTTTTACTTTTCTTTATAATTTATTCAGTTTTAATATTTATTCTTTTAGAATTTTTGAATTTTTTTAATATTTAATATTTAATTATAAATATTTATTAATCAACATTGATGGTTTTTAATATTTATTTAATGTACATATTTAATATGTATTCATTTCATTTTAATATATATATATATATATATATATATATATTTTAATAATTTATATAAATAATAAAATTCATTCATTTTTGAAATATTTATGATGTCTATTCATTTCTAGTTAGCAAATTTCACTCATTTATAACATTAATTCGTTTAATATTATCTATTCACTAATAATGTTAATTAATTTATACTGTTTTTTTATTTATTCATTTTTAATATATATTCATTTAATTTTTTTTAATTTTTTTATATTGTTTTTATCAGCGCTTTCCAAATAGTGTTAATGAATATAGGTTTTTTCAGTGTTAAAATAGAAAGTGCTAACAAAACCTATCGTTATCAACGATTTCTATGTTTGCACTGATAAATATGGGTCTTTATCAACACTTTTTAAAAAGCACTGATAAAACTAGCAAAATCTTTTAAATATAACCCTAACAGAGGATCCCATCGCTCGTGTTGTTCAAGCACTCATGGAACTAAAACTTCACCACCACTCTCCCTCGAACTCCTTGGAAAATAAGCACTTTAAAACCCACTATAACTTCCCGGACCCGGATTCCACTGAACGGTGCTCTGAGTCTGGTTGGCCACATGGTCTCAAACACATCTCCCTAAATGCCAGAGGCTACTGACTATCAACAAAGGCCTAGGGTGTGTATGTGGGGAGAATATGTCTTCTTATCAAAGTGAAACAAAGCAGTAGAAGTCATACATATCAAATATAGGATTCAGTATAACAGTAATACAATAGATAAACAATAGGAATAGATAGTAATTTCAAAAGGAATCTCATATGCAATGATGATCATACCACGTGTCTACAAAGCAGCCAAAACGTGTATATGTGCAATGGTAAAATACATTTAACAAAATACAAAAAAGGCCAAAACTCACTATCTTCAGTTATCATCATGAGCCTCATCTCGATCCCATTTTTCCTTACTCTTAACCATCACACAAAGTCAAGCTTCCACGATCCCTACCTTCTTCCAAATAGTTTTCCGTGTACCCGACGATGGCTCAAATAGGTTGTGAGATACAATATCAGCAGGTAACCACCCAGTGTCTATAAGAAATCATGGTTGTGAAATATAATCTAAAGTAGAGTGTAATATATATATTATAGGTAATAAGTAATATAAAAGAAAGTTCCCATGGAATGTATACTACAAAACATTTGATATTGTATAGCCAAACAAGGATCCCTACAAAACAAGTGTCAATATCCTATCACAAGGCAACAATAAAGGAAACAAAATAAGTTACCACCATGACCATGCCATATACTCAATATCTCATATAATCTATGACCTTTTCGTATAACCTGAAATACCATATCAACCATGTTCGATCCGTATAATCATAAATTTCACATCAACAACAACTGAGCCGTATAATTAAGCAAGTCACATTTATCATGGTTGAGTTGTATAATCAAAATGTCAGACCTTGGAAGGATGGAACCAAGTTATAGTGGACCAATGACTCCCCATAAATTCCCAAGAGAATCTTTATGGAAACTCAGTTAGGCTTGAATTGGGGTCCAAGGAGAATGTCTACTGACAATGTCCATTGTGAGCCCAACCAAACCAAATCCAGGGGTAGCAAGGCCCAAGACATCCAACAGAATCAATATCCAAGGAGCATTAGGTCCAAGGCATTCTATACCACTATCATGACCCATGGTTTATCACACTCATGGTTTCCTATGAAATCATTCAACATTGAAATAATTTATCATTTCAACAATCCACATTCAATGAGTTTACCAACTCATATCACAATGCACATTAAATTTTTCCAGTGAGTCTACCCACTCATATAACAATTCTATATAAACCAATTGATGAAAATCATGAACATGAAAAGGAGGAAATATTCATCTCCTAATAATAAATGCAGTTGAACTAATTTATTAATAGGCTTCCTCTAACTAAGAAAGCATTAACTCACCCCATGAGTCGTTTGGCAAAGTCATGGGCATAGGCAATTCACATGGAACGCCCCATGAGTGTCCTTGGTTGGGGAAACAACCACCAACACATCTTAAAGGAACTAATGAGAATCCCTAACATGTTCCATTACATTTTATTAAATTATTCAATTAATTTTTGGGGTTCCACCGAAAATTATAGTAGGAGGAAAAATGAAAACTATCTCTATAAAGCACAAAACCACTCGGGAAAAGTATCAACCACCCTAATAGGTCTACATCCCACCCCCAAGTCTCATTCTATAAATGGTCATGTTGTCATAGCACCCATACTAGAGGAACTCATCAGCATCATAGAACCTTTGTTCTCATATTAATGATATGAATAAGATTCTCCTCAAAGGATACATATTCCATAACTCAAACTCCTTGTGATGAAAAGCATGAGATAGGTCCAAATTATAATATATCATATGAGATACATGGAAGACGTCATGCATGGATCAGTACCTCTGAGGTAACTGCATCTGATAGGGTACTTCCTTGACTCTCTCCAGAATCTAGAATGACCCAACATATCACGTTGAAAGCTTACCATGTCTCATGATCTGTATATGTACCATCCTCGGTGATATATGTAAAGAGACCAGATCCTTGACCTTAAACTCTAGAGGTTGTCTGTGGTGATTGGAGTAATATTTCTATCAAGACTGTGCTGTAGCCATACGATTCCAGATCAAATAGACTTACTCAGAAGTCTCCTACATGAGACATAGTCCCATTAAGGATTCCTCAGATTTAGATCATGATGTGTAAATATGTACTTGAGGATTTTTCATTCTATGTACACCACAAAATGATCTCCCAATAGGTAATGACTCCAAAAATGCAAAGCATGAACAACTATAGCTAACCCAAGAGTTTGTGTAGGGTAATTATTCTTGTGTGGCCTCAACTACTGAGACCCATATGCTACAACTTTATCTCCTTGCATCAAAACTTCTCCAAGACCAATACCTGATGTGTCACAATACACAGTGTAGATTCTTCCCTACTCTAGTAGAATCAGGACTGACACTGAAGTCAATATCTCTTTTATATTTTGAAAGTTTTTCTCATAGGTATCTATACATACAAACTTCACACCATTCTTAGTAAAGCCTATGAGAAGTGCTACTAAGCGTGATAAGTGATGTATAAAACTTCTATAATATCCAGCTAGCCCCAAGAAACACTGTATGTCCAAGTTTTTATTAGGATTATCCCAAGAAACTACAACTCTCACCTTCTCTAAGTCAACTGATACTCCTTTCTCTAAGATAATATGACGGATAAAGTGAATCTTATCCATTCAGAACTGGCACTTTGTGAGCTTAGCATAACTCATTCTATCTCAGTGTATCTAAACTGATATCAAGATGTTTGGAATGATGGTGTCAATTGTGATAATACACCAAGGTATCTTCCATGAAAACCACTACAAAATAATCTATATTTGGATGGAAAACTCAGTTCATTAGTGCCATGAGAACTATTGGTACGTTCATGAGACCAAACAACATAATGAGATACTCTGATAGACCAGACCTACTATGAAAAGTTGTACAAGGTATATATGATGGTCAAAAATGCACCTGATGATATCCAGATTTCAAATAAATTTTTCCAAACACTCGATCTATTCAAAGATCATAAAAAATATCATCTATCTCGGTCAAGGGATACCAATTCTTAACCATCAACTAGTTTAATTTTTGGTAATCCATGTATAGCCTAAGGGTACCATCATCCTTTTTCACAAAAAGGACCAGTGAACCCCATGTAGAAGTACTGGGTCAAATAATACCCTTTTCCTATAAATACTCTAGTTTACTCTTGATCTCTTGCAATTTTGTCTTAGCCATCCTATAAGGAGGAATGTATACTGGTTCAACTCCTGGGACTAGCTCAATAGAGAACTCCACCTCTCTATCAGTAGGTAAAGCAAAAAAGTTGTACTAGAAGACTTCCCTAAAAGGATCAACCAATGGGAGAAATTTCTCCTAATGAGCTCCCTAATCATGCTGATACAAATTAGAAATCTGGGATGTCATTCCTCCCAGCCAAAAATGTTTTGTTTCATCCTGGCACGCTTGGACATTCCATTCACCCTTGTGAGTATAAATTGCACTATCTGGTGATGTGAAAGTCACCATTCGGAAATGACAATTAAATAATTTGTAATAATCCACTAGCCAATCCATCCCAAGTATGACATGAACCCGGTTATCTCAAGGAAAAAAATTCCATACGAAGTGACACCCACCAACCTCATGGGGGAACTCCAATCACTAATGTACTTCCTCCATTTTGATCCCCAATGGAGTGTCTAACATCATAACTCTCTCATAAAACTGAATCATGAGCACAAGGATCTACACAATAGGTGTAACTCCCCGATAATTTGTTTCATAATTTTATAGAAATTAAAATTAATTGTTTTAATTAATATTAATACTTATAAATAATTATAATTTATAGCTTTCAAATTAATTAGTTTTCTTAAAAAAATACTATTTTACGGTATTATTTTTTTGTAAAAGAATATTCTAATATAAATATATATGTTTGATTATTTTTAAAAAATTCATTTTTATCTATATAATATTTAATTAAATATAATATATTGACTAATATAATTATTTTGAAAAATAAAAAATTATTTTATAACAATATTTATTATTAATATGAAACCCAAAGATTTATGGTATATTTCTTCATAAATAATTTAAATTCATTAGATAGCTTATATGCACACAATACTCAGTCTCTGTGAAATAACACATTTTTATATTTACAACCCATCCATGGAAGATAATTTTGAGACTTCTATGATTTTAATTTCAAAAAACAGACATACACTGTTGCAATTAGTAAGTTTTTTAGAGTCTAAAAGGATCAACTTAATTTTTTGGTGAATAATAACTTAACCCTAATGAAAAGTAATGTACCCTTATGAATAGTAATGTTACCCTTAGAAATGTTAACTTGACCTTTTTGAATAATAACCACACCCATGAATGTATAAATAAAATTTAGGAGCCATATAAATGAGAGTGAATGTTTTAAAAATAAATAATTAAATGTTGGTATTTTTGTAAGCAATAAATATTTATTTACAATTTTAAATTAATAAATTTATTTAAATAAATATTTATTTTCATAAAATATATTCCCAATAAAGAATTTTATTCTTTTTATTTTAGGATAATTTTATGATACCTCAGTTAATTTTTGAAAGTATTATAAAATATGTATTAAATTTATAATATATATTTTTTCAAATAAATAATTATTTTATTTAAAAATTAAATTTAAAATATTTAGAAAATTATTTTATTAAAATTGATTCCATTTTTTAATTATACACATCGAAAAATTGTTATGGTGAATTTTTGTGATTTTTCTGAAATACTTGATTATTTGGTTAGTAGTGAAATTTGATAATTTACAAAATATGTTAAATAAATGAATTTCTACATCATTCTTGAGTGATGAATGATGTAAATGACCATTTATTAAAACTCACATGAAATTAATACTATTTTTAGTTTGGATAATCAATACTATTCATAGTTATGAGCCATAATAATAAAATAATGATTAAAATAATGGAAAAACCCTCCTCTCCTCCACTATAAAAACCACCCCTCACTCCCTCTTCTCTTCAATCCTCTAAGACTTGAAGATCCTAAAAGTTCTAACAAAATAGTATTCCCTAGTCCCTCCCCATATCTATGAGCCCTTGGTCTTTCCAGAAGACCAAAACCCATTCTCTTAAAGAGGTTTTCAAGGAGGATATTTCAAGAGGTAAACCCTCTCATTTTTTCTTTTAATTTAATTTTTAATTTGTTTTATATTCTTATCTTCTTCTAACCTCCTATATAAAAATGATCACGATAAATCCAGTATCATATATATACTATAATTATATCTTGTTAATTTAAGATACATCATCAATATTCTTACTCTTTCTCTTTTATTTTAAAAACAAAATCATTGTCCAGGAGGTGCCAATTTACAACCTTCGTGGACGACAAACCTTTGTTCTTCATTTTCTCCTTCAATTATGGTCATGAAACCATTTTTATTGTTGAAAAATATTAAAAATTATGCATTATACCTTATTTAATGATTTTTTAACCATAATTTTTACATGATACTAAATAATATAACAAAACTAGTTCATTGTGATTGAAAAAAAAACGTCGTAAAAATCTAAATGATTATCATTAAAAGACATCTCTAATGATTCATCCTCATTCAATGTAACAAAATTATATATATAAAAATTTACACTTATTTATGTTAATTAATAATATATAAATTTGATTTTGGATAATTATATCTATTCCACATGAACTCCCATACTTATAATCAAGAAAACCAATCATGAATATCAAGAAACGAACACTCAGGAACGACAGAATTCAATCTTATAACTTTTCAAAAATCCATAAATGAACTTAATAAAATTATAATAAATTATATAAATTTATAATAGGTTCTGAATTAAATTATTAATGGGTCTAATTTCATATTCTGTGACCTTAAGTTCAAGTATAGAACACATTCAAACATAAGGTAAGAGGTTTGTAATCTCACTTCCATTTTTGTGAGACATTCCTTATTCACCACTATTTCTTGAGTATGGTGTATGCATAATTACCATTGATGTATCATATCATTAATATATTTATTTTTATGGTATTAAATGTAAAACTTGATGATTACTAATTTTGGGGCATATTATTCAATTTATTACAAAGTGGTAAGAGATTCTACACAAACCCCCATTTTTCCTTCAGGTTACTCTTTATCTGAATTTACTCAAATGTAATGTTTCTTTATTTTTTTTATATTTATTATAAATTATGTTTTTATGCTAAAAAATCATATATATATATATATATATCAAATCATAATTATTTTATAGGGTTATACATGTTTTAAAATGGTTCTGTTCTCAATTATTCTTGATAAACAAGCCTCATTGAAGGGAACTTTTCAAATTATTACCCATTTTCAAGTGAACTATATAATCTATTTTAGTCCATAATTATATTTGTAAAATCAAAAATTTTATCATGAAAACTATAGTTTTTCATTTATAGTTTTATGAAAACAAATACACCCTTACTCTTTAAAATCTATTTAATATTTTCCTTAAACTGCACTAAAATGTTTTATTTCTAAAGCTTCTTCAAAAACTATGTTACATGATTTCACTTTAGTGGGAAAAAATTTATGTATCAAATATAATTTCAATTTATTTACCTATTTTTTGGATAAAAATGTTTACAATATTATTTTATGGTAGATAAAAATGGTTTTCCAAAAGAACTCTTTTTTTCAAAATAAAAGGGTTTTTCTTGTCTCACTTTTAATTATATGAGATTTATGACTTATTAACCACTTATTACTTGCATGTGGTATTTTTAATTCCCTTTTATATATCAAATCATGATTCTTATTATTCTTATGATATTATATATAATTAAGAATTAAATTTTTCAAAGTGGTAATAGACACTTTATAATGTTTAATGATCATTTTTTTTCAAGAGTTTATGAATGATTTAAATTGAGTATTTTCATCTTTATGATTAAAATATTTCATAGTGGTATTGGAAAATTTGATCTAATGATATATTTTATTATACATATGAAGAATTTATTAGAATTAGAAAGTGATGTGTGGGGCCCACTATAGCCCCTCGATGCATCGAAAGGTATCATGAGACAAAATAGTATTGGGTTTTGGTCGAGGCCTTACCCTAGTATTTTCAGAAGTCTTGGATGAGGCCTCGACAACAAGTTTATAATGTCTAGGATATGAATTTTCTCATTATGATATTATTAATAAATAAATCATTTGATTATTCTACTAGTAGAATATCCATGGTAAAGTTTCATGTGATTAATTATATGGAATTATTCATTCAGTTTTTATTCATTACATATTATTCTCAAGATTATGTTTTAGTGGCATGAGTTGTTCAATTTTCCTTATTTTTTATGAAATACTATACTATATCACTTACCCTTACTGAGCATCTGAGCTCATAACTTTATTATGTTTCCTTTCCCTAGGTTATGAAGAAGAAAACTTTTAATAAACATTCAAGGATGTAGTTTATTTAATATTGTATCATATTTTATTTTATTTTTTCAATGTATTAGGGGTATCATGAATGTAATCTAGTATTCCAAGACTACTAAAATTATTTGTCCTTCAGGATATGATTCATTATAATCATTCCAATTTATTAAAATAATGCACCGGCTCTGGGCTTCTAGGGTCGGGGCGTTACAGTTGGTATTAGAGGAAGTTTAGAAGCAACCTTGGTAACTAGATTTAGAAAAAATGGGTTAGGGAATAGAACCCTAATATAGACTTTGAGGATAATAATTGAATAACATCCTATAATTTTGGCAAGGTATAGATTATGTAGATGTTTCTAGAAAATACATCCATGTCTATATACTACAAGTGGATGTGGTTCTGTAATAGATGAACCTAGGGGTAACAACTCGGAAAAGGTGTTCCAAGCTTGACTCAGGGTAACCTGGAACATGACAATGTGCCTTACTGTGCACTCGGTTTGACACTACCGGGGGATATTCTTAGGATATTTCACATTTTTCTTACATACCATTATGAAGGATGTATTCTTCCAAAGTAACTTAAGTATATGGTTCTAGGATTCACGATGCATAAATTTAAGTTATATGATTAGAGTTATAGAAAGTTCATAATTTCATGAGCTAATATAGTATATGACATTGTTTAGAAATTTCACCTAGCAGAAGGAATGAGAAATCCACCAATGCATGTGATGAAAAGTGTAAGAAGGATCATAACTTTCATGGTTTAAAGACAAAATTTCGAAGGGAAATAGTCTCTAAGGTATCCTCATCATATGAGTAAATAATATAATGAATTAAAAATATAATTAAAGAATTATATGAGTCCTATGGATTTTAAGGGAAGCAAGAGAAGAAAAGGATGTAAGAGGAAAAGATGGATAAAGGGAAGAAGGAAATGAAGGGTTTTCCCACATTTGATTACTACGAAAAGAATCACCCTGGAAAATGCTTGAAGGGAATGGTAGTTTGTTATATGTGTAGAGAAAAATTACACCATGTTCATGATTTCAAGGGTAAGAAAAAGGTTTCCAATGTATAATACTTCAACTGTGATGAGATGGGACACTATGAGAATCAATGTTCCAAGCATCAGAGAAATATACCCAAAATGATGCTATTGGATAATGGTCAAATTATTATACAGCCACAGATAAAGAGTAATAATTAATATGTAGATTCAATAGTTATGTCATTTGAATATTTTATCATAAATGAACTAGTTATAAGAATTATGGAATATATTAGGATTGCACTAAAATACTTTTTCATTAGGGATTTGAGACCATATGTTGAATGGTACCAAGAAAATATATTTTGTAGAAAGTTAAACTTTTTGGAAAACACATGATTGAGGGAAATAATAACCTTAATATATTTTTGAAGTTGAGACAGTGATGAATAAATGATTTATTTTGATAAGTACTAACTATCTGGTAACTGATTATTGACTTGTCGACAAGTGGTATATTCTATCATCGATGGAGTTTATGACACTTTTGGATTTAAGGAATATATCCAATAACATGTATCTTAGTTAAGGAATATAGAAGAATTCATGTTTCAAATAAGGGTTTTTTTGGTAATTCTAGTTATTACCATATTTTAAGAGTATACATTATGAATTTATTCACATGTTTGGAATGTGAAAATTTAGATCCGTTTCATGGTTAAGTTCATCGTGGAAATTGAGTGACCTTATTTCTAAAGTGTTGAATCTTTATATTTTGGAAAGTTTAACCATTTATGAATGGTTTATGTTGATCATTGTATGTGTTTTTAGAGTTTAATGTATTACTTCACCACATGACACAACCTATTCTAAGATATTATGTATAGATGGTTCAAGGGTCCATAAAAGGATACGATTGTGTTTATGAAATAGAAACATATATTTATACTCTTATATACAGGAATAATTCCTCAACTCAAGGAAAATAGTCTTAAATAAAATGTTGTCCAATAATCATAATCTTTGATAATATGAATTATTTTTTTACAGTAGTTTATTGTTTTATAGTAATCTACTTTCATCTAAACATGTTCTCTATCACTTACAATCATAACTTCAAAGTTTGGTTTTTCTTCTATGTCTAGGTTTTTACATCTAACTAATGTCACCCCATTTGAAAGCATAATTTTTTGTGGTGACCACCTCATTTCCCTTATATGGGTTTACCATAAAGGAATTTTCGAGCACCAACCTTTAACTTTCAAAGTGATGTTTCGAATTGTGAGGGTGCAATTTTGTTGAGGAGGTAATAATGTAACACCCAAGTAATTTTTTTAATAATTTTTAATAATTTAAAATTATGTTTTTTAATTAATAATAATACATATAAATAATTATAATTTATATCATTCAAATTATTTAATGCTCTAAACAAACAAATACTATTTTACAGTATTATTTTGGTGTAAAAAAATATTTTAATATGAATATATATTTGATTATTTTTTAAAAATTCATTTTTATCAATATATTATTTAATTAAATATAATATATTGACTATTATAATTATTTTTCTAAATACGAAATTATGTTACATATGTATTCACTGTTAATATAACACCCTAAGATTTTATGGTATATTTCTTCATAAATAATTTAAATTCATTAGATAGCTTATATGCACACAACACTCAGTCTCTGAAAAAAACACTTTCTTATAGTTATAACCTAGCCATGAAACATAATTTTTCCACTTCTGTGATTTGGATTTCAAAAAGCATACATACACCATTATGATCAGTATGTTTTTTAGATATAATAGGATCAACTTAATTTTTTGGTGAATAGTAACTTGACCCTTATGAATAGTAATGTATCCTTAGGAATAGTAATTTTATCCTTATGAATAGTAAATTTACCCTTATGAATATTAATGTCACCCATAAAAGTATAAATAAAATTTAGGCACCTTATAAATGAGAGTGAATGTTTTAAAAATAAATAATTAAGTGTTGGTATTTTTGTGAGTAATAAATATTTATTTATAATTTTAAATTAATAAAAATATTGAAAATAAATTTTATTTTCATAAAATTCATTCCTAAATAAATATTTTTTTGTCCTAAGATTTTAGGATAATTTTATGAGACCTCAGTTAATTTTGAAAGTATTATAAAATCAGTTTTAAAGTTAAAATCTGTATTTTTTAAGTAAATAATGATTTTATTTTAAAATTAAATTTCAAATATATAAAAAAATATATTTTTAAAATGAAGTCCATTTTTAAATTCTACATGTTGAAAAATGGTTCGAGTGATTTTTTGGGATTTTTCTGAAATACTTGAATTTTTGGTGAATAGTGAAATTTAATAATTTACAAAATATGCTAAATAAATGAATTTCTACATCATGGTTGAGTCAAGGATGATGTAAATGGACATTTTTTTGAACTAAAATTCACTTATTGATATTTTTAGTCACAATAATCAAGAATATTCATAGTATTGGGCCAAAATAATAAGATAATGGAAAAACTCTCCTCTCCTCCACTATAAAAACCACCCATCACTCCCTCTTCTCTTCACTCCTCTAAACCTTGAACCTTATCAAATTTCTATCCAAATACACTTCCCTAGTCCATTACCATCTCCAAGAGCCCTTGGTCTTTCCAAAAGACCAAAACCTCTTCTCTTAAGGAGGTTCTCAAGGAGGATATTTCAAGAGGTAAACCCTCTCCCTTTTTCTTTTAATTTAATTTTCAATTTGTTTTATATTCTTATCTTATAATCACCTCCTCTATCAAAATTATAATGATAAATCTAGTATCATATATATACTATAATTATATAATTTAAATTTAAGATACATCAATAATCTACTTACTCTCTCTCTATCTTTTATTTTAAAAATGAAATCATCATCATGGAGGTGCCAATTTACAACCTTCGTGGACAACGACCCTTCATTATTCATTTTATCCTTCAGGTATGGTCATTAAAACATTTTTATGGCTGAAAAGGATTATAAAATATGTATTATGTATTATTTAATGATTATTTAACCATCATTGTTAGATTATACGAAATAATATAATGAAACTAGTTCATTGTGATCGAAAAAACCGCCGTAAAAATCTAAAAGAGTATCACTAAAAGACTTATCTAATGATTCATCCTCATAGAATGTAACTAAATGATATATAAAAAAATTTAAACTTATATATGTTCAATAATAATATATAAATTCAATATTGTATAATTATTTCTATTCCATGTGAAGTTCCATACTTATAATAAAGCGAACCGATCATGAATATCAAGAAACAAACACTCTGAAATGACGGAATTCAATCTTATAACATAACAATAGGCTATAAAAGAACTTAATAAAAATTTTAATAAGTTATATACATGTATAATAGGTTATTAATTAAATTATTAATGTGTCTAATTTTATATTCCAGGACCTTAAGGTCAAGTGCAGAACACATTCAGACATAAGGTAAGAGTATTCTTATCTGGCTTCCATTTTTTGTGAGACATTCCTTATTCACCACTATTTATTGTGTATGGTGAATGAATAATGACCATTGATTTATCATATCATTAATATATTTATTTTCATGGTATTAAATTTATCACTTGATGATTATTAATTTTGGACCATATGATTCAATTGATTACAAAGTGGTTAGGGTTTCTACCCGAACCCTCGTTTTTCCTTCAGGTTACTCTTTATCTACGTTTATTCAAATGTAATGTTTCTTTATTTTTTTATATTTATTCTAAATTATGTGTGTATGTTAAAAACTCATATATATATATATATATTATCATTATTCTTTTATGGGGTTATACATGTTTTAAAATGGTTCTGTACTTAATTATTCCTGATAAACAGACTCGATTCAGGGGAACTTCTTGAATTCTTACCCATTTTAAAGTGAACAATATAATATATTTTAATCCATAATTATTTTTGTAAAATCAAAAAATTTGTCGTGAAATAATATCTTGGTTCATTTATAGTTTTATGAAATCAAACATTCCCTTCTGTTTTAAAATCTCTTTAATATTTTCCTTAAACCTCCATAAAATGTTTTATTTCTAAAGCTTATTTAAAAAATATTTTACATGATTTAACTTCAGTGGGAAGATAGTTATGTCTCAAATACAATTTAAATTTATTTCCCTTTTATATTCTGGTATAAACATGTCTACAATCTTATTTTATGACAAATAAAAATGGTTATCCAAAATAACTCTTCTTTCCAAAATAAAAGGGTTTTTTCTCATCTCACTTTTAATTATATGAGATTTACGACTTGTTAACCACTTATTACTTTAATGTGGTGCATGTAATGTCCTTTTATATATCAAATCACGAGTCTTATTGTTTTTATTATATTATATGTAATTAATAATTAAATGTTTCAAAGTGGTATGGGACACTTTGGAATGTTTAATGATCATTTTCCAAAAGAGTTTATCAATGATTTAATTAGAGTATTTTCATATATGATTATGATTCAAATACTTAAAAGTGGTATGGGAAAATTTGATCTAAATATATATTTTATTAGACATATGAGGAATTCATTGGACTTAAAAAGTGATGTGTGGGCTCCACTATAACCCCTCGATGCATCGGTAGGTCTCATGAGACAAAACAGAATTGGGTTTTGGCTGAGGACTTACCCTAGTATTTTAAGAAGTCTTCACCTAGGCTTTGACTGTAGGTTTATAATCTGTGGAATATTAATTCCCTCATTATGATATTATTAATAGATAAATCATTTGATTATTCTACTAGTAGAATATCCATGGTGAAGTTTCATGTGATTATTTATATGGAATTATTAATTCAGTTTTTATTCCATACATATTATGCTCATGATTATGTTATAGTGTCTTGAGTTGGTCACTTTTCCTTATTTTTGTGATGTCTTTTTTTGTATCACTTACCCTTACTAAGCATCTGAGGTCATTCCTTTCTTATGTTTACTTTCCCCAGGTTATGAAGAATAAAACTTTGAATAAGATTTCAAGGATGCAGTTTATTTCATATTGTATCATGTTTTATTTTCTTTTTCCAATATATTATGGGTATCATGACTGTAATATGGCATTTTAAGACTACTAAACTGATCATTCCTTCAATATTTTATTCCTTGTAATCATGATAATGTATTAAAATAATGCACCAGCTTCAGGCTTCTGGTGTCGGGGAGTCACAATAGGTATAGATATGAAATTATATGATGTAGCTATGTCAAAAAGAGCAGATATAAGAGTTGAGGAAACTAATATCTTACCTCTCAACATAGATATTCTAGATCCCTACTCCTCGGGGGTTGGTTTTAAATAATATATCTATCATGGAAAAATGACATAACTTCTCAACTTGGAGTAGTCACACTCCTCTCTCTCTGTACAATTGGTGTTTTACTACCTCAGCCACGAACAAAAACACCTCAGCCAGAATGACCAGTGCTACTCCAGCACCCTACCTGACACGAATCCATGAAACCCAATCATGAACCTGGTGTTAGAGCTAACCCCCACCACTTGCTTCTAGAGTGAAGGCATTATAGAAACATTGCATTTGTCCCATCCTGCAATAATTTTGGCACTCGACTTGGTCACAATCACATTAATTTCTAAAGTGTCCTCATCTTCCAAAGTGATGACAAAAAACTGAGATACCATGTAGAGTCCTAGTTTTTGTCTTATAAGACTTTGAAATATTTGTGTAAGGCCCTAGGTCCACATGAATTGACCCTTTGTGTGTTTTTTAAGACCAAGGTGCTCGGAGGAGGCTTGAAGAAAGTCATGAGGAGATGTCTACGAATTGCTGGAAATAGGAAGAATTACACATCATGTAATAATTACATGTCATTTAATAATTACACATCGTGTAAGTTAGGTTAATGACATGTAAGTATTTGGGTCAAATTAATTAAATGGTGACGTGTTTTTTTTGGCATAACCAAACCCTGAGGATTGCATGATGGGAAAGTGGACTACACATCATGTAATTATCTATTACAGTTCTGTTTTAATAATTTTTAGATGCTTAGGTTATTCACAACCCTACGACCACAACATCTCTCCCTCTCATTCTAGGCGACACAACAGCCCCCTCTTTGGTATTTTGGAGGTCCCTTAGATGCGAATCGTTCATCAGGCTTCCATATTTGATCCATGGTGACCTGGGTTGATCTAAGGTGTGCTCCCTTCATTTTCTAGATATTTCTTCTGGTTTGATCTCTTTTCCTCCCGTTCTTCTTTCCATGTGATGGCAGATGATCTCCCATGTTTCTTATGTGGTTTCTCCTCATTGTTTTTTGTGTGGTTGTGCCGTGAAATCCTCATATGCATGCAGTTCTTGTGCGAGGGGTGATCAAAGATCTCTTTTGTGGTTTGTTTTATATGCGAATAATGTTGACACGCTTTTGAGGTAGGATATTTGTTGCTTCTCTATTTATTTACATGAAATCATAGAGCTATCCTGATTTAGCCTTTGGATCACAATGAAATTAACCTAATAATTACTTGAACTAGATTAAAGAATTAGTATCAATCGCATGGAACTACTACTACTTCATACCATGATAACAGTTTGGATCTTGATTTTCTATATAGTGTGATATTTATGCATTTCTTGGTTTATCATGTGGTTGTTGATGGAAATTGGTAAAGAACTTAAAGCCAAAATTAATTGAAAATTAAATTTATAAAATAATTAGAGAGGTATATTTAATGAATCTAGTTGTTGTTGTTATAATTTTAGGATAATAAAATTGATGCAAGTATGCATGTTTAATTGAATTGGTAAAGGAACATAAAATATGTTGATGCTTATTGATAAAGGAATTAAAGGCATGTTAAATTAATTTTTATTTAATTTTTGATAGCGTGTTTCTAAGGTTTTCTGTATTTGGAACTTGTGAATAATGAATTAGTTAATTCAATATGAAATATGAATTGGTTATATGATAAAATACAATTCCTTATAGGGCCCGAGTTTCCCTCTTTTTTGTAAGGGACAAGTGCCTTTTTCTTTGGATTTGTGAGAGATCATTGCGTGTGAAGGCTGGATTCCTTGTTTAGGTCCAAAAGACTAATTTATATGTTTTTTTCTACTACTAGTGATGTGATGTGATCCTGGAGGGATATTGAGGTATATGGGGTGGGGACGCTCAGTTGTGATGAGAGCTTGGGATGGCTGAGCCTAGAGGGCTGTTATGGTATGAGGGGAGGTGAGACCTGGTTGTTATGGTAGTATTTGGCACCTAGAGTTTTGATATACATCAAGATATTCCTGTGGGTATTGGGGAATACATTAGGGATGAATGAATGTGTCAAATATGGACTTACCCATTTATATGAATGTTGGATGTTTGTTTGAATCTATTGTTTAGCTGACAGCCAAGTGGTTTGTTTATCTTCTTTCCTTTATCCACTTCTTAAGGCAGATGGATCTGCTTGGTGGCATACCTTGTTTGGTAGCTTAGGATGTTTTCCTAGAGTACCAGGTAATATGGAAAGTAATTTTATTAATAAATGAATAAATTTTTAACCCATGAGGTTTGATCTTGATGGGCTGAAATAATGAGGTTGTAATTATAAGAAGCTCTAGACTTGGTTTACTTTTTCCTAGAGAGGATGTATCTTTTTTGTGATACTGATAAACTGTAATGTGGAAAATGTTAATGGTTAAATAATGTTTAAATAATTAATTTTTATAAATTATAACTAATGAAATGTAATAGAGTAATTTACTATAGATCTTTAAATGGTTGTGTGATTTTAAGATATCTAATCTTAGAAGTGGCAGTCGAGAGTCCAATAGACGTTACCAATAATTGAGTATAAGACTAGGTTATTCT
The DNA here is from genome assembly GCA_963277665.1 of Viscum album. Taxonomy (NCBI): domain Eukaryota; kingdom Viridiplantae; phylum Streptophyta; class Magnoliopsida; order Santalales; family Viscaceae; genus Viscum; species Viscum album. Next base: position 1,104,445,278 of record OY728157.1, read on the forward strand.
CATAGTGTGGTTATGAGATATATTATATCATGTAATTTTTGTGTTTATATACGCTAATCCACCCTATCAGTTAGGGAAACTGACACCCTGGGGATTTTGAGCCCTGGGGTGTTTTTTCCAATATCTTGATGAGAGGATGGATATATGACTACCCCATTTGGCATTGCTCTCTTCTATTATTAGTTACTTTTTCTAGTATTCATAGTGGTTAGTTTTTTCCATATATGTGTGTAGAGGGCTATAATGGATTGTGGTTATTTTTCACACATGTATTATAGGTATAGTTTCATAAGGACTACTATAGGTATAACATGTATAGGCTGTTATGGATTGAGGATCCTTACTCGATGTATGGGATGTGATGGCTTGAGGTATAATTCCTGATGTGTGCTACACATTATATGTGCTATGGTGGATCCCATAAACTACATATTCTCTTTTTTTTATGTGGATGTGGTGGTGTGTGGCATGAGGTTCATGTTGTGGTGCTTTTCCCAGGTGCCTATAGGCTAGCCTTTTTGGAGAGAGATGCTCAGGACACGCGACATTGGGGAGAAGTAGAAAACCAGTGGGGAAATAGTAGCAGGGTACCCTTTTTATTATTTATTATATAATATTATATTGTATGTGATATTTGGTAAGAGTATCCATGGTGAGGCTCGAAACTTAGTATACCAATTTAGGTGACTAGTTAGTTTCACTTGTTGTTCACTGTGCTTAAACATTCTTTCATTACCTTTGTCACGAGAGGCTCTGGGTAGGATCCTACAGAGTATATTTTTATACTCAACCTATGTATATATAAACTATTTTTTAGGTCAGTTGAAGTAGGTTGGAGATCATGATGGTTAGTACTAGCTTGGAGTTTAAGAGGAGCTATTTGGGATTCTTGGTCACTATTGTCCTTAATTTTCTTTTGGTACTCATAGTTTTCCTTTCAGTTGTAGTATTTATTATATGTCATTACATATGTGTACTTTTTATTTTCTTTTATATTTTATTCTGAGAAAAATTTGTTTAGTTTTTGTCTTATCTCTCTTTTTCGTATGTGTTCTCTTAGAGGGTAATTCCTCCCATCTGTGTGTTTACTATACCATCTGTGCTAGTCGCCAACTAATGATCTATTGGAGGCGGGACTCGAGTGTCACTATCTATCTTCTCCCATTTCCAGACGAAGAGGGGTACACCTTTTGGGGGGGTCATGATAGAGTGGTATTGGGGATCTAGTTGAGGGATGGGATAGAGTTTGGAGTTAGGCACAGTTGGGTTTTCATGGGTTGGTAGGGAAACGATTCCAATTAAGTTTAGAAAGCACTGTAAACATGAGATACTAGCCGAGACATGGGTATTTAGGGCCGTTGTGATCTGATTCACCAACCTTTAAGCTTACAACAACTACTAAATGAGGTGGTATTGGTTGCAGGGTTGAGACCTAGGAAGGAATCATGCATCATTCTTATTTGTGATTATGTTTAAATAGGTAGAACATGGGATATGTTGACCTAAAATGAATAAAAGAAACAATTAATTAAGGTTAAGGTATTCCTTATTCTAGGTTTAGGAGGTCTAACAGTTTTTTTATTTTATATTAATTTCTTCAATCTGATTTCCTTTTCAGATTCACATAGAAGATGTTCAATAGGTTTCCTAAGCAGATTACTGAAGAGTAGAGGTTGATGATGACAACACTTTGAGGGGGACACTCTGAGGGTTTTATCACCAGAGTATGTAGATATATGAGGGATCCATTTCAGCTATATTCACAGAAGAATATTTGGAGTAGGTTGAGATAGCATTCAGTTCGATCTGTGCTTAGAAGGAGCATTGGGTATCATTGGCAGTGACGATATTGTGTGGGGTAGTGAGGTAGTGGTAGTTATTGTTCCTCCAAGATCGTGAGGAGTTGACAATCTCATTGGAGGAGTTTTGAGACAAGTTCAGAGCTAAGTTTCTTTCTTCGATCTCAAAGGAGACCCATCACCATGAGCTTCTTACCCTTCAGTAGGGGAGCTCCTGTGTGTGAGTTCAGGATCCATTTCAGGAACCTTCTATGATATTCTTTGGACCTGTTTCTAGATGAGGAGACCAGGGAGAGGAATTTCAAGGAGGCTTTTCATCCATAGTTCCTATGCTAGATCACCCCATTTGTGCTAAATAAGTATCTTGAGGTGTTGGTAAGAGTTACGGTCATCAACAGGACACTAGCTAGAATCAGATCATCATGATAAGGGAGTCTTCAAGATTCCTCGCAAAGAAGAGCTATGGTCCGGGGTTCCCAATTGTCCAGACAGAATATATTCTGATTATAAAAGGGTAGGTTTCAACCCTCACTATCTTGTTTCTCCAAGGGAAGTAGCTCTCAGGCCTATTATAAGGTATCAGACACTTTTTTTTCTTATGGTGGCTGAGGACATCAGTGTTGAGAGTGCCTGACCTGAGAAATCAGTGTGTGCCAGTTGTTTGAATTCAATCTCCTCTATTGAGGTAGTTCCAATAGAGGAAGCAGAACCAAGTTTCTCTAGTTTGGGATTATTAGAGAGAAGATGGGGTAGGAAGAGGATAGCCTTGGTATGAACCCCATACCCAGAGAGTATAGAGACACTATGTAGGTGGTCATCATCATGGTCAGAGAGGCCATGGAGTAGGTTGTGGTTAGCTTTATCTTTAGCAATTTTTAGCACCAGGTGATCCCGATGTCATTTAAGGTACCCTTTACTTGTTTTCTACTTGGGTTCAAGCCTTGTTTGATCCAGGAGAGATGCACTCCTTCATTTCACCTACCCTTGTCCATGCTTTGGGACACGAGGTAGAGATACTTCCAGTTCTCTTAGAATTGACTATGCCTATTAGAGGTTGAGATTACTTGTTTGATGTATGTAGAGACTATGATCTAGTGATAGGGAAGCACTAATATTGGGGATATTTTATATGTTTACATATACAACCATATGAAATCATCCATGGTATGGATTTGTTGTATTTGGTGTAGGCTATCATGGATATCTTCAGGAGGGAGGTTGTGTTATTCGATGCTGGTGGAGAGAAAATAGTTTTTTTTGGAAAGAGAGACCATCATATGATTAAGATTCATGTTCCATCATTATCATCCTTGATAGATGGTATGATACTGATCTCATCATAAGCTCAACCATTGGCATTTCCCTGGGTCATAGAAGAGTACCCAACTGTCTTTCCAGAGGAAGTTGTAGAATTACGCCCTTAATAAGAGATCGAGTTCGGGATCAAACTATAGCCATATGTGTCTCTTTTCTCGATGTATCCATATAGTATGGAACCTTATGAGTTGAGAGAGCTTCATATATAGATCTATAGTCTGTTGCAATGCAGTTTGTTAGCCAAGTCTGCCACCGGTTTTGGATTGGAGTCCTTAAGGCTTTCGGGCCACCCAAGACTTCGGGTCAGTAGGGCTTTCAGGCCACCTTTAAGGCCTTCAGGCTACCTCAAGGCATTTGGGCCACATGTAGTTTCCCTAGACACGCTACAAAAAAAGAGCATCCGCGGAAGAGGATTTAGAGCAGGTACACTCACCAGAGCAGAACTGAATGGATTTGTCAGAATTATAGGGTATGGTTATGCCATCGGTACCAGCCTGTGCTTGCACGGGAAGCCTATCTAGACAGCCATGCGAAGGTGGAGAGCTATTATCATGATGCAGATGTTGGGGAGGGGCAGTTCCTTGTAGATAGTCTGGTTAAATTCCCTAAGACCTTTAGTTCATGTAATCTCATAAGCCTACAGGCCATGTAATATCTTATCCTATGGGCCTTGTAAGGGTTCCCCCTCATCCCTTGAAAGGGGGGTTATAAAAAATCAATAAAAATGAAGGCCTTCGGGCCATTCGGGGTTGAACTAAGTGATAGTGAAGAACCACTATCCTCTTCCATGGATTGATGATTTATTCGATCAATGGAAGGGGGTGAGTTGGTTCTCAAATATCTATTTACTGTCAAGAAATCATCAGATGCATGTGAAGGATGAGGATATCCCAAAGACTACTTTCCATTGTCGTCATGGGAAATAAAAGTTTATTATTTTTTCATTCATTGTGAAAAATGGTGTATCTGTGTTCATGGGGCTAATGAACTTTGTGTTCTGTGAGTTCGTAGATAAGTTTATGGTGGTTTTCATCAATGAAGTCCTTGTGTACTCTGCATCTGAAGAGGAGCATGCAGAGAATATGCCAGCCGTTTTAGGAATTCTTTGTTGTGAGAAGTGATTTGGGAAGTTTATGAAGTGTGAGTTTTGGGATTGAGAAGTCTATTTCTTTTGGAATGTTGTATCCTAGCAGAGATTAGATATGGATTCATAGAAGATTGAAGTAGTTTTGTCTTCGGAAGCCCCTAAGACAGTGGTAGAGGTGTGAAGTTTCCTTGGTTTTGCAGGCTATTACAGAAGGTTCATAACCAATTTCTCTCAATTTGAGACTCCTCATACAACATTGAATAGAAAATACCATGCATTATTGAGGAATTATAAATGTTATAAGGCTTTTGAATATCTGAAGGAAGTTTTTCAATTCACCAGTTCATTGTCTTCCAATAGAAGAGTTCAGTTTGAGGTTTTATATGATGCTTTGTGTTTGGGGTTGGGTTGTGTTCTGATGCAACATATATTGGTAATTTCTTATGGGTATCAACAGTTATATCCCCATGATCATAACTATTCCTCACACGATCTCAAGTTGGAAGTGGTAGTTTTTTCTTTAGAGCTGTGGAGATATTACCTCATCGATGAGAATTTTGTGGTCTTTACTGATCATAACATCTAGAGGTATCTTTTCTCCAAATGTGACTTAAACTTGTGCTATTTTCATTGGATGGAGTTCTTACAGGACTAAGACTTTTATATTTATTATACACCTATAAATGGGAATTTTTTGTTTGATGTGTTAAGTAGGAAGTCGTGTGGTGATGCAGAGCATGAATCCGGTGATTCTTGGAGAGTGATGGAAGAACTTTCAATGTTGCATCTATATATGGGAGAATATGGGGGAAGATGTTGTCTTTTTCATATGGCAATGCAGTAATATCTGGTGTAGTAGGTGGATAATTCCCTATTTTAGGAAATTGAGGTAGATTTCTAGAGAGACTGAGTTATTTGTAGAGAGGCCCCTAATGGCTAGTCTAAGGATGAAAAACATCGAGTGTTATTTCAGGGAAGGATTTTTATTCCTTTGGTGATGCATGAGATGGTTTTTAGAGAGTTCCATTTTTTTGGGGGGTACATCCTGGTGTGAAAAAGATGTATCGAGCTATGAGGGGTCAGTTTTGGTGGCCTAGGTTGAAGCGTGAAGTTGCAGGGTTTCTGTCTCAATGTTTTTTCTACTAGAAGGTGAAGGCCAAGAACCATGTTTTCAGGTGGTTTTCTCTAGCCATTTTATGTTCCTAATTGTAAGTGAGGGGACATCTTGATGGATTTTGGTATTGTTTTACCTCGATATCAGTGAGGTTGTGATGCTATATGGTTGGTAGTGGATCGTTTGACAAAGTTAACCCATTTTATAATGATCAATGAGCTATTCTCAGTAGTGGTTTTTTCATGGAAGTATCAAGAATAGGTGGTGAGACTCCACGGAGTCCTGATGATGATAATTTCCGATCAAGATTCTTATTTTTCCTCTAGGTTGTGTAGAGGTCTCCAACATTCTTTTGGTTCTCATCTATCCTTGAGCACTACTTTTCATTCATAGATGGATGGTCAGACAGATTGGACCACCAATAATCTTTAAAACATGTTGTTCTCATATGTCCCTAATTTTATAGGTTCATGGATGAGGCACATTTCCTTGGTAGAGTTCCCCCAAAAAAAATTTTTCACTCCAACATTGGTATAGAACCGTTTGAAGTATTTTATGGCCGAACTTTCCATTTTACATTGTGCTAGACTAGGATCAAATAGCCTGCAATTCTTAGGCCGGAACTAGTATGAAATATGACAGAGATGATTTAGGTGATTCTAAAAAGGATAAAAGTAGTGCAGCATTGTTATAAATCCTATTTCGATCATAGGAGGAGACCTCTGGAGTTTGACATTGGGGATCATGTGTTCCTAAAAGAAACTCCCCATTGTGGGATGTGAAGGCTTAGTAATGGGAGTAAGCTTTCTCCCTGGTTGGTTGGGCTTTTTGAGGTGTTAGCTCATATTGGAGTCACGATGTATCGGATAGAGATTACCCCACAGATGAACCAGATACACAATGTTTTTCATGTTACATAGAACCGTTATTATCTTCATGATGACTCTCAGGTCATCAATTGGGGAATGATTGATGTTGATGATGATGTGGACTTCAAGGAGTTCCCTTTAGATATCCAAGACTGCCAGGAGAAGGTGTTGCGTGGGCATGCTATCCCATTATTTTTTATCTTGTTGCAACGCGGTGGCGTGGTGGAGAGTACCTAGGAACACGATTCACAAATACGTTCTCATTACCCCAAGTTGTTTGGTGTTTAGATCTTATCTTGTAACATTGTTCATTTTGTGGTTATAGACCTTTTTTTGGTTTATGAGATGGCTATCTCTCTTGTTACTTGTTTTAGATTACTCTCATTCCCTGGGAGGCAATGATGCGTAGGGTATTCCACATCTTTTTTGTGTTTAGTTTCCTCGGTTTAGATGGGTATACTCTTCCAGTATATGTGGAAAAGTCTCGATGAGTTGTTCATCTACTCACTGTGTCGACCCCTTGTACTTGGATGGGGGGTTGATCTCTTGTGGTGGTGAGAGATTTTGAGTGGTATCTCAAGGGGATTATTTTCAGATGACCACGTTTTCTATTTCCTCTCTAGGTTGGTTTTTGATTCTTGAGGAAGAGAATGTTTTAAAAGGTATCTAATGTAAGGGCCTGGATCCATGTGGATAACCCTTTGTGTGTTTCTGAATATTGAGGAACTTTGAGGAGGCTCAGAGGAAGTCTGGAGGATTTGGCTATGAATTTATTGAAACAGGAAGAATTATACATCATGTAATAATTACACGTAGGGTAAGTTAGGTTCACAGTGTAACGAACCAAACATTCATGAATAAAATTCCATTTATTTTATTTAATTAAATGTTTTATGGATATAGAAAACACATACACTCTTTTTTATTATTATTGGGTTTAAATGACTGTTAAATATCATTTCCGTTGAAATAGGAAGAATTATACATCATGTAATGATTACACGTAGGGTAAGTTAGGTTCACAGTGTAACGAACCAAACATTCATGAATAAAATTCCATTTATTTTATTTAATTAAATGTCTTATGGATATAGAAAACGCACAAACTATTTTTTATTATTATTGTGTTTAAATGACTGTTAAGTATCATTACTGTTGATAATATAGTCGTTGAATAGTGATCACACGATTGATATAAATATAAGGTTTTAAAAAATCTTTTTGACATAGATAAAGGAGGTAATGGCCTCATCCAGTAGACTCAGGCCGTACGAAGCTCATTTTTTAGATCTCAGAAAGGAGGTAGTGTCACTGGGCTTTGTTCTTAACCAATCACAAGCCAAGATTCAATATGTTAATCTTGAATAGAATTTCCTATGAGAGAAGTTCAAGTTAATAGAGATTACTACCCGGACGATGTTATCCGAGTCTCCCCAAGAGTTTGTCACCATATAACACCTTACCCTTATGTCTTATGTGGGTCTTATAAGGGGTTATGTAATAAAGGATTAGTTACTTATTGTATAATCCGTTTTTATAAATAAAAGTCTTATTCCATCAATTCCTTTATGAGAATTGTTTTTTCTTAAAAATATAATGAATTAGATAAATTGATTTTTTGGGTAAAATGGTACATTTTAGAAATATATAAATTATTATATTAAACTAAGGTTTTATTAATAATTTTATTATAATAGTGTTATAATAATACTTCTTTAAATTATAAGTGAAGATTATATTTATTCCTTTGTAAATTATTAAGTATTCAGTTTGATAAGAATTATATTTTTATACGATAAAACTAAAATTGTATTTTTAATTAAATAATTTATTTTTATGAATTAATGAATTTTTGGAAAAAATAATATTTTAATAAAATATTTTTATTATATATATTTTTATTATAAATAACTGATCATATAATTTTTATGGAGTCAAATGTAACTTTTATTAAGGTTTGTAAACTGTTTTTTCAAAACCCTTCAATTTTCAATAAATGAAAGTTTTTATTTTATAAGTAAAAATTAAAATATTTTGAAAATTATTTATATAAAATGAATATTATTTTTGGAATCAGGATGTCAAAATTATCCAATGGTGAATTTTTTATAATTTTCAGAGACAATCGAATTTTTGGGTAAAAATTAAATACCGTATAAATATATAATGTGATTTATGACATCATATTGATCCAATAGTGATGTAATAAAATACTATAAAAGGTATATTCGGCCAATATATGTTTTAAATTTAAAATAATTTGATTTTATGTTTGTTTTATGAATTTTATAATTCTTTAGTGGACCCCCAAGACTTATAAAATATGTTGACATTTTAAAATGTTTTCCTTGAGAGTGTGACTCACCTCCACATAAGAAAGCCTAATATTTTAATTTTTTCGATCCTTGGCCTTATAAAATATTTTATACCACTCCCATTTGGAAAAAACCATAGGAAAAAATCATGGTATGGTTTGTGCTTTTGATTAGTTTAATGTGTAGTGTCCAAAACCTAAATAATAAAGAATTACCTCTCATTTCCTATATAAACCCACCCAATATCCCATTAATCTTCACTGAAACCATATTTATCTCGACCAAACTCTGCCTCATACTCCCTAGAGTCCTCCCAAGTCACCCAAAATTTCCCAATAAGCCTCTCCCAAGCCTTTTGGATCACACTTCCTAGTAAGGGATCCTCACTTTCCTCTCCTCCTTTCAAATTCAAGCATATGATTTGAAAGTAGTTCTTGTAATTTAGAGTGGTTATAATGTAATTATATTATAATAATTATATTACTATCCATTTTATGTTATTTTATTGAAATATTATTTATCCTCCCTCATTTTTACCCTTACCTCATCTGTTACCATGCCAAATTTGTGTAAGGGATTATTTCCTTTCTCTTTTTTTATCCAAGTTTCTTTATGTTGTAATACCATTATATTTTCAATTAAAAATGTTTAGGTATGATTTATCACCTCCCCCATACTCCCCTACTTTTGTTTCAACGATTATATACCTCTTTTTCTCTCGTTAATCCCTCTCATGTAAACCCGTTACCATGCCGAAATTTCGTAAGAGTTATTTCATTTCTCATCTTTCATCAAGTTTATTAATTATGTTACGCCTTCTATTTCCAAATTATATTTGTTGTCACATGTATATATATGACCCCCTTAATAAAAAATTTATGTAAATATGATGAGATACACCTTTCTCTCTCATCATCCATTTTTATGAATTTTTATGTCATGTCGTTAGGCTGCCAAAATCGCACCACAATTTTCCATGCCAAAATCATCGTGTAGTGAATACCATGACCATTTATCTATCAAGGGTATTAACATTTATGCAAATATACTTATTGATTATATAATTCCATGTATGTATTAAACATTCCTTTATTGTGTAATAAATGATGACGTCGAATTATTCCATGTTATATGATTCATGTGGCACACTTATACTTGAGAAGAAATGTTTATAAAGGGTGCGCCCTGATAGTGCTCCAATGCATTGGGTAATATTTAGTATCATGATACACCATGTGAAATGAGGGTTTAATCATGATAATTTATGTGTGATGAGAGTTTACTCATTCTAATTCATGTGCAACGAGGTTTTACTCATGCTAATCCATGTGCAATGAGCCTTGGCTCATGCTAATATCATGTTGTATGTTTTTACCACGTTTCCATGTTATGATAATCATGCTATATCATGCCTTTATATTCTTGTTTCTCTTATGATCCTCCAATATGTATATTTCCTAACATATATTTTATTTTTCATGTTATTCCTTGTTTACTCCCTTACTAGGCTTTATCCATCCAACGGCCCAAAGGCCATCAAATATTTTTTATTATTGATAAATCCCCCTTTTAAGGGAAGAAGGGGGAAACCCAAAGGACTTCATGATTTAGGAAAATCACACCCGAAGGACAAAAAGAGTGAAAACCAGACTGAAAACCAGATCATCTCCTCCCCATCATAAAAACATGTTGAAGCACTCCAACGTTGCAAAGAAAATCGGCAAGTCAATGTCCTGTGACAAGCACATGCCCAATCCGATGGAAAATAGCATACCCTCTCAAACAAACGAGTTCTAAAAGGACTGCAAAGAAGAAATTCTGGCTCTAAATCATCCTCTAGACCTGTTCCAAGTGATCGAGTTTGGATGCACAAACTTCCCACCTCTAGAATCAAACCAAACAAATAAAACAACAACCACATAACACAACAAAATACTAACACATCACCAAATAGAAACATCAACCACCATCTCCAAAAATCAGCCATTCCAACTTGACCAAATCAACCCATTCAAATTAACCAAATAAACAGTGAGAGAGACAAAGAGCCAAAGCACCAGTAGTGGATGAAAACTGGACAGAGAAAGACCTTCACCTGCAGAAAACACACAGCAGGAATCCCAAAGCCTCCCCCCTCCAAGGCACTATAGATCAGACCCGGAGCCCATTGGAAACCCATTTTAGCCCTCACCTGGACTCACCAGAGAAACCTAGAAGCCGGAGCCTCTCAATCGATGCCGAAAAGACCACCGGAGGTAGCATGTATGCGACGGAGAGCCGAGCGGAGAAACCGACGATGCCAGAAAGACATGATGCACCGAACCAAAACCCGTCGATATTACGCCGCCATCGCAGAACTACACAGGCCGCGTCATCCACGCCAATTCAAAGTGCTGAAGCGGAGCATGGTCTCAAAGACTGGAGACCACGCCGAACACCGCCGGATCCCGTCACGCCACACCGGACAGAGGTTCGAGATGATACCAGAGGGAACTACTGCGGCTGATCTAGGACGAAGGGGTAAGGAGAAAAAAAAGATAGGGGAAAACCTAGCCACCTTAGGAGAGTGAGGTGATTCCTCTTAGAGTCCAGATGTAGACTGGGCTTTATATCTCACCACTTTGTTGTGTATGTCCTCAGGTTATCTCATGCAGTGTTAAGTACGATGGAATGAGTTGCTCATGTCAAAGAATTTTCAAATAAATATGTTGTATTTTATGTCTTAAGTTTTAATATAATGTTCCTAAGACCCAAATACATTAGAACGATCTATTTTTTGGGTTTTATTAAGTGAAATTTTATGTAATAAGTCCTGTTTAAGTGCAGGGTTTTTATAGTTGGTATCAAAGGATATGTTTATTTATTTTGGGGAATATGATTAGAAAACCCTAGTAAAATCCTTAGGTATAAGACTAAGTATAAGGAAAACATCCCTAAATTTTGGTGGGTATATATTAAGTGGTTCATCATGAAAATACATCCCTGTGTGGATATGAACAAGTAGAGGTGGATCTGGAACATATGTATCTAGTGTTAAAACCCAAAAACCCCACTTTGAGCTAGACTTGAATGGGAACTGTTGCACGACAACGGACCTTGATGCACTCTTGGTTTGACACTCCCAGGGGATATGATTCAATAAATTCATAATCTTATTATGAACCATTATTAAGGTAGAAAAAAAATCCAATAAAAATATATGTTAGGAGATAGTTCATGGATAACATTGATTGAAGCCTAGAAATTTATAAGTCAAGGAGATAAATGTAATTTATAAGTTATGACTTTAAAGTCATTGGATTCCCTTTTATGTGTTAAAATGTTTAATATACTCATCCATAATTTTCCTTTTATTCTATCCAATGGATGGTAATATGAGGAATATGGCTAACACATGATGCGAAGGGAAACATGATGAATGTCCCAATGAGATTCCCAATCAAACGGGAGCTCAAGTATGACATATCATGATTATACCAAACCAGCTATCAAAAATCATGATTACCAATTGTAGATTTGTTGAGTTCCCAAGGAAAACAAGAAAGAGGAAGATAAAATCTCATGAAAGTTCATCTAATAATGGTGATAAGGGAAAGAAGTCCAAATTTCCTTCATGTAGTAAGTGTGGAAAGTAGTACCTAGGAAAATTTCACAAAGGGACTAGGAGATGTTTTATGTATGGAAAGTAAGGGCACAAAGTATCCAATTTACATGCCAAAATTTATAATGTGATGAATGAAAATAAAGTTCCACATAAGGAATCAAATGCAGTTCTATGCTACAAATGTGGAGAATTCAGGCATTACCCAAGACAATGCTCTATTAAAAGGGTTGAGAAGCATGTTGAGCATTAACAATCTCCTTGATCAAGGGAGCATGGGAATTACTATGCTAATATGGATAATGATGAATGAATTAAATGTAACCAATACTTCAATGTAGTGTATGTCGTAATTTATTTCAATTCATGTCCTATTAGTATATCTTTCATGTTTTCTTAGAACATTGAGTCCCCAGCATAAATGATATTAAATCATTAGAGAAAATCTTATATAAGTGTTGTATCACATATTGATGTTTGTGGGAATTTTATTCTTGAAAATTTTATAAGTCTCCCTTTTATGGAATCTTAGTAAAATATAAAAATTCATTGCTTATTCCTTAAGGCAGTCCCAAGCATGATTTGGAGTTGGTGACAATGATCTTTGCATTGAAAATCCGGTAGCATTATCTCTTTAGGGAGAAGTGTGAAATATATATGAATCATAAAAGCCTCAAGTATATATTCACACATAAATAGTTGAATATGCGCCAACGAAGATGGTTAGATCTCATCAAGAATTATAACTGCTCAATCCATTACCATCCTAGGAAAGAGAACAAGGTGGAAGATATTCTAAGTAGAAAGGACCCAATGATTCTATCATTGATGAGAATTTAAAATATTCCAATCTTCTTTTATTTGATAAATATGGATATGGGAATCATAAATAAGGGAACATAATCAATCCTTTCACAAATTATTGTTCAACCATCTATTTTGGAAAGGTTAAAGGATGCTCAAAAGGATGATGTGGGAATTCAGAAGAAAGTGGAAACTATCAGAAAAGGGAAATCATCAGAGTTCAATGTTAATGAAGAATGAATTGTGATATTTGGGTCCAGATTATCTATTACATCAAGTCCTGAGCTAAAGAAAGTCCTTTTTAATGATGCACATAGTTTGAATTTCTCTATTCATCCATGAAACACAAATATGTATCAACATCTCCAAGATCATTATTGGTGGGATAACATAAAGAAGAAGATCACTGAGTATACATCAATGTGCCTGGTATGTCAGAAAGAGAATTCTAAGAGGAAGATGTGTGAGGGGATGATTCAACCATTACCCATACCAACATGGAAATAGGAGAACATCACCATAGACTTTGTCATCAGACTTTTAAAGACAATGCTATTTGGGTTATTGTGGATCGTCTTACAAATACTGCACACTTCATAAAAATTTGAAAGGATTTCTCATTGGATTAACTAGCGTGAATATAAATTAGAGAAGTGGTAAGGTTTCATGGTGTACCACTATCAATTTTTCCTGATTGAGATCCAAGATTCACCTATAAGTTCTGGAAGAGTCTTCAACATGCTCTGAATACTGAGATGAACTTTAGTATGGATTATCATCCTCAAACTGATGAACAATCTAATATTACTATCTAAACACTTAAGGACATGTTAAGAGCATGATAAATGTACTTAAAAGGATGATTTGATCAACATATTCCTCTGGTTGAGTTCTCTAACAACAATAGTTTCCACTCAAGTATCCAAATAGATCTTTATGAATCCCTTTATGGGAAGAGGTGTAGAACACTGACATGTTGAGATGAAGTTGGGGAGAGAAAACTTATAGGTCCAAAAAATGGTCGAAGAAATGGTGTAGAAGGTTATGACCATCCAGAATCACATTAAAGAAGCCCAAATTTGACAAAAGAGCTATGATGAAAATCATCGACAAGACCTAGAGATCGATGTTTGAGACATGGTATTCCTACACATAGCACCATGGAAGAGTTTTGTGAGATTTCGGAAGAAGGGAAAGCTTAGTATAAGGTACATTGGCCGTTTTGAGATCCTTGATCACATTACAGTAGTGTCCTATAGACTATCACTCCCACTGAACCTGTCTCAAGTACATGATGTATTTTATGTATCACTCTTGAGAAAGTGCACACCTAACCCATCACATGTACTCAATCTAGAGGTGGTACCATTGGAGAATGACCTCTCCAATGAAGATAATCCAATAAATATCTTGGATTTTAGTGAAAAATTTCTACGAAATAATACAATTCCCCTCGTCAAAGTGTAGTATAGAAACCAAAAATTTTAAGAAGCAAAGTGGGAACCAGAGGAAGTAATGAGGCGGAGTTACCCACATCTGTTTTAGTGCGGGAAAAGGAAATTTTGAGGGTGAAATTTCTTAAGGGGGGGAGGTTGTAACGACCTGAATATTCATGAATAAAATTCTATTTCTTTTATTTAATTAAATGTATTATGTATATAGAAAACATATGAACTCTTTTTTTATTATTGGGTTAAACTGACTATTAAGTATCATTATCGTTGATAATATATCCGTTGAACAGTGATCACACAACTGATATAAATATAAGGTTTTAACAAATAATTTCGACATAGACAAAGGAGGTGATGGCCTCATCCAGTAGACTCGGGTCGTACGAAGCTCATTTTTTGAGTTTGGAAAGGAGGTAGTGTCACTGTAATTTTCTCTTGACCAATATCTATCTGATCTTTAACACATTAAACTTGAATGGAATCTCCTATGATAGAAGTTCAATTTAATAGAGATTACCACCGGAGCGATGTTATCTGAGTCTCCCCAAGAGTCCATCACCATCGCACACCTTACCCTTAAGTTTTATATGGGCATTATAATAGGTTATGTCATAAGAAATTAGTTACTTGTTGTGTAATCCCATTTTATAAATAAAAGTCTTATTCCATCAATTCCTTTATATGAATAGTTTTTCTTAAAAATATAATGAATTATATAATTTGATTTTTCGAGTAAACTGGTAGTTTTTAGAAATATATAAATTATTATATTATACTAATGTTTTTTAATAATGTTATTATAATTGTGTTATAATATCACTCTTTTTAATTATAAGTGATGATTATATTTATTTCTTAGTAAATGATTAAGTATTCAGTTTGATAAGAATTGTATTTTTATATGATAAAAATGAAATTTTATTTTTAATTAAAGAATTTATTTTGATGAATTAATGAATTCTTGGAATAAATAATATTTTAATAAAATATTATTATTATATAATTTGTATTATATATAAATTATCAAATAATTTTCATGAAGTTAAATGTAACTTTTATTAAGGTTTGGAAACTATTTTCTTCAAAACCCATTAATTTTCAATAAATGAAAGTTTTTATTTTAAAAGTAAAAATTCACATTTTAGAAAATTATTTAGATAAAATGAATATTGTTTTTGGAATCAGGACGTTGAAATTATCCAACGGTAAATTTTTCATTATTTTCCTAGACAATCGATTTTTTGGGTAGAAAATAAATACCATATAAATATATAATGAGTTTCATGACCTCATAATGACCCAATAGTGATGTAATAAAATACTATAAAAGTTATATTATTCTAATATATATTTTACCTTTAAGATAATGTGATTTTATATTTGTTTGATTAATTTTATAATGCCTTTGTGGACCCTCCAAGACTTATAAAATATTTTGACATTTTAAAATATCTTCCTTGAGAGTGTGACTCATCTCCACATAATAAAGCCTAATATTTTCATATTTTCGGACCTTGTACTTATAAAATATTTTATACCACTCCCCTTTTCTGGAAACCATGGTAACAAACCATGATATGGTTTGTTTTTTTGATTAGTTTAATGTGTAGTGTCCAAAACCTAAATAATAAAGAATTCACTCTCCTTTCCTTTGTAAACCCACCAAATATCCCATTTCTCTTCACTAAAACTATTTGGTTCTCGACGAAACTCTTCCCCATGCTTCCTAAAGTCCTCCCAATGTGCCTCCAATCTTCCAAGAAGCCTCTCCCAAGCCTTTGGGATCACACTTCCAAGTAAGGGATCCTCACTTTCCTCTCCTCCTTTTAAATTCAAGCATCTTATTTGAAAGTAGTTATTGTAATTTCAAATATTTATAATTTAATTATTTTATAATAATTAAATTAATGTTCATTTGATGTTATTTTAATGATTTATTATTTATCCTACTCATTTTGACCCTTACCTAAGTCGTTACCATGCCAAATTTTGTAAGTGATTCCTTCCTTTCTCTTTTTTGTCCAAGTGTATTTATGTTGTAATACCCTTTTAGTTTTAATTAAAAATGTTGGGGTATGGTTTAAAAACTCCCCCATACTACCCTTCTTATTTTTTAATGATTATATACCTCTTTCTCTCTCATTAATCCCTCCCATGTACACCCATTACCATGCCGAAATTTCGTATGAGTTATTCCATTTCTCCTCTTTCTTCAAGTTTCTTTATTATGTTACACTTTCTATTTCCAAATTATATGTGTTGGGACATGTATCTATATTAACTCTTACTAAAAATTTAATGTACATATGATGAGATACACCTTTCTCTCTCATCAACCATTTTTATGAATCTTTATGTCATGTCGTTAGGAAGCTGAAATTGCACCGTAATTTTCCATGCCAAAATCATCATGTAGTGAATACCATGACCATTTATCTATCAAGGGTATTCACCTTTATGAACATATACATATGGATTATATAATTTCATGTATTTATTCCACATTCCTTTATCATAGAATAAATGATGATGTTGAATGATTCCATGTTATATGATCCATGTGGCACACTTATGAATGAAATGAAATGTTTATAAAGGGTGTGCCCTGATAGCGCTCTAATGCATTGGGTAATGTTTAGTATCATGATAATCCATGTTAATGAGGGTTTAATCATGATAATTTATGTTAAATTGGGGTTTACTCATGATAATTCATCTGCAATGAGTGTTTATTCATTCTAATCCATGTGCAATGAGCCTTGGCTCATGATAATATCTTGTTGTATATTGTTGCCACATTTCCATGTTATGATAATCATGCTATATCATGCCTTTATGTTCATGTTTCTATTATGATCTAATGATATTTATATTTCCTAAAATTTATTATATTATTTATATTATTCCTTGTTTACTCCCTTACTGGGCTTTATAGCTCACCCCTTTCTTATGTATGTCCTCAGGTTATCTCATTCAGTGTTAAGTACGAAGGAATGAGTTGGTCATGTCAAAGAATTTTGAAATAAAGATGTTGTATTTTATGTCATAAGTTTTCATTTAATTTTCCTAATACCCAAAGAAACTAGACCTCTCTATCTTGCAATTTTTATTAAGTGTAAGTTTATGTAATAAATCATGTTTAAATGCAGGGTTGTTATACACAACATGTAAGTCTTTAGGTTAAATAAATGAAAAAGCGATGTGTTTTTCGGTGGAACTAAACCCTAAGGATTACATGATGTGAAAGGGTATTAAAAATCATGTAATTCCCCCCTGAAATGTTTTTTAAGCATTTTTTTATGCTTGTTTGTTGTTGGTGCGGTTGTTACGTGACATACTCGGATGGTTGCAGTTCTTACAGGAGGGGTGATCGGAGATCCATTGCATGGTTTATTCTCATGAAAAGAATGTTGAAACCATTTTGAGGTATGGGATTCATTGGTTTTATATTTATTTATGTGAAATTTTATATATTTAATTATTTATCCTTTGGATCATTATTAAATTAACCAAATAATTACTTGAATCAGATTAAAGAATTGGTATCGATCGCATGGTGATGTTGTTGCTTTGTTTCATGATAACCGTTTACCTCTTGATTTTCTTGATAGTGTGATATGTATACCTTGTTTGTGTTATCATGTTTTTCTTGATAGAAATTGGTAAGAACATAAAGTGGGAATTAGTTGATAATTAATTGGATAAAATAATTAAAGAGGAATGTTTAATGATTCTGGTTGTTGTTGTTGTAATTTGATGATAATCAAAATTAATGAAAGTATGCATGTTTAATTGAATTGGTTAAGGAACCTAAAACATGTTGATTATTATTGATAAAAGAATTATAGTCATGTTAAATTAATTGTTTAATTAATTTTTGATATCTTGCGATATCTTGTTGCTTAGGTTACCCATGGTTGGAACCTGTGAATAATGAATTGGTTAATTCAAGATGGAATAAGAATCTGTTCTGTGACAAAATATAGAGTCTTTTAGGTTTTGAGTTTCCCTCTTGCTTATAAGGGAAAAGTTCCTTGTGAATTGGAGCCATGATATATTGTTGTGTGTGAAGACTAAATGTCGTGTTTAGGGCCAAGATCATGGTTGCTATGTTTATTTCTTACTACTTGTGATGTGATGTGGGCCTAAGATGTCTGATCTTATATGGCTATTGTGGTATCTAGGGTGGGGAGGCCCAGATGTGATGTGAGCCTAGGATGGATGCACCTGGAGGGCAGTTGTAGTGTGAGGGGTAGAGAGGCCTATTTGTTATGGTGGAAGTTGATGCCTAGAGTGGCAAGATACATTAGGATATGCATGTGAGTTTCATGAAGGACATTGAGGATGATAGAGTTGGTCAAATCTAGTCTTACCCATTGATATGAAAGCTAGATTCTTGTTTGATCATGTTGTTTGGATGACAGCCAAGTTGTTTGTTTATCTGTTATCTTCTCCCCATTGCTTGAGGCAGATGGATGGTCTTGGTTGTATACCGTGTTTGGTAGCTTAGTATGTTTTCCTAGAGTACCCTGTAATATGGAAAGTAATGATATTAATAATTGAATAAATGTTTAACCCATGGGGTTGGAGCTTACTGGTTTTCAATGATGAGGTTATAATTATGAGAACCTATGGACTTGGTTTGCTTATGCCTGGAGGGAATGGATCATTGTTGTGATGCTGATAAAATGTAATATGTAAAATGTTAATGATTAAAGCATTAATTAACATAAAGTGAAACTAATGAAAATGAATAAATTAATTTAATGTATCTCTTAAAAAGGTTCTGTGCTTAAAGGATATTTAGTCTTAGCGGTGGAATTTGGGAGTCCAAGAGACATTATCTATAGTTGAGTTTGAGACTAGTTTATGCTTACAATGTGGTTGCGATCTATATTATATCATGTTCTTTTTTTGTTTCTATACACTAATCCACTCTATCAGTTAGGGAAACTAACACCTCAGGGATTCTAAGCCTTAGGGCTGCTTTCCCCAACATTCTGATGGGAGGATGGATGGCTGACTACCCCCTTTGGCCCTACTCTCTTCTCTTGGTAGTTACATGTGCTAGTATTCACAATGGTTAGTTTTTCACATATATGTGTGTAGTGGGATTTAATGGATTTTGGTTATTTCACAGACATGTATTCTGGATAAAGTTTCTTAAGGACCGCTATAGGTATAACATGTATAGGCTATGATGGCTTGAGGATCCTTACTCGGTGTATGTGCTATGATGGATTGAGGTATAATACATGATGTATGATTCAGGTTATACAGGATGTGGTGGCTCTCGGAATCTACCTGGTTACTTTTGGCTATGTGGACATTGTGGTTTTTTCTTTAGGTGCATGTTGTGGTGCTTCGCCCAGATGTTTGTGGGCTAGCCTTTTAGAGAGAGATGCTCAGGACATGTGATATTGGGGTAAAGTGGAAAACCAGTGGGGAAGTGGTAGCGGGGTACCCTTAATATTATTTATTATATAATATGATCTTTTATGAGATATTTGGTGAGACTATCCACGGTGAGGCTGGAAACTTAGTATATCTATTTAGGGGATGAATCAGTTTTCCTTTTTGTTTATAAGGTTTTAGCATGCTTACTATACCTTTCCATGAGAGGCTCTAGGGAGGATCCTACAGGGTATACTGTTATACTCACCCTACCTATATATAAATTATTTTTTAGATAAGTTAGATAAGGTTGATGATCAGGATGGTTACTACTAACTGGGGTTTAGTATGAGCTGTTTGGACTTCATGGTGGCTTTGGTCATTAATTTTTTTTTGGTACTTGAAGTTTTCCTTTTAGTTTTAGTAGTTCTTTCATGTCATTACATATGTGCAATTTTTATTTTCTTTTATATTGTAGTATGAGTAGGAGTTGGTTGGTATATGTATTATCTCTCTCTTCCGTTTTTTGTTCTCTTAGAGGGTAATGTCTCCCATCTATGTGTTTATTATACCCTTAGTTATAATCTCCAACCTAGGGCCTACTAGAGGTGGGTCTCAGGCGTCACTATGTCTCTTCTACCATTGCTGGCCTGAGAGGGTTAAACCTTTTGGGGATGGGGTCATGAAAATTTCAATATATATTTCTAGAGTTAGGTGTTGAGAAAATATGTGATTTCGAGGCATGGTGTGCATGAAATTAATTTTATAAAAATATTATATATATTGTGTGTGCACAATTTCTTAAATAAATTTTGACAACTCTTAAACAGAAGCTGAGATTCAAAAATAGTGACCACAACTGAGTTTGGAATGTTTTGTTTACCCTAATATCAACCTAAAATAGGTTTTCATGGGCCATTCATATATCTCTCCCATTGGCGGTACGTTCAATGGATTAATTAATTAATTAATTAAATCATTTAACCCAAATAAAATTATATAATAATACGTCCATGATTAATTCTCTAGGGTTGGACACATTAACTCTAGGAGGATTCCATAACTTCTCTTCCTCCTTCTATTGGTGAATCACAACAGACGATGACGAAATTCTAGATCACACATAGCGACGACATCAAATTCCTTTGATCATTGGTGAACACGTTCTTTGATGATGAGCGATAAAATATCTAGGTATGAATCATCAATTTTTGGTTTGCGACCTATTTTTATTAAATTGATTGAGCAGATTAATCTATTTTACTGATCTGTGCTAATTGCGGATCCTTGGCATGCTCTTAAGTGCCGATTTAATTGGTTATTCAATGTTTAATAACCAAAAAATCCTAATTCGTGATCATTGGAAAATAATTATTGGCCAAAAATGGTTAAACTTTTTTTATGTACTTTCCTCCCTCAATTTATTCTCTTTCTTCATCGATAGTACCTCACGGTCCCGGTTCGATGTTTCCGGGCAGTACCGAGCCCGATTGGAGCCCCGAAATCATGGGGAAATGATGTAAGAGAGATGGATAGGATAATAGAGCACATATATGGATTGGTTTCATGATATGGTTGATCATTTAGATGATTACATACTATGAAATCAAAGGCGGAAAGATCTAAGGCTTTCAGTGCATACAGGTTCGTACATAATCCAAGCGGATTTACGTTTTCGGCCACCGGAGGACCGAAATCCATCGGTTGATGGAAAATCCACAAATCATGGGTGGAAAAGGAAGATGTAATTAGAGATGAATGTCTATAATCAAGGTGCATCAAGATGATCTAATAATATGTGAAAAACCTAACTACACACCATGTACCATGATGAACACTATGTGTAGCCCCTTAGTTGTGGTGGCAATGGTTTCAAAAAATTATAAGGATGGAATGAAATTTATCCCTCTTACATGACATATACCCTATCTTTGGGTGGATGATTCATGTGGTGGATCACATGGGAAGGACCGAGTGTGGGAGTGCACGACTAGGTAGATGGTCATGTACTGAAGTGCAAGGGCATGGGGCCAAGTACATAGACACGGGGTGGTTACACATACATGACCTAGCACACAAGAAGGACCCTAGGTGGCATGGGCATGTCATGTATATCTATAATATTTCGTTTAATCTTACATAGTTGGTGAGCTATGTACCTCCAAGGACATGACCAGGTGATGGAGCCGGACCACATTCCACAAACCCCTTGGATTCTTTTGAGGAAACTTCAAACTTTCATATCTCCTTTGTTTATACTCAGATTTTAGCCCATGAGTAGCCTATCTAGAGTGTTTTTTCATGTAGAATTAAATGGTTTATATTGAGTGTGGTTTTTTGAATACGATGTAGAATGTTATGAGCATGATGCTTGGTTGGGAAATGCTCGATGATGGCATGATCACTAAGGATCACCAAAGGCATCCTGAATAGAACCCTCCAACTGGGCTGGGCATGGGTCCTCAAAAACGTTTTGAGTAGAACCCTCTTACTAGGTAGGGCATGGTTCCTCTTCCAACTTCTAATTAGAACCCTCCAGTTGGATTGGGCATGGGTCCTCAATGACTAGAGTGGAACCCTCCTATTGGTAGAGGGAATGTGTCCTCTAGAGACATCCCAAGTGGAACCGTATAGCTGGTATGAGCATAGGCCCTTAACAAATTTAGGAGTGGATCCCTCTTTATGGTCCGGGAATGGGTCCTTTAATGACTTACGAGTGGAACCTTCCAGTTGGGATGAGCATGGGTCTTTGATGACTCCAAGAGTGGAACCCTCCAGCTGGACTGAGCATGTTTCCTATATCGAATTCTGGTGTGGAACCCTCCAGCTGGGTTGGTCGTGGTTCCTCTACCACTATGTGGAATCCTCTTGTTTTACTAGGGCACGAGTCCTCTATCTATAGATTATGGCCCCTCAAGTGTATAACACAATGATGATGCATGGATTGACTTGGATAGTTACTTCTGGGTAGATGCGTGAGATGTTGGGGATCATTGTTGGAATTTTGGAAGTATTAGAAACTCTTGTTCATGGGATGAGTTGTGATATGGATATCAGCTTTATATATTATTTGGGTTTCTTTTGACTGAACATATATATATATATATAATTCTGTATCAATACCTTTGGATTTGGTTAGTATCTTTCCATTAGATGCGAAGACAGGCAGTGTATACCACATGTTTTCCATCTCTAGCTTCTCATGGTTGGATGAGTTCACTATCTTTTCATGGGTTTTATGGACTCAACATGTTGTTCATCTACAAACCATGTTTATCCCCTTGTACTTAGATGATGTTACCTTTTATCTTTTTCAGGTTTATCTTTATTCTTTTTACCATATAATGCCTTTATATTCCTACTATATCTCTTAATGATCCCACTTCATCTTTTGAGAAATCCTACTGGGTATGTTTATACTCACTCCTACATGGGATTTTACCACATGTGTCACATCTTATGCAGACAACAGACATGATGGCGGTGACTTCAGAGGAGCTTAGGGATTCCTGGTACTTTTTATCGCATATGGTGATCATATATAGGAGATCAAGAGATGGGGTCTCTCAGCATTTTACTTTCCAGTTTTTTCAAGTAAGGATTTATTTCTTGTTGGGAATGTATTTTTTACTTTTCTTTTCATTTTAGACTATTGTAATATTATACTGTCTATAGGTTTTATAGGTATGGTTGTTTCCCTAGTGTTTTTCATATTTTAATCTTCTCCTCCTCCACTTCAATATTGAGATGTCTGTGTTTGTGTACGATTACTTAGGAAAAGGGATCCCCATGTTAGTTATTCCTTTGGCACTGGTCACCAACCCATGGACTATGGAGACAGGATTGTGGTAGTTGTGGCTTGAGCCCCAACTCTGATTTTTTTCATGATAGATTGGTGTTACATATAGTTTGATCCTTGGAATTATGGTTGTATTAGTATCCTTATAATTCTTTGGTTGGGATTAGTGAAACAATGTCAAAGTGTCTCAAGTGCATCTCTCTAGTCAGGAAATCCAATGATGGTGCAGGTGGCTGATGTGTCCATTCACCAGGACGTTGACTACCTACTTTTTGACTCAGAATACCGAGACATTGTCTGCAGGGATCAATGGTGCATGCATCATAAAAGATTGAGTCCTTGACTTTCCTTATTGAGTTATATCCCCATTATTTTTATATATATGTGCACATATGACCATAGATATCTGGATTAAAATTTTAGGATGCCTCCGCGATGACAGCCACCCAAGATACTATTTTTAGATCATGAATACATTCTGATGAGCGATGATTCATTAGTTCATGTTCCATCCCTAGATATTATTCCTCCATGTGGGAAAGTAGTAGTACCTCCACCTATCGAGTAGTAGATCATCCTAGAAGAGCAGGTTGAGGATTCTCACAAGCTTAGTGCACTCTGTGAGTTCTAGTGCTAGAGGCTGATAAGGTTTCGCGGTGATCCAGATCATCAGGGAGTAAAGGATTGGATAGAGTTTGTGGTTTGTGTCTTCAGGATCACCCAAACACCAATGGATCAGGTGGTTCCACTAGAAACTAGGTGTATTCATGGATCAGTTGGGCATTGTTGGGGCCTTGTTACACTGATTCATGATGATTCGACACTCTCGTGACCCGACTTCCTGTAGATATTCTTTGAGGAGTACTACCCCTCTTGTTTATGGTCAGTTCAGATTCAAGATCTTCTGTTGTTACAATTGGGAGTGATCATAGTGGCTGAGTACACAATGGGGTTCAAAGAACTTACTCGATACTCCCTTAACATGATATGAAATGGCTACTTCCAAGCACAGAAGTTTGATTAGGGACTCTACAGAGAGATCTGTACTAATGTGGCGACCTTGTGCTTCCCCAATTATGTTGGGGTGCTGAAGAAAGCACTAGTGATAGAGATATTTCTTTCATCAGGATGCTAGAAAAATGAGGCTTGTAGTGGACATCATAGAGCTGAGTCGTTTGCAATAGCTAGTAGGCACCAATCAGTAGGATCTCAGCGTAGAAGATTCTTTCACGATCAGACTTAAGCGCATGGTCATATGATATAAGGAAAAAATAGAGCACCGAGGAATCCTATAGAGGGTCAGTACTATGAATATGATTGGTGAAGTCACATAGAATATGACTACCCGACCATAAGTGGTAATAATCACAAACACATAGCTGATAGACCTCTATTGAAGGGGTAGTGCCATGATCAAGGATCTCCCAGATGAGGGAAGGGTGGTCCCCAAGGAGGCAAAGTTGGAAGAATAGAAGTGGGATCTATGGGTAGTAGATGATACTATGAGATCCTTCCACCACCACCACTAGGTGGCTCACATCAGGTTCATGGACCTAGTGGTCGGGGTCATAGACTACTGCGAGCTCTAGAGGATTATAACCCCGCATCAAAAGAGATGATTAGAGGTATGATATTTGTTTATTCTACTATTAATTTAGTATTAGAATACATTGGTTCCAATCATTCCTTAATCTCTATACTCCTGGTGTGAGAACCTGTGCTTGCAGTTGAGGTACTAGCTCAACAGCTTCGTCTTGAGGTTCCTACATGGAACACTTATTATGTATCTTTTATCTTTCAGTAGTGAGAGTTCTCTCTTGGTGAAGAGAGGTTCTCGTGGGACCTTTTGGTCATCATAATAAAACCCTATGATGTCATCTTTGGTATGGATTGGTTGTCCAAGGTCTAATCCCAAATTTATTTTCATCAAAAACGAGTTAGATGCCTTTGCACTAATGGGACAAGATTCACCTTTATGAGCAAGAGAGGTCTCATGGTAGGACAAGTGGGTTCTGCGAGTAGGAGGCTTCTACCCATCACCCATCATTTGAAAATTATAACCCTTGGCATAGTAAGATATTTAGGCATCTGGATTCCTTTAGTTGTGGAGGATTGTATAGACATCTTCCCTGATGATGTTCTGGGACTAACTCTAATGTGGTAGATGGTGTTTTTCATCAAATTACATCCAATAACTCCTCCAATATCTACTGTGGCTAATAAGATGACCCCTACGAAGCACCAGGAGCTGTGTTTGTAGTTCGAGGACCTCCGAGAGAAGGGTTTTATTAGGAATGGTGTATCCCCCTGGGTAGATCCAATGATGCATATGAAAAAGGTATATGGGATTTTGCATCTTTGCGTGGATTATAATTTCCTGTACTAGGCCATGATAAAGAAAAATTACCCCTTGTTGAGGATCAATGAACTCTTTGACCAATTGCGAGGAATGAGATGGTTCTCGAAGATCGATCTTAGTTGTAGCTACCACCAGCTAAGAGTTCACAAGGCTGATATTCCAAAGTTGAAATTTTGATGTTTCTATGGAAACTATGAGTTCCTAGTGATTCCCTTTAGTGTGAAAAATTCCCTCATCGTGTTTAGGGATTTGATGAACCAGATCTTATAGACATAATTTTACAGGATTTTGGTTATCATCATTAACGACGTACTAATATAATCTGAATTAGAGGAGGAGCATGTAGAGCACTTGGAATGGTTCTAGATTTTCTTCGAGAGAACCATCATTATAGAAATCTCTCTAAGTTTTAGTTCTGGATTAATGAGGTTCACTTTTTAGGGAATGTAATTTTTGGTCGTGGTTTAGTCATGGAACTAGTCAAGATTGATGCAGTGCTTTCTTGGGTGTCATCCATGAGTGCGTCGGAGGTATAGAGATTTCTTGTCTTGGTGAGGTACTATAAGAGGTTTGTGGAAGAATTCTGCAGGATCGCATCCCATTTGACCAACCTGACACGAAAAGGGTAGTAATTTACCTGGACTAAGTAGTGTCAAAGGGAATTATAGGAGTTAATGCAGAGGTTGGTGAGTGCTTCTATATTGAGACTACCAAAGGAGGGTGTGGAGTACATAGTGTATAGCGATTCCTCAAGAGTTGGGATTGTTTGTGTGTTGATGCAGTAGCTAGTAGTTATCACATATGGGTTGAGGTAGTTGAGACCCTAGAAGAAAAACTACATGACTCATGACTTAGAACTGGTAGCAGTATTCTTTTCCCTAAGGATGTGGAGGCAGTTCCTTATGGGGGAGCTTTTGTGGTTTACTCAGACCATCAGAGTCTTAGGTATGTCTTCATACAAAGAGACTTAAACCTAAGACAGCAACACTAGTTGGAGTTCCTGCAGAACTATGGCCTCAAGATATTCTATACTTCAAGGAAGGTAAATTTAGTGGTTGATTCCCTTAGCAAGAAGTCCCAAGTTCACATGGTGCAGGAAGCTTTGGACCAGTTGGCCTTCTTGCAGCTAACCCAAGTGTAGTAAGAGGGTGCAACTTTTTTACAGTTGATGGTGTTGAATCCTCCACTTATTTAGCATGTGAGAGAGTCCAAGTAAAGATACATTTATTGTGAGGTATTACATTTCCAGATATATATATATGATTCACCAGATGGATATTTTGAAATTGAGAATCACGTCATCTTTTTTGAGGGACAAACAATGATTCCAGTCTTGATGTGGGAGGAGGTGATGTAAGAGTTCAAAAATTATACCATATATGTACATACCGGTGTGGGAATATGTATAGAGCCCTTTATCGGTAGTTTTTTTGGTCTAAAATTAGATTGAGTGTAGCTGAGTTCATCTCTCGATACCTCACCTGTCAGCAGGTGAAGGCTGAGCACCATGTTCTAGTAGGTTTGTTCCAGCCCCTTGAGATCTCAAAGTGGAAGTGGGACATCATATCCATGAACTTCGTGATGGGGATTTCATGCACATCGAAGGGTCATGATTCCATCTGGGTGATAGTTGACCGACTCATGAATTTGGCACACTTTCTTACTATTAGGGAGCATAGTTCGGTGGAGAGTTTGAAACAGTTGTACATATGGGAGATTTTTCACCTTCATGGGGTGTCCTCAATGATTGTATCTGATCATGATGGGTGGTTTACATCATTATTTTATATAGTACAAAATGAGGCATTCATGACCCAAATGAGGATGAGTACAACCTTTCATCCCCTTACTGATGGGTAGACCGAGTGCACTATCCAGGTGTTGGAGGATTTACTGAGGGCTTGCGTGCTAAACTTTGGCCAGAGTTGGGAGAATCACTTACCCTTGTAGAGTTTTTGTACAATAATAGATACCACTCTACCATTATAATTAAACCATTTTAATCCCTTTACAGGAGACCTTATAGGTCACCCTTATGCTGGACAAAGATCGGTGATACATATATTGTGAGTCTGTAGATTGTGCAGGTGATGACAGAGAAGGTCTAGGTCATCCATGATCTAATGAGGACGGCCTATAGTGGGAAGAAATCTTACATACATCACCACCATAGTCCCTTGGAGTTTAATCCTGGAGACCACATTTTTTATAGTGTCACCCCATGATAAGGATTGAAGAGGTTTGGCTGGGGAGGAAAGTTATCCCTAAGATTCATCGGGCTATTCGAGATCATACAGAGGGTAAGAGAGGTTTCTTACCTCCTCACTCTACCCCCACAGCTAGATTATGTTCACGATGCTTTCCACATATCATAGTTGAGGAGATATGTGCATGGACCCACACACATCATAGACTGGGGTGAGTTGGACATCGAGGATGGAGCCACCTTTGCGAAGTACCTGGTGGCAATTAAGGATCGATAGGAGAGGAACTTTCATGGATATATCATCCCCTTGTTTCACATGTTTTGGTAGTATGGGAACATGTAGAAGAGATTTTGAGAGTGGGAGATCCAAGTGAGAGCTCAGTATCCTGATTTTTTTGTTTAGTTTTGCTTTTGGGGGATGCAAATCTTAAAGGAGGCAAATACGTAGACACCTAGTTTTTGCCTTTTATGACTTTAAAATATTTAAATATATATTTCCGGATATAGGCGCTGAGACAACATGTAATTTTGAGGCCCGGTGTGCTCAAAATTAATTTTATAAAAATATTAAATATATTTTATATTTTGGGTATGTAGTTTCTTAAAGAAAATGAGATGACTCTTAAAAAAATCTTGGATTCAAAATATAAACCCGCAGTTAAATCCAAAATTCATTTTTACCCTAGGTGCGACCTAAAACAAGTTGGATCGGGGTGTTCAGATATATTTCCCATTGGCAGCACATTCAGTGGATTAATTAACTCATTCATTCATTCAACCCAAATGAAATTATATAAGAATACTACAATGGAAAATCCTCTAGTATTATCCGTATAAACTGTGGGAGGATTCTGTAACTTATCTTTCTCTTTTCATTGGTGAATCACATTGTACGATTATTAAAAATTGGATCAGATGCAACAAACACAATAGCTTTATTCGATCATTGGTGATCACATTATTCAAAGAAGAGAAGTCCAATTTCCAAGTAGAACTCATCAATTAGTGGTTTTCACCTTATTTTTCTAATTTAATTGATCAGATCAATCCCTTCTACTGATCTACACAAATTGTGGATCCTTGGCATGCTTCTAAGTACCGATTTAATTGGTTATTCAATGTTTTCTAACCCAAAAATCCCCACTCATGATCATTGGACAAGAATGTCTAGCCAAAAATGGTTAACCTTATGTTTTTTCCCTTTCCTTGCTCAATTGATTCATGTTATTCATTAGTAGGACCCCACGATCCTGGTTCGACATTACTAGGTGGTATCGAGCCTGATCAGACGCCCAGAATCATGGAAAAACAATGTGTGAGAGACAAATCGATGAATCAAGCACAAATATGGATGTTTTGCAGGTTATCGATGTTTTTTTGATGATCGCAGATTGAGAAATCTAATTTAGAAGGATATATAGCATGTGGTTTATATGGGTTCACATAGAATCATATCGGATTTACGTTTTTAGCCACCGGGGGGCCGAAATCTGTCGACCGATGTTTGATCCACAAAGAACAAGTGGAAAAAAATCTATAATCAATGTGGGATAGATAGAATCAAGGTGAAGAGAGATGATCTAAGAATTTGTGAAAAAACCCAACTACATGTCAGGTACCATTATGAACACATGACGTATAGCCCCTTGGTTATTGAGACTAGGGTTTTAGAAAATTATAAGTACTGAATGACATGTAGCCCCCCTACATGCCATCTACCTCATCCCCGGGTGGAAGATCTGTGTGGTGGATCACACAGGAAATACCCCGTGTGGGAGTACATAGCCAAGCACATGGCGATCTACCAAAGTACATAGGCACGGGGTGGTTTCACAGAAATGGCCAAGCACATGAGCGGGACCCCATGTGGCATGTGTATGTCATGTATATCCCTCTCATTCCATGTAACCTTACATAGTTAGCAATTATTATACCTCTAGGGAAATATACATGTGATAGATCAGGACCAAATGCTATGTGGGTCCCCACACACGCTGTGTACCCCTTGACTTCTTTTGAGGAAGCTTCAAACATTCATATCTCCTTCATTTGGACTGACCTTGGTTGTCATTTTCGGAATATTATGTGAAATGATTTGGTCATGATTATTGGTTAGAAAAAGATTGATGATAGTAGTGATCACATTGGATCACCAGAGGCATCCCAAGTAGAACCCTCCAACTGGGATGGGTATGGGTCCTCCTAGAGTGGAACCCTATTTTTGGATAGGGAATGGGTCCTCTATTGAATTCCAAGTTGAACCCTCCAGCTTGGCTAGGTATGTGTCCTCAATGACTAGAGTTAGACCCTCCTGATGGCGTGGGGCATGGGTCCTCTATAGGCATCCTGAGTGAAACCCTCCAGCTTGGATGGGCATGGTTCTTCGATGACTTTTGAGTGGAACCCTCTTGTTGGGAATGGAATTTTTCCTCTAATGACTTCTGAGGGAACCCCCTAGTTGGGCTTGTAATGGGTCATCGATGACTCCTAGAGTGGAACCCTCTAGTTGGGCTGGGCATGAGTCCCCATATGACTTCTAGAGTGGAACCCTCCAGCTGAGTTGGGCATGGGTCCTCTACCACTGAGTGGAAAACCCTATTATACTAGGGAAAAGTTACTCTACCTATATATTATGGCCCCTCAATTTTTTGTAAGAATGATGAGGCATGGCTTGAGTTGGATGGTTACTTCTTGGATGATGTGTGAGATGCTAGGCATCGTTGTTGGAATTTTGGAACTGTTAATGACAATTATTCTTGGGTTGAGCTATGGGATGGGGATCCCCTTTCTATATCATTTGAATTTATTTTGTCTGATCGTATATATATATATATATATATACACACACTTCTCTATCCATACCTTTGGATTTGATTAATCTCTTTCCATGAGATGTGAAGACGTGTGGGGTATGCCATGTGCTTTCTATGTCTAGTTTCTCATGGTTGGATGAGTTCACTCTCCTACTATGGGTGGAAAGGACTTGAAGTGTAGTCACTCTACTCATCATGTTGAGACCCATGTGCTTGGATGAGGTTACTGTTTCTCTTTCTTGGGTTGAGCTGCATCCTGTTTACTATCTACTGTCTCTCTATTCCTGTTGTATCTCTTACTTATCCACCTTCAGATTTTAGGTAATCCTATTGGGTATGTATATAATCACCCCTACATGGTATTTTCCCACATGAGTCATGTCTTATACAGATGATGGATAGGTTAGTGATGACTTCGTCAGAGGTTAGGGATACCAGGTCCTTTGGACTGTGTACAGTGGTCGTAGCTTGAAGATCAGTAGATGGGATCTCTTAGCATTTTACTTTCAAGTTTTTTCAAGTTGGGAAATTTTTCTAGGTGGATGTGTATTTTTTCACTTTACATTTCAGTTTACACTACTGTACTCTTGTACTATCTAGATGTTTTACATGTATGGTTATTTCACTTGTGTTTTACATCTTCTAATCTTTTTCTCCTACACTTCTACATTGGCATGTCTATGTGTATGCATACATGTACTTAGTAAAAATCCTTTCCATGTTAGTTATTCCTTTAGTTCTAGTCACCAATCCCTATCCTATAGAGGCAGGCTTGGGGTAGATGTGGCTCGAAATTGAGCTTGTCCCAGGTTGTGACAAACTAGTACTCACATCCTATCTAGTACTATTCTCATGGGAGGCATCAAAATGGAACTTCTTGCCTGAAGACATTGAACCATTTATTTGAGAGACTACAATATTCTTATCTACACCCCCTGATTCCCTCAGGTTTTGAAATGTAATAAGATACTGATTTACTATCTCAGAAATCATCATCAACCTGAACATGTTGACCTAAGATTTAACGGCATGTTGGAGACCTTCCTCAGATAATCTCACCCTTGATAACTCATCGGCAAGGTATGTTGGTGCAAAACAATGCATCTTTATAAATCATGTCGAGTACCCCATAACAATCATAAAATCCTACTTCTGGACCATGAAATCACTAGCCTACTCTATTCTCAGAGTCTTGAGGTATAAGTAGTCATATAATCTAGTTTGGAAATTTAACCAAACCATATCTTGTAGCCTTTTGGCCTGGTTTAGAACATCCCACCAGCGCTTTGTTTCTCCTTAAATCATATAATTCATGACCTTCACTCTTCTATTAGAATATTTCTCTAGATTTCCAAAGATCGATAGAGTAGTCTCAAGACACTGCTCAATATCCTTTGCACTTCCATCCCCCCAAAACATGGGAGTATACTGTTGCTGGAATACATGCGTTAGAATAACCATAGACATGGTAGGCTACGGTGCACCCTAAAAAGTTTGTATGAAGTGAAAAAAACCTCATGGAACTGTGCCTCAAGACTTATTTCCAGAACAACTACCAGTGCCTTAGATGGAACTATAGTAGGATCTACTGGTATCCCATGGCCTACTACCTCCAAAGTGTGGTCATTGCCACCTTCCTCGCATGTGACTAGAGGTAATTGTGGTGGAATGCCTCTACAATTCCAAACACATGAATCCAAAAATATCAATATCAAAGTTTAGATCTCAAAAGCATAGTACATGTCCAAAACCTTCGTATAGACAGGTCATACCCTTAGACTTCTCTTAATTTCAGGACTGGTAAAAATAAACATTCACAAACGTCAATAGATTCACTACCTACATCCCACTCAAAAGCTGGGTCAAGTTCAAGTCTATGTTTCAAAGTTTTCAATTTCCATCTCATTTTCATTTTTTATCTCACATTTCATTTTAAATGGATGAACTAAATGGTTCACCACTTCTGATCCATACGGGCCCAAACTCCTTATGAACCGAAATATGGCATCCACCTAATCTACATCATAACATGTTCCAGTCCATGAATCGACATATATAATTGGATTATTATGGTGTCTATTGTAGCATAATCTGGAAAACAGTGATAAGGTTATGACATACACTCTAAGTACCAACCATGTTTCTCAATTCCCTACAAAAAAACATCTATCGCAACGACAAGTATATCTTCCGTGGAACCTATCACAACATCATTAAATAAGAAATACATCCTATATGGAATGAAATAATGCAAGGAATGTGATTATTATAAGGTGACTAAATTGATGCATGAGATAGAATACCCTCATCACATTAAGTTTCAAAAAATAAAACCCTAAATCATATCAATGATAACATCAAAATTCAAGTACATCACCCAAGGGTGGAATTAAATCAACTATAACAGTCAAAATCCATAAAATAGAAATGTTCATTCCAGCCAATTTGACGTTATCATATACATGGGTTAGCTACTCACAAGCACAAATCATTACCAAATTCCAATTATTCATAACCCCTTTTCTATTGTCTCAAAATTGGAAAGTAAACCATAAATGAAAAATGATTTCATACCACTTTGTAACATCACAGACCTAGATGCCATTGAACAGTGCTCAGAGCCCGATTGACCACATGGCCTCAGGTGCATCTCCCCAAATGCTAGAGGGTTCCAACTAGAAGTGAGGTCCCAAGATGTGTTTATGGGGACATTATGCCCTCTTATCAAAGTGAAACGTAGTAGTAAACATCATACAGATCAAATAGAGGAAGAAATATAATACTCAAACAATAGATAAGCATTAGGAATAAATAAAAATTCCTAAAGTAATCTCATATAAAATGCCGACCATGTCATGTGTATACAAAGAATCCAAAATAGTTATATATGCAATGGTATAACACATGCATCAAAATACCAAAAAGACGAAAAAAAACTATCTCCAAATAGTATCGTGAGCCTCATCTTGGTCCCATGACCCCTAATCCTAAGCATGGCACAAAATCAAGCTTTGAACTATGGGAACTTTCCCCAGTCCCTGCCTGCATCCAAATAGTCCATCTGGGTACCCAACGGTGGCCCAAACAGGTTTTGAGATACAGTCTAAGTAGGTAACCACCCAAAGTGTCTATAAAATATCATGGTTGTGACATATAAGCTAAATCATAGTGCAATATATATACCAAAGGTAAGATATAATAAAAAGGAAAGTGACCATGGGATGTATACTTCAAAACATGTGATACTATATAGCCATATACAGCTCTCTGTAAAACAAGTTTCAATCTCCTATCACAAGGAAACAGTAAATAAAAAAAGAGTAACCACCACAATCATGTCGTATAATCAATATCTCATATAACCCATGACCACTCCATAAAAACTAAAACACCATATCAACCACGATCGATCCGTGTAATTAGAAATGTCATATCAACGATGATTGCACCGTACAACCAAGCATGTCACATCTATCACGACTAGTCCATATAATCAAAGTGTCAAACCATGAAAGGATGGATCCAAGTTATAGTGGACCAAGTAATCCCCGTCAAGTCCCAAGAGTGTCTTGATGAAAACATTATTATGCTTGAATTGGGGTCCAATGAGCATGTCTTCCAACCATGTCCACTGGGAGCCCAACCAAACCAGATCCAAGGGGTAGGAAGGCCCAAGGTATCCCACAAAATCAAGATCCAAGGAGAATTAGGTCCAATGAATTCTCTATTGTTATCATGACCCATGGTGTAGTACACTCATGGCATCCTATGTAATCATTCAACAGTCAAATCATTTATCATTTCAACAATCCACATTCAATGAGTTTACCCACTCATATCACAATTCACATTTAATTTCATCCCATAAGTTTACCCACTCATATAATAATTCCATATTAACCATTTGATAAAAATCTTCAACATGCAAAGGAGAAAATATCCCTCACCTAACAAGAAATTTAGTTCAATCCATTTATTAATGGGCTTCCTCTAACTAGGTAGGAATTAACTCACCATATGGGTGGTTTAACAAACGCATGGGCATAGAAAATTCACATGGCACACCCCATGGGTGGCCTTGGTTGGGGAAATAACCACAAACACTTCTCAAATAAACTAAAGGGCATCCTTAACATATTCCATTTCATTTAATTCAATTATTCTATTAATTTTCGGGGTGCTTCCAAAAAGTAAGGTGGGCGGCACAATGACAACTAGCTTTATAGGCCACCTATTGTTGGTCGTTGGTAGAGTGTTCATTTAGTATCAACATCTGATTTGAATAAGATTAGAAGAAAAATCAAAAATAGATGAAGAACATGGAAATAAGAAATATTATCTTGTACTTGAATAACTTCATCGATACCAAGAAGAACAAAAAATGACACAAAAGGAACTGAGTACTCACTGGTGTGGATCCAACTAGACGATCGATGGTTGAATCAGAGCTCAGATGGAGAAACAAGATAAAATCCTATAATTTGGCTCAAAAGGGATCTCTCCAACAGCTTCTTTCCAATGAGGAAGAAGAAAGAAAATGAAATTTGGTTTTAACATTAAGTAAGGTAAAATTGGCAATTTCCCCAAAATTTCCTCAGCCACACAATTTCTCAAATTGTCCACCAACCATGAACCCTCTACTGTGCAAAGGAGGAACCCCTACGGTCATTGTTCATGATTTGAAAAGCCATGTGCAAACCGTGCAAGAAAACTCTGTAAAAAACTGTAGCTTCCCCCACACGGTCATGCGCCTCCATCCACATGGCTTTCTCAAACCATGCAGCCTATAACACCCACTTTATAGCCTTTCACAGTTTGTAGTAACCATGCGACCTTCCCCGCATGGTTTCTTCTAACCGTGTGGCCTACCTAAATTTTTAAAAAAGAAGGGCTCTAGGTTCTGAACAATCACCAAACACCCTCGATACCTCCATGAACTCAAAGGGTATTCACGTTAGGCCATAATTAAGCATTTAAATAGAAAAAAAGATTCTTACCTCATTCAGAAACCTAGGATCTTACACCCACGGTATGTGACTTCTGATCGCCCGTTCAAGATCTTTCATTATTTTAACATTTTTAGTTCTTCTTTTAGTGTTTTTAAATTTCCTAAATGATTTCAATGACATGTGTGAGAAATCTTATTTTACCTTGATCTACCCCATGATTTTCAAACCAATATCCCGTACCTCGATTCATTGTTGCTTCACCCTATTCCCTCACCCTCATGTTTATTAAATATTATTTCTGAATGGGGCTAAGTTATGTTTGAATCCATTTCCATACATTTCATTGATCTATATAATTAGGATGTGAATAAATTGGTCATTACTTAATATTTCCAAAAAATATTAAAAATGTGTAAATATATTCTAGATATAGAAATGGTTGTATTATTATCTATTAAATTTGTTAGGTTGAAAATTTTCTATTGATCTATTGAAGTTGCATAAGGAGTACATGTTCATTTTTTGAATTTCGGTTGTGTTGAATTTAAAATGTAAACCAATAATAAATCATTTTATCTGAGAGTTTAATGTGATTAAATTTTTAGTGAATGTATGGTTTGAAGTTAAACTGAATCTCTCCCCATATATGATTCGATATGGAACACGCTTGGATTCAAATTTATATAGTTATGAGAGGTATGGATCCTAAATATTATTGATTAATTCCATTATATATTTTATTTATAAAGATCTAATATATTTTTGGTAAAAATTTATTAAATGATTTCCCCAATATTATAAATCATTACACTTTCACTACATCCCATTATTTTTTCTTAAGATCTTTTCTTCATTATCTGAAATTTTTTTCATGTACATGCATGTTCTTTGGCATCATTGTACCCTAAACATGAGTTGTGATTCAAATTTGGGATAAGTTTATTTGTTTTAATGAAATATAAATGTAGAAACTCATATATTTTATCTATGATACATTAATATTTGATTTATTTTCTAGGATTAATTCGGGTAAAAATTGATTTATAGTTTATATTCTTACCGCTATTGTATAAGATTTTTTGGATTTGATGCTTGTTTTCATTGACTAATATTTTATGAATTTTTATTTGGTTAAATTAATTTTTTAATTAATTTACAAGTGTTGACTTATTTTTATGTGTTTTCTATGATTATGGTCAGGTTCATACCATGCTCAGTGTTGTTATGCCATGTTTTTTTTATAGTTTGTACTTTTTGTTTTTGTGGTGACTATATGATAATCAAATTACTTTTAACCCAGCATGTATAAAATTTTGATTACCTGAATTTAAAAATTGTAAATTTTAATTCTATAATAAAAAATTTTCGTTAAACTATTAAACATAACCCTCTTGCTCCCATGAAATTCAGACTATGCAAACTAATCATTTAGAACTGAAATTCATGTTATGCATTCAACGATACTATTGATGATGATAGAAATGAACTCCAAAATTAATTTACTATTATGTTTTTTAACTTTATAGAACATATATTAACATATTTCATATAATTTTTCAAGCATTTATTATTTGATAGTGACTAGTGTTTGTTGGTTTAATTGATTATGATAGAAATGAACTCCAAAATTAATTTTCTTATTTGGGCACATTAAGGGTTGTTTGTTTGTTGTATTTTTTTAAATAAATTTAACCTATAGTTAAAGTTTTAGTAATTGTAACTATAAGATATATATATTCACGGTTTTCTAAAGAACCATAACAGTATTTTGCTTATAGCTTTGTTTCTATTAATCATGGCTAACTATTTTTTGATACATGTAGTCACGAAAACCCTATAATCACTGACTGGGGCTTCCATTTGTACAGTTTGGATGTTTCCACGGGTACTTACCTAACAGAATGCCCAGCTAGTTATAAATTGTATGGTGTGGAGAAAGCCATGATAATGAATGGAAATAGCACCACGTGTCCTTCTACCAGACGGAATGCCCGTATAGAGAAAGTCTGGATAACGAGCGAAAATCGAATAAATTAATATCAATTGTACACTTCAGATCGCGCCACATGTTCTTCCATCAAAGCTAAAGAATAGTCGTTGGTACCAAAAAAGTATGGATAATGAGTGGAAATCCAATAAACCCAATGAAGAGATTAAATGAGTTATATATATGCATATAGTCAGGGGTTAGGATAAAAAGTAATTCAATACAGTTCAATGTGGAAAGTGCAATGCATGGATATTTTAAATGGTTTCCCGCATCATCGTCTTCCTCCTACGTAGAACCTACAACTCACTACCACCATGTGTCAAGGTGGGTGAGCAGCCGGCAGGGAGGACTCCAAGGGTAGATGAGCTACCCACCAACAACCGAAGGAAATTGTTGGTTTTTCTTCTCTCTACAAAATGGGATGAAAATCCCAAGGAGGTAGTGGTGTAATTGTGTGTTCCTCCGACGAGATTCGGAGAGAGTGAGTAGAGAATATTATCTTGTTTCTCCCATGGATGTAGGCAAACCAAGCCAAACCACGTTAAATCTTGCGTTGCTCCATTTCCTGCTCTTGTTTTGTGTGTTTGAGGTACCACGCACCTCTGTTGAGCCCCAACAAGTGGTATCAGAGGTGAGTCGGAGCAAACGGAGGTGGACCAGCGAGGCGAAGATGAGTTTTCCGGTGGCTGGAAAATTGAAAGTGGTCAGAAAATTTTTCCGAGGCCAGATCCGTGAAGAGGACGGCGAGACGAGTCCAACGGCGCAAGCAGCAATAAAAACGGAGCTAAAACGAATGAGATAACTGTGGTCAAAGTTTGGTCAAACCTGTGAGTGAACAGTAACCCTGTGACGGAGAAGAAGACACTATTCACGATGCCAGCAACAATTCTGGCAGGATTCCGGCTATAATTCTGGCGTGTCACATCAGCGTCGCGTCAGCACCGCGTCCGCGGGTGATCTGGACCGTTGAATTTTTATTGACCATATCTCGGTAAATTGGGGTCCGATTTCGGCGATCCAGGAGTCGATTCCAACTATTTCGACCGTTACGGATGCATTCGTATGGTTAGTTTTTAAAAATTTGCATTATATAATGTGGTTTCAGAAGGGTGCGACATCAATGGTGGTGATCACGTTTTGCGACAACGACGATGATGGGTGGCGTAGCACTACCAAGATTTGATATCGATAAGTCCGATGTTCGAAATAATTTTGGCTTGTGGAAAAGCACAGTGATGGATCTTTTGGTGCAGTAGGGCATGATCAGACCGTTGATCGGAGAAATGCCTGAGACAACTAGTGCCGATGATTGGGAAGAACTCGAGATGCGGGTCGTCAACACAATTTGGCTATGTCTGGAAAATGAGATAAAGTACTCGGTGTTGGACGAGACATCACCGAAGGAGATCTGGAAGAAGTTGGAGCAGCGGTATATGGTGAAGTCACTGAACAAAATGTTTTTCTTATAAAAGAAATTGTACCAGTTGCGCATGGACGAGGGAGCGAATTTCTTGGATCATACCAATGAATTCAACAAAATCCTGACATAGTTATTGGGGCTTGGTGTGAAGGTCGGAGAAGAAGATAAAGTGCTTTTGCTTTTGTCATCCCTACCAAGATCATTTGATGGTCTTGTGACTGCATTGCTCGTGGGTAAGGAGACATTGAAGCTGTACGAGGTGATGACGTCACTTCAAGATTCGGAGGCATTCCAAAGACCCGTGATGCATTCAGGCGAGCAAATCATTACGATACGAGATGATCAACTTGGGAGGAGCCGACATCGGATGTCAGGAGAAAAAGAATGGAGACCAAAATATAGGGGACATGATCCTAGTGAAATCACGTGCTTCTGGTGTGAGAAGAAGGGTCACTATAAAAGTGATTGTGGAGAGCGCAAACGGTATGTTTCTTGGAAGAAGAAAGTTGAAGAGGAGGATGTGAACATAACAGGTTTATCTGCAGATGATGAAATCTATGTGACAACGGTAAGCGTGCACTCAGATGAGAGAGTTGAACGGGGAGAAGTTCGGTGTCATTACTGCAAAAGATATGGGCACATGAAGCGGGAATGCCGATTTCTAAGGAGGAAGAACGGGCGAGCTCAAAATCCAATGGAAGAAGGATGGGTTCTGGATTTAGGGAGATCTACACACATATGTACGACGAGAGGTACATTTGATACTTTTCAATAAGTGTGAGACTCATTGAGACTTGGTGATGGGTCAACATGCGAGGTTCGAGGTGTCGGGACGATGAAATTGCAGACACCCAATGGAGGGGTCCGTAAACTGGCTGACGTGAAATTCGTTCCGAGGATGAGGAAAAACTTGATATCATTAAGTAGGATCCATGCGGAAGGGTCCAAGATTTATATAGCAGGTGGAGTGTTAGAAGACTCTTGTGGGGATGTAGCGAAGTTTACTAGGAAGGAGTCCCAAGGGTTGTTTCATTTGATGGGGACCGCAGTCATCCCGAAATTGACTGAAGACGGTGGAAGTGCCATGTCATCTGGCATGAAGAAGTGTGTTCGATTTGATGATGAATTTTTCGAAAACTGCAAGGAGACTGAAGGTCAAGATTCTACCCCAAATTGGTCATGAGGGGGAGATTTTTCGGGGCCACTCCCAAATTGGGAGGATTCAACAGGAGGAGTCTCCATGGTCGGCAGCCACAGCCTACAGCGGGTCTTATTTGGTGGGCAGTCAAGGTGGGTGAGCAGCCTGCAGGGAGGACTCCAAGGGTATAAGAGCTACCCTCCAACAATCGAAGTAAATTGTTGGTTTTCCTTCTCTCTATAAAACAGGATAAAAATCCCAAGGCAGTAGTGGTGTAATTGTGTGTTCCTCCGACGAGATTCGGAGAGAGTGAATAGAGAATATCCTCCTGTTTCTCCCATGGATGTAGGGAAACCAAGATGAACCACGTTAAATCTTGTGTTTCTCCATTTCCTGCTCCTGTTTTTTGTATTTGAGGTACCACACACCTCCACTCTGCCCCAACACCTTGTACCAAGATACCTTCAACTCACCATCTCGATATTACATCAAGAGCCGACCCCACCAGTAATACATGTAAAACTTTGTTTGAAATTCGCATTTATCAACTATTATCCTTTGTCCATATTAATTAAAAAATGATTTTAAAAGGGAGTACATTAATCACTGTTAGCTAAAATCACTGATAAATGTGACATTTTTCAGCATTGAAAAAACGTTGATAAAATAGTACCTTTTATCATCACTCTTTTTAACGGTGATAAAAGTAACTCTTTATCACCACTAAAATGCTTGTATTTAGTGATGATAAAATGTGGGATACATAAAAAAATTATATATTATAAAAATTCATATTTTAATATTTTAATATATTTATATTGATAAGAATATAATATATTTTCTTAAAGATGATTTATATAATACTAAATATCTATTTTCACTTAATATATAATATATTTAGTGAAAAATGGTTTATAAAATGAATAAAAATAATATTAATTAAAAATTGAATAATTTGTATTATGTAATAGACTTTCACTAATATTTTGGTGATAGAAAAAATTAATAAATCAATAAAATTTTCAAAATAAGATGAAAGGACTTGAAGTTCAAATGATCATAACTCATGATTCGGATGTTCATTTTAGTTTCAGGAAATTTCAAATTGAAACTTATGAAAAGATATACATCATTTCGACTGGGGGGGATAAGTCCTTGTTTTTTATTGGCCAAAAAAGTATCCAAAATTGAGTTTTTAGTTGTAATATCCTAAAACTACTACAAAACCTACAATAAACAGTAGTAGCCTTTATCAGCACTAAATAAAATCCCTGTTTAAAAGTGATGTTTATCAGTACTTAAAAAATCATTGATAAGACCATTGTTGAACAACGATTTTATTTAGTGTTGATAAAGTATAGTTTTTATCCGGGCTTTTATTTAATGCTGATAAATTCCACACCTTATCAAAACTTTTATTTAGTGGTGATAGATGGTATATTCCATTAAACAAATATATTATAAAAAATCATATAATAATATATAAATACATTTACATTGATAAAAATATAATATATTTTATCAAATATGATTTACATATGACTAAATATACATTTTCACTTGATATATAAGATATCTAGTTAAAATTTTAAAATAAAATAAAAAATATATTTATATAAGTTTCTTAAATATCCAATATCTATACTAAAGATTGTAAATTTCACTCAATGTGTCATCTGAATAACCATCTTCCCATGCGTTTCTCCTTCTCCTTCCATTCTGCTCACCCTCCCTGCATCCCCTCTCGATTTACTCCTCCTCATGCCTCATATCCACATCTCCCTATCTCTCCCCGACCCCCTGTCTTCGCATCTTTGCCTCCCACCTCCAACACCTCTTTGTATCTCCCTGATTTGGTGTATCCCCATCTCCACCTCCTTGTCTCTCCCCTTCACCGCCTCTACCTCGCCACCTCCACCTCCTCCTCACAATCGTCGCCTTCGCCTACGTCTGTACCCACCTCCCCTGCCTCTGAATCCTCTACCTCCGCCTCTGCCTATGTCACATCATATTTTATCAATTTTACTCTGTTTTCTCATGTTACCGCCACTCAAGAATCCTCCAAATATGGTAAACCATAATGATGATACTGAGTGGTGACTGTACCGATCTTCCCTCAAAGCCTTCGATGAGAGGGGCTTGGATGGATTTGTTGATTCAATGAGGTTCCCTATTTTTATATATCTTGTCATTCTAATGGTGGAATTTGTAGA
The DNA here is from genome assembly GCA_963277665.1 of Viscum album. Lineage (NCBI taxonomy): Eukaryota > Viridiplantae > Streptophyta > Magnoliopsida > Santalales > Viscaceae > Viscum > Viscum album. The sequence continues at coordinate 1,104,487,919 of OY728157.1, forward strand.
TGATAATGTTCATGAATTGGCATCGGTCTTCCGTTTCACGTTGGTTAGTAAATTATAGAAGGGAAGGCTGAGTCTTGCTGCACTTAAGAGATCTCTGGAACTCATTAGATTTGATACATTGTTGATTGGTCTGCTCAATGATTGACTGAGTCTTAATGAAACGATTAAAAATATTTCAAGACCTTCAGTTGCCTGAATTTACATAAAAATTGATCTCTTTAACCCTCCTCAACAAATATGGATCATGAATGGTGAGGTGGGTTTCTTCTAAAATGTATGTTATAAAAATAATCCAGTATTCTTCTTGAAATTTCATTGATTAGAAAACACCACCGTCTCTTTCTCTTCATCGACATCTTAGTAACTATAGATTCTTAAGGAAGTGGGAACTGTCCTGGGTTTAGAATAGGGGATAGATTTTTGGAGTGTCATTTTTAAAAATAATAAGAAATCCACTCTTTCAACTCAATAGGATCTTCATAAAATAACATCCCAAATTTTTTGAACTCTATGGAAGGCCAATATTTCAGGGCTTATAGGGGTTTTCTCATTAGACTCTAATCATTTTTTCCTACCATTGATGTGAATCCTTCTCCTTCGATTGTTGAGACTGTTTATATGAAAGAATATAACATAGATGTGTGGTCTTCTCGAATGATGGTTGGTTCATCATCGCCAACCAGTGATGATATTGTGACAACCTTGGTTGAAGCTCTTGGTGAAATCTATCAGTTTTAGGGAAGATACAGAGCCTGAGACCCCACTTCATTAAATTTTAAGGATGATACCAAGTCTTATTGCAGTGTTTTAACTTCTAGAAAGTTTTATTCTATCTTTTAAATTCTTATTTTTTTATTAATTGGTTTTAACTAATATAAATGAATTTCACATTTAAATTTGATCTTTATATTTTTTAATTAGTACAAATATATACGTTGATACTGTATATATTGATAAATATTTTAATTGTTTTGTTAATAGATTATTTTTTCCCTGTAATTTATTTTATTTCCCCCCACATATCATTTTTTTCACTGCATTTCCCTGTATTTTATCTCATTTTATCTCTATATTTTCCCATGTATATCGTTTCTTCCGCTACATTTTCACCCGTATTTCCCTATATATTTTAAACCTATTAATGAATATTTCTATTTTTTACATAATTTTTTTAAAGACTCAGAAAATTTCATGATTTTTTTAATTATTTATGATTATTACGAGTCTGTGAAAATTGATGACGTGTGATTATGAGGCTCGATGCGCCCAGAATCAATTTCTGAAAATTTTTTAAGTACATTCCGTAAATCTGTGAGTGATGCTTTCTATCTTTTGAAACGGTGCTCAGAATTGAAATCTGAGAGCACCATTGAATCTGCAGCACCAAGATTCACTTAAGAAAAGATTAAATTCGACCATAGTTGGTATGGAGAAAAAGATAGTTTTTGGACTTTTTAAATAATAATAAAATAACATGTAATTGTTATTTTATTTTTCTTTTTCTTCAACGGATGAGTGGCAGTGGCGGGACCGGTGACCTGTCAAGCCATTTAATGGCTTGACTCATCAACTGCGTAACTCTACCATTGTGAATTGAAAGAGGTTCATTAATTCATTTAATTAACCTTAGTAATTCTTGAACGTGTTACTCACCTTTCCCCCCTACTATTTAAGTGAAGCACGGGGTGGAGTCTTGACACAGTTTCTTCAAGTGAGGAACCACTAGTGGAGTGATGGGATACCTTCCCCCGACGGGGACGGAAGCTCGGGCGGTAGCGATCCAGGAATGAAGAAATGCCGAAAGATTTCTTCCTCAATGAATAACGATGGATGCTAGTGAAGAACCACATAGAGGACAAGATTGGATTCAGAAAGCGGTGACGAGCGCCACAAAATCACGAACCAACGACAACGAAGAAGGAGGTTTTGTCAACCTCCATCAGAGAACATATCATCCAGGTAGGGGGTCTATGTTTGAATGTGGTTTAACATTATTGTAATGTGATCTATAATTTTTCCCGCTTGTTTTAGTGCTAACGCGAAAGGTGTTGGCCAAACGAACAAGGCCCAGACCGTCCGCCGCTTCGTTTATCGTTGCGTTCTTTGGGAAAGATTTTTCTAATTTGATGTAAACATGATACGGAGGGTAATTCTATGAAGACGCCAATCCGAGAGGCCTATAGGCACAGATGACACCAAGAACGAACCATCGGAGCATGTCTGGTGGCCCGTGGAAAGAACCGTCGGTGTGCCATGCTGGCGGTGGCCGGCGGTTGCCGGAGGAGGTCCACGACAACCGTCCGCGAGCGATGGGGAGGCGGCATGTCATCACGGACCACAGTGGCTATAGGAATCCGGCATGAGCTGGACACACATAAAAAGGATGGTTCCTGAAGGCACTGTTGGCGGCAACAACCGCAGTAGGAGGGGGTGGCGCGGCCCCGCACCTAGTCACGACAGTTGGAGACCAGTCGGCCATCTGGCTGACCGTTGCACACGGTGGGGATGCACCCCACCAGACAGAAAAATGGCCCCATGTCTGCGGGGATAGCTGGAGAAATAATCCGCCATTAGGCGGACAGGGCTGGACATGGGTCGAATGAATGGGCTAGACCCGCGACCTAGCAGGCCAGTATGTGTTGGCCGAGCCCCACCCGGCAGGCTAGGCCAACTGCAGCCCGGGCCTGCGAACCAACATGGCATACTCAGATGGGACAAACCCAGTGAACAAGGCCGACTCTTATTGGTTCGGACCCGAGCAAGGTCAGGTAGACCCCGGGACCCGTTGTGTCAGGCCGACCTGATCGAGTCGGACCGGGCCCAGACCCAATCGGCCCCCGAATAACAAAACGCTCGTAACTGAAAAACCGAGTGTCCGTTTGATATTCCGTCAGTGGCGTTGGGACCAATTTTGGGAAATGGTTCCTTTGGAATATTTTGGTGGGCTTGACCGAGCTAGGCCGGGCCGAGGTGCGATCACCCGCATTTCACAGAAAGGGGTGTAACTAACAGACCGGGCGTCCGATCGACGCGCCATCTATGGAATTAGGACCCTTGAGACAAGTAGGTCCTTAGGAGATACTTTAAGTGAGTTTTGAAGGAGTTTAATGTGAAACTTGAATTGTATCAGACTTTAATCTAACCAGGACCTTTTTATAGAAGTGTTCATATCTCATAGACCGGGCGTCCAATCGACGCGTCGTCTGTCATGTTGGGACCCCAATGATAGGACGACCCATTGGGTATGATTTTTGTGGGACTTAGTACTAGTTTAAATATGACCGAGGACTTGAGGAGCAAATCCTTCCAAAGATCAGGTGTGCTTCGTGCGGGAATCCAGTGGTTGACTGTGACATGAAGAAGAAGAGCAAGCAATACAGGTCAGCATCAGAAACTCCAGAGTGAGATGATCTAGTTGTACGACTAATCATCCCTACCTCTGTACCAGTAACCAATACGGGTTAGCACTAGTGATCAATATAGGTTATCACCATCGACTAATCGAGGTCAGCTCCAGCGACCAATACGGGTCTGCACCAGTGACCAATACGGGTCAGAACCAACGACCAATACGGGTCAGCACCAGCGACCAATATGGGTCAGCATCTAACGACCAATACGAGTCAACATAGAATGAATTATATAGGTCAACAATAGAGTTACTATGGATATGATGATCTAGTTTTACGACTAGTCATCCCTATCCCAGTATCCTTGAAGTTATACCGTTAGAGTGAGCTGTCTCTTTTTCATTGTGCTTCATGATTTAGATCATGCTTGTGTTTTTACCTTTGTGTTATTTCTTATGATGTTTTACTTTGTGGATTATTAAGAGACCTTCGGGGGTCTCAGGGTCCCCTATTGAGTTGTTATACTCACCCCTGCACAGGATCTTCCCGCACATGTGTGTCTAGTGAAAACTACTGATGCTACGAGGCAGACTTTGGAGGTTTGGGACTTGGCGGAGCTTGGTGCGACGAGATCAGTCAAGATCCTCTTCTTCAACATTAGACTTATAGCTACTACCCTCCAGGTAGAGCTCCAGGGCATATGAAATAGATGATTACTTTCTTTTTAGTTTCTAGGGCTTGTATTCTAGCCCAGTGTCTATAGTTTTCAGTTTTACTTGTAGTTATACTTTACTATCATGGTTATACCTTACTTTTGTTAGTTGTTTACTTATGTTTCCCTTTTTGAGTGTGTATAGATCTCTAAGGCAATGCCTTCCCTATTCGGGAAAAGCCTTCAGGTGCTAGTCACGAACCCCTAGCCTATGGAAGGTGGGCTTGAGGTAGTCACATCCGGGCCCCATGGGACGGGCCGTGACAATTTCCCTTAGCATGGTTTCATTAAGTATAAGTTTTCTTTTAAATAGAACAAATTTCACTTATCCATATAGAAGAAAGTGATTATTATGTTGAATAAATATAAATTATATTTCTATTGAATTCTATGGAATAGCAACATAAGAATTTTATAAAAGATTATAAAATGGTTTGACACAACTTACTATAGTTTTTAGAATACGTTATCAAATTTTAACTTTTCCTGATAATAATTTCATGTCAAAGTTTATTGGTTTTCAACCCTAAAAAAGGGTGATATTGATAACATAATATTGGTTAGTTCATTAATATTCTAAACACCAGGTATGGAAATTTATTTTTCATTTCCAACCACAATTTTGTTTTTATTTGGGTTTACTGAATTTAAAATCATAAATGTTTAGATGCATTTTTTATAACCTAATTTACATTTTTTACATTAAAATTAAAATATTCTTTCTAAATTTGAAAGTTTGAGGAATGCTTTCATTTTTTGCAGGACTTTCCTTACCACTTGTCTCTTACATAGTTACAGTGACGTTCTTAAACATATGTTTTGCATATATTGATTTTATATATAATGTTTTGTATACACATGGGTTCTGTGTATATATATTTATATATGTTATGTCTACTCTCTATCTCTCTATATATTTATTTTCTATTTAATTTATCTTTATCTTAACATGTTTTGTTGTTTGTAATTGAAAACTTAATGATGGGCGAGCAAATTAAAACCAAATTTAGAAGAACATGAATTAGAATATATAATATTAGTAAATCCAATAAACTAGAATCCTATGATTGTGTGCATCCAATGATTTTCAAGAAGCAAAAAAACTCATATTTAATGTCTAGAAGTCCAAATTAGGAAGTACAATAACCACTAAAATCCAAAAAATCATGTGCACATTTACACTTTCCTAAAAAAGAAACCACTACATTGCTTTAGAATCACACAATTCTTTAGTAGAAAGATGATCAAAACCACAAATTTCAAATGACCAGTGAATAAAAAATGAAGTAAATTTGTTATCCCTAACTAAGGATCCAAATCAAGTAGGCATATTAACAACTTCCAAATTTTTACTCATCAAAATTAATACATTGTTTTCAGTAGAGATCCTAAAGAAAATTTCACTTTTTTGATACTTTTACACCCTTAAAAATCAGCCACATTTGTCTAGAGAAAATTTCATTCCCAACTGAGCTTAACCATAGTCGATGGTCTTGGTGAACCTCGGAAGCAACAGATCCTCCAGCCACCAATATTAACCATCAACTTTAATTGGTTTCAATTTTTCAGTGCTAGGAAAATCCAAAAAAAGTTCTCAATATTATGCACTAACCAATTTTATATACATATGAGTTCTATATGTTTATATATATATATGTTCTCTCTGCTCTCTCTCTCTCTCTCTCTCCATATGTTGTATATGCATGTACTCCTATCATGTTTATATGACTGTGTAGTCATTGGAATAGTTTTTAACACAAAAATACAACTAATTATTTTTTATGTTTTAACTTCCTTAGTCCTTTAATCACCTCTACCATGGTATATTTTAGTTTATATATTTATATTTTATCTATAATTAATCACCCATTATTCTAATATGGTTCCTATATAATACATGTTTGACTTAGGAGGGTGTGAAGGAATCCATTATTCATGTTTGAATGATTGTTGGAACTAGATTCTTGGAAAGGATTAAGGTCGATCAGGTACATAATATGTTCTATACTAACTACTATTGTAGTGATGAGCTTAAAATTGTAACCTTTTTTCTTATTTTAGTGACTAAATACATTGGAAAATACCTTATCGATGATGTTGATATTAGGATTCTTAAATTTTAAAACCAATTTCTGATTTTAACTATAAACTTATTTGATAAATTTGTATCTTTATCTCTATTTTCATTTATTATTCTCTTATATTTTAATTTTCTATGTATTTTTTTTACCATATAAATAAATTTTTTATATTAAATTGTTAAATGAAATATTTTTCATTTTCATATTTAATATTAAGGTCTTGTACTCATTTTTATTTAACATAGTCACTATGTAGTAAAAAACTTTTACACAATGCATGAAATGTGTTAGATTCAGGAAGAAGTTTCTTAGATATTTTTATAAAAACAAAATCTTTCAAAGAAACATATCCAACATCTTGACCATGAGATGATTCAACTCCTCTTCCAGGACAATCAATATTGCACAAAAAACAATGGGGTTTTCCACCATTAAGAATCTATCCAGTGTTTTATGCACTAATTAAGAACCTTATAATATCTTTAAGGTTGAAAAATAATTCATTTGTATATAATTAAATATGAATCCATATAGATAAATATCCTTTTCAATACTATTTAATAGTTACTTTTCAATTATCATTCTTCTTTTTATATTAATCATATTGTTCAATTTTTGGTTGATATCCATCAAAACCTCCAAACTAATCTGTCCATTGTATACATACACTCTAGGAAATATGGAAAAGATTGTTTTATGTTGGTCTAATTGGAAGGTCTGGAAGTAGAATTTTACTTTGACTATATTTATTCCCCCAAGCGAGTTTCATCTCAAAATAATGGAATGCTCTGATGTTTCTTGCAACACCTCCATCTTCTGGAACCATTTTTCTTTTTTATTATTTCTCTATTTACTTCGGAAGATACATTCTTCCCTCACTATATTCTATCAACCTTTAGAAGTACATAAAAGGTTGTTATGTTTTAGAAACTCAAGTTAATCTATTATGTTTCATTTTATTTATTTAATATTTATAATAGCATTTATTTCTCTTTCATGTTGTATCCTCATATATTTTTTGAACATATGATTTTTTTCATTCCATCAATTTTGGCATATGTATATATCATATTCATATTTTCCATTTAGTTTTTTCAATTTAACTATTTAAAATTTACATATAAACATAAATAACTAAATAATTTACATTTATGTGTATAAATGACACCATTGATTAGTGCAACGAATGGTTCCTCAACATCTCCCTGATCTATTCCTCCCAGGAGATGTGAGTTCTTGATATGTTATCCATCTACATGAACATTAATCAATTTTTCTCCTTAGATTGTGAAACATGTTATTATGACTCCCATGGTTCATTTGGATCATGTTTTTTCATTGAATTATGCAAAGGTGTTTGATTTACTAAAATATTCTTCTAATTTTGTTCTATTATACTCAGATTGTAAAATTTCCCATCCAAAGTTAATCATATTTGTGCACTTATTTTCATAATGAAGGTTTAGTTTATATTACTTTGAATAAGAACACATGAGTTTTGATCATGACCTTTAATTTATTTGGGATGACTATATTCTCTAACTTCCTGACCCTGGAAGATTGGAAGTGATAGATATAATAAGAAGTACCAATGTGGTTGTGAATATTACACTGTTTATTAGTGCTTCAAACTCTCTCAAATCCTTATCATTTCAAGTGACGGAGTACATGGACCCTTATCTATACAAGGTAATGGAATTTATCATTCAGTCATTTCATATCCTTTACTATACATGTCATGTATTTAAATTAAGACACTATTAATTCAAAATATTCCTCAATCGCTAAACACTCATTACAAACATCTTATTCCACTTTATTTCATATAGTTTCTAGGTTTAAAGTTGTTGTGTCTACCTTTTTTAGTGGGTTATGGCATAAAGGAAAATGTTTCTAAATATTTTTATGTGGTAGCATTTATCCTTTTATAAAACTGGTGAATTATCCCATATTTGTCTTTCAACATTAACTACAACCAATATACTCTATAATATTTTATTTTCTGTTTTCTACTCTAATTTTATTTTTAGATGTGTGGTTTTCAAGACTAATCATTGAGTTTCTTATTAGTTCATACTCGGCCAAGAGGATAAAAAAGAAGTTCATATTTTTCAGCCAATCCAATATTATTTATGTCATTTTTAGGTTTTATGTCACTAAAAAACTTGTCCTCTCCAACTACCCATTAACATCTCATTCTTTGTATCTTCCTATTTTTGATTTTAGGTACATAGTTGTAAAACAAGTTCCAGTCATGTATGATAGAAATTTGATGAATAATTTGCATTCATGGTAGGGGATCCCCTTAAGGGGTTCATCATTAAATAAGAAACCAAGCACAACCACCAACTCTCTATGCGCACATTCTGTTACTCAATGGATTGATATTACTTGGACATATTGAATTTTATTTTTTCAATACATGTTTCATTTTATCAAATTCTAGCCTACTATATTTATAATTTATTTAGTCCATAGGTGATGCCATCGAAGGGATGTTTGATATCTTATACTCTTTTAACATATGTAGATGCATCTTTCCCACTTAACACCATCATATTTCTTATTTGAGTTACTTGTTTATGAACATATATCATGTTAATAATTTTTGGAAAAAATATAAGGATAGAATTTTATGAACTAGTATAACTTGATTCATTACCACTATTAGTGCAATGTTGCTAACATAGTCCATCTCTCAAGTATTTTTGATGTGAAACACATGGTTGAAATTATGTTGCTACCATTATAATTAATGTTGACGATACAGTTTCAAGTACAATATCCTCATTTTATTATAGGTGATGAGAGAGTCAGCAACATTAATTTTTACTAGAAAATATGAATGTATAAGTGTAACTTCATTGAATTATGGGTCTGTAACTACACTTCTCAGAATTATACTACAACCTTGAGTGCACCAAATCAAGTTTTCAAAATTATTTTTTTCCATCATATTTTAGTTTTCTATTTTTATTCATACATAATTTTGCAGCTATACCAGTGTTTCTTTTACTTGGATTAGCCACATGGATTTTTTATCATATGCATTTCAATATAATTTATGTGATGAAAGATTAACAACCAAATATGTGCTGTTATTTAATAATGATTTTTTTATAATGATCCTATTATCAATCTTACTCTATAATCCTAAAATATTATAATTATTAAACAATCATATATCTATGAGATTCCAAGGAAATTTAGTTAAAATTAATATATTTATTCTCAAGAAAGAACATTTACAGAATCAATTTTCAAGTGCACATTTTATTTTCATCTCAAATACAAAGAAAAATAGGAACAAGTTTAATGAGGTTTTTTTCTTCCAATCATCATTATATGAATACCAGAACATATAAATTATGAAATTTGTTCCTTCGCTACATTGTTGGATTTAAAATAATATATTTCATAATTTATTAAAGATTTAAAATTTGCAATGTTCCTACATGACTTCCTTTGGGGCATTGTATTCAATACACTATATATTTTTTATTTTATAGTTAAAATTGTTAATTTTACTATCATGAATAGGGAGTTTAGTATATGTTATTATAAATTTTTACAAATATAAAGATAATCTTCCACCTCTTTCTCACTGTTCAACGAACTGATTAATAATTATTTTTCTCTCAATTCAGTTTATATTCAAAAAATTTTATGTGATGTATTCCAATTAGTTTAAAGGATCATATTATACAACGTATTCTAATTGCTTCATTATTTAATGTCTGTGGGTATTTTCAACCGGGTTCCCACACTATTAGTCATAGAAGGGTTGAATTGCTTTGCTGTAGATGTATGAAGACTTCCGATGGAGGTAAATTTTATTTAAATTAATCAAACATGTATATATACAAAATATTTTTTTGACATAATCATAACAATTTTATTATATTTTTCCACCATTAAGTAAGTTAATCTTTCTTTCCCTGTAAATTATTCATCATATTTTCCCCATTATGATTCCATTTTCCTTCTTAATTATATCATAGCATAGGTATATTTCTTTGTTGGTTTTGTGATATGAATTCCAGTGGAGATAAACATTATTGTAATTAATTTAACTTGCCTATATTATTTTTAAATTTATTGAAAATTAAAAAACATCCACATTCATTTGCTTTTCCCCATAAATTATTGATTCTATTTCCCCCAATTTTATTCTATTTTTCCTATTCAAATCTATCATAGCAGGGTGAAATTTCATTGTTGATGGCCTGAAAAAACATTTTTAGGTAATATTTATTGAAATTAATAGAGCTTGCCTGCATGAAATGTTGTTTTTACATTTATTGAAATTATTCGATCTTCCAACATTCATCATCATTATTCAACATAATACCATTGATTCATTCTTAAAAATTAGTTGGTGTTTTTAAATGGGGTTCCCATACTATCAGTCATTTGAAATTTCGGAGACTAGTATAGATCTGGAATCCTTACTAGGAAGGATGATCTATCAATCGAGTTCTCACACTATTTCTGGTGATGTCAATATTATTTAAAGTGGAACTTTTAAATTAATTTTTTTTAATTTCCAAACTAATTTTTTCATTATTTTTTCATTTACTTTATTTTTATATTATTAAACATTTATAGTTGAATAAATCCTATTTATTTCAATTCTGAGAAGGAATATGGATTCCTTAAAATATTTTAGTCAGGATTCCCTAGGAACTCAATTTAGAACAACAAAACATACAATATTAAATGATCACGAGAATTAGCCTTTTCTTTCAGGGATTCCCCGTAAAAAATGAGGCCTTATAAGCTTCAATTTCTTTATCAGAACTCTAATTCACTTTGTTCAATGGATATAACTTGTAATAATAAAGGTATTAGATTCCATTTACCTGTAGCAATGCTATAGGATGTAAGATCATGTCTACTACAACTCAAGTGGTTAAAGTTTTTCAAATATTTATAACATGATGATTGCATTCTTTGATGTCACATCATAAGCATTTTCATTTTTTTTGTAAATTCAATATTGAATAGAATTATGTTTTACTAGAGCATGGTGGAAAGAGACCACTTATTATATTTTAATATGTTTACATAGACAAGGGTAAGTACCTGTATTGCAAAATTCTCTATGAATGAGAATGCTTATGTCATACAAACAGTGGTTGAATGGGTTTTGTTCAGTTCTTTCTAGAAAAATGGACAAATATTATTTACAAAATCTTATGTTCTTGTACATTAAAGTTTTATGACTCGATTCCATGTGTGATCTTTCATTACATTAAATTTATCCCAGAAGAATTAACCTCACATGGATTATTCTGACATTTTGTCAATATTATACATAAATTTTTTTAATATCATCCATAATTTTAGAAGACCCGGAAATTCCGTGGATTTTTTTTTAAATACACAGGAATTTTACGAGTCCGTGGTTTCTGACAGTACCTCATTCTGAGGCCTAGTGTGCCCGGAATAATTTCCTGATGTTTTGTTCAAGTATGTTCAGTAGACGTACGAGTGAGATTTTCTATCTTTTGAATCGGTGCTCGGAATTGAAATCTGAGTACACCGATGAACTCGCAGTGCCAATATTCACCTAAGGGGACCTTTACCGCAGTTGTGTTTGGTCGAGAGTGGAAGTTATTTTTTTGGGGTTCTAAGAAAAATTTAAATAAAATTATGTGTTGCATAATTTTATTTGGATGGTAGTAAAAACCTCCAAAGGGAGGTTGGTGGTGGGGCCCACCCCCACATAACTTCCCATGAGAGGATATTATGTGGTGGGGACCACATGAGTTTAAACTCTTCAACTCTCATGGAAACCCCCCTTTAACACTTAAACTCTCCACCTCTCCTCTTTTAATTTAAACACTCCACCTTCCACCCTCCCCCATAAAGATTCCAACACTCTCTCAATTAATTAGCAATTAATCAATTGGCTCGTCTAATTTGAATTATTTTGAAATTCATGTCAAGGATAAAATAATAGCCAAGATATTATTTTGGGTTGGCACATATTGTTTTGGTGGAGCCTTGGAGAATAGTGAGAGCCTTCTTTCCACGAAGAACACAATGAACAACATCCTCTCGACAAAGAACGTTCCTCGTTTCCGAAGAACGTGGAGCAACATCTGCTACCTTCTTCGACTGGGGAAAGGAAGGGAAGCACTGCCGCCCACAAAATACACTGAGGGCGTCGTCTCAACGTAACTTCACCGAACTATACTCCCTCCGGTGTTGACAGAACGACGTCTGTCTACCGCGACGCCCGACTTCCGCGACGCCCGTCTTCCGCGGCTCGTCAACAAGCAAAGTCAAATACAAGGTAGGGGAATTTGGATTATTTATTTATACATGTGAATTATACCCTCGTACTTTCATGATTAATTTTGGTTTGATGATGTCCAATTTTGTTATTACTTAACGCAGAGGGCACGGGCCGAAAAAACACGGCCCGACGACCCTCTGTTGATTCATGATTGTGTTAACAATGGAGGCGGAGACAGAAGGGCGCGGTGTCATCGCACCACGCTGAAGGATGAGGCCACGACCATGAGGCGGCGGCGACCGAAGTCAGCGGAAACCGAAGGCCGCAGCCAGGCCGGGCCACGATGGGGTAGGATCGGCGCCGTCGTGCCGGCCGCGTGGAGGAAACCGCGGCCCGCATCCACGAGCTGCTGGGATGAACCGAACCTGCCGGCCACCTACCTGCCGGGATGGATGACCGTAGCACCACTTGGAGCCACGCTGCGGAGAAGACCTCGGCCCGCAACCGTGGGCCTCTCAGCGGGCAATCCCGCTGGCCTCCTGTCGGATGGGCTAAAGAAACTGCGATGTTTCTTGGCACCGCGTGGGAAGAACCACGGCCCGTTGTGCGGGCCACGCGCACTGGGTAGAACCAGATGGCTATGACCGGCTGGACATGGGTAGGCGGCGCCGCTTCGCACCGCCGGGCGAACCGAACCAGCCCGCAATGTAGGCGGGGTCTACGGGTGGGCCGCGCCCCACCGGGCCGGGCCGACCCCCAACCAGGTCGGACCCGCCAGGCCGGGTCCGTTGGTGGGCTGCACTCCACTGGGCCAGGCCGACCCCCAGTCGGGTCGGACCCACTGAGCCGGGTCAGACCCGCCGAACCGGGTCGGTCTGACCCGCCAGCCCACTGGGCTTGACAGGTCGGTCCCGTTTTCACTTAAATGTGGACAACTCCTAAACTGTGCGTCCGATCGATGTGTCATCTATGGCACTGGGACCCTCACCACGAGGTGTTCCTTTTGCAATACTCTAAGTGGGTTTTGGAAAACGTTGGAAAATGTCCGGGTTTGGAACAAGCATAAATCCAACCGGGCCCCTGGAACGGAAAAGCCAATGAATCTCAAACCGGGTGTCCGATTGATGCGCCATCTATCGCATTGGGTTACTTATGATGAGACAGATTTATAGGATACATCAACTCAGGACTTCGTGATAGTTGATGTATCGACACTTGGATTTAGAGATGGACCCTACCGGAATTGGGCGTGCTATGTGCGGAAACCCTAGGGCTGGCTGCGACTAAGATGACGAAATCCTTCATGGGTTCGACATTTGCGACTTCTATACCAGGATGCTAGTGGGTTCGACAATGATGACTACTATACCGGAATCCTACGTGGGTTCGATAGTGACGAATTCTGTACTGGGATCCTCTGTGGGTTCGACATTAGTGATTTCTGTACCAGGATCCTACGTGGGTTCGACAATGATAACTAATGTACCATAATCCTACATGGGTTTGACAGTGATGATTTCTGTGCCAGGATCCTACGTGGGTTCGACAGCGCTGATATTATTCCAGGATCCTACGTGGGTTCGACAGAGGAGATGATTCAGAGGATACATCTAATCATCTCTACCCCTCTTCGGGAGTTGTATACCTGTGTGAGCTGAGTCATGTCTTTCAATCATTATCAACGTGGTGATTGACTTTACTTCCTTTGTGGAATGGTTTGTGCCTGGGCTTGAGAGTTGGATCCAGACTGTGATTGGCAACTTAGGTATATGTATGGGCATATACCTAAGAAGGGTTGGTTGATACTTCGTGATTATATCTTTATAATATGGTTTATCCTTTGTGGATTTTGTGAGAACTTGAGGGTCTTGTGGTCCCTACTGAGTATCATTATACTCACCCCTGCACGGGCTATGACCGCACCTCATTGTGTCGGATGTAGACAATGTATAGCGCTGACAGAGGCGGAGTGTGCGAGGACTGGACGGTACCCGGTGGTGGATCTCACAACAAGTCGGTACCTGGAGGAGACAGACGGACGTGGAGCACTGAGGAGGCTATCTATACCTATACTTCAGGTAGGATCTATGGTGGACGATCCAGGAGCTTCTAGGCACCTTCTAGCTATTTTTCTTTTTAGTTGTACATATTTTTCCTTTCCGTGTACTTTACTGTTGGGCTTGTATTTCTGGCCCTTTTACTTTCCATCACTTCTTGTGTATTCAGTTTTTACTTAGAGTTTGCTTCCGCTTGTTATCTGGTTGTGTTTTTTTGGAGTTATAAAAGAAATTCCTTCCCAGTTTAGGGATTTACACCTTTGGTGCTAGTCACCAGCCCCTGGCCTATGGAAGGCGGGCTTGAGGTAGTTACGACACGGGCCCCGGGGTACGGGTCGTGACATCATTGGACTATTTGTATGTATCGGGGGACATTAACTTTCTATGATGTTTGGACCAGTTCAAGCCTTTATAGATTTTATGTACTTGAAAATTTATGATTCATGCAATAACTTTCTTTATAATATGATGTAATTTTATCCTGGATTGGTTTAGTTTGTCTGTTTAGACTCTTCTTGATAGTTCCAAAACTATCCTTCACTGATGAATAAGAGAATAATTCATATCTATCAAATTTTCCAATTCATGGATACTGGGAAAATTTTTTCTATGATTATGGTTTCGGAAATAATTTTTATCTTCTTAAAATCAATCTAGGATGATTTATTTTATCTTATTAAAATCATTATTTTCTAATTCATTTTAATATTCTTAAAGGTTTTCAGTAGAAAAAATCCAATTTCTTTCAATTTAAAGAAGTAACATGGATTCCTTAAAACCATTTAGTTAGGATTCCCTAGGAACTCAATTTATACCAACCAAACATTCAATATTAAATGATATGGGAATTGTCCTTTTCCTTTATCAGGGATTACCTATACCGAATGGGTCCTTATACACTTTATTGCCAGTATTAAATGAATATCTCTTGATATAATATATGTTTTAGTTTACAATAGATCTCATTTACTGGTAGTAATTCCATAGGAAGTAAGATCATGGCTACTATAGCTCAAGTGGTTAAGGTTTTTCAAATTTTTCTGAAGCCTAGGGTATCATATGGTAGAAAAGGAATAAAAGAAGGTATGACATCCATTACATTTACAATAACTCATCCAAGAAGAACATTTTTGCTGCTATATACATCTTTGAAGATAGACTTTGTGGTATCTTTTGGGATTGTAAAGGAGGAACACTATCCTATTTCTATAAGGGTTGTGGGATCACCATTGTAAATGAAGATGATATAGAGGGAGTGATCATGGAAATTAAGATTGTTTTATTTTATAATTAGAGAAAATTATCTGTTGATCTGAACCCAAAATTCATTTTAAATACCAACAATTTGAATATTTTCTATCCTTTAAGGCTCACAATGGATTGAGAGGACTATGTAGATTATTGTAAGAGTATTAGCTTCATTGTGTCCCACAGATATGAAGGGTAATATATTTTATCACATTTTAGCCAACCTTGGGGTTGGATATGGATCAGATGGTTGAAACTGACATTGGTCTATGCTAGAGTTAATTAAATATCTTTTGTTTCTCGATACTTGTAGAAATCTATACATACATTTTTCATAATATTTTCTTGGCCCTATAGAGAGATCTTTTGAATAAAATACTTCAAATAACATTAATATTCCATCAATGATAGATCCCCCACTGAAGATTTTTGAAAGGTTTACTCTTCCCTAACTTTAGTGTGTTGGGATTGTACTATAGGTTGAACAACTACAAAAATATCTCATGGTAAATTCCATCATAAAAATCTCACTTCCAACAGATCTTCCACAATATAAAAAATACCCCTTCAAACATATTGGGGGAAAAACATCACTTTTAATGTCTCGAGTCATTAGAGGATTCAAAATATTTGACTTATTCTCTTCAACCAATCCTTTACCTATTAGGTTATAACATCATTCCTAAATACCAAATGATTTTTCCTGAGTTACAAAACCCGATCCACTCCCAATTTTGAAATGGATATTTTATAGCTCATCGCAAAGATATTTTTTACTTCCTGGAAAATATTTCTTTGAGGAAAAATTTCAATAATATAAAAAGGATTTTATTCAACAAAGAAAAGTAAGTAATAAATTTATGGAAATATATTGAATATCGATTGAGGATGCACTAAGATGGTTCCATCACCATTTTCCATATTTTTTAGTTTTATAATTTTTTTTTCAAATTTTCCAAAAAAATTATTTCAAGTAAAATGGTTTATTTATTTTATAAATCATTTAAAAATATGTTTTTACCATACTTTAAAATTGAATAAAAACCATAAAAATCAATTTATTTCAATTAAATACTATTTATGTCTATTATGATATATAAATTAAATCCTTCCTCAACCCATCATAAGTAAAGACAAAAATTAACTACTATGTTCTATTATTGATTTGGGATTTGTTTTCCATTGATGTATCAATTATTATTTACTTTTATGTTTCATTATCTTTATACTTGAGGATTAGTATTCCTTCTATTCTACATTAAAAAATACCATATAGTATTATGAATAAAGTATTGTTTGACTCACATAAACCTGTATGCAAACTTTACACATACATTGATTTAATTTCTATAAACATGTGCACATAAATAAACATATATAGTTATATAGAATGATTCCAAAAACATGTCACCATAATCTATCACTCCATTTCCATGTGTCACGAGCAGTCCACTCAATTCATTTCTTCTTCCAATTTTCTCTCACTCTCTCAACATGTGACATGGATTCCATAGATAACCACCCCAATTTTTTAAGCATGTGTATGAAAAATTGTAATTAAATGATCATGTCGTGCAAATTCACGGGTTGAGTACTTGTTATTTATTTAATATGAAATATGTATTATAAATAATATAAATTTATATTCCATATATTTAGTGAGAACAATTTATTAATTTAATTAAAAATATTTAATATTAATTAAAAAATATTTACTAATTAAGACATTTTATTTTAACAATGTCATTTTTTTCATTTTGAAATATATATAAAATAATAAATATTTAATTACTAATGAAAAAATTGACGAAATTTGCCATACAATAATTTCACACACATACATATAAAAAATTAATTCAATTTTATAGAGACAATCATAGACAAATAATATAATTTTTTAATATTATCGTTTTATATTTTATTTATTAATATTTAATATTTAATATAATATGTTTTTAATTATTACATTTTATTCATTTTCTATATTTATATTTATTATATACTATTTATTACTATTTATAATTAATGTATATATATATATATATATTAAATTTATTCATTTTTATTAATAATTTTTTCATTAATAATTTTTTTCATATTTTTATAATTTATTCATTTTTAATTTTTAATTTTTAATATTTGTTTAATTTTATTCAAGTATAATATTCATTTATATTTATTGATTAACATTTAGTTTTTTTAATAAAGTTTTAATTTACATAATTAATATAAATTCATTTTCTTTTGAAAATATTTTTATTTTTACTTTTATTTTAAAATTTATATAATTAATCACTTATTAATTATCTAATATTTTTTCAATTATACTAATAATTTAACTAAATTTCACTGAATTTTAACTTTAATTCATTTAATATTATTTATTCAATAATAATGTTAAGCGTTTTTTTGTTTTTTTATAATTTATAGATTTCAAATATTTATTTGTTTAATATTTTTGTAATTTATTCATTTAAATGTTTTATATATAATTATTTATTAACATATTTAACGTCTTTAATATTTAAATATATATACATACATATATATATATATCAATATATATAATATTTCCTTAAATATGATTTATATAATACAAAATATGTATTTTTAGTGAAAAATGGTTTATAATTAAAAATTAATATTAATTAAAAATATTGACTAATTGTATCAAGTAATTGATGTTTAATTAAATGTCATTTGTTTTTTAACTTAACATATATCAAAAGTGTGTTACTTTAGTTTCACACATACATATATGTAATTAATGCATTTTTATATAGAATATACACATACATAATATTTTTGTAATTTGTTAGAATTTTAATATTCGGTTTAGAATTATATTTATTAACATAATATATTTAATAGCCAACGAACCTATACCTAAGTGGTAAAGAGTCCTTCATGGAATCTAAAATACCTAGGATCAAATTTGGGTAAGGATGGAATTTTTGAGTACTGTAGCAGCACTATCACGGGTAACTATTCACCTGATGTGGGCCTATGAGCTATGAAATTGGAAAATTAGGCCACAGGGCCTTCGGGCCACCTCAGAGTGATAACCGATGAAAAAAGTGATCGACAGGTAGGTGCAGCGCATGAAGTAGGCGGTGTAGCTTGACTTCAGGAAACATCGCTAGGTGGGAAGCTCGAAAGAGCAATAGGTGCATTGAAAAATATCATCTGGCCCTCAAGCTGAATGAAACAAAGGGGTTCAATTTGATAAATTTTCAAAGGGATGTACACTATGGGAAAATGGGTTTTTGTTATGGTCCATATGCATTGGGCTTAGGGCTCGTCACAAATAGTCTGTCGCCAAAGACTATTTGTGATGGGTCCGTATTTCGGTCGCAAAAGGTTTTGGTGCACGATGCACACAAAAAATGGGAATGCTATTTGCGACGGGTGTCTACACTCGTCCCAAATATTATCCATTTTTTTAACTATTTTCAATGGTTGTACACTCCCATCGCAAATAGTATGTCAGCATGATACTATTTGCAACGACACCCATAACAAATAGTTTCTTTGACCCATCACTGTAATTAATACATGGACACCATTTGCGGTGTGATGGTTATTGGTAGAGGGGGAGACACATTGTGTGAATGGTGATGACTAAACATGAGAAGTAACGCATCTTGGAGGCAATGTGGCATTAAGGCATGCATGCATTGCTAGGTGGGAAGCTCGAAATAACGATGAGTGCCCCGACACCCATCATCTGGCCCTCTACCAGACATGGGTTTAAAGTGGGGTTCTCTGCGAAGGTCCTCATGTTGGGGTAGTGCAATGCAATAACTGCTAGTACGGTGGGGGGGGGGGTGCAATGAGAAGACTATGATCATGATGTGATGTTTGGGTGCTCAAATTTTTTCTTTGGGTCACAAGGCCTTCTGGCCATCAAAAAATTATAATGGTTATGTGAGTCGCTGGGCCTTTGGGTCATATAGGGGTTACATCTAAACCCCTTTGAAAAGAAGGCTATATTTTCTTAATAAAAGGAGGATATTTCCTCTACCTATTAAAAAAATAAAAAGAATATTTAATATATTTTAATTTTCTAATTGGTATATTTTATTCCTTTTTTATATTCTTATTCAATATATACTATTTATTACTTTTTAATATTTTTTTCAAATTTATTCCTTATTAATATTATTTATTCATTAATAATATTAACTATTTTTATTTTTTTTGTAATTTATTCATTTTCAATTTACTCATTGTTTATTTCTTTGTAATTTTTTTTTAATTTTTAATATTTATTTATACATGTTTATTCATTAAAATTTAATTTTTTAATATGGTTGTAATTTATATAATTAATTGGTATTAATTTTCATTTTAACATATATTCATTTTTACTTATTTTAATATCTATATAATTAATAACACTTGTTCATTTTTTTTAATATTTTTGCAATCTACAAATATTTTAATTTTTAAATTTCACTATTTTTTAACATTCATTCATTTAATATTATTCAGCATGATTTATTCACTAATGATGTTTTTTTAGAAGTTTGGGGCTGTAGCCTCATTTATTATTAAAGAAAAGCAAAGACATCTTTTAACTCGATAGAGGGACACCCATTACATAGCCTGAAATCCCAGTGGGCATGTAGCCATAACATAGACCATAGGCCCAAATTTTTTTCCCAAAGCCCATTCTATGAATAATACTATTACAATACCCCCCCCCCCCCCCCCCCCCGCGCTATAGTATCATACAGTACCCAGCGCCGCTATAGTGTCGTCATTGCTATAGTGCCACCCACTGCTACGGTGTCGCCGCTGCTACAGTGCCGCTACAGTACCACTACAGTCCATACACCCCAATGGGTTATCAACCCCCATTTTCCATGTAGGATTATAGGGTGCTTACCACTAAGCCAAACCCTAACTACTCACTAATAATATTACTTATTTTTTACTTCTCTTTTTAATTATTCAGTTTTAATATCTATTCTTTTAATAGTTTTTTAATTAATTTATTTTTATTGTATATTTATAATGATTTATTCTTTAACAATTAATGTTTTTAATTTGGCTATAATGTAAATATTTAATATTCATTCATTTCATTTTAATATATATTTATTTTTATTATTTTTAATAATTTATATAATTAATAAAACTCATTTCTTTTTTAATATTTTTGTAGTCTATTAATTTTTAGTCATTAAATTTCACTCATTTATAACATTTATAAATTTAATATTATCTATTAATTAATAATTTTAATTAATTTTTACATATTTTATTATTTATTCATTTTTAATATATATTCGTTTAATATTTTTTAATTTATTTTATATAGTTTTTATCAGCGCTTTCTAAAGAGTGTTGATATATATCGGTTTTTTCAGTGCTAAAATAGAAAGCATTGACAAAACCTATCTTTATGAACATTTTTTATTTTAGCACTGATAAAACCTTTACGATCTTTTAAATAGAACCCTAATAGAGGACCCCATCGCTTGTGCCATTCAAGCCCTCACAGAACTAAAACATCACCGCCGCTCTCCCTCGAACTCCTTGAATGATCAATACTTTCAAAACTCATGGTATGTGGATTATGATCCACTGTTCAATTTGTTTCATTGTTTCAACATTTTTCGTTCTATGGGTGTTTTTAATTTTCCAAAAGGATTTTAATGGTGTGTTCAAGTGATCTTACTTTACCTCGATCTACCCCATGATTCTCCACCTAATCACCCACACCTTGAGATATTATTTCTTCACCCTATCCCTCACCCTCACATTTATTAACTGTTATTTTGGAATGAGGCTAAGTTGTGTTTTAATCCATTATTGTATATATTGTTAATCTTTCTAATTAGGATTTCCATAAACATGTCATTATTTGATATTGCCAGTAGATTTTTAAAAAGTTTAAATAAATTCTAGATTTTAAAATGGTTGTACTGTCATCTTTTAGATTTGTTTAGTTCAAATTTTTCAATTGATCTATTGAATTTTCATGAGGAGTACATGTGCATTTTTTGGAATTTTGTTATGCTGAATTTAAAATAAAAATCAATAATCAATCAGTTTTTCAGAGTTTGATGTGCTGAAATTTTCACAAAATGTATCCTTTGAATTAAAACTGAAAAGTGTTTCATATAAAATTGTTTTTTGATTTTGTTTTCATTAAAAAATGAGTGGGTTTCTTAAATCCGTCTTAGACTAGGGAATAAAATGAAATGTATATTTTGAATGGTTTCTTTAGGGATAGAATCCATATTTGAAATCATGTTTTTGGGATGATTTTGAATTCACTTTACATTAAATTACATGGTTTATTCATGGTTTTATATATTTGAGTGGTATGTTTTCTGACTGTGGTCTAGAAATAGGAAATGAGGAAAGCTAGAACTAGATTTAGGAGTTGTTTTTTAAAAAAAAATCTGCATGTGAAATCTTGAAACACTTTGCTTAGAGGTTTTTTAGATTTTATTTTCATTTTTAGGAAGTAAAATAAATGATATTTCACCCAAGAGGTAAATATCTAAGTGTGGGGGTGATTGAACAAATTCCACCTTCCCTTCTCACAGGTTCGTATATAATGCCTTCCTTCTCTACAATCCCCCATGCCCTTCATCCAAAATCCACTACTTTATTTGAATCCACCTTAAAATTGGACACTTATTTTAGTTTTTTGTTATGTTACTATTTAATTTAACTAAATAAATATATAGAATTTTTTTTACAAAATCCTATAAGAACATATATAGTATTAATCATGTTTCCAAATATTATCAACAATTAAATTTATTATATTATTTTAATTTATGTTGGAAAAATATTTATTTAATACAACATAAAACATTATAAAAAATAATTTTAAATTGGAATTTTTACAATTTATATAGAGTGTACCTTTAGATATGATGAAGATTATTTTTTAAAATCATGTTGATTAATTTCACAAGAAGTGTATAAGGTATTATTTTCTAATTTAAATCATTTTTTTAAAAATACCCCATTTCTAAAGAATATTTAGAGATCTTATTTTTTAATAATTTTTGGGAATTCAATTTGTGAATATTTTATTGTTTTATTTTTTATAGCTTCATGTAAATTGATTTATATTGATGTATATACTTTATTTAAAAAATTATATCTTTAGTTGATATCACCCGTTCTCCTTTATCAGTGAATTTATCCTTGTGATTATATCCTATATACACATCACTTCCCTCACATATACATGATGTGGAAAAACCATTGCACACTACTTCATGCTGTCACAAAAATGTCTTCATCAAGTGGGGCTATCACTTGGTGCCCCACCAAACTCACACTTATGCTGGTCTGCTAGATTCTTCTTAGCCCCACTGTATTCTTTTAATTTCATGTTCCGGTGATTGATACTTTTTAGCATCCAAATTCCATGTATGATTTAAATTTCTCACTAATTTTTATGTATCTTTTATGTCAAATCATTTCAGATATCATTGAATTAATCATACATGAAATTTGGCCATTTACAAGTGTCGGTCAACCAAACATACCCACTCCTTCCACATTTGGAGGTAACTTTGGAGTAAGGGCTTGGATTGAAGTTCAAACACAAGGGAGAAGAAACCAAGTTCCAAGTATAATTCTTCTTATCATGGATTAAAATCAAATAGTTCTTCCCATTTTATTCCATTAATAATAAAAAGAACCCCAATCATTTTAATATTTTCATTGCCGTGAACATCTATGATATAAATTTGGCAACAAAAACCACTAACCACATGTTCAGTAAAAAAATGCATTCTTGTAAGAATGATACAAATAGTGATTGTAAACAGTAGAAAGCTTCAAAACATTAATAAGTAGGTTAATTGACCTGATTTTTCATTCTTAGTGCCCTAGTTTAGTAAATTTTGATTCATAATAGTTGTTTCCCCCTACTATCCCCATTCAAAACTTCCATATCTACTTCCATCTTGTTTAAACCTTTCTCCCAGTTTCCACTCTTACATTTTTCTAATGTCGGTTCTCACTATTGGTTCCACTGAGGTTGAGTTTTGTTTTCATGTGATCTGGAGTAGTTGGGCCTATAATCCAATCATTAGTTTGAGATGAGTCTTTCTTCTAATCCCAATAGGACACTTTTTCAACTTGTATTAAAGTTGATCATTTCTTTATTTGATAAAATATCATCAAATTTAGTTCCTACGCACCCTATCACTACAACAACACCTACCCCACCATGTACCAAGTAAAGAAACGAATCGACATAAACTTCTCAATCTTGTTGGAATCCCACCTAGAAAAGTTATAGGAACCATCCTAGAATCAATGAATTTTTCCCACAAAACATCAAATCAAGAACCTGGACCAACAACCACATGTTTACCCCATGTTGTTTTGTTTCATGTCACCCTTGTGTAAAATGAATTTTTTTAGGAATCATCAATAATGAAATTCAAATTTTAGGTTCCCCTTATTAGAAGTATCTATACGTTTCTTCTTTTATTATGAATACCTTATGTATATTCATTTATTTTTCGTACAAAATTATTTTTTATGAACCTAATACGATGGATATGTATTGAAAATGGATGGGAACTAATCATATGACAAAACAGTATGAATATGGAGTTAAATAGCTCATCAATTTTTCAATGGAGAAGGCATACAATCCTTCTCAAATCCTTTATCTATGTTTACATTGTCGTTATTCAAGAAAAATTAGTTCAAAAGAGTTGGAAGAACATTTGATTTTTCACGGAATATATCATATCTATAAATATTAGACTAAACATGGGGAGAAAATGAATGTACATACTAATTAGGATAATACTATGATTTATGGATCATTTGATATGAATACAAGTGTAAACAATGATGAAGATCATATGGAATAAATGACAAGGGAAATTGAAGATTACCTTTGTGATTGTCCAATGTTGTTTGAGAAATTAAATAGTTGTTCCAAGAGACTATTGTATACCAGTTTTACTAAATATAAAAAAATTTCAGTTGTATTGACGTTGTATAATTTGAAATATAGTAGCGAATGGAGAGACACCAGCTTTACATAACTACTTAGTCTCTGGAATTATATGTTACTAGAAGAAAATAAGTTTCCTTGTCGAAAATATTATGCTAAATTAATTCCACATTCAACGGAAATGATCTTTGAAAAAATAAATTCTTTTTTAAATGATTGAATATTATTTTTCAAGGGATATGAATCAATAATAAAATTCCATAATTTTGGCTTGAATTGATACAAAAAATATGAATCAGGTCCTTAAAAATATGTATGGTAATTTCATATCATTCCCTGGTTTAAATGTCTATATAGATGTCAAGAAACCGCTAGAAAATTGACATAGAATACAGATACAAGAATTTAATATGGGAAACTACATCACCCAATAGACAATCCTTAGTGGAAGAAAATTGATTATGAGTATCCTGAATTTGTAAATGAGTTTAGAAACTTCCATCATTCATTATTTTTAACACCCCAATCTTCCACAGTTTATTTCCCACTGAATAATGCAGTAGCTTGCGTTGTACACAACTGGGAGTTTTAACACACCACGACCAATGAAACTAGCCATTATGAATAGTAATACACACTTTTTGAAATTTTATAAATTTTAATTTTCAAAATGGACTTCATTTTTGGATTCGGAATATTAAAATTAGCTTAGGGTGAATTTTTGGTATTTTTCTGAGAACTTTCAATTTTTGATGAATAGTGAAAAACATTGATTAATTGTTTAAAACCGAATTTTTATTTAAATAATTAGTTGTTTTATTTTAATTTATTTTAGGTCAAAATAGATACATAATACTTATATATTTTCAATGTAATTCATTAGAGTCATTTTATAATATGTTTAGATATATACAATTTTATTGAACTTTTTACTGTCTTTTACCCACCTTCTAGGAGCATTTACAAATTTGCATAAAAATTAATTTTAATACTTCTGTGAGTTGAATTTCAAAAATCTGAGAGACATTGTTGACATTAGTAAGTACGATGTGGTTCAATAAGATGAAAATATGTTTTTATGAATAGTAACTTTTGACTTTTATTTACCACGGTTAAAAGTAAATAGGTTAATTAAGGGTAAAATTATTTTATAATTACCCGAAAACATGTCCTAATTCTATTAGATAAGTGTAATTAGACCATAAAAAACCATAGGAATAAAATATGATCCTTTTGGTCCATTGAGATTAGATTATGACATTTATTATTATTTTATTTAAAGAAGAGTTAAAAGTGTTAAATTCAAAGTTTAATAAATAAACCATTTTTAATATAGGGATACACAAAATATAAATTCAACTATAAATATTCATTAGAAAGATAAAAATATTTCCTACATAACTGTATTTTATTTATAATTTTTAGATATTAAATAATTTAATTTATTTATGACACAATGATGATGCAGTAATTACCTTATTAATGAAATATTAAAATAAGTGATATTATAAAAATACAAATAAATGAAAATTGAGACTTCTGATGAATTAAAATAGTTTTATAGGTTAATATGACATGTTAGGGTTGATTAAATAATTTTTTTTTTCGAAGTAATCATGTTGTTATGATTTTCACAAAAACCAAATACTAAATTGTGTTAAAATTGACATAATTGAGTTTTAAAACAAATACTATATTATTAATTGATATAATATTCTTAAAAAACTAAGGTTTGAAAAAATAACTTATATATGATTATATATATTAATAATGAACCACTTGGGGTTCTTTTGGCTTGTTATAGTTAGTTTATTAACCATATAATATAAAAATACAAAGAGACATGGTAAATGTCAAACTATTTAACTAAGAGTTAAATCTAAAAGATAATGTTAATATAGTGATCTAAACCCATATAAAACATATTGTTTGAGCTTTTTTCGACCCATTTATACCTTATACTCTAAATAAATCATTTTGGGGCCATTAGAAACTGAAAATGATTTTATTATAATATAATATTTCAAGCTTTGCCTAAAGTGACCTTCACCTCTCTTATAAAAGGGTACATCCCTTTCTCTTAAATTCACACCTCCAAAGCCATTTTTCTTAGCCAAACCCTATACAGATATCATTTAAACTATCCTCCCTTCTACATAGAGGCCTTACTTTGATCATAAATCCAACCTATGAAGCCCTTTTGATCAAATCAAAAGGAAACACCCAAAGAAGAGGTAATAATTATCCCACCCTCTTTCAAGTTCTTTTCTTCTTCCACTTCCTCTTTATTTTTTTTTCTATAACAAAATAATAAATACAGTAACTTCTACATAATGCGATGTTATTATAAATATGGTACAACCAAATTCGTTATTCTATTCATCCTATAAATGACAAAGTCACCATACATGTGTACGTACGGCTTACCGTCTCCACGTCGTGGTGTAGTTTGTTATTCAAACACTTTATTATTTGGATGAGTATAATAATGAGTATAACAGATATAAATAAAAAATATAACATGTTAATGATTCTTTATATATTATATACCATCCAGTTACATATGATTTCACTATCAATATAATGATATTGTCGCTCGTGCATACGTATAGATTACCATCTCCACGAACGCGATGAGATTCATTCCCCATTATAATAATTCAAGAATAATTTTTATGATTAAAAATAATGTTTATGAACATAATATCATTCTTTATATGAATAAAATACAACCTATCCATAAAAAACATGACTTACGTAACCAAGCATATAAAGGAAAATGAATCAGTTAACACCCGAAACAATGATACTACTAAAATATTATTAATAAAGAAATATTATAAGATCATATATGATATCATATTTATGTATATGATTCTTGTATAATTTAATAAATTTTTTTTAACTATTATATTGGAGGTAAATAAACCATCTACTAAGGAAAAGTACAAGGTAAGGGTTAATTCTACAATCTCTTTACTTATGTGAGGTTGTTAATATGTAAGTATCTACTCGGACCTCCTTATCATCCACATCCTTGTTCTCTTAAAAATGTAATTCAAAATATTCTTACAATTTACTAGACTATGAGTAAAATTCATTTATACCATTGTTTGACCATATATGTTTTGAAAGGAATCTTTCTGTCATTTTCCAAACAAGGTACTTTATGACATTTTCGACAAAATTAAGGTAAGAATGTATTTTTTTTAACTTATACGGTAGGTGCGGCTATTTTCTTCCATTATATAATTGTTGAAGCTTCCCATAAAATCTTATAAGATTTTTTTTTAAAATAAATGTTTTCTTTTATAATCATGTGACTTTTAAATGATTTCAAAATATAAAGAGGTATTTATTTCAAATAGTTTTCATTTCATCTATGTCAACACCTTTTATGGATTTTAAACTTGTTTGAAGTTGATTTATTATAATACAAATATTTAATATTGTATTGTAGGTTTTGTGATATGTTTTACTATGGATGTGTTATTTTTCCACCATTTATGGTTTATGGATAAAGTATTGACATTTCGTATTCTAGTTTTAATACGAATGTTTATGTTATGCTTAAACCTTTTCATATGAGGAATGTATTGGAATTAGTAAGTGATGGTTGGAGCCCGCTATAGCTACTTGATGCATCGGTAGGTCTTAGGAGACAAACTAGTGTCTTGGAAAAAGGCCTTGGAAAAATCTTATTTGTAGTATTGGCACAATGCCTTGACTATGTGGTTATGAAGTTTGGCATTATGTATTCCATCATTATGAAATTGGCTATTGATATTGAATTTGATTATTCAACTAGTAGAATATTCATGTAAATAAGTAAATGGAATTATTTGATTTATATTTTCCATATTATGCAAAAGTTTATGTTTAAAAGGCTTATGTTTTAGTCTTATACATTGCCTTAATTTTTTATGCTTATTTATGAAAGTTTCTGTTATATTGTTATCCTTGCTGAGCATCTGAGCTCACCCCTTTATATGTTTTATTTTTTCCAGTATGTGAAGAAATATTTTGTGGTTGACCTATAGGGATAGGCTAAATATATAAGTGTGGTAAATGGGGACAAAATGTTGTTGATTTTTTTATTTCACGATGTAATGTAAAACTTATGAATGTATCTAGTACTTCAAAGGCTAGTAAACTGATCGGTCTTTAGGGATTTGATCCCTTGCGATCATGAAAATGTTATGTAATAATGCACTGACTCTGGGTAACTAGGGTCGTGGTTTTAAAATTGGTATCATATGAAGTTTATTACAATCCTTAGAAGCTAGATTTAGAAAAACTCTGATTTGATAACATTACCCTAAGATAGAATTTGAGGATTAGTATAGAAGAACTTCCTATAATTTTGTTAATGTAAGGATTTTGTGAGTTTTCTAACAAATGCATCACTATCTGGATATAATCAGGTAGTGTCGGCTCTAGAACAGATGTACCTAGGGGTAAAACTCGAATACATGACTTTGAGCTCGACTCGAACGGGAACTGGTGCACGACAATGGGCCTTGTTTCACTCTTGGTTATGACACTCCTAGGGGATATTCTAAGGATAATTCACATTTTGTTTTCAAAACATTATGAATGATTTATGAGTATATACCTCCTCAAAGAAAACATTTTTATTATTATTGATTATATTCATAAACTGTTCAATTTATATTAAGTGTTTTACATGTTTGGAATTATGTATTGCGATTCATAAACTAATCTATTTTATGCCATTGTTTAGAAATGGCACCTAGTGGAAGGAATGGAAACTGTATCAATGCATGTAATCCTTTTAGGGATTTACCTCCTACTCAAGATAATTATAGTAGAGCTGGTAATGCAACTAGTGCTGATCATCTTATCACCATACTGAGACAACTCGCTCAGGTTATGAATAATAACCTTACTCATATGGAGCACCCAGATCCACAACACAGAGGATCAATGTTAGACTGCTTCATGAGGAAACAACCACCAACATTCAATGTGATTACAAATCCATTAGTAGCGAATAAAGTGATATATTCCTTGGAGAAAATATTTCATGCTTTGGGGAGTAGCGAATGGGAAAAAGTTGTCATGGCAGTTTATCACCGCACGGGAGTTGCAGATCAATGGTGGTCATTAATCCAAAACAAAAAAGAAGATGAAAAAGTATTGAACATGGAATGGAGGAATTTTAAAGATATTTTATTATAAAAATATTTTCCCCTTGACCATCAAGAAGATATAGAAAGACAATTTTTGAGTCTGAGGCAAAAGGAGGATGATAATGTCACAAAGTATGAGGCTAGCTTTACAAGGTTAGAAAGACATGAATTATATTATATATGTAACCCAAGGAGTAAGATTGATCGATTATTTTATAGGTTAAAACCATTTCTCCATTAAGCATTAGTCTCAAAATCCTTCCCATAGTACGAAGATATTTTCTCATGTGTTATCAAGACAGAAAAGGAATTATCTAAGTCTTACGACTTTAAAGCAAAGAAAGAGAAAAAGAGATCTGCTGAACACTCTGGAAGTGGAAATAAGGGGAAGAAGAAAAAAGTTGAATATCCATCCTGAGGTAAATGTGGGCAGAAACGCCCCAGCACTTTCTTGAAGGTAATGAAAGTCTGTTACAAGTGTGGGGAAAAAGGCCACCAAGCTCATGATTGGAAGGGGAAGAAACAGGTTATCAATGTTGAATGCTACAATTGTAGATAAAACGGGAATAATGCAAATGAATTTCCTAAGTGCTAAGGGAACAAACCTCAGAAAAGGCCAAAGGAGCAATGCCAAGCTTATGTGATCACTACTACTGAGGTTGAAGCTCCGAAAGACATGGCGGTAGGTAATTTAATGGTTTTCCCAAGTTTATCCAATGCTTTATTTGATTATGGATCAGTGAATTGTTTCATATCTTCCCAGTTTTCTAAGAAAATTAGATATTTTCAATTTGAATTAACAAGGGAGTTGACATTCAAAACACCTAAGTGAAGTATCATCACAACAATGTTTTGTGAATCAGTTCCCATTAGGGCATATAAATGTTCTTTATCTTCTGATCTCATCATCATACCCATGATTGAATTTGATATAATATTTGGAATGGATTGGATTTCAGACCATGATGTGAAAATTTATTATAATAAGAAGTATGTTACAATTTTCGATGATGATAAGGAGTACCTTATCTTTAGAGAAGAAACGTCACTACCTAATTCTTATCTAGATCCACCCCTCATAGCTCTACTAAATTCAATTACTGGGAAAGAAGAGAATGAAATGACTATAGGTGATGAAAAGAATTTTTGAATAGAGTACGTAACTATTGTGAAATAATATGTTGATGTCTTTCCAGAGGATTTACCCGGACATCCTCCGGAACAAGAAATTGAGTTTTCCATTGATTTAATTTCTGGTTCAAGGCCCATATCGAATACCCCTTATAGAATGGACATTGTGGAATTAGTGGAACTAAAGAAACAACTATAATAATTTAGTAATAAGGTATTAATTTTCCCTAGTGTTTCTCCATGGGGATACCTAGTCCTTTTTGTTAAGAAGAAAGATGGATCTATGAGGTTGTGCATTGACTACAGGGAGATCAATGCTATAACAATAAAGAACAAGTATCCCCTACCTTGCATTGATGATTTATTTGATCAACTTCATGGAGATCAATATTTTTCAAAGATTGACCTTTGATCTGGATAACATCAGTTGTGCATGAAGAAGGAAGACATTTCAAAGATAGCATTTCGAACCAGGTACGGGCATTACGAATTTACAATAATACCTTTTGGATTGACTAATTCACCCTTTCTCTTCATGTATATAATGAATAGAGTTTTCAAAAATATCTTGATGACTTTGTAGTGGTATTTATTGATGATATCTTGGTATACTAAAAAAGCTTCAAAGATCATGAAAATCCCTTGTGCATTGTTCTAAATACTCTTAGAAGAAATGAATTATATGGGAAGTTTAGCAAGTGTGAGTTCTAGATTCAGGATATATCTTTTCTTGGCCATATTGTCTCTAATTATGGAATATCTGTTGATCCTTCAAAGAGCAAGGCAATCCAAGAATGGACAGCACCGATGAGTATAACTGAGGTACACAATTTTATTGGTTTAATAGGTTATTATCGACATTTCTTCCAGAATTTTCCCCAGTTGGCTAACCCATTAACCAAGATTACACATAAAGGGGTTAATTTTTTTGGACAAAAGAGTGTGAAGAATGTTTTGAAGATCTGAAGAGAATATTAGTCAATGCTCCTATCTTAACTCTACCATCAGGGACCAATGGGTTTGTTATTTATAGTGATGCTTCAAATAAAGGACTTAGTTGTGTCCTTATGCATAATGATAGTGTTATTTACTATGCATTACAATAGCTAAACATTCATGAGAAAAAAATCCTACTCATGATCTTGAGTTAGCAGCTGTAATATTTTCTCTAAAAATATGGAGACACTATATCTATGGTGAAAAATGTGAGATTTATACTGATTACAAGAGTTTGAAGTATATTTTCTCACAGAAATAACTCAACATGAGGCAAAGATGATTTCTTGAACTATTCAAGGATTATGATTGCACTATACACTACCACCCAGGGAAGGAAAATAAGGTGGCATATGCTTTGAGTAGAATGGATCATGTTTTTTTGAACAAGATGAGAGTTGAAATGGATCCTATTTTCATGGATCTAGTAAAGATGGATATGGGAATAAACATGTAAGGCGAAACATCAATACTTTTTCAAATAGCCACCAAACCATATTTACTAGAAAGGATAAAGAGTTCTCAAACTGATGATGAGGAGTTTCAAAAAAAGATTAAAGTTGTGGATGATGGGAGATTGAGTGACTTCATATATGAAGATGGAATTTTGAAATTTGGGAAGAGACTTTGTGTTCCTACATACCTGATCTAAAAAGGGAATTATTGGATGATGTTCATAGCTCCAATTTCTCTATACACCTTGGGAGTACCAGGATTTATAGAGATTTGAAGGAAAATTTTTGGTGGGACAACATGAAGAGGGAGATTGTTGATTTTGTGTCAAGATGTATAGTTTGTGAATAAGTGAAATCTATAAGGCAACAATGTATAGGATTTATGAAACCTCTTCCCATACCTGAGTGGAAATAGGATAATATTATGATGGACTTTTTCATGGGTCTACCAAAGACTCCTGGAAGGAATGATGCAATATGAGTCATTGTTGATCGTCTTACCAAGTCAACACGTTTTCATGATATAAGAGAAGATTTACCACTTTAATGTATGTCAAGACTATATATTAATGAAGTTGTAAGACTTCATGGAGTACCCCAATCTATTGTTTCTGATCGTGATCCCCATTTTATATCAAGATTCTGGAAAAGTCGTCAGAAGGCCCTGGATACTAAACTTCGTTTGAGCACTGTTTACCACCCCCAAACTGATGGACAATCAGAACGGACTATTGAAACCTTATAAGACATGTTTATATCTTTCTCACTTGACTTTCAAGGTATGTGGGATCAATATTTTACCTCTGGTGGAATTTTCCTATAACAATATCTTCCATTCAAGTATTCAGATGGCACCATATGAAGCATTATACAGAAAGAGATGTCACACACCAACTTGTTGGAATGATGTTGATGAAAGAAAACTCATTGGCCTAGAACTTGTTGAGGAAACAATGAAAAAGGTGAAGGTTATCCAAATCCACATCAAAGCAGCCCAAAGTAGGAAAATGAGCTATGCAGATAACCGAAGGAAGTATATGGAATTTCAAGTAGGAGAACATGTTTTCTTGAAGGTATCTCTATGGAAGGGTGTTATACATTTCAATAAGAAGGGTAAAGTGAGTCCCCAGTATATCAGACCTTTCATAATTCTAGAACGAATCGGAGTTGTAGCTTATCATTTGGAAATGCCTCCAAGTCTCTCCAAAGTTCATGATGTGTTTCACCTATCACTGTTGAGATAATACATGCCTGACCCAATGCATGTACTCACCTATGAGGAAATTAAATTGTAACCTGATTTGTCTTATTGTGAAAAGACTGCCAAAATTTTTGATACAAGAGAACAAGTGCTGAGAAACCAGACGACTCATCTGGTAAAAGTTCTATGGAGAAACCATAAGATGGAAGAGGCAACGCGGGAACCAAAGGAACTTATGATGAAGAACCACCCGAATCTTTTTATGCAGTAATATTCTAGAAATTTCAAGGATAAAATTATTTTAATGAGGGGATAATGTAACACCCCAAGCTTCTATGGTACGTTTCCCTTTGAATAATGCAATAGCTTGCGTTGTACACAACATGGAGTTTTAACACACCACAACCAATGAAACTAGCCATTATGAATAGTAATACCCACTTTTTGAAATTTTATAAATTTTAATTTTCAAAATGGACTTCATTTTTGGATTCGGAATATCAAAATTAGCTTAGGGTGAATTTTTGGTATTTTTCTGAGAAAGTTCAAATTTTGATGAATAGTGAAAAACAATGCGTTATTGTTTAAAACTGATTTTTTATTTAAATAATTTGTTATTTTATTTTAATTTATTTAGATACATAATACCTATATATGTTTAATTTAATTAATTTGAGTCATTTTATAATAACTTTATATATATATAATTTTATTGAACTTTTTACCATCTTTTACCCACATTCTAGGAGCATTTACAAATTTGCATAAAACATAATTTTACCACTTCTATGAG
The DNA here is from genome assembly GCA_963277665.1 of Viscum album. NCBI lineage: Eukaryota > Viridiplantae > Streptophyta > Magnoliopsida > Santalales > Viscaceae > Viscum > Viscum album. The sequence continues at coordinate 1,104,522,296 of OY728157.1, forward strand.
TTGAATTTCAAAAATCCGAGAGACAAATTTGACATCAGTAAGTAAAATTTTGTTCAATAAGATGAATATAATTTTTGGTGAATAATAACTTTTGACTTTTATTTTCCATGGTTAAATGTAAATATGATAATTAAGGGTAAAAATGATATTATAATTACCCTAACACATGTCATAATTCTATTTGATAAGCGTAATTAGACGAAAAGCAACCTTAGGAATAAAATATGATCCTTTGGGTCCAATTGTATTAGATTAGGACATTTATTATTATTTTATTTAAAGAAGAGTTAAAAGTGCTAAATTCAGAGTTTTATAACTAAACCATTTTTAATATATGGATACACAAAATCTAAATTCAAATATAAATATTAATTTGAAGTCTAAAAATATTTCCTATATAATGATATTTTATTTATAATTTTTAGACATTAAATAATATAATTTATTTATGACATAATGATGATGTAGTAATTATCTTATTAATGAAATATTAAAATAATTGATATTATAAATATCCAAATAAATGTAAATTGAGACTTCAGATGAATTTAAATAATTTTATAGGTTAATATTACATGTTAGGGTTGATTAAATAATTTTTTCTATGTAATAATGTTGTTATGATATTTACAATAATCAAATACTAAATAGTGTCAAAATTGACATAATTGAGTTCTTAAAACAAATACTATATTATTAATTGATATAATATTCCTAAAAATATAATGTTCTACAAAAGTACTTAGATAAGGTTATATATATTAATAATGAACCACTTGGGGTTCTATTGGCTTGTTATAATAACTTTATTAACCATATAATATAAAAATACAAAGAGACATGGTAAATGTCAAACTATTTAACTAAGAGTCAAATCTAAAATATAAGGTTAATATGGTGACCTAAACCTATCTAAAACCTATTAGTTGAGAGGTTTGTGACCCATCCCAACCTAATCCTCTAAATAAATCATTTTTGAGCCATTAGACACTGAAAATTGTTTCATTATAAAATAATATTTGAAGCTTTTCCTAAAGTGATGCTCACCTATATTGTAAAAGGGTACTTTCCATTGTCTTAAATTAACACCTCCAAAGCCATTTGGCTCAGCCAAACCCTACCCAAATATCCTCTCAACTATCCTAAATTCTACCTAGAGACCTTACTTTGATTAGAAAGCCAACCTATGGATATCTTTTGATCAACTCAAAAAGAAAACACCTGAAGAAGAGGTAATAATTTCACCACCCTCTTTCAAGTTCTTTTCTTCTTCCAATTCCTCTTTATTTGTTGTTTCCATATCAAAATAATAAATCCACTAACTTCTACATAATGTGATGATATTATAAATATGGTACAACCATATTTTTTATTCTATCTATCCTATAAATGAAAAAGTCACCATACGTGGGTACGTACGGCTTATCGTCTCCACGTCTTGGTGTAGTTTGTTATTCAAACACTTCATTATTTGGATGGGTATAATAATGAGTATAAATGATGTAAATAATAAATATAACATATTAATTATTCTTTTTATATGATATACCATACAATTACATACTATTTCACTATCAATATAATGATATTGTCGCTCATGCGTACGTATGAATTACCGTCTCCACGAACGTGATGAGATTAATCCCCCACTGTAATCATTCAAGAATAATTTTTATGATTAAAAATAATTTTTATGAACATAATTTCATTCTATATATGAATCAAATACATCCTATTCATAACAAACCTGGTTTACATAACCAAGCATATAAAAAAATGAATTAGTTAACACCCAAAATGATGATACAACTAAAATATTATGAACAAAGAAATATTATCAAATCATATATGATATAATATTTATGTATATGATTATTATATAATTTAATAAAAAAATTCAACTATTATACAGGAGTTTAACATACCATCTACTAAGGAAAAGTACAAGGTAAGGGTTAATTCTACAATCTCTTTACATATCTGAGGTTGTTAATACGTAAGTATCTACTTGGACCACTTTATCATCCACATCCATGTTTTCTTAAAGATGTAATTCAAAACATTCTTACTATTTACTAGAATATCGTTCAAAGTCATTTATACCCTTATTTTACCATATATGTTTTGAAAGGAATCTTTCCGTCGTTTTGCAAACAAGGCACTGTATGACCATTTTGATAAAATTAAGGTTAAAATGTATTTTTTTAACTTATACAGTGGGTGCAGATATTTTCCGCCATTATATCATTATCAAAGCTTCCTATACAAGCTTATAAGAATATTTTCAAAATAAATAATTTTTTTATAATTATGTGATTTTAAATGATTTCAAAATAGAAAGAGGTATTTATTTCAAATAGTTTTCATTTCATCTATGTCAACATCTTTTGATGGATTTTAAACTTGTTTGAAGTTGATTTATTATGATACAAATCTTCCATATTGTATTGAAGGTTTTGTGATATTTTTGAATTTGGATGTGTTATTTTTACTCCATTGATGGTTTATGGATAATGTATTGACATTTTGTATACTAGTTTTAACAAGAATGTTTATTTTATGTTTAAAACTTTTCATATGGGGAATGAATTGAACTTAGTAAGTGACGGGTGGATCCCACTATAGCTCCTCAATGCATCGATTGGTCTCATGAGACAAACTAGTTTCTTGGAACAAGGCCTTGACAAAATCTTATTTGTAGTCTTGGAACAAGGCCTTGACTATGTGGTTATGAAGTCTGGAATTATGCATTCCATCATTATGAAATTGACTATTGATATTGCATGTGATTATTCGATTAGTAGAATATCCTTGTGAATAAGTAAATGACATTATTTGATTTATATTGGCCATATTATGTAGAATTTTATGTTTAAAAGGCTTATGTTTTAGTCTTATACATTTTCTTAATTGTTTATTCTTATTTATGAAAGGTTCCTCTATATTCTTATCCTTAATGAGCATTTGAGCTCACCCCTTTCTATGTTTTATTTTTCCCAGGATGTGAAGAAATATTTTATGGTAGACCCATTGGGATAGGCTAAGGATATAAGTGTGGTCAATGAGGGAAAATGTTGTGGATGTTTTTATTTCATGATGTAATGTAAAACTTATTAATGTATCTAGTACTTCCAAGGCTACTAAACTGATCGATCTTTCATGATTTGATCCCTTGTGATCATGCCAATGTTATGTAATAATGCACCGACTCTGGGTAACTAGGGCCAGGGCGTTACATTATCAATAAATTGAATAAATAATTTTGGTGTAATGAGTAATATTCATAGTAAATTTCTAGTTATGTTGGTAAATTATAAATTTCTACCATGGTTATTTATGAATGAAAAATACATTATATTGTATCTACTTATATCTATACCAAAACAAACCAATAATGATATTTATGTCTATTTAGATCCATTGATTGAAGATTTTAAATAAATGTTTGATATTGGTGTTATATTGTATGATGCTAATAGAAGTTAGGAATTCACATTTATATCCATGTTTTATATGATTATAAATGAATTTCCTACTTATAGAATTTTGTTAGGATATAACATTAACAGAATGTTGGAGTGTCCCATTTTCAAAAAATTCACACATTTAGTTCAGTTGAAACATTCATTGAAAACAATGTTTTTAGGACATTCTAAATTTTTAACTTGATGATATAAATACCGATCTTGGATGAAATCATTCAATGGGAATACATAACAAGGCACAACATCATATCCACTAATGATTGATCAACTATTTGAGAAAGTAAAATATTTTGAAACTATTTTTAGAAAAAATTTTTAAAAAAACCATTCAAAATTATGTTGGAAAAATAGATAAATTGTAATTATTCAATTTAATTAATTGTGTAAAAGTTCTAGAGGGGTATTAATAAAATATTAATAATGTCATGACAGTGACTAATTTGAAGTTACAGAGTCTAAAATAACACGATTTTCATGTTCTGATACAAGATTTGATGCCTATATCTTTACATTGTATTCTTCCAAAAAATTTATGACATACATTAACTAGAGTCTGCTTCTTTTTCAAATGCATATGCTGTAAAGTTATGGACCTGATGAAGTTTCCAATCACAAATAAGGATATTTCAGTCATATTATGTGAATTAGTGATGCTATTACCACCATCACTATTTGATATAAAGATCCACCTGATGGTTCATTTTGTTAGATAGGCTCAATTATGTGGTCCTATCTATTTTATATAGACGTACCCCATTGAATGATATATGAAGATTTTGAAAGGTTACATCAAGAATCAAGGTCGTCTAGAAGATTGTATTAAAGAATGATATATTATTGAAGAAGCTATTGAATTCTGTACCGATTACCAATTATATATTGATAGCATCAGTCTCCCAAAGTCTCAACACAATGTATGGATTATTGGGGAAGGAATTTCTAGAATACATGTTGTTACATTTATCATCATGAAGTGGGAGAAATCCCACATTTTCATTTTACATAATAGTGTATATGTTTTTCAATATGTTGAATCCTACAAAGAAATTCTTATACATTTAAATCCAACAAGGGCCAAAGGATGAATAACGAATACATATAATCAATAGTTTATTAGATGGTCTCGAGATCATATTTATAAGAAGTTATCTAAAAATACAAATTCAATTGCTGAATGACTTCAATGACTATTCACGGGACCAAATGTAAATGCTATATCTTACATTGATTTTTTAATTAATGGTTATATGTAATATATAAAGGAACAACATGAACATGGTACAATGAAAAATAGTGGAGTGACACTTATAGGGGAAGCAATACACATATCTGGTTCAAAGTATAGAAATCATATTTATGTGAATATGTCATATTTTGGCATCATAAAAAATATATACATGTTGGATTAAAAAACAATTCAAGAAATGATTTTCTATTTCAAATTGGATGATAATAGGATTATAGTGAAAATTGATTTATTGGGCTTTGTGAAGGTGAATTTAAGAGTGGAAGGGTATAAGGATGAACTCTTCATAATGACATCACAAGTAGTGCATGTATTTTATGTTTCAAATCCAGCCAAAAAGAATTGATCAATTGTGCTACTGGAGAATAAAACAACCGCTATGTTAGATGAAAATTCTATTGAGGATGACCCTTTCATTGGGTTATCATAATCATTTAGTGAAAATCCCAATGTAGGCAATGTATTGTATGTTAGATATAACAACCCTACATTTTATTACTCACATAAACATAATTTATTACATAAAATCATCACTTGATACAACATAGAAGATCAAGGGGTCTAGTGTCTTTGGGATTAGGAACATTACATAATGACTTAAAATATGAAACACAACTTCTTTATTGAAAACTTAATTTACATGACCACTACATTCACTTGTAATTATGATTGCATGGGATAACCTGAGGGCATGCATAAAAAGGAGTGAGCTATTAAGTCCAATATAGTAAACAAGTAATATCATAAATAATACAGGACATGTTAGGAAATATGCATATCAATGGAGCGCAAGGTAAACATGAACATAAAGTCATGATATAGCATGATTATCATAACATGGAAATGTGGAAACAACATTTAACATGATATTAGAATGATCCAAGGACCCTTGCACATAGAGAAAGAGTAAACCATCATAAAAATGAATTTTCATGAGTAAAACCTCATTGCACTTGACGTATCATGATACCAAACTTTACCCAATGCATTGGAGTGCTATCAGGGCGCACCCTTCTTAATCATTTCATTTCATGCATAGGTGAGCCACATGGATCATATAACATGGATTCATTGAACATCATCATTTATTCCATGATAAATGAATGTATAATCCATTCATTAAACTCTATAATCAATAATTAAATGTGAATAAAGGTGAATACCCTTGATAGAGAAATGGGCATGGAATTCACTACACAATGACTTTGGCTTATAAAATCACAGTGGAATTTCGGCAGCATAACGTCATGACATCAGAATTCATAAAAATTTTTATGAGAAATTAAGGGGTTTCTCATCATATGTAAATGATGCGGAAATTAAGGGGGGTCATATAGATACATTTCCAAACATATGTAATAGAATTTAGATACATAATTCAAAATAATTGCTTGAATGTAAATGAGAAGAGAGAAATCCATTTTGGAATTTCGGCATGGTAATAGGTGTACATGGGTGGAATTAATGGGAGATAAATGGGGTATATCATCATTAAAATATATGTAGGGTATTATGGGTGAGGTGATAAATCATTCCCCAATATTCTTAATTGAAAAGACAAGGGTATAACAACATAAGGAAACATGGGAAAATTGAGAGGAAGAAATCCCTTACTTGGTAGTGTGATCCAAAAGGCTTGGGAGAGGATTGAGAGAGGATTATTTGGAGATTTGGGTACATTGGGAGGATTATAGAGAGATTATGTTAGAGTTTGGTCGAGATCCAAAGGATTTTAGTGAAGAGGAAGTGGGATATTGGGTGGGTTTATATTGGAAAAGTGAGGGAATTCTTTATTATTTAGGTTTTGGACCCTACAAATTAAACTAATCAAAAACACAAACCAACCCATGGTTTTTGCCCATGTTTTTTGAAAAAGGGGAGTAGAAAACATTATTTTATAAGTCAAATGTCCTAAATTCTTAAAATATTAGGCTTGTTTATGTGGAGGTGAGTCACACTCTCAAGGAAATCATTTTAAAAAGAAAAAATGTTTAATAAGTCTTGGAGGGTCCATTAAAGCTTTGTAAAATAAATTAAACAAACCCAAAATCACATTATTTTAATGTTAAAATATATATTTTCCAAAAATAACATTTATAGTATCCTATTACATCACTATTTGGTCATTATGATGTCATAAAACACATTATATAATTTATTGGTATTTAATTTTTACCAAAAAAAATTGACTGTCTCAGAAAATTATGAAAAATTCATAGTTGGATAATTTAAATGTCTTGATTCAAAAAGAAATATTAATTCTATCTAAATAATTTTCTAAATATGTGAATTTTTTAATTTTAAAATAAAAACTGACATTTTTCGAAAATTCATGGGTTTTGATAAAAATGGCTTTCAAACCATGATAAAAATTACAATTATATTCATAAGAATTATACAGTCATTTATATTTAGTAATATAGTAATAATATTTTATTAAAATAATATTTAATTCAAAAATCCATTAATTCATCAAAATAGATTTCTTAAATGAATATTAACAAAAAAATACTATTTGTGCTTTAAAAACTATTTACAAAGTAACAATAAGAAAAAGAATGTTTATTCTTTATTTTATAAAAAATAATGAACATAATAATAGTGCTAGGGTCTTTTAACATAAACCCTTATAACACCCACATAACATCTAAGGGTAAGGTGTGCGATGATGACAGACTCTTGGGGTGGCTCGGATAACATCTCTCATGTGGTAATCTCTATCAACTTCCACTTATCCCATAAGAGGTTCTATTTGAGATTAACGTGTTGAAGATCATCTTGGGCTTGGTCAAGAGAGAATCCCAGTGACACTACCTCCTTTCCAAGCTTTGACAAATGGGATTTGTATGGATCAATTCTACTGGATGAATCCATCTCTTCCTTTTTCTGAGTAAATTGGATTTGTTAAAGCCCTATATTTATACTAATCATGTGATCATAGTTGAATAGCTATATTAGAAATGGTAACAATTCTTAACAGTATTTTAAAATCTAAAAACATAAAACCGAGGAAGTTCACATTTTATATAACCATTTTATATAATAATAAATTTAATTAGATCAATAGGAATTTTCATTAATAAAATTTTGGGTCGTTACAATCTTCCCCCCTTAAGAAAGTTTTCCCTAAAAATTTTCTTTTCCCATGGTAAAACAGAAGTGGGTAACTCTGCTTCATCACTTCCTCTGATTCCCACGTTGCTTCTTCAAACATTTTGTTTCTTTACAACACTTTCACGAGGGGAATTGTCTTATTTCATAGAACTTTTTCCCAATGATCCAAGATCTTCCCGGGATTCTCTTCATATGAGAGGTAATTCTCCAATGGTATCACATCTGGATTGAGTACATGCAATGATTCAGGTATTTACTTCCTCAAGAGTGATAGATGGAATACATAATGTACTTGAGATAGGTTCGATGGAAGTGCTAGTCGATAGTCCACTGCTCCAATGCGATCAAGGATCTCAAAAGGGGAAATGTACCTTAGACTAAACATTCCCTTCTTCTTAAATCTCACAACTCTTTTACATAGTGATATGTGGAGGAATACCATGTCTCTGACATCAGACTCTTGGTCTCATTGATTATTATTAGCATAGCTATTTTGTTGACTCTGAGCAGCTTTAATGTGCTGCTGGATGGTCTTAAACTTCTCAACCACTTCATTAACCATCTATAGACCTAGGAGTTTTCTCTCCCCAAATTCATCCCAACATGTCGGTGTTCTGAACCTCTTCCCATAAAGAGATTCATAAAGATCCATTTGGATGCTTGAGTGGAAACTCTTGTTGTAAGAGAACTCAACTAGAGGAAGATGTTGATCCCATCCTCTTTTGAAGTTCATTGAGCATGATCTAAAAATGTCCTTAAGTGTTTGGATAGTACGCTCATATTGGCCATCAATTTGAGGATGATAAGTCGTACTAAAGTTCTTATCAGTATTCAGAGCATGTTGAAGACTCTTACAAAACATAGATGTGATTATTGGATCTCAATCAGATACAAACGAATGTGGTACTCCATGTATCCTTAAAACTTCCCTGATATATATCTATGCCAGTTGATCCAATGAGAAATCCTTCCAAAGTAAAATGAAGTGTGTAGTATTTGTAAGACGATCTACAACAACCCAGATAGCATTGTTTCCTTTAGATGTATTTAGAAGTCTGGTGACAAATTCCACAGTTATGTTCTCTCATTTCCATGCTAGTATGGGTAATGGTTGCATCATCCCCTTAGACTTCTGCCTCTCAGCCTTCACTTACAGACATACCAGGCACTTTGATGTATACTCAACGATCTCCTTCTTCTTGTTATCCCACCAATAAGGCTCTTGAATATCTCAATGCATCTTTGTATTTCCTGGGTGAATGGAGAAATTCAAACTATGTGAATCATTCAAAAGTACTTTCTTGAACTCTGGATTTGATGGAACACATAGTATTGACCCAAATCTCACAATTCATTATTTATTAACATTGAACTCCGATGTTTTTTATTTTATAATAGATTCCACTTTCTTTTTAATTCCCACATCATTCTTTTGAGCATCCTTTATCCTTTCTAAAAGAGATGGTTGAGAAATAATTTGTGAAATGACTGGTGACGTTTCCTTCTTTACGATTCCCATGTCAATATTCATCCAATATAAGAAGATTGGATCATTTTCAATTATCATCAATTATAGAATTTCTAGATCCTTTCTACTTAGAGCATCTACCACCTTGTTCTCTTTCCTAGGGTGGTAATGTATTGAGCAGTCATAGTCTTTGATCAGCTCTAACCATCTTCATTGGCGCATGTTCAACTCTTTCTGTGTGAATATATACTTGAGGCTTTTGTGATCCATGTATATTTCAAACTTCTCCTCAATGAGGTAATGCTGCCAATATTTTTAAAGTGAAGATTACTGTAGCCAACTCCAGATCATGTGTTGGATAGTTTTTCTCATGAAATTTCAATTGCATTGAAGATTAAGAAACAACTTCATCATTTTTCATCAACACACAACCCAGACCCTTCTTCAAATCATTACTAAATACCACAAAAAGTTCTCCACTTGTGGGTAATATGATCATGGTAACAGTGATAACCCTCTTTTTCAAATCCTTGAAGCTCTCTTCACATTCATCACTCCAAGAAAACTTGACTCCCTTCTGAGTTATATTGGTAAGAGGGTTTGACAATCCTGATAAATTTCTCACAAATCAACGATAATATCTAGCTAACCCCAGGAATCTATGGATATCTGTTACCGATATTGGCCTCGACCATCCCTAAATCGCAAATGTCTTAGAGGGATCCATAGATATCCCATTTCTTGTGACGATATTACCCAATAATGAGACCTCATTCAACCATAAATCACACTTGCTTCACTTTTCATAGAGATTCTCCTTTTGAAATGTCTCTAGTACAGTTCTTAGATGCTTCTCATGATCCTTCTTGGTTTTGAAGTATATTAGAATATCATATATATAGACTTCCACAAATTTTTCGAGGTAATATCTAAAGACTCTATTCATCAAGTGCATGAAGATTTCAAGAGAATTAGTGAATCTAAAAGGCATTACTATGAATTCATAGTTCCTGTATCTTGTAAAAAAAGCAGTCTTGGGGATATCCTCCTTCTTCACCCTTACATGATAGTATCTCGACCATAGATCAACCTTGGAGAAGTATTGTGCTCCATATAGCTGATCAAAGAAGTCATCAATTCATGGAAAATGATACTTATTCTTTATCATGATTTTTTTGAGCTCACAATAATCGATGCAAAGGCGCATTGACCCATCCCTCTGCATGACGAAGAGGATTGGTGCACCCCATGGTGAAGCACTTGGGGGTATAAACCCTTTATCTAGATTTTCATATAGTTGTTTCTTCATCTACTAAAGATCCATAGTAGCCATTATATATGGAGTCTTGGATATTGTAAACTCCCTAGGTATAAAACCAATTGAGAATTCAACATCTCTTCTATGCGTAAGAACAGACAATTCCTTGGGAAACACTTCAGTGAATTCCATCAAAATATTCATGTAATCAAGTATGGTTTCTTACTTAGACTCAATCTTCTGAGCTAGATAAGGATGCTCATAGGGCAGTAATATCCATGCTTGAGATGATGGTCTAAAAAAGATTCATCCTCCCCCTTTTACTTGTATAGAATCGGGGGTTGATTCTACATATGGAGAGTTATTTCCCTCTTATAAAAATTTATGTTGGATCTATATAAGGAAAGACAATACATGACAATAATTTCCTCAAATTACACCAATGGGAGTATGACGAGGTTCACTGGGAAGTAAAATCCACAAATTGTGATAGGGGAGGAGTTATATTCATGGGTTGCAATGATTGCCCCGTTTTCCGTACTCACCAACATCTTTAATTACATGATTTTTAGTGGTGTAGAGATTGTTCTACTAAACTTTCAGGATATAAAAGAATTAATAGAACTATTGAAGATAACCCTACCTTTCAATTTTTATTCTGGTTCTAATATATCCAATATATACATAGGGATGAGTATCTTAATGTATTACCGCATAAAGGGGAAACTAAAGACAAAAACATATGACTTATAAATTACTTTTATTTCCTTAACTTATGTATTTATAGGCTTCAATCTATGTTATCCATGATCTACTTCCCAACATATATTATTAGGGGAATTTTTTCATTCCCTTAATAATTTTTCATACTAAGCTTATGAGTTTACCAAAGTATATCCCCCAAGAGTATTGTAACCAAAAGTGAAGAAAGACCCATTGTCGTGCACCAGTTCCCGTTCGAGTCCAACTCAATGTGGTGTTTTCGGGTTTTACCCCTAGATACATTTGTGGCAGAGCTGCCTCCACCTACTCATATCTAGAAAGGGATGTATTTTCTTGATAAACCACTTAATAAATACTAACCAAATTTTAGGGATGTTTTTATTTTACTTAGTCTTTTACATAATGCTTTCACTATGGTTTTCTAATCCTAATCCCAAAAATAACTAAACCTATCCTATGATACCAACTATAACAACCCTTATTTTTATTACACACATAAACATGATTTATTACACAAAATCATCACTTGATATGACATAAAAGATCGAGAGTTCTAGTTTATTTGGTCTTAGGAACATTACATAATGACTTAAAACATAAAACACAACATCTTTATTGAAAACTTACTTTACGTGACCACAATATTCCCTGATACTTAGCATTACATTGGATAACCTGAGGAAATGAATAGAAAGGGGTGAGCTATAAAGCTCAGTAAGCGAGTAAACAAGGAATAACATAAATAATACAAAACATGTCAGGAAATATGAATATCAATGGAGCGCAAGATAAACATGAACATAAAGGCATGATATAACGTGATTATCATAACCTGGAAATGTGGCAACAACATTTAACAAGATATTAGCATGAGCCAAGGCCCATTTCACATGGAGCATGAGTAAACCCTCATTATACTTTAATTATAACAATTAAACTCTCATTGAACTTGACGTATCATTATACCAAACTTTACCCAATGCATTGGAGTGCTATCAGGGCGCACCCTTCTTAATCATTTATTTTCATGCATAAGTGAGCCACATGGATCATATAACATGGATTCATTAAACATCATAATTTATTCCATGATAAAGGTATGTGTAATTAATACATGAAACTAAACAATAAATAAGTAAATGTGCATAATGTTTAATACCTTTGATAGAGAAATGGGCATGGTATTCACTATACAATGACTTTGGCATGGAAAATCGTAGTGCAATTTTGGTAGCATAACAGTGTGACATAAGAATTCATAAAAACGGTTTATGAGAAAGAAAGGGGTGTATCATAATATTTAAATGAATTGTACAGTAAGGGGGTATTATATATACATTTCCCAACATATGTAATGGAATTTATATTTATAATACAAAAAAATTGCTTGAATGTAAATGAGGAGAGATAAAACCCTTAGAGAATTTTAGCATGGTAATGGATGTACATTTTAGGAATTAATGAAAAAGAAAGGGGGTATCTCATTATTAAAAAATAAGTAGGGAACTATGGGGGAGGTTCAAAATCATACCCCAATATTTTTATTTAAAAATACAAGGTCATATCAACATAAATAAACTTGGACAAAAATGATAGAGGAAGATATCCCTTACTTGGAAGTGTGATCAGAAAGGCTTGGGAGAGGCTTGAGAGAGGTTTCTTGGGATCTCAGGGCACCTTGGGAGGATTCTAGATAGTTTAGGGAAGAGTTTGGTCGAGCTCTAAAGGCTTTCAGTGATGAGGTAGTGGGAGATTGGGTTGGTTTATATAGGAAAAGGGATGGAATTCTTTATTATTTAGGTTTTGGACTCTACACATTAATCAAATCAAAACCACAAACCAACCCATGGTTTTTGCCTATAGTTTTTTTCCAAAGGGGAGTGGAAAACGTTACTTTATAAGGCCAATTTACTAACTTCTTAAAATATTAGTCTTGCTTATGTAGAGGTGAGTCACACTCTCAAGGAAATCATTTTAAAATGATAAAATGTTTTATAAGTCTTGGAAGGTCAAATAAAGCTTTGTAAAATAAATCAAACAAACATAAAATCATATTATTTTAATGGTAAAACATATATTGGCCGAACATCCCATTTATAGTATTTTATTGCATCACTATTGGGTCATTATGATGTCATAAAACCCATTATATAATTAAACAGTATTTAATTTTTACCAATAAATTAGACTGTCTCAGAAAATTATGAAAAATTCACTGTTGGATAATTTTGACATCCTGATTCAAAAAATAATATTCATTTTATCTAACTAATTTTCTAAATATATAAATTTTTTACTTTTAAAATAAAAACCGACATTTATCCAAAATTCATGCGTTTTGATAAAAACGACTTTCAAACCTTGAAAAAAATTTCAATTGTATTCATAAAAGTTATACAATCATTTATATTTACTAATTTACTAATAATATTTTATTAAAAAATTATTTATTTAAAAATTCCATTAATTCATCAAAATATATTTCTTAATTGAATATTAACTAAAAAAATAATTTTTGTGCTTTAAAAACTATTTAAAAAGTAACAATCATAAAATGAATGTATATTATTTATTCTATACAAAAATTATGAACATAATCATAGTGTTGGGATCTTGTTACATAACCCTATATCACACCCACATAAGACCTAAGGGTAAGGTGTGCGATGGTGACAAACTCTTGGGGTGGCCCCGATAACATCACTCGGGTGGAAATCTCTATTGACTTTCACTTCTCCCATAAGTGGTTATATTAGAGATTAAAATGTTGAAGCTCAACTTGGGCTTGGTCAAGAGAAAATCCCAGTGAAACTACCTCCTTTCTATGCTCTGAAAAATGGGATTCGTATGGAGAAATTGTACTGGATGAAGCTATCGCTTCCTTTGTCTGAGTAAATTGGATTTGTTAAAGCCCTATATTTAAACTAATAATGTGATCACTTTTCAATGGATATATAAAAAATAATAACAATTATTAATGGTATTTTAAAATTCAAAAACATAAAACCAAGTAATTTCACTTTTTATATAACCATTTTACATAAAAAACATTTAATTAGATCAACAATAATTTTCATTAATAAAAATTTGGGTTGTTACATTAGAGGGGATCATAAAGAGGGTATTTGGATACTCGATAGAGGAGCCAAATGCCTTAAACCTTAAAAGAAAAAAGAGAGTTAAATGAGAAGGTTAAAGTGATTTTTAATATACTATTATTTTCCTCATAATATTATGTGCTCCCCACTACATTTCTATAATCTAAATTAAAATTTTGGCCACTCATACAAATAATGACTTCTGAACATGATGAAGTTAGAAATCTTGAGGAGGAAAAATGGTTGATGTTGAAACTATAAAATTACTAGGGTATTAACAACACATTGATGAAGAAACAAAGAACAAAATAGCATCACTATGTTAAAAAAATTATCAAGGAAATAAAAAAGGGTATAAAATTTAATGTTGTTCAGAATCAATGTGGCAAGCCCATTGAACCCAACAAGTCAATGTTTGTTAGTTATGTTGGGATGATAAAAAGAATTCATGTGCCAATTGATATAGATATGTGGCACTATGTCTTTTCTGTATTTAAGGAATCCCTTTGAGAAGATATTCAGGTAATGTTATGAAATAATTTCCTTATTTTACCAAAAAAATGTATGAAAAAATATTGATATACTTTTCATTATACCATATAGAGTTCCTTTATTTTAGATTATTTTTGAAATAAATATTTTTTAATGGTCACTGGAAAAGATCAGAGAGACTTTTGAACACTTCTTACAAATAATTATATTAGGGATGCTGAGAAGAAAGTAAACCCCCGTCCACTAGATATGTATACAAAAATTATAAAACATGATACATGGAATGATTTCATTAGCTGTTATGATGAAAATTAATTTTAAGTGTAATATTGTTGACAATATTTTATTTAAAATTCTATATTTTATCCACTTTGATTCAAAATTATTAATTTATTAAATAATAAAGGAGTGATGAAAATAAACAACGTGCATCAAAATAAATGCACCCCTACCATAAATTAATGATGGGGATTCAAGTATCTCACATGCTGAGTGTTGAGTTGCTTATTATTCTTGATGATATGAATGTTACTATAGTCGATAATTCTATTGGAACTCGTATAATGAAATTATAATATTATAAAGATACATGAGGTATGTCCTTTACTATTTTTCTCAAATGATAAATCAATAAAATTTTATGAGAACTGGTTTATAATAAGGTATGATATTATAGATGGATAAAATTATTGTGAAATAGAAGGCCGAATCAAGAAAATCCAATAAATAAACCAAGAAATCAAAAAGAGCATCCGAGAGTACCTTCTCCCTAACAATTCCACTACTACATATATTAACATTACAAGTTCATGTATACCCAAAAATTTAAAGATGGAAATATGTCCTACATTTAATATGAATATGAAATATTTAGATATTTCATTAAAGATGTGGTTAGTCTGGAGAGTATAAATGACATTATCAAGTTCTAATGAATGAGAGTCTCAGTTGTGAATACATACATGAGGTACATTTTCATAATACATCTAACTAAAAAATGATTTAATTTGTTCATTATAGTTAATAACTGTTTATTCTTTCTATAGAAATATATATTTCTACTACATTAAGGAAAAAATCCACAACTAATGATTTGGACTCATTAATCCCTATATCATTTCTATGCATGATATTTCTTTGGAATTGATAAAAACTAAAAATAAAAAATATTCTCTATGAAAGGTGTTTGAGAAGAAAATAACATATGAAAAACTCTTCATGTTGCCTAAAATATAGGGGTAAAACTCTACAATCTAATAATATAATATACATTTTCATTTTTCATTACTTATTTTTAAGGAAACATTTTATGCTGACCAAAATCAATTTGGATACCCAAAATGTTTATTTTTTTGTATCCAATGCATGAATTTACACCAAATCAACCACACATGATGTCTAATGTGATTTTTAATGCACTTAAATCAACATTTTATAGAAAAACTATTAATTATAAGTTTCAATTTGTGTGTTAATGAGAATTTTGTTTTGATAGGATGATTTATAAGTATAGTATAAATCATGGTATGAGATTGGTGACAGAACATATGAAGCTTATGGATTTATTTAAATGGAAACAAATTAACGTATATATAGTAATATTTAACTATCAAAACATATTTAAAAACAATTTACTTATTTAGTTCAATGTTTATGTAGTGTCCAATGCAAAATAATAACAACGATTGGGGATATTATGTTTGAAAATTTATGAAAGATATCATACACCATAAAAAAATAGAATCTCTAAACATGTAATTTATAAATGTAATTATAATTGCATTAAAAAAAATTTCAATCATTTTTTTCTATATTTTATTAGTATTACCAAAATTTCAAAAAATATATATACTCAAAAGAGGAAGTGAATTTGTTTAGTGATGAGTGAGAAGAGTACATGGTGCCAGAATGTTTTCTGACATTAAATTTAGGTGATTATAGATTATGTTTATGATCTAGTATGTACTATGACCTTACAGATACATTTGGGATGTGAAGAATTTGTATCATAATGATTATATAAATTATTTTTACCTTTTATCAAAAAGAATAATAATACATGGTTACACTCAACAGACTCTGGAAGAGCTAGTAACATGTCCGAAGCTAGTCATGCTTATGAGAGATTGGAATTTGAGTTTGTAATTGAGATAATGATGATAGGTAAATGTGTCAATAATGTATACATATATCATTATAAAGTTACTTCCTTCTACTCATTAATTAAATTTTCATAGAGATAATACTTGAATATGAACAATAAATGGCGTAATAGATGAAGAATTACTATTCTAAAAATCATGATCTCTTGAATAACTCACATCTATAGTGAGACTATCTTATCACAAAATATGTGATATAATAAAATAAAACCTACTTTTGTGAATAATAAGAATTGGTGTGACATGTAGGAATTAACCACACCTCAAACACATGTCACATACTCAAAATTGAGTAAACAGATTCAGATTTTTTTGATAATTTATAAAAATAATCCATAAGTCATTTGTGACATGTAATAATTATCCACACCTCAATCTAATATATTGTGTAACCAGTATGACTTGAAGTGTAATTATTTTTTTAAAATTGAAATTTTAGTTCAAAACACACATCACATATACAAAATCAAGAAAACCCATTTAGATTGTTTTATTAATTTAGGACAATGATCTATAAGTCATTTTTATGTATAGGAATAAACCACACCTCAATCTGATTCATGGTTTTTCTAGTATGACTCAAAGTGTATGTTTTTAGATAAAAATTGACATTTTAGTCCAAAACACATGTGATACACTCAAAACTAAGAAAAAAAATTAAAATTGTTTTGATACGTTAGGAAAATTATATATAATTCATTTGTGATGTGTAGGAATCATCCTCACCGCAATTTGATACACAGTGTGACTGTTATGACATGAAATGTGTGTTTTTAATTTAAAATTTAAATTTTAGTTCAAAACACATGTCACATACTCAAATCTAAGAAAAAAATATTTATATTGTTTTGATAATTTAATAAAATAACACATAAGTCATTTTTGACATGGAGGAATTGACCACACATAAATTTGAAACATGATGTGGCTGGTACCACTTGAAATTCGTGTTTTCAATATAGAAGTTCCATTTAAGTTTAAAATGCTTGTCATAGAGCCAAATATGATAAAATGTGCTTGGATTATTTTCAAACTTTAGGGAAAAAATACATAATTAATTTATGACATGTAGGAATCAAACTCATGTCAATTCGACACAAGATGTGGTCTATATGACTCAATGAACACATTTTTAATATAAAAGCATCGTTTTAGTTTAAAAAGACTCACATAGCCAAAACTGATCAAACAAGATCATATTCTTTTCAAAATTTAGTAAAATGATTTATAATTCATTTTTGACCTATAAGAATTTACTGTGCATCATTCTGACAGATTGATGTGGTAGGTCTGACTGGAAGTTCACGTTCTCAATACATAAGTTCTATTTTAGTGTAAACCATGCATCAGAAAACCAAAACTGAGAAAAATCTTGTATTATTTTCAAAATTTAGTACAATAATCCTTAATTCATTTGTGATGTGTAGAAATTGACCACATTTCAATAAAACACGGGATGTGATCAATTTGACTCAGAGTGCATGTTTTCAATATAAAAGTTTCATTTCAGTTTAAAATGCACATCACATAACCAAAATTGAAAAAATGATATCATATTGTTTTCAATATTTAGGGAAATTATCCACAATTCATTTTTTATGTGTATTAATCGATTACATGTCAATCCGACACATGATGTTGTTGGTTTGACTCAAAGTGTGCATTTTCAGTGCAAAATTTATATTTAAGATTAAAAATAACATCACATAGACAAAAACAAGAAAATAATCTTGGTCTATTTTTAATATTTGGTACTATAATCCATAATTTGTTTGTGAATTCCAGGAATTAGATGCACACCAATCTAATTCACGATGTTGCTGACATGACTTGAAGTGTGTGTTTTCAATATAAATGTGTCATTTTAGTTTAAAACATGTGTTACTTAATAAAAATGAGAAAACAAGCTCAGAATTTCCAAACTTTAGTACAATTCTTCATAAATAATTTGTGATGTGACCACATGTCAATCTAACACATGATGTGGTTGATATGAGTTGAAGTGTGCATTCTTAATATAAAAGTTACAATTTAGTTTAAAACATAGATCATATAGGCAAAACTAAGAAAAAGAGTTCAGATTTTTTTCAAAATTTAGTAAAACAATCTATAATTAATTTTTGATGTTTAGGAATCTATTGCACATCAATTTGACACATGATGTGGAAAATATGATTCGAAGTGCATGTTTTCAATATAAAATTATTAGTTTAGTGTAAAAAGCACATCGCTAGTCAAAAAATGAGAAAACGAGCTCAGATTATTTTAAAACTTTAGGAAAAGGATCCATAATTAATTTGTGACATGTAGGAATTGACCACACATTAATCCTTCACATGATGTGGTTTTTATGGTTCGAAGTGTGTGCTTTCAATATAAAATTACCATTTTAGTTTAAAATGTTTGCAGCATATCCAAAACTAGTAAAATGATCTTGGATTGTTTTCAACTTTAGCACAATTATCCATAATTCATTTATGATGTGTAGGAATGAAACACACTTCAAATTGACACACAATTTGGTCGGTATGACTCGAAGTGCATGTTTTTAATATAAAAGTGTATTTTTAATTTAAAATGTGTACCATATATCCAAAACAGATAAAACAAGCTCAAATAATTTTCAAACTTTAGGAAAATGATACACAATTAATTTTTGATCTTTATTAATTAAACGTACATCTATCCCACACACAATTAAATATTAATATCATCAATATATACAGAAATTAACAATATAATTTATCATATGTATATTATATAACATTAAAATTATTTTTTTATTTACTATCACTAAAATAAAAAATAGTTTTATTGTAGAGAAAAGCTTTAGTATGGAGTTTTATCATTGAAAAATGTTTTTGGGTTGATTTTCTTTTTGATTAAAATGAATATGGTATCATTGTAAATATTTTGTATGTAAATTTTGAATTGAAATTATGTCACAGTGTGATATTTTTATTCCAATATAGTTTTCTATATATTTATATTTCTATTTATGTATTATAATTCGGTTTGTTTTTACATGGATATGTAGCTCTATAGAAGCCTATATGACCTTTATCAGTGCTAAAAAATCACTCATAAAGTCCCCCTTTATCAGTTCCTTTTCTAGTACTAATAAAGACCTTGAACTTTTAATGGAGGTTAGGTAGTCTGTGGTTTTTTTTGGACTAGAGAAGCACTTTTATGGCACTGTTAAAGGCCTCATTTGTTGTAGTGTAACTTTTGATCATTCAATTGAATTATAACTTCATTTAATAGAGTATTATTGTATTTTTTTGGTGAAAAATAAATTTATCCTCTAAGATTACATTAATATGGATATTATAGTGTTGAAATTTATTTTTTTTTAAATTTTATGGTTATTTATAAATTAAAATATAAAAATAAATACATATTTTTATATATTTACATATACAAATATAATTTTATAAATAAGCATTTAATCATAGATACATATAAAATATTTTTTTAAATATATAAACCATATGGAAATAAAAAATAATCCATTTCATTCACCTTATAATATTGTATGAATATGCACATACCTATGCATACATACATACATACATACATACGTACATATATATATAATGTTTATATAAAAATATATGTGTGTGTTAATAAATTGATATATATATATATATATTAAATATATATATACATTAAAATAATTATATATTGGAAAATATATATACATATATAAAAATATTTGTTGCATTATATAACAAGCAGATTTATTATCGAAGTGGAATGTGTGTTTGTTGAGAAAGTAATGGGTAGAGGTATGAATCTCACCATTTATGAATTAATTTAAGAGTTAAGGGGGTGGGGGAACTCGTGTGTAATGTCCCCGATGTGGTGGGATGGGGTTGTGTTCATCGATAGATTTTTTTTCCATATTTGTTTCCTGATATTTTTTAAATAAATTTCAAAAACCTTTTATCAACAATAAAAAAGAATAAGATAAAAAATCTTTTATGGGAACAAAAAAATGTAATGATAAAGGCCCACTTTTATCAGGGTTTTTATCACTGATAAAAGGTAGTGACTTTTAAAGATGCTAATAGTATTAGATTTTTTTTATCACTGATAAAAGTGAATTCTAATGATGATAAAAGCCTTATTTGTAGTAGTGAGGCCTAAAGAATATTTAGGAAGGATGAACCTATCACGACCCCTCCCTCCAAAGATACCACAATAAAAGAAGATAGATAATGACCCTCAAGTCCCACCTCCAGTAGGCCCTAGGTTGGCAACTAGAACTGAGGGTATTAAAATATTGTTAATGGGAGGCATTACCCTCTATAATAAATTGGACTGGGGGAGGGGATATCATCGATCAATAAAATCCATGACATAATATAAAAAGGAAACCAAAATCATACCATAATTAATGTATAAATAAATAAAATATAGATAAAAATCCCCAAATGAATGACCCAAAATAAAAGATAAGGAAGCAGTACAACACCAACTCCAATGGTCTGAGCTATTAATGTCCAAATCGGTCCAATAAGTCCTCCTTGAAACCAAAAATCATTTTCATATACATAGGGTGAGCATAAAATTATACTCAACAGTAAAACCAAATTCTCTCATACACAAGTGAAAAGAGAACACTAAATCACCCATAAGAAAATAACAGAACCAACAACACCTAAATAGGTCAACGAACTAAACCCAAAAATCACCAAGTTTAACTCACCAAATAACACATTGAAGTAGAATAATATAATATGAATCATATCAATGAAGGTACCCCACACAACTTTCTCGATGATTAGCCACTCTCAAACCCCAACGAAAAATGTCCTGCTGCACCCACCTCTTCTGAATAGCATCACATCACATCCTGCCTACAGACACTTGATCCATCACATCACATCACATCTCGCCCAAAGACACCTGGGTCATCACATCCCATCAAATCTCATAACCACTATGGTAGGGTATCATGAACATGAAAGACACTAACCTTGTTCCCCCATCCTAGTATGCATGACCCTCACCATAAACCATCTTACCTGTAATGGGCTGGACCTCTATGGTCCATCCCTTTGCTAAAATATGTTGTTTGAGGTGTTCTGGGAGGTCAAGGTGACTCATCCCCAACACATTGCCAAATTTCCAATTCTTTAAATAGTGTTTCTAGTTTTATGAATAGTGTCACAGTGAGTCAGAAACGGTGAGACCGAAACGGTGAGTCAAAAACGGTGTCACATAAATGGTGAGACAGAAATGGAGAGTCTGAAACGGTGACATAGAAATGGTGAGATAGAAATAGTGAGATAGAAACGGTGAGTCAGAAATGGTGAGCCAGAAATAGTGAGACAAAAACGGTGAGTCAGAAATGGTGAGACAAAAACAGTGAGATAGAAATGGTGAGTCAGATATGGTGTCATAGAAATAGTGAGACAGAAATAGTGAGACCGAAACGGTGAGTCAGAAATGGTGAGACGGAAATGGTGAGACAGAAATGGTGAGTCAAAAACAATGAGACAGAAATGGTGAGATAGAAATGGTGAGACAGAAATGGTGAGTCAGACACGGTGTCACAGCTTATGAACAATGTTTCTAGAATGGTTTCATATTTCCTTTTCCAAATCTCCAAATTTTTCCAGTTTTCCAATTTAACGTTTTTTTGACGTAAAACGAATTTATGGCCTTGTTTAAAGGGATTTAAGGCCGAATCAAATCCCATAACTCCTATATTAATTTTCTTCAGGTCCAGGATGCATTTACATGGTCAAACCGCTTGGTTTAATTCAATTCTATTTTAATGGGAAATCCATTGTATCTTAAACCACTGCTCCGTTAAATATTCTATAGGGACAATATATATCCCCCCTTGATATTTCTCATTATTCTCTAGTGTGAGATGCTCGAAACTTTCCTTCCTTCCTGTAGTAATCATGAGATTAAACTTTTCATAGTGGATTGGTTTCCCTTGACGTTCTTCTTGTTGTAAGTGTACCCCCTATTTTGGTGCAACCAAGCAGTATCCATCAATTTTTGATATAAGGAATCATTTATCATCGTTATTTTGGGTTCACCCTCTCATATTTCTCCTTGCCATATTATGGCATGTGATCTCCATGCATCTAATGGAGTTTCTTGGGTTTTGGTTGGTGCGGTTGTGCCGCGACATCCTTGGGTGGATGCAGTTGTCACGGGAGGAGGCGGTCATGATCCGTTGTGTAGATCGTTCTCATATAAAGATCCTTAAGAACCTTTTTAAGGTAAGGGATTCATTTATTCTCTTTTATTTTTACATGAAACTGTATATTTATCATGTTTTATCCACTTAATCACAATGTAATTGACATAATAAATATTTGAACTGGATAAATAAATTGATATTAATCGTATGGTATTGCCTCTTGTTTTTTCTAGATAGTGTGATATCTATGCTTGCTTTATTTATATGTTCGTTATTGAAGAAAATTTGTAAAGAAAATAAACCAAAACTAATTGATAATTGTTTGGCTAAAGATAAAGAGGCATGTAAATGAATCTGGTACTTATTGTTGTATTTTTTGATGTTAGTCAAATTGGTGGAGTAAGCATGTTTAATTTATTTGTGATAGATTACTGTTTAGGTTTCCCAAATATAGAACCTACGAATAAAAAATCTGTTAATTCAAGATGGATTAAAGAACTTATTGTTTGATAATTACTTGAAGGGTTCTAAGTTTCCCCCTTGCTTGTTCAAGGGCCACGAGCCCAACTAATATGATTGTTTTTTTCCTACTGCTTGTGTTGTGATGTGAGCCCTGATAGCTATAGTGATATGTGGGGCCATGGACACCTACAAGTTGTTGTAGCAGTTGATTCCTAGAGTGGCGAGATGCATTGTTTTATACATGTGGGTGTCAGGGAGGACACCAGGGATAATGAAATGGGTTGGATGTGAATGTTTGTTTTTCTACTGATTCTTCTTGGTTGTTTATCTGCTTTAATTTCCCCACTACTCATGGTAGCTAGTCTTTCTTACCCTTATCCCGAAATGAGTGAAGATTCATGAGGTATGCCACGTGCTTTCCGTGTTTAGCTTCTCAAGGGAGGATGGGTTTACGCTCTTACTATAGGCGACAAAGACTCGACGGGTAGTTCATCTACTCATAGTGTTGATCCCCTTCTGTTTAGAATCATATATTTCTTTTATAGAATGCCTGATAATATGGGAAAGTAATGCTGTAAATAAATAATTAAATAAATGATGTTAACCCATGGGGTTTGGAGCATGCTGGGGCGCAATACTAAGGTTGTGATTTGAAGGAACAATGTACATTGGGTGTGATGCTAATGAAATTTAATGTGGAATTGTTTTTGGTTAATCAATGTTTATAGAATTAAGTGAAACTGATAAAAAGGGAATGATGTAATGTATTAAATCTCTTTAAATGGTTGTGAGCTTATAGGATACCTAGTATTAGAAGTAGCAGCCAAAAGTCTGAGAGACGTTAGCTGTAGTTGAGACTACGACTAGGTTGTTCCCATAGTGTGGTCATGAGCTATAGTATATTATATACTTATTATGTTTCTATATGCTACTATACCCTATCAGAAATGGAAACTGACACCCCGGGGGTTCTGAGCCTTGGGGGTGTTTTCCCTAACATTCAAGTGGGAGGATGGATGGCTGACTACCCCCTTTGGCCTTGATCTCTTCTCTTGGTAGTTACTTGTACTGGAAGGCACATTGGTTATTTTTACCCATATATGTGTTTAGAGGGATTTAATGTCTTGTGTTTATTCACACACATATATACTAGATATAGTTTTATATGGAATACTATAGGTGTAACATGTATAAGCTGTGATTGATTGAGGATCCTTACTCGGTGTATGGGTTGTAAGGGGTTGAGGTATAATACCCAATGTATGATAGATGTTATGAGAGCTGTGGTGGCTCCCAAAAACTACCTTCATACTTTTCTTAGATGGACGTGGGGGTTTTGTTGCATGATGTTCATGTTGTGGTGCTTCGCCCAGGCATTTGCGGACAAGCCTTTTTGGAGAGAGATGCTTTGGATGTGCGGCGTTGGGGAAAAGAGGCAAACCTATGGGGAAGTAGTAGTGGGTTACCCTTGATATTATTTATTATATGATATACTCTTGTATGTGTTACTTGGTTAGAGTATCCATGGTGAGGCTGGGAACATAGTATACCAGTTTAGGTGACGAGTTAGTTTCACTTGTTGTTCACTGTGCTTTAGCATGATTTTTTTACATTTGTGTGAGATTAATTGAGGAGGATCCTACTGAGTTTACTGTTATACTCACCCTATGTATATATAAACTGCTTTTCAGGTCACTTGGAGCAGGTTAGAGATCAGGCTGGTTACTATTAACTTGTTGTTTCAGGAGCTGTTCGGGCTTGTGGTTGCTGCTGTTTTACATTCTTTTGGGTACTTTTAGTTTTTCCCCTTTTAGTTGTAGTAGGTTTACAAGACATTTCATATGTGTACATGGGATTTTTTTATCTTACTGGTTTATTTGGAGTTTCTTGGTGTCTATCTTATCTCTCTCTTCTTTATGTGTTCACTTAGAGGGTAATGCCTCCCATTTGTGTGTTCGTTATACCCTTGGTGCTAGTCGCCAACCTGGGGCCTATTAAAGGTGGGACATGAGGGTCATTATCTCCCTTCTCACATTTCCAGCCCAGGAGGGGTACACTTTTTTGGAGAGGGGGTCGTGATAGAGTGGTATCAAAGGTCAGGTTGAGAGATAGGATGGAGTTTGGAGTTAGGCACATGTGAGGTTGGATGGGTTGGTAGGGCAACGATGTCATTCATGTTTAGCAAGTGATGTAAACAATGGAGACCGACTGAGAGATAGGCATTTAGTTCCCCCTATGATCTGATGTACTGACCTTTAAATTTACAATAATTACTAAATAAGGTGATATTAGTTGCAGCGTAGAGACCAAAGAAATGATCATGTATCATTCTTCTTTGTTCCTGTGTTTGAATGGGTAGACCTTTGGATAGGTTAAACTAAAATGAATAAAAGAAAACAATTAAATAATTAATTAATGATGAGTCTCCCAGATTCCATGTTTAGGATCTCTAACTATTTTTTATTTTACAAGTATGGCTCCAGGTCGACATTCTCTTCAGGATCACATAGAATATGTCTGGCAGGCTGTGCCAACAGATCTCCACTAGGTAGAGGTCGATGATGATGACACTTGGAGGAGGACACTCCAAGAGTTTCAGCACCATAGTCTGTAAAAGTACGAGGGATCTGTTTCAGATGCATTCATAGAAGACTAGTTGGAGGAGGTCAAGATAGGATTCAATTCGATCTGTGCTTAGAATGAGAATTATGTGTCCTTGGTTGTGGTGATGTTGCGTGGAGGAGTGAGTAAATGGTGGTTCTTGTTCCTCGGGTTTTGCAAGGAGTCAACAATCTCATGGGAGGAGTTCTGAGATAAGTTTAGAGTCAAGTTTCTTTCTTCGACCGCGAAGGCATCCAGTCGCTAGGAACTTATTACAGTTCACCAAGTGATCTCTAGCGTGCAAGAGTTTGGAATTTGTTTTAGGAACATTTTGTGATATGCTTCAGACCTGTTTTCAGATGAGGAGGCCAGGGGCGAGGCATTTTGGGGAGGCTTTGTGTCCAGAGATCCAGCGCCAGGTCACCCCATTTATGCTGAAGACATATATTAAGGTGCTGGCAGGAGAAGAGGTTATCGAGAGGACTTTGGCCAAAACATGGTCATCATGAGAGGTGAGTTGTCATGATTCCTCATAAAGCAGATTTATGGTCCAGGGTTTCCAGTTTTCATGGAAGAAGAGTTTCCTTTCGGTCAGGGGTAGGTCCCAACCCTCATCATCTCGTTTCTATGAGGATAGAATCTCTCAGGCATATGCCGATGGATTAGGCACTTGTTCCTATTGTGGTGGTTGAGGTCATCAGTAGCAAGAGTGCCCAACTTTTCAGATCAGTCATCGTGCACCAGATTTTCCACTCTAGGTTCCTCTGTTGAGGTAGTTACAGCCGAGGCAGCATCAGCAGGTTGCAACAACTTTAGATCATTAGAGGGTAGATGGGGTAGGCATAGGACAGCCTCATGACACTCCCTGTCCTTAGAGAGTAGAGCGTGGCCGTGGTGGTGGTCGTCATCTGAGTTCAAGAGGTCATGGAGGAGGTCATGGTCAGCTTCATGTTTTAGCGTTTCTAGCACCAGGTAAGCCAGATGTATTTTGAGGCACCCTTTGCTTGTTTTCTACCGTTGTGTATTCCTTGTTTGATTCTGGAGTGACACACTCTTTCATATCAGCTACCCCTGTCCATGCTTTGGGACCTGAGATAGATAGGCTTCCAGTGCCCTTGGCATTGACTACGCCAGTTAGAGGTCGAGCTGACTTGTTTTAAGTATGTAAAAACTGTGAGATAATGTTGGGGAAACACCACTCTTGGGGAGATTTCCTATGTTTATGAATACAACCATATGATGTCATCGTCGGCATGGATTGGTTGTATTTGGTACAGGCTATCGTGGATTGATTTAGGAGTTAGGTTGTGTTCATCGATGCGGATGGAGAGATGGTGGTATTTTTTGGTGAGCGAGACCCTCAAATGGGTCATAGGAGTGTTCCATTCTTATCATCCATGATGGATGATATGATTCTGAGTACTTCATAAGTTCAACATTTGGCGTTTTCTACGGTCGTAGAAGAGTACCCTGATTTATTTCCCGAAGAGTTTGTATCATTACCCCCTCGATGATAGATTGTGTTTGGAATCAAGATATAACCATGAGCGTCTCTTATATCTATTTCCTCATATAGGATGGAACCTTCTGAGTTGCGAGAGTTACGTATAAATCTTGATGGACTTTTACAGTGCAGTTTTGTTTGGCCGAGTGTGTCACTATGGGGTGCACCCATTTTTGTTCGTGAAGAAGGCTGATGGAAGCTTGTAGTTGTGTGTCGATTATCATCACTTAAACAAAGTGACAGTAAAGAATCACTATCCACTTCTGTGGATTGATGATTTATTCGATCAACTGAAGGGTGAAAGTTGGTTCTCGAAGATCGATTTGTGGTTAGGATATCATCAAATGTGTGTGAAGGATGATGATATCCTGAAAACTACTTTCCATTAACTTCATGGGAATTATGATTTTGTCTTAATGTCGTTCAGTGTGACTAATGTTCCAACTGTGTTCATGGGATTGATGAACACTTTGTTCCGTAAGTTCCTGGACAAGTTTGTGGTGGTTTTTATCAACGAAATCCTTGAGTACTCCACATCTGAGGAGGATCATGAAGAGCATCTACACACCATTTCTGGAGTTCTTCATCAACATCAAGTGTTTGGGAAGTTGTCTAAGTGTGATTTCTAGGCTCGAGAAGTCCATTTCTTGGGGAATGTTGTGTCCCAGTGGGGGTAGCTGGGGATCCATCGAAGATACAAGCAGTTGTGTCTTGGGAAGTCCCTAAGATAGTGTCAGAGGTGCGGAGTTTCCTTAGTCTTGCGAGATACTACAGGAGGTTCATAGCTGATTTCTCTTGAGTTGGGACTCCTCTAACAGCTTTTACTTGTAAGTATCAGGCATTCATATGGACTGATCAGTGTCAGATAGCTTTCGAGTATCTAAAGAAGAAGTTAGTAAGTGATCCAGTTCTTTTTCTCCCAGCAGAGGGAGTTCAGTTTGATGTTTTTTGCAATTCTTCTCATATGGGGTTTTGTTGTGTTCTGATGCAGCAAAGATCAGTTGTTTCTTATGGGTCTCGACAGTTTCTTCTTCATGAAGGTAACTATTCCACCCATGATCTTGAGTTGGGACCCATGATGTTTTCTCTGAAGTTGTGGAGACATTACCTCATTGGAGAGTGCTTTGTGGTTTTCACCGATCACAAGAGTTTGCTATATGTGTTCTACCAGCGTGACTTGAACTTAGAAAAGTGTTTATGGATGGAGTTCTTATAGGAATACAACTTATAAATATCGTATACACCTAGAAAGGGTAATGTTATAGCTGATGCGTTGAGTCAAAAGTCACGTAGTGATGCTGTGTGTGAATCCGGTGATTCCCGAAGAGTAATGGAACAAATGTCAATATTACATCTTGATATGAGAGAAGTTGGGGGAAACGGTTGTCTTTTCCAAATGACGGTGTAATCATCTTTGTTGCAACAGGTGGAAGAGTCCCAGTTGGGGGATCTTGAGGTGGAGGTCTAGAGAGACCGAGTTGTTTGTGGCGAGGCCTCTGATGGTTGGAATGAAGATGAACAACACCAAGTGTTGTATCATGGAAGGATTTTTGTTCCTTTAGTGATGCACAAGATGGATCTCAGAGAGTTTCATAGTTCACCTTTAGAGGTGCTTCCGGGCATGAAAAAAATGTACCAAGCCTTGAGGAGTCAGTTTCGGTGGCCTGGGCTAAAGTGTGCAGTTGCAGAGTTTGTTTCTCCATGTTTAGTCTGCCAAAAGGTCATGGCTGAGCACCGTGTCCCTGGTGGTTTGCTCCATCCATTAGACCTTCCTCAGTGGAAGTGGTAGGGCATATAAATGGAATTTGTTACTAGTTTACCTCGAGCTCCAGGTGGACATGATGCTATTTGCGTGGTAGTGGATAGTTTATCAAAATCAGCCCACTTCATAGCGATCAAGGAGTCGAGCTCAATTAATGTTTTGTCGAGGAATTATCTGGATGAGGTGGTGAGACTTCATGGAGTGTAATGACCCCAAATTTACATGTATTTTTTTTAAATATATGGGAATTTTATGAGTCTGTGAAAATTGACAGCGCGTGATTCCGAGGCCCAGTGTTCCTGGAATGAATTTATGATCTTTTTTTCGGGTATGTTCAGTAAAAGTACGAGCATGTTTTTGTAAATTTTGAATCAGTGCTAGGAATTAAAATATGAGGGAACCATTGAACTCATAGCGTTGATATTCTCTTAAGGGTACCTTCACCTCAACCGTAGTGGGTCGAGAGTGAAAAATAAAATTTTGTGCTTTTTGTGAAAAAATTAAATAAAATAAAAATTTCTAACATTTTTATTTTAGAAACCACCTCAACATGAGTTATGGTGGTGGGGACCACCCGATTCTAAACCTCCCATGAGAATGTTAAAAGGTAGAGACCAGCTGAACTAAACCCCCATTTTTAATTTAGAGGCGGGCACCACCCGAACCCCCTTCAATTGGAGGAAACCTTTCAACTCTCTCTTTAATAAGGTGGGGGTGACCCTAGGTTTCCACTAAATTAATTATTCCAACATCGTCATAATTAATGATTCCAATTTAATTTTGTGCCAATAATTAAATTGATGGAACACATCATATTGGCTACATTTCATATTTGGTGGAATTGGGGGAGGAGAAATATTGGAGGATTATTCTCTCCAATGAAGAACATGTTCTCCAATGAAGAACGTGCTCCCCAACGAATAACGCTCTCGCCAATGGGGAACATCTTCAATGAAAATGAACCGACAATCAAGGAAAAGCTGATGTCATAGATTTCCATCTATCCCTAACGACATTGTCTCTTTCCTCATGACCTTCGTTAACAAATATCCGAGGTAGGGGTTTAGTTGTGTATGATTTTTTATTCCCACGTTCTTCCCTTCTAAAACAACGAATGATGATAAACTCTCTTACTAAATGATTTGTGGATGATTTATTTTGTGGGTTTGGGAATAATCATTGTGGGAGGTTGTAGGGTGGTTGTTTGAATTTATTCCCCTTACCCGTTCTTGATAATTCATCATAAAAATTTGGAAGAGATTATATCTGTTTGCTACCGCTCTAACGCGGAGAGTGCGGGGCAAACATACATGGCCTGACCTCTCTGCAAATCTTATGTTTAATTGTTTTGTTCTTCGCGATGGAGGAGGACGGAAACCAACCTCGGTGGGGCATGAGAACGGTGGCTGAAGCCACCACCGACTGTGATGAAGGCGACGGTGTTGCCCTGTGGCCACCACGCCGCCCCCAGCCTCCACCGCCCGTGGCCTCCGCCGCCCGCGGAAACCGCCACCCCGCAGTCCCCCGCGGCCACCGCCACCCCGTGGTCCTCCGCGACCACTGCCGCCCTGCGGCCTTTGCCATATACGGCCTCCGCCATCCGCGGCCCATACCGCCCCGTGGCCTCTGCCACCCATGGCCACTGCCGCCCACGTCCACTGCCGCCCCACGGCCTCTGCCACCCGCGGCCACCCACCGCCCCCCACAGCCTTCACCACCTCATGGCCCTCTGTAGCCCCTATGGCCTCCGCTGTCCCACGGCCTCGTCGCCCCGCGGCCTCTCCGACCCACGGCCTCGCCGTCGTGCGGACTCCGTGACGCCCTCGCGGACTCACGCCGCTCCTCGGACCCCGCACCTTCTAGTGCGGGTCGGGCTAGACCCATCGGAATGGGTCGACCTAAACCAGGTCGGGTCGGTCCAGGTCAGTCCGACTGGGTCGGACCGGACCCGGACCTGCTACGAGATTTTCGCTCTATCGGCCATAAATTTGGCACTAGGTGTCCGTTTCACAAACTGTTAATGGAGCTGTAAACCTTAGAGTGAGACAGACCCTTTGGTATACCCCGCTTGAGATTTGTATAATGTTGGGATATGGTCAGGTTGGATTGAGCACGAATCTAACTGGGCCCTTGGGACTAAAAGGCTAGTAACTTACAGATCAGACGTCTGATTGACGCACCGTCTATTGTGTTGAGACCCCTATGACGTGGCAGTCCTTTGAAATACATATTCGTGAGACTTCATTGAAGTTGGAGTATCGACCAGTGGATTGAGGAGCAGACCCTCCTGGGGACGAGAATGCTGGGTGCGAGAACCCCGTAGCTGGCTGAGACGTGAAGAATGAATAGCGATCATAGGTGGGTCAGCACCTAGAGATCCTGTGTGGGTCAGCACCGAGTGATCCTATGTGGGTCAGCACCAATCGATCTTTTGTGGGTCAGCACCGAGCGATCCTGTGTGGGTCAGCACCAATCGATCTTTTGTGGGTCAGCACCGAGCGATCCTATGTGGGTCAACACCTAATGATCCTCTGTGCGTTATCACTGAGCAGTCCTATGTGGATTAGCAGCAGATCCTCTTAACAGAGTAAGATGAATTAGTAGTTTCAACTAATCATCTCTACTACTATATTTAAGTTATACCTAGTGTGAGATGAGTTCGTACCTGTGTGGTACTTTCCTTCGTGGTAATACCTTAGTGGTATTTTTCTATGTGGCATACCTATGTGGTACTTACCTTCATGGTATTTCTTCCTTTGTGGAACAGTTTAGCTTTGGGCTTTTGGGTTGGACCCTGTGTTTCCTCTTGATTGAGATGGGTATACTTGATAACTTAGGTATATCTATGGGAATATACCTATGTATGGTTGATAGTTGACTTCATGCTTTGTGGCTTATCCTTTGTGAATTTTGTGAGACCTCAAGGGTATCAAGGTCCCTACTGTGTATCGTTATACTCACCCTTTCATGGGTTATGCCCGCACCTTGTTGTGTTTGGTGTAGACGATGGACAACGCAGATCGAGGATAAGGGTACAAGGACTAGACGGGGCCCAGAGGTGGACCATATGGTGTGTTGGTACGTAGAGGATATGGGTGGACATGGAGTGCTGAGGAGGAAATCTATACCTACCCTTCAGGTAGAAACCTTGGAGGATGGCCCAGTAGCTTCTTTCCTTTTTCTCCAGTTGTATTGTTTTTCATTTGTACTTTTACTTTTACGGTTGGGCTTATATTCCAGCCCCTTTTTACTTTAATCACTCTTTTTTCTATACAACCTACTTGTGTTCATATCTTTCTGTGAGCTTGGTTGCATGTTTTTATAGGTTATAAAGGCAATGCCTTCCCTGTTTTTGGGATATGACTTTAGGTGCTAGTCTCCAGCCCCTGGCCCATGGAAGGCGAGCTTGGGGTAGTCATGGCACAGGCTCTAGGGGACGGGACATGACAAATTGGTATCAGAGGAGTCGATTCTACCATAGAAAATAGAACTCTGATTCTTATTTTAATGAAAATAGTGTTAAGTGTAGTGAGAGTGGTTATCAGTGTAGGGAACCCAGTCTTGGTACGATGGCTGGCGTATCCATACACCAGGACCCTGACTTCCAATTTCTGACTCAGTGCATGAAAACACTGATTGTGTGTGTGTTTTCAAGATATTTATGTGTGATCTCTTTGAGTCAGATCACCAGGTATAACTTTTTGACCATGGAGAACCTGTTACTTATCAGGATGCCTCCACACAGACATCCATCTAGGGTTTCAGATATAGTACACACTGATAGCCCACCGAGAGGCGAGGCCTCGGTGGATGGCCCTCTTCTAGTAGAGGCACCATCAGAGGCACCAACGTTACCATTACTCATTGGGCCACCTATTCCACCAGCCCCAATAGTAGAGGGTGCACGCCGCTTGAGTACATTGTACAAGTTCCAACGCTAGAGGCCACTCAGGTTCAGGGGAGAGATGGACCCACATGCGGCTAAGGATTGGTTGGAGGCCATGGTGAGAGTTTTTCCAACTGGTAGGGACACCAAATGATTTCATGGTGATCCTTGCTGCCACCATTCTACAGGCAACAAAAGGACGATGGTGGAGCTTGATTCTCTAGGTTCATAAAGAGGTGATGCTTCTCTGGGCAGACTTCGAGAGCCTGTTTCGGGTAGAGTTTGTTTCGGTGAATCTTCACGCAGTGCGCATATAAGAGCTTCTTCATCTGCAGCAGGGCAGCATGATTGTGGATCAGTACTCATCAAGGTTCACTAACCTCTCGCACTACTCCACTGATATGGTGTGGGACTCATTCTTCAGAGTCTGGACCTTCGAGCAGGGACTCAAGCGAGACATCTGGGCTTCAATGATTTCTCTTAGCATCCCGACACAGGTGGAAGTGTTAGAGAGAGCCCTCTTAGTGGAGAGTTTCCTTGCTGAGAAATCACCAGTAGAGAGACCCACCACCAGTTGTCACGTAGTAGAGTCTTCTGCAATTGGAAACAGATAGATGTCGCAGAGGTCCAAGAGTAACAGACCTACATGTGGACGACCGTAGGATTCAGGGTCGGCTGTGCGGGGCAACCAAGGCATAACTGATCATACCAGGAGTAGGAAGTGTTATGTATGCGGTAGGCAGGGTCACATGGCTCATGAATTTCTGACACATCGTATGGATAATCAGAAGACGATCAAAGGACTGCCCAGGCATAGGCAGAGGTTCAACTGAGGAGGTCCGCAGGGAGTAGGCAGACATCGCAGAGGATCTGGCTGTGCAGATGACGGTGGGAGACGATTCGATATTTTACCTCCACCACTACTAGGTGGTCCACCCCGACTATAGGGAGTAGGAGGACAGGGGAGAACTCATCTCCAGTCAGCTGATGCCTATGATCATGATGCTCCATAGATGATACGAGGTATGATCTGTGTCTACTTCACCTTAGCTAAAGTACTTATAGACACAAGTTCCAGTCATTCTTTTATTTCCACTGCCCTCATTTGGAGCTCGAAGATTCTGATGGAGTCGTTGGATTGATCCTTCCAGCTAGAGACTTCTATGGGAGAGGATTTGATGATTACACACTAGTGCTGGTAGTGAGAGCTTACTCTAGGAGGTGAGAGCTTTGGTTGGGATCTTCTAGTAGAGGCGTCGAGGCCTTACGACATCATCTTGGGTATAGACTGGTTATCTATATTTCATGCTCAGATTGACTGTATTAGGTGAAAAGTGTGGTGTGTCTGCACGGATGGGACCACGTTTACCTTCACCAGTGAGAAGGGAGCCTTTTCAGCATAGGATGGACTTACCTAGAAGAGGATGCAACTGATCACTCATCTGTTGGATAACCTTACCCTCGGAGCGGTTGATGTGAAGAGTTCGAGTTATCCCGTAGTGGTGGACCAGTACGCGGATGTATTGTTGATGATGTTCCAGGTATACCTCTTCTCAGAGAGGTGTACTTTTTCATTAACTTGTACCTCGGGGCGGCATCGATATCTACACCAACGTATCAGATGGATCCCGTGGATCTTCGTGACCTGCAGGTACAGCTAGGGGACTTATAGGGTAAAGATCCCATTCAGCCTAGTGTTTCTCCTTGGGCAGCCCCGATTTTATTCTCCTAGAAGGCGGATGGGAGTTTGAGACATTGTGTGAAATATCGGCGCCTGAACTAGGTGACCGTGAAGAACAATTACCCACTTCAAAGGATTGACGACCTCTTAGATTAGCTGAAGGGAGCACGGTGGTTCTCGAAGATATACCTAGGATTAGGCTACCTTCAGCTCAGAGTACGAAACAAGGATGTGTAGAAGACAACTTTCAGATGTCAGTATGACCACTACGAGTTGTTGGTTATAACATTCGGCGTGACCAGTGCTCCAACAGTGTTCATGGGACTCATGAACAAGATCTTTTAGCCATACCTTGATCACTTTTTAGTAGTCTTCGTCGATGAAATTCTGATCTACTTGACTACTGAGGAGGATCATGCCTATCATTTGCAGATAGTTCTGGACACACTCTGAGAGCACCATATTTATGGTAAGCTCTCAAAGTGACAGTTTTGGATCTAAGAGGTTCACTTTCTAGGACATGTCATCTCAGAAGCTAGAGTTACAGTGGATCCAGTGAAGATTGAGGTGGTACTTGCTTGGGAGACACCCAGGAGTGTGATGGAGGTTCAGAGTTTCTTGGGTTTGGCTGGATACTACCGGAGATTTGTGCCAGATTTCTCCAGAGTTGAATCACCTTTATCATCATTGATGAATAAGGGGAAAACCTTCATTTGGTCGAAGAGATGCCAGTGGAGTTTTCAGGAGCTGAGAAAGAGGCTAAATAGTGCCCCCATCTTGAGGCTACTATAGGAGAATGTAGGGTATGTATTCTACTATGACGCATCAGGGAAAAATCTCGGATGTCTCCTGATGCAGGAGTGAGTAGTGATAGCTTACGGTTCTCGACAACTGAGAAAACATGAGAAGAACTATGCTACCCATGACCTGGAGTTATCAGTAGTGGTCTTCACCTTGAATATGTAGTGACATTACTTGATGGGTGAGTATTTTATGGTGTACTCTGATCACAAGAGTCTCAGGTATATCTTCTCTCAGAAGGACCAGAACCTGAGACAGGGACGTTGTATTGATTTTCTACAGGATTATGACTTCGAGATAGTTTATACTCTTGGGAAGGGGAATGTTGTAGTGGATGCACTCAGTAGGAGATCTGGTATACAGCTGCTAGGTGAGGTGACGGAGCAGCTGGTTGCTTTGTAGATATCCTTTGTAGATCGAGATGGAGCTGCTTTTCTTCAGTCTCATATAGTCACTCCCCCACTTTTTCTACGAGTCAGGGAGGCGCAACATGGAGACACTGACTGCGAGGCTCGACGTGCTCAGATATCTACAGGACATGCACCTGATTGATTTCCTGAATGTGGGGACCACGTTATCATCTTTAGAGGATGTACCATGGTACTAGTATCACTTCAGGTGGAAGTATTGAGGGAGTTCCACACATCCCCTCTAGCAGTACATCCAGGAGTGGCGAAGATGTACCAGGATCTCCGACGAAAACACTGGTGGCTGGGAATGAAGAAAGTAGTAGCAGAGTTTGTCTCTTGGTGCCTCCCTTTCTAGCAAGTGAAGGTGGAGCGTCAAGTACCAGTAGGCTTAGTTTAGCCTTTAGGGGTCCTAGATTGGAAGTGGGATGGGATACCCATGGACTTCATGAAATGACTTCTACGTACATCTAGAGGTCATGACTCTATCTAGGTGATCGTCAACCGACTCACCAAGTCTGCCGACTTCTTATTGATCAGAAAGCAACGTTTAGTAGAGAGCTTGGGACGCCTCTATGTTCAAAAGATTGTGTGGTTACATAGAGTACCCTTGAATATTGTCTCTGATCATGTTACACATTTCACTTCCTGGCTATGGAAGTGGTTTTTGGAGGCTTTTAGGATGAAAATTCATTTGAGCACCACCTTCCATCCCCAAACGGATGGCCAGACTGAGCAAACCATACAGACCCTCGAGGAAATGCTACGTTCTTGTGTCCTCAACTTCAGTCGTAGTAGGGAGGATCACTTTTTTTTGAAGTTTTCATAAAACAACAGGTATCACTCCACCATTGGGATGGCACCTTTCTAAGCCTTATATGGACGACCTTGCAGATCACCTTTTTTCTGGGCTGACCTAGGGGAGTTAGTACTCGTGGGACCAGTGATGGTAAAAGCTACCATAGAGAAGGTGCAAATCATCTAGGAGTGGATGAAGATTGCACAGAGCAGGCAGAAGTCTTATGCCGACAAGAGATAGAGACCTCTAGAGTTCGAGGGTGGTGACCACGTCTTTCTATGGGTCTCACCTCGACGAGGTTTGTAGATATTTGGCCGAGGTGACAAGTTATCTCCGAGGTTCATTGGACCCTTCCAAGTCCTCAACAAAGTTTGTTAGGTGACTTACCACCTAGAACTTCCCCCTCAGTTTCACTGGGTGCACGACGTCTTCCACGTACCCCAACTAAGGAGATACGTTCACAACCCTCTCACATCATCAACCATGGTGAGATGGACATCGACGATGAGGTGACATTTTCAGAGGATCAATTAGAGATTGAGGATCGACAGGAGAGTGTCCTTTGTGGATGGTTGATACCTCTGGTGTGCATTCACTGGTAGTATGGTAACCTCTAGGAGAGCACATGGGAACGGGATGCTCAAATGCATACTCAATACCCCCACTTGTTCCCTTAGTCTGAGTTATGGCTTATGGGGATGCAAATCCCTGAGGTGGGGAGAATGTAAAGACCCAGAATATCCATGTATTTTTTTTAAATATATGGGAATTTTACAAGTCCGTGAATATTGGCGGTGCGTGATCCTAAAGCCCGATGTGCCCAAAATGAATTTCTGAACTTTTTTTTTCAGGTATGTTTAGTAAACGTATGAGCAGGTTTTTGTAACTTTTGAACCAGTGTTTGGAATTTAAATCGGAGGGCACCGTTGAACTCATAGAGTTGATATTCAATTAAAAATACCTTCACCTCAACCACAGTGGGTCGAGAGTGGAAGATAAAATTTTGTGCTTTTCGTGAAAGAATTAAATAAAATAAAAATGTTTAACATTTTTATTTTAGAAACCCCCTCATCATGGGTTATGATGGTGGGGACAACCTGAGCCTAAACCTCCCATGATGATTTTAAGAGGTGGGGACCACCTGAAATTAACCCCCATTTTGAATTTAGAGGCGGGGACCACCCAAACACACTTTGATGGGAGGAATCCTTTAAACTAACTATTTAATGAAGTGGGGGTGACCCAAGGTTTCCTCTAAATTAATTATTCCAACCTCTTCGTAAATAATGATGCCAATTTAATTTTGTGCCAATAATTAAATTGATGGAACACATCATATTGGATACTTTCCATTTTTGGTGGAATTGGGAGAGGAGAACTATTGGAGGATTATTATCTCCAATGAAGAACGCGTTCTACAACGAAGAACGCCCTCCCTAATGAAGAATGCTCTCGCCAACGGGGAACGTCTTCGACGACAACGAACCGGAGATCGAGGAAATACCAACATCACCGATGTACATCTATCCCCAATGACATCATCTTCTTCCTCGTGACCTCTTCCAACAAATCTCTGAGGTAGGGTTTTAGTTGTGTATGATTTTATATTCTCGTGTTCTTACCTTCTAAAACAAAGAACACAGATTAACTCTCTAACCAGTTGATCTGCAGATGATTTTTCTTACGGGTTTTGGAATAATAATTGTGGGAGGTTGTAGGGTGGTTTTTGAATTTCTTCCCCTTACCCGTTCATGATAATTCGTCATAAAAATCAGGAAGAGATTATAGTTGCTTGCTACCGCTCTAATGTTGAGCGTGCATGCCAAACAAACATGGCCCGACCTCTCTGCAATTCTTTTGTTTAATTTTTGCGTTCTTTGCGATGGACGAGGATGACAACCAACCTCGGTGGGGCAGAAGAATGACGGCCGACAGCACCACTAATCGCGATGAAGGAGACGGCGCTGCCCTCGGCCTCCACCGCCCGTGGCCCCCACTGCCCCGTGGCCCACCATGGCCCCCGCGGCCACTACAGTCTCGCGGCCTCCGCCGTCCGCGGCTTCTGCCCCCCGTGACCTCCACCGTCCATAGCAACCGCCACCCCGTGACCTCCAACGTCTATGGCCCCACCACCACACAACCTCCTCCGCGCGCGGCCTCCGCCACCCTCATCCACCACCGCCTCGCGGCCTTCGCCGCCCCACGACCCTCCACGGACCCTGCGGCCTTGCCGCCTCGTGGCCCTCTGCGGCCCCCATGGCCTCGCCGCCCCATGACCCCACCACTACGCGGCCCTCCAATTACATCATGGCCTCACCGCCCCGCGGCCCCCGCGGCCTCACCGCCCTACGGTCCTTTGCAGCCCCCACGACCTCGCCACCCTTGCGGCATCCGCGCCACACTCACGACATTTGCACTGTCCTTGCGGCCTCGACACCTCCCTTGACGCCCCGCACCCCTTCGCGCCCCAATACCACCTAGTGCAGGCCAGGCCAGACCCAGAAGACTGGGTTGATCCAAACTAGGTCGGGTCAGCTGAGGTCGGGTTGGGCCGGGTCGGACTTGACCAGGACCAGCTACGAGCTTTTCGCTCTATTGGCCATAACTTTGGCACTAGGTGTCCGTTTGACAAACCGTAAATGGAGATGTAAACCTTGGAGTGATATGGTCCCTTTGGTATACCCCACTTGAGATTTGGATAAAGTTGGGATACGGTCAGGTTGGATCAGGCACAAATCCAACCAGACCCTCAGGACTAAAAGGCTAATAACTTACAGACCGGGCGTCTGATTGACGCACCGTCTGTTGCATTGAGACCCCTATGATGTTGCGGTCCTTTGAGATACTTCTTCATGGGACTTCATGGAAGTTTGATTATCGACCAGTGGATTGAGGAGCGGACCCTCCTGGAGACGACCAGGCTTAGTGTGGGAACCCAGTAGCTGGCTGTGACGTGAAGAATGAATAGTGATCCCATGTGGGTCAGAACCTAGAGATCCTGTGTGAGTCAGCACTGAGCGATCCTATGTGGGTCAGCACAGATTGATCTTGTGTGGGTTAGCACCAAGCGATCCTGTGTGGGCCAGCCCCTATCGATTCTATGTGGGTCAACACCGAGCGATCCTATGTGGGTCAGCAGCCGAGCCTCTTAACAGAATAATATGAATTAGTAGTTAAAATTAATCAACTCTAATATTTTACTTAAGTTATACCTAGTGTGAGATGAGTTCTTACATGTGTGGTACTTTCCTTCATGGTAATTCCTTGGTGGTATTATTTTGTGTGGTGTACCTATGTGGTACTTACCTTCATGGTATTCATTCCTTTGTGGAACGGTTGAGCTTTGGGATTTTGGGTTGGACCCTATATTTCCTCTTGATTGTGATGGGTATACATGATAACTTAGGTATATGTATGGTCATATACATAATTAGGGTTGACAGTTAACTTCATGCTTTGTGGTTTATCCTTTGCGGATTTTGTGAGACCTTGAGGGTCTCAGGGTCCCTATTGAGTATCTTTATATTCACCTCTTTATGGGTTATTCCCGCACCTTGTTGTGTTTGGTGCAGACGATGGACAACGCTGATCGAGGCTGAGGGTACTTGGACTAGACAGGGCCCAAAGGTGGAGCATACGATGTGTCAGTACGTAGAGGAGAGGGGAAGACGCGGAGTGCTGAGGAGGCGATCTGTGCCTACCTTTTAGGTAGGAATCTCGAAGGAAGACCCGGTAGTTGCTTTCCTTTTTCTCCATTTGTATTGTTTTTCAGGTGTACTTGAACCTTTACTGTTGGTCTTGTATTCCGGCCCCTTTTTACTTTTATCACTCTTTTTATACAGTTTACTTGTGTTTTTATCTTGTTGTGTGCTCGATTGTGTGTGTTTACTGGTTATAAATGCAATTAATTCACGGTTTTAGGGGATACGCCTTTCGGTGCTAGTCGCCAGCCCATGGCCTATGGAAGGCGGGCTTGGGGTAGTCACGACACGGGCCTCGGGGGACGGGTCATGACATGGAGTCCCAAGGACGATCATTTCTGATCGAGATCCTCTCTTTACTTCTAGGGAATGGAGAGGTCTCCATCATGATTTCAGTTCTAAGCTATGCCTTAGCACTGCTTTTCATCCTCAAATGGATGGTAAGACAGATCGAACCATCCAAACTCTTGAAGATATGTTACGCTCTTGTGTTCTTGATTTTGGAGGTTCATGGATGAAAAACATACCCTTGGTGGAGTTCACTTATAATAATATTTTTCAGTCCACCATTGGTATGATGCTATTTGAAGCCTCGTATGGTCAACCTTTCCTTTCTCTATTGTGCAGGACTGGGGTTGAAGAGTCAGCAATTCTCAAACCAGAACTAGTGCAGAATACAACAGAGATGGTTTACGTGATTCATGAGAGGATAAAGACAACATACGATTGTCAGAAATCATATTCCAATCAAAGGAGGTGACCTTTTGAGTTTGATGTTTGGGATCATGTGTTTCTGAAGGTGGCTCCCCGTCATGGGCATCGAAGCTTTGGTCGTGGGAGTAAGCTTTCTCCCTGGTTTGTTGGTCCTTTCGAGTTTTTGGCTCATGTTGGAGTTGTAGAATATAATATAGCACTTCCCTTGTAGATGATCTAGATACATGATGTTTTTTATGTGTCAGAGCTCCGTCATTATCTTCATGATGACTCTCACATCCTTGATTTGGGAGATATCGATGTTAATGATGATGCGACCATCGAGGAGCGACCTGTGGAGATCCAAGACCACAAAGAGAAGGTGTTGCGTGAGAATTCTATTCCCTTGGTTAATTTCTTATGGAGACACGGTGTCATAGAGGATATTACCCAGGAACATGAGTCACAGATACGTGCTCAGTACCTAGATTTTTCTGATGTTTAAACTCTTTTCAGGTAATGGTGTCCCCTTTTTGGTTATAGACCTTTTGTTTTTATAAGATGAATTTCTTTTGTTTCTTCTTATGGCTTGATCTATTTTTAGAGGTATCTTGAGGAGTGGTTGTTTGGACCCCTTTTTAGTTTCCTTTTGGGTTGGTTTTGGATTCACGAGTACAAGAATGTTTTGAGAGGTATTTTATGTAATGGCACAGACTTCTCTAGTCCATCCCTTTGCTGAAATCTGGTGTTTGAGGTGTTCTGGGAGGTAAAGGTGACTCATCTCCAACAATTTTCCAAATTTCTAGTTATTTGAATAGTGTTTCTAGTTTTATGAACAGTGTCACTATGAGTCAGAAATGGTGAGATAGAAATGGTGAGTCAGAAATGGTGTCACAAAAATGGCGAGATAGAAATGGTGAGACATAAATGGTGAGTCGGAAATGGTGAGATAGAAATGGTGAGATAGAAACGGTGAGACGGAAATGGTGAGTCAGAAATGGTGAGACTGAAACAGTGAGACAGAAACGGTGAGTCAAAAACTATGTCATAGAAATGGTGAGACAGAAATAGTGAGACAAAATCAGTGAGTCAAAAACGGTGTCATAGAAATGGTGAGACAGAAACGGTGAGACAGAAATGATGAGTCAGAAACGGTGAGATAAAAATGATGATACAGAAATGGTGAGTCAGAAACGGTGAGATAGAAATGGTGATACATAAATGGTGAGATAGAAATGGTGAGTCATACATGGTGTCACAGCTCATGAATAGTGTTTCCAAAACTGTTTCATATTTCCTTTTCCAAATTTCAAATTTTTTCAGTTTCGCCAATTTAACGTTTTCTTTGATGTAAAATGCATTTATGGCCTTTTTTTAACGTATTTAAGGCCAGACCAAATACCATAACTCCTATATTAATTTTTTTAAGGCTTGGGATGCATTTACTTGGTCAAAACGTGTGGTTTCATGCGATCCAATTTTAACGGAAAATCTTCTGTATCTTAAACCGTTGCTCCGTTAAATCTTCTAAAGGGACAAGCTATCTTCCTCCCTTGTTCTTTGGTGTGAGACGCTTGAACCTTTCCTTCCCTCCTGTAGGAATCATGAGATTAAACTTTTTCCTGTTAATTGGTTCCCTCGATGTTCTTCTTGTTGTAAGTGCACCCCCTATTTTGGTGAAACCAAGAAGTATCCATCAATATTTGATATAAGTTATGATTTATCATCATTCTTTTGGGTTCACATTCTCCCATTTCTCCTTTCCATATTATGTAATGTGATCTCTATGCTTCTTGTGAAGTTTATTGGGTTTCAGTTGTTGTGGTCGTGTCGCGACATCCTCGGGTGGA
Organism: Viscum album; assembly: GCA_963277665.1. Lineage (NCBI taxonomy): Eukaryota > Viridiplantae > Streptophyta > Magnoliopsida > Santalales > Viscaceae > Viscum > Viscum album. The sequence goes on from OY728157.1 coordinate 1,104,565,655, forward strand.
TGCAGTTGTCACGGGAGGAGGCGATCGTGATCCGTTGTGTGGATCGTTCTCATATAAAGATCCTTAAGAACCTTTTTAAGGTAGGGGATTTGTTTCTTATTTTTTATTTTTATGTTCAACTATAGAGTTATCATGGTTTATCCATTGGATCACAATGGAATTGACATAATATATTTTAACTAGATAAATAAATTGATATCAATCGTATTGTATTGCCTCTTGTTTTCGATAGATAGTGTGATATCTATGCTTTGTTTGTTTAGATGTTCATTATTGATGTGAATTAGTAAATAATGTAAACTAAAATTAATTTATAATTTTTTGGCTAAAGATAAAGAGGAATGTAAATAAATTTGGTTCTTATTGTTGTATTTTTTGATGTTAGTCAAATTGGTGCAGCAATCATGTTTATTTTATTTGTGATAGCTTACTATTTAGGTTTCCAAAATATGGAACCTATGAATAATAAATCGGTTAATTGAAGTTGGATTAAAGAACTTATTGTTTTATAATTCCTTGAAGGGTTCTGAGTTACCATCTTGCTTCTTCAAGGGCCAAGAGCCCAACCGATATGATTGTTGTTTTCCTGTTGCTTGTGTTGTGATGTGATCTCGTAAGGTTTTTGTGATATGTGGGGTCATGGAGGCCTAATGGTTGTTATAGAAGTTGATGCCTAGAGTGGAGAGATGCATCGGTTTATGCATGTGGGTGTCAGGGAGGACACTAGGGATGATGAAATGGGTTGTATGTGAATGTTTGGTTTTTAGCAGATTCTCCTTAGTTGTTTATCTACTTTACTTTCCCCACTGCTCAAGGAAGCTGGTCTTGCTTACCCTTCTTCTAAAATGGGCGAAGACACAAGGGGTATTCCGGGTTCTTTCCGTGTTTAGTTTCTTAGGGGATGATGGGTTTACGCTCTTGCTATAGGTGGAAAATACTCTATGGGTAGTTCAACTACTCGCCGTGTTGATCCCCTTGTGTTTAGAAGCAGAGATTATTTTTCTAGAATGCCTAGGAATATGGAAAAGTAATGCTGTAAATAAATAATTGAATAAATGATGTTAACCCATGTGGATTGAAGCTTGTTGGGGCGCAATGCTGAGGTTGTGATTTTAAGGAACAATGTACTTTGGGTGTGATGATAATGAAATTTAATGTGGAATTGTTATTGGTTAACTAATATTTAAAGAATTAATTAACCTAAAGTGCAACTGATAAAAAGGGAATGATGTACTGTATTAAAGCTCTTTAAATGGTTGCGTGATTATAAGATACCTAGTCTTAGAAGTAGAAGCCTGGAGTCCGAGAGACGTTAGTTGTAGTTGAGTCTAATACTAGGTTATGCCCATAGTGTGGTCATGAGATGTAGTATATTCTGTACTTTTTAATTTTCTATACTCTACTCCACCATATCATTAAGGGAAGCTAAAACCCTAGGGATTCTGATTCCTAGAGGGGGGGGGGGTGTTTTCCCCAACTTTCTAGTGGGAGGATGGATGGCTGAATACCCCTTTGGCCCCACTCTCTTCTCTTGGTATTTACTTGTGCTGGAAGACATATTGGTTAGTTTTCCCCATATATGTGTGTAGAGGGCTGTAATGGATTATGTTAATTCACATACATATATTCTGGATATAGTTTTCTATGGACTACTATAGGTGTAATGTGTATAAGCTGTGATGGCTTGGGGATCGTTACTCGGTGTATGGGATGTAATGGATTGAGGTATAATACCCAATGTATGATACATGTTATGAGAGCTGTGGTGGCTCCTAGAAACTACATGATTACTTTTCTTATGTGGACATGGTGGTTTTGTTGCATGAGGTGCATGTTGTGGTGCTTTGCCCAGGTGTCTGCAGGCAAGCCTTTTTGGAGAGAGATGCTTAGGACATGCGGTGTTGGGGAAAAGCGTCAAACCAGTGGGGAGGTAGTAGCGGGGTACCCTTGATATTATTTTTTGTATTATATACTCTTGTATGCATTACTTGGTGAGAGTAGAAATGGTAAGGCTGGGAACATAGTATACTTATTTAGGTGATGAGTTAGTTTCACTTGGTGTTCACTGTGATTTAGTATTCTTTCTTTAATTTCGCACGAGAGGATTCAGGGAGGATCCTACTGAGTTTAATGTTATACTCACCCTATGTATATATAAACTTCTTTTTAGGTTACTTGGATTAGGTTGGAGATCTGGCTGGTTACTACTAGCTTGCGGTTGCAGGAGCTGTTTGAGCTTTTGGTTGTTTCTGTTTTACTTTCTTTTGGGTACTTGCAGTATTTCCCCTTTCATTTCTAGTAGTTTTTCATGACATTTCATATGTGTACATGGTATTTAATTTATCTTACTGGTTGAGTTGGAGTTGGTTGGTGTCTATCTTATCTCTCTCTTCTGCATGTGTTCACTTAGCGGGTAATGCCTCCCATTTGTATGTTCGCTATACCCTTGGTGCTAGTCGCCAACCCGGGGCCTACTAAAGGCAGGACTCGAGGGTAATTATCTCCCTTATCACATTGCTGGCCCAGGAGGGGTACACTTTATGGGGAGAATTTCGTGACATTACCACATCATTCCTAAAGGTACTTGGGCCATTACATATCATTATATCTCATCTTGAAAGAAGCACTTTTGACTTCTTGCCATCACAACATGTTCATGTCCTTCTAATCACCTAGAAGTGGGAGTGGGGAAGAGCAGGTGGCTATCCATCCATCCTCCCACTTGTATGTTGGAAAAAACACCCCCAAAACATTTGGTTATCTCCACTAGGTTCTTTATTTGGGTGGGAATATATAAAAATTACAAGTAATATACAATGATATATATATATACATAATATTAAGTACACAATACCAATCCTATGGCTTCACAACTGAGGAACTAACCATCTCATAATGTTACCACATCACCACATCACACCACAACCTTTGAATATTCCATTTACACTTCTAAATGAACAATCCACACAAATACCACAAGACACAAACCAGATTCCACATTTCAATTCATTTAAGACCATTTTACAAATTTTACATTTTCAATTGATTCCACTTTTATAGGCCATTTGTTTCATATAATTCAAACCCATTAAAATAATTTATAAACAACCACGTTTAACTACATATCCAATATCAAACGTTTATTTTTCATTTTCATATCATTCTATTCCTATTTCATAGTTATCAGTTAAAATTACATTAATATCCAAGAATCTTTCACAAACCAACCCCAAAAAATAGGTATACAAAACAAATCATCATCCCAATCAATCCAACAAACTCAAATTGCCACCAATTCTCATCCTCATCACAACCATTCATCAATACTCATTCCAAATCACATAAACATAAAAAATTTAATATTTATCAAGGGTATTTATATCAATTCCACTTCTTTATTTTATGGGTATTATCACACAATCCATATATCTAGGTGTAGCCAATTCGTTAGTCTGATATAAGTGATTAATCATTTATTTATAGGGCGGTGACATACAATAATCACACAACATGGATTCAATAATTACAAATATAGTGTAAGAAAAGACCCCCCAAAAATCATGATTTTCAGCTGGGAATTTAGCCCATACTATTCATAATATCAAAAATAAATATCAAAACATTAAAAAACATGCAATTCACTCCTTTTTAAAGAAGAATAATAATTTACTTCATGCAATTATCACTTTATCTCTCCACGATAATCTTACGATCATCTAAATTAACACAACATGTGATAATAAAGATAATAATTCTCTATACATACAATAATACTTTTTCAGGAAACATTTATCTAGAATATGAAGAAATTATATAAAATACTGGGGAAATTCCCCCCATTACCCATCAATTACAATTAATCAATTAATTATAGTAATTAAGTTGATGTATACCATATTCCCAAATAGTAAACAAATGAATCATCCCTCATTAATGTTAGACAAAGAAGATAAATGAGGAACCCCATACCTCTATTTGGAGACCCAACAAAGATGATAAAAGAAGTTTACAAGTCCATACATAAATACATAATAGTCTTATTCTCCATCTTAAATGTTTTAAATATAAAAAAATAATATATAATTAAACATGGAAATTATTACACGAAACCTGTGAAAAAAAACCTGGTTATCACCTTCTACTCGTCAAGATAAATTCGACATAACCAAGAGTGATTCAATCCAATTAGTATTGAGATAGATATGATAGAAATAAGTTGAATAATCTTGAGTATTCATTTACCTGATTTTTAATTCTAAAAATGAATTTTTCATTTAATTCCTATATTTAATCCCCCCATTTAATTCACTCATTTAATTAAAAATATATTATACAATTTATTATTTAATTTTAATATTTCAATTTCCCCCATTTATGATGATGATTATTGTTATTTTTATTATTATTATTATTATCATCATCATCATAATAATCATCTTAAATCAATTTGGTTTCTTTTTTTTCAACTGGGAATCTCCCCACCTCATAGTGCTCCTCCTCTACCCACCATTCATCTTCAATGCCTCACCCTAATTCCTCATTATTATTTATTTTTATTCTTATTTATTTCCCTCTTTCCAAACTAATCATTACCCCCAATTCATATTCTTTCTCTAATATTCCTATTCCCTAATTTCATTCACCATGATTTTACCTCTTTTTATCCCATTAAATTATTATCTTTTATTTTTTTTCTTTATTATTTCTTATCTCAAATTATCTTTCCAATCAATTACATTCCCCTTCCAAATTGAAAACCCATTTGCACATATTTTGACCCTTTCTAAAATATTTTTTAAACATTTTTTGTTTTAATACATACTTCAATATAGCCTTTTTAAAATTTTGTATCATCCACCTCTTATTTTTAATCATTTTTAAAATTAGCGTTTTTTTCTCTTAAGTGTTGAATACACCAAACTACATATATATATATATATAGTGATTTATATATACACAACAAATTTATATACATATATACAAATATGTGTCTGTGCGTGTAACAATATACACACTTCTATATGTATAAAAAATTAAAATAAATATACATACATATACATACATATATGCATAATATATAACTTTGAAACACACACACACTTGTATTTAAATAAAAATGCAGTGTGTATATATATAACAATCATAGCACAAACATTTTTAAAAATTTAATTACAACATGAAAATTGTAAATATATATTTACACATTTGTATAACATGTTGTATGATGTTTAATATATCACACCAAATAAAAATTTTGAAAAACGAATTTAAATTCAATAATATTGAATTTCATAAAAGTAAATAAATATTCCTAAATAAAATAACATTAAAAACATCCAAAATAAATTTCAAAACATCCAAATTAATATTAATAAATTATCAAACCCATGAAAAATACTTTTAAAATTTTTCAAAAATATCTGAACCTCAAAATTGCTAAGAAACACCCTACAATGAAAAAGGAAGAATCAAGAATGTTCCAAACCTTCATAAAACTGAAGTCGTGGGATCTCACTCATGTCATGTGACATGTATGAACACTCCTTCAGAAAAAATCAATATAAAACTATGTAATGGTCAAATGACATCCGCCACACATCTCTCATCCATGCTAGAAGAAATAAAAACTATTGAGGGGTGCTAAAAAATATTAATTGGATCATTTGATGTTTGGAGAAGAGGGTTGAAGCTCAACCACGTGACCCTCATTCCAATTTTGGCCCTTACTACATGTACCTCATCCAGACATGAAATGTGAGGTAACCTAAGTAATTTTTATAAGATATCACTTTTGTTGTTTATTAATAATTTGAATTATGAATTTATATAAATTATTTAAACTTTAATATATATATTTATATCATGTATCAAGGGATATAACATAATCATTTAGTTATAAATTATATATTTAAAATTATTATGTTTACTTTGTGATAAAAAAATTTTATTTAAAGGTTAAATATATTTTCATAAAATAATTTATTATAATATATTTTATAAATTGATATTTATGTTAATTATATAAATTAATATTGATATTTATTATTATGATAACATTAGAAATAATTTTATTTAATTATGAAACATGAATATGGTTTTTAATTTTGAAAGGAAATAGTTTTTATTATATAAATTTTTTTCTTTTTGTTATATGGTTTTGTTTAAAAGTTAAATTTAAAAATTTTATTATTTTAATTTGATAAAATGCATATATTTTTTTGATTAACTATGTCAAAATTATCTTATGGTGAATTTTTCAGAATTTGCAAAGAAAGATAACTTTTTGGACGAATAGTTAAAAATATAGTTTTTGTAAGAATGTGGTATATTTTATGATATCATTGTGACACAAATATGGATTAAAAACTTATGAAACATGTTTGACGACTGATACATGATAATATAATAAAAATGTATAAAAAATTAATAAATTCATATATATTAAAATTTATTAGAATAAAAATATAAAAAAAATTATTGACTATGACACAATGCTTATGTAATACTAAATACATCCAGTAATATATGCGTATCGACAATTAAAACAAGCCACCACTAAATCTATTTTGTTTTTTTTAAAAATTATTTAACAAAAAACTATTAATATACAAAAACTAACATGATATAAACTAAAAAATAAATTTATGATAAACCCATCATTCATACATCACACATCCACAGACATACAAACATCCAAATTCATCATAACCTAAGTCTCTGTCACCCTATACATCAACCAATATCATGGTCATATATATATATATATATATATATATAATATTTTGAAAAATATCCCATTCTAAATATACATCCATTTAATGACCTCAACTACATCTGTCTGCCTCCACATCATCTCATCAACTGAAACTGACCATGCCATCTCATAAACCATAACAAAAAATGAAACAAAAATCAAAGAAAAACATAATAAATAAGAATTACATTAGGATAATTGATAAATTTTAACATAAAATGAAAGCTGGGAACCATCACAAATTCCTTATTAAAAATGATGTTGATCAGAATGGTCAACATCCTACCTACTACCGGCATCTGCCTCCTACAATGAAAACCAGAACATTTAGGAAAATAAATGAGAAAGAGAAAAGACATAGAATATATTCAGATTTCTACACATAAATTTTTTTATTTTTCTAATAAAAAAATGTCATTTTAACTTAAAAAAATAATATATAAGGAAAAACAATTTTAAAATATAAACATACATATTTAATATAAGATTCAACACTTGAAACTAAAAAGGGATAAGTAAATAATCTAACTTATATTTAAAGTGTCATGTGGTGCGTTTGAAATTTATTTAAAAATTATTTTTAAATATTTTGATATAATTATATGTTATATATTTCAAAAACAACTTATTGGTGGTTTCCCCGTGATTTTACATCAATCTGAGGTTGTTTTCTATGGTTTTGACCATTCCACACATGTTTTAGTGTTTTAAAACACTAAAAACACAATTACAGCCATAACGGGAAAACCATCATTCATAATGATGTGTTGTCGGTTCCTACATTTTATAAATAAATCTAAAGCTATTGAGCCTTGATTATAGGAAAATTCTGCATTGATTACCTAGTTTTGACAATTCCATGCACGTTTTAGTGTTTTAAAACACTAAAATCACATTTATGGCTATAACGGGAAAACTGTCACATAGAATGATGTATCGGCAGTTCCTACATTTCACAATTATATCTATAATGGTTTTCCCATAATTTCAGGACAATATGATATAGTTTTTTTGTTTTGACCATTCCACACATGTTTTAGTGTTTAAAAACACTAAAAAAATATATTTGTGACCATACTGGGAAAACAATCATTTAGAAAGATGTTTCATTAGTTCTTACATTTCAAAATTAAATATATAGTGGGTTTTACCTAATTTTACATCAATTTGTGGTCATTTTCCTATTTTGACCATTCCACACATGTTTTAGTATTTGAAAACACTAAAAACACATTTAAGGCCCTAATGAGAAAATCGCCATTCATAATGATGTTCTGTTCATTCCTATATTTCAAAATGAAATATATGGACATTTTACACTGATTTTAGGACAATATAACATCATTTTCCTAGTTTTGACCATTCAACGCACATTTTAGTGTTTTAAAACACTAAAAATGTATTTATGACCATAATGGGAAAACCGTCATTCGGAATGATGTGTCATGAGTTCATACATTTCAAAATTAAATATGCAATATTTTTCTCATTATTTTAGAGTAATCTTATGTCATTTATTTACTTTTAACTATTCCATGCATGTTTTAGTGTTTTAAAACACTAAAAATGCATTTATGACCATAAAGTGAAAACCATCACTCAGAATGACGTGTCATTGGTTCTTATAATTAACAATTAAATATATGGTCATTTTCCTCCGATTTTATGGGAATCCAACATCTTTTTTCTAGTTCTTACCCTGTGACACAGGTTTTTAAAGGCTTTTGTACCTTTTATAAGTATTTACTGAGTAATAATGATCACACCGCACATCAGATTGACATTTTTTTGTGTGAATACAAATAAAAAACAATTAAGAAGTGATTTTACCTCGATTTCAGGACAATCTGATGTTCTTTTCCAGGTTTCGACCGTTTCACTCATGTTTTAGTGTTTTAAAACACTGAAATCATGTTTACAGCCATTACGGGTAAACCGTCATTCAGAATGGAATTCTATTAGTTCCTACATTTAAAAATTAAATCTAAAATGTTTATACCTTTATTTCAGGATAATACGATGTTTTTTTTGGTTGTGACCATTTCATAAACGTTTTTAGTGTTTTAAAACACTAAAAATGTGTTTACAACCATAACGGAAAAACCATGATTCAGAATGAAATTTCATTTGTTCCTAGAGTTTAAAATGAAATCTACTGTGGTTATCCCTTTTTTTAAGAACAATATGACATCATTTTTTTGGTTTTGAACATTTCATGCATGTTTTAGTGTTTTAAAACACTAAAAACACATTTATGACTATAAAAGAAAAAATGTATTTCAGAATGATGTGTCTTCAGTTCCTACATTTCATAATTAAATATTCAATGATTTTCCATTCATTTAAATATAATATTATGTTGTTTTATTGGTTTTTATTGTTTCATGCATGTTTTAGTGTATTAAAACACTAAAAACACAATTATGACCTTAATGGTAAAACCTTCATTCAATATGATTTTCCATTGGTTCCTACATTTAAAAATTAAATCTAAGGTTTTTTACCATTATTTTAGGACAATCCTACATCTTATTTATGGTTTTCACCATTCCATGCATGTTTTAGTGTTTTGAAATACTAAAAACGCCTTTATAACCATAACGGGAATACTATCATTCAGAATGACATTTCAACAATTCCTACATATCAAAATTAAATCTATAGTGTTTTTAACCTGATTTCAAGCCAATATGACATCTTTTTTCTAGATTTAACCATTCCATACATATTTTAGTGTTTTAAAACACTAAACACACATTTACGAAAATAATGGGAACCGTCCTTCAGAATTAAAAGCCTTAAATTAAAACATTTAAAGATTAAATCTACTGTAGTTTTACCCTTATTTCCGGACAATCCAACATTTTTTTTGGTTTTGACTATTCCACACCTCTATTAGTGTTTTAAAACACTAAAAATGCATTTACAGCCATAATAAGAAAACTGTCATTCAGAATGATGTGTCATTGGTACCTATATTTCACTAAATGAATCATGAAGAAACCCTAAAATCATGGAAATTTATTTGTCATTAATTTCATAAAGACACTTGATATGATAAAACATAAATAGAAAAGACAACTTCAAATACTTGGAATACCCTTCATACAGTTCTTACTGTCCATATTCAACTAATTCATAAAAAATCATTTTTTGGTCACTGATGTTATGAGAAAGATTAACCTTATGAGGACCAACTGAAGGTTCTCTTGATCGATTTAAATCTTGGACATTGTATTCTACAAAACCAAATGCGTCATTTAACAAATTTCAAATTCAATTCTCCTCTATCGGGTCACTTTTTATTTCATTGATAGTGTTGTCATTATTTTGACTTTCCATAACACTTGCTTCACCATGCCAAATACAACATACATATTGAGGGGGAAATTGTTTCAATATCAAATTCAAATATATATTTCATTTATATTCAACCATGGTTTGAATTTTTAATCCGGACACAAACATTTTATTTTACCATCCACTGATCAGTTTTCAATTGCATAATCTAAAAATTTTTCCAAACCCTTTGAATATGAAGGTGTGTTTCGAGGTAAATAAATCCAAATTTTATACATAGGTATTGGATTTTATTCTCTATGTACATTCATATATAATTATATAAATTTTCAATAAAATAGGTAAAATAAAAATTATATATCACCCAACTTCACCATTGACTCTTTTATAATAATTATAATGGAAAATGGGATGCATCAAATATTGAATTTTTTCTAACTAAACTTATAATATAAAAACATGAATAAAATAAATTATTATTTCGCACAAACATAGATGAATGTGATGAATCAAATAAAATATAATGGTTTATTCTACCCTTGTGTTGTAAATAAGGATGTTCATTCTATTGAAATTTAGCTATATTGATCAATTTCTGAACTATTTCCCATGATCTAACTAAGACAAAAAGCACCCCTTAAAAATTATAAATGAAAATTATACTTTATTTGGATATCACGATATTCCATTAATAGCCAAAATATTCAAATCTATATGTCTATATTCTATTAAAATAGTTTAGTGTGACTTCATATTGTTCCACGAATTATATAAATCAACTCTGTTCACATAACATAAAATTAAATGTTCCTTTAATTTGAGATAAACATAAAAAACATGATGTTAACATAAATTTTAATAATGTCTTTTTTCATTTTCAAATCAAATGATATAAAATTATTCATTTGACTCAAAGAAAAATTTACACTATAATTAGTTTTATTATAAATCATGTTAGTTTAAGTAAAATCAATGAAACTATGTAGGTTGTTTTAGTTACCATAATCAATAATTGATTATCATGCATGTAAAACTTAACCCTAACTTCTCTATCATTATTTGATAGATTTTATTAAACTAAATTATTTCTCACATATCCATAAAACATGAATCATTCTGAAATTTTTTTAAAGGGTCAAATATCTCATTTTCAAGTCCTTTATCATTAGAGACCTTATCGTGGTTGGTGAAGAAACCATGTGTGACCCCAAACCCTACCATTAATTGGTTATGAGGGGAAAAATAGCCTCAATTTTGTGGCTATCAAAAATTGGAGGCATTAATATGTATATAACAAAGTGGAATTCATTAATATAAAACAAAATCATGAAATTATGAATTATCTAGATTCCATAACGAACATATATCATAAATAAGTTGATTTTTTAATTAAATAAAAAATTACCAAAATTAATGATTATTATAACTCTAAAAAACTAACTATAAAATCCAAATTACAATTTATAAACCAAAATTAAATTTATCATTACTATCCAATGAATAAAAAATTTATATATTGTTTTTATCACCCATGACGGTCCATATTATGGTTCTCAATAAGAAAATAAGGGTGATGATGATGCAACTTTTAGGGGGGGGGGTCTGCATTTCCACTATAGAGGGGATTTGAGCCAGGTAGAGGGAGCATAGAGGGGGTGGGGGATATTAATCACTTCCAAATATGGGAACTGAGCCTAGGTGAGGAAGGTATGTGGGGGGGGGGGGTCATGTCATTGGTGAGACATCCATATAGGAGTTCAGAGGGTTGGGGGGGTCATGGGGTTTGGGGTTGGAGGGGGGAGGTTTCAGTGGTTACAGATCTTAGGCTTAGGGTTTCCACTGGGGATATGAGAGGAGGAGGGGTGGGGGGAAAGGTGTTCATGGGATTGGGGTCACCACTGAAGAGAATAAAGGAGGATGGGTAGGGGGAAAGGGGGTCGTGGGCTCGGGGTCGCCGTGAGGGAGAGGAGAGGAGGAGGTTGGGGGAGGTGGGGTATGGGAGGGGGAAGGGGTTGAGGTTTTATAGAGGGACTGATGGAGGGGGGATTAGGATTTTTAAATGTCTAGAAGTGGTTTAATTGAAAAAACCACTAATTAAAGACATATAAAAATATCACGATGGTTTTATAAAACCCCTGCTATATTATATATTTTTATAACTAGATTTATTTCACGGTAGTTACTAAAACCGCTGCTATCCATCACTTTTTTTAGTGATACCCAAGATCTATTTAACATGTTCTAAGTATTTCATTTAAAAGATAGAGTTAAATTTTTTCTTGAGATAATTTATAATCCTCATGTTTTTATAGATAAAAATAATATCATCAACATATAATAATAAGTAAAAAAATTAATGTTTAACAGTTTTATAGTATACACATGCATGAATCTTACTTATGAAAAAATGATTTTCAATCATAAAAGGATCAAAAAATATACCATTACATAGAAGATTTTTTAATCCCATAAAAATACTTCTTAATAAAGAAAACTTGATTGGGTTTAAACATATTTGAAAAACCATCAGAATGGGTCATATAAATTATTTCATCAAGGGTACCATGAAAAAAGAAGTTTTTACTTCCAATTGTTCAATATGAAAATCAAACTTTGCAGACAAATCAAGAAGAATTCTTATGGATGAATGTCTAACAATTCCGGAGAATATCTAACTATAATCAATTCCTTCCCATTGAGTAAATCCTTTAGAAACCATTCAGGATTTTAATTTGATTTTGGTTTTTCCAACATTGTTTTCCTTATTTTTGTATATACATATAGAACTTATAGTATTATGGTTATTAGGTTTGGAAACAAAAACCCAAGATTTTTCTTAATGAATGAATTATTCTCTTCTTTCATAGTACCTAGCCACATAGTGGTTTCTTTGGACTTAATGGATTTCTTAAAAGTTTTAGGTTCATCATTAAACAAATCATGAGAAACATTAAAGGCATAGACAGTAATATTAGCCTGATTAAAGTGGGTTGGGGGAATAATAACTCTTCTCTATCTATCCCGAGTGAGTTGATAGTTTCTTCGATTATCTTGTTCTTCCATTTCAGGTTCATAATTAGAATCAGAGTTGGATTCATCTTGAGTCTAGTCAATGGGGGGAGAAGATTCAGTACCAGATTGGGATTGGGATTGGTATCTAGATTCTAAAGGAACGTTAACACCTATGGGTGTTGGGACATTATAAGATTCTATGTTTTCATCAGAAGACTCTACAGATTTAGTTCTCTTATAATCAGAGAGACTGGATTCATTAAAAATAACACCTCAACTAACTATACATATTTTATAAACTGGATTATCTACCCACAGACGATACCCATTAACACCCTCTCGATAACCCACAAATATACACTTCAAAACCCTAAAGGCTAGCTTATCTATATGTTTATTAGAATAAGATATGGATCCAATTATCTTAAGGTGTGCAAGAGTCAGGGGGTGAACCTTTATTGAGTTCTTTAGGTGTTTTAAAATAGTTAGAAGAAGATGAGAAATGATTAATTAAGTATAATTCAATTGAGGTATCCTCAACCCTGAAGGACTTAGGGTGTTTGGAGTGGTAGTGCATAAACTTAACCCTCTCACGAATAGTCATGTTCATCCTCTCTTCAAGTCCATTATATTATGGTGTTTCCAAAATAGTTCGGTATCTTTTTATTCCCAAATATTCATAGAATTCAATAAATTTTGTGGATAGATATTCTAAACCACTATAAGTTCTTAATGCTGTGAGTTTCTTACCAAACTCACTTTCTACACTATCTTTCTATTTCTTAAATTTCTAAAAATATCATACTTATTTTTGAGTATATAAATCCAAAATTTACTAGAGTAGTCATCAATAAAGGACACGATGTACAAACCTCCACAGTGGGAGGTGGCCCTAGAAGGACCCCAAATATCAGAGTGAACACACTCAAGGGGTCATTTACCCTTATACATTAACCAACTAAATATAACTCTTTTGTATTTTTTATACACACAATATTCAAAGAAAGGAATACTTAGATGTGATATTACTTAAAATCCCATGTTTTTTAAGTTCATTAAGTCTATTGGAACTAACGTTCCATAAATGCCTCAAGAGTTTTAAGAGTCCTATCACAGAGATCTAATGAAACTGACCCTATTCCTATAACGTGACATCCCTTGTTGTTTCTTAGAAAAAAATATAAAGATTTAATTTCCATTAACTCAGTGAAAAACTATCTCCTAGGACACATGTGAAATGAACAACCTAAATCAAGGATCCATTCATCAGAGATGGAAATGTTAGAAAAATTTAACACATCAGTAGTGTCAAAGTCATAATCAACTAACAAGGAATGATCATTACTATTGTATCTATAGTTACCTTTCTTATTAGTGAAATTCCTCTTAATGTGACTAGGATGTTTGAATTAAAAAAACTTGGTAAATTTATTCTTATATTGTCCTCAATATTTCTGCCTACCCCTAGATTTGCTTCTATCCCTTGAACAACTTCTTTCCCTAATATTGAAACCCTTTAACTTAGTTTTAACACTACCCTTCCTTTGAAGCTCTTTGAATTGTAATGTAGATTTAACTTCTTCGAGAGTAAGGCTGTCTTTTCCATACATTAGAGAATATTTCATAGAATTAAAGGTATGATATAATGAATTTAACAATTTTATGGGTTGATCTTAATCATCAAATTTAATGTCTATTTGGATAGATATAACAGTAATTTATTGAACTCATCAATGTGTATCTTGACTTTAGTTCCATGATGCATTTTTATAGTATATAATCTCATTTTTTTGTATAATCTACCAATAAGAGACTTAGTCCTGTAGCGGGATTCAAGTCTAGAAGATATACCAGCAATAGAAGACTCATATACAACCTCTATAAGGACTTTATCTCCAAAATATAAAATAATTAAGCTATGGGATTCCCAAAGAGTTTCTTTAGGGGCATCATGAAAAGTTATAGCAATATGTCCATTTCAGGAAATGGCGGTGACTTTCTTTTTTGTGTCAGCAATAAGTCCATTTAAATCGTTGTGATTTGAAGGAAAATCATTTTAATTCACCATAGGTTAAAATCATTTTCACCCTCAAATTTTTCGATATAAAATTTATTAGAACCCATTATAATCATTACAGTAGGCTCTGATACAAATTTTTTAACCCTATAACATCTATGACCCAATATCCCATGTTACAAGATTTCAAATTATATATATTTCAATTTGAATTATGGTGATAAGAAAATGAAACAGATTTCTTAATCAAATGAGCTAATGGAAGCAGAAAATCCAAAAGAAAAAAAAGGAAAAAACACACAATATATAATGTGATTTGGATTAGAATGATCCTACATGCACAGTGAGAAAACCACCCAGGTCAGTCATTATATTACCAAGAAAAATACAAGCAAAGAGATATAGACTCAAAGAAAAAAGAAGAAAAATAAAGAAACTATCTGAGGAGGCTGACCATATTGAACTTGGTGGTAGTGATCAAACTTATCACATAGAGTTAACAATATCCAGTCCTTAATGAACTCATGTAGAAATCTAAAAAGGATACAAATCTATACACGATGGAAAGAAATAAATTTCTACAGATCCAAGAATGTAAAATGAAACCTGGTTATGAAGAAATAAAGTCATGATCTAGAACCTCTCTGATGTGAAATCACCCTGAACCCAAGATCGATTTGATCTCTATTGAATCTCCACTAAAGAAGTACTCTAGTTCTAGGAGGAAACACAAGTTCAATAGAGGGTTGTTTGGGTGGCCAGAACACCTTAGTTCCCCTTAATCTTCCTTATAGATCCTCTACATAGTGACGAAAAAGCTCATTGAGAGCTCAATTGTCAAACCAGAAACAAAAACCATTTTCTAGATATAATGAATCACCCCGAATGAAGTCATAGTAGATGAATAAATCATGGCTTGTCAACCAAGCATCAGATGGTGCGATCAGAACTACCAGATCAAAGTTGTGTTGATGGCTAAGATAAAATAGATGGTTCACCTAAAAAATGATTTTGAGCATCAGGAATGATGGTGCTTCAGGATAGGCATATTGGAGGCATCACTTATCTAGGCCAAGCCAAAATACCCAACAAGGCACATCAAGGGTTTTTAAATGGCCCATAATTATGTTGGGTTCCTTCCTGGTTGGTGCACCGCATAACGCCGCCTCAATTAGAGCACCACACGGTTTCTCTTTTAATGAGGTGTTTTTAATGTGGGCCAAGACTACCTGAATTATTTCATGTAGTGAAATTCTTTTGACACAGATACATTAATTGGCGTGCATTCTTTTTCTTATATAAGGAGGCGGTGGCAAGGAATTTCAACACACCCAACAACGTCGAGAGAAAATCCCATTTGGTGATCGTCTTTCTTCGATGATCATCTTTATGGCTCTCCATCTCCGATTCACTGCTTTTATTCTTGAGTATTACTTTTGATATCCCTTCCATTTTATGGGAGTATCTACCATGTACCTATTTATTTTAGTGGATCCCACTTTCTGAACTAAGTCCCAGGGTTTTTCCCTTTTGGGTTTTCCACATAAAAATTTCTAGTGTCAACTTTATATTCTGCATTTATTTTTTTCACTATGCATCCACTATTTGGAAGGAATGATATTATTTCTTCTATGAATTCTCTTTTCGATTGTTTGCGCATTCATTTCGTTTCCATCTTTCCCAACATTTGGTATCAAAGGGTATCATTTTTTATTTCATATTTGTTATGGAGGCCAGTTATAGTTGGATTATTTTTTTGAATGGTACTAACTACCATATATCGCGACTTAAAATGAAGGAGCTGCTTTTTGTAAAGAGAATGCATCTTCTAGTGTTCAGTACCTAGAATCCAAAAAGGATGTCAGATGAAGAATGAGAATTTTATCAAGAGATGGTTTGTGGCTTCATTCTCCAATGGGTCGAAGGTAATTTGATGACCGACATTTTCAACATCTCTCACGCCATAACTTTGTGGGAGAATCTTGAGATGACCTACACATCCAAGACCGGAAATAATAAATTGTTTCTTCTAAAACAAATTATGAATTTGTGGTACAAATAAGGTATGTTTATTTCTGACTACTTGAGTGAATATCTGGGGGGTTTTGATTAGTTGTCTGACATGGGTATTAATTTTAAAGATGAGGTTTTAACTCTTTGGCTTCTTAACACTTTACCCGATTCATGGGATAATTTACGTGTTACTCTAACCGATTCTGCTCCTAATGGTGTTGTGACATTTATTTTTGTCAAGTCTGCTTTTTTAAAAGAATAGGTCATGAGACACAATCATAAGAAATATTTTTCAGAGCTTTTAGTCACAGAGAACAGGGGGAGAAGCAAGGACTGGGGACAGAGTAGTTGAGGTAAGAGTAGAGGTAGAAGAAAATCTAAATTGAAGTAGAGATATTTTGAATACCATCGTTGTGGTAAGAAGGGGAATGTTAAGAAGTTTTTTCATTAGTTGAAAAGAGAGAATAGAATGAAGGAAAATCCACAGAAGAAAAATGGTGACGGAGATGATCATGTCACCGCCGCTATAGTGGGTGACCTTGTTATTGTTTATGACTCCATTAAAATTTACTCTGATGATTCTTGCTGGGTTGTTGACAGTGATGCCTATTTTCACATGACATCGAAGAAGGAGTTCTTTATATCTTACAACATATGTAATTTTGGGATTTTGAAGATGGGAAATGATGGTCATGTTGATGTTGTAGGCATTGGGACTGTTTGTTTATAGAATAGTATATGAAGTAAGCTTATTTTGATGAATTTTTGACATGCGCCGGAGGTTCACTTGAATCTTATTTCCACCAAAGTTCTTGATGATGAAGGGTTTATCAGTACTTTTGGTGATTTCCAATGGAATATTTCCAAGGGATCTTTGATTGTGGGTTGAGGGAAGAAGTAATCAAGTTTGTATTAGACTAGAGCTTCTATATCTTATGATACTACTCGTGTTGTTGAGTGCAATGTTTCCTCCAAGTTTTGGTATAAGTGGCTCAATCACATCAATGAAAAAGGGATTGGTTGTTTGGCCAAGGGAAATATTCTTCCAGATTTGAAGAGTATCAAATTGGATACATGTGATCATTGCATGGATATGAAATAGAGAAGAGTGAGTTTTAGTTTTCATCCTCCACACAGGAAGTCAGAGGTACTTAAATTGGTACATTATGATGTTTTTGGTATTTTGAAATCTAAGACCTTTAGTGGAAGTCTTTATTTTTTTTACATTATTGATGACTACTCACGAAAGATCTGGGTTTATGTTTTGAATGCCAAAAGTTAGGTGCTCAGTGTTTTTAAGAAATTTCATATTTCTGGTGAGAGGGAATCAAGAAATAAATTGAAATGTATTTTCACTGAAAATGGGGGAGAGTATTGTGTGTTTTTTTATCAGTATTGCAGGAAGAAAGGTATTTGACATCAGAATATGCTGCCCAAGACACCTCAGCTGAATGGTGTAGTTGAGCGGATGAACATGACTTGTTGGAAAGAGTTCATTATTTTCTTTTCGAAGAAAAGTTACCTAAACATTTTTTGGGTGAGGCTTTACTTACTACTATTTATATTATCAATTTATCACCTACTGTTTCTTTGCAGTTAGACATTCCCGACAAGTTTTGTTTTAGAAAAGAGATCAAGAACGATCACTTGTGTGTTTTTGGTTTCAAGGCTATTGGCACATGAGCCTTAGCCCGGTTGGCAAGGTCTCTGATCATGCATCCAAGCGACCAGGGATCAAAACCAGGCGGAGGTAGGATTTCCGGGTACTGTAGCAGTACTGTAGCAGGAACTGTAGCGGTTACTATAGCAGTACTATGCAGGCACTGTTTGGCACTGTAGCAGTCGGGAATATGCCACCGTTTGGGCCTTCGGGCTTCAGATTTGGTCCCCGAGTCCTTCATTGGCCTTCAGGCACCCAGGCATTTGGGTCAGTTGGGCCTTCGGGCTATCCATATGGCCTTCGGGTCACCTGCAGATACAGACACCAGACCAAAAACTACAAGGAACAAGCTCTACAAGGAGGATGGGCAAAAGGAGCTTTCACGACAGCAGGAGCTAACAGATTGCAAGAATGAGAGGGTATGGCACCTGCCATCGGGACAAGCCTGTGCATGCATGGGAATGCCTAGCTGAATAGCCATGCGGTGGTGAAGAGCTGATTTCAAAGATGAAGATGCTGGGGAGGAGCAAGTTCCAAGTTGTTTGTCTGGGTTGTATGGTATGTTTGTGCCTACGGGCATTGGTTCCTAAAAAATGGCCTACGGGCATGTAATAGGGTTCCACCTAATCCCTTGAAAGGTGGATTATCAATCAATAAAAAAATGAAGGCCTTCGGGCCATTGGAGGAGGTTTCAAGGCTACTGTTCATGTGCCTAGAGATAAGAGATCCAAGCTAGATGGTAAGACACCCCAATTTATTTTTATTGTCTATGGACACGATGAGTTTCGGTACAGGTTATATGATCCTATTTTGAAGAAACTTGTCAGAATCCATGATTCAGTGTTTAGGGAGGATCAGACTTTTACAGACATTGATAAGTGAGAAAAATCTACTTCTGCAACTTCTGATGGTTTTTTAGTCTTGAGACAGGTTATGGTCCACACTTTCCTCATATTATTGATTTTGATGATCATGTTGATGTACAGAATGATGCTCAAGGTGAACAGGTTGGAGTTGATGTTTTTGATGTACCTTTTGTTTCTTATGACCCAGTTCAAGGGGTTATTAACAAACCCGTAGTTCCACTCCAGAGGTCATCTCAGCATTATACAATCTCTACTCATTATTCACCTAATGAGTATGTGCTCTTTACTAAAGGGGGAGAACCAGAATATTTTGATAAGGAAATGTAAAGTGAATAGAAAGACATATGGGTTGCGGCAATGGATGACATGATGACATCATTTCATGACAACCACATTTTTGAGCTGGTGAAGTTGCCGACAGGTAAGAGATATTTTTAAAATCGGGGGATTTATCACATTAAAAATGAAGAATCTAGTTCTGTTCCATGATACAATGAAATGTTAGTAATTAAAGATTTTTTTTCAGAAGAAAGGTATTTATTTTGATGAGATTTTATCACCTGTTGTCAAAATTTCTTCCATCCGGGTTGTTCTTGGTTTGGCTGCTAGTTTGGATCTACACATTGAGCATATGGATGTGAATATAACTTTCCTCTATGGATATTTAGAGTAGGAGATTTATATGGAGTAACCAGAGGGTTTTGTTGAAACAGGTAAAGAAAATCATTTCTGCATGTTGAAGAAGAGTTTTTATGGTTTGAAGAAAGATCCGAGGATGTGGGATAAGAAGTTTGAATCTATAATTTCTCATCAGGGGTTCTAGAAGACATATATTGATCATTGTGTTTTTGTTTAGAGATATACTGATGATGATTTTATTATACTGTTGATTTATGTTGATGATATGCTCATTAGTTTCCATGATACTTCTAGAATTGACAGATTGAAGAAAGATCTTCATTAGTCTTTTGTGATGAAATACTTGGGGACAACACGATAGATTCTTGGCATGAAAATTTCCCATGATAGGAAGGACATGAAATTGTGGTTATCTCGGGAGAGATAGATTGAGAAGGTTTTTCATAGATTTTCTATAGATAGAGCTAAAGCGGTTAGTACTCCCCCCTCTTTAAATTTTAATCTTAGTACCAATCAGTCACCTTCTACTGATGAAGGGAGAGAGGATATGCAAGTCATAACTTATTCATATACCATTGGATGTTTGATGTATGAAATGGTATGTAATAGACCTGATATATCTCATGTAGTTGGTGTGATTAGTTATTTTATTTCAAATCCAGGTAGAGAGCATTGGATAGCAGTGAAGTAAATTTTTCATTATATTTGTGGTACTTCTGATCTGAGATTATGTTTTGGAAAAAGGGAACCTATGCTGTGTAGCTTTATAGATTTAGATATAGTAGGAGATATCGATTCGAGTAAGTCTATTTCAGGCTATTTGATCACTTTTACAGGGGGAGATCTATCTTGGCAGTCTAGATTTTAGACATTTGTATCTTTATCTACCAAAAAGACAGAGTTTATTGCAGCTACTAGGGTGTGAAAAAACTTTTTGTTGATGAAAACTTTTATTCTACAGGTTTGTTTTATTTTGTGATAGTCATAGTGATATTTTTTTTGGAAAGAATTCCACTTTTCATGGAAGGTCGAAACATATCGATGTTTGATATCATTGGATCTGCAATGTCCTTGATTTGAGAAAGTTAGAGCTTGAGAAGATCCTCACTAATAACAACGGTTCATACATGTTGATCAATAGATTATCTAGAGGAAAATTTGACACTTACCGACTGATTTCAGGGTTGGCTGTTATCTTCACTTTAGTCGGAGGGGGATTTTTTGGGCACCTTCCTGGTTGGCGCACCACATAACGCCTCCTCAATTGGAGAACCACACAGTTTCTCTTTTAATGAGGTGTTTCTAATGCGGGCCAAGACCGCATGAATTAATTCACATGGTGACATGCTTTTGATGTGGATACATTAATTGATGCAGATTCTTTTTACTATATAAGGAGTAAACGACTATGAATTTCAACACACCCAACAACACCGAGAGAAAATCTCATTCGGTGATCATCTTTATTCAACAATCATATTTATGGATCTCCATCTTTGATTCAATGATTTTATTATTGAGAATTAATTTTTAGTTCCCTTCCATTTTTGTTGAGTCTATATCGTGTACCTCTTGATTTTAGTGGATCCCTTTTTCTGGACTAGGTCCCATGGTTTTTTCCCTTTGGGTTTTCCATGTAAAAATTTCAGGTGTCAACTTTATATTCTACATTTATTTTTATCATTTTTCATTCACTATTTGGAGGGAAATATTTTATTTCCACAACACATCCCAATTTTGGTTGTTTGTACGTTCATTGCTTTGTCTTCTTTCCCAAAAAATCAATGGTTCTCACTCACTCAGCTACTATATAGGTAAGGGAACATGGGAATTCCAGTAGAAAAAAATAACTAGAAAAGAGGAAATAAAGGTATCCTTACATGAAAAGTTCCCATGAATATGATAAACCATATCTTTTTTAGGATACATGTTTTTCAAAGGAGGATCCATCAACTAAGATAATATGGTTTAGACTATAGGATTAAGCAATCAGTAAGGCCGACCTCAGTGTCTTTAAATTTTCATCACTGATGGGGTGAACTACTAGATTCCATCACACATGGAACTAGCATGGCGGTGGCTTGGGGCTGTCGTGCCTTTCCATGAATTTCCCTCCCCATAAACATTAGATTCTGACCATGGACACCACCTCTATGGAAGTGAACCTAAAAAATTCCCTGAAAATCCTCCGTTTCACGCCTCCCCTACTGGGACAACGTCTTGGTTTCAGTTATCCACTTGATAGAGAGGCCGCAACTCTCAGGTTTCTGATTCCTTCGAATCTTGATGGATAATGGGGTAGACCATCGGAGTTGAATTTTACAACTCCCCTCCTCCATCGACGGATATGTTCTATCTTTCCATGGGAGAGGGAGGCCGTGAGAAATCATGCCACATGTACTTCCACAAGTCGGAATGCCCATACGGAGAAGGTATGGATAACAAGTGGAAATCTAATAAATTAATATCAATTGTACACTTCAGATTGTGTTGTGTGTACTTCCATTAGAACAAAAGCATATCTTTTTTGGTACCGACAAGGTATGGATAATGAGAATAAATCCAATAAGGGTGAGTTTATATATATTTAAAAAATAAAAAAAAATATTGGAAGGGGTAAGGATAAAATGTAATTCAACAAGGTTCACAATTGTTTGAATAGATTAATATACAATGTTTACATGTGATTTTTATTTGTTTAATTATAAGTATTAACACTTAATGTAACTCCCTAAGATTTTGTGAATTCTTTTTTTCAAATTAATTTAACCTTTGTGATAGTTTTCATTTCACATAACATTGAAAATAGTTTATTTTATTTTAAGTCACTATGTTGGGATAGAGTTATATGCAACACCAAGTTAATAATACAATAAAAACGACATAAATTTTATCTTTCTCTACACAGAACACCGAGGTTAGGTTGCATTACATGCAACAATGACTTTCCTCGATGGATTTTGTGACAGGCATAACCGAGTTTTACCAAACAATAATATATTATTATAATATAATTATATAATATAATAAGTTATAACCTAAATGTTAAATTTGAATTTATGAATAGTATAAACTAATTTATGAAAATATATGGTTTACACTAATATAAAATTTATTCATAGGATATCAATTAATTATAAATGGAAATGAAAACTGATTGAATATAAAGGAAAATATTAATATTTTTATGGTAAAAAAGCTATTTTACTCTAATAAATTAAATTAATTAAAATTAGTGGGTGATATTAATGTAATATTTATTTTATATATTCAATAAAATGTTTTGGTATTCATTAAATATATTTTATAGAAATAAGATAAATAACAAACCTAATTTCATGCTTAAAAACATACATTTTTCTAAATGTAGTTTTACCTTCTTTTAATGGAGAAACAATTTAAATCCAAATTTTGACCATTTTATAGATTTCATATGTCAAAATAAACATAATATTTTGAATATAAACATAAAAATTAGGTTATTTTATATATTTTTTATTTTTCTGTAAGGTTTCATTTTTTAAAGAATAGTTAAAAATACATGATTTTAATTCAAAACTGCTTTTTCATTTAATTTATTTGTAAGGTTAAGTTTTATTTTAAATTGGTTTAAAAGTTTAATTATATAATTTTTTATCAATTAATATAATTTAGGTCATTATAACCAGTTTCATATTGAAATTTGGTATAAAAACATTGCAAGCTTTTCATCATTTTTACTTTAAGAACCCGCAGTGTCATCCTATTTGTGAGATTAATTTTAAATTAATGTCTTCCACTTATGTGATTAGAATTTGGAAAAATAGATTATATATTTTTATTAAACATAATTTATAATGTTTAAAAATTACAACTTAGTTTTTGAAAAAAAATCAGTAAATGCAATTAAAATTGTTTACATCGATCAAGTTTCAATTAAACTTAATAAGGGACTAAACCATAACCTTAGGTGACAAAACGACCTATAAAAATTTATATAACCCATTATATTACCATATTTAGACTCTTTACTACCTTTTATTTATTTTTATCATTATTAGGTCCACTTGAAACATGAAAAACATGGGTGAAATTTTCTCTTCAAATATTTACAAGAGTCCCACTCCTCCTCCACAATAAAAGGGGATCATTTCCTCCTATTTACTCACACCTCTAAAGCTCCTTGTATTTCCCAAAATATTTTCAAATAATATCCTAAATTCCCCCTTCATACTTTAATCCTCCATTTGATCATAAATTCTTCTAAGGAATCCTTTTGGCACAAACCAAAAGGAGTTACCTGATTAAGAGGTAACATCTTTCCTCAAGTCCTTTCTTTTATTTTCATTCTCCACCCCATCCACTCTCTTTATTAAATTATTGTATAAAAAACTAGTATCCAAAATATAATATGATTTTTTATGTTAATTTTTTGACCTACACTTATACACACCTCCATCTAATGGGTAATGAATGTACTATTTACATGTATAGTGAACTACCACCTCACTAAATGATGATTGTTCAATTTTCCTTACCACCTCTCATGGTGAACATTATGATGGAAAATATATTTATATATTTTATATATTATATTTATTATTTCATTAAGTTTATGTATTCCTTTCTAAAACACATATCTTTTTTACTTTCAATTTTGTTTTTATACAACAATTTCATTTGATGAAGTGTGGACTACCGCCCCCTCAAAGTGATATGATTTGTTCATACATTACATGAAATGTATTAAGGATGGGTTTAGTGATTATATATGATATATATGATATCATAAATCTATTTTAACAATGATATACATATATAAATATATGTAATTTTCTTTCTTTATTTCAATATGATAATAAAAAAAGGAAACAACATTAATGCGTACGTACGACTTATCGTCTCCATGAACCGTGTATTCTATTTTGTACTTATATATTAAATAAATAATTATAATACACATATATTAGATATAAACATTATTTATATCATGGTTTACATTATTTTAATCATTATTTAAATTATAAGTACCAAAGATATAATAATTTAAGACAAATGAGAAGAATAAAGAGAATATTACCCGAAGTGAAACCTTAACATAATATTGTTAACAAGTGGGTAATATAATGTAATAATAAAACTATATATGGTATTATATATAAGAATATATTTATGTAAAATATTTATAATAAATTCATATTTATTATAAAGGTGGTATGAAAGAGTATAATTAAAGCCAGGATATAATGTAAGGGGATTTCATCTCACTTTTTTATTTCCGTGAGATACATGCTATGCCCGCCACTATTTCTTTTTGTGTGGTGTATGTACTGTAACGACCCGAACTTTTTATTAATTTATGTTTCCTAAATTTGTGTGTTTTTTTATTTTATGCTCAACAAAACTATATTCTTTAATTAATGAAGTGAGTATAATTAAAGAGACCGTTGGATTTCGACTGTTATATGACCGTTGGTCAATATGACCATTGGAAGTTAAACTCTTAACGTTACAATTTTTTTTATAAATACAAGTGATCTTGGTTAATTAATATAGAAAGAAGATTAGATGGCCTCATCCAGTAGACTTGGGCCATTCGAAGCCCATCTGATGAAACTTGGGAAGGAGGTAGCACCACTGGGCTTTGCTCTGGACCAAGCCCAAGCCAAACTTCATCATGTGAAGCTTGAAGAGAATCGCCTATGGGATAATTTCAAGATGATAGAGGTCACCACTCGGTTAATGTTGTCCAAGACGCCCTAAGATTCTATCACCTTATCACACCTTACACTTAGGTCCTATACTGGTATTATAAGGGGCTTTGTAACGAGACCTTAGATGCTTTGGGTAATTTTTTGATATAAATAAAATTGTTATTTATTTTTATGGTAAAGTTTGTAAATTTCAAATGTCCGGATAAATATATGATGTATGTTATTGATGTTTTTTTGAAAAAAAAAATACATTAAAATATTTATGTAAACCTTAAATAATTAATAATGTGTAATGATTTTCAAAAAATTGTCTTCTACAGTAATGTTCAATAGGATATTTAAAGTCTAATAAGATCAACTTAATTTTTGGTGAATAATAAATTATGAATAGTAATTTTACGCTTATGAATAAGAATGTGACCAAATGGAATAGAAATCTCATCTAATAAAGTATTATTATATTTTAGGCACCTTGATTAGGTAATGTGATTCAATAAAATAAGTAAATTACTGTTTTAGAAATTATTATTTAAGTATTAGTTTTTTTCGGGTGAATAGTGTTTTTATTTAAAAATTAAATTAAGAATACTTAGAAAATTATTTTCATAAAATGAAGTTCATTTTTTAATTCAGAGCATCTACATTAGGTTAAGGTGAATTTTTGGGATTTTTCTGAAACATTTGAATTTTTGATGAATAGTGAAAATACAGTTTTGAGTTTCGGGTGTTTAATGACATCATTAATGATGTAATAATTATCTAATAATTCTGGTAGACTTATGAATAGTAATATATTCTATGAGGTGTCCCATGTGGCCAATACCATGGGAAAGCCCATGGTTTTTCCAATACCACCGATGAGGTGTCCCTTGGAAATTAATGATTTGTTCCCTCACTTCTCTTATAAATACCAAGCCATTCCCTCATCCATTTCATTCCAAAATACTCCTCAACGAGGATATGGTATCTTTACCTCCCAAGGAGTCCTCCCAAGGTTCTCTCAAGCCTCCCAAGGTCCCTACATTCAAGCTTTCAAAGTTACTTTTCAATGTAAGGGATCCTTTCACCCTCCTCTTTTAAGTCATTTCCTCCTTTATGTTATGTCTTATAGTTACATTGTATTATGTGGGGTATTGTT
This sequence comes from Viscum album, assembly GCA_963277665.1. NCBI lineage: Eukaryota > Viridiplantae > Streptophyta > Magnoliopsida > Santalales > Viscaceae > Viscum > Viscum album. The sequence goes on from OY728157.1 coordinate 1,104,592,747, forward strand.
CTTATATATATTTATTACTGTAAATTTCATTTCCAAATTATGAGATACCTTTTATACTCTCATCAATTGATTTTCTGAATTTTTATGTGACGCCGTTAGGCTGCCGAATTTTGATAAAAGAAATTTTGCTTTCTCTTTCCTTTCAAGTTTCCTTTTCATGTGGTGTGTCATTAAAATGTCCAAAACATGATTTTATTTATTTTTACTATTTCCCTATAATTCAAAAATGTTTCAGTTATTCATGTGATACCCTTTTACCCTCTATTTTTATTATTTTCTAAAACCATGATATATAGTTGTTATGCTGCAAAAATTTCACCTCAAAATTTATCTATCTTTCTCTCTTGTTTTATTTATATGAATACCCAGACCTATTTTGTTTATATGGGTGTTCATAAATATACCAAAAAAGATATATATTATTTTGTAATTGAAATACATATAACCATCACTCCCTTTCCATGGGTTATTAATGACATAACGATCAAGTTTTTAATGCACTTTTAAAACGTCACAATTTTGAATGAAACCCAATTCTTTTATACTTTTTGGGTTATTTATGAAATTTTTTATTATGAAATTTGTGGATCACATGAAAATAAATACATATTAAAGGTGTGAACTTATATCACTCTAATTCATTGGGTAAATAATTAATCTCTAGAGATAAAAAGTTTCACGATACATTGGTGAATAACCTTGGTAATTTTTTTGACACCTTGGGGATGAATCGTGGTGATATGTTCAAGAATGTATAAATAAAATGTTGTAGCCACATATTCAAGTTATGATTCATGTTATTTTTATCATAATATTATTATTATTACATTACTCATGTCTTTATTATTTTTATCATGTTCTTATTATTATTGCTCAAGACTACATGTCAATTGTTTCCCTTGTTTTCCTTACTGAGCCTTCTGCTCACCCTTTCCTTTGATGTATGTCTGCAGGTTATGATATGAAAAAATTGTACTTATTATGAACTTATGATGAATCCTTACAAGTGTATTAGAAGAATTTGTTATGTTGTTTTCAATTTTTATTGTTCCTGATTTCCAAGACTCTATGATTTAAAGATCCTCTGTTTGTAAAATGTAATGAAAATTTATGTATTAAAACAGCAGGATTCCATATTTAGTATCAAAGGAAAGTTTATTTATTTATGGAAATTAGGATACGAAAACTTTAGGAATAACTCTATAGAAAATTTTAAAAATAGGAAAACTTCATGGTATTTTGGCGAGTATTGAGTAAGTTTTTATCAAACAAATACATCCCTGTCTGGATACGAGCAGGTAGAGGCAACTCTAGAATAGATGTACATAGGGGTAAAACCCAAAAAAACTTCTTTGAGCTAGACTCGAACGGGAACTGGTGCATGAAAATGGTCCTTGCTGCACTCTTGGTTATGACACTCTTGGGGGATATGTTTGATTAATTGTAAGATTTTCATGAATCATTATGAAGGAATTATAGAGAAATGTAATTGTTTAAGCATGAAGTTTTAAGACATAAAATCATATATAGTTAAATGATTTGTAAATAAAATTAGTTTATCACTAAGGTTTAAATATTTTAGAAATTGGCGGGATATAGGAGGAACAGTGAAAATGGTGACCGCAATGGACCCTGCACTGACGGTCCTCTAGTGGAAGCCGAAATGGAAACATTCATACGAATGATGAACCGACTGACTCAAGATATGGGAAATAACTTGAATCAAGATGAGAGACCAATCTCACCATGAAGGGAACAATATTCTGTTGAGTCCTTTATGCATCAACAACCACCAACCTTCAGTGGATTGACTGAACCATTTTTTGCTGAGCAGTGGATCAACTCTATCGAGAATATCTTTTCTATGATCCACTGTTCAGAGCAAGAAAAGGTCACCCTGGCTGTCTATCACTTAGAAGGAGAAGCTGATCATTGGTGGTAACTGATTAAAAACATGAGGAAAATTGTGGAGGTTGAAGCTATGGAGTGTGAATATTTCAGAGGGATCTTCTTCAGTAAGTATTTCCCTTGTTCCATGAGAACAAGAATGGAGAAGGAGTTTCTCGAGCTGAAGAATAAGGAGAATGAATCCGTGGGAAGCTACTAGATGAACTTCACAAGGATTTCACGTTACACCTCTAGATTTTTCATGGATCCTAGTAGTAAGGTTGATATAATTTTTTTGTGGACTAAGACCTCATCTACGGAAGAATATAGACAATCGAGACTATGATAGCTATGAGAAGATCATGCAAAGTGCAACGAAAGTCGAGCTGGAGTTTGGTGAGATGCAGTGGTCTCATAAATCAAATGACAAGAAGAGATTTATGGATCCCATATTAGGGAGGACCTTTTATTGGGTAAGAGGAGGCAAGTAGGTGCAACTTCTCACGTGTAATAATTGTGGGAAGAAGCATTAGGGGAACTACTTGCTCGGGAGTGTGAAATGATTCAAGTGTGGAAGAGATGGCCATATTGTGAGGAATTGTCGTAGTGAGCTAAAACCTCAACTTCCTAACATGAATGACAAGGGGATGATGGTGTAGGCCCTACCTTATTTCCAATGTTTTAAGTGTGGAAAATTTGGGAACTTTTCCAATCACTTTCCAAATCTGAGGGCAGTGGAGGGGAACCCCCATCAGCCTCACAAAAGGCCAAGGGAGAAAGGACATGCTTTTTCTATCATGATAGCTAAAGTTGAAGATACAAATGATGTGGTAGCAAATATTCTTGTTGTTCTCTCAGAGATAGAAAGTACTTGGTTTGATTCTAGTTCTACGCATTCCTTTATTTCCTCCAAGTTTTCAAAGAATTTAGAATCAACCCCCGATTTGCTAAATGTAGAGTTATCAGTCAAGACTCCAGCTGAGATTATCCAAGCATAATCAGTGTTTAGAAACTCTAATATTTACTTTAGTGAGAACAATATTATCTCAAATATAGTAGTCATTTCCATGATGGAATTTGACATTATACTAGGGATGGACTTTCTCTCAATGTATAATACTAAGATCAAATGTAGAAGTAAGGAAATCTCAGTAGTCTTAAATGGAAAACCTACAGTTATCTTCCAAGGAGAGATATCTCCACCTAATATTTGTCTAGAGGGACCCCCTATATCCTTATTTATGGGGTTTATTGGTGAATAAGAAGAAGGATATGAGAGTTTAAGGATAGAAACTGGCCCCATCATCCAGGAATATGTTGATGTATTTCCTGAGGAGTTGCCTGGACCTCCCCCAGAAGAAGAGGTAGAGTTATCCATTGAATTCTTACCTGGATCTCATCTGATATCTAAAAACCCCTATAGAATGTAAATTTGAAGCAAGAGGAATTAAAGAAACCATTCCAAGATCTTTTGGAGAAGGGGTTTATCCGACCGAGTGTCTTCTTGGAGAGTACCATTTATCTTTGTGAAGAAGGAGGATGGATCAATGTGGCTATGCATTGATTATAGATAACTGAATGGGATCACAGTGAAGAAAAAATACACTCTTCCAAGAATTGATGACTTATTGGACCAACTTAATGGGGATCAATTCTTCTCTAAGATTTATCTTCGATCTGGTAATCATCAATTGAGGGTGAAGAAAGAATATATTACAAAAACTGCCTTTCGATCAAGATATGGGCATTATGAGTTTGTTGTTATTCCCTTCAGACTGACTAATGCACTTTCAATTTTTATGGATTTTATTAATAGATTATCTAAGGACTGCCTTGATAACTTTTTGGTAGTTTTTATTGATGATATTCTGATATATTCCAAAAGTCGCGAGGAGCATGAGGATCATCTATGGGCTATTTTTCCAACTCTGCGGAAGGAGAGGCTTTTTGTAAAGTTCAATAAATGTGAATTATGGTTACAAAAATTTGTTTTCTTGGGGCACATTGTTACCAATGAAGGAATCAAAGTTGACCCAGCAAAGACAAAAGTTGTGGAGGAGTGGACTCAGGCTACAACAATAATTTAGATTCAAAGTTTCCTTTTATTAGTAGGATATTATAGGAGGTTTGTGAAATGGATTTCATGACTTTATAATCCATTAACCAAGTTAACACGAAAAGTGGTCAAGTTTATCTGGACAAAGGAGTGTGAGGAAATTTTCCAAGAGTTGGAGAAGAGATTGGTTACTACACCCATGTTAGCTCTGCCCTCAAGTGGAGAAGGATTTTTTATTTTTAGCAACGCATCTCTCAAAGGGATTGGGTGCTTCCTCATGAAAAATGACAAATTCATTGCTTATGCATCTCGAGAGTTGAAGAATCATGAGCAGAATTATCCTACACATGATCTGGAGCTGGCTGCGGTCATTTTTGCTCTGAAGATATGGAGGCACTATCTTTATGGGGAGAAATGTGATATATACAGAGACCACCAAAGTTTGAAGTATATTTTTCACACAAAAGGACTTGAACATGAGACAAAGGAGATGGTTGGAACTTCTTAAACACTATGATTGTTCAATTTATTATCATCATGGAAGAGCAAACAAAGTTACTGATGCATTAAGCAGGAAAGACCCAGTTGTTCTTTCCATGATAAGAATTCAAAGAGATCCACTGATCAATGACCTAGTAAAGTTGGACATGGGAATTATAAAGGAAGGGACATCATCAACCCAAACCCAAGTGATTTATCAACCGTCATTACTACAGAAGATTAAAAAATCTCAGAAAGAAGATCTTTTTTATAGAAGAAGTTTGAGTCTATGAAGGATTTGAAGTTTCCTGAGTTCAATATTGATCAAGAATATGTACTGAAATTTCATACAAGACTATGTGTTCAATCTAGTCTGGAAATAAAGAAGGAGCTGATGGATGAAGCTCATAGCTCTACTTTCTCTATACATCCTAGAAGCACAAAAATGTATAGGGTCCTTCGTGATCATTATTGGTGGGATAATATGAAAATTAAGACTGTTGACTACACTTCAAAGATCCTAGTATGTCAGCAAGTGAAGTCAGAGAGACAAATTACTAAAGGGGTATTGCAACCACTACCCATACTAGCATGGAAGTGGGAAAATATCACTATGGACTTCGTCACTGGTCTCCCGAGAACTTCCAAATGAAATAATGTGATATGGTTTATTGTGGATCGTCTCACTAAGACTTCCCTTTTTATATCCATTAGGGAAGATTTATATCTTGATCATCTTTCCAGGATTTACATAAAAGAAGTGGTATGGCTACATGGAGTTCTACTTTCTATCGTATCTGATCGTGATCCAAGGTTCACATCAAAATTCTGGAGAAGTCTTCAACATGCTATGGGCACAGAATTGAATTTCAGTATGGACTATCACCCCCAAATGGATGGAAAATATTAATGGACTATTCAAACACTCGAAGACATGCTGAGAACATGCTCAATAGAATTTAAAGGTGGATGGGATCAACATCTCCCATTAGTTGAGTTCTCTTAAAACAACATCTTTCACTCGAGCATTTAAATGGAACCCTATGAAGCTCTATATAGGAAGAAATGTAGAACTCATACTTTTTGGGATGAATTTGGTGAAAGGAAGATTCTTGGGCCTGATCTTGTGCAACAGCTAATAGAAACAGTCCATGCCATCCAACAGCACATTAAGGTTGCTCAGAGTCAGCAAAAGAGCTATGGAGACAAACATCGAAGGGAGTTGGAGTTTGATGTTGGTGATAAGGTCTTTCTTCAAATTTCACGTTGGAAATAGTCATAAGGTTTGGGAAGAAAGGGAAGCTCAGCCCTAGGTACATTGGACCCTATGAAATCCTTGGTCGCATAGGAGTAGTGGCCTATCGGCTTGCACTTACTCCAAATATAGCAAAAGTTCATGATTTCTTCCACGTATCACTCTTGAGGAAGTACATAACTGACCCTTCACATGTACTAAATCTAGAGGTGGTACAACTGGAACATGACCTCACTTATGAGGAGCAAGCGGTAGAGATCTTGGATCATAGAGACAAGGTTCTACGCAACAAGACCACCCACCTTGTTAAGGTGTTGTGGAGGAACCAAAAATGTGAAGAATCCACGTGGGAACCAGAGGAGTCTATGAGGCAGAATTACCCACACCTTTTCTATTTAGGGAGTACAAGTTAGAATTTTGGGGACGAAATTTCTTAAGGGGGGAAGAATGCAATGACCCAAACTTTTTATTTATTTTTGTTTTCTGTGTTTTTTTATTTAATACTCAAAAAAACTATATTCTTTAATTAATTAAGTGAGTATAACTAAATGAGACCATTGGGTTTTGACTTTTATATGACCGTTGGTCAATATAACCTTTGGAAGATAAACTCTTAACATCACAATTTTTTTTTATAAATACAAGTTATTTTAGTTAATTAATATAGAAAAAAGATTAGATGACCTCATCCTGTAGACTCAGGCTATTCGAAGACCATCATATTGAACTTGGGAATGAGGTAGCACCACTGGGCTTTGCTCTGGACCAAGCCCAAGCTAAACTTCATCATGTGAAGCTTGAACGAAATTGCATACGGGAGAAGTTCAAGATGATTGAGGTCACCACTCAGGCAATGTTGGCCGAGCCACCCCAAGATTCTATCACCTTAGCACACCTTACACTTAGGTCCTATGCTGGTATTATAAGGGGTTATGTAATGAGACCTTAGCTTCTTTGTGTAATCCTTTGATATAAATAAAATTGATTTTTATTTTTATGGTAAAGTTTGTAAATTTCAAATGTCCTGATAAATATAGGATGTATATTATTGACAATTTTTTTTGAAAAAAAGGATATTTTAAAATATTTATTTAAACCATAAATAATTAATAATGTATAATGATTTTCAAAAAATGGTCTTCTATAGTTGTGTTCAATAATAAATTTAGAGTCTAATAAGATCAACTTAATTTTTGGTGAATAGTCAATTATGAATAGTAATTTTATGCTTATGAATAGTAATGTGACCAAATGGAATAGTAATCTCACCTAAGAAATTATTATTATATTTAGCCACCTATATTGGGTAATGTGATTCAATAAAATAAGTAAATAACTGTTTCAGAAATTATTAGTTAAGTATTAGTTTTTTTTCGGGCGAATAGTGTTTTTATTTAAAAATAAAATTAAAAATATTTAGAATTTTTTTTTATAAAATGGAGTTAATTTTTAAATTCAGAGAATTGACAATAGGTTAAGGTTAATTTTTGGGATTTTTCTGATATAGTTGAATATTCAGTGAATAGTGAAAATACAGTTTTGAGTTTCGGGTGTTTAATGACATCATTAAGGATGTAATAATTATGTAATAATTATGGTCAACCTATGAATAGTAATATATGCTATGATGTTTTCCAGGTGGCCAATACCATGGGAAAATACCATGGGAAAGCCCATGGTTTTTCCAATACCACCGATGAGGTGTCCCTTGGAAATTAATGATTTGTTCCCTCACTTCTCCTATAAATACCAAGCCATTCCCTCATCCATTTCATTCCAAAATCCTCCTAAATGAAGCTCTTGTCTCTTTACCTACTAAGTAGTCCTCTCAAGGTTACCTCAATCCTCTCAACATCCCAACCTTTAAGCTTTCGAAGTAACTTTTCAAGGTAAGAGATCCTTTCACCCTCCTCTTTCAAGTCATGACTTCCTTTATGTTATGTCTTATAGTTCTATTTTATTATGTGTGGGATTGTTCTTATATATATTTATTACTTTCAATTTCATTTCCAAATTATGAGATACCCTTTCCGCTCTCATTAATTGATTTTCTGATTTTTTATTTGACGCCGTTAGGCTACCGAATTTTCGTAAAATAAATCGTGCTTTCTCTTTCCTTTCAAGTTTCCTTTTCATGTGGTGTGTCATTCAAATTTCCACACCATGATATTATTTCCTTTTATTATGTATTTATACTTCAAAAAGGTTCATTTATGTATGGTATACCCTTGTCCCCTCAAGTTTTATTTTTTAACAAAACCATGATATATAGCCGTTATGCTATATAAATTTCACCTCAAAATTTCTCTCTCTTTATCTCTTGTTTTATTTATGTGAATACCCAGACCAATTTTGTGTATATGATTGTTCATAAATATAACAAAAAATATATATTTTATTCTCTAATTGGAATAAATATAACCCCCACTCACTTTCCATGGGTTATAAATGACATAAAGATCAATTTTTTAAAGCACTTTTAAAACGTCGCAATTTTGAATGAAACCCAATTCTTTTATTCTTTTTGGGTTATTTATGAAATGTTTGATTATAATATTTGTGGATAACATGAAAATAAATACATATTAAGGGTGATACCTGAGATCACTCTAATGCATTGGGTAAATAATTAATCTCTAGAGATGATAAGTTTCATGATACCTTGGTGAATAACCTTGATAATTTTTATGACACCTTAGGGATAAACCTTGGTGATATGTTCAGGAATGTCTAAATGAAATGTTTTAGCCACAAATTAAAGTTATGATCCATGTTATATTTATCATTATATTCCTATTCTTACATTTCTCATGTCTTTATGATTTTTATCATGTTCTTATTATTATTGCTCAAGACCACATGTCAATTGTTTCACTTGTTTTCCTTACTGAGCCTTCTGCTCACACTTTCCATTGATGTATTTCTCAAGGTTATGAGATGAAATAATTGTAATTAAGATGAACTTATGATGAAGCCTTATAAGTGTATTAGGATAATTTTTTATATTGTTTTCAATTTTTATTGTTCCAGATTTCCAAGACACTGGACTTTAAAGATCCTCTGTTTGTAAAATGTAATGAAAAGTTATTTATTAAAAAGTAAAGATTCCATATGTACTATCCATGATTTTATTCTATGTATATTATACTTAAATTTATGGGTATTAAAATATAAATTTTATGATCTATATTTTATGGGGATTAAGTTTTAAAAGTTACCAAATCGGTAAAATAGTTTTGTATTATTTTTTCTTCTTTGAGACTCATGTTTTGTTATAAATTAAAAATTGCTTTTGAGGTGTATATAATTCCATTTTATGTGTTATTTCATGAATTTACTTCTTTTCATGATATTTTAAGTTTCAATTAATTTAATTTTATTACATGGAGAGTATGATCCCAAGTATCCAAGTTATAAGAGTTTATTGAAACAATCTCATCACTTTTCAAGATTGTTTATGTTTATGCTTCCTTTGATGAAATATTATAACCCATATCTCAAGAACATTCATGAATTTTCTTATACTCTATTTATTAATGATTTTTAAATATATTGGTACCATTATTTCTACACATTGGTACATAATATAGTTAATAAAGTGTTTTCTATGAAATCCTGACTTTACCATCTCTTCGGTCGGAAATCTACGTTCCTTCATAACCATATTTTCTAAAAAGGGTTTGCAAGAATATTGTACCATTATCTTTTAATCATTAAAAGAAATTTTTACCATTTTTTTATATCACCATTTTTTTCAAAAGAGACTTTTTTTCAATTTCCAAATGAGGTATTTTCTAACCTTAACCATTCCAAATGAATGTTCTTTTTACCTCACACGACATGTACAAATTTATCCTCTACTAATCCTTTGAATATTAATTTTCATGTTTAAAGGTTAATTTTTAAAATAATGTTTTCAAAATATATTTTAATGGAAAATGGTTTTCAAAATGTTTTCAAGATTTATTTATATGTTTTCAAAGTATTTTCAAAGTAATGGTTTTCAAAACATTTGCAAGCTTTATTTATAAGTTTTCAAAGTATTTTCAAATAAATGGTCTTGAAAAAAATTTCAATCTTTATTTATAAATTTTCAAAGTATTTTGAATGAAATGTTTTTAAAAACATTTTCAGGATTCATTTATAAGATTTCAAAGTATTTTCAATGAAATGGTTTACAAAATGTTTTCAAGCTTTCTTTATAATATTTTGATGTGTTTTAAAAGAAAAGGGTTTTTTAAATGTTTTTAAGCTTATTTTATAAGTTTTTATATGAATATCTTTTCAAATGATTTCAAGTATTATTTATAAGTTTTAAATGTATTTTTCAAGAAAATTAATTTCAAATGGTTTTTTGTATTAAATTTTTTTTATCAAATAAGATATGAAATTTTCTTCAAGAAATGTTTTTGAAAGATATTTAAAAAAATTCCTTCTAATATGACATATATTGATGTTACTCATTCCATGATAGTAAATGATCTAATGGTTCCATTAATATTATTTCTATGAATGGGTTATGCTTAATGTCGGGGTCTTTACGAAACCCAGTTCTATATCATGGATTTTTTTATATAATCCATTTATCTTTCACAGTTTATTCTTTTTAAGAAATGATTATGAAACATGTATCTTCTTAAATAGATTATGATATGTTTACATTTTTGTGATACCCATTTCATTTCATTTGTTAATATATTATTTCTTATGATTTTTTGGAACATGTATTTATGATTTCACTATGAGATGGGTGGGACCTATTTCTCCCTCTAATTCATTGGGTAAAGATTTATATCTCATGAGATAGACTAATATGGTCTTGGGAATGAACCTTGACTACTAATATGGCTATGGGAGTGAACCATGACTACCAAGATGGTATGAGGAGTGAACTCATACTAATAAGATGGACATGGGAGTGAACCATGAATACCAAGTTGGTATAGGGAGTGAACCCATACTACCTAGATGGTCTTGGTAGTGATGTCTTAGACACTATGTAAATCAAATTATATGCTTATATACCTTCCATAATTCCATGTTTTATTCCCATGTTATTATTTCATGGTTTATGTTATTTATTTTATTATGATTCATGTCTAATAAACTGTCATAATTTATTCCATGATTCTTGTATATGATCTTTGATATGCAGGGTATGATCTTCAATTTTCATGATATTGTTCTCATACCCTTATGCTTATAATTATGCCTACATATCTCCCTTATTTACCTTTATAGAGAATTTTATCTCACCAATTTCTTATGTTTCCTCTCCCCATGTTATGAATAAAGGTTTTAGGTAGAACTAATAAAGGTGTAGATCTTTATGGGAGATGTTGAAGATCTTTCACTAGGATAAAAGATTCTGTTTCCAAGTTCCCAAAGACACTAAACTATTATAATCCTCGTGTATTTATTTTTTCAATGAAATTATTATTCATAAAAATTGATATAATATCCATTTATGTTAATACTAGGCCACTATATTTGGTATCAAAGTAAATCTTTATCCAACCTTTAGAAACTAAGATGAGAAAATTTTGTGAGATCCCTAGGTATATTTTTAATGATATGTTTAGGGATGTATCTAAGGATAAGTATAAGGATGATTCAATGTTTATGAAAATGTCCTAGAATTTTGGTGAAGGATTGAGTGAGTGGTTTCCTAGAAATACATCCATGTCTCGATACTACAAGTGGATGTGTTTTTGGAACAAATGTAATAAGGGTTAACAACTGTGATAAGATGTTCCAGGCCTGACTTTGGGTAATCTGGTATAAAAAATGATACTTGCTATACATTGAGTTCGAAACTACTAGGGGATATGCTTTGGGAATTTAAAAACTATTAATGAACCATCATGAAGGATTTCAATAAAATTTGGCTATTAATAAACTAGTATGAACCTAAGGTGTCATATATTAAGGAAGTTGTCATGATTTATATATCCTTTAAGTAATTTTTTTCATGACAATATGTTTTTCTACTATTATAAGTAATGATCACACTATGATTCTGGTTTTATTCAGTGGTGGGAAATGGAAGGAACTATATTAACATTGAATTTTATGGAAGAATTGCTAATGAGAATTAAAGTGGAATGATCACTGGAGTGAAATATGTTGTGATAATGCCTAATAAGTTTTCACAAAACATGATTAAAAAATGTACCTTAACCAACACTCAGGATCACCAAAGAAGAGAAAGAAAGATTTTCCTAAGAGTTTGGGTAATGGAGACCATGGAGGAAAGAAGATTCAGTTTCCTTTGTGTTAAGAATTTTTAAATAATCACCTAATTGAATGTCTTAGAGGAAAATAAGATGTTTCTACTGTGGTATAGAAGGACACAGAGCAAGTGACTGCAAGGGAAAAATGAAGATTTCGGTTAACAGAATGGATAAGAATATTTCCCTCCCTAAGGAATCATTTAAGGTTATGTGTTTTATGTGTGGAATAAATTGTTATTATGCAACTCAATTTTCCAAGAGTACAGATCCTTATGAGGATCAACATGGTGGTACGAGTAATGGTTACAATACTGATGATGAAGAGACTACAAATGAAATATGAATGGAAAGAGGTATTAGGATGAGGCATCCTTTTTAATGGCTTAAGGATGAAGTAATAAAAGTTTTTACGTATTTATATTCAAGAATTATGAATGCTAAAATATATAAGGATTGTTCAGTTTATGTTTTTTTCTACGGATTTACAAGAACACACTGAATGGTTCTAATGGAATAAAAAAGTGAAATAATGGAAAGTTGATGTCCATGGAAAACACATTATTCAGGTAAATATAACCCTTAATATGTTCCTTATGTTATGATAATGTTTTTTGGATAAATATATATGGGATATGGATAAGTAATTTGGATGGTACTTATTGCCTTGGAACTAATTAAGGACTTTTTGACAAATAGTTTAAGGTATCATGGATGAAGTTTACAACTTCTCGTATTTATGGAATATATCCAGTAATATATATATTAAGTAATAATTAATGTTTTTTATGAGCATTTATGGTAATTTAGGTTGTTACCATGTTCCAATAGAATATACTGTGAGGGTATTCACATGTTTGATATGTGACAACCAAGAGCTACATTCTATTATATGAGGTAATAAATGTTAAGATGATTTCATGAATCAATTTCTAAAGTTGTGAATTTTTATATTTGAGAAGCAGTATAAGGTCGACCATTCATGAAAATTTTAATTTAAAATTTAGAGGAAGTATTTATTCAATGAGTTTGTATTGAAAACCCTAGTTGAAATACTACTTAGTGATTAACCTTATTTTAGGGATGTCCATCATATTTTGGAGATTATATAGAGTGATTTTAGAAAATAAAATCATGTATTTCGGGTGATAACCAATAAATTTTGGAAATTCCTTTGGCCTTGGACCCATGACCAAAGGATGATAAGGGTTTCACGCCTACCACTGGCCTATGCTATGTCCCGGTTAAAGTATAATTTTTTTATGAATAATTATTTATAGTGAAACAGTAATGTTACTTTTTATGTTTAGAGACTAATGTATTAATCATATCGATTTTTAGGAATATTTATGGATGAATAGTTATACTTTTCATTCTTTTATGGTCTTTAAAATCTGCTAAAAGTGTGTTTTAGTGCTTTGGGTATCAAAGTTTATTTTTGGACATCCATTTCTTGATGTAATGAATGAATTAGAAATAGTTAAAAGCACAACCAAATAATTAAATTTTATTTATATAAATATATCATGTACGTATATTTACTTATATTATTGGTCAATAAAATAATCACTGAATGTTAAGATAATTATCCAAATAAAATTCGTTTTCCTAATACCTTAATTTTGTAGAACCGATGAACCTTTAAATCATCATAGATTTATGACTTTGAGGCCCTCAACTTTTCTTTGATCATTCACTTATTTTTTATTGATGACCACAATCAATCCCTATAAATATTTACACTTTTAATCCATGTTTAATATTCACCACCAACCTATATTAACCTATGTGGAAACCTAGTTATATGTTACTTTTGGTAACCATTATGGTTCCAACTTTTCATTTTTATGGGAAGTTATAGTATCCATTTTTAGGATGTGGATTTCTATTAACGATACTTTCAATTATTAAACCTTTGATAACCTAGATGAATTTTGAGGGTGAAATCCATTTTAAGGGTGGTAGAATGTAACACCCTTTTATTTTGTGAATTATTATTATTTTGAATTAATTTAACCTTTGTGATATTTTTAATTTCACATAACACTGAAAATAGTTTATTTTATATTAAATAACTATGTTTGGATTGAGTTATATGCAACAAAAATTTAATCATAAACTACACAAAAAATAAAATTTATCTTGATCCACATGGAACAGAAAGGCTAGCATGCATTACATGAAATAATGACTTACCTCGATGGCTTGTGTAACACACATGATCGAGTTTTACCAAAAAATAATATATTATTAAAATATTTTTATTCAATATAATAATCTATAACCTAGTAGTTAAATTATAAGTTATGAACAATATTAAATAATTTATGAAATTATATGGTTTACAAAAATATAATATGAATTCTTAGGTTATAAATTAATTATAAATGAATATTTAAACTAATTGAATATAAAGGAAAATACTAATATTTTTATGGCCACAAAGCTGTTTTATCCTAATAAATTAAATTAATTAAAATTATTGAGTGATATTAATGTAATTGTATGTTATATATTCAATCAAATATTTTTGTTATTCATTCAATAGATTTTATATAAATAAGGTAAAGAAAAAACCCATTTTCATGCATAAAAACATATATTTTTATAAATGTAGTTTTTCAACCTTTTTATGGTGAACCCATATTAAATCAAAATTTTGACCCTTTTATAGATTTAATATGTAAAAATAAATATTATATTTTGAATATAAACATAAAAATTAGGTTATTATAAATTTTTGGTCTTTTTTATAAGGTTTCATTTTTTTAATGAAAGGTTAAAAATACCATATTTTAATTCAAAACTGCTTTTTCATTTAATTTATTTATAAGGTTAAGTTATATTTTAGATTATTTTAACCATTTAATTAGATAATAATTTTATAAATTAGTCAAATTTAGGTTATTATAACCAATTTCACATTGAAATTGGATATAAAAACTTAGCAAACATTTGATCATGTTTACTTTAAAAACCTGCAGTGTCGTCCCGTTAGCGGGATTAATTTTAAATTAATTTATATCACTTATATGATTGGAATTTGGAAAAATGGATTAAATATTTGGAATAATAATACTTAATAATTTCTATTAAGTTTAACTTAGTTTTTGAACAAAAATAATAGTGAATGAAATTAAAATTAATTACATCGATTAAAGTTAAATTAAGCTTAATAAGGGACAAAACCATAACCTTAAGGCCTAAAACAGCCTATAAACATGTAAAAAAGACATTGGAAGGACATATTATGAAAATATAATCAATTTTATAGAATTTGTATCATTAATATATCATGTTTAATCATGAAAAATATGGTAGGAATTCTCTCTTCAAATATTTAGAAGAGTGCCACTCCTCCTACACTATAAAAGGGGATCCTTTCCTCCTAATTACTCACACCTATCAAGCCACTTGGCTCACCAGAAATATACTAAAACAAGTTTCAAACTTACCCCATTTCTCCTTTAAGCCTCCCATTGGTCATAAAGTCTTACAAGGAAGTCTTTTGGCACTAACCCGAAGGAATTAGCTGATTAAGAGGTAACGTCTTCCCTCAAGTCCTATATTTTATTTTCCTTCTCTACCCCTCCACTCTCTTTATTAAATTATTTTATAAAAAAAGTATGCTAAATATACTAGGATTTTTTTTCTAAATGTTTGACCTACACTTACACAGACCTTCATCTAATGGGTGACGAACATACTATTTACATGTACAGTAAACTATCGTCTCACTAAACAGTGATTGTTCAATTTTTCTTACTGCCTCTCGTGGTGGAAATTATGATGGACACTATGTTTATATATCTAATATATTATATTTATTATTTATTTAAGCTTATTTATTCCTTTTTAAAACACACATCTTTTTAACTTTCCATTTTCTGTTAATATGATAATTTAATTTGAGGAAGTGTGGACTACCGCGCCCTCAAAGCGATATGATTCATTCATACACTACATGGAATGTATTAAGGATGAGTTTCGTGATTATATAAGATATATATGATATCATAAATATACATTAATAATTATATAAATATATACATATATGTTGTTTTCTCTCTTTCTTTTAATACGACAATAAAAATGGAAACGACGTTCATGCGTACATCCGACTTACAGTCACCATGAATGGTGTATTCAATTTTGTACTTATATATTCAATATATAATTATAACACAACTATTCTGGATATAAATTTTATATATATAATTTTTTAGATTATGATAATCTTGATATAAATTTTAACTACCAAATATATTACAAATTAAGACACATGCGAGGAATAAAGTGAATATTACCCAAAGTGAAACCTTTACATAGGATTGTTAACAAGAGGGTAATATATGGTCGCAATCAGACCATATATGGTAATAGATATAAGTATATGGTTATTTAAAATATGTTTAATAAATTTAAGTTTATTATACATGTGTTTTTAATGAGTATGATAAAAGTCAAGACACAAGGTAAGGGGATTTCATCTCTCTTTTTATTTCCGTGATATACATGCTATGTTCGCCAGTCGTTCCTTTTGTGGGGTGTATGTACTCTCCATGATTGTATTCAATGTAAATTATAATTAAATTAATGGGTATTAGCATATCAATTTTATGATATTTCTTTCATGGGGATTATTTTCCAAAAGTTACGAAATCGATGAAATAGTTTTGTCTCAATTTTCCTTCTTCGAGACTCATGTTCTGTTATGCACATAAATTCCTTTTCGAGGTGGCTATAATTCCATTTTATGTTTTATATAATGAATTTAATTATTTTAATGATATTTTAAGTTTCATTAATTTTATTTTCTTACATGTATGGTATGATCCCAAGTTACCAAATTATATTGAAACAATCTCATCACTTTTTGAGATTGTTTATGTTTATGCTTCTATTGGTGAAATATTGTGACCCATATCTCAAGAACATTCATGAATTTTATTATCCCTTAGTTATGAATTATTTATTCATATATTGGTACCATTTATTCCACTATTTGGTATATAATATTGTTAAGAAATTATTCTTTAATAAATCATGACATTACCCTCTCTTAGGATAGAAATCTATGTTCCTTTAAAAACATGTTTTCAACAAAGGGTTTAAAGAATATTTTACCATTATACTTTAATATTTAAAATAAATTTATACCCTTTTTTAGTTTACCATTGTTTTCAAAGGAAAATTTTTACCACTTTATGAACGAGGCATTTTCTGACCTTAACCATGTGAATGCAATATTCTTTTTATCTCATACTCCATGTACATATTTATCCACCCTCAATCCTTAGACTATTTATTTTCATGTTTAAAGGTTAATTTTTAAAATAATTTTTTTTCAAAGATATTTTCAAGGAAAATGGTTTTCAAAACTTTTTCAGGTTTTATTTATAAATTTTCAATGTGTTTTCTAATAAGTGGTTTTCAAAATGTTTTCACGATTTATTAAAAAATTTTAAAAGTATTTTCCAAGAAATGGTTTTCAAAAAAATTTCCAGATTTATTTATAAGTTTTCAATGTATTTTCAATGAAATTGTTTACAAAACATTTTCAATATTTCTTCATAATATTTCAAAGTGTTTTCAACGAAAATGTTTTTTTAAAAAAAATTTAAGCTTATTTTATAAGTTTCAAAGAAAGAGGTTTTCAAATGATTTTAAGTATTATTTATAAGTTTTAAGGGTATTTTATAGGAAAATGATATTCAAATTGTTGTATGTATTATAAATCCTTTTTAAAATATGAAAGGATATTTTCCTCAATAAATGTTTTTGAAAAATATTTCAAAATTATTTTCCATGGAATTTGACATCTGTTGATGTTACTCAGTCCATTCTAAGAAATGATCTAATGGTTCCATTTATATTATTTCTATGATTAGGTTATGCTTAATTTTTTCTATTTATGAAACACGTTTCTCTTTCACAGGTTATATTATTATGAATTTCATTTCTCGTTCAAGGCTTTCGATTTTGATGAAATGATTATGAAACCTATATCTTATTCCATGGGTATATGTTTACATGTTATTGATATTCATTTCATTTCATGGGTTAGGATATGATTTCTTATGATTTTTTGGAACATGTATTTATTATTTCACTATGATACATGTGGTACCTATACCTCCCTCCAAAGCATTGGGTAATGATTTATATCTCATGAGATAGAATAATATGGTCTTTGGAATGAACCTTGACTACTAAGATGACCATGGGAGTGAACCATGGCTACCAAGATGGTATGAGTAGTGAACTCATGCTTCTGAGATGGCCATGGGAGTGAACCATGACTACCAAAATAGTATGGGGTGTGAACCCATACTACCAAAATGGTCTTGGAAGTGATTATTTACTACTATGAAAATCATATTATATGCATATGTGTCTAGCAGAATTCTATTTTTTATTCCTATGTAATGCTTCTATGGATTATGTTCTTTATTTTCTTATGATTCATGTCTTATGAGCTACCATGATTTATGATATGATTCATGTATATGATCTTTGATATGTAGGGTATGATCTTCTATTTTTATGATGTTGTTCTCATATCCTTATGCTCATTATTATTATTACATATCTCCCTTATTTACCCTTATTGAGCATTTGAGCTCACCCCTTTCTTATGTTTCCTCTCCCTTGGTTATGAAGAAAGGTTTTAGGTAGAAGTACTAAAGGTGGAGATATTTATGGGAGATGTCGAATATCTTTCACCAGGATAGAATACTATCTTTCCATGTATACAAAGGCACTAAACTATTATGGTGCTCAGGCATGTATTTTTGTAATATACTGATTATTCATCTAAAATGATGTATTATCCATGTATGTTAAGATTGGGTCTCTATACGTAATCTATTTTTATTTTTGGATATAAACCATACGACCTAACCAGGAGATTTTCAATGTGGAACATGCTCCTCAATACAGTGCATGAAAATTTTTAATATTGGACATCATCATTTTATTTTTTTTGTACATAAACCCTAGCTAAACTATACAATTAATGATCTTATCAGTGTATCCCATTCCCCTACAATGTATATTACAATTTTTCCAAATCATTGTTTTTTAACTGCTATCCTTTATTTGTGTTACATAAAAAATGACGGTAAATAGGATAACATTTACCAATGACACTTAAAAGCACTGATAAATGTGACATTTAACAACATTAAAAAAGATGATCATAAAAAGGGTCATTTTTATCTCTCTTTTTAGCATTGATAAAATTGAATCTTTATCAACACTAAAATGCTTGTATTTTGAATTTATAAAATGTGTGTTTCAATAAACAATATTACATATCATAAAAAATAATATTTTAATATAAAAATATATTTATATTGATATAAATATAATGTATTTTCATAAATATTATTTATATAATTAAAACTATCTATTTACACTTAATATGAAATATATTTTGTGAAAAGAGGTTTATTACATAAATAAATAAGAGTATTAATAAAAAATTGACTAATTAGTATTGAATAATAGAATTTTAATAACATTTTTTGTTAGAAACAGATATTAAATCAATAATTTTTTTAAAAAAATAAGTTGATATGATTTGAACTTCAAATGACTATAATTTTTTATTCGGGTGTTCATTCGAGTTTCATGATATAACAACCTTGGTATTTATTACACATTAAAACATGATTTATTACATAAAATTGAACTTAATACAACCTAGAATATTGATATGTCTATTGTATTTGGGGCTTAGGAACATTACATGACAACTTAAGACATAAAATACAACATCTTTATTGAAAACATCTTTTACATGACCACAACATTCCTTCATACTTAGAATTGCATGGGATAACTTGAGGACATACATAAGAAAAGGGTGAGATATAAAGCCCATTAAGGTAGTAAAAAAATCCTAACATGGAGAACAAAAATACATTTTAGGCAATATACATATCAATAGAACATAATAGAAACATGAAAATAAAGGCATGATATAGCATGATAATCATGACATGGAAATGTGACAATAACTTAAAACATTACATCATTAACATAAAGGAATCACGTAAACCCCTGTCCCAACATGGTTGAAAAATGTCCTGAAAGGAATCAGGTAAACCCCTGTCCCAACATGATGTATCATAGTACTAAACATTACCCAATGCATTGGAGCGCTATTAGGGTGCACCCTTTATGAACATTTTAATCTCATGCTTAAGTGTGCCACATAGATCATATAACATGGATTAAATAAACAACATCATTTATTACATGATAAAAGAATGTGTAATAAATATATTAAATTATATAATCAATAAGTATATGTTCATAAATTTGAATACCCTTGATAGATAAATGGGAATGGTATTCACTACACGATGATTTTGGTATCGAAAATCACAATGCAATTTTGGAAGCCTAAAATCTAACATAAAATTTTATAAAAATGGTTGATGAGAGAAAAAGATGTATATCATGATATATAAATGAAATGGAATGTAAGGAGGTTATATAAATACATGTCTCAACACAAGGAATTTAGAAATAGATGGTGTAACATAATAAAGAAACTTAAAGAAAGAGGAGAAATAGAATAACTCTTACGAAATTTCCGAATGGTAATAGGTATACATGGGAGGGAATAATGAGAGAGAAATAGGTATACCATCATAAAAAAATAATAAGTTAATTATTGGTGAGGTGTGAAAACATACCCCAAAATTTTTAATTTTAAAAATAAAATGGTATAACAATATAAGGAAACTTGGACAAAAATGAGAAAGGAAGGAAAACCTTACTTGAGTGTGTGACTTAAAAATCTTGAAGAGGGGATTCTTGAGAGCTTAGGGAGCCTTGGTAGGATCATAAATATGGTAGGAAAGAGTAGGGACGTTCTCAAAGTATTTTTAGAGAAGAATAGTGGGATCTTGGGTGAGTTTATATAGAAAATGGGAAGGGAATTCTTTAATATTTCACAAACTTAGGTTTTGGAACCTATATAATTAAATAATAAAAATCAAAAACCTTACCATGGTTTTTTCCCATGATTTTTTTCCAAATATTAGTGTAAAAATTTTTCTATAAGTCTAATTACCTAACATATTAAAATATTATCCTTGATTATTTAGAGGTGAGTCACATTATTAAATAAATGAATTTAAAATCATAAAATCAATTATACATTTTGGAGGATTCAGTAAGGATTTATAAAATAATTAAAAAAAATGTAAAATCACATTATTGTAATGGGAAAACATATATTGGGCCTATAATACCTATTATAGTATTTATTACATCATTTTGGTGTCATTATGATGTCATAAAACACGTATTTTATTTATATGGTATTTAATTTTTTCCCAAAAATTCGAGGATCAGAAAATTATGAAAAATTCACCATTGGATAATTTCTATATCCTAATTCCAAAAATAATATCCATTTTATCTAAATAATTTTATAAATATGTGAATTTAAACTTTTAAAATGAAAAATGACATTTATTGAAAATTCACAGGTTGTGATAAAAAGAGTTTTAAAACCTTAATAAAAATTACATTTGACTTCATAAAAATTATATACTCATTTATTATTAATAAAATAAATTTGATAAAAATGTTTTATTAAAATATTAATTATTTAAAAAAATTCATTAATTCTCTAGAATAAATTCTTTAAAATTACACTTTCTATTTTATCGTATAAAAATATAACTCTTATCAAAATGATTACCTAATAATTTACAAATAAAGAATGGATATAATAATAATTTATAATAATTGTTTTTATAATATTATTAATAAAAATATGAAGGTATATATTTCTCAAAAGTACTATTTTTACCCAAAAAATCAATTTAACAAATTGGACATTTTTTTAAGAAAGACTATTCTCATAAAGAAATCGGTAGAATAAGACTTTAATTTTTTGAAAGGGATTACATAATAAGTAACTAATACCTTGTTACAAAACCCCTTATAATATCGACATAAGACTTAAGGGTAAGGTGTGCGATGATGACACGCTCTTAGGACAGCTCGGATAACATCACCCGGCTGGTAATCTCTATTAACTTAAACTTCTCCCATACAATGATTCTATTCAAGATCAACGTGTTGAAGCTCATATTGGGATTGACCATGAGATAATACCAGTGATGATACCTCCTTTCTAAGCTCTGAGAAATGAGCTTTGTATGGACAAGTCTACTGGATGAGGCCATCCTCTCCTTTGTCGGTGTCAAAAGGTTTTTTTAAAAACATTATATTTATATCAGTTGTGTGATCAATTCTCAAAAGATATATTATAAATGATAATGATACTTAACATTCATTTAAACCCAAATATAATAATAAAAGATTGCATGTGTTTTCTATATCTATAAGATATTAAAATAAATGGAATTTTATTTATAAATGATCAGGTCATTACAAATGAGAGGTCAAATTAAAAATTACAAAAAGATCTACACTATTTGGACTGGGGGGACCCAAAGTCCTTGCATTTTATATGCTAAAAATACATCTGAAACTAATTTTTAGTTTTAATATCCTAAAACTACTATAAAAACCTCAATAAATAGTTTTATACTTTATCAACTTAAGGTAAAAGCACTGTGAAAGAGTGGTCTTTATCAGTGTTTAAACAAATCACTCATAAAGACTACCATTGATCAATGCTTTTATTTAAAACTAATAAATGTCATCCTTCATCACTGCTTTTATTAAGAGTTGATAAATTAAGATGACTCTATCTTTATTCTCAAAAATAATTTCACATGGATAAATGAATCTCATGACAAGGAAGATGATTCACTGGGAATGTATGATCACGATGAAACTTTGAAAGACCATAAGTAGTCTAAGAGAAGATAACACCTGAAAGGTCTAGGTGGATCTCAAGGAAGGGGTGATAGAAAAAAAGGTGGTGATTTTAGAATGACCTTTTTATTTTTTTTGTTGCGTAGTTTGTGCCATTTTTATACACTGTTCACACTATCTTATTTTCATGTGTACTTTCATTTTTCATAATAAATTTTCTCAGACTATGAGTTTAAATCCATGGTTTGCGTCATTTATAGTATAATTATATTGATAAAAATATAACATGTTTTATTAAATATAATTTATATATGACTAAATATAAAATTTCACTTGATATATAAGATATCTAGTTAAAAATTTCATATAAAATAATATATATATATATATATATATATTTAAATAATAATTATATAATATGAAATATGTATTATAAATAATATAAATTTATATATAATTAATTTAGTGAAAAAAATTATTTAATTAATTAAAATTATTTAATATTAGTTTGAGAATGTTTACTAATTAAGATATTTTCTTTTATCAATTTCATTTTTTTCATTTTGACATATATATCAAATAATAAATATTTAATTATTAATTGACTAAATTGACTAAATATGTCACAATTAACATGTTATACAATAATTTCATAGTTTTAATTTACATAATAAATATATATTAATTTTCATTTAAACATATATTCGTCTTTATTTTTAAAAAATGTATATAATTAATCACTTATTCATTTTATAATATTATTTTAATATACTCATCTTTTAATCAAATTTCAATCATTTTTAACATGCATTCATTTAATATTATTTGTTCATTAATAATGTTAAGTGTTTTTTTTATATTTTATAGATTTTATATATTTATTCTTTTAATACGTTTTTAATTTATTCATTTTAATGTTTTTATACATAATTATTCATTAATATATATAATATCATAAATATATATATATATATATCAACATATATAATATTTTGTTAAATATTATTTATATAATAGAAAATGTGTATATTTATATTAAATAAGTCATATATTTAGTGAAAATGGTTTATAATTAAAAATTAATATTAATTAAAAATATTGACTAATTTCATCGAGTAATGTATATTTAATTAAATGTCATCTATTTTTAATCTAATATATATCAAATTTCTTTTAAGTTAATTTCACACATACATATATGTAATTAATTAATTTTTTATATAGAACACACACACATAATATTTCTGTAATTTATTCATTTTTTAATATTCATTTTAGAATTGTATTTTTTAACATAATATATTTAATATGTATCATGTTTCTAATCCATAAATTTTATTCATTTTTTATATTTTTATTCAATATATAATATTTATTAATTTTTTAATATATTTTTTAAATTTATTCATTTTTAATATCATTTATTGAGTGATAATCTTAACTGTTTTTAAATATTTTAGTAATTTATTAATTTTACATTTTTCATCATTTAATATTTTTGTAATTTTATCCATTTTTAATATTTATTTATACATGTTTATTCAATACTTTTTTTTAATATTATTTTAATTTATGTAATTAATATGTTTTCATTTTCATTTTAACATATATTCATTTTTACTTATTTTAATAATCTTTATAATTAATAATAGTTGTTTATTTTTGTAATTTTATTGCAATCTACTGATTTTTTAATTATTAAATTTCACTATTTTGTAACATTCATTTATTTAATATAATTTAATATTATTTATTCACTAACAATGGTTCTTATTTTTTTTACTTTTTTTATAATTTATTTAGTTTTAATATTTATTCTTTTAATATTTTTGAAATTTCTTCATTTTTAACATTTATTTATAAATATTTATTAATTAACATTTAATGTTTTTAATATGGTTGTAATTTATATACTTAATATGTATTCATTTCGTTTTAATATATATATATTTTTTTTATTTTTTTAATAATTTATATAATTAATAAAACTCATTCATTTTTTTAATATTATTGAGGTCTATTCATTTTTAGTCAGTAAATTTCACTCATTTATAACATTCATGCCTTTAGGATTATCTATTCACTAATAATGTTAATTAATTTTTACCTTTTTTATTATTTATTCATTTTAAATATATATTTATTTAAATTTTTTTTATATTGTTTTTATCAGTGCTTTCCAAAGAGTGTTAATAAATATAGGCTTTTGTCAGTGATAAAATAGAAAGTGCTGACAAAACTATCTTTATCAGCGATTTCTACATTAGCGTTGATAAATATGGGTCTTTGTCTGTGCTTTCTTAAAAACACTGATAAAACTAGTAATTTTTTAAATATAACCCTAATAGAGGATCCCATCACTCGCACTGTTAAAGCTCTCATGGAACTAAAACATCACTGCCGCTCTCCCTGGAACTCCTCAGACAATCGACACTTTCAAAACCACTGTAACATCCCAGACCCGGATTCCACTGAATAGTGATCTGAGCCTCGTTGACCACATGGTCTTAAGTGAATTGCCATAAATGCTTGAGGATGCTGACTATCAGAGAAGGCCTAGGGTGTGTATGTGGGGAGACTATTCCCTCTTATCAAAGAGAAACGTAATAGTAGAAATCATACAGATCAAATAGCTGAAGTAGTATAACTGCAAGACAATTGATAAACAACAAGAATAGATAACAATTCCAAAATGAATCTGATATACAATGTTGATCATTCCATGTGTCTATAAAGAAGCCAAAATAGGTATATGTGAAATGGTACAATACATGTATCAAAATACAAAAAATACCAAAATGCACTATCTTCATATAGCATCAAAAGCCTCAGCTCGGTCCCATCATCCCCTACTCCTAACCATGGCACAAAGTCAAGTTTCAAACAATGGGCACATTCCACGGTCCTTACTTGCTTCCAAATAGTATATATGGGTACACAGCAGCGGCCCGAATAGGGTGTGAGATACAATATCAGTAGGTAACCACCCAAAGTGTCTATAATAAATCTTGTGAAGTATAACATAAAGTAGAGTGAAATATATATATATATATATATATATCATAGGTAATAAGTAATAAAAAGGAATGTTCCCATGGCATGTATACTAAAAAACATGTGATACTCTATATCCATACAGGGATCCCTGCAAAACAAGTTTCAAGATCCTATCATAAGGGAACAATAAAGGGAAAAAAATTACCACCATGACCATGCCATATACTCAATATATCATATAACTCATCACCTCGTCGTACAACCTGTAATACCATATCAACCATGACCGAGTCATATAATAAATAATTTCATATCAACCATGACTGAGCCATATAATCAAGCATGTCATATTTATCATGGTTGAGTTGTATAATCAAAATTTTAGACCCCGCAAGGTTGGATCCAAGGTATATTGGACCAAGGCATCCCCACAGAGTCCCAAGAGAATCTCTACAGAGACTTAGTTAGGCTTGAATTGGGGTCCAAAGAGCATATATACTAACCATGTCCACTGTGAGCCCAACCAAACTAGATACTAGGGGTAGCAAGTCCAAAGACATCCCATAGAATCAATATCCAAGGAGCATTATGTCCAAGGCATTCTCTGCCGCGATCATTACCCATGGTGTATCACACTCATGGTGTCCAATGAAATCATTCAATATTCAAATAATTTATCATTTCAAAAATCCACATTTAATGAGTTTAGCCACTCATATTACAATTCACATTAAATTTATCCCATGATTTCACCCACACATATAACAATTCCATATAAACCATTTGATCAAAAGCATGAACATGAAAAGGAGTAAATATTCATTTCCTAATAATCAGTGCAGTTGAATTCATTTATTAATAGGCTTACTCTAACTAAGATATCATTAACTCACCCCATGGGTGGTTTAACAAAGTCATGGGCATAGGAAATTCACATGGTATTGGGGAATGAACCACCAACACATCTCAAAGTAACTAATGAGAATCCCTAACATGTTCCATTTCATTTAATTCAACTATTCAATTAGTTTTTGGGGTTACACTAAATAGTACAGTAGGAGGAACAATGAAAAATAGCTCTATAAATCACAAAACCACTCAGTAAAAGTATCGACCGCCCGTAATAGGTCAGTATCCCACTCCCATGTCTCATTCTGTAAATGTTTGTGTTGTCATAGCACACATACTAGAGGAACTGACCAGCCTCAGAGAACCTTTCTTCTCCTATCAATGAAATGAATAGGATTCCCGTCAATGTATCCATATATATGTAACTCAACCTCCTTGGGATGAAAAGCATGAGATAGGTCCAAATGATAATAGAGTATCTGAGATACATGGAAGATGTTGTTCATGGACCAATACCTCTAAGGTAACTGCATCTGATAGGCTATCGTCTCGACTCTATCTAGAATCTCAAATGACCTAATTTATTGCAGTGAAAACTTAAGTTGTCACCTGATCTTTCTATATACCAGCCTCAGTGAGATATATAAAAAGACCTGATCCCTAAACTTAAACTCTAGCAGTTGTATTCAGTGATTGGCATAAGATTTCTGTCGAGACTGTGTGGTAGCCATTTGTTTCCGGATCAAATGGATCAGCTCTGTAGTCTCTTATATGAGACACGGTCCTAGTAAATATTCCTTAGATTTAGATAATTCTATATAAATATGTACTTGAGAATTTTGTGAAAGTTCCTAGTCAATGTATTGTATCATTGAGAGGGGCAGGGGGTGAATCAGTGATACTCTTTTTCTTTTATGTTTCTTTTCAATTGAAACAAACTTCACCTTCTATTATAGATTTAAATTCCCTGCTAAAAAAACTCAACACACATCCAAAGATACACAAAATATTTATAGGGTTCACTATTCAAAATAATAGCTATGTCCTTGGTATGGTTTGGAAATGATCCAATACTATACAATCCACTAAGAAAACAATCCTTGGATTACAACGAGTAGGATATAACCTTATAGTCATGTAGCACTGTGAAACAATCACTCAAGTGCTTGTGCACCCTCCTAGCATAAAGGGAAATACAATTTCTTTTGTAACAACTCATGTTACCTGCACTTATTTTCAATTCACTAAATGAATTAAATTGTAAAAAAAATCTTCTTTTCCTTACCCAGAAGAAAGGTAAGATCCTCTTTGACTGTGTAAAAAAATCTTTCTGATTACCCTGAGTATGATTCTCCCAGTCTGATTATTCTCGGTCTGATCTTTCAATTGAATATGATAGAATAGAATCATCACCACTCTAATACTTGCATATAATAGTCAATACAAATAGAATCAGCTCCACTTAAAAACATTTATATAATATATAATACAAATAGAATTAGAACCATTTCAAAACATGTATACAATAGTAACAAAAAATAGAATCGACACCACTTGAAAACCTGAGACCAATAAAGAGACTCAGTATGATTCTTCCTCAGCCTGAGAAGCCCAATACGGAAACACCCTATATAGAAAATTTGAAACTGATTAATTCAGCCTGACATGATGAACAATTTAAAACAAAAGTCAAGTAGAATACTCTTCACCTATTATTCTCTCTATAAAAACTGGAGCTTCCCTCTCCTCTGTGGGGAATAGTGCTCATTATCAAAAATTAAAAAGTACATCCTCCTTTTATAGGTGATAATTGGTGGGAATCCAAAAGTTTTTCCCACTCATTCAAATTTTTGAAAAATTAAATTTCCTCTTGAAATTATGGGATACATTTTGAATTCATCAAAGCTTCTCTAACTTTATCGATTATTCTTCAAAGTTAATCTATTTCTTTATCCCTTTTATATACACCGTCATACCTGTTTTTCAATCTAGAATCAAAAACATTTTTTCATTTAGAAAACCATATATTCTGGGTATGATTTTTGAGTACGATTGTTTTAGGTTACGATGACCTTTCATTGGCACCATCTCTTTTCTTACACTTTCACCTACGAATCTGATGCAAAATAAAGTCATTACCCTGTTGGCATGATAGGAATAATCCCTTCACTCTCTCTTTCCATAGGCATGACTCTTTCCTCTTTTCCATCGGCATGATTCTTTCCTCTAAATCTTTCCATCGACATGACTATTTCCATCGACACAACTATTACTCTTCCATCTGCACGACCATTACATTTCAATCTGCATGACCATTACTCTTCCATTGGAAGGACTCTTTCCATAATCATGATTATTCCATCATCATGACTATTCCATAGGCATGACTATAAATTTTTAATCTGCATGACCATTACTCTTCCATCAGCATGACTCTTTCCGTCAGCATGACTATTCCATCAACACAACTCTAGGACCAATGAAAAACAAATTGAATACTGTGTTGGCTTGACATACGTTTTATTAATTCATTGACATTACTTTTCCCATTGGTATGACTCTTCCACTGACATGTCTCGGAGTCTGATGAAAAAAAGTGAATACTCTGTCGGCTTGATATACCTTTTCTTCTTTAATAGGGATGAATTGTTCCATCGACACGATTATTTACAGCTTTCCATCATCATCACCATTCACATCTTTTCAATAGACATCAACATTCACAAATTTTCAGTAGTCATCACCATTCACATCTTTTCAATAGTCATCACCATTCACAGCTTTTCAATAGTTAACACCATTCACTACTTTTCAATTATCATCACCATTCAAATCTTTTCAATAGTCATGACCATTAATAACTTTTCAATATTCATCACCATTTAGAGATTTTCAATAGTCATAACCATTCACACCTTTTCAATAGCCATCACCATTCACAGCTTTTCAATAGTCATCACCATCAACAGCTTTTCAATAGTCATCACTATTCACAACTTTTCAATAATCATCACCATTCACTTCTTTTCTACCACTTTCACCATTAACTGCTTTTACTTACCCCTTTCTTAAATCAAGGTTGCATAATAATTTCTACCACTTTACTTATGATTTATGAGTATTTAAAAATAGAAAAGAATTGTCACATTTAACATTGTAAAGTATCATAGCATTCCATTGATTCTAGTTTTTTTGTTTCCTTCTCATCCTAAGGAAAAAATTTCTGAAAACATGAGTCCAATTATTTTCAAAACAAAAACTCAAAACAATTGTTTCTTTGTGATCAATTCTTTCATTACAGATAACGATCAATTCCTCATTATTATAGATAGAGTAAGTATTATTCTTTTGAAAGTACAATTTTTTGAAACCATGGATCCAATTATTTTGAAAACATGGATCCGATTATTTTCAAAACAAATGTCAATATGATTGTTTTGAAACCAATGAAATATTTCATGGAAAAAAATTATTTCGAACACCTTTCTTCTTTTTCAACAAAACCGATCACCCAAAAAACTTCTTTATTTCAATCCATTTTAATCCAAATTCACATTCATCATCATTCTCAATATCCTTTATTTCTTAAACATACTAATTGATTCTTTCTCAGCATACTGATCAATTGAAACAAATAAAACCGAATCCCAACTTGGTTTTAAGAATCTCCCCCTTTGTATTTTTTTTCAATACGCACATCAATCTATTCAACCAGAATAAACTTTTCTTTCTTTTTATATTCCTTATTCCTTTATGGATCCTCCTATTTATTTTATCTCTCCCCATTTCTCTTATCTATCCCCCATATTGAAAATTAAATTCAAAGTATCCATCATGACGATTTCCTCTTTTATTGAAAAATGATCTTCATTTCCAGAGTTTGGAACCATTCTTCAACCTAGGTATCACATGAGTTCCTTTACAAAGAACCTTTAACTAAACAACTCTAAGTCTACATGCACTAACTCACTGTAGAAAATAAGAGTGTTTAGTCAAGGTGATCAATGTTGTCCATGATACAAATTTTATGTAATACCTTTTCACGTTTCTTCCAAAATTCCCATGATTGGGGAAATTATTGAAGGAATTTGTCTAATAAAAAAGCAATCTAAACCCATCTCGACAAACATATCAGAATGCTCAGATGTATAAAAAACAAAACTTTTCAAAATAAATTTTTTCACATCCTCATTACTTTATTTTGCAAGAAAATTAAGAGACTCAACAATTCCATCTTCCTTATTTACAATCCTTCAATTCCCTACATGTTAGCACAAGTATACACAGATGTAGGAAATAATGAGTAACCTCGATTGTTTGTTAGAAACAACAATCAGACTGAGAGTCCTATCTCAGTATTTCTTTATTCTTCTTATTTGATTTTTCATTGGATATTCTTTCTTCATTCTATTAATCCTTATTGAGTTTTGTAACATATTTATTCTTATCTATGGGAATCTTCTGATGAGGATGTCAACTTTTCTTCATCTTTAGAAGCATTCTTATTACAATCAGTTTGTTTCATGTTGTCCATTACTATCTTTTTCACTGGAAAGATACTTGAAAAGGTTTGGATATCATGCCCTTTTTTTCATCTTCACCATTTGGGGATACATTTTTTTAATAATTTATAATATCTTTAGAAGTCTTATTATTCTTCTCTTCTTTCACTTTCTTTTGTGATTCCTCCAATTTCCTAGCCAGGTCAATGTGTTCTATCCATACAACTAAGTACTCTTTCTTTTGATACTTAGCAGATCTGTCTTTCTTAACTTACAAAACATCCAACTTCTTAGAATTGTTATGAATATTTTGTAGTGTTGGTATCAAAACAAGACATCCTTTCACAAGGTGTTCGGGTTTCTCATGCCCTTCACAAATATTTTCCAATTGTTGGAACCTAATTTAAAATTTTACTTCATTATTCTCTGATTTCTTCAACACGACCTTCTCAAAATTCTTTTTTTTAGAAAATTGACTCCCCATAAAACCTCACCTTCTATATCCTATTGAATAGTATTAGTGATGTTGTTTGAACCAACACATATTCTTTGTATGTCCAAATCCCCCACAATATTATCAATATGCATAAAAGGAGTGTTTGCCTCTAAAACATACATACTATCCAGAATTGTGAATGTGTTTCTCAGCCACCTTATTCTATTTATTTTCCGATCCACCAACCTTTATATTATCAATCAGATTCCTTATGTTCTTTTCTAAATTATCAGAACCATAAGAATTGGAAACATTTCCAAATTCATAATGTTTCAAAACATTCCCAACCTTGTTGGTCTTGACTACATACATAACATTTCCAAATTTATTCTTTTAAAAAAAATACATTCTTATTCTTACCCTTTGAAAGTAACATTTGTTGATCCTTCTACAATTTCTCATTCCTAGAACATCCACCAGTTTTAGTGATAGAGTTTTGGAAACTTGTATTTCTCAATTCAGCTTTAAATAACTTTTGTTGGACAAGTCCCAACTCTCATTCCTTTTCCTTCAGCTTCAGTTCTAGATAATAATTATGATTCTTTTATTATTAAAGATATTTCTTCAAATCATAAATCTATTTCTCCATATTCTCTTTCTCTTGGACCAAAAATCATTGATTTCTTGTTGAGGAAGATTCATCTTTAATTGTTTTGTTTTTCTTTTCAAGCCTTCTGATCTTTCTCAATCATTATTTCAATTATTATTTCAAATTAATCTCAAGTGGAGTATCTTCTTCATTAGAACTACTGATTCAGAATTCATCATCATTCATTATTGCAATAAAAGTATTTTCCTTAGCATGCTCAATAGAATTTTCGAATTTATCTTCACTTTCTTCTTATTCTTCAGCACAACTACTTTCATTACTGGAAGAAATTTCTCCATTAACTATTTCAATGAATGTGTTTTCTTCACAATTATTTGTTACATCCTCAATATCATCTTCTTTAGACAAAAATATTCCTATTTTGGATTTGGAGAACCTCTTATCTTCCCTCTTGGAATAGAATTTTTCTTTATCACCCTTTTCCTTCTAATGTCTTCTTGGCATTCTTTCTTCATCATCAATTTCTTCTTTATCACTTTCTTCTTCATTTCCTCTTTGAGGAAAATTGGAAAAAAAAATCCCATTGACTCCACATCCAAAAACATTAAGGGAAGTTTCCCTTTATACCTTCTTGTACCTCTTTTCACATTCTTAGAAAACAAGGAAAAAATTGAATCAAGAGTTTTACATACCTCAATTTCAGAGTTAGAATCTCCATATTGTTTTTATTCAAGAATCTTCTTTTATTTCTTGGAAGCCTTGAAAGAAATTTATCTATCAAATTTAATTTTTTTAATTTCATAGAATTATATCTTCTCATTTGGTAAGTAATGAGAGTACTATGAAAATCATCATGAGATAATGTTTCAAGATCTCTTTCTTCCAATGAAGAAACTTTTGCATCGAATTTCTGGGGTAGGATTTTCACGATCTTTTCAACCAAAGTAGAATCATCCAACTTTTCACCAAGACATCTGATAGTACTTACTGTTTCATTAACCTAGTAAATAATTCCCCAATAGATTCATTCTCATTCATATTGAGATATTCATACTTTAGTCTCTATATTTGTAACTTTTCCTTCTTCACTTTTGTATTTCCTTCATATATGTTTTTCAAATTTTCCAATATAACTTTAGATGTGGAAAAACCATTTACTCTTAAGAATTCAATTTTAGAAAGTGATGATAATATAGCATTATTTTCCCTTACATCATTCTCAAGATGTTTCTTATCAACATGTGTAAGTGGAGTTTTATCATCAATGGGAGGAAACCCTACTATTGCAGCTTTAAGAACATCATAATTGATAGACATGAGATATGGAAGCATTCTATATTTACAGATACTATAATTCTTTCCATAAAAGATTATAATACCTTTACTATTTAGATAGTTAAAATTCTCCCTCAGTAAGGAATAGTGAAGGGAAGCTTCACTTTGATACCACTTGAAAGTTCCTAGTCAATGTATTGTGTCACTGAGAGGGGGAGGGTGAATCAATGATACACTTTTTATTTTATGTTTCTTTTCATTTGAAAATACCTTCACCTCCTCTTAAAGATTTCAATTCCCTACTGAAAACAAAATGAACACACATCCAAAATAATACAAATATTTACAAGGTTTACTATTCAAAATAATCGTTATGTCCTTGGTATGGTTTGGAAATGATCCAAATCCATACAATCCACTAAGAAAAAAAAATCATTGGATTACAACGAGTAGGATATAACCTTACACTTGTGTATCACTCTTAAAAAATCTCTCGAGTGCATGTGCATCCTCCTAGAATAATATGGCAACACAATTTCTTTTGTAACAACTCATGTTACCTATGATTATTTTCAATTCACCAAACGTATTAAATTATAAAAAAATTCAATTCTTTTTTTCCATACCCATAAGAAAGTTAACAATCTCTTAGACTATGTAAACTAATCTGTTCAATTACCCTGAGTATGATGCTCCCAGTTCGATTCTTCTTGGTTCGATCTTTTAATTGAATATGGTAGAATATAATCAGAACCACTCTAATACTTTCATACAATAGTCAAGAAAAATAGAATCAGTACCGCTTCAAAAAATATATTTAATAGTAAAGAAAAATAGAATTGGAATCACTTCATAACATGTATACAATAGTCATGAAAAATATAATCAGCACTACTTCAAAACCTGAGACCGATAAAGAGACTCAGTACGATTCTTCCTTATCCAGAGATGCCCAATACAGAAACACCCAGTATAGAAAACTTAAAACTGATTAATTCGTCCTGATATGATGAACACTTTAAAACCAAAGTCAAGATGAATACTCTTCACCTCTTCTACTCTCTCTAAAACCTATAGCTTCTCTCTCGTCTGTTGTGAACAATTCTCATTGTCAAAAATTACAAAGTACATCCTCCTTTTATAGGTTATAATTGGTGGAAATCCAAAAGTTTTTCCTACTCAGTCAAATTTTCCCAAATTTTAATTTTCCTATGAAATTTTGGGATACATTTTGAATTTTTCAAGGATTATCTAAATTTATTGATTATTCTTCAAAGTTCA
Source organism: Viscum album (assembly GCA_963277665.1). Lineage (NCBI taxonomy): Eukaryota > Viridiplantae > Streptophyta > Magnoliopsida > Santalales > Viscaceae > Viscum > Viscum album. Next base: position 1,104,627,417 of record OY728157.1, read on the forward strand.
TCTCCTTCTTCAGCCCTTTTATGTGCATCGTCATACTTGTTTTTCAATATAGAAACCCAAACAATTTTTCATTTCGAAAACCCTGTATTCTGGGTACGATTGTTGAGTATGATTGTTTTGGGGTACGATGGTATTTAATCGGAACGATATCTTTTCATTCACTTTCACCTATGAGTATGATGAAAAACAAATTCATTAACCTATTAGAGTTACAAGCATCATCTCTTCATTCTCTCTTTCCATCGGTATGACTCTTTCCTCTTTTAAATTGGAATGAATATTTCCTCTGACTTTTTCCATCGACACGACTATTTCCATCGACATAACTATTTCCATCGGCACAACTATTACTCTTCTATATACACGACCATTAATTTTCAATATGCATGACCATTACTCTTCCATAGGCATGACTCTTTCCATCTGCATGACTATTCCATCAGCACAACTATTCCATCAGAATGACTATTACTTTTCAATCTGCATGACCATTATTCTCCCATTGACATGACTCTTTCCATCAGCACAACTATTCAATCGGCACGACTACTCCGTCGGCACGACACTGAGATCGATACAAAACAAAGTGAATACTTTTTCAGCTTGAGAAACCTTTTCTTATTTCATCAGAATGTCTTTTACCATCGGTATGACTATTCCATCAGCATGACTCTAAGTCCAATGCAAAAAAATTGAATACTTTGTTGGCTTGACAAAACATTTCTTCTTTCATCAGCATAAATTTTTTCATTAGTATTACTATTCACAGCTTTCTAATCATCATAACCATTTATGACTTTTCAATAGTCATTACTATTCACAAATTTTTAATAGTCACCACCATTGAAAACTTTTCAATAGTCATCACAATTCATAGATTTTCAGTAGTCATCTCTATTCAATTCTTTTAAAAAATCATCACTATTCACAGCTTTTCAGTAGTCATCCCCATTCAAATCTTTTCAATAGTCATCTTAGTTCATAGATTTTAAATAGTTATCACCATTCATAGCCTTTCAAAAGTCATCCTTATTCATAGTTTTTTAATATTCATCACAATTCACAGATTTCCAATAGTCATCTCCATTCACTACTCTTCCATCTTCATCACCATTCACTTCTTTTTGTTACCCCTATCTTACATCAAGATTGCATTATAATTTCTACCACTGTACTGATGATTTATGAGAATTACAAAATAGAAAATAATCATCACATTTAACATTATAAAGTATCAAAACTTTCAATTAATTCTAGTTTCTTTCGTTCATTCTCATTCTAAGGAAAAACTATCTAAATACATTAGTCTGGTTCCTTTCAAAGAAAAAACTCTAAACAATTGTTTCCATGTGACTGATTCTCTCATTCTAGATAACAATCGATTACTCATAATGATATATAGAGTAAGTATAATTATTTTTCAAGTCCAATTCTTTTTAAACCATGTATCTGATTCTTTTGAAAACATGGATCTGGTTCATTTCAAAATAAAGTTCAGTATGATTGTTTTAAAACCAATACAATATTTCATGAAAACAAAATGATTCAGAATACCTTTTTTCTTTATCAGAAAAACCAATCACTCACAAAAAATCTTTCTTTCAATACCTTTTAATACAAATTACCATTCATCATATTTATCAATATCCTTTCTTTCTTCAATATACTGATTGATTCTTTCTCATTATATTAATAGATTGACAAAAAATACAACCAAAACACAACTTGGGCCTAACATTTTGTAGTTTGTGTACACCACAAAATTATCTACCAATAAGTAATTTCTCCAACAATGAAAAGCATGAACAACTAAAGCTAACATGAGAGTCTACGTTGGGTAATTATTATCGTGTGGCCTCAACTACTGAGACCCATATTCTACAACTCTATCTCCTTGAATCAAAACTACTCCAAGACCAATACCTGATGAGTCACAATACATAATGTAGATTCTTTCATGCTCTAGTAGAATCTGGATAGACACTGAATTCAATCTCCCTTTTGGATTTTGAATGGATTTATCAAAGGTATATGTCCATAATTACTTCACACCCTTCTTAGTCAAGCCTGTGAGCGGTGCTACTAAGCGTGAGAATTCCTTTATGAAACTCTTGTAATATCCAACTAACCCCCAGAAACTCCGTATGTCAATGATTTTATTAGGATGATCCCAAGAAACTATAACTCTCACCTTCTCTGGGTCAACTGATACTCCTTTATCTAAGATAATATGACATAGGAAGTGAATCTTATCCATTCAGATGTGTCACTTTGTAAGCTTATCATATAACTCATTCTCTATTAGTGTATCTAAAAAGATCTCAAGATGTTTGGCATGATCGTGTCGATTGTGAGAATATAACAAGGTATCTTCCATGAAAACCACCACAAAAGAATCTAGATAGGATGGAAAACTCAGTTCATTAGTTCAATGAGAAATATTAGGGTGTTCATGAGATCAAACGACATTACCAGATAATCCAATAGACAATACACACTATGAAATGTTTTACAAGGTATATGTGCAGGTCAAACACACACATGATGATATTCGGATTTCAAATCAATTTTTGAGAACACCCAATCTCTTCAAAGGTCATCAAACAGATTTCTTATCGAGGCTAAGGGTTACCGGTTCTTAACTATCATCTGGTTCAATTTCTAGTAATATATGTATATCCTAAGGGTACCATCCTCCTTCTTTACAAAAGGACCCACGAACCCCATGTAGAAGTATTGGGTCAAATAATCCCCTTTTCCTCTAAATAATCTAGTTTCATCTTAAGGTCTTACAACTCTGCCTTAGCCATCATATAAGGAGGAATGTATATTGGTGAAACTCATGGCACTCGATCAATGGAGAACTCCACCTCTATCTCAGTAGGTAAAGCAAAAAAGTCATTTTGAAAGACATCCCTGAAAGGATCAACCAATGGAGGAAATTTATCCCGATGATCTCCCTAAACATTTAGACACAAACTAGAAATCTATGATGTCATTCCTCCCTATCCACAATGTTTTGGTTCATCTTGGCTTGCTTGGACATTTCATTCACCCTTGTGAGTATAAATTTCACCATATGGTGATGTGAAAGTCACCATCTGACGATAGAAATCAAATAATGTGTGATAAGATACTAGCCAATCCTTCCCAAGTATGACTTCAATCCTGGTCATCTCGAGGAAAAAAAATTCCATACGAAGTGACACCCACCAACCTCAAGGGGGAACTCCATGCACTAATGTACTTCCTCTGTTATGATCCCCAATGGAGTGTCTAGCATCATAACTCTCTCATAAAACCAAATCATGAGCCCATGGATCTCCACAACATGTGTAACACCCTGATAATTTGTTTAATACTTTTAAATAATTCATTATTAAGTGTTTTAATTAATAACAATACTTATAATTGATTATAATTTATATATTTAAAATTAATTAATTTTCTAAGAAACAAATACTATTTTACATTATAATTTTTTTGTAAGAGAATATTTTTATACGAATATATATATATATTTGATTATTTTTAAAAAATCCATTTTTATCAACAGATTATTTAATTAAATATAATATATTTACTATTATAATTATTTTGACAAAAACTAAATTATGTTACAAATATTTTCACCATTATATGACACCCCAAGATTTATGGTACATTTCTTCATAAATAATTGAAATTCATTAAATATATTATATGCACCCTACACTCAGCCTCTAAAAAACAACACATTTCTATAGTTATAACCTAGTCATGAAACATAATTTTGAGACTTCTATTATTTGAATTTTGAAAAATAGACATACATCATTGCGATCAGTAAGTTTTTTAGAGTCTAATAGGATGAACTTCATTTTTTGGTGAATAGAAACTTAACCATTATGAATAGTAATGAACCCTTATGAATAGTAATGTTACCTTTATGAATATCAACTTTACCATTATTAATTGTAACCGCACCCATGAAAGTATAAATAACATTTAGGCACCTTATAAATGAGAGTGAATGTTTCAAAAATAAATAATTAAGTGTTGGTATTTTTGTGAGTAATAAATATGTATTTAAAATTTCAAATTAATAAATTTATTTAAAATCAATTCATTTTCATAAAATATATTCCTAAATAAATATTTTATTGTCTTATGATTTTAGGATAATTTTATTAGACCTCACTTAATTTTTGAAAGTATTACAAAATTAGTTTTGAAATTAAAATTCATATTTTTCATGTAAATAATGATTTTATTTAAAAATTAAATTTCACATATTTAGAAAATTGTTTTGGTAAAATTTAGTCCATTTTTTAATTATACACATCCAAAAATCTCTAGGGTGAATTTTTGGGATTTTTCTGAAATACATGAATTTTTTGTGAATAGTGAAATTTGATAATTTATGAAATATGCTAAATAAATAAATTTGTGCATCATGGTTGAGTCATGGATGATGTAAATGCACATTTATTATAACTCACATGAACTTATTAATATTTTTAGTCAAAATAATCAATACTATTCATAGTCTTGAGCGAAAATAATAAAATAATGATTAAAATAATAGAAGAAGCCTCCTCTCCTCCACTATAAAAACCACCCGTCACTCCCTCTTCTCATCACTCCACTAAGCCTAAAATATCCTCACATCACTACCAAAATAATATTTCCTAGTCCCTCCCAACTTCAAGAGACCTTGGTCTTGAAAAAATACCAAAAACCTATCTCTTATGGAGGTTCTCAAGGAGGATGTTTCAAGGGGTAAACCCTCTCTCTTTTTCTTTTAATTTCATTTTAAATTTTTTATATATTATTATCTTATCATCACCTCCTCTGTCCAAATGATAAGGATAACTCTAGTATAATATATATACTATAATTATATCATGTTAATGGAAGATAGATCATTAATCTTCTTACTCTCTCTCTTTTATTTAAAAAATGAAATCATCATCCGAGAGGTTCCAATTTACAACCTCCGTGGACGACGAACCTTCGTTCTTCATTTTATCATTCAATTCTGTTCATGAAACCATTTTTGTTAAACATATTATAAATTTTTTATTATATATTATTTTATGATTCTGTATCCATTATTTGTACATGATACTAAATAATATAACAAAACTAGTTCGCTATGATTGAAAAAAAACCACCATAAAAATCTATACGATTATCACTAAAAGACTTTTCTAAGGATTCATACTCAAACCATGGAACCAAATGATATATATGACCATTTAAAATTATATATTTTAAATAATAATATATAAATTAAATCATGAATAATTATATCCATTCCACATAATCTTTCACACTTATAATCAAGCGAACCGATCATGAATATCAAGAAACGAACACTTTGGAAGAACAAAATTAAATCTTATAACTTATCAAAAGGCCATAAATTAACTTAATAAAATTATAATAAATTATATAAATGTCTAATAGGTTATTAATTAAATTATTAATGGGTCTAATTTTATATTCTATGACCTTAAGGTCATGTTCAGAACACATTCGTACATAAGGTAAGGGTTTTCTCATCTCACTTCCATTTTTGTGAGGCATTCCTTATTCACCACTATTTCTTGTGTATGTTATATTAATAATTCCAATTTATGTATCATATTATGAATCTATTTATTTTAATGGTATTAAATTTATAACTTTACGATTATTACTTTTGGGTCATATGATTCAATTGATTACAATGTTGTAAGAGATTCTACTCGAACCCCCGTTTTTCCTTTAGGTTACTCTTTATCTACCTTTACTCAAATGTAATGTTTCCTTATTTTTGTATATTTATTCTAAATTATGTGTGTATGTTTCAAATCATATATACATATCAGATCATAATTATTTTATGGGGTTATACATGTTTTAAAATGGTTCCATCCTCAATTCTTCTTGGTAAACAAGCTCGATTCAAGGTAACTTCTCGAATTCTTGCCCATTTTCAAGTTCACTATATAATATATTTTAATCCGTAATTATATTATTAAAATAAAAAATTATATCATGAAAAATATATTTTTTCATTTATAGTTTTATGAAAACAAACATTCCCTTCCACTTTAAAATCTCTTTAATATTTTCCTTAAACTGCATTAAAATGTTTTATCTCTAAAGCTTCATTAAAAACTCTTTTACATGCTTTCACTTCAGTGGGAAACAATTTATGTATGAAATATAATTTCAATGTATTTAACTTTTTTTTATGTGATAAACATGTTTGAAATCTTATTTTATGACAAATAAAAATGGTTTTCCAAAATAACTCTTCTTTCCAAAATAAAAAGGGTTTTCTCATCTCATATTTAATTATATGAGATTTACAACTTGTTCACCACTCATTCATTGCATGTAGTTTTTGTAATGAACTTTTATATATCAAATCACAAGTCTTATTATTCTTAATATATTATATGGAATTAATAATTTGATGTTTCAAAGTGGTAATGGACACTTTAGAATGTTTAATGATCATTTTACTCAAGAGTTTATCAATGATTTAATTTGATTATTTTCATCTATGATTATGATTCAAATATTTCAAAGTGGTATGGGACAATTTCATCTAAAGATATATTTTATTATACATAAGAAGAAATCATTGGACTTAGCAAGTGATGGTTAGGGCCTTCTATAACCCCTCGATGGATTGGTAGGTATCATGAGACAAAACAGAATTGGGTTTTGGCCAAGGCCTTACCCTAGTATTTTTTGAAGTCTTGGTCAAGGCCTTGAAGACATGTTTATAATGTCTGACATATGAATTTACTCATTATGATATTAGCAATAGATAAATCATGTGATTATTTTACTACTATAATATACATGGTGAAGTTTCATGTAATTATTTCTATGGTATTCTTTATTTAGTTTTTATTCTTTCCATATTACGATCAAGATTTTGTTTTAGTGGCATGAGTTGTTCACTTTTTCTTATTGTTTATTATATCTTCTAGTGTATCACATACCCTTACTAAGGATCTAAGATCACCCATTTCTTATGTTTCCTTTCCCTAGGTCATGAAGAAGAAAACTTTGAATAAGTTTTCAAGGATGTAGTTTATTCCATATTTTATCATATTTTTTTTTTTATTTTTCCAATGTATTATGTGTATCATGACTATAATATAGTCTTCAAAGACATCTAAACTAATTGTTACTTCAGTATTTGATTCATTGTAATCATGAAAATGTATTAAAATAATGCACCGGCTCCAGGCTTCTAGGTTCGAGGCGTTACAGTTGGTATCAGAGGAAGTTTAGCAGCAACCTTGGTAACTAGATTGATAAAACATAGGTTAGGGAAAATAATCCTAAGATATACATTGAGGATTCAAATAGAATAACATCCTAGATTTTTGGTAAGGTATATATTATGTGTATATTCCTAGAAAATACATCCATGTCTTCATACTACAAGTGGATGTGGTTCTAGTAGAGTTGTACCTAGGGGTAACAACTCTGACAAGGTGTTATGAGGTTGACTCGAGGTAACTTGGGACATGAAAACGGGTATTACATATCACCTTTCTTTTCACTCCTCAGGGATATGCTTAGGATAATTCATAATTTTCTTACATACCATTATGAATGATGTATGCTTCTAATGTAACCAGAGTATATGGTTCTAGGATTTATAATGCATAAATTTATGTTATGTGATTAGAGTTATAGAAATTTAATAATTTTATGAGTTAATCTAGTATATGTGATTATTTTGAAATTGTTCCTAGTATAAGGAATGATAACTCCACCAATCCACGCGATGAAAAGTGTAATGAGGATCATATATTTCAGGGTTTAAGCCAAAATTTTGGATGGAAATAGTCTCTAAGGTATCCTAATCATATGAGGAAATAATATCATGTATTTACAAGATAATTAAAGAGTGATATGAGTCCTATGGATTTGAAGGGAAGTAGGAGAATAAAATTATGGAAGTGGAAAATATAGATAAAGGGAATAAGGGAATGAATGGGTTTCCCACATGTGATAACTATAGAAAGAATCAACCGAGAAAATTATTGAAAGGAATGAGAGTCTGTTATAAGTGGGGAGAAAAAGGACACCAAGTTCATGATTTCAAGGGTAAAAAAGGTTTCCAATTTACAATACATCAACTATGAGGAGATGAGACACTATGAGAATCAGTGTCCCAATCATCATAGACATATACCCCAGATGATGCTATTAGATAATGATCAAGTTATTCTACTACGAAAGATGAAGAGGAATAATTAATATGTATATTTAGAAATTATGTAATTTGAATATTTTATCAGCAATGTACTGGTTATAAGAATTATGGAATATATGAGGATTGTACTACAATACTTTTTCATTAAGGATTTGGGACCATATATTGAATGGTACTAAGAAAATATATTCCGTAGAAAGTTATAATTTTTGGAAAACACATGATTGAGGGAAATACAAACCTTAATAAATTTCTGATGTTCAGATAGTGATGAAGTAATGATTGATTTTGATAAGTATTGACTACCTTGGAACTGCTTATTGACTTGTCGAAAAGTGGTCTACGCTATCATTGATGGAGTTTAAAACACTTTTGGATTTAAGGAATATATCTAATAACATGTCTATTACTTGAGGAATATGGAATAATGCATGTTTTAAATAAGATTTTTTTGGTAATTCAAATTATTACCATATTTTAAGAGGATACATGATAAATTCATTTACAAGTTTGGAATGTGTTAATTTAGAGCCACTTCATGGTTATGTTCACCTTGGAAGTTCAGTTACCTTCTTTCAAAAGTGTTGAATCTTTATATTTTGGGAATTTTAACCATTTATTAATGGTTTAAGTTGATCATTGTATGAGGTTTTAGAGGTTAATTTATTACTTCACCACATGACACAACCTATTCTAAGAGATGAAGTATAGATAGTTCAAGGTGCAATCAAATGATAAGATTGTGTTTATAAAATAGAAACATATATTTATACTCTTATAGAGTGGAATAATTACTGAATTCAAGGAAAATAGTCTTAAATAAAATTCTTTCCTACAATCATAATATTTGATAATATTAACGATTTTTTATAGTAGTTTATAGTTTTATAGTAATAAAATATCATCTGAACATGTTCTCTATCACTTTCCATCATAACTTCATAGTTTTATTTTTCTTCTATGTCCAGGTTTTTACTTTCAACTAATGTCACCCCATTCAAAAGAATTATTTTTTTGGTGACCACCTAATTCCCCTTAGCCTCTTTTTAGGAGGATATTTTATTATCCCTATTTCTGATGTGGGTTTTCCATAAGGGAATTTTCAAGCATCAACCTTTAACTTTAGAAGTGCTGTTTGAATTGCGAGGATGCAATTCTCGTGAGGGGGGAATAATGTAACACCTTAATAATATTTTAATATTTTATAATAATTTAAAATTAAATGATTTAATTTATAATAATACTTATAATTAATTATATTTTAGCTTTAAAATTAATTAATGTTCTAAAAAACAAATACTATTTTACAGTTTTATTTTTGTCTAAAAGAATATTTTAGTATTAATATATATATTTGATTTTTTAAAAAAATTCATTTTTATCAATTGATTATTTAATTAAATATAATATATTGAATAATATAATTATTTTGATAAATACTAAATTATTTTATGAATATATTCACTAGTAATATGACACCCCAAGATTTTATTGTATATTTCTTCATAAATAATTTCAATTCATTAGATAGCTTATATGCACACAACACTCAGTCTCTATGAAACAACACTTTCTTATAGTTATAAAATAGCCATGAAACATAATTTTTACACTTCTATGATATGAATTTCAAAAAACATACATACACCATTGCGAACAGTTTGTTTTTTAGAGTCTAATAGGATCAACATAATTTTTGGGTGAATAGTACCTCGACCCTTATGAGTAGTAATGTGCCCTTAAGAATAGTAATGTTACCCTTATGAATAGTAACTCAACCCTTATTAATAGTAACCTCAACCATGAAAGTATAAACAAAATATAGGCACCATATAAATGAGAGTGAATATTTTAAAAATAAATAATTAAGTGTTGGTATTTTGTGAGTAATAAATATTTATTTACAATTTTAAATTAATAAATTTTTCTAAAATATAATTCATTTTCATAAAATTTATTACAAAATAATTTTTTTTAATAAGAGTTTAGGATAATTTTATGAGACCTCAGTTAATTTTTGAATGTATTATAAAATCAGTTTTAAAATTAAAATCTGTATTTTTCAAGTAAATAATGCTTTTATTTAAAAATTAAATTTCACATATTTAGAAAAATAATTTGGTAAAATGGATTTCTTTTTTAAATTATACATGTTGAAAAAAAAATTAGGGTGATTTTTTGGGATTTTATTTGAAATACGTCAATTTTTTGTGAATAGTGAAATTTGATAATTTACAAAACATACTAAATAAATGAATTTCTGCATCATGATTGAGTCAAGGATAATGTGAATGGACATTGGTTCGAACTCACATGAACTTATTACTATTTTAAGACACAAGAATCAATAATATTCATAGTCTTGCTCTAAAATAATAAAATAATGATTAAAATATTGGAAAAACCCTCCTCTGCTCCCCTGTAAAAACACCCCTCACTCCCTCTTCTCTTCACTCCTCTAAGATTTGAGTCTTCTAAAATTTCTACCCAAATACTCTTCCCTAGTCCCTACCCATCTCCAAGATCCCTTTTCTTTCCAAAAGACCAAAACCCTATCTATTAAAGAGGTTCTCAAGGAGGATATTTCAAGAGGTAAACCCTCTCCCTTTTTCTTTTAATTTCATTTTCAATTTGTTTTATATTCTTATCTTCTAATCACCTAATATGTCTAAATGATCATGATAAATCTTATATCATCTATATACTTTAATTACCTCATTTTAGTGTAATATATATCATTAATTTCTTTACTCTCTCTCTCTCTTTTATTCTAAAAACCAAATCATCGTATGGTAGGTGCCAATTTACAACCTTCATGGATGACGAACCTTCATTATTCATTTTATCCTTAAAGTCTGGTCATGAAACCATTTTTTTACTAAAATATAATATAAAATATTTATTATGTCTCATTTAATGATTCTATAACCATTATTTTTACATGATACTAAATAATATAACAAAACTAGTATCTTGTGATCGAAAAAGTCGTCGTAAAAATCAAAACGACTATCACTAAGAGACTTATGTAATGATTCATCCTCATACCATGTAACAAAATGATATATATAACCATTTAAAATTAAATATTTTCATTTATAATATATAAATTCAGTTTTTTATAATTATATCCATTCCATATGAACTTTCATACTTATAATCAACTAAACCGATCATCAATATCTAGAAACGAACACTTCAGAATGACATAATTCAATCTTATAACTTATCAAAAGGCCATAAATGAACTTAATAAAATTATAATAAACTATATAAATGTATAATAGGTTCTTTATTAAATTACTAATGGGTATAAATTTATATTCTAGAACTTTAAGGTCAAGTGAAGAACACGTTCAGACATAAGGTTAGGGTTTTCTCACCTCACATCCATTTTTGTGAGACATTCTTTATTCACCACTATTTATTATGTATGGTGTATGCATACTTCCCATTGATTTATCATATACTGAATCTTTTTATTTTCATTTTATTAAATGTATCAATTTATAATTATTAATTTCAGGTCATATGATTTAATTGATTACAATGTGGTAAGGGATTCTACCCGAACCCCCATTTTTTCCTTCAGGTTACTCTTTATCTACCTTTACTCTAATGTAATGTTTATTTATTTTTGTATATTTATTATAAATTAATTTTTCATGTTCCAAAATCATATATAAATATCATATAATCATTCTTTTATGGGGTTATACATGTTTTAAAGTTGATTTGTTCTCAATTCTTCCCAATAAACAAGCCCGATTCAAGAAAACTTAACGAATTCTTACCCATTTTCAAGTGCAGTATATAATATTTCTTAAGACATAATTATTTTTTTAAAATAAAAATTTTTATCTTGAAATAATATTGTGGTTCATTTCTAGTTTTATGAATTCAAACAACCCCTTCTGCTTTAAAATCTCTTTAATATTTTCTTTAAACCGCACTAAAATGTTTTATTTATGAAGCTTCTTTAAAAAATAATTTACATTATTTCACATTAGTGGGACTATAGTTATGTTTCAAATATAATTTCAATGTATTTACTTTTTTTTGTTCTAGGATAAACATTTCTAAAATCTTATTTTATGACAAATAAAAATGGTTTTCCAAAAGAACTCTTCATTCCAAAATAAAAGGGGTTTTCTCATCTAACTTTTAATTCTATAAAATTTACAACTTGTTCACCACTTATTACTTGCATGTGGTGTATGTAATTCCCCTTGATATATCAAATAAAAAGTCTTATTATTCTTATGACATTATATGTAATTAATAATTAAATTTTTCAATTTGTTATGGGACACTTTGGAATGTTTAATGATCATTTTCAACAAGAGTTTATCAATGATTTAATTAGAGTATTTTAATCTATGATTATGATTCAAATATTTAAAAGTGATATGGGACACTTTAATCTAAATATATATTTTATTTGACATATTATAAATTCATTGGACTTGGAAAGTGATGGGTGAGGTCTGATATAGCCCCTTGATGCATTAGTAGGTCTCATAAGACAAAACATAATTGGGTTTTGGATGAGACCTAACCCTAGTATTTTCAGAAGTATTGTCCAAGGCCTCAATAATAGATTTATAATGTCCAGAATATGCATTCCCTCATTTTGATATTAGTAAAATATAAATCATGTGATTCTTCAAATTGTTGAATTTACAAGGTGAAGTTCCATGTGATTATTTATATGGAATTATTCATTCAGTTTTTATTCATGACATATTATGCTCAAGATTATGTTTTAGTGGTATGATTTTTTCAATTTTCAATATTTTTTATGATACATTATACTGTATCACTTACCCTTACTGAGTATATGAGGACACCCCTTTCTTATGTTTCCTATCACTAGATTATGAAGAAGAAAACTTTCAATAAGCTTTCAAGGATACAGTTTATTTCATATTGTATCATGTTTTATTTTCTTTCTCCAATTTATTATTTGTATCATGACTATAATATGGTCTTCTAAGACCACTAAACTGTTCAATCATTTGGGATTTGATTTCTTGTAATCATTCCAATGTATTAAAATAATGCACCAGATCTGGGCTTTTGGGGTCAGGGAGTTACAATAGGTATAAATATGAAACTATGTGATGTAGCTATGTCAAAAAGAGTAGATATAAGAGTTGAGGCAACTGAGATCATACCTCACACCATAGATATTTTAGATCCCTTCTCCTCGAGGGTAGGCTATACAGAATATATCTGGCACATGCCTATGACATAACTTCACAACTTAGAGCAAGTGTGCTCCACTCTCTCAGTACAACTGGTGTTTGGATGAATCAGCCATGAACACCACCACCTCTGCCTAATCGATCGGTACTGCTCCAACTCCCTGCCTAACTTGGATCCATGAAACACAATCGTAAACCTAATGTCAGAGCTAACCCTCTACCACTCACTGCTAGAGGGAAGGTCATATAGAAATATTTCACATGGCCCATCATGCTGAAATCTTGGAACTCGACTGCGTCACGATAACACTGATTTCTCAGGTGTCCCTATCGGCCAAATTGATGACAGAAAATTGAGACACCATACAGAGACCCGGGTTTTGTCTTATAAGACTTTTAAATATTTCTTCAAGGGCCTGAATCCACCTGGATCGACCCTTTGTGAGTTTCTTAAGACAAAGGTGCTTGGAGGAGGCTCAGTGGAAGTCCAGAGGAGCTGTCAGCGAATTAATAGAAACATGAATAATTACACGTTGTTTAAGAATTGCACATCATGTAAGTCATGTTCACGACATATATGTATCCAAGTTAAATTAATGAAAGGGTGACACTTTTTTTGACAGATCTGAACCCTGAGGATTGCACGATGTGAAAGGGAACTACACATCATGTCATTCCCTATTACAGTTCTATTTTAAGAATTTTTAGATGCTCATGTTATTCATAACCCTACAACCATAGAAGATATCCCTCCCATTTTAGGAGACACAAAATCAACTTCTTTGGCATTTTAGAGGTCCCTTCGATGGTAATCGATCAGCAGGCTTCCATCTTTGATCCATGGTGACCCATGTTGACCCAAGGTGTGTTTTCCTTTGTTTTCTAGCTATTTATTCCAGTTTGATATCTTTTCCTCCTATTATTATTTCCATGTTATGGAGGATGATCTCCCATGTTTCTAATGGGTTTTCTCTTTGTTGTTTTTGGTGCAGTTGTGCCTTGGAATCCTCGGATGGATACAGTTATTGTGGGAGGGGTGATCAAAGATCTGTTGTGTGGTTTGTTCTCATGTGAAGAACATTGACACACTTTTAAGTTAGGATATTCATTTCTTATCTATTTATTGACATGAAATTTTAGATCTGTCATGATTTAGCCTTTAGATCACGATGAAATTAACCTAATAATTACTTTAACCAGATTAAAGAATTAGTATCAATCACATGGAGATGTTGTTTCTTTGTACTGCAATAATGGTTTGCCTCTTGATTTTATATATAGTGTAAAATCTATGCCTTTATTGGTTCATCATGTGCTTCTTGATGGGAATTTGTAAAGAACATAAAGATGGAATTAATTTATACTTAATTTCTAAAAGAATTAAAGAGGATTTTTTAATAAATCGGGTTGTTGTTATTATAATTTGATGATAATCAAATTGATGTAAGTACGCATGTTTAATTGAATTGGTTAAGGAATATAAAGCATGTTTATTCTTGTTGATAAAGGAATTAAAGACATGTTAAATTATTTTTTTAATTAATTTATGATATCTTGTTGCTTAGGTTTTCCATAGTTGGAACTTTTGAATAATTAAACAATTAATTTAGTGTGGAATAAGAGTTGGTTGTGTGATAAAAGATAATGCCTTGTAGGGACTGATTTTCCCTCTTTATTTTAAGGGCCAAGTGCCTTTTTATTTAGAGCTGTGAGAATAATTTTTGTGTAAAGGCTGGATGCCTTGTTTGGGGTTGAGAGAATAATTTATATATTTTTTTCTTCTACTTGTGATTTGACATGAGCCTGAGATGGATGATCCTGGAGGGCTATTGTGGTATATGGGGTGGGGAGGCCTGACTGTGACATGAGCCTAGGATGGATGATCTTGGAGGGATGTTGTGTTATGATGGTTGTGGAGGCTTAGTTGTTATGGTAGAAGTTGAATCCTAGAGTGTCGAGATGCATCGGGATATGCATGTGGGTGTCGGGGAGGACACCAGGGATGAAGGAATGGGCTGAAGCTGGCCATACCCATTGATATGAATGTTTAATTCTTGTTTGAATCTGCTATTTGGCTGACAACTAGGTTGTTTTTTATCTACATTCCTTTACCCATTGTTCAAGGAAAATAGATCTGCTTGGTGGCATACCTTATTTGATAGAGTATGATTTTTCCCTAGAGTACTAGGTAATATGGAAAGTAATGTTATTAATAAATGAATAAATGTTTTTCCCATGAGGTTTGATCTTGCTGGGATGCAATGATGAGGTTATAATTATTAGAATCTACGGACTCGGTTTGATTACACCTGGAGGGAATGGATACTTTTTGTGATGCTGATAAAATGTAATGTGGAAAATGTTAATGGTTAAATAATGGGTAAATAATTAATTAACGTAAAGTGAAACTGATTGAGGAGAATAAAGTAACTTACTATATCTCTTTAAATGGTTTTGTACTTATAGGATATCTGGTCTTTGAAGTGGCATCCAAGAGTCCAAGAGACATTACCTATAATTGATTTTGAGACTAGGTTATTCCCATAGTGTGGTTGTGAGCTATATCATATCATCTATTTTTTGTGTTTATATACGCTAATACACCATATCGGTTAGGGAAACTGACACCTCAGGGATTATTATCACTGGGGGTATTTTTTCCAACATCCTGGTGGGAGGATGGATATATGACTACTCCCTTTAGCCCTACTCTCTTCTCTTGGTAGTTACTTCTTCTGGTATGCATGCTGGTTAGTTTTTCCCATATATGTGTATAGAGGGATATAATGGATTGTAGTTATTTTACACCCATGTATTCTAGATAGATATTCCTAAGGACTACTTTAGGTATAACATGTAGAGGCTGTGATGGCTTGAAGAACCATACTCAATGTATGGGCTGTGATGGATTGAGGTATAATACCCGATGTGTGATACACATTATATGAACTATGGTGGATCCTATAAACTAAATGGTTACTT
The DNA here is from genome assembly GCA_963277665.1 of Viscum album. Lineage (NCBI taxonomy): Eukaryota > Viridiplantae > Streptophyta > Magnoliopsida > Santalales > Viscaceae > Viscum > Viscum album. The sequence continues at coordinate 1,104,643,821 of OY728157.1, forward strand.
TTTGTTATTTGGATTTGTTGGTGTGTTTCATGAGGTGCATGTTGTGGTGCTTTTCCCATGTGCCTGTGGGCTAGACTTTTTGGGGAGAGGTGCTCAGGACGTGCGACGTTGGGGAGAACCAAAAAACTAGTGGGGAAGTGGTAGTAGGGTAAACATGTTATTATTTATTATATAATATCATATTATTTGTAATATTTGGTGGGAGTAGCCATAGTGAGGCTGGAAACTTACTATACCTATTTAGGTGATGAGTTAGTTTCACTTGTTGTTCACCGTTCATTAGTATGGTTTCTTTACCAGTTGCATGAGAGGATACCAGGAGGATCCTACTGAGTATATTTTTATACTCACCCTATGTATATATAAACTATTTTTAGGTACGTTGAAGCAGGTTTGAGATCAGGTTAGTTAGTACTTTCTTGAGGTTTAGTAGGATCTATTTGGGATTTTTGATCACTGTCGTCCTTACTTTTCTTTTGGTACATTCACTTTTGTTTTTAATTGTAGTAGTTCTTATATATCATTACATATGTGAAAATGTATTTTATTTTATATTTTATTCTGAGTAGGATTTGGTTGGTGTCTGTATTATCTCTCTCTTTCACATGTGTTCTCTTAGAGATTAATGCCTCCCATCTATGTGTTTACTATGCCCTTAATGCTAGTCTCCAACTTAGGGTATAAAGAACCAGCCTTATTACATAACATAATATTCAATTTAGTCAAGAAATAACTTCCTTTCTCATTGAGTATCATTTCATTTTTAGATCTTTAGATTATTGGGACATAATACATTCATAACATTACACATTAATATAGAGTGGAAACCATAAAAACAATATTGTTTTCTTCCAAAATATAAAACTTTTCAAATATAACATTATTTTCTTTGACCATTATTCAATCATTTAACTTGGCTTACTTATTTTTACTACACATACTTTCATACTGTGGATATAATTTAAAAAATTGGGATGAGCACAAAAATATCAGTAAGGGATATAAAAGTAGGAAAGAGCACATTAGTCCATGAATACTTGTAACTTATGAAAACATTTTCAAAGGACATACTCGTCACTAAAATATAATTTCTTTGTGAAACATTATATTTAAAAAAATTTCCCACAATACATAAGAATATAAGTAGAACTATAATGGTACCTTGGGTCATTACTTACACAATCTTTTAACCCTCTCAGCTACCTTATAATTTGTAACCCTCACAACTACATTACAATTTGTGTAACCATCGCAATTACACTTGGAGTAACCATATAGATGACCTCAAAATTACACATAACCAATGAATTGGATGGAGATATAGGTCCCAACCTTGATTATAAACAATGACCAAGTACCAAAACATAATCGTACAACATGAATAATTTCATAAAAACACTACTTTTCAATTTTGTAAAATAGAATTTTAAAAGAGGATTTTAAAAAGAAAAGCCCCTTACATAAATAATATAATTGAATAAAGACTTAATATAGTTGATTTAATATTTATATAAAATGTAAATACAAATAATTCATCATAATATAAACAAATTTCATCACAAAAACAATTTTAATACCACATAAATAATGAAGTAGAATGTTAACCCAAAGAATGGAAATCTGGTTAGGGATTCCCTTACATCAGGTTTTTCTTAATTAAAACTCATTTAAATCTCCTGAATAATGGTTAAAATTGTGTTATTAATATCTTATATAAAAATAATCATCTTTATAATATCTTATATGATCATTTAATTACATCATTTCACCCATTAATTGTTAGTATTTTGTTCCTTGCATTATTTTCGGTGCATTCTTTACGTGATTTCCAAGATTGGTTCATGATGGATATTCTTATCGACTGTAAGTGAAAATTCAGAATTGTAAGGGAGGGGTATTTAAATATTTTCATAACCATAAATTATGACATATATAATTTTTAATTTTTTCATGAAGATGATTCAGGAGTTAAAACATTAACGATGTTCATTTAGATCATTTTTGTGGTTCTTTGATAATAACGACCTCATTTTGTTTTATAAATTAAAACCATGTGTAAAAAATAATTCCATAACCATGGATGAGAGATAATACATATATTATAACATGTTTCAACCATAAAAATGGATTCATTACCAGTCTTTAAGAAATTAAAGCAAATTGAAATCACATCATCCACGATGTCGGTAATTCGACACATCACGGACAATGTTTTTATTCCTTGAATAAGTTGGAGAGAAGAAAAAATAATGATGATGAATTTTCCATGAACATGAGAAAATATAGAATATAAAAGATTTATAAAAATTTCATGCCTCTTGGATAAGAGGATATGAAGAAAGAATAAAATAAAGTTACTCAAAATAAAATAATAGTAGAGAAATCCCTTACGAAAATTTGGCATCCTATCAACATCGCTTAAAATTTCATAAAATGTTATGATGAGAGAAAAGGGTTATCTCATAATTATTATATAATATGAAAAATAAGGTAATATGGAATGTCATATCCCAACATAAGTCAAAGGAAAAAAATAATAACATAAAATTAAAGAAAACAAAGAAAGAAAAGAGGATGTTTACCTCTTGATCTCTTCTCCTTGAGATCCTTATTAAGGCCTTTGGTTTTGGCCTTTTAGTGAGACTAGTAGCTCTAGTACGTGGGGAAGATCCTTGGGAAGAGTAATGGGTAGAACTTAGGTAAGGATCAAAGCTTGATAGGTGTGGGAGAAGAGGGAAATGAGGGTGGTATTTATAGTGGAGGAGAGGAGGTATTTTACATTATTTTAATCATTATTATAATATTTTTGCTCAAGAATATGAATAGTATTAATTAATGTGACCCTAAATAGTAATAATGGCATGTGATTTTTAACCAAGTGGTATTACATCAGCCTTGCATCACCTATGATGCAGTAAATCAAGTATTTAGCATTTATCATATTTTATTATTCATAAAAAAATTCTAGAATATCAGAAAATTACCAAAAATTCACCCTAACCATTTCTTAACATGTACAATTCAAAAATGAACTCCATTTTTTGAAAATAAATTTCTAAATATTAATAATTTAATTTTTAAATAAAATCCTACTTTATTCATAAATTAACAATTTTAAATCTATAATTGCTTTCATATCACATTGAAAAATTAAATAAGATGTAATTATCTTAAAGCTTTTAGAATATAAAATAATAATACAATTTATTATTCATTAGGGTAATATTAATATTCAAATTACTATTCATAATGCTATGTTACTATTCACCCAAAATTTAGTTGGTCCCATTAGACTTAAAATAACTTACTAAACACAATTGTATATGACCGTTTCTTGAAATTCAAAACATATAAGAAAAAAAATTATATTTAATGTCTAGTTATAAATATATACTTAAAACAAAGTTTCATGCATTTTAGTTTATTTTTAGAAAAACTTGGGGTGTTACATTATCCCCACCTCCTTGAAATTGTGTCCTCACAATTTTATTTACATATTAAACAACTGATGGTACCTTTCACTCATAGAATTTTTAGACTCCCATGTTTATTCTTCAACCATGTGGTTTCTCCACAAAACCATTGCATGGTGGATTACCTTATTCCTCAATACTTGTTCCCTTCAATCACAAATATGAACTGGTTTCTCTTGATAAGAAAGGTTCTCTTCCAGCTGAACTGCTTCTGGGTTCAAGACATGAGATAAATCTGGGACATAATTTCTCTACATAGAAACATGAAAGACATTGTGTATCTAAGATAAACATGGAGGAAAAGCTATTCAGTATGTGGCCAGTCCAACTTTATCTTGAATTTAAAAAGGACTGATGAACCATGGACTTAACTATCATTTCTTTCCAAAACACATCACACTTTTCCAAGGAGAGATTTTAAGGAAAACATGGTCCCCTAACTCAAAATATAAGTCTTTCCTTATGTTATTTACAGAACTTTTCTGCCTACTATGAGTTGTCCTCATGTGCTGCTGGATCATCTTCACTTTCATAGCCACTTCCTATACTAATTCTAGCCCCATAAACTTTCTTTCATAGACTTCATCCCAAAACGCTAGAGTCCAACACCGCTTCCCATACAATGCCTCAAAATGTTCCATCTATATACCAGAATGAAAACTTTTATTATAAGAAAATTCAACTTAAGAAAGATGCTGCTAGCAACTTCTCTAGTAGTCCATTGAACAATCTCGAAGCATATCCTCTAATGTCTAAATTGTTCGTTCTGACTACCCATCTGATAGAGGATGAAAAGTTGCACTGAAATTTAATTTTATGCCCAAAGACTTTTGAAGTCCCTTCCAAAAGTTATAAGTGAACCTAGGACCCTGATTAGATACAATAAAAAGAGGAACTCCATGTAACCAGACAATCTCTTTGAGGTACAGTCGAGAAAGTTGATCCAATGACATTATATCTTGAATAGAAAGAAAATGTCCATATTTTTTCAACCGATCAACAATAAACCAAATTTCATTATTACCACAAGAAGTATTTGGTATTCCCACCACAAATTCAATGGATACATTCTCCCATTTCCAATATTGCACTAGAAAAGGATGAAGTATCTACTTCAGTAAGTGATTCTCTACTTTAACCTATTGACATATCTAGCATTTCACAGTAAATTCTGCAATATCCCTTTTCATTTCATCCCACTAGTAATACTTCTGAAGGTCTCTGTACATCTTAGTACTGTCAGGATGAACTAAAAATAAAGAACTATGAGCTTCACACAACAAATATTTCTTCAACTAAGAATCATAAGGAACATACAACATTTTTTCAAATCTTAAAAAAAATCTTTATTAAGGTAAAATTCTGTAAATTTACCCATTTTAACTAATTCTACCATTTTCTATCGCTCATGGTCTTCTTTACGTGCTTGATTAATTCTATCTGATAATGATGACTGCACTAAAACCTGAAACAAAATATAGGTATTTTATATGCCAACAACTTCTAAGACAAAATTCATCAAATCATTAATCTAGGTATCATGTTCTAAACTTAACATGGTTAATGATGCATGATGTTTTCGACTCAAAGAATCTACCACTTTGTTTGCTTTTCCTAGATGATAATTGATTGTGCAATCATAATACATTATAATTTCAAGCCATCTTTTATACCTCATGTTTAATTATTTTTGAGTGAATATATACTTTAGAATTTTATGGTCAGTATATATTTGACATTTGGCTCCAAATAAATGATGCCTCCAAATTTACAAAGCAAAAACCACAACTACCAAATCCAAATCATGTGTGGGATAATTTAACTCATGAGGTTTTAGTTTTCTTGAATCATAAGCAATTACCTAATCATTCTACATAAAAACACAACCAAGTCCCTTTAACAAAGCATCACTATAGATGAAAAAGTCACCATTTTGGGAAGGCAATGCCAAAACTGGAGCATTCACCAATCTCTTCTTCAGTTCCTGAAAACAAACATCACATTTTCTTGTCCAAATAAATTTGACCACTTTTCTTGTTAACTTAGTTATCGGGCTAGATAATCATGCAAAGTTATTAACAAACTATTGGTAATACCTACTAATCTAAGAAAACTACGAATCTATGTAGCATTTTTAGGTCTTGGACATTCATCAACCACTTTTTTCTTGGAAGGATAAACTATTATTCCATCCTTATTTACAATGTTCCCAAGAAAAGATATCTTTTTTAACCAAAAATCACACTTGATGAATTTTCCATACAGTTTCTTTTTCATTAAGGTTTCTAAAACAACCCTTATATATTTTTCATGTTATTCTTTACTCTTAGAAAATACTAGAATGTCATCAATAATCACAAACACAAACATATCCAAGAAATCATGAAATATTCAATTAATAAGATTCATGAATACAACATGTTAATTAGTTAACCTAAATGACATAACAACTAATTCATAATGCCCATATCTAGTACGACAAGATGTTTTTAAGATGTCAACCTCCTTCACCTTCAGCTGAAGGTATCCGGATCACAAGTCAATCTTGGAAAAGTACTAAGCTCCCCGGAGAGGATAAAATAATTCATCAATATGAGGCACAAGATACATGTTTTTAATAGTGATGTTATTCAAATCTCTATAATAAATGAAAAGTATCACGAGACCATCTTTCTTTTTTAATGAAAATAATAGGAGAACCCCATGGTGAAGTGCTATGATGAATGAATCCTTTATCAAGAAAATCCTAAAACTAATTTTTCAATTCAAGAAGTTATATTTGAGATTGTCTTATCATTAGGAACTATGACAATTGTGAATTTGACTTCTCGATCAGGTATGACACCGAGTAACTCATCATAAATAACATCAAGGTATACATTTACCACTGGCACATCATTAATCTTAATAGTTCCCTTTTTTCAACCATTTTTTCAATATAACTTTCATTTCCATCTTTCAATAGTTTCCCATCTTCTTGATATGTAATCAATTGTATGGGTTCGTTCTTGTATACAAACTGAAACTATTTCTGAAAAAAACTTCTTTAGCTCTACAGTAAATCTTAGAATGATAAATAGAAAGCCAATTCATTCCCAGAATAACATCAAACTTGACTAAGGTAAATAAAACAAGTTTTTCAGGTAAATTCTTCCCACTGAGAGGGGGTGGGGGTGAATCAGTGATATCTTATTCTTTTTATATTTCCTTCTTTTTGAAACAAACTTTGGCTCCTGTTAAATAATTCCTTACCTACTGAACACACACAACCATAGAAACACATGATTTACAAGGTTCACTACTCAACAAGAGTAGCTACATCCTTAGTATGGTAGAAAAATAATCTAGTACCAAAAAATCCACTAGAAAACAATCCTTTGATGTGGAATACAACAATTAGAATATACCATTACACTCATGTAGCACTTGGAAAACAATCCAAAATCACATGTGCACCATATTAGCACAAATAGGGGAAAACAAAGTTTCAGTGCTTCTTAATCAACAATCATAGTTTGATATTTCAAAACAATTCTTCTCTTTCATACCCAGAAGCTAGTAAGAACTACCTTGCACACAACATACTACTTGTGAAAAACCCAAATCTTTCGCTCACCCTTTTAGGTGACTTTAATGCAACTTTAATGCCTCATGTGCAAGATTTTACTTTTGTCACAAAACACCTTTTACGTGCAACTTCAATCATGTGCGCAACTCTTTTCTTGCATGAAACTTCTCCTTCTTGAACACAAATTTATTTATTTCATGCACTCTCCTTTAATTAAAATTATTTCACACATCATAGCTTTGGATTTATCTAAGTTTCGCGCTTCTTCATTGAGAAGGGGTAACCTCTTATTTATAGGCCTCGGTGACACCCACACGCAAAAACCCTGACATGTCGTGCAAAACCCTGATGTGTCGTGCAAAACACCATTTGATGACGCATTGTGTTCATAATTCTCTCTTGTTCCAACCTGATCATTCAAGCACTTCTTGAATCTTTCTTTCCCTTTATTCCTTTTCCATTTTTCAAAGTTTTGACCTTAAATCATGCCTTGCACACAACATTACAAGCTCCCTTCAATCCTGCATGAAAAGATCAATCTTTTGTGCAAGCCTCTCCTTTTATAGATTTTGATGTTCAGATCATGGAACTCCACTTGCACACAACATACCAAGCCATATTCAAACTTGTGCGTGTCATCCTTTTCCAAAATCACATTTCTCCATCTCCTGATTTTCAGCCCCAAAAATTTGTCAAACACTGGGAAACAACACCACCTTAAAATATGTTACAGCAAGAACACCAATTTTGCATCCTTATCATCTGGTGTATTCAACAAAAAAAATTCTTTCATCAAAAACCATATCTATCATGATATATAGTGTTTTATCGAACACCTTTAGCATCGTCAGATTTTCAACGGGAAGTATTACAACTTCTCTATCTTCCAACAACATCATTCTTTCCAATAAGAAATGAATATGATTGTCATCATATTTTCTCCCCCTTTCCTTAATAAGGATTGAATCACATGTTCTCCTAACTCATGATATTTGTTAAATAAAAATCCTTGAAGCATCATCTGATTTTCAAGTCCTTTAAAAAGTTAATTGATTTATCTTCTTTGACAACAAATGAGAACACTCTGTAACAACAATCTCTTCTTACTTCCTTCTCCATCCAACTTGGTCCCAATAGTATATAGACTGAAACTCTTTCTGAAAAACAACTTCTTTAGATCTATATTAAATATTAGCATAATAAACAAAAAGCCAATCCATTCCCAGGATAACATCAAACTTGACCAAGGAAAAAACACCAAGGTTTGTAGGTAAAGTATTTCCACAGACCACAATGGAAATATTCTTATAATTTATATTTTCTATAATATTTCCCCGCTATTGTTTTAAAAAAAGTTCTGGTCTCATTTGTCGAGCTGATATTTCCAATTTACTAGAAAATTTCTAAGAAATAAAGGAATGTGTAGACCCTGTATCGAAGAAAACATTAGCAAAATCTGAGTAAATAAACAAGGAACATGATAAAACTTCATTGGATGGATCAACATCTACTAACAAAGTCTCAAAGGATCTCACTAAACCTTTCTACTTATATTCTGGCTTCTTTGCATCATTTGGATCCCTCTTTGGGCATGAATTTTCATAATGACCCATATCACCACATTTAGAACACTTAAGAGTTTTCTTATCAAGATTAGTCTTAGTACCTTTTTCATTAAAATCTCAGGCCATATGTACAAACTTACCATATTAAGAACACAGCCCAGTTTTGGTAAGGCATTCCCCAGGGTGCTTCTTGCCACACTTTTCACAAACTGAAAACTGGATTTTCTTACCATCATATTTATTTGGTTGATTCTTACCTATCACTTTCCATCTAGATCGCTTATTCTCTTTATTTCAAAAATGAACACGATCATCAGAAAACTATATATCTACCCTCTTAGCACATCAGAAAAGTTTCTCATAACTTTTGAATTCATGGGAGGCAAACACCCTTCGATACCTTGGCTTCAGTCCCGAGTAAAAGCGGTTCATTTTTCTATCATGATCCCGAATAAGATTTAGAGCATACCTTTCTAGTCAGGTGAAGTTAACTTCATAAAAAACCACTTAATATTCCTACTTTTTCTTCAATTCGAGGAATTGATTCTCCATCCTAAGTCGCACCACCTTAGGAAAAAAAATCAATGAAAATACTTTTAAATTCATCCCACTCTAAGGCATCAACATCCTCTCTATCTCTGATATTTTTTAACATTGACCACCACTAATCAGCTTCACCTTTAAAATGATAAATGGATAGACTTAAATTTTGACTATCTGAACAACCCATTACATAAAATATCTTTTTAAGGGACTTAATACATCCTTTAGCCGCTACTGTGTCATAAGATCCATTGAAGGTTGGAGGGTGTTGTCTCATAAAATGTTCCACTATTGTCATGTTCTATTTTGGTACCTCTGGTTGATCAATTGCATGGATTCCACCACCATTTATTTCCTATACTAGTTGACCCATTATTGTCACAAACTTCTCATTTCCAATCCATACCATTCCGAGCTACAAATTCGGAAGGATGTCGTTTAATTGGTGCCTCTCCTCTTCATCTTTCCTATTTCTTCTACGGACAACCATTCTGAACAAACATATCTTAGTCGAAGAAACATAGTAATCTTTAAATTGTACAACATTTAAAATTAACGATAGAGTAAAAATTTTTATGGTATTATATTAACATCATCATAACCCCTAAAGTTATCTAAACCATCCTCTCATACCAACTATAAGGACCCAACCTTATTACATTACATAATCTTGAATTTAGTCAAGAAATCACTTACTTTCACATTTAAGATCGTTTCATGTTTATATATTTAGAGAATTGGTACATAATACATTCATAACATTACAAATTAATACAGAGTGGATACCATAAAAATAGTATTCATTTATTCCAAAATATAAAACTTTTCAAATATAACATGATTTTCATTGACCATTATTCAATCATTTAACTCGGCTTCCTTATTTTTTCCTCCAAATCCTTATAATCTATGAAAATAATTTAAAAACATGGGAAGAGAAAAAAACATCAATAAAGGATATAACAAAAGGAAAGAGCACATTATCCCATGGATACTTGTAACGTATGAAAACATTTTCAAAGGACATACTCGTCACCCATATATACTTTGTGAAACATAATATTCCCACAAAATTACCAAAATACATAAGAACATAAATATAACCATAAAGGTATATTGGGAAATTACTTACACAATCTTGTAACCCTCTTAGCTACCTTATAATTTCTAACCCTCACGACTACCTTATAATTTGTGTAACCATCACAGTTACACTTAGGGTAACCATACGAACAAACTCAAACTTACACATAACCAATGAATTGGAGGGATATATAGGCCCCAAAATTCATCATAAACAATACCAAATTACCAGAACATAATCATACAACATGAATAATTCCCTAAAAACATTACTTTTGAATTTTGTAAAACAGAATTTTAAATGAGGATTTGAAAAGAGAAGCCCCTTACATAAATCATATAATTAAATAAAGACTTAATAGAGTGTGTAGAATATGTATGTAAACTACAAATAAAAATAATTAATCATAATATAAAATAATTTCATCACAAAAACAATTTTAATACCACGAAAATAATGAAGTAGAATGTTAACCCAAAGAATAGAAATTGAGTTAGGAATTCCCTTACCTCGGGGTTATCTTATTTCAAAATCATTTACAACTCATGTATAATAGTTAAAATGGTGTTATTAATATCTTATAGAAAATATTCATCTTTATAATACCTTATATGATCATTTAATTACACCATTTCACCCATTAATTGTTTGTATTTTGTTCCTTGCATTATTTTTTGTGCATTCTTTACATGATTTCCATGATTGGTTCATGATAGATATTTTTATCAATGGGAAGTGAAACTTAAAAATTGGAAGGGAGTGGTATTTACATATTTTCAAAACCATAAATTATACCATTTATCTTTTTTAACTCTATCATGAAGATGATTCATGAGTTAAAACATTAAAGATGTTTGTTTAGATCATTTTAGTGGTTCTTTGATAATAACGATCTCATTTGGTTTTATAAATTAAAACCATGTGTACAAAATAATTACAGAACCATGAATGAGACATAATACATATATTATAACCTAGTTCAGCAATAAAAATGGTTTCTTGATAATAATTGAAGAAATTATAGAAAATTGAAATCACATCATCCACGATGTCGGTAATTCGAAACATCACAAACAATGTTTTTATTCCTTGAATAAGTGGGAGTGGAGAATAAAAATGATGATGAATTTTACATGAACATGAGAAAATCCAGAATATAAAAGATTTATGGAGATTTCATGCCTCATGGATAAGAGAATATGAGGAAAGAAGAAAATAAAGGAAATCGAAATAAAAGAATAGTGGAGAAATCCCTTACAAAAAATTTGGCTGCCTAACGAAGTCACTTAAAATTTCATAAAATTTTTTGATGAGAGAAAAGAGGTATATCATAATTATTACATAATATGGGTTGTATGGGAATATGTAATTTCTTATCCCAACATAATCCTAAGGAAATTAAAAAGAATAACATAAAATGAAATAAAAGAAAGAAAACAAAAGTGGATGTTTACCTCTTGATCTATTCTCCTTGAGAACCTTATTAAAGACTTTGGTTTTGGCCTTTTGGTGAGACCAGAAGCTCTGGGAAGTGGGGAAGAGCCTTGGGAGGAGTATTGGGCAGATCTTAGGTAAGGATCATGTCTTGATAGGTTTCAGAGGAAGAGGGAAAAGAGGGTGGTATTTATAGTAGAGGCGAGGAGGTATTTTACATTATTTTAATCATTATTATAATATTTTTGCACAAGACTATGAATAGTCTTAGATCATGTGACCTAAAATAGTAATAATAGAATGTGAGTTCTAACCAAGTGGTCTTACATCAGCATTTCATCACCTATGATGCAGTAAATCAAGTATTCAACATTTATCATATTTTATCGTATTTTACTATTCATAAAAAATTATTGAATTTCAAAAAATTACAAAAATTAACCCTAACCATTTATCGGTGTGTAGAATTAAAAAATGAACTCCATTTTTTGAAAATAATTTTCTAAATATTTTTATTTAATATTTTATGTAAAATCCTACTTTATTCAAAAATTAACAATTTTAAATCTATAACTTCTTTTTATGTCACATTGAAAAATTAACCAAGATGTCATTATCTTAAAGCCTTTATAAAATAAAATAATAATACAATTTACTATCCCTTAGTTTCATATTACTATTAAAAATTACTATTCATAAGGGTATGTTACTATTTTCCAAAAATTATGTTGGTTCCATTATACTCCAAAAAACTTACTGAACACAATTGTAGATGACTATTTTTGGAAATTCAAAACATAGAAGTGGAAAAATTATGTTTAAAGTCTAGTTATAAATATCTACCTAAAAAAAGTTTCATGCATTTCTGTTTATTTTTATAAAACCTTGGGGTGTTATAGAGGGCCTACTGGAGGCGGGACTTGGGTGTCACTATCACCCTTATCCCATTTTCAGCATAGTATGGGTACACCTTATGGGTAGGGGGTCCTGAAAGAGTGGTATTAGAGCTCTTTTTGAGAGATAAGATGGAGTTTGGAGTTAGTCATGGGTGAGGTTGCATGGGTTGGTAGGAAAACAATGTCAGCTAAGTTTATAAAGAACTGTAAACATGGGATACTAACCGAGACATGGGTATTTATGGCTGTTTTGATATGATGCATAGACCTTTAAGCTTACAACAACTGCTAAGGAGGTGATATTGGTTTCAAGGTAGAGACCTAGGAATGGATCATGCATCATTCTTATTTGTATCTATGTTTAAATAGGTAAACCTTGGGATATGTTGACCTAAAATGAATAAAACAAAATAATTAATTAATGTTAAGGTACTCCATATTCTAGGTTTATAAGCTCTAATAGTTTGTTCTTTTATAGGTGTGGCTCTAGGCCGACGTCCTTGTCAGGTTCACGTAGAAGATGTTCAACAGGTTGCATAAGTAGACTGCTACAGAGTAGAGGTTGACGATGATGACACATTGAGGAGGACACTCTGAGAGTTTTAGTGCTAGAGTATGTAGAAGTATGAGGGATCAATTTCAGATATAGTCCCAGAAGACTAGTTGGATGAGGTTTAGATAGCCTTCAGTTTGATCTATTCTTAGAAGGAGCATTGGGTATTGTTGGAAGTGATGTTGTTGTGTGGGGAATTGAGTTAGTGGTGGTTCTTGTTCCTCAGAGATCACAAGGAGTTGACAGTCTCATTGGAGGATTTTTGAGACCATTTCAGAGTTGAGTTTATTTATTTGACTACAAAGGTGACCAATCACCATGAAGTTCTTACCCTTCAGTAGCGGAGCTCCAATGTGCGAGATATTAGGATCCATTTAAGGAACCTTATGTGATATGCTTTAGAGCTATTGCTGGATGAGGAGGTCATGGTGAGGAATTTCAAGGAGGATTTTCATCCATTGTTAGAGTGTCAAATCACCCCCTTTATGCTAAATACGTATCTTGAGGTGTTGGACAGAGTATCTGGTATCGAGATGATATTATCCAAAATCAGTTCATCAAGATAAAGGAGTCTTCAAGATTCTCCACATGGCAGAGCTATGGTCCGGGGTTCCCAGCTGTCCAGACAAAAGATCTTCTGATCAGCCGAGGGTAGGTTCCAATCCTCAATGTCTTGTTTCTCCAAGGGAAGGAGCTCTGAGGACTATTATAAGGGATAAAATGCGTGTTTTTCTTATGGAGGTCATGGTTATCATCAACAAGAGTACCCATACTTTTTGAGAAACCAATGTGTCGACTTCAAGCTCCTCTATTGAGGTAGTTCAAACAAAGGTAGAAGCACCAGGTTTCTCCAGTTTGGGATTATTAGAGAGTAGATGGTGTAGGTATAGGATAACCCTAGGATGATAACCATCCACAGAGAGTAGATAAATGTTGTGTAGGTGGTCGTAATCATGGTCATAGAGTCCACAAATCCGGTTATGGTTAGCTTTATTCTTTAGCGTTGCCAACACCAGGTGAGCCTGATGTCGTTTGATATACCCTTTACTTGTTTTCTACGTGGGTGCATGCCTTGTTTGATCCAGGATTGATGCACTCATTCATATCACCTTCCCTTGTCCATGCCTTGAGACTTGAGGTAGAAAGACTTCCAGTGGTCTTGGAATTGACTATGCTAGTTTTAGGTAAAGATAACTTGTTTGATGTATGTAGAGACTATGAGATATTGGTGAAGAAGCACTGCTCTTGGGAAGATTTTCTCTATTTACAGATATAACCATATGAAATCATCATTGGCATGGATTGGTTGTATTTAGTGCAGGATATTGTGGATTTCTTTTGGAGGGAGGTTTTGTTCTTTAATGATGATGGAGAGACAACATTGTTTTTTGGTAAGAGAGACCCTCTGATGGGTCAATTTCATGTTCCATCCTTCTCATACTTGATGGAAGGGATAATACTAATCTCATCAGAAGTTCAAAATTTGGCGTTTCCCTAGGTCATAAAAGAGTACCCATATGTATTTTCAGAGGAAGTTTTAGCATTTCACCCTCAATAAGAGATCGAGTTTGAGATCAAACTACAGTCATACATGTCTCTTTTCTCGATGTATCAATATAGGATGGAACCTCTTGAGTTGAGATAGCTGGATATACAGATCGATGGTCCATTATAATAAAGTTTTTTTGGCCAAGTATATCACTGTGGGGTGTACTAGTTTTTTTCATAAAGAAGGCTGATGGGAGTTTTCAGATGTGTGTCGATTATCATCACTTAAACCAGGTGATAGTGAAGAAACACTATCCTCTTTCATGGACTGATGATTTATTAGGTCAACTAAAGGGTGTGATTTGGTTCTGAAAGATATATATTCTGTCAGGATATCATCAGATTAGTGTGAAGGATGAGGATATCTCAAATACTGTTTTCCATTATCATCATGGGAAATTCATGTTTTTTGTGGTGTCATTATGTGTGACGAAGGGTCCTTCTGTGTTCATGGGGTTAATGAACATTGTGTTCCATGAGTTCCTGGAAAAGTTTGTGGTGGTTTTCATTGATGAATTCATCATGTAATCTGCATCTGAAGAGGAGCATGAAGAGCATCTGCATGCCATTTTGATAATTCTTCATCATGAGATGTTATTTGAGAAGTTCCTAAAGTATGATTTTTGGGATCAAGAGGTCTATTTCTTAGGGCATGTTATATCCCAATATGGAGTAACTATGGATCCGTCGAAGATAGAAGAAGTTGTGTATCGGAAATCCCCCAGAATAGTGGCAGATGTGTGAAGTGTCCTTAGTATTGGAGGATATTACAGGAGGTTCATAGCCAATTTCTCTCGGGATGTGACTCCTCATAAAATGTTGAACAGAAAATACATGGAATTCTTGTGGACTTATCAGTGTGAGAAGGGTTTTTGATTATCTGAAAGAAGTTGGTCGATGCACTAGTTCATTTTCTGCTAATAGAAGGAGTTCAGCTTGAGGTTTTCTCTGATGCTTCGTGACTTGGGTTGTGCTATGTTCTAATGCAGCATAGATTTTTCATTTCTTATGGGTCTTGGAAGTTTCATCCCCAGGAGAATAACTATTCCAACCATGATATCGAGTTGGAGGGTGTATTTTTTTCATGAAAGTTATGGATATATTACCTCACTGACGAGCAGTTTATGGTCTTCATTGATCATAAGAGCTTGGGGTATGTTTTCTCCAAACATGAATTAAACTTGTGCTGGTATTGGTGGATGGTGTTCTTATCGGACTATGACTTTGAGATTTATTATACACCTAGAAAGGGGAATTTTGTGGTTGATTTGTTATTTAGGAAGTCACACAGTGATACAATTCATGAATCTAGTAATTCTTGGAGAGTAATGGAAGAACTTTAAATGTTTCATCTAGATATGGGAGAAGTTGGGGGTAGATTTTGTCTTTTTCAAATGGAATTTCATTCATCTTTGGTGTAGTAGGTGGAGGAGTCCCTATTGGTAGATCATGAGGTAGAGGACTGGAGTGAACGAGTTGTTTATGGATAGGCCCCTGATGGCTTGTCTAAGGATAAACAACATTGAGTGTTGTTTTAGGGAAAGATTTTCATTGCTTTGTAAATGCATGAGATAGTTTTCGGAGAGATCTATAGTTCACCTTTGGTGGTATATCCTTGTGTGAAAAGATGTATTAAGATTTGAGGGGACAATTTTGGTGGCCTAGGTTGAAGCATGTAGTTGCAGGATTTGTGTCTCAATGTTTGGACTGCTAGAAGGTGAAGGTTGAGCACCATGTTTTAGGTGGTTTTCTCCAGCCATTAGATGTTCTTAAGTGGAAGTGGGTGGACATATTGATATATTTTGTTACTGATTTACCTCAATTTTAGTGAGATTATGATGATATATGGGTGGTAGTGGATTGTTTGATGAAGTCGTCCCAGTTCATAGTGATCAATGACCCGTTCTTACTTGTGATTTTTTCATGGAAGTATTAGGAGAAGGTGGTAAGACTCCACAGTGTCCTGAGGGAGATGATTTCAGATCAGGATTCTTGTTTTTCCTCTAGGGTGTGTAGAGGTCTCCATCATTATTTTTGGTTCTTAGCTATTCCTGAGCACTTCTTTTCATCCACAGATTGATGATCAGACAGAGTGGACCACCCAGAATCTTAAAGACATGTTTCACTCTTATGTCCTTCATTTTTGAGGTTTGTGTATGAGGCACATTTCCTTAGTAGAGTTACCCCAAAACAATAGTTTTCACTCCACTGCCAGTATAGAACCATTTTAAAGCTTTTATGGCTGACCTTTCCATTCTCTATTGTGCTAGACTAGGGAGAGAGAGTTTTCAATTATTGGGCCAAAACCAGTATGAAATACGACAGAGATGTTTTAGGTTATTCGAAAGAGGATGAAATCAGTGCATGATTTTTATAAATCCTATGCATATCATAGGAGGATACATTTTGATTTTGACATTGGGGATCATGTGTTCATGAAGGTGAATCTCCGTCATGGGAAGTGAAGGCTTAGTTGTGGGAGTATTCTTTCTCCCTAGTTGGTTGGTCCATTCGATCTGTTAACTCATGATGGATTCATGGTGTATTAAATAATGCTTCCCCCATATATGAGTTGAATACATTATGTTTTTCATTTTTCACAGCTTGTTCGTTATCTTCAAGATGACTCTAAAGTAATTTATGGGGGAAATATCTATGTTGATGATGATGCAAAATTTGAGGAGAGGCCTTTAAATATCCATGAATTCTAGGAGAAGGTGTTGCATGGAAATGATATATACTTGGTTTTTATCTTTTTTGTGACATGGTGGTGTGGATGAGTGTACCAAGTAACATGATTCAATGATACGCTCTTAGTACCTAGAGTTGTTTGGTGTTTTAATCTTCTCTTTTAACATTGTTCATTTTCTGGTTGCAAACCTTTTTCTGGTTTATGAGATGGATCTCTCTTGTTACTTATTATGGATTACTCTCATTCCATGGGAGGAAAAGATGTGAAGGGTGTACCATATCCTTTCTGTGTTTATTTTCCTAGGGTTATATGGGTCTACTCTTCCACTATAGGTGGTGAAGTCTCGATGGGTAGTTTATCTACTCAGTATGTTGAACCCCTAGTTATTGGATGGGGGTGGGGGGTGAGATCCTATGGTGGTGAGAGCTTTTGAGAGGTATCTTATGGGGTGGTTGTTTGGATGACCCATTTTTTCTATTTCCTATCTAGGTTAGTTTTTTATTCTAGATTAAGATAATGTTTTAATAGGTATCTAATTTAAGGGAACAGATCCTTGTGGATAAGCCTTTGTGTATTTCTAAATACTGAGGCACTCAGAGGAGGCTCAGAGGAATTATGGAGGGGCTAGACGCAAATTGATGGAAACAAGAATAATTATATATCGTGCAAGAATTACACGTAAGGTAATTCAGGTTCACAACGTCTAAGTCTTCAGGCTAAATAAATGAAACGGTGGTGCATTTTTGGGAAGAATTAAAAAATGAGGTTTACACAATGTGAAATAGGATTACATGTCATGTAATTCCCTGATACAGTATTATTTTAAGTGTTTTTAGCTACTCGAGTTTTGTTGGTTCAGTTGTTCCGGAACATACTCAGATGGATACAGTTCTTGTGATAGGGGTGATCAAAGATCCATTTTGTGGTTTATTCTCGTTCAAAGAACGTTGAAACCATTTTTAGGTAGGGGATTCATTGGTTTTTTATTTATTTATGTTAAATTGTATATCTATAATGATTTATCATTTGGATCATAAGGAAATTAACCTAATAATTACTTGAATTGGATTAAAGAATTGGTGTCGATCACATGGAAATGTTGTTGCTTTGTACCATGATAACAGTTTTCCAATTGATTTTCCTAATAGTCTGATATATATGACTTGTTTGGTTTAGCATGTTGTTCTTGATGTAAATTTTTAATGAAATTAAAGTGGCATTAATTGATAATTAATTGGATAAAATAATTAAAGAGGCATGTTTAATGAACCCAGTTGTTGTTGTAATTTGAGGATAAAAAAATTGATGTAAGTAAGCATGTTTAAATTAATTGGTTAAGGAACCTAAAACATGTCTATTCTTGTTGGTAAAGGAATGAAAGGCATGTTAAATTAATTGTTTAATTATTTTTTTACATCTTGTGATATCTTGTTTCTTAGGTTACCTATAGTTGGAACCTGTGAATAATGAATCGGTTAATTAAAGGTGAAATAAGAATCGGTTTTGTGATAAATTATAATGTCTTGTAGGGTATGAGTTTCCTGCTTGACTGTAAGGTCCAAGGTCCTTGTTCTTTGTAGCCACGAGAAAGCTGTGTGTGAAGGATGAATGCCTTTTTTAGGTCTAAGAGCCCGATTGCAAGGTTTATTTCTTACCACTTGTGATGTGACGTGAGCCTGGGATGACTGATCCTGGAGGGATGTTGTGGTATATGGGGATGGGAGGCTCAGATGCGATGTGAGCCTAGGATGGTTGTGCCTGGAGGGCTGTTGTGGTGTGAGGGATAGAGAGGCCTGGTTGTTATGGTGGCAGTTAATTCCTAGAGTGGAAAGATGCATTAGGATATGAATGTGTGTTTCAGGGAGGACGCCAAGGATTATGTAATGGGTTGAAGATGGTATTACCCATTGATATGAAATTTGGATTCTTGTTTGAATCTATTGTTTGGCCAAAAACTAGGTTTTTTGGTTATCTTCTATTCATTTTCCATTTCTTGAGGCAGATGGATGTTATTATTTGTAAACCATGTTTAGTAGCTTAGGATGTTTTCAAAGAGTACCTAGTAATATGGAATGTAATGATATTAATAAATAAATAAATTTTCAACCCATGGGTTTGGAGCTTATTTGTTTTTAATGCTGAGGTTATAATTCTGTGATGTTGTGGACTCAATTTTATTTTTCTTGGAGGGAATGGATCTTTGTTGTGATGCTGATAAAATGTAATGCAGAAAATGTTAATGATTAAAGAATTAATTAACATAAAGATAAACTGATTAAAAGGAATAAATTAATTTAATTTTTATCTTTAAATGGTTGTGTTCTTATAGGATATATAGTCTTATCGGTGGATGTTGGGAGTCCGAGAGATGTTAGCTGCAGTTGAGTTTGAGACTAGATCATGCCTATAGTGTGGTTGTGAGATATATTATATCATGTACTTTTTTTATTTCTATACACTACTCTACCCTGTCAGTTCGGGAAACTAACACCATAGGAATTCTAAGCCTTGGGGGTGATTTCTCTAACATCATGATGGGAGGATGGATGGCTGACTACCCCCTTTGGCCCTTCTCTCTTCTCATGGTATTTATCTATACTGGTATGTACATCAATTTTTTTCACATATATGTGTGTAAAGGGATGTAATGGATTGTGGTTATTTCACACACATGTATTCTGGATATATTTTTTAAGGACTACTATAGGTATAACATATACATGCTATGATGGCTTGACGATCCTTGCTCACTGTATGGGCTATGATGGCTTGAGGTATAATACCCGATGTATGATATAGGTTATATGGGTAGTGGTGAATCTTAGAAACTAGTTGGTTACTTTAGTCTATGAGGACATGGTGGTTTTTTTCATGAGGTTCATGTTGTGATGCTTCACCCAGATTTTTTTTGGGTATCCTTTTTTGAGAGATATGCTCA
This sequence comes from Viscum album, assembly GCA_963277665.1. Classification (NCBI taxonomy): domain Eukaryota; kingdom Viridiplantae; phylum Streptophyta; class Magnoliopsida; order Santalales; family Viscaceae; genus Viscum; species Viscum album. Next base: position 1,104,664,115 of record OY728157.1, read on the forward strand.
GGACGTGTGATATTGGGGAAAAGAGGAAAACCAATGGGGAAGCAGTAGTGTGGTACCCTTAATATTATTTATTATATAATATTTTATTTTATGAGATATTTGGTGAGAGTATCCATGGTGAGGTTGGGAACTTAGTATACATATTTAGGTGGTGAATTAGTTTCACTTGTTGTTCACAGTGCTTTATCATGCTTACTTTAACTTTTTCACAAGAGGCTTTAGGGTGGATCCTACTAGGTATACTATTATACTCTCCCTACCAACAGACAAACTATTTCTTTAAATAATTTCGATAAGGTTGAATAAAAGGATGGTTACTACTAGCTCGGGGTTTAATAGAAGTTGTTTGTACTTCATGGTGAATTTCTTCCTTAATTTTCTTTTGGTACTTGTGGTTTTTCATTTTAGATGTAGTAGTTCTTTCATGTCATTACATATGTGCACTTTTTTATTTTATTTTTTATTGTATTCCAAGAAGGATTTGGTTGGAGTATGTGTAATCTATCTATTCCATTTGTGTTATCTTAGAGGGTAATGTATCCTATCTATGTGTTTATTATACCTTCAAAACTAATCACCAACTTATGGCCTACTAGAGGTGAGACTCATGTGTCACTATCTCACTTCTCCCATTTCTTTCTTGAGAGTGATAAACCATGTGAAGATGAGGTCGTGACAATTTCATTATATATTTCCAGAGTTAGGTGCTAAGACAATGTGTGATTCTGAGGCCGAGTGTGCATGAAATTAATTTCATTAAAATATTATATATATTGTGTTTGCATAGTTTCTTAAAGAAAATGTGATAACTCTTAAATATAAGCTTAGATTCAAAATTAGTGTCCACAGTTGAGTTTGGATTGTTTTGATTACCCTATGAAGAACCTAAAATATGTTGGCATGGGGCATTTAGATATCTCAACCGTTAGTGGTACATTCAGTGGATTAATTAATTAAATCATTTAACCCAAATGAAATTATATAAAAATACTTCCATTTTGAATTATATAGGGTTTTTTACCTAAACAATAGGGGGATTCCATAACTTCTTTTCCTCCTTCCATTAGAGAATCACATCAGTTAATGATGAAATGCTAGATCATATGCAGTGAAGGCATCAACTTCCTTCGATGATTGGTGAATGTGTTCTTTGACATCGAACAATCCAATATCTAGGTAGGACTCATAAATTTTTGTTTTATGACCTATTTTCATAAAATTGATTGAGCATATCAATCTATTCTACTGATCTATTCCAATTTCAGATCCTTGGCATGCTCTTATGTACCGATTTAATTGGTTATTCAATGTTTTCTAACCCATAAATCCCCATTCTTGATCATTGGAAAATAATTCTTTTCTGACAATGGCTAAACGATTTTTTATGTACTTTACTCCCTCAATTACTTCGTATTCATCATCGGTAGTACCTCACGGTCCTGGTTCGATGTTTCTGGGTGGTATCAAGCCCGATCGGAGCCTTGGAATCATAGTAAAATGATGTGTGAGGGATGGCTCGACTAATTGAGCACAAATATGGATTGGTTTTAGGATATGTATGATTTTTTAGATTATTAGATATTAATAAATCAAAGGTTGAATGATTTGAGGAATTCATTGCATACTAGTTCGCACAGAATCAAAGAAGATTTATGTTTTTGGCCACCAGAGAGCCGAAATCCATTATTTGATGATAGATACACAAATAATTGGTGGAAACCAAGCTGCAATCAAAGAGGAATGTCTAGAATAAATATGTAGAGACATGATTTGAGAATATGTGAAAAACCAAACTACACATTGTGTACTGTGATGAACACTATTCATAGCCCCTTGGTTATAGAGGATAGGGTTTAAAAAAATTATAAGGATGGCATGACATGTATCCCTACTACATGCCATGTATCCCATCCCAAGGTGGATGATTCGTGTGGTAGATCACATGGGAAGGACCCAGTGTGGGAGTGCATGGCCAGGTAGGCAACCATGTACCAAAGCGCACAGGCACGGGACCAAGTACATAAACATAGGGTGGTTACACAGACACGACTGATCACACAAGAGGGACCCTAGCTGGCATGGTAATGTCGTGTATATATAAAAATTTCCATGTAACCTTACATAGTTGGTGAGCTATGTGCCTCCTGGGAAATGATCAGGTGATGGAGCCGAACCACATGCCACGTACCCCTTGGCTTCTTTAGATGAAGCTTCAAAAATTCATATCTTCTTTGTTTTTACTTAGATTTTAGCCCGTGAGTAGCCTATCCAGGGTTTTTTCCATGTAGAATGTGATGTTTCCATTGATTCTGGTTTTTGGAATGCAATGCATAATGTTCATGTAATGAATGTTGGTTAGGTGATGCTCGATGAGGGTGTGATCATGTAGGGTCACCAGAGGAATCATGAATGGAACCCTCCAACTGGGCTGGGCATGGGTCCTTAAAAACTTTTTGAGTGGAACCCTCCTACTGGGAAGGAGATGGGTCCTCTACTAACTTCTAAGTGGAACCCTCCAGTTGAACTCGGCATGGGTCCTCAATGAATAGAGTGGAACCCTCTTATTGGCACAGGGAATGGGTCCTCTATAGACATACCAATTAGAACCCTATAGATGGTATGGGCATGGATCCTTAACGAATTTTTGAGTGGATCCCTATTTTTGGTCAGGTAATGGGTCCTCAGCCAACTTCCAAGTGGAACCTTCTAGTCGTGCTGAGCATGGTTCCTTGATGACTCCTAGCTAGACTGATCATGTGTCCTCTTCTGAATTCTAGAGTGGAACCCTCTATGTAGAGACCCAAAGCTTGATTTACATTGACATTACATTACTTTTACGGAATACTTAATACATAAATAAACCAACACTCAAGGATCGTAATGGTTTAGTGTCTTTGGAACCTCGGAACACAATCTTCTAATTGTTGTAAAAGATCTTCAACATCTCCCATAAAGATCCCCCCCTTTGGATTTCTTATCTAAAACATTTATTTATATCCTGGGGAAAAGAAAAAATATAAAGGGTGAGATCAAATTCTCAGTAAGCATAAACATAGAGAACATAATACAATCCAAAAACATTTGAATGCAAAAACTTGAACATAAAATCTAAACATCAAAATCTTGAGCAAAGACATAAATATTGGAAGTATGTAAAGCATATATCATAATGGAACATCAATCCTGATAAAATAGCCTGGGAAGAAAACATGTAATTTTGGTAAATAATTAAGCACTTGATATGATTTCCATAGTATGCAAGGAATTGCTGCCAAGACCATATTAGTGGACAAAGTCCCTTTTTGAATCGAGTTCACTCCTCGTTCCAGTCCTATATCACTGAACCAGATTAACTTACCATTCCAGCCATGTCTATCTCATAAGATATAAATATTTTCCCAATGAATTAGAGGGAGATATATGTCCCACCCATCTCATAATGAAATCATTATTACTTGTTCCACAACATGATCATAAATCATTCATCATTACCCAAAGTATAAAATGGGTTTCATTAACATCATCCTATCATAACATAATCCATACAAATAAAAATGGATATAATTTCATCATAAGAAAAGTAAAACCATGTAAATCATAGAGAAATTATACTTGAAACATATACATATGAAATAATGTCATCTTGGATGGAAAATGGTTTTGATAAAACACTTGAAATGGATTCTTGAGGAAAATATCCTTTCTTCTTCAAAATCATTTTCTTTTTTACAAAATTCCATGAAATTTTAAAAGAAAAGGATTTTTTGAAAATAGTCATGAAATATTTTATAGTAAACTTCTTGAAAATAAGGAGTTATGAAACCGTAAAAATCTATTCATTCCGTATAAGTTTTAAAAAAACATTCTCCTCGTACTTTTGTCAGAAAAGTCAAAAAAGTACCTCGTATGTTAAACAAAAGAAAGATTCCTTCCAAACCGTGTGGTAAAAGTCATAATAGGGTAAAAATTACTTTAAACATACATGGAATAATACAAAACATTTTATGAAAACATTTTTAGAAAACATGTACATGGATGATAAACATAACCCTAGTAAATACTTACGAATAAACAATCTTAGAAAAGAATGAGATTGGAATAATTATCCCTTACCTTAGGTCCGATATGCTTTGTATGTATCCGAACCTCCTCTATAATTATTTAAATAATGTCATTGACTTATTACAGAATCATATTCATTGTTATGATATCATATATGGTTCACTTATGACTTTATATTACGCATTCTTTTGTAAATTCCATGTTAAAGTAGCGTTTTGGGTAAAATTGTTTTATTTATCATACGTGTTTGGACTTGTTGTTCATGATATTATTATTACTTATATAATTATTTAATTACTTACAGAATTAAAATCATGATTTATATATCATATATATTCATTATATATATATATATATAACAGATAGATAAATAGAATGAAATACACCGTTCATGGAGACAGTAGGTCGTACGTACACATGAAGGCTGTTTTCTTTTCTTTATTGACATGAATGGAAGTAAGTAGATGATATATATATATATAAATAAATCTAGTAGCTTTATAATGTCATATATTTCATTATTTTTCATTATATATACTTTATAATCATTCTTGAGTGGTTAACATGGAGAATGAATCTCATCACGTCGTGGAGACGGTAATCCGTACGTACGCACGAGCGATGATATCGTTCCAATGATCAGGGAATTATATTGAAGTGTATGTATACTATTTAATAATAAATATTACTTTACAATAATCACATATAGTTATTCTTTATACCATTATACCCATCCAAGTAAGGTGGTGGTGGAAAACAGATTACACCACAGTGTGGAGACGGTATTCTGTACGTATGCACGCGCGGTGATTTCATTTTCCGTAGGATGGATAGAAGGTGGAATAGGTTTGTTTTATATTTATAATAAAATATCAGTATATGAGTGATACTGATGTTATTACTTCATAATGAAGCAACTAAATAAGAGTAAGTATAAGAAGAAATAAATTTGAAAGAATCGTTAACTGGTATTACCTCTTCTTCGACACGCCTCTTTGAAACCTCCTCTTAGGGAACTAAAATTGGTCTTTGAAAAAGACCAGGACCTCTAGAATATTTCTAGGGAAGTTGACAGAGGAAATTATCAGGGTTTGGCCAAGCTTCAAGGCTCAAAAGGGTGTGAATATAAGAGTTAATTGGTTCCCTTTTTATAAGGGAGGAGAGGGGTACCTTAGGAAAAATTAAAATATTATTTTATAATAAAGTCATATTCGGTTTTTAATAGCAATAAAATTTATTTATTTTGAAGATAAGGTGGGTATGGGTCGAAATAATCTCAAACAATAGATTTTAGACAAGTTTATGTTACTATTTTATCCTTATCATTTAGATTTAACTCTAAGTTAAATAATTTAAAGTTTACCGTGTCTTTTTGTTTTCTTACACTATATGGTTAATAATCTTACTATAACAAGATGAAAGAACCCCAAGTGGTTCATTATTAATATATATATCCTTATATAAGTCATTTTTCCGATCCTTAGATTTTTAGGAATAAAATAACAATTAATAATATAATAATCTTTTTTAAAACTATTTTATGTCAATTTTGACACTATTTGGTACTTGATTTTTGTGAAACTCATAATAGAATGATTAGTTCTAAAAAAGTTAATTAAATCAATACTAACATGTCATATTTGTTTTACCTCTCGAACCCCTCATGGTTTAATTTTCATGATCACAATCACCCTCTTATTTATCTAATTTTGTTTCAAGTATTTTTGGATGATAGGCATTCATTCAAGGTGTCAAGGAATTGGGCCAAGAAGGCCAAGAAGGAAAAAATCCAAAAATGGACTGAAATTCAGTCCACCGGCCAACCGGTGGCTTTACCACCGGCCAGCCAATGGACCCTGGGTATAAGGGACACCCACTGCCTCAGCACCGGCCAACCGGTGGCCTCAGCACTGGCCAGCCGGTGGCACCCAGACAGAAGGCTGAGCCACTGCCTCAGCACCGGCCAACCGGTGGCCTCAGCACTGGCCAGCCGGTGGCACCCAGACAGAAGGCTGAGCCACTGCCTCAGCACCGGCCAACCGGTGGCCTCAGCACCGACCAGCCGGTGGCACCCAGCCAGCATAGTGGTTGCTACTGCCTCAGCACCGGCCAACCGGTGGCCTCCTCACCGGCCAGCCGGTGGAGCCTGAGCCCGAGCCCTCCTCCTTTTTGCAAGCACCGGCCAACCGGTGGCCCTGTACTGGTCAGCCGGTGGAGCCAGTCAAACTAGCCGTTGGGCTTTTGACCAGCCTGTCCACTTGGCCTCCAACGGCTCCGAAGGCCTCTCCAACGGCTCCAAAGCCTCCCAAAGGACATTTGATGGCTCCCCCTCTATAAATAAAGGACTAGGAAGCCCCATAAACTTAACTAAGCCATACGGAAGCCAACGGACATATTTTTTATCATTTGGCGAACCTCCGGCGGATTGCTCCAAGGGAACCCCAATTGCTCCAACACAATTCCACATCCAAGGAGCACCACCATAGAAGCTTGGGAGAGCACTTCATCAACTTCATCAATTCATTTGGCGCCCAAGGCTTCTCCCATTACGGTTTTTATTGTTTATTCATTTTGAGCTTAAATTTGGGTTTGTGCCTACAAACCCCAACTCTTTCTCTCATCCTTTCTTTTGGGTTTTCACATCACCTTTAAGGTGTGAAGAGGTTAGTCAAGCCTTTCCTTTTAAAAGGCTTGAATCAAAGGTGAGCTAGCTTTCACCCGTAAAAAGGCTAGTGGGTTCTTGCTCAACCATTGAAAGCAAGTGGGTTCTTGCATAACCATTTAAAAGCAAGTTGTAATAGGTGAGCTAGCCTTCACCTGTAAAAAGGCTAGTGGGTTTCTTGCTACAACCATTGAAAAGAAAGCGGTAGTAAATCTCTCAACGGTTGAGTTGGGAGCAGAGACGTAGGCCGGGTTTTAGGCCGAACTCCGTTATCAATTCTTGTGTCTTGCCTCTTTATTTCCGCTGCACTTTTAACTTTGATTTTAATTTGTTAATCATTTTTTAAAAGGCAATTCACCCCCCCCCCCTCTTTCCATCACTTCCTTTCTTTCTCTTCCCAACAATTGGTATCAGAGGAAAAATTTGAGTAATACCCTAACCGGTTTCAAATTTAAGATCCATTGTGATGGCATCAACCTATTTCGCCCCCGAAGGATATTCTTTGGGTTGTGCTCCATTTTTTGATGGAACCGACTATACATATTGGAAAACCCGCATGACCGCTTTCCTTAGAAGTATAGGCTATCCCATTTATAAAATTGTCATGCATGGTTACACTCTCTCCTCTCCCGATGAATCCAAATGGACTCAAGACGACATTAAAAATTTCGAGCTTGATGGCAAAGCCATGAACGCTCTACATTGCGGCCTTGATCGTAATGAGTTCAATCGAGTTTCCACATGCACCTCCTCACACAAAATCTGGAAACTTTTGGAGGTTACCCATGAGGGGACCAACAAAGTCAAGGACACTCGATTGGACAAGTTTCGTCAAGATTTTGAGTCATTTTCTATGCACCCACATGAATCTATTTCTGAAATGTTTACACGTTTTACTGACGTTTGCAATGGTAGAAAGTCTCTTGGAGATAATATTTCTGCAGAAAAGATGGTCAAAAAGATCCTTTGGATCTTACCAAGCTCATGGGCACCGAAGGTCACAGCAATCCAAGAAGCAAAGGACATAAAAAACATGCCGGTAGAAGAGCTCATCGGATCCCTCATGACCTATGAGATCACCATGAGGAGGCAAGATGAAAAGGAAGGCAAACCGATCAAATTTCCAAAGAACATCGCCTTCAAAGCTCAAAAAGAAGAAAGCTCCTCCTCATCATCATCTTCCTCTTCAAGAGGCGATTCCGAAATGGAGAACCTTGCCCACAAGATGCATAAATTCATGAAGAAGCACAAGAAGAATAAATCCCGCAAGGCTCAACCCAATGAAAAATCCGAGCCCAAGGTAAAATGTTACGGGTGTGGCGAGAGAGGCCATTAAAAGCCCGATTGCCCACTCAACAAGAAAAAGGCCAAACAAAAGGAGAAGAAGAAGGCTTTCAAGGCCACATGGAGTGATAGATCCACATCATCCTCCTCCTCCTCCTCGCGCGACAACGGTAACAAAGGCCTAATGGCATGTAATGAGGTAACATCTTCCGACTCCTCTTCCTCTTGTTCTTAAAATTCAAATTCTTTAAATCATTTATCCTACGAGGATCTCCAACATGCTAGAGATCAATTGGAGGAAGGTTTTCATGAACTTTCTTCCAAATTTGTTGCTTTAAAAAAGAATTTCAAAAAACTCTCTTCTGAAAAAGAACAACTTCTCAAAGAGAAGGAAGAGTTGACCCTCAAAACTCAAAACCTTCCCGATATTGGTTCCATGGAATCAATTATCATGGATCTAAGGGAGACTCTAGCCAAATTCACCCAAGGGGAACAAAATCTGACCAAACTACTAGGTTCCCAACGCATATCTAGAACCACCCAAGGGCTTGGCTATTCCAAGCAAGATTCCTCTTCCCATGCTCAAACTATTTTTGTAAGGGAGAGATCCCAATTTAAATTTTGAAATTATTGTAAAAAACCCGGGAACTTAATTTATGAGTGCAATTGAAAAAATGTCTGGTATGGTAGGCCCAAAACCATTTTCTTCAACGATGAATTTTATAGGAGAAGACCCGCCACTAGACAAGTATGGATTGAAAAATCCCTTTTAGCGAGTCTTACCGGACCAAAAATTGTCTCGGCTTCAAAAACCTCTCCCCAGTGATTTGTTGTTTTTATTTAGGGGGAGTTAGGATCGTTTTAGTCTTTTTTACTTTCAATTCAAACTTTCATTTTCAACTCTTGGTATAAAATTTTTCAATTCAAAATTTTCAATTCAATTTTTGATTCAAAACTTTCAATTCAAATTTCGAAAATTTTAATTGGTTTAAAAACTCTATCTTGTTTTTCAACTATTTACCTCAATCAAGTTTTATGCCCCGTGCTATTTTGATAATCACAAAGGGGGAGAAATTCTTGGTTGATTGGGGGAAAAATCTTTTAAAGAATGCTTTTCATTTCACTTTCTACATTGTTTGTTTTGGTGATTGTGATCATCAAAATAGGGGGAGATTGTTGTACCTCTCGAACACCTCGTGGTTTAATTTTCATGATCACAATCACCCTCTTATTTATCTAATTTTGTTTCAAGTATTTTTGGATAATAGGCATTCATTCAAGGTGACAAGGAATTGGGACAAGAAGGCCAAGAAGGAAAAAAGCCAAAAATGGACTGAAATTCAGTCCATCGGCCAACCGGTGGCTTCACCACCGGCCAGCCGATGGACCCTGGGTAGAAGGGACACCCACTGCCTCAGCACCGGCCAACCGGTGGCCTCAGCACCGGCCAGCCGGTGGCACCCAGCCAGCACAGTGGTTGCTACTGCCTCAGCACCGGCCAACCGGTGGCCTCCTCACCGGCCAGCCGGTGGAGCCTGATCCCGAGCCCTCCTCCTTTTTGCAAGCACCGGCCAACCGGTGGCCCTGTACCGGTCAGACGGTGGAGCCAGTCAAACTAGCCGTTGGGCTTTTGACCAGCCTGTCCACTTGGCCTCCAACGGCTCCGAAGGCCTCTCCAACGGCTCCGAAGCCTCCAAAAGGACATTTGAGGGTTCCCCCTCTATAAATAAAGGACTAGGAAGCCCCAGAAACTTAACTAAGCCATACGGAAGCCAACGGACAGATTTTTGATCATTTGGCGAACCTCCGGCGGATTGCTCCAAGGGAACCCCAATTGCTCCAACACAATTCCACATCCAAGGAGCACCACCATAGAAGCATGGGAGAGAACTTCATCAACTTCATCAATTCATTTGGCGCCCAAGGCTTCTCCCATTACGGTTTTTATTGTTTATTCATTTTGAGCTTAAATTTGGGTTTGTGCCTACAAACCCCAACTCTTTCTCTCATCCTTTCTTTTGGGTTTTCACATCACCTTTAAGGTGTGAAGAGGTTAGTCAAGCCTTTCCTTTTAAAATGATTGAATCAAAGGTGATCTAGCCTTCACCCGTAAAAAGGCTAGTGGGTTCTTGCTCAACCATTGAAAGCAAGTGGGTTCTTGCATAACCATTTAAAAACAAGCTGTAATAGGTGAGCTAGCCTTCACCTGTAAAAAGGCTAGTGGGTTTCTTGCTACAACCATTGAAAAGCAAGCAGTAGTAAATCTCTCAACGGTTGAGTTGGGAGCGGAGACGTAGGCCGGGTTTTAGGCCGAACTCCGTTATCAATTCTTGTGTCTTGCCTCTTTATTTCCGCTGCACTTTTAACTTTGATTTTAATTTGTTAATCATTTTTTAAAAGGAAATTCACCCCCCTCTTGCCATCACTTCCTTTCTTTCTCTGCCCAACAATATTAACCTAGAAAATTAGTGTAATTCATAAAAAGTCTCAAATTACATTTATTTGGGTATTTATAATATCAATTATTTTAATATTTCATTATTTAGGTAATTACTGCATCACTATTGTGTCATAAATAAATTAAATTATTTAATGTCTAAAAATTATAAATAAAATACCATTAGGTAGGAAATATTTTTTTAGATTTATAATTAATATTTATAATCTAGTTTATCTTATGTATAACTCTATATTAATAATGTTGTAGTTATTAAAATTTTATTTTAACCATTTTAACTCTTCTTTAAATAAAATAATAATAAGTGTCATAATATAATCCAAGTGGGCCTAAAGGGTAATATTTTATTCCTAAGTCTATTTTTGTTCGAATTACACTTATCCAATAGAATTAGGACATGTGTTAGGGTAATAATAATATCATTTTTACCCTTAATTACCCTGTTTACTTTTTACTGTGTTAAATAAAATTAAAAAGTTATTATTCACCAAAAATTATTTTTATCTTATTGAACCACATTTTACTCCTTGATATTAACCATGTCTCTAGGATTTTCAAAATTCCACTCACAGAAGCGGTAAAATTATATTTTATGTAGATTTTCAAATTCTCCTAGGAGGTGGGTAAAAGACGGTGAAAAGTTCAATAAAATTTTTATATGTCTAAAATTATTATAAAATTACTCCAATGAATTACATTGAACTTATATAGGTATTATGTATCAATTTTGACCTAAAATAAATTTAAATAAAATAAATAATTATTTAATTAAAAAGTCAGTTTTTAAATAGTAACCCAGTGTTTTCACTATTTATCAAAAATTGAAAGTTTTCAGAAAAATACCAAAAATTCACCCTGGGATAATTTCAATATTCTGAATCCAAAAATGAAGTCCATTTTGAAATTTAAAATTTATAATATTTCAAAAATTGGGTATTACTTTTCATAACGGCTAGTTCATAATAATATTATAATAATATCTCGTTTAGTGAAACTCGGTATTGCATACTACACACGCTATCGAAGAAGGTCTTGATTGCGTGTAATGAAAGCCAAGTCAGGGCTGCATGTAGTGAAAGCTCTGTTTAGTGTTTTGTATAACATAATCAAAAAAAAAATTATTTATACAATAAAAAAATCTATACTTAATGTTGCTTAGAATAATTTCCACAAAACGAACTTTAAATTGTGTGTAACACGAGCCAAGAATAGTGTTACATATACTGCAAGCTAAAACAGTGTTGCGTATAGTACAAAATAATGTTGTCGTAGCATACAACAGGAGATATGAAAGAAATTAAAAATAATATATCTCATAAAATCTTGGGGTGTTACATTCTATCCCCCTTAAAATGAACTTCACCCTCGAAATTCGTCAGGGTTATAAATTGTTTACTACTTAAATGTTTCTTTCATAGAAACCCACATTGTAAAAATGAATACTAAATCAGCATTTTAAAAAAGAAAGTTAGAAACAAAACGGATACCCGAAGTAACTCATCACTTGGGTTCCCACATAAGAGATCATAGATGAGAATATGGATATGGAAGAGAAATCTAACCATCAAGTTCTGATGGAGGGTGGTAGAGAACATGGCTATGAAAAATCCAACAATCACAAAGCCATAAATTTTGGATAATCTAAGGTACCATCTGATTAACCAGATATGAGGGCACTAGGACAACATTTTTGGTTTTAAAGATGATTTCCCTAAAGTTGAAGAATTTTAATTAGAAGAAATACTTAAATTATTTCGATACAATATCACAATTTTTTTTGTGCCTTGAACAATTTACACTTCATCTCTTAAATAAATGAAGTTGAATTTGTCCTTTTTTAAGTGTTAGCAGATCATGTGATAGAATGATGGGTCACTCCATCTGTTTCAAACAAAAGGTTAGCAAAAGTTATCAAATATACATAAGTCCTTCTATGGTGAGGTTAATCGTATATGATTCCAAAAATGGACTTATACTTCATCAATCATACCACTTAATAAAACTAGTTTCTACTAACCAGGGACTTCCTATAGGCCAGTGGTAGGCGATAAAGGCCTGTCGCACTTCGGTTGTGGGTTCGATTCCCACAGCCTTGTCCGACGAGACGGGTTGTCGCCTGTCCTGCAGGTTTTCCTTTTTCTAAAACTATACTATTATAACATTCTAGAAATAATATCGAAAAACAAGTTCTATCGTTAAATAATACTATCTGATGTCCAACATAATCTATTCCAATCTTTAGACTTATCCAAGATACATTGTCCAATCTGATAGTAAAAAAGAAAACAATTACCAGAAAGGTCATATAACAAGCATGTAAATACCATCATTTATCCCAGATATATCATAAGATATATCTTGTCGGTCACATTCCAAACATGTGAATACCTTAATAATGTATTCTCTTGAAAAGTGAATACCCATTTAACATTAGTAAAACATGAATGTTGTCAAAAGTTAACTCTTTCCACATACCAAAATCCCAAAAAATCTATATACTCAAACTAGGATATCACTTTATCATTATATGAATCATGTGCTCATGAATACTATGAAACATATTATTTTATCCTTATCCCTTCATTATGAACATATCATCTACTTTCCAAAAATATTTCAATCACTTTTCATGGTTACCGGTACCATATAATTATTGAAAACCAATACATAGATACTCCAAAATTCCACGATACCATAAATGAGATTCCACGATACTATTTTGAATTCCCATTACATAAACAATTAATCATTAAACAACATCATTTTCAAACTCAACATCACAAATAGTGATCGCATGTAACTTCCTTTTATCCATTTCCTTGAGAGGTTGATAACGTTGATCATCATTAACCCTTAGATTAGGGCATTGATTTGCATAATGCCCCATTTCCTTACACTTCAAGCCTTGACGTGTTGGTGGTGCATTCTCTGCAGTCTTTTCTTTATTCACATCATTAGCAAACCTTTTTCCATTACTTCGACACTCATCTGCTCAATGACCTTCTTTTACACACTTAAAATATTTTCTAGTCCCTTGAAGACAATCCCCACCATGATTTTTTCCACACTTTGAGCATAAAGAAACATTCATCTTCTTTTCACTATTATTCTAAGATTTCTCCTTGAACTCCATCTTTCATTTCTTGTCAAAACCATGAGATGGATATGTAACACAAACTTCCATTTCTACCTTGATAGCATAAATCAGAATTTCTTCATAGCTACTAAAGTCTCTTATAGCTAATTCCCTTTGAAGACTTGGTTTTAAGCCACTGAAGAATCGATCAACTTTACTTTCATGTTGGATAATAAAGCCAGATTCATACCTTGCAAGTCTTGTAAAATTCTCTTCGTATATACCAATAGATTCATCATCCTTGTACTTAAGCTCAAGGAAGTACTTTTCCATCTTTGTTCGAAGAATATGAGGGAAGTACTTACTGAAAAACAAGTTCTTGAACTCGTACCATTCCATGAATTCAATTTCATCTTGGGGCCTTGTATTCTTAATTAGAGTCGACCACTGGTCTGCTTCACCTTCTAAATAGTAAACAGCTAGAATTAATTTATCATGTTCTGAACAGAGAAGTATGGAAAATATCTTTTCAATGGTACTGATCCATTGTTCAGCAACAAGTGGACCAGAAGAACCATTGAAAGAAGGTGGATGTTGCCTCATGAAGGAATCAATAGAATATTGTTCCCTTCTCTGATCATTTCTAAATCCAGAATGATTCATAGCTTGTGTAAGTATATCAATAAGATATTTCACTCCATCTCCCATCACATTTGGTTGTTCAGGAGGACAATCATTGCATTGTCCATTACATTGATCAACACAGTTCCTTCGGGTTCTAGCCATCGTCTAAAACACAAAAAGAATAGTGTGAGAGGTGAAAATATTTTTAGGGAAAACAACATAATAAAGGGAGAGTACCTTCAATATATAACATCTTCGTGTTAATTATAATATTGTTACCATAATTCTCGGACTGTAACCTATACTTATATTTAACCTTAGGGACATCCCTAGGCATACATTAGAAATATATCTAGGGATTTCACTAAAGTTTTTGAATCCTAGTTTCCAAAGGTTAACTAAACCTTTCCTCTGATACCAACTGTAGAGACCCAAAGCTTGACGTACATGGACATTAAATTACTTTTTCATAATACTTAATACATAACAAAAACCAACACTCAAGGATCATAATGGTTTAGTGTCTTTGGAAACTCGGAACACAATCTTCTAATCGTTGTGAAAGATCTTCAACATCTCCTATAAAGATCTACCCCTTTGGTTTTCTTACCTAAAACATTTCTTTATATCCTGGGGAAAAGAAAACATATAAAGGGTGAGCTCAAATGCTCAGTAAGGGTAAACATAGAGAACATAATACAATCCATAAACATTTGAATGCAAAACCTTGAACATAAAATCTAAACATCAAAATCTTAATCAAAGACATAAAACTTGGAAGTATGTAAGGTATATATCATAATGGAACATCAATTCTGATAAAATAGACTAGGAAGAAAACATGTAATTGTGGAAAACCATTAAGCACTTGATATGATTTCCATAGTATCCAAGGCATTGCTTCCAAGACCATCTTAGTGGAAAAAGTCCCTTTCTGAATCAAGTTCACTCCTCGTTCCAGTCCTGTATCACTGAAACAGATTAACTTATCATTCCAGTCATGTCTATCTCATGAGATATAAATCTTTACCTAATGAATTGGAGGGAGATATAGGTCCCACACATCTCATAATTAAATCATTCTTACTTGTTCCACAACATGATCATAAATCATTCATCATTACCCAAAGTATAAAATGGATTTCATAAACATCATCCCATCATAACATAATCCATACAAAACAAAATGTATATCATTTCATCATAAGAAAAGTAAAAACATGTAAATCATAGAGAAATTATACTTGAAACATACACATATGAAATAATTTCATCTTGGATAGAAAATGGTTTTGATAAAACAGATGAAATGGATTCTTGAGGAAAATATCCTTTCTTCCTCAAAATCATTTTCATTTTTACAAAATGCCATGAAATTTTAAAAGAAAATTATTTTTTTGAAAATAGTCATGAAATATAGTATAGCGAGCTTCTTGAAAATAAGGAGTTATGAAACTGTAAAAATATGTTCATACCGTATAAGTTTAAAAATCATTCTCCTCATACTTTTGTCGGAAAAGTCTAAAAGTACCTCGTATGGTAAAAACAAGAAAGATTCCTTCCAAACCTTGTGGTAAAAGTCATAAAAGGGTAAAAATGACTTTAAAAATACATGGAATAATACTAAAAATTTTATGAAAACATTTTTAGAAAACATGGACATGGATGGTAAACATAACCCCAGTAAATACTTACGAATAAAGAATCTCAGAAAAGAATGAGACTGGAATAATTATCCCTTACCTTAGGTCTGATATGCTTCATACGTATCTGAACCTCCTATATAATGATTTAAATAATTTCATTGAATTATTACAGAATCCTATTCATTGTTATGATATCATATATGGTTCAGTTATGACTTTATATTACCCGTTCTTTTGTAAATTCCATGTTAAAGCAGCGTTTTGGGTAAACTCATTTTATTTATCGTACGTGTTTGGACTTGTTGTTCATGATATTATTATTACTTATATCATGATTTAATTACTTAAATAATTTAAATCATGATTTATATATCATATATATTCAGTATATATGTATAATAGATAGATAAATGAAATTAAATACACCGTTCATGGAGAAGGTAGGTCGTACGTACGCATAAACGTTGTTTTCTTTTCTTTATTGACTTGAATGGAAGTAAGTAGATGAAATATATATATATACATAAATCTAGTAACTTTATCATGTCATATATTTCATTATTATTCATTATATATAATTTATAATCATTCTTGAGTGGTTAACATGGACAATGAATCTCATCGCATCATGGAGACGGTAATCCATACGTACGCACAAGCGATGATATCGTTACCATGATCGTGGAATTATATTTAAGTGTATGTATACTATTTAATAATCAATATTACTTTATAATAATCACATATAGTTATTCTTTACACCATTATACCCATCCAAGTGAGGAGGTGGTTGAAAACAGTTTACACCATGGCATAGAGACGATATTTCGTACGTACGCACGCGCGGTGATTTCGTTTTCCATAGGATGGATAGAAGGTGGAATAGGGTTGTTTAATATTTATAATAACATATCCGTATATGAGTGGTACTTATGTTATTACTTCATAATGAAAAAACTAAAGAATAGTAAGTAGAAGAAGAAATAAATTTGAAAGAATCGGTAACAGATATTACCTCTTCTTCGACACGCCTCTTTGAAACCACCTCTTAGGGCACTAAAATTGGTCTTTTAAGAAAACCAGGACCTCTAGAATATTTCTAGGGAAGTTGATAAGGTAAATGAGCAGGTTTTGGCCGAGATTAAAGGCTCAAATGGGTGTAAAGAGAAGAGGGAAGGGGTGCCCTTTTTATAAGGGAGGAGAGGGGCACCTTAGGAAAACATAAAATATTATTTTATAATAAAGTCATATTCAATTTTTAATAGATTCAAATTGATTTATTTAGAATCTAAGGTGGTTATGGGTCTAAATCCTCTCAAAAAATATATTTTATACAAGTTTAGGTTACAATTTTATCCTTATCATTTAGATTTAACTCTAAGATAAACAATTTAACTTTTATCGTGTATTTTTGTTTTCTTACACTATATGATTAATAATCTTACTATAACAAGACAAAAGAACCCAAAGTGGTTCATTATTAATATATATATCTTTATCTAAGTAATTTTTCCAAATATTAGATTTTTAGGAATAAAATAAAAATTAATAATATAATATTTGTTTAAAAAACAAATTTATCTCAATTTTGACACTATTTGGTACTTGATTTTTTTGAAAATCATAACAGAATGATTAGTTCGAAAAAAGTTAAGTAAATCAATACTAACATGTCATATTAACCTGGAAAATTAGTGTAATTCATAAAAAGTCTCAAATTACATTTATTTGGGTATTTATAATATCAATTATTTTAATATTTCATTATTTAGGTAATTACTGCATCACCATTGTGTCATAAATAAATTAAATTATTTATTGTCTAAAAATTATAAATAAAATACAATTAGGTAGGAAATAATTTTATATTTCTAATAAATTTTTTTAGTCGAATTTATCTTTTCTATATCCCTATATTAAAGATGTTTTAGTTATTAAACATTGATTTTAACCATTTTAACTCTTCTTTAAATAAAATAATAATAAGTGTCCTAATCTAATCCAGGTGGACCTAAAGGGTAATATTTTATTCCTAAGGTTGTTTTTGGTCGAATTACACTTATCCAATAGAATTAGGACATGTTTTAGGGTAATAATAATATCATTTTTACACTTAATTACCATGTTTACTTTTTACTGTGGTAAAAAAAGTAAAAAGTTACTATTAACTAAAAATTATTTTTACCTTATTGAACCACATTTTACTCCTTGATATTAACCGTGTCTCTCGGATTTTCAAAATTCCACTCAAAGAAGCGGTAAAATTATGTTTTATGTAAATTTTCAAATTCTCTTAGGAGGTGGGTAAAAGACAGTGAAAAGTTCAATAAAATTTTTATATGTATAAAATTATTATAAAATGACTCCAATGAATTACATTAAACTTATATAGGTATTATGTATCAATTTTTACCTAAAATAAATTTTAATAAAATAAATAATTATTTAAATAAAAAGTCAGTTTTTAAATAGTAACCCAGTGTTTTCACTATTCATCAAAAATTGAATGTTTTCAGAAAAATACCAAAAATTCATCCTAGGCTAATTTCTATTTTCTGAATCCAAAAAATAAGTCCATTTTGAAAGATAAAATTTATAAAATTTCAAAAAATGGGTATTATAATTCATAACGGCTAGTTCATAATAATATTATAATAATATCTCATTTAGTGAAACTCGGTATTGCATACTACACACGCTATCGAAGAAGGTCTTGATTGCGTGTAATGAAAGCCAAGTCAAGGCAGCGTGCAGTGAAAGCTCTGTTTAGTGTTGCGTATAATATAATCAAAACTTTTTTCATTTATACATTAAAAAAAATCTATACTTAATGTTGCGTAGAATAATTTCCACAAAACGAACTTGAAATTGTGTGTAACATGATCCAAGAATAGTGTTACGTATACTACAAGCTAATACGGTGTTGCGTATAGTACAAAATAATCTTGGCGTAGCATAAAACAGGAGATATGAAAGAAATTAAATAGAATATATCTCATAAAATATTCGGGTGTTACACTCTAGTTGGGCTAGGCATGGGTCCTCTACCATTGAGTTGAACCTCCTATTGTACCAGGGAATGAGTCCTCTAGATAGAGATTATGGCCCCTTGAGTGCGTGATGCAATGAAAAGGCATGGCTTGACTTTGATAGTTACTTCTGGGTAGACATGTGAGATACCAGGCATCGTTGTTGGACTTTTGGAACTATTGGAAACTATTTTTCATGGTCTGAGATATGATATGGATATCCCCTTTATCTCTATTTTGGGTTTATTTTTATTGAGCATATATATATAAACTTATGTATCCATACCTTTGGATTTGGTTACTCTCTTTCCATGAGATGCGGATACATGAAAGGTACGATACATGCTTTCCATGTCTAGATTCTCATTGTTGGATGAGTTCACTCACCTTCCATGGGTGGTAAGGACTCAACAAGTAGATCATCTACTAACCATGTTGATCCCCCTAAACTTATATGAGGTTACTTTTTTACCTTTCTTGTGTTGATTTTCGTTATTTTTACTATCTAATATCTTTCTATTCCTACAATATCTCTTACTGATCCAACTTCAACTTTTGGGGTGTCCTATAGGGTATGTATATAATCACCCCTACATGGGATTTTCATGCACATCTCACATCTTATGCAGATGATAGACATGTTGGCAGTGAATTCAGAGGAGCTTTGGGATGCATGGTACTTTTGACCACATATGGTGGTCGTTGATTGGAGATCAAGAGATGGTCTCTCTGATCATTTTACTTTATAGTTTTTTAGGTTGAGACTTCTTTATAGTTAGGAATGTATTTTTCCCCAATACTTTTCAGATTACACTACTGTAGTCTTGTACTGTCTATAAGTTTTACATGTGTGATTTCTCCATAGTGTTTTTTTATCTTTTACTCTTTTTAATCACTAATCCAGCATATATATTTCTGTCTGTGTGTGTGTATAGGGACTTAGGAAAAGGCCTCCCTATGTTAGTTATGACTTTGGCACTGGTCACCAACCCCTGGCCTATAAGGGTGGGCTTGGGGTAGTTGTGGATCAAGACCAAAATCTGGTTTGGTCATGATATATTGGTGTCATAGTTGGTTTGATCATTGTAATGATGGTTGGAGTAGTATCCTTATGAGTATTTGGTTGGGATTAGGGAAACAGTGTCAATGTGTCTCAAGTGCATCTCTCTGGTTAGGGAATTCAGTTATGGTGTAGGCGTCAGATGTGTCCATTCACCAAGATCTTTACTACCTACTTGTTGATTTGGAATATAGAGACATTGTTTGCAAGGATCAATAGAACATGCCTCATATAAGATTGAGTCCTTGACCATCCTTCTTGAGAAATCTACCCATTATATATATATATATATATATAAATTTTCATCTGACCATGGATGTCTTGATTAAAATTTTAGGATGCCTCCACAATGATATCCAGTCAGGATACTCATTCCATATCATGAAGAAAATCTGATGAGTGATGATGCGTTAGTTCAAGTTCCATCCCACGATATTCTTCCTCCAGATGGGCAAGTAGTATCACCTCCACCTATCGAGCAGTTGATCATCCTAGTAGAGTAGGATGAGTATCTACGTAGGCTTAGTGTGGTCGATGAGTTCTAGTGCCATAGGATATTGTGGTACCACGGTGACATAGATAATCATGGAGTAGAGGATTATATAGAGTTATTGGTTTGTGTCTTTAGGTTCACCCGAACAACGATAGATTAGGTGGTTTTACTAGAAACCAACCTTTTTCATGGATCAATTAGGTGTTGTTGGGGCCTTGTTACACTGATTCATGATGAGTCGATACTCTCATGGACCGACTTCTTATAGCTCTTCCATGAGGATTACTACCCCTCTTGTTTATGATCAGTTTAGATATAGGAGCTTCTAGTGTTAAATTAGGGAGGGATGATAGTGGCTGAGTATGTAGCTAGGTTCAAAGACCTTACCCAATACTCCCTTAACATGATATGTGATGGATACTTCCAATCATAAAAGTTTGATGAGGGACTCTGTAGAGAGATCTATTCCAATGTGGTGACGTTGTGCTTCCCCACCTATGCCTAGGTACTGAAGTGAGCACTAGTGATAGAGATATTTATATCATAGGGATGATAGATATATGAGGATGGTATTGGAGATCACATATTTGAGTCATTTGTTGTAGCTAGCAGGCGCCAATCAACAGGATCTCGACACAAGAGATTATTTCGCGACCAGTCTTAGGCACATGGTCGTTTGACACAAGAAAAACATAGAGCACCAGGGGAGGATGTAAAGGGTTGGTTCTATGCATGTTATGGATGAGGTCACATAACACATGACTACCTGACTAGACGTGCTGAAGAGCATAGACACATAGCTGATGGACTGCCACGGAAGGGGTAGCACCATGATCAAAGATCTCCAAGATGATGGAAGGGTGGTCCCTAAGGAGGTAGATATGAAATAGGATAAAGAGGATCTATGGGTGATGGATGATACTATGAGATCATTCAACTAACACCACCAGGTGGCCCATATTATGTTCATGGAGCTGGCGGTCTGGGTCACAGAAAATTGCAAGCTCTGGAGTCTTTTGACCCCATAGTGCATGAGATTATTAGAGGTATTATCTTTGTTTATTCTACAATTAATTCAATATTAGTATAGATAGGTTCTTGTCATTCCTTAATCTCTATAATTAAAATGAGATGACTAGTTCTTGAAGTTGAGGCGCTAGCTCAACAGCTTCATCTTGAGGTTCCTATAGGTAACAATTATTTTTTATCTTTTATCTTCTAGTAGTGTGGGCTATCTCTTGGTGGAGATAGGTTCACATGGGATATTTTGGTCATCATAATGGAACCTTATGATGTCATATTAGTATGGATTGGTTTTCTATGGTCTGAGACAAAATTGATTTTTTTCACAGATGAGTTAGATTCCTTCACACTAATGGGATAAGATTCACCTTTATGGGGAAGAGAGGAATCATAGAGATACGGGTGGGTTCTACAAGCAGGAGGCTGCTTCCCATCACCCATAAGTTGAAAATTATAACCCTTGGTGCGGTAAGATCTTAAGGCATCTGGATTCCATTAGTTTTGGAGAATTATATAGACATATTACTTAAATATGTTCTAGGACTTCCTCTGAGGTTGGAGATGGTGTTTTGCATCAAATTACATCCAGCCACTTCTCCAATATCTTATGTGGATAATCAAATGGCCCCCACCAAGCTGCAAGAGTGGCAGTTGCAGTTGGAGGACCTTTAAGAGAAGGGTTTTATCAGGCACAGTGTGTCCCCCTGGTTAGCTTCAATGTTGTATATGAAAAATTACGATGGGAGTTTGTGGATTTGTGTGGATTATCATTGCTTGATCTAGGCCACGATAAAGAACAAGTACCCCTTTTCGAGGATCATTGACCTATTTGAGAAATTTCAAGGAATGATATTTTCTCAAAGATCGATCTCAAGTGTGGCTACCACCAGTTTAGAGTTCGCAAGGATGATATTCAAAAGTTGACATTTTTATGTTGCTATGGACACTATGAGTTCCTGGTGATTCCCTTCGGTGTGAAAAATTCCCCATCACATTTATGGATTTGATGAACCAGATCTTCTATACATACTTGGACTAGTTTTTTTTCTTCATCAACAACATTCTAATATACTATGCATCAAAGTAGGTGCATATGGAGCACTTGGGGATGATTCTAGATTTTCTTTGAGAGAACCAGTATTAAGAAAACCTCTCAAAGTGTCAGTTCTAGATTCATGAGGTTCAATTTCTACGGAATGTCATTTATGATATTGGTTTATTCATGGACCCAGTGAATATTGATGTAGTGCTCTATTGGGTGTCATCCAAGAGCGTTTTGGAGGTGTAAATATTTCTTGTCATGGTGAGGTAATATATGAGGTTTGTGCAAGACTTCTCCATGATCGTAACCCCTTGAACACCCTGACATGAAAAGGATAGTCATTTACCTAGACTGAGCAGTGCTAGAGGGCCTTCTAGGAGTTGATGCAGAGGCCCGTGAGTTATACTATGTTGAGACTACCAAAGGATGGTGTCGCGTATGTAGTGTATTGCGATTCATCAAGAGTTGCGCTCAATTGAGTGTTGATGCAGCAACTGGAAGTTATCACATATGGGTCGAGGCAGTTGAGATCCTATGAGAAGAACTAAATGACTCATGAATTAGATATGGTAGTGGTATTATTTCCACTATAGATGTGGAGGCACTGCCTTCTGGGGGAGCTCTTTGTGGTTTAGTTAGACCATCAGAGTCTCAGGTACATCTACACATAGAGAGACTTGAACCTGAGACAGTGGAACTAGTTGGAGTTCTTGCAGGACTATGAATTTAAGATATTCTATACTTTATGGAAGGTAAATTTAGTATAATATTTCCTTAGCAAGAAGTCCCAAGTTCACATGGTGTAGGAGTATTTAGAGTAGTTGAACTCCCTGCAGCTGACCCAAGTGAAACAAGAGGATGATTTTTTTTGTAGTCGATGGTGTTGAATCCTCCACTTCATGAGCATGTGAGAGATTCCTAGTAGAGGGACATTGACTATGAGGTCTTACATGACCATATATCTATAGGTGATTCACCATATGGATATTTTGAAGTATGGAATCATGTCATCTTTTTTGAGGGATAGACAATGGTTCCAGTAATGATGTGGGAGGAGGTGATGTGATAGTTCAAAACTTCTCCCATAGATGTAAATACTGGTTTCGGGAATATGTATAGATACCTTAAAAAGTAGTTTTGGTGTTCTAAAATCATATTTAGCATAACGTAGTTTGTCTCACGATGCCTCACCTATCAGCATTTGAAGGCTGAGCACCATGTTCTGGCTGGTTTGTTGTAGCCCCTTGAGATCCTGAAGTGTAAGTAGGACAACATATCCATGAACATAGTGATGGGGATTCCATGCACATCAAAGTTCCATGATTCCATATGGGTGATAGTTGAGCGATTCCTGAAGTTTACACACTTCCTTGCTATCAAGAAGTAGAGTTTGGTGGAGAGTTTGTAGCAGTTGTACATATGGGAGATTATTCACCTCCATGGGGTGTCCTTGATGATTTTCTCTGATCAGGATGAGAGGTTTACATCATTATTCCGGATAGGCCTACTTGAATAATTTAGGACCCAAATGAGGATGAGTACTGCCTTTCAACCTCTGACTGATGGGAAGACCGAGTGCACTATCTAGGTGTTGGAGGATATGCTGAGGGCTTTCTTGTTAGACATCAGCTAGAATTGGGAAAATCACATACCCTTGTAGAGATTGTGTACCAAAAACAAATACCACTCTACCATTGGCATGAAACCATTTTAGGCCATGTACGGGAGACCTGATAGGTCACCCTTATGCTGGAAAGAGATCAGTGAGACATATCTTGTGGGTCCAAAGATTGTGCAGGTGGCGACAAAGAAGGTCTAGGTCATCCATGATCAGATGAAGAAAAAAAATAGTAGGAAGAAATCTTATGTAGATTACTGTCATAGGCCCTTGGAGTTTCATCAGGGAGACCATATTTTTCTGACTGTCACACCATGATAAGCATTACATAGGTTTGGATAGGGAGGCAATATATCCCTAAGATTCATTAGGCTATTCGAGATCATTCAGAGGGTGGATGAGGTTTCTTACCACCTCTCCCTACCCCCCACAGCCATGGTAGGTCAACGATCTCTTCTACATGTCACAATTGTGGAGATATGTGAATGGCCCCAAACACATCATAGATTGGGGTGAGATGGACATCGAGGATGGAGCCACCTTTTCGGGGAACCTAGTGGCGATCAAGGATTTGTAGGATAGGACACTACATGGATAGATCATCCCCTTGGTTCATATGTTGTGGCAGATTGGGAACATATACGAGGGATTCTGAGAGTGGGAGAGCCAAGTGAGAGAACATAATACTGATTGTTTTGTTTAGTTTTGGTTTTCAGGGATGAAAAACTTGAAGGAGAAAAATATTTAGAGACATAGTTTTTACTGTTTAAGACTTTCAAATATTTCAATATATATTTCTAAAGATAGGCGTTGAGACGACGTGTGATTTTGAGGCCCGGCGTGCCCAAAATTAATTTTATAAAAATATTAAAAATATTTTATATTTCATGCATGTAGTTTCTTAAATAAAACTGGATAAATCTTAAAAAAATCTTTCATTTGAAATCTAAAACCATAGTTGAATCCGAAATTCATTTTTACCCTAGGTGTAACCTAAAACAGGTTAGCTTTGGGTGTTCAGATATCTTTCCAATTGGTAGTACGTTCGGTGGATTAATTAATTAACTTACTCAGTAATTTAACCTAAATAAAATTCTATATGAATATTACAATAGAGAATCCTATAAGGTTAGCTGTATAAACCCCAAGAGGATTCCAGAACTTATCTTCCTCATTTCATTGGTGAATCACATCGGATGATGACGAAATGTTGGATCGGATGAAACGAATGCAATAAATTCCTTAGATTGTTGGAAAGCGCATTATTCAATGAAGAGAAGTCATATCTCTAATTAGAACTTAACAATTAGTGGTTTGCACATTATTTTTATTAAATTTATTGTGCATATAAATCACTTATACTGATCTATTGAAATTTTGGATCCCTGGTATGCTCCCAAGTACTGATTTAATTGGTTCTTCAATGTTTTATAACCCAAAAAATCCATATTCTTGATTGTTGGCCTAGAATATATGAAAAAAAATTGTAATACTTTTTTTTTCCTTTTATCACTCAATTGATTTGTGTTATTCACTAGTAGGTCCCCATTCGACATTATGAGGTGGTACCGAGCCCAATCAAACACCCAGAATCATGGAGAAAAAATGTGCCAGGGACGAATTGATTAATCAAGGACAAATATGGATTTTTTTGGGTTATGGATGATTTTTTTGATGATGGGAGATATATAAATCTAAGTTGGAAGGATCTATAGAATGCGGTGCATATTGGATCACATAGAATCATACCAAATTTTTGATTTTGGCCACCATATGGCCAAAATCCGTTGGCTGATGCTAGATCCACAAAGAACAAGTGTAAACGAAGCTGCAATCGAAGTCAGATGGATTCAATAAAGGTGCAAAAAGATGATTTGAAATTTTTTGAAAACCCAAATACACATCTGGTACCATGATGAACACATGACATAAAGACCCTTGGTTGTGGAAAATTTGGTTTTAGAAAATTATAAGGTTGAAACAATGTGTAGCCCCCCAACACACCATGTACCTCATCCCCAGGTGGAAGATCAATGTGGTGGATCACATGGGAAGGACCCCATGTGGGAGTACACATCTAGGCACATGGCTGTGTGCCGAAGTACATGGGAATGAGGCCATGTACACATACATTTTGTGGTTACACGGACACGACCAAGCCAACGGGTGGGACCCTGGGTGGCATGGGAATACTGGGTATATCCCTCACACACCATGTAAAATTATATAGTTAGAGAGTCTTATACATATAGGATAAAATACATGTGATGGATCGAGACCACATGCCAGGTGGGTCCCCTCACACATTGTGTACCCCTTGACTTTTTTTGAGGAAGCTTCAAACTGTCATATCTCCTTTGTTTGGACTCTGATTTTGGCTCGAGAGTAGCATATCCTGAGTGTTGTTTTTCACATTGAACATGATAATGACCTTGGTTGTGGTTTTTAGAATATTATGTGGAATGTTTTTGGAATTATTCTTGGTTAGTCAGTGATCGATGATAGTAGTGATCAAGTAGGATCACCATAGGAATCATGAGTGGAACCCTCCAACTGGGCTGAGCAAGGGTCCTCAACAAATTTTAGAGTAGAACCCTATTTCTAGATAGTTAATGCAACCTATACCGACTTCCAAGTGGAAACCTATAGCTAGGCTGGGTATGGGTCCACAATGAATACAGTGAAATCCACCTATTGGCACATGGCATATGTCCTCTATAGGAATCCTGAGTGGAACCCCCCAGCATGTATGAGCATGGTTTGTCAACAACTTTTATAGTGGAACCCTCCTACTAGGGAGGGAATGGGTCCTCAACATAATTTTGAGGGAACCCCCTAGTTGGGTTGGGCATGGGTCCTTGATGAATCCTAGAGTGGAACCCTCTAGCTAGGTTGGGCATGATCCCTCTTACGAATTATAGAGCGGAACCCTAAAGATGAGTTGGGAATGAGTACACTGACACTGAGTGGAACCCCCTATTGCACTATGGCAATGGTCCTCAGCCTAGATATTGTGTTCCCTCTATTTTTTTGGCAGAATGATGATGTGTGTCTTGAGATGTATGGTTACATCTGGGAGGATGTGTGAGATGCTGGGCATCATTGTTGGACTTTTGAAACTATTGATGACTATTCATCGTGGGTTAATTTGTGAGATAGATATCCCCCTTCTATATCATTTGAACTTATTTTGGCTGACCATATGTATATATAGACTTCTATATCTATAACTTTGGATTTGGTTATTATCTTTCTATGAGATGTAAAGATGTGTGGGGTATGCCATGTGCTTTTCGTGTCTAGTTTCTCATGGTTGGATGTGTTCACTCTCCTACTATGGGTGGAAAGTACTTGAAGTGTAGTCACTTTACTCATCGTGTTGAGCCCCCTATTCCAGGATGAGGTAACTCTTTCTCTTTCTTTGGTTGAGCTAATCCTGTTTGCTATCTACTGTCTCTCTATTCCTATTGTATCCCTTACTTATCCACCTTCATCTTTTGGGGAATACTATTGGGTATGTATATACTCACCCCTACATGGGATTTTCCCACACGATTCATAACTTATATAGATGATGAATAGGTTAGTGGTGACTTCATTAGAGGTTAGGGATACCTGGTACTTTGGACTGCGTACAATGGTCTTATCATGGAGATCATGAGATGTTCTCTATTATCATTTTACTTTCATGTTTTTTCAAGTAAGGAAATTTTTCTTGATGGATGTGTATTTTTACACTTTACTTTTCAGTTTATACTACCATACTCTTGTATAATCTAGAGGTTTTACATGTATAGTTGTTTCCTTAGTGTTTTTCATGTTTTAATATTTTTCTCATGTACTTCTACATCGAGATGTCTATGAGGATGGTTATAAGTACTTAAGAAAAGGCCTCCAAATATTATTTATGCATTCAGTTCTAGTTTCCAACCCCTAGACTATGGAGGAAGGCTTAGGGTTGTTGTGGATCGAGATCAAGCTCAGGTAAGGTCATGACATACTAGTACTCACATAATGTCTAATAATCTTCTCATGGGAAGCCTAAAAATGGAACTTTTTACCTAAAGACATTGAACTGTTGATTTGAGAGACTACAATACTCTTCTCTATACCCCCTGATTCCCTCAGGTTTTTTCTGTAATCAGTGACTCATTTACTATATCAGTAATCATCATCAACCTAGTCATGTTGAGTTGAGATTTAACAGCATTTTGGAGACCTTCCTTGAAGAATCTCACCCTTGATAAATCATTAACAAGGTACATTGGTTCAAAACACTACAACTCTATAAATCATGTCGAGTACCCCATAACCACCACAACACCCTAATTCAGACCCATGAACTCACTAGCCTTATTTATTCTCAGAGTCTTGGGGTAGAAGTAGTCATAGAATATTGTTTGGAAATCGACCCAAACCATTTCTTATAGCCTGTTATCCTGGTTTAGAACATCCCACCATAACTTTTTTGCTCCTCGAAGCATATAATTCCTGACCTTTACTCTGCTATCAGGATCTATCTCTAGATGATCAAAAATCGATAGAGTTGTCTCAAGACACTTCTCAACATACCATGCACTTCCATCCCCCAAAAATGTGGGAGAATGTAGTTGTTGGAACACACAAATTAGCTCATCCATAGATAAGGTAGGTTGCGGTGATCCTAGAAAAGTTTGTATGAAACTGAAAAACCCCTGGTGGAATTATTCCTCAACACCTATGTCCAAAACAACTACTAGTTCCTTAGCTATAAATATAGCAACATCCATCGGTAGCCAATGGGATACCTCCCCTGAAGCGTGGTCGTCGCCAACCTCCTGGTATGCGAATAGAGGTCATTGTGGTGGCATGCCTCAACAATTTCTGACACATGCATCCAAAAATATTGATATCAAAGTCCAGAGATAAAAAGAATAGGACCAATCAAAAACCTTCTTATATACTGGTCATACCCATCAGACTTCTCCTAATGTTAATACTGGTAAAAATAAACAGTCCCAAACATCACTAGAGTCACTTCCTATGACCCACTCAAAAGCCGAGTCAAGTTCAAGTCTATGTTTCACAATTTTTAATTTCCATCTCATTTTCATTTTTATCCCATATTTCATTTTAAATGGATGAACTAAATGGTTCACCAGTTCTGATCCATAAGGGACCAAAATCTTTATGAACTGAAATATGGCCTCCATATAATCCACATAATAACATGTTCCAGTCCATGCGACTCTTAGTCCATGACTCAACATACGTAATTGAATGCTTATGGGGTATTTTGTAGCCTAATCAGAAAAACACTAAGTTTATGGTAAAAACTCTAAGTACCAATTTTTTTTTTCTTAATTTCCTAAAAAAAATGACTATCTCAACAACATGTATATCTATCACGGAACCTATAACAACATCATGCCACAATCAATGCATCCTATATGGAATGACATAATACATGTCATGTACTTTATGTAAGGTGCCTAAATTTATGCATGAGATGGAATACCCTCATCCCATCAAGTTTCAAAAAAAAAATAGAACCCTCAACCATTTCAACGATAACATCAAAATTCCAGTGCATCACCCAAGGGTGGAATCAAATCAACAGTAACATTCAAAATATATAAAAGAGAAATTTTAATTCTATCCAATTTTCCTTTTCCTATATGTGGGTCAGCTACTCATAGGAAAAAATAAATACGAAATTCCAATTCTTCATAATCACCTTTATATTTTCTCAAAATAGGAAAGAAAACCAGAAAAAAAAAATGATTTCACACCACTTTGTAACATCACAAACTCAGATTCCACTGAATGGTGCTCAGAGCCTAATTGGCCACATGGCCTCAGGTGCATCTCCCAAAACACTAGAGGGTACCAACTAGCAGTGAGGTCCTAGGATGTGTTTATGGGTCACTATTCCCTCTTATCAGAGTGAAAAACAATAATACCCATCATACATATCAAATAGATCAAGCAATATAACAGTCAGAAAATAGATAAACATTAGGAATAAATAAAAAATCCAAAATGAATATCATATAAAATTATGATCATGTCATGTGTCTACAAAGAATCCAAAACAGGCATACATGAAATTTTATAGTACATGTATCAAAATTCCAAAAAGGCCAAAAAAACTATCTCCAAATAGAATCATAAGCCTTAGCTCGGTCCCATACCCCTACTCCTAAGCATGGAATAAGCTCAATCTTTGAACTGTGGGTGATTACCACAATCCCTAAATGCATCCAAATAGTCTATCTGGGTGCATAACGGTGGCCCGAAGAGGGTCTTCAATACATTATCTGTAGGTAACCACCCAAAGTATCTATAAAAAATACTGGTTTTACAATATAAGTGAAATTAGAGTGCAATATATATACCACAGGTAAGTAGTAATAAAAAGAAAAGTGATTATGGGATATATACTACAAAACATGTGATATTGTATAGCTATATAAGGCTCCCTGCACAATAAGTTCCATGCTCCTATCATAAGGAAAATGTAAATAAAAAAAGAAGTAACCACCACAGTCAGTTCGTATACTCAATATCTCATATAACCCATGACCTCTTCGTACAACTTATAACAGCATATCAACCACGATTGGGCTATGTAATTAATAATTTCATATCAACCCTGATTAAACTATACAACCAAGCATGTCACATTTGTCAGACTAGTCCATATAATCAAAGTGTCAGACCCTGGATGCTTAGATACAAGGTATACTGAACCAAGGCATCCCCATTAAGTCCCAAGAGTGTCTTGATGGAAAATTTATTAGTCTTGAATTGGGGTCCAAATAGTGTGTTTTCCTACTTTGTCCACTACGACCCCAACCAAACAAGATCCAAGGCATAGTAAGTCCCAAGGCATTCTACAAAATCAAGATCCAAGGATCATTATGTTCAAGGAATTCTCTATTGCTATCATGATCCATGGTGTAGAAAACTCATGTAATCCTATGCAATCATTCATCATTTCAACAGTCCACATTCAATGAGTTTACCCACTCCTATCAAAAATTACATTTAATTTAATCCCATTAGTTTACCCACTCATATAATAGTTCTATATAAACCATTTTATCAAAATAATCAATATTCAAAGGAGAAAATATCCATCCCATATCAATCAATGTGGTTTAATATATTTATCAATAGGATTCATATAACTAGGAAGGCATTAACACACCATATGGGTGGTTTAACAAAGTAATGGTCATAGAAAATTTACATGGCATCCCCCATGGGTGGCCTTGGCTGCAGAAATAACCACCAACACATATAAAAAAATTAAAGGGCATCCTTAACATGTTCCATTTCAATTAATTCAACTATTCAATTAATTTTCTAGGTGCCTCATGATAGTGAAGTAGGCGGCATAATAAAAACTAGATTTATAAATCACCAAACCACTCAGTAAAATTATAGACCAACTATTGTAGGTCTTAGGTAGAGTGTTCATCCAGTATCAACTTCTGATTTAAATCATATTAGAAGAAAAATGAATAAAGGATGAAGAACTTGGATATAGGACATATTACCTTGCACCAAAATAACTTCTTCAATAATAGGAAGAATGAAGAATGACATAAAAGGAATTGAGTACTCACTGACATGGATCCATCTAGATGATCGATGCTCAAATCCGAGCTCAGATGGAGAAACAAGATCAAATCCTAGAATTTGGCTCAAAGGGAGCTCTCCAAATGTTGTTGTCCAATGAATAAGATGAAGGAAAATAAAATTAATTTTTAAATTAATCAATCAAAAATGGTAATTTCCCCAAAAATTCATGGGCCACACAGTTTCCCAAATAGTGTTCCAACCATGCACCCTATACTGTGCTAAGGGGGCACTCATATTGTCATTGTTCACAATTTGACTAGCCGTGCGAAAACCATGCAAAACACCTCTGTAAAAAACTATAGGTTCCCGCACATGGGTGTGCACCTCCATCCACATGGTTTCCTAAAATCGTGTGGCCTATAGCACCCACTATCTAGCCGTTCAAGATTAGTATTAACCATGTGACCATACCTTCATGGTTTCTTATAACCATGCGGCCAACCTAATTTTCTAAAAAAATGGCTCTAGGCTCCGAACAATCCCTAAACACACCTGATACCTGCATGACCTAAAACTATATTCACATTAGGCCATAATTCATATTTTAAATAGATAAAAAAAATATTTTTACCTCATACATAAATGTGAGATCTTACACCCACAATATGTGACTTCTGACCCCCCATTCAAGATCATTCATTATTTCAGCATTTTTAGTTTTTATTTTGGTGTTTTCAAATTTACCAAAGGATTTGAATTATGTGTGTGAGAAATATTATTTTACTTCGATCTACCCTCTGATTCTAAACCCAATTTCCCTTACCTTGGGTAACTGTTGCTTCACCATCTCCCTCGCCCTCACGTTTATTAACTATTATTTTGGAATGGGTCTAATTTGTGTTTGAATCCATTGTGGTAAAATTCACTGATCTATCTAATTATTATGTGCATAAAATTGAATTATTTAATTTTTACAAAATATTTTAAAAATGTGTAAAAACATTCTAGATTTAGAAATGGTTTCACTGTTATCTGTTAAATTTATTAAGTTAAAAATTTTCAATTGATCTATTGAAGTTTCATACAGAGTACATGTGAATTTTTGAATTTTTGTTGTGATAAATTTAAAATGAAAACCTATAATCAATAATTTTTTTTAAGATTTTGATGTTCTAGAATTTTCACTGAATGTATCATTTGAAGTTAAATTGAATCTCTCCCGATATATGATTTGACATTGAACACATTTGGATTCAAATTTATAGAGTGTTGAGAAGTATGGATCCCGAATCTTATTGATTTATTCCCTTAGATATTTTTTATAAAGATATAATATATTTTTCATAATAAAATTTTAAATTATTTACCCAATATTATAAATCCTTAAACTTCCACTATATCCCATTATTTTGTCTTAAGATCTTTTTTTCATTATCTGACAAATTTTTCTTGTCCATTCATGTTATTTGGAATCATTGTACAATAAAAATGAGTTGTGCTTAAAATTTGGGATAAGGTTATTTGTTTCAATGAGATATATATGTATAAAATCATATATTTTATCTAGGGTATATTAATATTCAATTTATTTTCTAAGATTAATTCGGGTAAAAATTGATTTATAGTTAATTTTTTACCACTATTGTATAAGAATTTCTGGATTTGATGGTTTTTTTGATTGAGTAATATTTAATGAAATTTTATTTGGTTAAATTAATTTTGTAATTAATTTTTAAGTGTTGACTTATTGTTATTCTTTTGATGATTATAGTCAGGTTCATACCATGATTAGTCTTATTGTGCCATTTTTTTTATAATTAATACTTTTGGTTTTGACATCCCAATATGATACTCAAATTACTTATAACTCAACAAGTATAAAATTTTGATTACACGAATTTAAAAAATGTAAATTTTAATTCTATAATAAAACATTTTTGTTAAAAAATTAAACATAACCCTATGACTCCCATGAAATTGAGATTAAGAAAACTGATCATTTAGAACTTAAATTCAGGTTATGAATTCAACGATACTACTGATGATGATGGAAATGAAATCTAAAATTAATTTAGCATTCTGTTGGTTAACATTATAGAAAATATATTAAAATATTTCATATAATTTTTCAAGCGTGTTTTAATTGGGAATGAGTAGTGTTTGTTGGTTTAATTGATAATGGTTGATATTTTCTTATTTAGGATGGTTAAGGGTTGCATGTGTGTCATATTTGTTTTAAAGAAATTTAATATATAGTAAATTTTTGAGTTACTATAACTATAATATATATATATAGTTATGATTTTATATAAAACTATAATAGTATTTTTCGTATAGCTTTGATTCTATTAATCATGACTAAC
Source organism: Viscum album (assembly GCA_963277665.1). NCBI lineage: Eukaryota > Viridiplantae > Streptophyta > Magnoliopsida > Santalales > Viscaceae > Viscum > Viscum album. The sequence goes on from OY728157.1 coordinate 1,104,698,124, forward strand.
TATTTTCAGATACATATAGTCACGCAAACCCTACACTAACTGACCATGGCTTCCATTTGTATAGTTCAGATGTCTCCATTTGTATTTAGGACAAATAGAATTCCCATCTAGTTATAAATTTTTAGTGTGGAGAAATCCACAATAATGAATAGAAATAGCACCACATATCCTTTTACCAGATGGAATGCCCGTATAGAGAAAGTATGGATAACGAGTGAAAATCTAATAAATTAATATCAATTGTACACTTCATATTATGCCATGTGTTCTTCCATCAAAGAAAAAACCTAGCTGTCATTGGTATAAAAAAAGTATGGATAATGAGTGGAAATCCAATAAATCCAATGGTGAGATTAAATGAGTTATATATATATATAATTAGGGGTTAGGATAAAAAGAAATTAAATATGGTTCAATGTGGAACATGCAGTGCCTGGAATTTTTAAATGTTGGATTTCATCACCGTCTTCCTCCTACCTAGAACCTACAACTCTCCACCACCATGTACCAAGATACCTCTAACTCACTGTCTCGATGTTACGAAATGAGCTAACCCCACCTGTAATACACGGTAAACTTTGTTCAAAATTCACATTTATCAACTGTTACCCTTTATCCATATTAAATAAAAATGATTTTAAAAGGGAGGAAATTTATCAATATCAACTAAAATCACTGATAAATGTGACATTTTTCATCATTAAAAAATATTGATAACTAGTACCTTTTATCATCACTCTTTTTAACAGTGATAAAAGCGGCTCTTTATCACCACTAAAATTCTTGTATTTAGTGCTGATAAAATTTGGGCTATATAAAAAAATTATATATTATAAATATTAATATATTAATGTATTAATATATTTATATTGATATTAATATAATATATTTTCTTATAGATGATTTATATATTACTAAATATCTATTTACACTTAATATGTAATATATTTCGTGAAAAATGGTTTATAAAATAAATAGAAATAATATTAATTAAAAATTGACTAATTAGTATTATGTAATAGACATTAAATAATATTTAGGTGATAGAAAAAATTAATAAATAAATAATCTTTTCAAATTAAGTTGAAAGGATTTGAAGTTCAAATGGACATAAATTTCAATTCGGTTGTTCATTTGAGCTTCACGAAATTTCAAATTGAGACATGAAAAAAGATCTACATCATTTGGACTAGGGGGGCTATGTCCTTGTTTTTTATTGGCCAAAAGGCATACAAAATTGTTTTTTTAGTTGTAATATCCTAAAACTACTAAAAAACCTAAATAAATAGAAGTACCCTTTATCAGCACTAGATAAAATCATTGTTAAAAAGTGATGTTTATCAGCACTTAAAAAAGAACTGATAAATACCATTGTAAATCAATGATTTTATTAAGTGATTATAAATTATAGTTTTTATTAGTTCTTTTATTTAACGATGATAAATGACACCCTTTATCATCACTTTTATTTAGCAATTATAAAGGGTATTTTCCTTTAAAAAAATTATATTATTAAAAATCAAATATTAATATATAAATAGATTTATATTGATAAAAATATAATATATTTCATAAAATATGATTTTCATATGACTAAATATACATTTTCACTTGATATATAAGATATCTAGTTAAAAAATTCATATAAAATAAAAAATATAGATATATTTAATTTTCATAAATATCTATTATCTATACTAAATATTATAAATTTCTCTCCACCTATCATCTCCATGGCCACCCTACCATAGGTGTCTCTTTATTCTTCTATTCTACTCACCCTCCCCATATCCCCTCTCGATTTACTCCTCCTTATGCCTCATATCCACATCTCCATGTCTCTCCCTGAACCCATGTCTTCGCATCTCCGCCTCCCACCTCCAACACCTCTTTGTCTCTCCCCGATTCAGTGTCTCCCCATATCCACCTCCCCGCATCTCCACATCACTACCTCTGCCACTCTGTCCCCACCTCCTCCTCATTATCATCACATCTTCTTGCGTCTGTACCCACCTCCTCCACCTCCAAATCCTCTGCCTCCACCTCTATCTATGTCTCCTATTATAAATCAATTTCCTCAGTTTTCTCATGCTACCACCACTTAAGAATCCTACCAATATTGTAAACCCTAATGAATATCCTGAGTGGTGACTGTACCGATATTCCCTCAAATCCTTCAATAAGAGGGGCTTGAATGGATTTTTTGGTTGAAAGAGGTTCCCTATCTCCATGTATCTTGGAATTTTAATAGTGGAATTTTTAGATGATGATTTTCATGAATTGGAATCGGTCTTCCATTTCACGTTGGTAAGTAAATTATAGAAGGGAAGGTCGAGTCTTGTTGCACTCAAATAATCTATAAAACTCATCAAATTTGATACATTGATGATTGGTCTGCTCGATGATTGGCCGAGTCTTGATGCAATGATTAAAAATATTTTAATACATTTGGTTGCATGAATTTGCATAAAAATTGACCTCATTATCCCTCCTCATCAAATATGGATCACGAACTGTGAGATGGATTTATTCCAAAAGGTATGTTATAAAAATAATCTAGCATTTTGCTTGAAATTGCATTGATTAGAGAACAACACTATATCTTTTTCTTCATCAACAAATTAGGTTCTCTAGATTCCGATGGAAGTAGGAAATGACCTGAGTTTATCATAGGGGATAGACCAATGAAGGGTGATTATTTAAAATAATAATAAATCCACTCTTTCATATCAACATGATTTAGATAAAACAATATCCCAAAATTTTCAAACATTAAGGAAGGAAAATATTTCAGTGCCTATAGGGGTTTCTTCATTAGACTCTAATAATTTTTTCCTACCATTGATGTGAATCCTTCTCCTTCTACTGAGGGGATTGTTTTTAGGGAAGAATATAGCATAGATGTGTGGTCTTATCGAATGAAGGTTGCTTCATCATCTCCTATCGGTGATGATATCATGATAGCCTCAGTTGAAGCTCTTAGTGAAATCTAACAGTATTAGGGAAGATGCAGAGCCTAAGATCCCACTCCATTAAATTTTAAGGTTGATACCAAGTATTATTACAGTGTTTTAGCTTCTAAAAGGTCTGATGTTTTCTTTGAATTTTTTTTATTAATTGGTTTTAACTATATCTAAATGTATTTCACATTTTAATTTGATATTCATATTTTTAAATTAATACTAATATATACATTGATACTGTATATAATGATAAATATTTTAACTTCTTTCTTAATAAATTATTTTTTTTCTTATAATTTATTTCAGTTCGCTCCGTATATCATTTTTTCACTATGTTTCCCTATATTTTATTTCATTTTTTCACTTTATTTTCCTTTCAATATATTTTCATCCATTACATTTTCATCTGTATTTCCACATATATATTTTTAATCTATTTTTGAATCTTTCTGTTTTTACTACATTTCTCTTAGCATGGTTTCATTAGGCATAGGTGTTTTTAAAGAATAAAAAATTGAACTTATCCATATAGAATAAAGTGATTTTTAAGTTGAAGAAATATAAATTATATTTCTATTGCGTTCTGTGGAACTAAAACATAAGAATTTTATGAAATCTTATAAAATGGTTTGACACAACTTACTATAGTTTCTAGAATACGTTAATAAATTTTATCTTTTAATGATAATGATTTCATGAAAAATTTGGTTGGTTGTAAACACTAGAAAATAGAGAGATATTGATAAAATATTACTAGTTATTTCACTAATAGTTTGAACACTAGGTATGAAAATTTATTTTTCATTTCCAACCACAATTTTGTTACTATTTAGGTTTAATGAATTTAAAATCATAAATGTTTAGATGTATTTTCTGTACGACCAATTTTTGATATTTTACATTCAAATTAAAAGCTTGTTTCTAAATTTGAATGTTTCGGGAATGATTTCATTGTTTGTGGGACTTGACTTACCACTTTTCTCTTAAATAGTTATAGTGATGTTCTTAATCATATATTTTTCATATATTGATTTTATATATAATGTTTTGTATACACATGGGTTTTGTATATATATAATTATATATGTTATGTTTTCTCTCTCTCAATATATTTATTTTCTATCTTTTTTCTCTTTCTCTTAACATGTTTTTTTGTATGTAATTGACATCTTAAAGACGGGCTAGAAAATTAAAACAAAAGTTAGAAGAACATGAATTAGATGTTATAATATTAGAAACTCCAATGAACTATAATCTAATGATTGTGTGCATGCACTGATTTTATAGCATAAAAACACATGTTTAATGTCTAAAAGTCCAAATCAGGAAGTACAATAACCTCTAAAATTTGAAAAATCTTATGAACATTTACCCTTTTCTAAAAAATAAGCCTCTAAAATGCTTTAAAATCACACAATTGTTTAGTAGAAAGATTATCAACACCACAAATTTCAAGTGATTAGTGAATAAAAAATGTAGTAATTCTTTATTTCATAACTAAGGCTCCAAATAAATTTGGCATCTTAATGAAATCTAGTTTTTACTCTATAAAAATGAATACATGGTTTATAGTAGAGAGCCTAAAGAAAATTTCACTTTTTTGATACTTTTCCTCCCTTAAAAATCATCCAAGTTGTTCTAGAGAGAATTTCAGTCCCAACTGAGCTTAACCACATTTGATGGTCTTGGTGAAACTTGGGATAAATAGATCCTATACCCACTGACATTAACCATCAACATGAATTGATTTCAATATTTTGGTGCCAGGAAAATCCAATAAAGGTCTCAATAGTATGAACTTTCCACTTTTATATACATATGAGTTATATTTGTTTATATATATATATGTTCTCTTTGTTCTATTTATCCCTCTCTATATATGTTGTATATGTATATACCCCTATCATGTTTATATAACTGTGTAGTAATTGGAATATTTTTTAACACAAAAAATTGACTAATTATTTTTCAAGTTTTATCTTCGTTAGTCGGTTCATCACCTCTACCATGGTCTGTTTTAGTTTATATATTTTTATTTTCTTCATAATTAATCCCCCATGCTTCTAATAAGGTACCTATATAATATTTTTTTGACTTAGGAGGTTTTGAAAGAATCCATTATTCATGTTTGAGAGACTGTTGGAACTAGATTCTAGGAAAGACTTAATCTTGATCAGGTACATAATATGTTCTATACTAACTACTATTGTACCAATGAGCTTAATATTTTATCCTTTTTTCTTACTGTAGTGACGAACTACATTGGAAAATACCTTAATGATTATGTTGAGATGATGATTCTTAAATTTTAAAACCAATTTCGGATTTCAACAGTAAACATATTTGGTAATTTTTTTTCTTTATCTCTATTTTCATTTATGATTCCCCTATATTTTAATTTTTCTATGTATTTGTTTTACCATATAAATCAACATTTGTTTATATTAAATTTTTAAATGAAATATTTTTCATTTTTATATTTAATCTTAAGGTCATGTACTCATTTTTATTTAACATTGTCACAGCGTAGTTAATATCTTTTACACAATGTAAGAAATGTGTTAGATTCTGGAAGAATATCCTTAGATATAATTATAAAAACAAAATATTTCAAAGAAACATATCCAACATCTTGACCATGATTTGATGTAACTCCTCTTCTAGGACTGTCGACATTGCCCAAAAAACAATGGGGTTTTCCACCATTAAACACCAATCATGTGTTTTATACACCAATTAAGAACCTTATAATATCTTTAAGGATGAAAAATCATTCTTTTGGATGTGATTAAAAATTAATTAATATTAATAAACATCTTTTACAATAATTTTTAATAGTTAATTTTCAATTATCATTGTTCTTTTTATATTAATCATATTATTCACTTTTTGGTTGATATCCATCGAAACATCCAATATAATCAGTCCATTATATACAATCACTCTAGGAAAGCTGAAAAAAGATTGGTTTAAGTTGGTCTAATTGGAAGTCCTAGAAGTATCATTTTAGTTGGACTCTATTGGATGCCCCAAGTGAGTTTCATCTCAAAATAATGGAATCCTCTGATGTTTCTTGCAACACCTCCGTCTTCTAGCACTATTTTTCTTTTTTATATTTTCTCTAGTTACTTCGGTAGATGAATTATTCCCTCACTATCTTCTATCAACTGTTTGAAGTGTATAAAATGTTGTTATGTTTTAGAAACTCAATTTAATAAATTATGTTTCATTTTATTTATTTAATATTTTTATACCATTATCGTCTCTTTCATATTGTATCTTCATATATTTTTTGAGCTTATAATTTATTTCATTCCTTCAAGTTTTTCTTATGTATGTTTCATATTCATATTTTCCTTTCATTTTATTCAATTTAACTATCTAAAATTTACTTATAAACCTAAATAACTAAATAATTTACATTTATGTGTATGTATGACACCATTGATGAGTGAAACGAATGGTTCCTCAACATCTCCTTGATATATTCCTCCTAGGATCTGTGGGTTCTTGATATGTTATCCATCTACATGAACATTAATCACATTTTCTATTTAGATTATGAAAAATTTTATTATGACCCCATGCTTCATTTGGATTATGTTTTCCATTGAAGTATGAAAAGGTGTTTGAGTCACTAAAATATTATCTTAATTTTGTACTATTATTTTCAGATTATAAAATTTCCCATCCAAAGTTAATCATATTCGTGCACTTATTTTCCTATTGCCGGTTTAGTTGATATTCATTGGAATAAGAACACATGTGTTTTGATCATGACCTTTAATTCATTTGGGATGACTCTATTCTTTGACTCCCTGACCTTGTAAGATTGGAAGTTCTAGATATAATAAGCAGAACCAATGTGGTTGTGAACATTACACCATTTATTGGTGCTTCAAACTCTCTCAAATCCTTATCCTTTAATGTGATGGAGTTTATGGCCCCTTATCTATACAAGGTAATGTAATTTATCATTAAGTCATGTATTATCCTTCAGTAGACATCTCATGTATTTAAATTAAGCCACTGTTAATTCAAAAACTTTCTCAATCACTAAAAACTCACAACAAACACCTTATTCCACTTGATGTTATATAGTTTATTGGTTTAAATTTGTTGTGTCCGAATTTTTTACTAGGTTATGGAATAAAGGAAAATTTTATTAAAGCTTATAATGTGACAGCATTGATCTTTTTATAAAATTGGTGAATTATAACATATTTTTCTTTCAACATTAACCGCAACCAATATACTCTATAATATTTTATTTTTAGTTTTCTACTCTCATTTTATTTTTGGATGTGTGATTTTCAAGACTAAACATTTATTTTCCAATTAGTTCATACTTGGACAAGAGGATCAAAATCAAATTCATATTATCCGGCCAATCCAATATTATTTATTTCGTTTTTAGGTTTGATGTCACTAAAAACTTGTCTTCTCCAACTGTCTATTGACATCTCATTATTTGGGTCTTCACATATTTGATTTCAGGTACATAGTTGTAAAACAAGTTACAGTCATGTATAATATATATTTGATGAATAATTTACATTCATGATAGAGGATCCCCTTAAGGGGTTCATCATTATACAAGAAACCAAGAATAACCACCAACTCTCTATTTGAACAGTATGTTACTCAATGGATTGATATTACTTGGACATATTAAATTTTATTTTTTCAATACATGTTTCATTTTATCACATTTTAGCCTACTATATTTACAATTTATTTAGGCCAAAGGTGAAACCATCAAAGGGAAGTTTGATATCTTAGACTCTTTTAACATATGTAGATTCATATTTCTCACTTTACATAGATATATTTCTTATTTGAGTTACCTATTTATGAACATATATCATGTTGATAAATTTTGGGAAAGATACAAGGTTAGCATTTTCTGAACTAGTCTAAATTGATTCATTGTCACTCTCAGTTTAATATTGCTAACATAGTCTTTCTCCCAAGTATTTATGATGTGAATCACATGGTTGAAATTATGTTTCTACCCTTGAGATTAATGTTGATGATACTCTTTTAGGTACAATATCCTAATTTTATTATAGGTGATGAGAGAGTCACCACTATTAATTTTTACTAGAAAATATGAAGGTAGAAGTGTAACATCATTAAATTGTGGGTCTGTAACTGCACTTATCTACTCTAGACCACAACCTTGAGTGCAATGAATTAGGTTGTCAACATTATTTTTTTCCATCAAATTTTAATTTTCTATTTTGATGCTTGTGTACTTTTGCAGTTATTCCAGTGTTTCTAATTACTTGGATTAACTACAAGGATTTTTTATCATATGCATGCTAATATAATTTCTATGATGAAAGTTTAACAACCAAATATATGCTATTATTTTACTATGATTTTTTAAAATGATCTGGTTATCAATATTACTCTATAATCCTAAAATATTAGAATTTTTAGACAGCCATATATTTGTGATATTATAAGAAAATTTAGATAAAATTAATATTTTTATTCTCAAGAAAGAACAATTATAGAATCATTTTTCAAGTGCACATTTTTTTCGGCTCAAATAAATTGAAATCTAAAAAAAAGGTCTAATGAGGTGTGTTTTATTCTAATAATCATCCATATGACTACGAGAACATATAAAGTATGAAATTTTTTTCCTTCGCTAAATTTTTCTATTTCAAATATTATATTTATTAATTTATTAAGGATTTCAAATTTGAAATGTTCCTACAGGACCTTTTTAGGGCATTGTATTAAATACACTATATTTGTTTATTTTTTAGTTAAAATTTTATATTTTACTATCATGAACATGTAGTTTACTATATTTTAATTTGAATTCTTATAAACAATAAGATAATATTTCATCTCTTTCTCACTATTCAAATAACTGATTAATAATTATTTGTCTCTCAATTCAATTTATATTCAATATTTTTTTGGGATGTATTACAATTAGTTTAAAGGAAAATATTTTCTACAGTGTATTCAAATTAGTTTAAAGGATAATATTATACAATATATTCCAATTGCTTAATTATTTAATGTTAGTGGGTATTTTTCAACTGGGTTCTCAAAGGGTTAGTCATATAAGGGTTGAATTTCTTTGTAGTAGATGTATGACGACTTCTGGTGTAGGTAAGTTTTATTTAAATTAATCAAGAATGTATATATGCAATATTTTTTTGATATAATCAGACCAATTTTCTTATAGTTTTTCGGCTTTTAGTATGTGAATCCCACCTTCCCCGTAAACTATTCATCATATTTTCCTCATTGTGCTTTTATTTTCCTTTTTAATTAATCATATCATAGCCAGATTTCATTATTGGTTATGTGAGATGAATTTTAGTGGATATAAACATTGTTGTAAATAATCATACATTCCTATATTATTTTGGAATTTATTGAAAATTACAGAACTTCCAAATTCATTGGGTTTCCCCCATAAATTATTGATCCTCTTTTTCACAGTTTCTTCTATTTTTTCTATTAAAATCTATCATAGTAGTGTTGAATTTCATTCTTGATGGAATGCAACAACATTTTTTGGTAATATTTATTGAAATTAATAGAACATGATTGCATGAAGTAATTTTTTTACATTTTTTGAAATTATTCAATCTTCCAACATTCTTTGTCTTCATTCAACATAATACCATTGATTCATTCTTCAAAATTAGTGGGTGTTTTTAAATGGGGTTATCACACTATTAGTCATTTGAAATTTTGGGGATTGGTATAGATCTAGAATCCTTACTAGGAAGGATGATCTATTAATTGGGTTCTCACAATATTTTTGGTGATGTTGAGATTATTTAAAGTGAATATTTTAGTATAATGTTTTTGTTAATTTCCAAACTAAATTTTCCATTATTTTTTCATTTAATTTATTTTTATGTTATTAAACATTTATAGTGGAACAAATTCTATTTATTTGAATTATAAGAAGGAATATAGATTCCATAAAATCTTTTAGTTAGGATTCCCCTAGAACTCAATTTAGACCAACAAAACATTGAATATTAAATGATCATGGGAATTAGACTTTTTCTTTGGGGATTACCCATACAAAATGAGGCCTTATAATATTTAATGTATTTATCAAAACTCTAATGCCATTTTTTGAATAAATTTCACTTGTAATAATATATGTATTATATTGAATTTATTGGTAGGAATTCCGTAGGATGTAAGATCATGGATAATAATGATCAAGTGTTTAAGGGTTTTCAAATATTTCTAACATGATGATTGCATTAATTGATGTCACATCATAAGCATTTTCATGTTTTTTGTAAATTCAATGTTGAATAGAATCTGGTTTTACTAGATCATGGTAGAAATAGAACACTTATTATGTTTTAATATGTTGACATTGACAAGGGTAAGTACCCGTATTGCAAAATTCTTTATTAATGAGAATGGTTATGTCATACAAACACTGGTTGAATGGGTTGTGTTCGGTTGTTTCTAGAAAAATGGAAAAATATTCTCTATAACATCTTATGTTCTTATGCATGAAAGGTTTATGACGCTATTCTATGTGTGATATTTCATTATATTAAATTTACCCTAGAAGGATTAACCTCACAAGGATTATTCCAACATTTTCTCAACATTATCCATAACCTTTTTTAATATCATCCATCATTGGTCTATTTGTATGCATCAGTGGACATTCACTTTTTGTGATGTTTGGACTAGTTCAAGCCTTTATAGAGTTTATGAAATTGATAATTTACAATTCATATAATAACTTTCTTTATAATTTGATGATATTTCTTCCTGAATCAGTTTAGTTTGTGTGTTTAGACTCTTCTCGAGAGTTCCAAAATTTTTATTCATTAATATATATGAGAATAATTATTATCTATCAAAATTTCCAATTCTTGGATATTGGGAAAATTTTATCCATGTTTATGGTGTCTAGAATAATTATTATCTTCTTGAAATCAATCCTGGATGATTTATTTTATCTTCTTAAAATCATTATTTCATCATTAATTTTAATATTCTTAAAGGTTTTCAGTGAAAAAATCCCATTTCTTTCAATTATGAAAAATAACATAGATTCCTTTAAATATTTTTGTTAGATTCCCTAGGAAATCAATCTATACCAACCAAACATTCAATATTAAATGATATGGTAATTGACCTTTTCCTTTATGAGGGACTCCCTATATCGAATGGGTCCTTATACACTTCACTATTTGTATTAAATGAAAAACCCTTGACATAATATGTGTTTTTGTTTACAAACGATTGAATTTACTGGTAGCAATGCCATAAGAAGTAAGATCATGGCTGCTCCAGCTCAAGTGGTTAAGGTTTGTCAAATGTTAATGAGGCCTTGTGTATCAAATGGTGGAAAAGGAATGAAAGAAGGTATGGAATCTATTACATTTACATTAACTCATCTATGAAGATCATTTTTGCTGCAATCTAAATATTTAAAGACTAATTTCGTGGTATCTTTTGGGATTGTAAAGGAGGAACACTCTCCTTTTTCTCTAAGGGTTGTGGGATCACCATTTCAAATGAAGATGATATAGAGGGAGTGATCCTAGAAATTCAGATAGCTGTATTTTATAATTAGAGAAAATTATAGTTCGATCTGAACACAAACATCATTTTAAATGCCACCAATTTGAATATTTCCTATCCTTTTGGGCTCACAATGTCTTCGGAGGAGTGTATAGATTATTTTAAGTGTATTATCTTTATTATGTCCCACACATATAGAGGGTAATATATTTTATCACATTTTATCCAAACTATGGGCTGGATCTGGATCAGACAGTTGCCACTGACATTGGTCTATGCTAGAGTTGATTAAATATATTTTGTTTCTTGATACTTGAAGAACTCTATCCTTTTTATTTATCATAATATTTTTTGGGCCCTATAGAGAGACATTTTGAATAAAATACTTCAAATAACATTAATATTACAACAATGATATATCTCCAACTGAAGATTCATGAATGGTTTACCCTTACCTAACATTAGTGTGTTTGATTGTACTTTAGGTTGAACAACTACAAAAATATCTCATGGAAAATTACATCATAAAAATTTCACTTCTAACGGATCTTCCACAACATAAAAAATATCCCTAAAAAACATTGGTGGAAAATATCACTTTCAATGTCTTGAGTGATTAGAGGATTTGAAATATTTGAATTATTCTTTTCAACCAATCCTTTACCTATAATGTTCAAAATTCATTCTGAATACCAAATGATTTTTCCTAAGTTATAAAAACCAATACAATCCCAATTTTGAAATGGAAATTTTATAGCTCATCACAAAGTTATTTGTTTCTTCCTAGGATAGATTTATTTGAAGAAAATTTTCAATAATATAAAAAGGATTTTATTCAACAAATAAAACTAAGTAATTAATTGATGGAAAGATATTGAATATCGATTATGGATGCTCTAAGATGGTTCCATCACCATTTTACATATTTTTTCCTTTTATAATTTTTTTTTCAAAGATTCCAAAAAATTTCTTTCAAGTAAATTGGTTTCTTTATTTTCTAAAGTATTTGAAAATATGTATTTACCATACATTCAAATTGAATAATAACCATAAAATATATGTATTTCATTTAAATTATATTTATGTCTATTATGATATATAAATTAAATCTTTCCTTAAATCATTGCAAGTAGAGACAAAAATTAACTACTATGTTATATTATTGATTTGGGATTTGTTTTTATTTCATGTATCAATTATTATTTACTCTTATGTTTCATTATTTTCTACTTGGGGATTAGTATTCCTTTATTCTACATTAACAAATTCCATATAGTATTATGCCTATAATATTTTTTGAACTCACATAAACCTGCATGTATGCTTTATGCATACATTGATTTAATTTTTATACACATGTGCACATAAACGATCATATATAGTTATATAGAATGCTTCTAACTACACATGTCACCATCAACCTTCTCTCCATTTCCATGTTTCACGAGCAATCCACTCACTTCATTTCTTCTTCCAGTTTCCTCCCACTCTGCCAATACGTGACATGGATTCCATAGATCATCACCATAATTTTTAATCATGTGTATTAAAAATTGTAATTAAATAATCATGCTGTGAAAATTCACGGGTTGAGTACTAGTTATTTATAAAATACAAAGATTGTATTATAGATAAAATACATTTATATGTTATATATTTAGTGAAAAATAGTTTATTAATTTAAATAAAAATATTTAACATTAATTAGAAAATATTTACTAATTAAGGCATTTTATTTTATCAATGTCATTTCTTTTTTCATTTGGAAATATATATCAAATAAAAAATATTTAATTACTAATGAAAAAATTGACTAAATATGTTACACTTAATATGCCATAGAATAATTTCACACGTGTACATATACAAAATTAATTCAATTTTATAGAGAAAAACATAAATAAATAATTTTTTTTAATATTATCATTTTATATTTTATTTATTAATATTTAATATTTAATATAATATGATTTTAACTATTACATTTTATTCATTTTCTATATTTATATTTAATAAATTATATTTATTTCTCTTTATAGTTGGGGTTTGGCTTAATGGTAAGCTCCCCTTAAATCTATATGAAAAATGGGGGTTCAAAACCCATTGGGTGTAGGTTACTGTAGTAGTACTGTAGTGTACTGTAGCAACAACGAGCACTGTAGCAACATCGAGCACTGTAGCGGCGGTAGAGTACTATAGCGGCGGCAGATTACTGTAGCGGTGGCAGAGTACTATAGCGGTGGCGGGTACTGTGCAGTACTGTAGCAGTGCAGGTACTGTAGTAGTACTATTCACAGAATGGGCTTCGGGCCAAAAAAATGGGTCTACGGGCCATGTAATGGGGTAAATGCCCACTGGGCCTTCGGGCTATGTAATGGGTCTCCCTCTACCCAGTTAAAAAGAGGTCTTTTCTTTCCTTTAATAATAAATGAGGCTTCGGCCCCAACCTTTAAAAAAATTAATAATTATTTCCATAATATTTTTTTATATTTTTGAAATTTATTCATTTTTAATCGTTTTTTTTAATATTTGTTGAATTTTATTCAAGTTTAATATTTATTTATATTTATTGATTAACATTGAATGTTTTTAATAAATTTGTAATTTACATAATTAATAGATATTCATTTTCATTTAAAAAATGTTTTATTTTTTATTTTTATTTTTAAATTTATATAATTAATTACTTATTCATTTTTTTAATATTTTTTCAATCTACTAATAATTTAACTAAATTTCAATCAATTTTAAAATTCATTTATTTAATATTATTTATTCATTAATAATGTTATGTTTTTTTAATAATTTATATATTTCAATTATTTATTCGTTTAATATTTTTGTAATTTATTCATTTAAATTTTTTATACATAATTATTCATTAATATGTTTAATATTTTTATATATATATATATATGTGTGTGTGTCAATATATATAATATTTCCTTATATATGATTTATATAATAGAAAATATGTATATTTACATTAAATAAGTCGTACATTTAGTGAAAAATGGTTTATAATTAAAAATTAATATTAATGAAAAATATTGAACAATTGTATAAAGTAATGGATGTTTAAATAAATGTCATTTGTTTTTTTTAATTTAACATATATCAAACTTGTGTTACTTTAGTTTCACATATACATATACGTAATTAAATCATTTTTATATAGAACGCACACATACAAAATATTTCTAAAATGTATTGAATTTTTAATATTCATTTTAGAATTATATTTATTAACATATTGTATTTAATAGCCAACAAGCCTATACTTGAGTGGTAAGGACTGATTCTTGGAATCTAAAATACCTAGGATCAAATTTGGGTATGGATCTAATTTTTGAGTACTGTAGCAGTACTGGAGTGGGTAACTGTTTACCTGATTTGGGCCTACGAGCTACGAAATTGGAACTTCAGGCCACATGGCCTTCAGGCCACCTTAGAGTGATAACTGACACAAAAAGTGATCGGTAGGTAGGTACAGCACAAGAAGTAGGCAGTGTAGCTTAACTTCAAGAAACATCGCAAGGTGGGAAGCTCGAAAGAGTGATAGGAGGATTGACACTTATCATCGGGCCCTCTAGCCATCACAAATAGTATCCATTGTTTTTAACTATTTTCATTGGGTGTATACTCCCGTCACAAATAGTATGTCGATAGGATACTATTTACGACGACACTGGTCATAAATAGTTTCTTTTACCCATCACTATAATTAATATAGGGCTACCATTTGCAACATGATGGTACTTGGTAGAGGGGACGACACATCGTGTGAATGGTGACAACCAAACAGGTGAAGTGATGCATCTTGGATGCAACGTGGCATGAAGATATGTAGGCATTGCTAGGTGGGAAGCTCGAAATAGATTTGAGTACCCCGAAACCCATTATCTGGCTCTCTACCCTGAAATGGGTTTAAAGAGGGGTTCTCTGTGAAGGTCCACATGGTGGGGTGGTGCAATGCAATAGCTGATAGTAAGGGGGCATCACAACAAGAAGACTGTGATCATGATGTGAAGTTTGGGTGCTGAAATTTGGCCTTCTGGTCACATGGCCTTCTGGCTGTCCAAAAATTGTAATGGTTATATGAGTCACTAGGCCTTCAGGTCATATAAGGGTTACCTATAAAGCCCTTTGAAAAGAAGGCCATATTCTCTTAATAAAAAGGGGGTGTTTCCCCTACCAATTAAAAAAAATAAAAAATATATTTTATATATGTTAAGTTTCTAATTGGTAAATTTTATTCCCTTTTTATATTATTATTAAATATATACTATTTATTACTTTTTAATATTGTTTTCAAATTTATTTTTTATTAATATTATCTATTAATTACTAATCTTAATTATTTTTTTTATTTTTTTGTGATTTTTCATTTTTAATTTTTCATTGTTTATTTTTTTGTAATTTCATCCATTTTTAATATTTATTTATACATGTTTATTTTGAAATATTTATTTTTTTTAATATGATTGTAATTTATATAATTAAAATGTATTTATTTTGATTTTGGTATATATTTATTTCTACTTTTTTAATAATATATATAATTAATAATACTTGTATATTTTTTTTAATATTTTTGAAATCTATGAATTTTTTAATTATTAAATTTCACTCCTTTTTACATTAATTAATTTAATATTATTTAGTATTATTTATTCATTAATAATGTTACTTATTTTTTTTAATTCTCTTTATAATTTATTTAGTTTTAATATCTATTCTTTTAATATTTTTTTAATTTATTATTCTTTAATATTTATTTATACATATTTATTCATTAACAATTATTGTTTTTAATGTAGTTATAATGCATGTATTTAATATATTAATTCATTTCATTTTAATTAATATTTTTTTAATTTTTAATTATTTATATAATTAATAAAACTCATTTTTTTAATATTTTTGAAGCCTATTTATTTTTAGATATTAAATTTCACTCATTTATAACAATTATTAATTTAATATTATCAATTCATTAATAATGTTAATTTATTTTTACCTATTTTATTATTTATTCATTTTTAATATATATTCATTTAATATTTTTTAATTTATTTCATATAGTTTTTATCAGCACTTTCCAAAGATCATTGATATATATATATATATTTTAGTTCTAAAATAGAAAGCACTAAAAAACCTATTTTTGATAGAATTTTCTTTAGCACTAATAAAACCTTTATGATCTTTTAAATAGAACCCTAATAGAGGACCCCATCCCTCATTTCGTTCAAGCTCTCACAGAACTAAAACTTCACCACTGATCTCCCTCAAACTCCTTGTATGATCAACACTTTTAAAACTCACGGTATGTGGCTTCTGATCCACTGTTCAATTTCTTTCATTGCTTCAACATTTTTAGTTCTTCTTTGGGTGTTTTTAATTTTCCCAAAGGATTTTAATGGTGTGTATGAACAATATTATTTTACCTTGATCTACCCCTTGATTATCCACCTAATAACCCAAACCTTGAGCTATTATAGATTCACCACTTCCTCCACCCTCACATTAATGAACAGTTATTTTGCAATGAGGCTAAGTTGTGTTTTAATCCATTATTGTACATGTTTTTTATCTTTCAAATTAGGATGTCCATAAACATGTCATAATTTGATATCTCCAGTAGATTTTACAAAAGTGTAAAAACATTCTAGATTTTAAAATGGTCATCCCATCATCTTTTAGATTTGTTTAGTTCAAAATATTCAATTGATCTATTGAAGTTGCATAAAGAGTACATGTGGATTTTTTGAAATTTGGTTGTGTTGAATTTAAAATGAAAATCAATAATCAATCAATTTATTGAGAGTTTGATGTGTTGAAATTTTCACTAAATGTATCATTTGAATTAAAGTTGAACTGTGTTTTATATAAAATGGTTTTTGATTTTTTTTCTTGAAAAAATGAATGGGTTGGTTAAATCTGTATTCGAATAGGGAATACAATGAAAAGTCTATTATGAATTGTTTCTTTATGGTTGAAATCCATATTTGACATCATGTTTTTGTGATGATTTTGAATTCATTATACATTACATTACATGGTATGTTCATGGGTTTCTATGTTTGAGTGCTATGTTTTCTGAATATGGTTTATAAATAGAAAATGATAAAAGTATGAACTTGATTTAGTAGCTATTTGTTTTTAAAAAATCTGCCTGTAAAATCTTGAAACATTTTTCTATAGGTTTGTTTAGATTTTATATTCATTTTTAGGAAGTCCAATAAAGGATATTTCACCCAAGAGGTCAAAACTAAGTTTTGTAGCTAATTGAACATATGATACCTCCCCTTGCCACAAGTTCATATATAATGCCTCTTTTCTCTATAGTTCTCGATGCCCTCCATCCCTTATCCACTAATTTTTTTGAATCCACTTTAAAATTGGACACTTATTTTAGTTTTATTTTTATGTTTATATGTACTTTAACTAATTGAATATTTAGAAAAATATTTTACAAAATCCTATAATAACATATATAGTATTAATCATGATTCAAAATATTTCCAACCATTAAATTTATCATATTATTTTAATTTATGTTGGTAAAAATTTTATTGAATACCCCATCAAACATTATGAAAACAAATTTAAATTGGAATTTTTCAAATTTATATGGAGTGTACCTTTAAATAGGATGAATATTATTTTTTAAAATATTGTTGATTAATTTTATAAGAAGTGTATATGGTATTATTTTTCAAATTTAAATCATTTTTTTAAAAATACCACATTCCTAAAGAATATTTAGAGATATTATTTTTTTACTAATTTATGGGAATTCCATTTGTGAATATGTTATTATTGTATTTTTATGTCTTCTTGTAAATTGATTTATATTGATGTATATACTTTATTTAAAAATGCATATATTTAGTCGATATCACCCATTCTCCATTATCAATGACTTTATCCTTGTTATTCTATCCTTTACGCACATATGTTCCCTCACACACACCTGATATGGAACCACCATCACACCCTACTTCATGTAATCCTGAAAAGTTCCTCATCAAGTAGGGCTATCACTTGGTTCATCACCAAAAACAATATTATATTGGTCCACTATATTCTTCTCATCCCCACTTTATTCTTTTTGAATTCAAGTTCATGTGATCGATACTTTTTAGTGTCCAAATGTCATGAATGATTTCAATTTCTCACTACCTTTTATAAATCTTGTATGTCAAATCATTTCAGATATCTTCGAAATAATCATACATGACATTTGGCCATTGACAAGTTTGGTCCATGAAAACATACCCACTCTTTCCACATTCAGAGGTAACTTTGGAGTGAGGGCTTGGATTAAACTTCAAACATGAGGTAGACAAATCCAAGTTCCAAGTATCCTTCCTCACATCATGGATTAAAAGCCACAAATTCTTCCCATTTTATTCCATTAATAGGAAAAATAACCCCAATACTTTTAATATTTTCATTATCGTGAACATATATGATATGAATTTTTCAACAAAAACCGCTAACCACATGTTCAGTTAAAAAAATTCATTCATTTAATAATGATACAAAAAGTGTTTGTAAAAAATAGAAAGTTCCAGACCATTATTAGGTAGGTTAATTGAACTGAATTTTCATTCATAGTGCCCTAGTTTTGTAAATTTTCACCCATAATAGTTGCTTACCCCTAATTACCCCATTCAAAACATCTATATCTACTTCCATCTTGTTTAAACATTTCTCCTAGTTTCCACTCTTACATTTTTTAGAGTTAGTTCTCTCTGTTGGTTCCACTGAGGTTGAGTTTTTTTCCATGTGATCCCGAGTAGTTGGGCATATGCTTCAATCATTAGTTTGAGATGAGTCTTTCGTCTAATCCCACAAGGACACTTTTTTAACTTGTATTAAAGTTGATAATTTCTTCATCTGATAAAATATCATCAAATTTAGTTCCTAAGCACCCTATCACTACAACAACACCTTCCCCACCATGTACCAAGTAGAGAAATAAATCAACATCAACTCCTCTATCTTGTTAGAATCCCACCTAGAAAAGTTATAGGAACCATATTAGAATCAATGCCTTTTTCCTACCAAACATCAAATCAAGAACCTAGACCAACAACCACATCTTTAACCCATGTTGTTTTTTTTCATGTCACCCTTGTGTAAAATAATAACTTGTTAGGATTCATCAATACTGACATTCAAATTTCATATTCCCCTTATTATAAGTATCTATAAATGTATTCTTTGATAATGAATAATTTATGTGTATTCATTTATTTTTTGAACAAAATTAATTTTTAATGAACCTAATAGAATGGATATGAATCAAAAATGGATGGATGCTAATCATATGAAAAAATAGTATGAATATGGATTTAAAGAGTTCATAAATTTTTTTAATGGATAAGGCATATAAACCTTCTCAAATCATTCATCTATATTTATGTTGTTTTTATTTAATAAAAATTAGTCCAAAAGAGTTGGAAGAACATCTGATTTTTCGTGGAATACATCATATTTATAAATATTGGATGAAACACAAGGAGAAAACTAATGTACATACTGATTGGGATGATAATCTGATTAATGGATCATTTCATATGAATACTAGTGTAAACAATGATGGAATTTGTATGGAATAAATGCCAATGAAAATTGAATATAACCTTCATGATTGTCCAAAGTTGTTTGAGAAATTAAATAGTTTTTCCAAGAGACTATTGTATACCAGTTTTACTAAATATACAAAAATTTCAGTTGTACTGAGGTTATATAATTTGACATCTAGTATCAGATGGATAGAAAATAGCTTTACATAACTACTTAGTCTCTTGAATGATGTGTTACTAGATGAAAATAAGCTTCCTTGTCAAAAATATGATGCTAAATGAGTACCATGTTCAACAGGAATGATCTTTGAAAAAATAAATACATTTCTAAATGATTGCATATTATTTTTCAAGGGATTTGAATCACTCAGAAAATGCCATAAGTGTGGCTCAAATCAATACAAGAATGATTAATCAAGTCCTTAAAAATATGTATGGTACTTTCATATCATTCCATGGTTTAAATGTCTATATGGATGTCAAGAAACCACTAGGAAATTGACATAGAATACATATAAAATAATTGAATATGGGAAACTATATCACCTAATAGACACTCCTCAGTGGAAGAAAATTGACTATGAGTATCCTGAATTTGGAAATTAGTTGAGAAACCTCCATCTTGCATTATCTATAAATTGAATAAATCCTTTTGGTGTAAAGAGTAGTATTCATAGTACATTTCTAGTTATGTTGGTAAGTTATAACTTTCCACTCTGATTATTTATATATCACAAATAAATTATATTGTCTCTACTTATATCTAGACTAAAACAACCGAGTAATGATACTGATGTCTATTTGGATCCATTGATCAAAGATTTGAAATTAATGTGGGATACAAATTTTATATTGTATGATTCTCATAGAAGTGAGGAATTCACATTGAGATCCATGTTATACATGATGATAAATGAATTTTATACTTATATAATTTTGTTAGGATATAACATTAAAGGAATTTTGGAGTGTCCCATTTCTGAAAAAATGGACTCATTTAGTTCAGTTGAAACATTCCTTGAAAACTATGTTTTTAGGACATCTAAAATTTTTACCTTGATGATATAAATAACAATCTTGGATGACATCATTCAATGGGAATACAAAACAAGGAAAAACACTATCTCCACAAATGGGTGATCAACTATTTGAGAAAGTAACATATTTTGAAACTATTTTTATAAAAACATTTCAAAAAACCATACAAAATTTGGTTGGGAAAAGAGGTCAATTTTATTTGAATTACCAGACTAGAATTGCTTGTATGTTAGAAATTTTCTTGATGCCATGTATGTAGAAAAAATGTATTTGATAGTGTTATTAAAACATTACTAAATTTTCCTGAATAAAAATATGGAATCAATGCTAGGTTGGAAATGATTAAAATGGGGATAAGTGATGAATTGGAATCAATGAAGGGTGAAAATATTAATTTTCTTCCTCTAGTATATTACACTCTATTCAGACATGAAAAATTATAATTCTTCAATTTTATTAGTGGTGTAAACGTTCTAGAGGGGTATCCATATGATATTAATAATGTCTTTCCAATGACTAATTTGAAGTTACAGAGCCTAAAATCACCTGACTGTCATGTTTTGATGCAAGATTTGAAGCCTATAGCTTTACAATGTATTCTTCCAAAAAATGAATGACATAAATTAACCAGAGTATGCTTCTTTCTCAAATCCATATGAAATAAATTTATAGACCTAATGAAGTTTCAAATCATGAATAAGGATATTGCAGTCATATTATGTGAATTGGTGATGTTCTTACCACCATCATTATTTGATATAATGATCCACCCGATGGTTCACTTGGTTAGAGAGGTACAATTATGTTGTCCTTTTGATTATATATAGATGTACCCCATTGAATGATATATGAATATTTTGAAAGGTTACGTCAAGAATCTAGGACTTCTAGAAGGTTTCTTTGTAGAATGATATATTATTGAAGAAGCTGTTGAGTTTTATACTGATTACCAGTCATATGTTGATATCATCAGTCTCCCAAAGCCTCAACAAAATGTATGGATTATAGTTGAAGTTATTTCTAGAATATATTTTTTTACAATTACCATCTTAAAGTGGGAGTAATCCCACCTTTTCGTTTTACATAATAGTGTATATGTTGTTCAATATATTGAATCAATCAAAGTAATTATTATACATTTCAGTCCAACAAGGGCTGAAGGATGGATATAAAATACACATAATCAATAATTTATAGGATGGTATTGTCATATTTATAAGGAGTTATCTAAAAATCCAAATTCAATTATTGAATGACTTTGGTTTCTATCCAGGGGACCAAATGTAAATGCTATATCTTACACTAATTTTGTTGTTAATTGTTATATGTTATATAAAAAGAAAAAAGATGAACACAGTACAATGAAAAATAATGGAGTTATGCTTATGAAGGAATCAATACACATATATGGTTCAAAGTATAGAAATCATATTTATGTGAATATTTCATATTTTGACATCATAAAAAAAATACAAGTTGGAATATACAACATTTCAAGCGATGATTTTCCATTAAAAATGGTCTGACAATAGGATTGTAGTGAAAATTGATTTTTCGGGCTTTGTGAAGGTGAATTTAACTATGTAAGGGTATAAGGATGAAACATTCATAATGAAATCACAAGAAGTGCATGTATTTTATACTTCAAATCCAGAAAAAAAGAATTGATCAATTGTGCTACTAGAGAATAAAACAACCACTGGGTTATATGAAAATTCTATTGAGGATGAACCTTTCATTAGGATATCATAATCATTTCATGAAAATCCCAATGTAGGCTATGTATTTTATGTTAGAGGGGACCATAATAGGATATTTGGATACTCGATAGAGGAGACAAATCCCTTCAAACTTAAAATAAAAAAAGAGTTCAATGAGAAGGGGAAAGTGATTTTTAATATACTATTCTTTTCCTCATAATATTATGTGTTATCCACTACATTTATGTAATCTAAATTAAATTTTTGTACACTTATACAAATCATGAATTCTGTACATGATGAAGTTAACAATCCCGAGGAAGAAAAAATGATGGATGCTAAAACTATGGAATTATTTGGGGATCAAAAACACATTGATGAAAAAACCAAGACCAACATAGCATCACTATGTTAAATAAAATTATCTTTGAAATAAGAAAGGGTACAAAATTTAAGGTTATTTAGAATCAGGGTGCCCAACTCATTGACTCCAACAAGTCAATTTTCATTAGTTATGTTGGAATCACAACAAGAATTCATGTTCCAATTGATATAGATATGTGGCACCATGTATTTCCTATATTGAAGGAAACCCTTTGAGAAAATATTAAGATAATTTTATGATATAATTTCTCTATTTTACCAAAAAATTGTATGAAAAAATATTTATTTACTTTTCATTATACCTAATATATTTTCTTTATTTTAGATGATTTCTATAAGTCATAGTTTTTAATGGTCACTATAAAAGATCATAAAGACATTTGAACACTATTTACAAATAATTATCTTAGGGATGTTGAGAAGAATGTAAACTCCCATCCACTAGTTATGTATACACAAATTATAAAACATGATACATGGACTAATTTCATTAGTCGTCATGATGAAAAATAATTTTAAGTGTAATATAGTTGATAACCTTTTATTTAAAATTATTTATTTTATCCACTTTAATTCAAAAAATTTAATTTATGAAATAATAATTGAGTGCGGAAAATAAACAATGTGCATCAAAAGCAATGCACCCCTACCATAAATTAATGATGGGGATTTAAGTATCTCAAATTTTGAGTGTTGAGTTACATATTATTCTTAATGATATGAATGTTACTATGGTCGATAATGCTATTGGAACTTTTATTGAATGAAATTATAATATTATAAAGATACATGAGGTATGTCCTTAATAATTTTTTTCAAATGATAAATCAATAAAATTTTATTAGAAAATGTCTGTAATGAGGTATGGTATTATAGATTAATAAAATTATTAGGAAATAGAAGGTCGAATAAAAAAAATCCAATGAATCAACCAAGAAATCAAAAAGACCTCCTGATAGTACCTTCTGCCTACCAGTTCCACTACCGCATATACTAACATTACAAGTTCTTATATATAAAACATTTAATGATATAAATATGTCTTATATTCAATTTGAATATTATATATTTAGATATTTCATTACAAATGTGGTTGGTCGGGAGAGTATAAATGACATTATCAAGTTTGAATTGATGAGAGTCTTAGTTGTGAATACATACATGAGGGATATTTTCATAATATATCTCTCTAAAAAATGATTTAATTTGTTCATTGTAGTTAATATATATTTATGTTTTCTATACGAATATATATTTCTACTACATGAAATGAAAAACCCACAAATCATGATTTGTACTCATTAATACATATATCTTTCCTATTCATGATATTTATTTAGAATTTGAAGAAATTGAAAAGAAAAAACAAGATCTAAGAAAGGTGTTCATAAAGAAAATAACAGATGAAAAACTATTCTTGATTCTTACAATGTATGGGTAAAACTCTACAATATAATCACATAAAATACATTTTCCTTTTTCATTAATTATTTTTTAAGGAAACATTTTATTCTCACCAAAATCAATTTGGGTATCCCAAATGTTTTTTTGGATCCAATGCATGGATTTCCATCAAATCGACCACACAAGATGTCTATTGTGAATTTTTAATGAACTTCAATCAAAATTTCATAGATAAACATTGAATTATAAGTTTCAATTTTTTTATTAATGATAAATTTGTTATGATAGGATGATTTATAAGTATATTCTAAATCATGGTATGAGATTGGTGATAGAACATATGAATCTTATGGATTTATTTAAATGGAAAAAAATTAATGTATATATAGTAATATTTAACTATCAAAACATATTTAAAAACAATTTACTTATTTTTTTCAATGTTTATGCAGTGTCCACAGCAAAAAAATAACAACGATTATGGATATTATGTTCGCGAATTTATGAAAGATACATTATCCCATAAAAAATAGCATCCCTAAACATGTAATTTCTCAAGGTAATTATAATTTCATTAAAAAATATTTTTCAATCCTTTATTCTATATTTTCTTAGTATTACCAAAATTTCATAAAATATATATACTCAAAAGAAGAAGTAAATTTGTTTAGTGATGAGTGGGAAGAGTAAATGGTGTCAGAAAGTTTTTCAAAATTAAATTTAGGTGATTATCGATTATGTTTATGATCTAGTATGGACTATGAACTTAGAGATACATTTGGGATGTGTATAATTAGTATCATAATAATTATATATATTATTTTTTGCCCTTTTCTCAGGAAGAAGTATAATAGAGGGATACACTCAACAGATTCTGGCTGAGCTAGTAACATGTACGAAGCTTCTCATGCTTATGAGAGATTGTAATTTGAGTCTACAAATGTGATAATGAGGATAGGAAAATGGGTCAAGAATAGATACATAAATAATTAGATAGTGACTTCCAAATAATTATTTATTAAATTTTTGTAGTGATAATACTTGAATATAAACAATAAATGGCACGATAGATGAAGAATTACTCTTATAAAAATCACGTTATCTTGAATAGAACACATTCGTAGTGAGTGTGTCTTATCACCATATATGTGATACAATGAAATAACACTTAATTTTGATAATAATAAGAATTAGTTTCACATGTAGGAATCAACCACACCTCAAACACACTTCACATACTCAAAATTGAGCAAACACATTCAGATTATTTTGATAATTTATGAAAATAATACATAACTCATTTATGATATGTAATAATTATCCACACCTTAATCCGATATATTGTGCAACCAGTATGACTCGAAGTGTATGTTTTTTGTTTAAAATTGAAATTTTAGTTGAAAACACACATTACACACTCAAACTCAAGAAAATACATTAAGATTGTTTTATTAATTTTAGACAGTGATCCATAAGTCAGGTTTTATGTATATGAATCAACCAGACCTCAATATGAGTCACACTTTTCTCAGTATGATACTAAGTGTTTGTTTTTAGTTTAAAATTTACATTTTAGTCTAAGACACATGCAATACACTCAAAAATAAGAAAACAAATTATTTTTTTGATAATTTAGGAAAATTATATATAATTATTTTGTGATGTGTGGGAATTATCCTCACCACAATTTGATATATAGTGTGACTGGTATGACATTAAATGTGTATTTTCAGTTTAAAATTGACATTTTAGTTCAAAAGGCATGTCACATACTAAAATATAATAAAAAACATTTATATTGTTTTGTTAATTCAATAAAATGACTCATAAGTCATTAGTTACATGGAAGAATTGACAACAAATCAATTTAAAACATGATGTTTTTGGTACGACTCAAAATGTGTGTTTTTAATAAAGAAGTTCCATTTAAGTTTAAAATGACTGTCATAGAGCCAAAAATGAGAAAATGAGAATATATTATTTTCAAAAATTAGGAAAAAATACATAATTCATTCATAACATATAGGAATAAATCTCATGTTAATTCGACACATGATGTGGTCTGTATGACTTGAAGTACACATTTTCAATATAAAAGCATTATTTTAGTTTGAAAATCCTCACATATTCAAAATTAATCAAATAAGGTTAGATTGTTTTTAGAATTTAGCACGGTTATTTATACTTCATTTATGACCTATAAAAATTGATTGTGCATCATTCTGACAGATTGATGTGGTAGGTATGACTCAAAGTGCACATTTTCAATATAGATGTTCTATTTTAGTTTAAAACATGTATCCCATTACCAAAACTAAGAAAACAAGATTTTAATATTTTCAACCTTTAAGAAAATTATACATAATTTATGTGTGATGTGTAGAAATTGACTGCATGTCAATAAAATACACAATGTGATCAGTATGACTTAGAGTGTGTGTTTTCAATATTAAAGTGTCATTTTTGTTTAAAATGCACATCAAATAACCCAAGCTGATAAAATGAGATCATATTGTTTTCAAACTTTAGGGAAATAATCACAAATTCATTTTTTATTTGTAGTAATCGATCAATGTCAATCTGACATAAGATGTGGTTAGTATGACTCAAAGTGTTCATTTTTAGTATAAAAGTTCCATTTAAGATTAAAAATAACATAACATATCCAAAAATAAGTAAATTATCTTGGAATATTTTCATAATTTTGTACTATAATCCATAATTCATTTATGATGTACGATAATTGGATGCACACCAAACCAATTCATGATGTGGATGACATGACTCGAAGTGTGTGTTTTCAATATAAATGTGTCATTTTAGTTTAAAACATGCATCACTAGCTAAAAATGAGAAAACAATCTCATATTTTTTCAAACATTAGGAAAATTCTCCACAACTCATCTGTGATGTGATCACATGTCAATCTTATACATTATAAGATTGATATGAGATTAAGTGTGTGTTTTCAATATAAAATTTAGAATTTAGTTTAAAATGCACATTATGTAGGAAAAACTAATAAAAAGAAGTTAATATTGTTTTCAAACTTTATTAAAACTATCTATAATTCATTTTTGATGTTTAAGAATCTATTTCACATAAACTCGACACATGATGTGGAATGTATGATTTTAGGTTCATGTTTTCAATATAAAAGTATCAGTTTAGTCTAAAACGCACATCACTTTCCAAAAATGAGAAAATTAGCTTAGATTATTTAAAATTTTAGGAAAAGGATCCATAATTAATATGTGACATGTAGGAATTAACCACAAGTTAATCCTTCACATAATGTGGTCGGTACGGCTCAAAATTTTTTCTTTCAATATAAAATTCTATTTTATTTTAAAATGCATATAGCATAACCAAAACTAATAAAATGATCTTAGATTGTTTTTAACATTAATACAATGATCCATAATTCATATGTGATGTGTTGTAATCAAACGCACATCAATTTGACACACAATTTGGTCTGTTTGACTCTAAGTTCATGTTTTCAATATGAAAGTGTAATTTTAATTTAATATGTGCATCACATATCCAAAACTAAAAAAACAAGGTCAAATAATTTTCAATATTTAGGAAAATGATCCATAATTTATTTTTGATTTGTAGGAATTAAGCATACATCTATCCATCACACAATTAACTGTAAATATCATTAATATATACAGTAATTTATAATATACTTTATCATATATATATATATATATATATTATATAAAATTAAAATTAATTTTTTTATTTATTATCACTAAAATTAAAATTGTTTTTATTGTATAGAAAAGCTTTTGTATAGAGGTTTATCATTTGAAAAAGTTTGTGGGTAGATTTTTCTTGATTAATTATAAATATTACATGAATGTAAATATTTTTTAAGTAATGTTTAATTGAACTAATGGTGAAATGTGATATTTTTATTCCAATATATTTTTTTTATATATTTATATTCCTATTTATGTATTCTAATTAGTTTCTTTAACAGAGCTGTGTAGCTGTGTAGCATCTTATATGACCTTTATCAGTGCTAAAAAATCACTCATGAAGGACCCCTTTATCAGTTCCTTTCCTAGTGCTGATAAATACCCTTCCCTTTTAATGGAGGTTAGGTAGTTCGTATTTTTTTTTTGGGCTGGAGAAGAACTTTTATATAACTGTTAAAGGCCTCATTTTTTTTAGTGTAGATTTTGATCATTCGATTGAATTTCAACTTCATTTAAGAGAGTATTTGTGTATTTCTTTATGGAAACTAAATTTATCCTCCTTGATTACATTCATATGGATATTATGCTATTGAAATTCAAACATTTTTTCAAATTTTAGGGTTATTTATAAATTAAAATATAAAAATATATACATATTCTCATATATTTATATATAAAAATATAATTGTATAAATAACAATTTAAAAAAATATATATATATCACATTTTTTAAATATATAAACCATATGGAAATAAAAAATAATCAATTTTATTCACCTTATAATAATGTATGAATATGCACATACCTATACATACATACACAGATATATATTTATATATATAATGTTTATATATAAATATATGTGTGAGTGTTAATAAACTGATATATATATATTAATATATATATATTTATATACATTAAAATAAGTATATATTGGAAAATATGTGTACATATATAAAAATATTTGTGGAATTATATAACAAGAATTTTTTTTATCCAAGTGGAAAGTGTGTTTGTTGAGAATGTAATGGGTAGAGGAATGAATCTCACCATTCATGAATTAATTTTTAGTGTTAAGGGGGTGGGGACACTTGTGTGTAATGTCCCCGATGTGGTGGGGTGTGGTCGTGTTAATCGATAGATTTATTTCTATATTTGTTTCCAAATATTTTTTAAATAAATTTCCAAAACATTTTATCAAAAATAAAAAAGAATAAGATAAAAACCTCTTTTATCGGCACAAAAAAAAGTAAGGATAAATGACCACTTTTGTTAGGGTATTTTAGCACTCATAAAAGGTAGTGAATTTTAATGATGATAAAAATATTAGATTTTTTTATCACTGATAAAAGTGAATTCTAGCAATTCTAAAAGAATTATTTTTAGTAGTGAAGGCTAAAGAAGCTTTATGAAGGATGAACCTATAATGACCCCCTCCCTCCAAAGATACAACAATGAAGGAAGAGAGATAATGACCGTTGAGCCCTGCCTCCAGTAGGCCCTAGGTTGGAAACTAGCACCAAGTGTATTAAAATATTGTAAATGGGAGGCATTACCCTCTATAATAAATTGGACTGGGAGAGGGGATATCATCGATCAATTAAATCCTTGACATAATATAAAAAGTAAACAAAAACCATCACATAATGCATATATAAATAAAAAATATATAGATAAAAGTATCCAAATTAATGCCCCAAAATAAAAGATAAGGAAGTGGTATAACAACAACTCCAAAGGTCCGAGCTAGTAATGTCCAACACGGTCCACTAAGTCCGCCTTGAAACCTATATTTTTTTATATTCGTAGTGTGAGCATAAAATTATACTCAGTTGGAAAACCAAAGTCTCTCATGCACAAGTGAAAAGAGCATACTAAATCACCAATGAGGAAAAAATAGAACCAACAACAATTAAATAGGTCAACAAACTAAACCCAAAACTCACCAAGGTTCTCTTACAAAATAATGCATTGAAGTATAATAATATAATATAAATCACATTGATGAAATTAACCCACACCACTTTCTCACAGATTAGCTTCTCTCACACCCAAAAAAAATTCATGATGCTCGCACCTCTTCCAAATAACATCACATCACATCAAATCCCGCCTGCATACACCTAATCCATCACATCATATCACATATCACCCAAATACACCTAGGCAATCCCATCCCATCACATCTCCTAACCACTTTGGTAGGGTATTAGGAACATGAAAGACGTCAACCTCGTTCCCTCATCCTATTTATGCACGACCCCCACTATAATCCATATTACCAGATCTTGCCTGAATATACCAAGGCCATTACATATCATCATACCTCATCTTGAAAGAATCACTTTTGATTTCTAGCCATCACAGCCTGTTCATGTCCTCTTCATCACCTAGAAGAGGGAGTGGGGAAGAGCATGTGGCTAGACATCCATCCTCCCACCAGGATATTGGAAAAAACACCCCCAAAACATTTGGTTATCACCACTAGGTTCTTTATGTGGGTGGGGAACATATAAAAATCACAAGTAATATACAATGATATGTATATAATATCAAGCACACAATCTCAATCCTATGGCTTCACAACCAAGGCACTAACCATCTCCCAATGTCACCACATCACCCCACAACCTCTAAAAATTCCATTTCCACTTCTAAATTTACAAGTCACAAACAACCACAAGCCACAAACCAGATTCCACATTTCAATTCATTTAAAACCATTTTACAAATTTTACATTTTCATTTGATTCCACTTTAATTTCCCATTTCTTCATATAATTTCAGCCCATTAAATTCATTTATAAACAATGATGTTAAAGTACATATCCCATATCAAACAATTATTTTTCATTTTCATCTCATTCTATTCCTATTTCATTATTATCATTTAAAATTCCATTAATAACTGAGCATATTTCACAAACCAAACCCACAACACAAGCATACAAAAAAAATCATCCCTACAATCAAGATAACAAACTCACATATCCACCACTTCCTAGACACATCACAACCATGCATCACTATACTTTTCACATCACATCTACATTAAATTTTTCAGATTTTTTCAGGGTATTTATATCAATACCACTTTTTTATTTTTAGGGTATTATCACAAAATCAATATATCCAGGTGTAACCAATTCTTTAGTCATATATAAGTGATTAATCATTTATTTTTAAGGTGGTGACATATGATAATAACACAACATGGATTCCATAACTAAAACTACAATTTAAGAAAATACCCCCCAAAAATAATTATTTTTAGTAATTAATGTTTCCCATACTATTCATAATATCAACAATAAATATCAAAATAGTAAAAATCAAGTGATTCACCCCTTTTTAAATATAATATTAATTTACTTCATGTGATTATCACTTTTTCTCTACATGATAATCTTACAATCATCTAAATTGACACAACATTTGATAATAAGATAATAATTCTTTATACAAGAAATAATACATTTTTAGGAAATAATTATCCACAACATGAAGAAATTATATAAAATGCTGGTGAAATTCCCCCATTCCCCATCAATTACAATTAATCAATTAATTATATTTATTAAGTTGTTGCATACCATATTCCAAAAGAATAAACAAAAGAATCATCCCTCATTAATGTTACACAAATAAGATAAATGAGTCATCATATACCTCGATTTGGAGACCCAACAAAGATAAGAAACAATGTTTACAAGGAATAGCAAGAAGACATAATCGTCTGATTCTACATCTTCAATATTTTAAATATAAAAAAAATATTTAATTAAATATGGAAATTATAACTTGAAACCTATAAAAAACTAGGTTCTCACCTTTTACTCATCAAGATGAATCCAATAGAATCAATAGTGCTTTAATCCGATTAATATAGAGAGAGACATGATAGATAGAAATTGAATAATCCTGAGTATTCATTTACCTGATTTTTAATTCTCAAAATGAATTTTTCATTTAATTACCTTATTTAATTCTCTAATTTAATTCAAAACATATTAAGAAATTTATTATATAATTTTTATGTTTCAATTTCCCCCATTTATTATTATTATTATTATCATCATATTAAATTAATTTTGTTTCTTTTTTTGAACTAGGGATCTCCCCACCTCATGGTGCGCCTCCTCTATCCACCTTTCATATTCAATGACTCACCCTAATTCCTCATTATTATTTATTTTTATTCTCATTTATTTATCTCCTTCCAAATTCATCATTATAGTAAATTCACTTTCTTTCTCTATGATTTTACCTCTTTTTATACAATAAAATTATTATCTTTTAATATTTTTTCTTTATTATTTATTATCTATAATTTTAATATCAATCAATTCCATTACCCTTCAAAATTTCAAACCCATGTGAACATGTTTTGAATCTTTCAAAAATCGTTTTTAAACATATTTTATTTTAATACATAATTTAATGTAACATTTTTAAAATTTTGTATCAACCACCTCTTATTTTTAAATTTTTTTAAAAGAATAATTTTATTTACTCTTAAATTCAGAATACACAAAACTATATATATATATATATATATATTGATTTATATATACACAAAAAATTTACATACATATATAAAAATATGTGTCTATGCGCGTAACACTATACACACTTGTATATGTATAACAAATTAAAATATATATACATATATATAAATACATATATGCATAATATATAACTTTAAACACACAGACATATATTTATATAACAATGTAGTGTGTATTTTTATAGCATTCGTAGAACAAAAATTTTAAAAAAATTAATTACAACATGAAAAATGTAAATATATATTTACACATATGTATATTATGTTGTATAATGTTTAATATATTGCACCAAATTAAAATTTTAAAAAACATATTTATATTCAATAATATTGAATTTCTTACAAGTAAATAAATCTTCCTAAATAAAATCACTTTAAAAAATCCAAAATAAATTTCAAAACCACATATTTAATATTAATAAAATTTTAAACTCATTTTAAACTACTTTTAAAATTTTTAAAACATTTCTGAACCTAAGAATCACTAATAAACACCCTATAATGAAAAAGAAAGGATCTAGAATGTTTCAAACCTTCATATAACTGTGTGGGATCTCACTCGAGAAACGTGTAATGTATGAACACTCCTTCCGACAAAAAGCAATGTAAAACTATGTAATTGTCAAACCACCTCTGCCACACATCTCTCATCCATGTAAGAACAAATAAAAACTATTGAGGGGTGCTGGAAAATATTTATGGGATAATTTTATGTTAGTATAAGATTTTTGAAAATCGTCCATGTGACCCTCAATCAACTTTTGGCCCTTGCTACATGTACCTCATCCTGACATGAAATGTGAGGTAACCCAAGTATTTTTAATAAGATATCACTTTTATTGTTTATTAATAGTTTTGATTAAGAATTTATATATATTATTTAAACTATAAAATATATTTATATCATGTCTCAAGAGATATAATATAATCATTTATTTATAAATTATGTATTAAAATTATTATGTTTACATTGTGAAAAAAAACCTTTTATCTAAAGGTTAAATATATTTTCCAAAAATAATTCATTATCATATATTTTATAAATTGATATTTATGTTAATTATATAAATTTATATTGATATTTATTATTTTTATAATATTATAAATAATTTTAATAAGTTATGAAACATGAATATGGTTTTTCATTTTGAATGGAAATATTTTTTATTATATAAATTGTTTTCTTTAGGTTATGTGGTTTTTTTTAAAAGTTAAATTTATAAATTTTATTATTTTAATTAGATAAAATGAACATAATTGTTTGGTTAATTATTTCAAAATTATTTTATAATGAATTTTTCAGAATTTTTAGAGAAAGATATTTTTTTATGAATGATTAAAAATATTGTTTTTGTAAGAACATGGTATATTTTATGATATCATTATGACACAAATATGTCTTAAAAACTTATGAAACATGTTTAATGACTGATACATGATAATATAATCAAAATATATACAAAAAGTATAAAATTCATATATATTAAAATTTATTACAAGGAAAATATAAAAATAATTATTGATTATGACACATTGCTTATGTAGCACTGAAAAATACAAATTTAGTGTCTTGAGATAAAATTTGAGAAGGTAAAAGTCTTTTCATGACATGAGTAATAATAATGAATAATAAATAATTCTTTTTATGGATAGTTATGGATTTTGAAGTAATATAATAAGAAACTTATCCAAATTATTGTGCAATACTTGTGAAGGTGAGAAAACTTAAAATATCATATTAAATAAGTTTTTAGGATATTGATGAGATTAAATTTATATTATTAATGATTATAGAATAATATATTTATTATGAATAAATTATTTTTATTCTATTAATTTATTTTTATTTTTAAATACTTGGATAATTATCTGAAATGCTTACATAATGTTGATGCAATGATTATGCAAGCAGAAGAAATGTCAAATATGATAGATTTTGTTGTGAAATCAATCGAATATTGATTGAAAACATGAAGAATTTTTAAGCTAGGAATGTAATAATGATCATCGGATAATTACATCATTGGTGAGGGTTAATTTTTTTTACAATGATGATAAATATAAATACAAATAAAAATGATAGAATAAGTAAATAAAATAACATAATATAGAGGTGAAAAGATCTCACAATTTTATTAACATATAACTATATATGTAGAGTAAATTGAAATTAATCCAGTGTTTATGATTAATCCCTAATATATCTAATCCAATGACTATAATTCTAATGGTCAGAGAATATGGAAGGTTGTCCATTAAGAGGGATATTTATATGGAATTGAGGAATCATCATAATTATCATTATTATGAAATCAATTTAATAATGATTCATAAAAATCCCCCTTTGATGTCATAATTTTAGGGAATGTTATATAGTCTTCACTTAAAAAATCATTGTAGGAAAAATAAGTGAATCTATTGTAATTGAATTCCAAGTCATGATACTTAATTAAAAACAATACTAGGAAAACTCCATGGGAAAAACTCAATTAAGGTAAAAAGAGTGCATCATTACTAACCCCCCTTTATTAAATAATTTAATTATTTCTTCCGAACATAAATTAATATTATTATTTAATTATGTCTTCAAGGCATGGGAGGAATTCCAAAGATAATAATGTATAGTCTTATTAAATATTATGACTCATGGGGAAGGCCGATAATTTACATTAATTACAAATATCCATAACAATTTATAACTCCCTTTTATATCTATTATGATGTATGATTTTATTATTAAAAACCTCATTAAGAAAAAACCCTTTAGGTGGAAAAATCTTGATTAAGGAAGAAGATTACAATAACATAAAGTTCCCAAAGTGTTTCCTTGCTAAAAACCACATCAGGAAAACTGAATAAAAAAACGTGACTAAGGAAAAACTATTTCAACAGTTACACCTTATTCTCGTGATGGTCATCACTATTAAATTACCAAATTTCCATGATAAATTCATAATAGAAACATTCAGTATTAAATTTTTGAATAATAATAATTTATACCCATTAGTTTTTAATGAATAGGGAAGAACATTACCTTGTAGTGTAATACAATTTCTTATTATTTACAATGTACTTATGCACATGTTCATGTATATCCTTCATGAATAAATAAAATGTTTATTTTAATTTAATCCATATCGGATAATATTTATCTTCATCAACCCCTTATGTTTAAAACATATCACACTTGGGAGAAAGAGATTTTATTATTCATTAATGGTAAAACCATTCTAAAATTTAATATTTCATCGCCGAGATGATTTATTCAAAATATAAGGACATTCCATGGAATTTAATTTTAAATAAGTCATTGATTTCCTAAAGCTCTTCAAGAGTTTATATTTTTTTCATAAAAAATCCACAATATGATGAATACAATGATTCATACAAACCATGTGATGATAAATTCAATTTTATATTCTTTCTATACTTAATATTGATACATGAAATACATATTAGTCAGTTCACCCCATAATTTATCATATTGGGTGATACTTTCATAATTTTAAATATGCTTCAGGCATTTTGAACCATTATGGGATTCATATATAAATATCCAAATACATAAGAAATAATATTTCTTATAATAAGATCATAAATATTTAATAGTTTTTGTATTTCAGATAATCAATCAAAAACTTTATATGTTGAACATATCATAAGTTCCTTTAGTACTTTTTTCCAATTATTATAATGTTGAAATTGATCAAAATACATTTCCATCGATGTGTTTTTAAAGCATTTAAAAATTCAAATATATTATCAACAACATTTAATGAGATCTCACAATTTATCTGGTACCAATGTCTCTTTGGGGATAATATCTAAAAAGATATAATTTCTTCAATATATTCATTTTCTTCATCAAGGGAAAATACATTTATTACCTTCTACCCTTGAGGAACAATGATGTTATATAATCATTTAAACCACAATTTTGGGTGTGTATAATCCAACTATAATTTCCAACACTTTACAATCATGCAAGTGTTGTGAGAATCTTTTAAATGGTTCTTATGGACCATTTTATACATGGTGTGTGATGCTTAACATTTATTATTCATAAAATGTAATGTATACTCACCAACAAAAAATAACACATGTGGTCATTTAGTAGATGAATCATTCATATAGTATTTAAATGGATCACATGGTAGGTGGGTGTGCCAATATATACTTCATAATTTTTTATTCATAAATATATAAGAAATTAATTCCCAAAATATCTGAAATATTATATAAAATTTACCTCAAAAATGGATACCTCATGGTAAATTATTATACAATGGGTACTCATAATAACATAATGATAATGAATTCATTGATAATTTAGTAGACATGCATCTATTAATTAAATTTATCATTCTCCCCCTGATAGATGTCTACTTTGTTATCAATAAATTGATGCTCATTTTTAATTGAATCAATATATTTTATTATAATTGATCCTAGATAGAATAAACCTTCATGTCATATATTTAAAGTGTCAGGAGTGGTAAACTTTTGTTTTTACATTATTGATTCTATTGTACATAAAAGATTATTTATAATCACTTTTATGAATTCTTGTTACATATCGGGGTACCTATTTTATCTTATGTCTCTATATAATATTAATTTTCAAGAATACCATTGATATAGCTCATCAAGACATCATATATAACCAAGAATTATTAATTTTTCCTACTAAATAGGAAAATTTTCACACTTCTAATGTCGTTAATTAATTTTCTCTACTGATAAATGTACTTACATGATCTTATACTAACCCATACATGAGTTCTTTTGAATAATTTAACCAAACAATATTTTTAAATTTTTTTCTTCAAGAACAACATATATATGATCTTTAGGATCCTTCATTTTTCATACTCATATTGGTCATTATAATTTCCACTTATAGAGGTTGATGAATTCATAATATAATCGTAACGAGTTAGGCCCATCACCAAGTGAAATATTTTATATTTTATAACTTCCAGAACAAATATTATAGAACTTCTGGACAAAATATTATTTTAAAAAACATCTACTTGAGAGTGGAGTCCCCACATATTTTAAATCTTGTGAAATTTTTAATGGAAGACAATGTGTAAGAATATTCAAGATTCACAACACACACCTCACCACCATAAACATTAGAATTAATTAAATAACAACATTCACTTTACCGAATGAAGGAAAAATAATTTGATCAAAATTCATTAACTATCCTATATTCATTATAAAATTTTAATTACGAGTTGCAAAAATGAAATCAATTTTTTCATGAATCATTTAATTATTTCAATGAATGAGATAATATAATTACATTCACATCAAGGAATGAATTAATTAATTGAATTTCATGATCAATGAATGATAATTTATTATTTATCAATAATGATCATTTTTTATAAAATACTAATTTTTATTGATTGTGATGATCATTTTTTAACCCCTTTGGGTGGTAAAATCATTCTCATAAAATATATCAGATCATTAAAACTATATAATTAAATTGTCTTATTTATGAATTAGAAAAATAATAAAATCCACTTCATGGGATAAAATTAATTAAATGAGATGATATTGATAATCCATAAGAACATGATAAATAATAATTTATTCCCTTAATTTTGCTTCTCAAAGAATAATAATTGATAAATGATGATATCATTCAATATATTGTCAAATAACACTATTTTAATATCATCCTTTGGGTATGAATTATTTTATAAATATTAATAAAATTCATTATTCGGTATAAATATTTACTATCATCAAACCACTGTTGGTGTTTGTAAAATAATACAACACAATGATCACTCACCAAATATCATTTTCAGTTCAAAATAGATTTTAAATAAAATCATGTATATTTAAATTAACTTTGGGTAATGAAATAAATTATTTTAAATAAATATTCTAATTCATTTTGTGAAAAAAAATAGGATTATTAGTTTGATTCTTATAGTTTATTCAAGACAATAACATGAATATTCAATTCGAAAATTTCATCAATTTCATCCAGTTTTGGGGATGGATATATATACAATATATTTACAGTTGTTCATCATGAACATATAATTTCTCTAAAAAAATTTATAAGAAATAAAATGAAATATAAAAAAACAAAAAACTATTGTATATATAAATATTCAAACTAAATATCATCTCCATCATGAGCCTTTATACATAATAATCAAACTTGACAACTTTATGGTGAACCAAGAATTAAAGATATGCAATTTCATGGTTCATAGAATGATCAGAGAACATAGAATCGATGTAAAATTAGTATGTGATGTTCATTACTGATTAAAAAACATTAATTTGACATATTAAAGGCACACGATGTTCATCATTGGACCACTTCTGGTGGCATCATTTTTTCTTTAATGAATGTTATTTGTCTCGACATTGACTGCATCTGTTATTAATCAAACACATTATATTCAAGGAGTGGAGTTAACTTTTTCAAATGTGAGTCATTATAGCTTTTTAGGATCTCATTATATTTTCCAATACAAAATATTAATAAAATAATTCATATAATCTCCAATTCCATCAATTGGGGTAAATAAATATGATATCAAAAATAATAATCACTTTTTGATATAACTCCTCAAATGAGTGGAGTCGATGTGCACATGAAGAAGAATTTAAAAAGATAAATGTCTTGAAAAACATGAGACATAAATTTTTCACATATTAATTAACTAAGTTTGATGATAGAATCTTCATGATGCTCAATGTGATGACGATGATCGTGCTGATAACATGTTGTGAAATCAATCAAACTTTTATTGAAACTGCAGAGAATTTCGAAACAAGAAATGTAATACCGATCAAAGGAGAATCACCTTATTGATAAAGTGAGAATATAATTTTCATATTATGATGAGAAATATAAATAGAAATATAAGTGAGATAATAAGTAGATAAAATAACATAATATAGAGCCCAAAAGTTCTCACTATTTCATTAACATATCCCTATATATATAGAGTACATGAAATTTAATCTAACATTTGAGATTAATCCCAACAATATACAATCAAATAGATAGAATTAAAATGGTCAGACAATATGGACGGTTGGATATTAAGTGGGAAATTTATTAGGAATTGAGGAGTCATCATTATTATCATAATTATGACATCCATTTAATAATGTTTCATAACAAATTTAAAATATTTATTGTGAGAATATTTAGACGACTTAGGGCCTTGCTCAGTTTTGGGTAATTATTATGGTAGTTATTTAAAAATATAAATGTTTCAATTCTAAATAAATGGACATCTAGATGATTTTTAAAGAAAATTATAATAGTAACCTTGAAAATGACTATAAAGGGTAGTTAATGTTAGTAATTAATTAGAAATCAATAAAGAAATCCTAAAATATTTTATTCACAAATATTTCTGGAAGATATTGTTGATAATATAATCCCTTGTCTATTTATTAT
Source organism: Viscum album (assembly GCA_963277665.1). Taxonomy (NCBI): domain Eukaryota; kingdom Viridiplantae; phylum Streptophyta; class Magnoliopsida; order Santalales; family Viscaceae; genus Viscum; species Viscum album. The sequence goes on from OY728157.1 coordinate 1,104,738,485, forward strand.
ATTCTTTCCATTTTTAATGATACTTTTTACCCTTAAAGACTTAATATTTTTGAAAATGGCATCAGGTTTTGCCTATAAAAGGGGACTCATTATAGCCTTTTCAAACCACCTTTCAAGTTCAGTTTTCTCTCTTTATTCTGAAAAAATTCCTCTATAGAATTAACTTCCCACATTTAGAAGGATTTAGTATTTCTTAAACTCATTTCTCCAAATTCTTTGAACTCAATTAAAATAAGGTGGTTCGAAGAGCGAGTTAAGGGTTTATATGCCTACTTATTCTATAATTTTTATGTTTTTTTGTTGTAATAATATTTTAAAACTTCACTTAATATGATTTCATGATTCTATTTACATGGTATTATCATTTTTACCCATAAAATGATGAAATATGATCCATCACCTAACACTAAATTCTTTTCATTGGTCGTTATTATGTTAAAATATATTTTTTTTCTAAAATTATGACTTTTTATTTTAACTATCCCATTAATATTTTTTAAAAAATATTTAATATTTAAAATTAGTACTAAAATTATAGTTTAATTATAATATAAAATTTTTTATAACTCAAATATTTATCAAGTTTTATTTTTTTAAACTCTTTTAAAAAATATTTATCACAATAGTGGTTTTACACTACCTAAGGGAACAATTGTTTTTCATAAACTTACACCGTTCATGTATGTTTTGGAAAATTAATTTTTTGAGTTAATATAGCATTAATATGTAATTAATTTTAAGATTTTTATTATGGTATGGTTAAATATGTTGGATTTGGTGCCCTATAACTGACTACTTTATAAATTATATTGCATTTAAATTTAGGCATTTGAAAATTAATAAATACCTTATCAAATATTGATTATTATTCTATATAAAATTAATGTGATACTATACTAGAATATAAATCACATTGAAAATCTCATATAAGTTCCCTAATATAATGAGAACTTTTAAATACTATGATAATATTCATAAACTCAGTTATACAATTGAATAAAATTATATGATATGACACATAGTATTTTGGTTGTTAAGTGTGATTACTCATAAGAAGATGGGACTTCATCACATAAAGTTAACATTTGGTAATATCTAATATGGGTGATTATGAGTACTGACCCGCCCATAGGAAATCCACATGTTTATGTGTCATAGGATATTCCAATTTGCGAGTGTGAGTAATGATCCTTTTACATTAATATTATTATTAAAACATTACATGAATCATGCTCTTTGATATATTGATGTAAGCCATGATGAAATATGATCATTAAGAATATGGTTATGTTTTGTGTGTAATAAATGATATGTTTTTAATGAGTAATTTGATGAAATATTTGTCCCTTACATATTTATAGAAGTATATATCTTAACCCTTGGATTGAAAAGGAATCATCACATTAAATTTCATGGCCATATTGTAATAACGATTTCATTTTAGATAGTCATAGAAAGACTTATAATGCATATAGGTTGAGGTAAGTGATAATTCAACCTTACATGAATGTGGTTTCCATTAGATAGCCACCAATATTAATTATACTACTTTTTTGAACTTGATTCACGCAAGATGTGTATTTCTAGATCAGCTTAGTGAACCATGTTCTCATATGTTTTTGATTTCTTAAATAGGAAGTTTGAACACAGTTCACTCCTGTTCTATTATTTTTTAGATATAAATAAAGTGACCTCTGTAACACCCCTAGATTTTTTTAATTATTATTTTTGAATTAATTTAACCATTGTGATGTTTTTCATTTCACATAACATTAAAAATAGTTTCTTTTATATTAAATCACAATGTTTTACTTGCGTTATATGAAACACCAAGATAATAGTGCAGTACACACAATATAAATTTTATATTTATCTACACAAAACACTAAGGTTAGATTAGGTTATAGGTAATGATTACTTTCCTCAATTGCTTACGTAACATGCATGACCAAGTTTTACCAAACAATAATATATTATTAAAATATTATTATTTAATATAATAAGATATAACCTAGTATTTAAATTAGTGTTTATGAAAAACATTAAATAATTTATGAAAATATATGGTTTACACACATGTTATATGAATTCATATGTTATCAATTAATTATAAATGAATATAAAAACTAGTTGAATATAAAGGAAAATATTAATATTTTTATTATCGTAATGCTATTTTACTCTAATAAATTAAATTAATTAAAATTAGTGAGTGATATTAATGTAATATATATGTTATATATTAAATCAAATATTTTTGGTATTTATCCAATATATTTTATAAATATAAGATAAGAACAAACCACATTATATGCGTAAAAACCTATATTATTTGTAAAGGTAGTTTTAACACCTTTTAATGGAGAACGAAATTTTGGAACTTTTATATATTTAATATGTCACAATAAAAATAATATTTCGAATTAGAACATGATAATTAGGTGAGTAAATATTTTTTGGGTATTTTTCAATAAGATTTAATTTTTTATGAATAGTTAAAATTACCGAATTTTAATTCAAAACTATTTTTTCATAAAATCTATTTATAATATAAAATTATATTTAAAATTGGTTTAAATGTTTAATTATGTAATATTTTTATCAATTAATAGAATATAGGTTATTGGAACCAATTTCACTTTGAAATTGGGTATAAAAACTTAGCAAACTTTTGAATGTTTTTACTTAAAAACCCTACATTGTCGACTCGACTATGAGATTAATTTTAAATTAATTTTAGCCACTCATATGATTAGAATTTGGAAAATTGGATTCCATATTTGTAATCATAATAATTTATTATTTCTAATATATTCAACTTAGTTTTTTACCATAACTATTAGTGAAGGTAATTAAAACTAATTACATGAGTTAAGGTAAAATTAAGCATAACTAAGGACTAAAACTTGAATTTAACACCCAAAAAGACCTAAAAAATTTCACAGAACAACCATTTTATATAAATTATTCATTATTTGATCTTCCATTATTTATTTTTTTTGGTTTGGTATGAATTATGTTATGCAATAACTTGGGTACACCTAACTTGTTTTCAAAAATGCCAAGAAAGTCATTTTCCTTTGCTATAAAAGGCCACCACCATTCCCTATTTTTCACACCTCTCTTAACATTTAGTTTTGTCCAAAATATTTCCAATAAACTTTCCCAAATCCCTACATTCCTCCGTGAAGCATCCCTTTTGGTATATATTCTTGTAAAGAAGCATTTGGTAGTTAGCTGATTAAAAGCTAACGCCTTTTCTCAAGCTCCTTTCTTTTATTTTCCTTCTCCACCCATACACTCTATTTGTTAAAATATTTAATAACAAAAAATTATTATTAATATACTATAATGTTTTTATTCTAATTTTTCTACTTACACTTACACGCACCTCCATCTAATGGGCAATGAATATACAATTTATGTGTACGACAAACTTCACCTCACAAAACGATTATTGTTAAATTTTACTTACCGCCTATGATGACTGATACTATATTTATATATATTATATATTATATTTATTCTGAATTTAATCTTTAGTATTCCTTTTATAACATATATCTATTCATTTTTCATCTGGTGTAAATATGATAATTTTTTTTTGAGGAAGTGTGGACTACCGCCCCTTAACGCGATGTGATTCATTCACATACTACATAGAATGTATTAAAGATGAGTTCAGTAAAATTATATGAAATATATAATATTATAATTCTAATTTAATAATATTATATAGATATATACATATATTTTATTTTCATCATTTCTTTTAAAATGACAATAAAAACTGAAACAACGTTCATGCATACATACAGCTTACCGTCTCCATGAATCGTGTATTCCATTTCGTACTTCAATATTCTATAGATTATTATAATAAAAATATATTATATCTAAAATATATTTATGACATTTTTTACATTCTGTAATAATGATATAAGTATAAATACCATTGATATAACAAATTAAGACACATGTGAAGAACAAAGTGAATATTACCCGAAGTGAAACCTTAGTGTAGGATGGTTAACAAGTGGGTAATTTAAGGTTGCAATAAAACCAGATATGGTATTATATATAATAATATGGTTCTGTATAAAACTTATAAGGAATTTAAATTTATTATAAAAGTGTTTTGAATGAGTACGACGAGAGTCAAGACACAAGGTAAGGGGATTTCATCTCATTTTTTATTTCCGTGAGATACATTCTATGTTCGCCACTCTTTTCATTTGTGTGGTGCATGTACTGTCCATGATTTTATTATATGTATATTATAACTAAATTTAAGGATATTAAAATATCAATTTTATGATATTTCTTTCATGGGTTTAATCTTTCAAAATTTACCAAATCAGTGAAATGGTTATGTCTCAATTTTTCTTCTTTGAGACTCATGTTTTGTTATGCACCTAAATTCTCTTTCAAGGTGTATATACTTCCATTTTACATGTTATATCACGAATTTACTTATTTTAATGATATTTTACATTTCATGTAATATTTTTTATTTCATGGAGGGTATGATCCCATGTTACCAAGTTGTAAGAGTTTATTGAGACAATATCATCACTTTTCAAGATTGTTTATGTCTATGCTTCCTTTGATGAAATATTATAATCCATATATTATTAAAATTCATGGATTTTTTCTATGCTTGTTATTAATGATTTAATAATATATTGGTACCATTTCTTCCACTCTTTACTACATAATATAGTTAAGAAAGTGTTTTCATGAAATCATGACATTACCCTCTCTTCACTCAAAAATCTATGTTCCTTTAAAACCATGTTTTCTAAAAAGGGTATCCAAGAATATTGTATCATTATCATTTTAAAATTATTTTTAACCCTTTTTATGTTTTACCAATATCTTCAATGGAATATTCTTTTCACTTTATAGAAAATGAATTTTATAACCTTTTTACAATGAAAATGGAATGTTCTTTTTACCTTATATGGCATGTAGAGATTTACCCATCGTCATTTCTCTGATGATTACTTCACATTTTTAAAAAGTTAATTTTTATGAATTTTTTAAAAATGATTTTCAAGTAAAATTGTTTTAAAAATATTTTCAACCTTATTTTAAAAGTTTTCAAGGAAAATTATTTTCAAAATGTTTTCAACCTTATTTTATAATTTTGCAACAAAAATTGTTTTCAAGATAATTTTAATACTTATTATTAGTTTTCAAATTATTTCAAGTAAAAAGGTTTTCAAAAAAATTTCAATCTCATTTAATATTATTTAAATTAAAAAGGTTTTCAAAAAAATTTCAATATTTATTTATATATTTTCAATGTGTTTTTGAAGAATTTTATTTTAAATGTTTTGAAGCATATTTTATAAGTTTTTAAGGAAAAAGGTTTTTAGAATTATTTCAAGTCTTATTTATAATTTTTCGAGGTATTTTTATAAAAAAAAAATTTTCAAATGGTTTTATGTATTAAAAATAAATTTTCAAATAATTAAAGATATATTCCTCAAGAAATTATTGATGAATCATTGTCATGCACACTCTAGAAATTATTAATAACTAAGTGCAACACAGTAGCTGACCTAGGTCGTTCTTTTGAGGAGTTGTCACGATCAATCACTCACTACTTCAAATTCACTTTTTATATATTTTTTATTTATGAAATAAAACTAAATTAAATTGATGTTCGTGAAATTATAATGCAAGATAAATAAAATTAAACATTCAACACATAATGCAGACAGAATAAATGTTGACAAAATGACGTTAGGAGAAAGGAGACATTCTCAAGAGATATTGTTATTATACCTAATCAGTTTTCATGGAACATGATTAAAAACATTAACCCTAACCAACTCTCAGACTCACCAAGGAAGAGAAAGAAGGTGTTCACTGAGAGTTCAGGTAACGGAGGCCATACAGGAAAGAAGATTCAGGTTCCTTTGTGCTAAGATTATGTGAATAATAACCTATGTGAATGTATTAGAGGAAAAATAAGATGTTCTGATTGGGGTAAAGAAGGATACAAAGAAAGTGACTTCGGGGAAAAATGAATAGTTTAATTAATAGAATGGATGAGAATATTGGCCTTGCTAAGGAATCATTGAAGTTTAAGTGTTTTAAGTATGGAATAAATAATAATTATATAAATCAATGCCCCAAGAATAAATATATTTTAGAAGATTAGAAAGGTGGTATGAGTAATGGTTACATTGCTGATGATGAAGAGACTAAAAATGAAATGTGAAAGGAAAGAGGTATTATGATGTGGTAGCTCTGTTAATGGATTCAGGATGAAGCGATATATTTGTTTATGTATTTAGATTTATGAATTATGAAAGTTTAAATATATAAGGATTGTTCAATTTATGATTTTATCTACGAATTAACAAGAAAACAATGAATGGTTAGGATGGAATAGAAAAGTGATATAATGGAAATGTGATGTCCATGGAAAACACATGATCAAGGGAAAGATAACCCTTAATATGTTTCTTATGTTATGATAATACTTTTTGGATAAAGATATGTGGGATATAAATAAGTAAAGTGGGTGTAACTGATTACCTTGGAACTAATTAAGGACTTTTTAACAAGTAGTTTATTCTATAATGGATGAATTTTACAACATTTTTAGATTTATGGAATAAATCTAATTTTCTTTGAATAAGGAAGCATTCACTTTTTCAGTAAGGATTTATGGTAATTCAGGTTATTACCATATTTCAAGAGAATATATGATGTAGTTATTCTTATGTTTGTAATATGACAGCCAAGATCTATTTTGTGATATATGGATGAATCAATGTTAAACTAATTTCATGACTCTCTTTCTATAAGTTTTGGATTTTAATAAGGTTAAACATTAATGAAAAGTTTATGTTAAGCATTAGAGGAAGTATTTATGCACTGAGTTTTTATTGAAAACCATGGTCAAATTACTATTTAATGATTGACCTTATTTCAATAATGTCCATTATATTTTGGAAATTATATTGGTATGGTTTTAGAAAAGGACATCATGTATGTTGGGTGACAACCAATCACGTCTGGTAAGGCCATGGGTTTTAAACCCATAATCAGAGGATGGTAATGGTTTGAATCCTACCACTGGTCTACATGATGTCCTGGTTAATGTATAATTTGTTTTGATGAATAATTATTTATGATGAAACAATAATGATACTTTTTATGTTTAGAGATTAATGTATTGATGATATTGTTTTTTAAGAATATTTATAGATAAATAGTTATAATTTTCATTCTTTTATGGGACTAAAGATATGATAAAAGTTTATTTTACTACTTTAGGAATCAAAGTTAATTTTTGGACATCCAATACATGAATTAATGAAGGAATTAGAAATTTATAAAAGCACAACTACAAATTTAATTTCTTTTATAGAAATATATCATGTAAGTACATTTACTTATATTATTTGTCAATAAAATAATTACTCAACATTAGGATAATGATCAAAATAAAATATTTTGTACTAATACCATAATTTTGTTTAATAAATGGCCTCTTAAATCATCACATATTTATGACTTTGAGGCCCTCAACTTTTTGTTGATCATTCACTTGTTTGTGATTGACGACCTCAATCACTCCCTATAAATATTTACGCTTTTCCTCAATGTACAATCTTCATTAACAACCTATGTTAGCCTATGTGGAAACCTAGTTATATGTTACTTTGGGTAGTTGTTTTGGTTATTAATTAACATTTTTAAGGGAAGTTTTAGTACCATTTTTTACAATGTGAGTTTCTATGAATGAAACATTCAAGTATTAAACCTTTTTTAAACTAGAAGAATTTCAAGGGAGAAATTCATTTTAATGGGGGTATAGTGTAGCACCCTAAGATTTTTTGAATTATTATTTTTCTAATTAATTTAACAATCATGATATTTTTCATTTCACATAACTCTGAAAATAGTTTATTTTATATTAAATCACATTGTTTGGCTTGAGTTATACGCAACACCAAGTTAATAATGCACTACACAAAACATAAATTTTAGCTTTATCTACAAAAAAATTGAGGATATATTTCTTTACACATAACAATGACTTTCCTCGATGTCTTGCATTATACGCATGACAAAGTTTTATCGAATAATAATATATTATTAAAATATTATTATTTAATATAATAAGACATAAACTAGTAGTTAAATTAGATGTTATGAAAAATATAAAAAAAATTATGAAAATATATTGTTTACATAAATATAATATGAATTCATAGATTATTAATTAATTATAAATGAAAATTGAAAATCGGTTGAATATAAAGGTAAATATTAATATTTTTATGGTCACAAAGTTGTTTTACCCTAAAAAATAAAATTTATCAAAATTAGTGAGTGATATTAATGTAATTTATATTTTATATATTAAATCAAATATTTTTGGTATTCTTACAATGTATTAGATAGGAATAAGATAATAACAAACCTAGTTTTATTCATAAAACCTATATTTTTATAAAGGTAGTTTTAACGCTTTTAATGGAGAACCCATTTAAAATCAAATTTCTTGAACTTTTATAGATTTAATATGGAAATATAAACTTTAATTATTTAATATAAACGTTAAAATTAGGTTAGGATGATTTTTTGTATTTTTCATTAAGGTTTCATTTTTTAATGAATAGTTAAAAATACTGGATTTTAATTCAAAACTGATTTTTCATCTAATCAATTTATAAGGTTAAATTATATTTTAAATTGTTTTAAAATTTTAATTAGATATTATTTTTATCAATTAATAAAATTTAGGTCATTATAACCAAATTCACTTTGAAATAAGGGATAAAAATGTTCCAAACTTTTGAATGTTTTTCACTTTAAAAACTCATATTGTCGACCTGACTGCGGGATTAATTTTAAATTAATTTATTCTGCCACTATGATTAAAATTTTGAAAAATAGATTTCATATTTTTAATAATAAAATTTTTTAATTTCAAATAAGGTCAACTTTTTTAAAAAAAATGAATAGGGAAAGTAATTAAAAATATCTACATCGATTAAGGTAAAATTAAGGTTAACTAAGGACTAAACCTTGAATTTAAGACCCAAAAAACCTAGAAAATTGTAAAAATACAATTGTATATAAATTATTCCAAAATTTACCTTAAATTATTTTTTTTTGTTTTTTTGGTATGACTTTTATTAGGTAAAAACGTGGGTACACCTAACTTGTTTTAAAAAAAATCCAAGTGTGTCCTTTCCCTTCTCTATAAAAGGACACCACCTCTCACTCATCTTATAACCTAAAAAAACTTAGGTTCGGCCAATATTGTCCCAATAAACTTCCAAAAATACCTTAATTCATCCTTGAAGCCTCCAATTAGGCATAAACTCTTCCCAGGAAGCCTTTTGACACTAACTAAACAGAGTTACAAGATTAAGAGGTAAGACCTTCTCTCAAGCTCCATTCTTTTATTTTCCTTCTATACACCCTATACTTTATTTATTCCATGAATGAATAAAAAATCTATATTATAAATATGATAGTATGTTATTATTCTATTTTTTAGACCTAAACTTACACACACCTTCATCTAATAGGTAACAAAAACACTATTTATGTGTACAACAATCTTCTACCTCACAAATGTTGATTGTTCAATTTTCTTACCACCTGTCATGGTGGAAATTATGATGAAAACGATGTTTTTATATTTAATATATTATATTTATTATATATTTAATAATTTCTATTGTTTTTACAAAACATGTCTTTTTTAATTTTCATTTGGTGTAAATACAATAATTTCGTTTAAGGAAGTGTGGACAACCGCCCCCTTAAATGCATGTGATTCGTTCGCACACTACATGGAATGTATTAAGGATGGATTTAGTGAACTTATATAATATATATGAAATTATAATTATAATTTATTGATATTATATATATACATATATTTCTTTTTATTTCTTTCTTTCAAAACAACAATAAATATAGAAAAAACGTTCATGTGTATGTACAACTTACCATCTCCATGAATGGTGTATTCCATTTTGTACTTATATATTATATAAATTATTATAATAAAAATTTACTAGATATAAATGATATTTATATCATTTTTTACTTTCTAAAATCATGAAATAAGTACAAGGACCAACGATATAACAAATTAAGACACATGCAAAGAACAAAACGAATATTATCTGAAGTGAAATCTTAACATAATATGGTTAAAAAGTGGGTAATATTAGGTCGTAATAAAACCATATATGTTATTTCATATAATAACACAGTTCTGTAAAATATTTATAATAATTTTATATTAATAATAATTTTTCTTGAATGAGTCTGTTGAGTGTTAAGACATAAGGCAAGGGGATTTCATCTCAGTTTTTATTTCCATGAGATACATGATGTGTTTTCCACTCTTTACTTTTTTTGTGTATGTAAAACCCAATATTGTATTCTATGTATCTTATAATTAAATTTATGGGTATTAACATATCAATTTTATGATATTTATTTCATGCGGTTTAAGTTTCAAAAGATAACAAATCAGTGAAATAGTTTTTCCTCAATTTGTGTTCTTTGAGACTCATGTTTTGTTATGCACCTAAATTATCTTTCAAGGTATATATACTTCTATTTTACATGTTATATCACTAATTTACTTATTTTAATTATATTATAAGTTTCATTTAATTTCATTTTCTTACATTTTGAGTATGATCCCAAGTAACCATGTTATAATAGTTTATTGAGACAATCTTATTGCTTTTAAAGATTGTTTATGTTTATGCTTCCTTTGATGAAATCTTATGATCCATCTCTCAAGAACATTCATGAATTATATTATCCTATAGTTACTAATGAATTATTCATATAATATAACATTTATTCAACTATTTGGTATATAAGATAGTTAAGAAGGTGTTTTCACAAAATCCCAACTTTACCCTCTCTTTGGTTGGAAATATATGTTCCATTAAAACCTTGTTTTCTTAAATGGGTTTTCCAAGAATATTGTACCATTAACCTTTAATAATTAAAACAATTTTTTACCCTTTTTTTAGCAATATCTTTAAGGTAATATTATTGTCTCTTTCTAAAAAAGGAGTTTTTCTAAACTTTTTTATCATGGTAAAGGAATGTTCTTTTTACCTCATATGACATACACAGATTTACTCACCATCAATTCATTCTTTCTTTCTTTGAATTTTAAAATGGTTAATTTTTAATAAAATGTTTATAAAAGTTATTTTCAAGTAAAATTGTTTTCAAAATCTTTTCAACCTTCTTTTATCTATTTTTGGGGAATTTTTTTCCAAATTTTATCAACCTTCTTTTATATATTTTCAAGGAAAATTATTTTAAAAATGCTTTCAACCTTATTTTATATGTTTTCAAGAAAAATTGGTTTTAAAATTTTTTCAAGACTTATTTATAATTTTTCAATTTATTATCAAGTAAAAAGGTTTTCAAAACATTTTCAATCTCCTTTAATATGTTTTCAAGTAAAAATGTTTTCAAAATATTGTAATGTTTTTTAAAATGATTTCAAATTGTTTTCAAATAAAAAAATTTTTAAAATGTTTTGAAGATTATTTAAGTCTACTAGGCACGATGTTTTAAAAATTATTTAAAGTATTTTTTATAAATTTTCTATTTATTTTTTTAAGAAAATTATTTTCAAATGGTTTTATGTATTAAAAATATTATTCCAAGAAAAAATGATATTTTTATGAAGATATGTTTTTAAAATATATTTCAAAATTATTTTACATATATTATAATATCTATTTATGTTACTCATTTCCTTCAAAGAAATTATCTAAATGTACCATTCATATTACTTATATGAATGGGTTATGCTTAATGTCATCGTCTTTATGAAACCTAATTCTATTTCACAAGTTATATGTTTATGAAATATGTTTCTCTTTCATGGGTTATTCTTTTGATGAAATAATTATGAAACCCAAATTTCTCCATAGGTTATGATATGATTACATATTTATAATAACCATTTCATTTAATGGGATATTAAATGATTATTTAGGATCTTGTGGAACATGTATGTATGATTTCATTATGAGATGGGTGGGACCTATATCTCTCTATAATGTATTTGGTACAAATTTATGTCTCATGAGATAGAATAAGATGTTCTTGAGAATGATCCTTGACTACTAAGATAGGTGTAACAGTGAACCATGACCAAGAAGATGATATGAGGAGTGAACTCATTCTTCCAAGATGACCATGCAAGTGAACCTTGACTACCAATAAGGTATGGGGAGTGAACTCATACTACCATGATGGTTTTGGAAATGATGCCTTGGATATTATGGAAATCATATTATATACTTATGTGTCTTCCAAAATTCCACTTTTTATTCCTATGTTGTGCTTTCATGAATTATGCTATTAATTATATTATTATCCATGTCTCTTGAATTTAAAATCCATATTATGATCTCTTATTTGTAGGGTATGATATTCAAATGGTATTATCAAGTTTCATACACTTTTTTCATGTTATGCTTACATATTTCCTTTATTTAACCATACTATGCATATGAGATCACCCCTTCTTATCTTTCCTTTCCAACGGTTATGAAGAAAGGTTTTAGGTATAAGTACTAAAGGTGGAGATTTTTATGGGAAATGTTGAAGATCTTTCACCAAGATAGAATATTTTGTTTTCAAGTTTCCAAAGTCACTAAACTGCTATGCTCCTCAGGAATGTATTATTATAATGTACTAAATATTAATCTAAAATGGTGTAATATCCATGTATGTTAACCATGGGTCTCTATAACCTCCCTAGATGATTTTCAATGTAAATTTGCTCCCCACTATAAGGAATGAAATTTTTAAATGTTATTTCGTGTTATCGTCCTCCATCTACCAAGAACCTACAACTTACCACCACATACCAAGATATCTCTAGCTCTCCAACTCTACATTACCACATGATCTGAGACAACCTGCAATGAATATAAAACTTTTCTCGACGCACTACACACTACAATAGATTCTAAATTATTCAGTGTTGACTTTTATGATCACTGAAAAAAGATCTAATGATAAAATATATTATTTTTTAATGCAAACTAGAAGTGCTGTTTAATGGGACCCTTATCAGTGTTTTTAGTTAGTACTGATAAAAGGCTCCCCATTTTCACTGCTAAAATAATTTAATTCTTTAACATATTTATATATTTTTAAATATTATTTATATAACATAAAATATATATATATATATATGTAAATATAATATATAATTAGGATTTATATAACTATTTTATAATAAAAAATTGTTATCAAATCTTATTTTCATGATTTTATATGTAAAAAATTATCAAATTTATTTTAATCAATAAAAATACTGAATAATATATTTATATATATTCATTAAAAATGTATATATAAATATAATATTTTAATATTTTATTTTAAAAAAAATATTAATATATAAATGAACATATTTTTATTTAAATATCGTTCATATTTGAATTTTTATAGTTACATTCATATTAATTAATTTAAAACATACACATATAATTGTATGTATGTGTACACATGTGCATGTATGTGGATATATGTGAATGTATGTATGAGTGTGTATATATCTGTATGTATATGTATTTGTATATACATGTGTATATACGCATACATACATGTGTTGGTATGTGTTGTATGTGTATGTGTACATCTGTTTGTTAGTATTTATTTGCATTTTTTTGTATGTTTGTGTATGTATGTATGTATGTGTATGTGTATATGTGTATGTGGATGTATATGTATGTATGTATGTATGAATGTGTGTATGTATGTGTATGTCTATGTAGTGTATGTATGTTTATGTAGTATGTGGATGTACATGTGTGCAATTGTATGTATATATGTGTGTGTGTGTATATATATATGGGTGTGTATGTATATGTCTATGTGTATGTATGTGTGTATGTGTATGTATGTAATGTGTATGTTTGTGTATATGTAAATGAGTATATCATTATATAATTAAAAAAGTCATTTTTTTCAATTTAAAACATCTCATTATATTATATATACTTATATGCACACACACAATCATAGGTATAATAATTTGGGTTTTCAAATGTAATTACTATAATTTTATATAGAAATATATATATACACATTAAATATTTTTATATTTTCTACAATTTATAATATTTATTTATATATTTTTAACTGTTAATATTTAATATTTTTTATAAGTTTGTAATTTATAAAATGATCATTTATTTTTTTATTTTATTACTTTTTGTATTTAAATTTTTATATAACTATTATTTATTCATTTTTAGTTAGTAATTTATTGTGAATATTTTCCATTTAAATCTATTTTTTTAATATTTATTCATTTTCAATATTTTTTCAACTTATATAATTACTATTATTTATTTATTTTTAATATTTTTTGTAATTTATTTAATTTTAATTATTAAATTTTATTCATTTTAACATTTATTCATTTAATATTATTTATTTATTTTTAACATTTTTCTATTTTTAATATTTTCTTGATTTATTCTTTTCTAAAAATTATTCATTTAATATTTTTTTAATGCATTCATTTTTAAATTTATTTATTTATTTTTAAATATCAATATTCAATATGTTTAATTTTTTATGTAATTTATTTAATTATTTTCTATTCATTTTTATTTCAATATATTTGTATTTAAATATTTTTATAATCACTATTCATTTATTAATAATGAGTACCTTATTATACATCTCTTATTTTCAAATATAATTTTTAAAATTTTTGTTTTTATTTTAATATTTATTCATTTTTAATATTGCATTAATTTATATAATTAAAATTATAAATTTGTTTTTTTAATATTTTTTCAATTTATTCATTTGTAATATTTATTCATCTATTATTATTTGTTCATTTTTAGCACTTATTCACTTTTAATGTTTTTATAGTTTATCCATTTTCAATATCTTTTAATTTTATAATTTTATAATCTATTCATTTTGAATATTTACTTATGCGTTTTTATTTATTAATATTTAATATTTTTAGTTTGTTTATAATCTATAAAATTAATATTTACTGATTTTAATTTTAATATTTTTTTTAAATCCTTATACATTTATTATCTATTTTTTTAATTAGTAAATTATTTAAAACTTTTTTACTTAAATACAATCTTTAGTATTTATTCCTCTTTATTTTAATATATATAGATTTATATTTTTTAATATATAAAATATATATAATTTATCCATTTTTAATATTTTTTTATTTACATAATTAATATTATATATTCATTTATCATAACATTAATGCACTTATTATTACATAATACAATTATCATAATATTATCACATTTATTAATACATTTAATATAAATAATTTAGTTTATTTATTTTTAATATTATTATATGTTATTTATTTTTAATATTTTTTTAGTTTATTTATTTTTAATATTTATTATTATTTATTATAGAATATTTTGTTATATGTTTTTATATTATTCTTAATTTATTGTAATTTAAAATTTATTTTTATTTTTTTTCTACTTATATTATCAATGTTATATTAAGCACTGATAAAATGTATATTTATCATTGCTTATTAGTTAGTGATAATAATTATATTATTTTTTAAATCTTTTTTAGTATTGATAAATTTTGTATATACCATAAATTTCCATTTTAGCATCAATAAATGAATCTTTTATATATATTATTTTACTGGCAATGACAAAATCTATTCTCCTATTTTAAAGGAACCCTAATTGAGATCAACCCCACTCAGACCATTTACACTCTCATGGAAGTCGAATTTGGTTGTCGTGTCATTTAATATTTCAGATGAATCGACCATTAAATCGATGGTTTGTTATTCATTATTCATTTTAATCCATTTTTTATCATTTTTCATGATTTTTCGATTCTTCTTATTGGTTATTTTCATTTCTTGGTTTTTTGGTGCTAATTGTTTCAAATTTTGGTTCCTCTAATTTTTTATACTCTTCTACTCAATTTACAACCCCTCGCTTGAACATTTTTTGGTTGTTTTTCTTCTACTTTTCGAATGATCTCTCAATAGATATAAAAATCACATATTTTTTCCTAATTTTTTAGTGATAAACTCATCAAAAATAATCTCTCAATTGATTCTAATAGTTTATTCTTTTAATTCACAAACATTGTTTTTAGAATTATGATTTCTTCTATTCATTGTTATTTACATTTGATTTATAATATTATTTTAACAATGAAAAATTATCTCTAAATTTTCTATATAAATTTCATAATTTTCTTAGCGGAATAAAGAAAAATAATTATTATATTGATCTTTTAATGAGAAATTTCGGCCAAATTCTTATAAACATTATTTTCACAATATAATTAATATAATTCACCCAATATTTTTAAACTTAATTTTAAAAGCTTCAATTATTTTCAAATGAGAGACAAATCAAAAATTGGAAATTCCCAATTTTTTAGAATTTAAAATTTTCAAAACATTGTTTTTTTTAATTTTTTTAACAAGATTGTTTATTTTTTGACTTCTCTTACTCATCAATTTTTTAGATTAAATCCATCATTATTATGATTTTACGATTTTAAAATTTGGGTTATTTTGGTTTGAATATTCATTCTTTCCATTTCATCCACAATCTTAATTTTGTTTCAAAATATCATGGCGTATTAAAATAATTATTTTGACTATTTTCAAATGAGGAATTTGAAAAATGATTATATGTCTCTTCCATGGTTTTGGATGATGAGATAAATTAAAATAATTTTATTATGATATAAAAAACTACCATCAACTCATATTTTAATAGTTTAAATAATTTTGTCTTTGAATATCATATTTTCTAAAAGATTTATAATTAAAATAGTATTTTGATTTATTAAAATTAAAAGTTTGACTGTGATTATTTTCAAAATAATTGTAATCTAAAATTGGATTTAAAATATGTTTTTGTTATAAATAGGGAAAAATAAATATAAAAACAAGTAATATTCACACAAATTCACACTTAAAGATATCAAAATACACAAAATGTATGAAAAATATCCGAGATAGTGAAAAATATATATTCTAAAGCATGATAATAATTATGTGATATATTTTTTGTTTCATATACCAGCTTCACAAGACTTCACTTGTAGACCATGTTCATGTTAGATTGGTGTACTAGAACGAATTGTTTGTACATTGATTACATGAATATTTTATGTATTAAATATTAAATTAAACATCTTAATACATATTGTTAATTATTTTTCATGACCATAATGTAATAATGTTCTAGAGTATTTTTCAGTAGTTCCCCAATATGATGAGAACCTTAAAGGGCTATGAAAATATCCTTAATATATTTATGTGGTAGGATAACATAATATGATGGGATACATTGTATATTGACTGTTAGGTGCAAGTAATCATAAGAAGATTACACTTCATCTCATGAAGTTTTCACTTGGTAATCTTCAAGATAATAGATTATGAGAACAGACCCTCCAGGAGGAATTCCACTTATTTTGGTGTGATCGAATATTCATATCTACGTGTGTGTTTAATGGTCCTTATACATTAATATTATCATTAATTCTTATCATGACTCATGTTCTAAGATTTTCTGATGAAAACCGTCATGCCATATGTTGGGAGGAATTAGGGGATATTGGGTGTGTCATGAATGACATTTTATTAATGGATAAGTCATGAAAGGATTTGTCCCTTCCAAATTTATGGAATTTGATATCTCAACTCTTTGATTGAAATAGAACCATCACCCTAAATTCCATGACTATGGTGTAACAACAAATTTATTTTAGATAGTTAAAGAATGATATATTAAGTATATAGGTTGATGACACCATTATGTAAACTGGTTGATGAGATTATGTGTCAAAGGTATTATATAACATAATGATCTTTCATGTGTTTTTTTCATCATTACAATATTTTGTTAGTTCTCTTGAGTTCAATGACCCGTTGCTAGAATGTAATCTTGAACTTTAGGCAAGCCCGCCTAATGACAACGTGAAAGAATCCTAGAGGGTTACACAATAAGTGTTTCTGGTGGTCTCAATTAAATTCTATTTGAATTTAATGATTAGAATAAATATTATTCTCGAGGCTAAGGAATAATTTTATTCATGTAATAATGATTGCATAAATTAAATAAATTTTTATTCACCAAATTTTGAATGAAATTTATTTATTTATTTTATTGAGTATTAAATAAATATTTATTCTCTAGTTTGTGAATAAAATATTTATTTAAGAGAATAAAATATTTATTCAGGTGTTCAATGAATACAAGAAGAGTTCGAATGGACCAAGACCATGTCGAGTGATAAAATAATTATTTATGAGTCGATAAATATTATTTATCTATTTTTCACATGTTGGTACACCCCAAAATAATAATACTTTTATTATTATTATGCGTCATGTAATTTCATTCATGATTATAATTATATTTAATGGATGTTAAAAAATTAAATTTTGTAACCGAAATCCCTACTCTATAAATAGACAACTACATCTATTGTGTAATTCATTTGAAACCAATTCCATGTTTGAGAATAAAGAATTGTTTTACACAACAAATTCTCTCTCGACTCCTCCTAAAATCTCCCTCTCAAGAACGAAAAACCCAATAGACAATTTCTTTCATATCCAAGAATGAGCAATCAAAAATGAACAACTCAAGAAATTCTATTCACTACGCTAGCACTGGGAGAATGAGTGGTGTTTCTTGGAGACCATTGATGCATGTGTAGATCAACGCTAGAGGGATTCTACCATTGGATCCTAAGAATCATAATGAAGGAATTATTAAAGGACATTTTCGGATGATCAAAAATAATCAATAAAGAAATTTCCTAAGCCTAGGTATTTATTTCTTCAAGTATTAAATAAATTAATTATAAATTTGATGAACAAGATCATCACTCTTGGTTTCATTCAATTATTATTAAAATAAATTTTAATATATCACCCACCAACGCACGATTCCTCTGCACCTAGAACCAATAAGTGGTATCAGAGGGGTCTTGATTAAATTTATAATTATTCATTTGATTTTTGATCTATAAAAAAAATTTGGTTTGATTTTATTTCACGTTATTCATTATTTAATTTGATTTTATTTAACATGACATCTATATATTAATCATGTTTGTTCAGTGTTTCATTTTCTTAAAGGTTTAAGAATACAAAAGAATGACCACAGATTCCATCGGGAAGTGGCAAATTACTATCCGGTAAAACTGGGTTACACAGCGTGTGGTTGTAGCACATATTGTATAGCCATGCATAATGTATCTAGTTGCGTCGAGTAATTAATTACATGTGGTGCTTTTATTACACACCGCCTGTTGATTGGGACAACATGGCACACAAAAAACGGATATAGGGTGTGTAATTTGCATGTACACACCATGTAGTATGGACGAGTCCACACACTGATGCCCAAGGAATGTGACTTGGATATATGACAACCGAGGTACATAGCATGTAGTTTCATGCACACACTATGCAGTCTCCCATTAATGTACAAAACAAAATTTATATTAAATTTTAATTTTCAATAATAAAACCTTATTTTATTGATTAGTAGTCCATTGTGTATTTGACAATTTAATAATGGTTTTAAATAATTTTAAAATGATAAATTAATTTATTGTAATTAATATGTCATTATTGGATTTTCTATTTATTTCCCATGAATTCCATTAATGATGGGTATCTCTAAATAATATCTTATTATCATTAAGATGGAAGAGAATTAATTAATTAATTAATGCAAGAATTTATATATTAAATAATAAAAGAACAAATAAATGAATTCTAGTAGTTTACTTTTGCATATTTGTTGAATGTGTGATCATTCATGAGCTTGACCAAGACCCTTATATGTGTTGGAATTTATTTAATTAAATTTATTGCATACTTTTTAAATTATTTAATATTAAATTAAAAATGGCATGTGATTCATCCCTCCCTCCGTTATTATATAGGACCTTTGTGTCCAAGGATATTTAGGTAATTCCCTTTAACCAATCCTTTGGTTCCCCTCACCAGCATGTGATTAATAAATATTTTCAACTAATGAAGATTCCCCAGGTGCGTGGGGATGGTTCAAGACAGAACCATAATGATGCCAACATGGAGACACATAGGTGGAGACATGGAATATTGTATCTCAAGCCATGTATGACATAAGGAGTTATCTCCCTATATCATAGTTTTATTTAATTTCCTCTCATTAAATCAACCATTTGATAAGCTCATGATCGGGTCATTTAATTAATTATTTGTTTTCTTTCTAATGAATTAAAATTATATTTATTGACGCAAGACCACGATAACATAAATCAATGAATTAATATGCAAAGATGTAATTTAAATAAAATTTATTATGCATAAAAGTTATAACAAAATATTTTTAATTAATTAAGTAAACATCCACTTAAATATTAAAATGAAATGTAAAAGAAAAAACCAGATAAAAATTTATTCATAACAAAATAAAATCCCTCAATCTAATTTTTTGTCAGACTAAGCCTTGTGTTACTTGATTAGGAACAAAAAAAACTATGTATTTGACCAACCATTTTTGGGACACTTACTTTTATAAGGGGAGTCCTTATTAAAGTTTTAGGTTGACTTAACCATTTTACATCATGATGAGTATCCCTTTCAACACTTGGTGTAATTTTGTGGCAAGTGTTGAGAAAATCCAAGTCAGGGTTTTTGGATTGGGGAGTCTACTCAATGGATCTAGGAGTTTCAAGTTCGTAGTTGGAAAAGACTTTCCTATCTAAATACTTTCAAAATAGCTTGACCAACCCTTGTTGGGGTTATGCAAAGGGGAATATGGATCCTTTCCAATATAATATCCTATAAACTAGACATTCCAAGTTCAATGGTGAGGGATATTGGGATTGACTAAATAGTGGGAGATTTAATAAAATCAATCAATTATTTCTCATAAAGTATATAATCAAGAAAAGTACTAATAATTTTATCTTTTAGTTGTACAATAAAATAAAAATCTCACCATCCCTATGATAAATATTGGATAAAGATAATCTCCTCATTTGAAGTAACTTCTAGGAGTGGTTTATATGCCTTTAAGTTGTTCTACACCATGAATGGAAATCTTAAATACTAGAATCCTCAATTCTTGATCCACCCACTCAAGAGGTGAGTGATGAAGAGTTCCTAGTATACAAAAAAACATATGAATGATATGGTGGATGCTCAATGTTTGATGCTTTAATCTATTTCTAGTGAACTCATGAAGTCTCATGAAAATATGGATGCGTATAGAATGCTTTAGCACCTCCATGGTCTTTACCAGGAGAGAGCTAGACTTGAACGATTTGAGATTTCAAAGGCAATCTTTCAAAGTAATCTTGGAGAGGGTTCCCTAGATGGGACTCATGTAGTAAATCTCATTTAATACATTGAGTTCATAGATCCTGTAGGATTTAAAATCCCGGACGAACTGGGCACCAATCTCATTTTTTCATCACTCCCTCAGAGCTTCTCCAGTTTTTTTGGGAATTTTAATATGAAAAACAGTGAGAAGTGTTTTCCAAATCTTTTTATCCTCCTTCAACAAGTAGATAAATATATGAATAATAAAAATCCTTTTTCTCTAATGGTGAACAAATGTAAAGGGAAAACAAATATATTTAAGCCCAAAGATTTTTAACTCCCTTCTAAGAAGAATAATATCAAAGGGGAAGCAAGGGAACATGATGTTGTTTGTTTTGCATGTGGTAAGAAGTTCCACTAGAAGAAAAATTTCACCGTGAAAAAGAAGCTTGGGTAAGCTTCAGGTTCATTTTTTATTGAGTGAAATTTATCTATTTCTATAAATTGGGTAAAAGATATTGCTTTTGATGTTCATATATGTATTCAAATACAGGAACTAAGTAGATTAAAAAAAATTGACTGAGAGGAGGTAGATCTATGAGAATTCAACTAAGATAAACTTTCTATTATAGCTATTGGGGACTACCACCTCACATTGTGGACTAGAATGATCTTGGTTTTAAAGTGTTGTTATTATGTTCCTTCAGTTACCAAAAACATTATTTCTGTACCTAGACAAGATACAGATGGATTAATTTTCAAATTTGTATATAAATGTTGCTTCTTTTATAAATATATCACTTCTTATGGAAAGACACATTTACATAATGGTCTTTATGTTTTGGATTACATGATCCAAGTAATGGAAATAGAAAAAAAAGTTACTTCCAATTAATTACACCACACCCAACATTAGCATCACCGAATAGGTCATTTAAATGAAACAATCTTGTCATAATTACATCAAGATGGATATTTATATTCTTTCGAACTAAAACCACTTGGATTATGTCACAGATGTTTACAATAAAAAATGACCAAATTTCTATTTATTGGGAAAGGTGAAAGGTCTAAAGAGCTTCTTGAATTAGTTCATACTTATGTGTGTGGAGAATTTCCTATTAAATCAATGGATGGGTTCTCAGATATCACAAATTTTACTAATTATTTTAGTATATATGGATATATTAACTTAATGAGGTATAAGTTGGATTGTTTTGATAAATTCAAGGAATACAAGAATGATGATGAGAACCATCTTGGTAGAAAGATTAAGAAAATATGCTCAAACTGGGGTGGTGAATATCTTAATCAAGACTTCATTGATTACTTATGGGAGTTTAGGATCCAATTACAACTCACTCTTCCTTACTTTCCTCAGTGGAATAGCATAAGAGAAAGGAGAAACCACACCTTATTGGACATGGTGATATCAATAATGAACGATTAAAGTTTTATATTATCATTTTTGGTATATGGGTTACAAATAACAGTACACATACTAAACCAAGTACCAACTAAATTTATAGATGGTATTCCATACGATTTTTTTAGTGGAAGAAAACCCATGTCATTGAATTTACATGTGTGGGGAAGTGAAGCATCTGTTAAGGCCTATTCAGGTAACAAACATTCACCTTGTGGCATAATGTGTACCTTTATAGGATACCCTAAGTAAATAAGGGCATTTTTCATATACATCCCCTAAGAAAAAAGATTTATAGTGGAAAGACACACAATATTCCTTGAGAGGGAGAACATCTCCAAAAGAGATTGTGGGAGTGAGATAAACTTCAATGAATTCAAGGCTCAAGGCACAAAAAGTTGGTACAATAGCATATTCCACAAAGTTCCATGGGAGAAGAAACTGTTCTAGAGACACAAGAACTATATAGGAGTACAAGAGAGGTTAGAGAACCAAAAAATTATGGTTTTTTAGTTACCTAGGATGGTTAATCATTATTAGTTGATAGTAATGATCATTTGATCTATAATAAAGTGTTAAGTGGAATAGTTGTTAACAAGTGGGATGAAACCATGAATTATGAAATGGATTCCATGTACCAAAACCAAGCCTATATTTTGGTAGATACTCCAGTGGATGTAAATCTTGTTGGTTGAAAATGGGTATTCAAGAAGAAACTGGACATGGAAGGAAACATTAGTACCTATAAGGCACAACTGGTTGCAAAAGGGTTTAAACAGTGACAAGGTGTTGAATACGATGAAACCTTTTCACTAGTTTCAATTTTTTAATCTATCATAATTATACTTTCCATTCCATCTTACCCTGACTATGAGATTTTTCAAATGGATGTTAAAATAGCCTTACTTAATGGAAACCATTAATAAAATTTCTACATGACACAACCTGAAGGGTTTGTAAATCCAAAGGATTCTAATAAGATATACATGTTTTAAATAAATTATGGATTAAAGAAAGCATCCAGGTAACATAAAACTCATTTTGATGAATCCATAATGGAATTTTATTTTATAAAGAATGAATGTGACCCTTGTGTCTACAAATAGTTTAATGGGAGTGCATTCATTTTCTTAATAGTTTATTTTGATAACATATTACTTATTCGAAATTAAATACCAGTCTTATAGTCTATTTAGAAATGGTTGAATAAATTAAATTCCAAGAAATACTTGGGGGAGGAAGCATATATTCTTGGGATAAAGATCTATCGTGGTAGATCCAATAGGTTACTCAACCTAAGTCAAAGTACATATATTGACAAGATACTAAAGAGATTTAGTATGGAAGAATCCAAGAGGGGATTGTTTCCAGCTTCACATGAAATTCGTCTTCCCAAGAAATGTGTCCTCAGACTCAAAAGTAAAGAAATAGAATGGAAATTATTCCATACACATCAGGTATTGGGTAAATCATGTATGCTATGATATGTACTGGGCTAGTTGTCACCTATGAATTATGAGAGTTAGGAAGATATCAAGCCAATATAAGTAACCACCAATGGATGACAGTCAAGACTATCCTTAAGTATCTAAGGTGTACTAAGGATATGTTCATAGTTTATGGAGGAGATGAGGGACTAGTCATTAGAGGATATGCAGATGCAAGTTTCCAAACTGGTCAAGATGAGATGAAGTCACAAACAGGATACATCTTCACTTTGAATAGAGGTGATGTGAGCTAGAAGAGCTCAAAGAATGTTGTGGTCGCAGATTCTACAGTAATGTCCAATTATATTACAGCTTCCACAGTAAGTAAATAAGTATTTTGGATGTAAAATTTCATCAAAGATCTTGATATGGTACCTAACAATAAAGATCCCACCACACTCTATTATGATAATACTACAGTAGAGGATCTCGAAGAGGAGTCAAGGTCACATAACTAGTCGAAACACATACTTTAAAACTATTATCTCTTGAGGGATTTATCTCAAAGAGGTGAGGTTTTAGTGAGGATTATTTCCATGGAAGACAACATGGCAGACCCCTTGACTAAAGCCTTGACTCAATAGAATCACGATTATCATGTGATGTTTAGAGGACTAAACGTCATAGGCAGTTGGATCTAGTCTAAGTGAGAATTTGTTAAAGTTGGTTTCCTATAACCAACTATTTTTACATTGATTAAATGAATATATTATGTAGTAAATATTAAATTAAACATCTTGTTACATATTGTTCATTGTTCTGCATGACCATAATGTAATACTATCCTAGAGTATTTTTGGTATTGATAGGGTCGTAGTACTTCTCTACTATGATGAGAACCATGAAGTTCTATGAAAATATTCTTAATATTTTTCTATCATTGGATAACATACTATGATGGGAAAATTATTATTTAGACCATCAAGTGCGATTTATCTTAAGTAGATGAGAGTTCTTCTCATGAAGTTCGCACTTTGTAATCTCTAAGATGAGAGATTTTGAGAACAGATCCACCAATAAGAATTCTGTATATTTTGGTTCCATCAGATATTCCTATCTACAAGCATGTGTAATGGTCCTTAGAATTTAAGATTATCATTATTTCACGTCAGGACTTGCGCACTTAGATCTACGGATTAAAACCATCACGAAATATGTTGGTGGTAAGTATGGTGTGTTGGGTGTATCATGAATGAAATGTTATTAATGGATAAGTCAAGAAAGGATTTGTTCCTTTCAGATTTATGAAAGTTGATTTCTTGAACCTTTTATTGAAATAGAGCTGTCACCCTTAATTCTATGGTCATGGTGTAATGAAATGTTTATTTCATATAGTCAAATAATGATGTGTCAATCATATAGGTTGATGAAACTGTCATGAAACCAACATGCTGAGATTATGTGACAAAGGGATCATATTACACAATTAGAATTCAAATTTGGTGGTCTTTGTTGCAACTTTACATTCTTTCTCTTGGATGCCTTGACCTATTTATAGACATTAATCTTGGACTTTAGACAATCTCTCCCAGTACCGACAAGAAATAATCCTAGAGGGTCACACACTGTTTCTTGTGGTCTATATAAAATTCTATTTTAAATTAATTATTGGAATAGATATTATTCCTAAGGTTTAGGAATAATTTTTTTCAAGTTATGTTAATCACATAAATTAAATAAATATTTATTCACCAGATTGTGAGTAAAATATATATATTTATTTTATTTCATATTTAATAAATATTTATTTACTTGTTTGTTAATAAAATATTTATTTAAGAGAATAAAATATTTATTCAGGTGTTCAATAAATAGAAGAGTAGTTCAAATTGACCAAGACCATATCTGATGATAAAATAATTATTTATGAGTTGGTAAATATTATTTATTCATATTTCATATGTTGCTACACTAAATAATAATAATACTGTTATTATTATTATATGGCATGGGATTTCATTAATGGGTATAATTATATTTAATGGAAGTTTTTCAATTTAATTTTGTAATCGAAATACTATATCTATAACTAGACGGCTACATCTATTGTGTAATTCATTCAAAACCAATTCCATGTTTCGGAATAAAGAATTTTTTCACACAATGAATTCTCTCTCAACTCCTCCTCCTCTCTTCCTCTTAAGAATGAGAAAGTCATAAGAGAATTTTTTTTCAAGTCTAAAGAATTGGTGACCAAGAATGAACAATGCATGATCTTCGATTCACCATGCTAGCACCCAGAGAATGAGTGGCATTGCTCAGAGACCATTGACGCGTGTGTGGATCACCACAAGAGGGATTCTACCATTGGATCATCACAAGTGCAACGAAGGAAATTCGGAAGGGCCTTTTCAGATGATCAACAATCATCAATGAAGAAATTTTATAAGCCTAGGAATTTATTACTATAGATATTAAATAAAATAAATATAAATTTTATGTGCAAGATCCTCACTCTTGGTTTCAGGCAATGATTTTTAAAATAAATTTTAATATATCACCCATGAACATACTCTTTAGATGTGCTCATAACTAATATTTCAAGCGATTACCATTTACCCAAATCACATCAGTATATTTCAAAACAAAAAATGAGCCACCATAATGTCATTTATGTTCTCATTATCAAATATCCTTTAGATTTTTATTTTTTTAGGAAATGTTTATTTTAATAGACATATTTTACCAAAAAAGTCCACATAACCCGAAGCCAATAAATTGTTTCATCCAATTTTTTTTTTAATCATAAATATTTTAATTAATTTATATAACTATAAATATTTAAAAAATTAAGAATTTTAAAATATTTAAAACATTAGAAAAATCAATGGTTCACACATCTCTAGGATGAGTTAAAAAAGAATAATTTAGTAAATACCACTTTGGGGATGCTAGTTTATGGATGGAATATTATTCTTTGTCTTTAAAAGTTATAAAAAGTTGTTAATGGAATGAAAATTAATATCAAATATGATAAATATATGTCTGTATATATAAATAAGATCCTTTTAGGATTCCAATATCATACCTTCTATGTTTTTTATAAAATATGAATATTAATGAATTAAATAGGATGTTTATGAATAAAAAATTGATGGACACTAATCATATGAAAAAAATAAATGTATGCGGTTAAAGATTTCTCAAAATTTGAAAAAGATTATGAATATGATCCTTATTAAATCCATTGTCTATGTCTATTTTATTGTTATTAAATACTAATTAGTTTAAAGGTTTTGGAAGAACACTTTATTAGTCATAGAATAGATTGATGTTATAAATGTTTGACAAAACATGGAGAAGAATTGAATGTTTCTCGTGACTGGGATAACACTATGATTTATGGATCATTAGATATGATTATAAGTGTGAAATATGATGAATATTGTACCGAGTATACGATTACAAGTGTAAATGATGATGAAGATCATATTAATGAAATGAAAATAAAAGTTGAATATGTACTTTGAAATTTTCCAAAGCCATTTTATAAGTAAAGGATCTATAAAAAGACTCCATTGTATGATAATTGTACAAAACATAAAACATTTTCATCCATACTAAATCTATATAATGAAAATTTTGGAGTAGGTAGAGTGAAACCATCATTGTTGAACTACTTTCTCTCTTGAATGATATGATACCAAATAACAATTAGCTTTATTTCTAAACATATGACACAAAAAAAATTCTACATTCAATTATTATGATCTCTAAAATAATACATTCCTATATAAATTTCTATATATTGTTTCTTAAGGAAAAATAATCAATTAAAAATGATGAATGTGTGGCGCATCTTGATAAAAGAAATATGAATCAAGTCATATGAAATTTGTATTATAATTCCAATCAATAAAAGGTTTAGAAAACTATATGAAAGTGGTGAGTCTATAAGACAAATTACATGGGACACATATACAAGAAATCCATATGAGAAACTTTATCCTCCTCTAGACTATACTCAACAGAATAAAATTGATCCAGAGTATCATAAATTGGAGAACTATCTAAGAAACCTTCACATTACGCTATTTAAAAATGGAGGGAATCCTTTTGGTATAATAAGCAACACTCTCCAGACAAAGCTAGTTATGTTGGTAAATTATAACTTTCCATTGTGGTTATGCATGGAGTAAAAATATTTTTTTTCTTCACTTATAATAATAAAAAAACAATCGGGTAATGATGTTGATGTTTATTTCGATACATTTATCTAATATCTAGAATTGATGTGGTATTCAGGTGTTACATTGTATGATTCTTATCAAAATAAGAATTCACGTTGAGATCTATGTTTTATGGGATGGAAAATAACTTTTCAGTTTATATAAATTCATCAATATATATAATTTAAGTAATTCTAGGGAGATACATTTTTGAATAAGGTACACACTCAGTTAGATTGAAACATTCATTGATGAATATGTTTCTTGGACATCATGATTTTTTACCCCAATGAAATCAATTTCAATCTTAGAAAAAATCATTTGATGAGGACTTAGAAGAAGGTATAACACCTTCTATACTAACAGATGATCAAATATTTTATAAATTAATGGATATGGTCACCATTTTTGGTAAACCGTCTTCAAAAAACCTTTTAAAAATCAATTGGAAAAAGTGATCAGATTTTTTTGAATTACCATATTGGAATTGTTTTTATATTAGAAAATTTTATTATTATCATGCATAAATAAAAAATGTACATGATGGTCTTATTGGAAGATTACTTAATTTACATGAAAAACAAATATGAAATTAAAGTTAAGTTGGACATGATTGATATGGGGATATGGGAAGATTTAGCTCTAGAGAAGGGTGAAAGGTGAACTTTTCTTACTTCAATAGCTTGCAATCTTTCCATGAAATAAAGATACCAGTTTTGTAACTTCCTGAATGACATAAAGATTCCAAAGGAATATTTATCAAATATAAAAAATATAATTTCAATGATAGAATTAATATTAAAGGGATTGAAATCATATTAATGACATGTTTTTATGGAAAATGTAATGTCGGTAGTTTTACATTGCATTTTCCCTAAAAATGAACTTCACATATTAACCAAGATCTATTTATTCTTCAAAGATATATATAGTAATGTTATATACCTGCTGGAGTTACTAACTTTGGAAAATTAAATTGTTACCATATTAAGTGAATTATAGATATTCTTCCCAGCTTCATTATTTGATATGATGGTTTACTTACTTAAAGAGATCTGACTATGTGTCCCTATAAATTATAGATATATGTACCCCATTTATAATGACCTGGTCTTAATGTAAATAGAAATTACATCACTTATTCATAATACATAATATAATACACAAACGAATTCCCAAAGACCATATTAGTTTAGTGCCTTTAGAAACCTGGAAACACAAACCAAGGTACATAAGTGAGCTATATTATCTCTCACTAGGTTCTTCTTGACTAGAACCCTTGTTAGACACATCAAACATAATAAATATCATCATAACTTGGATAAGAACACACAAAAATGGTGATATAAGATGTTTAGTAAGCGTAAACAAGAGATACATGTAAGAATAAACATAAGAATATGGGAATGAGAGAATTATCATAACATTATAAGATCATACCCTTCATATCATATGATCAGAAACCTTAATCATGGCATAAATCTTGGTAGTTCGTAAGACATGAATAATAATGGAAACAAGAGCATAAGCATATCATAGGAATAAAACTCAAAATTTATGGAATACATGTAAACAAAGAAAATCATATGTAATGGATAACTACCAATTATATCACAACATGCTAGTATTTGGATAATAACCTATGTACCTGCTTTGGGCTTGGGATTCCATCTTATGTACCCTCTTGTTTTTGGGCTTGGGATGTCCACCCATGTACCCTCTTGTTTCAGGCTTAAGATTCCCTCTTGTTTTGGGCTTGGGATGCCCTCCTGTGCACCATATTTTTTGGGCATGGGATTCCATTACGTCTAACATGTTGATCTCATAAAACATTTATCATTACCCAATGCATTGAAGGTAGACATAGGTCCCACCCATCACATAATTAAATTATGCATACATATTCCACAAGATAATAAAACTTGCATCATATCCTGACCCATAAAATGATATGGGTTTCATAAACATAAAATTATAGCCTAAGAAATGAAATGGGTGTCATAACATTCTAACATATCATTACCTATGGAAAAGTGATAGGTTTCATTTCATCAAAGAAAAACCCAAGAAAATATGTGGGTTTCAAAATAATATAACCCATGGAAGAATAATGGGTGTCAAAAACATCAAAACATAAACCATTTAAGAAAGAATATGAATTTTATTCCTAGATTATATCTCAATAAACAATAAACTATCACAAAGTATGATATATTATATGAAAAATTATTTTTAAAGATCACATAGAACATTTCTTAAGGAAGACAGTATTTCTTTAATAATCCTTTTCCTAAATCCATTTTAAAATTTATTTTCTTACAAAGAATGATTTACCATTTTATTTAAAAAATATCTTGAGGGGAATATCCTTTATTATTTGAGATATTATTTTTAAAACAAAAACCATTTTGAAAACCATTTTTATTTAATATACTTTGAATACTTATAAATAAGTCTTGAAATTATTTTGAACATCCTTTTTCCTTGAAATATATTACTATTTAAAACTCTTTGAAAAATATAAATAAATTTTGAAATTTGGTTGAAAACAATTTCTTTGAAAATTCATTTGAAACTTATAAAGAAAAAAAGAAAATGTTTTGAAAACTATTTCTTTGAAAATACTTTGAAAACTTATAAAATAAATTTGAAACTCATTTAAAATAATTATTTTTTTGAAAACCCTTTTTATTAAAAAGTTAATTATTTTTAAAAATATTAGGAAAAAATATTATTTTAAAAATATAACTTTGTAATATTTTAAAGGAAGCTTAAATGGAATTAGAGTCATGATGGAAGGTAAATTTTTACATTCTGAACATTTCTTCTCCCCATAAAAATTTAGAAAATTTCTTTGACTAGAAAACGACATGAAAAATACTTATAAAAACCCTTTTGTTTTAAATACGTAAAACATGGGTAAAAATGTATTTTAATGATCATAGGAGAATAGTATAATATTTTTGGAAACGTTTTTTGAAAACATGTTTTTGAAGGAACACATATTTATTACCCAAGAGAGTGTTAAGGTCAGAATTTCTTAAAAACACTTTCTTGATCGTCTTATGTACCAAATAGTGGAAAATGGTACAATTAATTTGATATAACAAGAATAATAAAAGGGTACAAAAATAATGAGAGTTATTTAGATATGTATAATAATATTTCATCAATTTAAGCCTAATAATAAACAATCTGGATAAATGATGAGATGGTTTCAATAAACTTTTACCACATGGTAAGTAAGGATTATACTCTCTATGAAAGAAGATGGAATTGCATAATGATTAAAATATCACGAAGGGAAGAATATTCATGATATAACATGTAAAATTTAGTATATACACCTCATAGAAAAATATAGGTTCATAAAAAGGAATTTTTCTCAAATAAGGAAAATTGAGATGAAATTACATTACTGATTTGGTAACTTTTGAAACATAACCCCCATGAGAGAATGATCATAAAATAGATACGTAAATAAAAATGAATTGTATTATAAGATTCATATAATAAATTCATGGGTATTATATATACCAAAATGTATAAATGAGTGGTCTATAAGGCATATATCTCATGGAAATAAAAGTGAGATGAAATTATCTTACCTTGTGTCTTGACTATCATCGTACTTGTACAAACTTCTTCTTCTTTGGGTAACTGCTTTTGGTTTCCACTAAAGAGATTCCTTGGATTGATTTCTAAAAAATTTGAGGCTTCTATTTTTAGGGTAGGTATTTTTAGTATCTATATAGTAAGATATTGGTCTATCCAATGTGGCTTGAGAGATGTGATGAAGTGGAAGGAGATGAGGCCTTTTTATAGTGGAGGAGTGACACTCTTTTTAAATATTTGGAAAAGGAATTCCACACATGTTTTTACCATTTAAAGTTGAACTAATAATGTTCCAAAGTATATAAAATGGATTATAGTTTTGAAATATGTCCAGCCAATGATATATGGACAAGTTTTTAGGTTGTTTTAGGTATTATAATTGAGGCTTAGTCCTTTATTAAGCTACTTTTCTCTTAATCATTATAACTAATTTTAATTACATTCACAAATATTTTTGGTCAAAAACTAAGTTAAACTTATTATATTTTATAAATTATTATTATTAAAAATATGGAGTCCATTTTTCCAAACTCCAATCATTGAAGTGGTGGAAATTAATTTAAATTTTATTCTGCAGATGGGACAAAAATACAAGTTTTTAAAGTAAAAACGTTCAAATGTCTGCTAAGTTTTTATATTCAATTTCAATGTTAAATTGATTACAATGACCTAGATTGGATTATTTTATAAAAATTTATTCTAATATATCTTTGAAACCTATTAAAAATATAATTTATCAGTATAAATAAATTAGATGAAAAAGGGATTTTTGAACAAAAATTCAGTATTTTTCACCATTCATCCAAATACGAAACATCATTGAAAAATACCAAAAATTCACCATATAATAATTTTTATGTCTCTTTAAAATATTAAGATTATTTTGACGTATAATCTTTATAAAAATATCAAAATAATTAATTTAATATAAGTTCTCCATTAAAAGGCTGTAAAAGAGCCTTAATAAACATATAGGTTTTTATATTTGAAATTGGGTTTGTTCCTATATTTTGTTTATCGAATATATTTAATGAGTATCAAAAATATTTAATTTTAAAATATATATATATATATATATATTACATTAATATCACTTACCAATTGTAATTAATTTAATTTATTTGGATAAAATACCATTGTGAGCCTAAAAATTGTTTTCTATAAAAACATTACCTTTATATTAAATTGTTTCTTATATCAATTTTTAATTAAATTGTAATGAATTAATTCAAACATGTGTTTTCATAAGTCATTTAATGTTCTTTATAACTATAAACATAACATCTAGGTTATATATTATTCTGTTAAATAGAAATATATTTAATAATATATTATTGTTCAGTAACACTCGGTCTTTCATTTTATGCAAGCCATCAAGGAAAGCTAGTCTTATGTGTAACATAATCTAATCTCAGTGTTATGTGTAAATCAAGATAAAATTTATGTTTCATGTAGTGCATTATTAACATTTCTTTTCATATAACGTAAGCCAAACATAGTGCTTTAATATAAAATAATGTATTTGTAGTGTTGTGTGAAATTCAAAATATCAAAAAGATTAAATTAATTCAAAAAAAATATTTTACAAACACTCAGGGTGTTATAGAATTGAATGATATATAAAGATTTTGAAAGGGTATTTCAAAAATAGAATTCATCCATATGGTTTTATTATAGAGTGATATATTTTTGAGGAATCCATTGAGTTATTTACTGACGGACTATCAAATATAGAGAGAATTGGTCTCCCAAAATCTCATCATAGTAGGTGAATCATGGGTGAAGGAATTTATGGAATAGATGCTGTTATAATTACAATAACTGATTGATAAAATGATCACATTTACATTTTATATAACATTTTAGAGGGTTTTAGATATTATGTAATCCAAAAGGTAATTGTTAGGATTTTGAATCCATCAATGGATGAAAATCAGATACCAAATACACATAATCAAAAGTTTATAAGATAGTATTGAGATAATAAATTTAAGAAGTAATACGAATGTTAAAATTTAATATCATAACAAATTCAATAGAGATCCTGGGGGCCATCTCATCATGTATTAACTTATAATGGTTTTGTATTGGTGGTTATATTTTATATTCAAAGGATCGTGATAAATGAAGTACCATGAAAAATAGTGGAGTTAATGTTGTGGTGGAAGCGAAAAATGTATCTGGTACCAAAGAAATAAATATAATTTATATGAATATATAATAAATTGGAACCATTAAACAAACAAAAGAGTTTGATTATACAACATTACAAGT
This sequence comes from Viscum album, assembly GCA_963277665.1. NCBI lineage: Eukaryota > Viridiplantae > Streptophyta > Magnoliopsida > Santalales > Viscaceae > Viscum > Viscum album. Next base: position 1,104,772,829 of record OY728157.1, read on the forward strand.
TCCATTTCTTCAAAGCCAATGGGCTCATAACACGAGTGTAGTTAAAATCGATGAATTGGTATTGATGAATGTTGATTTTTTTAAGGAAGGGTACAAAGAAAAACCATTAATAATGGTATCAAAGTTAGTACAAGTATTTTATGTCCAATATAGTGTAAATAGAGAGTGGTAAATTTTAATGATATCGACCCAAACAACTATTGGGTCAGCGGTCAATTCAAATGAGGATGACCCTCTCATTGGGACATCATAATTATTTTGTGGTGGACCTAATTCAGACAAGGTATTTTATATTGGATGGGTGCATAAAGTGGGGATTTTGATACTTTATGGTGTTGTCAAATCTCTTCTACCTTTAAAGTAAAAAAGAGAGTTAAAAAATATGGTTATAGTTTTTAATATACAGTGTTCTACCTCATAGTATTATATGATCACTATTGAATTTATGTAATTTAAATTAAATATTCAACTAATTATCCTGATAATGGATTCTCTACATTTTGATGTTTTTAATCCAATGTAACAATAGGTTTTTACACATGATTATGCTCCCAATACTAAGGAACAGTTGGTTTCTCTATATTCTAAAGTTACTAATCCTGAGGAAAAACATATTGATAATTTTGAAACCAAGTAAATGTTAGAATACAAACAACCTATGTCTGAGAAAACACAAGAGCGTTGTTTCATGGTAGTATTAATAAAAATTATTAAGGTGATAAGAAAAGGAAAAAAAATTAGGTTGGATGGAATGAAAAAGGCCAACCTGTTGACCCCAACAAGTCTATTTTCATTAGTTACATTAGGTTTGCCACTCGAATTTCTATACTGATGGATATATATACATTGAACAATGTATTTTCTATGTAGAAGGCACTAATTTGGGATCATATTACGATAAAATTATAAAATATATATTTACTATTCATTATCCCAGGAAAAGTGAATTTATAATAGATGTATTTCAAATGAAATCTGTACTAATGGTTACTAGAAAGGATTATGTTTCTTTTTTAAACAATTAATATAAGTAATCATCTTAGTGATGCTGATAAAATTGTAAACCCACACCCATAATAGATACATCCACACATGATAAACTGAAAAACATGAAACGCATTTACAATCCATCATGAGGGGGCGTCAATTCAGGTACATTGTGATTAGTAATGTTTACTTTTAAATATTTGTATTAATCACTTTGATTAAGTGATCTTAATTTACAAAACAATAACTAAGTGTTTAAAATAAATAGAATGCATAAAAACCAACATACCCATAGCATAAAGCAAGGATGAAGTACGCTTCACTTGAAAAAAATGGTATGTATTTTAAATCTATAGTTATACCCTTAGGTGGAATAAAAACCAATGTAATTATACTCCTTTGGTTATATGTTGATTAGTGAACCAAAATACACATCCAATTCTATCCCATGTCATATGATATTAATAGAGGCTTTTGAAAATAATGACAAAATAATGGTAGATGAAAACACATAAAGAGTGTGTGAATAATGTTAAAGTACGACATATTACATTTTTTCTACTTTAAATCAGTATTACATAACAATGACTACTTATATGCCTATATTTTTTATCAACTTTAGACACAAGAATTTCTATCGACTGTACCAAATTAATGACTACTTTAAATGGACATGAAGAGGCCAAAACAATATGGAAATGTTATATGTGTGGGTTTCAGAGGGTCACCTCAAACATATTTAGATAAAATAATTGCAGAGGGGGTTAATGAAAAGAAAATATATGATAATAAGGCATGAATAAATATTATATAAGAAAAACATTATTGTAAAACTAAGGTCTTAGTATAGTGACCCACCTTTTTATTTCATAAACCTTTTAATACATATTAGAAAATTTAATAACATAGGGGATCTTTTTTAGTTTTAGTGTCTTGGAAATAGGAATATAATACCTGAAAACATATAAAACATAAGAATTATTCTAATCCACTTTAAATGCTTCTTCATAGGTTTATCCTAAGATACTTTTACTACATGTCAAATCATGGGGACATACATTAAATAAAGGGGTGAGCATCAGGCTTAGTAAGGGAATAAAAAAAAGTAGATGCCTAGCATGTGACCAAGGGGAATGTAAATAAGGTATGATTATATGAAAATTATATATATAAAAATAGAAATAAGATGAATCATAACATGGAAATGTTGACACAACATAAAAATGAGACATTCATAAGAATATCATCAAGGTTTATCACTAGGGTGTCATAAATCATAATTACCAAGGTTATTCGCCAAGGTGTCATAAAACTTGTCATATATAGAAATTAATTATTTACCCAATGAATTATACATATATCAAGGTGTGTTATTTATATGTATACATTTATGTGTTCCACATAGTCTAATAAAACAATTCCTCAATAACTCGATGAGAATTAAGAACAGGTTTCATAAAAAATAATTGAGTAAATAGGTTCTTAAAGACATGAACATTACATCATTTTTATCCCACGAAGGGATAATATGGGTTTCATACATGTAGATTCATGAATAAATAATTTTTTTACATCTAGGTGAATAACCTTGAATAATTAAGTGGTTTGGGTATTAAATAATTTTAATTTATCATGTATACTAAATAAATTCAAGAAATGAATTTGGGAGAATGAAAATATAAAACATAGATTAAAGGGGCAACATAATGAGAGGGAATGAAGGTATCCCTTGGTAAAAAAATTGATCGTATAAGGAAGATCAAAAGTGCATGAATATAAAGAATCTTTTCCATTAATAAGACTGACAAAAGGAGGCACTTGAATGAAAAGGAAGAAGATGATAATTTCCTTACCTTAAAGATATGCATCCTCAAACTTGAGGATGACACCTTGAGATGTTGATGAAACCTTGGAAGGAATATTTTGGAGGTCAAATCACCAGAACATTTTGGATTATTAATTTTTAGTGGAGTGGAATAAGGAATGAGTGTTATTTATACTTGAAAAACGGTGAGTGTTAAAGGATTAAATATTGTTCATTTTATCATATAATCCAACCACTTATGGATAAATTGAATTCCAAAAAATTTAAAGGATAATTTACAAGGGAGAGAGGGTGGGTGGACGTTCAAGGCCAACCTAAACTTAAAATTTCCTTCAAAACTACCCAATTAAACCACACACACCAATAATAAATCTTATTTCAAAAATCCATTTTTTGGTTCAAAAAGTAAAATATAAATTTATAAATTAAAAATTAATATTTATAAATTCATTTTTATACTTAATAAATTAAATTTTTATTTAATAAAACGTTTCATAAATTTTTAATCATGATGATAAAATAATGATGTCATAAAATCACAGTGCTTGTAAAGTACAAAATTTTACTTTTTCACGAAAAAATCAACTTTGATAGAAAATTACCAAAAAAATCACCCTAAGCTAATTTTGATGTTCTATGAAAAAAATTGAAATTTATTTTATGAAAATAATATTCAAATATAATAATTTTAAATTATAAATAAAATAAATATTTAATGAAAATTAACAGCTTCTGTGATATAATAAATTGTCTCACCGTTATAAAAATTACTGAAGTCTTCATTAATTTATATTATAATTTTAAGTGTACGATATTATAATTTCATGAAAATAAATTTTTCATTAAAATTTTACATTTTTCATAATATATTTTTTAAATGGAATATATTTATTATCTCAAAAAAATATAATTTTGGTTATATTATAAAATAATCTCAACGGTCACCTAATTACATCTACGTAACCAAAAAAATAATGTTCATTTATTTTATTGAATAATGATCATAATTACCATCGACATGTTTCCTAGTAAAAATAATTAAAAATGACCATATTTACCTATAAATATACTGTTATTCTCGACTTTTCACACAATACTTATGTTAGAAAGGTTCTTATAAAATCCTTTGATAATGTAATTTTTTTTCAAATACTTCTCTTTATTTTGATGATATTTACCGGTGGGGTGATATTCTAAGGAGAATTAAAACCAAAAGAGTTTTTTAGAGAATATATTATTCTTCCAAGTGTATATCAATTTACTATTTTATCTATTATTCCATATTAACACATGATATATAAAGTTTTTATAAAATTTAAAAGACTTTTTATGTGCTTCTATTGTAAAACATAATAAAAAGTTATTGAGAGGAAATAGTTCATTTATTTAAAGAAAATTGTTATTTTGGGTCCTTAAATTATTCCACCATTAAATAAATTTCCCCACTGAAATTTTATTTTACATAATAGTGTGAAAATAGGTGAGAGTACTTATGCTTCGTGGCTTCCTTCGATTCCCAAGTAGCCTCTTAAAACTTGTGATTCCTCAATAGTTATTTCACAAGACGAGTTGTATTACTCCTTAAATCTTATGCATTTATTTCAAGTATATGGATCAGTTCCTATTCATATGAAAATTCATCTTCCAAATTCACACCATTAGTATCAAGTATTGGTGATGGGTCAAGCATATAGTTTCACAGTAGGGACATGTGGAAGACATTGTGGATATTGGAATGATTTGGTGGTAATGCTAATCGATAAGCAATGGATCCAACATGCTCCATAATCTAAAATAGTCCAATATAAGTTGGACCTAGTTCCCCTTTTTTCCAAATCTCATAACTTCTTTCCAGGGTGATATCATGAGAAATGCATGACCTCCAACATAAAACTCTAAGTCCTTTCTTCATTTTTTGACATAACTTTTTTGTCCACTTTGAGCAGAATTGATGTGTTTTTGAATCACTTGAATATTTTTTGTAGTTTATTTAAAAATATATGGTTCTAATAGTTCCCTTATCCAAATTCATCCCAACATGTTAGAGTTCTACACATTTTTCTATAGATAGCTTCAAAAGGATACATTTTAATGCTCAAGTGGAAACTACTGTTATATGAGAATTCAACAACTGGAATATGTTGATCCCAAATACCTTAAAATCAAGTTAGCTAAACCATAACATATCTTTAAATTTATTAATAGTCATACCATACTTCCCATAAGTTTGAGTATGGTTGGATGTTCGTAGGTTCACTTATGTATTCATATACTTTTGAAGGCTCCTCCAGAATTTAGAAGTAAATATTAGAGATCAATTAGAAAAAAATGATAGTGGTACTCCATAGAGTATCACCACTTTTTGAATATAGAGGTGAGATAGTTGATCTAGGGATAAATCCTCTTTTATGGTAATGAAATGGGTATAATATTTCAATATATTGATGATTAACCATATAAAATTGTTACCCTTGGGTGTCTTTAGAAGGCCAGTGACAAATTCCATCATGATGGTATCCTACTTCCGTATAGGTAAGGGTAGTGGTTATATTACCGATTTAAGAATTTGTCACTCTACCTTTAATTATTGACACACCATGAACCTTTCAATGTAATCAAAAATATCCCTTTTCATATTATCCCACAAATAATGATCTTTATGGTCCCTATAAATTTTAGTGCTTTTGGGGTGTATTGAGAATGTAGATCTATTAAATTCATAAATCAAATCCTTTTTTTCTCTCAAATAGATGGGATACACAATCTTGTACCAAATTTTAGTACCCTTTAGTAATCAATATTTAATTTAGAAAACTTACCATTTTTCACAACCACTGTCTTCTCTTACATCAAAGGATCTTTTCCTTGAGATTTCTGGATCTTATCTTGTAATTTTGATTGAAAACCATTTGAGATAGGATTTATGATGTATATTACCTTAATATTCCCATGTCAAAACTTATTGGGTCCTTAATAAATGGATCTCATTGAATCCTCATCATTGTAAGAACACCAGGATCTTTCTTACTCAATGCATCTGTGAATTTATTTTCTCATCTATGATGATAATGAATTTAATAATCATATTATTTAATAACTCCAAACAAATACTTTGTCTCATGTTTAGTTTCTTATATGTGAATATATACTTCAAAATTTGGTGGTATATGTATATATCACACTTTTACCCATATATATAGTGTCTCTATATATTTAGAGAAAATATTACATCAGCTAACTTCAGATCATGGGTATGATAATTCTTCTCTTGTGTATTTAACTATTATGATACATAGATAATCACTTTGTCATTTTACATGAGTACACATCCAATTCCATTTAAGGATGCATCACGAAAACTGAAAAATACTTCCCAGTTATACAGTAAAGTTTTCACTAGTTCACTAACCAACAGCATCTTTATTTCTTGGAAACATTCTTCACACTCATTTGTCAGATGAACTTAAATTCATTTTGAGTTAACATAGTTAGTGTATTATAAATCCATGAAAGGTTTTTTCAAAATCCATACATAGTATCCTACAAAAACAAGAAAATTATGAATATCAGTTATAGTTTTTGGAAGTGGCCACTCATCTAAGACCTTTTTTTTCTCTTAGATCCACTAAGATTTCTTCACTGGCCATGATGTGTCCTAATAATGCAGCTTATTGTAACCAGAACATACACTTTATGAATTTAATGAACAAATTATTCTTTCTTTTATACGTTCTCCATGCTCCCCAGAAATTTTATAATATATCATAATATAATCAATAAATACAACTACGAATTTATCAAGGTTGTCCTTATAGACACTGTTCATAAAATCCATAAATATGGTAGGATCATTAGTTAAGACGAAGAGAATAATAACAAACTCATAATGCCAATATATTTTTCAGAATGTAGTATTTGGGATATCTTATTTCTTCAAACTCATTTGATGATACCCAGACTGAATATCAATATTGGTAAATAATTGATCTCCATGAAGCTTTTCAGACAGATAATTAATCCATGGAAGGGGATATTTTTTCTTCGTTATAATCCCATTAAGATCCCTATAATCAAAACATAGTTTCATTGATCAGACCATATTATTTATAAATAGAATAGGTTCTACAAAAATAGACACATTTGGTCAAAAAAAAATTCCCCAAACCAACATGGTTCAGCCCTAAACCCATCACCTGATCTGGCCCTTAACAAATTCTAAGAGATATTCCCAATCCTCTCTGGCTGGAAACTAGTGTGAGGAATTAGATAAAACTCATTTGCGAATGATTTATCCCAGAAATTATAAGAATATAAATAAATATATGAAAAATTAACATTAAAGTAACACGTGTAGTATGAAAATAAATAAACTACTATATGTACCTCCACGTGATATCATGGGTAACCTCTAACCATAGGATCACACTCTCTCAATGAGAGAACCAGAGATGGGTAAAATATGAAACTAAAAAATGATAAGGAATATAGGAATGAATATTAAAAATTAGTTGGATTTTGAAAATTATCTAGTCCCTATTTACTTACTATTCAAGTGAAATCCAAATCAATATAGTTTTAAAAACAGATATTTAAAATAAGGTTTTCATTCTCCTTTAAAAATAAGTAAAAAGTTAATAATTCCATAGAACAATTTTCTATTATTTTTCTAAATATAACTTCTAAATAATAGGATTTATAAAAACCCATTTAAAATATGATACATGAAGTGAAGATACATATCAATGAAAAATAGTGAAAAACACATCACAAGTGATAAATTATGAGTTTTCAAAAGAAACATAATAGTTTAAATGATTTTCTAAAAATATAACAAAATGAGGGAAAATAAAATACATGTTAAACAATTATCAATGGATTTACCTAGAAACTAAGTGAAGAGAACCAAAATATACTCAGTTTTACATCTATTTGTTGTCCTATCAATTTTATCCAAATTCAATAACTAACACAATTGCTCTCAACTACCCACACTGATGGCACAAACCACATGGTTACTCCATAGGGATCTATTTCATCTAATTGAAACTAAATAACAACTATTTTTCAACTCTCACTATGATTACTAGGATCCCATGTCTCTATAAAACATGGTATTTGAGTAAGAAATCATGAATACAAGGAAATACACTATTCATATTATGTCCCACCTTTAAACACCATCCATGAAAACTGCCCCTAGAGTGGAGAGTATACATAAAGGCACCCTCTTTTTAGTAAAACATTAAAAGGTTCCAAACATGCCTTAGAATTTGAAATAAAAATTATACATTCATAAATAACCTTTATAAATAGATTTTATATTTTAAAATATTTTAATAAATAAATACAACATCCAAGGTTCTTTCCATTTTAAACAAAATTGGAAACATGATTTAATAGAAGTAAACCCAAACAATAACTTAAGAAGACATGAAAAACATAGAAAAAACATGTTCCAATCACTACAAGAATTTTCAAACTTATATTAACATAATAATATAATTTAAACAAGGAGATAAATAAGTGAGAAATCATAGTTCCTAAATTAAAGGATTAGACATAGATATACTACCCTAAACATGCTGCCCGTGATGACAACATGAATCCACTTTAAAGAGCCAACTAAGCAAGAGAGGCCCTCCTTTCACACTTACACACATATACATATATATATATATATAATTACCCTAGCTACATTGTAAATATTCCCCTTTAAATGAGGGAATATGTACAAAGAGGGTATATATATATATATATATATATATATATATATATATTCATTAACCATGCATATGTGTGTAAGTCGGCATCTCTAACAATGAAATACAATGTACTAGAAAAATAATCTAAACTCATAAAGTAAAAAATACCAAAATAAAACTAGTCCAAATTATCAAAAAGGAACAAAAAGTACCAATGACCAACGAACGTGGCTCGAATAGCATCAATAGGACCCGATGACCCTAGACATTTGTTAAAAAAAGAAACACCCCAAAATAGGTTAGGGTTCATATGGGTCATGCACCCCTCAAGGGGAAAAAGAAAATATGAAATGAAAATGGAAGAATAATGAAGCATTGGAGGAGGAAGACTTACTGGTGAATTTCTCACCACAAAACGGGAGGGGAAAGAGTGAGAGGAGGTTTTTGGAAACGGAAGTGGGGCATACGATAGGGGAAACCCCCTGGGACTAGGTCGCGTGATCGAGAAAGGGAGGGGGAGCAGGGAAATAATCCTTTTAGGGTGTTTAATAATAAAAATTAATAATAATAATAAAAATAAATGATAATAAAAGAATAATAATAAAAATATGACTAAAAATACAATAATAATAATAATAATAATAAATTTCCTTTTATTTTATTTTATTTTTTAAAATCCTAGAAATGAGAAATGATTTTGATTCATGGTTGAAAAAACCCCACGCCAATAGTGCACCTCTACTGGAGGTCCTAGACACCCCGTACATGAAGACTACCTAGTTAGGGAAACCATGCCCTAGCCATGCGGTCAAATCTGCTAAAAAAATGTAGACACCATCGATTGGTTTGTGCACGGTTTATACTAACTGTACACTCATCGTTCACTTATGCTGAAAAATCAAAAAATTAAAATGGTAAAACTATGTCTGGATAAGAACTAAAAAAAACAAGACTATATATAACTGAAAAAGTAAATATAATTAATATGTCTAGGTTTTAGTGTAAAAATTATTCCCAATATGATGCTTTGTGTCCCTAGGAAGTCCCAAAAGACTCAATTGATCAAGACACAAGGCAAGAACAAAGGCCTCCCAAAATGAAACTTCTACCACCAAAAAACTAAAAATGAAAAGAATCCCATAACCTTAAGATCTCCAAATAATCCAAAATATCATCCAAAAAAATAAACCAATACCTAAGAAAATAACTTATGAGACTAAATAAACTCAAACATCAAACTAAAAAAGGATAGAAAAGTACTTTCATGTCTGTATAAACAACATCAAACAAGGAACACCCTAACCCATAATCATGATATCACAAAAGAAACACATCAGGGTCAGTTGGGATGGGGATAAAGGGTTACCCCATCAATTATGATGAAGGACCAATTCACCATGAGTCCATTTTTATGATGGTATCCCCACTATTTTGGGACATTGGTCAAACACCGTTTCTCAGGAAAAAAAATAACTCACAAATTTAAACAAAACCTCTAACATTGGTGTGACCTCTTAACTTCAAGAATTACCCCTGACCAGTTTAAGAGAAGGCATAAACAAGACTCATAGCGGGTCTCCCAACCATTTAAAAACCAACTAGCATAGATGTACCCCTCAAATAGAAAAGAATCTAACTAAAAAAACTAAATCCAAGATCTAAACCAAACCTTTATTCATAATTTCCATAAGACACAAGAATCTCCAAAATAGGAACAAGCCAACGAATCACCCCAAAACTATCTTATAAATACAAAAAATAATGATTCCACCAAAAAATTAAAAATAAAATAGGTTAAAAATCAAATAAATACCATAGAAAAAAACTCATGTTTCTTTCCCTCCAACGTTGGAGATGATAAGTTGGAGAAACATTCCCCTACACTTAGAAATTCCCCAACTGTGTGAAATAATTAACTCCAAAAACTATGGTTGGAGCTCTGGTGTCTTGAAGCATATAATACCCCATATTTGGGGACTAAAAACCTATGAAGGATGTATCATCTTCTAGAAACATAGCTTTCAAAACTTCTCCATGGCAAAACCATCACAAATCCTTCAGAGGATTATAGAAAATAGATTAGCGTATCTGAATTGACCATATTAGAAGAAAAACGAGGGTGGTTTGACGAATGAGACGTAGACACCGAAGAAAGATAAATATCAGGAATAGGTTTCTCTAGTTAACACATCTCACTGGATAGAATGATTTCATGAAAACCAAGAGGAACTAGACCACCAACCACTACAAATTTTCCTCTATGAACCAACTCGGCTAGAAATGCTTTATCCGATAATATCCTAGAATAAAATTCCTTGGTTGAAATAACTTGATCATTAATATAAGTATGAATATCCCATATGAAGAGATGTTATTTCAACAGATCACTTGAATCAATTTCTGGAGAAAAATAAACTAACTCCTTAAAGTGGCTAACCCACTACTTTATCATTTGTTGGCCCAATTGAACACACATGAGCTTAGCTATCGAATAACACCTAATGGTCCTCTAATTCTATGTGAAATATGTAAAAAAATAACTCAACCTCACGGCTCATTTAGAAGTGTGGAAAAAACCAATAGCTGGATGAGACACCTCAGAAGCCTTTGGAACTTTCTGGGTATCATACTCTAAATAACATAAAAATTTCAAACCAAATCTACATCGAACCAAAACAAGTCCAATTAAAATTTTAAACCAAAAATAAATATCATAAAATAAAACATAACAAAATGAAATCAAAAACCAAACCAAATCTCAACCAAAACTAAACGACACCACCACCACAAAATAAGGCAGGAACCCTCTTTAAAAAACCATTTCCAAAACAATCCAAAAAACCAAATTCCATTTCAAAATGAATTCTTTGTTCCAAGTCCTCATGGACTAAAATCATTCCAACACACCCAACATAACAAAAACGAAAAATTCCAAAAAGAATATTTCCATAAATCCTGAGAAAAAATGAAACAATAACCCAGTCACTTTTCAAAACATTGAAATCCCCCTTTTTTAAAACCATTTTCAGAAAACATAATAATCCTTACAAAATGAACACCTACCATTGGTATTTAATGATGTCTCAAAAATATATACATTCCTATGATAGATCAAGCTCCCATCCACACAAACTAATAACCATCCATTTACTACATACATACATTCATAAACATATATATGATCAGGCATAAGAATAACAAGGGATTAATAAAATAAAAAATATCACTTCCATACCACATTTAAAATACCCCAATTTTTTTGGAAATCATCACTTATTGTCAAATAAAAATATTTTAAAATTTCATGGTCATTTTAAATTTCACATCTTACAAAACGTTTTAAAAAACACCAAAAAACTTTGTAAAAAATTTCATTTCTAAAAACACCCATTTCATTTTCCAACAACCCAAGGTTTTCAGTTCAGAAAACAAAATTTGATAGAACATATTAAATTTGTAAAATTTTAAAAAAACACCACAAAATAAACTCAAACTAATACCCAAAACAAATAAAATATACCCATTACTCTATCAAAAATACCAAAATATCATAGGAACAACTACCATACACGACCGGACCACACAATTTGGTAAGTTGTGCTCCAACCCAATGAGCACATCAGAGGTCATCAGAGGTTATTTCATGGTCTATGCATTTTTTACAGACCAAAAAAGACAACCACACTCCCTCTAAATCCCTCCCATTATAATCACTAAATCCTCCAAACCAAATAGAAATTCTATAACAAAAACCAAGGACCTCAAAAACACATGAGGGACAAGCTCATATTTTGAGGTGAAACTATCCTAGATTAACCTTACAATTCAAGCATCCATCTGAATAGGTGTTGATATAGCACTTACCCATGACTGAACACTTGAATTATAAAAATATTATATTTGACCCATCAAACATCCCCAAATAACAATGGCTAATTCCGTGATAACATTTTTTTCATGAAATAACCAGGGTTAAACCTAAACTTTTCACCCGAGATAGCCCATGGCAAGGCTCAAGAGGTGTTCTTGATCTTCCGGGCAAGAAAATATCACCAAAAATCAGAAAACAGCAGTTGGGAATTATTTATCCCATAAATGATAGGTAAATAAATAAATAAATGAATAGAAATAGAATAATAAAGTAACACTACTTGTGTGAAAAGAAATAAACTTCTATAAATAACTCAATGGGACCTCATGGGTCACCTCCATCTATAGGATCACACTCACTCCATGAGAAAACTAGAGTTGGGTAAAATCTAAAATAGAAAAATGATAAGGAATATAGGCATGAGTATTAAAACTTAATAAGTTCTCCTGGATGATCTACTCTATATGCCTTAACTTTAATGTGAAGTTAAAATCATTCTATTTTTAAATAAATATGTTTAAAATATGGTTTTCATTCCTTTTTCAAAATAAGTAAAAAGTTAAAAATTCCAAATAACTATTTTAATTTATTTTTATAAATCGAGTTTCTAAATAATTGACTTTATAAAAAACCCTTTAAAATAACATACATGCAGGGAAGATACATCTCAAAGAAAAATATTTAAAAACATATCAGAAGTTCTAAAGCATGTGTTTAAAGAAGAATCATAACAATTTAAATGATTTTATAAAAGAAAATCACAAAAGGAGGTAAAATACAATACATGTGAAATAATTATCATGGGATATAACTAGAAACCAAGTGAAGATACCCTAGACATACTTAATTTAGAATCCATCTTCTAGATTATCGATGCAATCCAATTTCAATAACTAACTTGGATTCTCTCAACTAGCCTGACTGGTGTCATAGCCCATAGGGAAACTCCATGGGGATCCTATTCATCTAATCATGACTAAAAAGTGTTATTATTTGAACTATCACAATTATTACTAGTATCCCATGGATATATAAAATGTGTGAGGTTAGGAAGAAAGCATGAGAATAAGGAAATCCACCATTAATTCTAAGTCCCACCTTCTAACACCATCTATGTGAATTCCCACAAGAGTGGAGAGTATCTATAGAGGAACCCTCTTTTCAAGAAAAAATTCAATGGTGACAATCCTGACTTATCATTTGAAATAAAAATAAATCATTTGGAAACCCCCTTTATAAATAACTTTTATATTTTAAAAAAAATTAGAAAATAAATGGAATATCAATGGTTCTTTCCATTTTAAGCAAACTTGGAAACATTCTTTGATAGAAGGGAACAAGAATGACAACTTAGGAAGGCATGATAAGAATAGAAGAAAATTTTTCCAATCACCAAAAACATTTAATAAATTATATTTACTTCATAATAGAATTTAAACTTATACATAAATAACAAATCAATCATAGTTTCCAAATTAAAGACATGGAAATAGGGAACCTACTTCAAAACATGATTCCCTTGAGAACGGAAAATTGAATCCACTTCAAAGAGATCCATGAAAGTAAGAGAGACCCTCCTTTTACACTTACACACATATTCACATATACATACAGACAAACCTATATACATACATACATATATATAAATATAAATACCCCCAATATGTATTGTAAATATTATACTTTCTATGAGGGAATATTTACAAAGAGGGTACATATATATACATTCCTTATCCATGGTTATGTGTGTAAGTTTATTTTATGAAAAAAGATCCAAAATTAACTTTAAAAATACTAAAAACTCAAATATTACAAAATATATAATTAAAATTGTGAAAAATAATTAAAATGAATGAAAACCTACTTAGAACCAACGGTGAATCCACTATATTCAATGACCATAGCTAGAATTGGCCTCAATAGGACCCAAGTACCTTAACCATCAACAAACAAAAAAACACCTAAAAATAGGTTATTGTTTAGATATTTCACATGCTCCACAAGTGGCAGGGGGAGAAAATGCACAACAGAAATGTAATAAGAAAGAAGTTCAGGAGGAGGAACCCTTATTGGTGAAGATTTCACTAGAAAATGGGAGTGGAAATTATTAGAGGAGGATATTGAAAGTCGATGTGGTGCATGTGAGTGGAGAAACCACCTAGGGTTGGGTCGCATGGTCTGAAAAGGGAGGGGAGAGGGAAAATTACTCTTTTAGGGGATTTAATAATAAAACATAATAATAATAATATTAATACTAAAATTATAATAATAATAATAAATTATAATAAGATAATAATAATAATAATAATAATATTGTTATTATTATTAATATAATATTAATATGAATAATAATAATAAACCAATTATTTTATTTTATTTTATTTTTCAAAATCTGAGAAATCGCACATGGTTTGGCCATACAATTTTCTAAGCCATGCCCCAATCATGTCCATATACTAGAGGCCACCCCACATGGTTTGGCCACATGGTTAGGGAAACCATGAACCATCCATTTAGTCATATCAACTAAAAACTACATATGCCTTCACTCTGTTAGCGCATGGTTTCTACTAACCATGCTCCTATGCTGAAAAATCTAAAAATAAAAATTTTATAGCTTAGTATGACCTTGAACTAAAAAAAGTATAAATATAATTGAATAATTAAATATAATTAATATTTCAAGGTTGGGTTATGACAAAACCCTTCTCCAAATAATAATGAAGTTTATTCTGTAATTCCTATAACATAACATATGCCATTCTACAAGGGGTTTTAGAAATTGGATCAAATCTATGTAATAATTCTATAGAGAACTCTACCTCTCTTTTTGGGGGAGGTCCCGATATCTCCTCAGGAAACACATCAATGTATTCCCAAAAAATGGGCACATATCTATATTTATACTTTCTCTTTATTTTTTTTATTTACTGATCATTTTCAAAAAGAAGGAAATATGAGGTGTTACCTAGAATGTCTCAATCTAGTAAATCACTCATTTGAAGATAATAAATGGTTTTCCCTATAACACTATTGAAATATCCTTACTTCTATAATTATTTTTTTCATTATACCTTAACAACCAATCCATCCCAAGTATTATGTCAAATTTCACCATTGGAATGATCACTAAGTTTTCAGAGAGATTTTACTCACAAAAGTTATTAGGGTAATACCTATATGCCTTTGATTCCCGAATAGGTCCTAAAAGATTTTTATCAAACAACTATATCACTAGAAGTTCAGGGTTTAACTTGATGTTCTTTTAAAACTTGAAAGAAATAAAACCATGTGTAGAACCATAATCAAAAAATGTACTTGATAGATTTGAGTGTATGATGAGTTTACCTACCACAACATCATTTAGAGCCTCAAATTAATCCATTGTATTTTTAAAAGATACACCTTTATCACTTGGCCTCTGTTGGGGTTGATGGTGGTTTCCCTCCATTATCTTTTGATTTGGATGTTTTTTAGTGAAATTTTCATGTTCCCCATACTTATAACATTACACAACATGTTGTGATTTCGACATATTCTATTTTTCATTAGCAATTATATGTTTAGGATTTACATATCCATGATAGTTTTTACCTAAATATCCATCTATTATACACTTATATCACTTTCCACTTCCTTTTAAACAATTCGCTAAATTAATCTTCCCACATTTTTTGCACATGTGATGTTTTACTTTCTTCTCATTTTGATTATTAATAAAATAATATTCCATATTTCACTTTTTTCATTCCTTCAATGATCCAAATAAGAAACTTTGGACTCCATTTCAACATTAAGAGAACATCACTTTATCTCTTCATAACACAAAAATTATTATATTTCAAAATCGTTCTATAGATGGGGTCACAGTCTGCCAAAGAATCAATCTGTCTTCCCATCATAATTAATGAAAAAGATTGAACTGTAATACACTATCCATGTTAAGTTCATATCATAATTCAAAATAGATTATTTTTCTCTTTGTTTCAACTCAAGGAATTCCCTCTCCATTTTATTCCAGAGGGTAAGAGGAAAATACTTGATGAAAAATACCTTTTTCAAGCCTTCTCATCCCCTGGAGTCTGTGTCATCCATTAGATTCATGTTCTTGATTAGTTTCCACCACTGATCAGATTCTCCTTCTAATAATTATACTACCAATGTAACTTTATCTTTTTAAAAATGATTTAGTATAGAAAAAATGTTTTCTATAGTGTTTATCCTTTTTCCTACAATTAGTGGATTTGAGGTTCCACTAAAAATAGGTGGTCGTTGATGCAAGAATGACTCAACCACTAGTTATTCCTTCCTTGGTGAAGTAGTATTATCCAAATGGTTTATGTTTTTATTGATGTATTCACTTAAAAAATTCATCATCATCATGAATTTTTAAACTCCATCACCCCCATATTGGAAAGGTCTCCATCACATTTTCTATTTCATTTGTTGTTTTCATAAGTCCTTTTATTTCTTACCATTTTTAAATAATGATATAACCTAAGTGAGAATTTTTTTTCTATAGGGTATCTTATAATAACAATTATAAAGGAAAAAATTATTCTTAAAATAAAAAAGTATCATGCTTCTAGGATGATATAATTCAATCATAATAAAAAAAATTCATTATCTATATATCATTTATAATGGTTTGTAAAAGCATGAAATTAATCAAAGAATTCCATTAGGAGTGTCAAACGTGGTGTGAATGAAGGCCCATTTTCATGCACCAGGTAAATATTGAGTCTATATCAATGTCCCCTTTCGGGGTTATTACCCATAGTTACAACTAACTAGAGCCACACCCACTTGTAGTATCTAGACAAGGATGTATTTGATTGGAAACAACTCACTTAATACCTCACCAAAATACCATGATGTTTTCTTACATATAATATATTATTTAGGTTTCATACTAAGGTTTTATAATCTAAATTTCCACAAACAACTAAACCATACTTTGATACCAACTATTGTGACCTAAAATTTTCATTATATGGTATAAAATTTAAAAATATAGTGGATCTTTTTAGGTTTAGAGTCTTGTAAATAATAACACAATGCATAAAAAACATAAGAAACATAAAAATTATTCTAATCCAAATGAAAGTATTCTTTATAGGTTCATCCAAAGTTACTTTTACTGCATCTCAAATCCCAAGGATATACATCAAAGAAAGGGGTGAGCATAAATCCTAAAAAGGGTCTAAACAAGGGAGATACTTAGTATGTGACAATGAGGTATATCAATAAGGAATGATTATATGAAAATGAGGAATATCATAATATAAATAACCTTAATCATAACATGGAAATGTGGATACAACATAAAAATGAGACATTTATAAGTATATCACTATGTTTTATCACTTGGGTATCATAAATCATGATTTCCATGGTTATTCATCAAGGTATCATAAAAAATGTCACCTATAGAGATTAATTTTTTACCCAATGCATTAGAGTGTTATTTTAGTGTACCATTTATATATTTAAATTCTTGTGTTCTATATAGATCATAATAAAACATTTCATCAATAACTTTATGAGAAGAATGAAAAAGTTTCTTATAAAATCATTGAGTACATAGGTTCTTAAAGGATTAAACATTACCAAATTTTTAACACACAAAGGGGGAATACAGGTTTCATACATGTAAATACATGAATCAAAAAATTATTTTTACATCTATGTGAATAACCATTAAAGAGGAAGTGGTTTGGGTATTCCCAAAAATTGGAATTTATCAGGTAAAGGTGAGTAATTAAGGAAATGAATTAAACAACATAGCGATATATAAAATAGATTAAAGGGAGGAGAAAATGTGAGGGAAAGAAGGTCTACCAGAAATATTTTTTTAAGTAGAGAGAAGATAAAAATTTCATGAAAATAAATATCATTGATATTAAGAATACTCAAAAAATGAAATACTTGAATGAAAAGGAAGAAGAGGAGAATTCCCTTACCTTAAATATTTGCTTCGTAAAACTTGAGGATGGAACCTTGAGACCTTGAGGGAACCTTATATATAATCTTAGGGAGGTAATATTACTATAAATTCATGGATTATTAATTTTCAGTGGATAAGAAATGGTAATGGGTAGTAGTTATACATGACGAGGGGTTGGTTTTAAAGAATTAAATATTGGTTATTTTATCATATAATCCAACTACCTGTATGGAAATATAATTCAAACAAATTTTATGGATAAATAATGAATGGGAGAGGGTGGGTGGATTTTCATGGACTTTATAATATGAAACTTACCTTCCAAACGTCCCAATTAATGTTCACACACCAAAAAATATTTTTTATTTCAAAAATCTAATTTTTTGTTCAAAAAGTAAAGTATGAATTTATAAAATAAAAATTAATATTTATAAATTAATAATTATACATATTAAATGAAATTTATTATTGAATAAAATGTTTCATAAATTTTTTAATCATGTTTAAATAATAATGATGTCTTAAAATCACAGTGCTCATAATGCGACAAATTTCATTTTTTCACCAAAAAACTAACTTTGTCATAAGATTCCAAAAATCACCTTAAGATAATTTTTAAATTATTAGTCTAGAAATAAAATTTATTTTATCAAAATAATAATCTAAAAATGATAATTTTAACTTTTATATAAAATTATTATTTAATAAAAATTAATATCTTTTATGATATGGTAAACTATTTAAGCATTATAAAAAGTACTCAAGACATAATTAATTTATATTATCACTTTAAAAGTGTTTTATAAGATAATTTAAGGAAAATATCATTTATTAAAAACTTATAAATTTATCAAAAAAATTATTTTAAAAAGAATATATTTACTCTCTAAAAAATAATACAATTTTGGTTATATTATAAAATAATTTTAATGGTCCCCTAATTGCATCTACATAAACAAAAAAAATAATGTCAAAATATTTTTCTGACTAATGTTCATAATTACCATCAATATATTGGCCTATAATCATAATGATAAATGACCATATTTCCCTATAAATACACCGCCATTATTGCTTTATCACACACTACTTATCTTATGAAGGTTCCTAAAAATCCTTGGATAATTTTAACTATTTTCTTAACAAGTTTTCTTATTTTTATGATATTTACTGTATGGGTGGTATTCTTAGTAGAATTAAAACCAATGGAGTTTGTTTTAGTGTATTTATTATTCCTCTAAGTGTATATCTCTTTACTTCACCTCGTTGTGTTATTCTATTTCAACACATGATGTGTAGTGTTCTTATGAAATTTAAAAGTATTTTTATGTGATTATATAGTAAAAAAAATGAAAATTTGTTGAGAGGAAAGAGTTCCTTTATTTAAAGAATATTATTTTTTGGGTCAATATTGTTACAAAATATTATGGGAAGGAATAAAAGAGTAGAAACAACACAAAAAACAACTAAATGAATATCCCCCAACTTTAAGGATATCTATTCCCCTTAAGCATCTTCCTTACAAGGGGTTATCGGTTTTTTCATAATTATTTTTTTGAAATGTGACTCAATAATATATTGATACCCCTCATATTATAATATTCAATAGGGTGAAATAGATTGTGATTTATACTCATCACTACCCACTCATTTTAATGTTTTAAGGGGTATAATATACAATACCCAAGGAGATATTCTATACAAAAAACAACTTCTAAAATATCATGTTTGATTAGGGATTCATGTAGCTCATGAGCCAAGTGATGAGATACATGTTACCCTAGATGATCTGAATATTTACATGGACAAACTTACTATTAGAACTTTCATATAATGACCTTATATTCTAGTAAAAATACATGTCAGTAAAAAGGTATTTCCTATCCAATTTATTTTTTATACAAAAAATTTAATAATTATAGAAAAAATACTGAAACTAATGAATGTTATTACAAATAGATAAAAGGAAGGGGAAATAAAATTTTGAATAAAACAAACTAAAGAATCAATTAATGAATCAAAAATTCCTTGTGAGTGTACCTTTACCTTACTAGTACAATTACCATATTTACAAATATTACAAGTTCATGTGGATATAATGTTCAAATATATTAGTATGACATTCAATAATTTTGAAGAAAAAATGTATAGATATGATATTACTAAGAATATTGTTCTTGATATGTAATTGAAATCCTTAAGCATGGATGTATGTGAGCTTTAGTTGTAAATATATACTTGAGGTGCATTTTTGAAATCTATTTTTCCAATAGATGATCTACTATGTAAATTATATTTACATAGTATTAATTTTTTAAGGAATATATATTAGTAGA
This sequence comes from Viscum album, assembly GCA_963277665.1. Lineage (NCBI taxonomy): Eukaryota > Viridiplantae > Streptophyta > Magnoliopsida > Santalales > Viscaceae > Viscum > Viscum album. The sequence goes on from OY728157.1 coordinate 1,104,793,497, forward strand.
ATGTGAAGTAAAAACCTTGTGAAAAAATTTTTTGACTTATTAATCCTCACATCACTTATACACAAAAAATGTTATTGGCTGAAAATAAATATTTAAGAGTAGTGTACTAGATAATTGTAATGTTTGAAATGAGACTTACAAATTCCAGTATCTTCTTAATAACCACAATATAGGGGTAAAACAATATATTATAATCATATAAGATATATTTTTATTTCTTTCATTACATTTATTTTTGGTTTTTTAGGGATCATTGGTTGCTCATTGTAATCAGTTTAGATACTCCAAATATTTATTTCTTGGATTCAAAAAAATGATTACCAACAAACTAACCACACATGATGATATTTATCAATTTTGAATACACTACATTTAAAATTTTACAAATAAACTTCAAGTTATATGTTTTCTATTTTGTTTTAATGAAAATTTTATTTTGATAGTTCAGTGTATAAATATAGTCAAAATCATGGTATGAAGATGGTCTATGGAAAAAAAAGACAATAAATCTATACATATAGATAATTTTTATGATATAAATAATAATATTTCAATATCAAAATGTATACCAAAACAAATTATGATTTTTATCAATATTTCGGTAGTGTCTGAAACAAAATAATAACAATAATTGTAGTAATTATGTTTTTTAATTTATGAAATTTATTATTTTCCATCAATAAACTAGTATCCCTGAAGAGGTATTTATAAATATATTTACATTTTCATTTAAATTTTTTATTAATTATTTTTATATGTATATTTTTCCAATACTAACAAGACCATCGATAGACCAGTTATTCAAAAGTGTAAATAGTTTTTTTAGAAATTAGTAGGCATAAAATATTGTGTTGAGATGTTTATATGCATCTTGAAGAGGTTATTTCATACTAATTATTTAGTTAATTTTATCATAATTTTATTTACTTATTTTTAACCTCATTTTATTGAAATTTTTTATCTGCTACTCAGTTGGTTAATTTTCATAGAGGCCATAAAGAGGTGAATTTGTCAAGAATTGATTTTTATACAACCATTTTATGCTCTATGAAGAACAAAAAATTCTTATAGAAGAATCAAATATCAATAATGGATTTGAAAATAATGATGAAATTTCGATCCATTTTTTCTCTTCATGGATATGTTGTTCTTTATTTGATTTTTTTATATTCAATAGTGTGTTTTTCATTTATAAATTAATCAATGTTCATGTTTTCAGTTTAAAAAAATGAAATCTTAGTTAAAAACATGTCTCATTCACTAGAAACCAAGAAAAAATGATCATATTATCTTTATACTTTAGGAAAATAACCCTTAATTCATTGGTGACATTTAAGATCATCCTCACATCAATCATGTACTTGGTGTACTCGATATGACTCAAAGTGCATGTTTTTAATTTAAATGTAATATATTCGTTCAAAATGCATGTCAATCACTAGAAAATGAGCTAACACACTCATATTATCTTAATAATTTAATAAAATTATCCATAAGTCATTTTTGACTAATAGGTATAAGTCACATGTCAATCTAATACATGGTTTGGACGATATTACAAAAAATGAATGTTTTTATTTAAAATTGGAATTTTAGTTCGAAACACGCATCCCATACCAAAAACAAATAAAATACACTCATATTGTATTGATACTTGAGGAAAATGATCTATATATCATTTTTACATGTAGGAATCAAGCACACATTTTTATAACCAAAATACGGTGTCCCAATTCTTGATTATGAAGGGATGAGTATAGATACAAAATCATTATGTTGGGTCACTATTCTTATTTTAGAACATTTCCAATGGGGTTTATTCACATAATTAGAAACCCCTAATGGATCCCACATCCATGATATATGTGTTACCATGGACCCTCTTTCCAAAGGTTAGAGATCATTGGGGTTTTTCACCAATTATAATTAGGAACTCACATTTGTCGATAGGATGTGAGGTTGTGCCCATCAAAACCTTTTATAAGGAATTATTTCCTACTTCAGGAATCTCTTATAGATTAATATTATGTTTATGAATCCTTCCCAGATCATAAAATATGACTAGTTACTCCATGTTAGCAATTAGTTATTATTATGTGTCAATGTGAATGTCTATACATATCATAGGAATCCCATCGATGTAAACATCAATATTTATCAGTGTTTCTCTATCAATGACACCATCTTCATGTATCAAAGGTTCTGTATATTAATATTATTATTAATTAAGGATGTTTATTTATAGGCCACTATGATTTAAATCCACACAACTGGGCATCTAGAGTTCATATTGGTCTAAGAAGGTGATAAATGTTTGTGATGTTAGGCTTGGGCCAAGAAAAGGGACTTCCTGCATCTACTTATGAAAGTAATTATAACCCACGCAATTTGGATCCACTTAATGGGGATCTTCGTACCTCATGAGGTTGTGCGACAAGGATTGATCTATTTAATTTAACATCTTTCAGTAAGGAAAACTAGATGAAATATTTATAGTAATGGTTGGTGTGGGGATTATTCATGAAAACACCTTTTTAAGAATGATTTGGTTTGTAAAGTAATAAATACCTATCAGGGTAAGGGTGATCTCATATGAAATATTTCCCAGATGAGGCAGATATAGTTGACACCCATAAAGAATATGGACTTCTAGGTGGGGGTATGATATTATAGGGAATATGGCCTAATGAAAGGAAGATATATAGGTTATATGACCCTAATAAATGGAATGTACAAATATACATGAATATAGCTGGGAAAGGGATGTGAATAAATGATCTCCTAAGGAATACCACCCCATGAGAGTGGTTATGGATAATGATGTTGGTTTTGAACATATAAGAGGCATCCTACATATCCCAATCAAATACCATGTAGTTTTAGATGTGCAATTTATGGTCAAGTGATGGGACAATACCATGTGATGTTACATAATATAGAAAATATTTTTCATGCAGTTTTACATCATATGATTAGAACATTAGCCACATAGTTTAAAGTTATACTACAGGGACAACTGTGTTGTGAATGATGTGATATTAGAATATCAAGTAGGTATTATGAACAAGTTTTCTTGGTAACATTCCTATGACATAAAAGGGATGATAATAATAGTTTGAGTGAGACTTATGCATGAGATTCCCTTAGATTATTGACTTAATAAGTGAGTCAGGTGAAGATATTCCTAGGTATTATTCATAGGAGGAGGACCATGTGATAATATAAGTTTGGGGATTAATTATAATAGGAGTCCTTATTAGATTTATTTTTATAATTCTAATGAAATAATTGATTTAAATCTCTAATCCCATGTGAGTCATGCTTAGTGTGAGAAATAATAGATAACAAAAGATAGAGTGAATTTTATAAAAGTAACCAATTGAATTTGAATGGTGTTTATGCACTAAAGTTTCCCCTGAGGAAAAATTCATCTCATACTAATGACATAACACATCTTACTTTTATTACATGGTGCATCCTATAATCATTTCATTGGGTAAGATTTCTTTTTTATGTCTTTCACTAAGGATGATGGATATGTAGTTTAACATCATGGTATGAGGACAATATTCTATGAAGTTTTTCATCATGAATATCAGGCATTGATGTCATAAGAACAGAAACAATGGCATCTACTATGTGGGGTTTATGCATCAATCTACCCAAAACATGATGTGTACTCTGAGAGTGTGACCCTTCTGTGAATCTTGATTCCTGGGTAGGGATATCACCAAGTTTATTTGAATTATCATGGCCTTAATGGATAACATTAGAAAGGATAAAACCTAGGTTAATTACATTTGTTTTTTATTTATTTTCTTTTATAAATGTCTATAGAGGGTCCAAAATTCTTAGCAAGGTGATATCATGGAAGATAGGGTAATGAAAACCTCTAGATCCACCCATTTTTCGTAAGATAAGGTGCTATAATAAATGGGAGTGGCCTATAAAAAGGGGGAACAAATTCTTTTTGAAATCACTCTTCATGAAGGTCCATCAGTAAAGAACACTCCATGAAACAACATCCATGAAGCACCCTTCTCAAGAGAGGTTTATTCACAGAAGAGATGCTTCATGGATGCATTCAATAGGTGTTTCTTTTATTTCTATATTTTATATCAAAAATATTTAGGGCATTCCCATACCTTCTTCTAGGTTTCTTCATCTATATAGCTTTATACATCTATGTATCTCCTCAGTGTCTTTCCATCTCTATGTTTCTTATCCTGTCTATTTTAGGAAATAGTGAATTATTTATAGGTGGTTTAAGTAAACCAATTTCTTAAGAAGTGGGTCTATATAGTAGTCCATAAAGGAGGTTGTGACCACAAAAAATAACCATATGACCACTATAAATGACTTCAACCTCATGAAGGGAAGTTGAGTCACATATCGGTGCCCCCTATCACCATAAATAATGATCATATAAAAAGTAGGATCTTTTAGGAGGCCATCCTTAGTGGTTTCATATCACTTCACCTCAACTTGAAAAAAGACATTTATTCATTGGAAATTGTGGTATTTTGTGGGGGATTATCTATTTCTCATATCACATATGTAATTTCACAAATAACCACTTGGTGCTATTCAAAATTACATTCTTTTCCAAATTTAGAAATCAAAGATTGTATGAAAGAGGTACCAAAGGGATACTGTTAGACCGAAAATAATGGGCATGTTCAATGCGTTCACATAACATTTTTTCCTTACCTCCAAAACAATGAAACTTGGATATCCAGATATGATATCATTTTCTGTGTGAGAGATGATATTCTTCTCCAAGACTATATTCTTCATGAAGAATATTTTCTTTAAGGAATCTATCTTATTTATCATCGATGATTTGTTCTTTGAGGTAATATTTCCTTTATAATTTTTTGATTCTATTACCTCTTGGGTTATCTTCTCCTTTGTAAATATTTTGGTAATTTTATACCCTTAATAAATTTCCCCACATAGAATAGTGCTTAATTAGTATGAAAAAGAACCTATTATTGGGAATAAAGGATAACCTGTAAAGTACTTCATGGTTCATTGGGGAGATTTCTTCCCCATTATAAATATATCATGAGACCCTCATTCTTCACTATTGATCGAATGGTACTTTGTGGCTCTGAGAGTTTTCCATTGAATCTTCCAATAATATTGAACCTATACTTTATAATCCATTCCATTTTCATAGGGAGTTTGATTTTGGATTCACCTCCATTCAAAAACAATCAAACAAATAGTTTACATATAAGTAACTTACACAAAATATTTTCTATGTAATGAGATCATCTACAAAGCAATGCTCTATGACTCACATAGTGTAATGTGATTCACATAGTGCTTTGCAAGATTTTAAACTTTATTATTTTTTATTCTTCCAAATACCTTCAAACTTACCCAAGTTATGTTTTATATAGAAATAAATGGAGAATGACTCTATAAAATATCTTAAAGTTGTTGAGGAGAGGATAAAAACAATATTGAAAGTACTGAGGATAATTCTCAAAAACATGTTCAACATGAACATTAGGTTCTACCAATGCTCATGTGATTTGGTCTCCAAGACTATACCATATCAAACAAGATGTTTATTTATGGTTTCATATTTCGAACTGATATTCATATTCTGGTGCCTCTCCATAAAAACCAACTCATCATCTAGATCAATTTTTATCATGAGTCTATTTGAGAAAACATTTTAGAAAAATGGAACAATATCAAATAATATGATCATGCTGAAGTGTACAACCTAGGTTACACTCCCCTTATGTCGGAGGAGGTATGGTGAGGACTAGATCTAGAAGTTAATAACTATGTGTTGAACCTTAATAAAGCTAAAATGAATCATAATTTGAGGTGTTCTTGAGGTTCAAATTGTTTCTTTAAGGGGGATTTCAAAATAGTCTGGGGATGATCTTTTTAGGTGGGAAGAGTTGCAGGGAATTCAAGAAAAAGATTAATGCTATATTCCTTTATTAATACATCCAGGTTTACAAAATATTATCACATAATAATAGGTACATCCTCTAAGACCTATTTATTAAGTGTTTTCTAGATACCAACAAGTCTCACCTGGTGTATAGGGAAGTTGGAATCATCCTCTAGGATGTATGGATGATTACAAGAGTTCTAATCCTAGGTGAAATATTTGACGAGATCATTCCCCCGACATTAGTATGGGAGGACATAGATATGGATCCTCCACTCACAAAATAATTATTCATGATAACATAAAACCTTCTAGAGGGGATGAACTTCAACCTAATCTTTGAATACACTTATTTGATTGGGTATAGACATTCATGAAACCAAACAAACATGAATAATAAGTTTGAAGGCCATAGAATTTCCCAACACATTTGACTTAGGGGATGTAGATGCATACTATACAATGCTAGAAAAACGATTCTACACTCAATTAAGCTAGGAAGTTACCCCTATAGTTGATCAGTTAATATAGATGGTTGCCTTTGTAGATATGTTTTTAAGCGGCTATATACTACATATATGTGACTATCACACATGATTTAGAGTTTTTGAATTTTTGATGGTGGAAAAACTAGTGACAGGAAAATACATCCTTATGATGATCCCAATTTTAGTAAATCTATATTGCCCATTTGGACACATTAGTAGGATAAATCTTCTTTTAGTATTTTGGTCCCATTATCAGTTCTTTGGGGGTGGACTATAGCTCATTTTGGGTACAATGAGTACATAAATGAGTAATATGACCCTGGATCCCACTTTAGGTCGTATCTTTAATGTATTAGTGGAGTTCATCCATCAAAGTTAGACATGAAGGGTGTGTAGGATAAGTTAAACTGAGACGACTAATTTTTCTTCACACCTTATAAGTACCCAATTGCTGTCAAAAAAGACAATGCATTTGGTACACATGTACAATGGGGGTACCTCATGTCACTTATAGAGGGAAATGTTTTCATGAAGATCGATGATGAGATGATCTATGAAGGGTATTAACCTTTCATATTCAGGCAACAATTCTCATCTATGAAAAAATGTTTAGATTATCTAAATAGTTTATAGACTATGAATAATATTCTAGTTTCATATTAATTATGGTGCATTTTTACCCAATAAGAGATGGGTATCCAAGTAATTCTTCATAATTATAAGGATTCGGTTTGTCTCACTAAATCATATGTCAAAACTTGGATTCAGTCATACCCAAATGGGTAGTTAGATAAGTTAGTGAAACTATTGAAGTATGATATACTAGTTGATGATGAATAGGAACAGGAAGAAGAAGAACCACCTAAGGTGGAGATAGGGAGGACTTACAAGGGATCAACCCCATGGAAGCAACAAATTCCTCAGATATCAAGGAAGCATATCAGTTGATCAGATAATTCTCCTTCAGTAGGTAAAGTGCCTCCCTCTACCAGAAGGGTATCTCCTCATTCATTAATTCCATTTTATGCATCATTCCCCATTTCCTATAAATAATGAGATGCTTTTAAGATAACATGTTTATGTTATATTTCTAGATAGTTCTACCTAAGGAAGTAATTGAGATAAAAAAATTGGACTTGTGACAGCACCAATTCACTTATCTTGTACAGATCAGTCCAAGGAGGTGAGGGGATAACTTGATGACATTGAAACCTCAATCCAATCACACAAGGGTTTGACCTTTTATTCACACTATTTCTAATAAATGATGAAAACTTAGGGATTTATGACCAATGAGGATGAGAGAACCTCCCAAGAGTAGGTAAGATAACTCCTTTCTTTATACTGACTCATTGTCATTATGAGTCATCCATAAATTATTTTTTTCTTATCATTATAGTAGGTAGAATGAATTAAAACACCTATATATTCTTTGAAATATAGATGAATTAAAATTTATATGGGAACTCTTTTGGAATAATGAGTTGAAGGATAAGGTTCCCCTTCAATAATTAAAGATATATAGGATGTGATAGATAACCCTAAAGGAGTGTTTTCATCTCCACCACTTCGAACTATTCCTTATATAGAAATTCCTCCATGGGATGTGTCTCAGGGAGAATGGGTAAGAAATCTAGAAAGTCATACACGTTCAGTGTTAGAAAAAAAGTTTCATACTAGTTTACACATATGTTTATAATTCTATCAGTCTTAAATAATGCATTAATTTCGTAGTTATTAACCAAAGATTCAAACATCCATGGTTGTGATCTGCTTGAATACAAAAAAACCACTATGCTTATAATATCACCTATAAATTTTGAGCTAGAGAATGAGGCTACAGGATCCTTTGACCCAGGAATAGAATTTTCCCAAGAACAATCAACCTTTATGACTATAAAAATGATGTTTTAAAGGGTAAAACAAGATGGTATACAAGGGAGGTTGGATCCAGTTGTGTTAGTTCATATTTCTATAGATATAGTATTGGGGGATGAGGAAATGAGGGGTTTATATGTGAGGTTTCTACCTCCCCAGGATCAAATGGATACCATGACTTTGGAATGGGATTCTATAGAGATATTAATGGATGATGCATGTGATAGGTCTTACCTAGCTATATTGGGCCACATTCATATCATACCAATGCTGATGGATGATACTGTAAGGTATTTATATTCATGAGTATTAGTTTCCCAAGGGCATACTATAAAAATTTTTCTAGACAGGACAACCACCAGAAATGGGATAGATGAATCCCTAGAATAATTATAGTCATCCATCAATCCAAGTTCATCGCTTATCATCCTAAAAAGTTAAATACCAATTGATAACCTCATAGAGTCCATGAATTTGATGTAATATTTATTTACTAAGTATAAAATGGCATAAACAAATATATAAAAAGATTACTGACCTTTATATTTTTGTGAATCCAAAATTTTTGTGACTATATGGATGATTATCATACCCTATGGGTATCCCTTGGTAGGGCTAACTATGGTGCACCCAGATCAAAGAAATTTATTTTGATCAACACTCCAATATAGTTTTAAGACCCCCATAGTTGATATAGTTCTCATGAGGATGGATGTAGAATCCCAAATAAGGGTGTAATAGTTAACACAATAGGTTATTCCCATCATACTCACCAAAGGGGTAACGATGACCGTAGAAGCCTATAATTCAGTAGATTAAATTAAATTACCATCTCTCTAACAATCATATTTCCCTACCTATATACTATTAACATATTATGAGTGTTTATTTTTATAGTCTCTATATAATCCATTGTAGCTAAAAGTTATTCTAATCCAACATCTCAATCAATAAAGATTATATGTATGTTGGTTGGAATAGGGTTAGTTCTCTTAGGAAGAGTTGTGATTGGACCCTATATGAGTGTGCTAGTCCCTGGGTATGTTTTTCTATATGATAGAGATTATAAAGATGATCAATAAACTCTTGATGATTCACATGTTTCTCAAAAAAAAAACATTTCGAGAGACATATGAAGGTTAATATCTCATCCACTCCTGTAATATTTTCCTGTGAAACTACCCAAACATCATTGCATGTTTTCATTTATTGGGTATGATGGGTTTAATTACCATTTCATTCATGCTAATGTGAAATATGTAGTTATTACCTAATAAAAATCAAGATTCCTCTAATCAAAGATAATTCCTACAGAATCCATGGTTCATTTTGTTTTTATTAGGAACATAATTCTTAATAAAGCCTCTGAGTATACTAGAGTGGTAAAAAAGTGAGAGGATCAAGTTACAAAGAAATGAGAATTAGTGTAGAAAATTAACCAAGATTCATATTAACTTAATCAGGAGTTACATCAAACTTACCAAGAACTAGATGATGCTAAGAGAGTGAATAATAAAGAAAAATGAATGGAATAGGAATAAAAAAGGTGGGTAAGTATATTTTTTCTAGGGTAAATGCACTTTAATTTGATACATAGATAGAGGGTTCAATATTGTCTTGATTAAATCAAGTTTTAGAAGATTACAATTTAAAACTAATTGAGATTTTTTAGCTATATTAGATTGAACTTTAATGAAAACATATCCATCTATTTGGGATAGATTCTATATTTTGGATATCCCTCCCTCTTTTTTTGTAATAAATTAATGAAATATAATTTTATACTTGATTATTTATACCTTTACTCTGATTATAATTTCATAATAACTAATGAAACAGTAAAATAAAACATCAAATATAACTTGAAATAATTTTAAAATTGAATTTAAATTGATTTAAATCTAACTGTGACTCTTGAAGACTCAAGTCAAAATTAATTCCCCTTGGTTTTGGATCACATACAGGTGTAGGCATATCTACCTCCACCATAACACTGGAGTTGGTCAGTTTGTATGAATTATTTCCTCCTAGGTGTGGCTCATGGATGGGTATAGTCATAAGTACCATCATCATAAAACTATAGTTGGTTCATTAAGATGAATTATTTCCTCTTGGGCATGGATTATGTATAGTTATAAGCATAACTACAATCACCATAATAATAGGGATGGTCTATTTGGAAGAATAGGTTTGGTCAATGTGATAAGGATCATGAAGGGGAGATTTGGAATGTGGATTCTATTGTTCAAAATGGTTCAAGTATCCTAAAGTTATGTCTTTATGCATTTCATGTGGGTCCTCTAGACTGATAAAATGGGGATTAGAGAATGAGAAAATACTCTAAATTATTCCAATTCCAAGGGGGCTATAGGTCATAGCCTGACTTATACTAGAGTCATATTCTAGACTCCAAAATATTTGAGTTATTTATTTTATCACCCTAACTTTTTCTTTAGCCTCATATTATGGAGGCCTAGGGGTAAGGACATGGGTTTTCTTTGGTTTTCATATACAAGTTTTCAACATAACAATATTTTTTCCTTTTTTATATTTTTAAGTCTCATTTTTTCCTAAACCATGAGAGGAACTCAACTTTTTCCTAGGCCTCCCTTTTATATGTTTTCAATATAGTGATTTTTGTGTCGATTTTCTAATTCAATTTTAGGTTATTCATGTTGGACCAATATGGATAATGTTTAAGTCCATCCAACATTTACCCAAGTATACACAGTTTATGATTATGATGTGTGAAGTTCATATTTGTGAAGTTTAAATTTTAATATCTTTGACCAAATATGTTTGATATTCCCCCCACCAAGAGAAAGCCCTGATGTTAATGGAGACCCTTTAACTAAAATAGACTATACTAAAAAAGGGGGCTTTCATTTTATGTCCATAATGCTTGGATGATTATTTTATATAGTTTAAAGTTATAATATAAGGACCAATTAAAATTTAAAGGGGGGTATTTTAGAATTTCACTTCAAAAATTAAGTTATACTCACAAGTTAAAAACATCAAGGGTATCCAATCCTCTTAAAAAAATTGAATTATGGATTGTGTAATTCATAAACCAATGGGTTTTTAATTAGGAGTGATGATATGAGTAATGTATTTTGGGGATTAACATAGACCATATTCGAAATTGTGGTTCCATTTTATTGGTGTTAGGGAATAAATGGGTTAGGGTATTATCTTCTTCAGATCAAAGATGTGTCTGGTTGATAGGCCATATTAGGGGTTCTTATACATTTTCATATCAGGGGTATAATAGTCATAGTTAAGAATAGGTGTCCTTTTTATATGAATACACTCATTATAGATATCCAAGTTAAGGTTTTTGAGGATTAAAAAACTTATTAAATGAAGTGGGTTAGTGGAAATAAGTTTTATGCCATAAAATTCATGTCATTGTGTACGAACTACATTATTGGGGGAAAAGGTATAATGTTTCACCACTTTAACCATTGCTAGAACTAGTGGGTCTAGTGAGCATGGATCAAACTTTTATAGGGCCATATGACAGGACCTACAAGCATTGTGCCTTTTAAATTTATGTGGTAATGTTTCATAGGACTTAAAAATGGTATGATTACTGATATGATACATTTATTTTTATCAACATGTCTTTTATGGTTCTTTAACCTGACAAGTTTTACATTTTTTTCACCTATTTTTTAAGATCTTATGGTTTGGACCATTAAGGGGATAGATTATAGGGTCTTAAAACATTTACCAATAAATTTTGAGTTCAAAGCCCTGTTGATTTGACCACATGTGAAGTGGGAGAACCTATATGTAATTGGAAAGGCAAAAACCTAACTTGAATGGAGAGACCAATTCTAGTATAGACTATTTAAAAAAGAAGGTGCACATAGTTTAAATTCAATGTGTTCAAATGTAACACCCCAAGGTTTCAAAAATAATTTTAAATTCATGAAATAATGTTTTAAGTAGATATTTATAACTAGAATTTATAAATAATTTTTCCACTTCTATGTTTTTAATTTTGAAAAATGGTTATCTGTAATTTTGTTCAGTAAGTAATTTAAAGCCTAATAGAACCAACTTGTTTTTTTGGTGAATAGTAACATAACCTTATGAATATAAATATGAATAGTGATATGACCCCAATGAATAGTAAATTTTACTATTATTTTATTTTCTTAAGACTTGAAGATAATGACATTTTGGTTAATTTTTCAATGTTATATAAAAGCAGTTATAGTTTTAAAATTGTTAATTTTTGAATTAAGTATGATTTTATTTGAGAACTAAATTAATAATATTTAGATTCTTTTTCAAAAAATGGACTTCATTTTTGAAATATAAATGTCGATAAATGGTAAGGGTGAATTTTTGGGATTTTTTAAAAATTCTAAAATTTTCGATGAATAGTGAAATATGGTAAAATACTATATATTCAAATTATCAGTAAAACACACTATTTTAACATTATAAGTGATTTAATCCCACTTGGATCGAACTCACATGCCATTATTACTATTTTGGTCACATGAATTAAGATTATTCATAGTCTTGAACAAAAATACTATAATAATTATTAAGATAATGATAAATATCCCCTCTCCTCCACGATAAATACGACCCTCATTCCCCTCTTCCTCCCACACCTCTCAAACCTTGATTCTTACCTAAGTTTTTTCCAATACTCTTCCCAAGGATCTTTCTTATGTCTTACAACTACAAGTATCACCAAAAGGCCAAAACCCAAGGCCTTGAGAGGGATCTCAAGGAGAAGAGATCAAGAGGTAAACATCCTCTTTTATTTTCTTTCTTTCCTTTCATTTTATGTTATTCTTTTTAATTACCTTTGGATTATGTTGAGATATTTCATTACATTCCCCCCTTACTTCCTATATCATGTAATAATTGTGAGATACCCCTTTTCTCTAATCAAATTATTTTTATGAAAATTTAAACGATGCTGTTAGGCTGCGGAATTTTCGTAAGGAATTTCTCAAATTTTCATTTATTTTGAGTTCCTTACTTTTATTCTTATTTCCTCACCTCCTATTATCCAAGAGGCATGAAAGATATAGAAACATTTATATTCTGGATTTTCTAATTTTCATGTAAAATTCATCGTCAATCTTCCTTTCCTCCCCCACTAATTCAAGGAATTAAATACATTGTCTGTGATTTGTTGAATTACCGACATCGTGGATGATGTGATTTCAATTTTCTTTAATTACTTCAAGTATTGTCATGAAACCATTTTTATGCTTGAACCAGGTTATAATATATGTATTATTTTTCATCCATTGTTCTATAATTCTTTTGTAGACATGGTTTTATTTATAAAAAAACGAGGTTGTTATTATCAAAGAACCACTAAAATGATCTAAGAAAACATCAATAATGTTTTAACTTAAGAATCATCCTCATGTAAGAATTAAAAATGATAACTATAAAAATTTATGGTAATATAAATATATAAATAAAATTCCATTCCAATTATGGATTTTCATTTCCAATCGGCAAGAACAATCCATCTTGAACCAATTATGAAGATCATGTAAAGAACTCACCCAAAACAGTGCAAGGAACAAAATACTAACAATTAAAGGATGAAATGATGTAATGAAATGATCAAATAAGGTATTATAAATATGTATATGTTTATTTAAGATATTAATAACACTCTTTTAACCAAAATATAGAAGGTTTAAATAAGTTGTAAGTAAGACAAACCCGAGGTAAGGGACTTCTTAACCCGATTTCCATTCTTTGGGTTAACCTTCGACTTCGTTATTTATGTGGTATTAGAATTGTTGTGTGTAATGGTTTATGTTTATATTATGTTTTATTGTGTGTATTTAAATTGTATTTACATATTTCATCCACTATATTAAGTCTCACTTCAATTATATTATTAATGTAAGGGGTTTTCTTTTAAAATCCTCTTTTAAAATTCTGTTTTACGAAATTCAAAATAAATTTTTTTATGATATTATTCATGTTATATGATTATGTTCGGGTTTTAGGGAATTTTTTATGATTAATGTTGGGACCTATATATCCCTCCAATTAATTTGGTATGTGTATGTTGTAGGTCATACATATGGTTACTTCAAGTGTTATTGCAATGGTCACAAAAATTGTAAGGTTTCCATGAGGGTTACAAATGATAAGATAGCCAAGAGGGTTACAAGATTATGTATATAATTCCCTAGATACCTTTATGGTTCTACTAATGATATTATTTATTGTGGAAATATTATATAAATATCATTTTTTACAAATTAAGTATGTATATACAGGTGATAAGTATGTATTTTGAAAATGATTTCATACGTTACAAGTATTCATGGACTAATGTGTTCTTTCCTTCTTTTTATATCCCATACTGAGATTTTGTGCTCATACTATGTTTTTAAATTATTTTCATAGGTTATAAGTATTTTTAATAAAAATAAGGAATCCAAGTTAAACGTCTGAAGATAAGTCAAAGAAATCATGTTTTATGTGAAAAGTTTTATATTTTACAAGAAAGGAATAATGTTTTTATGGTATCCAAATTGTAATAATGTGTAATTTTATGAATGTTTTATGTCCCAATTATATAAAAATATAAAATTGAAATGATATCAATTTGAAAGGAAGTTAATTATTGACTAAATTCAATATTATTTAATGTAATAAGGTTGGTCCCTTATAGTTGGTATCAGAGGATGGTTTAGATAACTTTAGGGGTTAGGATGATGTTAAAAGAATACCATAAATGATATTTTTACTCTATGATTAATTTTAAATTTCATATCATTTAAATATTACCATGTTTCTTCGTCTACAATATGTTTTTTCAGAATGCTTTTCCCTAGAAGAAAGAGGGAAGCTGAAGAGGAGTGGCACCGACAGAAAGACATCCTTCCGAATCTGCAGCTCAGAATGGTAGGGATTGGAACCGAGCAATTTGTGACAGTAATGGATTAGCTGAAGCATGAAATAAACTTTGGCGGCATCCATGAAAGATAACAAATAGAGGTACCACAATATAACATGAAAATAGTAGAACATTTTATTAGAAAACACCCTATGGCTTTCAATGGATCTTTTGACCCAATAGAAAATAAAGGAGGGATTAAATCCCTTGAAAAGATATTTGATGTTATGGGATTTTCATACAATAAAATGGTAAGACTTTTCATTTATAATTTTGAAGGTGAATTTGATCAGTAGTGTTCAATGGTAAATAATATCAGGGATATAGTGGATATTGATGCCTTGGAGTGGGATGAATTTAAAAGTCTTTTCCTTGAATTTTTTTTCCTAAGGTGGTGTGACTTAGGATGGTGAATAAATTCCTTGAATTGAAACAGAAGGAGGATGATTTAGTGGATTCTTATGAAGTGAACTTTACTCGACTGGAGAGGTATGCTCCAAATATCATTTTGGATCTTGATAGCAAAATCAACCACTTTTACTCAGGACTGAAGCCAAGGTATCGAAGGGTGTTGGCCTCCCATGAATTCAAAATTTGTGAGAAACTCGTCTGATGTGTTGAAAGGGTAGAGATAGAGTTTTTGGATAATCATGTGCATTTGGGAAATAAGGAGAATAATAGGTCCATATGACAAGTTATGGGTAAGAATCAACAAAAATAATCCAGTTTTAAGTATGTGAAAAGTGTGACAAGAATCACCCTGGGGAACGTCTTACCAAAATCGGGATGTGTTTTAAATGTGGTAAGTTTGGACATATGGCCTGATATTGTAATGAAAATGATCCTAAGACTAATCATGATAAACAAACTATATAGTGTTTTAAATGTGGTGAGATGGGTCATTATACAAATGTCTGCCCAAAGAGAGATCCAAATGATGAAAATAAGCCAGACTGTAAGCAGAATGGTGTAGTGAGATATTTTTCAACTATGTCAACAAATGATGAGCCAGCAAATGAAGTTTTATTATGTAGTTTGTTTGTTAACTCAGATTTTTCTAATGTTTTTTTTGATATTGGGTCTACACATTCTTTCATCTCTGAGAAATTTTCGAGTAAATTCGAAATATCAACTCAACAAATGAAACCAAAACTTTTTGTTAAGACACAAGGGGAACATATTATAGAAAAGGGGAATTACAAGAATCTTTCTATTGTGGTCTATGGATAGACTTTACCTGTAGACCTTGTTGGTTTTTACTTAGTCGAGTTTGATGTTATTCTGGTAATGGTTTGGCTTTCTGTTTATCATGGTAAGATTGATTGTAGAGCTAAAAAAGTTGTTTTTCAAAAACAGTTTCAGTTTCTATACAAGAATGAACCCATATAATTGATAACAAATTAGGAAGCTAAGAAACTATTGAAAGATGTAAATGAATGTTATCTTGCTCATATTTTTTAAAATAAGGGAACTGTTTAGAATAATGATTTCCCAGTGGTAAATGAATATCTTGATGTTTTTTCTGATGAGTTACTAAAAAAGTATCATTTCCCTCATATCAATGACTTGTTTGATCAGCTTCAGGGAGCTTAGTACTTTTTCAAGAATGAATTGAGATCCAGATACCATCGATTAAAGGTGAAGGAGGATGATATCCCAAAAACAACCTTTCGTACTAGTTATGGGCATTATTAATTTGTTGTTATGTCGTTTGGGTTAACTAATTCACATGTTGTATTCATGAATCTTATGAATATAATATTTCATGAGTTCTTGGATAAGTTTGTGGTTGTATTTATTGATGACTTTCTAGTATTTTCTAAAAATAAAGAGGAGCATGAAAATCATCTAAGGGTTGTTCTACAAACCTTAAAAGAAAAGAAACTGTATGGAAAATTAAAAAAGTGTGATTTTTGGTTACAAAAGAATTTTATTTCTTGGGAACATTGTAAATAAGCATGGAATAATAATTGATCAATCTAAAACAAGAGTGGTTGATGAATGGACAAGACCCAAAAATGATACAACGATTCGTAGTTTTCTTGGATTAGCATATTATTACTAATGTTTTGTTAAGAACTTTTCATAGTTATCTAGCCTGATAACTAAGTTAACATGAAAAGGGGTTAAATTTGTTTAGATAGAAGAATGTGATATTTGTTTTTTTAGGAACTGAAGAATATATTTGTGAATGCTCCAGTTTTGGCATTGCATTATTTAAATGGTAAGTTTTTCATCTACAGTGATGCTTTGTTGAAGTAACTTGGTTGTGTTTTAATGTCGAATGATCAGGTAATTTCTTATTCTTCAAGACAACTTAAACCTCATGAGTTAAATTATCCCACACATTATTTGGAACTAGTATCTTTGGTTTTTGCTTTGAAAAATTGGAGGCATCATTTATATGGATCCAAATGTCAAATACATACTGACTATAAAAGTCAAAAGTATATATTCACTCAGAAGAAATTAAACATGAGGCATAGAAAATGGATTGAACTGATAAAGGATTATAATTTCACGATAAATTACCATCCAAGAAAATCAAACAAAGTAAATGATTCCTTGAGTTGAAGACATTATGCAGCATTAACCATGTTATGTTTGGAACATGATACTTTGATTAATGATTTTATGAATTTTGGATTAGAATTTGTTGGTGTAGGAAATACCTTTGTTTTGTTTTAGGTTTCAGTGCATTCATCATTATCAGACAAAATTAAGAAAGCACAGAAGGAAGACCATGAGAAACAAAAAAGGTAGAATTTGTTAAAATGGGTAAGTTACCAGAATTTAACCTTGATAAAGATTGGGTTTTAAGATTTGGTAAAAGGTTGTGTGTGCTTTGTGATTCCCAGTTGAAGAAAGAATTATTCTGTGAAGCTTATAGTTCTCCATTTTCAATTCATCCTGTAAGTACTAAGATTTACAGAGACCTCCGAGAGTATTATTGATGTGATGGAATGAAAAGAGATATTGTTGAATTTATTATGAAATGATTGACATGTCAACAGGTTAAAGCAGACTGGTAGTTATCGAAGGGGATGCTTCGGCCTTTTCTAGTTCCGAAATGGAAGTGGGAGATTGTATCCATGGAATTCGTGGTGGGACTACCAAAGACTAATCAAGGTAATAATGTGAATTGGGTTACTTTTGATAGGTTGAAAAAAATTCACATTTTCTTTCTATTCGGGATACAATGTATCTGGACTAGCTTTCACGAATGTACCTCAAAGAGACTGTCAAGCTACATGGATTTCCTCTTTCCGTTATATCTGACCAGGAACCCATGTTCACTTATATCATTTTGAAGGGACTTCAGAAGTCATTGGGCATAGAATTAAATTTCATTACAACTTTTCATCCACAATCAGATGGGAAATCTGAATGAACGATTCAAACTTTGGAGGATATGCTTCAAGCTTGTTCAATGGACTATCAGGGAAGTTGGGATCAACATCTTTCTTTAATTGAGTTTTCTTATAGTAATATTTTTCATTCTAATATACATATGGCATCTATTGAGGCATTTTATGGGAAGCAGTGTCAGACTCCAGCTTTTTGGGATGAAGATGGTGAAAGAAAGTTGATGTGGCCATAATTAGTAGAGGAAGTTTCAGAGAAAGTGAAGATGATCCAGTAACACATGAGGAAAGCTCATAATAGGTAGAAAATTTATGAACATAATAGAATGAAAGACTTATTTTTCATGGTAGGTGACCATGTTTTCCTTAAAATATCTCATTGGAAAAGTGTGATGCATTTTGGTAAGAAAGGGAAGCTTAGTCTGCGGTTCATCGGTCCATTTGAAATCTTGGAAAAAGTTTAACTAGTTGCATACTGAGTAGATTTGCC
This sequence comes from Viscum album, assembly GCA_963277665.1. Lineage (NCBI taxonomy): Eukaryota > Viridiplantae > Streptophyta > Magnoliopsida > Santalales > Viscaceae > Viscum > Viscum album. Next base: position 1,104,812,545 of record OY728157.1, read on the forward strand.
TCCATGTTTATCTTAAGTACATAATGTTTTTTTAATGTCTCGATGTTGATGAAGTTTGTGCCAGATTCATCACATGTCTTGAGCCTAGAAGCAGTTCAACTGGAATAGAACCTTTCTTATGAAGAGAAACTAGTTCATATTCTTGATCAAAGGGAACATGTTTTTTAGAATAAGGTAATCCATCAGGTAAAGGTTTTGTAGAGAAACTACCTATTAGAAGATGAAACATGTGAGTCTGAAAATTCTATGAGGGAAAAATACCCTCAGTTGTTTAATAAGTGAATAAAATTGTGAGGATGCAATTTCTAAAAGGTGGGGATGATGAACACCCCATGGTTTTAAAAATGATTTGAAATTAATTAAAAATTGTTTTAAGTAGATATTTATGACTATCCTTTAAAAATAATGTTTCCACTTCTATGTTTTGAATTTTGAAAATTGGTCATCTACAATTGTGTTTAATATGTTATTTAGATCCTAATGGAACCAACTTGTTTTTTTGGTGAATAGTAACATACCCTTATGAATAATAATATGAATAGTAATATGAATAGTAATATGAACCTAATGAATAGTAAATAATACTATTATTTTATTTTCTTAAGGCTTGAAGATAATGACTTTTTGGTTAATTTTTTAATGTGTTATAAAAGCAGTTATAGTTTTAAAATTGTTAATTTTTGAATTAAGTATGAATTTAATTAAAAATTAAATTAATAATATTTAGAAAATTATTTTCAAAAAAGGACTTACTTTTTGAATTCTAAACATCAAGAAATGGTAAGGGTTAATTTTTGTGATTTTTCTGAAATTCTCAAATTTTTGATGAATAGTGAAATATGGTAAAATACCGTATATTCAAATTATCAGTAAAATACACTATTTATGACATCATAAGTGATGTAATCCAACTTGGTTTAAACTCACATGACATTATTACGTTTTTTGGTCACATTAAATAAGATTATTCATAGTCTTTAGAAAAAAAATATTATAATAATGATTAAAATAATGAAAAATACCCCCTCTCCTCCACTATAAATACCACCATCATTCCCCTCTTCCTCCCACACTTCTCAAGCCATGATAATTACCTAAGTTCTACCCAATACTCCTCCCAAGTCTCTTAGACAAGTCCTAAATCTTATTTTCATACCAAAATTCTAAAACCTAAGTCCTTAAGAGGGATCTCGAGGAGAAGAGATCAAGAGGTAAACATCCTCTTTTATTTTCTTTCATTCCATTCATTTTATGTTATTATTTTTCATTCAATTTGTCTTATATTGGGATATTTCATTACATATCCCCATTAATTCCCATATTATGTAATAATGGTGAGATAAACCTTTTCTCACATCAAATTATGTATATGAAAATTTAAATGATGCTGTTGGGCTGCCAAATTTTCATATGGAATTTCTCAAATTTTCATTTATTTTGAGTTTCTTTATTTTATTATTCTTTCCTCAACTCCTATTATCCAATAGGAATGAAATATATAAAATATTTTATATTCTATATTTTCTCATGTTCATGGAAAGTTCATCAGCAATCTTCTTCTCCTCCTTCACTTATTCAAGGAATTAAAAACATTGTCCTTGATGTGTAGAATTACCGACATCACGGACGATGTGATTTCAATTTGATTTAATTCCTTCAAGTATGGTCATGAAACCATTTTTATGGTTGAACCAGGTTTTAATATATGTATTATGTCTCATCCGTGGTTTTGTAATTCTTTTTTACACATGGTTTTAATTTATAAAACAGAATGAGGTCGTTTTTATCAAAGAACCACTAAAATGATCTAACAAACATCATTAATGTTTAAACTTACGAATCATCCTCATGTAATAATTAAAAATAATAAATGGTATAATTTATGGTATTGGAAATATATAAATACCATTTCATTCCAATTCTGGTGTTTCATTTCCAATTGGCAAGAACAATCCATCATGAACCAATCATGAAGATCATGTAAAGAACTCACCCAAAACAGTGCAAGGAACAAAATACTAACAATTAATTGATGAAATTATGTAATTAAATGATCATATAAGGTATTATAAAGATATATATGTTATTTAAGATATTAATAAAACTATTTTAACCATTATACAGTAGGTTTAAACAAGTTGTAAGTAAGACAAACCCGAGGTAAGGGAATTCTTAACCTGATTTCTATTCTTTGGGTTAACCTTCTACTACGTTATTTATGTGGTATTAGAATTGTTGTGTGTGATGGGTTCTATTTATATTATGTTTCATTATGTGTATTTACAGTTTATATATATATTCAATTCACTATATTAAGTCTCACTTCAATTATATGATTTATGTAAGGGGATTTTCTTTTGAAATCCTCTTTTAAGATTCTCTTTTACGAAATTCAAAAGAAATGTTTTTATGTTATTAATCATGTTGTATGATTATGTTCTGGTTCTTTGGCATAGTTTATGATGATTTTTTGGACCTATATCTCCCTCCAATTCATTGGGTATGTGTAAGTTGGAGGTCCGTCTTATGGTTACTCCAAGTGTAATTGCAATGGTTACACAAATTGTAAGGTATCCATGAGGGTTTCAAATGATAAGGTAGCTGAGAGGGTTACAAGATTATGTGAGTAATGCCACAAGACACCTTTATGGTTCTAATTATGTTCTTATTTATTGTTGGAATATTGTGGAAATCTCATGTTTCACAAATTAAGTATATATATAGGTGATAAGTATATCTTTTGAAAATGATTTCATACGTTACAAGTATTCATGGACTAATGTGTTCTTTCCTTCTTTTTATATACCTTACTAATATTTGGTGCTCATCCCATGTTTTTAAATGATTTTCAAAGGTTATAAGGATTTGTAATATATATAAGTAATCCAAGTTAAATGTTTGAAGATTATTCAAATAAATCATGTTTTATGTGAAAAGTTTTATATTTTGCATGAAAGGAATACTGTTTTTATGTTATCCACTCTGTAATAATCTGTAATTTTATGAATGTTTTATGTCCCAATTATCTCAAGATATAAAATTGAAAATATCCTCAATGTTAAAGGAATTTAATTGTTGACTAAATTCAAGATTATGTAATGTAATAAGGTCGGGTCCTTATATCAAACCAAAAGGTGTTGAGATAATCCATTTAGCGAGAAAGGGGATGGCTGACCCGATGTAAATAGAGAACCCAATTACATTATAAACCATCTCAAATAATGGGTGCACATAGTTTATAATCATTATACATGGATTCTATGGATGATAATAAAAATCCAAATGGGGTCCAAAGGAAAAGAATGTCTCAAAACCATTTGAACAGGAAGTAATTACATCGTAAATCACAACCTAAGGTTCTTGGATCCAGATTAGTGAATTAGAATAGGTATGTAAGATATGATGATGAACGATATATGAAAATAGGGACTAACTGTGATTCTTTGAAGGTATTTGTAAATTATAGGATCTTCCACTTTGGGAGGAAGATGTTTCTGGTTGATAGAACATACAAGGGGTGATTTTGTAGAGGCATATCAGGGGAATATATTCATTGATGACCATGAGTGGGGTTTTTATGGGTAGGAATGTGAAGATATTTCCTATATGGTTTTGGTTTCTCTTTGTTTTCTTTATTTTAGGACTTTATGGATTCAGTTCCTTTGTTTTGTTTGCTCTTTGGGGATAAAGTTTGGTTTTTTTGTTCATGTTGGATTAGAGTTTGGTGAGAGAGGATGATGTGTCATTGGATATGCTTGTGATACAGAGTTTTTTATTTTCATTGCAAGTGTATGTGGAGTTTGGTTGCTTCTTTTGGTGTTTTTGTTTTTGTTGAGCCTTGCTGGAACAACTATCTTGATAGATTCTGTTGGTTTGTCTATCTGGTGTTTTCTATACTTGTTGTGTTTTTGTGAAGTGGATGAAGTTCCTATTAAATATCATGGATCATTATTGAAGTCCTGACCACTTCTGACCATGTTCTTGCCTTCTAATGTTCACTACCACACCGAGTCCCTCTAGTTTAGTCATTTTCTTGGTGGTTTTGGGATGTGTGGTTTTGGGACGTGTGGTTTTGAGGTGGTGTTAGTGTTCTAGGAGGTTCCAATGATACATGATTCATACCTCACTAAAGGTTTCATGGGACCCTATTATAGATTTATTCAGTGGTGTCAGAGGTCATATTCTAGTGGGTCTTCATTGAAAATTGGTGGTGTAGATAGGTCTCAGGGTGTGTCTTGAGGCTGATTGAAGATTAGTTATCACTACCTGAGGATTTCATGGTGTTATGTTTGAGGAATAGATGGATTTTTTGAATTTTTAATGGTCAATGACGTTGGGGTGGATGAATTTATATTAATGGTGTTTTTTAATTTCATAATGCATCTTTTCATGCAATTTTGATTTTTTTTATTTAATGTGGACTCAGAAGTGGTTTTTTATCCATAGTTTTTTTATAAATGTTTTGAATTTTAACCTTGTCTTGTGAAATCTAGGTTCCCTGTATAGTTACCACTAAACCTTAAAGAAGATATTAGAAAATGAAAAAAATTGGATTTGGATGAGGAAGAAAAAGTTTCCTTTAGAGATCAATGCACTAATTACTTATATCCATGGGAGGTTTTTTGAAATCCAATATTTTTAATGCATGATGTGTTTTTCATGAAAAGTAAGAATTCAGAAAGCATGGTGGGGGCATTTTGTATTTTAGTTTTTCATGAATAGGTTGTTATGATACCACTGAACTTACTGAAAATGAGTAAGGTTTTATGGTTGGGTTTTGAATATATGATTTAGATATTTATCCTATGATAAAAGGTGTGAATCAATTTACAGAGATTGTCTTGTAGGGGAAGCTCCCAAAGTTAGGATATAATACTAAGAAAAGAAATTTTTTCTTGATGTTTGTTTGGGGAACTAACCTACACTAGACAATTTTACATGGATTTGGATCTCATATAGGGAGACCAATCCATGTGTAGAAGGCCTCTCTGAGCAATTTAAATTCATAAAAGGTGGACTATGGGTCACATAGTTTAATGTCATGAAATACAGACTCAAATTACTTTCTCTAAAAATTGGTATATTTTATCATAGCATAGGTCTATAGATATATCACCAATTCTAATATGGGGGAATTTTTGTATTATCTATTTTCTTAATGTAGGTTCACAATTGAATATTAATTGGAAACATCATTGGATATGAGATGATGGAATTTTGATTTATAGAATTATCTACTAGGCCCTTAATATTTGATGTCGATGTCACTACATATTCCATGGGAGTAGGAATCAGGCCACACATAGTTCTTATAAACCCCCTTGAATTGATATGGCTCAAATACAATTAAAAAGAGAGGGTGATTTTGTTGATGGAGTTTTCGGATGGACCTAAGATCATATATCTTGGAATGACTAGACATCTTATTCTAATAGGATTCAAAACCCACATACTTCTTGAAGAGAAATTCCATGCACATATCTGGCTCATAAGCATGGAAATATGGAATTTTGTTTGATTTGAGGCTAGGAATACGATAGAGGATCTCAGAATGACTATGTATCATGAAGTAATTGGTATTCAATCCACATGTAGTTTTTATGAAATAATATCCTTGAATAGATATGTATAATATGCAACGATAGGGGTAATGAAATACTTTTGGCTCATATAGATTGTTCACCAAGGATTTCTATATAGATTAGGCTCTTATGTTGTGATATTAGGCTGTGAGGAATGGGATAATCTAAAAAGTTTAAGGTTATAATGGGTAGACCAGTTTCCCTCCCATATTTGATCATGTTGATCCTAGTTATGCCAAATGTTATGATTGACCAAGACCTCTAAACTCATGTGAGTCATTATCAGTGTGATAAATAAGAGGAAATTAGAGAATAAACAACACCATACTAGAGGAAATGACAAGAAGATTTTCAATAAATATCACAAAATTTAGCATCCATGATATGGATGTTGTTATATAGTTTAATTTCATGTGAAGATGAAATTTACCATATAGTTTAATGTCTTATAGTGAGGATGATAAATAAATAGTTTATTGTTTCATGGTGAATACATTGTCTTGTAATTTTACATCATGTGACTATGATAAATACTTTGAAGTTTAACATTATACAATTAGGATAATATGCTATGCAGTTTAAATTCATACAACTATGGATTGTGCTGTGTATTTTAACATCATGTGATAGGGAAGTTGTATAAACCAACATAAATGTTATAAAAATTAATTATTGATAAACCTTGCATTCATGGATGGTGTGATGCTTTCTCCACCATAGTGGCCAAGGATTACTCTATATTAGAGTAGAACATTTGTATGATATAATGTACCTCCCATTTCAGTTCAAGTGTTGAAGGATTCTTTCCTGACATCATTAGAGTTTGGAGAACCAATACTATAAATACTTTAAGGAATAAATAAAGGGGAAATTTCTTGTTGAAAGATTATACAAATTGGTTCTAATTAAATTCCTTGTTGTGAAAATTGAAAAACCTATTCTCATAAAGTTATTACATATAATCCATCCACTATTGAGACTTTTCATATTCAAACAACTGGTCATATATGGAAATGTACAGTTTGGGAAACTAGACCTTGATAGTTAAGACTACCTTTATAATATATACAAGATAATATGGGGTCACCTATATAACAATATGGTTTGTGGTGTTAATGGTCCACAAATCGTGCAAATTTTTTAGGCGAAGACTTATTTTCTTTATCAACTATATTCTTGAGTATATTAGAATATGTTTTGTTGAATTCCAAAATCTATTTGTTTTCTAACACAAGGTAGTGGGATGAGTGGTTATACTGAATTCCATATTGTTGATAAAAACTTTTGAAACTGTAAGAGTGGAAATTGGTACCATTAACCATCAATATCTTATTAGGGAAACCAAATTTGGAAATGTTTTTTTATTTACAAGGATAATGATAGATTTTTTCTAGTTTCTATTCCCTCGATGGAAAATGACTAAGAGTATTTGGTGGTATATAGAAATTCAATGGGTTTATGGATAAAGTTGGAAAGTATCTATAATGCGTGACATTTCTTGGTTAATTACATGCAATCTAATGTAACCAATGAACAAAAATACCAAAGCCTCCAAATCCGATGAGAGATCCATGTTCTCATCAGATGAGTACCAAAGGAACCTGTATAGATTTATTGTATAATGGTGGGATTACATCCTCACTAAATTCATATGAGGAGAACATAGTCAAAGCCTCATTTATAGAGTTTTTTGAGGACTTGGGTCATCATAACGATTAAAATTTACTTCCTAACATCAATTCTACTATTTATTTTCTTACTCTAATGGATGAATACCTCTTTGGTGGTAGTCGAATATGGGGGTCATCCATTCAAAATAGGTATCAATTGACAAGGATATAAACTATCCCTAGTCATAGGATATTTTTTATCATCAATATCTTCCCTACCATTTCTAGTGAATGAGGATGCTACCTTATGGTGTATAATGATCATAAAACTCTTTCTTAGTGTGGATATACTATGGTGGTAACTATATTAACCAATTCATTTGATCGATCATTTTTTAAATATGTAACAAGAGAAAATTTAGGCTTAGAAGAAAATTATTCGATAAACCCTCACACATAATTGAACTGGGGAATAAATAACTATTTCATAATGAAATATTTACTATTAATCTATATGATCACCATCTCTAAATCTCCCTTAATATTTAGGTGTACCACTGATATTTTTATTGATAATTATAAACCTGAAATAAGAGTAAGGTACTCTACCTCATTGTTAGTGGGAACTTTTGATAATAGAAAATAATAGGGAAATACTACCTTAAATGGGGAAATGGGGATGATTCCCATATTAAACCTATTTATTTTTGGATTCTCTATTATTTTTCCTATTGGGATTTTGGAGGCACCATTAAAGTATATTACCCAGGTCTCAGGAATTTAATGAATAGAGAATACCTCTTCATCAGGAAATTAGATAACCAATAGTGTGTTTCATATAATGGTATAGACAATAAGGAAGTCTACTAATGATTTCCATTTGTCTACATTATGTAGCATGATTTGGATATCAAACTACTATAGAATAACGTACCACTATTCTGGTTTTCTAGTTAACATTGGGCAATTGAGCATGTACTTGAGCAGGTCAATGCGAGAGATCAAATGGACCTCAAGATGCTATATGTAGTATCTCAATTTTTAAATAACGAGGATCAATACAAGGAAATTATTTTTGATATCAAAATATCAGGTCAAAATATCTAGCGTGGTATTTTTGAGATAGAAAATACTATTTTCTTTTATTGCATAATTATTTTGTGTGATAATAACACTAAGTGAATGATCGAGGGATACCCTATATAATATGAGCAGACTCCCCTCTTCTGATAACATTAACACTGGTGGTATCCAGAGATATTACATGATATTGTAACACTCCTCCTAAAAATCCTCATCCCACTAGTAAGTGCATCCCTAATTAATAATCTTGGTTATGGGTAAGCACCTCCCTGTAAGGTTTTCTATGAAGCAACTGATAAAAAACGAACACTAGAAATATTATTAATTTTTTTATATTTTTATAATATTTTATACTAAGGATCAATTTGGTCTTCTTAGGGTTGAATTTAATGATTTAATGGCATAACATGAAGTTAATGAACTTTCATGAGGTATCCCCAAAATCACATTTCAAGGGGTTCATTTTTAATCTATACCATCGTAACTTGTTAAAAACTATGTTAATAATAGTAATATGATCACAACACTATTTGGATTTAACCACAAAGTATTCAACATAACATTCCATGATATTTTATAAAAAGATTTTAAAAATATGATTCATAGCACATTGATATATGGTTCTAAAATTCTTCAAGATGAAGTGTGTCAATATATAGAAGTACACTTCTTAGGGTACCCTGAAAGTAGTGACCTCTTCATATCTTGGAGACTTTTGGATTTAGTTATATCCTAAATATCCATCATAAATGGGAGGTATTTATAGTCGGTAGTTTCATTGATCATAACATATATAATTTTGATCGAGAAATTATCATTCAAGAAATTCTAATTGATATCTCTTAAATCAATACATACCCTAATCTATCTATTATTATTCTTGAAAGTGACAATATAGGAAATCCATTTTGGGTAATGGACCTCATAAATAAATCCATCCTTGAAAATATTGTCAAATTTGGATTCAACCTTGGTAGTATGAGTCAAATAAATTATACTAGATACATGCTTATAACCATGATAATTCTTAAGTAGACCCATATGACGAGTGGTCATGTCAATATCATGTCTGGGAATTTCAATATAATTTCAAGTGAAGCCATCTCGATGCTATTTCAAGAAAAAATGCATTTATTTTATTCTTCAACATACATGGTGACACTGATAAATGTGGTATACAAGCCTTTCTATGTTCCCAAATTTACCTGTTTTATTTCATCAATAATGAAAAGGCTCCTTACAATAATGTGGGAGGGACATCCTTGATATCCATATATTCTTCTTCCACTTCCTCAATCTCAATATAACTGGGTGATAGAAGGGTATTTTCAAGGTTATAAGATAGTGTGATGTCATTTCTATCTTCTATGGATATTTAAGAGGCATCCCCATATTTTTAGGGGACTAATATATGAGCATCACTAACGATGAAATTTTGGGTAAGATATCCTTCCTCTATATTATTATCAATGGAAAAAATAGGTTATGAAAGCATTTAATTTGAGAGATTATATTGGAGAATTTGTATCTTTTACCACGGATAATGGGGTATTTTTAGATTCTTAGGATACCAATATATGTACATCATTATCACGGAAATTTTGGACATGATATTCTTCTAATCCATTGTCATCAAGGGTGGAATAAGTGTCCATATCCAAATATTCAAGAGATATGAGAGAATTTTCCTTATTTTCTAGAAATGTGGAGGTATTTTTTGATAATAGTGGTGATACAAGGACTATGTCAGACCATGAGGATGAAGAGGGGACATTTTAATTTGAACCATTATTTTGTTTATTGGAATTGACCCCCAATTATAAACAATTGGTTTTGAATGATGTGACTGATATCATGAGCATCAAGGTAGATATGCATGAATCTAAAGTTATCAACTCAATTTGATTAATTGGAAACATTCTAAGACATTTTTCCTCCTTATATATGGAATAATCCTATATCAGTTCACTAATACTCAGTAGATTCAAAAGGGTATTTATGATAGTACAATTTACCGGTTCATTTATCAACAAAGTATTTGAGACACTGATAATACAATTAGAGAATATTATATTCTAATGCAACTAAGAAATCCTAACATGAAATTGATAACTATTTATTATCATAAAATCATAAATTAAAATTTAGATACGAGATCCCTAAATTGTTCTCTAATCTTAATTCAACCAAGAGGCTTATATTCATAATTATTCATACCCTAAATCATCTATGTAGAGGGAGATAAATTGGATTTTCTATGGACCAACCATTGGTGTGTCTTTATAGAAATTGGATTGATTCTAAATCCATTTTCAATCAAAACATAATGGATGTCAATATTTTCCAATTTTATAGATACATACAAGGGCCTGATATAAACATGTATAATGTTCTCCTTATCTTGTTCTATAGAGGATATGGGTACATGAAATATAGTGTGATAAGTCCTTAATTTGTATACTTCAGTAGCATCTACCGCAAATTAAAACTCATGAGGTATTAAAAGGTAATTTAAAATTTATTCCCAAAGTTATTTTGATAAATGAAGGGATTCCATGATATAGATTTTGGCCAAAAAAATAATCTATTTCATGATGAAATATTTTTAATAAAATTGTTCTCACCTACCACCATGAAGCTTCTCCTTAGCTTAGGGATTGGGATTCATTATTTCCTATGTTGTAAACTATTTTTTATAATAAAAATTTGAGTACCCTATCATCACATGTGAGTTTAATGGATCCTTCCTTCCCATTTTCTGACACTGATCAGGATAATGTTTGTTTTTTAATTGGTCTTCTAATATTATCATAATGGATCAAGGTATGAATAAATCATAGATATAATAGTTTTCCACTGAGCCTATTGAACCACTTATCATCGGGTTTCAGAAGTATATATGGTTTTAGTGAAGATATGATCAGAATATAGAGATCTATGTAAACTATGTCTTCATTAACCCCATTAGCCTTAGTCATCTCCCCCATATACTACTCAATTATGAAGGAAAAAATTAATTTCATATGAATATTCTTCCTCATTATAGAATAGAGTTGTTGAGTTAATATTCTTGATAGATAGGTAAGGAGACTTTTTATTCAATGAGGGTTACATTTGGTGGAATAATTCCCATTAAACTATTTGGTGGGACGGTTCCTGTAATTCCACTATTGAAAGAATGAAATTTGAGAGGGTTCATATTGACTTGGGATATAATATGTGTTCACTTTACTATACATTATTATGTTATAACATATTATTCTAGCTTTTATAAGGACGATTCTTCAGAGATTTTACTTCCAGAAAAGGTGGTTCACTATTATAGACGAAACTGGGGATATGACTAGCTAATTCAGTTGTGCCCTGAGGATGGTATGTGCTCAGTTAACCATCTTCATAGTTATATATTCTTCAAACTTATGAGTACCATTTTTCGATACTTCTTTCCAATCTAGTTCTTCTTATGGAGAGATTATATAAATGAAATCCATTTTCACAGGTGTATTTCCCAACATAACTTGTCATGAATCCACTATTTTATAAATTATGTATTTAAAGATAAAAAACTGTTATATATTGTGTCCCAAAATTCAATGGTATGGATAATAATTTGAGTTATTGATGAGGAAAATATTTTTAAAATACATATGTTCTAGAAACTTTAGAATTTTTTCCCACGGTTATAAAATTTCTAAGGACTTTCTCATTTTAGAAATTGTAAAATTTTTTCTTCTATTCATCTTATGGTGTTGAACCCTACTATTTACCCCTTCTTAATAAAGTAATTGTTTTCATTGCTGTTTTTTAGGATGGGGAACCATGTAATATTTTTTAGTTTAAGGTAATAGAGCTCGTGTCAGGGTTGGATTAAGTGAAACAATTTCTATTTCTATTTTGTCAGTTCACTTTCTAAGTGAAATTGGTGCTAGAAAAAGCATGGTCTTGATCCAATAAATATAATCTACCAACATCTTTGAAACAATATGAAGCTCCTAAAAACCTCCTAGGTAATTTATCAAGATGAGTGATGTTTAAAACTTATTAAGGAGTTTCTCAATATAGATCCCAAACAATTATTATTTAGTATGTTGTATATTTAAGGAATAGTTAAAACCCTTACACCTATCAATAAATTCCAAGTCTCTCTCATTTTCATGTTGATTTTAAATTGAGTGATCAAAGTATACTATCTTCTTTTAAGGGGAGCTAAATTGGTATAAGAATTTATGTTGGCGGTAATCCTATCCTATGATCAATTTGGTGGGTAGATTTCTATATTAGAAAAATGATGGTCTACCCAGGGTTTGTAGGAATCACCTAAGATTAGATAACTCTTTCTATTAAAGTGTTCCCATCATGGGATTTTATTGAGATAAAAAATTCATAAAATGCTGCTCGAGGTCCCTAGTGTTGTTGAAAGTTCGAAAAATTGAATTTTTGAAGTTAGTTGGAGGAGATGTTGCATCCACCCATTCAAGGAATGTTTTTATTTTGGTTAAACTCATGCATTATATCCCTCTATGTATTTTATTTGATCTATCGATGACTCAATAATTTCAATAATCACTAATGAAATATTTAGTTTGGTATAAATTTGAGTAAGGACAATTATGAGCAGATTCTGGCATTGTGGGCCTTCCTACATTCACTATTGATAACTAGTGTGGTATGGACTAGAGTATATTTCTTAAAATGGTTCTCTATATCTCCCTAATAAATAAAATTCATGATATTATTTCTCTATTGGATCTATATATATTGGATGTTCTGATCCAGTGTAATTTGGATGACTTGGATTTACTCTTATTAGTGTAGAAGGCTCTTCTTATTTATGGAGATTTGTTGAAAAATTAATTTGAGTCTCTACTTGGATGTTATACCTAATGATAACATTTCCCATGAGTACTAAATATTGAGTCCCCTTAACTCATTTAACTCCACCTTATACTAAGTGAAACCTTATTTAATCATGGGGGGTTAAACTTATTTGGATAATGGGTGGGAAATATCCACATCCATTCCATTTTCTTTGTTTGAAGCCCACTAGAGAGGTGGTAGTTTTGAATTTGAAGGGATTCCAAATTTTTTTATTGACTTTATTATTGATTACATGCACATTCTTCAAATGTTTTAGTGTGTACCTTATTCCAAATAAGAATATTCTCTTTCTATTATCACACATTGGATTCATGCTCTAAATCATTTTTAGGGATATAACTAATAACATTTACCAATGTATAATGCACTATAGATTTTCTACCATCATTAGAGGGATAATGGGAATAATCAGACCTATAATATCTATCAATATATATGTCACAATTCCATTGAATTTTCATCCTCTTGTGGGGATACTTTGGCATGTGACCCCTACAAGGCGTCACCTTCTCCTTGAATTACACCCATGGGATTTATTTTTGGAGGGTAATCTAGAGATATTCTCTAGAAACCATTTTTGTATGTGTCCACAAGGAGAAAGATAGGTCATGGAATGAGAGAAACCAAGAAGTATTTTATTATAAAATTCCTTCTAGTATGAGAAAGACTCTATTCCATGGAGGGGGAGGAGGTTGAGGTAAAAATTCCCCTATCCCTATGGGTTGGGATTGATCTGGTTCCATTATTTCAATATTTTGGACCCAACGGATATTTTATGACTATGGGTGTGGAAGTGGTGGTAAAAATTCCCCCATCCCTATGGGATTGGGTTACTCCTAGATTTTTGTGTTGTTTGACACCATTGTTACCCTCTTGACATTATAGGATTTTCTCTGATCATTGGTTGGGTGTAGTGAAATCTATGAGTACGAGATACTAATTATCAAAGGAAACAATATAGATGATGGTTTTTCCATTCTTAGATGAGATGTATATTCAATATTTCTGAAATGTCTTATGAAGGGTAATTTTAATAAATATCACTCATTGAGTTTAACATTTGTGATATTTTGACATAATAAACCTCTGTTCTGTATGCCAACTCTCATACATAGAGACTTTCCCTGAAATAATGATGTTACATGAAATCATTCTTAGCAGGATTAGTTAGTTAGAGAGTGGGGTGAAATTTAACACTCCATGTTTTCCCCATCCTTTGATATTTACATTGGATGGAGCATCGGTAATCAACTTATATAGATTCCTCAATGCATAAAAACATGCATGTTATAAATTTTCAAACTAAATTCTCATTTTTATTTACAATTCCGTTAAAATGGATGTTAAATTGATAAATTAGTGAAATTATTCTATTAACTTAATTTGGTTTTTATATTCCACATAAGATATAAATTTCATCTTCAAAGGACAAAGGGTCATTCAAATGTTCATATGGAGATGGTGTATACATTCCTCCATAAAATTTTATATAAATTTATAGTGATAGGTGGATATGGGATAAAAATTAAATTTATGTTGTATTTTTACAATTGTTTCCTTATAACCAAAGTGTTTACTTCATCCTTTGTGAGAGAATCCTCTACTTTTTCTAACCGTAGTGGTCGTTTCTTGATTGCCTTATTTTGGAGAGTAAAGCTCATTGGAATCTTCTCTATTTTGGTGGAAGCTAAGTGATCTGAGGGTATTTCAAAGAGTAACAATTTCCTTAGGATATCATATAGTTGATAAATAATTTCACTCATTAAATAAAGGGTGCTTCGTGAATATGAACTTAATATCTTGAGTTTATCAAGACAAGATGGATTTATCAAAGTTTTATTGGTAGGTGTAGGACCTACCTATAGAAGTAATATTTCACAGTAGGGAGGTCCTTCACATTGAATTCCATTATGTAAAGGATTGCCATCATGGATTTATGTATAACTATAGGGAGGATTCTACAATATATACCAAGGGGAGGACAACTTGGGTGGACAGTAGAAAGGGGTGGACCTTTTTTCCATTTGAAATTATTACCACGATAAGTATTTTAATATTACTTATCATGAGAAAAGTTGTTATAATTTATGTTGATACCAACATAGGTAGGGAATTCTTGGTGGATACTCTGGGCAGGACCACTTGAGCTACTAGTAGTGATATTGTGGGAGTGACGTTAACATATTCCATTTATTCCTTGATCTAATAATGAGTAAATAGAATCTTGGGCCACCATTGATAAATATTCACGGGCCTCAAGAATTCCAAAATCAAGAAGAGTAAGGATATAGGCCTACTCCAAAGCTTTAGGATACCCTTAGTGAGATTTATTTTTTTTATTCTCCATTGGGTAGTCAAAGTCATGAGTCGTGCATTATTAATTTCATTTGTTGGATCCTCCTTGCATAACCCTCTTGATGCCATTATATTAGGTCAATGGGCTTATTTAGAATGAGCATGAATATATTCCTACCACATGGTTTCCATTGGGATAGTTTAACAAAATTACAAACACTAAAGGGAAGAAAGAATATATTATTTTACTAGGGTGATGAATAGAATATGATGATAATTATTTGAATATTTGGAAGGAATCTGTTCCTACCCTGAAGTGTCTAATAAGATGTTTCATTAAACTCTAGTTTGAAAAATAATGTGTGACCAATCCTATTCTTAATTATTATCTAAGATGTACAGATGATCCTCTTGAATGAGAGAAGGAATATGTGAATTATCTTGAGTATATCTCAATATACATTGAGGAGATGCTTTGGTAGTATAGATGAGAGTATGTACATATCGCCTGATAGATGATAGGGAAATATGAAAACCATTTGTTCTTACTTTTATTGTTTTCAAGATATGTTTACAACTCTATAAAATTTTGGTGGAGGGGATATAGGAATGACTATCCATTTCTACCAAAATGTATTGATTCTCTTATATATTGGTAATCATGATATGTGACTATTATTTGGTGGGAGAAGGGATATGAGCTTTCTATTGTCCTACAATTTTCACTAAGGTGTATAGACGGAATTCATTAGTATAGGAAGGAGTATGTTTCTACCCCTGGTTATTGATAGGATATTCTAGTATGCTTCTCTTGATACTTCTAAAGTATACCAGTAGGATTCATAGGTGTAGGAATGTGTGTGTGCCCATCCACCATTTTTCAGAAACTAATATTGGTGGGATTTTATGGTGGATGTAGGGACATGGGTCTTCTCTATGTGGTTTGAAGTTTTATTCACCTAGAGAGATTTCTTGGATGCTCCGGTTTGAGTGAATAGAGTGGGAGTTTCCTAGATGTAATTCTCAGAAAAATGCTATAAAGTAGATTTTTTTTGTGCTGAGGGTGAAGTTTGATAGAAGACCACCTAGGAAGCTTATAAATGAGGGTTGAATCTTTTTGGGTATCTTGATAAGTCCCCCCTAAAATAAGGGAGTTAGTTTTTTTACTAAACTTTGGGTAAAAAAATCCTGAAGCAGTTCAAGTTTGTGGTGGGTTCCACATGATCCTTCATGACACATCACTGTGTAGATGGTCATCAAGGATTTATGTCATGAATGGATTCTCGAAAAACTTATAGTGTTGGAATGTTACCAATTTGGAGGTACTCCTAGATTAGTGCATTCTCAACGAAGCACTAAAGGAACTGGGTGGGTATCAAAGTTCTCTAATTCAATGAGGTTATATCTTGTGAAGAAACTGAGGCATATGTTTTTCATTAAAATAATACCATTATGATTCATTGTATTTTCGATAATATAGCTCTTGTGATGAAACAAAAAACAAAAAAATCCCTATCCATGCAGTATCAAAAGTAATAAAACATGTTTAACTAATTCTATGTTGGAAAATCGGTTATCTTGGTTATTGAAATGTTGAAATTAGGTTTACTATTTTTGTTTCAAATTGAAATGTGGTGGACCAATTATTGATTGTGAATGGATGAGTGTGGCTAAAGCTACTTCATATCAGTTCTCTATTCTTGTTTCAGATGGTTTCTAATGGGTTTTATTCATGGAACACAAAACACCCAATGAATCCCACGTTTGTGATAGTGGTGTTACCGGGGAACTACTTTCCAAACATAAGTAGTCACTAGGTTTTATCACTAGTTAAACTTAGCAAATGATATTAGTCAAGAGGATGGTAGGTTGAGATCATCACACCCTGTTAGGGGGGATTAATTCCCACTTTGAGAATATCTTATAGATTTTATTCACGGCCATGAATTATTCACAAATCTTAGTATGTGAATGGTTACCCCCATATTAAAAATCAAGTACTTGCATGTGTCAATGTGAATGTTTATATTTATCAGAGTTTTCCCATCGATGTGAACATCTGTATGTATTATAGGTTATCCATAAATAAAACTAGCTTTTTGTATTATATTTTATTCATATTTATCATATTTTTACTTAATGATATTGATTTATAGGTCAATATGGTTTAAAGATACATAGTTGTGTGGTCTAGAGTTTGTCACCATCTATGAAGATTGTAGATGTTTGTGATGTTAGAATGAACACTATGAAAGGTACTTCCCACCTATCCTCATAAAAGAAATTATAACCCAAGTAGTTTAGTTCCAATTAACGGGACATGTCATACCTTTTAAGGTTAGGTGATAAGGATTGATCCATGAAGTTTAACATTAGACAATTAAGTCAACTAGATGACTAATTCTTAGTAATGGTTGATGTGAGACTTATGCATGAGGTTTTTTTTCTAATGATTAGTTGGTTTGGAAATGAATATAGATCCATTAGGGTAATTATGATCACATCGGGAATATAGCCTAGATAAGACAAATATGGTTTTCAGCCAAATGAAATATGGTCCTCCCTATGGGGGTATGATATTATTGGGAATTTAACCTGATGAAAAATGGTTCATAAGGAATATTATTCCAATGAATGGTGTGTTTGGATTTTTGGGAATATAGAGAATAAAGGGAAGAACGTAAATAATCTCCTAAGGAATATGGAACCATGAGAATGGGTATTGAGGCTGATGTTGAATTTAAAACTCTAGGAGGAGTCCTATGTGTCCTATTTGTTAGGAATCAATTCCCATGTAGTTCGATATGAATAGTTTATGGTCATGTGATTGAACCATACTTTACAATATTACATCATGCGGTAAATATGTTTTAGTTTATTTTTAAATCATATGACTAGGACATTAGATACATAGTTTAATATCATGTTGAAAGGACGATCATGTCATGAAAGATGTGAAAACAAGATATCAAGTGGGGATTATGCATAGGGTGCTAGGTATGACTTTTATGTTATATTAATGGGGATAAAATATGATACTAATTGAGATATATTCATGGTTTTACTTTATATTAATTACATATTAAGTGAGTCAGGTGGAGATGTACTTGAGGATAATAATAAGGAGAAGTCCCACATGATAAGATAAAGTTAGGTATTACTCCTAGTTGGAGCCACTATTAGAGGTGTTTTAACTATACTAATGACACAATTGACTTAAATCTCTATGACCATATTAGTGATGCTTAGTTTGAGAAAAATGACATTACTTAAGATCGAGTGAATTGTATGAAAGTACATAATTAAATATGAATAGGGATTATGCACTGGAATTTCCCTTATGTGAAGAGTCATCTCATGCTTGTGACATAAGGTATCATGTGTTTGTTACATGGGGAATCATATGCCTATTTTATTGTGTAATTTCTCAGTTTTATGTTTTACACTAAGTATGTTGGCCATGTAGTTTAATGTCATTTTTTGGGGTTGTTATGGTATATGGGTTATCATCATTCAGATTGGACATTTATGTCACTAGAGGATAAATAATGAAGTTTATTGTGTAAGGGTTATGCACTAGGCTTCCCAAAACATGACATTACTCCAAGAATGTGACCCATAAAAGGATCTATATTATTGGGAAGGGATATCACTGAGGTCATTTGAATTGGATTTTCCTTGATGGATAACCATAGGGAAGCACACAAAATGGGAGGTGTCTTTTTCACTATTTTATTATTTCTCTAAATGACTGTAGTGGGTCCAAATGATTCACGAGGTAATAGCATGCTAGAGAGGGTAATTAACACCTATAGATCTACCCATTTTGTATAGGAAAAGGTGATATGAAAAGTGGGTGTGGCCTGAAAAGGTGGGAACAACTAGTTCATGAATCACTATTTTTGAAGGGACTTCCCGGAAGCACCTTTCATGGAGTACCATAGATGAATAAATCTTCACAGATTAGGTTCTTTTACAGAATATATGCTTTTTAGGATGTCTTATAGAGGTATTTTTCCTTATAATTTTTCTCTCCTTAAAAATTGGATGGACTTCCCATACCTTATACTAGGTTTCTTCATGTATCTACCTCTATCTATCTATGCATCTAATCTACGAATTTCCTTCTCTGTGTTTATCCTTCTATCTATTTTGGGAAATAGTGTAGTATTTGTTGGTGATGTTGGGTAAACCATTTTTCTGATAAGGGGGTCCATGTGACTATCCACAAAGAATGTTTTAGGAAAAAAATATCATTAATCAACTACTGAAAATGAATTCAACCTAATGAAGGGAATTAGGGTCACATAGGGGTGTACCTTATCACCACAAATGAGGATCATCCAAAAAGAATGTTATCTACAAAGAATGTTTTTTTTGGTGTTATAAAACTCCACCTCAAATTTAAAAATAATATTTCTTCACAAAAAAAATTAATGTTTTGCAAGGATGAGATATTCTACATACTACACAAGTTTCTTCAAAAAGTGCCACTTGATGTTATGTAAAATTCTATACTTTTCTAAATTTGGTGATCGAACATCATATGTAGGATGGCCCAAAATGACACCTTTGTACAAAAAATGATGAGCATGTTCTATACATTAACATAGTCTTTTTTTCTTACCTCTATAAATGAAAAACCATAGCTATGTTTATTTTAGATCATTTTTATTTTGGATGAAAATTTACATCATAAATCCAAGATGTTCCATGAAGCATAGTTAATTTAGTGAATCTATCTTTTTTGAAATCAAGATAGGCTGATTTGTATTACTCTATCTATGCTTGATTTTTTATTCTATTTGCATCACATGTGGGTTATTTTCTCATTTTTTTGATTTTGGGACTTTACGGGCCTCAACAACAAGAAAACCTGACACACAGTGTGCCTAGTATGACTCAAAGTGTGAATTTTCAGTTTAAAAGTGACATTTTATCTCAAAACATACACCACTCATTGAAAATTTATAAAAATATTTGTATGGTATTCATACATTATAAAAATTTTCAATAATTAAATTGTGATTTTTTGGAATATACTGCATGTCAATCTGACATATGGTGTTCTGAGTACGATTGAAAGTGTATGTTTTTAGTTTAAAAGTAACATTTTACTTAAAAACATGTGTCACTAAGTGAAAAATAATAAAGAACACCATTATTTTATTAATAAATTAGTAAAATTATCCATATTTCGTTTTTGATGTGTAGGAATCAACCACATTCCAATCTGACACCTGGTGTGGCTATTATGACTGAAAGTGATTGTTTTTATTTAAAGTAACATTTTAGTTTGAAACACATGTCATGAAATAAAAAAAGAGAAAAAATGATCTAATTATCTTGATACTTTAGAAAAATTATCCATAAAATATTTTTTATATGTATTAATTAGCTTCACGTTAATCCAACACATGGAGTGGCTGATATGATTGGAAGCATGTGTTTTTATTTAAAAGTGACTTTTTTGTTGAAAATATTCATCACTCATTGAAACCCAAAAAATAAACTCATATTGTCTTGATATTTTGGGAAAATTATCTATAAATTATTTGTGACATGTAGGAATCAACCATACACCAATCCAACACACTATGTGCCCTATATGACTCAAAGTAGTATTTTTATGTTTAAAAGTGAAACTGTTGTTCAAAACATATGCCACTCAAAAAAAAACTTTAGGATGGCCTTGATACTTTTGGAAAATGATTCATTAGCCATTTTTGATAATTAATAATCAACTACACATTAATTTTTCATATAGTATTCTTTTTATGACTTGAAGTGTGTGGTTTCAGTTTGACATAAAATTTTAGTTAAAACATGTTTCATCCAATAAAAAAGTGAATAAACACTAATATTCTATTTATATTTTAGGAAAATGATTCATAAGTCATTTGTGACGTGTAAGTATTAACCACATGTTAATCTAACACACAGTGTTCCTAGTATGATTCAAAGTGCATATTTTTATTTTAAAAATGGCATTTTAGTTAAAAAAGGTTTCACTCACTGAAAGTAGAGAAAAAACATTTAGATTCCCTTAATATTTTAAATAAATGATCCATAAGTTATTAATGAAATATCTGAATTTACTATTTGTTAATCTAACACATTGTGTTCCCAATATAACTCAAAGTGTTCATTTTTAGTTTAAAATTGACATTTTTGTTCAAAACAAATGTCACATACTCAAAACCAAGAAAACATGCTAGGACTGTGTCAATAATATTGGAAAATTTTCCATAAGTTATTTTTCATATTTATGAATCAACCACATGTCCATTTGGCACATGGTATTCACAATACGACCGAACCTATGTGTTTTTAGTTAAAAAGTAACATTTTAGTTCCAAATGTTTATCACTCACTGAAATCTTGGAAAAAACCCTCAGATTGTATATATACTTTAGTAAAATGATTTATAAGTTATTTTTAATGTTTATAAATTCCCCGCATGTCAACTTGACACATGGGGGTGGCCTATATGACGGAAGTTCATGGTTTCATTTAAAAGTGACATTTTAGTTCAAAACACACATCACATACTCAAAGTAGAGAATAAGATATAATATTTTCTTGATAGATTTGGAAAATGATCCATAAATAATTATTATGTACAGGAATTAGTCACATATCAATCTAAAATAGGGTGTGGTTGGTATGATTGAAAGTGAGTTTTTTTATTTAAATGTTACATTGTGGTTCAAAACACACATCACTAACTGCAAAATGAACAAACATGAAAATATTGTTTTTATATTTTAGAAAGATGATATGACAACCCTGGTTTTATTACAAACATAAACATGATTTATTACATAAACTATTCACTTGATACAACATGGAAGATCAAGAGGTATAGTGTCTTTGGGGCGTAGGATCATTACATAACAACTTTAAACATGAAATACAACATCTTTATTGAAAACTTCTTTACATGACCACTACATTCCCTTGTACTTAGCATTGCATGGGATAACCTGAGGACATGCATAAGAAAAGGGTGAGCTATAAAGCCCAGTAAAGTAATAAACATGGAATACATGAGGATTACAATACATGTTAGACAATAGGAATATCAATAGATCACAAGAGAAACATGCACATAAAGGCATGATAAAGAATGATAATCATAACATGGAAATGTGGCAACAACACTTAACATGGAATTAGCAGGAGCCAAGGCCCATTGCACATAAAAGCATTATTAAATCCTCATTTCACATGAAGCACAAGTAAACGCTCATTGCACTTGAATTATCATGAGTCCACACTCATTTCACATGACGTATCATGATACTATACTTTACCCAATTCATTGGAGCGCTATAAGGGTGCACCCTTCTTAAACATTTCATTTCATGCATTAGTGTGCCACGTGGATCATAAAACATGGATTCATAAAACATAATCATTTATTCCATGAAAAAGGAATGTGGAATGAAACTTTATAATTAATAATTTAATGTACACGAAGTTGAATACCCTTGATGGAGAAATGGGCATGGTATTCACTACACAATGGCATTGGCTTAGAAAATTGGCGCAATTTCGGCAGCGTAACAGCATGATATAAGAATTCATAAAAATGGTTGATGAGAAATAAAGGGGTATCTCATCATATCTATATGAAATGGACAGTAAGGGGGTCATATAGATACATGTCCCAACAATTTTAATGGAATTTAGATTCCTGATACAAAAGTATTGCTTGAATGTAAATGAGGAGAGAGAAGCTCTTTTCGGAATTTCGACATAGTAACGGGTGTAAATGGGAGGAATTTAATGAGATATAAATGGGTCTAAAATCATTCTAAAAATAAGAGGTCAGTATGGGGGAGGTGAAAAACAATACCCCAGCATTTATAATTGAAATTAAAAGGGCATAACAATATTAATAAAATTGGACAAAAAGTGAAAGGAAGAAAAACCCTTACTTGGAAGTGTGCTTCCAAAGGCTTGAGAGAGGATTGACAGAGGCTTCTTGGGAGCTTGGGGAACCTTGGGAGGATTCTAGAGAGATTAGGTCAGAGTTTTGACAAACTACAAAGGCTTTGAGTAAGAAGGAAGTGGGAGCATGGGTGGGTTTATATAGGAAAGGTGAGTGATTTCTTTATTATTTAGGTTTGGGACCCCATACATTAAACTAATCCAAACCAAAAATCAGCTCATGGTTTTTGCCCATGGTTTTTGGTAAAGGGAAGAAAAAAACAATATTTTATAAGGACAAAGTCCAAAATTCTTAAAATAATGGGGTTGCTTATGCGGAGGTGAGCCACACTCCCATGGAAAATAATTTAAAAAGACAAGATGTTTAATAAGTCTTGAGGGGTCCATTAATGCTTTGTAAAATAAGTCAAACAAACCCAAAATCAAATTATTTTAATGTTAAAAAATATATTGTTTGAAAATAAAGCTTATAGTTTTTTATTACATCACTATTGGGTCATTATGATTTCATAAAACACATTATATATTTAAACAGTATTTAATTTTTACCCAAAAATTTGACTATCTTAGAAAATTATGAAAAATTCACTGTTGGATAATTTCGATGTCCTGATTCCAGGAATAAATTTTTTTTTATCTAAATAATTTTCTAAATAAGATAATTCTTACTTTTAAAATAAAAACCGACATTTATCAAAAATTCACGGGTTTTGACAAAAATGGATTTCAAACCTTAATAAAAGTTACAATTGCATTCATAAAATTAGAATATCATTTATATTTAATAAAAAATAATTTAATAATAATAACAATATTTTATTAAAATATTATTTAATTCAAAAATCCATTAATTCTTCAAAATAGATTTCTTATCTGAATATTAACTAAAAAAATACTATTTGTGCTTTGAAAAAACTATTACAAATTGTCAATAATGACAAGAAGGTATATTCATTATTATATACAAAAAATAATATACATGAACATAGTACTAGATATTTCTTACATAACCCCTTAAAACTGCCGCATAATACCTAAGGGTAAGGTGTGCGATGGTGACAGACTCTTGGGGTGGCTCGGATAACATCGCTCGAGTGGTAATCTCTTTCAACTTTCACTTTTCCCGTAGATGGTCTCATTAGAGCTTGACATGATGAAGCTCATCTTGGTCTTGGTCAAGATCAAAACCCAAGGACGCCACCTCTTTTCCGAGCTCCGAAAAGTGGGCTTCATATAGAGCAATTCTACTGGATGAGTCCATCGCTTCCTTTTTCTGAGTAAACTGGATTTGTTAAAGCCCTATATTTATACTAATCAGGGGATCATTGTTCAATGGCCATAAAATAAACGGTCACAATTCTTAACATAAAACCAAAGAATTTGACATTTTATATAAACATTTTACATAAAGAGACATTTAATTAGATCAAGAGGGATTTCCATTAATGAAACTTTGAGTCGTTACAATATTCACCCCTTAAGAAATTTCACCCTTAAAATTTCGTTTTCCCACACTAAAACATATGTGGGTAACTCAGTTTCATCATTTCCTCTGATTCCCAAGTCACTTCTTCAAACTTGTGGTTTCGCCACAACACCTTGACGAGGGGCATTGTATTATTTTGTAAAACTTTTTCTCTATGATCTATGATCTTCACTGGTTTCTCCTCATAAGAAAGATCATCCTCTAACTGTACCACCTTAGAAGAGATTACATGTGAAGGGTCCGGTATGTACTTCCTTAAGAGGGATACATGAAAGACATCATGTACTTTGGACATGGTAGGTGGAAGTGCTAGTCGATAGGCCATAGCCCCAACATGATCAAGAATCTTGAAGGGGCCGATGTACCTTGGACTTAACTTCCCTTTCATTCCAAACCTCATGACCTTCTTCCATGGAGATATGCGTAGAAAAATCATGTCTCCAACTTTAAACTCAAGGTCTCGTCGACGATTATTTTTATAGCTCTTCTGTCGACTCTGGGCTACCTTGATATGTTGTTGAATGGTTTTCACCTTCTCCACCATTTCATGGACCATTTCTAGTCCAAGAATCTTACATTCATCGACCTCATCCCAATATGTCGGTGTTTTTAACCTTTTCCCATACAGGGCTTCATAAGGTGTCATTTGGATGCTTGAGTGGAAACTGTTATTATAAGATAACTCAACTAGAGGAAGAAGTTGATCCCATCCTTCTTTAAATTCCATTGAGCATGCTCTCAACATGTCCTCAAGTGTTTGGATAGTCCTCTCGGATTGGCCATCATTTTGAGGATGATAGGCCGTACAAAATTTAAGTTCAGTATCAAGAGAATTTTTAAGACTCTTCCAAAACTTAGAGGTCAATCTTGGATCTCGGTCAGACACAATAGATAGTGTCACTCCATGCAACCTTACCACTTCCCTGATATATATCCATGCCAGTTGATCCAATGAGAAATCCTCTTGAATAGCAATGATGTGTGAAGTCTTTGTAAGACGATCCACCACAACCCAGATTGCATTGTTGCCTTTGGATGTCCTCGGAATTCCAGTGGAAAAGTCCATGGTGATGTTCTCCCATTTCCATTCTGGTATGGGCAATGGTTACATCATCCCCTTAGACTTCCGCCTCTCTACCTTCACTTGCTAGCACACAAGGCACTTTGATGTATATACATCGATCTCCTTCTTCATATTATCCCACCAAATGTTTTCTCAGAGATCTTGATACATCTTTGTGCTCCCTGGGTGAATAGTGAAATTTGAACTATGTGCATCATCCAAAAGTTCTTTCTTCCGCTCCAGACTTGATGGAACACATAGTCTTTTCCAAAATCTCACAATTCCTTCTTCATTAACATTAAACTCCGAGGATTTCCCTTTTTCAATAGATTATAATTTTTCTTGAATTCCCACATCATCATTTTGAGCATCCATTAACCTTTCCAAAAGAGACGGTTGAGAAATCATTTGTGAAAGGATTGATGATGTTCCCTTCTTTATGATTCCCATGTCCATCTTCATCAAGTCTAAGAAGATTGGATCCTTCTCAATTCTCATCATTGATAGAATTGTTGGGTCCTTTCTACTTAGGGAATATGTCACCTTGTTCGCTTTCCCAGGGTGGTAATGTATTGAATAGTCATAATCCTTGATGAGATCTATTCATTTTCTCTGGTTTATATTAAGATCTTTTTGTGTGAATATATATTTAAGACTCTTGTGGTTAGTATATATCTCACATTTCTCCCCATAGAGATAATACCGCCAGATTTTCATGGCAAAGATCACTGCCGCCAACTCCAGATCATGCGTTGGATAGTTTCACTCATGGATTTTCAACTGCCTTGAGGCATAGGATATTACTTTATCATTATTCATTAGCACACAACCTAAGACCTTCTTCTAAGCATCACTGAATACCACAAAAGGTTCCCCACTTGTGGGTAAAGTGAGAATGGGTGCAGTGATAAGCCTCCTTTTCAACTCCTTGAAACTTTCTTCACATTCATCACTCTAAGAAAACTTTACTCCCTTTAAAGTTAGCTTGGTAAGAGGGTTGGAAAATCGTGAGAAATTTCTCACAAATCATCGATAATATCCAGCTAACCCCAAGAAGCTACGAATATCCGTTACCGATGTTGGCCTCGGAAATCCCTCAATTATATCTATTTTGGAGGGATCCACATATATCCCATTGCTTGTGATGATATGGCTCAAGAATGATACCTCCTTCAACCAAAACTCACACTTTCTGTACTTTTCATAGAGCTTATCCTTGCGCAAAGTCTCTAGTACAGTTCTTAAATTCTCCTCATGATCCTCCTTGGTTTTGGAGTATATTATAATATAATCTATAAAGACTACCAAAACTTTGACAAGGTAATCTCTAAAGACTCTATTCATCAAGTCCATGAAGATTTCTACAGCATTAGTGAGTCCAAAAGTCATTAATAAGAATTCATAGTGCCCGTATCTTGTACGAAAAGTCATCTTGGGTACATCTACCTTCTTCGCCCTTACTTGATAATTTCCTGACCACAAATCTAACTTGGAGAAGTATTGTTCTCCATGATGATGATAGAAAAATTCATTGATCTGTGGCAGAGGATACTTGTTCTTTTTCGTGATTTTTTTGAGCTCACGATAATCGATTCAAAGGCTCATTGACCCATCCTTCTTCTTGATGAAGAGGACTGGTGCACCCCATGGTGAAGCACTTGGGCGTATAAACCCTTTATCAAGATTCTCCTTTAGTTGTTTCTTCATCTCTTCAAGCTTCATGACAGCCATTCTATATGGATTCTTGGATATTGGTAGATCCCCTGGTATAAGTTCAATTTAGAATTCAACATCTCTTCTAGGAGGAAGACCAGGAAGTTCCTTGGGAAACACTTCAGCAAATTCCCTCACAATAGGTATTTCTTCAAGGATGGTTTCTTCCTTGGAATCAATCATCTGAGCCAGATACGCGTGCTCATAGGGCAGTAATATCCATTCTTGAGATGATGGAGATAAAGGGGATTCATCTTCCTCCTTGCACTTGTAAAGAATCGGGGGTCGATTCCCTATATAGAATGTGATTTCCCTCTCCCAATAATTTATGTTGGATCTATATAAGGAAAGCCAATCCTTGCCAATAATTGCATCAAATTACAATAGAGGGAGTATGACGAGGTTCTCCAAGAAATTCAATCCACGGATTATGACAGGAGAAGAGTTATATTCATGGGATGCAATGATTTCCCCATTTGTCATACTCACCGACATCTTCACTTCCATGATTTGTGGTGGTGATGGGATTGTTCTACTAAACTTTAGAGATATAAAAGAATCCGTAGAACCTGAATCAAAAAGTACGTTCACTATTCTTGAATGAATAAATAGCGTACCTGTCACCACTTAGTTTTCAGGGTTCACTTCGGTAGAGGTGATGGAAAAAGCTCTTCCTTGATGCCTTGGATGTTGTTGGTTGCCTCCGAAAACCCTTGGATTAGGTCACTAATTTACAAAATGCCCCAGTTCTTTGCAGTTATAGCAATGAACAATGTGTTGAGGTTCGAATGGAGTGTTCCTCTCCTCTGTCGCAGTCACGGGTCTTTCTTGCCGATAGTTAACAGCTACGTGCCCTTCACTTCCACACCTAAAGCATTTCCTCATCCCCTTGAGGCAATTTCTAGGGTGCTTCTTTGTGAACTTTTGGAAAGTGGGGTGCTAGATCTTCTTATCACCGTTGTATTTATCCATCAGACCACTAGCATTGAATTCCACCTTATGCTTCTTGTCCCCATGATACCCCTGTGATTCCTCGATCTCCATTTTGACCTTGAGGGCAAATCAGACAATTTCCTCATAGCTGTCAAAGTCACTTACCACTAATGCTTTCCGTAGGCTAGGCTTCGGCCCACCAAAGAAGTGGTCAACCTTGCATTCAGGGGTAATGACAAAACCGGAAGCGTATCATGCAAGCCTTGTGAAGTTTTCTTCATACGCTCCAACAGATTATTCGTCTTTTTTCTTGAGAGAAAGGAAGTCCCTTTCCATCTTAAGTCGGAAGGTACACGAAAAATATTTATCAAAAAACATCTTTCAGAAATCCTTCCATTCCAACGCCTCGATCTCCTCCTCAGGCTTCTTACTTTTGATCAACATCCACCATTGATCAGCTTCACCCTCCATACGATAAGCTGCCAAGAGAACCTTCTCTTGTTCAGAACATTGAAGGATAGAGAAGATCTTTTCAAATGAGTTGATCCATTTTTTAGCGATCGTGGGATCAGATGATCCACTAAAAGTAGGAGGCCTTTGTCTCATGAAGCTCTCGATAGCGACTTGTTCCTTCTTAGGGGGGGTTGGGCATTCCTCTTGACCCGTGTTTCTATTCAAATCTTGAGTTATCTGAGAGAGAAGAGTGACAAATTTCGTGATTCCCACTCCCATTGGATTGGGCATCTCATTAATACCGTCATCACACTGATCTTTACTTCAGTTGTTAGTCCGAGTTATCCTATTATCGTCCATTGGCTGGAATAAAAGGAATATTAGGGGGTAACACATAACGGGTAATCCAAAGACAAAAGTTGATGACTTATAAGTAAACTTTTATTTTCCTTAACTCATGAGTCTATAGGCTTCAATCTAGGATTTTATGATCTACTTTCTAACATATATTCTTAGGGGCATTTTTTTTAATTCTGTTAATAAGGGTTCATACTAATCTTGTGAATTTATCAAAACATATCCCCCAGGAGTGTTGTAACCAAGAGTGCAGCAAGGCCCGTTGTCGTGCACCAGTTCCCGTTCGAGTCTAGCTCAAAGAGATGTTTTTGGGTTTAACCCCTAGGATACATATGTGCTAGATCCGCCTCTACCTGCTCGTATCCAGACAGGGATGTATTTGCTTGAAAACCCACTTACTCAATACTCACCAAAACTTAGGGACGTTTTTATTGTACTTAGTCTTGTATCTAAGGCTTTAATAGGGTTTTCTAATCCTAATCCCAAAAATAACTAAACCTATCCTCTGATACCAACTAGGAAAACCCTGCTTTTATTACAAACTTAAACATGATTTATTACATAAACTATTCACTTGATACAACATGGAAGATCGAGAGGTATAGTGTCTTTGGGGCTTAGGATCATTACATAACAACTTAAAACATGAAATACAACATCTTTATTAAAAACTTCCTTTACATGACCACTACATTTCCTCGTACTTAGCATTGCATTGGATAACCTGAGGACATGCATAAAAAAAGGGTGAGCTATAAATCCCAGTAAGGGAATAAAAATGGAATACATGAGGAGTACAATACATGTTAGACAATATTCATATCAATATATCACAAGAGAAACATTGAAATAAAGGCATGATAACGCATGATAATCATAACATGGAAATGTGGCCACCACACTTAACATGGAATTAGCATGAGCCAAGGCCCATTGCACATGAAGCATGAGTAAATCCTCATTGCACATGAAGCATGAGTAAACCCTATTTTCACTTGAATTAACATGAATCCACACTCATTACACATGACGTATCATGATACTATACTTTACCCAATTCATTGGAGAGCTATAAGGGCGCACCCTTCTTAAACATTTCATTTCATAAATAAGTGTGCCACATGGATCATAAAACATGGATTCATAAAACATAATAATTTATTCCACGATAAAGGAATGTAGAATGAAACTTTATAATTAATAATTAAATGTGCGCGAAGGTGAATGCCCTTGATGGAGAAATGGGCATGGTATTCACTACACAATGGCATTGGCTTAGAAAATTGGTGCAATTTCGGCAGCGTAACGGCGTGATATAAGAATTCATAAAAATGTTTGATGAGAGATAAAGAGGCGTCTCATCATATATATATGAAATGGAAAGTAAGGGGGTTATATAGATACATGTCCCAACAATTGTAATGGAATTTAGATTCATGATACAAAATTATTGCTTGAATGTAAATGAGGAGAGAGAAGTTCCTTTCAGAATTTCAGTATAGTAACGGGTGTACATGGGAGGAATTTAATGAGAGAGAAAGGTGTCTCCCATAATTCAAAAAATAAGAGGAAAGTATGGGAGAGGTGCGAAACCATACCCCAGCATTTATAATTGAAATTAAAATGGCATAAAAATATTAAGAAAATTAGACAAAAAGTGAAAGGAAGAAAAACCCTTACTTGGAAGTGTGCTTCCAAAGGCTTGAGAGTGGCTTGAGATAGGCTTATTGGGAGATTGGGGAACCTTGGGAGGATTATAGAGAGAGTAGGGCAGAGGTTGGATGAACTCCAAAGGCTTCGAGTGAGGATGAAGTGGGAGCTTGGGTGGGTTTATATAGGAAAGGTGAGTGATTTCTTTATTATTTAGGTTTCGGACCCCTTACATTAAACTAATCCAAATCACAAATCAGCTCATGGTTTTTGCCCATGGTTTTTGGAAAAGGGAAGAGAAAAATAATATTTTATATGTCCAAATTCTGAACTTCTTAAAATAATGGGGTTGCTTATGTGGAGGTGAGTCACACTCCCATGGAAAAATAATTTAAAAAGACAAGATGTTTAATAAGTCTTGAGGGGTACATTAATGCTTTGTAAAATAAGTAAAACAAACCCAAAATAACATTATTTTAATGGTAAAACATATATTGGCCGAATATAAAGCTTATAGTATTTTATTACATAACTATTGGGTCATTATGATGTCATAAGACACATTATATATTTAAACGGTATTTAATTTTTACCCAAAAATTTGACTATCTTAGAAAATTATGAATAATTCACCGTTGGATAATTTCGACGTCGTGATTCTAAAAATAACATTTATTTTATCTAAATAATTTTCTAAAAATGTTAATTTACACTTTTAAAATAAAAATTGACATTTATCAAAAATTCACGGGTTTTGACAAAAATGGCTTTCAAACATTAATAAATTTTACAATTTCATTCATAAAATTATAAGATCATTTATATTTAATAAAAATTAATTTAATAATAATAATAATATTTTATTAAAATGTTATTTAATTCATAAATCCATTAATTCATCAAAATATATTTCTTATCTGAATATTAACTAAAAAAATACTATTTGTGCTTTAAAAAAACTATTTACAAAGTGTCAATAATGACAAGAAGGTATATTAATTATTATATAAAAATATATAAATGAACATAGTACTAGCGATTTGTTACATAACCCCTTAAAACTACTGCATAAGACCAAACAGTAAGGTGTGCGATGGGGACAGAATTTTGGGGTGGCTCGGATAACATCGCTCGAGTGGTAATCTCTTTCGACATCCACTTTTCCCGTAGACGGTCATGTTCGAGCATGACATGATGAACCTCAGCTTGGGCATGGTCAAGAGTGAAACCCAAGGACTCCACCTCTTTTCTGAGCTCCGAAAAATGGGCTTCATATGGAGCAATTCTACTGGATGGGGCTATCACTTCCTTTTCTGAGTAAATTGGATTTTTTAAATCCCTATATTTATACTAATCATGTGATCACTGTTCAATGGCTATAAAAGCAACGGTCACAATTCTTAACATAAAACCAAAGAATTTGACATTTTATATAAGCATTTTACATTAAGATACATTTAATTAGATCAATAGGGCTTTCCATTAATGAAACTTTGGGTCGTTACAGATGATCTATAAATCATTTGTGACATGTAGGAATCAATTACATATCAATTTGACACATGATGTGAACATTATGACTCAAAGTGTGTGTTTTTAGTTTAATGGTGACATTTTAGTTCCAATCATGTGTTACTAATGTAAAACAAATAATAAACCACATGGTCATGATACTTTTGGAAAATGACGAATAAGTCATTTGTGACATGTATGAATAAACCTCATATCAACCTGAAGCATGATGTTCCATGTATGAATCTAATTTCTTGTTTTATATTTAAAAATGATATTTTAGTTATAAAAACGTGTAACTCATGAAAAATAAAGAAAAACCACTTGAATTATCATTAAATTTTAGGAAAAAAATCCTTTAAGTCATTTATTTTATATATAAATCAACCACAATTTAATCTGACACTTGGTGTGCCTATTATGGTTCAAAGTGTGTGTTTTCATTTCGAAAGTGACATAATAGTTAAAAATATATTCCACTCATTAAAAATAGTAAAAAACATGAATTATCGTAAATTTTAGGAAAATATTCATATGTCATTTACGATATGTAGGAATTGACCACAAGCTAACCTGACACATAGTATGCTCAATATAACTCATATTGCATGTTTTCAGTTTAAAATTGAAATTTTAGTTCAAAATATGTATCACATACTCAAAATAGGTAAAAAAATGATTAATTTATATTGATAATTTAGGAAAACTATACAGAAGTCATTTTTGACCTATAGGAATCATACGCACATCAACTAGACACACAATGTACCCGGTATGACTCAAAGAGAATGTTTTCATTTTAAAAGTGAAATTTTATCAATTCATTTTATTATATTTACAGTTAATTTATTTATTTATATTATTACTAACATTGTAATTTTTTTATATAGGTACACTTTTTTTCTTGAGTTGGGATGGTTTGTTGGGCCACTGGTAGTCTGATCAATCTCTTTTGGAAGGGGATCCAAAGAAAACAAAATAATTTTTTTAAAATTTTTTGATGTTTGTAATAAAATTCATGTACCAATTTAATTTTACATACCAATGTTTGAAATTTTTGAAAGAATTTTAAAATTTATTTGTGTTTTTAGTTTTATGTGAATTTATTTGAAATTAAATTCTATATTTGTTGTTATAGTGTGTTGTAAATTACAATAGCACACTACGACAACTGAGTTTTTATCATTTCTATTTCTCGCACTAATAAAAGTTTCTATTATTGGTGAAAAAATAGGGTTAATAAAATTTCTCTTCATAAGAGCTAAAAATAACTAATAAAGCTCCACCATTATCAGTGTTTTTTTAGTGTTGATAAAGATATATTTTACCAGTGAAATTTTTAGCAGTGAAAAAAGCTGCCATATTTTAAAGTTTCTTAAAAAATTTGAACTTTTGCGGCATTGATGAATTCCATTTTTTATGATAATAAATCAAGAATCTACAGTAGTGGCTATATATTCCTGTCTATTAACCTCAATCATTTATCTATGCTAATAAAAAGTGTTGATAAAGGGGATAATTTTATCATTTCAAGGTAAAATCACTGATAAAGGTGACCTTTATCAGTACTTAAAAAGTGATGATAAAAGGTGACCTTTATTAAATGTTTTTTCACTAATAAATGGATACCTTTATCACTGATTTTCTTATCATAGATAAATTTGTTCCCATTATCAGTGCAGAAGTGCTTGTTTTTAGCAATGATAAAATGTTTCAATCAAAAAAATAATTATATATGATAAACAATTGCATTTTAATATATAAATATATTTATGTTGATATAAATATAATATATTTGCTTAAATATGGTTTTTATAATACTAAATATGTATTTACCCTTTTTATATGGTAGATTTGGGAGAAAATGGATTATATAATAATTAATAATTAACATTAATTAAAAATTTACTAATTAGTATTGAATAATAGACATTTAATAACATTCTGGTGAAATAAAAATTAATAAAATTAATAAATATTTTTAAATAATTTGAGAGAAGGAATTAAACTTAAAATGGCCATAAATTTTGATATAAGTATCAATTTGGGCTACACAAGATGTGAAATAAAATTTAGTGAAATTATCTACACTATCTAGACCTAGGGGATCCTTGGTCTCTATTTTTCTTAATCATAAAATGGCATAAAATGGCTCCAAATTTTAGTTTTTAGCTGGGATACCATAATTTTTGAACATTTTATGGAATTTCCACTTTATTTATGAGGGTGTTTCTATATTTTTTTGGTCAAGACTGAATTTATTCCCCAATATTAAATAAAATAAAAAATATATATATACACATATTTTTATATATTTTTATATATTTTTATATAAAAATTTAATTTTATAGATATATATTTAATCATATTTACATATAACATTTTTTAAAATATAAACCATATATAAATAGAAAATAGTTATCCATTATATTTACCTTATAATAATATAAGAATTTTTATATATGTATAAATATTTATAATGTATACATAAATATATATGTGAGTGTGTCTGTTAATATATATATATACATATATATATATTCTAATCAACGTATCTCTATATATTAAAATAAGAATATATTTTAAAATATATATACATATATATAAATATTTATTGTAATTTATAGCAAATAAAATTCATTGGCCATGTGGTAAGCATGTTTGTTGTGAAAGTGGTGGGTAGGGGTTTGAATCTCACTACTTAAAAATTAATTCAAGATTCAAGGGGGGTTGGTTTACTCCTATATGGTTCCTCTAATGTGGTTTTATGGGGTCACGTGAACCGATTTATTTTTTTCCATTTTTTAAAATAAATTTTGAAAACTTTTTATTTATGTTAAAATATCACTGATAAAATATCTTTTTTAGCAGAAAAAATTGCTGATAAATTCCCGATTTTATGATCAATTTTTTTAGCGATGATAAAAGGTAGTGAATTTTAATGACACTTATAACATTAGAACTTTTTTTCATTAATAAGAGTGAATTATACCACTAATAAAGGCCATATATGTAGTAGTGAAGGTGCACGAATCTATAGGAAGGATGAAATGAAGCTGTGGGAACTCACTCGAGCCACGTGGTATGCATGCACACTCCTTCATAAGACCAAGGAAAAAAATCATTGAGGGTTTCTTATGATTATTCATGGGATCTCATGATTCTATGAGAAAAGGGTTGAATTTATTCCATATTACTCTCATACAACTTTCAACCCTTACTACATGGAGCTCATCTAGGTCTCTGCCTTACTTCTGGTGAGTTCGGTTGGTGTTTTGCAGTGGTTTTCGAGCTTGAGAAGGACGGCGGTGATGAGATCTAGGTATTGGGATTTCTTCTGATGCCTTGTGACTGTCTTATTCTTTTCTTGAATCTGCTTGTGGTTTTCTTGGTTCTGTGGTTGTTTCTTCCTCTGCTCTTCAGTTTGGCTGAGGAATAGAGCTGTTGGATTCTGATGTTGATCTGTTTGGTGGTGAATTTGGTTCCTGGTTTTTTATTTCGTGTTGTTCGTGATATGTTGGATAAACATGATGTCGGTGTTGGGTGAATCTGTATATTATTCGTGGATGAGTCACATAATGAAGGTGTGTTAAGGGGGTTTTGATATTTTGAATTTTGAATCTAGCTGATGTTGTGATTTGTAATCTAGTATGTGGGTTCCATGACCGCCGTTTAAGATGTTGGGTTATTGTCTGTATGGTTACCGGTAACCCATAAACTGGCTTTTTAAAAAATGAAAAAATGGATTGCAGGAGTAGGCATGATAGGTGCAACAACCCTAGTATTTTTAATAATATATCACTTTCATTGTTTATTGATATTAGTTATTATTAATATATATATATATACATATGATTTTAACACTTATATATGTTAATATCATGTATTAAGAGATATTATATAATCATTTAGTTACAAATTATACATTTAAAATTACCATGATTACTTTGTGATAGAAAAGATGTTTTATTTAAAGGATAAATATGTATTCTTAAAATGATTTCTTATCATATATTTTATAAATTTATATTTATGTTAACTTCATAAATTCATATTGTTATTTCTTTTTATGAAAAACTTAGAAATAATTTTATCAAGTTATGAAAAATTAATATGGATTTTCATTTTGAAAAGAAAATAGTTTCTATACTATATATTTTTTCCCTATATTACATGGTATTTTTAAAAAGTTTAATTTAAGAAATTTATGATTTTAATTTTATAAAATTAACATAATTTTTGGATTCAAAATGTTAAAATAATCTTAGGGTGTGTTTTTGGTATTTTTAGAGAAAGATGATTTTTTGATAAATAGTAAAAAATATAAATTTTTTTAGAATACAATATATTTTATAATATTTCCATGACAAAAATATGGATTAAAATTATATTAAATTTATTATTTGACTAATATATCATAATATACTCAAAATGTTATATAACAATTATTTAATTCATATACATTAAAATTTATTGCATGGAAAACACGAAAATTCTTATCGATGATGATACAGTGCATATGCAGCACTAGAAAAGTAAATTTTAATGTGATTGAAATAATTTTTTAGAAGGAAAAAGTATTTTCATATCATGAGTAATTAATATAAATAATAAATATTTATTTTTATGGATAGATATAAATTTGGGAGTTATATAACAAGTAACTTATCCAAATTCTTATGCAATGTTTTCAAATGGTGATATCCAATTCAATATTTTTATTTTTTTATTTGGTAATCAATAATTTTAACAGATTTAAGAGAGAGACCTTACACGAACAAAAGTCCCAGAGGTAAAAATCCTGAAGTAAATATCCTAGAAGACTAGGGGCACAAGTAGTTTACATATTTGTGACTCAACTTCAATGGAACAATCCCTCCCCGACACCTCTTCAAGTCTTCCCCAGCTCAATACCTAATGTTACTGAAAACTTGTTTTGTCCTTCAGTTAAGCTACACAGGCTGATGGATGGAACTATATCCCTTTTTAGTCTTGGGTTTGGTTTTCTCTCCTTGGTGAATTCTTATACTCTAATCTATCATCCTAGGGTTTCTTAATTAAGAAAAACCTACTCCACTTCATATCTTGATGG
Source organism: Viscum album (assembly GCA_963277665.1). Taxonomy (NCBI): domain Eukaryota; kingdom Viridiplantae; phylum Streptophyta; class Magnoliopsida; order Santalales; family Viscaceae; genus Viscum; species Viscum album. The sequence continues at coordinate 1,104,850,208 of OY728157.1, forward strand.
AACTAAGTCCCAAAGGCCTTGAATATTTTTGTCCCTTATACTTCTTACTAGAAGGCCCATGGATGGACCAGAGGCTATATTGATCAAAGGCCCATTCTATGGCCCAAAGGCCCAATTCGTGTGAATATTATTAATGATATTGAACTATTAAACTACCATCTCCAATATTTCTATATTAACTCAAAAATCCTCCCTCACCTTGATCTTAACCTGGGTTTTTCATCTTGGCTTACAGGGTTCTTACCACTAAGCTAAATGACAAATACAAGGTGAGAAGAGTCAAAATGACATATTAAATAATTTATTATGATATGTATTAGGGTAAATATATATTATTAATGATTCTATATGACTATTTTTATGATTATTAAATTATATTTATGATATAAATTTATTTAAAATTTCAAATAATAGGATAATTATCTAAAAATCTTATATATCATTGATAAAACACCTATGCAAGGAGGAGAAAATAAAATAAGGAAGATTTAAAATATTTAATGTGATAATATTTATATAACTTATTGCCTTTCATGGTTTTGGGAAATTATTACTATAGTTATTCAATGATGTAAATTTTTCAATTAGAATTAAATGTATATCTAGATTATTTTAATGAAAAAGTACAACAGTAACCTTGAAAATGACTATAAATGGAATTTGTTGTTATTAATTAATTATAAATCAATAAAAAACATAAAATCTTATATCGACACATATTTTTGGATATATTGTCGATAATTCCATCCATTTTCAATTTATTCCATTTTTGAATGATAAGTTTTACCCTTAAAGAACTAATAGTTGTGAAGAAGGTATCAGATTTTGAGTATAAAAGGAGACTAATCCTACCCTTATAAAATCACCCATAAAGATTGTTTTTCTATCCTAAATATACCAAAATTCCATTCTAAAAATCCCATCCCACATTCAAAAATCACGTGTATTTCCAAAACACAATCTTAAAAAGGTGGTTTAAGAAGCAAGGTAAGGGTTTCCAAGCCTACTTATTCTTTCTTAATTATTTTTTTTATTTTAAAATTATTTTAAAATTTCACTTCATATCATTCCATGATTATATTTACATGGTATTACAATTTTTTTGATCCATACATGATGAAATATAATCCATTACCTCTCCCCAAACTCTTTTCATAAGATATTATTATGTTTAAATATGGGGGTTTCAAAAACAATGTCTTTTTCTTTCAATTGTACTATTACTCATTTCAAAAGAAATATTTAATCATTAAAATTAGTTATAAAATAATAATTTAATTATAATATATATTTTTTAAACTAAAATATTTATTGGGTTTTCTTTATTTTAATATCTTTTGAAAAACATTTCTCACCATGGTGGTTTTACACTACTAAAGTGAATAATGATGTTTTTCTAAACTTATGACTTTCATTTATGTTTTCCAGAAACGATTTTATGATTTAATATAAAATAAATATTGAATTTATTTTATGATTATGATTTTTGGATGGTTAAATATCCATCATAATAATGTAATTGAATGTAAAAAAACAAGAATATTTTTAGTCACTAAAAATAATCTTATCAAGGAAGATTCATGAGAAAGTAATTATTTCAAGAACTGTTGAATTCAATTGATGATATAATGACATAGAGGAAATAATATGATCTTATAGAGATTATATATCCTTTTTATAATAAAATTTTACCATTATATAAAACCAAAGCTATTTTAGACCTGAATGAACCCAAAATGATCAATGAGAACAATACAGATTAATATGATAAATGAAACATGATAATAAAATAAATAAAATAAATTATAAAAATTTAATGAAAATGAAATTGGTTCTAAAAGGATTAAATAATTAATATAATTTTATTATTCAATAGATTAAATGTTGTACGAGGCATGTCAATACTCGAGATAAGATATTTTTCTTCAAAATCGTGTTTTAATGTTTTCATTTCAAATATTTCCCTTCCATATCCATGTTATTTAAATTTTTTCAAGAATATTGTTCTCTATAATACAATAATTATTTAAAATTAGTTTCAACCATATTTTAATTTCTTTACAAATTTTTATAAAGGGATCATTTTTATTTCTTTCATATGAGTCACTTTTGACTTACTTTTTTTGAGATGTATGAATGTTCTTATGATTACGGGTTCAAATGAGTGTTATGGTGAAAAGTAAAACCTTTTATATGTTTTGTTCATTTAATGGTTATTTTAAATTATATATAATTATGTATGGGATTAGGATAAAACTTTCCAATGCATTTGGTTATGATTTATTCTCTAGATAAATGATTATTAGAATTAACTGATTATGATTTATTCAATAACAGGTGAAATACTAGTGAACATAGGTGATAAATATAATGTAACAACATGACTATATGGTTTTATTTTATGCTCTATACGAGTTTTAATGGTTTTATTGATCAAAAATTAATTTTATAAGTTATTTTGATTTATTAGGAGCTCAAATTATATTTTTTGAAAAGGAAAACTTTCTTATGGGTTTTCATATTTTTAAAAGGTCTAATAGGTTTCATTTTTTTATATCCTTTACAAAGATTTTTTTATAATAAAACATTTTAAAATATTTTTCATAGTGATTAAGGATGAGTAGGTATATTAACAAATTCAATGATCATTTTATGGGGACTCACCATGAATGAAGAAAAAACTATCATGAATTAAATATGAGTTTAAACTTAGGAACTTATTTTTGTTGCCAAAATGTTTGTTGAGTAGATGTGTTCACTTTTTATGTAATTGTTTACCTAATTATCTAAAACAAAAAACCTAAAATATTAGAGGAATATAAGAGGTTTCAAAATCATTTCTATTAAATTCATATTTATAGTTTGATTATATATAATTTTTATAGTTAGTATCCAAGAAAATGTGTAAAGAATATGTTTTATCACTAGATCTGGATGTACGGGTCTGGGGAGTAATCATTGATGTCAAATCAAGGGATTAAATACCTTTAGAGGTTTGTAATTTTTAGATGATCATAATTTAAAATATTTATAAAAAAACATGGTTAAATATGTTTTTTTAGGTTTATAAGTCATTGGACCTCTATGACTTTAATGTTTTATATGTTAAGGAGATTTATGGTTATTTTTTGTTGAATCAAAATAGTTGAATAAAAGTTTACACAGATAAGGATATATTTTTATTCATAAGTAGGTTTACAATTATTTTATTTTATATACTCACATTGACTATTTTAGTTTTGTAAAATGGATTGAACTAGGAATAACCATGTTGACCATGTGTGTCAAGGGGAAATTCTTGATTGAATGAATGAGAAACTAAACAGGTTAATTGATGGAGTGAAAAATATTATGGTTATGACTAACCAACTGTCTTGATTTATGATTAAAAATATGAAGCTATTTTAATTTCCTAACACCCCAAATAAGATAAAAATGGAGTTTGATGGATTTTCAGGTGAAAAATACTATGATATAAAAAAGATTAAACTTTCTATGTGTCAGGAGTGTGGTAAGAATCACATAGAGAAATGTCTCAAAGAAAAAGGAATATTTTTATATATGGAAAATGAGAACATAGTTCAGTAAACCAATAAATACAAATGATGAGTCTTACTATCACAATGGATGGTAATTATGTTTTTATTAATATATAACTAACAATTAAATGTTTTAAATGCTGCGAGTATGGGAATTAGGAAAATTTATTCCCTAGAAGGAAATATTGTGAAGGGGATTAAAATGATAATATGAATAAAGGATTGTAAAATTTATATGTTCTGTAACTGAAGATGAAGAAACAGTGAATGACATATAAAAGGAAGAATTTATTTAAATAGTTTTTCTTATTTTTAATGTAAGAAACATGATTATATTGAGTTTGATAAATCTAAGGACATGATTCATATTTTTGATTATAGTAATTATTAAGAAATAAAATTATAATGATTGGTTAAAGGTTTATGATTTAATTTGAATGATTGAAGTGTTTACATATAGTGGTTTTAGAGTTTTATGTAGTGGTATTTTATTTAAGGGTTGATAAGTTTAAGGATATTCATAAGTGCAAAGGTATAGATACCCTTTTTAAGCCTTATTTGATTGTATTTTAAGGCAATTAATGATAATTTCAGATATTTTTATTGGTTTTAATAGATGATTGAGGTATATGTAACCCTTATTTTTAAGATATATTTTTGTGGTAAGGTTATTTTAGGAAGAATATTATTCTATTTTTTGGGATATAAGATAAAAGGTATTGGTAAACATTACGATTAATGCATTATTTGATGTTGAGGTGATTATGGTTTATTTAGATAAAGGGATATCATATTATTGGGGCATTATATGAGTAAAGTAAATGAAAAATTATGGGAGAATTTTAAATTTTATATCAAAGTATATGATATTATTTTAAGAATAATGATTGAGATAACATTTGGAACCATATATGATTTTTTGGTGGTTTTATTTCATGGTGATTTAGGATATTTTGGAAAAATATTATTATATTTTAGAGAATATATGATTAGGGTATATAATTACTTCTAAATCCTTTTTTACTATTTTCTGAATAAACCACTCTATGGGGGAGTGGGAACCTCACAATATTGAAAACCAAATTTCAAACACCACAAACACTGCATAAGGAAGTCCCAAAACATCAAATTTCAAATTCAAAAACCAGACAAAGCATTAAAAAATGCCACACTTCAGCACCTCGGGCCGTGAACCACCTCAAGCCAGGCTCCCTAATTTGCAACCCTGAAATGAAATCAACCCATCACCAGATCTCTAGTGATTAGAATCCATTTGAGCAGCACACGTTTAGATTGAAAAAAAATAAAGAAACCACCAATCTGACGAGAACACCGACAACACCTAAGAACCAAAAACAAACTCTGCAACATCAAACAGATCCGGAAATTGAAGCATCACATCAATCAAAAGAAAATTTCCACAGAAAACAGCGCGTAACAATCCATCAAAAATGATAAAACTGAATGAAGAATCACCAACAGGGAACAAAGGGGGAGAAACCTACATCATAAACACCTCCTAGAAACCACCGGCCACTCTAACATCACATCCTAAAACCACCATGGAGACCACAGCACCGGACCGGCCAGGAAGGAGCGATGGACCAGGCTGTCAGAAAATATATGAGCGGACGAAGGCCTTCACAGAGGTCTGCGCTGCAAGCATCGCTCCTTTGAAGGGGGTGCTTCGACGACAGAGATCCCGGAAAACAGCGCTGATCCCCGGTCATGAGAATCAACTTCTCATGAAGCCGATGCTCACCAAAGAGCCCGAGGGCTAACATAGCTGAACCCAAAGTGAAAATATGAAAATGAAACGCGAATGATAAGGTAGAAAAGGAGAGGAGGGGCGGCGAAAACCGTAGACTTCCCAAAGGAGAGCTCCCTCTAGACTACATCTCTCCCCCTCACACTGATTAGGGTATATATATATTTGAAATAAGACTTTATGAGTGATTAATGTTGTTTGAACATAAATTTTAAGATGATTTTTGAAGAATATGGGATCAAATATTTTTTAGTTATGGGTTTAAAACTTGGTTAGGCATATTTTTAAGACTTTTATGGGTGTAGTTATTTGTAAATTATTTAAGGGTATTATTGTTTATATTGCAGTCTTAGAGAATTAGGTATTATTTATACATATGAAGGTTTTTATATATTAGTTATTATCTTTACTCATGTTAACCACTTTTTTATATTACTAGAAAGAGTTGGGAATGACTAGTCATTAAAACCATACAAAAAAGAACCTTATCTTTTAATAGATCCAATAATCCTTCAAAATTTCATTTTTCATGCTTCAAACATGAAAAAATCAAATTGGTTATTAATTATTGGAATTTTAAATGATTCATAGGTGAAAAATTAATGAAACACATATTTTAAGGATGGAATTTTGTTTATGTAATGGAAATAAATCAAGTAATTATATTTTGTAATATTCATTATTGTGATAGTAAATAATTCCTTAAACTTGAGGAAAAGGATGATAAACCTGTCCAATATTATATGGAAAACATCATCTAACTAAAAAGCTACATCCTAGAATATCATTCCTTAATATGAGTATTATAAATGTATAAACATAGTTTAAAAAAATAGAAGGCATTTTTTCCACTTCTATATATATCTTTAATCTTCTCCTCTATGTTCATTATCTTTACTTTTTGTTCCTTTTAAGGTGTTTTTTTTGGATTTAATTGAAAAAATTGGTTTCTGAAATCCTATTTTAAAATTTGAAATATATTTTTAAAATTATTTAATTTATTTATAAACTTCATAAACCCTTTCTCTTTGGAATCAAGGTAAAATTATGAGAACATAATTTTTTTATGGGGGAGAATGTGACAAACCAGGTATTTTTTAATAAGAAATCACTTTGATATATTATTAATATTTGGGATAAGGAAATTGGATAAATTCTTCAAAAACATAAATATATCTATATCATGTCTCAAAAAATATTATATAATCAATTAATAACAAATAATATATTTAAAATTTTTATGCTTACTTTATGTGAAAATGCATTTTATTTAGAGGTTAAATATATTTTCTTAGAATGATTTCTTATTGGATATTTTATAAATTGATATTTCTGATAATTATATAAATTCATATTGATATTTATTATTATGATAATATTAGAAAATAATTTTCTTCCATGTTATGAAACATGAATATGCTTTTTGATTTTGAAAGGAAATAGTTTTTATTTTATATAAATTGTTTTACCTGTGTTATGTGGTTTTATTTAAAATTAAATTTAAAAATTTTATAATTTTAATTTTATAAAATTAAATCCATTTTAGTATTCTCCAATTAAAAATTATCAGAGGGATAATTTTTTATATATTTCATAGCATGGTTATTTTTTTGATGACTAGTTAAAAATATAGTTTTTTTTAAGAATACAATATATTTTATGATTTCTTCCTGAAAAAAATATGGATAAAAGACTTATGAAACTTTTTAATGAATTATACATGATAATATAATCTTAATTTTATTTAAAAATTATTCTATTCCCATATATTAAAATTTATTCCATGATAAACATGAAAATAATTACCTATGCTTACACAACACTACTTATATGACACTGGAAAAGTCAAATTTAGTGTCCTTGAGATAAAATTTGAGAATTGAAAATTAATTTCTCAAAATTAGTATTAAATATATTAGATAAATTATTTTTTATGTATAATTATGAATTTTTAATTTATATAACAAGAAACTTTTCTAAATGTTAATGCAATGCCTCCACAAGGAGAGAAAAGTTAAAATAACATATTAAATAATATTTCATGATAAATATGGGGGTAAATATATATTATTAATTATTCTAAATGACTATATTAATTATGAATAAATTATTTTTATGATATCAATTTACATTTAAAATAATGTAATAGGTTAATTATTCAAAATGCTTACACAATGTTGATGCAACGCATGTGAAAGAAAAAATAAAAGTAAATCAAGGTAGATTTAATATATTTAACATGACCAAGTTCTTATTAATTTTGGTATTTCCTAATTTTGGGTAATTATTATTATATTTATTTAATTTTTCAAATTCTTAAATATGGATTCAATGTTGATCATGATGGTTTTAATGAAAAAGAAAATTAGTAACCCTAAAAATGACAATAAAGAGATTTTGATGTTATTAATCAATTATAAATAAATTAAAAATCATAAAATATTATCATAACACATATTTGGGTGATACATAGTCTATCATACCATAAATTTTCTATTTAATATCCACTTTAAATTTTTGAATGACATTTTTGACCCTTAAAGACTTAATATTTATGAAAACACCTTCTATTTTTTATAATAAAAGGAGACTCATTATACCCTTTTCAAAAAACCTCAAAAGTTTTGTTTTATCACATTATTTTTATAAAATTAATATCCAAAATTACCTTCCAAAATTTAAAATTATTCATTATTTTGAAAAATCATTTCTCCAATGGCATTGGATTTAATCCAATGAAGGTGGTTCCAAGAGTAAGGCAAGGGTTTCTAGGCATTATTCTTCTTTCATATTTATGATTAATTGTTGTAAAAATCTTAAAAATTAACTTAATATGATTATATTATTATATTTACATGTTATTATAGAAATTTTTATCCAAACATGATAAAATATGATCTATTACCTCTCACTTAACTCTTTTCATATGTAATTACTATGTCAAAAAATGATTTTTCCAAACCGTGTCTATTTGTTTCAACCATCCTATTAGTCATTTCATAAAAATATATAATCTTTAATTTAGTACTAAAATTAAATTTTTATTATATTATATTTTTTATAAAACAAAAATATTTATTGTTTTTTCTTTTAAAATATTTTTTAATATATCGCTCACTATGGTGGTTTTACACAACATAAGTGAATGGTGATGTTTTTATAAACATACACCTCATATATATATTTGAAAACTCATATTATGATTTTATATAATATTAATATTTAAGTAATTTTATAATTATTATTTTTTTATGGTGAAATGTCCATTATATAAATGGAATTTAAAGAAAACAAATCTGAATATTTATAGCTGATAAAGAATTATTAAGGAAGATTCATTAGAAATTAATTATTTCCTGAAATATTGAAATATTTTTTTACTGTAATGAAATTTATAAAATATCTTGAATTTTCTAGAGATTATTATGCTTTTTAGTATAACCTTTGACTGTTAAAAAAATAATAAATCTATTTTGGACCAAAACATCCCCAAAATTACCGGGAGTGAACCATACAAGTTAATTAATTAAATAAAACATGATAGTAAATGAAATATATAGAGTAATAAAAATTTTATGAATCTAGAATAGGTTATTAATCAAGTAAATAATTAATATCATTTTATTATTTTAGAGAGTTAAATCCATTAGAAGCGATTCAGGACTGGTGGTAAGATATATTTCTTTAAAATGTTATTTTAAAGATTTATTTTCAAATCATTCATTTCTATATCCATATTCTTTAAATTGTTTCAAGATTTATTTTTTATATTAAAAAATGATTTTTATATTCATTATAAACTATCTTTTAATTAATTTGTAATGGTTTAAAAAGGAATCTTTTTAAATTGTATGTACGATTCACGTGACTTGTTTTTAGAAGTGTAAAAGGAATATTTTTTTAACAGTTACCAAGTGATTTCTTTTCCTGCCATCATCTCCACTATTAATTATGAATATTACTATTCAATATTTTATTTTTTAAAAATTAAATATAATTATAATTTTTTTTGGATTTTTTTTTTATTTTTAAATAGTTATCAAAAGAAAAAGATATTTCATGTTGTTTTTATGATATGTTTATAATTGATTTTTTTTACAGATTCAAATGAGTGTTATAATAAAACGTATAATATTTATATGTCTTTTTCATGTAATGGTTCTTTGAAATTATAGATTATGATGTATGAGCCCGAGATATTGCTCTCTAATACATTGTGAAATGTTTTATTCTCTAGAGAAATGATGATTGGAATTAAATAATTATGAGTTATTGCCTTAAAGGTGAAATAAGAGTGAACACGTGTAATGAATATGATCTCCCAAAGTTCCTAAATAGTTTTTTCTATGATTTATATGTGTTTTAGTAGATTTTTTCACAGTTTTATTTAATAAATGATTATGTTTTATTATGAGATCAAATTTTATTTTTTGAGAAGTCAAAATTTCTTATTGGTTTTCATGCCTTTAAAATAACCAATGAATTCTATTTATTTTTATATTTCATACTATTATTTTCTTTGATCGTCCCAAATTTTGAAATTCTTTTTCTTGGGGATTAAGTATGAATAAGCACAATAAAAAATTCAAAGTTTTAGTAATTGTGACTCATCTTTACTGATGTAAAAAGTGTCATGAATGGAATAGGAGTTTAAAGTTAATAACTTATTTTTGTGGAAAAAATGTTCACTGTGTGAAAGTGTACACATTTTTATGTAATGATATTCCTAATTCACTAAAACTATAAACAAAAAAATTCATGTGAATATAATAAGGTTAAAAATAATTTCTATCAAACTCATCATTATGGGTTGATTATGTAGAATTTTTCATCATTTGAATCAAATAAAATGTTAAAATAATATAATTTTAACACTAGATATGGTTGTATAGGTCTTGGTGTTAAAAAAATATTCATAATAGGTATCTCAAGATATTAATATTTCATTATAAAAGTGTTCTGAGGCCTATTTTCTGAGATTTACATGTTTTGGTTCCATCTACCTACGACTAAGGTCTTTTTTATCCTTTTTATTCTTTTGAAATATTTTTCATTTTCTTTATTTCAATTATAATAGTATCCTTATCTTATATATTTTCTATTCTACACCATTAATTATTATCTCAATAATTATTTAGCTCCATTTTAATAGATTATTAACCACTGGTTGATCTATGGGGGAGGTGTAGCTTCCTGAGTTCCCATCTAAATTTTTGTTATTTTATTTTAATTATAATATAGTTGATGATGATTTAAAAAGAGGATGATTTTTTTATTTATATTTTTTTTCATGGACCTATTCATCCAATATTAAATCAATTTATACTACCTTTTTTCCTTACATTTTACATATGGATTTTCTTAGTGCGATGGTAGATGAATTTTACATGGGACACGACTAGAAGTTTCAGTAATGTCATGCACTTGAAATATTTATGACTTCATTCATTATTTGTGTGAGGGATGAATTTTTTCCATTAGAATTAAATAATAATGGTTGATGAGTGTTGAAAACATAACATCAATGTTCACAAAATGAAGGGTGTCATGTATCCTTTATCATACAAAATTCCTAGAAATTAGTTTATTATAAATAAATTATTGGTTAAAATGTTTAAATCTAATAGGGTGAATGATAAGGGATGACTAAAAGAGGAAGCTAATTACAATGAAATCCATGTAAGTTAGAAACATGATTAGAAAAAATTATGGATGGGGCCCTTTATTGGAATTAACATAATATTTTTATCATCTATTATCATTTTTCTAATCTAATAAATCAACGAGTGATATTAAACCTACTTATTTATACCATCTCATGTAATTTTCATTGTCATTATGATTAATTACACATTAACATACTAATTTTTAATTTTAGATTATCATGCTTCTCATATTATGTGTATTTATTATATAAATATGTATATATTCAAGAATGATTCAGGATTCAAGTGTACCTGGCCCTATATATTTATGAAGTAAAAATAAAGAAATATAGATGATACATGGGAAGTCTAAAAATTCATGTGTGAGGATGAATCCATGCATATAATCAGAATAATAATTAGAAATAAATGGGTATCCTAAATGACCACATTGAGTTGAAATCCATAAGTCCTTTCTTTGAGAGAGTATCCACCAACCAATTGGATTTTCTATACACATGGGCACATGTATATACTAGTGACCAACTTATTATAGAAATTGAATCCACTATAGTATAAGTTTCCAAGAAATGTATTTTGATCTCATCTCTAGGGATTCCACAATAAGAGTTGAGTTAGAATCAATCAATAGAGATCACAATCCAAAGAATGATATAAATTTGATATCACAAATCATTGCCTAAAGATCTACCTTGTGTTCAAGTACATTGTCAATATAATTATAGAAAAAAACTTTGAAAACCCCACTGTGATTACATAACACTTTTCCACAACCTATAGGACCTCATTCACCTGACGTAGCACCATCTACATCTACCTTAATTCATAAATTAATTGGAGGAATCAATCATATGTGATTTATCACTACTTATTTTTCCCTGCTATTAACACTAATAGTTCCCCAGATAACAAGATCATGTACATCATTATTCCATGAACCTATTTGAATTTTTGAAGGAGTATAAACATCATTGTAAATAGTTTAAATGCATGCATGATATGAGGCTCATTTATTATATTTTTTCCCATTTCTTGTCTTCCAAATGAAAGAAATTTGCACTGTTAAGGTAGTGAGAAACAAGGATAAAACTAGATAACTGAGTAGAGAAGCATTTATGGAAACCATAAGATCATTAATTACTCTAATACTACATGCAATAAATCTGAAAATACCTTATAAGTGGTCCGTAATTTTGGAGGGAAAGAAATCATTAATAAAATTTTGCTGGATGTTCTAATCTTCTCCCAAAGAGAGTGTATAGGCAGAGGTAGTGTGAATTTTAGTTTATTGAATCTTCTCATCAAGAGGGATAATCCCACACTATGAACTCTACTGAAATATTACCCTAGATAGATCAGTGAATGGAATCTTGAATCATCAAAGCCACATGGTCACGATAGAGAGGTTATCAAATGTGAACCTTTAAAAGTCTCATGCATAGAAGAGACCATTAATATTCATAGTCTAAACAATATTTTCATTAACAAAAAAGTGAAATACATTATATTTAATTTTATTTTTGGTGTTAGGAAGTGGGGGATACCCTGAGTAATTTCGTTCATGTATAAAATTGAGAGAGAGTGATACATATTTGGAACAACACACATGTCTTTAATTGGTCTATCTAACTTGTTTTTGTCTTAGTAATTGATATCTAAATGATTGAAGACCATCCTTTTAAATCATGCCATTATAACATGGTAATAAACATCTATAACAAGCCAAATAAAATATAAAACATTATAGGAATACCCACTATATAATTTATCAAAGAGTACACCTTAAATGAAATCCATCACTTTATCATGGGTGGTGAGAATATTCCATTTGGACTTTCTAAAGAGATCATCATTAAATTTTTGAAGATCTTGATGCCTTTCCCAACCATGTCAGTGGGATTGATATACTCTTTCCTTGAAATAGAAAAGAATGTTCTTTCATGCACACAAACATTACATATACAATTTTACATCATGACTTGGATATTTTTAATGAAATCACTAGTACCTTTGTATAAAGACAAGGAATAAACAAACATCTAGGAGATGAAAGAGTTGAAAAGACATACACTTCATGCTTTTGAGGTGAGTTTTTATTTTCATTGGTCCATTTAAATTATTTTTTTGATTAGATGTTTTCCAAGTGACTACAGTTGATATTCCCCAGAAAAGGGGAACACCCAAATAGTTATAATGTATTTATCTCCTCTTAACATCAAGGGACCAGAAATTCTATTTTTTCTAGAAATAAAAGTTCCTTTAATAAAGATAAATAAATTATTTCTCCAATTAAAGGATTTACCAACCACATGATCATAATGATTAAAGATCATCTTGATGATGGTCAAATTTGTTTTCGATGATTGAAAAAAGGGTAGGATGTCATCTTCATATAAGAGGTGTGAATGTGTGTTTAGATCTTTTCAACCCTTATCCTATTATAGCATCCAAGATGTGCAAGTTCCATAACCCACTTCTTAAGACAGTACTATGCTTTAGAAAAGAGAATATTTGATAAAGAATCCCATTGTATAACCCCTATAAAGAATTAAAAAAACCATTGATGATAATAAAGAGTTTTATACTCTTAGGAAATATATTTATCAATCTGATGAAGGCATTAAAGAAGACATAATTTTAAGAAAATCCATAATAAAATTCAATTTTATCATATTAATGGATTTTGAGATGTCATGTTTATGGGGAAAAATAACAACCTAAGATCTATTTTTATTGTATTTATGAATTCAGAGGTTGTGAAAAGATTGGTTAGAGTGTTCCTTATTAGAAAGAATCCATACTGGTTAGGGGGGATGAAATCACTCATGATGTTTCCAAGTCATACTACTAATATTTTGATAAATATTTTTGGGATTGTATTTATAACTAAAACTAATCACAAATTTTTAATATCAATAGAAAATTTATTATTGATAAAGAGAGAAATGAAATGTGAGTTGGTCACATGTGGCATAGATTCATGATGAAATAATTCTTTCATAGCATTTGTGATTTCAACATGCAGAATCCCCATTTAAACATGAATAATTTATTGGTAAACTCATTTAGGCCAACGAAAATCTCAAGATTTAGACAAAAATGGGATGATCTTAGTTCATATTTAGAGGGATCCATATAAAGATTCTAGTTGTGGGTATCCCTGATACATCATGGGATAAAATCAAAATTTTGTGAGGATTTATTACCAACTTCATCCTTGAATAGGGTTTTAATGTAATGAATATTAGAATTTAAAATTTTAGACTTAAAAATGAATAGGATTCTATTAATTATAAGAGAGTTAATACTTATATTATCCTTTTTATCCTTATATTGGAACTGATATGTCTTTGAATTTATATTACTATCCCACAACCACTTTATATTATATTTATTACTCATGATATTTTATTTTAAAGAAAGTAAGTTTTCTAGTTTGGAGTAAAATAGTCATTCTTCTAGTGAAGGCATATAATTAATATGGTGATCAAGTTGGTATTATTCTATGGATTCTTTAGTATCCTTGATGTTATCATATCAGTTGGATAAAGAATATTTACTCCATTAACTAAGGATATATTTTACTTTCTTGTGTTTTCCTGCTAACACATTGAGCGGGCTACCCACATGCTCACTTCTCCAACCCTTATGAACAAAATCTTCACATCCAAGGATGATGAGACAATATTTTTTGAATTTAAATGGAATAAGATCTGTCCTAATGAAATTTAATTGGATATAAACCATGAGAGGATTATTATTACTGTAGTTTAATTTTTCGAGAGTTAGCCCATAAATACTAATAGGGGGTATGTTGTAATTTATTTGGTACAAACTCCTCTCCATCTTACTTGCATGCCTTCCATTTACCGTTTATTTACTCAATGTATATTAAACATTAAAAATAAAAATAAAAATGATATTTCACAAGTCAATCCAAAATTCAAACTCATTATATGAAATTCTAGAGAATTTAGAGTTAATTATTTCACTAGTCCTTTAGAAGACATTAAAATAACAAATCAGAATCCAGTTGTGATTCATTTATTCAAAAATAGTCATTATATCTATACACAGATATAGAATCCCTATATATGAGTTTAATTCATAAATAAAATGGCATGTGAAGTTACATCCATTTATCATAAAATGGTGATATACTTAATATAATATTTTAGTAAAAGATAGCATTTGGCCACTAGAGTGCCTCAACACCCAAAGGTTTCTACTACCCTCTTATCAAGGTTACAAGAGAAAAACCGATAACCTATATAGTTCTAGTTAAAACATATCGAGTTAAAAAATGTCTTCATTGGTTCATAAATTAAAAAAAAGTAAGGGTCTATTTTTATTAAAAAATTTACTTAATTAAGTGATAGTCAGAGAATTTCACAGCCCTCAGAAATTCCAAAACAATAGTTTCATTATTTATATAAATAAGTACTTCCCCTTGTTTGGGGATATCCTTTCTCCCCAAATTATATAATTTTATTCTTTTTTTCCACCACCATTATCTTTTTCTTTGTATGATTTACAATATTCTACATTTTTTTAAATTTATCCATAATATTTGTCTCTTCCTTCTCATCAAATTTATCTATCCTCATCAGTCCAAATTTTACCACTATGGGGAAAGAAAGAACTTGATATGTCCATTCATACATGGTAGGTTTGAAAAGATATCCTAAAAGCCTTTCTAGAGGTTACCTATATAAAATCCTCATCATTGGGAGTTTATAGATTCATAATGTTACTAGGTTTTGATATCACCACCTATCTATCCATTATAGGGATGAAATATTGCACATTCATTTCTACATCCTTAGCTAGTTTTAGGGAATTAGACATAACACGAGTCCCATCCACCCCAAAAGTTTGTTCCTTCACGTCAAGAACCTCATATTAATTTTATGATTTATCTCGACAATTAATCATGTTAGTTCTTATGCTTCACAATCTATTGAGCTATTTTACATTTATGTCACTGCATCTCTATTTAGGTTTCCATCCTTCATACAAGTCTCACCATATTCAATTACACCATAAAAAATATTCTTGGTAGACTAATGAAAAATAGAGCCTTTTTTTATCCTTCCTAGGTTCAATCTTATAGTTTCCCAAATTTGTTTCTTATTTTTCAATTGCTTGTGTGTTCTACTCCTTCAAAAAATGTGAAAAGGTTTCATTTCTACTATCATCATTCCTATCAACATGTCATCGGTTAGACATCTTTGAAGATGATGGGTCATGAATTTTTTATGTTACCTTATTATCTCCCCATTTACAGAATAACTCATTATTCAACTTTATCTATTATAAACTAAAAATCTTATCCCATCTACAATCAGAGGGTAGGTGTCCAATTAGGT
The DNA here is from genome assembly GCA_963277665.1 of Viscum album. Lineage (NCBI taxonomy): Eukaryota > Viridiplantae > Streptophyta > Magnoliopsida > Santalales > Viscaceae > Viscum > Viscum album. The sequence continues at coordinate 1,104,866,550 of OY728157.1, forward strand.
TTCCCTCAATATAAAATTTAGGATTCCTTTCATATTGAATCTTCAGAGTAACACTATCCTCCAAAGTTATGAGAACCTGTAACACCCTAAGATTATAAAATAATGAAATTTTGTTTGATAGAATATGATACCTAAAACAAAGTTCTTAAACAACATTTTAAATATATTCATTTAAATTTAACCTCTTCAATAGCTTATGATACACCCAACCCTGAGTCTAAATGAATGGTATACCATTATAACCCAACTATTAAATTAGAAGGTATGAATAGGAAGAAATAAATTATGAAAATTATATCATTTACACTTTTATAAAATATATAAAATGGTTATTTATTGATTACAAATAAAATAATAATCATTTAAAAAAACGAAATGTTTTCAGAAAAAATATTCTTTCCTAAAAGGAGGTCTTGTCGTGCTATGCACAAATAATTTAAAATTATTTTTTCCACTTTTAGAAAATTTATGTTAAAAAATGAATTAATTTTTTTAAAATCATGATGTAAAAATTATCTTAGAGTTAATTTTTTATGATTTTTTGAAATGATTAATTTTTTGATGAATAGTGAAAAATAATGGTTTTTATTGAAAATTTCCTTTTTCATTTAAAAAATTTTAAAGTTAAATTTTGATATAAAATTGTGTTAAAATAATATTAGTAAAATTATAATATAATAAATTCAATTTAGTTAATTTTATTCAAATTCATTTTGATTTTCTGATTTTAAAATATTTTATACTTATGGGAATTTTCTTTTTAGAAAAATGCTATTTCACCATGTGTGTAGGTTTAATTTTGAATTAAAGTTTTCCAAAAATTTAATAGATGTTGGAGAAATGGATTCCATATTTGTAATAAAAAATAATTAATATTTTATAATAAGGTTAACTTATTTTTTTCATAATGAATAGTAAAAAATAATTACCGTGGTTAAGGTTAAAATAGGTTTACAGGGCATTAAACTAGATAAGGGTCAAAATGACATAAATATTTTAATAAAATCAATTTTATGGCCATATCCCAACCTTATATGAAAAATGGATCAATAAGGATCTATTTCGGAGTCCTGTGTCATGTGAAAAAATGTGGGCATCACTTTTTTTAATAAAAAATGCTAACTTTGTCCTCTCTCCCAATTATAAAAGGCCCCCTCTTCCATCCTCTTCACACTCCCAAATTCCATTAGATTGGCCAAAAACTACCCAAATATATTAATTAAATCTCTTAGTAAATACTATAGGAATTTTTTATCATAAATAAAATTTAATAAGGCTTTAGGTATAAACCTAAGGAGGTTGTCCAAAGAAGAGGTAAAGTTTCAAGCCATATGTTTTCGTTTAACTTGTTCTTCTAACTCCCTCATATCTTCTCCAGCTATGATAAAATAAAAACAAAATTATATCTTATATATATAGATGTAATTATGTTAATTTAATAATCTATATCCATTTCCTCTTCCATTAAATGGGAAACAAACTCGTTGATCATGTGTACAGTGGATTACCGCCTCACAAACAAATATAATTTATTTTCCATAAATGCCTCTCACAGATGGATATAATGATGGAGGTAAAAAATTTATTTGATATTATGAAATTAATATACTTATGGAATTTCAATATCATATATAACATCTTACCTTCTAACCCATTGTAAAATAATAACATCGCCAGTGCATACAAGTGGACTACCATCTCAATGTAGCGATGTGAAATTTTTTTCATTTTATTTTGAAATGGATAGTAATAAGGGAATATTTAATGAATATATATGATATATTTTATATAATAGTATCTATTTAAATGTTACATCTTATTTACCTCTAATCCATTCCATCTGTTCGAAAAATAGAAACAACGTTCATACGTATGTATGACCTACCATCTCCACGAATAGTGTAACTCATTTTCCCATATCTAACTTTTATGGACTCGTATAAATACTTATACAATGATTATATATAATAAATTAATCATGGTTAACATTTTATATATGATCTAAATATGATCATTTTAAAATGATAGAAACTATCGAACTAAAACACATATGAAAAATAAAGCAATTATCACCCAAAATAGAAATTTTAACAAAGAATTATTAATTAATGGCCACAGAAGACTATAAGTAATTAAAATATGGTATTAAATGTAACTTCCCTGACCCAGAATCCACTAACTGGTGCTCCAACCCGAGTCACCACATTACCTCAAGTGAGCCTCCCCATACGCTAGAGGTTGCCAACTAGTGGTGTGGGTCTAATAGGTCACATAGGGAGACTATACCCTCTTTATCAGAGTAAGGCACAACCAAACAAAAAATAAATAGCAGAAGAAATATGAGTAACCAATAAACATTCATAAACAAACATCTCTCAACTAAGTACAAACCATATCTCAACATTAACAATATGTTTACATACTATTAGTGCAAGTGAATAGAACCAAAAAATAAGACAAACGATCAATCCCCAATTGGGTCCCAACTCCAAGTCTAGATACTTCTCCATGTACATTCTGATCCCAAATCAATATCCTAGGGTAAGGCCTTTTCCCTTGTCCTGACCTGCAACAAAGAAATCTGCTTGGGTACCCAATGACAGCCTGAGCATGGTGTGAGTACAAGACTCAGTAGACCACCACCAACAGTGTCTATAAAATATCCAGTCTAATAAATAATTCATGCAAGTAAAAAATAAATGGTAAGTAAAAAAATGAAAGTTCAGGTGCCATTATATATCCAATGTTCACTTAATTAACTCCTAGATATTACCCCAAATCCATTTCTTATACCATCTTTATTCCTTAATCCATTTGATAACATTTTAGATGGGTTAGGCATAATTATCATCAATTAAAGGGTCTAAGGAAAGAAATCACAATGAATAGGGTAAATAAATCAAGTCCCTATCTCACTAGGGATACACATATCACATCAACACATTATCCTCACCTCGAAGCCTTGGTCCAGGTGGAATGCAACTGTTAGGGGAATAGACCCTCCATCCCCTTCCCTAACCCATGCTTTTATGGGGCGGAGCTTATATCTAGAGTCTAACTCAACCTGAGGGTGTATAACCTCAAGTCAATACCCCAATCTATCAAGCCATGTTCACATTATTATTTATAAAATCACCACAACCATACCATAACACAACATAACATAACCAATTCCATGGTAAACCATCAATCACAATGCATAACAAACAACATGGGAATTAATACTTTTCCATAACCCATTAACACATTTACCAATTACAATTCATAATCATTAATCCAAATTACCATGATCATTACTTAATGCTTTTAGTTTATTTAAAAACCCCTATTCCTTATTCAATATTCATAAATGGCCATACTTTAACCCATTTATCCCATTTATCATTTCTAGTACTTCTCTCATGTATTAACTCATTCGATATTTATCAATTCCCGCATAAATCCATATACATTTTTTTAGTTAACTATCCATTTCCAATTTAACATGCTTATAATTTCATATATACTAGTCTTATTTTTCATTTCAACATAAATCATATACCATTCAACACAATCCCATTTAACCTGATTAACCCATTACTAAGCCATGCCAAACAACCCCTTAAGCCATTATTAAACTGAGGAAAAACATAGACATTTGATATTCAATCCAAATATCAATTCTAACATGTTCAACATGGGATCCATTTTAATACTCATCAACTCCACATGTGACCTTGTTAATTAATAGGGTTGGAAAGGTCGAAACACCCCATGGGTGGCCCCAAATTGGCCAAATAATCCTCGATTCATCCCACGATATTCATGAGGGTTTAAAATCATTTTTTAGATGACAAATATACCAAATAACACCAAATGAATCTAAATCACTACAAGTGGAAATCAATAACACATACTCATATGTAAAAATCAACTTAAGAAAAACTATGAGATATAACTTGTAGACCACCTACCTTGAATCATGTGATGAACGTACTCTTAATCGAAGATATAGTTCTGGATTCCACCACCCTTTTAAGACTCAACCTAAATATCACCCAAAAAGGAAGGTTTTAGTGCTTCATAAGGATATGGAGAAGAAATGGAAACCTTAAACCAAAAAAAGAGAATCAAGAGTGGGATTAACCTTACCCAGATCTTTGTTTTGCAAACGACAGCACTCCAAACGGCCAGGAAGTGAGGTAAAATGATCCTTGGGAGCTCTTTGAGGTCTTGGTTTTCTACTAGGGTTGAGAGGAGCGGAATGGAGTAATATACCAAGTTGGGGTTTAAAATCATGTAATGGAAATTTGGTAAATTTCTCAACTTATCTTGGCAACACGGTTTACCCACATGGTTTTCCAAACCATGGGAAAACTGTGTGGAAGATACTAACAAAAAATACCCAATTTTCATGGTGACCTAGGATTTCTGCACGGTTTTTCTAACCGTGCAATAACCATGAAAAAGCCTCTGTATAATGTTGTATGGTTACCTAGGATGCTCCACATGATTTTCCCTAACCGTGTGCAAACCCTGCAACATTCCTAGAAACTCCTTTTTCATCATGTTTCATGTCCCAAACTCCCAGAACACCCCTGAGTCTTCACATGAATTTTGGAAACACTTATTTATCCCAGAAGAAGAGACTAAAACTTAATATAAACCAGAACATACATTTTGAAGAATTCAGGATCTTACAACCTCCCCACCTTATAAGAGCTCATCCTCAAGACACTCTTTAGGGAATTCCTAAAATTCCATAACGAGAGATAATGCCACATGGTATGCCTATCCATTCCCACATTCAAAGTTTCTAGTTTCACATCACAAGGACACCAAACATGGATCAAGTGCACAAAATTTCCTCTCAAGACATCCTCACCACAACCAACAACACAAACTATAAAACTCCTCAAGGATGCATCCACTTCAACCATTCCCACCACAATAACTTAATGGGGGAAACCTAGGAGACAACACCTAACTCAAAAAATTACGTAAACTTAACACACAACATCACATTATCATGGTGGAATTAGTCAAAACCACATTGGCATGATCCTCTTTACAACTCAAGACACAAATCACATGGAATCATTTTCTGATTCTCCTAACTATAATGGTGACCAAACTCGATATCACACAAAGGAAAACACATGATCCTTAAAACCACATTTTATGATGATTTCACTCCACAATTGTACAACCAAACACAAACCAAAACTCTCGGGTACCCTCCCAACTAAACCCATGCCAGAGTTCTCTATCAGGGCCAACTCACCCAAATGGTGACCACTCAAGTCATTCCAACCCCAAACTTTGGTCATGTAATCAACCAACCATATATCCGACATGGTTCACTTCAGCATATCTAGATACTTGGAACCTCCACTTTTGATGAAAGACCACTCGATCCACAACCCAAACTTCACATCACCAGACAAGTTCCAACTAAATACACCACAACATCCATAAGAGAATTACTCTACTTTGGAATAAAAACACTCCGTCAAAAACAATTTAGAAGGAAATGTATACACAATCCAATCGAGGAATAAGATCAACTAGACCTCACTAAGGTACACTTCATTTCCAAGAAGGTACTTTCTACCACAACATTAACTCGGAGGTGGGTCACTCTCACCTCACCCATTCAATTTTACCATTTCTCATTGGATCTCCACCAACTAGATTTCCCCTGAGCACTCACTCTCCACTGATGGTATCACTACTAGATAAATGGGATTTGAAGCCCCCTGACATGGGTGACCACCTTTTATAGTCACTAGGCTTTAAAAAAATTAGTTGGCACCCCCACCCCCCTCCCCTCGTGATACCCTACCCCGTGTCCCCTCCCCTCGATCGTCGTCGCCTGTTCCCCATCTCCCTCCACCCTCAACACCCATCCCCTCTCTGCCCTCCACCCCTTTCCTCCCATCCCCTTACCACCCTCCGCCCTCCGTCCCCTCAGACCTTCGCCCCATCTGCCCTTTGGCCTCTGCCCTCTGGCCTGCACCCTGCACCCTCCACCCCCTCCGGCCTCTGCCCCCTCTGCCATCCAACTTCCGCCCTCCGCCCTCCGCCCTCCGCCCTCCGCCCTCCGCCCTCCTCCCCCTCGGCCCTCCACCATTCGCCCTCCTCCCCCTCACTGCCCATCCCCCATCCCCTCGCCACCCTCCGCTCCGACTCTCCGCCATCCCCCAACCCCTCTCTCTCCGTCCCCCTCCCTCACTGCACCGTCACCGCCCTTCCCCTCCCTCATCGTCCCCTCTCGTGTGGCACTGCTGCCACCCAGTCCCCTCCCATCCCACATGGACGCTGATCATCCCCTTTCCGCTATCGCCCATCCACTCCAGCTCCTCACTATCCACTATCCCATCTGTCATCGTCCCACCCTCGCTACACCATTGCCACATCACCGCCTCCTCTCCTCTGGCTTGCTGCTGCCACCTATCCCCTCCCTTGCCGCACCATCTCCGGCTCTGGCTCCCCTCTGCTGCCTCTCCTTTCCCCCACAGAACTGCCTTCATCTCCCATCTCTTCTAGGTTTATAGCACAATCAGATATGACATGGGCATTCACTTACATTCCATTATCTATTCTCTTGTTTATTATTCAGAGATACAATTTGATTATTTTATCAATAGTCCACAAGCTATTTGTTAGTATTTATTTTAAATATATTTGATATGAAAAATTCATTTAATAATTCTTGTGTAAATGTTTGTTATACAGATATTATTATGGATAATAGTTGGATTGATCTTCCAAATCAAACGTCTAGATAATATTTCAATGTAATTATGCAGTTTATTGACTTCACTAGATGATTTGAAAGTTACTATATTATTTTTTCATGTAGAAAATGTGATAAAAGATATCAGTTAAAATGAGATACTATGAGGGAGAACCTATTCTTTAATGGATTTGTGAAAAATTATAAGAGTTGGACTCATCATAGAGAAGAATATGTTCGTTTTCAAAATACAGATGTAGTTGATATGGATGTTTATGCAAGGATGAATGATCCAATGCATGAAATGATTACTGAAATGGTTCTTGGGTCGGATCCTAAAGTCATTGACATTCAGAATCTTGAGACTGGTGAAATAAATCTTCACTCTAGTGGAGATCGTGATTCGAGGACGTTTTTTGAAGCACTTGATGATGAAAAACAGAATTATATCATGTATGTACTTCTTACAATAAATTATCGCTTACTATTGAGTTGTTTCATTTGAAGACATTGAATCAGTGTTCAAACACATTATTCAACATGCTGTTGGTGTTATTGAAAAGGTTCTTCCTATTGATGCTAAGATTTCTGAGTCGTATTACCATGCTAGTAAGTTGATAGAGAACTTTGGTTTTATATATGAGACCATAGATGCATGTGCAAACAACTGTATGTTGTTTTGAAAGAAAACTGCCCATTTGGATATTTTTATAGTTTATAGCACTTTCATCTGGAAAGAGAACTTCGTAAATCAGACTCATCAAAGTCAGATTTTGATATAGGGGAAACCGATTTTCATAAAGCAAATGCGTTACTTTCCCCTTAAACCGAGGTTGAAATTTTTTTTATGTCATCAAAAGTTTCTTATTTAATGAGATGACATGAAGAAAGAATTCATGAAAGTGATTTGTTAACCCACCCGACAGACTCTCATGCATAGAAATATTTTGATAAGATACATCCCTACTTTGAAAAAGATGTTCTTAATGTCTGATTGGGGTTGGAAGCAGATGGTTTCAATCCATTCAAGTCTATGGTTGGTGAAACTCATAGCACATGACCTGTGGTGTTGGCTCTGTATAATCTTCCACCATGGCTTTGTATGAAGCAACAATGTATATTACTTTCCAATCTTATTGATGGACCTAGAAGTTAGAGGGATAAGATTAATGTTTAAATTCAGCCATTGATTAATGAGTTGAATGAATTTTGGGGTGATGGTGTGATGACTTGTGACTATGAAACAAATGAAATGTTCAAACTATAGGTTTCTTTATTGTGGACAATCAATGACTTCCCAGATTATGAAAATTTATCAGGTTGGAGTATGAAAGGGGAATTTTCTTTCCCATGTTGCAATAAAAGTAAAAAAAAATTTATGGATTAAACATTCCAAAAAATGGTCATACATGGGTTACAGACATTTTTCCCCCCTCAGCATAGGTTCAGAAAGGACAAAGTGGCATTTTATGGTTATAGAGAGATCAGCTTAGCACTAAAGATCATGAAAGGATTCAAAATGTTATCACAGATTGAGGAAGAAAACATCCGCATGGTATATGAAATTCAGGATTTGGTGGATCATCCATCATGTAATATTCGTGTTTCAAGTAGACAGTGCAGTCACAATTGGAAAAAGAAAAGTATTCTTTATAGTCTTTCATATTGGAAAACTAACATGATAAGGCATAATTTGGACGTCATGCACATTGAAAAAAATGTTTGTGATAACATATTGTGCAACATTTTAGCTGTCAGTGGAAAATCAAAGGATCATGTTAATGCACGTCGTGATTTTTAAGAAATGGGTTTAAGGAAACAATTTTATTTATAGTTATCTGAGGGAAACAAGGAAAATATGCATGCTGAATAGTATACTATGACTACAAAGGAAAAAATAGACATTTCTTTCCATTTTGAAGATGCTTAAGGTGCCTGATGGTTACTCTTCTAATATTTCAAAGTGTGTGAATCTGACAAGCAGTATATTGCAAGGGTTCAAAACTCATGAAAATCACATACTACTTCAGCAGTTGATTCCAATCACAATTGTTGATTGTTTATCCCCCAATGTTGTTCATCCATTGATTGAGATGATTAATTTTTTTATACATCTTTGTTTGAGAAATCAACTAATGGGTGATTTAGAAATTTTGTAGGACCAAATTTTACTTACGCTTTGTCACTTTAAAAAACTATTTCCCCTCTCATTTTTAAATGTTATGGTCCACTTGACAGTGCACCTAACTGATGAAGTAATGGCTTATGTTCTAGTGAAATTCTGGTGGATGTATCCTATTGAGCAGTATTTAAGTACATTGAAATGATTTGTATGTAACAGAGCTCATCCGGAGGCATCAATATCCAATGGTTATTTGATGTATGAGTGTATTAATTATTGTGAAGAATATCTTATGGATGTTGAAACAAAATTAGATAAGCCCTCTTGAATTCATGATGGTCTAGCTGGAGAAGGAACAATATTTGATATGGAAAACATCAAGTGGATACAAGCACATCGTTATATCTTGTTCAATACTTCATCAGTTGCACCATTAATGTAATATGTGTCTTATAACTTTTATTATCTAACTTTTACATGTTTTTTTGAATAAGATGATCATTTAAACATCGCATTATCATTTTCAAGAAACACATTAATGATATGAAAAAAGAGATGTATCATGCGACTGAGTATCAAATTCAGCAGTCTCATTATGCGCCATTTCATGATTGGATCAAGGATTATGTACTTATAAATTGATTTTCATTATGAGTGATGTATTATACTAATTTCATTCTGCATAAATCATTATTGAATTCTATGAATTATATAGGTTCATAAGCTGAGGGAGTTAGGGACCCCATGCTAACTAAATAATTTATCCAACTGGCTGAGGGTCCATCTATAACGGCTCATCGCTATAAAGTTATAGATGCTAATGGTTTTCGATTTTTCATTAAAGATGTTGACAACAAATGAGTAACACAAAATAGTGTCATCGGTTTTCTATTCTTTGATTCTGGTTATTACTATGGTCAATTGATAGAAATCATTGATGTTTTATATGCACATGGGTTGGAGTACATATTGTTAAAGTGTAATTGGGTTGATCCAGAGCGTGGATGTAAAGTTGATCAATATCAGTTTTCAATGGTGAATTTTAACTATATGTTATACATAAATGAACGAGTTGATAACAAACCTTTAATTTTGACATCACAAGTAGAACAAGTATTCTTTATTACTTTTTCTTCGAATCTAAGTTGGCAAGTTGTTGTGAAAATGTCCCAGTGAGGAGTGTTTTTATTTGAACAAGATGAACCTGAGACTGTTTCATTTTTTTCCCAAAAGCTTGATCAACATATCATAGTTCAATGTGAAGAATATATTTATTGGGTCAGAGTGGCTGTTGAAGGAGAAACGGTCAATTTTCATGATTAATGAAAGGTATAATTGTTTTTCCACTATTATGTATTGAATTTCATAGGATTTCATAAATTATCTAACCATTTTATAAATCCTTGTAAGTTTTAATCCTCACTTTTGGAAGTTTATTCATTTATAAATATTTAGAGTGATTTCTCTTTTGATATCTTCATGTTATTTTCGATGTATCTTACCATTAAGGTATTCTTTATTTGGTTCATGTGCTTCATGAATTTTTATTAATTCAATCTGAAATTTGGTTATGCATTGATTGGTTTTGTACATAATTTGTATATATGTTTTGTTAACTTTCTGATTTTTTAAAATCCATTCACAACTAATTATTCAATCCCTTTTTGTTTGATTAACAACTGTACAAGTTTGATTTTTTTAACAAAATCCAATTTATCTGTTGGACACTTTGGATAGTCCCCTTACTAATGTTTTCTTTGACTACAGGCATGTCAGGGGAAGAGGTAGCAGATCCACATCATCCATCTGAGCCATCTACGTCTTAGGGTCGAGGTATGTTTGAATTTCATTGTGTTTATTTTTTATGTAATTCATAAAAACACACACACACACAGAGATATATATATATATATATAATCTGTCAAATTATATATAAAATTGTTTTCAACAAGATCATACTCAACTGCTTCTTCCACTAGCAAGAGAGGCCCTAATCGTGGAATTTTATCATGAAATTATGACACTATGTTTGATGTTTCCTTTGATGATCTATTTCATCATGTGGTATTGAATTCCCCTACATTTATTCATTAGCTGGGTCATATCATACGTGAGCCACATAGATTTCCATTGACCACACGTGATCGGGCTTCTATCCCTCAGGACACATTAGATCGTCTTTGGAGGGAGGTTTAGGTAAGAATACCATTTTACTTTCTTCCCTATGAATAAACAATACTAACATATGTGATTTTTTCATTAATAGAAAAATTTTAAATAAAGCCCCGATGAGTTTTAGCCCATGTGTATGAGAAAATGTCTTAATATGTGGAATGATTATAAAGGCGAAGTCAATAGGGACCACTGGGAACCAAATGTGAGTGCCCCAGAAATTTTGGAAAAAGTATCGAGAGGTGTCCTCCCAGCTCAGTGGCATGACTTAGTTTCATATTGGTCTACTGAGGGTGTTTTGGTTTGTATATTTATTTTGGTATATATCTTTTCAAGAATGTGTGATTTGTTTTAAATTTGAATTAATTGAATCTAGGAGGGGTCAGCATGCCATTCTGAGAATCGAGCATTGTAGGGACCACCTCATAAGCTCGAGACTCTCCACGTGTCTCAGATCCGACATGAGGTATTTATTATTAATTTTTTAATTTATTAATTAATATGGTTTTGTGTTTATATTCTATTCATATACAGCTACAGGAGTAAGGTGCACCGACTGATAAAATGTCGGTGTGGATGAGGAGTCATGATCGAAATGATCCAGAGGCTCTAGCAATGATAGTAAGTTCTTGTACTCATTACCAATACTTATATAAATCTATATATTAACATATATATTTATATATATTTAAATATTTCATAGGATCAATTTAAAGCTGATTTAGAACAGCTGCCATAGGACCAGCGACAGCTTCCCATGCGAAGGGATGAGATATTCCAGCATATTATTGGTCAGGACAGGCATGGATATAGTTTGACCTATGGAACAGGGATTCCTTGTTCTATAGTATCACGCAATGTGGTTTTTGGTCCTACTATTTCTCAGATGACACAGTAGTTTTCAGATTTTGAGGCACAACTACGCACTTCCGAGGAGGTAAATATGCAATTGATCGCTAAGGTTAGAGCACTACGGGAATATGTGTGTACAGGTGATAGTGTTGGGGATCATACAACGCAGGTTTATACTATATTTATTTATTTAATTTCTGTTATTTTTTTATGAAAATATTCATAATTTTTATTTGTTGTAGGCCCCTGGCCCACCGAATGGAGGTAGCAGTCATGACCATGCATGACGCATCATATTCACGAGGTGTTTTTATTTTTTTTATTGGTGGGGTTGTTATTGATGTTTAGGTTGGGTTCCTAGTGAGATTTTTTGAGATTTGGGGGTATCATGTGTGTTTTGTCCTTATGCAATGTTTGTGTGCACGAATTGAGAAGTAACCATGAAACTGATTAATAATTTGGATATTTTTAGTTTATTTTATTCTTTAATGGTTTCAATTGCATGTTATATGAATAGTTTTGAAAAAACCATGTGATTCCTAATAGAAACCATGGAACTTGTTTTTGGTGACTGAGCTGAGGTTCACTATTTGTAGTCCCCTGTCCCACCCCAGACACCCCCCGCCCCGCACCCCAGATATCCCCCCACCCCGAACAACCTCCCGCGCACCCTAGACATCCCCATCCCCACACACACCCTGGAAACCCCCCCCCCCACCCCGAACAGCACCCCCCCCCCCCCCCCCGCACCCCGGAATTCATTAGGACAATTCACCATTATTTCATTAGGGAAATTGTTCATTAGGCTGTTAGGCCATTAGGGAAATTGGCCAGTTGGCCAATTCTCCAATTTGATGTAGTCCATTATGCCATTAATCCAATTGTACAACTATAAAATAGGCCATTATTCCAATTTTTTGTTAGGACAATATGCCATTAGGGCATTAGGGAATTAGGTGAATTGGTAAATGGGACAATTTGACATTGGGTCATTAGGAAAATTGACATTTAGGCCATTAGGATAATTGATCGTTATGTCATTAGGCCAATTATACATTAGGCCAATTATTCGTTATGCCCCCCCCGGATAGACCCCCCACCACCGAACAGCCCCCCCCCCCCACACACACGCACACATTTCAATCGTGGAAAACACCTAAGAAACACATATTCAGTCGTTCCACGAAAACTGCTTGTCCAACTGATGTGTCGTATCCTTTTACAGCTGAATAATAATAATTAGGGTGTTTTGTTATGTTTTCAAGTCATGTCGATGTCGTTCGGTACGCATTGGACCTTTAAATGCATGTTTTGGCCATTTACGACACGTGGCGTGCATTTCTAGTCACCTTAGTCAAATGAAACCTACGATTGACCTGACGTCTAGCCGACCATTTCAAAAGTTACCCACCCTTTGTTGTTGTCTGATTTCATGGCATTCCGAAGTCATTCACCAGGTTTTGATCACCCCACACACGCTTTTCAAACGTGCCAAAACAACATGTAACTATCGAATTCATAGTAAACGTGCTTAGAATGAATTGAAATCACACGAAAACAGTAGAAATATTATTCATGACACGTAAGAGGAGACAAAACATCAATCGGACGTGCGATGTGCGCAGTATGACCGAATATGTTGTTTTGAACAGTTCTACGCTCTCTAAAAGGGCTCTTTGGGTAGTCAAAACCATCCGAATGACCTCAGAATGGCATGAAATCATACAACAACAACCTTGGTGTGTATTTTGAAATTTTTGGGCAGACGGAACATCAATTGGAGGTGTCTTTTGACCATAGTGACTGGAAACTCATTTCCAGAGTCATAAAATGCCAAAACGACACATAACGGTCAAATTCAGAGAAAATGTGCTCAGAATGACTTTAAATCACAAAAAACAATAGGAATACTATTATTGACATGTAGGGGGATAAAAAATGTCAATCATATGTGTGGTGTGCGTGGTACAACCAAATATGTTGTTTTTAACAGTCTGGCGCGCTCTAAAAGGGCGTGTTGGGTTGTCAAAACCAGACGAACGACCTCAGAATGCCATAAAATTATATGAAAAAACCGTGGTGTGAATTTTGAAATGGTCGAGTATACAGAACATCAATCATAGGTGTCGTTTGACCACAGTGAACGGAAATGCATTTCTCGAGTCATAATACGCCAAAACGACGTGTAACGGTCAAATTCATAGCAAACGTGCTCAGAATGACTTGAAATCACACGAAAATAATAGGAATATTATTCGTGACATGAAGGAGGAGACAGAACATCAATAGAACATGCGGTGTGTGTGTTAGAACTGAATATGTTGTTTTGAACAGTTCGGCACGCTCTAAAAGGGCGTGTTGGGTGGTCAAAACTAGCTGAATGACCTTAGAATGTCATGAAATCATACAAAAATAAACGTGGTGTGAATCGTAAAATGTTCAGGTAGACGAAATGTCAATCAGAGGTGTCGTTTCATCACGGTGACTAGAAACACATTTCTGGAGTCATAAAACGCCAAAACGACGTATAACAGTTGAATTCAGAGAAAACGTGCTCATAATGACTTGAAAACACACAAAAACAATAGAAATACTATTCATGAAATGTTAGAGGAGACAACATGTCAATCGGACGTGCGGTGTGCGCGGTACGACAAAATATGTTGTTTTGAACAGTTCGGTGCACTCTAAAAGGGTGCGTTAGGTGGTCAAAACCAGCCTAACGACCTCGGAATGCCATGAAATCATACGAAAACAACCTTGGTGTGAATTGTGAAATGGTTGGGTAGATGAAACATCAATCAGAGGTGTCGTTTGACTGTGGTGACCAGAAACGCATTTCTAGAGTCATAAAATGCCAAAACAACGTGGAATGGTTGAATTTAGGGAAAACATGCTCAGAATGACTTAAAATAACAATAAAACAATAGGAATATTATTCGTGACATTTAGGAGGAGACAGAACATCAATCGGACATGCAGTGTGCGCGGTACGACTGAATATGTTGTTTTGAACAATTCAGGGCGCTCTAAAAGGGAACGTTGGGTGGTCAAAACCAGTCGAACGACCTCATAATACCATGAAATAATATAAAAACAATCCTGTTGTGAGTTTTGAAATGGTTGGGGTGACAGAACATCAATTAGAGGTGTCGTTTGACCGTAGTGACCAGAAACACATTTCCGAAGTCATAAAACGCCAAAACGACGTGTAACGGTCAAATTCAGAGAAAAAGTTCTCAGAATGACTTTAAATCACTTGAAAACAATAGGAATGCTATTTTTTACATGTAGGATGAGACGACACATCAATCGGACTTGTGGTGTGCACAGTACGACCGAATATGTTGTTTTGAACAGTTTTGCGCGTTCTAAATGGGCGCGTTGGGTGGTCAAAACAAGTTGAACAACCTCAGAATGCCATGAAATCATACAACAACAACTGTGTTATGAATTTTAAAATGTTTAGGCAGATGGTACATCAATCAGAGGTGTTTTTTGACCGCGGTGACTGAAAACGCATTTACGGAGTCATAAAACGCCAAAAAAACGTGTAACACTCGAATTCAGAGCAAACGTACTCATAATGACTTAAAATCACTTTAAAACAATAAGAATTTTATTCGTGATGTGAAGGAGGATACGGAACATCAATCGGACGTGCGGTGTGCGCGGTATGACCGAATATGTTGTTTTGAACAGTTCGACGTGCTCTAAAAGGGCACGTTGGGTGGTCAAAACCAGCCGAATGACCTCAGAATGCCATGAAATCATATGACAACAACCATGGTGTGAATTATGAAATGTTCGGGTAGAAATCACGTAATTCAAAGGTTTCATTTGACCGTGGTGATCAGAAATGCATTTTCAGAGTCATAAAACACCAAAACGACATGTAACAGCTGAATTCAGAGAAAATGCGCTCAGAATGACTTGAAATTACACGAAAATAATAGGAATACTATTCCTGGCATGTAGGAAGATATGGAACTGAATATGTTGTTTTGAACAGTTCGATGCACTCTAAAAAGGCACGTTGGGAGGTCAAAACTAGCTGAACAACCTTATAATGACATAAAATCATACAACAACAATCGTGGTGTAAATTGTAAAATGTTCGGGCAGACGGCATGTCAATCCGAGGTGTCGTTTGACCACGGTAACCAGAAACGCATTTCCAGAGTCATAAAACACCAAAACGATGTGTAACAGTTGAATTCATAGCAAACGTCCTCAGAATAACTTTAAATCACATGAAAACAATAGGAATAGTGTTCATGACATATAGAAGGATACAACACATCAATCAGACATGCGGTGTGTGCGGTATGACCAAATATTTTTTTTTAAACAGTTCGGCGTGCTCTAAAAGGGCACGTTGGGTGGTCAAAACCATCCGAACAACCTCACAATGCCGTGAAATCATACAACAACAACTGTGGTGTGAATTTTGAAATGGTCGGGCAGACAGCATGTCAATCGGAGGTGTCGTTTGACCGCGGTGACCAGAAACGCATTTCTGGGGTCATAAAACACAAAAACAATGTGTAATGGTCGAATTCACAATGAACGTCTTCAGAAATACTTCAAATCACACAAAAACAATAGGAATATTATTCGTGACATGTAGGAGCAGACGACACATCAATCGGACGTGTGGTGTGCGTGGTACAACTGATTTTTTTAATAGTTTCATGTAGTGTGCACAGATAGCATTCATTTTTAGACCACAAAACACTTCCAGAAGCTAAACCAAAGACTCCAAAACAAGATAAAAATCCTAAAATGATAAAATTTCTTAAATTGTGGGTTTTAAATTATTATATCACCCATAATTTGATTTCAAATTTAATTTTATTATATATATATTAACTAAATAAATATGTTTAATTTAAATTTGTTTTGTTTAGTTGTTTTTTTGTATCTTATTGTAGGTTTATTGAAGTAGAAGATTGAAATGGATTGGACCTATTTGGATCATTGAAGCACGTCTCTCATTTATTTTTTATGATGATCTTGATGTTTATGCTGTTTGGAATTGTTTTCTTTTTTCATGATTTTTACTCTATTTTTGTTGATTGGGAACCATGAAATTATAATAAAAAAATATCTCTAGGATATCGACCACCATTGGTGGTCATTATAAGTCTCCTACTAAATAGGATAGCGACCCCCAATGGCAGTCTCTATAGATCAGCTGAGCATCAGAACTGCAACCACCATTGGCGGTAATTGTAGCTCGGCTGAGGATCAAGACAGCAACCGCCACTGGCGGTCGCTCTTGCTCAGCCGAGCAATAGGTCAGCGACCGCCTGGCGGTCTCTATGGGCCTACGGTGATGGGCCTAAAGAGACCACCATTGGCAGTCTCTGAGCAGTCTCTATAGGCTATTAGCGACCGCCAATAGAGGTCGTTAATGGTCGAATTTTTAGTAGCTTATGCAACCCCCTTCTCACCTTCCCAAGGTGCTTATTGACTTGAATCATAACATTAACATCCTATGAACCCACTAAGGTCATTCCCTAAATTCTGGTAGAATTCCATTGTTGTGACGTTATTTCCCAATAGAACATCATCGGCTTCACCCATAGCATGACACCGCATTACATGGCCAAGGTTCCCTAATCTTCAAGATGTTCTAAAACTACACAAGGAAAAATTACCTGGGTTTAAACCCAATATTCATTGGAGTTATAGAACTCAAAGTCTCTTTATGCAACCCATCTTTGTGTCCAACCACACCCTTCTATGACTTTAGAACAAACATCACAAGCTTCGCATGGAACCAATATGGGCCCAAGCCAACACTTGTCTCATCAGACCCCACATCCAAGTCCCACATTCCTTACCTGAGGGACCTAACAAAAAACTTACAAGTTCCTCATTGGAATTCTAGTGCCAAACACCAACTCGATGTTCTCCTCTCCATATCTAGGATTGAATTTTCACTCCCAACCTTAGGAGTGTCATTACCATTTCTCACCATGAGATATTACAACCACCACATCTTATAATCAATCACAAACCAAACCCCAAACTTATACATGGCTATCTAGATTTTTCTAAAAACAAGCAAACAAACGACACCCAGTGCACGTTCCTCTCTTCCATGAACCACACCCATGGAATTTTTTGACACACTATCCATACCAAATACCTCATGCTGATCCATCTGGGTGTACATTCCACCATCAAGCTCTATATATACCATTTCCATGAGCGTAAAATCTGTTATGTCCCTCAACCAACCAAACATTTTCATGTCTCTTGGCATAAATCCAGAGTTTCTAAATTTACCTAGGATGATATCAAGATATTGGGAAGTATTATCACTATTTGAGGTTTACTAAGAAGTTTCCAAAGAACTCCACAACCAACTTATCCATTTATGATGTCAAATAATGGGACACCATTACCTATCAAGGTGTCCGGGCTTCCCTGCCTAATGCCTCTCATCAACACTTAACCACCACCACTCAGGTGTGATTTCCCACCAAGTTCAACCATCACTCCACAACCAACCACCATGAAGTCGTGAACCAATGTTTCATATGTAACTACTTCCACCATTCCTCTTGACTCCTGATGAATCCCTGCCAGCTAAAAATTGAAGCACAACGGTCTACCACACCAATCAAACCAATGGTTTCTCACAAATCAAACTTAACAAGGGTATAGCCCATAACCTTCTTACTTACCTAATCATGTATCTTGGTTATTCAGTCTCATCAGCCCTGAGGCGGCCTCTTCACCTTACACAACAACCAAACCATTCATACCGACAAGTTTGTTCATGTGAAGACCCTCACCTTGGGTGCCAAATCATATAGCCACACTTCACCCACCCTTGTACTTTCTGCTTGAAACCAACTTCAAGGACCCCGTTAATCATCATCCAAACAATCAATTCAAAGATCCATATGATACAACCCTTCAATACAAACAGTATATCCTATCACTATCACATAGGTGATTGGATTTCATGGGACTTTGCTCAGTGAAAGAAAGTGTCCAAATGGGTGTAGAAAACATTGTTTTTCGAAGCTTTAGATCTTCAAAAAAATGGAGCTTCAAGAGTCATCATCATTTTTTAAGTATTACCCATTGAAATACGAGGTCCTTGAATTTGCGGTGCTCATTGGAGCTTCATGAATTGAGAGCATGACACCACAACTTGAAATCGATTCCTCTCCTATATTTAAGGCCTAAGGGGGTATTTTTAGGGCATGAGTTTCATGATGATTGGAGGTCGTCAAAAATATTTATAAGCTTTGTGAGTCGGTGGGACTTCATGACTCTGAATGTTTCATTCGTCAAGCTATCGTAAACCCTTTTCATGGTTTTGAAGCACTCCACAACTCTGAATTTAACTGTGTAGAGGTTACTATCATTCCTTTATGCATTTACAAAGGAGATCCATAAATGGGACATCTATGAACCAGAACTCCACGAATGGAAATCTGCAAATAGAACTCCGCTAATGGAACTCCATGAATGGAACACTATGAACGAGACCTCCATGAAGTGTTTTAAATAGCCTAGATTCAAATGACCATAACATCTGATCCATAACTCCATTTGGTATTTACAACCCATAAAATCTAAGAATGTGAAATGAGCTACTCAATTAGATTAAGAACCTTAGTATTTGGATCACTCTTGGACATGTTTTTCAAGTTCTAACATTAAAATCCTATAATAGGTTTAATAGTGGAAATCTTAACATAAATTAGTTGGCCTAAATACTGGGATAGTAGTAGGAACTAAATAAAAGTGTAATTTTTAGATGAATCCCTTATATGATATCTAAACATGAATACATATCTTGTTAGAACATGATTCAAGATACATAAGATTATTTACAAGGGAATATTTATTCTTATATGGGATTAGAATCAAAAGAATATTTTTAGTTGTAAAAAGGATAAGTGATCTAGGTTTTTTATACAATGTCCTAGTTTAAGGATGATTTAGAAGACCTAACATGAATGAGAAGACAACACACCATAAGGGATTGGGTGAAATCAAATTTTTTGACTCGTTTAGGTATAAGTAATATTTATGTCCCTATATATCCCATAATAATCAAAATCCATATATATATAGTTCATGGAAGAGTGAATCTCAGTGATCAACCTCATGAACATGAGATAATAAAAAGGTTTTGTCTTTGTGTAGGGTTATTGTCAAAATCCCAACAAGAACTGGTAAACTGATACATTGGGGACTGTTATATAAATTTGACCCATACATTAGTGAATTGGGATATATAGAATAAACCACTCTAAGTAGTTTAAGGTCTTGTTGGATGGACCATTATGTCATGTCATTTAAGGTTACACAACGAGGACCATTAACCCAATGAGAATTTAATAAGGGGGTATATATAAAAGGGAACACTAATATGACTTCAATATATTTATTTTATAACGTGTATGATGAATGAATGTGTAATATCAAGGGTATTTAAATATAATTTAATATTTAGGTTATGGAAAGGGTAAATCATATCATAATAATGCCTTAGTTAATTGGAAATGATGACAGGAGAGAATAGTTGGACCATTGGTAATGGTAGGACCACCCCCACACTATTTAAAAAATAACGGATGGGGTTAAGGGGGACTTATCATTCAAGACCAAAAACATCCCACCAGAGTTTACTTAGTGTCTCAAATGAAATTATATTGTTTACCATATAATCCTAGGGAGGTCATTTGAAATTATTCAATCACATTATTGTCAATTTATAAGAAAGGGTAAACCAAGAGGATGTGCTCTAGGTTTTTGGATTTTTCTGAGGGGAAACTCAAATCAAGACTTTGGATGAGTGATGATTCATACTTAAAAGGTATGAATTAGGTTGGTGGATAAAAGGTTGTTCAATAATTGTTCAAGAACCCTCAAGGTTAAACCACTATGCAGTTGAAACATTCTTAGGGAAAATGGATATGACATGAAATTTCTTGTTTACCCAATCATATGAAAGGGTGGTCCTCATAAATATGAAGAAGTAGACTTATTGTGAAAGAAAAAATACCCATTACATAGTTTAATCTTAATTATAGGGTAAAAGAAATATATATACTATATTTTTTCAATACCAGTGGGTCCAGTGATTGTAGCTTGACTTTTTTCTAATGAAATATTTTAGTCCTTAAAATATTTTTCATTTTTCATTTCACACTCTATGTTTTTCCTATTCTATTAAAGGGAATGAAATAAATAGTGGAGTCTTGAATTTTTATTTTACCTCCCTTTATGAGATTTCAACTATTAAAGATTTTGTGTCCCTTTTATTTTATGTTTTAAGGTATTTTAATTTAGACCAAAATTAAGTGATTTCAATTTAAGGTCATATAGTTTAGAATGAATGTAGCTAAAGATTAAGGTTATACAACTTTGAAAAAAATATTAGGAATTATATTTGATAATAAGGGATAGGTGATAACCCTACGTAAATGAGGAGATCATATTGGAATAGATGACTTAACTGAGAGGTGAAAATAGTTTAAGGTAATAGTTCTTGAACCAATAAATGGGATGTAAATTGGTAGTTATTTCTAGTATAGGATGTTTGGGTGTCACTATATACCAGACAGTAATAGGAATCAATCCACACATAGTTCTTGAAGAAAATATTTCATCCCATAATAGATTATAATATAGAATGACCTGAAATGAATGATGACACCATACATTAGGAAGGGGTTTCATAGTGGTGAAATTTATAATTGGTCCCAGAATAGAAAATTTGAGTTTCACTATGTAACATATAGTAATAAGAATAAAACCATTGATAGTTCTTAATAGAATGTATCAATACAAATCTAACTCATTCATATAAGATATGGTATTCAATTGGGTGTTTATCCTGGTGCAAGGTGGGAAGCCAGTGTGAGTGAGGAATTTCCACCAAGATAAATTGAAATTTATCCATCCTAACACAAAACCATGGGAAGACCTGATGTGAGAAGGAAAAGGTGTTATAAATAGGGATGTTTTAGTGCTATAAATGGAACTTATGGATGGCCCTAGGATGATATATACAAACATAAATACGTATCCCATGGTAACAAGAATCATGCCACACATAGTTTTGATAAAGATGATATTTTTTGTCATAGGTTAGGTGCATGATGACATTAGGGTTGGAATATATGTCCATATTTATCAAATATTTGATAAAATAAAAATCTCATATATATCGAGCTCTTATGTGATAGGGTATTTTATAATTTAATGTCACACATAATTGACCACTTTAAGCTGTTTAAGGTCATGTGGGATGGACAACTCTGAATAGTTTAAACTCATATGGGATGGACTATATGTCATATAGTTTTACATCACGTGAGAAGAACTATGTACTATGTAGTTCATAGTAATGAAACTAGAATTTCATTTATTTGAAATGGTATGTCAAGAATGATGCTTTTTTGTTAGAGTGAGAATGAATTTTCTGCATGTTTCATGAATCTTAGGATCATCTAACTCAATCAGACCTTCATCTATCTACTTTTAGATCCAATCCTAAATAACAAATCATTATTTGATCATATGTCCCAAATAATGGTGGTAGGGACAGTAATCAGGATGATCTCTCATAACTTCCTCCTTAGGTATGTCGATCATTCTAATTTATAGAAGGTTGCACTGAAATGAACATGTGAAATGTGTAATCATATACTCCAACCTAAAGTAAGAAAGATAATTTCTTCTATAATTGGGAAACATACAACTCTGATTCCTTCTTACATTTTATCTGTTCTACTCAGTGAGATCACATTGATGAAGCATAGATCTATATTTTACTAGAAACATTATCCCATCATATATTTTCTTCTAAATCAAATCCTTAAATATGAATCACCACTTGATTGTATAACCCAATAATCAATGCTAGGGGAAGTAGTTGGCACATTCCTTCAAATATTCTTATTTTGGTATCCTAATCATTTGGAGATCAATCAAATTATTCTCCAATTAATGGGTGAAGTATTAAAAAACATTATCTAGAATGAAAGAATATACCTTATTTTACCTACCTTTTCTAAGATAATGACATACCATTAGAAAAAGATCAATGATCAACTATTTTCAAAACCATCATTGAATGGTGTGGTTTTTTATTTTATAGTGGAAATTTTAGAAAACCTCTACTAATTATTAGGGGATTATTTAAAACCACCACTATTTAGAGGTGATTTTTTAGTGTTGGTTAAAACCATATAAAATTCAAAAAATTTATTTCATTTTTATTATTTAATTTATTTTAGCAGTCGTTTTTAAAAAAAATAGCCACGAAATTAATGCGAATTTAATTTTAAAAAATTAATTATGTGTTAATAAGAAATAATTATTAATTAATAACTATTTTTAATTATTTAGTATTAAAATTTTAATTTATTATTAATTATATATAATTATTAGTTATTAAATATTTAAAAAACTAAATTAATTATTAATTATTTACTAATTATGAATTATTAATTAGTAACTATTTATATATTTATATATTTATATATATATATATATAAACACACATGTTCACACACACACACATTAAAATTATGATTGAAACATCCTCACTTGTGAAATTTTTTAAGGGAAGTAGAAAATTGGATTTTAGCTTCAAATCACCATAAATATTAATATGGGAGTCCATTTAGGCTCTACGATCTGTCAAATCAAAGCCTAGGAAAATAACTTCAATCGTATTGGTTAAAAATTTGGTAAAAAATATTAATAAAAATTTAATTAATGTTATAAGAGAAGATGAAAATATGAAGTCAACTTGAAATAACCATAACTTTTGATAGTTGTGTTAGTTTGGGCTCCATAGCCAGTAAAATCAAATAATACAAGATGATGTTTGGAATTTCATATGGAAGAAACTAGTAATCCATTTTTCATTAGACTAAATTAGCTTAGAAAACCTTAAAAACCAAGTATTAAGTTAATATACCTTAACGTTTGATCATTTGATGATATATCAGCTTCGTTTAAAAGGGTATTATTTTTCTTTTTGTGTGGTTTATGAATTTATTCCCTCAGTTTACATTGATATATGATATAATGGTGTTGAAATTGAAGAGGTCTTCACTCTTTTTGTGATTTATTTTTCTATCATGTTATATGTGTAAATGATTGCCTTGGAATAGTTAATCCCACATACTTATCTCATGATAATGACAAGGCTTGAGTTTGGATGGAATTCCTAGTTAAACCTTAGTGGTCATATAAATTCCTTATGGTGGGAAGTTTAAGGCTCTGAATTGTGTGTGTCTAGGTATTTATATATATTTATTGAAATCTATTTATATTTATATGTATTTATATGTATTTATGTGTATATATATATATGTACTTATATTAATATATATTAATATATATTATGTGGGTATATATATATAAGTATTTATATGTGGGTATATTTATATTTATATTTATATCTGTATATATATATAGTTACATATATTTCTAGATATTTATATGTATTTACATATATTTATGTATATTTATATATATTATCCCTCTCTCTATTTATATATTTATATATATTGTGTGGGTTTATATATGTGTGTGTATTTATAATTATATATATTTATATACAATTATTTGTTATATATACATATATATATTTAAAATTATTTATAATTATATATATATATAGCCATAGGGCCTTTGGGATAGGATGGCGGGGCCTTTGGGCCATGTAATGGATTTCCAGGAATATGGCCTTTGGGATATAAGATCATAATAGACCATCCATAAAGGATTTTAGTATAGTAGGAAAGGATTTTAATAATAACTAAGATGTAAGAGGTTCAAATCTCATCCTAATCATATATTCGATCAATTCTATAGGTCATGAAAAAAATATAAATAAAAAATAAAAATAAAAAAATATTTTCAAAAAAAATAAAAAATAAAATGAATAGCTACTGCAAAATATTTTAAAAGAGTAGTGAAATAATCCCCAACATAGGTATACATTAAATGGTGTTTTGGTATAGTGACATTGTTTCCCTTTCATGCCACATATGGATTGATCAATATGGGAACTTGACTAAATTTTTGATATGGGTAATGATGCATTAATCTTAGCCAATTTGGGGATAGATGTCAAAGCTATTGATGACTGAGACATTGATGGTTCCACATGCAAACTAGAAAACATTTTCTGTCATGGGGATTGGGTAGTGATTATTGAGGTAAAATTTTATCAATAATGCACTCTATGATGGGCCAATTAATAAAAAAATTTACATAACCATGTGGGATTCTTTACTTTATTACAAGGAGAATGACTATAGTAAGAAACTTCCATTTAACCAAAGGGAAATATCTTTGAAGCAGCTCTGTAATTATTTTCTAGAGATTTTCAATTTCTCCCTGTAACTAATTGATATCTTCTATAGCAGAGATGAACTTTTATACTTAATGTTGTATGTGTAGTTAAATATACATATATATGATTGATGTACATAGAACACGTGCATATGATGTATATAGTGTGTGTGTATCTCTTTATGAAATATATATTTATATAACATGGTAATATATAGTATGTAATACTGTATATTGTGTATATATAATACATGTATAAAATCATTAATATAATGCATATATAATACTTGTATGTGATTCATATACACATGAAAATTATTGCATGCAGTATACATTCATATGATGAAGGTATACACATGATGTAGTGTATCTATTCACATAGTAAGACAACTACATCCATACAAGTGGTCTCCATTTGTTTCAATCCATTATAAATTAATTAAAATAACTTCATTTGATCATTGAACATGTTCAATTCTTACATTAATGAGGCATAAATCATGTTTCCATTTGATGACACTCAACATGGTCGATACATTATTCATTCATGGAGCTATATTGAACATTACCTATAGAAAGTTACCGATTTATCTTCATTAGTGTGTATATTATCATTCATTTTATTGATGTTATTGGTGGTCATAAGTTTCATTAAAAGATTTATATATGGCCCTTTATTCCGATAGTTCATTCACCACCCTGGTGAAAGATCTTTTTCCCCTTTGGATGTAGGAGTTTCTTCTAGTTGTATACCAGTATCCAATATTTTATTCCCCTAGAAGAAGTAGGCTTTGTTCTACTATTCCATGTGATCATCATCATGTGTTCCCAATTTTTTAATGAATAAGAAGTCCATTACACAAAATAACCAAATATGTGATGTTTTATGTTATTTTTCATTGATATTACACATTACACTCCTCGAGGATAGATTAAAACTAATGTTTGGTTTTCTTCTACTACCAATGATCATGCAATGATCCTCTAATTCCCATCAGTGATATTAGAGCCTTCTTCCTTAATGGATGATCATGTATATTTCACTATTTATTTAAAACATGATATATGAAATGAAACTGGTTTGATTGGAGGTTATATGATAACATTGAGTTTTTTATGATTTTAATCCATCACTAGCATCATGTTAACCTATTAAGATGATCAAGTGGGTGAGGTATAAATGTGTTATATGATAATGCTACCAATTTTGAGTTGTCATAAAAACAGATAATCCATTATTACTCTGTATGGTGAGTACATTGAGTGTTGTTACATTATTAGTTGTGAGCTTAATATTACACTATGATATAAAGTAATTTCAAGCGCTAAAATATAATATCATATGTGATTTTCAAACATTTGATTTAAGGAATGAAATTATTAGTTGGGTCATATAGTGTGGGTGTGATGGTGCTTGAGCTTGGAATTTAGATGTCATGTTTGGTTTTTTTAGAACATTTTTGAACACTGACCTAGCACTCCTTGGTGTCTCCTCTTTCTTGTGATGACCCACATAGGCTCAAACAAACCTTGATACTTGTGGCTGGCCTGCCCTCAAGCCTTTCCATTTTCCCATGGATAACTGGATACTCGAGTGTGATCATTAAGAGTTGGATATTTTTTTGTTAAAAAAAATTAAAAAATTCAATTTTTTTACTTCCAAAAATGGTTATGGTTTATAGATTGATTATAAATTATCAATAAGATTAATAAATTTGTTTTACAATACTAATAAAAATATAAACTCTTTATACTTTTTAATATGTTTTTATAAATAAGTTTCTATTTATTTTAAAATAAATTCTAATATAATCTACATTAAGTCATTTATAAAATGTTTTAAAATAATGGAAAATATATTTTGGAATATTTATAAAATTTTAAAAATGTATTTTATAAATTAATTAACTATAAAATACTTATGGTTAATTGATTAAAATATTATAGAAACATTTATTTCAAATATTTCTTCAATAATAAAGATATATATAAATAATTTATTTTTAAAATTAATCTGGTTTAGAAAATGTTTATCAATCATAATTAATAGGTATCATACTTTTTACCAATTCATAATTCTTCATTAAAATATTTTAATAAAATTTTTATTTTAAAATTATAATGGTAGTTTATAAATACTATAAATTATATAAATAATTCTTAAATATAAAGAAGTTAAAATTTAATATTTTGAGCTGTTCATAATTAATTAATTTACAATATTCAAATAAAAGGGGGTTGTCACGACCCCCTTCCACCAAAGATGCCCCTCCTGAGCTGGCAATGGTGAAAGGGAGATAATGACCCCCAAGTCCCGCCTCCAGTAGGCCCCGAGTTGGCGACTAGCACCAAGGGTATGAGTTTTCACAATATTGGAGGCATTACCCTTTTTATTATTTAGGATCGGGAAATAGGACAAGTCAACCACCAAAAAGTAAAAATAACAAGTGTATAGAAATAAACCCAAACCATTCCCACATGCATGTTTAAAAAATTTTATAACAAGGTAAAAGAACAAGAAACCTCAAAAGTACAATACCAAAAGAAAACAAGAGAACAGCAACTACAACAACTCCAACTGCCTGACTATTAGGGTCTTGCAAGGCCCTGGTAGTCCTCCTGGAAACCTGAAAGTAAACTTAGGGTGAGCATACAAGTATACTCAGTAGGAAAACCTAAAGCTCTCGTGCACAAGTGGGGAGACATCCTAATGTCCCGTGAGAACAACAGAAGAAACCTAGAAAGGAATTCTATCCACCCAACCTCACCAGCCAAACTCACCAAAACACAAGAACAACTGGTAGTAGTAGTATAAGAAGAAGAGTATTGGGTACACCGCACCATTTCCCATTAGTTAGCTGAATGTCTTGACGCTGTCACACTCTCCCCGACCGCACACACTTGGGCCTCACAACCACGTATCCTGCCCGCACACACCTGGGCCTCACAACCACGTATCCCGCCCGCACACACCTGGGCCTCACCACCACGTATCCCGCCCGCACACACTTGGGCCTCACAACCACAACCACATCCCCGCCCAAAGACACCTGGGCATCATCCCGAAGATTCTTGGGAATAGTAATAGTAACAGAACTCTCGCCCGAAGACACATGGGCCTGAAATCGAAACCTACCTGAAGAGTCTTAGGTGTACGGTCTCCTCAAGCCATTATAGCCTATAAGCCTACCCGAAGAGTCTTGGGCCTAATTACCCCAATCGAAACCTACCTGATGAGTCTTGGGTGTAAGGTCGCCTCAAGCCATCACAACCTAGGGGAGAAGGAGCAGGCAGGAGCTAGTAAATATGGGAAAACACCCTCTCCCATGAAATGGGAGTGTTCGGCACTATGTGCTCAACATGGGTGCGGTGCGATAAAACACAAAAGATACAGATATATATATATCAACCACTCAGCCCAACCTATGGCTTCTAAAAAGAGAAACTGAGCACGTGCCTCGGCACTGCTACCACGAAGCATGCCTATAACAAACAAACCCAACCCCATTAAGGTTTTCACGTTTCAGCAGAAATTAGCTTATTTAGCTCCTTAACTACTGGGCAACTATCCACAACCAACCACTTCAAACGTTCGTAAAACATATCCCTGCCATCCACAAATCAAGTTAGGAAAACACAGCAACACGGCAAGTCCCTTCTTATTAACCAACCAACCCATTGATTATTATTCCCGTTTAATTATGAAGCCCCATCATTCATTAACTCTTCCACATTTATTATTTATTAAACACAACCCATAACCCGTTCACATTAAAACCCAACCCTGCGGCCCTGTTGCCAACCGCCATAACCACAACCACACCGAAACCACACATCATCATCCCTTTAATGCCATTTATTGCAGCCCCACTTCCCATCACCATTAAAAATTCACACCTTCCCACAACCAAGTCAACCGCAACCCCGCTGCTCACCCAAACCACAACAGCCCACAAAACACCCCCAACACAAATCCACGTAACCAAGCCAACATCCACATGTTCATTATTCCATTTTTCTAACTGGGGTGACCACACAAGGGTTCTAGATTTTCATTTAAACAGTAAACTTTACGTGATTAACCAATTTCCACATTCAACAAAGTTCCACTCACAAAAATGGTCTAGAAAGATAGGGAAACATTTAATTGCACAAGCAAAGGCCCCCAAGGACCGTGATTTTCAGTAGGCATAAACCTATTCATTTCACAGCATAATATCACAGGATATAAAAGGTAAAGTAACAACAATCACAAACTTCCCATCCCCCATTAAATAAGCCAGTTATTATCTTTATTAAACTGGTTCAAAAGTGTTTCACGTAAACAAGAGAACACCCACCCCATATGATGAAAAAATTAGTGAGACGAAGGTAAAATCCCTACTTCAACAGGTTCTGGTCACAACGCTCCCCCATATCAACTTTAGAAGACGTTCGTCGGCATCCGTCACTTCTGTCGGGTCTCGGCAGAACCTCCTTGGGTGGATGTCGAAAAGAAAAGGCCGAACTAAAAACAACGGACCCAGGCTCAGAAGTTCCGCCTCAGCGTTACGATCTGGTGGCCGCGGACGGATCATAAATTGGAGCTCAGACAGAAAAGTTATGGAATAAAGAGCCTTCGAGTATCTAAAGAGAGCTCTGCTCGGAGGAGAGGGGAGGAGAGGTGTGAGTTGAAAGGAGGAGGGGACCCCTCCTTTTATAGGCGTGAAAAGAAAAAGTACACGGCGTGTACTTGGCCGTTTTTACACGGTCTCCACGTGGCCTCCAACGCGGCTCTGCGGCCATTGACTGGTCAACACACGGTTTGAGGGTAATGCATACACGGGGAGGGACTACACGGCGTGTAGTTTAGACACATGGAATGTACTCATTTATTGCACACGGCAAGGACACGGCTCCAACACGGTACACGGCCATTGACTGGTAACGCGTACGCGGGGAAGGTCTACACGGCGTGAAGAACTGGTCACACGGCGTGCACCCATTTATTGCGCACGGCAAGGACACAGTCTGCAACACGGGGTATACCCGGCAAGAGGGTACACGGCGTGTACTCAAACTACATGGCATGTAGTTTCAAAATTCTAGAAAGTGTGAGAAAAAGTCCATTTTACCCTCCAGAACACTTCTTGACCTTCTTTTGGACAAAGGAAAGGGCCGGAGACGTCCGGGCCATTACATCAGATACCTCTTAAAACATTCTCGTCCCCGAGAATTCAAAAACTAACCCAGAGGAACCCAACAAGATACCTCTTAGGGTTCTCGTTATAACAGGAACCCAACCAACAACCCTAATCATATGTGTTTGGAATTACTTCTCCTATGTCGAGATATTATCTGCTTTAGGTGGCACTGACTCGGCTGCTCGGGTTTAATCGCATCCTTATTAATGTGTCTCGATTAAGAATTGGGTCTTCCCACTTTCACACATTAGTATTTTTCAACTCGCACTAACCCCAACACCACACAACCAACACACTGCCCGAACACGTGGGTTTGGGAAATTCCTTCACCTATGATGAGATATTATCCGCTTTAGGTGGCACTGACTTGCCTGCACAGGTTCAATCGCATCCTCATTAATGCATCTCGATTAAGGGTCAGGTTTTCCCCTTTCCCACACATCCAGACATGTTACACATTACCAGGGAACAAGGAAACAAAAGGTCTCACAACTGACAAGCCAGGCATTCCATATATCAAAGGTACAGAGTACAACATCAACACAAAGCTCAGAAGAACAAGGGAAAACACAATTCAAAACAACTCCGGGTACTGAGCGTACATCTGGGTCTCCCACTCCCAAGTGCTCTCCTCGAGACCACCATGCCTCCACAACACACGAACCAAGGGAATGGTTCGTCCACAGAGCACCTTCTCTTTGTGATCCTCGATTTTGACTGGACGCTCCTCGAAGGTCGCGTCGTCTCCCATATCCAACTCTCCCCAGTCGATAACGTGAGAGTCATTGTGTAAGTATCGACGAAGCTGAGAGACGTGGAAGACGTCATGGACTTTCTCCATCTGAGGTGGCAGGGCCAGCTGATATGCCACCTCACCAACTCTCCTCAACACCTCAAAAAGTCCGATGAACCTGGGTGAGAGCTTGCTCCCTTTCCCAAACCTCCACTGCCCCTGTCGAGGGGAAACCTTCAATAACACATGGTATCCCACCTCGAACTCCAAGGGCCTCCTCCGATGATCAGCATAAGACTTCTGTCGGTCCTGATCCACCTTCATCCTCTCACGCACAAGCTGGACTTTCTCCGTGGTGCTCTGCACTACCTCTAGCCCAAGAGCACCTGTCTCACCAACCTCTGCCAAGAAAATGGGTGAATGACATGGCCTTCCATACAAATCCTCAAACGGTGCCATGACAATAGTAGAGTGGAAGCTGTTGTTGTAGGAAAACTCTACTAAAGGAAAGTGTCATACCCATGATCCTTCGAAAACTAGAACGCATGGTCGCGGCATGTCCTCCAATGTCTGGATAGTCCGCTCCGTCTGTCCGTCGGTATGGGGGTGGAAAGCAGTGCTAAGGCGTACCTGGGTGCCAAAAGCATGCTGTAACCCCCTCCAGACTCATGAGGTAAACCGAGTATCCCGATCTGAGACGATAGTCCTTTGAACTCCATGCAAATGCACCACCTCGTCTACGTACCTCTGTGCTAAGGTACTCACCAGGCCCGACTCCTTGATTGCTAAGAATTGAGATGATTTTGTCAGACGATCCACCACTATCCAGATAGAATCATAACCACCCTGACCTCTGGGTAGTCCTGTGACGAAGTCCATCGAGATGTCATCCCACTTCCACTCAGGGACATCTAAAGGATGCAACAAACCACCGGGAACACGGTGTTCAGCCTTCACTTGCTGACACACTAGGCACTTAGCCACAAACTCCGCCACTGCCTGTTTCACCCCGGGCCACCAAAACTGATCCCTCAGGCCTCGATACATTTTTGAAACTCTTGGATGTACTGCCAATCCTGAGCTATGGAACTCACGGAGAACTCCCTCATGCATTGCCTCCGGAACAAACAACCTTCCCTGGAAAAGCATCTGATGTCGGCTGTCCTCTGACCATCCCTCTAGAGCATTCCCCTGATCGACACGATCCCGCATCACCTCTTCCTCGGAGTCCCCCCACTGAGAATCTTCCACCTGCTGCGACAAGGAGGATTGCACCATCGTCTGGAACAAATAGCCTCTAACACCTTCTTCCCTTGCATCTAAGTGCAGGGCAGCCAATTCTCCCATCGCCTTCCAAGCATTAGCAGATTTCCGAACCACTTTCTTATGTGACTTCCTGCTCAGGGCATCAGCCACAACGTTGCCCTTACCTTCAGTGTAAGAGATCTCAAAGTCATAGTCTTGGAGAAAATCGACCCATATCCACTGTCGTAAGTTCAGGTCACGCTGGGAGAAGATATAACGCAGGCTCTTATGATCTAAGAAGACCACAAAGCGCTCCCCAGAGAGGTAATGTCACCACAAATTCAATGTGAACACTAATTCTGCAAGATCCAGGTCATGGGTGGCATAGTTATGCTCATGAGGGCGCAACTGCCTAGACCCATAACAAATCACGCCCTTCTTCTGCATCAGCACGCACCCCAGACCAAGGCCATAAGCATCAAAAAACACTTCATACAACAACCCTTCCTCTGGAAACCTGAGCACGGGAGTACTAACCAACTTCTCCTTCAGGTAGTCGAATGCTTTCTGGCACTGATCGCTCCATAGGAAGACCTGTTTCTTCCTAGTCAAAGCTTTCAATGGAGAAGCAACTCGAGAGAAGTCCGAAACGAACCTCTGATAGTAACCTGCTAACCCCAGGAAACTACGAACTTCTGCCACGCTCTTGGGTTCTACCCAAGAAACAACTGCCTCCACCTTTGACGGGTCCATTGACACTCCATGCTGAGACACCACATTCCCAAGGAAGTGTACTTCTTGTGTCAAGAACTTACACTTCGACAATTTCCCGTAATGCTGGTGGTTTCAAAGGACTCCCAAGACTGCCTTGAGATGCTCAACGTGCTCCTCCTCTGATCTTGAGTAGATCAGGATGTCATCGATAAACACAATGACAAACCGGTCCAGAAACTCTCGGAAGACAAAGTTCATAAGTCCCATGAACACAGCTGGTGCATTCGTAACTCCAAACGGAATCACTACAAACTCGAAGTGCCCATACCTGCACCTGAAAGCTGTCTTAGAGATGTCACTTTCCTTCACCCTCAGCTGATGATATCTCGGTCGTAGATCAATATTAGAAAACCAACCCGATCCCCTCAGCTGGTCGAAGAGATCATCTATCCTTGGAAGGGGGTAACGGTTCTTGACTGTTACCTGGTTCAGCCTTCGGTAGTCTATGCATAGCCTGAGACCACCATCTGCCTTCTTTAAGAACAAAACTGGAGCACCCCATGGCAACACGCTGGGTCGAACAAAACCCTTCTCCATCAGATCGTCAATCTGAATCCGCAACTCCCGCAACTCCGAAGGTGCCATTCGATAAGGGGCCATCGAAATCAGACGGGAACCAGGCTATAAGTCTATCCTGAACTCAATGTCACGTCGGGGGGGGGGGGGTAGAGTCACAACCTCCCCAGGAAAAACATCGAGGAACTCCCCAACAACTTCTGGGACATCCATCATCTCTGTATCAGCTGGAAACACTGATAACCCTCCCAACAAGGAAAGGAGAGGCTCCACATGCCGGCTTCCCTCCTGATAGCTCCTCTTGCCAACAAAAGATATGCGCTGCCCATCCACATCGGAGAACACGACTCTTCTCCGGAAGCAGTCGATAACGGCACTAACAGAAAACAACCAGTCGATGCCTAGGATGAAATCGTATGGCTGCATCTGTAACAGAAGAAGGTCCCCACTAGATCGATGTGGTCCCAACGTCAGCCCACATCCCCAACAAACAAAAGATACACTGGTCTGGCCCCCAACTGGTGTACTCAGTACCAGTGGTACGGAAAGTCTCTCTACATCCTGTCCCAAAGCATGGGCTAGACCAAGTGTGACAAAGGAGTGTGAATCTCCCGAATCGAACAAAGCAAAAACAAGAGTGTTGAACAAACAAATCGTACCTTGTAACACCTCTGGTCCCGCTGGAGCTGCCAACTCTCCTGCGTGCAATTGTCCACGCCCAGCTACTCTTCCTCTCTGATGTCATCCACTTCCCCGACCACGCCCCGGTCGAGGTCCCTGAGGAGCACCCTAAGGTCGGCCTCCTCCCGCAAAGTCTGCCCTCGGAGGAGCATGGCCCTGCTACTGCTGGAAGGGCCTCGCCAGCAACTGGTGCTGCTGCGGTGGGCGCTGAACCTTCCCACCTCCACTGTACGGAGCTCCGGTCGGGCACTGACTCTGAACGTGCCCGAAACCTCCACAAAAAAAACACCTCGGTCCTGGGCTCGTGGAAAAGGGACGAGGACCCGAAGATCTGAACTGGAACTGCTGGGGCCTACTCCCCAATGGCCTGAACCTGGAAGGTCCTGTCGCAGGAGACCTACTGCTGACTACCTTCCCCTTCGACGAACCTGGATGAAACACCTCACGCGGTGCACCTCCCAGTGAGTGCATCCTCTCTACGACCTCTTCCTTCTTCTGCACCGCCAAGTACGTTGGAAGGGTGAAGCGGGTGACAGCATACTGGAGTGAAGTACGAAGCGCCTCCTCCAAACGTCTCGCCCGAGATTCCTCATCCAGAAAGAGATCCAGAGCAAAGCGCAGGAGATCTTTGAACTTGATCCCGAGCTCTCATACCGACATACTCCCCTACTGAAGGGAGAGTAACTCCTGCCACTTCTCCACCTTGATCATGGAAGAAAGGAATTCCTCTTAGAATTCCTTCTCAAAGTCAGCCCACGGAACCTCTGCCTCTATCCTCTCTCCGAGGTAGAGCGTCCACCACTGTCGCGCCGCACCTCTCAGCTAACTGACTGCTAGGGGAACCCAGTACTCCCTCGGAGCACGGATCAAGGTGAAAGTGATCCCTAGCTCCTCAAGCCATCCCTCTGTCTCCGTATCTGAAGTACTACCCTCGTACTTCTTGAGGTTATGCCACTGGAAAGAACGGAGAGTCTTCTGCCACTGGCTATCTTCCTCCTCTCGGTCAATCCTCAACTGATCAACCGCCTAAATCTGCTGGGCCTCGGCCGTCTGAGCCACCCGGGAACGACGTCCAGGTGCCATAGCTGTATGGTAAACAAGGATCGCCTAAGCCCAAGTAGTAAGGAAAAACTCAAGGTTTTATTTATCATTTTTTTTCAATTTCTTTCCCAGAACACCCAAATCACGTAAAATACAATCATGATGATGCATGTACCTTCCCTAGGGTCTCGACCCTGCAATCAATGTAGTCTCACTTGGTCGTTAGGTAGGCTTAGAGTCCTTGCATCGGATCATGGGGGGGCCTAAAATCCCGTGTCCTAGCCGGTCTTCCCTGGCCTATGTCACACACCAAGATTGACTAACACTGTTTCCCTACCATCCCATGCAATCCTCACTGTGCCTAACTCCAGGCTCCATCCTATCTCTCAACCATCACCTCTGATACCATTCTGTCATGACCCCCTCCCACAAAAGATGCCCCTCCTGATCTGGAAATGGTGAAAGGGAGATAATGACCCCCGAGTCCCACCTCCAGTAGGCCCCGGGTTGGAAACTAGCCCCAAGGGTATGAGTTTTCACAATATGGGAGGCATTACCCTTTTTATTATTTAGGATCGGGAAATAGGACAAGTCAACTACCAAAAAGGAAAAAGAACAAGTGTATATAAATAAATCCAAACCATTCCCACATGCATGTTTAAACAATTTTATAATAAGGTATAAGTACAAGAAAGCTCAAAAGTACAATACCAAAAGAAAACAAGAGAACAGCAACTGCAACAACTCCAACTACCTAACTAGTAGGGTCCCGCACGGCCCTGGTAGTCCTCCTAGAAACTTGAAAGTAAACGTAGGGTGAGCATACAAGTATACTTAGTAGGGAAACCTAAAGCTCTCGTGCACAAGTGGGGAGACATCCTAATGTCCCGTGAGAACAACAGAAGAAACCTAGCAAGGAATTATATCCACCCAACCTCACCAGCCACACTCACCAAAACACAAGCACAACATGTAGTAGTAGTATAAGAACAAGAGTATTGGGTACCCCGCACCATTTCCCAATAGTTAGTTGAACGTCTTGACGCTGTCACACTCTCCCCGCCCGCACACACCTGGGCCTCACAACCACATATCCCACTCGCACACACCTGGGCCTCACAACCACGTATCCCGCCCGCACACACCTGGGTCTCACCACCACGTATCCCGCCTGCACACACCTGGGCCTCACAACCACAACCACATCCCCGCCCGAAGACACCTGGGCCTCATCCCAAAGATTCTTGGGAATAGTAATAGTAACAGAACTCTCGCCCGAAGACACCTAGGCCTGAAATCGAAACCTACCTGAAGAGTCTTAGGTGTAAGGTCACCTCAAGCCATTATAGCCTATAAGCCTTCCTGAAGAGTCTTGGGCCTAATCACCCAAATCGAAACCTACCCGAAGAGTCTTGGGTGTAAGGTCGCCTCAAGCCATCACAGCCTAGGAGAGAAGGAGCTAGTAACTATGGGAAAACGCCCTCTCCCATGAAATGGGAGTGTTCGGCACTATGTTCTCAACATGGGTGTGGTGCGATAAAACACAAAAGATACAGATATATATATTGCATCCACTCAGCCAAACCTATGGCTTCTAAAAAGAGAAACTGAGCACGTGCCTCGGCACTGCTACCACGAAGCATGACTACAACAAACAACCCCAACCCCATTAAGGTTTTCACGTTTCAGCAAAAATTAGCTTATTTAGTTCCTTAACTACTGGGAAACTATCCACAACCAGCCACTTCAAACGTTCGTAAAACATATCCCTGCCATCCACAAATCAAGTTAGGAAAACACAGCAACACGGAAACTCCCTTCTTATTAACCAACCAACCCATTGATTATTATTCCTGTTTCATTACGAAGACCCATAATTCATTAACTCTTCCACATTTATTATTTATTAAACACAACCCATAACCCGTTCACATTAAAACCCAACCCTACGGACCTGCTGCCAACCTCCATAACCACAAACGCACTGAAACCACACATCATCATCCCTTTAATACCATTTATTGCAGCCCCGCTGCCCATCACCATTAAACATTCACACCTTCCCACAACCAAGTCAACCGCAGCCCCGCTGCTCACCCAAACCACAACAGCCCACAAAACACCCCCAACACAAAGCCACATAACCAAGCCAACATCCACATGTTAATTATTCCATTTTGTTTAATCGGGGTGACCACACAAGGGTTCCATATTTTCATTTAAACAGTCAACTTTACGTGATTAACCAATTTCCACATTCAACAAAGTTCCACTCACAAAAACGGTCTAGAAAGATAGGGAAACATTTAATTGTGCAAGCAAAGGCCCCCAACGACCGTGATTTTCAGTAGGCATAAGCCTATTCATTTCACAGCATAATATCACAGGATATAAAAGGTAAAGTAACAGAAATCACAAACTTCCCATCCCTCGTTAAATAAGCCAGTTATTATCTTTATTAAACTGGTTCAAAAGTGTTTCATGTAAACAAGAGAACACCCACCCTGCATGATGCACAAATTATAGAGACGAAGGTAAAATCCCTACTTCAACAGGTTCTCGTCACAACGCTCCCCCGGATCAACTTTAGAAGACGTCCGTCGGCGTCCGTCACTTCTTTCGGGTCCCAGCAGAACCTCCTTGAGTGGAAGTCGGAAAGAAAAGGCTGAAGGAAAAACAACGGACCTAGGCTCTAAAGTTCCGCCTCATCGTTATGATCTCGTGGCCACTGACGGATCGTAAATCGGAGCTCGGACAGAAAAGTTATGGAAGAAAGAGCCTTCGAGTCTCTTAAGAGAGCTCTGCTCAGAGGAGAGGGGAGGAGAGGTGTGAGTTGAAAGGAGGAGGGGACCCCTCCTTTTATAGGTGTGAAAAGAAAAAGTATATGGCGTGTACTTGGCCGTTTTCACATGGTCTCCACGCGGCCTCCAACGCGGCTCCGCGGCTGTTGACTGGTCAACACACAGTTTGAGGGTAACACATATGCGGGGAGGGACTACACGGCGTGTACTCATTTATTGCACATGGCAAGGACACGTCTCCAACACGGTACACGGCCATTGACTGGTAACGCGTACGCAGGGAAGGTCTACACGGCGTGTAGAACTGGTCACACGGCATGCACCCATTTATTGCACACGGCAAGGACACAGTCTACAACACGGGGTATACCCGGCAAGAGGGTACATGGCGTGTACTCAAACTACACGGTTTGTAGTTTCAAAATTCCGAAAAGTGTGGGAAAAAGTCCATTTTACCCTCCAGAACACTTCTTGACCTTCTTTTTGACAAAGGAAAGGGCCGGAGAGGTTCGGGCCATTACAGGGGTTGTATTTAAGGATATTAATTAGAGAATATAAAAAGGTTTTGTTGATATATTTTAATAAATGTTTAAATAATTTATATTAAATAATATTTAGATTATGAAAAGGTTTAAATAATTGAAATTGAATTATTAGATTATGTAAAAGGTTTACATAATAGAAATTGAATTATTAAATGTTTATAATTCATAAAATGTTATATGTCTGAATTGAAATTACATATAATGAAATAAGTATGAAATTTTTCCTATAGAATTTGGATATTAAAGTGATTATGTCTAAATGTGTATAATATTTATAGGGTTTAAATTAATTATAAAATATTTATAATAATGTTCTAATTTAAAAAATGTTTTTAATTTATTATCATGTTTAAATTTATGAAATTATTTTTTCTTTAAGAGGTTATTCCTTTCATTGTTCATGTATATAACTTTTTTATATTATAAATTTTTTTTATACTTTATTTATGTGATAAATTTGTTATCTAAGATAAATACTTCATTTTATGTTAGGTAAGACTTCATAAGATTTATTTTTTCATCTAACTTGACATTGGATTTTTATTAATGTTACTAGATTGAATTTAGTTTTTGGGAATAATTTATGAACATTATGTTTTAGAGATACTATGAATTCAATTCTCTATTGAGTAAAGTATCCCTCAGTGGAGGGACTTTTGTTTAGACTACCTACTATCCTAGAGGTTTATGTATTTCTTAGAAAGATGGGGGTTGGTTATCTATGTCTCTTGAAATACTTAAGTAGTGATTTTTAATATCATATAATTGTAAACCATTACATAAAGAGTTCATGTAACATACCCATATTTTAATCAATAAGGTGTATGATGTGAAACACCAATTGTACAAGGGAATATAAATCTAGAGTATTTATGATAAATTTAATATTTTAAATAATTTCAATCAATTATATACCTTGTAATGCACATGAAACTGATTTAGATTGCATTACACACAACAATGATTTTTATTGTTATTTTAAATGTAAATTATCTCTTAGCCATTAAATTAACGATTATAAATTGGATTAACTAACTTATAAAAACATATGTTGGATTTTTCTGGTTACTAATTAATTATAATTGAATATAAATCCAATTGAATGTAATGAAATCCTTTGTAATGATGCGGAACAGGATGGGGACCATTTAAATTAATCCCCTAGATGCATCCGTAGTCTCATGAGATGAATTAATTGGAAAAATCGGATGGGTTTATACCCTATATATATATTCTAAACCATCTTGTTAATGGTCTTGATAGTAAATTTACCATATACCTAGGAAACATAGAGTAAAATAATTAATCATTTTCTTCATTGAGAATTCAATTATTATTAATATCCATGAGATTTTTAGAATGAAAAAATCTATGGATGCATTTCATTATCAATTTATTAATTAAGTGACATTTTTTTAAGTTATTTACCTTCCCATATTGATTATCCATTATTTATTGATGACATATTATACTCTATGTATCCCTTAATAATTAT
The DNA here is from genome assembly GCA_963277665.1 of Viscum album. Taxonomy (NCBI): domain Eukaryota; kingdom Viridiplantae; phylum Streptophyta; class Magnoliopsida; order Santalales; family Viscaceae; genus Viscum; species Viscum album. Next base: position 1,104,906,781 of record OY728157.1, read on the forward strand.
TTGAGCTCACAATTATTTTTTTCCTTTCCCTAGTTAATCATCATTATCATCATATTTTTATTATTATGAAGAGTTCATAAAACAAAAGTTACTCATTTCCTTAGGTTATGAAGAATATATATTTGAATGAGTATTCAAGGATGTAGTTCCATTGTTTTATTATGTATTGTATTTAATTTCATATCCCCATTATAAAAAGGGTTTCATGTATGTAATTAAGTTCTCCAAAATTACTAATATTTTCAGTCCTTTGGGATGTGATTCTTGTATCTATGATAATATTATTTAGTAAGTCATCAGATTCGGGCTACTGGGGCCTATTTCATTATAGTTTGAATCAGAGTAAGTTTTATAGAAATATTTGGAACTATATTTAGGAAAACTTATATTATATTGTATACCCCTATGATATAAATTGAGGATAAGTATATAAGAACATCCCAAAGAAACCATATTTATGATTATGATATTAGCTATGAATAACTTTTACATCCTTTGTAATTTATTTCACTAGTTTATGGATTATACATTATGTTTTATAATGATATTATCTAATCTGGTGATTTCATCATTTAGAAATGAATTCATGAAGAAGGAATGTGAACCTCAACAATGAACGTGACCCAATGAGTAAGAAGGGAAATATCTTTTATGGTATTAATCCAATATTTCAAAGGGAACTAGTATAAAAATTATTCTCATCATATGAGTTCATAGTATCTTATGATAATGAGATAGTTAAAGAATTATATAAGTATTATGGCTTCTAAGGGAGGCACAAAAACATGAGGATAGTTGAAAAAAATATGGAAACAAGAAATAAGAGAATGAATTATTTTCCCACATGTGATAATTATAGAAATAAAGAGGTTGTTACTTGCTTAAAAGGAATGATATTTTGCATAAAGTGTGGGGAGAAAAGACATCATTCTTGTGATTAAAAGGGCATGAAAATTTTTTATAATGTACAATGATTCGACTATAAGGATATAGGATACTATATAAATTAATGTCTCACGATTCAAAGGAATATACCCCAAAAGTGACTAATAGATCACGGTCAAGATTATTCTAATACCACAATTAAAGATGAATGATTAATATGCCCATGTTTGGATTCAAAAATTATGTCATTTGAGTATTTTAATAGTAAATTACCAGTTATAAGAATTTTGAAATATATAAGGATTGTACTGCAGTGCTTTTCATCAAGGATTTGAAAGTGGGTGTTTAATGATATCGATGACCAAAAAAATTGATTCAGTGGCAGGATGAACTTTTATAAAAACCCATGCTTGAGGGAAATAAAACCTTTAATATGTTCCTGATACTAAGATAATGATGTTGGAATAAATGTATGACTGATTTTGATAAGGTAAATTGGATAATACTAACTACCATGGAAGTTATTAATAGTTTGTTGAAAAAGTGTTTTACGCCATCATTGATGGAATTTACAACATTTTTTGATTTATGTAATATATCCAATAATCCATGTTTTACTTATATAATAAAGAAAACATGCATGTCTTCAATATGATTTTATATTTATTCAATTTGTAAAATCCAATTAATATTTTCAGGTTTTCCCAAATCCCTCTTTTTAATATTCTTTGGTTGGGTTTCGTTTGGGGTTGTTTCAACTGGAAACATTGAAATTTTTGAAAGTTTTTTGGTTGTGCATGGTTTGTATATGGTTTTCCCAAACTATGCATCCTGCTAAAGAAAATTGTACAAACCAAGGTGGTGAGATTTTATATTCTTGGAACATGGTTTTACAAACTATGCACCCACTTAATAGAAATTTCACACCTTGGGAAGATAGGGACATGAATAGGGCACACAGTTTGGTATAACCATGTGTATGGGTTTTTTAATCCAAAAATTAGTTTTAATGTCCCAAAACCTCATTTTTAGGTCCCCCATGAGCCGGTATGATCCCCAAGTGATTTATTATTCCCTAGGAGATTTTAAGAGATGTTTTTGGTCAATATAGACCCTTATAGAAGTGATTTGAAGCTGGGAGAATGATGTTAGATCTCCTACCGGTAGGTTTTATCTTCTCATTCTCTTTCTCGTACTATCATTGTTCTTCTCCCTAGGGTTTTGTGGATCTTCATGTTGTTGAAAAATCTAATAATCTTTATTTTGGATCTTAAACATATGTTTGAATCCCATATTACATTATCTTAATTCTTCTTTGGTGAATCCCAATTAGGGTTTAGAGATACCCAAGGTAGGTGGTTCCGTTTTGATTATTTAATTTAATCAAACCTAAAATACTTGTTTTAATTAAATTTCTTTCTATTGAATTTGTAGGATTTAATTCTAAGGAAATTAAATTATTAAAAACCCAATTCCATTGAATTGGGGGATTTGTTTTTGAAATTGGATTTTTTCATAAAATTAGAAGAAACACCAATTCCATTGAATTGGGGATTTATTGTGAATTTGATAGAAGTTTTTAAAATTTAAATTTTGAAAGTGAATTGTGAAATTAGATTTTGTATTGATTTCAAATTTTTTTCTAAGAAATATGGCTTAAAATGGGTTTTCTAGAAAACTTTGGATTTTATCTCGGAAAAGACATGTATCGATTAAAAACCCATTTGGTTTTTAACTAGAAAATCAGAATATTTGAAATGGATTTATATTTTAACTAGTCTTAAAGTAAATTTTCCATCATGGAATTTTAATTAGAGAACATGAAAGCCTTTGGTAGTTAGTAAGTTATTCAAATAATAATCAATAATTTACAATGTTACAAAACATAAATTAAAAGTGTCGCATCCCTGATGGGGTGGTGATGATGTCACATTTGTCCATACCAAAGGGGAATGTGTATACACATATTTCTATGCCAAATTGAGTGTGTGAAGTCCCTTAGCCTAAAACTATCATACCTTTAGGAATATGACCATGTTGCTCACTTTTTTGTATTTATAATGAATATATGACATTGTTGTAAACTATTTTATATGAATTTCAATTTATATAAATTGTTTTATAAACAATGTTTGATAAGAAATTTCTTTAAAGAATTTTCTTCATTTGAGATTTAAATAATGATTTGTTTGAAATATGATTTTTAAATGACAAATATTTTTATTTAAAATTGATAGATATTTATTTAGTTATTTAAATATTGGAAACTATTATAGAATCCTTGGTGAGACCCTACTTGGATTTTATCTCACACCCTGCCCATGCCTTTGGGTGTTTGTAGATTGTCTTATTCAAGGATCAAGCATGGTAAAGGTGACACTTGGAGGTGGCATTAGTTGTCGATCCTTGGTATTGCTGAGTTTTTTCCATTGGGACTTGGACAAGAATCTTGTTTTTATTGAACTTTTCTATTGTAAATTGGGGTTTCATAACTATTTGAATTTTTGTACACTTTTCATAGTGAAATTTCTCTTGTATGCATATTGACTTGTTTATCTTACTTCTATGATGTTTGGGGAATTTTTTTTCCTATTTTCATATTGTGTGATTTCAGGTGCTGGTTGCCAACCCATAGGGATTCATAATTCCCTTCGAGCTATGATAGAACCATCTCAGTTATCAGGTTACCTGGGTACCCAAGCTGGTTTGTGAAAAGTGGTATCAGAGGTGTAGGTTTTATATCTTTCCTTGATGTCAGTATACAGTTTTTTAATATTTTAGGTAGTTAGGAGGTAGTTGTGATTGAGTGCCTAGCCATATCTCACTACAATGAACCTTAAGTCACCAGGGGTGGTTAGGGAAAGAAATTTTGAGGATTATTTCTTGTCTTTTCCCTAAATTTTATTGGAGTTTATTGAAATACAAATCTAGTTTTTCTATATGTTGGGATTAATTTCCATTGTTTATCATTTTGAGTGTTAAATATGATTTATTAATTATTGTATCCTAATGTTGTATAGAATCATGTCTCTGAGAAGACATGTGATTTGAATCCCATAGGAAGCTTCTATTGAACCTATGTAAGAAAATCCTTTCATGGACCTGAGTCTAGTTGAGGTGATTGTGCGTATTTTGCATGTCCTAGGACAAACCCAACCACTAGTTCCTCTTTAGGCTCATACTATGGAACCTAAAAGGGATGATCTCTATAATTTCACTTAGGAGTTTCTTCACTAGAAGACACAAAATTTAAAATTCTCTAATGATCCTCAATAGTTTGATGAATGGTTGAGCAGGATTGAGCATTTGTTTTCATTCTTGGACAAACCTAAGGAAATCAAGGTGGATTGTTCTACCTTTATGCTAGAAGGACTGAGAAAGAGACAGTGGGACACAATGGAGATGAAAATAATCTTGATGGATTAGTGTTTAAATATTTCAAGGATATTTGTATCGACTAGTTCTATTCAAATTAAATGGTGTCATCCAATTATGCAATGTTTTCAAGCTCGAGTAGGATAACAAGTATATGATAGAGTATACAAACCAATTTCTTGAGCTAGTGTAGTTTTCACCTAAGATAGTATCAAATGAGAAGATAGAGACTCAAATTTCTGAGTTAGGGATAGGATATGGTATTCTTTCTCAAGTTTTCTTGCTGAAGATTCATTCTTATGTTAATGTGATGGATAAAGTATTGATGGTCGAGATAGACATGGCTAGAAATTTAGGCTTGATAATAGTTTCTTCTTCTCCCAGTGGTAGTGTGTTTTCCTCTAAGATAAATAGGAAGCATTATGATTATCATAATGGTTCTTGAAAGATTATTTTTTATAAACCTCCTATAGTGTATAGAATAGTCCCTTTGATTTTCTACTAGTGTTGAAATCCTGTAAATTCTAAGAGGATTTTCACTGAGGCGCCAAAGATATGTGGCTCTAGCGGATGATCAGATCACTAAAAAAGTTCTTCCTTGTTTATTCAACTTCGTGTAGTGTCATGAGATCATAATTACCTTCTAAAACTATGGATAAATCAATTTCATCAAGAGAAAAGGGGTTCCATACACATGCATCCATCCAAAATCCATATTTTTTGTATTTTTTATTAACACTTTTAAGGGGTAAGTGTAAACCCTAACAAAAAACACAACCCAACAAGAAAATTATAGCATACAACATTTAAAATTCAAAATTAAACACATTGTAGGTCCCATACCGCAAATAGTGCCTTCCAAAACTCCACAACATTCAAAATTCAAAAAACCAGATCCACCGCTTGTCATGTTCCCTCCTCGATAATGGTTTATATAATTCATTTATTTAAACCCATATTGTTAAACTTATAAATATTCATTTGATGAATTTATCTTATATAATTGATATTACCACACCCCATGGAATGAAGAGTGATTAGGATCTCCATAGTACTATTTGTGTTTTCTCTATAGCAGATGTTAACCTTGCTAGGAGTTTTCTGGCTCTCAACATGAAACTACTTGAGGTCATCTTTGAGATGGATTGGATCATTACCAATAAATCCTATATTTATTTTTTTCTTCGATAGGTCTTCTTTTCAACAACTGATGGTTTATGTCATATCTTTTAAGGAGAATGGGACCCAAGGTCAAGCAGAGTCAAACCTTATAATATGAAGTTGGGGAAAGTGTTATCATTGTTTTATTTTGAATTGGAAAGGTAATATTTGAATGGTGATATACCTCTAATTTCAAATGAGTTTCCTGATGTGTTTCCTTATGGATTCACTAGTTTTCCACCAATAAGGTAGGTAGTGTTTTCTATCAATTTTGTACCTAGTACTCTACCAGTGTAAATTCCTTCATAAAACATGGAACCGACTAAAATTAAAGAGCTGAAGACACAATTGGAAGATATTCTAGAGAAATTATTTATATGTTCAAGAGTGTCACCTTTGGAGGTGCTATTTCTCTATGATAAGAAGGATGATGTTTCATTTCTACTTTGTGTGGAATACTAAAATCTCAATCAAGTTACATAAACAAAAAGTGTCCATTTCCATATATTGATAATGTAGTTGATCATTTGAAAGGGGGGAAGTGGTTCTCAAAGATTTATCTTCAGTCTGGTTACCATCAACTGAGAATAAAATAATCAGACATTTATAAAACCACCTTTCAGAGTAGGTACATCCAGTATGAGTAAATTGTCATGCCATTTTTTTAACCAATTATCTTTTTTTCATGAATTTTTATAGAAAATATTTTCCACAAGCATATTTATACCTTCTTGGTATTCATTGTGTATGAAATCCTAGTTTAATCTATGTCCAAGGAAGATCATGTTCTTCATCTGAGAGTAATTTTGGAATTGTTGAGAAATCATAGACTTTATGTCAAGATATTGAAATGTGATATCTAGATTCAGAATGTGATGTTCTTAGGGAATGTGGTTTTAGATCATGGTATTTCAGTTGATCCTAAAAAGGTGAATTCTATTATAAAATGGGAGAAACCAAATAATTCCTTCAAGATTTAGAGCTTCTTGGGATTAGTTGGGTATTATCACCAATTCGTAAAGGAATTCTCAAAGTTGTCATCTATGATTACTGATATAACTTTGAGGGAGTAAAGTTTCATTGGGATGAGAAATTTTAGTGTTCTTTTTTTGAGTTGAAAATATTATTTAATGGAAGAATGATGAAAACTCTAGTAGAGGTTGGGCATGGATATGTGGTCTTTTGTGATGCACCAGGTTCTGGTTTGGGCTAAATTCTTATATAGATCAATCTTGTCATTACTTATATTCCTCATCATCATAGGCCACATGGAAAGAATTATCCAACCCATTATTTACATATGGAAGGTGTGTGATAAAATTTTATGTCAAAAAACTCTCTAATTTTGAGTTTATCGCGGTTATTTGGGATATAGGTTTGTTGAATTATTTTTTTTCATCTTTGAGTATTGCTATTCAATTTTTAAGATTATTTTATCATGTGATGGTTTGTTCATTTTGGGAATTATATTATCAGGTGCTAACCATTTTGGTTTTGGTTGATGTTTAAAGATAAGATAAATAACTTGTTATCCATTTTATGGTTGTGTGGTCTTGAAGATTTGATTTTAGTGCTTCAAGAATTAAAAATTCACCATGAATGACCATTTTCCGGAGAAAAAAATGATATTGTATAATATGTTTATTAAAGTATCAAAATTTTCTCATCAATTATATTTCCAAATTTTCTTTTTCTACAAGGTATTAGAATTATTTAAATCTAGTAAAAGGATCTTAAAAAATGTAATCATAGTACCTTCATTTATTGTGAACCGATAGTATTTTTTCATCAATTATTTATGGTTTTGTGTCCCTTAACATTCCATTTAACATTCACTTTCTTATGACTAATGAACTAAATCACCCTCTATAATTATTTAAACTTTTACCCCATTACCACCTATGATATCCTATTTGGAAACATATTAATGTCTAACTTTAGATAACCTGTATATTTCTCACTTTCCCTTTTATGGGATGTTTTCTTTATTTCATTTGTACAATGTGGGTTTCAATAAATGAATTTAAAAAAATTTAATCCTTTCATAATCATGGTGAATTACGAGGGAGAAATTCATTTTAAGATGGGTAGTATGCAACATACCAAGATTTTATGAAAAATATTCTTTCAAATTAATATAAAATATTTGGTATATTTCATTACGCATAATGATATTTTATCTTGTGTTATACAAAACACCAATTTTGTCCTATTTTTCATATAACATTGAGTTTTGTTGATAATTCGTGTTACACACAAAGCTGAGTCATACCAGACAATAACATACTATTATTATTATGATAGTTATCACCTATACACTGGAAGGGAATAAATGAATAATATTAACTAAATTAGGAATATATGGTTTACAAATGTTAATATAATTAATTATTTAGTGACCAATTAATTATAAATGACAATGAAAATTAATTGAATATAAAATATGTGTTTTTATGAAAAACTATTTTTATTCCCACAATGTAATATTATCTCAATAAATTAAATTAATTACTATTAATAAATGATATTAATCAAACATATATGTTATATATATTCAATAAAATTTTCATAATGTCATCCAATTAGTTTTATAGGCATAAGATAAGAAAAAATTCAATTTTAAGCATAAAAAGTTGTATTTTTATAAAATGTAGTTTTTCCTCCTTTTAATAGAATACTTTTTTTAAAACTAAAATTTTAAAATTTTATAAATTTTATTTGATAAAATAAAATTTTTAGTTAAAATATAAATGTAAGAATTATGTTATGTTGAATTTTTGGTATTTTTATAAGAGGTTTTATTTTTTGAGGAATAGTGAAAATTACTAAATTTTAATTAACAAATGAATCTTTATATAAGTAATTTATGATGTTAAATTGTATTTTTAATTCGTTAAATTAGATAAATTACACATTTATTAATCCAATTTAGGTCATTGGGATCATTTTGTGTTGATTTTTTTTATAAAAACTCAGTAAACTTTTGAACATTTTAACATTAAAGGCACTCACTCTCCACACTTCTTCACACCCCAAAATAATTTTTTATCCTAAAAAATATCCAAAAAATAATTTCCAACATCACTACTCTCATACTAGAATCCTAAATTTTTACATAAATTAAATCAATAAAGGCCTTGGGTTCATACCAAAATAAGTTACCTGAAGAAGAGGTAAAGTTTATCAACGGATATTCTTTGTTTTATTTTTTCCTAAAACCACTTAAATTATTTTTAAATAAATATTATATAATAAAATTATTATCTTAAATATAATTATTTTTATTTAATTTAATTTTATTACCTACAAATTCATACACTTCCATCAAATTGGATACATAATCATCGTTTATGTGTACGATGAACTAACGCCTCACCAACCAATGTAGTTCGTTCTTAGATTACAACCAATAAATGTTGATAATAATGATTCAAATGATGTTTTTATTTGATACATATGATATATATGATGTATTTTTTCCTCATTAATAACTATATAACACATAACATCATCCTTTCCATTTTGTGAGAATATGATAATGTCGTTCATGTGTATGGTGAACTACTACCTCGCGAAGTGATTTGAGACATTCAAACGTTACATGGAATGTATTAAAGATAGGTGTAATAGAAATAGATTATATATAATACATAAAAATTCTAATATTATTTTAATATATATATATATATCATTTACTTTTCTTTCTTTTAATACGATAAAAAAATGTAAACAACGTTCATTTGTACAAAATGCCTACTATCAACATGAATGGTGTATTTCATTTATTATTTATATCTTTGATATATTATTATATATAAATATACAATGAATATATATGATATTTATATCATGGTTAACATTATTTAAATGATGATTTAATGATCAGATAAATAGGATGAAAAATAACAACTCAAAATATATATGAAAAACAAAGTCGTTATGACAAAAAAAACATAACTATAATATGGAATTATTGATAAACGGGTAATATAAAGTCATAATAAAATAATATATGATATGATATATATGATTATGGTTCTATTTTAGATTCATTGTAAACATTTTTATTATACAAGAGTTTTTAACCATTACAACGAGAGTCAAGACTTAAGGTGAGGGGATTTTTAGTCTCACTTTTATTTCTATGAGACTTATGCCATATTAACTAATAATTTGTTTTGTATGGTGTATATATTACCATATTACATGTTATATCATGAATTTAATTTATTTAATTATATTGAAATTTTCAATTTAAGTTATTCTTTCAGGGATATCATGATATAAAAGTTACTCAAGTAGTAAGGGTTTTTCTAATCTCACTTATTTCAGTGACATACATGCTGTATTCTCCACTTATTTTTGTTTTTTGGTGTATATAATTACCAAGAATGTATTTTATTATTATTAAAATTAAATTTATTTGGATTTACATAACCATTTTGAGATCTCTCTTTCATGGGGTTTATGTTTCAGAGTTACCAAAGCAATAATGTATTTTTGTCAGAATTTACCTTTTTTGTGACGTTTCATATTTTATACACCTATCTTATTTTATAAGTAATATAAAGTTACTTATTAAGATTTTATTTCCCATGTTTTTTTATTTTCCTGATATTCTAAGTCTCATTTAATTTAATCCTTTCATTGGTATTACAATTTATATTTACCAAAGTTATAAGAGTTTCATGTTACAATCTCACAGTTTATTGGGAATGTTTAAGTATTCATTGATAAAATATTATGATATAACTCTAAATAAATACACTGAAATTTATTCTCCTATATTTATTTCATGTAAATACATATTTTCCATTTATTTCTCTCTCTTTATTTACTCAATAGTTCAAAACAAAATTATGAAAAATCATATTTTAAGTCAAAAACTCTTTTTCCTCCAATATCATGTTTTCTAAAAATGCTTTCAAAAATGCCTTAAAAAGTGATTTTCAAAGGAAAAAGAATATTTTCCTCAATAAATATTTTATTTTTAAAAAAATCATATGTTTTCAAGGTTGTTTTCAAATAAAATTATTTTTAAAATGTATTATATTTAAGAAGTTTTTTTTTCAAAATAAAATGTATTTCTTACTCAATAATGTTTCTAATTATCTTTAAATAGTGTTTCCATTCATAAAAATAAATAACCCTTGTATTAACTTATCCTACATTGGGGATATTTTTTATTTATATCATCCTCATTATTTATCGGGATAGATAATGTTTTGTCAAAAAAAATTTTATGGAACTTGTTTATTTTCCATAGGTTAACCATATTTCAAAGAGATTGTTATGAAAACCATTTATTATCCAAGAGTTAATAAAATTATTAAAGGGATAATAAAGGTTTGCTTTTATTTTATGATGATATTTAAAGTTTTATGTGTTATTATTATGTAATGGTATTTGGACATTTGACTGGTGGTTATGTGATAGACTATTGATGGGTGGTTCTATGATAAAAAAATAATGAGTGGTTCCATGATAAGCCTTGGATGAGTGAGTATATGATAGAACTATAATTAATTGGATATTAAACTTTACCATATGGTTATTTAATTTTTTAGAGCGATTGTAAGAGTGATGTGAAAATGATGTCCCAAGTTACGTACATGTTTTTTATTTTCTTTCTATGGGTTATAATGTTTCTAATGACTGATATCAATATCACATGGATCATAATAATTAATTATAATAAATATTTCCTTTTATATATTTTTATATTTTATGATCCATGTACTAATTAAAATGAGTTCTTTTATGATTCAATCATGAACTGTGATTTTTTTCATACCATTTTTCACTTCTTATGCTCATTGATGAAAATCAATTTCTAATGCTTATGTTTACCCTTACTGAGCATTTGAGCTAACCCTTGTAATGTTTCATTTTTCCCTTAGTTTTAAATAATTATTTTTAAAAAGTTATGTCTAGAATGGATTTCATATGGATGACTATGATCTATTGATATGAAAAAAAAGATGGGTTATGTGGGAGAAATGGTCATTTAAAGTCATGAGAATTGTATAGGTAGGAGTTTTTCTTAATTATATAAAACTCCAAACATAAAATTACCTCAAGGTAATAAGTGATCCCATTTTTCTATTTTATTTTTTTTGGTTTGATGAAAAAATGGGTCACAATTATTAGCTTTAAAGCTGGAAATGTAAACTTTCATGATTTCAGTACAGGATCTGGGAGTGCTAATCTAGGGATGTTATATGAAAAGTAAGAAAAGGTTTTATAATCATTAAATATGTAACTAATTATAAGATTAAAATAATTAATATGATGTAACCATGAAGGCATCACAAGTATTGGGACCATCAAACCAAAACATGCATGAAAAAAGAATTCGTTTTCACCCAGAACAATGATTTTAATAAATAATTATGAATAAATAGGTGATAAGATTTTATAAGTAAATAATATATGGTATGATATATATATGGTTTTTTAATAAATTTATAAAAAATATATATTAATTAAATAAAATCTTTGAATATGAATCAAAAAATATGAGACTTTAGGTAAGAGTTTATGTTACAATCTCATTTATTTTCAGGATTATCCATGATAAATTTATATTGACTGAAATTTTATGGATCTTGTCCTTTAAACCACATATATTTTCATATGCTCTGCTAATTATTGTAATTTTCATGCTTTATTACTATTTTTATATCATTGTAACTTAAAATGAGTGTGAAAATATTTTTAATGAAAATCTGAACTTATTTACACTTTGGTCGATGAAACATTTTTCCCATGTTCATACTTATCAAAAAAAATTATGAAAGTTACTTCATATGATTTATATATTTTAAAAGATATTTTTTTAACCTTTAATTTTTAAAAAAATATTTATAATGTAATCTTTCTAACAATTTTTTAAATAAGTTATTTTTTTACAAAAGTGTGGAAGAAATGTTTTATTTTAACATATACAACAAGAACAAATTTTCTCAATGTCATGACTATTATTTGTTTTAAATATTCCTCTACAAATTTTCATAGATATTTTCAGTTAAAATGATTTTATAAATATTTCGTGAATTTTTAGTTTAAATTTATTTAAAATTAAATGATATTTTCTCTTATTTTCCATTAATAGTTTGAGTGTTATTTGAAATGTATTTTCATGTATGTGAAAATCCTTTTAGGATTGTTATGTTTCATTGGGGATTTGATCATTTGATGCCATTCACCTTTATGGATGACTTTTTGTGATGATGATTTTATGAGACTTGTTTCTTTCCCATGATTTAATAATATTATGATAAAATATTTAAGAAATCATTTCTTTTCCTAGGATTTTGATATGTTTTGATGATGAATGGGTTATGATATTGTGAGAAACATTTTTTTGGTTTTAATTATTTGATTAGTAGACCAAGAATTATTTATCCCTTTAGTTCATTGGGTAAGAATTATATCTTATGATTTAATTATGGGAAATGAGTTGTTGTGATCAATCCAAAATGGGGAATATGTATGGATTCCTAATTCACTATGATCTAGGAAAAATGTGGTGATTATTGATCCAATATGATATGGGAAATATTTGGTGGTTCATGATCCTATATGATATGGGAAACTGGTGTTGATTCTTAATCCACTATAATATGACAATATTTTTATTTTACATTAACGCATTATATGGTTTCTATGCCTATGATGGTGACACACTAATTGGACATGAGTTTATGTTTATGATTTGAAATCATGGATGAAGATTGATTTATGATGATTTATTAATCTTATAATTTAGTTTTCAAATGATAATGTTTTATGTCATGAATAATGTTTATGATCTATGAAAAATTAGGAATAAACATTATAAGTTATGATCATGATCTCATAACCTTATTCTTTATATAATAATTCATATGATAATCAATTTATAACTCCCCTTTTTACCCTTATTGATCATATGATATCACCCTTTCTTATGTATCATTTCACTAGGTTATGAAAAACGTTTTTCATTGGGTATGAAAAATATGGGTGTAATGTGAGAAGAAATTTATAGGATATTTTGAATATATTTCATGAAATAAGTTATTAGTGTATCTAGTCTCCAACTATACTAAACCATTTATGGTTTCGGGGAATAAGATATTTTTATATGTATTGAATATTCATATTAAAGGATGTGATATTTACGTATGAAATTCCTGTGTCATCATAGTTGGTATCCAAGTAGGGTTTAGTTATTTTTAAAGATTATTATTAGAGAACTTTGGAAAAAAACATATAGATAAGAATAAGTATAAGATAAACATCCTATTATGTTGTTTTATTAGGAGTAAATCCCTATATAAATAGTACAAGTAGATATTGTTTTATAATAGATGCATCTAGAGGTAATAAACTCCAAAATTGTTTGTTTATTATATCTCTACCATCATTATAATGCGTGTTGAATGGGACCTTACTACGTGATTGGTTTGACACCCCTTGAGATATGATTGGATTAATTCAAATATTATTTAAAAACTATTATGAATTATATGAAAATGAAATGTCCAAGGCTGACCAAGATTAAACATATGGTGTCATATTTTAAAAATAATGTTTCATGATTTAGACATATTAGGTATAAATTTTCATGATTATATGATTTCTCACTCTGATAATTGTAACTTTATGCTTACACTCTGATTTTTTTAGTAAATGGCTAAAACTAGAAGGAATCATGATAATAATGAATGTAATGGAAAAATTTAATTATTTTATTAATAAATTAGATACTATGGGAGATATAATATAGAATCATATTTTTATGATCACATAACTTTCTCAGGACATGAATCATGATGATATTCCAACGGTTCAACAGAGTGAACAATGTTCTATTTAGTTTTTCATTAGGTAACATCCACCTTATTTTAGTGTGTCTTCTGATCTACCAGTTGATGATTAATGGGTCAATACCACTGAGAAAATATTTTATATTATCTAGATCTCTAACTATGAATAATTTATCCTAGAAATTTATAATTTGAGAGTTAAAACAAATAAAATGTGGAATCTTATTAAGAATATGAGGCAAGAGGAAGAAATTGACTCCCAAGAATGGGATTATTTTAAGAGGATGTTTTTTAGTAATTAATTACCTCATATTATACATATAAAATTTAAGAAGTAATTACTTGAGCTTAAGTTGAAGGATAATAAATCCATTGGTACCTATAAGAAAAATTTTACAAGACTTGTAGAGTATGCTTTATGTTTACTCATAATTATTAAAAAACATTGATTGATTATTTGGTGGATTAAAACCATGCCTTTGAAAAGAATTAGCTATAAGATACTTAACTATCTATAAAGAAATCTTTTAATGTTCTCTAAAGGTATAAATGGAAATAGAGATTCCCATTGTTCCCATGGTTTTGATAAGAAAACGAAGGTGAAGTCTCATGAAAACTAAAATAAATAATATGGTGGAATGAAATTTCAATAACCTATATTCCATAAGTGTTGTTAGAAATATCAAGGTAATTTATTTAATGGAAGTAGGAGGTGTTTTAAATGTGTAAGTTATGTTCATAAAAACCATTATTGCTTAAGAGAGATAAATATCCCAGTTGATACAATAAAGGAAAGGAAGATGATGACTAATGCACTATCCACACTCTAATGCTTTAATTATAAGGATTATGGGAACTATAACAAGAAATGAATGAATTTTAAGGTTTTTTATGATGATTGGTGTCAATAACCAATTAATATCAAAGAAAAATGGAAATATCATTTGATCACTACTGCAAAATGGGTTACAAAAATGATTTGCTGAAGGGTACAATAATTATCCTCTATAGAACAGCTAATGTTTTATTTGATTTTGGCTCTACCAACTATTTTATTTCTAAGAAATTTGATAAGGTTATCACATTACCACCTCAAAAATTAGATGTTTAGTTAGAATTTAAAACTATTAATGGTATGAATATTGCATCTCAATTCTATAGTTCTTCTCAGTTTGATGTTTTTTGGGAAAGTGCTTGGAGTAAATATTTTAATTCTCTATATATTTGATTTTTATGTAATTATAGTCATGTATTTAATTTATTTTTATAGTTCCTATAAGAATTTATATGGAAATTAAGTCATATTTTATATTCTTAATGATGAATTTATGATTGTTTATCTGTGTGATAATGAACATCAACATCCAATGAAAATTACTTCTACATTACGGGTCTTAATTCCTATCCATGAAGGGTGTCTATCTCCGATGGACGGAGAAAAACTCAACATTTAGGCTATTCTTACAATTATATAGTTTGTAAATTTATTTATAGAATATTTTCCTAGTCTTCCACTAAATTTTAAAATTTATTTTTCACTATAAATCATACTTGGTGCTACGCCTATCTCAATGGATCCATATAGAATGTCCTAATTGAGTTAAAAGAATTAAAATAGTAACTCTTGGTGAATATTTATAAATTTTTCAGAAGCCCTAGTGTTTCACCTTGGGGTGAACCTATTTTTATTTTAAGAAGAAAGATTAGTCAATGCATATTTTATTGATTATCATAAACTTAAAAAGATCTCTATAAAGAAAATATATCCTCTACTTCGTATAAATGATTTGTTTGATTAATTATGATGAACACATAAATTTTACTAGATTTAAATTCATTGTGGATATCCTCAATTGAGGGTTGAGGAGGTTATCACCAAAATGAACATTCATATAAGGTATTGGAATTATGAATTTGTAGTGATGTAATTCGGAATTACTAATTCCATTCCTATATTTATTGATTTAATGAATATAGCCTTTAGAGATTATGTTGATCATTTTTTGGTAGACTTTATAGATAATATTATTATATATTCTAAGATAAAGGAAGAGAATGAATATCATTTTAAACTATTATTAGACCTTTAGGATTGATAAATTTTATGTTAACTTTACTAATTGTGAATTTTAGATTAAGAATGTTTCATTATTATGTCATATATTCTCATGTGAGGGTATATTGGTGGATCCTTCAAAAAAATTATTGATAAATGACCTAGACTAACCATATTAAACAATATCTATAGTTTTCTCTTGTTATCTGGATATTATTGATATTTTTTGTGATATTTTTTATGACTCTATAATCTAATCACTATGTTTATTCATAAGGGGTTTAAGTTCTTATGGATAAATTAATGTGATGAGAAATTCAAGGAGCCAAGAAGAAGGTTGGTCAATGAATCTGTTCAAACACTACCTTATAATAGATATGGGTTTATGATATATAATGATGAATCAAATAAGGGACATAAATTTTTCCTTATATATAATGACATTTAATTGAAAATACATGATAAAAATTACCCAAATTATTATTTGAAGATGAATGCAGTATTTTTTTCATTGAAAATATTGGGGCATAATATTTATGGTGAAATGAATGAAATATATTTTAATTATAAAATATTTATGTATATATTTACATAAATGGGGTTTAATATCTCTAGTAAAGATGGTTGGATTTTATCAAATCCTATCATTGCACAACACATTACCTATAACACCCTGAGATTTTGTGATTTTTTTTCAAATTAATGTAAATTTTTTGATATATTTCATTTCAAGAAACACTAATTTTTTTTATTTTCTATTAAATAACTATTTATGGCTTTTGTTTTACACAACATAAAGTTAATTCTGCACTACAACTAATATAAATTTTAACTTTCTCTACATGGAACATCTAGGTTAGCTTATGTTACATGCAAGAATAACATTCATCAATAGCTTGCGTAACATGTAAGACTGAGTGTTATAGAAAAATAAATCATTACTAAAATATTATAATTTAATAGGATATAACATGGAAATAAAATTTAAGATTATATTGTTAACTAACATATGAATATATATAGTTTAATTTATTTGTTACTTATTAATTAAAAAAGAATTTAGAAACCAAATGAATATAAAGGGATTGATTTTATAAATATCAATTTTTATGCGAAAATGATGACTTATATTAATAAGTTAAATTAATTACTAATATGGAACACTGTTAATTATATTTATTTGTTATATACTCAAACAAATACTTTTTAAAATAATCAAAAATATTTGATACATATAAGATAAGAACAAATCCAATTTTATGTATAAAAACATATATTTTTATAAAGGTAGTCTTAAAACCTTTTAAGGGTGAAACTATTTCAAATAATTTTTTTTATAAAATTTATAGATTTTATATGTCAAAATAAAATTCATCTTTTATATAGAAACATAAAAATTACGTTAGGATAAATTTTTGGTATTTTTCTATAAGTTTCATTCTTTAATGAATAATTCAAAATACTGAATTTTAATTAAAAACTTCTTGTTGATCTAATAAATTTATAATTTTTAATAATATTTTAAATATTTTTTAAAATTAAATTATATTATAATTTTATAAATTAATCCAATTTAGGTCATTTGAATCAATTTCACTTTGAAATTGGGTATAAAAACATAGAAAATTTTTGGATGTTTTTACTTTTAAAACTCACAGTGTCATCCCGTCAGCGGGATTATTTTTAAATTAATTTTTGCCACATATATTATTAGATTTTGGAATAATAGATTAAATATTTGGAATAAAAATAATTTATAATATCTAATAAATTCAAATTTTTTTCGACCAAAATATCAGTGAAAGTGATTAAAATTAATTATAATGATTAAGAGGAAAAATCAGGTTAAGAAAGTATTAAACCTTACATTTAAGACCAAAAATGACCTAGAAACTTTTTCAATACCAATTGGATGTAAATTATTCTATAATTAACCTTTAATTATTTAGTTCTGTTGTTTTTGTGTGAATTTTATTAGGTAAAAATGTGGGTATACCTAACTTGTATTCAAACATTCCAAGTGTGTCCTTTCCATTCCCTATAAGAGGACACCACCTTTTCCTCTTCCTCACACCTATCAAACCAATTAGGATAGGCCAAGATATGATAAATACATTTCTAAAAATTCCACCCTTTTACCTTGAAACCTCTACTTGAGCATAATTCACTCCACGGAATCATTCTTGCACAAACCAAAAGGAGTTACCCGATTAAGAGGCAAGGTATTCTCTCAAGCTCATTTCTTTTATTTTCTTTCTATACCCCCCAATAATATCTTTATTACATGATTTTATGATAAAAAATTATTCTAAATATTCTAGTATGATTTTATTCTAAGTTTTATACCTAAACTTACACATACCTCCATCTAATGGGTAATGAACATACTGTTTACGTGTATGATGATCTATTTCCACAAGAAACGATGATTGTTCATTTCTCCTTACCACCTCTCATGGTGGAAATTATGACGGAAAATATATTTTATATATGTTATTTATTTTATATATTATGTATTTAATATTATATAATCCATTTAAAACACATATCAATATACTTTCCATTTTGTGTTAATACAATAATTTCGTTTGAGGAAGTGTGGACTACCACCCCCTCAAAGTGATGTGATTTGTTCATGCACTACATGGAATGTATTGAGGATGGGTTTAGTGAATATATATGATATATATAAAGATAATTAATAATTATATATATACATATATTTATTTTACTTTCTTTCAACATGATAATTTAACAGAAATAGTGTTCAAGCATACGTACGACCTACCGTCTCCAAGAATAGTGTATTTTATTTCATATTTCTATATTATATGGATTATTATAATATAAATATAATGAATATAAATTATATTTAAATCATTTTTTAGATTCTATACATCATTATATAACTATAAGGACCAAATATATAACAAATTAAGATCCATGCAAAAAAAAGTGAATTTTACCTAAAGTGAAACCTTGACATAGAATTATTAACAAGAAGGTAATATAAAGCATTAATCAATCCATATATAGTATTAAAATTAATAATATGGTTATGTGATATATTTATAATAAATTTATATTAATTATATATCAGGTTTGAATGAGTATTATGAGATTAAAGACACAAGGTAAGGGAATTTCATCTCACTTTTTATTTCTGTGAGATACATGAATTATTCACCACCCATTCCTTTTGTGTGGTGTGTATACTACCCATGAATGTATTATATGATTATTAAAATTAAAATTATGTTTATTTACATTCCCATTCTATGAAATTTCGTTCATGGGGTTTATTTTTCAAAAGTTTTTAAATTGGTAAATTAATTTCTTCTCAATTTGCATTCTTTGAGACACATGCCATGTGATGCACCTATATTTTTTCTTTAAGGTGTGTATACTACCTTTGAAATTTTATATCATGAATCTACTTAATTTCATGATATTTTAAGCTTTGTGTAATTTCATTTTCTTACATGGGGAATATATTTCAAATTTACCAAGTTGTAATAGTTTATTGAAACAATCTCATCGATTTTCGAGATTATTAATGTTTATGCTTTATTTGAGGAAATATCATGATCCATATCTCAGGAACATTAATTTATTCTATTATCCGATAGTTATTTATATAATAATCATGTATTGGTACCATTTTTCTACTCTTTGGTTCATAAAATAGTTAAGAGAGTGTTTTTAAGGAATCTTGACTTTACCCTCTCTTCTGTTGGAAATCTGTGTTCCTTCAAAACCATGCTTTCTAAAAAGGGTTTCCAATAATATTTTACAATTATAATATAATATTTAAAAGAAATATTTTAACTTTCTTTATATTACTAATGTTTTGAAAGGAATCTTCTTATCTTTTTTCCAAATAAGTTATTTTTCTAACCTTTTACTATATAAAAGGAATGTTCTTCTTACCTTGTACGATATGTATGGATTTACCCGATTTCATTTATGTGAAGCTTCCTTTGAATTCTTAAAAGGTTAATTTTTAAGAAAATGTTTTTAAAAATAATTTTCAAAGAAATAATTTTAAAAAAAATCATGATTTATTTATAAGTATTCAAATTATTTTTCAGAATGTTTCTAAATTTATTTTTAAAATTTTAATTTTTTTTCAAAATGTTTTCAAGCTTCATTTATAATTTTTCAAGGAAAATGTTTTTCAAAATTATTTCAATAATTATTTTTAATTTTTCAAAGAAATGGTTTTAAAAACATTTTCAGGATCCTTTTATAAGTTTTCAAGGAAAACGGTTTTGAAAATATTTTCAATATTCTTTTATAAGTTTTCAAGGTAAATGGTTTTAAAAATTATTACAAGACTTATTTTTAAGTTTTCAATGTATTTTTAAAGAAATGGTTTTCAAAACGTTTTCATTCTCCTTTTATATGTTTTTAAGGAAAATGGGTTTTAAAACGTTTTCAAGATCCCTTTTTATGTTTTCAATGCATTATGTTTCCAAAATGTTTTCAAAGAATTATTTATAATATTTCACGTTTATTTTTGAGAAAATGGTTTTTAAAAGGTTTTTATGTTTTAAAAATAATTTTCTAAAATAATAAAGAATATTTTCCTCTAGAAATGTATTCAAAATATCATTGAAAGTTATTTTTCATCTAAGATGACATCTGTTGATGTTAATCATTCCCTTATAAGAAATGATCCATAGTTTCCATTCATATTATTTTATTATGGTTTATATTTTTATGGAATGATGATTATGAAACTCATTTCTCTTCCATGGGTTATATTATTTTGAAACCCATTTCTTTTCATGCATTATTTTTATAATGAAATGATTATGAAAGAAGTATTTTTTCAAAGGTTATGATATGATTACATGTTTATGATACCCATTTCATTTCATTTGTTATGATATGATTTTTAATGAACTTTTATAACATTTATTTATGATTAATTATGATATGGGTGGGACCTATATCTCCCTCCAATGCATTCTGTAAAGATTTATATCTAATGAGATAGACTAATATGGTCTTATGATTAAACCTTGACTACTATGATGACCATGGGAGTGGACCATAACTACAAATATGGTATAAGTATTGAACTCAAGCTACTAAGATGGCCATGGGAGTGAACCGTGACAACCAAGATGTTATGAGAAGTGAAATGGAACTTCTAAGATGGTCTCGATAGTGATGTCTTCGATATTATGGAAATCGTATTATATACTTATTTTTTCCATAATAATATGTTTTATTCCTATTTTATGATTTCATGGCGTATGTTCTTCATTTAATTATGGTTCATGTCTTATAAAATTCCATGATTTATTCCATGTTTCATGTATATGATCTTCAATATGCAGGGTATGATCTATTATTTTCATGATCAAGTTCTCATACCCTTATGTTCATGATTATTCTAACATATCTCCCTTATTTACCCTTACTAATCATATGAGATCACCCCTTTTTATGTTTCCTTCCCTGGTTTATGAAGATATGTATTATGTTTGATGTTTCTAAGAAGGTTGCTAGTAAATTTAAACCTGGCGAGAGATAATATAGCTCGCTTATGTACCAGTGTTCATGTTTCCATGTTTCCCTAGGCACTAGACTGGTTAATTCATTAGGCATCTATTTGTATAATGTTTTAAGTATATAGAAAATGTTATGTAGTATTAATGTATGAAAATCACGGGTCTCTATTTTTTGTATTATAGAAAAGTTTTAGTTAACCTTTGGAAGCTATGATGAGAAAAACTTAGTGAGAACCCGGAGTACATGTCTAAGGATAAGTCTAAGGGTAAGGAAAATTATTGGAAAATGTCTTGGATCTTTTGGTAAAAGGTAGAGTGAGTGGTTTCCTATAAATACAACCATGTATGGATACAATAAGTAGATGTGGATATCACATTAATGTACCTATAAGTAAAAACTCCAACAAGATGTTCTAGGCCTGACTTTGGGTAATCTGGTACTTGTAAGTGGCCTTACTACACACCTAGTTTGACACTCCCATGGGATATGCTTTGGGAATTGAAAAACTCTTCAAGAACCATCATAAAGGATTTAAATATAAGTTTTCTATGAGTAACCTATGATTAAACTAGGGTGTCATAGATTAAGGAAGGTGTCATTATTTAGAAAACTTATAAGTAATTATTTTCATGAATATGTGGTTTTCTACTGTAAAAATTAATACTCACACTATACATACGGTTTTAGTAAATAGTCATTATGAAACTAAATGTACCAAGAGGAAATCACATGAAGAGAATCAACAAGGTGGTACGAGTAATGGTTATATTTTTGTTGATGATGAGACTACAGATGAAATGTTAAAGGAAATAGGTATCAAGTAATAGGATGAGTTATCCCTCTTATGGATTATATATTAAGTGGAATAATGACAAGGTGATATTTTTACTAGGGGAAGATAACCCCTAAAATGTTACTTATGTTAATATATTGTTGTTCAGATAAAAATACATGGGATATAAATAAGTAAATTTTATGGTATTAATTTCCATGTTACTAATAAAGTAATTTTTGACAATAGTTCAATATATCATGGAAGAAGTTTACAAATTATTATATTTATAGAATATATCTATTAATCTATGAAATAACGAAGCATTCATTTTTTTCAAAAGGGTTTATGGTAATTCAGGTTGTTACCATGTTATAAGAGAATTTACCATGAGGGTATTCATATGTTTGGAATGTGACAACCAAGAGCTACTTTGGGATATATGGGGGATCAATGATAATATAATTTTGATTCTTTATTTATAATGTTTTGGATTTTTATCTTTCAAAACTATTATGTGGTTAACCATTCATGAAATGTTTATTTTAAAATTTAGTGGAATATTTATGTATTGAGATTGTATTGAAAACCTTGCTTAAAAGGATATTTTGTGATTAATCATATTTCAAGTATGTCCATCATATTTATTTTTGAAATTATATTAGTGTAGTTTTAAAAAAAGGACATCATGTATTTCAGTTGAAAACCTAATCATGTTCGGCAAGCCTGTGGGTCTTCAACCCATGACCGAAGGATGATATGGGTTTAATGCCTACCACTAGCCTGTGCAATGTCCTGATTAATGTATAATTATTTTTGATTAATTATTATTTATGGTTAAATAAGTAGTGTTAATTTTTTATGTTCATATATTAATGTATTAACCATATTGTTTTCTAAGTATTTCTTGAGACAAATAATTATAATTTTCATTATTTTATGGGCCTTAAGATCTACTAAAAGTGTATTTTAGTGCTTCGGGCATCAAAGTTAATTTATGGACATCCTTTTCTTGAATTAGTGGATGTATTTGAAAGAGATAAAATAACAACCATGGAATGATTTTTTTATAGGGAACAAAATTCAATTATATTTCCTTACATTATTGGTCAATAAAATAATTACTCATAGATAGTATAATGATCAAAAAAATGTGTTTTCTTAATACCTTGATTTTTATTGAACTGATGGCCTTTTAAATCATCACGTATTTATGAATTTGGGTCCTTGAACGATTCAATGATCGTTTAATTTTTTTATGACAATAATCACTCCCTATGATTATTTATGGCCTTTCTCTATGTCTATGTTTTCACTTTCCACCTATGTTATACTATTTAGAATGATATTTATATGTTACTTTGGGAAACCATTATGTTTTTAACATTCTCTTTTTAAAATAAGTTTTAGTATTCAGTTTTATGATATGGGTTTCTATGAAAGGATATTTCAAGTATTAAACCTTTTATAACCCATATGAATTTCATGTGAAAATTCCTTTTAAGGGGGTAGAATGTAACAACCAGAGATTTTTTGAATTTTTTTTTTAAATTAATTTAATCTTTTTGATATTTTTCATTTCAACCAACAATAAAAATAGTTTATTTTATATAAAACAAATATGTTTGGAATGATTTATTCACAAAAAAAAAGTTAATCGTGCACTACATGTGCATAAATTTTAGCTTTCTCTACACAGATCACTGAGGTTATCTTACGAAACAAAAAAGACAGAAATTCCTCGATGGCTTGTGTAACGGAAAGACTGAGTGTTACAGAACAATAATTCATTACTAAAATATTATTATTTAATAATACATAATATAGCCATTAAATTGAATATTATAGGATTAACTAAACTATGAATATATATAGTTTAATTTATTGGTTACCTATTAATTAGAAAAGAATATATAAACTAAATTAATACAAAGGGAATGATTTTATAAAAGTCTATTTTTATGTGAACAAGACAATTTATATTAATAAGTTAAATTAATTACTAATTGTGAATGATATTAATTAAATATATATTTTACATATTCAAACAAATACTTTTGATAATCATCCAATATATTCGATAGATATAAGATAAGAACAAACCCAATATTATGCTTAAAAACCTATTTTTTTATAAAGGTACTTTTATTGCCATTTAATGGAGAACACATATTAAATCCAATTATTTGATCTTTTATAGATTTAATATGTAAAATTAAAATTTATATTTTAAATAAAAACATAGAAATTAGGTTAGGATAATTTTTTGTTCTTTTTTGTATAGTTTTATTTTTTAATGAAGGGTTAATAATACTGAATTTAAATTCAAAATTGTATTTTAATATAATATATTTATAAGGTTAAATTATATTTCAAAATTACTCTAAAGTTTAATTATATAATAATTTTATAAATTAATCCAATTTATTCCGTTGTTGTCAGATCCTCGTTGAAATTTGTTATAAAAGCATAGAAAACTTTAGGACGTTGTTTACTTTAAAAACCTACAATGTCGTCTCGTTAGTAGGATTATTTTTAAATAAATTTCTTCCCACTTATTTTATTAGATTTTGGAAAAATGAATTCCATATTTGGAATAATAAAAATTTATGATGACTACTAAGGGAAAAAAATTTGACCAAAAAAATTTGTGAAAGTAGTTAAAATTAATTACAAAGATTAAGAGAAAAATTAGGTGTATATAGTAATAAACCTTAAATTTAAGACCTAAAAAAACCTATAAACTTGTAAAAAATCCATTTTATTTCCATTATTTTTACATGGACCTTCTATTATTGAGTTTTTTTGGTTTGGTATGACTTCTTTTAGGTAAAAACATGGGTACACCTAACTTGTTTTCCAAAATACTAAGTGCATTCTTTCCCTACCCAATAAAAGGCCACCACATCACCCTCTTCCTCAAAACTCTCAAAACACTTAGTTTAGTTAAAAATATAACCAATAAAATTCTAAAAATCCATTCCTTACTCTTATAATTATCTCCTTTGGAATAAATAAATATAAGGAAGTATTTTGGCATAAACCAAAAGGTGTTGCCCGATTAAGAGGTAATGACTTCTCTCAAGCTCCTTTTTTTTTCTCCACCCACCCACTCTCTTTATTCTGTGATTTTATAAAACTAAATATATATTCAATATACTAGGATGTTTTTACGATCATATTTTCACCTAAAATTACACAAATCTTCATCTAATGGGTAACAAACATATTGCTTATGTGTACAACTAACTACCTCCTGACGAAACGATGATTGTTCATTTTTTCATACAGCCTCTCATGGTAGTATTATGGTGGAAACTATATTTATATATGATATTTATTATATTTATTATGTCTTTAATCTTATTTAATTATTTTACAAGACATATATTTACACTTTCAATGTTGTGTTAATATGATAATTTCGTTTGAAGAAGTGTGGACTACCGCCCCCTCAAAGCAATGTGATTCATTCATACACTACATGAAATGTATTAAGGATGATTATATTGAATATATATGATATATATGATATTATAAATCTAATATAATATTGATATATATACATATATATATACATAAATTCCTTTTACATTCTTTCTTTCAACATGATAATTAAATGGAAATAACATTATACATACATATGACCTACCATCTCAATGAACGGTGTATTCCATTTTATAATTATATATTATATAGATTATTATAATAAAAATATAATGAACATAAATTATTTTTAAATCATGTTTTATAGTTTTTAAATCTTTATATTACTATATGGACCAAAGATATAACAAATTAAGAAAAATGTGAAAAACCAAGGGGATATTACCTGAAATGAAACCTTAACATAGAATTATTAAAAAGCGGGTAATATAAATCCATAATCGATCCATATATAGTATTATATGTAACAATATGGTTATGTCATAGATTTATAGTAAATTCATATTTTTTTATACAGGAGGTTTGAATGAGTATAATGAGAGTCAAGACAAAAGGTAAGGGAATTTCATCTCACTTTTTAGTTCTGTGTGATACATGCTTTATTCATCACCCATTAATTTTTTGTGGTGTGTATACTAAACATTGATGTATTATTTGAATATTATAATTACAATTATTGGGATTTAAATATCTATTCTATGATCATTCCTTCATGTTTTTTATGTTTCAAAAGTTAACAAATCGGTAAAGTAATTTTGTCTTAATTTTCCTTCTTTGAGACACATGCCATGTTATGCATCTATATTTTTCCTTGAGGTGTATATAATTACATTGAAATGTTATATCATGAATCTAATTATTGTCATTTTATTTTAATCTTCATGTACTTTTATTTTTCATACATGGGAATAATGGTTCAACATTACCAAGTAGAAAGAGTTCATTGAATCAATCTCATATCTTTTCGAGATTGTTTACGTTTATGCTTCCATTGATGAAATATTATGATCCATATCTCATTAAAAATCATGAATTTTATTATCCTCTGGTTATTCATAATAAAATCATGTATTGGTAGCATTATTCTACTCTTTGTAGAATAATATAGTTGAGAAAGTGTTTTTAAGAATTCCCGAATTTACCCTCTCTTTGGTCAAAAATTTATATTCCTTCAAAACCAAGATTTATAAAAAGAGTTTACACGAATATTATTCTATTATACAATAATCATTAAAATAATTTTTTCCCTTTTTTTAATGTATTCAAAGTAATCTTCTTGTCTCTTTCTGAACAAGGAATTTCGCTAATATTTTACCGTGAAAATAGGAATTTTCTTCTTACCTCATATGACATGTATGAATTTACACATTTTCATTTATGTGAAGCTTACTTCAGATGTTTAAAATGATAATTTTTAAGATTTTTTTTAAATTAATTTCCAAAGAAAATATTTTCAATATGTTTTCATGATATCTTTATAATTTTTCAAAGTATTTTTGAAGGAAAGTGTTTTTCAAATGGGTGTTAAGATTATTTTATATTCTTATAAGGAAATTTTTTTTCAAAAAGTTTTCAATTATTATTTTATATATTTTTAAGGAATTTTTTTTTAAAATGTTTCTAGTATTATTTTCTATTTTTTTAAGGAATTTTGTTTCAAATTTTTTTCAAGCTTCTTTTATAAGTTTACATGGAAAATAGTTTTCAAAATTATTTCATGATTTATTTATATGTTTTCAAAGTATTTTCAAATAAATTTTTTTCAAAAAAAAAACAAGATCCATTTATAAGTTTTAAAGAAAAATTATTTTCAAATTGTTTTCACAATTATTTTATAGGTTTTCAAGGAAATCAATTTTAAAAATTATTTTAAGCCTTATTTATAAATTTGCAAAGTATTTTCAAGGAAATGGTTTTCAAAACGTTTTCAGGATCTTTTACAAGTTTTAAAGGAAAGTCATTTTATAAAATTTTTCAATCTCTCTTTATATGTTTTCAAATAAAAAGATTTAAAAAATGTTTTCAAATCTTTCTTTATAAAATTTCAATTTTCCATTTAAGAGAATGGTTTTCAAAAGGTTTTTATGTTTTAAAGAGACTTTTCTTTTAAATAATAAAGTATATTTTCCTCAAGAAATGTTTTCAAAATATATTTCCAAGTTATTTTCCATATAATATGACATCGATTAATATTACTCATTCCCTTCAAAGAAATAATCCAAAGGTTCCATTAATATTCTTTATTTAATGGTTTTTGTTTTTATGGAATGATTGTTGTCACACCCATTTCTCTTTCATGGGTTATATTCTTTGGAACCTGCTTTTCTATGAGTTATGTTTATGATCAAATTATTATGAAACATGTATTTTTTCCTAGGTTATGATAAGATTACATTCTTATGATACCCATTTCATTTCATGGGTTATGATATGATTTTTAATGATATTGTGCAATATTTATATATATAATTTCATTATGAGATGGGTGGGACCTATATCTCCCTCCAATGCATTGGGTAAAGATCCATATCTCGTGAGATAGACAGAGAAGTTATTGGGAGTAAACCTTAACTACTAAGATGTCCATGAGAGTGGACCATGACTACCAAGATGTTATGAGGCGTAAACTCATGCTACTAATATGGCCATGGGAGTGATCCATGACTTCCAAGATGGTATAGGGAGTGAACCCGTACTACTAAGATGGTCTCATTAGTGATTCATTGGATACTATAGAAATCTTATTACATTCATATATGTTTTCAACAATTCCATTTTTAATTCCTGTGTTATGATTTTGTGGATTATGTTCTTCATTTACTTATGATTCATGTCTTATAAACAGCCATGCCTTACTCCAAGTTTCATGTATATGATCTCCAATATGTAAGGTATGATCTTTAATTTTCATGATCATGTTCTCATAATTTTTTTTCATGATTATGCGTATGCATCTCCCTTGTTTACCCTTACTGAGCATCTTATCTCACCCCTTTTTATATTTCCTTCCCTATCCTATGAAGATATGTATTATGTTTGATGTGTCTAAGAAGAACGCAATTAAAGAAGAACCTAGTGGAAGATAATGTAGATCTCTTATGTACCAGTGTTCATGTTTCCATGTTTCTAAAGGAACTATACTAGTACGGACATTGGGAATATGTTTTTATAATGTTTTATGTATTCTTAAAATGTTATATAATTCTAATGTATGAAAAGTGAGGTTCACTATTTTACCACTCACAGAAAGATATTAAGTCAGATAATGTTCTAAGTCGGAGATACCATGAAAGTTTTTCCATGACAAGGATTTAAACAGATCTAATATTTTTCTATATTCAAAACATGGACCTTGAAATCTAGATGAAGTTAAATATATCATATCTTTAATAGATTAATGTTTAAATATCCAACCATGTGAGGTTTAAAGAGGTGCAAAAGAAGGATTCTGAACTATAGAAGAATGCAAGAAATGTTCCTAAGTTCTACCATGTGTTTGATGAATTGATATATATTAGGAACTAAGTATGTTTCCCATAAATATTATATTTTAAGAATAAATTGTTGGATGAAGCTCATGGTTTATCATTATCTATTTGTCCTGGAAGTATAAAGATGTGTAGAGATATGAAAGAGTATTTATGGTGGTACAACATGAAAAGGGATATTATAAAGTATGTATCCTGATTCATGGAATGTTAGAAAGTTATGGATGTGAGATAGAAGTATAAGTGAATGTTACAACCGTTACCCATACCAAAATGAAAATGGGAAAAAATTACCATGTATTTCATCATCAGATTCCCTGAAATATTATATATAGCACAATTCTATTTTTGTTGTAGTCGATCACCATATAAAATCAGGGAATTTTATTTCTATTAGAGTAGATTTATCTCTTAATAATATTTCCATTATATACATTAAATAAGTTTTATCTTTAAATGGAGTACCTAATTATGTTTCATCTAATCAGGATCTGTGGTTTACATTAATGTTCTAGAGAAGTCTTCAGCAGACTTTGGATACAATGTTGAGTTTTAGTATTTCATATAATCCTTAGATAGATGAAAATACATAGAGAAACTTTCAAACTCTAATATATTTTGAGATAGTTATTTATATATTTAAAAGGTGTTTGGAATCAACACCTTACTTTGGTGGTTATTTTACAAAAATTGATTTTACTTGAGCATTTAGATGAATCCTTATGAACCTCTATATGGAAATAAGTGTAGAAATGTAATATGAAAGAATGTAGTTAGAGAAAGAAATCTATTGGAACATGATATAGTTAACGGAATGTAAAATATGGTTATACCCATTCAGTAAAACATAAGGGTAGTTCAGAGTTGATTGAAAAGTTATGCTGATAATCGTTAGTGAGATTAAAAGTTCAAATTTTGTGAAAAGGTATTCATAATAATATCTCCATAAAATAAGGTTATGATATTTTTAAAGAATAGAGAGTTTATCCCTTGATATATAGGTCATTTCAAAATTATTGAACATATCTCAATGTTTTATTGTTGCTTTGATATTTTATTGAATATCTCTCAGGTTTGGGATGTGTTTCATATATTTCTTTTAAGGAAGTACATACTTGATCCTTAATAGGTACTAAAATCCGAGGTCATACCACTAGAGAAACATCTCTATTAATAGTAAAAACTAGTGTATATTCTATATAAAATAGATAAATTGATGAGAAATAAGACCACTCATATAGTCAACATTTTATGGTGAAACTGGAAACTTAATAAAGCTATATGGGAAGTAGAGGATGTGATGGGGAAGAAGTATCCTTAGTTGTTTATTCCATACTGAAAAAATAAGGATAAAATGTATAAGGGGGTATAATGAAATACACATATATTTTATGATATATATATAAGAAGGTTTAATTTCTTTTGCGGTTGTTCTACACGCAACTCCATGCTTAAACAAATTGTGATACATGATTAAAATGTTATTATTTAATGTGACAATTATAACATAACCATTGGATTGGTGGGTATGAATAGGTCAAAAACAATTATGAAAAATTATTATTTTTATAAATGTATAAAATGAATTAATTGATTATTGATTGACCAGAAATTAATATAAAAGAATTTTAAAGTAAAATAGATGTTTTTATGAAAAATATTTTTTATGCATGCAATGTGTTTTTATCTTAATAAATGAAATTAAATTATATTTATTAATTATTTTAATAAAATTTTAATTTTATATTTTTAGTTTAATGTTTTTAAATTCATGTGATTATTTTACTAGGTATTGAATATGAAAAAATTGAGTTTTATGCTCTAATATGCATTAGTCTGAAAACGGGTTTGTTGCATTTTGCACACTTACTGTAAAATGAATTTATGACACATTTTAAAATTTTATTTGAAAATATGTATATAATTTATGGATTTATAATATAAAATCTATATTAGAGTAATTTTTTGAGATTTTTCGACAATAGTTCATTTTTGGGTGAATAGTGTAAATACAAATTTTTCAAATACTATCACTTTTAAAACTTTATTACAATGAATGAATTAATTAATAAAATTTTATAACCTTTTTATTTACTAAAGATATGACAAAGGAGTTAAATTATTTATTTTGAAACCTTATTTTGAATCTTGGAACCCAATATTGACTTCTTTGCACATAAGTTATATTTTATTCAAATTAAAAAAATTGGTTGTTTTTAATTAATAGAATGGTTGAAAGATTACATTGAGATTTATTTAGATAAAAAAATATAAAAAAATATTTATTTATAATTTTAAAATTAAATTAATTGAATCCAACTTGTTACTTTATTTTTAGATAAAATTATATTTACGCTTAAATCAGGTGTTTTCCTAAATGTTATTTTTCTTTCATTTTGTGTTCCTATATTTAAAGTAATTTCATACACCTATAGAAACTGAATTTGATAGATGGTATTCTGAATTTTTTATTTTAATTTAAAAATTCCTTTAGAAGGATGATTTTATTTTTCGTCATATAATAATGTTATTATGGTAAAAAGATATGTTATCATGGTTAAGGTTAAAATAGATTTAATGTTGTTTAACTAGAAGATGCAGCTTAAATTGTATCCAAAACATGTACAAATGTGATTTTTTAGTTTATTTAAACCCTATAAAATCATAGATTTTAATTATGGGTTCCTTTGTTCAAAAAACATGATTATGATATATATATTATGTAATCTTTTATGTAATTCCAAGTGTGTCCTTTACATCACATATAAAAGGGAACATGATATTCTCCCTTATTCAAAAAGTTTGAGCCTTATATATCAACCAAGACCAACACTAATACAATCCTAGATTCCTTACCCACATCTTATAGCTTATATAATTTTTAAAATCACATCATTTTAAGGATTAAGGTGTGAGCCAAAATAGTTTTCTTAAAAAAAGAGGTATAACTCTTAACTGAGTCCTTCCAATTTTATTTCATTTCCACCAAATCTAAATCTTAAATATATAATATAAAATAATAAATTTAGTATCTTATATAAAAATTATTTTTTATATTAAGATGGAAAAAATATTATTTACCTATTTACCATCTTATGGGAAAACAAAACATCACTCGTGCATACATGTGGACTACCACCTCTACAAAGAGATTCCTTTAATTTTTTATCACCACTTGAAATAAATGGTTATAATGAAGGAAGTAATGAATATATATGATATATATGATTTTATTATACTTATTTAAAGTATTATTATTATTTTCTTTTATTTTTTTCAACCATCAAACAAGTAGAAATGTCATTCATGCGTACGTATAGACTACCATCTCCATGAAGTGATGAAATAATTTTTCATCACCACTTTATATGAATATTTATAAAAGTGTATATAATAATTACATATAATACTCATTACATGGTTAATATTATTAATATTATGGAAACATGAAAAAATTACAAGTACCAATAATGCCAAACTGAATCATGCATGAAAAACGAAGCAGTTGTCACATGGGACAATGATTTTAATAAGGAATTGTTAATAAAATAGTCATAATATATTATAAATAATTCATATATGGTATGATATATACTTATGGAATAAATTTATAATATATATATATATATATATATATATTATATGGTAGTTTTGAACATGTAGGAAGAAATATAATAATGAGGTTTGTTTTTATGTTACAATCTCATTTTTTTCAGGATTATTTATGCTAAATTTCCATTGAGGTAAAAAAAAATTCATCTTATCATTTAAACCAGATATATTTTATTATTATATGGTTATTTCTGAAATTTAAAATTATTATTACCTTTTTTATATATTTGGTACTTAAAATTATTGTGAAAATGTTTTTAAATAAAAACCGACATTATTTCAACTTTGGTCTACCAAATTTTTCTTATATGTTCATACTCATAAAAGATAATTTATGAATGTTCTTTCATATTATTGAAATGTTTTTAAATGTTCATTTTCACTACCATTTATTTTTTTATAAATAATCTTTCTAAACTTTTTCTGAACAATTCATTTTTTAATTTTTACACAACTATGAAATGAATGTTTTCTTTTAACGAATAAGAAAACTAACTTTTTTACCATAATATTCAATGTTATTTTATTTGAATATTAATTTACATGTTAACATGGTTATTTAAAAAAAATTCTTAATATTATGAGAATTCATATTTTAAATTTTTTCAAAATAAAAGGATATTTTTCTAATATGTTCAAATAATGTTTTTAATATTCCTTTAAATGAATTTTTAATATATGTTAACATTATTTAAGGATAGTTATGTTTCACTAGAGATATGAAATTTTGATTTCATCAACTTTTTTTGAATTACTTATGATTATGGTGATTTTAAAAAACATATTTATTTACCATGGGTTAATTAAGCTATAATCAAATCATTGTTAAACTCATTTACTTTCTATGGGTTATGATATGTTGAAATGATGAGTGTTTTATAATCTCGTGACGCATATATGCTTCGTTTTAATTATGTGATAGGTGAGCCCAAAATTATATAATCCTTAAATGTAGTTGGTAAATCCATATATCTCATGATATAATTATAGGAAACAAGTTTATGTTCTTAATACACTATAGTAAACCAGTAGGGATTCTTGATCCTCTATGATATGGGAAATAGGTGGTGATACCTAATCAACATTGATATGGGAAACATTTACTGATCCATGAACCACTATGATATGTGAAAAATGTTCTGATACCTAATCCACTATGATATGATGTCCTTGGTAGTTAACATTGACATATGATATGGTTTCTATACCCATGATGGAACCATAATTTTTTAACATGTTTATATGATTAAGATTTGAAATCATGGATCATGATTGATTTATGATTTTTCCTTAAACTTATGATTCATTTCTTATGAAATGGTATTGTTTTATACCAAGACACATTTTTAGGATCTAGGAAATATTTTATGTGGGATTTTAAAGTCAGGATCATGTTCTCCAACCCTTGTGCTTAAATTATGTTTGCATATGACCATGATTAATATCCCTCATGTTTACCCTTACTGAGAATATGAATTCATAGTTTCTTATATTTCATTTCCCCGTGTTTTGAAGAATATTTTTACATATGGTATGTAAAATATAGGTATAATTTGAGAAGAAATTAATGAGATATGTTGAAGATATTTCATGAAATAATTTGTTTATGTATCTAGTCTCTAATTAAACTAAACCTTTTACAATTATGAGGTGTTTAATATTATTAGATGTATTTAATATTCATATAAAAGTGTGTAGATTAATATGTCATGGTGAATTACGGATCTATTTTTACTTGATGGTTGTGATGTATTGGGTCATCAATTTTATTTGTGGAAGTTTCATTAAAATTACATGATTAAAAGATATAAAACATGATACTCATGTGATAATATATTTTGTTGTATATAAATATAATGATGATCATAAAACATAAATTTAACTTGATAAAGTATAATATTAATTTAAAAAAACTCATATAACTGGTAACTTAAAGAAAATTCTTAGGTAGGAAAAAAAGTTATATTTATTAGAGCATGCCATTCCCAAGTAAAAAAACTATTTAAGATGTTCAATAGGTGAATCTAATATGATTGTGTGAATTAGGGATTTATTAAATTAAGGTTTCTTTAAGGATTTTTCTGGTTAAGGGATATATCATGAAGTTTTTGATGATGTGGATGAATTCAAAAAATATCTACCCAATTATTCTTAATTCTTGTGATTAAATGATATGGAAATTTTTTACCTTGGTTTTAATGCAGTATAGAAAATAATAGTGGGTGAAAGTTCAAGCTAGAAAAAGAAAAACACAAGTTAGAGAGTCCAATAATTTTTCTTCTAAGATCCAATGTCATTGAAATCTATAATAATTAGGAATGAAATGTAATAATTCCATGATATAGAATTGTTTTAGATTCCAGAAAGAGTTTGTAAAGCTTCATGGAAAATCCATATCAAGTATTGATATTATCAAAATAAATTCATTATTTTTTAATGATATGAGATACCAAATATATAATTCACAAGTTATAAAATATATAGGATTTGAAAATCAAGGAAAAAATTGATTGATCTTATAGATTACATTCAAGTGGTGAATAAAATAGTTGTTACTTAAATTATTTGAATGTAAATGAGTATATAAAGATTAAATGTATCTTAAAAATTATGTGTATCTATATCTCATTTATATTATTGGATAAGAGAAGTAATTTGTTAATAAGTAGTTTCTATAAACAATTTTAGATTAAAAATTAAATACACATGGTTTATGATTCATCGGATTATTTAACATGTTTTGAAAAGAAGATAAGTATTAAATTGTATTATTCAGGATAAAATGTTTATCTAGTCATTTGTTAAAATATGAAGTAAGTTGTTCACATAAATCATCACTGAAATATTTTAAGAATAAATCATCTTTTTAATAAAATTATTTGAAGAATTAGAATACAGTATGTGATCTAAAAACAATATTTTATTTTTTTAAATAGGAACACTAAATGTAGATTAGTTTTATTTTATTAAAAAAATAAGTTTGTGTTGAATCTTATAAAAATATTCTAAGAAAGAATTTAAAGTTTAAGGGGATAGTGGGAGTCTGTTTGAATTTTTAAAAGTTCAAATTTAATAAATAAAATATTTTACTACTCTAATGTTAAATTGATTTCACC
Organism: Viscum album; assembly: GCA_963277665.1. Lineage (NCBI taxonomy): Eukaryota > Viridiplantae > Streptophyta > Magnoliopsida > Santalales > Viscaceae > Viscum > Viscum album. The sequence continues at coordinate 1,104,943,029 of OY728157.1, forward strand.
TAATATCCTAAATAAGTTTAGGATATTGATGAAAAAATAAAAAATGTAAAAGGATACATTTAGTTTCCATGATAAAGTGATTTTCACTATTTAAAAATGATTATGCAATCATATAAAGTGAATATAAATTTATCCAAACTTTTTAGGACATGTTAGTTACTAATAATGTAAATAGTTACATTTATTTCAAGTAAAAAGTTTTATGGTAAAGGTTATGAGTATAAAGATACAATGTTTTGAAAGAGTTATAAGTAAAAAAATAAAAGAATAAAATTCATACATTTTTTGTTGTGATGTTAAGGTGTTTGATTATTCTCAAAGAATTGAACATTAGGAATATTATTCCTAAGTCACGCCATTACTAAAAATATATTACTTCACATATGTCACTCACTAAATTTTATCGGGGGAATATTTTATCCAGTAGTGACATGAATATTTTATAATAATTATATAAAGAAGTAATGAGTTAAAAAAACTAAAAAATCTAGTAAAAAATTCAATGTCCTAAATCAGATAACTCCATAAGAGTAGTTGAACTAGTGGGTCACATGGCCTCAAATATGCCTCCCCATTCACTAGAGGCTCACAATTAGTAGTAAGAGTATGTGATGGTATTATGGGGAGACAATACCATCATTTTTAGAGGTAAATGTAGTGGTAATATATAATTATAACCAAAATAAATAATATAATAAATGAACTATGGAATCGTAAACCATCTTGATAAAATAACAGGAATAAATAGAATCAATACCATATAATAAAATTATTATCATATCCGGATTCTATTCAAAAAGGGAATACATGAGAAGAGTAACAAGAATATACAATATGAAACAAAAAATTACAAAATACCAAAACTATATCCAATGGAATAATGATCCCATGCTCAGTACTCTTCACTTGTACTCTATCCTAAGAAGATATCTAAGCATCAACAACTGGACACTTCCATTTGTCCCTACCTGCTTCCATTAGATCTGTTCAGGTACCATACGACAGCCCACACAAGGTGTGATATATATTCAGTACTCCACCACCAATGGTGTCTATTATAATACAACTGGATTATATAAAATGAGTAGTGTATATCTATAATAACATTTTGAGGTAGACATATAAACTATAATGAGTCAATTATGGTTCCTAAAGTACACTATGCTGACACTGCCTACTTTAGCCTAAGTTGAGATAGATATAAACATGTGACTATATATATAGATATGTATGTATATATGTGGTCTATATATGTAGTTACATTTATAGACATATATATATATATATACTAATAATAGTGAGGACCTGATTTCTACCTTGGGAAACCATGGATAGTGGTAAGAGTCTTATAGAGTGACAAGGGATTCCATGACTAGGTATCATATATCTTATGGGTCACCATACCTGAGTAGCACAAGTATACGGGATTCCATGCTCGTTTGTTACATGTATATGGTAGTCCATTCTTCACTATCATAAGTATTTGGGATTACATGCCCAAGTATCATAAGCACATAGGATTCCATGCATGAGGATCATAAATATGTAGGATTCTATTCCGGAGTATCACAATTATATGGGATTCCATGACCAAGTGTCATAAACATATGGGAATTTGTGCCTGAGTGTCATAAGAAAAAATAAATGTCATCCATTCCTTCGGATAATCTAATATATGGATAACAAGTCATTAACTTTATATTTAACCAAGGGTATAACCATTTTTTATTAAGGTCATGTTATGTGGTCTTACCACTCAATTTACATTAAATTACACTAATACAATCAAACTAGGTGGAAACCAAAACCATGTATAAGGTTGTTTGGCCACAATAAAATTTGATGTGTTAGGTGTATTTAATGAGCACACCAAAAGGGTTTTCACTTTTTGATGTGGTAGACCTCTGATAATAATTAAGACTATACTCAGAAATTCTAACATGACTAACCATAGTTTTAAAGAAACACATAGAAATTATATCATGCAGTATAATAAATCATGATATAAACAACTCAAATTTAAGGAAACATTACTTATCCATCTACCTTATCTTTTTATTAATATCTTTATCTATTATCATCCTTTTATTCCGGCTTAAATATGAGAAATCAATGAAATAATCAAATTCTCTAGAAGAAGGCAATATTATGTCGCACCTAAATATCATTGAATATGGAAATATAAACTGATAAAGGAAGGTAAAAAATCATAATTATTATTGATATGATTCCAACATGATATAGAATGGTGAAATCAGAGCTTCGATGATATATTGTCTTCAAAGACTAAGAAATAGGGATGGAGGAGCTTCTCATGTTGTCGACTGTCGGAGGAAAAGAACGGGAGAAGAGGTATTTTAGGTTTTCAAGTAAAAATGAAGAAATGGTTATTTTATCCAAATTTTAAAGGGTCACACTATTTGGTCATACGATTTGATAAATTGTGTGCCTGTATTGGTCAAGTGAAATTAAGGGTGCAACACTAGGTGCACAGTTTGGGCATACCTTATGACCCACTTCAGTTCATTACATCACCATGTATGACCGTGTAGCCTTAGGTGCAGAGTTTGAAAAAACCATACAACTCTTTGTACTTCACTTCATCACCCTTCATAGATGAGTCACATAGTTAGCACTAACCATGTTCTAACTGTGAGGATTAGTATTTATTTCCAATATCCAGATCTCCAGGATCTGAAATAGCCCTTGATGCTCCAAAACAACTCCTTAGCCTCTTAAAAAATATCATTATATGAAAACAATATATTTACCAAAATTTAAAGGTCTCATACCTCATTTGAAATATTTGGATCTTACAATATCACCTCATTAAAACAAAGCATCCCTGAGTTATCCTTTTGAGGGTTGTAAAGTATTTTTTAAGAATATCTATGACCACTAAGCATGTATTACAACCTCTCACCCCCATTTCTTGTTTGTATACAATTTTGATTCCATATATCCCATACCAGATTAACTGACCTACCTTAGAGAGTCTTCATACCCTGATCAACGATCTAGATAGGATCAATACTCCTCAAAGGAAGAATCAACCTCCAATTCAAAATCTTCTAGGTCAAAAGTATGGGATGGGTATGAAAATTAGTGTTGAAGCTGGTATATATGGAAAACGTCATACCTGGACCAGTACCTATGAGGTAAGGCTATAAATCTAACTCTCATAAAGATCTTTAAAGGCTTTATGTAATGAGGTGATAACTTTCCATATCTCTGAATCTATCTATGACCCAATCTAGGAAAAACTCAAATAAATTCCAAATGTCACATCTCAAATTTTATAGGTTAATGATTACCATCAACATAAGTTTTATTCTTAGACTGAGTTTTAGCTATATGATTCTTGATAATCTACACCAAATATGAATTCTCTTAGAAGAGATGAGGTCCCAATAGCAATGCCTCTCTTGTCTCTAACTAGCACAGGGGTAGATGGCATAACCATCCATACATGGCCTCATATAGAGGCATCTAATTAGTATCCAAAAAGATGTTATTATAAACAAATTCGGTGAGAGGTAGGTGTTTATCCTAAGAAAATCCAAAATAAAGGAAACATGATTAGAGAATGTCCTCTAATATCCAAATCACATGCTTGGAGTCCCATCTAGTCTATGGATGAAAGGCTTTGCTCAGAAGAACATGTGTTTTGAGATATTTCTGAAATCCCTGCCATAACCATGATGTAAACCCAGAATCTTTATCTAACATGATAGAATAGTGAATTACATGAAGGTGTATGATCTCTCATATATAGAGCCTCCCAAGATCATCCAAACAAAAGGCCACCTTGATAGGTTGAAAGTGGGTGACCTTTTTAAAATGGTCAATGATAACCCATATAACATTACTGCCTTGAATAGACCGAGGAAATCCTACCAAAAATTCCATAGTGACATCATCCCACTTTCACATAGGTATGGTAAACAACTAAAAGATACTTACTGGTCACCAGTTTTCTGCCTTTACCTACTGATAGGTGGAACAAAATGTGATAATACCATTTATCCACATCTTCATCTCTAGCCACTAATATTGTCAACATAATTTATGATACATTAAAGTGAAACAGGAAAGTACTGAACAAATGGTGGCATGTGAATCTCACATAAAGTATTCTTATATGTTTATAGGAACCCAGATGTTCCCATTAATGTGCAAGACTTCATCTTTTTCAACAACCCAACCATGCAGTGGATCATCGCTTGAAATTTTCTCTTGTAGGACCAATCCATTTCTATCAAAAAACTATATCATCCTCACTATATAAATAATTAAATAGGTCACTTCGAAATCTATAAGGATTGTATTCCCTTGATTCTCATGGAACTTTATGTGTATGTTATAAAATAGGGTCATCAACTTCCAATCATTACTAGCCTCCTGAACTACCTGTTTCTAATCCCTCTGGAATAGAGAATTAGTAATATCATTGACTTTTCTAGACATAAAATAATGTTTAAAATTCAAAGGACCTTAGGTATTAAACCCACCTTCACTTCCTAAGATTTAATTCATGTTGGGTAAAGATTTATTTAAGTCTTTTTTAGTCCTTTAATACAAAAAAACACTACCAAAGAAAGTAACACCTCCAACAACATAAGTCATGAAACATATTTTTTAGATTATGATCATGCATATGGTAATTACACTCATGGGGCCTCAAGTGTCAAGACCCATATAATACAACCTGATATCCCTGCATCAGAATGGCTCTTATCTTGAGTCTTTAATCATCACAATAAACTATAAAGTCCCTACTTGGTTTTGGAAGAATCAGTAAATGTCTTGAATTAATTCTTCCATTCAACACCTAAAAGGATGTTTCACAAGCTTCAAACAATGTGAACATGACCCGTTTCTTGATCAAGCCTATAAGAGGTTCTACTAGGAGTGAATATTCCTAAATGAAATGCATGTAATAGCTTTCCAGACCCCAGAAACTCCGTATGTCGAAGAAATTCATGGGATTATCCGATGATACCATAGATATCACCTTCTATGTGTCAATATATATTATTTCCTCTGAGATGATGTCTCCTAGAATGTATACCATGTAAATCCAATAGTGGCAGTTATTGACCATAGAATACATATGGTTCAATATCAGTTTATTTAGCATAATATCTAGATCCTTGGAATGGTCATGTTCAATAGAAGAATACACCCAGATATCATCCACAAATACTACCACAAATAAATCTAGATATGGGTAAAAACCCAATTAAATAGATTAATAAATACTAAGGGTGCATTTGTGAGACCTAAAGTCATAACCATAAAGTCATAATGGCCATAAATACTACAAAATGTTGTACAAGGTATGTTTAAAGGTCTAACTCATACCTGATGGTAGCTTGACCTCAAATCGATATAGGAGAAAACCCTCACTTCTCAGAGCTGTTCGAATAGGTCATTTATAGGAGGATAGGGATACTAATTATTATATTTAAGATAATTCAATTTTTGGTAATCCACACACAATATAATGATGCCATCTTCCATCACAGTGAAAATGACAAGTGAACCCCATGGAGAAGTACTAGGTTATATAAAACCCTTAGCTTCTAAATCCCCTAGATACTTCTTGAGTTCCTGGAGCTTAGTAGGTTCCATCCTATATGGTGGAATGAGCACTAGTGATGCTCATGATAGTTGATCAATAGCTAAATCAACCTCCCTTATCATAGTTAATCTGGAAAATTCTTAAGGGAAGACATCTTTGAAATGATCCACAACATGAGGCAATTACATATGCCACATTCCATGATTTCTCATAAAGAGATTATAAATATGGGCTCTCAAAAATCCCATACCATGATTTTTCTTGACATCTAAACTTGTATAGACATCCAATTATCCATTATGAATATAGGTACCACTCTTGGGTGATGTGAATGACACCCACCAACAATAGCGATCAACGTGAGAATAACCAGACACTATCAATGTTGATTCTGTGTATAATGTAAAACCCTATCGTGTAAAATAAAAATAGGTTATATGTACAAATGATAACCACCTATATTAAGGGTGAATTCATTACATTGGTGTTTTCTCTCATATCGAATCCCCAATGTTGTATCAAGACTCATTACACCACAAAAGTATTCTATCTCTATACCCATAATTTCCATGATTACCATAGTTATAAAAAATGTGAATCAAATACATTGAATAAAGTATAAATTAAATTAGAGGCTACTACAATAGTACCTCAAACTATATAAGGGCCAATGATCTACTCCTTTGGTGTAGGATACACCAAATAGATATAACTGAATCCATGTTCTTGAGATATAACCTAACCACCCAAGATAGATCTCGTATGATGGAACTATATATATGGAGCCTAGACACCTTGTCCACGACCACCTCCTCATCCCAATCAACTAGTAATATAATAATTACCTTCTTCGTGAGGCAATACTTGTCCTAATCCTAAATTCATAGATGATACATATCCTATTTCACTAGGCATAGATAGGAAAGTACAACAGAATCACTAAAGATTCCCCAACCTTCCATAGCCTTGGAATTCAATGGGATCTCTAAGTAATATGGGCTTATTATTCCCTAGATTTAAATGTTGGTTACACATAACATAACTCTCAGTAGGTGTCATATGAATGATGTTTCCCCCACATACAGACTCAAAATAAAGCTTCTTACTGCTCAAATAACCACTTCCTTGTCTTGGCATGGAATCACCCTAGGCCAAACCATCAACTTCCCTCATGTTCCACTCAGTTATGAGGGCTTGATTCACTATCTCAGAAAATGGTGTTCAACTGAAATATGTTCACCTCAGATCATATGATGTATATGATCCCATCCTCAAACTGTCTCATTGGCGTCAAATCATCACCGTCAAGTGTTAGTGTGAAGTACTGAATCTTGGTGAAATGATCTAATTATTCCATCATAGATAGAGAAACCCTACTTTAGGTGCATAAAACCCCTAATTTAGTTCATTCACAGTTTCTATGGAAAGAACTAATCATATAAGGCTATCTAAAAGTCCTCCCATACCATACACTGATGACAACCAGCCTTGGTAATCATATCCTACAAGAGTTTGGTAGAATCACATAGCATATAAGTTTTGATTTTGACCCTCCTCTTTGAAGGTGTCTCTAGATACTATAAGATGGATAACATGGCCTCCAGCCATGATTTAGTAGCCTAAGGACCACCATCCTCGGAGAAAGTGGGAGGATACTACTACTAAAATTCTCATGTCAACTCTTCCATAGTAGTGGTGGATTGAGGAGCTCCCTACATAGAAATCATAAATTATACAAATATCTCGTAGAACTAAGAATTGGAATATAAATTAGGAATAGTATGAAGTTCCACTAGTTTTACTGTATGTTGTAATACATCTGGATCTAGGCCTACCACCTCATGATCAGAGTTTTCACTGCCCTCCTCACGCATGAATCGAGGTCGTTGTGGTGGAATATCTCTAATATTTTCAAATACATGTCTCATATAAGGTTCAAATCTAGATAGGATTATAGATAATTGGATTTGATACATACATGTACTTCCTATAAAAATGTCACACCCCTTTACCTACTCTTAAGAATAGTTATAGGTGACAATGAAGATCATAATATATCACAAGAGACACTTCCTAATTCCTAGGACTATGGTTGGGTAAGGGTTAAGGACTCACATCACATTGGAGAGGTCTCTGTATATGAAGTTTCAATTGAAAGGTGTATAGAGAAACACCCTTTATATTTCAATTAGAATCCCCCTCTAATAGTAACCATTTTATTTTAAAATTTAAATTTATCTATGTTCGAAGGCATATATATATCATGGTCCAACTAGATGTGTCACCATTCCCAAGTTATAAAGTGATAATATTTATAAGTTGTAATTATCATGTCATGTAACAATGAACTAACCCCTACATCCAGTATTAGGATGTAATAGGTCGTATAAAGTGATTTGATTAGATTAATCACCATTCCTGATTTATATAATTACGTGATTAATAAATTATAATTGGAATTAATGTAATCAAAATAATATAATGTTCTAACCCATGTGACACATGGTCTATGGATAAAACATAACATAATTGGTTAATTAATGTGTCCCCATAAAGAAATATGGGAAAACACTGTTTAGTTTGATGCAAACACTTCAATTATTCAAATTATTCTATCCTTTCAAGAAACATTATAACATCTCTAAATTTTAAAATCATGGAACCAAAAATTTACAGTAGTCAATGCATGCAGTAATATAAATATGAAATGAAATTTGTATGACATGGGAATCCTGAGGTGTCTATGGTAATACATGACCAATGTTCCCATTGTTTACATGTATAAGGGGAAAATTAATCTATAATAATAATAACAATAACATAAAAAATCATGTGAATGACCCAATGTTGAACTCAACACAACTATGACAAGTACAAACCAGATAAACAATAACCCAACCTAGGTAATTTGGATTTTCACTTTATTTAGGTTAGCTACTCCCAAGAATAGACTCACTACCAAATCCAAACACATTCTTAGTCTCTTTTCTACCAACTCAAACAGTAAAAAAACAAAAAAAATATCTGATGCCACCTTGTAATGTATCAACCTAGCTCACTCTATATCAATAGCTAAACTAGTGGGTCACATGGACTAAATCATACATCTCGATGTGCTAGACATTGTTAAAAAAAATAAGGGGTCGGTGATGGTATGGTGAGGAGGATATACCCTCATGTTTAGAGATAAATTAAATAGTAAGAGATAAAAGTAACAAGTAGAAATAATTTAATAAATGGACCATAGTAGCATAAACCATCCATATAAAATAACATGAAAAAATAAAACCAATATCATATAAAAAATGATGATGATGTTATGATGATATATTAAAAGGGAATACATTACTAGAGTAGCTGGAATACATAATATTTTATAAAAAATAACAAAATACCAAAAACTATCTCCAATGGATTCACAATCCCATGCTCAGAACTCTACACTCATACTCTATCCTAAGTAGACAATCAAGCATCCATAGTTGGACGCTTCCCTTTGTCCCTACCTGCATCCATAATATTTGTTTGGGTAGAAAACGGAAGCCTAAAAAAAGTGTGAAATATAATCAATAGGACACCACCAACTATGTATAGTATAATCCTACAAATTCATATAAAATGAGTAGTGAACATCTATAATAACATCACAAAGAATACATGTAAACTGTAATGAGTTGGCTCTAGTTCGTAAAGGACACTAGGATGAAACTACCTTCTTTAACCTAAGACAATATATCTATGAACATATTACTATATATATATATATGTTGATATGTATGTATATATATATATATGGTCTATATACATAGTTTCATTTATAGAAATATATATACTAATACTATCCAGGACCTGAGGCATAACTTAGGCATCCTAGGATAGTTATAAGAGTCTCATAGATTGCCAAGGGATTCCATGCCTAGGTATCATGTATCTTATGGATCTCTATACCGGAGTAGCACAAGTATATGGGATTCCATTCCTGTGTATCACCTATATATGGGACTCCATGCATGAGTATCATAAGTACATGGGACACCATTCCTGAGTATCATGAGCACATGGGATTCCATGCCTGATCATCATAAATATATGGGACATCATTCCCTAACATGATAATTATATGGGAATATATGCTTGAGTATCATAAACACATGATACTCCATTCATTATTATCATAAGCAATAATAAATTCCATTATATAAGCTAATAGATAGTTCAAAATTCATTTACTTTTTATTAACCAAGGGCATAACCATTTTTCATATGATGGTCATGTGATGTGGTCTTTCCACTCACATTAAATTTAATTACACTAATATAATAAAATTGGGTAGAAACTAACAACACTTATAAGTTATTTTGGACACATAAACCTTTCATGAGTTACATGGTATTTAATGAGCTTACCCAAAGGGGTGGAAATTTCCCAGGTGGGCGACTTAAGACTATAATTAAGGGTATACAAGGAAATTCTAACATGTTTAATAGTTTGATTTAAGGAAATTGATAGTTTTAAAGAAATTAATTGGATTTTCGGCCTATGGAATGATGGAACATGATATAAACAAACTCATCTTTAGGTAAAAGTACTAGACCACCTACTTTAGCTTGGTCTTACTCTCCATGTCCACTATTGTCCTTTAATTCTAGATGAAACGAGTGAAATAAATGAAATACACAAATTATTTAAAAATAAGAAACATTATATTTCACCTATATAGAATGAAATATTGATAGATAAACCAAGAAATGAAGGTAATGTATATAATCCCTTATTGGTATGCTTCCAATATGATAGAAGATGATGAAATCAGATCTTGGATGGAGGATTGGAATCAAAGACTAAGGAAGAGGGGAGGAGGATCTTCTCATATGGACATCTACCAGAGGAAAAAAATGGAGAATATATATTTTAGGTTTTTAAGGAAAAAAGGGAAAAATAGTCACTTTACATAACTTTTAATAGGGTTCATGGTTTGGTTGCATAGTTTTCCAAACTATTCATCTAACAATGTGCCTATATTGGTTAAGTGGAACTAAGGGTGTGACCCTAGGTGCATGGTTTGGGGAAATCGTGTGACCCGCATCATTTCACTATAGAACCCTGCAAAACCATGCAACTTGAGGGACATGATTTGAAAAAAAAACATGCTCCCCTATATAGTCCACTACAGCACCCTACACGGTTGATTTACATGGTTAGCACTGACTATGTGCTAACTATACGACTCAGTTTTCCTTCCTAGAATTTGCACTTTCGGGATCCAAATGAGACCTTAATTCTCCCAAACCACTCCTTTACTTATTAGAAACTTCCATTAGGGTAAATTAATGATTTATATAAATTTAAAGGGTTCATACCTCACATGAAAATCTGGGATCTTATAAATAAGTATAAATGATAATTTTATCATATATGATATGATAAATAGGCTCTTATGTATTTTTTTTTTTTTTGAAAATTATTAAAAAAAATTAAGAATATAAAATATATCATTGTTTTATAATGGAAAAATATTTTTATCATTCATCCAAGGGAGATGAAACTTCCCATAAATGATAGAATGATAAATATCCCCTCAAAATGTGTTTCTTTAGTTACCCTAATCATTGATAATCATAGAGAATAGTGGGTAGTGATGATATGTTAAAATGAACAAGAATTAAATCTTGAACTTGTTACAAAGGGTTTTATATGAGATAAAATTAAAAGGCTCAAGAGGTAAAATGTAGATACTTATTACATGGATTTAACAGCCAATGTATATCTCATGGAATGTCATACATTCATTAATATTCTTAGGGGTGTATTGTTATTATCAATTCTTCTTACTTGAGGTTAGAGAGATAACTAGTATGAGATCCTCCATACATTGATACCATACTTACATAGGTCAAAAGTGACTTAGATAATTAGGGGTGATTTTGATTGTTGTTGATCATGTCACAAGTTAGAGTGAAACCAAGATTGGATTTTACCACTTGTATAATGAGTTTATTCATTTTCACCTTGATTGAATTTTTAAATTACCTTAGGTTGTTGAGTTCATTTTTTATCACTTAGTGTTTTTGTCTCTACTAGTTTCATTATGAAAAGGTTCTTAGTAGTTGCTTCCCATATGGTTTGGGAAACAAAAAATAAAAGTTTCTACTATTGTTATTGTAAAGAAATAATGAAATGATATTAATAAATGAGGATTTTAAGAATATATGAATTCTTATTTTGAATCCATCCATGTTTTTATTATGAATATAAATATAGAGAAGAAATAAACAGGGATTTATGAATCGAATGAGGTAAATATTACCTATAAATTAAAAGTATTTGTGGATTCATTATAGTTTTTATGATATTTTTATATGGAAAACTAAATGTTTCAATATTTAAAAAATGGCTAGGGCAACATGAACCTGCCACTAAATCATCCATGGACAATCACAGACCATGATTTAGGGTAACAATAACACTCCAACCATTACATTTATCCTTGTAGAGGAGTATTGGTAAGGTAGAGAACATGTGCAGGTATAGCACTATGCTTGTTGTGAATGTACAATAGGTAAAACTCATATTGGTAGGTGAACATAAGTGAGTGGGGTGTGTGAGTGTTTTCGAAGTTGACCCTAGTTTCATGGACATGCAATTTCTTGGGTTTCAAATCTTATTAATTGGAAAAATCCTAATGAAAAAATTAGATTTGGGAATGTGTCCTTAAGAGGCACTATTAATTTTTTAATAGATATATGTACATAACACATGGTTGAATATGTAGATTCTACATACACTATATTATACCTTCAACCATTATAGAATTATTCACATCGACCTTCTGCATAGTCGATATATTGAAAAAATGTAGTTGAAGTATAATTGTCCATATAAAGCTTCACATGGTAGATGAAGATATCACGAGGATACTTACCACAAGACTTCAAGTGACCACTTTAATAGAGAAATATGACTGTAATAACATTGAACTACTACACATAAAAATCTTGAGCTATTTCAAGATGAAGTACAACATATCGCAAAAACAAATTTTGGACCCACACATAAAAAATGAACCTACTTCAGGAAGGGATATATTCAAATTAGTTTTAGCTAATATAAAGGAAACTTGAACCTAAATAAAGTTATGCATGGTCAGATAATTTACTGTGTTGAAGAGATGATAATTTTCTAATGATTCATGTCACTCCCACATATGACTAGGCTAAACATGATGCTACTATTATTTACATGTTGTATCATCTATAATAATGCTAAAAATCTGTGTTGGACAAAAATTCATTTATGAAAAATAAGTGGAGTATGATATGGATCCTATATGAGAGAATCTTTGATATTAATATAGATATTCTGCATGAGGTGAGTTTGAAATATTGGTACATTCAAGTAGTTTATCATACATCCATGTAAATATATTGATAAGATGAAAATGTGGTGTAGAGATTCATCCCACATTCTAGTTTATTCCATTCTCAAAATACATGTATAAGGATAGAGTGAGATTATTAATATAATTCATGGATGAGATACTAAATATGAATATCTTGTTTGTTTTGTGCTTCATAAAAACAAACATCACAATCAAGGGGCAGAGTATTGTGAATATTGATTTTTTTATAATTGACATTTCACACCAATATATATAAGAAAACTCCAATACATAGTCATGTTATTATAGTGTAATGATAAGAAAATATCATGGAGGATTTTATATTTAACATGAAAATTTTCATGGAGTTATAATGGAATAAAATCAATAAGTCATGTTATAAATATGAGAAATGATATTCATAATGTAGTGAATATATTTTTTGAGTTTTTATGAGATACAATACTTTATACCATGAATCATATGATGAAGATAATGAAGTTTCAAGGTCAACCATAAGAAGTTATAAGGACATAGAATAATTGATTTTCGCTAAGAGAAAAATGAGAAGCAATTGAAAATATTAAAGTAAGGGAAACTCTATAAATTTATGGGGGAAAATGATGGATTCCAAAGAAATATGAGGATCATGGGGAAACCTTCATACAAAAAAGGTTAGAAATTAATTTAGGATCATTGGAATAATATTATTTGGGGAATATTTTGTATTCGAAATTAGTTGACCTAATTCCTAGTGAACTATGTATAAAATAAAAACAAACCAAGGGAAAGTGTGTGTTCAAAAATACAGAAATTGTGTGCTACTGTGTTGTGAAAAATATTTAGGAATACTCTTAAAGGTGAAGAAGAGATTAATCTGAGCCTATGCTAAGGATTTTGATCTTCTAGGTATCAAAGCTAAAGGATGAATAATATATTCTTGTGAAAACAATTTTTTTATAATATTGAGAAAAATAAAATAGATAAATGATAAAATATTATTATTGTATTCATTTATTGGTGTAAAATCACTTGAAGAGTGAGGAGTATATCTAGGATTGAATAGAAAATCTCACTGAGTAAAGAATATAGTTAAGATGTGTTCTAAGCAATGACTGAGTTAAATAGTATTCTTGAATGATCTTATATTTTTTGAATAATTTTATATTGAGAAGAATAATAAATATCCTATTGATGAAAAAGAATCCTATTTAGATCAATTTATCTACAACCAAGAATAACATCGAAGAAAAATTTGAATATATATGGCGGGACTATATAGATTTAGTGAAACTTAGGGTATTTATGGAGATCATTGTGTGACTCTATGAACACATCGTGAATCTATAGAATGAATTCCCTTGTGAGATATAAATTTGTAAGTTTAGTGAGCTTTTGTTAGTGATGTTTTGAGAAGCACAACCTACTATATTCACATTGATTATAGTGGAGAATCCTTGATTGGTGTTAACTACCATTCAAGGAAAGGATTAGGTATTTTTTCCAAACATTGTAAAACTATTGTGTGCCTGTTTAGTTATTTACTTACATTGAATGAAGTTGATGATTTACGGTTAAAAATAAAATATGTCCATATACAATAACCTATAACTTGTATTAAATTTCAAAAGGTTTTCCGGTTACTTTTGAATTTGGGAAAAATTAGTCATCACCTGATTCACCCCCTATCTGATGTATTTATAGATTCTATTAGTCATTTAAAGTGGTATCATACCAAAGGTCACATTTTATTTGATCTATTTTAAATACCCAATAAATTTCATTTGAATTAATAAAGAATATATTTCAAGAGTTTTTTATGTTAAGGAGACTCATATGGATATGTTTAGTTCCACTCCTATTAATGTAGTATTCAAAGTCACTTCCAAGATACTGAAAATATTAAGAAAATATAAAAGGATTAATGGAATAATTTTAATAAATAAAGGGACCAACCATTTTTAATGGTTATCATAATGGTAAGCACACATATATTGATTATATTGATAGATATGCTTTTGATGGCACTTATTCAAGATGTGAAGGTAATGAAGAGATTAAAATAGTTTAATAATTTTACTCTCTTTGTAATGGTTATTTAATGAAATTTACTGATGAAGTTGTTACATACATACCAAAATTTTTCAAGGATCTATTTGACGAAAAATTATAACTAGGTGAAGAAGATAATTCCTTGGAGAATGTATTGGCTTAACAAGTTGAAACTTGTATCTTTGTCTCAAATATGGTAAAAGCTAAATGTGAAACAAAAAAACTTTATAATAATCACATGTCACTAATTGAAGAAAATTTTGAAAAAAAATTTGTTGATATGGAAGTGTTTAAGGTTTTCCTAACTAATTTATTCCATGCATTTGAAAGGTTTCATGGAATTTAGATGAATTCCAATTAGTCCCAACTAGTTGTAATAAAAAAGGGTGTGAACAAGTTGGAATTTTACTTAGTGGATGATATCCAAATTCTTGTTGACATGTTGTATAATATGTATTGAAAGTGGGGGAAAAAGTTAAGGCCAATCATTACAAAAATGAATTTTATCAGTCTAATGTTTCTTGAACTGAAATTGAAACTAATGAGTTTATAAAATAGTAATCATGGGATATTCCATGTTTCTTATAAAAGTTTTTATTCCACTCAGGTTTTAGATATGTACTTTCTTAAAAAATGGAATCATACTAGTGGTAAAAGAGTTATTGATGATTGTTAGAAAAGATTCTACATCCATATCCTAGAGGAAGGCCACCCAATGTTCTAAATATGTTATATGCAAAAAATATGGTTAATCAAATAGTATTTGATATAATTTAAATTCATTACATATTTGTCTATTTAAAAATATTAATAAGCCTACCCCATAATCAAACGTATATGTGAAAATATTTATAAAGAATAGTTCCCCAAACCAAGCCTAAAATAGAGGTGAAACAACTAAAATCTATAATGAAAAAAAACATATAGATAGATTTCCTTCAATGAGAATAGAAGGATGATTTTTTTCTAGTTCGGGTATTACTGGAGGTTTGGGAACATGGATAGAGATTGTTGTCATAACATGTCAGAGAGGGACAAAAATTACATGGAATACAACTAAAATTGAGAATAAAACTTATGTATAAAAGAATCAGGCTTCACAGAATAAGAATAATTTATCATTAAATAACATATTTAAAAATATTGAAAGATTATATGATTCTTGAATATTTCCACGCATAAGAGTAATGTCGGTATGCATAAAACCAACCTAAATCATATTTATATATGAGTAGATAAATACACAACATTAGATTAATATGAAAATTAAAAGTAATTATTCATTGAGGAGTGATAAGGAGAAGAACAATGATGAAACATCTCCCAAAAATCACTACTACAAGATGAGAATGATGTCACACCATATATAAGAAGATTCTTCAACTATGGTAAGGGAGGGCACACCATATAATTTTGTAAAAAAGACATGGAGTTAAGATATTTTAGGAGAAATATAAAATCACATAACAATTCAATCAATGATATGTACAAGAAGATTGGTATGATGAAGTAAATCGATGATAATAAGATTGAGATTCATTATAATATGGAAAATAAAAAAGTCGATGATAACATGTCAGGAAGCTATAAGTTTCTCAGAAACACTTCTAACAGGTGTATGAAAATACTAACAATTAAAAATGACTTGGCAAGTGGAAAAGGAAAACACCAATACCTTTTAGATATAAATTTTTTTACATATAAAAATTACCCCCTTAAGAATTAAGAGGCACTTTATCCAATTGATATTTTGATCATATGGCCTGATTATATGGAAAAATAAATGAGTGTATAAAAAGTATAAAAAACTAAAACAATTATGCTAGGTTATGAAAATAAATTTATTCCAGATAGGGAATACTATTGAAAGGAAAGAAACTCCATGCAGCCCTTTGGAATAAAAATATGGATAGTAAAGAAAGATACAAGAATTAATAATGGTAGACATTTCAAATTATTAAGTAAATTTATCTAGGGTTATGGAAAAAGTATCAACCTCATTTCTAAAATTGAGAAGTGATGGAAGGTCCATATTAATACTACACCAATGGTGAATTAATTTTGTACAGTAGGATTGAAGGTGGTGGATGAATGGAATCAATGAAGGATATAATTTTTATACGACCAAATCCCAATATGATATTGTGAAGTAGTTATATGTTGGATTTCCATGAATTATATACTTCACCCCTTGAGGGGGAGAAACTAAAGAAGTAAACTATGCAATAAATTTCCCATGTTCTCAAAATATGGAAAATTAAAAGTCCCAAAATATATTGGGGGTTGAGGTATTAATCAAACTCTCAAGTTATATTTATGATTTTTTCTTATTATAATCATTAATGGGGATTTTTTGTTTGAGAAAAGAGGTAAGTAATTTACTTTCACTTGAAATTTATAATTTATTTGTTAAGATGAGTGTAGGTACATATATATTTTTAAAAAAATGGTCTATAGAACCCCTTAGAAATAATATTTTAAGATGGAATCACATAGTGGTTAAATTATGGATAACATTATTTCCTAAATTAATAATTAATTTTTACACACATGGTTTTCCCAAATGTAATTTTATTTGGTTTATTGATCAATCAATGATAAGGAACATGTTATGATATAAATATTTATTCGATGCTTGTCCTAATATTCAATTCTGATAGTATCCCACAATTGATGAGAAGTTACATAAGCTGAATTATTTCTCTCATGGAATTAATAGATATATTGGATGTTTTAGGAAGGTAATTATATGTTATTTCAAGTTTTTTTATTTTGACATGGTATAAGAATGTATAAATTTCAATTTCTATCTAAAATGTCTTCCCTTTTCCCAAGTGGATCATTTTCAGAGTCATCAGGAGGGAAAATTTTCTCACTTTTTGATGATTTAGTTGAATGTACTCACTTGAACTAATAAGGGTAAAAAAAATTATAACATTCACATTCATTATTAATTAGAGTGATGATAATGAAGTTGATTACTGGAGAAAATTTAGAATTGACAAGAAAACCTAAAGGGGGAGATTAAATTTCCCTTAGTTTGGTGATCTCATTTGTTGTCACTTAGTTTTTTTTGTCTCAATCAATGTCATTATGAAAAGGTTATTATAAAATGATTCCCATATAGTTTGAATAGTAAAAAATAAAGTGACAAGATTTTTTCTTTAAAGAAATAATAAAATGATATCAATGAATGAGGATTTGAGAAAGATAAGAATTCATATTAGTGATCGATCCATTTGTTTATTTGGAATAAAAATAAAGATAATAACTCTACATAGATTGAGGAATTGAATGAGGTAAATCTTTCTTATAAATTGAAATTATTTGAGGTTTCCTTATAGTTTTGATGATATATTTATAAGTCTTACACATTGTTTTGGTATATTAAACATACGAGTAAGTAAAGTATGAATAGGCTACCCAAGCAACCCAAGATAGCCCCCAAACAATATTATGGGTATCCTCATAGCCCTATCCAGACAATATAGTCTTGTAGAGGAGAATTGATATGACAGACACATGAAAAGGTCAACCCTAGTGCAAGAAAGGCACATACATGAGGTAGAGTGCATGCAAGGAGATACACATTGGTGTGTGGTATGTGTGAGTGGTTTAAGATCCATCCTCAGTGTCATGTACAAGTTATTTTTATCATGTATTGGATTATTAAGATGGTGTGGGATTGTGTCATTGAGGGACACTGATTCTCCATTAATATACATACAAATAGAACATGCATTAAAATAAGAAGATTCCACATTCACTATTTTTATCTTTGGCCTTCAAAGGGTTCTACACATCAGGTTTTAACTTGATAAATTTATCCACCACATGCATTTGAAATATGATATAATTTAAATATATTAGTATGGTAGATGGAGCTACCATGAGGTGACCTATGGTGAGACTTCAAGTTACTTCATGAACAAAGGTATGCATCCAAAAAACCCCAAAAACCACACATACAAACCCTGATTTATTTCATGATGAAGTCTAAGATACCATATGAATAAATTAAATAAGTACCACAAAAAACATACCATATAAAGGGATTTACTCGTGGTTAATGGAGCTACCACATAGACAAATTGAGCATACTGTGATTTCATCATGGTTATATGATCAACCATGAGATGAAAATATGAAACTTTACCATGGATTCATATCATATCCTCATTTAATCATTCCAAACTCAATTCCCCTTGTATTTTCATGTTGTATCATCTATAATCATGCTGATTATTTAGGTGGAATGTATATTAATTTAATAAAAATAATCATAGTATGATATAGTGTATGAATTAAAGAATATATGATATTGACAAAGATTTAGTGTATGAGGTGATTTTTAAATATTAGTATATGAATTTAGTTACACTTTAATGTATATAAATTTATTTAGAAGAATAAAAATATGGTGTTTCAATTAATTCCATAGTTTGGTTTGTTTCTTTTTCCAAATGTGTACAGAATAATAAAGTCCAATTATTTGCAAACCTTTTGTATAAGATACTAAAAATGAAGATGATGTTTATAGTGAGATTTATAGAAAAAATATCATGATTTTATGGTTTTGTGTCATGATTATTTATTTTTTATAGTTGAGATTATACTCCATGATGTAGAAGAAAAATCCATGGTTTATTCATGGTATTATAGTAGAATAATGAGTATAGATTGAGGAAAATTTTGTTTGTAACATGAATATTTTTTTAAAGTTACTATAGAAGAAAATAAATTAGTCCTATGATAAATATGATAAATGATATTCATGATGCAATGAATATATTTTTTGTTTTATTGAGATACGTTTCATCATATCACAAGTTTTTTCTAGAATATAAGTAAGTCTCAAAGACGACCAAAAGAAGTTAGAATGATCTGGAATAGTTGATTTACATTTATAGAAAAATGAAAAACAAATGAAAAATATAATGTAAGGGTACTCTTGTAAATGAATTGGAGACAACCATTGACGACAAAAGGGATATGAGGATCAAGGGGGAACACTCATATAAAAAATATGATAAATTAATTGAGGATTATGGTATTGAGATATGTTTTTGAATATTTTTATTCCAAAGTGACATATGTATAAAAGTAAAGTAGATGTAGAGAGAATGTGTGTGTTAGAAACCATAGAAAATGATATTTTTGTGTGGTTTAAAATATTAAATAACACTATATATAATGAAGAATATATAGATCTAATCCTGTTATGATAAGTATGATCTTTTTGGTATCAATGCTAAAGGAAGATAAAGATATTCCTATGAAAAATACTATTGAAAAATATTGAGAAGAAGAAAATAGAGCAAGTATAATCTACTTTGTATGGTTTTGTTATTTATATTGAATCACTTGAGGAGTGATTGGAGCATCTAGGTTTGAAGAGAAAATATTTGTGAGTAAAGAAGCTTGTGAAGGTGTGTTCTAAGATATCACAGAGTTGAAGAGTATTATTAAAATATCATTTAGCATTAGAAAAATCTGGTATTTATAAGAAAGACATCTATATTATTTATATATATTCATAATGTGTATATATACCAATCCACTTCCAAGAATAACATCATATAAACACTTTTATATATAAAGAGTGACTCTTTGGAACCTGTGTGACTTAGGGTTTGTAGATAGATCACATCATGACTTAGTTAACGCAATGTAATACTGAAAAATAAATACTTATGTGAGATAAGAACTTATAATTCCATTTATATTATAGAAGTTAAGGTGTGGGAAGAACAATGTATTGTAGCCACATGGATTATAGTATAGAATCCTTTATTGGGGTGAGAAACTAATCAAGTTAAGGAGTAAGTCTCTGTACCAAACATTGATAAATATATCATGAGTATCTATATTTCCTTACTCTAGTTGTATATAGTTGATAATTTCTAGGTTAAACATAAAGTATATCCATATGAACTAACAAGAAACATGAGATAAATTCCAAAGGAAATTCATGATATTTTGAAATTTGATAAATACTATCCAGCACTTGATTCACTCCCTCTCGGGTTCTTTCATAGATGTTATTGGGAACTTCAAATTATATTGAGTAAATTAATTTCTATTATTTAGTTGAGTTGTGTATGATGTTTTTAGATGCTGGGATGAAGTGTATGTGGTGAACTCATCCAAAAGATGAATGACATGTGATGTATACATAAACCTAGTTAGTATTTTTTGGATAATTATGAATAGATGAGTGGAATTATACTAGATTGACACATTCATTGTATAGTGGTCAATAGATGTCATGAAAAAATGGATAATATAGGTATGAATATGATTTAAATGATACATCTTGTGGTGGACAAGTTTGTTGAGATATATCTGTTTATTTAATGGAGATCCTACTAGACCCCTTAGTAGCTTGAGTATCATTGATTCTTTGTTAGTTGCCACTCATGGATTACGTATATAAAATAAGTATTTCATATATTTTTTTTCAAAACTACTAAGTAACATAGGGTCACATATGTTACATCCAACCCCAAACCATTTTCTTGGGAAGGGATGATGGTGTTACTGGCCATAGGAGAAAACTCCAAGGCACTAAATACTACAAATAAATGGAAAGGGATTTAGAAAATCATGAGGGATGGTTTTACCTAAAATAATATAACAAAATGAATTACCAAAAATAAAAATCTAAACCATATATATATGATTCATTGGTATAGATGATATAAACCAAATATAAAACCAATAAAACAAAAATATCATAGTCACAATGAAAATAAAAGATTACAACTGAGAATGGCCTAAAGTATGAAAAATTCCTGTGGAACCAAAGTTTCTCCATCTCAAGAAACCATAAAAATCTCCCTGATATAACTCCACATTCCCCTCCCATGGTATCTGGTAGCATCACTAGAGAAATTTGAAACCATCCCCTTTAGTATTCCTCGGTAAAAAAAATCTATAAACATATTGAAGTTCCCATACAGGGGGGTGAGTATATCACTCGTTAGGCATTCTATAAATACATGTAAACACATGACACTAGGATAATAATGGTTAGAAAATTTTATATAATGTGGATGAAAAATATAAAAAAAAATTTATACAAAACCATAAAATGAATCCATGTGAGAAAAATTGAAAAAAAAAATAATTTTTTCCTGAATATTTGGCATAAACATTTCCATGCCCATACACACACACCACAAACACACACATAATCAAGATTAGTGTTTTCCAATAATGGTGTTACTTTATGAAAATAATCTATCCCCCTTTTTATAGTGGTATTTTCTAACCATGCTTCATCTCATTAAACACATGGTAACAAAATTATGCAAAATTCATTCCAAACCATTCTGCTTAAATAAACTTCTTCTTGAAAACATTTCGTAAAACATTTTATTTATATGAAAAATACCATAATTTTAAAACATTTATTTTAAAATAATAAAAAAATATGGATTTCCCAAAACTATCTAATTTTCAAATTTCCAAATTCATGAACAACATGATTTCGCTTTAACAAACCAGACAACATTTATATTTCAAATCTAAGAAAAACCATTCAATAATACCAATCCTTCAAGTTCTAAAACAAGTAGAGAAGAGAGATAAGTCATCTAACACTCAACAGAATATGAAAATGAATAATAGTACAATGATATTCTAGATATGGACTCAAAAATCCTTCCCTTCAATAGATTCAACCATATGACATCAATATCCCCTTCAGGGGAAATAAATATATCTATAACAGATTATATACATCGTTCAATGAGAGAGGAGAAGAGTATATATAAGAAGAAGGAGGAAGAATGAAAACTTAACATTGATTATATATTAATAAAATTATTTGATTGAAAAAATTGCATATGTATCAAAGGGAATCACCTTGGGAATCTATATAGGAAGAGGAGTTCGAGATCCTAGAAGAATAAGAGAAAAATATGGGTTTCAGGTCCTTAATACGAATTAAATACTAATTTTCAGGTCATTAACTCCACATAACATGGTTAGGTTTTATAGTCCAATATACCATTCACCCATCATGCATGTGATATAATATCTTAAATAGAGAGCTACACGGTTGTGTCACATGGTTTGAGAAACCATATTCTGACTGGGCTCATCTACTATCTCAAGGCCAACACCCCTCATAGATGTCCAAAAAAGTAATAAAAACCATATAAGAACCATGATTTTACCTATGTATCTAAATGTACGATTTCTCATGGAATTCAAATAGTTTTTAAAATATATGCTCTAACCATGTGCCAGCTTTATGACTCCGACCATCACTTTTCTTGGCTTCCTGGTGGTAGTTCATGGTTTCTACTAACTATTCTCAAATCATGAACCTCCAGAAATACTCCAAAACTTTTAGAAACTCAAAAAACTCAAACCTAGAATTATATAATCTGAAAATAAATAATACAAGGATAATGTACCTAAAACAAAGGGTGTTACATTCTCCCCACCATTGGCCTTTCAATCCTCAAAACATAGAAAACCGATGTTGGATTGGAAGAGTTTGGTCCATTGATATTTAATATCCTTCTCTTGTTCCCAATACTATTATTTAATATGACCATGTTAACATATAATCTATACCAAACAAATGATTTTCCCATGAAATATCTTCTCTTTCCCATCCATGATATGTATCAATAAATAAATCAATGTAGCATCTGGTTCAAGATCAACCTTGTCCCACAAAATTAAATGGTCATGAAAAGGTTGGTAGTTATTAAATTGTGATATATGAAACACATTGTTAATAGAACCAAATATTATTGGTAAAGACAAATTATATGACACCACAAAAAATCACTCAAGTATAACAAAAAGGCCAATGTACTGAGGAGATAACTTTTCCCATTTACCAAAATGATGATGCCCAACCCTTGGATAGATTCTTAAGAAAACATGATCACTCATTGAAAATGATAATGGCAGATGATTATGATGATATTAAAAGTATTTATAATGTATCTAATATTTTTTATCCCCTTCTTGATCATATTAATTTTCTACATTGAATCATGTACAAGTCTAGGCTTGATAAGTGAAGTCTCACTTGTTTCCACCCAACAAAGTGGATAATGATAGGGTAATCTATACAAATATTTTAAAGGAACTATATATATCAAGGCCTGATAACTATTATTATAAAGGAAATAAACTTTTACACATATTATTACATGATTTTAATCATAATTATCCTTCCAATAAAAAACAAGGATTATAAGGTCTAGTGTTTTTGGAAGATTAGATACATAATTATAAGACATGAAACCAAAATAAAAACATCATTTATTTAATATGAGTAATGAGATCCTAAAACCCATTGAGTCCTTACATATAAATAGGATAAATTAGGGTTTATAATAATAAAGTTGTGAGATAAAAATCATAGTAATGGAATAAACATAAGAATAATGTTGAATACATGGGTTATAAGGCATAAAATAATGACATAAAAATCATGGAACATGAATAAACATATGGAAGCATAACATATATAACATGGTATACTTTAATAATGGTATCATATTAATGTTACATAAACATAAAACATGACATAATAATGATTCAAGGCTCAATGGACATGGAGGATCACAATTAAAGGCTAACCACTAAGACTGTTGCACATGGAGCATGAGTCAAGGCTAACCAACAAGTTCGTTGCACATCACAACTCATAAGAATCAACATTACTCAAAAAATTGGATCACTAAATATGAGAACCCATTATAAAATTTTCATGAATATGTGTTCAATATAAGGAATCATACATATGGAATCCAACATAAACATAGGGGTTACACGTGGAAATCTTTGGGTATCATTATCATGTCAAAAGGCATATCCAAATGGAATATCAAAATAGTGTCCATGAATGAATGGATTTAAAATCATACATGGAAATTAATGTGGAAAAATAGGAAAATATCATGATAAGTTTTTTCAAACTGAAGTGAATTCATGTAAAAAAGTTTTTTGAAATTTTAGAAATAAAAAATTTTATTGCAGTTTAAGGAAAATATTTTCAAGTATTTGAAAGGGAAAAATGGTTATTTATATAAAACTATAAATGAACCAAGGTATATTTTCATAATAAAATTATTAATTTTTTAAAAATAATGGTGGCTTAAAATATATTATAGGGTGTACTTTAAAATGGGAAAGAAATCAGAAAGTTCCCTGAATCATGCATGCTTATCGGGGGAATTGAGAAGGAAAACTTTTTTAAACATGTATAACCCACAAAGAAAGATGGAATTATATAGATAAAAGAGTTTGGAATATATAAAAAGAATTTATAAGAACTATATAAAACTAAATGATAGTTAAATTATGGTAAAGATAAGTAAATCATAATCCAAAGTAAAAAATGGAGGTTTGGAAAGAATCTCTTACCTTATGTCCAAAATGGTTCTGCACCTGTACATAATGTCTCGAATAATAAAATTAGATTAATTTATTTACAATTAAAGAACCTATTATACATTTAATTGATTTAGTATAATTTTATTAAGTTATTTCATGGAATTTTTGATTAGTTATAAGATATAATTTCCTCATTCAGGAGTGCTCATTTGCTTTGTTTTTATGATCGGTTTACCTGTATACATGAATGGAAGATCATGTAAAATGGGAATAGTTTTATAGAATTTAAATTATGTTATATTAATGAAATTATAGAATATTAAATGGTTTTATAAGTCATTCGGTTATTTGGGGTGAGGATGAATCATTATAGAAGACGTTAGTGATAATCATTTGGATTATTTTGGCGGTTTTTGATCATCGCAACGAGCTCGTTCTGTTTTATAATTTAGTATTATGTATCTAAGTTAGTTAAAAAACATAAATTTTAAAATATTATTGAACCATTATAATTGTTTTTTGAACATCCTTGAATGTGTTTAATGAAAATAAAAACTTTTCTTCCTTGAAGGCCATAAATTAACACCTCACAAATGACGTTTTCCATTTTTAGAAGAAAGGGAGTGTAGAGGAGGATTAATGATGGATTATTCGATTAGCATAATAAAATTAAAGTATATATAAGTTAATGGAGTTATAATGAAGCTTTTATGAAGGGATATGAGTATATAATAATAAATTAAATGAACTTGGAAAGATATTAAAAGAAAATAAAGAGGATTTCACCTCTTGAATCCTTATCCTTGAGAACCTCCTTAGAGGAATTAGTTTGAGTCTTTTTTTGAGACCAAATGATCCTAGAAATGGGGGAGATTCTTGGGAAGAGTATTGGTCTAAATTTTGATAGTATCAAAGAATGAAAGTTGAGAGGTGAAGAGGTGGTGAGGGGTGGTATTTGTAGGGGATAAGAGGGGTGTTTTCTCATCATTTTATTCATTAGTTTTTTATTTTGGCTCAAGAATGTGAATTGTTTGATAATTATCACTAAATAAATTAAAATAATGAACTATAGTTTGATATTATGGGCTTACATCATCCATACATAATATATGACTCAATAATTTATGTTTTTGTTAAATATCGTAAATTACTATATTTCACTATTCACAAAAATTTAACTATTTTAGAAAATTCCCAAAAAATCACCCTGACCATATTTTGATGTATAGAATTGAAAAATTAACTCAATTTTATAAAAAAATCTAAATATGGGAAATTTAGTTTTTAATTAAAATAATCTTTTTCTTGAAAAATACAGATTTTAAAATTATAACTTATTTTATAACATTTAAAAAATTAAATAATGTCTTTTGAAATTTTATTTATAATAATAAGATAAAAAAAATTAATTTATAAATATATTTTTTGATAATAATTTTTCATTGAAATTAAAAAAAAATCATAAAATTGTAATTAAATATTTATGACTTACAAAAATACAAAGACATTATCTATCATTTCTAAAACATCTATTTAATTATTCCAAGATATAGTTATATACTATTTTTATTTATAAGATATCCAAGTTTTATTTATACTTTCATGTGTGAGTTTACTATTCTATTATATGTTTTACTATTTATAATGGTTATGTTACTATTCCAAAGTTCAAGTTATTATTCTGTTGGTATTGTTTTCTTAACTTCTAGTAATAATTCTTATTACATTAATTCTTTATTTATAAAGTTTTTTGTGTTATTTATGTGATTTTGAGTGATTTATACTATTTTAAATAATAAGGTAATTCCCATTGATATAATTCTTGGTCGTTACATTCTTCCCCCTTATAAAATTTCACCCTTGAAATTTTGTTTTACTAAGTATGGGGAAAATATATGAGGGTACTTATCCTTCATTACTTCATCCTATTCCCATGTTGTCTCTCAGTACTTATGGTTCCTCCATAGTACGTTCATCAGGTCAGTAGCCTTTTTGTGTGGAACTTTATCTCCACGGTCTAAGATCTTCAATGGTTTCTCCTCATAGAAGATATCATTCTCCAATAATATAACCTCTAAATTTATTACATGTGAGGGATCTGGTATGTACTTCTCTAAGAGGGATACGTGGAATACATCGTGTTCTTGAGACATTGTTTGTGGAAGTTCTAGTTGATATGCCACAACTCCAAGATGATCAATAATATCGAAGGGGTAAATGTACTTGGGTCATAGGTTTCCCTTATTCCCAAATCTCATTAACCTCTTTCATGGAGATATGTTAGGGAATAGAATTTCTATAATCTCAAACTCTATAAATTGATGACAAGTAACTAAATAACTCTTATGTCATATTTAGGTTGTGCAGATATGATGCTAAATATTTTTCACCTTTTTTACCATTTTCTCAACCATTCTAGGTCCTAGAATCTTATGTTTACCAAATTCTTCTCAGCATGCTGGTGTTTTGCAACCTTCCCCATAAATGGATTCATATTGAGTTATTTGGATGCTCGAGTAGAAACTATTGTTGTGGGAGAACTCAACTAGAGGAAAATATTTGTCCCAACCTCCTTTAATGTCTATAGAACAAGATCTCAACATATGTTCTAGTGTCTAAATAGTCCACTCAGATTGTCCATAAATTTACAGATGATAGGATGTACAAAATTTCATCTTAGTGTTTAGAGCATGTTAGAGACTTTTTAGAACTTGGAGGTGAATATTAGATCTTGATCAGATAAATTAGTTAGTAGTAATCAATGCAGCCTTACCACTTATTTGATGTATATCCATGTTAGTTGATCCAGTGATAAGTCCTCTTGAATTGTGATAAAGTGAACTCTCTTTATAAGATAATCCATATCAACCCATATAGAATATTTTCCTCTAGATGTATTTGGATGTCCAGAAACAAAGTCCATGGTTATGTTTTCCCACTTCTATGCTGGTATGGGGAATGGTTGTATCATCCCCTTAAATTTTTTTACTTTTGGCCTTCACTTTCTGACATACAAGGCACTTTGATATATATTCCATGATATCCTTCTTCATATTGTTCCAGAAATAGTGCTATTGGAGATCTCAATACATAATTATGCTCCCTAGGTGAATAAAAAAGGTTAAGTTATGTGAATCATTTAGAAGCTTATTATTTATCTATGGATTTGATGGTACACATATTCATGACCCAATCTCATGAATCCTTCCTCATCTATTTTGAACTTAGAGTATTTCTCATTTCTGATAGATTAAACCTTTTTCTGAATTTCAACATCATTTTTTTAAGCGTCCTTTATTTAATCTACAAGGGATGGTTGAGAAATCAGTTGAGAAAGTATTTATGAGGTTAATTCCTTAATGATTCACATATATATACTTTGAAGGTATAATAAGATTGGATCTTTCTCAATTCTGGTTATTGATAAAGATGTAGGATCTTTTCTATGAAGAGAATATTCCACCTTATTTTAATTACAAGGATTGTGGTGGATTCAGTAGTAACAATCCTTGATTAGATATAACCATCTTTACTATAACATATTAATCTCCTTCTGTGTGAATATATATTTGAGACTTTTGTGATCAATATATATCTCACACTTCTCCCCATGTCGATAATGCCACTATATTTTCAATACAAGGATCATAGCTTTCAACTCCAGATCATGTGTGGGATAGTTTTTCTAATGAATTTTTAACTGTCTTGAGGTATAGACTATAACTTTATCATTTTGCATCAGTACACAGCCTAATCCATTCTTTTAAGCATCATTGTAAACCACAAATAGTTCCCCACTTATTGGAAGTGTGAGTACCGATGAAGTGATAAGCCTCTTTTGGAGCTCCTTAAAGCTTTCCCTATATTCTTCTCTCCAGAAATACTTTACCCCCTTCTAATCCAACATTGTTGGTGGGTTTTAAAATCATGATATGTTCATCACAAATCATCAGTAGTACCCAATTGGACCAAGGAAATTGTATATCTCTATTACAAATGTTGTCCTAGGCCACTATTCAATTGCTTTTGTTTTGTAAGGGTCCACATATATCACTTTGCTGATGATTACATTCCCCAAGAATGTTACTTATACTATCTAGAACTCACATTTACTATACTTTGCATATTGTTTCTCCCTTTTCAAATTATTTATCATAGTATTCAAATGATTCTCTTGTTCCTCAGTTCCCTTGGAGTATATCATAATATAATGAATAAAGGCTACTATAAATTTATCAAGGAAATATATAAAGAATCTATTCATTGAATCCATGAAAATTTCTGGATCATTACAGGGTCTGAAGGAAATCACTATGAACTCATAGTGTCTATACCTTGTTTGAAAGGCAGTTTTGGGAATATATTCCCTCTTCACTTTTAATTAGTTATATCTTCACCGAAGGTCCACATTGGAGAAATACTAAGCCCCACATAGTTGATCGAACAAGTCATCTATCCATGGGAGGGGATACTAGTTCTTTATTGTGATTTTGTTGAGACCATGATAATTAATGTAAATGCACATTTATCAATCCTTATTTTTGAAAAAAAAGGCAGTTTTACCCCATGGTGAAGCACCCAGGCATATAAAACTCTTGTCTAGATTCTCCTGTAATTTCATATTTAGTTCTTCTATCTAAACAGTGGCCATTTTATAAGCATGATTTTATATTACTAGATATCCATGAATAAGTTCAATTGAGAAATCAACCTCTCGATCAGGAGGAAGGCCATGAAACTCTTCAGGGAACACATCTTTATAGCCCCTCATAATGGGAATGTCATCGATAATGATTCATTCCTTTGTAAAAATATTTTTAGGTAGATATACTTTCTCATAAGGCAATAATATCCAAAATTGAGGGGACGATTCTAAAGAAGATTCATCATCCTCCTTACACATGTACAGCATTATAGGATTCTTTGGAATGTGAAGAGTGATCTCCCTTTCCTAACAGTTGATTTTGATTTGTATAAATATTTCCAATCCATACGCAATATACCATCAAACTCAACCAAAGTAAGTAAGATAAATCTTTTTGGGAGGTTCAGTTCATAAACATTAACTGGGGAGGAGTTATAAACATTGGACGCAATAATTACCCCATTTTGTATTTTTATAGATAAATCAACTCTCATATTTTAAGGTGGTGTTTAAATAGTTCTATTAACCATTCAAGATATAAAAGAATTCATAGAACAGAAATAAAATAATACATTTTCTATTCTTGAATGAATAACCATCGTACCTTTCACCACATCATTTTTAGGATCCACCTCAGTAGTAGTGATAGAATATGCCTTTCCTTGATACCTTTTTGGTTGTTGTTGTTGTTTATTTCCTCCAACAAAACATGGATTAGGGTAATGGTTCACATAATTCCCATGTTCCTTATAGTTGAAACACAACACTACATGATATGTATTGATTTAAACCTTCCCTTTTTCCATACTAGTGGGATTCATCAAATCCCTTTAACTGTTATTAGCTACATGCCATATTCTTCCATGTTTGAATAATTTTTTTCTTCCCATTAGATTTACCCTAGGATGCTTCTTCCCACAATTTTGACACATGGGATATTAGGTTTTATTTCCATAATAGGATTTATCTATTAATCTTACCATATTAAAATCTGTTTCCAATATTTTATCTCTAGGACCACGAGACCAATGAGAGTCTTTGATCTCCATTTTGACCTTAAGTGCATAATGAACAATATCATTGTAATTGTCGAAGTCCCGAGTTGCCAACACCTTTCGTAGACTCAGCTTTAGTAAACTAAAGATGAGACCCACCTTACTTTCAATGTTCATGGAAATGATAGATGTGTATCGTGCAAGCCTTATAATGTTTTCCTTATACACTACAATAGACTCATCTTCTGTTTCTTCAATCCAAGGAACTCCCTTTCCGTATAAAGATAGAGTGTTCGGGGATAATATTTATTGAAAAATATTTTCTTTAAATCTTCCCATTCCATGGAGTCAATTTCATCCTTGGAATTTATGTTCTTGATCAGTTTCCACCAATGATCAGCTTACCCATCAAAATTATTGACCTCTAATATAAATTTCACTTCTTTTGAGCACTAAATAATATAAAATATCTTCTCAATTGAATTAATACATTTTTCTATGATTATGGGATCAGGAGATCCACTAAATATAGGAGGCCATTGATGAATAAAGTATTTAACAACAACTTTATCTCTCTTAGGAGAATCAGGTTGTTCTATATGATTCATGTTATTATTCATAACTTGAGCCAGCTAAAAAAATACTATAATGAAGTATTGATCCCCCATTCCCATCATATTTGTCATATAATTAGGTCAATTGTCACATTTCCAATCACATCAATTTTTAGAACAAGTTATCATATTTCAAGACATTAACTAAGAAAAATAATGTACAATTAGGGAGGCTTGAATACTTATCTAATAAGCATATAAGAAGTAATCTTTGAACATAAAAGGATAAACTTGTAGATGAGAAGTATATCCAAACATTCAATTCCCTACGTCTCAATGTAGGTTATCCATGGTGATAGAATTATCCCAAGGGTTCTTATTAGTGTGCTCTAAACCTAACATCCATAAATAACTTGGACATATTATAATACCAACTATGAAAACCCTATAATTTTACACAGATTATTACATGATTTTAAGAATAATTATCCTAACAATACAAATCAAGGATTGTAAAGTCTACTGCCTTTGGAATATTTGATACCTAATTAAAAATCATGAAACCAAAATAAGAACACCATTTAATTAATTTTCATAATGATATCCTAACACCCTTTGATCCATTAAATCTTTATAGGATAAACTAGGGATTACATGAACAAAGGGATAATCTAAAAATCACAGTAAAGGAATATATATATAAATAAATCATAGCACATGGGTAAGAAGGCATAATATGATGACATAAAAAAGGCACGGAACATGAATAAAAATATGGAATCATAACATATAAAACATGGGATATTTTAATCATGTAATCATAGTAATTTGGAAGAAACATTAAACATGACATAAGAATGAGTCAAGGCTTATTGAATATGGAGGAGCACGATTCAAGGATAACCACCAAGACTGTTGTACATTGAGCACGAGTCAAGCCTCACAACCAAGACCGTTAGACATCATCTATCATGAGACTAAACATTACCCAATGTATTGGAACACTCTCTAGGTTCACCCATAATAACATGTTCATTAATATGTGTTTCATATGAAGAATCATACAAAAGGAATAAAACATAAACATCAATGTTTCCCATGGAAAAAATTGGGTATCATAATCATGTCAAAAGGAATATAAAAAGGGAATATCATATTTGTGTCTTTGAAAGAGAGTATTTGAATCATAAATGGACATTAATAATGGAGAATAGTAATATATCATGATAAGGTGTGTCAAAACTAAGTGAAAATATGTAAATAAGTGTTTTGAAGCATTATAAATAAAACATTCTAGTGTGGGTGAAGAAAAATATTAAAGAGTATTTTAATTGGACAAATGAATGATTATTTATATAAAAGAATAAATGAATGGAGATATATTTTCATGATAAAATTAGTTATTTTATAAAAATAATGTTGTCTTAAAAGATATTATTGCATGTGCTTGAAAATGGGAAAGAAATTGGGAAGTTCCCTTGAATCGGGCTTGCTTATCAGGAAGAATTGAGAAGGGAACCTTTTTAAAACATGTATATCCCTCAAAAAAGGATGAGATGATCTGGATTAACGATTTTTTAACATAAAAACATAATTTAGAATAATTATATAAAATTAAATATGATTTACATTAGGGTAAAGAGAGAGAAAGTGTATGTCAAAGGAAAAATGGAGGTTTGGAAAAAAATTAATACCTTATGTGAGAAACAGTTCTGCACTCATACTTAATGTACTGAATAACCAAATTAGATTCATTAATTAATAATTATTGAACCTATTATAGATTTAATTTATTTATTATACTTTTATTATTTTAATTAATGATCTTTTTTATGAGTTATCAGATTTAATTTTATCATTAGGGAGCGCTCATTACCTTGTTTTTAATCATCGGTTAACTTATATATATATATATATATATATATATGGAAGCTCATGTAGAATGAGAATAGTGATACATAACTGAAATTATCTGTTATTAATGAAATAAAGTAATATTAAATCATTTTATATTTCATTCGGTTTTTTGGGGTGAGGATGAATCATTAGATAAGACATTAGTGATAATTGTTTAGATTATTTTGGCGGGTTTTGATCATCATAGAGAAATCGTTTTGTTTTATCATTTAGTATTATATATATAATGTAGTTCCAGAACATAAAAAGGTCATAAAATAAATTTTAAAATCTTTTTAAACCATTATAATGGTTTTATGACTAGTCTTTAAGGCGATGAAGAAAAATGAAAATTTGTCTTCCTTGAAGGTGATAAATTAACACCTCACAGACGTCGTTTTTCATTTTTAGAATAATGGGAGAAGAGAGTAGGTTTGATGATGGATTATTCCATTAGAAAAATAACATTATAGTATATATAAGGTAATGGTCTATTCATTCCACTTGTATGAAGGTATGTGATAACATAATAAGAAAATAAGAGAATTTGAAAAGAAAAAGAAAGAGGGTTTTACCTCTTGAATCCTTGTCCTTGACAACCTCATTAGGGGGATTGGTTTTTTTTCTTTTGTTGAGAAAAAATTCTCATAGAAATGGAGGAGAGTATTAAGATTATTATTGGGTAGAATTTAGGGAAGTCTCAAAGCGTGAAATCTTTGAGAAGAAGAGGTGGTGAGGGTGGTATTTATAGGGGAAGAGAGGGGTGTTTTCCCATTATTTTATCCATTAGTTTATTATTTTGGCCCAAGAATATGAATAGTTTGAGAATTATCACTAAATAAATTAAAATAATGAAGGTCTTTTCGTGATTATTGTCTTATATCATCCATAAATCATCTATGACTCAATAATTCATGCTTTTGTTAAATACCATAAATTACCGTATTTCACTATTCACAAAAAAAATTAACAATTTTATAAAAATACCAAAAATTTAACCTTACCATTTCATGACATGTAGAGTAAAAATATTAACTCCATTTTATGAAAATAATTTTCTAGATATGAGAAATTTCATTGTTAATTAAAATTGTCATTCACTCCAAAAATACTGATTTTAAAATTATAACTCATTTTATAACACTTTAAAAAATTAATTAAGGCCTCATAAAATTATATTATAATCATAAGACAAAAAAATTATTATTTTATGAATATATTTTATGAAAATAGTTTTTTTAAATTATTATATTACTCATAAAATTATAATTAAATATTTATGAATTCCAAAATTACCAACACTATATTTATCATTCCTAAAACATCTATTTAATTATTCCAAGATATAGATATGTCATTTTTTATAAGATAACCAAAAAAAATTATACTTTCATAGGTTAGATTACTATTCTATTGGCCAGTTTACTATTCATATGGGTCATGTTACTATTCCAAAGGTCAAGTTGATATTCTGTTGGTAAAGGTTCCCTAACTTCCAGAAATACCTCTTATTATATTAATTATTTATTTATAAATTTTTTATTGTTTTCTTTATGTTATTTTGTGTGATTTAAACAATATGAAATAAGATAAGAATTTACATTGATATAATTCACAGTCGCTACAATAATTTTTTGATAATTATACTAATGGAATATGCTTTTTCTATGAGCCACCAAAATACATAACACAATCCCTATATATGTATTCTAGAATCTAAATCATCCTTTAAGATTTTCCTTCCACTTGATGATGATAAGTTTTGCTCATTTTCAACTTTTTTTGGAGGGATAGTAGGAGTAACCTCCAAAAATGAGATGAAAACAAGGGGTCTCGGTCATATATGACTGAAACTGGTATTCCAGGTAACTTTAGAACTTCATGGATATAGATTTTCGACAGGTATTCCACCATATTTGATTCACAAATATGGATGAAGTGAACCAAGTTCATGAGATAAACCATAATCACCCATATGGAATCATGTTTCTGATCTATTTTTTTGTAGACCTATGACAAAATAGACAACTATATATACTACTATTTACACACAGTAATAGGTAAAGAATATAACATACCATCTGGTTATTGGTGTTCAACCTTGACCTACTAATGGGTGAGGTATCTCAAGATGAACTCTTCCACTTCCTCTTCAGGACAACCCTGAAAAACTATGCTCATAGTTTTTTTACATATTCTGAATACTTGGATGAATAACCCATCTCAAATGTTAGTGGTAATTAAAAATCTATTACTAATAAGAATGAGTTACCATAATATTATTTCAAAAACCCAATATATAATTTTCATCTAGTGTTCATCACTTATTGGTCCCCCGTAGTTTATTTTTGAGATAAATTTTAAATATTTAGGATCAGATGCCTGGGCCTCTTTAACCAAGTCAACCAAATCAAGAAAAAAGGAAACTAGAAAGAAAAATGAAACTTCATCTTTCTTAGAACAATCCAGATTCATGTTAGATATTATCGACATTAGTTCCAATTGATTTGAAGACTCTTTATCCAAATTATTATACAATTTCCTAATCAATGAATCATCCAAAAAATTCCCTCTACCCAGAGTATACATCTATTTTAATTAAAACATTTATCAATATTCCATAAATCTATTTGTGAGGAATTGTATTTCATGTTCTTTATTATCTATAATAACCATAAATTCCTCACCAAAAATATAATAATGACAAGTATTCAAGTAATAAACTTCAATAGCTAATACAAAATAATATGTTGGGTAGTTTTTCTCATTAGACCATAACATTCATGAGATATAAGAAGAAACATGATCTCCTTGCATATAAATACATTCCAAATCAAATACCAGTGCATCAAAATAGACCACATATCCATATCCTAATTCTGGAATAGTTAGGAGATGTGATGATGTAAGGAGAGCCATAAGATCCAAAATGGATTTATGGCTCTCTTCACTCCATTGTAAAGGAACAATTTTCCTCACCAAAGAAATCATTAGCAAAGAAACATGACAAATCATGAATAAATCATTGGTAATATCTGGCTAATCCAAAGAACCTACAAATCATAAAAAAATTATTCAGTGATTTCCATGTGATAAAAACCACTTTCTTTTTAGGTAATGTGGATATTCCAATTTTAGAAATTATATTCCAAGAAAACGTACCTCTTTTCCATAAATCACACTTTTAAATATTAGAAAAAAATTTATGATCTTGTAAGGTAACCAACACTTTAACCAAATATTTATGAGGATCATCATTATCCCTAGAATACACTAGAATATCATCAATGAACACCACTACAAAATTATCCACATACCTGTGAAATATCCAATTCATCAATTACATAAACACTTCGGGTGCATTTGTAATAAAAAAATTCATAACCACATATTCATAGTGACTATAATAGATTCATAAGGTGGTCTTTTGAATATTCTCTTCCTGATATATAAGTTGGAGATACCCTGATCATAAATCAATTTTTGTGAACCAAGTTGAACCACTCAGTTTATCAAATATATAATCAATTATAGGGAGAGGATGTTGATTCATTATTACAAATTGTATAAGTTTATGATAATATACACATAGGTGAAGAGATCCATCCACCTTATTAAACAAATAGGTGTTTCCCATAGATATGTTCTTGGTCATATGAACCCTTTTATTTATAACTATTCTACTAAAACCTTTAATTAGCTTCATTATATAGGTTATATTTTATGATAATAGAGTGAAAAAGGACTAGTCCCTATTAGAAGACCAATCATACAATTTATTTCTCTTTTGAGTGGTTACCCAGATAAATTATTTGGGAAAACATTAAAAAATTGGTCAAAGATGGATAGAAAATTCCTATGTATGATTGCATCAGTAGATGCCAAAGTAAACACTTCCAACTGATAATGGATTTTCCCAACCACTAGTATTAAATTTCCTAATATAGTTTCATTCTTATCCCATTCTCAATTAAATATATGTTTAACTTTATCAGAATAAGTGAAAATAACTTGAAGATAATATTATTATATGTGGGTCTTGAAGGTTATGGATCAGTCCATTCCCAAAATTAGGTTATAGATATCTATATTAAGAACACGTAAATCTAAAAATAATTATGTGCCATAAATATTTATAGAACACATTGCACACTTAAAGGCTTGGCACTCTTGTTGGATAAGAGGTGTTTGACGTTTCAAAACAGAAGGCATCTTATCAATATGAAAACCCTTATAATCAATAACACAAAAAGAAATAAAATAGTGGGATGAAAAAATATAAAACAAAGGATTGTATAAGGTTAGAATTTAAAATTAGTGTACCTCACTTCTTTGAAGGACCATATTGATATTCTGTGATCGTGTAATTGACACTATATAACTTCTTATCTAGTCCCCATTTTTATTTAATTTTCTCCTATGTGTTCACTACATGAGAAGTTATGGTGTTTATAGTTTCTAAATGACTCTTTTGATTAGAAGTATGAGAGTTTTGCTGAAAATATTATCTTATCAAAGCATATGATATCTGAGAAATATGAGATGAATTTTCAACTGATGACTTAGTAGCACTACAATGATAACACTTGAGATGTCCTATATGATTATAATTGTGAAATTCTATAGATGGTTTAACAAAATATTGCTTGATATGTTCAAGGGAACCACAATAAAACCATCCTAGTTACTCTTCAGTCATGGGGGAATTTAACTAATCTTTTGGTCTGGTTTTGAGTTGCTCCCCGACATTAGAAATAGGTGTCCCTCTTCTTATTATTCTCAAAATTTGAGTTCCTACTTGTACCCATAAAGATATACATACCCCCTCTAACCTTATTCCCATAGATATATCTTTATTGTAGTCTCTCTATTTACCATATTTGTATAATTTATAATATAAAAAAAATTAGAATGAATCTTATGTCACAACCTAGACATAAAGACGCATTCCTTCAGGGGTACACTAGAAGAATATTATGGGGAAAAGTTAATTGAGATCATAAACATCGTATAATATTATATTACTGAGGAATTTTATTACTTTATGCTGAAGAAAACTATCATTCTATTGATCATTAAAGTGTGAGAATAAAATTTCTTTTTAAAAAATTATTTGAAATTCTCCCATGTAATTATATAGTCGAGTTTATCTTGGATAGATAAATCCCACCACTAATGGGTAAGATATTCAAGAATAAAAGTTTCCAACTTGAATTTCATCTTGCTCAGTGGTCCAAGGAAATTGAAGACTTGATTCATTCTTCTCAGGTACACCTCCTCATTATAAGGCTGAGAATCTGCCCTGAAAGATTGGTGGAATCTGTTTCAAGAACTATATGGAGTGAACTACTTATCAATGATTAAAATTTCTATTCCCTCTATTCACATATTGAAAACCCTGAATTATTCTCTAGACAAGTTTTTGGTTCACCTTTGGCTTAGGTGCAACCAAATTTTCCATGACTTCTTCTAGTTAATTCTTAAGGTGTCTACTAGGTTCTTTTTTCTATAACTTGAACAGACTTCCATTTAGTCATCACACTTTAGTAAAAAAAGGGTTATAAAACTAAACATCACTAAAAAGAACATGAATCACAATCATCTTTTCAAAAATCAACCATTTACATAAATCCTTAAGCTCAAAATGAAAAATTAAATCCTAGTGGGAAGTCTCACTATCAATGCATGAAATAAATTACCCATCATCTAAACCCATGATGATGAGATAAGGAGCCACTAGAAGTGTCTTAAAACACCTTTTTACCTGAAATTACTAGGTAAATTTAAGTATAATATAAAAAATTTATCTATGTATTTTTAGGATATGAATTTCAAGTTCCGACATTCCTATCTCCTTGCTACCATCCCAATATGATAGGTATATTATCCAGGACTGCTACCATTTATAACATCTCACCCAATCCAATTGTCTTGGGAAGGGATAGATGTGTTACCATACTTAGGATACACCTCCAAGATACTAAAGGCTACTAATAAATGATGAGGGATTGAGAGAATCATGATAAATGATTTTCTTTAAAGGAATATAACAAAAGGCATTTCAAAAAATAGACATCCAAACTGAATCTATGATGCATGAGTATAAATGATAAAACCCAAAGATAAAACTAATACAACAACAATATTAGAGTCAAAATGAAAAAAGACAACAACTTGAAAGGATTCCATATATGAAAGAAAACCATGGAACTAAAGTGGCATGATCCCCTTAAACCTGAACAATCTCCATGATCCAACTCCACATATCTCACCCATGGTATTATGAAGTATCACAAGATAAATAAGATACCTTACCCTTTCCCTTGTATAATTAAGAAAATCTTGTAAACACACTTATATTCCCAAATAGGGGTTGAGTATAACAGTCAGTAGGAATTACCCAAGGAACCCCCAACACACTCCACTAATAAAAGAACCAGTTGACACATTTTATATAAAATAGATGGAAAATAGATATATAGTTTATAAAAACCCATAAAAGGATACCATATAAGAAATATATAAACAAACATAAATCCTTTCATGAATATTTTGAATAATCATTCCCATTTCCACACACACACACACAAGCTTAGTGTTTTACATTGATGGTGGTACTTCACAACCATGCTCTTTCCAATTTTTGAGGGTGGTACATAAGGAATATGATCCATTCCATTAAACAAATACCAATACAATTATGAAAAATTCATACTAAACCATTCCGATTGAATCAACACATTCTTGAAAACATTTCATCAAAAAAATTACATGCCTAAAACATTACCATAATATTAAAACAATTGTATTAAATTTATAAACAAAGTTGATTTTCCAAAAATCCATCCAAATTTTGAATTTACAAATCCATTAAAAATAAGGGTTTACTTTAACAAATCTAAAAACATTTCCTTTGAAAATTCATGAAAAAAAATTAACAATACTAAGCCTTCAAGTTCAGGAATAAGATGACATGATAAATAATCCACTTATTTAAGAACCTGATCCTTCATTGAGGTTTGAATATCTTTTTTTTTCTATCAATTTCCATTTTAATTGCTTAATGTAACCTAATTTTAGTTCCCAATGAGGTTACAGAGGTCTCGGGGGTGTATAGGGCTATTTCGAAGCCTAGGACCCAAGTTTTCTATGAAATTAGGAGGCAACATGGTTTGGTAAACCCTATGGGTTTAGCCACATGACCTTGCGTCCATGTTTTCATTTTTAGAACACATTGATAGAGGGTTTTAGCATTGTTTTCACATATTTTATAAACAATTTGGGTTAATCATGCACTATTCACTAGGCCTATAAGATGTTGTGCATGGTTTCCACATGGTTTTACAAACTGTGTGGGTAAACCGAGCAAGCCTTGTTGTGTATAAATTTCAATAATTTTTTAATTAAAATAAAAACCTTATATTAAACCAAATTTGGTAATTATTTTAATGGAAAATATACTCCACCTTTTTAAATATCTTCCCTTAGAATGAACTTGGATTTCAGATCTCATCTCCATTCAATCTCTGATTCAAACGTAGTTCATCTACTCGGATGCACAACGATAAGGGCTTAATTCCTTTTCAGATGTCCTTGATTCTTCTAGATATCAACTGCACTATTTTTATTTAGGCTCATATTCCCTAAATTCTAACTATTAATCCATTACTCATATTTATTCCAAACTAGGATGAATCATAACTTCATACTGGATGAGCTATTTAGCATGAGTCTATGGTAGGTGGTCTTGCACCTTTCGCCTAAATTAGGATCGTTTATATATGTTGTCATGCCACACACCCAATTTTCAGGAATTTCCTAAATTGAAATTGTATCCTAAAATTGTTAGGTGATCCCTATTTAATTAAATAGGATCTTTTATGCATGTTATAGGTTGAGAACCTTGAATAAACCATTGTTTTTTGGGTGTGTTGGCTATAATGTCCATTTTTATGGATTAGGCATTTGAACCTTGATTCCATTGAGATGTAACTTTGTAATGTCATGGTATTAAATGGGTATATTGAATTATAATAAATTTATTAATTTTTTTATATGTGAAATGAATTATGGGTTTGGTATGGATGACTTTCCCCTTGACTGGTGCATGTTATTGGTGTTTAAGCGTGTTTGTTCAGTAATGCCTTTCCCATGTGAGCAAAGTAAAGGATATACCCTGAGTTGATGAAATTTTCTTAAATTTATCTAATTATTGATTTTTTTCATGTGAGTTATATTATAATTAATTTATGTGATAGCCTGATAGGCTTGTTATAGTGAAAATGGACATGTAAGTATTTGAATGGCCCTTGAATTACTGGCCCTTATGAGTTATATTGAGACCATGCTATATAATTGATGAATTAATCATGGTAATATCATTACCATAATATTCCCACATGAGTTAAATGATATTAAATCCATTTGATAGTTTTTTTATTCATGTGATTCTTGTTATATAAGTTATTCCCACATGAGTAAATGAAAGGCCATGCCCTTGAGGGTGGTCCTTGCTTGAATCACCCTTTTTTAGGTGAGTTATGTTTAATGCCATTAGTTTTGACCTTGGCATGATAATGGAGTTATTTCAATGAAATGGAATTGGTTAAAGGATAAATAGACTTGGGCAATATATGGATTAATTTATAATACCATGGATGGACTCATGTCACTATTGACCTTTATACCTTGACTGATACATGGATTCACCTTATAATTCCATGGAAGGACTCAATGGATAATGTGATATTATCAGGAGTGATACATGGATCAAAATGAAAGATTCCATGGACAGAATCATTGATATATGACTTATATGTCAATTCATACTTGGAATTGAAATGGATTACCAAGGACGGACTCAAATGGGAATTGTTTTTATGTCACGAGTGATACTTAGGGATTCATTAGAGCACCACCAAAGATGGACTCAAATTTCATGGAATTTATACCACATCTAGAGAAATGCATGGGTTAATGAGAGGTTAACCATGGATGGGATTGTAGGGTATTGTTTTATTTCACTTGGAGTGATAATTAAATTCCAGCAAAGGAATGTCAATGATAGACTAGGTTCAATATAAATTAAATGAATGAAATAGATTGTATGACACATCTCCTAGACAAAGCACAAGCTTGGATTGGTCTTGAAGTGTATGGTTTATATGGCCTTTTGAGGTATGTGTTGTACTTCCAGCTATACGTGGGATACCAGGCTTGAGTTGGATCTCAAGACTTACAAATTTCAATGTAATTGAAATTGTGAATGAATGTAAATGAAAACCAGTGCATGTAGGTTGTTTAATTTTGAGTTCTTCCATGCTTTCTATATTTCATACTGCACTTTTCTAGCTATATATATATTCAATGACTAATTATCACAATCCATGGGTGGTTTCCTATAGGTATTTAGTCTCACATCCTATTTGGGAAACATTTTTTTGACCTAAACAGACTATATGATTTTAGTTAATGATATGGGAAAGCACCCAAACACATGTACTTGGTATGTTGCTTTGGAGTAGGAGAGCCTGGGACCAAACTGAGGCTTGTGATGCTGCTGATATTATTTTGGATTTTGTGTAATTTTTGAATTGTATAGTTTATGTCTGTTGTGTACCTGTTTTTTCTATTTTATTAGAAATATGTGACATATATAATCATCTTGTATATGATAATATTTTTTTCTTGGTTATACTATTTTTATTCTATTGTTTATTTTCTTTGTATGGTTTACCTATTCTGCTACTTGTATCTGTTATTTGTATTTTATTATTATACACTCTGCTAATGATGGAATAGTCACCCCACAGACTCACATAGGCCCTCACTTCTTTTTGACAGCCTATAGAATTTTGTGATATGCACTTGGGGCTATATGACCCACTGAGCTCGGGGAACCTTTTAGTGAAATTTGGGTTTGGGACATTACAACCTTTCTCTCAATGGATGATTAAAATGAATAACGGTACTTCAATCTTCTAGAAACTAGGTCATAGCAAATTACCTTCAATATATTCAACCATATCTCGTCGATATTCCCATCCTGAGACATAGATATATCTATAATAGATTATATCCATGGTTCGGGGAGGTCAGATAAGAGTATATCTAAGAAGAACGATGAAGAAAAAGGACCTACTATCAATTTTGGATCGATAAAATACTTTGATTCGAAAAATTTTTCCTTTGTATCAAAAGAAATCATCCTGGGAGCCTAGGGAGGAAGATCAGTTTGAGATCCTAGGGTAATATAATAAAAATGAGGGTTTCAATTTTTTTAATCTGAATTGGATGCTAATTTTCCAGAAATTAACTGCACATCTCATGGTCATGTGACATAGTTTAAAAAAAACCATGCACTAACCATGCATGTGCTACTATCTCCCAAATACATTGCCACTTGGTTGTGACACATTGTTTGTGAAACCATGCACCAACCATGTGCTGATATTATATTAAGGCCAAAACCTTGAATGGTTGGCTTGCATGTATAAATAAACAATGAAACGACCATGCCTTTTCAACTATTTTTAAATTCATAGTTTCTTATGGAATGTTCTTGATTTTGAAAAACCATTCTCCAACCATCCACCTACCAGTGAATCCTAGCATCACCTTACACTTCTACCTAGAGGCAGTGCATCATATCCACTAATTGTGCACCTCTAAAAACACTTCAAAAACACTCCAAAACCATAAATAATATCATAAAAATCAAACCAAGTATTATATAATCTCAAAATACATAATAAAAGGGCAA
This sequence comes from Viscum album, assembly GCA_963277665.1. Lineage (NCBI taxonomy): Eukaryota > Viridiplantae > Streptophyta > Magnoliopsida > Santalales > Viscaceae > Viscum > Viscum album. Next base: position 1,104,987,264 of record OY728157.1, read on the forward strand.
AGTTCCTAAAATAGGGTTTGTTACAATATTGTCAGTCCCTTCGATAAGGTTAAAATTTTGGATAATTTGTTTATTCCAAAATGAATAGAGCTTGATGAAACTATATCCAAAAGAGTTTGGATGGATTAATTTTGTGTTTTTCTTTTTGGTACAAAGTTTAAACTATATTTCTATGTAAGTGGGATATTTTTGGATGTGAACTAAAATATACATGCATATGATTCCTATTATTCATTTAGTATATATGTACTTATATACATGTAATGTATATACATATATAACATGCTAATATATATTATACACTATAATATATAATCTCACACACAAGACATGAATATGATTCGTATATATGATCATGAATATGATGCATATGGAATACTTGAATATGGTGAATATACACATGTAGATCGTTACGTGCATCCTACATGCATTTGATACATGTACACATGTGATACAATATCTGTATTCCTAAATGGAAATTTCTTCACACATGCCTGTATGTTCTATTTATTTTAATCCATTATGAATTGATTAAAATATTTTTATTTGATCATTGAATAGGTTTAATACTTTCATAAAATAGGCATAAATAAAAGTTTCAATTGATGAAACCTATCATATTCGATGCATTCTTCATTCATAGAGGAATGTTAAAATTTTACTATATAAAGATAATGATGTTTATTCATTAGTGTATGGATGATCATTCATTCGTTCAATTATATTGGTGATCATAGGTTTCATTTAATTTTTTATGTTCTTTTCTTTTCATAGTCCATTCATCACCCTTAATGAAGGGTTAATCATCACTTGGGAAATAAGGGTGTCCTTTGGTTGTGAATATAGACCCAACATTGGGTGTCCCCCCTTGAAGGTAGTAGTATTTTATCTAATGATAATCATGGTAATAATAAATAATTCTCTCTTATTCATGGAAGAAGAAGGATGATACATATAATAACCAAATATGATCTATTTTATATTTTTCTTTTATCATACACATTACTTCACTCGGGGATAGATTTTACCTATTGATTTGGCTGTCTTCCACAACCAAGGTTCATATGTTGGTCCTCCAATACCCATCAATTTTAGGTTCTGATAAGAAGTAGAAAAGAAGACACCTTTTATTTTCCATATGTAAATATGGGTGGCTAGTGATGGGAGTAAAAGTGTGGGTCCTAATGACTAGATATTCCATTAACATTGGGAACATTATCTATCAAAATTTCATTATAAGGCATCAATATGGATGAAGATTCCTTTTCTAGAGGAATATGTGGAATCACCAAGAACTTTTTCATTATTTCAAGGAGTAGAGGATAAGAAAAACCATTAATCCTCAAATCAATGTATAAGTGTGTAATCATATTTATCAAAAGCCAAGAGAAAATTATTTAACCTAAAAAGATACCATGTTGAATGATATAGAGGATACCATTTCAAAAAAAAATCTTTCTCATAACTCTTATTCGTCACTCAAATAACATTGACTAAAGAAAATAGGTTATACTCAATAGAATATATCTCATTTACTAAGATTATGATTATTGTCTTGTTTGGTGGGATAGAAACCATGGTCTCATTTAACGAAATGATTCCCACTAGATCATTTTGTGGGATAATTTTCAAGGTCTTGATTGGTGATATGGTTCCCACTCTCCCAATATTAAGGGAATGAGGTCCATATTAATCTATACCATTTGAATAATTAATGGGAAATCATCTCTATATTTTCTTTTCCTATGTTGATTACATGATATCAATGGAAGCTGATAAGTAGAATTTGTTGTAATAGAAGAATCAGAAGGAAATAAGTTCACCAATGGTTCATTCATTCATGACCTGATTATTGAATATGAATGACCCACTATCTTCCTTATCATTAAGTCATCATACTTTTATGTATTCCCATATAGTTCATTTTCTCATTCTTCTCTTTCTTTTGGAGGAATGGTCAACACACTTGTAATGTGTTCCTTGGGACAATCTAATGTTACCTAACAATCATTAACCATATTTTTAGTATTCCTTTTAGGATTAAGAATTCTTGGATCATGTAATACAATATATGATGGAAAGGGTAGTAATGTAGGTGATCATTATTCCCTATTTCATAAATATTATTGATTTATTTCAAGGTGATTAGGTAATTCTTTATGGAATAGATAAATTATATTATAAATTGATCATTACAAAAGGGATACACTTTATTATTCCTTATCTAAAAGTAATTTCACCTCAACCTTTTAATCATGTGGGTGAAAATATCTATTTTCAATTTCACAAAATTACTTCTATGTAATGGTGGTGTTTGATAATATATTTACTTAGTTTACTAAATAACATCCCCTAGACAATATATTATTGTCACATAATATCTGAACCAACTAGGATACATCAGGGGAATGAGTGTATTTTACAAATCATCATATATGTTTTCCACACTAATATACAATAATTGATCCTAGGGAAGTTGAATTTACAATGAGTATGTCAGACCATTCTACCTTGAATTGAAACCCACGACTCTCAAATTATCTTGTTTCTTTCTATTGTTGAGGTTAAATATAGTTATTTTCTTTAGAGTAGAGTTGAATTTTTAGAGTAATTTCTGATATAGATCTTCCTGGATAAAAATAGACCTATATGTAGGATTAATTTACCAAAAAATATGGGACCTTCTATGTTCTAAATGAAGCATATGATTTTGGAAGACTCTTTTTATTCTGAGGTTCCCAACATTTGGCTACCCCAAGAAGAAAAATAAGTGAGATGCTGCTTTGTATTGCTTATTTCATTGAATGTTAATAATATATAAATCCCAAAGTTTGGTGGAGGAGGAGAAAAATCAAAAAAATTTGGATATGATTTCCTCTCTAGTTGTACCAATCCATATCTACCTTTTATAAAATCTATCTGATTAGTAAGAACATCCTATAATTTTTGGGATACCACTATCTAAGTTAGCATCAAGTGACTTTCCAGATCTAGTGGTTGATATTGTCCGAATGGGGGTGACTATTTATATTCAATCTATTTTATAGTCAAATTAGATAATTGATGTGATTTAAAAATTAATAGGTGATAAAATTACACTTTTATGGTTGATAAATCTACTGCCATTTAATAGAGTGAGCTGAAGGATACATGAGAGGTTTATCTTAATGATCATACTTAGTGGGTTTGTTTACCTTGAGAAATCCAGTACTGATTTTCTAAATATCCTCTATTTTTGTATTGAATGTGGAAATTTTCTCTTCTACTGATATAAATTCACTATTTTCAGGTGGTAGGTGGGATGTGGATGTGTCCAAACTATTTCCTTTTCCTTTGGAAGAATACAACTGAGTATTTGGTAGTGTAATATTTATAGGAGAACCTAAATGGTGCTTGTATTGATGTTGGGTATATAATATTTATTCACATTACATTATGTGAGGTAAATTATCTACACATGATTCCTTATAATAATGTTCTTCGATAGTTTAATATTCTAAATAATTGGTTGTATCAATAGTGATGACATTTATTAATGAGAAACTAGTGACAGGAAACAAAAATTTGTAGAGAATTTATATCTATAAATGAGGTGTATTTTATTTCGACAGGTGATACTAGAGATTTTTGGGTTTATAAATATGCCCCCAAACCCATGGATTTAGTTTTTCTATAGGATTGTATGACTGGAATTACAAATCTCCTTGTTTATAGGTCTATATTCTATTATGTTCTGGATGTGGGGGAATACCACTACATGGACCTCCGTACATGTTAATGATCCATCTCATTAGTGAGATTTATATTAAAACAGTCACCAATCTATATTTCATGACATATGTGGCTTCTAACCAATGGTGATGTTTAATTTCACCAGTAAACTATAGGGTTACATATATTGTCCTCAGGTGTGTTGTAAATAGCTTGTTTAAGGATCCAATTTTGAGTTTCAGTGGTTGGATTCCCCTGGTGGGATCTCTTTCTAGGTTACCTAGTCTGGATGAAAGATATTAGGAAAACATACTTTGTAACTTCTTGTATAATTAGGTTAATAGATTAATGATTATGACCATGGTTAATAGGATCCCAATTTATATCCTAGGCTATTTTTTGGATGTGGTGGACATACTTTTAAAATACTATAAGATAAGAAAGGCACGATTTTCCTTTACTAGCAATTTTTTTTTAAATGATGAGGTTATAACACCGGTTTTCAAAAATCAACATTATAAATGATTTTTTAAATTTTTTTCTTTTTTAAGTTATGTAATAAATCATTTTCATTTATCTTTCATGTTGATTATTATATAAAATATGTGAAAGATATTATTTTTATGTTGGATAAAAAATTAACTAATGTAAAAAAACGATGTTATAACGTCAGTTTATTAAAGATGATTTAATTTTTTTAAAACTATAATATCATGTGTTGTTTATTCAAGTAAAGCTCTTAAAACCCTCATTTCCTTCTCTCAAACTCTAATTCGTGAACTTTTTTCCATTCTTTTTCATCATCCTAACCCTCACTCATGGCCACTACCATCACAATCACTTTCTCATTCTTCTCCATCATTTAATTCTACTTCACTCTGATATCTCTTTATGGTTTGTATCAATTGTTATAAATTTCCATGAATCTAAGGTATGTTTAATTTTATTAATGTCTATTTTTGTAATTTTTTTCATGAAATATCTCTACCACCACTTCTCTTGAATATATCATCATGATTTTTTTTAGTTTTGATTATTATTGCATTTGTGGTTTTTTTAAAATGAATGAATTTTTGGAGATTACAGTTTGATTTAATGGTTATTTGATGAATTTGTAACACTTTTAGATTTTATGGTATCGTATTAGGTTGGTTATAAAGGATTAAGATGGAATTTAAACTAAATTTTAAATTTGAACTAGATTCTATGACACGGTGTATGTTTTGCACCATAGAGGGTAAGGCTACGATGTGGCCAGGGAACCATGGAGTAATGGTAATTTTTGAAGGTTTTGATTATTTAGAAATATATATGGTGTGGATATTTGGCTATGTAATTGAGGCTAAAATGTGGATCTTAGGAAGTTCTGTCAATTTTGGGGTCATTAAGCCATAGAGCGTTGGTTGGGCAGGGTGTCCTTTTGAGGGATTGGAGGTTTGTGTCATAGTGATAACCATTTCACCATGGTCCTTTTCTCTAGTTCATAAGATCTAACCATTGAATATAATGTGAATTCTATACCTTCTTGGGAATAGAAACCACTATAATGTGGATAATCCTCTTTTATCATAGTCTTTTCTATTTTGGGAACCATTGCAGTATCCTATTTATCTTTACACCATAACATTTATTTTTATAGAATCCCTAGATAATATCCTAATCCCCTCAAACCCATATTTTTTTCAAAACTTTATCTAGAGTTTTTGGAGACTCTAGGATTATTTAATATCTTTTCTAGTCCCAAACTCATGGCTTCATCCCCAATAACTAAAGATAAAAACTTGGCGATTCTAGATTATTTACTCTTATAATCTTATTATTTTTCTATCCTTATATTGTTATTAATTGAATATATATTCTATGTCGCTATATCCTTCATAAATATTGATCCAAAGTATTTTTCTTGAAGAATTGATATTAGTTTTAAGGATATATATCATGAATGCTTGATCCTATTAGTGCGCTAATGTGACTCAAGTGTCATCTCTTGATGGGTCTCATAGATTATCATCAATGAGATTGATGTAGGGAGTTCCTTTCCATCTTGGTCACTTGTATAGTCTTTTTTTTCTTGATATGAAACTTGGGTTGGTATAGCTTGACCAACTGCACTAGATTATGACTGTATGTGTGTGCGTGTGTATCCTATGAGATCCATATATGATACTTGATTCCATTAGTATACCTATATATCTTATTAGACCATGTTTAATGTTTTTACATGTGCCTTCATGTTTCTAATAATTATCATAAGGATATGTAATTTTTTTCCTATATCTTATCTTCCCGGTTATGTTTGATTGTTATGCCTTGGATTCATTGATACCGTTATTCAGAATAGGGGGATATCATTATATGATATCACTTAGAGGGGGAGTGCGCATGACATGTGATGATGATGATGATGATGATGGACCTTAATGTAGGGTAAGATCATGATGTCCTTATTTACTAAACTAATTCATTGATAGGGAATGAAATCCTTGAGGTCAGACCAATGATCAAGATGGGGTATGATCATCTTGAGGCTTGACCCGAGAGAGAGGTGGGACACAACGGTCTTGTGGCCTGATCCGACTCATCAACCTTATGGCTTCTTTGACTTTTTAGACTTATAGTTAATGATATTCATTAACCCGATGGCTATTGTGAGATACATGTGGTGGACTTCTGCTCAACTTTAGTTCATGATCTCTATTATTATTTTCCTTCTGGTATAAAGCTAAAGTAGGTAGGACCTGAGCTCATGGAATCTTGGTTAACACTTTAATTCTTAGTATATATTTATTTATTACATGCTTATGCATTTAAATTTATCATGGAATATAAATATTATAATTTTGAACTCATGTCAATGATGAATTAGTGGTGTATTAATGAGTTTTATTTCTCACAATATGCATGATAATATCATTGCATGTGTAGAATTCATGATTATGGTTCCAGATAAGGGAAAGGGGCTCATTGCCAATAGTTGAGTAGAGGAGTACAGAGTTGGTGGAACTACTGGGACATAATCCAAAGGATTTCCAAACTACTTTATCTATTTATCTATTTCACTTTATATACTATGGTTTGGATTTCCACATTAGGATCCTGGTTCATCATACTTGTATGAAACATGCAACATTTTTAATTACATTTTATTTGTTTTATCTTATAATTTACATTATGGGTTGTTATATTATATTTATGTAACAACACATGACTATGATTTTTGAGGTTATAGTATCCCTACAAAACCCTTTAACCCCACCACTAGTATATATCCTTTTTTATATCACATAAGGTCTTGTAGTGTATGACGTCGGGTGCTATTCAGAAAAATCTGGATTGGGGTGTTACAAATTTATGTGATAATTACAGTTAGTTTACTAACTAATGGATTTTTAAAGTATATTGTTTTACTACATTGTGAATGATTTTTTTGAAGTATTATTGGATTATGGTGTTTGAATATGGAGTATTTATAATATATATTGAGATGATCATGTTGATTTCAGGATCGTATTATGATAAAAAAAATCTCTATAACTTGTAATTAATCATGTTACAAATTCAAGAAAAGCTTCATGATCATATTTCTAATGGGGAGATAATTTTATTTTATTGCGTTATTTATTAACCCCCTTAGAATAAATGGGGGTTATCTTAGGTTGAACTTTATTTTGAATTTATCTTTTATTTGTCTCTATTTAAATTGTCATGAATACCTCTGAATTTCCAAATTGGAACATTTTAATTATTTTCTATATTATATAATTTGTTACATTTTTAAATATTTGAGTTATTCTAATAATATCAAATAAAAACGAATGGATTTTCATTTAGTTTTTTATGGAATTTTTTTATGGTGATCCTAATGAGTATGTTTTTATAGTCACCATTACATGCCAATTTTTTATATAAGTTTAGTCATGTAGTTATATTGTTTATCAAGTTTTGTAATCTCATTTTTTATCACTCCCAAATATTTTTCCCTTTTTATTATAATATTTATATATTTTCTTTTTAGAATAATAAATATAAAATTTTGAAATTACATAATAAAAATAAGAATAATAGTGTTTTACTTGCAGTCAATATTTTAAAATCAATGTTAATGTTTCTCAATCATTTTTTTCTAAAATGGTGATAATTAAATATGTTTAAAATGATACTTTTTTATGAAATATGTTTTCTTTATTTTATTTGTGAAATAATTTGTGTTTCTTTTCTTTTTGTTAATTATAAATTTTAAATTGATAATAAATTTCAAAAGATAAACAATTATTTTAAATTCATGAAATTTGTCATAGATTATAATGATTTATAGTTTTATTACTATACTATGAACAATTGATGAATATAAGGAAGGTTTTTATATTTTTTTGGAATTTTCTAAAATAAATTTCCTAACAATGAGCTATTTTTCACTCCATAATTTAACTGTTTAAATATGAAAAAGTTGAAATATAGAGAAATCAAAGATCATTTAATTTTTCATGGTTTTAATCTAAGTTACAAACCTTGTATTTGGATTAAAAAAATTGAGCATAATTCAAGATCCATTGATTATTAAGATTTTCAAGATGATAAGGTTGATCAAATTGAAGAAATAATTCATGATATTAAGTAGAGAAAATTAGGAAAGAACTGATAATTAAGTATCTATATAGATATACAAAAGAACCATTTTTTATAGTTTTATAAGATTTATAGTATTACTAATGGTGTTATGATTGATAAACTTTAGGGATAGAAATGGATGGAGTGAAAATAATTTTACATATTTTCTACAGCTATTGTAAGAAATACTTCCTTAAGAAAAATATATTCTAGATTCACATTATAATTTGAAGAAAATTTTATTCCCAATGGATTTGGGATATAATAAGATAAATTCTCACCTAAAAACTATATTATAAATATGAAGGTATATAAATATTTGTCTGAGTGTCATAAATGTGAAACATCTTGGTGTAAGTTGAAAGAAAAATGACCAGATATTTTAGTAGTGACAAAAAATCCGACTATGATAAATTGGTATCTTCATAAAATTCCTCTTTTAAAAATTTTATTTAAAAATTCAATGATGAAAAAGGATAAGATGGAATGTAGAAGATTTCACATATTATGGAAAATTACTCTATCAGGTCGATTTTCCATAGTGGATGAAAATTGATCCAAAGTTTTCAATATTCAAAATGTAAGTTAGAAATTTCATATTTGGACTATTCATAGATAGAATGAATCCATATTATATGCTTAGTCGAAAAAAGTATGGACTATTTTATTGGTAATTTATAACTTATCTTCTAAACTTTGTATGATGTTGAAATATACCACGTTGAGTTTACTGATCTATGGACCAAAACATACTATAAATGATATTGTTGTTTTCTTATCACCATTAATTTATGATTTGAAATATTTATAATAGGTTGGTATCAAAGTGTATCATTATTATAAAATGGAACATTTTTAATGACGCGTAATAATTATGTTCCCTATAAATGACTTCCCATCATATGAATTTTTTTCTAGATACAGTGTTATGGGGCATAAAGATTTCCAATTTATGAATAAAAACTTTATATTGGCAACTATAACATGGGGAAAAAATATTATACAAGGGTCATAAAAGGTTTTTTTTATAGAAAAATATTATTGAAGTTTAAAAAAGTTATTTAATTACTTAAATTAATTTTATATTTCTCTATAACCACTATCAACCAATCATTATTTTGATAGGGTGAAAAGAAATTGATATCTTATTTAGAAAGACAAAAAATCTATCAATGATTGAAATATTTTGAATTAATAAGAAATATTTTTTGAACTTTCATATTACAGATATCATGAGGTCAGACATAACATTGATATCATATATATATAGAAGAATATATTTTATAGTTTTATTAGTAAATTGTTAGATATTAAATGAAAGAATACAGATGGGTTGAATGTAAGATTTGTGTTACTCTCAATAGGATTACAGTTGGAGTAAGATCTCACTCCCAATGAAAGAAAAAAAAATAACTACCTCCGACATGTCATAAATTATCCTTGAGGGGGGAATTAGTTTTTAGTGTCACCATGGTATTAAAGTGCCACTAGGTTATTCTTTAAATGTAGAAAAAAATTTGTCACTAAAATATTTGAAGACGATATGAATGAAATCACCTGATTATCAGGTTGTGATGCAACAAATCCTATTGGTTAAATTTTTTGTAATGATTCCCATCCATGTTATAATAACTATCATAAATATCTGCTATTTTTTCAATTCATTTTTTGACAAAGTGATTGAAATAAATTTGATTAATAGTTTTTAGAAATATGTATTTTTTATAATTTTTCAAATGGAAATGTGCATTCCTCTATCTTATCTTTGATATCATGGTTAATTTAATGGTTAATTCGGTGCAATAAATAATTATTTTTATACCTTTATATCTATATTGAACATAGTATTTTAAAATTTATATGATAATATTTAAGGGATATATTAAGAATCTATATTGACCATAAGACTCCATTTTTTAGAAGAATATTTCTAAAGAGGTTATAAAGTTTTGTAAAACTTACTTGTATTTAGTTGATCACATTGGTTTTCTTACATCTCACTATAATGGAGTTGGTTTTGGAAGAAAGGGGATCCAGGTATTTAAAGTAAAATCCTTGACCGATGACCAAATAAAGTTGGCACATTTATATATCTATAATAAAATAGATGATTATCAACCATATATAACATTTCATATTAAGGGTTTAACACAATTCTATGTAAACAAGAAGTATATTTGGATGTTGAATGAGCATAAAAAACATTTTTTTTCCATGGTCTAATGAGACTATTCATGGTATATTAGATTCATCATAAACATTGAGATTGTTAGTAGGTATCCTAAGTTTAAATATTATAACATGTTATGAGTATGAAATTAATTGATATATATTTCATAACAAATATAAGGGAAAAAGTGATGTTTTTAATTTTATTGTATTGGTGTTTTCTGAAGTAATGTATTTTTTGAGAACTAAAGAAAAAAATATTCATGTCAAGTGTATATTATAGATTTATTGAATAAATCTAGAATATTTATTACATCAAAATTTTGAGTTCCAATGTTTGAAGGAAAATTTGTTATCGATAACAATGGTGTTAGACATGATGATTTTAGTATGAAACTAGTTAAACAGAATTGATTGGAATATAGAACTAATCATTTTATCCTAGAAAAGCATGATTTTTTATATGTTCTTAATCCATCAAATGTGTTGTGGTCTATCATTTTACATGGAATAAAATAGTATTTTGGTGATGAAAAACATGAACATAATGGTTATTTATATGAGATATTTATTTCCATGGAATGATTATTAGATAATATTGATGACTGTACTGTAGACATGGTTTATAATTTACAAAGTTTTCATGAAGAAGAAATATGGTAAAACCAACTTTTAATAATTTCCAAATATTACAAGTAATATATATTTATTTCCTGTTTACCTTCTAAAATTTTATAAAATGTTAGATTTATTAGTATTAGTATTTTTAGCTAAAAAAATATATTTTTGTGAAATATGATAAATTTTTTATTTAGATTAGTTTAGTTTTTTTATAATTTTAAAATTATTTATCTTTATATATAATAGTTGGATTTGTATAAATTTTTAATTGATATTCGTTTTCTTTTATCTATATCATTTTATGTTTCATAAATATTATTAGTATTATTTTAATATTTTTCACTTCTAATTAATAATATAGTGTATTGTTAGTATTCTTTTTAGTATTGTTGTGAAATACTTTTATGAATATAATAGAGATTGGTTTGTTTTATATTGTTTTTTTTTATTTTTATCAATTTGAAATTGTTATTTATATTTTTGTGTGACACTTAGATTTTTATATTCGTTTACATAATTTTTTCCATTATTTATATCATTTTATCTGTCATTAATGTTGTTATAATTTTGGTTAACTACATTAAAAATATGAATAAAAATTATTTTAATTTAGTTTACATATTGTTGGGTCATTTAACATTTTTTATTTAATTATATATAAAATAGTTAGATTTTTATATTTTTGTACAAATTTTATGTCAGTTTAATTTATAGGAAAATGTTAGATCAATTAGCTAAGTCACCTTGACATTATGTGGAGGACCATAGACATACTTATTTTTAGGGGCCTCTTCATCCTTCTTCAAGATACTTCTACTTCCAAAGGGCCATAGAAGGATATAAGGGTTGGTAAATGTGTTAGCACATGATTAAAAAAATTATCATTTTCTCCTAGCTAGGACTCGATGATATATGTTGAATTTTAGGAAAATCATACTCCTAGGGTCCCACATTCCAAAACAATTTAAGACTTTTGTTACAATGCAAGATCAGGTGAAATTTATCATTGTTATTTGTGATTGGAAGAGTGTAAAAAAAGATACAATATCTCAATTATGGGGGAAAATTATAGTTAACTTATTTATTATTATTTTACTAATCAGTTATTTTTTTTACTAATATAGGTTTTTTTATCTTTTTATCAAATGAAATTTGATATACCAAAAAGTATAGAAATTATCAATAGATTTTTATATTTGGATACTAGAAGATATAGTGATTTTAAATCATCCCTCACATTATATTTATTTTTTGGGTAAAGAGAAAAAAACCCATCTGATATATATCATTTTTTAGATCTAGATGCTTAGAAGTTTTTTTTAAAGTAGATGAGAAGAATAATTTTTTGGTAAGTTACATGTTTTCTTTTATAAGTTTTTTTGTATAGTAATGATCATATTACTTATTTTATATACATTAATTATAGAAACTGATGAAATTTTATTAAGAGATTAATCCAAAAAAATATACCCTCATAATTTATCTTGTTTAGGTTATAATTTATTTGAAAAAAAATGATGGAATAAAATTTTCAAAAAATGAGAGCCCAGTATTTAGGCTCCATAGAGGTTGAACCTCCCTCATCCTTATTTGGACATGAAAAATGGAAGAGGGAATGAATGAGAAATAAAGGATGATATCTTATAGAAGAGTCAAGGACTATATTTGAGAGGGTTCTAGAGAGTTATTTAAGATATTTAAGTTATTTAAGTTATTTTAACTATATATATATTGTGATTCACTAATTAATTTTACAAATAGTCTATACAAGAATCACTTGAGGACACATGGGACCATTATAACTAAGGATGAGGATAATATTTTAGCTACCACATTATGAAAACCTTAACACCTGAGTCATGTGCTTGGATACGTGGTAGGTGTATTGATCAATAAAGTATTGTTTCGTTCTAGAGATTCATTAAACTAGGATGTATATAATGGAAAAATAGAGGCTTCAGAAGATACATTTTAGGAGATGGGTGAGATGATTGAGGGTATGACTGGAACTTTTGTTCTGTGGATGTTTCTAGATATACAAATACTGTTTCATGGTATAGATCTCACTCCTCCAACTTCGGTTATATATCCCACTCTTCCACCTCCACCTATATATCCAACTCTTACACCTCCTCCTCAAAAACTACTTATCTGTTATTAGTTATATGTTGAGGACCCTCATTATCATATTATTTCATATGAGATTATACGTTATATTTAGGGTACCATTCATCATAAAAAGATATATATAGATCAACGTAGGGACAAAATGTATGCTATTATAGATATATCATCAATATTATCATATCTTAAAGATGAGGAAAACATATTTAGACAATGTAATGGCCATTTTTTAGTCTGATCATCCACACTTTTTTCGATATATTCTCATCAAGTTAAGTAAATATTATATCCTTTATTTTAAATTTTCTTTATATTTGTTTTAAAATTTTAATATTTACATATTAAAGTATATTTTTTACATGAATACATTAGAGGTAAATTCATACCAGTTCGACAACAACATTTACTATCTTCTATGGATTCATATATTACTTCTTATATACTTTATAAATTATCAACATATACATCTTTATTATTGGTAGATTATGAGATTTTAATGGATGTTAACATTTGTGGGTGTGAAATGATTGTGAGAATTTTAAAGACAGATATCATGGAGCTTGTAACTATATATTTTTTGGGAATCAAGGTGATGCAAGCCATTCCCATTAATTTTTATTATTATATTTATTTGAGTAATTTTAATTTAATAAAACTTAATAAATATGGTTAGCTTTTATTAAGTATCAGTATAATATTCCATCAGTATGTGGATTTTTTTCCCACGGTTTATTAATCCAATAACTAATACAATGAAAGATAAAAAATTAAAAATATATGTTTAGAAAATATTTCCAAATAATGAAATTTAGTGTTGGATTCCTCTTTTTCATGAAGGGTATGAAACATATATTTCTTAAAGTATTATTTCTCTTAATTGAATAACCACTCAGATTAATTTTTTTATATATTATTATCCATTTTATATGGTGTGTTTCTTATATAAAAGAGAATACATATTACTGGTCATGATCTATAAATAGTAATGTCTGAGAAAGTTTTCACAATATATTATACATGTAAGTTTGATTATTTTAATATTTTTTGTTATAATGAATTTTAATTTTATTTTATAGATATAATTTTCAAACAAAAAATTGGATTATTTTAGAGATACAATTAAAAAGTGGATACCAAAGATAAAATATGTGTGCACAAATATTACTTATCATTTATAATTACAAATATTTTTAAAGGAAGTACTTAAAATGTTTATTTTTCAATTGAAAACCTCTTTTGAAACGGAACTATGATTTCAATAAGGAATAAAGGAATTTTGATATTATGTTCTAGGATTTATGTTTTAATTAATTTCAACTAGTAAAGTTAAAAAATTCTATAATTAAATTTTATCACAACTTTTCTTTTAATTTATTTTATAACTATATTGAAAATACATGTTAAATTATTTCCTTATAATTTTTATCTTTGTGGTGACCCTCTCCGTTATTCGGAAAATAGACTAAATCACTTTCAAGGAGTATGGGTGGATTATTTCAAAGGTTTTATTGGGGTTTTTTAATGTTTAATATATATTTTAGAGTTTAAGTTTTATATTTTAAAGTTAAAATTATTTAAATTTGTATTATGGTTTTCTAGTCCAATTTATGCTTTTATTTTATGATTTTTCTTATGGTATTATACTACTGAGCTATTTTATTTTATTTTTTAAAAAAAATAATGATGGTTATTGTATAAAAATATAAATTATTGGAAAAAAACATTTTTCATGTGATTTATTTTATATCCAAAATGAAATATAGTTTACCACGTCAGTTATTGAAGATAACTAGCAGGATAAATGGTTTTTCACATTATTCATACAATAAATGATGTTAGAAACCCTACCCATTCTGGAGTTTTTGACTGAATTATACAATGTTTTATCTAATAATTGACATGAAATACAATTTTACAAATAATTTAATAATATTCGATTTGAAAATCCAATTTACAACTTTTCTTATAATAACATCTCTATGTAACTAACATTAAAAAAACTAATGTGGAAAACAAAATTTTCCACTAGAGAATTATCTAGGGAGATACTCCTGAATTAATTTTTTGGTGAGATGGGGGATACATTCCCTCTACTTATTTGTCTGTAGGATGTTGGTCTTCATGGATTTATTTAATTCAAATTAGTATGTGTTGTTTCCATAGTGTTATTATCCCATCATGGAGGTATCCCCTCACCGTTAAATTTATTATATAGCACTGTAAATATTGGGTAGGTGGAAATGTATGTCTATTAAATGGATATGAGGTAGTTGTAACAATGATGATGATATAGGATCAATGTTCCATTGGCTAGATGTTTAGGGAAAACCTCACTGATGTGCAGTTTCCCCATACTGATTAGAGATCCTGACTCTTTCCAGTATGTTCATATTGGATTCCATTTATACTTTGGAGGTTGTCTCATCCTTCAATGGTTCTTTATTCCAATTCCATGACTCTATTAAATATTTAATACGTGTTTTTAAATCCTTTCTTGTAATAATATTTGTTATCCTTAAGAAATTTATTAATTCAAAACATGATTTTAAAAGGAAACTGCACATGGGGATGATTCTATCACTCATTTGACCCTAATATTTTCTTACTCTATAATTTAGAGGTATATAAGAAGGTACTCAAGAATTTATCTTCATCCATGAAGTTGTTTGAAACCTAAAAAAGGTGTTAAGAGGTGTTGTGGTTTTTGGATTAGGCCCATGAAAGAGGTTTCCTACATATTCCTATGAAATGAATTAGAATCCAATTAGTTTGGATACATTAGTAGAGAAACTTTTAATCTGTTTAGGTCAGGTGACATGGAATTTAGCATTTCCTTTTAACATCATGTATTTATGATCAAATAAAGTTCCTTTTAAGGTCACACATCCAAGATATATTCTAACCAGTTTAACATCATGTGAAATAAACTACCAGATGAAATGTACTCAATAATGGGTTAGTGTGGGACTTCTAATGGAGTGACCCTTTTTTATTTAACCTAGAATTTTTATCAGGTGAAGATATTTTTGATCATTAAGAGGATAATCTTTCCTAAATGTATTTGAAGAAACCAAGAGGAGAATCTTGACTCGAGGAGATGAAACCAAGATGAGTATCTTGACAAAAGGAATTAATGCAAGGATTACATGTGAGATACCTTTCTGGTGTATCCTATTTGTTTTTAGATAAATAAGAGAGGGTATGGTTGGGGCTTAGATATGGTAAGAGGACCATATATGGGTATACACCTCATGTTTATAGGTAATAAGACAAGGTATTAGGACTGGATTGATGGTTAAGATCAACCTGTGAGAAATAGTTAGGGCTTGCACCTAATAAGAGGAATCGATAGTGGAATATGTAGCTCATTGAGTGGACTAGATATGATAACATCACAATGAGGATATTATTTAGTATTACACCTATTAAGTGGTCTATTTGGAGTAAAATTCACTATTGAGTGGAAAAAAGAGGCCAAATGGATACTTGGGAAGCCAAGATGAGCATAATGAGCCAAGGGAGGTTCCACCGATTTCCGAATGATAGGGACCCTTATTTTCAAGGGAATTCATGACTATAAACACCCTAAGGGTATTATTGTTTAAGAAGTAATTCCCAATAAAATATTTTTAAAGGATTATCTACCCTCATTTTCAAAGTAATATATTATTTAAAGGAAACAATATGGAGTGTATAGAATACTGATCATGTATATATAATATTTTTGTAAGAGTTCTTAAATTATGGGAACAAGAATAGTTGACTTCAGAGAATTTGGAACCTATGTAGCTAACCCAAGAAAGGTTGGAGCCCAAGTGAGTCACTTGGGTGAGGGTTTTACCCAAATATGTGACCTAGGTGAATCAATACCATAGTATATAACTAAGGGAGAAATAGAGCCTTAGTATGGAGGATTGGGTGAAGTATTACCTTAGTATAATTATTTTTGGTTGAAGTGCTTCCCTTTTATGGAGGTTTGGGAGATGTTTTACCAAATAGGGAGGCCTAGTAAAAGTATCCCCTAATATGGATTCTTAGGCAAAGTGGATATTGTAAAATAAGATGTGTAGGGGACTTAGGGAGTTGGATCCTAGGAAGAAGATATAAATTGGATATCTTAGGATTAGATTCAAATTTATAGAGCCTGGGTGACATAATGATGCACCCAGATAATTCCTTTAGTAATGAGCATGGATCTACTAGAAATTATCATAGTTATCAAAGCACTCACCCTTTTCTTTTATCCCTTACCCTTTGATTTTGATTTATAGATGAACTTTTGGAGCCCATGGAAGACTTGGGTTCATAGATAGAAGTTATATGTGATCAAGAGCTCTTGGTTTGAATTCCACCCCCCTTCATGTTAAAAATGGTGGCCTGGGTGGACCTATTATAGGCCCTCCCAACCTTGGTGTCCAAATATGGGTCATAACTACCCATAAATACCATGGGTTTCCAGGAATGGGCTGGGGAGCATGATGTTGGGTGAATGTTTCTAGGTGTGTGAGGTAATGTTCGTGCATGGAGCTTGGCATAAGCATAGACTTTAAAAAAATCATGATAAAATTATTACTTCAAATGGGCATAACATTTTTTTCAGTCCATTATTGATATATAATCTGTCAATTCAAAGCCCATAAAATGAGTTATTCCACTAAATACCACAAAATCTGTTAGTCATTATCTTTTAAGAAAAAATAGGGATATACTTGTTCTAAATATGTGTTTAATAACTAGAGAAATATTTTCTCCAATAATGGATAATATCCATTACCTACTCCTAGTGGGAGGTTCTCACCACCACATAACCGAATTGGGTGATGTTTTTGAATGCTCTCCAACCTTATTTTTGTGAAAATTATTTCAACTAAGGATATACTATGGATTTTTTATTCATTGAGTGTGACTTAACTTCATATTCAACTCCACTCATGTCATCTTAGTGAGGTTCATATTATATGTTATAATGGAAATGTGCATGGTTCACACTTTACCATGTGAACAATCATTATATAAGAAACAATATAGAATGTTTAACCCATGATGCACACTAAAACCCCCAAATTTAAACCACCTATGACAACAACAACAACAACATTATAATTATATAATAAAAAAATTAGATAATAATATATAATAATATAATAAAACATCATTAGAAATAGGAATAATCCATGTATATAATTTATATAATAATAATAATATCAATCATGCTATTATTATATAATTTATAGGTAATAATAATTTTGTATTAATTTGAAAAGTTTTTATATGTAATAATTTTATAAAAATTTATTATTGAAATAAAATAATTGATATATATATATGATAAAATGATATATAAAAGCATTATTTATGTTAAAATACTATAAGAGTCATTATTTTTATTATATCATATTATAATAATAACAATAAAACCTTATGTGATATTTATCTATATAAAAACATCATAATAATAATAAAAACACTCATATATATATACACATTTTTTCAAACAGGCCTAAGATAGAACCTAAGGCCTTATCACATTTATAAAAAGGAATAAAATAAGGTAAAAATAGAGGATTATGGGGTCATACATGAAATGAACTACCCCCAAAAATAAAAACACATTATTATAGAAACCCAAAAACAAAAGAACAAAAAGTCATCAAGTCCTACCACATCACTGACCACTCCCATCCCTATCATGAGAGAATCGACCAACACGATGACCACATGGATGTCAACCGATTTTTCATGTTTTCACCTACTTTAAATCAATGTTTTTATTATATTCATTAGATTATAATTTCTACAATCCACTTACCACAAAATCTATAGTGGCAACATCCACACCCCCCAACTCGTTGGTATCAACCTTCAACTCCTTATGAGTATAAGATGATTGATAATTATTCATAAATATCCCAAGATCACTTGTTATTATCAAATTATTAATCTCACCCTATGCATATAAGGGAAACAGCTGCCTATTGGTATGTGAGGTTTCAACATCCATGCTCTAATTAGTGGAGTCATTCATAGGAATTGGATCTAGAGTGTCCAAATCCATCACATGATAAGAATAAATTCTATAATCAGAGCCTGAAAATGGGAATTTTTCACCCTTAAATTCATATTCTTATACTATTGGGACTACTGAATAAGGAACATCAGGTGGGTTCTAGTAAATCTCTTACATTGTAGAATAATAAGTCCCCAAAACCTCTTGTTCAAATTGAGTTTTTACCTGATCAACATTAATCACAATGTCATGTTTATTATACCTTCTATGTTAGTATTAATTAAATTTTAAAATTTATATATTTATTATTATAAAATTTTTCCCACAAATACAAAAACATACGCATTAAATTATAAATTTATATAGTAAATTTTCATTTTACTTATTAAATTATCAAATAAAATAATCAGTTTCAACATTTCATTTAGGTTAATGAAACTTTATACTTCATAATAACCAGTCTAATTTCTTTATTTATCTTTATATTAGAGAGGGTTTTTATAAATAATTTAATTCATTCCTAATTTACTCAATTTGAGTGAACTAAGTTCCCTAGTATTGTATTTCACTCCACCCATGATTAATTTATACCACTATTGTATATTTATATAATTGTACAAAAAACATATTTCTTTATTTTTTTATTAATCTCATATATTATTTTTTATTCTTTTTAGTAAATTTCATATTTAATTGATACATATAATATATAATTTTATTGTATTTATAATGATATTAGAACATTATCTTTGACCATAGTCATTATTCCTTTTTTGAATTGTCATATCTCATATATCTGGTTGACAACTAATTACTTCAGATAACATGATTCATAAAGATAGAAATGTATTGGTTTATCTCATGAATTATTTTGGTTAGTCCCCATAGACTTAACCTTTATTGAGTTTTTGGTGATTAATTTCCAACATAATGGGATATTTTGTTAATAGAGGAGAATATCTATTATATAAGTTAACAAAGTAATTTGACCTTATAATAATTAAATCACCATCTCTATTGAAATTAAAGTTGATGCCTTTCCTGAGTGCGGTAATGAAAACCATGACTACGCTCTATGAACAAACCTAAGGGTACCTTATAAATAGTTTTCCTCATGTTCATTATTCATATTATTATTTTTAGATCTATTATATAACACCTATCATTGATATGGAAAAATATTTTTCCCCCAACATATGTTCATGGAATTCCATTTCAATATAATATCTAAAAGAGAAGTCTATTTGATACCTTCTCTAAATGGAAATAATCTATTCATTAAATGGACATATAGCATGTATTGTTTTTGATACATTTAATTACCAATGATCTAAAATCATTTTTTTCTATCAATGAGTGATGTATATTAAAAAGTAATTAATTTTTTATGACCTTATAATGTCTATCTTATTTTAAGAATGCACCTTATTAATAAATCAGAAAGAATAAATCTTATAAACATTTGGCTCAGAAAAGGATAGAAGTTAATTTTTTTGGTGGTGGTATAATGTTCCCAAATGGTGTTAGTGATTATACTGAATAAATGAAGGAATTAATTCTATGTTTTTAATATGGATTTTTTTTATTGTTATTGATAAAGATTGTGGTGTGAGCTCAGTTTTCTCCCCATCACACACCCAAATTTCCCCTTGAATAATCTTTATTTTTAATCATATATTTTTATTTTATTTATATGATATAGAACTTAAAATAAGAAATGTTTATAATCCTAACTAATATTTTATTTTATTTTTCACATGTTAGTTCGTTAAGTAATATAAAGAAATGGAATGAGTTTATATGATATATATACACATAAATCCTCTCTAATATCTTCTAATTGTGTATATCTACTCGTAAACCCACAAATCATTTATAAATATCAAATCTTCATCAAATATTATTTATTGAAGGTTTTGAGTTTGGAATAAAACTAACATATCATGGGTTGATAAATTATCCTTTTTTATAAAGATTCAATCATGTGGTTGAAATCTAGTTTTCTTTGGAATGTATAATTTTTCTAATATTTGTCATCCTATATATTCAATGACTCACTTTCCTATAAAATTAATATTATATGTATCATTTATCATGGTGACTCATACCATGGAAATAAGTTGGTGATATCTTTAAAAATATCTCTATTTGTAATAATATTACCTGCTTAATTTTGTTATGTCTAAAAATATATTAATTATGTATTTTTAAACAATATATATTCATATGTGTCTCAAATTAATTTTACATTCTATGTTTACATACTTAAATACTTTTTTTATTTTTTAAAAAACTAACACTTTATAGCAACATATTTTCATCATACCTTGAAAGTAATGATGTAGAAAATTTATTGTATGAAATATTATTTTATGTTTCTTAGTAAGTTTAATAAAATCAATGTTTTGTATTATGATGTTATTTTTTATACATATTTTGAATTTTTTTATAGAACTTAGATCTATTTGACTATAGTAATTGAAAATTTCTTATAACATTGATCACATATTATAAGTTCCTTTGTATAAATTATTTTGATTTCTTACACTCTGTTTAATAATATTTATTAAATAATTGTTATAATATTCCCTATATTTTATTTAAAATTTTAAAAGTGAATTTACACCATGTAATTAAGTTATCTTATTAAAAAAATTAAGTGAAAGTGTTTTTATGATTTGGAAAGAACACTACCTTTTCCAAACTAATTATCATAAGAGATAAGTGATATAAGTAGTTTTCCATAATAATATTCAAATGGAACCTTACTGAAAAAGTGATTATTTTCACTTAATTAGGAGGTTTTCTTTTGAAATTTCATGTTCGGTTGGAAATTTTTTTTGAAAATAGCTTATAAAACCTATGATAACTAAACATATATAAGTTAATCGTGATTTATTGTTGCAATTTTTTACTTTTTTATTCCTTCAAATACCATATAATAAGTGTTATAATTATATTTCTATAAGTTCTTTCAAATGTGACTCCTGAATAACAATTTTTATAAAAAAACACTATCACATATTTCCTTAAATATATTCATAATATATTTAAGTGCATTAAACCATTTTCAATATGGAATATTAATACAGTTTTCAATATGGGGTTTCAAATAATTCTTATATGTTTAATGTTTTTATTTTTTCACATAAAAATGACTTTCTTTTTTATTTTTTTCTCTTTCATGTTACTACTTATATTATAAAAATTGTATACATCTATTTCTATATGTATGAATTTTCAGTTTTTAAGTTAATTTATAATAATTTGAAAATTATCTTGTACAATGAATGTTTATGGGTTTTATTAATATAATATTAATAGAAACATGATTTTTGTATAAAATTTTAAATAGATAGTTTTCAAATCTTTAGGGTATTTTTTTGATAATTCTTTTATTCTGTAAAAATTATTTATCTTGAAAACTATAACATAAATTATTCATGTTGTATAATATATTTCCATATTATTTAATTTTATATTTTTACCTAAATATGATACTTTTTATGTGATCTTATACTATGCATGTCGGAAGGTTAAACAACTCTCTTGAAACACTTTTGAAAAGGTAAAACCTTTAGTTAGGGAGATACTCACTAGTATTATCATTAAATTATAATTCCCATGGGTATGTTTATGTCTTTCTTAAAGTGGGTTTAATCATATAATAAAGAGAGTAAGTGACTGGAAATTCATTTTTTACTTTTGAGTATGGTATCATGAAATATGTAATTTTTTTTTAAATTACTGGTTTATATAGTCCATGTTCATTGAAATTTTGATTCCATTGAATATTTACTTATAATGTTTATTCTATTTAATTTTATATACGGATTTTTGATGCAGTTGAAGTTTCCAAAATTATGAGTGAGAAACTTGAGATCCAATATCTTAATGTGAGTCCAATTGGGAAACATTTAAGGTATATTCTCTCAGAACAATCTTCCATTCTTTTTGGGTCCTCACTTATCTAGATTATATGATATTAATCAGTGTATTTTATCAAATCCAAAACTAATCATGGATAAAGGGTTGAATTTTATCAATGATAAATAAAATCTATTTTAAGGTGACTTTAATTAGTGCATAGTACTAATAAAGGTTAACCTTTTATTAATGCTAAAAAAGCACTGATATAGGTTACCCTCCATAATATATATTTTCTACAAATATTTTAGTATTAAATATGGTTTGTATAATATTAATATAGTTATATTTATATAAATATAGTATATATATATATATAATCATTTATGCTTATTTAGAATTTGATATGTAATTATAATTACATATATACTATAAAATATCACATGGACTATATAAATCAATCTATAAATACATTAAAATATAGTTTGAATTTAAATTTATTATATATTTTTATTATTATGATATAATTTATACTAT
Organism: Viscum album; assembly: GCA_963277665.1. Classification (NCBI taxonomy): domain Eukaryota; kingdom Viridiplantae; phylum Streptophyta; class Magnoliopsida; order Santalales; family Viscaceae; genus Viscum; species Viscum album. The sequence continues at coordinate 1,105,010,908 of OY728157.1, forward strand.
AGATATATATTTACAATATACTTATATTTATTATTATATGTGTTCACATTTGCATATATATATATACATATGATTATATATAAATAAATATTCAAATATATTAAAATATAATTATATATATAATTTATATTTGAAAATACGATTCATATTAAAATAAAAATTTACTATCAATCTTATTTTTATAATTTATATATATATATATATAAATTATCAAAATTATATTAATCAATAAATATATTTATTATTTCATTCAAATGCATTAAAAAGGTATATTTAAATGCAATATTTTGAAATATTATTTAAATAATTATAAAAATATATTAATGAACATATATTTATTTGATTATATTTTTATATAATGTATGTAAATAAGTATAAATATATATTACTATAATCATTGTTGTTCTGAATCAAATCTTTGATATGGCCTAAAAAGATCATAGCATGATAAAAGGAAAAAATGAAATATAATGGTAGGGGGGTCAATACAAGTGTGTATATAAAATATGTATGAATGAATGTATATATATATGAATGAATATATTTATTCATGTGTATATATTTATATGTGTATGTATGTATGTATTTATATATATATGTATGTATATATTGGTATGCATGCATGAGTGTGTGTATTTATATCTGTATGTATGTGTTTGTGTGTTTATGTGTATGTATGTATGTATGTAAATCTATGTGTATTCAAATGAGTATGTGTATGTATGTGCATATATGCGTATGTACGTATGTATTGGTATGCATGCATGAGTGTGTGCATTTATATCTATATGTATGTGTATGTGTGTGAATGTGTATGTGTTTATGTATGTAAATCTATGTGTATTCATATGAGTATGTGGATGTATGTTCATATATGTGTATCGATGTTAATTCATGTGTATGGATGTGTATGTATACGTATGTATCTGTATGTAGGTGTATGTATATGTATGTGTGTGTCAGTGTGTGTATGTATGTGTATGTATATATATATGTGTGTGTCTGTATATGTGTATGTATGTGTGTGTGTGTGAGCATGTATGTGCATGTATGTGATTGTATGCGTATGTGTATGTATGTGTATATGCATGTATGTGTTTGTATGTGCATGTGTATGTGTATGTGTTTGTGTAGGTGTATGTGTATGTGTAAGTGTATGTGTATATGTATATGTATATCTTGATACACAGAGGCCTATGTTGGTTCACAAATATATCACCCACACACACACACAAATATTTATACATTTTTATAAATAAAAATAATTTTAACTGTAACTAAATTTTTTAAATATAGTTATCAATTATTTATAATTTTTATATACAATTAATATAATGAATACATCTATATAATTTTTTTAGTAATAATAAAATCTATATATTATCAATTGTAAATCTATTTATATATAAATATTAAAATTTATACTTTGAATTTGGTTTTTTTTAACTAATAAGATGTTTTAAAAAACATTTATAAATAATAATACTATATTTATATTAATTAATACATTTATCAAAATATCAATACAGTTATTAATAAAACATTTACTATGATTTTAATAAATTTATTATAATATTAATACATTTATTACAATATGATAATATTAATATGATTATTAATACATCATTAAAATAATAATAATACATTTATCATAATAATAATACATTTATTACAATATATTTATTAGTAAAAGTGTATTTTTTTTCATTAATAATGGGGTTTCACCCCAACTTGTTTATAATATAATAATTTTATTATAATATTGATACTTTTATCATAATATTAATAAATTCATTTATAGTATATTTTTTATTTATTAATTTTTTATATTTATTGGTTTTTATAAAATATCTTTTTATCTTTTAATTTTCTATAATATTAATACATTTATTCAAAATATATATTATAATATTAATAAATTTTTTAAAAAATTATTATAATATTAATACATTTTTTTATAATATTAATAATAAATTTACTATACTATTAATATATATTAGGTCTTAAGGGGATAAAAAGAAAATAAACACACACACAAACACACTTGTTGGGCTAGAATGAATCCAAACTCATCCCCCAAGGAGAGATCCATGGCCAAGATAACTCATTACAATTGATGACATGAAGTCTCAATGCTTTTAAACCCTTTTCTTAGCCCAAAGGCCCCTTCCCTATGTACTTCATTATGCCAATGTGTACATAGGTCAACACTCTTGAATGTGTCATTCCATGCATCACTAGCATGCGTCATTGGCCATAAATGGCATATAAATACCCTAAGGTAGGTTGTCAGGGTTTGAACCCTGGTCATATGCAAAATTACGGGGTTCTTTATCACTTTGGAAAACCCTTGACTATATATCATAATACTAACACATTTATTGATAATTGTAATTTTTTATATTCATTTTTATATATTTGTTAATTAATTGTAATTTTAAAATGTAATTTTTAATTTTTAATATTCACTAAAATTAATCAGTGTTATTAATTCATATTGATAAAAGTAAAGTTTTATCATTGATAAAGTTTATATTTTATCAATTCTAAGTTTAGCATTGATAAAATTATTCTTTATAAGAATTTTTTTATTTTATCCCTAGTAAAAGGAGGTTGTATTGGTGATTTTTTAATAGTTATTATAAAACCATTTCCCTCTTTTTAAATGAAACCAGGCAATCCTACTACTCCTCCTCACCGATCAAGCTCCCACAGAACTCAAATCTTGCTACTGACTTTCATGGAATATTTTGGATGAACCACCCTCCAAAACTAAATCTATAGTATTCAAAACTTGGTTTTTAGGTGTCACGACCCGTCCCCCGAGGCCTGTGTCGTGACTACCCCAAGACCGCCTTCTATAGGCCAGGGGATGGAGACTATCACCAAAGTTATAATGCCCTAAAACTGGGAAGGCATTTCCTTTATAACCTATAAACACACACACAAGCAAGCACACAGCTAGACCAAACACCAAGTAAACTATATAACTAAAAGAGTGATGAAAGTAAAAGGGGTCGGAATACAATCCCAATAGTAAAGGTACAAGTACAACTGAAAGCAATACAACTGAATAAAAAGAAATAAAATAAGCTATTGGGTCGTCCTCCGGGATTCCTACTTGAAGGGTAGGTACAGATAGCCTCCTCACCACTCCTCATCCATTCGTCTCCTCCATGTACTGACATGCTGTATGGTCCACCTCTAGGCACCATCCAGTCCTAGTACTCTCAGCCTCAGTCAGCACTGTCTGTCATCTACAACCAACACAACAAGGTGCGGGCATAGCCCATGCAGGGGTGAGTATAATGATACCCAGTGGGGACCCTGATACCCTAAAGGTCTCACAAAATCCAACAAGGATAAACTACAAAGTTTGAAATCAACAGATAACCTTACATAGGTATATTCCCATACATATACCTAATTTACCAAGTGATTCATCTCAATCATGAGGAAAACACAAAAAAAATGACTCAACTCAACCAAGATTTTATTCACATTATCGAAACCTTGGCTGCTAGAGAACTCATCCTCTATCGAGTACAGTGGGCCTGCTGCGACTCCAAATGCGCTTCCCACTAACCTTGGACTGCTAAGGTACTCCTCCTGTCGAGTATCGTGAGTCTGCCGCGTCACACAGAGGCACTTCCCACTATGGGTCTGCCGCATCACCAAGCGTGCTCCCCCTTGTAGCCAGCAGAGGTACTCCTCCTGTCGAGTATCGTGGGTCTGCTGTGTCACCAAGCGCACTCCTCCACCGTGGGTCTGCCATGACACCAAGGTGCTTTCCACTGGGCTAGTAGAGACACTCTGAGTCAAACGGTCAATAGTCATCAGGTCTCAGCCAGCTACTAGGTCTCCACACTACGATCGTTCGTCTTTGGGAGGATCTTCCCCATGAGCTACTAGTCGATACTCAAAATATCACGAATTCCGATGAATAAGTATCTCAATGTTTTGCCACTTCATATGGGTCTCAATGCAATAGAAGGTGTGTCAATCGGACGCCCGGTCTGTGAGTTATTATCCTTTTAGTCCCAGGGGCCCGGTTGGATTCGTGCATGATCCAACCTGATTGTATCTCAACTATACCCCAAAATTCAATGGGGTATACTCAAAGGGACCGCCATGCTCCAAGATTACCAGCGCCGCTGACAGTTCATCAAATGGGCGTCCGGTGCCAAAGATATGGCCAAAAGAAAGTAAAGGTTTGTAGTGGGCCGGGGTTCGGTCCGACCCAGTCGGCCCGGCCCATTATGTGGGCCCGCCCATTGGGTTTGGCCAGGCCCACTGGGCCCAACCCAGTGGGCCGCGAGGGGTCGCGAAGGTCCGAGAGGGCGCGGACCGTCCGTGAGGGGTCGCGAAAGTCCGAGAGGGTGCGGACCGGCCGCGGGTCGGCGCGAGGCCGGTTCGGCCCGGAGGGCGCTGCGTAGTTAGCTCAGCCCGGAGGGAGCCACGAGGGCGGCTCGGCCCGAAGGGAAGGGCTGGTTCAGCTCAGAGGGTCGTGAGGGCACGGCTCGGGGTGGCTCGGTCCAGATTCCGGGGCAGCGTGGCCGAGGTTCGGCGCGGCTAGGGCTCAACGCGGTCGGGGCGCGTTCCAAGCGAGGTCGGTTAGGCTGGCGAACAGGGTGGCCGGGGCCAGTTCAGCCGGCAGACAGGGTGTTCAGGGCTGGTTCGGCGGGCAGACGGGGTGGCCGGGGCTGGTGGATGGCGCGGTCAGGGCGGCTCGGCCAGGAGGTCGGGGGCCGGTTCAGCCGGGGCGCGGCGCGGCTAGGGTGCGGCGCGGCCGGGGTGCGGATCAGCCGGGGTGCAATGCAGCTGGCAGGTTCGGCCGGTGGCTGTGCGGGGCCGGTTTGGTCAAGAGGCTGGTTTGGCCGGGAGGCCGGAGTGCCGCGGAGGTGGAGCAGGTCGCGGAGGCCGCGAGTGGTGCGGTCGTTACCTTCATCTCCGTTTCAAAGAACACCATAAAGAAGATCGGTGGGGGGTCGGTCCATATTTGTTTGGACCGCACCCTTCATGTTTAGAGTGGTAGAAAGTGGTTCATCAAGAACATAATCAAAGAACGAGCATGGAATATATTTTAAACTTCAATTCCTGTAATCCCTTGATAATTTCTATTCCCAACCCACAAAGAAAACATTCACGGATCAACTTGATGATAAGTTGATCTGCGACCTTATTTTTATAAGGAAAGAATCAAGAGAATAAAATCATACTTAATTAAAAACCCTACCTTGTTTGTTATTGGTTGACATTATTGTGAGAAGGCGTACATCGATTCCTTGTAAATGAACACGTCCTACGTCGGAGGAAGTTCTGAGAAAATAATTCGAAGTCGAGGTCGTTCTTCATAGTCGAAGGCGTTCCTCGTCCATGGAGCGTTCTTCGTTGGGAGGTTTTTCCCAAGTTCCTCCTCTCCCCAATTCTACCCAATTGAATTCATAGCCAAAATAATATATTGAAATATCTATTAAGTCATTGGAATAATATTAAAAAAGGTTTAAATAATTAATTGAGGTGTTGGCTCAATTAATTAATGGGTAGGATTTGGAACAATTAATAAGGTGCATTGGCATAATTAAAAATTGTGGAGGTGTTGAAGAGGCTCCCCCCACATTTTTGAGGGGGGTTGAGAGGTTTTTCTCTCCTCCCATTAATAGGGGTTCAGGTGGTCCCCACCACTATAAATCAAGAAGAGGAGGTTTAGTTCCGGTGGACCCCACCCCTGAACATACACATGGTGGGTGGTTACAACAAAAATAAAATAAAATATGAGCTTATTTTATTTTATTATTTCCATGAAAAACCTAAAAACTATCTTTCACTCTCGACCCACTACCGTCGAGGTGAAAGTCCCCTTAAGCGAATATCGGTGTTTCGAGTTCAACGGTGCCCTTGGATTTTAATTTCGAGCACCAGTTCAAAATTTAGAAAAACCTGCTCGCATGTTTACTGAACGTACCTGAAAAAAAAATTCAAAAATTCATTCCGAGCACTCCAGGACTTGGAATCACATTCCGTCAATTTTTGTGGACTCATAAAATTCCCATTTATTTTAAAAAAAATACATTGAAATTATGGGTCTTTACATTAGGATTTCTCAACTAACCGTACATGAGTTTTCATGATTTTTTATTGTTCTGCACCCATCTATCACGCAATCCCATTTTAGTTTTTCTTCACCAATAATTCATGGTTTTTGAATTTTTTTTTATTGTTCTTCCTCTCTGTATATATAAATTTATATATAGATAATATGATTAAGTGGATCATTAATTGGGTTGTTCTTCACATAATTATTTATACACACACACCCACATATACATGTATATAAATGTTTTTTTCATTTTTCATTATATGTATAAATACAATTGTATATATGTTTTGGTTTACATGTGTGTATGTGAGTATATATATATATATATATCTTTGTGTGTATATGCGTGTGTATATATATATATATAAATTTAACCAATGCGGCATAGGTCAAGTGGTAACCTCCGCGAGACTATGGCATCTTATTTTCAAGGGTCCAGTGTTCAACCCTCGTTGTCCTCACAATTATGTATTGTAATTGGTCTTTATCCTTTAGGATTGTCATGACTCTAGAAGGCATGAATCTGGAAATGACTACTAACCACCATGACGGGTATAGCTGGTAATTCTAGTTTGATAGTGATGAAAATAGTACATCATGTTTTCAAAACACAATAAAAAATACTTAATTACAAACATAATTTTATGATCATTAGTACATTTAAAAATAAAAATCCATATAAAAATACAAATTTTAATCCACTTTAACTAATTCATTTATCAAAATACCATTAAGAAACCATTTCCTAATTCATTATCACATTATCTCATTAGAAATTCAATTTATAGAAACATATCAACACTTTAAATCCTAAAATTTACATAATAAAAACTATCTTAAACTCATATATAATACTTTAAGTACATTATATTTCTTTTTCAATTATACAGCTGCAGTTTTACTAAACTATATTTCTATTATAGTATCTAAACGAAACCAAAACACTCCCAAAATAAATTATTTATTATCACTAATAATCATTATATGAAATTAAAAAGTTACTTTATCAGTTTCCTCATTATACTATAACATTTTTCATGAAGCTACCTACTTCATTACAGGAAAAAAATCCTCCCCAAGTAAAAAGTCTTAATTCCTTTCGAAATAAATATTTTATTATATGTATATATATTAAATTGTATTTTAAAACATAGGATTTATATCTATTCTTTTATATACTTTGTATCTTCTTGTATTAGAATTTATAATTATATTTCTTAATATGATGCTTTATATAATTTATTGATGAAAAAAATAAACATTATATGAAAACCTATTTATTTATTATTTTTATAAAATATTAATATTTTTGAACCAAATATGATGAATATGGATAAAAATGGATGGTATGATGAAAGAGTATAAGGATGAGGTTAAAATGTTATTCAAGTTTGAAACAGAGCATGCATATGACCCTTCTTAAATCTATTTTCCATTTTCACATTGTTGTTATTCAAGATGAATTTACATAGAGGAGTTGGAAAATAGTTAATTTGTCTTATAATAGATAAACGTTATAAATGTTTAACTAAACCTAGGGAATAACTAAATGTAGCTAGATACTAGGATAAAACTGTAGTTTATAGATCATCTGATATGATTACAATTGTTGATAATGATGGATATTTCAATGGAATTTATGGATCATCTGATATGATTACAAGTGTAAATGATGATGGAGATCATATTGAGGAAATTAAAATGGTATTAGAAGATGAAATTCATGATTCTTGAATGTTATTTGAGAAGTTAAATAGTTGTTCAAAGATTCTATTTTATACTAGTTGTACTAAATAAACAAAATTTTCAACTATATTGATGTTATATAATTTTAAATATAGAAACTGGTGGAGTGGTAGTACATTTAAAAAATAACTTCCACTATTTAATTATATGTTTCTAAAAGACAATTAGTTTCCTTATCATACATATGACACTAAATGAATTTTATTTTTAATGGGAATGTTCTCTAAATAATACATGTCTATAAAAATTATAGTATATTTTTTTATAAGGAACATGAATCACTTCAAAAAAAATCCCTAAGTGTGGTGAAGCTAAATACAAGAAAGCTGAATTACATCCTTCAAAATTTTTATTGTACTTTACAATCATTCTACGGTTTAAAATTAAATATGGAAGTGATGAGGCTATAAGTCAATTAACATGGCACATAGATACAAGAATTCGAGATATGAAACTTTTCCACCCAATAGACACTCCTCAGTGAAAAAAATAGATCATGAGTGTCCTGGATTTCTAAATGAGATGAGAAACCTCTATATTTAACTATCTAAAGATGGAATAAATCCTTTTGGTGTATAAAGTATCACTCACAGTACATGGTTTAAATTTTAAGAAACCCCCATCTTGATATTACTTATCATAGTGTGACATCCTTAACAAAAACTATTAAGGAAAGAAGCAAGGGCCTAAAATTTGAGCTGGGATGGAATGCACACGGCTAACTTGTTAATCCCAATAAGTTCATTTTCATTCATTACATTGGGGTCACTACTAGAATTTACATGCCTATTGATGCAGATACATGTTATAAAGTTCTTTTTATATCGAATAAAATAATTTAGGATGGAATTAGGGTAATATTTTGATATACTTTATCTATTTTTATAATAAATTAAATAATGAAACGTTCATTCACACCTCATTATTACATAAAGTGTCAATTTATGATGGATGATAGTTAAATTAAATTTGTATTAATGATTACCAGAAAGAATCATAGATCCTTTCAGAAACTAATTATAAATAATAACCTCAGGGATGCATAGGGGAAAGAAAACCCCTACACACCAGCCATATGTACACACATAAAAAACCAGGAAACATGAAATTAAATCATATCCCATTGTGAGAAGGAATAATTTTATTTCCATTTTAATTGGTAATATTTTATTTAACATTATATGTATTAATCACTTAGGTTCAAAATTGTTAATTTACAAAACATCAATGGAGTGATAAATGTAAGTTGTGTAAATCAAAACAAATGTACATGTACTATAAAGTAATAATAAGGTATGATTAATTTGTAAAAATGGAATTTATTTTAAATATAAATTAATTTTTTTGTGATATGAAACAAAAAACTAATTATGTATTTTTTATATGGAAATTAATGAATTCTAATTTAAAGCCACCTCCATCCCACATCATGTGCTATAGAAGGAGGATAATGTAAATAAAAAGGGAATAATAGTACATGAAAACACACAATAAGTGTATAAATAATGTGTAATTATGATATTATAAAAAATTGTTTTATCATTAAACAATATTACATAAATATTAAAACTTAATTTCCTATTTTTTATTCATTATTTACCAAAGAATAGTCATCACCTATACCTAATGAATAACTCCTTTTATTGGATTTGAAGCAACTAGAAAAATATGGCCACATCATAAGTTTATATTCTAGAGTGTCACCATGAGAAAATTTTAATAAAGAAAATATGAACAGTTATAGAGATAAGAAAATAGAAAACATGTGAGCACAAATAAATGCTCGAAGTGAAATATTTATTTGGAAGTCTAGTTTTATAGTCAAGTTTATATGGAAGGATTAATGGAAAGATTCAACAAACCAACAACCACTACATAAAGCCCCCCCCCCCCCAACATTGAGGTTATAAATTCTACACAATGTCCTTCCATACCTAAGGTAATTAGTTTTTTCAGAACAATTTTTTCTAAATGTGAATAAATAGCTATAAATATAATTCTTTTATCAAATTTTATAGGGTGAAATTAAGTGCGATTTATATCTATCATCACCTACCCATCACCTTTTTGAGAGGGGTACAATGTTCAATATCCACATAGATATTCTAAAAAATAAAAAAATTAAAAGATCATGTTAGTGAGGGGATTCATTTATCATATGAGCTGAGCATTGAGCTACCTAATCTACTCGATGATATAAATGTTCATATGGTTGAACATTCTATTATCACTTTCATAGAATTTTAATTTAATTTTATAAAGATACAAAATGATAATGAGGTATGTTATTTTAAATTTATCTTTTATGAAAAAGAAAAAAAAAATAAAAAGGACTAAACTGAGGAATTTTATTAAAAAATAGAAAAATAAGGGGAACCTTAAGGTAGATTCAAAACAATAAACAAGATCAACCAATAAATCAAAATAACTTTCCAAGAGTACCTTTATCCTCTCAATTAAACTAATCTATTTACTGAAATTAAAAGCTCATAAAGATACTACGTTCTAAAATCAAAAATAGATACATTGAATTTGATGAATAAATGTATAGAGGAGCCCTTAAAATTATTATTTTTCTTGATAATTTAAATGAAATTCTCAAGAATAAATGCATGTAAGGCTTGCAAAAAGTAGCTACAATGCTTGAAATGAAACTAATGGATGACAGACTCTTTAAAATACCTAAAATGGATAGAAAAAACACTACAATCTAATAATATAAAATATATTTTCATTTTTTCATCACTTGTTCATTTTTCTAAGAAGTAATGGATTGTCATTGAAATAAATTTGGATACTATGAAGATTTATTTTTCGGTTCCAAGGCATGGATATCCAATAAATTGTCCACACTTTATTTCCTTTATCAATTTTTAATATACATCATTAAACATTTTTAAAATAAAATTCAAAATTATATATTCTATATTACTTTTTAAATGTTTTTATGGTTAGGAAATGTTTAAATAACGTCAGAATAATGGTATGTAGATGGAAAACGAGTGAAATAATCCTATATATTTCAATAAATGGATGAGTATTAAGACATATATAATAATATTTCACTAAAAAATCACATATCAAAATAGATTACTTATTTTTATAAATATTACCAAAGTGTTTGTAACAAAGTAATGATAGAATTTGTGGGTATTAAATTTATATATTTAATAAATATAATACATTCCATAAACAAACTAGCAACCCTTATGAGGAATTTTTAATAATATTTATAATTTATTTTAAAATATTTTTTTTTGTTTAATTTATTTTTCTAGTACAATAATAAATTTTGGAAGTCTATGTATTCAAAAGAGAAAGTAGTTTTTAAAAAAATGAGTGGGTAGATCAGATGGTGTTATATTATTTATAGAAATCATTAATAAATGAGTTCCAATCAAATTTTTAATTTTTTTATTTGGAATATATCATGAATATTTTTTTTAACTAATATAATTTTAAAACATCATAGTTTGATTAAATTTTGAAACGATGGAAAAAATTACAGATCAATCAAAATAATGTTTTTAAGGTTAAAATCATTTCCCTCTTTAGAATCTAACTTTATAAATTATATTGTGCCTATGAAGAGCCCAAAATTATTCTATATAGAGTTCGAAGAAATAATTTCCCCTTCAGACACCCATTTCATGTCAACTCATAAAGTGGAAATGTGAAGGGGAAATTATTTTAGCTTCCAATAAGGGCCCTAGTCTTTATATGGAGGGATTTTTTCCTCTTTATAGGTCCAAAATACTTAAATAATAATTAATTCTAGAAAATATATTTCACAAGGATAATTCACTCAGGTACTATTTAATATTCCCTCCATAGAGCTAGTTATTATTATTTTTATTTGATTATGTTTAGTATTGATTCAACGCATTCCATTTTGGTTCCAATACATTTTAATATGATTTTGATTTGACAATATTTTTTTTTACAAATGGAAAAGGTAATTATTGATTTTATAATAGTTTGTGATTTGGGTGTACAACTGTCACTTTTATACAATTCATCATAATAACTTTGTGCATTTTTATACTTTTATTATTAATCCCTTTATAATTTTCCAAATATATTTGAATCCATTCATTCCCCCTAGAGTAACATTTCATTCACAATACATATCACATACTCAATAATGAAAAGAAATTTCTGTTTTTATCGATAATTTAGTAAAATGATTTGTGATTAATTTTTTACATCTAATATACAATATAAATCACATGGTTGAATGTGGTTTTTTACATTTAAAATCGATATTTTAGTTCAATACATGTTTCATGTACTCAAAACTAGTAAAACACAATCTTATTGTATTAATACTTTATAAAAAATATTCATGATTCATTTGTGATGTGTATAAATTAACTAAATGTCAATAAAACACATGTTGTAGATGGTATCAATCAATGTGCATGTTTTTAGAATAAATGGAAAATTATAGCTCATAACACACATCACAAACTCAAAATTTAGAGAACATTCTGAAATTATCTTGATATTTTAAGGCAATGGACTGTGATTTGTTTGGAACATATAGAAATTAAACTCTCAATACAACATATTATGTGTATTATATGAATTAAAGTGTACCTTTTTAGTATAAAACTAACATTTTTTCTCAAAACATGCATCCCATAGTTAATGAAAAACTGTGTTCCCATTTTTGGTTGTGAATTCCAAAGGGAATTTTAATTTTTGAGTTTACTGAGGGGTTAATTTTGAGAATTGGGATTCATATCATAAAAATGAGAGTTTTTACATCCTAAGAAGATGTTTTTTTATATGAGTTTATACCTGGTTTGTGTATGGGTGCTCATAGAGGTGTCAGATTAAGGCTTATATTCCTAACTAAAATGATTTTTTGATGACTAGTCACATTGTGAATGGCCTGATATAGTGTGTCATGTTGTTAAGTAAATGAGGAACAAGCAATGAGATGTACAATGTGTGAGATGTTGTGTTATTAAAGAGGAGGAAAATAGAGGTGGTTCTTCGTAGAGTAAATCGCATAGTAAGAGGTGTAGGGTGCATAAGTTTGTGTCGTAAATGGAAAGAGGAATTAGAAGGTGCTTCTTCCTAATGTGGATTTGTTCTCTAACCCCATATACATGCCACTATCAGTCATTTTACTATATTCTTTTAAATGAGTTTAAACCACTAACTTCATGATCCACCCCCTTTGTTCTTGGTCAAATGAGACATACAAGGGAGGCCATTTCATCTGGTCCTCCCACCTTCCCATCATCTCTCAAACCCCATATATATGGTGTGGTTTCATGGTATTTTTTCTATGATTTAATGTTTTATATTCCTTCATCTTACTTCCATGTTGGTTACTCCTCTTCATCTATGATATTAGTGTGAATCGATTAAGTATTTTTTAACGATTTCCATCATAGAATGGAGATAATTGTTTGAGATGATGTGGATTTCATATGGATTGGCAAGAGGGATTCATGAGAGGATGGTTTCATGTCATCACACTCTATTTTGATGAATTAATGTCACCCAGAGAGTTTTCATATGATTTTGGCCTAAATTTGAAAAAAAATCCATTATAATGGGTGTATTAATTAGTAATTTTTCATAGATTAGGTTTGGGGGTGTGCCAAGAGTGATTTTCACCATGCTACTAATGGATTCCACATTGTTGAGACACCATGTGAGATTTTAGGAAATTATTTTTAATTGAATCAAATTGGAATTTTAATTATTAATTAATATAATTTAATTATTTAAATTTTATGGAATGTGACAATGCCTTATGTGGATGTATTATGGATGTTTGAACTTGATAATCTTTGGAGAGAGCTATTAGGTTGTGCTAAACTAAATGTGACATCGATTGATGTAGGTGGTCCCTTGTACATACCACTATAGTATTGTGTTTTCTTTATATGGAATGTGATATAAGGTCTCACCACTATGTGTGAGTGACCTTTTGTTAAAAATGAATTATCTTTTTTAAATGAAATTCCAAAATAGGAAAAAGTTCCATGGGCTATATTTGACCCTTTTGTACTGGGAAAATTGACCCCACTGCCAATGGAAGGATCCTTGATTATAAATGTGTTCCCCATGACACTTGGAACCTAATGAGTGTAAATAAAATGAATTGAAGTAAAAAAAATGTAATATACATAGTGATAGGTTCCCTTAGTTACCTCTAAGTAGAAGAAGATGATAGATTTTGGTGTTCATCCCGAGTAGGCCATGTTAAAAACATGTGATTCATTAAACCTTAAGGCCATAGTGATGATTCTGGGGTGATAATTCATCCCCCATTGAGATGTGTGTACCTTTTTGGGTATTCCCTAGATAGAGAATGTATAGGTTGGGTGATAGGTCCAACCTAAAACATACTGGGATGTGAAATGGGCATTATGACATCTCTTGAGAGGGATGTTAGTGAGGCTTTCCTTATGAGTCCATTGATTTCATGACATGAATATTATTATACTGAGGGACGTTTCACCTTATTAGTGTTGGAGATATGAGTATGAGATAAATGAACCCATGTAATGGATTATGTGTGATAATGAGATCTAGGGAACCCTGGTGCATTCCCTAGTGATACATTGACCCCAGAGAGGGTGAATATGGAAAAAGGGTGGTGATGTTGGGTTGTTCACTTGATAGGTTGACCTAAAAAATGTTCGATGAGTTTGCGTGAATGGAAAACCCTTATGAGATGTGTTATATGTGATATTATTAGAGGGATCTACTAACCCTTTCAGTTTTCTATTTTGTAAGAGATTCCTAGGATTCCTAGAATCCATATTTTATTGATGGAGTCAAACAGATTTTATAGCATCACACCAAGGAGTTGGAAATTGTGCCTAATGTTTATGGATGAACTAGGTCATCTTGATGAGATGGAAATGATTCCTAAAGATATATATGATTGAATAGGGTGATTTACCTAGGAATCAACTATAATTCAGATGATACTAATTAATTTCTTAGAGTCGTCCCCATAGGAATTGAAGATGACACTTGAGTATTATAGTATCGCATAAGATTACCTATTAGAGATCAATGATGATTCATAATGATTAAGATATCACCTAGGATTACCTACTAGGGATTTTTTATGATGTTTTATGATTATTAGATTGCCAAATATTACCTTTTATGGATTAGTGATGATGCATGACAACTATGGGATCACCTATGAATACCTCCCAGGGATCGATAATGATGATTGATGACTATTGGATTCACATAAATTAACTCTTTGATTTTGAATTTATGTATAATGGCTATTAACCGCCTAGGATTATCACCTAGTTGTTGCTTCTTTCACCTATGATTGGTTGGAATGGTTGTATGACATGCTCAATGACACATTGGCACTGGATGTAGTGGGTTTGGGTCGATCTCGGGTGTCATGATTAGAACTCAGGGATCAATAGTGTTTTTTATTTATTCTTATATAATTATTTATTTATTTTCTAATCATATCACATGTGTAAACACTACATTTACTAGTTATTTATGGGACTAAATTAGTGGTTATCTATAGATTTGTATTCACACCCTACTCAGGAGACTATGGCACATTGGTATCTGATAAGTATTTTCTATTTGCAGGTTCTTGTTGGGTAGTTGATTGGAGTTTCATGATAGAGTGGTATAGCTTCGTTGATGTTGGAGATCATGGAGAGGTGAGTCTTGGGTATGGTAATAGAGCCTCATGTGTATTTTATTTCTTTTTTTACTACATATATTATTAAACCAGTAGGTGATCATTTGTTATATACTAGAATGACTATGATTATGTATAAATATATGCTTCCACATTCATTATAATTATTGATGGACCTTTTTCATTGCTTCCACATACTCTGATATTTATTATTTATGAATAATATTTTATTATTTTTCTATTATTTATTAGTCTGATCTAAGGATATAGTATACCCACAACGACACACTAGACCACCGCTACTAGACAGCAACCTCTAGAATATGGGTAGGTGCACCTGAGGTTATGTGGTAACCACCATTCTGGGAATTTTTCTGAGTAAATCAAGACAAGGATGTCAAAAATATGTATCAAAGAATTTATTTGATTGATATCACCAAGTGAATTAGTGTTTTTTTTTCTGACTATTTGGGGAGAGGGTAGACATAGAATATAAATGTGTCGAATATTTTTGTTGATATCAAGATGGTGCATCACAAAGAAATTTTCAATAATAATTATAGGTTTCCAAGGATATTTGATTTCTATAATTGGTTTAGGATTTTATGGTTTTTTGATTTCATCTACCATGATGAACTTGAGTTTTTAGATTTATGATTAATGGGTTTTTTTCTCTTATCCTATTGGCAAGAGGTCAGTGTTCATGAATCATATTTTTCAATAGGTTACAAAATGAAAACATGTGCATGTGTTTTATTGATATCACTGATTATAGGTTTCAACTATTTAAAGTCTCAAAAATAAATTATATGACATTTTCCTATGTAAATTTTTTGTGACATTCTACTCAATTGGACCACAATACATTTTCCTCTGATGATATTTCATATGGATTATATACATGGATTCTTCTTGATGAATACTATTTAGTATAACTAATAATGAACATGTATCGACCCTCATAAATTTGATATATTTATTAGAATCCTTTGTAATATTCCCTTTTTGAGTGATTGTAAAATAGGATCAATTTTTTAAAGTGTAATAAACCTATATGGTGATTTATTATATATCATTTTGGTGGAATTATACTTAACTAAACCATATGACTATGGTTTACATGATATTAATCATCATAGGGAGATGTATTTATTTATATACATATACCTGGAGGAAATTCTGTTCATCGAGGGGGTGGTCTTGTATGTAGAGGTTCAGTGAGGATGGGTTCCCTAGTAGGATAATGAGTTGACATGTGATGCCTAATGTATATATATATATATACTCATATATATATATATATGGTAATGGTAGAGTTGGTAGTTTGATACGTGAGTTGTCATGTTGCATTTTAGTGGGTAATAGAGAGGTGTTTCCATTAATCTATGAGATATGAGATATATGATCAATGGGATAAGTGGATTAACCTAATTTTTTAGTTACATGGCTCAAGATATTGATGAGATAAGTATTATTATTAACATGAGATTTATACTGGTTACCAGATAGAGGGGTTAGCCTGGTTTTGTGAGTTCCCTTAGAAATGTGAAGCACGGAGGGATAGTTATGGTTGTGACATTGGATCCTAAGAGATTCCATCTTGTATATGGTGTAAGAATATGATATTCCTTGAGTTTTTATGAGAAAAGAACATTTATTGATAGTATTTTTGGTATCAAGGTTTGGGTTTGGAGGTTATGATTAAAAGAATACCATACCTTAGTAATTCTAGGCATGGATTCCCGATATAGAAGTTATTTTTGATCCTAGATTTTTAGATAAATGACGGATAAAGCATGATTAGTTGATTTTGATTTTTAGATAGCATCATTTGGTGGGTAGTCATGTGATAGACCCTTGAATAGGTAAAATCCATGATTATAAAGAAGAGTGTTAAGGGTGATTCTAAATAAATGAGATAAACATGTGATGGGGAATGGTTCATTATGTAAGAATGATGGAATAATATTGATGACATAAAACACTTGTTAGCATGAGAGAAGTTTTGTTATTAGGTGGTATGATAGACTAAACCCATTGGGTTTGGATGAAATCAAGATGTTACACCCCTTTTTACATGAAATACTTGTTTTAATTATGGATCAATGAGAAGGTATGTATGAGATTAGGAACAAAGTGTTTGAGGAGTTTCTTATGACAATAGCTTCCCATATTTTTAATGATGATGAGGTATGTACATATGTGGTGAAATATAACATCAAATATAGATCGAGGTTCCATGATGTGGTCGACTTGAGTGGGTTTCTTAACACATATTGTTAGGAAGGCGTCAGGATGGAAGTCTTATGGGAATGGTGTCCTGTGATGTTGGATGTGGATGATAGGTGTTTCTATGGTGATGGTGATAAAACTGTTGATGGTGGGGGTTTTTGGAGATTATAGTATAGGATCTACACATTTGTGATTGATATATTCTATTAAGGTTGAACCCAACAAATGGTATAAGGAAATCTATATATTGGGGAGAACACCTTTGTCCAGTATATGGAGTAACCCTCATTATGGATTAATTTAAGTGAATTCCAGGGGTGATGTTCTTGGTGAGTCTGAAATAGTTGGAAGTAGATTTTTCAAGTTGTCTCTCAAGTATTAATATGATAATTATTCCCAATAATTATGTGTGGTAATGGATAGAGCATGGTCCATGGATTTACGACCACATATTGGTAATAATGTGGTTGTGATGATATTATTCATCAGATGCTCTAGATGATTTTGGATGCCAGTAATAATATGAGTCCAATTGTATCTAGTTCCTCAGTGAATACTATAATCATGGTTCAATCATGGCATTAGATGGATTCCAAGAAAAGGAATCAGGATGGAGATGATTTTGATATGATCCCTGTTTGAGTTGGATTGAAGTTGATGTGTTAGTGCTCCCGATGAGATCTTGATGACTAACTTTTATGGTTAATGATTTGATCTTATAATTTTACCTAGTGTTTGGTTTGGAAGATCTAGGTATGACTTTATGAGTAAAGGCATCAAGATTGGATCATATGATGATGTTTTAGTAGGGGAGATAGAGTGTTTTCTATAATGGTTGGTTTAAAAATGTTTGAATGGAACTTTTTCATGTAATTGAGTGTAGTGATATGGAAACTAATGGATTTGGTCATTAGACCATGGATAATTGTGTTTTGGTAGTCAATTTTAATGGTGTGGAACACCATTCCACAAAATCTTCCCCTATAAGCATAGGCTTATGGTGGGGATCACTATAAACCGATGGATGAGTTGATGAGTGACATAATGGTTTCTAGGGATAAATGAACATGGGTATGAACCATCTATGTGTTTCATTGATAATTATGAGTGGTGGTTTTTTCCTTGATGAAAAGTGCACCTTATTATTATACTTTTGCGATGGAAGATCCATTTTCCTTTAAGGATAGAACAATTTGAATTGAACATGAATTGGAGACTTGGATAGGAAATTATTAATGGTTGAAATACCATTGGGGATTCATTGGGATTAGAAGTTCAATATTGGAAATGTTTTAAAACCCATTCCCTTTTTGGATTTTTAATTCTTGAGGTAATTTGAATTTTGATATTGTGATAGTTTTATTTTTTGAACCTTGATTTGGATCAATAATTTGAGAGTTTTAACATCTGAAGAAGATTTTTTTAGTCACATGATAAGTCTAGGTTGGGGTATGGGTGGTCAAATTTGTATCAGATCAAGGATTTAAGGCCTAGATGAAATTTTACTACTACTGCAGGTCATGTTGCAACTCATGGTTCCCAGTGAAAATGATCCACTAAAGTGTTTTGGGATACAAAATGCATGGGGATGGAATCATGGGAGGTGCAGGGTGTGGGTGGTCATTTTAAAAAAGATGATGTAGGATGGGGTAGTTTTTCCTCGAGTTAATTTCTACTTGAGAGGCATAGGGTGCGAGAATACATGACATAATGGACAAGAGTTCTCAAATAGTTCCTTTTCCCAACTAGGTATCCTTATACAAACATCTAGTGGTGCGACAATAGGGATTGTTCTAGTTTTTTAAAATGGGGGTAGACTAATAACTTCAAGGTTGATACCCCTTTGTTCTTAGTCAAACAAGAAATATGGGGGAGGCTATTTAGGTTTCCCCTTCACTCCCTTTCTCAATACCCCAGTAATTGGGGTAGTTTATTAGTTATTTTTTAGTGATTTTATGTAGTTTATTTCATCATATTCCTTCACTTTTAGTTCCCCATCTTCATATCTGATTTTTGTGTGAACTATCTCGGAATTTGGTGATGATTTGAACCATATCATGGTGGAAATCATTTAGTATGATGGGTATTTTTTATGGATTAGTGAGAGGGAATCTCGAGAAGAAGATCACATGTCATCACATTTTATTATGATGAAGTTATCCTACCCTAGTAGTTTTTTTGGGTTTTTTGAATAAATTTCATAAATTTTCTCATTGAAATGAGAATATTAATTAGGGATTTAGTTTCACTTAGGTTTGGGTTGTATCAAGAGTTTTTGGAACCTCTTTGTTCATGGTGTCAGCACTACTTCAACACTTGATGGCACTACTAGAAATCCTAACTATACCAATGCATCTATACAAACAGTTTATACAAAATTTTGGTATAGGACCCCTTTACCAACAGGTTTCAGAAATCAATAGGACATGACACTTTGAAATAACTTTTCCCAACCACTTTTCCCAATGGTTTTTTCAAAACTGTTTAGAATGAGTACTTTGACACCACTTTCCCCAATGGGTTGGGTAAAACATTGGGAAAGGGTAATTGAGACCACATTTCCCAATGGTTTGGGAACACTATTGAGAAAGGGTCCACTTTTCCCAACTTTTGCCAATAGTTTGGTCATACCATTGGTAAAGGGTAATTTGAGACCACATTTTCCAATGGTTTGGGAAAATAGTTGGGAAAGGGGACACTTTTTCAATTGGTTTTGGAAAATTGTTGGGAAAGGGTACTTTGAGAACACTTTTCCCAATGGTTTGGGAAAACTATTGGGAAAGGGTGGGTACCTATCCCAACGGTTCCCAAAACCATTGGGAAAGGTGAATCCCAATAGTTTTGAGAACCATTGGGATATGTACCCTTACTTTTTATAAATTCTTTTTTTGAATATCGTTAAATAAATTAATATATAAATTACATATATATATTTATATTTATATTTATTCAAAGATATTCAAAAAGGTAACTATAGGATAGTGGTAAATTTTTTGATATATAATGTGTAGGTTGTGAGTTCAAACCTTCACTGTAATTTTTTTTTAAATTTACCTATCCCAACAGTTTGGGAAAACTATTGGTAAAGTCCTATCCTAAATGACATGTAAAACCATTGTGAAATATTATCCCAATGGTTTTCAAAGCATTGGGATAGGTCTTTACCAATGGTTTTCAAACCATTGGGATAGGTCTTTACCAGCAGTTTTTTCCAAACCATTGGGATATGTCTTTCCCAATGCAAAATCACTCTATAGATTCCCAAACCATTGGTAGAGGCTATACCAATGGTTTGGGGACCTATACCAATGCTTCCATACCATTGGTATAGGAAATTTTTCTATTAGTGTGAGATTTTAGGAAATTATATCTAATTGAACAAAACATGAAGGTTAATTATATATTTTAATAATTTGTTTATTTAAATTTTATGGTGTTAGATAGGGATAAAATTTTATGGATGATGGCTAGTTATATCATAAAATCTTGGGTGAGGGCTATCAGGTTGTACTAAATTGGAAGTAACATTGATTGAGGTAGGTGGTACCTTTTATATGTACTTATGGTAATATTATTATTTTTATAGAATGTGAAATGTTTTATAACTACTAAAGGAAACTTAACATTAGTTTAAAAATAAATGTTTTTTTAAAATGAAATTGTTGACTTGAAAAGTTACAAGGGACATGATTAATCCTTGTGAACTGGATAAATTTCATTAGCCACTGATGGTTGGGGCCTTGGTTATAAATACATTCCTTATGACAGATAGACCTGAGAAGGTGGAAATAAACTAAAGTAAAAGTAACATGGACCAAAAAATATTGTGATAAGTTCCCTTAGTGAACTTTGAGTGGATAAGGATGTTGGATTATGGTGTTCATGTTTATTAGGATATTCGAGAAACATTTAATTCTTTAAGACTTTAGGCTAGTGTGATGACCACGGGGAAATCATTCCTCCACCAATGATATATGAGTGCCTGGGTGGGTATTCCCTAAGTAGACTATGGATATCTTGGGTGACAACATTGGCCTAAAATTAATTTTGATTCAAAATAAGAATTACACTATCTCTTGAGATTGATGAAATAAGGGCTTTCCTTACGAGGCAAGTAATATTGTAAAATTATTCCGACTATGTTGAGGGATTTTTCACCTTATAAGTGGTAGGTGTTTACCTAATAGATGAGTATGAGTTAGAGTAACCCTTTTAAGGGTGTCTATGTGAAGATAAGACCTAGGGGGCCCTGACGGGTTCCCCTGTGATATATCGACCGCAAAGAGGGTGACTATGAAAAATGAGTGTTGATGATGGGTCATGTTCTTTTTGAGATGAATTTGGGTGAATTAATTACCCTTATGATATTTATTAAATTTGATATTGGGAGAGGGATTTACTACCACTTCATGTTTATTATTATTTACAAGTTGTCTAGGAGGCCTAGGATTTGGCTTATTCACATAGAGTCATATAGTTTACCTAGGGTCACCCCATTAGAGTTAAATGTTATTAATAATCTTTATGGATGAAATAATGGCACCCCTAGGAGTGGAAATTATGCATGATGATATAGATGATATCCTAGGGTGATTCCTCAAGGAATCGATTGTATTCCTGATTCTACTAATGGATTTCCTAGACTAACCTCTTGGAATCAGTGATCACTCCTATTTTTTATGGGATCCTTTATGATTACCTCTTAGGGTTCACTGATAAAACTTTATTATTATAGGATTTCCTAGTATTACCACCTCAGGATCAATGATTGTGCCTAAAGATTTTGATATCACATAGAATTACCTATTCGGGGTCAACATTGATTCATGATGATTATGAGGTCACCTATTATTTCTTCCTTGGGATCGATGATGACACTTAGTGGTTATTGGTTTCTCTTGGATTACCTCATAGGGATTGATGTTGATGCTTGATGCCTATGTCATTTCCTAATAATACCTCCCTAGGATCATCTATGATGATTAATGACTATTGGGTCTCTTAAGATTACATCATAGAGATCAAACTTACATCTAATGAACATTCTCCACCCAAGAATATCTCATAAGGGTTAGTAGTTTTACCTAATATTGGTTGGTAGGGTTGTATTACATTCTGAGAGACACTCTTTCACCAGCTGAATTATGTTTGGGTTGATCCCTAGGTGTCATGATTAGATACCAAGGATAGGCTTTGTTTAATTATTTTTGATTCTACTATTATTTATTTATTTTCTAATAAAATAAAATGTGAACACCCCACATTTACTGGTTTTTATGGGACCAAATTGGTGGTTCCTTTCCAATTTGTACTCATACCTTCCTTGGGTTTCCATGGAACTTGGGTATATGAGTAACCTTCAGTGTTCATAGGTTAATATTAGGTAGAGTCCCAAAGATACATGATTAAGAGGGATAACTATTGAGGGAATGGACTTCGAGATGAGAAGAGGCTTGATAATGGTATTAAAGACTCTTATATTTTAGTTCTTTTATTTATTATTCCCTTTCAATAAATCTAGTGGGTGACTAGTTTTTGTGTACTAGAATAACCGTGAGTCTCAATGACTGTATGTTTCCACATTTACTATTATTATTAATGGTTATTATTCATTACTAACATGTACTATGATTCTTATTGTTTATGGATGATATATGTTTATTTTTATGCTATTGGATTATTTTATATGGTAGTATAGCCTTCCAATGATAATAAACAACATCCCCACTACTCGTCAGAATCCACTGTCATACATTGAGGTGTGATTGATGTCACATTAAGACCACTGTTCTGAGAATTGTTCAGTGTGAACCTGGTTGGCATTATCATTTTCAAAAATAAAAATTTGCACTCATATTTTCATTATACATTAGGAAATTGTTCCATGTTTTCTTGATGTGTAGGAATTAACTAGACATAAATCCAACACAAAGTGTAACCATATTAACTGAAAGTTAAAGTTTTCATTTTAAAAGGTCCATTTTAGTATAAATCACATGGAACATAATAAAAATAAACAAAATACATTCTTATTTTATTTATACTTTAGGAAAAAAAACATGTGTGATTCATTGTCTATGTGTATGAATTTACCACAAATCAATCTGACACACAGTGTGGCTTATATGACCGAATGTGTGTGTTTTCATTTAAAATGATATTTATGTTCAAAAAATTTGAAATATACTAAAAAACATGAAAAGTAACTCAGATTATATTTATATTTAAATAAAATGATCAATAATTCTTTTGTGATATATATGAGTCAATTACACATTATTCCTACACATAGTTTGGTAGATAAGACTAAAAGTGAATGTTTTAATTTAAAAGTGACATTTTAGTTCAAAATGTATTAAAAATACTCAAAAATAATAAAAAAATATTTTCTTATTTGGATTATTTATTGAAACGATATATAATTCATTTTTGACAAGTATGATTTAATTGCACATTAATCTAACACATAGTGTGGTTGGTATAACTGAAATTGCATATGTTTTTTTTTAAGAAATCCATTTTAGTTAAAAAAAATAATCACATAATAAAAATATAGAAAATTAACTAATATATTCTTAATATTTATGGAGAAATATAAATAATTAATTTTTGAGGTGTTAGAATCAACCGCATGTTGATCCAAAACACGGTGTGGCCATTATAACTGAAAGTGATTGTTTTTATTTTAAAGTTTTATTTTAGTTCAAATGATGTATCACATAATAAAAATAAAGAAAACATGCTCATATTTTTTTGATACTTTATAAAAAATATTTATAATTCATTTTTTATATGTTGGAATCAACCACATGTCAATTTGACACACTATATAGCCGATATGTCTAAAAGTATGTGTTTTTATTTAATAATGATATTTTAGTTAAAAACATGAATTGCATGCTAAAAACCAAGGGAAAAAATCTATTATTCTCATGATATTCAAGTAAAAATATTTATAATTAATTTTTTACTTATGAAATTAATCACATGTCAATTCGATACATAGTGTGTCTTGTGTGACTGAAAGTGAATGTTTTCACTTAAAAGTGAAATTTTTGATCAAAATATGTGTCACATACTCAAAACTAAGAAAAATGCTTATATTTACTAGAGAATTTATTTTATCTCTTCATAATTTATTTTTGATGTGTATGAAATAACCAAACATCCCTCCAACACAGGATTTGGTCAGTATGACTGAAAGTGTATGTTTTCATGTAAAATTGACATTTTAGTTCAAAACTTGTGTTTCATAACCAAAACTAAGAAAACATGATATGATTTTATTTATAATTTAGGAAAATTATTTGAAATTTATTTTTGATGTATAGGACTAAGCTGAACATCAATCCAATATACGGTCTACCCGATATGATTGAAAGTGCATGTTTTCATTTAAAAGTGACATTTTGTTAAAAAAAAATAAATTACATGCACAAAAACAAGAAAATGATCTCTTGTTTTCTTTATAATTTAGTAAAATGATATGTAATTATTTTTTGATGTATAAGGATTATCCAAATATCATCTGACACATGATATGACCGATATGACTCAAAGGGAAAATTTGTAGTATAAAAGTAACATTATAGCTTACAACATGTGTTACATAGTCAAAACTAAGAAAACAAATTCCAATTCTCACATTTCTTTAGAAAACTATTTTTGATTCATTTTTGATGTGTTGGAATCAACCACACATCAATTTGACTCATGGTTTGGCAATATTGACTTAAAGGTCAGGTTTTTTTGTTTAAAAGTGATATTTTATTAAAAATGGCCCTCAAATACTCAGCATTGAACAAATTCACTAAGATTTCCTTGATACCTTATGAAAATGATCCTTGATTCATTTTTTATTTTTAGGAGTCAACTTCATATCTACCTGACACACTTTATTCTAGACATGAATGTGAGAGTGAGTTTTTAATTAAAATGTTATTTTAGTTCAAAACATTCATCACAAAATCAAAACCTAGAAGAAAAACTCATATTTTCATGAATATTTATAAAAATATAAATAATTTTTTTGTGATGTGTATGAATTAACCACACATAGATTTTACACATAGTGTGGCTGATAGATTTGAAACTACATGTTTTCATTTAAAAGATGTAGTTTAGTTAAAAACACACATCACATAATTAAAACTAAGCTAAAACACTTTTATTTTTATGATATTTTATAAAAACTTATTTTTTATTTTTTATTTTTTGGAAGTGACCACATTTCATTTCAATTGAAATTTATAATGGATTTTATACGATTTAAATTATAATTTTTTTAAATAACATTATTATAAAACATTGTTTTTATTACTAACACACACTTATTTTATGAAATGTTGGGGTGATGGTTGGAGAAGGCCTACTATGTGAGTTTCTTCTATTATTTGTAATTTTTTTTGTTTTTAATTGAATTTATATTAATTTAGTTTTATTGTACTAAATTTGTTTAATGTAATATCTGTATTGGAATGATACTGTAATGTACAGTAAAGTTATTTTTTATGTTTAGTGAAATATTAGTACTATAATTACTTTTTTTATGCTTTTTTGGATACTGTAGAGTGCTACAGATTTTTATTATAGTATTCTATAACACATAGAAAGGTGTTTTGTTAAAACTAGTATTATAAGAGATAAATTTTCCCTTTACCAGTGCTAATTATACTGATTATAAAGTCCCCCTTTATTAGTGATAAAGGGTGCACTGATAAATGAATCCTTTATAAATTCTTTATAGAGTTTGTAAAGGAGTCATTTATCAGTACACATTTTAATGCTAATAAAATAATCTATCTTTTAAAGGTTCTCACAACATTAAATCTTTTTTAACACCAATAAAATTTATTTCTAGAGCTAACATGAGCATATATAAAAGTTCTTTTTTTACCATATCTTATATATTTCAACTAAGGGGAATTTTTTTAAATTGTTATTTTTTATCCTCATGCAGCTCATTCATGTATATATTTTATATTTATAAAATTATTAATTTTTTAAATCTGTAAACATTTTTGATATTTTATCTTGTTTAATAAATAATATTTTTTTTATTTTTCTTTCTAATCAAGAACACAAGTAAAATATAAAGGTGGTTAATTTCTATCACAACTTTTTATTAATGCTATTTTATATTATAAATTACTATTGAATGTAGACCAATGCTCAATTCCCACTGTTACTTAGAAAATTCCATGTATAAAATGTTTATTTAATATTGAAAGTATTAGTTTAGTTATTATATTTTCCATTCATCCTATAAATTATTTTTTCTCTTCCTACACCCCTATTGTATTTTTTACCTTATATATGGAATTTCCTAGAATATAATTAAATTAATGATGTATGGTTTCTATGTTCTCATGTCTTATCCCACATTCATTGATATATAAAGGTGTAGTTACTACCATAAACGTTATGCACAAGGAATCCTTCTTTTGATGCAAACATGCCATGCCTCAGGAAAAACCTAGTAAGCCCCTAGGAAAGGGAAACCGGTTGGAAGGGGGAAACTAGACAATCCACTTCTATCTTGCTCGCATCCTATAAAAATTGTTACCTTTCTAGAATACCTCCTCCCACTGTGACACCCTAACTCTCAAACTCACCTTCTACTCTACCTTCTCCACCTCCACCAACGAAATCATAAAAAATCACTTATAAGTTGAATGAAACCCCACACCTCCCCAACTCCCATGTGATTTTACCTTAAAAACATTTATAGTTAACCACTTGAAATTACTTTGGAAACCCTTTAATCTAGTAGAATAAAACACCACACTAGACACCCATCTTCCTTCATTTATTTTTGGTTATATTTAATTCTCTGTTAGCATGAAATAATGGTCCATCCATTCTCCCTCCCTCCCAATGATGAGTGTTATCCTGGGTAATCTCAATATTTTGATTTTTTATAATCATCATCAAAATAATCATTTAAAATTAGGATTTATATGATTTTTTCATGTTTGGTGTGTTTTTTTGTTTTAGGATCCACTTTTTGATTTATGAAACTATTGTGTTTAATTGATTTTTTTAACTGGATAAAAGGGAAATATTTTTAACATGGGTCTTTAATAGTCATATTTAATATTATATTATTAGATGTGATTATTTTTAAAATTTTTGTATTTTTAAAATTAAATGGGATTGTGTATTTTTTTCAAATATGGGTCTCCTGAGCACCAAATGGATTGGTACTTGAGAGTAAAATAATGGGAGCACTAACTCAATTAGCACTCTCCACTACCTACACTAGAAAAGGAAATGATCCCCCTCGTTTATTCACTTCACTCTCTGTTTATTCAAATTGTAGGTTTTTTTCAAGATTCACTTTTGGTAAAGTGGTTTTTTTGGTCTTCAAAATTTTAAGGAATTCATTTAATTTATATTTAATTTTCTTTATTTAATATTAGAATGTTTTAATTTTTATTTGTTAGTCAATATTTCAGGGTTTTTTATTATAAATTCACATTAAATTATAAAATATTAAGAAATTTAATGCTTAATTATTAGAAATATTATCAAATTTAAAAGTTCCATGTTTAATTATTTTATATTATCATAATGTTTTATATAATTTTAGTAATTTTCTTGTTTAATTATTGGAAATATTAAATAATTTCACGTTTTTTATTTGTAGTGCTTATTATAATGTTTAATTAAATTACATGTTTAATATTTAATAACATGTTTAATTTTAAAAAATTTAATAAATTATTATCATTTATTATAATAATTAATTAATATTAAATTTCTTGGTCCATTTTTAAACTATGAGTTTAATTTTGAAATTTTTATTTTAATGGAATATTTTAATTTTAAAATTTTTTATTATTGAATTGAGTGATTAATATTTATCTATTGAAACTTATCAATTCTAGATTGTTAAACTACGATTTTATTTTATGAAAAAGGAGGTTTTTTATAGTTGGTATTACTGAATGGTTTGATTACTTATAGAAATTATGACCAGAAAGAATTAATAAAAACTATAGAAATTATTCTAAAAATGGGAACACATCCTAAATTTTTTTCAAAAATAAATATTGTGTGGTTTCCTAGAAATGAAATCTAAGTCTGGAAACAAACAAGTTGATGGAGGCTTTGGGGAAGATGCACCTAGTGGTAACAACCATGAAAAGGTTGGTTGAGTATTAACCAAATCTCTATTCGATGCACCAACAAGAGGCCTAACTATACACCTGGTTTGACACTCCTGATGGATATAACATAGATGATTCAAATGAACATTACAAACTAGACTCATGCTAAGTAATATCTTCAGGATGGGTTTTGAAATGGTAACACATCCTAAAATTCTAGTATAGTAAAGATTATGTGCTTTCCCTGCAATGAAATATATATCATGATTAAAATAAGTGGATTAAGGGCCTAGAAAAAATGTACCTAGGGGTAATAACCCTAAATATATTAGTTGACTATTAGCATAGTCTCCACCCAATGCATGAAAAAGAATCCTAACATCACACCTAGTTTGAAACACCCAAACTATATGCCTTGGATGATTTATATACACTATAAGAATTAGATCTTCACTAAGTAATATATTTATGAAATTTTATCTAGAAGACCAAAAATTAATATAAAATATATAAATATTTTAAATTTATATTATATTTCTTTGATCAGATAAAAATAATAATTAATAATGATTTTAGATAAAAATATTTTTGCATATATTTGTTATAATGGTTAAATTATTAACACTAATAAAGGAGCTAGTTATAGTAAACATTTAAAAAGAGTGGTGATTATTGGGTATTATACAACTATAGAAGTTGTTAAATGAAAAATTCATCCAATATTAGCACTCATGGTTAAGAAAGTGATATAATCTATCATATAAAAACACTTGTAATTTAAAGATAGGTTATGGCTTGTAGCTAATCCAATTATTGAGGATGTTGACTGGAAACATATTATGTCACCGGTTGAGAAGAAACTCAAAGATAAAATGATGGATTTTCATGTTACCATATCAACTTTTGAATAAGTTATGTCATAATGGGAAGTTGATCCATCAAAATTTCAAGATATAGGGTCATATCTACATTCTAAGACATTTTAAAAAGGTCCATCGGTGGTAGATGTTGGTCTACCGTAGCCTTGAGATACAATGTCATAACATTTGGATATAAAATCTCATATAGAAATTATAATTTATAGGTATATTCCTATACATAATTTATTCTTGATGAGAAAGAATTTTTTGGATGAAGAAAATTTATAACAAAAAGAAGATGATAAAGATGTAGAATAAAGTCTAAATATTGAAGAAAATTAT
Organism: Viscum album; assembly: GCA_963277665.1. Taxonomy (NCBI): domain Eukaryota; kingdom Viridiplantae; phylum Streptophyta; class Magnoliopsida; order Santalales; family Viscaceae; genus Viscum; species Viscum album. The sequence goes on from OY728157.1 coordinate 1,105,040,956, forward strand.
GATCCTACACCTGTGAAATATCACTGACCATTGAATCATCATCCACTATTGTAATAATGGTCTACTTATTCCATGAAACACTCACCAAAATTTATTGTTTAGTTTTTTCTCCCAATATATAATTTCAATTAATTATTTTTTGCATGAATTGAGTCTCAAATTAAGGTGTTCAATATATTGGAAGAAATTTTGATGGAAAATAAGTAATGAAGACTATGATGAAACATTATCACATTGAGATATGTTATATTTTTTTGTAGAAGAGTTAAAGAGATATCTATATAAGATTTATTGGGAAAATTTTGATTTAGAACATCATATGAATTTGCGAGCTATAGTTGTTAAAAATTTCTACTATTGGTGCATCTCAAGATTTACTCTACGCTCATCTATGAACACAATCCTATCACAATATAAATTTTTCATAGATTCTAAATTAATTTCAATAATTATTATTTATATGATAAGATAATGCCAATATATTTTAGTATTTTGGGGGTGGAAAATATCAAACAACTTTTTGGGAATTTTATTTCCTATATGAAGGCATGAACCACATGAAAATGTCATTTTGATTGTTTATGGTGACTAAGATGACTCTTACCAAGATTTACTACAACTTATGGATATTTTTAACCACAACAACCATGTTTTCTATTCATTATAACCTACTGAATATGTAAACTAACACATCCAAGTAGATTTGTATAAGGATTTGTTTGATAGATTATTTTATAAATATTAACATATGTGGATGATTTTAGTTATTTTAAGGAATTTATCAATACTGGTGGAACATTTATGTATAGAAAGTATACTAGAAAATTATTGAAATTAATAGTAATCAATCTCCTATTCCTTAAGGAATTATTTATTTTCAAGAAGGATAACTTATCATGTTGGATCTGATTCCTTGCTTGCATTCAATAGTTTGTTATGGACATCAAAAGAATATATATGATTCATTATCAGCATCAATCTATTAAAGAGGCAATATAGTTTCAAGGTTTTTTATAGATACCACCCCATTCCTATCAAAAATATTATATTAGACACATTGCAATTAGTGGGTGAAAGAGGCTCAAGGATGAGTTCATGAACAAATAAATCATAAAGATTGGTATGTATATGTTTTTTTCTTAGAAAAAACTTTTAATACATACTTTCTATATTTTCTTATTAGTTGTCATTTGTTAGTGTACAATCATGAATAATAGATGATGTAGGATTATTTTGAAGGTGGTTACAAAGCTAATCAGGGTGTATATGATTATATAATGAAAATTCAAAAGGTTAAATTGTAATGATCTGAGTTTTTATCCTTAAATAAATAATGTGTTCCATTATTTTCTACACAAACAACATACAAAACCAATATAGATCATCCTAAGTTAGCTACATAATTAATAGGTATAAATAGTGGTAATAGAATTATAAATTATATATAAATTAATGTATATATATATAAACACACAAAAGAACAAAAAAATAACCTTAAACATCAAACTCAATTAGTACAGTCAAATAACTAATAAAATATATTTTTATGAAAAAACTATATTCTATAAAATTGATATTTTTCCAATTTTGATATATTTTTAATTAGTAATAATTTTAGAGGAATATTTAATATACCAATAAATAATTCCCAAAAAAACTTTCTCTATTATATTTTATGATTTAATTTTAAAGTTAAATTTATCAATTTTAGGTTATGAATTTGGAAAAATTAATGTATTTTTTGGATTAATCCTAGTCATATTAGCATAATATTATTTTTTTGAATTTTTCTAAAGTAATTTATTTTTTGAAAAATAGTAAAAAATATCTTTTTTAAAATATTGTGGATTTTTTAAAATATTTTTGTTGTAGGAATAACCTAAAACTTAAGAATCCTATTTATTGGCCAAAAATATTTATTTTAAGTGACATTTTATAATTTTAAATTTTATGTTTGAATTAAACTACTGTATTTTATATTTTTAGGCATAATTAATATTTTATCAAAAATTGTTTTTAATACATTGTACATTAATATTTTAAAATTAATTTTAATTTATTTTATAAATTTAAACAAATGAAATGAATTCCAAATTTAAAATTAGTGGGTCCAAATTATCTAATAAAGGATAATTTATTTTTTGGTATAAATATTAAGTTATCATGAGTAAATATTAGTTACCTGGGTAAGACAATTATTTTTTAAATAATGATACTTTTCAAAATATTTGGTATTTTAAAAATTAAAGGAATAAATTTTAAGTAAAAACACTAATATTATTTTAAAAATATATAAAAATGAATTAAAATTCATATAATGGCTAATCAATGTTGAATAATATTAAGAACTCTTAATGATTAAAAAAATATTTTTTTAGAAAAATAGTTCTTCAACACATTATTTGTTTCGATTTAAAAGCTAATTTTATTATTTTTGGAAATTTAATTGGATAAAATAGAGTCAAAATTTGGATTTAACACATAAAAATTTGGTAAAAAGGGTGAGATTATATTCTAAGTAATAAAATAATTGACATGATTAATATTTAATTAAGATTAATAAGTGTTTAAATGACTAATCTAAGGTTTCTTGAAATTTCATAAATTAACATGAAATTTAAACCTTATAGATTTTTTTATATTTTGATGTATTTCCTACCTATCTTACCAACCTTACTCCACCTAAATAACTTAACATTAATTTCATTCCAATCTCACCCCTTATTATTATTTTCCATGTAAAAGTCCATCTTCCTTAGTTATAAAGGGGTATCACTTCCACATTTTTCAAAATTCCACTACTATTTAGAAATTTAAATGAAACACTACCCAAATATCATCTCCTTAAATTCCTCTAGAAAACCATGGCTAGAACCACAAAAATCTCATCCATTTAATCATTATTTATTTCATAATATTTACTCACATTATTCCATTACTAATCCAATGATTAGTTAAACATTTCATAGTACATTAGTTAAGTCAACAATTAACTAATAATATAACCCAATAATTTATTCATCAATTAATTAATCAATCAACATAATTCTCATTCCATAATTAATTCTCACAATTAATTATCTTACATATCCAAACATCATTTCATAATTAATTTCCCCCAATTAATTATCTCAACATAATCAATTAAATATCTCAATTAAAATATCTCAACCCATAACCAATCACCAAAACAAATATATATTTGGGCAACCCCCTTCGTTTGTTCTGTGATTCAATTATCTATTGATCACCAAGGCAATCACATGTAAATTTCACATTCCTAATTACTACAATTTGAGAAATCAATTATCCAGGGAATCTAGAAAATCCATAAACTCACATTCACATATCAAATCCATGACTATGGGAGTTCTATTTAGATCACCTACCTCACTTTATTGATGGATGTTATCCCAATAGAAATCCCCAAAATTCAATCGGCACAATATCATCAATCATGCTCTGGATCTAAATCCCTAAACCGAAATTAAGATCAAAGGCATCAAGACCATGAAAATATAGATCTGGATCCATAATTCTATATCTAGATATAAAATCATAGGTTTAGATCCATGGAAGCAGTGGATATCTTCCATGAAAAGATCATGTAAGGATAGAGGAATGAACAGGAGAAACAACAGGAAGAAATCCACTTACCATGAAGAGAGTAGATCTTAAATCCAGGATTTCGATCTCAAAGAATGATGATCGAATCACCTTAGAATCCCTCCAGTAGGCTTTGTGATCACCAAGAATTTTTCAAGCCTGATATAAGGTCGAAATATGGGAGTCTAGGGGGTTCTTGTGATTTTAAAATTTGTTTTTATAATATTTATTCCCATGCACACAGTTTCCTGGGAAGAGGCGCAAGGTTAGGGAAAATTGTGCACCAACTATGCAGACCTCTCTATCAAGGTTTTCATGGTTGGCACACTTTATTCTGACAGTTTTTTAAACCCTGTGCAAATTGTGCAGACCTCTCTATCCAGGTTTTCACGTTTGGCACAGTTTAGTCGCACAGTTTTTCAAATCGTGCGCAAACTGTGCATAGCCCACTGTCTGTTACTTATTCTTAAAAATTCACCCAAATACAACCCAATACACTACTCCAAAAACATGTACATAAAAACCTCATAACATACCTGAAAATGCACCAGATATTTCTTTAAAAAAGTTCGGGATCTTACAATCTCCCCACCTTATAATAGATCGTCCTTGATATGTACTCCAGAACTTCTCTAAGATTCCGAGCCAAAAATATCGTTCCATTAATCCCTCATGTCTGATTCTCATTCCCAAGTTTCTTCTTTAACACTTAGATGTTTCCATAACACATGAACTAACTATATGGTCTTTCCCCATAACACTTTCTCACTGCGACCCGTCATACGTATCAGATGCTCCTCAAAGGATGCATCTATCTCGAGGTAAACCACTTCCACATCAATAAATTTAGAATGGTAGGATTGATACTGTCATAGTTGTGACACATGGAAAACATCATGTATAGAGATGAATTTATATGGATGGGCTAATCGGTACGCCACTATCCTGATTCTCTCCAACACCTCAAACAGTCCTGCAAATCGGGGTGTCAACTTGACCTGCCTCCATATCCTGTGGTGACCGAATCTATGGGACACCCCAAAGAATACAAAATATCCCACTATAAACTCTAGGTATCATCTCCATATATCAGTATAAGACTTATTCCTAATCTGATCTATAGCCATACATTTCTGAATCAACTACACCTGCTATGATGTCTCCTGAATGAGACTCAGTCACAACAACTCTGACTCACCCGCCTCTAACCAACATAGTGGTGATCTAAAAGGTATACCATAAAGTTCCTCATATGGTTCCATTTTTATGGTTTCCTGATAACAATTTTTATAGGCGGACTCCACTAAAGATAAGTGGTTCTCCCGAGAACCACCAAAGTAAAGCACACATGCTCACAACATATCCTCTAACACCTGTATAGTACGCTCTGACTGCCCATCTATCTGTGGGTGGAAGGCCATACTTAACAAAACCTGTATACCATGCATCTTCTTTAAGTCTTTACAGAAGCATGAAGTAAAGCATGAATCGCGATATGAAACTATAGTTCGTGGCACCCCATGAAAATGAACTATCCATCATACATATAGTTCTCCCAACTAGTCTACTGTAAAGGTTTCCCTGATAGGAAAGAAATGTGATACCTTCATTAGTCAATCCACAATGACCCAAATAGTGTCATTATTACTAAGTTTCCTTGGAATTCCAATCACAAAATACATAGTTATGTCACCCCACTTCCATTCCGGAATAGGAAATGTCGGTAATAGGCCTCCAGGTCGTTGATGCTCTTCCTTCACCTACTGACAGGTGAAACATCTTGTTACGAAACTTGCTATCTCCATTTTCATGCCTAGCCACCAAAACAATCATCGTAGGTCACGGTACGTTTTTGTCACCCCAGGATGTACTACCCACTTTAAGGCATGGAATTCTCACATGAGTTCCTCTCACATAATTATAGGCACAACAACCCGATTTCTCACATAGATGATCTCATCCTCATATATTATCTAGTATGGAGGTGTCTTCCTAGCTTCAAGGCTTTACCTTAAAGATAAACACTATGGATCCTCATACTACCTATATCTAATCCATCTCAAGAGTGTAGACTCCACTAATACAGAAATATGATCCATCATCTCCTGACTCTCCTGAACTACCACATGTATTTCCGCTAGAAAAGTTGTTATCTTCCACTCTCCACTAGACTCATATACCAACTGAGTCTGAGTTTCCCTGCTCAAGGCATCATCCACAATATTCCCCTTTCCGGGAGTATATTCTAATTTAAAATCAAATGACTGCATATACTCTACCCATCTTTGTTACCAAAGATTCAAGTCGCGCTGTGAAAAGATATACTTCTTGCTTTAGTGATCCGTAAAAACTATAAACTTTTCACCCAAAAGATAATGTCACCAACACTTAAGAGCATAAACCACTACTTCCAAATCAAGTTCAGGCATAGTGTAATCCCATTCATGTGGCCACAACTACTGAGACCCATAATCAATGACTTGATCCTCTTGCATCAACATAGCTCTGATTCCAATACCATAAGTATCACAATACACCGTGTACTCCTCACCTGACTTAGGTAAGATCAAAATTGGTGCTGATGTCAAGAGCTTGTTCAACTCCTAGAAATAATTCTCATATGATTCTGTCCAATTAAACTTTATCCATTTCTTTGTCAAACCTAAAATCAGTTCTACCAATCGGGAAAAGTCCTGTATGAACCTCATATAATAACTAGATAATCCCAAAAAACTTCAGATATAGAAAAAATTCTTGGTCTTCTCCTAAGAAATCATTGTTTGAACTTTTTCTGGGTCCACTGCAACACCTTATTTTGATATGATATTCCCCAAAAGGTGTACCCTATCAATACAAAACTAACATTTAGATAGCTTGGCATATAGTCGATTCTCTCTCAGTGTACCCATGATAATGTCAAGATGTTGTCCATGATCATCATGAGTCTTAGAGTACACCATGATGTCATCAACAAACACCACCACAAACTAATCTAAGTATGGATGAATGATCCTATTCATCAAGGCCATAAATATTGCTGGAGCATTTTTCAACCCAAATGAAATTACAAAAAACTAATAATGGTCATAACTACTTCTGAAATCAGTTCTTGGTATATCAGAGTTCCGAACTCTCAATTGAAAATACCGTGATCTAGGATTGATATTTGAGAACACACAAGCCCCTTCAGCTGGTAAAATAGTTCATCGATACGCAGAAGAGTATATTGGTTCTTCATGATCATTTTATTCAACTTTCAGTAAATGACACACAAGCATAATCTCCCATTAGACTTATTTTCAAACAATACAGTTGATCCCCAAGATGAGGTACTTGGATGGATAAACCATTTTTCCTCAAACTCCTCCAAATATGTTTTGAGCTCTTTATGCTCAGTCAGTTCCATTCTGTAAGGTAGAATAGATACCATATATTCCCCCAGCATGATCTCAATAGTGAATTCCACATCTCTTTGAGGTGGAAACCCTAAAAAATATTTAGGAAAGACATCCTGAAATAGTTCTACTACTAGAGGAAGGAAGTATTTCCTACCACTCCCATCATCCATCAAAAGACTAGCAACTTGGGTTGTGAGATCTCTAAGTTTCTAAGTAATTGTCCCTGCTCAGCCTACATGGAGAACCCATTCTTGACAATGAACATACTGGTCACCCTTAGGAGATACAAAGGTCACTTTCCTATGGTAACAATCTATGTGGGATTGGTATGCGACTAGCCTGTCCATACCCATAACCCAGTTGAATCCTGTTATATCAAGGATATAGATATCCCAAAGAAAATGATACTCTCTAATATCTAGTGAACATTCCTTGAATAAACAAATATCCCTAGACTGTGTTCCAATGGTGTATCGATATTCATCACCATTCTTACGGAATCCACATCTAGGCTAAAACCATTAATAAGATTTGTATATATAAAGGAATGAGAGGAACTAGTGTCAAACAATGCAGTAGATAAAGTAGAATAAACTAGAATAGTACCTCTCAATGTCGATAGACCAGCCTCGTTATCCACAAGTGTAGGTTGACCTACATATAACTATTATTCCCATCTTCCCTTTGGTGTTGTCTGACTCACTTGAGTAGCACCACTCTGATGATACGGGTTCTCATACCCTGAATCACCACGTCTACAACCTCTACCACCTCTTCCCATAGAGTTCTAGCTTCCAAACCTATATGGTGTAGAAGACCCCCTTCCCACACTATAACTCTGAGTAGGTACTCCCTTATCATCAGTCTACTTCTTCTTCTTGTAGAACTTCTGTAGGTGCCTCATCTTTCCACAAAACCAGCACTCCACTGGTGTTCAAGGAAAATGCGTACAATAGTGGCCTTGCCTACCGCACTGGTGGAAAAGCACATGGGTAAGATTTGGTGCAACTGTTCCTCCTAGATTTCCACCTTTATTTCCATTGTCCTGACTAAGGTTATCATAACATTACATCCGACTCTCAGAAGGAACACTCCATGATCGTCCAGTGATAGCTACATGTCCACTATTGGAATCCTCCTTCAGATTCCCCTCTAAAATTAGAGCCTAATTAACCACTTATGATAATATATTCAGCCTAAAGATATTTACTTGGGACATAATTTCACACCTATGCCTGTCTTGAAATTGTTTTGCCAAAGAATCCTCATCTGCTTCCAAATCTGGATAAAAATTTAGTAAATTTGTGAAACTTTCAACATAATACATTATGGACATACTTCCTTGGGTCAGATGCATAAACTTTGAATCCTTCTCTTGTCTTAGCATTTATGGATAGAAGTGCTCCAAGGACGTCTCCAAAAATTCCTTCTATAACATATCACCAGTCTGTCCAGATCGTACCTAAATGTCCCACCATTACTTCACTGAACCTTGTAGTATATAAGCAACCAACTTGACCCTCCTCCCAGCTAGAGTCTCCAAATGTTCAAGTATCATCTCTATGAATTCAATCCATAATTTAGCTCCCTCAGGTATACCCTCTCTAGTAAAATTAGGAGGGTGTTGTAGCTGAAACTCCCTTTTCAACTTAGAAATGATTTTCAAAACCCACCCAGGGTCTCTCTCCATGAATTGAAAGAAACGAGAAAAGTCCCCTCAGAATTATTCCCCTTCCTTATTAGCTTTGACCAATGGTGACTCAAGTTCCTTGTCTGGAAGCTCATTCTAGGCCATACCCCTTAGTCTCTCCCTCAAAAAGAATCATGGAGGCATATCTCTACAAATACAAACACACATATTAGGTCTCATAATGCAACCTTATAACATTTACATAAGAGAATAAACTAACACACCAAGTTTCAATGTTTCATTTCCCCATTTTTCTCGCCACACGGTCAACCCCGAGGCCTTATCACTTCCCTTAACCATCCTACTCCTATGTCTTAGTTAACAAGGGTACATACATTCACATTAATTTATTCAACCATTAATTAATCACATTATCTCATATTAATTATTTCAACAATTAATTAATTAATCGTACTCATTTTATCAATCAAGGTTCTCATTAGTCACCCATTTATTCTCATTTTTCATCATTATTTCTATCTCATAATAGGGAAAACATTTCAGGTTCAACAACTGACCCATAACCTATTTTCCAATGAGTGCCTAGAATGATGAATGTTACAACAACCCTAAGTTCCTAGAATGATGCATGTAGACTCAAGTATTGTTCCTCTTTAGGCCACGAATAAAAATTCAACAATTTTCAAAACAAATATCACATCACACCAAAAGTATATCACCCAAGGTGAAATAATATCCAACTATAATAACAAACAACAATCACAACAATCCCACACTAGGTACTCTGATTTTCCCCCTTACATGGGTTTGAATTTCCATGCATGAGCTCATTACCAAGCATCGACTCTTCCTAGTATCTTGTCTACCTTTCCCAAAATAGTAAGAAAAAAGAAAACGAAGAAATAATATAAAACACCTCTGATACCACTTTGTGACATCCCGACCCAGGTGCCACTAAACAGTGCCCCGATCCGATTAGCCACATGCCCTCAAGCAAGCCTCCTTGTACTCTAGAGTGTGCCGACTAACAGTGAGGTTCTTGTCAGATAGTCTTGGGGAGACTATACCCTCTTTTCTCAGAATAAAACACCAATGGAAGAAAACAACAATAACCAAGTGAGGAAGCATATAAATAACCAAAACAATACCATGAAAAACTATATTCAAAACAAGAGAATACAATACTCAGTTGAAAGGTAAATCATTCTATGACAATGCGAAATTCAAGTTTCTACAATGAAACTAAATGTAAAGACACAACGAATCCCAGGAGGGTCCTGAACCACATCCTATTCTGTTTCCCATGCTCAAATCCCAAACATCAACCTATCCCAGAGCCTTGCCTTTATCTTGTCCTGCAGTAAAAAAGTATACTCAGGTGCCAATCAGGTGGCCCGAATAGGGTGTGAGCATAACTCAGTAGGCCACCATCAATGATGTTTAAAACAATTCCAGTAAAAATATTGTGTATGTAGTTTTATGAAGCAATAAATACAATGCATAATTAAACAGTTATGAAATTATAATTTAATTTTCAATCATCACATTAGGACCAGTTTTAATTCAGGTTTTCCATTTGAATCACCATTCAATATTATCATTCATTTGGTGTTTAATTTCATGTCAAGAACCCCAAATATCATTTAGTGTAGGTAATCATGCCTAACATTCTATATCTCATTTGGTGTAGGTCATCTTGCCTAAAACCCCAAAATATAAAGCTTGGATAACTATTAGGGAGGAATTCCATGTCCAAGTCTGAACTTCTAATTTGTCTAGAATGCCATTTCTAGCACCAAAAAAATCATAACCATTTAATCATTCATTAATTAAAAATAATTAGTCACAAAATTAAATTACTAATACAATAATTATTAAAACATTTCAAAGGCCATTAGTGAACTCAACAATTAACTAATCACATAACCCATTAATTAATTCATCAATTAATTAATCAATCAACAAAATTCTCATTCCATAATTAATTCTCCCAATTAATTATCTTACATATCCAAACATAATTTCATAATTAATTTCCCTTAATTAATTATCATAACACAATCAATTCAATATCTCAATTACAATATATCAATCCCTAACCAATCTCCAAAACAGATATCTATTTGGGAAACCCCCCTTTGTTTTTTTTGTGATTAACTTATCAATTGATCACCAAGGAAATAACAAGTAAATTCCACATTCCTAATTACTCTAATTTAGGAAATCAATTATCAAGGGAAGCTATAAAATCCATAAAATTACATTCACATATCAAATCCCCCACTATGAGAGTTAAATTTAGACCACTTAACTCGGTTTATTGAGGGATGTTAGCCCAAAGAAATACCCAAAATTTGAGGGGCACAACGTTGTTTATCATGATCCATATCTAAACCCCTAAACCAATGTTAAGATCAAAGGCATAAAGATCTTATAAATCTAGATCTAGAAACATGATCCAAGATCTAGATATCAGCTCAAGGTTTTAGATCCATGGAAACAGTAGAGATCTTCCCTAAAAGGATCAAGGAAAGATAAAGGAATAAACGAGAGAAACAATGAGATGAAATCCAATTACTAGGAAGAGAGAGGATCTTCAATCCAGGATTTCTATCTCAAAGAAAAATACTTGAATCACCTTGTAATCCCTCTAGAAGGCTCTGGGCTCACCTATATTTTTTCAACCCTGAGCCAAGGTTTAATAATGGGAGTCTTCAAAGTTCAGCTGGTTTTAAAAATAGATTTTAGGATATTTAAAACCATGCATGCAGTTTCCTGGTTAGAGGCACACGGTTAGGGAAAACCATGTGCCAACTATGTAGACCTCTCTATCCAGGTTTTCACAGTTGGAATGGTTTAGTTGCATGGTTTGTTAAACCATGCACAAACCATGTACAACCCACTTTCCGTTATTTATTCTTAAAAATTCTACCAAACACACCCCAATCCACTACTCCAAAACAAAGGTACTTAGAAACCTCAAAAATTACGTAAAAACACACTCGAGATGACTCCATAAAGGGTTGGTACCTTACATATGTTGTATTTATAGTTTATTTTATTATTAAATCATGATCCAAACCAAATTTTTCATCCCTTATAATTTTATTTTTTCATTAAAATTCATTTTTGTTAAGACTAATTCCTATTTATTTTAATGTAATTTTTTTTTCATGTCCATGTTTTTACTTCCCAGATATTTTCTCCATTACCTAGTGGAAAATAAAATTGTTTTTATCTCTAATTATCCTTTTATTATCCTTTATTAATTTTAAAAAAAAGTTTTTCCATATTTCTAATTTTTTTTTCAATAACACTATTTAAAAATTTTCAAAAGGGCTTTATATCCTTTCAAAATAAAAGTTTTTATCATCTTCTCCATATTTTCTTTTGATAAAATTTATGACTTTTTCCAAGTTTACATTATTAATTATTATTTTTAAAAGTAAATTTTATCAATTTATTATCAATTTTTCCTTTTTGAAACCATACATCTTTTCAAGGATAGTTTTTTGGGAACTCTTTATAATAATGTTTTCAAAAAGTATTCTCTTTCCATTCCTAAAAATGCGTTCTTAAAATAATTTACACTTTATATTTTATGACAAAAAATTAAAAGGTTTTGTGAAAGTTTTTGTATTTTTACCTCCATTTACCTCCATGTTTTATCATCTATTAGGTGATTTTTGGACCATTCGGTATATGTTATTATGTTATGAATAATTTTTCAGAAATGTGATTTTTATTTCATATGATTTCTTAAGTTCATGTTATGTGATAATTTTAAGAAACCCATTGTTTTTTTCATGGGATATTTAAGTTAGGATGATGATTTATTTTAAGTGGAACACATGTGAATGGATGGTCATGGGTGTGGTCCAATATCACCCTTCAATTAATTCTCATGAGATAGTCAAACGTGGACATAATGAGTTTATTCATATAGGTGTGGTCATTTTGTGTCTACACGCATTTTTAGGCATTGATGTAATGAGTTCGTTCCCATAGGCATGGGAACAATGGGTTTTATCAGACATGCTTTCCTTTTAATATAGTTATTACACACTTCCATGTTATTCACCAAGTTATGCCTAATTTTCAAGATTCATTTCATTTCCTTGAATTTCCATGTTTTCAAGAGCAAGCCTTATTTTTAAAGTATTCCCCATTTTTATATCATGATCACATATATTTTATGATTATTGATATGTGTTTTGAGAAATTTTATATATTTTATGCTTCCTTGAAAATATTTTTACGATCTTATGATTTTCATACATGGTATTATGATATTTTATTAAGATATTAGTGAATTCCTCATATTCTCCTTAATTTTTTTGATATAATACATTATTATAACTCTTTTAATCTCTTGAGAATTTATGATCACCCCTTTATTATGTTTCCATTTCATAGGTTATAAAGATGATTATATCTTGTGAGATGTTGAGGAAAGGGTCTATAGGATCCCAATTATGGAGAAACATCTGCATGTGTTATAAAACAAAATGTTTGTGTTGGTAATACTACTGACACTAAACCTTTTGGTATTTGGGTAATGAGACTATTTGTGAGATGTATTATTTAGATCATGTGATTATTGTAAAATATATTCTAAGTTAATATATGGTCACTTTATTTGGTATCAAGGTAGAGTTAAATTATTTTTGGAGATTAATTTGGTTATTTTTTGGATTATTTTAGAGAACCTTAGTGAAAAAACTAGAGTTGAGTCTAAGTATAGGGCTATATCCTAAAATATTATTAAATAATTGAGTGGATGGATTTACCTATAAATTCATCCCCATTAGGATACTATAAGTGGATGCTGGCTCTCGTGTAAATATACCTATGGGTAACAAACTCGATGAGGTCGTGTTGCGTATTAACTCAACCATCCCCTAGTTCATGAAAAAAGGCCTGACTATACACTTGTTTTGTCCCTCCAAATTGATATGCTTTGGTTGATAATATTATATTTATGAAAAACTATGAAGGATTTATTTCATTATTGCATTGAGGGATTAGGTTGAGATGCATAAGGTAACCCAACTTAAAGTTACCGAGGTTAAAATAAGATTTATATAGGTTTTACTAAAGGAACTATAGAATAATGTGATAATGTAAAGAGAGATATATTTTAAGGTTGAATCTCTTTTATATTATTGATTATGATAATTCCCATATAAATTTAAAAATGTTTTTCACTCTAGTTAACCATTTTGGATTTTGTGGTGTGTGAAACCAGAAGAAACTAAGTTAACCTTGGGTGAAAAGGAAAATGAAATGATTACCTCAATGATTAACCCATTAGAATAAGAGATGGACTGAGAAATATTGTTATTTTACCAAAAAACAACCATGAAATATGATTAGCATTGTGAACATAGTCAATGTCCCAAAACACAAAATAAATATGGTTGGATTCACAGGAATGATCTAGTGACAAAGATGATGAAGGAAAAAATGTTCAATTTCTTATATATCAAAAATATGGAAAAAAACATTAATGGAATTGACTATAGGGGACTAGATAAAGCTTTAATTATGAAAAAAAGGCCATTAAGAATCAAAAATTCAAGTAAAAATAAAGATTTCAGTTAAAATAAGGAAATAAGATAGAACTCATCCAATGACACCACTAATTGTCACGACCCGCCCTCGGGGTCCGTGCCGTGACTACCCCAAGCCCGCCTTCCATAGGTCAGGGGCTGGCGACTAGCACCAAGGCGTAAAATCCCGATAACTGGGAAGGCATTGCCTTTATAAAAGAAAACAAGCACCACAGAGTACAAGCGGAAGTAAAACACTAAGTACAAAAGAAGAGCTGAAAAGTAAAAGGGGCCGGAAATACAAGCCCAACTGTAAAGTACAACTCGAAAGGGAAAACAACAACTGAAAAGTAAAGCAGCTACGCCGAGCTGTCCACTGGAAACCCCACCTGAAGGGTGGGTACAGATAGCTCCTCTGCTCCTCGGGTCCCGCCGTCTGCTCCAAGTATGTCCCGCCCAGTGGTCTACCTCTGGGTACCGCCACGTCGTATAGTCCACCTCCAGGTACCGTCCAGTCCTCGAACACTCGGCCTCTGCCAGTACTGGCCGTCGTCTGCAACCAACACAACGAGGTGCGGGCATAGCCCGTGCAGGGGTGAGTATAACGATACTCAGTAGGGACCCCGAGACCCTCAAGGTCTCACTAAAACCAACAAGGATAACCACAAGAAGATCACAACAGATAAACTCTACTTAGGTATATGCCCATACATATACCTAAGTTATCAAGTAACCCATCTCAGTCATGAGGAAACACAAGAATCATGAGATCAACGGATAACCACTACCCAGGTATATGCCCATACATATACCTAAGTTATCAAGTAACCCATCTCAATCATGAGGAAACACAAAGGTCAAAGTCTCAGCTCAAACCAGGATTTTCATTATCGAAACCGTAACTGCTGAAGAGCTCCGTCTCTAGAGTGTACAGTGGTCCTGTCACGACTCCGAGGTACTGCTCACTAACCTAAGACTGCTGAAGTACTCCTCCTGTCGAGTACTGCGGGCCAGCCACCCAAACACAGTAGTGCTTCCCGCCGAGGTATGTCACCCAAACTCCGTAGTGCACACCCCCTAGTAGCCTGCTGAGGTACTCTCCGGAAGAGCACCGCGGGTCTGCACTGTCACACAGGTAGTGCTCCGTCCGCCATGGGTCTGCACCTCAGAAAGTAGTGCTCCGTCCACTGGGCTAGTCGACTCACTCCAAGTCGAGTCGGTCAAGCAGTCGTCAGGTCTCAGCCAGCTACACGGTCTCCATACTTCACACGCTCGTCACTAGGAGGGTCCGCTCCACGAGCTACAGGTCGATACTCCAAGTATCACAAAGTCCCGCGAAGTAGTGTCTCAAAGGTCCGTCTCGTCACAGGGGTCTCAACGCAACAGACGGCGCGTCGATCGGACGCCCGGTCTGTGAGTTATTAGCCTTTTCGTCCCAGGGGCCCGGTTGGTTTCGAGTGCGAACCAATCCCGGCCGTATCTCAACTGTACCCCGAACTCCCATAGGGTATACTCAAAGGGACCGTTACTCAACGTAACCACCAACGCTGCTGACGGCTCGTCAAGCGGACGTCCTGTCTGTAAGATATCAGCTTTTCCGTTCCAGGGGCCCGGTTGGATTTCGGGTACAATCCAACCCGGCCATACTCCGACTGTATCCAAAACTCGGGCGGAGTATGTCAAAAGTTCCGTCTCATCAAGAGGAAGTCAACGAAACAGACGGCGCGTCAATCGGACGCCCGGTCTGTGAGTTATTGGCATTTTCGTCTCCGGGGCCCGGTTGGTTTTTAAGGCAAAACCAACCCGACCGTACTCCACCTGCGTCCAAACCTCGGGCGGAGTATGCCAAAAGATCCGTCTCTCTAAGAGGAACACAACTCGGCTGACGGCACGTCAATCAGACGTCCGTAGCTCAAGATATGAGTGTTTCCGCTCCGAAGGCCCGGTTGGTTTCGTGAACGAACCAACCCGGCCGAACTCAAAGTAAC
Source organism: Viscum album (assembly GCA_963277665.1). Lineage (NCBI taxonomy): Eukaryota > Viridiplantae > Streptophyta > Magnoliopsida > Santalales > Viscaceae > Viscum > Viscum album. Next base: position 1,105,057,151 of record OY728157.1, read on the forward strand.
CCAAAACCTTGAGTGCGATATACTGAAACGACCGTCTCGATCCAAGGATCGTGTTGCCGCTGACGGTTCTTCGATCGGAGGTCCGAGGCTCATGTTATGAGCCAAAAACCAAATCTGGTTCGAAACGGGGGGTCCGGGTCCGGGCCGACCCGGCCCGACCCCCCCCCCCCCCCTGGGCGGCGGCGGCGGCGGACGGCGGCGGCGGGCGGCGGCGGCGGGCGGCGCGGCGGCGGCGGCGTGGCGGCGCGGCGGCGCGGCGGCGGGCCGCGGGGGCCGCGGCGGCCAGTTGCCGTGAGGCGGCGGCACGCGGGGGCTAAGCCCCGCGTTTTCTTCTGGCGGCGCGGCTATGCCGCGCCGTTTTATTTTAAAACGCCCCCCCGCTCGTGGGGGGCTCGCTGGAACGAACCGGGGGGCCGGCTGCCCCCCCTCCCTCTCTTCAAAGAACCGCCCCCCCTCTTTAAGAGGGGGGTTTTTATGGGGTGGCCGGGGAATTAAATTCCCCGGTTTTTAAGACATCCGGCCGGCCAGCTGGCCGGCCGGTTTTCTCAAACGGGACCGGAATTTCCGGTCCCCTTCTTCGGCTTCCGACGCCGGCGGCCCGGCCGCCGGTCTTTTCTTCTGCCGCGGCCCGGAACCGGCCGCGGTCTCCTCGTCCCGCCGCGGCCCGGAACCGGCCGCGGCGTTCGTCATCCGGCGCGGTGCTACGGCACCGCGCCCCTTCGCCGTACTTTGATTCTTTTCAACACGACGCGACGGCGTCGCGTTCTTGATGTTTCTTCCATGATGTGCGCGCGACGGCGTTGCGTAAAATAAAAACACGATCAACCGCGTGGTGCGACGGCACCACGCCACTTGCTTCCACCCGCAAGAACAAACAAGAACGTTGGAGGGGGTTCGGCCGTGTTCGTACAGTCCGGCCCCCTCACGTTAAATTAACAACGCAACTTCAAATAAACAACATCCTCACGTTAGTCATACGAACCACGAGCAAGAATGAGATAATTAAATATTAAACAACATCCCCTACCTCGGGTATAAGGTTCGAGGATCGTTCTACGTTCCGCGGAAGACGACGTCGCGGAGGTCGGGCGACGCGGTCGTCGTTCGTCAAATTCAACGACGAAGAGGCGCGTCCGAAGAGGCACGTCGTTGGCGAATCCTTGTACGCCGACGAAGGTTGTCCAAAGAAGAGATGGCGTCCCCTTCGTTGTCACGGTGAACGAAGAAAGGAGGTGCGGCGTTCTTCGTCGGAAAAAGAGCGTTCCTCGTCAAGTCTTGAGGAAAGTCAAAATATAAAGAAAACAACGAACTCAAGAACCTCTACCTCGATAGTCGCATGTTGACGTAGTCGTGGAATATCGGTGTCGCGGAGGAAGAGTCGTTGTCGAATCTTCGTATGCCGACGAAGAAGGTCCGAAGAGGAAGCGGCGTTTCCTCTTGTTGACACCGAGGACGAAGAAGAGAGGCCTCGTTCTTCGTCGGAGTTTGATCGTTCTTCGTTCTTCGTCAGAGCTTGAAGATGAAGAGGAAGCTCTCAAAAAGCTCTCAAGGGGACAAATCAACAACCCATAATAAAATAAGATAACATCTTATTTTATTATTACAAAACATAAAAGAATTTCAAAAGTTTGAAATTCAAAAGAGTTAACCCCCAAAATTAATTAAGAGTAACTTAAGCCAATTAAGAGGGGGGTTAAGGGAACTTGAAAAGTCTAGGGGTTCGTGTGGGCCCCACCACACTTAATCCTACCAAGGGAGGTTAAGTGGGTGTGGGTCCCACTTCCAACCTCCTTTGGTAGGTTTTTAATAAGTTAAAATAAAATTTTTCTTACACAAATTTTATTTAACTCAACTGAAAACCCCAAAACTAACTTTCAACTCGCAGCAAACACAACTCCCGAAAAGGTCTCTTTAAGCGAAAATCGGCGCTGCGAGTTCATCGGTGCCCTCGGAATTCAATTCCGAGCACCGGATCAAAAGTTAGGAATTCCCGCTCGTTCGTTCACTGAACGTACCCGAGCCAAACTTCGGAAATTAATTCTGGGCACTCCGGGCCTCGGAATCAGGTGCCGTCTGAAACCACGCTCTTGTAAAATTCTAAAGAAAATTAAGAAAAAATTTTCCTTGAATTTTACGGGTCTTTACATTACTCCCACCTCAGGGCTTTACGTCCCCGTAAAGCTACATCAAAAACTAGGGAAACAAAAGAGGGTACTGAGCACGCATCTGAGCCTCCCGCTCCCATGTGCTCTCCTGGAGATTCCCATGCCGCCATCTGTTGCGCACAAGAGGAATCGATCGCCCATGTAGGACCCGCTCCTGTCGGTCCTCTATCTCCACCGGGACCTCCGTAAAAGTCACCCCATCGTCAACGTCAAGCTCCCCATGGTCAAAGATGTGCGCCGGGTCGTGCACGTATCTCCTCAGCTGAGATACGTGGAAGACGTCGTGCACCCGGTGCAACTGAGGTGGTAGAGCCAGGCGATAAGCCACCTCACCAACCCTGCTGAGGACTTGGAAGGGTCCGATGAAGCGCGGAGATAACTTGTCGCCTCGGCCAAATCTCCGAATACCACGTCGAGGTGAGACCCGCAAGAAGACGTGGTCACCATCCTCGAACTCTAGTGGCCTTCGCCTCCTGTCAGCGTATGACTTCTGCCGGCTCTACGCTGTCCTCATCCGCTCCTGGATGACATGGACCTCCTCTGACGTGGCCCGGACCATCTATGGTCCCACATGAGGTGCGAGATTTCTTCTTTGCCGATAAGAGAAACCTGGTCTCATCCTCTGGATGAACCACATTCTTTGCCTAAAACAGTCAATCCTAACATGGATGATACAAATCCATACCAAGGATGACGTCGTAAGGCCTCGACTCTACTACTAAGAGATCCAACCGTTACTCTCGCCTCCAAGGGTTGAGTCACACTGTCGGCATCAGTGTGTGGTAACTGGTCTCCTCCAGTAGATGTCTCACAAGTGAGGGTCAAGTCAACAGTCAACTGGAACCTCTTAGTAACATCACAAAAGAGGACAGGAAAGAAAACATCACAAAGGATGCGTCTTTTATTATTGCAGCTCATAATACAAGACGCTACACAAAAGCAACATCAACACGGAACTAGAAGTACAAAAGACGTATCCACTAGTTCCGCTCCTGTCCACCTGCTTTACTGTTGCTCAAGCATTTGTCGCTGCCTCAACCTCGGTGGCTCCCCCCAAGCCTGCGGATCGAGGAGTCAGACAGTCACGTGCCAGGTGACCCTTTCCACGGCATGAGTAACACAACCTGCTCCTTGCACGGCTAGCTCTGTTCCCACTCCGGGTGCCCTGCACCACTGGTCCTAAAACCCGAGATCGCCCAACTGCTGGACTGGTCCTCCTGGACCTCTGCATCATCTGTCTACTGCCCACAGATGACTCGGCTTCTGATCGAAAAACACGCGGCAAAGGCAGAATCTCCTGTACACGCTCGGGGTGTAGAGATACTGGCACAAACTCCACCCTGAAGAAGGTCTCGAAGTCTTTCCATGCGAAGTTCATCTCATCGCAAAACTGAAACAAGTGGCTCCACCACCTACCTGCTGCTGCGTGTAGTAGGCTCGCAGCGAGGATCACCATGAGGTCTGCTGGTGTCCTCACTAGCCTAAACACTCGTACCACTGCCTCCAGCCAGTCCTCTGCAGCCTGGGGATCCGTCTCCCTGCGAAACCTGGGCGGTCGCTGGCGTTGAAACTCATGCAGTGCGCTGAGGCGACGTGCATCGTCAGCGGCTGCTGCTGGAAGCATCGGGGGCTCGGCGGGTAGAGCTACCGCCGGTGCCACTGCTGACAAAGGGCCCTGCACCGAGGCCTCGTCGCTCGGTGGGCTGTCGTCACGTTCGATTCTCGGAACCCTAACTGGCTGCCGTCGTGGGGCCATCCTGAAAGAAACAACGTAACACGATCAAACGATTATACCTGGTGAGCTGACCTGGTTTGAGCTGTTTTAAGGGGAAAAACCTTTGAAAACACACACGCAATCAGTGTTTTCGTGCACAAAGTCGGAAATCAGTTGTCAGGGTCCTGGTGTATGGATACGTCGGCCGCCCGCACCAACACTGGACTCCCTGAACTGAAAACCACACTCGGTACCCTTAACACTATTGCTTCACAGAAAGAAAGATCAGAGTCTGCGGTAGAACCGACCACCTCTGATACCAATTTGTCACGACCCTCCCTCGGGGTCCGTGCCGTGACTACCCCAAGCCCGCCTTCCATAGGTCAGGGGCTGGCGACTAGCACCAAGGCGTAAAATCCCGATAACTGGGAAGGCATTGCCTTTATAAAAGAAAACAAGCACCACAGAGTACAAGAGGAAGTAAAACACTAAGTACAAAAGAAGAGCTGAAAAGTAAAAGGGGCCGGAAATACAATCCCAACTGTAAAGTACAACTCGAAAGGGAAAACAGCAACTGAAAAGTAAAGCAGCTACGCCGAGCTGTCCACTGGAAACCCCACCTGAAGGGTGGGTACAGATAGCTCCTCTGCTCCTCGGGTCCCGCCGTCTGCTCCAAGTATGTCCCGCCCAGTGGTCTGCCTCTGGGTACCGCCACGTCGTATAGTCCACCTCCAGGTACCGTCCAGTCCTCGAACACTCGGCCTCTGCCAGTACTGGTCGTCGTCTGCAACCAACACAACGAGGTGCGGGCATAGCCCGTGCAGGGGTGAGTATAACGATACTCAGTAGGGACCCCGAGACCCTCAAGGTCTCACTAAAACCAACAAGGATAACCACAAGAAGATCACAACAGATAAACTCTACTTAGGTATATGCCCATACATATACCTAAGTTATCAAGTAACCCATCTCAGTCATGAGGAAACACAAGAATCATGAGATCAACGGATAAACACTACCCAGGTATATGCCCATACATATACCTAAGTTATCAAGTAACCCATCTCAATCATGAGGAAACACAAAGGTCAAAGTCTCAGCTCAAACCAGGATTTTCATTATCGAAACCGTAACTGCTGAAGAGCTCCGTCTCTAGAGTGTACAGTGGTCCTGTCACGACTCCGAGGTACTGCTCACTAACCTAAGACTGCTGAAGTACTCCTCCTGTCGAGTACTGCGGGCCAGCCACCCAAACACAGTAGTGCTTCCCGCCGAGGTATGTCACCCAAACTCCGTAGTGCACACCCCCTAGTAGCCTGCTGAGGTACTCTCCGGACGAGCACCGCGGGTCTGCACTGTCACACAGGTAGTGCTCCGTCCGCCATGGGTCTGCACCTCAGAAAGTAGTGCTCCGTCCACTGGGCTAGTCGACTCACTCCAAGTCGAGTCGGTCAAGCAGTCGTCAGGTCTCAGCCAGCTACACAGTCTCCGTACTTCGCACGCTCGTCACTAGGAGGGTCCGCTCCATGAGCTACAGGTCGATACTCCAAGTATCACAAAGTCCCGCGAAGTAGTGTCTCAAAGGTCCGTCTCGTCACAGGGGTCTCAACGCAACAGACGGCGCGTCGATCGGACGCCCGGTCTGTGAGTTATTAGCCTTTTCGTCCCAAGGGCCCGGTTGGTTTCGAGTGCGAACCAATCCCGGCCGTATCTCAACTGTACCCCGAACTCCCATAGGGTATACTCAAAGGGACCGTTACTCAACGTAACCACCAACGCTGCTGACGGCTCGTCAAGCGGACGTCCTGTCTGTAAGATATCAGCTTTTCCGTTCCAGGGGCCCGGTTGGATTTCGGGTACAATCCAACCCGGCCATACTCCGACTGTATCCAAAACTCGGGCGGAGTATGTCAAAAGTTCCGTCTCATCAAGAGGAAGTCAACGAAACAGACGGCGCGTCAATCGGACGCCCGGTCTGTGAGTTATTGGCATTTTCGTCTCCGGGGCCCGGTTGGTTTTTAAGGCAAAACCAACCCGACCGTACTCCACCTGCGTCCAAACCTCGGGCGGAGTATGCCAAAAGATCCTTCTCTCTAAGAGGAACACAACTCGGCTGACGGCACGTCAATCGGACGTCCGTAGCTCAAGATATGAGCGTTTCCGCTCCGAAGGCCCGGTTGGTTTCGTGAACGAACCAACCCGGCCGAACTCAAAGTAACCCGAAACCTTAAGTGCGATATACTGAAACGACCGTCTCGATCCAAGGATCGCGTTGCCACTGACGGTTCGTCGATCGGAGGTCCGAGGCTCAAGTTAGGAGCCAAAAACCAAATCTGGTTCGAAACGGGGGGTCCGGGTCCGGGCCGACCCGGCCCGACCCCCCCCCCCCCCCTGGGCGGCGGCGCGGCGGCGGCGGGCGGCGCGGCGGCGCGGCGGCGGGCGGCGCGGCGGCGGGCCGCGGGGGCCGCGGCGGCCAGTTGCCTCGAGGCGGCGGCACGCGGGGGCTAAGCCCCGCGTTTTCTTCTGGCTGCGAGGCTATGCCGCGCCGTTTTATTTTAAAACGCCCCCCCCCCCCCCCCCCCCGCTCGTGGGGGGCTCGCTGGAACGAACCGGGGGGCCGGCTGCCCCCCCTCCCTCTCTTCAAAGAACCGCCCCCCCTCTTTAAGAGGGGGGTTTTTATGGGGTGGTCGGGGAATTAAATTCCCCGGTTTTTAAGACATCCGGCCGGCCAGCTGGCCGGCCGGTTTTCTCAAACGGGACCGGAATTTCCGGTCCCCTTCTTCGGCTTCCGACGCCGGCGGCCCGGCCGCCGGTCTTTTCTTCCGCCGCGGCCCGGAACCGGCCGCGGTCTCCTCGTCCCGCCGCGGCCCGGAACCGGCCGCGGCGTTCGTCATCCGTCGCGGTGCGACGGCACCACGCCCCTTCGCCGTACTTTGATCCTTTTCAACGCGACGCGACGGCGTCGCGTTCTTGATGTTTCTTCCATGATGTGCGCGCGACGGCGTTGCGTAAAATAAAAACACGATCAACCGCGTGGTGCGACGGCACCACGCCACTTGCTTCCACCCGCAAGAACAAACAAGAACGTTGGAGGGGGTTCGGACGTGTTCGTACGGTCCGGCCCCCTCACGTTAAATTAACAACGCAACTTTAAATAAACAACATCCTCACGTTAGTCATACGAACCACGAGCAAGAATGAGATAATTAAATATTAAACAACATCCCCTACCTCGGGTATAAGGTTCGAAGATCGTTCTACGTTCCGCGGAAGACGACGTCGCGGAGGTCGGGCGACGCGGTCGTCGTTCGTCAAATTCAACGACGAAGAGGCGCGTCCGAAGAGGCACGTCGTTGGCGAATCCTTGTACGCCGACGAAGGTTGTCCGAAGAAGAGATGGCGTCCCCTTCGTTGTCACGGTGAACGAAGAAATGAGGTGCGGCGTTCTTCGTCGGAAAAAGAGCGTTCCTCGTCAAGTCTTGAGGAAAGTCAAAATATAAAGAAAACAACGAACTCAAGAACCTCTACCTCGATAGTCGCACGTTGACGTAGTCGTGGAATATCGGTGTCGCGGAGGAAGAGTCGTTGTCGAATCTTCGTATGCCGACGAAGAAGGTCCGAAGAGGAAGCGGCGTTTCCTCTTGTTGACACCGAGGACGAAGAAGAGAGGCGTCGTTCTTCGTCGGAGTTTGAGCGTTCTTCGTTCTTCATCAGAGCTTGAAGATGAAGAGGAAGCTCTCAAAAAGCTCTCAAGGGGACAAACCAACAACCCATAATAAAATAAGATAACATCTTATTTTATTATTACAAAACATAAAAGAATTTCAAAAGTTTGAAATTCAAAAGAGTTAACCCCCAAAATTAATTAAGAGTAACTTAAGCCAATTAAGAGGGGGGTTAAGGGAACTTGAAAAGTCTAGGGGTTCGTGTGGGCCCCACCACACTTAATCCTCCCAAGGGAGGTTAAGTGGGTGTGGGTCCCACTTCCAACCTCCTTTGGTAGGTTTTTAATAAGTTAAAATAAAATTTGTCTTACACAAATTTTATTTAACTCAACTGAAAACCCCAAAACTAACTTTCAACTCGCAGCAAACGCAACTCCCGAAAAGGTCTCTTTAAGCGAAAATCGGCGCTGCGAGTTCATCGGTGCCCTCGGATTTCAATTCCGAGCACCGGATCAAAAGTTAGGAATTCCCGCTCGTTCGTTCACTGAACGTACCCGAGCCAAACTTCGGAAATTAATTCCGGGCACTCCGGGCCTCGGAATCAGGTGCCGTCTGAAACCGCGCTCTTGTAAAATTCTAAAGAAAATTAAGAAAAAATTTTCCTTGAATTTTACGGGTCTTTACACTAATAATTCAACCTCTTATCTGTGTAGAACTCTATAATTATCTAAATCCATGCCCTAATACAAGGATTATTGATGTTGGTAGGAATACAAAACCTCCTAGTCCAAGGGATAAATAAAGAACCTATCAAATAATTATCAATGTATAGGATAGTGTTATTTATATTTCACTTACTCTCTAACCTAAATTAGTGGATGTATTCTATTTTTATAAACCCTATTTTATCTAGTATGTATTCTAAGAACATCAAATCACCACCCTTAGTGATTTTCATTTTAAGGAAAAATTTAGTAGTATGATTATTATGAATATGGAAATAAACTTTGAGAAAATCATAATATCAACCTATAAAAAAATTGATTATATTTTATAAATAGAATGGATATTATTATTTTGACTTCATATTTACTTATGGAATAAGGTAAAACACATCCTAAATTAACTGTGACCAACTATTAGTGAAATGTAAACTATGAGTTTGTAATTTATCTAGATTTAGTGAAATGTTTTTTTCAAATAAATTTAATATTTTCGATTGTTTTCGTTACATGGAACACTTAGTTTATTGTGTGTTACATGAATCATTAAGTATAAATGAAACGTGACATACAATTAAAATATTATTTAATAGTTATCACCTAGCCATTAGAATGAGAGGTATGAATAGGAATAACTAAATTATGAAAATATATGGTTTTTTCATTTATATATAATAAATTATATGGTGACCAATTAAATAGAAATGAAAATATAAATCATTTGAAAACAACAGAAATATTTTTCTACGAAAACAATTTATGTGTGTAAAAGTGTTTTAACTCAAAAAATTAAACAAAAAAATTAGGTAATTATTTTAATGAAATTTATATACAATATATATATATAAAAATATTTAAAATTCATCTTATGTGTTTTCTATAAAATAGATTAAAATATATCTAATTTTATGCATAAAAAAATATTATTCTAAAATGTAGTTTTGTCATATTTTTTGAAATTATTTTAAAATTAATGTTTAGAAGTTTTAAAAAATTAAATATATTTTATAAATAATAATTTCAAAATTATATTGAAGTGAATTTTTTGTATTTTTATGAAAACATTCATTTTTCAATGAATTGTGAACAATTACTGATTTTTATTAAATCCTGACTTTTCATTTAAATAATTTACAAGCCACATTTTATTTAAATGTAGGTTTAAAAATAAAATTATTTCAATTATATATTTTTTAATCCAAATTATTATATTAAAATAAATTTTATATTAACTATTTATTTAAATTTTCTTTCAACTTCTCAAATATTTTCTTTTGGAAAACTTTTTTTTCAACATGTCTACGGTTTTAATTGTCAATTATAATCTTCCACCTCATTGAGTTGAATTTGAAAAAATAGATTCAATATTTTAAATAATAATAATTTTCATTATATAATATTATTATATTAATTTTTTATTGTAATTAATACTTAAAGTAATAAAAATTATTTGTAACACTTAAGGTAAAAACAGGTTTACCCGGGGTTAAACAAAAAAGAAAAGGGTTATAAATGACCTAAAACTTATCTAAATACTATTTTATGGTCATATTTATAACTAAAATATTTTAGGATCTATAATTAACTATTTGGGATCCTCATTTCATGAGAAAAACGTGGGTACACCTTTTCATTTTCAAAAAGTACAAGTGTATCGCTCACCTAACTTATAAAAGAAAACCCCATCTCCTCTCCTTCCTATACTTGAGAAAGAAATTGGTTAATAAAATAACTAAAAAAACATAATTAAATCCACAATTTCATCATATTATCCTTATTTTGGTCTTAAATACAACCAAATAAACCTTTTGGTGAAAACCAAAAGAAGTTGTTCAAAGAATACAAAACGTCCCTAACAGAGCGTTTTAATTTATTTCCTCATCCACCTATTGAAATTCTAATTAAAACACGATGATATAATAAAACCAGTATATAATATATAATTAAATTTTATTATGTTAATTTAATAACCAAAATCCTTCCCCTATTCTATGAAATGGGATTTGGAATCAATATTCATGTGTACGGCAGACTACCTCCCCATGAACTGATGTTATTTGTTTTCCATCACCACCTCTCAAAAATATATACAATGTTGGATTTAATGTTAATATATAATATTTGTGGAATTTTTAAACCTATGTAATTATAATACCACATATACCTTCTTACCTATCAACCCGTCAGAAGACAATAACGTCTCTTATGTGTACGATAGACTACCACCTCACGAATAGATGTGATGTGTTTTTCCATTTCCATTTTACATGGATTGTAATAATAATAGATTAAAATATTTTATATTATATTTTTAACATACATATACCACTATAATTAATACATCACATATACCTTATTACATTCTATTCTCTAGGTGTTAAAATAATGTTTTTCCTGTCTGTGGCTGACTACCACCTCACGAAGCGATGGGATTCATTTTTAACAAAATCGTTTCATGTAAGGAAATATGGGTAAATTTAATGAATATATGTTACATATTTTACATGATAATTAATCCATAATGGTGATAGATTATTTACCTTGATTTATTTAGATCCATCAAGAAAATGGAAACAACGTTCATATGCAGGTATGGATTACCGTCTCCTTGAACTGTGCAACTCATTTTCAATATCTAAATTTAATGGATTAATATAAATACATATGTAAGGAATATATATGATATTTATATAAATTTTTTTATTTTTAGATGAGGGAACTAGGATAAATTTAAGGGTGCCAAAATTAACAAATCAAAACCTACTTGAAAAACAAAGTAGTTTTTGCCTGAAACATGACTTTAACATGGATTAGTTTATGAACGAGTAATAAAATGTCATCATTAAATTATATATGGTATGATATATATATTTAATATTATTTAATATAAATAATAAACTTAGATTTATTATATGGTGTGTTTTAACGAGTATGAATTAATTCGATACTTAAGGTAAGAGATTTTTGTCTCAATTTTCCTTCATTGAGATAAATGTTATGTATAAACCTATCATTATTTATGATATGTATATAATTCCCCTTTGACATGTGATATAATTAATATATTTATTTTCATGATTTTATAAGTTTCATTTAATTTTATTATTTAATGGGGCTTACGATTCAAAGTTACCAAAGTGGTAATTGTTTTATATTACAATCTCATCATTTATCAAGATTGTTCATGATTATTATACAAATGATGAACTATCATGAATAATATCTTAATAAAATATTAAATTTCCTTATCCTTTGGTTATTTTAATAGAATTCATTTTTTCCCTTCATTTTTCTATATTTACTCAAGAGTTAAATAGAATTTTTTAAAGATAAATCATCATTATTTCTCTCCTCGGTTGAAAACCTATTTTCTTCCAAATCCATGTTTTATAAAAATGTTTTCAAAAAGAGTTTTACTATGATTTTTTAAATTCATTTTAACCCTTAATTTTATTTGTACAATTTTTTTAAAATTAATCTTCCTATCATTTTCCAAACAAGATACTTTTTAACTTTTTATATAAAAATGTTAAAGGAATCTTTATTTAACATATTCATCACGAATGAAACTTTTTCTCAATTATAAACTCTCAATGTTTTAAATATTACTCTTTATATTTCAGAGTTTGTTTTCAATTTTTTTATTTAATGTTTTTGAAAGTTTTAGATTTTATTTTTTTTTAATATAAAGGATATTTTTCTATAAAAAAAAATTAAAGTGATCTCTCAAAATAATTTTATATCTAAGAAGACATCCCTTGGTGTTATTCATAGTGAAAAGTTTATTTTCCTCAAGAATTTCTTTAAAATAATTTTCATCAATAAAAAAAATTAATGTTATGTACAGCTTATAAATTATGTATATATGTCTCTCACATATATATATCCAGTTTAATCTTCCTTCCGTTGATGGGATGATACATTCCTTATGGTAATTTTTCAAATTCTTTAATTATTACATTTATTTTGATTAAGATACAAAGTAAGATTATCAAATCCATTTTATTTCCATGGGTAATTATTATGTTATTCCTTAGGATTAATTTTCTTTTTGTGGGACACAAAGAACATGAAAATGTTATTGTGGGTGTACCCACATAGCACTCTAATTAATTTATTAATGTTTAGTCTAATGAGACATCATGTATAATATTAGTTAGTGAACCTAATACATTATGGGAATATTCCCACCATGTGATATCTTCTAGGTAGTTATATATGACTCTTATTTATTTCCTGTTATATATTATGTCCACATTTCCTATAATTCCATGATCTTATTAAACCAATTTCTTTACATTTTGATTCCATGGGACACTCATGTGCCTTCCATTATATGATATCATGTTATACCTTTTCTAAACATGTTATTGTTCCTTATCATGTTTATTCCCTTATCTAGCTTTTTAGCTCACTATTTTCTTTATGTATTCCCCATGTTATCCCATGTGGAATTAGGATCTCTATTGGATTTTAGGATCTCGCTATAGAAAACAAAATAAGGATTCAATATTTTATGTATTAAGAACCAATTATTTCAAAGATAATAGGATATTGTGATACTTGTTCTCTAATTATTGTATATTAATGTTTAGAAATCATATAATATTGTGTGTAAAAGTCGTGGGTTTCCATTATTTGCATCAGAGTAATGGTTTATTTAACCTTTGGATATTGGGATGAGAAAACTTTAGTGAGATACATAAGGATATTTCTAAGGATATTTCTTGGGATATGTCTAAGGTTATGTATGAGTCTAATTATTGGAAAATTTCATACAATTTTGGTAAAGGATAGAACGAGTTGTTTCCATGAAATTACATCTGAGTAAGGATACTAAAATTGGATCTGTTTTGCAACATATGTACCTTAGGGTAATAACTCCAAAGAAGGAGAATCATTCTTGAATCGAGTGTAACTTGGTTCATGAAAATAGGCATTACCGTGCACTTGGTTTGAAACTCTCAGGGGATATACTTTGGAAATTCAAAAACTATTTATCAACCATCATGAAGGGTTTGAATACGTAATAACCACAATTAAAATAGGATAAACCTAAGGTTTCATATATTAAAAGGAAGGTGTCATGATTTAGATATTAAATAAATTATTTTTCATGATTATTTGGTTTCCCACTAGGATTATTATTACCCATACAATGTTTTTCGGTTTTTTTCAATGGTGGAATAGAAGGAACTAGAGTAATATTGAATATAATAGACAATGTTTTTATGACCAAACAAATGGGATGATGACTATAGTATAGGATATTGTAATTATTCCTTATTTTTTATCATGATATATGATTAACAACATGCACCTTAACCAACACTTAGACTCACCAAAGAAGAGAAGGATAAAGTTCATTAAGAGTTAGGGTGGTGGAAACCATGTTAAAAAGAATATTCAGTTTCCTATATGTGAGGAATGTGGGAAGAATCACTTCTAGGAATGTATTAAAGAAATGAGAAGATGTTTTATGTGTGGAGAAGGACATAGAGTAAGATATTTCTAAGGGGAAATGAAAATTCTAGTTCACTCAATATATTAGAATAGTTATTTCCCTAAGGCATCATCAATGGTTTAATGTTATATATACCAAAATTATGGTAATTATAAAAATAAATGTCCTCATGGGAAATCTCAAGAAGTGGATCAACAAGGTGGTACAAGTTAGGGTTTTTTCAATGATGAAGAGACATTAAATTACATATGAAATGAAGGATATGTTAAGGAATAAGATGATGAATCCTGGTTAATGGAATATGAATAAAGTAGAATGATTGAACTATATATGTATTAGAATTAAAGAATTATATAATATATAAGTATTTTTTAGTATAAGTTTTCATTAAGGATTTTTTGGAATGTGTTGAATGATTTTGAGGGATTAGAAATTTGATTTAATGAAAAAGTAATATTTTATAGAAAACGCAGGATTAAGAGAAGATATCTCATAATTGTGACAAAATCCCCCCCCCATTCTTGGCTTAAGTGGTAAGGGTGGGGAGGGGTTTGGGGTGTGGTCATGGGGTCATAAGGTCAAGTCCCCAAGCTAGTGGTTTATTTGTATTTTATTCTTTGTGTACCATGTTATTTTCACGATTGTACCCATTTTTTCTAACAAAGGGATATATGACCCTTAATATATTCTTTATTTTTAGATAATGATTTTGGGATAAAGAGATTATTGATATGGATAATTTAAATTGGATAGTATTGGTAAACTTGGAACAAATTAATGATTTGATGACAAATTTATTTATATTACCATTGATGAAGTTTACAACATTTTTGGATGTAAGGAATAGATTCGATAATCAGTGGTTCTATTTTAGGAATGAGGAAGCATGTATGTATTCATTGATATTTTATTATAATTCCCATTATTACCATGTTTTAGGAGAATATGTAAATATGGTATTCACACATTTGGTATATGGTAAGTAAGATCCACATTATGATATTTGGGGTATTATGTTAAGTTAAAATTAAGAGAACTTCTTTACAAATTTCTATATTTTTAAAGTTTCAAAAGGTTAAACATTTATAAAACAGTTTAAATTTAACTTTTTATGTAGTTTTAGTGATAAAGTTATTATTTCTCTATATGAAGATTTTGTTATATTCAATAACCTATGAAAACAATTTTGGTTTTGATGATAACTAGATATATAGGGAATGAATTATTATTATTTTTTGGATGTTATGATCAAATAGTGATTTAGAAATAAAAATGAATCTTCACTTATTAGAAAGAGGGATGAAGTAGGGATTGATAAAAGAAAAACCAAAGGATAAGATTGTATCTCTCAAATGGAATGAAACCAAGTAAGTATATCTTCTCATGAAAACTCTTCAACTTTTGGGAAAATATATTGAAATAAAATTTTATCCTATGACCATCATTTCTAATTATATTTTGTGGTATTCTAGAAGGCCTTCACATATCCCATTCTATCTTTTCAAGAGGAAGTTTTGTTAACCATTTTTATGATGTGTCATTACCACAAAGGTATTTTCAAATGTTAAACCCTTGTATACCAGCCATAAGATCAAATTGTGAGGAAACAATTTATTTAAGTGTGCTAGAATGTGACACCCTGAGTTTTTCTGAAATATATTTATTTCAAATAAATTTAATATTTTTGATATTTCCAGTTACATGAAATACTGTGTGTAGCTTTAATTTCCCATTACACCAAGTTTAAACAAAATGTGACATATTATTAAAATATCTACCACCTAGACGTTGGAATGACAGTTATGAATAGGATCAACTAAATTAAGAAAAAATATGGTTTACACAAGTATATAAAATGAATTATTTTATGACCAATTAATTACAAATAAAAATAAGAACCATTTGAAAATAAAGTTAAATACTTTTATGAAAAATTATTTTTATGTTCATAAACATGTTTTACTTAAGAAAATAAAAAATCACTTTTTTTAATTATTTTAAGGAAATTTATATATTATAAATCCTAGTTAGGTATCAACATAGATTCCGTAATAATTTCCAATAATAGATCAAGTAAATGAATGCTTTCAATTTTTAAAATAAAGGGGTTTGGTATTTAAAATCATATTTAAACAAATCATGCTATACATTTCAAATGATGGAAAATACTTACAAGTAATGGAATATTTCTAAAACAATATTTTAAATAAAAATTTTACATAAAATAATTTATATAAATATAGAAGGAATGTAAATTAGTTTAACAACATTGGAATATATTTATATCTCAAATATTGAACAAGCAATTAACATGGTTATCTTCCAAATAGGTACAAAAGTTACATTCTATAGGACTCCACACTCTCTAAGTGATCATGGTAATATGTGTATGCACACATCTTTATGACACTAGCCAAAGGAAACTCATCACCATCCCATCAGGGATGTGACCTACTATATTTACATTTTATAATGTTTTATAATCATAGATTGTGTCCAAATAACTCAAAAACTACCTAAGGATTTCATGTAATATAACAATCAATGATGGGTAACTTATTATAAGACTACTTAAAATACAATTCAATCCCATTCCTCCCATTTAAAATTCCGATTTTCCGTTGTAATACCAGAAAATGTTTGAATAAAAAAACATGCCTCTTTAACAAGATAAAACCACTGGGTTTCTATCAAAAAAATTAAGCCATGTTCATGAGTTTGAAATAAATTCAAAACCAATTCCATCAATTTCACAATTCATTTAAATAATTAAATTCAAAAATTTAATTGAAATATTTTCCATAAAATCTACAATATTAATTGAAAAAATTAAATCAACCAATTTCCATAATCACGCCCCAATTCAATGGAATTGGTCATTTTCTCAAGTTTGATGTCAAAACCATTTCAAACCTCCCAATTCACTAGAATTGGGTTTTACTATATCAGTTGAAAGAAAGTTAGAGAAATTTAATTTAAATCAAAATAAATAAATATATCAATAAATTCAAGGTTAATTAATTTATCCAAACTCAACGAAACCATATACATTTTCCCTGAAACTCAACACTCACAATGGAACTGTCATCGAGAAAAAAGGTGTAGAAGACCTAGAAACTCAAGATAGAATTAAAATCCAACATCAAAGATCATAGATCCGTCAATTTCAAGATGATCTATTGAAATACCAAAAGAGGAGAAATATAGAAGGAAAAATAATGAGTATAACACTTACCCGAGAATCCATACCATAAGCACAAAGATGATTGAACACCGAACGAAGGAACCCATAAGGGTTTGAGGGCTCCAAGATCTCCCAGGGATGTCTTTGGTTTGAGAGAAATGAAACAATAGAGGAGGGGAAAAGAGGATATCATTCGTTCATTCCAATTAACAACCGAAGTCGGAGTATTACATGACATGTAATCTCACTACACATCATGATATAGTTATGTTTCATTACCACCCAAAAATGTGTCACTTAAATTGAAGACCATTTATTAAATAACTCATGATGTGTAAAGGCTCATCATGAAATGTAAAATTTCATGGTGTGAATATTCTAATGATATGAACCTTCTCTTGGTATGCACCTAGCGACCATTACACATCGTGTAACCTATTTACACATCATATAACCCTCTATAAGCCTGTAGAATAGTCTGGTTAAATATTAAATTTCAAAAAATATCTGAATTTACATTTATAGGTATCCTACCAATTCATTCTCAACCCTACCCTATCAACGAAAAGGAAAAAATATGAAAAGTTTAAAGATGTTCTTGTCAAGTTGGTAATGGGATGTTACAACCTCCCCACCATAAAAACATTTTGTCCCTAAAATTCTTATTAAGAAGCTTCAATGATAAAAAGATGAGGCCACTTCTCTCTCATGAAAGCCCCACATTCCCATGTCTCATGATTATCATAACTATAGTTCCATAGCACATGAACCAAAGGTATCGCCCTCACACAAAGTACCTTGGTCTCAAAATCAACTATCCTGACTGTCCTCTTAGTCAAACAAAAGCCAGGTTCAATCTTATGATCACTCCAGATCAAAATATGAGATAGATTAGATAAATAATTTATTATTTGTGATATATGAAATACGTTTTGTATCGATTTCAAGGAAATTGGGTCACTAACTGAGAATTCCAAAGGTCAGAACACCTGGTCACCAAATGATAATTCCAATGGTCTACAGTGATGATCATCATAAGACTTATATTGGATTTTTTCCATCAAAATTTTTTGACAAATGAACTAAATATTTTCATTCATCTCATGAACAAAACATGGTCCAAACAAGGAACTTTCACCAATATCCAACCAACATAGTAGATATTTATAAGTATGATCATACAATGCCTCAAAATGATCCATTCTAATAGAGTACTGGTAACTATTATTATAAGAAAAATCAACCAACCCCAAATGATCATCCCCCTCCCATTGAAGTTTAGAACCCATGAACAGAGCATATCCTCTAGAATCTATATAGATCTCTCTATTTGTCCATCTGATTGTAGTTCGTAGGCCGTGTTCAAATGAACCTGAGATCCCAGTGCCTCTTAAAGACCTTTCCAAAAGAAATAAGTTATCTAAGGATACCCATAGAGACTATTGTATATGGAACTTCTTGAAAATTAAAAATATCTTACATGTAGATATTTCCCAACTCTGAAACATTGTTTGTATCACTAATGGGTATGAAATGAGCTGACATGGTCAGCTTATCGATCACAACCCATATGAAATTCTTCTTTATCTGGGTATGAGGCAACCTGACCAAAAATACATAGAGATTTCATCTCACTCCCAAGTAGGTACTATAATTTGATGAAGTAAACCTTAATGTTTCTAATGCTCAACCTTAACTTGTTGGAATGTATAACAGTGGGAAACAAACTCAACAATTCCCAGATTCATACCTGGCTACCAGAACTACCACCACAGGTTATAAAACATCTTAGTGGTTTCTAGGTGTATAGCCCATTGTGAATAATGAATGTCCACCATCACAGCCTTCCTTGCTTCTAATGACACTACAAATAGATTTCAATAACATAGAACACCCTCTTTGGATAATGAACAGTGGTAAACTGTCTCCATGCCATAATGAGAGTCTCTAATGCTATTAAATTTATCCTCAAGCTATTGATCCTGAAGAATCATTTCAAGAAGAGTGGATTTCAACTGAACATTGGCTAAAGAAACTTCATACCCCTTCTGAGTTAGAGGAGTCATCAGAGAATCCCACATTGAGAAGTCCATCATGAACCAATGATAATATCTAGCTAAGCCCAATAAGCTATGAATCTAAAATATATTACTTTGTTTCTCCAAATTCATAAAATACTTCACCTTATTATAATAAATTGATATAATTTTTTCAGACACCATGTTTCCCAAAATTCCACTTCACAAATCTAGATATCATACTTTGAAAGCTTGGAATAAATTCAGTTATTTATTAGTATACTATGAAATTTTCTCAGATGATGCATATGATCATCCTCATGCATGGATTAAACAAGGATTCTTTTAACAAGAACTACCACAAAGGTATCTAGATACTTGTGTAAAATCCTATTCATAAAATCTATGAAAACTACAGGAGATTTTTTTTTGACCAAAGGGAATAACATGGTACTCATAATGGCCGCACTACCCCAAAAGGGAGTTTTATAAATTTTAGATTTTTTATCCTCAACTGATGGTAACTAGATCAATAGTTGATCTTTGAAAACCACTTCATGCCTTTCAACTAATCTAATAGATCATCAATATGTGGAAATCGGTACTTTTTATTTATTCTAACTTGATTGAGATTTTATTAATCAACATGTAAGAGAACAAAACCATCAGCCTTCTTGGATAAGAGAACCGGTTGCACCCAAGATGAGAAACTATGGCATATAAAACCTTTCTTAGGAAGATCATCCAACTGGGACTTCAGCTCTTTCATTTCTGCTATAGCCATGTGGTAATAGTGAATCGAAACTGGTTGAGTACTAGAAATTATGTCAATGGAAAACTTGACCCACCTTATTGGTGGAAACTATATAAATAAAAAATAAACACGTTGAGAAACTCAATGATAACTGGAGGTAGATAACTGCTCAAATATTCCCACTCTAGATAAAAATCAAACACTAATATTACCTTCCCCTACTCTAGATAATAAGTTCTAGACCTACTAGACCTTGGGTCCCATTCTCCTTGAAAGATAAGAGACAAACCACTAGGTGTAGTAAGGTTGACCCATCAAAGATAACAATCAATTTGGGATTTATTGGCAATGATCCAATCCATTCCAAAAATTATGTAAAGAGGTTTCATGTTGAGGACCAGAGAATTCCAAGCCAGTTTGACATCTAACAGAGAGAAGACACAAGAGATACTACAGAGACCTACTCTATCTTCATTCCATGGGGTGTAGTAATATCCATTTCATAAGATAAAAGCTCCATAGAAATATTTATTATATTGAAAATATGGGTTGAAATAAATGAATTAAATTAATGGGTAACAAATAGAGAAGTCACTAATGACGAAGCTATAATAACGGTATATCTCATAGTTGTTGGACCTGTGTCTGCTTCATCTGAAGAATCTTACACTGTGTGAAGTATCTTCATTATGGATACTTGTGGATGAAACCCTTTTATATGTGAAGCATCTGATCGCCCCACAGTTTTAGGTGGAGATTATGAACCTTTCCCACTATGCATAGAGGAAAAACTTATTGCAGAATCTTTGTAGGTGACCTGAACGTCCACAAGAGCTATAATTCTTGGATGCCTCATTGCAGACCCTCTAAGAATTTCCTAGATTTCCACACTGATAGAAATTCAAAGGACTTACTATTGTAATTTTAGTAGCACTAGAATGAACCTACCATCGAGAACTACTAGGAAAATCATCACACTTATTCTTTCCCATGAAGGAACTGAAACTGGAACTAAGAGAAAAAGTAACTCCATCTAACCCTGACTTTTTAGCTAGGTCCATCTCAACCATCATCACCCTATCCAGAACATTAGCATAAGTGGTCTACTTCATAAAGAAGACCTGAGAAAAAATATAAAATCAAAGTCCCAAATCAAACCAACGTGTATTCATCTTCTTATTAGATACAATCTTAGAAGAAAACTGCACCAGCTAAGCAATGAAATTTGAATACTCAAGCATGGTTCAGTTGGGAAACTCAATCTTGAAAAAAAACATAGCCTTGGTGAACACCATAATCTCTAGATATAATTAGTCTATGAAAATAAAATTGAGGTCTTTTCATGATAATCCATCATGATTCTTTTCCATGACCATCATGTCCCACCATCTTCTTCTTGGTCCCTCCTACACGAAGGAGGCACACTTTACCGAATAACATCTAGTGCCTCCATGAACTCAAAAAAACATTCTATCCTACTCAACCATTCCTTATAATGTTGAGGATTAGTGGATCCTTTCAAAACTGGAAGCTTCTAGTGAAGGGAATCTTGAGAACAATTTCAAATAACATCCCCCTAAGGATCCATAGTTATAGTATAAACATGAACTGGAGGTGGGGCATGTTATAGAGCTTAGACGGTGTGCACAATCACCTCAACTAGATTAGGGTCCACTAGAGTATTGACTCACTACGGTTCAGTAGAATAATCCTCCTAGATCCAATTCACATGTATTATCAGAGTCATGATGTTACACATCATCATCCAACAATAAAAAAGACACCAAATTAACACTCAATATGAGCAGCATGGGAAACAAGATCCTGACTAAAAGAACAAACAAGATTTGGATTTTCCTCTATCCAAATAAAGATAGGGAAATAACTAGAAATAATACACAACAAGTATTTCCCTAACTACCCCTGGAACCATAAGGTTTATTATGGTGAGAGATCTCCAAGAACTCAATCATAAATACCTCTTAAGTCCTGAAAATATTACTCAACTTCATACTGACTTTAAGAAAAAATCTCAATAATCTTACATTGATACCACTTTTTTAGAAACCATCCCAGGTACCCTAGTAACCTGATAAAAATCCATCCCTAAAATTTCCCTAAGGGTTTTTCCAATCTGCATGGGTTGACAACTAGCACCTAGCATCATACAGCATGCAAGTGGGAAATAATTGTCCCCCAAACAAAGTGGAAGCAAGACAAGCAAGTCAATTTGTATTCAAAAGAAAATCCACTGGGAATAATGTATTAAAAGTCAACAAGGCATTAAATCCCAATGTATTACAACCCATGTACTAAAAAAGGGAAGAACAACCTAAGTCCCTAAGGAAAAAACTCACCAATTCCATGGTTCAACAGCCAGATCCACCTCCAAGATATCATTTCCCCTTGCTCGAACCTAGAAGGAGATAATTTAAAAATACTCAAAGGCACAAGTTGGGTGTGAGATAAAAATCCAAGTAGGGTCTCACAATGGATTCCATAACAGATTTCAATAGTATATCAGCCAAATGAATGCTTTCAATTTTTCAAATAAACAGGTTTGTAGTTTTTAAGTACATTTAAACAAATCATGATATACATTTCAAATGATGGAAAATACTTTAATCAAGGCTTACAGGTGATGTAATATTTTTAAAATAATAACCTAAATAATTTTTTTACATAAAATAATTTATATAAATCCATAAGTCATGTATATTAGTTCAACAAAATTGTAATATATTTATATCTCAAATATAAAACAAGTGAGAAACATATTCATTTTCCAAAATGGTATGATAGTTCTTCACTATAAGACTCCACACTCAGTAAGTGTTCATGGAAATATATGTATACAAACCTCCCTCTAACACTAGGCGAAGGTGACTCGTCACCATCCCATAAGGGAAGTGACCTACTGAATTTATGTTTTATAATGTTGTATAATTATAGAGTGTGTCCAAATAACACACAAACTACCTAAGGGTTTCATGTGATCTTACAATAAATGATGGGTAATTTATTTTAAAACTGCTTAAAATAAAATTCAATCCCATTCCTCCAATTTCAAGTGCCAATTTTACATTTTAAAACCAAACTAGTTTTTAATAAAAACATGCTTCTTTAATAAGATAAAACCACTGGGTTTCTATCAAAAAAAATTATGCCAACTTCACGAGTTTGAAATAAATTCAAAACTAATTCCATCGATTTCAAAATTAATTACCACAATTAAATTTATTAATTTAATTAAAATAGTTTCAATAAAATCTAAAATTTATATTAAAAAATTAAATCAACTAATTTCCATAAAGACACCCCAATTCAATGGAATTGGGGGTTTTCTTAATTTTCATTCCAAAACCATTTCAAACCTCCAAATTCACTGAAATTGGGTTTTTCAAAATAAATTGAAATAAATTTTAGAAATTGAATTTAAATAATTAATTGAAATAAATAAATAAATTCAAGGTTAATCAATCTGGTCAAATGGGATGGAACCACCTAACCATTTCCCAAAACTCAACACTCACAACAAAACCCATCGATAAGAATGAAGGTGTAGAAGGCCTCAAAACTAATCTTAGGAACGTGATCCAAAATCATGGAGCATAGATCCATAAATTTATATATGGTATATTGAAATCCCAAAGGAGGATAACAAGATAAATATGAATATTTAGGAGAATGATTACTCAGGAATCCACACCGTAAGTGTAACGATGATAGAATGTTGAATGAATAAACCTAGAAAGGTTGGAGGACTCCATGATCACCTGGGGAAGGCATTGCGTTAAGATATATGAAATTGGATAGGATAGGAAAATAGTATCTTAGCCATGATTCATATTTAAAAACCATAGTCAGGGTATTACATGATGGGTAATCCCATTACACGATGTGAAATAGTTGAGTTTCATAACCGTCGAAAAATTCATCGCTTTAAATTTAAAAAATTAATTATATAACTCAAAAAATGAAAATTATAATCATGATATGTAACCTTTCATGGTTTAAATAATATCATGACATGAAACTTCTCACGATATGCACATAGAGACCATTACATGTCGTGTAACCTAGTTACATGGTGTGTAACCCTCTGGAAGCCTGTAGAAAAGGTTGGTTAAAGGTGAGAGGACAATTTTTTTTTGAATTTACCATTATAGGTATCCTACAAATTCATTACCAACCCTACCAAGTAAAAAAAACTGTGAAAATTTTAAATATGTACCTATCAGGTAGATAATGGGATGTTACAATTTTGATATAAAAACTTTTCCAACTTTTGAATGTTTTTCTTTTGGAAAACCTTTTGTTTCAACATGTTTGATAATTTAATTTTAAATTAAAATCTTCCAATTATGTGAGTTTAATTTTGAAAAATGGATCTCATATTTTTAATCATCATAATTTAAATTATTTAATAATTTTAACTTAATTTTTGACCATAATGAATAGTGAAGACAATAAATACTATTTACCACAGTTAAGGTAAAAACGAGTTTACCTGGGGGTTAAAGTAAATGAATAAGGGATAATAATGACCCATAAATTGTATAAATACTATTGGATACACATATTTAAAACTTATATCTTTTAGGATCCATAATAGTCCATTTTTTATCCTTGTGGTGTGTGGGAATAGTGGGCACACCTTTCACTTTTCAAAAAATACAAGTGTGCCACTTACATCACTTATAAAAGTCCACCCACTCTACTCTCATTTACACACTTAAAAACACTTTGGATAATCCAAGAAATAACAAAATAACTTCTTTAAATAACTAATAGCACCCTATAATCCTTATTTTGGTCATGCATCCAACCTAAGAATCCTTCTGGTGAAAACTAAAAGAGGTTGTCTGAATAAGAGGTAACAACCCTAATTGGGTATTTTATTATATTTCATACCAAAACTCTGTAAATTATTATTAAACCAATATAATATAATAAAAAATATCTTCCATGTACTGATATTTTATTATTTTAATGTGATAACCTAAATCCTCCTCATATTCCATCAAATGGGATATGAAATCATCATTCATGTGTACGGCAGACTACTGCCTCACGAATAGATGTTATTATTGTTCAATAAACACCTCTCAAGGTTAGATATAATGATGGATAAAATGTTAATGTATTATATTTATGATTTTATTATAATTATTTAATTATAATAACACATCTACCTTCTTATCTCACAATGTGTTGGAAACCATTAATGTCGCTTGTGTGTACGAAGAACTACCACCTCACGAACCAATGTGTTGTGTTTTTACATTTTCATTACAATTAGATGGAAATAAGGATAGATTAAACTAATATATAAGAAATTTGAAACATAATTATACCTATATAATAACTATATCGCATAAAACATTTTCCAATCTATTATTTCGGGGAAACGATAACATCGTTCGTGTGTATGTCAAACTACCACACCACGAAACGATGTGATTCGTTTTTCGCTAATGATTTTCATGGAAGGTAATTAGGTTAAATTTAATGAATATATGTGATATATATTAAATAATAATTAATGAATAATGGTGATATATTATTTACCTTCTTTTCTTTTTATCCATTAAGAAAATATGAACAACGTTCATCTGTACATACGGATTACTGTCTCCATGAATGGTGTAACTCATTTTATATATATACCTTTAAGAAATTACTCTAAATACATATTTAAGGAATATATGTGATATTTATATCATGGTTAAAAAAATTTATAACATGTAACCATGATCAATGTAAGGGGACCGAAGATAAAAAATCAAAACATATACAAAAGAAAGCAGTTATTGTTTGAAACGTGGATTTAACTTGAAATTATTAATAAATGGGTAATAAAAGTTATTAATTAAATAATAAATGATATGATATATATATTTATTGTTATTTAATATTTTTATAATAAAATAATATATATTATATAGTACTTTTTAATGTTTATGAAGGAAGTCGAGACTTATAGTAGGGGACTTTTGTCTCAATTTTCATTTTTTGAGACATATGTTATGTTATGAACCAATATTCCTTTATGAGTTACATATACTGCCCATTTGAAATATAATATCATAAATTTATTTATTATCATGATATTATAATTTCATTTAATTTTATTCTTTCATGGTTCATATGAATCAAAGTTACCAATGTGGTAAGGGATTTATTTTATAATTTCATCATTTATTGGGATTATTCATGATTATGATAAAAATGATGAAATATTAGGATATATATATCTCAATAAACTATTGTATTTTCTTATCCTATAGTTATTTATAGATAAAATATATTTTCCCTTTATTTGACACTCTTTATGTACTGTATATCCAAAATGAATTTTTTTATGATAAATCACTATTATTTCTATCTTCGATTGAAAAATTGTTTTCTTCCAAATCCATGTTTTATAAAAATGTTTTCAAAAAATAATTTACTATAATTTTTTAAAGTTATTTTTATACATAATTTTATTTTAAGAAAAATTAAAAGGAACTGTACAAATTTTTCTAAACAAGGTACTTTTTTTACTTTTCATACAAAAATTTGAAAGGAATATTTATTTTTTAACTAATTAATCATGAATGGAAATCTTCCTATATCATGACCAATCAATTTTTTTTATATTTTTCTTGAAGTTTCAAAGGTTATTTTTAAAATATGATTTATTCAATGGTTTTGAAATTTTTTAGATTAAATATTTTTTTTCAAAATTAGAAGGATATTTTCATCGAGAAAAGTTTAAAGTGATCTTTCAAAATAATTTTCTATATAATATTATATACCTTGATGTTAATTAATGTTAAAAGTTTATTTTCCTCAAGAAAATTGATTTTTTTTACTCAAAGACAACAACCCTAAATTTTATGGATTTTTTTGAATGTATATATATATATATATCACATATATATGTCTATATTATTATTCCTTTCTTTGATGGGGTAATACATGCCTTATGATAATTTCTCAAATTCCTTCGTTATAAAATTTCCTTTCATTATGATATAAATAAAGATTATACAAACCATTTTCTTTCCAATGGTAATGTAGAGACCTATTTTTTTCTTTTAAAACTTTTAAATATTTATTAATATATTTCCTGAGCTAGGCACTGAGACGACATGTGAATATGAGGCTCGATGTTCCCAAAATTAATTTATATAAAAAAAATAAATATATTTTTATTGTACATGTTCGGTTAATTAAAGAAAATGGGATAAATATCCAATGGATAGTTAGATAAAAAATCAGAGTCCATGTACAGGTCCGAAAAGTGGTGTTTGCCATATGTGTGGCATAAAATGAGTCAATTCCGGACATTTGTACCCCTTTATCATAGGTAGTGCATTTAAGTGAATTAATTAATTCATTCATTAAATATATTTAACCTTGGATAGATGTCTATAAATTCATTTTTATAAAATATCGGCTAGGGTTAGCCTCATTATTTTATGAATTTTCCAACAAGATAACACCCTCCTCTAGATAATTCCCTCGACCAATGAAAAAACCCTAGATCGAGGTGATTTGAAGCCTGATGAATTCAATGAATCTTGGTTAGCGCATTCTTCATCAACGACGATTGGTCCAATCTATGTAGGACTCATCATTAGTGATTTTTATTCCTTATATTAAACATTTGAGTAGATTGATAATTATTTCTTTTATTTATACTCCTTGAAACCACTGCATGTGCTCGAGTATTGAAATCTAATTTATTTATTTTCATTCATCTAACCATGGTACCCCAATCGTGTTTGTTGTCCAATAAAGCTTGGATGATGATTTTAAAACCTTTTTTTGTGCTTTTATCCCTTTATTAAATTCTTTCTTCGTCATATAATCACTGTGGATCATGATTCGATAGTTATTGTGCAACCCAAGCCCAATTGGGTGCCTAGATTTGTAGTGTATTGATGAAATAAAGAAAAAATAGAGAGTGGAGTGTAGATCAGGAAACATTGCGATGAATATAAGGAAAATCCAAATCATTGAGGTTGAATCCTCAAGGATTGATGATGCTACATCATGAAGAAGGAATAAGAAAACACTCAAACATTCTAGGGGCCTATTTCCAGCTGATGAGCATGATTCAAGGCCAGATCCAAAGATTTCGGAAGGATTTCATGCATTATCCAAGTTGGTTTGTCCAGATTCAAAACCCGAGTAATGATATACAGAATTTGGGAAGTTCTAGTAAATTCTGACTATACGCTGTGTTCAATAAAGAACACACAACACATATTCCTTAACCAGTGGAATTCCTCATTGAATACCAGAGAATCACCCTCCTGAAATACCAGGATATGATACTCTTTCCTAAATCTAGTCACTCCTAAACTGTGCAACATAGTTATGAGGTGTGGTTTGACATGCCTTTGGACTCACAGGAAAGAGGGATGCTTTATCCCACCAAGATGCATCCTTATGACACAACCTAAAACTGTGTAGGTGAGTTAGTGCCACCCAAAGCGGATAGTATCAAGGTGTGGTGATTGAGTCCCATTTACTTATGTTCCCTGGGAAAATGCATGAGGAGTTTGGCATCACAGAAGGAATTTATATTGGAATTGTTAGTGATTCTTCTTCTTAGGTTGAGATGTGAGATGGATATCCCCTTACTCTCTCATTTTATATTCTTTGAATGAGCACACATACACACAGATATATATATATATCATGTTTCAGTACCTACTCTTTCGGTTTTGGATATTATCCTTCTAGGAGAGATGAATATGTGTGGGGTATGCCACTTGTTTTTCATGTCAAGATTCTCATGGATTGATGAGTATAGTATTATAATAAGGTATAAAATACTCAATGAGAAGTTTATCATCTTTCCATTTTGATCTTATTATGTTTTTATGAGTTTATTTCACTTTCTTGTTGGGTTGAGCTATGCTCTTTTACCATACCTTGTTCTATCTACTGCTTTCCTCTTCAAATTTATCTCTTACTGCTCCCCCTTCACCATTTTAGGGTGTTATAATGGGTATGTATATACACATCCCTACATGGTCTTTTCCCAACATGTGTCATGTCTTTTATATAAAACAGATAGGTCGACCGTGAATTCAAAGGATCTTAGGGATATGGGGTTCTTGGACCATGTATGGTGGTCCTAGCTTGGGATACAGGAGTTTTTCTCTCATATTGTTCCCTTTTCTAGTTTTATCATATTGGTACATATTTCTGGATGGTTTTTTATTTTTTTCATTTTCTTTTCAGTTTTCACTACCATAATTTATTGTACTTAGCAGTCCATACATATTTTGGATTATACATAGCAGTGTCACACCTTTTGTTTATTTACTTTTTCACTTTTGAATTGTGTTAGATGTGTGGGTGTGTACAAGTAATTAGGAAAAGTCCTCATCAAGTTATTTATGCCTTCCTTGATAGTTTCCACCACCTATTCTTTGGAGGTGGGCTTGGGGTAGTTGCGGCTCGAGGCCCATTATGGGTTGGGTCATGATAGATTGGTATGATAGGTGGTTCTTTCCTTGGGACATTGTTCATACATTCACTAAAAAGGATCGGTTGGGTTTATGGTAATAGTTTCAAAGTGTCTCAAGTGCGGCTCTCAGGTTAGGGAGTCCAATGATGGTATGGGCGACCAACGTATCCTTTCACTAGGACCCTAATTACCTACTTGTCAACTCGGAACCTTGAGACATTTTTGTTGTAGGGAACAATGATATATGAATCATATAGGATTAATCTATGAATTATCTTCTTGAGTCAATTCCCCATTGTTTTTATCAATATATATATATATATATGTGCCTATCTAACCATGGTACTCCTGGATAACTTTTAGGATGCCTCCACAACAACATCCATCCATGATACCAACTTCGGTTCATGATGATAACCCTATGAGTGATAAGGCCTCAGTTCAGGGTCCATCATGCGATACCCTTCCTCCATGTGGTAAGGTAAAATCACCTCCACCCATTGAGTAGCAGATATTCCCATTAGAGTAGGATGAGGACATGTACAGGCTGAACACACTCTGCAAGTTTCGGCATCGATGACCACTGAGGTTCCGCAGGGAGCTAGATCCCCAGTCGGTAGAGGATTGTCTAGATTTGGTGGTCAATATCTTCAAGATTGTTCATATCTTGACAGATCATATGGTGGATTTTAAAGCTAGTATTTTCCATAGAGCGGCTGGTCATTGGTGGATCTGGGATACCCGGATGGATGATGAGTTGGCACTCTCATGGGAAAACTTCTAGCAGCTATTTTGTGAAGTGTATAACCTATCCTACATACACTCAATTTGGATTCAAGATCTTTAAGAGCTTTATTAGGGAGGTATTTCAGTGGAAGACTATTTGGATAGGTCTGAAGACCTTACACAATACTCTCTCAACATGATTAGAGATTGGTACTTCCAAGAATGTAGGTTTGAGAAGGGACTCTGCAGAGAGATCTAAGGTAGCTTAGTGCCCTAGTGCATTCCCACCTATGCCCGGGTGCTGGACCAGGAACTTGTGGAAAAGATATTTCTGACAGATGGGTTCCAGATAGCTGGAGCTGGCTGTGGGTGTGATATGGTAGAGTCATATACAATAGCAGGCAGGCACCAGAGTTCTCAGAACTGGAGACCCTTCTATGATCAGTCTTCAGGATGTGGTTGTATAGTGTTGGTCAATACAGAGCACCATGGAAGCCTAGGGAGGAATGGTGATCTTCTTGTTATGGGAGAGGTTACATGGAACAATACTAATCAACTAGACATGCTAACCATCCCAGGTAGATAGCTGATGGACCACCACAGTAGAGACAACACCGTGATCAGGAACCTCCTTGGTGGGGACAGGTTGGTCCCCATTGAGGTGGATCTGGAAGAGGATTGGGAGGAGATGTAGGTGGGGAACTACACTATGAGGTCCTACCACCACCACCACCACCAGGTGTCCCACATCAAGCTTAGAGAGATGGCAACCGGGACTATGAGCAACTATATACTTTGGACATTTGTAATCATGCAGCACACGAGAAGATTAGAGGTACAATCTATATTTATTATACCCTTTCTTAAGTTTTAGTATACATAGGTTCTAGCCATTATTTTTTCTCTTGACTCTTTGTGTCAGATTTAGAGCTCCCAGTAGATACACTAGCACAATAGATTTGTCTTTAGGTTCCTACAAGCAATGCTTCTTTCATGTCTTTCATCTCTTGGTAGTGTGAGCTATCACTTGGAGGAGAGAGGTTCATGTGAGGCCTTTTGGTCATAAAAATGGAACCCTATGACCTCATATTGGGAATGGATTGGATTTCCATGGTTATAGACCAGATCGACACTCACCACAAACTAGTCAGATGCCTACACACTGATGGGATGAGGTTCTTCTTTTTCAGAGAGAGGGAACTAATAACTGTACAAATGGGTGTTGTGAACAAGAGGTTACAGCCTTTTACCCATCAGTTATTGATCATAACCCTTTGTACAGTGGTCTCTTTGGGCATCTAGATTCCATTAGTTTTGGAGGATTATATGTAGGTCTTCTCTGAAGATGTTTTGGGACTACCTCTGAGGCAAGAGATAGAGTTTTGCATTGAATCGCAACCATGGACTTCTCCAATATCTTCTAGGTCATATCAGATGGAACCCACCAAGATCTGGGAGTTGCAGTTGTAGTTGGATGACCTTCATGAGAAAGGTTTCATTAGACCCAGTATGTCCCCATGGGTAGCCATACGTAAAAAGGAAGACAAGAGCATATGGGTTTTGTTGATTATCATCACCTGAACCGGGCCATAATAAAGATCATGTACCCCTTACAAAGGATTGACGACCTCTATGATTAGTTATGAGGTGAAATATGGTTCTCTAAGATTGATCTCAGGTATGTCTACCACAATTTGTGGGTTTTTGAGGCTGATATTCTGAATTTGGATTTCTTATGTCACTACTTACACTACGAGTTCCTAGTAATTCCTTTTTGTGTAAAGAATTCCCCCATTGTCTTTATGAATTTTATGAATTGGGTATTCTAGACACACCTAGACTAGTCTTTTGTTGTCTTCATTGATGACATACTTGTTTACTCTGCAATAGAGGAGGAGCATGCCAGGAACTTGAGGAAGGTCCTTGATTTACATCGAAAGCACCATCTTTACGTAATGCTCTTGAAATGCCAGTTTTGGATATAGGAGGTTCACATTATGGGGAATGGAATTTCTAAACATGGTTTATACATGGATCTAACAAATATCATAGTATTACTTTCTTGGGATCCACCCAAGAATGTTTCAGAGGTGCAAAGTTTCTTTGGATCGATAGGGTACTATAGGAGATTTGTGGTAGACTTCTCCCAGATTGTAGTCCCTTTCAATGTTCTAAATCATAGGGGATAGTTGTTTACCTGGTCTAATCATTACCATAAGTTATTTGAGAAGCTGAGGTAGAGGCTGACAAGATATCTAATTTTGAGACTACCAGAGGAAGGCATTGAGTTTGTAGTGTATTGTGATGCCTCAGAAGATGGGATTGGTGGCATGTTTATGCAATGATAGGAAGTCATCACGTACGGGTTGAGGAAGTTGAGGCCTCATGAGAAGAACTATGTGTCTCATGACCTATAATTTGAAGTAGTGATCTTCTCCTTGAAGATGTGGAGGCACTAACTTCTAGGAGAGTTCTTTGTGGTTTACTCAGTCCACCAAAGTCTCACGAACGTCTTCACTCAGAGAGACCTAAACCTGAGGCAGTGATGTTGGTTGGTGTTCTTTCAGGACTACAACTTTTACATATTCTATACTAAAGTAAAGGGAAACATTGTAGCATATTCCCTTAATTGTAAGTCTTAGGATCACCTAGTGCGGGAATCTTATGATTAGTTAGTTTCCCTGCAGCTGACCCTGGTGGAGTAGGAGGGTATAGTCTTTCTACATTTGATGTTGTTGGATCCTTTACTCCTTGAGCATGTGAAATATTCCTAGTTGGGAGCCATTGATTGGAAATTTCTATGTGATCTAATATCCACATATGATTTACTAGATGGATATTATAAAGGAGGGATTTGTGAGATCTTTTTCCATGGGAAAAGTGTAGTTCTAGTCGTGATGCGGGAGGCGGTGATGCAAGAGTTCCACACTTCTCCCATAGCTATACATCCTAGTTTGGGGAAGATGTAAAAACTTCTTCAGTGGATGTTTTAGTGGTCCGGATTGAGATCGAGCATAGTTGATTTCTTCTCACCGTGACTTACCTATCAGTAGGTGAAATCTGAGCACCAGGTCTCAGTGGTTTTGTTCTAGCCTATTGAGATCCCGGAGTATAAATGAGATGGCATATTCATGGACATCTTCCTAGGGATTCAATGCATAAAAAAGAGGCACAATTCCATCTAGGTGATATTAAAATGAATCATGAAGTCAACGTACTTACATGAAATCATGGATTATATTTCGGTGGAGAGTTTGGAGGAATTTGTACATACGGAAGATCATCCTCCTTAACGTGGTACCTTAGATGATTGTAAATGATCAAAACATGCAGTTTACCTCAAAATTGTAAAGAGTCGTGCCATAGGAATTCAAGACCGAGTTACAGATGAGTACAACCTTTCAACCCCAGACCGATGGATAGAATGAACACACTATCCAAGTGCTAGGGGATATATTGAGGGCTTGAATGTTAGATTTTGGTAGGAAATGGTAGGATCACCTTCCTTTGGTAGAGTTTTCATATAATAAAAATTACAACTCTACCATTATCATGGTACCTTTTGAGACCCCATAGGGGAGACCCTTTAGGTAACCCTTGTGCTAGATGGAGATTTTAGAGTCATCTCTTATGGGGATATAGTTAGTATAGGTGACAATGGAGAAAGTGTAGGTCATCTGTGAATGGATGAAGATGGCCCAGAGTAGATAGAATTCCTACGTAGATTTCCATTGTAGGTCCTTGGAGTTTAACTAGAAAGACCATGTTGTCTTGCGAGTCTCCCCACAATGAGGAATGTGAAGTTTTTTTTGGGGAAGTAAGCTATCCCTGAGGTTCATTAGGCCGTTCTAGGTCATGTAGAGTGATTGTCGAGGATTCCTACCATCTATAATTTCCCTCATAGCTAGAGTGGGTACACAACATCTTCCACTTGTCATAGCTAAAGAGTTTCGTGCATGATCATATAAAAATCATCGAATGGGGTGAGCTAGACATTGAGGATGAATCCAACTTTCCAAATAACATGGTGGTGATTGAGGATAGATAGAAGCAGAGCTTATGTGGACAGACCATTCTTATGGTTTTTGTGTTGTGGTAGCACGAAAATGTGCAAGTTAGTTCCTGTGAGCAGGAGAGCCATATGCTGGCTAAGTACCCCGAGTTGTTTGCTTAGTTTTTATTTTGGGGGAAGAAAATCTTGAATGAGTGAATCATGTAGAGACCTTTTTTTGTATTGTAAGACTTTTAAATATTTATAAATATATTTTGAGAAATAGATGTAGAGACTATGTGAAAATCTAAGTCCTGATGTTCCTGGATTTAATTTTATTAAAATATAAAATATATTTGTATTGTGTGCACGTGGTTAATTAAATAATATGGGAAAAATTGCAGATGGTTGGTCAGATCATAAATATGATACCATTTTTAGGTTAATAACATGGTGTTTAACTAAGGATTGATATAAAATGTTTTTTCATAGGACGTTAGGACCCCTCACTTGTTAGCAATGTATTTAAGTGAATTAATTAATTTAATTGATATAAACTAGTCCAAATGTCTATAAATTACTTTTTATGAAATATTGGATAGGGTTAGAATCATTATTTTCTAAATTCCCTAGTGGGGGCACCTTCTTCCTCTAGAGAATTCCCTCAACAAACAACGAATCCTCAGATTGAAGTGGTTCGAAGTGCAATGAACACAACAAATCTTAGTGAGTGTGTTTTTTTTCAATGACAATAGATCCAATCCAGGTAGGACTTATCTTTGGTAAATTTTATTCCTTAGATTAAAAATTTTAGTAGATTGATAATTATTTCTTTGATCTATGCTCCTTGAATCCTTTGCATGTTCCTGGGTATTGAAATTTTATTTATTTCATTTCGTTCATCTAACCTTGGTTCCCCAATCTTGTTTTTCGGCCAAAAGTTCTTTCCCAGAGATGTTTAAATACTTTATTTGAGCTTTTCTCCCTCAATTATTAACTTTCTTAACTGTGGAAACCTTGTGGATCCAGGTTCGATAGTTTCCGGACAACCTAAGCCCGATAAGGTGCCCAGATTTGTGGCGGATTGACGAAACAACAACAAAATCGTGAGTATAGCATAGATCTAGAATCATCACAATGAATGGATGGAAAATCTATAGCTTTGATCCCGAATCATAAATGATTGAATATGTGGTGGTGTGCAGAAAAAATAATGAAACCCCTGAACATTTTGGTGGTCGATTCATGGAGAACACCGGCCAACGAGAGTGATTTTCAACTAGATCTGAATATTTCAGAAGATTCAAAGTGTTAAACAAGGCGGTTTTCACATGTTTGAAGCCTGATAAAAGATCCATATATGTTTGTATGTTCTGGAAAATCCTAAATACACACCATGTTCGATGAATAACACATGGTGTGGAGCCCCTTACTAGTGGCATTCCTCAATGACTACTAGAGAAGAACCCTCCTGACATACCATGACATGGTATTTTTTCCTAAAGCTGGTGACTCCTCGACTGTGTAGTACAGTGATGGGGCATGGTTTGATGTACCTTTGGACTAACTGTAAAGAAGGACACTTTCCCCACCATGATTAATCATTGTGGTGTGACCTAAATCTCTGAAAACGAGTCAGTGCCACCCAAAGCGGATAGAATTAAGGTGTGGTGATTGAGTCCCTTCAACTTGTGTGCCCTGGGAAGATGCATGGGGTGATGGGAATTGTAGATATATCTTAACATGGAGTTGTTGATGACTCTACTTATTGGGATGAGCTGTGAGATGGAGATCTCCTTACTCTCTCGTTTGGGCTTCTTTTACTTATCATATATATATATATATATATATATCATATTTCAGTACTCACTCTGTTATTTTTGGTTACTCTCCTTCAAGGAGAGGAAAAGATGCGTGGGGTATGCCACATGTTTTTCATTTCTAGATTCTCATGATTGGACGAGTCTACTCTCTTTCTATAAGTAGTTAATTATTGATGAGGAGTTCATCTTCTCACTGTTTCAAGATCCTTATGTTTGGATGAGTTTACTCTCAATATCTTGTTGGGTTGAGCTGTACTAGTTTACCATAACATGTTTTCTCTACTAATTTCCTCTTTAGTTATATATATTTCTTCTCCCCCTTCAACTTTTCAAGTAATTCTATTTGGGTATGTATACACACACCCCTACATGGGATTTTCCAAACACATGTCCTGTCTTTTTCAGATGGTGGACAAGTCGATCATGACTTTAGAGGGGCTTAGGGATATAGGGTGATTGGACTGCATATAGTGGTTGTAACTAGAGATGTAGGATCTAGGCTCTCAGATTGTTCTATTTTTTAGTTTTTTCAATTTGGGATATATTTCTGGGTGGGCATGTATTTTTCCCTTTTCTATTTAGTTTTCACTACCATACTTTTTTCTATTTAGTGGTCCATGAATCTTTTGGTTTATTAATAGTATATTTACATCTTTTATTTCATTACTTGTACACTTTTTCATTAATTTAGATGCATTCATATGTACATGTACTTAGTCAAAGGCCTCCCTGAGTTAATTATGTCTTTGGTACTAGTGGCCACCCCTTGGCCTATGGAGGTGGGCTTGGGGTAGTTGTGCCTCGAGCCCCGGTATGGGTTGGGTCATGCTAGGTAATTATTACACTATGCATTATGATTGAATTTTTTTATGTGGAACACATAGATCATGAACATGTTATGATGGGTTCACCCAGATAGTGCTCCAATTCTTTTGGTAATGTTATAGTCTTAAGAGACATCATGTATGGGATTAGGGAGAAAACCTAATCCATTATGGGAATTTTTCTGCCATTTGATATTTTCTAGGAAGTTATCATTGAATCATGTATAACACCCCAAGTTTTTATGAATTATTATTTTTTCATATAAATTAAATTTTTTTGATAGCTTGTGTTAAACGTAACATCAAGTTTAGTTTTTGTTACACACAACACCGAGTTTTAACAGACCACGATATATAATTAATATTATTATTTAAATAGAAACATTATAACCTAGCCATTAAACATAACAATATGAATAGTAATAACTAATTTTTAAATATTAATTATAATGGTTTTATATAAAGAATATATATTGATAAAAAAATTACTTAATGTTTATAAATGACATTATATGTTTTGAAAATACTATTTTCTCAAAAAAAATTATTTCTTTTCGTGAAAAAAATAAAGTTATTTTTTATAATTATAAAAAATAAATTTGATAAAATAATCTTCATTTTTTAAATCATCATTTCATAATTATGTTAGGGAGAATTTTTTATTTTGTTGTAAAGATTAATTTTTTAATAAAAAGTGAAAATACTGTTGTTATTGAAAACTGCCTTTTCGTATAAAGAATTTATAAGTTTATTTTTTAAAATAAAAATGGGTTAAAAAGTAATATTACCATAATTATATATCTATTAATCCAATTTAGTCCATTTTAATCAATTTCACAATAAATATTGTCATAAAATAGTTTTAAACATTTAAACATTTGTTTTTAAAACTTGCTTTCTCATTACGTATGTGGGATTAATTTCAAAATAAGATTTTTGAATAATGTGAATGAAATTTAGATAAATGGATTCCATGTTTTGAATCATAATAATAATTTATTATATAAAAAGTTAAACTTAATTTTTGACCATAATTAATAGTAAAAAGACTAAAATTTATTCATTATGGTTAAGGTAAAAATGGGTTTATTGGGGGATTAAACTAAAAGGATAATAGTTAAAAATGATAAAAAAAACTTCTCTAACAACCATTTTATTTACATATATAGACCCTATATATTATATTATAAATAAAGGTCCATTTTTTAGCCTTTTTTCACGTGAAAAATTTGGGTATACCATTTTTCTTTTGGAATATTTACAAGTGTGCCACTCACATCACTTATAAAATACCACCTATTATCCTCTCCTCTTAACTCTTAAAAATATATTTGGTTTATATAATACCTACCTAAATAACTCACTTAATACTCTCATCCCATCATATATATCTTATTTTGGTCATAAATTCAACCTAATAAGACTTTTTTTGAAAACCAAAAAAGTTGTCTGAAGAAGATGTAACACACCTAAGTGAGCATTTTATTATATTTATCCCTACAATACCATAAATTATTATCAAACCATTATGATATAATAACCTCATTATATTCCATATATTGATATTTTTCATGTTATGGTCATGACCATCAACCATCTCCTCTTCAATCCAATGGGATAAAAAATCATCATTCGTATGTACGACGAACTACCACCTTGAAAACCAATGTTGTTCATTTTCCACCACCACATATCATGACTAAATATAATTATTTATTAAATTTATATATATTATATTTATGATATTATTATACTTATGAAATTATTTTATCATATATACCTTTTTTACTTTCCATTCAATGGGAATATGATAACGTCGCTCGTGTGTGCGGTGGACAAACACCTCATAAAGTGATGTGATTCATTCATTCATTACATGGAAGTTAGTAAGGATGGTTTTAATGATAATATATTATTTAAATTTATTCCCTTAAATCCATCTATATAATGGAAACAATGTTAATGTGTACATACAACCTACCATCTCCATGAACGATGTATTTCATTTTTTATCTCTAGAACATACAGATTACTCTAAAAACATATATAATGAATATATATTATATTTAGATCATGTTTTTAATTATTTGATTTATATTACCAAGATAAAATTAATAGGACTAAAATAAAAAATAAAAACATACATGAAAAAACAAAGTAATTTTAGCCCAAAACGTGAAATTAACATGGAATTGTTACAAAATGGGTAATAAATGGTGATAAGTAAATCATATATGGTATGATATATATACATATGTATGGTTATGTAATATATTTATAATAAAATAATATTTATTATACATGAGTTTTGAATGTGTATGAAGGAAGTCGAGTCTTAAAGTAAATGATTTCTTTCTCATTTTCCTTATTTGAAACATTTGTTATGTTATGCGCCTATCTTCTTTTATAAGGTGTATATAAAACTAATTATCCATGTAATATCATGAATTTATTTATTATAATTATATTAAAATTTTAATTTAACATATTTCTTTATTTTGTGTTATGATTCAAAGTAACCAATGTGGTAAGGGATTTATGTTCA
Source organism: Viscum album (assembly GCA_963277665.1). Classification (NCBI taxonomy): domain Eukaryota; kingdom Viridiplantae; phylum Streptophyta; class Magnoliopsida; order Santalales; family Viscaceae; genus Viscum; species Viscum album. The sequence goes on from OY728157.1 coordinate 1,105,096,221, forward strand.
AATCTCATTGTTTATCAAGATTTCCCGTGATTATACTTCCAATGATGAAATATTATAATGTATCTCTCATGAAACTCATGTATTTTATTATCCTCTAGTTATTTTTATAGAATACATTTTTTCCCTTCATTTTACTCTCTTTATGTACTCAAGAGTTCAACATAATTTTTATTATGAAAAATTGTCCATATTTCTCTCTTCAGTTGAAAACCCTTTTTCTTCTAAAACCATGTTTTCTAAAAAAATTAAAAAATATATTTAATATTATCTAAATTATTTATTAAATAAATTTCTAACCATATTATACTTTTTTAAAAAAAATTATAAATAAATATTCATTTCAATTTCCAAACAATGCTCGTTTGGCTTTTACCAAAAATATAAAAGGGATCTGTATTTTACTGTGTATAACATGAACCGAATTTCCCACCAGCATGACTATTTTATTTGAATATTTATTTATAAATTTTCATTTTTATTTTCAAATAAATGGATTTTTAAAATTATTTATGTTTTAAAAAGTTTTTTACAAAGGGAAAACGTTATTTTCCCCAATAAATGTGTTAAATGATATTTTAAGATCATTTTCCATTTAAGATGGAATCTATTGATGTTACCTTTAACTTATTGAAGATATTCTCTTGGGATTCCATTAATATTCTTTATATAAACAATTTTTTTTTAGTGGAATGATGTTTATGAAACCTTTTTCTTTTCCATGGGTTATAACATGAGTAAATTATTATGAAACCCTCTTCTTTTCATAGGTTATACTATAGTGAAATGATGGAATGATTACGAAACATATCCCTTTTACATAGGTTATGATATGATTAAATGTCTATGAATACCATTTACATTCATGGTTTATGATATGATAATTGTTTTATGATCTTGTGGCACACTTAACTATAGTTTTCATTAAGAGATAGTTAGGCCCTATATCTCCCTCCAATGAATTGGGTAAGGATTTATATCTTATGAGATAAATAGGACTATAATAGGTGGTAAACCCAATTTAGTATGGGTATATGTTGGCTATGATGGTCATGGGAGTGAACCTTGACTACCATGATAGTTTGGGGAGTGAACCCATTCCAGTATGATAGCCTTGGAAGTGAGCCTTGGCTATTATGGAAATAGTTTTCTATTTTTATGCATATTCTACAATTCTATGCCTTATGAAATTATTATACTCTCATATATCATGTTCTTATACTTTTGATTCTTGTTTTAATAACTTCCAATATTTATTCCATTACTCAAGATTATGATCTTTGATATGTAGGGTAACATTTTCCTATGTTATGTTCACGTTATCATACCCTTATGCTCATGTTTTTCTTACTTATGTCCCCTGTTTAACCTTACTGAGCACATAATCTCATCCTTACTTATGTTTTCATTCCCCGGGTTTTGAAGAAGTTTATTTTGTAAGATATTTTTAATTAGGATGTAATATATGAAGAACATATTGGGATATTATGTAGTTCACCTATGAACTAGTTGTTTATGTTTCAATGCTTCCAAAAGAACTATACCTTTATGATCCTCATATGTGTGTTTTTGTAATGTAATGAATGTTCATAAAAATGATGTAATATATATGTATAAAAATCTTGGGTTGATATAGTTGTAATTAGGGGATAGTTTTAGTTAAAATTTGTAAACTACTATGAGATATCTTTAGTGAGATCCCTAAGGAAATATCTACAGATAAGTTTAAGGATGTGTCAATGTATAAGAAAATGTCTTGGAATTTTGGTAAAGGATAAAGTGAATGGTTTTCATTAAATTACATCCCTTTCTAGATACTACAAGTGGATATGGCTTTGGAACATAGGCACCTAGTTGTAATTATTATGAAAGGGAACATTGAGCAAGACTCAATCATCACCAGGTGCATGATAATGAGCCTTTCTACAAACCTGGTTTGACACTCCTATGTTATATGATTTGGAAATTCACAAACTCTTTTAAAACCATCATAAAGTATTAAAATAGATGATAACTATGAATGACCTAGGAAAAAAACTAAGGTTCCATAGATTAAAAATAATTTATAGGGATTTATACATCCTATAAGTGATTTTTCATGATTATATGGTTCCCTAATATGATTATTGCTTTTTACACTATGATTTTTGGTTTTAGTCAATGGATTGAACTTGAAAGAACTATGTCAATGCTAATTATGGTGGATAATGAAATTATTTTCCTCTTGTAAAACCAAATGTTAATGATTATTGAATAAAAAATCTCATTGTTATGATAAAAAAACTATCTCAATCATTGAATCTTGTTGTACTTCCAAACAAGAAAAGGGGGAACACCATTTTGTTTAGTCATTTATGAGGAAACATCCACCTTCCTTCTATGGATATAATTATCCTCTATTTTTTTATCAATGGATAAGTACCACTGAAAATATATTTTATGTTCTTCGGTGTTTGGAATATGAAAAAATACATTTTAGTTATCTATCATTTGGAAGGAAAAGAGGATCAATGGTGGAATCTCATTAAGAATACAGTGGATCATGATGAAATTGAATCAATAGATTGGGAATAGTTCAAGAATATATTTTACAATAATCAATTTCCTTTTATTCTTTGTACAATGATTGATAAGGAGTTCCTTATGAGGTATGATTTTGGTATTATCATCCAACCTAAAAGTAAGGTTGATCAATTATTCAATGGATTAAAACCAAGGGTATAAAGGGCCTTAGCCATAAGAAACATCAGTAGCTATGGAGATATTTTTTTATGTGATATCAAGGTATAAACCTAGGTTGGATTTATATATCAATGTCATCGTTTTGATAAGAATAGAGAAATGGAATTCAAAGAAAAATCTAAAAACCATTGAGAGAATAATATGATCTTTCATTTATGCTCAAAGTGTGGGAAGAAATATGGAGGAAATTGACTTAAGGGGACTAGTAAATATTTTATGTGTGGAAGGTAGGGTCATTGAGAAATCAAATGGTGATTTTATGGTAATAAGTTAGATAACGATGCAAATAGAGAGAAATTTCCATAGAATAAACCACCCACACTCTTGTTTTTTAAAAGCAAGGAGTGTGAGCATTATGATAACAAGTTCCTAAATCGGAAGGTTAATGATGATGATCGAATTTAGAAACCTATTAAGCTAAGGGAAAAGGGTAAATCTCGTGAGATAACTGTTTATGATGAGGTATGTAATAATGATGTGTTGAAATATACACTTACCATCAACTCTAAAAATGCTAATGTCTTGTTTGACTCTGGATCTACCCACTCTTTCAAATCTAAAGAATTTTTAAGGGTAAAAATATTCCTCCAAAAAAATTATATGAAGAATTAGTATTAAAAATCCCCTAATGGTATGATGATTTAATCTTACATATATAATTCTTATAAGGTTGAAGATTATGAGAATTTTCTTCATTTAAATCATTTTATTCTTCCTCTGTTTGAATTTGATTTTTTCTTAGGAATGGATTTTATTTCTCTACATAAAGACCAAATTAATTGTTAAGGAAGGGAAGTCACATTTTATATTTCAAACCAACCTATGATTTCCTATAAGTGAAATGATAAATATGAATGTATGATGTAAATCACATACATTATATGGATTTTGTTCCTTTTTAATAAGTTAATTTATCTTCGATGGTTGGGGAGTAACTCAACATCAATGATACACCTATTGTGTGGAAGTTTCATGATGTCTTTACAGAAGATTTTCCTAGAATTATACAAAAAATTGATGTTGAGTTCTCAATTGAATTCCCACCTGGTGCTACACCAATTTCAAATACTCCTTATAGAATGGCCCTGATTGAGTTACATGAATTCATAATACAACTCTAGGAGAACCATGAAAGGGGATCAATTTGGCCAAGTGTGTCACCTTGGGGAGAAACTATTCCTTTTGTTAAAAATAATGATGGGTAAACATAAATTTTCATTGATTATCAGGAGCTAAAAAATATAATGATCAAGAACAAGTATCATCTACCTTGTATTGATGACCAATTTTGTCTACTATACAGATCTAAATATTTTTTCAAGATAAAAACACCATTCTGGATATCATAAATTTAGGGTTAAAAAAAGGATATACCAAAGAAATCAGTCCATAAAAGGTATGGAAACTATGAATATATTGTGATGTCATTCAGTCTAACTAATTCCCCCTCTATCTTCATGGATGAAATGAATAGTTCATTTATAGATTTTCTTGGTCAGTTTGTGGTAGTCTTTATAGGTGGTATTATTATCTATTCAAATTACATGGAAAAGAATGAATATCACCAAAGAATTTTACTAAAGACCATAAGTATAAAATATTTTAAAAAATATAAAATGTGTGAATTTTGTCTATAAATGGTTTCAATTTTGGTTCATATAATCTCAAGAGAGGGTATATTGGTAGATCCATCAAAGACATAGATTATTGAATTTTGGTCCATAACAACCATGGTGATATAGATCAGTAGCTTTCTTGGATTAGTTGTATATTATTGATGGTATGTGGAGAATTTCTCATAACTATCTAATCTAGTCACTAAGTTAACTCAAAAGTGAGCCATGTTCATCTAGGCAGTTGAATGTGGGGAAAATTACAAGGAACTAAAGAGAAGATTAGTTATTTGACATGTGATTACATTACCATATATTGGAGAAGGGTTTTTAATGTATATTGATGCATCCAAGATGGTAATGGGATGTTTTCTTATGCATAATGATATGGTTATAAATTATGCCTCACAAAAATTTAAGGTTCATGTGAAAAATTACCGAAATCATGATTTTGAGTTAGCTGTGGTGCTTTTTTCATTAAAGATATAGAGGCATTATCTTTATGGAGAAAAGAGTGATTTATACCGATCAAAAATGTTTGATGTATATATTCACATAGAAGGATCTGAATACTCACCAAAAAAGATGGATATATTTGATTAAATATTATGATTATTCAATTCATGACAACCCTAGGAAAGCAAACAAGGTGGCTGATGCCTTGAGTAAAAAGGATCATGCTAGCTTATTCACGATGAGGATAAAAAAAATCTACTATTTCAAGAATTTCAAAGTATGGATACGGAGATTCAAAAGGGGATAAATATTATATTTCCCAATTGAATTTTCAACCATCTATCCATGCGAAGATTAAATAGGCATAGAAGGATGATGTGGAGTTGCAAAAGAAGGATAGAAATGATTCTGAGTTTAACCTTGATCATGATGGAATGATAATATTAAGAAACCATGTATGTTTTTTATCCCTTTCAGATTTCAAGAACGAGTTATTAAAGGAAGATCATATTTCTTCATTATCTAGTCATCCTAGAAGTATGATGATGTATATAGATTTGAAAGAATATTTCTGGTGGGTAGAATAAAGATAGATATTACAAAGTTTGTATCTTGGTGCTTGGTATGTTAGTAAGTTGAGGCTAGGAGAAAAAATTATAAGGGAATTTTACATCCATTACCTATACCATAATAGAAATGAGAAAACAACATCATGTATTTTGTCATCAGACACCCCAAAACGTCTAAAGGACATAATGCTATTTGGGTTTTAGTCAATCCCCTTACAAAGTTATCACACTCCATCGCTATTTGGGACTAATTATCTCTTGATCAGTTTACCAATATATACATTAAGAAAGTGGTAAGGTTTCATGGAGTACCACCTACAATTTTTCTTAATTGGGATATGAGATTTGCCTCAATGTTATGGTAATGTCTTCAATAAGATCTTTATACAGAGTTGAGTTTCAGCACTGCATATCATCCTCGAACAGATGGTTAGTCTATGAGAAAAATTCAAACCCTAGAGGGTATGTTGTTATATTCTTCTATGTATTTCAATGGTGTTGGGGGTTAACCCCTTCCTGTAGTTGAGTTCTCATATAATAATAGCTTTCACTAAATCATTCTAATGGCTCCTTATGAAACCCTCTATACAAAGAAGTGTAGAGATACAATGTGATAGAATGATGCTAGATAAATAAATATATTGGGACCTGATATAGCTGAATAAATGTAAGAGAATGTTAGATCCATTCAACAACATGTCATTTCAGTGACGATTATGTTGAACAATTATTCTGATAATCTCCATCATGATCTAGAATTCGAAGTTAGTGACAAAGGGTTTCTAATAATTTCTCCATGGAATAAGGTAATGAGATTTGGAAATATGGAAAAAATAATCCTTATGTATATCGATCCCTTTGAAATTATTGATCATAATATGATGGTATCCTATAAGATGGAACTTCTACCAAACTTTTCTCAGGTTCAGGATGTGTTCAATGTATCTCTCCTGAGTAAGTACATATCTGATCCATTATATGTACTAAACTCAGAGGCCCACTATTGGAGCATGATATTTCTTATGAGGAAAAACCATAGAGATTCTGGATGATGGAGAGAAATTAATTCAAAATAAGACCACTCCCCTTGTTAACATTTTGTGGTGAAACCGCAAGTTTAAAGAAGCTACATAGGGACTTGAGTAAATTATGAGGTCGAAGTATCCTCATTTGTTTGTATTAGGGTGATGAGTTTCAAGGGATAAATTAATTTCAATTGTGTTATAATGTAACACCCTCAGCTTTTATGAATTATTATTTTTTCAAATAAATTATATTTCTTTGATAGGTTGTGTTACATGAAACACTAAGTTTAGCTTGCGTTAAACAAAACACTGAGTTCTAACAAACTACGATATATTATTAATATTATTATTTAAATGTGACCATTATAACCTAGCCACTTAACTTATAAATATGAATAGTAATAAATAATTTCTAAAAATTAAGTATTATGGTTTTATATAAAGAAAACAGAATGATAAAAAGTACTAATTTTTTAGAAAAGTGTTTGTATGTTTTGAAAATACTATTTTGAAAAAAAAATGAATTTTATTAATTTTTGTGAAAATAATAAAATTAATTTTTTTAAATTTCAGTAAATTAATTTGATAAAATAATCTTCATTTTTTAAATAATAATATCAAAATTATCTTAGGGTGAATAGTTTGTATTTTTCTGAAAAGATTAATTTTTCAATGAATAGTAAAAAATATTGGTTTGTATTGAAAACAACCTTTTGGTTTAAAGAATTTATGAGGTTTGTTTTCAGTTTTAAAATGGATTTAAAATAAAAATTGCTAAAATTATAAATATATTAATCCAATTTATGTCATTGGAATCATCTTCATATTTAATTTTTATATAAAAACTTTTTTAAACTTTTGAATATTTTTTTTTGATAACCCGCTTTCTCATCGTAATTGCAGGAATAATTTTAAATTAAAATTTTCCACTTATTTGAATGAAATTTGGAAAAATAAATTTAATATTTAAAATAATAATAACATATATTATATAATAATTCCAACTTAATTTTTAACCATAATGAATCGTAAAAGTAGTAAAAATTATTTATTATGGTTAAGTTAAAAATGGATTTACCGAGTGGTTAAACTAAAAAGATAAGGGTTAAAAATGACCCAAAACACAAAGATTAATTTTATGGAAATATTTATAAATTACCTCTTCTAATATCTATAATAGACCAATTTTTATCCTTTTTTCATGTGAAAAACATGGGTACAACTTTTTCTTTTAAAATAATTTCATGTGTGCCACTCACCTCACTTATAAAAGGCCACCCATTCTCCTCTCCTATTCACATTTCCAAAACAATTTTATTCAAAAAAATAACTACATAAAAACATCCTTAATTACCTCCTCCCATCATATAATCCTTTTTTTGGTCATAAATCCTACCTAGGAATCCTTTTGGTGAAAACAAAAATATGGTGTCTGAAGAAAAGGTAACACCCCTAACCAAGCATTTAATTTTTTTTCTCCATAAAGCTCCTTAAATTATTATTAAACCATTATTATATAATAAAATAATTATATTAAATATATTCATATGTTTTTATGTTATTTTATTGACCTACAACTATCTTCTTTTCCATCAAATGGGGTATAAAATCATCATTTGTGTGTACAGTGGATTACCACATCACAAACCTATGCAATTAATTTTCCATAATCACCTATCACAACTAGATATAATGATATATTAAATGTTTATATATGATACTTATGATAATATGAAACTTTTTCAATTATTATATCACTTATACCTTCATATTTTCAATTCAATGGGACTACTATCATGTTGTCCGTGTGTACGATATACCACTACCTCGCAAAGCGATGTGATTCATTCACACTTTTAATGGATGGTCATAAGGATGGGTTTAATAAAAATATATGATATATATGACATAAAAATACTTTTTAATTATAATATATTTTTTACCTTTCTTTATTTCATTTCTTCATGAAAATCGAAACATCATTCATGTGTACGTACGACCCATTGTCTCCCTGGATGGTATATTTCATTTTCTATCTCCAAATACTTTTGATTAATATAAAAACATATATAATGAATACATATTATATTTATACATTGGTTAAAACTATTTATATTATGTAACTGTTATAAAATTAATAGTACATATAATAAAAAATAAAAACATACATGAAAAAAGAAGCAATTATTGCCCGAAACACGACTTTAACATGGAATGGTTAAAAAATGATTAATAAAATTTCATAAGTAATCATATATGATATAATATATATGTGTCTAGTTATTTAATAGATTTATAATAATCTTATATTTATTATAAATTAATTTTTAACATGTATGATGGAAGTTGATACTTAAGGTAAGGGATTTTTGTCTCGATTTGCCTTCTCTGAGATATATGTTATGTTATGAACCTATATTATTTTATGAGATGTATATATAACTCCTTTTCTATGTAATATCATGAATTTATTTATTCTATTTATATTCTGAGTTTCATTTAATATTATTCTTTCATGGGGATTATAATTCAAAGTTACCAAAGTGGTAAGGGTTTATGTCACAATCTCATCGTTTATCTGGATTGTTCATGATTTTACTTCTGATGATGGAATATTATGATATATCTCCCAAAAAACTAATTTATTTTCTTATCCAATGGTTATTTATAGAAAATACATGTTTCCCTTCATTTTATCCTCTATTTGTACTCAATAGTTCAAAATAATGTTTAATGAAAAATCATCTTTATTTCTCTTTTCGGGAAAAAATCATTTTCCTTCCGAAACCATGTTTTCAAAAATAATGTTTTCAAAAATGTTTTTAAAATTATACAAATGATTTATGAAATACCTTTTTATGCATGTTTAACTTTTTTAAAATGTTTTTAAATAAACATTCGTGTTATTTTCCAAACAATTCCCATTTGGATTTTACTAAAAATGTGGAATGAATATGTGTTTTAATGTGTACAACATGAGCATAATTTCGTATCATGATGACCATTAATTCCATTGAAGTTTTCTTTATAAATTTTATGGGATATTTTCAATAAAAAGAATTTTGAAATTGTTTTATGTTTTTAAAATTGTTTTTCAAAGTGAAAATTTTATTTTCCTCAAGAAATGGTTTAAATGATCTTTCAAAATAATTTTCCATCAAATATGACACTAGTTGAAGTTACATATTCCTTATAGGGATATGATCCTAGGATACCATTATTATTCTTTCTCTAAATGGTTTTTTATGATGTCATGAATTTTATGAAACCTATTTATCTTCCATGAGTTTCCCCATGATAAATTTCTTATAAAACCTAATTCTTTTCATAGGTTATACTATGGTGAAATGAGGAAATGATTGTGAAACCTATCACTTTCCACGGGTTATGATATGATGAAATTTTTATGAAACCCATTTCATTTCATGGGTTATAATATGATGAATGTTTTACAATTGTGTTTCACACATAATTATGGTTTTCATTATGACATAGGTGGGACCTATATCCCTTCAATTAATTTTGTAATGATTTATATCTCATGAGATAGATAGGAATATAGTAGGAAGTGAGCCCAGTTTAGTAAGGGAATTTATATTCTCTAATTGTCTTGGGAGTGATGTTTGACTGTTATAATGGTTTAGGGAGTGAACTCATTCCACTATGATATCCTTGGAAGAGAGCCTTGCATATTATTTAAATGATTATCCATTCTTATGTGTGTTACATAGTTTTATGTCTTATTCCAATGTTATGCCCACATGGATCATGTTATTTGACTTCCTTATGATTCTTATCTTATGGAATTCCAATATTCATTCCATGACTCAAGATATTGATCTTTGATATGCAGGGTATGGTTTCCATATGTTATGATCATGTTCACATACCATTATGCTCATGTTATTTTTATGTATCTCCCTTGTTTACCCCTACTGATAATTTGAGCTCACTGTCTCTTTTTTTACATTCCCTAAGTTATAATGAAATGTATTATCTATTATATTTTTAAGAGGGGTTCTAGTTATAAATAAGTTATTTGGAGATGATGTAGTTCACCAATGAACTCTTTTCTTATGATTCCATGTTTCCAAATGCACTATACCTTTATAATTCTTAGGGGTTTGTTTATATAATGTAATGAATGTTCATAAAAAAATGATGTAATATCTATGTATGAAAATCATGGTTCGATATATCATGTTTATGTCATGTTACATGTTGATACCACGTTTCTTATTATTCCAACATGTTATGATACCACGTTATTTACATTATTCTTCCATGTGATTACTCATGTTCATTATCTAATATGATATCATGTTATACCTTTGAATCACATGTTGTGCTTCCTTATTAGGTTTATTCACTTACTGGGATTTTCAGATCACATCATTATTTATGTATTCCCTAGGTTAACCCCAATAGACTGCTTGAATAGATTTTAGTCCCTCACTACAGAAAACAAAATAAGGATTCCATGTTTTATGTAATGTAATGAATGTTCATAAAAAATGATGTAATATTTATGTAAAAAAAGCATGGGTCTCTATATCATGTTTATGTCATATTATATATTGATTCCACATTTCCTATGATTTCATGATCTTATGATACAATGTTATTTACATTATGCATCCATGTGATTACTCATGTGCCTTCTCTTATATGATATCATGTTGTACCTTTACTCGCATGATTTGCTTCCTTTTCATGTTTATTTGCTTACTGGGCTTTTTAGATCACCTCTTTCTTTATGTATTCCCTATGTTATCCCTTATAGACTTAGGAGCATGAATGGATTTTAGGATCTCACTGTGTAAAAATAAATAAGGATGACGTGTTTTATGTATTAAAAACTTTGTCTTCTAAAGAGACTACAACTTTATGATCCTTGTGATGAAATTATTGGATATTTATGTTTTAGAATCATGTAATATTTTGTGTAAAATGATTGGGTAGCCATATATTTATCAAATAATAATTCTAAATCCTTCACATGTGCCTTAATATCTAGTTATGAGAAACATATCCTTGAAATGGTTAGAAAAATAAGTGTTTTCTTGTATTCCCTATGATGTTAAGGATCATATCTTGATGCATGCCAATATTTCTACCAACATAAGGTATTCATGGAATTAAATTATAATTAAATTACAAGGAATATATTTATTTAAGGGGATATAATGTAATTACCATAGTTTTTATCATTAAATAAATCATGTGTTCTATGGTTTTTTCCATGCACAATTGTTGCACTCATTTTCATCATGATTTTTTTTAACATTTTGTTAAAGAAATTTGTTATTTTTAATTTACCTGCACATGTAATTGATTGTTTATTTAAAATATGGTAAATAAAATTTTAGGAAATAATAAAAATGAAAATGAATAAAAATGTTAAAATTTGAGGTTTGATGTTATTTATGAGATTCTAGTGGATTTTAAAAAGGGTTTGAGATATTTGTAGGTAAAAAATGGGGCCAGCCCATGCTAGCCCTCAACCCACATGCTACATGTCATTTAGCTATCCCAAGAAGGGATGGTAATCCAAGTGATCCCACAGGGAAGGCCTATAGGGGTACCAAGGAGGATTATCTTTCCTCTCATAGAGGACTGCAACATGAGGGTCAAATCCCATGTAGGTTGTGCTTATTGGCACAAACCATTTATTATGTGTGAGTGTATGTGAGCAATGATCCCCCACTGCCATGGCATTCTAGGATGAGGATGACATGGGACAACATATATATGTAATGACATGGATTTTCTCTATTTTTATTTTTATAAATTAATTGGGAAAATACGAGACTAGGCGCTGAGAAGACATGAAATTCTGAGGCCCGGTGTGCCCAGAATGATGCGGTGAAAATGTTAAGTTATTAATAAAGAACATGGTAGGTTTCTTCTTTAAATAGTAATAACATATAAATGGGTGCCCAGATCAGAAATCTGAGGGAACGATTGTGTTCAGAGCAGTGGTTTTGCCTAAGGCAGGGCCTAACCTCAATCGGCACGGGTTGTGGGTGAAAGATAATTTTTAGATTGAGAGTTATTAAAATATTTAATAAAAATATTTTATTGAATGTTACGTGTTGACACAATGGTAGTTTCCATATTTTAATAATCCATGTCTGAGAAATTTATGGTTATCGTCATAACCCGAGAATTCCCATGAGGCATGGAGAAAGAAGCTATCTCGATGACGAACGTCGACGGATCAAGGATCAATGATGAAACAGACCTCCTTTCTTCCTTAATGACTGATCCAACCTTCAGGTAGGGTTTTTATATCTTCATGATTTATTTTCCCCTTATTATAATCAAACAAAAAACATGGATCAACCCACGAACAGGTTGATCCACAGTTTGATCGTTCTTGCGAGAGTGGTAATTATTGTGGGATTAAAGGGAATAGATCTTGGTGATTATTCTACTATTGGTTTCTTTGTGATTCTACTAACAATAATGGATCAAGTCCAACATGAATAAGTCCAAGATTCATTCTTTGGGTGTTCTATGAGATCCTTTTATCCTCGTTTTTGGTTTTCCTCTCTGTTTGGACCCTCATGGTCATGGTGAAATTTTCCGAGAGGCTCCAAAAATGATCAGACCCCCGGAGTGCTAGAACAGCTAATCAAGGCCAAGGGTAGTGAAGGTTGTAACCCCAAAATCACGGAATTGGCTTTGTTTTGGAAAATGGAGAACCGAAGTAGAGTCAGAGAACTAGGAAACTAGGGCCACTGAAGGCTGGTGCCGGTGGCAGCACAGAGCGACGGCCGGGGGCACACGGTGGCATCTGAACCGCATAGGGCATGTGGCAGCGGAAGTTGCGGGCAGAGACCAGAGGGCCATGGAAGGAAGACATTGTGGATCAGGGACACATCTTGAATCCATGTCAGAGGAGGGACCTGTGGCTCTGTCGTGGGTGCGTGTGGGGAAAGCGGTACAGCTACATCAAATGCAGTCCAGCGCACACACATTGGCCCGTACGCAGTATTCCGAACCGAGGAAGTCGGCCCACTCCAGCAACCCAGCGGGTTGGCCCCTATGGGCCAGCGGTCCGAGCCGATTCGGGCCAGGATAAATTGGGTTGGGTTGGATGGACCGGTTTAGGCTGGGGCGGGTCGTCCGGACCAGGTCGGGCCCAGTGGGTTGGATTGGACCCGGGTCAGACTTTTTTAGAAAAATGGCCATATCGTTCAAACCCGGTGTTCCTTTGATAAGTTGTTTGTGTCGTTGGGACCCTTGAGAATATAAATTCATTTTGAGATACTCTATGTGAGTTTTTTAGAAGTTGTTTTGTGACCTAATGGACTGAGGAGTAGGTTCTCCAAGAAGAAGCACGCAACAAGTGGAATCCTATGGCTTACTGTGACTATGTGATCTTGGTGACCATGTGATCCTAGTGACTATGTGATCTTGGTGACTATGTGATATTGGTGACTATGTGACTTGGGGGGATGTATGAACCATTTACGCTTCGTAGTCCATCGACACTCCGTGGGCCATCAATGCTCCATGCGCCATCGACACTATGTGCGCCATCGACACTCCATGTGCCATCAGGGATCTGTGTGCTATCGATGCTCCATGTGCCATCGATGTCCCAAGTGTCGTCGCCGATCCAGGCTCCACTGATGCTCTGTGCTCCATTGACTCTCTTTGTGCCATCGATACTCCATGCGCTATCTATGTTCTGTGCGTTTTTTACCCTTATAGTGTCATAGAGACTGAGAGATCAGTGGACTACAACCGGAAATCCTTCTCTTCGTGGTTTAGACTTATATATGTTTGAGCTGACTGTATTGACCATACTTCTTGTGTTTCATTTGTGGTGTACTCTGTGTGTTTCCTTTGTGGTGTACATTGTGAATTTCTTAGTGGTATTACCTTTGTGGTTTCAGGGTCCCTGTTGAGTATTGTTTTACTCACTCCTACACGAGCTTTGCCCGCATGTGTCATGTCTTGTTCAAACGATCGATGCTTTGATAGAGTCCTAGGTGGAACAAGACTAGGTGGTTCTTAGAGTGATCAAATAGGATAAGTGTGCTCCTAAGACTTTATACAGAAGTAATACACCTACCCTTCAGGTAAGGTTTTCTATGGATGAGTTTCAGGAACTTGTGCATTCATTTTGGAAGACTTTACTTTTGGTGGGACTGTATTATGGCCATGTTAACTTTCTAGTTTTCCTACTGTCATACTCTTTTTTGGTATCTTATTGGTATTCATGCTTATTTAATTTTTTTACATTTTAACATTTTGGGATTGGATGTAGGTGCATTTGTATAGGTACTTAGTCAAATTCCTCCCATTTATTAGATATTCCTACTCAGTGCTAGTCGCCAGCCCCTAGTCTATCGGAGCTGGGATTGGGGTAGTCACGGCATGTGCCCCTCTAGGATGGGTGGTGATGATATAGTGGTATTAGAGGGAGGTCGTTTCAACTTAACGGACCAAGAGTCTATGAGATTGGTTTGAAAAAAAAATGTTGACTGTTTCAAGTTTGGATTTCAGGCCAGGGAATCCAGTATTGGTGCGGAGGCCGACGTATCCATGCTCCAAGACTCTAAATTCTGTTTTTAGACTCAGTACATGAAAACACTGATTGCAGGGAAAATAACAGTACATGCATCATAGAGGATATTGGGTGTGTTCTCATGTCCTTCTTGAGTCAGTGTCAGCTCACTTGGTATACTCTACTTACTTTGGTATGTCTTGATCTATTTCATGGTGCCTCCATGCAGATAGCCATCTAGGATTCTGATGCGTGGTCATGAGAATGATTCTCCTAGAAATGAGGCATCAGTATAGGGACTAGTACCGGAGGTAGCATCCCTGGGTGGTGTACCAGTGATACCACCACCCGGAGAGAAGAAGTTACTACTAGCTCTACTGGTAGAGGATGCACGCAGGAGGAGTGTGTTTCATGAGTTCCAGAGGCAGCAACCTCCCAGGTTCAGGGGTGAGATAGACCCCCCAGGCAGCTGAGGATTGGCTGGAGGTGTTTACATGTGTCTTATGCCTAGTGAGGACACCTCTCGACCAAATTACAATCCAAGCCACGAGTCTTCTATAGGTCTTAGCGGGGAGATGGCGGAGCTTAGTGATCCAAACGCATGAGGAGACGACCCTCACTTGGATAGACTTCGATCATCTCTTCAAGAAGGATTTCTTTCCAGCAACATTTTGATATATGTGTATATAGTAGCTACTGCACCTGCAACTGGGAAGTCACACAATAGCGGAGTACTCGATGAGATTTACGAATCTTTATGGAGTGGGACTCGTTCTTCATGTCTCGGGCCTTCGAGAAGGGGCTATTCCAGGAGATCATGGCATCCATGATATCCCATAGCATTCTGACACATGCTAGGGTACTGGAGTGATCTCTGCTAGTATAGAGATTTCTGGAGGAGTCGACACTGGAAGAAGGAGAAACCATCGGGTGTTAGGTAGCTTAATCTTCGGCAGCAGGTAGCCGACAATGGACACAAGGATCCAAGTGAATCAGACGGTTTCAGGGTATAACCGAAGACATGGGGTCAGTAGTGTGAGTCTCCCAGGGCAGAGTGATTCAACCAAAAGACATGCAATGTTACATGTGCAGCGGTCGGGGACACATGGTTCGAGATTGGCAGACTCACCATGTGGACGATCAACTGATGGTCGAGGGACCGTTGAGGTAGAGGTGAAGACAGGAATAGGGTGGTCCGCCAGGTAGTATATATTGTAGAGGGGTTGGACGGGTAGTAGGAGGTGGGTGGAGGTTCAATGTACTACCACCACCACCCCTAGGTGGTCCACCACGGGCTTAGGGAGCTGGTGGACAGGGACGAGGCCAGCTTCAGGTGATGGAGGCTTACGTCCTCAGTGCTCTCGAGATGATTATAGTTATAATCTATGTCTTTTCGACCCTAGCTGCAATATTTATAGGCATAGGTTCCAGACACTCTTTTCTCTCCATGACCCTTGTTCAAGACATGGAGATTCCAGTGGAACCATTGACTCGATCCCTACACTTAGAGACTCCTATGAGAGGAGATTCGATGATCACACACTGGTGCGGATAGTGTTCCCTTACTCTTGGGGGTGAGAGTTTTTTTGGATCTCTTGGTGGTAGTGTTAAGGCCTTACAACGTCATCCTTGGCATGAAATGGTTATCCATAGTCCATACACAGATTGACTGTTTTCGGCATACAATGTTGTGTGTCTGTAGAGATGGGATCATGTTTTCCTTTGTCGACCTAAAGGAAACCCCTGCAGCATAGGATGGACTCACACATATGAAGGTGCAGCTGATCACACACCAGTTGGATAGCTTGACCCTCAATGTAGTGGATAAGACGAGTCCTCGGTTTATTGCAGTGGTGGATGAGTATGAGGAAATATTTCCAAAAGATGTTATAGGATTACCTCCTCGCAGGGGGGTGGATTTCTGCACTGATCTATGCCCCAGGATGGCACCAATATCTACACCTTCATATCAAATAGTTCCCACAGAGCTTCATGAGTTGAGGGTTTAGCTGGAGCACTTATAGAGGAAGGGCTTCGTGAGACCTAGTGTTTCACCATGGGCAACCCCGGTGTTGTTTTCCAAGAAAGCATACACGATATTGAGGTTATGTGTGGACATCAGATGCCTGAACCAAGTTACCATGAAGAATAAGTACCCACTACCAAGGATGGATGACTTCTTCAATCAACTAAAGGGGGCGAGGTGTTTATCGATGATAGTCATCGAATCTGGCTACCACCAGGTTCATTTACGGGGTGAGGACATCCTGAAGACAGCCTTCAAATGTCGGTATGACCACTAAAAGTAATTAGTGATTCCATTTGGCATGAAACACACCCCAAAAGTGTTCATGGGACTCATGAATAAGATCTTTCGACCTTATATAAACCTGTTCATCGTGGTCTTTATTGATGACAACCTGGTGTACTCAGCGTTTGAGGAGGAGCACATGATACACTTGACGATGGTCATGGAAATACTCCCAGATCACCAACTTTATGTGAAGCTCTCGAAGTCTCAGTTCTGGATTTGAGAGGTCCACTTTATGGGATAGGTCATTTCATAGGCTAGAGTGGCAGTAGATCTGGCGAAGATAGTAGTGGTGCTTTCTTGGGAGCCACCTAAGAAAGTTATCATGGTGCGAAGTTTCCTTAGGTTGGTTGGGTACTATCAGAATTTCATACCCTACTTTTCTAGAGTAACAACATCCTTGACGGCTCTGACACAAAAGGGAAAGCATTTCATATAGAAAGAGAAGTGTCAGCAGTGCTTTCAGGAGCTGGGGCAAAGATTGGCGAGCACCCCCATCATGAGATTACCAAAGGAGGGTGTTGAGTACGTAGTGTAACATCCCAAGTAAGTAATGAATAATAGATATTTTATCTTTGTCTATTAATGAATTAGATAGTGTTTTAGAGGCTTAAAATGAAAATAAATCCAATCTTAAGCATGGAATACACTAATATTTTTAAAAGATTGTTTTACTGCCTTTTATGGAAAAACATTTTTGAATCTATCTTTTGAAAATTTTATAAACTATGTTTGTCAAAATAAACTTATTCTTTATTATTGGGACATCAAAATTTACTTTGTGTGTAACACCCCGACCCCAGCTACCCAGAGTCGGTGCATTACTTCGTAACATTGGCATGATCACAAAAGATCAAGTCTCGAAAGACCGATTAGTTTAGTAGCCTTGAAACACTAGATACATTCATAAACGTTACATTACATCATAAAGTGAAAAACTAATGACAAAGTCTTCATAGTCCACACTCATATCCTCTTCTGACTATCCCTGCAGGTCATTCATAAAATACTTCTTCACATCCTGGAAATATTAAAACATTGAAAGGGGTGAGCTCAAATGCTCAGTAAGGATAACAATATTGCGGAAGCTTTCATAAATAAACATTAACATTTAAGGCAATTTATAACTAAAACAAAAGCCTTTTAAACTTGAACATCAACATAATATGGGAAAAGTAAAATGAGATAATTCCATTCACTTCTTCACATGGATATTCTACTGGTCGAATAATCACATGCAATATCAATAACCACTTTCATAATGAGGGAATGTATAATGCCAGACATTCTGAAACATTTTGTCAAGGCCTCGTCCAAGACGTCTAAAATGATTAAGGCCTCGGCCAAAACCATAAATCAAATTGGGAAAGGGCCTCGGCCAATTCCACGTCTAGTTGTCTCATGAGACCTACCGATTCATCGAGGAGCTATAGCGGGCTCCACCCGTCACTTATTAAGTCCAATACATTCCTCATATGAATAGGTTTAAACATATCATAAACCATAACATAATCGTATCACATAAAACATGCATAAAGGAAACATAACATTTCCACATTTCAATCACAAGATATCAATACAACACATTGATATAATTAAAACGCTTTCAAAACCATTTTCAATACCAAAATAAAATAAAGTTAAAACTTTGTATTTATTTTTCATTAAAAAAATGATGGCTTGTAGAGGAAGCCGAAACTCAAATAATGGTCACGGTGGCAGAGAAGTCGTTGTCGCCACATAAGTACGGAAAGAAAAACATTCCCTTTTGTCGTTTAGTAAAACGATTCGTATAAAAAATATTCCTTTTGAATAAACATAAAAGTCAAAGGGGTTTATACACCGTATAAAAGAAATTTGTGTATAAAACCAAATATGCCTCAATGAAAGGAGATTGAGACGAAGTCCTTAAAAAGATCATTTTTCAAAATAAAATAGATCTATTATGTGTATTCACTATAGGTACACATAAATAAAGTAAAAATACAAAATAATACATAATAATATCATGACATAATTTGAAAGTAGGAGATTAACCCAAAGAATGGAAGTTGGGTTAAGAAATTCCCTTACCTTGTGTCCGACTTGATTCGACCGTTCTTTAACCTCCTGAATAATAAACTAGAGTTAATATCTACTTTATTAAGAACCATTTTAAATTTCATTATCCCTTTTATATCACTTATTACAATGTCATGAACATTATGTAATTATTTATGTTAATAACGGTCGTTTTGACGATCTTAGGTACTTGAGTCAAAAATAAACTTATTATAATTACAATTTGTTCATGTGTTAATATATCCATTATATCCATAATTATATTCATGATTTATATATCATATACATCATATATATCCATTATATACATTCATTTATAATATTACATAACATTTAGAGGTAAGAAATGAAATGCACCGTTCATGGAGACGGTAAGCCGTACGTACGCATGAACGCTACTTTCATTTCTATTTTGTATTTAATGGAATGAAATCATAATGATATAAAGGTGTATTATAATTCAAGTATAATATCATATAAAATATCTTTTACTCCATCCTTTATACATCCCACATATGGCATTAACGATTCAAATCACTTTGAGGGGGCGGTAGTCCGCACTTCCTAAAATGAAATTATTGCGTTTACCCATAATGGAAATCATAAAGTATGCCATAAATGAGAAATACATAAGGATAAGGAAAACATAAACATAATATATATATCATATATGAAAATAGTGTCATCAAAATGGCCACCATTATAGGTGTTAAAAGAATTTGAACAATCATCGTTTCGTGAGGCAGTATTTCGCCACCCACAGAAACAGTATGTTCTTTAACCATTAGACAAAGGTGTGTGTAAGTGTAAACCAAATACTTATCATAAAAACATCCTAGTATATTTTATATACTGGTGTTGTTACAAAATAAAGGAATAAAAAGATTTTAAGGGGTTGGATAAGAAAAATAAAACAAAAGAACAAAAGAGAAAACACTACCTTAAAACGGGTAACACTTTTTGATTTGAGGAAAAGGCTTCCTTGGGAAGAGTTATGCCCAAAGTGAGGCTTCTAGGAGTAAGAGGGGGAAGTTGGGAGAGTATTTGGGCAGAGGTTGGCCGAGCCAAATGGCTTGAAAGTGTGAATGAGGTGGTAGAGGTGGGGGCCTTTTATAAGTGGAGAGGAGGGGCACTTTTGGAAAGTAATAAAATGTTACTTTATTAAACAATGATTTTCGGATTCTAAAGGTCCCACACTTATATAATTCGAGGCTAAGGTGATAAGGGTTCGAAATATACTCATCCAATAGGTTTTTGACAAGTTTAAGCCTTGGATTTTACATTATCTTTTTATTTTATTTAAATCGTTAAATAATGAGGTCATCGCTGCATCATCATGATGTCATAAATAATTTAATTTATTTAATGTCTAAAAATTATAAAAAAAATACAATGATGTAGTAAATCTTTTTATCTTTCCAATTACTATTTATAGTCAAAAATATGACTTGTATAACCCCATGTAAAAATTGTTTTATTAAAACATTTCATGTTTGTGCCATTTTTTACTTTAACATTAAATAAAAGGTATTTATGTCATTTTCCAACTAAAGTGGCTCCATGGGGTCCCCAAGTTGAACCATGGATTTTCTTGGTCGGCCATGGCACATCCAATGAGGTTAGGACATGTGTCAGGCTCATCTCATATTATTAAAACATTATTTTTACCTTAAACTACACTAATTACCTCTAATCGCGATTAAGAACTTAAAAGTTACTATTCACCAAAAAATTATTTTAATCTCATTGAACCACATTTTACTTCTTAATGACAACCATGTATGTTGGATTTTTGAAAATCAAATCACAGAGGTGGTAATATTTCATTTAAACGAAAAATCAGTTATTTAACTACCACTTAGTGGTTTCACTATTCATCCAAAATTGAAGTTTTTCAGAACAATGCCAAAATTTCACCCTAAGCTATAATTGATATTCTGATTTCAAAAATGATGTCTATTTTACAAAATTCCAAAAATATAAGTTTCATTAATTTATTTTATAATTAATTCCCGCTGTCACAACAAATAGCATGTTTTTAAGAAACAATTTATATCAAAAGATTGGCAATTGATTATGTCCAATTTCAATGATAAATTAATTCTAATGACCACCATTGGATAAAATGGTAAAAATATATTCTAATTATACTTTAAAACCACTAAATAGTATAATTTATCACTATAAATTATTTTGATTAAAAAAGTTGTTTTAAGTATTTTTCACTATTCATAAAAAATTGGATGTTCTCAGAAAGTTACAAAAAATTCAACTTAGGATAATTTCGATATTAAGAATACAAAAATGAAGTCCATTTTGAAATATAAAATTTCTATAATTTTAAAAAGTGGTTATTACTATTCATAACGGCTACTTTGATTAGTCGCGGTGTGTTAGAACTCGAACTTGCGTACAATGTAAGCTATTGCAATATTGAAAGAGAGGCGTATCGTGGAAGCTCGGGGTGTTACATTCTCCCCTCCATCAATAAATTGCGTCCTCGCAATTTGAAATTTTTCTTTGAAAATAAAAGGTTGAAAATATAAAATACCTTTGTGGAAGACCCACATCAGAAATAAGGTTAATAAAATTTACCCTTAATAAGAGGGAAAGGGAAATGAAAAAGTCACCACCAAATTATGATCTCGATTAGGAGAACATTGGTGGCAATTAGAGACATATAATTGGAGGAAAAACGTAAATATTTGTAGGGAGTGATTGAGGTCATCAATCACAATCAACTGTCAAATTGAGGGCCTCAAAGCCTTCAATCTATGTTGATTTAAAATATCATCAGTTCAACAAGACATAAGGTATTAGGATAACACATTTTTTTGTTTTAATATCCTTTTAATAAAGTTTAAGAATTAATTCATTCATTGAATAAGAGATAGGTATATATATATTTATGCTTGACAATTAGAGTTTCAACCTTCAACTCATCTTTCACTCAAAAGATGATAGAAATCAAAAATATTATACTTATCCTAATTGTATAAGGTTCCAAATGTTAAAACATACCATTTAGATTAGTAAAATTATTTTGTAATAACCAGGGACTTCTTGTAGGCTAGTGGTAGGAAATAAAGGCCTGTTACACTATGATTGTGGGTTCGATTCCTGCAGCTTTGTCCGACGCGACGGGTTATGCCCCACCCTGCAGGTTGTCCTTTTCCTAAAACTATAGTATTATAATATTCAAAAATAATCTTCATAAATTTTTTAACCTTAAACAATACTATCCAAAGATCAACTTAATCCACTACAACCTTTATAGTTATCCAAAATACCTCTGTCTAGACTTTCTCTAAAAGGACTCTTAATTCCGAAATCAATGTATCAGATTCCCCAAACAAAGTAAAGTTTCTCTTATTGCCACATACTAAAAATATAATTACCTTCATCATATTAAAACCTTACTGAAATCAACAAGTACTGCAGTACAATCCTTATATATATATCACATTATTCTAATAACCAGAGTATAATCCATGAGTCCAAAAGCACCAATACATTAGTTATTCTGCTTCAACTGTAGTAATAGGATAAGATTGTCCTTGATCCCTTGGCTTTTTCTGAGGTAAGTTTCCCTGATGCTTAGAATATTCATTTGCATAATGCCCCATTTCCTTATAATTGTAGCATTCAACATTTATAGCCTCTTTCTTTCTCTTGCAATCACGCGCCTGGTGACCTTTTTCCCCACATTTATAACAAACTCCCATTCCTTTTCGGCAAGTACTAGGGTGATTCTTCCCACAATTATCACATAATGGAAAATACTTCTTTCCCTTTTTCCCTTTATCTGTCTCTTGTTCCACCGTTCTCTTCTTCTCTTGCTTTACTTAGTTGTCATAAGACTTAGAGAATTCCTTTTCTGTCTTGATAGCACATGAGACAATATCTTCGTATGTTGAGAACGATTGTGATACTAAAGCTCGACGTAGAAATGGTTTTAACCCATCAAAGAAACAATCAATATTACCTCTTGGGTTACGTATATAATCTGCAGCATACCTCGCTAACCTTGTAAAGTTGGCCTCATACTTTGCAACATTATCATCCTCCTTTTGTCTCAGATTCAAAAATTGTCTTTCTATATCTGCTCGATGGTCACGAGGATAGTATTTTTCTAGGAAAATCTCTTTGAACTCCCTCCATTCCATATTCGATACGTCATCATCTTCCTTTGTGTTTTGAATCAATGACCACCATTGATCAGTATCTCCAGTGAGGCGGTAAACTGCCATGATAACCTTCTCCCTTTCGCTACTCCCCAAGGCGTGGAATATCTTCTCTAAAGAGTTTATCCATTGCTCAGCTACTAACGGATTTGTAACCCCATTAAATGTTGGTGGTTGTTGCCTCATGAAGCGGTCTAACATTGATCCTCCATGTTGCAGATTAGGGTGATCCATACGAGTAAGGTTATTATTCATAACCTGAGTGAGTTGTCCCAGTATGGTAATAAGTTGATCAGCACCAATTGTATCTCCAGCTCCACAATAATTATCTTGAGCAGGAGGGAAATCCCTACATGGAGTGCGTGTATTGATACGGTTTCCATTCCTTCCACTAGGCGCCCTTTCTAAACAATGGCATAAACTAGATTAGTTTATGAATCAAAATACATAATTCCATACTTGTAAAACACTTAACACTAATTTAACTATTTATGGATATAATCCATAATCATAAAAAAAGTTTTCTTTGGGGAAGTATATACTCATAACCCTTCATAGTGGTTTGTAAAGAAAATGAGAATTATCCTAAGCATATCCCCCGGGAGTGTCGTAACCAAGAGTGCAGCAAGGCCCCTTGTCGTGCACCAGTTCCCGTTCGAGTCTAGCTCAAAGCGGTGTTTTCGGGTTTTACCCCTAGGTACATCTGTGCCAGCGCCGCCTCTACCTGCTCGTAACCAGACAAGGATGTATTGCTTAGAAAACTCACAAAATCTCTATAATACCAAAATTATAGGAAGTTCTTATATACTAATCCTCAAAGTCTATCTTTGGGCTATGTTCTCTAATCCGAGTTTATCTAAATCTAGCTTCCAAGGTTAGTACTAAACTGCCTCTGATACCAACTATAACGCCCCGACCCCAGCTACCCAGAGTCGGTGCATTACTTCGTAACATTGGCATGATCACAAAATATCAAGTCTCGAAAGACCGATTAGTTTAGTAGCCTTGGAAACACTAGATACATTCATAAACGTTACATTACATCATAAAGTGAAAAACTAATGACAAAGTCTTCATAGTCCACACTCATATCCTCTTCTGACTATCTTTGCAGGTCATTCATAAAATACTTCTTCACATCCTGGAAAATATTAAAACATTGAAAGGGGTGAGCTCAAATACTCAGTAAGGATAACAATATTGTGGAAGCTTTCATAAATAAACATTAACATTTAAGGCAATGTATAACTAAAACAAAAGACTTTTAAACTTGAACATCAACATAATATGGAAAAAGTAAAATGAGATAATGCCATTCACTTCTTCACATGGATATTCTACTGGTCGAATAATCACATGCAATATCAATAACCACTTTCATAATGAGGGAATGTATAATGCCAGACATTCTGAAACATTTTGTCAAGGCCTCGACCAAGACATCTAAAATGATTAAGGCCTCGGCCAATTCCACGTCTACTTGTCTCATGAGACCTACCGATGCATCGAGGAGCTATAGCGGGCTCCACCCGTCACTTATTAAGTCCAATACATTCCTCATATGAATAGGTTTAAACATATCATAAACCATAACATAATCGTATCACATAAAACATGCATAAAGGAAACATAACATTTCCACATTTCAATCACAAGATATCAATACAACACATTGATATAATAAAAATGCTTTCAAAACCATTTTCAATACCAAAATAAAAGAAAGTTAAAACTTTGTATTTATTTTTCATTAAAAAATGATGGCTTGTAGAGGAAGTCGAAACTCAAATAATGGTCACGGCGGCGGAGAAGTCGTTGTCGCCGCATAAGTACGGAAAGAAAAACATTCCCTTTTGTCGTTTAGCAAAACGATTTGTATAAAAAATATTCCTTTTGAATAAACATAAAATTCAAAGGGGTTTATACACCGTATAAAAGAAATTTGTGTATAAAACCAAATATGCCTCAATGAAAGGAGATTGAGACGAAGTCCTTAAAAAGATCATTTTTCAAAATAAAATAGATCTATTAAGTGTATTCACTATAGGTACACATAAAGAAAGTAAAAATACAAAATAATACATAATAATATCATGACATAATTTGAAAGTAGGAGATTAAACCAAAGAATGGAAGTTGGGTTAAGAAATTCCCTTACCTTGTGTCCGACTTGATTCGACCGTTCTTTAACCTCCTGAATAATAAACTAGAGTTAATATATACTTTATTAAGAACCATTTTCAATTTCATTATCCCTTTTATATCACTTATCACAATGTCATGAACATTATGTAATTATTTATGTTAATAACAGTCGTTTTGACGATCTTAGGTACTTGAGTCAAAAATAAACTTCTTATAATTACAATTTTTTCATGTGTTAATATATCCATTATATCCATAATTATATTCATGATTTATATATCATATACATCATATATATCCAGTATATACATTCATTTATAATATTACATAACATTTAGAGGTAAGAAATGAAATGCACCGTCAAGTCGGACCCGAGGTATGGGACTTCGTCTCAATCTCCTTTCATTGAGGCATATTTTGTTTTATACACAACCTTCTTTTATATGGTGTATAAAACCCTTTGACTTTTACATTTATTCAAAAAGAATCTTTTTTATATGATGTGTTTACTAAACGACAAAAGGGAATGTTTTTTTCGTATGTATGCGGCGACAACGACTTCTCCACCGCCGTGACCATTATTTGAGTTTCGGCTTCCTCTACAAGCCATACCTTATTTTTAAAAAGAAAAAGAAATATCATGTTTTAATTTTCTTTTATTTTGGTATTAAAAATCGTTTTCATAATGTTTTTATATCAATGTGTTGTATTGATATCTTGTGATTGAAAGGTGGAAATGTTATGTTTCCTTTATGTATGTTTTATGTGATACGATTATGTTGAGGTTCTTGGGCATTATTATGAAGACGAGTGGTTCCGTGATAAACTAAGGGTGGGTGAGCCCGATATAGCTCTCCAATGCATTGGGTAACGCGAAGGAGTGAAACGTTAAGGTTTCTCCGAAGAGATTTAGGGAATATACTGTGATGGGTATTCCAAACGTAACCAAGAGGGTTACTCCCTACGTAAGAATGTTATGAATGCCTCAAGTTACCTTTATGTCTTATGATTTCTATGATTTATTCATGATTTGATGAGGTATGTTAAAGTGCTTATGTTTTATGGGTAAAGTATGATTTCATTCTTATGTATATATGTACCTATGTTTCCTTTCCATGTTTTTATAACCCATACTGAGCTTTTTATACTCATCCCAAGTTTTTTTGAAATGATTTTCACAGGTCAAGGGAAAGGTACATGATATGATGATAGTGTCAAGGAAGTGTCAAGAAAGAATCCATGTTTTATCTTAAATATGTTTCCATTGATGGGAATGAAGAATACTATCTTTATGTAACCACTTTGTTTATATGTGGAATGTAATGCAAGTTTTATGATCTAATTCTCTAAAACTCTAAACCCGAAAAGATCCTCAATGCGTAATCTTGTAATAACTCAAGATTAAGTAAGGTTTAAGGCTGGGGCCTTATAGTTGGTATCAGAGGTCGGTTTAGATAACTTTAGGAGTAATAATTATATTAAATGATTATTCCAAAAAAAATTGAAATGATATAGCATTTGAAGATTACCATGTTGCTTCATCTAGGACATGTTTGTTCAGAATGGTTTTCCGCAGAGGAAATAGGGAAGCAATGCTAGGAAGGCATGTATAAGGAAATAACCTTCCGAATCAGCATCCCGAGATGGTCGGAATTGGAACTGAACAGTTTTTTGCAGTGATGGCACAGTTGACTCAGGCTATAAATGGTGGTGGTATCCATGCACGAGATCATCCAGATCAACCGCAGAGGAACATGTCAGTGGTGGAACATTTCATGAGGCAACATCCCCCATCATTCAGAGGATCATCTGACCCTGTGTTAGCTGAAGGGTGGATTAAATCACTGGAGAATATTTTCGATGTCATGGGGTGTTCAGACAATCAAAAGGTTATTCTTGCAATTTATCGTTTGGAGGGTGAAGCAGATCAGTGGTGGTCGATGGTTAAAAATATCATGGATGCTGATGAGATTGATGCTCTCGACTGGGATGAATTCAAAGGTATGTTTCTTGAGAAGTATTTTCCTAAGGCTGTTCGACTTAGGAGGGAAAAGCAATTCTTGGAATTGAGGCAAGAGAAAGACTCAGTGGCTACCTATGAAGAAAGGTTCACTCGATTGGCAAGGTATGCTCCAAATTTTATCCGAGACCTTGATAGTAAAATAAATCATTTTTACTCAGGATTAAAGCCAAAATATAGAAGGGCATTAGATTCTCGTGATTTTAAAAGTTATGAAAAGCTTGTTCGATGTGCTGAGAAGGTGGAAATGGAGTTTTCTGATGACCAAGTGTTCTATAACAACCAGCAGAAGAAGAGACCGAGGTGGCAGGAGAAAGGTAAGAATTCTTCAAAAAAGTCTGATGGTAAGAAAACTAAGTTTCCAGTTTGTGATAAATGTGGCAAAAGGCATGCTGGGGAATGTCTTCTGAATTCTGGAAAGTGCTACCGATGTGGTAAGATGGGACATAAGGCTCGGGATTGCACTGAAAAGGATCAAGGTGAAGGTAAGACCAAATTTGATTTACAGTTAGTGAAATGTTATAAGTGCAATGAGATGGATCACTATGAAAATGAGTGTCTGACAAAGAGCTTGAGTGATGGGAAGCAGTTAGACTACAAACAGAAAGGGGTGGTGAAATCTTTTGCAACTACTTCGGCAGTCGTCGGGCCATCAAATGAAGTTGTATCAGGTACTTTGTTTGTTTTTTCAGATTATGTCAGTGTGTTGTTTGATTCGGGGTCTACACATTCTTTCATCTCTGAAAACTTTTCTAGTAAAATGGGAATACCATCTCAAGAAATGACTTCTGAACTTGTGGTAAAAACACCTGGGGGAAATGTTGAGGCAAAAATAATTTATAAGAATCTTCCTATCCTTATCTGTGGAAAGAACCTACTTGAAAACCTTATTGTTCTACCTCTAGTAGAGTTTGATGTTATCCTGGGTATGGATTGGCTCTCTATTTACCATGCTAAGATTGACTATAGAGCTAAAGAAGTTTCTTTTCAGAAAGACTTTCAGTTTGTGTACAAGAATGAACCCTTACTGTTGATAACTTATCAAGAGGCCGAGAAACTTGTAAAAGATGGAAATGAATGTTACCTTGCACACATTGTTGAAAATAAAGGAACTGTTCAGATTAATGATGTGCTAGTGGTAAATGAGTATCCTGATGTTTTTCCTGATGAGTTGCCTGGAATAATACCAGATCGGGAAGTTGAGTTTACTGTTGACTTAGTTCCTGATGCTAAGCCAATTTCAAAACCTCCTTATCGAATGGCTCAAATTGAACTTTTAGAGTTGAAGGAGAAATTGCAAGATTTATTAGAGAAAGGTTTTATTCGACCTATCACATCACCATGGGGTGCTCCTGTTTTATTTGTTAAAAAGAAAGATGGTTCTATGAGACTTTGCATTGATTATAGAGACTTGAATAATATCACTGTTAAGAATAAATATCCTTTGCCTCATATCGATGATTTGTTTGATCAGCTCCAGGGAGCTCAGTTTTTTTCAAAGATTGACTTGAGATCGGGGTACCATTATCTGAAGGTAAAGGAGGTAGATATTCCGAAGACCGCGTTCCGTATGAGATATGGCCATTATGAATTTGTAGTAATGCCTTTCGGGCTAACCAATTCACCTACTGTATTCATGGACTTAATGAATAGAATTTTCCATGAGTTCTTGGATAAGTTTGTGGTGGTTTTCATTGATGATATTTTGGTGTTTTCTAAAAGTAAAGAGGAGCATGAAAGACATTTAAGGGATATCTTGCAAACCTTAAAAGAAAAGAAATTGTATGGAAAATTCAGCAAGTGTGAGTTTTGGTTGCAACAAATTTCTTTCCTTGGTCATATTGTTTCTAAAGATGGAATAACTGTTGATCCTGCAAAAAGAAAAGTTATGGAATAATGGACAAGACCCACAAATGTAACCGAGATTCGTAGCTTCCTTGGTTTGGCAGGCTATTACCGAAGGTTTGTTAGAAATTTTTCACGATTATCTACTCCAATGACTAAGCTAACTCGGAAGGGTGTTAAGTTTATCTGGACAAAAGAATGTGATGATTGTTTTCAGGAATTGAAAAGAAGATTGGTGAATGCTCCAGTTTTGGCACTACCTTCCAGGAATGGTGAGTTTGTTATATATAGTGATGCTTCATTGAAAGGACTTGGTTGCGTCCTAATGCAGAATGATCAGGTAATTGCTTATGCTTCACGACAGTTGAAAACTCATGAGGTAAATTACCCTACACATGATTTGGAATTAGCTGCTGTTGTTTTTGCTTTAAAAATTTGGAGGCATCATTTGTATGGAGTAAAGTGTGAAATATATACCGATCACAAAAGTTTAAAGTATATATTCACTCAGAAAGAGTTAAAAATGAGATAGAGGAGATGGCTGGAATTAATCAAAGATTATGATTGTACAATTCATTACCATCCGGGAAAATCAAATAAAGTGGCTGATTCTTTGAGTCGAAAAAGTAATGCTTCATTAGCAATGTTGTGTTTGGAACGTGATCCTTTGGTTAAGGATTTGATGAACTTTGGCATAGAAGTTGTTGGTGCAGGATGTTCTTCTGTTTTGTTTCAGGTATCAGTGAGATCTTCTCTATCAGGCAGAATCAAGCAAGCACAGAAGCAAGACAGTGAGTTGTAGAAAAAGGTAGATCTGGTTCAGAAAGGTAAGTTGCCTGAATTCAACATTGATAATGATTGTGTTTTGAGATTTGGGAAGAGATTGTGTGTGCCTTGTGATTCACAGTTGAAGAGAGAGTTGTTATGTGAAGCTCATAGTTCTCCGTTTTCAGTTCATCCAGGCAGTACTAAGATGTATAGGGATCTGCGGGAGTATTACTGGTGGGATGGAATGAAAAGAGGTATTGCTGATTTTACTGTGAAGTGTTTGACATGTCAACAGGTTAAAGCAGAGCGGCAGTTACCGAAAGGGATGCTTCAGCCTTTACCAGTGCCAGAGTGGGAATGGGAGAATATATCCATGGACTTTGTTGTGGGATTACCGAAGACATCTCGAGGTAATAATGAAATCTGGGTTATCGTTGATCTCTTGACCAAATATGCTCATTTCCTTGCTATACGAGATACTTTTTCCCTAGATCAACTTTCCCGTTTGTATCTTAAAGAGATAGTCAGGTTACATGGAGTTCCTCTCTCCATTGTATCGGATCGTGATCTCAGGTTTACTTCTAACTTTTGGAAATGCCTTCAGAAGTCGTTGGGTACTGAATTAAATTTTAGTACAGCTTTTCATCCTCAATCAGATGGGCAGTCAGAACGAACAATTCAGACTTTGGAGGATATGCTACGAGCTTGTTCGATGGATTATCAGGGAAGTTGGGACCAACATCTTTCTTTGGTTGAATTTTCATATAATAACAGTTTTCATTCCAGTATACAGATGGCACCATTTCAGGCATTATATGGGAAGCGGTGTCGAACTCCAGCTTTCTGGGATGAAGTGGGTGAAAGGAAGTTGATGGGACCAAAATTGGTAGAAGAGTTGGCAGAAAAAGTTCAGTTGATTCAGAAGCACATGAGAACAGCTCAGAGTAGGCAGAAGAGTTATGCAGACAACAGGAGGAAGGATCTATCTTTTGAGGTAGGTGATCATGTTTTTCTCAAAGTATCACCATGGAAAATTGTGATGCGATTTGGTAAGAAAGGAAAGATGAGTCCAAGGTTCATTGGACCATATGAAATTCTGGAGAGAGTTGGATCAGTTTCTCACCGAGTGGCTTTACCTCCGAGTTTATCTCAGGTACACAATTTTTTTCACGTTTCGATGTTGAGAAAGTACATGCCAGATCCATCTCATGTTTTGAGTCCAGAGGTAGTTCAGCTGGAAGAGAACCTATCTTATGAGGAACAACCAGTCCAGATTCTTGACCACAGGGAGCAAGTGTTACGGAATAAGGTGATTCACCAGGTAAAGGTTTTGTGGAAAAACCACATGATTGAAGAGGCAACATGGGAATCTAAAAATGCAATGAGGGATAAGTACCCCCATTTATTCGATAAGTAAATAAATTGCGGGGACGCAATTTTCTAAAGGGGGGAAGGATGTAACATCCCAAGTAAGTAATGAATAATAGATATTTTATCTATGTCTATTAATGAATTAGATAGTGTTTTAGAGGATTAAAATGAAAATAAATCCAATCTTAAGCATGGAATACACTAATATTTTTAAAAGATTGTTTTACTGCCTTTGATGGCAAAATATTTTTGAATCTATCTTTTGACAATTTTATAAACTATGTTTGTCAAAATAAACTTATTCTTTATGATTGGGACATCAAAATTTACTTTGTGTGAATTTTTGGTATTTTTCTGACAATGTTCATTTTTTAATGAATTGTGAAAAATGTTGTATTTTAATTCAAAACCTCTTTTTAATCTAATTTATTTATATGATTAGATTATCTTTTGAATTGGTTTTGAAGTGAAATTATAATATATTTTTACCATTTAATCCAATGGTGGTCATTGGAATCAATTTCACTTTGAAATTGGACTTAAATTGGTGTCAATCTTTTGATACTTATTGTTTCATAAAAACACGCTATTTGTCATAACAGCGGGAATTAATTATTAAATTAATTAATGTGACTTATATGTTTTTAATTTTGTAAAATAGACTTCATTTTTTCATTCGGAATATCAAATATAGCTTAGGGTGAATTTTTGGTAATTTTTTGAAAAACTTCAATTTTTGATGAATAGTGAAACCACTAAGTGGTAGTTAAAGAAACTGATTTTTCGTTTAAATGAAACTTTGCCACTTTTGTGTTTTGAATTTCAAAAATTCGACATACATGGTTGTTATTAAGAAGTAAAATGTGGTTCAATGAGATTAAAATAATTTTTTGGTGAATAGTAACTTATTAAGTTTTTAATCGCGATTAGAGGTAATTAGTGTAGTTTAAGGTAAAAATAATGCTTTAATAAAATGAAATGACCTAGACACATGTCCTAACCTTATTGTATGTTTCATGGCCGACCAAGAAAAGCCATGGGTCAACTTGGGGACCCCATGGAGCCACTTTGGTTGGGAAATGACATAAATAACTTTTTATTTAATGTTAAAGTAAAAATGACACAAACATGAGTTATTTTACGAAAAAAAATTTATATGGGGTTATACAAGTCAGATTTTTTACTATAAATATTCATTGGAAATCTAAAACGATTTCCTACATCATAGTATTTTTTTTATAATTTTTTGACATTAAATAAATAAATGTATTTATGACATCATGATGATGCAGCGATGACCTCATTATTTAACGATTTAAATAAAATGGAAAGATAATGTAATATCTAAGACATACACATGTCCAAAACCTATTGGATGAGTGGATTTCTAACCCTTATCACCTTATCCTCGAATTATATCAATGTGGGTCCTTTTTAATCCGAAACTCATTTTAAAATAAAGTAACTTATCTTTACTTTCCAATAGTGCCCCTCCTCTCCTCTTATAAAAGGCCCCCACCTCTACCTCATTTTACACACTCCTCAAACCTTTGGCTCGGCCATCCCCTGCCCATTTACTCTCTCCACATCCCTCTCCTCATCCTATAGGATTCCCTTTGGGCAGAATCCTTTCAAAGGAAGCCTTTAGGCTCAAATCAAAAGGAGTTACACATTTAAAGGTAATTCATTCTCTCATGTTCATTTGTTTTATTTTGCTTCTCCAACCCCCTAAACTCTTTTTATTTACTTCTTTTGTAACAACACCAGTATCTTCAATATACTAGGATGTTGTTATAAGATTTATTCGAGCTACACTCTCACACAACTACATCAAATTGTTAAAGAACATACGGTTTCCGTGGATGGTGAAATTATGCCTCCCGAAATGATGATTGTTCAATACTCATTTAACACCTTCAAAGGTGGCCATTATGATGTCACTATTTTTATATATGATATATAATATGTTTATTCTTTCCTTAAGCTTCTGTATTTTTCATTTATGGCATACCATTATTGTTTCTATTATGGGTAAACACGATATCTTCATTTTAGGAAGTGCGGACTACCGCCCCCTCAAAGTGATTTGATTCGTTAAATACCATATGTGGGACGTATAAAGGATGTAACTATGATATTATATATGATATTATACTGGAATTATAATATACCTTTATATCATTATGATTCCATTCTATAAAATACGAAATAGAAATGAAAGTAGCGTTCATGCGTACGTACGTCTTACCGTCTCCATGAACGGTGCATTTCATTTATTACCTCTAAATGATTATGTAATATTATAAATGCATGCATATACTGGATATATATGACATATATGATATCTACATCATTAATACCATTCTGGATATAATGGATAAATGAACAACTTGTAATTATAAATGGGATTATTTTTGACTCAAGTACCAATGATCGTTAAAACGACCGTTATTAACTTAAATAATTACATAGTGTTCATGACATGGAAATAAGTGATATAAAAGGAATAATGAACTTGAAAAAGGTTCTTAAACAAGTAGAAATTAACTCAAGTTTATTATTCAGGAGATTAAAGAATGACCGAGTCAAGTTGGACCCGAGGTATGAGACTTCGTCTCAATCTCCTTTCATTGAGGCATATTTTGTTTTATACACAACCTTCTTTTATATGGTTTATAAACCCCTTTTACTTTTACGTTTATTAAAAAGAAATATTTTTTATATGAAGTGTTTACTAAACGACAAAAGGGAATGTTTTTTTCGTACGTATGCGGCGACAACGACTTCTCCACCGCCGTGACCATTATTTGAGTTTCGGCTTCCTCTACAAGCCATACCTTATTTTTAAAAAGAAAAAGAAATACCATGTTTTACTTTTCTTTTATTTTGGTATTGAAAATGGTTTTCATAATGTTTTTATATCAATGTGTTGTATTGATATCTTGTGATTGAAAGGTGGAAATGTTATGTTTCCTTTATGCATGTTTTATGTGATACGATTATGTTGAGGTTCTTGGGCATTATTATGAAGACGGGTGGTTCCGTGATAAACTAAGGGCGGGTGAGCCCGATATAGCTCTCCAATGCATTGGGTAACGCGAAGGAGTGAAACGTTAAGGTTTCTCCGAAGAGATTTAGGGAATATACTGTGATGGGTATTCCAAACGTAACCAAGAGGGTTACTCCCTACGTAAGAATGTTATGAATGCCTCAAGTTACCTTTATGTCTTATGATTTCTATGATTTATTCATGATTTGATGAGGTATGTTAAAGTGCTTATGTTTTATGGGTAAAGTATGATTTCATTATTATGTATATATGTACCCATGTTTCCTTTCCATGTTTTTATAACCCATACTGATCTTTTTATGTTCATCCCAAGTTTTTTTGAAATGATTTTCACAGGTCAAGGGAAAGGTACATGATATGATGATAGTGTCAAGGAAGTGTCAAGAAAGAATCCATGTTTTATCTTAAATATGTTTCCATTGATGGGAATGAAGAATACTATCTTTATGTAACCACTTTGTTTATATGTGGTATGTAATGCAAGTTTTATGATCTAATTCTCTAAAAACACTAAACCCGAAAATATCCTCAATGCGTAATCTTGTAATAACTCAAGATTAAGTAAGGTTTAAGGCTGGGGCCTTACACGTAGTGTTCTGTAATTCATTAGGGACTGGTCTTGGTTGTGTCCTGATGTATGGGAAAGTGGTGATTTCCCATGGTTCGCACTAGTTGAGGCAGAATGAGAAGAACTACGCGTCCCATGATCTTGAGCTAGCAGCAATAGTCTTCACATTGAATATGTGGAGACACTACCTAATTAGAAAGTGGTATACCATCTACTCGGACCACTAGAGTCTCAAGTATATCTTCTCTCATAAAAATAATAACTTGATACAGAGACGATGGTTAGAGTTCTTCTAAGACTATGACTTTGAGATTGTCTATACACTTTGTTAGGGGAATGTGGTGGCAGATGCTCTCAGTAGGAGATCCAACTTGTAGTTGTTGGGTGACCCATTGGGGTAGTTAGCCACGTTACAGATATCTTTTGTGGATGTAGATGGAGAAGCTTAACTCTAGTCAATGGTTATCACCCCTCCACTCTCAGAGCGAGTTGGGGTGGAACAGCTTAGGGATATCGACTATGAGACCCAACATGCTCAGTTGTTCATGGGGCATGCCCCTGATGGATATTCGATAGGTGGGGAAAACATTGTTCTCTTCAGAGAGCACATAGTGGTGTCAGTGACCTTATGGGAGGAGGTATTGAGGGAGTTCTATACTTCTCCTTTGGCGGTACATCCAAGAGTGGAAAAGATGTATCAGGTGCTCTGATATCAGTTCTGGTGGTCGGGGATGAAGAAGGCGGGGGGAGAGTTCATCTCTCAATGCCTCATTTTCCAGCAAGTTAAGGATGAGCACCAGGTTCTAGTAGGCTTGAACCAAACACATAAGGTGCCAGAGTGGAAGTGGGATGGGATATCGATGGAATTCGTGATGGGTTTACCACGCACGTCTAGGGGAAATGATACCATTTGGCTGATTGTTGACCAACTCACCAAGTTGACCCACTTTCTACCGATCCGTGAGCAGAGTTCAGTAGAGGTCTTGGGATACCTCTACATGTAGGAGATAGTCGAACTCCATGGAGACCCATTGAAGATAGTCTCGAATCTTGATGCACTCTTTACACCCCGGTTGTGGAGGAGATTATAGGAGGCATTTGGGACTCTTCTATTCTTGAGCACAGCGTTTCATCCCAAGACGAATGGCTAGATGGAGATGACTATCTAGGTTCTTGAGGAAATGCTACAGGCTTGTATCCTAGACTTTGGTTGTAGTTGGTAGGATCATCAATCACTGGTGGAGTTTGTGTACAACAATAGAGATCACTCCACCATTGGTATGGAACCGTTTAAGGCCTTGTACGGGTGACCATGTAGGTCACCACTGTGCGGGACATACCTTGGAGAGTCAGCACTCATGGGTTTGGAGTGGGTACCATCTACCACTGAGAAGGTGCATGTCATCCCAGAGTGGATGAGGACTGTACAGAGCCAGCAGAAGTATTATGCTGATAGGAGGCGGAGGCCTCTAGAGTTCTAGGAGGGAGACCATGTGTTACTTCGGGTATCACCTCGACAGGGATTGCATAGATTTAGCAGGGGTGGCAAGTTATCTCCGAGATACATCTTCCCTTTTCAGATTTTGAGTAGAGTTGGCAATGTGAAGTACCACCTAGATCAACCCCCGCAGCTGTAGTGGGTGCATGATGTCATCCATGTGTCATAGCTAAGTAGGTACTTGCATGATCTGTCACACGTCATCGACTTGGTCAAGCTAGACATTGACGATGGGATGACTTTTGTGGAGTACCCAATGGAGATCGAGGATCAACAAGAGCAGATCCTTCATGGATGATCAATTCCTCTGGTGTGTGTTCGGTGGCTGCATAGGAATCTCTAGGAGAGCAATTGGGTGCGGGAGGCTCAAATTCAAGCTTTGTACCCTAATATTTTTGAGTAGCCATTGATTTGGCTTTCAGGGATGTAAATACCTAAGGTGGGGAGAATTTAATGACTCGTATTTTCTTTGGATTCATTTTTATAAATTAATTGGGAATATTCAAAGACAAGGCACTGAGACGGGGTGAAATTCCGAGGCTCGTGCCCTAAATGATACAGTAAAAAATGCTATATTTTTAATAAAGTGTTCGGGTGATTTCTTCTTAAAATGGGAATAACATATAAATGGGTTCCCATATCATAAATCCGTGTGCACAACTATGTTCAAAGTAGCAGATTTATCCTAGGTAGGGCCTAACCTCAACTGGTGTAGGCTAGGGGTGAAAGTTAATTTTTGGATGTGAGCATCATTAAAATATTTAATAAAAATATTTTATTAAACGTTACATGTTGACGTAGTGGAGGTTTCCTTTTTTTTAATAAGACATGGTAGGGAAATTCAAGGTTATTGTCATAACCCTGGAATTCCCTAGAGGTAAGGAGAAAGAAGCTCTTTCAATGACAAACGATGGAAGATCAAGGATCAACGATGACACAAAACTCCTTTCTTCATCAACAACTGATCCAATCTCGAGTTAGGGTGTCAATATCTTCGTGATTTATTTTACCCTTCTAAGAATCAACTGATGAATGTGGAAAACCCATGAAGAGGTTAATTTGTGGTTCAATTCTTCCTGTGGGAGGGATAATTATTACAGGATTAAAGGGAATATATCTTGGTGATTATTATGTTGTTGGTTTTTTTGATTCTACTAACAAGAAAAGATCATGGCCGACACGAACAAGCCCAATATCCATTCTTTGAATGTTTGATGTGATCCTTCTGACCCCATTCCTAGTGTTCCTCGTTGTTGGAACATCATGGTCATGGAGAAATTTTACGGGAGGCTTGAATGCGATCAGACCCCAGGAGTGCTAGCAAGGAGGATCAAGGCCCAGAGCAGTGAAGGTTGCAACCCGAGGATCACGGAAGTGGCTCCGTTTCAAAAAACAGTGCAACGGAGCAGAGGTGACGACTCGTGAAACTTGGTCTATCGGCGCCCAGGCCAGGGCAGCGCTGGGTGGCTTGCGCCGACGACCGCGTTCGGGTGCGGCAGAGGACGGCGGTTGTCCCGTCGATGACTGCGGAAGTGGCAGTTGCTGGATTGCCCAGGCATCATGACCAAACCGTGTAGGGCCCTTGGTGGTGGAGGCCACAGGCGGCGACTGGAGGGTTGCATCAGGAGGCAGCAGAGGAGAAGGGATGCGACTCGAAGTCGCATAAGAGGAGGGACCGGTGGCGGAGCTGCGGGTGCGTGTGGGGAAGGTGGGTTGGCCACATGAAACACGATCCAGTGCCCCGATGGCCGAATAGACGCGAACAATGCGGGCCATTTCCGGCACACACACACCAACCGGAACACGGTGGGCCCGACCAAGAAAGTTGGGCTATTCAAGCGGGCTGAGCTGGTGCGATCTTGGCCGAACCGGGTCGGGTCGGATCAAGTCCAGACTGGACCCAGATTGAACTTTTGAAGAAAAAATGGTTGTATCTTTCAGATTGTGTGTTCGTTTGGAGAGTCATTTGCGGTGTTGGGACCCATGCGATGAGGTACTCCTTTTGAGATACTCTAAGTGAGTTTTTGTGAAAGTTGGTTTGAAACCTAATGGCTTGAGGAGTATGTTCTCCTGAAACAAGCGTGCAACGAGTGAAATAATGTGGCTCATTGTGACTATGTGATCTTGGTGAATAAGTGATCTTAGTGACCGTGTGACTTGTGCACTATATGATCCATGGTGCTATGTACGTCATTGATGCTCAGTGTGTCATCGACACTTCGTGCGCCATTGATGCTTCATGCGCCATCGATGCTTCGTGCGCCATCACTGCTCTAGGTTCCATCGACGCTCCGTGCGCCATTGATGCTCTGTGCTCTATCGACGTTCTGTGTTCCATAGATGCTCTGTGTACAATCGACACTTCTAGTGTCATAGAGACCAAGAGATATGTTGACCATAACTGGAAATCTATCTCTTCACGCTTTAGACTTATATATGTGTGAGTTGAGTGTATTAACTATACTTCGTGTGTTTCCTTTGCGGTGTACTTTGTGTGTTTCCTTTTTTGTGTAATTCATGTATTTTTTAGTGGTATTACCATTGTGGATCCGAGGTCCGTACTGAGTATTGTTTTACTCACCCCTACATAGGCTTTTCCCGCATGTGTCATGTCTTGTGCAGACGATCGATGATTTCATTAAGTCCTAGGTGCAAAAGGACCAGGTGGTGCTTAGAGTGATCAGACAGGTGAGGTGTGCTGCTACGACTTCAGACAGTTGTCTTACACCTACCCTTCAGGTAGGGTTTTCTACAGATGTGTTTCAGGAACTTGTGCGTTCACTTTTCCAGACTTTAATTTTAGTGGGCTTGTATTCTGGACATGTTTACTTTCCAGCTTTCCTACTGTCATACTCTGTTCTTGGTATGATAGTGGTATGCATGCTTATTTACATAGTGTTTTTACATTTCATCATTTTGAGCTTGGATATGGGTGCGCGTGTATAGTTACTTAGGCAAATGCCTCCCATTTTTGGGATATGTCTACTCAGTTATAGTCACCAACCCCTAACCTATTAGAGGCGGGTTTGGGGAAGTCATGACACATACCCTCTGGGATGAGTTGTGACAATATATGAGTTCTCAACTCATCAAAAATCAAATGTGGGACATTATCGATGTGTGTAATATTCATCACCTTTAAAAATGGCACAAGTTCGCACTTAGCTCCACTCTTCTACCTCTGACACACTCCCAACACCACCTTTGCCACTTGAAATCACTGAACCACCATCTGAACTCATTGGAAACTACGATGGATAGAACCTGGGAATAATGATCTATATTAAATGATCACTACCAAGGATCAGATAACCATGGATCACTTTTGGGAAATCGGTCGACTCAAGTAAAGCTCATTTCAAAGAGGACAACATCTTGCATGTTGAAGAGGTGTTCCATCTATCCACTATGATGGCTTGATGGAAGGAGGAGGAACCCTACACCATTTCCACCACCACTGTGTAGCATACTGAAATAAAAAATGATGGATCACCAAGGAAGAAATGGAAACATGATGAAATAGGTATGTACATAAATTGATACGAGGAGAATATCGGCTACGTAAACCTCAATTTTTTTTTGAAAACTGTTTCATCGTACACCAACTACAGCGAATGGCTACATAGTGAAATAGATATGCAGTTAAATGGCTACATCACACATTCATTTCACAAAATCAGCTACGTCATCATTAAAAGGCTACATCACACATTGGACATGTCAAATGCCTTTAGGGGGCAATGACTACTTACTACTTGGATACGTGAACCCGTGGGATGCACTACGACAGATCTGAGAGAGGGATGCGCCATCTTTTATCCGCACTAAACAGAAAGTGCTGATAAAATGGCGACCATTATCAGAGATAACATAAAGCGCTGATAAATATACCATTTATTAGCTCTAAAAAGAGCACTCATAAAGGTCAACCCTTTATCAGTACTTTTTTAGCACTAATAAAGGGTAGATTTATCAGCATTAATAAAAGGTCTTAATAAAAAATATTATTAATTTATATAAAATTATTATATTTATATTCAAAAATAATGTTTATTTGTATACATTAAAGAAAAAATGCATGTTTATAATTAATATATATTTTTTATTTATTCAAATATATATATAATGTTTAAAAAAATTATTTCTAAGATTATAATTAAATAAATATATATGTAAATAATTATAAGATTATAAGAAATTTAATTAAATAATAAATATATTTATTAGATTTATTAGATTTATATTATTTATGATATTTGTAATTATAAATAAATCTTTTTATAAATAAATAAATATAAATATATATATAATTATAGATAAATATATAATTGATTCCATTGAATTTGGTCAATAAATATATTTATGCGTGACTATAATTGAAATGCAAATATGTTATGTATTCATCATGAATATTCATTTATACATTACACCATTCTTATTATTCTTGTTGTCTGTATGTGATGACTTGATTTTTTTATAATGTATATTTTACTAGGTATATGATTTATTCATGTGGCACCCATGAATCTATTATTTTCTCAAAAATAATTGCAAAATTATGATAAATATATTTGAATAGTAAATATCTTCATTATATTTATAATTATAAAATTTTAATTACATATAAATACTTTTTAAATATATTTATTTGTAATTATAATTATAACTATATATATACATATTTAAATAATTATAAATTACAATTAATACATCTATTATATTTTCATATATATATATATATATATATATATAATTATATACAAAAATTTATAAATATATTTATTTGTAGTTATAATTATAACTATTAATAAATATATATATGTATATAATTATAAAATTATAATAAATATATTTATTATACTTATAAAGTTATAAATATATATAATTAAAGAAATATACTTATAAATAAATACAAATAGTTATAATTAAATTTCTAAATAGTTATAGATATATTTAAATAATTATAAAATTATAATAAATATATTAAATATATATATATTTATACAAAAATATTTATAAATAAGTATAAATAGAAAGAAATATAATTCTAAAAAAATATAGATATATTAAAATAATTTTAAAAATATAATAAATATATTTATTATATTTACTTATAAAATTATAAATATATTTGTTATAATTTTATAATTATTTAAATATATATATTTATAATTACAACTATATATATATATTATAATTTTTAATTACAAATAAATATATATTTATTTATAGTTATAAATATAAATAAATATATATTTACTTAAATAATTATAAATTTATAATAAAAATATTTATTATTCTTATATAATGTTATATATAATTAAGTATATATATTTATAAATATATACAAATATTGATAAATAAATACAATTATTTATAATTATAATCATAAATAAATACAGATATATTTAAATAATTATAATATTATAATAAATATATTAATTATATATATTTCTAACTATAAATAAATATTTTTATAATTAGATCTAAAAATAAAAATATATTTATTATAATTTTTAATTATAAATAAATATATTTTTATTTATAGTAATAATTATAAATTAACATTTATTTATTTAAATGACTATAAATTCATAAAAAATATATTTATTATTCTTATATAATGTCATATATAATTAAATACATATATATAGACACACAAATATTGATAAATAAATACAAATATTTATAAATATAATTATAAATAAATACAGATATATTTAAATAATTGTAAAATTATATAAAATATATTACCGAAAAAGTTTAGGGTCAAGCCCCTTGTAATAAAAAGAAACGCAAAGAAACAAGCACAGGAAAGATGGATAGGGTCAAACATGCAAGACAACATCCATAAAAAACAGACTACAAATCAAGAATTGGACAATAATCATGATCAAAGCTCTCATCCTAATCGGTAGATTCCCACTCTGATTGTGAGATCCTCTAAATGAAAAGCACATAATACTTATCTCAAAGTTTTTGTTGCTCTAGAGTGAATCTTTTAGAGGACATGGTGGACACACTTCTGTCATGCCCTCAGGCACAATCATCACAGCCACACCCTCGACCACGATTCTTTGGATGTCGACCCCGCTGCCAAGTCTTGGGTTTTTCCGATTATCCCAACTCTTCCAAATCTGAAGCGCCCATCATGTTGAGTGAAGTGGATTGTCTGGGATTTGGGGCAATGATAATTTTTTTAGCAATAGGTTCAGAAGCCAATACCAGCTTAGATTTTCCTTCCCTCATAGAGGATGTCAACGCTTGTTTTTGAATAAATTCCTTATCCACTTCATCTTGAATAACATTTTCAAGGT
This sequence comes from Viscum album, assembly GCA_963277665.1. NCBI lineage: Eukaryota > Viridiplantae > Streptophyta > Magnoliopsida > Santalales > Viscaceae > Viscum > Viscum album. The sequence goes on from OY728157.1 coordinate 1,105,139,302, forward strand.
GCTCTAAATTATCAGAATTAGAAATAGAAGCATCAAGATCATGCTCACCTGTTTTAACGATATTCTCTTGCTTTCTTGTGTCATCAATATTCTTCGAAGTAGACACCGCACCAACTTCATTCCCAATAGGTTCATGCACAGGCATTGCCTCCTCTACATCAATGTCACCCCATGTTTTCTTTCCCACGGAGGAATCCTTCCCAATCATGTTCAAATCAGCTGAGTCAGAGTCTAACTGAATTCCTCTTTACTATAACCCCCTCATCCATCAGTTGTACACCAACATCCCTAGCAAATGCCTTCAACCGAGCCTTTCTATTGCAATTATGACCATCATGTCACTGAGTTGAACAGTGGGAGCATAACAATACTCTTTTACAGTTAAGCCATGGCCAATTAATTTGCACTTCAGACAAAATTTTGGGACTTTCTCATAATGAACTCTCAACTCAATTTCCCTAAGATTAGTAGCGGGGAAAATTTTATCAGTCATTCACCTAAGTCAACTTCAACAAAAAATCTCACATAATTTCCAAAGTGAGCGAGCTCAGTCTCTTTATCTAATTTAATAGGAACACCAATAGTGAGAGCAATATCATACAGAATTTTCGGATGCAAAAGAAGTCAATTTAAGTCAAAAAAATTCACTCACAATTGAGTGGATGAACTATGTACTCCCAATGGGTTAAAATTCAAATCTCATTCACAGAAACCCACAGTTCTAGGCTTGATTGAAATCGAACCATATCCACACACATGCATTTTAAGATCATTATTGGGAAAGAGGATATGATAAAAACCTCTACCAAATGAAACACACCTCTAATTTCTAAATCCCCAAATTGGTGATATATATGCACCTAAATCATCAATTTTCCATGGTTTAGACCCCTTGGACAGGATTAATCTTGCAATAATCAAGTGTTTACCTTTATTCAGATTTTTTAGGCCACATTAGCATCAGCCTGACATGCGCAATACTGTCTTTCCGATAAATCTCCCCAGCAGACTCCTTGTAAAGGGAGAAATCGCCCTAAGGCACACCAGTAGAAGGCACACCCGATTAACAACAACCCAAGATCGGAGCTGCAACCTTGGAGGAGACATCATGAACGGATGGTTCACCATAAACATGGGCGTCAAAACACTGTGGATCCAGAAGGTGCGATGCAGATTTCACAGCAACATCTTCATCAAAAAAACGCTCATCAGCAAGATTGCTTGGCCCCGAATCCACAAATCTAGCACACGTAACACCGGATTTCAGATCTGAAGCCGCCAGATCCGGTCTAAGAGAACACTCATCAACCGGCCTTGAATTGAAATCACCTCACGATTCGAGGCCAGATTAAAAGCACCATCACCACGATCCGCATTAATAAATATTCTAATTTATATATTTATAACATGATAGATATAATCAATATATTTTTTATAATTTTATAATTATTTAAACGAATATATATATATATATATATATATATATAATTATAACAAAAATAAATAAATATTTATTTATTTAAAGAATTATAAAATTATACAAAATATATTTATTATATTTATAATTTTATTAATATATTCAATTAATATATTTATTATAACTTGTATAATTATAAATAAATATTTATTTATTTATAGTTATAATATATATATATATATATATATATATATATATTGTATATAATTTTATAAATATATATAATAATATAAATAAATTATTTAAATTATATTTTTATCAGCGCTAAAAAAACACTGATAAAATGTGTCTTTATTAACAGTCAAATTATAACGATGATAAAAGCCTATCTTTATCAACGCTAAAAAATCATTGATAAATGTATGTTTTTATGAGCACTTTTGTATTTTAGCGCAGATAAAACATACCTTTATCAGTTCTTTTTAAATAGTGCTGATAAAATTTCACCGGCTGTTATATATAAACTCTAACATTCTCTCCCTTCTCCCGCACACCTCAAGCTCTCGCGGAAGCTGACCCCTACACCACCGACCTCTCCTTTTCCTCAAATGCACCTCTACTGCTGTCGACCCCTCCTCTGCCACCGACCCCTCCTCCCATATCACCTCCTCTGCCGCCGCGAACCCGTCCTCTACTACGAAACCACCTCCACTGTGAACCATCATCCACTGATCCTCCACTACGAACCCACCTTCACCGCATGCCGAACCCTACCTTCTGCCGCTAACTCATCCTCTGCCACAAAACCCTCCTTTGACGCTAACCCACCACCACGGTGAACGCCTCCCCTCTGTTACCATTGCTGGTTAGCCCTACTCTTCTGCCACCAGACCCTACTACTGCTGCCAGAGGGGTATCCCATTTTTTCCACATAATTATGAATTCCTAATATATAGATAGATTTTGGCTTGGTTTTGGTCTATTATTACATTACAATTAATTTTCAAGAAATTCCTAAATTGTGTTCCTTCAAGTTGTGACGTCGTCCCCTTTCATGTTTTCTATCATTTAATTTGTTTCTTTATGAGTATTTTAGGTTTGTGGTTTGAATTCTATATGGCCATTTTGAGTAGTTTCTTTATTAATGTGTGAATCTCAAAAATGTTTGAGGTACTTATGAAATAACTTGAGGATAACATGTGCGGTTATAATATTTTCTGTGATAATTTATATATACCCATTGTAATGGGAAAATAAATGTATTTAGTTGGTAAATTCAAAGTTGTGGTGCCTTGAGTTTCATAAAAAGAGATAGATGTCTTCCTTATTCATGGCTATATTATTTTCTTCAATTAATATTTAAATAAATTAACATACTTTTAAATATTAATAAAAAAATAAATAATACTTTCATGGGTTTCTAAATATTTTGTTCAACATAATTTATAAATATTTATTTTTCTAATTCAAAATAATTTATAAAAAAATAATAACAATAAAATATAAATAAATTTGATAATGTGTATATAAATAATTTTGATTATAACTAATTATGTGTATATAAATATTCATAAATAATTCATAAATAATTTTTATTATGGATAATTTTGATTCTAAATAATTATGATTATCTTGAATTATTGGTTTATATAAATAATTTGTAAATAATTTTTAATTTTTAATTTTTTTGAATTAATAATTTTGTATTAATAAATGTTTTGAATTAGTAAATATTTTGAATTAATAATAATTTTGAACTAATAATTTTGAATTTAAAATTTTGATTACCTTGAATTAATAACTTTAAATTAATATATTATATAAATAATTTTTATTTTCTTTAAATAATTATTTAAAATTTTAAAATTTGTATTAATATGTGTTTGTAGATTAATGTATATATATATTTATATCACATAGTGATTATTATTCTATTTAGCAATACATTTTTAATGTCCTTTGAATATAATTCACATTAAAAGGTTATAATAGTTCCCCACTATAATGAGAAAATAGATATTCCATAAAGATATTCCGAAATCAATATATCATATAGTCTAGATGCATATATCTTGCATGACATAGATGATGGTTGAATATAAGATAATGAAGTCTCATATGAAATTGATACATCTTCTCACGAATTTCACACATAGTGATCCCTAAGAAGAATGTCCCAAGGAAAGACCCATTAATAGGAATTCTACATGTTTTAGGTGTCGTTTGATATTACTATATGAAAAAATGTTAATTTTCCCTAAAACTAGAATTTTTTTGGTTTGTCTTATTGATTTATATTTTATAAAATATTGGTTATTTTTTATTCATGTATCATTTATAAAGTGCCTATACTGGGATTTATGTCTTTGTGAAAATGCCAGAGTGCCTCTTTTAAAATGATTCAAGTGTTTTAAAATGTTTCTTAAAAAATTATATGTGTTCAACATATATATATTTTTGTTTTAAATAGCTTTAAAATGATTTAAACACTAGGAATGGACTTAGGTTGCATTCCAACTATTTGTCAACTCATCAATTGAATTTCATAAAGGGATGTGAATATTTTGAAAGTGTATTTAATGATCGTTTCATTTTAACAAGGGGTGTGTGAAGTTTTAAAAGAAAATTTGTAAAATATAGAGAGATGCCCTTCATTTTAAATGATTAAAAATATTGGGTCATGATGTTTACTTGAATTCTTTAAAAAAAGGAATAGTTTTATAAAAGAGTGCTTGGAATTGATTAGTCTATTTTAAAAACGGTGTGTTATTTTAAAGAGGAATTTGTGTAAATGGTTGTTTTTAATAATGGTATTTCAAATGTGATTTTATAAATAGTTTTCAAAGGAAATATGAAATGTAGTTTTTCCATAATCTTTTATGTTTAGATTTTTATAGAATTAGGAAAGCCAATACATTAAATAGGGAAGATATGTAGATTGATAATAACACCATGGAAAGGGCATGCGACTAACTCTATCCAACCCATAGGACATCCATCGTGACCTCACTCCCAAAAAATGTGAATTAGTGTTTAACCCCATGGAAACTCGTAAACCTACTTTGCATCCAACATCACCTGCATGGTTTATATTAGGTGGACCCTTGTTTGATATGTCTTTTTAGGCATTTTCCCTCAGAGGGATATGATTGATTATTAATATGAAATGCTTGATACTTATTCATGGATGTGAAAATGGCCTCTTTATTATGAGTGTGTTAGAGTTGACATGTGATTTACTACTTATATTATATTTATTCATGTGATAATCATTGTCTTGTTGTTTCTCACTTCCACTTGTTTGGATGCATGGGAACCCTATGAATTAAGAAATAGGTCCATATGTATACTACACTAGTTATCTCACAAACTAGCTAGTTTCTCCTAGTTGTATGGTTTTCTTAGTCTATAGGAGTGTCCCTAATGAGTAAACTGTGGTTAAGTCCGGTGTATTTTTATTTTTATTTTTTAAGGATTCAACATAGTCTGACTATTGGCCCCATTGTAGTGTGAGTACAAAATGAAGAAATAATTGAATTCCCTTTATTATTTTGATACATTGTAGACAACATAATAGGAAATAGGAAAGAGGGGTCTATAGAAAAATTATATTTATCATATAATGGAGGAAGTGGATGATATGAAATAGTGAAAGGCGTCTCTAATTGTAAATGTATTTCATTAATTAGAAGGATTAGATTTCAGATAGATTTTCACTCTAGCTGTAAAGCATATAATAATTCAGATGGTTCTCAGCTTGGTTTCCATTGACAGGTTATTTCTAGAACAAATGGATGTCATGATTATATTCCTTCATGGAGATTCAAAGGAAGAGATATACATAGATCAACTGGATGGTTTCATGCTAAATGGAATAGAAGGTTCACTTCCAGTCTCAAATGGAGTTTTTTTGGGCTTAAATAGGCACCAAAATAGTGTAACTAGAATTTCAAGGGTTTTGTGGTAGAATTAATGTTCATGTAGTATAATGTAAATAATTACTACTGTATGAAGTTTTATTATGAAAGGAGTTTTTTCATTTCAGTTCTTTATATGTATGAATTTCTCATAGTTGGACCAAAGAAGGAAATACTAGAAGAGATGAAGATTGATTTATCTAGAAGATCCAAAATAAAGGACCTTGGTTCCGGAAAGTGGATATTGTGGATAAATATTGAAAGAGACTTAAAGTCTATATCTTTTTTATCCATGGTTAATATTTATATCCATGTTTTGTGTATTTATTTTGTTAAATATTAATATTACCAAATCAAATAGGATGGATATGAATAAGGAATGGATGGATTCCAATAGTCTGATAAAAGAGTATGAACATGGAGTGATAGAGTTCACCATGTTTGCAAAAGACCATGCATACGACCCTTCTCAAATCCTTTTTCCAAGTATATGTTGTTGTTATTCAAGAAAAATTAGTCCAGAGGAGTTCGAAAAACACTTGATCTGTGTAACACCCCAAGATTTCATAGTACGTTATTTCTTCAGTGTAATTCAATAGCTTGCACTACACACAACACTAAGTTCAAGCGCACCACGACTTACCAAACAAGTCGTTCAAAAGAGGTTACGAATAGTATTAACTGAATTTTGAATTTTATATAATCCTTATAATTTTAGAATCCATATTATGAGTTTCTTAGACATAATATAAGAACAAATTCATTTTTTTCAGATAAAAGAAGTATTTTTTTAAATTAAATTTTACCGCCTTTTAATGGAGAACCCTTTTTAAATAAAATATTTGAAACTTTTATATATTAAATTTTACAAAATAAACTTCTTCTTTAGAATCGGTACATAAAAATTTAGTTTTGATAAATTTTTGGTGTTATTATGATAACTTTCATATTTTGGTGAATAGTGAAAAATACTAAATTTTAACTGAAAACAACTTTTTTAATCAAAATAATTTATAGTGTTAAAATATACATATGAATGGTTTGGAAGCATAATTAGATTATATTTTTACCATTTAATTCAATGTTGGTCATTGGAAGTAATCTCACTTTGAAATTGGACATAAACAAGTGTCAATCTTTTGGTAGTTATTATTTCTTAAAAATACGTTTTTTGGTTTTGACAACGGGAATTAATTTTAAATTAATAAATGCAATTTCTATGTTTTGAATTTGGTAAAATAGACTTCATTTTTGAATTTGGAATATCAAAATTATCTTAGGGTTATTTTTTGGTATGTTTGTGAAAACATTCAATTTTTGATGAATAGTGAAAACACTCCGTTATTGGTTAAAACTGACTTTTCATTTAAATAATTATTATTTATTTAAATTTATTTTAGGTTAAAATAGATACATAATACCTATATATGTTCAATTTAATCCATTGGAGTCATTTTGTAATAATATTATATATATATAATTTAATTGAACTTTTCACCGTCTTTTACCCACATCCTAGGAGAATTTGCAAATTCGTATAAAACTTAATTTTACTGCTTCTATGACACAATGATGATTTAGTAATTACCTTATTAATGAAAGAATCAAATAAATGGTATTATAAATATTAAAATAAATATAATTTCAAAGTTTTTATGACATCCATGAATTTTCTAGGTGAATATGACGTGTTATGGTTGATTAAATGTATCATGTTCGAAGCAATCAAGTTGTGATGACTTTTACAAAAATCAAATACCAAATAGTGTCAAAATTGACGTAAATTAATTTTTAAAACAAATACTATATTATTGGTTGATACAATATTCCTAAAAATCTAAGCTTCATCCAAAGGGCTTAAATAATATTATATATGTCATTAATGAACCACTTGAGGTTTTCTTGGAAGTTTAGAGTAAGTTTATTAACCATATAGTATAATAATACAAGAAGACACGATAAAAGTTAAACTATTTAACCAAGATTTAAATCTAAAAGATAAGGTTAAAATGGTAACCTAAACTTGTCTAAAACCTATTGGTTGAGATTATTTTGACCCATAACCACCTTATCCTCGAAATAAATCATTTTGGAGCCATTAGAAACTGAAAATGATTTTATTATAAAATAATATTTCAATCTTTTCCTAAGGTGCCCCTCACCCCTCTTATAAAAGGGCACTTCCCTTTCTCTCAAATTCACACCTCCAAATCCATTTGGAACTACCAACCCCTACCTAAATATCCTCCCAACTATCCTCTATTCATCCCAGAGGCCTTATTTTGATCATAAATCCAACCTAAGGAACCCTTTTGATCAGATCAAAAGGAAGAACCTAAAGAAGAGGTAATGATTTCACCACCCTCTTTCAAGTTCTTTCTTCTTCCACTTACTCTTTCTTTGTTATTAAAATACCAAAATAATAACTCCAGTAACTTATATATACTATGATGTTATTATAAATATGGAACAACCATATTCATTATTCTATCCATCCTATGAATGATAATATCACCATGCATGCGTACGTACGGCTTACCGTCTCCAACGTGTGGTGTAATTTGTTATTTAACACTATGTTATTTGGATAGATATATTGATGAGTAATATGTATATAAATAATAGAAATAACATGCTAATGTCTCTGTAAAATTAATATACCATCCAATTCCACACCTTTAAGGAAATGATATTGTCTCTCGTGTGTACGTACGGATTACCGTCTCCACGACGTGATGAGATTCATTTCCACGTTCACCATTCATCGAAGATTATAAAAATATATATTACTAATAAGTATGCAATATATGACATAATAATGCTACTGGATATATATATATATATATATTTATGTATTTATGTACTTACATATATCTTATTCACTTACTTTCGTTCAATACGATATGAAAACATAAACAGCGTTTATGCGTACGTACGACCTACCGTCTCCATAAATGATGTTTTCCATTTCATATATCTATATATTATAAATATATATAGTCTAAATATGTATGATATATAAATCAAGGTTTATATTCTAGAAGTATTTAAATCATGATCTAAATGATATGATCAAGAATAACAAGTTAAAATATGTACGATAAAGAAAGCGATTATTACCCGAAATATTAATTTAACATGAAAATAATTATTAAATGGGTAGTATAAAGTCCTAAATGAATCATGTATGATATAATAAATATGAATATGGTTCTGTTATAACATAATTACATACAATGGTCATTATATAGGAGGTTAAACGTACCCTCGATCAAAGGAAAGTGAAAGGTAAGGGGTTTCTTATCTCACTTTTAATTCCGTGAGATTTCCATTGTTTGCCACTTATTTATTGCATGTGGTGTATTGTATACTTCCATTTGATATATATTATGATGATTCTATTTATATTCATGGTATTATATGAATTATTTGGTGGTTATTAACTTTTGGTCAAACGACTCGATTGATTACAACATGGTAAGGGGTTTTCATCTCACTCCTTATTCAAGTGAGATTCATGCTATATTGCCACTATTTAATTTTGTGTGGTGTATGTACTGCCCATAATTGTATTCTTTGTGTAATACACTTTAATTTATGTGTATTTACATCTTCATTTTATGATACTTATTTCATGGGGTGTATGTTAATTTCTTAATCTCATTATTATTTGAGATTGTTTATGTGTAAGTTTTTACTGGGAAATATTTATTATCCATGTCCATATTTCATAAAAGAATTTTCAAAGGGATTATTTTTAAGGGAATAATTTACTAAAACATCATTTTAAAGGTTTTAAATATTTATTCTTATAAACCTTTCTCATTAATGTTCACGATTTTAAAATGGTTTTAAGGATTTTTTTATATTGACATGAATGTTTTAAAATGTTAATTCCTTTCAAAATTTTCAAAGTGTTATTGGACACTTTGATTCAAAACTATATTTTAAATGACTTACTTTATAAATTATGTGACTTTTAAATGATTTTATGAAAAAGGGATATTTCTCTCAAATATTTTTACTGATCATTTTCAACTATGTCAACATACTTTACAAGATATTACTCTTGATCGAGGTTGATTTATTATGATACAAATCTTTCATATTTTATTTAAGGTTTTGTTATATGTTTGACTCTGCATGAGTTATTTGTATTCCATTCATGGTTTATGGTTAAAGTATTGACATTTTTATGCTAGTTTTAATATGAATGTTTATGTTATATTTCAACCTTTTCTTAAGATGAATGTATTGGAATAGTATGTTCCGGGTTGGGGACTGGTAAAAGTAAGCCCTTCGGGTTGGGGTTCGATTACAACAGACCCTCCAGGTTGGAGTCTGGTTACAGAGGCTCTCTGGGTTTGGGTCCAGTTATAGTTAGCCCATAGGTCCTGGCATAAGGCCTTGACACAGAAATTAAAGTCTAGTACTATACATTCCCTCATTATGAAATTAGTTATTACATGTGATTGTTCTACTATTATAATATCCATGTTCATGTTTATATAGTAATGTTTGATTTATTTTTTCCATATTATGTTCAAGTTTATGTTTATAAGGCTGTTGTTTTTATTACACATCTTACCTTAAAAGTTTATAGATTTCGCTAAATTATTTACCCTTACTGAGCATCTGAGCTCACCCCTTTCTTCTGTTTTATTTTCCATGGATATGAAGAAGTTAGTTATGAGTGACTTGCAGGCATAATCTAGGAGGCTTGGACATTTCTAATGGAATAAATTACTGTTGTTTTTCTTTTCAAGTTGTAATGTTGAATTTCATGTATGTAATCTATTTTCCAAGAATACTAAACTGATTGGTCCTTCGGGACTTGATTCCTTGTAATCATTCCAATGTATTAAAATAATGCACCGACTCTGGGTAACTTGGTTCAGGGCGTTACAGTTGGTATCAGAAGAAGTTTAGTACAAACCTTGGAAACTAGATTTAGATAAACTCTGATTAGATCACATTATACTAAGATATACTATGAGAATTAGTATAGAATAACTTACTGGAATTTTTCTACTGTAGATATTTTGTGAGTTTTCCAAGCAATACATCCCTACCTGGATACGAGCAGGTAGAGGCGGCTCTGGCATAGATGTACCTAGGGGTAAAACTGGAAAACACTGCTTTGAGCTAGACTCGAACGAGAACTGGTGCACGACAACGGGCCTTGTTGCACACTTGGTTACGACACTCCTGAGGGATATGCTTAGGATAATTCACATTTTCATTACAAGCCATTATGAAGGATTTAGGAGTAAATACTTCCTCAAAGAAAACATTTTTATTATTATGGATTATATCCATAAACTGTTCAATTTACGTTAGGTATTTTACAAGTTTGGAATTATTCATTGCGATTCATAAACTGACCTAGTGTGTGCCATTATTTAGAAATGGCGCCCAGTAGAAGGAATGAGAACTCCAACAATACGTATGATCCAAAGAGTAAGAATGATCATATATTTCATGGTATTAAGCCAACATTTTGAAGGGAAATAGTCTCCCATGTATTCTCAAAAAATGAAGAAATAATATAATGTGTTAATAAGATAAGTAAAGAATTCTCTGAGTCCTATGGCATTGGAGGGAAGCAAGAGAAGAAAAGGATAGTAAAGAGAAAGATGGATAAAAAGAAGAGGGGAAAGAAGGATTTTCCCATATGTGATAAATGGGGAAATAATCACCTTGGTAAATGCTTGAAGGGAATGGGAGTTTGCTATAAGTGTGGAGAAAAAGGACACCAAGTACGTGATTGAAAGGGTAAGAAAATGGTTTTAAATGTAAAATGTTTCATCTACAAGGTGTTGGGACACTACATGAATCAATTTCCTAGTCATCAGAGTATACATTAAATGATACTGTTGGATAATAATCAAGTTATGATACTACCTCAAATGAAGAGGAATGACTAGTGTTCTTATGTTGTTATTATAGAATTATTTCATTTGAGTGTGGTATCAACAATATACTAGTTATATTAATTATGGAGATAAATAAGGATTGTACTGCAGTACTATTTTATTGAGTATTTGAGATTATATGGTTCTAAGAAAAGTGACATAATAATAAGCTACACATTTTGAAAAATACATGGTTGAAGGAAAGGTAATCCTTAATATGATCCTGATAATGAGGTAGTGATTTTGGAATAAGAGATGGTTGGTTTGGATAAATTATATTGGATATTCTTGACTCCCTTGGAACTGATTAATAGTTTGTTTATTTCATCATTGTTGGAATATTCAAGAATTTTGGATATAAGGGATATATCCAATATTCTATAAAGAATAATGGAGCATGAATGTAATCAATAAGGTTTTATGGTAATTTATAGAGTTACTATGTTTTAAAAGAATACACGATGAAGGTACATGTTATTACGTGGTAAAAGGATCTTTATTGTGTTTAACTTCCTTATAAATTTTGGATAGTGAGTTTGGATAGAAGTATTTTGGATAAGTCTAAAGGTTGAAATAAATTAAGTTTGAAATTGGATACAATTGTTAAGGTTATTTTTGGATTGTCATAAAATGGACAACCCAGAGGTCAGGCGATAACCAATCGTGTCTGGCAAGGGCACAAGACTTGAACCTGCAACCAAAGGGTGACAAGGGTGCATCACCTACCACTGGCCTACATGTTTTCCTAGATTGTATAATTTAGTTTTTTTCTGATAGGTGAATTATAAATTCATTATTTTTGAAACCCTATATGATTAGGATAAATAGAATATATTTTTTTAAATCTTTTGGAGTGAAAGATGAGTTTGTGGTAGAAATTAGTTAAAATATGTAACTCTACTTTTCAAGTATATATATATATATATATATTTCCCTCTTATTTTATGACTAAATTAATTCTTAAACTTTAGATAAGGGACTTCGTCTCAATATCCTTTCATTGAGGCATCCTTTTATTTCTAAACAAAATTCTTTTATACAGTGTATAAAACCCTTTGACTTTTCATTTCAAGGGGAATCTTTTTCTACGAAGCGTTTTACTAAACGACAAAAAAAGGAATGTTTTTTTATGTAAGCGGTGACAACGACCTTTATGCCTCCATAAGTTTTATTTGATCTTTGGATTTCTTAACAAGCCAAAATGTTTTTTTAAAAAGAAAATAAATACCATATACTCTTTTTACATATTTTGGTATTGAAAGTGGTTTTGATAATGGATTTGTTATGTCAATAAATTTAATGATATAATTTGATTGATGACCTCAATAACTCCCTATAAATATTTACGTTTTCCCTCTAATTATGTGTCTCCAATTTCCACCAATGTTCTCCTAATCGAGATCATAATTTAGTGGTAACCCTTTTCATTTCCCTTTCCCTCTTATTAAGACTAAATTTTATTAACCCAATTTCCGACGTGGGATCTCCACAAAGGTATTTTTCTATTTTTAACCTTTTATTTTCAAAGAACAATTTCAAATTTCTAGGATACAATTTATTGAAGGAGGGGAGAATGTAACACCCCAAGATTTCATAGTACGTTATTTCTTCAATGTAATTCAATAACTTGCACTACACACAACACTGAGTTCAAGCGCACCACGACTTACCAAACCAGCAGTTCAAAAGCGGTTATGAATAGTATTAACTGAATTTTAAATTTTATATAATCCTTATAATTTTAGAATTCATATTATAAGTTTCTTAGATATAATATAAGAACAAATTCATTTTTTCATATAAAAGAAGTATTTTTTTAAAATGAAATTTTACCGCCTTTTAATGGAGAAACATTTTTAAATACAATATTTGAAACTTTTATATATTAAATTTGACCAAATAAACTTATTCTTTAGAATAGGGACATAAAAGTTTAGTTTTGATAAATTTTTGGTGTTATTATGATAACTTTCATATTTTGGTGAATAGTGAAAAATACTAAATTTTAACTGAAAAAAACTTTTTTAATCAAAATAATTTATAGTATTCAAATATACATATGAATGGTTTGGAAGCATAATTAGATTATATTTTTACCATTTAATCCAATGTTGGTCATTGTAAGTAATGTCACTTTGAAATTGGACATAAACAAGTGTCAATCTTTTTGTAGTTATTATTTCTTAAAAATACGTTTTTTGGTTTTGAAAACGGGAATTAATTTTAAATTAATAAATTCAATTTATATGTTTTTAATTTGGTAAAATAGACTTCATTTTTAAATTTTTAATATCAAAATTAGCATAGGGTGAATTTTTGGTATGTTTCTGAAAACTTTCAATTTTTGATGAATAGTGAAAACCCTCAGTTACTGGTTAAAACCGACTTTTCATTTAAATAATTATTTATTTTATTTAAATTTATTTTAGGTCAAAATAGATACATAATACCTATATATGTTCAATGTAATCCATTGGAGTCATTTTTTAATAATATTAGATATATATAATTTTATTGAACTTTTCACCGTCTTTTACCCACATCCTAGGAGAATTTGCAAATTCGCATAAAACTTAATTTTACTGCTTCTGTGAGTGGAATTTCAAAAATCCGATAGAAACAGTTGATATCATTAAGAAAAATATGGTTCAATATGATGAAAATAATTTTTTGTGAATAATAGTTTTTTACTTTTATTTACCACAGTTAAAAGTAAATAGGATAATTAAGGGTAAAATGATATTATTCTTACCCTAAAACATGTCCTAATTCTATTGGGTAAGTGTAATTCGACCAAAAACAACCTTAGGAATAAAATATGATCCTTTAGGTCCACTGGGATTAGATTAGGTCATTTATTATTATTTTATTTAAAGGAGAGTTAAAAGAGTTAAAATCAAAGATTAATAACTAAACCATTTTAAATATAGGGTTACACACAATATAAATTAGACTATAAATATTCATTAGAAAGATAAGAATATTTCATACATCATGGTATTTTATTTATAATTTTTATACGTGAAATAATTATATTTATTTATGACACAATGATGATTCAGTAATTACCTTATTAATGAAAGAATAAAATAAATGGTATTATAAATATTAAAATAAATATAATTTCGTAGTTTTTATGACATACAAGAATTTTATAGGTGAATATTACATGTTAGGGTTGATTAAATTTATGTTTTTCTAATCAATCAAGTTTTTATGAAATTCACAAAAACTAAATACCAAATAGTGTCAAAATTGACATAAATTAATTTTTTTTTAAAATACTATATTATTGGTTGATATAATATTCCTAAAAATATAAGGTTCATCCAAAGGGATTAAATAATATTATATATGTAATTAATGAACCACTTGAGGTTACCTTGGAAGTTTAGAGTAAGTTTATTAACCATATAGTATAAGAATACAAGAAGACACGGTAAAAGTTAAACTATTTAACCAAGAGTTAAATCTAAAAGATAAGGTTAAAATGGTAACCTAAACTTGTATAAAACCTATTGTTTGAGATTATTTAGACCAATAACCACATTATCCTCTAAATAAATTATTTTGGATCCATTATAAATCGAAAATGGTTTTATTATAAAATAATATTTCAATATTTTCCTAAGGTGCCCCTCACCCCTCTTATAAAAGGGAACTTCCCCTTATCTCAAATTCACACCTCCAAAGCCATTTGGATCGGCCAAAACCTACCCAAATATACTACCAACTATCCTACCTTAATTTTATAGGACTTCTATTGATAATAAATCCAACCTAAGCAGCCCTTTTGTTCAAATCAAAGGGAAGAACCCAAAGAAGAGGTAATGATTTCACCACCCTTTTTCAAATTCTTTTCTTCTTCCACTTACTCTTTCTTTATTGTTACCTTACCAAAATAATAAATCCAGTAACTTATATATACTGTAATTTTATTATAAATATGTTACAACCATATTCATTATTATATCCATCCTATGAATGATAATGTCACCAAGCATGCGTACGTACAGCTTACCGTCTCCACACCGTGGTGTAATTTTTTATTCAGTACTATGTTATTTGGATGGATATAATGATGAGAAATATGTATATAAATAATTAAAATAACATGATATTGTCTCTGTAAAATTAATATACCATCCAATTCCACACCTTCAAGGAAATGATATTGTCGCTCGTGCGTACGTACAGATTACCGTCTCCACGACGCGATGAGATTCATTTCCACATTCACCATTCATCGACGATTATAAAAATATATATTACTAATAAGTATGTAATATATGACATAATAATGACACTGGAAATATATATATATGTGTGTGTGTGTGTGTGTGTTTATTTACGTAGTTACATATATCTTATTCACTTACTTCTGTTCAATATGATATGAAAACAGAAACAATGTTTATGCGTATGTACGACTAACCGTCTCCATAAACGCTCTTTTCCATTTCATATATCTATCTATTATAAATATTTATATTCTAAATACTTATGATATATAAATCAAGTTTTCTATTATGGAATTATTTAAATCATGATCTAAATGATACGATCAAGAATAACAAGTTAAAATATGTACGATAAAGAAAGCGATTATTACCCGAAATGTTAATTTAACATGAAAATCATTATTAAATGGGTAGTATAAAGTCATAAATGAATAATGTATGATATAATAAATATTAATATGGTTCTGGTATAATCTAATAACATACAATGGTCATTAAACATAAGGTTAAACGTACCCTCGACCAAAGTAAAGTTCAAGGTAAGGGGTTTTTTATCTCACTTTTAATTCTGTGAGATTTCCATTGTTCGCCACTTATTTATTGCATGTGGTGTATTGTGTACTTCCATTTGATATATATTATCATTATTCTCTTTATATTCATGGTATTATATGAATTATTTTTTGGTTATTAACTTTTGGTCATATGACTCGATTGATTACAACGTGGTAAGGGGTTTTCATCTCACTCCTTATTCCCGTGAGATTCATGCTATATTGCCAATATTTCCTTTTGTGTGGTATATGTACTACCCATAATTGTATTCTTTGTGCAATACAATTTAATTTATATTTATTTATATCTTCATTGTATGATACTTCTTTCAGGGGGTGTATGTTAATTCCTCAATCTCATTATTATTTGAGATTGTTTATGTGTACATTTTTACTGGGACATATTTATTATCCATGTCCATGTTTCATAAAATAATTTTCAAAGGGATTATTTTTAAGGGAATCTTTTACTAAAACATCATTTTAAATGTTTTAAATATTTATTCTTCTAAACCTTTCTCATTAATTCCCATGATTTTAAAATGGTTTTAAGGATTGATTTATATAGACATGAATGTTTTAAAATGTTAATTCCTTTAAAAAGTTTCAAAGTGGTATGGGACACTTTGATTAAAAACTATCTTTTAAATTAATTACTTTATAAATTATGTGACTTTTAAATGATTTAATGAAAAATGGATATTTCTCTCAAAAATTTTTACTAATCATTTTCAACTATGTCAACATCCTTTATGGGATATTATTCTTGATCGAGGTAGATTTATTATGATAAAAATCTTCCATATTGTATTTATGGTTTTGTGATATGTTTGATTGTGGATAAGTTATTTTTATTCCATTCATGGTTTATGTTTAAAGTATTGACATTTCATATGCTAGTTTTAATACAAATGTTTTTGTTATATTTCAACCTTTTCTTAAGATGAATGTATTGTAATAGTATGTTCCGGGTTGGGGACTGGTAAAAGTAAGCCCTTTGGGTTGGGGTCCAGTTACAACAAACCCTCTGGGTTGGAGTCTGGTTATAGAGGCTCTCTGGGATGGAGTCTGGTTACAGAGGCTCTCCGGGATGGAGTTCGGTTACAGAGGCTCTCCGGGTTTGGGTCCAGTTACAGTTAGCCCATAGGTCTTGGCACAAGGCCTTGACATAGAAATTAAAGTCCAGTACTATACATTCCATCATTATGAAATTAGTTATTACATGTGATTATTCGACTAGTATAATATTCATGTGCATGTTTATTTGGTAATGTTTGATTTATTTTTTCCATATTATATTCAAGTTTATGTTTAAAAGGCTATTGTTTTTATTACACATCCTGCCTTAAAAGTTTATAGATTCTAGTAAATTATTTACCCTTACTGAGCATCTGAGCTCACCCCTTTCTTCTATTTTATTTTCCCAGGATATGAAGAAGTTAGTTATGATTGACTTGTAGGCATAATCTAGGAGTCTTGGACATTTCTAATGGAATAAATTACTGTTGTTTTTCTTTTCAAGTTGTAATGTTTAACTTCATGTATGTAATATATTTTCCAAGACTACTAAACGGATCAGTCCTTCAGGACTTGATTCCTTGTAATCATGCCAATGTATTAAAATAATGCACCGACTCTGGGTAACTGGGGCCAGGGCGTTACAATCTGTCACTGAATAGATCAATGTTATAAATGCTAGAATAAATGTTGGGAAAAAGTGAATGTAACTAGTTGCTTGGATACCACTATGTTTTATAGATCATATGATATGATTACAAGGGTGAAAAATAAAGAAGAAATTATCAAGGATATGATTACTAATGTGAATGATGATAGATATTGTACTGAGTAAATGATAAGGACAATAGAAGATAAACTTCGTGATTTCCCAAAATTGTTTGTGACGTTATAGAGTTGTCAAAAAACACCATTGTATACTAGATTCACTAAATAAATAGAATTTTCAGCTGTACTGAAGCTGTATAATTTGAAATAGGAAAATAGATGGAGTGATTCATGTTTTATGAAACTACTTTATTTGTTTAATGAAATGCTCCTAAAATATAATGAACTCCCAAGACAAACATATGATGCCAAATTAATTCTATGCCCGATGGGTATGATCTCTAAAAGAATACACGTAGGCCCGAATGATTTTATACTATTTTTAAGGACCAAAAATAACTTACAGAATGTGCAATGTGTGGCGCTTCTCGATACAAGAATTATGAATCCAGTCATATGAATGTTTTATGGTACTTTCCAATAATTAAAAGTTTTACGCGCCTATATAGAAGTGAGGAGATTTTAGGGAAATTGACATTGCATGTAGATACAGGAATTAAATATGGGAAACTACATCACCCGATAGACACTCCTCAGGGAAGATAATTGATCATGAGTATCCTAAATTTGGAAATGAGACAAGAAGCCTTTATCTTTTTTTATCCATAGATGGAGTGAATCCTTATGGTTTTTAAATAAACACTCATAGTACATGGCCATTTATGTTGGAAAATTATAACTTTACACTGTGGTTATACATGAAACAAAAATACATCATGTTATGTATTCTTATATCAAGACAAAAAAACCAAGTAATGATATTGATGTTTAATTGGCTTCGTTGATCTAGGATTTAAAATTATTGTGGGATTCTAGTGTTACGTTTTATGATGCATACCGAAATGAATATTTCATGTTAAGATCCATGTTGTATGAGATGATAAATGAATTTCCTACTTATAGAAATTTTCTCAGACATAGCATTAATGGAACTCAAGGGTGTCTCATCTGTGAACAAGGTACAGAATCAATTATATTGAAACATTCATTGATAATATTGTTTCTTGGACATAAAATATTTTTACCCTGGTGGCATATGTACCAATCTTGGATGGCATAATTCGATGAAAGTTTAGAAGAACATACAACACCGTCTCCACTAATAAGTGGTCAACTGGATAAAGTAAAATATGTGGACACTACTTTTGGAAAACCATTTTTGAAAAACCATAAAAAAATATGGTTGAAAAAATAGACCAATTTTTTAGAATTACCATACTGGAATTGTCTATATGTTGGGAATTTTCTTGATGTCATGCATGTTGAAAAAAATGTATGTGATAATGTCATTATCATGTTTCATAATAAACCTGAAAAAATAAAGGATGGAATTGAGGCTAGGTTGGACATGGTTGACATGGGAATATGAGAAGAGTTGGCGCCAACGAAGGGTGAAAAATGAACTTTTCTTCCTCCAGCTACTTACACTCTTTCCAGGCAGGATTGATATCTATTTTAAACTTCTTGAATGATGTAAAGGTTCTAGAGGGGTATCCATCAAATATAAAGAATATCAAATCAATGATCAATTTAAAGTTAAAGGGTCTGAAATAAGACGAATGACATGTTTTGATGGAAGATATAATTACTATAGCTTTATGTTTCATTTTTCTAAAGATTTTTTTCTATACATTAACCAAGCTTTGTTTCTTCTTCAAATATATATGCAGCAAAGTTAGAGTCCCTGTGAAATTTCTAGCTACGTAAAGATAAATTTCCGTCATATTATGTGAATTGGAAATGTTCTTCCTGCAAAAATTATTTGAAATGTTGGTTTATTTGATGGTTCACCTGGTGGGAATAATTAGACTATGTGGTCTTGTAAACTATAGATGGATGTACTCCATTGAATGGTATATGAAAATTTTTAAATGGTGTGTCAAAAATTGAATTCGGACAGATGGTTGTATTGAAGGATGATATATTATTGTAGAATCCATTGAATTCTGTACCGAATACCTGTCCAGTGAAGAAATAATTGTTCTAACTAAATCTTGTCACACTGGTCAGCTTGTGGGTGAAGTAATTCCTAGAAGATATGTTCTTACCATAAATATTAATGATCAGGAGAAGGCTCCCCTTTACATTTTGCATAATAGTTTGGTGGTTTTCCCATATATTGAATCCCATGAAGAAATTCTTAGGAATTTGAATCTATCAAGGGTTGAAAGATGGATAGAGAATACTTATAATCAATATTTTATAGGATGGTTTCAAGACCATATTTTTGAAGAGTCATATGAAAATCATGATTCAATTTTAAAACAACTTTGATGGCTAGTCAGAGGACCAATTATGTATGTATTATTTTAACAATGGTTATGTAATTAACAGTTATAAGTTCTATAAAAATTAGAATGATGAAGAAATTACCATGAAAAATAGTGGAGTTATAATTGTGGATGAAGTGATGCATTTTTTGGTACTAAGGATAGAAATCTAATTTATGCGAATATGTCATACCTTGGAATCATAAAACAAATATGGGAGTTATATTATACAACATTCTATGTGAAAAATTTTCAATGTAAGTGGGTTGATAATAAGAGTGCTATTAAAATAGATGAATTGGGATTTGTGAAAGTTGATTTTAGTATGAAAGGGTATAAAGACGAACCCTTTATAATGGAATCATAGGTAGTAGAAGTATTTTCTATATCAAATCCCACAAAAAAAAAGTGGTCAATTATTCTGTTATCGACCAAAACCACTGAAGGGTCATATGAAAATTCAACTGAGGATGACCCTTTCATTGGGAAATCACAATCATACCAATGTATTTTTAATTTTGTATGTTAGAGGATACCACAATGAAGGGATTTAGATAGTCGATAGAGTGGTCAACTACCTTCATCCTTTAAAAAAAAGAGTTCAATAATTAGGTAATATTTTTTTGTAATATACATCATGTTACCTCATATTATTATCCATTTGATATTTTATTTATGTGTACTAAATTAAATGTTAAACAACTTCTGAATATAATAAATTCTTCATGTGTTTTTTCTCCCAATCTCGAGGAACGTTAAGTCTCTCAACCTACTTCTGCTCGTAGTGCAGAGGAACAATAACCTTATGTACATGATAGTGCTCCCAATCCCAATGGAAAAAAGGTATCTCAACCTGCTATTGTGCATAGTATAGAGGAACAATGACCTTCTACACGTGGTGGTGCTACCATTCCTGAGGAACAATAAATTTCTCAACTAGTTTTTTCTCCCAGTGCAGAGGTACAATGACCATATACACATGCCGATGCTACCTCTATAGAGGAACCGATTGACATTTTTGAACCTAAATAAATGGTAGGTGATGAAGGAACAACAATGTAAAAAAACAGAGCATCGAAGTTTGATGGTGTTAGAAAAAATAATTAAGGTGAATGTCAAAGGAATAAAATGAGAGGTTGGATGGAATGTGCAGGGCCAGCATGTTAACCCCAATGAGTCCATGTTCAGTAGTTAATTGAAATCATCACATGTAAACACGTGCCAATTGATGTAAATTCATGGCACCATGTTGTTCCCCTCCATAATACACTAATGTTGTAAGAGATTACACTAACATTATGATATCGTTTCTTTATTTTACTAAAAAATAAAATAATAAAACATTGACTTACTCTTCATCATCAATTTCATAGTGAAGTTATAGTATATTACCACCACAAGAAATGTATAAAAAGGATTAATGGAAGGATTAATAGAGTATTTCACACAATTCTTACTAGAAATAATCTTAAAGATGTTGAAGGGAAAATAAACCCACACCCACTGCTTATCTATGCACACCTGATAACCCAATAAGCATGGGATGCATTTACTAGCTGTTGTGTGGAGGTGTATTTTTAGATACATTGTGGATAACAATACATTGTTTTATGATATTTTCATTCTTCACTTTGACTATAATTTTTTTTATTTATGAAACAACAACTGAGTGTTGGAAATAAGGAATGAGCATCAAATCCAGTATACCCCTACTATAAAGTAAGGATGGGGTATGATTCACTTGGAAAAAATTGGTATATATTTTAAATCTACCATAATACTTTTTTGTGTCATTAAAAAACACCATAATTATGTTCCTATGTTTATATGTAGATTGATGAATCTAAATCCAGAACCACTTCCATCCCACACCAAGTTCTATGGAAGGAGGACCATGTAAATAAAGACAAGAATCTAATAGATGAAAACAAATAAAAAGTTTCGAAAAAATGTGTAAGTATTACATAATAAAAATTTGTTTTTCTTTAAATCAGTATTACATAATAATGATAAATTATTTTCATATATTTTCTATCTAAAATTGTCACATGAATTAAAAATAAATATATTGGATGAACACATACCATCGGTGGCCTTGAAGTGGTTAGAAAAGTATTTCCATGTCAGAGGTGTGGGTTTTGGGGGGACATCCCAGACATATTTTGAGAAAAATAGAAGAGGAGGATCAAAGTGAAATAATGAAAGAGATGAGATAAATAATAGCTTCCCTTGAAAAAAATTCCAATGAAAAAGAGAGATGATGGAATCTTTTATGGGGGGGGGGAAACAAAGAGAATAAAAAACTCAAGAACAGTCACCGCGTGAAGATCCTGCCCATCCCCATCAGCTTTGAGGTGAGCCATTACCCTTAAATAGATGTGTTATCTAAGGTAATGAATGGTCTAATAAAATTTTCTATGAAATGTAAATCATACAAACACTGATACCTTTCCTATACTAACATTCTATAGGGTGATAATGACTATGATTTATATCTATCAACACCCACCCATCAACTTGTTTTGAGGTCTATGGTTTTAAATATTAAAAATTACATGCTACACAATAGACCACTTCAAAAAGGTCATGTGAGTGTGAAAATTAGAATATCCCATGAGATGAGCACCGAGATACCCATTCTAATTTATGAGGAAGATTTTAATATGGTGGAAAAACTATTGGAACATTCATTGCATGTCCATCACATATTAAAAAAAACTTGTTAATAAGGAGGTATTCATTTCCAATTTATTTTTCATGATAAACCTTTAACAATTAAGGAAAAAGGGTGTGAACCAATGAATGTTATTACAGATGGACAAAGGGAAGGGGATGAAATGAAATACTGACCAAAAAATATCCAAAATATCAACCAATCGATCAAAAGATCTACCAAAATCACCATTACACCCATTCTATATCGACATTTACTATCATTGAATGTTTATGTGGATTAAATGTTAAAAATATAGTTATAATCACATAGTTTATTTTGAATAAAATATGTATGTATAGAAATATCAAGACTTCATTAGTGTTAAGAGCATAACTGAAATCCTCAACTATGATTGCCTAGGCATCTCAGTCGTAAATTTATACATAATTTATGTTTTTATGATTTGATTTTCCAAAAGTTGATATACTGTGTTAATTATGACTAAATATATTTCATATTTTTTGAAGGCGTATATATGAAAAAAAATTGAGGGGATTTTACCTTGAAATAAAAATATACTTGTTAGTCCTCACATCTCCTCTATAGAACAACCAAAAATAGATTCTAAAAAAGGATGGAATAGTGGAAGGTCTGATCCAATCATTTAAAAGAAAACTTTTGGATAAAAGACTCTATTTAATACCAATTTTGTAGTGGTAAAACTCTAAAATTTAATTATATCAAATATTTTTTTTATTTCTTTCACTACTTATTCCTTTTTGGGTTTGTAGGTAGCATTTGATGCTCATTGTGGTAAATTTGGATACTCCAAAGATTTATTTCTTGGATTCATTGTATAGATATCCAAAAAACCATCCACACATGATGGAGTTTTTGAATAAGTAATACACTACATATAATTTTTTATAACTAAAAATCAAGTTATATAATTTATATTATCTTTTAATGAGGATTATGTTATGATAGGGTGGTGCATCAATATCATGAAAAACAAGGAATGAGGTTAGGGGATAAACATGAGTAAGAATACTAGTTCTATAACTAGAAATATATCAGGGTATTTATAATAAGATTTCACTATCCAAACACATATTAAAATAAATTACTTATTCTCCTCAATGGTTCTGTACTGTTTGAAACAAACCAATGGAAAGGTTTTTTGTTATTATGTTTGTAAATTTATGATAGAGATCATATTCCATTAACAAATTAGAATCCGTGAAGAGGTATTTTATATGATAATTAATTTTTCAATTTAAAATATTTATTATTCTTTTGCATGTTTATATTTTTTCAGTACTACTATGACTTTTGAAAAGACTCATATTCACAAGATGATATAGAAGTGCTTAGAAACAAATATGCAACATACCTAATGTAAGAATGTATAAAAATAACATGAAGATGTGACTTCCATAGAAGTAGTGGATTGTTTCATATTTTTGTTCAGTTTAATTCATTCTAGTATTAATCACATAAGATTTTTTTCTTATACAGGTGGATTCCTTTGTTTGAGTTAGGGTGGTTTATTCAAAGATGCTCATGCACACAAGAGATAGGACTTTGAGGTTGTAACTCAGATAATGAAAAAATGGGTCATGAATTTATAAATGTGAATTCCTACTACTTATGTAATTAATTGATTTTTACATCATTTTCCCTACTCAAAACTGAGAAAAATCATCAAGTGACTGGTATCACTCAAAGTGTATCTTTTTTATTTAAAATTGACATTACTTTTAGTAAAAAGAACAAGTGACATATTGGAAACTCATAAAAGGAATTTGGATTGTTTTGATACATTAGGAAAATGGTCCATAAGTCATTTGTGATGTGTAGGAATCAACCAAACCTCAATCCAATGCATGATGTGACTGGTACGTCTTTATGTGTGTATTTTTATATTAAATTTACAATAAATTCAGCAAAAAACAATTGACATACTGAAAAATGAGAAAAATAATTTGGATTGTTTTGATACTTTAGGAAAATGACCTTTGAGTCATTTATGACATGTAGGAATCAATCAAACCTCAATCTGATGCTCAGTGTGACCGATATGACTAAAAGTGTATGTTATCCATTTAAAATTGACATTTTAGTTCAAGACGTGTCACTCACTGAAAACCAAAAAAACATAATTTGATTGTATTCATAATTTAGTTAAGACATTCATAAGTAATTTGTGAAGTGTATGAAGAAGTCTCATTTCAAAATGATGCATGATGAAATCAATATGACTCAAAATTCATATTTCCTGTTTGAAATGACTTTTTAGTAAAAAAGCATAACATGCATATTGAAAAATGTGAAAAAACATTTGTATTGTTTTGATACTATAGAAAAACAACCTATAAGTCATTTCTTATGTGTAGGAATCAACCACACCACAATATGATGCACGGTGTCACTGATATAACTAAATATATCTCTTTTAATTTAAAATTGACATCAATTTAAGTAAAAACAACACGTGACATGCTAAAAATTGATATAACACATTTATATTGTTTTTATATTTTTGGAAAACTATCCATTAGTCATTTGTGATGTGTAGGAGTCAACCTTATCTCAATAAAACACACAATGTGACTGGTATGACTCCAAGTGTGTCTATTTATTTAAAATCAACATTAATTTAAGTAAAAATAACAAAAAATACTAAAAACTGATAAAACGCATTCGTACTATTTTTATATTTCAGTAAAATGATGCATGAGTCGTTTCTAACATGTAGGGGTAAACATCACCTCAATACAATGCACAGGGTGCTCGGTATGACTCCATGTGTGTATTTTTTTTAAAAATTGATATTAATGTAACTAAAAAGAATATATGACATAATAAAAACCAAGGAAATACATTTTAATTATTTTAATAATTTTGTAAAATTATCCATTTGTCATTTATGACATGTAGGAATCAACTACACCTCAATCTGATGCACGGTGTGACCGATATGACTAAAACTATCCATTGTCAATTTAAAAATGACATTTTAGTTCAAAACGTGTCACTCACTTAAAACCTAGAAAAAAAACTTTGATTGTCTTGATAAAATTTTATAGAAATTAATAGGTCATTTTTAATATGTATGAAGTAGTCTAATGTAAAACTGATATACGATGCGATCGGTATGACTCATAATTCATGTTTCCAATTTGAAATGAAATTTTAGTAAAAATAGACAACTGGCATACTAAAAACTGAGAAAACATATTCTTATTGTTTTTATACTATTTCAAAATGATATGTAAGTCATTTGTGATGTGTAAGAATTGGCTGCACCTTAATACGTTGCACAGTGTGGCTAGTATAACTTAAAGTGTCTCTTTTTATTTAAAATTGAAATCAATTTAAGTAAAAACAAAAAAGTGACATACTGAAAACCATGAAAATGCATTCATGTTGTGTTGATATTTTACGGAAATTATCCTTGATTCATTTTTGATGTGTAGGAGTCAACCGAAGCTCAATAAGACATACATTGTAACCGGTATGACTCCAAGTGTGTCATTTTTTTAAAAAAAAATTGGCATTAATTTAAGTAAAAAGAAAAAGTGACAAAATAAAAATAGAGAAAACACATTTTTATTGTCTTTATACTTTATGAAAACAATCTATTAGTAATTTTGGACCATTAGTAATCAACCACACCTCAATCCGATGCATAGTGTGACTAATATGACTAAAAGTGTATGTTATCAATTTAAAGTTGACATTTTAGTTCAAAACATGTCACTCACTAAAAACCAAGAAAACATGCTCCGGTTATATTAATAATTGAGGAAAAATATTCATAATTCATTTGTGGTGTGTATTAAGTAGTATCACATCAAACAAATTCATGATGCGACCGGTATGAATCATAATTCATGTTTCTAGTTTGAAATGACATTTTAGTAAAAAAGCACAACTGAGAAACTAAAAACTAGGAAAACACATTTGGATTGTTTTGAGACTTTAGGAAAATGATTTATAAGTAATTTTTGATGTGTAAGAAGTAAATGTACCTCAATATGATGCAAAATGTGGCTGGTATAAGTCAAAGTGTCTTTTTTTTAATTGATATTAATTTATGTATAGACAACAAGTGACATACTGAAAACTAAGAAAAAACATTCTCATTGTTTTTATATTTTATGACAACAATCTATAATTAATTTTTGATGTGTAGGTTTTAGACTCACCTATAACACACAGTTTGGTCGGTATAACCAAAAGAGTCTCTTTTTATTTAAAATTGAAATTAATTTAAGTAAAAACAACAAGTGGCTTACTGAAAAATGATCAAATGAATTTTGATTGTTTTGATATTTTAAAACAACAATCCCTATGTCATTTGTGACATTTAGGATTAAACATCACCTTAATGCGACACATGGTGTGATTGGTATGACTAAAATTTTCAATTATCAATTTAAAATTGACATTTTAGTTCAAAAGTATCACTCACTAAAAACCAAGAAAATGAACTCTAGTTTTATTGATAATTTAGGAAAATGATTCATAAGTCATTTTTGATGGGTATGAAGTAGTATCACATAAAACTAATGCACGATACAACTGGTAGACTCATAATGCGTGTTTCTAGTTTGAAATGACATTTTAGTAAAAAAATACAACTAACATACAAAAAACTATGAAAACACATTCAGATTATTTTTATACTTTAGGAAAATGGTCCGTTAGTAATTTATGAAAGGTAAGAATCAGAATATACTTAATCCGATGCATGATGTGATAGATATAACTCCAAATGTGTCATTATTTAAAATTGGAAATAATTTTAGTAAAAGAACAAGTGACATACTAAAAACCAACCAAACACATTCATATTGTTTTGATATTTTAGGACAATGATCCATAACTCATTTGTGACATGTAATAATGGACCCCACCCTAATAGGACACATGGTGTGACCAGTATAACTACAATTGTGTCTTTTTTATATAATAATTATATTTTATTGTTGTATTCTTTCATATTAATGTTTAATTTATTTCTTTATAATATTACTATCATAATATTTGTTTTCTAATACAGGCAAAATCTTTTTCATGGGTTGAGATGATTTTTTTCGGAAACTAATACAATGGGTAGACATTTTTGAGAAAGGATCATGAGCATCAAAAGATGAAACATCATTATTTTTAAATATTTGTTGGATAATTGTATATTTAATTATATCAAATATTGTTTGAAATGTATATAACAGTGCCTTTTTGTACATACCAAGGGTGGAAAATTTTGTATTTATGGCGTCATATTAATTTTATATAGCGTTGTTTGAAATTATATATTTTTGCAGGTTTTTGTTGGGTGTGTTTTTATATTAATAGCACATTACATCTATCCGGGCCTTTATCAACACTATTTTTAACACAGATAAAGGGGGCCCTTTATCATCTCTTTTTTAGCGTGGATAAAGGACCCCCTTTATCATCAATTTTTTAGTGATGATAAAGGGCACCCCCTATTATCACTACTATTTACAATGATTTTTTAGCACCATTATAATCCATTTTGTGTGTTTTTAAAGGGAAAATGTGTAGTAGTGATGAAAATAACTATGTGAAAAGGTTTTTCGCAAGATCTTATATGGGAATTTTTGAGAATTAAAACTATTATATGAAATACACATGGACAAGGTTTTTTAGTTATTTTATAAATGGATGGTGACCATAATTTTAAATGATATTGATGTGAAATTGATGATACAAGAATTTGGGGAAAATAGTTCCCTATTCTTTCTATCTTTGATAGAAGTATGTGTAATGAGATATTGTTTTTGGATTTTAAGGAGGGGATACTTCAACTGGATCAAAGTGAATAATATTATAAGATTTTAATATGAATATTAAAGATTAAAAAATACTAGGCCTTGGTTTTTGAAAAGAATAAAAGAAGGGGAGACTTTTGAATGACAATCGGAGATGAACCGGGGTAAAGAGAATATATAGACGGATGAGATCTACTTACTACTATTTTTTCTCTTTTCTGGTGTAATTTTTTCTACTTTTATTTTTTTTTAAATTTCATTACGAACCTATAACTTCCATTATTTATTCCTTAATGGAGAGTTAGAAGCATTGGGTGATTGGAAGTATGGGACATATCCCAATTATATTGATTAGTTCTGAATCTTAATTGAATTATTGGATCTATTTTCTATGTTAAATGGGTTTTAATACGTAATTTCAAATTTTCATTTGAATATAATCATGTTTATGATTAATTATGGATTTTAGGTATTTCCTTTTTTAATATTTTTTCTCCCTCCAATTGTTTTTTAATAATATCAATTTATTGGTTTAGGATCAAGTGGAGAGTGTTTACTGATTATTAAACACTTTTGGAAGAAATAGTGATTTAATTTGGATTATTAAGAATTTAGATACCTAATTAGGTTTTTCATAGGTGATTGAATAGATATTCCTTGAGGTTTCCACACATTATAAGGGGGATTATACAAAATAATAAAATTTTAAGTACTATTCACATCATCATAAAACATAATGAAGGGGGAAAACTGGGAAGTGATTATAGAACCATTCATTTATTCAATTAATAAAGATTTGAGAATAATTTCGAAGATTCTAATATAGTATTAAAAAAGGTAAGACTTACTAGAACCCCAATCATTTTTCTATCATATTGATTTTTCAAATTCCCTTTTCCTTATTTGACAATCCTATAAATCTTTCTCTACATAATACTTTTCACTTGTGATAACTATATTTAAGCACTACTCATTGAAGATGACTTTGGTTACTTATACTACAAACCCTTAGGGGAAATTAAATATCTTTTTCCACACTTGATGATAGTTGGGAATCCAAATGTAGAACCATTTATATAGAGTGAATTTTAATATCACCCATAATTTCACAACTAGGACCTCTAACAGGGAACTATATACTTTTTATCCCAAGATAGAGAGAGAGTAATTTTCATAATAGTGTTAGGAATATTAATCTAGAGAATTAATTTGATAAAATAAATCTTGAGGACTCATGTGAAACCTCTAGTACTCACTTGGTTCCACCAAACATGGTGAAAAACTACCAACATAACTTAAGGGAACTTTGTCCCCATAATTTTCCAACCAACAAAACTAGTTAGCCATGCATGCGCAACAAAATAATTTTGAATTGCATTTTAATATGATTACAGTGCTACCTAAATTTTATGGACATGTAGTTTAAGACCCCAACTAGTATATTCAACAATTAAAAATCGTATGTTCATGATTTAATTCGAGAGGAGTTGATGAGGACCAAGTAATGTGGAGGAAATTCCCATTTTATCTTGAGGGTATTGTTTTGGAATGGTTGTATAGCCTACAACCAGAAGAAATCTGTGAATGGGATAATATCTGAATAAATTTCATGCAAATATTCTTTCCCAAATCTATAAGTACAACAATAAGGAAGTATATCTATGCCATCAAACAAGAAATCAGAGAAACCAGTTACATGTATTAGGAAAGATTCAAGAAACTGTGCAGAAGCTGTCATCATCAAGCAATGTAAGAACTCCAATTTCTTTTTTTTGTACCTTGCACTACTAGACAATGAGAGGAACCTATTGGATGCCTTATTAGAAAGGTAACTAATTGAAATATCACTAATGGAGTCTTGGATCCTAATTGAGAAAATAACACAGAATTCTCAATAGTCCTAAATAAGATATACAAACACAAGAGGCAATAATGAGGTAAGAAATTTAAACTCATCCCTTATACATGAAATCAATATTAAATAATTAATAAGTCTTGTGACATATAAGGTTGTGAAATAGGTGAGTGAATGACCAACCCTACCTAAGGTATCTAGTTTGTTCTTATCACCCCGCTACTTAACTAATCAATGTGTTAAGATACAAGACATACATAGATATGAAACATCATTCTATACAAATAAATTTCAAAAAAATAATCCATATATAAAAAATTCACAGAACTCACCAGGATTGGGAAGTCAAAAAAATCAGGCTAGACCCGCTTTTCCAACCATTACCCAAATAATCACCCTTTCCAGCAACAACTTTAGAACCCACCTCCTTTCCAAAAAATCATACAAGAAACCCTATAAAAAAAATCTTATCAACCACCCCCATTTAAAAAAATCCTATGGGAATCCATCAAGTAGTGATCCATCATCTAGATTTTCATATAGACAAGATATTTAGGAACTAAAAAATACAATGAAGGATTTGTTGAACATGTTTGAAAATATCATGGACATGATGTCCTAGAACCGAAGAAAACTTCCAGCCTAAACAATCACAAATATAAAATAGAATGTAAGTATGATCATTATAATGATTTTAAAGGATATTGAACCACTTAAACCCAAGTATGTTATAGCTAAACATGAAGGATATCAGTATGAAAATTCTTGATAGACTCTGGATGAACAAGTCAACCAACTGAAAAAAGAAGTGAAATAAAACTATATAAAAGAATGACCTGAAACACCATTATAATAGAAAAAATAGAGAATACGTATGTTCCATTTCCATTCCATACTAGTTTTAATGAGTCAAAGAAACTTGATGAAGAACAACATCAAAGGGAGATCCAGGAAACCCTTATAAAGGATGAAATTAATATCCCTCTCTTAGAATCTATCCAACAAATACCTAATTATACCAAATTCTTCAAGCATATTTTCACCAAAATAAATGGACTTTATGGGAATGATAGAATAAGCTAAGGGAGAAGTTTCTTAGCCATTATCACACTACTACTACTAAAAAAGTGTCACAGTTTTGGCACATTTTCAATTCCTTTCACTATTAGTTCTCAAAAAAAATTATGATAATTTTTGTGATTGTGCTGCTTCAATAACTGTGATGTATCACTATGTATTGAGTTCTTGGAAAATAATAGTATCGAATCCCATAATAGTGGTTATCCAATTAAAAAATAGGCATAATATTTTTTCATCTATAGTTCTAGAAGATGTGCTTGTTGGAGATGAACAATTTATTTTTCCATTAGAATTTTATGTTCTTGCCATAGAGGAAGATATAAAACCAGGCCATTAACCCATCATTTTGGGAAGGCCATTCCTAAATATGGCCCAGATGATCATAAATGATCATTAAAGTACCCTTACCATAGACCTTTGAGACAATAACAAGCACTTCAATATTCTTGACTCCAAGATGAACCCTTCAAGCAATCATCCCCTCTTTTCAATCTCACATGAAGAAGGTACTGGTTCCATTGAAGAATTAGGTATTCTCCATGAATTCTAAGCATTATAAGATCACTTTTATATTGAAAACACAATGGTATAGGATAGTAACCATAAATATGAAAATTATAATCATAAATAATAAACAATACCATATTTCTTTTATAACTTATTTGAGGAGGCTGATATGATTCCTTTTACTTATGAAATACAAGATTTGGAAGTGGGGTATTAAAATTCAATATAATATTTTGAACTACTTCTTAATCAGGAATTATAATCTCCCCCAGGTGATTTTAAGTATGTGTATCTTATTTAAGGAGAAACATTTCCCCTAATAATAGATAATAACTTGTCCAAAACACAATAATAGAACTTGAATGATATTTTGAGAAGAAACACCTAATACATAGGGTATAGATTAGCAGACATTCCTAGATTTGAACCAAAATATGATCACATAGAATATTTTTAGAAGGGGATTCTAGACCTATACCATACCCCTAATGGTGTCTAAATACCCCTATCATGGAGATAGTGTAAAGATAGATAGAGAAGTTGATGGCAACTAACATCATTTTTCCATTCTCTGATTCATTATGGTTCATCATAAACCATATAGTCCCAAGGGAAAATGGTTTGAACATTTTCAATAATTGACATAGTGAATTGATTCCAAAGAGAGTTCAAAATAGTTGGCGAGTGTGTATAGATTATATAATGATGAATCAAGTTACCAGAAAATTCCATTTTCACATCCCATTCATCAATAAATGCCTTAAAGGTTAGTTAGAAAAACTCATTATTTCTTTTTATAAGTTTTAGGATAAATTTTTGTACCAATTTCTCTGGAAGACCAAGAGAGGAAAACCTTAAATTTTCCTTTTGGCACATTCTCATACTTGTGGATTCCTTTTGGGTTATGAAATTCCCTAGGTACAATTCAAAGATTCATGGTAAGCATATTCTTATACCACAGTGAGTGCTTCCTAGAGGTATTCCTTAATGTATTTACTATTTTGGGTAATTATTTTGATTATTTCATATGGAATCCATATTTTTTTAAATGATAATTGAGATGAATATTATTTTAAGCTTTGAGAAATTTCATTTCATGAATGAAAAAGGAATTGTGTTAGGGTATATAATTTTAGATAAAGGTATTAAGGTGGATAAATCAAAGGATGAAGTAAAAAATTCTTTTCCATATCGCACTTATGTAAAACATAATAGATCATTTTTGTCCACATGGGATTATATATAAGATTCATCAAGGATTTTAGTAAGATTTATCTTACTCTTTCTATATTTCTTTCAAAATAATTTTAATTTTATTTTACTGATGATTATAGGAAGGCATTTGAAAAGATGATGTAAATATTGATTACACCATTGATAGTGCAACGCCATATTGGGAGAACCCAATTGAAATTATTTTTGATGCATCAAAACAAGATATGGGAGTAGACCTCTCTATAATAATTGAAGGTGCACCACAAGTGATAACTTATTCCTCAAGAACCTTGGATGCTACTCATCTCAATTACATAACTAATAAAAATAAGTTCCTTGTTGTTGTTTTTTCATTGGATAAATTAAAATCCTATTTACTTAGAACTATGGTGGTTTTATATTCTAATCATGCATAACATTGGTATTTAAGAAATAAGACTTATGAAAAGACATGGTTGGTATGATGGGTTCTACTCTTTCAATAGTTGAACATAGAGATCAAGGAAAAGAATGGAGATGAAAACCAGGTGGTGGATCACCTTGGAAAAAATCCCAACACTGTAGAAATAGAAATTCCAAAACTAAACCCAATAAATGATCACATTACATAAGAATAACTCTACATTATAGAAGGGTAAGTAAAATGGTTTTACAACATATTCAATTATTTGGCCATATCCTAGGTACTATCTAAAATTATCCCACGTCAAAATTGAAATCTCAAGTCTAAATCTAGATTTTATATTTGGGAGGATACGTTTCATTGGAAAATTTGAAATGATCAATTCAAAAGAAGGTGATTACCATAAAGGGAAATAGAATCAATTTTTTGATTTCTTTTTCATGAACTCATTTACATATGACACTTTATACCTTAAATAATGGAAATAAATGTTTTTTAATCTAGAATATATTGGCCGAACTTGTTTAATGATTCTAATGACTATTGTAAGAAGTGTGAAAAGTGTCAATTTTCTAGAAATACTTCAAAAAGAGAAGAATTGTCTCAATAATAAATCTTTTTTTGTGAAATAATTTAAGTTTAGGGTGTTAATTTTTAGGACCTTTTCCCATATATTTTTCTTATTCTTACATACTACTTTCTATCGATTATATCCCGAAATGGATTAAAGAAAAGGACACCAAGACTGATTATGCCAATGTTATGAGTGATCTTTCTTGGTTCAACATCATATGTAGGTTAAGAGTACCAAGATACATCATCATTGAAAAAGGAACACATTTTTTTCAATAAAAAGAGAGAGTATATTCTTAATAAATATTGGGTGCATCACAAGACATCTACACCCTACCATCCTCTAACAAATAACCAAACTAAATTTTATAACTAGGAAATGAAAGTTATTTTAGAGAAAATTGTTAAACAAAAAAATGAATCATATCAAAAGTCTCTAAGACATATTACGGTGAAGCTAGATAGCCTATAAGACACCTATAGGTATTATCGCCTACTATTTGATCTATAAAAAAATATTTTATCCACCAGTGGAGTTGGATCAAAAAGCATATTGGGATGATAAATAAATGAATTTTTCTTTAGGAAGTTATGGAAAAGAAAGAAAAATTAATTTATATGATATGGAAGAGATCATGAGAGATGATTTTAAAAAATAAAAAAATTTACAAGGAAATATACCTCTATGGCACATGAAAACCCGATTCAGTCATAGAACTTTCAAACCTAAGAACAAGATCTTCTTTATAATTTCATATCAAAGTTAATATCAATTGAAAAATATTTTAGGTGGGAAGGAACTTTTATTGTTACAAATTTCTATCACTTTAGTTAAATTTAGATTAGGAAATAGGAACAAGTAAACCCATTCACTATCAATGGGAAAATATGAAAATGTTTAATGGGAGTCTACCATAAGAACTAATGGAAGAGCTCCAACTTCTCCAACCCATATACTGATTAATTATCATGAGGTTAGGTTGATAAAATAATGTTAACCAAATGAGATTCAATTTCTTAGGATTTATGAGTTTAGTATATAGTCACTTATCCCCTCTAACCCCTTTGAGATTTAATGATATGGTTCCTTTACTTGTATGATTTTTTTGTTTCTATAGGACCATTATGGAAGAACATCACTAGAAAACCCAAAGAAGGAAAGAAAGTTCAAAGGAGAATCATGTGAACATGGGAGTTCATTATTACACCCTTTATCATTTAAAATCCCGACATTTTTTTGTAAAATTATATTTTAAACTAGAAATTCTAGCAACTATTTTAAATTAGAAATTGCATGACCAACTTAAATATTTTTCTATATTTGAATAAAACAGGCAACATGAATCTATTAGTATCCCTATGATTCCATGTATTATATTTTAATGACAATGATGTTGAATGATAAATATAGAGAGTTTAATGATTAAGGTAAAGAATGGATACTAATTTTATGAGCCATGATTTTAGGAAATTAATTGATTCCTGTAGATAAAATTTCCTTATCATTCTTCATACTTTAAATTTTTAAAATTCTTGTGAATTGATTTTCTATTATATTTAATACCCTAAATGATTTTCCAAAATTATATATTTCATTATTGAGAATATTTCTTGACTCAATTCATTCCATTCTATCTTGAGCATATTTTTTTGAGTGATCTTGGGTCATGTCACCTTCTAGAACATGCATTGGAAGTTTTCTAACCTATGACTATTCAAAAAATAATAATACAATTGATCAATTTATATATATAATCCCTTATCCTTGAGACCACCATTTATATAATTCCTTTCTTTTCCCATAGGTACCATGAATGAACTTGATAGTAATAAGCCACATTTCAAGCCATTTATGTCTATTCCTACCCTCGTCTATGTATTTTTCCTGATATTTTAATGTTGAAGTGTGAGGGTGAGGGAAGGAATAGTGAAAGGGATACACTAAATTATAAGGAAAAATTGTGTGGTGCTATTTTTGATATTGGGAAAGGTCATTAATTAATTCATTATAAATTAATTGATTTCCCTCCCTGAAAAAAGATAAAATGAATGGGATATGACTTGGGTAAATAAAAAATTACCATTACTAGACTAAATATTTTTATCATATGTGGTTAGGTGGTGGACATGAGGTTTGATCCAAGCACATATTTCAAGAAATTAAAAAAAATATAAAAATTAGTTTAAAAAGAAGAAAAAAAACATAAAAAAGTAGAGAAAATTCAAGAAAATATAATTCATTCATTCATCATACATTGATCATGGCCTTCACATTGATATTGGTAATTGGGAGTTGTTACTATTATATGGGAGAGCCCCATTTAGTTTTTACTTTGTATATCTAATATAATTCATAAGAGAAAAAACCCATCTTTTGAACCTTAATGTTTCTAGCATAGATACCTACCTAGATTAAGAATCAAAGTCATTATAGCCTCAATTGAAAAGTCCCCATTATTTTATGTGATTTTTGTCTTTAAAAAGTGGATACATTAGATCCTTTGAAAGTTTATGGAATTGTGTGTTAATTTAAGGCATGATCACAATTTTACTTCTATTTTTACCTTGATTGATGAGAGAAAAAGATTCAAAGAGAGGTAGATCATAAATTATCATGGTTGATAATAATGAATTGAGAAGCTTGAATAAATTAAAGGAGAATATCCATCATTATCAGATGGGAAAAAGTACAATACTTAGGTTGACCATTTCTTTGAAAATGAATGTGAAGTTGAGTTGATGTTTTATATAGAACTTTAAAATTTGTTTTAACATTGAAAATCATTTGATTTTATAACATGAAAATTAAATATTAGTAGCAATGGTGCTCACTTTAATTTAATGTTGATATTTAATACTTAAGGACAAGAATAGTTCACATATGGGGATATTTGATGCACTATTTTTTAACATGAATGTAGTTTGGATTCTTTTAAATAAATTAATTGTTTTTAATTGGTATTTTCATGTAATTAATTGTTTATTTAAGATGTGGGAAAAAATTTGGGGGAATAATATAAATCAAAATGAATAAAACTATTGTAATTTTATGTTTAATGTTAATTATAAAATTCTATTTTAATTTTCTAAGTGTTTGAGATATTTTCCAGTAAAAAATGAGGCCAACCCAAGCTAGCCCTCAACCTACAGGATGCAAGCCATTTAGCCATCCCAAGAAGGGTCGAATGACCATGCAATCCTATGGGGATGTATTTGGAGGATGGAAGGGTGGAAGATATTTCCATGAATGGAGGATTTCAATGTCTGGGGAAATTCTCATGTGGTATGTGTGTGTCATAATGATCCATTTATTATGCATGAGTGTATGAAGGTACTAATCCCCAATTTTCATGGCATTCTGATACAAGGATGAAGTGGGTTAATATATATGTGGGCACTCAACACACTAAAAATATGATTTGAGGAATGATTTATGTGGGTAATATTAATCACTTTTAAAAATGATAATTCTTCATTCTTAGATCTACTCTATTTTAGAAACACACTCATAATGCTAATGTCACTACTCATCCTCACCAAACCACCATCTTTAATCATCAGAAATGACCATGGCTGCCACCTGAGAATCTTGAGCTCCATTGAATTACCACTACCTAGGCTCAGATCACCATGGATCACTTCTAGGTCCTTAGGGATCTTTAGTTAATTACATTTAAAATGGAATGAAACATTTCTTATTGAATATGATCTCCATCCATTGACCTTGAAAGTTGGATGGAAGGGGGAGGAACCCTGCATCACTACAACTGACACAACTCTACGGAATCAAATGAATATAGATGACTCTCCAAGGGTGAAATTATTGTAAGATTTGGTGTCCTAGAACCAAATTTTTGTACATTGATTACATGAAAATTTAATGGATTTAAATATTAAACATCTTATTACATATTTTTCATTGTTCTGCATGACTATGATGTAATAATGTCCTAGATTATTTGTTGCATTGATAAGGTCATGGAAGTTCCCTGCTATGATGAGAACCTTGAAATGATATTACAACATTCTTAAATATAGTTCTATGGTTGGATGACATACTATGATGGGACACATAGCATGCAGACCGTCAGGTGCGAGTACTCGTACGCAGATGATACTTCCTCTCATGAAGTTCCCACATGGTAATCTCCAAGACATGAGATTATGAGAATAGACCCGCCAATAGAAATTCTGCATGTTTTGGTGTCATCAGATATTTCTATCTACGAGTGTGTATAATGATCCTTAGACATTAAGATTATCATTAATATGTTTCATGATTCGCACACTTTGATTTACTGATGAAAACCATCCTGCAGACAGTTGGCGGGAAGTAGGGTACATTGGGTGTGTCACGAGTGGCATGTTATTAATGGATAAGTTGAGAAAGGATTTGTACCTTCCAATTATGGAAGTTGATATCTCAGCCCTTTGATCAAAATAGAAACGTCACGTGAAATTCCATGGCCATGGTGCAATGATGAGTTTATTTTAGGTAGTCAAAGAACGGCGTATCAAGCATAAAATTTGATGACACTATCATGAAACCTACTTGATGATATATTGCGACAAAGGGATTATATTAAATAGTGAGTGTTCATTTGTGGATGTCATTGTTGAGACTTTATGTTCTTTATCTCAGGTGCCTTGACCCATTGCTAGACAATACTCTTAGACTTTAGGCAAGCCTGCCTAATGACAATAAGAAAGAATCCTTGAGGGTCACACACTAAGCGTTTCTAGTGGTCTCAATTAAATTCTATTTGAATTTAATTAGTAAATATTATTCTCAATAAAGTGGAATAATTTTATTCAAGTTAAAATGATTTCATAAATTAAATAAATATTTATTCACCGGATTGTGGGTAAAATATATTTATTTATTTTATTGAACATTAAATAAATATTTATTTACTAGTTTGTAAATAAAATATTTATTTAAGATAATAATTTATTTATTTATTTATTTGGGTTTTCAATAAATGGAAGTGTAATTCCAGCACACCAAGCCTGGTCCAGTAGTAAAACAATTATCTTCAAGATGATAAATAATTATTTAACTAGTTGGCACAAATTAAAATTACACTGCTATTATTTTGTGACACAAAATTTTATTTGTAATTCTGTTTTGTGCAAGTTGGTGAATCATAAAGAATGACACAATATTATTATTAATAGCATGGGTTTTATATAAGTTTATGAATGTATTTAATTTCTTTTACACAATTAAATATTTTAAATAAATCCCCATGTTAATAAATAGATACATACGTCTATTGTGCCAACCACCAAACCGCACACCTGGTGAATTTAGAATTATTGATCTAAACAATTTTCTCTCTCGAATCCTCTTCGCACCCCTCTCAAGAACAAGAGATTTTCTTCAAGGCCGAAGAACAAGCAATGAAGAATGACGGACACAAGACATTCGCTTCTCCATGCTAGCACCCGGAGAATGAGTAGTGTTGATAGGAGGCCATCAGTTCACGTATGGATCACCGATAGAGGTATTCTAGTTTGGATCCTTACAAGCACAATGAGATAATCCGAAAGGGTCATTCTGGATGATCAACACCATCAAAGAAAAAAATACCAAATATCTAGGTATTATTTTCTTTATGAAATTAATTAAATTAATTATAAATATGATGTGCAAGATCCTCTCTAAAGGTTTCATGCCTCTTCCTTCCTTATATAAATCTTTGATTATATTCCATGGAGACTGGTGTTCATCATCATATTAATCCCGGCGTAATCATTGATCATGGTAACAATCAAATTTGGGTGTCATCCCAACCATGATACCGCTGTGCCCAGAACCTTCAAGTGGTATCAGAGTGGTTAAATCATAGTTTATAATTATTTAAATATTTCATTGACGATTTATGAATTTAATAATTTAGTTGATTCAATTAAAGTTAATTGTTCTGCAAATCTGAATCTTGAGATCCGTTCCTCCTCTTTCATTTCTCATTCACCTTAAAAAAATGATCTTTTCTATTAATTTTAATTAAAATAAAACAGAGGATATCATTCGGAGGTGCCAATGGTTCCAGGACATACAACACAAGAACACACGATGTGTATTCGGCAGTACATGCCATGTAGTTGAGGTTCAATGCACCGAGTCTGGTCTGCCAAACCAATCCATGTCATTGGAGTTTTTCTAAGTCTTAATGACTCTGTGTGTTGACCAAGAATAGGTGGCACACCGTTTTTAGATTACACGCTGTGTGACCCACTAGACACGATGTGTAGCCCCTTCAGGTTAGGGTTGGACCGTGTACCCCATACATGACTTACCTTACCAGAGTCCATGTAATGAGGAACTACATGGTGTGTGGACTACTGGATATGTCATGTACTCAAAATATTTCTGAAGTACACTCACACGCCATTTCCTCGGGCGTGTACTTCAAATGGATGGTGAAAAATAGTACACATTGTATAGTTGGAACTACACGCTGTGTACTCATCCAAATTACGCAGATTTATTAAATTTTATTATTGTATTATACAAAACCTTGATATGTGTACCATCGTGTGGGCGTAAAGCTAAGGCACAACACGTGATAGGTGTTATATATATATGTGTTTAATTTAACATCCGTGTAATGTTCATTTATACTCATTGGGTAGTTATGAATAGGAATTCACTGGGTTGCCTCCAAGATACAAGTTACGTACAAAGATAATTTTAAATAAATTTATTTGTTTAAAATTATGATAGATGACAATCTTAAGGAAATTCAGAAATGGGTTTAAGATAAAAGGATTAATTAATTTAAGATGATAATTAATTGATTTGAGCATGATTTTTCTTAAACAAGAATGATTAAAGAATTTAATGCTAGTTTTATTTATGCATAAATATCCTTGTATGTATGGATGATCATGAGATAGACCAAGACCTTTGTATGTGTATGGTTTCCTTTAATTAATTTATTTAAATTAATTTTTTTGGCCTACTATCCTTCTCATCATTAATATGTAGGGCATGCATGCCCAAGGTTTATTTTATGTAAAAACCCTTTTTACCCCTCACCTGCATGTGAGTTAAAAAAGGAATATGTAATTAATGGAACTCCCAATCTAGTAGAGGCAGTTCAAGCTAGAGTTGAGATGAAACCAATCCCAATAAAAATAGAGGTGGATAGGTGGAAAACTTTAAACATGAACCCAAAAGGTTCAAGGTGTTTCTCCCCTAGGTCAAGGTTAGTTTATCAACTGCTAGATAAACTAACCATTAGAAAAGATCATGATCATTCTATTTATTTTATTTCTTTCTGTTTCATGGTTTATCATTATAGATTTGTTGTCACGATCACATAATTATTGAATTAAACAAGAAAGAAAGATAGAAATAAAATAAACCAGACTTATGCGTAAATATTATCAAGACATGGTTAATACATTTAGTAAGTTCCACTTAATATTAACAAGAATGTGATAATGATAATAATAAATTCACATATTAGAGATAAAAATCCCTCAAATAAAATATTAAGTAAGACCAAGCCTTCCGTTACTTGATTAAGGGAAAAACTGAATAAAACTATGTGTTTGACCAACCCTTTTTTGGACACTTACTTTTATACAGGAATCCCTTATGAAAGGTTTCGGGTTGACTTAACCATATTACATCAAGAGGAGTATCCCTTGATAGACTTGGTGTAATATTGGATTTAAGAGTTGAGGAAATCCAAATTCATGATTTCAGGATTGGGGTGTCCACTCAACAGATCAAGGAGATGCAAGCCCACAGTTGGAAAAGACCCGCCTACCTAAATACCTTCCACTAGCTTGACCAACCCTTATCGGGGTTATGAAAAGGGGAATATGGATCCTTTCCACTAGAATGTCATGGAAACTATACATTTTGAGTTTAATGGTGAGGGCCATTGGGACTTGATAAAATAGTGGGATACTTAATAAGATTTATTACTTCTCATAAAATTTAATCAAGAAAGTACTAATGATATGATCGTTTAATTGTAGAATAAAAATGACAAGCTCGTCAACCACACTATCCCTACAATCAATTTTGGATAAATACATCACCCTCACTAGCAGTAACTTCTAGGAATGGTTTAGATGCCTTAGGGTTATCATATGTCATGAATGGAAGTCTTACGTTCTAGAGTCAACATTACCTGATCCGCCTTCCAAAGAGGCGAGTGATGAGGATTTCTTGGTCGATAAGAAACATATGAATGATGTGGTCCGTGTTCAATGTTTGATTCTATCATCAATGTCTAGTGAGCTAATGAAAATATGGATTCTTATAGCATGCTCCAGCACCTATGTGGTCTTTACCAGGAGAGAGTAAGACATGAAAGGTTTGAGATCTCTAAGGAAATCTTTTAGAGTAATATTAGAGAAGGTTCCCCTACTGGGTCTCATGTAGTCAAACTCATTGGCTACATTGAGCACCTGTAGGTTCTGGAGTTTAAACTCCCTGAAGAACTGGGCACTGATCTCATTCTCGCTTCACTCCCTCAGAACTTCTCTGATTTTTTTTCAATTTCAATATAAATAACATTGAGAAGTCTCAATTTGATCTTCCTATCCTCATTCTCCATGTGGAAAAACATATGAACCATGAAAATCCTTATGTCCTTATAGAGAATAAGAGGAAAGGGAAGGAGAAGAGCTTTAATCCCAAATCTACTTCACAACCCTCCAAGAAAAGGAAGATCAAAGGGGAGGAGAGGGAATATGAGACTATTTGTTTCTCATGTGGTTTGAAGGGAAATTGGAAGAATAATTGAACCTAGCTTAAGAAGCAAGGGGAAGCTTCCGATATATTTATTATCGAATGCAATCTATCTGTTTCAACAAATTGGGTATTAGATACAGCTTATGGTGCTCACATATTTATCCAAATACAAGAACCAAGTATATTTAGGATGATTGAATGAGGGAAGGTAGATAAATGAGCAACTAAAGGATCCAGACATCCTGCAATAGCTTTCGAGGAATACCACCTCACATTGACAACTGGGATGATCTTGGTGTTAATGGGTTGTTATTATGTGTTGTCTGTTACTAAAAACCTTATTTATTTATCTAGATAAAATACAGATGGATTTGTTTTCATGTTTTTAAATGAATGTTGATTCTTTTATAAAGATAACATTTTTTTGGTAGGGAACATTTATACAACGGTATTTACATGTTGGATTACACAAACCAAGTAATGGAAATCGATAACAAAGATATTTCACATGACTCATACCCCACCCAACTTTGGCAACACTGGCTAGGCCATGTAAATGAGAAACACTTGAAAAAGTTACATCAAGATAGATATTTAGATTCTTGTGAACAAAAACCACTTGGAATATGTCATACATGTTTACAAGGCAAAAAGACCAAAGCCCCATTTAGTGGAAAGGTGAAAGGGATAATGAACTTCTTGAATTGATTCATACCGAATGTGTGGACCATTTCTAATTGAAGCAATGGGAGGGTACTCATACTTTATAACTTTTACTAATTATTTTAGTAGATATTGATATATCTACATAGTGAGGTATAGGTCAGATTCATTTGATAATTTCAAAGAATACAAGAATGAATTTGAGAATCATCTTGGTAAGAAGATTAAGAAACTCCGC
Organism: Viscum album; assembly: GCA_963277665.1. Classification (NCBI taxonomy): domain Eukaryota; kingdom Viridiplantae; phylum Streptophyta; class Magnoliopsida; order Santalales; family Viscaceae; genus Viscum; species Viscum album. The sequence continues at coordinate 1,105,183,174 of OY728157.1, forward strand.
TCAGTCCGATGTGGAGAATATCTTAATTAAGACTTCATTGATTACTTATGGGAGTTTGGGATCCTATCCCAACTCACTCCTCCATACAAGACCTAGTGAATGGTGTGAGAGAAAGGAGGAACCGCACCCTGCTGGACATGGTGAGATCAATGACGAGTCATGCGAGTCTTCCATTATCCTTTTGGGGATATGCGTTACAAACAGTGACACACATACTAAACCAAGTACCAACTAAATCGATAAATGGTATTCCATATGAGTTATGGAGTGGAAAGAAAGCCATATTATTGAATTTACATGTGTTGGGAAGTGATGCATTCGTTAAGGACTATTTAGGTAACAAACTTGCACCTCGAGGCACAAAGTGTACCTTTATAGGATACCCCATGGAAACAAGGGGATATTACCTATACAACCCATCAGAAAAAAAGGTTATAGTGACAAGACACACCATATTCATTGAGAGGGAGAACATATCCAAAAGAGATATTGGGAGTGATATAGACTGAAAAGAATTTTAGGCTCAAGGTACACAAGATTTGGTACATGAACAGACTCCACAAATCCCCGTGGAAGAAAGAACTGTTCTAGAGACAGAAGAGCTACGTAGGAGTACAAGAGAGGTTAAAGAACAGGAATGGTATGGTTTTCTAGTTACCGAGGATGGTGCCTCATTATTAGTTGATAATAACAATCTTATAACCTACAAGGAAGCAGTAAGTGGCATAGATGTTGCTAAGTAGAAAGAATCCATGAATTCTGAAATGGATTCCATGCACCAAAACCAAGTTTGGATTTTGGTAGATCCTCCAGTTGATGTAAAGCCTATTGGTTGAAAATGGTTATTCAAGAAGAAACTAGACATGGAGGGACAAGTCAATACCTATATGGCATGACTGGTTGAAAAAGGGATCAAACAACATCAAGGCATTGACTACGACAAAACCTTTTCACCAGTTGCAATTCTGAAATTAATCAGAATTCTATTGGACATTTCCTCTCACCATGACTATGAGATTTGTCCAATGGATGTCAAAACATCCTTCCTTAATGGAAACCTTCTGGAAGATGTCTACATGATACAACCTGAAGGGTTTACGACTCCAAAGGATTCCAATAAGGTATGCAAGTTACAAAAATCCATTTAAGGATTAAAGAAAGCATTCAGGTCATGGAACATTTATTTTGATAAAGCCATAATGAAATTTGGTTTTATCAAGAATGAATGTGAGCCTTATGTCTAACAATAGTTTAGTGGGAGTGCAATCATTTTCCTAATAGTATATGTTGATGACATATTACTTATTGGAAATGAGATACCAGTCTTACAGTCTGTTAATACATGGTTGAATCAATGATTCTCCATGAAGGACTTGGGTGAGGCAACATATATTCTTGGGATCAAGATCCATCGTGATAGATCCAAGATATTGTTGGGCCTAAGTCAAAGTACATACATTGATAAGATACTAAAGAGGTTTAATATGGAACAATACAAGAGGGGATTGTTTCCAGCATCACATGGCATTCATCTGTCTAAGAAAATGTGTCCTCAGACACATGAGGAAAGAAAGATAATGGAAAGGAATCCACATGCATCAACGATTGGGTCAGTAATGTATTCCATGATATGTACTAGGCTGGATGTCGTATACACATTGAGTGTGGTAGGCAGATATCAAGATGACTCAGGTGACCACCGATGGATGACAGTCAAGACTGTCCTAAAGTATCTAAGGCGTAATAAGGATATGTTCTTGGGTTATAGAGGAGATGAGGAAATAGTTATCATAGGATATGTAGATGATACTTTAAAGACTGTTAAAGATGACATGAAGTCATAAACATGATACATCTTCACTTTTAATGGAGGTGTAGTGAGCTGGAAGAGCTCAAATCAGAGTGTGGTCACAGATTCTCCAGTAGAGTCCAAGCATATCGTAGCTTCTGAGGCAGCTAAAGATATAGTTTGGATGAAAAGAATTGTCCCAGAGATGGATGTGATACCTAGCGGTAAAGATCTCATCACACTGTATTGTGATAATAATGTAGCGGTGGCTCTCGCAAAAGATCCAAGGTCACATCAGCAGAAAAAGCACATATATCAGAAGTATCATCTCTTGAAAGATTTTTCTCAGATAGGTGAAGTTGCAGTGAACAGTATTTCCAAGGAAGACAATGTGGTAGAACACTTTACTAAAGCCTTCACTCAGTAGAAAAATGATCACCATGTGTGGTCTAGCGGACTGAAAGCCGTAGGCAGTTGGCTCTAGTCCAAGTGGGAGTTTGTAAGAGTTAGTGTCCTAGAACCAACTGGTTGTAATTTGATTACAAGGAAATTTAATGTATTTAAATATTAAACATATTATTACATATTATTCATTGTTCTGCATGACTATGATGTAATAATGTTCTAGAGTATTTGTTGCCTTGATAAGGTCATGTTAGTTCCCCGCTATGATGAGAACCTTGAAATGATATAACAATATTCTTAAATATAGTTCTACGGTTGGATGGCATACTATGATGGGACATATAGTATGCAGGCCATCAAGTGTGAGTACTCATAAGCAGATGAGACTTCCTATCATGAAGTTCGCACTTAGTAATGTCCAAGATAAGAGATTATGAGAACATACCTGCCAATATGAATTCTTCATGTTTTGGTGCCATTGGATATTTATATCTGTGAGCGTGTTTAATGAACCTTAGACTTTAAGATTATCATTATTACATGTCAAGACTCTCGCACGTTGATTTACTGATGAAAACCATCACGCGGACATTTGGCGAGAAGTAGAGTACATTGGGTGCATCACAAGTGGCATGTTATTAATGGATAAGTTGAGGAAGGATTTGTCCCTTCCATTTATGGAAGTTGATATCTTGTCCCTTTGATTGAAATAGATCTGTTACACTAAATTCCATGTCCATGGTGTAACAATGAGTTTATTTCAAGTAGTCAAAGAATGATGTATCAAGAAGAAAAGTTGATGACACTATCATGAAACCTACTTGATGAGATATTGCAACAAAGGGATTATATTACATAGTGAGTGTTAGTATGTGGATGTCATTTTTGAGATTTTAAGTTCTTTCTCTTGCGTGACTTGACCCATTGCTAGATAGTACTCTTGGACTTTAGGCAAGCCTTCCTAATGCCAATAAGAAAGAATACTTGGGGGTCACACACTATGTGTTTCTGGTGGTCTTAGTTAAATTCTATTTGAATTTAACTAATAAATATTATTCTCAAGATAGTGAAATAATTTTATTAAAGTTAAAATGATTGAATATGTTAAATAAACATTTATTCAGCATATTTTGGGTAAAATATATTTATTTATTTTATTTAACATTTAATAAATATTTATTTACTAGTTTTTAAATAAAATATTTATTTAAGATAATAAATTATTTATTCATTTATTCGGGTGTTCAAAAAATGGAAGTGTAATTCGAGTAGACCAAGGATGGTCCAGTAGTAAAATAATTATTTGCAAGATGATAAATAATTATTAAACTAGTTGGCAGAAATTAAAATAACGCTACTATTATTTCTATGACACGGAATTTTATTTATAATTTCATTTTTCACAAGTTGGCACACCATAAATAATGACATGGTATTATTATTAATATCATTGGTTTTATCTATGGTTATGAATGTACTTAATTGCTGTTATGTAATTAAATATTGTAACTGAAGCCCCATGTCAATAAATAGACACATATGTCTATTGTGCCAACCACCGAACCGCACACCCAGTGAATTGATAATTTTTGAGCTAATTTTTTTTCTCTCAAATACTCTTCTCACCCCTCCTAAGAACGAGTGAAATTATTTAAGGCCAAAGAATAAGCAATCAAGAATGGCTGACACAAGACACTCGCTTCGCTGTGCTAGCACCCAGAGAACGAGCAGTGTCAATTGGAGGCCATCAGAGCATGTGTGGATCACATCTAGAGGGATTCTAGTTTGGATCCTTACAAGTGAAATGATATAATCCAGAAGGGTCATTTAGGATGATCAACATCATCAATGGTGGAAAAACTAAAGATCCATGTATTATTTTATTTACGAAATTAATTAAATTAATTATAAACATGATGTGAAAGATCATCTCTAAAGGTTTAAGGCCTATTCCTTCTTTATCTAAATCTTTAATTATATTCCATGGAGAATTCCATTTATCGTCATATTAATCCCAGAATAATCATTGATCATGGAAAAAATCAATGTTGAGTGATGTCCCAACCACGCTTCTACTGCACCCAGAACATTCAATGACCACATATAGAAACAAGTACATATAGAAATGTCTAAGGAGATAATATAATCTATGGGAACCATCATTTTTTGGAAAAAACTATGCCAGACACCAACTACATCGAATGGTTATACATGAAAACAAATAGGCATAAAAACATCAACACAACAAAACAATTGCGTCATTCTTGCATTTCATAGAATTGGATATGTGTGTAAAAAACTATGACGTCACACATCAAGAATGTACAATTCCTACACAAGGGAACAACTATGTTTCAACATGTATAAGTGAACCCATGAGAAGAAAACAGCTACATGAACATGTTTTTCACAAGACTGGCTATTGGAATTTGTTAGAATAAAAATGTTTATGGGAAATCCATGTAAAAAAGATTATTATTTTTATTTTTAAAATGGGAGGGTGAACACAACTATAAATGTGATTGATCATGGATTTAGATATAGGAATTTAGGGAAAATAATTCTCTATTATTCTCTCTTAGATGGATTTATGTGTAAGGATATATTTGTGGGGGTTTTAAGAAGGGGAAGGATTCATCCGAATCAAGGTGGGTAAAAGATTCTATGATTTGATGATGGATTTTAAAATTAAAAAAAGTTGGGCCTTGGTTTTTAAATATAATAATCGATGTGTTAAATTTTTAGATGAAACTTGGAGACCAATCATGGTAGAGAGAACATAAAAAAGGAGGAGATCCACCTACTACAATTCAGGATTTTTTTTTCTACATTTTTCTTCCTCACTATTTTTTTCTAGAATTACTTAGACCCCTGCAACTTCAATTATTTATTCTTTAATGGAGGGGTAGAATCCTTGGGTGAATTGGTGTAAGGGAGGTGACCCAATTTCAATGCTTGAGTCAGAAGTGTAATTGATTTTTTGTATCTCTAATCAATGTTAAATGGATTCAAATATTTAATTTTGATTTTTTTTGAATAAAATTGTGTTTATGATTAAATATAAATTAAAAATATTTACTTGGTTAATAAATAATTTCTCCATTCAACTAATATTAAATTAAATCAATTGGTTTTTTAGGATCACATGGAGAGTGTTTACTGATTACTAGAAACTTGAGGAAGAAACAACGATCTAATTTGGATGTTTAGGAATTTCAATACCTGAATAGTTATTTATTAGGTGATTAAAAGGAGAATCATTTTGGATTCTATGTATTAGAATGAGGATAATACAAAACAAGGAAATTGTTAAGGACTATTCTCATCATCAAAAAACTTGAACATGGGTGAAAATGTGGAAGGGATTTTTGAACTATTCATTTAATCAATTAACAAATATTCGCGATTAATTTTTTACGAGACCATGATAACATTACAATAGGGTAGCTTAAGTTGAACCCCAATGACGTTTCCATCATATGGATTTATCAAATTCATTATTCATTATTTGTTAGTCCTATAAAACTTTCTTTACTTATTAAGTTTTCACCTGTGGAAATAAGATTTAATAACTACTCCGTGGAGATGACTTCAGTTTCAACTACTACTAAAGACTTAGGGGAAATTAAATAGCTTTTGTCACACCCCATGATTGGTGTGTGTAAAAAAAATATAAAACCCAACCAATGTAGACCGTCATAAGGTAGTCGTAGATTTAACAGACACAAAAAATGATAACAGAATTATGAAATATATATATAAATGAATATATATATATACATAAGAACCAAAAAACCTCCCTAAACATCAAACTCTATTAGTACTACAAAGAAAATAATAAAATATATTCCTATGAATAAAATTTGTTTTATTAAGTGGATATTTTTCCATGTTTGATATATTTATTATTAGAATTAATTTTATAATAATAGTTAATATAAAAAAATGATTCCTCATAAAAAACTATTTCTAACAATATTTCATGATTATATTTTAAATTTAAATTTATCAATTTTAGGATTTGAATTTTAAAAAAATTAATAAATTTTTTGGATTTACCAAGTCCATCGTAACTTAAGATGAATGTTTGAAATTTTTAAATAATAATTTCTCTTTATAAAAATAGTAGAAAATTCAAAATTTTAAAATGTAATGTATTTTATAAAATAACATGGAGATAAGAAAAACAAAAAACATCTGAAACCCATTTTTGGCTAATTATATATATTTTAAGTAACATTTTGTATTTTAAAATATTAATTTTGAATTAAAAACTAATATTTTATATTTTATGACAAAAATAATATTTTTTAAAAATTGTTTTCAATACATTATACATTAGAATTCTATTTTTTTTCAATTTTATAATTTGAATCAAATGTAATTAATTTCAAATTTAAAATCAGTTTTTCCAAATTATTGAATAATTTTTTCTTTTATTTTTACGTATAAATGTGATGTTACATTGGGTAAGTATTATTTACCTAGGAAAAAAATTTATTTTTCGATGAATAATACTTTCTTAAATGTTGTGAATTTTTAAAATCAATTTAATAAATTTTATATTAAAACTCGAATATTTTTTTTATAAATGTAAAAATATTAATTAAATCTCAATTAATTGGTGGTGAATGTTAAATTATATTGAGAACGCTTAATGATTAAAATAATTTTTTTCTAGAAAACTGATTTCCAACACATTATATGTTTTGATTTAAAATATGATTTTCTACTATTTAGAAATTGAATTAGATTAAATAGTTCCCAAATTAATATTCATCTTATATACATTTAATTATAATTGTGTTACTATATTTTTAATAATAAAATAATTGACATGATTAATATTTAATAAATAGAATAAGTGTGTAAACTATTAATCTAAAGTGGCTAGTTTTTTTCTAAATTAACATGTCATTTAGCCCTTATATAATTATTTTTTTAGGTTTTAAATCCTTACATAGATGTCCTACCAACACTAATTCACCTAAAACACCAAGATTTCATACCTTTCCATTCTTACTCGTACTCACTATTCTTTTCCATGGAAAATTCTCTCTTACTCATTTATAAAAGGGGGATCAATTCCACCCTTTTTAGTACTCAATTCAGATTTCAAAATTTAAATGAACCCTTACCAAATATACTATAATTGAATTAATTTTCATACCACAATTTCCTTGTTAACTAAAAATTATCTTAAGTCCCTCAAATCAAAATCTCTTATCAAGAGAATGTCTAAGGCATCAACATATGCATCACATATTTGATAACATTTCTTTCATATTATTTACTTTCTAAACCAACAATTAAAATAGCATAATAACAACCTCATAATAATTATTTTTTTAATATGTTATTATAATTATGTTAAAAATGATATTTATTCTCCACCATGTATAAAGATAAACTATAATCATCATCTATTCTTGTGCGCAGATTACCTCCTCCACTAAGCGACACATTCAAATTTTCATCCCCAACCCTCATGAATGGTCTAAATGATGGTATTTTGTAATAAATATGGTTTATATAATTTATTCATGATTATTTAATGATCAATTAATATCCAAATTCAGCCCTCTCATTTTTTTTGTAATAGAAACACTAATCATGTGTTCTGTGGACTACCACCTCTATGAATAATCATTTTTTAGTTTTTCTTCTAGTTTTTCATTATTCATATGAACATATTAAATTATGGATAACCATTATGATAACATAATAATAATATAATTATGATAATTTTTAACTATATTACGTCCAAAATACACCTCCTTAACCATATTTACCGATTTAGTTAAAGTATGTACAAGTTTGGGTCGGTCTGACCACCAACTTGAGCAATGAAATGAATTTATATCGTGGATGACTATGAAAACATAATTATTGATAAAATATGATATAGATATTTAAATAATTATTTTTTATTGTTAATTTAAAGGATACAAAAATATTTAACTCATTATTTAATAAAACACCCTTCGTAAGTTGAAAATCATCAAAAAATGTTCGTTGTCGATTTCATCTTTTGGGATAAAGACTAAAGTATACCTAAAAGAAAATTTATAAATCATAAATAATTATCAGTATTATATTAAATTATATTTAATTAACTTTTAATGATGATATTTTTAATAATAACACATACCGACACCCATCATATGAAACTACTACAAATAGTTAAAACTATAAGCACTCGATGTGAGAAAATAGGAAAAAACTAACTAATATAATGATAAAAATGATTATAAATGAAAATTATAAAGATTATAATGTAACGACCCAAAATTTAATTAATAAAAATTCCTCTTGATCTAATTAAATGTCTTATTATGGTTATATAAAATGTGAACTTCTTTGGTTTTATGTTTTTGGATTTTAAAATACCATTATGAATTGTGACCATTGCTAATATAGCCGTTGAACAGTGATCACATGATTAATATAAATATAGGGCTTTAACAAATCCAATTTACTTAGAAAAAGGAAGTGATGGCCTCATCCAGTAGACTTGCCCCATATGAAGCCCATTTGTCAGATCTTGGAAAGGAGGTGGCGTTATTGGGCTTTGCTGTTGACCAAGACCAAGCCAAGCTTGAACACATTAAGCTTGAGCGGAACTGACTACGGAGAAGTGGAAGTTAATAGAGATTACCACCCAAATGATGTTATCCGCACCACCCCAAGAGTCTGTCACCATCGCACACCTTACCCTTCGGTCTTATGTGGGTGTTGTAAGGGGTTATGTAACACAACCCTAGCATTATGACTATGTACATTATTTTTGTATAAATAATGTGCATTCATTTTATTATTGTTACTTTGTAAATAGTTTTTAAAGCACAAATAATATTTTTAGTTAATATTCAACTAAGAAATCTATTTTTATGAATTAATGGATTTTTGAATTAAATAATATTTTAATAAAATATTATTATTATTATTAAATTACTTTTTATTAAATATAAATTATCATATAGTTTTATGAATGCAATTGTAATTTTTAATAAGGTTTGAAAGCTTTTTTGTCAAAACCCATGAATTTTCGATAAATGTCAGTTTTTATTTGAAAAGTAAAAATTCACATATTGAGACAATTATTTAGATAAAATGAATATTATTTTTGGAATCAGGATATCGAAATTATCCAATGGTGAATTTTTCATAATTTTATGAGACAGTCGAATTTTCGGGTAAAAATTAAATACCGTTTAAATATATAATGTGTTTTATGACATCATAATGACCCAATAGTGATTTAATAAAATATTATAAACACTATTTTCTGCCAATATATGTTTTATCATTAAAATAATGTGATTATATATTTTTTTGAATTATTTTACAAAGTTTTAGTGGACCCTCGAAGTCTTATAAACATTTTTTATTTTTAAATTGTTTTCCTTGAGAGTGTGACTCACCTCCACATAAGAAACCCTATTATTTTAAGAATTTATGTCATTGGCCTTATAAAATATTTTTTTCCACTCCCCTTTGTAAAAAACCATGGGAAAAAACCATGGGCTGGTTTGTGGTATTGATTAGTTTAATGTGAGGTGTCCCAAACCTAAATAATAAAGAATTCCCTCTCCTTTCCTATATAAACCCACCCAAGCTCCCACTTACTCTTCACTCAAAGATTTTGGAGTTCGACCAACCCCTGACCTCCTCTCTATATAATCCTCACAAGGTGCCCTAAGCTCCCAAGAAGCCTCTCTCAAGCCTCTCCCAAGCCTTTGGGATCACACTTCTAAGTAAGGGATTTGTTCCTTTCTCATTTTGTCTAATTTTATTTAATTTGTTATGCATTTTTTTAATTACAAATGTTGGGGTATGATTTGGAACCTAACCCATACTTCCCTATTCATTTTTGGATAATGGGAGACCCCTTTCTCTCTCATTAATTCCTCCCATGTACACCCGTTACCATGCTGAAATTTCGTGAGGGATTTCTCTCTTCTCTTTTACATCCAAGTAATTCTTTTGTATTATGTATCTAAATTCCATTAAGTTTGTTGGGACATGTATCTATATGAAACCCTTACTATCCATTTCATGTATATATTATGAGACAACATTTTCTCTCTCATCAACCATTTTCATGAATCCTTATGTCACGCCGTTATGCTGCCGAAATTGCACCGCGTTTTTCCAAGCCAAGATCATTATGTAGTGAATACCATACTCAAGTCTCTATCAAGGGTATTCACCTTTATACAAATATACATATTGAAAGGTACTTTCATGTATTTATTCCACATTACTTAATCATGGAATAAATTATGATGTTGATTGATTCCATGTTATATGATCTATGTGGCACACTTATGCATGAAATGAAATGTTTAAGAAGGGCGCACCCTAATAGCGCTTCAATGCATTGGGTAAAGTATAATATCATGATACGTCATGTGAAATGGGTGTTGAATCATTCTAATTTAAGTGAAATGAGGTTTTACTCATGCTTCATGTGTAATGAGGGTTTACTCATGATCCATATGCAATGATCCTTGGCTCACGCTAATTCCATGTTAAGTGTTGTTGCCACATTTACATGTTATGATTATCATGATTTATCACGCCTTTATGTTCATGTTTCTATTGTTCTCCATTGATATTCCTATTGTCTAAAATTTATTGTATTCCTCATGTTATTCCTTGTTTATTCCCTTACTGGGATTTATAGCTCACCCATTTTATGCATGTCTTTAGGTTATCCCATGCAATGCTAAGTACGAGAGAATATAGTGGTCATGTAAAGGAAGTTTTCAATAAAGATGTTGTATTTCATGGTTTAAGTTATTATGTAATGATACTAAGCCCCAAAGACATTATACCTCTCGATCTTCCATGTTGTATCAAGTGAAGTTTATATAATAAATCACGATTTAGTGTGTAATAAAAAGAACAGGGTTATTATATATAATGTATGAATATTTTTATAAAATAATATATTATGATATTTATGTTTTTTATACAAGAGGTTAGAGAATATTTTACTAAGAGGGGAAATAAGTTAAGGGGTTTTCATAACCCATTTTCATTTCTTTGAATTATAATGGTTATTCTTTAACCCCATTCTTCAAATTTGAGTTATTTTTTCCTAAAATTTTATAAAATAGAAATAAACTTTAACTTCAGTGGATTTACATGTAGTTTCAAGGAGTTACTTTCCAAATTATCATTACCTCAAATATTTTGATATTCTTATGGGTTTCTCTATCTTAGATTTGAATATATTGATACATTTTTTAGTTTTACATAATTTTTCCTTCTAAATGGTGTAAATAATAACCTATTATAAATTTTCATCATGGTCCTCTTATATTTCATGATATTTAGTTTTATAATTAAAGTTATACCTCTTGTGGGGCTTTTATTTAAAATATACAGAGGATGTAAAGGAGTTTTTGTGACTCCAATCATTTCTTTGGGTCATAATCACTCTTATTTGACTATGATATTTCAATATTGATATATTATAACCTATGTAAATGTTATATTGTACTTAACATTTTTTCTAGGAAAATAATGATCCAAACCAAAGTCTTATTCCTTTATTATTCTAGTTTTACATTAAAAATGCATTTTTGAGAAGAATAATTTGCATTTATTTTAATGGGTTTTTCTTCCATGTCCATGTTTTTTACTTCCCAAAAATGTTATAATTTACCTAGTAGAAACTAAATTTTTTTTCTCAAATGATCCTTTATTACTCTATATTCTTTTTGAAACAAGTTTTTCACAATATTTATAATGATGTGGGTTTTTAATAAGGTTGTTTCAAAATGTTTAAATGGTTTTCTATCCTTTCAAAATAAAAAGATTTATCGTCCACGATACATTTTATTTTGATAAAATTTATGTATTTTTACATGTATACATTATTAAATATGCATTTTAAAAGAAATTATTATCAAAATAATATCACTTATCCTTTTCGAAACGTTATATGTTTTCAAGTCTTCATTTTAAATATTCTTTAAATGTAAGATCTTCAAAGTATTATCATATATTATTTTTGAAACATTATGCATTTTAATGGATATTTTATTAGGAACCCTATATATTAAGGTTTTGAAATATTATTCTATTTCTATTTCCAAAATATTTAAAGTAAAATACACTAAATATTTTATAATAAAGTTTCAAAAGGTTTTGTGAAAAATTTTCAATTTTCACTTCAATTTTTACTCCATGGTTTATCTCTAATGAAGTGATGTTTTTATCCTAATATATATGTTATTATGTTATAAATACTATTTGAAAAATTGGATTCGGATATCCTAGGATTTCTTAAGTTCATGTTATGTGAAAAGTTTATGAAAGCCATTATTTTTTCATAGGTTATTTATATAATGGTGATGACTGAATTTAAGTGGCCTACATATGTATGGATTATGATGTATGGGATAATATATAACCCTCAAATAAATTGGTTTAAGATTATGTATCATGATGTATTCCAATGCAGAGATAATTATTTTTTTCAAAGAGGCATGGGCATGATGGGCTTGCTCACATTTTTAGGTGTGGTCATAATGATTTTTTCAAATAGGCATGGGAATAATGGGTTTTATCACATAATTTTTTCTATTCTTATGGTGGTTCCACACTTCCATGTTTTTCACTAAGTTATGATAAATTTTTTAGATGCATTTCATTTCATTGAATTTCTATATTTTTAAGAGTATGATTATTTTGAAATTATTCCAATTTTTTTGTATCATGGTCACATGTTTTTTGATTATTGATATGTGTTTTGAGAAATTAAATATATATAATGCTTATTTAATGATATTCTTATGATATTATGATGTCCATACATGATCTTATGATCTTACATATATATATTTATGTCTTACTCATATTCTACTTCATGTTTATGATCTAATACTTTTTGATAAGTATTTACTCTACTAAGATTTTGAGATCACCCATTTATTATTATTATATTACCTAGGTTATGGATATTATTATATATTATAAGATGTTTAGGAAAGGATCTAGTGGATCATAATTATGGAGACATTTATACAAGTTTTATAAAATAAGATATTTATGTAGCTAATCTCTAAGGCACTAAACCTTTTGGTATTTCATTTATTAGATTATTTTTTATATGTATTATTTTAATCATGATATTATTAAACTCTTTATGTTAATTTTATTTTGGGTAACTTCATAAATGGTATCAATAATATGCTGATGGTATAATATATAGAAATATAATGACAAAGATCATGGAATTCATTAATGGATTCTTAAATGGGGTTTAGAAGATACACATCACATATAATTTGGAATGTTAAATTATATTGTACTTAGAAGAACCACCATTGAAAAATAATGTAAATATAATGTTTCAAATTAAAATTATAGATTTATTGTAGGTGACCTTCTATCACACAGATAAATATTTCATAGAAAGATGAAATTGGGCCGAAAAGGGTTGGAAAAAAGGGATGTGATATGGTCACCATTTACAATGTGAGATTGATAGAGTTATTTAGGATTCTACAAAATTTAATTTAATTTACTTTGACCATGTTGGGTATATTTTTAAATTCACTGATTTCCATGATACATCAATTTATATCAGTGGTCACATGATTTCTAATTTATGGGAACAAAATTAATTTTATTTTATTAACTTCAAAGGACTATGTTATCCTTATCTACAAGTGACCATAACACGCGATTATACATTCTTATCTTGGGAGCAGTTCATTAATCTAGGGCATCAAATATAGAGTATGAACGATTTCTACAGTTCTCTATGCATGTTTTTGGTGAATATAAAACCATAGTATGCCTGTTGATTCACCAATGATTTTGCTGAACATGTCTATGTTATGACTAAGGGGGAGGCCAAAGTTAACCTATATTCATAATGGGAAGGACTGGACTAGAGAATGGGAACCTACTTAGAGGTGTGGTTTATATAGTCAGAAATTTCATACATGTAAACATTTACCTAAATTTATAGGTAAATCATCAAATAATGCACATGATTGATATACTCTTGTGAAAAATGATTAAATATTTTTTTAGTGATTTGATTATTTTAGAAATATTATTTTCTTATGATTTTATAATATAATTATTACTATATTTATTATTATAATTATTTTAATTATATGTTGCTGGAGATTAATTACATAAATAGATTTAAGGATGAGTTAGATACCCAACCCACACGAAAATTTTATTAAAATAAAACAGGGTATAGTGATATTATATGATATACAATATATTTACTCTAACTTTGAATTTACCATGTACAATGATTTAAAGAAAATGAAAACCCCCATAGGATCATACATTTATTTATAATCCCAAGATCCAATGTCATGAGTCCCCTAAAATAACTTATAATTATTTATTTTATCATCAAAAGATGTCTCGATCTTATAAATTAAGTCAAATCATTAACAGTATTAAGGAAAAGAGAGGAATAGTTTTCATAGTCCTCTCTAAAGAATCAAATTTCTCATCCCAACACCACCAGGATACCAACAAAGTCAACAATGGATCAAATCCTTTCAACAATCAAGTTCTATCTTCAATGATATTCTATTAATATTCTATTTATCAATAAAAATGAAGACCATAAAAATTAAATCTGTGGGATTTATTATAAATTTTAGGAAGGAAACATGCCTCTATAAATGTATATGGACTATAAAATATGGAAAGTAGGTTAAATAGTTTTAACCCTTAAAAAATAATTTTTATTTATAATATAACATGTTATTAAAAACAAGCTTTTGTAACTACTAATGGATTATAATGAAAACATTTAGATGGTGGAGGCTCAATTATCTACCTAGTAGACTCATGTCTCATTTTATGTGCTAAAAAAATGTCTTATTTTATATCTTATTTCCCAAATAGCATATAATTTTCAACATGATTCACCTATGGTATCCATTTATCCACACCTTAGAAACTCTAGATTTTATAGAGTTTTCATGTGTGAC
Source organism: Viscum album (assembly GCA_963277665.1). Lineage (NCBI taxonomy): Eukaryota > Viridiplantae > Streptophyta > Magnoliopsida > Santalales > Viscaceae > Viscum > Viscum album. The sequence continues at coordinate 1,105,198,354 of OY728157.1, forward strand.
ATTAAGAACATTGATCATCATCTGATTTCTACACCAGCTGATAGATAATGACTCAAGACATACACCTCACCTCACCTTGAGGGGGATAAGAATATTACTTTATAGGTTTTGGCCAATCTATTGGGTTTAACTATCCATGGATAGGTAGTTATGGGTGAGACCATGGGAGACTTGTATGGGGTTTTACACCACTTAATAAAAATTGACGACATTGGTCAACCGCATGTATTCCAAGGTTCTTGATTGCACATGGTTCGACTTGATAAGCAATTCATGAAGGTTACTAATGACTCTATTGAGAAGATGATGATTAGAAACACACATGAATCTATTATACAACATATTATAGGCAATTTGTGTGCTGATTACTCTACCACCTTAGTACACTTGATGTAATTACCATTACTCAAGGTTCCAGACAAGATAAGTATATATAGTTGGCGGTCCACTATATTATAACATCTATATAGATTCCTTCATACAACATGTTGAGGAGAGGCCTAATAGATTATATGATGTATGATTTTGGTATACATATGGGACTTGGATAATTTTCCGCACATTTCTCCAAGAGTTATCACACAACTTCCCCAATATATTTAATAAAAATTTCCTTAGGAATGTTGTTATGTTTATATCATCAATTTGATTTTTTTAGTAACTTTATTAATATCATTTTAAAACTACCCATATATTACTTTTTTCTAACTAGGAGTCATGAAGATTAGTGTAATGTACATTCCCCAAGGAAAAATATGCATAACATTCAACCTATTTTTGACTCTCTATAACCTAATGATGTAAGATAAGCATTAAATTTGTTTATATAAAAATTAAAATTGTTCTTAAGCTTATAAAATATTTTAGCTATAATTTATTTATATTGGTGAGATAATTTATGAAATATTTTATGAGCTAGAATATCTTGTTTCATGGATCCTGTATACTGGATTTTTCTATACATTACTTAAAACATACTTCATAGCTGTGGTTGGAGACTGTGGAGTAGTGGTGCCACTCACCCACTTCCACAAAATTTAGTGTCAACATCTAGATCGAGTCATGCAATAGTTTGGCTGTATGAAAAATATACCCACTGAACCATGAAAGATTAATGTATTATATACTATTTTCCTTATAGGTAGGAAGGTGACCAATTGGCTAAACTATCATTCCCATTACATCGAGTGTTGGGACATGCGATCCAGATGAAATATTTTTCAAGATGACAATCCCACGATATTTCTACAAAAAAATAATATAGGAATGTATAAATAAAGGTAATAATGTCACACTATCATGATCCTTATGTTCTATGAGATAGGTGTTCACCTGTTGGTATGTTTATGGAATTTATTAGATTTTTAATTTTATATTTTTTTTATTAATTTGAACGTTATCTGATAAGTTGTCCGGTGGGATAGAGAGACTAACACATATCCTTGATCCTTATGAGGTTGAATTTATTAGGCTAGGTGTAGTTCATATATATATGGTTTCTCTCAAATATCTTATCAGTTTCATACATGATATTGTATATGATTAGGATCCATTCATATATCCTGATCTACAAGCTCTAGATGAGGCACCTAAGGATATTGATGTTCCTATTATGGCCACTGAGGAGGACACACTATATCCACCACCACAACCATCAATATAAGGAAAAGGATGAGGATAGAGGTAGGGACATAGATGAGGACATGAACATCGTCACCCGAGATAGGCTCCAACACATGCCCCTACATGATAGAGAGAGGATCCTACATAACAGGTAGGAGATATTTCTTAGAAGATATATGATTGTTAACAACACACCATATGAATATGATATCCACTATTTATATTAGATACAAATATTAGATAATGTACCTAGAGCTATGCTGGGGGTGGGTAAAAGATATTATTTCACGATTTACACTATCCACATGATTATCTCTCTCATTCGGTTACTTATTTGATATGTATTTATGGGATCTTATTAGTAACCCATAGTTATTGACATATGTATCCACATATGATGTTGCTAATTTCTATACTCATTAGATTGAGGAAGAAATACAAGAACAACATATTGAGGTTCTAGCAGCAACAATAATAGAATAGTACAGAGAGACAACTCTGCCACAACCATATGTTCAACCAATTGAGGAAAATGCATGGAGAAAATAGGAACCATCTACTATATCTGGGATATTGGACTAGTGTTGATGTCTCACACAAAGTGAGTTTGAGGTTTATACATTTATTTGTGAAAAAAATATACAATGTCATCGATTCTTCAACTATAAAATGTTTTTTATAAAAAAAATCTATTTTCTCAAGTATTAAAATGTATTTTTTGAAACCTAAATTTCTATATAAATTTTCCAATCAAAATCACGTTACATCTGCAATTTTAATTAGTTGATAAAGATAAAAAAGTTAATAGAGAGAAATGAAACATAAAATGGGTATTTCAAACACTAAATAAAAAAAATAATTATAACAAAAAATAAAAGAAAATAAAAATTTAACATAGAATTAGCAATGAATATCCTCCTAATAAGATAAATGGGGGAAAATTCATATTTAAAATTTTCAATATCCATAATCTAAATATGTAAAAAATCTATTTGGATTATATGTTTTACTACACTATATATAATGATATCATGATTTTAATCCATGGTTTTTCATGTCTTATTTTATGTTGATGATTCTTGGTACTTTTTTCTAGTTTCATTTCTATTTATCTTCTTGTTGTGTAGGATGTGGTGGAAAAAGGGATATACCTATGTGAACATCACAAGATTGAAGTCTGTATGGAGGCCATTTCTTAGATGACATGGGATACCATGGGAACATCATTTCCGATATCATAAAATCCAGGATATTTCCTACACAAAGATATAGGTATTTTTATCACCCATGGTGACTTCTTCTATAAAGGGTCTGAACCGAGGGGAAACAAAATTATTTCTCTCCGCTGTTGTATTCACCACCTATCCTACCTTCTTCCCTTATGCCCCTTGGCTAGTCTTATATTTCTCATATCTTCCACACTCTTGATCTCAATAACCAATACATATATATGACATTACCATCATCATTACCCCTTTCGTAAATCATTTTTTACTTATCTCACCTACACAGTGAGAGCTAGAGTGAAGCCACCAGTGAATCCATTGGGGATACAAGTGGAAGTCAAAGGGTTCTAATGCACTACTCAATAAAAATAAAGAGGATAAATATAAGGTTACATAATTTCAGTGTAGTAAGTGAAATAGTGGCAATGATAGAATAATGGAAGACCGAAGGGTATATACTATTCAATGGAAAAATAATTTTATAGATTTTCAGCCTTGGGAAATCATAATTTCTAGCAGTGGTGATGATATATCTTCTTTAAATTTCAATCCCAGAAACAATAATAACAAAATCATTGTTGGTAGCAAGAGGTATCTTTTTATATTGGTGGAGAAAAATATTGAGAAGGACACATCATTTAGGCATTCCATACACTAAACCAAGAATTGAATTGTAACCAAATATAAAATAAACAAACATTTTACACAGAATTAACAATGAGAATCCTTCGAAATATATGATTACAGTGAATTTATATGTAAAACATTATATCTACATTAGTACTTGATTTTTATTCTATTATTCTCCTTATTTTTCTTTATTTCACCTTCAATTTTTTCACCATTCAGCTTTTTATTGAAGTTGTTTTTTAAATTAATTATTTAAACTATTCTATTAAAAAAATTAAAATATGAATCTTTCTAATAAAATTAAAATATAAAATCCAATTATTATTTATTGAATTATATCTTAATTCAAATGTTATTATAAATACAGAAAATTATTTATTATAAAAATCAATAAAAAATAATAATTGATCATTTATTTATATAATTACACACACACACACACACACACACACACACACACTTTTTTTGGAAACAAATTTGGAAAGAGATGAAAATCCTTTGGCACTATGGAAACCCATATTCTAAAAACACTAATTCAATTTACTTTTTTTAATTATTACAACTTTAAAAATTTATCCCCAAGATACACATCAATATTTATAATAATATTTTCTAAAATTTATATTCATTCACTTTAATTATCAATAATGTGCGTTCTAATATAAACTTCCTATATAATTAGAATTATTTATATAGAAATGGTTATTATTGGGTTGATGTAGTGGAAATATATGTATGAATGATTACATTATTAGAGGATGATTTCATATGCTATTAGTCCATATATACATAACCTAGTGTTATACAATGTAATACACTTGAAATAAAAATAATATAGGTTTTTTTCATATTATTAATTTTAGGCATGATGATGTTTCTAAAAAAAATATTCATTTAGCCCTAATATTTTTTAACCATTAATGAATGAATCTTTTCATTACATTTTCAAATAAAAAACAAACCATTATCTAGATATATAATTATGAACATTTTATACAAATAATATAACGATTTTATTACAATATTTTTACACATATATAATCAATTTCAAGGTTTTTTCACCATTCTTTAAATATATTACATTAATAACATACACACAATTGCGAAATAATTGTTAATAATATGGTTTTTAAGACAATGAATTCAGTTCAATTGAATCATATAGGTAACTATTTCACTACATTGATTCCATATAATATCCTTTTGATCAAATTTTCAGTTTCACACATTGGGTTGTTCCTGATATTGTTTTATAATTCGATAATGTATTGGTAGTGAACATTGAGGGTTACATAGTACCATATTGATAAACTTTTATGTTACATATTTTGTCATATAAATTTATATTATAATTTAACTTAATTTATTTTAATTCAACATCAACCTCAAGTGAAAAAAAAGAAAAAATAATAGTAATATAATAAAATATTATTAACAATATAAATATATATTTATAATTATGTATAAAAACAACAAAAATATTATTATTATATAATATATATAATAATATTTTTTATGTCTATATAAAAAATATAATCTTACTCTATTTTAACACTTTATGTGTAATACTTTTCAAAATAAATCAGAAGGTATGATCTTTCATTAAATAAAGGCTCCGGAAAAGATTGAGATATAGAAATATTAATTATATGGATTCATCAATTTATCTAGTTCAAAGGGAATCATATGAAATTTTAGTGATGTATTCCATATGGTGTGCTTTAATGGAGTAAAAACATAAATTTTGGCATTAAAAATAAATTGGATATCTATTTTCCAGCCACATTGTTAATAATTATGACATCCCTGGTCTATACATTTCTATAAAGGATTATTTGGAGATAATTCAAAAATAACTTCCACTTATAATCAAGTAATCCATTAAATATTTCAATTATGTTCCACATGGAGAAATTATCATCTAGGGGCCAGTTAATAATGGAATTCTTATACAAAAACTACAATTAATATTTACCATAATTCGAGGTAATTGGGACTAAAATCAGATTATGAATTATCAAGAAACCTAAATCAGACATTCAAGAACTTTGATACTCAGAAGGTTCACTCATAATAAGATGATCACTAAAGAGAAACTTATGTATTACGGTATTTATAGCTATTTGATATGTGTTTTATATAGGTATCATACTGGTGAAGATGATCACAAATGGATCCAATGACCTTTTCCTACTACAACCTGGAGGTGCATTACATATCTCCTGGATGATAAATTACCACATTGTGACACCATTAATGAAATTATATAGGGATTCAATAGAATCAGAAGCTCTGATCAATGGAAGAATATTCTTTTTACCACTTTCCCTGAAGCATGTTCATATATATGGAGATACAGGAACCTTTTCATCTATGATGGGATCAAAGAAAATGTTAAAGAAATGATGGTACATCCCATGAATATAATGAAGGAAGAAAAAACCCTATAGATAGGTATAACTAAAAAATCATTTCAGGACATCTGTATTTTTAAAGGGATTCGATTTCCAAGCATATAAAAGAAATTGATATATTTCATAAACATATATTGATATCCACTAACCCTTAGTTGGATCAAAATGAACACTAATGGTACGTTAAAATGAAATCCCAGACAGGCTTGTTCTTGTTTTGTTTTTTGTGATCATCAAGGAGAGTTCAATAGAGGATTCTTTGATAAATGTGTATACACTTACACACTTGATACTGAGATGTATGGGTGACTAAATTCGTTAAAATTACAAGGCATATGGGATGGTGAAATATTTGGCTGGAATTTGATCCAAATTATATTGTTCAGTCCATCAAGAATAAAAGGATCTATCTTTCATATGGGCTCCTTCCATAGTGGGAAGAATGAAATTTTTATCTCGAATCTATAATTATTTTTTCCATACACACCTTTAGGTAGAAAAATCATTATTTGACCATCTGGATAATAAAGGTGTGCTTTGTAATGCTTTTTTGGTTGAATGAAGCGTCATGAGATATGCGTGACATAGTGGAGAGGGATAACTCTGGAATATACACTGCTAAACTCTTTTTAATTTCTTTCCTCTTTTTTTAATAAAATTAGATTAATACTTTGGACTCTGTGATTTTATGTTTTCAATAAAATATTTATTTTTAATATAAGAATTTTTATATATATGTATATAATAAAATGATATATAAAATAATTATTAAAAAAATATTAATCATTATTGTTATTTATAATAATATATAATAATAATAATAATACATTATATGATTATGATATATATAAAAACATTTAATAGTTATAATAAAGTACATGAAAAAATTATTATTTATATAAAATCATTATATATACTTGATATTTATACAAGAAATATATTAAAATTGAGTTTTTTCATGATAATTTTGAACAGATACATCACGTTTATTAAATTTTCCTGGTCAATATACATTTTTACTTGAAATTTATATATTTAAAGTAATATACATGTATATATATATATATATATTATAGAAGTTGATATACACATGCATACATAGTAAATTATTGTTTTATATAGTAACATTTCAATTTACAAAGTAAATCGTCAAATAACGCAATCAATTCAGTTTTTATACTTTAAAATTATATGTTAATGTAAAAACTCTAACCAATGAAAAATTTATTCATCAATTTCATGTTAAATTTTGTGGATAAATTTACAATTAATATACTCTTTTATAATATTAATATCTAAAAAATAAACATTATCGATATAATTTTGAGCATTAGATTTAGTATTTTCAATTTATAATTTAAAAATTAAAAGTATAAATTACATGGTAAATGACACCATACATATTGAAAAAGTAAATTTTTACATTAAATGTATAATTTACACCACAAAATAACAACTTACATAGTAAATTATAGCTTACATACTAAATTTTAATTTTATTTAATAAATAACCAGTGTATTACTTGAATCCAAACCACTCAACCCAGTGCTTATTATATATTTTTTAATTTAAACATTGATTTTTTATATATTAATTGATATTTTTACATAGTAAATCACTTATTTACATAGTAAATAATCAATTTACACAATAAATAATCAATTTACATAGAAAATCATCCATTTACATAGAAATTATTCATTTGAAACATTTATTTTTATTTTTCCTTGTAAATTACAACTACGCCCCATTAAATATTGAATAATTATATTTTATTATATATTTACATAGTCAATTTAGATTTTATGAAGATAATTTGTTCCATAAAGTGAAAATTATTACCAATATAATATATATTCCACAAATTCACAGTAAATTTACATAATAAATTATATGGTTAATTTAATAAATATTGAATAAAACAATAAAGTTAACATAATTATGAACATTCAATTAATATAGTAATTTGATAATTTAAATTTTAAATTGGTGGATTACATAATAAATGATAATATACACTACTAAAAAAATTTAAACTATAAACTTTCAATTTAATTGATTAAATATAAAAATAAAACAATAAGGACAACATGATTATATGAATTTAAGATGTAAAATTTAATATATAGTTACACCAATATCAATTAATTCAAAAAAACATATACAAACACACTGAAACCTTTTTAAGGTGTAAATTAAATATTTTTTATGAAAAATAAGGTCCAACCCTATACAGAAAATGAATTATTTGACTACAAACTAAAAATTTATAAGTTAAAATCATATGAATATATCATTATGCTCTCTCATTTTTTTAAGGAAGGGCCGAACAATATTATAAATTTTATATAAAAAAATTATTATTATTGTTATTTATTATTATTATAAAGATGATTTTAGGGGTAGATATAGGATCCTAACATATAGATTAAAGAGAAAAACATCTCCCTACAAGAAGATTCCCCCCCAATCTGAGGTCTTCAATTTATAACAACTACATAACTTTGAAAAATGGTATCCAGATCTAAGAGCCTATAATTATTATATTTCTTAGCTATAATCAGTATTATAAACACTCCATGAGAATACCGACTAACATATTTGTGAGGATCTATCTATTTAACCCACCATATATTTCTCCCAAAAAATACCTTAATATAGAGATATTTTAATCAAAAAATTCCCCCAGACATGAAACAAATAAAAATAAGTGTTTTCACAAGCTCTATGATTATATTCTCTAATAAAGGTGATGATCACATTGAATTCACTTTCATCTAATTTTCTTTTTCCAAAAAATTATGGTCTATTATTTTCAATGCCTTCAATGTAAGTGGCTTTGAAGTAGTTCACTTTCAAGGGTTGATTGTTTTCTACTACAACCTGCCCAATTCATGGAAATTTAAAAAATTATTTAGAGAGGATGGGGAATAAATTTGTTATCTTATTTGGATTAACATGAATTTATATAGGTTTTATAGGAAATACATCAATTTGAATCCATATATGGTTGGAATCTTCTCAAATATCCATTAGGTGAATTCATTAAAATCATGGGTGGCAAGGAACTTTGTTCAAGAACCTTATATTTTTTATAATATTGGAATATAGGACAATACTTTGAACTATTTTTTTATATTTCTATGGCTTGGAAACCTCGTTATTCAGGTTGGATCAAAATCAACTCGGATGACACTACTAAAGTGTATTTGGTATTATTAGGATATAGCGGTCTGTTCAAACACCATAAAGGGAAACATGTTTAATGTTTCTATATTGATTGTGGTAAATAGTTTGCTTTTAAGAATGAAATAGAAGGGGTCATCATGGATATTTGAATTTCTATCTTCAAGCAATGCAATTCTTTTTTTTTTCTGGAAGTGGATTCAACTTTAATTTTTTATTCCATTGATGTTAACATTGTATATCCCTTTCAAAGGTTGGAAACATTTTGGGAGGATTTCCTAGACTTCTGAAAGCACATTTACATTGTGGTGTTGTGGACCTTTAATGAGGGGAATAAGGTAGCTGACATTCGATCCAACATGGGAGTACGATTAGGTGGTTCCACTTGGACTCTTTCTTTTCTATATGAAATCAAGGAATCCTTATTCCTTGAAATTTTTGAAAATATAACTTTTCATTTATTGTAATTTTATTTTCATAGGCCTTATGGATCACTAAAATCTATGACTTTTATTATTATTATCATCATCATCATCATCATCATTATTATTATATATAAACATTATTTAAAGAAATTATAATAATTTTTTGTTAATAATAATAATAATTTTTTTATTTGGCTAATGGGATTACAAGATACAAATAATTTGATGACCCAAATACCCCTAGTGGTTCAAGCCCCATCGCATAATATTCTAGGATTTGTAAATACCCACTATACCTATTTAGTTAGATTACATGGATTGAAGGCCCTTTGAATGGATGAACTGAAATCCTAGGGGCCAACAACCAATCATTATCTCTTTTTTATATTATTCTCAGCTTTTTAAGGGCCACATGTTATGTGAACCCCTTGTATCCCCTACCCGGTCCATCTACACCCTCCCCTTGCCACTAGTGTTGAGCCCTGCCGCCTGTGATATCTCATTATTCCCTTCCATGGATACATCTACAACTCACCATCACTATCTCATGTAGTCATGTGGGGGGCCACCACCATACACTTGTTGGCATCATCATATTGATGCCAACATGTTCCAGTCTACCTCTATAAAAAAATTGGGAGAGGGGGGGATACTATTAGTGGAACTAATTTAGAAATGTTTTTAACATCGTTTTTTTTACTTTTTTACATCATCTATTAGTCGTTGTTATTAAAGGAGACATAGTAAATATATATTTAACATTGGTTAAAAAAATTAACATCATAAATGTATCATGGAACTGGTTTTTTTACATCGGTTTTATAATAACCGATGTAATAAATCATCTTCCACATCGGTTCCTACATAACTAACGTGGAAAAGCTTCAACATGAAGAGTTTTTTACATAAATTATTAAATAACTGATGTAAAAAATAATATTCCACATCAGTTACCACATAAATTATGTGGAAAAGTTTGAGATGAAGGACTTTTTATATCAGTTAATTTATAACTGCCATAAAAAACTTTTTCCTTAACGGTTATTTAAAAATTGAGATGAAAAACCATTAATATTAGATTTTAATGTGAGTTATAAAATAATTTACATGGAAAGTTTTTTTAAATATTTCATTTAAACCTTTCTCTCCCCTGCTGACAAAAAAAAATAGACAGAAACTAGAAAAAATGGAAACTACAACAAAAAAACTAGCAAATACAAATTTACAATTACAACATTCCTAATTACAATATTAAATAAAAACAAACCAAAATCCAACCAAAACTGTAAAATGATTTTCCAATTCCACTTGTCAGTGTGTGAGATATTGTTCACTATAAGGGAGAGATTCATAGAAAAGATACAAATTAAGAAGAAATTATTTAACATGTATAATGAATAAAACAAATGAAATATTAAGGAATTATTTATAAAGAAATGTAACCTGATTGAGATTTATAACTATTCTAGTTGTAATTATTTCATCCATAAATCTTAACACATAATATACGCATTCTCTGACCCCTAGTTGTTTATGAAAATTTTGTTTAAATTAGTTTTTCAATTCAAAATAACATTTTAAAGTAATATATCCAAAGCTTACAAATTATAAATCAAAAATTTCCTATACTTTTTCATATTTTATCTTGTGGATATTTTTATTTTGGGTGTTTCGAAATAAATTACTTCCTATGTTAGAAAATAATATAAATTAAATAAATTTAAAATTCATTATAATATAAAAAACTATTAATAAATTAAAACTTACAGCTTCAATACGCTCATCAAATTTCCTTGCACATTGCCATGGATAGAGCATATCCAGTAAGGTGTCTTCTCCCTTGGACCAAAAATACCTAACTTCCATTGGTCACTATTATAAATGAAAATTCAATTTTATTGGTTATTATGTTAAAATATATATAACACTTTGTGATTTATATGTTTCATACCTCTCAAGATAAGGAAACATCTAGCACTGAGTAATTATTTTATTTTCAAATCATTCAGCAATATAAAATATTCTTTGTTCATTAGTCATTGTTCATGCTTCAAGTGAAATGAATTGTGGGTCTATAAATACACATAAATATATCTTTTCATTCTCCTCACTCATTTTATAAAGATACCTAATATAAAACATATATAAGTATAATTTTTCAATAAATTTATCGCATGTAAAGTTTTATGTTAAGAATTAGATGAAAAAAACATACATCATTTTGATTCCAAACTTATCTCCAGTTAAAGTCTCTATGATATCATTTTTCAAAATCCCCATAGTGATTGCATGCCCACATAAATTGTCTTCCATTGGAATCTAATAAACACCCAAAATCAAATTTGAATATCATGACAATCTACCAAGACTACTATAATATATATCTTAAATCATAGACCTTTGTATTTTTTGTTGTCTATACAATATGTATTTACCTTTTAAGTATTCCTATAAATAAATAGATAAATTTATTAACTTTCAAATGTTAAAAAATTTTTTAATAAAAAAATGAAATAAAAGATAAAATATACACATAACTATATGGTAATTTGTTATCATAGTCTAGATGGAAAAACTAAAAAAGTGGCTCATACTTTTTCCAACTGTCCTCAACTCTTCTATTGGTAATGGTACTTTAGATAATATATCTATAATATCCTATACAGTGACCCTATGATGCTTTATCTCTAACTGTTTATAATGAATGGTATATCCAATATAATATATCATCCCACATGAGACAATATGATTCTAAGGATCATCAAAATATAACTCATAGTAACTAGGAATCTATGGAGGAGGGGTATAGGAATAGGATAAAAAGATGGGTTCGTAGGCAGAGGGGGAGTAGTGGGACCTACTGGCGGAGGTGGAGGAGTGGGAGTTGTAGTCTAAAATTGTCTTTGCATGTCTGAAAAATGGACTGTACTGATGCTCTGATATTATCCTACAATGTCACATTAATATTCTAAACCTAAACCTGTAAAGATTCTATTTCCTTTATAAAATCCCTCCATTATAGAAGCTGAAGAATGTGGTAAAATGTTTCTCACTAATACACATACCAGGTATCCTCGCACATGACCCAAGTGTTCTGGATTTCTCAATGCCTCATATAAAATATCCTGCCTCCCCTCAGTTATAAAGACCCCCTGTGTTCTCTGATCCTCAATCACATCCTATATGAATAATTTTAAATTTTTTTAATGATTCAAAATATATAAAAAAATGAGTTAACTTAAATAAATAAAATAAAATAAACATCTTACAATACTCTCAACTACAACCCTCAACTCTTCCATAACATATTTTCCTTTTCCTTCATTTGTGCCCTCTTCCATTTTTCATGTTGAGCTAGGGGGTGGAGGGGAAACCTCTCAAGAGCTTGAATACTCATTTCTTATTTTTTTGAAAATTTTCATTCATCATTTTTTATTCCAATAAATTATACCCTCTTTGAGATAAAGTATGAGGGTAGAAGTTTCTAGATTGTATATCCTAATGAGATCACCTCTATTTCTATACATTAAGAAAAAGAAATCATTAACACAATCATTAATATATGAAAACTACTAAAAGTTTACATTGCACTTTCCTAAACTGCCTTTTTCTTTTTACTTTCAAAATTATTTTCCATGTGTCTCCATCTATAAAGGGATATATATCATATGGATTATGATGTTTCCTGTGACCAAAAATTAAATAAGATGTGAGGGTCAATTTTAAATCCCTCCATCTTCTAGAAACCAAGGATAAAAATTTCCTTCAAACTCCTCTAGTGTCAGGTATATCATATGTCATCTGATTAGAAGGGAGAAAACATATATTACTATAAAAATTTCATGATATTAAAATAAGAACACATTACCTTACAAAAATGGTCTCTCGTAACCAAGATAGTGTTTCTTTGTTTACAATTCTCCAATCATTAATCAAAATAATAACTTTTATTTTACCCTAAACTGATACAAAACTCTTGAATTGTTTTGTATTAGGACCTCTTGGAATATAATTATCATCAAATTCTACCAATATCCTTTGGTACCGACTACGAGAAACTGATAATTTTTAGCAAATGTGTGCTTCCAAAATTACCAACCCTCAAACTATTATTTGGTTTTGTAGGAGTATATGACTCTTCTAAAGAAGGATGGGGACCATCAAGAGGATCATGTGCACACACTACATGAAAAGTGCCTCATAGCGGTGGTTTAAATCGTTACCATATGATTTTGCGATGGTTTATAAAATCACCGCTAAATTGGGTTTCGGTATCCAACATGCAACAATTTCTTTAATTTAGTGGAAGTTTTTTGGAAGTTTTATAGTAATCATATTTAGAGTCTATTTTCGTGGTTTTAGCAGTGGTTTTATGTGAAAAAAATATGGTGTATTTAGGGTTGGTTTAAACTGCTGTTTATTTATTTTTCATCTTTTTACATTGAAACTGCCATTAAACCACCATAATAACAAAAAAATAATAACTAAAACTTATTTAGAGGTGGTTTTAACCTCCATAGATAAAATAATATCAAAATATAGCAGTGTTTGAAACCGATGTGAAATATGGTCCATTTTGTTAGCTGCGGTTTAAACCACCGCTAAATGTAGATTTACAAATAATAAAATGCAACTGATCCTGCATCCCCAGTACTAGTATGCTGAAAAAAAACCATGTGTGGATAAAATATAAGAGAATAATTTAAACCATCTAACAATTTTTAGTATTCAAAAATCTAACAATTTTTCATAAAAAAACCATATGCAGAGAACATATAATAGAATAATCTAAACCATAGAATCTCAACCATCTAAAAATGTTTTATAGATCTAAATATAACACTTTAAACTATATAGAACCAAATTTTGAGCTATAATCCTTCAAAATACATAGAACAAACTTATAATATTTATACTTGAGCCATCCCAATAAAATTGATTTATCCTAGTTCTCAGGATAAAATTGTTAAATGAATAGGGTATGACAACACTACTGATTAGTTTTAGTTGAAAAATTATGTTTTATATAGATGAAGTGCTTAAACATGACTCATTAAGAGCATCACACATGCGTCTATGAGAAAACATATACGATAACACTTATAAGAGGATGATGTTTTTTCCATTCCGATTGATGATTAATATAAGCATGTTATCATGGTTTTGGAACCACATTCATTAGTGGATGAAGAATGTGACATGGAATGTTTTTTATTTCAATAAAATGTTTCCCAGGAAATTCATATGGTGGGAATAATGATGAGTATTATGGAAATTGTGTCCTTTCATGTAGAGGGACTTACATGTAATGGACCAATTAGAAAATTTCAGATCGACTTCTTGAAGCTGATGAGTTGGTATATTCAATATTTCATATCTTAAAAATGATGATGAATTTTATAACATAGGTTTAAGTTTAAACTAATTCTAGATGATAGATTCATGCTCGAGATAATAATTAATCCATGAGTTTTATCGTTTGGTAGTGTGTCTATGAATTCATGGAAACACAATAGAAAGCTGGCTGGTTGATTACCCAACCATTAATTAATGATGAGATTTATTGTTGGATTTTTTTGTTATGCATAAAATAACACGGTATCATTGGGATCGAAGGCTGTTTGATCAATACATTAATTAAAACTCCAGCTATTAAGATGGGAATATTTAAAAAAGTATGTCTAGATTTGATTTATTGATGCTTCATTGATCAAATTTTAAAGGTGAGCTGAGCCTTCTAGCTATGAATCATGTTAAATATGATGTGAACTTTTTAGAGTGTAACCATTTAATGAAATACCATAGAATTAAAATGAGGTTTTTATGGTTTTATGAGGTGGTTGACCCATTTTTAGACCTAGTGAAACATCATCAAGATATGTGGCATCAAGTGTTGGTTCAATTCAAGTATAACATGTTTTGATGGAGTGTTTATCAGAAGATCTAAATAGGGTTATCAATATAATTTTTCAAAAATGTCATGATGTTTTTATTTGTGGACCAGGAATGAGTAATTTTTAGAAACTTGTTGTACTCCTATTCTATATTCAGTCATTCCCAATATATTTACACCAACCTAAGTATGTTGGGAGAGTATCTATATACCTAGATAAATAATTAAAACCAATTCCATTTTGTTTGGATGGAAAAAATACATGGGAGTTTTACATAAGGATTGATTTATAGAAAGCCTTAATACATGGATTAAAAATGTCAAATATTGGAGGGTAACACTCATTTGAGTGTTGGACCGGCCATTGGATGGTTGTTTTTGTTTTTGTGTTTCTTGATAACTCAAACTGGGTACTATTGTATTCCATGGTGAATTATAGGTACTAGTTCAAATATATACTTAGGAGAAGCTCGAGTCTAGGCATTAGGCTTGGGAAACCTTTTGATTATCTAGGTGTGTTGTATTGGGAATGCACTAGAATGTTTTTTTGGAATGGTGACATAAATGAGTAAGATTTGGTAAGATCAATAGATGTCACTGGATGTTGGTTACAATAAGTGGTGAGTATACTCAAAGTGATATTGGAGAACCTTGGAAAAAATGTGTCAAAATATGGATTTAGAGATGTCAACTATTAAAGTTGAGTGTTCTCAAAAAATACTCAACCAAAAACAGTTCAATATGAGTAATTTCTAAAAGTAGTATGTGGTCAGTGAGGAACCACTTCAGGCACATGGTGGGTTGAGACAGGTGCATTTTAATGGTTTCTGAGAGCTTATAAAGAAAAATATAGTGTGAACAGTATGATCTTGGTCAATTTTATTTCAACCATTTCAATCAAATTGAGGGCCAAGGGTAATATCTTCCTAAGTAACATATTAAATGTGTCGGGAGAACCGTTAGGACATTGAGGTCTTACATAATAGAAAATTGTTATAGTGGGAGTACCGCAACTCAGAATTGACCATTAAAAATTAATATTTATTGTGGATATATCTATATTATAGTTGATAATAGGATGATTACATGATCATCTCTCTTATATATAGGCCCACTCAATGTTCCCAAGCACATAGTGGTGTAGCTCCCAATTTGGATCTTTATCATCCTCCAAAGTATTATTCCCCCCTATAGTTATGGCGTGTGGACAAAATAGGATTTCCTACCATCCAGAGAAAACACCTCAAAGGATATCCTATGATAAGTGATCATTTTGATCTTTAAAATGTGTTCAATGGTCGAACCAACATATTTGGGCCCCATTCTTGAATAACACGGTTGTGAGGCTTGTGTCTCCAACATGAATAAAATGAATCAAATAAACAACATAGTAGTTAGTCCAAAATAATTATATACACATCCTAACATAACTCAAATGAAACTATTAAATATCTCCATATTCTATATAGAACATATATTACTTCATACTCCACCAACTTCATACTTCACCAATTCTAGACTCACTTCCTTATTAAATCATTAAGCCATATCAAATTCCAATGCCTTTATCAAACATGGGGAATCATGAAAATGTTAGGACATGATGATTTTAGGTGAATAATTTGTGTCGGACTTGATACAAGATACATGATACCTGATACATGAACAAACCCTTTATTTCCAAATTTGTCCAACATATCAACAAGACTACTAATCATTGTCCAATGATGAACACTGTTTTTCATCCTCTCCACCTTCATATCTACTTCCTACTACCAGCAGCTGTAATAAACTTATTTTGAAAATTAAATGATGTTGTATATTTATATTTAAAGTTAAATCCAATAAATTTTTGAAAACTAAATGATTTTGAATTTTTGTGATTTACCTGCTCATCACCTGTCATCAATGAAATATCACTAGAGATAGATATGATATTATTCTGATATAAATCAACCAACAGTTTATACAAAGCCGATATCTGATACCCATATTCTTGAATTATGTTTTTTTATAGAAACATAATCTCTCTAATCATCTCAAATACAACAAAAAGTAGATGAAGCTTCAATCCCTGATGGCTTGCTAAAGACCTCAGATGGTAAGGGTCCCAAACCCATCTTGCACACTCGACCAAGATGCTCTTTCCCAAGAACTTTACCAACTGGGCCATCCTAGGAGACTGAGTAGGACTATGCGGGACTGAAATCTCATAGTTCTTTAATTTTTACCTATAAATCAAATTTTTTCATATTAGAAGCATTATATATTAACATAGTGAAAAATGATAAAAAGTTATTATAATGAAAAATGAATTCACACCCAAACTTTGTTGGAAGGCTCATTAACAAAACTCACATCAGATTTTTTATGAACATCCAAACACACTACTATTTGAGATGATTGGGGGGGGGGGGGGGTTCTAAAATCTATGACTACATTAAAAAATGATAAATCAATAATTTAATATATTAAAAAAATAATATTTTCTTATAAATATTTAAACTAATGAATAGATTACGAGAGTCAATTGGCTTCTAGAAAAGATCTTCGACCCCACAGTGTGAGGGATGATTTTCTTAGCCTGGATCGATGCATTCTTCCTTAAAGTATCCTAAAATAAATAAAATTGAATTTAATAGTATTGTATTCAATGTAATATCTTTTTCATATACATGTATAAATGTAAAATGAGATTAATATAATAATATATATTTAAATACCATGTGCTTTACATCATGATGTCTGTCAATAAAAACTTTCCATTCCTCTATAGGAACCCCATTGGGTACCATGTCATGAATCTGTTGGGCACTCAATGAATTATCATTGACATCACCCCATAATATCCATTTAATTTATTTCAATTTCTTTCCCATATTTTTCAATATCCACTTTTGTGCTAGCACATTAGAAACCATAAAGTGAAAAAAAATCATTACATAAAAAATAATTTAAAAAATATTAGAATTTAATAACATACTGGCATTCAATTACACCATAATGTATTAAAATTTCCTTTATTTTTGAATCAAAAACATCATTCTTTGATGATGAAGGAATATGCCTCCAATCATCATATGTAATTGGAAGGTAAACTAGATCCACATCCATCTGACCTAGAATATGGCCAAGTAATCCTAGGGCGTCATCCGTAGGGACCCCATAGGAATCAAATGGGATAAATATCTTTAGATTAGTAAGATTCCATACATTTTAACTTTTCATATTTTTCTCCATAGTCGCATTGTTTCCATATTTTATGAACAAATAGTTAGGATAAAAAATTGCAATAAATTTATTCATATTGAAATTTGTACCTATAACAGTAACTATCTAATATCCCTATGAAGAACCGAGAGTGGCACCCTGCTCCCTTACTACTAAAGCTTCTGAAGGGGAAGGTGTCAAATGAGCTACTTATGGGACACTCACAGAGGGTGTGAGAGATGGTGCAGGGGGGGAAACAGATGGTGTCTCAGATGCTATAGGGAGGGTGACAGATTCACATGAGCCTTAACCCGGTTTGTAAGGACTCTATAAGTGCATCCGAGAGACCCAGGATCAAATCTACGTAGAGACATTATTTTCAGGGTACTGTAGTAGGTACTATAGCGGGAACTATACAGTACTGTAGCAGGGACTATTTGGCACTGTAGCAGTACTGTTTGGAACTGTAGTAGCTAGGAATTTGCCCCCGTTTGGGCCTTTGGGACACCGATTTGGTCCCCAAGTCCTTTAAGGCCTTCGGGCCACCCATGCCTTCGGGTCAGTAAGGCCTTCGGGCCACCTTAAGTGCAGATGCAAACCAAATGAACTACGAGGAACAAGCACTACAAGGAGGATGAGCAAGGAGATTTCACCATAGAAGAAGCTAAACGGATTGAAAGAATGAGAGGGTATGGCACCTGCCATCGGGACAAGCCTGTGTATGCACGAGAATTCCTAGCCAAACAACCTTGCGAAGGAGGAGAACTGATTTCATAATGAAGATGCTGGGGAGGAGCAGTTCCAAGTAGTTAGTCTGGGTTGTATGAAATGTTTGAATCCTACAGGAAAATGAATTCCTTTAAGGCCTAAGGGCCATGTAATACTTTCGCCTATGGGCCTTGTAAGGGTTCCACCTCACCCCTTGAAAGGTGGATTATCAAAATCAATAAAAAATGAAGGCCTTCGGGCCATTGGAGGAGGAGGAGGGAGACAGATGGACCGTCATCTATCAGTGTGGTCGATGGAACAATATAGCTCTTCCTCCTTGGCATTCCTATCTTTTAATCCAATAAAATTTAATTTAGAACATATAATTCAAAAAATTAAACTTTTGAGAGAGTTTGGATATTGAGATTCAATCTTTAAATATCATTTTATATGTGATGGATTTTCTATATGATTATCACTCACTGTTGTGATGACCTTCCCTGATGATTTTTATTATGGTTAGTACTAGATATTAAAATTACATTCTCTGATGTAACTCTAATGACTTGTGCCTAAAATAGATGTATCACTGGAATTTATTGAAATAGGTTAGATTAAGTGGTGGGGTAACCTGGTTAGCACCTAATAACCCAACATGGATTCTAGTGGATAAGTTTCACGATGAAACCTATAAGACAATTCTAAAATGATTCATATTATATTCATAAAAAAATCAAGGTTATACATGTGAAATTTAAAATAAAGAAAACCTAAGGTAATAACAATGAAATCAATTAATAATATAGAAGCACAAAGTTTTCCAAATTTACACCCTCAACATTCTATACATCATAACCATAGAGATGCTTTATATCAAAATAATAAACATGCCCTATATTAAATGGTTTTACATATTTAATATCAAAACAATATATTATTATAATTTATTCATATCAAAAAAAAAATATTCTCCAGAGGAAAACATAATGAACCTTCAACATTATTAATTTAATTTATTCTATCATTTATTTATTTCCATCCCCAATAAACTTAATACATGTGAAGTTCATTTAAATTGAGAATGAGACTTTTCAATCAATCTATAACTACTAGGAAATAACCAAGCCAATACAAAACCCCATACATAATTCACATACCAGATCCATGCTCCTAAATCACTCATCACCACCACAACTATGATAATCAACAACTATATAACACATCATCCAACATCATATCTCATTCCAAACAACCATTTTTAACTGAAAAACACACTCTAAATTAAAACTATTTACGACCACTAATGGTAAAATCCCCATAGGGACCACATAAATCACACAAAATGCATCAATCACATGAACATATAAATGATATTTCAGCATGCACAATACCACATTTCAAAGGGTCCTCCTGTGTGGCTAGATAAGAGTGGGATTAAGGGGGAAAGGGGGAAAATGATCAAGATGGGGTCTCTGGTTTCACTCTTAGGATACCTGGGACTCTTACAAGTCCAAAATTAACTATTTACCTCCCACTAGGTACCCAGTGTCACCTATAATTATAAAATATATGTGGAAACCCATTATAGGCACCCTAAATCCCCAATTCAAACAACAAACCACAAACCTCATTACAAAATAACATAGAATGTAAACTCAATAACCTAAATCAATTTTAAATCCATTATAAAAAATACCCCTCAATCAGAATAAAAAATTAAAACTCTAGAATGTTTTTCCATTCAAATTTCTGACATAAGACCTTAATGACACCATAATCAAGGTAATATGGTAAAACATTATATCCGCCCAAAAATATCACTTTTCAATATAGATAAGTCTCAAGAAACATCTATCTAAATACTTATTGCCTCTATATTAGAAATAAATGAACTAATGAATCTATTATATCGATAATAAAAATCTTTGAAACTAACCTCATATCGCCAAAACTAACTAGCTCCATAACCCAAATAACTAAACCAATATCATATAAATTATACATATTTTTAAACACACCTCTAACCATGTCCCAATTCATCCATCCCATTTCTATGTCATAGCTCCCAAATCTAACCCAAAATCATTAAAAACACCAACACTTCAACATCCAAAACTATCACACTAATAAATACCCCAAATTTTATAATACACTGATACTGAATGACCCCAAAATCCAAAAATATACCAAACCATCAAGAAAAATCAATAATATACCAGAGACAAGGCACAACAAAGGAGTGGCAAGGGGCAATGATTCTTGGGACCACCGGCGAGGTGTGGAGAGGGTAGGGATTCAGGGGTTGGGGGGTCGTGGGGGTTGGTGGAGTGTGGGGTTCGGGGGAGAAGTGTCAAACTTTTGATAAATATAAAAATTTTAGTGGAGTTTTTTAATAAACCGTTGCTAAATTATTTAAAATAAATTAGTGATGGTTTACCAAACTACCGCTAAAAACTGCCTCTAAACACTAATTTTGGTGTAGTTACATTCCCCCCCTATGGTATGAGTACGATAATCTTCATAAGTATGTGTTTGATCATTTGATTGATCTATCATTATCCTTCCAATCAAAGCAACAAAAAATTAGGAAATGAATAAAAAAATTCAACTATTATAATACTAATGTAAATAAAAATGAAAAATTATGAAACAAAAAAGTAAACAAAAAATCAACACGTTTTTATTTATATTTGTTATAGTTAACTAAAATGACAATAAAAATAATGATATATGAGATTTCATGTAAATTAATGAAAAAAAATCTCTAAATAGTGTAGGAATATTATAAATTTTCTAACATAATAAATCATTTTTTACACAAAAAAGAATATTTTTTCATTATACTCTTATAAAATATTTTTGTTTTTATTTAACATATTATATTAAAAATAATTATATTTAAAAAAAAATCAATAAATATATAAGTTACGTAATGGTAAACATGGTAAAATAAACAAAACTAAACTAATATAAATCAACATTTTAACTTATTAGTTTTAATACGTGTTTTAATAATGAAAATAAAATTAACATATCTAACATTTTATGAAATTCATACAAGTAAATGAGAAATAAACATATGTTACCTATAAAATTAGGAATGTACTATGGAATTATTTTCCCAAATTCCTTTTTCATGATCATTCCTTATGGCACAATCCATGCCTATGACCTGCTCATCGTTATTATATTTTAATATTTCCATGGAAGTAGGGATCTCAAAACAATTAGTGTCTCCATCAAGTTGATCATCACCCCTTAGATTGTTTTTTTCCTTGTAAAAAAATAGACACTTTTATATCAGATTGATCAAGAACACAATTTTTTCCTATGTTTCCATTATAAAATAACTATTTGTGTCTTCCAATCTATTCAGATTAACAAGTGTCATTCCAAATTCCTTGTGTCTAAAACTGTTTTTATCGATAAAACATTCGTAATTAAAAATTGGAACTTTAAATTTAATTTAATCAACCACACATATTTTTTCAATGACTACATAATATGAAATTGATGCATAAATTGGGTTTTTTCAATTAAAACTCAAAAAATTATATACTTTTGCAAACACCAGTACACCACTATTCTGAATTACAATTTAGTTTTCCTGATCTTCAGTATGAAATGTATAGCCATTTATGTCATACCCAGACCATGTTATCACATTTAAACATAGACCACCCACTAACCATCTTATTGTTTCTGATGCATTTGATCTACTAAGCACAGTAATTTTAAACCATGGATTTTTTTTGTTATGTTGATTCAAAATCCACATATCTTTATTCTTTGGATGACATTGATTAAACACTTTAATATTAAATTTTATATATATTTGAGCATCATATATGTTATTAATGATGTATAATCACACCGTCTTTATCTGTTCACATGACATAAATTTTAATTTCAAACCATGAATCCCTTATCCCCCATAATTAACTCATTCTTGGCGAGATTTTTGGAAAACCAATGTGCTCCACCGCATATAAGTATCTTATACAAAACTCTTTAACCTCCTCAAAAATATACTTTTCAACAATGAAGTATTTAGTTCAATATTGATTCTTAACATAACCATTAAATATATTTATATATCTTTAAATAGGATACATCCCATGTAGATATAAAGGTCCAAAAATAATTATTTCTTGAACCAAATGAACCATAAAATGCACCATTATATCGAAAAAAATAGAGCAAAAAAACATTTTCAATTTAAAAAATATAGAAATTGATTCATTTTCCAAAATGTTCAAATCATTCAGATCAACCATCTTATTACAAATTGAATTGAAAAAGTAACACACCTTCATGATAGTCTTTCTAACAAATATAGTCAAAATTCCACACAATACAACTGGTGTTTCATCAGGACGTGACAATCATTAGATTTCATATCGGTCAAATTTAAATCCTTTAAAGACTCTATTTTTTTAACATTTGAAGAATTAACCTATGACATTTTGATATCATGAAGACACTAAAAAATAAAATTTCCCCCCTCCTGTATAATGAACGACCAGTTGGGGGAAGAAATGTTCACCTACAATCAGGAGTGGGAGTTAACTCCAAATGTATTCCCACTGACAGTAAATCCAATATTTCATTTAACCTGTCTTTATTTATTCCTTTAATATATAACAATGTTCTAATCAAGATGTCAAATATAGTCTTCTCCAAATGCATTACAACAAAGTTATGTTTCACCTCATGATATCTTCAATATGGTAGCTCAAAAAATATTTACGGTTTATTCCAAATATTACTATCATTACCAGATTTAGGTGACTTTCAAAATTTCACATCATGGTTTTTCACCCTCACAAAATACTAATCAGTGGATAATGGTTTTGGAGAAATATAAAATTCTATTGAGCCATTGAATGCCTTTTTTAATCTTATATAATATTGATCCATAGACAAAAACTTTCGATGCCCCGTGTATAATATTTTCTCCTGTGATGTAGTTGATCATATGAAGTCAATTGTTCACAAATTGGACATGCTTTATGCCCCTTAACTCTATATCCAGAAAAATTTCCATACACCGATAATTCATTTAGAGTGAACATAATCATTGCATGAAGTTGAAGATATTCCATTTTATTATAATCATAAATCATAATACCACCATCTCTTAAGTGTTTCAAATCATCAATTAATGGTGAAAATAAAACATCAATATCATTTTAGTGTTGTTTTGGTCTAGAGATCATTAAGCTCAACATGACATATTTGTGCTTCACACAAAATTCAAGAGAAAAGTTGTAAATTACCAATAAAATATTACATGAAATATTTGTTCTACTAAGTCTTATATATGGATTTATTCCATCTATGCATAGTCCAAATATGATATTTCAAACTACATTTCCGTATATAGGAAACTTGTTATCAATTTTACTACACTATAGAAAATCAGCAGGGTGATGTATTTTTCTACCACATATTCACTCATCATTATTCCGTATTAACATTTTTTTTCATCACATGAATTAGTAAATTAACATTTCAAATGAGTAATTATAGCAAGATACCAAAATTACTTGGTAGGGGAATTTGTAACCTCTAAATCAGACTGTGATTTTTCTTTCAACTTATATAATGATGTACCAAATTTAGGACACTCTAATATAAATTCATATTCCTTCCTATATAGCACATAGTTATTATGAAAGGCATGTATTATTTTTTTACCAGAATCCCATTTAGAATATTATTTTCTTCACATTACAATTTGAATCCAGAATATCATTATCTTTAAGAAGAATATCTTTCAACAATTGTTACAAATCAGTAAAAATCTTGTCACTCCAACTATGTTTCACCTTCAAGTTAATAAATCGTAACACTGATGATAAAACCATAAATTCTATACAACCTGGATAGAATGGTTATTTTAGTATCAACATGTAGATGCTCAATTTTCAATTCTTTCTCAATTTACTCTACTTCAATATCACAAATCATTTATCAAATTTCACTAAATTTCTTCTAAATTTCACCATACCAAATCTAAGAGCTGTAAATCAGATTAAAACCACGAAAAATTAAATAATACTTGATATCTATTATTTTTAACTTATTCATATTTAAACATTTCATGCATGGATATAAAAACATATCTTTTTTTGGAACATTTTGTTTAGAAAATTCCAAAAAAATCATCAACACCTGCCACATATTCATCCCTTAATCGATGTGTCGTAATCCAAAATTAACTCATTATTATCTATTTTTTTTAAAAATAGCTTGTCAAAGAATATAGTGGTGATAAATGTGATAATAAATTAATCAAGCCAAAATAGGTTTATATTTATATCAAATACATCATCATTTTAAATTAACAAAACATTGAAATTTTTAATATATATATATATACATGCATATTTGAAAAGTATATTTATAAATTTCATACAATAATCGAATATAAGTTTAAATATAATTGATAAATAGGATGTAAACCACTAATCAAAACATATAAAAATATTAGAGTTACTCTATTTAATTATATAACATGTAATAATTCTTTTAAGAGAATTATGAATACTTCATGAGTTGTTATTTAATAAATCAAGAACATTCATTTATAATAGTAATTATACAAAATGAATATAGATAACAAAATTTTCCACTAAATATATGACATACGATTAGTCACTAACATTTTTTACTAAGTGGTTATATGTTTTCTATTAGTCTACAAGTAAGATTATTAATGGGAAACATCTATCATTATATAATACATCATCAATCCTTACATTTCTATGATACTACATTTTCAGGAAAATAATTTATTCTATCAATACCATATAAATAAAAATAAATAAATGAGTATATCTACAACCATGGTAGTCACGGTTATATGACGCATCCAATAAAAGGGATTTGTAATATTTATTAACAATACAAAATTAAAATTAAAATTAATATAATTAGCTAAGGGATTGAAAAGAATTTACATTAAACTAATACAAAAACAATTTTTTCTATATGAATGATTGATTTAATACAACATCAAATTTCAATAAACATCTGTCAAGAATTTCTGTGCAAACACTCTTCCATACATAGGAACACCTTAACATTAAGATATAATTATGAAATTTATGATCTAACATATAACATTAAAATCTAACGAAATAAACACCTTTACATTTAAATTAATGGATAAATAAGGTATATTAAGATGCTAATATGATATTAGAGATGATAATATCAATATAAGAATGTGAAATTATGAGAAATAATCGAAGTGTAGAACTTACATGAGAGTTGAGAGACGAGTATATCAAATATAGACAATTACCTGATGAAATGTGAGGATGTATAATGAAGGAAAACTGAGATTTCAGGACACTGGGTTGAGAAAATGAGCATAGGGATTCCAAGAATGAGATAAAAAGGTTTTATTTCTCATGATCGAATAACATATAAGTCAATAAAATCAAAAATTCTTAAATTTTAAAAGGTTTATCTTGTATGTTATTATATAACCAGCCTGATAAAGTTTTTTTTTCTGATTTTGACATTGGTTATACAATAATAGACATAAAAAATATGATTTAACATGTTTATTAAAAAATAACTGATGTGGTAAAGTAGATTTACCATGCCGGTTATAAAATAACTGATGCAATAAATTCATATACTAGATTTTTCATGAAATTTATATAATAACCAACTTTAAAAAGAATGGTATTTTTTTTTAAATTGGTTATTTGAGAACCAATGTGAAAATGATATATGGATGGATTTGTCATTGATATTATAAATAACTGATGTTATAAAGCAGATGTGAAAAATACATTTTGTACTAGTGTGGTGGGATTTGATCCCCACTCTTACTGGTGTAGTGATGTAGTCAAGTACCACATGAATGTGGTAATATTCACATAATAATATTTATTACAATAGTAATAATTATAATATTTATTATAATAGTAATAATAATAATATAAGTAGTAAAATTAATAATAATAATAATAATAACAATTTAAGTATTTATTGTGGTAAACATTATTGAAAATAATAACACACTAGTATAAGGGACTATTGGACATGGACACTAACCCCACCAAGGGCTAACCCACCTCTAATAACACCATTTTATTAAAATAGGTCCCGATGTTCTATACAATAGGGATTTAAGGCCTTATGAATGAGGACCAAGTGACACACTAAGGAATCAATCACCATAGGGAGACTAATTTGTGCATCCAATGTGCATCGGGTGCCCTATCCAATGATTAATGGAGCAATTTTTTTATGTTTTATTTTTTTTATTCCTTCGTCAAATGGTTTACTATTTTTTTAATTTTTTTCCCTTTTTTGTCATATTATTATTAGTACTCTTATATATAAATTTATAAATATAAAAATTCATAAATAGTAACAATAACTTTAATTTTTTTATCTTTTTATTACTAAACTAATTTTTCTTTTTTCCAAATTATTATTTTGGTTTTTGTTGTATTTAAATTTATAGATATAAAAAACATAAATAGAAATATGATGTTTAATTTTTTTAACTTTTTATAACCAACTTATTTCCCTATATTTTATCAAATTATAGTTGTCATTGTTATTATTATTATAATAATTATTATATTTTAGGTTTTTTCATAGAAATAAAAAAAAATAAAGAATATGAGAACATATAATGCCTCGACCCACATACACCAATAACCCTCAGGGGTTGGTAATGAAGAGAGGAAGAAAACCCATGAAGCACGCCTCCAATAGGACATGGGTTAGATACTATCACTAAGGGTATATAATTATTAAAAATGGGAGGCATTACACTCTTTATGTAAATTTGGGGAATAAGAGGCAAGTTGAAATTCACTAATCAACATTATGTATAAATAAAGATGTAATCTTAATACGTTAATGTAATTCCGTACAAAAGGAAAACAACTGGAAGTACCAAAAGAAATCTTAGGCAACGATGAAGAACACCAACATCTATTGAAAAACTACTCAAATCTAAAAACACCAAACTTGATCACAAATTGATCTTACTGACCTAAAAATAGATTATATATAAATAGGGTGAGAATACAAGTATACTCAATAGGATCCTACTTGGAACCTTGATGTGGATTTATTTTGGTACTAATTTTCCACTTAATATGTATAATTTAATTGTATTTTATTTGTTAAAATAATATTTCAATTGATTAATTTATTATTGTTGTTAATTAAATGTTAACCTAATAGAGTACTTAATTATAAGCTTAATATTTTTTTTATTTCTAATTATATATAAATATTTTAACCTTGTATTTATTACTTAATTATGAAGAATATTTTAAAATAATGAATTAAGCGTTGTTGTTTAATTTACTTTTATGTATATTCAGATTTTATTTTCCTTTTTTTGAAACTGTTTAATTAATTATAGAAAATTTATTAATTTATTTTCTTTAAGTAATTTAATAATTAGAATCATTTAATTATATTTCAATTATTTTGTAATATTTATTATTTAATTATTTAATTATTCAATTAATAATTTTATGCAAGTTGTTTTTAATTTATAATCTTTTACTTTTTAACAAAATATTGAATATTGTTTTTATTTTATTAACACAGAATTTATTTATTAGTTTATTTTAGTTTTCATTTTTGTAAATATTTTGAATTATTTAATTTATTATTATTATTTTCATTGATGAACCCGAATATATATCCACCGTCATCGTCGACTAAAAATGGAACTCAACTGGGCCACCTTACTCGACCTCCATCTGATCTTATTTAAGAATGATCAATGTTGCTGATGAAAGTCGCTATTTGAAGATAAACACTCTTTCCTATGATGCAAACAAGATTTTCGATCCACCACCGAGGCTCTAAAGATTGGTGCCACCACCTATTCAGTCTGTTATCATTATTTAAATGAGTTGAAACTCAAAGATTCAACAATATAAATGATGACCATGACTTGCTTCAAGAAGAAGACAACCTATCCAAGATCCATCCGAGGTCATTCGAAGAAGGAAGACTAAACCAAATCTACCGAAGTACTGAGATGATGCCTCTGAGACTGTGAGATTGAAGATGATCAAAGATGGACTAATGGTATTTTGAGGATGATGAATAAACATACGCGATGAATATATAATACCTTCATGGATGAGTAGCACCTGAATCTGTTGGAGTGGTGCCCGGCATCATAGTAGAAGTAGTCAGAACAACACACTAGAAGATTCACCATAAGGCCTTTTATCACTCGAATGACTTTTA
The DNA here is from genome assembly GCA_963277665.1 of Viscum album. Lineage (NCBI taxonomy): Eukaryota > Viridiplantae > Streptophyta > Magnoliopsida > Santalales > Viscaceae > Viscum > Viscum album. The sequence goes on from OY728157.1 coordinate 1,105,227,924, forward strand.
TCACTTGAATGAATTTTACATAGCACTCAAAAGATTTTTACGATTCCCTGGAGGATTTTTCTATCAACAACCGAAGGAATTTAAATCACACCCATGAACGTACTGTTTCTTTGTACCATCTATCATCATAATCAGGATACACCACATGATCTCTACACCCAAGAGAGCTTTCAATACATTGCCCCGATCACCGATTTCATCGCTACATCTCTACACCTGTTAAAAGATGATGTGTTGAACAAGCTACTGCTGATGTGGTACCCCCTTCTTTATCTTGGTGGATGAAATCTTGAGCATCTATCCAATAATATCTCCACACATAAAAGATAATTGTGTTGTCATTTCCATGTCACACCGGCCACCATAAACTCGAAAATCCCTTCCCAATTCTCTCTTGTTGGCTACATTGTGCTAGTACCCCTTCCAAGTTCTCTCACGCTAGTTAAATCGTACTAGGAATCTATCCAAAACATGTTACTACATCCTCTTATGCAGACAAAAAGTCCATATCTCCAATTAATGTAGTAAACATTAAATTTTTAATCCACTAATATTGATAATTAAATCTCTATTAATGTTGGGATAAAATACTTTATTAATATTGAGATAAATCTCTCAATTAATAATTTTATCTCTCCTAAATATTTATATTTCTAATCAAAAAATCCAAACAACATTAGATAAGTCTGCCACCTCCATGTATATTGATTGGTCTGATGATCTACCACTATTGAGGAAAGGAGAATTGAAGCATTCTAAGGGAAATTTTTCTTCATTTTTCAATTTTGAGCTTTAGTCAGATTGAATTTACTAGGAATCAAATGATTGATGGACCCCCAAAGATTAAGTTGTGGGATTAGATTCACTATTGAGTGTTTTCTCTATTTGTTGCAAGTTTGATCAAATACAACATGGATTTTTTATTGGATGCTCTGACTGTGGTGGTGTTTTGAAGTGTTCCCCACCTACTCACCAGAATATCTCATTAAGGTTTGTTTTAGACAGTGATGAACTACACACACAGACGAGTTTAGTGTTCAGGATGGTTTGGTTGATTTTTTTTCACCAAGATTAGTGAGGAGCTATTGAGGCATTGTTGCTTGAAGTGCAATACCAAGATGAGATATAGAGAATTTGATGTGTGTGACTGAGTCAATTTCCCAAAAAATATATGATGACATTATAGTCTGACAAAATTGAACATTTCAAGGGTAATTTTGTAATTTGGAATTGTCTTTGGTGTGACTATTAAGTCAGTAATTTGGGGAAGTTAAGAGACACAGGCGACAACACTGATAAATATATAGAGAGCTATACATGAGCATATTAGAAGTAGAAAATTAAATTTTATGACAATGGAGCCACTACTGCAAACAACACTAGTAAAATGACACTGATTATCTAAGCAATGTAAAGGGGTTGGTTATAACTTTTTTTTAGCTCTAATAAAGGCCACCTTTATCACCGTTTTTTAATACTGATAAAGACCCTGTTGGTAAAGAAGATTATGTTTTTTGTTCACACACCACCTTTTAATTAGCTCTTTCCACTACCCCTATCAAAACTCTCCTCACCTATTTATCAGGGCTTTAAATAATCTCACCCTCCCATGCATTCCCCTACCTCTAACTAGTTTCAAAACTGAGACCTCCAACTTATACATCAGCACCTTTTCCACTCCTCTATATTATTTTGTTTTACATTTTATGAATTATCTATCTATTTAAATATGTTTGGTTACATGTTTTTCCATATATTTATATATATGATTATATATGTTTATTTATAAGTTTATATATATGTATATTTTAAATACATATATAAAATATGATTTTTGTGCATGTATGTGTGTGTTTATAAATACATGAAAACACACACACACAAATATATATATATATATATATGTATATATATATATATTATATTTACATCTACAAGAATAATTATACATATTTATATTTATTTACACATATTATATATTAATATTTACATGCATATATTAGAATATATAGATAATTATATATAGGTTTTCCAACACACACAACACACACACACACACATATATAATATTATATATAAATTAATTATATAGGTATATAAATACTCATACATTTTTATTTTAAATAAATTCGATATTAGTTTTTATTTAGATAAGGTTTATATATTGAGAAATATATTTTATATGTAAATATGATTAAATATTTATTAATAAAATTAAATTTTTATTCATGGGTATATAAAAAATATGTTTAAATAGATATATATTTGATTATATATAACATTAAAATATTAAAAATGATAAAATTTTAAAATAATAATATCAATATGAATGTAATACCCAAGACTAATTTTATTTATCACTGAGAAAGGAAAAAAGACCCCCTTAAATGAGGCTTAAATTTCATTGAATGTTTTAAAAATCAGGCACACCAACTAAAAACTCAATTTTAAAGGCCTTCTAGGATATTTATGTCATTGAAAAATACACCCAGGGCCCCCAATCATAATAATATAGAGCTCATCACAAGATTTGATTTGAAATGTAGTAGATCCCAAACAGACATCTAGATCAAAAGTTATAGTTGTTTGAAGTTTGAGTCATGTTTTCAACTTATTTTATATCTTTTATTATTATTATTTTTGATTTTTTCATCCTAAAATTGTTTTTAATTGACTATTAATTGATAATATTTATCAAATTATTAATTAATGATGCCTTTTAATTATTTAATAAGACATTTTCACTAAATTTATTATATATTATGTGTAAACACCTATTCACCCTCATCTAAAATATATTTAAAATATATATATTATATTTAAATCAATAGAAATATATTTATGTAATAATATATTATTTTTAAGGAAATATAGTTTTTTTTGAAATATACCCATTATCAGCGCTAGTAGAAAAGCACTAATAGGAGGCTTTATCAGAGTTTCTAAAAAGAGCTGATAAACACCCCCTTATCAGTGATTTTTTACAAGCACTGATAAATGCCCCCATTTATTAGTAAATTTTTAATAGCACTTATAGATACATTTATCAGTTATTTTTTACAATTGCTAATAAATGGCCCCACTCAATAGTGATTTTTTAGAATTGTTAAAGATCCCCTTTAACAACGCTTTTTCTAGCACCGACAAATGAGGGTTTTAACAGCACTTTTAGCTAGCACTGTTAAAGACCTAGAACAAGATAAACCAAATTTTTTAGTAGTGAGTGTAGTGATAGAGAGTAAAAACCAAGAAATATGCAACAAAGCTCGAAGAAGAACTATTTTTGAGAATGGTGATGAAGATCAATGGCTGATTGAATTTCATGGACATGATTGGTTATGTTTTCTTATGTTTGTACCTTATGGTTTTTCCTTAGGTGAATTAATTCCATGCTTTTATATCTTCTTTATATCTATTATTTTCTTAATATATACATGTGTTGAATAATCAAATTATGGTTGATAATTTTTTTTTGTCATTTTGTTTTATTTTATCTTCCATTGTTTGAATAATATATTTCTAATTGGTATTTATTTTTCATTATCTTCGAACTATTATGTTCATATTGTTAGGAGTTTTTTGTTCAATTTTGATTATTAATTGTTTTAAATTATAAATTAATAATTATTAGAAAAGTGGTTCAAATAATGTCAATGAGTTTGACGATTGTTGAATACTGTGATCTGCTCTTAATGAAACTATGTCAATGACTGAGATCCCAGTCATTGGATTCGTATTCTCAAAATTAATGAGACACACACTTTTGAAATTTTAAACTACATGTTGAGAGAATTTATGAAATGGATTCATTCAAATAAATAAATAATGGATGAACCAGTTGAATCAATTGGAAAGGCCATTGATTTTTTTGAATTCTCTCATCTTTTATTTCACTGATAATTGTTTTCTTCTGTTTATTTTTCTAAAAGCTTAGGAAATTAGGATGATTTAAATATTTTTTCATAGAAAATACCTTTAGAAATAGATTTGTTAGATGATAATAATAGCAATAAAAATCACGACAAAGAAGATCCTTAAATATAGTCTCATTGAGATATAACTCTGGATGCTACTATATTATAGTAGTTAAAAGATACAAATATTTGATATAGGTGGTAAATAATAATTATTAAAAATTTTATTTCACTAATTGGTTCCATTTCTAGGGAGGCTTCCATGTATTTCAAATAAATTACTTGAAAACATAATATATTAAAACAAAATTAAAACTTGTAAGGAAAATAATAAACAAATGGAATTTGACCATCCCTTAAAAAATATTGATCGATTTTTTTCCTACAAAACAAAGGATATTATCAATACTTTCAATTAAAATTAATTTAAAGAAATTATATAATAAATTAAAAATGATATGAATCCAAAAGTTTTGGAATATTTGGTTAATGAAATTCCTAATTTTCACACGTTTTCCTTGGCTTCCATATTGGAGAGATTACATTTCTAACTTTTGAAGAAGAAATATAAGTTGTTGAGGCCAGTATTCTAGAACATTTAATTTTTGGATTCATCAAATTTTCCATGGCCATAAAAGATTAACAAGTGCTACCAACTAATTTTCTTCATGTATATTTGAATGATTTTGATTCATTATATTTTGATATTTTTTAGACTAAATTAATTACTAAATCCTGTTGATTTTATAATTTATAAATGTCATCATATTCTCATGTTGAGGATGATTTGTTAGTGTTTTTTTATAAAAGATTAATGTATAAATATTTCTAGGAGGAGATGAAGCTATAAATAGAGACAATATTTGTGAAAAAACATTTGAAGCTAACAACTAATGAGGACGATATCTAGTTAATATAAAATAAATTAAAATTTCCCATCTATTAATGATATCCCAGAAAGATGTGGAGGGATTTGAGGGAAACTTTTCCCTTGGAGAAGTTGAAAGGGGGGGACCATATATCATTATCCATCCCCTGACTGAAGAATTGTACCATAGTATAGGGGGCTAGAAACACAACACTATTTCCAAAGGAACCTCCACAAAGAAGTAAAGTTTCACAGTTGTGACAAATAGTAGCCATGGTGGTTCTTAACATATAATCCCCATCCACCAGCGGATTGGGGATAAATAATAAGTTATCCCATAATGTACAACATAAAAATGAACACCCTTTGGGGTGTTAAACCCATGATTTATTTTCCCTCAACTTTACCTTTTCATTAATTTCAGTTCTACATTTTTAAATTTTAAAAAACAATTATTCTTTTTTTGGTATAAAATAAAGATGAAAATGGTTGTGTACATACATATTAAAGGCTTTCCACATGATTAGTTCCATTGTTAACCTACGGAGTCCACTTGAATCCACATTTCACTTAAGCTAGAGTAGATACTTTGCAATTTCCATAATCAAATTGAGCTATATTTTTTTTTCAGGATTTAGCACCTTATATTTTTAACTATGGTTTGTTTTAATGAAACTTAAATTTTTTGGACATAAATGTTTTATATGATTCCATATTTAGGATATTTGATGATAACCCAAGAGAATTTATCATAGTGAATAAATGAGGGACATTGAAGTTTATAAGAAGATAAATAAAAGATTTTAATTCTGGGAGATTTAAAATTTAAAATTCATATAACTTTTTCATGCTTTTAATTTCTTTTTGTTGCTGAAAATTTGGTCTTTAGTTTTTTGAATAATTTTTAAATTGAATGAATTTTTCCATGCCAAAAATTTTTGGTGAAACATTATGGTTACTAGTATTAAATGGTTTAATATAGAGTATATTTTAGTGTCATTTAATTCCTGAATATTCTCAAATTTCTTGAAAATCATTTTGAACACATCATTGAACATACACTAGTATAAATTCATTATTATTAAGCTAAATTGTTGAAGTTGTAACTGGTATGTAAGATCCCAACTTTTATGGAGATGTCTCATGCTCATTTTCAGGTATTATTTTACCCTTGTTTTGATTATACCTTATTTGGGTTTTACTTTGTGGTTGTTTTGGGTGAAATTAAATAAATTTTGAATCCCATATATTTGTGCATGGTTGATACATGTTAAGGGAAAACAATACAGTTTTCCCCAATAAATAGTGTGCCCTTTTTTGGAGCCATAAGAAGTAGCACATGGTTTGACCAAACCGTCCAACCACCCTCCCTAAACTGTGTAACCCGAGACAATGAGAGTTTTCATGGTTGGTGAACAGTTTTTCAAACTATGTTCCCACCTATGAGAATATGTGATCCCCATGACTAGGGTCGAATGGTTAGGACATATAGTTTGTAAAACTTTTCACCCAGTCCAAGATATCGTGCATGTAGAAAATTAAAGCCATTAAATTTATTTTAAAAATTCTAAAGACCAATGTTATTATACATAAACACCATATTTCATCCTAACACTATTTATATATCACCCCAAGACTTAACCATATTTTCCTTATATAAAAAATTATTTTCATCGAAAAATTACATTGGACACAACACCGAGTTTAAACAAAACACTATTTAGTCACATTTTTCATAGTTAATTAAATTATAACACTTTTAGAGAATTTTATATAGTTAATTTATCTGATATATATCCAATAAAATATTTTATTATTTATCAAATATATTTTATATGAATAAGATAATAACAAACCAAATTTTATGCATAAAAACCTGTATTTTTTTAAAGGTAATTTTAGCACCTTTTGATGGAAATCCTATTTTAAATACCATTTTAACACTTTAATATATTTTATTTGAAAAAATAAAACTTATTTTTTTAAATCAGAATATCAAAATTTACTTTTCTTGATTTATTTTTATTTTCCTGATAAGTTTCTTATTTTGATGAATAGTGAAAAAATATTGCATTTTAATTGAAATTAGCTTTTTCATGAATTTTTTTATAGTGTAAAATTATATATATGAATGGTTTTAAATTATAATTAGATCATGTTTTTAATAGTTAATCTAATGAAGGGCATTGGAAAAAATTTCACTCTGAAATTGGACATAAAAACATTGTGAACTTTTAAATGTTTTTACTTAAAAAAACCTTTTTCTTATTCTGTCAATGAGGTTAATTTTTAATTAATTTCTAAAATTTATATATTTTGAATTTTTAAAAATATATTCCATATTTTTAATTATAAGGTATAAATTTATTAAATATGACCCTTTTAGATTTGAACAATATGAATAATAACCTTAGTAATTTTTTTATTACTACAGTTAAGGGTAAATTGGGTAATTAAAGCTAACAATTATATTATAAATATTTTAAATTTACCCTAAAACATTTCTTAATTTCATTAGATGAGTATTTTTTTGACAAAAATAATCTTTGGGTTGAAATTAACACTATTTATATTTTAAAATAAATAATATTTTATTAAATGATATAAAATTCATACAAATTATTGGGATAAGGTTTAATGTTTCACCCATGAATCATTTATTGTTCTTTTGGCATCTTATAGTAACTATATTAAACCTTAATGTGTAAAAACCTAGTTGTTACTCTAAGAGAGGGTTTAACTAAGGGTTAAATCCAAAAGATAAGGTTGAGAATGTTCCTTAAACATGTCTAGAAATTATTGATAGAGATTATTTATATGCATACTAATATTAGGTTACAAATAACTCAATTTGAATCCATTTGGAATTGAAAAATAATTTATATTAATTTAATAGTTTTTGAGTTTCCAAAAGTGCCCCTCACCTCAATTATAAAAGGGAACCTACTCCCTCACTTCCTCACACCACTTTGAGCCTTCTATATTGACCAAACCATAATCAAATAATCTCCCTACTTACCTCCACTAATCCTAGAATCTTCCCTTTGGGAAGAAACAAAACTAATGAATGATTTTGGTATAAACCAAAAGGAGGTACCCAAATAAGAGGCAATGTTATTCAATGTTCAGTTTAGTTTTATTTATTTTTCCACGCCTTCATTTATTATTATTACATTCATATATAATAACACTAGTATCCTAAATATACTGATATGGTTTTATGTTAATGGTTCAACCAAGACCTACAAAGGCTTCCATCAAATGGGTAATGAATTTACTGTTCGTTTATGAAGAACTGCTACCTCGCAAAATGATGTTCATTTATTTCCTTTACCACCTCTCATTATTGGTAATCATAATTAAAAAACTATTTATATATGATATATATGATATTAATGTTTTTTTGAATACTTATTTAATTTTTATATACCACATAACATCATTATTTCCATTTTGTATAAATATGATAACATCGTTTATGGAAGTGTGGACTATCGCCTCCTCAAATAGATGTGATTCATTATCACTATACCTCGAAAATATAAAGGATGATTTAATAAAAATATGTAATATATATGATATAGATATGATTATGGAATTATAATACACATATGTATCATTTAATTTTAATTATATTAATATAGAATGGAAATGAAAGCAGCGTTCATGCATACGTATGGACTACCATCTCGTTGAATGGTGCATTTAATTCCCTATATACAAATATTATGGATTATAATAAATAGATATATACTGAATATATATGATATTTAAATTATGGTTTAAATTCTGGATATGATTAAATCATGATCTCATTAATTGGAACAACAAGTAACAAGTCAAAACATACTCAAGAAACCACTAAATTTACACCCAAAATAGTGAAGATGATGAAAGATTATAAAAAAATGGGTGATTAAATAATATAGTAAGACCATTTATTTTATAATAAATATGAATAAAGTTATTATATAAATTAATAACATTCTTTAAACTATTATACTAGTAGTTAAATCACATACAACTAAAAATGGAAGTGTGAGGTTAGGATTTTCTCATCTCACTTTTACTTCTGTGAGATGAAGGATTTATTCACCACTTATTTATTAAGTGTTATGTATTTATACTAAACTTTTATAAATCATATCATAAATATCATTTTATTCATGGTATTCTAATTTTTCAAAGTGGTATGTCACACTTTGATTAAAAATATTTTTTAAATCGATTATTTGATATATGAAAAATGCTTTGGACTGGTATATCAAGGGTTGGGGACCATTTAAGGTAATCCCCTTTATACATCATTAGTCTCATGATATGAATCAGTTGGCCAAATAATATGGGTTTCTACTTGATATTCTAAGCCATTTTGTGAAAGGTTTTGACGGTAAAGGTACCATGTACCAAGGAAATATAGATCCCAATAATTAAGCATTTCCATTATTTAGAATTTAGTTATTATTATTATTATCCATGAGATTTTTTACTTTACATTATCAATTCATTCATTTCATTATCATCATATTGATTAAATGGAATGTGTTTTCAATTAGTACCTTTCCATATTGACTATTCTCATTGATTAATTATTTCTTTCTCTTTACTTACCCTTACTGAGAATTTGAGATCACCATTATTTTGTTTTCTTTCCCCATGTTATGAAGAGTAATCCTTTGAATGAATTTCAAGTAAGTAGGGATTTTACTTATGTTATTCTATATTTTCTTTTCCCAATGTATTATGAGAATCATGTATGTAATATTTACTTCCAAAATAGACAAACTAACCAGTCCTTCAGGATTTTATTCCTTGTAATAATTCCAATGTAATAAAATAATGCACCAGTTCCAGGCTTCTGGGGTTAGGGTGTTATAGTTTCCCATGATTTTGGAGCCTATGGAGAGGGTTCTAGGGCTCCTAAAACCATTTTCTTGGTGAATCTAATATTTCATTGAAGTATTAAATCCTCTTCAGTTAGTGATTTCTTCCTCATTTAAGATTCCTATCTCTCCAATCTTCTTCCCATATATAGAGGGATAGATTTTACCCCATTGGAAATTGATTTAGATCTTGGTTTTGATGGACCATGTTTTTTTATCTTTATCTTAGGTTTTTATGCTAGATCTTTTCCTCCATTGTGATTTTGACCTTTTAATATCAAATTTGGGGTTATGTTTTGGTGAGCGTTCATCAATGATCTTCAGGTAGGTGGTCTAATTGATAATTCCTATAGCACTGATTATTATCACACGTATAAAATTGATCCATTATATTGCAATATTATGAAATTTTAATTTTAATTAAAATGGTAAATTTAATTATATGATATTTGGAAACCCTTCACAGATCCTATTAGAACCATTAAAAATTATAGAGATTGGACTTGATGGACCCCCATGGGGTGTTCCACTATATTTGAAATGATGATTTATGAAATTTAATAAAGGGATAATGGGTTATTGGAATTGGATTGAATACTTTTTGATTTTGATAATGGTAATTAAAGGGTTCATTAACTTAACCTTTATGGGTTAATTATTTATGTGATTAAATGTTGATAATTGGATTAATGATCAATTATTTATGTTATCCATGAGGAATAAAGTAAAGAACCATGATTTTGAATGATAATTTAAATGGTGAACTCTGATGAGAATGGTTGAATAGAAGGTTAATGATGTTAATCATGATATGAATGTGATATGTGCGATATTTATGACTGATTGATAAATAGGGTGTGGGTTAGTTTCTAATTCTCCAAATACCCTTGGGGTGCCATACTGATGCTCCAGCCCCCAATGAATCCATGTGAACAATAAAGTATGGGATATGGATTGATGCTTCAAATACCCATGAGGTGTGAGATAGAGACTGATGCTCCAAATACCCATAGGGTGACAAACCAATGCTCTAGACCCCAATATATTGGTACTTGGATTTATGCTCCAAGATACCATAAATGAATTTTCAATTAAATGAATAATGAAATATCATGAAATACTGAATTGTAGTATTCTTATGACATCTGGTTCAGAATCTTGGATGGGATGAAGCTCGTATGATGTGGATGATTAAATAATAATAAATGTGAAACCTCCTTAATTTATTATTTAATATTCATTCTTTATAAAAATTAAAATATTGTGATAGATTGGATATTTCTATAGACACCATTGGTGGTGGATTAATGAGTTGTACCCACACCCTACTCGGGTTTCCTAATCCGAACCTAAATATATTTCATGTTTATAGGACAAGATAAGGGAAATACCCCTATGTTAGATGGATGAGTTGGTATTCTGGATGGATCATGGATGAGAGAACCAGACATGATGTTGGGACCCACTTAGGAGATGCTGATGTGTCTTTATTTTGGGTTTTTGTGTGACACATAACACTTGTATGAAATGACATATCTACTTCTTTATATTAAGGTTATTTTTCCTTGTTTTAGATTTATTCATATGATGTTGGTTGATAATTTATTATTTTATTATCATTTGGAAATTTTATATTTATTTATTCCCCTGATCCACTTTGATGAAGAGGGTATATTCTCCCCACATTACATATTGGGCTCTTGTTATTAGTCGAAACCTTCGGTGTATGGGGAGGCATGCAAGAGGCCATGTAGCATACCGTCTTGGGGAACTGGCATGTTTAACCAAGTTTGGGATGTCACCATGTGGTATCATAGCCCAATTTTCTTTTTATTTTATGTTTTCATGTTATTTGGGAGGTTGAGAAGAGACAAGGTTGAGTCAGGCCTTGGTTACGAGCTTGTGCATGGGAGTAGCTGACCCATCTGTGGGGAGGTGTACATAATGGATCCGCACTCCCCCGAACCTCTCCTCCTTCTTTCTCGCTTTCCCTCACCTTATTCTCCATTCTAGGGTTTCTGGACAAATCCTTATCTGATCCTAGGTTCTTCTCTCAGTTTATCTTCTTCAACATTTTATGCCCCTTCCATGGATTCTTCTAGGTTTCAACCCCATACCTTTCTCTCACTGTTGTTCCACTACAATTCTTCCCTTGGTTATATTACTTTCTTCAGCTTTAGCTAAGGTGCTTCAGTTTCACCCTAGGGTGCCGCTACCATGCTCTAACCTTGCATTCCATCTCTCCTCTCTAGGTCAAATCTGGAGTCATGGAATCACATAGGTTTTGGACTTGAGGTTCTATGGCTATGGGTCTGCTCGGTGTCTTCCCAGTTTTCTCTTGCTCATGTTCCTTCTAGGGTTTTATCCTCATTTTTTCATCTTTATATTTATTTTATTTCTTTCTATCATTTTTGTATTCTATGGATTCTTTAGTGTCGCTTCTAGGTCTATTGGGAGGTTGTCTGCGTGTGGGGTATTAAGTTGAGTTTCGTTGAGGTCTCTGCCTGCCTGACCTGCTCTGGCTCCAGGTATCCTCCAATATTTCTGAGGAGGATTTGTGTGGCGGTATTCCTAGTGATTTGGGAGGTGGGTTAAAGTGGTCTCTGGCAATTCATGGTGGATTCATCTTTGTGGACTCCAAGAGGGTGTCAGTGTGCACTTCGTTGTTTCTGCATGCCAATCTAAGGGTTTGCATGCTTCACAGAGGTCATCATTGGCTGTGCGCTGGGGTTTTCGGGTGGCTCACTGGTTCTTCATGGATCAGTTCTCTCCAATATAAATTTATGATGGTGATGGAGGGTTTTGGGGGTCATTTTAGACATCACCTGTGGGTTTACTGGCTTGGTGATGATGGCATTGGGGCGTCAGGGTGTGCTGCTTGTGAGACTCTTTGATTATTTTCTAATGGCCTTATCAGTGGCGTGGTGACACAGATGGGGTTCATGATAGTTGTAAAGGTGATGACCTTCTCTAGTTTTCCTCTTGGAGGGGTAGATGACGGCGTCAATGGGACTGTTCACAGGGGTGGTTCGGCATGACTGATTTTCATGGTTTGAGATCGATGTGATTTAGAAAGGGTGAACACGGCTTACATGGTTCAATGGATTAGTTAGTTGTGTGTTTTTGGTGGCCAGGCGATGGTGAGAGGTTTGCAGTTTGAGGTGATAGGTCCATAGATCGATGATTCTAGTTTCTCTTCTTGATTGTTTTTTTTGAAATTTGAATTGTGTATAATTAAAAAAAAGGAAGCTAACCCATCTGTGGGGGGAAACCAATGTACCCAGGGTGAGATTGTTGTTTTTTATGATTATTATTATAGTTGTATGTTATTTCACCTTGAGTGATTCAATTTCTTTGTGATGTTATTGTTTCTTGAGATTTTACTCATGTTCTAATATGGAACGAGAGTTGAGTATGCATGCATCATTCTATGAACTCGGGATTTTATGTGATATGCATCATTTTAGACATGTAGGGAAATTCTTGTTCTGAAGGGGTTTTTGGAAAATGAAAATGATTTTATTTATTTAAATATTTTAAAATGTAATGGACCCTATTAAAAAATTAATAATGGATAGAAGAGGTTGAATGTGGTGATTTGAAATGAAAAAATGGATGTCTAATGAGAAAATTTGAAATATGAAATGGTTTTACCCTATGATAACCATGAACCAAATGAGGGATGGTTGAGGATAGTGATAATGATTTGGTTTTGACTGTGTGGTGGTGTATGGGGGATGAATTTTTATAGAATTATGTGAATCCCTCTTATTTAAATGTGTTAACATTGTGTTGTGTGTTGTAAGACCTATGATTAGAATTGTAGAGACATGCCTCCATGATGATGTTTATTGATAGTATGATGAGAGGACATGAATGAAAATGTGCCTCCAATTGTGTAACCAAAGACCTAGATAGTTCTGGGATAAGGAGAAATACATAAGTTCCATGAGAACATTTCTTGATTTATATAGTTCTTGGAAATAGACCCAGGGTAGGCTATGGAAAATATGTCTGACCGGACATGGAAGTTCCTGTTGCAGCACCCTTCGACCATAACCAGAGAGGGTGGAACCGAGTAAGCTGATTTCTATATTGAGCCTTTCTAGATGATACATAACCATTTCGAGACTCCTACAGAGAAATGAGTCACGTTGGATGGTTATATGTTATGTGGTCAAGTGAAAAATTGGAGGGATATTTATGCTCACAATATGTAGTTGGAGAGAATGGTATAGAAGGAATTATAGTATATGTTCTTGGAATACTTTTACCCAGAGATGCTGAGGCAGGAGAGGGTAGCTGAGTTTACGTGGTTGAACTAGGGGAGTATTCTGTCACAAACTATGCCAATCACATTACCAAAATGAAACACTTTTTCCTAGTACTAGTAGGGGATGAGTCAACCATGATAAAACATTTTCAGTATGGAATTAAATGTGAGATTAAGTCCCAGGTTAATACCTTTCATTTGAAGAAGTTTTCTATGGGGGGGAATCAGGATCTCATTTCTAAGGGGAACCTAAAAGAGGATTCCAGTGGTGGACATGTGGTTTCTTATGGATGAAAAGGATGTACATCTTTTTATTGTAGGGGGAATTTATATGAGAACATTAAATAGATTAATGGAAAGCATAGTAGCCAGAGGGAAGGATCAGTTAATCAAGGAAATACTCAAGTTATTCTCCATCAGTTTGGTTGGTCGGGTCACTATTATAACTTATGTCCTTGAACACTAACAGATTTCTGAGATTGTAGTAGTATGGGACATCTTTAACATTCCTATAGGAACCCACGACAGATGGGTAGTGATGGGGGAGCTAGACTGAATCAGAGTACGAGAAGGGGGTCTTATACACCGTACCAGTCATGTAGTTGGAGTACTATTGACTATAGTGGTCAAGGAAATAGACATGGTACTTCATGGTAAAAGATCCCATATCAATAGAGTACTGTGAATCTGGGGACTCATATGGAAACATGTGGAAGATGGAGAGGACAATTTCATGCAGTTTAGCTTGCATTTGTGTATAGTGAGGGTGGTCCATCGATAGTTAGAGGAACTATTCTTGTAGCTTTTATGATTTATAATTATTTATTTGATATAGAATCCACTAATTATTTCATATCTACTCAACTTATGAATTTTTTGAGTCTAATTATGAGGTTTTTGAGTGGGATTATGATAATTGACAAAAATTTGGGAGTGTATTCAAGGGACATCTATTTTTGAAAGGGGTGTTCTCTTGAGGTTGGTGAGTATCATTTCCTTTGGGATATTTACATAATTTAAATGGATGTATTTTACTTGATTTTAGGTAAGGATTGGTTGGTATCATACCAAGATCACATTGATTTTTACTGTAGGAGAGTGACCTTCATGTCTCTTGAGGGCAACCATTATGTTCATCGTGGAGAGTGGGATATCACGGCATGCCATACAGGGCCAATACATTAGCAACTAGGGGATCTCACTGCCCATATTTCTAGTCTTATGTTGGGTGATAGGGGTGTATAGAACATTTTATTTCCACCCATTGTGGATTGGTTTTAGGATGTGTTTTATAAAAGATTATTAGGGTTTCTACTAGAGATAGATGTTGAGTTTTCAATTGAGTTCATTTGGGGAGATGAAATAGTTTCCATTACACCTTACAAAATGACACCAATAGTGCTTTAAGAGTATAATACTTTCCTAGAATAGTTTATGGATAATGGATTTATCAATCTAATTATGTTGATGGATCCCTGCATGCATTTTTTGATTACTGAATGTTTAACTGGATAATAATGAAGAAATGATATCCTCTTCCTTGTATCAATGATCTCTTTGAAAAGATGAGAGGAGATTCTATATTCTATAATATTTACCTGATAATGGGGTATCATCAGTTGATAAATAGACCTTATGATATACCATAGGTTTATTTTAGAATTAGGTATGGACTATACATGTTTTTTATGATGTTGTTTGAGATAAAAAATTCTCTAGATGTTTTATGGCCTTGATGAATTGAATCTTCCACCTATACCTAGATCATATTATAGTTGTTTTTTGGATGAAATATTGGTGTAATCCAAGACTCATGATGATCATTCCCAATATCTTGACATCATCCTGATTACACTGAGAGAGACTAGGATTTGTTCCAATCTATCTAAGTTTCAATTATGGATTGACATGGTACATTTTGGGGTCACATAATCTCTAAGGAAGGTGTGTTACTGGACCCAAATAATTTTAGGTAGTAATTTCTTAAGAGCAGACTAATAAATTTTTTGATATCTGTTGGACCCTCTATGATAATGTAGTTTTTATAATCACAAATAATGTTAATAGGAAGATTATACTCTTTCATGCCAGTTTAATATCTCTCACTAAATCAATTATGTCATAAAACAACATATACTTTAATAATTCAATCACTTATATTCATGAATAAATATGTTTACAAATGTATTTATACATAATATTTTGCATAACACTTATTCTGGTACGACAGACACTTAGAAATCTTTCTAGATTCCCTGACACTGATGGTTAGTTCGACACACTGAAACCGAAGTCAACACACCGAAACTGAAGTCAACATACTGAGACCAATGTTTGACAGACTGAAGTTTGACACACCGAAGTTGGACAGATCGAAGTTGGACACACCGAAGTTCGACATACCCAAGTTTGACACACCGAAGTTCAACAGACCGAAGATTGACACACCAAAGTCGACACACTGAAGTTCAACTGACCAAAGTCAACACACCGAAGATGACACACCGAAGATGACAGAATGATGTTATCAAAATGAAGAAAACAGACCGAAGATGACTCACTGATTGTTATAAATAACTATTTCGAGTTTATTAATTAAAATTTATTTCTAACAGTCATATTTAGACAAATTAATGTTTCTGGCATTTTTTAATGTTGTATGTAGGACAATCCGTAGACAGTAAGTGGTACATGCAAGTGTGAAGATCTTCATGCCTAGAGGATCCTGAAGTATAAAAGGACCTCATCTTTCACTTTAAAGGAGGACAGTACATGAAGTATTACCCGTTGAGACATTCTGATACATATATTGTGTGAATACAAAAAGATAGGAACTAAGCGCTTGAGATTACAAGAAGATTGTAACAAGAAACTTTCTCCAAAAAGCTCAGTGTACATTGAGACATTGAAGATATGAACCTTTTCACTCCTCGAAGCTAGATTAAAAAAACTATGATGCTCTGTTCAGAAGAAAACTTCCAGAAGAGGACTCAAATACCATTTTCTCAACATCTATTGATCCTAGAGATTTATTTCACAACACACAGAGATTCCTAAACTCTTTTCATTTTAATAGCTCTGTTGTGTTCTTATGTTACTATTTGAGCAGTGTGTATATTTGTTTGTATCACACACACTATATCCTGAGCATAACTAGAGGATATCAAACTATCCTCATACTCAATCACTTCTTACACTTGTATCCCATGTAGAACTATAGAAGAGATCCTGTGTGATCTGTTTATCTTTATTTCCCATGAATAACTGCAGAATAGGTCAAGTGTAACATAGATATCTGGGTGTGCTGTTGTGTACCCCGATCCAGGGTGTGGATCAAAAGTTTATCAATATAAACTGCTTGGTGTCAGGTGATCACCAAGTGTAGAGGACTAAGTCTCTTCTTGAGACTAAACCTCTTATTTTATTGGTTGTGTTGAATATACTATATTTTTTATGTGATATGTATTTCCTACATTAAGATAACCTGAAATTTTATAGTTAATTTATCAAGTGTTTACATCTATTTTGAATCAGTAGATTTTCTTCGAAAGTTTTGTTAATTGATAGGTTAGTAAAACTAAGAACTAATCAATCTTCTGAGAATCAAATTGAACCTTCATGATATTTATAAATTCACTACAAACTAACTTTGTGTTTATTTTTATAGGGGGATTTTATTTTGTAAATTACCTATTTAATAGAAATTTTTATAGATACTCAATTCACCCCCCCCCCTCTTGAGTCATCTACTCCAACCAAAATTTGGTATCAGAGGATTTTTAAAAGTTACTATTAGTTTTTGAAATTTTGTCAACTGTGATTATAGTTGTTTTCTAAAGATCTTAAAATTTCTGTTATTTCTAAATCTTTATCTCTTTGAAATTATTTCACAATCTTTATTATGGAAAATAGATTAGAAGTGGATGCTACTAATAGACCACCTTTATTTATTGAAACTAACTATGCTCAGTGGAAATTTAAAATAAAGACACATCTAGAAAGTATGGGATTTGAAATATAACTACTATTGAAAGTAAATATGAAATACCTGGAACTAATAGAAGCACTTGGGATAAATCTATCAAATCTTCCTATGCCAATAATTGTAAAGCAATGAATGCTCTGTACTGTTCCCTAAGGGATGAAGAATTTAACCATAATTCTACTTGTAAAACTGCATATGAAATTTGGGATACTTTATCTATCTCTCATGAGGGAACAACTAATGTTAAAGAAATGAGATTAAATACATACACTATTAAATATGATAATTTTAAAATGAATCCTAATGAATATATCTCTAAAATGTATCTCAGGTTCAATGAAATAGCGAACACCATGAGTCTTCTTGGGAACCAGTGGACAACAAGGATTAAATCATGAGACTGCTTTGATGCCTACCTGACAGATGGAGAGGAACTTCTGTTTCTATCTGAGAATCATGTGACATAGGCAAAATTACAATGAAGGAACTAATTGGAAGTCTTATGATGTATGAATAAGAACATAAAGTAAATCAAGAAGTAGATGAGGAACTAAGGAAGAAGTCAGTATCATTCAAGACTTCAACTTCAAAGAGAAAAGATAAAGAAAAGATTCAAGTTCTTGTAGACAGTTCTACTAGTGAAGAGTCAGATTCAAACAGTGATGAGGAAATGGCTCATCTTGCTAGAAGGTTCAAAAAGTTATACTAAAAGAAGAAATTCATTAGTAAGTAAAACTATAAGGGAAAGTATGATAGTAAAGGACAATGGAATAAAGACAGAAAATGGAATGACAACTCAAATGAAATAATCTACTATGAGTGAAAATGAAAAGGAAATGTAAAGGCATACTTACCCAAGCTTAAATTTAATAAGAAATATGAAGATAAGGGAAAGGTTTATAAAAATGCTATGAAAGATACTTGGAGTGCTTCAGAAGACAGCTCCAGTGGATCTGATGCTTCTGATAGTGAATAGAACAATCATACCAGCTTATGTTTCATGACAAAAATATCCGAGGTAAACTTCCTAAAGAGTTCATGTAAAAAGATGTGGTACTTGGAAAGTGGGTGTTCAAGGCATATGAAAATGGATTTTCAAGCTTTAAAAGTTTTATCAAGATTGATGGAGGACATTTTACATTTGGTGACAATGGTAAAGGAAAAATCATCAGCCTAGGCCATATTAACAACCCTAACTCTATTTCAATTTCTAAAGTATTATATGTTTATGGATTGAAGTATAACTTGATCAACATATCTCAACTGTGTGATGATGGATTTAATGTTAAATTTAAAAATGATTCATTCCATGTTTTTGATGCCAAAAATAATTTGGTGTTTACTGCTTTTATAAATGATAATGTATATGCTATAAATTTGGACACACTAGCCTCATAGAATGTATCTTGTCTAAATGCTTTTCACAAAGAGTCTTGGATCTAGAATAGAAGACTAGGAAATTGTAATATACAATCTATTAGGAAGTTAAATAGAAAAGGCTTAGTTAGAGACTTACCCAAATTAGAGTTTCCAGACAATAAAGTATGTAATCCTTGTCAAAAAGGAAAGCAACATAAAATCTATTTCAAACCAAAGAAAGAAGTAAATACTTCTCAACCTCTCGAGTTGGTTCACATGGACTTGTTTGGAACATCTAGAGTTTTGAGTCTCAATGGGAAGCAATATGTTTATGTTCTTGTAGATGATTTATCTAGGTATACCTGGACCTTTTTCCCGGCTCATAAAAGTGAAGCTTGTTCTCACTTTACCAAGTATGCTAGGACTGTAGAAAATCTCAGTGGACTTAAGGTTAAATCCTTAAGAAGTGATCATGGCCGTGAGTTTGAGAATCAAGATTTTGAAGCCTTCTGCTCAAAAAATGGTTATAATTATAACTTCTCTGCACCTAGAACACCTCAATAAAATGGTTTGGCAGAATGAAGGAATAGAACCTTAAAAGAAATTTCCTAGATTATGCTCAATGAATATGATCTACCCATTTATTTCTAGGATGAAGCTATTAATATAGCTTTCTACATACTAAACATAGTCTTAATTAGACCCACTGTTAAGAAAAATCCTTATGAGTTGTGGAATAATAGGAAACCCAAAGTAGGTTACTTTAAAGTGTTTAGATGTAAAGTTTATATCCTAAATACTATAGATAATTTAGATAAATTTTCCTTGAAATGTGATGAAGGAATATTTCTTGGATATTATACATCAATTAAAGCCTATAGAGTCTTTAACAAGAAGACTAAATGTGTGGATGAATTTGTACACATCAAGTTTGATGAAGTAGATCCACGTGAGCCCAAGACCTCACCAGAAAATATTGAATAAGATATGTCCAATCTGGACATTAATGATAAAATTGCAAATCATCATGTGAAGGAATCTGTGAAAACATCAAGTTCTAAAATTTATCCACATCCTAACCATGGTGAACCAGATCAACCAGACCAACTTGAAATATCAAGTCCTGCTTTCTCAAGACTAACTAGAACCCTTAAGAATCATCCCTTAGATGCTGTTGTTGGATATTTAGATAGAGGAACACAAACCATAGATTCCTTGAGAAACCAGGTTGAAAATCAAGCTTTATTGTCATAGATTGAACCTAAAAATATAAATGATGCTATCAATGATGAATTTTGGGTAATGGCTATGCAAGAAGAACTTAATCAGTTTGAAAGAAATAAAGTTTGGAAACTTGTATATAGAACTAAGGATACTTTGACTATTGGAACCAAATGGGTGTTTAGAAATAAGGTAGATGAAAGTGGAAATATAGTTAGAAACAAAGCTATACTAGTTTCAAAAGGATATAATCAAGAAGAAGGAATTGATTATGAAGAGGCTTTTTCTCCTATAGCTAGACTTGATGCAATTAGGATCTTACTTCCCTATGTAGCACACCTAGATTTTAAACTTTATCAAATGAATGTAAAAAGTGAATTCCTAAATGGTTATATAATTGAGGATGTTTTTGTTGAACAACCCCTAGGTTTTACAAACCCACATTTTTCAAATCATGTGTTCAAATTATCAAAAGCTTTGTATGGATTGAAACAAGATCCAAGAGCTTGGTATGAAAGGTTAAGTAATTTTCTTATTTATAAAGGTTTTACAAAAGGACTTGAAGTTCCCACTTTATTTATAAAAATAATTTCAAAAGAAGTTTTAATAGTCCAAATATATGTAGATGATATTATTTTTGGATCTTCTAAAAATTCTTTATGTAATGATTTTTCAAACATAATACAAAGTGAGTTTGAAATGAGTTTAATGGGTGAACTTAAATATTTTCTTGGATTTCAAATATTTCAAAATAAATAAGGTATTATCATAAATCAAAGTAAGTATACAAAAGATCTTATGAAAAGATATGTCTTTGATAGTATTAAGAGTAGTGAAACTCCTATGAGTTCTACATGTAAGTTAGATCTTGATGAAAATGGAAAATCAGTTGATCAAAATGTTTACAGAGGAATGATTGGGAGTTTTCTGTACTTAACTAATAGTAGGCTAGATATTATGTTTAGTGTGTGTATGTGTGCGAGATTTCAAGAAAACCCAAAGGATTCACATCTAAATAGTGTTAAAAGAATTTTCAAATACCTCAATTATAAAACTAATTTAGGATTGTTCTAGCCTAAAGGACAACCTTTTGATTTAGTTAGCTACTTAGATACTGATTTTGGTGGATTTAAATTAGATAGAAAGAGTACCTCTAGAACATGTCACTTTTTGGGAAAGTCATTAATATCATGGTGTAGTAAAAAGAAATATTTAGTTGCATTATCAACTATTGAAGCAGAATACATTGCTGCTGGTAGTTGCAGTGCACAAATTTTGTGGATGAAACACACCTTATTAGACTATGGATTTCAATTCAGACATATCCCCATAAATTGTGACAACACAAATGCTATTAATATTTCTAAGAATCCAATTTCTCATTCTAGAACAAAACATATTGATGTAAGACATTACTTTTTGAGAGATCATTACAAAAAGGTGATATAAATCTTGAGTTTATTGGGACTGAACATCAGATTGCTGATATATTCACTAAACCATTAAATTCTGAGAGAATGAATTTATGGAAAATAAGGATAACTTTAAGAAAGATATGCAATATGGTGGTGAAATCATTAATGACTTTATCAAATTGCTCAAAACTTATCTGCATGTTTAGGCTGAGGCTATTGTGGTCCCTCCAACTACTTCAATTGGTACTACCTCTTGGACGCCTGCTCCAATGACTGTCTCTCAGGCTCTTTCCTAGATTCAACTGATCATTACTGAGTAGTCTCCAAGTCATGTGTTGTCAGAGAGAAGGCCTAGCCTTGCAGCTACTATCCCTACTGGTGTTGCCCTACCTGGTGTTATCTTCATACCACCTCCTTCCTCTGCCACTCCCAAACCTTCTCCTCCTCCTTTGGATCCTTCAGACAAAGGAAAAACTCTTCAGCATCCAAACGCTTAATGATGGATTGTTTCTTTTGATAGGGATTTGATATTTTTTTACCTTGTACTCTTCTGCCTTTTAATGAAAATCCTTATGGTATTGTTATTTTTTTTCTTTTTCTCTCTTATCTTTTTTCTAATCCCAAAATGGGGAGAAAAATTAGAGGCATACTTTATATTTCAGAATAGATTATTTATCGAAGGGGGAGTTTTTTTGGTTTATGACACATGGCATATACTCACCTTAATTCATTTAGTGAGGGGGAGATTTGTTTTAAATAAATTATAGCAATGAAAAACTTTAGTTATATTGGAAAAATACATTATGCTATGTTGATCTATCTTTATTCTATATATTTTCATGCATGCCAAAATTTGTGATTATCAAAAAGGGGGATATTGTTGGAAACTCTATGATAATGTAGTTTTCATAATTAAAAATAATGTTAATATACAGATTCTACTCTTTCATGAAAGTTTAATATCTCTCACTAAATCAATTATGCCATACAACAACATATACTTTAATAAGTCAATTACTTATATTCATGAATAAATATGTTTACAAATGTATGTATACATAAAACTTTTCACAACACTTAATCTGGTAAGACATAAAATTCACAGTCTTTCAAGATTACTGGGCACTGATGGTTAGTTTGACACACCGAAACTGAAGTCGACACAACGAAACCAAAGTCAACACACCGAGACCAAAGTTCGACAGACCGAAGTTTGACACACCAAAGTCGACCCACCGAATTTTGACCAACCAAAGTTGATACACCATAGATGATACACCAAAGATGACAGACCGATGTTATAAAACTGAAGACAATAGACCTAAGATGACTCACCGATTATTATAAATAACTGTTTCGAGTTTAATAATTCAAATTTATTTCTAACGGTCATATTTTGACAAGTTAATGTCTCTGAATTTTTTTTAATGTTGTCCATAGGATAATCCATAGATAGTACGAGGTACATGCATGTGTGAAGATCTTCATGCCTAGAGGATCCTAGAGTATAAAAGGACCTCATATTTCACTTTAATGGAGGGAAGTACATGAATTATTACATGCTGAGACACGCTGAGAAATAGACTGTGTGAATATGAAAAGAGAATAATTAAGCACTTGAGATTACAAGAAGATTGTAACAAGCAACTTTCTCCAAAAATATCAGTGTACATTGAGACATTGAAGAGCGGAACCTTTTCACTCCTCGTAGCTAGATTACAGAAACTGCGATACTCTGTTCTGAATACAACTTCCAAAAGAGGTCTCAAATACCATTTTCTCAATATCCATTGAGTCCAGATATTTATTGCACAACACACAGAGATTCCTAAACTATTTTCCTTTTAATAGCTTTATTGTGTTCTTATGTTACTATTTGAGAAGTGTGTATATTTTTTTGTATCACACACACTATCTCCTAAGCATAGCTATATGATATCAAACTATCCTCATAATCAATAACTTCTTACACTTGTATCCCACGTAGAACTGTAGAAGATATCATGTGTGATCTTTTTATCTTAATTTCCAACAAATAACTGTGGTAGGGGTCAAGTGTGACTGGGACAACTGGGTGTGCTGTTGTGTACCCCAATCCAGAATGTGGATCAAAAGTTTATCAATATAAACTACTTGGGGGCAGGTGATCACCAAGTGGAGAGGACTAAGTATCTACTTGAGACTGAACCTCTTGCTTTATCCATTATGTTGATTATCCTATATTTCTTATGTGATATGTATTTCCCACATTAAGATAACATAAACTTTAATAGTTAGTTTAGCAAGTGTTTACATCTGTTTTGAATCAGTAGGTTTGCTTCGAATGTTTTGTTAATCGATAGGTTAGTAAAACTGAGAACTAATCAATCTTCTGAGAATAAAATTGAACCTTCAAGACATTTATAAATTCACTACAAATTGAATTTGTGTTTAATTTTATAGGGGGGTTTTATTTTTTAAAGAACCTATTTAACAGAAATTTTTATAGATACTCAATTCACCCCCCCTCTTGAGTCATCTATTCCAACCAACAATATCTATAGTTTTTTGGGGTAGGTGGGATATTATCAAAGATTAATCCATGAATTTTCCCATTTAACTGCACAAACTTTAGTATTTACCAAGAAGGGGATTAGGTATGATTGGTATTGAGCATGTGAGAATGATTTCCAAGTGTTGAAGAAGTGTTTGAATGCTACCCCAATCTTGATCGTACCTGAGTCAAGTGAGGATTATACGGTGTTCTGTGAAGCATCTATAATCATAAATGCAGTAGTGTTAATGCATATTGATCAAGTATTGGTGTAAGGATCATGATGTTGAGGCCACATGAATGGAATTACCCTATATATATCCTTGAGTTAGTTGTGGTAGTTTATTCCTTAATGTGTTTGCAACATTACCAGTTGGGAGAAAATTTTATCGTGTATACCGATCAAAAATCCTTAAAGTATATATTCTCATAGTGATATTTGAACCTATAAAAGTGGATATGGGTTGAATATATGTAGTCATTTAATTTTGAGCTAGCCTATACATTGGGATAGAGAAATAGTTTTTTTTATGCTTTGATCTAGAATACATAGACTTAGGAAATTCAAGAGTTTAGTTCTGAGTGGAAGATGATTACCTTGCTAGATGAGATTCATATTGTGGTTTAGAAGGGCTAGGAGTAGAAGAAACTTGTATACTTATCAGTTAAGTTCATACTTTTGATATGGGCCAGGGAGAGATAGTATGAGGATCCTAAATTTTTGGCCGTGAGGAAAATCCTTGAAGGTGGGGATTCACCTTCTAATTGGAAAATAGATAATGATGAGTTAAAATATATTTGTAATTGTATTATTGTGCCTATGTGTATTCATGAGGAGATTATTCATGAGTTTCATTCCTAAAATTTGTAGTTTCATCTTGGTTTATCTAAAATGTACATCAATCTTCAAAGATTATAACAGTTTTCATTCCTATAAAAATACATTGTAGATTTTTTTGAAATAATTCTACACATGTCATCTTGTGATAGTTGAACAGTAATGAAATTATGGTTTTGTTAAGACCATTTCCCATTCCAGAATGGATGTGAAATGACATTACCATAGACTTCTTGGTGGGACTTTAGATAATTCCTTGGAAGAATTACACTATATGGGTAATTATGAACCAGTTGATGAAAGTATCTCATTTCATTCCAATAAAGGATAAATTCATATTTGATCAGTTGGGGGACTGTTTTGCAAGGAATCCGGGGATGACCTCCTGGATGGGAGATTCAAACGTTCTGATCGGTTTCTAACGGGTTTGTTCGTAGAACCGGAAACATCCAATGATTCCACATCCGTTTGGACCTACTTTCCAAAGGTAGGCGCTCATTAGCTTGTGGGCTAATGAGGCTTAGGAATTTGCATTGGTCGAGAGGATGGGAGGTCGGACTCATCACACCTTTTTGAGGGGAATTATTGTCTACTCCGGGACCCTCTTTATAGATTTAAGTTATGTTCATGAATCCTTATTACATTACCAAATATAAAATGAGCTTTCCTTCAGTTTAACAATCAATGATTAAATATGTAAGAAATTTAGAGAATATTTTATATGTATTCGAGGTTCTTCATCAATAGAGAATCATCTGTATCTATTTAGAGATTCTTGGTTAATGGTATCCTTCAAAATATTTATATAAAAGTCTCTTGGTCATTATGATGACCAGGCTGGTTTTAAAGCCACTCAGTGGGGCACTTGAAGTTTATCGTCATTCAGAAGGACAATGAATTACTTCAGAGTTGGGATCGAACCCATAGATGGTCTACCTACGTATCCTTTGTTTTGAAAAAGGAATCAGAACCCACGTAGTTTGAATAAGGGTATGATGTTTATGATTGATGGCTCAAAGCAGGATTTCACAATTACTTTTACACTCCAAGCTCACGTGAGTCATGCTCGGTGTGAGAAACAAGAGGTATTAGTAAAATTTAGACATTTGTTCCATGAAAGATGCAATCATAAGAAATGGTTTGGGGCTTATGTATGTATGACTGCCCAGATAGATGAAGGTTTAGGATTCACTTTTAGGTAGAAAATCTATGAACAGGGTCCATAAAGGTATATGTGCTTCATGGAGATTTGAATACTCTAATTTTGGGGCTTACTCCTAAGGAGGATGCCCAAGTTAGGAGGGGACTTATGATTGGGTTTTACTCCTGAAAAGGAAACCCAAATCAAGGGTGAATTAGTACTGGTTAAAGAGAAATTAGGGGACTTGGGGCTTATTCCTGAAAAAAAAGCCCAAGATTATAACTAGGTTTTATACTTGAAAAAGGAGACCCAGGTTAGGGATTAAGGTTCGGGGCTTACTCCTAAGAAGGATGCCCAGAGTTGGGACTTGGGGCTTATTCCTAAGGAGGATGCCCAAATTAAGCGACTTGGGGCTTACTGCTAAGAAGGATGCCCAAGATTTATGACTGGGACTTATTCCTGAGAAGGAATCCCAGGTTAGGGATTAAGGTTTGGGGCTTATTCCTGAGGAGGATGCCCAAGTTACGGGAATCAGGGCTTATTCCTAAGGAGGATGCCCAAATTAAGCGAGTTGGGGCTTACTCCTAAGAAGGATGCCCAAGATTTATGACTGGGACTTATTCCTGAGAAGGAAGCCCAGGTTAGGGGACTTGGTTTGGGGCTTACTCCTGAAGAGGATGCCCAAATTAGAGGACTTGGGTCTTATTCCTGAGAAGGATGCCCATATTTTGAGATTGGGATTGGGGCTTACTCCTAAGGAGGATGCCCAAGTTAAGGATTTAAGGTTTGGGGCTTACTCCTGAGGAGGATGCCCATATTTTGATATTGGGATTGGGGCTTACTCCTAAGGAGGATGCCCAAGTTAAGGAATTAAGGTTTGGGGCTTACTCCTGAGGAGGATGCCCATATTTGGGAACTTTAAGAATTTGGGGCTTACTCCTGAGGAAGAGGCCCAAATTAAAGAACTTATAACTGGGGATTATTCCTAAAAAGGAGACCCAAGTTAAAGATTCTCTCATATTAAAGGATGAGGTTGAATGAATGAACTCTCCATATTTAGTGACATAAGGATATTTAAATCACTAGGTTTTGAGAGATATTCCACAGAATTCCTTTCAAATAAGGAAGTCAAGTCAAGAAATCATGGAATAAATGGATTTGAAGAGTGTCTTGAAGACTGAATCTTGAAAAGGAAAGGTGTGATGGCTTAAGAGGGGTAAAATGGGCAAGATGGGCACCCAAAAAGGAATGGGCGCGCAAGTCTTGGAAGGCGCGCAGGTACTGCGGCGGCGCACAAGTATTGGTCGCGCAAGTATAATTGCGTGACATGAGGGGTACTTGCGCGATTCTCAAACATCATTAGAATATTTGAGCGATTCTTTATTAAACCCTTTATAATCCTCTTGAGGTTCTTCCAGAAAAGGGACGCGCAAATTCTATTGAAGGAATGAGGCGGCGCGCAAGTGTGACCACTTTCCTTAAGGGCTGGCCACTCAGGCGCGCAAGTGTTGATGAGTTTCAACACTTAGGCCTTCCTCCCTCTCTTTAGATCTTCTGTTCTAGGTAAGAAATTACCTTAGAAGTGTTCCGGAAGCTTTGAGAAGAGACTTGGTCATCGGGAGCTTCAATCCGAGTTTCTGGAAAAAGATCCTCTCGAATGGGGGGCCCACAGGGTCTATTTATAGGCAGAAGAAGACCTTGGGCGGTTACCGGGCAGTTATCACTTAGGTCACGCAAGTCACTTGTGTGACCAAGGGCGTCGCGCAAGTGTACTTGCACGACAGTGATATAACTTGCGTGGTGCAGTTGCTTTTGATCCTTTGTTCATGCCTTTGTCGATTTTTGATGTTTTCTTCAAAGGTTGAATCACTTTGAGCTCAGATATTCCCCTTTTCCAATCTTTAGATTCTGTGACGAAAGGAGAGTCAACAAAAGTCCCCCCTCAGAGTTGGATCCGGAGAGAAAAGAGGATTTTACTCTGAGGTGAAAAGAAAAAACAAGAAATCTGGCAGTTTAAAGTCATGCATGTCGGACATACAAAGGCTAATATTTAAGTTCAAAATAGCTTTGACTGAAAAGGATTATAATTGACTCAATTCCTTGACAACTCATCTGAAAACATAGTACCATACTCAAGTATGAGGGAAAATATGTAAACTATGGCTTAAGAATATTTGAATCTGAGGAATGATATGAAAAAGAGCTAAAAGGCATTAGAAGAAGTAGTTTCCAAGAATGAAGTTACCATTATTTAACAAACCCGTTAGGGGGTTGAAATATGCAGGGCCACCTAAGGGCATTGGCCGCATGGTCAAATAAATAGCATCTTTAGGCTGACAAGTCTGTTATGTGGACTGTTTATGCAAGGCCACCTATGGGCACGTGCTGCATAGTCAGGAAAAAGAACTCCCAGAAATTTACTTTCCTAGTGCTAAAAGCCAGTGAAAGTTTATGGAGATCCAAATTTTCCAAAGCATAGAGTTTGTTGTATGGAAAGAGGTACTTGAATATGGAGAAGATATTTCCGAACAAGAATATCGAAGAACTGGATTAATATCACTCCTACGAAGGTCTGACCCAAACGTAGGGAAGAAGAATAAACCGTAGACTTGAATACTTTCAGATCATAAAAAAGGATATGGGACAAATATGTTAAGGATGGCTAATTTTTGTAGATCCCTACATACCGTCATTTAAGACAAATAAGGACAAAAGAGGCATTCTTCCCAAGAATGAACTTACTATTATCCAACAAACCCGTTAGGGGGTTGAATTATGCAGGGCCACCTAAGGGCATTGGCTGCATAGTCAAATAAATAGCATCTTTTGGCTGACAAGTCTGTTATGTGGACTGTTTATGCAAGGCCACCTATGGGCACGTGCTGCATAGTTAGGCAAAAGAATTCTAAGAAGTTTGAAATTTTTGTGACTAGAAGTCATGAAAAGGGTTATGAAGATCTGAAAATATTTAAGGTTAGGATTATAACACATAAAGATGGGTATTGTCTAATGTATATAGAGATACATAGGTCAATGATAACCATAATCATGTTGTGGATGGGTCCTGAATTGAAATTTTGGACTTCACTACGTATCTCATAAGAATGAGAATCAAGCCATACGTAGTTCTTGAAATGCAGTTTAACATCGTGCAGGACGAAAGTATGAGTGATATTAGTTTAGGGTCATATAATTCGGACCATAATAATGAATACACAGTGTGTGTTTTCATGAGGACTTTTCAGCCAAGGGACTGAAATTGAAATTTGGGGTTAGGCCCAAAAGACTTGGGACTGGATTCGAGGGACACTCGAATGTTCCTACGTATCCCATAAGGATGGGAATCAAGTCCACATAGTTCTAGAAATAACCTTTGTACAAATTTGGTTCGTACATGTGAAGGGTGAAATGGGAATTTAGTGCAATGATGGTTTAACCTAAGATAAAAAAGTTTAGGCATTACCATGTATGCACGTAGTCTTTTGAAAAATGAAAACCATGATTGAAAAATCAATGTCAATAATAGTTCTGTCTCAAATGAGGAAATCAAAGAATATTGTAGTTTATTGTCGTACCAGACAAAAGTGTTGCATAGTTTAACGTCATATAACAAGGATGAAAGTGAATCAATGTAAAGATATTGATTCTAGGTGCGGTTTCACGAATCAACATCATATGAGATGGTGGTGAACCGATGTGAAGAGATTTTTTTCGGGCTTGAACCCAGGGAGGTTGCCTACATACCCAGCCTGGAGGGAAAGGATCAAAGTCTGTGTAGTTCAATTAAAGAATGAATTAATGATCAAGTTGTTCCTGGGGACAATGATTTAAGAAAATGTTGTTGGGACTTATACATGATTAGAGGCCCAAAGAGAGTGTTACGGTTGAGGTTTTCTCTAAGCTCACGTGAGTCATACTCGGTGTGAGAAACAAGAGGAAACAACAACCTTAACGATGCATAGTTTAATGTCATGTAGGACATAAAAAAGGGACTATGTAGTTTAAAGTCTTTCAATTAGGACTATTGGTGCTGCACAGTTTAGTGTCATGTAGCAGGGACAAAATAACAGTTTAATGTCATGTAGGACATATCAAGGATTTTCTGTACAGTTTAGCGTCATGTAGTTAGGACGATGGGGACAATACAGTTTAACGTCATATTAGACGAAAGGGGGACTGTGCAGTTTAATGTCATGCAGTAAGGACAAAATAACACACCATTTATGTCATGTTGGATGAAAGTGCGAATAGTTTAAGGTCATATGCATGGACCAAGGATGGTGCAGTTTAATGTCATGCTGGACGGTGGTGTAGTTTAAGGTCATACAGGACCTTTGATGATTATATAGTTTAACGTCTTTCCGGACGTAAGGGACTTTTATATAGTTTAGCGTCATGTAGTTAGGACGTCACAGTTTAACGTCTTGTTGGACGTAGGGGACTTGCAAATAGTTTATGGTCATATGCGTGGACCGTTGATGATGCAATTTAAGGTCATACTGGACCATTTAGGTAACTTTTTCGCATTTTAACGTCGTGTAGGATGAAGTTTCAGTTTAAGTTCATACTAGACCATTGCTATATAGTTTAACGTCATATAGCAAGGACGAACTAGTGCCGCACAGTTTAGTGTCATGTTGCAGGGACAAAAGAGGACACAGTTTATCGTCATGTTGGACGAAAGAAGACATGCGAACAGTTTAAGGTCATATGCATGGACCGCATAGTTTAACGTCACCATGGACGAATTAGGGTGCTGCACAGTTTAGCGTCATGTAGCTAGGACGAACTACAGTTTAGTGTCATGCTAGACAATTAAGGGAACTGATATAGTTTAGTGTCATCTCGGACGAAACACAGTTTAATGTCATGTTGGACCATGTTGCAGTTTAAGGTCATACTGGACCATTAAGTTCTTATGTAGTTTAATGTCTTTCCGGACGTAAGGTACTTTCCTACATTTTAACGTCATGTTGGACGTTGTTGCAGTTTAAGGTCATACTAGACCATTGCTGTATAGTTTAACGTCATATAGCAAGGACGAAATGGTGCTACACAGTTTAGTGTCATGTTGCGGGGACATCTTCTTTTCTACAGTTTAACGTCATGTTGGAC
Source organism: Viscum album (assembly GCA_963277665.1). NCBI lineage: Eukaryota > Viridiplantae > Streptophyta > Magnoliopsida > Santalales > Viscaceae > Viscum > Viscum album. Next base: position 1,105,259,469 of record OY728157.1, read on the forward strand.
GAAAGTGCGAATAGTTTAAGGTCATATTCATGGACCGTTGATGGTGCAGTTTAATGTCATACTGGACTATTTAGGGAAATTTTTCACAGTTTAACGTCGTGTGGGACAAAGTTGCAGTTTTAATGTCATACTGGACCATTAATGTATGAACCAATTGTAAGAGTCTTGGTTCTGGGGACCATATTTTGTGTTTATACAAATTATTTCTTCAGAAATCTGGCATTGGTTGGAGTCGTGATGAGTTCTCCATCCATTGAGATTAATGAATAAGCTCCATTGGAGTAGACCCTATGTATTGAATAAGGTCCTTCCCATTTTGGCTCAAGCTTGGGAGGTTTCTTTCCTGGTATCATTGGAGTTCTGAGAACTAATACCAATTCTCCCTGAATGAATGAACGAAGATGAACTTTTTTGTTAAAAACTCATGCTATTCGATTCTGATAGATTTCCAAGTGGTGCAAAGTGCACAATCTTTTCTCATATAACTGTTCCAATTCATTCAATCGCTTTTGGGATTGCTCATCTGTAGATAACTGATCACAAATGGCTACTCTGAGTGAGGGCAATTGAACTTCAATTGGCAAGACTACTTCTGTTCCATATACCAATGAATATGGAGTTGACCGCGTTGCATTGTGGGTGGTATTCCGATAAGCCCATAAAGCATGAAAGATTTTATCGGGCCATGACCTCTTATCTTTATCCACCATCTTTTGCAGTATATTTGAAAGAGTCTTGTTAAAGGCTTCTATTTGGCCATTGGCTGCCGCATGATACCTAGATGAATGGTTGGATTTAATGTTGTATGCTTGATACAATTTCTTCACCTCAGAAGAACAGAAGTTGGTGCCATTGTCTGTCAATATGGTATGAGGGACACCAAATCTAGTAATGATGTTAGACTTGATGAAGCTAACAATGTATTTAGAACTGAATTCTTTGAGAGGTACTGCTTCTGCCCATTTGGAAAAGAAATCAGTAGCAGTAAGAATGTACTTAAACTGCTTGGCCGTAGCTGAAGGGTAAGGTCCCACCACATCCATTCCCCATGTGGCAAATGGCCATGAGTATTTAGCTGTATGAAGAAACTCTAGAGGTTGATGAATGAAGTTGGCATATATTTGACATGAATGACACTTCTTTGTGAAATCAACACAATATTGTATCATTGAAGGCCAAAAGTATCCAAGCCTTCGAATTTGATCAGACAATCTATGTCCAGACTGGTGGGCACCACATACTCTTGCATGCACTTCTTTCATAACAGCCATTGTCTCTTCACCATCAATGCATCTGAAGAGAACTCCATCAAAACCACGTTTGTAGAGAATTGTCTCTAGGTGGTTTGGGCTATCATAAAGAGTAAAATTGACCACACGTCGCCGGATTTGTTCTTTCTCGGCTCTATCAGGTGGAAGTGTTCCATTTTGAAGGTATTCCCTGATAGGTGTCATCCATCCTGTAGTATGACCATACGGTTCAGGAATGGGACTAATTTCATTAATTTCCTCTGTTCTGGCTTGAACATAAGGTGAAATTGCACAACGGTGGGCAATACTGATGGTTGTCTCGTCCCGATTTGGATCTGCTAGAGCTGTGGCTATATTAGCCAGTGCATCAGCTTGAGCATTTTGTGATCTTGGGACATAAGAAAATGTCGGTTCTGAAGGGAATTCTGCCATTAACTCTCTGACGTAATCACACAAAGGGATTAATTCTTCTTTTCTGATGGCATAATCCCCATTGACTTGTTTGATTACCAGGTCTGAATCACCTTTCACCTTTAAGTGATTCACTTGTGCTTGGAGCGCTAACTCCAAGCCTGTAATGAGAGCTTGGTATTCGACTTCATTATTAGTACCACCTTCCCACAATAGAAAGGAATAAGGTAACAATGCCTTATCTGGAGAAATGAGGAAAACTCCTAAACCAACTTTGTTGAATTTAGGATTTTCCATTTTCTTCCCTGTTGGACTTCTGGAAGCACCATCAAAATACATTTCCCATGTTTGAGGATTATCTTGAATAGAGAAAACTTCCTCATCAGGGAGTTCAATATCTGAAGACGTGTCTTCCATGGAAGGATGTTCAGCCAGGAAATCAGCCAGATCTTGACCCTTTATTGCCTTTTGAGACACATACTGAATGTCGAACTGTTGCAAAATAACTTCCCACCTTGCTAGACGTCCTGTAAGCATTGGACGACTAAGGATGAATTTGAGCGGATTATTGCGAGATACCAATTGGACCTCGTGATGTTGCAAGTAGTGTCTCAGTTTCTGAACTGCAAAGATTAATGTCAGGCAACACTTCTCAATACTTGAATATTGGGTTTCTGCTTCAAGCATAGTTCTACTGAGATAGTAGAGGCTATTTTCATTCCCAACATCATTTTTTTGAGCAAGAAAGGCCCCCAATGATCGCTCTAGAGCTGTCACATAGAGGATAAGTTGTCTTCCTTCAACAGGTGGCATTAATACCGGTGGACTCAGGAGGTATTTCTTGAGAACATCAAATGCTTCTTGACATTCTTCAGTCCACTGGTAAGTGACTCCTTTCTTCAATAATTTGGTAAAGGGTAAACTTTTACCCGCCAAATTGGCAATGAAACACCGAATATAGGCTAAGTGTCCTTGAAGTCTTCTTAATTCTTTCAAATTATGAGGAGGTGACATACCAAGGATTGATTTGGTATTCTCAGGATCGACTTCAATACCACAATGGCGTACAACAAAGCCGAGGAATTTTCCTGAGGTTACCCCAAAAGCACATTTTAAGGGGTTTATCTTCAAATTATGTTGTCGAAGCTTGTGAAATATGACTTCCAAATCAGCCAAGTGATTAGAACGTTGTTTGGATTTAACCACCAAATCGTCTACATAGCATTCAAAAAATTTCCCTAAGAAAGGTTTGAAGATACGATGCATGGCGCGTTGATATGTTGCACCTGCATTCTTTAAACCAAAGGGCATCACCCGGTAACAAAACACACCTTGAGGGGCTCTGAAGGCTGTAGATTCCTCATCTTCTAGGGCCATTCAGATCTGATTATATCCGGAATATCCATCCATGAAGGAAATTACTTCATAGCCAGTCGTCGCATCAATTAAGAGTTCTGTAATCGGAACTGGGAAACCATCTTTAGGAAAATACCGATTAAGATCTCTGAAATCGATGCAAACCCTAATTTGTCTGTTCTTTTTCTTTACAGGGACAATATTAGCCAACCACTGGGGATATTGAACATCTCTGAAGAAGTTAGCTTTGATCAGCTTATCCACTTCAGCTTCAATTTTGGAAGCATAGGTTGGGTGTGTTCTTCTCGCGGCTTGCTTAAATCCTCAATGTTCTTTTGGTAAACCCAAATGATGAGTAGAAATATCAGGATCAAGCCCAGGAATTTCTGTATAATTCCAAGCAAAAATATCTTTATTTTGCTTTGGAAAAGAAATATACATCTCTTGCTCTTCAAGGGTCATGTTCGCACTAATTAAAGTGGGGCGTGGATCTTTCTCTGTACCCAGATTTATTTCTATGAGTTCATCCACAGTGGTAGAGATACCTTCCTCAAATGCTGGAGGAGCATCTCTAAGATCTTTCTCTTCCTCTTCATCATGTGCTATTTCTTCTGTTTCTACTTGCATAGTAGATGACAAAACGAAATTTTCATGATCATAAGAGATATCAAAATTTTCACATTTTGAAGAAGAAGCTTCCATTTCCGACCCTATTGATGATAAAGGGCCTTCTTTGGGAAATAAAGAGGAGATGATGGATTGAGAATCGATATCATTATTCACCTCTGGTGTTGCTATAACTTCTTCTGGACTGATTGGAGAAGTATAGACTTGTTGGACTTCAACAAATGAAATGAAAACGTCACCACTTAGGCTTTCATCACTGTTTGGTAGGTTACCAATTTCTCCCATGTTGTCTGGCTCGATTTCCGTAATTGACATTATGGATCTTTCCATAAGAGTATTTTGATTTGGGCCTATTTTGTCAATTTGACTGATAGGTAACACATAATCTGTACTCACATGTGTAAATGGATTTATTGGAATTTTCTTCAAACCATATGAAGCATTAACTTTGGTAATATCCTTCATTGTAGATTTTTCTCTTCCCTTTATGTGATAAAATTCTGCCTCAATGTATTGAGACTCACATGTCTTGAACGGGGCCTTATCACCATACAATGTTCCAACTTGACCATTGAAACAGTATTTGAGACATTGATGGTATGATGAAGGGATAGCCGCATGCTGATGTAGCCAGGGTCTTCCAAGCAAGACGTTGAAAGCTGAGTCTTGATCAACAATCATGAAATCCGAATTGGATACAAGATCTCCAAACTGGGTTCTGAGTGTAACTTCGCCCAGTGGTTCTTGTTCATTTTTATCATATCCTTGTAACATCATGGTAGAAGGAGATAAATCAGATTCCGTGAGGCCCAATCGACGAAGTGTACGAATGGGCATGAGGTTGACTCCTGAACCATTTTCAATGAAAACTCTTCGGATATCTACACCATTGACTTTTCCAGATAAGTAGAGAGGTTTTATGTGCCCATGCACAACATCATCCTCATCTTTATCAGTAAAAGATATCACTACATGACATTCTGCATGATTATTCTCTATGTGATAGACTTCAGCTGCAACAATTTCAGCTTCAAACTCCTGAGGACTTGACAAAGCTTTGATGAGTGCTTCCCGAAGATCTTTTGACAGATTCAAAGCATCCAAAATTGATAACCTGGCTGGTACTTGGGCCAAGTGTTTCAATATATCATACTTTTGATCTAGAGTTCTGCGTCTCCCAACAAGAATATGAGGTTTAGCAGGTACCTTGGAAGCAGATGCTTTGGAAGCTGATGTATCTTGTATTGGGATAGAAGTTGGAAACATCCTTGGTTTTGGAAGATTAGATTGATTAGATCCATTTACTTGATGAGATAAAGAAGATGGAACCTTTAATCGGTCTTCCATAATAACTGTGCCAAAACTGAGTTGGCCATTGGTAGAAGAACTCGCTTGTTCTTTTTGAGCTCGCTGAAGGGCTCTACCACGAGTTTCTGCTGCATACACAGTGCTAGCAGGGGTAGAATTGGAGTAGTGGCTTCGGAAAGATCCACGTCTTCCTCTGTATCCTGAACCTCTGGAACTTCCTCGGATTCCCTTATTTGATATAGGTAATTTAGACTCATCAAGACTGGAATATGGATCTGTTAATTGAATCATATTAACAGAACCGAAGATTAACTCTTCGTCTGATAAAGACCCTTCCTGACTAGCCTGTTTAGGCTATGCCGTTTGATGGGGCGGTGCCCGTTGCTTTGAAGTAGATGGCATGAAATCTGCCAGATTCAAAGATAACTTAGGCCTCAATACATACTCATCTTCTTCTGATTCCTCTTTCTTCTTTGAATTGCGCTGCCCTTTTGAGGATTTGTCTTTTGATGGAGGCTTCACTGTAGATTTTGTAGGAGACACAACTGGCTTCTTCAATTGTGTTCGCAAAATGGCATGGGTCCGATTGATTGTCTTTCTGACCATCCAATCATCATATTTTTGCACAGTTTTGCTTCTGACTTCCTGCCACTCGCCTCCTTCCTCTGGATCTGTAGCGGTAACACACGCTACATGAGCTGAAGAACCCTTCAATTTGACTTGTCTCAAGTCGACCATCTTTTGCAGGAGGTCTTTAAAGACAAAACATTCCTTGATGGGATGCCCCAACATTTGATGAAAGGGACAATAAATGAGACGGTCTTCATCTCCTTCCTTGTTTGGCCTCTTGGGCACTGGTAATTGAACCAAATTATTTTCCAGAGCTGAAATGAAGTAACCAGGAACTTTCTCATTTCGGAAAGAGTATGTTTTACTCTTCATATCCTCAAATTGTTTTCGTCGTTGATCTTTTTGATCATTTGGACGAAACGGCCTTTGTTGTTGGCGTTTAGGAGGTGGAGTCCTTCGAGAAGATGAAGGTTTTGAAGTAGATATAGGTACAGGTGCTTGTTTAAGCATAACTGTAGCAGTTTCTGCTTTACCCATTCTTTTTCCTGGAGCTGATGGAATTACATGAGATTTAACCTTAGCCTGTATAAGGGAATCTTCAATCTGCTGAGCGATTGAAGTAAGGTCTCGAAACCCTCCTGTGTATTTCACAGGGATCAATGGCGTGCGTAATTCGTCATGCAAATTTTCCACACAGATTGGCAACAGCTCTTCCTGAGGGAGTGCTAAACTCAGGGAATACGTTAATCCCTTCCAGCGAGCAATGAAATCAGAGACTCTTTCATTCTCCCTTTGCTTGCAGTTTGTAAGATCAAAAACTGTCATTTTTGGCAAAGTTGAGCTGAACTGAAGAAGGAATTTTTGACGAAGATCCTACCATCCGATGATTGACCGGGATTGCAAGCTTGTATACAAGAAAAAAGCTGATCCTTGCAAGGTTTGCACGAAGCATCTGAGTTTCACTGCTTCTTGCTGCTCTGGTGTTCCCATCATAGGATCACAACAAGACACGTAATGCGTCAAATGTTGTTTAGGGTCGCCTGATCCATTAAAATTAAGGAAAACAGGGTTTCCAAAACTGGATGGAGGAGAAATTGAATCTACCCATTCAGGGTAAACTTTCTTTTCAGGTTGAACTTGCGCCCGTTTCCCTTCCATAGTTTCAAACCGAGCTGTTAATGACTCAATAGTAGTTATTAACTTTTGAGAAACATCCGGTTGAACCTGGTCTTGAGTAGGTGCAATGAATGGAGCTTGAACAGACGTGGTGGTTGGTGCTGCAACTGATGGTAGCACTGCCAACCGTTGTTGCGCTTGACCCGTAGGATTAGACCTCTGAGGGTGTACTGATAAAGGAGGATATTCTTGATCCATCTTAGTAACTGCAACAAATTCCTTCGGCTGTCAGACTTCAGCATTCTTAAGAAGAAGACTACTCTGAAGTAGTTCTGTATTCATTCTTCTTAATTATTTCATTTCTTCCTCCTGTTGTGCAAACCTTTGCTCTAATGAGAGCAACTGACCTTCTCTAGAGGAAGGATATGTAACCTCATTCTTTCCCTTCCCTTTGTTGGATACCTTTTGGAGGGAGGGAAGTGGATTACCTAGGTTCTGAGTAATCCTTTGACTTCGTGTACGTACACCTTCTTCATTTGTATCGGTGCGTACATTTTCTTGAGCAGGATGCTCTTCATCTGAGTCCCCTGAGTGAGTCTCCTCTGGTGGATTAACAACAACGACATTGATGACATTGATTGATGCATAATGCATCACATCTCTTCTATCAACATTTCTGTGATATTGTCTTCTTTCATGTCTTTGATGAGACATTGCCTTTTGTTGATTCAATCTTTTAGGAACTTCTTGACGAGCTATAACTTGGAGGGAATCTCCTAATAATTTGGCTCTTCGTTCCTCTTGGGACTTCTTCCCCAATCGAGAAAAGACCGACATTCTCTGAGGAGGGGATTGATGATTTGAAAGAGTCCCCAGTCTCGAGAACTGGGGATGTTCCTGCTGATTCCGCTCAACTCCTCAAATCCCATTTGTTGACTCTGAGGGTTGGGTTAGAGAAGTCCCCAGTCTGACAAGCTGGGGTGGCTCTTGACATGCTACGTCTGAGATCTTTTTAAAAGATCTCTTGATCTTGCGAATCCTAGTTCGGAAATTAGCTGGATGCATTAACCTGTATCCATTTTTATCACCTGGTTCAACAGACCGTTGGATGATTTCTGAGACTTCTGTCATTTGATGACGTGTTTTCTCCATACGAGAGGCTTGTGTAATATTCTCTCCTACTTGATGTAGGAGAAATTCAACAACTTGTTCTCTATATGCTTGATTTTGAGAGGAACTAGTTGAAGCCTGTTCTTGAGCAAGCTTTTGATTATGAACAAAGCCCATTGACTGTGGCCGACCATGGACAATAACATTGCATGAGACCATTTTCGGCGGGCTTTGCTGACTGGAAAGCACTGTGAAATTTAGTGCTCTGTGAACACCCCATCCTATGATATGAACATCAGATAGAGCATTGGCAATTAACTGACGCAATTTTCTTAGTGCGCCAAGGCATGAACGTTGAAGGGTTCTCTGTTGTTCTTCAGCCTTCGGATACCGAGAGACTGATAGAGATGCTAAATCAATCTGACGTTGTAGCCCTTATATTATCTTAAGATGATTTTCATATTCATCATAAGATAATACCTTCTTATTTAATTGACAAAGAGTTTTCCATATGTTGAGACAAATATCATGGATTCCATCATCCGTCAACATCTTTGGAATGTCGTACTGGGAGTCAGCCAAAGGCCAAAACATGACTGGTACTTCACCTTTTGCCAGTTTTTTCCTCATGTTCAGCATTTCCTCTTTATCATTAAATGAAGATTCTTCTACCTGTTTTGACCAGAGTTGGTGTTTCCTTGTTGCTTCATCGTATTCAAAAAGATTGGTAGAGAGATCATTGATCAAACTAGAAGATGCATGACTTAGGGGTGGTTCGGAGAATGACCTACACCCTGGGCTATCTTCTGATTGAGAAAGTATTTCACTTGTTAGCGATAAAGCATTAGACATGACTGGTTTCACATTTGCAAGTGCCTCAAGATAAGAGGGCTTTCTCGGCACTACATTGTCCACTGGAGTATTTTCCAGGCAATGTGAATCACTACTGCGGAGAGGACTTTCGCAGAGAAATTCATCATCATGGGGAGGACCACCATAATGGGTTACAGTAAAAGATGAGATCTCTTGCTCCTTGGTCTTCTGACCACACAGAGGGTTCCTGTGGCTCTCATCTGAAGAAGAAACTTCAAGATTGACCGAATTTTCATGAAGCAAGTCTTCATGAGGAAGTGTCTGTTGAAGACCTTCAGAATTAATGTTCCCATTATTGGGAACTGAGGGAGTATAATCTTGAATTCCGATAGATAAATGTCTGAGGGCTTCAAGAACTCCAGCATCGAGCAAGGCTTGGTTACAGATTGGCCTTTGATCTCCTGACTGTGCTGGGCGGATCTTTTTCTTAGATGCCTTCTTACTCACTTTAGAAACCACTTGATGATGAAAGTGATTGCTCTGAGCAGGTGTATGTGCCTGATCAGGAAAGATGGTCAGGTTAGGCTGACGATCTCCACTCAAATCAGGTGTATGTGCCTGCCTTGGTTGTCCGTATGATATGGGGGAGTATGCCCCATAACCCTCTTGGACTGGAACAGATGTGTGTGTCTGTTCCGGAGTGAATCGTTGATGTGTCACTCCACTGCTAGGGATAGATTCATGTGTCTATCCCTGAGATGATGCTGAAGTTGTTATGATATCCTGGCAAGCATCCATAATATGAGCAGGAATTTGCTTCTTCTCTTTCACCATTTATAAAATATGTTTGGTGACTTCAGCCGCCGGAACGGGGATATACGTCCATTCCGGGTTTGGAGTAGGTGTATGTGCCTGCTCCTGTCCTCTTTTTCCTGTTAGTGAATCCTGATAGTACTCAAGTGTAGAGGCAGAGAGTTGAGTCTGCCTCCTGTTTGTCGTCGGGGATTTCCGACTGACTTCTCCGTGCGCTACCAAGCGAGACTATTGGTAGGCTTGATTAGTATTAGCAGGTGTATGTGCCTGCTGATTACACTTCGCCAAACGCGGTTGACTAGATCCATCATATGTAGTCAGACGAGCCTGCTGACTAACTGGTGATGCATAAGCAGGTGCATGTTCCTGCCTATAGTACTCTGCCGGATTTTCCTGGCGGGATTGGCTTGATGCTGCCAGACGAGTCTGCTGGACAGCGGAATTAAAACGGACAAGTGTGTGTGCCTGATCGTTGTTTTCCACCAAGTTAGGTTGGTGGAATCCTTCATATGTAGTCAGGAAAGCCTGCTGACTAACTGATGATGCATAAGCAGGTGCATGTTCCTGCCTATAGTACTCCGCCGAATTTGCCTGGCGGGATTGGCTTGATGCTGCCAGACGAGTCTACTGGACAACGGAATTAAAACGGACAGGTGTGTGTGCCTGCTCATTGTTTGCCACCAAGTTAGGTTGGTGGACTTCTCCGGATATGGCAGGGATGACAACCTGCCTATTGTTAACCGTATTCCGTCTCTGGCGGTTCATCTTGCCTGCTCGGGTTCGAGGAACCTGAGCTGAATGCCTGGAGTCGGTACCCTCATCATGTTGAGGGTGCACTACCGCACGAGTCTGGCGGCGATCGTTGATGGGAGCCCTCGGGAAGGACTCCTGTCTTTTTGAATTAAGGCCCTGCGGGACCTTCTCATTCACTTCCTATGAGTAAGGGAGTGAATGGAAATTGCGTTCCGGGGATAACGACCCGAAACAGTTGGAGACGGTAGTCAGCACCATCTACTTCTTGATCGCTGGCCGCCTTTATCCGGACGACCAGGTAGAGTTGTTAACTTGGAGGGCTTGACGAGCGGCCTCCAGAGTTGGGATAGTACCGTTGTGATGGTACTCCTTAACCAGTGCATTAGAAACCCAGCGTTGAAGACGCTGAGTTGGTGATGTCATCCTCAGAGCGGACGACGTTCCAGCAGGAGTAGCAGCATTGGTTTTCACAGCAGTAGACCTCACAGTAGAGGTGTTTACAGCAGTAGTATTCACAGGGGTGAATTTAAGGAAAGCCATTTTGCAGAAGATCTTGAGAAAAGAGTGCCTGTTCCATATAACAGACATAATCAAGATGAATCTGGCCACTGCATATTTTGGATGAGCACATGTCAATGATTGTTTTGTTGGCCAAGGGGCCTAACAAATAATAAGAACATCACTTTAACTTGGTTAAGGATTCACGTCGGGTTAACCATTTTTTGTTTTGCACGAAATCTGGGGATGACCTCCTGGATGGGAGATTCAAACGTTCCGATCGGTTTCTAACGGGTTTGTTCGTAGAACCAGAAACATCCAATGATTCCACATCCGTTTGGACCTACTTTCCAAAGGTATGTGCTCATTAGCTCGTGGGCTAATGAGGCTTAGGAATTTTCATTGGTCAAGAGGATGGGAGGTCGGACTCATCACACCTTTTTGAGGGGAATTATTGTCTACTCCGGGACTCTCTTTATAGATTTAAGTTATGTTCGTGAATCCTTATTACATTACCAAATATAAAATGAGCTTTCCTTCAGTTTAACAATCAATGATTAAATATGTAAGAAATTTAGAGAATATTTTATATGTATTCGAGGTTCTTCATCAATAGAGAATCATCTGTATCTATTTAGAGATTCTTGGTCAATGGTATCCTTTAAAATATTTATATAAAAGTCTCTTGGTCATTATGATGACCAGGCTGGTTTTAAAGCCACTCAGTGGGGCACTTGAAGTTTATCGTCATTCAGAAGGACAATGAATTACTTCAGAGTTGGGATCGAACCCATAGATGGGCTACCTACATATCCTTTGTTTTGAAAAAGGAATCAGAACCCACGTAGTTCGAATAAGGGTATGATGTTTATGATTGATGGCTCAAAGCAGGATGTCACAATTACTTTTACACTCTAAGCTCACGTGAGTCATGCTCGGTGTGAGAAACAAGAGGTATTAGTAAAATTTAGACAATTGTGCCATGAAAGATGCAATCATAAGAAATGGTTTGGGGCTTATGTATGTATGACTGCCCATATAGATGAAGGTTTAGGATTCACTTTTAGGGAGAAAATCCATGAACAGGGTCCATAAAGGTATATGTGCTTCATGGAGATTTGAATACTCTAATTTTGGGGCTTACTCCTAAGGAGGATGTCCAAGTTAGGAGGGGACTTATGATTGGGTTTTACTCTTTAAAAGGAAACCCAAATCAAGGGTGAATTAGAACTGGTTAAAGAGAAATTAGGGGACTTGGGGCTTATTCCTGAAAAGGAAGCCTAAGATTATAACTGGGTTTTATACTTGAAAAAGGAGACCCAGGTTAGAGATTAAGGTTCGGGGCTTACTCCTAAGAAGGATGCCCAGAGTTGGGACTTGGGGCTTATTCCTAAGGAGGATGCCCAAATTAAGCGACTTGGGGCTTACTCCTAAGAAGGATGCCCAAGATTTATGACTGGGACTTATTCCTAAGAAGGAAGCCCAGGTTAGGGATTAAGGTTTGGGGCTTATTCCTGAGGAGGATGCCCAAGTTACGGGACTCAGGGCTTATTCCTAAGGAGGATGCCCAAATTAAGCGACTTGGGGCTTACTCTTAAGAAGGATGCCCAAGATTTATGAATGAGACTTATTCCTGAGAAGGAAACCCAGGTTAGGGGACTTGGTTTGGGGCTTACTCCTGACGAGGATGCCCAAATTAGAGGACTTGGGGCTTATTCCTGAGAAGGATGCCCATATTTTGAGATTGGGATTGGGGCTTACTCCTAAGGAGAATGCCCAAGTTAAGGATTTAAGGTTTGGGGATTACTCCTGAGGAGGATGACCATATTTTGAGATTGGGATTGGGGCTTACTCCTAAGGAGGATGCCCAAGTTAAGGAATTAAGGTTTGTGGCTTAATCCTGAGGAGGATGCCCATATTTGGGAACTTTAAGAATTTGGGGCTTACTCCTGAGGAAGAGGCCCAAATTAAAGAACTTATAACTGGGGATTATTCTTGAAAAGGAGACCCAAGTTAAAGATTCTCTCATCTTAAAGGATGAGGTTGAATGAATGAACTCTCCATATTTATTGACATAAGGATATTTAAAACACTAGGTTTTGGGAGATATTCCACAGAATTCCTTTCAAATAAGGAAGTCAAGTCAAGAAATCATGCCATAAATGGCTTTGAAGAGTGTCTTGAGGACTGAATCTTGAAAAGGAAAGGTGTGATGGCTTAAGAGGGGTAAAATGGGCAAGATGGGCACCCAAAAAGGAATGGGCGTGCAAGTCTTGGAAGGCACGCAGGTACTGCGGCAGCGCGCAAGTATTGGTCGCGCAAGTATACTTGCGCGACATGAGGGGTACTTGCGTGATTCTCAAACATCATTAGAATATTTGAGCGATTCTTTATTAAACCCTTTATAATCCTCTTGAGGTTCTTCCAGAAAAGGGACGCACAAATTCTATTGAAGGAATGAGGTGGCGCGCAAGTGTGACCACTTCCCTTAAGGGCTGGCCACTCAGGCGCGCAAGTGTTGATGAGTTTCAACACTTAGGCTTTCCTCCCTCTCTTTAGATCTTTCGTTCTAGGTAAGAAATTACCTTAGAAGTGTTCTGGAAGCTTTGAGAAGAGACTTGGGCGTCGGGAGCTTCAATCCGAGTTTCTGGAAAAAGATCCTCTTGAATGGGGGGCCCACAGGGTCTATTTATAGGCAGGAGAAGACCCTGGGCGGTTACCGGGCGGTTATCACTTAGGTCGCGCAAGTCACTTGCGCGACCAAGGGCGTCGCGCTAGTGTACTTGCGCGACAGTGATATAACTTGCGCGGTGCAGTTTCTTTTGATCCTTTGTTCATGCCTTTGTCGATTTTTGATGTTTTCTTCAAATGTTGAATCACTTTGAGCTCAGATATTCCCCTTTTCCGATCTTTAGATTCTGTGACGAAAGGAGCGTCAACAGGGACATGTACGTTTGAGAGATGTTCTATTTATATGAGGTTCCATGGAGTACAGTTTTAGATCTTGATTCCCACATTACTTCATGCTTCTAGGTAGTCTTACAAAAAGAATTGGGTACCCAGGTATTTCTGAGTATGAATTTTCATCCACCAATAGATGGTCTATCAAAACGTACTATTTAGGTACTGAAGGACATGCTGAGAGCATGAGTCTAACCTTAATGGGTATTGTGAGAAGCACTTAGAACTTGTTGAGTTCACCTATAATAACAGTTATCATGGGAATGTTTATATGGAACCAAATGAGGCACTTTGTGGTAGACCATGTAGATCACCTCTATATTGGATGGAGGTGGGAAAGTATGATTTTTTGGGACTGAGTCTCATCTAAGTGACATCAAAGTAGGTTCAAATGATTTTAAATATATGTATTCATCTCAGAGTAGGCATAAGTTTTTTGTAGATCGATGTTGTGGACCTATTAAGTTTATAGTGGGTGATCATATATTCCTCTAGGTGTCGCTGATATTAGATCATTGTAGGATTCAGAGGTAGGGAATGTTGGCATCAGTGTTTATTGGACCGTTTGATATTGTGTAGATAATCAGAATGGGGAATTTATAATTACCCATTCCATAGATGTAGAGTGTTATGCCTGATGTATATCATGTTTCATAACATCATTAGTATCACCCCAACCATTCTCATGTGGTCGATGTTGATGATGTTGAGCATGAGGCTGATGCGTCCCCAAAGAGCATCAATTTATTATTATGAATTGTAGTGAGAATTTTTTGTTTGGAAAGACCATGCCAAAACATGGGAGTACAACTCAAGGGAAGAAGATATGTGGGATCAATTGACTGACCTTTTCTTCTCAGAAGCTTAGTGATGCTTGGGATTACAAATCGAGGATGAGATATTATAAGGTGGGGAGAATATAAGTTCTTGACCATTCTAGAGATGTTTCATGCTCATTAATAAGTATTATTTTACCTTTTTTTATCATACTGTAGTTGGGTTTTTTCGAGTTGTTTTGGGTGAAATTGGAGAAATTTAGAAGCCCATGGGGCTATTAATGGTTGGCGCACAGTTAGGGTAAACCGTGCGGTTTTCCTCAGGAAACCTTGCACCCATTTTTGGAGTCACGAAAGGTTGCATATTGTTTGACCAAACTGTGTGGACACCCTCCCCAAACAGTGTACCCCAAGATTGTGAGGGTTTTCATGGTTAGTGTATGGCTTTTCAAACTATGTGTCCTCCTAGGATAAAACATACACCCCCTAAGTAGGGATTCATGGTTAAGGTGTACAGTTTGGAAAACCATGATCCCATCCTAGAAAACCATTTCTGTGGAAAATTAAATCCCTGAAATTTATTTTAAAATTTACAAAACCCTTAATGATTATCCCTAAACACCATATTTCTGACTAACAAGGTTTCCCATTATTTTGGATGCTTTGGAGATGGTCCCAAAGCTCCTCAAACCCCTTTCTTATCGAATCAAAGATTCATTTGAAGGATCATATCCTCTTCGGTAAGTGATTTCTTACTCATTTAACATTCCCCCCCTCTCCCATATTCTTCTCCTATGGAGATGGATGGATTTTCCTACATTGTAATGTGGTTTATATCTATATTTTGATGGATCTTTTTTGGTTTTGATATTAGGTTTTGATCCTATATCTTTTCCAGCATTGTGATTTCAACCCTTATATATAAAATTTATGTTTTTGGTTTGGGAACTGTTCATTAACATTCTTGAGGTGGTTGGTCTAATTGATGATTCCCATAGTATTTATTTTTATCACTTATATGAAATTGTGTCATTTAGTTTCCACATTTTAAAATTTAAATTTAAATTTAAATATGAAATTTAATTATATGACATTTGGAAACCCTTCATGGATCCCATTGAAAATTCATGAGATTAAACTTGAAAGACACCCATGGGGTGTGCCAATATTTTTGAAATGATGATTAGTGAAAATTTAAAAGGGGATAATAGGAATTTGGAATTTAATTAATTCATTCTTCCTGTTGATAATGGAATTAAAGGGTTGATTAGATTAGCCTTGACAGGTTAATGATTTATGTGATTGAATATTGATAATTGGATTAATGATGAATTATTTATGTTACTCCTTGGTAATAATGTAAAGAACCGTGATTGTGATTGATAATTGAAATGGTGCACCATGATGAGAATAGTTTAATGGACGATTAATGAAGTTGAACCTTGATATGAATGTGATATATGATATATCTATGATTGATTTATAAATAGGGAATGGGTCAAGGAATAATTCTTGAAATTCACATGGGGTGAATGACTGATTCTCCAGGACGCCAATGCATGCATGTGAAAAATAAATTACGGGACAATGACTAATGCCCCAAATACCCATGATGTGTGGGATAGATATTGATGTTCCAAATACCAGCGAGGTTCTATACTGATGCTCTACACCCCCTAGATATCGTTACATGGATTTATTTTCTAAAATACCATAAATGATTCTGTAATTAAATGAATAATGAAATACCATGAAAGAATAAATTGTGATATTTCTATGATATGTGGTTTAGAATCTATCATTGGATGAAGTAGGTATGATGTGGTTGACTAAATAATAATAAATGTGAAACCTATTTACATTACCTTTTGATATTTAATTTTTATAAAACAACCCATTTTTTTATAGATTAGATATTGTTTTAGAAACTATTGGTGGTTCCCCACTGAGTTGTACTCACACCCTAATTGGGCTGCCTGATCTGTACCTAAATAGATTTTATATTTATAGGATATGATAATGGTAAGATCCCTATGTTAGATGGTCGAGTTGGGATTTAGGATAGATCATGGATGATGGAACCAAACATGATTTCCAGACCCACTTAGAAGATGTTGGTGTGTCTTTATTTAGGGGTTTCATGTGACACTTAATAGTTATATGACATGACATATCTAATACTCTAGTTTATGGTTATTTTCCCCTATTTTGGATTTATTCATGTGATGGTGATTTATTATTGATTATTATATTATCATTTGGTTGTTTTCCATTTATTTATACTATTTCTTGTCTTTGATAAAAGGGTATAGTCTCCCCATAATACATATTTTACCCTCGCTACTAGTCAGTAGCCTCTGGTGTATGGGGAGGCACACCTGAGGTCATGTAGCATACCGACTCGGGGCACTAACATTTGGAACCTGGTTAAGAATGTCACATAATATGACATCTTTGAACATGATTTTAGTTTTTTTTGTGGAAAAAATTCATTAAGATTTCTTGTGACCCTTCAAACATGTTTTTAATCTACTGAATTGCTAAATCTGTTAGAACGTTAAAATTGAATTTACATGTTTTATCCAAATTACTTTCAAAATTGAGAATAATATTGAGATTTGGTATGGGGGAGAGGGTAATTCAATGTTTCAAACTATATCACATTGTGATCCCATTGAAAACCCCTAATTTTTTTTCTACTTTGATTATTTTTCAACCTTAAATAAATAATTTTAAATGGTTTTAAATTTTTATAAATATTGAGCGGTTTGTATCCACTTTAAGGATTTTAATTCTTTAATAACCCTTTTATTTAGTTGGTTAATAAAATTTTCATTTCCCTTTTGAAAAGAGGTGAAATTTGGTAATGGATTAGTGTGAATGTTTTACAATTATTATTCACCATTAATATTTTAATTAGGATTCAAACCCATAAGATATGGATTCAAATTAATTATGAAATTAAGATCCTAATCTAGGTTGAACTTATTCTTTTATTATCTAAGTCGTTGGATGGTTTATTTATTATCCTTTTAAATTATTAAGTTCACTCATCTGAATAGAGTGCTTAAATTATTCTATTGATATTTTATGTGTGTCGGTTCTCCTAGAGGTAAAAAGAATTTTTGTCTTTTAGTTGAATTAAAATCAAAATGGGTTTAATTTTAATTCAAAATATTAAGGATATACATTTTTATATATAAAAAAATCAGTTTTTCACTTGAAAATAAATAATCTCTTGAGGAAAAAATATTTTCTTTGGTTGATCAAATAAAATGGAGGAAATAAATTTGGAAACTAGGTTATTGTGGAAACCTAGTAATTAAAACCTAGGATTTATTTCATTCCACTAGTTTTAAAATACTGTTTTCTTATGGAAAATCTATGTCCTAGTGTGGGGGAATTTTATATGGCATTATTTTGGTACTAATTTTCCACTTAATATGTATAATTTAATTGGATTTTATTTGTTAAAATAATTTTTGAATTGATTAATTTATAATTGTTGCTAAGTCGGTGTTAAACTAATAAAGTAGTTAATTAAATGTTTAATATATGTTTTTTTGTTTAATTATAATTTTTAAACCTTTTATTTATTATTTAATTTTGAATAATAAGTTAAAATATTAAATTAAGCATTTTTATTCAATTTAGTTTTATGTATATTAAGATTTTATTTTCTTTATTTATATAATTAATTAATTAATTAATTGTAGAATGTTTTTTAATTTATTTTCATTAAATCATTTAATAATTATAAGCATTTAATTATATTTCAATTATTTTATAATTTTTATTGTTTGTTTTTTTAATTATTAAATTAATTATTCTAAGGAGGTTGTTTTTAATTTATAATATTTTATTCTTTTAAAAATTTGTTGAATATATTTTTTATTTTATTAAAATATTATTTCTCTATTAGTTTATTCGAGTATTATTTTTTGTATTTATTTTAATTTCCATAGTAGGTTATTATTTTTTTAGTGCAGGGCATGAGAGAAATTTCAATATATTTTGTAAAGAAGTTGATTTGAGCTGTGTGTAAGATAATTTAAAGAAGGGTCACCTATAAGAGTTTTATTTCACTTTGGTAAAAAAATATAAGAGGATTATTGAAAAATGCAGAAAGATATTTTAAAATTCCCTCATATATAAAATGCCCACATAATTTAATTATCTTATGTGTGTCATGCAAATGATCTGAAAATCCCCACATAAGATAAGTTTTTCATCGATGAAATTTCCTACCCTATGAGGATTGCCTATGAAAAAGACAACCCTCTTTCAATTCCAAATAGAGGCTTGTTCGTTGACATCCCTATAATTTAGAGCCAAGATAGAGAACACTCAAAGAAATTATTCACACTGATTGAGTATTATCTTTTTTTTTATTTAGAGGAATTGAGATCTGGAATCCAATTAAAGATCGGTGCACATAAATACAGATCTATTATCACCGTTAACTAAAATTGGAACCAAACTAGGCCACCACACTCAAGATCCATCAAATATTTTTTTAAGAATGATCGGTGGCACTAATGAAAGTCACTATTCGAAACTGAACACTCTTTCACATGATGATGACAAGCCTTTTGAGACACCCCTGAGGGTCTCAATATTGGCTATGCCACTTATTTGGTTTTCTTCCTTCATTTGAAGAAAATGACACCTAAAGATTTATCAAGATGAATTCTAGCCTCATATTTCTTAACAGTGAAGATGATCCAACCAAGATTTGTCTGAGCTCATACAATGAATGAAGATGAAATTGAATATATCATAGTACTGATCTGATGACTCAGGGGATGGAAGGTTGAAGATGACCAAATATGGGCTGATAACTTTTTGAAGAAAATGAATTAGTGTAAGTGATGAAGATACACTAACTTCAAGGAAGAACGACACCAAAATCATATCTATCCACCACCACCTACTATACTGAGTTTTCTGAAGATCCACCATTGATAAGGAAATAGAAATTCAAGTGTGTTGAGGATGGTTTATCTTCATTTTTTTATTCCATGATTTGGTCAGATTGAAGTTGTGGGGAAGCTAATGATTGATCATCACCTCATGATTCAACTATGGGATTAACCACTATGTTATATATTTTCTTTGTCTTGTTTAGGTTTGATCAAATACAACAGGGCATGTTTTACTTAGATGCTTTGGATGTGGTGATGTTTAGCAGTGCTCCCCACCCACTTATTGGAATTTCTTGATGAGGTTTGTTTGAAGTTTGTGATGCACTTCACCCAAATACGAGTTTAATGTTTAAGATAATTGTGTGGATATTTTTGTGTTCTTTGAGATCAATGAGGAGTTGTTGAGGAACTATTTCTTCAAGTGAAGTTCCAAGATGATATGTTCAAAAGTTAGTATGTATGATTTAATAATTTTTTATGAAATACATGACATTGTAGTATGAAGGAATTAATAATTTAAAGGGTATTTTTTTAATTTGGAATTGTCTTTTGGGGTGACTATTAAGTCAGAAATTTTGGGAAGTTAAGAGACACAAACTATAACACTGATGGAGATATCATTAGACATATTGGAGAATATAGTAAGTAGAACATACAATTTTACAACACCAAGAAAAATATCAACATAGTGTGAAAACTGAGATATCTTCTAGAAATCTTAAATAAGGACTATTTATAATCATGGAGATGAAGATCAGAGGTTGATCATGTTTTAGGGGCATGATCAGTTGAGTTTTTATTATGACTGTACCTTGTGGGCATTCCTTTGGTGAATTAATTCAAAGATTTTATATTTTCATTCAATCTATAATTTTATCTATATTTAAAACTATGTAATAATCTATTCATGTTTGATAATTATTTTTCTATAATTTGGTTTCATTTTTTATTTCATTCTTTGACTTATACATTTTTTATTAGTGTGTATTCTTTATCAGGTGGGGACCGTTAGGTCATTATAATTATGAGTTTTTTTGTTTGATTCTCATTTTTGAATCTTCTCAATTCTCAATCGAGAATTTTGAGCATAATAGTTTGAATCATTCAATTTGTTTTATGATTTTTAAATAGTATGACCGAAACTTGATGAAAGGAGGTTGATGATTGAGATCTTAGTAATTGGAGTTAACATCTCAAACATAATGAGACACACAATTTTTATATTTCAAACTGTGTGTTGAGAGAATTTACCAAATGGATTCTTTCAAATAAATGAATAATAGATGAACCACTTGAATCACTTGGAAAGTCGATTGACCTTTTCTTGACTTCTCTCCACTTTTCTTATGTTTCTTATTATTTTCATCTATTTACTTTTCGAACAGATTAGGAAATTAGTATAGTATCAATATTTTTTCTTAAAAAAAACCATTATAAATAGATTAGTTACCTAATAATAATAGAAAGAAAAATCAGAACAAAGAACCTCCTTAAATATAGTCTCATTGGGAGAAAACCCTGGTTGCTGCTATATTACAGTAGTTAGGAGAAAAAAATATTTGATGTAAGAGGTAAATAATAACTACACAAAACATCAGTTCTCCAAACCTATTATAGAAAATATGAAAGAAGCATACTAAATACCATTTTATAAACAAATGAAACTAATTTGTTACCTAAATAAGTAAAACTATACCCCAAACTCACCAAGGCTCGGTTACCAAGTTACACATATCGGTATGAATATCCATATCAAAACATATATGTAAAAAAGGTACCCCACATCAACTTCCCCACTGGTTTCTTACTCTCATGACCCAATACAAAACATCCTATGCTCCAACCCCTTATTGAGGTATTCTTACACCCTGTGTATAAATTTCATGTATCTTTCTCCATCCCATGTAGATGATTATATCCTCATCATCACCACTAAGTAGTTTTTCCTAAATCAACTACAAGCTATGTAAATTCATTTTAACTCAATCCATCATAGCCCATAAAAGTATACATTTAGGAAACCATAGTCACTACAGTCGGAATAAAGTATGTGATATAACCTATAGAAATCGAAAACTAGACATAAATGTATAGTAAATTTGAGCTATCATAGCTCAAGAAGACACATACCTTTTACCTTAATCCATTATATCTCAGATATTCTTGCACTTTATCCTATACTGAAGGGATATATGGAGAGAGGGAGAAGTTATGCATCCATTACAGAACCAACCTAGATGTAAAGGAAAAAACCCACAATACATTTGGGTGACGATTTCCCTATCGACCCAGGTGGTGATTCATATGAAATTAGAAAATATAAGAGCAGTATCACACACAACTACACTAATAGAAAATTATTAGCATTATACTCAACTATATTTATCATCCAACATAAAACCAGATGCCATCACTAAATCCAAAGGGACTAGATTTTACACATGCTCACAAGATACAATATTCAACCTAATTAACTATATTTACTTACTATCTAGAAAAGTAAAATTCATTAATTAAACCTCTATTTCATTTTTTGTTTTAAACTTTTGATTCCATTATATGACATCATGATTTTATAATTTCTATTTCCATTTTCATATTCCTTTCGATGCTTCAAGAGAATTCAATTACTACCATCCCCTGGTTTTTTATTTAACATATACTATATCATTACTACTAAAAACACCTCATCCTGTGGGTTTATTTATAATTTCATTTCATATCCCATAGTTTAGAAATTTTAGAACTCATCCTAAGCTACCATAAATAGAAGAAGTCATAGTGCATAAGACAAATGTAATAGTAATTTGGATATCACTATAAAAACCATCCTGAAACCCTCTAGAAAATCAATCACCAAGATACAAGAAAATTAGGACATCCTTAATATTAAACTAAAACAATAACATGTCTCATACAACAACTAGACAATAGGAAAGCCTCTCTCTCAACCTAATCCATTTATCCTGTATAACATCATATCAAAAAAACTATAATAATAAATCTTATTTCTCAACCTCTACAACCTATCCTAGCCATACCAAACCCCACATATCAAACATAATAAGTCTTTATCTTCCTAGATACCATATATTAGGAAATAAATAATTTTCACTGTAAAAAAAGGGAAACTACTGCCATGAATCCAAGGCATGAAATAATTTGACAAACAAGGTTGGGATCTCTCATGCTTAGGAATTTATTTCCTATAAAAAACATTTTTATAACTATAGTGAATTAAAAAATTCATTATTCATAGTTTTCAGTAACAAGAAACCTATAATTATTATTTTTCACTTTCTAAGAATAAAAATTATACATGCTCAAGTGAGTATTCAATACTCAATAGTTCACAAGGAAGCACAACAATCCATTCACAACCCTCTTTCATTAATCACATAATTATTTCTAGCTTTACGTTGTTTATCCAATTTCAAAAAACAACACCAATGGTTAAAAACTATTATAAATAAAACAAATAGATGTCACACTATCCATAAAATCAAAAGAGACATCAACATATGTGATCAAAATATCCCTTCTAATTCATTATTTAATTCAGTTTTTATCTTTTTTTCAGATACATTCTACCATTTGAGATGACCACATTTCAATATACTAAACATGAGGGGCGGGGGGGTCAATATTGGGAGATTTTTAGTTATTATAACTTTTCAACCATTAACCTCTTAGACCTATTAGGATCTTGATTATGTTATTCTCTTTTATTATTTCACTAATGTGTATGAATTCTCTAGAGAATAACAAATTATATTTTTATAGGGTTCAATAATCAATAAGAGAAACTGGTCATTGAAATGGTTTGAAAATAATCCAACCACTCAACCACTAGAAATTAATATGTTAATCATGGTTACATCAAGCCTAGAATAACCATTCACTTCCATTGAACTGTAATTAAATAAAAATACTTATTTTATAGATCCTTATTAGTTATTTATACTTCCACTAATGAAATTCTTCACCTATAAGATCTTTTTATAAAATAAATAAATACTTCCACATGTTGAGACTTATAATGTATGTCACAATTATAATTTTTTCTTCTAATATATTATTCTCTTTTTACTTGCACACCATCAAGCATGAAACTATTCTTATTCTATATATATAAGCAAACTAAAATATTCACTTCTTATTCCTTTGAATTTAGTCATAATAATACTAATATGTAGTACTCTAAATATCTCATAATTCTTCTTCGACCCAAATGATAATTAGAAGCTATTAACCTGATCCCCAACTCTTCTTCTTCATTCTTGTGAAAATAGAAATTCATAAAATTTTCTTATCTTCTTATATTATTCTATATTTATTTTTCAATAAAAAATAGACTACACTGATTCTTATTATTATTCTTTCTATAATCACAAACATCCTTTGTGATTATTGAAAAAAATAAAAGGTCATCTCATCATAACATCATCACAATTATTTCTTCTTCAGTAAGAATTATTTGAATATTATTGTAGACTAAAATATTAGAATTGTTCTTTGATATATAATATTGACAATGGATATCTTATTGGTTCTCCATTGTTTTTCTTGGTGCGGTAAATATTAATGCAACTAAATAAAATTGTACATTCAACATTAATTCATGCAAGAATGATCTTCACCAAAATAAATACAATGAAATCTCAGATATTAATTCTTCTAATATTTTGACCCACTTCGATCTCAAGTTCACTACACACTATTTATGAAAAGCATATCGCATTTTCATTTCTAAATCTAGTGAAAATTATTCTTTACTCGAGTGAAATATTAATTTTAGTGTGAATATTCTTTTCTCATCAATTTATCCTCATAAATTTTAATATTACTTCTGCATAACATATTAAATCTCAAGGATTATGTATGAATGCTCTTCATGAGTGCATGTACATGCAATGGTTTCTCCTTTACATAATTTTCTATTTTTTCTATTTTTTTATATTTACATACCCATATGAATTAATATATGTATACAATTCATGAAAAATATTATACCATATTCTTTTAATCTCCTTTACACAAATGAGTATAGGTGCTTGATATATATATCACACACTATATATGATCAAGATCTTTCTTCTTGCATGCGACTCCTATGGATCCTCTTCTTATTCTTATTCATGTAATCAAAAGTAAGTACATGATTCAATCACCAAAAACTCAACCGAGTATCATAAATCCATTATTCATGATATAATAAATACTGTGAGATAGTTATCCATGAAAGAAAAAAAAACTTCAGGGAACAAGTTCTTCATAGAATCTCTTCGAGTCTGTTTCGCACAAGTCGAAAGTTTTTTTATTATTCTACTCATGAAAACTAGTACACAGTTCTTATTCATGCTACAGATGAGTCTAGAACACCCCTTATTTGGATAGATAAGAGTCTCATGAAAGAGTTTTCTTCCTCACGTAAGAGAATCATGATGATACTCCATTTAAAAAAAAAATAATAGTTCTTTGGTATAATGTGAGAAGAAGTAACCCAAACCCTCTAAAATACATCTATATTTATAATAATGGATCAAAACATTAATTATAAAGTTCCATCAACTTGAATTCATAGTTTTTATTCTATGATAATCACCACATTGAATGCCACAAGATATTGGTGCTTGAAATTTTCAGATGTGGGTTTACTTTGAATGTGACCCTGGAAATTATTGCATTAGTTCTTTTGAAATCACCCTATCCTCACATGTAAATAGAAAAATATCATGTGATTTATACAGTACCATGGATAAATATCATCTACAATTTTATTTCATTCTTGTTTTAGGATAGCATAACATCATTGGATGATCATTTAAATTCAAAGTGAAGCATAGATTAATTACGATTCATGACATCATCATCTCAAGATCCATTTTATTGAGCTCATCTTGACGATTTCCATAGATAGAGGATGTCACTTCCTAGAAATAGATACATATATTTTGATTTCATGTGTATCACCTCGAAGGATGGAGGTTGAATATGACTTGGGATGATGAAATGAAGTCACATCATTTGATTGGGTGGTGCAAGTTATGTACACATTTTTTAGAGGAGGAAAAATGTTCATGTTGTATTGGTATCCCACATCAAACTTATATTCATTCTAAATCTGGTTTATAATAATCATCCTCCTTTAAACTTATTGATTTGGAACTAGGGTTACCACCTGGATACGCAACACACACTTACATGGGGTAGGATGACCTGCTCACCCCCTATGGGTGCCTATAGGAACTATGATCCCTTTATTCACACATCTTGTTGCAGGAGGCTAAACCCCAACCACATTTAGCCTAATTGGGGTTGGATCTCCCTTATGGTTGAGTATGATCTCATATAGAAGGTTGATATGAGTAGGCCCCCTATGGCCTGCATGGCTAGCCATGTTTTTTATATAATGCGCAACACAAAATACATAGAAATATTGTAAGTATATAATATAATTTCAATCCATCCTAAAAATTCTCAATCATGTAGAGTATATAAATAATTATATTATTTCTTGTCCTTTAAGAACACTTCCACATAAAAATAAATATTTTCATGATCTTCATAACTCTCCTCAGGAAATCTATATGTCTTTCTATATCTATTCTCCAAATGTTGTATCAATGTGTAATATCCAAACATCTATTGCACATAGCTTAGGAAATAAAATCAGTTCAACAATCATCATAATTCAAAAATAAAATTCACAAAAAGTACTTCCTTAATATCATAAGGATAGAGAACTATATTCTTCATCAATTCATCAAGGATATATTTCTCTTTGTTATTAAGAATGAATATATTATATTATTCAGATAAAATTCTAGAAACTTATTTCTAAATTCCTGAAAATATTTAAATCAATGAATTAAATTTTCATTTCATTGACCATAATTGGAAAAAAATAAAAACCATTGAAAAAAATACAACAAATACACAAAGTTGGCTCTACAACATTACCCAAAGTAATTAAGCATGATAATCCCACACTAGAACACACAAAAATAAGTAATGAATCCCCTACCTCAATATTTTCAATATTATATGAGAAAGAAATGTATGAAAAATAACTGATCTCTAATCACAACTCTCCCAAGTAATGTACAATACCTATAGACATCCCATCATTGATCTACCATCAAAAATCAACATAATATTTTGGTAACTAAGGGAATATAGCAACGTTAGAATGGAAAAAGAAGAACTAGAGAGAGTTAAAGAACTAGAGAAGAATATACTCAAATTAGATCACCCAAAATTATATAAATAATCTAGGGGATAAATCCATACAATGTGCTATTAAATTATTTAAATAGGGTTTCAGGTTTGCCTAGGGTTTGAAGGAGAAAATGGGAAAATAATATAATTTGAGAGGGGTCTTAAATTTATACTGTTTGTAAAATTAGAAGACCATGATGAAACAACTTTCACACATTTTAGTAATTAGGGGTTTCCCATAAACTATGATGTAATAAGGAATACACACTATAAGGAATCTCAGACCAACCCCATCCAAAATCCATGGTGCAATCTATGTTTTATCTTCCCCTGTATCCTACAAACTTGGGGTAAGGCTGTGGAATAGCCTATGAATTATGTTTTAGTCCCCCACAATCTAACAGTAACACCCTTTGAGACTCCATGGTGTGGCCTATGCCCATATTTTAGTGATCCTTAAAAACCTCGATGCAAGAAACCCTATCCCTCATGATTCCATGCCATATACTACATCCATGTTGTATCTACCTATCAAGAGTAAGTGATGCCAAATTCTACCATATTAGGACCCAAAACCACAGTGTCCACAACCATAATAAAAAATCAACCCCTATAGCATAACCAAAGGCTCTATTCCATAAAATGGTTCCACATGTGAAAACCCACTCAAAATACAATTCCACACTTATGTATTCCTCTCAAATACCTATAAAACCCAAAACATACAAATAAGGGTATTGATTCATTCTAAATGATTATAAAAAACTCTATAATTAAATTAATATGAAAAAATGTGTATTATGTTTTATACTATACAAAGGAAGTATCATCATGGATACATAATGATTAGGTGTCTAGATCATGTGAATCACATAATCCATAGGAGGATATGTGAACTCTTGACCCTATGAAGGTCATGTGAGTGAATAATATGCTTAGAATGATCTTTGGATGATCATGTGAAGCCCCTTTGGTGAGTCCCTCTGATCATTCAAATACCATCAGATGATCCCTCTTGTTCTTATGAAGGTGTCTAAAAAAAGTATTGATGATCATTCAATGGTTTCCAGATGAGCTCCTCCAATAATGCAACACATCAAGATACAGATGCCCGATGATCACCCGAAGCCCCTCATAAAGGAAATAAAGATGAAAAAGTAAATACTTTATACAGTATTATTTATTAAAATTTTCTTACAAATGGGTTATCTACCTCTAGTGATCACCATCGATCATGTGGATGTCCTTCATAATGTTGTTTTAATCTCATGAAATATCTCTAACAAGCATTGTTGATCTCATAATTTTCCCCAAACAAGTCTCCTATGATCACATTAAATCCTTTACAACATGAGACATGATCTTGTGAAGACTCCTAGATATTTCATCTCAATAATGCAGATGCCCTTTGAAATTTCAATTTGATCATGTGATGTATCACAGGAAAGAAGAGTGGATGTACATAACAATTCTCACAAGCCATCATAAAATCATCTACTAATCATGTGGCACACTAAAGTACAACCAATTGGAAAAGACCCAAGGTATTGGAAAATAGACGATAAAAGTTAGAAAATGATTGAATCCTATTGTGAAGAGAATATGTGTTGATTTTTAGTAAAAGTGGTTTTTCATATCATGTGATCACCATTGGTCACACAAAGACCCTTCAACAAGCCATTTTGATCTCACAAAGGCCTCTAACAGTCCATCTTAATCTATCAAAGGACCATGGACATGTATTATTTGATCATGAGAAGGCCCCTCCATAGGTGTCTTGACCTCACAAAGACTATCAAACATGTTGTCTCAATGGTGAAAAGACCATTTAACATGTTAACATGATTATGAGAAATCCCTTTGACAAGTTGGGGTCTAATAAATATGGAGATGAAGGAATGTTCTTTCCGTTATTTTTTATCATGTGACGTCTTGGACAGTCCATGAAAGGATCATGAAAATCATGTGATGCGATAATCCCTCAACTAACTATATCTTATGCGATATACATATCATTTAATTTGGATTATAAACGGGGTGGAGCGTACTATAAATTCCCCCCTCAATATGAAAAAACACCCAAAATTTGTAATACATACCATGAGAGTGCATAAGAGTGGACTTATTAGAGAAGAAAGGCTCACCATCACAAAGTTATTCTTCCAGGTAAAACTCTAGGGAATGGCCTAAGGGATCATGTGGCATAAATATGTTCTTCATGTGATCTCCCAATAGATCTCATGAAGGACTTCCTATGGGCCAACCAAATTATACGAAGAATTTTTTTCATGTTGACTTGGTCACATAAAACCTAAAAAGTTAGTGCTTGATGAAACTTGAATAAATATTCAATAAATACTAAAATATTCAGAATAATAATGTGAAGATAGATACACTAATTTTCATGGAAAGGAATCATGTTCTTCACAGTACTATCCAAATCATGTGATAGTTCATAGATATATCAACCAAGTATTGTGAGGTCCTCTAGACATGTCACCTATGTCTTGTGAAGTTCTTCTAGCATTCCATCCAAGTATTGAAAAGTCCTTAGGTCTGATCTCCCAAATCATGTGAAGTCCTACAAGGCATATACGCCATATCTTGAGAAGTCCTATGGACATGTCACCTAAGTCTTGCAAAGGACACTAGACATGATTATTGATTCTTGGAATGTCTTCTGAACAAGTCAACCAAGTCATAAGGTACCATTCTAACCTGTCAGTCTTGATAACATGACACCCTTGGACATGTCTGCATTGATCACAGAAACACCCTTATACATTTTAATTGATCCATGTGAAATTCCTCTAGAAATTCCAAATAGATTAGGAAATTGACCTCTAACATGTCTACTTCAATTAGGCAAACTGCCCTATGACATGTAAACCTTGTCAGACAAATACTTAGGAGATGTTAGGAAGGAAATCAGGAAAATTAAAGTAAATACCCATGGATATGATAAACTTGTCTATTAAAAATATTCAAAAATACATTTAAATGAACTATTATAACTATAATTCCTATCCAAATAGGATATATAGGATTCCTTCATAATACCTGAGCTCCCAAGGGAACCCCCTGATGTAAGTCCCTCCAAGTCTCAGATAGTCTAACTTGTGGGACCCAGACTATCCTATGGGTTAACCATTCTTCCTTATTCATAAGTGAATTGATAACCTAACTAAACTACAAGAACACTAATTCCTATACGAATAGGATATGTAGGACACCTTCATAAGGCTCAAACTCAATATCAAATACAAAATAAGGGTCACCTAAGTGCATTAGTCCGGAATCCATATGTGATGAGACTGGTCACATTCTATCCCTTGTTTCCCAAATCAAGCATGGATCATTCGGTCTTAGGTATTTTCAATGAGTAGATCATTTTCATCATAAGTTTCCCTCTATCCATGGAAACCTTAGTTTTTAATCCCCATTCAGTGGAACAATGTGCTTTACACCATAAAATGGAACTCACCTCAGTGTAACTATCGAGGGAATTCCCATATCAAAAAACCAAGGGGAAATAACCCTCACGGTAATGAATTATTATTCACCATCCATAAAATAGTTAATGAATGAATGAACTACAATAACTCAAATTCTTGTTGTAAAAATGATATATTAGACACTATCCTAATGCTTGAGCTACATACCCAATGACTAAGTTCCCTCATATATATAATTTATTCATGACATAAAATTGAACATTTTAAAGGAGCTATGTAGGTTTTTATTATGGTTATACATAAGATGTGTAGGATACCTCCTGAAGGTTCAATCACATCCTCAAAATATTAATTGCCTCCCTAGATGGAAACAAACTACAGAGTCCCTGGTTATATGGATTAAAAATATAAGTAGTTACCCTTTTCTAATCGATAATGGGAAAAATATGAAGAACATAAAATACACATAGATGGTCTCATTAATAGAACCACCCATTTCCTGTAAAAGTATTTTACATTCAGTCATTTCATTAAGGTAACCATTATCATATTGTGATTAGGAAGAGATTGAAGAACATATCTTAAATCCATAACAGAGTCCTAGAATAGGAAATAATTTCCCCCAAAAGGTTTTTATGAGTCTTACCTCCCATAATCTTGACCACTGTGAGTTCCTAAGTGTCATTGTGCCTGAAACCCCAAATGACTACCTACCTTTGGAATGAAGTACTATACTTTTTTTATAGATATGGGATCCATTGGTAGTTTCTAATACATGAAAATGGTGAACCAGGTATAAATTATTGTGAATACATTCTTCAATCCCCATCATCAACCCTAAAAAATGAAAAAAATGTAGAACTAGTGTAAAGGAATTTATTGATAGAATTACTAAATCATTACTGGCATTAGGCACCTTGTATGCTAAAACTAGAACAACCACACATTTCCAAGTGAAACAATGATGATGAAACTGATGTGAATCTCTCAAAAAATAAAAATGATCAATTGAACATGCATTGGAACATTTTGTATATTTTATCCTATGAAATTGATAATGGTGTACCCAATATGAATTCCTTCATAACTGGGTTACCATGAAATATGTACACTGTCACTATAACAAGTCCATGTGAGAAAAATGGATAAACTGGGTATAAGAAAGGACAACAGTGTTACCTATGAATATCTAATTGAGCATATTTCATGCTTGCGATGATTAACTGATGAGTGACCATATCTCTATTTTATTTGTGACTATACATACTTCTCTCCTAAAAAACCCCATAACCCAGGACCATGTGTTTGTGAGGAAAATTTTCTCGAACTCAGGAATAATAGAAATGTATACAAATCATAAAATAGCCTCACCCACTCAATACCTTCAGATTTAGGTGGATAATGAAATGGTTCAGGAATACTATTGGCATGGTACAATACCAGCCCACAAGGATTTATGTAAATGTCTCAACATAATGAGGTTGATAATTCCATTTAGTTTGTGGAAAGTTGCAGTGAATCTAGTGGCACTTGTTTCCACCACCAATTGGTTTGGAAGCTTATCCATGGATCATGGAAATCAACACCTTCCATATCTTATGAAGGTGGATCAAGGAGTAGAATATAACTCTATTATTATATAAGAGACACCTTGGAGGGATATTATCAAACCTCTTCACAAGTTTCATCTCATCAGTGACCATCAATCACTTGATGAGGGAACCACCTGAGACATTTCCACACTAGAAACCCATGCAAAGGTTCCAAAGAAGTCTCATTTGGTGTAGAAAGATGTTGAAAAATGTGAGTGGGTTCATATCCCTACTTCTGTTGATGAAGCATTTAAACACACACTAGTGGTAGCCAATGGGAATGCTCTTATCCCTGCACACTCAAATCAAGTATACATGCATATTTATGCAGCAAGCATGGGGAATTCCCATATCCTTTCCCATGTGAAAAAATCCAATCAAAATATTCTTATAGAATAAGAAGGACATGAGTGTTCTTATATCCCCACTTCAATTGATGATATCTTCTAGTACATATTGGAGTCTAAAATTATATAGGAATACATTATTATAAACACTTTGATAAAGTGTCATAATATTCTTGAAATTGTTGAATAACTCTTCCATCATATTTCGACATTGATATAGATATAGGTACTGACACATATTAATATACCAATAGCTAGATCATCATATAACCATGATCAATATGAATAGGTGGCTACTCTAGAGAAAACAAACATTATTTCTCTTGTCTCGGTGGATTATTAGCATATTCTGATAAAGGATGAGGCACAATACTAGGCTCATATTCTCATTAAAACTAGGAATTTCCAACTCAGTGGGGAACTTTTTTTGGTACAAGCACATATTCCTATCAAAAAAGACCAATGAAATACTCTAAAGGCAGAAGACCTGGCTCATATTCCTATTTCAACTGGGGATCACCAAGTGGGAGTGGCAGATTCCTTGGGACAATATCATATTACTATTGAAAAATAACAATGACATATTATAATGAAATAGAAATGGGCTCATATCCCCATTCTGATCAGGGCTCACCAAGTGATAGTGAAACATTCCTCAGGATATGCTCATATTATTATCGATAAAGACTAGTGGCATACTAGAAAGTAATAGGATTGGGATCATATCCCCATTCAGACTAAGGTTTGTCAGAATAATATGGAAATCCTCTCATAGTAGGATCATTCCCCCTCCAGTGAAGCTATGCGACATATTCGAGTAGCTTATGAAATCCAAGATCATATCCCTACTTATTTTGACGAATGAATACACTAACATCCTTTAGTGGCCATAAATTAGGAGGCTCGTATCTCTTCTCCCATTCCATAAGTCAATTGACATATTTTGATGGGGAATGGATATTTGAAACCAGATAATGTCTCCTCTTTAGATAGGATTTTCCAACATATTCTAGAAACCACTTCTAGGTAGGATCATATTCTTTCGATAATACAAAAGGTCACCTGCATACTAGAACAACTTATCAATAGCAGGATCATATTCCCATAGCACCTTATGGCAATCATCATACTCAAATAGTTGTTATGCATCACTCTCATATCCATGATCAACCCCAAAATGTAGGTTGGCATATTCTGGAAATAATGTAGATTGAGTATTATATCCCTAATCTTCTCAATGACTATGTCCTTGAGGCTATTAAAATAAAATATGAAACACCTTGAGGTTCCGTCGACTCTTCAACCAAAATATAATGTGATAATTACCATAATAGTCCTCCTCATTGTAGTGAAGAGATAGATCACATGAAATCTACTCCTGACATATGCTATGGTCAACCTCCCCATGGTTATATCTCTCTTAGACAAGGAAATCCACCCCTTTACCAAACAACTACACATAGGGAGGTTCTCAAGACACAAAAGCAATAATATAGAGAGGTTCTCAAAACACTATGTTCAGCCATATATAGTTCCACATAAACCATTAATAGCACTTCATCATGGTCAGTAGGTGACCCAAATAAGAAAGTTTTATGGTATAAATATGTGGAGGCTCATAAGCTTGATAAAGATGATGAAAAATGGATATATGGAGAGATTTACCTAGAATATCTTCCCAACCATGTTCTGGCCTCTTATCACTTCTGACTATGATATCCCAAAAGATATAGAGAAGAAGTCCATGTTTTACCATATAGAAAATATGTGGGAAACTCATCAGTAGTTAAAGGATAGAAACAAACCTTTTCCAAGATATGAGGTTCACCATTGGACCATAAATACACTCTTCTATCAGTAGGATATGTATGCATTATTCATAGTTTGGAACCTAGCAATGGAATAGCATGAAAAAAATCCTATATATATATATATATATTTTATCATCGTATCTTAACAACTCTTCGTCTACGGATTTATAAAGTTCTGTCAGACATACATATATGAGGATGGGGAAAATATAGAGTATTGAAATTAACTATGTCCCCAAAATAGCAATGCCCCACAGATATGGAATCCAGAAATGTCATAGCCTCAGGAGAAATCAGGGGACTAGGTAATGCATATTCCAATTGGTGAATAAGATGAAATACATTCATATTTAAGATGTAATGAAATCATGAATGGAGGCAGAGGACTGATAATAAATTCTTTACAAGGTCCCCTTGGAATAGTGTTAAAAAGTTCAAACATGAAATTTGAAGTTTTTTCCAACTCGAAAACATCCCATAGAAAATGGATCCCATCATGGGCTTCCATTGCACCCAACTCAAACATGAGCAAAATTTCTCAAAATCAAATGTGTCTCAATTTTAACTTCCATAACATCCATACAAGATCAGACCCAACCTAAAGTTCTAGGGTAATATTTAAAACCACCTCCACCCCTTGAGTCATCAATCCCTAAGAAGATATAGGAAATATTGGAGGTAGCTATAAACCAACCCTAGACCCTAGGGCTATAGACTTTTTATTTCAATTTCCATCACCAAGTTCATCACACCATGAGAGGGTCTTAAAGAAATCATATGTGGTTCCAAATCTTCCCCATCCTATAGGACCAGGGAAATTATATCACAATTTCTTTTTTAGGATTCCTCAAATCATTTAGTAAAATCATCAAATCCTGAAAACAGGAACAAAAAGTTCCAATAGTGGCCCCAAATTGTCTACAATCCACATAGATGGGGGAATTTTCAACATTATCATCACCTCATATGTAATAAGTATTATCCATGTTGGGAGGAAAATATTTATGGTTGGCATTCCATATATTCATCCCACCATATTAAAAACCTTTTCTTTTTAGGGATCATACAGAAAATACAATTGGAAACTCAGTCAAGGTCATTATACATTGACCAAGATAGAAGGAACATATGGAAAAGGCAATCGTATCCCAAAAGGTTCGTAAGAAAAAATGGTCCAATATGGGCATGGGTTAGATAAATGACCTTGATGCAACCCTCAAACAAGGATTCAGTGGTATAGAATATCCCAATTGCATTGAGAGTAATGGGATAACTACCATTTCTTAATACACCATAGTGAATGTCATTACTATCAACACAACAAATGATGTTGATCAAGATGAAATAGAACTGGGACACAATGTATAAAACATAACTTTAGAGGAGGGTGATCTGGATGCACCCACTAAGATTTCATGTATGTTGAATTATAGAAGGAGAAAAAACCTAACACCCCCAAATAATGAATTTCCACTTCTATGATAGAACAATGCCAAGGATAATGGGAAAGGTATGTCTACATCCCACTTACCAACCAGAGGATATGAAATCACTTCCATGGAGGAACTACTAGTACAATTTGATAATGAGATACAAAATATTTGACAATTCAATAAGGAGATACTCATGGACAACATTCCCACTTGTTATACTCTTCAGATAGAGACAAATATCCCACTTCCCACATATCATTGGTGACATAATCCACCCACAAGAATGACATATGATTGTCAAGATGGCTCTGGATATAGGTATCTAGTATATATAAATGATTAAGTCCAAGATGATCATGAATTACCTATTTTATTGATTTATACTCTCCCCTAATTGGGAAATAATTCAGTCCTAAAATGAATAAAAAACTAGTAGGATATGAAAATAGGGGAACCTCATCAATCCATGCCCACTATTTATAGATAGGTTGTATCCCAGACAATAGTACCTCAAAAATTTCCTAATGCTATTGAATCCCTAGATGCTCAAATAGAATCCATGGAAGGGAAGTTCACACCCATGAATCCTGAGAAGAAGCCATATCCCAAATGGGTGGATAACACTTCTCACCCACTGAATTTTAGCAATCCAAACTGCACAACTTTTGATTACATCGGATATCCAGAACATAACCTAATTCATTTAAATTTCCTGATGTGGAAAAGTGAATGGACCTCGAGATCAATATGAGGTGAAAAAGATGAGATGTGTTTTACAAACTCTAGTAGTTCCAGTCTTCATTTGGTATAGAATCCTCATATCTGGATCCATTATGAGATGAGAAGTCCATTTTCATCAATTCCTTTATTAGTTCAGCTCTATGCTAAGGAAAACAAATTTCAAACTCACAAACTAAAAACAATGTGATAATGAGTGGGTTTATGAATTTATTGTAAGATGGAAAGGTTTAACCTATTCAATCATTATTCATCTCTCACATGAGAAATTTCTAAAACTCTATGCTGAAAATCATCAGGATGACCTTCAAATGATTTTGATCCCAATGAAGTATCTAGGTGGATACTATGAGTTTTCAAAAAATACAAAACACATAAAATATTCCATTCATATGGCCCAAGATAAGTCTCCTTCTATTCCTTGGGCATAGGGGAAATAGATTTTTAATGAAGAAACTGTCATTGTTACCCTAAAAAAGAGTAGAAATTCCCATTAAAAAACCTAGGTAGGACCTGAATCACTCAATGCCTCACATAAAATTCTAGAAACAAAATAATGTTACTCAACCATAAGAAATGATAGGTCATGACTTCCCACAATCTTAGGAATGGATGAATAAATAATACTCCTTCTGAAATGACTAGGTTAATAGTTATCTTCTTGCAGCCACAGAAAATAACCTACTCAAGATACCATATCCTAGGAATACCAATGAGGTCAACCTCACTAATCATCCTGACTACTCCCCTTTCCATAGAAGGATGGGTTACACCATTCAGGTTTCTTCATTTTCAAATTCATTCTCCAAAACATGGTTGATTCTAGATAGGTGATGCTGGAAAACATCTAGCATAGGTGACATATATAGCCATTGACCAATCAGAAGAAGTGGGTGATTGGAAAGATGTTATGGCTAAGTGTAGCATAATTTTGATATATATATGACTATTAAAGATAGTTAATCATGATCATGATACCCTGATATAAAATCTCTGAAAACTCATTATGATCCCATCACCTTGGGATATGACATTGAAAACACCTCCCAGAGGTGGGAATAATCATTGAACACGGGAAGAGGAAGAAAAGGAGAAGTTATATCCAGCTCCTATGAAAGCTCTGACTATTGCATATTTCTTTCCTTCACATCCAAAGAATTTGAACCAACCCAAATAGATCCCTTTTCAGATAAAGTGAACATATTTGGTTCTGTTAATGCAGTACACATATCATACCCCTTCTCTTATGATGAATACTCCTCTGAGTATGAGTCCCCCTTACTTGGATAGGTAGCTGGAGGCCAAAGGAATAAGAGATGAGGATATAGGGGATAACATGAGAATGGATAAACCCAATGTCTCAGTAACATCTTTGTAGAGGAAAAACTTGAATATGGGACTCACGAGTGATAACTCCAGAAATTCCAATAGAAACAAAAATGTTTATTAGAGAGCTCTAGCGGTATTCCAATCCCAGTAATCTCACACGACTGATTAGTGGGGTGATATTTTATGATCATCATAGATAAATGGGAAGGCCGATATGACCCATACCACTTGAATCCTATAATAAAGAGAAACCCCACCTTGGGAAGCACATACCTATGGAACAAATGTATCACATTGTGAAATAGTTGGAAATTTTCCTAGCCAAAATATCAACCTTGAATTCTCTCCATATTTTAAAAGAACTTACATAGACACTCATCAAATCCCTCTATATCCCACAAGTGTTCAAAATAGAGGTCTCTACAACTGAAGTTTATCAAGTGTATACTACACCATCATAATTCTGTGTCTCCTTCTCATTCCTAGAATATTTTCAAGATGAATTCATATAGGAACATATTATACCCCTATATGTTTTGGGAACACTCTATAATTTCAAGAACAGGAGGGATTATATTTACAATGGTTCTGGGATCATCCTCATCTTGATTTGGATAGTCCAACATTTGGGATAAAAACAGTGGGATTTATCTCTTATAATGCTAAAAATTAAAGGGTACAATAACAAAAATTAAGGACATATTGGAAAGATCAAGATCATGAATAATTTTGGGTATCTTACATTTAATGTTTATTTCATGGTTATCTAGAAATAAACAACCTATAATGTCCTTCATGGAAGACCTTTCTTCACAGAAACATGGTGGTACCTTCAGATTTTCATCAATTCTTGAAATACCCAATTGATGGGTAGGTTAGAATACTACTATGTAAAAATTATCCCTTCGAGTCCTCTGATTTTGTGTATATTAAGACAGGAGTCTAGAAAAGGGAGGGAAACAACCAATGATAGAAGAAAATATATAGGTTGTATCCCCCAATGGCTAGGGTACCGCCCCTATGAATCCCAAGAGTATGATTGGAAGTAATTATGTGATAACCATAAACCTAATTGAGGTAGTAGACTTAATCCCATATGTATAATCTCCTCCTCTCCGCAATAAAAAACATGAATGAAAATAATCATATTTGGAATCACTCTGTAAGGACTCTAGATGTTTGGGGTGACAATGTTTCTTCACGTAGCATCTATTACCTCAATATTGACCAAGATGCACCCGAATTACCCACCATTTTTGAAAATACCTCCAATTGCTCAGATATTAAAGAGGAAGAGGATGACATCGGGAATACCTCTCTGGTATTTGAGGAAGGCATCTCTACCACCATCATTGAGTTCAGGAAGATGAATCTGAGAAAAGAAGAAGACATATGACTTATGTTGATTAGGATATCCATTCCTCTCAAGGAGTGCATGATATATATTTTATTTCCAAATAATAGTCAATACGTGTTTCCTTGGAATTATATGGAAATGCCCAGGTAGAACCCAAGTGTGGCTATGAACTATTTAGACCTACCTGATGACTACCATGGTTTCAAGTTGGAATATCAGAGGATTCAACACTCCCATTATAATAATGTAGAATCAGAAGAAGAAAAATTATTCAAAGATAACTTTTTTTGGGATGTGAAATACACAAGATAGATCACCAACACCATCTGTGTAAAGAAAAATAATAATAAGATTATGGTCTTCATTGACTTTAGAGACCTTAATCAACAATACAAAAAGGATGATTTCCCATTTACAATAAAAAATTTATCTATGAAAATGCTATATTACAAGCTCTGTCATTTATGGATGGGTATTCAGGTTACAATCAATTAAAGATC
The DNA here is from genome assembly GCA_963277665.1 of Viscum album. NCBI lineage: Eukaryota > Viridiplantae > Streptophyta > Magnoliopsida > Santalales > Viscaceae > Viscum > Viscum album. The sequence continues at coordinate 1,105,298,539 of OY728157.1, forward strand.
TCCCATAAAGAAGAGGAATTCACTACCTTTAAAGAACCTCAAGGGATCTATTTCAATAAATTCATACCCTTTGTATTGAAGAACACCAGTGCTCCTTACCAACTAGCCATGCATCAAATGTTTTAATACCTTTTGGGATGAATAAAAAAAGTTATGTTGATGACATGGTAATCAAATTTCAACAGTGATGTGATCACCTCATAGATCTTGAAACCATCTTTAACAAATTACAGAATCATAATTTGAATATGAATCTGCTGAAGTGTGAATTTGGGGAAACATTAGGGAAATTACTTGAATTTTTAGTTAACTAACGTGTAATCAATGTCAACCTAGAAAGGGATAGTGCAATCCTAGAAATGTCACACCCTTTGAATATAAAATAATTGAGGGGGATCCAAGGGAACCTTTCTTACATTCTAAATTTCATATATAACCTTGCTGAAATATTTATTCCCTTCACCAATATAATGAAGAAGGAAGTCACCAACTGATGGGATGAGGAATGCCAAGAAGATTTGATATACTCAAGTAGTACTTTCTACACCAACCAGTCTTGATTCCACTAATGGAAGAAAAACTGATTATATTATATATGTATACCATGGAATGGTCACTTGGTGCTCTCCTCACATATAAAAATGATACAGAGAATGAAAAAAACATATACTATATCATCTGAATGGTTCTAGGTATTGAGGCCTGATATTCATTCATCTAGAAAAACTACCTCACACCCATATTTTCTAGTAAAAATTTGAGACATTACTTGTATGATCACGAATTGCACTCAGTATCTCATATTAACTCACTCAAGTACATCCTTGGATATCTGACGCTGAAAAGGAATTTGTCCGGATGTGTGAAAAGTTTTTAGGAATACGAAATCCAGTTCATTTCATAGAAGGCAGTGAAAGAAAAATCCCTTGATGATTTCATTGTGGCACATCCATCCCTATAATATAAACTAGTAAACATCCAACAATGGAGTTTTTCTATTCCCATGAAACTCCCCGAATATGGGAGACATATTTTTTAACTTACTCCTGAATTCCTATCTGAAAGAGACTAGAAAACATAAATCTCAATTATGTTGGTCTAGGTATTTTATTTATTTCTTTGGAAAAATTGTTTTTTCCCTACTCTTTCTAACTATTCGAATGCTAAACTAATAATGAGGTAGAATATCAAGCCCTAATTGATGGCTTAGAACTATCCCCACAACTACAGATAGCCTTCCTAAATGTAAAAAGGGATTCAGATCTAGTGATAAAACAAATAAATGGTGAATATTCCTTAAAAATGTATAAATTAGACCCTATAATCATTTATGTTATAGGACTGATGGAATATTTCTCCTTTGAACCAACATTGTGTCATGTATCTGGATCGAAAAATTCTCATGTAGACACAATGGCTAATCCAGCCATAGTCATGGCCATCCTTGGTCAAGATGAAGTGATTTTGCGCATCAAACACCAAAGGATGGTCTCATTAGTCATCATCTATGACATAAATGAAACAAATCAGGTTAAAATCTCCCTATATCATAATGAACTGATATTCACCCTGGACGAATGAATCCCATAGTAAATTATCTTCAAAATGGGTCCCTCCCATTAGATCAAACCAAAAGGGAATAAACTCATTGATGAGTAGTGACCTTTACTCTTCATGATGGGCCAAATGAGAAAAAATAAATATAAAAATGTCTTCTATTGAATCATAGTCATATTCATAATAGAAAGAGATATTCCCACTATCATGGATGAAGTCCACACTGGCTATTACAACGCTTATTAGTCCAATACCAGGATCTCCCACCAAATTAGGTGGCTTGGTTACTACTAGAAGATATTGATATAGGACTACGTGTAATTTACCAAGAAATTTCATTCCGTAAAAATTCATTAATTTTTTTTCCATTAACCCCAACAATTTCAACATACATCTAAATATTCATGTAAATTTCTATATGGGGAATGGATATTGTGGGGTCATATCCCCTAGAAAAAACCCAGTAGTTTTTGTACATCTTTACTAATACTAACCTATTTTCCAAATTGTATTAGTCAATACCCTGAAAATAAGTTAGGATGAAGAATATCATTAAATTTTTAAATTCCAATATCATCACGAGATTCAGATTCCCTCACAAAATATTGACAGAAAACGACACCAAATTCATTTATACCAAGTTGATGAAATTGTACTAGGAGTACAACATCGAGTCCAACTTTTCATCCTACTATCATGTGGAGGAAAATGGAAAATATAGCCCTTTAATAAGACTATTTAAAATATACTCTATAAGATAGTGGACAATGATAAGAATTCATGGCCGGACAGGATCCTTCTTGATTTTTGGGTTAACCATACCACCAAGTTCACTTCTACACAAGAAAATCCATATTCATTGGTGTAGATATGCAATGATGTATTTCCCACAAAAGTCTAGTTACCTTCACTTCAAATTGATATTTGTGGAAAACTATCAGATAACGAGAAACTGAAAAAGTGGTTAGATGATTTGGAATAACTTGATGATAAAAGGTTGTGCACACTACACAATCTCAAAGTCTATCCTAATAATATCATATGAACATTAAAAAAATATTACCTCTTCTCATTCTATTAAAAAGAACCAATATCGGCCCTCAGAGCCCCAATGATTCCAAGAAAGAAACCTTCACATCTAGAAACTAAATGGGAATGACCTTACATTATACATATGGTCTATTCCAATGGCTCATACTCATTAGCCACAATGGATGAGGAACACATCACCCCCTAACTAATGTGAATTTTCTCAAGAAATACATTTCATAGTTGTCGTCAAGCATCATATTTAATGGATACATGACATTAAATTACAAGGAAAACATCCTTTCCACATGATTTTAAACATCATGATAGATACATACTTACCACATGATGTTAAACTACACGAGGGATGTCATTTCATGGATGATTTAATGAACTTGAGATAGATTTGTATGAATTCAAAATGAAGTGACCCTATCCCTATGTGTGAGATAGATCCATACAAAGAATATCCCCATTCAATCACTAAATGTGGCTTTATTCTTACTATAATAGGATATGTAGTGACATTCAGATCCCAAATCCTAGTTCTACATGCAATATATAGACACCATTCGTCCTAACATCATGATGCTAAATTGCATGGTTGACTTCCCTCTCATTTGATGTGAAAATCTTCATAGAACTACGTAAAACTTGATTCTCATTCCAATGAGATTCATAGATATTCTTAGATCTTATATCTTGGTCCATCCACCACATGATGAAAATTTCCACATCCTTTATTTTAATCACCTCTGTGTCATGAAAGAAACCTTTTCCATTCCATTATTTTCACACCAATCATAGCTCATGTGGGATTAGGAATTTCGGTATGGGTTTCTCCACATGATCGAGACATATCATATCAATATAGGGTTAACATGGTCCTAGATGAAAGTCCTTAAAAATAATACCATACGTCTTTACTGGATGATGTTAACATGTATGGTTGATGTCTCCTGCATGTGATAAAAATACACATTATTATGGACCTCACATGATAGGATCACTGTCATTAGTGTTGGTATCCCACCACAAATCCATTAAATAACAACATTTGAATTGATTAATATATTCACATGGTACATAGTGAGACTAGAATCTCTAATCCTGGGTCTATCTGCAACAATCAACAAGAATGATGTCCTACTCTGCATATGGGATAAAATTTCATGGAGAGTTTCTCATACAGGAACTATGTGTGGATTGATGACTACTAACATAGTATTCATAGTTACACCCAAATTTCCAATCATGGGTCCATCTATAACATGAAAATTTCCCCCTCCATGTGAATGGGTTGGACATGAACTGGGATAATTCATAGGATAACTATGCGTGACTTGATTCCAATCATCACAAGATACATGGTGACACTTGGATCTCCAATCCTAGGTCCAACCACAATAATTGATGGTAATGATTCCTATATTTTCATATGGGTTAGAACTACATGGAGAGTTTTCCATAAAAGTTATACTTTTTGATTGATTCCTTCCATCACCGGATATGTAGTGAAACCCGGATCTCCAATCCAGGCTCCATCTCCAACATTAATGGGAATAATCCCCCCTTCTATGTATGGGTGAGACTAACATGGAGAGTTTCCATTTCACGAACTACATTTGGCTTGATTAATTCCATAATAAGATACTAAGTGAAACTTGGATCTCCAATCCTTGTTCTATTAACAATATCAATGATAAAAATTCACCACTCCTACATATGGACCAGTTATATGAAAGGATCTATATAATAACTACATGCGAATTTATTCCTTCCATCATAGGGTGTGTAGTGACTCTTAAATCCTCTATTTATGGCCTATCCATGGGTCTCTATCAATCCCGATCATATCACCTGAATACGAGTTATATCTATGCAGAGGTATCTCCTTAAATGAGATGATTATGGAATAGTTCATACTCTTATAATATGCATAGAGAAACCTAGGGAATATCATCCATAAAAATTTAATATACCTTTATTTAAAGATGTTAAAGTCATAAAAAATCACTCTACCAATGTACATGTCAGATCTATATATGAAATTATTTTTCACATGATAAATCTGCAAAATAAGGGCTCTGACGTCGGCTCAAATCGAGGTGGGTGAGCGATTCAGTGTCTACGTGACTCGAGGTGGCTCTTGAATCTACTCAAAATGGTGATGGCTATCACATGGACAAGAAATCTGTTTTTGTTTATGAATTTTTAATTTGAAAGCTCTTGTGGTGGCATGACACTTTGGCTTCGAAAAATTCGGGATGTGAGTTTTTGTATGTGGTGCAGTTTTTGAATTTTTGTGATGTATTTTGTGTTGTACGGTAACCACTTTTCCTTAAAGTGGCTCTTAGAAAATATAAAAAAACGGATTTTGAGGAAGGGATCCGACATATGGCTACCCATCAATAAGCCTATTCATGGATAATTTTTTTACATATATATAAATTCCCCATACTAGTAAAAAATATCCCTAAGGATATATTTCAAAATTTCACATCAGTTCCCACATCCTTATCGCATGATGTCAAACTACACAAAAAATGTCATTATCGCATGATGCTAAACTACAAGGAAAACTTCACTGCTGGATGACATTAAACTATAAGAAAAATACTTTCCCACTACATAAAGTTAAAATGTGTATACCACCACCCATCATCATTCCTTATTAATGGACTATAAGAGCCTTCCACAGGTCAACCAAGGTACATGGTGGTTCAACTATCTTTTAACCACCTCAACCCATAAATCACACTTCATGTTTTGAGAGCCTCAATTTGCTTCAAATATTTCATGACCCCTATGAAGGAAAGGACATCTCTTTGTTTGACCATACTAAATGTGGATCTACAAAAGGTATCTGACCCCCCAACTTGAGGTATCTTGGCCCTGTAGGAAGGGATTTATGATCCTTGTGATCCCTGAAATCACTATGGAGAAACTCAACACCTTAGGGTGTTTTGGGTCATCCCTGATAAGATATACCATACCATTACACTTGACCTGAGAACATTGATCAATGATTTATGAAATCTTCATCTCATACTCAAAAGGTTTTTGGACTAATCTTGACTATGGGTATCCTAATTAGGTTGTTGTATCAAACCAGGTCCACATGCATTATAACCTTAAATTTCATGCACTTTGGTTAAAGATTTATGACCATAAACTTTACCCTTTCATGGTCCAAATCGCAAGACCCTAAAACTGCTAGTTCAGGAGATGTGGAAATTATCAAGATGAAAATCCAAAAAGGGTTTCCTGAGTAAAATTCAAGTCTTTGATCAGTAAAAACATCATATCTAGTGTTTACTCCAAAGTTAGAGCATAAATTAACAAGGTGTAAAGATCATAAGGCCCACTTTGTGGATCTAGTAAAATCCAAGCCATGCTCGTTGGACCCCCTGATCCTAATAAAAGTCAGATTAATGATTTTTTCACATCTCCTCACCATGATAAAATATTAAATAGGTGGTGACCCCTTTTTTGGGGTGTTCAAACCCTTCTTGAGTCTTATATTTTCCATAAACCACAATCATATCTTCGATGTTTGAGCTGAGACAACAAGTTCTTCACATTGGTGTCCTTATCTTGAAACCCCATGGACCTTAATATCCCTTACTCTTGGTTCTTTCATACAGGAAATTGGTGATCGGGACTATATAATCTGAAAGTACCCCACTATCATTCATTGGATAATTTCACCCTTCCAATGAGCTTATGTCTAGTGGATTCTTTTTATTTGAAGGATCTACATAAATCCCAGAGTTATTATCCTGAACACATAGAATATTGTCTTTATCCATCACTAATGGTTGACCTCTACCCAATGGTTCCCACCTCTAGTTAAATAATATATTCTTAGACCATGATTTAAAATACCCATAACCTGACTGTTCAAGTTGATTCAACGTCCTCGACATTACATGTTGGGAAAAAATCCATCAAGGTATCATTGAAGCATTTTTGAGGTGATTGTGTTTGTTGAAAAAGTGGACATCTGTGTTGTGATTGTTTACAAAGAAAACCATGACATACAAATTTGTTGACAAAGGGGATTTCATGGTGGCAGGTCGAGATCAAGGGTTGTGGTTAACGATCCATGTTTGATTCAAGAACGTCGATAAAGGAACGGATGATCTGGAGGCGGTACAAAAAGAACAGATAGAAGGTGACTCCATTTTCCAATGTTTGCCAAATTTTTGGGTCTGAAAATAGACAAATGGAGAAAAGTGGTTTTTGGAAAAGGACTTGCACACCGTGTACTTGAAGGAGAGGAAACTTGCGTGCCCTATGTTTTTCAAGATTAGAGCATCAAAATATGGAAAAGGGATAAGGGGAACCCAAGTTTTAGGGTTGGTCGTGCAAGTGACTTGCATGGTAGAGACTTGCGTGTCGAGGGGAGACTTGCACGCCATCATGCAAGGTGTCCAAATGCCTATAAATAGAGGTCGAACCCTCCTCATTCGGTGAAGAGTTCAACACTTAGAAAAATCAGAGCTCCCATCGCGCAGGTGTGGCGGTTGTGCAAGTGGTGTGTGGTCGCGCAAGTGGAAGTTGCGCGCCAGGTGATAGTTGTGCACCTAAGGTGGTTTGGGAAAGAAAGGAAGTAAGTTGTGCAAGTTTTGAGTTGAAGAAGAAGGCATCGTGAAAGTTTTTTGGTGACACTTGTGCCCTAGATTTTGAAGTAGCATGAAATTTGTTGGTTGCCTGCCAATATTGGTTTGGGCTTAAAAGGGTGTGCGTCGCGCAAGTTTGGATTTTCAGAAGCTTGTGTCGTTCAAGTTGTTGAGGTAGACTTGCGTGCCAGTTTTTACTTGTGCGCTGAGACTTGTGTGCCGGCTTAGAGAGGGGCTCCATGTAAGGTTGATTCATGGTAGAGATTCAGGGCTGCGTGAAAGCTGAATATTGCCCGATACCTTCGGTGCAATGTGAGATTCATCTATGGGTGAAACTTGGACTTCAACAGAGCATCCAAATACAATAGAGGATGTATTCATTAGTGATAATGAAGAGACCTATAGGTCTATAAACTATGAGTGGATCCTTTCCAGAGCAGTGAGCAAAGGAAGAGGAAGAAGGTGATCCTCTCCACCGGCAGTGAGCCAGAGAGAGAGAAATAGGGAGTGACCCTTGGGAAAGCAGTGAGCTAACCCTAAAAATTAGAAAGGTAGTGAGCCTGGGAATAGAAGTGATCTATCCCGAACCTTGTAAATAGTAGTGTGCTTATAGTGAATTTGGTACATCAGCACATTGCCGGTGTATGCTCCTTGGACGTAGCCCAGTGAGGGTGAACCAATTAAAAATTGTTGTGTCCTGTGCATGATTTACTTTCTATTTATATTGTGAAATGAGAAATAGAGAGAAGAGTTTTTTTCTTAACAGCAAAACAAGATCATAACGGGATTTAATTTTAAATTTGTCATACCCTGATTTACCCCCCTCTCAGGGTATTCATCCTTGTGGACCTAACATTACATCTCTAGGTATTTAACCCTTTCTCAAAGAAGGAATGTGATAATCCATTCTCAAAATTTTTGATGACCCAAAACACATGACTTGAAACCATGTGGAGTAGATATTAAGCCTCCCATCCAAGAGAAAAATAGCCCTAGGGTTCCAAAATCCTCCTTGGACATATTTTTATCCATTTCCCACTTTATCGTACAAACGTTTGAGTCTTCAAAAATATTTCATGGCCATTGGAATAGAGTGGATACAATACTACTTGAGGATGAATATAATACCTATCATCTCATACATAAGGTATTACAACCTATCAACTAGAGGAATCTTCTACTTATAAGTAACAAAATTTGATCCTTAAGAGCCCCGATGACACTATGGTCGAACTCAACACCTTGGGGTGTTTTGGGTCATCCTCGATATGTATTCCCCATTCCATAATCATCATTTCTAACTCCAAAATATGAGAATTACACAAAACATATTCCAAATATCCAAGTGGAATCAACATCCCTAATATTTCACCACACATCAAATAGAATCTCAATTAGGATATGGGGTGCGAAAACCCTTTATGTGCATTCATCATACATGTTTTTTACAAGAATGTTGGGTTCCAAAACCCTTCATAAACATTAATTATTTGGAATATAAATTAAAAATTTAGGATTCTAGAACCCTTCATGAACACTCATTCTACAGGATTCAGGGTCATCAAAACCTTCATGAATATCCTTCCTTCTCTACCAACAATAGAAAGTCTGATCTTGAAGAACCTAAACTACAACAATAGAATGTTCGAGTTGGATAACCATAAACTACACCACAACAACTCTAACACCCTAAGGATATACAAAAAAATTTAATTTAGATTGTAATTCACACCACCCTGAGTCTCTAAGAAACAAAAATTTATTATTATTATTTAAACATGATAATTATATATTAGCAAGAAAACATTAATTTTCCATTTATATGATTTGAATTTCAAAAAATAAACATACCCGGTTGTGATCAATATGAAATTTAGTGTCTGATAGGATCAAATTTTTTTGGTGAATAGTTACATGACCCTTTTAAATAGTAATTTTACCCTTATGAATAGTAATATATCCCTTATGAATAGTAACATCACCAATTAAAGTATAAATAAAATCTGTCCATCTTATAAATGTAATTATGATATAATTATATCATAGTGTAAGTAAATGAATATTTTAAAAGTTAATATATAATTGATGGTATTTTTATAAGCCATAAATATTTAATTTTAATATTATAAGGTTTTAAAAGATAATTAATTTTCATAAAAATTAGTAATAATTAAATATTTTTTCTCTTATTATTTTAGAATAATTTTACGAGACCTTAGTTAATTTTTTCATGTGTTATAAAATTAGTTATAAATTTAAAACTATATTATTTTGACTAAATAATGATTTTAATTAAAAATTAAACTTCTCATTTTTATAAAATTATTTTCAAAAATGGAGTTCATTTTTTAATTCTAAATGTTGAAAAATTATTAGGGTGATTTTTTGGATTTTTTCTGAAATACTTGAATTTTTAGTGAATAATAAAATATAGAAACTTACGGTATAAATACATTATAATATAAATTAACTAGTAGTTGATTCATGGATTATGTAATAAAACTTTGTTCAAAAGTCACAACCAATTATTAATGTATTTACTCAAAATAATCAATACTATTTATTTTCATGATAATAATAATAAAATAACGAAAAATCACCCCTCTCCTCCACTATAAGAACCACCCTCACCCCATTTTCTTTAATCATATAAGCCTTAAAGAATGTAAAAGTTATTCCCAAATCCTCTTCCCTAGTCTCTTCCCACATCCAGGATATCTTGTTCTATCCAAAAGACCAAAACCACATTCCCTAAGGTGGTTCTCAAGGATGTTTATTCAAGAGGTAAACCCTCTTCCTTTTTCTTTTAATTTCATTTTCAATTTACTTTGTTTTCTTATATTCTCCTCGTATAATTTATCCAAATGATCATGATAACACTAGTATAATATATATACTAGAATTATATCATGTTAATGGAATATAATTCCTCAATCTAATATCTCTATCTCTTTTATTTTTAAAAAACGAAATCATCGTCTGGGAAGTACCGATTTACAACCTTCGTGGATGAAGAACCTTCGTTCTTAAATTTCTCCTTCAAGGATGGTCATGAAACCATTTTTATAGTTCAAAAAAATTATAAAATATCTATTATGTATCATTTAATGTTTGGTAACTATTATATATACATAATAATAATTAATATGACAAAAGAGGTTTGTGTTGATCAAAATACCGCCATAATAATAAAAACGATTATCACTAATGTTTTATCTAATAACTCATCGTCATACCATATAAAAAATGAATTATTTAACCATTTAAATTTTTTTATGTTCATTAGTATCATATAAATTCAATTCTATAGAATTATATACTTTCCATATGAACTTCAATACTCATATCCAAGTATATCGATCATGAAAACCGTGGAAATGAACACTCCATAGCAATAAATTTATATTGTATAACTCACAAAAAAGGCCATAAATGAGCTTAATAAAACTATAATAAATAAAGAAAATATATAAAATGTTATGAATTAATTAATTAATGGAATTAAATTTATTATCCAATACATTAGGGTCAATTTCGTAATACATTCGGATATATGGTAAGGGTTTTCTACACAAAACTCCATTTTCAATTTGGTTACTCATTTTCTCTCTTTTCACCAATGAAATTATTAATTATTATTATGTACTACTATTAAATTATGTGTAAATGTTATCAATATGTGTACTAATTATAATCCTTATTTATTTTATGGGGAGTTACATGTTTTAAAAGTATATTTCTCAAATTCATCCCGATAAACAAGCCCGATTTAAGGGAACTTCTTGAATTCATACCTATTTTCAAGGGAACTATATAATATGTTTTAATAATACATTTTTTATGAAATCATAAATTTCATTATAAAAAAACTATCTTCGTTCACTTTTGTTTTTATACAATGAGTTTTTCAAAATAACTCTTCTTTTCAAGGTAAAATAGTATTTATATCAAGAATTACACAATGATTTTATAAGAGTATTTTAATCTATTTCAATAATATTTTTTATTATTATGTAAAATTTGGATCAATATTTTATGATATCATCAACCATATTTTATTTAATGGTTTATGATTTTTTTGATCATGGATGTTCTATCTTGATACCATTCACCATATTACTCTGAATGGATAGTATTTATGTTTATAGATTAGGGAAAGTTATTTACATTTCATATGTCAGTTTCAATATGAATGTATAAGTTGATTATGTTTCACCCATTTCATTTGAGGAATTAATTGGACTTATTAAGTGTTAGGTGGGGCCTGATATATCCACTTGGCGCATTAGTAGGTCTCACTAGACAAACTAGTTTGGATTTTTACATGTTTATATATGGTGTTGGCACAAGGCCTTGATAGAATGTTTATGATGTCCCACATTATGAATTCCCTCATTATGAAAATAGTAACTAATAGTCCATGTTATAATTATACAAGTATAATATCCATGGTATTTTTTTATCATGGAATTTTTTATTCAAATTTTATTACATCCATATTATGCTCAAAATTATGATTTAATGGAATGTGTACTTTTATTTATTCACCATTCCTTATTACTTATGCTTCTTCTATACTACATACCCTTACTAAGAATTTGATCTCACCCCTTTATATTATTTTATTTTTTCCTAGTATGTGAAGAAGTATATTATGAATGACTTATATGGATAATTTTGGAGTTTATGTGTGATTCAAAACAAGTTGATATGTTGTTTTTTATTTCATGTTGTAATGGAAAGTTCATATATATAATCAAGTTTTCTAAACTAATAAACTATTCAATCCTTCAGGATATATATTCCTTGTTTATATGCCAATGTAATTGAGTAAGGCACCATATATGGGCTACTTAGGTTGAGGTCTTTACATTTGGTATCATGGGAAGTTTAGTCGAATCCTTTGAAACAAGATTTAAAAAAAAGTAGATTAGTGAACAAAATCCTAAGATATACTTTGAGGATAAACATACAAGAACATACTATAATTTTGGTAAGGTATAGATTATTTTTATCTTCCTAGAAATATATCTATGTATGGATACTACAAGTGGATGTGGTTCTAGAATTGATGTACCAAGGAGTAACAACTTCGACAAGGTGTTCTAGGCCTAACTCAGGGTAACCTAGTACACGAAAACGGGCCTTACTATGCACCTGTTTTGACACTACTGGGGGATATTCTTACGATAATTCACATTTTATTTAGAAACCATTATTAAGGATTTAATTGTAAATATATCCCCAAAGAAACCATGCTTATGATTATGATATTATACATTCATAAGATTTCAATTTATGTTAATTATTTTACTAGTTCGACATTATACATTATGATTCATAACATAATTTAGTGTATACCATTATTTTGAAATGAAGCCTAGTGTAAGGAATGGAAACCCTCGGAATGTATGTATCCCATATAGGTATTTTCCTCCTATGAAAGATAATGATGTTTGTTCTGTATTTGGGACTGGTGCTGGGAAACTTATAACTATACTAGGATAGCTGACTCATGTTATGAACAATAACCTTACCCATATGTAGCATGCCAATCCGCTATGTGGAGGAGCAATGTTATATCTCTTTATGTGACAATATTCTCCATCATTTAATGGTACTACAAACCCATTCACAGCGGAGTAGTGGATAATTCTCTAAAGAATATATTTATCACCTTGGTATGTACCGAAAGGGAGAAGGTTGTTATGGTAGTGTATTGTATATGAGGATATGTTTATAAATGGTGGTCATTTATCCAAAACACAAAGGAGGAGGTATATATTAAAAATATGGAATGTAGGGATTTTAATGAAATTTACCTTGAAAAATATTTTCCTCATGAACAAAGAGAAAATAGAGAGAGGAAATTCTTGAGTCTAAGAGAGAAATAGGATAAAAATGTTGTGAAGTATGAATCCAAAATTATAGGGTTAGAAATTCATGTTATGGAAGACATATGTAATCGAATGAGAAAGATTGATCGATTCATTGATGGTTTAAAACCATTACTCCAAAGGGAACTGCTCCCTCAAATTTTTTCATTATATGAAGATATAGTCTCATGTGCTATCAAGAGAGAAAAATAATTCTCAAAGTCATATGAATTCAACATAAAGAAATAGAAGAAGGGGGATGTAGAAAACTCTAGAAAAGGAAATAATGAAATGGTTAAGAAGGGAGGATTTGACTTTCCACCCTATAGTAATTATGGGAAGAGACACCCTGGTACTAGCCTGAAGGGAATGGGTGCTTGTTATAAGTGTAGAGGAAAAGGCCACCAATCTTGTGATTGCAAAGGAAAAAAGAATATTTTAATGTTCAATGCTATAATTGTAATGATATGGGACATTATTCACATGAATTTACTAAGATTCAAGGAAACATTACTCAAAGAAGGCCAAGCGAGAAAGGCCAAGCTTATGTAGTCACAACAGCTGAGGTTGAAGTTCCTAACAATGTGGTGTAAGGTAATTTAATCGCTTCCTAAAAATTATCCAATGCTTTATTTTATTTCAAATCATCACATTATTTCATATATTCCCTGTTTTCCAATAAAATTATACATTTCCAATTTTATTTAATAAAGGAGTTGTCAGTCAAAAATCTTAAGGTAAGTATCATAGAAACGAAGATGTGTTGATCGGTCCCCTTAAGACACATAAAAGTGATTTAGTTGCTAACCTTATAATCATACCAATGATTTACTTTGATATAATTCTCAATATGAATTAGAATTAAAATTATGATGTGAATATCTATTGCAATAATAATGAAGATACAATTTTTTTGAATGATTTAGAGTCCCTTATCTTTAGATAAGAAACATCACCATATGATTCTTATCTAGATCCACCCCTAATATCTCAAATGAATTCAATTCATGGGGAGGTAGAGGACACAATATATATGGGTATGGAAAGAAATGTTCAAATTGAGGATATACTTATTTTTCAAGAATACATTGATGTATTTCTAAAGGATTTACTTAGACATCCTCTAGAGTGATAAATTGAGTTTTCTACTGATTAAATTTATAGTGAAAGGATTATATCAAAAACTCCTTATATATTTGCCACAATGGAATTAGTGGACCTGAAGAAACAACTAAAGGAGTTGAGTAGTAATGGGCTTATTTTCCCTAGTGTTTCTCCATCGGGAGATCAATTTCTTTTCATTAAGAACAAATATGGATATATGAGGTTCTGCATTGACTATAGGGAGATCAATTCTATTATGATAATGAACAAGTATCCTCTTACTCAAATTGATGATTTATTTGATCAACTTCTTGGAGCCCAATATTTTTCAAAGATTGACCTTCCATTTGGATATAATCAGTTTCCTATGAGGAAGGAATATATTCCAAATAAATACTTTATATCTAGGTAAGGGCATTACATGTTTACTGTAATTCCTTTAGGACTAAATAATGCACCATATATTTTCATGGATCCAATAAATGAAGTTTTTAAGGAATATACTAATAAATTTTTTTCTAGTATTTATTTATGATATATTGGTGTACTTAAAAATCTATGAAGATCATGAGAATCACTTTTGTGTTATTATAAAAACACTTAAAAGAAATGACTTATATGGGAAGTTTGGAAAGTGTGAATTTTGGCTTGAAATAGTTTCTTTTCTTGGACATATTGTCTCTAAGGATAGAATCTTAGTTGATCCGGTAAAGAAAATGGCAGTTAAAAATGGCATACACCAACGAACATAACCTTGGTATGTATTTTTATTATTTTAGGAGGTTATTATCAGTATTTCATTTAGAACTTAACCTGATTAGATAACCTGTTAACCAAGCTTACACATGAAGGGTTTAAGTTTTTATGGACAAAAGAATGTGAATACTGTTTCAAATAATTAAAGAATATATTAGTGAATTCTCTAATCCTGAATCTACCATTGGGAAATGGTGGATTTGTTATTTATAGTGATGCATCAAAGAAAGGACCTGGCTATGTCCTTATGTAGAATGATAGAGTTATTGCCTATGCATCAAGGTAGTTAAAAACTCATGAACATAACTATCATACTAATTATCTTGAGTTAGTAGCTATAATGTTTTCTCTAAAGATATGGATACATTATCTATATGGTGAAATATGTGAGATATATACATATCACAAGAGATTGAAATAAATCTTCTCACAGAAACCACTTGATATGAGGAAAAGGTGATGGATTGAGTTTCTTAAGGATTATGATTGTTCAATACACTATCACCTAGGGAAGGAAAATAAGGTAAATGATGCATTGAGAAGGAAAGATCACAGAGTTATGAAAAAAATGATAATTAACAAGGATCCTATGTATATGGATCTAGAGAAGATGGATATGTAAATTATCAAGGAAGGTGAAACATAACTAATTTTTCAATTATTTTTCCAACCATCATTATTAGAAATAATTAGAAGTTCTCAACCTAATGATGAGAATCTTCAAAAGAAAATTAGAGCTACGAATGATGGAAATTTAGAGGACTTCATGTATGTTGTTGGAATTATGAAATTTGCTAGGAGGCTATGTGTTCCCTTTATACCTGATATAAAAGAGAGTTATTGGATGATTCCCATAGCTCAAAGTTTTCTATACACCATGGTAGAACTAAGATGTATATATATCTGAAGAAACATTTCTCGTGGGATAATATGAAGTGGGAAGTTACTAATTATGTATCAAGATGTTAAGTCTTTCAATTGGTGAAGTTTGAAAGAAAACATCCTAGAGGAGTCTAGAATCCTCTTCCAATTCCTACATGGAAATAGGATGACATCACTATGGATTTTTTCACCAGATTACCCAAAACTCCAAGAAATAATGATTCAATATGGGTAATTGTTGATCGACTTACCAAATATTCACATCTCCATGCTATAAGGGATGATTTTCCACTATATATGCTTGCAAAAATCTATATTAATGAAGCTTTAAGACTTCATTAATCACCTATTTCTATTGTGTCTGATCATGATCCATGCTTTACATCAATGTTCTGGAAAAGTCATCAGAATTCTTTGGATGTTGAGCTTCATTTGAGTACATATTATCACCCTCAAACTGACGGGTAGTCAGAAAGGATGATCCAAACCTTATAAGACAAGTTGAGATCATGCTCACTTTATTTTCAAGGTATGTGGGATCATTATTTATCTTTGGTATAATTTTCCTATGATAATTTTTTCCATTATAGAATTCAGATGGAACAATATGAAGCATTGTATGGAAATAGATTTTGTACACCAATATGTTGGGATGATGTTGGTGAGAGGAGTCTTGTAGGACAATAACTTTTGGGGGAAACAACAACCATGATAAAGACTATTCAAACTCATATTAAAGAATTTCAAATAAAGAAAATGAGCTATGATGATAATTGAAGGATGGTTTTGAAATTTCAAGTGGGAGATCACATTTTCTTGAAAGTATATCCATAGAAGGGTGTTATACGATTTGAGAAGAAATGTAAACTGATCCCCAAGTACATTTGTCCTTTTGAAATTCTAGAGAGAGTTGGAGTTGTGGCTTATCGTTTGGTCATGCCTCTTTTCTTTTCTGAAGTACACTAGGTGTTCAATTTATCATTTTTATGAATGTACATTCATGAACCAATGCATGTCCTCACTTTTGAAGGAATAGATCTGGAACCTGATTTAACTTAGAATGAAGATCCTATCCAAATTTGAAACACTAAAGAATATGGATTGAGGAATTAGACTACTTGGTTGGTAAATGTACTTCGGAAAACTCATAAAATTGAAGAGGTGACATGGGAGACTGAGGAACTTATGATGAATAAATACCCAAATATCTTTATGAGAAAACATTCTTGAATTTTGAGGATGAAATTTTTGAAGGAGGGGAGAATATAACACACTGAGGATTTACAAAATAAAATAATGTATAAGGTAATTTACATAACACTAAGTCTCATAGAAAAAACACTTGGTTATTATTATTTAAAAAATATAGTTATAAATTATCCATGAAACTTAATTTTTCCAGTTCTATGAGTTGAATTTCAGAAAACAGATATACACGGTTATGATCAGTATGAAATTTAGAGTCTGATAGGGTCAACTTATTTTTTGGTGAATAGTAACTTGACCCTTTTGAATAGTAATGTTTTCCTTATGAATAGTAATATGAACCTTATGAATAGTAACATCACCCATGAATGTATAAATAAAATTTTCCCATCTTATAAATGAAATTATGATATAATTATATCATAGTGTAAGTAAATGAATATTTTAAAAATTTATATATAATTGTTGATTTTTTTTAATTCATGAATATTTAATTACAATGTTATAGTGATAGAAAAGAAAAATAATTTTCCTAAAAATTAGTCATAAATCAATATTTTGTGGTCTTATTATTTCAGGATAATTTTATGAGACCATAGTTAATTTTTGAAAGTGTTATAAAATCAGTTATAAATTTAAAACTATTTTTTTTCAAGTAAATAATGATTTTAATTAAAAATAAAATTTGTCATATTTATAAAATTATTTTCATAAAATTGATTTCATTTTTGAATTCTATAAACTGAAAAATGGTTATGTTTTTTTTGGTATTTTTCTAAAATACTTGAATTTGTAGCTTATAGTAAAATACGGTAATTTACAATATAAATACATTATAAGCTAAATACACTATTACATGACTCATGGATGATGTAACCAAATTTGGTTTGAACTAACTTACAGTTATTATAGTATTTTTTCACAATAATCAATACTATTTTTTATTTTTAGAAAAAATAATAAAAAAATAAATAAAACAATGTAAAATCCCTTCTCTCCTCCACTATAAAACCCCCCTTACCCCCTCTTCTCTTCGCTCCTCTAAGACTTGAATATTGTTAATTTTCTACCCAAATTCTCTTCCCAGGTCTCTCCCCACATCCATGAGTTATTGTTATTACCAAAATACCAAAACCCTCTTCCTTAATGAGGTTCTGTAGGAAGTTAATTCAAGATGTAAACCCTCTTCCCTTTTCAATTAATTTCATTTTCAATTTACTTTATTTTCTTATCTTCTCATAACCCCCTCAATCCAAATGATCATGATAAATATAGTATAATATATATACTATAATGATAACATGCTAATGGAATATCATTCCTCAAACTACTATCTCTCTCTCTTTTATTTTTAGAAAACTAAATTATCCTCTGTGAAGTGCCGATTTACAACCCTTATGGACGACGAACCTTCGTTCTTCAATTTATCCTTAAAGGATGGTCATGAAAAAATTTTTATAGTTGAAAAAATTATAAAATATGTATTATGTCTCATATAATGTTTTAAAACTAGTATATATACACAATACTAATTCATATGACATAACCGGTTCAAGATTATCAAAATATCACCGTAATAATCTAAATGATTATCACTAATGTTTTATCTAATAACTCATCCTCATACCATATAAAAAAATGAATTATATAACCATTTAATCGTCTTTATGTCCATTAATATCATATAAATTCAATTTTGGATAATTATATCATTTCCACATGAACTGCTGTACTCATATACAAGTATACTAATCATGAAAACCAAGGAAACGAACACTCCTAAGCAATAAATTTATA
Organism: Viscum album; assembly: GCA_963277665.1. Classification (NCBI taxonomy): domain Eukaryota; kingdom Viridiplantae; phylum Streptophyta; class Magnoliopsida; order Santalales; family Viscaceae; genus Viscum; species Viscum album. Next base: position 1,105,317,371 of record OY728157.1, read on the forward strand.
TCTTACAACTCATCAAAAAGTCCATAAATGAATGTAATAAAATTATACTAAATAAAATAAATATATAAAAGGATTTTAATTAATTAATTAATGGATTTAATTTTATTTTCCATGACATTAAGGTCAAGAGTAGAATACATTCATACATAAGGTGAGGGTTTTCTACCCTAAACTCCATTTTCTTTTAGGTTACACTTTTTCTCTCTTTTAAATAATTAAATTCTTAATTATTATTAGGTACACCTCTTAAATTATATGTGAGTGTTCTATATGTTTGAACCAGTAAGAATTATTCTTTATTTTATGGGGAGTTACATGTTTTAAAAGGATATTTCCCAAATTCTTCTTGATAAACAAGCTCGATTCAAGGGAACATCTTGAACTTTTACATATTTTCAAGGGAACTATATAATATATTTTAATCAACCATTATTTTTCAAAAATCACTTATTTTATTATGAAAAAACTATATTAGTTAAATTTTGGTTTTATGAATAAAAATTTCCAAAATAACTCTTCTTTTCAAAGTAAAAGATTAATTCTATCAAGAATTACAGATGATTTCATAAGTGTACATTAATCTATTTCAAAACTCTTATTGATTCTTGTGTTAAATTGGGATAAATATTGTATGATATCATCTACCATATTTTATTGAATGGTTTATGATTAGTTTGAATATGTATGTTCTATATTGATACCATTCACCATATTACGCTGGGTGGTTTGTATTTATGTTTATTGATTGGGGAAAGTTATTTACATTTCATATATTAATTTCAATATTAATGTGTATGTTAATTAGGTTTCACCCTTTTTATTTTAGGAATGCATTGGACTTAGTAAGCATCGGTTGTGGCCCTCCATAACCCCTTGAAGCATTAGTAGGTCCTATAAGACACACTAGTTTAGGTTTTTATATATTTATGTATGGTCTAGGCCTGAGGCCTTGATAGTATGGTTATGATGTCCCTCATTATGCATTCCCTCATTATGAAACTAGTAATTGATAGTCCATGTGATTATTGGACTAGTAGAATATCCATGGTAATGATTTATTATAGAATTATTTTTTCAACTTTTAATCCTTCAATATTATGCTTAAGATTATGTTTTAATGGATTGGTACTTTTATTTATTCACCATGCCTTATTACTTATGATTCTTTTATATTATATACCCTTACTGAACATCTGAGCATACCCCTTTATTATGTTTTATTTTTCCCCATTATGTGATGAAGTATATTATGAATGATTTTCATGGATAATCTAGGAGTTTATGTGTGATTCAGAATAACTTGATATGTTGTATTTCATTTCATGTTTTAATTTAATGTTCATATATGTAATCTAGTTTTCCAAACTACTCAACTATTCATTCATTCATGATGCATCTTACTTGTTTATATGACAATGTAATTAATTAATTAACTAACTCTAGGATATGGGGGTCGAGGTCTTTAAAATAATGGTCTAATTTGAAAGACCTGAAAACAACTAATTGAAATAGACATAATGATCACTGTGTAGAGAAACCGAAAAGGGAACCCTAGGAAAAATTATAGCCTCTACTCACTGGACACACAAATTGTGTGATCCAATAAATGTTTTACATTTATAAAATGGAAAATCCATGAAAGTCATTCCATTATAAACTTTTAAATGGGATACCTGAGAAAAATTCAAGTCCATTCCCTCTAATATTTCCCCAATATGAATCTTAGGAAAATTTTAGGGAAATATAAAAAAATATACAATTCATGTTATTATTATTGTTTGTCTGTAGAAAAAAAATCAATCTATGATTACTACATCTACTGACTTAGGAAAAAATAGAGCGCTCTCCCTCTTGGATATATCTTACCTAAATTATCCTTTTAAACCATGTGATCTCAAGAAAACTAGACTATGTACATCAATGAGGAATCTCATTTCAGTGAGAATTCATAAGAAATTATCAATAAAAATCAATTGTAAGTGAAGAATTCAAATATAGTTATTTGGGTTTACTTGGTGTTTTACAAAGGATGGGTATCATTGATGATCCACATGATATCAAATCAGTTATATTTCATGAACATCACGAATGAAGGAAATATAGACAATGATATATAAATTTTATAAGCTTTATTTATTGATAAATTGCATAAGAAGGAGTAATATCCATATTCTAGAGCCTCTATAAGTTTTGTATAAAAAAGTCATTTTTGATTAGACTATAATAAAATTTGATCGACTGAATTTTTTAAATCATCCAGAGTTTAGTGAGAATTATCAATTGAGCACTGAAGTTCCATTCAAACCACTTATTTTTTAATTTTACAAAGATTAATAATTTCGATGAAATAGGATAGCTCCTGAACTAAATTTTGAGAATTCATTGATAAGGATGATTACTTTTCTAGAATGAAGATTGAGTGAGATATGATCTCCTCTTGTTTTTCTATCTATATGGTCAATTCATCCATCTAGGCATGAAAATTAAATTATGTATCTATTCCAACACCTATGAGGATTACTTTATTAATTAAACTAGGGGATTCCCATGATCAGAACTGTGAATGTCCCCCTCAGTACTAGAAAATTAGTGTTGGATCAAAATAATATATCGCATGATATCATACAATAGATGGAAATCAAATCCACCTGCCCCCAGAACAAGAAGGTGCTAGAAAAGGCATTCATTTTGGCCATGAAACTCCCCTAAGGGAGTTATGATAAATAGGGATTATATTTTCTTCCATATTTTCCTTTGGTATATTCAGTTCTTTGTAACCACTAGGGTGTGAAAATTGGAAGGAGTAACGGTTAACTGAGCTGATAAAGAAGCAAGAGAAGAAGTTTCTTGTTCTCTTATCTTAATCAATGAATCAACTATCACTGATATTGAATGAATAGACTCCATAATATATTATATCCCAATAATTTAATGTTCATCACTATAATGATAAATCTTCATTGGAGTCTCACCCATGTCCTAAATCAACTCCATTGATGCTATAGATAAGGTGTTCAGTGAAGCACAAGATTTCTCCACATGATGAACCAATATATTCTACATATCACCTAGGTAGGATTGTTCCCAATATTGGGTACTGTATAGAGATATAAATATAAGGATATAAAAAGGTGGTAGAATAATTTCATTATTTATGTATTCACATGACGACTTTAGCCAAAATTGGTGACTAAGCCCAAGATGACATTCTCCCTGCATGCTATCTGAAGTGGGAGGAAAAACCCTTTGGATACTACTAAAATGGAGTGTAAACCAATAGTGGGTATATGAATATTAGATAGAAATATTTTCTACATGAGTTACAAGAACACAATCCTAGAGAGAGATTTTATATGACCTCTCATATAGAGATCCAGTACCTTTATCAATAATTATCCTAGTTGGTGTAGGATAATGGATTAACTTGAAATCATCATTTCATCTCAACATGAAAATAACCTCATCAGGACTCAGTGATGTCACCATAAACATTGAAATATTCAACATCTTGGGATGTAATGAAGCATTAGGGATTCTATTAGTGTTATGAGATTTTTAACATTGAAAATTATCTCATGTCTAGTCAAATAAGAACTTTAAGGGACCTCTAATTCTGTAAGGGATGTTTCCTTGCTTGAAATGACCAATGAGCTGATAAATACAATCAAGGACTGACATAACTATTTTAAGAGGCTTCCACATTTCTAGTCAAGCTTCCACCACCAATGTGCCCACTTTAATTCTCAGGTGTGTGTACCCACCTAAGAAAAGTCATCCATTGAAAAAAATGGCTAAAAACCATACTAGATGATGTCTTGTGGATATTTGTGGTCTCATATTATATCCAAATGATTCATACTCCCAATCCTCAAGGATGGGAAAATATGATAATTCATTACTGTGAACCTATCGGGAAGGGTATTGGTGACGGTGTATGGCTGTTGGCAGAGTACTTCTATGATAGAGGAAGATGTTAATCATGTATTTATACTAAAATAGGGAGTATAGTTTTATCTTCTTCCTTAACATATCATTCATTCTAGTGAACATATCCCTTTATAGTATTGGAGTTTGTAAGGGTTCATTCCAAATGTTAATGGTAGGAATAAACTTTTCATACATCTCCCCAAGAGGTGATATCCCTCCCATAAGATAAATGTTCAAAAGGATGATCTCTACTTATCCATGAGACATATAAAAGGAATTAGTTCTAGGAAAAAAATGAATAATCATATCTTTAAGAAGTTTTTACTGAAGTTACATAACGAACTAAGAAATACATACTTCCTTATAAATATAAATAGGTTGTAGCTGGATGGAGAATTTTGAGCATCTCTGCTAGACCTAGAATAGCCAAGCCCATTCATTATATAAATTACCTCCAGGTTTTAAGTCCCATTTTTATAACCAAACTCTTATAATATTATTAAGATATGATATAAGTATACTAAAATATCTCTAAGTAATTTTTTGATGGGTGATATCACTTCAATATAGACCTTGATGGGATTTATCCGACATATGAGATAACCCCAAGTGTGGTGTGACAACCAATTGAAAATCATTAGAGATTTACATTTGAATACAGTCAAGGAAAGATGATAGTTAGTATGATGGAAGAATTTAATTGGCCTAAGGAATGAAAACATCATACAAAAGACCAAATTCAAATAAAGGAAGTTGGTGTGATATGGGATAACTCTGAATTTTTGATGGGAGAAGACCCATAAAAGCCTCATTTTTAGAGAATACGTGATACCAAGGATCAATATTTTGATTCTTAGCAATCATGGACCTATTTCTAGCCATTTTGGTAGATTCTTGATAACTGGAAGGTGTATGTAGAAAACCAGGAGCACAAGTTAGATGATAAAGGTACATTTTTAACATCATAAGAGTCACATGAACCATAATGATTTGTAATTTCATGACCTATCATAAATATCATGAATTGGATCACCCACATAGAATATCACGAGTCTCCTAACCTATAATGTATCTCGTGAACACATGATATGTTCTAGGAATTGTGATCACATGACCATGATATGGCCACAAGAACCATATAATGATCAAGAAATCATGTGTCCAGTCTAGTGGATCATGTGAAGCCTAAAAGTATTCTATGTCACTGAGGACATGGGTTAAGGTTCAATAAAATTACTGTGTTTTTATTCTCATATTATTTTGATCAAGGAGTTTAAATGGAGAAATTCACACAGTGATAGCATGCAATGATATCTCATGAATCAGTTCTTGCAAAGAGGTATTGCAAAATGGTTCTTATGACAAGGTATTTAAAATCAGTCACACGATGGGAGAAATTAAAAGAGCCCTATAGTTCAAAAATCACTTGTGGAATGAGATTAACTCTTGATACCCTATTTATTAAACATCCCATTTAATACCAAAGGCCACCTATAATACCAAATTCCACTTTGGACACCAATAACCAGAAGCCGTAAGGACCCAGGAGGCCATTTAATCTCCTTGAAACTGAGTCATTATCTTAAAAGACTTCACTCCTGAGGGGGGGAAAGGGGTGGTATTTTTTGACACTTGACAAACGAGCATTGAAAATTTTAGAATTGAAAAAAATCACAAATCATGGGTATTATTTTTTATGAATGATAAAGGAATGAGAAGTTTTAATACATAATGATCAGGTGGATAGACCACAAAAATCGCATAATCCTATGGAGGACACAAGATCACATGACCCTAGGAAGGACACACAGGTGAATCATGTGCTTTGCATAATCTATGTATGATCATGAAAATCCTCTTTGGTGAGTCCCTCTAATCATTAAAATCCCCTCATATGATCTATCCTATTATTTCAAAGGAATCAAAATAATCACTAATGATCTTGAGGTGGCCACTCAATGAGCTCCTCTGATCATGAGACACATTAGGTGATAGATTCCTTATGATCATAAGAATCCCATCATAAATTATGGAAATAAATATAGAAATGAGGGAGACTTTAGGCAATCAATTTTTTTTTATTTTTTTTATTAATAAGTGGTTATGTGCCTCTTGTGATCACTATCAATCACATATAGGTCCTTGTGTATTTTGTTTCGGTCTTCCAAAATCTCTCGAACAATCCCACAAGATCTCACAATGGGCCTTGGAAAACTCTCCCATTATCACATGAAATAATTTCCAATAGGAAATATAATATAAAAAAGACTCTGTATAATGTCATCCCAATCATGTGTAATCCCTTTGAAATGTCAATTTGATCATGCAACGCATCAAAAACAAGTAGAGTTACTTTCCATGAGAATGATCACATGCCAACATGAGATCCTCTACTGATTATGAAATTCCCTGAAAAATAAACCAATGGGAAAAGGATATAGTTCTTGGAAAATAGAGGATAAAAGGTTCAAAAAAATTGGAAGCCTCTCATAATGAAAATATATGTTTATTTTCATGAGAAGGGGTATGAACCTCATGTAGTCAACACTAGTCATGTGAAGAAACTTTTAAAAACCATTTGACTGCATCTAACATGAAATCTAAATCTCTCTAAGGACCCCCATAAATGTCTTCTTCGATCATACATAGGCCCCTCCACAAGCGTCTTGACCTAGTGAAGACTATCAGACAAGTCAAATTAATGGTTCAAAGACCATTTGAAATATCATCATGATTATAGCAAATATGTTTGAAAAGATGAGATCCATTAGATATGGATATGATGGATTTTTCTAGAGATTTTTGTTTATCATGTGATTCCTTCGATAACCCAATACAAGATCATGTGAACAGAGTGATGTGGTACTCCATCCACTGACTCCAGATCATCTTTTTGATATTAGTGCTCTGAAATGTGATGTATAAATGAGGTAGTGATTCCTATAAATTCCACCCTCTTGGTGAAAATAATAGACTTTAAATGTAGGTCATAACCATGGGATAAGAGAAGAGTAGACTTATTGGAGTGGGAAGCCTCACTATCGTAAGGGTCTTCCGCCGGGTAAAAATCCGAGGAACGACCTAAGGTATCACACTATATGAATATGAAATTCACATGATCAACCAATAGATAATGTGAAAGAATTAAAATGGTCCATTCAGATCATGAAAAATAGTTTTCATGTGTCGACTTGGTTATATGAAACCTAAACAAAATAGAACTTGAAAAAAATTGAGGGCATATGCAATAAAGACTGGAAAATATGTAAGACTTTTGAAAAGATGCATATTCTAATTTTCATATAAAGGCATCATGAACTTCACATGACATATCCATATCATGCGACAATGTTAGGAAATATCAAACAAGTATTTTGAAGCCCTCCAGACATGTCTCCCATACCGTGAAAAGTTCTATAGGAATGTATCTCAAGTCTTGAGATGTCCTTCAAACATTTCACCCAAGTCATGTGAGGTCTACCAAGACATGTCAATGAAATCATGTGATGTCCTATGGTAATTTCACCTATTTCTTAAAAATTCCTCAAAAAAATATCACCCAAGTCATGTGAAGTCCTCCAAAAATGTCATCCAAGTCACATGATTGGATTTTGACACATTATCCTTGATCACACAACACCATTGGACATGTCTGAATTTATCACATGAATACCCTCAGACATGTCAACCAAGTCATTAAATAGTACTTCGAACATTCCAACCAGATAATGGTACATACCTCTAACATGTCTACTAAAATCATGCAATTAACCCAGAGACATGTCAGCCTTGTTAGATAGACACTCATGACATGTGAAGAAGGCACCAATGAAATGCCTGGAGGACACCTCCGGATATGATAACCATGTATATTAGACATATTCGGACGTAACCCAAAATTAACTATGATAATTATTGTTCCTAGGAAAACGTTTTATGTAGGATTTATTCATAAGGCCCGAGCTCCCATGTGCATCCACCTCAGTGTAAGTCCCTCCATGTCTTAGAAACTCTAACCCTTAGGACCCAAACTATGCTATGGGTTTACCATTATTACTCATCCATTAGCAGGTTGAGAAGCTAAATAAACAACGATAACTCTAATTTCTTTCCAAATATTGTATGTAGGATTCCCTCCCGAGGCCTGAGCTCTATAGTAGACACCCATTAAGGGATACCCCAATGCATAAGTCATGAATCCATATTCGATGTGACTGATCAATAGATTTCCATTTTTTATCACACTAAGCATGGATCAGATGGGATTAGGGAATTAAAATGATCATATTATTCCCATCATAAGTTCCCCATAGATAGGTAATCTCCCATTTGTAAGCCTAATTCAATGATATGATATGATTTCTCCCATATAAGGGTACTCACCTTGGTGTAAGTATCAAGGGAACTCCCATGTCAATAAACCCAATGGAAATAACCCCCACATTCATTAATTATTTTTCACCACCCATCATATGGTTAAGGGTGGATTGGACTATGATGACTCTAATTTATATTGTAAATATGATACATAGGACTCCTTCCCGAGGCTCGATTTTCATACCTAGTATGTGTGTACCCTTATATATGTCCTTTACACAGGATATAAAATTTCATAGTTTAAAAAATATACGACAATTTTGATACATGTTATACACAGGACACATTGGACACCTCATGAAGGTTCAATCATATCCTCAAAATATAAATAACCTCCTTGGATTATAGTAAAATCTAGAGTTCATAGTTATATGGCTTGAAAATAAAATAATCTACCCATTACTATAAAATAATAAGATTCAAACAAAGAACATTGGCTACACATAGATGGTCTCATTAATATAACCACCTATTACATGAAAAAGGATTCAACACCCAATCATTTTGTTAGAGTAACTGGTCTCATATTTTTATTAAGAATATATTCTAAAACATACCTAAAATCTATAAGAGTGTATCAAAGTAGAAAATAATTCCCCCACCAAAGGGTGTCATGACCCTAACCTTCCATCCTCTCGACTAATGTGAGTTCCTAAGATCCATTGGGTCTGAAACCCCAAATGACTTCCTACCCTTAGAATGTATTTTTAAAACTTGTTATAGATTTGGGAGGTATTGGTAGTTTCTAAGAAATGAAAATGTTGAATCGAGTGTAAATGATTGTCCAACAATATTTAAACCCCCACAATCAACCCTTGAAAAGGAAATAAAAATGATTGACCCAATGTGAAGGTATACAATGACAGAATGATTCAATCATTATAGGCATAAGGAACCTTCTCTCTTGAACCCAAGATAACTATGTATTTCCATGAAAAATAGTGTGGATCATAAAAAATCAGGCCCTTAAATCAAATATCTCTCAAACAATTATCATACTATTTATGTGATGTGTCGTCTCGGATTACACTGAATGGTTCCACAAGACAATGGGACACATGGCCTCAAGTGCACCTTCACATACACAAGAGGCTTCTAACTAGTAGCAAGGGTTAGAGGTGGCATAGTTAAGAGACTATACCCTCTTGGTTATAGTAGCTCAGTGGTGAAATACATAGATAAACAAAAATTCAATATAAATATAAGTTACATCAGAGAGTAAAGCATACAAATGAAATAAATAACCAAAAAAACATAACCAGTATCAAATATAAATGATGATATGTCACATGTTTAACAGAAAGGAACATGGAGTCATGTTATACAATATATGTGTCAAAAAGGGAAAAAATACCAAAGGTCTATCTCAAATATTTTCACAATCCATAGATCAATCCTATGATTTCCTAATCCCATGATATATACATATCAAGTTTCAACCAATGGGAACTTACCCCTATCTCTATCATTATCCACATAATCTTATTGGGTACCATCGATGACCCGTATAGAGTGTGAGAAAAGCTTAGTAGGCCACCACCAATGATGTCTATAAATATCTAGTTAGTTCATATAATATGGTAGTGTGTATGTAATTAATGAAAGTAGTAATAAAAGATATATAGGTTCGACTCTAGTTCTTAAAGGACACTAAGATGATAATACCTAATTCAAACTAAGATAGATAGTCTCTGAATAAGTAACCATGTGTATACACATATATAGACTGTATACGTAGTGACATCTGCAACCATATATATGGATACTACTCCTATACTAGACAAGTGGAATAACTCAAACATTCATTAGTTGTATCATTAATCTCATAAGTATCAAGGAATTCCATTCCCAAAATCACATGAACATGGGAAACAATGAAAAGTATCATAATATTTGGGTTTCCATACCCATGTATCATTATAAGGTTCATCATGCCCTTGTATCATATCAGTAGGGACACTATGCCCAATATCATATCATATGGTCTCCATTCCTAGTATCATACCATAGGGTCATCATTCCCATGTATCATAGTTAATGAGGGTCTCATTGATCATATATAAAAAAAATAGTCGTCATGCCTATATCCCAATTATAGGGATTCCATTATTATATATCAAAATTAACGAGGGTCGCCATGCCTATATATGACATTATTAGAAGGGAAGCCATGCCCAAATAATATAAAGCATAAGGGACACCATGAACAAATAATATAAATCATATAGTACTTAATTCCCATATAATATAATGAAGAAAAAAATTCCATTCCAATATAATATAAGCAAAGGTGGAATCGTGCCCATCGTCATAACAGTGATACATAATCATTGTCCCTGATACAATCCAACTAGTTGTTCATAAATAAATAACATTTATTTATAATAAGGTTGTAACCATTTTTAAATTTCATTAGGTGATGTGGTCATACCACACACATCCATTCAATTTATCTTCATTGACAAGTGTGTTAACCATGCCACACCACCATATTTATCCATAATCAACTATGATATCAACATTTAGAAGTAAACCCAAACTCACAAATAAGTGTTTTGACTATATAACCATGAAATATATATTGGAATATAAATTTCACACCCATTGGGGTGGAATAATTTGATGTTTATGGCCTCACGTGTTCCATGGGATCTAATAAGCTCATTGGGTTCCAGAATAGGGCATCAAATATATAACAAGTTCTGTTTAGGGGAAATGTATGATTAAACTAGAGTGTGGAACATAAATCATTTTATAAAACATAAATTCCTTAAGGGAATAATACTATACCACCTACCTTATTCCTGTAAATGATAACTCATACAATATCATGATTTTCATTGGTATAGATCATAAGAAAATGAAAAATAGAAGAACAACCTAAAAATAGGGTATAAGAGCCTGCACCTAAATAACTATATCGAGAGAAAGAAAAATGATTAAAGGAACAAGATGAATGAAGATATTACCAAAACACACCCAATGATATGAAAAAATATTGAATCATATTCTATATTATAAATTTATCCAAGAACCAAAATTGAGAGGAGGATGAGATCAAAAGGGATAAAAGAGAGGTGGTTGTCTATTGGAATGAAAAAATAAAGAGGAGGGGTTAAACAAACATGTAATTAAGGTAAAAAGGTAAATGTTTCCCAAAATTTATGGGACACATGGTTTGGATTTAAATTTGGCCAAACCATGTGGCCACCATGTGCACCTCACTGCCTCAATTCTACCATCACATGGTTTTGGTGCATAGTTAGGAAAACCATGCACCAACCATGTGTTTAGACACTATAAAAATATATAGAGTATATTTGTGGGTGTGTGATACTAGGAACATGGTTATGGAAAATAGTGCCCCCTATTCTAACAATTGAAATTCTCTACATGATTAGGAGAAACTATGTGGGATGGGTGACATGATTTCTACTAACCCTGCGGCCCAGTGATTTCTTCCACCGGTTGGGATTCTGAGATACGAACAAGTCCCAAACACCTTAATTTTCTCCAAAACCTGACTAGGAATCCATATTAGGTAAAAACCAACTATTTAAACAAAAAATTCACGGATCTATAACTCATATAAAAATAGAGTTCCTACAGTATTCCCCCATTGATGTAGTTCATCAGCAAATTTACCTTCCAAGGGTGGAGAAATTTTGTCTAAGAGAATCTCAGGCCAATGAGCACGTACATTGGCCTCCCTTCCCTATATATTTTTATGTACACATCTATGCTACCATAGAACCCATTTTAAAGGGACAGAGAGGCCTACGATAGTCTTTATGCTCTGTTCAATGATGCGTATATGATAATCTGAAAAGAATCATCAACATCCAAATCAACATCCTAAGGATAAAAAGTATGAGATGGGCCTACATTATAATATAGAATTTTTGAAATGTGGAAGATTTCATGTATGTAACGATACCTATGAGGTTATATAAATAAATAGGCTACTGGAATGACCCTATCCAAAGTCTCAAATGTCCGAACAGAATGAGGTAATATCTTCCCTTGCCTTTGTATCCATCCATGACCATGTCTGTGTGATACATGCAATAAAACATGTTCCCATACCTCAAATTCTAAATGTCTTCAACAATGATCAACATAATTTTTTTTTCTAGGATGGGTGGTATATATACACTTGTTTAGAATCTGAACCATATATAGTGTCTCCTGAATTAGATGAGGACACAATAATATTGTGTCTCCTACCTTTAACTGACACAAGGCTAAACGACATGACCTATCGTATTTTGCCTCAAAAGGATCCATCTAAATCATTGCCTAATAGTTATTAATGTATGATCACTAAATTATAGGGGTATTATTCTTCTAATAATCACTAAAATAAAGGATTCATACTCAGAGAAAATCCTCAGATACATGTATTATCTATTTCGACAGGCCATCGGTTTGAGGGTGAAAAGATGTGCTTTAAAGCACCAATATACCCATAGATCTCTGTAAACCCTGCTATAAACTCAATGTGAAATGAGTGTGCCTATCTAAAATGATAGTATAATGGTCCCAGTGTAGGCATATGAACTCATGAACATACATTCTTCCAAGATTATCAAATGATAAAGTCTCATGGATAGGAAGGAAGTGGACTAATTTTTTTTGGTCAATCCATGAAGACCCAAACAACATCATTTCCTCTGATAAAACTCGATAAGTTAATTAAAAAATAAATCACAAAATCTTATCATTTCCATTTTAGGATCGGTAAAAACATTAAAAAGATAACAGGTTGATGGTTCTTTCACCTTCACCTATTGATAGGTTGAACACCTACCGATAAAACATGTTATCTTACATTTTATCCTTATCCACCAATTCTATTGTTGCATATCATGATACCACTTGGAGATACCTTGATTAAATTCCCATATAGAAGTATGTGACTTTCTCATAAGCTCCTCCTTTATATCTATGGGGACCCAGATACATCCATGTATATGTAGGATGTCAGCACCATCGATAAGCTAATATAGAGGTGGGTACTCAACAGAAATAATCTCCCATAGGACCAAGACTTCAGGATATAAAAACAACATCATCTTTACTCTCACTATAAGTGTATAGGTCACTTATAGTAATTCATGTATTGAATTTACATGATATTCTTAAACCTTAATGTGCATCTTAGAAAAGAGGTCCATAAGTTTCCACTTGATACTGGCCTCTTAAACTATCTATATATGAGTCCTCCTACTTAGAGAATCAACAACAAAATTCCTATTACCATGTTTATAAGCTTTCATGAATTCAAAATACTGTAGGTATTCAACCCATATTTTCTTTTTATGATTCAAGTCATGCTGTGTGAAAATATACCTGAGGATTTTGTGGTATGTAAACATCACAATACATTCTCCTAGTAGGTAATGCCTCCAAAAATGCAACATGTGAACAATATCTTCTAACCTGATATAATGGATTAGGTAATTCCTCTTATGACGCCTCAAATTCCCAAACCTATATAAAAATACTTGATCTACCTATATCAAAATGGAACCTAGTCTAATTCTTGATGCATAATAACATATTGTGTAAGTTTTTCCCAACTCTAGAAGAATCAGGATCGACACTGAATTCATTCTACCTTTACTATCAAGAAATGATATATTTCATGCTACATAACATATAAACATCACACCCATCTTAGTAAAACATGTAAGTGGTGCTGCTAAGTGTGAAAAGTCTTATATAAAATTCCTGTAATAACCAGCTATCTCCAAGAATATATATATATATATATATATATATATCAAACTTTTTCCTGGTAATCTCCCAAGTAAATACAACACTCACCATATATGGCTCAACTAAAACTCCTTCCTATAAGATAATATGACCCAGGAATAGTGCCTTGTCGATCCATAAGTGACATTTAATGAGCTTAGGATGCAACTGGTGTTCTTTTAGTGTATTCAAAATTATCTCAAGATGGATGAAATGGTTTTTTTGAGTATGAAAATAAATGAAAATTTCTTCTAAGAATACCAAAATAAAAGAATTTTTATAGGGATGGAAAACCCTATCCATAAAATCTATAAAGATGGTTAGAGTGTTCATGAGACCGAATGACATAACAAGATTCTCATATAAACTGTACCAACTATGGAATTTCTTACGTGGTATATCTAAAGTTATAAATCAAACCTATTAGTAGCATGATATTAGGTCGATCTCTGAGAAAACCCTTGATCCTATGAGCTGGTTAAAGATAACATCTGTACAAGGTATGGGATATAGGCTCTTCACTATAAGATAATTCAACTTCTAATAATCCATGAAAAGCCAGAGGGTTTTATATGAATTATTGGAAAAAAGGATTATTGAACACTAAGTAGAAGTACTAGGCCATATAAAAACCTTGGACACTAAATCCTCTAGATATCTCTTGAGAACCCACAACTCAGTAGTATCCTTCCTGTAAGGAGAAATGGATACCAGTGCAGCTTGATGCACCAACTTGATTGTAAAATATACCTCTCTCTCAAGAAATATTCTAGAAAATTTAATAGGGGAAAACATCCATGAATTTATCAACTATAGGAAGTAATTCAATCTGATGTAATCTCTGATAATCTATTTAAATGCTAGAAATCTGGACGGTCACCCTACCTTGCCCAAGGTTCTTAGGTTCATATCTACTTTTTGGGACATCCCACTCTCCCTTGTGAGTATATGTACCACCATCTAGTGACGTAAATGAAAACCTCACCTGATAAAATTCCAAATAGCAATGATAGTGGACAAACATATCCTTCCTTAGAATGAAATTGACTCCCATCATCTCAAGGATGAATGGATCCCATACAAAATTATAGTTTCCTACCTCAAGAGGATATCCCCTACATTAGAATAAACTCTATGAATGTAATCCAAAAGGTGTATCAAGCATCATAATGCCACACGAGTACTCGACATCAAGCTTGAAGATTTTAATAGTAGTCATAGAGATAAAGTAATGTGATGTACCTGTATCGAATAAGGTTAATAACATAGTGGGGGCTACTGGAAGAGTACCTTGAATAGTATATGGTCTGACACTCTACTCATGTGGTATAGGATGAAATAAATAAATATGCTTGGATCCACGGTCCTATGTTTTAACCTGACTACCTTTAGTGAGTCAGATCGATTGGAACTATATATATGAAGCCTGGAGACCTCATCCATGACCTCCTACACTGCCTGTATGACCAGTAGTACTCTAGATACCTACCTAGATATGAGATACTAATCTTCCTCCTAAAGGTGGAGAAAATATAGATCCTATCCCACTCCATACATATAGGACAATACTACAAAAATTCTTAATAAGACTCAATCTACCTCAGCCTTGACACTCAATGGGGTCCCTAGGAAATTAGGGCTTCTTATGCCCATTCTTCCCACACCAGTGAAAAACCACATAATTGTTAGTGGGTGTCACCTAGCTTCTTTTACTCACACATAAAGTCTCAAAGCATCACTTCAGACC
The DNA here is from genome assembly GCA_963277665.1 of Viscum album. Taxonomy (NCBI): domain Eukaryota; kingdom Viridiplantae; phylum Streptophyta; class Magnoliopsida; order Santalales; family Viscaceae; genus Viscum; species Viscum album. The sequence goes on from OY728157.1 coordinate 1,105,333,182, forward strand.
ACTAGTTGAATGACTAATCTTTCTTTGTTCCAAACTCCCCTAGCCAACACTATCTGCTTACCTTATGTTATGCTCATTGATTAGATCCTAGTTCACTATATCAGACATTATCATCAACAGGATAATGTTCACTTGAAAATGAATAGGATTCTTAATCCCATCCTCAAATCATATCGCTTTCGTTGGGTCACCAACATTATATATAGCTACAAAAGTGATAAAGATATATAAAACAATTTAAATAGTACATAACTATCATATAATCCTTCTGTAGGTTCATGAAATCACTGAAATAATAAACCCTTAGAGTCTTAGAGAAGAAATAGTCATAGGATCTAGACTAGAAATACCTCAAAATCAATTCATAATACTGACCTTCCAAGTTCATCATACCCCACCAGTGTATGTAAGATCCTCAAAGTATATTTGTAATGATTTTCAATATCCTCTTAGAAGGTGTGTCAAGATGCTCGAATATAGGCATAGACATCTCAATCCATAACTCTATAGCCTGGGGCCACTATCCCTAGAAAAAGTAGGTTGATGCTGCTACTAAAACTCCTACATAAGTTATCCCATAAAAGAGGAAGATTATAGATATCCTTGTATAGTAATCATTTTCCCTAGAAATTCCACTCAAAACCAGGAATCATCACCCATATATGGGATAACAAGAGATTCTATAAGCATCACTAATAGAGGCATCACCAGTGGCTAAGGTCCCTCCACTTTCAGAGCAAGATCATCACCACCGTATTAGAAAATTACTAGATTACATCATGGTGGAATAGATCTAAAAATTAAAATGCACACCTTAGATAGTTTTGATGATGATAAATATCCTAAGAATAAGAATAAGATAGGTACAATCCTCCCTATGTAATATTCACACCCCCGACCTACTCAAAGAGCAAGGTCTGGGTGATAATAACATTTATATATAACCCAAGAGATGCCACCTACTACCAACTACTATGTTTGGGTTTATGTCAAGATCTATGTTTTACAGTATGGGTTCTAGTATACTATGTGTTTGTCACAATTTATAGAGGAAATCACCATTTAAATAAAAATTATAATCCCTATTTAATGGTGACCCTTTTCATTTTTTAATTAAATTTTATTTAATTTCATTATCATATGTATAGTAATTATATTTAAAAGATTAACAATATAGACCACCAATTACAATTCAAAAGGCCCATACACCTCATAAATTTAAGTGTAACATCCATTAAATATTAACCATTCACTTATTAGGTTACTGCATGAAGTGTTATAACAATTCATGGGTATAGCAATACCAGCAAAACTTGTTTCAAGAAATGAACATAGTAAATAAATGTGTAATGTAACAATGAATGAGATATAAATCTTATTAGGAGCCTAAAATGATGCATGTTCAATTCTATCTTTACATATGAGACCAATGTAAAAATATAATCCTCAATAAAATTAATAAACATCAGACATCATCTACATCACCCAATAGTGGAATCAATTCAACTATAATAAGTATAATACATAACAAAATGTCCCATCCCATGACATTTGGCCTTTACCTGTATGTGGGATAGCTAATTCTAGGTAGAAATCACTACAAAATATGGATAAATTACTAATATCCTTTGTAATATTTTCAAACATTAATAAAAAATAAAAGAAATTCCTCTTGTACAAATTTGTGATGTCTTGACTCAGATTCCACTAAATGGTTCCCCATGTTGGTGGTATATATGGAGTCAAGTTAATATCCCTATACACTAGATTCACCCAACTAGTAGTGAGTTTCTAAGATGGTATAGTGGGGATATTATACCATCTTGGTTAGAGTATCTAAAAAATGAAATAGATAGATAAATAGTGGATGAAATATAAATATAACTGATAGTGGAATGTAAATAATACATATGAAATAAATAACCAACAAAAAACATAACCATTATCATATAGAAATGATGATATGTCATATTTTTAACAAAAAGGAACTAGAAAGGGTGAAATAAAATAGATGTATCCAAATGAACAAAAGGACTATCGCTAATAGCATCATGAGCCATAGCATGATTCTATTCTTCCCCTCTCCCATGATATATATTAATCAAGCATTAACCAATGGGTTATTTTACCAATCCTAACCTGCATCCACATAATCATCCTGGATACCATTGGCAACCCAAATAGGGTGTGAGATTAACTTTATAGACCACCATTAATGGTTTCAATAAATATCTAGTCAGGGAATATAATATGGAAGTGTGTAGGTAATAAATGAAGGTAGTAATAAAAGTTGTAAATGGTCAACTCTAGTTTCTGAATGAAACTAGGCTGACAATAACTTCTTCTTATAAATTTAGATAGTCTCTAAATAAGTATCCAAGTGTATACACATATATAGACAATATACGCAGTGAAATATTCTACCATATATATGGATACTACCACTAGCCTAGACCCGAGGCATAACTCAGACATCCGTAAGCTGTAACATGAGTCTCACAAGTATAAAGGGATTCTGTGTCCAGTATCATATGAATAGTGGATACCATTCCCAATATCACAGTAGTAGGGTCACTATTCTTTTGTGTCATCATAGGGGTTGTCATGCCCATGCATCATATTTTTATGGTAACCATGCTCAGTATCATATCATAGGGTCACCATGCCTAGTATCATATCATAGGGTTTCTATTCCCATGTATCATAATCAACGAGGGTTGGCATTACCATATATAACAACAAGGGTTTCCATGTCCATATCACAATTATAAGGATGCCATAACCATGTATCTTAGTTAATGAGGGTTTCTATGGACATATATCACATTAAAAAAAGGGACAATATTCCCATATAATATAAAGTATACAGGATTCCATGACCATATAATATAAATTAGTGGGGATGCCATTCTGATATAATATAAAGAATAAGGGACACCGTTCCCATATAATGTAACTAGAGGGGGATCCAATACCATTTCCATAACAATAATATATAATCATTGGATTTAATATGATCCAACTGATGGTTGATAAATAAATAACATTCATTTATAAAAAGGGTGTAACCATTGATCCATTTAATTTGGTGACATGGTCATACCACACACCTCTATTCAATTCATCTTCAATTGACGAGCATGCAAGCCATGCTACCCAATGATATTTATCCATTATCAATTACAATAACAATACTTAGAAGTTAATAAAAACACACTTAGTATTGTTTGGATATATAACCACGAAATATAAAGGGAAAACCCATTGGGGTGGAAAAAATTGAGGCTGATAGAATCACATGTGTCTTGAGATCTAATAATATCATTGGGTTCTATAATAGGGAAACCAATTTATAACGTGTTCAGTTTGTGGGAAACACAGGGTGAAATCAGCACGTGTCATGTAATGTATTTATAAAACATAATGACTTTAAGGTATAAATACTCAGAAACCTACCTTATGCCTATAGAGAAGTATTCGTCATGTATCAGCCTTTGATTTGGTCTTGATCAGAATAAAATGACAAAACCAATTAACTCCCTAAAAATAGGGCATAAGATCCTACACCTAAATAACCCCATCGATAGAAAGAAAAATGGTTAAAGTTAAAATATGAATAACGATCTTATTAGTGCACATATAATGAGATAAATAGAGATTGAATCAGTATCCTGGTTAGAAAGTTATCCAAGAACCTATCTTGAGGGGAGGATGAGCTCCAAAGGGAGAAAAGATAACTAGTTTTCTGTTGGAATGAAGAAATAAATAGAAGGGGTTAAACATATATTTCATTAAGGGAAAAGGGTATTTTTTCACCAAATTTATAGGACACGTGGGTTTGTTACATGGTTTTCTATATCGTTCATGAATCATGTGCACCTCACTACCTCAATTTCTCCCCCACGGTCATGGAACATGGATAGGTAAACTATGTGCTGACATTGAATTTAGACTATGTCAAAAACGTTAGAGGATCTATATGGGTGTGATCACTAGGAACAAAATTAGGGAAAATAGAGAGCCCTACATTTCCCACCAAAATTCCTCATAGGGTTAGGAAATTGTGTGGGCTGGGTATCATGGTTTATACAAAACCTAAGACCCAATGATTTCATCCACTGACTGGGATTTTGGTCTCCAAACAAGCCTTGGACTACCCAATTTCCTCTATAATCTCACTTGGAATCCATATTAGCTCAAATCCCAATATTTAAAATGAAAATTAAAGGATTCATAACTCATAGAAAAACCAGGTTATTACACTCTAATTTAAACCAAAACCCTAGAAATAAAGAAGGGAAAAAATGAAAACCTCATGTGATGCTACTCAAGGATATCACTACAATAGGAACACACCTAATACACTAGTGGAATGAAGCATATAAACATGCAACAATAGCTATCAAACATATAAAAAAATCAATAAAGGTCAAACGTAACATCTCTATAGAAAAGTAATTAGACATCAAATAACCCAAGATATTGATCATGCATCATTGACTATCTCTAACAAGTGTTTTACCTTAAGCCATCATGACACCATAAGACACAAACAAAAGGAATTTAATGTTTGTAAAAACCTTCTCCAGATTGACCTAGGTCTCAATAGGATACTCCTCAAAGGCCACACCATAATCAACTACTAGATCAACCCAGTAAATGATGTAGGAATCTCCATTAAGGTATTAATGAAGCTAGGATATATGGAAGAGTTCACGAAACTAGATTATCTATATAGGTAATGCTAAATGATTTTAAACATCTCTAACCTGAGCTAATACCTTGAAAAGTCCAACAAATCATTAAAAAATATTACTCATATGACCAAACCCTCACTATCCAAGATGATGATATTTCTTTAAGAATACATTATCTCCAATGTTTAAATCTATAGGCCTACTATTATCATCTTCATAGGACTTCTGATAATTCTACATCTCCTTTATTCACTTGCTAATCACATGTACCTTTTTTCCTGTGCTCAACTGAAACTCAATTCCAAGAGTCACTAACTCCTCAAACATCAGTCCAAAAATTGTAAATCTATATGTTTATCCATATAACACTTACAAATGGTTAAGTTATATAAATTTTTGTAAGATAAGTTCACCAAGGGTAGGTGGATCCCCCACAAACCTCCAAGATCTTAAATTCACATGCACAACATGTCCTCTAAAATATTAATATACTGATCTATCTAAACCTCTATTTTTCGATGAAGATTAGGGATTCAAAATAAATAGAATAAAAAAAACATGTTGGAGACACTTTTAATCCTTTGATGTGGAATGGGGATCATAATAAGAGATATTCATCTTCAGAACCCCATGAATCATTGGTACCTCCTCTTGATACTAACTCAACAAAACCTCCAATGATCTTAAATCCTTATTCATTAATACTGAGATGAATTCATCAAGTGGTCTATGATCACACACATAGTATAACAACACCCATAATATTTAGGAAAAATAGTGACAAAGACTATAAGTATTTTCTCCCACTTACACCAGGGATCCCAAATATCGAGGGAAAGTAGTAACAGAGTCCATCAAGATGTCCTACCAATTACACTAGGTAATTTAAATTAGTTGATGAAACCCACTAGGAACATGCTTCTCAAATTTCACTCTCTAGAAAAACAATAAATGAGATTTTTTTAATAGATTTATTCATGACAGACAACCAAAAATGGACTCGAAAAGAATGTTTCATCTCTTTCACACCAATAATATGTACATCCAAAGGTGAAATGTGGGACTCAAAAAGTACCACCACATGAATTGTTGACGGAAAAAGTATCATAAAATAAAATAACTAATGATTATGACCATCCTAAGACCATCCCTTAGTATAATTACCATATAAAATTCAATTTCACTAGTCTTTCACCTTAGAAACTTGAAGTTATGACTCCTCCTTATATTGAACCAAATATGAAAACACCATCATATGATAAAGAAACCCACCACCATAAATTTATCCCATATCAAGGTGTATCATAGATAGATCATCCGTCACCCTACAAACATCACCAAACTCATAAGCAACATATCCACATCATATCATACTAAAAACAAAAGACACAACATTTTCTTTACCCAATTTATATGAAATATTGATGTCATGATTCTATAAGAATTCCATCTACCATCACTATAATAAATCCAAGTCATGTTGGGACATTAAATAAATTTGGAACTTTTGATCTATGAAGACCATAAAGAACTCATTAATGAGGAAATGACACTATAAAATCAAATAAGAAATGATCATAGTTAGATTATGATCATGGGAGTTATTGTTACATTCATGAGGACATTAATGTTGAGACCCATAATATAATAACCCTTCTCTTTATTTCACACTTAAACATAATTTATTACATAAAATATTCACTTGATACAACATAGAAGATAGAGATTTATAGTGTCTTTGGGGATTTGGAACATTAAAGAACAACTTAAAACTTGAAATAGACATCTTTATTGAAAAATTATTTTACATGACCACACACATTCCTTTGTACTTTGCATTGCATGAGATAACCTGAGGACATGAATAAGAAAAGGGTGAGATATAAAGCCCAGTAAGGGAGTAAATAAGGAATAACATTAAGAATACATTACATTTTAGGAAAAAGGCATATCAATGGATCATAATAAAACGATGAACATAAAGGCATGATATAACATTATTATCATAACATGGAAATGTGGCATCAACATTTAACACGATATTAGCATAATCTAGGGCTCATTGCACATGGATCATGAGTAAACCCTCATTGAACTTGAACTAGAATGAGTAAACCCTCATTTCACTTGATGTATCATGATACTAATCTTTACCTAATGCACTGGAAAGCTATTAGGGTGCACCCTTCTTAATCATTACATTTCATGCATAAGTGTGCCACAAGGATCATATAACATGGATTCATTAAACATCTTCATTTATTCCATGACAAAGGAATGTTTAATTCATAAATTAAACTCTATAATCAATAATTAAATGTGCATAAAGTTTAATTCCCATTATAGAGAAATGGGAATTGTATTCACTACACAATGACTTTGGCTTGGAAAATCGCGATACAATTTTGGCAGTATAACGACGTGACATAAGAATTCATAAAAATGGTTTCTGAGAGAGAAAGAGGTATATCATCATTTTTACATGAAATGGATAGTAAGGAGGTAATATATATAAATTTCTCAATATATTTAATGGAATTTAGATTCATAATACAAAATAATTTCTTGAATGTAAATGAGAAGTGAGAAACCCCTTATGGAATTTCGGCATGGTAACGAGTGTACATGGATGGAATTAATGATAGAGAAAGAGTTATATAATCATAAAAAAAAATAAGGAGGCTAGTATAGGAGAGTTACTAAATCATACCCCAACATTTTTAATTGAAAAAATTTGTGTAACAATATAATGAAGTTTGGAAAAAAATGAGAAAGGAAGAAATCCCTTACTTGGAAGCGTGACCCCAAAGGCTTGGGAGGGGATTGAGAGGCGATTATTTGGATCTTGGGGCACCATGGGAGGATTTTAGAGAGATGAGGTCAGGGTAGGGACGTGATTAAAGGGTTTAGAGTGAAGATAAAGTGGGATACTGGGTGGGTTTATGTAGGAAAAGAGAGTGAATTATTTATTATTTAGGTTTTGGACACCACACATTAAACTAATCAAAACCACAAAACAACCCTTGGTTTTTGCCCATGGTTTTTTCAAAAGGGGAGTTGAAAACATTATTTTATAAGGCCAATGGAAGAGTGTATTAAAATATTAGGCTTTCTTATGTGGAGGTGAGTCACACTCTCAAGGAAATTAATTTAAAAAGTTAAAATGTTTTACAAGTCTTGTAGGGTCTACTAAGGCACCATAAAATTAATTGAACAAATCTAAAATCAAATTATTTTAATGGTAAAACATATATTGGAAAAACAACCCATTTATAGTATTTTATTATATCACTACTAGGTCATTATTATGTCATAAAAAACAGTATATAATTAAACAATATTTAATTTTTACCCAAAAATCCAACTATATCAGAAAATTATGAAAAATTCACCATTGGATAATTTAAACATCCTGATTCCAAAAATAATACTCATTTTATCAAAATAATTTTATATATTTGTTAATTTTTTCTTTTAAAATAGAAACTTACATTTATAAAAAATTCATGGGTTTTGACAAAAATGGCTTTAAAACATTAATAAAAATTATAATTGTATTCCTAAAAATTATACGATCATTTATATTTAAAAATAAATTTATTAATAATATTTCATTAAAATATTATTTAATTAAAAAATAAATTATTTCATTAAAACATATTTCTTAATTGAATGTTAACTAAAATACTATTTGTGCTTTAAAAAACTATTTACAAAGTAACAATAATAAATTGAATGTATGTTATCTATAAAAAAATAATGTACATAATCATAGTGCTAGGGTCTTGTTACATAATCCCTTATAACAAACTCATAAGACCAAAGGGTAAGGTGTGCAATGGTGGAATACTCTTAGGGAGGCTAAGATAACATCGCTTGGGTGATAATATCAATTTACTTCTACTTCTCCCATAGGTGGTTCTGGTCAAAATTAACATGTTTAAGCTTGGCTTGGTATTGGTAAAGAATGAAGCCTAGTGACTACAATTTGTTTTCTAGCTCCAAAAAAATGGGCTTCATATGGAGAAATTATAGTGGATGAGGCTATCGCTTCTTTTTTCTGAGTAAATTGGATTTGTAAATCCCTATATTTATACTAATCAATTGATCACTATTCAACAACTATATTAGCAATGGTAACAATTCATAATAGTATTTTGAAATCCAAAATCATAAAAAAAGTGGATATGTTATATAATCATTTTACATAATAAGACATTAAATTAGATCAAGAGGAATTTTCATTAATAAAAGTTTGGGTTGTTACACATAAGATATAACCACCCACTATTACATCATAAAAATCCAATGCAACATGATAATCATCATAGTAAACATAAAATGCAACACCCTCATCCAAAAAACTATAAAATTGAGAAATAACTTCATTATCCATCAAATATTAGAAATAAAACTGCTACTAGTCTATCTATAAGAATTTTTTATGCTTTTTAGTCAATTCTATTATAGGATTATTAATTAGGGATTAGTCAGGTATGAACCTCTTCTAATAACCACCAAAACCAATAATGCTTCACACCTCTTAACTATTTGTGGGGGTATACCTAAGAAACAAACACTTAAATATTTAAAACATTTGTGATGACTCAAAATAAGAAACCATATGCCCCAAGAAATTAAAATCATGGGCCCAAAAATCATAGATCAATATCTAAACAAACTAATTTTTATTTCAAAGAAACCCAAAAAATCACAGATTCTATATGTGTTTCTCCTCAAACACAAAAAACACAAGGATTTCATCGATAAACACCACCATGAATCAATATATAAACTAAATATAAAAAAATTCCTTAGTACCATAAACATGAATGGAGATTTTTTTACACTAAAAAACATCATAATGAACTCATGATATTCATAATAACATGAAAATATAGTCTTCAGAATATCCTCATCTTTTGGAAACATATGATGATATATCAACCAAAAATCGATCTTCACGAACAAGTTATATCCCTTTAATTTATCTAATAAATATTTAATCCATAGGTGAGGATTACAGTTCTTCAACATGAACTATTTTAAACAACATTAATTGATACAAAAACACTGATAACCACTTTTATTCTCTAAAAATAGAACTGGAGTACCCTTATGTGACACACTAGGATAAAATAATCCTCTTTATATAATAACATCAATCTAAATACATTGTTATTATAACTCATAATGGGACACCCTATATCGAGATATCAATATTGGAATTATTCTTGGATACAACTCTATCAAAAACATGATCTCACATCAAGTGCATAACATCAAAACCTATTTTATAAAGACACTAGGGAACTCCATGACAATCCTAATAAGAACCAACGAATGATCTTCCACTAAACTCAAAATCATTTCAAAAATCAAGGAAGAAAATTACTCGATATTCCACTGACCCATATATGGGTATTACTCACCAGTAAAAAAAACTTCTCCCCATCAACTTCAAATAACAAAATATACATTTTTAAGTAATCCACTGTATCATGCACTAAATAAATCCAATCCATAGTGGGAATGAAGTCTTATAGATGCATCTTAAAACATTTAAAATCCACAAAAGAGAAAAAATTCCATTAAATCAACATATAGTCTCTATAATCAACATATAAACTAGCTTAAACTCCAAATATAATAGTCAACATCAAGGGTACTAGAATCCTGTCTACCTATGGTCCCAAATAAAGGACTAGGCTAGGTGTAATATAGGGGTGTGTAAATCTCAAATTAAACAACATAAATATCTAGGTGGAATATAAGTTGATGGTTCCTAGCACAATGTTTGTCTTACCCAATTCTGGGAACTCTATGGAATGAATCATACCATAGACAACTACATGAACTCTCTGACCATGATGGTAACCACCTTCATGATTGTGTTTTTTCCACTGTCCCTGAGGAGAATTAGGATCATGGGGATTTCCTATACCAATACCATATCCTCTATACTGATCATAGATTATAGATCCCAAATTCTTCATCTTACACAAAGGATACAACTGCAATGAATGTGCCTGAATTGGGCATCCATATCCATGCTGACAACCAAGTATGTTTAGGAAATTAATCTTCTAATGACCATGACCTCCACATGAGAATCTAAATATTCCCAATCTTCTGGTAGGGGTATGATAAATTCCATCACCCTTGAAATTGGATAACAAGGATATAATTCACTCCCTACTATCTGAACCTTATACTAACTAGGATACTGAGAACTTTATACCCTAGTATAGGTCCATAGATAGTCCTAAAGAATCCTCTCCTATAATGATCTAGTCTTAGATAGTTCTCTCTTGGAAAACTATTACTTCATCATTAACTCAAGATATTTTGATGAAATGAACAGGGTGACTCGATGCTATATATCTAGATGAATTACCTCCTCTAATTTTATTTTTGGAGTCTTTACATTTATTGGAAGGTTTAAGGCATAAATCAATGTGTTCTTATACTAGATATTGAACTTGTGCATGCTTAATTCATTTAGAAGAGAGTAATAATATCCTCCCAACAAGAATTGTTCATAGTTAAAGATAGAAAATATTCCTAGAACTGATCATATAATTTCTCCCATATAAAAAGACTCCTCATGATCCTTGAGGAACAAGAACCACAATAGTCAAGCTACCCCATGAAAAATAACTGCATCAAATGAAACCTGGTACTTATTTAAAGAAAAAATCTAATAGAAGGAAATATCCACATCCTACAAAAAATACTCAATATCCAGATATGAAATAGAGCCCTTATAATTCTACAGACCCTAATACTAAAACTTTCAGTGTTTCCTCCTAAAAGTAAATAATTTTTCAACCTCTACTCAGTGATGATCCGTCGACACATCCTGTTGAATGTTAGTGGTAAAAACATAATGGGGACATCAACCTAGTGATACTCTTTCAAAAGAAAACATATTGTAGAATCCTAAACCAAAATATGGAATATTTAAGGTTATTTAATTCATTCCATTTCAACTTAATCCTCATTTCATACCAAATTAAAATAGAACCATAAAAAATAATGGCACATGATCTTAACCTGGGTCTCTACCCTAAAATTAGAATCACATCACATAATATGTCCAATAAACATGAATTCCCTTATGTTGGATAACCTGGGGACTTAAATACCCTTTTTCTAGTAGATATGTATTATTTATAGTAAATACTAAACCTATTTAACATTGTTTCCCAACTAAACCACGCATCCTCATCAGCTCCCATCTCCAAACTCTATTATATATGTCAACCATTAGCTTTATTACTATTCTATCATGAACCCCATCAAAAAAATCCTAGGTAGAACCCAATAAATATAAAATCTATAAAACAACCACTTCCTGATAGTAATTCCCAGATCAATAACAAACAAGATCTTATTGAATGAAAAAAATAGTTCATATATATATCGAGTAAGTATATAGGTATACTCAATTGGATCCCTCAAAACCTCTCCTGAAAAATGTGAAGTAATAATACTAAATCCAAGTGAATAAATAAATTAAACAAACTCATTACCTAAATAGATAAAAATACATCCCATCCTCACTATGTATTTCTCACCAATGCATACAAATAATCATATCCATATCAAAATTTATATTAAATAAAGATACCCATCTTTCACTTTCCCACTATTTTATCAATCTCAAACCCCAACGCCTCATATCCTATGATCCCACCCCTTCCAAAAGTAATATTCAAATATATTAATAAATTTCACATCTCATCTTATATCCCATGATTATCATCACATTATCATCATCATCATCACTAAGTATTAATCCATAAATCCACTACTTCCCACATAAATGAATTATACCGCAATCCATCATTTCCCATAAAAGTACACTAGTTGGAAACCACAATCACTACAACTATAATACATGTATGTGTTTTAGACTCAATCATCCATAAACCACATATAAATATATAGTATCCATGATCCATAATAGTTTGAGTATACACATACCCTATACCATATTCCATTATAGAATGGATACCACAACACTTTATACTACACTAATGGGAGATTGGGGGATAATGATAAGTTATCCATATGTTCCCACACCAACCTACACAATTATAAAAACACACCTAGAAAATTTGGGTGGATGTTTCCCTTCTAAATCAGGTAGTTAAGTGTCTAAAATCATAAAACATAAGAAAATTATCACACAAAAACGTACTAAGGTAAAGTATCTATCCTTAGAATCAAAAGTAGTTATCACCCCACATGACACACAACTACAACGTCTAAGGATTGGTGATTAGATTTCACACATGCACTCAAGAAGTAAGATTCAACATCATTATCCCTATTTAAATAGATTCTATAAAATTAATATTAAATAATTAAATATCTATTTAAAATTATGTTTTAAACATTTTATTCCATTATAATCCAACATGAAAATCCCACGTAGGATGTATGTGACCACAGAGAGGTGGGTGAATAAGTGATCTCATTTTATTTTATGTTTGATTTATTTTGAAATGAACTTCACATCTTATTACTTATTTATAACTTTGATGAAAATCCAAATCACATGAAAAACCACCAAAACAAAAGATTTTTCAAGGTTTACTACTCAACCAGATTATCTAGTCCCAAGCATGGGTTGGAAATAATCCCATACCACCCAATCCACTAGAAACAAATCTTATCATGTGGTTATAATATGTAAGAATTACCCATTTACTTTCATTGAAATATGTTCAATATAATATTTCATGTGATTATCTATAAATAAATATGTAAATATGATTTCATATCATGTTTAGAAACCTTCATGAATAGGTTCAGAACCTAGTCATTGTGCCGCTTCTTCAAACTTCATTTTTGTTCTCCTTTATAAAAATATTCTTCATTTTTTACCCAGTAGTAGGTAATAAATTCTCCAATAGAATTTATATAAAACTAAGTCTAATTACTCTATTTTTTTACTCTATTCCTTTCTGATTTTCCATTTTATCTATCAAAAAATGAGTCTTTCTAGAAAATGTTCCATCTGGTTTTTCAACAGCAAACCAGAACTCTTATCTTTCCTTCATCTCTATAATTAAAGAATTTTTACATCAATTCATATATATGATCTTGTCCATATGATGATTTTTTCTATAATTTTTTGGGTAAACCTTGATCACAACATCCTTGTTTTCTATAAATTTCATCTTCAGCTCATCTATATGATTCCTTGGTTGGAAATAACATACTAAAAAATATGGCCAACAGAAGCTTGTATGATGAGTTTGTATGATGTACCTATATTAACCCAATTCTATGACACTTAATTTTTTTTCACACACATGAGTATTCAAATATTCGTACTCTCAGTAGCACCATTTATTTTGGTGTGCTCAAAATATCCAAGGCAGGAGGACTAATTTATTTTTCATACTTTAATGAAAAAATAAAATTCAAAACTCCCTCTAAAAAAAATCATAATTTGAGATATTCAAAACAATCCTTAATAATTCCTTAGATTATGATGTAAATCATGATTTACCTCCATGATTTTTGTAATAATAAATGACCGGATCAATATCTTCACATTTTGATAAATTTACAAATATTTTAAAGTTCTTTATTTCTTATGAAGACCTTTTTCTAGAAAATTATTTTTCAATTTTTTTGGAAAATATTCACATGGTTCATTTTTTTGAAACTAAGTCCATTAAATTACGTACAATATTTTCTATCTAGAAAATTGAGTTTGACAACATACTTGGGATCTTCTTTTTTTCAACAACATCTTCCTCTACTCAACATTCTTTAAACAAATTCATGAGTCTTTAATAAGAATATATTCAGATTTCTGTGTTCAGAACTCTGATGATATCCCTTTATAAGTTTCCATAGATATTAAAACAATACTCTTGTGGATGAATTAAAACTAGAACCATTTTACCCTAATTAAAATCCCAAAAATAGTAAAAAACTTCTCAACTTCAAAGACTTCATAATTCTTCATCCATATCTCTATCTAGTCATTTTTTCAGAAATGTGCAGTATAAAAATTATAGATACCAATGATTTTACACCCATATCTAAAAAAATACTTGTACCATGAAATCTTAATAATTTATGAGGTTGGAAACATTTATAACAATAAGTCAACACCATATTTTTCCTCACAAAAACTATGTTTGAAAAATTACAATTGGAAAGCTACATTCAGAAATTTTGCAGTCAAATAATATAAAATTACTCTTTTTTATCAAAAAAAATATCATGATATTTTCAATGTTTTTTTTAATTTTGAGATCTTCATATCATCATCTGACATAATATCAAACAATCTATCTAATAATATTTGTTTGAAAACTAGTTATATATAAAACATTCAGAACCAAAACAACCAATGGAATTTTTTTTTATTTTTGATATTATACAACTTACCCATTATATCCAATATTCTATGTCTGATCACCATACTAAATAATGTGAGGTTGTTTTTGTAGAACACAATAAAAGTAAATTCCTCCATAAATCTTCTTTCAAACAATAACTTCATCCAAATTGGTCCCAATAATCTACCCCATTGGATTATCTTATCAACCAAGGATCATAAATCACTAAATCTTTGTAAAATAAGAAATGAGTCACTTATCCAACTATTATATTCCTAGGTGATAAAAATAAATTTGGTAAACAAGAATCATTAAAAAACCATATTGTTAATAAGTAGTGACTTAAGAAACAACTTCTTTCTCAAGCACCTATTCAAAAAAAACTCTTTTAACTTTCAGAACTTGTTCATAAAAACATTTAAGAACAGTGTTTCCTAAATATACTTAAGAAATGTATTAAAACAGTTTACATGTGATTATTTAAATTCTTAACCCATTTAAGAAGCCACTATATACATACTTCCCTTAAATGGTTCAGCACATACTAATTTATAGATTTATGAAAAATCATTTTTCTCTACATTAACAACACTATCCAAAGATAGGATGAGAGAGGGAAAAAACATGTACCTAAACATTAGATAGAAAGATGATGTATTCCCATGTTCAACCAAAATTTCTAAAAATTTTCCATTAAAAAGGTTTTGTGAACATATCAGCAACTTGTTCCATTATAGAAACATATTCCAACTTTAGTTCATTATTATCCACATGTTATTTGATGAAGTGATATTTTACATCAATATTCTTTGAAAATTAATATTAAAATCAAATAGAAGGGGTAACTTCACTTAAAATAAAAAATATTCAAACTTATTTTTCTTCCATATAAGATGTGTTACATATTTAGTGGCATTAAAAAATTCAACTTCAACCATTCTATGAGTAACATAATTATTCTTTTTTTTTCATTCCAACTCACACAACCTTCCCCCAAAAAGAAATATACACTAGATGAGGATATTATATCATCAACACTTCTTACCCAATCAATATTTGTTTAAAAAAAACCATTCTTTCCAGATCTGTTATATTTTATTCCAGAATTTATTGTAAACTAGAAATATCTAAGAATTTGTTTTCTTACAACGAAATGAGATTCTTTCAAAGGACTCTGAAAGTTTCCCCAAAAATTAATAGCATATAAATTTTTTGGTCTTTAATCCATTAGTAATATAAAAATTAAAACCAATTTACTAAACACCTTAGGATCTACTTCCTTACATTTTCCATATTTATACAACTTGGTTATCACTAAAATTAGGGTGAAAACTAGTTTTGAATATTCTATTCCAAATTTATTATGAATTTAATTGTCATAAATTTCTTGAGATAGGAAAATATATTTCTTATTTTTTAAGGCTCATAAGACAAGAAATAATTTCATTTCTCCAAGCTTGAATATTTCAAAAAAATTCTCATTTCTTTAATAAACATTTCACATGTTTCTTCATCATTCCAAAAAAAGATAATATCATCAACATAAACTATCATAATGATGGAAACCTACTTATTTTATTTTATGTGGATATTAATATCAAAATTTCCTTTATTAAAGTTAAAATTTCTTAAGTAGGTATCTAATTTGGAATACCAAGCTCTTAGAGCCTGTATTAACCCATAAAAATCATTATTTAACTTAAGAAAAAAAATTTCTTATTCCTTAATCATAAATCCACATGGTTGTTCGATATTAAATTATTCACCAAGATCTCAATAATGAAAAGATGAATTTACATCCATCTAGAAAATTTTATAACCCTATTGTTCCGTAATAGAATAAAATATTAAAATATTTTTTAATATTTATAATGGAGAAAAAACCTCATTAAAATTAATGCCTTAAATTTGTGAGTATCCTTTGCAAACTAATCATGCATTATTTCTTACCACTTCACTATATTTATTGAATTCATTTTTTAATTCCCACTTTGAAACAATATCATTTTTATTATTTTGTTTGAGTATAATTTCCCAAGTATCATTTTTCACAATCTAATCAAACTCTTTATTTATAGCATCAGTCCACTCTTGATGCTGAAAAGCTTCATTTACATATTTTGGCATGAATTTTGAGTACAAGGATATATGTGTAACCAACTTGATATTTTCTTGCATTTGAACCAATTTTTTTATCACTAAGTATTTTTTTGAGATTCCACCTATTTTCTTATCCTAGGATGATATGTACAAAGTTATTCCTCATTACTAGAAATTTCTATGTTAGAATCCTCATTTTTTTGTAGCATTCCCATTTTCGGAAATTTATACAAGTTTCTCAACAAAAACAATCTCATGATCCCCATATTTCTTATAATATGTTTTCAAGAAGATTTCTAATTATCTTTTTCAAGAACTTTAACATTTTATATATCATATATCTTTCCTATTTATTTGTTAAAACATCTATATCCTCTACCATTAAGAGAAAATCCAAGAAAGATTCTATAAACACCTTTCTAATCAAACTTTCAAAGATTTCCATCTTTGACTTTTATGATGTAGGGACTTCCAAAAACCCTGAGGTGTTTCAAACATTAAGTTTAATTATAAAAAAATTCGTAAGGATTCATATTAGAACTTGTTTTGTAGAAACATCAATTCTGAATATAAACTAATTTACTCATTTACTACCTCTAAAAATAATGTAAAGTATCATGTTTGATAAACATTTTACAGCACATATCCACCAAACTAATATATTTTATTTCATAAACCCCATTTTTATGGTGTTTAAGGAGAATTAAACTCATGTTGAATGAAATTTTTTAAAGATAATATATGAACTTCGGATTTTTATTATTCAAAAACATTTTCTATTTATAACTTCTATACAGATTATCCAAATTCTTTTTCATCTCTTCTCCTTAAACTTTGTAACATTTTCATATATTTTGGTTTTTGTTTCAAATACACGATAGATTTAATTCATGTAAAATCTTTAATGAAATAAATGATGTACTTATATTATTTTGTATGTTTTTAACTCATTAGTCCACAAATATCTGAATGAATATATTCTAAGGGATGAGTTTAATGAATATAAAATTTCTTATTAAGTTAATTTATAATATTCCCTTTATATAAAATGGAACAACACCAATATCTTATTATTTTTATATTAATAATATCATGAATAATATCTTTATTTTTTAAATTGGTCATGTTCTTTTGACACATATATCCAAATTTTTTATGCCACAAATGTTTTAATTTCATTATTCTCAGATAGCATGGATTTTGTACATCACAGACATAAAAAAATATCCCCTTTATTCATTATCCTCTTGTAACAATTATTAAATCTTATACTCTTTTTTCAATAAAACCATGTTTTCTGGAAAAACATTTTACCTTCATCACAATGTTGTGAGACACTTAATAAGTTGGGTTTCTTCCCATCAATAAACAAGGCTTATCTAGATTTCAATTATTCTTTCCCAATTATAGTAGATACTAAAACATTTATTTCGAGTGACTCGTCGATTACAAAATTCACCATGCCTTCTTTAAAATATTTCACAGTATTCAATAACTTCAAATATTCAATCATATATAAAGAGAACCCATTATCCTAAATCCAGGTTCATTATCCTTTTGTAGATTTTATAGCAGTTTCAACAATAAGAGATTTTTACTTTCCTTCATCTTCATTCACATAAAGATCTTGAGAATTGTTATAAAGAATTTTTCTTCCTTTGAAAAAATAAGACATTATTTATTAAGGTCTCCAATTTGTTCAAATCTTTCAAAAATATTTTCTAATGTTCAGAATATGTTTTCAATTTTCACACCATCTTTCTTAGGTTTCTTCTTTAAGTGGGTTTAATACACCTCAAAATTTTATTCTAGTTTTTCTTTGGATTATTATAGTATTTTTTATTTAACCAAAACATATTTTTTTTATTGAAAAATACACCACATTACTAGTATTATAAATAGATGGAATATTTTTTACTATAACTTCCATACTGCCTAAATGTGTAAACTTACTTTTCCTCATCTTCCTCACTTTCAGCTATGGAACTTTTTTGTGCCCAAATATTTATGTTATCTTTCAAAATTTTCTTCTTTAATTTGGATTTATTCTCATCATAAATAAAATTACCATCAATAACAACATATTATAGACATTGATATTTTAGAAATTTTAGATCTTTTAACTTTTTTTGGATATATACATGATTTTCTAAACATTATTATCATTATGAACATATTTATTATCCTTATCAACCTTTAAAGACAACCATTATTGATATTTCTTAGTTTTACACATCTTAAAACATTCACTTGCTTTGGTAACAGAGTTTTTAAAGCTTATAGCTCATTTATTAGTTTTAGAATCTCTTTATTTAACATGTTCTAATTCTACACCCTTCACATTTATCTTTACTTAGAGATGAATGTTAAGGTTTCTCTCCTTTTCAACAGATTTCATCAAATGATCAATTTATTTCATAAAATTGGATTTTTGTTCATGAAAATATTCTTGATTTTCTAATGTTGAACATTCATTTTTCAATTTCATGATCTCCCTTTCAAGTCTTACAATATTTAAAAGGAATTATTCTAGTTCTATTTTCAGAGAAAATTATGAATTAAACTATTCTTCTTCATCAGAACTAATACTTTCATCATCACTAAACTCTCCATTATTAACTTTTTCAATAAAAATATTTTATGTAGCTTTATCACTTGATTTTTCATTTTCAACTTCATTATTATAAACATTGTCATATTTATAAAAAATAACATCATTTTGGATTTAGATAACTTTTTTATCCTCTTACTTGATATAGGATTTAGATTTTTTAATATTTTTCTTGAAGGATCTTATTGATTTTTTTTCTTCATCACCTTATTTATTATCTGTTCTTTAAATGAAATTTTCAGAATAATGGCCAATAACCCCACAAACAAAAAAAATTAAGTGGTAAATTTTCTTGGTATGTTATTGTGAATTTTTTTAAATAATTACAAAAAAGAAAACAGATTCATCAAAATTGTTACAAAACTCATCATTGATGTGGAATTCACTAACTTATTCATATTTGATAACTTTCATAGATTATCCTTTCATGGAATCCTTGAATGAAATTTCTCAGTAATTGATTTTTCTTTTCATAACTTTATCTCTTCTCATTTAAAATGTGATGAGAGTAATATATAAATAATATAGAGATAGAGTTTCAAGTTCTCTATCTTCCAATGACGAATCTTTGGCATCAAACTTATCAAAAAGAATTCATATGATATTTTCAACAATTTTTGAATGTTTCAACTTCTCACTATTACATATTATTTTTCTTCTAATGTCATTAAACTTTGTAAATATGTCACTAATATATTCATAATCACCAGTATTAATATCTTCATACTTCAACCTCCATATTTATAACATCACTTTATTAACTTTTGTATTTACATTATAGATGTTCTTTAACTTTTCTTATATAAATATATCCATACCAACTCCTTTAAATCAAAGAAACACACTTTTAGAGAGTGGGGAAAGTATAACATCTCTGGCTCTCCCATAATTATCCAATTTTTTCTTATCAATAGCTGTTATCGGAACATTATCATCACAAGGAGAAAAACCATTAGTTGAAACTTTAAAAAATTCATAAGTAAGATACATAAGATATGGTAAAATTATATATTTCCATATATGATAGTTATTTCTATAAAAAATACAATCTGATTAATATTTATATAATTTTGAACATTGAAAACAACATATATTTTCTTCAAACTTCACCAAAAATCCCAAAATGGCAACCTCCCTCTAATAACAATTGAAAATCCCAAGTAGGATCCATATGATCACTAAGAGTGGGGGAATTAGTGATATCAATTTCTTTTATTTTTTCATTCTTATGAAACATCCTTCACCACAAATTAAGGAGTCATAAATTTTTTACAAAACAAAATAAAAAGAAAAAACCATACGAATGCATGAATTTATAAGTTTAACTACTCAACAAGCATAGCTAGTACTTTTTATGGTTGGGAAATATTACAATACCACACAATCCAAAAGAATTATTTTTATGTGGTTACAACAAGTAGTATGTATCCTCTCACTTTCATGTAAAAATGATGAAAATAGCAATACAAGTGCTTATCAAGAACAAAATATATAAATTTTATTTTGTAACAAGTTCAGAAACCTGCACTAATAGGTTTAGAAATTCTTCACTATGCTTCTTCTTAAAAATTCAATTTTTTCTAATTTTTGAAAAAACACTGAATCAATTTCTTACCCAGCCTCAGGTAAGAAATTATTATCCTAAGTTTGTAAAAAACCTAGTCAAATCACAATATCTTATTATTCTATCTATTTCACATTATTCATTTCCCATTCTCCATTTTGACTATCTCTAAACGAGTCTATCCAAAAAACGGTCCTTCTATTTTTTCGGTAGAAAACAAGACCTATACTATTTACTTCTTCTCTATTCATCAAGAATATATTTTCATGAATCCCTTTCTTAATGGCACACAACTCATGGTTCTTAATTCATCTTAACTAATTTAATAGTTTGAGTTGAATCACCTTCATTTGTGGTGAGATTCCCCCATAAATATATATTCTAGTATTTTTCATCAAATAGACCATATCATGATGAGAAGTATCATCATATATATTTTTATTTATTTTCTATCTATATGGAATCTTATTCAGAATGTATACCTCATTCATCACCTTTATTCAACAATACTATAAAAAATACACGTATAAATGCATGAATTATTATAGTATACTTATAAATTAATCATTATACTACCCTAATAATGATATAACAACTCATGATTTTAATATTTATTTATGGTTCATATACCTGAAATCAAATAAATCACTCATTTTAGTCAGATAATGAAATCTAGGAACCTATAAAATATCACCTGGTACATATGCAAAGTTCCCTAATGTGAATTCATATTAGCATATGTGGGTTCGACTACATAGTATATGGATACATTACTACATTCTATTTTTTGGACCAAATACCTATGTGACTAGTCACATAACCAAATATGCGTATGGTGAGATCTACTTCCCTACACATTCATATACATAGTTATTAATTAATCATCATAAATTCACTTATATATGAAAACCAATATATATATATATATACAAATTTGTATAGGTTGTTCTTCACTTCTTTAACTAGCAACCAAAGTTTATCTTCTCCATTTTTTTTACCTTCTTCATTCTTTTAAATTCATCCAAAAACCTATTACAAGAATTATAATAACCAATATCATTATATTTAAAACTTCAAAAAACAAATTACATTGCTTAAAATAAATTAAATATCCTCTTATTTATGTTTATATTTATATTTTCTTCATGAATTACCATATTTTCTTCTTCTTTCACTTAATATACAGCAATAGTTTTGGCCCCTTCACTTATTTTAGACATAAATTTTTTTCTAGACACAAACATCTTCATGTGGATACATTTATTAACTTGCATCTCCCACAGTAAAAACATCTTCCACGCTTCTCTTGGTCACATCATTCTAATTCCCATTGTTATCATATGTCATCCAATACTTATGGATATAACCCCATCTTCTTCAATAACCATGGATTCCATATCACCCATAATCAATACTTCATCATCACCATATTCATTCAACATTTAAGATACTTTTACATCATCAACATATTGACATACATTGAAAATAATTTCACAATAATAAATAGAACTCACGAACCGATGGATCAATAATCTACCTTTCTATTTATTCGAAATATCTTTTAAATGACGGGCCAATATGTATTGTATTCATTTTCACTCTCCCAATTTCTCATCAATATTTAATTTCACTTAATCTCCCCCTTATTGATAAGAAATATAAATTACATTACAAAGGGTATCAATTAATTATAATGAAACCTTCCACAAATAACCATAACCTACATTTATGTGATCTATTTTTAGTATAGAAAACATGATTATCTGATTTAAAAAATAAAGTTTTCAATTTTGAATAAAAATTGATACCAAAAAAAAGTATAACTATTTACCATTATTAAAATATGTCCAACTATTTTCCAGGTTGATACCAATTGTGATACAAATATGTTATTGATTCAACCTAAAACTTATGAATTTATGTTAACAAATAGGTTAAAAACATTCAACTACAAATCAGGTTTACAAAAATAAAATTTAAATTGTGAAATTAGGATCAATAATTCAAGAAAATTGAGAAAACATCCACTAAGTATAAGCCTATGGTTAGTTACTCACTATTATGAGTATTATAGAGGTGCATTGGGATAATAGAAATTTTAAAATAAATAGATACAAATGAGAGGGTGAAAACTAAACTTAAGTATTTTTAAAATATAGTACACCATTATAGTAACCTATCCCATAAAACCATACACAATAATTATTTACTCCTTTAAATGGAATATGATGTACATTTTTATAGGGAAAATGGTGATTTTTTTTGTTTTAATAATTATCATCTGAATATTGGAAAATGGTATGGTTATTAAATCACCTAATTTCTGAAATTATTATGAATGAAATTTGTTCCCCTATAACTGCTATGTAGAACCAAAAAAAATGGGAATATGGGGACACTTAGAGGGAATCTTATAAAAGATTTACTCAATAAAAACATTATGTACTAGGAGAATATTTGAATTACAATATACCAAGATCCCATGAATTTATTACTATCATGGAATACGATTCACATAATGAAAAATTTGAATAAATATGTTCCCTAGAATCATATATTTATTCAAAAAAAAATAGCTCAATTGGTCCATCCATTCGGGAGATATGGACCTATCTTTGAAAGTCTCCAGATCATAGAAAACATTCAATGACCTAGTTTGAATGCTCATTTTGGCCCTCATAATGTTGTATTCATCTGTTTTTCTAATTTGAAGAAATTCATCCCATGAAATTTTGGTGTATAAAAAAAGTAAATTTTTAATTTGTATCGATACAGAAAATGTTATTCCAAAATATGAAAATAAATTAAAAATTTTAAAAATACAAAATTATGACATTTTCATTTAATCTCAAAATACTTCTAAACCCTAAAAATGTGAAAATTTACCTTAAAATAAAACATTAATGGGATTAAATCATTGAAATTAAAAATTAAATTATTGAAAATATTGGATTTTTTATTTCCCCCATGCTTAAACATTTCACTCCTAGGAAATAATTTAAGACCATGGTCAAAACAAACATCCCAAGGTATTAATGACAACACGTCCAAATTATCACATCAAAGTAAAATATCATGGTACCTAAATCGATAAAAATTACCTAAATAATCAAAAAGAATAAAAATACATTCAATATCATGTTAATACTCATGTTATGTAATACCTAACTCCACATAAATGTATCTCTCTTCACTTAAGGATGTTTTATCTAGAGTTTATCTCATTCTCAAGTACATGTGGGATCTCTATAGGCTTACTATCCTCATATTTCCTTCACTTAATAGTATTAAAAGTATGTTAATATTAAGGTAATTCACAATGGTTTTTATAAGGATAGTGGTTGGAATGTTTTAAATGTAAAACTATCTGAGGCATAATAAGGAGGGTTGATACCTATAGTGAAGTAAATGATTGAAAAAAGTATTGTTCAAGAATAGTGTTCCCCTAAATCAGATAAAAAGGATTCATCTCCAAAAAAACTTGATATCATTGGGTAATTTTCACTTTATAATTTCATTATAAATAATATATTTATTCCCTATTCCCCTCATTTTAGATGTGTTTCCTTTATTTGATATAGAATTTCAGCATATTTCTTTTTAGTGAAAGATAGTCTCATGATCTTCAAAAAGTGATGTGAACTCCCATCTCTTAATTGAAATGATATTTGTTCCAACCATACATATTTTAATCATGAAAATTATTCTAATAAATTATAAATAAATCTGAAAACATTTTTTTTTCATTTTATCTCATAGAGATTCCTCAAGAAAGAATTATATAACACATCATATCCCTCTTTCATAGTTGAATTTAACAATAATCATGCATTTAACTTCTATATAATGTTGTAAAGGGATAAGTGAGTTATAATGTTTTTCCTTAAAAATCATTTTATCACTAATAATGGCTTAATAAGTGTGATATGTAATGGTAAGACACAATAAAAGTTGAATAAAAAAGAGGATTTTAGAATGGTTCCCTAATAATTATTCAAACATTACATGAACTCTAAAAACTATAAAAAATTGAAAAATAGAATGTTAAGAATAAAACAACATGTCACAAGGATCTTAAGAAAAAGATAAATTTAAAGAATCTATAAAAATAGTTTATATACATCTTGGATTGGGAAAGATTCTCATTTTGGATAGTAATAGTGTACATGAGTTTAACATTAAATTAAACATCAATAAATGAAATTATTGAAAATATATAGACTAAATCAATTAAGAAAAAAATTAAAAATAAAATTATTAAAATTAGGTATTGTGTCAAAAATACTAGTAGGGTTTGAATTTTTCAAATTATTCAATTTCAACTCAATAATCGTAGAAACAACCAAAACAGTAGAAAGAGAAACATGAAAAAATTAAGGAAAACATAAAAAATTAATAAAACACAAATTTTCCCAAAAAATTTATTGGAATACCCCAAAAAATATGATTTAAGTACCCTATATTTTAGATAAAAAATATTAGGGAATAATACCAAAGATAATGAAATATAATCTTTGAATTTATTATTATGTGGAAACCTTGAGTTAGGATTTTAACTTCCACCAAAACAAAACTAAAATAAAACATGAAACAAAAAAAATAATAATAAAAATAAATAGAAATAAATTTAAATTTAAAAAGGATATTTCTTGGGTGAAACCCCCCAATGTGGTTTTAGGTTTTTTCCACCCTAATCATGATGTTCTGGAATTTTATCACAAATCCAAAGGTGGATGGGGTTTCTTTATCATGGGAAAACACATGTGAAATCTACTAATTTACATGAGTAGAAACTAAGAATATAGACCCCCAAAGAAGATAAGATATTTAACAACCCCTAATAATTAATAAATAGAGAATATGAGTTCTATAGTGGGAGGGGAAAGAAGATAGCAGTTCTACCTATTGACTTTTGTTGTTTACTTTTCCATTTGATATGCATGATATTATAGAGGAGGTAGTCACATAACCATGGGATCCTCCAGTACTTCTTAAACTACTAATTTTGTTCGCTATTTATTTACATGAATTTATAAGGCATGCTCCATGTGTTCTATGTCATAAATTTTATGAAAGGTTATTTCGGAAAATAATTATTCTTGAATTGGATTACAACCTAAAAAATCATTAAAAAAATCTATTTCAAGTAAATGATCATGGAAATTGATCTATTCTACCAAGGCCACTAGAAACTCAATAGTCCTCTAAATTATAATTTTTTATTATAGAGTACACTTTTATGGAGAAAGTGTGAAACCATCAAGTACAACCAAGAATATCACACCAAATTATAGGTGTCAGAATCATAAAGGTCCAACTTCAACATATTATGTGTGTCCTACCTATATAATTTCTAGAAGAGTTAAGTTACTTTTTTATTGGGATCATCTTTGATGCTTTCTTCAAATTGATAGGCCAGTTTTTTCTACATATGGAAGAATTTTTCCACCGTTATTTTCATGGAGTTGAATACTATGGTCATGATGAGATGTTGGAGAATCAATTACCCTTTTAGTTTCTAAGTATTTTCACCAATATTCATCTAAATCACTGTGATCTCCCACATTTATGTTAGATGAAATGTCTTACTTAGGAACTTCTTGTATGATCCTGATATTTTTTAGAGATGTATTGAGCTCATTTTTAGGTACTCTTTTTTTGAGTATATCTTAGTTGGAGTTTTTGGGTGAAATAAGAGAATTTTGGAAGGAATAGGGGATGTTCATGGTTGGTGCTTTGTTTTCCCAATCCATGCATCTAACCTAGAAAACCGCGTGAACCCAAACAAAGGGTATTTTCATAACTAGTGAATGGTTTATAAAATTGTTCTCCCTCTTATTATTAATCATGAAACAACACTTGGTGAGGTTCATAGTTAGGTTAAATTGTTCTCCCTATATAGGAAACTGTTAGCGTGGAAAATTAAACCACCTAAAATTACTTTTGAAATTTCTAAACTCCTCAGACATCACCCTAATTTTACCCAAGTCAATTCTAAATTTTTCCCCCAATCTTAGAGGCTATTCTATGGACTATAATTCATTATAATTTTCATTATTGATGAATCAAATCCCAAATTAAATATTTTCACCTCTCTTGGAAAGATATTCTCACCCCGATAAGTTTCCCCTCTCTCTCCCATCCATCTATTATCTGTTGAAGGGATGTTTTACTCCTATACAAATGGATATAAATCTATGTTTTTTGGTTATGGATTCATTTGATATTGGATCTAAATATGTTTCTTCATCATGATATTGGTTGTTCTGATTCAATTTTGGATTTCCCTTGATGAGTTTTCATTATCAACCTTGAGGTTGGTGGTCTAAATTCAATTTACATAGTCTTAAATACCGATTTCATTTATGCGTCATGAAATTTCAATGGGAAAATTTTACAATTGAATATTTAGTTGAATAAATTAACTGATTAATTAATTAATGGAATCATGGAATTGATTAATTTAGTTTCCATGTGAATATGAGAAGAGATTAACTTAGGAAATTTTAATTGAGTAATTTTTATTATGAAATTGGTGGAATTAGATTAATTAATTAATGTAATATTGTGATTGTAGAATTGATGGGAAATTGGGATTGTGTAATGGTTCAATTGATGTGTTCATGAATTAATTGAAAATTGGAATTATCTGATGGTTGACTTGACCATTAATGGGTTAATGGGTTATATGTTTTGAATATTTAAAAGTAGATTAAATGGTTAACTTCTCATTTTATTCCATGTGATTAAAGTAGTGAACCATGATTTTTTTTGATAGTTGAAATGGTAAATCATGATGTGAAATGTGATAAGAGGGTTAATGTTTATTAAACTTAATTGGTGTGATATGTGTGAGATTTATTGATATATGAGTGTGGATTATGGGATGAGGATCCAAATACCCATACATGATAAATAATTTTGGGAAGGTGATGAAGAATCCAAATACCCATATGTGATATTGAGGTGTGGGACAAAGGCTAAGGCTGCAAATACCTATACGAGATATCAAGTATTGAAAGAGACTAAAGTTATAAATACCCATGTGACATGGGGAGGTGGATAAGGATATAAGATATGAATACCCTTGGGTCATTGCACAAGATTTTTTACGCCCTTGAGTTTTTAATTAGTATACGGTTCCAATTATCCAAGATATGGTTTGAAATGAAATGGTAAATGATAATCATTATATTGTGACATGGTTCAGACTAAGGAAATATGTTTCCAGGATGGACTTAAATGTTATATTTTGTCCCTGGTAAACATATTTTGGTTAAAAAAAGTTTGCTGATGTGGTGGATCAGGCTCTCTTAGCTTAGGGGAACTTGAAGGAATCTTCTATTAGAGGACATGTGGTTTTTGCTGGATGATTAGGGGGTATTTCTTCTAAGGTTAGGAAGCATCTTAATGAGAATGTTGAACATAGCTTGGTAAAAAGAGTGGATTTGTGGAAGGATCAATTACTAAGTATCTCACTAAATGATTTTTCATAGGTGTTGTAGGGAAGGACACCTTTTTGGACATTTTCCCCGATCCCCAGAAGAGATACAAGCTTACAGAGTGATGGTAAATTTTGAGAGGTTCTTTATGAACCCATGATAGATGGTCAGTGATAGAGTATATATAATGAACTAGAGTCTGGGAATGGGATCTTCTTCATTGTATCATTCTTGTAGTTGGAGTTCTAATATAATTGATGTCATAGGAATTGGACATGTTACTTTTGGTAAAGATAACCCATATCAATAGGGTGGTGTAGCTTAGGGGACTCAGATTGCATTATAGGGAAGAGGGGTCAAACAATTTCATGTATTTCAACCTACACTTTTGGATAGTGAGGCTAGAATGTCAATAGTAAGAGTAACTATTCTTGTAGATTAAACACTTGAAAGTTCCTCTAATTATTTTAAATCTTCCCAACTTGTGAATGGTTTCAGCATAGTGGTGGAGTTTGTGAGTGCGGTAATGAGATCGATAAAACACTGAGAGTACGATCGAGAGACATTTGTTTTTGAAAAGGGTTTTTTCTTAAGTATGGGGAGTATCATTTTATTTGGGTCATCTACATTATGGATATATCAGTATTTGAACTCATTATAGGAATGGGTTTTTTAGTGGCCTATTGAGACCATATAGATTGTTCTCGTAAGAGAGTGAATTTTACATCTCCAGAGGGTGACAATTATATTCACTGTTAAGAGAGGGATATCAAGGAAGGTTGTGTGGGGTTAGTTAATCACCAACTTGGGGATCTAATAACCCATGTTTCAAGTATGTTGTTGGATGATGGAGGTGTAAAGCAGGATGTCTTTTCACCTATAGTGTATAGATGCTAGGATATGTTTTTTGAGGACTTCTCAAGGCTTCCACTTGAGATAGATGTGGAATTTATATTAGAGGTAATGATAGGGGTTGATCTAGTTTCTATTACACCATATAAAATAGAACCAACATATATTAAAGAGTTAAAGACTCAAATGGAAGTGTTGATGGACAAGTGGTTTATCCATCCAAGTACGTCACCTTGGGGTTCTATAGTTTTTTTCTAAGAATGTTGATGAGACATTATTCTTATGTATTGACTACCAAACATTGAACCAGATAAATGTGAAGAACCAATATCCTCTTCCATATATCGATGATCTATTTTAATAGTTTAGGGGATCTTGTGTATTCTCAATGATTAACATGAGATCAGGGTATCATCAGTTGAGAGTTCAACCTTCTGATATACCGACGACTACTTTCATAAGTAGGTATGGAATTTATGAGTTCTTCAGGATTCTATTTGGTCATATGAATTCACCTTAAGTGTTTATAGTCTTAGTGGACATAATATTCCACCTATACCAAGATCAGTTTTTGGTAGTGTTTTTGGATGACATCTTGGTGTACTCTATGAATCATGATGATCATGCCTGACAAATTAACATCATCTAGAGTACAGTAATAGAGAATTGGATATACACCATTCTATTTAAGTTTCAATTTTTGATTAATCAGGTACACTTCTTAGGTCAAATCATTTTAGATGAAGGCGTGTTTGTGGACCTCGAGAAAGTTCATGTAGCGATTTCTTGGGAGTTGCTGAAGAATGTTTTAGATATCTGTAGATTTTTTTGGGTTAGCAGTTATTATTGTAGATTCATCCAAGAACATTCCTATTTTGAGGAAAATCTTTTGGGATTCATAGAGAGGGGGGAGTTTTAATGTTAGGGATCATGTTATAATTCCTTCCATGAGTTGAAGAAGCATTTGAATATGGAACTAATCTTGATACTACCCAAGGAAGGTGAGGAATATGTGGTGTTTTTTGACACTTCTAGGATTAGTCTTGGAGAAGTGTTTATGCAAGTAGATTGAGTTGTGGTGTATGGGTCACAATAGTTGAAGTCACGTAAATAAAAATTCCCTACACATGATCTTGACATAGCTATAGTGGTTTATGCTTCAAAGTGTTGCTGGCCAAATCTCTTGGGAGAAAAGTTTATTGTTTATACTGATCAAATGATATTAAAGTATATATTTTCACAAATAGATTTGAATATCCGGAAGTGGATACATATTGATTTTATGTGGTAATGTTATTTTGATCTACCATATATGCTTGGGAAGGGAAAAAGTGTTGCTAACACTTTATGTATGAAAAACCAGAATCAAGCTATTCTAGAGTCTAGTGTGGAGTGGAAAATGATGACCATACTGGATTAGATGCATGTTGTTGTTCAGAAGGATTAGGAGAATATGGAACTCATATTAGTTTCAATAGATTTAACACTTTTTTACAGGGTTAGAGATAGGAATTATGATGACCCAGAATGTTTGGACATGAAGGAAAGCCTTGAAGGTGAATATTCACCATCATAGTGGACCATAGATGAGGATGATATCATATATGTCAAGAATTGGGTTTTTGGGTTTACAAGTATGCATGAGGAGCTGATGCATAAATTTCATGCCACAAAGTGGGAGGTACATCTTGGATTGACCAAAATATACCATGAACTACAACAATAATATTGGTGGTCGAGCATGAAAAGGGAGATAGCAACATTCATAACATGATTATACACCCATCAATAGGTGAAGGTTGGGTATCAACAACCTATAGGTTTACTACCTCCTTTCCCATTCTAGAATGGAAGTGGTATGACATTATCCTAAAATTTTTGGTGGATATCATGGGTATGCCTTTGAATAATGATGCTATTTGGGGGTTGTAGACAAACTAAAAAAGCATCTAATTTATTTACTATAAAAGAGACTTTCTCAGTAGGGAAGTTGAGAGTCTTGTACATCTAATAATAGTCCTTCTATATAGGGTGAACAGAGTATTGTTTTGAACCATGACTTATGCTTCACTTCACGCTTTTATCGGGGCATGAAAAAGGTTCTTGGTACCCAGGTTTATTGAGTACAAAATTACACCCATTTAAAGATTGGAATTTCGGTCGTACTATTTAGGTGCTTAAGTATATTCTTTAGGAGTGTTTCCAAGGATTTGGAGGGACTTAGTAGAATCACCTAGAATTGTTGGGTTCTCCAATAATAATAGTTATAATGATACTATTCAGATGGAACCATATTAGGTAGTTTATGGTAGGCCATATAGATAACCACTATGCTAGATGAAGGTTGGTGAGTTAGAGCTATTGGGACAGAGACTCGTACAAGAGACATTGGAGAAGTTTCAACTGATTCCGAAGTTTATGGATATTGGTCAGAGTATGAATAAGTAATATTATTATATATGTCTATGACCGATATTGATTACATAGGGTGATATCATATTCCTTCAGTTGTCATTTATATTGGGTCACAATGAGATAAAGAGACAGGGCAAGGAGGCACACAAGTTTGTGGGGCTGTTTGAGGTTTTAGAGAGAATTAGGCTATTGTCATATCGATAGGATCTTCCCTAGAGGTACAATACTATGCATGAAAATTTTAATGTGTCATAGCTTGGGAGGTATCACACTAACCCCTCTCATGTGGTTGATGTGAATGATGTTGTTCTTGATAATGATTCATTCATTGAGGAGCATCTGATACGTGTGTTGGATTACAGTGAGAAAACATTGAGGGGAAGACTGTGTTGATAGTTTATATATTTTAGAAACATGAGCATGTTAAATATGAAACTTGGGACAAAGAAGATGATATGTGGGCTCAATAGCCTGATCTTTTTGCCTCGTAATCTTAGAGTGACTTGGTAGTATAGATTGAGTATAAGTTTTTATATGGTGAGAAGAATATAATATTTTAACCTTATCTAGAGATGTATCGAGCTCATTTATAGGTACTCTATTTTCTTTTTTTAAAATATCTTGGTTGGGTTTTTCCTTGGGTGGATTTGGGTGAAATGGGAGAATTTTGGAAGGAAGAGGGGTAGTGCACAGTTGGCACACGGTTTTCCCAAACTATGTTCCTAGCCCAACAAATTTTGAAAACCCAAACAGTGGGGATTCACATGGCTAGAACATAGTTTTTCAAACCATGTGACCTCTTATTAGTAACCATGGAGAACCACTAGGTGAAACACATAGTTTGGGCACACGGTTAGGGAAAACGTCCACCCTATATAGGAAATCATATGGGTGGACAATTAAACCCCCAAAAATTAGTTTTAAAATTCTCAAACCCCCCAAACTTTACAATAATTCAACCAAACTCAACCCTAATGATTTTATATCATTTTATGAGGCCTCTATATAGATTCCAAGGAATTACAACCTCCATTCTTGATGAATTGAATCCCACATTAAAGATCTACACCTCTCCCAATAATAGATTCTCATATCTATTAGTTTCTCCTCTCTCTCATGTCTATATATCATCCCATGAAGGTAATTTTCCCTATGATATTAATGGATATAGATCTAGTTTTTATGGTTATGGATTATTTTTACCTTAGATATTGGTTTTGGATATAGATCTAATTAATCCTCATGATCTTGGTTGTTCCTCTTTTAGTGGGGATTTTTGCTGGTGAACATTCGACATCAAGCTTGAGGTAAGTGGTCTAAATTCAATTCCCATAGTCTTAAATTAAAATTGTGTGTATGTTTTGTGAAATTTAAATTGGAACATTTTACAATTGAATCTTAAATTGAATAAATTAATTGATTTATTAATTTATGGAATCCTGTAATTCATTAATTGACTTTCCATGTGAATATGAGATGGGTTGAACATGGAAAAATTGAATTTAGTAATTGTGATTATTTAATTGGTGGAATTTGATTAATTAATGGAGTAACTAATTAATAGAATATTTTTATTATGGAATTGATGGGAAATTAGGATTGTGTAAGGGGTTAATTAATGTTTTTATGAATTAATTACCAATGGAAATTATGAGATGGTTAACATGGCCATTAATTGGTCAATGGGTTATATGTTTTTGAATATTGAAAAAATTGTTTAAATGGTTAATTTTACATTTCATTACATGTGATTAAAGTAGTGAACCATGATTTATTTTTATTATTGAAATGGTATATCATGACCTGAAATGTGATAAGAGAGTTAATATTGATTAATCTTGATGGATGTTATATATGTGATATATGTGGGATTGATTGATATTTGAGTGGTGGATAGGGAATGAGGCTCTAAATACCCATATGTAAAAAACGAGTTTGGGATTGGGACTGAGGCTCCAAATAGCCATATGTGATATTGAGGTGAGGGACAAGGACTGAGGCTCCAAATACCCATATGAGATAGCGAGTGTGGGGCATGGACTAAGGATCCAAATACCCATGTTACATGAAGTGCGGAACAAGAACAAAAGATATTAATACCCATGGGGTGTTAGATATAACATTCTATACCCATGAGTTTGGCATTGAACTATGGTTCCAATTTTCTATGATATTAATTGACATGAATTGGTAAATGGTAACCATGGTATTGTGATATTGTTCAGACTCCAAGATGGGATGAATAAGGTACTGAGGGTTTGGGTGTCCTTGGGAACCTAAGGGTTTATGTGATTAAGTAAAGAATAATTGAAAATGTGATAATTGTTTACTTATTCATTTTACTTCATTCTTTATACAGTTGTATACACTATAATTGGATGGATATTGTTTTAGACACCATTGGTTGTGGTCTACTGAGTTGTACTCACACCTTGACTGGGATACCTAATCAGTACCCGAATATACTTCTTGTTTATAGGACATGATAAGGGAAAGGTCCCATTTTAGATGGATATGTATGAGGGAACCAAACATGGTTTTGGGAACTTCTTGGGAGTGTCAATGTGATTTTGTTTTCGTTATTATAATTATTTTTTGGTTATCCTGTGATACTATTTTTGTTTTCTTATGGGTTATATCATTTGCTTATTTTTATTTATTCCCTCTATTATACAACTTTTATAAATAGGGTATAGTCTCCCCATGATCGATATTATACCCTCACCGCTAGTTGGTACCCTATGGCATATGGGGAGGCACCCTTGAGGTCATGTGATAAATTGGCTCGAGGAACCAGTGTGTGACACCTGGGTTGGGATGTTACACCTCATCTATAAATGGTTGATAGAGGTCGAATGTATCTTTATTGAATTTCTTATAAACCTCTTATAGTTCTTTCTATTGACAAATAAGTGGAGAACTCTAATCGACTACTAATTATGGTACTTTTTCCAACTACTACCCTAGAGATGGATGTACATATTCAACTATCCACTCTTTTCAGCTCTAAAAGTTCTATATTTTCTCTTTAAGTCCTTATAGCTATGATTTTTCATCATTTTGAACTCTTACTCTTATCCAAACTCTGTTTAGTTAGTCTATTCATAATAATATCAATTTAATTATACATTGGGGAGATAACTTTTAAATGAATGAAGAGAAATTTAATTACACAATTTTAAATAAAAATATTAATTGAAAAACAATTGGATCACCAAAAACAATTCAAATTTGATGAACATTTTCAATAATTTGAAATCAAGCACTCACTATTCCTAATTAAGTGAAGTGGGGTTTGATAAATATGAAGCACATTAAAATAAAATAAGAAAATTATAACTAAAAATATATTATAAATAAATAGCATAGTCCTAGGGTTGACTTATCAGGTTCCATAATTATCCAATATTATTTTCTAAATTATTTTAAATAGTTTATCTCATCATAAATGAACCATTATCCCCTAATTTGAGTATAAAACATAGAATGCCTAGGGGATATCTTCGAAACACCAAATATCACCTCCTTCAATATTCATGATCAATAGAAACACCACGATTGAGAGTTTTCCAACTTCATTGATCTATCTCCCCATATTCTCTTTCATCCATCAAGCACAATTGAATCCATCCTTTGAAGAACATTCTCCAAAGAAGGGATAAAATTGATTTTTGGTAAAGAATAACATAAAATAGTAGGTAATATCTTGGAATGATGGAAAATCACCACATCAACCCTAAATACCCCAACTATCCTATTAAAAATAGAAAATAAAAAGTGAAATAAATTTCAAGAATTCAAGAACACCAATAAAAGCTAAACCAATTCTAAGTATAGGGTTAGTTACCATCATGAGTATTAGAGAGGTATGGGGGAAGAACACAAAAGTAAAAACAAAACAATACATATGAAAGGAATAAAATTAAAATAAAATATATTTAAAATATATTATACTATTTCAACATCATATCCCAAAAAAATCTACATAAAAATTGTTAACTTGTTTAAATGGAAGAGGAGGTATATTTTTATAGAAAAGGGTGAAAAGTTAAGCTCCAAATATTATCCTTAGAATTTTGGTTCATGTTATGGGTATTATGTGACATAATTTTAGAATGTATTTTTTAAAAAATTTATGAACCTATTTCTCCTCAATCAACCCAAAAAAATTTGGGATTATTTTTCCTCATGGGGAGAAATTTATAATATTTACTCTTGAATATATTTTTTGGCCTAGATAACTATTAAAATTCCAATGCACCATGTCACCAGGAATCTATGACCATTATGGAGGCTGATTACAAACTGTAAATAGGTTAATAAAATGATACTAAGAATATTTTCTTTCTCCAACAAAATTTTAACTTAATAGGTTTGACCAATTGGATATATAGGATCATATTCAAATGAATCTATATTTCAGAGTCCAATTTCTATACTCCTTTTAGGCCTCATTATATTGGAGTCTGATCATGTTACTATTTTATGAAATGAATCCCATGACATATTAAGGTCTAAAAAATAAATTTTTAGTTATGATTAATACAAAAAATTTTATTTCTGAAAAATGGATATAAATTTAAACAGTTAAAAACAACAAATTATGCATTTTTTAGTAAATAAGCTCAAAATAATTCCAAAACCTATGAATGTGACAATTTATCATATAATAACACATTGGTAGGATTAAATCATTTAAATTAAAAGTAAAATTATTAAAATTATTAGTGTTTTTAGGGTCATAGTGCAATCCTACTTGTTCTACCTAGGAAACACATGATCCCTAATCCCCTTACCCAAATCCATGAAATTATCAAGGAATTCACAACCCGGAATAAAAAAACATAATAAATTTTATTATTGGTGCCCCTTAACTCAAATATTCACTTAACCCCTTGTCAATAACTATTGACTCTCATCCATGCCCATTCATGCTCTTGAGCACTGATCTCACGCCACATGAATCAAATAATTATTTAAATTTTTTTATAAATAATTAATCAAAATAAATCAAATCGGTATAATTTAATAAAAGACGCATTGAACCTCACAACCATTCCAAAATAATTTTGAAAACACATTATTAACCTCTAAATACCCTCTCCAGTCCCCAAAAATAAAATACCCATCATCCCTCCGTGATTCTACTATGATCTAGTGGAATCAACACTGAAAACCTAGTTTAAATAATTTAAAATTGATAGGCTAGAAAAATGGAACATGAATGAAGAGAGGAATGGTGGATCATAATCAAAATCAATACAGGAAACCATTGAAATCCATACCCCTATATAGGGGATTCAAAAGAAGAAGAATAGGGGGAGGGGCATGCCGAATGGACCTCCCTAAGCACCTTGTTCGACTTAAAATAATTTTGTAGATGGTGATAAAAAATGGTTCTGCATATAATTTAAAAAAGGTACATAAGATCAATTTACAGTTTGAAAAAGGGCATCTTGGAATGATGCTAAAATTATCTCAATAAATTCATGGTGTGATCAAGGGTTCGAGGCTCGAATCAATCCCCAATAAGGGGTGATTTTGTACCTCCATCAATCACAATAAGAAACCTAACCCCCAACATCCTTCACTTCTTCAATTACACCAAGAAGAGGGGAACACACCTCATACCACCTATTTTTTGCCGTGATAAATCACAATACACATAGTGAATCCCTTGAAATATCCCTTTATATTGTGACCAAGAGGTACACTATATAAACTATTGTGATAGTAGAATTGCAACATGTCCTCCAAGCCTTACTCCTACACCCAACTGAGCACTCAAACTACAAACCATACCATGTTCCTCATTTAAAACTATATCATTGAGATTTATCAATGATTTGATCCATAATCTGAATCTAAATTTATATAATTTACCCTACTTTGGGATCAAAATTAAAACATCCTTGGAAAAAGGATGATGAAATTCCCAAGTTGTTATAAATTCCCTAACTATAACGCTTCTCATCCTTGAGAAGTCATAGAAGTCCTATATCCATCAAACATGAACCTCATTAGTTTACAATTCACTGATAACATTATACCTTCAATATTTAAATTTCAAACACAACTCCATGATGTAACCCCAAACACCAATGGGGACTATTCTCTATAATTCAATCTAGACACTTACTATCAACACCAACACAAAGATGGCACTCCCCACACCCCTCTATCCTGATACACCATGGTGTTATTACCATATTCATCTCAGAGCTTATGGTGATCTCTACTATAAGAATATTATCACAATATTCAATTATATTCCATGGTTCTCCACACTATTGAAATAAATTACCAATATTTTTTAGTGGTCCGAAGACATGCTTGGGTTTTTTTCCACCCCATTCCACCCAAACACATGAAAAACACCATTTTAACCACATCTAGTTGAATTTTCAGAAAAACTCATGGATACACCCATAAATTTATTGTCTCCTCACCCAATCATGTTTCATTTTCCCTCAAATATATCATGGGATCATAAAAATTTCCACACCAAAGTATAAACCCAACTCCCAGTGTATTTCTAGGGTTATATCATAATGACCTTGTCTATAAAACATAATCTTACCCTGAGTACTACTTAAAATTTGATATGACTCACTATAGGATCACCTTGACTCCACCCAGAGGCCAATTTCGATCTACTAAATCCAAATAACACAACATAAAAACATTAAATGTTATATTACCCATGAAACTAGATGTTGATTGATCTTACCACACACCTGCATCATAGTTCCCAATCAATAATTCCCTAACTAGTCTCCCCAATTACATGAACAATCTATCATGATGTAAGTACACCCATGGAAGATATTATTATACCGACCATTAGAGTATCATTATTTCTACTCCACTAAACAAACACCCCACTCTGCCCAGCTCATGCTCTATCGATTATCAAATACAATGACTAGATGTGACTGTCTCTCTCATACTTGAGCTCTATCAAAACACACTACCACTACCCATTCCTAAACTACAAAAAATATGTCCTCATAATTCAATAATATATTTAAAATGAGTACCATTACCTACAATATAAAATGGTTTACTCCCCACTATATGGCTTCACATACACCACTCCTCGTGTGACACACAAATGGGTCCCAAAACAACTATCCCCCTTCCTATCATCATTTGACAAGGATTAAATTTTTTAGATTTAGTGAATTTAAGTTTCCCACATATTCTATAATGATGAATAATTTATTTTGTTCATTTATAAGATGAAAAATTTTCAATGGACCCACACACAACCCATTCAGTAGTCCATATCACAAATAGGGACCACGAGTTCTTAGAGGGATCCTACCCTTGCACACCGAGACCCTTCCTAAAACACTGTTCCAACTATCAATATCCTCATGCAAGGTTAGATTTATCTACTAATAACCCTCTCATAGGTTCTCACCCACTATCGTCCTTGATACCACATGAATGGAATGGCTACATGATCTTTTGAAACCCAATCACATGATCAGACTCACGCTCCAATGAGTCATGTATCATCAAACACACACTCAGGTTCCTATCCCACTAACCATGATTCTATAAATTTTGGACTCATACAATATATCATGTTATCTCACTCGTTCCATGGTAAAAATCAAGATCATCTACCACACATTCATTATTCCAAAACCATAATTTTCTACTCATGCACCCACTATGCCACCAAAAGCACATCTAGAGAAATAGGGCTCTAAATCATTTTGATCCTTATTAATCCAAATCCATCCTTGATACTTGAAACAATCCATGTGATTTAAATCTAAAAATACCAATAAATTTATCAGGAAATTACTCAACCACATGGGTTAGTTTAGTAGGATGACACCATAATTCTATATTGGAAAATACAATATGGGTTTTTTAAAAAATTTAATTAACCAAACCTGTATCCTCAAGGAAAATTGATCCCATAATTAGACCATACTACATGCATTATATTCCTAAATAAAACCCAATAGGGTTTAATTACTAAGGAATCTAGTTATTATACCAACCCATTAACATATTAGTAGAATTACACCTACAATTTATATGTGAAATCTCTATAAAAGTTTATATTGAAACATTAATTATATGAACACCTAATTTGTGAAATCAATCACATGGATGCACATGAATGCCATGTGAAACCTACATGCTGGAAAATATGCATGTATGAAACCTCATTCTTCCATGGGCCAAAATAAAAATCACAATAATGATCTCATATACACACACCATATTTTAATCAATATCCAAACCACAACATTGAAAATAAAAAAAGAAATCCCCTCACCCTCGTAACTAATACTTCCCAATAGGAAATGTGTTTATGAATCACTAGTTTGAAGTCCTTAATAAGCCTGGAAACATCCCAGACCACCTTTTTACCATATCCAAAAATCTTAATAGAAACAAAAATAGATCTGATTCCATTTTTAACACCCTACCATGGAACACTTTCCTAGGACAGAGTGCCATGTGACCTTACGCATGCCTCATCATACAATACAGGCTACTGAAAAGTGGTGAGGGAATAATCCATATAATGAGGAGAATTTTACCTCAAATCAGAGTCTTAAAACAGTATAAAAATAACTAATTAATCCACCATATATAATTAGAGTATGTATAAAGAAGAAAAATTATATAACAAATGTGATGTAGTATATAGACACATGGTCATAAAAAATTACACTAGTTTCATAGTTGGTCAACTAAAAAACAAAATAAACAAAAGAAAAAATATTTAAACTAACCACACTACTATACTTAGGCATCATCCAGATATTGGATACTTGTTTTGCTACTCCATACTGATCCACTGCACAAATTATGCTCTAACCTGAAAGTATAAATAAGGCCAGCATGCGCACCGATGTACATGTGCTGAGTGTGAACATATAACTCAGCAAGGTCTTAAAAAGAACCCAAAATATAAACCATAATTTTCTGGTGTATGAATAGGGAAAATAAATACATAATATAAATATACTTACTAAGTCATTGTGTGATAAATAGCCACCATGATTCCCAAACACACCTAATTTGACGCCATGTCAGAATCCTGTTATTGCTAAGCCTCGTGCAATCAAACACATGTCTCAACCCATACCCAAAGACTCAGGGTATGAATTTTCCAAATCCCCAACTCACTAACTAAATGGATTAGGTATGGTCATGTTTCTATGTCCCAACCAACTTACTCATCCCTCAAGGTAGGTTCCATCATCTATGTCACACATCACACCTAAAACCCACTATCTTACTCTAGGCACTCCCCTATCATGACCCAAGATTACCTAAGGAAAGTCCCATAACCGAATTCATCTCACTCAAGTCAAGGTTTATAATTCATCAATAATAGTACTTCATCTCACCCATGAAATCCCATATAATTCCATCTTACTCATGGAAGGTCCAGGTCTCAGGATCCTCTACCCCACCAGGTATGTTTCCTACCAAAACAACACACATGGAAAACAAGCAAGGCCCACACCACATCATATGGCTCATTAGTTGATCCTAGTGATATAGTCACATGATCCTCAACACTTCATATAAAACATGCCTTTATTCTCACATCATGGTATCTAGTAGGTTAAAAAAACCTGAAATTGTCTCTGCTCTATGACACTATCTCATGTTCATCACTAATTTTTAACAACACTGCCTATAGGGTCCCTCTAACTCAAGCCTCAAGGAAGATCTAACCTCACCAAACATTCCCCACTCTTAGTCCCACAAATTATGTACCTTACTACTCCAACACACTGTACCCAAACCTATCCCCAATAGATGGGTCCAATTCCCATAAAAAATCTCTTTAACAACCTAATTCCAATTCCTTAATAACTTTCCTCAACTCGTACCTCTATCTTAATTCAAAACTCCTAAGGTTGATCTCTCATCCCATTACCTAGAGGAAGAACCTCTCCATCCCATACTCTAAGTTCCAAAGGAATCATCTCACTCATCTCACACACCCAGGCTCTCCTGTGACCTCATGATGGAGTTCATAGAATTCAATGAGATGTAAACCCATATCACACATAAATAATCAACCACAATACTCTTCTGTTTACCCAAATGAACTAGGTATTTAACAAAGTAAATCCTAAATAAAACTCCCACTCGAGACCTAACCACAACCAAAAGTCATCCCAACCAAAAATATCCTCCCTTGGTGACATTGTTTCCAGGTGATTCAAACTCACCTAAGTACTAAAGATCACTTAAATCATAAGAGGATTAAAACAATCCTT
Organism: Viscum album; assembly: GCA_963277665.1. Lineage (NCBI taxonomy): Eukaryota > Viridiplantae > Streptophyta > Magnoliopsida > Santalales > Viscaceae > Viscum > Viscum album. The sequence continues at coordinate 1,105,375,504 of OY728157.1, forward strand.
CTCATTCTACCCAATTCACCCTTGGTCCCTAATCCCTATACCCAAACCTATGAAGCTATGAAAGACTCAACACCCACTCTTAAATAAATATATGAAATTATATTACAAGGAAGACACACCTTGAACATTGCATTAAACCCACACTAAGATCCACCAAACCTCATCCAATCAAATTCATGTTCTTAAGAAACTATATTATTCTCCATGAAAATAATAATTAATTATAAACATTTAAAATTAATTAATTAAATAAAATAAAATATCCATAATCACCTAAAAATCAATATGAATCATAACCCTACCAAAACCACTTTTGACATCATCAAATCCACCTTCTAGGACCCACTCTATCCACCACACATGAAATCCCCATCATTATTCCTAGATTCCATAATGATCTAGTTGAATTGTTGCTAAAACCCAAGATAAATACCTAAAAAATTAGCATGCTAGAAATGGTAAATAAGAGCAAAGAGTTGAATGGAGGATCTTACCTAGAATAGATTAAGAAAATCACAAAAATACATCCCCTTCCATGGTGGATTCAAAGGAAGAAGTAGATGGGTAAGGGGATGTTGAATATCCCTCACGTAGTACCTAGTTTGAACTGAATCAAAGAAGAGTTTGAACCCAAAAATATTATTCTTCCCTTAATTAAAAAAAGACACATAGGAGTCCTTACCTATAAAAATGAAGGGTTCAATGGGTTAATGGACACTTCACCCAAAAAAATCTTGGAATAACTAGGGGATTACGGTGTGAATCAATCCTCTAGAAGGGATGATGAACTTCATCCATCAATCATAGCATGGAACCATATGACTAGTTTCCTTCATAGTGTGAAGGCTACCAGGAAAAGGGAATCAGCCCCCAGTCAACCTTCTTTATGGTCTGACAACTCACATTAGGCATTGAGTAGCCCCTGCTTTTACCCTTCCTGTCATAACAAGGTGGGTCTTGGTGAAAACTGTTGTAGTAGTAGAATAGAATAAATGCCTCTAGGCCTTTCTTCGACAACTATTTTATTGATCAAACTACCAACTAGGCCTCATTACTCATCTAATAATATCTCCTTGAGATTCCCTAATGCTATATTTCCAAATAGAATCCTCATTCATGAAATTACCCCTACATAGGGATAAAAAATAAAACTTCCTTAAAAACATAATGACCATAAAATTTTTATGTTTTTATATATATGAATTAAAAAACATGTCTAAATATAAAATAGTTTCTCTTTGTTTTATGAAAATTTTAAAAATGATAATATGAATAGTTTATATTAAATTAGTTATATTATAAATTTTGATAATTTAATACAAAATTATATTTGAGGATTTTATCAAGATTTTCAATGAATATAAGTATATTATATTAAAATAATATAAATTTTCTACATTATTAATATTACGTATTAATTTATTATGGAGTTTGAGAGGTTTTTATTTCTTAGATAATCATATATTTTAATAATACTGATTTCATTTGAATTCCATTTAAATTAGGAGAGTACATATTTATAATATAAATATAAATATTTGTAATTATATATCATGGAATGTCTATAAAAACATGTCAATATTAAAATGTGTTTATAATTGTTCTATTTATGAAATTTTCATAAATTCATATCTCATTTATAAATAATTGAATATTTAGTTATTTATTACCGACATGTTGATGATTCATGAATTTAATTTTTTTATAGTATTAATGGATGTATGAATTAGTTTTAATTAACTAAATAACTACTTACAAATGGCATAAATTGCATGTAATGAGTTATATTCTAGGTACAACATAACATTTAGTTTTATTCAAGTAAGACTATGATTTATTTTTTAGGTTATGATAATATTAAAGGTTAGTAATGATTTATACATAAGAGGTGTAGGAGTGTATTGGTATAAAGGCCAATCTTGAGTGTTTCTCTATGGATAGTGGGAATTTGGGTAAGACTTTTCATTTGTGAGGGAGACAGGGATTTATCTAGAAAGGGGGTATTTGATAAAATATCACACCCTAAAATCTTTTTTCGAGGATGTAGTTTCTTTATGATATAAATATATATATGAAAGCGTCTCATTTACCTAATACATGGGATATATTTATATATTTTTTGAATATAATTTGATTTTATTCTTTGGTATGTAATATAAATCATTAGTCGTATATAGTGTTATATATTATTATGTTTTGAATTAATTAATTCTATTGATATTATAAGATACATGTATAAATAATTATAACCATGTATATCTGAAGGGCAATACAATTGATAAGTTGGAAATTTATAGAATTTTTTTTATTAAGGTGAACCAGTATTAAAAAGTGGAAATTATGAAGGTCTAAAAAATTGAAGGTCAAGAGAATATTCATCCACAATAATCTTGAAAACATGGGTCATGGAGCCCAATCAAGGGAAGATGGTGATGGTAATTAACACATCTAAATTAGTAGCTAAAATGTACGTGTAATGGCCCGGGGTTTTGGGGCCCATTACTTGGTGAAAATCTGATGTTTAGGGTGTTCTGGGTGGTCTGGAAGGCCATCCATGCTTCTCAGTTAAGCTTAAGACTCCTAACGGTGGCCTCGGCCTACCGGTAGCCTCGGCCTACCGGTAGCTCGGCCTACCGGTAGCTCAGCCTACCGGTGGCCTCAGCCTACCGAAAGCATCGGCCTACCGGTAGCTCGGTCTAACGATAGACTCGGCCTACCGGTAGCCTTGGCCTACCGGTAGCTCGGCCTACGGGTAGCTTGGCCTACCGGTAGCCTCGGCCTACCTGTAGCCTCAGCCTACCAGTATCTTGGCCTACCGGTAGTCTCGGCCTACCCGTAGCCTCGGCCTATCGGTAGCTCGGTCTACCGATAGCCTCGCCCTACCAGTAGCCTCGGCCTACCTGTAGCTCGGCCTACTGGTAGCCCCGACCAACCGATAGCTTGGTCTACTGGTAGACCTAGCCTACCGGTGACCTCTCCATAGGTTTTCCAATAGCGCCTCTTAATTAAATTATTGGTGAGGTTTGCATCTGTTTTAACCGCCCCGAAGGGTGGGGACCTTTTATGTTATGTGTGGGGTGGCCCAGCCGTGTGGTCAACCCACGATCCTGCTTCTTCTGTAGTTTCAAGTTTTTTTCCCCATATCTTAACCATCTCGGGGATGCTGTATCTTAGCCTTTATAACCTAAAGGTTTCTCTTATCCCTAGGTTCCTTTTTATCTATAACCCTGCGCTCAGAATATCCTTCCTCCGGACGAGTTGTACCCCCGTGAAGTTTTCCTTGATCGCGTTCCATGGAGTTCCTACTACTCCATATTTCCAGTTTCCACACGAGGACTTAACGTCGATCCTTGATCAATCAAGTAGGGATTTTCTCCTTCGTCTCTCCTTTATTTGCATCATGCGGGGTGGGTATGCTTTTGTCTCTGTGGAAATTGACGAAACCAAACTTAATGAAGATAATGAACGAACCTCTAAAGAAAGAAGGGGGGGGGGGGTGTGATCAATGTTATGTTGTACTCTTTTATGTTGATATGTGTTGTGAATTATACGGGCCTATGCTCACTGAAAATCATGGTCGTTGGTGGACTTTCTCTATGAACTAATGAACCTTGGTGCTCCTGGATGTTTAAATAAACGTAACATGGAATTGGATAATTACGTATACTTAGTTTAATAAATTGAAAGCACCAGGATCAACCCTTTTCTGTGATAACTCTGGTTAAAGCCCAGTGGAATAGAAACCATGGAGTGTGTTAAATCTTTTAAATATGAAAATACTTGCAAGGGAATGTCTTGTGTTGGTGGTAGTGGTTCGGTTGTTTTCTTTCACGGGCCGATTGCTATTGACTTTACAGTTTTCTTGGATGGGGGCTTAGATTGTTGGGATGATATGGGTGGGGATGGGATACCCTGTTTCGCTGGTTGTGAATCTGAGGCTGTATGGTTTCGCTTCTGTGACATGAATTCGAGTGGGAACCTCTGTTGTTGAGAAACCGTTGGCTCCTGGATTTTCGGGGACACGGGGCTATGTCTCGGGGTTTGTTTTGTTTCTATTACTTCGAGGGATCTCACTTGATCCCTAGTTGTTGTGACTTTACAAGAGAACTGGGTGTGAATGCTTAAATTACCTGATGATTTTCCTTCCTGCTTTATTGTTGTTCCATTTGTGAATGTGCCTATTAGTTTCCCAATAGTGAAGGGATTAACTCATACTGAATTGTTATGAAATGATAAGTTGAATAGGGAAACTGGAACTATTTGTTGTGCACCAGTTTTCTAAGGCAGCAGTGCTTAGGCACTTGCTTGTATATTTTGAGGAGCCATAGGTTGGGCTGTGTGTTGGTATATATATATATATATATGTAACTATATTTTTTGCGTTTAGTTGCACCCCACCCATGCTGGGCACATAGTTTCGGACACCCCATTTCATAGGGAAGGGTGTTTCCCCCTAGTTACTCTCCTTCCTACTCCCTCTTCCCTCGGCTGTGATGGCTGGAGGCGACCTTACACCCAATATTCTTCAGGTAGGTTTCGATTGGTGTGTTGTTAGCATAGGACTCTTTGGGTAGGTTTGTTTTCCCAGGTGTCTTTGGGATAAGGCCTAGGTGTGTGCGTGTAGGGATGGATGGTTGGGAGGCACAGGTGTGTAGGGGTAGGGATGTGGATGGTTGTGAGGCCCAGGTGTGTGCGGGCAGGAAGAGCGGGGTAGCGTCAGGACATTTTCCATTAGGGATGAGCAACTATCTTGTGGGGGAAATGGTGGTGCGGGGTACCCAAATGTTTTGTACTTACTATTACCTTATTTCTTGTGTTATTTGGTGAGCATGGCCAGTGAGGTCGGATGGATAGATTCCTTGATAAATGATGTTTCTTCTTCTTCTCACGGGACTTTAGGATGTCTCCCCAATTGTGCATGAGAGATTTAGTTTTTCCTACTGAGTATACTTTGTATTCTCACCCTAAGTTTACTTTCATGTTTCCAGGAGGGCTTCGGAGGCCGTGCAGGACCTTACTAGTCTGGACGTTGCAGTTGCTGTTGGTCGCTGTTGGATTCTTCTTAGCCTTTTTCATTTCCTGTTGGGTATTGTACTTTGGAGTCCTTGTACTTTGTTCAGTTTTATTATTAAAACATGCATGTAGTTTGGTTTTTACCTTGAGTTTTCTAAACTTGGTGGTGTTTGGTGTTGACTCATTCTTTCTCCCAATCTTGGTTAACTAAAAAGGGTAATTCCTCCCATGTTGTGAAATGTTATACCCTTGGTGATATTCGCCACTCCGGGGCCTACTAGAGGCGGGACTCGGGGGTCATTATCTCTCCTTCAACTTAAAGAAGGAAGGACTTGGAAATATGTTGTCCCCTCCCTCCTTTCGGTGAAGGTGGGTCGTGATAGAATGGTATCAGAGGAGGTTGAGGGATAGGATGGATTCTGGAGTTAGGCCCAGTGAGGATTGCATGGGATTGTAGGGAAACAATGTTAGGTGATCTTGGTTCATGAAATAGACCAGGGAGGACCGGCTAGGACATGGGATTTTAGGGCCCCCCGTGATCTGATGCAAGGACTCTGAGCCTATCAAACGACCAAGTGAGGCTACATTTTTTGCAGGGTAGAGACCCTATGGAAGGTACATGCATCATACTGATTGTGTTTTAATTGATTTGGGGAACCTTGGGGAGAAAAATTTAATAATAATAATAATAATTTCTCTTGCTACTCGGGCTTAGGCATTCTTTGTTTACCTTGAAACTATGGCACCCGGACGTTATCCACGAGTGACTCGGGCGGTTGAGGCCCAGCGGATCTAGGAAGTTTATTAGTAGAGGATTGACCGAGATGTGAAGGATGACTTGTAGCAGAGGACTCTGTGCTCCTTCCAGCGACAAACCCTCAAGAAGTACGAGGGCAACATTTCTGACTCAGTAACAGAGGGATAGATCGAGGAGCTAGCCATCACCTTCTCTTTGATCCATGATCTGAGGGAGTACTGGGTTCCGTTGGCTGTTAGTTAGCTGAGAGGAGTAGCACGTCAGTGGTGGATGCTTTTCCTAGGAGAGAAGACAGAGGCAGAGGTTTCTTGGGCCAGTTTTGAGAAGGAATTTTGTGAGCAATTCCTCTCCTCTACAGCGAAGTTTGAGAAGAGACAGGATTTGATCTACCTTCAGCAGGGAAGCATGTAAGTGAGGGAGATGGGGATCAAGTTCAAAGATCTCTTATGCTTTGACCCAGATCTCTTTCTAGATGAGGAGTCCCGGGAAAGACGGTTAGAGGAGGCACTCTGTCCTTATCTTCAGTACGCTGTCACTCCCTTCACTCTTCGGACGTACCTAGCAGTACAGAAGAAGGCTGAGATAGTAGAGAGGATGCACTCGAAGGGAGGTTCACCACGAGAAGCAAAACAGCTGATTTCATCAAAGGGGAAGGCAGTCAGCAGCAGGTCTCCAGCGACAGGGCCTTCGAGGTTTCGACAAGTAGGGTTTAGGCCTCATCAGTTCCAATCTCGATCTTCTGGACCTCAACCCTTTTCCAGAGGTCCAGGACCGAAGTGTTTCTCTTGCGGAGTTTTCGGGCATGTCTAGAGCAGGTTTATGACTCGAGCTCCACATGGTGGAGGTGGGCAGTTTCAGCACCCACCTCAGCAGCATCCATTGCCGGCAAGGCCTTTCCAGCAGCAGCAGCAGGCCCCTGGCCCTCTGAGGGACGACCTTGCTGGAGGAGATCGACACCAGTATGCTTCATAGGGACCTCGACCAGGGCATGGTCAGGGAGGTGGTCGACAGCAGCGAGGCAGAGGAGCTGGGTGTGGACAGTTTCATGCCTCATAGTTAGTAGCTCTAGCCGGACCAGAGGTCGTTCGAGGTACGATTAGTTTATTTAGCACTCTTGTTTCTGCCTTTTTTGATTTGGGAGCTTCGTACTCCTTTGTTACACCCGAATTAGCCCATGCTCTGGGTCTGGATGCAGAGAGAACTTTTGTGCCCCTAGTGTTGAGAACACCAGTTGGGGGTCAGACCATCATATCTTACTTTTTTCGGGGATGTAGACTGATTTTGGGACCGCATCAGTCCAGTGGAGACCTTCTTTCATTACACATGAAGCAATACGATGTCATTCTAGGCATCAACTGGTTATTATCCGTGTATTCCATCATCTACTGCTATCAGAGAAGGATTTAATTCTTCAACGAGGATGGACGTTGTGTGGATTTTTTTGGGGAGCGGAGTTATCAGGTGGGGAGTCGACACGTGGACCCACTCCTTTCTATGCTGGATGGGGTGTCAGTGGAGTCGGCGGATGCAGGAATGATGGATGTCCCAGAGGTCGTGAGAGAATTCCCTAATGTCTTTCCTGATGTGGTTGTGACCCTACCACCTCAACATGACGTCGAGTTTGGGATAGACTTACAGCCTGGTGCCCGCCCAATATCGATGGATCCTTATTGGATGACACCTTCTAAGTTGCAGGAGTTGCAGATTCAGATTGACGATCTGATGGAGAAGGGATTTGTTCAACCCAGCGTGTCACCGTGGGGTGGTCCAGTTTTATTCGTAAAGAAGGTAGATGGTAGTCTACGACTGTACATAGATTATCGGAGGTTGAATCAGGTGATGGTCCAGAATCGTCACCCCCTCCCAAGGATAGACGACCATTTCGACCAGCTGAGTGGAGCAGGTTGGTTCTCCAAGATCGATATGCGGTTTGGATACCACCAGTTGAGAGTGAAGTAAGGTGATATCCCAAAGTTGGATTTTAGGTGTAGATATGGTCACTTTGAGTTCTTGGTCATATCGTTTGGTGTTACGAACACACCAGCTATGTTCATGAACCTCATGAAATCTATCTTCCGAGAGTTTCTGGACCAGTTCTTTGTGGTGTTTATCGACGACATCCTTATCTACTCAAGATCAGAGGAAGATCATGTTGAGCATCTTAGGGAAGTTTTGGGAGTCCTTCGACACCACCATCTTTATGGGAAACTGTCTAAGTGCCCGTCCTTAACGCGAGAAGTAAATTTCCTTGGACACGTAGTGTCTCAAAAGGGAATAGCAGTAGACCCGTTGAAGGTCGAGGCAGTCGTTTCATGGGAAGCACCTAAGAATGTGGCAGAAGTTCGTAGTTTTCTGGGTTTGGAAGGCTATTACCGAAGGTTTGTTCCCTACATCTCTCGAGTTGCAGCTCTGTTGACAGCTTTGACTAGGAAGGACCAGGCCTTCGTGTGGAGCGACCGGTGCCAGACATCTTTTGGCTACCTAAAAGAGAAGCTGGTTAGTGATCCAGTACTTAGATTACCAGAGGAAGGGGTGTTGTATGAGGTGTTCTGTGATGCTTCTGGCCTTGGGTTGTGATGTGTGATGATGCAGCAGTGAGGAGTGATCAGTTATGGGTCTAGGAAGTTACGTCCTCATGAATGTAACTATGACACCCACGATCTAGAGCTTGTGGATGTGGTGTTCTCATTGAAGTTGTGGTGGAATTATCCCATTGGAAAGTGCTTTTTGGTCTTCTCAGATCACAAGAACTTGAGTTATGTCTTTTCCCAGTGGGATCTGAACTTGCGGCAGCAGAGATGGGTTGAGTTACTCCAAGACTATGAATTCAAGATCTATTATACTATGGGAAAGGTTAATGATGTGTCTGATTCCCTGAGCAGGAAATCGAAAAAGTAAGTAGTTTAGGAATCTGTAGATGCTTGGAGAGTGATGGAAGAGTTAGCGGCCTTGCATTTGGATGCAAGGGTGGAAGGTGGAAGAGGCTGTCTGTTTCAGATGACTGTAGTTTCCTATTTAGTGGTGTAGGTGGGAGATTCTTAGTGGGGGGACTCAGAGGTGGAAGTGATATGAGATCGTGTTTATCAGGGAAATTCTTCTGAGGGCTGGTCGGAGGATGTTCAATATATTATGCTTTTCCATGGAGGTATTTTTGTTCTGGAGATGATGCATAAAGGTGTTCTCCGTGAGTTCCATGGATTGGCTTTATAGGTACATCCTAGGGTCTCAAAGATGTACCAAGGCCTGAGGGGATAGTTTTGGTGGCCCGGGGTAAAGCGGGCGGTGGAAGAGTTTGTGGCTAAGTGCCTTGTGTGTCAGCAAGTGAAGGCTGAACACCATTTTCATGGAGGGTTGTAACAGCCTTTAGATGTTCCCGAGTGGAAGTGGGATGACATCTTGATGGACTTCGTCACAGGGATACCCAAGGTTGAGGGAGGCAATGATGCCATCTGGGTAGTGGTGGATCGGTTGACAAAATTAGCACACTTCTTGGAGATTAAGGAGTCTATCCCAGTGAGCACTTTATCCCAGAGGTACATCGATGAGGTGGTGCAGTTGCACAGGATTCCAAGATCTATTGTCTCCAATCGAGACACGCGGTTTACCTCACGAGTATAGAGGGGATTACAGCATTCCTTTGGCACCCAGCTATGCCTTATCACTGCTTTCCACCCTCAGACAGATGGGAAAAAAGAACGAACGATCCAGACGTTGGAAGACATGTTGTGGGTATGTGTTCTGGATTCTGGGGGATCATGGGTACGACACTTGCCTCTGGTGGAGTTTGCGTATAAAAATATCTTCCACTCCACTATTAGCATGACACCATTTGAGGCCTTGTATGGAAGGCCATGTTGTTCACCTATTTGATGGACATATATTGGGGAAGTATCTGTTCTTGGGCCAGAAGTGGTGCAGGGCACCACTGAGAAGGTTCAGCTCGTGCGTGAGAGGATGAAGGCAGCCCAGGACCGGCAGAAGTCTTATGCCGATCGTAGGAGGAGGCCCTTGGAGTTCGAGGTCAGAAACCATGTGTTCTTGAAGTTTTCCCCTCGATGTGGGCAGTGAAGGTTTGGGAATGGGAGTAAGCTCTCCCATAGGTTCATCAGACCTTTCGAGGTGCTGGGACGAGTTGGTGAGGTGGTGTATCAGCTGGAGTTGCCACCTTAGTTGGAGAAAGTTCACAATGTCTTTCATGTCTCCCAGCTTCGTTGATATCTACACGACGACTCCCACGTCATCGATTGGGGAGAGTTAGATGTCGAAAATGATGCGACCTTCATAGAGTGACCGATCAAGATCGAGGATCATAAAGATAAAGTGCTTTGTGGATGAACCATCCCCTTGGTTCCTGTGTTGTGGAGGCATGGTGGCCTCGAGGATAGCACTTGGGAGCGTGAGGCCCAGTTACGCGTTCAGTACCCAGATCTATTTTGACTTTCTTGTTGTTGTTATTGTTATGAGTTGTGTTGAGATGTTTTAACTTGTGCTTTATTATATGAAATGCTTGTTTTTCTTAGCTATTAGATGATCTATTCCCTGTTCTCCGTGTGTCTGAATGTGTGATGATGGGAAAATCTGACTGCTAATCAGGACGTATTAATGTGGATGCGATTAAACCTGTGCGGGCGAGTTAGTTCCACCCAAAGAGGATAATATCCCGACATGTAGGAAGGGACTCCCTGACTCAGGTTTTGGACATTGTGTTTCTTGTGCTTGTTGTGAGTGTTTGTGGTTGATAACTCTTGGGAGATTATTCCTGGATGTAGGGGGGTTCTGTTCCAGCTTTCAAACAACTCAGGGGTTTGCCCCTGAGAAGTATCTTTAGAGGGTGGTTGTTTGGACCCCTCTTTTCTCCTTTCTAGTTTGTTCTTATATTCTCGAGGATGAGAATAGTTTGAGAAGTATCTGATTTAATGGTCCGGGGTTTTGGGGTCCGTTACTTGCTGAAAATCTGATGTTTAGGGTGTTCTAGGTGGTCTGGAAGGTCATCCCTACTTCTCGGTGAAGCTTAAGACTCCTAACGGTGGCCTCAAGCTACCGGTAGGCTCGGCCTACCGGTAGCTCGGCCTACCGGTAGCTCGGCCTACCGGGGGCGTCATCCTACCGGAAGCATCGGCCTACCGGTAGCTGAGTCTACCTATAGACTCGGCCTACCGGTAGCCTCGGCCTACCGCTAGCTCGGCCTACCGGTAGACTCGGCCTACCGGTAGCTGCGACCTACCGGTAGCTTGGCCTATCGGTAGCCCCGACCAACCGGTAGCTTGGTCTACCGATAGACCTAGCCTACCGGTGAGTTATCCACGAGTTTTCCAGTAGCACCTCTTAATTAAATTATTGGTAAGGTGTGCATTTGTTTTAACCACCCCGAAGGGCGTGGAACTTTTAAGTTACGTGTGGGGTGGCCCAGCCCCATGGTCAACCCACGATCCTGCTTCTTCCGCGGTTTCGAGTTTTTTTATCCATATCTTAACCATCCTGGGGATGTAGTATCTCAACCTTTATAACCTAAAGGTTTCTCTTCTCCCTAGGTTCCTTTTTCTCTATCACCCTACGCTCAGAATATCTTTCCTCCGGACGAGTTGTACCCCTGCGAAGTTTTCCTTGATCGCGTTCCGTGGAGTTCCTGCTACTCCTGATTTCCGGTTTCCACGCGAGGACTTAACGTCGATCCTTGATCAATCAAGTATGGATTTTTCTCCTTCGTCTCTCCTTTATATGCATCATGCAGTGTGGGTATGCTTTTGTCTCTGTGGAAATTGATGAAACCAAACTTAACGTAGAAAATAAATGGAACTCTAAAGAAGGAAGGGGGGGGGGGTGATCGATGTTCTGATTTACTCTTTTATGTTGATATGTGTTGTGAATTATACGGGCCTATGCTCACTGAAAATCATGGCTGTTGGTGGTCTTTCTCTGTGTACTAATGAACCTCAGTGCTCCTGGATGTTTAAATAAACGTAACATGGAATTGGTTAATTACGTATACTTGGTTAAATAAATTGAAAGCACCAAGATCAACCCTTTTCTATGATAACTCTGGTTATATCCCAGTGGAATTGAAACCATGTAGTGTGTTAAATCTTTTAAATCTGAAAATACCTGCAAGGGCCTGCCTTGTGTTAGTGGTAGTGGTTTGGTTGTTTTCTTTCATAGGCCTATTGTTGGTGAATTTATGGTTTTCTTGGATGGGGTCTTAGATTGCTGGGGTGATATGGGTGTGGATGGGATCCCATGTTTCGTTGGTTGTGAATCTGAGGCTGTGTGGTTTCTCTACTGTGACAAAAATTCGTGTGGGATCCTCTGTTGTTGAGAAACCGTTGGCTCCTGGATTTTTGGGGACATGGGGCTATGTCTCGGGGTTTTTTGTTTCCATTTTGTGAAGGGATTAACTCATACTGAACTATTATGAAATGATAACATGAATAGGGAAATTGGAACTGTTTGTTGTGTGCCTGTTTTCTGAGGAAGCAGTGCTTGGGCACTTGCTTTTATCTATTGAGGAGCCATAGGTTGGACTATGTGTTGGTATATATATATGTAACTATATGTTGTGTGTTTAGTCGCACCCCACCCACGTTGGGAACTTAGTGTTGGACACCCCATTTCATGGGGAAGGGTGTTTACCCATAGTTACTCTCCTTCCTACTCCCTATTCCCTCGGCTGGGATGGATGGAGGTGACCTTACACCCAAGATTCCTCAGGTAGGTTTTGATTGGTGTGTTTTTATCCCAGGACTCTTCTGGAAGGTTTTTTTCCCTGGAGTCTTCAGGATGAGGCTCAGGTGTGTGTGGGAAGGGATGGATGGTTGTGAGGCCCAGGTGTGTTTGGGTAGGGATGGATGGTTGTGAGGCCCAGGTGTGTGCGGGCGGAGATGTGGATGGTTGTGAGGCCCATGTGTGTGCGGGAAAGAAGTGCGTGGTAGAGTCAGGATGTTTTCTGTTAGGGATGAGTATCTAGCTAGTGGGGGAAATGGTGGTGCGGGGTAACCAAATGTTTTGTTCTTACTATTACCTCACTGCTTGTGTTATTTGGTGAGCATGGACAGTGAAGTGGGATGGATAGATTCATTGATAGATGATGTTTGTTCTGCTTCTCACGGGACTTTAGGATGTCTCCCCACTTGTGCATGAGAGCTTTAGGTTTTCCAACTGAGTATACTTTGTATGCTCACCCTACGTTTACTTTTAGGTTTCCAGGAGGGCTTTGGAGGCCGTGGGGGACCTTACTAGTCTGGAAATTGCAGTTGCTATTGGTCGCTGTTGGATTTTTCTTAGCCTTTTTCCTTTCCTGTTGGGTATTTTACTTTGGAGTCAATGTAATTTTTTCAGTTTTATTATTAAAACATGCATATAGTTTGGTTTTTACCTTGAGTTTTCTATACTTGGTGGTGTTTGGTGTTGACTCATTCTTTCTCCCAATCTTGGTTAACTAAAAAGGGTAATTCCTCCCATGTTGTGAAATGTTATACCCTTGGTGCTAGTCGCCACTCCGGGGCCTACTGGAGGCGGGACTCGGGGGTCATTATCTCTCCTTCAACTTAAAGAAATAAGGGCTTGGCAATCTGTTGTCCCTTCCCTCCTTTCGGTGAAGGCGGGTCGTGACAGTACGTCACTTTGTTAGCCTCATGAATAGTATTAGAAAAATAAATTATGGAGAATGTATTTTCAATTTATGATGATGTTTGAAATTGACCAATGGGAGTTTTCAAGATCATTCACATAGATGATGATAAATTTAGAATCCAACTCAACCACCGTGAGAGGGATATCTCCACCATAACAAATAGTGAGACCACTAAAGATATATTTTTCTTCTCCAAGGATAGGATTCCCTTCACCATAGAATGTGGTAAAATCCAATACCACTAAACCATTTTGATCTTGAATAATACCTACACCTCTCAAAATGATGTTGGATCTAGATCCATATGTATTCCTATTCAATATGAATGTGGGATGAGTCAAAGAAATCTAGTGGCTTGTGTGGATTTTGAAAGCTGACATGGGAATTTTGAAACTAAAAGGTTGGTCTATTTCTTAGAACCATCCATATTTATAGAGGCATAAAAAATAATTTAAATCATCTTTTTTCATATGTTGAAGATTAAAGGGAATTTCATTGAATCCCCTCTATTTTTTGGGTTCCCAAAGGGAGAAACAACCAACTATTAAATCCACCTTACATCCTCTTTTTATGTCTTTATGTGCTAAGGAATATCCATACCATGATGGAATAAAGATTATAAAGGAGTAAAATGAAGGTGTGGTATCCAAGAATACTTCTAAGAGATTCTAGACAAAGGCTTCCAATTCACTATTGAGTAAAATATGTACCGCCATTTCTGGTTGGGGTCTTGTATAATAGTGAAATTTAGAAGAAAATTGAATTCCTTTATGATGGGTCTCTTTATAATAAGGAATAGAAAAATGATGAGCTCACAAAATAATAAAATTGTTTTTTCTGAGAAGGATGAGTCCCAACACAGGAAGCCTAAGGAATCCTACGTATTAAAAATGTGAATAGTCTTGCATTCATAATTTTTATTAATGAATATAGAATTGAATAGATTGATAAATCATATATCTTCTTCATAAACCAATAAAATGTTATCAAGGATAGATCAATGTTAAGGGTTGATAACATAATCAGTTAAACTAGGGAAGGGTTTTCCTATGTTGAAACCAATGTTGGGAATGGGGAAATGTGGGAAGAAAAGAGTGTTCCCTATCTAGTTTTGTTTTGATAATAGGATTTCATCATGATATATCACCCAATAAGAGTTTTTAATGAGTAGTTTAAGGGTCCTTATAGGCACTTCCATAGAGTAGATGGAAATATATTACTATTTCAAATATAATCTGGTGTAACACCTTATTTTTCCCTCATGTAACCAATCCATAGGAATTTATTTGTGATGAAATCCCATTAAAGCTTAGAATTCATGGATTTTATTCAATTCTATAGTTTGTTGATGCCAATAACTCATTCATCAAGGGTTTAGCCAACATCTTTAGGCTAACCCAATGGTTTTTTACTTTCATCTAAGAGTCCTAGAGAAATGAGTTAATCGAAATATCAGTATGATGGAGGAACCCCTTTGCAACTATTATGTAAGTCATTTCATACATGGGAATAAAGGAAAATATTGATTTGTTTAACATGATACACCCATAAAAGAAGTGGAATCAGCTCCTCTAATTAATAATTCTAACCACGATTATTTGAGTAAGATAATCAAAATGTCAAATCTTAACCCTTATTGAATAGAAAGTGTCTTTGAGAATAACCATGGATAATGTTCCTCAGTAAATCCCAAGCATATCAAATATATGATTAGTTCATATATAAGAGAAAGATTCATATATATACACATTATTTTTGAGGGGGATAACCCATTCTACAATCCATTTTTCATTCTCATCCAAGAATATACTGATAAGATGATAAAATATTAAAAAAATGTAAAAATAATAAGTATTAGGCTCATTCAAAATAATATACTTATAGAAACTTAAATAATATAAATAAGAATGACATAGAAAAATCGGGTGCCCATGGATTATGTTTTATAAGAAAATTAGATTGCGGGTGACTTTAATATAAATAGTTTTCTATATCTAATGTGATATTTAGGTTACATATATATATAAGTAAAATTGATAGAATTAGTTTCTAATAGAATGATATTAGAATAATATATTGGATAAATTTGGGTAAATATTTCCCCACTCAACTATCCAAGATTCATATATGATATGATTGACATGATGGTCTACTTAAATAGCTATGTTAGGAGATAAATGAAAATGTGACATAAATATTAGTAAAATATGGATCATGAACCACTGATAAGTATGATGTATATCAGAAGAGGTTATAATTCATGGGTGGTCATATTTGATGAAATTAATTTTTATATATATTTACTATATAATAATCACATGATAAAATATTCTATTATATATAAAATGGAATCATTATTAATCTAATATTTTTATTATTATAATTGGAAAATGAGAATCTTAATGGAATGATCTTCCTATATTAGTACAAAAACATATGAATAGTTCTTATATAAGAGGATATAGATACTTGAAGTATAAGAAAAATGTGCTAGATATATATCATCTAATTTTCATAACCTTGGTAGCTAAGTTCTAAGAGAATTATGAAACATTTATAAGTTCAAGATGATAAATTACATTAAAAGGATCTATTAGGAATAATCTAGGTATGGGAGATATAGGGTTTTAATGTAATTGTATAGATTAAAATGATGAAAATATATTTAGTATCAACAAATTTACTAAATTGGTTTGGTATGTTAATAAATTAGAGTGTATGGGGAATCATTGAAGGATGGATTTGGTTATATAATTAAAGTTATAATTATTTTTAGAAATGTTTTGATAATATAATTAATACTAAAATATGAATGACTTCATTAATCTTTAACAAGATCTCTTTAGAATTATTAGGATAAATGAGAATGAAATTAATGGTCTAGGACCTTATACTATATTTATAGTATAAAAATTAAAAGTATAATCTATAAGAATAAGAAATAATATAGATGGTATAAATAACCCATGCAATAGTTAATGTATTGATTAAATAATGTATTTACATTTAATATCCTGTAATAAAAGTTATTTGTGTAGCTTGTTATTGGAATGATCCAAACTCACATTTGACCGTACAATACACTAGATTGACTTAAAAAGATATAAACTATCAAGGTTAATCCTTAACATTCTATAAAATAATATAATAAATAATCTCTTATAATAGGAATATAGTTTTTCCCTGAGATTAAACTTATTGCACCGCTTCACTATATTTATTTTATGTTAGGATAATCCTTATTCCTAGGATGATTGTCTCCCAAAAATATTAATGTACTACCATCCTTCTTCATGGATTAGAATAGGTGGGAATACCTTATTCATACCCACCTCAATTCATAGTTATAATGATCACATTCACAAGATAATCATGCATATTATTTTTCTTCTACTAAGTCTACTAGAACATCTTGTAATCACTCTCTTAATCCTCCCAATTCTTATAATTCTCATTTCACTTCACACAAAATTCTTCCAAAAACACTATTTTTTCTGCAATACAATCCAAAAAATATTATGATACTCACTAGAACATGCACACAAGATACCTGTTTGATTTAACTCGCATAGTAGTAGCACCATCTTCATGGTTGAATTTGAATTTCAAATTTAAATCACAACAAATAACTTTGTTCAACTTCTAAAACTTATTTTCTAAAATTACCTTACTTCAACTTATTTTATCTTAGTTTTTTGGATATATCCATGTGGAACCAAAAATAAATCATGGTGTGAATAGATTTTTCATAGTGTAACAAGACAATTTTCTCAAACTAAAAACAAAATCTTATCCTCCCTTTATGTTATAAAAAGATTCTTCAAGACTATACAAAATTGGTTTCTTAGACAACGTAAACCAAAATATTCATATGTTTTATTTATGGTATGAGGATCATTTTCCATTTATTTAACTTTACATGACATAGTGCACAAAAAATTTCATGACATGAACCACCTTCTCCTACAGCTTGAATCCAAAATTCCCTTCATGAAATTTATTCTATTAAATGAAAAATTCAACATAATCTAATTTAAGTATTGGGAATACATATTAATTTCTATAAAAAAATCATCTGATAATTCCCAATTTATATTAGATAAATATTCCTTATTAAATGTTGGACACCACAATTTTTCACGAAGTCAAATACTCTTACACAATACTGAAATAGTGGTAATTAATACATTATATTATTGAATGAATATTACAAAATACTAAAATGGATGCTATATTATGGACACTAAAATTTTTATTTTCATAAAAAACTCCCCAAAACAACCATTGGTATCAATTATCTCCCTCATTTTATTTTTTACTTAAAAGGTATCATAATTAACTTTTACACCCATCACACTTAACACAAAATTTTTATTCACTAATTCTATGTTTACTTGAGAAATATCAGTGTAGTAAACAATAAAATTAAAAAAATAAGAACATGATTTCCATAATAGTTACTAACATCATTTTCTTCATAACCCATGAAATCACTTGATAAAAATAACTCTTGATAATAAATGAGAATCTAAACTTCTTCCATTTATCAAAACTATCCCATTAACCTATGTATAAAAAATTACTAAAAATATACTCACCATACATGTTATAATAGTTAACATATTAAATTCATATCTTACACCTTTTATTAACTCATTATAGATTAATGTTTACCTTAATTAGAGATCTATACCCCCATTAAGAAAAATTTATATATTTGGATTATCCCTAATATAGTTGTCTCCACCATTATAAATATGTAAAGAAATAAGTATAAATAGTTAGGTATGCTGTCTTTCTCTACCTTTTATATCAATACCCAATAAATAAGTGAGACAGGGGATGGATTTTTCATACCTTGTCCTTTGATAAATAAAGGATACAAATGTTTATTTAAGCTTCATGAAATGGTATTAAATTCTCCATTTGATTGATAACCATTTCAAATAGCCAAGTTATTATTCAAATCTCATTTCAGACTAAGTGTTCACATCTACTTATTTACATAGGTAATATGATAATCTAAATCATTATTCTTCAAGATAGTCGTGATTTCATAATTTTTAGAACATTTACAATGTTTTCTCGATATTGAAGCACCTTATTAAAACTAGTTTTTTGATATCTTATTCTTGATATCTCACCTTAAAACCCTCTTTTAGAAAAATGTTTTTCCACACACTTTGGATTAAAAAATACTTATGTTTTTTTTATCATATTCATTATTCTTCTTATAAGGAATCTTTTTCTTCACTAATTTACTATACTAAAATAAGTTTCCTCATGTTTAATTTCCTATAATCATAACACATGTGTATTTAAATTTATTAAAAAAACATTAATTATTTTGAAATTACACTTCATGGATGTACACACAGAGTCAAGAAACACATACTAAACTGTTTTTCAACCCATCAATAAATAACGGGTCATTCAATTCCTTATTGTCTTATTCTAAAATTTATGAAATAGTTCCTCTAATTCTGAGTGAACCACCATTATCAAATATCATAAATGGTTTCTTTCAATGATTAATATCTTTCAAGAGATTCAAATATCCTTATATATGAGATGAGAATCACTGTTTATTATCAATGGATATCTTCTTTGTGATGTTTTATATGAAACTTTAATAATAAAGTCCTAATATTTTCGATCCAACAAGCCCGTACCTGAGTGGTAAGGGCTCTTTCTTGGAATCTAAGAGACCCGGGTTCCAAACTGGGTGGAGGTGAATTTTTGGGTTACTGTAGTAGTAATGTAGTAGTCACTGTAGTAGTTACTGTCCGGAACTGTAGCAGCCGGAACTATTCACCCGATTTGGGCCTTCGGGCCACTAGTTTGGGCCTATGGGTCTCCAGGGCCTTCAGGTCATCAAAGGCCTTTGGGCCACATGGCCTTTGGGTCACATAGACCATGGAGTAGCCTAGTTCACACAGAAAAGGCCCCAGAAGAGGATCAGAGCAATAAGAGTAGCATCCACCATATGCAGAGCTAACCGAATTGGAAGAATGAGAGGGCATGGAGGCCGGCATCGAGACCAGGCACCGTACAACTTTGTGTGGGGAAATGCTAGCTGATCATCAATTCAAGGTGGGAGCTAGGTGATCAATGACGCATAAAGCTAGGGAGGGGCAGTTCAAGTGGGCTGGGCCTATAGGTCATGTATTGGGCATGGTATGCCTCTAGGCCTTCGGGTCATGTATTACGGATTTGTCAGGCCTTGGGGCTTGGGCCTACGGGTCATGTACGAGTTCCCCTTCAACCCTTAAAAGGTGGATTATCTATAATAAAATAAAAAAGAAGGCCTTCGGGCCATTCGAGCTAATCTTTTCGATTCACTTTCTCCTTTTTTAGAATTTTGAGAATTAAATTTTATACATGACAATGAAGGTATAATGGGGATAAATTCTTTAGTGTAACACCTCGATCCCATAATCCCAGAGCTGGTGCATTATTTTAATACACTGGAATGATTAAAAGGAATAAAATCCCTACGGATTGATCAAGTTTAGTAGTCCTGGAAAATAGATCCCAAAATGTTCTTTACATTAATATTTCAAACCTAAAATACAAAATATATAATCCTTTTATAATACCATTATTCTCCTAGATTAATGATACGTATGAGTCATATTAAAATTCATGTAATCCTGGGAAAATAAAACATAAGAAAGGGTTGAGCTAAGATGCTCAGTAAAGGTAAGTATACAATAGAATCTATAGTGAATAAATAATAATAATCCTTATGGAAATATGTATAACTAAAACACAATCCCTTTAAACATAATCTTGATCATAATATGGTAAGAATAATTAATACCATATTAAAAAAGCATATCCATGGACATTATACTAGTCTAATAATCACATGGAATATCCATAACTACTATAACAATGAGGGAATGCATACTGTCAGTTATCTTCACTATCAAGGTATCTCCTCATGATATTTTAAGTCATTGGGTAGAATCATGTCTGATTTATGTCTAGATCTATCCTCATGACAATTTTAAACTACTTGAAAAACAAACGAAATGGGTTTGTCTCCAACTAATTTTGTCTCCTGAGACCTACTGATGCATCTAGGGGATAGAGTGGGAAATGACCATAAATTACTATGTCCAATGCATTACTCATATGAAAAGAGTGAAACGTAACATAAAAATTCATATTAAAACTAGTATACGAAATGTTATTACTTTAACCATAAACCATGAATGGGGTTAAAAATAGAACATCTATAGTCAAACATATCATATAACCTTCAATAAAATTTGGAAGACTATATAAAAATAAATCCACCTTAATTAATCATAAAATCCAACAAATGTTGTTGAAATAGATGAAAATAATATAAAACAATATGAAAACTCTTTGAGAGAAATATCCCTTTTTTTACTTTGAAATCATTTAAAAGACACATAATTATAAAAGAAAACATTTCTTTAGAAAATAACCTTGTAATATTGTATGTGAATCTTCAAAATGTTAAGGCATCATAATGGTGGAAAATAGACACTCACACTATATAAGTTAAAAAAACAATCTTTCCATAATTTGTCAAAAAGGTCATAAAGTACCTTGTTTAGAAAATGATAGAAAGATTCCTTTCAAAATATTTTATTAAAAGTTAAACCTGAGTAAAAATTTATTTAAACAATTGTTTATAATATTTTGAAATACATTTTAAGAAATATGGACATGGATGATAAATATGTCTCAGTAACTACTTTCGTATAAACAATCTCTGATAATAAAGAGATTGTGAAATTAAATCTTAACAGGTACATTCCTTTAGTAGAGGGTGCATTAAACACCTATATAATGGTGAAATAATATTATTAAATTATAATAGAACCACATCCATATTTTTGATATCATATATGATCCTCTTATATCATTTTGGTAATAATATTTCACTATTACCGTTGTTTCTGGTGTTAACTACTTCATTTACTCATTCTTGTTTTGTCGTGTATGCTATGTTTATTATGAATAAAATGTATTTTATTAATATAAATAATTATATTAAGTTCATAATCATTATTTTTACCCATAATTAAAATTTTATAATCATTCTTGAATGGTTAATGTGGAGAATGAATCTCACCGTGTCGTGGAGACAATAGGCTGTACACACGCTTGTGCGACGATATCAATCAATTGATGGTTAAATTGTATGGAATTGGATGGAATATGAATTATAAATAAAAATTATAATGTCATATCTATTATTTACATCCTTTATTTTAATTATTATACCTATCCAAATAAATTATAAATGAAAAACATTTTGCACCATGGTGTAAAGATGGTAAGCCGTACGTACACACACATGGTCATATTGTTTTCGTATGATGGGTAAAATGAGTAACATAGTTGTCACATGATCATAATAAAATATTAGAATGTATATTATACTAAAGATATTAATTTAGTATAGAAACAATATATACAGATGAAGTAGAATAAGAAAATAAATTGAATTTAATTGGTAAAACAATTACCTCTTCTTCAAGTGTCTCCTTTTGATTTGCAGAAAAGGACTCATTAGGTTGGATTTATTCTGATTTTTTGCCCTCTATAATGAATTTTGGGGATTTTTTAGGACAATTGGGTAGAGTTTTCTGATCCAAATGGATTTTGAGGTGTTAATTAAAGAGAAGAATAAGTGACCTTTTGTAAGAGAGGTGAGGGTCACTTTTGGAAGATCTTAAAATATTAAATTATTATAAATTTATTTCCAATTTTAAATAAGTAAAAAGTTATTTATTTCAAGGATAATATGTTTATGGGTCTACATACACACATAAAATTAATTTTAGACATGTTTAGATCATAATATTAACCTTATATTATGGATTAAACCCTTAGTTAAACAAATTTACTCTTATCTTGCCTTCTTGTATTTTTACACTATTAGGTTAATATAGTCACTATAAAATTAAAAAAGAACCCAAATTGTATAATTTATAAAATATTTGACATTATAAAAGTTATTTTTCTGAAACTTATCTTTTTGTGACTTTTATATCATTTAATTAAATAGTATTTATTTTAAAATATCATTTATGTCAATTTGAATACTATACAATATTTTCATTTTTTAAAATATCAAACCAACATGATAACATCAAAAAAATACTTAAAATATTTCACTAAAATGTATAATTCATCTATAAAATTAGTGTTTGTCATTTATTAAGTTAAATTTTATTTAATTTAATATTTTTAATATCATTTATTTGATATTTCAATTAATAAAAGAATTTCTTCATCACTATTGTGTCATCATTAATGGTAATTATTTAATCTCTAAAACTTATAAATAAATTTCTACGATGTTAGTAATTATTTTATATTTCTATATATTATTTATAATTTATGTTATCTTTTGGTGATCTCTATATTAAAATTATTACACTTATAATAAATGATAATGTGACATTTTTTCACATTCACTAATTTTAATAATATTATTGTCATATTCATAGACAATGGTCCATTAAATAATTAAATTTTGAAAAATATATGATAATGGTATAATTTAGTCAACCAATTGAATTTTTATAGGTGTTAGGGAAAATTTATAGTATTATTTTACCTTTAATTACTTGATTTACCCTTAAATGCGGTAATAAAAAAATTACTAAAGTTACTATTCATAATGTCAAAAAATAAAAGGAACCCATTAAATAATTTGTACCTAATGATTAAAAATATGGAATAAATTTTTAAAAATTCAAAAAAATATGTTTTAGTAATTAATTTAAAATTAATCTTGATGTCAGAATGAAAAACTGGTCTTAAAATGTTAAAATATAGTAAAAGATTGAAATGTTTTTAAATCAAATTTCATGGTAAAATTAATGTCAATGGCCAAAATTAAATTAAATGGTAAAAATATATTCTATTTTTAATCTAAAACCATTCAATAATATAATTTATCCACATAAATATTTTTGATAACACAAAATTTCAATTAAACTTTTGTATATTTTAGTTATTCATCAAAACATAAAAATTATCAGAAAAATACCAAAAATCCATCCCCAGTATGTTTTTATGTCCAACTTACAGAGAAGAAGTTTATTTTTTTAAATATAATATATAAAAGTTTCAAAACTATGTTTAAAATGAGTGTTCCATCAAAGGGTTAAAAAACTGTATTTTTTGAAAAATAGTTCTTTTATCCGAAAAATGAAATCGTTTCTTTTGTAATTTCTACAAAATACATAAGATGAATGTTAAAATTATATGGAATATATATAATTCAAAATGTGGTTAAAATTATTCATAACCACTAATTTAACATCTAGGTTAAATATTATATTAAATAATAATATTTTATTTATATATTATTGTTCGATAAAACTAGGTCTTGCGTGTAACACAATCCAACTCAATGTTGTGTGTAGCATAAGCTTAACATGGTGTTGAATAAAAATAAATAAATAAAATGAATTAAATTTATTTAAAAATAATAATATTATAATGTTTCAGGGTGTTACATTATCCACTCCTTTAATAAATCAGGTTCTCGTAATTTAAACTCAGGATTGAAAACTGGGGGTTTGACATTTCAAAACATCTTTGTTAAAATAACACATAAGAAGAATATTAATGAGATCCTAACTATAAAATAAATAAAGGGAAGTATAAAGGCCACTAGATATAATACATACTGGGGTTACATGTCGGAAAACATGGACATGAAAGAAAAATCTAACCATCATGTTTTGATGGAGAGTGATAGAGAACATAACGAGGAAATGGTAAAAAATCACAAAGATCTAAATATGAAATGATCTAAGGGATCATTTGATTCATTGAAAAGAGTACTAGGATGTCATTTTTGGTTTCAATACCCTTTCCCTAGGAAGAATAATTAGGCAAGAATTTAATTTATTTCTTTCTAGGTCATAATCATAATCCCATAATTTTGTTGTGCTTAGATCTATTTTCACTTCATCCCTTGCACCTAGAAATGAATGTTCAAAATTATATTTTCACACTTGAAGAACTTTTGATAAATCATAAGGCCCGCAAGTATTTCATTAATCCTCTAATTTTTTACTGAAGAACATTTTTTTAGCCCAATGTGTCCAATAAATCACACTTTAACATCAAAAATAATAACCAATGTTCAACTTACTCTTTTCCAACAACAATATTTTTCCAAAATACATCTGTCCAAATTAACAGTCTGAAAAGGTATTTAAATTTCTAAAATCAATCATAACATCAGATTCCTAAACAATGTTATGTAGCTCTTATTGACACATACCAAATATTTGATCACCTGAAAATCCTTCATTAAAAAATTCATGCCTCCAAATCTTTAATGAAGAAGTACAGTAGTACAATAATCATATATTCCATAATTTTATAACCAGTACATGTTGGATCGAATAGTAGATATAAAAGTCTATTAGATGGAACAATACAAGAGGGGGGGTGAATTGTAGGTTTAAAAACTTTGAGTTTTAGTAACAAAGAGATTAGTTTAAATGAACTTAAACTAATACAAATACAAACACCCACAATTGTATTGAAAGTAAAAGGTAAGATATATTGTAATACTATTGTAAAGTAAAACAATTGTATTCAAGATGAACACAATAATCAGAGTAATACAAATATGATTGATTCTACCTTAAAGCGTATAGAACCAATTGATACAATATGTAATAGAACAATTGTAATTGAAACAATTACAATTGAATATGTAAAAGAAGAAAGGAAACAATACAATTCCTTTCTAAAACAAACAGCGGAAATGTAAAAGTAATATAATTCTTTTAACCCAAAGAGAAGGGTTATCCTTTCACCTAGGATAAAAGGTCTGTCTCACCAACACCTTGGTGAGCCCTCGATACGATTATCGGCTTGTCTGTCTGCCTATCCCTGGCAGCCCTCGATACGATGATCGGCTCGTCTGTCTGCCTATCCCCGGCAGCCCTCGATACGATGATCGGCTTGTCTGTCTGCCTATCCCCAGCAGCCCTCGATTTTGCAGGTAATCGGCACCTCTGTCTTTCAATTACTTGAAAGCCCTCGATACAATGATCGGACGCACAAAGCTGATGAGAGAAGTCAGAGTCTCTCTCTCTAGAATCTTTGGAGTTCACAGTCAATCTCTTTGCTCATCGTTGTCTTCTCAGCTTCAAATGACCTCCTATTTATAGGCCTCGGGTTCCAACGGTCATATTGCCTCCAACGGTCATCTTGAAACAGAAAGCACGACATCGTTTTGATTAGTATATAACTAACTCAACGACATCGTTTTGTTAGGACAAGAGATATATAGAAAAGTAAAACATGAGTATGATTCATATGCAGAGAGAGTATTTTTGACAAAGTACCAAAACAAATAATGATTATCTGAATAGTAGTCAGTACGATACGATCGACAGAGTCAGTACGATACGTTTGACAGAGTCAGTACGATACGTTTTGGTCGATACGATCAACATCGTACGATACGATAAACATAAAAGACAATTTGTTATTTTATAAACATATGATATAATACATTCGAGATTTCCAAAACAAGACAGAATATATTTGTGATTTCCAAAACACGATGTAAAAGCCAAAAGGGGACTTTTGACTTAACAGTACATTGCTAATAAAATATTCAAATTACATAATTCAGGAATCCCAAAACCAAAAATACATTAGTTATTTGGTTTTGACATTTAGAACAATATAATATTGACCTTGATCCATTTTATTTTTATGAGATATATCTCCATGATGCTTTGGACATTTATTTGTGTAATTCCCCATTTCACTATAGTTGAAGCATTGAATATTGGTCTTTTCTTTCTTCACTTGGAATTATTTTTCCTAGTGACCCTTTTCTCCACACTTATAAAAAAACCAATGTAATAATCCAGACCCCACCAGGATATTACTTTGAGAAAATATAGTGTTTGGGGTGTTCTAGAAGGTAATGGTGTATTAATTTAGGATTTTTTCAAAAATCCAATTTCTCAACAGTGACTCACTGTGATGATTCAAGAATAGTGACTCGCTAACGATCTCTCACACTAGTGAGTCACCCAGTGGTGATTCCTTCGATGGTAAGTCACCGAAAAATGTCTCACTAAACAGTTTATCAACAAATGGTGATATCGAATGGTGACTCACTGACCGATGACACTTAATAGTGGTGCACCAAATGGTATCTCACCGAATGGTTACACCAAACAGTGGCCCACCGAATGATGTCTCACTGAACAGTGATGCTAAATGATGGATCATCGAGTGATGACACTAAATAATGGCTCACGGAGTGGTGTCTCATTGAACAGTGACATCGGTGGCTAACCCAATGGTGAGTCACTTCCGATAGTTTTCAAAATTTCTTGTTTTCCATAGTTTCTCTTAGTTTTTCCAGTTTCGCTCCTATTAAATTTTATTTAACATAAATAGAGTTTAAATTATTGAGTATGTGTTTTAAAAGGATATTAATTATATCATAATATCCTACCACTCTAGGGTATTTTAAATAATCCAAACACAAGTAATTGTCCACGATCTGACTTTAATGGCTTTGAAACCATTTCCCGTACCATTGATATAGGATCTATATTTTTTTAAGGATGAGGTACTCTATTCTATTTTCTCCTAGTGGAAGGAGAAATTTTCCTCCCAAAAGAGTAGTGCGTCTATGTTGTGCCCCCATGGTCTATTTTTTGATGGATTTTTCCTACTACTTGTGCACCCCACTTTTTTTGAATAAAGAAGAATCATTGGTTGCATGTTGTTCCAAGTAGGGATTTTCCTCCATCTCTCTTTTAATTATGTATCATTCGGGGTGGGTATAATGATTCCTCCTTGTGAGAACAACTTAATCCAAATTTAACAAAGATAATAAGAATTAATAAATGAAAAAATCCATAAAAACCCAAAAAACCACAAAAACTCTAAAAACCCATTAAACCCATAAAACATTAACGAAATATAAAAAACCCATATAAAGACTAAGAATTCATAAAAACCCTCAAATACCCAAAAAACCATAAAAACCCTCAAAACCAAAAAACCATAAAAACCATCAAAATCCATGAAAACAAAAAAATTATGAAAAATCCCAATAAACCCTAAAAATGTAAAAAATAATAAAAACCCTAAGAAAACCATAAAAATTTAAAAACACCCAAAACCCCTAAAAACCCTAAGAAACATTACAAGACCTAAAAGCACAGATACCATAAAATCCCCTAAAACCCTTGAAAACCCTAAAATCCCAAAAAACCTGAAAAACCCACTAAAAACTCTAAAAGCCTTTTATACCCCTAATTAACTAAGAAAATACAAAAAATCAAAAAGAACCATAAAAAACCCAAAACACCCCAAAACACCCAAAACACCTCAAAATACAAAAAACCCCTAAAAAATAATAAAAAATTCTTAAAAGACCATAAAGATCCATAAAATGTAAAAAACCCTAAAACCCTGAAAACCCCTAAAGAAACTAAAAAAATTAAAAAGACTAAAGACCCCTAAAAACATAAAAAATTCTAAAACCCCTGAAAAACCAGAAAAACCAGAAAACCCCAAAAAAACCAGAAAACCCTTAGAAATCCTAAAAACTGCAAAATCAATTCTAATCCCTAAGAATCTCTAAAAATGTAAAAAACACAAAAAAACCATGAAAAACTCTAATAAAACCTTAAAAACCTAAACACACTTAAAACCCATAAAAACATAAAAATGCTATAAATCTTAAAAGACCCTAAAATCCCTAAAAATAATAAAATTAATAAAAACCCATAAAACCTTTAAGCCACTAAGACTCAAAAAACTCTTTAAACCCCTAAAATGATAAAAAAACTCTAAAGCCCTTAAAACCCCTAAAAACTCAACAATAAACCTTAAATACCAAAAAAACATGAAAACCCCATAACCCCTCACAATCCAAAAAAAACCTAAAAGCCCTTAAGAAAACCTTAAAACCCTAAAAACAGTAAAAACCACTAGAAACCCTTAAAAAAAATACTAAAACCCCCATAAAACAATAAAACCCCATAAAACCTTTGAAACCCTCAAAATCACAAAAACATCTAAAACCCTTAAAATAATAGGAAATTCATAATAATACAAATATATATATATATATATATATATATATAAACCCAAAAATTGTTAAAAATACTAAGAAAACTTTAAAAAACAAAAAACAATTTAAACCCCTAAAAAACCTAAAAAATTCTAAAAAACCTTGAAAATAATAAGACCCCTAAAACCTATAAAAAACATTTAAAACATAAAAAACCCTAAAAAACTAAAATCTATAAAAACCCTTTAAAACCATAGAAAATTAAAAACCTTTAAAAAACATTGAAACACTTAAAAACCCAAAAAAAAACTAAAAACCTAAAGAAACGAAAAAACCCAAAAAACCCCTAAAACCCAAAAAATCACTGAAAACCATAAAACCATAAAACTCCTAAAAAATACATAGAGACACTAAAACCCTAAACAACCCTAAAAAATATAAAAACCATACAACCCTTGAAAATAACAAAAAAACCTAAAAACTATTCAAATCCTTAAAATCAAGTAAAAAGCCCTAAAATTGTAAAAACCCCTAAAACCCTAAAAACTATAAAAAACCCTTAATAACCATATAATAATTTAAAACCCTAAAAACATAAAAAATTCAAAAAACCCTTAAAGATCCTAAAAATCATAAAATCCCCTAGAAACAATAAAACCCCCTAAAAACCATTAAAAACCCTAAAATCCCTAAAAACAACAAAAAACTCTAAAAACCCATTTAAACCATAATAATAATAAAAAATATAAAGAAGCCATCAAACCCTAAAAAACTCAAAAAACCTAAATGCTGAAAAACCTATAAAAACCCTAAAACCCAAAGAAACCTAAAAGCCCTCAAAATTACTAAAAACCCAAAAAACCCATAAAAATTATAAAAAACACTAAATATCCCTAAAATATAAAACCAATGAAAACCCATATAAACCCTAACAAAACCTTAAAAACCTAAAACCACTTTAAATCCCAAAAACCCTAAAAACATTAAATACCATAAAAACCTAAAAAATCCCCAAAACTCTAAATGTCTTTAAAAACCATAAAAACTCATAAAAATACAAAAAAATCCCTCAAAATCCGTAAAAACATTAAAAATCTTTAAATCCCTGAAAACCCCTAATAAAACATTAAAAACACAAAAACACTTAAAACCCCTGAAAACCCTTAAAATTATATAACCCAAAACACCCTAAAAACCTTAAACCCCTAAAAACTATAAAAAATCCTAAAACATTAAATACCCTAAAACCCCATAAAAACAAAAAAACACTAAAAATACTAAACCAATTTAAACCCATAAAAATATTTAAAAACATTAAAAAATTTTAAAACACTAAAAACCCAAAAAACATAAAATCCCTAAAAACTAAAAAAAAAACCATAAAACCCCTTAAAATGGCTATAAAACCTAAAAACCCATAAAAATCCAAAAAATACCTAAAATCCCTAAAAACATAAAAATCCCTAAATACCATGAAAATCCCTAATAAAACCTTAAAAACCTAAAATTACTTAAAGCCCATAAATTCCAAAAAAATGCTAAAAACCATAAAAAACATGAAAACCCTAAAAAACCTTAAAATCCAAAAAATCCCGAATACCGTTAAAACCCATAAATTTTTTCAAAAGGCCAAAAATTGCCTAATTATTTAAAAACACTAAAAAAACTAAAATAAAACCTTAAAAACAAAAAAAACACATAGAACCCCTAAAATCCAAAAAATCTAAAAACACTAAATCTATATAAACATTAAAAAACTTAGAAAACCTTAAAACCCTAAAGAATGTCAAAAATCCATAAGAACATAAAAATTCATAAAAACCCATAAAACCCCTAAAATATCTAAAACCATAAAAATACAAAAAACCCCCTAAAATCCCCAAAAAATGTAAAAAATGCTAAAACCCAGAAAAAATCTAGGAAAAACTTAGAAACTGAAAAACACTTAAACCTCCAAAAAAACATACTATAAAAAAACCACTAAAAACTCCTAAAACACATAAAAACCCCTAAAAACCTCAAAATACCAAAATTCCATAAAAATAATAATCCAAAATCTTTAAAACCCCTTTAAATTTTAAAAACACCTAAAATTCCTGAAAAACCCTAACAAAACCATAATATCTTAAAATCATATAAAACACATAAAACATACAAAATTTCAAAAATTATAAAAACCCAAAAAGACCCTAGAAACCCAACAAATCCCTAAAACCCATAAAAACCCATAAAAACCTTAAAACAACTAAAAAATCATAACAACCCTAAAACCCAAAAAAATAGAATTACCCTAAAACCATAAAAACCCATGAAACACACAAAATCCCTAAAAACCATAAAAACCCATTAAATTTCTAAAAAATCCTTAAAAAATTAAAACAACTAAAAAACTCTAAAAATATTAAAAAAACATTTAAATCATCAAAAAACCTTAAAACAACTAAAAACTCATAATAAACCAAAAACAAAAAAAAAACAGAATTACGGAAATACCCTAAAAACCAATGGAATACTCAAAATCCCAAGAAACCATAAAAACCCATTGAATTTATAAAAAATTCTAAAAATATTTTAAAACAATTAAAACATTAAAATCCTCAAAAAACAATAAAACAGTTAAAAAACTCATAACAACCCAAAAACCAAAAAAAAAAAACAAAATTACACTAAAAGACTAAAAACCCATGAAACACTCAAAAACCATAAAACCCTAAAAAACCATTAAATTTATTAAAAATCCATAAAAATATAAAAAAACTATAAAAACACAAAAACACTGAAATACCTAAAGAAAACCATAAAAACATAAACACATAACAACCCATGAAACACTCAAAAACCCTAAAAACCCAAAAAAATATTAAATTTATTTTAATATTCTGAAAACATTAAAATCCTCAAAAAACCTTAAAATGACTATAAACGCATAACAACCCTAAAACCCAAAAACATTTTAAAATTACCCTAAAACCAAAAAACCCCATAAAACATTCAACATCCAAGAAAAACCTTAAAAAGCCACTAAAACTCACTAAGAACTCTAAAAACTCTAATAATCACTAAAACACTGAAAACATAACACTCAAAATCCTCAAAACACAAAAAACATTAAAATCTTCAAAAAACCTTAAAACTAGTAAAAAATTCATCACACCCATAAAACCAAAAAAAAAACCCTAAAAACCCATGAAACACTCAAAATCCCTAAAAACCCTAAACACCATAAATTATCTAAAAATCCCTAAAAATACCAAAAAACTTGAAGAAACCCTAATACCCAAAAACCCTAAAATACCTGAAGAAAACCTTAAAAACCATAAAAACATAAAAACCCTAAATAACCTAAGAAATGATAAAAACCTAAAAGGACCCTATAGACCGAAAAACTAGAATCCCCTAAAAACCATTAAAACCCTAAAATTCCATAAAACCCTAAACACCACTAAAATCTCTAAAAACCTGTTAAACCCCTAAAAACACTAAAAAATATAAACATCCATAAATAAACTAAAAAATTAAAAAATACCCCTATTAACCTATAAAACCCACAAAAACCCTAAACTATAAAAAACCATAAAACCATAGAAATCCCTAAAAACCCTAAAACCATAAAAACATAAAAATAATTTAAAATACTGAAAACATTAGAAACCTTACAAACATTGAACAAACCTAAGAAAACTATAAAAAACCTCAAAACACTTAGAACACCAACAAAACATAAAAATGCTAAAAGCCTAGAAAACCCCTTCGAACCCTAAAACCCCCTAAGACCCTCAAAAGCACCCAAAACCCAAAAACTAAAAAAATACTAACCCCCCTAAAACCCACAAAAAACATAAAAACCCCAAAACTTTATAAAATAAAAAGAAAGAAAATAAAACACTAAAAAATACTTAAAAACCCTAAGAACCTAAGAAACACTAAAAACCCCAAAAGCACCAAAAAATGAAAAATACCATAAAACCGCTAAAATCTCCTAATAAATAAATAAAAAACTAAAACCAGTTAAAACTATAAAATCCTAAAAAATGCTAAACCCCCAAAATCCCTAAAAACTGTAAAAAACCACTGAATCCCATCAAAATCCATAAAATCCAAAAACACCTAAAAATATTAAAAATCCATAAAAACCCTAAAAACATGAAAACCCTGATACAAAAAAAACCCCTAATACAACCTTATAACCTAACAACCATTAAAACCCCTAGAAAACCAAAAAAATGTTTAAACCCATAAAAGTTCCCAAAAACCCTAAAAATCCCTAAAACCCATAAAACCCTAAAAACCGTAAAAACCCATGAAAACCGTTAAAAATCAAAAAAAATTAATAAAATATTTAAAAACCCTTGAAATCCTAAAAAACATTAATTTTTTTAAAAACCCTAAAATCCATAAAAACATAAAAACCCTAAAAACCTAAAGAGGCCATAAAAGCCTAAAAACCCTAAAACACTAGAAAATCCATAACAACCCTAAAAACAATAAATATCCCAAAGAGGCCATAAAAATTATTAAAACATTAAAAATCCAAAAAAACCTATTAGAAACCTAAAACCCATAAAAATCCCAAAAAAACCAAAAAACCCAAAAAACACAAAAAACCATAAAAATCATAAAAAAGAATTAAAAATCCTTCAAAATGTAAGCAATTGTAAAACCTAAAAAACTCTATGAAAACCTTAAAAACTTAAAACTCATAAAAACCAAAGAAACCTAAAAAATGACAAAAACACTAAAAGACACTAAAACACCCTTAAAACCACAAAAACCCTAAAAACTAAAAAACCCCCTAAAACCCACCTAAAAACACTAAAATCCCCTAAAACCTCAAAAAACTTTAAATAACTGTAAAAACATTTAAAACCTGAAAAAAACTCAAAAATATCATAAATACCCAAAAAATCAATAAAAATAAAAAAATCTTAAAAAACCTAGAAAAACAATCAAAATCCTTAAAACCACGAAAAAACCATAAAAATCCTAAAAATTTGAAAACCCCTAAAAATTTAAAAGTTCATAAAAACCTTAGAAAACCCTAAATACCCTGAAAATACTAAAAACACTAATACATGAAAACCCATAAAAATATAAAAATCCTTACTATGTAAAATCCATTAAAAACCTAAAAACCCATAAGAATACCTTAAAAACTAAAAAACACTTAAAACCCCAAAAAACCAAAAAATGGGAAAAAACCTAAATGACTAAAAAGCCCTTAAAACACATAAAAGAAAAAAACCACTACAAACCATAAAACACTAAAACCCTATAAAAACCCATAAAAATAATAAAAGTAAACTAAAAACTCTAAAAACCCTTTAAACCAAAGAAGCATTAAAAATATATAAAAATCATTAAAACCCTAAAAACTCAAAAAATCCTAAAACCCTAAAAAACATTAAATTTAAAAAATCCCTAAATACCCCAAAAAACTCTGAAACCACTAAAAACAAAAAAAATCTCTA
This sequence comes from Viscum album, assembly GCA_963277665.1. Classification (NCBI taxonomy): domain Eukaryota; kingdom Viridiplantae; phylum Streptophyta; class Magnoliopsida; order Santalales; family Viscaceae; genus Viscum; species Viscum album. The sequence continues at coordinate 1,105,409,442 of OY728157.1, forward strand.
AAAACATTAAAGAGTGCTAAAAATCCATAAAAATGTAAAAAAAGATAAAAACCCTAAAAACCCATAAGAATCCCTTAAAACCCTAAAAACATAAAACCGATAAAGAACATGAAAAACACTAAAACCCTAAAAAACACTAAAAACCCCAAAAACCTATAAAAACCATTAGAAAAATATAAAAACAATAAAGCCCCTAAAGACCCATAAAACCCTAAAATAATAAAGAGGAACATAAAACCCTTTTAATCAAATAAAAATGATAAAAAATATAAAAAACATTAAAACCCAAAAAAAGTCAAAAAAACCCTAAAACCAAACTAACCCTAAAAAAACTAAAAAACCCTAAAACCACTAAAAATCCCTAGAAACCCTAAAAACCATTAAAATCATAAAAAACCCTAAATCTCTTTAAAAACATAAAAACATGAAAATAAATAATAAAAACTTAAAAATATAAAAGCACATAAGCCTCAAAAATACCTAAAACCCCCTAAAATTAATAAAAACCACTAAAAATTCAAAATAAAAATACCCTAAAAACCATACATATCCTAAAAAACATTAATATCTCTACATACATAAAAAACCCAAAAAACCATGAAACCACTGTGAAAACCATAATAAACTAAAAACACTTCAAACTCATAAAAATTCTACAAACCCTAAATGTTCATAAAAAATCTAAAACCCCATAAAACCGTAAAAAACCCTAAAAACCTTAAAAACCCTAAAACCCATAAAAACCCAAAAATCCCACTAAAAACTCTAAAAACCCTTTAAATCCCTGAAAATTTTAAAATATCTAAAAATACATTAAAAACTCAAAAAATAAAAAGCCCCTAAAAATAAACAAATTAGATTCAGACAAATACCTTTAAAAACCCTAAAAACCCTCAAAATCCCTTAAAACCCTTAAAACCCATAAAAATACAAACAACCCTAAAAATATCTAAATTAAAAAAGATCCCTTGAATAATAAAAAACCATTAAAAAAGTTAAAAACCTAAAAATAATTAGATCCTACAAAAAACTAAAAAATATAAATACCCTAAAAATCCCTAAAAACGAAAAAAATCATAAAAATCCATAAAAAAAATAAAAAAACCTAAAAATATTGAAAAACCCTAAGAAAAAGTTATCAACCTAAAAAAATAAACCCCCTAAAAACCTAAAAACTATAAAGACCCTAAAATACAATAAAAACACAAAAAACCATAAATACTATAAGAATCCATAAAAACCATAAAAACCCTAAAAACCCATACAACCGCCATAAAATCCTAAAACCCACTAAAAATTGTAAAATTCCTTTAAACCCTAAAAATTACTAAAAACTCTATAATACCCTAAAAACTATAAAAAAATCAAAAAAGACTCTAACACCCACTAAAAACCCATGAAAACCCTAAAATCCATCAAACACTAAAATCCCCTAAAATCTTGAAAACCCTAAAAACGCATAAAAATCCCTAAAACCTAGAAAACACAATGAATCCAAAAAATAAAAAAAGCCCTATGAAAACCTTAAAAAAATAAAATCAATTAAAACTCATAAAACCATAAAATATGTTATAAAACATAAAAACCATAATGCCCTAATAACCAAAGAAACCCTCAAAATCCAAAAAACCAAAAAACCATAAAATCCTTAAAATCTCTAAAATTACATGAAAAAGTAAAAACCCTGGAAGACCCCTATGAAAACCTCAATAACCTAGAAACACATAAAACCACATTAAACACTAAAAATAATAAACACCCATAAAACCATAAAAACCCTAAATATATCCTAATTCCTAAAACCCTATAATTAAAAAAATTAAAAACCCTAAAAATATCTTAAAATGTAAAATACCCTGATACCCCTAAAAATACATTAGAAAACATTAAAAACAAATAAACACTTAAACTCCTAAAACCTGAAAAATTCTTAAATTCTTTAATGACCCTAAAACCCATAAAACCCATAAACCCCCAAAGAACCCTAAAACCCCATAAAAACCCTAAAAACCACTAAAACTATACAATACCTTTAAAACCTTAAAAACTTTAGAAAAAAAAAATTAACACCTGAAAATATAAAAAAAACTTGAAAACCCAATAAAAACCATAAAAATAATAAAAATACCAAAAACCCGCAAAACCCTTAAAAACCCTAAAAACCGAAAAAAATTAACTCCCTAAAAATCCATAAAAAGCCTGAAAACCAAGAAATCCTATGGAATTATTAAAAACCTAAAATCACTTAAAATACCTAGAAACATAAAAAGCACCAAAATCCCTAAAATCTCCAAAAAACCCCAAAACCTCAAAAAACAAGAAATTCTATAAAATCCTAAAAACCCATAAAAATCCAAAAAAACACTAAAAATACCTAAAATATAAAAACCATATAAACTCATAAATAACAAAATAAAAACATAAAATGAAAAAAAAATATTAAACCCCTAAAAAGGTAAAAACAATAAAAACCCAAAAAACCATAAAAATTCAAAAAAAACTTTTAAACCCTAAAACCCATAAAACCTACTAAAAACACTAAAACCCATTAGACACATAAAAATGTTGAGAATTATAAAAAACCTTAAAACCCCTAGAAAACTCAGAAAAACCTATAGACATAAAAATTCCAAAAAAACCCTGAAAACACTAAAAAACATGAAAAACCCAAAGAAAACCATAAAAAAATTAAAACACTTAAAGCTCTTAAAAACTAAAAAACACTAAAAACACTAAAACACCTACAAACCATAAAAACCAAAAAAACATTAAAAAACCCTAAAAACCCACAAGAAACCTTAAACCACTAAAATTTCTAAAAAAACATTAATCTCATAAAAATGCTAAAAACTAAAGAAATCTATAAAAATTAGTAAAACCCATAAAAACCCTAAATATGCTAAAAATCACTAAAATTATAAAAAACCATAAAATCCCTTAAAAAGATTAAAATACCCATATAAACCCCAAAACCCACTAAAAACTATAAAAATGATTTAAAATCCTAAAAATGTTAAAAACTATCAAAACTATTTGAAAACCTAAAAACTTAAAATCCATAAAACCATAAAATCTCTAAAAACTCAAAAAATCCTTAATATTATAAAAATCCAAAAAAAATCTAAAATATCCATTAAAATAACTAAAAACAAAAAAAGCCTAAAAAATTAAAAAACCCTATGAAAACATTAAAACCCTAGAAACACATAAAATCCCTAGAAATACTTAAATCTGTTAAAAAACTATAAAACCATAAAACCACTCAAACCCATAAAATCCATCAATATCCCTAAAAACCATAAAAAACCATAAAAATCCTTAAAAAACGAAAAAAATCAATAAAAAAATAAAAACCCTAAGAAACCCTTAAGAAACTAAAAACATATAAAACCCCTAAAAAACCTATAAAACCCAAAATACCCTAAAAACCATAAAAATATCCTAACACCCTACATGCCCCAAAAAACAATATAAACTTTCAAAAACCTTTAAAAACATTATATACCCACAAAACCCTAAAACCACTAAAAAAATTAAAGACCCTTTAAATCCCTAAAAACCATTTAAACCCGTACAAGTTGTAAAAACACTAAAAAACCTCAAAACCTATAAAATACTCAAAAAAAAAATAAAACCCAAAAAAACTTAAAAAAACTAATGACCCTAAAAAACCTAAAATCCTACAAAATTCCTAAAAACTCCAAAAAACCTTAAAAATCATAAAAATCCATAAAAATCTCTAATAACCCCTAAAAACGAAGAAAAATTCTATGAAATCCTTAAAAACCTAAAAAAACTTAAACCCCCTAATAAAGAAAAAACAATAAAACCATCAAAAACAATAAAAAAACACTAAAACCCTTAAACTCATAAAACACCTAAAATCATATAAAACCATAAAACCCAAAAAAAATCTAAACCCCCATTAAATCCCTAAATCTGTTAAAAGACTCTGTAAAATAATAAAAACACTAAAAAATTTAAAAAAAACTAAAAACCCTGAACCCCCTTAAAAACCTCAAAACCCTCAAAACCCTCAAAACTTTATTAAACTGCCAAAAACCCAAATATAACCTTAAAATATCTCAAAATCCCTAAAAATTTAAAAATACTTAAACATAATTAAAAATCTCCAAAAATCCATACAAATATAAAACCTATAAAACCCCCAAACCCCTAAAAACCTAAAAATCCATAAATTCCTTAAAATCCTTCAAACCATAATGGAAATAAAAACCTATAAAAATATTAAAATACCCTAAATGAATAAAAAAACCATAGAAAACACTAAAATCACTTAAAATATTGGAAACGTTAAATATTATGAAAACCATAAAAACCCTAAAAACTCAAAAAGTCCCTAAAAATCCTTAAAAACCATCAAAACCAAAAAACCCTCAAAATCCATAAAACCCTAAAAACCATAAAAATTAGAAAATTTCTAAAAACCCTTAAAATGTAAAAAAACATAAAAACCCAGAAAATCCTTAAGAAAACCATGAATCAAGAAAACACTTTAAACTCCTAAAAACCAAATAATATATATTAAAAATAATAAAAATGCATAAATCCCAAAAAAACCATAAAAAACAAAAAACAATATAAAATCATAAAAAACCTAAGAACCCATAAAAACCAAAAAAATCACTAAAATTTGAAAACACCCTTTAATCCCCTAAAAACATTAAAAAACTCTAAAAAACATATAAACTCTAAAAAACTCAAGAAAACCCAGAAACCCAAAAAAACCATGAATCCCCTAAAAACCCTAAAAATCCCAAAATACCCTAAAACCACCAAACATCCAAATAACCCTGAAAACCATAAAAATCTGAAAAAATCCTCAGAAATCTATAAAACATAAGAAACTGGAAAAACCATGGAAACCCCTAAGAAAACATTATAAATATAAATTCACATAAAATCCCTAAAATCTTATTAAACTATAAAAAACCGAAAGGGCTTAATAACCATAAAACCCCACAATATCTCTAAAACCTAGAAAAAACCATAAAAATACTAAAACCCCAAAAATATTTAAAAATATAGAAACACTAACACCCCCCAAAAAAACAATAATCAAACCTTAAAAACATATATACTTTTAAAACTCCATAAAAACCAAGAAAATAAAAAAAACTAAAACCCCTTGAAGACCCTAAAAATAGTAAAATCCCTAAAAACCAAAAACCCCCTAAAAAACAATAAAAACCCATAAAAACCCTAAAACACTAAAAACTCTAAGAACCTTTTAAGCCCTTAATAATGTTAAAATACTAAAAACCCATGAAAACCATAAATAACTCAAACCTCTGAAAACCCCCCAAAACCCATAAAAACTATAAAAACCCTTAAAACCCTCAAAATATCTAAAAGTATGAAAAAACAATAAAAAACCTAAAAAGACCATAGGAATATATAAAAAATAAAAATCCCAAAAAACCTTAAAAACCCATAATAAAACCTTAAAACCCTAAGAACACTTAAAACCCCTAAAAACTACAAAATAATAAAAACCCTAAAACCCTAAAAACCTTAAAATATATAAAGCCCTAAAATCCCACTAAAAACTCTAAAACCACTTGAAATCCATAAAAAGGTTAAAAGTAATAAAACCTTAAAAAACATGAAAGACTTGAAAAACACTAAAACCAAAAAACCCCAAAACCTCCTAAAAATCCTAAAAACCATAAAAACCCACAAAACCCCTAAAGAACCTAAAACCCATAAAAATATCCAAAAAGAATTAAAATCACTAAAATGAAAAAACCCAAAAAACCCAGAAAAACCCTATGGAACCCTTAGAAGATTAAAGAAACTTAAAACCCATCAAAACCTAAAACATGCTACAAAACACATTAAACACTAAAACCCCTAAAAAACTAAAAACCATAAACACCCCTAAAAACATTAAAAACCCAAATACCATAGAACTCGTAAAAAAATTTCAAAACCCTTTAAACCCCTAAAAGTGCTAAAAAAATTAAAAACCTTTAAAAATACATAAAAAACCAAGAAAAACTAAAACCCACCAAAACCATAATACGTCTAAAAGTTGTAATAACCCACAAACCCTTTAAAATCCCTAAGAACTCTTAAAATAATAAAAATATTATAAAATCCCTAAAAATCCTAAAAAATGTAAAAACCCCTAAAAACATGAAAAACCCTAACAAAAACCTGAAAACATATTAAACAATTTAAACCCCTAAAAACCATAAAATTGACAAAACCCCCAAAAAACGCTAAAAAACCCAAAAATCCATTAACCCCCAAAAATTTTAAAACCTCATAAAAACCCTAAAACCCATTAAAAATTATAAAAACCCTTTGAACCTCTAAAACATTAAAAAAACTCCAAAAACCATTAAAACAGTAAAAAACTAAAAAAAAAACAAAAAGAAAACACAAAAAAAACCATACAAACCCAAAATCCCTAAAAAACCCTAAAACCCCTCAAAATCACTAAGGACCATAAAAACCGTAAAAACCCTATAAATCCCTAAAATACCTAAAAATGTAAAAATAAACATCCTGAAAAACCATTTGAAAAACTAAAAAACCAAAAACCAAATAAAACCTCTAAAAACTAAAAAATTCTAAACACCATAAAACCCCTAAAAATCATAAAACCCATAAAACCCCTAAAAATCACTAGAAATAGTAAAAACCCATAAAAGTCCTAAAAAACCTAAAAAACCCTAAAAACCTAAAAAATCATAATAACCCTGAAAAACTCTAAGTGACCATTGAAAACCTAAAAAAAACACAAAACCCCTAAAAATCCATAAAATGATAAAGATCATCAAAAAACTAAGAAGAACCAAAAAACCAAAACCCCCTAAACACCATAAAATCCTTAAAACCATTAAAAACACAAAAACCCATAAAAGCCTCAAAATCCCTAAAAACTATAAAAAATAATAACATAACCTAAAGAAGATGTAAAAATACTAAAAATGTAAAGAACCTATAAAAACCTAAAAAACCATAAGAAAACCTTTAAAACATTAAAAATACTATAAACCTATGAAACCCCTAAAAATGATAAAACCCCTAAAAATAGTAAAAAACTGTAAAAATCCTAAAGCCCATAAAGTCCATAAGACCCCTAGAAACATAAAAACCCTAAATACCCATGAAAACTCTAAAGACAAACTTATAACTCTAATAAACCTTTAAACCCCTGAAAAGGTTAAAAAATCTGAAAACCCATATAACACGAAAACATAAAAAACCCCATAAAACCCAAAAAAGTCATGAAAGCCCAAAAACCCCTAAAGAACTATAAAACCCACGAAATCCCTAAAAAACCTAAAATCCATAAAAATCCTAAAAATCCCTAAAATACCTAAAAACATAACCCCCCCGCCCTTACACCTTGAAAACCCATAAAAATAACTCAAAAACATAAAAACACTAGAAACACGCAAAAGCATAAAAACCCTAAACAACCTAAAACCTCTTAAAACCATAAAAACCCCTCAAAAACACTAGAAACACTAAAAACCATAAAATTCATCAGAATCACTGAAAATACCTAAAAATGTAAAAAACCTCAAAACCTTGAAATACCCAAAGAAAATATTAAACCCCTAAAAAAACATAAAACCCATAAAAAACCATAAAATTCTAAAAACACAAAAACACCCTAGAACACTAAAAAACCCCTAAAACCTTAAAAAACATTTGAACCCCTAAAACCACTTAAAAATATTAAACACATTTAAAACCTTAAAAGTATTAAAAAATATTTAAAACCTTTAAAACCATACAAACTCAAAAAAACTCTAAAACCCCCAAATATATAAAAACCATCAACATGCATAAAAACCATAAGAACCCTTAAAAGGCCAAAAAGATCTAAAATATATAAAAAATAAAAGACCCAAAAAACCCAAAAAACCATAAGAAAACCTTAAAACCCAAAAAAACAATTAAAACTAGTAAATACATAAAAAACCACTAAAAAACTTTAAACCTATAAACCCCCCAAAACTCTAACATCCCATAAAAACCATTAAAACAGCTAGAAACTGAAGAAAACCCCAAAAAAACCGAATAAAAAACTCTAAAAAACCTTTAAAACACTAAAAAAATTAAAAAATATAAAAATCCATTAAAATCTTAATAAACTGAAAACCCCTTAAAACCCGCTAAAACCCCTAAAAACCATAAAAAGCCTAAAAACAATCAAAATCTCTATCAATCCTAAAAACCCAAAAAAATCCTAAAGAAGCCCAAAAAGTCCCTAAAAACATAAAACGCACTAAAAACCTTGAGAAACCCCTAAGAAGACCTTTAAAGTATAAAAACACTCAAAACCCCTAATTAACCTAAAAATTATAAAAATCTAAAAGACCCTAAAATCCCTAAAACCTCTAAAAACCATAAACTCTTTAAAAACCTTATAAACTACCCAAAACCCCACAAAGACCCTAAAATCCCACCAAAAACTCTTAAAACACTTTAAACCCCTAAAAACTCTAAAAACCGTAATTCACCAAAAAACTAAAGAAACTCTAAAAATAGTAAAACCCCACAAAATCCATAAATACCTTAAAAACAATAAAAATCTTTAGAAACCCTTCAAAATCCCTAAAAATTTAAAAAACCCTAGAAACAAAAAATACCTTTCTTAAAATTTAAAAAATTTAAAACACATAAAACCAATAAAACAAAAGAAACTAAAAACCTTGAAAATCTAAAACCCTAAACCCCTAAACATATTTAAAACACAATTTTTTTTATTAAAATCATAAAAAATCCTTAAAAACCCATAAAAATGTAAATACCTTTAAAACCATTTAAACCCCTATAAAACTTTAAAAACCTAAAATCAATTAAAACCCCTCAGAAACAAAAATCTCAAAGTCCTAAATTTCCTTAAAAACCCAAAAAACACAAAAAAACCATATACCCCTAAAAACCATAGAAACCATAAAAACCTATAAAACCCTTAAATAACCACTGAAAACTCTAAAAACCCAATAAACTTTTATAGTAGTTAAAAACTCCAAAAAAAATCAAAACCCCTAAATCCCTAAAAACCATAAAACCCCTTAGAATCCCTAAAAAACTAAAAAATCTTAAAAATTCCTAAAAATCCCTAAAAACATAAAAAACCCATAAACCCCTGATAACTTCATAGAAAGACTAAAAAATATAATAACACTTAAAACCACCAAAAAACAATAAAGTATAAAACCCCTAAAAACCAAAAAAACCCCTAAAATCCATTAAAATTCCTAAAAGCCCTAAGAATTAGAAAATACTAAAAATTCTCTAAAAACCCTACTGACATATAAAACTCTAAAAACCCTTAAAAACTCTAAGAAAACATGAAAAATCTGAAAACATGTAAAACCCATAAAAACCTAAAAAATCTGAAAACCATATAACCCAAAACCCCTAAAAACCATATAAATCATTACAAATCCCTAAAAAAACACTAAAAATGTAAAAAACCCTAAAAACCCGAAAAACCTAAGAAAGCATTAAAAACCTAAAATCACATAAAAATCCTAAAATTCTAAAAACCCTAAAACACTCTAAAACTCCATAAAACCTCTAAAAACCATAAAATTCCCCAAAATTGTTAAAAACCCTAAAAAACCATAATGCACTAAAAACCCACTGAAAAATATAGAAACCCTTTAAAACCCTTAAAATAATAAAAACTCAAAAAACCCTTAAAGCCCATAGGAAACTCAAAAAACCCTAAAACTATAAAAAACCATAAACACCCTAAAATCCTTAAAAACCATAAAATATCCTAGATTCCTTAGAAACCCTAAAGATCCATAAAAATGTTAAAAATCCCTAAAGCTCCTAAAAATATAAAAACCCAAAAAACCCTGAAAACCCCCGTGAAAAGCTTAAAAATATATAAACACTTAATTCCACTAAAAACCTCACAAATGTTAAATACCCTAAAAACCCCTAAAAACCCTAAAATCCCTAAAAATTATAAAACCCCGTAAAAAACATAAAAGTTCCATAAGAATCACTAAACCCATAAAAAAATCTGATAATTCTAGAAAATGCTAATAAAATAGTAACAACCTAAATAAACCTAAAACCCCTAAAAACCCAAAAAACACTAAAAAACTTAAAAGACCCTAAAATCCTAAAAACCCTTAAAAAACCATAAAACACCAAAATATATAAAACCATAAAAACATTAAAACAAAAAAAAACTCTAAAAACCCTTCAAATCCTTAAAAATGTTAAATAACTCTAAAAACCATAAAAATCATAAAAACTAATAAATTACTCTAAAACCAAAAAAGCATTAAAAACATTAAAAACCCCTAAAACCCCAAAAAACCCATCAAAATCCATAAAACCACAAAAACCATACAAATCCTAAAAAAATACTTAAAAATAATAAAAATCTAAAAACCCCTAAAAACCCTAAAAATTTCTAAAAAAACCTTTAAAACCAAAAAACACTTAAGACCCTTAAAAACCTAAAATTACTAAAAACCCTAAAAATCCCTAAAACCCCCTAAAACCCCTAAAAATTCCAATAATCTCTAAAAACCCATAATAACACTAAAAAGGAAATAAAAATCCCTAAAAAATTAAAAAAATCCTAAAAATAGTGAAAATCCCACTTGAATCCTTAAAACCTAAAAACAATTAAAACATCTCAAAATACTAAAAAAGTTAAAAAATTCTAAAAGTCCCTTGAAACCATAGAAACCCTAGAAACCCATAAAACCCATAAAAACCAAAAACCCGTAAAATACCAAACACCCCATAAAAACTCAAACAACCACAAAAAACTATAAATACCCTTTAAACCCCAAAAATTGTTAAAAACATTAAAAACCGATAAAACACTAAAAAAACTAACAAAAACTATAATGACATGACCCTAGTTACCCAGAGTCAGTGCATTATTACATAAAATTGGCATGATCATAGGGAAATCATTTCTTGAAATACCAATCAGTTTAGTATTATTGGAAACAAGATTCATACATAAGTTCAACTTTACAACTTGAAAGGAAATACAACACAGATTTATTCCATTAGAAACATCAAAGGCTCCTAGATTATGCCTACAAGTCACCTATAACTAACTTCTTCATATACTAGGAAAATGAAACATCAGAAAGGGGTGAGCTTAAATGCTCAGTAAGGTTAAGCAATACAGCGGAAGATAACATAAATATTAAGCATGGTGAATATTGAAACCATATTCCCTTACAAATAGTAAACATGAATACTTTTATGATATAAATATGATCTGAGTAAATAATTCCATAATAAAAAATAATCATGGGTATTCTACTAGATGAATGACCACATGAACCATCAATATTATTTTTATAATGAGGGAATGTATAATACTGGACATTCTGAAACATTTTGTCAAGGCCTCGGCCAAGAAGTCAAAAAATGATTAAGGCCTCGGCAAAAACCATATATCAAATTGGAAAAGGCCTCATCCAATTCCATGTATAGTTCTCTTAGGAGACCTACCGATGCATCGAGGAGCTATAACAGGATTTAACCATCACTTACTAAGTCCAATACATTCCTCATATGAAAAGGTTGAAATATAACATAAACATTCATATTAAAACTATAATACGAAATGTCAATACTTTAACCATAAACCATGAATGGTATAAAAATAGCACATCCACAGTCAAACATATCACAAAAACTTCAATACAATATGGAAGTTTTTTATTATAATTAATCAACTTCAAATAAACTTAAAATACATCAAAGGATGTTGACATAGATGAAATCAAAACCTTTTTTAGAGAAATATCTCTTTATATTTTAAAATAATTTAAGAGTCACATATTTATGAAGAAAAAATTTATTTTGAAAATATTATTATAAGCTTTTAAGGGATGTTTCGACGATGTTATACTAGAAGAAAATTTCCGTACCCGCCGTATAAGTAAAAAAACATTCTTACATTAATTTTTTCAAAAAGGTCATAAAGTACCTTGTTTGGAAAATGACAGAAAGATTCCTTTAAAAACATATAAAGTCAAATAAGGGTATAAATGACTTTACCCCATTGTCTAGTAACTATTAAAAATGTTTTGAAATATGTTTTTAAGAAACATGGATGTGGATGATAAAGAGTTCCCAGTAGATAATTATGTATAAACAACCTCGGATAATAAAGAGATTGTGAAATTAACCCTTACCTTGTACTTTTACTTGGTTGAGGGTAGGTTAACCTTCTGTATAATGGGGAAATAATTTTTATTAAATTATACCTGAATAATATACATTAATGTGATATCATATATGATCTTTTAATATTGCTTTGTTAATAATATCTTAGTATTGTCATCATTTTAGGTGTTAATTGATTCGTTTTTCTTTATATGCTTTGTTACGTAAGTAATTTTGTTATGGATAGTAAGTATATTATTTATATTCAGAATTATATTAAGTATTTAAACATTATTTTTAATTATCTAATGAAAATTAGTCTTGAATGGATACTATGGGGAACGAATCTCATCGCGTTCGTGGAGACGGTAATCCGTACGTACGCACGAGTGACAATATCATTATTTTAATATTAAAATAATATATAATTGGATGGTATATAATAAATAAATAATAATTAACATGTTATATTTATTATTTATATCAATTAAACTTCATTATTATACCCATCCAAATAATAATGTATTTAATAACAATTACACCACAACGCGAGGATGGTAAGCCGTACGTATGTATATATGATGACATGTCATTAAAATGATGGATAGAATAATGAATACGGTTTTACCATATTTATAATAACATCAAATTATATAGAAGATACTGGAGTTATTATTTTAGAATGAAAACTACAAAGAAAGAGGAAGTGGAAGAAGAAATGAACTTGAAATAGGTGATGAAATATTTACCTGTTCTTCTGGTTCTTCCTTTTGATTTGATCAAAAGGGAACTTTAAATTGGCTTTCTGACTAAAGGAAGGCCTCTAGGATGAAGGTAGGATAGTTTAGAGGGTATTTGGGCAAGGTATGGCCGAGAAAAATGGCATTTAATGTGTGAATTAGAGAGAATGGGGAGTTCCGTTTTATAAGAGTGGTGAAGGGTACCTTAGGAAAATCTAGAAATATTATTTTATCATAAAATAATTTTCGGTTTCTAATGGCTCAAAAATTAATTATTTAAAGGATAAGATGGGTATGGGGCGAAAACCACTCAACCAATAGGTTTTAGACAAGTTTGGGTGACTATATTTACTTTATATTTTAGATTTAACTCTTAGTTAAATAGTTTGACATTTACGACGTCTCTTTGTATTTTTATAATATATGGTTAATAAACTTAATATATAATTCCAAGAGAACCCCAAGTGGTTAATTAATGATAAAAATATCATTATATAAGTATTTTGGCCGAACCTTGGATTTTTATGAATATCATATCAATTAATAATATAATATTGGTTTTAAAAACTCTTTTGTGTCAATTTTGACACTATTTGTTATTTTGTTTTTTATAAATTCATAACAGCATTATTACTTAGAAAAAAATTTATCTAACCAACCTTAATATGCCATATTAACCTAGAAAATTAGTTTAATTCATAAAATTGTTAAATTATATTTATTTGGATATTTATAATGTCAATTATTTTAATCTTTCGTTAATTAGGTAATTACTACATCATCATTGTTTCATAAATAAATTAACTTATTTAATGTTGAAAAAATATAAATAAAATACCATTATGTAGGAAATATTTTTAGATTTATAATGAATATTTATAGTCTAATTTATCTTATGTGTAACCCTATATTAAAAAACTTTTAGTTATTAAACATTGATTTTAACTCTTTTAACTCTTCTTTGAGTTAAATATTAATAAATGTCCTAATATAATTCAAGTGTAACAAATAAAAAAAGAAGTGGAAGAAGAAAGGTACTTGAAATAGGTGATGAAATATTTACCTCTTATTTGGGTTATTCCTTTTGATTTGATAAAAAGGGCTCCTTAGGTTGGCTTTCTGACTAAAGGAAGGCCTCTAAGATGAAGGGAGGACAGTTGAGAGGGTATTGGGCAGGGGTTGTCTAAGCCAAATGGCTTTTAAGGTGTGAATTTGAGGGAAGGGGGAGTGCCCTTTTATAAGAGGCACTACCAAAAAATTGGGCAAGACCAGCACCAACCTTTATCAGCGCTAACGAAAAAGCGTTGATAAAGGGGGGTACGTTTATTAGTGCTAAAAAAATCACTGATAAAGGGTACCTTTATCAGCGCTAAAAAAAGCACTGATAAAAGTACCCCTTTATCAGTGCTTTTTAGCGCTGTTAAAGGTACCCCCTTTAAGAGCACGTTTTTAGCGCTGTTAAAGGGTACCCCTTTATTAGCGCTTTTTTAGTAGCGCTGATAAAGGGGGGTCTTTATCAGCCCTTTTTTAAAAAGCACTGATAAAGGGTTTGATTCGAAAAAAATTTATTAAAAAATATATATTAATATTTAAATATATATATATAGTTATATTGATATAAATATAATATATATTTTTTAAATATAATTTTAAATATATTTTAGATAAGTGTAAATATACAATTACACTTAATATTTAAGATATTTAATGAAAATGGCTTATAAAAAAATTAAAAAAATATTTTTAATTAATAATTTACTAATTATTATGATGTAATAGTCATTTAATAACAATTTGAAGACTAAAAAAATAAAAAAAATTTAAAAAAGATCCAAAATATGTTGAAAACGCAACTCAAACTTCAAACGGCCATAACTTTTGATCAGGGTGTCTGTTTGAGCTCTACCACATATCAAATCGAATCCTGCGATGAGCTCTACGTTGAAATGAATGGGGTACCCCATTTAAGGTTTTTTAGAGGCCACAAAGGCCCAAAAGGCCTCAAAAAATGATTTTTTATTCGGGTTACTCCGATTTTTTTAACATGTTGTGGATTTTTAGCCTCGTTTAAGGGGGTATTATTGGCTTTTTTTTGGTGGGGACTAAATTTATTCCAAGGTATTACATTCATATTGATATTATTTTTTTGAAATTTTATAATTTTTTATAATGAATTGCTATTTATAATCGAATATATAACAATATATACATATTTTTTATATATTCACACATAAAAATTAATTTTTTAAATAAACAATTAAACATATTTACATATAACATATATTAGCTTTATCTAAATAATAAATTATATCAATTTTATATAAAATACCAATATATAAATATTTATATAAATATATATTAATATAACTAAATATGTACCTATATAATGTGTGTGTGTCTATTTGCGTGTGTCTATATATTAACAAACTGATATTATATATATATATATATTCTAACATATGTATATGCATATATATATATATATATATAAATATATATAATTATACTTATAGAAACACACACACACATATATATATATATGTGTGTGTGTGTGTGTGTTGTATATATGTATTTATTTACCCACACAAAAAACAAAACATATTTTATAATTGTATTGAAAACTAATCTTATAAATATATATTAATATACGAATAAATATATGGATAAAAAATATAACTAAATATATATAAATAAATAGATATAACTTAATATTAATATATGAATAAATATATAAATATATATATATATTAATATAACTAACTATATATATATATATTAATATAACTATATAAATTTATATTAATACATGAATAAATATAACTATATATATATATATAAATATATATTGATATATCACTAGTTGGAGAACAATCAAATTAGAGGAGTGGTAAAGACTTAGCGCCCATGGGGAGAGGTCTTGAGTTCAAAACCTGGTAGAGGCAGACAGGGGAGCGCGCATGGGTGAATTTGGGGGGGGGGGGGTATAGTTCTGTTAAAGGGGTCTACAAAGCGCTGATAAAATGTGGGCCGTCATGGCTGGGGCTTGCGGGGGAGTGGGTGGGGTGGGGGCGTTGATAAATGGGGGGAGGGGAAGCGCTGTTAAAATCCCCCTCCGATTTACAGATTTTTTTTAATTTTTTTAATTTTTTTTTTAATTTTTTTAATTATTTTCCCTTTTATTAGCGTGAAAAAAGCTTTGATAAAAGGGGTCCTTTATCAGAGCTAAAAAAGCGCTGATAAAGGACCATTTTATCAGTGTTTTTTTTAGCATTGATAAAAGGCCCCTGTTATCAGTACTTTTTTTAGCGCTAATAAAATACGTCTTTATCAGAGATTTTTGAAGCGCTGATAAAGGGGACCCCCCCTTTATCTTCGCCAGCAATAACATTTCTTTTTTCGCGCTGTTAAAGGCCTTTTTTAGTACTGATAAAAGCCATATTTGTAGTAGTGAGGGGTGAGGGGCACCTTAGGAAAAGCTAGAAATATTATTTTATAATAAAATCATTTTCAGTTTCTAATGGATACAAAATGAATTATTTAAAGGATAAGGTGGGTATGGGTCGAAAACAACTCAATAAATAGGTTTTAGATAGGTTTGGGTCCCTATATTAACCTTATCTTTTAGATTTAACTCTTAGTTAAATAGTTTGACATTTACCATGTCTCTTTGTATTTTTATATTATATAGTAAATAAACTTACTACATACTTCCAAGAGAACCCCAAGTGGTTCATTAATGATACACATATCATTACATCAGTCTTTTGGCCAATCCATAGATTTAGAGGAATATAATATCAATTAATAATATAATGTTTTTTTTAAAACACTTTTATGTCAATTTTGACACTATTTGGTATTTTGTTTTTTATAAATTCATAACAGAATTATTACTTTGAAAAAAATTCATCTAACCAACCCTAATATGTCATATTAACCTAGAAAATTATTGGAATTCATAAAAAGTCTCAAATTACATTTACTTGGAAATTTATAATATAAACTATTTTAATCTTTCATTAACATGGTAATTACTGCATCATCATTGTGTCATAAATAAATTTAATTATTTAATGTCTAAAAAATATAAATAAAATACCATTATGTAGGAAATATTTTTATCCTTCTAATGAAAATTTATAGTAGAATTTATCTTATGTGTAACCCTATATTAAAAATAGTTTAGTTATTAAACATTTAATTTAACACTTTTAACTCTTCTTTCAATTAAATAATAATAAATGTCCCAATCTAATCCAAGTGGACCCAAAGGATCATATTTTATTACTAAGGTTGTTTTTTGGTCAAATTACACATATCCAATAGAATTAGGACATGTGTTAGGGTAATAATAAATGTCTTTATAGCTTTTCAGGCTTCTCGAAGGATCATGGTGGCCGATAAGGGTGAAAATGCATGTTTACTTTTCTGGTTCCGATTTCTTGTTCTTGGATCTTACTGCTGATGAAGGTATGGTCATACTGTGTTGTGTTCGTTTTGATATGCTAGTCTGCATGCTCTTGAATTGTGTCTGGATTGGTTTTGTGCTGCTATTACTACTGAATGATGAGTTTAAGGAGCTATGGATGATGCGGAATGGGTTTAGGCATGGGTGCTCGTGGTCTTTTGTTTTTGATTTTGATGGGATGCTGGAACCGGTCTGGTCAGGAAGAGTTGGTTTCTAGATTATGAGTTGTTATATGACATTTTCTGCTGGTTTGTGGTTCTTCCATAAGTTGCTGCTGAATTTTGGTCGGATATTGAGTTGCTGGATGATGAGCTACTAGACTTTGGGTACCGCTTCCCTTGAGTGGAGTTGGTGGGTGCTGGAAATCTGGTATGGTGGTGTTGAATAGTGTTGGTGCTGCTGGTTTCTGAGGTGGAAGCGGGATGCGGGGCTATGTTTTGCGAGCTTTTTCTTTTTGTTTTTTCTTCTTTGATATTTCTTTTTTTGGGGACTTTTGCGTCTTGGGTTGTAAAGGGTTTTGGCTGTGGGACGCTAGACCCCTCCCCTCCCTTGTCTGCTGTGACTTTTTTTATTTCTAATAAATTTGGGGGGCTGGGAATAGCCCGACCCTCGCATCTTCCTTTCCCTAAAAATCCATAAAAATGTAAAAACCCCTAACAACACTGAAAAACCTAAGAAAAACGTAAAAACCAAAAACACAAAAAACCTCTAAAAACCTAAAAGAGTTAAAAATATTAAAGAAACTATGATCCCTAAAAACCCTCAAAATACCAAAAATCCCTTAAAACCCATAAAAATACTAAATAATCCATAATATTTCCTAAAACAACCCTAAACATATGGAAATCCATAAGAAAACCCTAAAATGTAAAAACACTTAAAACCAATAAAAACCAAAAAAAAAGATAAATACTCCAAAAGGCACTAAAATCCTAAAAAACTCTTACAAACCATAAGACCCATAAAAACCTTAAAAACCCAAAACCCCCAAAAAAAATCCACTAAAAACATTAAAACCATTTAATTCCCTATTATATTAAAAACTCTAAATACATTAAATCCTCTAAAAACACAAAAACAATTACAAGACCCCCTAAAAAACATAAAACCCATAAAACCCATAAAACCCCTAGAACCCTTAAAAATCTATTAAAATTTGAGAAAACCATTAAACTCTCTAAAAACATTAAAAAAACCAAAAAAAACATAAAATTGATAAAAGACATAAAAATATGAAAACCCATAAAAGAACAAAAAAAATCTAAAACCACTATAAACCCATAAAACAACTGAAAAATTCTGAAATCCTAAAAATCCAAAAAACCCTAAAACCCGCTAAAACCACTATAACCCATTTAATCTCATACAAACATTAAGAAACTATAAAAATACATAAAACTCTAAAAGGTTAATAAAAACCTAAAACCTTAAACACAATAAAACCCCTAAAATCTTAAAAACACTAAAAACCATCAAAACCCCTAAAAACTTGAAAATCCATAAAAATATTAAAAAATTCCTAAAAATACCTAAAAACATAAAAACAGCTAAAAACCCAAAGAAAAACTTAAAAACCTAAACACACATAAAACCTCTAAAAACCTAAAAACACTAAACACCTTAGAAAACCCTAAAACCCCTAAAAACCATAAAAACCGTTAAAATCCCAAAAAACACTAAAAACCATAAAAAACTAAAATTCCTTAAATTCCATAAAATTGTAAAAAACTTAAAAACCTTGAAAACTCTTTTAAATCCATAAAAATGGAAAAAAAATTCAAACTCCCTGAAATCCTAAAAAAGATAAAAACCCTAAAAAACCCTAAAAATCCTAAAAACCCTTAAAATCCATAAAAAAAATTAAAATACCATAAAAACCCTAAAATACAACTAAAACTCGAAAATCCATATAAACCCATAAAAACTATAAAAATTCTAAAAATCCTGAAAACCCCTAAAAAATAAAAAAACGGTAAAAATAAAAACAAATAATAAAAAACTAAAAATCCATAAAATCCCTAAAACCCCTCAAAATCTATGAATTCCCAAAAAACTATAAAAATTCTAAAAGCCCTAATAATCCCTAAAAACATAAAAATATATAGAAACCCTAAAACCACTAATAAAACATTAAAAAACTAAAAATACTTAAATCCCCTAAAATACTAATAATCAAAAACCCTAAAAAATCCCAAATACCCTAAAACCCCTAAAACCACTTAAAATCCCTAAAATCGTAAAAAACACAAAAATCCTAAAAGTCCAAAAAATCCCTAACAAATAAAAAATCCAAAAGAGTTGAATACCCCTAAGAAAACCTTCAAATCCAAAAAAAAAACTTAAAACCCTTAAAAATGCTAAAAAACCTAAAATACCCTAAAATCCTTAAAACCCCCTATAACTATAAAGATCCCTAAAAACATTAAAAACCCTAAAAACCAATAAAAACCCTGAAAACCACTAAAAAGACAATAAACCCTTTAAACCCCTAAAAATGTTAAAAACTCTAAATAACATAAAACCCCAAAAAACTCAACCCCCCCTAAAACCCCAAAAACCTTAAAACCCGTAAAATCCCTAAAAACCCTAAAAATATCAAATCCCTAAACACCTAAAAAACCCTAAAACCCATAAAAATATCCTAAAAATACCTAAATTTTTTAAAAATCCAAGAAAACCTACCCCCCCCCTAAGAAAACTTTGAAACCTAAAAACACTTAAAAACCCTAAAAACATAAACAATTCTCATGGCCCTAAAAGACTCTAAAAACCCTAAACCCCATAAAACCCGTAAAAACTACAAAAATCATAAAACCCATAAAATATAAATCCCAAATAAAAAACTCAAAAAACACGTTAAACCCATAAAAACGTTATAAAAATTTAAAAAACCTTAAAAAATCTAAAAAACGTTAAAAAACCCTAAAACCCCTAAAAATCTCTAGATAGTCTCAATATTCCTAAAAACCAAAAAACCCAAAAAATGCCTTAAAAATAAATAACCTGGAAATCCCCTAAGAAAACCTTAATAACCTAAAAACTTTAAACACATAATAAACCAAAAAATGTTGAAATTCATAAAACCCCTAAAACCATAAAAATCCCTAAAAACAATTATATCTATAAAAATCCTAAACAATCCATAAAATCCTTAAAAATTTAAAAAACCTAAAAACCTAGAAAACCCCTAAGAAAACCATTATAAACTAAATTTTCTTCAAAAAAATGAAAAAAAACTTAAAACACTAAAAATAATAAAGGACCCTAAAAAACCTAAAAGCCACTAAAAACAATAAAACCCTTTAAAACCCTACAAAACCCTTAAACACCATAAAAACACACTAAAAACTTCAAAACCCCTTTAAACCCCTATGAACCTTAAAAAACCATAAAAACACATTAAAATAGTAATAACTCAAAAAACCCCTAAAACCCCAAATAAATGAGAAGATACCAGCGTGCTTTCCTGGAGTTTCTCTCCCGGCACGACGATATCCAAGGTTTGTTGTTCTCATTCTGGTGCTCCTCTCTCAGAGAAGACTTTGCGGTGTGGTGGAAGAGGTGTTTGTCCGGTCCTACTCTATGGTGGGTGGCTCGTGGAGGCTGTTGCTTCTCCTTAGTGGAAAATGGCTCAGACGAGGCTGGGTGGGTTAAGATGGCGTTGGCTTGGGCTGGTTTCCTTGGATTTTCGGCTTGGGTTCGGTAGATCTATATGTTGTTCTCCCTCAAGCATCGGTGTTCTGGCAGTGGTGTCTTCCTTGAGGTGTCAACATTGGATGATGCTGGGTCTTGTTAGCGAGATGTAGTGAGGTGGTTAGATCTGGGTTGCTCAGCCCCCTATGGCTTGCGATTCAAGTTGTGGCGAGGTTCCGAGGAGGCTTGCGCCAGATCTTGCTTTTGTCCTACCCTGATCTGCGATGACTTACGACTGATGTGGAAGACCTTGAGGAGGCTTGGTGGTGTTTTATCAACAGATCTTGTAGTAATGGCGTTCTCTGGAAGTCTAACACGGTAGGAATGGTGTCATCTTCTGCTGCTACTACTGGTTTGTTTTCTTATTCTATGACGAATTCTCTGGTTTTGCAATGGAGCAGGGTGGATGCGGTTGGTGTTTTTCCGTCTTGGTGGTGGCGCGATCCACCTTGATTTGGAGGACTACAGATATGGTCTTCATCAGTCTGCACAGTTGGTGCAGTGATGGTTCTTCCATTTCTTTGCTTTCTAGTTGTTTTGTGTCTGCTTGTTTGTTGGTGCTTTGATTGTGTCTATTTTTGATGTGCATTGAGGATGGTGTTAGTTGGTGGATTGGAGGTGAGGGGCTGCTTGGTTATGGGTATAAATAAGGAGTATTAGGTTCTAAGATATGGATTAATGTTTGGAAGATGACAGTCCTGTTTAGCCGATGTTAGGTGTGATTTTCTAGAAGCTTCCTGGCATAGAGACACTAGTTTCTGGAAATTGAGGAGTTCGCTGCTGGTTACTTCTTGGAAAGGAGCTGCAGAAGGGGGTGTAAGCTGTGAAGCTTATGAGTTTGGTACTGGTGTTATTTTTTGGAAGGTTCTTGATCTATATGAGTGGTCCTATAGAGGTTGGTGGTCTGATATTTCTGGTTGTGCTACTAGATGTAATATGATGGGTGTTGTTTGGTTAGGAAGTGCTGCTTGTCTGACCGGTTGGATGTGTGCTAGCCTTTGGAAGCTGAGATGTTAGATGACTACTTGGATAGATTATGAGGATACTGACAAATATGCTATTGGTACTAGTGTTTCTGTGAAACCAATTGTGGATTTTCTTGAAGATGTGGTGTTGAATATGCTTGGCAAGGAGGCGTTGGTTGTTGAAAATGGTGTTGCGAGTTACTGGTTACTATTTGGCTGGGAGATGCTGGTAGATATGCTTTTTTTACTTTTTTAATTTTCTGCTTTGTGCGTGTTTTGGTTTTTTTGGAGTATTTTGGGTTTTATGGGGGTGTCCAGGTTTTTTGGGAGTGGTTCGTTTGACCTCTCCCCTCCCTTTTCTTCTGCGTCCCTTTTTCTAATAAATTGGGGGGGGGGGGGGGTCGGGAATAGCCTGACCCTGCACCTTCCTTGCCCTAAAACCCCAAACAAACCATAAAAAAACAAAACACCCCAAAAATCCTTAAAATCCCCAGAATCCCTAAAAACCATAAAAATCCTTTAAAATCCATAAAAGACCTAAAAAAATAAAAATCCCTCAAAACCCAAAAAAACCCTAAGAAACCCTTAAAAACATAAAAAAACGTAAATCCCCTAAAATACCTAAAAACGCCAAAAACATAACAAACCTAAATATCCTAAAAAAATTATAATCCCTAAATCCTTAAACACCATAAAACACATAAAGAACCCTAAAAATCCATAAAAACATAAAAACCACTTAAAATCCTGAAAAAACCCATTGAAAATATTAAAGACCCAAAAACACATAAAACACAAAATTAACCTAAAAAAGATAAAAACTGTAAAAACCCCTAAAATCCCATAAAACCCTAAAATCACTTAAATTTCTAAAAACCATTTAAACCCATAATTTTTTTAAAAACACTAAAAACTTAAAAATCCCAAAAAACTCAAAAAAAACCCAAAACCCCCCAAAAAATAATAAAAACATAAACATCCCTAAAAATCCCTAAAAACAAACAAATACCTAAAAACCTAAAAAAATCTAGAAAGGACCTAAAAATAACTAAATAAAAAAAACCTAAAAATTTTGAAAACCCTTAATAAATAAATAAAAACTTAAATGCATGTAAAACGCTCAAAAAACAAAAAACAATAAAATCCATAAAAAACTCTATAAACTCTAAAAATCCTAAAACCCCTAAAAATCTAAAAAAGACATAAAAACGAATAAAAAATTCTAAAAAATCCCAAAAAATCATTGAAAATGTGAAAAAACCCTAAAAACCCCTAAAAAGCCTTAAAAAGCCTAATAACCCCTAAAAACTCTCCAAATACCTAAAAAAACTAAAAACCCATAAAAATAATAAAAAACCTAAAAAACCCTAAAAATATAAAAGACACTAAAAACTATGAAATGATCAAATAAAACATTAAAAACTAAAATAACCCTTAAAATCTCTAAAAATTTAAAAAACATTGAAACCCCTAAAAGACCAAAAAACCCTTAAAAACCATAAACCCCTTATAAAATTAAAAACCCCCCCGACCCATAAAATCTATAAAACCCATTAAAACTCAACAAACCTTTAAAACCTTAAAAACATTATAAAAATCTAAAAAACTATTAAACCCAATAAACTAAATAACACTAAAAACCAAAAAAAAATATCCTAAAACCCCTTAACAATCTCTAAAAACCCAAAAAACCATAAAAATCCTCAAAATCCCTAAAAAATATTAAAACCCTAAAAATAATGAAAATTCCTAAGAAAACATTAAAAACTAAAAAGTACTTAAAACCCTTAAAAACATAAAAAAGTTATAATTCCTAAAAAACCATAAAACACCAAAGTACCCTAATACCAACTTAAATCCCTAAAATCCCTAAAATCCCATAAAAATCCTTAAAAATCCCTAAAAATATCTAAAAAAATACTAAAAACCCTAAGTAAATCTTAAAAACCTAAAAACACATAAAACCCTGAAAAAAATAAAATTCTGAATATCATAAAACCACTACAAATCCCAAAACCCTAAACACAATAACCCCCCCCCCCAAAAAAAAACGTTTAAAATCCCTAACTACCCATAACAACCGCAAAAACCACTAAAAACTCTAATAACCCTTTAAAACCCTAATAACGTCGCAAACTCTAAAAAACTATAGAATGCTTCAAAAACTCAAAAAGCACTAAAAACTGAAAAAAACCATAAAACCCCCAAAAAACCAACAAAATCACTAAAAACCCAAAAACCATCAAAATCCCTTAAAACCCAAGAAATTATTAAAAATCCAAAAAAACCCCTAAAAAAACTTAAAAACATAAAACCTCCTAAAATCCATGAAAACCCCTAAGAAAACCACAAACCCTAAAAGAACTTAAAACCACTAAAATCTAAAAAAGGAGAAAAACCATAAAAAACCCTATAGACTATAAAACCCCTAAAACCTTATAAAACCCTAAAACCCAATAAAAACCCTCAAAACCCACTGAAAAAATATAAAAACCCATTAAACTACTAAATATGTTAAAATTTGTAAAAAAATTAAACCCTCTAATAAAATAAAAACCCAAACAATCCTAAAAAACCATAAAACCATAAAATAACCATAAAACCCATAATATCCCTAAAATTGTAAAATACAATAAAAACCCCTAAAAACCAAAAAACCCATAAAAACCCAAAATATACTAAAAACACTAAATACCTTTTAAACTCCTATAAACCTCAAAAAATGTAAAAACCTTTAAAACCCCAAAAAATAGAAAACACTAAAATAAAAAAACATAAAAAACCCAAAAACCCCTAGAAACCAAAAAAACCACTAAAAATCCTAAAAATCCCAAAAAACCCTAAAATCCCTAGAAATACTCAAAATACTTAAAAACATAAAAAACTATAAAATCAATAAAAATCCCTAAGGAAACCATGCGGCCTAAAATAAACATAAAACCCCTAAAAATGTAAGTATTATGAAAACTATACCCCCCAAAAAAACCCTCAAAATCATAAAAAACAAATAAAAATATTAAAAATCCCAAAAAACTCTCAAAATGTAAAAATCCATAAGAAATCCATAAGAACATGTGAACACATAAAACCCCTAAAAACAAAAAAACACTAAAACCCCAAAAAACCTAAAAACCCTAAAAACCCGTTAAAAACAAATAAAACCCATAAAAACTCAAAAAACACATAAAATCATAAAACTGTTAAAAAAATTAAAAAAAATTTAACCCCATAAAACGTTATAAAATCTAAAAAACCTTAAAACACCAAAAAACCCAAAAAAACTAAAATAAAAAAACCATAAAAACTATAAAATCTCTAAAAACACATAAAAACACTCAAAATCCCTAAAAACCCTAAAAACCAAAAATAGCCTACAACCTCAAAAAATCCAAAAATATGTAAATAACCATAAAAACCCAGAATAATATTGATAAAAACATAATAAACAAAGAACAATTAAAACCCCTAATAAAACAAAAAATAATAACAACCCTAAAAACCATAAAAACCCTAAAGCCATAAAAAACCCAAAAAACCGTATAAAACCATAAAACCCATAAAAATCTTAAAAACCACAAAAACTAGAAAAAACTATTAAACTCATAAATATGTTAAAAAATCTAAAAAACTTTAAAACCCCTATTTTTTTTTGAAAAGAACTGAAAACCCAAAACCCATAAAAACACTAACCCCCCAAACCCTCAAAATCCCTAAAAAAACCATAAAATATTAAAACATCCCAAAATGTCCCTAAAAATGGAAAAAACCCTGAAATCATTGAAAAAAATCCGAAGACAACATTCAAGAACTAAAAAAATTAAAACCCCTAAAAATATTTAAAAACAATAAAACCCCTAAAACCCCTAAAACCCCAAAAAATACTCAAAAAACCTAAAATCCATCCAAATCCAAAACATCCCCCTAAAAATCCCAAAAAAATTTAAATCCCTAAAAATCCAGAAAGCCCCTAAGGAAACCTTAAATACCTAAAACCCCACGAAACCCCTAAAAACCTAAAATTTCTAGAACCCTAAAAAACCATAAAAACCATAAAAACTCATAAAAACAAAAAAACCTAAAGAACCCATAAAAATACTAAAATCACACCAAAAACACTAAAAACCCATAAAAATGTTAAAAAACTCTAAAACCTTTAAACCCCTACAAACCCTAAAGATTCATAAAAACTCTAAAAACCCATAAAAATCTAAAATGGACATAAAATTCCATTAAAACATGAAAAACCCATAAAAGATCGAATTACCTATGAAAACCTTAAAAAATGACCACACTTAAGACCCCAAAAATACCTAAAAAATTCTGAAAACCATAAAAAGCCAAAAAACCCAAAAAAACATAATAATAATAAAACCCTTTAAAACCCTAAAAACCCAAAAAAATCCTAAAACCACTGAAAAATCTAGAAACCCTTCAAATACAAAAAAACATTAAAAACACTAAAAATCATTAAACCCCTAAAATCTCTAAAAACCCAAAAATCCAAAAAAAAAACCCTAAAAACCATAAAAACCATAAAAATCCTAAAAGTCCTAAAAATACCTAAAAAGATATAAAAATCCCTAAAAACTATAGAAATAAATAAAAATGTAACAAATACTAAAAACCCTTAAACCCCTAAGAAAGACATAAAATCCTAAAAACACATAAAACCCATAAAAACCTAAAAATTCTAATAACCCTAAAAACTATTAATCCTAAAAAAATCTTAAAACCCTCAAAATCACTAAAAACCCATAAATATATAAAAACCATAAAAGTCTATAAAAATTTCTAAAAACATAAAAAAACTCTAAAAACCTTGAAAACCCCAAGGAAAATATTAAAAACCTTAAAAACATAAAACTAGAAAAACCAAAAAAATGATAAATACCCTAGAGACAAAAAATCCCAAAAAAACTCTCAAATACCTAAAAACCAAAAAACTTAAAAACCCATAAATTTTCTAAAAAACATTAAAATTACTTAAATACATAAAACCCCTCAAAAACCTAAGAAATATTTAAAAACATAAAAACAATGAAAATCCATAAATAACCTAAAAATGTTAAAAACCCTAGAAGGCTAAAAAACCTTAAACCCCCAAAAATCTATAAAACTCCATATAAAATTTAAAAACCCATAAAAATTCATAAAAATAATAAAAACCAAATAAGACTCTAAAAATCCTTCAAATGAAGAAACATATTAAAACTCTAAAAACCCTTAAAACAATTAAAAACTTCAAAACCCCATAAAATACCAAAAAACCAAAAAACCCTAAAAACTCTAAAAAACCCTAAATAACCTAAAGATCCTAACAACCCAAAAATCATAAATATATTAAAAGGGCCTAAAATCCCTAAAAACATAAAAACCTAAAGAAACAATAAAATACCTAATAAAACCTTGAAAAGATATAAACACTTAAAACCCTAAAAACCTATAAAAGGATAAAACCCAAAAAACTCCCTATAAATCCAAAAAAACTCTGAAATCCATCAAAATCCCTAAAATACCATAAAAAACTAAAATAATCCAATAAAATTAACAAAAAAGTAATAAATCAAAAAACCCTAAAACCCCTATGAAAAACATAAAAACCTAGAAACACATAAAATCCATAAAAATCTAATAGTGCTAAAAATCCTAAAAATCCTAAAGTCCGAAAACCCCCTTAAACTCCTAAAAACCTTAAAACCCATTAAAACATTAAAAACCCTAAAAACACATAAAATCACAAATAACCACAAAAACTATAAAAACTATTTAAACCCCTAAAAACTGTAGAAAAATCTAAAAAACCTTAAAAACCCAAATAACCCAAAAAATCATAAAAATCATAAAAACCATAAAAACCATAAAGATATAAAAATCCCTAAAAACCCTAAAAACCCATAAAAATCCTAAAAAACCATAAATCACTAAAAATGTAAAGAAAACCCTAAAAACATTCAAAAAACAAAAAAAATATTAAAAACCTAAAGACACATAAAACTTCTAAAAGCCCAGAAAAGATAAAAACCCCAAACCCCTAAAACCTTAAAAACACTCAAAATCCATACAAAGAGTAAACAACTATAAAAAACCTAAAAATACCAAAAAATCCATGAAAACATAAAAACCCATAAAAAACATTAAAAACCTCAAAACACATAAAACCATATATAAACCTAAAAATCTATAAAAACCATAAAACACCCCTAAGAACCCTCAAATTCCATGAAAACCCTAAAAACCACAAAAATCCTAAAAAAGGTCAAAATCACTAAAATTTTTCAAAAACCTAAAAGCATGAAAAAACTAAGAAAATATAAAAAAACACACAAAAAGTAGCTAAACCCCTTAAAAACGACAAAACCCCCAAAACTATAAAAAAAACATTACAAATCCTGAAATATAATAATTTTTTTTAAAACAACACTAAAAACTATAAAAAACAATTATAACCATAAAAAATATAAAAAAACTCTAAAAAATATTTAAACCCTAAAAAACTCAAAATAACCATAAAACCCCATAAAAATCCTAAAAGGCCCAAAAAATACCTAAAAACATAAACACCCCTAAAACCCCTTAAAAACCCAAGAAAACCTTAAAAAACAGAAACAATTAGACCACAAAAAGAAGTAAATTTTAATAAATATCCTAAAACCCCCAAAACCCTAAAAACTATAAATAATTCAAAAAACTATAAAACCCCAAAAAACCAATAATAACCATTAAAACTCTAAAAAGTCCTTTAAACCCTAAAAATGTTAAAAATGCAAAAAAACATTTAAAATATTATAAAACTCTAAAAAAATAAAAAATCCAAAAAAATAAAATCTTAAATTCCCTAAAAAAATCCAAAACCCCGCTCAAAATCGCTAAAAACACTAAAATCCATAAAAATCCTACAAAAGCAAAAAAAATCCATAAATACAAAAACACCCTAAAAAACTTGAAACCCCTAATAGAAACTTAAAAACCTAAAAATATTACAAACTTCGAAAATAGGAAAACACTAAAACCCTAAAAGAACCCTAAAACCCTAAAAATCATAAAAACCTCTAAAAACCGTAAAAACCCATAAAACCCATAAAACCCATAAAACCCATAAAACCCATAAAAACCTTTAAAACCACTAGAAACTATAAAAAAACTTTAAACCCATAAAATGTTAAAAAACTCTAAAAAAAATAATAAAACTACTAAAATCACCACACCCCTAAAACACTAAAAATACTCAAAATACTAGATAACCATAAAACAATAAATATCCTAAAAAATATTGTAAGATAAATAAAAATAGAAAACCCCTAAAACATTAAAAAACCATAAAAACAAAAACACTTTAAACCCCTAAAACCTTAGAAAAGTTAAAGACCCTAAAAAACCTTAAAATAAAAAAACCTTAAAAATCCTATTAAATCACAAAAAACCACTAAAACATTAAAAAACTCTAAAAACATGTAAAACCTTAGAAAAAATTTAAAGTAGAATAACTTGTAAATCCCCTAAAAATCTAAAAGTGTTCTAAACCCAAAAAACAATAAATCCCTAAAAAACATTAAAAACCATCAAAATCCCTAAAAACCCAAAAAACCCATCAAAATCATAAAGGGACCTAAAAATCCCTAAAAGCGTAAAACCCTAAAAACCAAAATAACCCTTAAGAATGTCTAAAAAAACTAAAAAAACATAAAACCCATAAAGAAACCAAAAAAATGATAAAACCTCTAAAGAACCCTATAAACCTTAAAAACCATAAAACCCATAAAAACCATAAAAACCCTAAAAATCCACAAAAACACTAAAAAGAACAAATAATTGTGAAAACCCTTTAAAACTGTAAAAACATAAAAAAGAATAAAAAACAATAAAACCTTAGAAAAACAACCTTAAAAATTGAAAAAAACATTAAAACCTTTAAAACCTGAAAAACCCTAAAAAGGTAATAAATTATAAAAACCCTAAAAATAATAACAGTAAAAAAACCCCTAAAAATCAATAAAAATGTAAAAAAATATAAAAAACCTGAGAAACCCTTTGAAAACCTTAAAACTGAAATACACATAAAACCCATAATAAACTAAAAAAAGTTAAACCCCTTAAAACCCAAAAAAAACCCTAAACCCAAAAATCCATAAAAACCTAAAAACTTAAATAAACCCAAAATCCCATTGGTGAGTCATTTCACTGAAGGTATGTTATCGGTGTCCCAATTTTTTTTTACCATAATGATTATAGTACCAGTAAGGGGTCGATCTATAGGAAAAAGAAGTTATTTTTTTCTTTCTTAACTTAGTTTGTATTTTTGTTTTAATGAAGTTTGTCGTGTTTAAAGTTTATTTTTGATGTTTAGATGAAAAGAATAATTGGTTTTAAGTTTATTTAATAAATTTCTTAATGAATAAATATAAATACATGAAAATTGGTTTTGATGCAAATAAGGAGAGAAAAGCATTGGGGTTGTGGATTCTTAAGAGGTAGTTTATTAAATAAAATTGCTTATGAAGTTGTGTTGTTCATGATAAACCAAAACTATGGGTTTCAATTTGTAAAAAAATTTCTTTGGTCTGGTAAACTTATATTTAGAGCTGAAGAAACTAACTCCTTGGCCTAGTAGTTAGTGTTTTATAATTATTTATTTGGATTAGTTCATTTTTGAGTCAACGAATGTTTCCAATGATCATGAAAATATTCATTGTTATTATTCTTTGGAATCGCTCTAAGTTCTACCCTTAGTCTAGTTCAGAATTTTTAGTGATAAGATGAAGTAATTTAAGAAGAATTAGAAGTTATTAGAACAAACACATTAATAGAAACTAATCTAAATTATAATTCTTACATCTCCCACAACCCCAACACAGTGGGTATTTAGTTACACATAGAGGTAAAGATAAGCACAAAACCCTTGATACCTGATTTTATCATTACTTGATACTTTGAGGAGGGAGTGACTCTAGGGTAGAATGGTAGAATTCAAAATTATAATGATGGTGGTAGAATGGAAGCAGAGATTCTTTCCTTCGACCTTCAATCCTTTCTCTCCACCCCTTCTCACATTTTTTTGAACTGGAGGTTGGGCCTCTATTTATGAAAAATAGAACAACACGGGGTGTGGAAAAAGTACACGGAGTGTACTTTTTTAACCACGCTTTTGTACTTGATTTCTCTACTGGTAGGTGGCCTAACACGCCATCTTTGGTTTTGAACACAGTGCCACCTGGTAGGTAAATATACATGGCATGTAGCACTGCCATACATAGCGTGTAGTCTCATTTTTTGGCCACCAACCGCTTCTAGAAAGATATACACGACATATATAGGTTGAACATGGAATGTCCTCGTCAGCCAGCCACATGGGCGTGTAGACTTCTTCTCATCTGGAAACTACTTCTAGAAGGGTATATATGGTGTTTATAGGGTGAAAACAATGTGTACTAGATTCTATTTACTTCGGAATGTACTTGTCCTAGTCAATCCGTGTCTGAGTCTGAATGTACATAGTGTGTGTATATATACAGGCCATGTAGTTTTTAAAATTTGCTCAGTTCTCCCATGTTTTGTGTATTTTTCTATAAATCTCATGAAAATGAACAAGATCACCAAAATCAAATTATTTTTCCTCTAAGCAGTAAGTAATTGCTAAAAACTTGTTCTTATTTTCAATAAATTAGGTGAAAATGTGTACACAAATCGGGTGCATCAAACTCCCCCATACTTAGTCATTCACTTTCTCTCTAGAAAATCTCAACATCTAATTAAGAGAGTCTATATATTAAAAGTAAGGAATTTAGTTAATCATAAAAGTAAATAATAAGTCACAGTAGAAAATTCTAAAAATCTACAAAATAGTTTCAATTCAGGAGATATTCTAATCATGACTCATATACAATTCAGTTAACTACTTTCATCCTCCTTTAAACACATGTTTCAACCTTTCAAAAATAATCAATCCACTTGATGATCTACCTCACCAACAATATACTAAAAACTCAGGATATTTTAAATTAAAGTTATTCTCAATCAAAGATATATACACTCTATCCATAGGTTTTAAAGAAATCTAGTTCTATACTTCAGAAAATTGATTTACAAAAATCATGAGGACTTTTCAATAAGGATCATATGTTTCTGTGGCTAGAGGATGGTAGGTAAAGATGAGAAAAATAACACTAAGGCTTGAAAAAGGAGGCTAAATTCTTAAATAATAGTGCATGATATTTGATGTTGAGCTCAATGTAAAAAAACTTCCTCATCAATCTTTATCATATGACCTCATGACCACCATATCCTTTAGTTAGGTAGGTAGGGTTCAAAAACCAACAAGTGAGTATAAGGTCCCTTTGTCTGCACCATTTTTCGTAAAATAGAACAAAGGGAACATTTTAGAATTTCCATGAATAGACGTTTGGAACCCTTTTTGCCCTAAATGATCAATAGGCTCTCCCCCATACTTAATTTCACGACAACTCACCAAAATATTCAATTTTTTTTCCAATCCCTTCTTTTAAGCTCAAGTAAATAATCAGGTAAAATCATAAAATAATTATGGTAGGAAGGGAAATAGGCTTATAATATGGATTCCTATAAAGGCTATTCATGGTTTCTAGGAGGCTTATAAAGATAAGTTGTAGGGTAGGTCTCAAGATAAAGGGGTTTAAAAAATCTAATGCCTCAATCATTCAAATTTAATTAAAAAATTCTGCATGTTTCAAAAAGAAAACTTGAGAATTCTAGTAGTTATTTATATACTAAGAATATCTCAAGAAAGAGGGTATTATAAAGAATATGAAAAAGGGTTTAGAATAACTCTCAGGAGTGGAAAAAACAAATAAATAGAAATTCAGGTCGTGACTTGCATATAATTGATTAGTCTAATCAAAGTAATTATCCTAGGATTACAAGTTGTTATTTAAACTATATCAACAATCATTCTTAAGCACATAAGAACCAAATTAATCTTGCAAATTTTAAAAATTTCACACATTCATATTTATTATTTATAAATATGATTAACCAAAATGTGTTCATATTTTCGAATATATCTTTAAATAATCATGTCTTTGAGAATGATGATAAGGGAAAAGACTAAAGTGGTCGAGAGATACCCCCCATACTTAATTTCAGACATGGTCCATCAAGTCCTACAGAAAGTGAATAAGGGAATGTGGGGACACAACAATGGACCAGAATGAGGGGAAGTAAGGAAAGAAGTAAACTAAGTAAGAAAAGAAAACAATGGAAAAAATGAGGAAAATAATACTTCCCTTGTGTCTAGGTGAAGAAAAACGAGCAATGATGGAGAAGGATATTACATAGCATGCCAAATTACCTGTGATGGTCGTGGAGAGAGGACACTGCAAGAATATATAACATACATAGGAACAAGATATTACAAAT
This sequence comes from Viscum album, assembly GCA_963277665.1. Taxonomy (NCBI): domain Eukaryota; kingdom Viridiplantae; phylum Streptophyta; class Magnoliopsida; order Santalales; family Viscaceae; genus Viscum; species Viscum album. The sequence goes on from OY728157.1 coordinate 1,105,442,849, forward strand.
AGATATATAATGAAAAACATGTGTCTAAAAACCAGTCAGGGGGTCGCCTCAGAAGAGGCATCATCCGGTATAGAAACAACGACATAAGTAGGAGCTGTAGGAGGAGGACTCAGAATAGGAAGCTTGACATCACTCCCTGGACTGGTAGTAGTTGTGTCAGCAGTTGGGTTTGTAGTGGATAAGATAACTAAATCAGTTTCCAGTGCAGTAAAGGGTGGTGGAGCTGTGGAAGAAGGTCCAGGAACTGAGGTAAAGGCAAGTGGTGGGGGTAGTGGTATACCGTTATGTTGAAGAAGAAGCTCCAACATCTGCTCTAGTCAGTCCTGACATCAATCGAGATGAACCAAGTGCGGCTCCATCATGGATAGGTGGAGGGAATATGAGATATCAACCGAGGGTGTGGGGGTAGGGGGGTAGTAGGTGGAATAGAATATGGTATGCCAAAATAAGGGGGTCAGAAGAAGGGGGTGGGGTGGGGAAGACGGAATGGGTGGGGAAGAAAGAGAAGGTGCCTCGGTGGGGGCAGAAGGGTCAGTAGGTGGTCGAGGTGGTGCCTGGGCAAGGACGTAAGCACCCCATGCTTCCAGACCAAGCCCATGTGAATAATCATGAGATAGTCCATCTACTGGGGGGAACCTAACAGATCATGGGGAAGAGAAGGCTCAAAAACCCCGAGGTGGTGGGCCAGGCGGGTGGCATAAAACCCACCATTCAGTTTGCCCTGATGGCCAGTAAACATGGCATGGAAATAGGGGGTGACAAGGTAAGGGAGGTCCGAGTAGTCCTACCAGATAACATAGGTGAGGAGATCCATGTCATGACCGGTCATGACCCCTATATCCCCATGACAAGGGAAAAGGATGGTGCAAAAGCACCTGTGGGTGAAGCGAAGGATAGGGTCAACAATGAGGGTACTCTTCTAGGAAGTAGGGGTATAGCGGTGGTCAAGCCCAGCAATCTCCCACCACATAGCAATGATCTTAGAGAGCTCGGGTCGGGTAAGGGTGGAGACCAGGGGTGTGGTGATGGGATGAGGATAGAAACCGCACCCTCGGCCAAAATCAGTCATAGTAAGGGAAAAGGGTCAGCCGCCTAGCCGGAACTGGACACTGGTACCGCATCACCAGGCATCTCCCAGTACTCAGCTCCATCGAACTCAAAGGAAGCAGCAAAATCCAAAAATAAATCTCAGAAAATAGGAGTTCTGACCTGTAAGATCGTGAGTAATAGAGTGTTACAAAGAAGATCCTCTAACTCTCCCTAGATACCCAGATGTTGAGGGATGTTTTTGTCAAGTAAGCGACTACTCAATGGGATCAGACAACGAGAGATATGTTGGACCCTCTCATGTGCTAAATCGGTGACCGGGAACACCATGCAAGGGTAGAGAACACTAGTAGGTCCTGGCCCAGGTGGAGGTGCACCAGCGGGAGCTGGCTCTGGGGGTAGAGTGGCTGTAGTAGACGAAGGCTAGTTGGATTGGGTGGTCTATGATGGACCAGCTGCGAATGAGGAGAGCTCAGGTGGAGTGGAAGCTGGTGGGGAAGTAAGGGTGGTGCTCAGAGGCTTAGTGTTCGATGGTGGAGGTGATGAGGTACTAGGACCAGCCTCTGCAGAAAAAGTGGGTGGTGGAAGGATGGCCAGTGGAGGAGGCTGGTACACCAGAGAGTCCGGATCTGGTGATGTCGTGGGTTGGAGTCAGATCAGATGAAAAATTGGCCTCTCACCCTCAGTGGTGGAGGCGGGACGCATCCCTTGTGAATGGTCTATATATGCCATACCCTGAAAAATAATAAAAACCCAAAAAAGAAAAAGGAATGAAAAAGGAAAAGAATATAATGTGAGAAAATTGAAAAATAAAAAAAGTACACGACATGTGTATCCAATGTACATGGCATGTTGTGAAAGCGGGTTAACATCCAATTTTCTTTGGATAGACATGACGAGAGAACATGAAATGGAATAGGGAAGGAAACATGGTGTGTACTGAACATACACGCCATGTTCATGAAAAGTGGTCTTGGTTGTGTATTGGAAAAGACACAGCCACTATTTAAGCAGTTCTAACAATACATGTCACACCATGTGAGAGGACAACATAGATTGTTCAAGAACAAAGGGTAAATGGCCATGTGAAGTGCTAGGCATGGGCTAGCCAAAATAAACGGTGTACACAACATGTACCGAATAGACATGACATGTACATGAACATAGTGTGTGAGTCCATGTGAAAAACGTACCCAGTCACCACAGGGGACGGTACACGATGTGTACCGAACAAACACACCATGTATTTTCAAATTGTAATGTATTCAATGTAAGGCCATGAACATAAGTACACAGTGTGTTTCTTCAAATTGTTCCCATGTATCTTGAAATCCAAATGGTCAGTGGATCCACAAATGACCCTAAACTCTTATGAAAACTTGAAATAAAGGGTTTTGAAGGGTGTACCTGGACCGAGGATCACAATGCAGTAGAAATCAGAAGGGAAAATACCCTAAATCAGTGGATTTGGGAAAGGGGAGGTTGGGAGTCGTATGAAATAAGAAACGGGGAGAGTCGAGGGCTCTACACGACACGGGCTGAAGCCAGGTGGTCTGTGACCTTTATAGCCAAGTTACACGACATGTATCTTCGGAATACACACCGTGTATCACATTATTTTTATTAATAATATATATAAATATATATATAAATATATAATTATTATACAAAACTATATAATATTTAATATTAAAAATAATATATATATATATTTATATAATTTATTAAAAATAAAACTATACACATAATGTATCAGAAAATACACTTCGTGTGTTCTAAAATTGGAAAAAGAGAAGTACAAACTTTGGTCTGGTGCTTGGGGCAAGGTTCGATCCAGTGATCAGCCCTTCCGAACTGAAGCCCTCAACCACTAGAGAAAAGGTTGTACTACTGCTACTATTAAATTTTTAAATATAGTTAATGTAAACAGTCTTATACTACATAGGAAGAATTTAAATTCACGATGTGTAGTTTTTAATTAGACAAAAAGGGACGAAGCAGGTAGACTAGCCGAGTTCAAACCAGGGTCTCTTGGATCCAGGGCCGAGACTCTGCCAATCTACCAACTTCATCCACATGAATTACTTTTTTTGAAAACTATTTTTAGTTTTAGAATTAATACATGGAACACACGACATATATTGAAAGACATACTGTGTGGTTTTATAAAAAAGGAAAATGATGGAAATGGGATGGTTTTCTGGATTTTAACCGGGGTCTTTTGAAGTCGGGTTACGATCTTGGACAACCGATCCATCCCCCCCATGGGTTTTCTTATATGAAAATTTATATATGAAAACTACCACACATGTTGTGTAAGAAAACACATGGATAAAAAGGAGGAACCCCATGCTGAAGGTAGGTCATGAGAGATTCGAACCGGTGACGGCTCAGATAAACTCCATTGACCTTACCATCGGTATCGGCATCATCCCTGGTTATTAAATTGTTAAACTATATATTTATAATAGTTTGAAGATAAATTAATAGGAATAAGTAAATGCCATGTATATAGGTGGTACACGGTGTGAATCCACTGGGTTATCTCCCAAAAAATGCCTTTATTTTAGGTCGTTGGCTCGACCTACTTACCTATGCTTACCTGAGTTGAATGGTGAACAAAGTTACCACCGTGTTGTTCATGTGATGGTGAGATTTCATCTGCTGTCTGTTAACCTTGAATGGTTAACCATCCTCTCTATAAATTTCCCCCACTCCATGATGGAATACGCCTATAACATGGAATGGTCTCGACCATCATGACTTTAACTTCCCTGGGAATAATTGAAAACAAGAGTTAAAGAGGAGTACCTGATCACTGGGTTGGAGAGATTTTCGTGAAATCATCCAGTCGTGAATTTCTCTCGTCTTCTCCTTGTATAGCTTGGAGTTTTCATATGCCTCTAATTTGATTTCATCAAGTTCTAATAGTTGTAACATTCACTTCTCTTCAGTTGCCTTCAAATCAAAAATCAGGGTCTTGACAGCCCATTATGATTTATATTCCAATTCTAATGGCAGATGGCACAACTTTCCACATATGAGGTGAAATTGGGACATTCCCAGTGGTGTTTTGAAAGTAGTCCGATATGCCCACAAAGCATCACCTAACTTCTTGGACCAATCTTTCCTCTAAGTGTTTACAGTTTTCTCTTGGATCTGCTGGAGCTCACGGTTGGAGAGCTCCACTTGTCCACTAGACTAGGGATGATATGGCGTCCCGATATGATGCTTTACTCCATACATCGACAATTTAATCTCATCAGTGTGTTGTCGAAGTGGGTCCATCTATCACTGATTATTACCTGGGGAACTCTAAACCTACTAAAAATGTGTTTCTTTAAAATGCTCATGACTGCATTGGTCATTTCCTGAGTTGTAGAAGCTTCTTCCACCAACTTGGAGATATAGTCGACACATACCAGAATGTAAGTGTTCCCAAAAGATAAGGGAAAGGGACCCATGAAATCTATGCCCCAGACATTAAAAATTTCTACCTCCAGGATGGGGTGCTAGGGAATCTCAGATCTACGTCCCACATTATCTGTTCTCTAGCATCAATCGCAATAGAAAACAAATGCTTGGGCATCTTTTTGCATAATGGTCTAGAAAAAACCCAATTGCAGGATCTTTGATTTCATACGGGTGGGGCCATGATGTCCCCCAACTGGTGAGGTGTGACAAAATTTCAGGACACCATAAACTTCATTTTCTAGAATTCAATGATGGATCACCCCATCTCTATAAGATCAGAACATTAGAGGATCTTCCTAGAAGTTCCTCTTAACATCAGAAAAAAACCTCTTACCTTGGTAGATGGAGAGGTCGGGGTGAACATCACTTATAACAAAAAAAATTAGCAATATCAACATACCAAGGTCTAGGTGTTTCAAATATTGAAAAGAGGTGCTCATCAGGAAAATCCTCCCTGATCTCTGGATCTTCCTCCTTCTCCAAATGAGGCAGCACCATGCAGGAGAGATGATCAGCAACAACGTTCTCGATCCCTCTCTTATCTTGAATCTCCATATCAAATTCTTGTAGGAGGATCACCCAGAAGATCAATCAGGGATTCACATTTGTAGGTACTTTAGTTCTGCATGGTCAGTATAAACAATAACATTAGATAGCACTAAGTAATAACTGAACTTGTCAAAATCAAACACTACTACACACATTTCCATTTCTATGGTGGTGTAGTTCATCTGTGCCTTTTTGAGAATCCTTATAGCATAATAGATATTTTGGAAAATTCAGTCAAGCCTCTAGCCCAGAACTACTCCCACTGCGTAGTCGCTGGCATCGTACATCACATCAAATTGTTCCTCCTAGTTGGGAGGAATCATTACTGGAACATCCAACAAGACTTGATTCAGGTTATCAAAATATATGTTTCATGTCTTAGAAAACTCAAATACAACATCCTTGGTCAGAAGATTGGTGAGGGGCTAGGCTATTTTTGAAAATTTGCGGACAAAATCCATGTAAACACTAGCATGCCCCTAGAAGCTGTAGATAGCTCTAACAGAAGTCAGAATAGGAAGTCATGAAATAACTTCTTTCTTTTTCTATTCCACCTCTACCCCCTTTGATGAGATTATGTGGACAAGGATGTTTCCACTTTGCACCATGAAATGACACTTTACCCAGTTCAAAACCAGGTTAGTGTTTTCAAATCTTTCCAGAACTAGCTCCAAGTGTCGCAAGCAAGTGGTGAATGTTTTTCGGTAAATGGAAAAGTCATCCATGAATACCTCTAGGATATATTCCACCATGTCATGGAAGATAGCCAACATACATCGCTGGAAGGTGGTGGGGGCATTGCACATGCCCAAAGACATCCTTCAGACAGCAAACGTACCGAAGGGTCAAGTAAATGTGCTTTTCTTCTAATCCTCTAGAGCAATGGAAATATGGTTGAAGTCGGAATAACCATCGAGGAAGAAATAAAATTTATACCCCACTAGGATATCTAGTATTTGATCCATGAAGGGAAGGGTGAAATGATCCTTCCTCATGTCGTCATTCATCTTTCGGTAGTCCACACAGACTCTCTAGCTCGTGACAGTGCGTGTGGGGATGAGCTCGTTCCTAACATTTGAAATCATAGTGATACCCCCCTTTTTGGGTACCACTTGTGGGGGAATCACCCACGGACTATCCGAGACGGGATAAATGATCCCTGCATCAAAAAAATTAATCACTTATTTTATTACAACTTATTTCATGTGGGGATTCAGGCATCATTGTGGTTTCCAAGATTGCTTTGAACCTTATTCAAGTAGCACCTAGTGGGTGCAGATAGTAAGGCAGATGCCCTTAAAATCTACAACTATCCACCCAATTGAGTGCTTCCATTGTTTCAAAACCTGTATAAGTTCATTTTATTACTCCTGTGACAGTTATGCACTTAGTAAGATAGGAAATATTTGATGGTCTCCCAAATACTCGTACTTTATAGAAGGCATAAGAGGCTTCAGTTCTAGTTCATATCCCTTTAAAATCAAAGGCACATGTGGTTGAAACTTTTCCCATTCCAAAATATCAGGAACAATTGCATGTTGCCAATGGTGGCTGCCCTGGCCTTCTAGGAATTGCAAGTCCTATGGAACTTCTTCAAATGAAATGCCTGTAATGATAAGGTTATATGTGGTAAAAGAACATACCCTATCAGCCCCTTTTTTCACTCAAGCGATCATACATAGTGGTTACTGCATAACATCCCTAATTCTATGACAATGATGAATTCTTGATGGCCTTGAGGAAATTGTTGGAGTCTCTCTCATATCCTACCCAGAAAATTAGCTCCCCTTAGTGCACATCGATCAATACCTTCCCAGTTCCCAAGAAAGACCTTCCAAAAATGAGAGGTTCTTCATGGACGTCCTCCATGTCAAGGATGATGAAATCTATGGGAAGGATCAGCCTACCTACCTTGACCAACATGTCCTCTAGTATCCCCTTTGGATATTTGATGGATCATTCAACAAGATGAAGGGATACTCCGGTAGTCTTTAAATCGTTGATACCTAGCTTCTTGAAAACTCCAAAGGGCATGAGGTTCACACTAGCCCCTAAGTCATGGAGGGCCTTCCCAAACTCACAGGGGCCAATATTGCATGGAATAGTGAAGCTACCAGGATCCGGGAGTTTGGGAGGAATTGAATGTCAGACGACGGTAGAACACTCCTTAGTTAGGACAATGGTACCCATATCCTCCATCTTTCTTTTGTTGGAGAGTATTTCTTTCCTGAATTTCGCATAATTGGTCATCTACGTGACTGCCTCTATAAATGGAATATTTATGTCCAGCTTCTTGAACACATCCATGAATTTTCCAAACTGGTGGTCTAGCATCCTCTAATTTAATCTCTCTAGGAAGGGTAAGGTAGGATAAAAGGGTTTGACAACCTCTTTTCCTTTATTCTGTGAAGCCTCCTTCTGAGGGATTTTGGATGAGGAGGGGTCTATATCTGTAACTTCTTTATCAATAGGGCGTTTGGATGAACTTGGATGTGCTAGTTGGTTCTATTAGGGTAGCTCCTTTCCACTCTGTATCATGATGGCATGGGCCTCCTCCATCGGGTTATTCTTAGTGTTACCTGGTAGAGTATCGGGTTGGCTTCCTGAGATTTGGTTTTCCAGCTGGTCAATTTGGTTCTCTAGGCCTCAAATTAAACCCTCTTGATTTTGGAACCCGATCTCAGCAGTAGATATAAATTTGGTCATGATATCCTCCAACCTTGAGGTGTTCTCCTACTAAGGTGGTTCTTGAGCTGGTGGAGGTGGTGGCTAGTGCAACTGTTATGGGTGAGGGTTTTGATAGCCTTACTGCTGATAAGATCCCTCTTGGGGCTGTTGCTACCTTGGGTACTCGTTATGATAAGGAGGATGGTTGTATCTGGGTGGTCGCTGGGGAAGAAGATTCTATTGTTGTTAGCCCCAACCTGTGTTTTGTTGATCACATCATATCGGGTTCTGATACTACTAGTACTGGTTTGGCCCTCAGTTTTGGGAAACATAACTCACCTCCCTTATTGAAGGGACACTTTTAGAACCTGGGAATTCTCTCATGATGTGGTTATCACCACATTATCTACATGCCAGATGGTTTTCCGTATGTACTTGGGATGTTCCCTTCAGATTGAGCCCGTCGATCTTTTTGGACACAGCGTCCAACTAGGCAGCAAACATAGTTATATCATCAATGTTATGCATACCTCATTTCTGCTTTCCCTACTCAGAATGACACCAGAAGCTGTTGGTAGACATGTGTTCCAGTAGTTTGAAAAGCTCTTTGGGGTATTTCCTCAACAATGTACCTCCAGCAGTAACATCTACCACAGACTTTGTATTCATTGTTAGTCCTCCGTAGAAGGTTTGTACCTGCATCCAAAGTGGGAGTCCATGGTGTGGGAATTTTCACAACATCTTCTTGAAGTTCTCCCATGATTCGTACAATGACTCTGACTCATGCTGCTAGAAGTTGTGTAATTCATTCCGCAGATTCATTGTCATCGAGGGTGGGAAGTATTTAGACAGGAATTCCTGGGAGAGCTCCTCCCAGGTGAGGAGGATCGTTTCGAAAATCATTTGATCCAGTATTTTTCCTTATCCCTTAGAGATAAGGGGAAGAGGAAAAGACAAATGGCATCCATGGACACTCCGTGGTAGAAGAACGTGTCGCAGAACTCCAGAAAATTGGAGATATGGGCATTGGGGTCCTCGCTAGTCAGGCCACTAAACTGAACGATGTTTTGGATCAGCTGCATAATATCAGTCTTGATCTTGAAGTGTTGGGCCCGCACGAATGGACAGACGATGCCCATGTCATCTCTATGGATATATGGAAGGTCGTATTCCATGGGAGTAAGACTTGGAGGTGGATGCAGAGGGATTGGAGCTGGCATATATTGTTGTTCATGAGGGACGAAGTATGACCCCTGACCTGGATGTAAAAATGGATTCTGATCCAGTTGGAATTGTTGGATCTGCTGTAGGCCATACCCTAGGGAAAGTGGAGCTTATTGATTGTGGTTTTCATTTAGTCCTAATGGTTGTTTATATCCTTGTACAATAGCTGGATTTTCTTCCTCGTTCAGCGCCATGGGATCTTTGTGAGTTTTCTCGGTCATGAGTGCTCGTTGGCACCTCAAAAGTGTCAGTTTGATCTATGGGTTTATTGGAAAAAACCATGACGACTCTGCATTCTTAGAATGTGTGAGGCAGTCGCTCATACACCTAATGACTTACACAATACAAAACACACAAAGCATAAATGAGGAAAAATAAAGATAAATAGAAATGAGATTAGAAAATAGATTTTTGGTGATTTATGATTTTTATTTTCACTAAAATCTGATACAAACTAAATTAAAACAAGAACAAAATTAACTTTTCTGGATTCCCCGGCAACGACGCCAAAATTTGGTGAGTCGTTTCACCGAAGGTATGTTATCGGTGTCCCAAATTGTTTTTACCCTAATGAGTATAGTACCAGTAAGGGGTCAATCCACAGGGAAAAAGACATTATTTTTGTCTTTCTTAACTTGGTTTATATTTTTGTTTTAATGAAGTTTGATGTATTCAAAGTCAATTTTTGATGTTTGGATGAAAGGAATAATTAGTTTTAAGTTTCTTTAATAAAAATTTTATTTAATAAAGGTAAATACAGGAAAATTAGTTTTGATGCAAATAAGGAGATAAATGCATTGGGGTTATGGATTCTTAAGAGGTAGTTTATTAGATCAAATTGCTTATGAAGTTTTATTGTTCATGATAACCCAACACTCTGGGTTTCAATTGGTAACAAGGTCTCCTTGGTCTGGAAAACTTATATTTAAAGCTGACGAAACTAACTCCTTAGTCCGATAGTTAGTGTTTCACAATTCTTTATTTGTCTTAGTCCATTATTGTGTCAACGAATATTTCCAATGATCATGAAAATATTCATTTTTATTCTTCTTTTGAATCGCTGAACATTCTGCCCATGGTCTGGTTCAGAATTTTCAGTGATAAGATGAAGTGATTTAAGAAGAATAAGAAGAAATTATTAGAACAAAAAAATTCATAAAAACTAATCTAAATTACAATTCTTACATATCCCACAACCCCAACACACTAGGTATTTAGTTACACATAGAGGTAAAGATAAGCACAAAACCCTCGATACCTGATTGGATCATTGCTTGAAACTTTGAGAAGGGAGTGCCTCTTGGGTAGAACGGTAGAATGGTGAAGTAGAAGGATGGTGGTAGAATGGCAGCATAGCTTCTTTCCTCCGGACCTTCAATCCTTTCTCTCCACCTCTTATCTCTTTTTTTGATTATAGAAAATAGAACTACACGGTGTGTGGCAAAAGTACATGGCATGTACTTTTGTCAATGCGCTTTTGTCTTTGTTTTCTCCATTGGTAGGCGACCTAACACGCTATCTTTGACTTAGAACACGGCGCCGCCTGGTAGGTAGATATACACGGCATGTAGTGCCACCATACACGGTGTGTAGTCTCATTTTTCAGACACCAACTGCTTGTAGAAATATATACACATTGTGTATAGGTTGAACACGGCATGTCCCCATCAGTCAGCCACATGGGCGTGTGGACTTCTTCTCATCCTCCAATTGCATCTAAAAGGGTATACACGATGTGTATAGGGTGAACACGATGTGTAGCATATTCTTTTTACTTGGAAATGTACTTGTCCTAGTAAATCTGTGTCTGAGTCTGAATGTACAAAACATGTGTATATGTACATGCCGTGTAGTTTTTAAATTTTGCTCAGTTCTCCACCGTTTTGTGTATTTTTCCATAAATCTCCTGAAAATGAACAAGATCACAAAAATCAAAGTATTTGTCCACTAAGAAGTAAGTAATTGCTAAAAACATGTTATTATTTTCAATAAAGTGTGTGAAAATGTATACACAAATCAGGTGCGTCAGCCATAAAACCCTAAAACCAAATAAAAATATAAAACGCCTAAAAATTTAAAAACTCCAAAAAACCTTAAATCCCCCAAAAAACAAAAAAAAAACCATCCCCTAAAACCCATCAAACTCTAAAAAATAATAAAAATCCTTAAAACTCATAAAAATTACCAAAAACCATAAAATACCTAACAACCTAAAAACCTTTAAAACCCCTATGAAAACCTAAAAACATTAATTCAATAAAAACCACTAAAAAATAAAAAAAATAAAAAAACCTAGAAACCCTAAAAATGATAAAAACCATAAACCCCTACAAACCATAAAAACCAAAAAACCCCATAAAACTCCTAAAACCAATAAAAACTCTAGAAACCTTTTAAACCCATAAAAACATTAAAAAATTGAAGAACTCTTAAAACCCCTAAAATAATCAAAACCCTCCTAAAATCCCAAAAAAACATAAAATCCCTAAAACACATAAAAAATACTAAAACCCTCAAAATCCCTAAAACCACTAGAAACCCATAAATATATTTAAAAACCCTAAAATCCCCAAAAAATTGTAACAACCCTAAAAACCCTTAAGAAAACCTTTAAACCCTAAAACACTTACAACTCATAATAAATCTTAAAACCCAAAAACCACTGAAAACCCAATAATATCGTAGAAACCATAAAAAACTAAAAAAACATAAATTCCCTAAAAACATAAAAACCCATAAAAAACAAAAAACACCCTAAGAAAACCTTAAAAACTAGTAGAACATAAATGGATAAAAACATAAAAAGTTCTAAAAACCCTAAAAAAATTAAAATAATCATTTACCCTTAAACAAGAAACCCCGTAAAAATCATAATAACCTAAATCCCATATGAACCCTAAAAAACTAAAAACTCAAAAAACACTTTAAACCCTTAAAAATTCATAAAATATAAAAAAAACTGTAAAACCCCTAAAGAACACAGAAAACCCTAAAACCCCAAAGAAGTAATTAAAACCCTAAAAAACCCAAAAACCTTAAAAATCCCTAAAAACGCTGGAACCCCATAAAAATACTAAAAAAAATCATAGGAATCCATTAAAATGTGAAATATCCTAAAAACCCACAAAAACCTTAAGAAAATTTTAGAAACATAAAAACAAGTAAAGCCCATAAAAACCTAAAAACAATAAAAAACTAAGAGCCCTAAAATCCCTAAAACCCCTATAAACCATAAAACACTAAAAAACCTTCAAAAATCCTAAAAACCAATAACAACACTAAAAACAAACTAAAACCTCTAAAAACCCTTTAAAACTATAAAAATGAAAAAAACTCTAAAAAACATTAAAAGCTCTAGAAATTCAAAAATCCCTAAAAACCCAAATAAACCCCCAAAAGTCCCTAAAAATGTAAAATAACAAAAAAATCATAAAAAGGTCGCTAAGAAACCATTACAAACCTAAAAACACTTAAAACCCATGAAATCCTAAAAAATGATAAAAACCTTAAAAAATAAAAAAAATCAAAAAAACCAAAAATCCATAGGAACCAATAATAACCTTAAAATACACTAAATATCCATAAAACCCAAAATGCCACTAAAAATTCGATAAAACCGCTAAACCCCCAAAAAATTAAATAAATCTACAAAACCCTTAAAATCCTAAAAAAATCAAAAAACCTGAAAACCCAGAAAACCATAAAACAAAAAACCCCTAAACCCTCTAAATCTTAAAAATTACGAAAACCGTAAAAAATAAAAAACCTAAAAATCCCTAAAAACAAAAAAACCCCTAAAACCTCTTAAAATCCCTAAAAACATAAAAACATAAAAAAATTAAAATCTCTAAAAACATAAAAAGGATAAAAACATTTAAATCTATAAAAATACCTTAAAACATAAAACCCCTAAAAACATTTAAAACAATAAAAAACATAAATTTTTAAAAAGACACTAAAAACCCGTTAAACCCCTAAAATGTTAAAAATCTAAAAAACCATAAAACCCTAAAAAACTAAAAAGAGAACTAAAAACCAAAATACCCCCTCAAAACCCTAAAAAAACTAACCCCCAATCCCTAAAAACCCTAAAACCCATAAAATCTTAAAAGATCATAAAAATCCATAAAAATAGAAAAACCCTGAAACCCCCTAAGAAAACCATAAAAACCTAAAAACACATAAAAACAAATAAACCTAAAAAATGCTAAATAGCCTGAAAACCCCTAAAAATCCGTAAAAAACCCCTAAACCCCTTAAAACCCATAAAACACACTAAATATCTAAAACCCATTTAAACCCCTAGAAACATTAAAAATATAAAAAATTAAAAACCATAAAAAATCTTAAAACCCTAAAAACCCTAAAACACCCCAAAAAACCCCTAAAAACCATAAACCCCCTAAAATCCCTAAAATCCCTATACAATCAAAAGAAAATATTAATAAAGAACTAAAAATCTCAAAAAATACAAAACACTATAAAAAACATGAAAACACATATGAAAACCTTAAAAACCAATAAACACTTAAAACTCCTAAAAACAAAAAATATGCTAAAAACCCCAGAATACCATAAAACCCAAAAAACCATAAAAATCCCAAAAAACTGAAACCCCCCCTCAAACTCCATAAAAACCCTAAAAATTTAGTAGAAACATTAAACATTCTTTAATCCCCTAAAAACCTTAAAAACATTAAAAAACCTTAAAAACCATAAAATCCCTAAAAACCCTTAAAACCACCAAATTCACTAAAAAATCATGAAACCACTAAAAAAACTAGAAACCACATAAAACCCTACAAATATTAAAAAAACACTTAAAACCCATAAAAACCATAAAAACACTAAAATACCTAAAACCAAAAAAATCATAAAAACATAAAAACCCAAAAACCCCAAAAACCCCAAAAATCAAAAACAACTCTGAAAACCATTTAATCCCACAAAAACATTAAAAAATTTAAGAAAACATTAAAACATTAAAAAACTCAAAAAAAACCAAAAATCCGAAAATAACCATAAAAACAATAAAAACCCTAAAATGCCTTTAAATCCCTCAAATCCCTAAAAAGCTCTAAAACCCATTAAATTAATAAAAAATCCCTAAAATCCCTAAAAATATAAAAAAAATTAAAAACCATTAAAAACAAAAAAACCTTAAAACCTAAAAACACTTAAAACCCCTAAAATCCTAAAAAATTATAAAACCCATAAAAATCCTAATACCCGTAAAACTCCTAAAACCCTTGAATCCCCTAAACTGTTTAAACCCCAAAACCCTAAAAATAATTAAAACCCATTAAAACCCTTTAAAATCCTAAAAATGTTAAAAAAATTCTAAAAACCATTAAAACCATAAAACACTAAAAAAACCCTAAAACCCTGAAAAAATCTATAAAAATCATAAAACCCCTAAAAAGCCTAAAAATCCCTCAAAAACCTAAAAACCATAAAAATAGTTAAAAATCCGTAAAATCCAAAAAAATAAAAATCCCTAATGACCATGGAAAACTATTAGAAATCCTTAAAAACCTAAGAACACTTAAAACCCCTAATAACCTAAGAAATGATAAAAACCCTAAAAACCTAAAAAAACCAAAAAAAACTCATAATAATCTTAAAAATTCAAAAAAAAAACTCCTAAAACCAACTAAAAAGTCTAAACAACCTTTAAAACCATAAAAATATTAAAAAACACTAAAAACCATAAAAGAATAAAAAAATAAAAAAAATCCTAAAAACCCAAAAAACATAAAATCTGTAAAGATGCTAAAAACCCTAAGTACCCTAAAAACCGAAAAAATTACCAAAAACCATAAAAATCCAAAAAATCACAACAAATATCTAAAAATATAAAAAACGCTAAACCCCTAAAAATCATAAGAAAATGATAAAAACCTTATAACACTTAAACCCCATAAAAACCTAAAATATGCTTAAAAACCTAAAACCCGTAAACCCTCAAAATCCATGAAAACCAATGAAAATCTATAAAAATGTTAAAAATATCTTGAAATATCTAAAAACATAAAAAGCCCTATAATTGTGAAAACCATAAGAAAATCATAAAAACCTAAAAATAGTCAAAACCATAAAAATCCCAAAAATTCTAAAAACACTAAGAAACCCTAAAACCTCTAAAACCACTAAAAACAATAAAACCTATAAAACATTATAAACCCTTTAAAACCCATAATACCATACAAAACTACTAAAAACGCTAAAATCATTAAAAACACTAAATAACTCTATAACCCTAAACCCCCCCCGAAAACCATAAAACCCATAAAGACCCAAAAAATCATCAAAATCTAAAAAATCACAAAAAACTACAAAAATCCTAAAAAAGAAACAACAATCAGTAAAAACATAAATAAAATAAAACCCTTAAAAACCCTAAAAACATTAAAAACATAAAAACACTAAAAACACCTAAAAACCTAAAATATGCTAAAACCACTAAAAACCCTAAAAACCATTAAATACCTAAACCCACAAAAAATAAAAAAACCCTAAAGAGCCTTAAAAATAAAACGAAAGTATTTAAGAACCCTAAACCTCTGAAAAACCATAAAAAAATAAAAACATAAAAAACTCGTAAAACCCCTAAAAACCTATAAAATACAAAAAAGCCCACAACCCCTTAAAACTCTAAAACCATAAAAACATGAAAACCCCATAAAAAACCCTCAAACATATCAAAACATAAAAGATACTAAAAAATATAAAAACCATTTAATTCCATAATAACCTTAAAAAATCAAAAAATATTAAACCTCTAAAAAATAAAAAAAACCCTAAACCCTTAAAAACCCCTAAAAACACTAGAAAAAATGAAAACCCCTAAAACCCTCAAAATACCAAAAAACCTAAAAACCATAAAATTACTACAAAACCCTAAAAATAACTACCAACATAACACCCCTAAAACCTCTGAAAAAACAAAACCTAAAACAGTTAAAACCCCCAAACCTAACCATTATAAAAACCCTAAAAACCCTAAAAACCCTAAACACCTTACAAACCATAAACCCCCATAAAACCCTAAAAACCACTAAAAACAATAAAAACCCTTCAATTCCCTAAAAAGGATAAAAAACCTAAAAAACCTAACAAACTCAAAAAACCCTAAAAACCCAAAACACCGTAAAAACACTAAAAACTATATAAAACGAAAAATTCCTAAAAAATATCTAAAAATAATAAACACTAAAAACACAAAAAACCCTAAAATCCATAAAAACCTAAAAACACTTAAAACCCCTAAAAACTTAAAAATGCTAAAAACCCTAAAAAAAATAAAAATTCAAAAAACCCTAAAGACTAAAATAACCTAAAACCTATAAAAACCTAAAAACCCATAAACCCCTAAAAACCTACTAAAAACTATGAAACCACTTTTAACCCACTAAACAAATTAATACCCTCTAAAAAACTTATAAACCCTAAAAAACTCAAAAAAAACTCCTATAACCCCAAAAGACCAAAAAACCCTAAAAACCTTTACAAACCCTAAAACCATAAAAATCATTAAAACCCTAAAATTCCTAAGAAGATATTAAAAAGGAATATAAGTACATAAAAATGTAAAAAAAATAGAAAATCAGAAAACCCCTAACCTTAACAACCTAAAAATATATAAAAAACCTAAATGACCTAAAAGTGCTAAAAACCCTAAAACATTTAAATATATAAAAACCCCAAAAAGATAAAAACCCTAAAAATACATAAAAAACATAAGAAAACATGAAAAACTCTAAAATTAATTTAAACACCTAAATATGATGAAAACTATAAAAACATTAAAAACTAAAATAAAAACAAGAAATAAAAAACCCATAAAAACCCTAAATAACCCAAGACCATAAAATTACCTAAAAACACTAAACAAATTTAAAAAACCTAAAAGGACAACAAAAAAATTTCTAAAAATGGAGAAATCCTAAAAAACATAAAAAAACATAAGAAAAATCTAAAAATTTAAAAACACTTATCCCCTCAAAAAACCTAAAAAACATTACAACCCTAAAATCCCTAAAATCCAAAAAACCCTAAATGCTTTAATTAATCCTAAAAATCCATAAAAACCCTTAAACCCACTAAAAATTCTAAAAACCCTTTAAAACCCTAAAAACATTAAAAAAATCTAAAAACCTAAAAAAATAAAAACAAAACTAAAACCCAAAAATACTATAAAACCCTACAAATCCCCCAATAGCCTATATGTCATTAGAATCCTTAAAATCTCTAAAAATCACTTAATATGTAAAGTCCCATAAAGATCATTAAAAACCTAATAAAACCTTATAACCATAAAAAGACATAAATTCCCTAGAAACCTAAAAAATAAAAAAAACCCTAAAAACCCCAAAAAGACTCTAAAAACCCAAAAAATATAAAATAACAAAAACTCTTTAAAAACACTAAAACCATCAAAAATTGTAAAAAAAATTAAATAACAGAAACGTTAAGAAAACTAAAATACCTTAAAACCTTAAAAATATCAAAGAACACCAAAGAATCCAATAAAACCCCTAAAACCCCTGAAATCCCATAAAAACATTTAAAACCCATAAAAATAAAGAAATTCACTAAAATTCCCTGAAAACATAAAAACCTAGAAATCCGTGAAAAATACAAGGAAACCTTTCAACCCTAAAAACACTTAAAACCAACAAAAAACATAAAAATATAAAAACCCTAAAAACCATAAACACTAAAAATCCCTAAAAACCATTGAAAACCATAAGAATATAAAAACATTTTAAAATTCAAAAAAATATAAAAACCCTAAAAAACCCTAAGAAAACATTAAAAACCTAAAAACACTTAAAAACCCTAAAAATCTAAAACCCCTAAAAGGATCTTAAAACCCATAAAACCCATAAACGCCAAAATACTTTACAAAACAAAAAAACCGTCAAAAACTTAAGAAAACCACTAAAATATCTAAAAACCCTTTAAACCCTTAAAAACCCTAAGATCTATGAAAAGGATTAAAAATCAAAGAAAAATAAAAAACCATAAAAACCATTTAGAACCGTAAAAACCCTAAAACCATCAAAATCCATAAAAACCCTACAAAACACAAAAAATCCTAAAAAACCGTAAAATCCATAAAAAATCCTAAACACTCTCTAAATCCATAAGACCCTAAAAACAAAAAAAATCCTAAAAATATTCAAAAACCCTTAAAAACACAAAAACCCATAAAATAATAAAAACTATATGATAAACAGAAAAACCTAAAAAATTAAAACCACTAAAAAACCTAAAAAATTTACATCCCCTAAAAAACCCTAAAAACCCTAAATAACTTAAAAACCCCAAAAAACATTAATAATTCTTAAAAAAACCAAAAAAACCCCAAAACCCCACTAAAAACTCTAAACACCCTTTAAATCCCTAAAAATTCTAAAATCTCTGAAGGACCATAAAAACCCAAAAACCCTTAAAAACAAAAAAAAATCTGAAATGAAAACATTGATAAAAACCCTAAAACCCCTAAAAACCTAAAAACCCTAAAAAACCCTAAAACCCCATAAAAATACTAAAACCCCCCAAAATCCATAAAAATGTTAGAAATCATAAACACATGGAAAACCTCTAACTAAACCGTAAAAACATAAAATCATTTAAAATTACTAAAACCCCTAAAAGTGGTAGAACCGTAAAAACCCATAAGGACCCTAAAAACCTTGAAAATACCAAAAAAACATAAAAAAACTAAAAAAGAATAGAACCTCTAAAGTATATAAAACCCTAAAAACAACGAAAACTATAATAAAACCTTTAAATGTTAAAAAAATTAAACCCCTAAAAACAAAAACAAAATCTAAAAAGCCTAAAACCCCTAAATGGCCCAAAACCCACCCTAAAACCAATAAAAACCCCTAAGAAACATTAAAACCCATAAAAACCCAAAAACTCACTAAATACATTAAAATACCTTTAAACCCATAAAATCATTAAAAAAAATTTATAAACCGTAAAACCCTCAAAAACTATTATACTCGCTAAAAAACCCAAAAAATCATAAAAAAACCTAAACCCCTGGAATATAATAAAAAATAACAATATCCATAAAAACATGAAAAACCATAAGAATCCAAAAAAAATAATTAAAACCAATAAAAAGGTAAAAAACCTAGAAAACCCTATGAAAATGTTTAAAATCAAAAAACACCTAAACCCTATAAAAAATAAAAAATACTAAAACCCCAAAAACCCTAAATTCCTACAACATCAGAATGCCAAATATTCCTAAAAACCATAAAAATATTAAAAATCCCTAAAAATTACTAAAAATGTAAAAACACTAAAAACCTTGAAATCTACTACGAAAACATTAAAAACCTAAAAACACAAAAAACCACTAAAAAAAATAAAAACCCTAAAAACCCACAAAACCCTAAATATCTATAAAATCCTTAGAAATTGAAAAAATGATTACAAATCCTAAAAACAAAATAAAAAATGTGAAAAAGTCTTTTAAAACCCTAAAAATCGTAAAAATCTATAAAAAAACATAAAACCACTAAAAACTCAACAATACCCCAAAAAAACCAAAAAACCAAATACCCACTAAAAACATTAAAAACCCTAAAACTCTCAAAATCATTGAAAGAAAACATTAAAAATCCATAAAAATATAAAAAATATATAAAAATCCCGAAAAATGTAAAAACTATAAAAACCATAAATACGCTTAAGAAAACCTTAAAACCCTAAAAATTATAAAACCCATAAAAATTCTAAAAACCAAAAATACCCTAAAAACAAAAATCCCCTCAAAATTCCCCAAAACACTAAATACCAAAAAATCCTAGAAATCCAAAAAACCCTAAAAATGCTAAGGACCCTAAAATCATTAAAAAATTAAGAAAACATTAAAAAACTAAAAACACTTAAATTCCCTAAAAACCTAAAAACACTATATACCTTAAAAGACCATTAAAATTCGAAAACACAAAAAAACCTTAAAACCATAATTACCTATAAAAAACTGAAAACTCCCTAAAACTCTACAAACCCTTTAAACCCCTAAAAATGTTTAAGACTCCAAAAACTGTAAAAAAATAAAAAAAACTAAATATAGCCCAAATAACCATAGCACACTAATAACCTTAAAAAATCCCCAAACCCCTCAAAATCTCAAAAAACTATAAAAACCCATAAAAATACTAAAAATGTAAAATTTCCCTAAAAACATAAAAAACCACAAAAGACCTGAAAAATCCAAAGAAAACCTTAAAAACCTAAAAACACTTAAAACCACTAATTTTTTTAAAAACCCATAAATAGTAAAACCCATAAAACCTATAAAACCCCTTTAAATTCTTAAAAACAAAAAAAGTAAAAACCCTAATAACCAATAAAAAACTAAAAACCCTTTAAACCCCCAAAAATGATGAAAAACCTAAAAGAACCTCAAAACACTTAAAAACTAAAAAACCACTAATGCCTCAAAAAACCATAAAACCTCTATAAACCAACAAAATACAAAGAAACCATAAAAACCATATAAATTATAAAAATCCATAAAAATATTTAAAAAGTAAAAAACCCCAAAAAACCCATAAGAAACCGTTAAAACCCAAATACACTTAAAACCCATAAAAAGCCAAAAAAATACCTAAAGGCCTAAAACCCTAAAAATCTTAAAACCCCTAATCCCATAAAACCCCTAAAACACTAACTACTCTAAAACCAATTTAAACCCCTAAACATGATAAAAAAAACCTTTAAAACCTTAAAAATCATAAAAACGTAAAAAGAACTCCCTAAAACCAAAAAAAACCATAAAACCCCTAAAAATCCCATAAAACCTAAAAACCATTGAAACCCTAAAAACCTCTAAGAAAACCATAAAATTCTAAGAACACTTAAATCCCATAAAACCCATACAAATACTAAAAACACAAAAAAAAACTTGAAAACCCCTAGAATCCAAATATAAACCTAAAACCCATAAAAATCCAAAAAAAATCCTTAAAAATACATAAAAACATAAAAATCCTAAAAAACTTGAAAAACACCAATAAATCCTTAAAAGCTAAAAAAACATAAAACTCCCAAAAAAACCTAAAAACCCCAAAAACCCAAAAAACCCTGAAAACCCTAAAAACCTTAAAATCCCTAAACCCCTAGAAAACAATAAATATCTTAGAAATAACTAAAATTACCCAAAAATGGTAGAAAATATAAATCTTGAAAATCTCAATAAAAACATAAATTCCTAAAAAAACATAAAAAAATGAAAAAATATATAAAAACATGAAACCCCTAAACAACTAAAAAAATGAAAAAACCTCTGAAAAACCCGTAAAATCTCCTCAAAATCCGTAAAACTTCAAAAAAAGAAAAAATGTTTAAAAAGACCAAAAAATACCTAAAGATATAAAAAACCTAAAAAAACATTTAAAACCGCTAGGAAGACCTTAAAAACATAAAAATGCTGAACACCCATAAAAAACCTAAAAACCATAAAACACCTAAAACAAATAAAAACCCCATAATAACCCATAAAAATCCACTAAATTTTTTAAAAACCCATTAAACCACTAAAAACATTAAAAAATATAAAAAAATATTTATAAACCTACAAAACTAAAAAAACCATAATACCCCAGAAACCATAAAAACACTAAAAATCCAAAAAATCAGTAAAAATGTAAAAAATCTAAAAAAATCTAAAACCCATAAAAACCTAATAACACTTAAAACCCATAAAAACCTAAAAACCCTAAAAAATATAAAAACCCCAAAATCGTAAAAACCCATAAAAACCGTCAAAATCCCTAAAATCCCTAAAACCCATAAAAACCATAAAAGTTCTCGAAAAATCCATAAAAATGTAAAAAAATCCCCAAAAAACACTGAAAACCCTATGAATACCTTAAAATACTAAAAACACATAAAACCTATATAAAGATTATAAAATCTAAAAATACTAAAATACCCTAAAATGCCTAAAACAACAAAAAACCATTAAACCCCTAAAACCTTTAAAAAATAAAAAACCCCATAAAAACCATAAAACCACAAAAGCATAAAATAGCAATTGAAATGCCCAAAAAAGATAAAAAAATAACTAAAACACATAAAAACACTAATAAAATATAAAAAAACTTAAATCCCGAAAAACCTTTAAACCCATAAAACCAAAAAAACTATCGAATTCCATAAAAACCCCAAAACCATGAAAATCCTAAAACCCATAAAAATCCATAAAAACATAAAATACACTAAAAACCCTGAAAAAGACAAAGAAAACGATAACAACCAAAACCCCCTAAAATCATAAAAAATTCTAAAACACCAAAAATCCCAAGAATCCCCTAAAATCCCTAAAAAACATAAAAACCATAAAACCCCCTAAAACAATTTAAAAAAAACCTCTAAAACCATAAAAACACTAAAAAATCTAAATGACCTTTAAACACTTAAAAACATTAAAAAACTATAAAAACCATAAAAACAATAAACAATTCTAAAAGCACTAAAATTTCTAAAAAATTCACAAAATCACAAAACCCCTTAAAATCCATAAAAACTATAACATCCATAAAAACAATTAAATCCCTAAAAAATCCCAACAACTATTAAAAACACTTAAAAACTTGAAAAACACAAGAATACCAATAAAACCTAAAAACACTTAAAACCCCTAAAACCCTAAAAAATACCAAAAACCCTAAAAAACATGAAAACCCTAAACCACTAAAAACCATAAAAACCATTAAAAAAATAAAATAATAAAAACCCTAAAACTATATAAAAACACTAAAAACCTTTTAAACGCCTTAAAATGATTAAAAACTCTAAAGTACCTTAAAACCCTAAAAAGTCAAAGAGACACATGACACCTCAAAAAACCTCAAAACACTAAAACCCCCCAAAAAACCCCAAAAAACCCTAACAATACCTAATAACCCTGAAAACATTAAAAAAAAATCAATAAAAATCCATTAAAACATAAAAAACCACTAGAAACCATTAAAAACATTAAAATACATAAAACCCCCTAAACCCAAAAAAACATTAAACCCTTTAATGTGTCTAAAAACCCTTAAAAACATATAAGTACTAAAAAGCCTAAAAATATATAAAAATTTAAAAACCCCCCAAAACCCTTAAACAATCTAAACAAAACCATTAAAACCTAAAAACAATTAAAACACCTAAAAACTAAACATGGTAAAAACCACTACAAGACCCTAGAAACCCTAAAAATCATAAAAACCCATTAAACCTTGAGAAAAATAAATCCCTTTAAAAACCATATAAAAAACCTAAAAACTCTAAAACCAATTAAGCCATTAAATTCATTAAAGGAAATAAAAACAATTAAACCCCTAAAAACTCAAAAAACACCCCAAAACCCCCAAATATCCCTAAAAAACCTCAAAACCATGAAAACCACAAAATACCCTGAAAACCATAAAAATGTTTAAAAATCCCTAAAAATCTATAAAAACATAAAACCCCCTAAAAAAACCCTAAGAAGTCACTAAAAACCTAAAAATAGTTTAAACCTCTAAAAAACCTAAAAACACTAAAAACCCTTAAAACTTTAAAAACCCCTAAAAACCATAAAACCCCCAAAAATATTTTAAACCCATAAACCACTAAAATATCCTAAAAATATTTAAACCCTAAAAAAATTTAAAAACTCTCAAATCCATAAAACCCCTAAAAACCAAAAAACCCAAAAAAATCCAAAAAACCCCTCAACACCCAAAAAACCAATAAAATCCTAAAAATCCCTAAAACGTCACTAAATATATAAAAATCCCTAAAAGACCTAATGAAAAGCTTTAAAATTTAAAAGCACTTAAAACCCCTAAAACCTAGAAAACTCTAAAAACCTAGAAAATTCTAAAAACCCTTAAAACTATTAAAACCACTAAAACATTAAAACTCCAAAACAACATAGATATAATAGAACAAATAACAACTAAAATAGAAATTTAAACTCGTAAAAACATTGAAAATACTCTAAAAAACATTAAAAACCCTAAAAACTCGAAAAAATCCAAAAAACAAAAAAAATCCATAAAATCCTAAAATCCATAAATAATCCAACAAGTCTTCAATATCTCTAAAAAATCTCAAAATATCTAAAATCCTAAGAAAACTATAAAAATATAAAAAAATACCTAAAAATCCCTAAAAATGTAAAAAACCTCTAAAAACAATGAAAACCCCTAAGAAAACCATAAAAACCTAAAAACACATAAACCAAAAAATATTAAAACGCTAAAAACCCTAGAACCCCTAGAAACCCTAAAATAAAAAAACACCATAAAATAATTAACAAAACCCTAAAAAACATAAAAACCCCAAAACCAATAAAAACTATAAAATCCCTATAAACCACTAAAAACATTAAAAACACTAAAAATTCATAAAAACCCCTAAAAATCTAAATCCCCCTAAAAATAAAAAAAACATGAAAACCCAAAAAACCATCAAAATCCATAAGAAATCTAAAAAAAAATAAAAATCCCTAAAAATCTTGAAAAATTTAAAAACTCTAAAAATAATGAATAAAAATAAAAAAAACTTAGAAGCCTACAAATTATTAAAACCCATAATAACATAAAATTTTTAAAAAGCCTAAACCCCAAGAAAACCCCAAAATCCATTAAAACCATAACCCCCCCTAAAACCCTAAAAAACTATATAAACCAATAAAAACCATAAAAGACAATTAGAATCTATAAAATCCCTTTTAAACCCTAAAATGTTAAAAATACAAAAAAACCTTAGCAAACATAGAAAACTCTAAAAACATTAAAATCAAAAAAATCCCATAAAAACCCAAATAACCCTAAATAACCATAAAACCCCTAGAAAAAAACTAAAAATACATTAAAGCATAAAAACTCTAAAAACCCTAAAAACCAATGAAAACCTTGAAAACATAAAAATACTAAAAACCCATAAAAACCTAAAAAACGCTAAAAACTCAAACGACATGAAAAAAATGAAAAACCCAAAAACTCCTAAACACCCAAAACATCCCTAAAAACCCATAAAAACCATTAAAAAATATATTTCCAATTTAAAACACTAAAAATGATAAGAAACTCCAAAAAATAATAAATACCGTAAAATAACGCTAAAATTTTCCAAAACCGACAATAATCATAAAAACCTTAGGAAACCCTAAAACCCCTAGAAATCGCTAAAAACCCAAAAAACCATAAAAAATCCAAAAAACCCAAAAAATATTTAAGAAAGAAAAAAATGTAAAAAACATGAAAACCCCTAAGAAAACATTAAAACAATAAAAATACTCTAAACCCCTAAAAACAAAACATGCTAAAAACCCTAAAAACCCTAAAAACCAATAAAACCCTATATCCCCTTAAAATCATAAAAATCCCCAAAATTTTTCAAAAACCTAAAACACCATAAAACCTAAAAACCACAAAAATCTCTAAATACCCTTTAAATCCCTAAAACAATTAAAAACTCTAAAAACCATAAAAACTATAAAAACAAAAAAATCCATAAAACATAAAAAGAACCATAAAGCCGCTAAAAACACTAGAAAGCCCTAAAACCCCATAAAACTGGGAAAACCCCTAAGAAAATAAAAAAACACATAAAACCATTAAAACCCTAAAAATGATAAAAACACTAAAATCCCTAAAAACCGTAAAAATCCTAAAAATAAAAATAATAATAATACACCTAAAAAAATTATAAATGCTAAAATCTATAAAAACATAAACCACATAAAACTATAGAAACCCTTTAAACCCCTAAAATCATTAAAAATCTAAAAAACTATAGAAACCAAAAAACCAAAAAACCCATCAAGATATCTAAAAACCCTTACAATCATAAAAATCCTAAAAATAATTATAAAATCTAAAAACATTGAAAATAATGAAAAAAACTTATAAAAACCTTAAAAACCTAAAACACATTAAACACATAAAAACATATAAAATGCTAAAAACCCTAAAATCTCTAAACCCCCCCAACCCTTCAAATTCCATAAAACCCTAAAACCCCTCAAAATCCTATAAAATCCGTAAAAACATTAAAAATACTACAAAAATAAAAACCCATAATAAAACTATAAAAACCTAGAAAAAAATAACACCACTAAAACCAAAAAATGCTAAAAACCCTAAAATACCTGTAAAAGCCTAAATATCTCTGCAAATAATAACAACCTCTAAAAATATTAAACAACCCTAGATAACCATAAAAACCATAAAATAAAGTAAAAAAATATAAAAAATATTTAAACCACTAAAAATGTTAAAAAACCTAATAAAGCTTAAAACCCCCCAAAACCCTTAAAACCCAAAAAACCATTAAAACCCTAAAAAGTCTAAAAACACTAAAAATTCCTAAAAATCTAAAATACCATAAAAATTCTAAAAATAATAAAAAATACCAAAATTTTTTAAATAAAACTAATAACCTTGAAGACCTTAAAGAAAACTGAAAAAACATCAAAACACTTAAAACCCCTAAAAACCTAAAAAATACTAAAACCCCTAAAACTCTAAAAACCCTAAAACCCCCTAAAAACATTAAAAACTCATAAAAACCAAAAAACCCACTAAAAGTTCTAAAAACCATTTCTACTCTTAAATTGTTAAAAACTCTAAAAAACTATAAAACCCCTAAAAAACAAAAAACAAAAACCATAAAACTTGAAAAAATCTCAAAATCCCAAAAAAAATATAAAAACACAAAAAATCCTAAAAACGACCAATGAATCTAAAAATAAAACAAACATAAAAAACTTGAAAACCCTAATAAAACCAGAAAAACTAAAACCACTTAAAAATTTAAGTACCTAAAAATGATAAAACCCAAAAAACCAAAACCCCCCTAAAAACCTAAAAACCCTAAAACCTATAAAAACTCCAAAACCCCCAAAAAACATTAAAAACCCTTTAATCCACTAAAAATGTAAAAAAATATAGATATCTTAAAAATCTTAAAAAACTTAAAAAAAACTAGAAAAAACACAAAACCCCTTAAAACCGCGAAAACACTAAATATCCCTAAAAATCATAAAAATCCCTAAAATTCCTAAAAACCATAAAAATCCAAAAAATTCCTAAAAAAACTAAAAAACAAACAACACTAAAAACCACTAATAAAACATTAATAACATAAAACACATAAAACACATAAAATAAAAAAATCTCTAAAAAACCAAAAAATATAAAAACCTAAAAACCAAAAACCCCATAAACACCCAAATAAACCATTTAAACTTCTAAAATAGTTAAAAAAACTTAAAAATACATTAAAAACACTAAAAACTCTAAAATTACCAAAAACTCAAAAAAAAAACATAGAAACCCTAAAACCCTAAAATTCCCCAAAACCCTTAAAGTCCCCCCAACCAAAAATAATCCTAAAAAATCTCAAACAATCCATAAAACATAACAAAATAAAAAATCTGAAAACCCCAAATAATACCATAAAATCCAAAAAACAATTAAATTCCCTAATAACCTAGAGAACTATGAAAACCCTAATATCCCTAAAAACCAAAAAACCCTTAATTTTTTTGAAAACCATTAAAATACAAAAAACCCCTAAAAACACTAAAAAATATAAAACCCCTAAAAACCATAAAAAAACTATAAAACCAAATAAAACCCTTAAAAAATAAAAAACCATAAAACCAAAAAAACCAACAAAATAATAAAAACCCTAAAACCCCCAGATACCCTCAAATTATATAAAAACCATAAAAAATATTAAAATCCCTAAAAATGCCTAAAAACATAAAAACCCTACAAACCATGAAAATCCCGAAGAAACCCTTAAAAAAATTAAAACTATTAAAACCCATAAAAAACAAAAAATTCTAAAATCCATAAATACACAAAAATCCCCAGAAACCCTAAATACTATAAAACCCCTAAATGTCTTTTAAACTCCTAAAAGTCCATACGAATTCTAAAATCCCAATCAAAACTAAAAAATCCCATTAAACCACAAAAAATGATAAAAAAACTCTAAAAACATTAAAAACACTAAAAAACTAAAAAATCCATAAAAACCCTAAAAACCATAAAACAATAAAAACCTATAACCCCAAAAACCCCTAAAAACCATCAAAATCACTAAAAACCTAAAAACACTAAAAATTAAAAAAATCCTTAAAAATCCCTATAATGTAAAAACCGCTAAAACACTTGAAAACCCCAGAGAAAAATATAACAACATAAAACACATAAAACCCCTAAAAACCTAAAAATGCTAAAAGCCACAAAAAAACACTAAAAATGATAAAAACACAAAAACCATAAAACCCATAAAAACATCAAAAATCCCTAAAAACCTAAATAACTAAAATCCATAAAAAAAATTTAACCCCAAAAAATGGGAAAAATCTCTGAAAAACCATAAAAACATTAAAAATTTCAAAAAACACTAAAAACTGAAAAAAACCATAAATACCTAAAAACCCTAAAAACATTCAAAATCCCTAAAACCCCAAAAAACCATAAATTTCCTAAAAATACATTAAATCACAAAAAATGAAAAAATAAGTCATAAAATCAATGAAAAAACACAAGGAAACATTCAATTCCTAAAATAAATTAAAACCTCTAAAAACCTAAAAAATGATAAAAACCTGAAAACACCCTAAAATGATAAAAACCTGAAAACACCCTAAAACCCTAAAAACCATAAACACCCCTAAAAACCATAAAAACCCTAAAAACCAATAAAAACACTAAAACTAATTTTAAACTCTAAAACACATTAAACCCTTAAAATTTTTATGAAACTTCTAAAAACCATAGGACCCCTAAAAAAACAAAAAACTTCTAAAAACACAAAAAATTAATAAAAACAATCAAAACCCCTCAAAATCCTAAGCACCCTTAAAAGTCAAAATATCCATAAAAATACCAACAATATAAAAACCCTAAAACCCATAATAAAACATTAAGACCCCAAAAACATTTAAAACCTATAAAAAACTAAAAGTGATAAAAATCCTAAAAATCCCTAAAAAAACTAAAAGCCAAAAACCCATGAAAATATAAAAAATCCCTAAAAACACATAAAAAACATAAAAACTAATAAGAACTATAAAAACTCTCTAATCCACTAAAAACACAAACAATGCCTAAAAACTCAAAAAAAAAACACTCAGAACCCCCAAAAAAACAAAAATACCATAAAAAGCATAAAAATCTGAAAAAATCTTCAAATACCCTAAAAACCATAAAATAAGATAAAATTCCCTAAAAATCCCTAAAAAATCCTAAAAACCATAAAAACAATAAAAACACAAATAACCATAAGGAAACCATAAATACGTAAAAAATTTAAAACCTCTAAAAACCTAAAAAACACTAAAAACTATAAAACACCCTAAAAATGGTAAACACCCCCAGAAACCATTAAAAACCTTAAAACCCATAAAAACCATAAAAATCATAGAAAATTTGAAAAACCCTTTAAACGCATAAAAATATTAGAAACTCTAAAAACCATAAAACCCTATGAAACTGAAAAAAATACTAAAAAACCCAAAAAAAATCATTAAAACCCTGAAAAAATTCAAAATCATAAAACCCCTAAAACCCATTAAAATTATAATAAAGCCCTAAAAATCACTAAAAATGTAAAAAACCCTAATAACCCTATGAAAACTTTAAAAACCTAAAAAAGGTAAAACCCCTAGAAAACCTAAAAAATGCTAGAAACACCAAAAAACCATTAACACCACTAAAAACCATAAAACCCCTAAAACCCATTAAATCACTAAAACCCCATAAAACCCTTAAAAACCACAAAAAACTATGAAACCCATTTAAATACATAAAAATGTTAAAAACATTAAAAAACATAAAAAACTAAAAAATTTACCTATAACCCCAAAAAAGAAACAAAAACCTAAAAACCCGTCAAAATCCCTAAAAAAATTTAAAACCATAAAATACTAAAAATAATTAAAAACCTTAAAAACATAAAAACCAAAAAATCAAAAAGTACCCTATGAAAACCTTTAAACTCTAAATAAAACTTATAACCCCTAAATACATAAATATGAAAAGACCCTAAAAACCATAAACCCCAAAAAACAATAAAACCATAAAAACTTTTATAAAATTTAAACCCATATAAACAATAAAAACTATAAAAACGTTAAAAATCATAAAAACCACAAAATACTCCCATAAACCCATAAAAACCATAAAACCATAAAACCCCCTAAAACCCCTCAAAATCCATAAAACCTTAAAAAATATTAGAAACAAAAATAACCCTTAAATACTGAAAAAACGTAAAAACCCTGAAAACCCTAAGAAAAGTCTGAAAACCTAAAAATAGTAAAAAACCTTAAAAACCTAAAAATATTGCAAAACCCCTAAAACACCTATAAACCTAAAAAACCATAAAACCCCGAAAAACCATAAAAACCCTAAAACCCATAAAAACACTAAAGACCCACTAAAAACTCTAAAAACCCTTTATACCACAAAAATGTTAAAAAACTATATAAAACCTTATAAACCCAAAAAAACCTCAAAACCGCATAAAAATCCAAATTACCAATAAATACCTTAAAACCCCTAAATCCCATAAAATCCTAAAGTTCCATAAAACCCCATAAAAATCCTAAAATGCCTTAAAATTCACAAAAATATGAAAAATAAAAAAACCCATAAAAACCCTATCACACCCATCAAAACATAAAAACACATAAAACAACTAAAAACATAAATAATACAAAAAACCATAAAAAATAACTAAAAATCCTAAAAACATAAAAACCCATAAACACCCTACAACCTTATAAAAACTCTAAAAACCATTTAAACCCTTAAAATTGTTAGAAAATCTCTAAAAACATTATAAAACCCCCCCAAAAAAAATTACACTAAAAACCAAAAAAACCATAAAAAAACCTAAAACCCCTAAAAGACACTAAAACACACAAAATCCCTAAAAGAAAAAGAAACCCCTAAAAAACTAAAAGGCCCCTAAAAATGCCTAAAAACATTAAAAACCCTAAATACCCTAGCAACCCATTAGAAAACCTTAAAACCTAAAAACACTTAAAAACCTGAAAATTGTAAAAAAGATAAAAACCCTAAAAACATTAAAAACATAAAATCTTTTAAAATCATTAATACCCATAAAACCTTAAAAATCCTTAAACACCATAAAATCCCAAAAAACCACTACAAATCTAAAAAACGTTAAAACCACTAAATATAAAAAGAACTCTATTAACCTTAAAAAATATATAAAAACTCAAAAAAAATCTTAAAATCCCAAAAAACCATAAAAACCCTAAAATCCGTAAAAATCCATAAACCCCCTATAAACCATAAAAAACCTAAAAGGAACAAAAAATCTATAAAAATGTAAAAAAACCTAAATAACATGAAAACCCTCTGAAAACCATTAAAATCTAAAAACACTTAAAACACCCAAAAAACTGGAACACCCTAAAAACCCAAAAAACACAAAAAACCCTAAAAATCCATAAAATATTAAAAATAATAAAAACCCATTAAAACTATAAAAGCCACTAAAAAATTTAAAAAACCCTTTAAACCCCAAAAATCATAATAAAATGCTATAAAAACATAAGACCCCTAAAAAAACCTAAAATCCCCAAAAACTAAAAACCCTATAAATCCTTAAAACCCTCACAATCCTTAAAAAAATTATAAACAACAAAAATACTAAAAAATCCTTGAAAATAACTAAAAAACCCCTAACTACCTTGAAAACCCATATCAATACCTTAAAACTGAAAAACACGTAAGACCCCTAAAAATATTTAAAATACGAAAAACTCTAAAACCCATAAAATCCATAAAAACCACTAAAATCACTAAAAACCCTTTAAACCCCTAAAAATGCTAAAAACTCTAAAAAAAATTAAAAACCATGAAAAATCAAAAAACCCAAAAAAATTAGAAAACCAAAAAAACCTTGGAAATCCAAATAACCATCAAAATCCCTAAAAAACCTAAAAACCCAAAATCCCCAAAATCCCTAAAAACACTTAAAACCCAGAAAACCTAAAATTTATTAAAAACCCTAAAAAACAAAAAAAAATATATCTAAAAACTCTAAAAACCCCCTAAAAATCTTCAAAATCCCTAAAAACCTATACAACCCCTAAAAATGCTCTAAAAACACTAAAACCCTTTAAAACCCTAAAATTGTTTTAAAACTCTAAAAATTATTAAAAACCCTAAAAACTCAAAAAAACCCCTAGAAATGCAAAAAAATCATAAATAACCTAAAACTCTAAAAAATTATGAAACCCTTAAAATCCCTTAAAAATCAAAAAACAATATAAATACTAAAATATCCTAAATACCTAAAAAAATAAAAATTCTCAAAACACTGAAACCCCTAAAGAAACCTTAAAAACCTATAAACATTTAAGACCCTAAAAAACCTAAAAACAGTGAAAACAATAAAACACCCTAAAAACCCTAAAAACTATAAACAACCCAAAAAGCTTAAAACCCTTAAAACACTAAAAATAAAAATAAAAACTCTAAAACTCCTAACATTAAAATACTATGAAAAACCGTAAAACCCCCCCAAAATCTCAAAACACCTCTAAAAACAAAACAACCATAAATTCCTTAAAAATCCACAACATCCATAAAAATATAAAAATGCATAAAATTTCTAAAAAACATAAAAAATTTTAAAAATCACAAAAAACATAAGAAAACATTAAAAACCTAAAAAACATTAAATCCCTAAAAATATAAAAACTATAAAAACCTAGAAAACCATAAAACCCACTAAACACAATAAAAACCCTTCAAACTCATCAAAAATATGAAAATATCTAAAAACCTTAACACCCTGAAAAACTAAAAAAACCCTAAAAACCAAAAGAATCTATAAAAACCCTAAAAGTCTTAAAAGCCATCAAAATCCCTAAATACCGTAAAACACCATAAAAGCCCATAAAAACCCTAAAACCCATAAAAACCTTAAAAACCATAAAATCCAAAAAAAAACCTCTAAAAATACCAAAGAACATAAAACACCCATAAAACCTTTAAGAAAAGCATAAAATCCAAAAAACAATAAACACCCCTAAAAATAAAAAAATATCAAAAAAACCCATTAAAATGTTAAAAACACGAAAAGCCCATAAAAACCCTCAAAACCCACTAAAAACAGAAAAATACAATGAAACCCCTAAATTTTTAAAAACTCTATAGAAACAAAATAAAAATAAAAAAACCCTTTAAAAATGAAAAAAAACCCTTAAATAGCCAAAAAAATCATAAAAACACTAAAACCTCTCAAAATACCTAAAACCCCAAAAAACAATAAAAATCCAAAAACCCCATAAAATTACCTAAGAAAGTAAAAAACCCAAAACACTAGAAAAACCCTAAGAAAACCTTTAAAACCTAATAAATATTTAAACCCCTAAAAACCAAAAAACCTTCAAAACCATAAATAACAGTAATAATAATTTAACTCCCTAAAACCACCCTAAAAACCTCAAAAACCCATATAAAACCCTAAAGCCTTAAAACATCTCTAAAAATTGTAATAAATCTAAAAAAACGTAAAAACACAAACAAATACAAAAAACCATAAAAACCAATAACCCTAAAAAATCATGAAAACCATCAAAATCCATAAAAATAGTAAAAAAACATAAATATAATTTAAAAACACTAAAAATCAATAAAAACATAAAACCCATAAAATTATTGAAACCCCATAAGAAAACCAAAAAAAACTAAAAACTATTAAAACCCGTAAAAACGTCAAAATTTCTAAAAACATGAAAATACACTAAAAAAAAATCTAAAATCCCACTAAAAACTCAAAAAACCATTTAAACCCATAAATAATTTAAAAGCCTCTAAAAACCATAAAACACCTAAAAATTGAAAAATAATCCAAAAATCCAAAAAACCCAAACCCCCCGTTTCAAATCTCTAAAACTCTTAAAAACCATAAAAATTCCTAAAAAATCCCTAAAAATTTTAATGACCCTAAAAACCATGAAAACCCCTATGAAAACCTTAAAATATAAAACCGCTCAAAACACCTAAAAATCAAAAAATGTTAAAATGATAAAAACCCCTAGAAACCCAAAAACCCAAAAACTCATAAACCACCGAAAAACCTTATAAACAAAAAAACCTAGAAAACCATAAAAACATTAAAAACACTAAAAAGTATTTAAACCCCCAAAAGTTAAAAAAAACTCTAAAAACCTTAAAATCCATTGAAAAGAAAGAAACGTAAAACCCCAAAAGACCATAAAAACCTAAAACCCTAAACCCCTCAAAATCCCTAAAACCCCAAAAACCATAAAAATTTAAAAAAATATCTAAAAACCCTAAAAATGTAAAAAAACTCTAAAAACCTTGAAACCCCATAAAAACCTTAAAAACATAAAAACACTTAAAATCTCTAAAAATAGAAAAAAGATAAAAACTATAAAAAACCTAAAAAACATATAACCCATAAAATATTAAAAAATCGTAAATCCCATAAAAATCCTACTAAAAACTCTAAAAACTCTTTAAACCCTTAATAACATTTAAAAACTCAATAAACATTAAACCCTAAAAAACTCAAAAAAATCCATAAAACCCAAGAAACCATAAAAACAATAAAACCCCTAAGGACACTCAAAATCTATAAAAACAACAAAAACTAAAAAAAATATCAAATTGACATAAAAATACTGAAAAATGTAAAAACACTAAAATCCATAAAAACCCCTATGAAAACCTTTAAAACCTAAAAATAGTCAAAACCCCTAAAAACATAAAAACAATAAAAACCCTTAACACCCCTAGAACAACTAAAACCATAAAAAACCCTAGAACCCATAAAACTCTAAAAAACCCTAAAATTCCTTTAAACCCTAAATATACTAAAAAACTCAAAAAACATTAAAAACCCTAAACCCCCCCAAAAATCCTAAACACACTAAAAATCCTCAAAATCCCTAAAATCCCTAAAATCCATAAAAATACTTATAAACGCCCTAAACATCCCTAAAAACGTAAAAACCAATGAAACATATGAAGAAACTAAGAAATATTTAAAAAAACAAAGAACCCCGAAAACCATAAAAACCTCTAAAAACCATACAAAAACACTAAAAACCCCAAACAACCCTAAATCGCACTACAACTCTAAAAACCATTTACAACACTTAAACTTTAAAAACACTTAAAATTAATTGAAATTGTAAAACTCTAAAAACACATTAAACATCTAAGAGAGGTTAAAAACATTAAAAACCAAGAAAACACTAAAAAACTAAAAAAATCCAAAAAAACAAAATATGCAAAGAGAGCAAAAAACCTTAAAAAATCCTAAGAACCATCAAAATCCCTAAAAAAATATGAAGACCCAAAACCCCCATATAAATCCTAAAAATCCCTATGAATCCAAAAAAACATAAAATCCCAAAAAATATAGAAAATCTTATAATAAACCATTAAAACCTAAAAATACTTAAAAACCCTAAAAATGATAAAAACCATAAAAACACTAAAAACCCTGAAAATCCCTAAAACCCCTAAAAACATAAAAATCCTAAATGTTCACTAAAATCCCTAAAAATGTAAACAACCCTAGAAACCTGGAAAACCCAAAAAACCCAAAAAAACTTAAAAGCACATAAAACCCATAAAAAGTCTAAGAACACTAAAAACCCTAGAAACTCCTAAAAATATTGTAAAACCCTTAAAATACTGAAAAACACCCAAAGACTAAAAAATCAAAAATCAAAAATAAAAAACTCTAAAAAACACTAAAAAATATTTAAAACACTAATAACATAACAAAAATATAAAACACATAAAACTCAAAAAAAATTAAAATCCCAAAAATCCCTAAAACCCCTAAAACCCTTAAAAACCCCTAAAACGTTTAAAAACCAAAAAATTTCTAAAAAATCCAAAAAATACCTAAAAACCTTTAGAAATCCATAAAAACCTAAAATCACTTAAACCCCTAAAATAACCTAAAATCCTTTAAACCCATAATAATAACTTGATACCCTAAAACCCCTAAAACCACTAAAAAGACCCCAAAACCTATAAAGTAACTAAACCCTACTAAAATCTCTAAAAACCCTTTAATCCCCTAAAGGCCATAAAAAACTCTAAAAACATTAAAACCCCTATATAACTCAAAAAACTCAAAATCCCCAATAAAATACTAAAAACCCTAAGAAACAATAAAACCATCAAAATCCCAAAAAAAACAAAAATAACTACAAAGTTACTAAAAATACATAAAAATCCATAAAAAACATTAAAAATCCCAGAAAACCATGAAAACCCATAAAAACCTTAAAAACCAAAATTCACTTTAAACCCCTAAAAATCTAAAAAATGCAAATATCATAAAATCCCCTAAAATCCAACAAAATACATAAAAACCAATAAATACCATTAAAATCCAAAAAAGACCTTAAAGCCCTAAAAACTTAAAGAACCCTAGAAATTTGGAACACCCATAAGAAAATTCATAAAAAAGGCACATAAAACCCCTAAAACCCCTAAAACCCTAAAAACCCTAAAACCCTATAAAACCACCAAAAACACCCTAAAAACAATAAAACTTCTTAAAAAACATTAAAACCCCTAAAAACCCATAAAAACATAAACACTTTAAAAACCCTAAAAAATCTAAAAAGCCTTAAAATACTCTAAAATCCTTAAAAACCTAAAAAAACTCAAAAAACCTAAAATCCCAAAAAATCCATAAAACTCTAAAACCCTAAAAACCTCAAAACCCTCACAACCATTGAAAAACCTAAAAAACATAAAAATAATTAAAATGAAAAAAAACCATAAAAATGTAAAAACCACAAAACCCCAAAATACATTAAAAAACCAAAAAATCTAAAAACTATTAAAACCCCTGAAAACCTAGAAAATTCTAAAACCCAAATAATCCCTAAAAAACCCCATAAATTCCCTTAAAAACTCTAAAAACTATAAGGACCCATAAATACACTAAAACCCACAAAGAACATTAAAAACCCCTTTAAACCCCTAAAAATATTTATAACATTACAAAACCATAAACCACTAAAAACTCAAACCCCCACTAAAAACTGAAAAAACCATAAAGACCCTTAAAACCTTAAAAACCCTAAAACCCCTCAAAAACATGAGTACCTAAAAATTCCTAAAAATAATAAAAAATCCCTAAAATAAATAAAAATATAAGAGACCTAAAATCCTTAAAAACCCCTAAGAAAATATTAAAAACCTAAAAACACTTAAACTCCCTTAAATTCCAAAAAAAATTATAAAAACTTAAAAATCCCAAAGACCCTAAAAATCCTAAAAATCTCTAAAAATCCTAAAAATAAAAAAATGAAAAAAAATCCATAAAAATACCTCAAATGTAAAAAACCTAAAACCCTAAAAACCCTTAATAAAACATAACACTCTTAAATCACTTAAAACCACTAAAAATGTTAAAAATGAAAAAAAAAACATAAAAACCATAAAAGACCCTAAAACCCCAAAATGCATGAAAAACCCCTAAAACCCTTAAAAACTAAAAAAACCAATATAAACCACTAAAATCTATAAAAAGGATTTTAAACACCAAATAACATTAAAACACTAAAAAAGATAAAAACCCTATATAACTCTAAAACCCACTAAAAACCAAAAAACCCATAAAAACCAATAAACATCTAAAACCCCTCAAAATATCTTAAACTCTAAAACACCTGAAAGTCTTTTACAATCCCTATAAATCCCTAAAAAACATAAAACACCTAATATCCTGGAAAAACTTAAATCCTCTATTAAAACCGTAAAAAAATTAAAACTCCTCGATCCCCTAAAAACACTACAAATAATAAAACCCTAAATAAAACTGAAAACCCTAAAAACCCCTAACACCGTAAAAATACCTAAAACCCTTAAAACCCCAAAAATCCCATAAAAACCCTTAAACAACACTAAAAACTCTAAAAACCCTTTAAAAACATAAAAATATTAAAAAACTCTAAAATGATAACACCTTAAGAAACTAAAAATATACCCTAAAACTCAAAAACCCCATAAAAACCTTAAAACACTAAAAAACCCCTAACACTATCATAATAAAGAAAAACCTTAAAACTCATAAAAATCCTAAAAATCCCTAAAAAATAAGAAAACCTAAAAACCCTGAAAACCCCTATGAAAACCTTAAAAACCCAAACACACTTAAAACGCATAAAAATCATAAAAATGCTAAATCCCTAAAAACCCTAAAACCCAAAAATCCCCTATAAATTTTAAAAGACTCTGAAAACCATAAAAACTGTAAAATCTCAGAAAACCCCATAACACCCAAAAAACCATAAAATAATAAACCCCTCAAAATCCTTGATACTTTTAAAAACCATAAAATTTCATAAAAGGCCATAAAAATCTCCAAAAATATAAAAAATCGTAAAAACCTCGAAAACCCCTATGAAAACCTTAAAAACTTTAAAAAAATAAAACCCATAAAAACATAGAAAATGATAAAACCCCTAAAAACCCTAAAAACCTTAAAAACCCTGAAAACACCTAAAAACACTTAAAAACATCAAAATTCTAAAAAACCTTATAAATCATGAAAACGTAAAACCCCTAAAAAACCTAAAAAACCTTTAAGATAACCTTAAAACCTAAAAAATAATAAAACCCCAAAAATAAATTATATTTCTAAAAAACGTAAAAACCTAAAAACTCCTAAAAGCCTAGAAAACCATAAAACCCCCCAAAAACCGTAAAATCCCAAAAAACAACTAAAAACCACAATAAATATATAAATCAATTAAACCACTAATAATGTTAATTTTTTTAATAAACATTAAAATCGTAAACACTCAAAAAATCTCTAAAACGCCCAAAAAACCATAAAACACCACACACCCTAAAAACCTGAAAAAAACTAAAAACCATAAAATTCCTAAAAACATTAAAGTAAATAAATATATAATAAAATACCTAAAAATAACCAAAACTGTACCAATTCTAAAAACTCTGAAAATTTATAAAAACCCAAAAAAAATTTAATACCTTAAAAATCTAAAATAATCTAAAGACACTAAAACACAAGAATACCGTCAAAACCCAAAAAACCATAAAAACCACTAAAAAAGTTATTAAAAACTAAAAACTCATAAAGGACCTAATAATAACTAAAATATATAAAAACTCTTTAAACAACACAAATCATAAAAAAACTCCTTAAAACCCTTAAACCCTAATACCATAAAAAACACTAAAAACCCTAAAAATCCCAAAAAATCTTAAAATCGCTAAACACATTAAAAATCCTATAAAAACACTAAAAACACAAAAAACCAAAAAATTATTAAAAACCTGAAAACCCCAAATAAAACCTTAGAAACCTAAAAAAACATAAAACCCATTCAAAATATAAAAAATCCTAAAAACCATAAAAAATCCTAAAACCCCTTAAAATCCATAAAACCATAAAAACCATAAAAATGCTAAAAAAATACATAAAATCTGTAAAAAATAAAAACAATAAAAACCATGAACACCCCTAGAAAAACCTTAAAAATCGAAAAGAACATAAAACCCCTAAAAACCTAAATAACACTAAAAACCCTAAAAAATCCTAAAAACCCCAAAATCCTAAAAACCACAAAAAACTACAAAAACCCTTAAAAACCATAAAACCCTAAAGACCCATAAAAAACCTAAAAAACAAAAAACAACTACAAAAAATACTTCAAACACCTAAAAATGTTAAAAAACTCCAAAAACCAATAAACCCATAAAATTATTTAAAAAATCTTAAATTCCCAAAAACCCAAAAAAATAACTAAAACCCCTAAAGCTAGAAAAATATTAAAAATTCCATTAAAATATCATAAAACATAAAAAAATTAATACCTTTAAAACCCTTAAGAAAAAATTATAAAATTAAAATCACTTAAAACCCTTAAAAGACTAAAAAACAGCTAAAATCCCTAACAACCCTAAACCCCCCTAAAGAATCTAAAATCCAAAAAACCCCTAAAATCTTAAAACCGGTAATAACCTATAAAATCCCTAAAAACCCACTAATATAGTTAAAAACCCCATTAAACCCCTACATTTTTTAAAACTTTTAAAACCCCTTAAAACCCTGATAACTCAAAAAACCCTAATACCCTAAAAAATAATAAAAACTATCAAAATCCCTTAACCCCAAAACCCATAAAAAACCTAAAAAGGACAGAAAATGCATAAAAATGAAAAAAACCCTAAAGACCTGAAAAAATTATATGAAAACCTAAATAAAAACACATAAAACATCTAAAAACCTACAAAATGTTAAAAACCCCAAAACCCTCAAAATCCCTAAAATCACTAAAATGAAAAAAAAATCCTAAAAACTCACTAAAAATCAAAAGAAAACCTTAAAACAAAAATAAACATTATGCCCCTAAAACCCTATAAA
Organism: Viscum album; assembly: GCA_963277665.1. NCBI lineage: Eukaryota > Viridiplantae > Streptophyta > Magnoliopsida > Santalales > Viscaceae > Viscum > Viscum album. The sequence goes on from OY728157.1 coordinate 1,105,483,277, forward strand.
CTCTAAAAACCCAAAAAACCTAAAAACCCTTTAAAAGACCCTAACACCCTAAAAATCCCTAAAACCATAGAAACCACTAAAAACCTTAAAACCCTATAAAACCCCAAAAAATCACTAAGAACTCTAAAAACCTTTTAATTCCTTAAAAATAATAAAAAATGTAAAAAAATTAAAAACAAAAAATACCTCAAAAAACCTAAAACCCCAAAATAATAAAAAACGGTAAGAACATGAAAAACCCCTAAAACCCCTAAAAACCCCTAAAACCCTAAAAATCCTAAAGGAGACCTAAATATTCATAAACATATAAAACCCATAAATACCTGAAAAAACCCTAAGAAAACCTTAAAACCCAAAAAACACTAAAACCCTCTAAAAACAAAAACATGGTAAAAACACGACCCCCCCCCAAAAAATAAAACCCCCCAAAAAAATTAAAACCTAAAAACCTATAATAATCCAAAACCCTTAAAAACCATAAAAACCAATAAAAATAATACAACCCTATAAACCCATAAAACCCCTAAAAATAACTAAAAACTCTAGAAATTATTTAAATCCATAAAAACGTTAAAAAAATCTAAAAAATTGAAAAACTATAAAAACCAAAAAAAACCCCAAAAAACCATAAAAACACTAAAATACCTGAAAGATATAAAATCTTAACAATCTCTAAAACCCCTAAAAACAAATAATCCTTGAAAATTATAAATCCAAGAAATCCCTAAAACCCCTAAAAACATAAAATCCCTAAAAATTTTAAAAAAGTAAAAAACACTAAAAACATTGAATGCCACTAAGAAAACATTAGAAACCTAAAAACACACAAAACCCCAAAAAACCTATAAAATTCAAAAAACCCTAAACCCCTATAAACACTCAAAATACCTAAAAAAATAAAAAACCATAAAAACCTAAAAACCTGTAATAATAAAGAAAAACATAAAAAACATAAAATCCCTAAAACCCTAAGAAAACCTTAAAACATAAAAAACACTTAAAACCCTGAAAACCGTTAAAACTATAAAAATACTGAAAATTATAAAAATACCATAAAAATAATGAAAAACCCTAAAACCATAAAATACCCTAAAAATAATAAAACCATAAATATCCATAAAACCCAAAAGAATCACTAAAAAATATAAAAATACTTTAACCCTCTATAAAAAATAAAAAATATAAGAAAACCTTAAAACCCATAAAAACTAAAAAAACATAAATTTAAAAAACCCATAAAAACTCTAAAACCCCAAAAACAGCCTTAAATCCCTCAAAATCCCTATACACCATAAAAATTATAAAGAGACCTAAAAATTCCTAAAAATATAAAAACCAAAAAAAACTTGTTCTACCTCCGAGGTAGTGAATTTTAGAGTGGTACAGGGATAGCACAATAAGGATCACCAACTTTCCATTTTCTTCATAGGGATGTGTTCCTATCAAATTTTCCATTCCATTGTTTCAACCCATTCAGTGTCATTATCCTTTAAAGAAGGTCTAATTAACCCTGTGGGAATTGTCGGCTCCTACGGGTGATTTTTTAGGGATCAAGCGCTAATGAAATCAGTACTTCTCGTATATAACTTCCTTGTATGGTCTCCAATGGGTTTATTAGTGGATCTAAGAACGACCAATGACTCTGGTATCCATGATTCATGGACCTGGTTTCCAAAGGCAGGCGCTCGTTGGCTGACGATTTGGACAACAACACTTAAGGACTCCATTGGTCAAGGGGATGGGAGGTTAGTCTCACCACACCATTATGGGGGAGGATTTTTGTCTATTTCGAGACTCTATTATAGATTTAAGTCACGTTCGTACGTTTTTGAATCCTTGGTTCATTCTCAAATAGTGTGTCCCTGGGATACCCTTTGTTTGTAATCCACTCCAATGGCCCGAAGGCCTTCATTTTTTATTAATTGTTGATAATACACCTTTCAAGGGGTGATGTGGAACCCTTTCAAGGCCCGTAGGCATAAGTATTAAATGAACCATAGGGCTTAGAGGAATTCATTGCCCGTACGCTTCAAACATTACATACAACACAGACTAACTACTTGGAACTGATCCTCCCCAACATCTTCATCGTGAAATCAGCTCTCCACATTTGCATGGCTATTCGGCTAGGCTTTCTTGTGCATTCATAGGGTTGTCCCGATGGCAGGTGCCATACCCTCTCATTCTTGCAATCCGTTTAGCTTCTTCTATGGTGAAAGATCCTTGCTCCTCCTCCTTCTGAAGCTTGTTCCTTGTAGGTTGTCGGGTCTGCATCTGCACTAAAGGTGGCCCGAAGGCCTTACTAAAGGTGACTTGATGTTGGGATCAGGCCCATGAGGATGGATTCCTATGCATCCTCAAGAGAGGAATCAGAACCCACGTAGTTCGAAATGTGCGGGGCATACGCATAGCATCTACCTGTTTAAGATATGATTGGGTGGATCCTTTCAGATGGGCTGCCTTTTGAGCTCAAACCTTCTAGTAGGATTCCTACATATCCTAATTTGGTTAGGAATTATAGTCCTTGTAGTTCAGAATTTTGGGGTATTACGCATGGAAGCTGCCCATTTTAGGCAACCTAATTGGGTGCACCCTTTACTGATGGGAACCCTGTTAAGCTCGGGCCATCTGGTAGGCATACTACGTATCATGATTTGGTCAGGAATCGAAGTTATCATAGTTCATAATGTTTGGATTTTGTAATCCTAACAAATCTCTATTCCCGTTTGAGTCGGGATCAGTGTGTGATACAAGAGGATGTTAAAGATTCAACAATGCACATGCCTCCTCCCTTGTTGGTGGGAGTGGGAGAGCATGCGATGGAAGAGGCCGGGGCGACCGTGGGTGAGTGCACATAGCAAAGAACCCTTCAAGGTGAAATTATATTGATGGTCACACGGCCCTGCCTCAGAATATTGGGGACTTACCTCAGTGGGAGGGCCCCATAGAAAGTTCTAGGAAGGGGAGGAGTTTCTTCCTCGCCAAACAGGGAAGAGAACATAATACCTATGATTGATCATTGTCCCTTATTAAATGGAAAATCAAGTGATCACCATTAATCCCGAGAATGAGGAGGTTCACGTTGGCATCCCAAGGTGGGACTCTCGGTTACCGTGGGAATGTTGCCTAATAGGAATTCTCGAAACCCACGCCTTTGTGGGGAGGGCCTTCGTGACTCCACTTACTGTGGGTATGTTGACTAAATAGGGTGGAATGATGCGCCCGATGGTCTGATCATATGGGTTTGGTGAATTTAGAGGAGTCTTTGTCCTAGTTCTAGAGGATTGGTTAGCGGAGGAATCATAGAGGATTGGACGGTAATGGAGAGGTGAGGTTGGAACTAGAAGGAACAATACTGAGAACACCCCATTCCATGTACTGAATTTTTATGCGAGATGGGGGAGGCTCCACATACTATAGTGGTATGTCTGCAGAAGGACCATCCATATACCAGTGTGGTACATGGGAATGGGTATCGCCAAAAATGTACCAAAGTGTTATGAGTCTCACCAATACGCTTTGGGTTGTATCTACGTACCGATTAGGTACGTATTGCTGGGTTCCATCCATGTAGCGGTATGCCACATGGAGAACCATACTGAAGGAGTGTCACATGGATTACCACTCACAGTAAATTCATCTACGAGAAGTCTTTGGTTCATGGTTTACCAGTTATGTTCATGGTTATATAATTTTTATTTGATTTCCCCATTTTATGGTTCACGGCCGGCTGTACCTGCGGAGGAAGTGGTTCGCGATTGGTGATTCACTATTGAAACAAGAAGAAATTCATAGTGCAACCTCTGAGTCTCCCTCAAGATTTCATCACCGGTCCTTATCTCTATCTATCTACCACTCTACATGCATCATTTTTTTATTATTCTACTGTGCTCCATTTTAGGGCATTAGAGTGATCATATCTACTAGGCATGCAACACCATTTTCAAAGGCCCATTGAATAAATCTTATAACCCGTAGAAGACTTGGTCAACCAAGGTTCGCAGAGAATTTGGTTCACAATAATGCCTCATTGAACCCGGCCCATTTTCATTGTCTGGGAACAGATGGATACAGTATGCAGACAGTCTTCTAGCATACATCTCCATCGACGAAACGGTTCGTGGTTTTCCTTACTCGTTGGCCATCACCGCACGGGAGAGTAATTCAAGGACCGTCCCATATACCTGGATGTTTGTGATCCATCTCCTCCATGTACCCTTCCTTGTGGTGGTACACAAGCCAATTAAAAACCGTGAAAATCTGAATTCCTTCATGTTCCTTCTAAGAAATGGAACACAATTTTATTTCCTTTTCTTTGATAGACTTGTAGAAACACATACTTCCTTATAAAAATAAATTGTAGGGGGACATTCTTCCCTTGGTTTAATTTCAAGGACCCTACAAATTCCCCCCATCGTAATGGTGTCGCTTCGGAACACAAAAGGGACTATTCTGATGTAGAAGTAGTCCTATACTAAAGTGGTTCATGGTAGAGTAGGTAGACCTGGTAGGAGGTGACAACACCTATATATAGGGGCCCATGTCATTTTTATTTTACCGTTTCTCATGGAAAAAAGAACTTCTAATTTCCCCTGCCTCAATTACTCTCGTGTACCATGCTCCTTGTGAAAACCCTAATGGAAAACTAGTCTGTATGTTTCATGAACCGATTTCCTCACCATCTCCCCATCAGTGTACCACATTGTGGCTTCCATGAACAGGAATGGGGAATTTTAAAACATAAAATATGGATTTCGTTTGAAAGAATGCTTTGTGGCTAGCTAGTCTGCATAAAAAACTATTAATATGGACTTATGTTTTAATCCACAACTTCTAAATGTGAACTTAACCAAGGTTGAGGTCCATGGTTTCCTCATTCCATGGACCATTCTGTTCGAGGGCCAATGGTTTGTGGGCCTTCTCCTCACGGTCATCTCACGTACCATTTATATACGTGGTGAAAAGTACCCACGTACCATAGTTGTAGGTGGAGTAGCTTCTATGTTCCATTCTGTATGAGGAATGATCTTTCTGTGTACTGCATTTATGAACAGTATGCGGGGCCTGTTACAGACATTTTTTAACTCTTTTATCTATTTATAGCCTTCTCCCAACAATTTTTATTAGACTAACTCCTTATCAGCTTCTGGATCTTCCTGTTCAAGCTACAATGTCTAATTCACAGGCTGCTGCTAACGTCGCTACTTCTTCTGAGGCTACTATTTCTACTCCTCTTTCTACTACTAATGAGTGATTGAAGGATATGTAATCTTTGGTTAATGACAAGACATTAGCCTTTCCATGTCCCCAATCGCTTACAAATCTACTCACAGTGGGTCAACGGGATTACCTGGTCTCATATAGGCTTCCTTATTCGGGTTTGGTCTTTTGTCTGACACAACTTTCCCGACCCCAAACCTGAATGATCAGTCCTCTGCCTAGATAATTAATACGTCGATTATTAATACCTTTATTTCGTTAAAGGGGAGGTACCTTAAGAGAGATAATACTTCCAGGACCATGCTGAATTATGCACATAAAACCTCAGAAGGGGTGAAATGGAAACACGATCAGATGGCCCACTATTACCAGAGCATCGCGAAGAAGGCCACTGTGAATGAGCAGCACAATTGGTCATCTCGATGGGACCTTCTCCTCGGTGGCTCGTTTCGTTTGGACTGGGGGTGGCCCTTTTGGGTTTTCCAGTGTTTCGAAGAATTCCACGCCTAGATAAACTCGTGGGATTATACGATGTCGCTTGGGTTTCTCAGACATACACCCATCGTCCTACTACCCTTATTTCACAGCTTTTAAGAAGGTGGAGTCTAGATACAAATACTTTCCATTTGACCAATGGGGAGTTTGGCATCATCCTTTTCTATATCCATTTGATTTCGGGAGTCCCTATTAGTGGGGAAATGTATAATTAATCTCTCCACACCCCCTCCACTGTTTGGGATGATGAGGAAAGAACCCCTCCACTTTGGCTAGGAAAGTCATCATCTAGGTGAAGATGCTTTTGAAGGAAAGTGATCCCTATCTGAAGTAGGACGTTTAATTTGACGACTGGTTTGGTGCATTTTCTACGGATATTTCTCTCCATCCTGATCCATAGAGACCCAGGGCTTGTCCCACCAAAGCCACTTAGAGGCGAGTAGGTACCTACTGGCCTACCTTAGAAGAGGGGGACTTCCAGGAATGGGGATGGGGAATCATCCCTAATGTTGATTGGTTATTTCGACTGGTGGATTTCTTGGCCATGTTCCTGAGTGGGTGGCGTCTACCAGTGCAAGAATCTGGTGGTGTAAGAGCCTCAACCTTTATCATAGCCTCTCAGTTGGCCACTGGCAAGTGCATCAATTTGTCTATCCCCATGTTGGTCAAGATATACCACATACTGGGCTGAATTAGCGAAGAGGGGTCACCCTACCTGATGGTTAGACCTTTTCAAATTCTTTAGGTATAGATGAGAGCCTATATATGAGGTTATTCCTTCATCAATTCCTTACCAATCCTGAATTTGACCCTTTGACCATATCGCCATAGCACCAGTGGGGTCACGCCAGTGGCTTGGGGCTCACAGGATAAGCATGAGGAGTAGACAAAAAAGAATGAGCAAGAATTAATGGCTTGGCTCAATGTTTCTTAACATTTCTCTTACCACCCTTATGATTCCCCCTCTGTTACCATTAAGAATCTTAAGACTTATTCAACAAAGTTTAATTATTATATTTGTGATAAGGTGTCTTGGTTGCTCATATCGTAGGGAAACTCATCTGTGAGGGCTATACACCCTGCAGGTTTATCCAACAATTCGATTTCATTCAGAATTTATGCCCTCCTACTCTTAAAAATGCTCTCCAGGAGACACATATTATGATATCTCACCAATTATGGCTAATGATCACCCAGGAGGACAGCCAGATCTAGGAAAAACTTCCAGATTCTATAGATTTCATTCCCTTTCTCACTAAGAATTATGCAGAGGCCTGAGTTAAGTCATATCCTGATGGCCAATTGGATGACTTGGTGCCCACTATGGAGACTTATAGGGTATCCAAGGAGAAGGGAACGAGGATGAAAAATGAATTTGATGAACACCCTCAACCTAGAAAAGTTCTTCTAATGTCTCTTCGCTCCCACCCTAGGAATGTTATAAAAGATAGGGTTATGACCTCACAAGTAGTCGAACAAGCTGCTGGAGCTGTTGTTGCGAATATGTCATCTATTCCTTCTGAGGTTAATTTTATAGTGGCCTAGATTCAATGGGACATTTTGAAAGGTTATCCATCTTCCCATGGTTAGTCCTCTTGTGATTTATAGAAACTCCTCTGGACTTGGGAAGTTTCCCTTACTGGTATTGGTCTTGTGTCAGCACCGACTGACATTTCATTCGGTGAGGATCCAGATGTGGTGGGCTGCTACCTTAAGGACCTCAAGACCATTATTCACCCCTGATGTGTTCATCACAAGTACTCTTATCGGGTACATTACATGCAATGACTATGAACAATATATGAGGATGACAACATCTTTGGCTTAACTACTGTGGTCGCTATGAAAAAGGTTTCTTATTCGCCCCCATCATCTCATAAATGCTCATCTTCCCAAGGTCATGAGCTTGCAGGGAATCCCAGGAAACATTTTTGGTTTCCAAATCCTACCTCGCTTCCTCGTATTAACCCTCCAGAATTGGCCATCATAATTACATATGTGTTTCTAGAAGCCAAGAAAGTCTGAGATGAGTTCAGTGTGAGTGCATTAGATGAATATATATAGAGACTTATTCAGAAGGAATGCTTCGATATTCCTGGTTTTGGGGGAGCCATTGCTCCTATCGTAATTTCAGCTAAAAAAGAGCTAGATGAGGTGGCTGCTTACTAGACTGAAATGGACAAGTTCCTTCACGCTCCTATAGACAGACATTACTGGTCAGACCACATGGCATTGATGGCAGTATTTCCACGACCGACGGGAGAGGTCTCATATGTAGAATTTGGCCTTAAATTAATTTATAGTAATGATTCTGAAAGCTTACCCCTTTACTTATTATTTTTAAGGGCCTTCTAGGTCTCAGGAGATGGAATTTTCCCCAACTTATTCTCTCGGAGGTACTGTAGATGGGGAGTACCCCGCTCACCAGCAGGGGGTACTATTGAAGCATCTATCGGAGACCAAGATCATATGAAGGCAGTAATTATAGATCCTTCAAACAAGTTTCCTCCTCTAGACCTTCTATCCGATCTTATTCTAGATCCATCTCCCCAAAAGTCAAAGAAACTCAAGAAAGCCTCCCAGCTATCAAAGCATATTCGAAAGGGGATCACATGTAAGTGCCCACTCACTTAGTGATTGAACCAAATTTTGTCGCCTTTTTGACACACTGGTACATACATGTTCTTTGAAAGAGGTCCTATTGGTTAGAAGACAATGACCACTCATGCATCTATAGATCATGTCACTTTCAAGGTAGAGGAGGTGTTGCCAACTATCATAGTTGATCAAAATAGGGAAGTAGGTCCTTTTGAAGAGACCGAGGGTGTTGGTGACCCCTTGGACGTGTCTGCCTCTACTCCAACAATTTCTTCCCAAATAATGGATGGTCATATAGAAATTTAGGGTCCATTTGATCATGTTGAGATAACTGTAATGGAGAGGGAGAAGGTGGTCTTTGTGGCAGGGGATTCAAATATTGTGGAGTTAATAAATCTTGACCGAGCAGATTTTCCCCTATATAGGGAATTACTTCAAAATCTGATACTCTACTAGCTCATTATGGCTCTAGGGAAGTCATGGTCAGGAAGGCTGATGTTCTGTCCACTAAAAATCTAGAGTGGGCTATCATACCATTTTTTCCAGTTCTGAGAGAGGTTATGTTTTCTGCCCCCAGTATTCCAAGACTGGTATCCTTATCCAGAATGACTATCCCCACAAGTCTTGTACTAACCAGCGACCTTCTAAGGGCCATCTTGAGAAAAAAATTTCCAGCTGATCAGGGTTCTAGATTCTTAGTGATCCCTCATATCCATGGAGTGCGGTTGACGATTGAAGATGTAGCACCACCTATTTTTGATAGAAATAATTCTCTGGGGGTGGGAGGCATTGTTGTCTCCTCTCCGTCCTCAGAATCACAACCAAAAGCTTTGGAAATGACGGATGTCTTTAAATTACCATATATTATAATTAACAAAGAAGAGGTTGTTTTAGGGTCAATCCATGTCGTAGTTGCCAAACCATGTCCCTCTCTTGTGGCATTCATTCCCGACTAAAATTCATCGTTAGGGAGCGATTCAGAGACCAACCGAGAGAGCCTAGACAAATTTCATTCTACTTAGCAAAAAATGTGGATGAACATTTTTAGATTAATCTAACAAACACCGTTGGAAGATATTCCATCAAAATTTACAAAGTTACACCACCAATTTGTAGTCCTGGGTTTCAGTGGATTAAACTATCATGGCATTTATGACACAGTAAGGTAAGTGGTTGCTGATTGGGAAGCAACAAGTGCACTTGAGTCTCAAATCTCTGTGGAAAAGTCAAAATCCTATCTAGAGGCTACATGACAATTACTTATTGATTAATTTTCCACTCATGATGGGATAATTGTGAAATTGCAAAACAAACTCATGAATTAAGAGTCTTTTATAGAGCAGCTTGACCAGGTAGTGGAGAAACAAATCCAGAAACTAGAATGGCTCAAACAAGAGTGGGCTTGGGCCGCAACTACCATTGAGGAAGGGTGATGGAAAATGAAGGAGGGAGTGAGAACTGACCTCCAATCCATGAGGTAAGTGGAGGCGCTACGAGCGAGTGCAGAAGCCGAGACTGTGAACATTTTGAAGCTTCTCCAAACCATTGATGAATATCACCAATCATTGATATAGCTTTGCGACTCCACCGAATGCCTCCTTTAAAGGTCTTGTATTGTTCTCAAGGAGAGCCTCTCAGTTGTGGATTCCCACCATATATTTTCATGGAATATTATGGAACTTATTTACATCTAAATTATCTCTCTTTTACCTTTCTTGTCAGAGTCATTTTAGTTAAGTATTAACTTTAAATAATGACTTGAAATCAGTAAATTGGAATAATCAAATCAAGCTCTAATTTTTTTCCTAAGACAAGGGACTCTGTAAGCATAGTTCAACTATGCTGAGGTTTTATGGAACACCTCACAAACTTTTATGTACTTTTCAATATCACCATAATTTATTACTAAGCATGATTTTCATGGGCTTAGCAAGCATAACATGACTTTTTCTTAGGATTCCCTTTCTGGTTTTTTCACATAACAAGCTTTGCACCTTTTCTAATGGCTTAATGCCTTTTTTTAACAAACTGATACTCAAATTTTACCCAGAGGTGCCTTCAAAATTTTTTCCCTCTTGCGAGTATAGTGTCTTTTTTGTTGGAAGTTCACAATACTACCAATCAAACATAATACTAATGTCTTAGGTTGAACAACTTTGACGAAACTTAATGGGGAGGGGCCCCAACTCAGGACCGTTAGTCGAGAATGTTCTATTATCCTTCATACATGGGTTAGAGAGTTTTCTTGGCCATCAACTTGTGAAATATAGTCATGCGTGACGCTTGAGAGTCACTTTAAGCATATAGAGGTAGTAAAGGAATCTCCTAGGGATGAATTTTCATTTGATTGATGACATTTTTGTGGGAAATATATGCAGAGCCACTGGGGCATGATGTGCATAGTCAATAAATGGTGTCTACAGGACACTGTCCATCCATTTTTGATGGCCTGGTGGGATTTTCAACATTTTAGGTCTATTTTAACGTTGGGATCCATGATTGGTGGCTGGCCTGAGTAATTTTGTCTAAAAGATTAGGAACATTCATATCGACTTTGAATGGGCAACTGTTCCCACACATTTCTTACTTGTGTGAGGGAGAGATGGTGAATAGTCAGTTCAGTTAAGATTTTTTTTCTATGTCAGAGGCACTTGGGAAGAAGGAGGTGCATAAGCCTTCATCCAGGAGTTCTCCAAATCTAAGGGGTGACAATATGTAAATGTCATTTCAGCATACGGAGGATGGAAATGACTCTCTTGGGGATGAATTTTCCTTTGATTGATGCTGTTTTTCGTCAATGACATATACAGTGCCACTAGGGCATGATGTGCATAGTCAAACAAAGGTGTTCACGAGACACCGAACTTCTATTTCCGATGGCCATTGAGGATTATGGAGATTGGGAATTTTCTAAATGTGGTACATGTCCTTCGACCAGGGATTCCCCCGATTACAAAAGGAGGATTTTTTAGCTGAACTTATTTGGGGAATCCCAGAAATGAGTGGGGGAACTATTCCTTCATATGAGGATCAACTTCAAGCATACAGAAGGGGCATATTTGAGAAACCTCATAAGAGACAAGAGACAAATTGGACCCGTATGTTCTGATATATCCGGGATGTGTGAAAGAAGGAGAATGTAAACCTTTCCTTTTAGGGCCCATGAACCAGGAGGGATGAAATGGGTCTTGAAATCCATTGGGCATACTGAGATAGGAGATAACTCTCTTGAGGATGTATTTTCCTTTGATTAATGACCATTTTTGTAGATGACATATGTAGAGCCACCGAGGCATGATACACATAGTCAATCAAAGGAGTCTGCAGGACACTGGCCTTCCATCCCAGATAGCCTTAGAGGGTTATGGGGATTCAAGATCACTCAAATAATAGAGTTTGGAATATGTAAGGGGTGTATTCGGAAATATTGTGGATGTTTGGGCTGTGATTTACTCATGGAATGGTGTCCCTTACGTAGATCTGACTCATATGGACGGTGGGGTATTCATTCTATCTTTTGGATACCTGGTTGTTAATCATCACATGGCCAGGACACAAGGTTCTTCTCATGGGAGGGAACCGTGACATGCCTTTTAGGGTTGTGCTTCTAGGACAACATTTTTGGACTATTTTTCTATAATTTCCTGGTGGATCTCTCTCTAAGATCCCTAAGCTCACATGATCTGTTCTCAGTGTAATAAATAAGGGATTACAAGGGTTCCAAGTCAACATTAGGGGTGAATTTGTAGGCTAAAGCCATTGATTTTCAGTTTAACATCATGCAGTGAGGACACTTCTGGCCTTGTTGTTTAACATCGTGCAATGATGACAGTTTTGGCCTTGTAGTTTAATGTTGTGCGGTGAGGACTGTTTTGGCCTTGGATTCTAACATCGTTCAGTGGGGACTATTTTTTCCTTGTAGTTTAACATCATGTGGTGAGGAATGTTTTGGCCTTGATGTTTTCCATCATGTAGTGAGGACTATTTTTGCCTTGTAGTTTAACGTCTTACAGTGAGGACTATATCGGCCTTGTAGTTTAACGTCATGTGGTGACGATTGTTTTGGCCTTTTAGTTTAACGTCGTGCGGTGAGGACTCTTTTGGCCTAGCAGTTTAACGTCATGCAGTGAGAATTTTTGTGTGTCATAAAGGTCTTAAAAAGTCTTAGGTTAATCACAATCAGGTTGTTATGGAATTCTTTAGACGTGAGTGATGATAGAAGGTGTAAACCATAGTCTTGTGGGTAACTTGAATTAGGAATGATGAAATGGGGCTTGGAATCCATTGGGCGTATTGAGATTGGAGAGGACTCTCCTGAGGAAGAATTTTCCATTGATTGATGGCCATTTTTGTGGGTGACATATGCAGAGCCACAAGGGACTGATATGCATAGTCAATCAAAGGTTTCTGTAGGAATCTGGACTTCCACCTTATATGTCCTTGAATAATTGTGGGGATCTAAGTTTTCTTGAGGAATGGAGTGTGAAAAATGGGAAAGATGTGCCTAAGAATGCGAGAATACTCAGATCATGATGAACCATGAACTACTTGGAGCCTCCATATAAGTCTAACCCATACATAGGGAAAAGGGCATTTTTGCTGGTGGTTGGGCCAATATGTCTAATCTGAGCGTCACTACGTATCCTGCGAGGGCAGGAATCAATCCACACATAGTTCTGGAAGTTCTCTATAAACGTTTTCTCTATGCGTTAGGGACACTTGAGGGAATTTTGGTTTCATTTGATATGGGTGCCAGGCCTACCATATTCCCCTATGTTTTACTTGCGTAAGAGAATCCTGATCAATGATCCTAAGCTCACGTGAGTTACACTCAATGTGAGAAACAAGGAGTGGTTACAGAGTCTCTGTTTCTAGTGTAAGGCGACAAATTATATGATGGGGGAATTTTCATTTTATCTTCTAGTGGGTATAGGCCATGATTGAGGATTGAGGAATCGCTATGTATCTTGAAAGGGAATGAATCAAGCTGTATGTTGTTCTGTGTGTACCCTGTACCAATTTGGATCATTCCAAAAGGGTAGGGGAATTTCCTTCTACCATTCACAGCGGCCAGACCTATCTTATTAGCCCATAGTTGACCTTCGTAAGATAATATCTAACACCAATTTTAATCTCATGGGAGTTTTACTCGATGTGAGAAACATGTAGTGGTTAGGGTCTTCTATATGAATGTGGGTAGATAGGGGGTGTGATGGAGGCATTTTTTTTGGGGGGATGTTGGGCCAGAATCGAAGATCAAGGCGTCGCTACATATCCTACAAGGCCAGAAATCAAGCCGCACATAGTTCTGTGAGAGGTCATGTAGTTTGTTGTCATGCAATTAGGACGTTTTATTCTATGTAGTATAACACCACACAGTGAGGAAATGAGTAACAGTTAACTCTATGTTTCAGGGATGAGTTCCTTACAGTTTAATATCATGTGGAAAGGACGAATGATATGGGGTCATTTTTTACTCATAGTTTAAGGTATTAGAGTTTGGACCTCAGAATTTGGTGAATTTTTTATTTGCGACTCATTGTTTAAATTCATAGAGTTTGGACATTATCATAGGGGAAATTTTTTCATGACTCATAGTTTAATGTCGTAGATCTTGGAGCTTAGCATTGAGGGAATTTTAGTTAAATTTTGTGTTGAATAGACTAATACCACACTTTTTAGCATCATGTGGCCAGGATGATGACTCATAGTTTAAGGTCATAGAGTTTGGACCTTTATATAGAGGGCATTTCTTTATGTCTCATAGTTTAATGTTGTAGAGATCAGACCTTGATATTGGAGGCATTATTTACTCATAATTTAGGGTCATAGAGCATAGACCTTAGAATTGGGGTGATGTAACATATAGTTTTGGTTCAATGAGTTCAGACAAAAAAATAATGGAATTTTTATGTGAAGTATTTATTCAAGAACTTCATGTTTGTGGGAGCCATGATGAGCTATCCATCCATAGATATCAAAGCGTATGATCCATTGGAATAGTCCCTATGTATGACATATGGTCTTTCCCATTTTGGTTTAGGCTTTGTGGGATTCTTCCCTAGTATCATAAAGTTTCTGAGGACTAACACCGTTTCTCCTTTGATGAAAGATCAAAGGTGGACCTTTTTATTGAAGGCTCGTGCAATCTGATTTTGGTAGATTTTCAAATCATGCAGAGTGTGCATCCTTTTTTTGTCTAACTGATCCAATTCATCCAACCATTTCTGGGATTTCTCATCCATGGAAATCTGATGGCAAATGGACACACGAAGTGATGGCCCTTGTATTTTCATAGGTAACACCGCTACTACCCTATATATTAGTGAGTATTGGGTTGCCTGGGTGGTGGTGTGGGCCGTGGTCTGGTAAGCCCACAAAGCTAGAAGGATCTTATCTGGCCATGATTTATTATCCTTATAGGCTATCTTTTGAAGTATATTGGACAAAGTCTTATTGAAATCATTTATCTTCCCATTGTACACTGCGTGATAGTGGGATGACTGGTTGACTTTAATTATATACTCCTGGTACAGCTTTTCTAGCTTAGTAGAGAAGAAGTTGGTGATGTTGTCTGTCTGAATTGTACGAGGGACACTAAATATGGTTATTATGTTGGCCTTCACAAAGCTGATGATGTTTTTCCCTGAATTATTTAAGGGTTATGACATTGGCCCATTTGTAAAAGAAGTCGGTCACTGTGATTATGAACTTGAATTGTCTGGCTATAGAGGGAGGATATGGTCCCACAACATCTATCCCCTAGGCAATGAATGACCAGGAGTACTTAGCTACGTGAAGTAACTCTAGGGAGTGGTGTATGAAATTAGCAAGAACTTGGAAGGAATGAAAATTCTTAGTAAATATGGCACAATCCTATATCATGGTGGGACAATAATACCCAATCCTCCAGATTTGGTGAGAGAGCTTGGTTGTTGACTGGTGTGATTCACAAGCTTCGGTGTGCATTTATTTCATGACATCAGTAGTCTCTTCTCCATCAATGCACCAGATAAGGAATCTATCATGGCCTCATTTGTAGATAACCTTCTCTTGGTTTACCCCATTGTATAGGGTAAAATTGACTATCCATATTTGGAACTTCTCCCTTTCAGCCCTATCTGGTGGGAGTTCCCTATTCTAAAGGTAATTTGCAATGGGTTCCATCCAACTGGTGGAATGACCATGAGTCTCAGGGAAATGACTAATTTCATCAATTTTTTCCATACTATTTTGGATAAATGGAAAGGCCATCTGACAATGAGAAATTATTGTGACTATTTCATCCCAGTCGGGATCGGCCAAGGTTGTGGCTACATTTTCCAAAGCGTTTGCTTGAGCATTTTATAATTGGGGGACATAATTCAACACTGGGTTTGATAGAAATTATTCCATCAGTGCTCGAACATGGTTCATCAAAGGAACCAAAACTTTTTTCTTGATAGAATAGTCATTATTGACCTGTTTGATGAGTAGCTTCGAATCACCCTTTGTTTTTAGGTGTTTGACTTGCACATGGAGTGCCAATTCCATGCCTACAATGAGGGATGAATATTCTACTTCATTTTTGATACATCTTTCTGAAAGCAAGAAAGAATAAGGAAAATTGTACTTTTCGAGAGATATGAGTATGACCCCCATCCCACTTTGTTGATCTTGGGATCCTCCGTCCTTTTACCTATTGTGATACAGGAAGCACCGTCAAAGTACATTTCCCCCATCAGGGGTTATCCTGGACAAAAAACACTTCTTCATCAGGAAGTTTGGAATCCAAAGGTGTTGTTTCTTCTAAGGAGTTCTTATCCAGTAATTCAACTAATTTCTAGACTTTGATGGCCTTCTGGGGAACATACCATATGTAAAACTATTGTAGGATGATCGCCCATCATGATAGGCACCCATTTAGTATGGGATGGTTGATGATATACTTGAGCGAGTTGCAGTGGGAGACCAGGTGGACCACATGGTGCTAACGGTAATGCCTGAGATTTTGAACTATGAAGATTAGATCGAAGCAGTTCTTTGAAATCTTTGGGTATCGAGTTTCGGCATCGATCATTGTCTGTTTGAGGTAGTAGAGGTTGTTCTCGCTGTTGGCATCATTTTTCTGTGTGAGGAAGGCACCTAATTACCGTTCCATGGTAGTCGCATATAAAATGAGCGGTCTCCCCTCGACTGATGCCATGAGAACCGGTGGTCTTAGAATATATATTTTGAGGTTTTTAAACACTTATTTATAATCTCTATCCCATTCATACATAAATCCTTTCTTCATGAGCCTTGTGAATGGTAAAAATTTATATACTAGGTTGGCTATGAAGTGCCGAATGTAGGATAGGTGACCCTGGAGACCTATCAACTCGGCGAGGTTGCAAGGTGGGGACATGCCGAGAATGGATTTTTTTCTTCTCAGGGTCAACTTTGATTCCACGATGGAGTACGAAGAAGTCGAGGAATTTTCCCAAGGTAATGCCAAAGGCGCATTTAAGGGGATTCATCTTTAAAATGTGTTGTTGAAATTTGTTGAAGACAATTTCAAGGTCAGTCAGGTGGTTCGAATTCTATTGTGATTTAACCACCAGGTCGTCGACATAACACTCGGCGAATTTTCCCAAGAAGGGATTGAAGATGCGATGCATGGAATGCTGATATGTGGCACCAACATTATTTATTCCAAAGGAGATCAATTTATAATAGAACACTCCTTGAGGGTCCCTAAAAGTAGTAGCTTCTTCATCTTTTTAGGCCATCCAAATTTGATTGTATCTAGAATAACAGTCCATGAAGGAGAGGGCTTTGTATCTGGCTGTTGCATCAATCAACAATTCTATGATTGGGACCAAGAAATCGTCTTTTGGGAAATTCTTATTATGTTCTTTGAAGTCAATACAAATTCGAATATTCCCATTCTTCATTTTGACATGGACTATGTTCACTAGAAAGATTGGATACTGGACTTTCCATATGAAGTTGGATTTTATCAGCTTGTCAACTTCAGCCTCTATTTTGGTAGCACGCATCAGGTGGGTCCTTCAAGCTTCCTAATTATAGCCCCAGTGATCTTCTGGTAAGCCTATATGGTGGGTGTCGACATCAGAATCAAGGCCTGGAATCTCCATGTAATTCCAGGAAATCACATCTCGATTATTCTTTAGGAAGGAGGTGTATATCTCATGTTCCTCGATAGGCATGGCCACATTGAGAAGAGTGGGTCATGGGCCATTTTCGGTGCCCATATTTATTTCCCTAAGTTCATCGATTGTGGTGGAAACATCTTCTTCAAATGTAGGAGGGGCATCTTTGAGTTATTCTTAATATTCCTCTTCTTCATCATCATCTTAATCATCTTCCTCTTCTAATGGAGAAAATATTTTTGAGAAGAAATCTCCACTATTGTGAGAGAAAGCATCTATTTCTTTAGTTTGTGAGGATATGGTAGTTTGACATCCCAAAAATGGGCTAGGAGCATCTATGATAGGGATTTTCCTGAAAACATGGGAGTCAACCCGCTCTTCTGTGTCTTTGGACTTGGTGGTCAGGACAGAGACCATGCAGACAGCTGAGTCTGTATTCAGACTTGTACATACACATTCCACTTGTTTTATGGGTAGTACGTACTCCTCCCCAAGCTGTTGGAAGGGTAAGTGGGAGCCATCTCTAATCCATTCGAGGAATTGATCCAATCAACATTATTGGACAAAAGGTATTTTTATTTCAGCTCATTGAACCTTTCATCGTTATAATGCGACTCACAGAACTCGAATGAGGATTTATTGGCATGAAATGTCCCGTTATTCCAATTAGTGAAATATTTAAAACACTGATGGTATGGGGATGAAATTTCAGCATGCTGATGCAGCCAAGGCCACCCTAACAAAGCGTTAAAGGCCATACTTTTCCACACCACCAGGATTTCAGAATCTAATATAAGATCTCTGAGCTAAGATTCATGCTTTATTCATCATAATGGTTTTTCTCACTTTTATCATATTCCAGTAGAGTTGTAGTGTAGGGTGTCAAGATATCTTCATCATATCCCAGTCGATGAAGTATTCTCAATGGGAGGAGTCTAACTCTATAGCCGTTATTGATGAAGATTCTCTAGATGTCAATCCCATTTATCTTTCCAGACACATATAAGGGTTTGATGTTCCCTTCCATGATGGAGGCTTCATCCTTTTCTATGAAGGAGATGACGATGTGACATTCTTCAGGACTAGTTTCCATTTGGTATACTTTGGCCACTACTAATACAACCTCTAACTCGTAGGGACTAAGCCAGGCATCAATGAGCGCCTCCCAAAGATCTGCGGACAGGCTCAACACGTCTAGGATTGATAGCTTTACAGGTAATAAAGCTAGCAGCTTTAGAATATCATACTTTTTGTCTAATGGTTGGCATTTCCTGGTTTAAGGTCCCTCTTTTATAGACACATTATGGGCTTGGGTTTGGGATGTAGATGGTTATGCCTCTATGAAAGGGGATGGTGATACTACAGTCCATTCCACATTTGAAAAAACTAGACCAACTGTATACATTGGGTGGTTTGGTAATTGTTCTTCCCCTGATGGATACTCTAAGAAAACTGGTAATGGGTTTCTTCCGGCAGGGGAAAGTGCTCATTCCGGTTCCTATTGTGTCTGTCAATGTATCCTTCTGCGAGTTTCTACGATGTTAATGATTTTACTTGTAGCATGGCCAGGAATTTGATTCCTTCCATGATCATGCCTTCTAAGAAACCTCCGGCATCTGTGGCCTCTTCCTTCGTCTCTCCAATTGGGTGCGGGGAATTCTAGTTCATGGCCATAGTCTTCATTAGATAAGGTGTCCATCAGTTGAATGACATTAATGGATCTGAAGATCAGTTCTTGGTCCAACACTGTTTCTGTCTGACTGTCTCCTTCTGATGGTGTAGTTTTACAGGGCGGTGCCTGTTGAACCAAGACTCTTATCATGAAATCTGAAAGTGTCAACAATGACTTTGACTCCGGTGTCAGCTCATCTTCTTGCTCTTTCTTTTTTCCCTTCTGGCCTTTAGGGGACTGCGGGGCTGAGAAGGATGGATGTGTTGTATTTGGAGCTTTTGGGAGCACAGTTGGTCGTTTTAATTGCACTTGGATGATTCCATAGACTCGGTTGATAGTGTTCTGGGTCATCTGGTTTTCAAACCTTTTCTCCTTCTTGCTAGTGATTGTTTTCCACTCCTCTTCCTTTCTTGAGTCTGAGGTGGAAACATGAACCACTTGTGATGGTAGCGGGCCCAACATTACTTGTCTGTATTACACTATCTTTTTAAGGATATCCTTGAATGAAAATCATTCTTGGATGGTGTGTCCTAGTATCTAGTGATACAGACAGTAATTTGGACAGACATCGAGACCAACTTCATCAGCTCGCATTGGCTCTGGCAGCCAGGGCAGACTGTAATTCATGGTAGTTATGAAATAGCCGTAGACCTGGTTGTCTCATAATGAATAAAATTTATTTATTAATTATACAAACTGATTTATTTTAACACCTCTTCACTCATCTTGTCGAGGTGGGGGTGGCTGTTAACATCTCGGGGGCCCGCACAGTTCGGTGGGGGCCTCTCAACTGGAGCTGGGGCCGGAGGTGGCTTAAGTGTTACAGAATCTGCTTCAGCCTTTCCCATTTTTTTCCTAGGGGCCAATGGGGCCACTTAGGACTTAATATTGGTCCTTTTTAAGGATTCCTCTATCCTTTGGGCAATGAACTAAAAGTCTCTAAACTCACTACTGTATTTCACTGGGATGATCGACGTTTGAAATTAATCTCGAAGGATGTCGATGCACATGGTGAGAATCTCATCCTGGGGGAGTGGACAATTTAGGGGATGTGTTAGCCCCATCCATATAGAAATAAAGTTTTAAACTCTTTCATTCTCTCACTTTTATAGTTCATGAGATCATTGACTGCTATCTTGGGCAGCATCAAACTGAACTAGAAGAGAAACTATCGTCAGAGGTCCTCCCAGCCTGTAATCTAATTGGCTAGAAGGATAGTATACTATACGAACGCCGAGCCATATAGGGTTCAAAGTAAGCACCTAAGTTTTATGGATTCTTACTACTCTGGAGTTCCCATCATGGGGTCACAGTAAGAGTAATAGTGCATCAAATATAGTTTCGGGTCCCCCGAGCCATTGAATACTAGGAATATGGGGTTCCCGAAGTTTGATGGTGGCTTAACATTACTAACCCACTCAGGGTAGGAATTTCACTCTAGCTTTATTAGAGCGTTACACCCCTCCATGGCTTCTAGTCGAGCTGTTAATTTCTCGATGGTGTTTATGAGACCTTGATGCACATCCTATCGGGCTTGAGCTTGAGCTGTCGCAGCAGGGGCCAAGATTGGGCATGCCGGAACTGCTAGAATTTGGGGTGGATACCCAGTCAGGGACCTTATTTGTGGGTTTAATTGGACATATTTTGGCAGCCCTCTCAGTGGGGGAAGTCTTGATGTACTTCTGGGGCTGGGTTGAATGGCCCTCTAATCTTGGATTCATTCACCGAGATGAGTGCATGTGGTTTGGGAACCACTTTTGGGATCACCTACTAACGTTCCGCATAGCGAACATATCCGACCAGATAAATCCCTCGACGTAGCTCGACATTAATTTGGCTGATCTCTTTCATTTCTTCCTCCTGTTTGGAGAACCTTTCCTCTAGGTTGAGGAGCACATTCTTAGGGGGAGGAGGAGGTGGGTCATAGACCACCTTGGATTTTTTTTCTCCTTGTTGGAGTTTTGTGGGGGAGGTAATGTTGGATTGAATGAGGGGGAACCCAGATTTATGACCACCCTTTGGTCTGGGTATGCACACTATCAGCCTCAGTGTGGGATGCCTTTAGAAGAGAACCATCTTCCATAGCATCCTCTCCCACTACGTAATCTTCTTTGAGGTTGATGGGGTTGACACCTACCATGTTCACTGAGGCATACCGCATCGGGGGTGGTGTACTTGGTGCCGAATGCTAGGAAATATTCATGCGCCCTTTATTGGAATTTCTCCTTCCATTCCGTGGTATTCTTTAAGCATCTTGACGAAGATTACCCTGAAGGGAGCCCTGTTCTGACCTCATAAAATGCCTTTATCTCGGAGGGTGCAAACCACGATAAGGGATGTAATGAGTCACTCCTCAATCCATCATTCATCCTAGATGGAGGAAATTAGATGTCTTTCCTGTGGGGGATTTGAGGTAAAAATGCCCCTAGCCCTATGGGTTAGAGTTGTTCCCATTCTCCTGTTGCTATGATACAGCCTTGATTTTTTTGCTCTTATGGGGGCATTTTGATTTAAAAATTCCACTAACCCAATGGTCTTGGGATATTCCCATATCACGGTGGTAGACGCTGCTATAGTCACCATTTCAATTTCATGTATTCTCATGCGGGTGTAATCCGAGTATGGAATTGGGCCTACATGGAGCCTATGGACTTTTAAAGGCATGAGCACTGCATGCTGGTTGGCTTCCCTTAGGCAGGAAGCCTGCTGGATGTTCTTGCTCACCTGACTTAGAGTTTTTCAATGGATTGATCTCTTCAGCCCTAACACTTTTGAGACTTACTCTGGGATATTTTTTTTGAGTATCACATATTTACTGAGCAAATATTTTATTTGATCATCACCTCTGGGTGATGAAATTACAGGATTTCATTTCCATTGGGGCTTACTGGACGGGACATGGAGTTAAGTGTAGAGATCCATGTTCTCCCCACCGCCAAATGTGAACTCTAGTAGGAGCATTGCCAATGAGGCAATGAAATTTTTTTAGTACATGGAGAAAATCCAATTCAAGGTTTTTATTCCACCTTTCTGATTTGGGATACCTGGCGGTCGGGAGGGTTTCTAGATACATCAAACGATAGATATCCCCTATCGTGTTGACACAGTCTGTGTACCATTCATAGGGTAGGAATTTTTCATTCATCTTTCAAAGAGTTTTCCATATATTTATGTGAATGCCATGTGTGAATTCCCCATAAAATTATCCTGGTATGTCAAAGTGATAAGTGTTTGTAGGACAATATATCACTTGTATATTATCCCTATCTAGTTGTCTTCTCACAAGAAACATATCATGTTATTGTTCTTCTTGAGGCTCCTCTACTTGATATGCCCATCTCTACTTATTCTTAATAATTTCCTTGCAACAAACCGGGCTGGTCAGAGCCTTATCGATTTATAGACACTGTGGGGGTGGCTTAGAAGATGAATGTGGCCCCGAACCAACCTTTGGTTGAGAAGGAATATCGCTTGTTATAGACAGAGTTCTAGATGTGTTTGACTCCTTTCTGATCACCTCATCATAGGAGGGATTTCTCATATTTATTCCAGAAAGGGGAGGACCTTGCTGCCGATATGAATTTTGATTGTGGGGAGGACCTCTGCAGTTGGTGCTGCAATGCCAATGGATACTATTGAAACTTGATGGTCGACCATGGAAATGTTCCTGACGGAATATACCCTGATGAGGACCTTCAAGGTGGGCTGTAGTAAGGGGAGGACCTTCCTGTTACTTGATGTCACTATGGGGAGGGTCTTCACAGGAACTGTCATTGCAGGGAGGTCCTTCAAAATGACTATCACCATGGAGAGGACTTCCATCATGAATTGATACTAGTAGTAGGGAGACGTTTTTGCAGTGTACATCCTGGGGAGGTCCATTAGGATGTACTACAATGATGGGAGGACCTTCCCATTTCCTGTCGTTATTATGGGGAGGGCCTTCATAGCAACTGTCATTGCAGGGAGGGCCATTGCAATGACTATCATCATGGAAAGGACTACCATCATGACTTGATGTCCGACTATAGCGAGAAGCATATCTACAGTGTATACCCTATGGAGGACAATGATGGTGGACAACATCAAGGGGAGGACCTTCTTGTCATATGATCTTTAGGTTGAGGGGAGGGCAACCCCAACGCGCATTATGAGATAGGTTCTTAGGATTGATCATTCTTTCTCCATAGAGTAATCCCCCGAGGGTACTCTGTGGAGGACTTTTAGAGCTGCTAGCAGAGACATTGTGGGGTGGACCTTCACAATTGCTACTGTAGCTTCCATTATTTGGTAATGGAATGGTAGGGTCTTGAGCCTTTGTTGATATATGTTTGAAGGAGTTAAGAACCCCAGCTTCCATCAGATTAGGATCATGTATGTGCTGTTCATTTTCTTGTTGCCTTTGGTGCTTTTCATTTTTGGGCGCTCTCTTGTGGTTAACCGAGGTCATATTCTCTTGGTAATCTATTTTATATATGGGTACGTATCTTTTGGGGGTTCATGATGTCATCGGGATATGATGACGAACATCTTTAGTTTCGGTTGGGATATATGCCTACCCTGGAGCGACCACCACATTGGACAATCATCCCCCAGTTGGAATGAGTATTTGTTCCTGATCTGGTTGTCTGTATGTTGTGGGATATTACCATCGACCCTTTTGGACTAGAGAAGGGATGCATAACTACTCTGGAGTGACTAACTCATTTTGTGAGTGAGTCATTCCATTCGAGAAAATCGGGTTGTGGGCTCGATTTCTCACCTTTTCCTCCGATACAAAGATATCTTGTCATGTTTGGAGGATGTGGTCTGGAATTGACGTCTGATCTTCCATCATTTCCTAGATGTGCTGAGATATATCTTTGGATGGAATGGGTATGAAGGCCCACTCTGATGTCGGAGCCTGAGTTTGTGCATGCTCTGGTCCTCCATGAGTTTCTAGTAGATATTGGTAGTTCTCCTGTGTCGGGAAAGAGGAACGAGTATGTCGCCTATTTTCTTCTCCGGTTTACACCATATTTAATTGTTGGTCTTCATATCCACGAGTGGGGATTTTAATACACTCACTTTCCACTATATTTGTCTCACGGGCTTTGTATGAATCTGTAAAAATTTGACTTTTCTCATATTTGGCTACCTCCCTATTTGTATGGAGGTATTGAAGTGCATCAGCAGGTATTTGTGCTTGCATATAGTCTGTCTCTTTCCTATTAATATGGTAGGCTTGAAATGACTCAACAGGTGTTTGTGCTAGTGTGTAGCTGAGTTCCCCACTATTTGGATGGCGGGCTTGTTGTGCATCGGCTGATAGCTATGTCTGCCTACAGTTTGCAGCTCTATCAACATGATGGGACTGGTGAGCATTAGCAGGAATGTGCATTTCTCGTATTGTACCACCCTATTTTTTTGGTGGGCTTGAGTGGAGAGGGAAAAGTTGTATGTATACCCATTGACTACCACCATGTTACTACAATAGAACTTCTCCTAAGGAACTAGGGTGATAGTGTGCTCTTGGTTGAATATTTGACGCCCTTGGCAGGCATCCTGAGGGGCTAGGGTCTCTTGGACTTTGGCGGGTTCCCTCAACATAAGGTCTTTCTCGGTAGAGGGAGACCCGGTCATCCGGTGTCGGTGGAAACACTCTCTGGAGGCCTTTAGGTGGGACCCCCATACAGTTGAGATGAAGTCTTTATAGTTGACTTCATCTGCCTCCTTGATGTAATGGAGGTAGTCGTTGTCGTGTTCTGAGGACATGCTCCTGAAACGGTTTGAGATGACCATCGGGGCTACCTTGCACTGGGGTACCGACAACGACTGAAGAGGCTGCTAGTGGACCTTTGCAGACAACAGGGCTTGTCTTGCGGCCTCTAGTGTGGGGAGAGTACCGTTTTAGTGGAACTCCCTAATCATCATATTGGATACCCAGTGTTGAAGATGCTTGGTAGGTAAGGGGGTCCTAATTTTCCTTGGGACCCCAACCACCTATGGGATCGCTGATGTGCGTGTCTTCATGGGTCATTAGGACATCATTTGGATCGAAGGTCACTCTGTGGGAACCTACAATACACATATATGACATATAAACCACAAAATATCATCAAAGTAGCATTCTTTTACACATATGCATATTTTGAGATTCAACTTGGCCCCCTTCCCGTTTTCTTTTACTATGGGGTGAAGGGGCCTGAGTGGGGTAGAACCACCACATTGTTTAAGGATTCACATCAGGTTCACCATTTTTGTTCCGCCTCAGAGGTGGTGCATTTGCATGTACAGGGGCAGAAAAAATGGTCCAACGTGTAGTATCCTTTTGTATTTTATCATTGAGGTAGAAACGCCACCTTGGTGAAGGATTCATGTTGGGTTCACTAATTTTGTTCCACCTCTAATGTGGTGCGTTTGCGTATACCGGGGTTGAAAAAATGGTCTGACGGGAAGTATCTTTTTTCCTTTTATCATTGTGGTAGAACCACCACCATGGTTACAGATTCACGTTGGGTTCACCATTTTTGTTGTGCCTCTGAGGTGGAGTATTTGCACATACCAGTGCAGACAATATGGTCCAATGTGCATTGTCCTTTTGTCTTTTCTAATTGGGGTAGAACCACCACCTTGGTGAAGGATTCACTTCATGTTTAACATTTTGTTCCACTTTTTAGGTGGTACGTTTGCGGGTGGTGCGGAGATAGAAAGATGAGGATCACCACCCATAACTTTTTTCATAAGGACGAGTTCTTATCAAATTTCCCATTCCTTTGTTTCAACACATTCGATATCATTATCATTTAAAAAAGGTTTAAATAATCCTGCAGAAACTGTCAGCCTCTGCGAGTGATTTCATGGGGGTCAAGTGCTCATGCAATCTGTCCTTCTCAGATTTAAATTCTTAGGATGGTCTCCAGCGGGTTTAATCATGGAGCCAATAACACCCAATGACCCTGGTATCCATGATTTATTGACCAACTTTCCAATGGTAGGAGCTCATTGGTTGACGATTTAGCCAATGACACTTAAAGAGTCCATTGTTTGAGAGGATGGGAGGTCAGGCTCACCACACACATTCGAGGGAGGATTGTTGTCTGTTCCGGGACTCTCTTATAGATTTATGTCGTGTTCATATGTTCCTGAATCTTTGGTCCATTCCCGAAGAGTGTTTCTATGGGATACCCTTGGTTTACAAGATCGTCGTGAGCATGAATATGCTTCATGCTACGGAGGTGATGCTGACTTAGTCATTCTATAAGGCACTCTGTAGTTTATAGTCATCTAGTGCAGATGAAAGGTGAATTGATATTGGGATCAGGGCCATGAGGGTATCTTCCTACATATTCTTGAGAGAGGAATCAGAACCCACATAGTTCAAAATGTGTGGGGCTTATGCCTAGAAGCTTACCGTTTAAGAGATGATTGGGTAGACCCTTTTGGACGAGCACCCTTTTCAGATCTGTACTTCTGGAAGGCATCCTACGTATCCTGAATTGGTTAGTAATCAAAGTTATCGTAGTTCATAATGTGTGGGTCTTACGTGTGGAAGCTACCCATTTTAGGAGACATGATTGGGTGGTCCCTTTATGGATGGGAACTCTTTTCAGCTCGGACATTCTGGAAGGCATCCTACATATCCTGATTTAGTCAGGAATCAGATTTCTCGTAGTTCAGAATGTGAGGATTTCATAATCCTCACAGACAACTAAGCCCACACGAGTCATGCTCGGTGTGAGAAACAAGAGGATGTGAAAGATTCAGTAATGCACATGCCTCCTTTCCTGTTGGTGGGGGATGGAGATCCCATGACAAAAGTTGTTGGGGTGATCGTGGGAAAGGGCATAAAGTAATAAAACCTTCAATGTGAAATGAAATTTTTGGTCATGTGGCCCTGCCTCTGAATATTGGGGACTTACCTCAGTGGGAGGGCCCCAGAGCACATTCTTGGAAGGGGAGGAGTTTTTTCCTCACCAAAGGGGGAGCGAACATAACCCCTATGACTAATCACTATACCTCATTAAATGGAAAAGAAAGTGATCACCCTTAATCCTGAGAACATGGAGGTTCACATTGGCATCCCATGGTTAGACTCTGGGTAACCATGGGAATGTATCTTCATAGGAATTCCCGAAGCTCACACCTTTGTGGGGAGGGCCTTCGTGACTCTGCTTACCAAGGGTATGTAAACTCAATGGGGAGCGTTGATGTGCCTGATGGTCAGATTATACATGTTCAGTGTCATTATAGGAGGCTTTGGCCTAGTGCCCGAGGACTAGTTAGCAGAGGGATCATGGAGGACTGGACGGTAATGGAGAGGTGAGGTTGGAACGGGAAGGGACAATACCTGAGAACACCCCATTCCATTTACTAACATTTCATGTCGGATGGGGGATGCTCCGCATACCATAGTGGTATGTGGCCATAAGGGACATACATATACCAGTGTGGTACATGAGCATGGGTATCTCCAACTACATACCAATGTGGTACATGGCTCACCATCCCACTTTGGGTTGTATCCGTGTACCGATTGCGTACGAGGCACTGAGTTCCGTCCACCTTGTGGTATGCCTCAAGAATCACTATATAGAAAGAGAATCTGGGATATTACCTCTTGCAGGAAATTCATCCATGAGAAGTCTTTGGTTCTCAGTTTACTATTTATGTTCACAATTTTAAAAATTTTATTTGATTTCCCTATTTTATGGTTCGCGGCCGGTTGTAACTACAGAGGAAGTTGTTCGAGGTTGATGCTTTGCCGTTGAAACAAGATGGAAGCCGTAGTGTAACCTATGAGTCTCCCTCAATCTTTAGTTTCTCGTCCTTCTCTCTATCCATCTCCCTCTCTATGTGAATTATTTTCTTCTTCTTCTACTGTGATCCTTTTATACAGCATCAAAGTGATCATATCTACTGATCACACGACACCATTTGTGGAGGCCCATTGAAGCAATAATCTAACCTGCAGAAGACTCGGTCAACTAGGGTTCACAGAGACTTTGGTTCACAATAATGGTTCGGATAACCCTACCCATTTGCTTCATCTACAAATAGATGGATACGGTACGCAGATTGTCTTCTAGCGTACAGCTCTATCGATGACAGGGTTCGCAGTTTGCCTTACTCGCCGGCCATCGCCTCACAGGCCAGTTGTTTGCAGATCGTCCCGCATACCTAGAGGTTCGCGATCCATTTCCACCATGTACTTTTCCTGGTGATGGTACGTGGTACACTTAAAAACCTTGAAAACATAAATTTCTTCAAGTTCCTTCCAAGAAATGCAACTAAATTTGATTCGTTTTTCTTTGATAGACTTGTAAAAACACTTACTTGCTTTTGTAAAGAGATTTAATGGGGAATTTTTCCCTTGGAGGAATTTTCAGGACCCTAAAAACCTTAAGAAACCTTAAGAAAACATTAGAAACCTAAAAGCACATAAAAAACCTAAAAACCTAAAAAATTCAAAACCCCTAAATGCCCTAAAAATCATTAACGCCCTAAAAACCATAAAACCCCAAAAAACCATAAAAATACCATAAACCCCTAAAAATTACTAAAAATATAAAAACAATTTCAACCCCAGAAAACGTTTACAAACTCTATGATAAGTTAAAACCATAAAAAAGTCAAAAAAACCACTAAAACCTCTAAAACAATAAAAAATCTAAAAACAATAAAAACCCATGACCCCTTAAAATCCTAAAAAATCCCTAAAACTCCTTTAAAATGTAAAAAACCCTAAACCCCTATGAAAACCTCAAAAACGAAAAAAACTCTTATAACCATTAAAACCCCAAAAATATTATAAAACTACAAAAAACATAAAAACATTTAAAACCCTAAAAACCATTAAACCACAAAAAACCATAAAGAACCCTAAAAACCCTAAAAACCCTAAAAACCCACTAAAACACTAAAAACAGTTTAATTTCCTAAAATGTTAAAAACTATATAAACCCTTAACCCCCCCCCCCCCCAAAAAAACTCAAAAATACCCCCCAAAACCCCAAAAAAACAATAAAAACCCTAATAAACCATAAAACACCTCAAAATCCCTAAAAACCCTAAAAAAATAAAATACATAAAAACACCATAAATCCCTAAAAGTGTAGAAAACCCAAAAATCCCTATGTAATCCTTAAAAATAAAAAATCACTTAAAACACATAAATATCTAAAAAATCTAAAAACCCAAAAAACCCAAAAAACCCAAAAACCCCAAAAAACTAAAAAAACCCTAAATCCTTAAAAGCCAATAAAATCCCATAAAAAATAAAAAACCCACTAAAATACTAAAAATAATTAAAATATTAAAAACTCTAAAATACCATAAAAACCGAAAAACTAAAAAAACCAAGAATACCTAAAAAACCATAAAAACCATAAACCCCTAAAACCCCTAAAACCCCTAAAACCCCAAAAAATACTTAAAAATACAAAAAACCATAAATCCTTAAAAATCCATAAAAACAATAAAAAAAGATAAATCCTAAAATACCAAAAAAAAAATGAAAAACCTAAACCATAAAAACACGTAAAACCCATAAAAAACCTAAAAACCCTAAAAACCTTAAAAATGACCTAAAACCCCTAGAAACCCTCAAATTCCATAAAAACCCTAAAAAACATAAAAAATACCAAAAAACCACTAAAACATAAAATCCCCAAAATTCAAAATGGAAAACTCAAAAACCTAAAACTCTTAAATCCCTAAAAACTAAAAAACCTATAATCCCTAAGAAACCCTAAAACCCCTCAAAATATTTAA
Organism: Viscum album; assembly: GCA_963277665.1. Classification (NCBI taxonomy): domain Eukaryota; kingdom Viridiplantae; phylum Streptophyta; class Magnoliopsida; order Santalales; family Viscaceae; genus Viscum; species Viscum album. The sequence continues at coordinate 1,105,513,148 of OY728157.1, forward strand.
AACCCTGAAAAAACATCAAAATAAAAAGAATCCATAAAAATACATATAATAATAATAACCCAAAAAATCCATAAGATATCCAAAAATAGTTAAAAGAACTTGAACCCCTACAAAACCTAAAAAACCTAAAAACCCAAACGCACCTAAAAAACCATAAAATCCCATGAAATCCTTAAAAAATATCAAAAACCCATAAAACCCTAAAACCCCACTAAAAATTTAACAATCACTTTGAACCCATACAAACATTAAAAACTCTTGAAATATAAAAACCCTAAAAACTAAATAAAACCACTAAAAATAAAAAAACCCATAAAAACCCAAAAAAATCCAAAAAAACCCATAAAACACTGAAATCCCTAAAAATCCTTAAAAACCCTAAATCCCAATAAAAATATTAAAAAATCCCTAAAAGTCCACAAAAATGTAAAAAACCCTAAAAAACCTAAGAAAATCTTTAAAACAAAAAAAACATTCAATATCCCTAAAACCTAAAAACTACTAAAAATCCAAAAATCCCTAAACCGCTTAAAAACCATAAAACCCTAAAAACCATAAAAACACCTAAATTACCTATAATAACTCTAAAAAACATTTAAATCCCTAAATACATTAAAAACACTAAAAATCCTTAAAACCCAAAAAACCTAAAAAATAACCGAAAAATTCAAAATTTGATAGGCCCCTAAAACCCCTAGAAAACCCGAAAATCACTTAATATCCTTAGACACCATTAAAATCCTTAAAACCACTAAAAATACCTTAAAATGTATGAAACCCTAAAAACAATGAAATCCCCTAAGAAACCTTAAAATCCAAAAAACACAAAGAAGCTAAAACCCCAATTTTGATAAAAACCTTGAAATACCTAAAAAACATAAAATCCTCTTAAAATCATTAAAACCCATAAAAACCAAGGAAAACCCTTAAAACCACTAAATAATCTAAAAAAATTTAAACCCCTAAAGTCATTAAAAAAATTGAAAAAAAACATTAAAACCCTATGAAAAACAAAACAACCCCCTTGAACCAAAATAAAAAATAAAAATCATTAAAACACTAATAAAACCTAAACCCATCAAAATCCATAAAAACCAAAAAAACCATAAAAATCATAAAAAAACCTTAAAACCATAAAAACATAATATAATCTAAAAACCCATAAAACCTTCCAAATATTAATAAACCAAAAATACTAAAAAAACCCTAAAAAATATATAAAATCCCTTAAAAACATAAAAAAACCTAAATATCTAAGATAACCATAAAAATAAAAAAAAAACAATTAAAACCCACAAAAATCCTAAAAATACTAAACACTCTAAAAAACTTAAATGTCATTAAATCCGTTAAAAACAATAAAACACTAAAAATCCATAAAAACCCTAAAACCACTAAAAACTCCAAACACCCTTTAAACCACTAAAACATTAAAAAATCTAAAAAAATTTAAAACCCTTAGAAACATAAAAAACCCCTAAAGGCAAAAAAACCGCTAAAAACTCCAGAATCCCCTAAAACTCTCAAAAATTCCAAAAAACCTAAAACCCCATAAAATTCTAAAAAATCCCTACAAATTCATAAACACACAAAAAAACACCTAAAACCATGAAAAGCCCTGGGAATACCTTAAAAACTCCAAACCACGTAAACTCCTTGAAAACCTAAAAATGCTAAAACCACTAAAAACACTAAAACCCTGAAAATCCCTAAAATCCCTAAAAATAATAAAAAACCTAAAAAATCTCCAAAAATCCATAGAGTTGTAAAAATTACTAATATACCCTAAGAAATCCATAAAAATAAAAATAACACTTAAATTCCCTAAAATCCAAAAATTATAAATCCTCATAAACCCTAAAAAAGTCCGAAAAAACCCAAAATCCCTTAAAAACCCCTAAAAATCATAAAACCCATAAAAAACCATTAAAAACATAAAACCCCACTAAAAATATAAAAACCTATTACAACTATAAACAATTTAAAACCCTAAAAACCTTAAAATCCACCAAAATATAAAAATCATAAAAAACTCAAAAACCCATAAAAAACATAAAACCCCTATGGATCCTAAAACCGCTAAAAATCCCTAAAATCATAATAAACTATAAAAATCCCAAAATCCTTAAAAATCATTAAAAATGTAAAAATCCCTAAAATACCTAAAACCCAAAGAAATACATAAGAAAATAAGAACACTTATAACCCATAAAATTGTAAAAACTCTAAAAACCCTAAAACACCATAAAACCATAAAACCCCTAAAAATGTTAAAAAATCACAAAAATCCAATAAAAACCTAAAAACCCTAAAACCACTCTAAAAACTCAAAAAACCCATGGAACCCAAAATTTTTTTTAAAAAATAAAAAACCCTAAAACCCCTAAAAACTCAAAAAAAACCATAAAACCATACAAACCAAAAAAAATAAAAAAACCCAATAAGAAAAGGCCCTAAAAACCCTAAAAACGTAAAAACTACTAAAATCCTTTAAAAACCCAAAGAAAACAATAAAAACACTTAAAACCCCTAACAACCTAAAATAGGCTAAAACCATTCAAGATCCCTAAAAACTATAAATAAAATAAAAACCATAAAAAAACCTCAAAACCCATAATACACTAAAAACTGTAAAAGCCCACTAAAAACTCTAAAAACCATTTAAACCCCTAAAAAAGGTAAGTAGATGGTGGCTGAGTCCCCAGGTGCTCTCTCTTCGTGATCCCCTTCGTCATCCCCCCTCTCCCCGGTGGATCTTTGCTGCTTCTTTGTGAATCTGCCTATCTCTCAGTGGTTTTCGTGCAGTCTTGACGAATCTTCTGGCTCATTAGATGCAGCTGCTCTCTTCGGTGATTTGGTGGGAAAGTATGGCGTTCTCGTTCGACCCATTCTCAGTCAATGGGTAAGTAATCAAAGTCGGCTCCGGATATGAAGTCGTGCATGTCTCTCTAGCATCATGCTGCTGTTAGGCAGATGCGATGGGCTTCCTATCATCTGGACGGAGGTGTGCTTGGCCCGTTTTTTAGGTACTCGTATTAGATCTGGCTTTGGTCTTGCCTGTTCGGGACTCTTGGTGTTTGGTGGTTCCACAATACGACCTGGAGGCTTCGTGTGGGAGGGATTTGTCCTTTCTTTGGTGATAGGTGGATGTGATGGGATTTGCGACTCCTTGGAGGTGGCATGAGCCGTCCTACGCTCAGATCTGGGCTCCTCTCTTTGAATCACGGTGGATCCTGTTGGATTTTCTAGGTTCCTGATGGGTTAAGGTGGATACAAAGGGAGAAAAGGAAGGTTTGTTTTTCTGGTTCTTCTTCTTTTTCCTTGAGTCTTGCTACTGTTGATGGTCTGGTCATTCTGATATGTGATATGTTGGACTACATACCTTTGAGTGTTGGATGGATCGTCTTTGAGTCATTTCTATTGCTGACTGATGAGTTTAAGGAGCTTTGGATGATGCAGAAGGGGTTTAATATAGGGTGTTGGTGGTATTGTGTGTCTGGTTACGGCGCGATGCTAGAAGTCGTCTGGTCAGGAGGAGGGGGCTGTTGTTTCCTGGGTTGCTATATATTGTTTTTTGTTGGTGTTTGGTTTTTCTATAAGCTGCTGCTGGTGTTTGGATGGCTTCTGATTTGTTGGATGATTAGTTGCTGGGTTTTGGCTGCCACTCCCTTTGAGGGCTGGAGTAGGTGAGTGCTGCTGGATGCTGGATGCTGCTGGGTGCTGGAGCGGAAGTGGGATGCTGGGTGGTGTTTGGTGCTTGAAGAAGATGTTGGCTATTTGATGATGAGGTGTTGGACCATGGCTTCCACATGGCTAGGGTGTGAGAAAGCTGCTATTAATGCTTCTAGTTCTGGTGGTTCTGTGTTGCTGGCGGTGGATACGATTGTCAAGGAGGTGAGGGCTGATGAAAATGTAATGCAGGATGCTGGTTATAGGGAGGAAGAGTTGTTGTGGTCTGGAGGCTGGTCGGTGTTATGGCCTGTTCCGTTTGGCTGGGTGATGCTGTTGGGGATGCTGATAAGTGATGTTGTGGTTGTGATGACTGGATTATGCTGGATGCTGGACTTGGCGAGATTGGAGGCCAGTCAATGCTTGGTTGTGAGCAGATGGATGCTGGTTGATGCTGGTGATGATGATGGTGGCTACTTGATGTTCAATGTTTTCTATTTGGGTTTGTTTTACTTCTTTTCGTTTTTGACTTTTCTTTTTTTGCGTGGGTTGTAAGGGGTTTTTTGGGTGTGGGTCGTTTGACCCCTCCCCTCCTTTGTCTGCTGGGTCTCTCTTTTTTCTTTCTAATAAATTTGGGGGGGCCGAAAATAGCCCGACCCTCGCATCTTCCTTGCCCTAAAAAAGTTAAAAACACTAAAATCTATAAAACCCCTAAAATACTTAAAAACCATGAAAACCATAAAAACCCTAAAAATCCCTAAAAACCAGAAAACATTAAAAATATATAAACCTATGAAAATCCATAAGAACGTTAGAAATAATAAAAACCTAGAAACAATGTAAGAGAACCTTAAAAACATAAAAACACAAAAACCCCTAAAAACCTAAAAAATACTAAAAACCAAAAAACCATTAAATAGAACCGAAAAACCCTAAAACCACCTCAAACCATAAAAAACCCTAAGACCCCATAATTACTTTAAATATAACTAATAAATCTAAATACCCTTTAAACCCCTATAATGTTAAAATACTCTAAAAACCATAAAAGATTAAAACATAAGAAAAACCCTAAAACGAAAACAACCATAAAATCCATAAATCCCCTCAAAATCCCTAAAACCGATAAAACCCTAAAAAATCCATAAACATTACAAAAGACATAAAAAACAAATAAAAACCCTGAAAAACCCCTAAAGAAACCTTAAAAATCTAAAACAGTTAAAACCCCTAAAAAACAAAAAACACTAAAACCCTATACACCTTAAAAACAATAAAAAACTCATATAAACATAATGACCTAGAAAACCACTAAAAATCACAAAAAACAGTAAACCCCTTTAAACCCCTAAAAATGTTAAAAACTCTAAAACCCCTAAAAAACTCAAAAAAAACATAAAACCCCTAAAAATCGTAAAAACTAGTAAAAAAATTGAAAATCATAAAGATTCAAAAAAACCATTAAAATTATTGAAAATACCAAAAAAGCCATAAAATGTAAAAAAATGAAAAAAACCCAAAAGCCCGTATGAAATCCTTAAAAACCTAAAAAAACTTAAAACCACAAAAAAAAAGATTAAAACCTTATAAAACCCATAAAATGATAAAAAATCTTGACAACATTAAATATCCCTAAAAACTATAAAGCCCTAGAAATCCCTAAAAATCCCTAAAAACATTAAAAAATTAAAAAACCTGAAAAACCCTAAGAAAATCATAAAAATATAAAAACACTTAAAACCCATAAAACCTAAAATGATAAAAACCCTAAAGACCCTAAAAGCACTAAAATCACATCAAAACCATAAAATACCTAAAACGTTTAAAAATCTAGAAAAAAAACTCTAAAATGAATAAAAACTCTAAAAACACATTAAACCCCCAAAAACATTAAAAACTCTACTGGACCTTTAAAACCCTAAAAAATTAAAAAACCCCAAAAAACCCCTAAAAATCCATAAAAATCCAAAAAATACTTGAAAACCCTAAAACTATAAAAATATTTAAAAAGTCCTAAAATTTCATAAAGAAGTAAGAAATCTTAAAAACATTGGAAACACATAGGAAAACCTTAAAAACAAAAAAACACTAAAAACCCATGGAAAAACCTAAAAATACTAAAAAAATAAAAACCCATAAAACCCTAAAATCCCCCAATTACATTAAAACCCAAAAAACCATAAAAAATGTAAAACCCCTAAAAATCCTAAAAATAATGAAAAACACTAAAAATCCTTTAAAGAACTAAAAATGTAAAAAGATCCATAAAAACATAAAAACACTAAAAAACTAAAAAAAACAGAAAAAACTGAAAAAACATAAAAACCCTAAAATACACTAAAAACCTCCAAATCCATAAAAACATTAAAAATAAAAAAACCCATAATATACTAAAAAAAACCTAAAATCCCTAAAAATTTAAAAAATATAAAATAATGGAAAACACTAAGAAAACCATAAAAACTAAAAACACTAGAAACCCACCAAAACCTAAAAATTCTAAAAACCATAAAAATCATAAAAAGACCGTAAAACCCCAAAAAACACACAGAAACCAGAAAACTACTAAAAACCTACAAAATACATAAAACCCCTAAAAACCATGAAAATAATGAAAACTCAAAAAAACCCTTTAAACCAATACAAAAATGTTAAAAAAATCTAAAACCATAAAAACCCAAAATGACTCAAAAAACCCCTAAAATACCCAAAACTGTAAAAACTCTAAAACCAAAAAAAACCCTAAAAATCCATAAAACCATTAAAAACAATACAAATTCTAAAAAAGTCCTAAATGTCCCTAGAAATAAGAAAACCCAAAAAACCCTGAAAACTACTAAAAACCCTTAAAAACCTAAAAACACATGAAACCCTTTAAAACCTAAAAATTGTGAAACCTCCTAAAAAACATAAAAATCCCAAAAACCCTAATAAAAATCCCTAAATCGTAAAACCCCAAAACCTCACTAAAACATCTAAAAACCATTCAAATCCCTAAAGATAATAAAAATAATAAAAACACCCTTAAAAACCAAAAAAAAAATTTAAAAAATCTAAAAATACCAAAAGAACTATAAAACCCTAAAAACCATAAAACCATAAAAATCACTAAAACTATAAAAAATTCAAAAAAAACTCAAAAATCCCTAAAAATCCCTAAAAACATAAAAAATCATAGAAAACCTGAAAAATAGTTAACAAACATTAAAAACATAAAAATAGTTAAAACCCCTAAAAATCTAAAAAAACTAAAAAACCCTAAAAACAATATAAAACTAAAAACCATAAAAACACCTAAAACCTTAAAAACCTAAAAACCAATGAAAACCATAAAAATACATTAAAAAGTCTAATAAACCTTAAAACCCCTAAAAACATTAAAAAAACTATAATAAACCTTAAAACCCCTAATAAATTAATGAAAAAACCAGTAGAATCCAAAACACCCCCCCAAACCCTACAAATTCACAAATTCTCTAAACACACTAAAAAACATAAAAATATTAAAAAAATCCATAAAATCCATAAAAATGAAGAAAAAATTAAAAATCCAAAATAAAACCCTAAAAACATAAAAACACTCAATCCCCTTAAAAACATAAAAATTATAAAAACAATCAAAACAGATTATAACCCCCAAATCCAAAAAATACCCCGAAAAACCATAAAAATCCCTAAAACCCATACGTTCCCCACTAAAACTCTAAAACCCTATAAATCCCCAAAAATGTTTAAAAAAACTCAAAAACCATAAAACCTAAAAAACAAAAAAAACCATAAAAACCCAAAAAAACCATAATAACTTTAAAAACACAAAATAATCACAAAACCCTCAATATTCCCTAAATCCCAAAAAACCATAAAAATCCAAATAAATCCCTAAATTCACTAAATATGTAAAAATACCTAAAACCCCCTAAAACCCTTAAGAAAACCATAAAACCTAGAATCAGTAAAATCCCTTAAAACACAACAAATGCTAAAATCCTTATAAATAATAAAAAACCATTAAAAACATAAAAAAAATATAAAACCCCATAAAACCCAAAAAACCACTAAAAACTCTAAAAACTCTAAAAAACCTTTAAACTCCTAAAAACCTTAAAAACTATAAAAAACCATTCAAACATTAAAAACTAAAAAAACCCCTAAAACACAAAAAAATAAAAAACCCAAGAAACCCATAAAAACATTCAAAATCTCTAAAACCCGTAAAACCATAAAAATCTTATAAAATAACTAAAAATCCATAAAAACCTAAAAAACCAAAGAATCCCATAAGAAAACATTAAACTCTTAAAAAACATAAAACCCTTAAACATGCAAAAATGTTAAAAACTATAAAAAACCAAAAAACCACTAAAACCACCTAAAAAATTCAAAATCCCAAAAAACCCATAAAAAACTAAAAAATCACTAAAAATCCCTTACAATGTAAAATCCCCCAAAAAATCTTGAAAACCCCTATGAAGACCATGAAAACCTAATAAAACATAACCCCAAAAATAACTAAAAACACTAAAAACCCTAAAAACCCTAAAAAGAACCTTAAAACCCTAAAAACCCTTAAAAACCCAAAAATACCAAAAAACTCATTAAAAACACTAAAAACCCATAAAACCACTGAAAACTCAAAAACCCATTTAAAACCATATATGAATTTAAAACATTAAAAACCATTAAAACCCTTGAAAATTTAAATATACTATGAACCCTAAAAACCAGCAAAATCATTAAACCCTAAAAACTGTAACCCCCTCCCCCCCAAAAAACCTTTAAAAACCCATAAAAACTCTAAAAACACTAAAATATCTACAAACCCTTTAATCCCTGAAAAACATTAAAACACTAACAAACAATTAAAACCCTATATAAATAAAAAAACCAAAAACACATAAAACCCTAAAAACTATCAATATCATTAAAAACAGTAAAAACCAAACGAATCCTAAAAGAGACCTTGAAATACCAATAAATGTAAAAAATCCCAAAAACCCTCAAAATAACCCTAAAAAAAATAAACCCCCAAAAAACCATAAAAACCAAAAAAACTAATAAAAACCCAAAAACCCTGACTAAAAAATCTAAAACCCCTTTAAACCCCTAAAATTTTTAAAACCTGCAAAAGAAGTATTAAAACCTAAAAAAATAAAATAACCCCTAAAACCCTAAAAACCCTAAAAAACCTATAAACCCTAAAAACCATCAAAAATCCTTAAAACCCAATAAATCCATAAAAATACTATAAAATATAAAATAGCTAAATTTTTTATAAAACCTAGAAACCCTGAAAACCTAAAAGAAAATCTTAAAAACCTAAAATACTTAAAACCCCTAAAAACCTAAAAATCCTAAAAATCCATAAAACCCTAAAAACCATAATTTTTTAAAAAAACCTGAAAGCCCTAAAAAACCCTAAAACCCATAAAAAATATAAAATCCCTGCAAACCCCTAAAAAAGTTAGAACTCTAAAAAACCATAAAAACCCAGAAAACTCAAAAAAACAAAAAACACAGAAACCCATAAAAACCCATAAAAAACCTAAAACCCCTCAAAATCCCTAAGAAAATAAAATACATATAGAATCCCTAAAAATATCTACAAACGTAAGAAAGTATAATAAAACCATAAAAAAATAAAAACACTTTAAACCCTTAAAAACCTAAAAAACACGGAAAACCCTTTAAAAAGTTAAAAACAGTTAAAATCCCTAAAATACCCCAAAATCATAAAAATCCTAAAAAATAACTAGAAAAAATAAAAAAATAATAAAACCATAAGAACACCATAAAAAACCTAAAAACACTCAAAACCCATAAAAACTTAACAAACACTAAGAACCCAAAAACCTTAAAAACTATAAAAACCTTTAAAACTGTAAAAACCACTACTAACCCTAAAACTCCATAAATCCCTAAAACCCACAAGCAATTATTAAACCCATTTAAACCCTAAAAATATAAAATGATAAAAATCATTGAAAATCCTAAAAACTCAAACCCCCTAAAATCCCAAAAAATTAAAAAACCTTTAAAACTCCCAAAATCCCTAAAAACACTAAAAACCCTAAAAATCCTAAAAACCCCTAAAAACCAATAAAAACATAAAGAACCCAATAAACCTAGGAAAAACCTAATAAGACCATAAAAGCATATAAAAACTTAAAACCCCCAAAAACCTAAATAACACTAAAAACCCTAAAAAACTTAAATACATTAAAAACCAATAAAAAATAAAAAAACATAATTACCATAAAACCCTAAAAACCCATAAAAACCCTAAAAATCACTTAAAATATTAAAAACCCTTTAAACCCCTAAAAATGATAAAAACAATTAAAAAATGTAAAAAACAAAAAAAAACTCAAACCCCCCCCTGAAAATACAAATAACACAAAACCCCTTAAAACCCATAAAACCTTCAACATCCCTAAAACCCCTAAAACCATAAAAATTATAAAATTCCATAAATATCCCTAAAGATATAACAAAATTCTAAAACCATAAAAATTATTAAGAAAGCATTAAAAACCTAAAAAAACTTTTAACCCCTAAAAATTATAAAAACCATGAAAACCCCTAAAAACAATAAAAACCTTAAAAATCCTAAAAACCCATAAAGACCTAAAAAACCACTAAAAACTCTGAAAACCCTTTAAACCTTTAAAACCATTAAAAACATTAAAAACCATAAAAACTTGAAAGATCTATAGAAACCCTAAAACCAAAAAAGACAATAAAACCCTAAAATCCTTAAAAACCTCTAAAAACCCTCAAAATTCCTAAATATACTAGAAACCCTGAAAATCCTATAAAATAAATAAAAATAAATAAAACATAAAAAACTCTAGGAACATTGAAAACCCACTAATAAAACCTTAATAACATAAAAAAAATTAAAATCCATAAAAACCAAAAATAACCTTAGAGGACAAAACCCCCATGAAAGATCTAAAATCACTAAAAACATTAAAATCCCTTTAAAAACAAAAACAAAAAATAAAAAACCTTAAAACCCCTAAATATCCAAAACCCCTTAAAATTCATAAAAACTGTAAAAACCAATAAAATTCCTTTAAAAGCCCCAAACATTTCTATAAAAAAATGACCTAAAAATCCCTACGAAAAACTTAAAATGTAAAAACATATAAAATCCCTAATAAACTAAAAAATTATAAAACCCCTAAAAACCATGAAAACCACTAATACCCATAAAACCCCCCAAAACCATAAAACTCCTAAAAACCCATAAAGACCCTAAAAAACAAAAAAATCTAAAAAGAATTTAATCCCCAAAAAACGTTAAAATACTGTAAAAAACCTTAATAAAATAAAAAACTCAGAAACATTCTCCAAAACCCCAAAAAAAAATCAAACCTTTGAAATCCATAATTTTTTTTAAAACCCCTCAAAATCCAAAAAAAAATCTGAAAACCCCATAAAAATCCTCAAAATCTATAAAAATCAGTAAAAATGTAAAAAAACAAAAAACCTCAAAAAACACTTAGAAAACCAAAAAAACATAAAATCAATTTAAACCCCTTAAAAATTTTGAAACACTAGAAAACCCTAAAAACTCTAAAAACCCTAAAAACCTTCATAATCCCAAAACCCCTAAAAACCCAAAAAATCTAAAAAATCTCTATATATACCAAAAAGGGGAAAACCCTAATAACATTGAATAATAATAAAAAAACCATAAAACATAAAACACTAACCCCCCACTAAAAAAAATTAAAAAACACGATAAAAACCCAAACACCCCTAAAAAAACAAAAAACAATAAAACCACAAAAAACCATAAAAACAAAAAACCCCATAAAAAGCATCAAAATACACTCAAAACACTTAAAACCCATTAAACCCCAAAAATGTTAAATATATATTAAAACCTTACAAACTATAATAACTCAAAAAAAAAAAAAAATCCAAAAAATCCAATGAAACAATAAATACCCAAAACACCCTAAAATCCATCCAAATCCCTAAAGTGATAAAAATGCATCAATATCCGTAAAAACATAAAAACCCCAAAAACGATGAAAATCCCTTAGAAAACCATAAAAAACTAAAAAACATTAAACCCCTAAAAACAAAAAATTACTAAAAACACTAAAAACCCAAAAACCACAAAACACAAAAACCCACAAAATCCCAAAAAATCCAAAACCATAAAATCCTAAAAAAAACCATTAAAATACATAAATATTTAAAAACCCTAAAAACCCCAAAGAAAAAATTGAAATCCTAAAAACACTAAAAACCCTTAGAACCCTACAAAATACTAAAAACCATAAAAACACTAAAATCTCATAAGAACCATAAAAATCCACTAGAAACTCTAAAAACCCACTAAACCCAAAAAATGTTTAAAAATATAAAAACCCTTTAAAAAAATTGAAAAAACACTAAAAAACTAAAAAATGAAAAAACCATAAAAACCCTTAAAACCCAAAAAAACTTCAAAATCCCTAAAAACCCAAAAAACCATTAAAATTATAAAAAATCTAGAAAAAATAGATAAAACATAAAAACCTATAAAAAAATAAAAACCTAATAAAACATTAAAACCCAAAAAAGTTAAATACCCTAAAAAACTAAAAAAATGCTAAAACCCTTAAAACCCTAGAAACACTCAACATCCCTAAAAATAGTTAAAATCCATTAAACCCAAGAAAGTTTATATAAATCCCAAAAAAACATAAAAAACCATACAACCCTAAAAACCCCATGGAAAACCATAAAACCCTAAATCACTTAAAACTCGGAAAAAATTTAAAAATGTTAAAACCCCTAAAACCCTAAAAGACCCTTAAACCCTAAAACCCCCTAAAAACCATAAACACCATAAAACCTAGAAAACTCCATAAAAACATAAAAAACCCACTAAAACTATAAATTTACTTCAAACCCTAAATAAATTCAATGACTTTAGAAAACCAAAAAACCCAAAAAACTCAAGAAAGACACTAGATCCCCAAAAAACCAAAAAACCCTAAAAAATAAAAATATTTAAAAATATTTAAAAAAAATAAAATCCCTAAAATCCTTAATAACCCCATGTAAATCCTAAACAACCTTAAAATAATTTAAACCACTAAGAATCTAAAAATGCTTACAATCCTAAAAAACCATCAAAACCACAAAAACACAAAAATCCTTAAAAATATGAAAAAAAGATTAAAACGATAAAACTAACTAAAAACTCTAAAAACCATTATACCCATAAAAATTTTAAAAAACTATAAAAACATTACCAAACCTAAAAAACTAAAAATCCATAAAACCCCAAAAATACCATAAAACCCCAAAAATACCATAAAACTCTTAAAAATCCCTTATAACCCTCAAATCCCTAAACACCTAAAAAAATAAAATCATGAAAAAAGACTTAAGAATCCATAAAAATGTAAAATTAGTATAAACCCTGAAGAAAACCATGAAAACCAAAAAATTGTAAAAACTCATTAAATCCCTAAAAACCCTAACAAACTCTAAAACCCTAAAAACCCTAAAAACCACTAGAAACCCTTAAATCCATAAGACACCTAAAAACAATTAATAAACCTCAAAATCCATAAAAACCCTAAAACCCAGTAGAAACTCTAAAAATCCATTAAACATATCAAAATGTAAAACATCTCTAAAAAACCATTAAAACCGTAAAAAAAACTCAAAAAACCCATAACAATCCCAAAAATCCCTAAAAATACATAAAAATGTTAAAAATAAATAAAAATATCTAAGAATGTAAAATTTCATAAAGTTGCTGAAAAACCCTAAGAAAACACTAAAAACCTAAAACAGCTAAACTCTCTAAAAACATCAAAGATGCTAAAAACCCAACAAACATATAAAAACCCTAAAAATACTAAAAACAATAAAAATCATTAAAATCCAAAAAAACCTTAAAAATCCCTAAAAACCCAAAAAACATAAAAAACAATAATCACTAAAAACCATAAGAAAACCTTAAAAACTAAAAACACTTAAAACTCCAAAAAACTTAAAAAAATTTAAATACCCTAAATTCCTCTAAATACCCTAAATCCTATAAAATCTCCTAAATACATTTAAAAATAGTAAAAACCCATAAAAACATAAAAACCCAATAAAAATCTAAAAGCTGTTAACACTCCTAAATGTTAAAAACAGTAAAAATCCTTTAAACCCTAAAAACTAAAAGAAATCCAAAAAATCCAAAAAAACCCCATAAATACCATAAAAACCTCGAAAAACATAGAGACCCCACAAAATTCATATATTCCCCAAAAACTATAAAAATAATAAAAAAAACTAAAAACCCTAAAATTATAAACCCCCCAAATAACATGAAAAATGATAAGAAAACCCTAAAAAATAAAAAAATCAACACACCTAATAATCCTAAAAACTCTTAAAACACATAAAAACCACAAAAACCAAAAAAATCATAAAACCCCAAAAAAAACGTAAAAACCCTAAAACCTCATAAAAACCTTAAAACCCAAAAAATATAAAACCACTTTCAAACCCGAAAGTGGTATAAAAAACTCTATAACCCCTTAAAACCCCTAAAAACACAAAAACCCTAAAACCCCTAATCAATAAAACCACCCAAATCCCATAATATCTATAATAAACATTAAAATTATAAAAAACACTAAAAACCCAAAAAATGTAAAAACTCATAAGAAAAGCTCAAAAACCTAAAAACACTTAAAACCTTTAAAAACAAAAACACACCAAAATAACCCTAAAATACCTAAAAACCCTAAAACCCCAAAAAAATCCTGAAAAAATCACTAAAATCCCAAAAAAGTCCTTGAAAACCATAAAAAACATAAATATTCTAAAAACCCTAAAACCCTAAAAACACATAAAAACCATAAAATCCTAAAAAACCCATAAAACCCAAAAAATACCTAAACTCATTTTAATCCCCTAAAAATGTTTTAAAATCTAAAAACCTTGAATAACTTAAAAAACTCACAAAACCCCTAAAAATTGAAAATAAAAATTCAAATATACTAAAAAGCATAAAAATCCCTAAAATTGATCCAAATCCCTATAGCCCCTAAAAAAATTAAAACCCTTAAAACAACTAAACAATCATAAAATCATAAAAAACCATAAAAACCAATTAGAAAATTAAAAACTTAAAAACACACAAATCCCATAAAAAACCAAAAAACACTAAAAATACTAAAAACCCCAAAACCCTCAAAATCCCTAAAAACACTTACCAACCGTAAAAACCCTTAAAATGCCCTAAAAATCCATAAAAATGTTAAAAACTCTGAAAACCACTATTAAGAACATCAGAAACTAAAAACACTAAAAACCCCTAAAAACCTAAAAAAATTTAAAAAAAACTAGAAACCGTAAAAAGTCCCCACAATCCCTAAAAACCACTAAAAACCATAGGAACCCATAAAACCCATAAAACACACTAAAAAAATCTAAACCCCTTAAACCTCTAAAAACATTGAAAAAACTATAAAACCCTTATAAACCCTAATAAACTCAAAAAAAACCTCTAAAACCCAAAAAACAATAAAAACCCAAAAACACTAAAAACTCTCAAAATAATTAAAAACTATAAGAAACAATAATAACCTAAAAAATTGCCCGAAATTTCCCTGAAAGGTAAAAACCTTAGCACCTTGAAAACCATTAATAAAACCTTAAAAACCAAAAAAAATTAACACCCATATAAAACCTAAAAACAATAAAAACCCTTTGAATCCCTAAAACCCCAATAGCACTCAAAATTCCTAAAAACCATAAAAACCATAAAAACCATAAAAACCATAAAAACCATAGAAAATTACTAAAAATTAATAAATAATTTAAAACCCTAAAAACTGAAAGAGAATGTAAAGAACATAAAAACACTTAAAACATATGAAACCAAAAAACTGTAAATATCGTAAAAACACTAAAGACCCCTTAATATACTAAAAACTACCAAAAACTATAAAAACCCATTAAACCCCTATAATCGTTAAAAACTCGAAAACACCATAAAACCTCTAAAACACTCAAAAAACATTAAAACCCCCCAAAATCATAAAAACCCATAGAAAACCTAGAAACAATAAAAATCCTAAACAATACATAGAAATACTTAAAACATGAAAAACCCTAAAAATCTTGAAAACACTAGGAAATAAGTAAATCCAAAAAACGCATAAAATCCCTAAAACCTAAAAAATGATAAATATCATAAAAAGTTTTAAAACCCCTAAAACCCCTCTAAATACCATATTCTCAAAAGAACCATAAAAATATAGAACAACCCATGAAGATCTCTAAAAATGAAAAAACCCAAAAAAAACCAGAAAACACCAATTAAAAATTTAGAAACAAAAAACACATAAAACCTCTAAAAACATAAATAATGCTAAAAACCCTAAAAGAACCTAAATCCCCTAAAAGAACCTAAGAACCATAAAACACATAAAAATCATAAAAACATATAAAACTGTAAAAAACACTAAAAACACTAAAAAACCCCTTTGAACCCCTAGAATCATTGAATACTATAAAAATCATAAATCCCTAAAAACTAAAAAATCCCCTAATATACCATAAAACCATAAAATTCCGTAAAAACCCTAAAAATAATGAAAAATTAATAATTAATAAAAAACCCTAAAATTTCCAAAAGCCACTAATAAAACCTTAAAAACCTAAAAAATCTTAAAAATCCTAAAAACTCTAAAAAGGCTAGACTCTAAAAACCCAAAAACCCCAAAACACATATAAACCCTAAAAACCATTAAAACCCCTAAAAACTCATAAAAACTAAAAAACACTAGAAACAATAAAAACCCTTTAAAGAGATAAAGGGTTAAAAATCTAAAATACTTTAAAAACCTTAAAAACTCAAAAAAACCAAAACACCAAAAAAACATAAAACCCTCCAAACTCTCAAAATCTCTAATATACATGTAACCCCTAAAATTACTCAAATGCCTTTAAGGTCCCTAAAAATGTAAAAAAACAATAAATACAGTGAAAACCATAAGAAAAACCTCGAAACCTAGAAAAAACTTAAAACCCCTAAAGACCAAAAAAAGATTAAAACCTTAAGAATTAAAAACCCTAACAGCTCTCAAAATCACTAAAACTCTAAACACCCGTAAAAATCCTAATAAATCTAAATAAATCACTAGAAAGGTAAAAACACTAATAATCCCCAAAACCCCTAATAAATATATGAAAACCTAAAAATAATTAATACCCATAAATATCCTAATAACAATAAAAATCTTAAAACCCCCAAAAACTATAAAACACTAAATCCCCCCAAAACTATAAAACCATAAAAAACTATAAGTACACTAAAAAATATTGAAAGATATAAAAACTATTTAATACACTAAAAACCTTAAAAAAATCTAAAAAACACAAAACACTTAAAAATTAAAAAAACCCTAAAAGTCCATAAAAACCTAAAAATTCTATAAACCCTAAAAATACTCAAAATCCGTAAAAACCCTAAAACCCATAAAAATGCAAAAAAATACTTAAAATACCTAAAAACATAAAAATACCTAATAACATTGAAAATACCTAAGAAAAAAAATAAAAACCTAAAAAATATAGTAAACCCCTAAGAACCCTAAAAATACTAAAACCCCTTAAAACCCATAAAAACTCTTAGAATCCCTAAAAAACATAAAAACCATAAAATCCTAAAAAATCACTAAAAATGTAAAGAAACCATTAAAACCTTGAAAACCCCAATAAAAACCTTAAATACCAAAAAAAAGATAAAACAACTAACAATGCTAAAAAACCATAAAACCCAAAAAACCCCCAAAACTATAAAAAAAACCCCTAAAACCCATTAATCCCCCAAAAAACCATAAAACTCATGATAACTGCTTATAAACTCTAAAGTGGATTTAAACCCCAAAGAAAATTAATAAACTCAAAAACCATTAAACCATAAAAGGCTCGTAAGATATCTTGAAAACTCAAAAAACCAAAAAACTCTATAAACTCTAAATAACCCTAAAAATAATCAAAATCTTTAAAACCCTAAAAACCAAAAAAAATCATAAAAAACACTAAAAATATATAAAAAAAATAAAATCCCAATGAATCCTTAAACCCCCTTGGAAAACCATAAAAATATAAAAATACTTAAATCCCAATAAAATCTACTATGCGCAAAACACCCTAACAACACAAAAAAACATAAAAAAAATAAAAACCATAAAAACCATTTAAAACCAAAACCAAAATAGAAAATCCAATAATCCAACAAAAAATCTAATGACCATTTGAATACCAAAAAACCTTAAAAACTTTAAAAGACCTTAAAAACCCTTTAAAATTCAAAAAAACCCTAAAACCCAAGAAAATAAAAAAACCTAAAAACCCTAAAAAATACCTAAAGACCCTAAAAACCAATAAAAATACTAAAAAATTCCCTTAAAACACCTCAAAACATAAAAACCCTCAAAACCAAGAAAATACATATAAAAATGTTAAAATCTTAAAATACTTAAACCCCCTAAAAACTAAAAAAAATGATAAAGACCTTAAAACCCTAAAAAACAAAAAATACCAAAAAACCCCCAAAAATACTTATAAAACCCTAAACACCAATAAAATACCTATAAATTACTTAAAAATATAATAACAATTTAAAACCCATAAAAATAATAAAATTCAAAAAAACCTAAAAACCATAAAAACCCATGAAAAACTCCAAAAACCCCAAAAAATAATAAAACCCTCAAAATCCACAAAAACCCAAAAACCATAGAAATACTAAAAAGGAAAAAAATCCCTAGAAACGTAAAAAATCATTAAACCCTAGAAAAAATCTAATAAATCCTTAAAAATTGAAAAACACATAAGACCCATAAAAACCAATAAATGGTAAAAACCCTAAAAAACCCCAAAACCACCACAAAAAATTAAAAACCCTAAAAAACATAAAAACAAAAAAGAACAATAAAACTCTAAAACCATTTAAACCCCATTAAATGTTAAAAAAATCTAGAAAACATTAAAACTGTGAATAAAACTAAAAAATCATGAAAACCCAAAAAAACATAAAACCCTTAAGAACCATAGAAACCATAAAACCCTAAAAAACCATTAAAATAACTAAAAAAACAAAAAAACCTTAAAAATCATAAAAAATACCCGATATTTCTAAAAACATAAAATCACATAAAACCCATGAAAACCTTAAAAATCACAAATAAAACCATAAAAACCTAAAAACAAGTAAATACCCTAAAATCCTAAAAAATACTTAAATCGTAAAAACCCCTAGAAACCCTCAAAATACCTAAAAACCAAAAAAATCCTTAAAAAACCCTAAACCTATATAAAAACATAAAAACCCTTAATGCCCCTAAGAACCCATTAAAAATGAAAAACCACTTAAAACACCTAAAAACCTAATAAACCAATAAAACCCCTAAAAACAACCCTAAAAACCTAAAAATCCCTAAAATGCATAAAAACCCATAAAAAGATAAAAACCCATAAAACCCCATAAAAACCATGAAAAAACTAGTAAAAAAATCTTAAAACCCTTTAAACCGCTAAAATTTTTATGAAAACATAAAAAAAACATTGAATCTATATAAACTAAAAAACCTTTAAAACCCAAAAATACCAAAAATACACCCTAATGGGTCAACGACTTCGACATATTCAGCGGTGGAGGGAGAGTCAACAGTGGCGTGTATTCTGGTCTCTTCGACAATTCTTGGAGGTGTGGACTGGCTATGGCCCTTTCTGTCGCGACCTGTCCTCGGGGCCCATTCCGTGACTACCACAAGCCCGCCTTCCATAGGCCAGGGCTGGCGACTAGAACCAAAGGTGTAAATCCTGATAACTGGAAGGCATTGCCTTTATAAAAGTAAACAAAACACCACAGAGTACAAGCAGAAGTAATACACTAAGTAAAAAAAGAAAGTGCAGAAAAGTAAATGGGCCCAGAATACAAACCGAACTGAATTACATCTACAACTAAACGAAAGTACAATAGAAAAGACAAGCAGCTGGAAAAAATAGAAGCATCTACTAGTCCATCCACCTCAGATCCTACCTGAAGGGTAGATACAGATAGCACAGCTCCTCGATCAATCCACCACAGATCCAACTGAAGGGTAGGTATAGATAGCCTCTATAATGCTCTCGCCCATAAACCTCCTCCGAGTATCGTCTCGTCGTGAAGTCCTCCTCCGGATACTGACTCGTCGTGAGGTCCACCTCCGGTTACCGTCCAGTCCTTGAACATTCAGCCTCTGTCAGCGATGTCTGTCATCTGCATCCAACCCAACGAGGTACGGGCATAGCCCGTGTAGGGGTGAGTATAATGATACTCAGTAGGGACCCCAAGACCCTCAAGGTCTCACTAAATTCAACATGGATAACCACAAATAAAGATCTCAATAGATAACCTCTACTTAGGTATATGCACATACATATACCTAAGTTATCAAGTAACTCATCTCAATCATGAGGAAAACACACTGGTTATTGACTCAGCTCAAACCAGGATTTTATTCATGATGTAGAAACCAAGACTGCTGGAGAACTCCTCCTCTGTCGAGTACAGTGGGCCTGCCACTACAACCAAGCGCGCCCCACTAACCTTGGACTGCTGAAGTACTCCACCTGTCGAGTACTGTGGGCCTGCTGCTGCAACTAAGCACATCCCACCATGGTTCTGCCGCTACAAACACGCGCACCCCCTCATAGCCTTCAGAGGTACTCCTTCTGTTGAGTACCATGGGTCTATCTCTACAACCAAGCACACCTCTGTTGTGGGTCTGCTGCTACAACCAAGCGCACCCCACTGGGATATTTGAATCACTCCGAGACGATCAATCAGAAGTCGTCAAGTCTCAGCCAGATACTAGGTCTCTGCACTCTACTAGCTAGTCACCGGGAGGGTCCGCTCCACGAGCTACTGGTCGATACTCTAAGTATCACAAAGATCCATGAAGAAGTATCCCAAGGGTCAGCCACATCATAGGAAACTCAACACAACAGATGGCGCGACAATTGACGCCCCGTCTGTGTGTTATCAGCCTTTTCGTCCCAGGGGCACGATTGTTTCGTGTACGAACCATCCTGACCGTATCTCAACTATACCTTGAACTCTCATAGGGAATACTCATAGGGACCATTACTCAACGTGATCACCAACGCCAATGACAGTTCGTAAAACAAATGTCTGGTCTGAAAGTTATTGGCTTTTTCGTTCTAGGGGCCCGGTTGGGTTTTAAGTCAAAACCAACCCAAATTCACTCCAACTACATCCAAATCTTGATCGGAGTAATCCAAAAGGTCCGTCTCACTAAGAGGAATCCAACAAAGTTGATGGCACGTCAATCGGACGTCCGGGAGCTCAAGTTATAAATGTTTTTGCTCCGAGGGCCTGGTTGGTTTCGTGTTCGAACCAGCCCGGCTATAACCAAACTTCTCAGAAACCTTGATTGTAATATACCGAAACGACTGACTCGATCCAAGGATCGCTACTCAACTGACGGTGCATTGATCGGAGGTCCGTAGCCCAAGATATGGGCAAAAGACCAGAAGTGGTCTGAAAATGGGGGTCTGGGCCCGGTCCGACCCCGGCCCAACCCCCCTGGGTCGGCCCGAATCGGGTCGACCGGACCCGGGTCCGGGTCTTACCCGATAGGGCGTGGCCTGACCCAATCCGCGCAACCCGGCCCATCCCGGCCGGGTGGCACGCTGGCTTGGTCAGTGAGCCGAGCGGGGGACACGGTGAGCGCCGCGTCCTGATCCCCCCAGATCCCGCGCAACCGCGGGATCCGGCCACCGCACAGGCAACCCGCGCCGCCCCCCTCCGGCCGCCGCGCCGGTGGCCCACTCCGCCGCCTCCGGTCGCCGCGCCGGCGCCCCGTGCCGCCTCCTCCGACCGCCGCGCTGGCGACTCGCGCCGCCGGTGATGTCCGCGGGCCACCATAGTTTCTCCGGTGGTCCGTTTTCAATTCCGTCTGCACCGGTGTTCATCTCGGGTCCCGTACTTTACTGCGAAGGCCTCAAATCACTGTTTCGGTCCCATTCCATCACCGCTGTCAATCCGTGCACCAACAACAGTCTGCAGAGGGTTATCAGGCCGTGTTTGTTCGGCCCGCACCCTCCGCGTTAGGTGTTATCAAATGGTAAACATTTAAACACATGCTTTTAATCATTGACGAGGGTATAATTCACATAAACAAAAAATATGAAAACCCCCTATCTCAAAATTGACATCGCACGTCGGCGAGTCGTGGAAGTCGAACGTCTCTGTAGTCGGGTGTCGTAGAAGAACAGTATTGATTCCGTCGACATCGGAAGAAGAAGAAGAACGTTGTTGTTGGCGTTGGTCTCCACGGTCGGCGTCTCCTTCCTTTTCGCGGAAGAGGAAGTGGATGGAGAATTCCGCGACCGCCAAGTCGATTTCCTACTTCGGAGACGTAGCGTTCTTCAATGAAGGAGATAAAGTTCTACAAAACTAGGGCTTTCTTCTCCAATCCTTAACACAACCCACTAACACCAAAAATAAAATAAACTCCACTTATTTTATTAGGCCATGTCATGAGTTCAAAATTTAAAAACTCAAATCCATTAATTTAATTAATGTGTTGGCTTGATTAAATGAGAGGAGAGGGAAAGTCACGACATTAAAGGATGAGTTCATGAGTTATACAACTTAAGTGGGGGGTTTTGAGGAGTTAGGAATGTGAGGGGTTGGGATCGTGTGGGACCCACCCCACCTTTACCCTCCCAAGGTTAGTTAACAACAAGTGGGTCCCACCCCCAACTCCCTTACTTAGGATATAACTACTTAGAGAAAAAAAATAAGCTTGTAATATAATTTTATTTTATTCATCACTAAAACCTCATTTTTAACAACTCCTCCCGAGCAAATGCAACTTCGGAAAAGGTACTCCTAAGGAATTAGTGGCGCTGCGGTTTCATCGGTGCCCTCAGATTTCGATTCCGAGCACCAGATTAAAAGTTAGAAAACCCCACTCGTTCGTTCATTAAATGTACCCGAGCTAAACTTAAAAAATTAATTTCGGGTACACCGGGCTTCAGAATCCGGTGCCGTCAGAAACTTCCTAGTCGTAAAATTCCAAAAAAAGTAACAAAATAAATTTCTTTGAAATTTCCAGGTCTTTACATTACTCCCACCTCAGGGCTTTACGTCCCTGTAAAGCATTAACACAAACTAGGTATACAAAAGTGGTACTGAGCATGCATCTAAGCCTTCCGCTCCCATGTGCCCTCCTAGAGGTTCCCGTGCTGCCAAAGAAAGCGCACAAGAGGAATCAACCGTCTTCATAGGATCCACTCTTTTCGATCCTCAACCTCTACTGGAACCCCGCAAGAGTCACGCCATCACCAAAGTCTAGCTCCCCATGGTCGATGATATGCGTCGGGTCAAGCACGTATCTCCTCAGTTGAGATACGTGGAAGTGGTCGTGCACCTGGTGCAACTGAGGTGGATGGGTCAAGCGGTAACCCACCTCGCCTACCCTGCTGAGGACCTTGAAGGGTCCGATGAAGCACGAAGATAACTTGCCGCCTCATCCACATCTCCTTAATTCCACGTCGAGGTGAGACCCATAAGAAACGTGGTCGCCATCCTCGAACTATAGTGGTCTCTACCTCCTGTCAGCATAAGGCTTCTTTCGGCTATGAGCTATCCTCATCCGCTCCTGGATGACCTGGACCTTATTTGTCGTGGCCTGGACCATCTCTGGTCCCACAAGAGCTGCTATGATTTTTTCTTTGCCTTTAAGGTAAATCTGGTCTCATCCCTTGGATGAACCACGTTCATTGCCTAATACAGTCAATCCGAACATGAGTGATGCATTCATGCCATGGATGACGTCGTAAGGCCTCGACGTTACTACCAAGATATCCAACCTTCACTCTCTCCTCTAAGGTTCGAGTCACACTGTCGGCATCAACGTGAGGTAACTGGGTCTCCTCCAGTAGGAATCTCGAAAGTGAGGGTCAAGTCAACATTTTTAACCGGGACCTCTCAGTACACAAAAAAAGGAAGGAAGAAAAAGTCACAAGGACAAGTGTCATTTATTACTGCATCTCAAAGTACAAAGACACACAACAATGACAACAAAAAACTAGAAGCACCAAGATCAAAGGTCCCATTCCTGGAACTAGTCCGCTCTTGTCCGCCAGCTTCCGGAGCTCCGTAGTCATAAGCTTCTGCTTCTTGAAGATGAGCTCTCCCATGTCCACCTATTCCCTGTGGTCGGGGTGGACCTCCTAGTGGTGGTGGTGGAAACACCTCAAAGCGTAGTCCACCTCCAACTGCATGGACAACTCCTCTGTCTCAGTCTCCTGTTCCTTGCGGTCCGCCTCGATCGAACCTCTGCCTCTGCCTGGGAGGTCCTTCGTTTATCTGCTTGTCATCTGTCTACTGCCCGCTGCAGAAGACTCTGCCGCATGCCGGCTAGTGGTGGGTCCTGCTACTGGAGACTGCCTAGAAAGGAAAATCTCCACTAAGAGGGCTCGCTCTAACACCCCTGTCTGCGTCGGGATGCTGTGAGAAACAATAGAAGCTCTAATATCTTGCCTGAGGCCCTGCTCGAAGGTTGGGGCCCTGAAGAACAGGTCCCGTACCTTATCTGCGGAGTAGCGCGAGGGGTCTGTGAACCTTGTTGAGTACTGCACCACCATCATGCTACCCTGGTGTAGATGTAGTAGCTCCTGTATACGCACTGCTCGAAAGGTGGCTGGTACAAACTCTTCCCGGAACAGGCTCTCAAAGTCTGCCCACAGAAGAGTAACCTCATCATGCATCTGGAGCATCAAGCTCCACTATCTTCCAGTTGATTCCTGAAGGAGGATGGTAGCAAGGATCACCATGAAGTTTGCTAGCATCCCTACTAGCCTGAAGGCTCTCACCACATCCTCCAGCCAATCCTCAGCCGGCTGCGGGTTCGTCTCCCCCCTGAACCTGGGTGGCCTCTGGCACTGGAACTCGTGTAGTGCGCTCAAGTGACGTGCACTCTCTGCTGCTATGGATGGTGGAATCGGTGGGCCAATGGGTGGTAGTACCACTGGTGCCTCCGCTGGTTCCTCAACTAGAAGAGGGCCCTGTACTGAGGCCTCGTCGCTCGACAGGCTGTCAGTACGTACAACTCTTGGGGCTCTAGATGGTCGTCCGCGGGGAGGCATACTGAAAGAAACAAACGTGACACGATCAAACGATTTATACCTGGTTAGCTGACCTGGTTTGAGATGACTTTTAAAAACGTTTGGAAACACACACGTAATCAGTGTTTTCATGCACAAAGTCGGAAATCATTTGTCAGGGTCCTGGTGTATGGATACATCGGCCGCCCGCACCAACAATGGACTCCCTGAACTGAAAACCACACTCGGTACCCTTAACACTATTTCTTCAAGAAAGAAAATATCATAGTTATAAGTTCTGCAGTATAACCGACTCCTCTGATACCAATTTGTCACGACCCATCCTTGAGGCCTGTGCCATGACTACCCCAAGCTCGCCTTCCATAGGCCAGGGGCTGGCGACTAGCACCAAAGGCGTAAATCCCTATAACTAGGAAGAAATTTCCTTTATAAAAGTAAACAAAACACCACAGAGTACAAGCAGAAGTAATACACTAAGTACAAAAGAAAGTGCTGAAAAGTAAATGGGCCAGAATACAAACCCATCTGAAGTACAAATACAACTGAATGAAAGTACAACAGAAAATACAAGTAGCTAGAAGAATAGAAGCAGTTCCTAGGTCGTCCACCACAAATCCTACCTGAAGGGTAGGTACAGATAGTGTAGCTCCTGGATCGTCCACCACGGATCCTACCTGAAGGGTAGTTACAGATAGCCTCCAAAATGCTCTCGCCCATCAACCTCCTTAGAGTATCGTCTCATCGTGAAGTCCTCCTCCGGATACTGACTCGTCGTGAGGTCCACCTCCGGGTACTGTCTAGTCCTCGAACACTAAACCTCTGTCAGCGCTGTCTGTCATTTGTATCCAACACAACGAGGTGCGGGCATAGCCCGTGCAGGGGTGAGTATAAAAATACTAAGTAGGGACCCCGAGACCCTCATGGTCTCACTAAATCCAACAAGGATAACCACAAAGAAAGATCTCAATAGATAACCTATACTTA
Organism: Viscum album; assembly: GCA_963277665.1. Taxonomy (NCBI): domain Eukaryota; kingdom Viridiplantae; phylum Streptophyta; class Magnoliopsida; order Santalales; family Viscaceae; genus Viscum; species Viscum album. The sequence goes on from OY728157.1 coordinate 1,105,538,966, forward strand.
GGTATATTCCCGTACATATACCTAAGTTATCAAGTAACCCATCTCAATCATGAGGAAAACACAATGATTATTGAGTCAGCTCAAACAAGGATTTTATTTATGATGTCGAAACCACGACTACTGGAGAACTCCTCCTCTGTCGAGTACAGTGGGCCTACCGCTACAACCAAGCGTGCCCCACTAACCTTGGACTGCTGAAGTACTCCACTTGTCGAGTACTGTGGGCCTACCGCTGCAACCAAGCGCATCCCACTATGGGTCTGCCGCTACAATCAAGCGCACCCCCTCATAGACTACATAGGTACTCCTTATTTTGAGTGCCATGGGTATGACGCTACAACCAAGTGCACCTATTCCGTGGGTCTGATGCTAAAACTAAGCACACCTCATTGGGATATCCGAATCACTCCGAGACGATCGATCAACAGTTGTCAAGTCTCAGCCAGCTACTAGGTCTCTGCACTCTGCTAGCTCGTCACTGGGAGGGTCTGATCCATGAGCTACTGGTAGATACTCCAATTATCACAAATTTCCACGAAGAAGTATCCCAAGGGTCAGCCACATCATAGGAAACTCAACGCAACAGAAGGTGCGACAATCGGACGCCCGGTCTGTGTGTTATCAGCCTTTTTGTCCCGGGGGCCCGGTTGGTTTCGTGTACAAACCAACCCGACCGTATCTCAACTATACCCCGAACTCTAATAGGATATACTCATAGGGACCGTGACTCAACGTGATCACCAACGCCGCTGACGGTTCGTCAAACGGAAGTCCGGTCTGAAAGTTATTAGCTTTTTCGTTCCAGGGGCCCGGTTGGTTTTTAAGTAAAAACTAACCCGACCGCACTCCAACTGCATCCAAACCTCAATCAGAGAAATCCGAAAGGTCCGTCTCACAAAGAATAATCCAACAAAGTCTACGGCACGTCAATCGGACGACCGAAGCTCACGTTATAAGAGTTTCCGCTCCGAGGGTCCAGTTAGTTTCGTGTTCGAATCAACCCAGCCATACCCAAAGTTCTCCAAAACCTTGAGTGTAATATACCGGAACGACCGTCTCGATCCAAGGATTTCTACGCAACGGATGATGCATCGATTGGAGGTCTGTAACCCAATATATGTGCAAAAGACCGGAAGTGATCTGAAAATGGGGGGTCTGGGCCCGGTCTGCATAACCCAGCCCGGCCCGGCCGGGTGGCACGCTGGCTCGGCCAGTGAGCCGAGCGGAGGACGTGGTCCCTCGCGGCCTTTGCGCTCCACGGACGTGGTGAGCGCCGCGTCCTACTCCCCCTGGATCCCGCGCGGCCGCGGGATCCAGCCGCCTGCTGCGGCGGCATTAGCATCGGCGGTTCCTCCAGGCGGTGCGCCGGGGCGCTGCTGCCTCCGGGCAGCCGTTCGGTGTCGGCCTCCGCCTCCGGTGATGTACGCGGGCCACCGGAGTTGCTCCGGTGGTCCGTTTTCAATTCTGTCTGCGCTAGTGTTCATCTCGGGTCCCGTACGTTACTGCGAAGGCCTGAAATCACTGTTGAGGTCCCATTCCATCACTGCCGTAATCTGCGCACCAACAACAATCTGCGGAGGGTTTTCGGGCCGTGTTTGTTCGGCCCACGCCCTTCGCGTTAGGTGTTATCAAATGGGAAACATTTAAACACATGCTTTTAGTCATTGAAGAGGGTATAATTCACATAAACACAAAATACGAAAACCCCTACCTCGAAATTGACGTCGCACGTCGTCGAGTCGCAGAAGTCGAACATCGATAGTTGGGTGTCGCAGAAGAACGGTATCGATTCCATAGACGTCTGAAGAAGAAGAAGAAGGACGTTGTTGTTAGCGTCGGTCTCCATGGTCAGTGTCTCCTTCCTTGTCATGGAATAGGAAGTGGATGGAGAATTTCGGGACCGCCAAGTCAATGTCCTTCTTCGGAGACGTAGCGTTCTTCAACGAAGGAGATGAAGTTCTACAAAACTATGGCTTTCTTCGCCAATCCTTAACACAACCCAATAACCCCAAATATAAAATAAGATCCACTTATTTTATTAATCCATATCATGAGTCCAAAATTTAAAAACTCAAATCCATTAATTGAATTAATGTATTCTCTTGATTAAATGAGAGGAGAGGGAAAGTCAGGACATTAAAGGAGGATTTCATGAGTTATACAACTTAAGTGGGGGGTTTGAGGAGTTAGGAATGTGAGGGGTTGGGCTCGTGTGGGCCCCCACCCCACCTTTATCCTCCCAAGGTTAGTTAACAACAAGTGGGTCCCACCCCCAACTCCCTTACTTAGGATATAACTACTGAGAGAAAAAGAAATAAAATTGTAATATAATTTATTTTATTCCTCACTAAAACCACATTTTTAACAACTCCTCCCGAGAAAATGTACCTTCGGAAAAGGTGCTCCTAAGAAATTACCGGCGCTGTGGTTTCATCGGTGCCCTCAGATTTTGATTCCGAGCACCAGATTAAAAGTTATAAAACCCCGCTTGTTCTTTCACTGAACGTACCCGATCTAAACATCGAAAATTTATTCTGGGCACACCAGGCCTCGGAATCAGGCACCGTCAGAAACTGCGTACTCGTAAAATTCCAAAGAAATTAAGAAAAAAAATTCATTGAAATTTATGGGTCTTTACACTTCCTTGGCGCAGTGTTGCAGGACAATGTATAGAAATTCAAATCAGGGTTCTCCATCATGCGATGCTTCAATTCCATGGAGGTGCGGGTCAGATCTGGGTGATATGGTATGTGGCTTTGCAGATCTCAATATCTTTTCTGCTATGAGGAGTGTTATTGGTAGTGTTGGTCTTTGGCGGCCTCTTTTGGCTTCTTGGTGGTAGGGTTCTCCCAATGTCTTCGGCAGTTTGGTTTTCTCCGAATGGTGGCCTGGCCTTTTTGGATCCATGATGTTGAACGGTGGGTGCGGCGGGATCTGAGATGTTTTAAAAATAAAATGCCTTCTTCCATGCTTGGATCTGGTTTTCCAGATCTGAGTCTGGGAAGGTTCTGCTGGATCTCTTGGCTTTTTGACGGGTTCTGGGGGCTGCAGAAAGTGAAGGTGCAGGTTCATGCTTCTGTTTCCTTAGTTTTGCCTTTGGTTTATGCTGCTGATGAGTTTCAAGACAAGTTGAGCTGCGTCCTGGCTGCTATGGTGGAATTTGGTTTTTTGAGCTGTTGCTGGTTTGGTTGTGAGTCGTTGCTGAAGTTGGTTTTGAGGAAAGATGAGATGGAGGTTGATGGCTGTGATGGCTTTGGTGCTGGTTTGGTTGTGAATAGCTATGGGTGCAGGATTTTTGTTCTGGTGAGTGTGTTGGATGATGTCCGTTGTGTTGCTTGTTGTTGTTTGTCAGGAGGTGAAGATTGTTGTGTCTAGTTGCGGTGCTTGTGTTGTGGTTTGATGTTGCTGGTTCAGATTGTTTGTGATGTCGGATTTGGTGTTGTTGGTTACTGGGGCTGGTTGGTTTGGATGTGCTACTGCTGTGTTGATGTGATGATTGGATGTGGTGCTGCTGGATGCTGGTACTGGCTGGATGTGACGTGATGATGTCGTTGTTTTGTCTTTTTTTGAGTCTTTCTCTTTTTTGTTTTTCTTTTTTGGGTGTGGGTTGTAAGGGGTTTTTGGGTGTGGGTTGTCTGACCACTCCCCTCCCTTGTTTGATGGGTCTCCTTTTTTCTTTCTAATAAATTTGGGTGGGCCAAGAATAGCCCGACCCTCGCATCTTCCTTTCCCCAAAAAAACTAAAAAACTAATAACAATAAAAACCCCTAAAACCTGAAAAATGATAAAATTTGTAAAAACACTTGAAACCCTATAATTCTTAAAAATCATTAAAATCCATAAAAACCTGTAAAAAATATAAAAACCCCTAAAAGTCATAAAAACCCTTAAAATCCAAAAAAACTATAAAGAACCCTTTGAAACATAAAAAATGTTAAAAACTCTAAAAACCCCTTAAACCCCCTAAAAAACTAAAAAAACTAAAAACACAAAGAGACCATGAAAAACCTAAAACCCATACAAAACCCTAAAAACCCTAAAAATACATAAAACTCTAAAAACCATAAAACACTAAAAAATCAATAAAATCCTTAAAAATGTTAAAAACCCTAAAATCCCTAGAAAACACAAAAAACGTTAAAAACTAAAACCACTTAAATCACCTAAATAAATTAAAAATTATTAACAACCCTAAACCCCCTAAACCCCCTAAAAAAACAATATAGACCCTCAAAACCCCTAAAAACATAAAAATACTAAAGAGGCTAGAAGATAAATAAAAAAATAAAAACCCTTAAAAATCATAAAAAACCCTAAGAAAATCTTAAAAAAACAGAAAAAACTTAAACCCCTAAAATACCTAAAAATGATAAACCCCCTAAAACCCTAAAAACAATAAACCAGTAAAACCACAAATCCCTTAAAAAAAATAAACCCTACTAACAACTATAAAAACCCTTTCAACCCCTAATAACATTAATATACTCTAAGAACCCAAAAAAAACTAATAAAACCACAAAACCCAAAATACCATAAAAACCCAAAACCCTAAAAATACTAAAAATACACAAAATCCATAAAAACCTTTAAAAACCATAAAAATTGTAAAAATAAAATAAAAATCCCTAAAAATGTAAAAAATCCTAAAACCCCAGAAAAAATCCAAAGAAAAACATAAAAAACTAAAAACACTTAAATTCCATAAAAAATGTTAAACCACTAAAAACCCTAATACTACCTAAAAATCAGAGAAAACTCTAAAACCCCTCAACATCCATAAACAACCTAAAAACCCATAAAAATCCACAATGCCTTAGAATTCATAAAAACACAGAAACCCCTAAAATGATGAAAAACCATAACAAATATTAAAAATCAATGATAATCTAAAACACCTAAAACCCATAAATTGATAAATTCCCTAAAAACCCTAAAAAACATAAAAACCACTAAAACACATAAAAAACCCTAAAAATCCTAAAACCACTAAAAAATATAAAAACTTTTTAAACCCCGACTAATGTTTAAAAATTATGAAAAACCTTCAAACCCCTAAAAAACAAAAAAACCTTAAATACATAAAAAACTATAAAAAAAATAAAACCCTAACAAACATAAACCCCACAAAACCCTATAAATCCTAAAAATACATAAAATTCTAAAAAAGTCCCAAAAATCCATTAAAATATAAAAAACCCCAAAACCCTAAAAACATTAAGAAAAAACCTAATAACCTAAAAAAATAACACTCTTCAAAACCTAAAGAATTATAAAGACCTTAAAAACCTCAAAAACCCTGAAACCCCCTAAAATCCATAAAAATACATAAAACCATAAAAACAAAAAAATCCAAAAAATCCTAAAACAATTAATAAAATTAAAAAAAACATTAAAATACCTGAAAACCCTATAATAAAAACATAAAAAACACTTAAAACCCTCATGAAAACTAAAAATTTTGAAAAAAATAAAAAATCTAAAAACTTCTAAAACGCCATAAAACCCTTAAAAACCCTAAAATCCCATAAAAACTCTAAATACCTTGAAAAATTATAAAAATCCTCAAAACCACAATAAACATTAAAAGTCTTTAAAAACCTTAAAACTCCAAAAAATAAAAATTCCTAAAATCCCCAAAAAAACCATAATACCCTAAAAACCCCCAAAAAACCTATCAAATCCATAAATACTATAAATAATATAAAATACAAAAAATTCCCTAAAATCCATAAGAATTTAAATAATCATTAAAACCATGAATACCTGAAGAAAAAATGTTAAAAACCTAAACCACTTCAAAAATCTTAAAACACAAAAATGCTAAAGAGTATAGAAAACCCTAAAACCCATAAAAAAATATAAAGTCCCTCAAAATACCAAAAAACACAAAAACCAAATAAAAATAGAAAAATCCTAGAAATCACTGAAAATGTAGAAAAACCTAAAAATTATAAAAACACCTAAAAGTCATTAAAACATAAAAAACATTAATACCCCCAGAAAACTTAAAAAATCTAAAAACCCAAAAATGCCTTAAAACCCCTTAAAAACCCTAAAAAATGAAAAAAAACTAAAAAAACCGTTTAAACCCCTAATAACATCCAAAGACTATAGAAACCCTGAAAAAATCTAAAATAATCTAAAAAAAACTAAAATCCAAAAGAAACATAAAACCCAAAAAGCCACAAATTCCCTAAAACCCCCCAAAAACCCCATTAAAATCCTTAAAAGCACTAAAAATACATAAAATGTAAAAAAATCCTAAAAACTAAGAAAACCCATAAGAAAACCATTAAAACCTGAAAACACCTAAAGCCCCTAAATCACTAAAAAACCCAAAAAATTCTAAAACCGTATAAAACATTAAAACCCTAAAACCCTTAAAATCACAAAAAATCATAAAAACCCATAAAAATGATAAAAAAGAACTAAAATCCCTAACAACATAAAAATCCCTAAAAACCTAGAAAAACATAGAAAACAAAAAAACCAAAAACACTTAGAACTCATAATAAATTTAAAAACTCTAAAAACCCGTAGACGACCCAAAAAACCATAAAACCATTAAAGACCCTAAAAACCCACTAAAAATATAAAAACTCTTTAAACCCCTAAAAATGTTAAAAACAATAAGAAATATTTAAAACCCTAAAAACTAAAAGAACCCTTTAAAACTCAAAAAACACTAAAAACACCAAGAAACATAATAATACTAAAAACTATAAAACCCCTAAAGACCCTCCAAATCCCTAAAAATGATAAAACAAATCCAAAACAACAAAAAAATAACATAAAAACATAAATAACCTTAATAACCCTGAAAACCCATAAAATCCTAAAAATAATCGAAACCTATAAAAACACTAAAAACCTATACAGACCATCAAAATCTATTAAAACCTTAAAAAAGATCCCTTAAGTCTATAATAATCCCTAAAATTTAAAATACTGAAAGCCCTAAAAATCCCAAGAAAACATTAATAACCCAAAAACACTTAACACACCTAAAATATATAAACTCAAAAAACCCTAAAAACCCTAAAAGACCTAAAAAACCCAAATGCCCCAAAAAACATAATATACCCTAAAAACGTAAACAACACTAAAGACTCACTAAATTCATTAAAACCCTTTTAAACCAAAAAAACATTAAAAAATCTAAAAATCATTGAACACTAAAAAACACTAAACCCCCTAAAAATTATAAAAACAAAAAAAGCTGAAAATCCATAAAAATCCAAAAATGTCTTAAAAATTCCTCAAAATGTAAAAATCATCAAAAACCAAGAAAAACCCATCGAAAACATGAAACAACTAAAAATGGTAAAAACCCCTTAAAAACATAAAGGATGATAAAAACCCAAAACAACCAAAAAAATCATTAAACAACCTAAAAATCACTATAAACCCTAAAAACCAAAAAAATCCATAAAGACCCCTAAAATCCATAAAAATGTAAAAACCTTAAATAAACTAAAAAACCTAAAGAAAAAAATAAAATTCAAAAACACATAAAACCACTAAAAACCTAAATTATGAAAAAAACCCTAGTAAAACCCTTAAAACCCCCAAACCCCTAAAATCCATAAACACCCCAAAAAACCTTTTAAACAACAAAGAAACCATAAAACCTCACTAAAAACATTAAAACCCCTTTAATCCCTAAAAACATTGAAAAAAATAAAAACCCATCAAAAACCAAAAAACCCAAAAAACACTAAATCCTCAACCAAAGAATAATAATCCTAAAACCCTCAAAAAATACTAAAACCCATAATGTTCCATAATACCGTAAAACACATAAAAGTTCTAAAAATTCCCTAAAAACCTTAAAAATATAAACAACCCTAAAAATCAAGAAAACCCTTAAGAAACATTGAAAACCTAAAAAAACAAAATCCTCTAAATGATTAAACATCCCTAAATACCCTAAAAACACTAAATACTCTAAAAATCCTAAAAAAACTGAAAACCCTAAGAAAAATGTAAAAAACTAAAAACACTTAAAACCAATGAAAACTAAAAATTATAAGACCCACAAAAATTCCCAATGCCCATAAAATCCCTAAAAACCCTAAATAGAAGTAAAATCTATAAAAACCCTAAAAACCTCTAAAAACTCAAAAAAAAATCTTTAAACAATTAAAAAAATTAAAAATATATAAAAATATAAAAACCCGCTAAATGTATCACGAAACCCCTAACAACCCAAAAAATTATAGAAACACTAAAAACCCAATAAAACCCTAAGAAAACATTAAAAACACCCATAAAAACTAATAAAATCTCTAAAACCCACTAAAATACTAAAAATCATTAAAACACCTAAAATGTTAAAAATTCAAAAAACCATTAAAAAAATAAAAACCTGAGAAAAACCTAAAAAACCACAAAAACCCTTAAAACCCTAAAGCCCTTAAAATCCATAAAAACCCAGAAAACCAACAAAAAATTCAAAAAGGCCCTAAAATCAATTATAAATTTAATCACTAAAACCATGAAACCCCCTAAGAAAGCCTTAAAAACCAAAAAATAAAAAAGACTGTCAAAAACCTAAAATTTTCTAAGACCCTAAAAACCTAAAAAATTCTACAAAACCATAAAAAAACATCAAAATCCATAAAACCCCTTAAAAAGAATTAAAATACTAAAAAATCATAAAATTAACTAAAAGCATAAAACACTCTAAAACACAAAAAACACCCTAAGAAAACCTAAAAACCAAAAAAACCTAAAACCCCTACAAAACCTAAAAAATTATAAAGCCCCCAAAGCCCTAAAAACTAAACCACTAAAATCCATAGAACACCTAAAACAGTTAGAAAACCCTAAAACCCATAAAAAACCTAAAAGACTACAAAAAACTCTAGAAATCCTTTAAACCCCTAAAAATGTTATAAAAATATTACAAAACCTTAAAAATATAAAATATAAAATTCAACCCCCCAATCCAAAACCCCAAAAAACCCTAAAGCTTCTAAAAACCCTAAAACCCATAAATATCCCTAAAAATTGATAAAAAAACATTTAAAATCCAAAAATTCCCTAAAAACATAAAAGGACTATAATCCCTGAAAACCCTAAGAAAAATATAAAAACCTAAAAACAATTAAAACTATTAAAATGTAAAAAATGATACACCCCATAAGAAATCATAAAAAGACTAAAAACCCCCAAATACATTAACACCCTAAAAACCAAAAAAAATTATAAACCCTATAAATCCCTAAAAAGATAAAAAACACTAAAAACTCTAAAAACCCCTAAGAAAACCATAGAACCAAAAAACACATTAAATCCCTAAAGACCCTAAAAATTCTATGAACAAGAAAAATGATCCTGAAACCCATAAAATCCCTTAATCCCATAAAAGACCTTAAAAACCTTTAAAACCACATAAACCCCAAAAAACACTAAAAATTATAAAAAGTCTTAAATCCATTAAAACATGAAAAAACAACAAAAAACCATAAGAAAACTAAAATCTCATAATACCCTTAAAAAATCAAAAAATCATAAAAACCATAAAACCCATAAAAACCCTCAAAGTCCATAAAAAACTAAAAAGACATTAAAATCCTAAAAAACCCATAATATCTATAAAAACAAAAAAAATCATAAAAAAACTAAAAACCCTTAGAAAACCATAAAACCCTATAAACATTTAAGAACCCTAAAAACTAAATAATATTAAAAACATAATAAAACCTAAAAACCCTAAAAACACATGAAAATCCATAAAATATCTAAAAATCCCTAAAAATCCTTAAAAATCCCTTATACATAAAAACCATAAAAAACCTAAATTCCCCTAATAAATTCATAAAACCTAAAAACCCTTATAACGAATAACATCATAAAAACACCAACAACCCTAGAAACACTAAAAGACCCTAAAACCCTAAACCCCATTAAAATACAAAACTATAAAAATATAAAAACCCATAAACCCACATAAAAACCCTAAACCCACTAAAAACTCTAGAAACCCTTTAGACTCTTAAAAACACTTAAAAAATCTAAAAAAATTAAACTCCTAAAAAATTAAAAAACCCCAAATAACAAAAAATCTAAAACCCCTAAACCGTCTAAAAACCCTAAAACTCACAAAATACCAAAAAACCCTAAAAACCATTACAATAAAAAAATCCCTAAAAAAATGAAAAACTCTAAAACCCATAAAACACAAAAGAAAACAATAAAAACAAAAAAAACTTAAAAAATTCCAAAACCCCTAAAAAGTCTCAAAATAGGTAAACCACAAAAACCTGTAAAAATCCTAAAAAACCCCTATAATCCCTAAAAACCTAAAAACCCTAAAAACCCTGAAAACCCAAAAAAAACCTTTAGGCCTACAATTGCACATAAAACCCCTAAAATAAATAAAATATTTAAAAACCCAAAATCCCTATAAAACAAAAATCCTAAAGCCCCTAAAATCCATAAAAACTCATAAAACCTTAAAAACCCTAAAACCCCATACAAAATCTAAAAAACACTAAAACTATAAAAACCTTTTAATCCACTAAAAATGTTAAATAAAACTCTAAAAACCATAAAACCCCTAAAAACTAAAAAATACTTAAAAAAACCAAGAAAAACCTCCTAAGACCCCTAACAACTGCGAAACCTCCAAAATCCGAAAAAAAAACTACAAACAAAAAACTCTAAAAATCCATATAAATTTCAAAAAAACATAAAAAACCCTAAGTCACCTAAAAAATCATAAGAAAACCCTAAAAACATAAAAACCACTTAAAACCCCTAAAAACCTGAAAAAATCAAAAAACCTGAAAAAACCTAAAATCCCTCAAAATCCATAGAAATCCAAAAATCATTAAAATCCTGAAAAACCATAAAAATATCTAAAAATGTAAAAAACCCTTAAATGTTTAAAAACACTAAGAATACCTTAAGAACCTAAAAACACACAAAACTCATAAAAACCTAAAAATTCAAAAAATGTTTAAAAGCTTAAAAGACCATAAAAATCCTAAAAATCACTAAAAAGAATAAAACCCCTAAAACCCCTAAATACCCAAAATACCCATAAAAAAATAAAACCCTCTAAAACTCTAAAAACCCTTTAAACACCTAAAAACATTAAAAAACTCAAAAACCTATTGTAAACCATAAAACCTCTAAATACCTGTAAAACCAAAAAAATATATACAAATCCCTAAAATCCTAAAAAACCAAACAAACCATCAAAATCCTTAAAAATATATAAAAACATAAAAATCCTAAAAACCCCTAATAATACATTAACAACCTAAATACCTTTAAAAACACTTTAAACCCCTAAAAACACTGAAAGACTCTAAAAACCCTAAAAACAATCAAAATCTCTAAAACATTAAAAACTATAAAAAACCAAAAAATCAATAAAAATCCCTAAAATGTAAAAAACCCTAAAAACATGAATCCACTAGGAAAACCTAAAAAACATAAAATAACATAACATCTCAAAACCCAAAAAACTTCTAACCACCCAAAACCACTAAAAACCATAAAAACACGAAAAAACCTTAAAGAACCCTAAAATCCTTAAAACCCATAAAAATAACATAAAACTATATAAACACTTTAAACCCCTAAAAACATTAAAAAACTCTAAAAAATCATTAAAAACTAAAAAACCCTAAATATAAAAAAAACCTAAACCCCTCAAAATCCCTAAAAACCCTAAAAACAATAAAAATCCTAGAATCCCCACAAATCCCTAAAAATGGAATAAACCCTAAAAAACTTGAAAATACCAAAGAAAACCTTAAATACCTAAATACATTTCAAAACCCTAAAATCATAAATATTCTAAACCCTAAAAAAATACTAAAACCCCCTGAAACTCCTCATAATCCTTAAATATCTTAAAAACCATAAAATTAGAAAAAATCCTTAGGAAACTATAAAATGATAAAACCCCAAAAAACCTTGAAAACCCCTAAGAAAACAATAAAAAGCTAAAAACACATAAAATCGTAAAAAAATAGAGGAATGCCCATTAATCCTAAAAAGAACCTAAAACCCATAAACACCTAAAATCCTTAAAAGTATTAAAATCCCATTAAAATCCTAAAAACCACAAAAATATAAAAACACTCAAAAACCCTAAAAATAGTCAAAAACTGTAAAAACCCTTAATTACCCTAAAATTTTTAAAAAACCTTGAAAAATAAAAAACCCTAAAACCACTATACACCCTAATACCCCATAAAAACCTCAAAAGTCCTTAAAATCCCTCAAAAAACATAAAAATACAAAAAAGGAAAAAAAAGTCCAAAAAACATAAAACCCCCAGAAAACCCTAAGGATTCCATAAATAACTAAAAAACCCAAAACCATAAAAAATTAAAAAAAATGATAAAACCCTCCAAACCCCTAAAAATCCAAAAAACCAAAAAAACCCTCAAAATCCCTACAAGTGCTAAAACCCATAAAAAACTAAAAACCCTAAAAACCACTAAAAAGGTAAAAATATCCCTAAAACAAGGACTTGGCCTATGAAAACCTAAAAAATATGAACACATAATACCCCTAAAAACATAAAAAAAAATATAAAAACCCTAAAATCTCGAAAAAACCCCTAAAACCCCAGAAAATCATAAAAAATCCAAAAAACACTAAAAAAGCCTCAAAATCTCTAAAATCCATAAAAATCGTTAAAAAATCTAAAAACACTAAAAAACCCTATATAAGCCTCTAAAATCTAATAACATTTAAAACCCCCAAAAAAATATAAAATCATTAAAACCCTTCTATAAAGACAATAAAACCCCAAAAAACATAAAAAACCCTAGAGCCGAAAAACCCAAAAAAAACCACTAAAACCCCTCAAAAACACTAAATATACAAAAAAACAATAAAAATCCCAAAAAATAACTAAAAATTCTTAAAACATAAAAACCATAAAACCCCAAAGAAAGCCTTAAAATATAAATATATTTAAAACCCAAAAAAACATAAAAAATGATAAAACCCATAAAACCCCTCAAAATCCCAAAAATACATAAAACCCATGAAAATAAAAAGTACCCTCAAAATCACAAAATGCATTGAAAACCCTAAAAACCCAGAAAAACACTAATAAAACCATAAAAACCTAAAATAATCCAACCCCTAAACTCCAAAAAACTCTAAAACACATAAGAAACTCTAAGAACCAACAAAATCCCTAAGAATCATAAGAATCCATAAAATCCAAAAGGTACCAAAATCCCTAAAAAATAAAAAATCCTAAAAACCATGAAAACCCCAAAGAAAAACAAAAAATCCTAAAAACACAAAACCCCCCCTTAAAATCCTAGAAAATGCTAAAAACTATAAAAACCCTCAAAATATCTAAAACGCAAAAAACCATAAAAATCCTAAACAATCCCCAAAAACAATAAAAATGTAAGAAAATATAAAAACCCTAAAACCCCTAAGAAAACCATAAAAACCAAAAAGAACATAAAACACTCAAAAAACCTAAAAATGATAAAAACCATAAAACCACCCAAAAAATGGACCCTAAAGACCATAAAAAGGAATAAAAATTATAAAACACCTAAAAACCATAAAATTCCATAAAAACTATAAAACCATAAAACCCAATAAAAACTATAAAAATACTTTAATCCATTAAAAATGTTAAAAATTCATAAATACCATAAAACCCTAAAAAACTCAAAAAATGCTAAAATCCCAAAAAACCAAAAAACCCAAAAAACCATAAAACCCATCAAAAAACATAAAATTTTAAAAACCCATAAAACCCTAAAAAATCCCTAAAACATAAAAAAAATCTAAAATTCTATAATAACACTAAGAAGACCTTGAAAACTAAAAATACTTAAAACCCCACAAAATTTTAAATCCTATAAATACCCTCAAAATCCTTATAAACATAAAAACCACAAAAACCTTGAAAACGAATAACAAAAACATAAAAATTTGAAAACACTTGAAACCCCTAAAAATTCTAAAAATGTCAATACCCCTAAAAATCACTAGAAACAAAAAACCTCAAAACGATAAAAACCCCTAAAACCTTAAAATTTCCAAAACACTCATTAAAACCCATAGAACCTATAAATACTCTAAAACCCCAATATACCCCTAAAAAATTAAAATACTCTAAAAACCTTAAAAAATGAAAAAAACTCAAAAAAAAAACTCTACAACCCCCAATAATCCATAAAAAACACTAAATCCCTCAAAATATATAAAACCCTAAAGAACCATAAAACCGCTTAATGACCTAAAAATTATTAAATGATACAAAACATGAAAACCCCAAATCCCCTAAAAACCCTATAAACCTAGAAACACTTAAAACCCTTAAAAAAAATAAAAACACTACAAACCCTAAAAACATTCAAAATATCTAAAAAACATAAAAATAATAAAAATCCTAAAAAATCTCAAAAAATATATAAAAATGAAAGAAACCCTAAAAAACTTGAAAACCCCTAGGAAATCCTTAAATGTCAAGAAATACTTAAAACCCCAACAAAACATAAAAATTCTAAAATATCTAAAAAACCGAAAAATTATAAAAACCTTAAAACCCTTAAAAATCATGAAAATACATAAAAACCTACAAATCCATTAAATTCTCTAAATCTCAACAAACCCCTAAAAATACTAAAAACACTAAAACACCATAAAAACCCTAAAATTTGAAAAAACCCAAAACACCCCAAAACCCCAAAAAATGATAAAAAACTAAAACCCCCTACCGCCCCCCCAATCCCTAAAAACCCCAAAACCCATAAAAATCCTAAGAAACCCTAAAAATACATCAAAACATAAAAATCCCTAAAAAACCTAATAAAACTTTAATATCATAAATTTACTTAAAACCATTAAAAACCTTAAATGATAATAACACTAAAACCCCTAAAAACCTGACAACCCTAAAATCTATCAAAATACCTAAAAAACCAAAAAATAATAAAAGTTATACAAAATCAATAAAAAAACCTAAAAATTTTGAAACCCCTAAAAACCCTCACAAAAACATAAAAACCAAAAAAATTAAACCCGTAAAAAAATGTTAAAAACCATAAAAGACTCCAAAAGACCCTAAAACACCATAGTCCATAAAACCCCATAAAATCCATAAAAACCCATAAAACCTAAAAACCACAAAAAACTCTAAAAACCATTTAAACCCATAACAAAATTTAAATTCATAAAAAACTATAGATTCCTTAAACACTCAAAAAACCATAAAACCCCAAAAAACAATTAAATCCCTTAAAATAATAAAAAAACAAAAAACCTCTTTAAATCACTAAAACCCCAAAAAATGAAAAAATTATGAAAAATGCCTAAAAATCACTAATATAAAAACCTCTAAAATGATAAAAAACTAAAAGAAACCCTAAAAACCCTAAAAACATGTAAAAACCCAAAAAACCTAAAAATGATAAAAACCTTAAAAACCCTAAAAATCCCAAAAACCCCTTAAAACACATAAAAATACTAAAAATCCCTAAAATACCTTGAAATGTAAAAAACCCCCAAAACCCTAAAAATCCTTAAGAAAACATCAAAAAAATAAAAACACTTAAAATTCCTAAAATACCCAAAAAATTCTAAAACCCATTAAAATACTAAAAAGACCACAAAACTCAAAAAAACCAGTAAAAAAAATAAAACCCCAAAAAATTGCAAAAAATAATAAAAAACATAAAATCCTTAAATAAGAACCAAAATATGTAAAATAAACTTTTCTAACCCTAAAAACCATAAAAACTCTAAAAATATTTAAACCCATAAAAAGTAATAAAAAATTTTAAAACAAAAAAAAAACTATAAAAACCCTAACAACTCTAAAAAACATAAAAATACCTAAAACCAATAAAAATACATAAAAATCCTAACCCCCACCCAAATCCATAAAAACAAAAAACCCAAAAACCCCTAATAATAATTAATAAACCCTTTAAAACCTAAAACAATTAAAACCGATAAAAACCCAAAAACCCAAAAACCCAAAAACCTCCTAAAATCCCTAAAACCATTAAAAATCATGAAAATCCAGATGAATCACTAAAAATCAGTAAAAAATTAAAAAAACAAAATATTCAAAAAAACCCTTAAGAAAACCTAAAAAACCTAAAAACACTTAAAAATCCTAAAATCCTAAAAAACACTAGAACCCCTAAAAACTCAGAAAACCATTAAAACCCTTTAAAAGATTAAAAACCCCAAAACCCCATAAACAAAAAAACCTCTAAAAATATAAAAACCCTATTAAGTCCTAAAAATAATGAAAAAATATTGTAAACATTTAAAACCAAAAAACTACCAAAAAACCCCTGAAATCTCAAAAAATCATAAACCCTTAAAATACTAAAAAAATACATAAAAAATACCTAAGAACTAAAAAACCCAAAAAGAATTGAAAACCCCTAAGAAAACCTTAGAACCCTAAAAGAACATAAAACCCCTAAATAACCTAAAAATGCTAAATACTCAAAAAACCTTAAAAACCTTTAAAACCCCTAAAAATCCCCAAAATCTTAAATGATTTTGAAAAACAATCCCTAAAAATACCTAAATAGTCTGAAAAACCCTAAAAATCCCTAATTAAACCTTAAAAACCTAAATAAACTTAAAACCAACAAAAACAAAAAAAATTCTAAAAACCTTTGAATCAATAAAATCTTTGAAAACTATAAAAAACTAAAAACCCTAAAAACCACTAATACTATAGAAATGATTTAAACCCATCAAAAAGTAAAAAAAATTATAAAACCTTTAAAGTAAAAAAAATGAAAAAAAAACAAAAATACCAATGATACTATAAGAACCCTAAAACCCTAAAACCATCAAAATCCTTAAAAACCATCAAAATATTAAAAATTTTCAATAAATACCTAAAATGTAAAAACATATAAACACCCTGAGAAAACCCCAAAAAAATTAAAATTTTAAAAACATATAAATCCCCTAAATACTTAAAAAATATTAAAAACCCTAAAAACCCAAAACCACTAAAAACACTCAAAATCCCTAAAAACCAAAAATATACATAAAAATTATAAATATTCCTTAAAAATCCCTAATCATGTCAAAAACCAAAAAAAACTATAAGAATCCCTAATAAAATATTAAAAACATAAAAATACCTAAAACCTATCAGAACCGTAAAAAATCTAAAAATCCTAAAACCCATAAAAGACACCAAAACCCCTAAAAAGAATAAAATAACCAAAAATCATTAAAAACCCCAAAACTCATAAAAAAAATTAACCACTATAATCTCTAAAAACATTTTATACCCTTAAAACATTAAAAAAATCTAAGAATCCTTAAAAACTCAAAAAAAACCCCTAAAACCCAAAATAAACAATAAAAACTCGAAAACCCCTAAAAACACACAAAAATCCAAAAAACCCAAAAAAAAATCCAACAAATCACTAAAAGTCCCTAAAAACATAATAAAACCCTAAAACCCCTAAAAAATCCTAATAATGTCTTAGAAACATAAAAAAATTTAAAAATATTAAAAACCAAAAAACCTTTAAAACCCTAAAAACCCTCCACCACCCTAAAAATATTAAAAATACAAAAAATGAATGAAATACCTGTTCCTTATGGAAATGGGGATGACATTTTTTTAAATGTTCAAACTTTCCAATAATTTTCTAACAAGTTTATTCATAGAACTGGAAACATCAAATGATTCTATATCCATTTGGATCTACATTCCAATGGTAGGTGCCCATTAGTTATGGACTGATGAGGCTTAAGAATTTGCATTGGTCGATAGGATGGAAGGACGGACTCATCATAAATTTTTTGGGGGAATTATTGTAGACTCTTGGACTCTCTTATAGATTTGAGTTTTCTTCGTGAATCCTTATTAATTTACCAAGCATGAAAATGAGTTTTTTTCCATTAGATCTTGCAATCAATGACTGATATATTGGAGATTTAGAGAATCTTTTATATGTATTTTAGGTTCTTCATAAATAGAGAATCATCCATATGAATTAGTGATTCTTAGTCAATGGTATCCTTCTATACATTATATAGAACTCCCTTGGTCATTTTGATGACCATACTGGTTTTAAAGCCACTCATTGGGGCGCTTGATGTTTATTGTCGTTCAGAAAGACATGGATTATTTTAGAGTTGGGATCGCACTTGTATATGGGCTACCTATGTATCCTTGTTAGAAAAAGAATCAGAACCCACGTAGTTCGAGTGAAGAAGAATGAGGTTTATGCACGATTAATGGCCCAAAGAGAGATGTCATAATTACTTTTACACTCTAATCTCACGTGAGTCATACTCGGTGTGAGAAGAAAGAGGTATCAGTAAAACCTGATGATTTTTCCACAAAAGATGTATTTATAAGAAATTATGTGGGGCTTACGTATGTATGACTACCCAAATAGATGAATATCGAGACTTACTTCAGGGAATAAGCCTAGAAATAGGGTCCATAAAGGTATATGTGATTTATGGAGATTTAGATACTTAACGTAGGACTTACTCCTAAGAAGGATGCCCAAATTATAGGGGACTTATGATTGGGTTTTATTCCTGAGAAGGAATCCCAAATCAAATGAAATTAAGACTGGGGCTTACTCCTAAGAAGAATTCTCATATTAAGGGGATTTGTAGTCTGGGGATTACTCCTA
The DNA here is from genome assembly GCA_963277665.1 of Viscum album. Taxonomy (NCBI): domain Eukaryota; kingdom Viridiplantae; phylum Streptophyta; class Magnoliopsida; order Santalales; family Viscaceae; genus Viscum; species Viscum album. The sequence goes on from OY728157.1 coordinate 1,105,557,610, forward strand.
AAAAGGAGGCATAGGTTAAGAGAAATTATGACTAGGACTTACTCCTGAAAAGGAGGCCCAGGTTAAGAGGTTTTGAGACTTGGGGCTTACTCCAAAGAAGGATGCCCAGATTAGGGAACTTGGGGCTTACTCCTAAAAAGGATGCCCAGATTAGGGAACTTCTCATCTTAAAGGATGAGGTTGAATGAAGGAAATCTCTAACCTAAGTGACATAAAGCTATGTAAATCACAAAGTTTTGAGAGATGTTCCATAGAATTCCTTTCAAATAAGGAAGCCAACAAAGGAACCATGCCATAAATGGCATTGAAGAGGGGTTTGAGGGATAAATCTTGAAGAGGAGAGGAGAATTTGAGGAAAGGAAGTGAATTGGAAGGAGGCACACAAGTATTGGTTTGGCGCACAAATCATGGTCGTGCAAGTATACTTGCGCGACATAAGTTCACCTGGGCGATGAAGAACCTGTGAAGTGATACATGGGTTAATTTGAATTGGGGCCCTTAGTATCATCCCAAGAGCCTTTCAGATAGGTGGCGCGCAAGTTTCCTTGAGAGGGAAAGGTGGCGCGCAAGTGTCTCCTCTTCCCTTAAGGGGTAGACACTTAGGTGCGCAAGTATCGATTAGTTCTAATAGTTAGGCCTTATTCTTCCTCTTTAGAACTTCCATTCTAGATAAATAATTACCTTATAAGTGTTTGGAAGACTTTAGAAGGAGACTTGGGAGACCAGAGCTTGAATCTAAGTTTTGGATTTTTCATCCTCGAAATGGGGGGCCCACAAGGTGTATTTATAGGCCATATGAGGACCTTGGGAGAAAAAATAATAGAGAGCGCAAGTGACATGAGCGACCCATATGTGGCATGTATGTATACTTGCATGATCATAATGAAACTTGCATGACCAATGCTTAAAGAGTTCCTTGTTCATGCCATTGTAAATTTTTGGTGTTCTTCAAAGGATGAATCTCTTTGTGCTTAAGGTATTCCCATTTTTCATTAGTTAGACTCTATGATGGAAAGGAGCGTCAAAAAAAGTCTCCCCTCATAGTTGGATCCAAAAAAGGAAAGAGGACTTGACTTTGAGGTAAAGGAGAAAACCAGGTACTGTGGCGTTCAGGTTTTGAGCACGCAGGTATCAACACGTAGGTTACTGCACGGAGGGGTACAACCTTGCCTATAAATATTGGTGCCACTCTCGTGGAAATCACCAGGCTTTCAAAGCACCTTGCTCTCATCGCACAAGTGGGATCTCATTCGCGAAAGTGACTCGGCTTTCCATTCATCCATGCTTATGTTCTTGTCGCGCTTCTGCAGTGAGTTTCTGACCTGGGTGCCAGTACTAGCGCGGTAAAACATGCGTGACCAACATGGAATTGCATGCCAATATGGGACTTGCGTGCCTTAATTACTTAGCCATTTTTCTCGAATTTCTTCACAAATTTTATGAAAAATCAACTTACTTAAAAGTTAATTATCTGATGATTGTGCAGATTCAATGGCTCCCAAAAGAATCAGATCGACTGATGAGTTGGGTAGCAAGTGGATTGATGAAATGATGAACATCATTGGTCATGATTACTATGATATATATGATAGCACTCTCCCAGATTTGGCCAAGTACTTAAATAATTATCATATTACTTTTCCACAGAGCATTTACTTGCCTTTATATGGCTGTGGTCATCTGCAAGGAGTCATCGTTCCAGAGCCAAAGAACTATCTCCCGCATTCTTAGTTTCAAACTTACACCAACTTTTCTTTAGAAAATGTCTCAATTGGGGGATCATTTGTTAATTATTCAATAGTGGAGAAGGCCTACATAATGAATCATATCCCTAGTGCCCCAGATCTAAAACCTCATAAGCCTGAGTTGCAGCCGCATTGTTATCCCTCAATCATCCAAAATTCCTAGATAATTTAATCCAAAGTCTGGAAGAAGAGTTGGGACTTCCGTCCTGGAAGAGGTGTGAAGCTGACTTAGATGTGGGAATATTGGGTGCGAAAAACCTGTGAAGAGTTTGTCGACGATCTGAAAGGAGCTGCAATATATGAAGCCGTCTGGGCTGGGCAAACATATGTTTATAGGAATGATATGTTTATGTTGGAACTAATCAACAGCTAAAGCCCAGAAACCAATTCATTCCATCTGACTCATGGAGAAGTAGGCATCAGTTTGTGGGATGTCTATAAGATATTGGGGGGCTCCAATTTTAGGAAATATGTATGATGAATTCATCCCTCCAAGGAGACTTTGAATGATTCAGAGAAGACTCCAGCTTTGTCTCAAGAATTATTGAAAATTTTCCATAAGCTCAAGAATTCAAAGTCCTCCAAAACTCATTCTAGAAAGGATATTCATCCAGAGGAGTGGATGGATATGTTTCTTACCAAAAATAAGGAGAAGGGGCCCACCTGTACTCGTCCTACCAGCTGCCCCAGAACAGAGAAGAGGGGTGCTCTTGGCATATTTTTGCCAACCCTGGAAGTGGGAGAGTTTGGAAAGTGGGGATACGAATTGGATCAGAGAATCCCAGAAAAGACCCGTTTGGCGGGCTTCTTAGCCTTCTGGATTAGAGTTTATCTTCTTCCAGTTAGGGATTCGAATGGAGGCGTTAGGCCTGGGACCTTTGTTGTTGCAGATAAATTGGATGAGAGGAAAATGGTTGGGTTGGACACCCCAATTTTGGAGAGTATTCGCAGGATCTTATGCCATGTCTTTATGGTTATGTCTCTTTTGAGAATAGTGGGACCATTAAACATTTTTTGGGGATGGATCGCCACTCATTTTAGGACTTATCTTGTATAGAGCGGAGTACAGGTTCCTGGAAGTTCTTTTAGGCCATCAGGGCAGGAATATTCTAGAATTTTTCCATTATCCCTCAAATCCTATGATATGTAGGTGAGGCTGAGTATGTTCAAAGAATTCCATTTCCTTCCTTATAGGAACCTGCCAACCGGGAGGTTTGTTGATGATAGAACAACCAACCTATAATTGAGGCCACACATGCTGGCTTGCATAGATTGTGTATTGGCCACCAGAATTAGTGAAGATATTATATGCGAGGCCTATGCTCCATATAGATTTGCAATAAAATTCAAGTTTATGCAGCAGATTGTTGTATCCCCTCTTGTGCATGTCAGGTCAGAGTAGCATCTAATGGTTTCCCGACAACTTTTGTTGCTGACAGCTATGGAGAAGATTAGGGTAGTGTTTGATCTACCAGTTGCTGGAGCTGAGAGTCACTTGACTAAATGGTATGCCGAGAACTGGGTAGCATCATACCCTGAAGGGATACTGAATCATCTGGTTCCTCAGGTGGGGAAAAAAGAGAACTATCAGGAAATAAACCATTTGTCTAGAAGGTGATGCTTCCTCACCTGGTGCTGATTCACTAGGTTCCTCACCCAGGGAGGATTCGCCAGATTCCCAGGATGGGGATAACGAGGCACGACATGCTTCAAAGCAGCCTCGTGCCATATATAATCCTCTTGCTAGAGTTCAGATACCTACTCTATTGACTCCTGGTGAGTTACTTCATTGAGGAAATTTAATCGCCATTATTTTATAGAGATACAAGTTTCATTTTCTTATCCTTTATCTGTGATTGTAGGATCTAGGAAGAAGTTGATGTCCAAGATTGTAGGACCCTCCTCGTAGCCTTCTGGTGCACATGCTGAATATCTACAACCAGAGGCTATCCAAACACGACAAAGTTTATATTGCAATGCTGAAACTGCCTGGATAGAATTATATGAGGGGATACACATCTCTAGAGTAGGGAATCTTCGGGCTTCTACTATTATCTGTTTTGAGGATAACCCTGATGAAGTGCGGTCTTACATTAGAGAGCTGGAGATGCTCATATATGCCACTGATTATTCCATTCCTATCACCAAACGGGTAAAGGAAATGATGGATTGTGGCACCACTGAGGGGATTGGTGCTTCCACAGATGAGGAGTGGCATGATTACGTGGATCCTAAAAATGTAAGTCTCTTTCGTCATTTTCTTTGCAACTTAACATCAGTTAAATATTTGTTACTCAAGGAAATTACATTCTTCATCCTATAGCTTGTAAAGAAAGGAACTGCTGAGGTTCCTTCACCATAGTATAGCCCTAGTGGCACTGCCATCAGATCTACTGAATCTCCTTGCGAGCCGGGCGAGGTATCTCCAGGATGGAAATCCATGGATGTGGAGTTAGACAGGGCTTTTCATTATCCAATTCCTGTATTTGGTGGCGATGATGTTAACACACCCAAAAGCCAAAGAAGCAAATACACCAAAGGAAGAAGTCCACAACTAAACACTTCATCAGTAGTCATATGTCCTTCATATAGTCATGAATCCTAACTCATGAGAAAGATTGCTCATACTTCTTGGGATTGCAGGGGCTTCTTCAATTTCTTCTCTAAGGGAAAGGACTGACCCTCCTCTGAGGACAACCGAGGGTGTTGGTGAATAGTTTCCAACTCATACTGACCTGGCTACTCCTGAATAAGAGCCAACGTCTGTTCCCATTACTTCTCATACTACAGCTGCTAGGAGAGAAGAGCCTACTTCTGGCAAATTAACAATACTTCATAAAATGCTGAATGAAAACATAAACTGACTTCCATTCTGTGATACTTCAGGTTCAAAATTTTCACTAGATCATTTGGCGGCCACTACAACTGACTCTGCAATTTTCTCTGAAGAAGCTGTTCGGGGTCAGAGGCTGCAGGATAAGGGTCGTCAAGAAGACATATCAAATTATCCCACTGGTGAGACTAACCAGGAATCTGAGATATCACTGGACGAAATGATAAAACTTGGAACATCTTTTAAAGAAATTTTAGATCATATTAAATTAAGATGTGATTTAGAAGATTTTGGACGTGAGTGTTATCCTTCATCCTGTTAAAAAATTTCTTATTACATATCTGACCCCGATTGGTTGAAATGTGCAGTTCCGTCTGAGCAAGCTGTTGACCAGCCGATGCTTGAAGGGGTAGAGACAACCCTATTATTGCAGAGACGCTAGCTCAAGTGGATCTTAACCTAACAGAGATTCCTGAAACCCATCTATAAAATCCTGTTAAAGTTAGGAAAGATGGGGAGGATCCTTCTCATGCTGCTGATCTACCGTTGGGTTAGAGATAATAATATTTGTGGCTGCACTTAATTTGCAAAACAACATAATAAAATTTTGTTGTCCTCTGAAACTAACCAAAAATTCAATTGAGTATACAGGGCCTTCAATTTCAGTGGCTATATCTGGAGGTGAAGCCTGAGACTCCTCCCCAACGGGAGTATAATGTGAATTAACAAGGGTCAGGGGGAAGGAGCAGAATAGAGAACTTCTTTAAGTGCATTAATCCAAGACTATATTCCCCCATGTGATAGTGACGCTGAATCAGACTCGGAGGTAAAAAAGGTGCTCCAATTCTCATGTCTCAAGGCATGGAATAATATATGGAAGATCATATCTGAAGTGCCTCTTAAAGAGATGTCTTTGAAGATCCCACGACTTTCATCCTTGTTTGTTATACTGGGACATGGCGGTTTTGGATATCAAGAGATCCATGCCGCGGTGAAACAAGTCATCTTAAGGAGGGAGCAGAAGTAAAGGTACCATCAAGATCTGACCAGAACAAGGATGTTGACCAATATTAGTGAATTTGAGGTTGCGGTGTCTCGAGCTGAGGCTGATGATACTGCAAAGTTGAAGGAGATGAAGCATAAGATCAAGGAGAAAGTTCTCCAGCAGATGCACCTTCAGCAACAGTTAGATGCGGTTACTGGGGAACTTGACCAGCTTAACAATTCACTGGAAGGAGTTCAAACGAATGGTAGGAAATCCATCACAGATTCCAAGAAAGTACTCCATTAAGCTGAAAAGAGTAAAGATGGTCGATTTCATGAACTTCAAGTGGCTACCGAGGAATCTCGGGATGCCGTAAATCAAATGAAGAGTTATATTGAAAGCCTCTTGTAATTATTGGAAAAGAGAAGAGACTCTAGTCTGTGGACGTCCTTCTAACTCTTGTCCGTTAATAAAAAACACTTTCATCTTCAATCATTTGTGCCTGCATTCTTTTACTATCTGCTTTAAATTTTTACCTAAGCCAGTGAGCCAAGTAAGCATAGTTTTATTTTTTCTAGGATTATGAAAATAACCCTACAAACTTTACATCTTTTAATTACTCAATATTACCTAAATCATATGAAATGTATTATTTAGTAAGCTAGGACATGAATTTTGTTCAAAGTTCCCATGTCTTTTGTGGGAATTTTAAATTCACGCACATAGGACATAAAAAAGTATAATGTTTAAGGTCGAATAGATTTGACCGAATGGATTAAAATTGACTCAATTCCTTGATAATTTATCTGAAAACATATTACCATATTCAAGTATGGGGGAAAACATGTAAACTATGACTTAAGAAATTTTGAATACGAGGAATGATATGAAAAAAGGGATAAAAGGCATTAGAGGAAGTATTTTCTAAGAGTGAAGTTACCATTATTTAGCAAATCCGTTAGGGGGTTGAATTATGCAAGGCCACTTAAGGGAATTGGCTACATAGTCAAATAATAGCATCTTTTGGATGACAGGTCCATTATGTAGACTACTTAAGCAAGGCCCCCTAGGGGCATGTACTACATAGTTAGGCAAAATAACTCTCAGAAATTTTACTTTTCTATTGCTAAAAAGCCAATAGAAGTTTATGGAGATTCAAATTTTTCAAAGCATGGAGTTTTCTGTATGGAGAGGGGTACTTGAATATGGAGCGGATATTTCCAATCAATATTTTCAAAGAATTGGATGAATATCACTCCAGCGAAGGTCTGACCCAAACGTAGGGAAGGGAAATATAAACCATAGACTTGAATACTTTCAGATCATGAAAAAGAGTATGGGGAAAATATGTTAAGGATGGATATTTTTTTGCGGATCCCTACATATTGTCGTTAAGGACAATACGGACAAAAGAGGTTTTCCCCCCAAGAATGAAATTACCATTATTTAACAAACCTGTTAGGGGGTTGAATTATGTAGGTCCATTTAAGGGCATTGGCTGGATAGTCAAATAATAGTATCTTTTGGCTGACAGGTCCGTTACGTAGACTACGTATGCAAGGCCGCCTAAGGGCACATGCTGCATAGTCATGCTAAAGAATTATCAGGTATCAAACATTTTGTGACCAGAATTCAAGAAAAGGGTTATAGAGATCTGAAATTATTTAAGGTTAGGATTATGACACATCAAAATGGGCATTTTCCAATTCCTGAAGGAGATACATAGACTAATCCTAACTATAATCATGTTGTGGCTGGGTCCTGAATTGAGGTACTGGACATCACTATATATCCCATAAGGATGTGAATCTATCCATACGTAGTTCTTGAAATATAGTTTAAAGTCATTGGGGTTAGGCCCAAAGAATTGGGGTTAGATTTGAGGGATGCTCAAACATTCCTATGTATCCTATAAGGATGGGAATCAAGCCATACATAGTTCTATAAATACCTAATGTACAGATTTGGTTCGTACAAGTGAAGGGTGGAAGGGGACTTTAGTAAAATTATGGTTTAACCCAAGATTAAAGGTTTGGGAATTTCCATGTATGCACGTAGTCTTTGGAATATAACATGATTGGAGATCAATGTAAATAATGATTCCCTCTCAGGTGAGGGTGTCAAAGACTGTGGTAGTTTATTGTCTTACAGGACAAAAGTAAGAATAGTTTAGGGTCATATGCATGGACCGGTGCTGCATAGTTTAACGTCATGTAGCTAGGATGTATTGTTATGCAGTTTGATGTCTTGCAATGGGGAAAATGGGGGACTATATATTTTAACGTCATATAGTAAGGAAGATGGTGAACCAATGTGAGGATATTGGTTTTTGGGGGCTTCATCGATCAACATCGTATGATATGGAGGTGAACCGTTGTGAATATGTTGGTTTTGAGCTTGAACCTCGGGAGGTTGCCTATGTACCCAGCCTTGACATGGATCAAAGTCTGTGCAGTTCAATTGAAAATGAATTGGTGATCGAGTTGTACTTGAGGAAAAAAACCTAAAAATAGTGTTGGGACATACACATGGTAAGTTGCCTAGAGTGGGTGTTATGGTTAAAACTTACTCTAATCTCATGTGAGTCATGCTCGGTGTGAGAAACAAGAGGTAGTAACAACCCTAACGATGCATAGTTTAACGTCATGTATGACATATAAGGGAATGGACACTGTTTAACATCATGTTGGACAATGGAGGGACTATGCAGTTTAAAGTCTTACAGTAAGGAATATGGGGGTTGTGCAGTTTAAAGTCTTGTAGTAAGGACTAAAATAGTTTAAGGTCTTATGCATGGACCAGTGCTACATAGTTTAGCATCATGTAGCTAGGACAACACAGTTTAATGTCATGTTGGATGAAAGGGACACTATGCAGTTTAAAAGTCTTGTAGTAAGGACTAAAGGGACTCTATAATAGTTTAAGGTCATATGCATGGACCAGTGCTGCGTAGTTTAGCTTCATATATCTAGGACAACACAGGTTAACATCATGTTGGACGAATATGTATTTGTGTTACAAAAAATACTTATTTAATAATTTTGCATTGGTTGGAGTCATGATGAGTTCTCTATCCATTGATATTAAAGCATAATTTCCATTGGAGTAGACCTTATGTATTGAGTAAGGTCCTTCTCACTTGATGAAAATTCTGCCTAATGAACCAGTTTATGCTATACCATTTGGTGGGGTGGTTCCCATACTTTTAAAGTAGATGGCAAAAAATCTGCCAGAGTCAAAGACAATTTAGGATTTTACACGAACTCATCTTCTTCTGACTGTTCTTCTTTCTTTGAATTATGCCACCTATTTGAATATTTTCATTCTGATGAAGGGGGTTTTGTTGTGGAATTCGTAGTAGAAGACACAATTGGTTGATTCAATTATGTTTGTGAAATTGCGTGAGTTTGGTTGATTGTTTTCCAGACCATCCAATCATCATATTTCTACGTATTTTTGCTTTTGACTTCATGACACACACCTTATTCTTTTGGATCAGTAGCAGTAAAACATGCTACCTGGGCTGAAGAACCTTTCTGTTTTACCTGTCCAGAGTCCACCATCTTTTTCAGGAGGTTTTTAAAGACAAAAAAATCTTAAATGGGATGCCCCAACATCTGATGAAATGGGAAATAGTTAGGGAGGTCTTCATATCTTTCCTTGTTAGGCCTTTGGGGCCTTGTAAACTAAACCAGATTATTTTCCAAAGCTGAGAAAAAATAGCCAAAAACTTGTTCATTCTGGAAAGAATAAACTTTTTTCTTTAAATCATCAAACTGTTTCTGTCTTTGATCTCTTTGATCATTTTGAAAAGTCGGCCATTGTTTTTGATGCTCAAGAGGTGGATACCTTCGATATGATGAATGTTTTGAAGTGGAAGCAGGTACAGGTGCTTGTTTAAGCGTGACTGTAGCAGTCTCTACTTTCCCCATTCTCTTTCCAAGTACTGATGGAATTACATGAGTTTTAGCCTTAGTCTTTGTAAGAGAATCCTCAATATTTTGAGTGATTGAAGTAAGGTCTCGAAACCCTCCTGTGTATTTCACAGGGATCAACGGTGTGCATAATTCATCATGCAAATTTGCCACAAAAATTAGCAACAATTCTTCTTGAGGGAGTTCTAAAATTAAGGAATATGTTAATCCCTTCCATCGAGCAATGAAATATGAAACTCTTTCATTTTCCCTCTAATTACAATTTGTAAGATAAAAAATTGTTGTCTTTGGAAACATTGAGCTGAATTGAAGAAGGAATTTTCTACAGAGATCCTCCCACCCAGTAATTGACCGGGATTGCAAGCTTGTATACCAGACAAAATTAGTTCCTTGTAATGACAATAATAAACACCTGAGCTTAACTGCTTCTTGTTGTTGAGTATTTCCCATAATAGGATCACAACTAGAAAAAATATGTGTTAAGTATTGTTCTGGGACTCCCGAACCATTAAAAATTGGGAATGTGGTACTCGCAAAATTTGATGGGGGAGGAATTACATCAACCCATTCAGGGTAAGCTCTCTTCTCCGGTTGAACTGGTGCACGTTTTTCTTCCATAGATTTCAACTGAGCTGTTAATGACTCAATGGTATTCATTAACTTTTGAGAAAATCTGGTAGAGCTTGGACCTGAAGAGGTGAAATAACTGGAGTTTAGACAGGTGTGGTGACTGGTACAACAACTGATGGTAGAACTATCAGTTTTTTTTGTGCATGACCCATATGATTGGACCTGGGAGAGTGTACTTGTAATGGAGAATATTCTTGATCCATCCCAGTAGCTGAAACAAATTCCTTTGACTGGCTAACTCTAGCACACTAAGGAGGAAGACTACCTTGGTGTAGTTCTGCATTCAACCTCCTTAACTCCTTCATTTTTTCTTCCTACTTTGAAAACCTTTTCTCTGATGAGAGAGAGTGTCCTTCGCTAGAGGAAGGGTGGAATATAACATGAATTTTTTCATTCCCCTTATTGGATTCCTTTTAGAGAGGGGGAGTTGGTTATTTGAAGGAATACCTAGATTTTGGGTAAGACTTTGATTTTGTGTACGCACACCTTCTTCATTTTCCTATGTGTGTACAACTTCTTGAATAAGAACTTCCTCATTTGATTCCTCTAAGTGAACCTCATGTTCTGGGGGATCTGTGAAAATGGAATTGATGACATTTATTGATGTATAATGTATTTCATCCCTTCTATCGACATTTTTGAGATTTTGTCTTCTTACATGTCTTTGATGAGACATTGCCTTTTGTTGAGTTGATCCCTCTGGAACTTTTTTCTGAACTTTAATTCGGAGGGAATCTCCTGATAATTCTGCTCTGTGTTCCTCTTGTGGCTTCTTCCCTAATCGAGAGAAGATTTACTTTCTGTGAGGAAGAGATTGAGGATTTGAAAAAGTCCCCAGTCCAATGGACTGGGGTTTTTCCTGCTTTCCCTGCTCAACTCCTTGAATCCCATCTATTTATCCTAAGGGTTGAGCTAAAAGATTCGCCAGGCTGGCAAGCTAAGGTGGTTCTTGAGCTGCTGTATCTGAGACTTTCTTAAAAGATCTTCTGATTTTGTAGACATTAGTCCGGAAATTGAGTGAATGCATCAACCTACATCCACTCAAATCACCTGGCTAAAATGACCGTTGGATGATTTCTGACACTTCTGTAACCTGATGATGCACATGCTCTAAAAGAGAAGCCTGTTCGATATTCTCATTTTCTTGAAGAAAGAGTAATTCAACAACTTGTTATTTGTATGCCTGACTTTTGGAAGAACTAGTTGAGGCTTGTTCCTATGCAATCCTTTGATTACACACAAAAATAATTGGTTGTATCCGGCCATGGGAAATAATATTGAATGAGACCATTTTTGGCGGGCTTTGTTGACTAGAGAGTACAGTGAAATGTAGTGCTCCATGAACACCCCATCCCCTGATATGAATACTAGATGGGGCATTGGAGTATATAGAGGGGTGTGTATTTTTTTATAAGAATTATTCATACTATACTATGTTTATATTTGTGATATTTCCATTATTGAATCTTTTCAGAGACATTGACTTGGACTATTTATTGACATGACACCATTAATTTCTTGAGTCTTTATATAGGTGTAGCATCCCAACTCAGGTTCCACTTAGCTGGGGCCCCAGCCTCGTGGGTCACATGGCCTCAAGTGAACCTCCATGTATGCTAGAGGATTCCAACTAGAAGTGAGGGTCTAGAGTGGTAGAGTTGGAAGATTATACCCAAATATCATCATATCACAATAGATATAATAGATCAATAGAAACAAGCAGAATAAATACACAAAATATAGAACATTGGAAATAGATACAATAAAAAATTTTGGAGGTGTAAACAACAAGAAACATTAATAGAAATAAAAGTATAATAGTTCGAGTCATATACATTGATGTCATGTAATTCTGATATAAAAAAGGAGAAAACATGGGATACAAGGGATAAGCATATACAACATGCTATATAAAATTACAAAAAAGTCCAAAATATGACTCCACTAGAATCATGAGCATATTATTTATCTTCATATCCCATTCTCCCAGATATAATTAAAATAGATCAATAATATAATGCAAGGATGTTTCCCTTATCCATAGCTACATACATGAGGTCTACTCGGGTTCCAAAGTTCGCCCGATTAGGGTGTGAGATAAACTCAATAGGTCACCACACATGGTGACTTGAAATAATATTGCTAGTGTACATATAAATAAAAGTGTTCATACATAATATATAGTAATAAACAATGTTGTATAAATAAATAATAGTCGGTTCAAGTTCCTATATGACACCACTCAGACTTTACCTACATTGGAATAGGTCAGAATGAGTTTGATCAACAACCATGCATATATGTAATTAATAACATATATATGTATAGGTATATACTTTATAAACATATATGAACTAAGTATGTGAGATATAAGTAGGAATATACATGGATACTAGGTGCTGGATAGACCCGACGCATAACTCAGATGTCCATAACTCGCCTAATGAGATAATAGGCTCAAGAAAAGGGTAAATTTCCATGATCTCATAATGAATGAGATGAATATTTCCCATCATTTGAGATAGTAGTGTGAGCTATCTTTCCCCACACTCGATACATATGAATATGGAATGTCATGCATGTCTCCCAAATAAACGTATAATGGTGAGTTACGTCATGCTCCTCTCCCAATGTAAGGGAGCATACAACATCATGCTAAACATTTCCCTTAATTATAGTTAATCGACCCATAATAATTGTATACTACTAATAATAATAATTAATTAAGGGATCACCTTTTAATCATCATAATCATAAATCCCCAATACAACATAGGGAAACAAAATTCATATAACCCATATATACAAAAATAATTCCTCACATTTCTTAGCCTTTCCACCCATTATCATCAATTATGTAACACCCCAAGATATCGTAGTGTATTATTTCTTTAAAATAATACAATAACTTGCACTACATGCAACACCGAGTTCAAGCACACCATGAATTACCAAACAAGCCGTTCAAAAGAGGTTATGAATAGTATTAACTAAATTTTAAACTTTATATAATCCTTATAATTTTAGAACCCATATTATGAGTTTCTTAGACATAATGTAAGAACAAATTCATTTTCAGTGTTGCACTTTTACCAATTTTTAATAGTGAAACCATTTTAAATACAATATTTTAAACTTTTTGAGTAAAGGGGGACATCAAAAAAATTTAAAATGAAGCATCCCAATCTTCCACGGTACGCTTTCCTTTGAATAATACAGTAGCGTGTGTTGTACGCAACTTCGAGTTCTAACACACACCACAACCAATCAAACTAGCCATTATGAATAGTAATACCTACTTTTTGAAATTATATATATTTTATATTTCAAAATGGACTTCATTTTTGGATTCATAATATCGAATTTAGACTTAGGTGAAATTTTGGTACATTTCGGATAACTTTCATATTTTGATGAATAGTGAAAATTACTAAATTTTAATTAAAAACAACTTTTTTAATCAAAATAATTAATAGTGATAAATTATGAATTTGAGTGGTTTTAAAGTATATTTAGAATATATTTTTACCATTTAATATAATTTTGTTCATTGGAAATAATTTTACAATTAAACCGAACATAAACAAGTGTCAATCTTTTGATAGTTATTATCTCTTAAAAACACACTTTATTTTGACAGCGGAAATTAATTTTAAATTAATTTCTTCCACTTCTGTGTTTTGAATTTAGAAAAATGGATTCTATATTTGTAATCAGGATGTTCAAATTGTGTAAATAGGTAACTTTTATTTTTAGACATTTTGAATAATTACTGCGGTAAATATTTTATTTACCATGGTTAAGGGTAAATCCGATAAATAAGGGTTAAAAAATAATATTATAATAATACTAAATTACTCTAAAACGTGTCCTAGACTTATTGGTTGATACATGTTCGACCATAGGCATCTTTGGGTCGATTTTGGGACCCCATGGTGCCACTTGTAGGTGATAAGGACACTTTATTTTAATTATGTTAAAATGAATACAAAAATGACACAAGCATATATCTTTTAGAAAAACAATTTTTACATAGGGTTATATATGTTGGATTTTAGATTATAAATATTAATTAGAAATATAAAAAGATTTCCTACATAGTGATAGTTCATTTATAATTTTTAGACATTAAATAATTTAATTTATTAATGACACAGTGATGATGAATTAATTACTATAATAGTGAAAAAATTAAAATAATTGATATTATAAATACCCAAATAAATATAATATGAAACTTTTAATGAATTAAACTAATTTTCTAGGATAATAGGATATATTAGGATTTATTTAATTGACTTTTTTTGAAGTAATCAATCTGTTATGAGTTTCACAAAAATCAACTATTGAATAGTGTCAAAATTGACATAAAAGAGTTCTTAAAACAAATATTATATTATTAATTGATATTAAATTTCTAAAAATCTAAGGTTAGGATAAGAGACTTATATCATGATAGGTTCATCATTAATGGACCACTTGGGGGTCGCTTGGATGTATATAGTAAGTTTATTAACCATATTATATAAAAATACAAAGAGACATTGTAAAAGTGAAACTAATTAACTTAGAGTTAATACTTAAAGATAAGGTTAATATATGTACCCAAACCTGTCTAAATTATATTGGTTGAGTTTTTTTCGACCCATCCCCACCTTAACATTTAAATAATCAACTTTGGAACCATTAGAATCCGAATAAGAATTTATTATAAACTAATATTTCTAGCTTTTCCAAAGGTGCCCCTCACCCCTCTTATAAAAGGGCACTCCTCCTTCTCATTTATTCACACCTTAAAAGCCTTTTGGTTCGGCCAAACTCTGCCCAAATACTCTCCCAACTTTCCTCACTACAACCTAGAGGCCTTAGTTTGATCAGAAAGCCAACCTAAGGATCCCTTTTGATCCAATCAAAAGGAAGAACCCGAAGAAGAGGTAATGTTTTCACCACCCCTTTTCAAGTTCCTTTCTTCTTCCACTTCTTCTTTCTTTGTTATTACCATTCTAAAATAATAACTCCAGTATCTTATATATACTGTGATGTTATTATAAATATGGTACAACCATATTCAGTATTCTATCCACCCTTTGAATAACATGTCACCATACGTGCGTACGTACGGCTTACCGTCTCCACGTCGTGGTGTAATTGTTATTCAATATATTATTATTTGGATGGGTATAATAATGATGTGTAACTCATGTAAATAATAAATATAACATGTTAATGATTCTGTATATATGATATACCATCCATTTATATATTATTTTAATATCAAAAGAATGATATTGTCGCTCGTGCGTACGTACGGACTACCGTCTCCACGAACGCGATGAGATTCATTCTCCATCGTATCCATTCAAGTATAATTATCATTTGATGATTTAAAAATGATGTTTAAGGACTTGATATCATTCTGTATATGAATAAGATACAACAAACATGGCTTATGTAACAAAACATATAAAAGAAAATGAGTAAGTTAACACCCGAAACGACGATAATTCTAAGATATTATTAACAAATCAATGTTAAAAGATCATATATGATATCATATTAATATATATGATTCTTGTATAATTTAATAACAATTATTTCACCATTATACAGGAGGTTAACCTACCCCAAACAAGGAAAAGTACAAGGTAAGGGTTATTTCACAATCTCTTCATTATCCGAGGTTGTTTATACGTAATAGTCTACTGGGATCTCTTTATCATCCACGTCCATGTTTCTTAAAAATGAATTTCAAAACATTTTTTCTATTTACTAGAATATGGGTTAAAGTCATTTATACCCTTTTTTGACTTTTTATAAAAGGTTTATAAAGGAATCATTCCGTCATTTTCCAAACAAGGGGCTTTTTAACCTTTTCAACAGAATTAAGGTAAGAATGTTTTTTTAACTTAGACGGCGGGTGCGGTTATTTTCCGCCGTTATAAAATCGTCGAAGCTTCCCTTACAAGATTATAAGAATATTTTCAAAGAAAATGTTTTATTTTATATGGATCTTAAATTATTTCAAAATAAAAGGAGAAATTTCTTTAAAAAGAATTTTGATTTCATCTATGTCAACATCCTTTGATGGATTTTAAGATTATTTGAAGTTGATTTATTATGATACAAAACTTCTATATTGTATTGAAGGTTTTGTGATATGTTTGACTGTGGATGTGCTATTTTTATACCATTCATAGTTTATGGTGAAAGTATTGACATTTCGTATGCTAGTTTTAATATGAATGTTTATGTTAAGTTTAAACCTTTTCATATGGGAATGCATTGGACTTAATATGTGACGGGTGGAGCCCGCTATAGCTCCTCGATGTATCGGTAGGTCTCATGAGACAAACTAGTGTCTTGGCACAAGGCCTTGACAAAATATTATTTGTAGTCTTGGCACGAGGCCTTGGCTATGTGGTTATGATAGTCTGGAATTATGCATTCCATCATTATGAAAGTGGTTATTGATTTTGAATGTGATTATTCAATTAGTAGAATAACCATGTGAATAAGTAAATGGAATTATTTCATTTTATTTATGCCATACTATGTTAAAAGTTCAGGTTTAAAAGGCTTTTGTTTTAGTTATACATTGCCTTAAATGTTTATTCTTATTTATGAAAGTTTCCGCTATATTGTTATCCTTACTGGGAATTTGAGCTCACCCCTTTTCTATGTTTTATTTTTCCCAGGAAGTGAAGAAGTAAATTATGAATGACCTGTAGGGATATTATGTGGGGATATGAGTGTGGATTATGGAGACAATATGTTGTTGTAGTAGTTTTTCATTTTATGATGTAATGTAAGACTTATGAATATATCTAGTGTTTCCAAGACTACTAAACCAATCGGTCTTTCGAGATTTGATCTTTCTTGTGATCATGCCAATGTTATGAAATAATGCACCGACTCTGGGTAACTGGGGTCGGGGCGTTACAGTTGGTATCAGAGGAAGTTTAGTACAAACCTTGGAAGCTAGATTTAGATAAACTCTGATTAGAGCACGTAGACCTAAGATGAACTTTGAGTATTAGTATAGAAGAACTTCCTATAATTTTGGTATTGTAGAGATTTTGTGAGTTTTCTGAGCAATACATCTCTGTCTGGATACGAGCAGGTAGAGGCGGCTCTGGCACAGATGTACCTAGGGGTAAAACCCAAAAACACCGCTTTGAGCTAGACTCGAACGAGAACTGGTGCATGACAACGGGCCTTGCTGCACTCTTGGTTACGACACTCCCGGGGGATATGCTTAGGATAATTCTCATTTTCTTTACAAACCATTATGAAGGGTTTATGTGGATTTACTTCCTCAAAGGAGAAATTTATATGATTATGGATTATATCCATAAACTATTTAATTTATGTTATGTGTCTTACAAGTTTGGGATTAGGTATTGTTATTCATAAACTAATCTAGTGTATTCCATTGTTTAGAAATGGCACCCAGTAGAAGGAATTAGAAATCCAGCAATGCACATGATCCAAAGAGAAAGAAGGATCATATCTTTCATGGCCTTAAGCCAGAATTTATAAGAGAAATAGTCTCCCATGTATTATCATCATATGAAGAAATAATATCATGTATTGATAAGATAAGTAAAGATTTTACTGAGTCCTATGGCTTTGAAGGGAAGCAAGAGAAGAAAAGGATGGAAGAGAGAAAGATGGATAAAGGAAAGAGGGAAAAGAAGAATTTTCCCATATGTGATAACTGTGGGAAGAAACACCCTGGAACTTGCCTGAAAGGAATGGGAGTTTGTTATAAGTTTGGAGGAAAAGGTCACAAAGTACGTGACTGCAAGGGTAAGAAAATGGTTTCAAATGTACAATGCTTCATTTGTAAGGAGTTTGGACACTACGCGAACCTATGTCCCAGTCATCGGACTATACCTCAAATGATGCTATTGGATAATAATCAAGTTATGATACTACCACAGATGAAGAGGAATTATTAGAGTTCTTATGTTGATTATGTCATTTGAGTGTTGTATCAACAATGTTCTTGTTATAATAATTATGGAGTATATAAGGATTGTGCTGCAGTACTATTTCATTTTGGACTTGAGATTGTGTGGAACAAAGAAAAGTGACTCAATAGCAGGATAAATTTTTGGAAAATATATGGTTGAGAGAATGATAAACCATAATATAGTTCTGATACCGAGGTAGTGATTTTGGAATAATACATGATTGTTTTGGATAAATTATATTGGATATTATTGACTACCTTGAAACTGATTAATGATTTGTATATTCCATCATTGTTGGGGTTTAAAAAATTTTTGGATTGATGAAGTATATCCATCATTCTATATGGAATAAGGGAGCATGAATGTAATCAATAAGGAATATGTTAATTTAGGATGTTTTAGTGTATTAAAAGAATACATGATGAAGGTATTCATATGCTATTATGGGGTAAAAAAGGATCTACATTATGTTTACCTTCCTTATAAATGTTGGACTGTGAGTTTGGACAGAAGTATTTTGGATAGTTCTAGTTTGGATTATTTTGGAATGCCATAAAAGGACAACCCATAGGTCGGGCGGCAACCCGTCGCGTCCGGCAAGGCCGCGAGACTTGAACCCGCAACCGAAGGGCAACAAGGGTGTATCACGTACCACTGGCCCACGAGATGTCCTGGATTAAATAATGTAGTTTTTTTAAAAGATATGGTAGATGAATTATAAATTCAATTATTTTGGAACCCTGTACGAATAGTACAAATAGAAATTTTTTTACGTTCTATAATCTTTTAGAGTGAAATATGAGTTTGTGGTAGAAATTTATTAATGGATAAAACTATAATTATAAATTAAGTATATCTCCTTATGATCTTAGCAAATCTCATAATAAAATTCCTCAACATTAATAAAAGGAACTTAGAACAAAAATGTTGTCCTAGATGGTACCTTAAATCATCACTAATTTATGGCTTTGGGATTGTTGGCCTTTTCATAGCCATGTTCTCTACCACTCTCCATCAGATAATTGATGGTTAGATTTCTCTTCCATATCCATATTTTCCTACATGGAACCCTAGTATGTGTTATTTTTGGTAATCTTCATACTTTCCACTCTTTATTTTAAATAGAGGCCTCATTAATCCATTTTTCGATGTGGGATTTCAACTAAGATATTTTGAAACGTCAAAAATGTATTATCCTAATACCCTATGTTTTGTTGAACCGATGGTATTTCAAATCATCATAGATTGATGAGTTTAAGGACCTCAATTTTATACTTGTTTGTGATTGATGACCTCAACCACTACCAATAAATATTTACGTTTTTCCTCCAATTATATGTCTCTAATTTCCACCAATGTTCTCCTAATCGAGATCATAATTTGGTGGTGACCCTTTCATTTCTCTTTTCCTCATATTAAGACTAAATTTTAGTAACCCAATTTTCGATGTGGGTTTTCCCACAAAGATATTTTTTATTTTCAACCTTTTATTTTCGAAGAACAATTTCAAATTGCGAAGACGCAATTTATTGAAGGAGGGGAGAATGTAACACCCCAAGATATCATAGTGTATTATTTCTTTAAAATAATACAATAACTTGCACTACACGCAACACCGAGTTCAAGCACACCATGACTTACCAAAAAAGCCGTTAAAAAGAGGTTATGAATAGTATTAACTAAATTTTAAACTTTATATAATCCTTATAATTTTAGAACCCATATTATGAGTTTCTTAGACATAATATAAGAACAAATTCATTTTCAGTGTTGCACTTTTACCAATTTTTAATAGTGAACCCATTTTAAATACAATATTTTAAACTTTTTGAGTAAAGGGGGACATCAAAAAAATTTAAAATGAAACATCCCAAGCTTCCACGGTACGCTTTCCTTTGAATAATACAGTAGCGTGTGTTGTACGCAACTTCGAGTTCTAACACACACCACAACCAATCAAACTAGCCGTTATGAATAGTAATACCTACTTTTTGAAATTATATATATTTTATATTTCAAAATGGACTTCATTTTTGGATTCGGAATATCGAATTTAGCCTAAGGTGAAATTTTGGTACATTTCGGATAACTTTCATATTTTGATGAATAGTGAAAATTACTAAATTTTAATTAAAAACTACTTTTTTAATCAAAATAATTAATAGTGATAAATTATGAATTTGAGTGGTTTTAAAGTATATTTAGAATATATTTTTACCATTTAATATAATTTTGGTCATTGGACATAATTTTACAATTAAACCGAACATAAACAAGTGTTAATCTTTTGATAGTTATTATCTCTTAAAAACACGCTTTTTGTTTTGACAGCGGGAATTAATTTTAAATTAATTTCTGCCACTTCTGTGTTTTGAATTTAAAAAAATGGATTCCATATTTGGAATCATGATGTTCAAATTGTGTAAATAGGTAACTTTTATTTTTAGACATTTTGAATAATTACTGCGGTAAATATTTTATTTACCATGGTTAAGGGCAAATCCGGTAAATAAGGGTTAAAAAATAATATTATAATAATACTAAATTACCCTAAAAAGTGTCCTAGAATTATTGGTTGATACATGTTCGACCATAGGCATCTTTGGGTCGATTTTGGGACCCCATGGTGCCACTTTTAGGTGATAAGGACACTTTATTTTAATTATGTTAAAATGAATACAAAAATGACACAAGCATATATCTTTTAGAAAAACAATTTTTACATAGGGTTATATATGTTGGATTTTAGATTATAAATATTCATTAGAAAGATAAAAAGATTTCATACATATTGATAGTTAATTTATAATTTTTATACATTAAATAATTTAATTTATTTATGACACAGTGATGATGAATTAATTACTATAATAGTGAAAAAATTAAAATAATTGATATTATAAATACCCAACTAAATATAATATGAAACTTTTAATGAATTAAACTAATTTTCTAGGATAATATTATATATTAGGATTGATTTAATTGACTTTTTTCTAAGTAATCAATCTGTTATGAGTTTCACAAAAATCAACTATTGAATAGTGTCAAAATTGACATAAAAGAGTTCTTAAAACAAATATTATATTATTAATTGATATTAAATTCATAAAAATCTAAGGTTCGTCCAAGAGACTTATATCATGATAGGTTCATCATTAATGGGCCACTTGGGAGTCTCTTGGATGTATATAGTAAGTTTATTAACCATATTATATAAAAATACAAAGAGACATTGTAAAAGTGAATCTAATTAACTTAGAGTTAATACTTAAAGATAAGGTTAATATAAGTACCCAAAACTGTCTAAATTCTATTGGTTGAGTTGTTTTCGACCCATCCCCACCTTAAAATTTAAATAATCAACTTTCTAACCATTAGAAACCGAATAAGAATTTATTATAAACTAATATTTCTAGCTTTTCCAAAGGTTCCCCTCACCCCTCTTATAAAAGGGCACTCCTCCTTCTCATTTCTTCACACCTTCAAAGCCTTTTGGGTCGGCCAAAATCTGCCCAAATACTCTCCCAACTTTCCTCAATACAACCTAGAGGCATTAGTTTGATCATAAATCCAACCTAAGGAGCCCTTTTGATCAAATCAAAAGGAAGAACCCGAAGAAGAGGTAATGTTTTCACCACCCCTTTTCAAGTTCCTTTCTTCTTCCACTTCTTCTTTATTTGTTATTACCATTCTAAAATAATAACTCCAGTATCTTATATATACTGTGATGTTATTATAAATATGGTACAACCATATTCAGTATTCTATCCACCCTTTGAATAACATGTCACCATACGTGCGTACGTACGGCTTACCGTCTCCACGTCGTGGTGTAATTGTTATTCAATATATTATTTTTTGGATGGGTATAATAATGATGTGTAACTCATGTAAATAATAAATATAACATGTTAATTATTCTGTATATATGATATACCATCCATTTATATATTATTTTAATATCAAAAGAATGATATTGTCGCTCGTGCGTACGTACGGACTACCGTCTCCACGAACGCGATGAGATTCATTCTCCATCGTATCCATTCAAGTATAATTATCATTTGATGATTTAAAAATGATGTTTAAGGACTTGATATCATTCTGGATATTAATAAGATACAACAAACATGGCTTATGTAACAAAACATATAAAAGAAAATGAGTAAGTTAACACCCGAAACGACGATAATTCTAAGATATTATTAACAAATCAATGTTAAAAGGTCATATATGATATCATATTAATATATATGATTCTTGTATAATTTAATAACAATTATTTCACCATTATACATGAGGTTAACCTACCCCAACCAAGGAAAAGTACAAGGTAAGGGTTATTTCACAATCTCTTCATTATCCGAGGTTGTTTATATGTAATAGTCTACTGTGATCTCTTTATCATCCACGTCCATGTTTTTTAAAAATGAATTTCAAAACATTTTTTCTATTTACTGGAATATGGGTTAAAGTCATTTATACCCTTTTTTGACTTTTTATAAGAGGTTTATAAAGTAATCTTTCCGTCGTTTTCCAAACAAGGTGCTTTTTAAC
Organism: Viscum album; assembly: GCA_963277665.1. Classification (NCBI taxonomy): domain Eukaryota; kingdom Viridiplantae; phylum Streptophyta; class Magnoliopsida; order Santalales; family Viscaceae; genus Viscum; species Viscum album. The sequence continues at coordinate 1,105,580,273 of OY728157.1, forward strand.
CTTTTCGACAGAATTAAGGTAAGAATGTTTTTTTTAACTTATACGACGGGTGCAGTTATTTTCTGCCATTATAAAATCGTCGAAGCTTCCCTTACAAGCTTATAAGAATATTTTCAAAGAAAATGTTTTATTTTATATGGATCTTAAATGATTTCAAAATAAAAGGAGATATTTCCATAAAAAGAATTTTTATTTCATCTATGTCAACATCCTTTGATGGATTTTAAGATTATTTGAAGTTGATTAATTATGATACAAAACTTCTATATTGTATTGAAGGTTTTGTGATATGTTTTACTGTGTATGTGCTATTTTTATACCATTCATAGTTTATGGTGAAAGTATTGACATTTCGTATGCTAGTTTTAATACGAATGTTTATGTTATGTTTAAACCTTTTCATATGAGAATGCATTGGACTTAATATGTGATGGGTGGAGCCCGTTATAGCTCCTCGATGCATCGGTAGGTCTCATGAGACAAACTAGTGTCTTGGCACAAGGCCTTGACAAAATCTTATTTGTAGTCTTGGCACGAGGCCTTGGCTATGTGGTTATGATAGTCTGGCATTATGCATTCTATCATTATGAAAGTGGTTATTGATTTTGCATGTGATTATTCAATTAGTAGAATAACCATGCGAATAAGTAAATGGCATTATTTCATTTTATTTATGCCATACTATGTTAAAATTTCAGGTTTAAAAGGCATTTGTTTTAGTTATACATTGCCTTAAATGTTTATTCTTATTTATGAAAGTTTCCGCTATATTGTTATCCTTACTGGGAATTTGAGCTCACCCCTTTTCTATGTTTTATTTTTCCCAGGAAGTGAAGAAGTAAATTATAAATGACCTGCAGGGATATTATGTGGGGATATGAGTGTGGATTATGGAGACAATATGTTGTTGTAGTAGTTTTTCATTTTATGATGTAATGTAAGACTTATGAATATATCTAGTGTTTCCAAGACTACTAAACCAATCGGTCTTTCGAGATTTGATCTTTTTTGTGATCATTCCAATGTTATGAAATAATGCACGGACTCTGGGTAACTGGGGTCGGGGCGTTACAAATTATTATTAATAAATTTAATTAATTAAGAAAGGAAATTCAATTCCATGGTCAATCCAAACACAGAAAAGGTTCTTTGGTCAACTAGAAGATTTTATAAAGGATGGAAATTCATTTTCTAAGTTAATTCAAATGGATAATCTATGTTTGGTCATCTAAAAAATTATATGTAGGGATGAAATTTCATTTGGCACAACAAAATGGGTGTAAATCAGTGAGGTTGACATCCTATAATCTCGTATCAAGGGTCCATGGGAGTATAACAACAAGATTCAATTGATTTAAAAATGTAGAACATGTTTTAAGATAATTTGTGGAAATGGTTGGCATGAGGCACAACAATGAAGCTATCGAAACATCGCAACATTAAGTAAAACAACTAGACCACATACCTTATGAATGTAGATGAATCTTATTAAAATAATATATTCAAAATTGATTTCAAATCAAAGAGAATAGAGAAATAGACCAACAGCCTAAAAATTGGATGAATGATCTCACACCAAAATAGTAAAAGAGACGTGAATATAAACTTAGATATGAAGAAACAAGATTCGAGAGCTTATTGATGTGGATCCAATTCTTCTTATGGTGATCTATTTGGAGTCCAAATAAGGGATTTGTATCAAACCCTAGATTAGGAAATGGGAGGGCTACAAAGGAGGATAAGAGGGGTTCATGTCCACTAGAGGAGGAAAAGAATGAATGGGGTGAGGGTTTAAAAATTATTTAAGGGGAAATGGGTTATTTCCCCTTAAAAAAGAGAGGTCACACAGTTTGGCAGCATGGTTGGCCAAACTGTTCACAAACTATGTTTCCTTCCCTTTATGAGGAGGGAACTTGTATAGTTTTTCTAACCATGCACAATCCATGATAAAATACTCTATTTAAATCCTATGAAATATTTAATGGGTGTATGACTAATCTCACATAGTTATAGATAAACTACATGACCTTTTCTTACTATAGAGTTACAAGCAGGGTTAGTACTAATTGTCCGTTACCCATGTGTCCCACTCTGCTTACCCAATTCATAGAGATCTGAGATCCAAACAAGCCCTAGATTCTCCTCAATCCATCCATATGTATTATATCATGTAACCATCATAAAAATGGATTATAATAAAAAAAATGAGTCATACCATTAAGAAAAAGTCAGGTCATTACAACCTCCCCTTCCTTAAAGAAACTCATCCCTGAGTTAGCCTTCTGAGGGTAAAGAGAGGTAATTTGAGAAAATATATAGCCACTAGGATCATATATTAGCTTACTTATCTTATGTATCATCATGTACTCATCCAATTTTTCATATAACCCATACCAAAGAAACCAACCTTCTTCAGAGTGTCTTCATGCTACGATCAATAATATGCACTAGATACTCCTCAAAAGAAGCATCCATCTATAAATCAATATCATGAGGCTGGAAAAAATGCATCATGTCTGGATAGTACTGGTGAATTCGGTATACATGAAATAAATCATGCATAGATCAGTATGTCTATATAAGTTATATTTGATATGCCAATTGTATGATTCTCTTCAGAACCTAAAATTTACAACAAATTGGGGAAAAGGCTTACCATTATTATGAATACATCTACGGCCCAACATGGGAGAAACAAGCAAGAAAACCCAGTCTCTGACCTTGAACTCAAGAGTTCATCAGTGTCGATTGGTATAAGAATTTGTCTAGACTGAGTTGTAAACATGTGATTTCTGATCAATTTGACCATCTCTAAAGTCTCCTAAATAAGACCTGATCTAAGAAATGTTGCCTCTTATGCCTCTAACCAGCACATAGGTTATCAAAAAATGCTACCATATAATGTTTCCTAAGGATCTATCTTAATTATAGCTTAAAAATTATTATTATAAGAGAAATCAAAAAGGGGTTTGTGTTTCATCCAAGAACCCTCGAAGTCAAGGACACATGCACGGAGCATGTCTAGCAACACTTGAATCATATTCTATGTATGTTCATCAGTATGTGGGTGATAGGTTATGATAAAAATCACCTATATACCCAAGGCCTTCTACAACGCCTTCCATAATTAATATGTGAAGAAAGAATCCCTATAGAATATTATTGAATGAGGATCACCATGATGGAATATTAAATCCCCAACGTAAAGCATCCCTAGATCATCTACTGATAAGGTCTCTCAAATAGGTAGGAAATGTGTGACCTTCATCAAAAAATCAATTACTATCCTAACTATAAAATTTCCACATGTCCATCTAGGTAAACCTGTAACAAATTGTATAGAGACATTGTCCCATTTCTACTTAAGGATGGACAATGTCTGTAAAATTCATTCTAGTTGCTAATGTTATATCTTCACCTAGTGAAAGGTGGAACACTGATTTATAAAACAACTAATCTTTCATTTCATGTAGTGCAACAATACTGGAAACTTATGTATCGATACATATTTTTGACGCCATGATGTACCACCCAAACCGATGAATAAAATTCCTACAATGCCTCCTCTTTGATGTCTACTTGGTCCCACACACACCCATGAAAGCATAAAGTCTAATCCTATTCCACGGTCCAACCAAAAGATGAATCATCATCTGAGATAATTTCCCTTATGAATAATCCCTTAGTATCTGAGAGTTCCCTCACTATCACCCACTCCATAAGGTTATATTTCATTACTAAGGCCATTGGGATATTATGCACATGATCCTCCTGAACCTCAGTATGAATCTCTGAAAATATGTTCATAAGATTCCACTTGCTACTGGCCTATTGAACCGCCAATGTATGAGTCTTTTGAATCATAGAATCATATACAACATTGCCTTTCCCAAGTGTGTAGGAAATATCTAAATCAAATGATTATAGTTAATCAACTCATTTGTGTTTCCTGATATGAAGATCACACTATACAAAGATATACATTAGGATTTTGTGATCCGTCAATACTAAAAAATTATCCCCAAGCAAATAATGTCTCCAATAACATAAATCATGAACTATGAATACTAGCTTGAGGTATAATGTTGGGTAATTCTGTTTATGAGTCCACAACTGATGAGACTTGTATACAATGACTCAGTCATCCTGCATCAGAATAGCTCCAAGCCTAATACCTGATGTGTCACAATAAAACGTTTAATTTTTTACATCTCTAGAAGAATTAAGATCATCATTGAATTCAATATTACTTTCAATTCCACAAAGGAGTCTTCAAAATATTCCAAACATATGAATTTAACACCCTATTTGGTCAAGCCCATAATTGGAGGTCCTAGGCATGAGAAATCTAAGATAATCATCTCTAATACCTAGATTTCCCCAATAAACTTTGTATATAAAAAACCTTCTTCAGTTTCTCCCAAGAAAAAATAGCTCCCACCTTCCCCAGGTCTACTAAAAATCCTGAATCTGTGATAATATGTCCTAGGAAGTGGGCTTTTTTATCTAAAAGTGGGATTTTTTGTGTTTAGAATAAATCTTATTATCTCTTAGTGTATTCAGAAATATCTCAAAATGTTTATCATGGTCATGTAAATAATGAGAATACACTAATATGTCGTCTATAAATACTACCAATAATGAATATAGATATGGGTGGAAAACGTGATTCATTGTAGCCATAAAAACCACATGAGCATTCATGATATAGAACAACATTTCCAGGTACTCCTAAAGACCAAACCTACTCTAGAATGTTGTATGAGTTACATCTTATGAATTGACATGCACCTGATGATAGATTGACCTCAATTCATTATTTTAAAACATCCTTTCTCCTTATAGAGTATCAAAGAGGTCTTTTATTTGATGCAATGGATACCGGTTCTTAACTATAAATTGGTTCAACCTTCAGTAATCCATGCAATGTCTAAGGGTACCATAGGAATTCTTGGAAAAAAGTAATGTTAAACCCCATAGAAAAGTAGTAGGGTGTATAAGGACTTTAGCCTCTAGATCTTATAACTATTTATCGAGTTACAGAAGCTCCATAGGTTCCATCCTATAAGGAGGAATGGACACTAGTTCCACTCCTAGAACTTTCTCAATGGTAAATTCTACCTCTCTCACTTTTGGGGTACCAAAAAATTTATCAGGGAAGGAATACCTAAAATGAACCACCACATAAAGGAAAATAGTTGGTCATAACCCCTAATCATCCACAAAAATACTAGAAATCTGGGTTGTCACTCCCCTAATCCCTAATAATCAGGTACTTGTTTCGATGCTTGGACATCCCATTCTCCATTGTGGATATGTCTACAACCCTTTGGTGATGTAAACATCAACCTTTGATGATAGAATTAAATATGGTCTCGATAAAGAACTAATCATTACATTTTGATAATTACATCTTTCCCTATCAGGTTGAGGATCAAAATATTCCATATGAATATATATCCTCCTATCCTAAGGGGACAATCCTTACATCAGTGAACACTCTTTGATCGAATAACTAACAGGGTATCAAGTGTCATTGCGCCATAAAATTAATCAATTTTGAAGCCCAAACTCTCTATAATTTCCTTTGATATACAATATTTTGATGACATTATTCGAAATAAAGAATAAACTAAAGTAATGGCTACTAGAATAGTACCTCGAACAGTAGAAGGTATGGTTATCTGCTCCCCTGGAATAGTTTTAACTACATCTAATTGATACATATCACAACCCTGATGCACATCCGAAATTCCCTATGGAGGCCCAATCTGCTGGGGTTTCATGTCCCTAGTCTAATTACCTTTATCTTGACCACCACCTCGGCCTAAGTGTACAGTGGTATTCCTATTTCCTTCTGGGTTACATATTACTAATCCCACTCCATAATGTGGGGTAGGTTTAGATACCTTCTCTCTAAGAAATAATATAAATGTAAGACAAAAGAAATGTATATGTTTTATCCTTCCACAACCTCTTCATTCCATTGGATAATGTATAAACCAAGGTTTTTTGTGTCATAACATTCTACACTAGTGACATATCATGATGTTTTCAGTACAAACAGCCTGACTACTACTAACCTTTCGAGAAACCTCTAAGCATCACTTTATCCTGCTAAAAGAAACAACAAAATGTATATGTGCTGAACTTACCTAGATACCACCATCATCTTACCTAAAATTACTCTAAGTAATTAGGGCCTAATTTACTATCTAAAAAATATTCTTCAACCAAAAAACATTAACCTTTGATCAGATGGAATATACCAGACCATCCTATAATTTCTTAATAGTCATAAGATCATCACCATATAGAGTCAGTGAAAACCATCAAAAATTAGTAAAAATAGTAGAATATTCCATGATAGACATGGATCCTTATTTTATGTTCATAAAATATCTAGCCTAATCAGACATCAATGTATATTGAAAGAAGTATACCTACAAGGCTATCTAGAAGTCCATCCAGATCATATCTTGATATTGTTCTTCCTGGGTAATTATATTTCACCATCGTTTGGAAGAACATCATATAATATAGCTAGAAATTTTTACACTCTTCTCTATATGCATCTCCAGATTCTATAAAATAGAAATCATGGCCTCAATCCACAACTCTTCACCATGTGGACTACCATCCCCCAAAAAGGTGGGAGGATGATGTTGCTAAAACTGCTGAGTCAACTCTACAATAGTTGGTGTAGGCCGACCAACACCTTGCATAAAATGCGTCACATGGAGAAATACATCTTGAAACTGGGCATTGGGGACCATATTAGGAATATTATTTGATTCCATAGGTGGTGTTGCAGGAGGTATCACTTGTGGATTAGGGCCCACCACCTATGGTGCATGGCCATCACTACATTTATTGTGTACGACTCAGTGTAGTCATGGTGGAATGATTCTACAATCTAAATGCACACCTTAAGAAATAATTTAATAATTTAAATGTCTACTAACATATATTTAGGATAGGTACACAACCTTCCTATGAAAATATCACACTTCTCTTTCATCTCCTAAATCCAGGTCTAGGTGAGTAGGAAAGACCATATCATGCCATAAGAATGTAAGATACACTTCCAATTACCCACTACTAATGACAGTTTTGGGTCTAGATTTCATATAAAATGATAGGGGTTGAGGTATATGGAGTTCCAATTTTACAGTATAGTGGAAAACTCCCTTTACTTTGTAATTGGAATCTCCATTTTTTGGTAACCATTTTATTTAAAGATCTAAATTTCATTGAGCTCTTACTCTTTATATATATATGTCATGGTATGGTTAGATGCATCACCATTTACAATTTATAAAATCCATATTCTTTATAAATTACAATTGGCACATCATTAAACTGCATCATGACCCTTTGATCACATAGAATGATTTATCGGGTCCATAGAACTCGTAGGTCCAAAACCTACAATATGGTTTAATTGTACATTTGATATTTCATCATCAATCTATATAGTAAAACACAATTTAGATTGATGTATCCACTTTAATTAATCCAAATATATTTTCCTAGAAAGAAATGTCACCACATTTCAATATATAATAATTTATACAATAACAATATAGAATGGGAATCAGATTAATAAAGTAGATGTGGAATTGAAAAATGCATGGAATATGAGTCATAATGTACCTATAATGATACACGACATTCTATTCCATTTTCTTAATAGGAAAAGGAAATTGAAATTTGTAACTGTAAATCCAACAATAATAATACAACAAATCATGTGCATCATTGAATGGTGAAATCATATCAATTATAATAGGCCCAAATCAGAACAACAATAACCCATCCTAGGTAATTTGGGATTCCCCTATATGTGGTTATGCTACTCCTGGGAATGTTATCACTACCAAATTATATTACATTATAGTCTCCTGTCTAATACCCAAATAATAAGAACAAATGAAAAAAAATATCTAATACCACTTTGTAACATCCCAATTGGAATTCCACTTAACCCGGTCCCTGAGCTGGTGGGTGACATGGCCTCAATTGTGCCTCCCCACACTACTACAAAAATCGGAAAAGGAAGCGCCACCCTTAATTAGTGCTAAAAAAAGTGCTGATAAAAGGGACCCCTTTATCAGTGAGTTTTTTAGTAGCACTGATAAAGGGGGGATTTATCAGCGCTGATAAAATTTATATTTAAAAAAAATCATGAAAAATAATATATTGTTATATAAGTATATTTATATTGATATAAATATAATATATATTTTAAAATATGTTTTAGATAAGTATAAATAGACTATTACATTTAATATATAATAAATTTAGTGAAAATGGATTTAAAATATTTTAAAAAATATTATTAATTAATAATTTTCTAATTTTCATCGATTAATAATCATTTAATAACAATCTAAAGACACAAAAAATCAAAAAAAATGAATAAAAGATCTAAAATAAGTTGAAAATGTAACTCAGACATCAAACGACCATAACTTTTGATCTAGGTGTCCTTCTGAGCTCTACAGTATATCAAATCGAATCTTGCAATGAGCTATATGTGATAGTAACAAAAGGAAACCTTGGTTCCCATATTTCATGGCCCAAAAGGGCTTATAAGGCCTCCAAAACTGAGTTTTTAATCAGGATACCTCCATTTTTTTACATTGAAACAGGTATAACTTATTATCCTAATGTCCTTTAGGCTTGTACCACATATCATATCGAATATCATTTAATTTTCTTCGATTTTACTGGTTATGTATTTGAAACAAACTTTTGGATTAAAAGTCACGGTCATTTTAACATTCTATGTCTTTTCAAATACACATATATATGTATTTATTCATATATATATATATATGTGTGTGTGTGTGTGTTGTATATATGTATTTATGTATGTATGTATTTATTTATAAACACACATAAAAACATATTTTATAATTGCATTTAAAGAAAATATTATAAATATATATTAATATAGAAATAAATGTATGGATAAAAAAATATATCTAAAAATATATATAAAAATAAAAATAAATATAAATTAATATACGAATAAATATATATACTAATATATGAATAAATATATATGTATTAATATAACTAAATTTATTTATATTAATATGAAGCTATATTAATATACAAATAAATATAACTATATTTATATAAATATAAATATATATTAATATACGAATATATAAATATATATATTAATAAATGAATAAATATATATGTATTAATATAACTAAATATATTTATATTAATATGAATCTATATTAATATAAGAATAAATATAACTATATATATAGATATATCATTAAATAGTAAAAAAACGAAATGGATTATTGGTAAAGGTGCAGGCCCGCAAGGAGAGAGGTCTCGGGATCGAGTTCGGGTGAAAGCAAGGAGGTGCACGCGGGCATGTCGGGCGATGTGTGGGCAAGGGCAGCGCACGAGAGAGTGGGAGTAGCACTGGTGGGGCGGGGGGGGGGGGTCAAGCACTGTTAAAAGCCCCCCCCCCACATTATATATCCTTTTTTATTTTTTTATCTTTTATCAGTGCTTTTCAAAAGCGTTGATAAAAGGTTCCCTTTATCAGTGCTAAAAAAAGAGCTGATAAAGGACCCCTTTTATCAGCACTTTCTTTATCGCTAATAAAGGGCACCTTTTATCAGTACATTTTTAGCACTAATAAAAGGGGCTTTTATCAACACTTTTATGAGTTCTGATAAAACGGACCCCCCCCCCCTTTATCATCGCCTCGATTAACAGTGCTTTTTTAGTGCTGTTAATGCACTTTTCTAGCACTAATAAAGGCCATATTTGTAATAATACTATATGCTAGAGGTTTCTAATTACCAGTATGGGTTGAGGGGTGGTATAGTGGGGAGAATATGACCTCATATTATAGTGGTATAAAGGACATAATAAATCAATTGAAAATAGTGGAAACAATACACAACAGGTGGAACAGGAAAAACAGATACAATAATTAATTGTGCAAGTGTAAACAACAAGAAAGAGTAATAATAGTCAAAATTCCATAGTATTATTCTATTCAATGATGTTATTCCATACTGATATACAAAAAAGTGGAAAACAAGGGATACATGGGATAAACATATACAAAATGGCTAAAAGAAGGCTCTATTATCATCACAAGTATATGCTCGACCCACTGCTCCCATACTCTAAGATATAATTAAAACAGATCAAGAATCTATAAAAGGGAGCCTTCCCTTATCCTTACTTGTATACATGATATCTAACCGAGTGCAAAAGGAATTCTTAGTTGGGTGTGAGATAAACATTGTGTGCCACCACAAATAGTGTCTATAAATAATCCAACAAGTGTATATAGAAATAGCAGTGTGTAAGTATAATAGATAATAATAAAATATACTTAATTAATAAATAATAGTCAGATTAGGTTCTGATAGGAAAACCAGAAGACATCAACTTATTTGGCATACACTAGAATGAGTCTGATCAATAACCATATGTATATATAGTTATATACTATATACGTGTACATGCACTATGTACATGAGGAAATAATTAGGAATATACATAGATACTTGGTTCTATATGGACTTGGTGTGTAAACCAAGTGTCTATAATTAGTATAATGATCTAATAGAATAAAAAAAGGATACATTCCCATGATCTCATAATGGATTTGTGACATATTTCCCGTCATTCAAGATAGCGGGGTGAGTCATCATTCTCAACACTCGATATAGAGAAATATGGAATGTCATGCCCGTTGCCCAAATAAAAGTATAACAGTGAGAGACTTCAATCTCATCACCCTATGTATGGGAGTGTGAAACTTCATGTTCAACGTGTCCCTTAACCATCATTCATAATCCAATAATAATATTATACTCATAATAATAATAATAATAACTTTATGGATCACCTCTTAAGCATCATAATCATGAAACCCCAACACAACCAAGGGTGTCCAAAATCATATAACCCATATATATAAAATCATTCAACACTTAGAGAGTCCTTTCAAGCCATTATCATTTATTATGATAAATCTATTTAATTAATTAATTAATTCAATTTAGTTCCATGATAAAGAAAAACACTTATAAGGTTCTTTGGTCAACTAGTCAATTATATAATAGATGAAAATTTAATTTCCAAGGAAATATGAACACAAAAGTGATATTATGTCATTTAAAAAATTATATATAATGAGGTAAATTCATTTGGAACACCCAAATGGGTGGAAATCAATGATTTTAGAATCATCTAATCATTTTTCAAGGGTCCATGGGAGTATAACAACATGATTCAAGTGATTTAAAAATTAAGCACTCATTTTGAGATGATGTGTGGAAATTTACGACGTGTGAAAAAAAATCAATTAAATCATCATGAAATTAATCCAAAAAAACTAGACCACCTACATTAGGTTCATAGATGACTCTTTTCCAATATCATATTCAGATTTGACGTAGAACTAAAGAAAATGGATAAATGGACCAACACCCTAAAAATTGGGCTAATGATCTCAAAATAAAATAGAGTAAGATATGAAAATGTAAAACAAGATAGGAAGTAAGAGGAATAGATAGATTATTTACATGGATCTATTGCTTTCAACTGTGATATTTTTTGAGTTCGAATGAGGGAGTTATCTCAATCCTCAAATAAGGAAAAGGGAGGGCTTCATGGTAGGATATGAGTGGTACATGTCCGCTAGTGGAAGAAATGAACGATGGGTGAAGGTTTAAAATCATTTAAGTACAAAAGGTTCAATTACCCTTTAAAATTAGGGTCACATTGTTTAGTTGTATGGTTTTCCAAACTGTACGCAAACTGTTCTGGCTCCATTGCCTAAGGAGGGGCCCTGTATGAGTTAAGAGAAATTATTTCTAATAGTATGAAAACCATATGAAAATCCTCCATCCCAAACCTCTAAAATCTCTCATTGGAATGGAAATAATCTCACATGGTAATAGAAAAACCATGTATCCTCCTTCTACCCACTGAGTGCCCCTCACAATTATGTTTCCCTATTAGTACTAACCATGTATTAACCATGTGACCCACTCTAAATGTCCAATTCTCAAATATCTGGGCTCTGAAAAAGCCTCAGAAACTCTCAAAACCTTTCTTATACTGTAGACCACATTTACCAAGATAAAATAAAGGATTAGAATAAAAAAATAAATGATTTTTACCTTCGAGGAGAAGCTAAGTCATTACACCAGGAAGGTAGTGACGATCAAGATCTATAGGTTGTGGGCCCTGGGATACTAGTGGGACCTTTTGTAGTGCCACTTGTGGTACTACCGACTTTCTAGATATAGGTGATGATTCCATGTTCTGTGAGGGTTTCCTATACTTTAGGCAAACCATTCAGGGAACCCTACATAATGCCTCATATATGGAACAACAGATGCATGTGTTCCAGTAGCAGCATCTGTCCACTTTCATATGGTATGGTGGTCCATAGGTTGGTGAGTTGTGGATTGAAGATTTTTAACAATCTTCATGAATCTGAATACACCTCCTAATAGGGTAGTGAAGATGATGACGTATATGCTTATTGGAGAAGATAAGTGTTGGTGGGATGTTTTTAACCAAGCTGATACTTTTGGGATATGGTTTGGAGTGTTTTCCAATCTCGTTTTTATGCCTACTTCTTTCCCAAGACATTGTGGTTTGAGATAGCCTGTGAGTTTATGCATCTAGAACAGGGTGTGATGACTGTTATGGAGTATTTGACATGGTTTATAGATCTTCAGATCATTATGGCTATCTATCTGGCTGATGACACGTCTAGGAAGAGATGCTTAGAGGAAGGTCTTGAACATGATATTTGATAATAGTTCAATATGTTTTGGTTCCCTACTATAACTGATATAGTAAATCAGACACTAATTTCTAAGTGTGAACTAAGAGAAACTATGGGCCCAATGTAGGGTAGTGTAGCTCCTTTACCTAGTGGTTCTATGTCAGGTGTTATGAAATTGTGCTTCAAGACTTCTCAGGAGAGGAATACCAGCAAGACTATGAGTTATTGTAGTTTTTTATTCTATCATCATTGTGGGATATGGGGACATATGAGGATCCAGAGTGATAGATACTAATTCTAGTGTATACATGTGGAAGGATGGTCTATATATAGAGGTCTTTCATGATATTTCCTATAGTGGTCAGTGGATGCAGTAAAATCCAACTCCAGGTTGAGGAGAGAAATTTATATATCCTTATCAGGCTTGAATTTGGAGTACTACTAGTCATTTAGTACAAGGAGGTGGTTGTCGATAGGGTATCTAGAGGCCAGTTGTACCTCGAAAACAATGTGGTCCTTCTCCGGGTAGTCATATTATTTCATAGGGCCATATTTCAGAGAAAATATATTATATACAACTGATAACTGAGGTGAAAAGAACCAATCCATCTATGGTGTGTGGTACTATATTAGTATCCTCTACTATAGTATATACTCTTTTTGATACAATTACTTCACATTATTTCATATCTATTCATGTTTTGGAGAGTCTTGGTATCAATGTTCAAATTTATGATAACGTTTTGACACTTGATACTGCATTGTGGATTAAACTAGAGAGTGTATACCAGTGTAGGGAGTTACCCTAGTGGTAGGTGGGTGTCTCTTTGTATGGGAAATCGTTTTTCCTTGATATGAAATGGTTTTAAATCATTCTCAGGATGAATGGTTGGTCCCGTATCATGATTATGTCTATTATATCACAGGAGGGTGACCTTTACATCACTAGAGGGAAATGTTTTCATTCACAAAGGTGAATGGGATTTCCAGGATGGTAGAGCTACACCAGAGAATTGAGGGATAGAATGTGTGACAACCCATATTTCTATATTATATCTGTATGATCGGGTAACATGTTAGGGAGACCTTCCACTAGTGGTTGATTGTTTTAGGGACATTTTCCAAAATTAATTTTCCGGTTCACCTCCTGAGAGAGAGGTGGAATTCTGTATCAATATAGTTCTAGGAGCAGCAGCGGTATTGATACCTCCTTATAGGATAGCTACTATTGAGTTGTGGGAACTCAAGAGACAGCTAGAGGACTTGAAGACAAAGGGATTTATACAGCCTATTACTTCTCCCCGATGTTCACTGGTCCTTATTTAAAAATAAAACATATGAAATTATCAGGCTATATATATATTTCTTGAAATTAAACTAGTTGACAGTTAAGAACTAGTATCCCTTACCATAGATATATGATATTTTTTACCAACTCTGAGGAGAGTGGGTTTTCTTAAAAATTTATTTGAGGTTGGGTTATCACCTGGTGCATCTCAGGCTAAGAGACATAACTCTTACAACATTCTATGGTAGAAATGACTTTTATGAGTTTCTTGTTATGCCTTTCTATCTCATGAATGCACCAAAAATTTTCATGACTTGATGAATCAGGTTTTCCACCCATTTCTAGATTGTTTCAAGGTAGTTTTCATGAATTCAAACATAGTGTATTTTCAGAATCAACATGATCATTCCAAACACCTTGACATCATTCTGAATACACTAACAGAGAATATATTATATTATAATCTCAAAAAATTTCTGTTCTTGATAGATGAAGTTCACTTCATATGTCACATAATCACAAATACAAGAGTGTATGTAGATATAGAGAAAGTGAGTGTTGTAGTTTATTGGGAGAATCCAAATAATTTATTAGATATTTGAAGTTTCTTAGGAGTGTATGGTTATTATAGGAACTTCATCCAATACTTTTCCCTTTGTATACACCTCTCATGGAATTGAATAATAAAGGGGGTAAATTTGTATGGTATGAAGGGTTTGAAAAGTATTTTTAGGAGCTTAAGGGATGATGGAATTCAGAACTGATTATGATTCTTCCAGAGCCTGAAAGAAGTTATTTGGTGTACTATAAGGTATCATGTTTCCGACTGGGAACTTCCCTGATGTAGGTTTGTCAAGTCATGGAATATGAGTATCATAATTTGAGACCTCCTATGTGGAATTACCTAACACGTGACCTCAAGTAATCTATAGTTATTTATTCTTTTCCTTATTGAGGAATTAGTTTCTTGGAGAGAATTTTATGGAGATTATAGACCACAATATCCTAATGTATATATTCACATAACATGAATTGAACCAAAAGAAGAGAAGGTGGGTTGAGTATCTTCAATCCTTAAATTATGATCTAGAGAATATGTCTGATAAAGTAAATGAAGCGGCATACACTGTGAGTAGGACGACTCAGTCACAAGTGGTTTAGGAGGCTAGTAGTGAGTGGAAGATCATGGAATTATTTTCATAGATTCACTTGAAGGTGAAGGATAGTCATGGGGATAATTTACTCTCATCTATGGTAGTTAATTACACTATTTTAGACATGATGAGTATAATTAATCTATTAGATTATGAGGTCTTGGTCCTATAGAAAACTATAGTAGGTGAGGAACCACCTCCTGGTTGGACAGTCAGTGAGGACAGAATTTGTCTTATTGATGGTCGTGTTTGGGTTCCAGCAGACATATGTGAGGAGATGTTGTGAGAATTTATACCTCATCTTGGGAATTACATCATGTTTTCACTAAGATGTATCAAGACTTACACCATCAATACTAGTGGTTGGGGATGAAATGAGAGGTATCTAGTTATGTCATGGGGTGTTCCACCTTTTAGCAGTTAAAGGTGGAACACCTGTGAACATCTAGGATTTTATAGTAGTTTTCCACACCTGAGTGGACATGGGGTGATTCTATGATGGATTTCATGATTTGGTTACCAGGGTGACCTCGAGGATTTAATTTCATATGGGTCATTTTGGATAGTCTTATGAAGGTCTCCCATTTTTTAACTATTAGGGAGACATTATTAGAAGATGATCATGGGATATTTTACATCAAATAAATTTTGTGCCTTCATGGGGTTCCTCATATCATTGAATCAAATAGAGAGGTATAGTTCAAATTTCGGTTTTAGCATTCCTGTAGAGGTATTTGGGTAAACAAGTGCTCTTCATCACAACATACCACCCTTAGACTGATGGGAAATCAGAGTAGACCATACCGGTCCAAGAGGACATGCTCCAAGAATGTTTCCTCGATTTTGGAAGCTCTTGGGGGAGTCATATACCCCCGGTTGAGTTCTATTACAAACATAATTATTAGGGGACTATACAGATGGAACCTTGTGAGCCTTTATATGGTAGGTCATGTCGATCACCACTACACTAGTTAAATGTAAGAGAGGCAAAATTACTCAAACCTCTTCCAATTCAAAAGACTATGGAGGAAGTCCAGTTGACCAGAAATAAAATGGATTCTATATAGTCTAGACGAAAATATTATATTGATCTTCATCGATGACCTCCAGAGTTCAAGGCTAGGGATTGTGACTTTTTGTGTGTCTCAATGAGGTTGGGGCATATAAAGATTCAGATATGGGGTATGATTTCACCAAGGTATACCAGGAAATTTGAGATAATATAGAGAGTCAGACCAGTATCCTATCTATTTTTGTTACCTTATAGGTACTGATTCTTACATGACGTCTTCCTTATATATCACAGTTTCCTTTATCACTCAGACATGTCTCAAATTCTTCATCCACAGGAGTTTGATATGTAGGTAGACACATACTTCAAGGATAATCCTATATATATATAGTTGATTAGATCTTTAAGGATATTTGAGGTCAGACTATCCCTCTATTAGGAGTGCTATGGAAGCACGACAATGTATATGATGACACATTGGAGCGAGAGGTTGATGTACATGCCCAGTGGAAATATTTATTCTTAGATGATACTTGACAACCCTTGAAATGGAAATTTGGGGATGAATTTATTTAATGGGGATGATTTTAAGAACATAGTTTTTTCTATGAGTAAGAGTTCCTTTTAGTTCTCTATTACAACCCATGTTTAAGTTATATTTTTTTTGTTTAGACCCTAGAGTTGAGAATGTGGTTCGGTTGGGTGTTTCTAAAATAAGGAATCAAGGGTGTCACACCACAACCCCGATATATTAATTATCTTAAATATTTAATTATTTTTATCCTCACTTTTGAGTTTTGGTCCGGTATGTATTTAGATTTTAAAATTTTGGTTTTTAGCATAGGTAAATGGTTAGAAGACAGTTAGAAGAAACCATGTGCAACCCATGTGAGCCATTTGTAGTTTTCGATAGATCTGAATTGCATGGCCTATGCCTGATTTTCCAAACCACATAGCCTACCCAAGCATGGTTCTCTAGGGTCATAGTGAGGGCCACACAGTTGGTGCATAGTTTATCTAACCATGAATCCAAACCATGCACATTTTCCAACCATTAAAAAATGTTTTAATAATAATAATAATAATATTATTATTATTATTATTATTGAAGTCACAAATGAGTCTCCCCCCTCTAAACACCACACCCCTAACTTCCTTCTCCTTCTCGACTGGCCGCATGGTTGGGCTCCCTTGTGTGCATGCCCTCCCCCACCCACTCCCTTCAGTCGCTGATTCTACTTCAAATTTTTTGGGTGATTAGTTCTAGTGAGTTTATTCTCTCTTTTCCTTCCTTATTCTTCTCTTATTTTTTTTCTTTTCTCCCAATTTGTGAAAATGATTTATTCCAAACCAAAAACCCCCATTTGGATATTTCTCTTATTTATCCTTGATTTCTAGGGTCTATAGGTCCCATGGGGACTGATTCTAGCCATTACCATTGATCAGAGTGGAGTCTCTATGGTTTTTAAGTAGGTTTTGTTCCATTCATCATTTTTGAGAAATTTTATTTAGGAATTTTTTATTTTTGAGTTTTTGGTATTTTTATATTGCTTTTGGAACACTATTTTTGAAGGATACATACACCAATATGAATGGGTAAGTCATATATATATATACCTTCTTTATATATATTACCTTAAAAAGAGGAGAATATCTACATTTCAACTAGAGGTATATATATATATGAGTATGTGCATATTTGTGTAATCATGAAAGGAGAGACTCTTTGATTTTGTGGACCTTTTGGGGTGGTTTGTAATTTTAATAAAAAAACAACATGTTTTGAGTTATGTTCCCTATTACCATACCTTTAATTTCAATTCCCTGATTTCCTGACTATTTTAAAAAATATTCTTTACTATTATATAAAATTTCAATGATATAAATAGTGTATTTTAATTCTTAGAAATGAATTTTCACTCACCGACCATGTTTTACCTAAGATTATAAAATAGGTTCTATTTCATTTAGGCATGTTTTTTATATTTTTTTAAGAGTATTTCATTTTAAATGTCTAACTGGTTTTCCAAATGAAAATAAATTTTCAATTTTAATGTGATAAGGCTCTTTTTAAACCTTAAATTGTTTTATGGAATTAAAACCCCATTTTATGATATTCCAATCATATTTGAAATTTGATGTTTGTTAAATGTGTGACATATAAGGTATGTCGGTAATGGAGATTTTGTTTTTTTGTGTCCTTTGGAAAGGTAAAAGGGGCTATAGTTAAAAAATGATTTTGGAGGTGACAGAGTGGACGGTGGTTTTTAGTAAAAGTGTATGAAATGTATATATATGCTATATTTATAAAAACTCACCTCTATTTGGAATTAGAACATGCGAATACTGGGTATCTAGGTTAGAAGACTAGGTCTAGTATGTTAGGTGTGTTGGCAGGGTAGAGGCCTAGTCTCCCTAGAAGGATTACATTACAACTCTAACTAAAATTTAGTGGTGTGGATTGGTTGGATTGAGTAGGAGAATGGGTATTTATGTCCATGGTTGATCATAGAGAGTATGAGTATCCTAGGATGACAAATGACCTAGTTTATTAGAGATTCTTCATGGTGATTTCTATTTTTACCCCTATTTTTCTATGGTACTACTTTACTAAATTCTATATGGTCCTTTTTCCTTTCATTTGAGAAATAATAAAAAACATGTTTTAATTTCCACTATTTTGTACCACATAATGAAATGAAACCTTTACTGCATTTTACTTTATATAGATGGGTTTTAAGAAAATTTAATTCCCCTCTTTAAATAGTTTTCAAGGTAAAATAAAAAAATAGTTTATAGAAGCCATACTCTGTAACTTTTTTGAAATTGATAAAAAACCTCTTTTTGTTTATTTTTATTTTCCAAATAGAATGAATTGGTTTTTTCTAAGGATAAGACATATTGATTAGTTTATTCAGGCATGCCTAATGATTTTTAATAATCACACCTATAATTATATCTTTTTCTTCTTCTTATGTGGGTTCTAGCCCGGACTTGGTCACCGTGGAGTGATGTTGGTTTTGTGGTTGATGGTGACATGTGGGGTCACATGGAGGTATGTTCATTTTTATTTTTTAGTTTCCAGTTCATTATTAATTATTATATTTTTATTTATTTATTTTTCAATTAAAAATAGGAATAATCATTGAAAACTGGGTATTCTTGATTCCCAACACCAGTTTGCAGTCCGAGATGATCAGAAATGCCTCTCGAGCCTTATCGTGGGCCAGCTTTGGTGACCAGTTTGGGGTTGACCATGGTTGGTTCATGAAAAAATGGCATAATATGAATTAGACCATGTTATTTGGTGATGTCTGGTAGTTTGGATATAGGATTTTTGGAATTCAAGTAGTCAGTCATGGTTAGGGTCTTGATCACCACCTATCTACAGGGACAGTTGAATTGGAAGGGTAGTCTGGGATGGTTGCACCTCAAAATCCAAGCTTGTACTGTAGGTTTTTTCAAGGTCCTTGGTTTTAATTTTATCACATCTAGTTGGTTTTTAGGATTTTTTGGTTATTATGGGATATATTCATAGGGGTTATGGTTATTATGTATGGTCTATAAAACCATTTATGGACCATGAAACTTCCTCTGACGACCTTCGATTTTCTCACTCAATTGTCACATGGCCTACCAAACCATGGGGAAAGTTGTCTATTGCAGTTGTACCTATGAGATTTTGGGATTTTTTTATCGAGTATGGAGTTGAATTTATTTGATTTTTATTTTTTATTTAGTTTATTTTTGTGTGATTTTTTAGATTTTAAATGATGCTTGGTTTGAAAAAATGGTGACTGGTTTATGAAAAATGGGATTTTCATATTGAAAACATTGAATCTTTTTTAATATTAAATGGTTTTCTTTGAAAATGGGATTAATCTTAGAAATTAATTTGTGATTTTGGATTTTTTTTTAAAATTAGGATAAAAGTTTCATGGGAATTTGGAAATGTTTTTCTTTAAAATGATAATGGGTGGTTTTAAAAAGTGATTGCGTACATTTTAAAGAGTTTTTTGGAATTTGATTTTTTATTTTTAACCCTTTTCCTTCCTATGGATTTTAAAATGTATGTATATATGTGCTGAGTTGTTATTTATTGTTACGTGTGGATGTTTTATTAATCTATCATGTGAAATATTATGTGTGGGGATTTATTCAATACCATCAGCAAGTGACCAAACTTTTAGCTTATTTTTCTCCGTGGAAATTTTTTTAATGGGATTGTAGTGTTTTTATAAGTGGGTGAGTTGAAATTATTTTAGTCCAAGATGAATTGAAATGGGAATTGTATTTTGAATTGGTTTTTTATGTTCAAATGATTTTGAAGTAAAAAATGGTTTTTAATTCATAATGAAATTGGTGGTTTCAACAAGTGTATTTTGTTTCCATTGTGTAGTGTTTGGTTTTTTAATTAGTTTTTTGTGTTGAAATGTTATCTCAATTTATTTATATTTGAGATGTGGTTTTATATTGACTTGGTTGGGTATTATTATATTGTTTAGATTATGCTTCCCAGAAAGGCCCCAAAGGTTTCAAGGGAGTTTCTCTTAGTTGCTGGTTTTGTCCAAACTTCCATTGGAGTGAGGGGATTCAAGATATTTTCATCGGTTAACTTTTTTAATGGATTTAGAGGATAATTAATGGTTGTAGGATAATAGATATCTTGGGTATTCATATATGTCAAGAGATGGTGAAGGTTTTCATTGACCACCTTGAATAGGCTAGTTTCTCTTCCTTATAGTTAGAAATGAGTGATCGGTTTAAAGATACTATATTCATGTGGGGTTTCCATCCAAATATTAAGGAATTTGTTATATTATATAAGCAAGTTCTATTCAAGAATTTTGTGAATGAGGATTCCCTAGATGAGTTGGTCTATATAGAGAAGTTTATATAAATTTGCAGTCTAGTTTCTGGAGATTATTGTGAAGTGTTCTCCATCTGGTGAGCAGTGTGAACCTTATAAACCTATTTTTGGGGTGTTAACTTCGTTAGTTATTTCTTATATTCCAAGGTACCACTAGATATTTTTCCTAAAATGAAGTTGATTCAATAACATTAAGTCATTTTATATAATTCTATGAAGGCCTATTGATGGTGTAGCCATGGAAAATTTCTATAAGCTATGTTTCCAGGAGAGGAAGCCTTGGTCCATGGTTGTTAGTTTCTAAATGCAGGGTGGAAGATGGTCAAGAAATATGGGTTCCATACATAAGTCCCATAGAGAAGCTTTTCATTCAGTCATGGAATTTTTGGGTGTGGGAAAAATTACAGATCTAACTTATTGTCTTCGAAATTAAATAAGAATTCGTTTGAATTTTCTATTTCTGTGGTTGTCAATTTTGGAAACCCTCATTTTTTTGTGGTTTTGGTGTATTTATTTTTTGAATGTTTTTAATTTATAAGTAGTTTCTATTGAAGACGTCTTATGGAAATCATGAATCTTGGTTAACTCTGGAATTTAATTTTAGTCTCTTTCATTAGGGACCCCTTATCGTGGGGGTTCATCTATGCTAGTCAGTTCCATATTTGTGGGGAGAACCACTATAGGTCTCATTAATATCTTCTCTTAAACTGATTAAGTGTAATTTTGGAATTTTATATATCTCACTAGCATTACAGGTTTTGTTTTTATTTTTGAGTTGTTTCAATTTGGGGAAATTGCTATTTAGTTAGAGTCCTATTATGGTGGGGATACCACTATAGGATGAGTTTATAGAAAACTCAGTCTTCAAGGTGTTCATGATGGAAAAATTTATTATTATCGCTCTACCAAACCCCTATCATGGTAGTTTATATATCTTGGTAAGTGGGTCATGGGATGATTGCTCATGGAAATTTGGAAAAAAACATGATGGGTTTCTCATTGTGATAATTATTGTAGGGTTCAGGGTGTTCCTTATATTGAAGTTATGTTGTTAGATATGAGTCCCTCAACCTTCATCCCTTTTTTTCTAGTTCAAGTCATTTCACCTCATTAGTTGTTTCTTTGGATAAAAAATTGGTTCCTTGAGTATTTATTTACCAACTAATTTTGGATCTTTAAGTTTTAGGTTTGAGGTGGAAATTGAGTTGTAATTTCCCATTCCTCTAGTGGTCAGGGATTCATTTTGTGTTTTGGATTGTTTGTGTCTTAGTTAGTTAAGTTTGTTGGGACTTTATGGGGGTAGAAAGATTGATTGTGGGGAGAATTGGGACACTCAGACCTTAAAATATTAATTATTTTAATTTTTTAGTTATTATTATCCTTTATTTTTAGTTTCAGTCCAGCTAGTGTTTAGAAATTATAATTTTGGATTATTATGAAAGGTGAATGATTGGCACAAAGTTAGTAGAAACTGTGTGCAACTTGTGTGAGCAGTTTGTAGTTTTTGACCGATCCAAATTGAAAAGTCAACATATAGTTTTCCAAATTGTATGGCCTCCTTGTGTTTTCTGCTCTAGGGGCCTAGTGAGGGCTTCTAATTTTGGAAAACCATGTGGCCAAACCATGAACAACATCCAACCTTTAAAAAAACAAAAGAGAATTTTTTAAATAATAATAATAATAATAATATTATTATTATTGTTGTTGTTGTTGTTACAATCTCAAATGGGTCTATGGCACCCCCTCTCCTTATGTAACACCCCCTCCTCTCGCTTGACCGGTTGCCTAGTAGAGATCCCTTAGATACCCAACCTCTCACTCCAACTCTCTTTGATCACCAATTCCACTTCATATTTTTGGTATAATCAACTCTAGTGAATTTATTTTATCCTTCTCCTTCCATACTCTCCTATTTTTCTTGGTTTTATTTCCGCATTGGTGGTGTATGCGATTTATTCTGAACCCTAACCCCCTGGGTATTTCTCTTGTTTCTCCTTGATTTATAGGTTCCTTGGGTCCTGTGTGGATTGATTCTTTCCAAAACCATTGATGGTAGTTGATTCCCCATGGTATTCAGGTAGGTTTTTTTATATTCTTCAATTTTTCACATTTTTTATTAAAGTATTTTGTGATTTTTGAATTTTAGTTATTTTTAGTGTCTTTTGGACCATCATTCCTAAAGGTGACATAAACCCATATGAATGGCTAAGTAATATATATATATATATATTTAACTTCTTTATATATATTTCCTAATGGTGAGGGTAATATCTACATAAAAACTAAGGATATATATATATGTATATGTATATGTATATGTATATGTATATGTATATGTATATGTATATGTATATGTATATGTATATGTATATGTATATGTATATGTATATGTATATATATATGTATATGTATATGTATATGTGTATGTATATGTATATGTATATGTATATGTATATGTTCATATTCTTTTAAGAGTAAAAGAAGCCCCTCTTTGCTTTCATGGCCCTTTTGGGGTGGTTTTGGATTGCCATCATAAAAAATAATGTGTTTTGAGGTAGGTTCTCTGTGACCAAAATTTTAATTTTAATTCCATTCTGGATTGATTATTTTAAAAATGTGTTTCTACCATTATATGACATTTTTATACTATGAAAATTGGATTTTAATTATTTTAAAAACATTTTCACTCACTACCCATATTTTACATAATCTTCTAATAGAGGCCCCCTTTTATTTGGACCTATTTTTTTTTATCTTTTTTGAAGAGTAGTGAATTTTATATGTTTAATTAGTCTTCTAAATGAAAATAATTTCTCAATTTTAATGTGATAAGGCCCGATTGATGCCTTCAATAATTTTATGGAAATGAAAACCCATTTTTAAGACATTCCCCTAGTATTAAAAATGTGATGTGTGTTAAATTTTTGACATGTAAGGTATAATAGTAATGGATATTGGGACTTTTTATGTATTTTTAAATGGTAAAATGGGAAGAAATTAAAAATGAAGTTTGTAGGTGAGATAGTGGATGGTTGGTTTTAGTAAAAGTATGTGCAATGTATGTATATTCTAGCTTATTAAAAACACACATCCATTTTTTCATGGCACATGGGAATCCTGGGTATCTATTTGGGAATAATAGGTCAAGTATGCTAGTAGAGTTAGTAGGGCTAAGGCCTAATCTTCCTGGTAGGATTATATTACAACACTAACTAAACTATGGTGTTATGGATTGGTTGGATCGAGTATGATAATTTTCCTTTTTCATTCATGGTCAATCACTGAGAGTATGAGGATCCTAGGACCCCAAAATAACCAATTTTATAGGGATATACCATGGTGATTTCTATCATTTACCCATATTTTTCTATGAAACTTCTTTAATAAATGATTAATGCTCAGTTTTAATTTAATTTTAGAAATAGGAAAAAATGTGTTTTAATTTTTTCTATTGTATAACACCTAAAGAAATGACTCATTTACTGCATTATCCTTTATTTAAATGGGTTTTTGAAAAAATAAATTCACATCTTAAAATGGTTTTTAAGGTAAAATATAAAAAATGGTTTCTAGAAGCTCTAGACTGCTACTTGTTTTAAAACAGATAAAAACCCTCATTTTGTTTATTTACATTTTCAAACTACCATGACATGGATTTTATTTGAAAATTAATTCATATGGAATAGTTTATTTAGTCACTCATACTAAGTTTCAATACTCATATCTATTTCTTTATCTTTGTTTTTAGCTTATAGTTCTAATTACAGCTCAGAATCAGTCACCATGGTGTGATATTGTTTTAGTGGATGATGGTGACATGCATTGTCACATGAAGGTATGTTTTTTTTATTTCTTTTAAATTGATGGTTTGGTCTAAATTATTATATTTTTTATTTATTTATCTTTTTTTCATGGGATAAATCATTCCCAACTGATTATTCATGATGGATGTAACTAGTTTCCATCCTAGGAGGATCGAGAACATCTCTCAGACCTTGTCGCGGGACGGCTGGGGTGACCAGTTTGTGGTTGAACTGGGTTTGTTTTTTATAAGGGTTGATGGGAGAGTTCAAACCAAGTACATTGCATGTACATAGAATAAATAACATTTTTACATTACAATATGTGTACTGACATGGGTAGATAAATTCACTATGTGTAATGGGACTTCTACATAATTTAAATCATGAGCATTACACGACGTGTAAAGAATTTACATGCTGTGTAAATGCTTGAGGTCAGTTTTTAAAATAATAGGCAGGGCCTCATTTTTATAGAAGCTATCCTTTTTCTCACACAGGAACTCCTGGATAATATTATTACGTCCTAAAACTAGGATTTCATGTTGTTTCATCATGAGACGTCTCATTCTACTTTTGATCACCTCGCCGGATAGCCATCGGTATGTGCTTCACTATTTAGGATTGTTTCTCTATTTTCATTTCTATCAAAGATAATATTTTGGTTTGATCACTTAAGATCTATTTTGAGATATTTTATGGATTATTCCATTTTCTTTTGATTTTTGTTGAGTTAGGAACTAATACTGGATGATTTTTCTACCATGGGTATATGGTAGGTGGTCTATACCTTTCCATTTTTGGTTGTTTTATATCTAGTTTGTACTGTTCCACATGATATACTTTCTGAGTTATACTCTTAAATTGATTAAATACCTTAATTTAATTATTGGAACCTTATTAGGTAAGCACTTTGTACCGTTATACAGATGGAGGGATTTCACCTCAACTCGGACCACCTATGAGGTGTGTTTGAGTATCATCTATGTGATATGCCACTTTGTTGGGTGCATGTGATCTTTCCTTTGGTATAGGAATCCTTATTGAATTAAATGAGATATTATGAGAGGGTTTTATGACACCTCTTCCATGTTATAACATGTTGTTAAAATTTTTTAATGGGTTGAATGGAAATCTTAATTGGGTTATGAAAAGATTAATGAATTGTTTTATGATTTGAATGCCTTGGAAATTTATACACTATGGATTCTGTTAAATTTGATTCCATATAAATTTATAATATATGGATCTGAATTAATTTGGATTCCTATGATAATAATACTATAGGGATCCCACTTTCTTAGACTGTTATTGGCATTTATAATTCTTGGGATCCACCCAAGTCTTTACCAACTCTTCTATGGATGCGCTCCATGGAGTCAAGGGGATTACTTGGTCACATACCTAGGATCCTTTCCATGTAGTCCTAATAGTGGATTAGTCATTATATTTCAAAGGGGATGTCAGGGAAATTTATACTCCTTAGATATGGCCTATGGGGTTGACACTTTTCTCAAAATTCCTGGAGCCAGGTGAACCCACACCTACTAAATATTATTAAATAAAATAAAATTTATGAGATGACAAGAGGGGTTTACCAAGTAAAGTATGGAGGAAACCATGCACATCCACCTCAAAAAAGTTCATTTAGATGTCTAATTTTAAAATGGACCATCCTGGGAAGCCACTATAATATAAATATTTGAAAGAGAATCCAAACACTAGTTATATTCCCTATAAACATTTGTAACATCGAGTGTAATGCAGTTGATAAGCTAAAGAAATTAAATCCAAGGTGGAATCATTCTCCATGGGACATTCCTGGACCAAGACTTCATTATATCAACCTCCCTGGTTGAATAAGACTCAATCCAGAGGAATTTCCAACCCTAATGGACAGTGTGTTTAACAGCCTTAATCATATCTCATAACTTGACTTCAATAACACATCCATTTCTAATGAAGCAGTAGAAGTATCCATTAATGATGCCCTAATTGGTATAGAAGAAACCTCCACAACCTAAAGATGCAGGTTCACCTGAAGCCACCTCATCCACATGAACTTTTAACTAAGAGTGGATTGGAGGGATCCATCTGATTAACATCATCACTGGTGGATTTTTAGTCATTATAGGAACACTAAATCTTATTAAGATAATAAGATCATATATATCAATTTTTCATAAAAACTCTCTATATCTTGGATGTCTTGGTAACAACTATCTCAATAACCTTTATTCCTATATGAAGAGTTGGTGTTTGATTTTAAAATTCAATACCATTTAATTCTCTCCAAACATAATAAAAAATAGTAGTATATGCATAAATCACAGTACCTTTAACTTGTTTACTACTTCCATCATCTGTTATGGAAGCTAGTAGGACCTTGAAGCTATCTATGTGTAGGATATAACCAAGAATGTCCTGAAAGTAGTCCAAGAACCTTCATGTTAAATTTACGGTGAAGAAAAATGTTTTCTTCTCTCCTTTTATTTCAAAGATAGGTAAAAGGCTAAGGCAAGGTGTAACTGAGTGTTTTTTTCAGAAGGTTGTTCATTGGAAGCCTCATCATCTAGATTATCTATATGAGTATCATAGATGATATGTGAATGTGATATTTCCTAATGATTATAATACATTTTGGGACAAGGGTATTTCCATCAAATTTGTGCCTATAACATTCACTAATATTAAGATGACCATTTAAGTTTAGTTCCCATGTGGGAGTGTCATTGTCAATAAAATCATACCTCTAAATTTTTATCCAGATCTGAATATGAATAAAACCACAAGCATCCAAACCATTAGATTTGAGGTAAAAAATGGCGGCATGCTTCATGGATTGGAGAAAATCCATAACCACATGTAGAGGCCTAGTCGAACAAGGTTTAATATTAGCATTCAATTCAAAGAGCCTACAAACCATCCATTTTCAGCATTATATAAGCAAGTTCTATGAAAATTTAATGATTTCCCAAATAGAAGAGTATAAGTATAAGGAGTATCCAACTTTCATTTTTTTATTAAATCAATTTGAAAGTTACTTTAATGAGTTTTAATTGGATGTAAGAAGATTCTTAGTGAATTTACTGAGTTGTGATTCATTAAAATGTTTTGAATTTTTAGCTCCCAATCCTCTCATGTCAATGGGATTGAAAAACTCATTAAAATACACAATATTTTTTTCCTTATGAATGGACATTCTATATATGAAATTTATGATAAGGCCCTAGATATCTTTAAGGAGGGACTTGGACTATCTATACATAGATAAATCATATACCAACATACAAGTTATCACAATGTTGACGAGGAAAGTTCTTCCTACTTGAGACATGGATTTTACCTTCCATGTTGTTATATGAGCAGTAATTATGGAGTATGTATTTTTTAGGTAACACTTTTTAACATTACCCCAAAAGAGTGGTACACCAGGGTATGTAAAGGGAATATAATCTCTCTTCAGCACAAGAGATATGGAATCAATGTTTTTCTTGTTAATGGGAACCCCATCCCTAAAGACCAAAAAGGATTTTTTCCAAAAGATGAAATGGCCAACCACTTCTTCAGAGTTACCAAAAACGTCTTTGATAAAAGATATAGTCCCCTATTATCTTTCCAAAAAATAAGAATATCATCAGCATAAAATAGTTCTAATGTAGTATTAATCCTCTTACAATCCTTTATCTTCTCATATAAACCATCCTTGAAAATATCACTAAGGCATAAACTCAAATAGTCTTCAACCAGGAAAAAATGGAGCCCAGAGAGGGGATCCACTTCCCTATATCTCCTATAACATTGTAAGAAACCCCTTACAGATCCATTAAAAATTATGTATAACCTAAAACTCTTGATAATGGCATCGATCAAGTTGATAAAAATGTTGGATAATCCATTTTTTAGAGAGTTATTCTAATAAAGCTCCATTTTTTTTATGTCAAAGGCCATAGAGATGTCAATTTTCAAAGAAATATTTTCATATTTAACCTTCTTCCTCATGACATTGATGAATTCAGAGTTAGTGAAAATAAAATTATGAATATTACTTCTAGGGAAAAACCAAAACTAATTCAAGGATATGATTTCTATAGAAATATTACCCATACTTATTGTAATAAATTTGTTGATGATTTTTAGTATGGAGTTCAAAATTGAAACCAGCTTGAAATCATAGATGTACACAACATTGTCCTTTTTGGGATTAGATAAATGAAGTTATAGTTAACTCTATATGGCATGAAATCATTATTGAAAAATCCCCACATTGTATTTGTGAATTCATCGTGCACAATTTCCCAAATGAATATAAAGAACTTATTAGTAAATCCATCTGATAGTGCCACACTATCAATATTTAGGGATAATATGGATTCCTGGATCTTCTTCTATATAGGGTCCTCAACTAATTTTCTATTTTTATTGTTATCAATTCTAGGAGTAATGTTATCAATTATATTGTGAGTATTATCATCTCCATTCACTAAGTACATATCTTCAAAAAATATGTTCATGACATTAGTGATCTCAATTTTTATGCTCACAAGCATCCATTAATGTTGATGGTAGTGACCCTCCTCCTGGTCTTCTTTTCTCTGTGAATGAAATGAAATTAATTGGAGTTTGGTCCCATTCCATCATCCATCTTACATTGAAATGGAACTTAACCAAATTCTCTTTGAGATTGAGAAATCCATTAAGTTTAGAGAGGGATTATATTTCATCCTGAGAGGGTATGTCATGAACTTGATTAATCCTTTGATAGTGAAACACATGATTTTAATAATCCTTGATTTCCTCATCAATAATGGAGAAAGAGACTTTCTCCATTCCTTTATCAAAATTTTTGTGTTTTTAAATTTAGAGGATAAAATATAAAGATGGCTGCCAAGGGTCATAATTTTCCATGCATCCAAGGAAATCTCTTGGCATCTAGTGATAACCAACCTTGCATTATTTAAATAGAAATGATGAGGGGTTGATACTGCTCTACCAAAGAGGATGTAAATCAACAATAGATTTTGATCATAATGATTCTTTTGAGGAATGAGACCATGGAAATCAATAATATCATTCATATTATAAACTTGGACAAAGAACCTATCCAATTTTCTAGCATTCCTTCCTTTTAGAGTGATTTGGACCATTTCAAACCAGCTCTAATTGTGGGTACTTCAACCAGGTTGCATTTTTCAATAGAGAAAGAAAATTCAATACCTGATAACCTTCTAAAGTCGAATCTAGTTTTTTCCACAGTCCTAGGGAAAATGTTGAATGCACCCAATATAACCATGTTCTGAGTCATTTGATTATAGATCAAACCCATTTTTTCAAAATCTCACTTATTTTAATATAATAGTTGGAGGCATAGATAAAGAACACAGAAAGAATTTTTTTCCATGTCAATAGAGAATAAAACAATATGATGGATATTATTTCAAGAGATAAGATTAAAACTATAATGTTTAACCACCAAGTTTCTCTCCACATCATTCTCATGGAGATTGTGTATAATAAGGGAGTAACAAAGGGAAGTCCATTTAAAATCCTTCCAATTTGAAAACATCATCTTTAATTCACAAAATACTAATCAAAAAATGGTTTATCAATCACTATGATATTTCTGAGGGTTTTGACCTTATGATAATTCCCTATCCCCTAAAAATTTCAGAAATGGATCTGCATTTTTGAGGACTTCTTTGTGCCAAGTTTGAGTACCCCCACCCTCCTGTGTGAATCCCTTTCAAACATTACTTCCCTTCCCTTACCTTCTCCTTTTTTTCATTTTACACCTATTATTTATAGTTCAGTTGATTTATCCTCATCATCTGAGTAATTATAATAGTGATAAACCTTAGTTTCATCAGCCCAAAAAATTCCACTAAGGGTACTAAAATTGTTAGGGGATTTTTCAATATCTATGACATTTTCATCAACCAACCATATATTTTCAGTCTTACTTGAGTGAACTTGAATGAATGAAGAATTATTCTCATGGTGGTGGATCAGGTTTTCAATTTGGTTGTTTTATGGAGGGGATTTATTCCTTTAAATACAATGTTGTGCACTCTCATGTGAGTCCTAAACCAAATCTAGATAAAAAATGGTGGTGTAGCAGCTTGGGTGCCTTTTGGGTGGACACCTTGTGCCTCAAGACTCTAATGTGAAGGTACCATGGTGTTCTGAATAATAGTCGACCTCAAATATGGGAGTGTATTATCTTGGGAGCCTTCAAGAGGGACACCCTATGGAATATCCTTCTACTATGAAACCTCAAAAGTGTTCTGAATAGTAGTCGACCATTAATTATATGGAATAGTCCATTGTGGATGGTTTTTCAATGATTTATAGCTAGCCCTATGTTTACAGTTGAGTGATTACAATTGACCCTTGTTATAGTGCCTAATTATTATTGACAGTGTAGAAAATTTCACTTATATATTTATCACTTTATATATGTTATATAATTCACACTTATTTTGATTATATATAGAATGAGATTTTTATAGAAACTATTTTTGGTAACCTACTGAATCATTTCTCACACCTTGTTTAGGCCACCGCTGGGTACCTAGACAGACATCATGGATACAAGTATGGATAGGGGTAGGTTCCCAATTTATGATTCTTTATTTTCTTATTACGTTGTTGTAGGGGAGCATATGACCAAGAAATTATTGTGATGTTATGAGGAGAGAGTTATTTTCGGTATTTTTTACTTTTGATACATGTAATGTATTGGATTCATGTTTCCGTGTATTTCATGGCATTTTGTTTAGAGACATGACATGTTCGTCATATTTTATATGACACATCTTTTATCCTTATTTATTTATATATCATAGATGTTATCTTCTATTGTTACTACTTGGTACTATTGCTTCTGCTATTCATAGTTGTTATTATACCATTGCCTTACACTTTGATAAGGAGGGCATAGTCTCTCCACTAGTCCACCATAGACTCTTTCTTTTAGTCATCAACCTTTAGTGTACGTGGAGGTGCGCTAGAGGCCATGTGACCCACCAACTTGAAGAACTATTCAGTGGTTCTTGAGTTGGGACGTAACACCCAATAAATAAAAAACCCCTAAAAACCATGAAAACCCCTAAAAACCTAAAAAAACCTAAAAAAACCAGTACATACTATAAAACCCTTTAAACCCCCAACAAGGATAAAAACTCTAAAAACCATTAAAATCCTAAAAAAATGAAAAAACCCCTAAAAATCCAAAAAACCATAAAAAACCCTAAAAACCCTAAAAATCCTAAAAACCATCAAAATCCCCAAAAAACCTAAAAACTATAAAAATCCAAAAAAATACATAAAAATACCTTTAAACGTAAGAAACCCTAAAAACCCAAAAAAAATCCTAAGAAAAATATAAAAACCTAAAAATAATTAAATCCCCTAAAAACCTAAAAATTCTAAAAACCATTAGAAAACCTTTAAACCCCTAAAAACCCAAAAAATCCCAAAAATACCTAAAAACCATATAAATCCTAAAAATCTCTAAAAATCACTAAAAACTGAAAAAACCTTAAAACCTTGAAAATCAATAAAAAAACCTTAAAAACATAAAAGTACATAAAACCCGTAAAAAACCTAAAAAATGAAAAAAAAACCTTTAAAAAACCCTGAAAAGACCATGAAACCCGGAAAACCCTAAAAACCATAAAACCCCCTAAAAACCCTAAAAATCACTAAAACCCATAAAACCCCAAAAAAACCACTAAAAACTATTAAAAAACATTAAACCCCTAAAAATGTTTTAAAAACTCTAAAAACATTAAAACCCCGAAAAACTCAGAAAAACACTAAAAATCCAAAAAACATAAAACCCATAAAAACCCTAAGAACCCTAAAAATCCTCAAAAACCATAAAACCCGAAAAACATATAAAACTAAAGTCCCTATAATTACATAAAAATGTAAAAAACCCAAAAATCATGAAAATCTATAAGAAAACCTTATAAACCAAGAAACACTTAAAACCCCTAAACAAAAAAAATGCTAAAAACACTAAAAAACCTAAAAACCTAAAAGACTAAAAAAAATCATAAAACCGCTGAAAATCATAAAAACCCTACAAACCTTGTAAAATCCTAAGAAAACCTTACAAATGTAAAAACACTTAGAACCCCATCAAACCTAAAAAACTCTAAAAACCCTAAAATCCTTCAAAATACCCTAAAACCCATAAAAACCCTAAAACCATAAAAAAATAATAACCCTAAAAACTACTAAAAAATCTAAAATGATTTCATCCCCTGAAAATGTTAAAAAACACCAAAAACATTTAAAGACATAAAAACACTAAAAAAACCTAAACTCCCCAAAATCCATAAAATCCTGAAAACCTTAAAAACCATAAAGCCCTAAAAATCCCTAAAAACCCTAAAAACCCCAAAAAAAACCCTCCAAAATCACTAATTTTTTTGAAAACCAAACAAACCCTAAAAACCCCTAAGAAAACAATAATAACCTAAAAAAAATTAAAACCATTTAAACCTAAAAATACTAAAATCCATAAAAACCCTAAAAACCCTAAAAAACCATAAAAACCATAAAAACCAATAAAACCCATAAAAACCATAAAAACCCCAAAATCCATAAAATCCTTAAAACTCCACTAAAAACTATAAAAACCATTAAAACCCTAAAAATATTAAAGAAATATAAAAATCCTTAAAACCCATAAAAACTCAAAAAACCTCGACAAACCCCCAAAAAACATAAAAAACCCAAACCCCTAAGAAACCCTAAAAACCCTCTAAATACTTAAAAAACCTAAAAACATAAAAATCAAAAAAATATCTAAAAGTTCTTAATATGTAAAAAGACCTAAAAACATTGAAAAAACCAATGAAAGCCCTAAAAACCAAAAATACTTAAAACCCTAAAAAACCTAAAAAACGATACAAACCCTAAAAACACATAAAAAGAAAAAACCCCAAAAAAACACCTAAAAACCATAAAAACCCATTAAAATTGAAAAACCAACAAAACTCTAAAATCCCTTTAAAACCATAAAAATGTGAAAAAAACTTTAAAACCCTAAAAACCCATGTGTTTGAATAATGACCATTCACACCACATTTAAAACATTCAATTGATCCCTCAGAAAGAACTTCGTTCCCTTTCCTCAAGTCAACTAGATGCTTCCTTTTTCCATGGCAGGTTCTTGTTTTATGACCTTCATTTCCACATCTATAGCATATTTATGTCCCTTTGAAACATTTTCCTAGGTGTTTCTTTCCACATATTTGACACATAGGTTTTTGAACACACTTACCTTTATGATTATTACCTGTACATCCGTAGGGATTTGTTTCTCGCATATATGATGACATAGAGAAATCACCAAGGTTTAGGTGGTCAATCATGACTCTAGATAGTTGGTTGAGGATAATCACAAGAGTTCTCATTGCAGTTCCCATATAATTCGGTTGCTTGCTCAAAAAACTATCACAGTTTCCTTCACATCCACTGTTACTTTGGTGCCTGCTAGATCCAGCCGTTTAATAAAACCAAAAAGGTCAGTGTGAGTATATTAACAAAACCATCATGTACTAATGAGGAAGGTAAACACTAATATATACTTACTCATTCACTTTATCTAAAACTAGGAGTCTTTCTGAAATCTTAATCGTTATGGTAATGTCACTTATGCTTAAAGAATACCCTAACCTCTAATGTTATCTAAACCTCCCTTTGATACCAACTATAAGGCCCCAGCCATAAACCTTACTTAATCTTGAGTTATTACAAGATTAATCATGGAGTATCTTTTCAGGTTTAGAGTTTTAGAGAATTAGATCATGAAACTTGCATTACATTTCACATTTAAACAAAGTGGTTACATAAAAGACAGTATTCATTCTTCCCATCAACGAAAACATATTTAAAATAAAACATGGATTCTTTCTTGACACATCCTGGACACTATCATCACATCATGTAACCTTCCCTTGACCTGTGAAAAACAATTCAAAAATTTGGGATGAGCATAAAAAGCTCAGTAAGGGACATAAAAATATGGAAGGGAAACATGAGTACATGTATACATAAGAATGAAATCATACTTTACCCATAAAACATAAGCACTTTAACATACCTCATAAAATCATGAATAAATCATAGAAATCATAAGACATAAAAGGTAACATGATGCATTCATAACATTCTTACGTAGGGAGTAACCCTCTTGGTTACGTTTGGAATACCCACCACAGTATATTCCCTAAATATCTTCGGAGAAACCTTAACGTTTTACTCCTTCGCGTTACCCAATGCATTGGAGAGCTATATCGGGCTCACCCGCCCTTAGTTTATCACGGAACCACCCATCTTCATAACAATGCCCAAGAACCATAAAATAATTTTATCACATAAAACATGCATAAAGGAAACATAACATTTCCACCTTTCAATAAAAAGATATCAATACAACACATTGATATAAATAAATCATGAAAACAATTTTCAATACCAAAATAAAAGAAATGTAAAACATGGTATTTATTTTTCTTTTAAAAAGATGGTATGGCTTGTAGAGGAAGGAGAAACTCAAATAACGGTCACGGCGGCGGAGAAGTCATTGTCGCCGCATACGTACGACAAAAATATTCCCTTTTTTCGTTTAATAAACACTTCGTATAAAAAAGATTCCTTTTGAATAAACGTAAAATTCAAATGGGGTTTATACACCGTATAAAAGAAGGTTATGTATAAAACAGAATATTCCTCAATGAAAGGTGATTGAGACGAAGTCCCTTACACAGACGGTGTCCTTGGTTTAAGAATAAATCAATTACATAATTATGTGTGACAAACGAATACACCCAATATATGTGGATATTAAGTGTAAAATAATCAAAGGTCATTCACACATATTCAAAGGATGACATATTCAATAACTACATGTTGAACCCAATGAAATCGAAATTGGGTTAAGAAGTTCTTTTACCATCCTAACGGCGTCACATCAAAAAAAATGGTATCTCATCACTTGGACATATAATTTACATCAATAAGGATATATGAGAACATATCCCAGAATAACAATATGTAAATTAAAAGACCCAACAAAATAAGTCTTTCAAAAAGAGGAGGGTGAAAGGTTCCCTTACCGACATGGGTATCTTTCGAAACATACACCCCGTGAAAGAAGTACAATACAACATTGATGTAAATACTCATAAATTAAAGAATATTACACATTAATGGTCAGTACATACACCAATCAACCGAAATTGTGGAAAATGTAGCATAAATCTCACAAGAATAAAAGTGAGATGAAAAATCCCTTAGGGAAACTCGGCAGCCTAACGACGCAACTTAAAACTTCCAAAAATGGATTGATGAGATCAAATAGGGTATCTAATCACATTAAAATAAACTTTACAGCAAGAGGAATATAAAATAACATCTCCCATCAAAAAAAAATATGATCTTAAAAGAAGTGACATAAATGAGAGTACTTAAAGAGAAAGAGAGAGGTTAGATCTCTTACGAAAATTCGGCAGCCTAACGGCGCCACTCAAAACTTCCAAAATTGATTAATGAGAGAGAATAGGGTCTCTCATCATATGAACATAAAAATTACAATATGAGTAGTATAAAAGAACATCCCAATCACAAAAAATATTAGCTCATAAGGAATAACATAAAAGAGTGTACTTAAAAAGAAAGAGAGGAGTAGGATCCTTTACCTCAAGTCCAACTTGTCTTGTTCGTTTATTTATATTCCTGAATAATAAACTTTGGTCAATCAATAATTGACTAAGTACCTCCTTTAGAGAATATTATTCAGTTAATATCACATATAATAATGTTATAATAATTTTTTAACAATGTTAGTTCATATCAGACGTTTTTGCCGATGTTTGGTACAAGAGTCAAAAATGAACTTGTTTGAAAAACAATTGCCCATGTAGTTATAAGTAAATAATTCCCAGAATAGTATTAATCATTAAAATATCATATATATCCAGTAAATATTCATTTTATACTATTCCATATCATTTGGAGATAAAAAAATGAAAAGCATCGTTCATGGAGATGGTAGGCCGTACGTACGCATGAACGCCACTTTCATTTTTTTGTCATATTAATGGAATTAAAAAAAATTAGAGATATATATATGTTATAATTCCAGAAATATATCCATAATTTAGATGTAATATATTAAATATATATACATTATATATATGTACTTATAATATTACATAACATTTTCAGATAAGAAATGAAATGTACCATTCATGCAGACGGTATGACGTACGTACGCATGAACGCTACTTCCATTTCTTTTTAATATTTAATGGAATTAAAACATAATGATACATAATATTATTTTAATTCCAGTATGGTATAATATATAATATCATTAAATATATCCTTTATACGTACCACATATGGTATTAACGAATCAAATCACTTTGAGGGGGCGGTAGTCCGCACTTCCTTAAATGAAGATATCGCGTTTACCCATAATGGAAACCATAAAGGAACGCCATAAATGAAAAATAAAGAAGCTTAAGTAAAACATAAACATATTAGATATCATATATAAATATATTTTCATCTTAATGGCCACCTTTTAAGGTGTTATAATAATGTTGAACAATCATCGTTTCGGGAGGCAGAAATTCGTCATCCACGGAAACAATAGGTTCTTTAACCATTAGATGTAGGTGTGTGTAAGTGTAGATCGAATACTTATTATAAAAACATCATAGTATATTTAAGATACTGGATTTTTTATAATATAAATTAATAAAAAGATTTTAGGGGGTTGGAGAAGCAAAATAAACAAAAGGACACAAGTGAAGACATCACCTTAAAATCGGGTAACTCCCTTTGGTTTGCGCTCAAAGGCTTCCATGGGAAGACTTCTGCCCAAAGTGAGGCTTCAAGGAGTAATAGAGGGAAGTTGAGAGACAAAATGGGCTGGTTTTGGCCGAGCCAAAGGCTTTGGGAGTGTGGGTAAGGAGGTAGAGGTGGGGGGCTTTTATAAGAGGAGAGGAGGGGCACTCTTGTAAAGTTACAAAGTGTTA
This sequence comes from Viscum album, assembly GCA_963277665.1. Lineage (NCBI taxonomy): Eukaryota > Viridiplantae > Streptophyta > Magnoliopsida > Santalales > Viscaceae > Viscum > Viscum album. The sequence goes on from OY728157.1 coordinate 1,105,618,257, forward strand.
CTTTATTTTCATAAGAGTTTCGGATTTTAAAGGTCCCAAATTGATTTATTTCGAGGATAAGGTGATAGGTGTTATAAATACACTCATCCAATAAGTTTTGGACATGTTTAGGTATTATATATTACATTATCTTTCCATTTTATTTAAATCGTTAAATTATGAGGTCATCGCTACATCATCATGATGTCATAAATAATTTAATTTATTTAATGTCTAAAAATTATAAAAATAATACTATGATGTAGGAAATCTTTTTATCTTTCCAATTAATATTTATAGTCAATAATATTACTTTTATAACCACATGTAAAAATTGTTTTAGTAAAACATTTCATGTTTGTGTCCTTTTTACTTGAACATTAAATAAAAAGATATTTATGTCATTTCCCAACCAATGTGGCTCCATGGGGTCCCCAAGTTGACCCATGGATTTTATTGGTCTTCCATCACACATCCAATGAGGGTAGGACATGTTTCTAGGTCATTTCATTTTATTAAAACATTATTCTTACCATAAACTACACTAATTACCTCTAATCGTGATTAAAAACTTAATAAGTTACTATTCACCAAAAAATTATTTTTATCCCATTGAACCACATTTTACTTCTTACTGACAAACATGTATGTCTTATTTTTGATATTCAAAACACAAGGATTGAAAATTTTCATTTAAATGGAAAAATCAGTTTTTATAAGTACCACTTAGTGGTTTCACTATTCATCAAAAATTGAAGTTTTTCAGAAAAATCCCAAAAATTCACCATAAGCTATATTTGATATTACGAATTCAAAAATGAAGACTATTTTAAAAAATTCAAAACATATAAGTAACATTAATTATTTTAATAATTAATTCCCACTGTCAGAGCAAATAGCATATTTTTATTAAATAATAAGTTTCAAAAGATTGACACTAGTTTAAGTCTGATTTCAAAGTGAAATTAATTCCAATGACCAATATTGGATTTAATTGTAAAAATATATTCTAATTTCACTGTAAAACAAATTAAAATGATAATCTAATCATATAAATAAATTATATTTAAAAGAGTTTTTGAATTAAAATACAACATTTTACACTATTCATTAAAAAAGAACTTTATCGGAAAGATACCCAAAATTTACACAAAGTAAATTTTGATGTCCCAATTATTAAGAAGAGTTTTATTTTGTCCAATATAATGTATAAGAGTGAACAAAACTATATTTAATGACGATTCTCCATCAAAAGGCGATAAGTGAACCTTTAGTGAAAACTAGGGCATATACGCCTAAAATTGAGTTCTTTCCGTATTTTAAGCCTCTATCTTTTATTGGATAAATGTAAAAACATTTAAAAACATATATAATCATAATTTAGTTTTTTTCTATCCATTCCCGCCAATACAATTGCTACATGTTAACTACCATTTAAAAAAATATTATTTTATTATTAGAGTGCAACGTAAGATTCCCAAGATACTCGTTTGTTGCGTGTTGGGTACGCCATCGAGCATAGCGTCCCCTTTAAAGTCATATAAATATTTTATTCACAATTATGGATAAATATGAAAATGTCATATTATTTATTTACCTGGGGTGTTACATCATTAATTAAAGATAGTTCCCTTTCCTTCTTATTATTTTTAGATTCATTGTTACTTCCTCTAATCACATATTAATATGAGAAGTAAATCATGGATGAGTTTTTCTCAACCATTAGTGGCTAGTCAATTAAGTGTTGAGGGATCATGATTTTGGATATGGTTACTTAATTTTATTTATCAAATTCAATAATGAATAATAATTTTATTTAGGACTTTAAATAAAATATAATTTTATATAATTCCATAATAAACATTTGAAAAAAATATTTATTAAGGTAGGAACCCCAAGATGATTTAGGAAATTAAACTATTACAAATAGTTTGTATTTTCCTTTTTCTTACTAGATTAATCTTACCTTATTTTACATCACTATTCAATTTATTCATATTATCCAAGGTAGGATAATTGAATTTGACTATATAGATGTTGGTAATTTTATATTGATCTTGTAGCTTATTAATTCAGTTAATTCATAAATTAATGAGACAAATATTTCTTATTAAAAATCAATTGAAATTGATCCGTTGGTTTCATTTTTTAGCATTGTTTTATATATCATTTAAAGAATATTTTTTTAATTTTGTTTAACATGTTTTTCCTTACAAACTATCAGGTTAAAAATTATGTAGTACTATTATCTTGGTGATCATTATTATTCCATAAGTTACTAATCGTAGAATTGCATTATACTATTCCATATAAATATAGTGAAAGATTTATTATATTTATAGATTCTAGACATGGAATCCCAATGAAATTAATGATGTTAGTAGGCATGTCAACGTTTTTTTCCCATTCCAAAAAAACATGGTGAACATAACTTCCAAAAAGTTAATTGATCAACCATTATTTTTCTATTTTATTGGATTAATTTTTATTATTTTAATTTTTTTTGAGTTGTGTTGTTTTTTCAATAATAGGATAATTAAATAATTATTAAAATATTAATAACATCATCAAATAGTATTGATTCATGAGAAATTTTTCAGTACAAACACCAAGATCTAGAAGTCCCTCTTCTCTCTCTAGTGATTCACCATGCAATAACATTCACATCTCGTTATGCCTAATAGAAAATTACGCAATGAGAATCCATAAAACATAGCACAATAAATTGACTATGATAGAACCATAATGGATTATGATTTATCATTCTTTGATGTAGTTGAACCAAGTATTGTTCAACCTCATATTTAGGTGATTTATTTCAAAATAAAATTGAGCCTTGTCAAGATGAATCAAAATAAGGTATAAATCAATGAATTTCATAGTGAATATCATCACACATACATCTAAAACATTCTTGAAAATTTTGTTTTAGTCACACATAATACTCTTTCATTTTATACTATTCATCTGAGGATATTTCCATTCATACTTTACAATCGATAAAATGATAAATTGAAGAGATAACCATAAGGATCAATCAAATCATGGGATTAGATAAATAGTTGTTATTAGATAATAAATTCTTTCAGTAATAACAAGTAATCTATGTAGTGATATCTAATAGTTTCCCCATATTGACAGTGAATAAACATCAAAGGACAAGGATAGATTTAATGAGTTTTAAAAAAAAGTTCCCACATCATTGAGTAAACATTTTTATATGTTTTAAATCATGTGTCCAAATTTATGATCAATGATTCAGCTGATGGGGACCTTATGATAAAAACTCTAAAAGTTACATAAGACATTCATGATTGATTTCTCGTAATTATAGTCTATATATAATTTAAATTGGTACAACAAGGAGAATAATTCACCAAGTATAGGAGTAAAAACATTTGAAATCAAAGTGGAGGTATTATTAATGAAGATAAAAATTGTCTAATTTCCATGGGCACATACTCAACCGCAAAAATAAAAACCACCAACTCTGGATCTAGAACCACAGAATTGTGAGATGTGTGGATGAACTTTTGTATATCAAGGATGAAGGGATGGTTAAAAGTAAAATTATACTTTATATTATAATTATATGATCTATAATAAAGACACTCAATAGTACCAAAATACTTGTAATAATGTGGGGGTATGTTTAGCATAACATAAAACATAATCTAGGATAAAATAAATAACATAGTGAAAAAAATTAATAAAAACCAAGTACAACCTTCATTTTCAATCGAAGCCCAAAATATAAGGCCATCAAATTCCTTAAGAATACAATATATATTATATTAAAAAACTATACAAGATTACTAATATATTGATTGTTGATTTTATTTGATTATGATCATTTCAATCAAATGTTTTCATATACCGTTTTCATGCGATGAATTAAAATATGTATTAATATATCTAGATTTCAATTTGGGTTAGTAAGATAAGAAATGAGTTCTATAAACAGTTACATATAAATATGGTTTGAACATGTTGAATTAATAGAAGGAGTAATATTCCAATATAATTAATTAGTATAAAAAATTAATGTAAAAGGAATATATTTATTAATATGGTGAGATTAAATCCCCTCAAAAAATACTAAGTCTTAAATTCATTACAAATTGAACACTTATAAGGACTTCAATCATCAAACTGAGTATGTTATACCATGTAAGGGTTGCCTGAGATTATCTTCTGCAAGGAAAGAAAGTGGTGAGATAAACCTAAGAGTTATAAACCTCATTTTTGGTATTTTATTTGAGTAAAAATTCTCTAAGAAACACTAAAATCTAGGATACCAGTGGAATAATATTAATTTTTTCTAAATTATCGATTGAGAAAAGTGTTTTCTTCATGACAATCAATGATTCATATATGATATGATTTATATAGTGATATAACAAAATAGATAAGTGGTGAGATGAACTCCAAAGTGGACTCATTGATGTGTGAAATTTGGATCTTGGATCACTAATGTATATTATGTTTATTAAATGGGATCATCATTTTAGTGGGAGAAAATTTAGAAAAAGTAATTATTAATTATTTTAAAATATAATACTCATTCAATAAAAGATTCTATTTTTGATAAATACAATCATCATCCTTGAAAATTACATTGAGATCAATCCAATAGAAAGACACAACATAATGTAAACAACTTCTTATACTAGTACAATACATAGGAATCGTTCTTAATAAAGATTAAGAATTTTTCTGTTATATGAAACACTTACATGAGTAACCAATTGTTGAAATTTTTAAAATTTGAATCTAGATTCTTATGAGAATCATATAATGATTCAATTTATTTTAAAATAGAATTAAATACCTGATAACTAGGAGATATTTAATCTACATTCAAATACTCAATGTTATTTAGTGTGATAATGACTTAGAGACACTTGAGGTTACCTTTAAGGCTTGATCTCGATATGTAATTAATTTTATAGTCACATTGTACGTTCTTAAATAATATTAATGATTTTAATAAAATTGTATCCTTGTTTAATGAATTAAATGTATATAAGCAAAAAATGGTTTTTTTAGAATCATATACTTTGTTTCTTTTATTGGAAGGTAAAAGTTTAAGCCAAGAAAGAATATTGGATTTATCTAGTAGTTATCACTGGTAAATGAAACATAAATGAGTTTCAATAAATAAAATAAAATGTTTTATTAGATGAAATTTTATAGGATATTTTTAAGGTGTTTGGGAAGTTACATGGATAATCCATTACAAGAATTATTTTTATGTAAATAATTCTTTAATTTTGAAGGTGAAGGTACCTTTATAAGATTATATAATCCCCATGAAGTGAACTGAAAAATTTGGAGACAAGTTGATAAAAATTGATAAATGGTTAATAGGGAATTGATATTACATTAAGGGTTGGAGTACTAACAAAATCATCATTCTTTCCCAGGGTGTGGTGTTTCGATTACCATTGTATTGGAGGTATGTTATGAACTATTTTTATAGTCAATTAATTCACACGTTGAAGATGTTTTCATGTTTTATTGATTGAAAAAATTCCCATGGTTGGCTTGGAAGATCTTCAAAGTTTATTGAAGATGAAAAGTAGTGATGTATTATAGATTATTGTGAAACCATATAGTGAATGGTGTTGATCATTCCATAAAATTATCGATTTACTCTTTTATTGGAAAGATATCATTAGATGTGAGAAAATCCATGCCAGATCCTTTTGATTACGTTGTAATGATTTTGTTTGAATAATTGGTTACTCTTATTTACAATTATTTCACCATTTAGTTTATCTTATGTGACAATGGAGTTACACTAAGGAATGATGAATCACACCATAGTTGGATTTATTACACCAAAAAAGTTCAATCTGATGAATTATGGGGAGTTGGATACATTTTGATGACCAACCCAGGATAAATTTGAGTTGATTTAGTGTAAGTGTCAAATGATATTATGTAATAATGAACCAATCCACATTTTTACTAAATTTTTGAAACGAATTAGAATATATTTTGGTTCTTGGGTTTTTAAATTCAATAATACATGGAGGTAAAGTCATGAAATATAATCTCAAGGAGTGAGAACATCATGAATGAATGGGAGAAATTGTGGTGCAATGGGTGTAGATATAGAATATTTCTGGGTTTATATTTCTGAAAATATCAAACCTAAAATACCACAACCTACCCATCATTCTAAAAATATATTAAATGATACTATAATATATCTGTATCTTTTTATATCATTTGAATCATAGGGTCAAACCATAGTCAAAATTTTCAAACCACAATATATGAGATTCTTATAAATAAGTGGAAACCCACCTAAAGTTGCGTGTAATGAATGTATGAGTGAATCGATGATATATTACAATCCATTATAGGGATAATTATAAGAGTTATTTAGTAGGAAATTGAGAAGAAGAATAAGGGTGAACACACAATCCAAATTCCAAAGGCACTTAAGGTATGGTAACTGAAGATCATTTGACTTTTGGGCCCACATATTTCATATTGTAATATATTATCAATGCATTTATATTTCTACATACCTTGTTCTTTTTGTAATAAATTGTAATGTGGGTAGAATTATTTTAACTATTGCACAACATGGATTGGAAACCTAATAATTAGTGTGTATAAACCTTCTAAAAACACATTTATTTTGTGTTTTCTTTATCACCTTATCTCACATCATAAAATTATCACTATCAAGATACAATTTTAAAAACCAACAACGTAAAAATTATAGATCTATAGTTTCTGTTTTGGTTTCTATTGATTTACTCCCCTATGATGATATACTATCATATTGGATTTTCACTTAGTATTAGAGTATTCTGGAGAAGTGGTTCTAGTTTTTTATAAGGATTTATATTCTTTTTCAATTTAATATATCTTTAATAAATGAGATTAATTGTGTAACGCCCCGACCCCAATTACCCAGAGTCGGTGCATTACTTCGTAACATTGGCATGATCACAAAAGATCAAGTCTCGAAATACCGATTAGTTTAGTAGCCTTGGAAACACTAGATACATTCATAAATGTTATATTACATCATAAAGTGAAAAAATAATAACATAGTCTTCATGGTCCACACTCATATCCTCTTCCGACTATCCCTGCAGGTCATTCCTAAAATACTTCTTCACATCCTGGAAAATATTAAAACATTGAAAGTGGTGAGCTCAGATGCTCAGTAAGGATATCAATATTGCGGAAGCTTTCATAAATAAACATTAACATTTAAGGCAATTTATAACTAATACAAAAGCCTCTTAAACTTGAACATTAGCATAATATTGAAAAAGTGAAATGAAATAATGCCATTTACTTACTCACGTGGATATTCAACTAGTCGAATAATCACATGAAATATCAATAACCACTTTCATAATGATGGAATTCATAATGCCAGACTATCATAACCACGTAGCCAAGGCCTCGTGCCAAGACCACAAATATGATTTTGTCAAGGCCTCGTGCCAAGAAACTATTTTGTCTCATGAGACCTACCGATGCATCGAGGAGCTATAGCGGGCTCCACCCATCACGTAATAAGTCCAATGCACTACTCATATGTAAAATGGTATATAAACATTTAGGAATACCATTTTTTAAAATACGGTTTGAAATTAATTGCGGCATCAAAATACCAGTTCAATTTTTAGAAGATACTTACATTTAAAATTGAACAAATATACTCCAGTGTTTTTCTGAAAACATTATGCAAGCTTCTGAAAACAAAATAACTAATTATGAGACTACTCAACTAATTACAGGCCATGATGGGTCCACGCCCAATCCCTTCCTGTCTACCACACTCGAGATTTGGGTTTTCTGAAAATATTTTTAAGCTTGCATTAAATACTTATACATTTGCACTGGGTTTTCATATATTAAGATTCGTAAACAATGTTTGATACATACCATTTTCAAAACCAACATAAAAGAAAAGTAAAACATGGTATTTGTTTTTCATTTAAAAAAAGTTATGGCTTGTAGAGGAAGTCGAAACCCAAATAATGGCCATGGCGGCGGAGAAGTCATTGTCGCCACATACATATGAAAAGAAAAACATTCCTTTTTTTCGTTTAGTAAAACACTACATATAAAAATATTCCTTTTGAATAAATGTAAAATTAAAAGGGGTTTATACACCATATAAAAGAAACTTGTGTATAAAAACAAAATATGCCTCAATGAAAGGAGATTGAGACGAAGTCCTTACAAAGATCATTTTTAAAATAAAATATATCTATTATGTGTATTCACTATATGTAAACATAAATGAAGTACAAATAGAATATATTACATTATAATATCATGACATAATTTGAAATTTAGAGATTAACACAGAGATTGGAAATTGGGTTAAGGAATTCCTTTACCTTGCGTCCTGTCTTGACTCGACCGTTATTTATACTCCTAAATAATAAACTATAGTTAATTTATAATTAATTAAGAACCTTTTTCAAGTTTTTTATTCCTTTTATATCACTTATTACCATGTTATGAACATTATGTAATTATTAAAGTTAATAACGGTCGTTTTGTCGATCGTTGGTACTTGAGTCAAAAATAAATTTCTTATAATTTCTAGTTGTTCATGTGGTGAAATATCCATTATATCCATAATTATATTCATGATATATATATAATATATCTCATATATATCCAGTATATACATGCATTTATAATATTCCATAACGTTTAAAGGTAAGAAATGAAATGCACCGTTCATGGAGACGGTAAGCCGTACGTACGCATGAACGCTACTTTCATTTCAATTTCATATTTAATGAAATCATAATGATATAAAGGTATATTATAATTCCAGTATAATATCATATATAATATCATTTACTCCATACTTTATACATCCCACATATGGAATTAACGATTCAAATCACTTTGAGGGGGCGGTAGTCCGCACTTCCTAAAATGAAAATATCGTGTTTACCCATAATAGAAACAATAAATGTATGCCATAAATGAAAGATACAGAACCATAAGTAAAAAATAATCATATTATATATTATGTATAAATATAGTTACATCTTAATGGCCACCTTTGAAGGTGTTATATGAGTGTTGAACAATCATCGTTTCGTGAGGCAGAAATTTTCCCTCCACAGAAACAGTATGTTCATTAACCATTAGATGTAGGTCTGTATAAGTGTAGCTCGAATACATCTCATAAAAACATCCAATTATATTGAGGATACTGGAGTTTTTACAAAAGAAATGAATAAAAAGAGTTTATGGGGTTGTATAAGCAAAATGAAACAAAATAACATAAGCAAAAACATTACCTTAAAATCAGGTAATTCTTTTGATTTGAGCCAAAGGCTTCCTTGGGAAGAATTCATCCCAAAGCAGGGCTTCTAGGAGTAAGGGAGGGAAGATGGGAGAGTATTTGGGCACAGTTTCTCTAAGCCAAATGGCTTGAAATAGTGAATAAGTTGGTAGAGGTGGGGGCCTTTTATAAGTGGAGAGGAGGGGCACTCTTGGAATGTCATGAAATGTTACGTTATTAAGAAATGATTTTTGGATTATAAAGGTCCCAAAATGATATATTTCGATCCTAAGGTGATAAGGGTTCTAAATATCCATATCCAATAGGTTTTTGAAAAGTGTATGCCTTAGAGTTTACATTATCCTTTCATTTTATTTAAATCGTTAACTAATGAGGTAATCGCGGTATCATCATGGTGTCATAAATAATTTAATTTATTTAATGTATAAAAATTATTAAAAAATTATAATGATGTAGGAAATCTTCTTATATTTCTAATTAATATTTATAGTCAAAAATATGACTTGTATAACCCCGTTTAAAAACTGTTTTAGTAAAACAACTTATGTTTGTGACCTTTTTATTTTAACTTTAAATAAATGTTATTTATGTCATTTTCCTAACATAGTGGCTCCATGGGGTCCCCAAGTTGACCCATGTATTTTCTTGGTCGACCATGACTCATCCATTAGGTTTAGGAAAAGTTTCATGGTCATTTCTTCTATTTATAATATCATTTTTACCTTAAATTTCACTAATTACCTTTTATCGCGATTAATTAAACTTAAAAGATTTTATTCACCAAAAAATTATTTTAATCCCATTGAACAACATTTTACTTCTTAATGACAACCATTTATGTCGTATTTTTGAAAATCAAATCACATAAGTTGTAATATTTCATTTAAATGAAAAAATCAGTTATTTAACTACCACTTAGTTGTTTCAATATTCATCAAAAATTGATGTTTTTCAGAATAATGCCAAAATTTCACCCTAAGCTATAATTGATATTCCAAATTCAAAAATGTTGTCTGTTTTAAAAAATTCCAAACATATAAGTTGCATTAATTAATTTTATAATTAATTCCCAACGTCACAACAAATAGCGTGTTTTTAAGAAACAATATATATCAAAAGATTGACAATTGTTTATGTCCAATTTCAAGGTTAAATTAATTCTAATGACCACCATTGGATAAAATAGTAAAAATATATTGTAATTATACTTTAAAACCAGTCAATAGTATATGTTATCACTATAAATTATTTTGAATAAAAAAGTTGTTTTTAAGTATTTTTCACTATTCATAAAAAATTTGAAGTTCTCAGAAAAATACCAAAAATTCAACATAGGCTAATTTCGATATTACGAATCCAAAAATGTAGTCCATTTTGAAATGTAAAATATATATAATTTCAAAAGGTGGTTATTACTATTCATAACTACTACTTTTATTGGTCGCGGTGTGTTAGAACTCGAGGTTGCGTACAACACACGATGCTCTATTATTCAAAGAGGAGTGTACCATGGAAGCTTGGGGTGTTACATTCTCCCCTCCTTCAATAAATTGCATCCTCGCAATTTGAAATTTTTCTTTAAAAATAAAAGGTTGAAAATAGAAAAAACCTTTGTGGAAAACCCACATCGGATATAATTTTAATAAAAATAACTTTAAAAGAAAGAATGATAAGTACAAAGGTCACCCGAGATAGCCCATAACAGGATTCTATGAAAATATGGATATGGAAGAAAAACAAACCATCAAGGTCTGATGGAGAGTTCTAAAAAACTGGATTCAGAGAAAGTTAACCATATGAAAATCACAAACTTGTGATTGGTTAAACGTTCATTGAATCCCCAATTGGAAAAGTTAACCGGAAACGTTTTTTTTAAGTAACCTTTTATAAAGTTGAGGAATTTATTTAGGAGATTTACTAAGAACGTAAGGGAATATACATACTTGTCTTGTAGACTTTCATTCTTTAATAAATTTTTACCACAAACCCATCTTTCACTCTAAAAGATAATAGAACTCAAAAATATTCTATTTATCCTAATTGTATAAGGTTCCAAATATTATCACATACCATTTTGATTAGTAAAACTATTTTGTAATAACCAGGGACTTCCTATAGGCTAGTGGTAGGTAATAAAGGCATGTCGCACTATGGTTGATGGTTCGATTCCTGCAGCTTTGTCCGACGCGACAGGTTATGCCCAACCCTGCAGGTTGTCCTTTTCCTAAAACTATAGTATTATAATATTCCAAAAATAATCTTCATAAATGTTTTAACCTTAAATAATACTATACAAGGTTCAACCTAATCCATTTCAACCTATATAGTTATCCAAAATACCTCTGTCCAGACTTTTTCTAAAAGGTCTCTAAATTACAAAATCAATTGTAACATCAGATTCCCCAAATAAAGTAAAGTTTCTCTTATTGTCACATACATAAAATATGATTACCTTCATCATATTAAAACCTTAATGAAAAAATAAGTATTGCCGTACATTCCTTATATATATCACATTATTCTTATAACCAGAATATAATCCTTGTTTCCAAAAGCACCAATACATTAATTATTCCACTTAAACTGTAGTAAAATCATAAGATTGTCCTTGATCCCTTGGCCTTTTCTGAGGCATGTTTCCCTGATGCTTAGCACATTCATTTGCATAATGCCCCATTTCCCAACAATTATAGCATTCAACATTAATAGCCTCTTTCTTTCCCTTGCAATCACGAGCCTGTTAACCATTTTATCCACATATATAACAAACTCCCATTCTTTTTAGGCAAGCACCTGGGTGATTCCTCCCACAATTATCACATAATGGAAAATCCTTCTTTCCCTTTTTCCCTTTATCCTTCTATTGTTCCACCGTTCTCTTCTTCTGTTGCTTTACTTTGTTGTCATAAGACATAGAGAATTCCTTTTCCGTCTTGATAGCACATGAGACAATATCTTCATACGACGAGAAGGTTTGTGAGACTAATGCTCGGTGGAGAAATGGTTTTAACCCATTAATGAAATGATCAATCTTACTTCTTGGGTTATGTATATAATTTGCGGCATGCCTCACTAACCTTGTAATGTTAGCCTCATACTTTGCAACATTCTCATCCTCCTTTTGTCTCAGACTCAAAAATTGCCTTTCCATATCTGCTCGATGGTCATGTGGAAAGTATTTTTCTAAGAAAAGAACTTTGAACTCTCTCCATTACATACATGATACTTCTTCATCTTCCTTTGTATTTTGAATCAATGACCACCATTGATCGGCATATCCAGTGAGGCGGTAGAATTCTATGACAACCTTCTCCCTTTCGCTACTCCCCAAGGCATGGAATATTTTCTCTAAGTAGTTTATCCATTGCTCAGATACTAATTTATTTGTACCCCCCTTAAATGTTGGCAGTTGTTTCCTCATGAAGCAGTCTAAAATTAATCCTCCACGTTGCAGATCAGGGTGCTCCATACGAGTATGGTTATTATTCATAACCTGAGTGAGTTGTCCCAGTATTGTAATAAGTTGTTCAGCACAAGTTGTATCTCCAGGACCACAATAATTATCTTTAGCAGGAGGGAAATCCCTACACGGATTGTGTGCATTGATACAGTTTCCATTCCTTCCACTAGGTGCCATTTCTAAATAATGGCATAAACTAGATTAGTTTACGAATTGAAATACATAAATCCATACTTGTAAAATACTTAACATAAATTGAACTATTTATGGATATAATCCATAATCATAAAAAAAGTCTTCTTTGAGGAAGTACATACTCATAACCCTTCATAGTGGTTTGTAAAGAAAATGAGAATTATCCTAGGCATATCACCCGGGAGTGTCGTAACCAAGAGTGTAGCAAGGCCCATTGTCGTGCATGAGTTCCCGTTCGAGTCTAGCTCAAAGTGGTGTTTTCAGGATTTACCCCTAGGTACATCTGTTCCAGAGCCGCCTCTACCTGCTCGTATCCATATAGGGATGTATTGCACGGAAAACTCACAAAATCTCTATAATACCAAAATTATAGGAAGTTCTTCTTTACTAATCCTTAAATCATATCTTCAGGCTATGTGCTCTAATCAGAGTTTATCTAAATCTAGCTTCCAAGGTTAGTAATAAACTTCCTCTGATACCAACTGTAACGCCCCGACCCCAGTTACCCAGAGTTGGTGCATTCATTTGTAACATTGGCGTGATCACAAAAGACCACGTCTCGAAAGACTGATTAGTTTAGTAGCCTTGGAAACACTAGATACATTCATAAATGTTACATTACATCATAAAGCGAAAAACTAATAACAAAGTCTTCATGGTCCACACTCATATCCTCTTCTGACTATCCTTGTAGGTCATTCCTAAAATACTTCTTCACATCCAGGAAAATATTAAAAAATTGAAAGGGGTGAGCTCAGATTCTCAGTAAGGATAACAATATTGCGGAAGCTTTCATAAATAAACATTAACATTTAAGGAAATTTATAACTAAAACAAAAGCCATTTAAACTTGAACTTTAGCATAATATGGCAAAAGTAAAATGAAATAATGCCATTTACTTACTCACATGGATATTCTACTAGTCGAATAATCATTTGAAATATCAATAACCACTTTCATAATGATGGAATGCATAATGCCAGACTATCATAACCATGTAGTCAAGGCCTCATTCCAAGACCACAAATAAAATTTTGTCAAGGCCTCCTGCCAAGACACTAGTTTGTCTCATGAGACCTACCGATGTATCGAGGAGCTATAGCAGGCTCCACCCGTCACATACTAAGTCCAATGAACTCCTCATATGTAAAATGGTATATAAACATTTAGGAATACCATTTTTTATAATACCTTTTGAAATTAATTGCGGCATCAAAATACCAGTTCAATTTTTAGAAGATACATACAATTAGAATTGAAAAAATATACTCCAGTGTTTTTCTGAAAAAATTATGCAAGCTTCTGAAAACAAAATAACTAATTCTGAGACTAATCGACTAATTACAGGCCATGATGGGTCCACGCCCAATCCCTTCCTGTCAACCACACTCGAGAGTTGGGTTTTCTGAAAACATTTTTTAGTTTGCATTAAATACATATACATTTTCACTGGGTTTTCATATATTAAGACTCATAAACAATGTTTGAAACATACCATTTTCAAAACCAACATAAATGAAAAGTAAAACATGGTATTTTTTTCATTTAAAAAAAGTTATGGCTTGTAGCGGAAGCCGAAACCCAAATAATGGCCATGGCGGTGGAGAAGTCATTGTCGCCGCATAAGTATGACAAGAAAAACATTCCTTTTTTGTCGTTTAGTAAAATACTTCATATAAAAAGATTCCTCTTGAATAAACGTAATAGTCAAAGGGGTTTATAAACCGTATAAAGGAAAGTTGTGTATAAAACCAAAATATGCCTCAGTGAAAGGATGTTGAGATGAAGTCCTTACAAAGATAATTTTTAAAATAAAATAGATCTATTATGTGTATTCACTATATGTACACATAAATAAAGTATAAATACAATATAGGATATAATAATATCATGACATAATTTGAATGTAAGAGATTAACCCAGAGATTGGAAATTGGGTTAAGGAATTCCCTTACCTTGCGTCCTGTCTTGACTCGGCCGTTCTTTAACCACCTGAATAACAAACTAGAGTTAATTTATAATTTCTTATGAACCTTTTTCAAGTTTTTATTCCTTTTATATCACTTATTACCATGTTATGAACATTATGTAATTATTTAAGTTAATAACGGTCGTTTTGTCGATGGTTGGTACTTGAGTCAAAAATAAACTTCTTATAATTACAAGTTGTTCATGTGGTGAAATATCCATTATATAAAGAATTATATTCATGATATATATATCATATATCTCATATATATCCAGTGTATACATGCATTTATAATATTCCATAACGTATAGAGGTAAGAAATGAAATGCACCGTTCATAGAGACGGTAAGCCGTACGTACGCATGAACGCTACTTTCATTTCAATTTCGTATTTAATGAAATCATAATGATATTAAGGTATATTATAATTCCAGTATAATATCATATATAATATCATTTACTTCATCCTTTATACATCCCACATATGTCATTAATGATTCAAATCACTTTGAGGGGGCGGTAGTCCGCACTTCCTAAAATGAAAATATCGCGTTTACTCATAATGGAAACAATAAATGTATGCCATAAATGAAAGATACATAACCTTAAGTAAAACATAAACATATTATATATTATTTATAAATAGAGTGACATCTTAATGGACACCTTTGAAGGAGTTATATGAGTGTTGAACAATCATCGTTTCGTGAGGCATAAATTTTCCATCCACAGAAACAGGATGTTCTTTAACCATTAGATGTAGGTTTGTGTAAGTGTAGCTAGAATAAATATCATAAAAACATCCTAGTATATTTAGGATACTAGTGTTGTTACAAAATATATTAATAAAAAGAGTTTAGGGGGTTGGATAAGCAAAATGAAACAAAATAACATAAGGAAAAACATTACCTTAAAATCGGGTAATTATTTTGATTTGAGCCAAAGGCTTCCTTGAGAAGCATTATGCCCAAAGTGAGGCTTATAGGAGTAAGGGAGGGAAGTTGGGAGAGTATTTGTCAGAGTTTGGAGGATCCAAATGGCTTGAAATTGTGAATAAGGTGGTAGAGGTGGGGGCCTTTTATAAGTGGATAGGAGGGGCACTCTTGTAATGTCATGAAATGTTACTTTATTAAGAAATGATTTTCGGATACTAAAGGTCCCACAATGATATATTTTAAGGCTAAGGTGATAAGGGTGCTAAATATACTCATCCAATAGGTTTTTGACCAGTTTAAGCATTAGTGTTTACATTATCCGTTCATTTTATTTAAATCGTTAATTAATGAGGTAATCGCGGCATCATCATGGTGTCATAAATAATTTAATTTATTTAATGTCTAAAAATTATAAAAAAATTATCATGATGTAGGAAATATTTTTATATTTCTAATGAATGTTTATTGTAAAAAATATGACTTGTATAACCCTATTTAAAAATTGTTTTAGTAAAACAACTTATGTTTGTGACATTTTTATTTTAACTTTAAATAAAAGTTATTTATGTCAGTTTCCTACCAAAGTGGCTCCATGGGGTCCCCAAGTTGACCCATGTATTTTCTTGGTCGGCCATGACTCATCTAATTGATTTAGGATAAGTGTCAAGGTAATTTCATATTTTTATAATATCATTTTTACCTTAAATTTCACTAATTACCTTTAATCGCGATTAATTAAACTTAAAAATAACTATTCACCAAAAAATAATTTTAAACCCATTGAACAACATTTTACTTCCTAATGACTACCATGTATGTCAGATGTTTGAAAATAAAATCATAGAAGTGGTAATATTTCATTTAAATGAAAAAAATCAGTTATTTATCTACCACTTAGTGGTTTTACTATTCATCTAAAATTGAAGTTTTTCAGAATAATGCCAAAATTTCACCCTAAGCTATAATTGATATTCCAAATTCAAAAATGATGTCTATTTTAAAAAATTTAAAACATATAAGTTGAATTAAGAAATTTTATAATTAATTCCTTTTGTCACAACAAATAGTGTGTTTTTAAGAAACAATATATATCAAAAGATTGACAATTGTTTATGTCCAATTTCAATGTTAAATTAATTATAATGACCACCATTGGATAAAATAGTAAAAAGATATTCTAATTATACTTTAAAACAACTCAATAGTATAATTTATCACTATAAATTATTTTGTTTAGAAAAGTTGTTTTTAAGTATTTTTCACTATTCATAACAAATTGGAAGTTCTCAGAAAAATACCAAAAATTCAACATAGGATAATTTCGATATTACGAATCCAAAAATGATTTCCATTTTAAAATGTAAAATATATATAATTTCAAAAGGTGGTTATTACTATTCATAACTGCTACTTTTATTGGTCGCGGTGTGTTAGAACTCGAGGTTGCGTACAACACGAATTGCTCTATTATTCAAAGAGGAGCATACCATGGGAGCTTGGGGTGTTACAAATTGATTTTGTCCATTATTTCAATAAAAAAGTAGTTTTGATGTTTTATAGAAATGGATTTCATCTATAGAGAGTGAGGTTGGTTCTATATCCTTCATCAATTATTCTATACATTATTGATATAACTATTAATGATGCTAATATTCCCAATGTTATGATATCCTACAATTTTTAGGATAAGAATAATTTTAAATCCTATAGGAGAATGTGAAACATGTTACTCTCATCACTCTAGGATAACGATTTGATATATGTTTTTGGAATGAAAAAAGAAAATAAAATTTGGAGGACACATTATGATATCATTTAAGGAGATAATAAGGTGAAATATTCTCAATTATAAACATAGCATAAAAAATTATGTTATTAGATAGGGAGAAGAGGAATTAGTAGATTATTTATTTATTTGAGAGAATAAAATGGGTATCTGAATTCGAAGATGTGGTTAAATTCTTGAGTATTTAAATATAATGAATAAGATGATGAGAATCACCCTAGGTAAATTTCTTTCTAATATTTATGCCCTTGAAGATCTAGATATTGATGAATGGGCCATTGGAAAACTAAAAAACATTTTTATTTCTCATTAAATGAGATAAGGGTCTTTCTTAAGAAGTAAATGTAAATATGAGAAGGATATTGATTTCAGAAATATAAAAAGGTTAGAAAAATAATAAAACTCATGATGATGAATCTAAAGATGATGACACCACCACAAATTTTTTATAATTTTTATCATTATTGTAAAAAGTAATTCAAAATTAAAATGGTAAATATAGAGGAAATAAACCATTTAAATGTTTCAATTGTGGAATTATTGTAAAAAATAAAGTGGGTTTACCTACAAATAAATAATGGTAGGAGATGGATTATCATCCAAAAAGATCATTTGTGAATAGAAATATGGTCAGTGCTTACACTAGATGAATAATCATTAAATGTAACGGAATGGCCAATAAAACAAATAAGAATATAAAAATTCACAACATGATTCTATATATTATGATAAAGAAAAGGAACCACATAAATATATATCATATAATGTATAGAAAACAATTTTTATATAAAAATAATGTTATTATAAATATTCATTGAGTGGAGAAGAACAAGTAGGATGTGGTGGAGAAGAAGGTAGTAATTAAGAGGAATCGAAAGAGTTTCAACTTAGATTTGAACTCATGGTTTTCATGAAATAAAAATGGAAACATGTAAGAGAAAAAAAGCATTAAATATGAATATTGATTCAACAAGTATATCACTTGATGAATAAAAAGATAAAATAATTGTAAAGAATGAGACTGATTTCATTCGAAAAATTATCGATATCAGGTAAATTCATGAATAAATATTAAATAATCTTGATATTAAAAGAAGAATTATAATTCTACAGTTTGAAAAGGTAAATGATATTGATTAAAATATAGTTTAAGTTTAAAATTACTGGTGTAAAATAAATTTTGTGTTGATTAGAAATTTTGTGGATTGAGTTGGGGAAATATATAAAATGAAATATAAAGTTGTTAATACTGCTAGGGAGTTTTATGATTATTCTACGGTAACATGAACCATTATTCTGGAAACATGTTCCTATAAGATAAATTTTGAAAATAGAAAAAAATTATGTAGTAATGTGATAACATCACCTAAAAAAAGGAAAACACACATACTACTAAGATTGAAGATGGTGCTGGGAGTTCTAATGGAAAAGTCGTCTAGAAGGAGAAGAATATTAAGGATAATCCTAATTAAAAAATAATGTTAAAAGGGAATGTCTGTAAGAATTCTAATTTTAAGAAGAATTTTAATATATCAAAACATAAATAAACAATATAAAAATATTTTTATGATCCTATTTTCTACCTGAAAAAATTTCTCTTTGATAGAAGATAACAAGGTTATAATGTTTATGGTCATAATGAATATATGGTCAAGCATAATCTATCCTTTCCATAATTTAATATTTGAAATGTATCAAGTATGATTAAATAAAAAGTACCTAGATACCAATTTCAACAACATATATAGTAGAATATGAAATTGAAAAAAAAATCCTTTGATTCTTTCCAGGAGACTTAAGAGAGATGTGATCAATCAAAAATAAAAAATAAAAAAATTACTTACTGTACTCTAGGATCATCTGATGTAAAAAATATCGAAACTATAAATAGGATAAATAATCAAGATAATTAAATGGTGGTCATGTGGATTAAATGGAATAAAAGGGAGATAAGTCATGGATACATGAATGTAGTTCCTCATCACACATGACCTGTAAAACTATCTCTTGAAAAAATCTAATAGTATAAAGTAGGTGATTTTAAAATAAAAAATGATGGATCACTAAACTTACAAGGTGTTAGATACAAAACATTTTGTAATAAGATATCCTATTATGTAATCTTTGTAAAAGGTTAAAGGGAAATATACTTAGTTTTTTTCAACATTGTGATAATGTTAATGAGGTTATCTTTTGGAAGAATGGATATGTCATAAATATTTTTAATTATGAATCAATTTCTTTTTAGAGTTATAAAACTAATGGAAACATATTCTAAATTTTTTGATGATCAAAATTCTTATTAGATGATCATTAGGGTAGAGATTCATCTTTATAATTGAGAACATAGAAACATGGGGTGGAATAATATGGATATGAATTTTAAGAATGATTTTGTGAGAAAAATACCAATTTTATAATAAGAAACAATCAAAACATGTGTTATATATCAGAAAAATAAATATGGTGATCATGATTCATGAGTTAGTGGAAAACTAAAACGATGAATCATATTGAGTTAACACACTTTAATTTGTAAATATTGATGATATTAAATCCAGCCAATGAAGATAATTATTTCATGACCTTTTTTTATTTATTTTACTCAAATGAATCATATTTATTTTAATTTCATTAATTCAAATTGTATTAGAAATAGTAAACACTTTTGGAGGACTGGTGAGAGACGAGCATGGTATCTCATTGGATTATTTTGATCTAATGATGGATCTGAATAAAATAATGGGAATTTCATGGTATTTTTTTATAAAAATAGTTTAATAATAGAATATAGTGATCTATATATACCCTAATATAGTGGAGTTATTATGTAAAATAATCTATTTGTTGTGGACTTGGGAAGAATAGTTCTATTAAATTGTGGAACATTAAAATGATTTTATTTTCAAACCCAAACAATGGATATTTATATTATAAATTAATCCCTACCTTGAAAAAATTTAGCCAATACCCCATATGAGTTGTGGTTTTGAAATAATACATGCTTTATGAACATAATGGTTTTTGGAATCCCCTGTTATATGAAGATTAAAGGAAATCATTTTGGAATGATTGATGATAGATTTGAAGATGGAATATTTCTTAGGTGTATTAGATATATAAGTAGTTAATTGTGCTATAATAAGAATTGTAGGATAGTTTTTACTGTAAAATAATAATCCTTAATAAGAATAATTTCCCCTTGAAGATAACACTAAATGAAATAGACACACTATAAACTATGAGAGAATTACAAATGATCTAGAATGTTTTTATAAATCTCAGGATGATTTTGAAATTTTAAATGATTTGAATGGTTTAGAGTAATAATGTTATAATTTTTTATGAATTATATGATGATACTGAAAATATTATTAGAGACAATACATTGGGCTTACAAATTCAAAAAGGCTTGAGAATGAAGAATCATACTAGCTTGCTTTCATTCGTCGAGAAAAAGAGATCTAAAAAATCCTTAGAACACTAGCATTAGGATATATTGTTAAAATAAGAACATAAATAAATTGAGTGTAATTACACTCGATAATTTTTCTCACATCCCAAAAACAAAAAAAAATATCATAAAAAAGTTGGTTTTTTCATAATAATCTCATTGATAAAGGTGTGTCAGAACAAAATAAATCTTATAAGGTTTTAATATAATACTTTAAAAATTATGTAATTAATTTTGATGAGACATGTGATCCAATCAAAATGCATGAAATGATCTGAATATTTCTTTTTATTTTTCCTCAATGAAACTACATTGTCTTCTAAATGGAAATTAGTCCATTATTTTGAAATACTGAACTCATGGGGGAAGTGTTCTTTGAATAACTTAAGGTTTTATCCTTGATAATGATGATTCTTTAATCTTAAAATCAAATAAGGAATCACATAGCATTAGATAGGTACCCTTCGCATGGTATTCAATGTTATAAAATGGCTTAAAGCGTATGACATTCACAAAATGGAAAAATATATATAAATCTCAATGTTGAGAGATAT
Source organism: Viscum album (assembly GCA_963277665.1). Taxonomy (NCBI): domain Eukaryota; kingdom Viridiplantae; phylum Streptophyta; class Magnoliopsida; order Santalales; family Viscaceae; genus Viscum; species Viscum album. The sequence goes on from OY728157.1 coordinate 1,105,639,903, forward strand.
AACTAACTCTCTAATTGTGATTGAATATGTCAATGAAATAATCTATTAATGAATCAAATATGAACCTTTTGATTAATTTTATACCCAAATGAGGAAACTTAATAAAATTGAAATGATTTATGAGATGCCATTCTTCTTATGCATGTGATCCAATAATACACCATGTTCTATGTTTATCTCATGATTATATTATGATCATGAGTTATATAATTTTTTTAACATATGAATCAATAGAAATGTTCACTCCTATAGGATTTTGAGGAAATTATCATTGGATAAAGAGATATGTAGTTTGGATAAATGACATTCTAAGAGCTCATTGGAAACCTAATTTTTTGACAACATCAAGAACATATATTTTATTTTTGGTTAAAATTTGGGTATTTTTATAAAGTAACAAAAAGTAGTTTCATATTATGTAATAAAAATTGATTTTTTGGCAATATAAAAATAATGTTTGATTATGGATTTTGTTATGATAAAGAATTATCCGTTAAATTTTTTTGATATATCAATACAGATTGGGTAGAAGCTGTTATAGATAGAATGTTAACATATAGAGGTTCTTTGATTATTAGAGGAAGACGTGTTCCATGGATGTATAAGAATACGTTTATTCGAATATAATCTAAGTATATTGTTTTATCACAAGCCTTAACCTATATGGTATTGATAAAGTTACAATGTGAAGACATGCGTTTGAATGTTTCATAACAATAGGTGATTGAGAGTGAAAATAAAACTTAAATCAACTTGTAAATGAATATAGTGAAACTTTTTAGGAAGAAACATATTGCTATCAAGTACCACTTTATCAAGGATGAGGTGGCCCATGGTGAGAGTTAATTGTTATATTTTTTAACTAAGGATCATGTCATGGATATCTTCATAAATCCCCTATCATTGGATACCTTCCAATACATGGGAGTTTTTTTATGAGAACATTCAGTCATGAAATCCTTGAAATTTACCTATGTTATTTTCCCTCTTAAATTCAATTTCATTTATTGAAAAGGGGGGTGAATAAAAAATTAATATTCATGAAAATTAGAATATAAAAGTATTTATTTTACAAGTTCCCCTCGGGGGAGAATTTGAGGAGTGGGAAGTTGGAGTTTAGAGAATATTCCAGTTGATAATTTTAATGTATCCTACAAATAAAAAGGTGGATATTAAAGATCCATATGGAATATTTAATAATCCTTATGAATTGAATTAAAAAATTTAGATAGGATTTCATCCCAATTATTATATGATCAATATGGAATTGAGCTTACCCTGAGGGTTGAAGTACTCTTGAGAACACTATTTTACCTTATGATATGGTGTTTTGATAAATTTCATATTGAGTTCATGTTATGAATTATTTATTATGGAAATTCATTCAGGAGTTTTAGTTTTTTTCATATTGTATTGATTGAAAATATGATCATGGAAAATTTTGAATCTGTTTGGATATGAGTAATGATGCAACGTAAATAATTTCTACTAAGGATGGTGAAACCATTCCCTGAATATTGATGACCATGTTATACTATTATTGATTTTCTTGTTTCTATTAATGATTTTATATAACTTGATAGGGACTATATTGTATCCTTTCTATCACACCATCGAGATGTTGATTAAATAATAAGTTTCTATCAAATATGAATATTGTGTTTTTGGGTTACTCTTATGTAAAAAATGAGTCACCCTAATGTTTGAAGCACCATAACATAGTTGGATTGATTCCATAATGAAAATTACATTAATAGAATAATGAGGAGTAAAGTGTGATATGAAAAGAAACCTTCGAGAAATTAGGGTTGTGCTTGTTTATGTGTAAAATGATATTATTCCAAAAAAACTAATCCATATCATGACATTATATGTGGAATTAATTCGATGATATAGTGTAGCTGGAGATTTGGATTCACTGACCATTTGAGGTCAGGTCATGAATCTAAATCTAATGGTGTGAGAATAATGTGACGTAATGGGTTAGGATATATAATTTTCTTGGGTTTTGGGTTTGGAAAATATCATACATGTAATTCCATGACCAACCAATCATGACATGAATTCAGTCAAAGATACTATGAGGTCATTGTGATTTATCTTTTGATATCATTAACATTTTAGGGTAACACACCAACCATATCTACCACACTGAAACATATTATTTTTCTATAAACAGAAAATCACCCACATATATTTGTGGGTGAAAAAAAAAATATACTCTAAGTGATATGAACTAATTTAAAAAATACCTATGACTATAGGGAGACAACCATGGGAAGGATTATCATGGCTGTAGGATGACCTATGGCCATGAGATAAAAATTCCCATAGCTAAATAGTCTTTATTTCCATGGGAAAGTGAACTTACCTCTATAGATACCCAAATGCATCATATAACCACGAGAGCTAGTGTCCTTGGAAATAGGATTTTGTGGGACAGATTTAACCATGTGGGGAGATCATAGAAAATTTATGGGAAGTGTTTACTACAAGTTTCACTGATTGTTCGAGATATAATTCCCACAGGGGAAAGCGGTACTATCATGAGAAGTCACACCTAAAGAGGAAGCCCTGTCGGGGGATTTACTACTGGTACACTTAGGAATTACCATATTGGAAACCCCATGGGGGTCATGGATACCGCTTAGATATGTCTTCCCATAATATAAGCTCTGTATAGGGCATAAATACCACCATGGGTAGCCACGCCCATAGGGGAATCCCCATGGGGCCACAACTACGACCACGAGTGTGGATGCTAGTGGAATAATTCCAAATATGGAACTATTCAGTTAACAAATATTTTTAACAAATCTAATAATTATAATTATATATATTTAAAAATTATTAAATACAAGTATGTTTATAATCATAACTTTCGGAATGGGTTAATTGTTGAGTAAATTTCAATTTAATGGGGGGATTTCATATTTGAAACTTTGTGGAAAATGATTCATTAATTATTTTCATCACCTAAGACCATGGGCATAGAATCCATGGAAATATGGTATATGTATCATGGCCAACATACATACATTGGTGAACATTTGTGGTAATAGGGTCCACATGGATTGATAGAACTATTGTCATGAGCGGGATGCCTACATTCGTAGTAATTGTGGGGAAATACCCTAGGTTATATCCACATGATATTTCATTAACTTGATCAACAACATAATCCATTCTTATGGTCATATCTCCTTTTATACTTGTGATATCCACCTATTATGTAACATCATGCGATTATCAATTAATAAAATTTCTTATGATGGCATAAACGACAGGAAACACTAAGTTTAGAAGAGAATGTAACACCCTAATATTCTATAACCATATAATTTTATCCAATAGTACATATTACACACAAAAATAATTTACCTTATTTTATACTAAACATTGATTTTCTTTGATATCATGTGTTGCATGAAAGGCCGCTTTTCGAAAATAATTATATAAAATTAACATTATTGATAAATATATCGCTTATTTGTTGGAATGTAGGGTATGAATAGGAATAACTACAATATGAAAATATAGATTTTAAACAGTTTTATTATTTATATATTTATTAAAAATAATATAATAATCATTTAAAAGAAAAATAAATGTTTTCTGAAAAAATAAATTTTCTAAAAGAAGGATTAGTCGTGCTTTAAACACATAATTTAAATTATTATTTACCACTTTTAGAAAATTTCTTTTAAAAACTAATATTAATTCATTAAAACATAATATCAAAAATATATTATGGTGAATTTTTTTATTTTTCTAAAATGAATCATTTTTTTGATTAATAGTTAAAAATAGTGAAATTTAATTGAAAATTGCATTTTCATTTAAAGTATTTACAATAAAAAATTTTATATTGAATTGAATTTAAAGTAAAATTTGTTCAATTATATATAAATTAATCCAATTTGGTTCATTTTAATAACAGTCATATTGAATATTTATATAAAAAATATTGTATACTTTTGAACATTTTCTCTTTAAAAACCACCTTTCTCATTGCATATATGGGTTTAATTTTAAATTCAATTATACCTATTATGTGAATTTATTTATAAAAAATGGATTAGATATTTGGAATTAGAATAATTTATAATATCTAATATGTTTAACGTAATTTTTTACAATAATAATTAGTGAAAAACGGTTAAAATTAAATATTATAATTAGTGTAAAAATTGGGGTTTATGCATTACATGCATTATTATTAAAATTAATATTACACAAAAATTGAATTTTTCTATAATAAATTGGATTTAATATTTATAATAATTTTTTAGAACTATCAAATAAATATAATTTTAATTTTCATCTTAAAATATTAATTACCGATTTAAATAAAAAGATATAGGTTACCATGGTAAAAAAACTAAAAGGGAAAAATTGAGTAAACTTAAATACTATGGAGTAAATTGATAAAAAAATGTTTTTATTTTAGCTATTTGATGTTTTTATTGATCACCTAATCCATAATATCTATTATTTATCTATTTTTTAGGCACATTAGGTTAGAGTAACCTCCAAATAGTGAATACTTTTGGGTATTTACAAATATGCCACCCCTCCTCAATTATAAAAGAGTCGTCACTCCCCTAAATTATTCAAACCTCTCAAGAAATTTTTCTGAAAAACACCCAATCCAAATTACTTCAAAATTTACCTCATATAATTTTAGAAGCCTTATTTTTTATATTAATACAACCTTGGAATGCTTTTGGTGAAAACCTAAGGAGGTTACCCAAAGAAGTGGTACCGTTCTTAAATGAGTGTTTTTATTTTATTTCTTCCACCACCCCATTCAATAATTATTAAACCATTATTATATAATAAAATTAGTATCTTGAATATATTTATATGTTATTATTTTAATGGTATAACATACATAGTTCCCCTCTTCCATCAATTTGGTTGTGAAATCATTATTCGTGTGTACGGTGGACTACTGCCTCGCGAACAATTGTCATTATTTTTCAATTATCAACTCTCATGGTTTGGTATGATGATTTATTTAAAATATATACATTATGTTTATAAAATTATTATAATTATTGATTCATCATATCATATATTCCATTTTTTACATTTTATTCCATACGGGATACGATATCATTGCTCATGTGTACAATAGACTAATGTCGCTCTGTTGGGTATATGATTTGTTTTTCATTAATGCTTTACATGGAAGGTGGTAAGGATAATTTTAATAAATATATGTGATATAAATGAAATATTTAAGTTATTAATTACATATATATCATTTTAAAATTTAATAAATCATTTTATTTCGTACCTTTTCACTCACTGGATGACTATAACTTTGTCAATGTATGTGTGGACTACCCCCATCATGGATCAATGCAAGTAAATATTTTAATCACCAAACCAAATGGGTGATATATATAAGTATATTTAATTATATAATATATAACTGTTAAAATTATTTGAAGATAAAATATTACTTAAATCCTTTCTATAATGATCATTGAAAAATGGAAACGTTACTTATGAATATGTAAGACCTACTGTCTCCATGATCATAATTTACATAATTCTTCAAAATGATATTCAATTATTGGTAATAAAAGTAAAATATTTTATAAATATTTTAATTATTTATTTATTTTTATTATTTATATGATAGTATTATATTATATTCACAAGAAATTATACTTTTATAAAAATCATAAAAGAGAAAACAAGGCAATTAACACCGAAAAGAATAAAAATAATGAAATATTATTGACGAAAAAGTTACAAGTTGATATAAAACTATCATATATATTATTATAAATATTAATATTATTATTTAAAAATTTAATAACTTGTTTAAAACAAATATACATGAGGTCAAATCATGTTCAACCAAAGTGAATTTTGAGGTAAGGTTTTTCTCATCTCACTTTTATTTATACGAGATATATGTCATGTTTGATACTTATTTTTATTGTGTGGTGTATATAATTCCCATGTATTTATTTTATGATTCACATAAAAAATATTATTACGATTTAAAAATTCATATGAGGTTTTATCTACCATGGGGTATTGAACCATAGATTACCAAAGTTGTAAGGGTTTCCGTCTCAAAAAAATTACTTCTTTGAGACACATGTTGTTTTATGAAAGTAATTATTTTTATTTCACATATGTACTGCCCCGTATGAATTTAAAATCATAAATCAGTCATATTTCATGGTATTTTAAGGTCAAATTTTAATTATTTCATCCAATGTGATTTTATTTCAGATATTCCATGTGGTAAAGAATTTCATGACTAGATTTATTTTCTTTGAGTTATATTACTTCTCCATTCACATTGATATTCATAGATTATGGGTGTAATACATTTTTATTATATTATGTTTTATTTATAACTATTTTAATTGGATTTATATTTCATACACATAATCAATTAATTAATTAGTTATTACACAACCATTATAATTATTGTATGAATTGTTCTTCTAAAATTTTTATCTTTTGATCATATGTTATGTTATAAAACCATATTAATTTATGAGATGTATCAAATTACACTTTTGATATTTTAATTATTTAATATTTAGGTTATGGAATTAGCGGGAACATGGGGGTGACGATGAGCGACGTTAATTTTTTCCATAATCAATGATCAATCTGGGAACAATATGAAAATGAACACCATTATCCATGGAATTGAATCACGGATTTAGACATGGAATGATTTCCCCCAAAACCAAGAGATAAGATCAACATACTTTTTTTATAATTAATTTAATTAAATAATAATTACCTCCAAGGTGATTCATTCTTCATTGATATGTTTGGCCACATATCTATAGGTGTACCATCACTGCACTGTAGAGATCAAGTGTAGATATCCTCTAGCGGGGATCCACACATGTTCCACGTCACTCCGAACATCAATGAAGGAGTTTTTGATTGCTTAAACATAATATCCTTGTACATTAAATGTCCTAATTTGATCACATTAAGAACAGCATCTAATGCATTCTCTTTAATTTAGTGTAGGATGGTCTCTCTAATTCTTGAGAGAATTCTTAGATAGGGAAGAGCTCTCCTGTCTTGATAGATTTTTTTCTCAAATTCATTATGCACAACATTAATTATCAACACTTTTCCTCTTGGATAAGTATAGAATAATATAACCATTAATTTAATTCACAAGGGTAATAATCAATAATTTTAGCATGTTCCGTAATTATCTTATTAATACTAGTGAAACCCCCATGCAAAATAATAACAGCAACATCATAATTTCTTGACATGCGCTTAAAAAGTGAGTAATAATAAAATATTATTTAATAAAATAACATTAAATAATTATTAAACCCCAAAGAAGAATAATATTTATTCCACTTTTAAAATAATAAATAATATATTATTTAACTAAGATACAGAATACACATAGTCTGTGTCCTTCTAGGACTCTTTCACAGTGGCATTAGGCAGAGTTGGCTAAAGTCCAATGTTAGTGTCTAGCAACACACCAAGTCACCCATAAAGAAGTTAATTCTGCAACGACATTTCACCTCATATGAACTCTTACCATGTAATATAATCCCTTTGCCTCGATATCTCCAATCATGAGGGTTGCATGCATGTTTCATCAACCCATGTGCTTGATTTCTCAATATTTGACTTTTTAAAAATTGCACATTCCTATAAAACCCAATGGCCATATATTTATATAGGATATATCATTTCCATCAAATAGATTGAGATATCAATGGATGTTATATAACAGAAAGGAAAAATACTTTCTTTCATTATTCATTAATGCAGTATTACTTGTGACACACCGAACATATCCTACCTTTCCATGAAAATATGTCATCATGCTTTAATCCAAAACATCAATGTGTTCAAGTGATAATAACCGTTAATAATAATCTTAAATTAGATGGTCTAGTACACATGACCACATATAGGAACATCCAATGACTCATATAACTGTGGATTTCCTACTGTCATGTCATGTTGTAATAATATCATACTAGATATCACCAAAGCTATTCACCATTATAAGGATACTCAAATTCTTATGAGGGTCTACCCCTTATCTATTGTATCATTTTTGTCCCTAAAATGATATCATTTGGCTATAGAACATACATCTATTAATAGTGTCATGGAACATCTGATTTATCATCATAACGGGAAACTGCTATGACCTTTTAGTGCGACAAATACTCTTGGGATGTTATCAAAAGAAATATTATGAAAAAGATTAATCATTATGTTATAAATACTTTATTGATATCCATCCAATGAATATATGTTTATCATAATTTACAAAAAAGTTGATTCTAGGGAACTGACTCCAACAGACTCCCACTTGCACTAGAGACAACTTCTAACAACCTTCAGTATACTAGCACTCACACAATACTCATTATTTGGATGAGATAGGCTTTTAGATAACGGTTAATCCTTGTTCTCTACCATGTATAGTATGTTCACTACAACTTCACCCTTATGATATAAATCACTCAAGTGGTGATACTTTCTAATTCTATACTTTATCTGTTTATGTGACATTAGCTTTTTTTTAAGATCCGACGTTGCAGTATTATCACAATAAAATGTGATAGGGTATTTACTACTAGGTACCACCTCATGATCATGAAAAAATATCTTAATCTCGATGGTTTCATTGAATGCATCAGAAGCTTCTATATACTTATAATCCATTGTAGAAACAACAGAAACTAGATTCCATAAACTATTCCAACTCACAGCTCTTCCATTAAGACTGAAAACATATCTTGTTTGGGACTTCAGATCATTCTGATCTATCTAAAAACAATCATCAACATACCCCCTGATGATAAGATCTTTGTCACATACATACATTAGGAACATATCCTTAGTTATTCTTAGATACTTAAGGATAGACTTAACATCGGTCCAATGTTCTTCTCAGGGATCTTCTTGATATCTTCCTAACATGCTCAGTGCATAAGAAACATCAGGTCTAGTAAATGACATGGCATACATGATAGATCCTACCACTATCGATTATGGTATCTTACTAATTATATCTTTCTCTTATTGTGTCATGGGAAACATTTTATTAGAAAAATGTATACCATGTGACACTTGAACCAATCCCCTCTTGGATTATACCATAATAAATTTATTTAGTATATAGTCAAAATATGTAGCCCTAAATAGTCCAATCAGCCACTTGGATCTATCACAAATGATCTTGATATCTAGAATAAAGCCTCATTTTCCTCAGTCCATCAAGAAGAAAATTTACAACTAATCATTAACTGAATGTAAGACTAGTATGTCCTTTCCAATAATTAATATGTCTTAAACATATACTACTAGGATAAATAAATCATTCATATTAAACCTTTTTTAAAAACATTTTTCACATTCCTTTTTAATAAAACCATATTATTTTATGGATTCATCAAATCGAATGGACCATGACCTAGATGCTTACTTCAATCCATAAATGGACCTCATAAACTTCCAAATCCTTTGGCATCACCTGGTGTCACAAACCCCTCTAATTGTTTTATATATACATCTTATAGAAGGATCCCATTAAGAAATGATGTTTTGACATCCATCTTCAAAATCTCATAGCCATGGTAAGATGCTATGTGGAATTTGATTTTGATGGATTTAAACATGGAAACTGGAAAACATGTTTCATTATAATCGAGTCATTGATGTTGTTTAAACCATTTATCCACTAGCCTTACTTTATAGATACATAATTTACCTTCCATGTACAGTTTTCTCTTGAATACCCATTACATCCAATAAGATTTACATCAACTGGCGCATTGCCCAGAACCAAAAAATAGTTCTGAAACATGGAATCCATATTCGAATTCTAGCTTATATCCATCTTACAGCTTCTGATCTCTCTAATACCTCATTGTATGAGAGAGGTTCATCATTTTCTAACAAAAATGATTCACCATCCATAGTGACAAGAAATCATATCTCTCTGGTTCCCTTTCCTTTCTTACACTCCTACACAGTTCTTCTATTTTATAAACTACTTATTCCATGGGGTCATGTGAAACATGATCCTATACCATATCCTTTGTATATTTATCTTTAAATTCATTGAAATGAATCTTTCTCCAACTATCAATTTTGAGGATGTGCTCCCTCTCAAGAAATATGGCATTTCTGGAGACAATTACATTCTTGTCTAGATTTTTATATGTAGTATCACCTTATTTCCTTGGGATACCCTATAAAGATAAACCTCATTCCCTAGGGTTCTTTTTTCTTACCTTAGAAAGCCATACAAAATTCCTCACATCCCCATACACATGTATGTAATAAAATGGGTTTATTTGAACTCCATAACTCAAAGGGAATTCCATTTTGTGCCTTATTTAGTACTCAATTTAATGTGTATGCATCAATTTTTTATTTATATCCCCAAAAGGAAAATGGAATATATACATGACTCACCATTGACCTTATCATATCCAACAAGCTATGGTTCCTCCTTTCACTAAAATCATTCCACTATGGTGTATATGGTTTATTAAGTGGGGATGAAATCCCAAAAACCCATAGAAAGTCGATGATCTATTTGTTAAGATATTCTCCACCTTGATCTGATCTAATATTCTTTATCTTCTTATGAAGATGGTTCTCCCCCTCATTATTGAATTAAATTAATTTCTCAAAGCACTCGGACTTATATTCCATCAAGTAAATATATCCATATCTACTCAAGCCATCGGTAAATGTTTTGATGTAAAAATATTCATCTCGATCTTCTACTTGAAATGGTCCACACACATCGGTGTGTACCAATCAAATAATATTTGTGGTACTTTTACACTATCCAAAAAATGGTGGTTTGGTCCTTTTACCTTGCAAACCAGTGTGACATCTATCGTGTGGTGTTAGTTCCGAAGAGTCTGAAATACCATATTGACAACGCTTCATCAAATTCATCTCCCTTATATGACTGAGATGGTGATTCCACAACTAGGTGTTATATGAATCTTTTGAACTTGATTCCTTATCAATTTACAACACCTAGTTTTCAAATTTTTATACATACAATCGATTATTTAAATTCTCTATACCATAACATATGTTTTCCTTATGAAAGAAAAAAAATTATTTCTAAATTTAAAAATAAACACATTTTAATCTAAATGTGATATGGAAATTATGTTCATTGCAACACTTGGTACATATTAACAATAATGTAAAACCAAAACCATCACAGTAGGAAATGAAAGGGGGTAGTCACTAATTGAAAGAAGAGAAATCCTCTAACCATTGTATGCTTGTAGATACATCTCTCCTCTAGAAATTCTCTTAAATCTACATGGTTCTTATATTTGAAAACAAATATGAGAACCACATGATGTATATACTACCAATGTTTTGAAATGAACTGATTGAACACAATAAAAAATGAAACATTGTCTACCCCTTACCTATGGGTGCAATATCTCTTCTAGTGTCTAGACTTGAAACTGGGAAAACACATTTCCCCCTTTTACATTCCCTACCTTTGGATCTTCTTCTTCTTGGTCAACTGGTGATTAGGGGATTAATAATATTTATAGGTCTTAGGTTCTTTTACCTTTTCCTTGACCTTCCTTTTCACCATAAGGTCTATAGGGTTTTCAAACCACATTTCCTTATACACTTGGTGAATTAAAGTAAGAAGTCCTGATAGACTATTCTCATTATTTTTCATATTTTAATACAAAATAAAACAAAAGAAGGTATTGGGAAGTGATGATAGTATGATATCTATTCGCAAATAATCTAGGAAATGAATCTATGAGATGTCTAGATGTCCAATGTATACAATAATCTTGACTACATTTAGCCCATCTAGCATAAATTATCCATGGTTAGTGGTGGAAAATGTGTTGGAGATATCATATCTCTCTTTTCTCTCCATCTCTTGATAGAGATACTGAAGGTGAGACATCATGATATAAGCATCTATTTCCCCATGATTCTTCATGATCTCATTGGTCATGGATGGTAAAATGAGGCACTGAACATTCAGTCCATCATTCTTAAGTTTCTGGTACACATAGATCTCCTCATCACTTGCCTCATTTCTATGAGAAACACGTAAAGGTTCTTCCAGAACATATAGTTTCTTATCATGGCGAGGTATGACTTGAAGATACCTTTTCCACTCCTAGAAATTAGTGCTGGTGATAATTTTTTCCTTCTCGTGTATGGATCGCAATGATATGGTTGATTTAGTTTAAATTTTGTTTCTAAAAATAATATGAACTATGTTTTAGTAAATTATTTGATAAAATTAAGACAAATCAATAAATAAATATTAATTAACCTTCCAGTATTTTATCAAAAACCAATGTACCTCACCATTTTATTCAGAATATCATGTTTCATGGAAATTATCGTGACAAAGATCCATATTTCCCTTGAAATTACCCTGAAATTTGATGGTCAATCAATTTTAATGGTTTTAAGTAGGTATTCTAATTTACAACTGCATTATCTTCATTCTCTTTGATCCATTGAGTGTACTCCCCATTCCTGAAATCCATAATTATAGATTTTCTCAACCTTTGACTCTCAATTAAACCAAGTACTTCTTTAGAATTCAAGGCTTGATGTAAACTATGTCAATTCAATCCAAAACCTCATATTATAGTTCCATGATAATTGAAAACACCTGAAATTTGGATGGACTAGCTTTTTGAACTGTGGTTTGATTCTAACCAAAGTAATGGAAGACTATACCAACGTAAATTTTTATTTTAGTGATTTTATCCTGTATATTTAAATTTATATTTATTATCTTTTCACATGAATATTATTATTAAGTTGGACAAGCTTACATGATTATTGATGTAATATATAATATTTTTTTATAATTCTGATAGTTCTAGTTTTATCTTGCATTCTTATTTAATTCATTAATTATGTGATTGCAAAAATACATCCATAATGAATAAACCATGCAACTGATTGAAAAAAAATAAATGGTATGATCATGATATTTTTCAAATGGATAGTTTATCTAGCAGTTAAAAAACTAACACCTGGCCTAGGGGAGAAACACCTTGACCCAATTGGGATCATGTTTATATCTTTTTACATGTCCACCTCTGTATCTCCGTGGATTTGTTTCAACTCGGCCACTAACATGAACTCCCTCCACTAACATGGGAGTACTATCTATTATATATGCTTTTAATTTCACAAAGGTGAGCAGTAAAAGGAGGTTTTCATAAAAGAAGCAATGGTCACGCAATCTCTACATATAAATGAGGAGAGAAGGTATGAATGATAATAATTTAATTTAATAAATTACATGGAAACCAATAACATACCGAAAATTATGCCTTACTAATTATCATTCATATGCATGCAATAAATTTACCAATTTAATAAAACTAGATTAAAATTATTTATCCTTTATTATATGAGAAAAATAATGCCTGAATCGATTAATTATTATCTTTAATTAATCAATCATTTTATCTTAATCCTTTTCTGAATTTTCTTGATATTCACATCCATTATAATTTTATATAAAATTAATAAATTCATTTAAAATTTACTGTGTACATAACATGTACCTACGAGGTAACCCAGTGATTACTCATCTAAAAGTACCCTACATAGATTATACATTTCTACACATTATTCTTTGTGACATGTAGAAAGCACTGAAGAATTATAATTGTAATACAACTCATACATGTTGTGCATATCTTTGAACATTACCCAAATGCTAACTATATATATATATATATGTAACCCATCACATGTTGTGTTATATATTTATTCCCATACAAAGGTACATGTGTTGAGGGTTACATAGTAAAATAATATATGTCACGACTCGTCCTTGGGGCCCATGTGGTGACTACCCCATTCCCACCTTCCATAGGCCAGGGGCTGGCGACTAGCACCAAGGTGTAATTACCGGTAAAAAGGGAAGGCATTGCCTTTGTAAAGTAAATAAACACCACGGAGCAATCAAGCATTAGAAGTATACACTAAGTAAAAAATTGGGTACAATAGTAAGTGCGAAAAAGTAAGTGGGCCAGAATAGAAACCCAAACTGAAAGTAAAGTACAACTAGGAAGGGAAAAAAGCAACTGAAAGTAAAGCCGCAACCTCGAGCTTCCACTGGATGTCCCACCTGAAGGGTGGGTACAGATAGCCTCCACAGTTCCTCGGGTCCAGCCGTCCGCTCCGTGTACGTCCCACCCAATGGTCCACCTCCAGGTACCGACCTGCTCCTCATGACTCAACCACAATCAGCACGGTTCGTCATCTACAACCAACACAACGTAGTGCGGGCATATCCCATGTAGGGTTGAATATAAGCTACTCAGTTGGGACCCCGAGACCCCCCAAGTTCTCCCATAATACACAAAGGATAATCCACAAAGGATAGATACAAACACGAAGTAACATCCGACTCTACTTAGGTATATGACTATACATATACCTAAGTCATCAATTCCAGTTCGCTCCAACCTCTGAGCCCAAGTTTTATCACATCCACACAAGAAATCACAGCCCTATCCACACAAGAAATCATAACAAAATACACATAGGAATGCAAGTCAAGATTCATCTCACACAGGTATACTTCTTCGTATGACGATAGAGATGATCAGATATAGCCACTAATTCATATAAGCCGTCGGACCCACAAAGGATCGATAGGTATTAACACCAGCAATGACCCACAAAGGATCTGACCCACACAGGATCGATAGGTAACAGACCCCCGCTATGACCCACACATGATCTGACACACACATGATCGATATGTAACTAACCCCTGCAATGACCCACACAAGATCGGACCCACACAGGATCTGTAGGCGCTGGCCCACATAGGACCACTGAGAACTGACCCACACAGGATCTGACCCACACAATATCGGTAGCACTAATCCACGTAGGATCGATGAGTGTTGTAGTCGTCATCGTCGAATCCACGGAGGATTTCTGTATAGTCGTCATCGTCGTCACAGTCGCTACCAACTTTAGGGTTCCCGTACACAGCATGATCGTTTCGGCGGGTCCACTCCACGATTCGAGGGGCTGATACATCAACTGAAAAAAATTCCATAGTTGATGTATCCAAAAGTTCTGTATCGTCAACAGGAACTCAACTTCACAGACGGCGTGTCAATCAGATGCCCGATCTGAGAGTTATTGGCTTTTTCGTCCTAGGGGCCCGATTGGTTTTTAATTCATAACCAACTCAATTCTACTTCAACTGCATCCAAACCTTGAGCGGATTAAACCAAAATGTATGTCTCACTTAGATAAATCCAACAAAGTCAATGAAACATCAATCAGACGTCCGGAGCTCAAGTTATAAGCGTTTCCGCTCCGAGGGCCCAGTTGGTTTCGTGTACGAACCAACCCGGCCGGACCCAAATTTCTCCTAAACCCTTAGTGTACTATACCAAAATGACCTTCTCGATCCAAGGATTTCTATGCAACTAACGGTGCATCAATCGGAGGCCCGTAGCTCATGTTATGGGCAACCGACCCAAAAGTTTGGTATTAGGGGAGGATCTGGCCCGGTCCGATGCGGTCCGGTACCCCCTGGGTCAGCCCGAACCAGGTCGACCCGACCCCAGTTCGGGTCCGACCCGCTTGGGCATGGCCCGGCCCAGCTGGCGCGGCCCGGTACGGTCCGAGCGCAGCCTGGCCTGGCTGGCACGGGCGGGGCGCTGCCCGACCTGACGGTCCGGTCGGGCGGCTCAGCCATTTCGTCAGAGCGGTGCAGGGTGGCACGCTGCCCCCCACCAGCGTGAACCCGCGGCCCTAATGGGGGCTTCTCCTTTTCAACGGACGCGACCGAGTGCAGCGTCCCGCCTCTATCGGTCTCGCGCGGTCGCGGGAGTGCTCCTCATACTACCAGACGAGCTCCGGTGGTCGGATTTTACTACCTTCTTCGCCAACAGCCCTCCCGGGAACCGTCCTTCACTGCGAGGACCTCACATTGCCCGTGCGGCCTGCTTCATCGTCGCCCGCCGATCCGTACACCAAGAATGAAGGGACGGTGGGTTCGGACCTATTCATTGGTCCGAACCCATTGTGTTAGCAGTTTAAAAAGGCTTCCGAAAAATATTTAAACATATGTCGTGGGTATAAATCACAATGGTTTAATTGAATCAATACCCCTACCTCAAGAGTCGAATTCGTTGAGCGAGGGTTCGTCGCAGAAAAGCATGTCGCGGAAGAAGGAACCGCGGAAGGGCGATCATCGCGTCGCGGAAGAAGCGTCGCAGAAGAAGCATCGCGGAAGAAGCGTCATTGATTTCAGAGGATCTGTCGTTTTTCACGTTCTTCGTGTTCTTCGCGATGAAGATAAGATCTTCAAGAGTCTGAGTGAAATATCACATGCCTCTCAACACCACCAGCCTAATAAAAATAAGAGTTTTCTTATTTTTATTTCACAAGTCTTGCGTTTTAAAATTCAAAAACGAAAGAAACAATTAAGTGAATTTATTGAAACGTTTAAACCACCAAATTAATGAGGCGTTTCTTAACCAGAATAAATACAAGGGTAGACTTAATTACAAAGGGGTTGCAGGTGTGTTACTTAATTAAAGGAGGGGTTGAAAAAGGTGAAAGGAATGGTGGGGCTCGTGTGGTGCCCACCTCAAAAATATCCTACCATGTGGGTAGGATATTGTGGGTCTCACGTCATCCACATAACATAGATTAAGAAACTTAAAATAAAATAAATTGGTCGCACCATTTTATTATATTCATTTGCTTAACCCGAAAATTTGAAATCCACACCCGAGCAAACGCAACTCCGGAAAACGTGTTTCTAAAAAAATACCAGCACTGTGATTCCATCGGTGCCCTCAGAGTATGATTCCGAGCACCAGTTCAAAATTTAAAAAAACCCGCTCATTCGTTCACTGAATGTAACAGAGCTAAACTTTGGAAAATGATTCCTGACACACCGGGCCTCAGAATTAGGTGCCGTTAGAAACTGCATTTTTGTAAAATTCCCAAAAAAAATTAAGAAATAAATTTCCTTGAATTTTTCAGGTCTTTACATCACTCCCACCACAGGTCGTTATGTCCCTATAATGATACATCAAAAACTAGGGAAACAATGTGGGTACTGAGCATGCATCTGAGCCTCCCGCTCCCAAGTGCACTCCTGGAGGTTCCCGTGCTGCAATATGATGCGCTCTAGAGGAATCAACCACTCACGTATGATCTGCTCCTGTCAATCCTCAATCTCCACCGGGACCTCCGCTAATGTCGCCCCATAGTCAACATCTAACTCTCCGTGTTCAATGATATGTGTCGGGTCGTGCACGTATCTCCTCAGCTGAGATACGTGGAAGACGTCGTGCACCCAGTGCAACTGAGGTGGTAGAGCCAGGTAATAAGCCACCTCACCAATCCTGCTGAGGACCTGGAATGGTCCGATGAAGCGTAAAGATAACTTTATGCCTCGGCCAAATCTCTATAATCCATGTCGATATGAGACCTGCAAGAAGACGTGGTCGCCATCCTCGAACTCTAGTGGCATCCTCCTCCTGTCAGCATAAGACTTCTGCCGGCTCTGAGCTGTCCTCAGCTCATGGATGACTAGGACCTTCTCTGTCATGGCATGGACCATCTTCGGCCCCACAAGTGCGGACTCCCCAGGCTCTGTCCAGCACGTCGGTGGTCTGCAAGGTCTGCTATACAACGCCTCGTATGGTGCCATCCCGATGGTGGAGTGGTATTTGTTTTTGACGCGAACTCCACCAAGGGTAGGTGGTCCTTCCAGTTGCGACCAAAGTCGAGGACACATGCATGGAGCATGTCCTCGGGAGTCTGAATGGTCCTCTCCATCTGACCATCTGTCTGGGGGTGAAAGGCTATGCTCAGACGTAGCTGCGTCCCGAACACCTCCTGCAACCCTTTCCAAAGCTGGGAAGTAAAGCGAGCATCTCGATTGGAAACGATGGACTATGGAACACCATGAAGCCATACAATCTCCTGAACGCAGAGACGTCCCATGCTCTCCATGGAGCCCTGCTCTCTGATGGGTAAGAAGTGAGCCGACTTGGTGAGTCAGTCGACAATCACACCAATGGAGTCGTGACCTCTGGAAGTGTGTGGAAGTCCTGTCACGAAGTCCATAGATATGCCTTCTCAATTCCACTCTGGGAACTTCAAGGGCGGTACAAAGCCTACTGGTACCTAGTGCTCTGCCTTCACCTGCAGGCAGGTGAGGCATCGAGAAACGAACTCTGCCACAACATTCTTCATTCACGGCCGCTAGTGCTGTCGTCTGAGATCCTGGTACGTATTCACCATGCCAGGATGTACTGCCAAAGGGGAAGTGTGAAACTCTCCAGACACCTCCTCCCGTAATGCAACTGGTACCAAGGTACGTCCTCTGAAAAAAATGGTGTGCTCTCCTCCTACAGAGAAATCATCAGGTGCATGTCCTGAGGATATATACGCACGCCGCGTCTCACAGTCAGAATCCCCATGCTTTGCCTCTCTGAACCGCTGCAGTAGTGGAGGAGTTACCGTGAGTGACTGAAGGAAGGCTGCTCCATCTCTATCCATGAAGGATATCTACAAAGCGGCTAGCTGCTCTATCGCCTCCCCAAGTAGCTGAATGCATGTCCTGCTGAGAGAATCGCCTACTACGTTCCCCTTTCCAGGAGTATAGACTATCACAATGTCATATCCCTGGAGGAACTCGATCCATCGCCATTGTCTCTGGTTCAGGTCCTTCTGCGAAAAGATGTACCAGAGACTCTGATGGTCAGAATAGACTGTAAAGCGCTCACCCATCAGATAGTGACGCCATGTCTTCAGAGCGAAGACCATTGCTGCTAACTCCAGGTCATGGGTAGTGTAATTATGCTCATGTGGCCTCAACTGACATGATTCATAGGTGACCAATACCCTCTCCTGCATCAGGACACATCCGATTCCGGCCCCTGATGCATCGTAGTAGACTACGTACCCTACTCCCTCCTCTAACAACCTCAAGATAGGTGCGCTGGTCAATCTCTGTCTCAGCTCCTAGAAGCTCTGCTGACATCGGTCTGACCACACAAAGGTTTTCCCCTTTTTCGTCAAAACTGAGAGTGGTGCTGCAACTCTGGATAAGTTAGGCACAAATCTCTGGTAGTATCCAGCTAGTCCCAAGAAACTCCGCACCTCCGTCACGCTCCTAGGTGGCTCTTAAGCTAGCACTGCCTCGATCTTCATAGGATCCACCGCAACTCCCACCTCAGAGATGACGTGTCCCAAGAAGTGGACCCCGCGTATCCATAACTGACACTTCAAGATCATTCCATAAATCTGGTGCTCTCGGAGTGTGTCTAGTAAAAACCGCAAGTGGTATGCGTGCTCCTCCTCAGTGGTCGAGTATATCAAAATGTCATCGATGAAGACCACTACAAATCGATCAAGGTATGGCTGAAAGACCATGTTCATGAGGCCCATAAACACTTCTGGAGCATTGGTTACGCCGAATAGCACAACCAAGAACTCATAGTTTCCATACTGACATATGAAGGCCGTCTTATGAACGTCCTAGTCCCAAACTCTAAGCTGATGATAGCCTGACGTGAGGTCTATCTTTGAGAACCATCATGCTCCCTTGAGCTGATCGAAGAGGGCATCAATCCTCGGTAGCGGATACTTGTTTTTCACTATCACCTGGTTCAGGCGGCGATAGTCAACACAATGTTGCAAGCTCCCATCCACCTTCTTGGAGAACAATGTCGGGGAAGCCCAGGGTGAAACACTGGGTCGGATGAATCCTCTGCCCTGCAAGTCCTCCAACTGTACCCATAGCTCTAGAAGCTCAGCGGGAGCCATCTGATATGCTTGGGTGGATATCGGGGTTGTCCCGGGGTATAGATCAATATAAAAGTCTACCTCTCTGCGAGGAGGTAGTCCTGGAACGTCGTCAGGGAAAACGTCCGCATACTGATCCACTACTGCAGGAAAACTAGGACTCCACACGTCAACTGCTCCTAGGATGAGGATAGCAAACTGATTATTGATGGGATGTCCTCTCCTCTGCGGGAGTCCATCCCGTGCTGCGAAGGCTCCCTTCTCACCGGTGAAGGTGAACCTTCTCCCGTCGGTGCGTACACACCTCACCTTGCGCCAAATACAGTCAATCTGAGCATGGACTGTAGATAACCAATCCATGCCCAAGATGACGTCGTAAGGACTCAACCCCTCTTCAAGAAGATCACAGCCAAAGCTCTCGCCTCCTAAAGAAAGGTCATAATGCTGGCACCCGTGCGTAATCATTGAGTCTGCTTCCGTAGCAGTCTCTAGCTGTAAGGATCGAGACAACGGCTCTATCGGAATCTCTGAGCTCCGAACAAGGGCAGAAGCTATGAAAAAATGACTTGCTCTTTTGTCTATAAGAACATAAGAAAAGGTGGAACAGACAAAGATAGTACCTCGAATCATCTCGGGCGCGCCGTGGTCATAGGCCTCCGCTGCCTAGAGTTGTGCCTGTCTCTGCCTGCCAGCTCCCTGTGGTCAGGGTGGACCTCCTGGTGGTGGTGGTGGTAGAGCCTCAAAGCGTCGCCCACCACCTGCTGCTTAGCCAGCTCCTCTGCCTCGTCCGCCTGCTCCCTGCAGACTGCCATGGTCGACACTCTGCCTCTGCCTGGGTGGCCCCTCAACTGTCTTCTGCTCCTCGGCACGGCGGGTTTGGGCAGTCACGAGCCATGTGGCCTTTCCCGCCGCATGCGTATCATTGTCTGCCTCTCGAATGACTGGCTTCGCGCTGTGTGCCCCGCACTGCTGAGCCAATGTCCTGAGATCGTTTTCCTGAGGGTCTGGTCTGCCTAGACCCATGAGTCATTCGTCGACTTCCTGCTGCAGAAGACTCTGCTACGTGCCGCACTGTGGTTGGTCTTGCTACTGATCCAGGTGCATCAAGGAAGCTCTAGATCAGAAGGGCTCGCTCCAGTACCCCTATCTGTGTCGGAATGCTGAGAGAGATTAGCGATGCCCTGATCTCCTGCCTCAATCCCTGTTTGATGGTCCGGGACATGAAGAATGGATCACGTACCATGTTTGTCGAGTAGCGCAAGAGATAAGTAAATCTCGTCGAGTACTGGGGGACCTTCAAGATGCCCTGCCGTAGCTGAAGAAGCTCCTGGATGCACACTGCACGGAAGGTGGCTGGGACGAACTCCGAGTGGAAGAGGCTCTCAAAGTCCGTCCATAGGAGAGATGCCTCATCATGCACCTAGAGCATCAAGCTCCACCATCTGCCTGCTGTCGCGTGTAGGAGGCTCGCTGCGAGGATCACCATGAGGTCTGCTGGTGTCCTCACTAACCTGAAAACCCGTAGAACTGCCTCCATCCAATCCTCGGTGGCCTGAGGGTCCATCTCCCCGTTGAACTTGGTTGGTCGCTGGTGCTAAAACTCGTACAGTGCACTAAGGCGACGTGCATCGTCAGCGGCTGGGGCAGGTAGCATCGGTGGCTCGGCAGGTAGTGGTACCGTCGGTGCCTCTACTGTCAAAGGGCCTTGTACCGAGGCCTCGTCACCTGGTGGGATGTCATCACACACAACTCTTGGAACCCTAGCTGGCTGCTGTCGTGGGGCCATCCTGAAAAGAAACAGGTGCACCATGGTTAGAACAGTATACATGGTGAGCTGACACAAAGTAATCACAACGAAAACTTGAAACACACATGCACTCAATGTTTTCGTGCATTAAGTCGCAAATCAGAAGTCAGTGTCCTAGTATACGGATACGTCAGCTGCCGCACCAACACTAGACTCCCTGGACTGATAACCACACTCAATACTCTTAACACTATTGCTTTATATAGAAAAAGATCAGAGTCCTGAGTTCTGCGGTAGAACTGAACTCCTCTGATACCAATTTGTCACGACCCATCCTCGGCGCCCATGTCGTGACTACCCCAAGCCTGCCTTCCATAGGCCAGGGGGTGGAAACTAGAACCAAGTCATAATTCATGGTAAAAAGGGAAGGCATTGCCTTTACAAAGTAAACAAACACCACAGAGCAAGCAAACAGTAGAAGTAAACACCATGTAAAAACTGGGTACAATAGTAAGTGCGGAAAAGTAAGTGGGCCAGAATAGAAACCAAAACTGAAAGTAATGTACAACTGGAAAGGGAAAACAACAACTAAAATTAAAGTCGTAGCCTTGATCCGTCCATTGGAATTCCCACCTGAAGGGTGGGTACAGATAGCATCCACAGTTCCTCAGGTCCATTCGTCCGCTCCGTGTACGTCCCGCCCAATGGTCCAACTCCAGGTACCGACCTGCTCCTCGTGTGTCAACCACGATCAGCTATGTCTGTCGTCTGCAACCAACACAATGTAGTGCGGGCGTATCCCGTGCAAGGGTGAGTATAAGATACTCCGTAGGGACCCCAAGACCCCCGAAGGTCTCCCAGAATCCACAAAGGATAATCCACAAAGGAGAGATACAAACACGAAGTAATGTCCGACTCTACATATGTATATTACCATACATATACATAAGTCATCAATTCCAGTTTGCTCTAACCTCTGAGCCCAAGTTCGATCACATCCACACTAGAAATCACAACCCGATCCACACAAGAATGCATAATGTAATCCACATAGGAAAGCAAGTCAAGATTCAGCTCACACAGATATACTTCTTCGTATGACTATAGAGATGATCAGATATAGCCACTGATTCATCTAAGTCGTAAGACCCACAAAGGATCGATAGGTACTAACCCCCGCAATGACCCACAAAGGATCTGACCCACACAGAATTGATAAGTAACTGACCCCCGCAATGAACCACACAGGATCTGACCCACACATGATCGATAGGTAACTAACCCCCGCAATGACCCACACAGGATCGGACCCAAACAGGATATGACCCACACATGATCGATAGGTAACTAACCCCCGCAATGACCCACACAGGATCGGACCCAAACAGGATCTGTAGGTGTTGGCCCACACAGGACCGCTGAGCGCTGACCCACATAGGATCTGACCCACACAGGATCGGTAGCACTGATCCACATAGGATTTCTGAGTGCTGTAGTCGTTTTCGTCGAATCCATAGAGGATTTCTGCACAGTCGTCATCATCTTCGCAGTCGCAACCAACTCTAGGGTTCCCTCACACAGCAAGCTCATTTCGGAGGGTCCTCTCCACTAGCCGAGGGGTTGATACATCAACTGACACAATGTCCCGAGTTGATGTATCCAAATGTCCCGTATCGTCAACAGGAACTCACCGTCACAGGCGGCGCATCAATCGAACTCCCGGTCTGAGAGTTATTGGCTTTTTCGTCCCAGGGGCTCGGTTGTTTTTTAAGTCAAAACTGACCCAACCGTACTACAACTGAGTCCAAACCTCAAGAAGAGTATGAAAAAAGGTCCTTATCACTTAGAGAAATCCAACAAAGTCAATGTCATGTCAATCGGACGTTCGGAGCTCAAGTTATAAACTTTTCCGCTCCGAGGGCCCGATTGGTTTCGTGTACAAACCAACCTGGCCGAACCCAAAGTTCTCCAAAACCCTGAGTGTACTATACGGAAAGAACTGTCTCGATCCAAGGATCGCTACGCAACTGACGATGCACTGATCGGAGGCCCATATCTCATGTTTTGGGCAACAGACCGCAAATTCTGGTATTAGGGGGGGTTCGGTCCCGGTCCGACCTGGCCCGGTACCCCCTGGGTCGGCCCGAAACGTGTCGACCTGACCCGGGTCTGAATCCGGCCTACTTGGGCGTTGCCCGGCCCAGCCGGCGCGGCCCGGCACTGCCTGGACGCGGCTCGGCTGGCACGGCCCGGCCTGATGGTCCGGTCGGGCGGCTCGACCGTTTCGGCCGAGCGGTGTGGGGTGGCACACTTCCCCCCGCCAGCGTGAACCCGCGGCCCCAAGGGGGGCCGCACCTTGTCAACAGACGCGACCGAGCGCCACATACCACCTCCATCGGTCCCGCGCGGTCGCGGGACCAGTGGCCTGCCGTTGCGGCTTCAGCCGGGGCAGCCCATCACGGCGGCGTGACGGGCGTCGTCTCCAGCCGCCGGCGCCACTGTGCCGGCGAGGCGTGCCGGCGGAGTGCTACGCGGACCACCGGATGAGCTCCGGTGGTCGGATTTGCCTACGGTCTTCGCAAACGACCCTCCCCGGACCCGCTCTTCACTCCGAGGACCTCACAACGCCCATGCGGCCTGCTTCATCGTCGCCCGCCGATCCGCACACCATGAACGAAGGGACGGTGGGTTCGGACTTGTTCGTTGGTCCGCACCCACCACGTTAGCGGTTTAAAAAGGCTTTCGACAAATATTTAAACATATGCCGTCAGTATAAATCAAAAAGATTTAATTGAATCAAAACCCCTACCTCAAGCGTCAAATTCGTTGAGATGGGGTTTGTCGCGGAAAACACGTCGCGGAAGAAGGCATCGCAGAAGGGGGATCGTTGCGTCGTGGAAGAAGCTTCGCAGAAGAAGCATCGTGGAAGAAGCGTCGTTGATTTTCGAGGATCTGTTGTTCTTCGCATTCTTCGCGTTCTTCGCAAGGAATAGAAGATCTTCAAGAGTCTGAGTGAAATCTCCCTTGCCTCTCAACACCACTAGCCTAATAAAAATAAAAGTTGTCTTATTTTTATTTCACAAGTCTTGCATTTTAAAATTCAAAAACGAAAGAAACAATTATGTGAATTAATTGCAACGTTTAAACTGCCACATTAATGAGGCGTTTCTTAACCAGAATAAACGCTAGGGTTGACTTAATTAAAAAGGGGGGTGCGGGTGCGTTACTTAATTAAAGGAGGGGGTTGAAAAAGGTGAATGAAATGGTGGGGCTCATGTGGGACCCACCTCACAAATGTCCTACCATGTGGGTATGAAATTTTGGGTCCCACGTCATCCACTTAACATAGGTTAAGTGACTTAAAATAAAATAAATTGGTCACACCATTTTCTTTTATTCATTTACTTAACCCGAAAATTTGAAAACCACACCCGAGCAAATGCAACTCCAGAAAAGGTGTTTCTAAGAAAATACCAGAGCTGCGATTCCATCGATGCCCTCAGAATTCAATTCCGAGCACCGGTTCAAAAGATAGAAAAACCCGCTCGTTCGTTCACTGAACGTACCCGAGCTAAACTTTAGAAAAAGATTCTGGACACACCGGGCCTCGGAATTAGGTGGCGTCAGAAACTACATTCTTGTAAAATTCACAAGAAAAATACGAAAAAAAATTCTTTGAATATTTTGGGTCTTTACAATATATTTTAAATATGTATAAATTTTAAAGTGTATAAGACATCTATATCTGACTACACGACATGTACCATCTTCACCATCCATCTTATGTACACGCTTGGGGAAATAGTGTGTGAGGTGTACTTTAAAAATATTCAAAGTACATGACATGTCAAGTGCACCACACGCCATGTAGACTCTGCACTACATGTTCACTAGCCTGGAAAGTCATGTATATGATACATGACTCAACCCTAACCCTAAGGGACTACACATCATGTCATTTGATCCACATAGTCTGTAGCCCATTTTCCATGCAACAAATAATCCATCTCAGCACCACATGGATTAATGTTCATTAGTCAATTCATTAATGTCTAATTAACGTAAGATATCAAATTGATTATTGAACTAAATATTGATGAGTTGAACAATACTACTTGGTGTGTAATTCCAATTACATGGAATGTAGTCTGGTGTTTTATAGCCTAGATCCTTGGAACATCCATATGAGATCCTTGATTTTATTTTATTCATAATATTGATCGTTTTGGTTAGATCTGTGATAACAATGAAGAAAGAAATAGATATCATGATTCAGATGTAAAATAATGATTAAAAATGAATTGAAAAACTAAATTATGAAATAGTAAATCATCAATGAATTATTTAAATAATTATAAACAATAATATTCCCCCTCTAATACCACTTGTGGGTTCTGGGAGAATTGGATGTGTGGGAGTGACAATGATAAAATTTAATTTTTTCTATAATCAATGATCAATCCTGGATCAACACGATGATCAATATAAGTATGCTTGGAATTGAATCAGGAATTAAAAAAAAGAATAATTTCTCCTCAAACTATGATATAAGATCAACATAATTTTTTAAAATTAATTTTATTAAAAAAGAATTACCTCTAAGATGATTCTTTTTTCACTGATGTGTTTGGCCAAAGATCTGTCAATGTACCATTGTTGTGTTGTAGAGATCAAGGGTAGATATACTCTAATAGTGATCCACTCATGTTCCATGTATCAATAAATGTGGCCAATAGAGTCTCTGGGTGTTAGCATGTAAGATCCTTATGCTTGCGATGTCTGCCATTGATCACCTAGAGAACCACTTCCAAATAATCTCCATGATCCGGTGGAGGAGGATCTCTCACGTTCATGAGAGTGTTCTTGGAGAGGAATGAACTCTCCAGGCTTGAGATATTTTTTATCCAATTCATTATTCACAACAACAATTTTCATAACATAGATTTTTCATGTCTAATAAGAGAATAATATAACAAGGAATTTAATTCACTAGGGTAATAATAAATATTTTTGACAAGTGCCATAATTATTTTACTAATCCAATAAAAATTATCATGTGAAATAATTAGATCAACATTATTATTTCTTCACATTCTATTATCTATCGAGTTATAATTAAATATTATTTATTAAAATTACTTTCAAAAATGTTATTTCTCACCGGACCCTTAACTTGGTCTGCCAAACCTCCACCATATTTATAAATCATTGAATAATAAATATTTATATAATAAATAAATATCACTTCATTATTACCAAAGAAATCTATTAATATTATATTCACTGAATAGAAAATAAATATTTATTGATTATTCCACTGACAATATTTTGTCTCGAATAACACGTATTGAAATAAATGTGATCATACAACCATAAATAATTATTAAACTGCAGTGAGGAATAAAATTTATTTAAATTGATAAATAATAAATAATATATTATTTAAATGAGATAATGAATATACTTATTGGGTAACCCTCTACGCCACATTCTCAGCAGAATTGGGTGGAGTTTCCTAAAGTCAAAAATTAGCATCTAGCAACACCACAAGGAACCCATAGAGAAAGTAGTTAATGCATCAATGGCATGTCACCTCCAACGAATTCTTAGAATGTAATATAATCCCTTTTTTCGATATCTCCAATCAAGTGGGTTGCATGAATGTGTCATTAGCCCATGTGCTCGATTTCTCATTTTTTGACTCCCCAAAAATTGAAATTTCCTATATAACTCCACGACCAAGGATTTATTTAGGCTATATCATATCCATCAAAAGGCATGAGATTTAAACTTTTTCTATGGAACATAAGGGAAAAATCCTTTCTCACATTATCTAATAATGAATTATTACTCATGACTCTCCCAACATATCCAACCTCACCATGAACATATGTCATTGATGTTTTTTTCAAATACATCTAAGTGCATGATTCCTAAAATTCATTTATAATAATCTTAAAGTATAAGGACAAATACACATTCCTGCATATAGAAACATTCAACAACACTTATAAATGTGGATTTCCTACTGTCTGGTCTTTCTCTTATAATATCCTATAGGATATCAGTAAGGGCGTACACCATGATAAGGTTCATTAAAGTCCTATGAGTCTCCACCCCTAATAACCTATATCATTTGTTTCCCTAAAATGATATCATCTGGATATATAACATATATCTAAGAATAGTTCAACATCAATTCTCGGTTCTCATCATAGTGGGGAACTGCAATGACCTTTTAGTGAGACATATACACTTTAGAAATTATCACATGTAATGATACACAGAAGAACAATAATGATGTGATAAAAGGGTTTATTGATATCTATCCAATGAATATATGTTTCTCATTATGTACAAATAATTTGGTTCTAGGGAACCAACTCACAATGAATATACATATTTTTGTGATATTTAATGTTTCATTATAAGTTATTATTTCATTGTTCTTATTATTGTGATGTTATGAAAGTCGAAGAGGCTTTATGTTATGATATTCTTTATTTTAGTATTGTTTTTGATAATGGTTCCATTAAAGGGAATAAATAAAACATATTTTATTGAAACATATATATTTATATTGAAATGGAGATTTTTTTTATTGACACCATTCATATTATTCCTTTGAGTGGATTATGTGGTTTTTATGGAACCCATTTCTTTTCCATTGGTTAATCATCTATCAAATAGATTGGTATGGAACCCGTTTTCTCTACACGAGTCAATCATGTTTCAAATAGATTGTTATGGAACCCATTTCATTTCAATTGTTTAATAATATTTCAAAGAGATTGTCATTAAATTTAGTTCTTTTATAAGTCTTAATCATGTTTCAAAGATATTTTTATGGAACCCACTTCTTTTCCATGTGTTAATCATGTTTCAAAGAGAATATTATGGATCCCATTTATTTCCCATGGGTTAATCATGTTTCAAATAGTTTGTTACAGAACCTATTTTTTTGCATGGGTTAGTTGTGTTATAAAATGGATAATGGTTATATAATGTGTTTTAGGATGAAATATAATCTTTTTTTTACTTTATTCATTTTTTGGTTCTAAAAAATTTCATATAGGATGGGTGAACCCAATTAGCGCTGGGTGAGCCTGAAATAACTTATACGATGGGTGTTCCAGATAGCGCTTTAATGAATTGGGTGATGATTACATTATATAGATAAATATATTGGATATTTTCCATATGGTTATTCAAATTTTAAGGTTCCTATAAGAGATCAGAAATTATTCTATGGAGATTATGTCCCAAGATAGGAACCCATTTTATCTATGATTTACATGGGTTTATAATGATTCCTTTGATTAGGATTTATATCACATGGCTCATGATTATTGATTTTTAGGATTCTATCCTTTCTCAAATATTTTTCCATGTTCATGATTGATGATTCTGGTATTGATGCGTATGTCTACTTTAATGAATTTGTCATTCACTCTGATTATATCTTTATACCCTTACACGAGTCTTATTCGAACTAATGACATTCAATTTTTAAAAATTAGGTTTAACCTTGCTGATCTTTTTATCTCACTTTTAATTTTTCATTTTCCCATGTTATCAGGAAGCAATTTTGAATGAATTATTTATATAATGATTTCATATAGATTATGATGATGAATTAATTTGATATAACGAATGTTGAGTAAATTGGGATAAATTTTCATTTAAAGACAAGGGGATTATTTATGTAAGAGTTTTTCTTGGTTATATAAATATGTAAACCTAAATGGTACATGAGAATGTAGTGATCTGATTTTACATTTTAATATTGTATGTATTGGTTGTGAGAAATTGGGTAACCTCTATCGGTATCAAAGCAGTAAATGTAATGTTTATTATTTTATTAACGAATCTGGGAGTATATGTTTTGGGTTGTTATAGTTGGTATGAAAATGAGGTTTATATAACATTGTAGATTATTATGTTTTCATGTGTGTTTATCTTAAGAGTTATGAATATTATCATTGGTTTATAATATTAAGTACGATCATAAGTTCAAATTAATATATTCCACATTCTGGTTTTAAGAATTGAGATCATAAAGTGATTAATGAAATTTTCGGAGACATTTTAACAGGTTAAAGAATATGTAAAGGTTTGGTTTAACATAAATTATGCATTGAAATATTTTTTGGGCATAATTTTTAACGTATTGATATCCTTTAGCATTTATAGAGACCTGAATATTAAGGAAATTATGGGAACACAAATTTTATCATATAGATAACCACTAGATTGAGGATTGATTTGGTGACAATGTGATAAATGTTTTTTCAAAATGATATCACCATATTTTTTCATGTAAGATAAAAAGTATGACATAAACTTTGAGGTTAAAACAATATTTAATATTGATATTTTTGAAGTTATTTGGGATGTAGGGTTATCAATTCATAGAATGATTTAGTTTCGACTTTTGATACTACCATTGAATTTTGAATATTAATGCAACATATGAATGTTCATCCATTTTTGGGATTATCTAATCATGTGATACTAATATTGGATTATTATAATTTCTAAAAATAGGTGGAAAATCATGATTATCCCTTTAGTGGTTATGTGGTCTAAAATAGTTTCTTTTAGAGCATTAGTTACGAAAAAATCTTCATGAATAGTCATTGTTCGAAAAAAAAAAGATATGATTGTGGTGGAAATTGATATAAAGATGAAATTATACTCATTATGTTGGTATATATTCTTATACCATTGGTCTAGATAGAAAATTATTTCCTCAACTTTTGAAAAATAATCTACAATAAAATGTTATCTTGTTACATTAATATTTGATCAATCATATGATCTTTTTAATCATTATAAATTTATGGTAATGAGGGCCATAAATATTAATTGATCATTATATTATTTATGTTAAATGAACTCAATAACTCTAAATAATTATTTATTCTTTTATTCCATGTGAAAATCTGTACTTCCAACCTATGATCACCTATTTGGAATCATAGTATGTGTTATTCTAGATGACCCTCGTAATTCCCTTTCACTTTTATCAATAATACGTTTTAATAACCATTTTTACGACATGGATTAACAAAAAAAATATTTTAAAATTTATAAACATTGATTAATAAGATAAATTTAAAATTTCATGCATGAAATTTATTAAATAGGGGGAGGATGTAACACCCTGAAATTTTAAAAGAAGAAAATTATGTTTGATAGAATTAACAACATGAATCACATAGAATAAAAGACAATGTACCACCAATTAATACTATAAGAATAAAATTTTATTTGATAGTTCATGATACACGCAACACTAATATATATTGTGTTATAGATTACAAAAATTTTTATCGATAGCTTGCATTGCCAACAAGATAATGTTTTACCGAACAAAAATATAATATTAACATTATTATTTAATATATCATATAACCATTGGAATGAAGTATATGAATATGTTTAATAAATTATTAAATATATAATTTAAACTTGTTTAATATTTATCTATTGATTATTATAAAATAATAATAATTTTAATGAAAATGAAATATTTTCTGAAAAACTGTATTTTTCTAAAAGACGAAATAATCATTCTTTGGGAACATAATTTAAAATTAAGAACTATGAAAATTTAATGATTTATTTCAAAAAAATAAATTTAATTTTTTAAAAATAATATAACAATTATATTCAGTTAAATTTTTGGAATTTTTATTAAATTCTTCATTATTCGTCGAATAGTTAAAATTATTGAATTTTAATTAAAAACTTTATTTTTTATTTTAAATTATTTATAATTATAAATTATATTTTAAACTGATTTTATAGATAAGTTTTTTAAATTATACTACAATTAATCAAATTTACTTCATTTGAATCATTTTCATGATGAATTTTGATATAAAAACAATGCAATCTTATGAATTTTTTCACTTTAAAACCTCACATTATTGTCGTGTCTGTAGTCCTTATTTTAAATTAAAATTTACCACTTATGTGAATAAAATTGTGAAAAATGTAATGAATATTTTGAATAATAATAATTTATATTATATAATAAATTCAACTTAACTATTTACCACAATATTTAGTGAAAAGAGTTTAAAATTAATAATAGTGATTTAGGTTAAAACGGGGTTTCATGCATTTCCTACATTTGTAATTAAATTAATTTTACAAACATATATTATATTTATATAATTTTTTAAAATATTTATAATAGCTATTTCTAAATTAAATTATAAATTCTAGTTTAATTTTATTGTTAATGGATAAATTACATAAGTATATAAAAATATACTTGTTATCTTTGTAACAAAACTAAAAGTGTAAAATTTAGTAAACTTAAAGTCTAAAAAATAAAATGAAAAAATGTTATTTTTTTGTTTTGGATGTGTTTCTAAAAAAAATCATCCCAAAATTATTTATCTATTTTTCTAGAACATGTGTTAAGAGTAACGCCCCAATATTAAATATGTTTTGGTTTTTACAAAAATGACACCCCTTCTTAATTATAAAAGGGTCATCACTCCCATCACATATTCACACCTCTAAACCAGTTGGATCACCCTAAACCTAAAAAAATCAAATAAAAATTTTCCTAATATCATTCTAAAATAAACATTTTGTTTGAAGGAAAACCTAGGAAGTATTTTAGTGTAAACCTAAGGAGGTTTTCCGAAGAAGAGGTAATGTTTTGAACATGCATTTTTATTTTATTTCTTCTAGAACCCCCCTACAATTATTAATAGATCATTATTATGTAATAACATCATTATATTAAATATATTTATATATTTTTTTATGTTAATGTTATAATCTAAATATTTCACCTCTTCCATCAAATGGATAACTAAATCATCATTTGTGTGTACAGAGCACTACCGCCTCATGAACCGATGTCATTCATTTTCCCATTACCACCACTCACAATTTCATATGATGATGGATATAAAGTATATATATTATATTTATAAGATAATTATACAAATTTATTCTTTATATTATAATAATTTTTTATCATCCACTCATTAGGAGATATGATAACGTCGCTTGTGTGTACGACAGACTACTGCCCCATGAAGTGATATGATTCTTTTTTCGCTAACACTTTACATGGAAGGTAATAAGGATAATTTTAATAAATATATGTGATATAAATGATATTTTTATGTTAGTAATGAAATATTTATCATTCATAATATATAATATATCATTTTATTTCTTACCTTTTCACTCACTAAAATATTATAACATTGTTCGTGTATGTGTGGACTACCGCGTTCACGAAGCGATGTGACTCCCTCTTTTCATCACCACACCATGTATATGATATATATAAGTATATTTAAAGAAATCATATAATATTATAATCATTATATAATGTTAAAATAGGACTTAACTCATTTCTATAATGGTTATTAAAAAATGGAAATGTTACTCATGCATACGCACGACCTACCGTCTCAATGATCATAACATACATCATTTTTTCAAAACCATTTTCATGATTGGTCTTAATAGTATTATTGATTACCAAATAAGATAATTAGGTAATTATTATTATACAAGATATATTATTTAACTATATTATATTCACAATAAATGGGGATTTTATAACAAATCATGAATGAGAAAACAAGACAATTAACACCTAAAACAATAAAAAACTTAAATATTAGTAATGAATGGGTGATAAAATCTCATAAATATGTCATATATGATATTATAAATATTTTTTTTAATATAATATATTTTTAAATTCATTATAAGTGAGGATAAATCATTTTTAACCAATGTGAAGCGTGAGGTAAGGATTTTCAAGTCTCACTATTAAATCTGTGGGATATCTTCCATGTTCACAAATTATTTTTGTCTTGATATGTATATACTTCCTAGGAATGTATTTTATGATTAAATTCATTAATATTATTGGTATTTACAAATCCGTATGAGTTTATCTCTTTTATGGGGTATTGATTTGGAGATTACCAATATCATAAGGTTTTTGGTCCCAAAAACCTCTTTATTTTGGACACCTGTTATATTATTCATATATTTTAATTTAAATGGATTATTTAATTACCATTACACATCTAAAATAATAAATTCTTAATATAAAATGTTATTTTTAGTTTTAATTATTATTATTTCATTTAAGGGTACTTTATTTTAATATTACCAAGTTGTGAAGTTTTCCTAGATCAATTTATTTTCATAGGTTTATATTAATTCTCCATTAACTGTGATATTCTATTATTATTTGTATCATGACTTATGATTATCTTATATTTTATCTCGAATTTTTCATATTGATTTAAATTTGACTTACATAATCGATTCATTGATTAATTTCCACTTCAACATTAGGATCATTGTAAGGATTGCTCATCTCAAATTTTCTTCTCTGTGATATTTGTTATTTTATAAACCCATATTCCTTTATTATGTGTATTGAATTATACTTTTAATGTTTTATATCATGTATCTCTTGATTTTCATGATATTTGATGTTTCATTTGATGTTAATTTTTCATGGGGCATATGATTGTAATGAAACCAAAGTGGAAAAGGATTTATGTTACAATATATTTTCTTTAGATATTATTTAGGTTCAAGGTTCTCTTAGAGAAAATAATTTTCTA
This sequence comes from Viscum album, assembly GCA_963277665.1. Classification (NCBI taxonomy): domain Eukaryota; kingdom Viridiplantae; phylum Streptophyta; class Magnoliopsida; order Santalales; family Viscaceae; genus Viscum; species Viscum album. The sequence continues at coordinate 1,105,674,112 of OY728157.1, forward strand.
TTATTTTCTTGATCCACACATCTTTATGATATACTATGGATATATTGTATTTCTACTATCTTCTTTCTTTATCTATGTGGATTTTGAGATTTTTACAGAACCTGAATTTTTCCCACGAGTTAATCAGGTTTCAAATAGATTGTTATTGAGCTTGTTTCCCTTACAGGGGTTAATCATATATCAAATATAACATTATGGAACCTTTTTCTTTTCTTTGGATCAATCTTGTTTCAAATATATTTTAATAGAATCCATTTCATTTACATTGGTTAATCATGTTTCAAAGATATTGTTATGGAACCCATTTCTTTTCCACAGGTTAATCATGTTTCAAAGTGATTTTTATAGAACCCATTTATTTTACATTTTTGTAACGTCCCAGATCTAGAATCCACCCAGAGGGGCCCCTTACCCAGTTGGTCATATGGCCTCAAGCACATTTCACTAAATCTCAGAGGCTGCCGACTAGCAGTGAGGTCTTCAAATGTGATAGTGGGGAAACTATGCCCTTATTGGAAGAGTACACAGTGGAAGTAAAGAGCACAAAATAGTGGAAACAGTAAATATCCACCAATATTAAACTTCAGAAGACTATAATAACCAACAATTGTAGCATATATACATGTAAAATGTTGCATGATACATATGTCTAGGAGCACATGAGCCTTAGACCGGTTGGAAAGGTCTCTGATGGTGCATCCAACCGACCAGGGATCAAATCCAGGTGGAGGCAGAATTTCTGGGCTACTGTAGCAGTATTGTAGCAGTACTGTAGCAGGTACTATAGCAAGAACTTTGCAGTACTATAGCAGTACTATAGCGGGAACTGTAGTAGGCACTGTTTGGCACTATAGCAGCTGGAAAATATGCCCCCATTTGGGCCTTTGGGCCTCAGATTTGGTCCCCGAGTCCTTCATTGGCCTTCGGGCACCCAGGCCTTCGGGTCAGTTGGGCCTACGGCCCATCTAAAGGCCTTCGGGCCACCTACAGATACAAACCATAACAAAAACTACAAGGAACAAGCTCTACAAGGAGGATGAGCAAAGGAGATTTCCCCACATCAGAAGCTAAACGGATTGCAAGAATGCGAGGGTATGACACCTGCCATAGGGACAAGCTAGTGCATGCATGGGAATGCCTAGCAGAAGAGCCATGTGAAGGTGGAGAGATGATTTCATGATGAAGATGATGGGGAGGAGCAGTTCCAAGTTGTTAGTCTGGGTTGCATGTAATGTTTGTGCCTACCAGAAATGATTACTCTATGGCCTACGAGCATGTATTCTTTCTCCTACGGGCATTGTAGGGTTCCACCTCATCCCTTGAAACGTGGATTATCAAAATCAATAAAAATGAAGGCCTTCGTGCCATTGGAGGATATAAATGTCTAAGAAAACATCCAAACATGTCACAATGCTGGAAATATAGACAATGCTAAACCAAAGTACAAAAGAAAAGGATAAAAATCACCTTAGCATCGCAAGCCTAAGAATTGTCCCAAGCTCTCCAGATCCACAAAAATTCTATACCTGAAATAGAAGGGCTCTTTCCATTTTCTATACTTGCAGTAATATAATCAGTTTGGGCCCAGAATCATGGCTCAAATTGGGTGTGAAAGAAAATCCCAATAGGCGACCACCCAATGAGCTATGCCTAACAGTCAGTGAATATATGGCAGGAAAAGTATAGGAAGTTGTAAACAAAAAAATACTCCCCAGTAAACAATCCACAATATCAATATCAATCAACAACAAAACAAAAGGCTAAACACAAATAGGTAACCCTATGGGAAGTACTCACATCCTTCCCATCTGGTCCAACCTAAGAAGAACATGCAACCCTCATGGTAATGCACTTGACCTAGCCCCTCTGGTTCAGTCATAAAATTCATAATTACTCTCTGAGGAAGCACTCACAATAAAGTCCCCTTATAGTCTATGGTAGTCAGGAACTCTCTAAGGAAGCTCACGCAATCAATTTCCCTTATAGCCAAAGAGTCAATAACTCTCTGAGGAAGCTCACTAGGTCAATTTCCCTTATAGCCCAGGTCATTCAAAGTAACTCCATGACTTTTTGAGGAAGATCACTTGGTCAATTCCCCTTATAGTCTAGAGTAATCAAGGTAATTCAATGTAAAAAAAAGTCTCTCTGAGGAAGCTCGAACATTCAATTCCTCTTATATTCTAAACATGTCAAGGACACTCTGTGCAAACTCACTCGGTCAATTCCCCTTATAGCACAAATTGATACAAAGACTCTCGGAGGAAGCTCGTTCAGTCGATTCCCCTCATAGTATTAAGTTCTCAACGACTCTCTAAGGAAGCTCACTCATTTAATTCCCCTTATAGTCTACTACATCGGGTTATCACGAACCTGTGTAGGTCAACAAGCATAGAAATTCAAAAATGCCAATGTAAACCTACATAACTACTTGGCGAACAATTCTACAACATATTTAGCATGTCAAAATATGAACTCTCTATCCGACAACAACATGCATGGAAAATAGGCAAGGTGACCAAACTGGCTAAATATGACCAAATGGTCAAAAATAGAACATGCATGAGAAAATTTATCTAAAGCATAGAAATCAATCCAATTAATTCCCAAATAACCAAAACACAATCATACAAGCATGGAAGGCAATCATCAGGGGTAAAACGGTAAACATGAAATACCTCGTTCAAGGGTATTGGTGGAATTTGCACATAATACTCAAATACATAGAAAAAAGGCACAAAACACCATCCTCGGTGTAGGTATATTGCTATATGTGAACCTTCTGGATTGAATAACCTTTTAACATTGTATATCTACAAATACATATAAATCTTTCGAACCAAAATAACATGGAAAATAGGGAGAATTGGGAAATGATTTTCTAAGAGAAGGAAAAATTCACAGATGTGTTTCCAATGCAACTGAAGGTGTTTGATTCAGATTACAGATGCTCATATGGGGGTTCGTCGATGATCCGTCGAAGTACGGTGCTCTTGGTCAAACATGACCTAAAAGAAGATTGTTCTTTCAATTTGACGTTCCACTTGTGTGTTTAATGAAAAAAAGTACATGGCATGTACTTTTTAAGTACACAGCATGTACTTGCTGTTTCTGTACTCCTGTTTGGTTAGCCTCAAAGTCACTCCCACACGACCGTCTATGTGCCCACTTCATGGCCAGCACACGGCCTCCTGTGGCAAGGCAGTACATGACATTTACATAGAAAATTTCAATAATTTCCTCTTTTTCTCAAATATGACCTGAAAATGAAAAAAAATTCCTGAAAAGAAGATATGGTTTCTTACAAACACCCCCCTTAATGAAATTCTTCCCCGAATTTACCTAGCGTGGAGTAGATGAAGAAAGCTGGAACAGCTCTATCCACTGGGCCTGTACATCAACCTCCCTCTCCTATGTCTCATCCCATACTCACTCGTGCAACCAAAGAACTCATACTAGAGGAATATAATGGCCATGGAGAAACTTGGTACTTCGATCCACAACTCAGATAGGATACCCCTCAAAAGATGCATCCACTTCCAACTCAACCTCCTCAAGTTGGAAATCATGAGACGAGTCTGAAAAGTAACGTTGGAGGTGATATTCGTGGAAATCCTCCTACATATCATGCTACCTCTGAGGTAATTGAAATGGATATGCAACCAGACCAACTCTCTCCAACATCTCAAACAGCCCAATGTACCTCAGTGAAAGCATACTCTATCTCCTAATCTTCTTGAGTCCCATCCTTGGTGTGACACGTAGAAAAACCTAATCCCCGACCTTGAACTCTAGAGTTCATCACCGCTGATCAGCAAAAGTCTTCTATCGAGACTGCGCAGTAGCAGTATTCTTCTAAATCAACCTTATTTTCTTTGTGGTCTCCTGAAAAAGACGATGTTCCAGCAAAGCTCCCACTTTTGCCTCCAACCAGTATAAGGGTGATCAGTATGTCCTGCCATTCAAAGCCTCATAATGTTCCGTCTGAATAGTTTTCTGAAAACTATTGTTTTTAGGAAACCTTCACAAGTGGTATATGATTCTCCTAAGAACCCCCAAAATCAAAAATACAATCTTAGAGAAAATCCTCAAGAACCTGAATCGTATGCTCAGACTGGCCATATGTCTTAGGGTGGTAGGTTGTACTCAAAAGTACCTATGTACCCAATGCCTTTTGAATCCATTTCCAGACCCGAGAAGTAAAACACTCATCTCTGTCTGAAACGATGGAGTGTGGATCTCCATGGAAAGGTACAATCTCATGGATGTACAACCTCCCCAGGTCATCCTCACTTAAGGTCTCTTTGATCGACAAGAAGTGAGCGACCATCGTAAGCATGTCAATGAAAACCCATACTGCATCATTCCCTTGAGGTGACCTAGGAAAACTGGTCATGAAATCCATCATGACATCATTCTACTTCCACTCATGAATGGGTAACTACTGTAGAAGCCCTACTGGTTGCTGATGCTCCGCCTTCACCTGCTGACAAGTGGAACACCTAATGAAAAAACCAGCAACCTCCCTCTTCATACTCGGCCACCAATACTGATGTTGTAGATCACAATAAATCTTGGTGACGCCAGCATGAACTTCCCAAAATGAGGAATGAAAGTCCCACATCATCTTCTCGCATATGTTTGCTGGTACCAATACGCACCCCTGGAAACACAAGATATCATCCTCGCCTATGGTCCATCCAGGAATAGGTTCCTCTTCTGACACACTCTACCTAGGCTCTATGCCTTTAGAGTCTGATACATACCTCATTCGAACTCAATCAACAAGAGTAGTGGTAACAACTACAAAAGATAGAAAAGTCTGCACATGTCTGTCGAGCACCTCCAAATGAATCTTAGAGAACAGATCCCTAAGATACCAATAACTGATGGCCTCCTGAACTACCTGTATCCGAGTCCTCCTACTGAACGAACTATCCACTGCTTTTACCTTCCCAGGTGTTTAGGAAAGCTCAATGTCAAAGTACTGTAGGTAATCGATCCACATCCGCTATCTTAAATTCAGATCCTTCTAAGTGACGATGTACTTTAGACTTTTTTGGTAGGTAAAACCCACAAAAATCTCTCCCTAAAGATAATGTCTCCAACAATGTTGGGAATGAACAACAGATCCGAACTCCATATCATGTGTCGGGTAATTCCTCTCATGTGGCCTCAACTGCCGAGACCCGTACGCAATGACTCCATCTCCCTACATAAGAATAGCTCCTAGCCAGAAACTTGATGCATCAAATTAAATAGTATAGATCAATCTTGGCTCTAGAAAGACTAGTATTAGTGCTGATGTCAACCTCCCTTTCATATCCTAAATTGTTGAATCCCAATAATCTAACCATTAGAACATCACACTCTTCTTTGCCAGACCAATTTGTAGTGCTGGTAAGACTGAAAAGTCCTTTATGAAACGTTTGTATTATTCAGACAGCCTTAGAAAACACTACACCTCAAATACGTTCTATGGCTGATCTAAGGCATCTACAGCTCTCACTTTCTCTAGGACTACTGATACTCCTGCCTCTGAGATAATATCACTGCGGAAGTGAATCTGATCCATCAAATAGTGGCACTTTGAGAGATTAGCATATAACTGATGCTCCCTTAGTGTACTCAAAATTATATCAATATGGGTAGAATGGTCAGGTAGAGTGTGAGAGTACACCATGATATCGTCAATGAAAACAACCATGAAGGAATCCATGTATGTATGGAACACATGGTCTATCAGTGGCATGAAAACTACAGGCACGGTCGTGAGACCGAATGTCATAACCACACACTCGTATAGACTATACCAACTATGGAAGGTTGTAAGAGGTATATCTGATTGTCTAATGTGCAACTAATGATAGAAGGACCTCAAGAAAATTTTCAAGAACACACGGGATCCTAGAAGATGATCAATGAGATCATCGATCCTCGGCAAGGGATACTGGTTCTTGACCATCAACTGGATAAAATTCTAATGGTCCACACAAATCCTGAGGGTGTTGTCTTCCTTCTTCATAAACAGGATCAGCGAACTCCAAGGAGAAGTACTGGGTCAGATGAAACCTTTTTCTTGTAACTCCTCCAACTATTTCTTAAGCTCGTGAAACTCTGGTGTAGCTATCCTGTATGGAGTAATGGACACCGGTGCCAGTCCTTGCACAAGCTCAATAGAGAATTCCACCTCACGCTCTGGAGGAAAAACTGAAATGTCCTCTGGAAAGAAATCTCTAAAATGATCCACTACTAGAGAAATGTCTAACTGGGTAGTCCCCTGGTCATCCAGATATTGTATTGAAATATGGGCTATAACTCCTCCCAACCCATGATGCTCTAGACCTACTCTGATTTCCTAGAAATCCCACTCAACCCTTGAAGAATTTATTCACCTTCCGATGATGTGAAACACACCATTTGATGATAACAATTGATGACTGTCTTGAAGAGAACTAACCAGTCCAACCCATGAATGGAATCATAGCATTTCATCTCTAGAAAATAGAGGTCCCATAAAATGTTACACCCAACAACCTGTAGAGGGAACTCCCTTCACTGATGTACACTACCTGTTCTAGTCTAATCAGAGTGTTTATCGTCAAGATATCGATAGAGAAAATGATTCAGAGACTAAGGCTCTCTACAAAAGTGACAGAGATAAAGCTATGGGAAGCCCCTATATCAAAAAGAGTAGAAGATAATACTAAGTCTACTAAGATCGTACCATGAACTCTAGAGGGTCTGGGATCCTTCTCCGACAAGGTCTGCTCCACTCAAAATGTGTGTCCTAATTCGTGGCCCTGTGACCCTACAGAACCGCTTTGAACTTATCTACCATGTTGTCACTGAAGAGCTGACGACTGACTACCACGACCATGATCTCCACCTAATCCTGAATGTTGGGAAGAATTCATGTTCCCAAATAGGTGAGAAACTGGTGGCTTTCATCATGAATGCGGAGTCATAGAAGAACCCTTGTCACCGGCTGGTGTTGAGAATAACAAACAAAATCACTGATTTTGACCCATCTTGCTGCAATATTGGCACTCCACTGGGTCTCTCGGTCAATGTGGACCCATATGCCTGCTCTTCCCACATTGGAAGCACACCACCTGCCTACCAAAAGATGAATCCTGCCTAGTCTAATCTACTCATGCATTCTCCTTGCAGGGCTTCCTACTGTCATGAGAAGGGATACTAACTCTGGATGCCGAACCGCCCTGGGTCACTGCTCCAGAATCCCTCATATTGCGCTCTGTGATCAGCATCTGGTTGACGATAGAAGATATCAAAGTCAACATGAAGATGTTCACCTGCGATCTGATGTTGTGCCTCAGACCATCCTCAAACATTTGTTCACGGAACAACGCATCACCTCTTAGAATAGATGTGAAACGTTGCAGTTCTGTGAAGCAATAGGAATACTCCATAAGAGAAAGAGTACCCTGGTCCATACTTATGAACTCTCAGGCTAGATCGGCCCTCAAGGTCTCCAGATAAAATTAATCAAAGAAGATACACTGAAACTCATCAGAGGCCATACACTACTGGAATCCCACCTGTGACATCACATCCCACCACCTCTTGGCGGAGTCTCAGAGCATGTATGTAGAAAGATTCACTATATTCTCTGGAGATATCTTCTGATGCTTGATAATTGTCAGCATGGATTCTAGCCATTAATTTGCATCCTGGGGTCCGCAATCCCTTGAGAAAGTAAGAGAATGATTCCGGTGAAAGACCCACTTCAATTCTACCTTTGATGGGGTAGGAGGCATCTCTCCCGAAAAGGTTTGCATCATCCTTAAAAATCCTCTTTGAACTGTGCAACAACACCTGTGTTAAGTATAACGGCTGTTGATGAGACTGGAACGACAGGAGGATCTGTTAGATGTCCCTAGTCGGCCATGTCTGGTGTCTAATCACCTCCTGGAAACTGGCACAAATCTAGAGGACATATCAGTGGCATGACACTATGTGGTCAAAAGCATACCTTAGATCAATATTATCATGGACTGAAAACTATAAGCATAAGAAGGGAACAAGAGAATTAAAGCATTCAAGTTTTAAAAAACATGACTACACAACATTTACAATTTCTACATGTCGCGTTACCTTAAGTCATTTACATGGGTGTGTACCCCTGCCTAAACAGCTCATGTAACACCCCAAACACATGGTGTGTTCTCTTAACACACAGCGTGTACTTGAATCCTCTTCCCCTGCCTGGGTCCTTCTACATGGTTAAGCCACATGACTCTCCTATGACAAGACTACATGGTGTGTTCAAGATATACACGGTGTGTACTAGAGAAGCTTCACCTGGACCATGTTGTTAGCGACACATCATAACACCTGAATCACACTACACTAAGTGATCCAGATGGACACAGAATGTACGAGTAATTATAACACTGACCCGTGTGGTTAGTGACATGGCCGGGTACCTGGGATAGAATACACGACATGTTCAAGGATGACATGGACTGTATATCTTCAGATATCTCTGTCCTTGTTGTTAGTTACATGGGAAGACACCCGGTTAACACCACACAGCATGTAAAGAGTGTACACGACATATCCCCATAATAAATCCATATCATGTGTCTCTACCCACATGGATTATGACACGGTTAGAGATTAAAAAACATGTACATAATGTAAAGAATGTGTACTTAAGAAAAATCGTTTCTTCCCGAATATAAGAACACATTGCATGTAGTCAAAACTACACGGCGTGTATTTAGGGTTTTTCTGGATAGTAAGCCTCAGAAACTACTTTGTAATGCTGAAAAACACAGAAAAAAACATTGAAAGTGAGAAATATTTATCTGTGATGGGACATACTCCCCTCGAATCCAATCTTGGAATATAATACATGTTATAACAAGGAAAACCACACAATTATCCACCAAATTCCGGCACATGAGGGCCCATAACGCCCCAAGAACCAAATTTTGGCAATCAATCAAGAAAAAACTTACACAAAAAATACCATATCAAACAGAATATTTTTTTTATCGAGGCATAAATCACAACAACATGCATATTCTACACAACATCTATTACTACAACATGAAATCTCTAATGCATCCTAGATGGAATTGAAAGAATGCATGACATGTGATTTTTAGAAAGTGAATATAGGATGAATGAGATTCCATACCCTCAACTCATCGGGTTGCGACAGAAATAGAACCTCAATAACATTACGATAACAGCACAAAACATGTCAATCAGCCAACGAGGAAAATCAAATCAACCATAAAATTGGAAAACCATAAAAGTTGCATTAAGCGAGGTAGATTGGATTGTCCCTATACATGGGTTAGCTACTCACGAGCACAACTTATTACCAAGTACCTATTCCATCCTATCCCTGGCTAAAGGATCCAAATAGTAAGTCAAGAGAAAATATTTCCTCTGATATAACTTAGTAATGCCCTGGGTCTAGAAGCCACCCAGAGGCGCCCTGTACCCAGTTGTTCACATGGCCTCAAGCACATTTACCCAAACTCCAGAGGCTTCCGACTAGTAGTGCGGGATTTGGGAGTGATAGTGGGGAAACTATGCCTTCATTGGAAGAGTACATAGTGGAATTTAAAAACAAAAAATAGCGGAAGTAGTAAATATCCAACAATAGAAAATAGTGGAAGATTGGAATAACAAACAACTGGAGCAAATATACATATAAAATGATACACAATACATATGTCTAGGAAAATAGACAACCACGTCACAATGTTGGAAATACAGGCAGTGACAAACCAAAGTACAGAAGAAAAAGATAAACATCTCCTTAGCATTGCAAGCCTATGTTTCGTCCAATTCTCTCCAGCTCCATAGAAATTCAAGTACCTGATGTTTAAGGCCCTTTCCGTTATCTATACCCATAGTAATATAATATGTTTGGGCCCAAAATCATAATCCAAGTAGGGTGTGAGACTAAATCCTAGTAGGAAACCACTCAATAATCTGTTCATAAAAGTTAGTGAATATATGGCAGGTAAAAGTATAGGAAGCAGTAAACATAAAACTAATCAACAATAAACAATCCACCATTTCAATATCGACCAAAAACCAAAAAAATGGATAAACACAAATAGGAATCCCTCTGGGAAATACTCACAGCCATCCCCTATGGTCTAACATACGAAGTAGAAGCAACCCTCTGGGAAGTGAACTCGGCATAGCCCTTCTGGTTCAGTCATAGATTTCATAAAGTCTCTCCGAGGATGCACTCAATGTCAATTCCCCTTATAGTCTAAGGTAGTCATGAACTCTTTGAGGAAGCTCACATGGTCAATTCCCCATATAGCCCTAAGGTCAAGGAGTCTCTATGGAAACTCACTTGGCCATTACCCTTATAGGCCTGGTCTTTCAAAATTACTCAAAGACTCACTGAGAAATTTCACTCAGTCAATTACCCTTACATTATAGAGTAATCAAGGTAATTCGAAGTAAAACAAAGACTCTCTGAGGAAGCACACACGATCAATTCATCTTATAGTCTAATTCAGTCAAGTAATCTCTGAGGAAGCTCACTCGGTCAATTACCATTGTATCCCAATGTGATTCAACAACTCTCTGAGGAACCTCACTCTGCCAATTCCCCTCACAGTCTGAAGTGCTCAAAGACTCTCTGAGGAAGCTCACTCAGTCAATTCCCTTTATTGTCTACTACACTAGGTTCTCACGGCCCTTTGTAGGTCAAAGATCATAGAAATGCAATATGGGAAATGTAAACATCTATAACTACATGGATAACCAGTCTACAACCTATCAATCTTGCCAGAATACAAACTCTCCATCCTATATCAATAGGTAGGGAAAACAGGCAAGGCGGCCAAACTGGGTAAACAGGACCAAACAGTTGTAAACAGAACATGCATGGGAAATACATACAAAGCATAGAAATCAATCCTATTCATGTACAAATAACCTGTACACAAGCATACAATCCTGGCATGCAATCAAAAGGGGTAAAATGGTAAACTTGCAATACCTCGTTCAAGGGTATTGGTGGAATTTTCACATAATACTCAATGACATTGAACGGAAAGGCACAAACCACCTACCTAGTTGTTATAAGATTTCTATATGTGAACCTTGAGGATTGAATCACCTTATAATTTCGTAGATCTATAAAAATGTATCAAACATCCAACCCATTATAACATGGAAAATAAGTGTATTTGGAAAACGATGCTCTTGGAGAAGGAAGAACTCACTAGTAAGATTCCAATGCAACCGACGGTGTTTGATTTGGAGTACGGACACTCGCTCAGGGTGTTCATCGAATATCCATGGTTGTATGGTGCTCTCGGTTGAACGGGACCTAAAATAAGATCGTTCATGCGATTTGATGCGACCCCAGTTCATTTAATTTAAAAAAAGTACACGAAGGGTAGTCACTTATTTTTACTCCTGTTTAGGCATCCTCCATGTAACTCCCACACGGCTATGTGTGTTATCACTACACGGCCCCCACACGGCATCCTCTTGCAAGGAAGTACATGGCGTGCAAATTTTTTTCAGAATTTCCTCTTTTTCTCAAAAAGGACCACAAAAGGAAAAACATACCTGAAAAAAAGATCCGGGATCATACAATATGTTAATAATGTTTCAAAGAGATTGTTATTAAAAAAAATATTATCGATATGTTAATCATGCTATATAAGTTATACCAGTTGTTTTATTATTTTAATGATGTACTACAGGCTCTATGTACATTATTCATTTTTTTGTTATTGGACATTGTTTATATGATGGGTGTGTCTAGATAGAGTCAGGTGACCCCAATATAGATTATATGATAGGTGATAATAGATAGTTATCCAATGCATTGTGTAATGATGATATTATTTAGAGAATAATATTGGATGTTTTTTGTAGGTTTATTTCAATTACAAGGTTACTGTAAGGGTACAGTAAGTGTTCTATGAAGATAATGTCCAAAAATACCAATATGTTTTATCTATGCATTACATGGGTTTATAACGATTCATTTAATCATGATTAACATCACATAGATCATTATTATTGATTTTTATGGTACTCTCCTTTGTTAAATACTTTTCCATGTTCATTATTGATGATTTTGATATTGGTGGCTATGAGTATTTTTATGATTTTCTGAATAACAATAATTATTTTTTAATACCCTTATGCACATCTTATGCCCATTGATGACATTGTATTTTTTTCTTATGTTTATAAAAGAAAAGTATATAATTTCACCCTTCTTATGTTTACTTTTCCCCCATGTTTTCATGTAATGATGTGAAATGGATTACTTTGAGAAGGATTTCATATAGATGATGATGATGAATTAATGTGAAAAAGTAAAGATAGGATTATTAGGATAAATTCTCATTTAAATACATGGGTAATGTTTATCTACAATTTTTTCCAAATTATATAAAACATTCAACATTATAGGTCCTTGATAATGTATGTGATTCAATTTTTCCTTTTGATATAGTATGTTTTGTATAGATAAAATTGTGTCACCTCCATCATCTTCAAATCCAAAAATGTAAAGTTCACAATTTTCACACCAAATCTGAGAGTGTGGTTAATGGGATGTTGTACATTCCATGAAACATTCCAAGATGGATTTGAAATGAAATCAAGGATTAAAATAGGGTTTCAAACTCGATCCAAACCCCAATGTTAATTTATGTATGATAAGTGAAGAATTATCAACTTTTTGGTTTCCTTCCTCCATCTTTTAATTGGAGTTTAAGGCAATCAAATTTCCTTATTCCTTATTAAATTGATATTAATTTGGAAGTTGGGTAGATAGATTATAGTATTTGTACACCAAGGATTAGACACATGATAATAATGTTGTTTAAAACTTATAAATAACACTTGTGTTTATGCATATTATTTTACACACTATCTAACATCATCACCATCATGATATAATTTCACTAAATAGTGATGTGAAAATTGAGACCAAGATTTTGTGATTTGGTGTCCACTAATTCACCCCCTACCATAGTGAAGTTATGATTTCCTATGTGACTTTTAGAAGGTCATTTGATATAGAATGTATAATTTAAATATGTTTTAAATATATTTAAGCTAAAAATAATGGAAATAATTGATTAGTTTTTTAGTTTTCAATAAAATTATGATGAAAAGGTTTGTTGAATCATTGATTTGAATATAGGGGAATATATCAATCATTGATAGATCTATATAAATGGTGTGTATAGTTATCTTATTTATCTTATATAATAAAAGAAGTTGATTATCAGGAAATATTTTCCATGAAAAGCATGATATAATACACACGATTTATGATTCTACAAATTGAATAAAATGAATAAAAAGAAGATAGAGATGAAATGGATTCTATCCAGTATAATATAGTTCATCCAGATGTTTGTTAAAATATGATGGAGTGATCCCAGTACCCATTAATGGAATATTTTAATGAATAAAATATTTTTTATATGAATTAATTTAAATTCATAGATTATCATATAACATATACATACAATAGTTTAGTTTTTTTAAGTATTACCAATAAAATAAAATAGGTCTTTTTTATTGAAAAAAATATTTTGTTCACATTAGGAATATTTTTAAAAATAGTATAGTTTATAAGAGGATAGTAGGATTATATTTGGAAATAGAGAATTATAATTATAAAAAATAACCGATTATGTTAAAAAAATTAAAATGATTGTTATGTAATTTCTTAAATTATTAACGTTAAATATGTAAAATAATAATAAAAAAAGTTATATTAGTTACCAAAATGATCACTAGGAAAATGTTCAATGAATGTTGGTGATGATAAATTTCGAATGATATATAAATTGATGGAAAAATTTAATAACATCATAACATTTTATGTTTTGATGTATTGTTGCCTCAATACTATGTTTGAAGTGTTGAGAATTAGTTTTATAATACCTATGTTTTTCATTATTCAGTCTAGATTTCTTCATATATGTTATTCACATAATTTTTTTTACTGATATGGTTTTATTATATGGTCATGTAGGGGTTTGTAATTAATTACATATATATGTAATGAGTTTAAAAAAACCCTAATTGTGATGTAAATATAAGGTCAGTCTGCAGGTCTTTCATATGTAAAATGCTTAAATGGATACTTATTTATAGTTTTTTAACATTCATAAAAGAGTTTTACAATATAAAATATATTATGTTATATAAATGGAAGTCTTTACTTTTTCATTCTTTTATATCGGTTGGATATACTCAGGAAGTGAAATTAAAATTAACCTCTCAATGTACAACTTTCAGTAATCCCAAATCGATGTTCTTAATCGATTATTATTGGTTGTGATGAAATATTATGGTTAGTGTAATAACACAGATCTTCATTTCAGGTATGTTTTTCCTTTTCTGGTCGTTTATTAGGAAAAAGGAAATTCATGAAATTTTCCGAGTACACACTGTGTACTTTTTGAGTACACACAGTGTACTTCCTTATTGTAGGAGTCCGTGTACTGGCCACACACATTGCTATGTGGGAGTGACTTGGAGACCACTTAAAGCGGTGTATGAAAAATTTGACTACACGATGTGTACTTCAAAAGTGCACATCATGTACTTTCTTTTTTTTCATTAAACGCTAGGGGTCACATCTATTCGATAGAAACACCCCCTTTCTCATTCATCTTGTCCATGACCATCGTACGACCACATATCTTCGACGAACCTCTGACTGTGTGTCCGTCCTCTGAATCGAACACTGTTGGTTGCTTTGGAATCACATTGGTGAGTTATCTCTTATCATAGAGCATCATCTTCTGATTTCTCATCTCTCGTGAGATAATGTGGGTTGAATATTTTAGATATTTTTGTAGATCTTAGACTTTGTAAGAATATTCAAGATTTGAGGTTCACATATAGCGATATCCTAACCCTGAGGTAGGTGGTTTGTGCCTTCCCATTTAAATTCTTTGAGTTTTATGTGCAAATTCTACCAATACCCTTGAACATGGTATTGTGTGTTTATCGTTTTACCCCTATTGATTTTATACCATGCTTGTATGCTTGTGTAGAGGTAATTTGGATATGAATAGGTTTTATTTCTATGCATTGGATGTATTTCCCTTGAATGTTCTGTTTATGGCCATTTGGTCCTGTTTAGCCATTTTTGCTGCTTTGCCTATTTCCATAACTGTTGGTGTAGGATTGAGAGTTTTTTTTTCAGACACACTTGTTATGATGTATAATGTTTAGATAAGTAGTTCTGCAGGCCTACTTGGCCATATTACACTATTATGCTCATTGACCTACACAGGTTCGTGAGAACCTAGGGTAGTGTACTATAAGGGGAATTGACCGAGTGGTCTTTCTCAGAGAGTCATTGAGCACTTTAGGCTATAAGGAGAATTGAATGAGCAAGCTTCCTCAGAGATTCTTTGTATGAATTAGACTTCAAGGGGAATTGTCCAAGTGGGATTCCTCAGAGAGTCTTTGATGTTATTCCTTTACTGTTTAGACTGCAAAGGGAATTAATGGTGAGTACTTCCTCAAATAGTTTATGAACGACCTAGTATATAAGGGGAATTGATCGAGTGAGCTTCCTAATAAATTGCTTGACCTTGGGGATATAAGATTAATTGACTGTGTGAGCTTCCTCTTAGGGTTCCTGACTACATTAGATTATAAGGGCAATTGACTGTGAGTGCTTCCTCAAAGTGTCTTCATATTCACAACCAGAGGGTTCCTTGTACTTGTTAGGTAGGACCAGAGGGGATAGTCTTGAGTACTTACCAGAAGGTTACCTATTGTGTTTTTCTACTTGCTCAAGTGTTTGTTGATATTGAAACTGTGGATTGTTTACAACTGAGCACTTACCTATTTAATGTTTCCTGAACTTTACCTGCCATATATTCACTGACTGTTAAGCACAAATCTTCAGGTGGTTGCCTACTGAGATTTATTCTCACACCCTCTTTAGGCCTTGTTTTTAGGCCCAAAAATATTATATTGCTGCCATTATAGATAAGATCAAGCACCCTTCTACTTCAGGTACTGGACTTGCTGTGGAGCTGGAGAGCATGGGGCCAAGCTATGGCTTCAGATACTGAGGACATTATCTATTTTCCTTTACACTTTGGCTTAGAAATATTTGTATTTATAAGAATGTGAATTGTTTGGCTGATTTCCAAGACAAATCTATCATACATTATGTTATATATATACATGCTCCAGTTATTTATTATTCCAGTCTTCCACTTTTTACTATTGTTGGATATTTACTACTTCCATTGTTGTATGTATTTGTTTACATCTGATGTGTACTTTTACAATGAGAGCATAGGTTCCCCACTATCACACCCAAGTCCCTCGCTGCTTGTCGGAACCCTTTGGCATTTGGGGAAATGCGATTGAGGCCATGTGACCAACTAGGTACGGGGCGCCTCTAGGTGGCTTCTAGAACTGGTATGTTACAAAGTGGTATTGAAGGCTGTCTTTTCTCTAGATTTACTATTTGGAGCCTTTATGTAGGGATATGAAGGAATGGGTACTTGGTAATAATTTGTGCTGAGGAGTAGCTAACTCATGTACAGGGAAAAGCCAATCTACCTCATTTATTGATATTTATTCTGGTTTTTCACGTTATGATTGATTTGATTTTCACCGTTGAAAGACTCACATGATTTTTGTTATTACTGTTGACATTATTGTGGTTTTATTTCTATCACAACTCGATAAGATGAGGGTATTCCATATCATGCATCATATAGGCACTTTCTAGAAATCACATGTCATGCATTATTACTGTGTCATCTAGGATGTATTAGTGATTTCATGTTGTTGTAGTAGACACGGTGTAGAATATTCATGTTGTTGTGATTAATGCCTTGATAAAAATACCAGCTATTCTGGTAGGGTATTTTTGTGTAAGGTTTTGTTTTAGTGAATTCCAAACATTGGTTCTCGATGTGTTATGGGCCCTCATGGACTGAAATTTGGTGGAATGTTGCATTCTTCGCCTTGTTATATCATGTAGAATATTCCAATCTTTGATTCTTAGGGAGTATGAGCACTCACAGATCGTAATTTGGCACGTTATTTGTTAGTTTCAGTGTTTTCTGGGTTCCGAAGTAGTTTTTGAGGCTTACTGTCCAAAAAACCCAGAATACACACTCTGTAGTGTTAAGTACATGTTAGGTGTTCTAATGTTCGGGAAGAAATAGTTTTTATTAAGTACACACAGTGTACTTTATGTAAACACCATGTAGTCTCTAACTGTGTCATAGGCCATGTGGGCAGAGACATGGGATGAGGGAGAGTCTTGTGGGAACACGTCATGAACCAGTCAAACACGCCATGTAGTGTTGACCATGTGTCTACCCGTGTATCTAATAACAAGGATGGATAAAACCTTAAGCTATACACACTGTGTCAGTATTGAACATGTCGTGTATCCAGAACAACGAACCCGGCCATGTCATGAACAACATAGGTTGGTGTTATCCCTTCATGTACATGTTGTTTCCATCTAGAACACGCCGTGTAGTGTGAGCCGTGTGTTAGTCTTTTTCACTAAAAACACGGGCCAGGTGAAGCTTGTCTGGTACACACTGTTTCTACCATGAACATGTCATGTGGTAAGTTCTTAGGAGAGCTATTTGTATTAACCATATAGAAGGACTCGGGCTGGGGAAGAGGATTCATGTACATGACGTGTGTTAAGAAAACATGTCATGTGTTTGAGGTGTTACACGACCAGTTTAGGAAGGATACACGCCCATGTAAATGAATTAAGGGAACACACCATGTAGGAAACTTACACGCTGTGTAGTCATGTTTTGTAAAACTTGAATTCTTTCTTTCGTCTATTCCCTTATTACACAGTTTGATTTAATTCCTTGATAACCTTGATATAAAGGTGTTCTTGAACATGAAAAGTCATGCCACCGAGAAGTCCTTCGGTTGTGCTCCAGTTGCCAGATGGGGATTAGACACCGGACATGGCTGATCAAGGAATTCCTGCAAATCCTCCAGCTGTGCCAGCCTTGGCACCAGCCATTGTACCTGGCATAGGTGTAGATTCACATTTCAAGGAGGCCTTTCTGAGGATGATGCAGACCTTTCAGTGAATGCTATCTCCTGCTTCGTCGAAGGCTGATTTGACGCGGGTCTACCAAGAGTATCATCCTTCAACTTTCTTAGGGGATGGAGGACCTCAGGCTGCAGGGTCATGGCTAGAAGCCAAATGGATGATTTACGAGCATCCGGAGATACCTTTTGAGAAGAGGGTGAAGCTCGCTACCTACATTCTCCGAGACTCTGCGAAGAGGTGGTGGGATGTGATATCATAGGTGGGATGCTAGTAGAATATGTCTTGGGATGAGTTTCGACGAATCCTATATGATTACATATATCCTGATACCTTGAGGGTAGATCGAGTTCGAGAGTTCATGAGTCTGGATAAGGGTTCTCTTACTGTTATAGAGTATTCCTCTCGCTTCATAGAGCTAAAACATTTCTTTCCTATTCTAGGAGATGATGATTTGTTCCATGTGTGAATGTTTGAGAACGGTCTGAGGCACGATATCCGATCTCATGTGAACATCTTTAGGTTTACTTTGATATCTTCTATCGTCAACCAGGTGTCGATCACAAAGCGAAATCTGAGGGATTCTATTGTTGTGAGCCAGGGTGGTTTGAAATCCAAAGGTAGTGTTTCTCTAGCTGATAGTAGGATGTGCCGCATGGAGAATGCATGAAGAGATTCGAGCAAGCGGCATGCATCTTCTGGTAGCCAAGTGTTGTGCTACCAGTGTGGGAGAAGCGGGCATAGAAGGACACGATGCTCGAGATACCTAGTAAAGATCCGATCTTGCTATAAGATGGTCCATCTTCAATGCTTTTGTCTGTTATTTTCACTATCAGCTGGTGACATGGGTTCTTCAATGACCCCATGTTCAGGTGAAGCACCACCAGTTTCTCACCAGTCTGGGAACTAGAGTTCATTCAGTCATTCAAGCTGAGGTGGTGGGCATGGTTGTGTTAGTCAGTCACTAGTTCTTCAGCGATAGTAGGGTGGATCAGCTTAGAGCGGTCGGGAAGGGTCACAGGGCTGCAGCATAGTCCAGACATTTGGAGTGGAGCAGACCCAATAGACGTAGGATCCCTGACCCTCTACAGTTTGAGGTACGATCTTAGTATCCTTAGTTTTATCTTCTGCTCTTTTCTATACAAGGGATTCCCATAGCATTATATCTATTGCTGTTGTGGAGAGCCTTAGTCTCTATTTCTTTTCTTTTTCCGATATGTTGATGCTAAACTCACCATTGGGGAGTAGAACGACTAGTGTATGTCAGTGCAAGGAGTTCCCACTACAGGTTGTTGGATGTCACTTTCTATGGGACCTTTATTTCCTAGAGATAACTAGATATGATGTTATTCTTATAATGTACTAGCTTGTTCCATTTTAGGTAGTTGTCGATTGTTATCACCATAGGGAGAGTTTTGAATAAGGAGAGGGTGGATATTTTCTTCATAATGGCGGATGGGATGTCCAGGTGAGAAGAGTGGTTCCAGAGTATCATGGGTTGGGAGGATTTACATCCTATATTTCTAGTCTATACCTAGATGACTAGGGGACTTCACAGTTAGACATTCCTCCATTGGTGGATCGTATCGGAGATGTCTTTCCAGAATACATTTCAGGTTTTCCTCCAATTCGTGATGTATACTTTTCAATTGAGCTTTTCTAGGAGTGGTACTATTGTCCATTCCTCCTTATAGGATGGTTACACACGAATTGCAGGAGCTTAAGAAACAGTTGGAGGAGTAACAGGCCAAGGGTTTCATATGACCTGGTATTTCTCCTTGGGGTCCGCCTGTCCTGTTTGCGATGAAGGAAGAGGGTACCCTTATACTTTGTGTGGACTATCGGAAGCTGAACCAATTGACGGTCAAGAACCAATTTCCCTTTCCTTGGACTGATTATCTCTTTGATCCTCTTTGAGGATCCCGGGTGCTCTCCAAGATTGACTTGAGGTCTGATTATCATCAGTTGTGCCTTAGACTATCTGATATACCTCTTATAGCCTTCTGAATAAGGTATTGTATATATGAGTATATGTATATGCTGTTCAGTTACATGAACATGACTGATGTTTTTATGGTACTAATGAACCAAGTGTTCAATCCGTACTTGGATTACTTCATTGTTGTTTTTGTAGATGATATATTGGTGTACTCTCACACTTGACACGACCATGCTACCCATCTTGAGATCATTTTGAGTACACTGAGGGAGCATCCGTTATTTTCTAATCTCTCAAAGTGCCACTTCTGGATGGATCAGATTCACTTCCCTAGTCATATTATCTTAGAGGCAGCAGTATCAGTTGACCTAGAGAAAGCTAGATTTGTAGTGTCCTGGGATATTCCAAAGAATGTCTTTGTGGTGTGGAGATATCTAGGCCTAGTTGGATACTATATACCTTTCATACATGACATTTCACGCTTATCAACACCGTTGATAGGTCTGACTATGAATGGTGTGAAGTTATTATGGTCAGATTCTTGTGAGTCACCCTTTCATGAGATGAAAGAGAGGTTGACATCAGCACCGATACTAGTATTTCCAAAGCCGAGAAAGATCTATATTGATTAATGTGATGCGTCAGGTATCGGGATGGGAACTGTTTTTATGTAGGTAGATGGAGTCGTTGCGTACGTGGCTCAGCAATTTAGGTCACATGAGAGGTATTACCCGATGCACAATCTGGATTTTGTAGTTGTTGTTCATGCCCTTTGCTGCTAGAGAAATTATCTTCTAGGAGAGAAATTTTTTGTTTTCACTAAACATAAGAGTCTCAAGTACGTCTTAACTTAGCGTGATTTGAATTTGAGACAGCGGAGGTGGGTCGATTACCTATAATCCTTTAACTTTGAGCTTGCCTATACACCTGGTAATGGCAACACATTGGCTGATATATTGAGAAGTAGGATGCAGATATAGGCTGTTCAAGAGGCCAGCAGTGAGGGGATACTCATGGCTCTGTTCTCTGAGATGGATTTGGAGGTGTATGACAGACAGGGTTAGACTTTTCAATATTCTGTAGCTATTACCTGTACTATTCTTGATCGAGTTCGGATGAGTCCACTATCATTTCGTGAAGGCCTAGTCCTAAGAGAGAGTGTGTTGGGAGAGGACCCTATTCCTGGATGGACCATTTGTGAGGATGATATCTTGTGTTTCTAGGGGGCGTTTTGGTGCCAATAT
Organism: Viscum album; assembly: GCA_963277665.1. NCBI lineage: Eukaryota > Viridiplantae > Streptophyta > Magnoliopsida > Santalales > Viscaceae > Viscum > Viscum album. The sequence continues at coordinate 1,105,695,362 of OY728157.1, forward strand.
ACATACGTGAGGAGCTAATGTTGGATTTTCATTCCTCGTTTTGGGAATTTCATTCTAGAATCACCCCAAATGTATCGTAATCTACACTGTGAGTATTGGTGGCCAGGTATGAAGGCGAACGCTGCTGGCTTCATCATGAGATGCTCCACTTGTCAGCCGGTGAAGGAAAAGCATCAGCGACCAGTAGGGCTTTTACAGCAGTTGCCCATTCCCAAGTGGAAGTGGAATAACGTCATGATGGACTTTGTGACCAGTTTTCCGAGGTTGCCTCGGGAGAATTATGTTATTTGGGATGTCATTAATAGACTATGAAGGTTACTCACTTATTTCCAACCAAGGAGACTTTAAATATTGTTGATCTTGGATATTTGTACATCTAAGAGATCATACGTCTTCAGGGAGTTCCACACACCCTTGTTTCAGGCAGGGATGCACATTTTACTTCCCGGGATTGGCAGGGGATTCAGAATGCTTTGGGTACACATGTACTTTTGAGTACAGTATACCATCCCCACACAGATGTCCAGTCAGAGCGTATGATTCATGTTCTTGAGGAAATGCGCAGAGCATGCATTCTAGATTTTGGAGGTACTTGGGAGAAGTGTATACCTCTTATAGAGTTTTCCTACAACAATAGTTTTCAAAAAACTATTCAGATGGAACCTTATGAGGACTTGTACTGTAGGCCGTTCTGATCACCATTATGTTGGCTAGAGGCTGGAGAGGTAGCTTATTTGGGACCTCGTCTTGTTCAAGATACCACAGAGCATATAGAGTTGATTCGGAAGGGGATGGCTACTGAGCAGTCACAAGAGAATACTTATGGTGATCAGAGGAGACGACCTCTGGAGTTCGAGGTTAGGGAGCTGGTTTATCTATGTGTCACACTATGTATGGGACACAAGAGGATTAAGAGACATGGTAATATTTTGCTGAGGTACGTCGGGCTGTTTGAGTTGTTGTATAGAGTTGGTCCAGTTGCCTATCGGTTTCAATTACCTTAGAGGTACTGAGCTATGCACGACGTCTTCCATGTTTCTCAGCTTTGACGTTACTTCTCAAAGTTGTCTCAGGTCCTCATACTCGAGGAGGTTGAGTTGTAATTGGATACATCCTTTGTGGAGCATCCTATCCAGATCAAAAATTTCAATGCGATGGTTTTTTGTGGCCGGTATGTTCCTCTGGTATGGGTGCTTTGGTAGCACGGGTGAGTACAGGACGAGACTTGGGAGAGGGAGGCAGATGTGCGATCATAATGGCCAGAACTATTTGGGATTTAATCTTCAATGTCGTGCTATGGAAATTTGGGGATGAATTTCATTAATGGGGGAAGTTTGTAAGAACCCAGATCTTCTTTTCATGTATTTTTTCACTTTCTGGTCGTTTTGGAGGAAAAAGAAAATTCTGGAAATTTTCTTTGTACATGTCGTGTACAGTATGAGTACACGCTGTGTACTTCCTTGCTTTAGGAGGTTGTGTAGTGGCCACACACATGGCCATGTGGGAGTGACTTGGAGGATGCATAAAGTGGAGTACGGAAAAGGTGAGTACACACAGTGTACTTCAAAAGTACATGTCGTATACTTTCCTTTTTCCCATTAAACGCATCTGGGTCACATCTAATCGAATGAAACACCCCCTTCCTCATTATTCTCATCCAAGATGGTCGTACGACTGTGGATATTCTATGAACCTTCAAGCGTGTGTCCATCCTCTGAATCCAACACTGTTGGTTGCGTATGAATTTCATCAGTGAGTTATCTCTTCTCCTAGAGCATCTTCTTCTAATTTCTCCTCTCTTGTGAGATATCATGGGTTGAATCTTTTAGATGCTTTTGTAGCCCTTCGACATTCGAAGGATATTAAAACTTTGAGGTTCACATATAGTGATCTTCTAACCCTGAGGTAGGTGGTTTGTGCCTTCCTATTTATAGTCTTTGTGTATTATGTGCAAATTAAACCAATACCCTTGAACTGGGTATTACTTGTTTACCGTTTTACCCCTATTGATTTTCTTCCATGCTTGTATGCTTGTGTAGAGGTAATTTGGATATGAATGTAGTTGATTGTTATGATTTGGATGTATTTCCCTTACATGTTCAGTTTATGACCATTTGGTCCTATTTTTCCAGTTTGGCTTCTCTGCCTGTCTTCCATGCCTATTCTTGTAGGATGGAGAGTTTGTATTCAGAAATACTTGTTATGTTGTAGATTGTTTAGCCAAGTAGTTCCGTAGGGTTACATGGCCATATTACACTGCTATGCTCGTTGACCTAAATAGGGTCATGAGATCCTGGTGTAGTAGAATATAAGGGGAATTGACCAATTGTGCTTCCTTAAAGAGTGTTTGAGAACCTTAGGCTATAAGGGGAATTGACCAAGCGATCTTCTTGAGAGAGTCTTTTTATGAATTAGTTATAAGGGTAATTGACCCATTGAGATTCCTTATAAAGTCTTTTATTTTATTCCTAAACTATTTAAACTATAAGGGGAATTGATAGTGAGTGCTTCCTCAGAGAGTCAATGAATGACCTGGGATATTTGGGGAATTGACCGAGTGAGCTTTCGTAGAGAGTCCCTGACCATGGGGATATAAGTGGAATTGACCGTGTGAGCTTCCACATAGAGTTCTTGACTACCTTAGACTATAAGGGGAATTGAATGTGAGTGCTTCCTCGGAGATTCTTCATTTGCAGAACCAGAGGGTTGCTTTTACTTGTTTGGTTGGACCATATGGGAAGGTTGTGTGTTTTTCCCATAGGGTTACCTGTTTTGTTTAGATTCTTGCTCAGCTGTTTCTTGATATCGAAACTGTGGATTGTTTACTGCTGAGCAGTTACCTGTTTACTACTTCCAATACTTTACCTGCCATATTTTCACAGACTGTTTGGAACAGATCTTCGGGTGGTTGCCTATAGGGATTTAGTCTCACACCCTAGTTGGGCCATGTTTTTTTGGGCCCAAACAGATTATATTTCTACATGTATAGATAAGGGCTAGCACAATTATACTTTAGGTACATTACTTGATGTAGATATAGAGATCATGGGACCAAGCTATGGCTTGCGATGATTAGGAGTTTATCAATTTTCTATTACACTTTGGTTTTTCATTGATTGTATTTCCAGCATTGTGACATGTTTGGATGCTTTCCTAAACATATGTATCATGCATATATATATATATATATGTGTGTGTGTGTGTGTGTGTGTGTGTGATCCAGTTGTTTATTATTCCTGTATTTTGTTGTTTACTGTTGTTGGATATTTTCTAATTCTACTGTTGTATGTATTTGTTTACATATGATGTGTACTCTTCCAACGAGGGCATAGTTTCCCCACTATAACACCCAAGGCCCTCACTGCTAGTCGGTAGCCTCTGGTGTTCAGGAAAATGTGCTTGATTCCATGTGACCATTCGGGTACGGGGCACCTCTGGGAGGCTTCTAGAACCAGGATGTTATAGTTAGTGTGGATATTTTTTTTATAGTGGTATAGAATATTATCATGAATCATAAAGAAGGTTTTATCTCCTCGATGAACCACATTTTATAACCCATGTAGTTTCATATATTCTGTCATTGGTATACTCGGAATGCATGTTTTATATTTGGATTTCCTTGATATGAGAGCGTAGAAAGAATCCTAGCATTAGACCTTTCATACTTCAATATATTTCTTATAAAATCCTTAATTATTATCTAATATGGGGTCGGTTGGATATGCTTCTGATCATGTAATTAGTTGAGGTTAACTAAGATGGTATTTTTCTACTTGTTTGATGAGTATGACATTTGGGCCCTCAATTGAGATAAAATGATTGAAACTATGGATATACTTACATAATAGATGTGATGTATTACTCTACATATTCAGACTCTACTTGTATAAATAAGAATATAATATCCCACATCATAATCACATATTATTACATCATTTTTAACAAAAATTCCCTAAGATATTCCCTGAAATGTATAGGTATAGTTTCATTGTGAATTTAGAGAAAAGAATTTTTGAAAACAAAATAATATATCATTTCCGTTTTTATTATTTCCCCTTCGATATCAGCATGCTCATATCACAATGTGGGATATCCCTGGGGAACACATAAATAAAAGATGAGCTTAATATCCTAATAATGATTAATAAAAGGAGACCTGAGGGTGACATATTGTTAATAATAGAATCATAAAAGAGATGAATAATAAGTATTAATATAAAAAACTTGTATTATAAGGAATGGTATTAAATGAAAATATAATTATAAAATCATGATAATGTTGTGAATTATAAAAGAGTTCATAAAAATAGGTAGAGGCTCACTTTCAAGACAATATAACATGTTATATTGAGCTAACTAATCACCGACCATAAATGGTATATCCTGAGATGATATCATTACCTAGTATGTAAAGGGGCTATATAATTATTGGACCACCCACTATATCATAACATATCAAGACTATGTGTTCCAAATGGAATCCTAAATCAATCATCAAGCGTAATCCTGATGTAAACCCATAAAAATAAAATGGGTTACATAATGATGTAGTAAAGCATAATCAGTTATTGAATCCTGAGGTACCAAAAATATGAGAAAAAACGTTATAATCTAAATTCATTGTCTATATCAATGTGGATAAATTGATTATAGGTAATGGAAATAAGGATAAGGATAATTTAAACTATATAGAGACATTGAGGAAATGAAGATTTTTTTTTCTTTCTTCTCATATAACATCATATGGATTGTTTGTAAGAAAAAAAGGTTGATCAGAAAAATAATGTATATACTTAAAAGAAAGAGGCTAAAATATTTGTAAATGAATAAAAATAAAATATATATATTAATAATATGGGTGATAATGACAATAAAGAAAAAAAACTTTAACAGGAACGGAAACGTGGAAAGAACCCCTTAATTCGAGTCAAATTTTCATTGGATCCCTTATATAACATCATGAATATAAAAATTATACTTATTAATTAAATTATTCACAATTCAATTAATTTTCATTTTTTTAATTATTTCTTTTTTCCATATATTATTCAATTATTATTTTTTATGTCTATTTGTATTGGTAGTTGAGATGTTTTCTCGTGGTTCAAATATTGCATTGTTAAGGCGATATTAGTTAATGATGTGTGTTACATGGTACATATGCTATAAATATATCATGTTAATGGTATATGTCATTACTATAGTATAATTTATCAAATGTTATATTTTTCTCATTATATATTCAAATGAAAATGATTTTCTCAATAATCTACACTTTTTAAGCAGTTAGACTGACTATGATGTTTTATCATTAATATTCTTAATATCATTGTTTCTTTATAATTCCAAAATATTGAAAATGACAAAATTTCATACTTAATATTGTCATTAATCTATAAAACAATCCTCAAAACTATAAGATTAAGGTGGTGATGAAATATATCATTGCTTGCATGGATGGTATAAACCCACCACATGGAGATAAGTGTTTTAAGGATGAATTAAATAGAATAAAAAATAATGTTTTACTAATATATTATCATTATTTTATAATTATAATATTTAAATCATATTATTATAGTTTATTATTAGATTTATGAGGCGTTATAAGTGAATTAAAATTAAAAAGACACGTGGTGAAAAAATTAACCTTTGTTGAAATGCCACTCTTAGACTATTGTTTCGGTGCGGATGTGCGTCGGGTTACGCTGTTCTGCCAGGACGCGTTCGCGCGTGCACCCGTCAACCCGAGGGGATGGGCGCACGGCTTGTGGTCCCGCAGTCCCGCTTTCCAAGGGCGGGCGGCATCTGTCCCTTATTCAGGGGCGTCTGCTCCTTGATCGAAACCGGGATGATGGGATGTCGTCTCCTCCTTCCTTGGACGTCTCCTCGGAACTCGTCACCTAATCCGGGTCTCCCTCATAGACTTAAGAATGTTCGTGAATCTCGTTCCCGGCGCCATATCTTCATGGACACCGGTTAATTACGCTGCTTCCGCCCGGACGTTCCAAGGAGTCTGGGCGGGGCAGCAACCTACGGTGAGAAGGCCGGGTGGCTCTGGGTGCTGGGGGCGTGTCGTAACACTGCGGCTCTGCACGTCTGTCTTCCGTCCCTAATAGGGCTTCTCGAAGGCATGATGGCCTGAGGCATCCCGTACTGGGTGCGGGGAACTGTGTCACCTGAGGTTTTCCTCAGCTTCCCATGTTTAACACGGGGTATGCCGCGAGTTTAACATCCAGCGGGGACGGCATCAGACCGATCAACACGAAAAGTGGATCAGATGACAGAACCCCTTGCGGGGAACCTCCGACGCTGGGGCCAGCACATGGGCGGCTTCCCAAGTAACATGGAGTGGAGTGAAGTGGCATGACCCCACCGGGATGTGGCGGCCCAGGTAAGGATCAGGATGGATGATGGAGTGAAGAGCTTGGACCCCGGAGGGGCTTCCTACGTACCACGCGTTAGCACGGATCAAAGTCAACGTAGTTCGGGTATACAGTTTAACGTCATGCTGGACGTCGGCAAGCCGACTCACGAAGAGGTCGAGGCCGCCGGGCGGAGGATTGAACCGAACCACCTCGCACAGAGGGGGAGGGAACGGCCGGGTGGATCACAGTTTCACGTCATGCTGGACGATAAAAGGAGAAATGGAAAAAGGGGGGCTGTGGGGAGGCACCGTGGAGATACACACGGGCAGTCTCCCACAGGAGCGGATTCATAGGTGAATCGACGCAAGCGTGAACCCTGGAGGGGTCCCCTGATGGACGAACCGACGTAAATACGACCGGGACGACCAGGTGGCAGGCTTGAACCTCAGGGAGGCTTCCTACGTACCCTGTATAGAAGACAGGGATCAAAGTCCACGTAGTTCATTCTGTCAGGACTTACGCACTTGAGGCAGCCCGGATGGCAAAACTCAGTTGGAAGGGACTTGGGCCGAAAGCAGAAGACACCTCGATCCCAGTCATACCCTCTACTGGCTTCAGCCGTGGGGAGGCGCAATGGAGATACACATGTGCAGCCTCCCATGAGAAACTAGGGGTTTGTGATACCCTGCCCCCGTAGGGAAAAGCCACTCCCATTAAATCGTCCCAAAAGCGGGACAATCCCGACATCCCTGCAGAGACGAGCGGGTGGGGGCCACTTCCAAACCGGGGGAGACCCTGCGTGCGAGGCACGGGATCGAATGATGCGGACGGTTTAGCGTCTTGCCAGACGAAGTACAGTTTAACGTCGTGTGTTGAGGACGAGGCGGACGGTTTAACGTCTTGCCGGACGAAGTACAGTTTAACGTCGTGTGTTGAGGACGAAACACTTGGCAGTTTAACGTCTTGCAGCGCGGACGATGGGGGCTAGGCAGTTTAACGTCGTGCAGCTTGGACGAATGTGCAGTTTAACGTCATGCTGGACGAATATGCAGTTTAACGTCCTGCTGGACGAATATGCAGTTTAACGTCATGCTGGACGTATGCGCAGTTTAACGTCATGCGGGACGATTGTGCAGTTTAACGTCATGCTGGGCATAGGTTGCCGGACGATGGGTGCATGTCACTTCGCACGAACCTGGAGGGCCGCACGGGAAGACAACGCATGGTGCGGGCACCCAGGATGAGGATCATCGGGCGCCACGCAGGCGGGTACCCTCAGGGGGTCAAGGGAGGCGACCCTGGCGGATTGCGCGCAAAAGAGGAGCTTTGCGCGCAAAACCGCGGGCCGGCGCGCAAAAATGGCGGGCTGGCGCGCAATTGGGCCAGCCCTTTGCGCGCGGAAGGTTGGGATTGCGCGCACCGGGCTTCGGATAGCGCGCGGGGGCAACGGCTCATTCTCTAACGAATGGCCACTTTGAAAATGGGGGGGTGCGCGCAATCGGGTCGGATTGCGCGCACCCGGGGGCAATTGCGCGCAAGAAGCTTCTTTTGCGCGCAAAGGCCTTCGGGATGAAATTTATTCAAAGGAAATGAGCCAAGGGGATTGCGCGCGAAGGCGGACCCCAAGGCTCTATTGCGCGAAAGAAAAGAGGTTACCTGAAGATCGACATTGCGCGCGGAGGGGGTTGGATTGCGCGAACGAGTGACGCTTCGGATTCTGGAAACCTTCAAAACGTCGGGGGTCGCCTTATATTTATAGGCAACCCCGGGCGCGGAATCCGGTCTCGGGCGCGCAATTCGCTTCGCGGGCGCGGAATCAGGACCCAGCGCGCAAAGGGCGCCGCGCAGGCCGCGGGCGCGCAAAATAGCGCGCCGGCCCAGCGCATTGCGCGCATCCCGGGGAGATTGCGCGCCGCGACTCAACTTTGCGCGCGAGCCTCTGAAATTTCGCGCAAGTCCTCCGGGCCCTCCGGAACGTGCCTCTGACTCCAAATATCACTTCGCTTTCCGCATCCGGAGCTTCGTTTGGGAACAACGGACTTTTCCGGCGTCTACAAAAGCCCCCCCTCGGAATCTGATCGGCGAGAGGTCGCAATGATCGGGCTCCGAGGGAGACGCCGGAATGCCGAAGTCCTGGGCTGCGCGGGACTTAGGCGCGCAAAAAGGGGTGCCGGGCGCGAAATTCGCCGCTGCGGTCGCGCAAAGCGCTTTCCGCGCAGCGCGGACCCGGCCTCGCCTACAAATTGGGGCCCTGGGTCCCGCGTTCCGTACTCTGGCCTTCCGCGCGATAAGCTCCAAAGCTCTCGTGCGCGAAATTGCCTCTTCCGGTCGCAAAATTCACCCGATCGGCGCGCAAAACCGTCCGGATTTCGCCTGTCTTTGCGCGAAAACCCGGGACTTTGCGCGACAGTCTTCCCAATTGCGCGCCGTCCTCTTGGATTGCGCGCAGGCCTTCAAACTTCTCTACCAGCCTCGTCCGATCCCGCACGCTTCATCCCCTAACCCGCACGACTCCCGAAACTTCCGAGATGGCCGCGCACAGAGGAAATGAGGGGGATGCCGCCACTCGCAGGGCTGAGATGGCGACGAACGAGGAGGTTTACGGAGCCAAGGAGATTGTTTCCAACAATCAATCCTTGTTCGACTTACTAACGCCGGCCCAGAAGACATATCCACTGTCGGACAACCTGCCGCTCTGGAACTTCGGCATCCTAGATGAGGTTCCGGTGCCAGGGTTCGAGATTGATGCGCCGCGGACCTGGGTGACCCGGGAGGACGAGCTTCTCCGCTATAACATCACCAACAATGGGCATCCTGCCAGGGAGACCAGGCACTTGGACGTCTACGTCCTGAACCCGAGGACGCGAACCATTGACGGGGTGAGCCTACTGCGGAGAATTCTCCAGCCCTCTACTCGAGCATATACCGCCAGAGTGTCACGGACGACACCAAGGGCTGGCTGAAGGACTGGGACTTGCGGTCTGGGGGCAACTTCACCAGTGAGTGGGCCTGGGCGTTCTGGGTACGCCACACTTGCGATCACTTCGTAGAGGAGTTGCGGTACATCGGCCTGTTCGAGGCGGTGTGGACGTCGCAGTTCCACTTCTACCAGCAGTCCGAGCTCGGGCCGGAGCTGTTCACCCGATGGTCTCCGGATACCAACACCTTCCATCTTCACCATGGGGAGGTCGGCATCGGTCTCTGGGACATCCACTGCATCAGAGGTATCCCGCTGGAGGGCTACCAATACGATGAGTTCCTGCCACCGAAGAACACCTGGGAGGACAGGTCACGGACTCCCATCCTGACCTGGCATCTGCTTGACCTGGCTACGCAGCGGCTCGGGATCAAAGACTTCCAGAAGGACATAGCCTACAAGGAATGGTTCGGCCAGTTCTTGGAGCATGACCCGACGGTCAAGATGCCAGGCAGGGGGAAGCGGTGCCCGACCGCAGCTCAGAGGAGCCGGAACGGGTCGTACTGGCGGGTCCTGGAGACGGGTGACTACCGCTCATGGGGGTACCGCGTCATCGAGGCCCGGGACCCAAATGTCCGGTACGCGGCGTTCCTGGCCGCCTTTCTGAGTGGGTGGCTCCTGCCAGTGCGGGACGCGAGAATGGGCGTTCGCCCGGCGACTCTGGCGATGGTGGGCGCTATGGCCGCCAACAAGAGATACAACCTCGGCGTCCCAGTGCTGGCGAGGCTGTATGCCATCCTGGGACGCATCTCACGAGGGGGGTCGCCACGAAGGATCTGTGGGCCCTTTCAGTTCTTCCACGGCTGGGTGGCTGCTCACCTCGGTGGGTACACGTTTCCGAACGCCATCATTCCTCCGGGCAACGGCCTGCGACCCTCCCTGCTGAACATTGCGGGGGTCGCTCCGATGACCCTAAGTGAGGAGGGCGTGCGGATCCGGATTGGCAATCATGCCAACTTCAACTTCAGTCCGTTCCCCACTCCCGTTGGCCAAATGATCGACAACGGGCAGGGTCCGCTGGAGCAGCATGAATACTTCCTGAACATGCGGGGCGGGGTGCTCGTGGCTCGGATCGACGGGAAGGTGATCTGCGAGCCTTACGTGCCGACCCGGTTTTCCAGGCAGTTCGGGTGCCTTCAACGGATGCCAAAGAGGGTATTCACTGCTGTCCGGGAGGAGACGAACCCTGGCGTCCTTCGCCAGATGTGGCTGATGTTTGCCGCTTTCGGCTCAGGCGACGTCATCACTCTCCCTCCTACCGGAGTTGACGCAGGCTTGGCAACCGAGTACGCCGAACACTGGGCCATCGCGTACCCCGAGGGGCTTTTGCGGAAGCTAGTTCGGCGGCTCGAGGTTACCCGTGCGGAGACCGGGCGTCAAGGAAGGAGGCAAGGCGCCACCACACGGGGGAGAACGGAGGCGTGCCAAGCAGCGGAGCCGGCGCAGGCAGGGACTTCGGCGGCGGGCACATCGCGAGCTGCCGCCACGACCTCAGCACCCAGAGAGGGGGCACGTGCGGTGGTCGACGAGCGGCCCGGGAAGAAGGTGAGACGTCTGCTCGAACCTTCCCATGATGCGGTCTTCCCGGCGCTGTGGTCGGCCTGGATGACTCTGCGGCAGTCACTGGGGACCGATGCCATCTGGCGAAAGATACTCAGAGAAGGAATCTATCTGCCAGAGGTCGGGCGCCTCCAGATTGCCGACAGAGTGGACTTCAACCGGCAGTATGCGTATCTGACGGCCATGGACGAGTACGCGCGCCAACGTGGTCAGCGCGCGGAGCCATCCCTTCTGGTGAAGGTGATGCTCGGCCTCGAGCCCGCTCCGGAACAGATGCCGCCGGAAGAAGATGACAGTAGCGACTCCGAGGAGGAGGAGGAGACGGGGGAGGATGAAGGCTCCGAGGGAAGGTCCCATCGGGGGAGCCCACGGGAGAGCGGCGAGGTGGCCGGCTCTGACAACGTTGATGTCACTGAGCTCCTCGAGGTCCGCTTCTATCCCTACTCAACCTGCTTCATCCATTCTCTTATGCAGCTTCTAACCCGTTTCTCCATCCTTCTCAGGAGCACACGGATGTCGGTCAGGCGTCCTCAACAGGAGTAGGAGAGGCGCCAGCAGGACAAGGCGGGGGCCAGGCACCCATTATCGAACTGACAAGCGCTAAGGGGTCCCCTGCTGCAACTGTTCCTGCGGTGACCGGGATAGCGGAAGATGACGCTCCGAACTCTCGTAAGTCTCCTTACTTTACTGTTGGTGCTTACCGTTGACGATCCGTGACTTACCATGGCATGCCCTGCGCAGTGATCTCAACACTGGAGGCTCATCGGGTTGCCGAACCCAGGCCATCTATGAGTGGACCAGTGGTGGACATGCCGCCTGCTCCGGAACAGGCTTCCCAAACCGAGCCGGCCCCACCAACTGCTGATCAAGGGGCTGCGGACGTCGGCGGTGCTGCCACCGGAGAGAGGTTGGGGGCTGACGAGGGTGTCAGCGCCGCTGGGGAGAGAGAAGAAGGTCGCCCGGATGTTGGGGAACCTATCCCTCGTGAGGACCTCCCAGGGGCGGACCCTGCAGCAGACCTGCTGGCTGCCTTCCCTGCCTACCGGCCTGCCGATCCCGAGGAGATGGACGACTCAGACACGGAGGCGGTCGAGGAGAGCCGGATAACGCGCCGTAGGGGGTGGAAGTGCATCCAGCGCTTCCTCAAGCGAGACCCGTCGGAGTGGCTGGGGCGCATGGGATCACTTCAAACCTGGCTGCGCTTTCTGTGCGCCGGGGGAGCTGATGCTCAACGCCTCCATCTAACGGTCCGTGATTTCATGGCCGAAAAGATGCGCGAGAGCTGCCGGCGTGCCGACGTCACACAAAGTCGGGACATGTCAGAGAGCACGCGGGCGCTCCTTGCGGCGGAGCAGGAAGTCCGGCGCCTCGAAGGGCAGGCGGCAGAGAAGGAGGCCTTCGTCGCAACGTGTACCGAGCTTGTGGAGCAACTAGCAGCCCAGCTGGTTGACGCTCAGGTACAGCTGACGGAGGCGGGCCAACAGATGATCACAATTCAGGTCGAGTAGGAGCGTGCACAGGCCAGAATCGACGAACTGCGCGCTGCGACCGCCGACGAAGAGAGGGCACGCAGAGAGCGAGAAGCAGCCCTGGAGGCCACCAGCCAAAGGGTAGCGGCATTAGAAAGACTCATTCAGCACGCTAATCCCTAAGGGCTTTGTTTTGCCATTCCCAAAACATTTGCTTCCGCTACTTTGATCCATCTGTATGAATCAATATATTTATCTGCATCTTTTGGTTTAGCATGCTCAACCACAATTTGTTATCTTGCGGGAGTGTTAACCAAGCATCAGGCATCCATAATTGGGCCCGGGTTTCTGGAGAAAAGAGGGAGGTCATTCCTAGGAAAGGAGACCTCAAGCCTAATCAATGTATCATCCCCCCAACTTGTTCCAACACACGAGCGGGACAACGCTAGGGGCGTTGAGATTTTATCCGAACATAGGGAAATGAGAAAGGGTGAATCACGTGTCCCGAATCCAGACACCCACAACGGTCGGCCTTCCAGGAAATGCCCAAGATGGTAGGCGGACAGTGGATCGACCATAACAACTGCAATAAACGGACCGAAAAAGGTCATCATTCATATTGCAGGAGGCGGACCACATGTCATCATGAATACCGCTTTGGGGTTCCTTCAGACACAAGGGTGGAAAATCCAGATCAACAGGGCATGCGAAGCGTGGGGCGAAGTGACGGTTTGTTCGGACAGAATCCAACGCTCTCAAAATTGCGCCACCGTGGAGAAAGCGTATTAGGCGGACGCACTAATCTGGCCGTGAATCACCTCAATCCTCAGACAGCACCTCTCTGACGAGGAAACCGTCGCTTCCCATCCTTGTGATGGGGCATCCCGAGCTGAATCGGGGAGAATATCACAACTGCACCACTCTACCAGAAGCCAGGCCAGACGGACGGCGACGAGGAGGGGCGGGACTTAACGATCCCTGAGGCTGGACCCGAGTCGGAATGCCCGGGCGTTCCTACGTACTCCATCAGGCTGGAGATCAAGCCACACGTAGTTCTGAGAGTGCAGTTTAACGTCATGCAGGACGTAGGACCCCATTTGGGGAGATCTTAGTTTAGGGTCGTAGAGCTCGGACCATAGGGGTAGATCTTAGTTTAAGGTCTTAGAGCTCGGACCATAAGGGCTAGATCTTAGTTTAAGGTCTTAGAGCTCGGACCATAAGGGCTAGATCTTAGTTTAAGGTCTTAGAGCTCAGACCATAAATGGGGGATCTTAGTTTAAGGTCTTAGAGCTCGGACCATAAGGGCTAGATCTTAGTTTAAGGTCTTAGAGCTCGGACCATAAACGGGGGATCTTAGTTTAAGGTCTTAGAGCTCGGACCATAAGGGCTAGATCTTAGTTTAAGGTCTTAGAGCTCGGACCACAAAGGGGGGATCTTAGTTTAAGGTCTTAGAGCTCGGACCATGGGGCTAGATCTTAGTTTAAGGTCTTAGAGCTCGGACCATAAGGAGAGATCTTAGTTTAAGGTCTTAGAGCTCGGACCATAAGGAGAGATCTTAGTTTAAGGTCTTAGAGCTCGGACCATAAGGACCTCAAAGTACGCCGCATCGTGGTCCTATCCCCTGGATATGCGAAGATGCACTGAGGGATAGTGTCAAGAGTGTCTAGGTTTCGCCTGGCCGGAATGAGGGGTGGAAAATGTGAATCATGCGGCCATTCACTCAAGGACTGGGGGCACCGGCGTAACGATATGGGAGTACTGCCGACCGTGGCGGAAAAGCAGCATCAATATCGCACTAACCGTTGGTGGAATGAGGCAGCAAACGAGCATCGACCGGTCAATCGCAGGATTCATATCGATTTGCTACCCGAGGCCATTGAGGGTACCGGCCCGAGTCGGTGGGAGAGCACTGAGGCATTGTGTCCGAACCGTTCACGGGGGCTCCACCCAAGGCGTAGACGATGGGTCCGAATGAAAGGGAGCACGAAGCCTGAAAAGTGGAAGGAACCTGACCAAGCTGAACCTGACACTCCTGGCAATAAACCAGAGTACTCTTGACACCGGTGGACCACGGCAAGGGGTCGGGGAACACGCCTTGAGGGTGACCTGAAGGCGGCGGATTCCCCAGAGAAGGGGGAATCTCTAAGAGGTGGGGGGCTGGACCCGAAGTTTCAAACATCCGGGCGTTCCTACGTATCCCATAAGGATGGGAATCAAGCCGCACGTAGTTCTTGAAGCGCGGCGCAACACAATCGGGCACCAGCGCGGGGAAGAGTGCGGGTCTGACCCTCGCACACAGAAGGAGCGGCATTTGATATTTCTTGTTTGTCCTTAAAGATGAATGGTTTTTCTTTGTGCGGTGACATGCCTGTGATTGAGAAATCTCTGGCGTCACCACAATAATCAAGCCATGGAAGGCATTGATGAATGGCGTGGTCATTAACCAGTGCCCAACATGAGTGTCCCCTGAGGAGGACATCACGATGCAGTGCCGTTTCTCGTCGGGCGGCCAAGACGATCACAGTTTACGGTCGTGTGGTAGGACCAGACAACACAGTTTAAGGTCGTGTGGTTCGGACCATGGAGGAACCCTCTTATCGCGGTACGGCGGACACGGCGGAGGTGGGAACATACCCAGCCCTGCGGTCACGCACGATTCCAGGAGAAGAGTCTTGGGATAGGGGTCTGCGTATGTCCATCACCCGAGGGGCAGAGATGCTAGCCTCCAGATATACTGGGCCCAGAACGCAATTGTTCGGGCGACTCCCTCCTCCTTATGGGGACGAGGGTCCAGCTACGCATGGCCCTTAGGGAGGATATCCGCATATATCCTTGGTGCTCAGATCATGGGAGCCTCGAACGACATCATTACCTTGGTTGGTCTGTCTAACGTGTAGAGGTGTACTGGAGGTCAGTATGAAGAGAGTGTCGAGATTCCACTACAACGCACAAAGGCGGAGTGTGATGAGGACTGCGCAACCAATGTTCAGAGCCTGAAAGAGCCGACATGGCGATCAAGGATGTTGCTGACGCATTCGCAACACAACATCCGATCGCGTCAGCCTATGACGGGGCAAGAAAACGAGCATCAACCGCTCAATCGCAGGATTCATATCGATTTGCGGCCCAAGACCCGCTGGTAAATCGACCCGAAGCGGTGGGAGAGCACTGAGGCATCGTACCCAAACCGCTAACGAGGATCCCTTTGAGTGAAGGCTCAAACAAGAGGAAGCGCGAGAACCGACAAGCAACACAGGGCTTGTCGGGATTGAATCTGACACTACGAGTCATAGACCGAAGTACCCAAAACATGTTACCAGATCTCCGGAAAGGGTCGGAGGACTTACCCTGAGAGCAACCGAAGGGGGGCAGATCCCCGTGATCAACCAAGAGACGGGGCTGGACCTGAAACATAAGCGTCCAGGCGGTCCTACGTATCCCATAAGGATGGGAATCAAGCCATACGTAGTTCTGGAGAGTCAGTTTAACGTCATGCAGGACGATGAGGGGTGTGAGGTAGTCCCACACACGGGGGAGGCGTACGGTGCGGCCAGTAGACCAACGCGAATGAGGACATAATCCCCCGCTCACGCGATACGCCCCGCACAAAAGAAGGGGAACTTGAGCCAGAGGGCCGACGCGGGATAGAGATTCCCGGGAAATGGGGCTGGGCCTGAAACATAAATGTCCAGGCGGTCCTACGTATCCCATAAGGATGGGAATCAAGCCATACGTAGTTCTTGAAGTGCAGTTTAACGTCATGCAGGACGATGAGAGAGAAAAAAGGAAGGGGGGAGCAGAAGGCATCCCCAAACGTGGGGGGCGTACAGCGTGACGAGCAAACCGACGTGAATGAGGGCATAGCCCCGCGCTCACACCATACGCCGCACACCCGGGGGCAACCGGGACAAGGGCCCGAGATGGGATGGAAATTCCCAAAAGATGGGGCTGGGCCTGAAACATGAAGGTTCAGGCGGTCCTACGTATCCCATAAGGATGGGAATCAAGCCGCACGTAGTTCTTGAGGGGCAGTTTTACGTCATGCAGGACGAATGCTGAACAGTTTAACGTCTTGTAGCTCGGACGTAGTGCAGTTTAGCGTCATGCAGGACGAAGCACTTGGCAGTTTAACGTCTTGCAGCGCGGACGAATGCTGAAAAGTTTAACGTCTTGTAGCCCGGACGAATGCAGTTTAACGTCGTGCAGGACGTAGGCACACTCAGACAAAGTACTGCTTGAGGAACCTAGCGTTGGTGGGAGGAGTGACACGCTCACCATCCATAGTCGCTAGGGAGTACGCGCCATTGGGATAGACCTTGTGGACAACAAAAGGTCCCTCCCACTTGGGCTCCAACTTGGGCGGCTTCTTGCCAGGGATCATTGGCGCTCTTAGGGCTAGCACTAGATCACCCTGCAGGAAGGAGCGGAGGCGAACATTCTTATTGAAAGCTCGAGCCATTCTGCTTTGATGCCTCTCCAAGTTGTGCAAAGCGCGAAGTCTATTCTCATCCAGTGCTTCCAACTCGACTAGACGGGCTTCAGCGACTCTGTCCGGCGCTTGCTGGTCGTAGACCGCAGTGCGCAAGGACGGCAACTGGATCTCGATGGGCAGGACGGCCTCAGCTCCATACACCAGGGAATAAGGGGTCATCTGGGTGGAATTGCGAGTCGTCGTCCGATAAGCCCAGAGGGCGTTGGGGATCTTGTCCGGCCAACTCTTCTTGTTCTGACCAACCATCTTTTGCAGAATGTTAGAGAGGGTTTTGTTAAACGCCTCGATCTGTCCATTCGCCTGCGCATGATAGCGAGATGTATGGTTCGAGCGAATGTTATACTTGGCGTACAACTTATTCAACTCGGCTGCTCGGAAATTGGTTCCGTTATCCGTGAGGATAGCGTGAGGCACTCCAAATCGATAGATGATGTTGGAGGTCACGAAGTCAGCGATCGAACATGATTTGACCTCTCTGAGCGGAATCGCTTCTGCCCATTTGGAGAAGAAGTCTGTGGCGGTCAGAATGAACCGGCACTGGCGAGCTGTCGCCGGCAGGTAAGGTCCCACAACGTCCAGACCCCAGACTGCAAAGGGCCAGGAATACCTTGTGGTATGGAGAGGCTCCGGCGGCCGATGCACAAAGTTCGCATGAACCTGGCACGCATGGCACCTCCTGGCATACTCGATGCAGTCATGGATCATAGAGGGCCAGAAGTATCCCAACCTCCGAATCTGGTGGGACAGCTTCGGCCCAGTCTGGTGGGCGCCACACGAACCAGCATGAACCTCTTGCATGACTCGTGGGATCTCAACTCCCTGAAGGCAACGGAGGAGAACACCATCAAACCCGCGTTTGTAGAGGATCTGCTCCAGACTGGGACTGCTCTGGAGGACGAACTGCGATGCGCGGCGTCGAACTCGCTCGCGCTCGGCCCGATCCGATGGAAGAGTGCCATGTTGGAGGTACTCAACCAAAGGCGTCCTCCAATCAGGGGCTGATCCGACTGTCATATCTGGGGTACTCGGGGCTCCGGGCATAGGGGCAACCGTGGTGAGGTTACTTACCAACGGGCCGCGATCTTCTTCCGGGATAACGGGAGCGATGAGCCTGCGGCGCGTCACGCGGACGATCAGGTTGTCCTGTTCGGGCTCCGCAAGTGACGCAGCGAGGCTGGCCAAAGCATCTGCTCGACCGTTCTGCGACCGGGGAACATGGACAATTTCCGGCCGAGAAGGGAACCGGGCCATCAGAAGGAGGGTGCACTCCAACAATGGCACAAGTTCCGGCTTCCTGACAACGTAGCCGCCATTGATCTGCTTAACGACCAGCTCGGAGTCCCCTTTCACGCACAGACGGGGCACGTCGATCTCGAGAGCCAACTCGAGGCCGGTGATGAGGGAATGGTATTCCGCCTCATTGTTGGTACAGCCCTCTGACAACAGGAAAGAGTATGGCAGCACGGCTCGCTCCGGGGTAATGAAGACGATGCCCAAGCCCACTCTGTTGAGCTTAGGATTATCGAGTCTTCTACCGGTGGGGCTCCGGGATGCACCATCAAAGTGAATCTGCCAGCATGGATCGGCTAGATCAACCGAGAGAATGGCCTCATCAGGAAAGCCTAGATCCAGCGGCTGATCCGCGGAGGTCGGGTGAGCTGCCAGAAAGTCTGCCAATGCTTGCCCTTTGATGGCCTTCTGAGACACATACCTAATGTCGAAGTGCTGGAGAATCACAGCCCACCGCGCTAGACGGCCAGTCAACATAGGCCGGCTCAGGACATATTTCAACGGGTCTACCCGAGAAACCAACTGTACCTCATGGTGCTGCAAGTAGTGCCGTAATTTCTGTACGGCAAATACGAGCGCCAGGCAGCTCTTCTCGATGGGGGAATACCTAACTTCCGCATCGAGGAGCATGCGACTGAGGTAATAGAGGCTATTCTCTGTTCCCTCGTTGTTCTTCTGGGCGAGAAGGGCACCCAGGGACCGTTCCAGGGCGGTCACATAAAGGACCAGCGGCTTTCCGGATACGGGCGGCATCAGGACCGGAGGTTGAAGCAGGTACTGCTTGATTTCCTCGAAAGCGGTCTGACACTCTTTATCCCATACATAGGTGGCACCTTTCTTCATAAGCCGAGAAAAGGGCTTACACTTGCCGGCCAGATTCGCGATGAATCGGCGTATATAGGCTAAGTGGCCTTGGAACCCTTGCAGTTCCCGGACGGTACCCGGGGGAGGCATCTGGCTAATCGCCCTGATTTTCTCTGGGTCGATCTCAATACCCCGGTATCTTACCACAAATCCAAGGAACTTTCCGGAGGTGACCCCAAAGGCACACTTCAACGGGTTCATCTTCAGGCAGCGAGACCGGAGGAAGCTGAACACTTTCTCAAGATCTTTGAGATGGTCCCGACGCTGGCGCGATTTGACAACCAAGTCGTCGACGTAGCATTCCACTAGCGTGCCGAGGATTGGCTTGAATATGCGGTGCATCGCCCGTTGATAGGTGGCACCTGCATTCTTCAGGCCGAAGGGCATGACCCGGTAGCAAAAGGTACCTTGGGGGGCCCTGAAGGCAGTGAACTCCTCATCCTCAGGGGCCATCCGAATTTTGTTATATCCGGAGTATCCATCCATGAAGGAGAGGGCTTGGAACCCTGCCGTGGCATCAATCAACAGCTCTATCACTGGAAGGGGAAAATCATCCTTCGGACAGTGGCGGTTGAGATCGCGGAAGTCGATGCAGACTCTAATCTGCCCGTTCTTCTTCCTGACCGGCACAATGTTGGCCAGCCATTTGGGGTACTGAACTTCCCTCACGAAGTTGGCTTTGATAAGCTTGTCAACTTCGGCCTCAACCATGGCACCGTGGGATGGGTGCATCTTCCTGGGAGGCTGCTTGAACCCGCGATGGTTCGCCGGGAGACCAAGGCGGTGGACGGCTACCTGAGGATCTAGCCCCGACATCTCGTCATAGCCCCAAGCGAACACATCACGGTGCTGCCTGAGAAAGTCCACGTACTGCTGCCGCTCCTCAGAGGGCATGGCGGCACTAACCAATGTGGGTCTTGGATCGGCCTCGGTTCCAAGGTTCACCTGTATTAACTCATCGACCATGGAGGGGACGCCCTCCTCAAAGGCTGGGGGTGCGTCTTCCATATCCTCTCCGCTCGGGGAGGGATCGTCCACGGGGGAGACTGCGTTGGAAACTGCATTGGGGCTACCAGATCCTGCTGGGCCACTGGTGCTGGCGCGGGCGGTCGCGGCCATCTCATCAGGAGACTCGCGGACCGTCAAGACCATGGCGACGTCCAACCGGTGAATCGGGAGGACGTAAGCGTCATCCAGACTTGCCCAGGGATCGCTTGCAACAACGACAGGCTCAACCTCACCTGCCAGGATCTGCTTATCCTTGCTCTTGTAATAGTCCGCGTCCAGATAGCGGGCTTCACATGAGGCAAAAGGAGAGGCATCTCCTTGAAGCACGCCTACTCGACCATTAAGGGATTATTTGAGGCATTGGTGGTATGACGAGGGAACCGCCGCGTGAAGGTGAAGCCATGGCCTGCCCATCAATGCGTTATACGCAGTGTCCTGAGAGACTACCATGAATTCGGTGTTGGCAACCAAATCACCGAACTGGGTCTTCAAACGTATCTTGCCGACCGGGGTTTGCTCGGTGCGGTCGTACCCCTGGATCCTGAGGTCGGAGGGAATCAAGTCATCCTCAGACAACCCCAATCTCCGGAGCGTCCGAGTTGGAATCAGGTTAATCCCGGACCCCGTGTCGACGAGACAACGCCGGACTTCAAGGCCATTGAAATGGCCAGTGACATACAGCGGACAAATGTGTCCCTGTATAGGAGGGTCCTCATCCTTACCAGAGAACGAGATAACTGCCTGACATTCGGCGTCCTCGATCGTTTCGGCGTGAAAGGCATCTGCAGCCGCAACCTCTGTCTCAAACTGGAGGGGGCTTTTCAGGGCTTCAGCGAGTGCCTCGCGCATCTCAGATGACATGCGCAGAGCCTCAAGGATGGAGAGCCTTGCTGGGATGTCGGCCAAGTGCTTCAGGACATCATACTTTTTGGCCAAGCGCGAGCCCCTGGTTGCAGGAGGTTGCTCTGCGGTTGGTGGCATGACGGGCCTTGCCGGTTGGATCGGCGGCCGACTGGTACTTGGCGCATCTCGCTGTTCACTGGTCGCAGTCTGGGAAATGGTCACCGTACTAGAGTCAGGAGGCCGGGATGGACTCGTGGCAGGGCGGAGCTGGTCGCGACGCGGCTGAGGCGGTTCTGCCTGGTCCCACACCACAAACAGTGGCGGAGGCGAATCCGTCATCCCCGAATGGGGGGCCTGCGCATGCTGAGCTCAAGTTTGAGCCTGCTGCCTAGTCTCAGTGGTGTGCACGGCCTGGCTGGAGGTACCAACTGCTGTGCCCCGGCGACTCCTGCTGCTGCGGTTCTTCCGACGGTAGCGACGACCGGGGACACTAGGGAGGTCCACCTGGTGTTCTTCAACGTCGGGAACTGAAAAGGGATTTACCAGCTCGACGGTGTTAACCGAAGCGTACCCAATACCGTCATCGGACGAATCATCAATCACCGGGCGGATCCCAGGAGGGACCCCCATCTCCGGGGGCATGAAATCGCCGAGAGTACGGGATAGTGGCGGAACTGGCGGGGCGCGCTCTTCTTTCTTGCGCCGCCGCCGTTTGCTCTTCTTGGAGGAGGCAGACTGGGACGACGATGCCGAAGCAGCACCCGCAGGTTCTGGGGGCTCAGGCTGATTCAAGCGCGCACGGATGATTCCATGGTCACGAATGGTCGTCTTGCGGGCCATCCAGTTATTGTACTTCTGGGGTCCGCGGTTGGAGACCAGCTGCCATTCGTCCTCGTTGCCACTATCGTCATCTGATCCCACGAATACGCCCGCCACTTGTGCTGGAGCTGGGCCCAACCTGATTACATTGTTGTTAATCTGGTCTTGGAGCCAGTCCTTAAACACATAGCATCGCTGGATGGTGTGCCCCAAGGCCCGATGGTAGGGGCAGTAGCGGGGGTTATTCGTAAGATGTGCCTCCTCTGGCTTCCAACACTCAGGCAGTCGCACAATCCTCTGCTCCAGGGCGCTCCGGAAGTAACCGGGGACCTGATCCTCATGAAATGAGTAAGTCAGGTGTCGCGGGCCCCTGGGAGCGTGGTCTTGACGAGGGGCTGGAGGGGCCGGCCGAGGAGGTGGACCCTGATTATCTCGCCTGGGTTGCGGCGGTACATTACGCGGAG
Organism: Viscum album; assembly: GCA_963277665.1. Taxonomy (NCBI): domain Eukaryota; kingdom Viridiplantae; phylum Streptophyta; class Magnoliopsida; order Santalales; family Viscaceae; genus Viscum; species Viscum album. The sequence continues at coordinate 1,105,717,516 of OY728157.1, forward strand.
GGGCCGACCGGTTCTGGGGCTGCTGCTGCTGGGCCGGGAACTGAGCCCGTGGAGGCGGATTCCTGTGAGGCTGTGGAGCTGGCCTCACCGGCAGCAGCTCCAACGGCCTGGGGGCCTCTATCTGGGCAACAGCAGCGGGCTCAGCCCTACTCGCTCTCCTTGCAGGAATCATAGGAGGCAGCGGGTGTGCCTGGCTGGCCTATTGCAGGGCTTCCTCAAGACGTTGAGCTTTGTCTGAGAAGTCCCTGAACCCTCCGGGGTAATTCTGAGTCAATGGCATGTCAAGGGAATACGTGAGACCCTTCCACCGGGCGACGAAGTCCGCGACTCGCTCATCAGGCCTCTGCTTGCACTTGAAGAGGTCTGTGATACTTGTCTTCCGGGTCATGGAACTGAACTGGTAGAGGAACTGTCTACGGAGGTCCTCCCAGCTGGTTACCAACCCGACGGGGAGCTGGCTGTACCAGACAAATGCTGGCCCTTCCAGTGTCTGAACAAAGCAGCGAAGCTTAGCGGCCTCCTGCTGCGCCGGAGTCCCCAACATAGGCCCGCACCTCGAGTTGAAGTGGGCTAAATGCTGTGGCGGATCTCCAGTTCCGTTGAAGGGGGAGAAAGTGGGATTCCCGAATCCCGGAGGCGCCGGCATGTCATCCACCCATGCTGGGTAGGGCTTGCCGTCCGGTGGGATCGCCACTTGCCGAGTCTCCAAGGCTTCCAAGCGGGCAATGAGTGCCACCATCGGATTGTCCGGACATGGGTTCCAGTCCTGGCGAGGATCTCTAACCACGAGCGCATTGCATGGCCCTTCAATCGGGTCGTCGACCGGGTCGTCGAACTCGGCAGCTCGTGGGATGGCGGGCGGAGCGGCCCTTGGGGTAGCGGGAGGAATCCGAGCGGGATCTCTCAGGTAGTCACGCCGCTCGGGAGGGTGTGGAGAAACATACCGCGCCCTCTTGCCATAGGCAATGGCCTCTCTCCTGTCGGCGATCACGGCGTAATCACGGTTGCCCGGGAGAGTCTCATCGAGGTGTGGTTATTCCGGTCCCTGCTGTCCTGGCCTGGGATCACCGTAGTCAGGCCGCCGTTCTGCAGCGCGCTCGGCGAGGAGCTGGTCAACCAGCCTCTTCTGTTCGGCGAGCTGCTGACGTAGCGTAGCCTTCTCGGGATCCTCCTCTGCCCTCTACATGGAGGCAGATGGGTCGGCGGGCTTTATAGCCTCGCTGTGCTCTTTTCCTTTGCTGACGTTTCGGCTCAACGTCAGTGCTTCAGTGGGTGCAGGGAGCCCCAGGAGGTTCCTCTGATGACGAGTAACTCTCACTGATGGATCTGACGACGGCTTTTCTTCGGGGGGGGGAAGCCCCCGTCGAGAAGTTCCAAGTCGTTCCCCTCTCCCGACAGGTCAGCCATATTGACCGTTCCTGTCCCTGGGGATATACCCTCAGGGCCACCAAGCGAATCGGGCTGTCGGCGGATCACACTGAAGCGTAGGGCAGCGTACTGCCCCCATCCACAGATATACACGTGGGGAGTGGCTTCCTCGATAACTTTGCGGAGTACTTGAAAACACTCAATGCATCGTTGTTGGAGGGCCTCGTGGTGCCCAAATGACCCGGGGTGCCGAACCGCGGGGAGCATGGCCAGGTCAATTTGACGGCACTGCTCACCAATATCCTCCAGGTGCGCTTGACTCCCGGGGTATGGCATTAGTAGGCGGTGAAGACAGGAGCGAGTCTCCCGGAGAGTTCGGCGGAAGCATTCGAACTCATCCAGGGTGAGCGATTCGGGTGGATCAAAGCCCGGTCCTGCGACTGGCCAAAACTTCTCAGGGAAGTGGCCCTCTGCAAGGACGGTCCAGAAGCTCCACGACTCAGACTCGGGACCCAGATCTCCTTGGTCCTCTTCAATGGCTGGGAACGGACGGGAAACTGGTAGTGGTGCCGAGGCGGGCCGCCGGGCTGACGGGCTGGCCGGCGGTGAATACGGCGAGCAGGCCGATTGGCCTCCATATCCCGGGCCGCCCTCTGAGGGTGGCGGTGCCCTGGCTACCACATCACGATAGGACGGGCCGGCGAGCGAACATCCTGCCGTAGCATCGGTGCTCGCCGAGGGTGCACCAGATCGTGGTTCGACCGTCGGTCCCCAGAAAAAGTCTCCGGCTTCTTCGATCGAGGCGGAAGGCACATCCGGAGGGGCCGGTACCGACCGCAAGTATGATCCTTGGGGGTCTACCAGGCCCTCGTTACTCCGGATATACCTTCGGAGAGAAGCGGGGATCACATCGATCTCGCTCTCGGGGAGCACGAGGCTGACGTGCCGCATTCCTACCCCTGCCCTTGACTGGCGGGATTGGGGAAGGGGCTCTGTCGCCGAATCGTACTCCGCCTCTGAGTCAGAGAAGCAAACCGGTCGGATCTCTGTCCGGAATTCCGTAACATTCCTCCCTCGGCGTCGACGCCTTGCCTTCCTGCCCCTGGGTGGTTCTTCGGGACAGGGCTGATCTCTGTCCTGGCGTCCTCTGGCCGCACTGGTGCTGGGGCCAAGAGGACTGGGAACCAAGGTGCGAGGGGCACCGGGACAGATATCAAAGGGGACGCGGGGAGAGATGATTCCGGGCAGGCCTCCGGGCCGGGATTGGAAGGTGGGATGACCCACGCCTCCTGGATCGGCCACACAGAGTAGGTCCTGCCGGTGAATAGCGCTACCGCGAGGTGGTCCGCGGTGGCTACTGCCAGTGCCAGCAACCGGGAGAGTCGACCCAACCTGCCTTGGGGGCGGTCAGGGCCTCGATCCAGGTCGGGCATAGGAGTTCCCCCGCTCAGGATGCACAGAGGCCTGGCGACTGGAGCCAGCAGTGGCTCGGGCCAATGCGGCCGCTGTTGCTAGAGCCCCAAGGTGGGCATCCTCTTCCGCTCGTGCCCGACGTTGGCATCGAGACAGACGAGTCGGGATGAGCGGCGCGGGCAGGTGGAGAGCCCGCTCTTCGACTGGGGAGGCCTGGCGGCGGTGTCGCCGTGGCCTGGCGGGAGTCCTTACCGTAGATCCCTGGAGCGAATCCCGGATAGGGTGATCCCGGGCATCTTCCACCTCATCCGCATAGGGAAGGGAACTGTCAGAGCGCTCCGGGGATAAACTCCCGAAGCGATTGGACGTTGAGGTAGGTAGCGGTGCCTCCCTGCGCGGCCCTCGGGGGCGGCGGTGGTGGCGAGGCGCAGCCTCCTCAAGGTCTAGGCGAGCCATTTCCCTAGTGGGGATGACTCCCTCTTCCTCGTATCTCCGCACCAGGGTGTTGATCACCCTTCTCTGGATGACCTCCGAGGGGGAGAGAGGGCGTGGTCGTCCCGCAATTGCGGCTGCTGGGATGACTGTGGAACGGGCAGGACCACGCGGAGTAGCCGCGTCGGTGTTTCCCCTATTCCTGCGCCAGTGGGCGGGTGGCGATCGGGCACTGGATCGGGCGACCTGATTTCTGAAAGCAGGGAGAAGAACCCATTAACACTGACAGGAAAAAGGAATCGTCAACCAACCATTAGCGCCACGACGCCTTCCGTGGGGGGAACCCAGGCCCTCGACGTTGCGAGACGGAGTGCCCGATTTCACTTCCCCAGCCCCTGGTGGGTAAGACTGAATGCTTGGCCGGGCAACATGCCGGTCTTCCAACACCTCTGAAAGCCATCGGTCTTCGTATCGAGGAGAAGAGATTCACGTCGGGTTCACCATTTTTCTGTTTCGGTGCGGATGTGCGTCGGGTTACGCTGTTCCGCCAGGACGCGTTCGCGCGTGCACCCGTCAACCCGAGGGGATGGGCGCGCGGCTTGTGGTCCCGCAGTCCCGCTTTCCAAGGGCGGGCGGCATCCGTCCCTTATTCAGGGGCGTCTGCTCCTTGATCGAAACCGGGATGATGGGATGTCGGCTCCTCCTTCCTTGGACGTCTCCTCGGAACTCGTCACCTAATCCGGGTCTCCCTCATAGACTTAAGAATGTTCGTGAATCTCGTTCCTGGTGCCATATCTTCATGGACACCGGTTAATTACGCTGCTTCCGCCCGGACGTTCCAAGGAGTCTGGGTGGGGCAGCAACCTGCGGTGAGAAGGTCGGGTGGCTCTGGGTGCTGGGGGCGTGTCGTAACACTGCGGCTCTGCACGTCTGTCTTCCGTCCCTAATAGGGCTTCTCGAAGGCATGATGGCCTGAGGCATCCCGTACTGGGTGCGGGGAACTGTGTCACCTGAGGTTTTCCTCAGCTTCCCATGTTTAACACGGGGTATGCCGCGAGTTTAACGTCCAGCGGGGATGGCATCGGACAGATCAACACGAAAAGTGGATCAGATGATAGAACCCCTTGCGGGGAACCTCCGACGCTGGGGCCAGCACATGGGCGGCTTCCCAAGTAACATGGAGTGGAGTGAAGTGGCATGACCCCACCGGGATGTGGCGGCCCGGGTAAGGATCAGGATGGATGATGGAGTGAAGAGCTTCGACCCCGGAGGGGCTTCCTACGTACCGCGCGTTAGCACGGATCAAAGTCAACGTAGTTCGGGTATACAGTTTAACGTCATGCTGGACGTCGGCAAGCCGACTCACGAAGAGGTCGAGGCCGCCGGGCGGAGGATTGAACCGAACCACCTCGCACAGAGGGGGATGGAACGGCCGGGTGGATCACAGTTTCACGTCATGCTGGACGATAAAATGAGAAATGGAAAAAGGGGGGCTGTGGGGAGGCACCGTGGAGATACACACGGGCAGTCTCCCACAGGAGCGGATTCATAGGTGAATCGACGCAAGCGTGAACCCTGGAGGGGTCCACTGATGGACGAACCGATGTAAATACGACCGGGACGACCAGGTGGCGGGCTTGAACCTCAGGGAGGCTTCCTACGTACCCTGTATAGAAGACAGGGATCAAAGTCCACGTAGTTCATTCTGTCAGGACTTACGCACTTGAGGCAGCCCGGTTGGCAAAACTCGGTTGGAAGGGACTTGGGCCGAAAGCAGAAGACACCTCGATCCCAGTCATACCCTCTACTGGCTTCAGCCGTGGGGAGGCGCAATGGAGATACACATGTGCAGCCTCCCATGAGAAACTAGGGGTTTGTGATACCTTGCCCCCGTAGGGAAAAGCCACTCCCATTAAATCGTCCCAAAAGCGGGACAATACCGACATCCCTGCAGAGACGAGCGGGTGGGGGCCACGTCCAAACCGGGGGAGACCCTGCGTGCGAGGCACGGGATCGAATGATGCGGACGGTTTAGCGTCTTGCCAGACGAAGTACAGTTTAACGTCGTGTGTTGAGGACGAGGCGGACGGTTTAACGTCTTGCCGGACGAAGTACAGTTTAACGTCGTGTGTTGAGGACGAAACACTTGGCAGTTTAACGTCTTGCAGCGCGGACGATGGGGGCTAGGCAGTTTAACGTCGTGCATCTTGGACGGATGTGCAGTTTAACGTCATGCTGGACGAATATGCAGTTTAACGTCCTGCTGGACGAATATGCAGTTTAACGTCATGCTGGACGTATGCGCAGTTTAACGTCATGCGGGACGATTGTGCAGTTTAACGTCATGCTGGGCATAGGTTGTCGGACGATGGGTGCATGTCACTTCGCACGAACCTGGAGGGCCGCACGGGAAGACAACGCACGGTTCGGGCACCCAAGATGAGGATCATCGGGCGCCACGCAGGCGGGTACCCTCAGGGGGTCAAGGGAGGCGACCCTAGCGGATTGCGCGCAAAAGAGGAGCTTTGCGCGCAAAACCGCGGGCCGGCGCACAAAAATGGCGGGCTGGCGCGCAATTGGGCCAGACCTTTGCGCGCGGAAGGTTGGGATTGCGCGCACCGGGCTTCGGATAGCGCGCGGGGGCAACGGCTCATTCTCTAACGAATGGCCACTTTGAAAATGGGGGGGTGCGCGCAATCGGGTCGGATTGCGCGCACCCGGGGGCAATTGCGCCCAAGAAGCTTCTTTTGCGCGCAAAGGCCTTCGGGTTGAAATTTATTCAAAGGAAATGAGCCAAGGGGATTGCGCGCGAAGGCGGACCCCAAGGCTCTATTGCGCGAAAGAAAGGAGGTTACCTGAAGATCGGCATTGCGCGCGGAGGGGGTTGGATTGCGCGAACGAGCGACGCTTCGGATTCTGGCAACCTTCAAAACGTCGGGGGTCGCCTTATATTTATAGGTAACCCCGGGCGCGGAATCCGGTCTCGGGCACGCAATTCGCTTCGCGGGCGCGGAATCAGGACCCAGCGCGCAAAGGGCGCCGCGCAGGCCGCGGGCGCGCAAAATAGCGCGCCGGCCCAGCGCATTGCGCGCATCCCGGGGAGATTGCGCGCCGCGACTCAACTTTGCGCGCGAGCCTCTGAAATTTCGCGCAAGTCCTCCGGGCCCTCCGGAACGTGCCTCTGACTCCAAATATCACTTCGCTTTCCGCATCCGGAGCTTCGTTTGGGAACAACGGACTTTTCCGGCGTCTACAACTATTCTTTAAGACTTCAAAGGATGATATTTTTGTTAAAAAAAACTCTAGAATGGGGTGAGGGCTATTTGGTGAGGTAATTTGGTAGGGATTTGTCTTGGGAGAGTGTTTGGATGTAATGAGGAGTGGATGGAAGTGGGGTTGTATTTATAATTAAAAACGAAGGGTGTTTTTGAATAAAATATTGATTATATTATTAGTTTTTTTCCGGACTATAAATACTAATGATTATTGTGACTAATTCTATTTATTAATTAAAAAATATAATTTTTAATTTAAACTTTTCCCTAAAAAAAATTAATAATTGGAATGTTTTATCTAAATTAAAGAATAAAAAATAGTGTTTTTCTATAAGAAAATATAATTTAGACTTTTTAAAATAAATTTATAGGTTGGGAAATTTAGTGTATTATATTTTTAATTCATTATTTTACATATTAAATAATTTTTTTACATTATAAATATGTTAAAAATTGATATGTAATTTTTACATAATTATGATTTCATAAAACTAAGGTACATGTAAAGAGTATATTTTTATAATTCTCTGAAAAATATATTTTTTTAGAAAAATATAAAAAACACCCTAATATAATTTTTATGTGAAGATTAAATAAATATAGTCCATTTTATCCAAATAAATATCTATATTAGGTTATTCTAATAATTTATTTTTTACATAAATTTTATTTTTTCTTCTAAATATTTAATAAAAGACTTTATTCAAAATTTACACATTTAAATATTTTTAGTTCCCTAATTTTAAAAATAATTTTTGGATATTATATTTTATATATATATTTTTTATTCATGTTATGTATTTTTTATCAAATATTTTACAATTCCTAAGGGTTAATTACTAATTCCAAAGGTTATTTACTATTTCCAATGGTCAATTACTGTTCCCAACGGTCGTATTGGGGTTTTCCCTCCAATAAATACTTATTATATCCACAATTAATCATATTGTTAAATTCATCAAAATTTCAAATATTATTCATTTCGAAAATTTTGATAATATTAATAGTGTTATGTTTCTTTTTATACAATTTTGTTCGTATCTATGATAAATTTTAGGGATTTCTACATAATAGAATATAAAATTCTATTTTTTTATTTACTTATCTATACATTCCTATTATACTATTTTTATTTTAATGGAGTATATTTGTACTTAAAATGTATTGTTTTATATTATTATAATAAAATAATGTTCATTTTTATTATTTACTTAATATGACTTATTTATAATATATCTTATATCTAAATAACACACATATATATATATTGAGAAAGAAACTTCATATAAAATATGTCCGTGTTGTTAAATAATTATACAATTTTGAAATTTCTTCCTTCAAATTTAATTTCACACTCTAAGATGAAAATGGATATGTGTACTTATGTTTCATTTCCTCTTTAGTTTTACATTTTACTTCTCCATATCTATGGTTTCTCTATTGTACTTTAACATGGTGTGTTTTCTTATTGTGAAAAAAAATCTCTCTACACACCATGATATTCACCAACTTCTCCTCATAAGAAATATCATTATCCAAATCGAGAACCTATGAATTCAATACATGTGAAGGACCCATTATGTTCTTTCACAAGAAGGATAGGTATAACACGTTCTATAATTGATACATGTATGGTTAGAGTGTTGGATGATGGATTATATCTACTACATGATCAAGGATCTCAGAGGAGATAATGAATCTAGGACATATATTTCTCTTCTTCTAAAAAATCATGAATTTTTTCTATGGATATAAAGAAATGAATAATTCCTATAACCTCAAAATCTAGATCTCATCAATGATTTTCATCATATATATTTTATCAACTGTGTTCTATTAGGATGTATTTTTGAATACTTTTGACCATCTATTTGGGTCCCAATATCTTGTTTTCTCCAACATTATCCATGTATGTTAGAGTATCACACTTTTCCCCATAGGGAACTCCATAATAATCCATCTTAATTCTTGAGTGTAAGCTACTTTTATAGGAGTGTTCCACTAGAGGAATATATTGATCCTTGTCTTCGTTAAATTCCATAGAAAATTATCAAAGCATATCTTTATGTGTTTGGATACTAATTTCATATTATCCATTAGATTATGGGTGATCGGCCATACTAAAGTTCAACTCTATATCCAAGTCATGAAGAATTATTTTTTAGAACTATGTGGTGAACCTTATATCTTGATTAGATATAATCAATAGTGGATTTTTTATAGAGCCTCCCCACTTTTATGATATATATCTTACTTAGTTGATCATGTGAGAAGTATTTTTGAATGGATATGAAGTTATAATTATTTGTATGTTGGTCCACCATAAACCATATATACGTATTCCTTGTGGATTTCTTTAGAATAACCATGATAAAATCCCTATTGTTGTTCTCCCATGTAAATGTTGCTAATGGTAAAAATTGCATAAATCCCATGAAATTTTATCATTTTACCTTAATTTTTGGCATACCAAAGACTTTGTTGTATATTAAGTAATCTCAATCAACATATTTTCCCACCATAAGCTATATAAAAAATATATATAAATCATTGTTCTCTCTGAGTGCGTAGGGAATGTTGAACCATGAGCATCATATAAATGTTACTTCTTTATTTTTGACTTTTATTTTACACATAATCATTTATTAAATCATATAACTCTATCATTATCTATATTGATCATTGATGAATTTACCTCCCTTATTGATTCAAATTTCATTCAAATCTCTACATAATCAATTTATGATTTCTTAATCTCGTCTAGAATTTATTGTTGAGAAATCACTTGAGAAAGGTGGGATCCTCCCTTATGATTCTCATGTCTATCATTTAATATATTTATATATAGGATTATTGGATCAGTTTAAATCCTTAACTTACATAATGTTGTAGGATATTTTTTTAGTCGGAAACCTCTACCATTTAGGGAGGTTCACTTGAGGGAAAACTCAATCACCAGTTGACATGAGAATCATAAATTTCATGCAAGTCATAAGCATAAAAAATAATTAATATGAAATACATAAACTGTCCAAGAACCAAAAAATAATAACCAAAGAACAAGAACATGGTATTCAATCATATTTCATGAATTCGTGTACTATCCAAGAATCTATAAACCTCAGCCATTCCTACTTTAACAATATTTTCGGATAATATTCATATTAGAAGTTTTGATCAGGGGTCGACCACAAGTCCACCTCATATATCTTTGAGAATCTATAAGGTAAACTATTCTTTAGTTGATCAACAAGGATATCAAGGCCCATTACTATAATAGGATTGGAAACAATCTCATCATACCTTTGCCAATGCCTTAGGTCAGACCACACGGTCATCATATCCTAGTACTACCTTGGTTCATGCCACATAGTCCTCATAACCCAAAATTATGACTCATGTCAGGCCACAATGTCATCATAACCATTCACAACATCTTGTTATACCACAAGGTCTTTATAAGTCCACCCTATATCTCAGTCCATAATCATTATCATCTCATGTCGCACATGGTCCCCCTACAAGGGGAAACCCAACAAGATGGTCCACTAATCATTAACTACAAGAAGTAAATCCTCCAAAGGATATTCATCCATACACAATATGGCATAACCTATATAAGAAAAACATAACACATAAATCCTGAGTATCTGTATCCATACACATGCATTTGAACATCATTAAACATGAGTATCATGGGCTACACATGAAAACACATGTGATCAACATCAACAATGGGTCTCACATGGTACACTTTTACACACATGGGATCAAAGTAAACATGAGCCTCGAGAAACAGATGAACATGTCATCATATCTAGTATAGGACTCATATCCACTAGGTCTCTTGTAGTGCCATCATCCACCCAAAGGGGTCTATGTAATTTTATACACACATTTGTGATAAAAAATATGGCCAATACTGGTAGACATCAATCTAGTTCACAAGGGTCTCTCATGGCCTCATGTGATTTATTAAGATACATTGGTAATAGTTCTTTAAATTATTTAAGATGTTAATATCCTTAAACTAAGTATGATTTTGTGTAGTTCCTAACATGTTTATGAATGAAACTGTGTTCTTCTATGGTGATGAATCTCATTACAAATTCCAATGAACTGTTTGTAATACCATAGGTTAGTGTAAATATTAACCCATTGAGCTTCCTTTAAATCCCAAAAACACCATAAAATGATGTGTAAACATGATTCATCATGGTACAACACTTGGTTGTCCCAAATATCCTTCCATCTAAAAAAATCCAATTAATTTCAAAATCTATCAATCATAATAACATGGTTCATTATAATATCACCATTATAATACTTCTCATACGTGAGAATATTTGGTGGCGTGAAAATATCCCCTCCTAGTCTACCTTGATCATCATCACATGGAAATTTTAATGTTCCATCCTTAAATTCCAACTCAACGCCCCAAGTCTGCACTCATTTTTGAATGCCCATCATACTCTTGAATCATAATTTCATAGATTAAAAACCGTAAGTTTAACCTTATTATTTTATCACAAAACATCGTACCATGATCTTCACATATGTCTAACACAACATTATACATTAAATTTAACTGATTCATTTTAAATAGTCATGATTCTCCCCATTATAGGAATCACCATATGGAACATTATTCTGATATAACAATTCCACAATTGGTGTTTTTCAATTTCATCATGCTCGATAATATACAAAACATGGGTTAATAGTTGATATGAATACCTCATTCATGATTTCAAATCGAGTTAAAAAGTCTCCATTGATTAATACAACCCAAACACATAGAACCTTCCTATAAGTTCCTAAACAATACTTTCACAACTCTATTATACATGATATGATGAGATTTGTGTGATTCTAAACCACCACATTCAATTTCATATAAAATACACGTTGGTTCCCTTTCGAATGACGTTCAACAATGTTACTTAGCTGCAAAAAAGGATGCTCTATGAACCACCATCCATGATTCCTTTATCCTCAAAAGAACCATTTAAGAAATCTAAAATCCTTGGTGAAATATGAACCATATTTGAATGAATTTTCATGGCATGTTCACCAACATGAAAAAAACCAAACTAGATTCCCATCTAACCCAACACCTGACTTGGCTGGTGGCATGGCCTGAAGGGTGTTCTTGATCCCCATGGGAAATAAACATGTGCCTACTTATCAAAATACCACATCGGATTTTTTCACCCAATATTATAATAATCAAAAACCCCGAATATTAAACATCAAAAGGCTATAGAAACATAACTGAACATGGAATAATAATTTTTCTTTTCATGTTTTCACATCATTAGATAAAAAACAAAAGATCTACAATAGAAAGAAAACAAGAAGACTATCAAAAAAACTCTAAGAAACAAGAGGTGCCTCGTCTCCAATAAACCACCACCAAAGCTTGCAATAAAGAATCACTAGAAGCCCAAACCACCATCATGATAAACCTCGGATTTATCTGATTCAAACATAACCAAGTCCACATACACCCAAAGGCGTAAACAGGGTGTGAGCCAAAGCCCAACAAGATTCCGCCTAATAAAGATATTCCATTCCAAAAATATTATAAGGGAATTTACAAGAATTTTTTATTAAAATAAATACATGAAACCTTTTTATAGAAAAACATTTTAAAGAAGTACGTGCTTTGATTTAGAAATAACCAACCCAGTGCACTGTTTTCTGACGGTAAGCATGATATCACAAGAGAGCACTATATCACGGGATATCCGTATAGGAAATAGCTAAAATGGTACATTAGTAACATCATATATTAGTGAAACATGATATAAAAACCACACTAAAATCGTTCTCATGCACAATCTACTATAACGTAACATTATAAGGGACTAGTGGGTTTTAATCATCAACAAGTATTTCTTTAGTGTTGCAATCGTCAATGATGCAAGAAAAATCCAAGCTAACCCACATCTGATTAATCTAGAATACTATTCATATAATTCTCACCTAGATACCTGGGATTCACTTTGTTATCATTTAACATTTTACATGTCACATGAAATTTCACTTTCACACATACATAATCTTACTAATGTGACACACATGATAATGCACACTTTCAATAACCAAAAACATCAATTGAAACCAAATGCACACCAAAATCACTTTAAAACATGTTTCTCACCACATTAACTTTTTATTAAACATATTGCCTAATTTATAAAACAAATTCAAGGATCACAACAAGAGATAACACTTGAAATAAAACAAATTTCTTTTAGAAAAACTATTTACATGCAATATGAATCTCAAAACATTTCAAAAACATATTTATCACCTCATACACAATCCATATAATATATACAAGGAGCAAACCAAGCATATTAATATCACCAAATAATGATTATGAATGAAACCATGTACCTCAAATAAAGGAACTTCTAGAAAAAAGGGTTTAAATCACAACTACACCTCAAATCAACCCTATAATGGTAAGATTATACCACAAACATCAACATCAGTCCCTAAATAAAAATATCCAACCCTAAAAAGGTCACCTTACACACTGCAAAACAAAATCCCCAAAGAAGGACAGAAAACCAATAAAATAGGGGTAATCGAATATGATAACAACTTAATTGATGATTTCAAGGATAAATACCAGCAATTTCACCGCAAATATTGATGTACAATGTAAAACGATGGTTGGGGGAGGTTACTAGGGAGGAGGACCCTCAGTGGGGAGGGTATTGGAGGGATTATTGATAAAAATAGAATGAGGAAAGAAATTAACCTATACATGACACATGGTTTCCCCACATGGTTTTCCAAACTATGCTGAAACTATGTTTCCTTTATTGTAAAAGAAAGACAAGCTTCAGACATATCCCATGCAGTTTACAAACCGTGTGATAAGCCTATGTCAAAAAATAAAACATGGCTTCACAGTTACATGGGATAGGGTACACGGTTTACAAAATTGTGTTCTAATCAAGAAAAAACTATTATTTTTTAAAAAAATCGATTTTCAGCAAAACAAAAATGAAAACCAAATAGAAAATTTCTAGATTAAAAATAAACAGGAAAATACCTCAAAAAGAAATCATGTGTGTTATAAATCTCCATACCATAATAACTTTATTCCCCCAAAAAGTCAACCCGAAGATTGATTAGAGAATAAAAATGGATACCCTTTCTTAACCAATGACTTCCAATCCCAAGTCTCATGCTCATCAGTTGGGTGTCACCAATGAACTTAGACTAGCATAATGGAATTCACATGAAGCAGTTTCTCTTGGGAATCTAAAATCTGCATTGGCTATTCAGACACTTACTAATCTGGTTCCAACTATAAATATTCCCAAATAAATATATGAGATGGATCTGAGTTAGTTTTCTTCAACTGAGATCTATGAAAGAGGTCCTGAATTGATTTCAAATTTGAAGGCAATGCTAACTTGTATTCCACCTTACCATCATGGTCGGTGATCTCAAATGATCTGTCATACCTCGACGTTAGCTTCCCTTACATTCCCAAACTGCGATGACCCAAATGAGGTTCCACCTTCATGAAAACCTTATCACCCATAGAAAACTCTAAATCATGGAATATATAATCATCATTTGATTTTTGATGACTCTAAGCTATCAACAATCACATCCTAATCAGAATGTCCTTCTTAAATGTCTCTTACACTAAGCTCATCTCCAAAAACGGGGTCTCACCTACCTCATTCCACCACAAAGGAGACTGAAATAGATGACTATAGAGTGTCTAAAATGATTCATTAAAATTGAGGATGGTTAAATATTGATATATGAAAAATCACGAAATACCAAATGGATATCCCATGAACTGCCAAATTCCAATACACGTGAATGAAGCATGTCCTCCAAAATATGATTTTCCCATTCCATCTAATCATCAGTTTGCAGATGGGATGTCATTATCAACTTAACTTGTGATCAAAATTCCTTCTCAAAAATCTACCTAACAACTGGGGTCCCTATTAGAAATAATTGGCAATGACACACCATAAAAACTCCCAACCTCTTAAACATATGGATGTCCCAACACATCCACCTTTGTTTAAACTATGATCAGAATGAAATGGGAATATTTGGTCAAGGTTCATTCACTACCAAATTGGAATTATTTCCAAAGGATGTATTAGGAAATATAATAGTGATGACCATGGAGATATTTTCCCACTTTCAGCTAATAATGGGTAGTGGTTGAAGAAAACTGGAGGGACTTTGATGCTCTGCATTGACCTGCTGAAATGCATAACACCTAGACATATAGTCATCTAGCCCCATATCATACTTGGCCACCATAACTACCGAAGAAAATCATAATACCTCTTCGTAGAACCAGGATGAATGAACCATTGATATTGGTTGCTATCCTACATCATTACCTTTCTCAGAGATAACAGCGCCGTAAAGAAGTTGTTAAAGCAAAATATTCCCTCACAAGACAAAAACCAATCACAAAGAATCTCCCAAACATGAAGGAACTACATAGAATGTTGGAACAAATCATCAATAGGATATTCCCACTGAATCAAATCTGAATGTGTAGGTTTTAGATGCACACATTCTATGAATTCAACTCCACTATGCTCTTTGGAAGTAAAGTCCTTTAGATAAAAAATCCCCATCAAGGTCCACTCATCAATCGAAATCCTCAATGACTACACTGTAACCATCATGTTCAAGGAATCAACCAAAAAATTAGATTTTCCTTGGGTATAAACTATATCAAAGTTGTACCCCTATAGGTACTCAACCCAATGATGTTTCAAAAAATTCAAATCATATTGGGAGATGATTCAGGACAAGATTTTTATTATTTGAATAAACCAAATATTTCTCCCTAAAAAGATAATAGTTTTGTATCTTCAAGGAATGAATCACCATAGATAACTCTAGGTCATGGGCCGGGTAGTTATTTTCATGCGGTCAGAATTGGTGAGATCTATACGCCACCACATGTTCATCTTCCATAAGCACACACTTGAGACCTATACCTGAGGCAATGCAATAAACCACATAGCCCGTCCCAAATTTTATAAATATAAACACACGAGTAGTAGTTATTCACCTCATAAACACCTCAAAATGATTATTAAAACTCTGATATCCATTCAAACATCACCTATTTTTGGGTGAGCACCCTCATGGTTAAAACAAGCTAAGAGAATTCATGATAAAATCACCAATAATATCCTACCAGGCCTAGATATCTTCTTATCTCAAAAATATTCTTCAGTTTTTCCCAGGACATTACTTCACTGATATTTTTAGGGTCCAAAAAACCCCATGTTCCAAGATCATGTGGCCCAGAAACATTTCCACTTTAATCCAGAAGATACACTATTGAAATTTGGCATAGAGATGATGGTACCAATGAGTATCCATCACAATCCACAAATTCCGCTCATAACACTCCTCAGATTTTGTATAAACCATGATGTTTTCCATGAATACCTCAATTAAGTAATTGAGATACTACTGAAACACCCTATTCATAAGCAACAAGAAGATTTATGAAGCCTTCATCAACCCAAAAGGAATGAAAAAATACCCAAAATCTACATATCTACTTCGAAACATTATATTTGGAAGGTCCTTCTCCTTCACAATGATTTGGAGATAACTAGAATGTAAATCAATTTGGGAAAACAACCTCCCTAATATAATTGGTCAAACAGTTCATTGATTCTGGGAAAAGGATATTTTTTTTGATTTTTACCATATTCAGCTTATGATACTCAATACAAAATCATAAAGGTCCATCGTCCTTCTTTGTAAACAAAACCAGGGTGGACCATGGTGAGGCACTCAAGTAAATGAATCCTTTGGAATCCAAATCAACTATTTGGAAATTTAATTACATCAAATAAATAGGCACATATAGTATGAGGGGAGAGATATCTATTGTGTTCTTAGTACCTAAATGATAGAGAGATCCCCATCCCACATTGATGTTAAACCTAAAAATTCCTCTAGAAATACCTCTGCGAACTCATCCACCATAATAATTAATTATCCCATAGGAGACCCACCATCATCCTCTAACATGATCGATGATAACTTAATAATGAGACTATCTAATTCCATGAGTGGATGTCCAGCTTGACCGAACTAAGGATCCCATTCTCTATGAAAACCTTGGGTAGTACGATCAGGTTCCACAAAACTCACACACCACCAATAAAAATTGATGTGTCCCTGAAAGTGCACCATCCAATCCATATTTAGGATTAAATAAAAAATATCCATATCCAAGACTTGGAATTCTCATTCCTGCTCGAACCCTAACACAGTGAGCACACAATAAGGACACATGAAACCATTCTCTCACTTCTTACCAAGCTGTGTTACTAACTCCATCTCAAACAGCATAAGTTCAGTTGGAAACTTTAGCACATCAACCAAGTTGACAGAACTAAATGAAACTATAGAACCAACATCAATGTGAATGATTGATAAAAAAGATGCATTAAAAATGGTACCCCAAACCATCATATACCCTTAATCTTCTTCCACTGGTTCTTGGTACATGTCTTGGAGATTCCTCTCCTTAGATTATCCCTGAGAATAACTATTGGCCAACAGTTCATCCCTAAAATGGATATTCCTGGAAGATGATCTGACCCTTCTACCATGACCTCAAAACTGAGAACATACTAACTTGGATGATTCTGAATGGGATGACATCCCCCTAGAAGCCATAGATCCTACACTGATCTGATAAGGGCACACCACTTTGAAAAATAAATGAAAGTATCCCATAGATCCACATGGGTGACAAGGTTTGAGGGGGGATTATCACATAGATAGAATGTTCCTTGTCATAACTATTTTATGGGACACAAAAGACCTAGAAACAGAATCCACATATGAAAACATACGGGAAGGATGGTCTGAACCGCCACCACCCTTATTTCCTTGCTCATCCTACTTTTACTTCAATTATGATGAACATCCATTGCCCACTGCTGTCACAACCGCCAAGGAACTAGACATTCCCTTGAAATAAATTTCCACCATAAAAGCATGTTCAACCACCTTATCATAGGTTTTTAGCTTAAACATAATTACTTTAGAATAAATCTTTGGCTGTCACACCCTTATGAACTTCCGAACATTCATATACTCATTGGAAACGATTTTTGGTGTGTATAATATCAGCTTCTACAAGTGATTATCATACTCTATCACTATCCTATCTCACTTGGTATGATACATCAAATCCTAGGACATGGTGTATTCTAAAACCTTAGGTAAATACCACTCATTGAAAATTTTCTTGAAATATTAAAAACTCATCTACTCTTTATTCCTAGTTTGGATCACTGAGTCTCACCACCTCCGATTGAGACCTTATACAAGAACAAAGAACATTTCACCTTGACTACCTCAATGCTTTCATGGAACTCTATAATAACTTATATACTCTAAAGACACTCCTATGTATCATATGGTTCAGTATTGCCTCATAATGAAATGGGATTGTTCTTATGAAACTCATGATAATTTTTCTTCATAGGATTTGGTTTAGTTTCTATAACTAAAAAGGGACCAGAACCCACTCTATATCCCAATGCAAGGACAACCTATACGACATCTTCCACTTTCCTCTTGTAAATTGGTGAAGGGGGACTCTCCCCAGCCTCTTCTTTCCCATTGTACAAGAATTCTCAACAGAGTCATTTCTCTAAAACAAGTAACAACCAAAAATAAAAACATCAATACCACCGATCAGTAAACTTTCAACAATAACAAAAGATCTCAAACACTTCGAAAAATCAAAAACTAACCAAATCCATCGTAATAACAAGCCAAAACAAACAAAACACTTCACCCACACCCAGTTTCAACATATATTTTCTGTCTTGTACATCGTCCGTAGAGGATAAGTCGAATAAAATAACATCATCACATGGAAACTCAAGTATCGTCTGAAGGTGTGCTAGCCAAGAACTCCACTCATAACCAAAACTTCAAGCCCAAAAAATCATATCTCATGACTATAAAGACTCATCCTGAATTAACATTACCCAAAAGAGAGTGACCTAATCTAATAGCATTTTATCATGAACCAAAACAGAGTTCCATCCATCCGGATGCCCAACCCAGCTCATGGCCTAGCCTGGAGGGCATTCCCAATCCACATAGGCTGGAAACTAGTTCCTGGTTATCAATAGTTCAATATGGGAATGATTTAACCCAATATTATAATAATAAAAATACCACTATAACAAACATCACAATGATTGAAAAAAATAACCAAACACAGCATAACAATATTAATACTCAGGTTTTTACAACATTAGATAAAAAATAGCTATAATAAAAATGTAATAATAAGACTACCCAAAAAATCTCCCAGAAACAAGAGAATCGTCATCCTCAATCTTTCTCCACCAACTCCTATAAAAAATTATCACTAGAAACCTGATCCACTATCATGATACACCTATCCTTTACCCATGTCGAACATAACCAATTATACATACACCTAAAGGTGTGTACAAGGTGTGATCCAAATCCCAGTAGAATTCCACCCAATAAAGATATTCCATTCCAAAAACATTATAAGACAATTTACATGGAAGTTTAATTAAAAGAAATATTAGATACATTTTAATAGAAAAATATTTTAAAGAAGAACAATATATTCATTAGAAATAAGCAAAAAAGTGCACCATATGCCAATGGTATGCATGATATCAGAAGAGATCACCATTTCATCGAAGATCCCTATAGGCACTAGCTAAAATGTGAAACTATGCACAACGTATCTCAGTGAAAAGTGGTATTGTAACCACCCCAACAGTGTTCTCAATCCTGAGACACTAGGAGTGAACATCCCAGGGGCCTAGTGGTATCTGATCATCCTCAAGTATTTAGTTAGTGTTGTGATCATCAATACAAATAGATGAATCTGGGCCAAGCCACTTCTAAGTAATCCAGCATACTAGTCCCATTCATACCACCTAGATACCTAGGATTCCCTTCGTTCTCAATTACCGTTTCACTTGTCACATGATATGTCACTTTCACAAAAACATAATCAAACTAACATGATTCACATGATAAAACACTCATTTGATTAACAAAAACCTCAATTAAAACAAAACACACAACAAAATCACATTAAAACATGTTTCACACCACATTCACAATTTATTAAACATCTTTCATAATTTATAAAACATATTCAAAGATCAAAATAGGAGAGAAAACATGAAATACAACCAATTTACTTTAGAAAAACTATTATCATGATATATTCAGATCAAAACCACTCAAAAAAATAGTTCAATCCCAATACACAATCCATAGAATATATAAATGGAGCAAATAATGAATATTAAAATAACCAAATAATGTTTCCACATGGAACAACCTACTAAAAATGATGGAACATCCAATAAATGGTGTGAAATCACAAACACACCTCAAAAAAACCGTATAAAGGTATGATAAAACTAAAAAATCATTATTGATCCCTAATGAACAAGTCCCAACACAAAAAGTGTCAATATACCTACTGGAATAAAACCCCCAAAAAGAAATGAGAGAACCCTTAGAAAAGAGTGGAAATTGAAGAGGAGAACCACTGTTTTGAGGATTAATTGGTTATTTACCACAAAAAACACCCCAAAAATGGAGTCCCAAGGGAGAAAAATGGATGGGGAGGTTCCTAGGGAGGAGCAACCCATGTGAGGAGGGTTTTGTGGGATTAGGATTAAAATTAGAAATGGGAAATAAAGAAAAAAACCCAATTTTTAATGACCTATATAGGCGACATAGTTTCCCCGCACGGTTTTGCAAACTGTATGGAAACTTTGTTCCCCTTACTATCCAACAATGAAATTCCACACAGTTAGCCTAGATGGTTTAAAAACTGTTCACTAATTGTGCAATAAGACCCTATCCAAAAACACCACTTTTCCAAATGGTTAACTAGGAAAGGGTGCATGGTTTTCCAAACTGTGTGCCAATCAAGTTCCACTTGTTATTTCTCCAAAAACATTTATTTTTTCACCAAACCATAATGTAAACCTAAGGGCGAATATTCTAGAAAAATAATAAATAGAAATATACCTCGAAATAAAATCATGGGTGTGAGAAAACCACTCCCACCATCCATTAGGCTCTCAATCATGCACTAATGCACCATCGATTTGACGTTCTCTCTAATCATACAAAATTATCCTCAAGTTAGATTTCCACATTCGATCTCCATCCTAAACCATATCTAAATCTTACACCAAAATTTCGTTATATAACTAGATACTCTCATGTCCATTACACCTCAATCATATAAATTAACCATGATTATCCAACCGTTATTCTTTACAAAAAAATTGTGACCCTTCCCACAAGAGGTCATTTTCTTTGGAATGGATCGACGATCCCCATTATAGGAGAATCCTTATTTTTTCCTTAAAATGAAATCATTGTTCTAACCATCCCATCACTATTTCATCACTGAACGCAATGACTAAAAATGATCGTTTGGTCAAAACTGAGCACCATGTAATACACCATACACTGCACTCACCAGAAATTACTAGAACATAATTCACTATTTTCAATGAACCACTATTGATGTGGGTTAGATTCTACAGCAACCTGTTCATGGTCATGACCAATTTAAAATATGGTTCTTTTCCTCTCACACAAGTCAATAACTCAAACCATGGAATGTCCCCCAATGATATATTTAGGTTAACCATGAAATGGTACCTAATCCAATTTCAATTTCATCTCTCTCCATGGAGACATCAGTGCACACATCAACCCATTGTATTCTAATACCATTATATTCATATGGATTTATTACTCTAGTGGTGACCCTAAATAGAATTGTTTAATGATCAATTTCCCCTTCCTCTTCTAGGTTTTTCTATAGAACCAAAATCATCCCCAATAATCAGCTCATCAACACATTTAAACTGATTTTACTGACCCCACACACCACAACAAACATGATTGCTCAATCATAAAGGATTTCTTATAAAAGCATGATAACACCACTATTTAATTGAAAAAAAGATGTTTCCCATTAGTCTAGAAAGATTGTTCCCAAACACACATTCATCAGCTATACACACTCAAGATGGTTCTAGCTCCAATGATCCCAAGCTCACATGGTTCTCCTTTTAACATCGCACTTCTCATTCATATCATAATCCATCATATATTTAACTACCTACTGAGCATCCCGGTAGAACAACAATCATAGTAACATGATCTCATCACACTTTTGGAGGTGCACCAAGAACTAATATGGTAATTTACATGAAAGATCCTAAATTTTAACACATACCACGTCTCATGAGTATTAACAATCAGTGTTATCTACACTCTAAGGTTACAATAAAACTCAAAATATCATTCTATAAGTCTTCTAAAGGTTATTCAGATGCATATGGAACTTTCATCAATGAAACCTACCCATAAGTCACTAATAACTTAGACAATCTCTTCACACAAGATATCCCCACTTGATTACCCCTTCATGGTATAAGGCACCGACTCACCAGTGACCAAATTCAAATCTATCAATCCAAAAAAAAATTATTCATATCCCCTTTCACAAGGTATTTCTAAGGTTCACAACTCATTGAACGTCATATTGCTACAACCCAAAGAATATCCCATGACAGATTCGTCATAGACCATCTGTGTTGAGGGGACAATGATTCCCAGTTCAGTTACATAGAATTCCACTAGAGGCTACATGGATAACTCTACATAGGGTATAGTAGGAACCTTAATTTACTAGTATAATCAAATAGAAACTCATAGATGATTATCTACTGGGGAAAATAACACCTGACAATTCCCTAACAAGGTTCATTGTATCATTCATCTATAGAAGGAAAACATCATCTTCATCATCATCATCATCACCCAAGTGAACCACACTATAGTTCCACCTAACCCACCATAAAAATTAGAAATTTTTAGGGGATTATTTAAATAGAATGTCACCATGAACATATATATGAATAAGAATATAATTTTTTGACCCTAAAGCATCTAAGCCATTCTTCATAAGTACAATCACACAAAAGTAACATATATTTCATGTAAATCCTATGGGTAGAATATGATTGATCTTATTCCCTTTACTAATATGGTCAATAGTCAAATCCATATAAAATAAATAACCTAAAATCTATGTTTTTCACATGGGGTGAAATCATATAACCATGATATCATATAGCAAGAACATCAATCCCATGCCCTAGTAAAAAGGATTTTAATCAAGATAGGTGTTCAGGATGCACCAGATCAAGTTTCATCACAATCTCCAACACATCCTTATACCTAATGTCTACCAAATTACCAAACCATAAAAACAAGACACTCCTAATACAATTTTGTAACACCCTGAACTGAATCACCGAGTTCAATACATAGTTCTAGTTAAACCCAAGTGTTCCTCCCCATAAGCCAGAGGCTACCAACTAGCAGTAAGGGTCTAAAGTGAATGGGGGAGACTATACCTCACATAGAGTGAAAATTGATAGATAAAAACCCAAATATGTCACAATAATAATAAAATTACATCAAATTCAATAAATATGCAATTTTTAATTAAGGGAAGTAATAAAAAAGAATTGAAGAGTCTTTATTGAATACAAGGACACTGAAAACCCACCAGGATGATAACATAAAAAATATAGAAAATGAACAATGTAAAAAAGAACCTATGTACCCAACTCTTAGCCTTTCCTCCTCCCAATATCCAAACTCATAGAGTGTTGTCCCACTCAAAGATCAAACCTACACCTTAACCCAACTTATACCTAAAACAAGTGGGGGATTCTTGGGTATCCAAGTAAAATATCTTCCCATGAAGAGTGTGGATATGACTCAGTATGGAACCAACAACATGTTTATAAACCTAACTGGTAAAACATAGTGTAAATACATGTAATAAGATCAGTTGAAAAGTTAAATAGGAAATACATAAACTATTCAGGAGTTAAAAATATCACCAAATCACAACAAAGAGATAATCAAACATATTTCAATAATTTATGTGCTAACCAAGCTACAAAAAACCATAGCTATACTTGATTCTTTACTGTACCAAAAAAAATCCATAATAGAATTCATGATCATGGGTTGACCACAAGCCCACCTAATATTTCTTCGAGTTTTCATAAGGACACGGAGTCTTGGATAATGCCAGAATGTTGTCAAGCACTGTCACTCTTACTAGTTTGGCGACAGGTTAATTGTACCCATACGTCTTCCTAGGGTTAGTAAAAACGTTTTCATATCCTGATACTACATCGGTTGAGGCCACATGATCTTCAAATCTCCACACTATGACTCAGGTTAGACCACAAGTTCCTCATTGCCTTTCACTACCTTAGTTTAGGCCACAAGTTATACATAACACTACCAAATGCCTCAATCCATTATCATCATCACCGCATGTCAAAAATTGTACCCCTATAAGGACTATCCAACCACAAAATTCCACCAATAATAAACTACTAGAATAAAACCCTACAAATATCATACATCCATACACAATACGGAATAACACAGATGTCCTCAAAATATCATATCAAGAATACTTATCAATAGACACACACACACATGTGATCATCATAAAACAAGATTATCAAAAAATAAACACACACACACACACATGTGATCAACATAAAACAAGGGTCTCATAGGCTACATGCATGCACACATGGGATAAAACTCAAACATGATTTTCAAGGAACACAAGAACATACCATTATATCAGGCATAGGATTCATGGCTATTAGGTCTCCTGTAGTATCATATCACACCCAAAGTGGTCTATTTAATGTAAGGCACCCATTTTTTATCAATTCCTAGACCATCATAAGAAAGCATCAGGATAGTACCCAAGGGTCTAGTGTGGCCCTTGTAACTTTTTTTCAGTTACATTGGTCATAGTTCCTTTAATTAGTTAAGAGTTTAATATAATTAATCATATTGATCATTTATGCAGTTCAGAAAAAATAAATAAATTAAATCTTTTTCTCCCAAGGTGTTGAATTTCATACCACATGCCAATAAACTATGATTAATACTATGGGGTGGAGTATACTGAACCACCTACCTCAATACATTATCATCTCCCATCCAAGTAAATCCCAACCGCTTTTCCTGAGTCCATCCATGTCCATTTATCTTTTATCAATCACCACGAGGTCCCGAATCATTCCCGGGAGATCTAATTTAATTTATTATAACTAAATTATATTTAATTAATAATTTCAATAAAAATAGGAACAAAACTAAAATGAATACCTGTTGAATGACTCACCGGTTATCACCATCTAGCTTAAATCACGGCCAATCACCAATTAAGGGTTTGTGACACTCTCTCAAAAATAATTTTAGAAAAATTACTATCATGAACCAATGATTCCAAGGCCAATTTAATACAATTAAATTGGAATCAATTTGATAATTCAACCGATCATCGTACCATTGTTGCAATGTCTCCCAACAGAGTTCTGGCCACTCCAAGAACAATCCAGAATGTAATACATGAAGAATCACCAATTAAATTATAACAAAACCATGGAAGATGTTACTAAGTGAAGTAAAATTAATGAAACATAAAAAAACTTCATGCATTCATTATCATGGGATATCCTCTAGACATGCCGATCTGGTGCCCCATTGTTCATGGATAATTCCACCACGATCTAGTAAAATTTTTATCCAATTATCTTATTGGAATTAATCAAAATATTTGTAGATGTTATAGATAAATAATAAAGAAGATTATTTTAAGATAATTGAGACCTCATGGGATTCCAATGCGTAAGACTTAAAAAGAAGAATCATCTGCGACGAATGACACTACAATATTCCACTACATAGTGAAGAGGGAGTTAAGATCAATGAAGAATAGAATATCCCACCCAAATTCACCAAAATATTCCATCTTGATCTATCATGCATCATAGGGAACTCGTGGAGGGAGGATAATGTGATAGACTATCTAAATGGATCTCCAGTATTCGTGCTAGGAAGGTAAACCAGAGGGTGTCTCTATGTCTTCAAGTAAAAAAGTATACATAGTTAAATGATTCCCAACATGACCCCACCAACTAGCCACTCGAGGGTCATAGATAACTACAATAGGCACAATAGATGGCCAGTGATCCTTTCAGGGTACCTAGGATGCTGTCTAGACCACTATCTAGTCAATTTCATGGAACCAACTAGTTGTTATAACTACAACAACCTAATCGGCCCTGACGGTTCCTCCATCAATTCTCCAAAGTTCCAAGTCACCCACTAAGATTCCCCTCAAACCTTAATACACCTAATTTTTTTTTAACATAAATCATCTTGTTTTAATACTTGGATCTTTTAATTATCCATCCACCATAAGAAAATTTCGAATTCACTCTAAAATTCATAACCTGAATTGATCTGAGTTTTTGCAACATATATCCACTTTCTTCTAATAACATAACCCAATAATGTGACTTTATCAATCCATAATTCAAATTTTTTATAATTTTCATAAAACATACCCTTCCATGATGTCTTTGGAATAGTACTCAAGATCTCTTCATGGTGTACCTTACTCATAGACTATATAAGAATATCATCTATAAATACCACCATAAATATTTTATGGTAATATATAAATATTATATTAATAAATTCTATAATGATTTTTTTATATTTAGTGATTCCAAAATAGACTGTTTTGAAGCCACAGTGTATATATCTTGTATAAAAGGCAGTATTTAGAATATCCTTCTTATTCACCTTGATTTGATGATATCATGATCAATGTTCCACATTTAATAAGTATTAATCCCCATGTATTAGATCAAACAAGTCACCAATAACTAACATAGGATACATGTTATATATCATGATTTTGTTAAGATTACAATAACCAATACAAAGACTGGTTAAATGATACTTTGGATTGAAAAAGAAGGTTTCAGATATATATTATGAAGAAATAGGGTATATAAAACCATTTTCCATGTTATGCTATAGTTTCCTCTTCAAATATTCTAATTCAATGGTGGAATTATCTATATACTCTTGGATATGAGAGAGGATCCAGGTAAAAGTTCTATAGAGAAATAAACAAATTTATCAAAAGAGAGACTATGAAACTCTTTATGTAATGCATTAGTATATTCCCTCACAATGAGAATGTCTTCTATGGTGATCCTTTCCATTATCCCAAGAGTCTGAGATAGAAATTATTTCTCATAAATAAACAATATCCAGGATTTAAAAGCTGTTTTTACGGTAGAATAATCAATATTACTTCTCTTATATAGGATGATATAATTTTTTCGATATGGAAACCAATTTCCCTCTCCCAAAATTTGATATTGGATATATATACGGATAACTAGTATATTCCAAGAATAACATTAAATTATTTTGAATAGAGTATAACTAGTTTTACTCGGATATTATTCCCACAAATACTAATTGGGGAAGAATTATATAATTGAGATGTAATGATTTCACCAATTAGAATTTTCACCAATAACAGTGTCACCATGTATTGATGTGCTGATTGAGTTTTCCTACTAAAATTTCATTATATTAATGAACGTGTAAATCAAAAATCAAAACATATATTTTATTTTCATGAAATAATATGAAGTATACCTTTCACCACTTCATTTTCATGATCAACCTCAATAGTATAGATAGTGCAATTAACATCATCCTAGATCACTTAGACTTATGGTTTTTTTCATCATTTATCCTAAAAAAACCCACTGTGTAATTCATTGAATTGAATTGTTTCCATGTTTCATATAGTTGATCTATTAAACTAGTGTTGTGGGATTGACCATAAACCAGAATTTTTTACATCATATTGAATGGATTATTCCCATACCTTTTGTATTCATTTGTTATATTATCTTTTTTTCCTACTCAAAGAATTTACCTATTACTTTGAGGTAATTTCTATGAGGCTTATTCCAACACTTATGACATGTGGGATGTTGGATCTTATTTATTCCATGAAGTTCATCAATAGTACCTATGAATTTAAACTCTATTAGTTGATTCTTATTTCCATCCCCATGAGGCTATTGTGAATCACCAATCATCATCTCAATTTTAAGGGCACACCAAATGATTTTTTCATAGCTATTAATGTTTCAAATTTATAAATATTTGAAAATAAATCGATTTTACCCACTAAAGAAATGATAAAAAATTATTTTTTGGCCAATGAAATATCTATAGTCATACCTTGAAATAATTTTGATGTTTTTTTATGATGTCTAATTGATTCATTCTCCATTTTATTTAGCCTAAGAAACTTCTTCTCTATTTTTATATAAACTATGTTGGGGATATTTTTTTAAATACCACGTTATTGATTTATTTCTATTTAATTTATTATATTTCATTATTCATATGTGTATTATTTATCATTATCAAACACTAATATAGTTCTCTCACTAGAAAATATATGGAAAATATAACATTTTCTTTCACAGAGCATTGAAAGATGAAAAATATTATCTCATGGAATTAATCCATTAATCTTTGATTGTTGAATCAAAATATTATCCAAAGTAGGGACTTCAATTTAATATAAATAAATCAATAAGAACTCAATATCCCTTATAATAAGGTGGTTTCTATATATGGTTCATGTTACTATTTATAACTATAATCATTTGAGAAAGTACTGCCATGAAATTCTCAACATCCACTCCCATCATATTAGGAATTTCATTCGGGAAGCCATTACACTACCTATCGTATTCAATGTTGACATGGTTCCTCATAATCACATACATTTTCTAAAATAAAAGAATGATGGGTATGATAATTCCCAAATTATTAATCATGTAAAATTAAAACAATGAAAATTGATATAATATCTAAAAAATGTATTATGTATCATTACATATGTCCTTATAAGATTAAATATAAGTCATTCATGTGGTATTTACTATTTTGTTCTATAACATAATCCTTAAAAATAACTTGACATTACTCTAATAAAAATTGTAATGATCTTAATATTATATACATAATATTACATAATTTATATTAAATTCCATAAGATATACCCATAAAATTATAGGTTGGGTGTTTTGGAGAGATTAAATAATTTTTTTAAAAACTACATAATATCTCGTTTCCATATTCATTATTCGACCCTAGCTATTAAAAATATTCTTACACATAATGGGATATCTTGGGTATTTATAATGAAGGGGTGAGCATAAAATCCTAGTAATGGGTAATCAAATTAAACATTAGAGTGATATATCAGGAATAATGGAATCACAAAAGAGTTGAATCATAAGTAGTCATATTGAAATAAGTCTAAGAATAAATAGTATCATAAGAAAATTTAATCATGAAATAATGAGAAAGTGGAATAATATAAAACATGTCATAAATATATATCGAGGTTCCCTACCAATTAATCATAAAATAATTTTCTTGGATAACTACTTATGCACTATACATGGTATCTCATGAGAAGAAATCATTAACCAATCCACTATAGTAATATATAATTCTAGTCCCACCCATTTCATCATAATATATAATACTTATGTTTTCCACATGTAAAAATTAATCAATCATAAAGAGTATACATGAAAATGGTGTTGTAAATAATAATAAAATTGATAATGTCATGACCCCCCCACTAATTCCCCTCATAAGCCAATAAAAAGAGAAGGAGTAACCCCCAAGTCCCACTTCCAGTAATCACTAGGTTGGATACTAGAACTGAGGGTGTAAAACACTGAGACAGGGTGGCATTACCTTCAATAAATGGAAATTATTGAGATAAAATATAATAACCACAAGACCACTCTATATCATAACATAATAGAGACTAAGAACCCATGTGCATGTTAGAAAATACATAAAAGTTCCTAATATAATACAAAAAAGAAACTTACAGTAATAAATCAACAAAAACTATGACCTCCAAGATAGTAATGTCAAACATCATCTTTAAAATCACCCTAGAAACATGAAAAATAGTTATACATAGATAGGGTGAGAATAAAATGTATACACAGTAGGATAATACCGAATTTCTACCTTGAAAATGTGAAAGAATTTATTATAATTCACCATTAATAGAACGTTAGTGAAGTGCCCAGATCAGTGTGAATCACTGAGAGGGGGAGGGGGTGAATCAGTGATCCTTTAAAACTTTTTACTAATTGATTCTTAATCAATTAAACCTCTATGGCTGGTTAAAGCCTCGATCCACTCTTCTTATGTCTCTCAACCTTTCCCGGATAATGCAGTAATGAAAAGGCACATGACACAAGGATTTACAAGGTTCGGCACCAAAGGCCTACATCCTTGCCATGCTCTCTCAGCATGGATTCTCCCATTATAATCTGTTAGTATTACAATGGTCGATACAGCTTCCCACCGTATCTCTCCCGAGTCCCACAGGAGGGTCTTTATACTGCGTCCCACAGTGTTACCAGAGTCCCACTGGCCTGCTCCAGAATCCCACTGAAGACTTCTTCTCCCTGAGTCCCACAGGGTCTTCTCCTGGCTCCTCGAGTCACACGAGTAGCTCTTCTTCTCTTTAAGCTTCTTCAAGTATCTTCAGCAGTCTGGGATAAAGACTGCTGGCCTTGCTCTGTACCTCTGATCACTTGTGATGATCAGGGTCTTCTCAATCTACTGAAAACTCAGACAACCAATCTCTTTAACTTCAGTCTGGCTCAGTCTCAGTCCTGGTCTTGGACAACTCAAATGCACACCACTGATTTGTCTCTGTTCACGTGTGCACGTGCATGCATGCATGCATGCACTTCTCCTTTCCTGCTTCTTGGTGTGATAAACCCTCAGAGGGTGTAGTCAACTATAGCACACACCTTCTCACTTGAACTTCACACTTTGTTCAATGTGTTTACACACTTAAATGTGTGTTATACTTTGTGTGAGTCTTCTTCTTCTTCTTCTAAGTGTGTTCACTCCACTTAGAGCACACACATAGGTTCGGCCTTCTTTGTTACTTGTTCATGTACACATAAATTGTTCTTTGTTTTGCACACACTTGACTTTGGACTCTTCCCTCTTCTTGTTGCACACCCTTAACCCATAGGTTGTTCTTCAATTTTGCATACACAAAATGTGTCTTCACTTGGTGCACACACAAGGTCACAACCCTCGGCCTCTTCAAATTCACACACGGCCAAGTGTTCTCTTCCTCTTCACTTAGCACACACAAATAATATTCTTTAATTTGTTCTTCAATGTGTGCACCCACACAAGGGCTACGGCCTTCTTCTTTAAATGCACACACAAAGTGTGTTCTTCAATTTAGCACACACACAAGGGTTCAAGCCTTGGGTACTCCTTGCACACACCAAAACCATAGGGTCTTATCTTCACTATGCACACAAGGCATGCAAGTCTCGGCCTTCACGTGAATTGCACACACACAAATAGTGTGGTCTTCCTCCTTATGCACACACACGGCCACGACCTTCTCTTGTTCTTTTTGCACACAAGGCTCAAAGGCCTCGGCCTTCCTTCTTCACCTCACACACACACAATGTGTGGTATACTGCCTTGCACACACTTAACCCGTGGGTGAGATATTCTTCACCCGAACTTAATCATCAAGGAGGCGCGCAAGGATGCGACTTCTCTTCTTCAACACTGTCGCGAGGTGCACCAGCACTCGGGTGTGCAGCATGCAACACCACGAGGCGCGCAAGCCACAAGGGTGAGAACACCTTGGGCGCGCAAGCTACTCCTGCCGCGCAAGTATGCGGGTAGGGAGAGCTCTTCCTGTCGCGCAAATAATGCGCGCAGGGGACCTTCGAAGCCTCGGGTGGCTCCAGAACCTTCAGCCGCACATGTTCTTTGCGCGGGGCTTCTTCGCACAAGTGATGCGCGGAACAATACTTCGCGAGGCAGAGGAGCTCTCGCGGGTCTTCCAAGTTTTTCAGCAAGCAGCACAGAGGGCTCAGCCTCATTTTTATAGGCAGAGGCTGCCTCGCATCATCCGCGTGATAATAACTCAAATTCCTGAAGATTTCGGATCTTTAAGATTTTCTCCAAATCTTGTTTTCTATTTTTATTTCACGCGGGTTCCTTCACATTCGGCCTTCTCCACGTACATGAGTTTTAGAACGCATGCATGGCTCTGTTTAAGCCCATCTCATGCAAAACATCAACCCGGTGCCTCGGCAACTTCGTTTGCCTCGGCCTCGACCGAAATTCTCCATACATTACATGCAAGCTTATTTTTAGGCATGATCCTGTTCGTTATGGCCAGACGAGCACGAGGGTGGCTTCGGTTTACTCAGAGGTGGCCGGGAGCTCAAAAACCGTCGTCGGGTTGCTCCTGGTTTGACGGAGGCTCACGGGGAGGCTTCGGCATGGCTCGAGGTTGAAGACGAGCCACGGCCGTCAGATCAATGATTTGGACGGTCGCGATCAGGATGGGCCGCGGCGGATTAGATGGGCGGACGAGATCTGGCGCACGATTGATCGTGCGGCCAGGATCGCTCCTGGGTGAAAATTCCGCGTCCCACATCGAAACGGGGCGCGGTTTTCACGCGGCTTATCAATATGCCGCTGCCGCAACACCCCAATTGAACTTCCCTCCTCACGGTGCCGCCCCGCACCGTGTTCTCCCTGCGGGCGCGCTCTGCGCCCCCTCTCTGCTCCTGCGGGCGCGCTTCTGGCACCCACCATGCTCTCCGGGTGCGCGGGTTTCACCACCGCGTGCCCTCGGGGCTTATACACGGCCCCCTCTGCCTCTGCCGCCCGGGCTGGCCACATGGGATCCCCCCTTGGGCGTGGCGCCTTAGGCCCACATGTGCCTTGGGGGTTGAACCCTTAAGGCTGGCTTGAGATGGCCTACTTTTTGGCAAAGGACAGAATATGACTTTGTCAAAAACAAAGTACTCCATATGAAAAATGCCCATTCGAAATGCCAAGCCAATTCAATCTTCTTCTCCATTTCTTCCCTTCTCTACTTCTTAAGAATTCTTTAATCCTCCTCAACATATAATCTTCACTTAGTATATGGAATTCAAAAGGTTTCTTCTTAATATTCTTCATCTCCTCTTCCATATGTGTTCAATACTTAGGAGGGACTTCTTCAACTGAATCTCATAAATCACACATGTTCTTCAACATTCTTCATTGATATAATCAGAGATCAATTGGATCTTCATCAAATTCACATGCACTAAGTGATAGTGCATGGACTTCTTTAATCCACTTCATCCACTTAGAAGTTGTGGATGGATCTCTTCAACTCCTCATGCATTGTCACTACAATGCATGGGCTTCAATCAATGTTGTGACTTTGTATCATCAGGATACAAGTTCTATGAACTTAAAGATCAGCTCAACAATCGTCAGATGTGCATGGAGAATGTTTCAACCACAATTTCCAATACCACATAGTGAATCTCCTAAGTGACATGCATCTTAGTACCATGGCCATTCTCCTTCACCACCAACACCATCACATCCTTTGACATTCACATCTTGACTCCTTGACATCCATTCATTCCAAGACAACTTCATGCCTCATTGACAACAAATGCAACACATTGCACTTCAATCTCCCCCTTTGTATTTGTTGTCAATACACTCCTTCAGCACATATGAATGGGTCAATATGTGTGCCAATATTTTCTCCCCCTTATTGGCAATCAAATGCAAAGGTGTGGTGTGGTTCTCTTCCACAATATCTCTTCCTCCCTTTGAAAAGTATTTTCTTGAAAAACACTGAGAGAGGGATGATGTCACATGTTCTTCTTTAGCAAAGAACCTTTAGTAGATCAACTCTAAGTCTACTTGGGCTAACCCGGTGTAGAAAACAAGAGTGATGTAACCAAGGAATTCAAAGCTGTCCATATTTCTCTACACATGTGAGATCATGCTTAGGGGTTTGAAATTTTTCAGATATAACAATGAATTGCTAAATCCTGCACATACTTCACCAAACACATTAGAAAGTTTAGTGCAAAGATAAAGCTACCCCTTTAATCCAATTGTCTTCAATCCATACTCCCCCTTAATTGACAAGATTAACTCAATTAAGAAACAGGGGATGAAATTATGATTGGAATACCTTCACTTTTCTCAAGATGGTATTAATCTAAGAATCCCATCTTCTTCAGATTAGCTCCCCCTCAAGGGGTGCACTCCATTCTTTCCAAACCATCCTCCAGGTGAGAATGATCATCATCTTCAATTCCCTACAATGTCAGCACATGTAAATACAAGTGATTAGGGAATAAGATGGAACCTCCTTGGTTCATCAATGTGAACAACAAGGTTGAGAAGATTCTCTCAACTGAGATGTCCCATTTTCACCAGTCTTCACACTTGCACATTTGATCTTCATTGATGATTGTGCTGGTGTGGTTCTCAACACATCTTCATGTGAAATATTTTTCTTCCCTCTTGCCTTAGAAATTGCCAGAACTTCATCTTCAGCTCTTTTCAGATCTTTGGCAAGTTGCAACTGATTTGGCCATATGACTTGTAAGTCACTTGGAAGTGTGGCCTCAGTTCTGGATATTCCACATGGTTCCTTTGATTCTGTCAAGCTACCTCTCTTAGGCAACTTGTTTTCAATCAATCCCTTCTGCTTCTCTTGGATTGATTGTTTGTTTGAGTTCAGTTGGCTTCTATTGATTTCCATGGCTTGTTTGCAAAGATCCACGGTATGACCTTTCGTTCCACAGTAGAAGCATGTCTTCTTGGTGGTCCTACTGGATGACTCACCCTTCTTGGACTTAGACTCCAAGGTCTTCTCTTCCTTTTTCATAATCTTCTTGGGAGCATCTTCCACTTTCTTCTGCTTGCTTCCCAAGGAATCTTTCTGATCCAGGTTCAGTGATCTTTTCTTCCTTTGAGCTCTGGATACAGTTGGAGATTGACATGTATCATTTTGACCACTTTTGAAAACATCCCAGATGTTGTCAAGCAATCCAAATCTGTTAGCAGTAAACAGATGTCTCTGGACCTGTGGATGCTGCTTCTTTTCTTCTGACTTGCTCCCCCTAGGCATGGGCTGCCTATGTGCTTTGGCATTTAGTGGATTGTACCAACAATCCTTTGCACAGTGCCCATACTTATTACAACACCAACATTGACCCACAAATCTTGACTTCTTCAGTCCTTCTGATTTTAGGGTACTTGTCTTGACCTGTTGTGCTGTTTCAGGAGAGCTCTGCTTTTTTACTGTCTTCATCCATATTTGTTTGGAATTATTCTTCCATCCTGCACTTTTTGTGGAAACACAATTAGAAGCATCAGTACAAGATGGTATGGATGGTACCTTCTTTCTAGAAGATGCTTCCCTTTTATTAGAGGATGTCTTTCTTTTAGAATCATCCTTCTCAAAGCTCACTTGAGTGGCAACATTTCTTCTTTTAGCTGACTGGGAGGATTCAGCTTTGGGTGATTGCAGATTTTTCAATATCACCTCTAGTTCTAAGTATTTCATGTTGAGGGAGTTCTTCTCATCCTGAACCGTTCTTAGCTTTCCTTCCCAATTCTCCACCAGTTGTTTCATCTGGTCTTCATGCACCTTCTTTAATTCTTGCAATGAGCTGTCAAGCTCCTTCACCATTTTGAATTTGTCTTCAAGTTGAGCATCTCTGACATTCATTGAAACTTTGTGCCTCTTTTCCAGTGCATGGAAAACTTCTTTGATTATTACTTTAAAGAATTCTTTCTCAGAAAGGCTTCTTTGCAATTCTTCAGCAGTGTCTTTATATCTTTCATTGCAAAGAGAAACGGTTTCATCTTTAGCCTTCACCAGCTTTCTGAGAGTGTTGTTTATGCCAACCCTTTTAGCCAATTGATCTTCCATTGCATTGGATTCTTCTTCTAACTGTGATTTTTCTTCATGAAGATCATGGATGCCTGTAGCTATACACTTTGCCACTTCCCTGGGAACTGTCTTCTGAAGATATTTGAGTGCACTCTGAAGATCATTAATTGTTTCAACTTCATCACAGCTAGGACAGGCTTTCTTCATCTTCTTGGCCTGTTTCTTCTTTCTATTTTTCCGAGTCTTGGCAGATATCTCCATTTGAGGTGGTCACTCATTTCCTCAAATCTGCACTTCATAAAGACTCCCTTGGATCTTTTAGAGGTAACCTCCCTCTGATACCAATTGAAGTTCCCAGATCAGTGTGAATCACTGAGAGGGGGAGGGGGTGAATCAGTGATCCTTTAAAACTTTTTACTAATTGATTCTTAATCAATTAAACCTCTATGGCTGGTTAAAGCCTCGATCCACTCTTCTTATGTCTCTCAACCTTTCCCGGATAATGCAGTAATGAAAAGGCACAGGACACAAGGATTTACAAGGTTCGGCACCAAAGGCCTACATCCTTGCCATGCTCTCTCAGCATGGATTCTCCCATTATAATCTGTTAGTATTACAATGGTCGATACAGCTTCCCACCGTATCTCTCCTGAGTCCCACAGGAGGGTCTTTATACTGCGTCCCACAGTGTTACTAGAGTCCCACTGGCCTGCTCCAGAATCCCACTGAAGACTTCTTCTCCCTGAGTCCCACAGGGTCTTCTCCTGGCTCCTCGAGTCACACGAGTAGCTCTTCTTCTCTTTAAGCTTCTTCAAGTATCTTCAGCAGTCTGGGATAAAGACTGCTGGCCTTGCTCTGTACCTCTGATCACTTGTGATGATCAGGGTCTTCTCAATCTACTGAAAACTCAGACAACCAATCTCTTTAACTTCAGTCTGGCTCAGTCTCAGTCCTGGTCTTGGACAACTCAAATGCACACCACTGATTTGGCTCTGTTCACGTGTGCACGTGCGTGCATGCATGCATGCACTTCTCCTTTCCTGCTTCTTGGTGTGATAAACCCTCAGAGGGTGTAGTCAACTATAGCACACACCTTCTCACTTGAACTTCACACTTTGTTCAATGTGTTTACACACTTAAATGTGTGTTATACTTTGTGTGAGTCTTCTTCTTCTTCTTCTAAGTGTGTTCACTCCACTTAGAGCACACACATAGGTTCGGCCTTCTTTGTTACTTGTTCATGTACACATAAATTGTTCTTTGTTTTGCACACACTTGACTTTGGCCTCTTCCCTCTTCTTGTTGCACACCCTTAACCCGTAGGTTGTTCTTCAATTTTGCATACACAAAATGTGTCTTCACTTGGTGCACACACAAGGTCACAACCCTCGGCCTCTTCAAATGCACACACGGCCAAGTGTGCTCTTCCTCTTCACTTAGCACACACAAATAATATTCTTTAATTTGTTCTTCAATGTGTGCACCCACACAAGGGCTACGGCCTTCTTCTTTAAATGCACACACAAAGTGTGTTCTTCAATTTAGCACACACACAAGTGTTCAAGCCTTGAGTACTCCTTGCACACACCAAAACCATAGGGTCTTATCTTCACTATGCACACAAGGCATGGAAGTCTCGGCCTTCACTTGAATTGCACACACACAAATAGTGTGGTCTTCCTCCTTATGCACACACACGGCCACGGCCTTCTCTTGTTCTTTTTGCACACAAGGCTCAAAGGCCTCGGCCTTCATTCTTCACCTCACACACACACAATGTGTGGTATACTGCCTTGCACACACTTAACCCGTGGGTGAGATATTCTTCACCCGAACTTAATCATCAAGGAGGCGCGCAAGGATGCAGCTTCTCTTCTTCAACACTGTCGCGAGGTGCACCAGCACTCGGGTGTGCAGCATGCAACACCACGAGGCGCGCAAGCCACAAGGGTGAGAACACCTTGGGCGCGCAAGCTACTCCTGTCGCGCAAGTATGCGGGCAGGGAGAGCTCTTCCTGTCGCGCAAATAATGCGCGCATGGGACCTTCGAAGCCTCGGGTGGCTCCGGAACCTTCAGCCGCGCAAGTTCTTTGTGCGGGGCTTCTTCGCACAAGTGATGCGCGGAACAATACTTCGCGAGGCAGAGGAGCTCTCGCGGGTCTTCCATGTTATTCAGCAAGCAGCACAGAGGGCTCGGCCTCATTTTTATAGGCAGAGGCTGCCTCGCATCATCCGCGTGATAATAACTCAAATTCCCGAAGATTTCGGATCTTTAAGATTTTCTCCAAATCTTGTTTTCTCTTTTTATTTCACGCGGGTTCCTTCACCTTTGGCCTTCTCCACGTACATGAGTTTTAGAACGCATGCATGGCTCTGTTTAAGCCCATCTCATGCAAAACATCAACCCGGTGCCTTGGAAACTTCGTTTGCCTCGGCCTCGACCGAAATTCTCCATACATTACATGCAAGCTTATTTTTAGGCATGATCCTGTTCGTTATGGCCAGACGAGCATGAGGGTGGCTTCGGTTTACTCAGAGGTGGTCGGGGGCTCAAAAACCATCGTCGGGTTGCTCCTGGTTCGACGGAGGCTCGCGGGGAGGCTTCGGCATGGCTCGAGGTTGAAGACGAGCCACGACCGTCGGATCAATGATTTGGACGGTCGCGATCAGGATGGGCCGCGACAGATTAGATGGGCGGCTGAGATCTGGCGCGCGATTGATCGTGCGGCCAGGATCGCTCCCGGGTGAAAATTCCGCGTCCCACATCGAAACGGGGCGCGGTTTTCACGCGGCTTATCAATATGCCGCAGCCGCAACACCCCAATTGAACTTCCCTCCTCACGGTGCCGCCCCGCACCGTGTTCTCCCTGCGGGCGTGCTCTGCGCCCACTCTCTGCTCCTGCGGGCGCGCTTCTGGCGCCCACTATGCTCTCCGGGTGCGCGGGTTTCACCATCGTGTGCCCTCGGGGCTTATACACGGCCCCCTCTGCCTCTGCCGCCCGGGCTGGCCACATGGGATCCCCCCTTGGGCGTGGCGCCTTAGGCCCACATGTGCCTTGGGGGTTGAACCCTTAAGGCTGGCTTGAGATGGCCTACTTTTTGGCAAAGGACAGAATATGACTTTGTCAAAAACAAAGTACTCCATATGAAAAATGCCCATTCTAAATGCCAATCCAATTCATTCTTCTTCTCCATTTCTTCCCTTCTCTACTTCTTAAGAATTCCTTAATCCTCCTCAACATATAATCTTCACTTAGTATATGGAATTCAAAAGGTTTCTTCTTAATCTTCTTCATCTCCTCTTCCATATGTGTTCAATACTTAGGAGGGACTTCTTCAACTGAATCTCATAAATCACACATGTTCTTCAACATTCTTCATTGATCTAATCAGAGATCAATTGGATCTTCTTCAAATTCACATGCACTAAGTGATAGTGCATGGACTTCTTTAATCCACTTCATCCACTTAGAAGTTGTGGATGGATCTCTTCAACTCCTCATGCATTGTCACTACAATGCATGGGCTTCAATCAATGTTGTGACTTTGTATCATCAGGATACAAGTTCTATGAACTTAAAGATCAGCTCAACAATCGTCAGATGTGCATAGAGAATGTTTCAACCACAATTTCCAATACCACTTAGTGAATCTCCTAAGTGACATGCATCATAGTACCATGGCCATTCTCCTTCACCACCAACACCATCACATCCTTTGACATTCACATCTTGACTCCTTGAAATCCATTCATTCCAAGACAACTTCATGCCTCATTAACAACAAATGCAACACATTGCACTTCAGTTAGAACCAACATGTACCTAAAAAGGTCATCGATCCATACCAAACTCACCATGTCTATCTCACCAAATAATGCAAGAAGTTAGTAAGATAATATAATGAAAACATCAATAAAAGAACCATGTAACAACTTTCCACACTAAGTTGATGCTCTTATTCCCCATCATCAAACCTAAGATCTTATCCCTTCTATGTCGTCCCATCACCATATATTTAACTATCACTGATGTGGGTCGGTTTATAACCCTAACATCCTCAGTCCCCTGTATAGTACATCATCTTATGTTGGAATCAATGTCATCATCCACATATTACATGACACTTTTGAAACATAATGAATCCATAAACAACCTCATATCCATATTAGTAGGGTATTATGAATAGTAAGGAAATCAACCTCATTTTCTACACCTACCATGCATGACCCCCACTACATATGAAATCCTCTCATCATCAAGAATTTCCACTAACTACACCATCATCATTCAGTACTCACCACCTACAATGTACATCCACCACACACTATTGTTGAATTTTAAGTGGGTTATAGGGGAAAATATTCCATTCATTCATCACCATCTATATATTGGGGAATGAACCCCCAAGATTTGGGTGTTAGTACATAATACACAGAAAGGATGGGGTGAGTATAAATGTAATATGAAAATATAAGAATATATATATAAACATTGACAAAATATAATATTCAACCAGAGGTTTGACATAAATATTCCATCATATCCATCTCATTATCAAAACCATACTA
The DNA here is from genome assembly GCA_963277665.1 of Viscum album. NCBI lineage: Eukaryota > Viridiplantae > Streptophyta > Magnoliopsida > Santalales > Viscaceae > Viscum > Viscum album. The sequence goes on from OY728157.1 coordinate 1,105,757,408, forward strand.
GCATTCCACATGCTTCCACTCCGAAATACAAGTCCAACACACCTTATAACCACACATAGCCCACTTTCCTATCATTCAATTATAGATTAAACCCATTTCATGATTATTTAATTACCATAATTTGTTCATTAATCAATCCATGTAACTTTATAATTTTTTATAAAACACTATAACCCACATCCACAATTTATTTTCATTTAATTCTTTTTTATTCATGATTACTCAATTTATTGAACAAGTTACAACATATAGATTCTAATCCACTTTTATTAAATTCCAAGTCATGCCATTAACATTTCTCTAATACCATCATCATATTCCATTTCTACTAGGCTATTACAGCAATGAACCATATAGAAACCCATTAGTTCTCTTACTAAAGCTAACACCACCACCTAATCATCACACAACAACCTCATATCAACCACCACACTTCCACTACCCACAATACGTGACATATTTTAACTGTTCATCATCATCATCAAAAAATTAAAAAATGTACACACAAATAGAAGGAAATCAAAAAAATAATATTAGTTCAAATCATAATATTTCCATTCCATATAAATGCACAGTTTTTTTAAAGGGGGTTTCCCCATTAATTTATCATCAAATGTGTGGTTGTTTACACATAGTTTCTATATTCTAACTCAACCAGTTCATTATATTCTTATAATCTCTTAACCTTTGAGGAGTTATGGGATTAATATAGAAAATGTTATGTATCCACATAATTGTTTTACGATACATAGTATCCACAACATGCATATCTGAATAAGTAATATGTTTCAATATAAAACAATATATAATAATAAATATATAGATATAAACATGTGATCACTCACCTTCCCATCAAATTCAATTTAATATGATACATTATATTCATTATTTAATCTATAACAACCACCCATTGGGAAAAAATCATGCTAATTGTACATATACCCAAAAAAGAGGAGAATAAGTATAACTTTCCTAGAAAAAAACTTTTGAAATGTGCTATATTAAAAATATGGGAAATGGAAGATGATTTCACTACATGGATATCACAAAGGTAAAGGATTGACAAATAATAAAATAATTATAGAGAATGGAAGAATATGGAAGATAAACAGACTAATACCTCAAAAACAACATAGTACTATATAAAATAAAGAGGTAACCAAGTTGTTGAATATGACTTGAATAACGAGCTGGGAGACTTCAAGCCAATGGAAGATGAATCTAAGGATCAAGAGTATGATTTTATTTTATCCAAACTCAAATAAAATAATTAAATACATAAATATAATAAATTCAATACTCTAATATAATAAATAATGATCTTGAAATAACTATAATGGTTAACAGGTTCAAACTTCCTTTTTAATTTTTATTTAATTTTCATTCATTTAAAGAACATGGAATGACCCATTTCAAACCATCCGAATTAAGAAATTAATATTATAAATCTAATACCAATGACATATATTCTAAAAATTTTATTTTATCCTTTAATTTCATATTTAACATGAAAATAATTTTTCCCATCATTCAAGAAAATCTAGGTATTTTAGAAAACTTGAAATTTGTAAACAACTGGACCGACCTCATGACCCAACCAAGATGTCTCACTAAGAACCAAACCACCAAATAAAGGAACCAAAAAAACATATGAAGGAACCAACTAACCACATGGAGAATACAATTGACCACATGAAGAAACTAACATACCACATGGCGGAAGAAACCAACAACATGAAGGATCCAACTAATCACATCAAGGAACCAACCAACCATATAAATTAACCAACTAACAACCCAAAGGAACCAACCAACTATATAAAGGAACCAACCCAATATATGAAGGAACCAACTGACCATATGAATGAACGAACCAACAACCCAATGTAACATGTGACCATATGAAATAACAAGTAGCTAAATGGTCAGTCAAGTTATCATGATAGAAAAAGTAGAAATATCTACAATAAAAAAAGGCTATAAACTCCTTACTGACACTTAAAAGTCATAGAAAATCACAAAGAAAAGGTTTTGGGAACCCATAATAGTAGAGTGAATTAAGAAGATACCCAAAATAAGATGGAACACTTCATATTCTATATTCAAGGTTGATATTGACATGGAATAAAGGATTATAGATCATAGAGACAAGGTTTAAGATAAAATAAACTCTAAAGAGACATTGAAGTGATGAAAATATAAATTAGTGGTTTTTTTATGAAAAAAACTATTGAGAATCATAATGTAATATATATAACAAGAATAAAGAGGATAAAAGACTAGGATATGGATAAAATTTAGTTTATAATAAGAATATAGTGATATAAATAAAATAAAGTAAGAAAAAATTCAACAGGAACAATGTCTTGGAAATAACCCCTTACCTTGAGTCCAATACAGATTGAATTCAACCTCAAACATCCTGAATATCAAAATTAAACATGTTAATTAATTTATTCAAAACATAATTCATGTTTATTTAATTAATATTATTCAAATTTTTGTGTATTATTTAATTATATTTTTGTAATGGCCATTATTATTGTTGTCTCGTAAATATAATATTTCATCTGTAAGGTAGTAGTACAGGTAAATTTCATTATTTTTGTATAAAATATCAATAGCTGTGTTTATTCTCAAATTATATTCAAATAGAGAATTGTTTCATGGTAAACTTCTATTTTTAAGAAACTTTCTATAATGTTTAATCTTTAATATTATTAATATCATTATAATATTAAAATTGAAAGATCTTAAAAAGAACATAATTTGATTTTAGATGTTATCATTATTCTATAAACCCATATTTAAAACCATAATAATAAGGTAGTGATGGAAAACATCACTACTCACATGGGTGGTTTAAGTCCACCATAGTGTGAGTGGGGCTTTTAATAATGATGTAAATATAAGAAACATAATCAATACATCACTAATTATGAAAAAATATTATATAATTTTAATATTAGAATCATATTATCATTGTTTATTAGGGAGTTTATGTGGTGTTATAAGTGAATAAAAATTTAAAAGAGATGTACGGAGAAAATTTACCATTGTTGAAAATCCTCCACTGTATTATTCGTTAAGACAATTAAGATTTGTCTTTTAGTTAAAACTGGACTCCAAAATATGGAGAGGGGTGTTTAGGGAGGGAATTATGTAGGTATTTTGTTTAGAATATAATTTTTATGTAAATAGAAATTGGTGGAACTGGTAGTGTATTTAAATGTAAAGGAGAGGGTTTTTTCAAATAAAATATTGAGTATTTTATTGTATTAGATCAAGACTATGAATAGTAATGATTTTGGTGCACAAAAATCATTTTATATTATTAAATATATTTTTTTACATTTTATCTCTTCCAAAACCAAATTTAATCATTGTGAAATTTTATTTAAAGTAAAGAATAAAAAATAGTATTTTTTTTAAAATAATATATAATTTAGACTTTGGTAATTCATTTATATGTTTGGAAACTAATTTTATTATTTTATACATTTATTTTACTAGTTATATCTATTTTAAATTGTTAAAATAATTTATAAATTAATGATTCATTTTCACATCATTATGATATCATAAAACTTATGGTATATATAAAAATTGTATTTTTACTACTCAGTAAATATTTAACTTTTTTTGAAATCATCTGAAAATTAACCCTAAGATATTTTTGATGTGATAATTCCAAAAATTATGTATATTTTATCCAATTAAATTTATATATTTGGTAATTATAATATTTAAATTTAAAATAAAAATTATCTTTTTTATTATATATGTAATAAAATACATTGTTAAAAATTAATACTTATACATATTTTTTGTTTTATGATATTATAATATTTATATTTACATATTTTATCCATGTTAATAATTATTTAATAGATATTTTAATATTCATATTAGTCAATTATAATTCTCTAAGGTCTATTACTACTCTCGATGGCCAATTACTATTCTCAATGGTGAATATTGGGTTTAATCCTCTTATATATAAATACCTATTATATTCATCACTATTCATTTAATATAATTCCTCTAAAGGTTTTATATTCTATATTTTCAAAATTCCAAATAAATTATGAATTTTTTGTTAATTATTTAATTTTTTGTTCACATATTTGATAATTTATGGGGATCCCAACATACTAGAATATGACATTCTAGTTTTATAGTTTACTTATTCTTATTGACATATTGTACTATTTTGAGATTTTTTGACATCATATGTAATGTTCTTGTAATGTCTCGGATTTTTCCGTTTATTATTTTTTAAATATTATCTGGAATTAGTTCGAGACCGGGCGTGAAGACAGAACATCATTCTGAGGTCTAGTGAGCCCGAAATGGGGGTCTAATCTTTTTTATGTTAAGTGAGTCGGCACTTGTGTGCGGTTGTGGGAGTTTCCAAACGGATGCCCGGATTAAAAATATGAGGGCATTGTTGCATCCGAGACAAATACTTTACCTTATAATGAGACTAACCTTGACCGGCACGGATTGAGGGAAAAAGTTAATTTTCACACATTTTAAAGTAAAATGAAATAAAATAAATTCACATGTTTATTTTATTTAATTTAAGAAAACATCCACTGCAGCGCGGTAGATGGCGCAACAGTTTCCTAAATTAATGATGTGTCATAATTACACAAAAATGGAATGTTGGAATCATTATTAATACCGAAAATTAAATTCCAAACATGTTTCCCTTTTTATGGGGATAATCAAATGTTGCTCATTGGCAAAGATTGAGAAGAACCTCTGTAGAATGTGTGGGATGTTGGATCAAAACTCTCGGTGATGAACGACGACGGATTGAAGTTGAGAATCGCAACGCCAATGAAATTCAAGGATCTCAACGATGATAGAAGTGCGACACCTTCATCAAAAATAGATGCTTTCAAAAGTTAGGTGTTTGTTATTTGTATTCATTTCCAAATTTTTTTATTCTAAACGACGCACACAGATCAACCATGAACAAGATAATCTGGGGATTCATCCGTTCTTGCGGGAGGTTTTTATCGGGTTGATTCAGGGAATTGATCCATGTTGTTTTGTTATTGTAGATTCTTCCTCCATTTAACCATGCTAACGGGAGCATATTAACGTCGTGACAAACAACTACGGGTGTTCATTCCTCACATTGTTTATTGGATTTCTCCCCCTTTCTCTTCTCACAAGTTTGTCTCTTTTCATCATTGGACAACAAACAATATATCATTCTGCATCTGTTTTGTGACGCAACGATCCCAAATCGAAGGTTTGACACCGGAATGACCTAGCAGAGGTGCGGCGACAATGGAACACAATTAATTGGACCAGATCAGAAAAGGGAGTTCTTCGAGAGTTCTTCGCGCTGGATGATCAAATCATGTTTCTGGGGCTGATTGGAGATCTAGAAACCCTTGAAGTGGCTTCATGGTGTCGGGGTGACCAAAACCTGAAGGTTTTATGGAGATCAGGCTGCCGAATCGACAAATGGATCATCACCGAAGGCGCAATGATGGAAGTTCGTATTTTTGGAAATTTCCAAAATACATGGAATGTACTTCCTAAGAACACGTCATGTAGTGCTAGTGGTGGAATCTAGGGTTTCGGGTGTCAGAGAGGTATCACAAGGCATGTGACCCTGGTCACACGGCCTGTGGAACTTTCCCCGAAGACTCGGTGTGTACTTTGGGAAATACACGGACATGGGATGATCTACATGGCTTTAGGCAGCACGGCTTGTACAGTAAGGCAGAGGCGGCTATGCGAAACTCGGCGTGTATCCAGGGGGTACACGAACTCGGGTTAGAGTACATGGGTTGATAGTCATGTACGAAGACATGGCCAGTGAAACAAGGCCAAATCCAATCACCCGGACACGGCGTGAACATCGTACCACACGCCTTGTACTCAGTTGTGCTACTCGACAAGCCTATGACATGGGTCGTTGTACACGGGCAGTACCCGGGGTCAAACCACATGGCGTATAACCTTTATACACATTGTGTACCTTTATTAAAACGGAATGGTCTTATTGTTCATCATATTTCGGACAACTTTCGTTTGGGTTAGTGCCCCTTCTTCTCGTTCCCCTGAAGGTCAGGAATCATTCCCTCACACAGGAGTATGATCCCTTCAGCAAGACTTTCTATGATAGTGTCAGGCATCCATCCGAGAGGCCCGGATCGAGATCCTCTATCAATTCATGACACTAGGTTGAGTCAGGCATCGACGTGACCAACTCTACCGGGCATTGATCCTCTACCTAGCTAGTGTATCACCTAACTGGTGAATCCTGATGAGTCGCGGTATCCGCCATGGCCCTGGAAGTGATACTCATCTGTGTATCGTGATCTTTCCCACTCAGGAATGTGTCTACCATAATGAGTGTTTTATATATACCGTAACCATCCCACTCATGATTGTGTCTATCGTAATGAGTCTAGTTACCTCTCGTGATGGTTCTTGACGACCAACACTTCTCGGATGGACTTCATTGGAGCTATAAGACTCATGGAGTGTGTTCCCCCAGAACGAGTGCATCACGGGATCTTCGAATAGAATCCCTAAAAGGGGTATACGGTTGTGGGACTTCTCTCTAGACCACATGTTTGGGTTTTGAGTATATCTAGTTTGTTCTATATGTTCAATATACATATACTGTTCATAGTTGACTGTACCATTACTTTTTGTACTTCTTTTTGGTTATTGGGTTCCTCTACTGAGTATTGTTTTACTCACTCCTGCATGGGACTTTCCCGCACGTCTAGTGTCTTGTACAGATGAGCAGCCTTTTGACAGAGTCCTCGGTGGACCAGGATACGACCGAGCATTCTGAGTTCCCTACAGGTCGAGGCCTTCCTATGGCTATGATCAATAGTCCCAGTACCTTTTGTGTTTACAGGTTGGACTTTCTAGTTTTCAGACTCTTGTTTTTGGTGGGCTTGTATTCCAGCATAGTTTACTTTTTAATACTATACCTTTCATCGTACTCTGTTGGTTGGGTTTAGTTGTATGCATGCATTTTGGTTCCTTTGCCTTTTTTTCATTTTAGCATTGTGGGCTTGGAGATGTGTGCGTGTGTATAGGTACATAGGCAATCCCTCCCATTTAGTAATATGCCTACTCGATGCTAGTCACCATCCCTTGGCCTATTGGAGGTGGGATTGGGGAGTCACGACGCGGGCCCCACTGGGACGGGTCGTTATAGAGTGGTATCAGAGTTGGTCGGTTCTTCCATAAGACCAAGAGTCTTTGGGGTTTGTTTTGGGAAACATTGTTGAGTATTTCGGGTTCGACATTCAGGCCATAGACCTCAGTGTTGGTGCGGCGGCCAATGTATCCATACACAAGGACATTGATAACCTACATTTCGACTCGGTACATGAAAACAGTGGTTTCAGGGAAATAAGAAGAAACATGCATCATATAGTAATGGGTTGTGTTTTCCAAGTCCTTTGTGTCAGCTATCCAGATATACTCACTGACCATGGTACATCATGTTTCCTTACAGGATGCCTCTGCAACACATACTCGTTAGGATTTAGCAGCACGATCATGAGGATGACCCCCTTAGTGATGAGGCATTGATACAGAGACCAGTTCCCCAGGCTTTGCACCAGGTGGCGCACCTACTATAGCAACAGTGGAGCAGCCAGTGGTACCTGCAGTATCGACCAGTGAGGAGCACAAGATTAGCACGCTGCATGAGTTCTAGAGAAAGATACCCCTCAGGTTCCGAGGTTAGCCCGAAACTCAGGCGGCTGAGGACTGTCTTGAGGAAGTGAATAGAGTTTTCTGTCTAGTGAGGACACCAGCAGACCAAATGGTGATCCTAGGAGCGAGCCTTCTTCAGGGTTCAGCGGGATAATGATGGAGTCTGATCACATAGACTCACGATGAGGAGACTCTTTTGTGGTTGGAGTTTGTGCAACTCTTCACGGTGGAGTTCTCTCCGGTTATGCTGAGAGCTGTACGCATCCAGGAGCATGTTCAGTGCTAGCAGGACTTTTTGATAGTACCTGACTATTCATCTAGGTTCACCAACCTCGCCAGGTACTCGATGGATGTGGTCATGTATCAATACTTAATATATCAGACCTTCGAGTGAGGTCTACGATGTGACATCCAAGCTAGTTTCATGACCTTATGCATATCTACTTATTTTGGAGTGCTCGAGTGGGCCTTATTAATCTAGAGTTTCTTGGAAGAGCAGAGATAGCCGCCAGCAGTTAGGAGAAGGCAAAAAATTGCGGAGACCCCAATAGCAGGGAGTCGACGCCATGCACAGTGATCTAGACATGGGAATCATCGTAGGAGAACCCAAGATAGGGGATCGATAGCCCATGGCTCTTAGGCTAGATCCGGTCAGCCTTGGGAGAAGCAATGCTAGACATGTGATGGTAGGGGACATCTCACTAGAGATTACCCAACCTATCGAGCTGTTGACAGGGAAGCATTGCATGGACCACTGAGGTAGAGGCAGAGAATAGAACGGGCAGACCCGCCAGGCATCAGACATGTAAGAGGGGCAGGGAGAGCTACAGGTGGTGGCAGACGCTTCGACTAACATCCACCACCACCCCTAGGAGGTCCACACCAAGATCAGGGAGTTGGGGGACAGGGGAGGGGACAACTTCATGTGGTCGAGGCATACGACCCAGGGGATCTAGGGATGATTTGAGGTACGATCTGTTTATTTTCTACCTTAGTTTCCATAATCATTGACATAGGTTCCAATCATTCCCTTATAGACACATGTCATGTACAAAACCTCAAGATTCTGGTAGAACCGTTGACTCGATCCTTTCGCTTGGAGACACCTACGGGAGGAGACTCGACGATCACACACATTTGTAGACAGTGTGATCAAACCCATGGAGGTGAGAGTTTCGGTTGTAATTTATTGGTTGTAGAGTCAAGTCCTTACGACGTCACTCTATGTATGGATTTTTTATCTTCGGTCTATACCCAGATTCACTTTTTAGGTGAAGAGTGTCGTGTGTCCACCGTGATGAAACGAGGTTTTCTTTTTTCAGAGAAATGGAAACCCAGGAAGCAGAAAATGGGATCATGCATAGGAGGGTACAGTCGATAACTCATGAGTGGGATAGCCTTACCCTCGGAGTAGTAGATGTCAGGATCTCTCAGTTCCCAACAATGGTGGTAGAGTATGAGGACGTCTTTCGTGAAGATGATCCAAGATTACCTCCCCACCGGGAAATTGAATTCTGCATTGAATTACACCCCGGGACAACACCGATTTCTTCATCGTCATATTGGATGTCTCCCATAGAGCTTCACTAATTGTGGGTGAATTTGGAGGATTTTCATATTAAGTGATTCATAAGACCCAACATCTTACCCTGGATGGCCCTATTCTTGTCTACCAAGAAGGCAGATGGGAGTCCGAGCTTGTGCGTGGATGACCGATGACTGAACCAGGTGACAGTGAAGAACAAGTATCCAATGCCGAGAATCGATGACCTCTTCGATCAGTTAATATGGGCACAATGGTTCTCAAAGGTTGATATTTGATCATGCAATCACTATATATGAGTGTGGGACGACGATATAATGAAGAAAACTTTCAGATGTCTCTACTGTCACTATGAGTACTTGTTTATTAATTTTGGAATGACGAACTCCCTCACAGTGTTCATGGGGCTGATGAAATGGATCTTCCAGCCATACATGGGCCGGTTTGTGTTCGTCTTCATCGACGACATCCTCGTGTACTCGGCATCAGAGGAGGAGCACGTGAGACACCTACAGATGGTTCTGGACGTACTTCGGGATCACCTACTTTATGGGAAACTCTCGAAGTGCCAATTTTGGATTCAGGAGGTCCACATTTTGGGACATGTCATCTCGGAAGATGGAGTATCTGTATATCCAGCCAAGGTGGAGGCTGTGTTAGCATGGGATCCACCTCGGAGCATGACAGAGGTGCAGAGCTTCCTTGGGTTGGCAGGATATTATCGCAGAGTCTTTCCTAATTTCTCCCACATCACCGATGATGTCCTTGACCAGGAAGGGCCAACCCTTCGTGTGGACAGAGAAGTTACAACAGGATTTTGAGCAGTTGAGACAGAGTTTGATGAGTGCCCCAGTATTGAGTTTTCCGGAGGAGGGTGTCGAGTAAATAGTTTTCTGCGACGCATCAGGGACCGGGCTCGGCTATGTCCCGATGCAGTGACATGTGGTGATTGATTATAATTCACGCTAGCTTAGGCCACATGAGCAGACCAATGCGACCCATGATCTTGAGTTGGCAGTGGTGGTCATCGAATTGATGATGTTGCAACACTACCTTATGGGAGAGCAGTTTATTGTATGATCTGACCACAGGAGCTTCATGTACATATTTTCGCAAAAAGATCTGAATCTGTGGTAGAGAACATGGCTAGAGTTCCTCTAGGACTATGATTTCAAGATCATCTATACTTCTGGAATGAGGAATAAGGTGGCAGATGCTCTTAGCAGAAGTTCAAGCTCACAGCTGTTGAGTGAGTTGACACAACAGTTACCACTTTATAGTTATCCTTCATGGATGGAGAGGATACAACTTACCTATAGTCGATGGTTGTTACCCATCCAATCTTACATCGAGATAGGGAGGGACATATTGGGGATGTAGATTTTGTGGCTTAACTTTCTCAGTGATCCATAGGACATGCTCCATATGGATATTCAATAGGTGGGAAGAATATACTTCTTTTCAAAGGTTGCACTGTTGTACCAGTGGTGATGGTGGAGGAGGTCCTGAGAGAGTTTCATATGTCCCCTTTGGCTATACATCCTGGGGTGGAAAAGATGTAACCAGATATCCAACAACAGATCTGGTGTTCAAGCATGAAGAAAGCAATAGCAAGTTTCGTTTCTCGATGCCTCACATGCTAGTAGGTGATGTCTGAGCACAAGGTTCTATCAGGATTAGATCACCCCCAAGATGTTATAGAGTGGAAGTGGGATGGAATATCTATGGACTTTGTGAAAGGCTTTCCACATACGTCCAAGGGGCATGATTCCACCTGGGTGATCATTGACCGACTCACCAAGTTGGCCCACTTCCTAGCTATCAGGGAGAAGAGTTCCGTAGAAAGTTTGAGACACCTCTATGTGCAGGATATAGTTCAGCTTTATGGAGTCCCCTCAACTATAGTTTCATATTGAGATGCCCACTTCACACCCTGGTTGTGGAAGGGATTTAAAGAGGCTTTTGGGATTCACCTACGCTTGAGCACAACATTTCATCCCTAGAAAGATGGTCAAACGGAGAGGACCAATCAGGTTTTGGAGGATATGTTTCGGGCTTATATCGTGGACTTTGGTCATAGTTGGGAATACCATCTACCACTAGTGGAGTTTGCGTACATGAACATATACCACTCCACCATTGGTATGGCACCATTCTAGGGCTTGTATGGGAGACCCTTCCGGTCACCGCTTTGCTGGACCGATCCCGGAGAGTCAACACTAATGGGTCAAGAGTTGGTGCAAGCTACCACAGAGTAGGTGAAAATCATCTAAGAGTGGATGAAGACTGCACAAAGATGAAAAAAGTCTTATGCTGACAGAAGATGGAGACCTCTATGGTTTGAAGTTGGAGACCATGTCTTTCTTCAAGTCTCACCTCGACGAGGGTTACAGAGATTTGGCCGAGGCAAAAATCTATCTTAGTGTTTCGTCTTACCCATACAGATACTGTGCAGAGTTAGTGAGGTGGTGTACCCCCTAGTTCTACCACCACAGTTGCATCGGGTACATGATTTTTTCCACGTGTTGCAGATGAGGAGGTACGTGCACAACCCACAACACGCCATCGACTGTGGCGAGCTGGAAATTGAGGATGGAGTGACCTTTGCTGAGTACCCGGTGGAGATCAAGGATCGGACAGAGATGATCCTTCATGGGAGATCAATTCCCTTGGTCTGTGTCCGGTGGTAGCACATGAATCTCCAAAAGAGCATGTGTTAGTGGGATGCCCGAATTCGTGCCCAGTACCCACATCTCATTCAGTATACTTTGTTTTGGCTTTTCTGGGACGTAATGCCCCAAGGTGGGGAGAATATAATGTCTCGGATTTTTCCATTTATTGTTTTTTAAATAAAATATGGAATTTTTTCGAGACTAGGCGCGAAGACGACACATCATTCTGAGGTCCAGTGATCCCAGAATGGGGGTTTGAACTTTTTTAAGTTGAGCGAGTCGGCACTTGTACGTGGTTATGGAAGTTTCCAAACAGATGCCCGGATTAAAAATCTGAGGGCACCGTTGCGTCCAGGACAATAACTTTACCTATGAAAGAGTCTAACCACGACCAGTGCGGGTTGAGGGAAAACGTTAATTTTCAGACATTTTAATGTAAAATCAAATAAAATAAATTCACAAGTTTATTTTTTTTAAGGAAACATCCGTTGCAGCGCGGTAAATGGTGAAACTGTTTCCTAAATTAATGACGCGTCATAATTATGCAAAAATTGAAAGTTGGACTCATTATTAATTCCATGAAATGAAATTCCAATCATGTTTCCCTTTTTATGGGGATAATCAAATGTTTCTCGTTGGTGACAATTGAGAAGAACCTCTACAGAATCTAAAGGACGTTGGAGAAAAACTCTCGGTGAAAAACGATGATGGATCAAAGTTGGGAATCGCAATGCCAATAAAATTCAAGGATCTCAATGATGATGGCAGCACGACACCTTCGTCAACGATCGATCCTTTAAAAAGGTAGGGGTTTGTTATTTTAATTCTTTTCCCCATTTTTTTATTTTAAACAATGAACGCGGATCAACCACAAAAAAAGATGATCCGCAGATTCATTCATTCATGTGGGAGGGTTTTATCAGGATTATTCGGGGAATTGATCCATGTTGTTTTGTTATTTTTTATTCTTTCTCCATTTAAGCCGGCTAGCGGGAGCAGATCAATGTCGTCACGAACGACGGTGGGGGTACGTTCCTCACTTTGTTTATTGGATTTCCCCCCCTTTCACTTCTCGCACGTTCTTCACTTTTCTTCATGGGATGATGAACAATAGATCATTGTGCATCCGTTCCGAGACACAACAATCCAAAATTGAAGGTTCGACAGAGAAACGACCTAGAAGTGGTGCTGCGATTATGGCGCATGATGAATCAGACAAGATCGAAAAAGGGTGTTCTTTGAGCGGCCTTCGTGGGGGAAGATGAAATCATGTTTTCGAATCCGATCAGAGATCCGGAAACACCGGAAGTGGCTTCATGGTGTCCGGACGACCAAAACCAAAAGGTTTTGTGGAGATTGGGCGGCCGGATCGACGAACGGATCCTCACTAGAGGCATGATTGTGGAATTTCGTGTTTCTGGAAATTTCCAGAATACACTGCGTGTACTTCCAAAGAACACATCGTGTAGTACTGGTGGTAGAAGCTAGGGTTTTGGGGGTCAAAGAATAATCACACGGCCTTTGACACCAGTAACACGACATGTTGAACTTTCCCCGAAGACTTCGCATGTACTTTGGAAAATACACGGACAAGGGATGATCTACACGGCTTCAGGCAGGACAGCGTGTATAGCATGACAGAGGCAACTACATGAAACTCGGCATATATCCAGGGGTTACACAAACACAGGTTAGTGTACATAGGTTTATAGCTATGTACGACCACATGTCCAGTAACACGGGCCCAACCCCAGTCACCCAGACATGGCGTGTACATCTTACCACACACCATGTACTCAGTTTTTCTACATGACCAGCCTATGACATGGGTCGTTGTACATGACCAGTACCCAGGGGCAGACCACACGACGTGTATCCTTTCTACATGATGTGTACTATTTTGAAAATAGAATGGACCTCTGGTTTATCGTATTTCAAACATCTTCTGTTTGGGTTATTGCCACTTCTCCTTGATCCCCGTAAGGTCAGGAATCAATTCCTCACATAGGAGTATGATCCCTTCAGCAGGACATTCTGTGATTGAGCCAGGCATCCATATGAAAGGCCCAGATCGAGATCCAACATCCATTCCTGACCCTAGGTAGAGTCAGGAGTCGACCTGACTAACTCTACCAGGTGTTGATCCTCTTCCTAGTTGGTGTATCTCCTAACGGGTGAATCCGGATGAGTCACGGTATCTGCCATGGCCATGGCAGTGATCCTCATCAATGTATCATGATCTTTCCCACTCAAGAGTGTGTCTCCCATAATGAGGGATTTCTATCTACTGTAACCTTCCCAATAAGTAGTTTCTCTCCCATAATGAGTGGATTTACCTCTTGTGATGGTTACTAACAAATAACACTTCTCGGACAGACATCATCAGAGTGATAAGACTCGTGGAGTGTGTTCCCCTGGAACGAGTGCATCATGGGATCTTTGAATAGAATCCCTAATAGGGGTATGATGTTGTGTGACTTGTCTCTAGAACACGAGGCTGGGTTTTGGGTATATCTGGTTTGTTCTATATGTTCTATAGACATATACTATGCATATCTGACTGCCCCTTTACATTGTGTACTAGTTTGTGGTTTTCAGAGTCCTCTACTAAGTATTGTTATACTCACCCCTGCATGGGCCTTTCCTGCACATCTGGTGTCTTCTGCAGATGACCATCCTTTTGACAGAGTCCATGGCATACCAGGACAGGACTGAGCTTTCTGAGTTCCCTATAGGCCGTGTCATTCCTATAGCTAGGAGAAGCAATCCTAGTACCTTTTGTGTTTACAGGTTGGACTTTCTAGTTTTCAGTCTGTTGTTTTTGGTGGGCTTATATTCCGGCCCAGTTAACTTTTTATTACTCTGCCTTTCTTTGTACTCTGTTGGTTGGGTTTAGATGTATGTATGCATTTTTTTTTTATTTTTTCCATTTTCTTCATTTGAGAATTGTGATCTTGGATATGTGTTCGTGTGTACAGGAACATAGGAAATGCCTCCCATGTTAGTAATTTTCCTACTCGATGCTAGTCACCAGCCCCTGGCCTATTGGAGGCGGGTTTGGCGAGTCACGGTGCGAGCCCCCCTGGGACGGGTCATGAAAGTTCTATGTTAGTTTAATTAAATAGATTATTTTATTATGTGTCTTGTGTAACTAATTTATATTATATTTTATACCTAAAAAACACATGTATATATTAAAAAGTTAATTTCATAAAGAAATATTTTGGGTTGTTATAGAGAACATATAAGAATTTATATGGGGTTGAAATGATATATTCCTTGTGGTTACTCACTGTCTTATAAAAATAGATAATATGAAAATTAATGATTTTATATAATACCATAGGGTTGAATGGGTATATAGATTCATGTGTTTGAGGGAGATCACCCTAGATCCCTTTATAACTTGATTAGTGTCGATACATTTCTAATTTCCTATCCTTGCTTGTATTAATGAATTTTTTAATTCATATTTGATATCAAAAATACAAAGACCTGTGGGGTCACACTATGTGGATGGATGAATGAGGACTATGTTTTATGAAACATAGAAAGATACTCGGAAATTTTTATAGAGGTTATCTAAAAAGGATTTTGGATAGATGTTCCGGATGTATTGCAAATGATTTGATACATGCATTACAAAAAAAGACTAAAATATATAGGTAAATTTTTACGGTATATATGGTTGTTAAAACTACCTTAAAACGTTATGTGATAGATATATGAACATTCACATTTGTCTCCCTTGGTAATATAAATGTTGTTGTTTTTTATAGATGGTGGTTCTCTATTATCATTGTGGATCATTTTATGGAAGCGATTTGAACAAATTCTTAATTATTTCAAAAAACATCATAGGTTCCAAATATTAAACTATATGTATCAGTGGTTCTAGCCATCATGAATTCTATTCATGTTGTTTTTTCATTGTTCTCTACCTTTTAGTTGTGATTTTAAAGTATATTTTAATGATTTAAACTGCCTTTTTCAACTAGTGTTGATTTTATATGAGTAGTGGTGGTTTAAACCACCATTAATAATAATATAAAAGTATAAACAACAACATTTATTTCAATCTAATATAACAATGATCGAAAAAATAATTATTAAAATAATATTATAAAAAATCATTAACATTTTAAAGACAACTCAAACTATATTACAAGATTTCATAAAACCACTAATGGATCTCAGGGCACAACGAAATAGGAAAAATACACAATTATAAAATTTTGGTTTAAAATTCATGTTAAAACATGGAATACAGAAAAATATTTTCCATATTTATCAATGGATCACATACAATTCAAATTAATCATGGAAAATAAAATCAAATGAAATCATAAATGGTACCTTGATTGTTTGAAATTTCCAATTTGATTCTCTCACATTTGGAGTTTCATAAATTAAATGTTCTATCATAGGTATCCTCCATATCGTATACACATGATCCCAAACTCTTGTATAATTTATCTTTTATTATTGGGTGCTCGTATGAGAATTCAAAGAACTTTATGTTCTCCCTTCGAACACATGAAGAATGGGGACTGAATCGAGAAAGTGGGATCAATCTGGATTTGTTTTTGCTTCAGTTTACCACTATATAATTTGATATAAAATTGATTATAGCTTAAAATTTATTAAAATGATAGTTTAAACTATTGACCTCACTTATTTTGTAATCCCAATTATGTTTTAATATGTGTTTATAATCCTATGATGACAATAATATCAAAATAATCATTGGAATATGTTAATCACTATATGTCTATGTTAATATATACTTTGAAATAATTATTACTCAATATTTATATGTTTTTCATAGAAAAGATAAGTGTTATGTTCACCAGTATGCACATAGCTACTGATACAGACAAACATACACATGGTCTTTGGTACAGAATATAGCTACCGGTATGCAAGTTTATCGGTACACTGAATGGTTACCATTAGAGTAATTCTACCGATATTTGTATGTATACCATTATGAAGTCCAATGAAATAAGGAATTCATCGCTACTCATGTCTACCGATACAAGCTACCGATAAAAACCGACAGAGACACAGCTACCGTTATAAATCCCTACCGATACAGATAGAGACACTGATATAAGTAGTTACCGATACAAGCCAGTTACCGATAAAAGAATTTACTGGTATATATATCTATATTTACATGGATTAACTGCTACAGATTCAAGGATCTACCGGTACAAGAAGAAAGAGCTACTGATTGGAGCTCACCGCTATACAATCTCCACCGCTACAAGTCTACTGACAGAGAGCTACTGATGAAAGATCACTGTTAACCAGTCACTGCTACATAAACTATATTTTTCATTATTTATTACGAAACAGTCATATTTTATGTTTTTAATGCACATACTATTATTTAGTGATAGTTTTTGGCATGTAAGGGAACTGTACCTCGTACCTATGAAAATGTAATCATTCCTATTGTCGGAGCTTAAGGTACAAAATGAATATTGAACTGCAGAGAAGGTAGTGGTGCATATACACAATAAAGAAAGGTGACATCCATATACTTGAAGAACACTAGACATATATGAGGCTACTTACACAGGAAGAGAACATCAGATGAATTTTAGTCAAGGAGTGAAGTACTACAGTGATCTCTTCATACACACAAGCTGATCAAACTGAACCTAAAATCCAAGGAAGCAAACGACACTCTATTTTCAAGACAAAAACCAGAGAAGGATTCAGAAGCACTTATGTTTAATCAAAAGGAGTCCAAAGATTTATTTCAAATCACTAGATCATTCTAAACTCATATATAATCTCTCTCTGTGATTCAATTATTTATATTTTGAGTAGTGTGTCTGATCTATATTTTTAGACACACACTGTCTCATGCGCTAAACTAGAGGATTTCTAATTCCTCACACAAAACATCTATAACACCCTTGTATCCCACTGTGGATAGTGGTAGAGTTCATGTGTGACCTGGATAGCTTGTGTGCTATTGTGTTTATTGGTTCCCACGAAGAACTGTGGTTGAGGTATTTGTACATTGATAGTATTTGCATTGTTGTTTACCCCAATACAGGGTGTGGATCAGAATTTATATAAAGTTTTTTGAGAGGAATAAGTGTTTTCTTGAGACTGAACCTCTTGGTTAGAACTGTTGTTCTTATTTATTTTGTTTTAAAGTATTGAATATTATGCTGCTATGTACTCTGAAATATACATATGTTTTAAAGTAACTTGGATAGTTGAACTAGCAAGTTTTTATACTTATTTTGAATTATTAAGTTAGTCTCAAAAGCTAACTTAATCTTCAGATTATCATAACTGAGATGTAATCAATCCTTGAGAGACTAATTGAATATTTAAAATCTTTATAAATTCACTACATTTTAACTTGTTTTATTAATTGGGGTATTTTTAATATAAATGTTTTTACTATAAATTTTAATTGCGGCTCAATTCATCCTCCTCTTGAGTATCCACTCTAACTAACATTTGGCATCAGAGGTTGTTTTTTATTTATAAATTATTTCCAAATACTCATTTTTTCAACTATGATTTTAGTTGAATATTAAGGGTCTTAAATTTCTGTTAGTTCTAAATTTTAACTCTTTAAATATATTTGGTAAAATATAATTATGGATAATAGACTTGAAGGTGATGCTACAAACATTCCACCTTTGTTAAATGGTAATAATTATGCCCAATGGAAACATAAAATGAAAATTCATTTAGAAATTAAGGGATTTGACATCTGGACTGCTATAGATACTCAATATAAGATTCCATAAACTGAAAGAACAACTTTGGATGAACCTACTAAGAATTCATACAATAATTACAGAAAACAAATGAATTATTTGTTCTGTGCTTTAGGTGACGAGGAATTTAATAGAATATCTTCTTTTAAAACTTCTTATGAAATCAGGGACACTTTGGATATTTCCCATGAGGGAACAACCAATGATAATGAAATGATATTGAATACCTACACTATTAAGTATGATACATTTAAAATGAAGTCTTATGAAACTATTTCTAATATGTGTCTCAGGTTCAACGAGATTGTCAACACTATGAGTTCACATGGAAAAGATGTTCCTGCGAAGGAGAAAATTATGAGAATACTATGATGTCTTCCCGAAAGATATAGAGGCACATCAGTTTCAATAAGAGAATAGTATGATAAAAGCTCACTTCTGGTTAAAGAATTAATTGGTTTGTTGATGATGTATGAAGAAGTGATGAAAGTAAACAAGGAAGAAGATGATGAACCAAGGAAGAAGTCAGTAGCATTTAAATCTACTGCCTCAATGAGCATGGACAAGGAGAATGTTCACATACCTACTGAAAGCTCAACAAGTGTAGGTTCAGATTCTGACAGTGATGAAGAGATGTCTTAGATAACCTGATGGTTCAAGAAGATCTAAAGGAAGAATAAATTCTTCAAAAAACCAAATTATAAAGGAAAATATGACAACAAGGGTCATTGGAAGATAGATTGGAAGAAAGAAAATAAGGATGATGGATAGTTTGTTCTGAATTCAAAAGGAAAGGACACATCAATGCAGACTACCCAAAGTTAATGTTCATGAATAAATATGACTACAATTACAAAAAATATAGGAAAGCCATGAAGGGAACATGGAGTTCTTCAAAAGACATCACAAGTGAGTCTGAAGTTTTTGATTTTGAAAAGAATCGTTCCAACATGTGTTGCATGACTAATACTTCTGAGGTATCTGATTCCCCTATGATGAATGATTATTATTCTAGGAATGAAATTTGTGATGATAATATGTATAACGATGAATTTTTTGAATACTGTAATATGATAAAAGATAACTCTAATGAATTGAAGTACAAGTATAAGACCATAAAAAACATCATGCTCTGACCATCTCTATTAATTCTAAACTTGATATAGAAAAAGAAAATAATTCTCAATTACATATGGAAAATATTAAACTGAAATTTTCCAATGATAAATTAATGAAGGACTTAGGGTAATTCACATATGGAAAGAATAATATAACTCAAATTCTAAGAAGATAAGTTGAACCAAAATATACCACTAGAATAGGCTGTTATCCTTTACAGAGATAGATTTCTAAAAATAGAATTATTCCATAATCTGGATAGAATGCTGCTAGTTCTAGTTCTAGAAATTCATATGCATCTACTAGTTATTCACAAGGATATAGATCAAATAAATTTTATCTTTCAAAATCATTTGAATCTATTGATTGTATGAGATCCATTAGACAAATTTGGGTACCCAGCATTTTTATTTCTAACCTCTCTGGACCCAAGAAAATCTGGGTACCAAAATCATTTTCTCTTTAAACTTGTTTTTTAGGAAACTTGTTTGAAAAGTTCCCATAAGAAGGTATGGTGTTTTACTGTGGATGTTTAAGGAATATGACTAGAGATTACTCATTCTTCAATAGTTTAATCAATGTTAGTGGAGGCCATGTCACCATTGGTGATAATTCAAAAGGAAAAAACCATCATCTTAGGCAAGATTAGTAACACTGACTCAGTTTTAGTTTCCATAGTTTTATTTTTTGATGGACATAAATATAACCTGTTAAGTATTTATATGTTGTGTGATGATGGTTTCAAAGATAAATTTGAAAATTATTCTTATAATGTTTTTAATTCTAAAATTAATTTTTTATTTTTTGCTTTGAGAACTGAAAATGTTTATGTTGATGATTTGATTTATTTGGTTAAACAGAACATTACATGCATAAATGATTTTCATAAAGTGTCTTGGATATGGAATAGAATATTAGGATATTGAAACATTCATTCACTTAGAAAAGTGACTAGGAATAACATTGTTAGAGACCTACCTAAACTTGAATTCCCAGCTGATAAAGTTTGTAATACATGTCAAAAGGGAAAGCAACATAAAGATTCTTTTAAATCAAAGAAAGAATTTTCATCATCTCCAACTCTCATGTTGGTTTAGATGGAATTTTTTGGACCTTATAGAGTTTCTAGTTTAAATGGGAAGCATTATTTCTATTTCATAGAATAATACTATTCTTGGTACACTTGGGTATACTTTTTAGCCAATAAAATTTATGCTTGTTCATACTTTATCAAATACTCACAGTCTGTAGAAAACCTTAGTGGACTTAATATTAAGACCCTGAGAAGTGATCATAGTTGTGAGTTTGAAAATCATGAATTTCAATCTTATTGGTCAATCAATTTCTATAGTCACAATTTCTATTCCCCTAGGACACCTTAGAAGAATAGTGTAGTAGAAAGAAGAAACAGAACTCTTCAAGAGATTGCAAGAACTATTCTTAATGAGTATGACATGATAATTTACTTTTGGGATGAAGCTGTAAATACAATTTTTTATACTATTAACAGAGTCTTAATTAGTCCTGTTCATACAAGGACTCTTAATGAGTTGTGGAACCATAGAAATCATAAGGTTAATTACTTTAAATAATTTGGTTTCAAGGACTTTATTATCAATACAGAAGATAATTTTGACAAGTTTTCATCCAAGAGTGGCGAAGGAATTTTCCGTGGTTAATCAATTTTTAGTATAGAATATAGTGTTTTTAATAAAAGAACCAAATATATGGAAGAGTTTGTTTATGTCAAGATTGATGAAACTGATCCAAATAAACCAAAATCTTTTATTGAAAATCTTGAAGAAGATTTGTCTATTTTAAACCTTAATGATAAAACCAATGAACCTATTATAAAGACATCCAGTTCTGGAAACATTCTAGAACCTGTTTTTGAAGAACCCAAATCTAGAGAAGAACCTAAAATTTCTTGTCCCACCATTATTAGACCAACTTGGATTCTAAAGAATCATCCTTTAGATACTGTTGTTGGCAATCCTGATAGAGGGACACAGACTTGAGATTCTCTAAGAAACTAGGTTGAACAGCAAGATTTAATTTCACAGTTAGAACCTAAAAATATCAATGATGAAATCAAAGATGAATTTTGGGTAATGGCTATGCAATAAGAATTAAATCAATGTGAATGAAAAATCTGTGGGAATTAGTTGACAGACTGAAGGAAACTTTGACCATAGGAACTAAATGGGTTTTTAGAAATAAAGATGATGAATCTGGAAATATAGCTAGGAACAAAGAAAGTAAAGTTGCACAAGGGTATATTCAATAGTAAATAATGGACTATGAGGATCCCTTTGCTCATGTATCCAGATTAGAAGTTATTAGGATTCTACTAGCCTATGCTGCTCATCTAATTTTCTAGTTATATCAAATGGATGTTAAAATTGTTTTTTAAATGGATTTATACTTGAAGATGTTTTTTTGGAACAAACAATTGTATTTACTAATCCCCATTTTCCAAATTGATTTTTTAATATCTCTAAAGCATTATATGGTTTGAAATAAGCTGCACCAGCTTGGTATGATAGACTTTGTAATTTTCATATTTCGAAAGGTTTTCTAAAGGGATTGATGATCATAATCTCTTTATTAAAATAAATTCTAAATATGTTTTGATAGTTCAAATCTATGTTGATGATATTATTTTTGGTTCTTCTAAAAAAACTTTGTGTATTGATTTTTCAAACAGAACGAAAAATGAATTTGAAATGAGTGTAATTGGAGAACATAAATATATTCTTGTATTTCATGTCCTTCAAAATGAAAATGGTATTATTTTAAATCAAACTAAATATACACATGCTATTTTAAAACGTTCTGGTTTAGATAGTATTAAGGAAAGTGGTACACCCATGAGTACCACATGTAAGTTGGACATTGATGAATCTGGGAAACAAGTTGATCAAAAAAATTACAGAGGTATGATTGGAAGTCTACTTTACCTTACTACGAGTCGACCATATATTATGTTTAGTGTGTGTATGTATGAATGATTTCCCGATAATCCATATGAATATAATTTTCTTTCTGTTAAAAGAATTTTCAAATATCTTAAAAAAACTGCATATTTAGGTTTGTTTTATCCAAAAGGACAATCTTTTGATTTAATGAGTTATACAGATGTTGACGTTTCTGGTTGAAAGTTAGAGAGAAGGAGCACTTCTGGAACATGTAATATTCTAGGTATGTCCCTAGTATCATGGTGTAATAAAAATCAGATTTTTTTTTGCATTGCCTAATGCTAAAGCAGAGTATATAGCTGTTGGTAGTGGATGTGCACAAATTCTGTGGATGAAACATACTTTGATGGACTATGGATATGTTTTTAAACATGTATCTATAAATTTTTATAACACTAGTGCAATTAATATCTCTAGGAATCCCGTGTTTCACTCTAGGACCAAACACATTGATGAAAGGAACCATTTTTTGAGAGATCATTACCATAAAATGATATTACTATTGAATTTATATGTAATGAACATCAATTAGATGACATTTTCACCAAGACATTAAGTTCTGATAGGTTATGTTACATTAGACATGAGTTAGGAATGATAGACTCTGTATGTTAGAAACCTCACTGTTAGAAACCTCACTGTTAGAAAAATCACCGTTAGAAACCTCACCGTTAGAAACCCCACCGTTAGAAACCTAACTGATAGAAACCTCACCGATATAAAAAACACTGATATACCTCATTATTAGTTTTCATCAATGATATACCTCACTGGTATGATCCTCACTATTTGTGAACTTCATTGATATACCTCACCCTTATAAATCTTGACTGGTATGTGTTACCGATAGGTTATGCCATTTTTAAACTTCTGTATCATTAGCCTCCGGAATCTATATAATTTATATTATACCTATTATGTTTTATTTATGATTCCTAAATGATAAAAACTAAGTCTTAGTTTGATCTCAATCCACTAAAATCTTCTCTCTGAAACCTAACACCTCAAATTCCTGAATCTCGCAAAAACCATACGTTCTTCAATCCAGAGATTGAAAAAACCAAACTTCATACTATCAGAGATGAATTTGATGAGGCGAATGCAAAGATGTAGAAGGAAATGCCTGAAGAAAGTTGCAGAGTCAATCGAACAAGGTCAGGGAGGCATCCAGTGAACCCGCACTTGCAAAATAGAGAAATTTTAATCTAGATGGAGCTGTGTGCTGAGTGGAATTTTCCAGGAAAATCGATGACCCAAAGAATTTTGGAGGAGCATAAATGGATAGAATGTGTCAAAAATGACAATGTTCTTTATTACCTGAAGATGATAAAATAGTTCTATGATTTTTTGCACTTTCAGAAATCTCATAAGGAGAATATAATGGTTTCATTGGTAAATGGAAATGAAATATATTTTTCATCCATTGAATGGGATAATTGCATGAAGGTACCACATAAACGAGTATTTGGGTATTCATCGAAGACAATACCTCCTACATGTGACTTATTTGACTATGAGATAGTTTTAGAGGAGCTTAGTAGTAGTGGCATGCAGAGAAAGGTGGTGGCTGCTGTGTTGGATTTGGAAAATAGGCTACGGTTCAAGTTCATCTAACACATGCTAAGTCAAAGAAGACGGGAATTTACAAATCTAAAGTATCAAGATATTTATTTGTTGCATCTCTTAAGGAATGGTGTGAAGGTAAATCTATACAGGATGTTAATGATTCAAATAGAGGATTTGACCAGACCCAAATGAAAAACCAATGCATTATTCTTTAAAAAATTGATTTCAGTTATAATTAAATTATAGGGTGTTGCTCAGTCTCAGGATGAGACAGTAGTGGTATGAAACAATTTTTGAATCACAAGAAAAATATATAAGTACATGATGATTTGCTGGAACCCATGTAGAAGGCATTGGGTTATTGATGATGAGAAGATATATAACAAGTTCAATCCAGTGGACCATCCAAATAAGCCAAAAGAAAAGAGATATCCAAGTCTAGGACCTAAGGAGGAGGATCCACAATATAGTGATGATTCAGATGAGGAGGATTCCTCTGTAGCAGATGGAGGAGATCTAGACTAGCCTCTTAGAAAACTCTTGAAATTGTAGCACAAGAAAAAGAAAATTCTTCCATGAACCTATGGAGTAAATAAACTATTTTGGGTGTACGAAATGAAGAGGCACATATGGATGAGGATGACCAGTAGAGATCAGATTAAGAAGCGGATGCCCGAGTGAATGAGAAAGAAAAAGAGAATTTTGAAACTGAATCATCTGCTTCTTTCACCTTGAGTTTAAGTCCATTGATTGGAAGTTATGCTATGCCTTTCAAGGTAGTTCTTGTTGAAATAGATAGACCTTCTCCTATTCCTGAGGATCCTCCAACTATTGAAGAAATAGAGATGGTTGTGGAAGATTATTCTGAGGAAGACCGAGCTGATGAGGGAACTATTGCTATACAGGAGAATGTATCAATTTAGTTGGAGCATCCAACAAGACATGGAATTTTTTTAGTAGATGATGGAATTGAAGACTAGGTAGAAGACCTAGGTTTTGTGGGTTTTGGGTTGGGCTACCCTGATTCTGAAGATGAGACACCCATGAACATACCACAATTTAACAATAATATCTGTTCTGAGTTTTTACATGAGGATGTAGAAAGGAAATTTGATCTAGAACAGATGATGTATGATATCAAGACTTCATTTGTGGAAGAGATCAGAAAATTGGATGCCTCCTTTGTTTCATCCTTCCAATCTATTATGAATGCCTCTGTGGCTAGTATTGTGACAGAAAGAGCACCTATTGTTATGACTGATAATATGGTAACTAGAGCTGACTTTGAGTCTTTAAAGGCTGAAGTGACAGATTCCTTGATTGAATCTATTTTTGATTTAATGAATTATTTTGTTGAGAATCTGAGAAACATGGAATAATCCTCTGAAAACTCCCTTGGATGTATTGTGTCAACAATTATAACCAAGATGATGAATGAAATCAAATTGTGTCATTCTCAGATTGAGAGCTGGACATGAGTTGTTGTTTCCTTGAATAAGTCTGTTGCTTCCTTAACTTCCTTGAATAGTTATCATGATCTAATGAATGATGATATAAATTATATTAAAGGTTTAGTAAATCAATTTGTGGATGTATTTGAATCTTTTAAGAATTCGGTAAAATATCATGTGAGCACTCAGGATTTGGTTTTCCATAAGCTGATAAGCAACTTAAACCAATCATTCAAGGAGTCTGTTGCAGTCATTGTCAAACCAGTTGCTTCATCCAGTAATTTTGTAGTTGTTGATATGTTTTTAGCAATGATGAGAGAAGAGATTGGTTCAACATCAACCAGTGGCTCTATGGACTCATCTTCCTTGACCCAAGTGGTTACTACCACTAGTGATACCATGAAAATTGTTCAAGATTATATGATAGAAGCTTCTGTCTCTCAGAAATATGTAAAGGATAAAGTTTATTATTATTTTTAGAAATTGTATACAAAGCATCAACTCAACAATCATTTCAAACATATGTTAGAAAACATGATTCTACCACCATTATATCATGCCTTCAGAGAAAAAGTCAACAATATCAGAGATTTGACCCCTGCACTAGACAAATTCATGGAGAACAAGGATGATTTCATTTCTACTAATAAAAGAGGAGGAGAAATTATAACGAACTTTAGGAATCTGTTGCTGCCATTTTGGCATGTGCACAGTACTCCTATCATTGCACCTCCAGCTCTACCTACCTCTTCTCAGTCTGACTCTATTACTCAGATGACTCCAGTCCAAGAAATCTGAAGCCTCACACCTATGATCACCTAGGGAGCTACCCACTTTAGGCCAGGAACAGTTTCTGTTGCTCAACCACCAGTCGTGCTTTCTAAAATTCCCAAGCCTTCTCGTAAAACTGCCCAGCCTGAATCTACCTCCGAACCCAAATCCAAATCCAAAGTTGCCATTTAATAGGTGAATTGATTAGTGGCTAGGAACTTTGATTGTAATCACTTGTATACTTTTTGGTTCACTTCTGTATTTCTATGTATTTTTTCCTTAAGTAATATATTAATGCATTCATTCTCTCTTTTACCTTCTGTTACATCTATTTTCCTATATTTTCTTTCTGTATCACCTTTTTCTAATCAAAAAGGGGGATAAAGAATACAAAGGGGGGCACTACTATGAAGAATCATTATATTTTATAATACAAAGGGGGGGAAATTCTATGAAGAATCATTATATTTTATGAGCCAAATACATTTACCTCTGGTATATATATATATATCTATCTTTTTTTCCTTCCCTCTGATACATGTGTTGTATATCTCTGATATAGTTGTTTCATACCTATGATACTTGCATATAATAATATATTCTATGATACAATTTCTTTCAATACTATATCCTCTTATATTATTTTAAAATCTCACATTTGAAAATTTCATTACTCATACTGAGAAATAAAAACCATTGTAATTTATACTGATACTTTTTGATTATTTTGGATTATGATATCATAATTTGTGAATATTAAAAAGGGGGACATTTTTATCCTCACCTATTTTGATAATCCAAATTATGTTTTAATATGTGTATAATCCCATGTTGACAATAATATCAAACAAATCATTGGAATGTGTTAATCACTATTTATCTATGTTTATACATAATTTTAAATAATTATAACTCAATTTGTATATGTGTTGCATAGAACAGATAAGTGTTAAGTTTACTGGTATGCACATAGCTATAGATAAAGACAAACAGACACATGGCCTTTGGTACAGAACATATCTACCGGTATGCAAGTCTACCGGTACACCGAAATGTTACCATTAGAGTACGTCTACCGATATGTGTAAGTCTACCGTTATGAAGTCCAACGATATAAGGAAGTAACTACTACTCATGTCTACCGATACAAGCTACCGATACAAACAAACAGACACTCAAATACCATTATAAAGACCTACTGATACAGACAGAGACACTGATATAAGTAGTTACCGATACAGGCCAGTTACCTATAGACCAACGCTACCGATAGAAGGAGTTACCGGTACATAGAGATACTATTACATGGAGAAACTTCTACCGATACAAGGAGATTCCAGTACATGAAAAAACAACTACTGATAGGAGCTCACATCTATACAATGTCTACCACTACAAGTCTACCGACAGAGAGTTACTGATGAAAGATGACTGTTAACTAATCACGGCTACATAAACTCTATTTCTGTTTATTTATTATGTAACGGTCATATTTTATGTTTTTAATGCAAAAACTATTATTTAATGATAGATAATGTAATGTCAAGGAATCATACCTCGTACATATGAAAAGGTAATCATTTCTATTGCCGGAGCATAAGGTATAAAAGGAAGATTAAATTGTAGAGAAGGTAGTGGTGCATATAAACAATAAAGAAAGGTGACATCCATACACCTATATGCTTGAAGAACAATAGAAATATTCAATGACACATATACATGAAGATAACATAATCTGAATTTTATTCATGGAGTGAAGAACTACAACGATCTCTTCATACACTCAAGATGATCAAACTAAACCTAAAATCATGGAAGCAAACGACACTCTATTTTCATGACAAAAACCAGAGAAGGACTCAGAAGCACTTTTGATTAATCAAATGAAGTCCAGAGATGCATTTCAAATCAATACAACATTCTAAACGCATATCTAATCTCTCTTAGTGATTCTTTTATTTATATTTTGAGTAGTGTGTGTGCTATGAGTCCTTTAGTATACTATTTTCATTTGAAATTTTATATTTTCTTATATTCACATTTATGATCAAACAACTAGTGAATACCTTCATAAATAAATTTCATTATTCTAAAAATGAAAAATAAAATATATATATTTTACTTGTGTTAACTCACAGACATATGTTCACTGAGCCTTGTATTTTGGCCCGCTACATCCTAAACTTCTATTCTTACGAATAATTGAAACTTGTGGATAAAGTTTTTTTTCCTGAAAATATATATCCTTATCTTAATAATAGTGAGTAAAACTCACAAACCAAATTGAGGTTCTAGAAACTAATTATGGACCCCATGCAGAATAGTAATTTTATAGCTACTATTGCATCTTATGAACATACTCTTCGTAATATAATCCAATTATCTTATTATATCTCAATAAACATGATCTACACTTATGTCATAATCTATTTGATGCTTTATATATTTTAAAACATTAGCATATTAATTTACCTTTTGTACCATGGTCTTGGTTTTAATGAAGGTACTACCATCTGGATCAGCCTGGTCCCATGAGATATATCTTCCTCAACACAAAATAGAAAAAATCCTGATTATTTAACCAATTTCATAACTCTAATGACACACCCACCACCAGATACATCACCACACCTTTAATTACATGTTTTTTTAAATCTATAAATTTATGCATTAAAATTGTACACATTGACATGGATATCAAGTCTGGATACCAATACACAAGTTCATAGATAGTAATAACCAATGACACATAAAACAAGTGGTATTCCTATTGGTTTGTTAGTCCTTATGATCTTATATACTCAAGATCATCAAGTGTGAAATTCCTAAGAGGAAGTCTCACTAATTATAAGTCCCCAACACATAACAATAATAAATAATTTATGTCCCATCATTAGGATGCATCTAGACCATAGTACATATATTTAATATTATAATCATAGTACCTCTAGGTTCTAATTATAGTTAGGAACTACTATATTTTTTTTATAAGACATGTAATATAAGGAAATTAACATATGAATAGTTGATAAAGAATTAATGATTAAATTATGGTAAGTGATGGTAAATGTATATATAAAATTTTATATATTTAATGGTAATTAAAGTACATGAAGGATTTAGTTCTAGGGAACGTACTCACAACACTCCCACTTTTACTAGAGCCAAATACTAACAAATCTCAACATTCTAGCTCTCACATGAGAATAGTGATTCTGTTGAGATATGTATTTAGATAGGGGCTATTTAATTATCTTATTTGGATACTCTATTTACCATTACATCATCTATTGGAGTAGAATCCCTAATGATATGAAACTTCCTAAGTATTTGCATTTTTCATCAAGTGTGATCTGGGCACCAAGGAAAGCACAATTGTAATAGTATTATCCTAATATACTATAACATGGTCTATAGTAGTAGGTAAATTTCTAATCTTAGAATGAAATATATACATACAAACTTATTCCTTATCTATATATAAAGTATCAATATACTTGTATTATTTTCTAAAATAAACTACAATAGACTGATTTGAAATTCTCCATCTCACTACACCATTGTTCAGGAAAAATACATATCTTAATTACAATTTCAGGTTATCTTGATCTATCTGGAATATAGAATCGTTGTTTTCCCTCATGAATAGATCCTCATCTCCTACATACACAGAGAACATATCCTTTATATATCATAGGTACTTTACGATTGTTTTTTAATCTTCTCAATACACCTCATCTAGATTGGTTTGATATCTTCCCACCATTATTCAAGAAAACGAAACCTAATACCTAGTTCATAGCATTTCATACATGATATATCCCACTATTGAAGCATAATGGGTTTTAATCATTCATTAAATCTCCACGAATGACTATGGAAACATTTTCGCGAAGATATTAATTTCATGTGACACTAGAAACAATCTACTAATAGATTCTTCCATTTTGTAAGTTTTGAGTACCTCAAAAATATATATAAATTGACTTAGCCTAGGTAGACTCTGAGACCTATCATTATAGATCATGATCCCCTGACTATTGGCTACTTCAACTAAGACCTTCATGGAGAAGCATTTATTTAACAATGTCTTATCTGACTAGAAACATTCACATTATTTCCTATTAACAATATTTTATCAACATATAATATTAGGAAAAGACTAAAAATATTATTGGCAAGGGGGAAATGTGGGAGACCTATTGCGTGTTGACTCTTGGGTGACTTCAAGTCAGTGATTGATGGGGAATCTTCTAGATTGTTATTTCGATCCTAAATATGTGTTCATTCCCCCCTCAAAGGTGGTGGTTACAGGTGGCGATCTTGTTTTGGGTCTTATGGATGTAGTGAAGGATGGTCTGATAAACCCTAGGATGAAGAATGATGGTTGGGCTTCCTGAAATAGGTTTTTCTCCAAATCTCAAATTGATTCTACCTCATTAAATAAGAGGATCACCAAGAATGGCTCAATTACTTCTGTTGAAGGGAGTTTGAATGTTCTGGAAGATCGCCTTGAAGAATGTCGGTTCTTGCTCTTTTCTAGATTATCGATAACTTAGAGTGACACTCCTGTGAGGTTTGATGAATTCACACTTACTTGGACAAAATATGGGGCTTCTCTGATTGTCTCTTGATCACCATTGGGAGAGGTATGTTTCATGTCATTTTCCCATCGAAGGAATAGTAGAATGCAGCCTCAAGTTTTGGATCTGTTTCAATGAAACATGACTATATAATGGATTAGTAGTGGGATTCATTATCAAATCCTCTTGCCATTTAGTAACTCTACAACTCAATCATGGATCTGCATTAGGGTATTAAACTAGTTTTTTTGGAATCCTTTAGTTTTATGGGAAGTTGCTTCGGCTGTTGGCTGCCTGATAATGGTTGATAAGGAATCTGAACACCCAAGATATGGTCATTTTACTCATGTAATGGTAGAAATCAATCTAGAACAGGTTTTTATTAACACTTTCTTTCTTGTTGTTGGTGATATTAAGCTTGAACATTCCATACAATATGAGTGGTTGCCTACATTTTGTAAATCATGTTTATGTATTGGTCATACAACTTTGCAATGTAATAAGAATGCTAAATGTACACTTTGTAAATCTCTAGGTAATACTTATGATCAGTGCAAAAAGAAATTAGTTTTGCGGACTGGAACTATGTTTGATTCCAGGGAAAAGAATCCTCAAAATGTAGATTCTGCAACATTTGTGGAGGCTGTCTAGCATGGGATATCTAAGGTGACTGAGTTTCTGTCGGCTGCTACTACTGCTCGACCAGTGGATATGGAATTGGAGCCAGTTGTTGTTGGAATCGCCAGGGATGTTTCTAACAATTCATGGTCTGATATAGCTGAAGAGGAGGAAGGGTTTCATCTAGAGAATGAGGATGCTGTTATAAAGGCTTCTGAAATCTAGCAGGATGTTTCTGTTAATGTCCAGCAGGGTGCAAATATGATTGTGGAGGTGGAGGAAGGGTACCAATCGAAGCATGAGGCTGCTATACAGAATGATGTAAATGTCGAATTTGATCGTGTTGCAATGTTCTCGGCTTGTAGGAAGGGTAAAATGTAGGTCTTTTATGAAGATGGTTTCCAATTGGTGACGCCGAAGAAGTCGCAGGAATGTCCAGTTTAGGTACCAACTGTGGGAGCTTGGATAGAAGATGTTGTGCTGGTGGAAAGTGCTAATGTAGGAGAGGTCGTGGCCCAGAAGGTCAGTTATGATGCTATACTAATGAAGGGAGATTCTTATATTGGGAAGGAGGATGTGTTGGAGAATTCACATGTGCATGTTTCTGTTTTGGAGGAAATCTCTAATTCAAAATTGAAGTCTTCTCCAATAGATGCTTTTAGTGACGAGGCGTTTCAAAAATCTACAAATCCAGTAATTAATTTTTCATCCATGTTAGAGTCTATTAATTTCTCCAGAGTTTGACTTCCTTAACCTTGAAGGGCTAAAGAATGTAGGATGCATCAATCGAAGATCTACTTCTTTGATACCTACTTCTGTTGATGGGATGGAGACCTCAACGGTGCTGGAATTCCCAGTACAAAATGTTGTGATTTTTTCTACTGATGTGTGGGATTCTCAAGCAGTATAGGAGGCTTGTTAGGAGATTCATTAAGAGGCTCCTACTGTTATGGACCACCTGGATGGCGCCTTCATGGAAGTCGGTCTCCATGGGGCAGCTTCTCTTGTGGAAAATTCTGAGGTTATACCGGTGGAGACCAAAGCTAGAAAGAAAAGGGGGCGTATGCGTCTCCCGGCCAATCTGGGAGAGTCTAGGGGCCAATACCGTCCATGAAAATGGTGATATAGGACTATTTTTAGTTTTCTTTCATGATATGGTTTGTTGTATGGTTACATTTCCCCCTATATCTTGCAACTTTTAACTTTTTCAATAAATTTTGGGGTCATGGGTCTTTGAGCCCATGACTGAGCCTCTTCTAGTATAATATTAGGAAAATGATTGTACTCCCACTAACCTTCATATAGACTCATGGATCAATTTCATTCTTAATTAAACCAAATTATCTTATAGTCTCATCATAATGTAAATCCAATGATTTTGATTCCTTCCTCAATACATAAATGTATCTTTTTAGTTTGTATAATTTTCTGGAACTTTTTGACATAATAAAACCTTTGGGGTATGTCATATAAAAATATTTAACAAGCTTCCTATTTCAAAAATGAATTTTGGAATCCATTTTCAAAATTTCATAATCATGGAATGTTTCTATTATAAGTAATAATATGATGGATTTCTGTATTGAAACCCTGAGAATGTTTTTTCATAGCCACACCATAAATTTCACTAAAAACCTTCCCTATTAGTCATGCCTTATGGGTTCTCACTTGAAAATATATGTCTATATTTTTATTTAAGACTCAATTACACCCCATAGGATTTAAATTAGTTGTTGGTTATACAAAAATAAAAAATGATTTCGGTATATAGACTCTATTTTATTATTCATGGATTATTTTCATTTAGTAGTATCATTTTCATAAAATACATTCCTTGTAATTTAGATATTCATTATGCTCAAGGAGTAATGTGTCACTTTGTATGGGGATAAGAAAACTATACCACTTTAGTTTTCTAACGTCTCTCATAGATCAATGTAGTACTTAAGTCTTATGAAAATTTTCATACCCCACTTTCTCGTATAGAGATCATTCCCATATCAAATAATGTTCATTTAGAGAATCAAATTCATGAAAATCAATCTTCCTCTAACTACTTCCATTATAAATATGATGCCTTTATAGAAATGTAGAATGTGTTACCATAGTCGCATTCCAATATGAAGGGTTATGTATGAAATATCCTTTAGTCTGCTTAGGAAAACTGATAAATATTCACTTTGTGCTTCAGAAATATAGTTTTTCCTTGGGTGTAGTTTTGAAAAATTCATCACATACTCATTAATTTATATGTGATAGAGAAGAATTATTTACATACCACAAACCATATGGAACCCATCTAATGCTTTATTTTGTACTCGTTTTAGTGTATATTTTGTAGTATATAGTTTTTATACTCAAATGGATAATGGTAGAATTTCATGATTCATTATCAGCCTTACTATCTCAAGAAGGGAATTATTCCTTCTTTCACTAACACTAATCGATTGAGGTGTCTAAGGAGGAGTGATTTGGGAGATTATCCCTGACTTATTTAAGTGATTGATAAAATCATAGGTTTGATATTCCTTGAAATAGTCTAATCATAGCTTCTTAATGTTTTTACCAGGTTGATTAACTACATAATTTTGATATTCTGTAAACATTCTAAAAGAATATAACTTATACCTCATTAAGTAGATATATCCAAACCTACAATAATAATCCTTAAAAGTAATGAAGTAAAAAAACTCCCCTTATATCCACTAAAAAATTACTTCATACATCCGTATGAAATAAATCTATTAGTTATTTGGTTCTTCCCCCTTCCCACTAAAAATTGATTTATCCATTTTACCTTGTAAACAAGAATGACATGTATCCAATGGTTTTATCTCAGTATAGTCTAACTCACATACTTGAATCAATTTTCTTAAATTCTTCTCATTTACATTACCTAGTATAAAGTGTCATATGAGGATAGGAAATGAGTCATTATCACTTGATTTTTCATTAATATCCAAATCTCGTTTATCTTGTTTAAGTAAAAATATTCCATTATTAATATTTGCCATGCCATAAAGGTGATATCCATATATATAAGAATTTTTTTTTAAACATGAAGTAAAATCTAATATTGTCTAAAATCAATAATGATATTATCTTTTTGGTGAAAGATAATATATACCATCAAATATTTGGTATAAGAACCATTCCACTGGTCAAAGTAAGAGGATAATCTCTAACATCTAATGATTCTAGTATCATTCCATTTTCTTCTCATAGTTCCACCTCATATTTTGAAATTTTCATGAATATACATGGTTATTATATTTGACTATAAATGTGTGATCCACATGAAATAACTTATACCAAACTTATAGAAATAAACAAATTTCATTCAATAAAAATTATAACTAAAGTAAACGAAAAACCTTACTTCTTATTCTCAGCTTTGTAATTATTTCTTCATTTTTCTTTCTTGAAAATTCAATGTCAACTTATTTATAATAATTTCTTTCCAATTTTATATTTTTCTCCTTGAATGTGTGGTGCTTCAGTGTTTTTGACTAGGACATAGTCGTTGACAATTTTCGTTTTTTATTTCTTCAATTTGATCACCATAAAGACTGAAGTGTTGGAATTATTCATATCCATATCATATTGGATAAATAAATACAATAAATCTTAGTGTGACTTATTCATGTTATCCATATTATAATTAATAATTATAGTCATGATGTTATGTGTTAAATAGGTATGAATGTGATTGTTTTCATGTTCATGGTTCTGTTTGAACCTAAGGAACTCAAGTCTCTTAATATACTCAATCATCTTGAGCACGTGTAGTCCAGCCTAATTACGATTTTCTTTCTTTAATTTATATAAATAATTAATACATCCTATATTTATTTTCATGATATCTCATAGTAAAACTCTTATAGATGAGACAATATTTGGAAAGAATATTTGTCCTTGTTTATTTTTCGTAGCTCACTGGACATAGATGACAAAAAGAATCACTAAACATACAAAAATATCATCCACATGATTGTTTTATTTATCTTTATTTAAATTATGATCCAATGGGGATATATTGTATTGATATCATCCTTATTCTTTCTTTTTATGGATTCTGTTCTGATTTACTGAGGATGCATAATTTTATTACCAATCACCATATTTGTATGTATAGTTTATGATTATATACATTTTATTATGGTAAGTATTAACATATCATATGTTATATTTTCAAAAAAAAAATTTGTGGTGATTATTTTTCCCCATTTTAGTTTGATTAATTTAGTAGACATAGTATGTGATGGGTGGGGCCCAGTTATATATAGCCCCTTGATGCATCGACATGTCAAGGAGGAAAAATATTTTTTGCAAAATTAGATGGATTTTTACCCGAATATTTAAATTATCTTATGAAAGGACTTGGCAGTGTGTTTTATATGATTGACATTATTAATTTCCTCATTGTTAGGTAAGTTATTATTTTACATGTCATTATTCGATTGGTTTTAATATCCATAGATAATTTGAAATCACATTCGATTTTTTATATGGATTTATTTGATCACCAAATATTGTGGAACTGTAACAAAACAAGGTAATAGATGCAGTTTATTAGTGGTAGTTTCAGGGAGAACAACTAATAATATTTTAACCATTCAGTGATGGTTTTTAAAAAACCACCACTAAATCTTTTTTATTTATTCAAAAAAATTCCTCCCCACTGACCACCAGCTTCCCCTCACCCCCCCTCCTTGAGCCTCAGACTTAGAAACAATATTATTCCCTTCATTACTGCCCCTACCCCCACACCACCACCTACCATTCCCCCTCACTACAGTTCCATATCCTCGATTTTTCCCCTCATCCCCCCTCATTATCTACCTCTATTCCCCCTCATCTATGTGCTCTTTCCCCCTAACTTTGGTTCCTTATTACCCATTACTACCACTCCCTGATCCCCCAAACTCCCTCTCTCCACAGTCTTTCTTCGATTCATTAAACACATGGTTGACCCTTAATGAATTTGGATGGTTTATTTTATTTATTTATTGTTCTTAAGGTTCTTAATGAGTTATTTGAGACCTGTCCTGGTAACAATAATTCATGGTGATGGTTTTCACCATGTTTAATGTAGGGTTTTATATAGGTATTCCTTTTTGGATCAAAAAAATTATAAATTTTCTAACATTTAGGTTTCTCTTAATGTTTTAGTGTGTCGTTGTCTCTTTTGAAGTGGAATTTCGATGACATTATCAAGGGTATTTAGTATCAAGTAGGTTTCCTTATTTTATTTATTTAGATTTCAGAACCTAGGTCGCTTTTATTTTTTACACCTCAATTAGATATAAAATTATTATAATAAATATTTTCAATGGAATTTTACAATGAAAATCAAGTTCTAGTTGATATATACTTCAATTTAAAGGATTTCCCAAATTTTGATGTCTGTCTAAAAGCTATTTTAATTCATTTTTTATACTAGTTGTTTTTTAAATTACCTAATTAACATTAGTTAATATGTTAAATTATATAAGGGGTGTTTTTTCATTGATATTAAGGTTCACTTGAATTCATTAGTAAATGAAATTATTTGGGTTTTTAAGCTGTTTCTATCTTCTTTATTGATTTTTAATAACTATGATGATTATTTAATTATTATTATTTTGCACCTCATTGATTTGAGGTTCGTATATGTTTTTTTTGGTTTTAATGTGTAGGTTTATATTTTAAGGTTTAGTTTCTAATAATGTAAAGGAGAAAGGTTTTATCATCTCTTCCTCCATTATGTGGTGGATTATACTCATTTGAATAAAAATCTAAAAAAATTATGTTTTTCAAAAATATAATAAAATTAAAAATCATGAACATGTTTTCAGATTAATTATATCAAAAAAATTATTAATTTTTATTAAATGAAATAATCTTTTTTTGTTTTTTAATTTTATTTAATGAAATTTATGTACACTGTGATATATGGATAAAAGTTGGAGCACATTACCGAGGAACACACCTTCGTATGATAAGGTTTTGGTGTATTTTTTAGATATTTCATTTTCTAATTAATCCATTGATAGGATAATAACATGTTAATTCCAAAAAATGAAAATTTATAACATGGTTGAAGTGACATGATGTTTATGAAAACATGATATTGAAGTAACTCAATACTCAATTTTTATATTGTATTTGGCATGGATACTTGATCGTTAAAAAAACTATGATCCCTAATATCAGTCAATAGAATGAGCTCCCAACTTCCTCAAAAATGGACAATGAATTGAAAAACCTTATAAATAATTACTTCATCACTAGAATTTAGTATCATAAATATCAAATAATAGTAGAACAACCAGTTAGGTTTATATAAATAGTAACTTTACAAATGATGTTTTTGGGATTATATTAAAACCAGATCAAGATTGTAACATATTATTAGATCCTCCTCCTAATGATATAGAGTTGATTTCCAGAGAGAAAATCAATAAGTATGCAAATGAATTTCATGATTTATTTGATGATGGAAATAAAGAGTTATATAATGGATGTTTGAAATATTCAAATCATTATTTTCTGTTAATGTTTTACCATATCAAATTCCAATGTGAAACTATAAATAAAGTGATGTCCATGATATAGGAATTATTATGTGATGCATTTCATGAAGCTATCATCCATGAGGATTTTTATGATATGATTTTTTACCAATATTTTTCTAAAGTATACAATAATATATTTTTATCTCAATAATTGTATGCTTTATTGGTGTGAGGAATCAAGTAGGTAAGATTAAAGAAAATCATCATATATGTGGTAAAAATCGGTGATGTAGTATGTTTTAATAAAAATACTAATATAAAGAACAGTAAAAATAACACACATAATTTTTTTGGTGTTAATTCCCTTTAACACCATGACTATAAATATTATTCAAGTCATTGAAAACTATTGGAACAATGAAGTGGAATTCTATAGCTACTAAAAATGATGGGTTAATGTGACATCCAAGAGCTTAAAAATCATGGAAGATGTTTGATTCATTACATTTTAATTTCTCATCTAATCCTAGGAATGGGTGATTTGGATTTTTTGTTGATTGATTCAACCCATTTGGGACATTGAGTATGAGTTATATAATTTGGCCCGTTGTTTTAATCCATTAAAATATATCCCCAATGATTTTTCTAAAAAACATATTTTATTAGTTAAATGATAATTCAAGGAAAAAAATGCCTAAAAATGATATTTATATATACATGAATCCTCTATTTAATTAATTAAAAAATTAATTGACCAAAGGTGTTGATATATATGACTCATCTTGTAGAATAATGTTCAAAATGAACATCACTCTATTCTTTCCCATCAGTGACTTCCCAGATCTTTGGATCACATCTGGATGTACACTTAAATGGGTTTGGATTTTCTAGTTTGTAAATTTGAATTTGATCCCAAAATATTTCTTTATATTAAAAAATGGCGCTTCATGTGTAAATTCATATTTCTCAATGCATCTCATAGATTATTGTTGATCAAGTCAAAATTCATTGGTTTTGTTGATCATAGTCCTCCTCCAAAGTTGTTGAAATGTTCCAAAATATACGAACGAATTATAAATGTTCAAATAGAATTTTGGAAGGTGCATCATAATAATGAAAATATGATAAAAGTTTTAAGTGAATTATAAATTGAAACCTGAATGCAATAATGGATGAAAAAGGATAGTTTTTAAACATTTGTATTGGGAATTGAATTTGATGTTTCATAATGTTATTATTGTGTTTATCGAGAATAATGTCTGTGAAAATTTGATCTTCGTAATTATTAATGATTATTTAAAATCAAAAGACATTATCAACACTCAGATAGACTTATAAACAATGAATATAAAGAGTGATATATGGCTAGATGAAAATCCCAAGTATGATCAAGAGATTTCTTAAATGAAAAATATAGATAAAGATATATTCCATAAAATTTTAAAAAACAAAAGGTATCATATTGGTATACAATTTACATATCAATGTCTGTTTACTTAAATCATCGTAGGTTACATGGAATGAAAATTTATGATTCAAATGTTTTTTTACAATAGTTACTGCCATTGGCATTACATAAATTATTACATGAAATGGTTTCAATAGTTGTAATCCCATTGTTCACATTATTTATAAAAATATATGATAAAAATTTAAAACCAAATAAGAATGAATATATTAGGGATTTATTTTTACTGATATTTTCTTAATGGAGATGACCTTTCTACTATCGTTTTTATAATCATGATGAATTTAATTGTGCATTTTCTTGAGGAAACTACATTAGGAAGTCCTATACATTATCAATGGATTTATTCAATTGAGATGTATTTTATTTATATACTTTTCATATTTTGTATGAATTTATTTCCACTTAACAAAATATATAATTATTATTTATTTATTTTACTTCAAAAATACCTTGGTCATTTGAAATCATATGTAAAAAACAAAGTTCAACCCGAAGGAACAATTTCTGAAGTCTATTTTGAAAAGGAAATTCTTGCATTTTTTATAGATACTTGAATGATATTAATATATGATTCAATCAAGTTGGAATTATTGATGACACATCAAATAAATCTCTACTACATGGGAAATTAAATAATAGTCCTAGTTGTAGGATCGAAATATAGTATGAGATGCTCAATATACAAGAGGGGGGGTGAATAGTATACTTTAAAAATTACTTTGGAACCTTTAAAGTTAGTTAACAATAACTATGTTTTCCTTATGCAAAGGAAAGAGATATGTTTAACAAAGTTAAACTATGTAAATTCACAACACCTCTAACACCGAACTAAACTTGGAAAGAGATTCCAAAAGTATGTTCCGGAAATATGATTCCGGAGACTAAAACTTAACAAACAATTACAATATGTGATTCTACCTTAAAGCGTATAGAATCTAAATGAATCAGATTAAGTAAGGAAGTATAAGAAAGTTATACTTTCCTTAAGATACAAATTGCAGCGGAATAAAAACAAGTAGTAAAACTACTAGTAACAAGATATAAGTCTTTTAACCCAAAGAGAAGGTCATCCAACAACCTTGGATAAAGGTCCATTGATTTATACTTTCAAGCAAGTATGTCTTACCCACACCAGGGTAAGCCCTCGATACGAAGATCGGAGTCTCTATCTTGCTATCCCCGCAAGCCCTCAACTTCAAGGTAGTTGGAAACCTCTGTCCTCCTCAGCAAGGAAGACCTCGAACTTTAAGGTAGTCGGCACCTCTGTCTTCCTATCCCCGGAAGCCCTCGAATGTAATCACCAACATTCGGAGTCGCACGAAGCTTTGAGAGTTAATAAGAGCCTCTCTCTCTAGAACACACTTCAACAACATGTATGCACAAAACCAAATTGTTCATCTGTCATCAGTTCTGAGCTCTTTCAAATGAGCTCCTATTTATAGGTAAGGTCGGCTCCTTCTCCAACGGTCATATTTTCCTTAAAGATCGGAGGGACCTGTACATGTGTCACTTAGACAACGGTTAGTTTGTAACAAAACAGATGACATCGTTTTATAACAAAACAAGTGTAGAATGTACGACATCGTTTTAAACTCTAACATAAATGTTC
The DNA here is from genome assembly GCA_963277665.1 of Viscum album. NCBI lineage: Eukaryota > Viridiplantae > Streptophyta > Magnoliopsida > Santalales > Viscaceae > Viscum > Viscum album. The sequence continues at coordinate 1,105,798,751 of OY728157.1, forward strand.
GGAATAGAAACTTCGGAGTGATGATTCTGAGTGAATAAACAATAGTAAAGAGTAGACAAATTTAAGAAGTGTAAGTAATATAAAAGTTCAGAGTCTAACAAAGATATTTTTCGGAGTCTGAATTAATTGAGAGTGTATAAAACAAAGATAATCAGATTCTGTTTAATAGGTGAATTCGGAATGAGAATTCGGAATGAGAATTCGTCATCTGAATTCGTAATGAGAATTCATCATCAGAATTCGTAATGAGAATTCGAAATGGGATTTCTTCATTAGAATTCGTAATTAGAATTCTTCTTCAGAATTCGTAATGAGAATTCGGAATGGGATTTCTTCATTAGAATTCGTATTGAGAATTCTTCTTCAGAATTCGTAATGAGAATTCGGAATGGGATTTCTTCATTAGAATTCGTAATGAGAATTCTTCTTCAGAATTCGTATCATGAATCTGGAATAGAACTTAGTCAGAGTTCATATCTGGAATTCAGAATGAAACTTCCTTATAGTTCTTATCCGGAATCCGAATCCTAAAACAGAATGCTTTATAACAAAGTTTCAATGATTCCGAGAAAGTGAATCCGAATCTCATACTTATGAAAAATATGGATGAAAATATGATAAGGATAATTTTTCTTATAAAATCAATTTTCCTTAAGAAAGAAATTTTCCTTATAAAAGAAATTTTCCTTATAAAAGCAATTTTCTTAAAGATAAGGTGTTTGTGATTTTCAAAACAAGAAGGAATGGAAAACTCATAAGGAAAACCTTATTGACTCAACAATCTCCCCCTTTTTGGAAAGCGCAAACATCCTTACGAAAAAAAATTCTAAGAAGAAAGAAACATATTAAAGCTTATCTCTCTTGCTTTAAGGATATAGATGAATACGACTAACTCCCTCTTAGGCTTTGAAACTCTAAGGATCGTATTCATATTTTCGGAGTGATGTTTCATAAGAAGGTATTCTTTAAGAAAAACTCCCCCTTAAACAAACTATTTTTAGAGTTCTTTTTTCCTTGGGTATTTTTTCTTTCTCTCCCATTGATAAACTCTTATTAGAGTTCTTCTTTTTCTTAAGGATCTTTTTCTTCTCCCCCTTTGTCATTTTCAAAAAGAATTGGAGGGAATGGAAAAAAAATAACAAAGAACCTGAAAGATTAGTAATGACAACAATGGAAACGATATACAAAAATTTCATTAGATTTGGAATGTCAGTAACAAAAATAATACAACAAAAAGATCGGATTAGGTTATTTCGGACCTTTTTCCTTCGACATAAGCCCCTTAAGAATCGTCTTGATTTTCTTTATGTCTTTATGATCTTCTTCAGCTTGCTTCTCTAGGGAAACTATTCTTGCGGACTGAGCTTCAATTTTTTCTTCCTGAGCCTTCAGCTTTTCTTCCTGAGCTTTCATCCTTTCTTCAAAATCGATCCGATGATCCCTTTCAAATTTCCAATTCTGAGAAACAGAATTCAGCTTGCCATTCAGATCCCTGACTTCTTGGATCCAGAAGTTCTTTTCTTCAGTCAGCTTTTCTTCAAAAGAGGAAGTCAGCTCGTTTATCTTCTTGTCCTCTGTCTCAAAGGCATCTTTAACATTTTCTTGAAACTCATCAAGCAACCTCATTTCTTCCACATTCTTCTTCGACCAACTTGTCATCCTTTTGCAAGATCTTTTATGAGCTTCGTAACCAACAAAGAATGTTTTGAAATGAGCTTCAATCTCAACGCACTTATCCACAACCATAGATACGGAGTCGGTTTTCTTATTCAACGCATGTTGGAGCATCTGCAATCTTGAGTCAATACTAGAAAAGGTCGGAATGGTTCCTACCAACTTCTTTAAAGACTGGACCACAAAATCATGCCCCAATGATGATGACTCCGAATCCGAAATTTTTCATGGAGAGTTTTCTTCCTCAATAAGCTCCAACTTCCTTTTAGAAGAACTACCAGCTTCCTTTCTCTTCATTTCTCCTGAGATCAATGTATCAGCAAGAATTTGCTTCCCGTTATCTTTTTTCGGAATTGAGTCATGTTCCGGAGTTCTCTTCTCACTATCATAATCTAGAACGATATTATCATCCTCATCAGCAACTTCATGAACACCTTCCTCTACGTTTTTCATCTGAGAAATATCATGTAAAATTTTTTCTTCTTCTCCATGATAGGAAACTTCTTCTTCTCCTTTCTCTTCTTCTATTACTGGAGTAACTAACTTCGAAGATTCAGCTTCTGAAGTCCGGAGTGATAAGTGTTCTGAGGGTGTCCCCTTGTAATCATCTACTTGTTTCAGCACATCTCTGGTTTCACCACTTCCTTCAGCACCCTCTTCTATTTGTTCCACTTGCTCAACTTCCTCAGAATTCTTAGCAACATTCTCTTCCGGAGCAACAAGATTTCTTCCTGGAGTCTCAGGTAGAGATTCCAGGGAGAAAGATCTCGGAACTGGAATAGTTGTTGAAACCATTTCATTGAACATTAACAAATCCTGAGCTACCTCAGCCTCGGACATCTTCTTCTTGAGCTTCTTTTGCTTTGCTTGCCTTTCAATCTCATCAGCAGTTTTCTCCTTCAAAGCCTTAGCCTCCGCAGGGTCCAATCCGAACTACGGATCCCCTTCGTTCCTTTTCTCTTTATCAGCTCTCCACTTTGAAACAACTTCATCAGGATAGGCTTTCTTCTTCTTAGGCTTTGGAGGTGCGGAATGGACTTCCTTAGTCTTAGGATTTTCTGCTTGTACTTCCACTTCTTTTAGCTTTCTCTTCCTTACTGGCTTAGATGATTCCGGATCAGCAAATTTCGGAGCCACTTCTTCTTGAACAGGTAGATCAATAAACTTTCCAGACTTCTTGTCAAAAGCTACATTCATTCTCTTAAGAGTGCCATCACTGACCAGCATGATCTTGCAAACTCTCGGCTTAGATTTTCAAGCCTCCTTGAAAGGCTCAAGGCACCGAACAATCAACTTGGAGAGGATTGTTGGATATATAATAATCTGAGCTCTCAGATTCCCCTTCTTCAAATTTTCAATATTAAGAAGAATATGCTTCATCAAGTTAAACTTCCTTAGATTTATCAGGAAATCTAAGATATATATCTCACTCTTCTTCAAGATATCTTTATCACCTTTCCTCGGTATGATAAGTCCTTGCACCCATAACTCCAGAATCTGGAAGTTTGTAGATAGACTTGCAATCTTCGGAGCCTTGTCATCATCCAGTCCGAGAGTTTCTAATGCTTTTTCCTTGTTGAAACTACCCTTGGAATCTGGAAACACATGCGAAATAAACTCGGATTCTCCTTCATAAGATAGCCCTACCAAGCTTGCAGCCTTGGTGCGAGAAAGTATGTAAGTCTTACCATAAGACTTAAAAGAGAACTTCTCCCTATTATCTTCCTTGAAGAAAGCAACTGACTCATAAAACTCGACAAGTAAATCTGGGTACACTTCATCTTGGTTCCCGATTTTTGATACCGCAACATCTTCCCAGCCATTCAACTTGATATTATTTGAAATGATAGAATCATAGTTTCTGAAGAACGTCGGATAGACTAACCATTCTCTATAAACTAACCACTGAGAAATAGGCTTAGTGGAAGACATTTCTTGAGATGCTAACTCCGCAGACATTCGGATCTCAAATTCTCTGAGAAGTTCGGAATGGAGAAGACTGAAGTTCGGAACGGCCTTAAATCAGAGAGACAGAGCTTCAGGACGCGAGAGCTTTGAGATCGATGTGGGACGAGAAATTTGGGTCCTCTTTATATAGGCAACGAGAAGACGGTTCACATTCCATAGTTGATCTAACGGTTGGAATGAGCTGCGATCAGATCTGACGGTTGAAAGCTTGAATCCGATCTTTTTGAGGTTTTATTAAAACAAAGAATTAAGAAAACTATAATCCGAAAACATAATACAAGAAAATTCCAGCAAGTAAAATATGACTACGAAAACATGAGTAAGGAAATCATACCATTCGGATTGGCTTAGGAGGATTATTCTTATTGGCTGATTTCTCAAAGATTTTACTATGAAAAATAAACTTAGTACGAAAAAACTCATTACGGAACATTCATCACGGAAAACTCCGTACGAAAAACAAACTTAAGAAGAAAATCAGTACGATGAACTTGGTAAAAAAACATTACGAAAAATTTTAGTACGAAAAAAAAACAACTGGTACAAAAATATCTGGTTATGAATCTGCCAGTACGTAAATTTTCATTCCGAATATTTCCAATACGAATACTTCCATTCCAGAAGTGTTCTGTACGAGAATGTCCAATTTGGAAAATTTTAGTTCCAGAAGTTCCATTCCAGAAATCATCGTTCCGAAAAGTTTGAAAACAAATTTTGAAAAAAGTTGTTTAAACAAGCAATCAAATGTACTCCGCCTATGAAAGGAGTTTATTACTGTAAGGAGAATTTTTCAACAGAAAGTTAATTAAGAAAGATTACCTTACGGTTATCATTCCTAACTTCTGTTTAATATATTCAAGTCTATCAGAAGGCAAAGATTTTGTGAAAATATCAGCAAGTTGATCTTGCGTTCTGATAAACTGAAGAATAATATCTCTTTTAAGTGTGTGTTCCCTAAGAAAGTGATGCCTAATATCTATATGTTTTGCACGGGAGTTATGTGCAGGGTTTTTACTTAGGGAAATGGCACTTGTGTTATCACACAAAATTTGAGTTTTAGTAAAACTCAAGCCATAGTCTGTGAGTGTGTGTTGCATCCACAACACTTGTGCACAAAAACTTCCAGCTGCTACATATTCAGCTTCAGCAGTGGAATGTGCTACAGAATGTTGCTTCTTGGAGGACCAATAAACTAGAGAATCTCCTAAGAAATGACAAGTTCCGGATGTACTCTTTCTATCCATTCTACATCCACCAAAGTCTGCATCAGAAAAGCTTTTTAGAACAAAATCATTTCTAGAAGTATAAAATAATCCTAGATCCATGGTTCCCTTAAGGTAGCGAAAAATTCTTTTTACTGCCTTTAAGTGAGATTCCTTAGGATTGGATTGATATCTTGCACATAAGCATACAGAAAACATTAAGTCTGGTAGACTAGCTGTTAAGTAAAGTAGACTTCCTATCATACCTCTAAAGATGTTTGATCTACTGGTTTCCCAGCTTCATCAAGATCTAAAGAGTTTGAGGTACCAATGGGAGTACTTATACTTTTAGTGTTGTCATAACCATACTTTTTCAGAAGATCTTTAATATACTTATGTTGAGATTTGTAGGTTCCTTCTGGTTTTTGAGAAATTTAAAAACCAAGGAAAAATGTTAACTCACCCATCATACTCATTTCAAACTCAGATTTCATTAGACTAGCAAAAGAGTCAGTCAGAGATTGCTGAGTTGAACCAAATATAATGTCATCAACATAAATTTGAACAATCAAAAAATTTTTCTTATCTTTCTTTATAAAAAGGGTTGGATCTGCATTTCCCTTAACATAGTTATTTTGAAGCAAAAATCCAGTGAGTATATCATACCATGCTTGTGGGGATTGTTTAAGGCCATACAAAGCTTTGGTAAGTCTAAAAACATGATCCGGATGTTTTGTATCTTCAAAGCCAGGAGGTTGTTCAACAAAGACTTCCTGTTGAACATAACCGTTAAGAAAAGCACATTTCACATCCATTTGATAAAGTTTGAAATTAAAGAATGCTGCAAAAGTAAGTAGAATACGGATAGATTCAAGTCTAGCTACTGGAGCATAGGTTTCTTCATAGTCTATTCCTTCTTGCTGATTATAGCCTTTAGCAACAAGTCTAGCTTTATTTCTAACAATGATTCCATTTTCATCACATTTATTTCTGAAACCCCATTTTACTCCAATAACAGAAGTTTCCTTAGGTCTTTCAACCAAGGTCCGGACTTTATTCCTTTCGAATTCATTTAGTTCATCTTGCATTGCTTTGATCCAATCATCATCACCTAAAGCTTCATCTGTGCTTTTAGGTTCTAATTGGGAATGAAATGCTAGATGTTCTACTTCATTTCTTAAGGAACTTCTAGTCCTTACCGGTTGGTTTACATCACAAATGATACTATCACTGGGATGATTCTTAAAAACACCTGATTTGGGTTTTGTAAAACCTGTTCATCAACATAGGGTAGAAAGTCTTCTGGGGTAAATGTTTCAGAAGTATCTTCTAGAACAATTTCCTTATCAGAAGGTTCTTCTATCAAAGGTTGAAAATCAGTTTTTAAAAACACATCTGAGGATGTAAGTTGAGATGGTTTAAAAACAAAAGGTGCTGATTCATCAAATTTTACATGTACTGTTTCCTCAACAGTACAAGTGTTTTTATTAAAAACTCTATAAGCCTTAGAAGTTATGGAATATCCTAAGAAAATTCCTTCATCAGACATTGGTGCGAATTTATGTAAGTTATATTTAGTATTCAAAATGAATACTTTGCAACCTAAAACCTTGAAGTAGGAAAGTCTTGGTTTTCTACCATTCCATAACTCATAAAGAGTTTTATTAAGAAAAGGTCTAATCAAAACTCGATTTATAGTATAACAAGTAGTACTTACAGCTTCAGCCCAGAAATGTCTAGCAATAGAATATTCACTCAACATGGTTCTTGTTATATCTTGAAGAATTCTATTTCTTCTTTCAAATACACCATTCTGTTGAGATGTTCTAGGTGCTGAAAAATTGTGAGTAATACCTTTCTTACTACAAAAAGTTTCAAAATCAGAATTTTGAAATTCTCCTCCATGATCACTATGAATAGTTTTCAATGGAAGGTTTTTCTCATTTTTAACTTGAGCTCTAAAACTTTTGAAATAAGAAAAAGCTTCAGATTTCTTTGCTAGAAAATAGACCCAAGTAAATATAGTGTAATCATCAACTAGAACAAACACATAGTATTTGCCTCCAATACTTCCAGTTTGTGTTGGACCAAAAAGATCCATGTGCACTAACTGTAATGCATCAGTTGTTGAGACTTCACCGATTGACTTAAAACTAGATTTATGTTGCTTTAAATATTGAAAAGGATCACAAACTTTAGACGAATCATATCGATGATCCTTAAGATCCTTAACTAGATTCTTCTTAGAAAGTTTACATAAGTTCCTAATATTACAGTGTCCTAATCTTCTATGCCATAACCAAGAATGATCTTCCATTGCACTTAGGCAAGGTAAATCTTGGATTCTTAGGTCTTCTATGTTTAAGGTGTAAACATTCTCTTGCCTGTTGGCTGAGAGAATAAATTCTTCCTTGGAATTGTGAACTAAGCATTTATCATTCCTAAAATTCACAAGGTAACCTTCATCACATAACTGACTTATGCTAATGAGGTTGTGCTTAAGACCTTTAACAAAAAGAACATTTGAAATCAAGGTTTTACCTAAAAGAACAATATTACCAATACCAACAATCTCTCCCTTAGCATTGTCTCTGAAAGTTACCTTTCCTCCTTTCATTTTGATAATCTTTTCAAAAAAAGCTTTTGTTACCAGTCATGTGCCGGGAACATCCACTATCCATGTACCATGTATTGTTGCTGGTACTTTCTTTATTATCCTGAAATCAAGAAGAAAATTAGACTTTCGGAATCCAAACTTGTTTGGATTCGAGATTTCCAGACAATAAAATTTTAGGAACCCACATTTTCATAGAAAAGTAAGCTTTGTGAAATCCTAGAGATTGGGTTTTGTTTAAGGAACAATTCTTTGCCCAGTGACCACCACATTGACACTTGGTACAAAATGGGGCACTTTGAGGAACAAAATAATTGTTACTGAAAACTGGTTTTGCATGGGTATAACCAAATCCGGATTTATTTCTTAAAGGTCATATTTGAGAATACATTTTATCAAAATTTTCCTTACCATGGGTAATGTTTGATAATCACATCTTTAAGGAAAAAATTTCGGACTTGAGTTTTACAACCAAGTTTTTATCCTCAAAATCATTAGTTTTTGAACTAGAGTTAGGCTCGAAAACATTTTTATTAGAAATTACTTTTTCTAACTCTTTAGAAAGTTTGTTCTTCTCAGAACATACTTCCTTAAGATTTTTTGTAATATTTTCAAAATCAGCATTTTTCTTATCAAGATATTTAGAATGATCTGATATCTCTTTTGTAAGAATAGAATTCCTAGAATTTGCCTTATCAAGTTTCTTGTTGAGTTTGGAATTCTCAATCTCAAGAAGTTCAGCAAACCTAGAGACTTCTTCATAAGTAGGTAAAGTATTTTCCTCATCAGAAGATGATTCTTCATCAGAAGAGTTATAATACTTACTATCATTAGGATTTAAAGAAACATTGGTCAATGATTCAGCATTTTGTACCTTAGCCATAAGACAATGATTATCAATAGGTAATCTGGCTATAATACCAAAATTCTTCTGTCCAGAAGATTCATAATAAGAAGATTCATCTGAAGAGTCACCACCACTGGCACTCCAGGTGTCATTAGCTTTCAGAACTTTCTTAGCATTAGCTTTATAATACTTCTTTCTGTTCCTGTCTGAATTTCTTTCCTTTCTTTATTTCTTTTTGAGCATAGGGCAATCTGGTCTAATATGTCCAGCTCTTTTACATTCAAAACAAGTAACTTCTCCATCTTTCTTATCTTTCCTGTCCTTTTTCTTATACTTGGATTGAAATTTTCTCTGCGCAGCTATCTTGTTCATCCTTCGAGCAAGATTGGATAATTCATTTTCTGAGACTTCACTATCACTAGATTCGGATTGGAAAATGACTTTCTTAGACTTGGATCTGGTTACTCTCTCAGGAGTCTTAGCTTTCATCTGATTCGACGTTGTAGTAAAAGCAACAGTACTGTTTCCATTCTTCATCTTGATGTTTTCAGCATCTCTCTTCATTCTTGTTTCATGTTGTAGAAGAGTTCCAAATAATTCCTCAAGAGTAATTTGAGTGACCTTCCTGTTTTCATCTATAGCTGTTCTCTTGGATTCCCACTCATTGGGAATAATGTCAATTATCTTGTCCACGAGAGCTTCATCATATAAAACTTTTTCTCCCATAGATTGTAGACTGTTGACAATAGTCATAAATCGTTGTTGAACTTTACAGATAGGTTCTCCATAAGGAAAATTGAAGCCATGATATTCAGCTCTAAGCATAGCTCTTCTAGTCTCAATTACATTAGAAGTCCCAAAGTGTGTAACCTCTAACTTTTTCCATATACAATTAGCTGCTTCACAAGAAGAAATTTGGCTATATATATTTCTGGTCATTGAACATAGTAAAGTATTTTGTACCTTATAGTTGAGTTGATATTCTTGCTTTTCCTGGTTAGTGAAAGTTCTGACTTCCTTGTCAGGAATTTTATAATCACCAGTAAGCATGACAAAGTTGTCTACTCCAGTATTGATAACAAAAGTCTTCATACGATATCTCCAGTATTCATAGTCATTACCATCAAATATAGGTGGTCTTGTAGGATTTAGATTATCAATTGGTCCAACATTAATTCCTGCCATACTAAAAATAACTTTGCACACAAACATGTTAGTAGCAATGAATCATAATAACAATGTTCGGAATGAGAAATTCCGGAATGGACAAATTCGGAATGACAAAGTTCGGAAGGATAAAGTGAGCAAGAAAAACTTGTATGTGAGTACAAGTATTTCAGTAACCTTGCTCTGATACCAAATGGCCGATTGGTATAGAGTAAGAGGTTTCCAACCTCTGATACCAATTGTAGGATCGAAATATAGTATGAGATGCTCAATATACAAGAGGGGGGTGAATTGTATACTTTAAAAATTCCTTTGGAACCTTTAAAGTTAGTTAAGAATAACAATGTTTTCCTTAAGAAAAGGAAAGAGATAAGATTAACAAAGTTAAACTAAGAAAATTCACAACACCTCTAACACCGAACTAAACTTGGAAAGAGAATCCAAAAGTAGGTTCCGGAGATATGATTCCGGAGATTAAAACTTAACAAACAATTACAATATGAGATTCTACCTTAAAGCGTATAGAATCTAAATGAATCAGAGTAAGTAAGGAAGTATTAGAAAGTTATACTTTCCTTAAGATACAAATTGCAGCGGAATAAAAACAAGTAGTAAAACTACTAGTAACAAGATATAAGTCTTTTAACCCAAAGAGAAGGGTATCCAACAACCTTGGATAAAGGTCCCTTGATTTATACTTTCAAGAAAGTCTGTCTTACCCAAACCAGGGTAAGCCCTCGATACGAAGATCAGAGTCGCTGTCTTGCTATCCCCACAAGCCCTCAATTTCAAGGTAGTTGGCAACCTCTGTCCTCCTCAGCAAGGAAGCCCTCAAACTTTAAGGTAGTCGGCACCTCTGTCTTCCTATCCCCGGAAGCCCTCAAATGTAATCACCAACATTCGGAGTCGCACGAAGCTTTGAGAGTTAATATGAGCCTCTCTCTCTAGAAAACACTTCAACAGCATGTATGCACAAAACCAACTTGTTCATCTGTCATCAGTTCCGAGCTCTTTCAAATGAGCTCCTATTTATAGGTAAGGTCGGCTCCTTCTCCAACGGTCATATTTTCCTTAAAGATCGGAGGGACCTGTACACGTGTCACTTAGACAACAGTTAGTTTGTAACAAAACAGACGACATCATTTTATAACAAAACAAGTTTAGAATGTACGACATCATTTTAAACTCTAACATAAATGTTCGGAATAGAAACTTCGGAGTGAAGATTCAGAGTGAATAAACAATAGTAAAGAGTAGACAAATTTAAGAAGTGTAAGTAATATAAAAGTTCGGAGTCTAACAAAGATATTTTTCGGAGTCTGAATTAATTCAGAGTGTATAAAACAAAGATAATCAGATTCTGTTTAATAGGTGAATTTGGAATGAGAATTCGGAATGAGAATTCATCATCTGAATTCGTAATGAGAATTCATCATCAGAATTCGTAATGAGAATTTGAAATGGGATTTCTTCATTAGAATTCGTAATGAGAATTCTTCTTCAGAATTCGTAATGAGAATTAGGAATGGGATTTATTCATTAGAATTCTTAATGAGAATTCTTCTTCAGAATTCGTAATGAGAATTCGGAATGGGATTTCTTCATTAGAATTTGTAATGTGAATTCTTCTTCAGAATTCGTATCCTGAATCTGGAATAGAACTTAGTCAGAGTTCATATCCGGAATTCGGAATGAAACTTCCTTATAGTTCTTATCCAGAATCTGAATCCTAAAACAGAATGCTTTATATCAAAGTTTCAATGATTCCGAGAAAGTGAATCTGAATCTCATACTTAAGAAAAATATGGATGAAAATATGATAAGGATAATTTTTCTTATAAAAGCGATTTTCCTTAAGAAAGCAATTTTCCTTATAAAAGCAATTTCCCTTATAAAAGCAATTTTCTTAAAGATAAGGTGTTTGTGATTTTCAAAACAAGAAGGAATGGAAATGTCATAAGGAAAACCTTATTGACTCATCACTAGTATTGGCAGATGATTTGGGAGGATCTCAAATATTACCCTAACCGAAATGAAATTTTTGAAGGCACATAGAGATGTTCTGATGAATATTGTAATTTCAAATCCACTTATTGAAGATCATTAGATAAATAAAAAAATATGATAATGATAAGTTAAAAAATAAATTAAAAATATATAACAAAATTCGTTAATAAATAGCCTTTATAATGGTTTTCACATCGTGTAAGTTGATAAATATTACAATCAATAGGGGTACTAGGTTGACACATATATTTTTTAAATTTAATAATGTATATTGCCTTTTTTGGATCATGAATACCAATACATGGGTTTATTTGTCCTAATATTTGATGTTTATGTCTCAAATTCCTCATGAAAAGATAGAAAGTTTGATTCTTACAATGTGAATGGCCTAAAATTTCATGTAGTTAATCAGGGAAGGGTTTTAAAAAAATTAATGGTGTATTTACAGTTTACAAAATTGGATACTATGGAATGTTGACTAATATTATTGAATAAAATTATCATGACCATTTTTCAGTTGTATTATTCAAAGGAAATTAGGTCGATATTACTAGGGTTATTCAAATAGATTCCATGCAAGATACTTCTATGAACATCTATAACTTGATGGAATTTAATGAAAATGAATTACATGACCCATATATCTTTTAATTGAATTAATAAATTGTATAATATGTGAAAGATGTCGTGGATTAAGGGTGTTGTGTAGTTTTTTACATTATATGATGAGAATTGTAAGATATGGGTGATGAAGTGGAATATTTGACCTCTAACATTGAAGCACATAATCTAAAATAAATAGAATTATTTGTCCATCATGATATTGAAAATATTACTCATAATGGGTGAATAATGTTCATTAAGTAATGATGGAGTAGCATAATTACATGATTGAAGGAAAAATTATAGTATGTGTAGTACTCCATTAACGTATCAACCACCTTTGTTATATTTTATTCATTTATAGTATTTTGGATCTGTTATAATATTTAAAATTATTTTTATGCATGAGTTGTATAATTTTGAAAACATAAAGGTTATATTTTTATTGTATGTATAGTAATTCATAATCATACTAATGTATATTTTAATTTTCAGTATTGTGCAACTATTATAATTTATAAATTTATTTTTATGCATGATTTTTTGAGATTTATTTTCTAATATGAATTTTTCTTGTTTAATTGATAATAATGCCATGGAGAATTCATTTCACTGATACCATACAACTCTTTGTTTCATCTTAAAGATTTTGGTGGGTGACATTTATATGTTCCAATTTAAAATTGAATTTAGTTATATAACTTTTTTATACTAACAACTATTTTCTTCATAGAAGAGGAAAACAATGTTACTACATATACAAATATGAATAGTTAGAATGTGTGAAATATGAATTGGATAAAAATGGTTTTCCCTTCTGATTGTTATGGGGTCCCCATGGATAATGTTGTATGATATTGTAGCCAGGTTCTAGGCCAATTGTTGGTGAATATGGATACTTTATTATTACATATTCTGATTGGAGGAATATGACTCAATCTATGCAGAATGAAGTCATCTATTCCTAGATAAAGGTAATTTAATAACATTATGGGTTTATTAAATTCCATTATGTAATTAAATTATAATATTTTAAAAATTAAATGCTTTGTACAGATGTTATTCCACATTATCATTTCTCTGCTGAAAGTATTAGTAGAATTATATTAGAAGAAGACCCGATGTGTCCTCGGTGATATTACATCAATTGATAGTTTGAGTGATAATGTAAATCACACTAATTCATGATCATTTATTACCCAATCAATTATTGGTTTTATGTTTAAATTATAATATAAAAAAATTTAACATTCGTGAAATTTTTTACATTTTTTTCGTAGCAGGTAGTGAAGATCGAGATAGAGAAGATGTTGATATTAGTTTATGAGGTGGTGATTAGGGTTGAATTTAGATTCAGTGGTGTGGATGTGTAACTAAACCAATGAAATACTAACACATATATGGTTATTGAGAAATCATAGTTTGGTTTGAGGTAGGGGATATAAATATATTTCACTTATATTTCCTAAAATATATATTATGGTTTTATTTTATATGTTTTCTTCTAAATTTTATCATATACACATAATTCTATGGATCTTAGGTCTTTTTCCATGTACCCGATTTTATTATGTAGAATTTTTTCCAAGTAAAACCCATTTCTGTAATTCCATTATTCAAAAAAATTAATATTTTCAAAAGATTCACTGATCATCAAAACCATTTCCATTCCAAGAATGATTTGTTTAATATGGTCTAATGTTTCATATTGAAGACTTTTACTTATGATGATTTTTATGTTGATTATCGATGGGTTTTTGTATGTATATATGATATATTGTATTTCGTGGTTATAGAGGGTTGTTTCCCCTATATTTATATAGTGGTTTCAAAAAGACACATGAATAGTTTCTCTAAATAACATCTGGTTTATAAACTTCTTTTTGAGGAATGTTTTATATGTATTTTTATTATATTTAAACTTAATCCTTTCTTGAACCTCTGTATAATGTTTTCTCAAAAAATGTGTTACACACATGGTTTATTCACTAAATAAACCTTGTTTTATATATGGTTTTGGATACTATGATTAAATTATTGTTATTTTTTATTATTATGTGAACTATATATGGGTAATTTATAAGAATGGTGTATGGGGTGGGGATAATTTATGTAATTTATATGATTTTACTTGTGGAATTTTAGTGATGTGTGATTGATATGTGATACATGTTTCACCACCATCGGTCTCTGCAATCATGGACACCCTTAAAATTTATGTGGGGGTTGAGAAATCATTTATATGTTGTTCATGATGAGACTCCAACTAGGGTCCTTCGTATGATAGTTTGTTCGGACTATGTGGACCGTCATCTAGTTTGGATTTTTAGAGAAATATAAGAGGTTATTATCTAAAAACATCATTAATAGGTTAGAATATGGTTCCACATCGGTATTTCTAGGATCATCTCATTATGACCATGGGAGATTCCCATGATTACAAATACATTATGTAACATCATTAATATTATAACTGTTTATTATTTATTCCTTATATGTGATTATTTGGCATATGTTATTTAAGGTTTTTTTGTGTAATTACATTTGGTGAATGTATTTGGATGGTTCCCTTGGTTGAAATTGAAGTTTCCAGTTTAGAATTTTAGGTTTTCTCTCTTATCTTATACCATGTATGTACTTGACAATTTAGTTTCTCTATATTATGGTATTCTTATTTAAAGTTATTACTCAAAATGTTATTTATTTTATATTGGTATGTAAGATGGATTTTCTCTTTGCTTTATGTTTTAATGATTTTGTGGGGTTGTAGTTTCTGTAGATTTTCATTACCAAAAAATGTAGTTTTGGTTTAAAACACAATTATCTATGGACAAAAAAGTATTAGTGGTTGTTTAAAACACCGCAAATATGAAAAAAAAATAGTGGTGGTTTAAACCACTATTAACTATTTATTATTTTTTCATAAGAAAAATATCAATAATAAATGTATTGTAACATATTCCAAAAAACAATCGCTAAATAGTCAAAACCGAAACCAGTTAGATGTCGACGGAAAATTTAGCGGTAGTTTTTAGAATCCATCATAGAAAAATTTTTCAGTGGTTTAAACATCCGTTGTTCCTATATTTGTTTCTAGTGATTCCATATTATTCTCATCTTATTTTTTAAATGGCATGTGGTTCAGTTATTTAACATGACATATTGTTTATGCTTGTTTATCCATGATAGATATCATTGTACACATACCATTAATGAGCATTTGATCTCACCCATTTCTTATTTTTTATTTTCCCTCGGATACCGAGAAGTGTTTTGTGATTTATATGTAGGGATATAAATAGTGGAATAATAGAATTCCTAAATAAAATCATTTTTTTTATATTTTCAAATTTATATGAAATTAATGTATATATCTAGCTTACAATGATTATTAAACTATTCGATCATTTAAGATGTGATAATATGTATCTATTTAAATGGTAATAATGTAACCACTAGCTTTAACATACTTGGTCTTGGGACATTATATTTGGTATTAGAGGAATTTTAGAAGAAACCTTGGGAACTATATTTTGGAAAACAAATATTAGGGAAAATAACCCTATGACTTACTTTAAGGATAATTATAAGTATAGAAAAACCTCCTAATGTTTTTAAGGTATTTATTATGTGGTTTTCATATAGATACATCACTTTCTAAAAAATACAAGTTAATGTGGTTCTAGAACAAATGTACCTGGGGGTAATAACTCTGGAAAAGGTGTGTCAGGCTTGACTGGAATATTGCCTTGTACATGGAAATAGGAATTTCTATGCACATTGTATGGAAATACTATGGGATATTATCATATTAATTCACGTTTTATTTAAAAACCATTATAAATGAGTTGAAAATGTTTTTATGATTTTAAATAGTTGAAAAATAAAACATTTTTAGGATTATGATATTATCCACGCATAAAATTTTTAATTTATTGTAAGTGCTTCACAAGTTTTAGGATTATACATTATGATTTATAATGTTATGATCTAATACAGTGTATTAAATTATTTATAAATGTCACCTATAAGATTTAATGAGAACCATATCAATTCACATAACCCAATGAGTAAGAATTATCACTTAATTGATGGGCTTAAGCCAATCCTCAAAACGGAACTAGTCTCCCAAACATTCTCATCATACTAGGACATAGTTTCATGTGATATTAGGAAATAGAAATATTTATCCATGTCTTATGTATTATAATGGAATCATGATATTAAGAGGAAAACATATTAAAATATGGATAAAAGGAAGAAGGGAAAAAATGGTTTTACCGCATATGATAATTGTGGAAAGAAACACTCTAAAACATACATGAAGGGAATGTGAGTTTTCTATAAATTTATAGAGAAATATCAGCATTATTGTGATTAAAATGGTAATAAATAAACCTTTTAGTTTCAATATTCTATATTTAAGAATATGGGGCACTATTAAACTGAATTGACCAAGTGTCTAGTGAATATTCCTTGGAAGAAGCTATGGGGTCAAGGTGAAGCTTTTGTTGTCACAATAGATGAACTGGTATGATTAAAGAGATTGTGTATTAGGATTAATGAAATAGTTTAGAAATTATAATAATTATAAAATGTATAATTATTGTTCTAAAATAGTTTTTCTCTAAGTATTTGAAGACATATATTGAATGGTACAAACAACCAAGAAAATTGATATAGTGGAATGTTGATGTTTTTGGAAAACACATGATTGAGGGAGGATAACCCCTCATATATGAAAAATGTTGAGATAATAATGGTAAATTAATTTCTATGGGATATTATTGGTAACCTTGAACTTTGGTTAGTGATTTTTGATATCCTTTTTGGAGTTTACTGAATGTTTTGATTTATTGAATGTATTGGGAATCATAATATTTTATTTTTGAAAGCATGCATGTTTTAATAAATATTGTATGGGGATAAAGGTATTAAAATATTTTTCTTGTTAGATTCATAGCTAC
The DNA here is from genome assembly GCA_963277665.1 of Viscum album. Taxonomy (NCBI): domain Eukaryota; kingdom Viridiplantae; phylum Streptophyta; class Magnoliopsida; order Santalales; family Viscaceae; genus Viscum; species Viscum album. The sequence continues at coordinate 1,105,815,800 of OY728157.1, forward strand.
TTTATATTTTTTGTTAAATAAAATTTTATGTTGATTTTAAAATTTTAATATCATCCCTTCTAAATTTTTAGACATTGTATTTAGTTAGATAGATTTTGGATGAGTTTTATGTTAACTATTTATAGAATAGAATAAGTTAAAAATTGAGTGTTATTGGATATATTTTTCTAACCATTTCAATCATGAAAAATATATATACACAAGATGAATGACTTGTCATTATTTTATTGAGTTAATGATCTGTTAAATGTTGATTTTAGTGCTTCAGGCATAAAAATTCGTATTTGATAATTATTTCTTATATTGATAGATGAAGTCAGAATTGATCAATGTGAATAAAAAGGATGAAATTGTGACTATGTAATAGTGAGATGTAATCTATATATATTTTCTTATTCTCTCGGTTTAGACCGTAAAGTAATTACTCATCTCTAAGAAAATAATCTTGAAATAAAAAAAATGTATCCTAGTACCTTCATTTTCAATGAATCAAATGGACTTTTCAATAACCACTAATTAATTCCATTATGGTAATTAAATTTTCAATTCCATTTACTTTTTTGGGATCATTTATCTCAATAACTCCCTATTAATACTTGGCCATTAGAATTTTATTCTATCTCTATATATTAACCTTACACCAATGTTCTCCAATTCGGAAACCTAGTATGTTTTATTCAATTTTAATTTAATAATTCCAATATGATAATTTCAAGAGGATGTTTTATTAATAATTTTGTGATGTGGGTATTCAATAAGGGTATTTATAAATTTTAAACCCTTGATTTCAAAGATCATGACTAAATTGTGTGGACAGAGTTTATTTAAGGGGGTAGAATGCAACACCCTAAATTTTTAAAAGATTAACATTATATTAGATAGCATATATGAAATGAAAACTAGGATTATAAGATAATGTAACACATTGATAATTTCTAAAATATTTATTTTTAAATAAATTTAATCTCTTTGATAGTATATAATTCATGCAACATAGGGTTTGAACGAAACTCGATACTCTTTTTAAATATTTTTATTTAAACATGATCATTATTACATATCCTTTATGTTTATGGGTATGAATATTAATAAATTAAATATGATAATTATATGGTTTCAACATGTAAAAAAATTAATTCAATGGTTTTATATTGATTTGAAATAAAATAATAACCATTTGAAAGAGAAAGAAATATTTTTTGAGAAAATGAATTTTTATGAAAGATAGATTAATTTTTCTCTGTGCACATAAATTCAAATTAGTTTTTACAACTTTTTAAAAAAATTATTTGAAAAAATTAAATAAATTTTTGAAATATACTTGTCAGAATTATATCTGGATTAATATTTTTAAAAATTTTATAAAACAATATTATTATTTTGAATAATGAAAATACAGATTTTTTAAAACAACATTTTCATTTAATTTGATTAAAAATTAAATTAAATTTTAATTTTTTTAATGTAATATTAGTTCAATTTTATTAAAAGCTAAAAAATTCATGTCATTTTAATAAATTTCATCGTAAATTTTGATATAAAGGAATTCTGAACCTTTGAATGTTTTTATTTGAAAAGATTATTTTCTTATACAATTGGTTGTTGAATGTTAAATTAAATTATGCCACATCTCTGAATTTAATTTAGAAAAATAGATTAAATATTTGAAATAATCATAATTTATATTATATAATAAGTTCAAATTGATTTGTTTTCATAATAATTTGTAAAAATAATAATAAATTAATTAATGGGGTTACGTTAAAATGATTTTTTACTTGTTACTTGCGCTTATGATAAAATTAATTTCCCACACATATAGAATTTTTTGATAAATTTGATTTTATATTTATAATAATAGGTTATAAATTTTAGAATAAGTCTCATTTTAATAATATTTTTCAAGGATATGTTACCCATATATTTAAAAAGATACATGTTACTATGGAGGAAAAAATGGCAACACTAAGTAAACATAAATGATAAAGAATTACAAATGACTTTTTATGGGAAGTTTTTATAGACCATATAAAACATTGAATACATTATTTATCAATTTTTTATGCAATTGTGTTGATATTAACTTACCACTATTGAATAGTTTTGGGTATTTACAAAAATGTCACTCCTCAATTATAAAAGGAAACTCACTGAAATCAATTATTCAATCACATCAAGACATTTTTCTTTGAAAAACACTATTAAAATCCATAAAAATAATCCTTATAAACATTATAGAAATATTTTTATCCCAAAATACAAACCCCAGGGTCCTTAAGAAGAGATCCAAATGAGGTTACTCTAAGAGAAGGTAATTGTCTACACTAGGCTCATTCATTTTATTTCATCTTTTACCACTATAAATTATTACTTAAATATGAAAATATAATAAAAAAATTATATCCAATACACTTATAGGTTATCATGTTGATGGTATAATATTAATCCATCCCCAATTTCATCAAATGGGAAACAAAATTTCTAATCATGTGTACGACGGACTACCGACTTGCGAATTGATGTAACTATTTTCCATAAACACTTCTCACAGCTGGATATAATGACGGGTTTTTTGTGTATATATATATAAATAATATAAATAAATATACTTATTGAGTTATAATATAACATATTCCTTCTTAATTTATATTCTTTTTAAAATAGGATTGCATCGCTCGTGTGTACAATCAACTACCACCTTGCGTAGTGTTATGATTAATTTTTCACTTACGCTTTACACAAAATGTAATAAGGTTGAATTTTATAAATATATTTGATATATATTACATAATATAAATTCATTAAATATAATTTATCATAAAATTCCTTACCCTTTCACTATTTATGGGGATGAAATTTTCATTTGTCCGTATATACGACCTATCGTCTCGACCAACAGACATGATTCATTTTCTGTGTTGAATTTTTCAGAATGGTTATAAGGATGTACATGATGGAAATATTATTTATAATATTAATATAATTTTTTATATTATAAAAATATATTTTATTTACAAGCACTATAACTTTCCTGACAATACACTCATGAGATAACAATGAAATTAACCCGTGAAACAATGAAAATAATGAAATATTATTAAAAAAACATGTGGTAAAATGTTATAATAAGATCATATATGGTATTATATATATTTTTTATATTTATTTAATATATTTTTAATAAACCTATATTTATTTTACATTAGTTTCGAACACATACAATGGGATTCAAACCAGAGGTAAGGGTTTCTCATCTAACTTTTACTTTCAAGAGATATATGTCATATTCACCACTTATTCAGTTGTCTGGGATATATAATGACCCTTAAGATATATTATGTCAAGAATATATTTCTAATCATGTTATCTAGTGTTTAATTTTATGTTATCGATTTCATGGGGCTTAGGATTCAAATGATACAATAGTGGTAAGGGTTTATTTTAGAATCTCATCATTATTTAGAATTGTTTATGTTAAATTCTACCTTATTGGAATTATTTAATATTTCAATAGTTAAATAAATATTTGTTATAATATGGTTATTTATGATTTTTTTAAAATTAATAGTAATTTTTTCCCTCTCTTATTTATTTAAAATGAAATAGAAATGTTTTTTTAAAAAATTACATTATTTCTCTCTTCATTCAGAAATCATTTTTCTTGAAAAACCATGTTTTCTAAAAATGATTTCAAAAATGATGTTAAAATTTTAAAAATTATTTATTAAATAAATTTTTACAGATTTTTTACTTTTAAAAAAATTCAAATGGAATCTTCATATCATTTTTCAAAAAATGTAAGGTGAGCTTGTACTAAAGTTGTGAAAGTAATCTTTGTGTAAACATGTACGACCTGAAAAATAAATCAACTGTATTTATCACTCAATTATTTAAATATTATTTTCTAATTTTTAAAGTTTATTTTCAAAGAAAAAATTTAGAAATATTCTGTGGCTTTTTTTAAAAAATATTTTCAAAGTGAAAAGGCTATTTTCCTCAAGAATATTTTTAACGAAATTATTATGGTATTTCTATTAATCAATGAAATTAACCCTTAATTTTACATATGATACCATATGTATTTTTGTATTAACATCAACCTTTTCTTTATTATTATGTTTTATGATTAGTTTTTCTGGGGATTTACACTCTTATTATCATCTACCATATTACTTTGGATGGATTATGATTATGATTATTTGATTGCGGTAAGTATTAACATTTTGTATGTTATATTTAAAAAACATTTTTATGTTTATTATGACTCATCCCTTTAATATAAATAATTCATTGGAATTTTTATGTGACTGGTGAGTCCCAGTTATAGATAGCACCTTGATGCATTGACAGGTCACATGGGACAAATCAGTTGGACAATTTAGATGGATATTTACTCATAGTTTTAATCTATTCTGTTAAATGTATTGTAAGTATGTTTTAGAATTATAGAATTATTAACTCCATCATTATGATATTATTTATTAATTTTCATGTGATTATTCTATTATTTATAATTCCAATTGTTAATTTTGAAACACATGTGATTATTTATATGGATTTATTTGATCATCATTTATTCCTTCTAAATTATTATGAGGTTATTGTTTAAATAGAATGTGTATTGGTTTTTTATCTTTGTATATTTTTTATCAAAATTTATTCATGGTATCTTCCTTGGTATTCATACACTTAATGAGAATCTTAGCATTATCCTTTCATATGTTTTATTTTACCTAGGATACTTGGAATTGTTTTATGATTATTATATAGGGATATGCTATGAGGAATAATTGTGTTCTCCAAGAAAATACTTTGTTGTATTTTATGTTTTCCAATTTATGCTAAATTCATATATGTATATTTTTTACCAAAACTAATAAACAATTAAGTCCTTAAGGATGGTATACCTTGCATCTAGTTCCAATGTAATAATGTAACCACCAACTCTCCGATACTAGTTATATGGTTTTTATAAGAAGGCATTGGGATGTAGAGGGGATGGGGGTGGGTATTTCCTAAAAATGATAAATGGGAGGAGAAAGGAGCTATAAAATTATGTTTTTATTGGTAGTGGTTTTTAGAAACCTCTAGTAAATATTAAAATGTGGTGGGAATTTATAAAGAGACACTAATAAATTGATAGATTATTTATTTTCAAAAGTTCATATAGGTTCTAAATTACTTCCATGAATAAAAAACCACAAATACTATGTTTTCCAGTATTTGTGGTGAATTTGATGATATATTTTCAAAATTATTTGGGAAGATATTTAAAATTATTTTTTTATATAGTTTCAAAAGTTATTGTATATAAAACAATATATGTTGAAATGATAAAAAGTGTACGAGGCTATAGTGAAAGAGGGATATTGAAGGATATATATCATAATGCCCCTATATTATAGTGTATGATATTTACATGTCATATAGAGTGACATGCATAGTTTTAAGGAATATTGTATGCTTATCTAAAGGGAATATCATGATCCTTTTTATAGAAATAACATGTCACTATCTATGCTTGTCATATCATATGACTTAAATATATCATATTGAATAAAATGTAATATATGATTTACTACAAATTCTACGATTGATTGGAGTCCTAATGATAAGAAGTATTTCTCATGTATTCTTCCAATATGTTTATCATAATTATGATCATTCCACATTATGAAATAGATTGTAGGATCAGTGATGCATTCATATGATCAATTCTTAAAATTAAGAGGGCATTGCTCAAACATTTTGTAATGTATTAGTAGATGAATGATGGCATTGGAATGTTTTTAGGAATATATAATGGTTTAATTCCAGTGATATGTAATTATTTTTTTTGTTCTAAATCTTTTTCTAATTATTAAATACTTATATCTCTCTAAATCATCCTACTTTACCATGAATGATACTATCATATTATAGAGAAAATAAAAATCCTACCAAATTATTGTGTTATTCATATCGTTCCATGGAAGCACCATGATTGAATGAGTCTGATTGATTTCTTATTGTGATCTACTTCAAACATATTATTGAAGACAATAATAGTGTCATTTATTAGTTAAATTTACATGATAGTGTTCTTCATATATTGTTTCATGGTTTTAGTGTAATGAATGGTTAATATTGGGATTTGAGGTTTCTAATGTATTTTACTTGCATTAAGAGACAGTTGTTTGATCCCTAGAAACCCATCACCTTTGTCATTAAATTTACCCTATAGTCATTGATGTGGATTTTTGTAATTTTCAATAATTTTTATTCGAAAACATTATAGATCTAGTGATCTCAAACATTGATGTGTTTGGACATGGAATGAAATTATATGTTATTGTTGAGGTGAAAAGAACATTCATTATTATAATCAAGAATATAATTCTCCTAAATCTATCTAAAATCCTAAAAAATTTCTTCATCAATTGAATTAAAATGAAACCTTAAGAAACTCTGATATATTTTTCTAATTAATATTATATATAAATACAATTTTCACCACATTATTTACATTAAATAACTCCCCCGTTAAATGATATCAGGTATTTGAATATGTATTTTCTTGTGTAAACATTTCTAGCCGTATAAGAATCTGTATATCATATCAAACCAGGTTTATCACTACTAAAACATAAACATTTATTGGATGTACCTTGAATAAACCTTAATATCCATTTGAATACAATATGTTTCTTTTTTATTGTATTGGATAACAATATTCTAAAATTCCAAAAACATCTGATATATCTTGTGTGGTATATATCATTGCATAAATTATACTGCTAGCTTTTTTCTACTATAGAGTTTTCTCTATTACAACATTGTCATTTTTAGTTAATAAGAATTGACATTTTAAGTGCCTGAAATAATTTCTTAGGGGAGAGATAATGGATTTATACTTTACCATATCAAATTTTTAATGAATATTCTCAATGTACCATTTTTGAGATATCCAAAAATTGTGATTCCTCCTGTCATGATTATTCTCCATACCAAGAATCTAAGTAGCACCTCCCGAGCCCTTCATTTTAGAATAAATGTTTAAATCCATTATTAAACATTAAACTATTGTGATTTCTTTACTAATAATCAACATTTCATCAATGTAAATCAATAGAATAAAGAAATTTATATTAAAAAATTCTGTAATAAAAAAATAAGGAATAATAGTCATCCTACTATACAAATTTTTCTCTATAAACGAGTCAAATTTATTCTAACATTAGATTAGTTCCTATTTAAAACCACATAAACATTATTAAATTTTAAAAGCCATTTATATTTATATTATACTATAAAAACCTCTGGTTTGAGTCAAATTTCATATAACATAACTTTAAAAACTATTTATAACGGACAAACTTTTTCTCTATAAACGAGTAATATTTACATAATGTCTTCTTTATCACCATATTGAGACCATTCATAAATTCAAGAAAAAATATTATAGAATTAATTTTAAATAGAGGATAGAAAATTTCATCAGATTAAATATCATTCATCTATTTGAATCCCTTAACAACCATAATATATTTGTATTGTTATTCTGAGCTTCCATTTTCTCCTTTGATTTTGTATACCTATTTTTCCATGAGTACCATATTTCTATTTTGACCTATATTTTCTCAAATATGTAGTTCTTTTTTAAGGATATTTTACAATTATCAAAGAACGTTTCCCAATCCATATTCTGTTAAATTCTAACAGAATCATCGTAACAGACTATTTGTCCTTAATTAATGAGAATAACAGACTCATGTGGATAATATCTATAACTTGGTCACCATTCTATAGTGAATCATCCCAATTGTTATTAGCGTGGGATCTATTATATAATATCATATGATAGAGACATTTTAGTAGAAAAATATATATTATCTAGTGGTGATGTATTATAAATATTAAGAATTTATCCCCCAATGTCTAAAATGGTTGGTGGGGAGAATAGTTCTATATTGACTGGGATTTATAATGACTATATCCTATCTATATTTAATGGATTCTCAAAATAATCATTTATCTAGCTATAAATAAATACCATGTATCTTCATCTAGTGATCCTATAACTAATAGGGTCTTAGAGTATATTTTCAAATTTTTCATAATAGTATCCCATAAAGATTCATTGATTTAATTTTCCATATATACTAACCATCTTATATTTATGGATGTGTATAAATTCCCTACAACCAAAATATCAAATGTATTTTCCTGAAATATATTTAACTCTGTAAAAAATCACTAGTATATGTTATCTCAACGGAAAAAATTGATAAATGGTGATAAGATAAATTATATTACTCATTTCCTACCTTAAAAGGATTTTGGAATCTTTTCATTTTAGATCATACATTTTAATCTCTCATAAATGGTGCTAGTCATCCGCCTCACAACACCATTTTGATGAAGAGTCTTTAATACAGATTTTTTAATCTGGATATTAAAATTCCTTGAGTATTCCTCAAATAGACCATGATATTCTCCTCTATTGTCATCATTTTCACACTATAATTATATTCACATTTCTCTTTCCAACTTCACATGAAATATTTTGAAATCAACATACACATAGTATTTAATTTCAATAACAAAATCCCACACTTTTATAGAGTTATAATATATAAATGTGCAAAAATAAATAACACTTCCTAGTTAATTGGTTCAAATCATAAAGTTATCAGTGTGTATCTAATCTAAAATATATTTTTTGGGTAGAAAATAACAATGAAATAATACTCAATGTTGTTTTCCTATAATGAAACCAACTCAAGTTTCCAAATGAATGAATTTGAATATTATAAAGTGTTCCTTATTATAATGATTTATGATTCCTCTCTCACTAATGTGATTGAGCTATTTGTAGCACACTTCTATCGAAACCTTCATTTTGTCTGTATTCTTTTCTCTACCACATGGTAACTCATATGTAAGGTTTCGAGAGATAATTCTCTTTCAATTATCTATCACCATGTAACCTTTTTTATGATTCCAGTTTTCATCACTAAACAAAAAATATATATTATCATCGACTAATATACTGGATAATAGATTAAGTTAAATCTAAATATTATTTCTTTCATAACATAATAGTAACCTATAACAAATATTTTTCTCCAGAAAAGTATTACTAATACTAGTGATTTCAGATTCACCGTCATTTAACATTTTTATATGTATAAAATTACTCGAAGTGTAATATGTGATTAAATATATTTGGGTGGTGAAATTGAAGAATATTCTCCAATCAATCTCCCTTTTAAAACCTTTTATTAAATGGTTTACATGCTCAATATCATGAAAAGTAAGAATGTAATCCCCTATAAGCACTACATCATTGTTTATGGATTTACCTTCTTGATTATTTTTCTCTAAATTCATATTTTGACACTCATGAATGATGTTTATCAGGTTTCTATTATAGAATCACTTCATATATTATCTCAATTTAAATTTTAACAACTTCTTCATTTTTCCCAAAGATCACTTCCTATAAATCAACCCTACCTTTTTTTCTTACGTTGTCTATTAACTATAATATCATCTAATATGGTTTTTCACTACTCATCATTATATCTAGATTCTTAATTTAACATTCTATCCCTAATTATTTATACAATGAACATTTCTTCAAGAGATGAATCGAAAACTATCATGACCAATGTGTCTCACATATTTGGTATGGTGATCAACAACAATAGTTCCTGCAACTCATCATCGACCATCATTTTCATATAATTCAACTATAAAATAATAAATTGGATCTATATCATGTGTTTTGATGCATTTTTCTTATACTTTTACTTCTTGTTGAGATGTCAACATAGTCAATTTTTGTGTGCTTTTCCTTTTATACATATTTTTAAATTCTTATCATATAATAGAAGCGACATGTTAAATGTCAAAATTTTGGAAGATACAATTTTTGATCTAGTGTTTGATTTGAGTAGTGTAATTATGGTTAATAATAAACCAATCTAAATCAATTTATCATTTATTAATAGATTTTATCAGACTAGATTGAAAACTTGTTATACATTTCTATACTGTGGATACATTGGGCTTTACACTCTATAATGGGTCTATAATGTGCTTCACAAACCATTAATATAAAAAAGATCTTATATTTTTATATTCAAGATAGTATAATTAAATACACTATTATTAATCATATTTATTATATTTTTTCCATTTGTTAAAAGATAATTTCTAAAATATAATAATACAAATATGTCTAATTTTCTTAATTAGTTGTAATTAACTCATGTATTATCAAAATCAGAATCTGATAAAACTAGATTTGATAAAAACACTTTCACTAGTAAATATTATCTAATGATGTTATAATTAAACCCTGATGAAATCACTATACCATGTAACACTAGAGCTATCACTGAAAATGTTTTTACAAAATTCATTGATTCCATAACAATATGTTTTTGGGAAGGGAGTACTATAACACCCAGATTTGATCAGAAATTTTGCCACTAATGACTCCAAATCCAATCTTTGTTATTTTTAAAAGCGACTTTATAGATAATTGGGAACCTCACATTCAAATTCAATAAAAACCACACATATTTCTGGATTAAAATCTATAACAAATTTTAGCTCCCCCTTTGATGTCGGTTGCAACATTGGAATTATCTTTACATGATCTTTCATAATATAGCTTCAATAAATTTAATCCTAGTATATTTGATTTAATTTCTATTGGAAGGCCTTTTGTTCTCCATCACCATTTTTACACAAGTGGATTATATACCACTTTATTGTGGTAGTAGAACTCATTCATAATGAAAAAAAATTAATAGAAATTAAAACACACAAGGAATATAAAATTTATATGGTTTAAGAAGGTGTGTTGACAATAATTAAAGAAGGGGGTGAATGTTTTTGTCTCTCTGTTTAGATAATCATCAAAGGAAAATTCAAGGGGTTTATATTAAAACATTCATGTTATTTGATCTCAAATTTTTAAATAATTTGTTTGGTTATATCAAGGTTGGTTTAGGTGGATCATCTATACGAATATTTTTCCACCACTTTCAACTGTTGTGTCTCTGTGTTTATCTCTACCTAGAAAAATCTATTCAATAAAAAATAATTCCACCAAGAAGAACATCGATTGATGAAGAATTCCAAAATAAACCCCCAAATTAGGTATTCCACCACATGTAGAGTGGTTTCTTCTTGAGTTGTCTCTCATTGAGGGGGAGGATATAAGAGGTATTTTGTATGCACTTAAATAGACATGTATAATATGTATGTACATATAGATAATATTCTTGTATAAATACATACGATTCATCAGGTGTATATATATATATGATATTATATATATTGTTTACATTAAATTATCATGCATACGATGCATGAATAATAATAATAATAATAATAATAATATATTAGATATTCATGAGATGAATATATAGTTTCATATGATGAAATATTTTTCTCTCTCACTTGAAACGTATATTATCAGTTATTAACCAAAGAGATGGTGCACTCAATATTTTCATTAATTCGTTAAAGTGGTCAACAAAAACTACACCCAATAAGAGGTAATGAATGACAGGAATTGGGGAGTAAAGATCTCGTTATATATAGAGAATGGTTTCTCATTGTTAGGCTGTAGGTGTTCTGATCACATGCATTCGATGAATTTATGATCATCATATTCATGAAATGGCACTAAATCTCGCATCTTCCTGATGTATTTATCGTCGCACTAGATGGAGGTGCTAGAACTCCTTTATAATTAAGGTATCATCTTGATATGATCATGGATACATTTTCTTATGTATCACAATAGACAAATGAAGTATATGTTTTCTTTAGTGATCTTCCTAAAGCACAATCTATCGAGATCATAGAAGAAAGAAGTGGTTGAAATGGCTGAATTCTAGATATTGTGGTGATTTTTATTATATTATTAGCATGTTTAATTATTTAAGATATATCTTTTTATTTTTTGGGCTGTTTTTCACTTTCTATAATCCTTATATAATTAAAAAACTCATAATTGTTATCATTGTAATGTTACATCATGATTTAGTCATATTTGGATTGTTGTTTTTTGATAAAATAATAAATAAAAAGGAAAATAATGGTGTTTTAACCAAATGGATGTTGGTAATAAACCTTTATGTGCTCTATATAAAGGTAAATATAATTTTACCTTACACAAGTTGGATATGTAAAGGTTTCACCTTTACAAAGAAGGTTTATCCAAAAGTAGTCTCTAAGTTACCTTTACATAGATAATCTCTTTAAAGGTAAATAATACTTACCCTTACATGTGAAGGTATATAATCCAATGTGTAAAGTCCTTAACGTTTACCATTATAGAGAGTTTAAAATTTTAGGGTTACCCTTACATAGAAGTGTTCTATGTAAGGGTCGCATGATAAACCTTTATATGAAAGAGGTTGCATAAAGGTAATCCATGTATTACCTTTACATAGTGGGTTGTAGCTAGGTTGTGTAAAGGATTTCATTAAATTACCTTTATATAATAGTTATATATGGTACGTTACCATTACATGGAGTGTTTGTAAAAGGGTAATGGTTGTTAATCCTTTTGAAAAAAAGGAATTCATTATAAGGGTAAAGAGAAGGAATTTTAAAAATTATTTTAAAAATTTAAATGCTTTATAAAATGCTTATAAATCATGATAAAAAATATTTTGGGAATATTTAATATTTGGGTAATTCATAAATTTGTTGATTAATCAAAAAAAAATTTATTTTATTAATTAAATGTTAAGAAAATATTTTATTCCCATGTATTAAAGGTTAATATTAAAATAGATTTTACCAAAGTATAAGGCATAAATTGTGATCTAGAAATAAAAGGGTTTATTTTGAAATAATAAGGATTAATTTACAAAGTGTTTATAAATTACAAAAATATACGATATCTACATAATATAAATTATTTATAAAATAAACAATGAAATTAAAAATGATTATTATTTATGAAATATCATATAAATGTCATATAATATAAAATATGAAATAGTTCATATTGAAATGATTAATATATATATATATATATTATTTCACATTTATAATAATTTTATGATAATTGATTATTTATGAAATGTTCATGAGTCGTTATCTCATTTTTAGAAAAAGAAAAAATGTTTATTTATTTTTCAAATTCCTTTAATAGTCATGTTTTGTAAATTATTTAACAAATTATTATATTATGTATGTATTTACAGATTATTCTTTCATAAGGGGTGAAAATATATAATAGAAAGTACCTCAAGTATTATAGAGATGAACATCCCTAAGAAGGATCATGTGAACTCACCTAAATTTGCCTGTGCGCACCCATCCTGCATGCCAAAAGGCTCATGCAGGGTACCCTGCATGGCTCTGAAAGATCATACACTCCTAAATAAGGTACCTACCTGGGAAACATTCAAATTGGACCTTTTTTGAATACATCCTTTGTCCAGGGTCCCTTGTTTTTATATAAATTGGACATTAGGTCTCCTTATTTGAGGGACTGAAAAAATAGAAGAAGTTTCAGATATCTGGTCATGCAACCCCTTCCCTAAGTTCCTCACCCTCCAAAACCTGAGATAGGGGGGAGTTAAGGTGTATATTGGGATAAATTTTCCTCCATGGTCTCAAATAGAAGACAAATATATGAGGACCCCCCCTAGTTGACAAGCACTAGCGCAATAGTCACACCCCAAATCTAGGACATTCATGAAACCCTTCCAATGAATCCTAAGGAAACAATTGGTGACTAAATAAATACCTCTACCAAGTTTTGTTTCATAGGTTTTCCTTCACCCAATAAAACCCTATCTCATATAGGTATACCATGAATGAATCACATCTAGTTCCTCTAGGTCTACCCTGTGTGAATCACCTCATTCTCACCAATACATGACCTATGCAAGACACCCTATAATCCCTCTTTCAAGAAAATATTGGTAGGGATACTCTGAATTTGGATCTCTAGTTTAAGTGATGAAAAATTTAAGCCTCCACCAAAGCCTCCTGACATGCATGGCTATAGAAATATACACAACAGTGTTTCACCCATTTTTTATGCATTTTTTCAGTTAAAGGTGTCTCTCACATTTCATACTCGACAGCTTGGATCCTAGGGGTGGATATAGTTATGAAACCCATCACCCATGAGGACCCCAAACCTAGGGGATGTTTTAGGGATCTCCCAGTATCTTATATGAGGTCTAGGACCATGTCCTTCCCTCATCATCCCTAAAACTAGGGATCCATAGTTCTAGGTAGGGTGAGGGGATGATTATTGATTTTCTATTTGAGGTTTAGTGAATTACCCTCCTATATTTTCTAACACCAAGAGTATGTAATCCATAATATAGTAAGACCCTCTCAATTTCATAATGATAGGTATCTAGGAAGGCAGTCAAGTGTGGCTATCTTGGTCACCAAAACGAGATAAGATATGGGTGCATCAAATCCCTTTCTTCATCTCTTATAAACCCGACCTCTTCCACCAGTGGATAAAGGACTGTATAGGTTTCCAGATCTTTTACTTCCTCCTATTTTTCACGTTTGAGCAAGTCATTGGGGGTATTATAATTTGGAAAGAATGATGAAATTTACATGGTCAGATGCATGCCTTGGTGGATAATATGTTTCCATATTTTTTTTCATTCCTTCCTTTAGAGGGCCTCCATAAGTGTGGTTCCTCAAATCCATGTATCAACCCATCAGAGAATACACCTAAATAGTGTAATCCCTAAAATAATCTTTTAATCCTCTGAAAGGGTGACACTCCTAGTACATTTACATATATCATTGGATCCCAAATACCTTAGAGGTTCCTTAGGCTGCATTAGTGTAAGTCATGCAAAATACATTGACTAGGAACCTTTATTCTAGATGACCTTATCATATGATGTTAATCTCCACACTTTGGTCCTTTTCACATTACCTTTAAAGGTATGATTTTCCTGTTAGGTGGCACTAAACTATGTGAGTTCTGATTCCTTTCATAATGATTCATTGGAAGCTCATCTCATGGGTCTGATCACGACATTAAAACAAATCCTATATCCCTGGATAATGATAATATTAAGAGTGCCCCACTACATAGCTTAAAACCAACATTGTAATAATAAATGAACAAGAATATCTACTCTTCATAAAATAGGGAACCATTTATGGAGAATCTCATATACATACATATGTATCAATTGATGAAGAACCAATGATATATATATTTGATTCTATAGTTCATACATTCTAATAATTTATTTTTAATTCAATGGATACCTATTTCATGCTTTTGATTCAATAATGGATTAAGAAACATATCTAAAATAATTAATAGAGTATCAGCATAGGCAATAATACTCCCTCTTAAAGGGAGTCATGAGCCTGACCTCCCATTATCTCAACCAATGTGAGTCGCTGAGAATCATTGAATCCATTCCCTAATGACTATATTCCTTTGTAATGTAGGTCCGTGAATCATATCGAATAAGAGAACCCTTGAGTGCTTCTATCTCCATGAACAGAACTCATTGGATGATGTTCAAAAATATAGAAACCCACACAATCAAACCGTCAAGCATAAAAACACATAAACACACCATAAATTTTCATTGGATACAAAAATGGTGAACCTGATATGAATCTTTAACCAAGATGACAGTGTCACCGACTTGTCTATCCCCAATATCTCTCAAAATTGAAGTGGTCCAGACAATAGAATCAATTATGCTTTTGTTAATTGATTTAGATACTTCATTGATTGTTTTCTCTAGTTTTTTTAAACTTATATTTCAAGAACCTTTGAAAAGAACTCCTTTGAATCCAAATGGCATCAATCCAATTCATACAGATGTGTGCATCAGTCATTGCATAGCTCAGGAATCCCCACTATTCATCCCCACAGTAATGGATAATGGTCAATAAGAAAGAGGCACCAATTTTCATCTCTACCCTCTTTAGTAGCTTCTCCATGGATCATAGAAATCAACACCTCCCTTATCATAGGATGGAAAATTGAATGGCTATTAAAAACATCACCCAAAAGACAGCAGGGTCCTTTCAATTGGATACTTCTAGTATTCATCCCTGAAAACATCATATGGTAGTGAACCCCTATTATGATCAGGGTTCCATTCTCAAAAAATATGGCCTAGGTCATCCTGACTCGGGCACTCAAGAAGTCCCACTAAGGGAATATACTAATCAATAGGGAATATGGACACACATCTATTGAAAGATCTATTTCAGGTATATATTTTATTGAATTTTATTGTACTGATTTATTAATTTGTTGAATAAAATTTCCATGATTGTAAAAATTGAGTTATTTTATTATTTATGGATTGAAATCATGGGTTTTTGAAAAAGGAACCAAAGAGGAGGAAATATGAGTTGAACGACCCTTCACCCGGCTCCACTTCACTCGCAGCACGACACAGGGATTTTAGGAGATGCAGAATAGATGAAAGATGATGAAAAATGAACAACATTTCATTTACAACAAGTACACATCATTACCATTTCATGTGAAATAGTTATGCTCTAGACAAGTCATGAATAGAAAACATAGTGTGAAATCCAAGTGCATGTTGTGTACTGTCAGTACACATCTTGAAAAAAGTCAAAATGTTAATGAAACATCCCTGGATTCGATGTGGAGAAGGAAATGTACGATCTAAGGTACATGTAGTGTGCCCCAAGTACACATAATGTAGGCGCTGATGTGCAGAAAAATAATAGGTGATGTTAGACACATGTTTTGGACGAGTTTTCCTATAAAAAGAGGCCTCTAGCTACCCATCGAAGACAACCTGGGACCAATTAAGGCCATGAGACAACAATGGAAAAAGGAGTGATTATCCATACTCCCACTTTACCACCATTACTCTTTGGGTACCCATGACACTCACTCCCATCACAAGAGAGTAGTCCTTCTAGTGTCAGGTGATGTGATATAAAGGGGGGGTGTGCATAGGGATTATTTTATTTATTTAATTCATGTTTGGTTTGTTGTAAATAATTATGCCAATAAAAATCTGCAATTTCATATTTCATGACCATTATTTAATTATGAGGATTATCATTGAATTTCATTGATTGATCATCTTTGTTTTTGTTTGACCATTACGCAATCATGGCCAGTTATTCTTTAATATGTTTATGATTTTTCCAATTATTTTTATCGAACCAAGTAGATGACCATTCCGAAGGAGAAATCGTAGGATTATGGTGGGATACTAAGACCAAGGATCTCCATAGACCCAATTCGAAAACAAAAACTCAATAAATGAACATTCAATTGAATCCCTAGAATAAGGACCTAAAAATCACTAAGCATGTCATTCCTCTCATCATGAATCAAAAATCCTGATCTTTTTTTTCTATTTCCCATTCTCTCCAAATGAATTAAGAAATTTCAATTTTAGTATCATTAATTAATTTATAACATACACACTTTCCTTGTGGGTTTGACACTCAGACTTACTAGATACTACATTTTGAGATAGGATTGTTTGAGTTTTTATAAATTTTTAAATATGGTTAGCCCCATAGGATTTAACGATGCCCTGTGGGTGCTCAAATTTTTGGCGATGTTTCCATTGATGGTTGGCATTATTTATTATGATAATTATGAATTTAGATAGTTGTTTTTTTTTGAACTCTCTATTTTAAACATGGTCATCTCATGTTGTAGTTTGAGGTAACATCCCATTGCACGAGTAATCCACTCAAGGGAATAAAAAAATTAATGATCTTTCATTTGACCCTAAGTTGGAGAACACCAAATTCTAGAAGACAAAGGAAGATGATGAACAAGAACACGTCCACATGGATGGAAGGGAACAATTCAAACTAGTTAATAATGAAATGGTCTAGAGTGTTGGGCCACAAATTCAAGGATGGAATCAATGGGGCCAACCGCTAATCAACTATGGGAGACCCTAAACCATGAGATCCAACTCCATCATTCACATACCCCCAGTGGCTACTCAACATTTCATGATCAAATCAACGGTCATTCAAATGATTACGCACTCACAGCAATTCATCGGGCTTCTGCATGAAGACCTAAATGCAGACATTGGATGTTTCCCGGAGATTTGTTACATGTTTCAATTCCATATCATCACAAAAGATTAAGTGTTATTGAGATAGTTCAGATTTTCACAGAAAGGAAAATCATGGGAGTCTATCCAATTTCTTCCCCCACATTCAATTACCACATGGGAGGATCCAGTAAGAATGTTTTTAAAATGAGTTTTCCCACCATAAAAATCTATGGATTTTCGGGTATGTATTTAAAATTTTGATCAATTAAATATAGAGTCTCTATATAGTTCATTGGAATGATTCAAAGGATTAATCAGATGATTCCCACATCATGTCATTGAGATGTTGTTACTAATTCAAAAAATTTATAAAGGATTATCAAAGAGGAATAGGTTTATAGTAGATGATACTAAATGGGTTTCGCTGATGAGGAAATCACCAAAATAGAGATATAATCTACGATATGAGAGATCCTACAATAGTTTATGTAAGAGTTCGAGGATTTAACATGGTGGAAAATAGATCGTTGGTTTCTAAAATGGAGACAATGTCAAGGTAGATGGATGTGATGATGGCCCACCAAAACCCACATGTTATGTATTGAAAAGATTATTCAGATTATAATAGACAAAATTTTTCACACGGATGGAGGATAGATCCACCACAACAATAGAAAAATAAGAATCGAATTCAAGGATTTCAGCCTAGGAAAAAAAGTTATCATCCTCAACAACAAGGGCCCTCACTAACTAGTCAAGTCCATTCCCTAAAGGAGACCCTTGCATCATTTTTTTCCACAATAAGATCTTCACTTAAAGAGATGATGGAAACTCAAGAGATCATGGTACTACATTCAAAGAACTAAGAAATGACTCACGAAACCAACAAGAATCATTAATGATCATAGAAAATCATGTTGGAAAGATTGTTTAAACACTTAGAGAAAGACAAAGAAGATAGATTCTGGGATGTACAGAGCACCATATTTGTGAAATTGTTAAATCAATACTACATAGAAGTGGAAATGCTACATGATGAGGTTTCATAGAATTTGGAGGACCAAAATAACCATCACTAACTAAATTAAGTCAATAGAAGATCAAAGAAGATGGGGATAATGAGGATGATTAAGCACCACCACCATACCATCCAACATTACTATATTCATATTTGGGAATGGAGGGAATGATTGATGATAAGAATAAAATGGTTTTGGAGATATTCAAAAAGATATACATCAACATCCAATTCACTAAGGCAACTGCAAACATGCCTATGTATGCAATGTTTATGAAGGATTTCATGATGAATAAAAAGAAGATTAATTATTTATATACCATTCCACTGGAAGGAGAAAGTTCAGAAGTGGTTTTAAGAATTATATAGAAAATTTAACGTGATACAAGTATTTTTTCTATTCCAATTACCATTGTAATAATTATTTTGGAAGATATTTCTGTGATTTAGATGCTAGTGTGAATATATTGTCATATGAAATATTCAAAATTCTAGGATTGAAGGAGAAGAAACCAACTAAATTTATGCCTCAAATACATGATACTATTGTGATATGTCCTTGGGGAAAACATGAAGATGTCATCTTCAAAGTGAATGAGATCTAATTTTCAGAAGATTTTCTAGTGATAGAAATGGATGAAGAGAAGGTTCTGTGATTTTGGGAAGACCATTCCAAGCTATAGGAAGTGAACTAATTGATGTTCAGAATGGAGATTTGAGTTTTATAGTAGGAGGATCAGAGTTGAAATTCAATTTTCACTGGGTGATGAAAAATTGAGGCAAACCGACTGATAATTGTTCAAGGGATGAATTTCTGAAAGAAGAAGATGATGTTTTTAATGGAAGGAGAGCTGAATTAGAAGTTGTGGAGACTATAGAAGGAAGTATGAAAAAGATTAATAATGACAATAATGTGATGAATTAAAGAAGAAGATACTAGTGGAACATTCATCCAGTAAGTATTCAAAGAAGGATATCTAGTTTGGGAAGTTAGTGAAGTTCCATTTAGCTATTAAAGAAGGGAAATGAACCAATTGATTGGCCCTATGGTAATTGAAAGGGTTTTCAACAATGGGAGGGTAAATTTAGTTTCAGAAAAAGGAAGAGGAGAAATCTACACTGAGGAATCAAGGCTTCGACATTTTGTAGATCTAGATTAGGTAACCTCTTTCCTACCATCAATCACCTGAGATGAAGAGGTAAGGATGATCCTGTGATGGTAAAAAAAATCTCATTAATGAGGAAACCCAATTTTTTACTATTTATGATTATTTATTTTCAATTTTATGGATAAATCAATCATCCCCAAATATTTTTGAATTTCACTCTTATGAACTATGCTTTCACTTGTGATTTTTTTTGTAGCACCATCATAGAAGAAAGAATAAGAAATTATAGAGGAGTTACACATCATAAAGGTAATGTACACATCGTGATAAGTTCATGTAGAACTTTTATAGCCGATGTTTAAGGAATCAAATTCCAAGGTGAGTAAGAATTTCAATTCATAATTTTTGAAATGTAATCCCCATATTTTAAATGATTTTAGAGATTTAATTAGAATTTTCATACCCCTCATAAGATTCATTCATTACTCAATTGATCTAGGGGACATAAACTACCAAGGAAAATTATCATTCCATGTATTTATATTACTTTTTCCACAAATTTGAATGAGAAAACTGGAGGAAAGTATTAATATGGATAAGCACGTGAAATAGAATTTGAAAAATCATAATTTATAGGGGAATTTTAATCATTTTAAATGAATTTTTTTTTGAGATTTTGACATGTTTTTAATTTTTGAGGTTTTCATTAATTGATTAATTATTCATAAGCATTTTCATGAGTGATTTTTCCAACCATTCAAGTGTGGGGGGATGTGTCTGTTTCATGTATATATTTTAATTTGTTTTAATGTTTGGATTTTTAATTTATTGAATAAAATATCCATGTTTGGAATGAATTGAGTTGTTTCAATATTTATGGCAGAAAATAACAGATTTGTAAAAAAGGAACATAAAGAGGAAGACATATGAGTCAAAAGACCCATCGTGCCACTCCACTTCACTCACAGAGATTGACCAGGATTTTTGGATATGAATAAGATGTGGAAGATAAAGAAAAATTCACTACACGTTGTGTACCACAAGTAAACAACGTGACCATTTCATGTGAAAAAGTTATGTGTTTATTTTGTGAGTAATACAAACAACATGAATGCCATGTACACGTTGTGTACTGTAAGTACTCATCATGATGTAAGTCAAACTATCAAAGTAGAGTCCGTTAATTTGATATATTGTAGGAGAAACTGGATATGAGGTACACATCTTGTACCCCAAGTACGCATCATGTAAGTGTCGATGCATAGGGAAAAATTAGGCGATGAGGGCCATATGTTTTGGATGGGTTTGAATAAAAAATTATTCCTATTTCCACCCATCCAATACACTCTAAGACCGATGAATTCCATGAAACAACAACATAAAAAAGGCTTGATGATATAGAGCCCCTTGTTGCTGCCATTCTTCTTCAGGTACCGATGACGCTCGCCCTCATCATGAGTGAGTAGTCCTTCTAGTGCCATGTAATGTGATCTGTAGGGGTGATGTGTTCAGAGAGATTATTTTCTATATTTCATTCATGTTTGGATTGCTTCAAACTGTTAATTCAAATCAAAATCTCTCTTTTCATATTTCATGACCATTTCTGCGTTCTAAGGATTACCATTTAATTGAATTGATTTATCATTTTTGTTTTTGTATGAAGATTAAAAAATATAGGTCTATGTTTAAATATAGTTTTGGTTTTCATATTTCTTTGATTGAACCTTGTAGATGAATATTCCAAAGATGAAATCATAAGATTAGGTAGGGATACCAGGACTACGGACACATTTTGATCGTGTCACAGTGTGTTGTTAGTTCCCCATAGTGCTATGAAAAAAATTATAAAACTCGGACATTCCTATCTTAATGTGTAGTATCATGTAAGTCCTAGGGTCAAACCCATGGGTATAGGGCGTATGTTCTAAATTAATTAGGAAACAACAATTTAAATAATTTTATTTTTTGGAGAAAAATGAAATAATATTAGGATTTTTTGGGTTTTCAAATCAGTATGGGGCATTCCAAGATTAGTGACATTTATGTTTAGTGTGAGGGAGAATTCATTAATTACAGGTTTATTCGGTTTTGGTGTTGGAATTTTGTCAATAGGGATCCTTGGAATTGGTATCCTTCCCTAATACTATGATTAAACCTTTGGAATGGTCATATACATGGTTCAATCATAGAAATAGGTAACCCAAACCCATATTTAAACATAACCTACCCAGATTGTGTAACGACCATACAAAAACTAAGACGATCAATCGATGAAATTAAATGATAAACCTGAGAATGCAACAATGGTATTGTAATAAAAAATAGGGATGTTTTTATTCGAATAAAAAATTTCTATCAATCCATTCATGAATGAAATAAATAAAATAATCCATATTCACGCATCCCCCTGCATATCACATCACCCAGCACTAAAAGGAAAACTTTCCCGTGTTGACAGCGAGTTTCATTAGTACCCGAAGAAGAATGACGGTTAAGAGTGGCTATAGATCACCATACATTGTCTATTGTTGTCTCTTGGCCTTTGTTGGTCCTATAGTGTTTGGGATGGGTGGATGGAGGCTCTTTTTATTGTAAAACTCGTCCAAAATTTAGCGACCCACATTTATTTTTTTTCTATGAACATCGATGCATAAACGACGTGTACATAGGGTATATGATGTGTACCTCAGATACCGTTTTTCCTCCCCCACATCAAATCCACAGACGATGCTTCAATGGTTTGACTTTCATCATGATGTGTACTGATATTAAATGATGTGTACTTGGATTTCACTATGTTTATGCTCTTTATGATGTGTCCAGTGCATAACTGTTTCACATGAAAAGGTCATGATGTGTACTTGTGGTAAACAACGTGTAGTGCATTTTTATTCATCTTCCATCTTTACTTCATCTCAAAAAATCCTAGTATCACACCATGAGTGAAGTGGAGTGATGCGATGGTTTGTTCGACTCATATTTCCTCCTCTTTTCATTCCTTTTTCTCAAATATATCATTTCGTGCCTTAAATATTAAAACAACTCAATTCGGTTGAAACATCACAAGACTATTAAAAAAATTAAAAAATCAAAACATTAAAATATATTCATGAAATAGACATTTAATATACCCTCTTTAAATAATCCCACCTGTTAAGAACCTACCCACACCCAGAAACTCCACTAGCTAAATTAGGCAACAAACCATGATCAGCAACAAACACCGACCCACATCAATCAATTCCACCAGTCAAATTATGTGTCACACTATGAGGAGGTTCACATAGTTACCTGCATTCATCAAGCCTTCCAGTATCCTCATCCTGTAGCATATATATAATGAATCCAACAATTTGTATGAGGGAATGACACAAAACTCCATCCCCACAATTGGGGTTCCTGATCGATATGTCATTGCATAGTTGACACACACATTTTCACCCATCCAATAGGGTTGTGGTCCAAATTCCCATAAGATATATCGAAAACCTGATCGATTCCATATCCCCATTCCTGCAAGAGTTAATAAACATATTCTAATGGTCACTCCGAGGTGGCCACAATCCCATGCCAAAATTCCCAAAACCTATAAAAAAATCCTAGTAGTGACATGGGGGCTAGTAGAAAATCCTTCATATAAGAAAACTGATTTCCCCACTAAGTGGCCCTAGTCACTCACAATAAGGAATCCAAAAATATGTCTCACCAAAGATGATTAAGAAATTATGTTCTAGTATACAATTCCACTATACATTATTATTGATTTATTGAATAGCTTAGACATTTATTTCTGGCATCTCAGGATACTACTCTTTCAAATAATAGGGACAATAGCTATAGTTTTGGTTGTAATCCCAAGAAACCTCACCATGAAGGATTGATTCATGCCTAGAAGCTGATTGATCTCAATATCCCATCTCTGTATGAGATCCATGACAACCCTTTATGTGTCTATAAGATCAAATTGCAAGACGGTCTCCCCCTTTCAATCATACACCCTAATGGTCCTCCCTAGGGTATACATTGTCAAAACTCTCCTCATAGTTGGAAGCCAAGTCATGATGGGTTTCCTCTACATAACATCATTTCACCTCACCAAGAAGGTCCTCCCCTTGGAGATTTAATGATGATATATCCCTCTTATTATAAGGAACATTGGGAAATAAGTCCAATTATGTCTAATTCATTGTTCATGATAAGTGAAATTGTATCTCATCCAAAATAAATTCTATGGTGGTGGAAAATGTCCAAACCACCTTTGGATCACCTGCCATCTAACGTGATTGAGTAAGTCCCTACCAATATTTTAATTTGAAATAAATATATAGGGAAGACTACACTTTGGTCAGACTAGGTTACGAAACCAATGGAAAAACATGAAGAAGACATGTTAAATATGAGGAGATGGTGGGAAAACATTGATAGACCAGTCATGTTATGTCCTTTATCCACATAGCAGTACAACATTATAAAGTCATTGTTAGAAGACTGTGTGCACAAAATCCACCACATTATATTAAAGTCTCATTATCACTTGAGAGAAAATTTATTACCTTACGATGAATATCTAAGCCACATCAAGGTAATATAAGGGATACACTACCAAATTAGCATTGAGGATCTCCTGGATGTGAAAAATCTAAAATTGGGAATATATTAAGGATTCAATTAGTGAACATATCTCAAAGCATTACATGGATTACATCAGTTGATCTTAGATTTTCCATCCAGCGATCATATTCGAGGGTGGGGTGAGCACGGTAAATTTCATTTCATCACAATCTTCAATTAGAAAATCTCGTTGAAGGTGACATCATTAAATGTCATAGCCTTAGGATGACTTCAACAAAAGAACTATGTTTTCAAAAAAAGGTATACATAATAAAAAATAGAACCCGACTAATTCCCACAAATTTCAGGATAGAAGAGAGCGAGTCTTCAAAATAATTATTCCCCAATGATCAAAACCACCTCTTAGAATGAGAACCATAGAGATGGAGGTGATGCCATAACTTGGTACTCAACGGCATTTCCAATACTCATGATGGTGTTGGATATGGCCTCCCCCCGTCCCGATGTTGGACGGGGGGAGAAATCATCTCTTGATTCGATGAAGCCTTCCTTCACTCCCTTCTCCAACCTAGAGGATCAACCGAAATTTCAACCCCTTTAACTTAGTCTAATGTTTCCGTATTTTCCCGATGGTGTGCCTCAACTTCCATTATCACTTTTGGAATTAATAGAAGCTTCAGTCCTATTAAATACTATATAGGTGACTCAATTTCTACAATGTAGACCATCAGTTGATGAGTTTTTATAGTTTGATTATGATTCAAGGGGGAAAAATGATTGAGTGATTATTTGTATTCTGAATAAGAATCACCAAAATGTTTGGTTCACTTTAGAAGAGGACTTGATTCGTGTGGTCTTTGGTTCTCTATGGAAATGCTTCGGTTGCAGGTTTTCCTTTTCTATTTGACCTATGATTTTTACATGAAAAAGGATTCACCATCTCTTGGCATAGGGGTTAGCTTCCCCGAATTACTATTTTAGTTTTAGAAACTTACTATTCATGAAATTCTATGGAATATTTTTGGTCATTTCCTTTGTTCTGACATTAGAACCCAATGTGTAATCCATTCAATTAACCCCTGGATTTTTGTAGAGGTGGATGTATCCAAACCACTAGTGGAGTGGGACTGAGTTGTTATTAGTGAATAATATTGTTAAAAAAATTCAATGGTATTCAAATCATGGATGTATTTTTTCTCGGTATGCATGTATTTGGGACACCTGGTTGATAGAGGAAGACATGGTGAAAGGAAAGAGGAAATGAAGTAGAAAAAGGATATGGCTATGGAATCGACTCAAGGTGAATGTAATATGGTGGAAACAAGAATTTCACTCATGATGGTGGAAAGACACTCATTTGACATGAATGTTGTGTATTGTTTTAATCATCTGATGGAGGATCTAGGGGTGCCCGAGAAGGAACCACTACATCCTAAAAAGGAAGTCGGGGTTAAGGATATTGAACACATGAACACCAGTCTGATGTCACCTCACTCAGATTTTGTCCCAATCAAAGAGGTAATGCCTTTGGAATCATTTGAATGAGATGTAGGTGATAAGGACTAGCATGCTACTCTAATGTATTTGGGAGGATAATAGTTTGTTAATTCTAGGATTTTTTGGGTTTAGTATAAGATTTAAAATGATCCATGAAAAGTGTTGTATATCAAGGAGATAGTTTTTAAGTCAACCAAGAATTAAAGATATAATGGTTCTAAGAAATACTCAATGTAGGTTACCCTTATCGATTTGGTGGGGGCATTAGGCTGCAGGCCAACAATGGATCCAGGAGTACATCCAAACCTATTACTGTTCGACAGGTTTAGAGTGCCTTGATCTAGATCATGAAAATGAAATTGAGTTTCAAATAATGTGTTAGATAGATTATTATGAGGGTATCCCATAGATATTTTTTAGAGGACAATATGGGAGGGAAGCATATTGAAATTTTGTACAATGTTAGGAAAAAAAAGACAAAAATCTGATCATGACTCGGGAGGGTGCATCTTGACAACAGAGAAGAAAAACAAAGGGTGCAAGGATTACTCATTATTTCTGAAACAAATGGATACCGGGTTAGGTAAAAATTGAAAGAAAAGTAGTTAGAATGTTTTCCTTCTTCTAATGTTAATATGTAGTGGGGGCCTAAATAAGTGAAAAACGATTCTGGTGGGGTCGTTCTAGACAAACCGGTGTTAAGAATGTAGTTATTAGGGATTAATTGGTACAGCTTGTCCATTCATATGAATAAATGGTGGAGGAGTTTCTTTACATAAATTCTACTCAAGAATATTAAGACAAGATTATGGGTAGGCCTCTTTAGGTGGAATTGAATAGTGAGAAGGTTTCATGGATCAACAAACAAGACCCTATTCTGATTAGGGTCTTTAATGAAGTGAAGATATGTAAAGAGGGGTACACTCAATCTTTGGATAAGATAGTGTATTTATTTGAAGTCATCCATACCTATGATATAGATACACATTTTCACTCCATCTCCTAAAAACACATCATGGTGGAATCATCAAATAGGCTTAAATTTAATTTCAATAATTTTGTGATCTCTTATGAGGCCCATCCTCTTGGTTGAACTTATTCAGTTTCTCACTTTTCCATAAAAGTGTTTTCTAATAAAAAATAATTTTTCAATCACGAGGCTTCCAAAAATATTGATCTGGCCGCCCACATAAAGAAATACAGTTACTGGATTGTGAAATTGTCAGAAATGGTGAAAATTTATTGGGAAGAAGGTGGTTTAGGTGAAAACATTATAATGAATCCAGACCATGTGTGAACAAAGATCCATAAAATTAAGAGGGTAGGCATGGATGTAAAAGCCCTGAAAATCCAGGAGCAGCCCCAGCCCACAGATCGAGGGGAATTTTTAACATAACCTTATTCCTTGAAATGTTGTGCAAATGATTCAGGAATTCCCCAACCCCCAAGGAATTTGGATTTTATTACCTCAACAACCTCCTCATCAGTTGAAGACAATATTATCCCAATTAGGGAAAATGTTAAATAACAAAACCTCCAAGTTCATAAAATCCCATGACTCAGTTTCCTCTCTCATAATACACATGATAAAATTTTATATAGACTCCATTTGGATAAAAACATAGGTAGTATCACAAAGAGACTAATTAAATTCCTACAATGTTCCATACATTAGTGAATTTTATTATCCCCACCCCTACAGACACTATAGAACATGAGGCCAATATAAAGGTGTAGGAGGAGGAAGTCTAAATTTATAATATGGTCCACAATATATTTATTGATGGAGGTGTGTGTAATCATAATTGTTGGATTAATCTGAATTTTGGGATTCCCTTGACCACTATATTGCTTCCCCCTCTAAAACAATCCACTAATGAAAATAAAAAAGGCAAGGTTGTGCCTCCCTTTCAACTCGTAGAGGTTGAACCCCTCTCACTCCATGAATGATTTTATCAGCAAGAGGAAGAGATGAAAGAGTTGAGAATACTCACCACAAAACTAATCTCAAAAAACATTCCTAGCATATATGTTCTATGAATAGATCCTCAAATATCATTCCCAATAGGTGTACCACATAAATGAGGGTTCACTCTAATAGCTAAAATATAACCAAAACATACTCTCAATGTGAGGGAGAGAAAAATAATATATGTAAACCCCATGGTAGTGAGATATCAAGAGTTCCATCCCTTGGGAACTTAAACAATTTTTTCTTAGACACATCCACATGGATCAGCCCCTACAGGTTAGCCACCACGGGTACGAGTAAAGCCACCACATATGGATTTACATGTCACGACCCTTGCTCAAGACCATGTTCAACTTCAAATACCTCAAATGATCCTCAATACTATTTATTCATGTAATGATTTATTGGAATAAATGGAATAATGAAATGAACCATTTCATCTAGAAAAGAGGCATTACTCTGAATGGGTGGATCTAACCCCTTCCCTGCTAAATTTTGGGAACCCTACATTTCTAATTTTTAATTATTTGGAGGATACAGAGCATCTTTTTATGAATTTCATGTCTCACTATGATACCATGATGGGAAGCCCTGTACAATAATAAGCAGTTAATCTCAGATGATTTTCATGAACATTAAAGGAGATAGCCTTTGTATGGTACACTAGTTTTTCGGCTCAGTCAATCATAAGATGGGGAGATCCATGTCAATGATTCCCTTTAAATTAAGATCGATTTTGTAGAAGAAAATAGTCCACAACCTATAAAAATATAAATATAAGAAGAGAACTGGGGTCTCTGATTTCATTTCTCTTTTGAAAGTGTAACGTCGTGTAACGTCCCGACCCCACTTACCTAGAGTCGGTTCATTATTTTAATACATTGGGATGATTACAAAGAATCATGTCTCGAAGGACCAATCTGTTTAGAAGTCTTGGTAAATAGATTACATAAATTAATGTTACATTACACATTATTACATACAACACAACATAAATAATCCCTTATAAATGCCATTATTCCATTAACTAAACCCTGCATATCAATCACAATACACGTCATGGAATCCTACGAAAAATAAAACACAGAAAGGGGTGAGCTAAAAAGCTCTGTAAGGGTAAGCAATATAGTGGAAGATAACATAAATTAAGCATGGTGAATATTTGAAACCACGTAACTTTACCAATAAAAAACATGTATACTTTTATGGTAGGAATATGAGCCAAGTAAACAATGCCATAATAAAACATAATGGTGGGTATTCTACTAGTCGAATGACAACATGAACCATCAACATTATTTTCATAATGAGGGTATTTATAATACCAGACTTTAATTTCGGTGTCAAGGCCTTGTTCTCGGACCAATGGGATAACTGTAACCGGACCCAAACCCGAAGATCCACTGTACCCGGACTCTATCCCAGAGGCCCTCCATAACCAGACTCCAACCCAAAGAGCCTCTGTAACTAGACTCCATCCCAGAGAGCCTCTATAACTAGAATCCATCCTGGAGACCCACTATAACCGGACTCCATCCTGGAGGGTCTGCTGTAACCAGACCCCAACCATGAAGGATTACATTTACCAGTCCACAACCCGAAACATACTAGTCCAATACATTCATCATATGAAAAGTTTTAAATATAACATAAACATTCGTATTAAAACTAGCATACGAAATGTCAACACATTAACTATAAAACATGAATGGTATAAAAATAGAACATCCATAGTCAATCACATCATAAATCATTGAATATAATATGGAAGATTTTATTACAATAAATCAACTTCAAATAAACATAAAATCAATCAAAGGATGTTGACATAGATGAAATCAAAACCTTTTTAGAGAAATATCTCTTTCTATTTTGAAATCATTTAAGAGTCGCATAATTATAAAGAAAACATTTATTTTCAAAAATATTCTTATAAACTTCCATGGGAAGCTTCGATGATATTATAATGGTAGGAAATAGCCACACCCTCCGTATAAGTTAAAAAAACATTCTTACCTTAATTTTGTCGAAAAGGTTAAAAGTGCCTTTTTTAGAAAACTATGGAAAGATTACTTTCAACCATTTTTATAAAAAGTAAAACAAGGATATAAATAAATTTAAACCATAGTCTATTAAATAGTAAAAATGTTTTAGAATACATTTTAACAAACATGGGTGAGGATTATAATGAAGTCTCAGTAGATTATTACGTATAAACTACTTCAGATAATGAAGAGATTGTGAAATTAACCCTTTCCTCATTGTAATCAATCGATTCATATAAAAAATAGTCAATAACATCCAAATTAATCACATAATATCATGAACATAAAAATAATCATGATATTATATATCAAATGGCAGTATACCATACACCACATGCAATAAATAAGTGGTGAATAATGGAAATCTCACGGAATTAAAAGTGAGATAAGAAAGCCCTTACCTCGTACCTGAATTGACCCGTTCATTATTTAATATCATGAATAATAATCTAAAGATAATTTATACTTTCTTAAGAACATTTTTTATGTTTATTACTCCTTTTATATCAATTATTTCCATGTTATAAACATTATGTAATCATTTAAGTTAATAACATTCTTTTTGTCGATATTTGGTACTTGAGTAAAAAATGAACACCATGTAGTAACAAAGTTGTTCACATTATCAAACTTTCATTATATCCAGAATGATATTCATGATTTAGATATCATATATATCATATATATCAAGTATATACATGTATTTATAAAATTACATATCATTTTGGGGTAAGAAATGAAATGCACCGTTCATGAAGACGGTAAGCCGTACGTACGCATGAACACGACATTGATTTCTATTTTTGTTAATGGAATTAAAACATAATGATAAATAGGTATATTATAATTACAATATATATAATATAAAATATCATTAACTGCATCCTTTATACATCCCACATATGGTATTAACGAGTCATATCATATTGAGGGGGCGGTAGTCCGCACTTCCTCAAATGAAATTATCGCGTTTACCCATAATGGAAACCATTAAGGAATGATATAAAAGAAAAATTCAGAAGCATGAAGAAATAATAATAAAAATATATATCATATATAAATATAGTTCCATCATAATGGGCACCATGAGAGAAAGTAGGAGGTAATTGAACAATCATCGTTTTGTGAGTGTTAGTTTACCATCCACAGAAACATTATGTTCTTCACCCATAAGATTGAGGTGTGTGTATGTTTAGTTCGAATACATATAATAAAAACGTCCTAGTATATTGAGGATACAAGTGTTTTTATAAAATAAATTAATAAAATGAGGTTAGGGGTTGTAGAATTAAAATAATAAATAAGAAGTTAAGAGAAACAGTTACCTTTAATTTGGGTAACTTCTTTTGGTTTGAACCAAAAGGACTTCTTGAAGCACCTTCTGAATAAGGTAAGGCTTATAAGAGGAGGAGATGTATGTATCAAGATTAGTTGGGTAGAGTTTTGATGAGCATAATGGCATTAGAAGTGTGAGAAATTGGATAGAAGTGGTCTCCTTTTATAATGGGGAAGAGGGGCTCTTT
Organism: Viscum album; assembly: GCA_963277665.1. Taxonomy (NCBI): domain Eukaryota; kingdom Viridiplantae; phylum Streptophyta; class Magnoliopsida; order Santalales; family Viscaceae; genus Viscum; species Viscum album. The sequence continues at coordinate 1,105,847,583 of OY728157.1, forward strand.
AGGAATTTGAGAAAATATTATTTTATTATATATTGGAATTCGGTTTATTAATGTCCCAAAATAAATAGGGTGGAAGATAATATGACTCATGTCAGAAATAAAATAATCCAATAATAATTGGACATGTTTTGGTTATTATTTTAGTATTTATAATCTAATTTATTTCAATCATTTATTAATGAAGTAAATATTGTATCATTATTGTGTCATAAATAATTTAATTAATTCAATGTCTAAAAATTATAAAAAAATTACCATGATGTAGTAAATCATTTTATCCTTCCAAATAATATTTAAATTAAAAAATATTACATATATATCAACATATAAAAATTAATAACTAGTGGATTTGTGTTTATGTCAATTTTTTCTTTACTATAAATTTATTAATCTAAATTGTCATTATCCTTCAAAAGTGGCTCTATGTGGTACCAAAATCGACACAATGATGCCCATTGTCGTTCATTACTCATTAAATAAGGTTAGGACACGTGTTAAAGTAATTTTAAATTATTATAATATTCATTTTACCTTGAATTACAATATTTATCTTTACCTGTGGTAAATAAAAGTCAAAAATTACTATTCATCTAAAATTATATTTATCTTATTGAACAACATTTTTCCCATTGATATTAACCGTGTCTCTTGGATTATCTACATTCAACACACATAAGCGGTAAAATTATGTTTTCTGTGAATTTGCAAATTCTCTTAGGAGGTGGGTAAAAGATGGTGAAAAATTAAATAAAATTTTTATATATCTAATATTATTATAAACTGACTCCAATGAATTAAATTGAACATATATAGGTATTATTTATCTATTTTTACATAAATTAATTTATATAAAATAACTAATTATTTAAATAATAAATCGATTTTAAACTATAACTAAGTGTTTTTCACTATTCATCAAAAATTGAATGTTTTCAGATAAATAACGAATATTTACCCTAAGACAATTTCAGTATTATGAATTTAAATATGAATTATATTTTAAAAAATTCAAAACATAGAATTTTCATTTATTAATTTAAAATTAATTCTCGTTGTCCCAACCAGAAGCCGTATTTTTAAGAATTCATAACTCTCAAAAGATTGAAACATGTTTATGTCCAATTTCAAAGTGAAACTAATTACAATTACCATAATTAGATTAAATAATAAAAATATAATATATTTATATTTCCAAACCATTAACATTTATAATTTGACACTATAAATTATTTCAATTAAAAATGTAGTTTTTAATTAAAATTTTGTATTTTTCAATATTCACCAAAATATGAAAGCTATCAGATTAATATCAAAAAATTATCAAAACTAAACTTTTATCTCTAGATTCAAAAGAATAAGTTTATTATGTCAAATTGTATATATTAAAGTGTCAAATAATTTATTTAAAAATGATTCTCCCTCAAAAGGCTGTAGAATTACATTTTCTTAAATATACTTCCTTTATCTAAAAAATTTATTTTTTTCTTAAATTATGTCTAAGAAACTCATAATATGGATTCCAAAATTATAAGGATTGTATAAAAATCAAAATTCAGTTAATACAATTCATAACCTCTTTTGAATGGCTATTTTGGATAGTTGTGGTGCGCTTAAACTCGGTGTTATGTGTAGTGCAAGTAATTTAATTACTTTAAAGAAATAACGTACTATGAAATATTGGGGTGTTACAAAAAGGTCTTACCTACTCCCTGAACATATATATTCCCCTGTGATATTTTTTTCAATCTGTATATAAAACCCCCATAATAAGTCACATGCACCATTCATCACTATAAAATATATTGGAGGGTTTCAGGGTCTCACTACTTTTGTTCAAAAAATGTAAGATTCCATTTCAAGAACGATGTCCTTGGATAGAGTAATTCTTGTATCTCAATGGAAGAGAATAGAGAAATTAGAAGCTTTCACTATTACATTTAAGTAAACCCCTGACTCTGCCCCCGCTCTAGAACCCATGCCAAATCATACGGAACCTCCTCCTCTGTAACATCAACAATGCCTACCTCATCATGATGAGAAAAGGTATCAGAGGAGGAATAATTTTGGGGAGCTGAAGAAAAATATTTATTTGTTTTGAGATGACCATTTCCCAAGATAATTCATCACAATTTTAAAAAAAAAACATTCTCAATTTGCCCAAGGCCAAGAGGTATGATCAAGATCATCTTGAGGATATTCCAAACTATTATCCCTTTAAAAAAATATTGGGAAAAACTATTCATGAAATATTTTTTTTCAAACCCATTCTATAAAAAATGGTGGACTCTGGACAAGTAAATTCCGGCAAGACACCATCACAGGTAGCATGTGTTTCAACTACCAATACATAGACATAGGGTGAATTGTATAAATTTACTAGAAAGGTACACTAAATTTCATTTATTTTATGGTGAAAAATATGAAAAACCGGACTAATTCTTTCTTTGATCATATTTGAAATAGCCATGTATTCCCTCGACCACTTCATTTATGATGCAACTGACATCATCAACACCACAATCCTCTAAAAGTTAGTCAGCCATGAAAAAACGTAGACATAAACACAATAATCAATCAAAGAAAGATGAACCTATACCCATGAAAAATATTGTATTGAATCTATTTCAATTCATGCCTTCAGTCCCAAAATCACGGTTTCCACCCCACAAAATTGTACAACAACTGTCGACCCACCAGATGGAGTCCTCATTAGATGAGGAGTTGATCTTCAGTTCCATTAATGTTATTCACTTAATGGATCCATCTTCGAATAATGACTGTGACTATGAAACTAAATTCTCTACATAAATTTATGTAATTAGGGAATTATTACATTGGGTTTGAGGATACTAGGGAATACATCGTTTTGGAAGAAATAAATACTTCATCCATATCAACTCTTGGACCATCTATGCGTTCAAAACTCAGGAGAGAGACTTACAACCTGATCAATAAGAGAATGAAAGTCCCCCCACACATTCCAAGGTTTTCTTTGACCTAATCATTTTGGAAGATTTACTAGAGTATTCATCATCGCCAAATCAGCCTCATCGTACAGGTTGACCTATTCGGCGTAACCCACCAAGGATAGAAGCTCCTTCAAATAATGTTCCATGGGTTAATCTTCCTACATAAAGTTATTCAATTATTAAATTTCCCCAAAAAAAGAGTATCCTTATGCTGGTAAGTACATACCATTAGCTCATAAGTATGAAAATATAAAGCAATTGGAACTAGTACCAGCCATGTTTTTGATATTGGATGTTGCGAATCTATCAAAAGACCTTCAATAAGCACTCATAGAGGCTTTGCTAAGCCCTGAGGTAATGGTAGTTTAAGTAATTGATATTTAATTATATCATGTAGAGATAGATACTATAGAATGATACATGATCATCTCTTTCATAGAGAAGGATAAATAATCCATTATAAAAGGACATATTAGATCATTGTATATATCTGAAAGAATAAAGACATTGATATTCAATGATCTTTTACTGAAAACAGAATAGAGTTCAACCTTATTATGATCTGAACTCTTCATTGAATGGGTTATAGAGAGAGATACTTGTCCCATTCTACTCTGACACTACAGTGTTATAATAATATTGAGTAAAAGCCACTCAGTAGAATCTATCTCATGGACTAGTTTAGGGACCTTGTATCTGACTCAGTTTTTCAGGTTGTTTAGCAATACAAAGCTTTCAACATTCTACTAAGAAGATTGTGGATTCATCAGCATAAAGAAATCGCTTCATCATACCACCAATACCTTAAATATTTTATTATGGTCCAAAATGGGATGTTGTATGGTGATAAATCCCTATTTTAATCCTATGATGCTTAGTTCATTGATTCATGGTTCTTCTAAAGCGAAGGGAAATATCATGTGACCAATGGTATTGTTTGTTTCCTGACCTCGAATGTTCTATAAATGACCCCAACCAATACCTTCAAATAGATCAGTGAATAATATGTGCTTCATATCCATCAAATCTAGGGAATATGCCCAAATTCATTTATAGATTCCAAAACCTTCATGACATCATTCATGAAAATTGTACTTTGTAGCATTGAAAATGTTGTGGAATCTCTAAAAATAGGTTGAATATTATATAAAAATTACCTCATTCCATCCACGAAGCCCCAATAGATCCCTACCTCATCATCCAAGCCAAAATATGAAGTACATAATCCTTCTCCATCCATCACTCCATCCACTCTAGAGCTTTAAAAAGACCCCACATTATTAGTGGGGTAATAGAGAGTCACTTCTTCTTCTAGATGTCAATATGTCAACTCCCCTTTAACTCTAGAGAGCTTCCTCCACTACCTACTTCACCTCAGGTAAAATAAGAAGGGGAATATAAAGAGGAATAGGAATAAGAGGATGTCATCATGGATTCCCCACCATCATTAGAGGATGGTGTCTCTGCCAGAATTAATGAACTTAGGGAAATAAATCTGTCTATGGATGAAGATCCACGACCCACGTAGATTAGTGTGGAAATGTATTCCTAAAAACAATTTGAATATACCTCCTACCTAATGAAAAATTGGGACATATTCTCCAAGAATTCCACAAAGATTCCACACCTCAATCTTGATGCGACCACTCACCACTAAGGCTCTCTGCAGAACCATAGAGGTTACAAACATGTAGCCATAAGGACGAACCCAACTAATTCATTCCAAATTTAGGTTGAATTTGATAATATTATCAAATCCAATGTCATTTTTGGTAGTCCAATATCATATATGGATATCCCATATAGTCTCGATAAAGAAGAAAAATGGGAAAATAAGGGTCTACATTGACTTCTATGATCCCAACTGGAACTAACTGAAATATGATTTCCTAGTAATAGTCACAGAGTAAAAGATTAATGTAACTTCTTGCAGTCAAAATATCTCCTTCATGGATGTATATTTTGCATATAATAAAATATCAATGTCTTAATAATATGAAGAATCCACCACATTCAGGGGCCCCAGGGAGCATTCTTCTATCGAGTAATTCCCTTTGGCTTGAAGAATATGGCCTCCACATACCAACGTTCCATGAATTGCAATGATGAATACCTTGAAATGTGCTTTTGGTTCTACCTCAGGGAAATAAATTAGCTTCTTCATATGCCTTCCTGGTATCAAAGATGACCTTGAGAAGGAAAAATATTTGTAAAATATTTCACCACCTTAAAACCTAAAAAATTAGAGGGGTTTATAGTGACATCATTCCTACATTCAAATCTTAGTATCTAACCTCACATGAAATTATTTTCCCTTCACACAGTTTATGAATAATGAGGTCACATATTGGTGGACCAACAATTATAAATAATCATTTTATATCCTTAAGAAGTATCTCTTTATTCAACGAGTTTTAATTCTACCTATTGAAGGGAATCCACTCATTTTATGTGTAATGACCTTAGATTGATCACTATATGTTCTCCTTTCAAAAAATAACAGTGCATAAAATAAAATAAAACCTTTATTATCTCATTCGAACCATGAAAAACATTGCGACTCATTATACATTTATCGATAAGTGCTATATAGAGTTAATAATTGTAGTTCAAAAGCTAATGAACTACCAACAGCACCACAAGGTCTATTTGGTCTCTCACAATAACACACTCAAATATATCCTCATCCATCCTATGTTGACCAGACATTTTTCGTGGTGGGATGTTATCTTGTAGAAGTTTACATATAGTCCATGCCTCAGAATGTGGGGAAGGTTTAGTCTTTAGAATATTTTCTTGTAGAAAACCCATATGTAGGAACAACATTGTTAAATTTTGAATTTAGAAAGAAGAGATCATTTATATTCCATATTTCCCTTGGACATGGGAAATGTATATTGATGGATCCTCTAGAAAACCAATAGGGAAGGGAATGGAAGACCCTAAGCTTAATAAAAATGGGTTGGGATTCATGAATTCTCCCCTATAATAGTAGTCTAACTTTACTATTTTCCTTGTCATAGGGCTTTATAAAAAATAACTTATAATATTAGGCTCATATTATAGTCCTAGAGCTGGAATGTCAAATACCAGAATCCACCTCGGGCTGAAAGGTGATTTAGTGTCAGTAATAAAAAAATGATGGGGATTATGCTATCAGAAAATAATAACTAATCTCATTTCCTAACTATGCATGAGGAATAATGGAAGATTTTCCCTTATATCCGACATTGAAACAGATCCTATGAATGCAGAATACCTAGGTCGATGCATTGGTGAATGCGACCACAACCCTATAAGATATATATTGAGTTGATATAGTCATTACCATTGTGCATCTCAAAATAGTCTCACCTATTCTCATGTCAGCATGGGAGAGGTTAATTAGGTTAGTCCCATTAATGAACCATATATTCCAATTACTGATTAAATGATACACATTATAGAATACCTACAAAATGGAGTGATCTAATTGGGCATAGTTATAAAAGAATAGATCTGATGTTGAAAGAGCAACTTCACTCTATATGATAGCCCAAATCCCCAAAAATACTCTATAAATGAGGCATTTATGGAGTCCTTATCATATGAATTGATTGAAAATATATCTTTTTTGTCACGATAGAAGGCATAGGGGAGCCTATGGTACCATCCAATTAGAGTTCAAGATTCCCCATCAAATCTAAAGTCATGGAAACTTCTAGCCTTCAATAATGTAGGATTTCACAGAATTCACAAAGAAATGGCATTCTTTCCATGTGAAAACCAACTTCACCCATCGACCCCTGAAGTTTCTACATACATCCAAATACTCCTACACATTTTCCACATGGGGAATTGATTTTGTAGGGATGTATCCTCCAACTACATAAAAATAGTTGAAATATATCCTAACTACTACTGAATTCTTCTCTAAATATGATAAGGAAATACCCCTCAATGAATTCCAAGCCATAAGAGTCATTAGCTTCATGGAATCAAACATCATTACTATATTTGGTGTCCTTAATATTATAATTATAGAAAATAAAACCAATATTTCTTCTTCTGAATTGTAGAAGTTGCATCAATAGTATAATATCAAAACCAACAATTCATCCCACTATCATGTAGTAGTTAATGAAAAAATAGAGGCCTTCAATAAGACCATATCGAACATACTATAGAAAATAGTGGATAGGGATAAAAAGAATTATCCTAATAATCACTTTCATGCCTTATGAGACTATTTTACTACCACCTCTACCTCCATATAAGAAATCCTATATTTGTTAATATACCAAACTGAAGCATTCTTTCCCATTGATGTCCAATTGCATGAAATCCACGTTGCCATATGTGATCATCTATCCATGGATAAGAAATTACAGAAACATATAGATGAATTAGAGTAACATGATGACAAAATATTTAATACCATTCATCACTTGGAGGACCATCAAAATCATATTTCATAGTCTTTTAACAAGAATGCATGTCTTTATTTCTCCAAGAAGAAATGGTAATGATCCCCAAAATTTCAAAGATACTAGGGAAAAAGCCTCCAAATCCTGAGCTAAAGTGGTATGGACCTTATTCTATACACAAGGTCCACCCGAACAGAGCGTATTCTATAATATAGATCGATTGATAACTCATTATGTCCCCTACCAATTCAATATTTCTCAACAAATACTTCATGTAATAAATGTTCACAGTTTCTCTATGCTGCATGATGCTAGACTACATAGTCGGTATTTATCGCATAACATTAAAAAATGAGTGTAAAATTTCATCTACATTTTAAGATGATGAAATACATGACACAAACAATCTTATTTTATGACATTAAATTTCATAGAATCACAGTCATATATGCACAACCTTAAAATGCGCACCATATGGTCCTAGTCATATGATCCAAAACTACAAGACATCATAGTCCATGTATATGAATTTAATCTACATAACCTAACATCCTAGTCACAATACATTAATCTATACATCAACATTCTTTCAGTATGATGTAAAAATACATGGTTCATGTCATGGTTGCATGATGTAAAACATCATAACATTACAATGAGTGGTTGAGTGGATCATAATCTTAAGTGTTGGTATCCCACCACACATTTTTCAAAGAACAATTAGTGGATTTATTCTTATAATCACAAGATACACAATTATTCTTGGATCACTATTCTTTGGTCTAGTCATAATATAAAATTACCCCCTCCGTGTATATGGGTCAGACCTACATAGGGGGCCATACCAGAACTACATGTGGCTTGATTCTCATTATTATGATATATGTAATGACACTTATTCCCTATATACGAAGCCCAATATCAATGTAAAAAAATAATTCCCCCTCCATTTTAAAAATAAAGGTATTTGTAGGAGACCCTAACTTAGGTTCCCCCATTTTGGATCCCATCATGGAAACTGAATGATTATTCTCCCACTTGTAAACAAAAAATATCTATGTAGGGGACTTCACACTCCATATAAATTTCCAGTTTAAATGATTCCTTTATTCTCATAAATAATCCTTTCACACATAATACTTCATGTATTAGGAAATTTCAGATCACGATAAGGATTCTTGGAAATAAGTTATAGGACATTAGTTTCTTAATAATTACTTTGTTTTACAATGCAGTAATATTGCCTAGATAAATTAGGATAAGTCTCTAGTAAGAGGAAATGTCAACTATAGGAAAATAAATCTCCATGAGAGACCTCTTCTATATCTATAAGTCCTAACTAGATTATTCTAGGAACCCCTTGTTTTAATTTTGATCCACAATCATCCCTTTCATTTTGTCCCGTATCACATTTCGAATCCGAGAACTATCAATATCAAGGTTTACAGTTTCCTCCTTTGTATCCAAATCATGAAATAGCATATTTTTCATGATAATCCTTAAGACACTCCTTAATTCCATTATAAATGTTCCTCTCCATATTACCCATAATTCCAAGATGATATATGTCCTCACCACATGACATTAAACTACATGGTTGATGTAAATTCAAGAATTACGTGTGGATTGGTGCCTACCATTACATGTTATGTAGTGATTCCCATATCCAAAATATTGGGTTCGGCCACAATATTCCTTTTTCTAATTGAGTCGTCATATTCCTCACCACATGACGTTAATCTTCATGGATAAATTCCTTATTCTGTGAAACTAAACTACACAGTCTTTCAAGAACAACATGTGTCTTGATTCTCATTCTAATGGGTCACATAGTGATGCCTATATCCTATGTCCTCATCCATCCATCATTGAATTACAATTCCCCTATCCTTATTTTTAATCACCATTTCTTGTTGGATGAAACCTTTTACACTACTTGTTTATCTAACAAATCATAGCTCACATGAGCTTAGGAGTATTAGTAGTGGATTTCCTGCATGATCAAGGAACATCAGTACACATTGGAGATAACATGGTCCTAGATGAAAGACCTTATAAGGAACTCCATACATCCTCCTTTCAAAAATTAACCATTATGGTTGACGTATCATTTATAACATATTTTCAAGAATTACATGAGTCTTTATCAAAGCACCAACGTTAAAAGTAGCGATACTTGAGTCTTATGGCCCGATCCAGCCAAAATATAAAAAGAATATTCTATTTTATCACATATGGGTCAGAACTAGATATGGATTTCATTTGACCCTATTCTTTATAATTTTTTATATGATATGATCCTCCCATATTCAAGTACGTTTCTCCTACAAGTAAAACTCTATGTGTGGGACAATCTAAATCTCCATAAGATTTCCCCTTCCATCAGTATTGAAATAATATATTTCCAAGGACACCATTGTCTTACTATGTAGTAATATTCCCTAGTTTTATTTTCATATGTTATCCACCAAATAGGCCTATCAGCTAAAGGATTCCATTGTTTTACTACGAAGTAACACAACCCATCTATATTTGAAAATGTATCCCACCAAAAGGGTATGTCATCCAGAGGCACATTAGTCTCTATTATATAACTCTTCTATATCTATAACAACTAACAATGTTTCCATCCAATATAATTCTTTGGATCTAGAAAAAAAAATTTACAATTTACAACCCTCCCCCATTCAAACATAAAAATGATGGTACTTTCTTTGAAAGATTATCATGAAAGTAGAAAATATATAATCTTATGGTAAAAGATAAAAGAACATAAATTATATCCTTGGTGTCTTAAACACAATATATTAAATTTCATGTTCCATGTCCCCACCACAATATATTAATCTTCATAGTCCATGTCCTAGTCACATGATATTAAACTGCACAATGCTTCAACCATTGTCAAGGAGGGGCCTTCCCCCTAAATTCAGTAATCTAATAGAATGTATCATACTTTAAATAATCCAAATTAGTGTAGTAATATTCTACCATTCATGGAAAATTTAAATACAAATTCTTTCTTCATTATCAGACACCTTCCCTTGGGAAACCACATTTTCTGGCCTAGAAAAATCCACATCTTCATAAACTTCCAGGCTATCGGTAAGAGAATTTCAGATACCTAAAGACACCTTTGTATAAATATTAAATAACACACCCAAATTTGGTTTTCATATGTTTCCCACCAAAGGGGCATGTCCGGTAGAGGACTCCATTGTTTGACTATGCAGTAATACACCCCAATTGTCATTTCATAATTTTCCCACACAAAGGGAATGTCAAACATATGTAAATTCATCCATGGAAGAGACATATTCAATCTACATAAACCCCAAACAAAACATCATGTTGGAAACATATTTTTGAATATATTACATTTTCATCCATTTTTTTTCTAAGATTATCTTTCAGATTTCTAAATAAAAAAATCATGAGTCAAAATTCATATTTATGTATTTGAAGAATGTCATAAAATTCTTGGCTAATGATCCTTGTTTGATTCATTATTCCAAAACTAATGGTCAATGATTTTCAACCTAAAACAACAGTCACATTAGTCTAGATCAGAATACTTTAAACTATCCACAAAAAAGATACATAGTACTCTCTAGGTAGGAAACCCACAATGGGAACCCTAGGTAAAATTTGAGTCACATCTCGCTAGACCTATGACCTGGATGGTTTATGAATTAATCGAGCAAGGAAAATACAATAAAAACAAAACATCATATGAAAAAGACAAAAAACGTTCGACCTAAGAGAAATTCAAGTGTCATATACTATGTCTTCTTCATATCAGACTTAGGAAAAAATTTGGGAAATTACACAAAAGACAAAAAGTTTTAGGGTTGTCTGTATGACCATAGAAAAAGTCAAACTATGCTTTATAGGTCCAAATTCCTATGAATAAATTTGAGTGCTTCCTCACTCAAATTATTTCAATTATAACAAGATGACGTTAAATAAATATGTCAATTTCATTGCTACATTATTTTTATAATGAAGACAAGAATTAAAGAATAGGTGATTGGAAACAAAATCATTTTCATTCAGGTTCTAAAATTGAAAAGGACCATCCACATGTTATAGCCTTTCCACCAAATCTTATAATTTCTCTTCAACATAGGCATTCAGTTTATGGATGTTGGATCATGTGTAAATTTTAGTTTTCTAAAACATATCCAATTGTGTTGTGATGGAATCCTTAGTATAATTAATTTTCTCCTTCTCCACAACAATAGAATCTTTTTTTGTTCTAAGGCCCCCTTCAAGGATTAGTGAATTTGGACCATATCTTACTTCACAAAATCCATTTTTTCTTGAATTTATATCATTAGATTATATTTATTGTCTATGAAATGATGATATTCCTCCTCCTCGTTAGCATGATAGATCTCATCTTGGGATACAATATATTTAACATCTTCAAACCGGACTTCTAGATACACCTTCGGCTGTTGTGATCTTCACTCTTCCTCCCGTGATTAGATAATTGACTTCACAACATGGTGGATCTTAAAATAAACATACCCATCGTAACCCAAAATGGAATACATTTTTGGATATTTTTGACGTATCTACGGTCGGTTTTTAAGAGGTGTCTCTGATACTATCTTCCATATGTCTCACTAAACCAAATAGTGTGGTGGGAGAAAATAATATTGTGTCTCCATGTTTAACTCATAGCTACTCTCATTGGGAAATATGTTTTATAAAATTAGTTTACTCGATGAGTCAACTTGTTACAATCCTTCCAAAATATTATTACTTATTCCTACAAGTATTGCAAAAACTATCATGGAATATCCCCTCTCAGTCTCGACCCTGAGGTCGATGGCATTGGACAACAAATAACACCGCTAATTAAAATCAAGGGATTAATAGAAATCAAAAGCATTGATGTAAACAACATATTTTATAAAATGCACCCATTGTAGGGTCACCATTTTGGATTAATTCCTCCCTGGTACTCACAATATCAATATCCTAAGTAGGGACCTCCTAGGAAGGATCACCCTCCTAGATTTTACCATAAACAGGGATAGAGGTCCCTCAAAGATCTCCAACATTGGGATTATCAACTTTTAGTCCCTTATCAATGGAATTAGAATGGACATGGTGACCTTAATCATGAATTTCCTTGGATATTTTCCTTGTATATAATGTTTTAAAGTCGAGATCTAGTTAAAGACATCAAATGAAAATAGGATACCTATATTTGAAAATGATTGAAATGGAAAACTTGCATTTGTCCAATTCCCTATCAAAGTCCCAGAACTCCTCCAAATAGGTGAGAGTAACAATATTTTTTTAATATATCCTCAAATTTTTATTGAATTACACATTTTTCATGTATTTTAGCATTATCTCTAGTCTTGGGATTAGAGACATGTGTCTCGAGACACAAATTGGCTCTGACATCGATTCCCTATACCGACCTATTGATATACATAAAATCTCAAACCCCATAGGGTGTGGATCAACACTAACACCATCACAAGACAATCCAGTATCCTTATTATCCACATCTGGAGTAAAGACAAGGTCTATGGATGTTATTTTAGGGTCCCCCAGTGTATGTGGAAAATATGGAATATTACAAGGGAGAAGGTTAGTGACCAACACATGACACCTTATGATATTCATCTAACATAACCAGGACCCTCTCCCATCTATATGGTAATAAGATAAGAAGGGGTTGCACCTCATGGACCATAAGCTATCAAATGTATGTATTCATTAGCAAGAATCTATGCCTGCTCTGAGATGTCTCCCTTGATCCTTGATTGATTATTGTGAGTCCCCTTAATGGAGGAATGTGTTGTACATCCAATAAAAAGGAAACCGTGGTAAAATGGTTATGTTAGTAAATTCAATAGATTAAATGATAGAAAAATGACTTACTATGGAACATACATTGGGGAAACTTCTCTGCCCTCTTTCATTTCTTTTCTTAAGACGGTGAGGGACCCATGTTGCTCCTCTAATTAATGGAAACTTGAGGTGGTTATCAATATGTCTCAACCTCAATTTCATCCACCATTATCCGTTGAACTCGGGATAGTTCTAGGGATTTAAGATACTCATCCACTACTTCGACAGGGGTGCCTACAGGCCCATATTTGGCTAATTTGGGCCCCATTTCAACTTCTTATTCCCCTCCCAATTCATAATGTGAGATGGATCCCCTAAAATTAATGAGAATGGATAAGGGAGGGAAAGAAAAAGGGAAAAAGAGATATACCTCATCAATGTTGACATTGTCTTCCCGTTAATATTCAGATCAACTAGATATACCCTAAATAGTAGCTCGATCTATCATGTTATACACTCCATTTGTGGCTAAGATCCAATCATTAGTGGAATATTTCAACATTTCCAGATCCCAACCATATTTCCCCAACTATTTTGGGGTGAGTATCAGAGGGTAATCAAATATATCTTAGCTCTGGGATGTGTATTCTAGGATGGAGAAATACCCACATGTCTCTGATGTCATGGTTTACAACCTACTAATCATTGATCATCAAGGTTCACACATAATCTGATGATAATGAGGCGGGCTATGAGGAATACCTGACATATTTTTACATTGAATCCTTTTTAGACCTCACTTCCATCATAAGAGATCAGGTCACTAGATCTTGAGTGTCCTCCCGACAATGATGACTAGACTAGCATTGACTAAAAGATGTGGTTTGTTTAACACTATTATGTAATGTGGACCTTAATTCAGTTCACTTTGAAGTCTTTTAAGCTTCAACATCATCACCTTCATGTTGAAATTTTCTACTCCTCTTACCATGAATAGTAGTTTTCATAGTTGTGACTTGAGGAATGATTTTTGATATCTTACCTTGAGGATATGAAGAAATCTAGGAATTGGAAAATCCATATTCTAGCCTTATAAATTCCCCTAATGGAGGTAGCTAGATTGACAATTGGGATGCATCCAAGGCCATCTGAGTCTATATTTTTTGAGCCACCATTGGGAGTTTCTCAAGAAAAATTATGATGGGGGAGATAAATTGTTGTTTTAGACACTTGAATTGTTGGGTAAATCGATATAGAGAATATGCCTCACATGTGATCTCATTTTCAATTTAAGATGGCAGTAAGTTGACTCTGAATGTAATCATGTATGACCTCAGATCTTCATTATCATTATCATTATCAATGAATGTATTGGAAGGTGTATATCTTTATAAAAAGGAGTTTCACTCCCCCCATATGTTCATAGATAAAGTATGGATACTAGAAAAAACCTAAATGAATAAGCAAAACCAGCCATCAGGTACTTGAAAACCACTTAATATAGAATAACAGAATAATTGTGTTGTAATCCACTCCCATAGCACATGAAATGGACTTAAAATTTCTATTCAGGTCTTCCTAGTATATATATTCAATAAACACCGATTTATCTTCACCGAAATAGGGGAATATAAACTTATGTGTTTCCTTCTTCTAGTTTGGATGCTATAACAAATGTCCTTGCAATCACACCACTGTTGGATTCACAAACCAGTATTAGGTAGATACTTAGCCACATCATAAGAAATAATTCCAGATTGTTCTTCAATGAAACATAAGATTTTACCATGTAACCTCAATGGTTATATTTTCATTTCTCCAATATATGATATAATTTTATTGGAATACATTGATTTTCTGAGGTAGTGAATATGTAGGGAACTGCCAAGTCGGAACTACAACTCCTGGATCACTGAAGGCCTTTATCCATTCATCAAGATAGATATGTCCCCTTGGGTGAGAATCTCCCTTCTAAATCTTCTAATCTATATTCAATAATACATGGTAAAAACTGGTATCCTTTAAGTACAATCCATTGTTTCCATTGGGGGGGTAAACTAATCATTCATATCCCCAATGATAGGGGATCGAGATATATTTTACTTCTCCAATAGTTTAATGCAGACTTACCCATGTGTTATATAAAAAGAAATTTTATGCGGTCTCCATCTACTCAGATGTTCATGAATGGTGTACTGGTTCTTGTAAACATATGTTTTCCCCAACCAAAAGTCCTTACAAATACTAATATCTTGTAGCTCAATCTTGAATTCATCAAAATTTTAGCTCACTCATTATGCCCACATCCATTCAAGCATGACTCCCCATCTAGTGCAGAAGTCACAATCCTTTTTAGAACATTATTATTGGTCTATCTTTGAAGCTAAAAAGGTTGAATCGTAGTAGTGAGGTTTTGAATCATTATTGTGAGGCTTCATATATGTGGTACAGTAGTTGTGGCGCGTGAAAAAAATAGAAGTAAATATTTATTACATGATGAATAATCTCTTTTAGGAGAAATTAGTGGTGGGAAAATTGGTATATTCTATGAACTAAGACTTATACAAGTAACTCTAAGCCTTCAGAAAGAGCACACCACCTAGAAGTCCATGATTGTACACAGAAAGATAGTCACTTCATGAATACTCATGTTGGTAATGTGTTTAGTGATTCCCTATGTTTCAGAGAGTAGAGTAATAAATATAATAGAAATATGTCCTAAAATATTTAATAATATATAATACGCATGAAATAGATTGTTTCTATGAGTCCACCAGATTTTCCATTGAAGATCTAGATGGACAAGTCATGAATTTTATTAAATTCCAAATCTTGGTTTTAGAAAATTGAGAAATTTTAGCCATGGAGATTAACTAACATAGGTCACCTGTGTAAGGGACTGACACCAATGACCTCACATAGGTCCCTAGCCAAAGGCTATATGATGTGTTGACATGGTCATACCAGGTCCTTGCACAAAGGATATTCATTAGAAGACTTTCGTAGATGATAAGTAAAGAAGTAATGCAGATAAGATTTTTGTGGAGAGATCAGAAGAACACGAAAGAGGAAGGAAGAATTTTACATATTTTCAATTGTATTTATAAACACAACGGGCCTTCATTCTTGACCTTAGAACCATACCTACATGGGTGATCTATTAGGAATACCAATGTAGACTACCTAAGCAGCCTTAAGAATATTTTCCTCCCTCTCCCTTAGGACTAGACCCTCTTCTCCCGATCAAATCCAATCCCGAGTGGGGGATTTTGTTAATGCTTTATTTCATCATATGAAAATAGGTAATGGAAATTATATCAATTTTTAGAGAGATGAAGAGTAGTAATAAAGATTAAGGGAACTCGACTAAATTGGGCTACACACACCAAGCATGCATGCCAAATGGCTCATACAAGCCAACTTGTGTGACTCTAAACGAGTATCCACCCATGCGTGAGGTAACTATGTGAGAATATTGTGTATTTTACCTATGCATGAGACATCCATAGACCAGGGTCCTGTGTTTTCATTTAAATAGGGATTCATGGATACTCATTTAGGGGACTAGAAAAACTGATGAAATTGCAGGGCTTTGGTTGCGCAACCCCTTCATCGAGGCCTTGAAAAATATTTTAGGTAGCCATCCAAAACCCAAGATTGGATTGAATTAAGGAGGTTCGTGTGATCAAACTACCCAAATCATCTAAAACATATGAAACCTATGCCAGGGTCTCCAACCACCCTGGTTGAAAAGAACTAGTGTGAACGTTTCTCCCCAAATCTGGGACCTATGGGAGACCCTTCTAGGGACACTAGCGGAAACCATAGTGTAGAGACCCGAAGATTGACGTACATGGAAATTACATTACTTTTGTAGAATACTTAATACATAACAAAAACAGACACACATGGACCGTAATAGATTAGTGTCTTTGGAAACTTGGAACGCAATCTTCTAATCACGGTGAAAGATCTTCAACATCTCCCATAAAGATCTTCCACTTTTTGTTTCCTTACCTAAAACCTTTATTTTGATCTTGGGGGAAAATAAAACATAAAAAGGGTGCTCTAAAATGCTTATTAAGGGTATACATGGATAAAATAAAACATACCATATACATTTGAACTTAAAAACAGGAACATAATGTTTAAACATCAAAATCTTGAGCAATGACATACAACATGGAAGTACACAAGGAATAGATCATAATGGAACATAAACCATGATAAAATAGCATGGGAATAAATCATGAAATTGTGGAATCCTTTAAGAACATGTAATAATTTCCATAGTATCCAAGGAATTACTTCCAAGACCATCTTAGTGGACAAAGTCCCATTCTGAATCGAGTTCACTCCTTGTTTCAGTCCTGTAACACTGAACCGGATTAACATACCGTTCCAGCCATGTCTATCTCATGAGATATAAAATCCTTACCCAATGAATTGGAGGGAGATATAGGTCCCACCCATCTCATAATGAAATCATTCTTACTTAAACCACAAAATAAACATACGTTATTCATAATAACCCAATAAATAAAATGGGTTTAATAAACATCATCCCATCATTACATAATCCATATAAAGAAATAGATATCATTTCATAATAAGGAATGTGAAACCATGTAAATCATAGATAAATTATACTTGAAACATACACATATTAAATAATTTCATCTTAGATGAAAAATCGTTTTGATAAAACACTTGAAATGAATTCATGAGGAAAATATCCTTTCTTCTTCAAAATGATTATCTTTTCATAAAATGTCATGAAATTTTAAATTAAATAATTTTCTTCAAATATTTATGAAATATTTTGGAGGATGATTCATGAAAATAAGGCTTTATAAAACCGTAAAAATCCTTTCATGCCGTATACGTTAATAAAACATTCTTCTCGTACTTTTGTCGGAAAAGTCAAAAAGTACCTCGTAAAAGAAAGATTCCATACATACCATGTAGTAAAAGTCAAAAATGGGTAAAAACAACATTAAACATACATGAAAAAACTTTTTTAAAAAATGGACATGTATGATAACAATAACCCCAGTAAAAACATACAAATAAGCAATCTCAGATACAAATGAGATTTGCGAAATTATCCCTTAGCTTAGGTCCGATATGCTTCGTACGTATCCGAACCTCGTATATAATGATTTAAATAATGTCATTGACTTATTAAAGAATCATAATCATTGTTATGATATCATATATGGTTCACGTATGACTTTATATTACCCATTCTTTTGTAAATTCCATGTTAAATAGTGTTTTGGGTAAAATCGTTTCATTTGTCGTCCGTGTTTTGACTTGTAATTATTCATATGATGACTTAGATCATGATTACTTAATTACAGAATATAAAACATGATTTATATATAATATATATTCATAATATACATATATATAATAGACCAGTAAATGGAAAGAAATACACCGTTCATGGAGACGGTAGGTCGTAGGTACGCATGAACGCTGTTTTTATTTCCTTATTGAGTTGAATGGAATTAAGTAGACGAAAGACATATATATACACATAAATACAGTATCATTATTATGTAATATATTTCATGATTACTTATTATATATAATTTATAATCATTCAGGAATGGTTAACGTGGAGAATGAATCTCATCACGTCGTGGAGACGGTAGTCCGTACGTACGCACGAGCGATGATATCGTTCCCATGATCATGGAATTGTATTGGAGTGTATGCATACTATTTCACAATAAATATCACTTTACAATAATCATATATAGTTATTATGTACACCATTATACCCATCCAAGTATGGTGGTGGTTTAAAATAGATTACACCACGGCGTGGAGACGGTATTTCGTACGTACACACGCACGGTGATTTAGTTTTCTGTAGGATGAATAGATGGTGAAATAGGGTTGTTTTATACTTATAATAACATATCAGTATATTATTTATACTGATGTTATTACTTCATAATTAAACAACCTAAGAAGAAGAGGTGGAAGAAGAAATAAAGTTGAAAGAATCGGTAACGGACATTACCTCTTCTTTGAGTCCTCCTCTTAGGGCACTAAAATTGGTCTTTGAAAAAGAACAGGACCTCTAGGATGTTTCTAGGTATGTGGAAAAGAGAATTTGGCAGGGGTTGTCCGAGCTTTAAGGCTCAATGTGGTGTCAGGAAGAGAGGGATGAGGTGCCCTTTTATAAGGGAGGAGTGGGGCACCTTTGGAAAACTAAAAATATTATTTTATTATAAAGTCATATTCTGATTTAAATAGCTCTAAATTGATTTATTTCGAAACCAAAGTGGTGATGGGTCGAATTACTCTCATCCAATAGAATTTAGACATGTTTAGGTTTCTATTGTAACCTTATCATTTATATTTAACTTTAAGTTAGATAATTTTACTTTTACTGTGTCTTTTTGTGTTCTTACACTATAAGGTTAATAAAGTTACTATAACAATCCAAACGAACCCCAATTTGTTTATTATAAATATATATAACCTTATCTACGTCATTTGGCCGAACATTAGATTTTTAGCAATAAAATAACAATTAATAATATAATATTTGTTTTAAAAACTATTTTTTGTCAATTTTGACACTATTTAGTAATTGATTTTTGTGAAAATCATAACAGAATTATTATTTCAAAAAGAGTTCTTTAAATAAATACTAAGATGTCATATTAACCTAGAAAATTAGTTTAATTCATAAAAAGTCTCAAATTACATTTATTTGGGTATTTATAACATCAATTATGTCAATATTTCATTCATAAACTAATTACTGCATCATCATTGTGTCATAAATAAATTAAATTATATAATGTCTAAAAATAACAAATTAAATTTCATTAGGTAGGAAATCATTTTTAATTTCTAATTAATATTTATATCCGAATTTATCTTATGTATAACCCTATATCAAAAATGATTTACTTATTAAACATTGATTTTAACTATTTTAACCCTTCCTTAAATAAATTAATAATAAATGTCCTAATCTAATCCATGTCTACCTAAATGGTCATATGTTATTCCTAAGGTTGTTTTTGGTCGAATTACACTTATCCAATAGAATTAGGACATGTGTTAGGGTAATAATAATATCATTTTTACCCTTAATTACACTATTTACTTTTAACCGTGGTAAAAAAAGTAAAATGTTAATATTCACCAAAAATTATTTTCATCTCATTGAACCACATTATACTTACTGACATCAACCGTGTCTCTCTAATTTTTTAAATTCCACTCACAGAAGCGGTAAAATTAAGTATTATGAAAAATTCATTTTTTTAACTACCACTTAGTGGTTTCACTATTCATCAATAAATGAAAGTTTCCAGAAAATACCAAAAATTAGGGCTAAGATATATTTGATATTATGAACTCAAAAATTATGTCTATTTTACCAAATTAAAAACATATCAGTTGCATTAATTAATTTAGAAATTAATTCCCGTCGTCAAAACAAATAGCGTGTTCTTAAGAGATAATAATTATCAAAAGATTGACACTTGTTTATGTCTAGTTTAAATGTGAAATTACATCCAATGACCAACATTGTATTAAATTTTAAAAATATATTCTAAATATAAATTAAAACCACTCAAATTAATAATTTATCACTATTAATTATTTCGATTAAAAAGGTTGTTTTTAATTAAAATTTAGTAATTTTCACTATTCATCAGAAAATGAATGTTTTCCGAAAAGTACCAAAATTTCACCCTAAGATAATTTCGATATTCCGAATCCAAAAATGAAGTCCATTTTGAAAAATAAAATTCAAAAAATTTCAAAAAGTGGTTATTACTATTCATAACAGCTTTTTTTTAATAGCATATAGTAGTTTTGTGAAACTCGGTATTTCGTACTACACACAGTATCGAGGAAGGTCGCGATTGCGTGTAATGCAAGGAAAGCCAAGGATGTGTGTTGTGCAATCTTCTTTTGGTGTAGCGTAAAAAAAGATATTAATGAAATTAAAAAGAATATTTTTCATAAAATCTCAGGGTGTTACATTCTACCCCCATTAAAAAAAATTTCATCCTCGAAATTCCTCGGGGTTATAAATGGTTTACTACTCTAAAGTTTCTTTAATAAGAACCCACATCGTAAAAAGGAATTCCAAAACCAATATTTAAAAACATAAGTATGAAACATAATGGTTACCCAAATAAACTAATCACTGGGTTTCCACATTGGTGAAAATATGGATATGGAAGGGAAATCAAACCATCATGTTCTGATAGAGAGTGGTAGAGAACATGGCTATGGAAAAGCCAGCAATCACAAAGCCATAAATTTGTGACGATCTAAGGTACCATCTGATACATCAGATATAAGAGCACTAGGACAACATTTTTGGTTTTCAAGATCATTTCCCTAAAGTTGATGAAATTGGAATTAGAAGAAATAATTTCGTGATTTTGGTATAGTCTCAACATTGTTCGTTCTTTGGACAATTTCAACTTCATCTCATAAAGAAATGAAGTTGAATTTGTCATTCATGATGTGTTAGAAGATCATGTGATAGAATGATGGGTCATTCCATCTATCTCAAACAAAAGGTTAAAAAAGTTATCAAAAAAATACATAAGTACATCTATAGTGAGATTAATCATATATGGTTCCTAAAATGGACTTATACTTATTATATCATACTACTTAATATAATAAAACAAATTTCTACTAAATAGGGACTTCCTGTAGGCCAGTGGTAGGCGATAAAGGCCAGTCACACTTCGGTTGTTGGTTCGATTCCCACAGCCTTGTTCGACGTGATGGGTTGTCTCCCATCCTGCAGGTTGTCCTTTTTATAAAAATACATTACTATAACATCCAATAAATAATATCGAAAAACTTCTATCCTTAAACAATACTAACTTATGTCCAACATAATCTATTCCAATCTTTAGGCTTATCCAAAATACTTCTTTCTAAACTCATAGTATAAAGAGAACGATTACTAAAAAGTTTATATAACATGAATGTTAATACTATCATTTATCCCTCATATATCTTGTTGGTCACATTCAAAACATGTGAATACGTTAATCATTTATTCTCTTGAAAAAAAAATGAATACCCATTGAACCTTATTGAAAAAATGAATGCTGTTAAAAGTTAACTCTTTCCACATACCAAAATCCTCAAAATTATATATACTCAAACCATGATATCACTTAGTCCTTATATCAATCATGAGCTCATGAATACTGTCAAACATTTCATTTTCTCGTTTTGCCTTCATTATGCGCATATCATATATTTTTTCCAAAAATATCTCAATCACTATTCATGGTTACTGGTACAATAAAATTATTGAAAACCACAATAAACCAATACATAAATCTTCCAATATTCCATGATACTATATACAACATTATTTTGGAATCCCATTACATAAACACTTAATCATTCCACCACATCGTTGTCATATTCAACATCTCCAATAATGATCGCACGTGACTTCCCTTTGTCCTTTGCCTTAAGTGGTTGATCATGTCGATCGTCACTAACCCTTGGATTAGGTAATTTATTAGCATAATGGCCCATTTCCTTGAACATGAAGCATTGAAGTGTTGGTGGTGCATTCTCTGCAATCTTTTCTTTATTCACATCATTAGAAACCCTTTTTCCATTACATCGACACTCAGCTGCTTGATGACCTTATTTTCCACACTTAAAACATTTTCTAGTCCTTTTAATCCTATCTCTACCATGCTTCTTTCCATACTTTGAGCATAAGGAAACATTCATCTTCTTTTCACCATTATTCTGAGATTTCTCCTTGAACTCCGTCTTTCATTTCTTGTCAAAACTATGAGATGGAAAAGTAACACCAACATCCATTTCTACCTTGATAGCACTACACATAATTTCTTCATAGCTACTGATGTCTCTTATATCTGATGCCCTTCGAAGATTTGGTTTTAAGCCACTGAAGAATTGATCAAATTTAATTTCAGGTTGGATGATAAATCAAGATGCATACCTTTCAAGCCTTGTAAAATTCGCTTCGTATATACCAACAGATTCATCATCCTTTTGCTTTAGTTGAAGAAACTCCTTTTCCATCTTTGTTCGAAGAATACGATGGAAGTACTTATTGAAAAATATGTTCTTGAACTCGTCCCATTCCATGGACTCCATTTCAACTCTTGGCCTCGTATTCTTGATAAGATTCCACCATTGATCAGCATCACCTTCCAAATGATACACTACTAAGATGACTTTATCATGTTCAGAACATTGAAGAACTGAAAATATCTTTTCAGTAGTACTGATCCATTGTTCAGCAACAAGTGGATCATAAGACCCACTGAAAGAATGTGGATTTTGCCTCATGAAGGACTTAATAGAATATTGTTCCCTTCTCTTCTCATTTAAAAGTACAGAATGATTCATAGCTTGTGTAAGTATAGCAATAAGATTTTTCACTCCATCCCCCATAACATTTGTTTGTTCAGGAGGACAATCATTGCATTGTCCATTACATTTATCAACATGGTTCCTTCGGGTTCCAGCCATCGTCTAAAACCCAAAAAGAATAGTGTGATGGGAAAAATCACTCTAGGGAAAACAATATAATAAAGGGGGAGTACCTTAAATATCTAATATCTTGGGTTACCGTAATTCTAGTACTATAACCTATACTTATACTTAACCTTAGGTATATCCCTAGACATACCTTATAAATGTCTCTATGGATATCACTAACGTTTTTGCATCCTAGTTTCCAAAGGTTGACTAAACCTTTCCTCTGATACCAACTGTAGAGACCTGAAGCTTGACGTACATAGACATTACATTACTTTTGTGGAATACTTAATTCATAACAAAAACATAAACACAGGGACTGTAATAGTTTAGTGTCTTCGGAAACATGGAACGTAATCTTCTAATCGTGGTGAAAGATCTTCAACATCTCCCATAAAGATCGTCCACTTTTTGTTTCCTTACCTAAAACCTTTCTTTTGATCCTGGGGGAAAATAAAACATATAAAGGGTGAGATCAAATTCTCATTAAGGGTAAGCATGGATAAAATAAAACATACCACATAAATTTGAACTTAAAAACAGGAACATAATGTTTAAACATCAAAATCTTGAGCAACGACATAAAAAAGGGAATTACATAAGGCATAGATCATAATGGAACATAAACCATGATAAAATAGAATGGGAATAAAACATGTAATTGTGGCATCAATTAAGCACATGTAATTATTTCCATAGTAGCCAAGGAATTACTGCCATGACCATCTTAGTGGACAATGTCCCATTCTGAATCAAGTTCACTGCTAATTTCAGTCCTATAACACTGAACTAGATTCACATATCTTTCCAGCCATGTCTATCTCGTGAGATATAAAATATTTACCCAATGCATTGGAGGGTGATATAGGTCCCACCCATCTCATAATGAAATCATTCTTACTTTTTCCACAAAATAAACATATGTTATTCATAATAACCCAATAAATAAAATGGGTTTCATAAACATCATCCAATCATTACATAATCCATATAAAGAAATGAATATAATTTCATAATAAGGAAAGTGAAACCATGTAAATCATAGATACATTATACTTGAAACATAAACATTTGAAATAATTTAATCTTAGAAGAAAAATGGTCTTGATAAAACACTTCAAATGAATTCTTGAGGAAAATATCCTTTCTTCTTCAAAATCATTTTATTTTCACAGAATGTCATGGAATTTTAAGAGAAAATAATTTTTTTGAAAATATTCATGAAATATTTTGGAGGAAGCTTCATGAAAATAAGGCTTTATCAAACTGTAAAAATCTTTTCATGCCGTATACGTTAAAAAAAACATTCTTCTCGTACTTTTGTCGGAAAAGTCAAAAAGTACCTTGTAAAAGAAAGATTCCATACATACCATGTAGTAAAAGTAATAAATGGGTAAAAAGGACATTAAACATACATGAAAACACTTTTCTAAAACATGGACATGGATGATTACAATAACCCCCGTAAAAACTTATGAATAAGAAATCTCGGATAAAAATGAGATTTGCGAAATTATCCCTTACCTTAGGTCCGATATGCTTCGTACGTAT
The DNA here is from genome assembly GCA_963277665.1 of Viscum album. Taxonomy (NCBI): domain Eukaryota; kingdom Viridiplantae; phylum Streptophyta; class Magnoliopsida; order Santalales; family Viscaceae; genus Viscum; species Viscum album. Next base: position 1,105,872,871 of record OY728157.1, read on the forward strand.
CCGAACCTCCTGTATAATGATATAAATAATTTCAATGACTTATTACAGAATCATACTTATTGTTATGATATCATATATGGTTCACTTATGACTTTATATTACCCGTTCTTTTGTAAATTCCATGTTAATGAGCGTTTTGGGTGAAATCGTTTCATTTGTCGTCCGTGTTTTGACTTGTAATTTTTCATATGATTACTTAGATCATGATTACTTAATTCCAGGATATGAAACATGATTTATATATAATATATATTCAGAATATACATATATATAATATATCGTTAAATGGAAAGAAATACACCGTTCATGGAGACGGTAGGCCGTACGTACGCATGAACGCTGTTTTCGTTTCCTTATTGAGTTGAATGGAATTAAGTAGATGAAATAAATATATATACACATAAATCCAGTATCATTAATATGTCATATATTTCATTATTACTTATTATATATACTTTATAATCATTCATTAATGGTTAACATGGAGAATGAATCTCACCGCGTCGTGGAGACGGTAGTCCGTACGTACGCACGAGTGATGATATCATTTTCATGATCGTGGAATAGTATTGGAGTGTATGTATACTATTTCAGAATCAATGTCACTTTAGAATAATCATATATAGTTATTATGTACACCATTATACCCATCCAAGTATGGTGGTGGTGGAAAATAGCTTACACCACGGCGTGGAGATGGTATTCCATACGTACGCACACACGGTGATTTCGTTTTCCGTAGGATTAGTAGATGGTGAAATAGGGTTGTTTAATACTTATAATAAAATATCAGTATATGAGTGATACTTCTGTTATTACTTCATAATTAAACAACCTAATAAGAAGAAGTGGAAGAAGAAATAAAGTTGAAAGAATCGGTAACGGACATTACCTCTTCTTTGAAGCGCCTCTTTGAGTCCTCCTCTTAGGGCACTGAAATTGGACTTTGAAAAAGACCAGGACCTCTAAGATGTTTCTAGGGAAGTGGGGAAGAGAATTTGGCAGGGGTTGGCGGAGCTTTAAGGCTCAAAGTGGTGTGAGGGAGAGAGGGAGGAGGTTCCCTTTTATAAGGGAGGAGAGGGGCACCTTTGGAAAAATAAAAATATTATTTTATTATAAAGTAATATTCGGTTTTCAATAGCTCCAAATTGATTTATTTCGAATCCAAAGTGGGGATGGGTTGAAATCCTATAATCCAATAGAATTTATACAAGTTTAGGTTCCTATTTTAACCTTATCATTTATATTTATCTTTAAGTTAGATAATTTTACTTAAACCGTGTCTTTTTGTGTTCTTACAATACAAGGTTAATAAACATACTATAACAAGACAAAATAACCCCAAGTTGTTTATTATTAATATATATAACCTTATCTGAGTCATTTGGCCGAACCATAGATTTTTAGTAATAAAATAACAATTAATAATATAATATTTTTTTTAAAAACTATTTTATGTCAATTTTGACACTATTTCGTAATTGATTTTTGTGAAAATCATAACAGAATGATTATTTCAAAAAAACATAATTAAATCAATACTAACATGTCATATTAACCTATAAAATTAGTGTAATTCATATAAAGTCTGAAATTACATTTATTAGGGTATTTATAACATCTATTATGTCAATATTTCATTAATAAAATAATTAATTCATCATCATTGTGTCATAAATGAATTAAATTATTTAATGTCTAAAAATAAATAATTAACTATAATTATGTAAGAAATCGTTTTATCTTTATAATGAATATTTATAGTCGAATTTATCTTATGTATAACCCTATATTAAAAATGATTTACTTATTAAACTTTGATTGTAACGATTTTAACCCTTCTTTAATTAAATTAATAATAAATGTCCTAATCTAATTAAAGTGGGCCTAAATGGTCATATATTATTACTAAGGTTGTTTTTGGTCGAATTACACTTATCCAATAGAACTAGGACATGTTTTAGGATAATAATAATATCATTTTTACCCTTAATTACCCTCTTTACTTTTAACCGTGGTAAAAAAAGTAAAAAGTTACTATTCACCAAAAATTATTTTCATCTCATTGAACCACATTTTACTTACTAACATCAACTGTGTGTCTCAGATTTTTGAAATTCCACTCACAAAAGTGGTAAAATTAAGTTTTATGAAAAATTCATTTTTTAACTACCACTTAGTGGTTTCACTATTCATCAAAAAATGAAATTTCCAGAAAAATACCAAAAATTAGGCCTAAGCAATGTTTGATATTATGAACTCAAAAATGATGTCTATTTTACCAAATTAAAAACATATCAGTTTCATTAATTAATTTAAAAATTAATTCTCGTCGTCAAAACAAATAGTGTTTTCTTAAGAGATAATAACTATCAAAAGATTGACACTTATTTATGTCTGGTTTAAATTTGAAATTACATCCAATGACCAACATTGTATTAAATTGTAAAAATATATTCTAAATATACTTTAAAGACACTAAAATTAATAATTTATCACTATTAATTATTTCGATTAAAAAGGTTGTTTTTAATTAAAATTTAGTAATTTTCACTATTCATCAGAAAATGAAAGTTGTCTGAAATGTACCAAAATTTCACCCTAAGCTAATTTCGATATTACAAATCCAAAAATGAAGTCCATATTGAAAAATATAATTTACCAAATTTCAAAAAGTGGTTATTACTATTCATAACAGCTATATTTTAATAGCATATCGTGGTTTAGTGAAACTCGGTATTGCGTACTACACACGCTATCGAGGAAGGTCGTGATTGCATGTAATGCAAGGAAATTCAAGGATGTGTGTTGTGTAATATTCTTTTGGTGTAGAGTACAACACAATACATTAATGAAATTAAAAAGAATATTTTCATAAAATATCGGGGTGTTACACATAGTGCCCAGAGAAAGGACTCTCCCAAGTATTTTTACTTAGGTTTTCCATCACCCAAGGAATCTCAATCTCACACACACCAACCCTGCATGAATCACTTCTCGTTCCTCTAAGTATAACATGAAGTAACCTCTATTATCCAAGACATGACTTGTAAGAGACACCATCTAAGCCCTATTTCAATCCAAAAATGGCAAGGCTCCTCTTCCTTTGGATCCCTCATCTGAAGGGGTAAAAATTGAATCCTCCAATGAATCCTCTAGACATGAACATCCATGGAAAGAAACACATTAGTGTGTCTCCCATTCAGTTATGAATTCCTTCTATCAAAGGTCTCCTACAATTTTCTTACTCGATGAGTATGGTCCTTAGGGTGCATGAAGTTATGCATCCCATCAGTCACTGGTACCCCAACCCAAGGTCATATTTCACGGACCTCCCAGAATAGGATATGAGGGCTAGGACCATCTCCTTCCCTCTTCAACCATAAGACATAGGACTCACGGTTTTAGGAGGGGAGGGAGAGGATCACGCATTCTTTTCCCTTGAATGGTTAGAGGATTATCCTCATCTCTTCTTTGGTACCAGGAGTAAGTAATCCCACCTATAATAAGCCCATGTAGTTGACTTAATGGGTTTTATCTAGGTAGGTATTCGTATGTGACTATCCTTGTTTCGAAAATAGGATTGGAGATGGGTATACCAAATCCCTTTCTTCTTCTTCCATATCGCTGACCTCTTCCACCAATGGAAGAAGGACTGTACGGGTTTCCAGATATTCATCTTTCTATTATTTCTAATATTTGATCTAGAATCATGTTGGATTATAGGTTTAAAATGATCATGAAATCTACATGGTTTTAAGCATATCTCAGTAGAGAATAATTTTTTTGGATCTTCCTCACACCTTCCTTTAGAGGGACTCCATAAGCATGGGTCCCCAAAACCATGTATCCAACCATCATGGAATCCACCTTAATTGTGTAGTCCCTGGATTTATACCTTAATCCTCTAAGAGGGACAAATTCCCTACCAGAAAAACCTTCAGAGGACCTCCATCGGTGTGGGTCCTCACAACTGAACTATTTGGGCTTTGATTCCCATCAAAATGGGTACGTAGGAATCCTCATTGAGGTCTAAATCCAAAACCTCAAATCAGCCCTAATTTTCTCTTGGACACAATCCCTGTAGGGTCATATATATCATGCGGTGTAACACCCCATGAATTTATGAGATGGATTCCTTTTAATTTTTTCGATGTCATGTTTTGTACACTACACCAAGTTTAGATTTTGTTATACCAAACACTGTATTATATTGAAGTATACACAACACAATCCTTGGCTTGTTTTGCACACAATTTCAAGTACCTTTGATAGAATTCATTCCAGCAAGAAATAACTATAGAGTTTATTCTATTTATAAATAATCAATGATTTGATTATCTTATATTAAACTCCAAAGGATTCTTTCACTACAATCTACACTAACATTGCTTACGTTACATGAAAAAGCGACCTTCCTCGATAGCTTGCATTATACGCAATACCTAGTTTCACTAAACAATGATATATTATTAAAATATTATAATTTAATGGGACATAAAATATCCATAATGAATAGTATTAACCAAATTTTTAATTTTATAAAACATTATCATTTATCTTACACATTTTATATAAGATGATATGAGAACAAAATCAATTTTTTTTGATAAAAGAAGTATTTATAAAAAAATTTAGTTTTACTACCTTTTCATGGTGCACCAATTTTAAATATAGTTTTGACACTTTTATAAGATAAATTTGAAAAAATAAGTCACGTATTTGGAAGTGGGACATTAGAATTTAATATTTTTGAATTATTGATATTTTTCCAATAAAATTGATATTTTAATGACTAGTGGAAAATAATAAATTTTAATTCGAAACTTCATTTTTGTCTAATTTTTTTATATTGTTAGATTATGTTTTTAATTGGTTTTAAAGTCTATTTATATTATATATTTTATAATATAATCTAATATTTTTCATTGAAATTTATTTCACTTTTAAATTGGACATAAACACATGTCAATCTATTGATAGTTATTACTTCTTAAAAACCCACTATTTGGTTTTGACAACGAGAATTAATTTTAAATTAATTACTGCAACTTCTCTGTATTGAATTTGGAAAAATGGATTCCATATTTATAATCATAATAATTAGATTTTTTAACTAGGTACCTTTTATTTTTGGACATTATGAATAATAACTTCAGTATATATTTTATTTACTAGGGTTAAAAGAGTAAATCTCAAAAATAAGGGTAAAAAATAATATTATAATAACATTAAACAACCCTAACACATGTCCTCGTCCAATTTGATTAGATATATCTGACTATGGAATTCATTGGGTCGATTTTGGTACCCCATCGACTCACTTGCATATGAAATTGAAATTTTATAAAAGTTAATTTAAATTAAATATAATTATAACCTAAACGTATACCTTTTACTAAATCGATTTTAATATTGGGAAATATAAAAGATATACATGTCTCTAAAAATTCATTATAAAGCTTAAAATATTTCTTACATCCTGTTATTTTATTTATAACTTTTTGAAATTAGATAAATATATTTATTTATGACATAATTAAGATGTAGTGATTACCTCATTAATAAAAGCTTCAAATAAATGTATTTTATACATATTAAAATAATTTAATTTGAAAATTTTGATTCCATAAATTTTTTTTATGGATTATATTTACCTATTTGTGATGAATAAATGCTTTTGGTTTTACGTAATCAGGTTGTAATGTATTTTTTTAAAAGGTCAAGTATAAATAGTGTCCAAAATATACATAATTTATAACATAAATCATAAAATAGTTTATAAAATGGTATTAAATTCCTAAATATAAATGATGTAGACAAAGGGATAATATAAGTACAAATATGTCATAAATAACCTTTTTGTGTAGTTTTACATGATATATGATCGAAATTAACCCACATTGTGTAAATAACATGATATATCGGTACGAATAAAAGTTGTAAAATACAGAATAAACTGAAATTATATGGTCAAAAAAAAATTAAAAACTTGTATAAAAAATATTTCATTATGGTTAATTTAACCAAAATAATATTAAAATAGAATTAAATAATGTTTTAACCCTTTTAAATTGAAATTTAATTTATAATAAATTAATATTTTAGGACATTCAAAAGTTCCCTCTCCTCTATTATAATAGGGAAACTCATCCATCACCACTTCACTCCATTTTGAGCCTTTAATATCATTCAACATCTACCAATTTCTCTTCTCAACTTCCCTAGTAACATTATAGTGGTTCAGGTACTCTCAAAAGTGAAACTATAGTGCCCTAAGTGGAAATTTAAAAGGAGGCACGTCGAGGAAGAGGTAATCAGTTCTACTGATTCGTTCTAATTTAGTTCTTCTTCTACTTCTTCTTATTTTTCTGTTTAATTATTGAGTAATAACATCAGTATCACTAGTATAGTTATATTTTATTATAAATATTAATAAACCCTATTTCACCTTCAATCCATCCTATGAAAAACGAAAACACTATGTGTGCATTCATATGGCTTATCGTATCCACGTCGTGGTGAAATCTGTTTATCACCACCGCCTTAATTGGACAGGTATAATGGTGGAAATAATAAAAATATAAGATTTTTATAACAGGAAACTAATTATTAGATATTATACACCATCCAATTCAATACCATTCAATAACTATGGGAATGATATCATCGCTTGTGCATACGTACGACTTACCATCTCCATGACGCGATGAAATTCCTTCTCCACGTTAACCATTCAAGAATGATTACAATGTACATATAATAAATAACCATGAATTATATGACATAATAATACCAATGGATATATATATATATATATATATGTATATATATCTGTTTCCCTTACTTACATACATTAAATTTAATAAGGAAATGAAAAAATCATCCATGCGTATGTACGGCCTACCATCTCCATGAACGGTGTATTCAATTTGTTTTATATATCTTATATATATATATAATTAAATAATTAATATATATAATATATAAATAATGTTTTAAATTCTTTAAGTATGTAAATCATGATATAAGTAATACTATCAAGAAATAAAATTCAAAACACGTATGATAAATAAAACGATTATTATACAAAAAATTGCTTTAAAGTAGAATTGACAAATGAACAGGTATTATAAATTCATAATTGAATAATATATGATATAATAAATATTATTATGGTTCTATTAAAAGTTAATAATATGTTTAAACCCACTATATTGTAGTTTCGGAGACATACAGAAGAAATCATACCTTAGGTAAGGGATAATTTTTGCAGTCTCATTTTTATCTGAGGATGTTTATACATAAGTATTTAATAGGAGAATATTTATCATCGATGTTCACTTTTTCTAGAAATGTTTTTATAAAATTTTTACAATTCATATATGTTTGTTTAGATTAATTTTTACCCATTTTTTACTTCTACTACATTTTAAGGATGGAATCTTTCATTTTTTACTATATGATGTACTTTTTGACTTTTCCAAAAAAAAGTATGAGGGGAATGCTTTTTTAACATATATGGAATGAATGTATTTGTACACTTTCATAATAAAATATTTCCATTAATATTATTTCACAATATTTAATATTATTTTCAATTAAATTATTTTCTTTTAAAATTGCACGACATTTTGAGAAATGAAAATATTTTTGATGAAGAAAGAATATTTTCCTCAGGAATTAAGTTCATGTGTTTTATCAAAATTATTTTCCATATAATATGAAATATTTTTATGTTTCTACCCCTATTATTACAATGACATGATTATGTTAAATTTATTATATATATATATATATATTATGTAATAATTTAATGATGTTTAAAGAAAACCATTTTTTGGGTTATGCTATGATGAATGATTTATGTTTTGTGGCACATAAAGGAATGATTTCATAATGAGATGGATGGGACCTATATCTCCCTACAATTAATTGGGTTAATATTTATGTCTAATGATATAGACATTACTATAATGACAATTAAATCATGTTTAGTAATGCAGGGTTGGAACGATAGTAAATCTAGATCAGTAATACATGGATTCAAAGGAAAGTAATCCTCGTTCAGTAATGGACTATGTCCAATATGATGGTCTTGGAAGTAATTCCATGGATACTATGGAAATCATATTATGTGATTATTATTTTTCCACAACTACATGTTTTATTCGAATGTTATTCTATTATAGTTAATGTTATTTTAGGATCCATGCCTTACGTACTACCGTGATTTATTTCATGACTCTCCATTTTGATGTTTAAACATCATGTTCATGTTTTTATGTTCAAATAATTATTATTTATTTTATTTAATCCATTTTTAACCTTATTGGTCATTTGATCTCACCCTTTTTATTTCTCTTTTCCTAAAGATATATAGATAGGTTTTAGGTAGGAAAACAATAGGGTAAGATCTTTATGGGATATTTGAAGTTATTTCACAAAGTTAAAAGATTATTTTCAATGATTCCAATGACACTAAACTTATATGGTATTTGGGACTCATTTTGTGTCATGTATTAATTATTCCCCAAAATAATTGTAATTTTCATGTACGTAATGCTTGGGTCTCTACAGTTGGTATCCGAGTGAAGATTTAGTTAACCTTTGGAAACTAGGATTCGAAAACTTTTTTGAGATCCCTAGAGATATTTCTATGGTATGTTTAGGGATGTCCCTAAGGATAAGTATTATTATAGGTTACAGACCAAGAATTATGGTAATGATCATGAAAAACCAAGGATTAATCCTAAGATGTTAGTGATTGAATGTATTCCCCCTTGATTATGTTGTTTCATTAGTATGAGTTTTTCCTCTCACACTATTCTTTTTGTGTTTTAGAAAATGTCTAGAAACCAATGGAACCATTTAAATGAAAATTGCACTAGGAAATGCAATTATTTACCTCTTGAACAACCAAATGTTATGGGATATGGAATGAAAAATATTTTTATTATATATACACAAGCTTTGAATCATTTTGGACTCCCAAATTTGTAGAGAAGTGAACAACACTGTATTGAGTCCCTCATGAGGCAACCTCCACCTTCTTTCAGGGGGAATTCTGATCCACTTGTTGATGAACAATGTATTAGAAATATTGAATATATATATTCCTTACTTCATTGTTTGAAACATGAAGATATCATTTTGGTTGTCTATCATTTAGAAGTTGAATCTGACCAGTGGTGGACTCTAATTAAAAAAAAGTCCAAAAGAAGAAATTTAATCCATGAAATGGGATGAGTTCAATAACTTATTTTTCAATAAGTACATCCCTTGTATTCTTAGAACAATGCTAGAAAAGGAGTTCCTTGAGCTTAAGCAAAAGGATGATTAATCTTTTCGTACATACGAAGAGAATTTTTCAATACATACAAGGTATGCTTCCGGCTTTGTTATCCAACCTAAAAGTAATATTGATGAATTCTTCAGTGGCTTAAAACAAAGTCTTTGAAATGCATTAGATATTGGAAACTTCAGAAGCTATGAAGATATTGTGCATTTTTCTATCAAGGTATAACTGGAAGTTAGTGTTACATATCTATCTAATGGTTTTGATAAGAAATGATTGATGGAGTTCAAGGGAAAATCTCAAAAAAACGGTGAAAAGAAGATAAATGTTTCCATATACTCAATGTATGGATAAAAAATCATTGTGGATATTGACTTAACGGAACTAGAAAATTTTACAAGTGTGGAAAAGAATATCATCGAGCACGTCAGTGTTAAAGTAATGGGAAAAGTATTCTAATGACGTGAATGGATAGAAGACTACTAAGAATGCACCACCAACACATCAATGCTACAAGTGCTAGGAAATGGGGAATTATTCTAACCAATTATATAATCCAATGGTTAATGGTGATCGATGTTAGAAACCTATTACGTCAAGAGTCAAAGGGAAGTCACATGCGATAACTATTTTTGATGTTGAGTATGATAATGAAGTGGTGGAATGATTAAATGTTTATGGAATGGGATTCCAAAATAGTGTTGTGGAATCTCATTTATTATATTATAGAATCTTGGAATATCTTTGTATTGGTCCATTGTGGTTTTCCATAATTATATGGTACCAATAACTAGGAAAATTTAATGAAATATTTTTGGAATGTACATGATATGTGCATAATGAAGGGAAAATAAGATAGTGAGATGTTTGATAGTATTAATGAGCTCATTTAAGGAAAATGTTATTTCATGTTTTGAGTATATAGAATTTTTCGTATGTGGAAATAGTTAATTTTGGCAGAGTGTTGTATTCACTAAGATTTAATGGCAATTCATGACATTACTATGTTTCTAGACAATACATGAATAAGCTATTCACCTGTTTGAAATGTGACAACCAAGAACTTACAAATGAGATACGAGAGACAAATGTTATGTCGATTTAGTTCACCACTTTCTAAAGTTTTATATTTTTAGTTTTTGGAAGGATTATAATGTTATCCATTAATGGAAAGTATCTGTTATATTCTAGTTGGTGTTTGTTAGATTAATGTGTTATCTCACTATAGATGGACTTAAGCATATATGATAACATGTTCAATCCTTTTTATTGAGACAGGTTGGACGACATATCATTCTATCACATGATCTTATAAAACATCAAGAATAACAAATTTAAATCCATTTAATTAAATCAGTGATGAAGTGGAAATTTTTCAGGGAATTAACAATGGTGAGATTGTACTAAAATCAGGTATGTATTTCTCCTCATGTAGAAATTCATCATATTTAGGAAAAATTTATTGAAACTAAAAAATGTTATCGAAGTATGTTTTTATCCGATGAATCATACGGTCCCTTAAATCATTGAAAACTATTGAATTTATGGTAGTAACCATTCTCCTAACCTTATTCCCTAACACTATCCATCAGAACATGATGGTTAGATTTCACTTTCATATCCATGTTTTTACTTCCCAAATATGTTATTCTATGTGGAAACCTATTGATGAGTTAATTTGGGTAACCAATATGTTTTTAACATTCCTTTTCATAATGATGTTTTAGTATTCCTTTTTACGATGTGGGTTTCTATGAAAGAAACATTCCAATAGTAAACAATATATAACCCTAATGAATTTTGAGGGTGAAATTCATTTTAAGGGGGGTAGAATGTAACACCCGAAGAATTTATAAGATGGATTCATTTTAATTTATTCGATTTCTGGTGTTGTACACTACAATAATATTATCTTCTACTATACGTAACACCATATTATCTAGGAGTATATGAAACTATATTCTTGGATTGTGTTGCACACAATTTCATGTTCCTTTGATATAAAACATTTCACACAACACTGAGTACATATTTTTTTCAATGTATAAATGAACTGTGTTTGGATTTTGTTATAAGAAACACTAACGATATATTTCACTATACGTAACACTGACATTCCTGGTGCTACATGGAAGAGAAACCTTCCTCGATAGCTTGCGTTGTACGCAATACCGAGTTTCACTAAACAATGATATATTATTAAAATATAATAATTTAATGGGATATAAACTAGACATTATAAATATTATTAACCACATTTTTAATTTTATAAAATATTATCATTCACCATACACATTTTATATAAAATGGTTTTAGAACAAAATAAATTCTCTCAAATAAAAGAAGTATTTATAAAAAAAATGCAGTTTTAACACCTTTTCAGGGTGCACCCATTTTAAATATAGTTTTGGAACTTTTATAAGCTAAATTTGACGAAAATAAACCTTTTATTTTGAAGTGGTATATAAAAATTTACCTTTATTTAATTATTGATATTTTCCCAATAGAATTGAAATTTTATTGAATAGTGAAAAATACTACATTTTAATTCTAAACTTCCTTTTTATCTAATTTATTTATATTAGTATATAATATTATTAATCATATTTAATGTATAATTATTTTATATATTTTATAATATAATCCAATTTTGTTCATTGATATTAATTTCACTTTTAAATTGGACATAAACACATGTCAATCTTTTGATAGTTATTACTTCTTAAAAACCCGCTTTTTGGTTCTGACAACATGAATTAGTTTTAAATTAATTACTATAAATTCTATTTTTTGAATATGGGAAAATGGATTCCATATTTGGAATCAGATGGATCAAATTTTTTAACTAGGTACCTTTTATTTTGGGACATTATGAATAGTAACTTCAGTAAATATTTTATTTACCAGGATTAAAGGGTTAATCTAGAAAATAAGGTTAAAAATTATTACTATAATAATATTAAACTACCCTAACACATGTCCTTATCCTATTGGATGAGATATTTCTGACCATGGGCATCCTTGGGTCTATTTTGGGTCTCCATTTATTCACATGGATATGAAAATTTCATTTCATAATAAATAATTTAAAGTAAAGATAATTATAACCTAAACATATACCTTTTACTAAATTGATTTTAATATAGGGTAATATAAATTATATCTCAGTATATAAATATTAATTTTAAAGATAAAAAGATTTCCTACATCCTGGTATTTTATTTATAATTTTTTTAAATTAGATAGAAATATTTATTCATGACACAATTAAGATATAGTGAGTACCTCATTAATAAAATATTCAAATAAATTTATTTACAAATATGAAAAAAAAATATTTGAATATTTTGATTCTATAAACGAATTTAATGGATAAAATTTACATATTAATGATGATGTAATTCATTTTGTTTGAAGTAATCAAGTTTTTATGAATTTTTTTATAAAGCCAAGTATAAATATTGTCCAAAATTGACATAATTCATAACTTAATACATAAAATAGTTTATTTAGTGGTATAAAATTCATAAAATAATATGATTCATAAAAATGGTTAATATAAGTCCATATATGTCATAAATAACATTTTTGGGTCGTTTTTCATTATATGGTAATATAATTAACACATAATAATTAAATAACCTGATATCTTGGTAAGATTAAAAGTGGTAAAATAAGGGTTAAACAAAAAAGATAAGGATGAAAAAATTTAAAAAACATGTACAAAAATATTTAATGATGGTTATTTGAACCAAAATAATATTATATTAGGATTTAATAATGTTTTGACCATTTTAAATAGAAATTGAATTTATAATAAATTAATATTTCAGAACTTTCCTAAAGTTCCCCTCACCTCTATTATAATATGGAACCTCCTACCTCTCCTCTTCACTCCATTTTGAGGTAAAATAATTATTCAAATACTACCAATTTCTCTTCTAAAATTCCCTAGTAACATTCTAGAGACACTGTTACTCTCAAAAGAGCAACTCTAGTTTCCTAAGAAGAAATTTAAAAGGAGGCACGTCGTAGAAGTGGTAATCTCTTCTACCGATTATTTCTAATTTATTTCTTCTTCTACTTCCTCTTATTTAGTTTTTTAATTATAAAATAATAACATAATTATTACTAATATAATTATATGTTATTAAAAATATTAAAAAAACCCTATTTCAGCATCTATCCATCCTACGAAAAATGAAATCATTATGCGTGCGTACATACGACTTACCGTCTCCACGTCGTAGTGTAATCTATTTTTCAACACCGCCTTACTTGGATTGGTATAATGGTGGAAATAAAAACTATATATTATTATTATAACATGAAACTAATTCTGAGATATTATACACCATCCAATTCAATAACATTTAATAATTATGGGAATGATATCGTCGCTCGTGCATATGTACGACTTACCGTCTCCATGAAACGATGAAATTCCTTCTCCACGTTAACCATTCAAGAATGATTACAAAGTATATATAATAAATAATAATGAAATATATGACATAATAATACAAATGGATATATATTTGTGTCCTTTACTTACTTCAATTCAATTTAACAAGGAAACGAAAACAGTGTTCTTGTGTACGTACGAACTACCATCTCCATGAATGGTGTATTCCATTTATTTTATATATCTATTATATATATAATTATATAATTAATATATAGAATATATAAATCGTTTTTTGCAGACTGTAAATATGTAAATAATGATATAAGTAATAATATATAGAATAAAAATTCAAAACATGTATGATAAATAAAACGATTATTAACCAAAACACTGCTTTAATGTAGAATTGAATAATGAACATGAAATATAAATTCATAAGTGATTAATATATGGTATAATAAATATTTTTATGGTTCTATTAAAAGTAAATAATATGTTTAATCCCACTATACATGAGATTCAGACACATATGGAAGAAATCGGACCTAAGGTAAGGGATAATTTCGCAGTCTCATTTTTATCTGGGGTTATCTATACATAAGTATTTAATGGGGGTATATTTTTCATCCATATTCATGCTTTCTTGAAATTTTTTCATAAAATTGTTAATATTAAACTATGTATTTTTAGATTCATTTTAACCCATTCTTAATTTTTACTACATGGTATGAAAGGAATCTTTCATTTTTTATCATAGGATGTACTTTTTGAATTTTCCGAAAAAAGTACGAGGAGAATGTTTTTTAACATATATGGAACGAATGTATTTTTACACTTTAATAATTAATTGTTTCCATGAAAATTCCTTCACAATATTTCATTCTTATTTTCAATGAAATTCTTTTCTTTTAAAATTTCATGACATTGTGAGAATAGAAAAAAATTTGAAGAATAATGTATATTTTCCTCAGGAATTAAGTTCAAGTGTTTGATCAAAATTATTTAATATATAAGATGACATATGGTTATGTTTATACTATTTTTATTACAATGATTTGATTATGTTAATGTTATTTTATATGGATTATGTAATAATGGAATGATGGTTATAGAAATCCATTTTTTTTTGTTATGTTATGATAAATGATTTATAATATAATCTAATATTTTTCATTGAAATTAATTTCACTTTTAAATTGGACATAAACACATGTCAATCTATTGATAGTTATTACTTCTTAAAAACCCACTATTTGGTTTTGACAACGAGAATTAATTTTAAATTAATTACTTCAACTTCTCTGTATTGAATTTGGAAAAATGGATTCCATATTTATAATCATAATAATCAGATTTTTTAACTAGGTACCTTTTATTTTTGGACATTATGAATAATAACTTCAGTATATATTTTATTTACTAGGGTTAAAAGAGTAAATATCAAAAATAAGGGCAAAAAATAATATTATAATAACATTAAACAACCCTAACACATGTCCTCGTCAAATTTGATTAGATATATCTGACTATGGACTTCATTGGGTCGATTTTGGTACCCCATCGACTCACTTGCATATGAAATTGAAATTTTATAAAAGTTAATTTAAATTAAATATAATTATAACCTAAACGTATACCTTTTACTAAATCGATTTTAATATTGGGAAATATAAAAGATATACATGTCTCTAAAAATTCATTATAAAGCTTAAAATATTTCCTACATCCTGTTATTTTATTTATAACTCTTTGAAATTAGATAAATATATTTATTTATGACATAATTAAGATGTAGTGATTACCTCATTAATAAAAGCTTCAAATAAATGTATTTTATACATATTAAAATAATTTAATTTGAAAATTTTGATTCCATAAAATTTTCTTATGTATTATATTTACCTATTTGTGATGAATAAATGCTTTTGGTTTTACGTAATCAGGTTGTAATGTATTTTTTTAAAAGGTCAAGTATAAATAGTGTCCAAAATTTACATAATTTATAACATAAATCATAAAATAGTTTATAAAATGGTATTAAATTCCTAAATATAAAAGATGTAGACAAAGGGATAATATAAGTACAAATATGTCATAAATAACCTTTTTCTGTAGTTTTACATGATATATGATCGAAATTAACCCACATTGTGTAAATAACATGATATATCGGTACGAATAAAAGTTGTAAAATACAGAAAAAACTGAAATTATATGGTCAAAAAAATTTAAAAACTTGTATAAAAAATATTTAATTATGGTTAATTGAACCAAAATAATATTAAAATAGAATTAAATAATGTTTTAACCCTTTTAAATTGAAATTTAATTTATAATAAATTAATATTTTAGGACATTCAAAAGTTCCCTCTCCTCTATTATAATAAGGAAACTCCTCCATCACCACTTCACTCCATTTTGATCCTTTAATATCATTCAACATCTACCAATTTCTCTTCTCAACTTCCCTAATAACATTATAGTGGTTCAGGTACTCTCAAAAGTGAAACTATAGTGCCCTAAGTGGAAATTTAAAAGGAGGCACGTCGAGTTAGAGGTAATCAGTTCTACTGATTCGTTCTAATTTATTTCTTCTTCTACTTCTTCTTATTTTGCTGTTTAATTACTGAGTAATAACATCAGTATCACTAGTATAGTTATATTTTATTATAAATATTAAACAACCCTATTTCACCTTCAATCCATCCTATGAAAAACGAAAACACTATGTGTGCATTCATATGGCTTATCGTATCCACGTCGTGGTGAAATCTGTTTATCACCACCGCCTTAATTGGACAGGTATAATGGTGGAAATAATAAAAATATAAGATTTTTATAACAGGAAACTAATTATTAGATATTATACACCATCCAATTCAATACCATTCAATAACTATGGGAATGATATCATCGCTTGTGCATACGTACGGCTTACCATCTCCATGACGCGATGAAATTCCTTCTCCACGTTAACCATTCAAGAATGATTACAATGTACATATAATAAATAACCCTGAATTATATGACATAATAATACCAATGGATATATATATATATATATATGTATATATATCTGTTTCCCTTACTTACATACATTAAATTTAATAAGGAAATGAAAAAATCATCCATGCGTATGTACGGCCTACCATCTCCATGAACGGTGTATTCAATTTGTTTTATATATCTTATATATATATATATAATTAAATAATTAATATATATAATATATAAATAATGTTTTAAATTCTTTAAGTATGTAAATCATGATATAAGTAATACTATCAAGAAATAAAATTCAAAACACGTATGATAAATAAAACGATTATTATACAAAAAATTGCATTAAAGTAGAATTGACAAATGAACAGGTATTATAAATTCATAATTGAATAATATATGATATAATAAATATTATTATGGTTCTATTAAAAGTTAATAATATGTTTAAACCCACTATATTGTATTTTCGGAGACATACAGAAGAAATCATACCTTAGGTAAGGGATAATTTTTGCAGTCTCATTTTTATCTGAGGATGTTTATACGTAAGTATTTAATAGGCGAATATTTATCATCGATGTTCACTTTTTCTAGAAATGTTTTTATAAAATTTTTACAATTCATATATGTATGTTTAGATTAATTTTTACCCATTTTTTACTTCTACTACATTTTAAGGAAGGAATCTTTCATTTTTTACTATATGATGTACTTTTTGACTTTTCCAAAAAAAAGTATGAGGGGAATGCTTTTTTAACATATATGGAATGAATGTATTTGTACACTTTCATAATAAAATATTTCCATTAATATTATTTCACAATATTTAATATTATTTTCAATTAAATTATTTTCTTTTAAAATTGCACGACATTTTGAGAAATGAAAATATTTTTGATGAAGAAAGAATATTTTCCTCAGGAATTAAGTTCATGTGTTTTATCAAAATTATTTTCCATATAATATGACATATTTTTATGTTTCTACCCCTATTATTACAATGATATGATTATGTTAAATTTATTATATATATATATATATATATATTATGTAATAATTTAATGATGTTTAAAGAAAACCATTTTTTGGGTTATGCTATGATGAATGATTTATGTTTTGTGGCACATAAAGGAATGATTTCATAATGAGATGGATGGGACCTATATCTCCCTACAATTAATTGGGTTAATGTTTATGTCTAATGATATAGACATTACTATAATGACAATTAAATCATGTTTAGTAATGCAGGGTTGGAACGATAGTAAATCTAGATCAGTAATACATGGCTTCAAAGGAAAGTAATCCTAGTTCAGTAATGGACTATGTCCAATATGATTGTCTTGGAAGTAATTCCATGGATACTATGGAAATCATATTATGTGATTATTATTTTTCCACAACTACATGTTTTATTCCAATGTTATTCTATTATAGTTAATGTTATTTTAGGATCCATGCCTTACGTACTACCGTGATTTATTTCATGACTCTCCATTTTGATGTTTAAACATCATGTTCATGTTTTTATGTTCAAATAATTATTATTTATTTTATTTAATCCATTTTTAACCTTATTGGACATTTGATCTCACCCTTTTTATTTCTCTTTTCCAAAAGATATATAGATAGGTTTTAGGTAGGAAAACAATAGGGGAAGATCTTTATGGGATATTTGAAGTTATTTCACAAAGTTACAAGATTATTTTCAATGATTCCAATGACACTATACTTATATGGTATTTGGGACTCATTTTGTGTCATGTATTAATTATTCCCCAAAATAATTGTAATTTTCATGTACGTAATGCTTGGGTCTCTACAGTTGGTATCCAAGTGAAGATTTAGTTAACCTTTGGAAACAAGGATTCGAAAACTTTTTTGAGATCCCTAGAGATATTTCTATGGTATGTTTAGGGATGTCCCTAAGGATAAGTATAATTATAGGTTACAGACCAAGAATTATGGTAATGATCATGAATAACCAAGGATTAATCCTAAGATGTTAGTGATTGAATGTATTCCCCCTTGATTATGTTGTTTCATTAGTATGAGTTTTTCCTCTCACACTATTCTTTTTGGGTTTTTGAAAATGTCTAGAAACCAAAGGAACCATTTAAATGAAAATTGCACTAGGAAATGCAATTATTTACCTCTTGAACAACCAAATGTTATGGGATATGGAATGAAAAATATTTTTATTATACATACACAAGCTTTGAATCATTTTGGACTCCCAAATTTGTAGAGAAGTGAACAACATTGTATTGAGTCCCTCATGAGGCAACCTCCACCTTCTTTTAGGGGGAATTCTGATCCACTTGTTGATGAACAATGTATTAGAAATATTTAATATATATATTCCTTACTTCATTATTTGAAACATGAAGATATCATTTTGGTTGTCTATCATTTAGAAGTTGAATCTGACCAGTGGTGGACTCTAATTAAAAAAAAGTCCAAAAGAAGAAATTTAATCCATGAAATGTAATGAGTTCAATAACTTATTTTTCAATAAGTACATCCCTTGTATTCTTAGAACAATGCTAGAAAAGGAGTTCCTTGAGCTTAAGCAAAAGGATGATTAATCTTTTCGTACATACGAAGAGAATTTTTCAATACATACAAGGTATGCTTCTGGCTTTATTATCCAACCTAAAAGTAATATTGATGAATTCTTCAGTGGCTTAAAACAAAGTATTTGAAGTGCATTAGATATTGGAAACTTCAGAAGCTATGAAGATATTGTGAATTTTTCTATCAAGGTATAACTGGAAGTTAGTGTTACATATCTATCTAATGGTTTTGATAAGAAATGATTGATGGAGTTCAAGGGAAAATCTCAAAAAAACGGTGAAAAGAAGATAAATGTTTCCATATACTCAATGTATGGATAAAAAATCATTGTGGATATTGACTTAACGGAACTAGAAAATTTTACAAGTGTGGAAAAGAATATCATCGAGCACGTGAGTGTTAAAGTAATGGGAAAAGTATTCTAATGACGTGAATGGATAGAAGACTACTAAGAACGCACCACCAACACATCAATGCTACAAGTGCTAGGAAATGGGGAATTATGCTAACCAATTCTATAATCCAATGGTTAATGGTTATCGATGTTAGAAACCTATTAAGTCAAGAGTCAAAGGGAAGTCACATGCGATAACTATTTGTGATGTTTAGTATGATAATGAAGTGGTGGAATGATTAAATGTTTATGGAATGGGATTCCAAAATAGTGTTGTGGAATCTCATTTATTATAATATAGAATCTTGGAATATCATTGTATTGGTCCATTGTGGTTTTCCATAATTATATGGTACCAATAACCATGAAAATTTATTGAAATATTTTTGGAATGTACATGATATGTGCATAATGAAGGGAAAATAAGATAGTGAGATGTTTGATAGTATTAATGAGCTCATTTAAGGAAAATGTTATATCATGTTTTGAGTATATAGAATTTTTCGTATGTGGAAATAGTTAATTTTTGCAGAGTGTTGTATTCACTAAGATTTAATGGCAATTCATGACATTACTATGTTTCTAGACAATACATGAATAAGGTATTCACCTGTTTGAAATGTGACAACCAAGAACTTACAAATGAGATACGATAGACAAATGTTATGTCGATTTAGTTCACCACTTTCTAAAGTTTTATATTTTTAGTTTTTGGAAGGATTATAATGTTATTCATTAATGGAAAGTATCTGTTATATTCTAGTTGGTGTTTGTTAGATTAATGTGTTATCTCACTATAGATGGACTTAAGCATATATGATAACATGTTCAATCCTTTTTATTGAGACAGATTGGACGATATATCATTCTATCACATGATATTATAAAACATCAAGAATAACATATTTAAATCCATTTAATTAAATCAGTGATGAAGTGGAAATTTTTCAGGGAATTAACAATGGCGAGATTGTACTAAAATCAGGTATGTATTTCTCCTCATGTATAAATTCATCAAATTTAGGAAAAATTTATTGAAACTAAAAAATGTTATCGAAGTATGTTTTTATCCGATGAATCATACGGTCCCTTAAATCATTGCAAACTATTGTATTTATGGTAGTAACCATTCTCCTAACCTTATTCCCTAACACTATCCATCAGAACATGATGGTTAGATTTCACTTTCATATCCATGTTTTTACTTCCCAAATATGTTATTCTATGTGGAAACCTATTGATGAGTTAATTTGGGTAACCAATATGTTTTTAACATTCCTTTTCATAATGATGTTTTAGTATTCCTTTTTACGATGTGGGTTTCTATGAAAGAAACATTCCAATAGTAAACAATATATAACCCTAATGAATTTTGAGGGTGAAATTCATTTTAAGGGGGGTAGAATTTAACACCCGAAGAATTTATAAGATGGATTCATTTTAATTTATTCGATTTCTGGTGTTGTACACAACAATAATATTATCTTCTACTATACGTAACACCATATTATCTAGGAGTATATGAAACTATATTCTTGGATTGTGTTGCACACAATTTCATGTTCCTTTGATATAAAACATTTCACACAACACTGAGTACATATTTTTTTCAATGTATAAATGAACTGTGTTTGGATTTTGTTATAAGAAACACTAACGATATATTTCACTATACGTAACACTGAAATTCCTTGTGCTACATGGAAGAGAAACCTTCATCGATAGCTTGCGTTGTACGCAATACCGAGTTTCACTAAACAATGATATATTATTAAAATATAATAATTTAATGGGATATAAACTTGACATTCTAAATATTATTAACCACATTTTTAATTTTATAAAATATTATCATTCACCATACACATTTTATATAAAATGGTTTTAGAACAAAATAAATTCTTTCAAATAAAAGAAGTATTTATAAAAAAAATGCAGTTTTAACACCTTTTCATGGTGCACCCATTTTAAATATAGTTTTGGAACTTTTATAAGCTAAATTTGACGAAAATAAACCTTTTATTTTGAAGTGGTATATAAAAATTTACCTTTATTTAATTATTGATATTTTCCCAATAGAATTGAAATTTTATTGAATAGTGAAAAATACTACATTTTAATTCTAAACTTCCTTTTTATCTAATTTATTTATATTAGTATATAATATTATTAATCAGATTTAATGTATAATTATTTTATATATTTTATAATATAATCCAAATTTGTTCATTGATATTAATTTCACTTTTAAATTGGACATAAACACATGTCAATCTTTTGATAGTTATTACTTCTTAAAAACCCGCTTTTTGGTTCTGACAACATGAATTAGTTTTAAATTAATTACTATAAATTCTAATTTTTGAATATGGGAAAATGGATTCCATATTTGGAATCAGATGGATCAAATTTTTTAACTAGGTACCTTTTATTTTGGGACATTATGAATAGTAACTTCAGTAAATATTTTATTTACCAGGATTAAAGGGTTAATCTAGAAAATAAGGTTAAAAATTATTACTATAATAATATTAAACTACCCTAACACATGTCCTTATCCTATTGGATGAGATATTTCTGACCATGGGTATCCTTGGGTCTATTTTGGGTCTCTATTGATTCACATGGATATGAAAATTACATTTCATAATAAATAATTTAAAGTAAAGATAATTATAACCTAAACATATACCTTTTACTAAATTGATTTTAATATAGGGTAATATAAATTATATCTCAGTATATAAATATTAATTTTAAAGATAAAAAGATTTCCTACATCCTGGTATTTTATTTATAATTTTTTTAAATTAGATAGAAATATTTATTCATGACACAATTAAGATATAGTGAGTACCTCATTAATAAAAGATTCAAATAAATTAATTTACAAATATGAAAAAAAAATTATTTGAATATTTTGATTCTATAAACGAATTTAATGGATAAAATATACATATTAATGATGATGTAATTCATTTTGTTTGAAGTAATCAAGTTTTTATGAATTTTTTTATAAAGCCAAGTATAAATAGTGTCCAAAATTGACATAATTCATAACTTAATACATAAAATAGTTTATTTAGTGGTATAAAATTCATAAAAGTATAAGATTCATAAAATTGGTTAATATAAGTCCAGATATGTCATAAATAACATTTTTGGGTCGTTTTTCATTATATGGTAATATAATTAACACATAATAATTAAATAACCTAATATCTTGGTAAGATTAAAAGTGGTAAAATAAGGGTTAAACAAAAAAGATAAGGATGAAAAAATATAAAAAACATGTACAAAAAAATTTAATGATGGTTATTTGAACCAAAATAATATTATATTAGGATTTAATAATGTTTTGACCATTTTAAATAGAAATTGAATTTATAATAAATTAATATTTCAGAACTTTCCTAAAGTTCCCCTCACCTCTATTATAATATGGAACCTCCTACCTCTCCTCTTCACTCCATTTTGAGGTAAAATAATTATTCAAATACTACCAATTTCTCTTCTAAAATTCCCTAGTAACATTCTAGAGACACTGTTACTCTCAAAAGAGCAACTCTAGTTTCCTAAGAAGAAATTTAAAAGGAGGCACGTCGTAGAAGTGGTAATCTCTTCTACCGATTATTTCTAATTTATTTCTTCTTCTACTTCTTCTTATTTAGTTTTTTAATTATAAAATAATAACATAATTATTACTAATATAATTATATGTTATTAAAAATATTAAAAAACCCTATTTCAGCATCTATCCATCCTACGAAAAATGAAATCATTATGCGTGCGTACATACGACTTACCGTCTCCACGTCGTAGTGTAATCTGTTTTTCACCACCGCCTTACTTGGATTGGTATAATGGTGGAAATAAAAACTATATATTATTATTATAACATGAAACTAATTCTGAGATATTATACACCATCCAATTCAATAACATTTAATAAAAATGGGAATGATATCGTCGCTTGTGCATATGTACGACTTACCGTCTCCATGAAACGATGAAATTCCTTCTCCACGTTAACCATTCAAGAATGATTACAAAGTATATATAATAAATAATAATGAAATATATGTCATAATAATACAAATGGATATATATTTGTGTCCTTTACTTACTTCAATTCAATTTAACAAGGAAACAAAAACAGTGTTCTTGTGTACGTACGAACTACCATCTCCATGAATGGTGTATTCCATTTATTTTATATATCTATTATATATATAATTATATAATTAATATATAGAATATATAAATCATTTTTTGCAGCCTGTAAATATGTAAATAATGATATAAGTAATAATATATAGAATAACAATTCAAAACACGTATGATAAATAAAACGATTATTAACCAAAACACTGCTTTAATGTAGAATTGAATAATGAACATGAAATATAAATTCATAATTGAATAATATATGGTATAATAAATATTTTTATGGTTCTATTAAAAGTAAATAATATGTTTAATCCCACTATACATGAGATTCAGACACATATGGAAGAAATCGGACCTAAGGTAAGGGATAATTTCGCAGTCTCATTTTTATCTGGGGTTATCTATACTTAAGTATTTAATGGGGGTATATTTTTCATCCATGTTCATGCTTTCTTGAAATTTTTTCATAAAATTGTTAATATTAAAATATGTATTTTTAGAGTCATTTTAACCCATTTTTAATTTTTACTACATGGTATGAAAGGAATCTTTCATTTTTTATCATAGGATGTACTTTTTGAATTTTCCGAAAAAAGTACGAGGAGAATGTTTTTTAACATATATGGAACGAATGTATTTTTACACTTTAATAATTAATTGTTTCCATGAAAATTCCTTCACAATATTTCATTCTTATTTTCAATTAAATTCTTTTCTTTTAAAATTTCATGACATTTTGAGAATAGAAAAAAAATTGAAGAATAATGTATATTTTCCTCAGGAATTAAGTTCAAGTGTTTGATCAAAATTATTTAATATATAAGATGACATATGGTTATGTTTATACTATTTTTATTAAAATGATTTGATTATGTTAATGTTATTTTATATGGATTATGTAATAATGGAATGATGGTTATAGAAATCCATTTTTTTGTGTTATGTTATGATAAATGATTTATGTTTTGTGGCACATGAAGTAATGATTTCATAATGAGATGGGTTGGACCTATATCTCCCTACAATGAATTGGGTAAATATATATATCTAATTATATAGACATTACTAGAATGCCAATTAAATCTGGTTCAGTGATGCAGGGTTGGAACAACAAATAAATCCAGCTCAGTAATACATGGCTAGAATGAAAAGTAAACCTGATTCAGTAATGGGCTATCTCCACTATGATGGTCTTGGAATCAATTCCTAGAATACTATGGAAATCATATTATGTTCTTATTATTATTCAACTATTACATGTTTTATTCAAATGTTATTTTACCATGGTTAATATTCCTTTATGATCCATGCCTTACAAACATCCAAGATTTATTTCATGACTCACGATTTTGATGTTTAAACATTATGTTGATGTTTTTATGCTAAAATATTTATGTTTTGTTTTATTTACCCCATGTTAACCCTTATTGATCATTTTATCTCACCGTTTTTATTTATCATTTTCAAAAGATATAAATAAAGGTTTTTGGTTGGAAAACAAAAGGGGAAGATCTTAATGGGAGATGTTGAAGATCTTTCACCAAAATAAAATATTTTGTTCAAAGTTTCCAATTTCACTAAACTAATATGGTATTTGGGATTATTTTATTGTCATGTATTAATTATTCCACAAAAGAAATTTAATTTCCATGTATGTAAAGCTTGGGTCTCTATAGTTGGTATCAGAGTCAAGGGTTAGTTAACATTTGGAATCTAGGATTAGAAATCTTTTATGGGATCCCTAGAGATATTTCTATGGTATGATTCGATATGTACCTAAGGATAATTATAATTATAGGTTACAGTCCTAGAATTATGGAAAGAGTCATGAATAAACAAGGACTAAACCTAAGATGTTAGTGATTGAATGTACTCCCCCTTGATTATGTTGTTTTCCTAGTATGACCTTTTCCTCTCACACTATTCTTTTTGGGTATTAGAAAATTGTTTGAAACCGAAGGAACCATTTTAATGATAAATGCATTGGGCGATGCAATTATTTTCCTCTTGAACAACTAAATTTTATGGCATATGGAATGAAGAATAGTATTATTATACATACACAAGCTATGAATCATTCTGGACTCCCAAATATGCAGATAAGGGAACAACAATCTATTGAGTCCTTCATGAGGCAACGTCCACCTTCTTTTAGTGGGACTTCTGATCCACTTGTTGATGAAAAATGTATATGTGCTATTGAAAAGATATTTTCCATCCATTTTTGTTTTAAACATGAAAAAATAATTTTGGTTGTCTATCATTTAGAAGGTGAATCATACCAGTGGTGGACTCTAATTAAAAATACCATGTAGTAAGATGAAAATGAATCCCTGAAATGGGAGTAGTTAAAGAACATATTTTTCATTAAGTAATTCACTCGTATTCTTAGAATAATGATGCAAAAAGAGTTCCTTGAGCTTAATAAAAATGATGATGAATCTATTCGTATATACAAACAGAATTTCCCAAGACATACATGTTATGCTTCTAGCTTTATTATCCAACTTGAAAGTAAAGTTGATTGACTCTTCAGTGGCTTAAAACCATGCCATTGAAGGGAATCAGATATAAGAGACTTATGTAGCTATGAAGAGATTTTTCATTGTTATATCATGGTATAACTAGAAGTTGGTGGTACATATCTATCTCAGGGTTTTGATAATAAATTAATGATGGAGCTCAAGGGAAAATCTCAAAACAATGGTGAAAATAAGATAAATGTTTCCTTATGCTCAATGTATGGGAAAAATCATGGTGGATATTATCTTAACGGGACTAGAAAATGTTTCATGTGTGGAAAATAAGGTAATCAAGAATTTTAGTGCTGATGTAATGTGAGAAATGTTTTTGATGATGTCAGTGGAGAGAAGTCTACCGATAATGAACCACCAACACATCAATGCTACAAGTGCCAGGAAATGGGGAATTATACTAACCAATTCCCTAATCCAAGGGTTAATGGTGATCTATTTCAGAAAACTATTAAGTCAAGATATAAAGGGATGTCACATGTGATCACTATTGGTTATATTGAGTTTGACAATGAAGTGGTGGAATGATTAAGTGTTTATGTAATAGTATTCCAAAATAGCTTTGTGGAATCTAATTTATAGTATTATGGAATCTTGGAATATCTATTTATTGGTACATTATGGTTTTCCAAAATTATATGGTACCGGTAACCATGAAAATTTATTTAAATATTTTTGGAACGTACATGATATGCACATAATGAAGGGATAAACAGATAGTGAGATGTTTGATAGTATTAATGAGCTCATATAAGGACCAAGTAATGTCATGTTTTGAGTATATAGAATTTTTCATGTGTTGAAATAGTTCATTTTGGAAGTGTGTATATTTTCACTAAGCTTTTATGGTAATTCATCTCATTACCATGTTGCAAGAGAATACATGAATAAGGTATTCACATGTTTGCAATGTGACAACCAAGAATGTACAAATGAGATCTGAGAGACAAATGTGATGTAGATTTAGTTCACCTCTTTCTAAAGATTTATATTTTTATTTTTTGGAAGGACTATAATGTTATCCATTGATTAATTGTATAATTTATATTCTGACGGGTGTTTATTACATTAATGTGTTATCTCACTATTTGTGGACTTGTGGATATTTGATAACATGTTCAATCATTTTTGTTAAGATAGATGGGATGACATATCATTCTATCACATGATCTTATTAACCATCATGAATTAAAAAATAAACTCCATTTAATTATATAAGATATGAAGTGGAAATTGTTCCAGGAATCACCAATGGTGAAATTTTACTGAAATCATGTAATTATTTGTCCAAATGTAAAAATTCATCAAATTTACGAAAAACATATTGAAACTAAAATGTTTTATCCTAGTACGGTTTTATCCGATGAATCTATGGTCCATTAAATCATAAAAAATTAGTGGATTTATGCTAGTTAAATTTCTTCAAACAATATTCTCTATCACTATCAATCAGAACTCGATGGATAGATTTCTCTTTCATATCAATGTTTTAACAACCCACCTATATTATTCTATGTGGAATCCTATTGATTAGTTAATTTGGGTGACCATTATGTTTCTAATATTCCTTTTTAAATTGATGTTTTAGAATTTTTTATGATGTGGGTTTCTATGATGGAAAATTTAAAGTAGTAAACAATTTATAGCACGAATGAATTTCGAGGGTAAAGTTCATTTTAATGGGGTGGAATGTAACACCACATGAATTTATATGATTGATTCATCTTAATTTCTTTGATTTATGGTATTGTATGCTACACCAAGATTATCATGTGCTTTATGAAACACCGTATTATCTAGCAGTATATTAAACACTATTCTTGGCTTGTGTTGTACAAAATTTCTTCTTCCATTGATAGAAATCATTTCATGCAACACTGAGTATATATTTTTTCCAATGTATAAATGAGAAATGATTGGATTATGTTATAAGAAACACTAAATAAATATTTCACTATACGTAACACTGACTTTCCTTGTCGTACACGCAAGAGCCACCTTCCTCGATATCTTTCATTGTACGCAATACTGAGTTTCAATAGAAAACAATAATTACTAAAATATTATTATTTAATGGGATATAAACTCTCCGTTATGAATATTATTAACCACATTTTGAATTGTATATAACATTATAATTCATATTACATGTTTTATAGAACATTATATAAGAATAAAATATATTTTTTTCGGATAAAAGAAGTATTTTTTTAAAAATGTAGTTTCACAACCTTTTTTTGGCGTACCCATTTTAAATCTATTTTTGACAATTGTATAAGTTAAATTTGACAAAATAAACTTCATATTTGGAAGAGGTACATAAAAAATTACTTTCTTTTTTTAATTTTTTATATTTTTCTAATAAAATTAATATTTTACTGAATAGTGAAAAACCTTGCATTTTAATTCAAAACTAACTTTTTATTTCATTTATTTATATAGTTAGGTTATCTTTTAAATTTGTTTTAATGTTTAATTGGATTATATTTTTATCATTTAATACAATTTTGGCCAATTGAACTATTTTCACTTTTAAATTGGACATAAACACAAGTCAATCTTTTAATAGTTATTACTTATTTCAAACTTGCTTTTTTGGTTTTGACAATGGAAGTTAACTTCTAATTAATTCTAGAAAATTCTATGTTTTGAATTTGGAAAAATGTATTATATATTTGGAATCATAATGTTCAATTTTTTTAAATAGGTAACTTTTATTTTGTGACATTATGAATATTAACATCTGTAAATATTCTTTTTCCATGGTTAAAGGGTAAATCTTATAAATAAAGGTAAAAAATAATATTATAACAATATTAAAATACCATAACACGTGTACTAATCCTATTGGATGATATATATACAACCATTTGCATCCTTGGGTCAATTTTCTGACCCCATGGATTCATTTGGATGTGAAAATGACATTTTATAATAATTAATTTCAAGTAATGATATTTATAACCTAAACATATATCTTTTACTAAATTGATTTTAATATAGGGTTATATATCTGATATCTATGTCTCTAAATAGTAATTTCAAAACTAAAAAACTTTCTTATATCATGGAAGTTTATTAATAATTTTTATAAATTAGATAAATATATTTATTTATGATACAATTATGATTTAGTGATTACCTCATTAATGAAGGATTCAAATAACTGAATTTATAAATATTAATATAAATTTAATTTGAACGTTTTGATTTCATTAAAGAATTTTATGGATAAAATTTACATATTTGGGATTAGTTAATACATTTTTTTAGGAATCAGGTCATTATGAACATTTTAATAAGTCATGTCTGAATAGTGTCAAAAATTAACAGAATTCATAACTTAAAACATAAAATATTGTATTAAATGATATTAAATTCCTAAAAATATAAGATTCAAAATATGGTTAATTAATGTCCAAATATGTCATAAATAACTTTTTTTTGTGCATTTTACATGATATGATAATTAAATTAACCAAGAATATGTAAATAACATGATATCACGGTATGTTTAAAAATGGTAAAATAAGGGTTAAACTAGAAAGATAAGGGTAAATATTTATTGAAAACATGTCTAAAATTATTTTCTGTTTGATATTAAAACCTAAATCATCTTATATTATAATTAAATAAGTTTCCGACCATTTTAAATTGATATTAAATTTATAATAAATAAATATTTTAGGTCTTTCCTAAAATGCCCCTCTCCTATCTTATTAAAGGGAACCTCCTCCCTCTCCTCTTCACTTTATTTTGTGCCTTCAATCTCAGAAGACCCCTATCAATTTCTCTTTTAAAATTCCATATTTAAATTACAGAGGTTCTGGTCTTCTCAAGATATCAACTCTAGTGCCCTAAGAGGAAATTTAAATGGAGGCATATCGAGGAAGGGGAAACCTATTCTATTGATTATTTCAAATTTATTTCATCTTCCACTTCCTCTTATTTAGTTTTCTCATTATAAAGTAATAACATATGAATCAGTAATATAATTATATGTTATTATAAATATTAAACAACCATATTTCACCATCTATAAATCCTACTAAGAATAAAATCACCGCGCGTACGTACGTACGACTTACCATCTCCACGTCGTGGTGTACTCCATTTTTCAACACTGCCTAAATTATAAGAGTATAATGGTGGAAATAATAACAATATATGATTATTATAATGTGATAATTATTTTTAGATATTATACACCATCCACTTCAAAAACATCCAACAATTACGGGAACAATATCGTCGCTCGTACGTACGTACGACTGGGCGTCTCAACGATGCGATGAGATTCCTTCTCCACGTTAACCATTCATGAATGATTATTAAGTATATATAATTTATAATCATGAAATATATGAAATAATAATTATATTTGATATATATTTGTGTGTTTGTCATTTACTTACTTTTATTCAATTTAATAAGGAACTGAAAACACTGTTAATGTGTACTTACGGATTACTGTCTCCATGAACGGTGTATTCCATTTCATTTATCTCTATATTATATATATATATATTTATATACTGAATATATATAATATATAAATCATATTTTACATTCTTTAAGTTTTTAAATCATGATATATGTAATAATATCAAGGATCAAAATTCAAAACATGTATGATAAATAAAATAATAGTTACCTGAAACGTTGCTTTAACATGGAATTGACAAATGAACCACTGATTTAAAGTTGTAAGTGAGTTATATATGATATCATAAATATTATTATGGTTATTTTAGAATTTAGAAACTTGTTTAAACCCACTATAATGTAGTTTTAGATTCATATGAAAGAAATCAGACTGAAGGTAAGGGATAATTTTGAAATCTCATATTATCTGAGATTGTTTATACATAAGTATTTAATGGGGGGATATTTATCATCCATGCTCATGTTTTCGAAATATGTTTTCATAAAAATTATATTATTAATATGTGTATGTTTAGAGTCATTTTTACCCATTATTGACTGTTACTTCATGGTATAGAAGGAATCAATCTTTTGTTTACCATACGAGGTACTTTTTAAATTTTCTAAAAAAAGTACGAGGAAAATGTTTTTTTAACTTATATGGAATGAATTGATTTTTATGATTTCATAAGACATTATTTTTATGAATATTCCATTACAGTATTTCAAATATATGTTAAATTAAATTCTCTTTTCTTAAAATTGAACAACATTTTGTGAAAATAAAACATTTTTGAAGAAAAAAACATATTTTCCTTAGGAATTATGTTCAAGGGTTTTCTCAAAATTATATTCCATATAATATGACATAGGGTTATGTTTATACCCCTACTATTAATATTATTAGATTATGTTAATTTTATTTTATATTTATTATGTTATGAAGGAATGATGTTTAAATAAACCCATTTTATTTCATGGGGTATGGAATGATAAATGCATTATGTTTTGTGGAACATGAAGGAATGATATCATTATGAGATTGGTGGGACCTATATCTACCTCCAAGGAATTGGTTAAAGATTTATATCTAATGAGATAGACGTGATTGGAATGTAAAGTAAATCTGGTTTAGTAATATAGGGGTGGAACGTTAAGTAAATCTGGTTCAGTAATACACGGCTAGAACAACATGTAATCCGAGTTCAGTAATGGACTATGTTCACTATGATGATCTTGATAGTAATGTTTTTGATACTATGGAAATAATATTATATGATTATTATTTTTCCAGAATTATATGTTTTATGCCAATGCTATTATATCATGGTTAATTTTCATTTATGATCCATGCCTTACATACTATAAATATTTCTTTCATGACTCATGATTTTTATGTTTGAACTTTATGTTAATGTTTTTATGTTGAAATGTTTATGGTTTATTTTCTGTCCTCCAAGTTTAACCATACTGAGAATTTGAGCTCACCCTTTTTATTTTTTCTTTTCCCTGAGATATAAATAATGGTTTTGGGTTGGAAAACAAAAGGGGAAGATATTTATGGGAGATGTTGAAGTTCTTTCACCAAGTTAGAAGATTACGTTCCATGTTTACAAAATACTAAACTAATACGATATTTGGGAATCTATTTTTTACATTTATTATATATTATGAAAAAGAAATATAGTGTCCATGCACATAAATCTTGGGTCTCTACATGGGAGTCCATATACCTTCCAGGTTCCTTGGGCCACTTTAGAGAAAGTCCCACATTATCCTTTGACTGGGAACCTTTTTCCTAGACATCCTTATTCATTGATGTTAACCTTAATAGTTCGGTCCTCATCACCTGAACTTAAAAGGTATTATGTTTCCCATTAAGTGTCACCAAACTACTATGGTTCTGATTCTCTTCATAGGGATACATAGGAAGACCATATGATAGGTATGATCTTGATATCAAAACAAATCGCATATCAATGGATGATGATAAACTATAGAGTACAATATTGCATGGATTAAAACAATCATCTTAATAATAAGATACCAAAGAATCTCAAATATACATACAGTTGGGTACCATTGATGGATATCTTAGGATATATATTCATGTCCATATCAATTAATAACCTCAGATACATATAAATTATTCTAAAGATTATACATGGCAATAATTGATTATTTATTCAAGGTTGACCTATTTAATACTTGGGATTCACTAAAGGATTCACGAACACGCCTTAAATATTTAAGAGATTCCTAGAGTAGGTAATTGTCCCCCCCAAAAGAGTTTGAAGAGTCCAAACTCTCATCCTATCAATCAATGTTATTCCATAAGCATCATTAGAACCATTCCCCAATGACAATAAGATTTTAGAAATCAAGCTCGTGAAACAACTCAAATAAGGGAACCATTGGGTGTTTTGGGCTCCAAAAAAAACACTAGAAACCATTCAAAAAATTTAAACCCTTACGATCAAACAAAGAATAATAAAAATATACATACACACCACACATTTTCATCAAAAATAGTAGGACTTATGTCTAACTATTAAACTACTTCTATGGGTTATATCCCTACATTACATGTTCAGTATGACTCCATAAAATTTAGTTTTCATATACCATGACCTTATTTTTTTGAGTTATGATATTGAGAATAGTAATTTCATATAAATTTTCATATTATTTATTATATATATCATGAATTATATTATCTATTAGGTAAAGTCTCTCTAGGTAGAGGGACTTTGGGTCAGACCACCTATTCGCCTGGAGGATTAGGCATTGTCAAAAAAGTGAATGGGGATGGTTATCTATTTCTCTTGGAAAACTCATGTAGATATTGTTAATATTATATACCATGATTCATTTACATGAAAATTTCATGTACCCTATGAATATGATGCATTCAAATATGTATCGGAATGTTTGGATTCTATTATTTGGTAAGTAACACATGCGGGTTGTGTAAAGAGTTACACATTAATGTGGTTTAATGAAATTAATTTGGTGATTGTAAAAAGGATTAAAAAACTAAAACATTATAATCATTCATACAAAAAGGAATAAAACATGAAAATATAATGATTATATAAGATGTAATACTTATAAATTCAATATACAAATGAAGTACACTAAATAGTTGAGATTGGAAAACCCCCTAAATATTATGTTTAAGATTCCATCCAAATATAATCTTATCAAGACCCCAATCATTAAACCAAGTAGTTTCAAGAATAATTAGATTACCTTGGATTATCTTGTGTTCAAAAAGTAGGTAATAAGTGACTTTGTATTTCTATGTCAAGTAGTTTCACGATTAACTAGATTCCCATGGATTGTTTAGTGTTAACTTTTTTATGTTTTATTTGGTTTAAACATAGATGGGAATCCTTAAAAGTTAGGATTCTATAGGAATAATGTTGAGTGAATCCATATGATGGATTTGGATTTTAGAGGTATCTTCTTAACTATCCAACAGTAGACACTATTGTGATTGGTATTATTCCCTACATAAACAACTAACTAGTTAGATGAATGTTATAGTGGAGTCAATGCATAGTGATATATGGATCTTATATCACTAAATGGATGTGATTTACGAGGTCATCAATTTTTATGGTAGAAAATTCATTTAAATTCCTTAATAAAAATATATATTAAATGATCCCATCCATTGAAATGTATTCTCCATTGATTATGACATACATATTCATAATTAGTTTTAGATCACTAATAGGTATGACCAATAAAATATTTAGAGATTTGTATTCGAGATCGCGAACAATAATCTTAGAAAAACATTCAGAGCACTCAAATTTTAATTTTATATAGATTAATTTCACCTACTCTAAGTCATGGGTAGTTAATAAAGAGTGTTTATCCCACATTTGGGCTAAAAAGTACAGACTCATAGAGAGGATGGAAGTAATTAAGGGTTAAGTAGAAGTTCTTATCTATAATGGATTATAATCTATTTAATTAGAATTAGACACTTATGATCTCTATCAACCCAGTGGATTAGTCCTATAATTGAAGAACTATTATTATGTTACCACCATAAATAAAAATTCTATTTCTATGTCTTATTTGGAAAAGAGGGGATTTTCCTTAAATATTATTAATTAGAGTTATTTTATATATAAGAATGAATTTTTTTTTGTTGGGAATATAATGAATGCTTTTTTATATTCCTAATATGGATAATCATATTTATAACATTCAAAAAAAAGGTCAGTAATGATGCAAACCCCACGTACCATTGGCATTGTATAATTGGACACATAAATAAGAAATACATTAATAGACTCCAAGGAGATAGATTCTTGTATTCATTCAATTATGAATCATTATATATATATAAATATTTTTTACTGGGACAATTACAAGTGATACATTAGGAATAAAATTTAAAGTAACTAGAGGGCTATTGGATCTCATAATAGTGATTTATGCGGACCAATGAGTACTCATGAAAGTGGTGGTTTTAGCTGCTTTGTTACTTTTTCAAGGAATTTAGTAGTTATAGTTTAGTGTCTATAATGGATAAGAAGTATGGAAATTTTTAAAATTTTAGAGAGTTTCAAAATTTAGTATAGAATTAACTAGGTAAAAGTATTATGATTCTCATATCATATCGGGGTGATGAATACATAAGCTAAGAATTTGTGACATATATGAGTTATTATGGAATTGTTTCACAACTCACTCCACCTCGAACACCATAATGGAGTATTGTGTCCAAAAGGATGACTCATGCCCTTTTGGATAATGTTTGATCAATGATGAGTTAGTGTGATATTCCTATTTCATTATGGGTTTATTCTCTACAGATTGTTTCATTCTTACTAATTTGTGTTCCTTCTATGGTTTTCAGAAAGACACCTTATGAGATATGGTATGAGAAACATACCAATTTTACTTTTATTGGGATTTGAGGTTATAAAGCACTAGTAAAATGATTATATTTTGATAAACATGACTGTATGTCTGATAAATTCTTTTTTATCATTTATACCCAAGAAACTATCTTATATTATTTCTATAATCCAACAGATCATAATTTTTTTTGGATTGACATGTTTCATTACATAAGAAGAAGCCTATAATTATAGGTTTATGTGGGAAGAATATTGAACTTCGATAAGGTCAAGACCAATAAAGAGGAAGTCTTCTTCAAGTGTGGGTTGATAGATTTCCATTAATATTTGTGGAAGGTGAAATGAAAAAAGTTAGAGATGAACCTAAAAGGCTTGATGGATTTCTTCAAAAATCTAAGATATATGGATTTATCAAGGCCAATGATGATGAAGTAAAATTAATAAGTTATGAATATAGATCTTATTGATAGGATATTAAGAGTTTTGATTCCATGATGTGGTTAAGATCCATGGAATCTGAAATAGACATAATTTATATAGACCAAATTTTAAACATCATAGATGCACCAAAATATGTAAATCCCATAGGTTAAAAGTGGGGGTTTTATAAGAAGAAAAACATGTATTATAATGTGTTTACCTATAAATATTACCTGGAGGAAAATATTTATAAACAAATTCATGTTATTAACTATGATGAAAATTATTCACCTCTTTAGATGATAAATTACATTCAGATTTTTCTTTCCATAGTAGCTCTTTATGATTATGAGATATATCAAATTGATGTAGAAATATCTTTACTTAATCGGAATTTACCGTAGTAAATGTATATGGTGTAGCCTTGAGGTTTTGAAGTGTAATGTCCCAACCTGGGTTCCACGTGCTGGTTCCTTAAGTCGGCCAGTCATATGACTTGACGTGCGCCTCTCCATACACAAGAGCCTGCCGACTGGCACTGAGGGGATAATATCGAACATGGGGAGACTATACCCTCTTTTATCTAAGTAATATACCAGAAGATAAATAAGAAACAATAATAGGATTATATAACCACAACCATAATAGTACCAATAACACAATTTGACAAAAACATGAGATACAATAACATAATTAATTATTAAATATGTTATGCTAAAGTACATGACAAGTTTCAAAATGAAGACCCATAATTGAGATGCTAAAAACTCCCATGTGGTTCCTGAACCACATATGGTACCCCCATTTATTCTCCATCCCCAAATCAGCCATCTAACATTGGGCCTTTGTCCGTATCATATCCTACAAACATGAAATCTATTCAGGTACCGATCCAGAAGCCCAATTAGGGTGTGAGTATTACCCATCCGATCACCCCCGATGGTGTCTAAAAAATATCTAGTTAAATAGTGTATGTAGTTCTATAATGAATAAACACTAGAAATAAAGAAAACAATTTACATTTATTCAATTAAATTATATTTAAACACGTAAACCACCCAGTTCCCGTGGACACCTGAATAATATCATATATCAAAATACCACTGTTTCCATTCATATTTCATAATACATGGCCGAATTCCATTGTTATAATTCATCATTTCAAAATTTAATTCTATTTTTACCATTCATATTTTATAAAAAAATTCTGAATTCAACTATTACCAATCATCATTTCAACATTAAATGTCATTGTTTCCATTCATATTTTATAATCAATAACATAAATCCACTGTTAAAATTCAATATTTCAAAAATTGAATGTTACTATTAAAATTTATATTTTATAATAAATAAATAAATTCCACAATCACCATTCCTCATTTAATATCATATATATCAAAAAATCACATTAATTTATTAAAAAATTAATTAATCAAATTAAAAAATTTATTAAACACATAATTCCATTAATTAATTAAAAAATTAATTAACCATATCAATATAATTAATTAATTCATTAATTAATTAATCATATCAATCAATTTCATAGTAACTACAATTTCCAATAATTAATTCAACAATTAATTTTCCCAATTCAATATTCTCAATATCCCCATAATTAATTTATCAATTAATTATTCCAACTTAATCAATTAAATATCCCCATAATTAATTCAAAAAATAATTATTCAAATTCTAAAATCCCAATATATCAATAATTAACTAAAAAATTAAATATCCCCAAATCCCAAAATTTCAAAAACATGATAATTAACTCAACAACTAATTATCCCCAATTGAAAAATCTATTAATTAATTAATTTACCAAATTAATTCATTCAATTTGGAAATTTAATTTCTAAAAAAACTCTATAAATTCAACTATTTCAAACACATAATTTGTATCATGATAATGGGATTTGAATAACAGACCACGTACCTTAAAATTGAGGGAAAAAGCTTTCTAATAGAATACCCCAATTGATGTAAGATGATCATGTCAATAATGGAAGATGAGATCCATACCAAAACCTAAGATCAAGATCAAGCCACAAACCCACAACTATCAAAGGATCCAACTCTTCATATAAAAAAGTAGGTATGGAAGGTAACCATGGAAAAAAGGATTTTTGGGTATCCCACACCAACCCACAACAATAAGAGATGAATAAATTGCTAAAAATCTGTTAAGAGTATCTCTACGGTTAGAGGAGGAAGGATTCAAAAAGTAAAATAAAACAAAATTAACTATATGAGACTTTTTAATCTATTTCATGAAGATTTATAGGGTGTGTAATTCTTTTACACATCATGTAATTAGTTTTTAAAGGTTTAAACTGAAAAACCTGTCGCTTTGGGTAATTTTATCCTAATTAAACTATTTCACGAGATGTAATATTATTACACATTATATAAATTTCTACATCTGATTTTCAGCCCAAAAAAATTCATAAAAAATATATCCAACTTCAAAGCCATCCAAACCACAATCAAACACTTTATTAACCAATAATAAATGAGAAAAATAAAAAGGGATATTTCGTGAAAATTAATGGGATCTAACAATATGCACACCTTATAACATCTTGTCCTCAAGCTGTAATCCCAAGAATCCTTATGCCTCCAAAGTAAAATTATTAGGACACTGAGTCCATATATCTGCTTCTCCCTCCCATTATTCCTCCTAACACACCCATATTTCCAAAAAACATGAACTTTCTGCATAGTATTTCCACACATATCTATCTCACTATGATCCAACACATGAATTAGATGTTACTCAAATAACTCATCAGTTTTATGCTCAACATCATCTACATTGATCAAATGAGAAGGTTCAGGGTGATACCACTGAAGTTTTGAAACATGGAAAACATCGTTCATAACATTGTATCTCTATGGAAGATTTAATCATGATGCAACAAGACCTATTATCTAAATAATATCAAATGGTTAATGAACATGGGTGCTAACTTTCCCTACCCTTGCATCGTGTAGTGAACTAATCTAGGTGAAACCTAGAAGAATACACGACCAAATTCAATAAACTCGAGGGGTCATTGAATTATTTTAACATTTCATATTTTTCAACTCTGAGCCATATCCATATGCTTTCAAATCAATTGAAACTACTCTGATGTCTCATTCACATGACATGGTCCCAGTATCTCTGACTCACCTACCTCTATCCATGATAATGGTGATATGCATGGATTACAATAAAGATCCACATTTGGTTGCATCTTAATAATTTTATGATACCTATTGTTATAAGAAAACTACACCAAATCTAGATACTTGTCACAAGGCCCACCAATGTCAAGACCACATTCTCATATCATATCCACAAGCACCTAAATAGTACACTCTAACTACCCATATATCTATGGGTATAATGTCATACGTAAAAGAATATGTGTACCTAGAGCCTTCTAAAATCCCTTCCAGAAGGATGAATTAATATGTGAGTCATAGCATGAAACTATAGCCCATGGAACCACATGAAGATAGACTATCTCCCAAAAATATAGTTCATGAAATTCATCTATTAGGAAATTCTCCCTTACCATTATGAAATGTGTTAACCTTTTTATTAGATCCACAATCACCCTAATAGAATAATTCTTATGATGATTCACTGAGATACCCACCACAAATTCCATGATCATGTCATTTCACTTCCATTCTGGAATGGGAAACATCTATAATAAACCACAATGTTGTTGATTCTCTCCCTTTACCTATTGACTGGTGTAACATCATGTCACAAACCCTACTATATCTTTTTTCATATCCTTACACCAAATCTATTTATTTATTTAATGATAAATGTTGGTCACATGGGGATAAACCACCCACTTTGAGGAATTAAATTAAGGCATCAGATCCTATCACATGAGTGTATGCACAACAAACAGATTTTTGACATAGATGATCTCATCCTCTTCTATAGACCAGTCTGAAGGTGTATCCCTACATTCAAGGATTTCCCCAAGGTTATACATTTTGGATCCTCATAATGCCTATCCTTAATACATATAAGAAGTATAATCTCTACTGATTCTGATATGAGATTCATGTGCTCTTGACTCTCTTGAACCACCACATGCATCTCAACCAGTAAAGTCAACATTTTCCACTCATCACTAGACTCTTGAATAGAATGAATCTTATTTTTCCTTCTCAAAGATTCATCTACACTATTTCCCTTCCCAATTTTATATAAGAGCTCAAAGTCAAATGACTTCATATATGAAACTCACCTCCACTTCCAAAAATTAAAAACTCACTGTGAAAATATATGCCTCAAGCTCTTGTGATCTGTATACATAGTAAAAATATTCCCAATGGATAATTATAACAACTCATCACAAAATGAACCACTATAGCTAACTCAAGGGAATGCATAGGGTAATTTTATTAATGTGGCCTCAAAATACTGAGACCCATACACCATAAATCAATCCTTATATATAAACATTAATCCATTTCTGATCCCAAAAGTGTCATAATACATTGTATACTTCTCACATAACTTGGGTAGGATCAAGATTGGTGTTGATTTCAAGAGAATCTTCAACTTCTAGAAGGCATTATCACATGCTTCTGACCATTAAATCTTTATACCTTTTTTGGTTAATCATGAAAATGGAACTTCTAATTGGGAAAATTCATAGATGAACCTCTTCTAATATCCAGTTAACCTTAGAAAGTTATGGATATAGATTATGTTCTTAGGATATTCCTATGAAACCACAGTCTGAACTAACTCTGAGTCCACTGTCCTACCTTCCTCAGAGATAACATAACCTATGAAGTGTACCTGGTCAATCCAAATCTAACACTTATATAGCTTGGAATATAGTCAATTATCTCTTAGTGTACTCATTATGATGTCAAGAAGTTGGTAATGATCATCATGAGCCTTGGATTACACTATGATTTCATCCAAAAACACTACCAAAAAATAATATAGGTATGGAGTAATATTTTGTTCATCAAGTCCATAAACACTGCTGGATCATTTGTAAACCGAAAAAACATTATGATTAACTCATATTGGACACGCCTTCTTCTAAAATTATTCCTTCTTATATTAGAAGGAAGAAATTTAAAATTATGATACCCTGATCTCATGTTAATCATTGAGAAGTCACAAGCTCCCCGCAACTAGTCAAAAAGATCATCAATATGTAGAATAGGATACCGATTCTTCATAGTTATCATGTTCATCATCAGGTAGTCAACCAACAAGCACAAAATCTTATAAGCCTTCTTTTCAAAAAAGACATGGAATCCCCAAGGT
This sequence comes from Viscum album, assembly GCA_963277665.1. Lineage (NCBI taxonomy): Eukaryota > Viridiplantae > Streptophyta > Magnoliopsida > Santalales > Viscaceae > Viscum > Viscum album. Next base: position 1,105,914,291 of record OY728157.1, read on the forward strand.
GACATGATAGGATGGATTAATACCTTATTCTACAACTCCTCCAACCCAGTCATATGCTATTGAATCTCTATTAGTGACATTATGTAGGATGGAATAGTGACTGGCTCAGCTCCTCACATGAGCTCAATTATAAATTCCACACCTCTCTCTAGTTACAAACCCAAACAAGTCACAACCTAAAACTGGTACACTACATGTTGAATGAAATCTTTCTATACACCCCCATCATCCAACAATATACTAACAACCTGGGATACGATCTCCCCCAGTTATTGAGTAATTGGCCCCGCTCAGCCTGTAATGATATCCCACTCTCCATAGTGAATGTAAATTCCACCCCTAAGAGATGTAAAATTTACTCTCCTATTATAAAAATCTCTGCGGTCTTAATATGCTACTAACCAGTCCATACCCATAATTAGGTCGTATAATGACACATCTAGTATAACACCCAATTATATTTTTATTAATTATTTTTAATTAATTTAATCTTTTTGATATTTTTTACTTCATATAACACTGAATATAAATTTTTATTATTAAACAATAGTACTAAGTTTGGATTATGTTATACTCCAAAAGAAGATAATATTTTGTTACATGCAACACCATCATATCTTGTGCTACTTCCAACACCGATTCTCTTTGATATAACACTTTATTATTATAATTATATAAACGAGATAGTTATTTCCTAGCTATTAAACATGTTATTATGAATAGGAATAACTAATTTTCCAATATTATTTATAATGATTCTATATAAATAAAACATATTGATATTGAGAAACATACTTTCTTTTCATAGTGCCTTTAAATATTATAAATACTATATTCTTATGTGAAATTGTTTTTATGTCATTCTGTGAATAATAATAAAATTAATTGTAGACAACCTTATAAATTTAATTTGAAAAAATAAACATAATTATTTGATTATTAATGTCGAAATTAACTTCGAGTGAAGTTTTAATATTTTTATGAGAAGTTTAATTTTTTGATGAACTGTAAAGAATACAACATTGGAGTTAAAAGTTCAATTTTTTGTTAAAATAATTAATATATTTTAAATTAATTTTAAAGTAACAATATATCAATTATAAATTTATTAATCCAATTTAGTTTTTGGAATCCTTTTTATATTGAAATTAAATTTAAAAACCTATTGAACTATTAAACATCCTTTTTACTCCCTTCTCGCCACATCTGCGAGATTAGTGTTAAACATGCCTTTTCCAATTCTGTTAATTTAATTTCAAAACTTGACATACAAAGTTAAAATCAGTATGAAATTATTGGTCTAACAAGATCAACATAATTTTTACTAAATAGAAGGTTTAGTATTTTTATTTATCATGATAAGGGGTAAATTTGGTAGTTAGTGGTAAAAATAATATTCTAAAATTATGAAATTATACTAACACTTTTACTCATTTAATTAGATGAGTGGCTTTCGACCGAAATAAAAATTAGGCCTAAATTATTACCTTTTTATTCCACTTGGGTAAGAATATGACAATCATTATATTTTATTTAAAGATAAGTTAAAAATATCATAATCATAATTTTAATAAGTAAATAATTTTTAATATCTAATTATATACAAATAAATTTGACTATAAATATTGATTTTAAAGATAATTTTTTTTATTTTTGATTATAATTTATTTTTTTACTTTTAGAGATCATATAATTTAATTAATTTCCTTAATAGCGATGATTCAGTAATTGTTAAATGAATGGAAATTTCAAGTAAATGATATTAAAAATATTAAAAGAATTATAATTTGACATTATTGATGAAATTAAAAACTTTTATAAATAAATTTAACATATTATTTGGATATTAGAGGTTTTGGATCAAGGTTATCATGTTAATATAATATTTTATAAAAGACAAATAATAAATAGTGTCAAAATTGTCATTAATGATACTTTAAAATAAATAATATTTTATTAAATGATAAAAAATTCATAAAAAATATATAATCCATGTAAATAAATATAATAAGATTAAATACGTTTTTTTTGAATTTTATAGTAACTATATGAAACCAAAAGTGTAAAAAAAATAAGTTTTCAAAGTAAGAGTTAAAGTGTTTAAATAAGGGTTAAAACAAATTGAGGAAGATTAAATATTAATAAATACATGTCAAATAATTATTGGTAGAATATTATTCCACAATTATCATATTATGATCGATTTGGAATTTTTTAATGGACCCCTTTCCATAAGAATAAATTATTTATTATTTAAATAAAATATATTTACAAAGAATCACTCACTTGTATTTAATATCTTTTGTGTGTCCACAAGGGGACAAAATCAAAATATGAATGAATGTAGAAGAATATTTTGATATAAATGATATTATTTTCACTATAAAAATTTATTGTTAGTTTTTATATGTTATATAATTATCTAAAAATCATGTTCAATTCTTAAACAATATATATTTAATTGAAAAAAAATAAAATAATTGATTATAATATTTTTAATTTTGATATATTTCAGATTTGTTAACATGGCTATTAAATTTTATAGATATATAAGATAATATATATATATATATATATATGTCTGTTCCAAATACTTTTATTCAAATTACCTCTTTTTTATGTATTGAATATCAAATTAAATGACCATTAATAAATTTGACAAAAATGATATCTTAATGAATTAATTTTTTATTAAATCATTTAAAAATAAAAAAAATGTAAAATAATCACAAGGGTGTAGGATATGGTAAAAATTTCACCTACTTTTAATTTATGATTCATTTGTAATTATTTATATCTTTTATAATGTTATTATATTTTTATATTTTGTGAATTTCCAAAAGTTCCCTCACCTCAAATACAAAAGGGAACCTCCTCCCTCACAACATCACACCACTTTTAGACTTCAAGTCTAACCAAAATAAGTCCATTTACCGAAAAAAAATTCCCTAGAAACAATATTTAGGGTATATTCTTCTCAAAAAACCAACTCTAATGTCTCTAAGAGGAGATCTAGAGGGATATCGTCGAAGAAGAGATAATCTCCCTACCGACTTTTTAAAAATTGATTCTTCTTCTACTTCCTCTACATGTGCTGATTACATTATAAAGTCATAAATAAAATATCACCTAAAATATGATATTTTATTATGATTATGGAAAAACCATATTCTATCTTTTATTTGTCCTATAAAAATGAAAGTAACATTCGTGTGTATATACGACTTACCGTCTCCACGCTGTGGTGTAATATATTTTTTATAACTAATTTATTTGGATGGGAATGATGAATTATATAATGGATATAAATAATAAATATATCCTGATATTGATTTTGGGTAAAAAATATATCATTTGCTACCTTACCAAAACATAATTAATGGAATGTTATGATCGTTCGTGCATATGTACAATCAACCGTCTCCTCAATGAGATGAGATTCATCTTCTCCATTAACCATTTCAATAATTATTATAAATATTTATATAATCTATAAATATGAAATATTTGAAATAATAATTCTAATTAGAAAAAATATATATATTTATACATGTCTTTTACATTCCTCCATTTAGTATGATAGGAAAACATAAAATGTGTCCATGCGTACTTACGGCTTACCGTCTCCATGAACAACATATTCCATTTAATATATATCTATATTATATATATATAGAATTTATATGATATATAAAAAATTTGTTACATTATTTAAGTAATTAAATCATGATCTATGTAATAGGATAAAGAAAAAAATTCAATACACGTATGAAAAACAAAGAAGTTATTGCCCTAAACGGTGCTTTAATATGGAATTGTTAATAAAAAGGTAATATAAATTCATAAATGAATCATATATGATATAATAAATATTACTATGATGATGGTATAAGATAATAAAATTTTTAAAAGCACTATACATGAGTTTCAGACACATACATACGGAATCATACATAAGGTAATTGATATTTCGCTCGCCTTTACTTCTATGGGACACATGTAATATTCACCAATAACATCTTTTTCATGGTGTATATACTGACCATGAATTTATTATATTATTTACATAAATTGATTTATAGTTATTTAAATATCCATTTTATGGTCTCAATTTCATGGTGTTTTACAGTTCAAAAGTTAGCAAATGTGAATGGTAGTTTTGTCTCAATTTTCCTTCTTTGAGACACATGTTTTTTATGAAACTATGTTCTTTTTCTAGGTGTATATACTAACATTTGACTTGTTATATCAAGAATATTCTTCTTTTTATTATATTGTAATATTCATTTAATGTTATTATTTCATGGGTACTATGATCTAAATGTTTCAAAGTGGTATGGGACACGTTGAAATGTTTTAAGATTATTTTCATCATGAAATGTTTTTAAAATATATCTTAATATCATTTTCAAGGAAATATATTTTCAAGAAACTTTCTATGTTTTATTATTTTTTATAGACTTCCTTTATAATTTTTAGAAGGTATTTTTAGGGAAAAGGGTTTAAAATGTCTTAAATCTTCCATCATATGTTTTCAGGGAAAAATATTTTTAAAATGTTTTCAAGATTTATTTATAAGTGTTCATGTTTATTTTCAATGAAAAGGGTTTTGAAATGGGTTTCCATTCAAAAATAATTTTCCAATGAAGAAAGGATATTTTCCACAAGAAATATTTTAAATGATTTCATTTGATTTAATTGTATGTTTTTATAGTGATTTCAATGAAATGGGTTTGAAAATGTTTTCTATTTTAAAAAGTGGTTTTAATAGAAAATTAATGTTCCACGTAATATTTTAAAATCCTTCCCAATCTAAGATGGCGTAAATTGTTATTTTCTAGAAATACCATTCATATTCCTTATTTGAATGGTTTATGTTTTGATGTCTTGATGTTTAAGAAACCCTCTTCTTTTCACTATTTATGCTTTTGATGAAATGATTATGAAACCTATATCTTTTCTATAGGTTATGATTTGATTCATGTTTATAAAACTCATTTCATTTCATTGGTTATGATATAATTTTTTGTGGCCTTCTGAAACATGTATTTATCATTTAATTATGAGATAGGTGGGACCTATATCTCTCTCAAATGCATTGTGTAAAGATGGATAAATCCTGAGGTATATATGTTAAACATGAACCTGGTTTCATCTTCACAATTCAATACTTAGACCTAGTTTTCATATCCATAATTTTATGTGTGGACCTTATTTTCATGTCCATTTGTTTATTCAAGGGAATAATTTCATGTCTTTAATTTAAATAGTGAACATGATATTATTTATACATGTCCACAAAGTTACCAGTTTATATGTATGCCACAATATCATTTTTATGCTAATATTATGATTTCATGGATTATGTTCATTATTTATTTGTGATTAATGTATTATAAACTACTAAAATTTATGACATGACTCATTCATATTCTATTATGATTTTCTTGGTTTGATCTATAAATGTTATGCTCATGTTTTTATACCCTTATGTTCCTATTATTCTTACATATCTTCTATTTTTAACATTACTAAGAATCATAGATCACCCTTTCTTATGTTAGTTTTCCCCATGATTTGAAGAATGGTAATATGTCTGATATGTCAAAAAGGTGACTAGTAATTATGTAATAGTTGGGAGAATAATTATATGTGTCATAGACCAGTTGTTGATTCTTACATGTTTCTTGAGATGCTAAAATAATATGGTATTTGGGTGTTGTTTTGTGTAATGTATTAAGTATTACTCAAAAGTGATGTAATTTATATATATATGTCATGCATGGTTCACTATAGTTGGTATTATAGAAAAGGTTTAGTCAACCTTTGGAAACTAGGATGAAAAATCCTTAGTGTGAACCACAAGGACATGTCTATGGATTGGTCTAAGGATAACGAAATTTATATAAAAGGGTCCTATAATTTAGGTAATGGATAAAGTGAGTGGTTTCCTAGAAATGCATCCATATCTAGACACGACAAGTCTATGTGTATCTGGCGAAAATGTACTTTGGGTTAATAACTATGAGAAGGTGTGTCTGTCCTGACTCGATCATAACCTGGTACCCAAAAATGGGCATTGTTTCACACCTTTTTTGACACTCATAGGGGATATGTTTTGTGAATTCAAAAACTCTTCATGAACCATCATGATGAATTTAATTGGAAGTTGTTTATGAATAACCTTGTATTAAAACTAAGGTGTCATAGATTGAAATATTTTAAATAATTTCCCTTGGATAAGTGATTTACAGCTATGATAATTGTTTCTCACACATTGTTTTCTAGCATTAGTCAATAGATGGAACTAGATGGAACATGGTTAACATTGAATGTTTCAGATGAGGAATGTGTTGGAATTATAAAAATAGATTTCCTAAGTGTAAATCACTTGAATAGAATTATAAATGTTGTAAATATAGTAGGTATACCAATGGGTACAAATAGATATTGAATTCCATGTGAATGGTATGGGATGACCAAACCATATTGTTCACATTAAACATAATAATCGTCATGAAATTTTGTTTGAGGCATCGTAAATCATGATTCAAATTTCCTAATCTTGTAATGAATAATATGATGAATCATTATTAATGGGTTAATAATAATTTTGGATGATTAATGTGTATATGTTTTGGAATTCAAGGATTATGTAATACGAATCATGAAATATATATGTATTTTCAGGATAATTTTTTCATTAATGATTGAGAAGGATATATTGAATGGTGATGAATACATCTAAAAGCGATTTAAGGGAAAGTTAATATTTTGATTAAGGGAAGGTAACCCATAATGTTTTCAAGATGTGGACAAAATAATTTTTATATTGGATAAAGAGATGATAAATTTAGAAAATATAAATAGTATAGTATTGAGTACCATAGAAATGGTTGTTTATTTGTTGAAAAATTTACCTTACACTTTCGTTGATGAAGTTTAAAAGTTTTTGTACTTAAGGAATTTATCCTATAAACCATGGAATAAGGAAACATGTAAATGTTTGATAAGGATGTATGGTAATTGAGGTTATTACCATGTTTTAAAAGAATGTGTTATTATGGTATTCACATGTATGGAATGTGACCACCATAAAATGTGTTATGATATATGGGAGATAAGTTTTAAAATGATTTAGTGGACATCTTTCTAATGTTTTGGATTTTTTGAATTTTTAATTATTATTAGGTTTCCATTAATATAAATTTTATGTTAAACTTTGAACGATGTTGGTTAGATTAATGTATTATCCCACTATAAGTGGAATTATGAATATTTGATAACTTGTGCTAAACATTTTGTTGCTATAAAGACATATGGAATGGACTATCATTTAAATTGTGGATCTCAAGATATGATAACTCATTATAAGTGAAAAAATCTTAATTCATTTCTTATCATAAGATATGACATGTAAATTAATCAGTTCATATTAAAAGGGTGATATTTTAATGATATCAAGTATGTATATATCCTCATGAAAATTTGTCAACATTATTTATAGGGATCGTGATTTAAAATGGTGTCAAATTATCATCATTTCTTATGACATAAATGACCACATTGATGATTATTTAGTTTATGGTTTTTATATTGTTAGCTTTCTATGGATCACCCACTTTCTTGTGATCAGTGATCTTTAGATATATCTTTGATCATTTATGCTTTACCTCTATGCTCAAATATTCACCTATGTTCTCACATGTAGAGACATAGTTATAATTTACTTTGGATAACTATTATTCTACAACTTTTCATGTTTAAATGGAAATTTGAGATAATATTTTTATGATTTTGGTTTCTATGAAATAAACTTCCAAGTATTATGCCACGATAATTGATAAGAATTTCAGCGGGAAATTTTTAAGGGGGTAGAATGTAACACCGATAGATTTTGTGAATTATTATTTTTTAATTAATCTAATTTTTTTATATTTTTCAATTCACATAAAACTGAATATCTATTTTTTTATTACATAACTACACGAAGTTTTAATTACATTATACACAACACTATGTTAAGCTTGCACTATATGCAACACCGACTGGGCTGGCACTACACGCAACACTGAGTCTCTGTGAAACATTACTTTATTATTATAATTATTTAAACAAGATTGTTATAGGCTAGTCATTAAAAATAGTAATTTGAATAGTAATGACTAATTTTCAAATATTATTTATAATCATTTTATATAAATAAATCATATTGATAATAAGAAACATAACAACATTTTCTAAAGTCTTTATATGTTTAGAAATGTTATTTTATTAAACGATTTTCTTTTTATGTCCTTATATTAAAAATAATAAAATTATTTTTTGAAACTCATGGAAATTGAATTTAATAAAATTGAACAAAGATTTTTAATTTCTGAAGTCAAAATTAACTTAGGGTGAATTTTTTATTTTTTCTGAAAAGATTCATTTTTGGATAAATAGTGAAAAATACTCCATTATAGTTAAAAATTGCATATTTAGATTAAATAATAACTATATTTTAAATTAATTTTAATATCATAATAGATCAATTATACATATATTAATCTAATTTTGATTATTTGATTAATTTTAAAATTAAAATTAGATATAAAAACTTATTAAACTTTTAAATTTTCTTTCTACCGCCTTCTCGGCACATCTACGGGATTAGTGTAAATTAATTTTACATATTTTATGAATTGAATTTTGAACAATATAAATACACAGTTTTAATCAGTATTAATTTTTTTTTCTAGTAAGATCAAATTTGTTTTTTTTTTGGATAGTGGATTGGGTATTTTTATTTTACATCGTTAAGGAAAAATCAAATAATTAATGGTAATAATAATATTATAAAATTATGAAATTACCCTAAAACCTCCCCTAATTTAATTGGATTTGTGATTTTAGACCAAAATAAACCTTTATAAAAAATTATAACATTTTTGTCCAATTGGGTAAAAATATTATACTTATTATATTTTTTTAATGAGAAGTTAAAAATTATATAATCCTAATTTTAATAAGTAATAATTTTTAGTATAGGGCTATACAGAAGATAAATTTGAATATAAAAATTAATTTTAAAGTTAATAAATTTATCTTCCACATGATAATTAATTTTTATTTTTAGAGTTGAAATTATTTAATCTATGGATTTAATAACGATGACGCAATAATTGATTAATTAATGGAAATCTCAAATAAATGTTATTAAAAATATTAATATTAATATAATTTAACTTATTTATGACAACCAATAATTTTTTAGAAATATTTGGCATATTAATGATATATTAGATGTTTTGGTTTGAATGATTCATGTAAATGTAATACTTTATAAAGGACAAATAATTAATAGTATCAAAATTGATATAAATGATACTTTAAAATAAATTATATTTTATTAAGTGATATAAAATTAATTAAAATATATAACTCAAAAAAACTATAATTATATTACATATGTAATAAATTATACAATTGGGGTTCTTTTGGCATTTTATAGTACCTATATTACCCCTAAATAGTAAAAAGTCAAGTAGTCATGATAAGGTTAAAAGATTTAAATAAGAGTTAAAAAAATATAATGATTAAAAAATTAATAATGACTTGTTAGAAAATTATTGGATGATGTGTATTCATCCATTACCACATTATGATCAATTTGGAGTTTCTTAAAGGACACATTTCAATGAAAATAAATTATATATTTTTTAAATCAAAAATAGTGACCAAGTATCACTCTCTTGTATTTAAAAACTTTCATTTGTCCGAGTAGGGACAAAATCAAGTCATGAATGAATTAAAATGTCAATTTTGATATAAACAATAAAAATTAATTATAAAAAATTATACTAAATTTTTAGAAGTTATGTAATTTCGCAAAAATATTCTTCAATGCAAAAAAAAAATACTAATTTAATTAAAAGAAAAATAGATTAATTTATTTCAATATTACTACTTTTAATATATTTAGGATTATTTAATGTTTATAATTAATTTTTTAGATCTAAATTATATATTATATATCTTTTAAGCCATTATATTTTAATTCTGACTTTTTATTGATTTATTTGATGTCAAATTATATGAATAGTATTAAATTTGACAACAATGTTATCTTAATGAATTAATTTATTGTTAAATTATTTTGAAAAAAATTTAAATAATCACAATTTGATAGTATATGGTCTAAAGGTTCTTTTAAATTTCATTAATGGTTCATTGGTATATTTTTATTTCTAGAATAGTTGTATTATATTTTAATTCTTTAAGGATTTCTGAAAAGTTCCCCTCACACGAATTTTAAAAGGGAACCTCCTCCCTCACTTCCTCAGACAAATTTTAGCCTTCAAGATCAACTAAAATCTACCAATTTCCATTATAAACTTCCATAGGAACATTATAGAGGTTCTAGTCTTCTCAAAATACCAAATCTAATGTCTCTAAGAGGGGATCTAGATGGAGATCATCGAAGAAGAGGTAATCTCCATACCGACTCTTCCAACATTGTTTCTTATTCTAAATTATCTTCATGTGTTGGATACATTATAAATTAATAACTCCATAATCACCTATATATTTAGATTTTATTATTATTATGTAAAAACCATATTCCATATTTTATTCATCCGACAAAAATATAATGTACCATGTGTGCGTACATACGACTTATCGTTACCACATCGTGGTGTAATTTATTTTTCATCACGATATTATTTGGATGGGTATGATAATTGATATAATGGATATAAATAATAAATATAACATTATATGATTCTGAAAAAACATGTATACCATACAGTTCCTTACTTTTTCACAATTAATGGAATGATATCATTGCTAGTGCATACATACGACCTACCATCTCCATGACTTGATAAGATTCGTCTTCCACGTTAACCATTTCAGGAATGATTATAATATATATATATATATATATATATATAATGAATAAATGTGAAATATATGAAATAATAATTTTAATATATCAATATATATACATATATGTTTGAGGACAATATTGGGAAATACCTAACACTTGGAGGGGCGGTGAATCAGTTTTGGGGACATTTTAAACCAATTGAAAATTTTTATCCATGTACCTCTTGACCTATTAGGATCTTCATTCTCTTATTTTCTTTTCACTGCCTCATGCAATAATAGAAATAAGTATAATTATTCACACAGTATTTTCTCAAGGTTCACCACTCAATAAGAGTAGTTATTTCCTTTCCATCGATGGGTATGACCAGTGCATAGATTCTCCACTATAATGTGATATTATTTTACAATGGATTCTTTGGGAAAACAATCCTCTAGATAGTGAGAGTCCCTACACATTGGCGGGGGAAGGGATGAAATAATCTTCCAACTTGCAATGAGTAGGATATTCCCTTACACACATAGGTTCTTTATACTACAAGTGTAGAAACTCTCTTGCAGCCTCTAGCTGGTTCTTTATACTACCTCTGAAGAAAGTCTTCTATATGTTAAAATAGTTTGTAACACCAAAATAATCTTCCACCTATTGAGACATGTTTGATGCTACAGTGCAACTTCGTTCTTCCACAACCTTCTTCTCCTCCTTGTTACATACATTGTATCAAGAAAGTAACCAACCTGTTCTTTCTCTACATCAAACATGTAAGCTTCACACTATTATTATTTTTCATCTTCAATGAAAAACCAGCTACATTGAATCCTTCTCTTCTTCCCACGTTCTCTTTTAGTGAAAAAACAAATGCACGGAACTCTTCTACCTATTCTTACTAAAATCATAAGTTCTCTTTGTAATTGTTAAATCAATGAAGTCCAGATCACCTTAGCTTCATCTGAATTTGACTACCCTGAATATTTCTCAACCTTCAATTGGAAATACACTATTATTCTTCTTCTTATCCTATTTTTCATTGAAATAGTACAATATGGAATTATACGGTAGTTTCTTAATCTATTTATTCAATTTTTAATACTGAAACATTAGTGTATCAGTATACTACCTTCGCCCTTTTTTCATATGTGAGTTTAGTTTCACATCTATTTGTTCTTCGCTTCACAAAGCACAACGAGGGTGATATACACCAGTCGTTTGAGTGTGGTACAACTTATCATTGTGAAACTAAATGGTTCATAGTTCTTCCTTCTTCAAAAAGTTGATTCGAGAGTGTTGTTCACCTGTCAAAGGCATGTAGTACCCCAATATTTCAGGCACCTCTTTTAGACGACTTGCGTGAAACATTAATGAATTGCACGCAACATTAAAATTTTGTCACGTAAGAACTCTTGCACGAAACATCAATATTGCGCAAAACTCTATTATTGCCCACAAATTCTTCTTCTTGTGTGCAACACTATTTTTTACATGCACTATACTTTTCAAAATATTTTTCTGTGCCTCGGAGTTCTGGATTTTTTTACGTTTCGAGCTTCAAAAATTTTAGGGGGTCATCTCTTATTTATTAAGATCCTGGGCCTTTGTGCAGAAAAACCCCAATGATTGATGCAAGATCCTAACATGTCATGAAAACCCCCATTTGACGTCGCATTGGGTGAGTAAGACTCTTTTGGTCCATCCTCATCTTTTGTGCACTTCTTGAATCTTTCACACACTTCGTGCCTTTTCCATTTTCCAATGATTGGACCTTGAATCATGCTTTGCTTGCAAGATTCCAAACTCCCTTCAATATTGTGTGAAAATACCAATTATGCATGAAAAAAAACAATCTTTCATGAAATCGACTCCTTTTCCAGATTTTGCTGTTAGGATCATGGAAATCCACTTGTAGACAACATACTAAGCCATCGTTAAGCATGTGAGCAACATCATTTGCAAAAAAAAACATTTCTTCATCTCCCGATTTTCAGGCCCTAAATTTTGGAAAACAGTAGAAAACGACGCCACATTAATATCAGTTTTGGAAATAACACCAGTGATGCTTAATTATCATCTGGAATATTCAAAAAACAACTACTTTAATTATAAACCATATCAATCTTGATATGTAGTTTTTGATCGAACAACTTCAGCATCGTCAGATTTTCAATGGGAAGTACTGAAAATTCCTTATCTTCCAGTAGTATCATTATTTACAATAAAAAATGAATATGACTGGAATCATATTTTCTCCCCATTTATATTATAATAATTTCATCACAAGTTCAACTAACTTATGATATTTTTGAATTAATAATACTGAAAGCATCGTCTGATTTGGATACAATGTGAATTTCATGGCTAACTCAGAGTTCCAAGCTCTTCTACATTCTATCTTCTTCTTCAACCATCATTTTATACATCATGAAAATAATTTTATTCTTTTCTTCAAGTAATATCTTTCATGGTTCTCATGTAACTGTGATTCATTGAATTCTCTTCTTAAAATACCCATTCTTCATCAACCATCCTCATATGGAATATATTTTACCATTATTCTTTGTTGTAAAAAATGAGTCACCTTTGACACAAGTTCTTTGAATTTAAGATCAGTTCAAAAATTCTCTGAATTTACTTCATGGAGAATTTCCCAAGGATAACATTCAATGCTATGATGGTATAATAATTCTCTAGGCATCCTCACTCTATATGATCTCCATTGACATTGGATTCATTCTTCATCTCCATCATTTTAACTAGCATTGAAAACTATTGGAAAAAAATATAGTCTTCATACAGAAATTTGAGCCAAAAATATGTCATTTATCATCCTCCATTTAGTATGATATGAAAACAGAAACAACATTCATGCGTACGTACAATTTACCATCTCCATTAATGGTGTTTTTGATTTCATAAATCTATCTAATATATATATATATATATATAATGAATATATATGATAAATAAATCATGTTTTACATTTAGGAACTAATTAAATCATGATCTATGTAATAGGATCAAAGAAAAAACATGTAGATACACGTATAATAAACAAAACGATTATTACCTGAAACGTTTCATTAACTTGGAATTATAAATAAATAAATAAAATAATGTCATAAATTAATAATACATGATATCATAAATATTATTATGAATATCTTTTATGTTAATATTTTTTTAAATCACTATTACAGAGTTTTAGACACGAATGGAGGGAATCAAACAGAAGTTATGGGGTTTTTTCTCACATTTACTTTTTTTGGATAAATTCCATATTCACCACTCATTTATTTTCAATGTTTTATATAATACCCATGAATTTATTCTATGATTTATATAAATTAATTTAAGTTTATTTACATATCCATCTGATAATATCTATTTTCTAGGGTTTTATGGTTAAAAAGTTACCAAATTAGTAAGGTAGTTTTGTCTCAATTTTCCTTCTTTGAGACACATGTTTTGTTATGCACCTATTTTATATTTCAAAGTTTATATAATTCCATTTGAAATTTATTATCAATAATATCATTCTTTTCCTGATATTTTAAGCATCTTCTAATGAAATTATTTCATAGGTATTATGAATAAAATGTTTCAATGTTTTATGAAACACTTTGAAATGTTTAAAGATTATTTTCCTCAAGAAAATTTTCTAAAATATATCATAAGATAATTTTCAAGGAAAACAATTTCAATGAATGATTTTATTTTTTAATGTTGTTTTAAAGGATTCATTTATATGTTTTCAAGGATATTTTCAATGATAAATTGATTTAAAAATGTTTTCAAGCTTCCTTCAAATGTTTTAAAGGAAAGGGATTTTAAAATGTTTTCAATATTTCTTTACACGTTTTGATGTTTATTTTAATATAAAAGGCATCTGAAAATGTTTCTTATGCAAAAAATAATTTTTCCATGATGAAATAATATATTCCACAGGATGTGTTTTAAATGATTTTTCATGATTTCATTATATTCGTTCAAAGAGTTTTCAAAGAAAAGTGTTTTGAAAATGTTTTCTGTATTAAAAAAAGTTTTTTTAGGGAAAAGACTTGTTAGAAGTGATCTTTAAAAATCATTCCAAATATAAGATAACATGGTTTTTTATTTTCTACAAATTCCATTAAAATTATTTATCTGAATGGTTTATGTTTTTATGGTTTGAGGTTTAATAAGCCTGATTCTTTCATAGGTTAAGCTTTTGATGAAATGATTGTGAAACCAATATCTCTTCCATATGTTATGATATGATAATATATTTATGAAACCCATTTTATTTCTTTTGTTATGATATGATTATTTATGATCATATGGAATATTTATGTATGATTTGATTATGAGATGGGTGGGACCTATATCTTCCTCCAATGCGTTGGGAAAATATGGATAACTCATGATGTAGATATGTTATGCATGTGCTTGATTTAATTTTCAATCTTCTATGCATGGGACTAGATTTTATGTCCCTTTTTATGTGTACCTGAATTTCATTTCTTTGTTTATGAAAGGGCCTTATTTCATGTCCTTAATTTAATGAGTGATCCTGCAACTATTTATACATGTTTACAAAGTGACAAGATTATGTGTAATCCAAAATTTATCAATTATTTTCATGCTATGAATTCATACATGATGTTGTTTATTTACTTATGATTCATGTCTTATAAAATGTCAATATTTATTCCATGACTCATGCATATGATCTTATGATATGCATGGTAAGATATAACAATGTTATGATCACATTTTCAAAACCATATGATCTTGTTATGTATATATATCTTACATATATTCCCTTACAAAGAATCTATGATTACACATTTTTATGTTTTTCCCCCAAGATATGAAGAAAAGTAATAAGCCTATTATGTGGAAAAGGGAACTAGTAATGATGAAATAGGTGGTAGAATAAGTAGATATGTTGTGAACCAATTATTTATGTTTGCATGTTTCCAGAGGCACTAAACTAATATAGTGTTTGGAAATTTTTTGTGTGTAATGTATTAATTATTCCTGAAAAGTGATTTAATTTATATCATGTAAAGTGTGGGTCTCTATATCTAGTATGTAAATATCCCAGAGAAAATGATAATCCCCACCCTATAGAGAGAACCCCTTGCACAGACATGTGTCTCTCAACCATATTCATAGGGGAGTGTCTATCATCAACAAACCACTCATGAAATCCACTTCTAGGATTAAAAAATTAAAATGTTGTGAATAAATAATGTAATTATAGTAACTAGTGTCAAATAAGTCATAAGATAATGTAGAAACTAAAAGAACAGTACTGATCACTATTGATGGTCCATCCTCACTTTCCACAAGTGTATGTTTAATGTCATGTGATTGTCCTACCCCACATCCTTATAATGAAGTCTGACTCCCCTGAGCTACACCACCCTAATAATATGGTAACTCTTTCCCAAAATCCCCACATCCACCTCTCCTACCACTATGGCCAGTAGAACTCCTACATTCAGACTGATATGGTGAAAAATATACCCTTCCAATACTCTGGTTCTATATAGATCCTCCATCACTACCCATTTCACATGTGTTATTCCAGAACCTCTATAGATGTATCATATTTCCACAATATCATCACTCCACTAATGGTCATGTATAGTATCTATGATACTATACGTACCTACGCAATGGTGAAAAATAATTCGGGTAAGGTCGTGAATCGCTGACCCTTACCCCTAGCCACTATTCCTACTATTCCCCTAGCTAACACCCTCGTAGAAACCCATCCTGCTCTCGGAATACATACCACCTGATCATCCATAAGAAACCACATATCCTTCACTAGAATCATTCTTTAGGTTCCCCTCAGCTATGTGAACCTAATACACCACCTCAATAAACTTCTTTAACAAAAAGAGGTTAATTCAAACTTAAGCTCACATCTAATCTCCTCCTAAAAACATATCACCATATTTTCTTCATACCTTACGAATAGTGGATAAAATAATTGATAATTTTTATGGCATCTAGAATATTCCATCACAAATATACTCCCATAATTCAACCTCATGAACTAAAATTCTCTCTCCTACCTCGGTGTCTCCAGATAAAAGTTCTCCAAGAACATCTCTTGAAATTTCCTCCATTCTGTAGTCTCCATATACCAATCTCTAGTATGAATTTACCACCAATTATTTGCTTAAACATTTAACATATAAGCATAAAACATGACCACCTTCTCAGATGGAGTCTCCAAATGGTCATGTATTGTATGGAAAGACTCAATCCCTAACTCTTCTACCTCAGGTCCACCCTCTCTGTTGAAAGTTGAAGGGTGTTGCAACTAAAACTCCATAATTGAATTAGACCTGATTTTCACAACTCTCCAAGGGTATAATTCCATGAATTACATGAAGTTCCAATATTTATATCATAACTACCTCTTACTTCTTCACCCAACAGTATTAGTGCCTTAGGTTCAACTATTGGTGGAGAATCTCTAGCCTTATCCTCCTATCATCTTATCATCAAGTGTCTTCATGGAGGTATATCTCTAAAATTAAAAAAAACATGTCTATGGACACATAAAAACACATTCACACGTTTACATAAGAGGAAATCACAGCAATACACAAAAATTACATGCCACAAACCCCACCACATAGTCAAAACTGAGGCGATATCACTACAATTAACAATTACACACCAATGTAATGGTTAAAAAAGTGTAAAATCATTCTGCATTTAGGTTTGTAATTGAAAACCCATTTATTCACATCTTTAATAATTTTAAAATTATCAATTATTTTATAAGGAACATTTTCATTTCAATTTCACATGCATGTAAAAATATTTAATGTTTAACAACTTAATCAAGTCTAATTTTTTCGTGTGTGCCTAAAATGATGCATGACAAAAAATAACCATCAGTGCCTACAATGATGAATTCATACACAACTATCATGACATACTAGTCCATCAGTAAATCTTTAAAAAATATTAAACAATAATCACATCGCACAAAAAGTATGTCACCCAAGGTGAAATTATATTGAACTCTGACAACAAGCAATAATAAAAAAAATCTCACCCATAGTACTTGGGTTCTCCCACATACATGGGTTAGATACTTCCAATAACATGCTAATAAAAAAACCAAAACTCTTACTAGTATCATTTCTACTATTTCCAAATATTAATAAAAAAGAAACGAAAAAAAACATGCATTTGATACCTCATTGTAATGTCCTGACCAGGGTATCATGCACTAGTGGCCTGAGCCAATCAGTCACATGACCTCAAGAGCACCTCCACGTACACCAGTGGCTAACAATAAGAATCAAGGTACTAATATCGATCATGGGGAGACTATGACCTCTTTTATTGAATTAATATTCAAGCAGGAAAATAGGAAACAACAATAGGATAATATAACCACAACCAAAATATTACCAATATCACAAGATGAATAAAACCATAGATACAATATAAAATTTGAACTCTTAGTATTCTTTGATAATGTATATTCTAATAGTTAATTCAAACACAAAATTAAATACATTGAAAACTCCAAAGAGGGTCCCAAACCACAACTAGTTCCCTCATCCATTCTCCATCTCCAAGTCATCCATCTAACAGAGGGCCTTTGCATTTATCATATCCTGAAAACATGAAATCTATTCGAATAATGATCAGGAATTCCAGTTAGGTTTTTTTTATAACTAAGTAGGATAAAACCAATAGAATCTAAAGTAATATCCATTAAAACAGAGTATGTTGTTTTATAAAGAATAAATTTCAAAAATAAAGTAAATATTTAATATCTATTCAATTAGTATATATTTAACCACATAATCCAATGGGTTCCTGAGGAAACATGAATGATATAATATATCTATATGAAATTGTTACCATTCATATTTTATAATACATGACTAAATCTAATTGTTACCATTCATCATTTCAAAATTTAATTCCATTTTTACCATTCATATTTTATAATTCATGATCGAATGCCACTATTACCATTCATCATTTCATTAATGAATGTAATTATTATGATTCCTATTTTATAATAATTAAATTGATGACTCTGATTCCATTCATAATTTCATAATTGAATTCCATTATTACCATTCATATTTTCGCTATTACCATTCATCATTTCATATCAAATATATCCCAAATTCACATTAATTAATTCATTTATTAATTAATCAGAACCGATAATTTCACAAATATATTATTCAATTAATCAATTCACCAATTAATTAACCACATAAATATCACTAATTAATTCAAAAATTAATTTACCATCTCAATCAATTTCAACATCACAAGAATCTCCAATAATTAATACAATAATTAATTATCCCAATTCATCATTATTAATATACCTATAATTAATTTATCAATTAATTATTCCAACTCTCTCAATTCTTCATACCCATATTTAATTAAATAATTAATTATACAAAATGTAAAATCCAAATATCTTGATAATTAACTCAATAATTAATTATCCATAAATATTACAATTTCAACATTTTGAAAATTAACTAAACAACTAATTATCCCTAATTGAACTATACATTAATTAATTAATTAATTCAATTGATAAACAAACTCTATAATTTATAAAATTATATACACATAATTGAAATAATGATTATAAAATTTTAATAATAGACCACCCAACTCAAAATTGATAATGAACGTTCACTAACGAAATCTCCAATTGATGGAAGAGGGTTGAATCCGCAACAGAAAATGATATCTAGTATTGGTCATGGTATAGTACTCAAGAGGGGGTGAATTGATAATCTATAAAAATTTTGGTTTGAAAAGAATTCATAAAAGGTTCCCCAATAAATTTATATACAGCCCAGTTAATCAATGTAATACGATTAAGAATGTTTGAAATTTTAAATAACATCTCATAAGATTGATTAATTCACAGTACACTTAATATCATTAATTAATATTACATTTGAAGCAATTGTAATAAGACAAAGTAATTATAACTTCTTTTCAAGTTTAACTATCAATGAATGTTTAGTGATATCCAAATTATATAGAAAAATAGGTAAAACTAAATAAAAAACACAAAAGATATAAAACATGTGGTTCAGTCTCAAGCCAAGAACAAATGCACTCCACATAGTGATCACCTTCCACCAAGTAGTTAATATAAATAAACATGATCAACATCGTGGATCAAGGTTAACAATAGTACAAATTATTTTCCAGGTCACACGACTTCTTCCATAGTTCTTCTTAGATATGAACTATTAGGTCACATAGGGACCTCATCCACACATATCTGTGGGAATAAACAAGTGTCAAAATATTTATGATAAAGGATATCTTGTATCCTTCAGTTTAATATAAGAGACATTGCGTGTTTTTATATCGACACACACACACTGCTCGAAAGCTAAAAATATTTTACAATAGATAAAAAATGATGAGATAAGGAAAGGTGTTCATTGAGTGTTAGTCTATGAAGATATAGACTTCTAGGATGAAATGGATGTAGGAATTGTGTTCTGTTTAAAAAAACCATAGTATCTCAAGTCTGGTGCTCCAGTTTAGATCATACAAGTGTTCTTTGTGGAGTCTGTATTGAGAAGATGTTCTCAAATCTAATATATGGTATCACAGTTAATGATTCGTGTTTTCTTAGTGAAGTTACATGTGTTGGTTTTTCTCAATAATGCTCGTGCTTCTTCGTTATCTCACACACTTGTTTCTATATCATCTCTTTTAGTTTCTGGCCACACTGTTGTTTTTGTTCTTGGAGTGCATGCATTGGAGCATACATGATACATGTGTTCTGCACCTCATACCTCGTACTGTAAGGTAACTTGTTAACAGTGAAATATTAATTATGGTATTACATTTAAATGATTCATGTATGTCCATTAGATATTAAAATGAAAAATGAAAAAAAAAACAGATTAAGAAACCGTGTCACATTCTATCTAGTAACTGTGTCTCCATGAAACAGTGTCCCATTGAAATACTGTCCTCTTGAAATGGTGTCATCATGAAACGGTGTCTCCTTGAAACGGTTTCTTCTTGAAACAGTGTCTCCTTGAAATGGTGTCTTCTTGAAATGGTGTCTTCTTGTAATGGTGACCTCTTGAAATGTTGTCTCATCCTTTTCCTTTGAGTGATAATATTTTCATGATCGCATAGTTATATAGGGATCAAGAATTAGTAGCACAAATGCGGTGTTTGATCACAGTGTCTGGTCACGATGTCTGGATGGTCACTATGTCTGGGTCATGGTGTTTGGATCACGGTGTCTTGGTGGTCATGGTGTATGGTCATGGTGTTTGGATGGTCATGGTGTCTCGGTGGTCATGGTTTCTGGTCATAGTGTATGGTCTTTTTCCAGAAAAACATAACTAGTGGAAAACTCACGATTTCTCAGACTTATCCAAATATATGTATACAAACATAAACAGTGACATTCATAGAATGGTTTATATTTAATAATTTATGAAGTAAATACATTATAACACAAACACACAATAGTTTATAATCATTAAACATATCACTTTAGATATTGGATATGTTAATTTAAATCATAAAGAATATAATCATCCTTAGACATGATTTGAGACAGATTACATAGGTTTAACATGTATTATAGAATGTATAGGATTTGTGATCATTAAAACATCATTGACACATGAGGATTCCAACATCTATACCAAAACCTAGGAAAAGATCAACCCAAAACAAATAAAGGTTCCACTGCTTCATTGAACGAAGAAGGAATGGAAGCGTACTAAAGAAAAAACGGCCTTATTAGGTATCCAACATCAAACCGCAATGATCATAGAGTACTAAATTGCTTCAAATCTTCTTGGAGTCTCCATAGGGTTAAAGGAGGAAGGCTGTATGAAAAAAAAGCACAATGAACCACATAAAACTTTATAATCTGCTGCTCATAGAATTACATACTGTGTAATTCCATTACACTTTGTGTAATAATTTTTTTATGGTTTACGACAAAGTACCCATCTCTGAACGTGATTTTACCCCAATTAAAATATTAAATGTAATGTAATATCATTAAATGACATGTAAATTTCTTCAGAAGGTTTTTAGCCAAAAACATATCTTGCTAAAAGATACAACCACCTTCGAATCCTTCCAAAAAGAAATCAAACACATTAATAACATACAATAAAGGGGAAAACATAAAAGTTACTTACCTAGAAAAAGAACGAGATCTTACATAATGTTCCAAAAGATTTTTCTAAGGAATGAAAGTTGCAAAAATCCATTAATGCATTGAAGAAATATTCTTAGAGTAATAAAAATAGTATTGATGATGCATTCAAAGTGTTCAATTTCAATGAGAATGGAAATTTGTGTATATAAGGTGGTGTAAGTATAATTATATTTTTTATATTTTATGTATATGACATATTACTTACCAAAAATGACTTCGCAACACTTCATTTTATGAATGTGTGTCTAGGTAAATGTTCCTCAATGAAATACATGGGTGAAGAAGCCTACATACTAGGTATGAAGATCTATAGAGACACGTCTAAGGGGATGCTTGGACTACTTCAAAACATGTATATTATAAAAGGTCTAAAATGATTTACCTTGGTGTTAGATCCTCCCCATACCCAGGATCCTTATTTATCTAGGTTTTATTATACTGTTTTTCATTCTATAAAGAACCTTATCCCCGGATTTAAATGTGGTTTTAGTGGCGTTTGGAGGATTTGGGAATCCACACTTGAAAATTATTGTAGTGGAATGTATACTAGGCGAAGCTTACGTGTCATTGACTCACCTGTGGGGCCCATCCGCTAGTTAGAAGGCATAGTAGTGGCCTAGAAAGGCTACAGAAGGCCCACTAGGTGGCTGGTGAGACCCACCGACTAACCATGTTCTTCTAAGTATAATGGGTATCATATAGAAGGACCACTAGCTAGATGATGGGATTTCCATATATGTATCCATTCTCACCAACACCACCAACTAGTCAGTGGCATCCAATGGCTAGTGTAATCTCTCTAGGATGAATTGGGGAGGGGTATAATCATATTCTTCCCCTTGAAAACCTCCGTTAAGTCTATTAAACCAATTTTTTTATCTGTAACATGAAATTTATGATATTAAAGGGTTCTTTAAGGCTTCTTTAGCTTCTCTGATTGCATCCTCAACTCATTGATCTCTTGGTTTATCCAGGTGACTTGAATATGTTATTTTTTTCATAGTTTTAGTGAGAACCTATTACTTTATAATTGAATACTCTTTATCTAGCCCTAACGTGGTTGATAAACCAATATCTATATTGGAAAATTGTCGTATTTTTTTATCCAGATCTTTTATCATGTGGTTTTTTATTCTCTCATTAAGGTGGGTGGTCTAAAATTACTCCATAAGGTGTGATTTGTTTCTCTAGTATGTAAAACCATTAAAATTGTTATGGAATTTCTTTAATATCACCAATATTAAAAAAAATTATATTATAAGGCTTTAAATCTCAATCTTGGACCTCCCATGGATTATGTTGAGTTCAATGGAGATTGGGACATGGTCTTGTGGTCACCCGAGAGGTGTGTCTACCCACAACCTTAGATAAGAACCTGAAAATTCATACCCTATAATTGTTTGACCAAATTGGGGAATTAGTTATCGGTTTAGAAAAACTCAAAAGTTAATTAATTTTTATATCACACATTTTGTAAATACATAATTGGCATGGAATTAGAAAAGGGCCCAATTCCTTGAAGATAAAATAACAAAATGACTTTTGAAATGTTAACTAGGTTTATGTGGAATGAGAATCATAATTTTGATAATTTTTATGTTAATAGGTAACATGGATTAAGGGTTAAATGGAATGAAATTTAAATTCTAAAGATAATTGTTAATTGGAATTATTTAACCAATATTCCATATGTTATCATGTTTTGAATGTAAAGGGATTTTATATGCTTTGTCTATTTATTGGTGCTTGAGGGTGAGACACACATTTTCCTGATTCATGAGGGAAAGAGACATGTTAAACATATGTATGATGATGACATGAATTGATATATGGTTCATAGGATGATACACATGGTTTATTAACACTAGAGGGAAACATGGTAGGTTTTTTGATTCTTGAGGGTGTGGTGCGTCATGTATACAATGACTAAGGGTGAAAATATAGATTCCTTAGTCCATAGGGGTGTGTTGTATGGTTGTAAGTGATGCATAAGGAAGATAATGGAGGAATTAAATGGAATCCATTCTTGGTTATTTTCACTGATGTGAATGGATAGACACTACTTTCATGATTTCATAAAATGTGTGTGATGTACCCAGGTGTCATCCTAGATATTGAGGGTTGACGTGTTTACATTGATTACTTGTTTTAATTTATGAATTAATTCCCCTATTTATAATAATATTTCATGATCTAATTATCAGATAGGATTTTCTTAGATTCCATTGATGGTGTCCTATTGATTTTTACTCACACCCCTTTTTAGAATCCATTTGTTACCCTAAGAAACTTCATGGATACAGGTCTAGATAAGGAAAAGGGGCCCCATGCTTCATTTCTTTCTTAATTATTGGGACTAGAACCTGGATATGGGACTGAGCATGTGGTTTAGGACTAGTATTGGGTGTTTTTATTTTGTGTCTGTCTTTTATTTTATTTCTTGTATGCCTTTAGCATGACATTTACATAGCAATCAGAATGGTATAACATGGTTATTATGTTTCAATTCATTTGGCCATGATATGTTTATCTATTGGAGTTTATATATATTGATTATTTATTTCATTTTCCATTTTTTCTATTTTTTTATCGATGGTTATATTATCCCCACTATACATATATAACTCTCACCTCTAATCGGAAGCCTTTGGAGTATGGGGAGGTATTCCTGGGAACTTGTAGTGACACATCTTTGTCATGCGAGGGTGAACTCTAACACCCAATGATTTTGTGAAATGTTATTTTTTAAAATGAATTTAAAATTTTATATATTTTTTATTACATTAAACTTTGATTTTAGTTTTAATTACACAAAAAACCTATGTTTTGTTTCCATTATAGGTAACACTGAGTTTATATTGCATTACACACAAAACTGAGTTTGGCTTGTGTTACATGAAACAATGAGTTTAGCTTGTATTACACATAATACTGAGTTTATATTACAATACAAATAACATTGAGTTTTTATTTCATTGCATGAAAGACTGATTTTGGATTCTTTTACACAAAATAGAGAGTTTATCATTCATTACATGCAATAACATGATTAAAATAAACATGACATACTATTTAAATATTATTATTTAATATGATCATTATCTCCTAGGAATTGGAATGGTGGGTATGAACCGGATTAACTAAAATTTGGAAACATATGTTTTAAACATGTATATATAATTAATTCATTAGTGACCAATTCAGTATAAATTAAAATAAAAAACCCAATAAAAATTAAGGGAATCATTTTATAAAAAAATATTTTTATGTACATAAACACATTTTACCTTAATAAATTAAACAAATAACTTATGGTAAATGAATTTAATTATTTTTATATATTATATATTTAATAAAAATTTAAAATTCATCTTATATGTTGTCTATATAAGAGATAATAATAAATCCAATTGTATGCTTAAAACTATATTTTCTAAACAGTAGTTTTCTCCGCTTTGGAAGAATTATTTTAAAAATTTTATTTATAATTTTTTTAAAATTTATTTGAATAAATAAAATTCATTTTTTAAATTGTAATATAAAAAATATATTTTTGTAAACTTTTGGTATTTTTCTAAAAAAATCAAATTTTGATGAATAGTGGGAAATACTAAATTTTAATTGAAAACTGTCTTTTTTTTAAATTATTTATAAAGATAATTTATATTTTAAATTGGATTTAAATAAAATTATTTTAATTATATATAAATATATCTAATTTAGTGTATTTAAATCATTTTCATATTGAATATTTATAAAAATAATATTGAAAACTTCTAAACTTTTTCACTTTGAAAACATGTATTCTCATTACGTCGGCGAGATTAATTTTAAATTAAATTTAGAAACATATATGAATGGAATTTAGATAATTTATTCCATATTTTTAATAATCATTTTTCATATTATAAAAATTAAAATTAATTTTGACAAAAATAAATAGTAAAAATAATGGAAATTACTTACCGCAGTTAAAGTAAAAACCAATTTATCAGGTGTAAACTAGGAAGATAAGGGTTAAAATGACCTAAAAATATGTCAAAAACCAATTTTATGGACATATATAGACCTTATACCCTTTATTATCTATAATTTTTCATTATTGGATTCTTTGGGTCGGTGAAAATGTGGGTACACCAAAATATTTTAAAAAAATTTACAAATTGGTCACTCACCTCACTTATAAAATACCACCTGATCTATTATCTTATTAATACATTAAAACCCCATTGTTTCATTCAATAACTACAAAAATAAAATCTAAAATTTAAATAATATCATCATATAATCGTTATTTTGGACAAAAAACAAACATAGTAATGCTTTTGTGCAAACATATATAGGATCCTCGAATAAGAGGTAACATTCATCAAGGAGGGGTTTGTTTTATTTCTCCATCCACTAAAATTATCTTTAAAAAAAAATAATAATCTCAGTACCTTCCATATACATATATGTTTTATGTTATGTTATTCACCTTCAACCATGTCCACTTTCATCAAATTGGATACAAAATCACCACTTGTGTGTACGGTGGACTACCGTCTCGCAAACTGATGTCATCTGTTTTTCCATCAACAAATATTATAGTTGTATATGATGATTGATATAAAATATATATATGATATATATAAAATAATTATACCTATATAGTTACTATATCACATATATACCATTTTACTTTCCATTCCGTATGGAAAACGATAACATCGCTCGTGCGTATGGTGGATTATAACCTCATGAAGCGATGGTATTCGATTTCACTAATGCATTACATGGAAGATAATAATGGATAAAATTAATGAATATATGTGATATTCATGAAAGAGTTATTATATTATGATAATTTTATTATTATAAGATATTACTTATCTCATTTCCATAGTGATCAAAGAAAAATAAAAATGTTACTCATGTGTACGTACAGTCTATTGTCTCTATGATCGTAAAGTACATCATTTCACAGAAACAAACTTCATCATTGGTCTTAAAGTTATAATTAATGTATAAATTTGATAATTATTTCATTATTATTATTCTAATGAAAATTTAACCATGATCAAATTAAAATGATCAAAAATAACGAATCAAAACATCTACGAAAAACAAAGAGATTATTACCTGAAACATGATTATAACATGGAATTGTGAATAAAAGGGTAATAAAAGGTCATAAGTAAGTAATATATGGTATGATATATGTACATTTGGTTCTATAATATATTTATAATAAATTTATATATATCATATTGGATATTTAAATGAGTATGAACGAAGTTGAGAATCATGGTAAGGGATTTCTCATCTCTTATTTATTTCTGGGAGAATTATGCCATATTCACCACTAATTTATTATTTGTGCTGAATATACTAACCCTTTAGAATTTCATATCGTTAATATCAAAATTTTCATGATATTTAATGTTTAATTTTATGTTATGCATTATTGGGAATTATAATTCAAAATATTACTAAATCAGTAAGTCATTTATGTCTCAATTCTCATTCATTGATACTTATGTTGTGGTATCAACCTATATTAATTAATAAGGTGTATATAAAGAACATTTTAAATGTAATATTACGAATTTATTTATCCTCATAATATTTTATGATTCATTTTATGTTATTCTTTCGTTGTTCATACGATTTAGGGATACCAAAGTGATAAAGATTTTATTGTATAATCTCAACATTTATCTGGATTGTTTATATTTATGTTTCCAATGATAAAATCTTTTGATAAATCTCCCAGGGAACTCCTGAATATTATTATACATTGGTTTTTAAAGATATGTTGAAATAATAGTATCATTTTTACACTCTTTTAAACTAAATATAATTGAGAAAACGTTTTTATGAAATTCAAATTTATTTTTCTCTTCAATCAGAAATCTATTTTCATTAAAAACAATGATATCTAAAAAAGTTTTATTATTATTCTATGATTTTTAAAAGACATTTTTACCCACTTTTTATTTTAATTTATTTAAAGTAATCTTTATTTCATCTTCAAAACAATGACAATTTGTATTTTACTAAATATGTGAATGGAATATTTATTTTAGCGTATACAACATGAATAAAAGTTCCCATAATCATGACCATTATTTGAGTCGATGATTAATTTATTAGTTTTAAAGGTTATTTTCATATAAAAATATTTTCAAAATGTTTAATGTTTAAATTTTTTTTTTTCAAGTGGAAATGATATTTTCCACAAGAAAATGTTTTAAAAGATCATTGAAAATAATTTTCCATCTAAGATGACATTCATTGATGTTACGTATGCCCTACTAAGGATATTATTCAAGGATAGCATTCTTATTCATTCTATAAATGTTTTATTTTTATGATGGCATTATTTTTATAAAACCTATTTCTCTTCCACGGGTTATATAATGATAAAATTCTTATGACAATTGCTTCCATTTTCCAGGATTTATTCTATAATGAAATGAAAAAATGATTATGAAACCTATCACTATTCCATCAGTTATGACTTAATGAAATCATTATGAAACCCATTTAATTTCATGTCTTATGATAAGATGAATTTTTAATGATCTTATGGAAGACATAAATAATGTAACATCATGTTACTAACTTTCACGTAACTCTCTTCTATTTGATTGTTTTCCTATTTAATTGGTAATGTCTTGTGAATCTCAAGGATAAGGAACATTTTTTGAGAGAAAACACCCAAATTTTAGGGATGTATGTTTTTTTAATTAATGGAGTTAAGGTATAAATGTGTTAATGGATTAATGAGATTCTACTGGAGTTTACAGAATGCACGAGGTAATTCAGGTTTTCATGTAAGAATCTAGAATTTTTACATTTTGTAGGAGAAATACACTACATGTAATGGCAGTACATGGTTTGTAATTTATATAGGATAGATTCCATGAACCTAATATATAGTTTGAAGGTATTACACATCATGTAATGTTAAAAATCATGTATTTAACAAAAAGGTTATGCATTTTCAACATATATGGATTCTGAGGATTACATGACATGTAAAGGGATTACAAGCCATGAAAATTTGAAAAATATGGATTTTAGGGATTTTTAAAAGTGATAGGATTTCTCATTCATCTACATAATTCCATTATCTTAACCTAGATCCCTTCTATTGTGATTTATGAGACCACCAAACCTTCCAGATCATTTTTTTCAATGATTGGTCATTGTTGCAGTTATAGTGCATTTATCCTGGTGAGTAATCATTTATCCCCATTTGATTACATTGATTGTAGAAGAACTATTTTAATTCATTATTGGATTTGTTGATCTATGGTGATGAATCCTTTGATTCATTTATAGATCTATTGTGTGATATTCATCTGGGGGACAATTCCTTTATATGTTGTGGTACGATAGGTGTGTGTTCAAGAGGTATGTTTTGATATTATTTTTATAGAAAACCTTTTATTAAATTTAATTAATTATGAGATGTGTGGATTGTTTATATGGCCTCCATTTTAATTGTCTGTGCTTCCTAATTAGTAGATCCCATTATGGGTGTGCGCGACCCAAATTTTTATGTCTATTTTTCCATCTCTATCCTCTATTGGCGAACAACATTACTCTGGTTTTTTGTTAAATTATTTTATTAAAATAAATGAAATGATTGAATAATTTGGTTTGTGTGTGTGGAAATTGGTTTCTAATAAAATATTGTTTTCCCTTGATTTTGGTAAATGAAACGGGTTTTTCAAAGAAATGTGAAATGGTTTTCAAATCATGGTGTTAATGAAATTTTTTGATATTTTTTTTTGGAAAATAGAGCCCATGGGAATACTTTTTTACTTAGTTAGAAGGTATAGTAATTGGACTTGTCCACTATCAGGGGTTTTCTCATGGGGATTTTCTATTCTCCCTAGGCTTGTTATTTTATGGTCTTATTATACTTGTTGGGGGGTTCCCATACTGGGTTGTTACTCTTATCTCTAGACTTGATGCATATGTAAAGGGACATGATGTGGATGAGTGTATATCTTTAGGTATGGGTGTTTTGGCTATCATGACCTAGTGTGATCCTTCGCGTGTTGTTAATTGTGTTTCTGGATGATTTGTCCTGTTTTGATTGTACTTCCATGGTTTTGATATGATATGTGATGCATTCTTTAGTTTGACATTATATAACTATTTTAATATATGTATATGAAATACATTGAAACTGAATTACCTGATTTATTTGGAAATTTTGGAAAAGGGAAATTATTTTTTTTTCATGTTATTTATATAAAAACTGTTAAACTTCTTGTCATACATTTTTTTAAAAAAAGATGATAATGATTGGATTATTGTTCAGATACTTGATATGGAACACTTGGGTGAGACCCTACTGAACCTATTGTCCCACACCCTTCACACCCCTTCAATGGTACATAGAAATTATTATGTCCTTAGACACATGGAAATGAAAGGTGCCACAATGGGATAGTGATGTTTTTTGTCAGCTGGGTTTGGGTAGCTGGTGGTGAGATAGTGGGAGTTTTCCCACACTATCACATGGAGCTGTTAGAGTAGCTGTGTTTGTATTTTCATCCTTTGTAGTTGGACTTGTCTCTTGAATATTTATTAACTCACTTTTAATAGTATCTCTTAGGATTTTTTTATCAGTTGTGGAATATATTTATATATTCCTCTATTTCTCCCTACAATGTGTATATATTCCATCTTGTTACATCTATTTGGGTGAAATCATTCCCTCTCATCATTGATTGATGCTTGGGTTATTTTCAACCACCTTTGGGGATTTGGAACACCATTTGGGTCTGTGGATGATTTATTTAGGTGTCATTATTAAGAGGGTATGTAGTTTGTATTATTATATAATTATATCAAAGAACAGTTCTTCATCAATAGTCCTTGCTTAGGATGTTTGTTAGACAAGAGAGAGGATTTTCGGAACATGATAGATAGATTTTGGTGAGTGTTTGGCTAGATATTTCAACAATGAGACAGTTGTTACCTTGGGATGTTGTTATTTTTGTCTCCATTATTGAGTTCTTAACATTAATATCAGTTTTTACTTATCGGTTTTCTGGTTTGAACTGAGAATATTCTGTTTTCTGGTCATTTCTTCTCTTTCGATGTGTATCAGTATGCCTCCCTGATGTGTTTTGCAAGTTCCTCGGGAGGGTGATGCAGATGCTACTCAAGATAATACTTATATGGATTAGAGTTTTATTAGGTTTATCATGTGGGAAATCTAATTTTTCAACAAAAATGTTCCACATGTCTAGAATTCAGTTATTGTGGTACAGACTGGAGCTGTAGGAGACAACGATCGACCACCTGAGTTCTTGCATGATAATCTACCATTATTTAAATGTATTAATGAACCTAAATTGTTGGAGGAATGACTTGAATGTACTTATCAGATCTTCAATTTCCTATATAAATTTTAGATTATCATGGTGAAGTGTTATGTGTTCAGAATTCAGGGTCCTAGAAAGCGATGGTGGGATTCCAGGGTATTGATGGATAGACATGTGGGCTAAGAATGTAAGGGTTTTGAGACTCTCCTAAATCAATACTTTTGTCTAGAGCCTCTATTTATAGTGAAGTATCTAGAGTTTCTTTCTTTATAGTAGGGATATCAATCAGTGTAGTCACAGACAAATCAGTTTTCTAAGATGACTTGTTTTTCAATAGAGGTTATATAGAATTACTAGCTAAAATATCGGAAGTATATATAGGGTTTACAACAAGATATAAGATCACATGTATTTATGTAGAATATTTCAACCTATGAGGAGAAATTGGATAACACTATGATGGAATGTATGAATATGGTAGTCAAGGTTGTATATTATGCCTATCCTCTTCTACCTAGTGGAAGATTCAGTGGAACTCCAAAAAAAAGAGAAAGTGGAAAGATCATTGCATTTGTAGTGTAGGAGGTTATTGATAGTAGGATTCTTCAAAACCTCTAGTAACAAACAGCGGTTTAAATCAGACTTACTATAAATGTGGCAACGCCAGTCATAGATGGTGTTCTTTTCCTTCACCTACAGAATGCTCAATAGTTGTGAATGTTTTGGACATGTGCAATTTTTCTCGAAGGCTATTTCTACACGTTGATATAGTCGTGGATTTTCCACTCCAAAGTCTACCTCAACATAGTCATATTCTTCTGATACTACAAGGATTCAACCACAGGCCTTAGGTGTGAAACACTTTCAAGCAGTTGTTGAGTTTACACTGGAGGATGTTGTTGTTTTAGCGACAATGAGAGCTACCATCATTATTGTATCTTCCATAGTGACTGCTTTATTTGATATAGGTTCTTCCCACTCATTTAAACCTATAATTTTTTTATATTCTTAAACATCCAATGGATATCATGTCCTTTGTTTTGGATTTACTGACACCTTTTCGGAAGAAGAAAGAGTAGGGATTTTAGTGTCCTTCTTGTGTGTTTTCAATAACTGATGTAGAGTTAGTCTGGGATTTTCTAGTCCTTGATTTGGATCATTTGGCATTATCATCAGGAAGTATTGGCATGTTACTCATAATTTTATGGAACATTGTTATCATTATCATGTCACATTTCTTATGGATGATTAGATCTCATTGGGGTTTCAGGGATAAAAGGATCAAAGGTCTGGCCATGCAAGAACTTCCCACCAAGAGATCAGGAGTTTGTTGTCTGTTATTGTGGTGGAGCCCAATGACATTTCTTCTTTTGTTGACCATAATTATTGTTTGAAATTTTTATGAGGTCTTCGCAAAAGATTTATCTAGGCTTCATCAAAATATAGAGGTAGAGTTTACGACTGACCTAGTGCCATGAAAGCATCCAATTTTCCAATCTTTATATCATATGGGGCCAACAGAGATGAAAGAGATTGAGATTCTGTTAAAGGATCTGTTGGTGAAGGGTTTTGTTCACACTAGTGTTTCACCTTAGTTGATCCTAGTTTTCTTTTCCAAGAATGTATATGGTTCATTTCAATTATACATGAACTATTTGAAGTTGAATTGGGTATCAATTATGAATAATTAACATTTTACTTGTGTTGATGTTTTTTTATTAGTTAAAGGTGGAAGGGTGGTTTTTTAAAATTGATCATCGTTTAGGTTATTATCAGCTCAGTGTTTAAGAGTATTCTAGAAAAAAGATAGATTTCAGGAGCAGGTATTACTACTTTTAATATATTCTTATGTTTTTTGGTGTAACTAATTGTCCTATAGTTTTTATGGATATGATGAATTGGATATTACATCAGAATCTCGACACTTTTCTAGTAATGTTCATTGATTATATTTTGGTCTATTCAAGATCCAATTGTGATCACGAGCACCATTTTGGATTGGTTCTGGAATCCTAGGGACTCTACATTTTTATGGAAATCTTTCAACATCAAATTTATGGATTGAAAAAGTGTTGTTCTTAGGGAATATGATATCTAATAATTTCTTAACATTTGATCCTGATAATGTAAAGGTTGTCTTTTCATTGGAAGAGTCATGGAACGTCTTTGAGATTCAGAACATCCTTGGTATTACTGGATACTATCAATGATTACTAAAATATTTCTCAATGTCGAAATCACCTTTGACTACTCTTACCAAGAAAGGAGAGAAAATCACATGGGATGTTAAATGTAAATCTTATTTCGATGAGCTAAAAAGATTTTGGCATTGGATTTTATTATGTTCTTGTCTAAGATTCATAAATGGTATGTGGTTTTTTGTGATGATTCTGTAACTGGTTTGGGTTGTGTGCTCATGTGGGAAAATCATGTTGTGGCATATGGATCTCATAATCTTTGACCATATGAGATTAATTACCCAACTCAGGATTTTTTTCCCTATTTATGTATATGCTTAAGTATTGGTGGTATTATCATTTTAGTTAAATTTGAAAGGAGCTGACCCCAGTTGCCTGGAGCTGGTGCCTTATTTTATTACATTGGAATATAAACAAGGAATAACCATCTTGGTGGACTGAGTAGTTTAGAACCTTTGGAAACAAGAAACATAAATATGTACAATGTTACAACTTGAAATGAATAACAACAAATAAGTTACATTGGGAACATCCAACACTCTATGATTATCACTGCAAGTCAATCATAATATACATCTTCATGTCATGGGAAAAATGATATATAATAAGGGGTGAGATCATATGATTAATAAGGGTAAACATTATAGTGGAAGATAACATAAACATTAGTCATGGTGGATAATTGAACATAGATTCCTTTAAAAATAAATGTGAACATTATATGGAAGGAGAATGAGCTGAGTAAATATTTCCATAATAAAACATAATCATGGGTACTATACTAGTAAAATAAGATCATGAACTTTGAATTTCAATCTTCATAATGAGAGAAATGAATATTTTAGGCATTCTGAAACATATTGTCAAGGTCTCGACCAAGACATATAAAAATGGTTAAGGTCTCAGCCAAAACTATATCTAAAAAAGGGTAAGGCCTCGGCGAAGTCCATATCTATTTGTCTCATGAGACCAACTGATGCATAGAGGGGATATAGAGGACCCCAAACATCACATAATAAGTATAATTCATTCCACATATTAATTGGAATTAAAATAAAGAACATATATATTCATATTGAAACTAACATATGAAATGTTAATAGGGTTCCCCAAATGGGGAGCATAAACACTAATCATTCAGTGTAAATTAGTGAATGGTTTTCAGATACAACATACAAAGTCAAAATAATCAAAAAAATTAAATTAAATATTTTATATGATAGAATAAAATATTAATGCAGTCAATATATAAGAATCATTATGAATTTTAAAATAGACGATGATACTCATATATAATCATCGAGTAATTCTTGAGATAATTACTCTTTTACTTTGAAAAGAAGAGATATCTTGGATAATTATTCTTATTAATCAATAACATAATAATTGTAATATATTTATAATAAAAGGGTGTTTTTGTAATGATAATGGATCCTAAAATCATATTATATGGTGCCATTTAAAATTGGTAAAAATTTGAGAAATTCCCCTGAATCTGTCTTGTGTTTTGGGAAGAATTTTTGAAAGACCCTTTTAAAACATATATCCCAACTTAATTAAAGTATGATTCAGGATGGTACACATACATAGTACATTCAGACATAATTTTTGAGGATGACATACTAATGGATTATTATTTAATTTAGGAATGTAGATAATGAAAGTAACCTGCATGAAAATGGATGTTCTGGTGGAAAACCCTTACCTTCAGTCTAAAGAAGTTTACCACATTATCATAATGACATGAATAATAAAATTTAGGCTATTAAATTAATTATTACAGAACCACCAAAACATTTAATTGACTTATTATAAGATTATTAGGTCCATTCATGGCCTTTTGATTGGTTAAGAGACTCAAATTTATTGTTTGGGAGCGTTTTCCTCCTTCGTTTTCATGATCTACTAACTTATATTCATGTACGGATAAACTTGTCGAATAAGAATGGTTGTTCATAATGGAATTTTCATGTCATTAATGAACAACCATAAAATTACACAGTCATAAAATTCATTAGGTTATTGTGAGTGAAGGTGAATTATTTTATAAAACATTAACGACAATTGTTTAGGTTAATTGGTGGTTCTTAATCACAACGAACTCACTATGATTTATAAATTCATATAATGTGTAAAAAAGTATTATATAACCTCAAATAAGTTATAATACATATATTATATTCTATTTAGACAATAAAAATGGTTTAATTACAAAATTGAATATGGTAATAGAAATTGAAATCCCATCGTCCTTGAATGCGATAAATTAACAAAACACGGAGGGTGTGTTCATTTCTACTATAAAAGAAGGGGAAATGAGAGATGATGATGAATTATTCCATTATCAAAAAAATATACTACATTTAATGTATCGTATTTAGCATAACATTTGGATTAAAATAGTTGAGGAAATAAAAAAACATAATAACATGAAATAAAAAAGAAAAGATGAGAAATCTGTTAGGAAAATTCGACAACCTAATGATGTCGCTTAAAAATTCATAAAATATTTTGATATGAGAAATGGGGCCTCTAATAATTCATAAATAATATGTAATTAATGTGGGATATGGAATGAAATAACCCAATATAATCCAAATGAATATAAAAGGTATGAAAATAAAAAGGGTTCTTGAAAAATAGAATGGTGATAGATTCCATTAACTTGATGAGTAACTCATTATACTCGAAGATTGGGGCCTCAAGGGATAGATAACACCTTAATAGGACTCATATGGAGGTAAATCTACCATAACATAGAGAATGTCAAGTTTGGAATTAAATAAAATTAATGAATGATTGGGTATTTATAGTAAATGAGAGGGAGTTTTTTATTAATTTCAAAGGACACCTCATTGGTGGTTTTTGATAAACCATGGGTTTTCCCATATTATTTTCCCATGGTATTTTACACAAGGGAAACCTCAAATCATATTTTACTGTACAAAATCCAACCATTATTTTATATTAATTATTATATCATTATGATGTCATTAAACATACCAAAAACAAAAAAAATTATCTTGAATATTCAAAAGAATTAAGGTATTTTAGAAAAAGCAAAAAAATTCACCTAAACTATTTTTTGAATTGTGGAATTAAAATATAAAATAAATTATTTAAAAATAATTTTCTTAATATTTTTAATTTAATTTTTTTAAAATAATTTATTCCAAAGAAACTACATTAAAATTATAACTCATTTTATAACACCTTGATAAATTAATTGATGTCCCATAAAATTGTCTTATAAGCATAAGACAATAAATTATAAATTTATGATTACATTTTATGTAAATAAATTTCCATTTTTAATTATTAAATTAATCATAATGTTTTAATTAAAATATTTATTACATGAAAAAATATCAATACTTATACTATGATTGTTTATCACTTATAAGATGTCTAAATTGTATTTATAAACTCATGGGTGAAGTTTTTTTTTATTTTTGGCTGATTTACTATTCATTACTATTCATAAGGGTATGTTACTATTAATAAGACTATTTTCTATTCATAAAAAATTATTTATTTCTTATCAGACTGTAAATATCCAATTAAATGAAAATGTGTATGTCAGTTTCTCAAAATTAAAATCACATAGGTGGTAAAACTATTTTTATTAGCTTGGTTATAACAAAATGGTGTTTTGTAGAGAATTAGTGTTTCATGCATTAGATATTAAATTTATTTGAAAAATATTGGGGTCTTACATTATCCCATATTTAAAAAAATTACATCCTTGAAATTACCAGAATGATACCTCACATAAAATATTTGTTTAGTTCTTGGTTATAATCACCTCAGGCATCCACATTACCGCTTCAATTTTATGATTTTTTTAAAATAATATTTACCAGTCGAGTCATCTGATTCCCCAATACTTGTTCTTTAGTGTCCAAAATCTTGATAGTCTCTTCACAGTAAGATATGTCAAGTTCCAATTCTATACCTTCAGAAGTGAGGAAATGTGTTGTGTCTGGAATGTACTTTCTCAGCAATGAGACAATGATAACATTGTATACTTGGATAGGATAGGTGTCATATCCAAATGAAATTCAACATCCCCAATTCTCACTTGAATTTCAAATGGTCCTACATAACTAGGGATCAGTTTACCCTTCTTCCAAAATCTTATAACATCCTTCCGTGGAGTTACATTTAAGAAAACATTATCTCTCAATTGAAATTCCAAATCGTTCCATCGATTATCAGCATTTATTTTTTCTACTTTATTCTCCTTTGATAGGGCCTTGAATATTCTTTACCATCAGTATTGTTTCCTCCACAAGATCTGGTCCCACAAGCATCCTTTCTCCACCTTCATCCCAACAAGTTGGGGTATGACATCTCTTTCCATACAATACTTCATTTGGTGCCATTTGAATGATTGAATGGAAACTATTATTGTAGGAAAAATCCACTAAAGGTAAATATTGATCCCACATACCTTGGAATTCAAGTGAACATTAACTCAAAATGTCCTTTAAGGTTTGAAACATCCTTTCTGATTTACCATCATCTTGTGGGTTCTATGAAGTACTCAATCGAAGCTCGATATCGAAATATTTCAGAAGACTCTTATAGAATGTTTATGTAATTCATGGATCATGTTTAGACAAAATTGAGAGAGACAATCCATGAATTCTCACAACATCATTGATAAAGATTTGTGTTAGGAGATCCAGTGGAAAATCCTACGTTATAGCGAGGAAATGAGCATATT
Source organism: Viscum album (assembly GCA_963277665.1). Classification (NCBI taxonomy): domain Eukaryota; kingdom Viridiplantae; phylum Streptophyta; class Magnoliopsida; order Santalales; family Viscaceae; genus Viscum; species Viscum album. The sequence continues at coordinate 1,105,952,641 of OY728157.1, forward strand.
TCATAAGTCTATCAATAATTACCCATATTGCATCATTATTTATTGGAGTTTTAGGTAATCTATGAAAAAATCCATGGTGATGTCATCCAATTTCCATTAAATAATTGGTAGAGGTTTCATGAATCCTCTAAAATGTTTTCATTCAACATTCACTTATTGACATACTATACAGCTTGATACAAAATCATTAGTTTCCTGCTTCATGTTGTCCCACCAGAAATGTTCATTCACATATCTATATATTTTAGTGCTACCATAGTGTATAGAGAAATTTGAGTTACGAGAATCATCTAATAACTCCCTTTTCAGTTCGGTTAGAGAGGGAAAACTCATAGCATCTTCCAAAATTTCTGAATTCCATCTTTATACGTGAAATCATCAAACTTCCCATCTTTCAAAACATTAATTTTCTTTTGAAGATTCACATCATCAAACTGTGAAGAATTAACTCTTTCCAAAAAAGATGGTTGGGAAACCATTTGAAAAAGTAGTGATGTTTCCTCTTCTTTTATAATTCCTACATCCATACTGACTAGATCCATGTACAAAGGATCCTTATAGATATTCATTTTGTTGATAAAATTGTGTTTATTCCTTCTCAATGCCTCAGCTACCATATTTTCCATTCCTGGGTGGTAGTGTATGGAATAATCATAATACTTGAGTAGATTAATCCATCACCATTGCCTAAAGTTGAGTTCTTTCTATGAGAAGATATACATCCAACACTTTTGATCCGTATAAATCTCATATCTTTCACCATAGACAAAGTGTCTCCATATTTTTAGAGTGAAGATTACAGTATCTAACTAAGGATCAAGAGTATGATCATTTTGTTCATGAATTTTAAACTTCCTTAAAGTATAGGAAACAACTCTATCATTCTACCTTAGGACACAACCAAGTCATTTCTTTGATGCATCACTATAAATCACAAACCCATCATTCCTCGATGGTAAAGTAAGGACTACAGAATTCACTATTCTCGAATTCAATTCTTTGAAAAAGTCCTCATATTGATTTTTCCATTTTAACTTATCCACATTACGTGCAATCTTGTTCACTAGGATGGATAAATATGAGAATGTCTGATTGAAACGTTGATAATAACCTGCTAAACCAATAAAACTACATACCTCAGTTATGTTCGTTGAAGTAGGCCATTCTTGAACAACCTTTTTCTTCTTAGAGTCAATATATTCTGTCCTTAGAGACAATATTTCCATGAAAGGAAACTAATTGAAGTGAAAATTCACACTTTCTTAACTTCCCATATATTTCATCTCTTCTAAGAGTCTTCATAATAGTGCAAAAATTATTTTCATGATCTTCATAGCTTTTGAAGTATACCAAGATATCATCAAAAAATACCACCACAAATTCATCTATATATTCCTTGAAAACATTATTCATTAGATCCATGAAAATAGAGGGTACACTAATCAGTCCAAAAGGAATTACTGTAAACTCGTAATACCCATACCTGGTTCGAAACGCTATCTTTGGAATGTATTCCTCCATTACTGAAAATTGATGATATCCAGATTTCAGTTAAGTCTTTGAATAAAATTGGGCTCCATGAGGCTGAACAAATTAATCATCAATACAAGGTAGGGGATACTTGATCATTGTTTTAATAAAATTGATCTCCATGTAGTCAATGAAAACCTCATAGATCCATCTTTCATCATAACAAAAAGGATAGGGGATCCCTGTAGATAAACACTAGAGGGAATAAATCAAGTATAACTCAATTCATCTAGTTTTTTCTTTAGTGACATTAATTACACCGTTGAAATTCTATAAGGTTTCATTTATATTCACCTTGAACCATGAATTAATTCAATGGAAAACTCAATTTCCCACTCTAGAGGATGTCAATGTAAATCTTCTGGAAAGACATCAGCATATTATTGCACTATATGAGTTTCCTCTATTTGAACATTATTTCCCTCACTGATAGTTATTTCATTACCTTATTCCCAAATAATTGAATTAAGTAGATATATTGAGGGTGGATCTAGATGAGAACCATGTGGTGATGATTCTACCCTTAATATAAGGTATTCCGCATTGTCCTAAAAGATTTTTTCCTCCTACTTCTTACAAATTTTTTTTGCATCAAGCTTTGAAATTCAATCCATATCGTGGATTATATCAAATCCAATCATGGGTATGATAGTAATATCATAGGATAAGTCACATTTATTTTCCATAATGGGGACTCTCTAACACTACATTGTTGAAATGATACTTCCCTTATACGTTTTGACTCACAAATCCGTTATTAAATCAAATTGAAAAATATAAAATTTTCTTGGAAAACTGGGAAGATATGAAAGAGTTATATTTCCTACAATAAAATAATCTTTTTTCTATGTTTGAGGAATGAATTTAAGTACCTTCCACCATGTCATTAAGAACTTCAATATTAGCAGTTGTGATCGCATAAGCTTGTCCCTAATCCCAAGGCCTTTTCTATGGCATGTTTACTTGATTCATTGGACATTCATATGTATATTAGCCCATATCAGTAAAATAATAGCATTGATATTATTATCTTCTTTATTCCCCCTACAATCACTAGCTTGAAGTCCATTATATATACACTTTTATCACATCCCTTTTTCTTTTATACAGGCACCAAGGTGTTTCCTTCAACAATTATCATAGGGTTGAATGCCAACACTTCCCATATTCCCCATTTCCTTAATTCAATTTCCAAATTTATCACATCCATATTATTCTCATTATTTTCATTAAATTCATATTACTTAAAGTTATTTTTTTCCATCTTGATAGCCCATGAGACTATATCTTCATGTGGTGAGAAATTTGGGATACTAGATCCCTTCTGAGGAATTGTTTTAAACTACGAAAGAATCAATAAATATTAATCCTTGGATAATGTATGTAGTCCTTGGAATGTCTTTCTAACCTTGTAGTGTTAGCTTCATACTTTTCAATATTATCATTTTTCTTTTTCCTCAGATTCAGAAACATCCTTTCCTTATCTTCTCGATGTTCACGTAGGAAATATTTTTCTATTAAAATTTTCATAAAATCCTTTAATTCACATTATTATGTTTATTCCTCCTCCATTTCGTTTTGAATTAATGACCACCATTGATTTTTATCTCCCAGTAAAAGTAAAATCGACATGAAAACCTTCTATCATTCATATCCTCGAAAAGAGATAAATATCTTCTCTAATTAACTTTTACACTACTCTACTACAAATGGGTTTATAGTACCATTAAATGATGGAGGTTTTTATCACATAAAGTGTTCTATAATAGCTGATCTGCATTGTGGATCTGGATGCTCCATACAAGTAAGGTTATTGTTCACAACCTGAGTAAGCTTTTCGAGTATAATTATAAGTTGTTCAGCACAAGTCGTAGCACGAGAGCCAACATCATTATCTTGCATTGGAGGGAAATACCTACATGGGACACATAATTCAAGAGGATTCCATTCCTAATACTAGGGAATATTTCTAAATAATGGAATACACAAGATTTAGTTATGAATAATAATGTATAATCTCAAGGTAGAAAAATATTTAGCCTGAATCCAAAATATAATAATCATAAATAAGGTTTCATTGAGGAAAAATTTACATATATATCCTTCATAATTGCTGGAAATTAAAATATAAATTATTGTAATCATATCCCCTGGGAGTGACAAAAAAGGAGCTCAATATAACCTACTGATGTGTGTTGGGTCGGAACAAAACGAGGGAAGTGATGGCAAGAGGGGGGTGAATTGCCTTTTTAAAAAAGATTAACAAATTAAAAATCAAAGTAAAGAATGCAGCGGAAAAAAAGAGGCAATCACACAAGAAATTGATAACGGAGTTCGGCCAAAACCCGGCCTACGTCTCCGCTCCCAACTCAACCGTTGAGAGATTCCTACCGCTTGCTTTTCAATGGTTTTAGCAAGAAACCCACTAGGCTTTGAGGTAGCACTAGGACCTATTACAGCTTGCTTTTATTGGTTTAGCAAGAACCCACTTGCTTTCAATGGAATAGCAAGAACCCACTAGCCTTTTTAACGGGTGAAGGCTAGCTCACCGACAACTCAAGCCTTTTAAAAGGAAAGCCTTGAAGAAACCTCTTCACACCTTAGTGGTGGTGTGAGAACCCAAAGAAAGAGGGGATGAGAAAAGTTTGGGGTTTGTAGGCACAAACCCAATTTAAGCTCAAAAAGGATAAAGCAATGAAAAACCGTAATTGGGAAGACTTGGGCGCCAATTGGATGATGGAGTTGATGTAGCGTGCTCTCCCAAGCTTCTTGAGTGGTGCTCTTGGATGTGGAAATGGATGGAGCACTTGGGGTTCTCTTGGAACAATCCGCCGGAGCTTCGCCAAAATGATCAACAATGTGTCCGGTGGCTTCGTATATGTTCCGGTAGGTGTCCGGGGCTTCCTTGGCCTTTATTTATAGGCATGGAACCCTTGGGGAGGCTTCGGAGCCGTTGGAGAGGCTAAAAGAGCCGTTGGGAGGCAAGTGGGTAGGTTGGTCAACAGCCCAACGGCTAGTTTGACTGTGTCCACCGGCTGGCCGGTGCAGGGCCACCGGTTGGCCGGTGTTTGCAAAAAGTCATTGGATTCCTGTCCAGGGTCCACCGGTCGACCGGTGCCAGAGCCACCGGCTGGCCGGTGGTGAGGCAGTAGCTGACACTATTTGGAGAGGGTACCACCGGCTGGCCGGTGGGGAGGCAGTGGCTCCCTCTTGATTGCAGGCGCCACCGGCTGGCCGCTGGTGTGCCACCGGCTGGCCGGTGGTCTGGACAGAAGGATGCCTTCTGTCCAGGCTCCATCGGCTGACCGGTGGTGAAGCCACCGGTTGGCCGGTGGACTGAATTTCAGTCCACTTTGCCTTCTTTCTTTCTTGGCCCAATTCCTTGGCCACCTGATTTGATTCCTATCAACCAAAAACACTTGAAAGAGGATTAGATAAATATGAGGGTGATTGTGATCATGAAAATAAAACCTTGAGGGGTTCGAGAGGTACAACAATCTCCCCCTATTTTGATGATCACAATCACCGAAACAATCAAAGTAAAATACTGAAATTAAAGACATTCTTAAAGGAAAATTTGAAAATAAATCAAAGCATGATAGAGAAGACTCTCCCCCAATCAATCAAGGAATTTCTCCCCCTTTGTGATTATCAAAATAGAACGGGGCATAAAACTTGATTGAGGGAAGTCTTTGAAAAACAAGATAGAGATTTTTAAACCAAATGAAATTTGAAATTTGAAATGAAAGTTTTGAATCAAAAATTGAATAGAGAATTTTGAATTGAAAAATTTGAAACCAAGAGTTGAAATTGAAAGTTTGAAAATTCTTAAACAAACCTAACTCCCCCTAAATAAAAACAACTAATCACCGAGGAGAGGAATTTTGAAAGGAGACAATTTTAGGCCCGGAGAGACTCGCAAGAAGGGATTTTTCAATCCAAACTTGTCTCATGGCGGGTCTTCTCCTATAAAACTCATCGGAAAAGAAAAAACTTTTGGGTTGACCATACCGGGCATTTTTACAATTACATTCATAAATAAGGTGCCCGGGTTTTTTACAATAATTACAAAATTTATAACTAGAGCTCCCCCTTACAAAAACAGTTGGAGCATGGGAGGAGGAGACTCGGTTGGTGTATCCTAGCCCTTGGGTGGTTCTAGATATACGTTGGGAACCTAGGATATTGGACAAATTTTGTTCACCATGGGTGAACTTGGCTAGGGTCTCTCTTAGATCTTTGATGGTTGATTCCATAGAATCAACATTTGGAAAATTTTGGATTTTGAGGGAGAGTTCCTCCTTCTCTTTGAGAAGTTGTTCTTTTTCGGAAGATAGTTTTTTGAAAGACTTTTTTAAAGCAACAAATTTTGAAGAAAGCTCATGAAAACCTTTTTCTAGTTGGTCTCTAGCGTGTGAGAGTTCTTCATAAGAAAGATGATTAAATGAATTAGAAGAACTAGAGGAGGTAGAGGAGGAAGAGGAGGAAGATACCTCATGTTTTGCCATTAGGCAATTATTACCATTGTCGCTCGAGGAGAAGGAAGAGAAGGAGGAGCTATCACTCCATGTTTTCTTTAAAGCCTTCTTCTTCTTCTTCTTGGCCCTTTTCTTGTGAGGTGGGCAAACGGGCTTGATCTTTTCGTCGGGTTCTTGCTTTTGATCGGATTCTCGCTTTTGATCGGATTCTTGCTTTGGATCCTCGCTAGTACCTTCATAGGTTAGTTCTAACAATTTCCAAATATCATAAGAAGTAGTGCAAGAAGAAATACAATCAAAGACATTACGGTCAAGACCACAATGAAGAGCGTTCATGGCTTTTCCATCAAGCTCAAAATAAGAAATGTCATTGGGGGTCCATTGAGATTCATCTAGACTAGAGAGAGTATAACCATTCATGACAATTTTAAAAATAGAAAATCCAAGACTTTTAAGAAATGTGGTCATGCGGGTTTTCCAAAAACTATAATCGGTTCCATCAAAGAATGGAGCACGATCCAAAGAAAATCCTTCGGGGGATTGAGAGGAAGAAGCGGTAGAAGCCATCAAAAAATAGGATCTTTAATTTGAAACCGGTTAGGGAATTATTCAAATACTCCCTCTGATACCAATTGTTGGGTCGGAAGAAAAACGGGGGAAGTGATGGCAAGAGGGGGGTGAATTGCCTTTTTAAAAAAGATTAAGAAATTAAAAATCAAAGTAAAGAATGCAGCGGAAAAAAAGAGTCAATCACACAAGAAATTGATAACGGAGTTCGGCCAAAACCCGGCCTACGTCTCCGCTCCCAACTCAACCGTTGAGAGATTCCTACCGCTTGATTTTCAATGGTTTTAGCAAGAAACCCACTAGGCTTTGAGGTAGCACTAGGACCTATTACAGCTTGCTTTTATTGGTTTAGCAAGAACCCACTTGCTTTCAATGGAATAGCAAGAACCCACTAGCCTTTTTAATGGGTGAAGGCTAGCTCACCGACAACTCAAGCCTTTTAAAAGGAAAGGCTTGAAGAAACCTCTTCACACCTTAGTGGTGGTGTGAGAACCCAAAGAAAGAGGGGATGAGAATAGTTTGGGGTTTGTAGGCACAAACCCAATTTAAGCTCAAAAAGGATAAAGCAATGAAAAACCGTAATTGGGAAGACTTGGGCGCCAATTGGATGATGGAGTTGATGTAGCGTGCTCTCCCAAGCTTCTTGAGTGGTGCTCTTGGATGTGGAAATGGATGGAGCACTTGGGGTTCTCTTGGAACAATCCGCCGGAGCTTCGCCAAAATGATCAACAATGTGTCCGGTGGCTTCGTATATGTTCCGGTAGGTGCTCGGGGCTTCCTTGGCCTTTATTTATAGGCATGGAACCCTTGGGGAGGCTTCGGAGCCGTTGGAGAGGCTAAAAGAGCCGTTGGGAGGCAAGTGGGCAGGTTGGTCAACAGCCCAACGGCTAGTTTGACTGTGTCCACCGGCTGGCCGGTGCAGGGCCACCGGTTGGCCGGTGTTTGCAAAAAGTCATTGGATTCCTGTCCAGGGTCCACCGGTCGACCGGTGCCAGAGCCACCGGCTGGCCGGTGGTGAGGCAGTAGCTGACACTATTTGGAGAGGGTACCACCGGCTGGCCGGTGCTGAGGCCACCGACTGGCCGGTGGGGATGCAGTGGCTCCCTCTTGATTGCAGGCGCCACCGGCTGGCCGCTGGTGTGCCACCGGCCGGCCGGTGGTCTGGACAGAAGGATGCCTTCTGTCCAGGCTCCAACGGCTGACCGGTGGTGAAGCCACCGGTTGGCCGGTGGACTGAATTTCAGTCCACTTTGCCTTCTTTCTTTCTTGGCCCAATTCCTTGGCCACCTGATTTGATTCCTATCAACCAAAAACACTTGAAAGAGGATTAGATAAATATGAGGGTGATTGTGATCATGAAAATAAAACCTTGAGGGGTTCGAGAGGTACAACAACGTGTACCAGGATACCCCAGGTCAAGCCCAAAACTCCTTGTCAGATTTTTCACCCCTAGGTACATCTATTCCAGAACCACATTCATTTGTAGTATCCTGTCAAAGATTTATTTTCTATAAATATCCACATAATTTGTTCCTTACAAAAATACCATGATCTTATTGTATTTTTATCCTTAGAGGGTATCTTATGGATATGATTCCTTATCTACATTTTCCAAATCTATTTTCAAATTTTTCATCTAAACATTCTCTGATACCAACTATAAGGACCCAACCCTAGTTAACCAATGTCGGTGCCTTATTTTGTTACATTGGAATATAAACATGGAACTATCATCCTAATGGACCAACTAGTTCAGTATCATTTAAATAATATACATACATAATTTCAATATCACAACATGAAATGAAAAATAGAAAATAAGTTCCTTTGTGAACATCCACCACTCTAAGATTATCTTTCAATTCAATCATAATATACCTCTTCATGTCATGGGAAAAATGAAACATAATAAGGGTTGAGCTCAAATTCTCAGTAAGGGTAAACATTATAGTAGAATATATCCTAAACATTATGCATGGTGAATAATTTAAAATATATGATTTTAAAAATAATCGTGAACATAATATGGCAGGTGTATGAGATGAGTAAATATTTCCATAATAAAACATAACAATGGGTATTCCACTAACTAAATAAACTCATGAACATTGAATTTATTTCTTTATAATAAGGTAAATTCATATCTTCTACATTCTGAAACATACCGTCATGGCCTCAACCAATACATATAAAAATGATCAAGGGATCGACCAAAACCATATCTAAAAATGGGAAAGCCCTCAGCCAAGTCCGAATCTATTTATCTCATGAGACATACCAATGCATCATGGGGATATGGTAGGCCCCACACATCACATAACAATTCCAATTCATTCCTCATATGAATGTGGATAAACATAAGCAACATATATATTCATATTAAATCTAACATATGAAATTTCAATAACGTTCCATGAACGTTAAACATAAACACTAAACATTTAGAGTAAATTGGTTAATGGTTTTAAGATAAAACATCCAAATTAAAACTAATAATAACCCATTAAATTAAATATGGTGTATGATATCATAAAATAATAATCCCAATAATACATATGAATAAATAAATGTGTTGATATAGATGATGATATTCTTCTAAAATCATCGAGTAATTCATGAGATAATTACTCTTTCACGTTGAAAAGAAGAGTTCTTTTCGAAAATAATTTTTATAAAACCATAATTGAAGGAAGGTAGTATATTTTTGTCAAAATTAGGTTTTTTTGTAATGATAATAGTTACTAAAAATAGATTATAGAGTTCCTTGAAAAATTGGTAATAATTTGAGAAATTCCATTGAATCTGGCTTGTGTTTTGGGAAGAATTTTTGAATGATCTCTTTAAAACATATAACCCCCCTTAAATGAAAGTCTAATTATAGTTGAAACACATATATAGTAAATTAAAATATAATTTATGATGATTAAATATTATTTAATTATAATTTAATTGTGGTAAGTTTATAATAAATGTAACACGAATGAAAATAGAGGATTGGGTGGAAAACCTTACCTTAAGCCCAAAGATGCTCCTCACATGATATTAATTACCCGAATAATAAAATTTAGGTTTGGAAATTAATTATTCAAAAAAATCCCCAACATTTAATTGAATTATTATATCTATATGAGGTTAATTCATGGCGTTTTGATGGGTTAGGAGATCCAATTTCATTGTTTAAGAGCGTTTTCTTGATTTGGTTTTCATGACTGGTTTACCTACATACATGTACAGATAAACATGTAGAATAATAATGATTGTACAGAATATAAGTATTATGTTATTTTTGAACAACCATAAAATTACATGGTCTTAAAATTTAATTGGTTATTTTAAGTGAAGATGAATCATTATATAAAACATTAATGACAATTGTTTGGGACAATTGGCGGTTCTTGATCACAATAAAATCAGATTGATTTATTAATAATTGAAATATATAAAAGATAATTCCAAAACCTTTCATAAGTTATAATACATATATTATAGTTTGGTTCAACCATCAAAATGGTTTCATGAACATAGTTGAATATGGTAACAGAAATTGAGAACTCGCCGCCCATGAATGTGATAAATTAACACATCTTAGATGGTGTTTTCATTTCTAGTATAAAAGAATTGGATAGGAAAGAAGATGATGAATTATACCATTATCACATAAAAATTATATTTTATGTGAGTTAATAGAGTTATCATTACATTTGGATGAATTTAGGTGATGAAATAAAAGAAAATAAAATAAAGGAAGTTAAAATAAAATAAAACTTGTGAAATCCCTTATGAAAATTCATCATCCAAACAGTGTCGCTTAAAAATTCATAAAATATTTTGATGAGAGGAAAGGGGTATCTAATAATTATTACATAATATAGATAGTATGGGGTATATGTAATGACATATCCCAAAATAATCCAATAGAAAATAAAAGAGAAGAAAATAAAAAGAGTGCTTGGAAAAGAGAAGAGTGATAGATTCCCTTATCTAGTACTGTAACTCCTTAAACCAGATGGATGGGGCTTTAGGGGCTTTAGGAAAAATTGGTAGAATTTATAGGGAGGTGAAACAACTAGATCATCGAGGATGATGAGTTTTTAATTAATGAAAATTAAGGAATGAGTGGGTATTTATAGTAAATTAGAGGGAGTTTTTTATTAATTTCAAAGGACACCTCATTATTGGTTTTAGAAAAACAATGGTCTTTCCCATGGTATTGACCCATGGTATTTGTATCTTGGAACAAATCATATCGTATTTTACTGTACAAAAACATACCATCATTTTATATTAATTATTCCATCATTATGATGTCATAAAACATACCGAAATAACAAAACATTATTTTTACTATTCATGAAAAATTCAAGTATTTTAGAAAAGTACCAAAAATTCATCGCAACCATTTTTCAATGCGTATAATTGAAATATGAAATCCATTTTTTTAAAATATTTTTATAAATATTTTTAAAATAATTTTTAAATAAAATCATAACTTATTTAAAAAAACAACTCTAAAATTTTAACTCATTTTATTACACCTTGAGAAATTAATGAAGTTACCTTAAAAATATATTATCACCATAAAACAGTAAATTAAAAATTTATGATTAAATTATAAGAAAATAAATTTCCATTTCAAATTATTAAATTAATCATAAAATTGTAACTAAAATATTTATGAAAAATAATAATACCAATACCTATACTATGATCGTTTTTTCACTTATAAGATTTATAAATTGTATTTATACAGTCATGGCTTAAGTTTCTATTTTTTGGCTGATTTACTATTAATTACTATTCATAAGGGTGTGTCACTATTCATAAAGGTATGTTGCTATTCATCAAAATGTATGTTTGTCTTATTAGAATCTACTTATCCAACTAAACACAATCGTACATGTCAGTTTCTCAAAAATAAAATCACAGAGGTGGTAAAATTATGTTTTCTGGCTAGGTTATAAGAATGTGTTGATTTTTTGAGACTTAGTCTTTCATTCAGTAAATATTAAATTTATTTAAATAAATAATGGGGTGTAACACAGTTCATAGTCATTTATGAAAATAATACTAAAATATACACCTTTTCCTAGATATACATGAATATCAGAAAGAGATGATGGGCGGAATACCATTAGATCTTTGACATAGACATCACCTACATCCTGAGGAAAGGGAATTTCATTGCAGATTATCTTAACATGAAAGTGAAATCACAAGATATTTTGGAATTGAAGGAATAGTAAGACCTTATAGATATTTTTCTCTATTTCATTTGGAAGACCAAGATGATGTTTCAAGTATAGTTTTGACCACTTTTCCCTTATCATCATCTCTACATGTGTCTATTTTTTAGAGATTTTAGTATGATAATGAATTTTGAGTAGTTTGAGAAACTATATATATTATGGAGACCAAATATGGTTGATATCTCTCTTCAAATGGTATTCATATTTTTGGGGATCAAATTTTCATGCCAACATCAGTGTGTATATTAGTTTTGTATAATTGTTATATTTCATCACAAATAATTCATCTAGGTACTATGAAGATTTATTATGAAATGATATGGAAGTTTTGGTGCTTGGGTATGAAGCGTTACATTTCAAGTTATGTGTCCCTCTATTACACCTGCCAATAGATATAGGTAGTGCACCTAAAACCTTCTATTTCGTTCCAGCCTATTTTAGTGCCGGTTTGGAAGTGGGGTGAGGTATCCCTGGATTTTTTTCAATGGATTACCATGAACTCTACAAGGGAGTAATTCTATTATTGTGGTGATTGATCAGTTGATAGATTCATATCATTTAATTCTTATCAAATACACTGTAAAAGTTAAATATATGTGTACGTTTTCTGTGTAAGAAATCGTGAGATTACAAGGGGATACTTATGTCATTATTTCATATGGGGATCTTAGGATTTATTCAAGGTTATATAAGAATGTCCATGAGATTATGGGGACTCAGGACAAATTAAACACAACTTATCATCCATAGACTTAGGGTTATATGGAGCTTTATATTTTCACTATAAAGGACATGCTCCATTCATGTGCCTTGGATTTTGTTGCATCCTAGGACAACCATCTAAGACCAATTAAGTATTCGTAACACAATTGTTATCAGTCGTTAATTAGAATGAATCTTTTAGAATCATTTTTTGGGTCCCTATATAGATCACAACTTTGTTGGGTTGAGGTGGGTGATGCTTCTTTGGTTAGATTGATTTTGGCTCCAGATACATCTATAAGGATTTTAGATATACACTGGGATCTCATTAAAGTGCAGATTCAAAATAAATCTTTTGTAAATAGATGGAATTGTCATTTGATGTTTTCCTTAGGTGAATGGGTCTTCTTAAAATTTTCTCCATGGTTGGGTCACCATTGTCTAGGGAAATAGGGAATGTGGGCTCTAAGATATGTTTTATCATTTGAGGTCAATGAGTGTCTTTGGAATGTTTCTTATCAATTGTAAATTACGGTTTAATTTACAAGTATTCATGATGTATTCCACACAATACAACTGAAGAAATACCATCATGATCCATCCCATGTTCAGAGAAATACATTTATTGATTTAGTGCCATATTTTTATGTTATATCATTTTTGGCGCCAAAATATTACACGAAAGGAAGGGACGAAAAAGAAGTCCCGCACGATGCCTCGCGAAGCACCGACGCGAAGAACCTTGAGAATCACTGTCCTGCGAAGCTCCGAAGGCTGTCCATCTCCGCGAACGACATGAAGTTCATGAGCCTACCACGAAGAAACATGGGAGGTACCTCTCTGTGAATGAATTTGACGTTCACAAGCCCACCGTGAAGCTCCGGAGGCGGTACCTCTCCACGAATGGTCTGATGTTCGCAAGCGCGCCACGAAGCACCGGAGGCAGCGCGGGAGTTCTTCTTCACGACTCCCCTTGCCTATAAATACTGAGTTTCCCCTAAGCCCAGGGGATGGACAATCCGACCTTTCGGCTTCTCCACTCCCAAATCGTGAAGCACCCTTTGCCCCGTGAACCATGATCTCCGCGAGGTACTTCTACTTCGTGTGACGCCTTCGCTTTGTCTCATTTTGAGCCCCTCTTCTGAGAGGGATGCCCTTCGCGAATCTCAAGGGAATTTTTGAAGGAGGGGGATTCCCAAGGGAACCCGGGAAACCGCAGAGCGTTTATGCTTTGCGAAAAACCCATCTTGTAAAAGCGATTCCCATGCTAAGGCAGGATCGCTACACATCACGAAGAACACTACTTCACAGCACCCTGCTTCACGGGGAACCTCCTATTCATGAGGTATTGCTCCGCGAATACTATTCCACTTAGCGAAGCACCCTCCACTCACACCTTTTCCCCATGCTAAGGCCATGGCACTCCGCTTCGTGAAGCACACTCCTTTGCTTGGGAATTCCCCTTCCCGTGCGACCCTCCAGGTATGCACGATGTGATTTCAAAGTCCAACATACAATACCACTCGTAGCATTGCTTTGCCTAATGCTTCTTCGCATAAGAATGCTAACTGCTATTACTTCTCCGCATAGCCATGCTAATGTGGACCCCTCGATGGTTCACTCTACGAACCCCCTTGACTACGGCCTTAGTAGTACCTTCCCTCCCCCAAGGAGAAAGGGTACTTGTTATGCAATTCCTAGGGGTGTGGAGTGAACCCACCCTGTCCGAGCTGCAGGACGTTAAACTTACAACCACCATGTTCTCAACACATGATGTTAAACTGTGACCCGACATCGTGCCTCGCACGAAGGGTCCCCCCAGCTCGGACATTTTTTACACCACTTGTCTCAACGGGAGTGGAATCACTCCCCCCACAAGGGATGATATCCTCCTTATCGGAGTGACATATGTCCACAGGAGAAGGGCGACCCATGTTCCCCAATGGATGGTTGCACACCTGAATCTTCGTACTTCCCCACTTCCAAGGTCAGGGGAGGGCGCGGTAGGGAACAAGGAACCTCCCATCATTGGTCCCAAAACCCTCTTTCGCTGCGCGTTACCGCACTTCGGGCCTCCGTCCTGGAGTGAGTCCCAGCACCAATGGGCCGCCTAATGCATAAGCCCCTCTTCGCTTCTCACGGACGCACCCTTCGAGACATGATCGTCAGGTCCTTGTTGCCACTTGATTCTCAGACCGAGCATGACCCACGTGGGCTTAGAGTAAGCATCGTCCATGGAAATACCCTCATCCAGCATGACGTTAAACTGTATACCCTCATCCAGCATGACATTAAACTGTATCCCCCCTTTATCCAGCATGACATTAAACTACACACCCATTTGAACTACGAGGACTTTGATCCATGTCAAGGCATAGTACGTAGGAAGCCTCCCTGAGGTTCATGCCCATCTCCCTTTGGACCAAGGTCCCTCCATCCTCACGTCGGTTCGCTGACACCTACCCTCCGAACTGTGAGAACTTTGATCCATGTCAAGGCATGGTATGTAGGAAGCCTTCACGAGGTTCAATCCCACCACTAGTGGACCCCTGGGTCTACTTTCCCATCAGTTCACCGATTAATCCCTTGGAACTATGAGGTCTTTGATCCATTTCTAGGCATGGTACGTAGGAAGCCTTCCTGAGGTTCAATCCCATCTCTCATTGGACCATGTTCCACCTTCACGTCGGTTCGCTGGCGACTTCCACAATTTGAACTATGAAGTCTTTGATCCATGTCAAGGCATGGTACGTAGGAAGCCTTCCTGAGGTTCAATCCCACCCATAATTTATTCACGTCGAGTTCATCCTCATCCCGCATGACGTTAAACTGCATTCCAGTCCGACGGAAAGCCATTGTAACCAACCCGAACTACGAGGACATTGATCCATGTCAAGGCATGGTACGTAGGAAGCCTCACGAGGTTCAAGCACCTCTCCCATCGGACCAAGGTCCCTTCATCATGTCGGTTCGCCGACACCAACCACAAGTGGACCCCCGATTTCACCTTCACGTCAGTTCGCCGACAAAACCCCTCGGATCTACGAGGACTTTGATCCATGTCAAGGCATGGTACGTAAGAAGCCTCTCTGAGGTTCAAGCCCACCATCCATCGGACCAAGGTCCACCTCCACGTCGGTTCGCTGACGAAGCCCCCTTTTAACTACGTGGTATTTGATCCATGTTAAGGCATGGTACGTAGGAAGCCTCAACGAGGTCCAAGACCACCATCGCTAGGACCCCCTGCTCCTCCTCATTCACGTCAGCCTTCTGGCATCCAACTTGAACTATGTGGTCTTTGATCCATGTCAAGGGGTGGTACGTAGGAAGCCTCCCAAGGGATCAAGCCCCCCACCTGTTGGTCATCCCGACCTTATTCCCGTCAGGTCACCAGCACCTGGGTAGCCTAGTGCGTAAGCCCCACACTATCTAGACCAAGGTCCACATTCACGTCGGTTCACTGACGATGCCCATAAGGCCAAGGTCCACCTTCACGTCGGCTCGCTGGCACCATCCCGAACTACGTGGACTTTGATTCCCTACCATGGGGATACGTAGGAGGTCCCTTCGAGGCTCAAGCCCAACTTCACTGTCGCCCCTGCGATTGTCCCATTTCATTCCCCCTCCATTTCATTCAACTCTCCATCACCCATTCTGATTCTCACCCGGATTTCCATGTCCCAGCAAGATCATACCATTCCGCCCCTCTTCGCAGCCGCCCATGGGCTGGTCTCAGTATCGGCACCCCTTCAATGGAAATCCCGAAATCCGATTCATTCCCGCTAATGCTCTGTTAGGGTTGATCCATCCCCGCTGGATGTTAAACCTGCGGCATACCCTGTGCTAAACACAGGAAGCTTAGGAAAACCTTAGATATATGTATGTGACATATAATTCCCCGTGCTCGATGTGGGATGCGTCAGGATTCCACGCCCTCGAGAAGTCCCATGACAACAGACAAAAGACCGACACACCAGTTCCCCAGCATGCCGAAACGCTACTGATGCCTCGACGTGACTACTCCCCCGACTGCAGGTTGCTTCCCTGATCGGACCCTTTGGAATTTCCTGACAGAAGCAGTGTAATTAACCGGTGTCCATGGAAACATGGCACTGGGAAGAGTTTCACGAACAACATATTAAATCTATGAGGGAGACCCGGACTAGGTGACGAGTTCTGAGGAGGAATCCATAGAAAGAAGAACCGACATCCCATCATCTCGTTTCGATCATGGAGCAGACGTCCCTGAATAAGGAGTAAATGACGCCCGCCTTTGGAATGCGGGAATGCGGGGCAAAAATGCAGCGCGTCCTCATCCGCAGATGGACAGATGCGCGTGCCCTGACGAAAGCGTCAGAAACAGAAATTGTGAACCTGACGTGAAATTCTTCTCCTCAATGTAGATATTAGTTGACTTTGAGACACTAGTATATTGACGTGTCACCAGATCCAGATATCCGGTGCCTGGTTCTGCCAAGCATGTAGCGGGCCTGGCGTGAAACTCACCGGATGTTGGGGCAGTGGAACGTGGGGCACTCTGTTTTGCAACGTGTTGGCATGGATCCTTCTTATAGACGTGGAGAATGGAAGGCCGCTGGGGCACTAGTTTTCAATCCTTTTCCTCGTAGTGCTGATGAGTTGATCTCTCTGTGTCGCAGGAACCAGGTTGCTACCATGGAGACACGATCACCGCCCGCTCGCATACGCAGGGGCAGAGGAAATACTGGGAGAACCACCCCGCATGGCTCCGCTACCTCTACGACGACCTCTACATCCGTGAATACAGGGTGCCCACATCCCCTCTCCCCATCAGAGATCATCCAGTGAAGGGTGATCAACAACCTTGTACGCAGGTACGAGGAGGAAGGGGTCATCCTAACTTAGGATATGGCCTGCCTGGACCTGGAGGCATCCAAGCCCCGCCGTCAACGCCACCCTAACAGGCCGCGTAGGGAGCCACTGCTCCCCACCCCAACGTTCAATCGTTTCGGGAGCCTGTCCCCGGAACGCCTCGACGACTCATCGCCTTATACTAATGAAACAGGTGATGTCCGGCTCGGCCCGCTCAGGGTCCCGACCCAAGGGCTCCAGGAAAGGGCTCCCATTTGGCCGTGTCAATGCCACTGTCTGACTCCACAGGGAGAGCAGGTAGGCTATGTCCCTAGACCCCCTGCGCCAGCTCGTCTGACCCGACGTCAGCGCCGGGCCCGGGCTGAGGATGCCGTAACACCTGAGACTTTTATATGAAATATTTTGTTTTTTTATGTTATATAAATCATCAAAAAAAATCTTTCACTACACACAACACTAGCTTGTCTTGCTTTACACGCAACTGCAGCCTTCCTCGATAGCTTGTGTCGTAAGCAATACCGAGTTTCAGTAAATAATGATATGCTATTAAAATATTATTAAAACCAGCCGTTATGAATTGTAATAACCAATTTTTGAAATTTTATTTTTCAAAATGGACTTCATTTTTGGATTCGGAATATTGAAATTAACCTAGGGTGAAATTTTGGTATTTTTCTGAAAACATTAAATTTTTTATGAATAGTGAAACCACTAAGTGGTAGTTAAAAAAACTGAATTTTTCATAAAACTTAATTTTACATCTTCTGTTAGTGGAATTTAGAAAATCCAAGAGACACGGTTTATATCAAGGACTAAAATTTGGTTCAATGAGATGAAAATAATTTTTGTTGAATAGTAACGTTTCACTTTTATTTACCACGGTTAAAAGTAAATAGGGTAATTAAGGTTAAACTGATATTATTATTACCCTAACACATGTCCTCATTCTATTGGAAAACTGTAATTCGACCAATAACAACCTTAGGAATAAAATATGACCATTTAGGCCCACTTGGATTAGATTAGGACATTTATTATTAATTTATTTAACGAAGGGTTAAAATAGTTAAAATCAAAGTTTAATAGGTAAATCTTTTTTAATATGGGGTTATACATAAGATAAATTATACTATAAATATTCATTATAAAGATAAAAAGAGTTCCTACATAATGGTATTTTATTTGTATTTTTTAGACATTAAATAATTTAATTTATTTATGACACAAAGATAATGCAGTAATTATCTTATTAATGAAATATTGACATAATTGATGTTATAAACACCAAAATAAATGTAATTTGATACTTTTTATGAATTACAAAAATTTTATAGAATAATATGACATGTTATTATTGATTTAATTAACTTTTTTCGAACTAATCATTCTGTTATTATTTTCACAAAAATTATTTACTAAATAGTTTCAAAATTGACATAAAATAGTTTTTAAAACAAATATTATATTATTAATTGTTATTTTATTGCAAAAAATCTAAGGATCGGCCAAATGACTTAGATAAAGATATATAAATTATTCTTAAACAACTTGGGGTTCTTTTGGCTGCCTAAAGTATGTTTATTAACATTATAGTATAAGAACATAAGAAGACACAGTAAAAGTAAAATTATTTAACTTAATGTTAAATCTAAATGATAAGGTTAAAATAGGAACATAAACTTGTCTAAATTATATTGGATGAGAGTATTTAGACCCATCCCCACCTTATCTTCGAAATAAATCAATTTGGATCTATTTAAAACCGAATTTGACTTTATAAAAAAATAATATTTTTAGTTTTTCCAATGGAGCCCCTCTCCTCCCTTATAAAAGGACACTTCATCCCCCTATTCCTCACACCACTTTGAGCCTTAAAGCTCGTCCAAACCCTGCCAATTTCTCCTCTCCACTTCCCTAGAAACATCCTAGAGGTTCTGGTCTTCCTCAAAGACCAATTTTAGTGCCCTAAGAGGTTGTCTCAAAGAGGGGCTTCAAAGAAGAGGTAATTTCCGTTACCGATTCTTTCTTCTTTATTTCTTCTTCCACTTATTATTCTTTAGTTGTTTCATTATAAAGTAATAACATCAGTATCACTCATATACTGATATGTTATTATAAGTATGAAACAACCCTATTTCACCATCTATCCATCCTATGGAAAAAGAAATCACCGCGCGTGCGTACGTACGGAATACCGTCTCCACGCCGTGGTGTAATCTATTTTCCACCACCACCTTACATGGATTGGTATAATGGTGTAAATAAGGACTATATGTGAATATTATAAAGTGATACTGATTCTGAAATAGTATACATACACTCCAATACAATTCTACGATCATAGGAACGATATCATCACTCGTGCGTACGTACGGAATACCGTCTCCACGATGTGATGCGACTCGTTCTACATGATCTTCATTTCATAATGATTATATAAATGAATTGAATGAATTAATATGATATATATTACACTAATAAAATTCTGGTAATGAGGTATCTATAACCTAAAGAGATTAATAAGAATTTATTCGACAAAACACGCATAAGAACAAAAAGTTATAAACACCCGAATAACAAGTAGCAATGAAATATTACTAATAAGAAGATAAGAATATGACCATATATGATATCATAAAAATAAGTATGATTCTTTAATAATTCAATAACATTATTTAAATCATTATACAGGAGGTTCGGACACGTACAAAGCATATCGGACTTAAGGTAAGGGAAATATCACAATCTCATTTTTATCCGTGATTGTTTATACTTTGGTATTTACTGGGGTGTATTTTATCATCCACATCCATGTTTCCGCAATATGTAATATAATTTCCATCCACCTACAATTTTTTAAATCCAATTTTACCCTTCTGTGAGTTTTTAGTAAAAGATATGAAAGGAATCTTTTGTCGTTTTTCGTACGAGGTACTTTTTGACTTTTCCGACAAAAGTACGAAAAATGTTTTTTAACTTATACGGCATGAATGGATTTTTAAAACATTATTTCCAAGAAGATTCCTTTACAGTTTTCCAAGTTTATTTTTAATCAACGTCTTTTAGTTTATAATTGTATGACATGTTATGAAAGGTAAAGAGTTTTTGAAGAAGAAATGATATTTTCTTCAAGAATGGAGTTCAAGTGTTTTATCAAAATTATTTTCCATATAAGATAATAAAGGGTTCTGTTTCTATCCCTATTATTACATTGATTTTACTATGTTATGATGGAATTATTTTTATGAATTCCTTTATCTTATATGAATTGTTTTATGATGTCATGATGTTTATGATTCCTATTTTTATTACATGGTTTATGCTATGATGTATGGTTTATGATTTTTTGCACACATAAGAATGATATCATTATGAGATTGGTGGGACCTATATCTCCCTCCAATGCATTGGGTAAAGATTTTATATCTCATGAGATAGACATGGCTGGAATGGTAGGTTATACCGGTTCAGTGAAACCGTTTTGAAACGAGGAGTGAACTCGGTTCATAAAGGGACTTTTTCCACTAAGATAGTCTTGGAAATGAGTCTTCACTAATAAAAAATGATTCTCTATGATTATGTGTGTATTCCACAAAGTTTCATGTTTTATGTTATGATTATTGGGATTATATTTCACTACTATGATTTATCCCATGATATGAAATTATGATCTCTTTTGGAGGTTATGATTTCCAAAAGTTAAGTGCTTATGTATATGATGTGATTGATACTTCCTTTGTTTACCCTTACTGAGCATTTGAGCTAACCCTTTTGTATGTTTTATTTCCCCAGGTCAGGAAGAAGTTTATTAAGTAGAATATGCCAAAAAGGGACTCTAGATATGATGAAATAAATGGGAGGCAAAGTAGATTCATTATGAACCAGTTGTTTATGTTTCCCAGTTTCTAAAGACACTATACCTATACGGCCCTTTCTTGGTTTTGTTATATGTTGTAATAAGTGTGCTTCAATTCTAAAGTAATAACAATGTATGTAAAGTATGGGTCATTATAGTTGGTATCAGAGGAAAGGTGTAGTCAATCTTTGGAAACTAGGATGTGAAAGCTTTAGTAAGAACCCAAAGGATAAGTCTAAGAATAGAAGACAATCTTAGTGTTTTAGAAATGGCCATGAATAACCTAGGATGAGACCTTAAGTGTGGAATTTTATTCTTGATTATGTGGTTTTCCTATTATAATTAGTGTTGCTCACACTATTCTTCTTGGTTTTAGTCAATGGTTGGTACCCGAAGGAACCGTGTTAATGCGGAATGTGACGGGCAATGCAATGATTATCCCCCTGAGAAACCAAACGTTATGAGAGCTGGAATGAAAAATCTTATAGCCATTCTCACACAACATTCTCAAGCTATGAATCATGCAGGACTTCCAAACGAGCAAAGGAAGGAGCAACATTCTGTTGAATCCTTCATGAGACAACGTCCACCTTCATTCAGTGGGTCTACTGATCCATTAGTTGCTGAACAATAGATTAGTACTACTGAAAAGATATTTTCAGTTCATCAATGTTTTGAGCATGATAAAGTCATCTTAGCAGTGTATCATTTGGAAGGTGATGATGATCAATGGTGGAATCTTATTAAGAATACGAGGAAAATGGATGAAATTGAGTCCATGGAATGGGACGAGATCAAGAACATATTTTTCAATAAGTACTTCCCTCGTATTCTCCAAACAAAGATGGAGAAAGAGTTTCTTGAACTGAAAAAAAGGATGATGAATCTGTTGGTACCTATGATGCAAATTTTACAAGACTTGCAAGGTACGCTTCTAGTATTATTATCCAACCTGAGAGTAAGATCGATCGATTCTTTAGTGGCTTAAAACCAAGTATTCGTAGGGCCTTAGCCATAAGGGACTTCAATAGCTATGAGGAAATCGTTCAATGTGCTCTCAATGTTGAGATGGAGATTGGAGTAACCCATCAGTCATATGGGTTTGATAAGAAGAGGAAAATGGAATTCAAAGGAAAATCAAAAGAGCACACTGAAAAGAAGATGAGCTTTAACTTATGCTCAATGTGTGGAAAGAAACATGGAGGGAGTTGTCTTAAAGGGACAAGTAAATGTTTCAAATGTGGGAAGGAAGGTCATTAGGCATTTGAATGCCACGATGATGGGAAGAAGATGTCTAATGATGAAAACAAAGGAAGGGATACACATAATGAACCTACTACACTTCAATGTTTCAAGTGAAAGGAGATGGGACATTATGCCAATAAATGCCCTAATCCAAGGGTTGATGATGATGGTCGACATCAACAAACTCTTAAGGCTAAAGACAAAGGAATGTCACATGTAATTTCTATCAGCGATGTGGATTATGATAATGATGTGGTGAAAGGTACACTTATCATCCATTCTAAAGTAGAAAATGTTTTATTTGATTCTGGATCCACCCACTCTTTTATTTCTGAAGAATTTTCTAAGGGTATCACCGTATTACCTCAACAATTAGATGTTGAGTTAGCTGTGACAACACCTAATGGCACACCAGTCGCATCAAAAGTTTATAATTCTTCTCCTATCAATGTTTGTGGGAAAGTGCTTCCTGCAAATCTTGTGATCCTTCCTATAGTGGAATCTTATGTGATTCTTGGCATGGATTGGCTTTCTTTATATGGATCTCATATCAATTTCCAAAGAAGGGAAGTCGCATTTCATATTCCAGATCAATCTATGATCGTCTATCGATGCATGGATGAACATAACCTTCCAGTGGAAATTTCTTCCATCTTATGGGTCTTGATTCAACTAAATGAAGGTTATTTATCTCAAATGGTTGGTGAGAAACTCACGATTAATAATATTCCCATTGTACGAGAGTTTGATGATGTCTTTCTGGAGGAATTATCGGGTCTTCCACCAAATTGTGAAGTTGAATTCTCAATAGAACTCATACCGGGTGTTTTTCTTCTTTCAAAGACACCTTATAGAATGGCCCCAATTGAGTTGCAGGAATTGAAGAAGCAACTCCAAGAGAATCTTAATAAGGGATTCATACGCCCTAGTGTGTCACCTTAGGGAGGACATGTTCTATTTGTTAAGAAGAAAGATGGATCAATGAGACTCTTCATTGATTATCGAGAACTTAAGAAGATCACTATCAAGAAAAAATATCCTCTCCCATGCATTGATGATTTATTTTACCAACTACGCGGAGCTCAATAATTTTCCAAGATTGATCTTCGTTCAAGGTATCATCAATTAAGGGTCAAAAGTGAGGATATACCAAAGACGGCTTTCCGTACAAGGTATGGACACTATGAATTTATAGTGATGCCATTTGGTCTTACTAATTCCCCTGCTATCATCATGGATATGATGAATAGAGTCTTTAGAGACTATGTTTATCAATTTTTGGTAGACTTTATAGACGATATTCTTGTCTATTCAAAGAGCAAGAAAGAACATGAAGATCTCTTGAGAATTATATTGAAGACCTTGAGAAAGGAGAAGCTTTATGCCAAATTTACCAGGTGTGAATTTTGGCTTCAAAAAGTTTCATTTTTGGGTCACATAATCTCAAAAGAGGGGATATCTGTGGATCCAGCAAAAACAGAGGTTATCGAAAGATGGTCAAGACCAACAACAGTAACTGAGATCTGATGTTTTCTTGGTTTGGCTGGATATTATCGACGTTTTGTGAAATATTTTTCACGATTATCTAACACACTCACCAAGTTGACACGGAAAGGAGTTAAGTTTGTCTGGACGAAAGAATGTGAAGAGAATTTCAAGGGGTTGAAAAGAAGGTTATCCAGTGCACCTGTGCTCACACTGCCTTGTAGTGGAGAAAGGTTTGTGATCTACAGTGATGCATCCAAGAAGGGATTGGGGTGTGTTCATATGCAAAATGATATGGTGATAGCTTATGCCTCACGACAGATGAAAATCCATGAGCAAAATCACCCAACACATTATTTCGAGTTAGCTGCAGTAATATTTTCATTATAGATTTGGAGGCATTATCTTTATGGGGAATGGTGTGATATTTATACTGATCAGAAAATTTTAAAGTATATTTTCACACAAAAGGAGCTGAATATGCGCCAAAGAAGATGGTTGGAGCTGATTAAGGATTATGACTGATCAATCCATTACCACCCTGGGAAAGCAAACAAGGTGGAAGATGCTTTAAGTCGACAAGACCATGCTAGTTTATCCATGATAAGGATCACAAAAGATCCAATATTTATGGATTTACAAAGGATGGATCTTGGAATTATAATGGAAGGGGAAAAATCATATCTTTCTCAAATGAATGTTCAACCATCTATACATGTGAAGATTAAAGAGGCATAGAAAGAATATGTCGAGTTACAAAAGAAGGTGAGAATGGTTCCTGAATTAAACCTTGATTGCGATGGGATAATAATGTTCAGGAATCGGGTTTGTGTTCCTCCCATCTCGGAATTAAAGATGGAGCTGCTGGATGAGGCTCATAGTTATTCATTATCTATTCATCTAGGATGCACGAAGATGTATAGGGACCTGAAATAGTACTTCTGGTGGGATGGCACGAAAAGAGATATTGATGAATATGTCTCTCGATGCTTGGTTTCTCAACAAGTTAAAGCTGAGAGACAGAAGTCTAAGGGGATGTTACAACCATTACCCATACCCGAATGGAAATGGGAAAACATCATTATGGATTTTGTCACAGGACTTCCTAAAACATCCAAAGGAAATAATGCTATCTGGGTTATAGTTGATCGTCTTACAAAGTCTGCACAATTCATTGCAATTAGAGAGGATTTCTCTCTGGATCAGCTTGCCAGGATATATGTAAAGGAAGTAGTAAGATTGCATGGAGTACCACATTCTATTATATCTGATCGGGGTCCAAGATTTACCTCAAAGTTCTGGAGAAGTCTTCAGCATACTCTGGATACAGAGTCGAGTTTCAGCACTGCTTTTCATCCTCAGACAGATAGTCAGTCTGAGAGAACAATTCAAACACTAGAAGATATGTTGTGAGCTTACTCTATGGATTTCAAAGGTGGTTGGGATCAACACCTACAATTGGTGGAATTTTTTTATAATAATAGCTTTCACTCCAATATTCAGATGGATCCTTATGAAGCTCTCTGTGGAAAGAAATGTAGGTCTCCAACTTGCTGGGATGAAGTTGGGGAAAGAAAGCTATTAGGACCTGATCTCGTTGATGAAATGGCCGAAAAGGTCAGATCTATTCAACAACACATAAGAGAAGATCAGAGTCGACAGAAAAGTTATGCTGACAACCGAAGAAAAGACCTAGAGTTTGAAGTGGGTGATAAAGTGTTGTTATGAATATCTCCCTGGAAAAGAGTCATGAGATTTGGAATGAAGTGGAAGTTGAGCCCTAGATATATCGGTCCTTTCAAAATACTGGATCGTGTCGGGAAGGTAGCTTACCGATTGGAACTTCCACCGAATCTCTCTCAAGTACACGATGTGTTCCATGTATCTGTCCTGAGAAAGTACATACCTGATCCTTCACATGTACTCAGCTCATTGTTGTACCGCTGGAGCAAGATCTTTCTTATGAAGAACAACTGATAGAGATTATGGATCGTAGCGAAAAAGTCCTACGAAAAAAGACCACTCGCTAGGTGAAATTTTTATGGAGGAACCACCAATTAGAATAAGCTACATGGGAGCTTGAGGATATGACGAGGGAGAGGTATCCTCATCTGTTTGTTACAAAGTGACGAATTTCAAGGGAGAAATTCATTTTAAGGGGGGTAGAATGTAACACCCGAGACTTTTATGTGAAATATTTTGTTTTTTATGTTATATAAATCATCGAAAAAATCTTTCACTACACACAACACTAGCTTGGCTTGCTTTACACGGAACTGTGGCCTTCCTCGATAGCTTGTGTCGTACGCAATACCGAGTTTCAGTAAACAATGATATGCTATTAAAATATTATTAAAACTAGTCATTATGAATAGTAATAACAACTTTTGAAGTTTTTTTTTTCAAAATGGACTCCATTTTTGGATTCGGAATATCGAAATTAGCCTAGGGTGAAATTTTGGTATTTTTCTAAAAACTTTCAATTTTTGATAAATAGTGAAACCACTAAGTTGTAGTTAAAAAAACTGAATTTTTCATAAAACATAATTTTACCGCTTCTGTGAGTGGAATTTCGAAAATCCGAGAGACGCGGTTAATATCAAGGACAAAAATTTGGTTCAATTAGATAAAAATAATTTTTTGTGAATAGTAACTTTTTACTTTTATTTACTACAGTTAAAAGTAAATAGGGTAATTAAGGGTAAAAATGATATTATTATTACCCTAACACATGTCCTCATTCTATTGGACAAGTTTAATTCGACCAAAAACAACCTTAGGAATAAAATATGACCATTTAGGCCCACTTGGATTAGATTAAGACATTTATTATTAATTTATTTAAAGAAGGGTTAAAATAGTTAAAATCAAAGTTTAATAATAAAATAATTTTTAATATGGGGTTATACATAAGATAAATTCGACTATAAATATTAATTAGAAATATAAAAAGATTTCCTACATAATTGTAATTTATTTTTAAATTTTAGACATTAAATAATTTATATTATTTATGACACAATGATGATGTAGTAATTATCTTATTAATGAAATATTGACATAATTGATGTTATAAACACCAAAATAAATGTAATTTGAGACTTTTTATGAATTCCACTAATTTTCTAGATTAATATGACATGTTAGTATTTATTTAATTAACTTTTTTAGAACTAATCATTCTGTTATTATTTTCACAAAAATTAATTACTAAATAGTGTCAAAATTGACATAATATAGTTTTTAAAACAAATATTATATTAGTAATTGTAATATTATTCCTAAAATTTAAGGTTCGGACAAATAACTTAGATAAGGTTATATATATTAATAATAAACAACTTGGGGTTCGTTTTGCTACTTATAGTAAGTTTATTAACCTTATAGTATAAGAACACAAGAAGACACGGTAAAAGTAAAATTATTTATCTTAATGTTAAAGATAAATGATAAGGTTAAAATAGGAACGTAAACTTGTCTAAATTCTATTGGATGAGATTATTTCGACCCATCCCCACCTTAGCTTCGAAATAAATCAATTTGGAGCTATTTAAAACTGAACTTGACTTTATAATAAAATAATATTTTTACTTTTTCCAAAGGAGCCCCTCTCCTCCCTTATAAAAGGGCACCTCCTCCCCCTCTTCCTCACACCACATTGAGCCTTCAAGCTCGGAAAACCCCTGAAAATTTTTCCTCTCCACTTCCCTAGAAAAATCCTAGAGGTTCTGGTCTTCCTCAAAGACCAATTTTAATTCTCTAAGAGGAGGTCTCAAAGAGGCGCTTCAAATAAGAGGTAATTTCCGTTACCGATTCTTTCATCTTTATTTCTTCTTACACTTCTTCTTATTTAGTTGTTTCATTAGGAATTAATAAAATCAGTGTCACTCATATACTTATATTTTATTATAGGTATGAAACAACCCTATTTCACCATCTATCCATCCTACGGAAAAAGAAATCACCACGCGTGCGTGCGTACGGAATACCGTCTCCACGCCGTGGTGTAATCTATTTTCCACCACCACCTTACATGGATGGGTATAATGGTGTAAATAATGACTATATATGACTATTATAAAGTGATACTGATTATGAAATAGTATACATACACTCCAATACAATTCCACGATCGTAGGAATGATATCATCACTCGTGCGTACGTACGGAATACCGTCTCCACGATGTGATGCGACTCGTTCTACATGATATTCATTTAATAATGATTATATAAATGAATTTAATGAATTAATATGATATATATTACAATAATAACATTCTGGTAATGAGTTATCTATAACCTAAAGAGATTAATAAGAATTTATTCGACAATACAGGCATAAGAACAAAAAGTTATAAACACCCGAATAACAAGTAGCAATGAAATATTACTACTTTGAAGATAAGAATATGACCATATATGATATCATAAAAATAAGTATGATTATGTAATAAGTAAATAACATTATTTAAATCATTATACAGGAGGTTCGGACACCTACAAAGCATATCGGACCTAAGGTAAGGGAAATATTACAATCTCATTTGTATCCGAGATTGTTTATACTTTGGTATTTATTGGGGTGTATTTTATCATCCAAATCCATGTTTCCTCAATATGTAATATTATTTCCATCCACCTACAATTTTTTAAATCAAATTTTACCCTTCGGTGAGTTTTTAATAATAGAGATGAAAGGAATCTTTTGTCATTTTTCGTACGAGGTACTTTTTGACTTTTCCGACAAAAGTACGAAAAATGTTTTTTTAACTTATACGGCATGAATGGATTTTTAATACAATATTTCCAAGAATATTTCTTTACAAGTTTTCATGTTTATTTTTAATCAAATTCTTTTAGTTTATAAT
This sequence comes from Viscum album, assembly GCA_963277665.1. Lineage (NCBI taxonomy): Eukaryota > Viridiplantae > Streptophyta > Magnoliopsida > Santalales > Viscaceae > Viscum > Viscum album. The sequence goes on from OY728157.1 coordinate 1,105,981,470, forward strand.
TGTATGACATGTTATGAAAGGAAAAGTGTCTTTGAAGAAGAAAGGATATTTTCCTTAAGATTGGAGTTCAACTGTTTTATCAAAATTATTTTCCATTTAAGATAATAAATGGTTCTGTTTCTATCCCTATTATTACATTGATTTGACTATGTTGTGATGGAATTATTTTTATGAATTCCTTTATCTTATATTAATTGTTTTATGATGTCATGATGTTTAAGATTCCCATTTTTATTACATGGGTTATGCTATGATGTATGGTTTATGATTTTTTGGCACACATAAGAATGGTATCATTATGAGATGGGTGGGACCTATATCTCCCTCCAATGCATTGAGTAAAGATTTTATATCTCCTGAGATGGACATGGCTTGAACGGTAGATTATACCGGTTCAGTGAAACAGGACTGAAACGAGGAGTGAACTCAGTTCAGAAACGGAATTTGTCCACTAAGGTAGTTTTGGAAATATGTCTTGACTAATAAGAAATGAGTCTCGATGATTATGTGTGTTTGCCACAAAGTTTCATGTTTTGAGTTATTATTATTGGGATTACATTTCACTACTATGACTTATCCAATGATATGAAATTATGATCTCTTTTGCAGGTTACGATTTACAAAAGTTAAGTGCTTATGTATATGATGTGATTGATATTTCTTTTGTTTACCCTTACTGAGAATTTGAGCTCACCCTTTTGTACGTTTTATTTCCCCAAGTCAGGAAGAAGGTTATTAAGTATAATATTCCAAAAAGGGACTCTAGATATGATGAAATAAATGGGAGGCAAAGTAGATTCTTTATGAACCAGTTGTTTATGTTTCCCAGTTTCTAAAGACACTATACCTATACGATTCTTTATTGGTTTTGTTATATGTTGTAATAAGTGTGCTTCAATTCTGAAGTAATAACAATGTATGTAAAGTATGGGTCGTTATAGACGCTCTCCAAGATACGTCAACGTCAACAACTACTGTGGCCCAAGCCACTGCCGACACACATCACGGAGTTCCTACACACACTGAGCAGGGGAACTCGTTCACCCGACCGGGATCAAGGCCTCAACTGCCCCACGGGCAGACAGGTTTGACTCTCAGGGTCGCAGGCCCGGGTGATGATTGTTGTGAACCAATCCGTGGAAATGTCATTCCATACGGAGGTCCTCTCCGTACCACCATTCCACAGAGTGTGGGCTTTCTCCACTCCGAAGCTCGACACAGAGGTATTCCTCGTGCTACCCCCATCTTGACGAAAGACCTGCCCTGCGGTGGTGACGCTTGGCGCGAAAACCTCTCCCGCGACCACTATACATGGTATGGAGTCCATCCTCCTGCCCCCGACCGCCGATATGAAGGCACTGTCCATGTGGTCCTTCTCCAATGTGGGGTCATCCCTACATCCCCACAGCAACTGGCGAAGGTCCTCTTTTCCCCATCAACATGGCGAGTGAATGTCAGCCTCACTCCGCCAGCACCGTCAATGGAGTTCCTCCCCATGTACCCTTCAACATTTTCCCTAGTGCCCCTTACACCCCGGACACCTCGAGTGGGGGCCCTCTCCTCCACGGCGCCAGTGCCTCCCCAAGACTACAAATTGAGAATCAACCCTGTCCCGTAGAGCCACCCTGGGTTAGAAGAGCGGGTCGTTTCCACCACAGGAAGAATCCTAGGGGGGAGCGGGTGGAGATCAAACCGGCTCGTTTCTCGGATTCTGAAGAAGAATGTGACTCAACGATGGAACCTTCTCCCCGCTCCTCCGTATCAAGGACTGGGGTATGAACCAGGCGCATTAGCCTCATTATCCCGGAATGCGAGGTCCACCGGATTCCCACCTCTCTCCACAGGTACTTCCAGGAGGAAGAAATCGTGGAAATTCAACGGGTCCCGACTGTGCAATCACCACCATTGTCACCAGAAGCACCCTCTACCTCTACCAGAGGTCACAAAGAGCTATTTTGGGGACCAGAGGCGGTAGAGCAAAGACACGACCTATCTCCGGCAACCGCAACTCCTGCTCCTGTAGCTGTGGCTATTATCCCATCGTATCGTGATATTGTGGTCAGGTCACATCACTCTTCAGATGATGGCCCGGAATTCGGCGGCCAGTCAGCTCGTTCACCGTATTCTATGCCGCCAAGTTTACTATACAAGAGGTCTGCCTCGGAATAGCTACCGGTCCCTCACCCGCCCCAGGTTGATGAGTGGGGCAATACAGGACCAGACCCCAAGTCCAGACCCAGGAGCTTATGTAGCATTCTCTTAGCGGATCACTTCCCAGAGAAGTTCTGGCCGACGGCGGCGCCGAACGTTCATGCACCAATGTCCCTTACCCCAGAAGAAGTGGGGTTCTTTTGCCAAACCCTATTGGTGACACACTTCCTCCTTCGTTACGAGTGGGTGATGTACCCCAGAAGTCGAGAGCACTTTGAAGAAATAGGCGAGCAATGTCGCCTGATCGATTTGGCCGCACTCCCTGTGGCCCAGCACCCTGAGTCACCAGGCCGTCAGAGCACCCTTCAACAAAAATGTGTTCATAATTTCAAAGTAATCCATAGAGTCATCAGGGATGCTACCCCCCATGTGCAAGTCTGTGGCTTGGGACACTATGTTGCTCTCCTCTTCGACCCTATCTGACGGCAGCCTGATTCGTTATGCGACATTGAGGACATTCCCTCGATAGGGGTCACGGTCCACATGGCTGACGTAGTGGACAAGGAGTAAGAGATTTCATTTCTTGATGGAGACTTACCCCTCAAGGGAGTACCGCCACTGCTGGTCCCATCAGGGAGGGTTACCCGTCAGTAGAGGAAGCATCTAGGCCTCCCTGTACCCACCGAGTTTCTGGTACTCATTCGAAATGCCAGTAAGGGTAAAGAGAACGTCTAAACCATCAAGCACTCCGACCCATCCGCCTCTATACAGAAAATGGACGAAGATACCGAGAGGACCATGTTAGGCCAACAGCTTGCTGAGCAGAAGAGGCTGGTTGACGAACTCATGGTCAAGCGCGCTGCAGAGTGGCGACCCGACTATGGTAATCCCAAGACGGGGCAGCAGGGGCAAGAACAATTCCCCCCGGTGAGATGCCTCCGGGAAACCCTGATCATGCTACTTCCGCAGACAGGGCAGAAGCCGAAACTTACGGCAAGAGGGCGCGATACGTCTCGCCAAACCCCCCTCAATGACGGGGCAATCTGAAGACCCCAGTCCGGGTTCCCCCAGTCGCCCCGCAGGCCGTTCCGCTAGCCGATCCATGAGCCGCTAAAGCCATCTACTGTGTTGAAGAACCTGGAAACACACTTGTGATTAGGGATCCCTGTCAAGACAGGGACCCCCACCCGGATGATCATATAACATCACTCATAGCCCGCCTCTAAGTGTTGGAAATGCGGCAGGTGGTAGTCCCATCGGATGGCAAGTCGTATCTCGCGTGGGTGGATGATATGCCCGGACCACTGGGTTTTGGGAACCCCACTTTCTCACCCTTCAACGGCATAGGGGACTCGCCGCAACACTTGGCCCATTTTTCCTCCAGGTGTGGCCCCATGCTGGGGACTCCGTCCCAACAAAAAGCTTCCAAGCTCTGATGTTTCGTGTAGACATTGGAAGCTCCCGCATTCGTCTTGTACAGCCAGCTCCTTATCGGATCGGTGACCGGTTGGGAGGATCTCCGACGGAAGTTCCTATATCAGTTCAGCTCCACCACGTGGAAGACCAGCATTGCATACCTCTTCATGTGAAAGCAAAGGCCTGTTGAGCGAGTCGCAGATTTCATCTCACGGTGGAAGGGACTTACGTACTCCCTTGATATGCCACTGACTCAGGAGAAATTACTGACGATGTGTGTGGGGAACGCTAAAACAGAGCTGGTACCTTCCCTGATTACCCAGAACTACCATGGAGGATTCTGGGATTTATCAGATAAGGCTCAACGCCTTGAGGAGGCTCTACAACAGGCTAGCCAGGCACGTTCATTTCCCCTTATGATCACAGCCAGATGGACTTCCAGAGCTGAACCCGCCGCGGTGGCCCAAATAGAAACCCCTAGGCAGCTAGAATTACTGCCAACGACACCATCCCCACAACCCCGCAGAGGTCCTCCACCTCAAGTGTAGGCTCCTGCCCAGCAGCGACCGCCTCAGAATTGACAGGTTCCCCCCACGCAATGCGCCACCTCCACCTCGGTGAGAAAATCCGGAACCGCCTCCACGGTAGGCCCCTCCGGCCCCTCATCAAGGCCAGGCCCCCAGGGCCCCCTATCTGGAAAGAAGGCACCAGACATATTCATTTAACTAAAATCAGGTCCCTGGCTACTTCCGAAGTTCTCTAGAGCAAGGGATTGTTCACCTCCCCAAGTATAGAAGGCCGGTAGAGGCGAATCTCAACGATCACCCCAACTACTATTTTTATCATCGGATTATGGGGAACACCCTCAAGCAATGCTATTTGTTTAATGACTGGATTCAAGACTAGGTCAACAACAACATAGTTAGGTTGGGCCCGGCACCAACACAAGTGGCAGGTGTCTTTGCAGGGTCAGAGATCAGTAGCGACAGCGAAGGCAAGTGGCCACAGGTTCCCAGCCACGGGTCCTAGAGATATGACGACTGGATGGCTCGAAAATACATCATCTGTGCACATGGTATCATCCGAGCGTGCCTGAAGCAACCGGAACCTTCAGAAGAGGTAGCCAGTACCTCTACATCGCCTTCACAGTCGACCTCAGCCAAAAAGGGCAAGCAGCGACGACGGGAGAAGAAACAATGTGCTCCGCTGGTGTTGTCTTCATCCCGCACTCTCGGCGAATTTATGCCCCCTAAAATGGGGATTCCTCCTAGAATCCGCCCGGTGGTGGATGACTCGTCGAGCGAAATCCATGGGTATGCTTCGGTTAACACCATGGAGCTGGTAAAGCCCTATATGACTCGCGACGAAGGGAAATGCCAGGCGAGCCTCCCAAACGTCCCTAGCCGACATCAATGTCAGCGGAACAACAACCATTCCGGTCATCGAGGCACTTTAGCGGGCACTTTCAGCCAAGCCATGCACGCAACTCAGACCAGAAAGTAGGCTCAACGTAGAGCTCAGCATGCGCAACCCCATCTGACGCCCTCAACTCACCCTCCACCACTGTTTGTGCTACTAGATCAGGGAGAGCTGCCTCGTTCGTATCACATCCAGTCTTGCCCGGCTATAGGCCAGTCTCCACTGTCCGATCCTAGTCTGGCGACTACTCTCCAGGCTTCAACTAGTAGGCAGCAGGATGTACCCAGTACTAGCCAACCGCTGGTTCAACTACCATGACCCCCTATGCATCCAACTGCCGAACGACCTGCTGAAAGCAGAGGTTCGCGCTTGGAATGAAAGTATGATGTTCTGAAACACCTAGCCAGCATTCCGGCAAGTCTTTCTATCCATGAGGTCCTTCACCTATCATCTGAAATGCGCGAAGCACCTGCCGAGGCCCTAAAGAGCCCCCTTCAGTTTGAGACGGAGGTAGCAGCCGCAGAAGCCTTCCATGCCGAGGCAATTGAGAACGCCGAATGTTAGGCGGTTATCTCGTTCTCCGGTTAAGATGAGGACCCTCCTATACTGGGGAATATTCGCCCGTTGTACATCACTAGACACTTTAATGGTGTGGAAGTCCTCCGCTACCTCGTTGACATGGGTTCCAGAATCAACCTTATTCCGACTCATACATTGCGAATGTTGGGTTTGTATGAAGATAATTTAACTCCCTCTGACCTCCGAATCTAGGGGTAGGACATGACCGAGCAAACCCCAGTCAGCAATATCTTCCTGAAGACTCAGTTCGGTGGCTTAATTTCCAGCACCGAGTTCGTGGTCGTCTCTCAGGACACTGCCTACAACACGTTGACGGGTAGTCCATGGATCCATCTGCAAACAGCAGTCCCTTATTCGTATCACCAGTGCCTTAAATACTCCCTCAATGGACGAGTAAGTGTGCTCCAAGGAGATGCGTCTCCTTTTGCCTCTTGTGAGGCCCGCTATCTGGATGCTGATTATTACAAGAGTAAGGATAACAAAATCCTAGTAAGTGAGGATGAACCCTCCCCAATCACAAGTGATCCCTAGGCAAGCATGGATGATGCCTACATCCTCCCGATCCACCGATTGGAGGCCACAACCCCCGACATGGGGCAATGTTTTGTTGTTTCAGGTACGTAAGGAAGGCATGTTCCCATGTCCAAGCGATAGTGGAAAATCACCTCGTACTCCTACACCAACCAGGATCAGGTGATCCCGGAGCCTTTTACCCCTGTGTGGTACCAGAATGTCAAGCTTATAACAATGGCGGTATGCCATACATGTCTCTTCCACCGGGATGGAATCAATCGACTTAGGCCGAAACATCACCACTATTTTGATGTCATCAAACGTGGCCCCTTAGGCCGAAGGCTAGATATGATAGGGTCGACTGCCTTCATCGCTATGGTCTCAATGGCGATTGAGACTTTTGATATGATGAACACTGCTTCCCAAGCCGGCACCAGCTTCGCCTCAGGTTTTCATAGCCTAGAAGTATCACCCATCGTGGGAAATCCCCCCACGGGTGGAGAGGAAGACCTGGAGGACGCTCCCCCTACCTTTGAGGAAGGCGTCTCTACCATGGTTGATGAACTGGTACAGGTGAACCTTGGTAGAGAGGCAGATCCGAAACCCACATTGATCTGTAGAGCCATGTCCCCAGAGTAGTGGCAACAGTACATAGACTTTCTCAAACAACACCGTGACGTGTTTGCCTGGAGTTACAACGAGATTCTAGTACTAGAACCCCAGGTATACGTTCACCATCTGGGCCTCTCGGCAAACCATCGTGGGTTTAATCAGCCTCCAAGGAAGATGCACAATTCTCATGGTGCTATGGTTGAGGCCGATGTTGAAAAACTTATCAAAGCCAACTTCGTTAAGGAAGTCCAGTACCCCAAGGGGCTTGCCAACATTGTGCCAGTCAGGAAAAAGAATGGGCAGATCAGAGTCTGCATCAACATCCGCGACATTAATCGCCACTACCCAAAGGATGACTTCCCACTCTCGGTGACAGAGTTATTGATTGATGCCATGGCTGGGTTCCAAGCTCTCTATTTCATGGATGGGTATTCCGGGTAAATCAAGATTCGGATGGCCCCCGATGACGATGAGTCCACTGCCTTTAGGGCTCCCCAAGGTACCTTTTGCTACCAGGTTATGCCCTTCGGCTTGAAAATGGAAGGTGTGACTTATCAAAGGGCCATGCATCGCATATTCAAGACAATTCTCGGGACACTTGTGGAATGCTACGTAGATGACCTAGTGGTCAAATCATGCTAGTGCCAGGACCATCTCAAAGACCTTGAGAAAGTGTTTGGTTTCCTCTCTTCCCATCACTTGAAGTTGAACCCATTGAAGTGTGCCTTTAAGGTCACCTCTGCGAAGTTTATTGGCTTTGTTGTTAGATACAGAGGCATTGAGATCGACCTAGAGAAGATCAAGGCCATCAGTCAAATGCCACCCCCGAGCAATATTCATGAACTTCGAGGCCTCCAAGGCCACATAGCCTATATACGCCGATTCTTCGCGAATCTGGCCGGCAAGTGTAAGCCCTTTTCCCGGCTCCTGAAGAAGGGCGCCGCCTATGAATGGGATGAGGAGTGTAGGACCGCTTTCGAGGAAATCAACTAGTATCTTCTCCAACCTCCAGTTTTGATGCCACCCATCTCTGGAAAGCCGCTGGTCCTTTACGTGACCTCCCTAGAACGATCCCTCGGTGCACTGCTCGCCCAGAAGAATAACCAGGGTACTGAGAACAGCCTCTACTATCTCCGCCGCACGCTTCTCGATACGAAGGTCAGATACTCCCCTATCGAAAAGAGCTTCCTTGCACTCGTCTTTGTCGTACAGAAGTTTCCGAATTACCAGCAGCACCATGAGGTACAATTGGTCTCTAGGGTAGACCCACAAGAAGTACATCTAGAACTGCCCCATGTTGACTGGCCGACTAGCATGGTGGGCGGTGATTCTCCAGCTGTTTGATATCAGGTTCATACCTCATAAGGCCATTAATGGACAGGCATTGGCATAATTTTTAGCTTCCCATCCAACCTCCGCGGATCAATCCCTGGACCTAGATTTTCTTGATGAGATGATCCTCTCAGTCGACCGTGTCGTCCCATGTTGGCAAATGCACTTCAACGGTGCCTCCCGAAGTCCCACCGGTAGGAGGCTAAACGATCATAAGCTCAACAGAGTGGGCCTGGGTATCGTCTTCATTACCCCGGTGCAAGCCGTCCTACCATACCCATTCCTGTTGTCAGAAGGCTGTACCAACAACGAGGCAGTGTACTAGGCTCTCATATCTAGCCTCGAGCTGGCCCTTGAGATCGACATGACCCATCTACATGTGAAAGGAGATTCCGAGATGGTAATTAAACAGGTCAATGGTGACTATGTCGTTAAGAATCTAGAGCTTGTACCATTGCTGGAGTGCACCCTTCTTCTAATGGCCCAGTTCTCTTCTCGACCAGAGATTACCCATGTCCCGCGGTCACAGCATGGTCAAGAAGACGCCTTGGCTGGCTTAGCTGCGTCGCTCTCAGAACCTATGCAAGATGATTTGATCATACATGTGGCACACCGGAGATTCATTTCCCCCATCACCCAAGAAGAAAATGATGGCCTGCGAATAAGTCATGTCACTGTTGGGCCATCTACGTCAGGGGTCCCGGGTTCTTCAGACATAGTGGTTGAAGTCACTCCCGACTAGAGGGTACCTTTTGTCGAGTATCTCCAAAATGGTCGCCTCCCGGACGACCGAGCCGATCGTGAGTGAATCCGACACTGTGCGCTGCAATTTACCCTCTAGAGAGGCACAAGTCTTGAACAGATTCTTTATATGTAAAGCTTCGATGGCGTCCTCCTCCGTTGCATTCAGGGGGTAGAGATTCCTCAAATTACGCAAGAGGTCCACGCCGGTTCCTGTGGTGCCCATCCAGCTGGGCCAAAGCTGTCCCATCAAATCCAGAGGTTGGGGTACTTCTTGCCCTCTATGATCCACGATTGTATCGGGTATTCCATGAGATGCCATGAGTTCCAAGTCCACGCCAACATCCTACATCGGTCGTCGGAGCCCCTCCACCACACCAAGTACTGTTGTCCATTTGCAGTATGGGGACTTGATGTAGTGGGACCATATCCACCGGCAACGGCTTGCCAGTCTAGGTTCATCCTGACTGCTACAGATTTCTTTTCCAAGTGGGCAGAGGCAGTTTCACTCAAAGAGGTCAAGGCTCGTTCCATCGTCGACTTTGTGAGCTCTAATATTATCCACCGATTTGGGGTCCCTCAAACCATCCTCACCGATAACTGCACAAACTTCCGAGCGGATGAGCTGAAGAAATTGGACACCAAGTACGACATCGGTTCGAACCATACCTCCCGCTATCATGCACAGGAAAACGGATAGATTGGGGCGTTCAAAAAAACCCTCTCCAACATTCTGCAGATAATGGTTGGTCAGAACAAGAAAAATTGGCCAGACAAGTTCTCCAATGCCCTCTGGGCTTATCGGACGACGACTCTCAACTCTACCCAGGTAACCCCATATTCCCTGATGTACGGGGCTGAGGCCATCCTACCAATTGAGATCCAGCTTCCATCGTTGCGCATTGCAGTCTATAACCAGCAGGCGCCAGATGAGGTGGTCGAAATCCGTCTAGCTGAATTAGAAGCACTAGACGAGAACCAGATTCGTGCCCTGCACAATCTGGAAAGGCACTAGACTAAGATAGAGAGGGCCTTCAACAAGACGGTCTGCCTCCGTTCTTTTATACAGGGCGACCTAGTGCTGGCCCTTTGAGCGCCAATGATCCCCGGTAGGAAACCGCCCAAGCTAGAGCCCAAATGGGAAGGGCCTTATATCATTCATAAGGTTTAACCCAACGGGGCGTACTACTTGGTGACCACGGATGGTGAGCGCATAACTCCTCCCACCAATGCCAGGTTCCTCAAGCAGTACTTCTCCTGATCCTAGACGGTCCAACAGGACCTTAAACTGTACGGACCGACATGACCTTAAACTGTGTGGTCCAACATGACCATAAACTTTAAACCGCCGTCATGTAGGATGATAAACCACAAAATGGTCCGAGCTATATGAACTTAAACTAAGATCTCCCCACGTCCTTATTGTAAGACATTAAACTGCAAGCCAGTCAGGCCTTCCTAACCGAGGCTCAGCCTCAGGCCACTTGGCCTCCTCAGGCCTCCGGCCCCCGTCCTTACTGTAAGACGATAAACTGCAAGACAATCATGCCTTCCTGACTCAGGCTCATCCTCAGGCCCCTTGGCCTCCTCGGGCCCTCGGACCCCGTCCTTACTGTAAGACGTTAAACTACAAGCCAGTCAGGGCTTCCTGACCGAGGCTCAGCCTGAGGTCCCTTGGCCTCCTCGGGCCCCTGGCCCCCTTCCTTACTGTAAGACGTTAAACTACAAGACAGTCATGCCTTCCAGACCAATGCGCGGCCTCGGGCCCCTTGGCCTTCATCGACTCAGACTCTCTTATGGGATTGTACGGTGTGGTGTGGGATTACATCCTCATTCACGTCGGGTTACCCACCGTACCGTACATACACCCGTTTGAGATACATTTCTCATCTAGAACAATGCTAAAGTTGTGCTTCAGGAACTACGTGTGGATTGATTCCCATCTTAATGGGATACGTAGGAATGCTCGGACACCTCGTCTTGAGCCAAGACCCAATATCTTCTCTTCCACTATCCCTTTGGGAATAGTTTCTTCGGAGGGTCCTTACATAGCGAGGAGTAGGATTTCTTAGCCTCGCTCATACAACCCTCCTCATACAGGGATTGTAAGGGTTGCACCATGTGCCCGCTCCCGTTCTTCTATCCTCCCACGTCCTCAACGCATGACGTTAATCTTCATAGCCTTCAAGAACTACGTATGGCTTGATTCCCATCCTAATGGGATACGAAGGAACACCCGGGAATTTCGTACATTGGCCCAGCCCAAAAGCCAAAATATTCTCCTCGGGTCAAGACATATGGCAGGGTGCAAACTTTTTCCCCAACTCACATCGAGCAATCCTTGACCCGGCTACTCGTCCCCCTTGGAGATGGTCGCCTCTTTCGCGGATGGATACAACTATGCTTTACCCACTCCTTGACTGGGATTCCATCATTTTTCACACTCGGAGGGACCCCAAAGAACGGCCTGGATACTACGCCCAAGGGATATCCTACTGATATGGGCCAATGCCCCCTAGGGTTTCCAAGAAACAAGCCAATACAAGTCCCACATTGCGAATTTGGTCAATGGTCGATACTCATTTGTTGCTCCCATATTAGGTCACCATCAGGACGCTGTGTTTCGAACATGGTCGACAGTGTCTGGGATCTTCGGGTCCACCCCGAGATGTCCCAAACATCGAGTGGAGTGATTTGTTCTTCCCCATCCCGAAGTGACAATATTCCCTCCAGGTGGTGCTAGCAGTCGGGCCCACGACCCCGATTCTCTTATAAGGAATGTACGGCGTGGTGTCGGATTACGTCCTCTATCACGTCAGGTTACATTCCATGCCATAGACACCCCAGGATTATATACAGTTATCTCTTTCCCCGTCCTCATGTAAGACGTTAAACTGCAAACCAGTCTGGCCTTCCTGACCGATGCCTGACCATAGGCCCCTGGGCCTTCTCGGGCCCCTTCACATAACCTCTTACCTGGGGTGTACGGTGTGGTGTGGGACTATGTCCTCATTCACGTCGGGATCATGTACCATGTCGTACGCCTTCCCTCATGAGGCCCAGCCTCAGGTCCCTTGGCCTCCTCGGGTCCCCGACCCTCGTCCTCACTGCAAGACGTTAAACTGGAAGCAGGTCAGGCCTTCCTGACCGATGCCTAACCAACATGCCCCTTGGCCTTTTCGGGCCCCGGCCCAGGTCCTCTCTTATAGGAGTGTATAGTGTGTTGTGAGATTATTTCCTCATTCACGTCGGTTTATTCGCCGTACCATACACCTCCCTTGTTTGGGGGTATATTACTCCCCTCCTCGTCTCGTATGACGTTAAGCTACATCTAGAGAACTACGTATGGCTTGATTCACATCCTCATGGGATACGTAGGACCACCTGAATGTCTAGGATTCAGGTCCAGCCCCATCTCTCGGGAATCTTCATCCCACTTTGGCCACTTGGTCGACCCTTCCTTCATGAGAGGATTATATGGTGTGGTGTGGGATTATGTCCTCATTCACGCCGGTCTTGTAATGACCATGCCATGTACCTCTCCCTACTGAGCTGTTTTGTTGACCCTTTTTGGCGGTTCACCAATGTGCCTAAGGGGACTCTGGTTTATTACCTGGAATGAAAAACATTACTCGGACACGCCCACACCCACTTTCCAGGCTTTGTGTATCCCTGCATCAGGGCTTCCATCATCTTTCACACCTAGAGGGACCCCAAAGAACGGACCAGATACTACGCCCAAGGGCTCTCCTACCATTACGGGCCAGCGCCCCTGAGGGTTTCGGACAACAAATCGATAAAATCCTGCATTGCGAATATAGTCAGCGGTCGATGCTCGTTTGTTGTTCCCACCATAGGCTAACGCGATATGGAGACTGTTTTTTCCGCCACGGTTAACAGATTTCCCTCTATCGCCATGCCAACCCCATTATGCCCAAAATGTCGAGTACACGATTCACAACCTTCATCACTTCATCATGTCCAATTAGAGTATCCGAACTCTTGGTACTTTTTCCTCCATGCACGTCTGCGCGTCGGGGGAACAAGACGTGTCAAAGGTGTCCTTCGGGGCTCTCTTCTCACTCCCCTTTGATGGACGCTCCAAGTATTGCGATAAGGATTCCCCCTTGTTTTCCACACCGAGTTTAACTCACGTGGTCTTTGGGATCGGGTTGATGTCTGCGCTTACTCAGGAAGTTGTCGTAATTCACGGTCCAAGATCTAGGACCGTAAACTAAGATCTCCTCAGAACTACATTCAGCTTGATCCCCATCCCCATGGGTTACGTAGGGCCGCCCGGACGCCTTGACTTCGGGTCCATCTCATTTGGGATCTAATCTCTCCCCCTTCACCTCTCACCTCTATGTGGGCCCCTTGGAATGAGGTTCCTCTCTCGGGACTGTGTATGATGTGATAAGGGATCATGTCCCCATCCACATCGGTTATGTCACACGACACCATACACATTCCCCACCAAGCATCGTCTCTGCTATGTCTGCGGTGCATGACGTTAAAATGGTTGCTTGGTCTTATCACATGACCCTAAACTGTGACATTATTGTCCTGGATGCACGATGAAAAATGACACTGCATTGTGATGACCTTGTTGTAGAGGACGTCACGTTGGGTATTGGTCACGTGCCATGCCATTTGTCAATGCCTATCATAGCTTGATTCTTGTGGCGACACCACAACCTAATACCCTAGGCCTGTCGCTTCACAAAAAAAAAACCACTCACATAAAAGGACAAACAAGATTTATCAAATTCCACTTCTTTTAGTGCAAGGGCCATGCCCGCACTCCCATTTATTCATGGCACTGGTACCTTACCGTGCCACCTTGGAGAACTACGTATGGCTTGATTCTCATCTTCATGAGATACGTAGGAGCGCCCGGGCACTTCCTCGCGAGCTCAGCCTAACCTTTATGTTCGGTCCCTCGACTTCAGCATTTCCCTAGAGATCACATGGTAAGTAGGGCTTAGGTCCTCATTCACGCCAGGTTTTGTAACCACCATTCCATGTGTCCCTTTCTCCCCTTACCCACTCATGGTCCAAGCTCTAAGACCATAAACTAAGATGTTTTCAAGAACTACGTATGGCTTGATTCTCATCCTCATGAGATACGTTAGAGCGCCCAGACACTTCACCGCGGGCCCAACCTAACATTCACTTTCAGTCCCTTGACCTTATACCTCTCCCAAGGGGGTCGTACAATATGATATGGGATTATGTCCTCATTCACATCGGGTTGTTCACCTCACCGTACACACCCCCTATTCCCATTCACGCTAGGTGTTTGAGTTACTCCACCATGTGCCTCTTATGTTTCCTCCCGCACTTTGGTCCGAATTATACGACCCTAAACTAAGATATCCCTATCAGAAAGGACTCTTCTCCCTCTATCTAATACGTCTCGTTGTCGTATTCAGATGTGTTTTGAAAAAGAGACTGAAGTGTGGTATTTTCTTGGGGACATTCCCCTCGTCCCATGACCAAGCTTAGTGAGCTCGCTATTTGGATCCTCATCCTCTTCCATGTCCAAAAGGGCCCTCAGATGACATGGATACTAAGCTTAAGGGATCTCCATGGATGCTGGACCTAAGGGTCCTCCAATCGTTTCTGGCCGATGTCCCTAAAGATCTTTGACATCATTTGCGACATGGTCCCGTGTTTCGAACATGGTCAACGGTCAACCCTCATTTGTTTGTCCCCATTCTAGGATAACGTGATATGACGCTATGTTTCCGCCACGGTTAACAATTATACTCTATCATCACGCCACCATCATTGTGATCCAAATCTCGAGCATCATGATTCACACATTTCCACTTCCTGATTTTCATGTGGAATTCCAACACATTCGGCTCTATCTCTTCTCGCATCTATGTGCGCCACATGGGCACGTTAGTATCATGGGGCTGGTATTCACCAAGTGTCTCTCCACCCTAACCACCCATTTTCTATGTCGGGAATGTCCCACCAATACTTGTTTCCCACAACGAGCATGACTCACGTGGGCTTAGTATTTTTGGAAGGATGTGTACTAACACAGCCAGGTTTCTCATCATCCTGCATGAAGTTAAACTACACTTCCAGAACTACGTATGGCTTGATTCCCATCCTCATGGGATACGTAGAGACACCCTGGTATTTTGCCTAGGGTCCTTCCCATAAAAAACATCAATCCCATCCTTCCCCTTTGTGGCCCCCTGGTCGGACCCCTCTCTAGAGAGGCCCTGTACCAATGATGGAAGGATCCATGACCAAACCAACGCACCCATCTGGAGTACTCCCACCACGGTGGTGTAACTACCTATGTGTTAGATTCTGTTCGGACAAACCATCACTCCATATTCCATTCTTTGTGTGCCCCTTGTTCAGACCCTCGTCCCCTTTCATGTCTGACGGGACCCCCTAACGGCCTTGTCTCATGCCACATCGGCTCACCTACCATCCCGGGCCAACGTTCCGGAAGACTGGTCATGTTTGGAAGGACCCCCTAATAGTATGGATGTTCAACATATGGTCCGCCAACTGTCCTGGGTCAACGTCCCGAAAGATTGACTGACAATATTTGTGACATGGTCACGTGTTTTGAACACGGTCAACGGCCGACTGTCATTTTTTTCCCCATTCCAGGCAAACGTAGTAAGGATACCGCTTCTCCTCTATGGTTAACAGTTGTCCTTTATTGTCACACGATCCCCACAGTGCTCCAAACCATGAGCATCGTAATTCACGCTTCCCGTTTCCGTCTGTTCGGACCGATTTTAGTGCCCCTGGTGTTGCACCGTTCGTGCATGAGGGCATGCTGAAGAAATGGTAATTTGGCTGTTTTGAGAAGTTCCTTCTCTGGCCAAGCCTCTCCCATCATTCAGAAATCTAGACTGGTAATCCAAATCCCAGAGGCCCGGAGCATGGTCTCTACTCCAATGTTAAGAGCGACGAGAAGGCCACTATCTCTTGTTTCTCACATCAGGCTTGACCTACGTGCGCTTGTGTAATTAGCTCCAAACGTCCCGCAAACATTGTAGTGATGAAACGAACCGATTTAAATAGTTGAAATCGTGCATTCTACGAAATTCATAACAAAGGATGAAATTGAGCGCGAAAGTACCAATAAAAGGATTTTAGTTTGTTACAGTACCCAGGGGTTGACACCCCCCATGGATGGGTTGACCCCGTCAATCGCGCGTTTCAGCTCTGCCACCATTCGGCTTGTGGAGTCCAAGACTTGATGTCGCTGACTCAGATCCCGCTCCTCCTCAGTAGCGGCGGGGCGCAGTTCGTCAGCCTTGGATATGGCCCTCTCTACCCCAGCCTGAATGGCCACCATCATTCCAGAAGCCTGCCTCATCTTCTCCTCTGCCTCTGCCAGCTGGGCCCTCAACCGTGAGATTAGCTCAGATTGTGCACTAAGAGAGGCTGAGTGCTCATCCGCCCAGGTCTGCAGCTGTTGGACCTCGCTTTCAGCCTCCTGGAGCTTCTTGATGTTTGTCTCCTTCCTCCGCTGCCAGCTCATGTTGAGCCGATGATCATGCTTCCGGATCATCTCATCCATAAGATCTCGAATGAGCACGCGAGGACGTTGGGCATCCACTCCTCCAGCGCACAATTCACGTAGCCGTGAGCTAAGTTTGTCCATTTCGTCCAGCCATAGCGCTTGGGGGTGTCATTGATGAAGCGCATGATTAGATTCCATGACGGGTGGCAGACTATGCTTTTGTCTTCCTCGTCGGAGGTCGTTTCTTCCCAGTATGCGCGATTGGCTGGCTCGTACGCAAGATATTCCTGTAGGAAGTCCTCGACAGGATCTGCATCTGGCGTTGAATCTGGCAGAACATATGGCACTGAAGAAGGCATGACAGTAGTGGGACCGGCCGGTCGATCCTCTTCATCGGAGTGCACCTCAATGACCTCAGGCACGACCCTGCTGGTGGTCCCGCCAGTGATGATGTGTGTTGCAGCTCGGGGAGATGGGGGGACTATCACCACCATCACCGGCATGCCCCTAGAAGGGATTCCACCAGACATCCCGACTAGCCTTTCCGCAGAATCCCACGCCAGTCAGAGAATTGTATGACAGAGAGGGACATAATCATTAGTTGGAATAATCTACATAGAACGACAAGGAAACCGGTAGAGGAAACATACAGAGATTGACCTCCTAGTGCTGCTCTTGAGCTGATACTAGCGGAACCCCAAGGAGAGGCCCTCCGTATACTATTGGATGTTCTGGAGATTCCGGAGGAGCCACCTCGGTTGCTCCGGTCCCACCAGACACGGAACTGGACGCAGCCATAGGCGCGGGTTCTGAAGGTCCTGCAGCATTACCCACCGAGGGGTGAGAACGAGGCCTGCGACCAAGTTCCTCCTGAATGGCTCAAACATCGGTGAGAAGTCCATAATGACCCAAGAATGGACCATAAGGAATGAAGTTCGGAATGCTACCTTGAGAGCCTCTACGAAATCATCAGAATCTGAGCTTTGATCTCCGACCTCACCCTTCTCCAATGGGCACCCTTTTCCAGCCTCATCTTCCTGAGGGGGGTCCTTTGATTCTTCAAACATGGGGAAGCGCTCCCTTAGATCGGCGTCTGACAACTGTGGGGGGGACCGTTCGATCCAGCAGTACCCTCACACGGTCTGTCATTGGGTGGTGGACAACACTGGAATGAACATATTCCTCCAGCATGTCGAAGTATTGCTCTGCCTCCGCTGGGGACACCATGAAACCAGCCCGGACTGGGCCTATGCTCGATAACTCCATCCCGAGTCGATTCAAGTGCGCCCACATCTCGGGTGGACTGAGGAATTGCTGGTTGACATCCCAAATGTCCCAGGCCTCTGGGAAGACGACATCCTCTGCCATGTCGATATGACGCAGCCGCTTCCCTGGAGCCTGAGTGGATATCCTATGAAATCCCCTCGGTGGCCGCCCCTCCGGATGACCCTTCTCTTCCGGAATCACTGGATCTGCCGCTGCTGCCACACCCTCGGATGGTGCGGGTCTCGCCGCCACGGCAGCCTCGCCACCGCGAGAGGCCCTAGCTGCCCTCCAACCTCATCCTCGGGATAGAGGAGTCACACCATCACCAACCCAAATAGTTGGTTGCTTCACCATCTACCCTAGATAGGCAGCCTCCCAACTAATGGCATACTCCCTCACTAATCCGAAAGCTGTGGTGAATGGAGGCAATGAAATTCGCATCTTCACATCTTCCCATGTGAACATGAGCCACAACTACCTCATCACACACGGGTGCTCATCATGACACACCTCCCAGTAGACCTGCGGGGTCAGCTGCTAGAGGCACTGGAACTGCCTCACAAACCGATGTGGGTTGTAGGTTCGCAGAGCGGATCACAATTCACTGGTGCCACAAAAACTCCGCCTCAGAAGGCCAGGAGGTAAGCCCGGTGCTATTCCGTTCCCTACCCATCATCAGTGAGTATACCCGTCGGAAATGGGAAGGGGTGGAAATTAAACTCATCCACCCCCCACACCCGGTTCAGCACCATCAGCACGGTTAGTTTGAACGAGAAGCTCCTGGTCGCATTCAGGATGCAGGGGCGGAAGTTTGATCCTGGCGGTGAGATAGGGTTTGGATACTCATAGATCCCCCTGATGTGCACCGCAATCCACCCATAGAGGAGGTGGAAGGGCCCGCATATCCTTGGCAGCTTCTTGCCCTCGCTAATGTGCCGCAACATTCTGTATATCTTGGCGAGCATTGGGATCCCCTGATTGACCCGATGCCCGATGGCCAACATGGACGCCATGAAAAACGAGCTGGGACGCACCCCCATGCTGGTATCCCTCACCAGTAGGATCCAACCGCAGAAGAGAGTCGTGATGAACACTGCCAGCCTGACTATCGGTTGTTGTTCAGTGCTGACACTGGAGCCCCAAGTCCTCCATTGGATATCTTCCAAGACCCTCTAATACATGTGCTCCTTACCCCATTGGGCTGCCCTCGGACAAGTTCGAGGCCTCGGACGGAACTCTCAATTCTCTGGAAAATTCAAGAAGCACATGAACCACTTCTTAATGTGGACATCCCTTACTGCCACCTTGTCCTCTCCAGGGACGAGTTCCATCAGTACTGACGCCAGTCGCGGAATTTGCTCTGTATCCTCCCACGCGCTCATGACGGGGAGGAACTCATCATACGTGGCCCCCAAGATCAGATCCCCCTAAATCTGGTGAACATCCCACAGGTTGATTCCCACCTGCCTGTGGTGCAGGTGAAAGGTATTGGTCTTAGACATCCATCTGCTCAGCAATACGAGCATCAGTTGTTTCGGTTGGTAAATGTGGAATTGGGAGGCCCATGTTGTCTCGTATAAACCCACTCTCCGCAGCTCGGCCCCAAACTCCTCGCATGAGGCACCTACCCAGTAGCCCCAGGCCCAGTCATCAGTAATGTTTCCACCCTAGCGTAGGTCCCACTCATCAGACCACCCTTTCATCGAATCCTTCAAAGCCGCCTTCAGCATGGTACGATAGAGAGGAGGGGACGTCTCCGGTTGCAGTGGCTTCCCATCAATATTGTTCACATGGTTTTAGAGACAGTTGACAATGACGGGTGTGAAGTCCTCCCGCGCATGACCATCTGCCGCCCTGAACCATTGGTGCTGACATGGCGTGCTCCTAAACCAGCAAGCTGGTTTGTCCTTACTCACCTCAGGGATAAATCCATCATCCCTCAACCCGAATCCGTACAATGGTAGCTTCTTGCACTGCATATAATTCTCTTGACCCTCCGATAGTAGCTCTGTCAAAGAAATGTGGTCTGAGTGACTTCAGACCATCTCCCCAAGGCCTGGACAGTTGGCCATCTCATCCCGATGGGTGGCATCTGCAAGCACCCCCAATACAGCTTCTCAATGGGTCATTTCGGTTTCGGCACTAAGAAAATAATTTTTTCAGAAAGGATCGCGAAGCAAGATCACGAAGCCATCTTGTGAAGGTCAGTTTTGAGACCAAGACGCGAAGTCTGACCTAGGCCGGAAAACAGAAGTTCTCTTGGCGCGGTCGCGGAGTCGGAGACCCGCGGTTCACTGCGAAGCTCGATTCGCGGAGAGCAGGCACGGAGTATGTGGAGCTCCGTGAAATCGAGAGAACAAAAAGACAAGAAAATCATGTGAAGACAAAATAGGTCGACCCCCTATTTATAGGAGGCAACCCTGAAGCATCACAGTGTGCCTTGTCTGCGCGGATCATCGCGGCGTGTCCGGATCCCTTGGCCCCGGTCCTCACCGTAGGCCCCCTTTTCGAAGTCTCATCGCGAACCGCCGACAGTTTTGGTGATTTTCCCTTAGAATTTGACCCTTCAGCCCTCTATGGCTCCAAGTCTAAGGGGGGGAATTTGTTGGCACCAAAATATTGAACGAAAGGAAGGGACGAAAAAGAAGTCATACACGCTGCCTCGCGATGCACCGATGCGAAGCACCCCAAGCATCGTGGTACGACGAAGCTTCGGATGCAGTCCATCTCCACGAACGGCCTGACGTTCGCGAGCCCCCCATGAAGCAATGGAGGTGGTACCTCTCCATGAACGAATTGGACGTTCGTGAGCCCGCCGCGAAGCTCCGGAGGTGGTACCACTCCGCGAACGGCCTGACGTTTGAGAGTGCGACGTGATGCACCGGAGGCAGCGCGGGAGTTCTGCTTCATGACGCCCCTTGCCTATAAATACTGGGTCCCCCCTGAGCCCAGGGGTCGGACAATCCGACCTCTCTGCTTCTCCTCTCCCGAATCGCGAAGCACCCATTTCCCCGAGAATCATGAGCTCCACGAGGTACTTCTACTTCGCGTGATGTCATCGCTTTGTCTCGTTTTGAGCCCCACTTCCGAGAGGGATTCCCTTCATGAAGATCAAGGTCATTCGCAAAGGAGGGGGATTCCCAAGGGAACCCGGGAAGCCGCAGAGCGTTTATGCTTTATGAAACACCCATCTTGTACTAGCGATTCCCATGCTAAGTCAGGATAGCTACACATAGTGAAGAACACTGCTCCACAACACCCTGCTTCGTGAGTCACCTCCTCTTCGCAAGGCACCTCCTCTTCCCGAGGCATTTCTCTGCGAATACTATTCCACTTCGCGAAGCACCCTCCACTCACACCTTTTCCCCATGCTAAGGCCAAGCCACTCCGCTTCATGAAGCACACTCCTTTGCTTGGCAATTCTCCTTCCCGAGCGACCCTCCTGGTATGCATGATGTGATTTCAAAGTCCCACAGACAATACCACTCATAGCGTTTCTTCGCCGAATGCTTCTTCGCATTGGCACACAAACGGCTATTGCTTCTCCGCATAGCCACGCTAATGTTGACCCCTCGATGGTTCTCTCTACGACCCACCTTGACTACGACCTTACTGGTACCTTCCATCCCCTATGGAGAAAAGGGTACCAGTTATGTAAGTCATAGGTGTGTGGAGTGAACCCACCCTGTCCGAGCTACAGGACGTCAAACTGCCAAGCACCACGTCCTCAACACATGACGTTAAATTGTGACCCGACCTCATGACTCATATGATGGGTCCCCCCCAACTCTGACATTTTTTACGCAACTCGTCTCCACTGGAGTGGAATCACTCCCCCCACAAGGGATGATATCCTCCTCATCGGAGCGGCGTATGACCACAGGAGAAGGGTGACCCTAGTTCCCCAATGGATGGCTGCAACCCTGCATCTCTGTACTTCCCCACTACCAAGGTTAGGGGAGTGCGCGGTAGGGAACATGGCACCTCCCATCATTGGTCCCAAATCCCTCTTTTGCTGCGCTTTGACGCACTTCGAGCCTCCATCCTGGAGTAAGTCCCAGCACCAATGGGCCGCCTAACGCATAAGCCCCTCTTAGCTTCTCACGGATGCACCCTTCGCGACGTCATCATCATGTCCTTGTTGGCTCTTGTTTCTCACACCGAGCATGACTCATGTTGGCCTAGAGTAAGCATCAACCATGGAAATACCCTCTTCCATCATGACGTTAAACAGTATACCCTCGTCCAGCATGACGTTAAACTGTATCCCCCCCCGTCCAGCATGAGATTAAACTGCACACCCATTTGAACTACGAGGAATTTGATCCATGTCACAGCATGGTTTGTAGGAAGCCTCCCTGAGGTTCAATCCCATATCCCTTCGGACCAAGGTACCTCCTTCCTCATGTCTGTTCGCCGACACCTACCCTCCGAACTAAGAGGACTTTCATCCATGTCAAGGCATGGTACGTAGGAAGCTTTCACGAGGTTCAAGACCACTACTAGTGGACCCCTGGGTCTACTTTCACGTCGGTTCACTGATGAAACCCTTCAAACTACGAGGTATTTGATCCATGTCAAGGCATGGTACGTAAGAATCCTTATTGAGGTTCAATCCCATCTCCCATTGGTCCAAGGTCCACCTTCACGTCGGTTCGCTGACGACTTCCATCATTTGAACTACGAGGTCTTTGATCCATGTCAGGGTATGGTACGTAGGAAGCCTTCCTGAGGTTCAATCCAACCCATCATTTATTCACATCGAGTTCATCCTCATCCCGTATGATGTTAAACAAGATTCCAGTCTGACAGCAAGCCATTGTGACCAACCCGATCTACGAGGACTTTGATCCATGTCAAGGCATGGTACGTAGGAAGCCTCACGAGGTTCAAGCCCCTATCCCATCGGACCAAGGTCCCTTCTTCACGTCGGTTCGCCGACACCCGCCACAAGTGGACCCCCGGGTTCACCTTCAGGTCGGTTCACCGACGAAACCCCTTCGAACTCCGGGGACTTTGATCAATGTCAAGGCATGGTATGTAGGAAGCCTCCCTGAGGTTCATGCCCACCATCCATCGGACCAAGGTCCACCTCCACGTCGGTTCGCTGACGAAGCCCCCTTTGAACTACAAGGTCTTTGATCCATGTTAAGGCATGGTACATAGGAAGCCTCCACGAGGTCGAAGCCCACCATCGCTAGGACCCCTTGGTCCTCATTCACGTCGGCCTTCCAGCATCCAACTTAAACTACGTGTTATTTGATCCATGTAAAGGTGTGGTACGTAAGAAGCCTCCCAGAGGTTCAAGCCCACCACCTTTTGGTCATCCCGACCTTATTCCCGTCATGTCACCAGCACCTGGGTAGCCTAGTGTGTAAGCCCCAAACCATCTGGACCAAGGTCCACATTCACGTCGGTTCACTGATGATGCCCATCGGGCCAAGGTCCACCTTCACATCGGCTCACCGGAACCATCCCGAACTACGTGGACTTTGATTCCATGCCATGGGGATACATAGGAGGTCTTTTTGAGGCTCAATCCCAACTTCACTGTCGCCCCTGCGATGGTCCCATTTCATTCCCCCTCCATTTCATTCAACTCTCCATCACCCATCCTGATTCTCACCTGGACTACCATGTCCTGGAAAGATCATACCATTCCACTCTTCTTCGCATCCACCCATGGTCTGGTCTCGGAATCAGCACCCCTTCAAGGGAAATCCCCCAATCTGATCCATTCCAGTTAATGCTCTGATTGGGCTGATCCATCCCTGCTGGACATTAAACCTACGGCCTACCCTATGCTAAACATAGGAAGCTAAGGAAAACCTCAGATATATGTATGTGACATATAATTCCCCGCTCTAGATGTGGGATGCCTTGGGCTTCCACGCCCAAGAGAAGTCCCATGAAAAGGGACAAAAGACAGACATGCCAGTTCCCCAGCTTCCAGAAACGCTACTGATGCCTCGACGTGACTACTCCCCCGACTGCAGGTTGTTGCCCTGACCAGACCATTTGGAATGTCCTGATAGAAGCAGTGTAATTAACTGGCGTCCATGGAAACATGGAACTAGGAAGAGTTTCACGAACAATGTATTAAATTTATGAGGGAGACCCGAAATAGGTGACGAGTACTGTGGAGGAATCCACAGTTGGATGAACCGACATCCCATCATCCCGTTTCGATCATGGAGCAGATGTCCATGAATAAGGAGCGAATGCCACCCACCATTGGAAAGAGGGAATGTGGGGCAACAATGCAGTGCTTCCTCCTCCACAGACGGACGGATTCGCACGCCCTGTCGAAAGTTTCGGAAACAATAGTATCTAGTACAGATCATTGAATCTCATGTGAAGTGATTGTGTGGGAAGTTGATTTCATTGGTTAGAGTGTTATAGTGAATCTTACTATATTCACATGGGACTAAGGGGTGTGATTCATTAATGAGGGATAAGTGGACTCACCTCTTTACGAGGATTCATTCTTCTACCAAACATCCTGAGGAGGGAAATTCATACAGTGGGGAGTTTGTGACATTTTCTTTTATGCTTTTAGGTAAATCCATTGTATTTTCTTGTTTTCCATTTTAAATGGGTGTATCTTGGGACACATAAGGATGGGGAAATTTTCTACAAAAAATGTCCTAATTTTCAGTGATATTTTTTTTTGAATTAATGGAATCTGGGTATAAATTTCGAAATGGATTAATAGGACTGTCCCCGAGTTCGAATCATTCCTGAGGTAGTTTGGATTTTCATTTGAGAATTTATAATTTTTCCAATCAACAGGATAAATACACACCATGTAATGGGATTATACAATATAAAATTTATGTTGATAATATTCCTTGAATCCAGTACATATCATAAAGGATGTACATGTCGTGTAAATTTTACACATCGTGTAATGTTAAAAATCTGGTTTTTAATAACAAGGCAATGGGTTTTTTAGAGTATCTAGTCCTCAAGGATTGCAGGACATGTAAAGGGACGATAGGTCCTTTAAATGTTGTAGATATGGATTTTAGGGAATTATACGATTGATATGTTTTCACATTCATTCATAAGCCTCTTTCCTCTCAACCTAGATCCCTTCTCTGGTTATTTTGGATACCTCCAACCCTTTCAAATCATTTTGTTTGAAGATTGGTCAATTTTGCTGTTGTGCTGTATTTTTATAAGTGAGTAATCCTTTATATTTATTTTATTCTTTTGATCATGGTAGAATTATTTAATATTATTATCATATTTTCGGATATTTAGTGATGATTTATTTTATTATTCTTATATTAGTTGTGTGTTCTTGATCTTAAGGCCAATTCCTTTGTTGGTTGTGGTGTGGAAGGTGTGTGTTATTCATGTATGTTGTGATATTTCCTCTTCATCAACCCTTTAGTTAAAATAAATCCATTTTTAGATATGTGTAATGGTTCAAGGGACTCTATTTTCATTATGTGTTCTTCCTTGTTGGTGGATCATGTTATGTGCATGTGTGTCCTGAGTTTTGAGTTAGGTGGCTTTGTCTCTCTCCTGTGTTAGTGAACTATATTACTCTGATTTTTAATACATTATTTTATTAAATGAAATGTAATTATTAACTTATTTTGTTTGTGTGTGTCGAAATGGTTTTTAGATAAGATATAGTTTTTCCATAGTTTGTGTGAATTAAAATGGTTTTTCTAATCACTATAAAATGGTTTAATGAAATGGTTTATAAAATAGAGGACATTGGAAGCCTTGGGTACTTGGGTGGATGGTGTAGTAATAGGTCTCTTATACTATTGAGGGGTTTTCTCATGGGGATTTCCTCTTCTGCTTAGTCATTTTTAGCACGTAACATGTTAGACATATTGGAAGATTCAATTTCATAGGTGTTCCTATTATTTATAGACTTAATACATATTTTTAAAGACTTTATGCATTTGATTTTAAATGTTTAGATATAAGTGTACTAGCTATCATAGCCTAGTGTGATCCTTTGTGTGATTTTACGAGTGATTTTGGCTGATTTGGGATTTTTGATTTTTATTATTTGATTGTAATGCCATGGTTTTGATATGATATGTGATGCCTGTTTTGTCTTGGAATAATATATCTATTTTTATATATGTATATGAAATTCATTGACATTTATTTACTTACATTATTTGGAAAAGGGGAAATGTGGAAATTATGTTTTTTTCATGATTTTGATATAAAAACTAGTAATCTATATATAATTCCTTATTTTCATTAAAATTTTATCATTCATAAAGTGTTTTTCATGGTCATGATAGAGAAAACTTGGGTGAGACCCTATTGAGCTCGTTAGATCACACCCTATGTACCCATTTGGTTGTGTATAAACCCTGTTATTTCTGTTTATGTAGGAAAATAAATGGAACAATAGATTGTTGATGAGTTTTTCTATTAGCTGGGTTTCAATATCGGGTGCTGGGATGGTGGGAGATTTTACACACTATCGCATGGATCTATTAGAGTAGTTTTAGTGGTTTTTCCCTCCTTTGTAGTTATTCTTGTCTCATGGATATTGTTTTCAACCATTTTAGTTGTATCACTTCCATTTTTTCTATCTATTATGGAATATATTTATATCATGTATTGTTTATCTCATATATGTCTATATATTCCATTTTATTCTTTTTTGGTGGAGAATTGTTCCCCGATATATTATTTAATGCTCGGGTTCTAGTCGTTAGCGCAAGGGGATCAGGAATTCCCATTGGGTATGTGGAAAATAGGGTTGAGTT
Source organism: Viscum album (assembly GCA_963277665.1). Classification (NCBI taxonomy): domain Eukaryota; kingdom Viridiplantae; phylum Streptophyta; class Magnoliopsida; order Santalales; family Viscaceae; genus Viscum; species Viscum album. The sequence continues at coordinate 1,106,007,759 of OY728157.1, forward strand.
CCAGAATTTAGAGGTTATTTAGGTTGATTTGTTACAAATATGTTTTTCATTATTGGATGGTGGGACCTATATCTCCCTCCAATTCCTTGGGCAAATATTTGTATCACATTAGATATTTTAGGATACAATGGGGAGTGAACCCGATTCAGTAAGGTAGCTTTTCTTCTATGATAGTCTTGGTGTTGAAGCTTTAGTACTATGATGGTTTGGGGAGTGAATCCATTCCAATATGAGGAAAGGTATTCCATTGCAGATGGTGGTGTGTCCTACGTAGGAGGTTTACCCACCCATGGAGTCCCATGATAAGCCTTGGAAAACAACTTGACTACTATGGAATGTATTTTCTGTTACGAAATAAATCGGGTCCCCATCAAAACCGGAACCTGACCCGACCCATGACAAGGACCGAAGGGCATTCCTGATCCCCATGGGATGGTACAATTTCTTGGTTATCATAAACTGAATATTGGGACCGATTTACCCAAATTTATAAACATAAAACAACAGACAAACCCAAGAAACCATATCTATATTTTTCAAACCAAAAAATCTTTTACTATACATCAGAACTGAATTAAATATTTTGAAATAATGTTTTGAGACCATTACAATGTTACAAAACCAAATAAGGAAAGCCCAAGAACCTCCTCATGGCAAGAGTCACCGCCCCCAATCCATCTCCACAACACCTCTTGTCATACGACCGGTAAATGTCTAAACTATGGGAAAACAGTTGTACCCCAACTTGCAACAACAAAACAAGAAAGTCTAATTATACCCAAAGGTGAAATTATGTTGTGATCCAAAGCCTATTAGGATACCACAACTAAGAAATTCCTTGTGGTAAACATTTAGAGATAAAAAGCATGACTGTTTTCCAAACATGGAATGCTAGCTACATTTTATAAAAGATGCAACTTTTAATAAAACAGTTTACAAGTGGGATATTTTAATTATCAAAACTATTCAAAATAATTTCAATGCTACTGAATTTTCAATCCAATCCTACTGTATTCTGATGGTAAGCACAAAGAAACTAATGAGCAGAAGAAGTAGGAAATAACCCATAGGCACTAGCCCGTTGTGTGTCCCAGGTACCTCATATCTTGGTTAGAGTAACAATCACAATATCTATTCTCATGCATGAGACACTAGTAGTGAACATACCCACAACCCAGTGGTCGCCGATAATCATTATTATCATAGGTTATTTAATGTTTTAATCTTCAATCTTGCTACGTGAAACTGAGGCCAAACTCCATTGGATCACTAGCATACTAGTACATGTCCACCCACCTAGATACCCGAGATTCCCTCATATGCTCAAACATGTTCAGAAAGAAAAGAAATATAATTTTCACATGAAAATATCCCTTCAACATCATGAATTCACCAAACATCCCATATATATATCACACTAGTCACCAAAAATCCACTTTTTCATTCAAATTCATTTTGAAATCATACTCATAACAAAATAGCCCACAACACTTTTCAAGTTTCTTTAAAACATCCAAAAAATACTATAAAACCCTCTAAATACATTCTAACTCCCATAACAGTCCATATACATATCACATAATACCCTTCTCACCCTCAAAATTTATCTTATCATCAAACTCACATGAAACTGTCGACAAACATGTTTCTCACCCACAACACTATTTAGTAAAACTTTTCATAAATTTATTAATATTTATAAATATGTTTGACATCTTAAATAACCACGTTACCATTAAAAACACCTATTTGGTGGAAAAACTCACCCAAACAGTAAATATACACCCTTTTCTTTCTTTTTTTATCCAAATAAAACATTTACATATTTCATAAAACAAACCCAAGAGGTATAACAACAGTTTGTACACAAAACCCATTTCAATGCCCTGATTCAAGACCGAAATCATACCCACACAAACCCAAAAGAGAATTGGAATCCCCAATAAAATTTATTAAACCACCCCCAACTATTATAAAAATACCTCATATAATACGACAAAAGACACACATGAAAAACACATGTTTTCATAAATCACTCTCAAGAATTAAACAAGGTATTACACCATAAACCCATTCAAAACCCCCCTTCCAAATCCCACATTACACTAAGGCATTAAAAAATATAATTTTTATCCCCTTTCAACAACTAATACAACAATTTCATGTATTATAAGACTACCACAAAAGATATCACATGTGTTACATTTGAAAAGTACACAACATCAAACCAGAATGCAACAATAAAATTAAATACATAACCAAATCCATCAAACACAGATTTTAAACCACACACAGCACAAGAGAAACTTGTAAAATTAGTAAAACAAGCAAACGAACTCATCGATAAATGGTTACACATGGAATCACCTACGGTTTTTATTCAAAATCCTTAAATCTTGGAGTGAATCCTCAACCGCACCTTCTTCGCAACACAAGGTAGATAAATCCAGCTCAAGACCAAAATATTTCTCCAAAAATATTCAAGGTTAACCCCTAGGTATTAACGCTAGATGTTGGACACTTTAAGACATCATGGAAGAGGAAATAAAACCAACGGAATATGGGAGAAACCAAGAAGGAATCACGAAAATTAAAGGAACATGGAGTTTCCCCACCAAAAATCCCATGAAATATGGATTTAATGGGAGCTTGAGAGAGCTTGGAGGCCTCCAATGGCTGATAGTATTGAATAGAGAAAGAAAGTGATTGATTAGATTTATTTCCAGGAAGTAAAAATGGGAATTTCAAAAATATTTTTAATGACCTAGATAGACCTGCACAGTTTGCCTCACGGTTTGGAACCGTGTGGCCAAACCATGTTTCATGTACAGACCACCCTAAAACCATCTATTCTCTTGTAAATTCAATAGGATAAAATGGGTAAAACAAGGGGGGGAATATAGTCCAGGAATAAGGGAATATAATAAAAAAAATTAGAATCGATTTTTCACCCCAAGACTCATCCAATCATGGGTAGAAACCACCTCAACAACTTACCCCACAAGTTGTCTCACAAGAAGTGTCAAAAAACCTACTCCAAAACATCATAACCTCCCACCATCCATTTGGAAAAATGGGGCCCCAATTACCATATAACACAACCAAGACCAATTTCATATATCAGTAACACAATAGGAACCAATATTTCAAACCTAGAACACCTGGATCCCAAGAGATACTAAGAACCAAAAGAGGATAAGAAATGAAACATGGAATTAAAAATCTGGGTGTGAAAATTATCCCCACCATAATGCTTTCTGCACCCAAAATACCACATCAAGGTCAAAAAAAACCAAACCCAACATAGAAACCAAGAAGTACTCTCTTTCCAAGCCTTGCCCCCAAAGGACAAAACACCTCCAGTGATCAATTCGGGAAGGAATACTCTAACAAATGAAAACATACAACACTTTCCATAAATTATCAAGCACATTCCGGTTTTATCCGAAAATAAAACTCCACAAACAATATTCGATGAAGATTCCATCAATTCACGCAAACCAACAACAATAACAAACAAGGTTACAATTACCTTGCTTTAGTCAGGCCATTGGGCTTTCTCCAATCGCAACGTTTAACCAAGGAAGACGTAGGTAGTTAGACAACTCTTAATAAGACTACCTACCTCCAATTCAAGACCAAGTATCAAAATAATTTACTATTATGGGTAGAAAAAAATGGGCACCCCACAATAAGAGAGAACTCGAAATTTTCCCGAGATGGGATCGGGACACCAATAGGTGGAGGCCCGAACAGACTCCCCTATATAAGGGGTAAACTTCCATTCAATTTTTTTGAAATAAAATACATAAAACTCATAGGGGGTCTCCCCACCCTATAAAAAACCATCATAACTGACTAGTATGGGATGAAAATGAACGATCCCAAAATGTAAAGAGTTTGTATGGTAGCATGGTTAGTCTGCACAGTTTGGGAAACTGTGTGCTGACCATGGGGGTCTTTCATTCAGCATGGATTCCTATCACATGGTCACTAAAAAATGAACACAAACTATGTGCTCAAATTTTCTAGCCAAATTCTCAACCATACATAAAAACTCAATGGAATCCAAAGGGGAAAAGAATGACATTGGGTGATAACATAGGCACGAGGCCCTCCACCACTTTCCACCAAACAGTTACAATAGAATAAATATGACAACACTGGAAGTTTAAACTATCCCCATTCATTATACTGAGGATATGACATATCAAAAGGGTTTAAACGACCCTGGGATTTCCCCTGACTGCATGTCAGCTTCTCTCCGGGACCTATGGATTTAGCTCAAATGACTGACACATCTTCAGCCTCACAGTTAGGATTTCAAAACCCCATATATGAAACTTCTTCATTAAATGACACCAACAACTACACCACAACCTTGATAAGTTTTACAAAACATTACACATTCCCATCTAACTTACCCTAATGAAAAATTTCACTAAAACAAGGACTTAAAAGATGTACACACATCACACGTTTTTTATTCACAAGAGAAACAACAAAAGGAAAGGGAACATACAAACACCATCATATAAATTAGAGGATTTTAATGTTTTTCCAAGGGATACATTCTCTCAAAATTATAGAGACTCTCAGAGGATTGTGAAACTTCACTTTACTATCAAATGAGCATGCAATATCACAGCGCTTCACCGAACATGACCAAAGTGACTGATAGAAACAATACATAGAGAGGGAACTTATATAATGTACCATAACATCAAAAACTTCCAGAAAGTGGACATCATATCTACTAATGAATAGATTTCCCACACTAGTGGTTAAACCTAATCCCCTGCTTCGATGAGACTAGGATGGACCCGGAGGCCTTGTAAACATTATCTACACTAACAACCCCAGACTACTTCTACCTTCGTTGAATCGGGTAAATAAGATACTAAGGATTATATCAACCATCCACGAGAACACACCTACTACAGGAGGATCCATAAATTAAAGAAAGGAAATTGTACGTACTCAACCTCCAAAGCTGAAGAAAAAAATTCTTTAATATGGTCAACTGGAGGATTTTCCAATGGAGAAATATTCTGGGTTTCACTTCAGTCGTGCACTAACCATTATGGGGGTGTAGCATATCCAACTAGAGAATCCAAGGACCCAAACAAGCTGGTCCATTGGTTAAAACATGACAAAAACCATAACCAAATAGATGAGGGGAACAACTATAAAGGCTTCTCTAAAAATTTCTCAGAAGATACTACTTACAGGTCCTTCTACCCAGCTTACCGAACAAACACAAACCCAAAACACGGTTCAAATAGGAGGGTTTCTTGGACTGAAAACATCCCACAACATCAGAATTTTCCAAGAACACATAATACACACCATCCCAATCCAATCATCAAGACATCATGTTTTCCTTTAATAATATTTCATGAAAACAGACTATTCAGCGGTTAGCATATCCACCAATGGTACCCCATGGGCCTCGCACATGCATGTTTTTGTGCCACACCAGGCACCCTCCTCATATCAATATCGGCACTCGTCCATACATGTCATCAACCATCCATAATACCATATAAACCCATTCATGTGGTCGATCATGGAAATAATAATGTTTAAAACAAATATTCATTCCACATTTCAAAACCAAAATAGTCAACCAATACTTCGTTCTATTTCTCAAAACCGCTTACCATGAAATCAAACCCAAATTACAACTTGTTTAATTTTTTTCAAATGAACAATCATTCAAATGAAAACTAAATTACAATATATTCACATCAATTTCAAAACATCACATCCCATTAAAACACATTTCAACAATTTTGAAAACTCGATTGGAAACACTTTCTCAAAACCGACTTTAACCTAATTTCCTGGTTTCAAAAGAGGTACAAACAAACCATTCTCCATTTCAAAACAATTCTGAAAATATAGTTCAATCAATTCAAAAATCTATCTATTATCTCTTTATTATAAAAAAATTTCATAAAAATTATAGAGTTCTTAAAACCATGTCATTTTTTCTTTAAAACCGAACTTCAATGATTTCTTAACTAAAGTACACAAGAAAAAGCGAGAGGAAAATCGTTTCAGTGGGTGACATGGACATATGGTCGGAAGCCATACTCCAATCACTTTACCATCATAGAGAGTTTTCTATGGAAGTATCCCCTACTCCACATGTCTTTTCAGACCATGTGAGATCACTAAGACCAAGAACGCAACTCTCTTTTCATTTCCTCTAATCATTATCAAACAAATAAAACCAACAGAATTAGATAAATCTAAACATCCCCTAGAAAACAGAATATCTTTATGTGGTGTTTTGATCAGAAACACTACCCATAACTAGAATAACAAGTCTAGGCAATCCTAACTCTAGACTATCCCGACTGTTCCCCATATAATGGGACCCAAAGAGTCAACCTGAACCTCCTTTGATGCCATTTTGTCATGAACCTAATCTAGTTTCCCTCTAAACTGGCACCCATCTTGGCTAGTGACACGTCTCGAAGGGTTTTCCCAATCTCCATGGGATTTCACAAGTTGCTGGGTATAATTAACTAAAAATCGGGAACGATTTACCCAATTTTATAAACATAAAACAACAGATGAACCCAAGAAACAATATTTGTAATTTTCAAACCAAATCATCTTTTACTAAAAATAAGAACTGAATTGAACTATTTAAAACAATTTTTAAAGACTAATAAAAGGTAAAAAAGTAATTAAGGACAGCCCAAGAACCTTCACATGTCAAGAGGCACCACCCTCAATCCATCTCCACACCACCACATCTCGTACAACCGACAAAACCTGAACTGTTGGCACAAAAGTTTTACCCAAAACTGCAACAAAAAAATAACCAATTATAATTACCCCAAAATGTGTAAGTAAGGTGTGATCCAAATCCCAGTAGGATACCACCACTAAGAGATTCCATGTGATAAATAGTTATAGATGAAAATCATGCCACTTTTCAAAACATGGAATGCTAGCTTTAATTTCTAAATGATGCAACATTAAATAAAACGATTTTCAAGTTGGATATTTTAAAGAATCCAAACATTTAAAAATAATTTCAATGATCTTGAATTTTTAATCCAATCATACTATAAGCATACAGTACGGAAAAATCAACGAATGTGCACAAGCAGTAGGAAATAACCCCTAGGCAGTAGCTCGCTTTGGGTCTGAGGTACCTCGTATCTTGGTGAGAGTAACCATCATAATATACATTCTTGAGCAATATCCACTAGTATGGAACATACCCATAGCCTAGTGGCCCCCATTCATCATAATTATAAATTTTTAGTTAGTGTTGTAAGTCTCAATATTGTTATGTGAATCTGAGGCCAAACACCACAGGATCACTATCATAATAGTACACATCCACCCACCTAGATAATGTGTTTCCCTATTATGCTCAAACAAGTTCAAAAAGTCATGAAATATAATTTTCACATGGAAATATCACTTCTGAAAAAAAATATCACCAAACATCTCACATGTGCATCTCACAACTCACCAAAAATTTACTTTTTATTCGAATTCACTTTGAAATCATACTCACACAAAAATAGCCCACAACACTTTTCACGTATCATTAAAACTACCACAAATCCTTAAAATATGTATGAAACCTTTATAATAAATTCTAACTCACCTAACAGCCCACACACATATCACATAATACACTTCTCAACTTCAATATTTATTTTATCATCAAACTCACACAAAATAGTCCACAAACATGTTTCGCACCAACATCACAATTTAGTAAAACTTTCCCGAAATATATAAATCATTATAAAAATGTTTTGCATCATAAATCACCAGATTACATTAAAAAAACACATTATGTGGACACACTCACCAAAACAGTACATATACATACTTTTATCACTGTTATTAACCGAATAAAACATTTAAAATTTTTAAAAATCAAACCCAGGAGGTATAACCAGAGTTTACACCCAAAACCCATTTCAAAACCCTCATTCAAGACCAAAATCATACCAATACCATCAAAAAAAATAATTATCATCTCTAAAAACATTTATTAAATAACCCAAATGTGTTATAAAAATAAATCAAAAAATACCAAAAAAAGGCTCACATGAAAAACACATGGTTTCATAAATCACTCTCAAGAAGTAGAGCATGGTTTTACACCTTAAACCCATTCAAAACCCCCTTCCAATACCCACATGACACTAAGGTATTTATAGAACATAATTTTAATCACCTTTAAACAACTGATAAATCAATTTCATATTTTATAAGTCTACCACAAAAGATATCACATGTGTTACATTTGAAAAGTACACAACTTCAAAAAAGAATGAAACAATAAAATTAAATTCTTAACCAAATCCATCAAAAATAGTTTTAGTACCACACACAGCATAAGAGGAACATTAAAAATCAGTAAATAATGAAAACTAACTCATAATGAAATGGCTACACATGGAACCACATACCTTTTTGAGTCAAAGCCCTTAAATCTTGGTGTAAAACCTCAACCGCACCTCTATTGCACCACAAGGGAGATAAATCCAGCCCTAGACCACAAGATTTCACCAAAAATATTCATGTTTAAACCTTAGGTACGAACCATATATGTTTTACACTTTACAACATCTTTGAAGAGGAAAGATAACAAAATGAAGATGGGAGAAACCAAGAAGGAATCACTAGCCTAGAAGGATCTTAGAGTTTACCCACCAAAAACCCCATCAAAGATGGGTTCAATGGGAGATTGAGGGACCTTTAAGGACTCCCATGGATGCTAGTGTAGAATGGAGGAATAAATGTGTATATTAGATTTATTTTTGGGAGGGAAAATGGGAAATTTAAAAATATTTTTAATGACCTGGACACACTTAAATGGTTTGCTTGCACGGTTTGGAACAGTGCAGCCAAACTGTGCGGCCAGTCCTGGCCACCCAAAAACCATCCATTATCCTCCATTATAAAGAGGATACAAGGGGGAAAACATGGGGGAATTATTGGCCATGAATAGTGGGAAATAATAACAAAAATAAAATCACCTTTTCACCCTAATAATCATCCAATTCATGGTTGTAAACCACCTCAGCCAATTATCCCACATGTGGTGCCCCTAGATATGTCACAAAACCAACTATAAAATTCCAATACCTTATGCCATACCTTTGAAAAAAGTTTATATAAATTACCTTTCAATACCCCCAAGACCAAGTTCATAAATAAATAACATAACAAGAACTAGTATTTCAAACCCGGAACACCCAAAACATAAGAGAAAGCTAAGAACCAAAAGGGGATTTGAAACAAAGCATGGAATTAAAAATCCAGGTGTTACATTTTCTATTCTTATATATATGATAAAAATATATGTATTATTCAAATTTTATGATTCTTTGGATCATGATATTTGATTCCCATATGATTCATGTCTTACAAGCTTCGAAAATTTTTTCCACGACTCAATATTTTGATCATTGATATAAAGGGTATGTTTTTAAAATGTAATACTCATGTTCTTTTACCTTTAGGATCTTTTTATGATTATGTATCTCCCTTTTTACCCTTAATTAGAATCTAAGATCACCCTTTATTATGCTTCATTTCCCCAGGTTATGAAGAATGGTTTTAATTAGGATATGTTTGTATAGAGTTGTAAAGAAGAAGACCTTTGTGGGAGATGATGATGATCTTTTATATATTAAAAATATTTTGTACCTATTATCCAAAGAAACTAAACTATTATGGTATACAAGTGTTTTTTTTGTAATATCTTGGATATTCATCTAAAAATATGTTACATAAATGTATGAAAATATAAAGACCAGGAATATTCGTGGAATTTTTTTTCTTAAATACATGGGGATTTTACAAGCCTGTGAAAATTTTCATAGCATGATTCAGAGGCCCGGTGTGCCCAGAATCTATTTCTGAAGTTTTTCTTGGGTACATTCATTAAACATATGAGAATTTTTTTGATAACTTTTTATATGGGGCTAGGAATTTAAATCTGAGGGCACCGTTGAATTTGCAGTGCTGGTATTTTATTAAGAAGACTTTCAACTCGATGAAAGTTGGTCTATATTAAATGATAGTTATTTGGGTTTTTAGTGAAAGAATAAAATAATAGTAAAGTTGTGAAGATTTATTTTCATTTATTAGTTAAATCCACCTTGTGGAAGTAGGATGTGTGGACCAGCACACCTTAACCTCCCATGAGAGGTTATGGTGGTGGGACCCACCCAAACCTAACCTCCCACAAGAGGTTACGGTGTGGGGACCACTCGGGACTAAACCCCCCCCCCCTAAATTAATTGAGGGAAACCACACAACTCCCTCATAAATGAGTGAGAGTCTCCCTCTACACAATTAATGGTGCCACCACCTCCCTTCTTAAGTGTTCCTACTCACCTAAATTTATTATGCCAAATCCTCCTCATCAATTAAATGAGAAATTCTATCAATTAGTTGTTTAAGCCAATTGAATTTTTATGCCAACAAATAAATAATAGATTAAGATAATCTATTATTTTGATGGTCCTTTTTCTTTTGGTGGAACATGGGACAAGAGAGAGAGCTTAGGGAGAAAATCTCTCACCAATGTAGAAGAAATAACGTGTTCGTCTAACGAAGAAATCCATCGAGGAGCATCTTTGAATTTCTTCCTCAGAAAATCCATTGACCTAGGACGTCTTCGACTATGATGATCTGGCACACAAACCGATGATCGAGGAAAATGCCAATGTCCGTCTTTCCAATGATCCGTCTTCTGTCCCGTTACTCCATCAATGAAAAATGAACAATGGTAGGGTTTTAGTTAAATATGATATTATTACTGTATTTCATTTCTTCTAAAATAAAGTATTGTTGTGGTTGTTTACCTTGTGGGTTGGGAACCATTATTTGCAGGAATATGTGGGTGTTATTCTCATCTCTTATTTTCATAAAAATTCTTTGAGAAATCAAGAAGGTTCTGAACCGATTGCAATCACCCTGAACACGTAGGATGCATGCAAAACTATCATGGCCCAACTCCCTCCGCCGATATCTTTTGTGATGTTCTTCATCATGGAGATTAAATGACATGGAGACAGAGGTGATAGGAAATGACCGCGATACCTACGTACTCTGCAAGATGTGCCTCCCTCACAGCACTTCAACCAAACTGGATCCCGGTAGTCCACTGGCCTCCCGGCAGCCCGGCCGCCCGCCGGCCTCCCAGCCTCCGCCGACCTCCAGTGTGCCCCGGAAGAACCACGTCGGACTGTGCCTCCTGGGTCCCGGCTGCCCGTTGGGCCACTGACCCCTTGGTCCATGACGCCTGAACATCACCCCTTGTGGTGCTCCGGGCTGAACTGGCACCAGCCTCTTGGGCTGAGCCACACGAACCATGCCCCCCTTGGTGCTCCAGACTGAACCGTATCTACACCTTTGGGCCGAGCCGCCTACGCGTTTCCCTCAGGGTCGAACCGCCCTCTCGTCGACCCACAGTCGGTCCACACCCTTGAAATAGTTTCGCACTCTCGCTGCCCTCTGCGATCCCTCGTGGACCACTGGGTTGGGCCAAGTGGACGAACCAAATCTAATGGGATGACCCACCTAACAGGAAAGGCCATACCCAATGGGTTATCCTAGGTTGACCCAGACTGGGTCGTGCCCAGACGGGGTCCGGCCGGGTTGGTCCCACTGGGTCGCACCAGACCCGGGCCCACTACCAACCCTTTACTTTCCGTTGGCCATATCTTTGTTACTAGAATTCTATTTGAAAAACTGTCAGCATCGCTGGTAATCATGGACCCTAGCGGTCCATTAGATTATATGCCACTAGAGTTTGGGGTATAGTTGAGTAATGGTCAGGTTGGATAATGCACGAATCCAACCAGGCCCCTCCGACTAAAAGGCTAATAATTTACAGACCATGCATTTGATTGATGCACCAACTGTTGCGTTGAGACCTCTACGACATGGCAGACCATTGAGATACTACTATGGCGGTTCGACAACTCTGACTACTGTTGCAGGATCCAACGTGGGTTCGAAAGCTCTGACTACTGTTCCAGGATCCAACGTGGGTTCGACAGCTCTGACTAATGTTCCAGGATCCTACGTGGGTTCGACAGCTCTGTTTTCTATTCCAGGATTATTCATGGCTTCGAAAGAGTAGATAATTTAGTATATACATAAAATAATCTCTATCTCTCTACATAAGTTGTATACTTGTGTGAGATGAGTGAGTAAATTTTGTGTTTACCTCATGTTTGGAATGGATTACCTGATAACATTGGTATATGTATGGGCATATACCTATGTTGGGTTATTTGTTGATTTCATAATTTTTGTTTTATCCTTTTTGTATTTTTTAAGACCTTGAGGGTCTCAGGGTCCCTACTGAGTATCGTTATACTCACCCCTATGCGGGCAATGCCTGCACCTCATTGTGTTGGATGCAGACAACAGTTATTGCTGACCGAGGCTAAGAGTACCCAGACTGGACAGTTCCTGGAGGTGGACCTTACAACGTGTCAGTACATAGAAGAGATAGAGGGATGTGGAGTGCTGAGGAAGAGATCTATTCCTACCCTTAAGATAGGAACCTAAGAGGATGAACCAATGGTTGTTTTACCTATTTTTCCTCAGTTGTACTAGTATATTCAGTTTCATGTACTCTCCTGTTGGTCTTGTATTATGGCCCCTTTTTACGTACTTTACTCACATGTTGGTTATTCAGATTACTCTAGATCATATCTACTATGTGTGTTTATAGGTCATAAAGGAAATTCCTTCCCAGTTTTATGAAAATACTCCTTTGGTGCTAGTTGCTCGCCCCTGGCCTATAGAAGGCAGGCTTGGGGTAGTCACCACACAGGCCCTAGGCGATGGGTCATGACAAATTGGTGTCAGGGGAGTTAGTTATACCATAGAACATAAGAATCTGATATTTTCTGTGAAGAAATAATGTTAATGGTACTGAGTTTGTTTTTCAGATTAGGGAGTCCAGTGTTGGTGCAGCGGCCGACGTATCCATACACTAGGACCATAACTTCTGATTTCCAACTTAGTGCATGAAAAAACTGATTGGGTGTGTGTATTCAAAAGTTTTTTTTTGAGTCAGATCACTAGGTATAATCTTTTTACCGTGTCCCATATGATTCTCTCAGGATGCCTCCACGTATAAAACCATACAAGGTTCGAAGCTTTGTAAGAGATGGCAGCCCACCGAGCAACAAGGCCTCGGTGCAGGGCCATATTATAGCGAAGGCACTAGTGGTACCACTACCCATTGGGCCACTGATTCCACACGCCCTAATAGCAGATAGTGCACACCACCTGAGCGCGTTGCATGAGTTCTAGTGCCAGAGGCCGCCCAGGTTCAGGGGGGAGACAAACCCGTAGGCCACTGAGGATTGGATGGAGGCCATAGTGAGAGTCTTCAGACCAGTAGGGACACCAGCCGTCATTATGGTGATTCTTTCTGTGTGTTTCCATTAGGGATAAGCAAGAATATGGTGGAGCCTAATTCTCCAGGTGCATGATGAGGCGAAACTTCTCTAGGAAGACTTCGAGAGCCTATTTCGGGTGATGTTTGAACCATCCACCCTACGTGCAGTGCAGATACACGAGCTACATCATCTGTATAAGGGCAATATGATGGTGGCATAGTGATTAGTGAGGTTCACCAACCTCTCATGTTACTCCAATGATATGGTGCATGACCCATTCTTCAGGGCCCAGACCTTCAAGCAGGGCCTGATGAGAGAGATCAGAGCTTCGATGATCTCCCTCCACATCCCGACGCAGGCAGAGGTGTCGGAGCGAGCCCTCTTCATGGAGAGTTTCCTTGCTGAGCAGTCACCAGAAGAAAGACACACCACTGGGCAGCACATAGAGAAGTCTTGTACAGCTGACAGAAGACAAATATGAAAGAGATCCAAAAGGACCAGACCATATGATGGACGACCTCAAGACACAGGTTCGGTTATGTGTGGCACACGTGATAGAGCCAGTCATATGAGGAACAAGCAGTGCTATGCGTGCGACGGATAAGATCACATGGCTCGAGACTGTATGACCCTCCATGCATATGATTAGAAGGTAGTTAGGGACCTCCAAGGAAGATGTAGAGTTTCGATCGAGGTTATCCGCAAGGCGCATGCAGATGTGGCAGATGAGTTGGTCATGCAGCTGGTAGTGGACGATGTTACGAGGTGTTACCACCACCACCACCAGAAGGTCCACCCCGACCGTAGGTGGCAGGTGGATAGGCGAGAGCTCTACTCCTGGCAGCTGAGGCTTACAATCATGGTGCTCTAGAAATGATTCGTGGTACGATCTGTATCTAGTCCACATTAGCTATAGTTCTTATATACATAGGTTCCATTCACTCATTCATTTCCACTGCCCCTGTTCGGAGGTGGGAGATTCCAATAGATCTATTGGCTTGATCCTTAAAGCTAGAGATTACTACGGGAGAAGATTTTACGATTACGCATTGGTGTCGGTAGTGTGAGCTTACTCTTGGAGGGAAGATCATCGGCTGGGATATCCCAGTAGTAGTGTCGATTCCTTACAACATCATCATTGGTATGGACAGGTTATTTATAGTCCATGCAAAGATTGACTGTATTAGGCACAAAGTGCGGTGTGTCCACACGGATGGGACCATGTTTACCTTCACTAGAAAGAATGGAGCCTTTGTAGCACATGACAGACTTACCCGAAGGAGGGTGCAACCGATCACTCATCATTTTTTTTGCCTTAACCTCAGAGCAGTATATGTGGAGTGTCCAAGCTATCCTGAAGTGATAGACCATTACATAGATATTTTCCATGATGATGTCCCAGGTATTCCTCCCCATAAAGAGGTGGGATTTTACATTGTCTTGTACCCTGAGACGGCATGGATATCTTCTCCATCATATCGGATGGATCCCGCAGAGCTTTGTGAGATGCGGGTATAGTTTGAGGACTTGTAGGGGAAGGGATTCATCCAGCCTAGTGTTTCTCCCTGGGTGGCCATGATTCACTTCACCAGAAAGGTGGATGGAAGCATGAGGATTTGTGATCACTACTGTCACCTGAACCAGGTGACTGTGATGACAAGTACTCACTCTCGAGGATTGAATACATATTTGATCACTTGAATGGAGAACGGTGGTTCTCAAAGATAGACCTTAGATCAGGCTATCACCAGCTCAAAGTTCGAGACGAGGATGTGATGAAGATGGCCTTCAGTCATCGGTACGGCCACTACGTGTTCTTGGTTATTCCATTTGGTGTAAACAATGCTCTAGTAGTGTTCATGGTACTCATAAACAGGATATTTTAGTCATAACTTGATCGCTTTCTTGTAGTCTTCATGGACGACATTATGATCTACTCGACTACTTAGGAGAAGCATGACTACCATTTGCAGGTAGTACTTCACAGACTCTGAGAGCACCGACTTTATGGTAAGCTCTCGAAGTGCCAATTTTGGATCCAAAAGGTTCAGATTCTGGGACATGTCATATCAAAGACTAGAGTTGCAGTGGATCTAGTGAATATTGAGGCAGTACGTTCTTGGGATCCAACCAGGAGAGTGATGGAGTTATGGAGATTCCTGGGTTTATGTGGTTATTACCAGATATTTGTGAGAGCTTTATCCAGAGTTGCAGCGCCACTATCAGCCTTGATGAAGAAGGGGAAACCCTTTGTGTGGTCGGAGAGATTAAAGAAGAGATTTCAGGAGATGAGGCAGAGGTTGACCAGTGCCCTCATCTCGAGGTTTCTAGAGGAAGGTGTAGGGTACGTAGTCTTTAGCAACGCATCATGGACCAGACTCGGAAGTGTATTAATGCAGGAGCAAGAAAATGTCGCTTATGGTTCATGAAATATGAGAAAATATTAGTAGAACTACGCTACCCATGACATGGAGTTAGTAGGAGTGGTCTTCACCTTGAAGATGTGGCGACACTATCTGATGGGTGAGTGTTTTTCCATGAACTCTGATAACAAGATTCTTAGGTATATCATCTCTCAAAAGGACCTGAAACTGAGATAGCGATGTTTTCTTGAGTTCCTCCAAGGGTATGACTTTGATATAGTCTATACTCCTTTGAAGGGGATCATTGATGCAGATGCGCTCAACAGGATTATTGGTATACAGCTTCTAAGTGATGCAATAGAGCAGTTGGATGGTTTACAGATATCCTTTGTAGATAGAGATAGAGAAGCCTTTCTTATGTATCTTACGATCAATCCCCCACTTCGTCAGCATGTCAGGGAGGCACAACATGGGGACACAGGTTATGAGACATGATGGGCTTAGATATCCCTAGGGCAGGAACCTGATGGATTTTATAAAGGTGGGGAGCATGTCATCCTCTTCAAAGGATGTAGCCTGGTACCAGTTTCACTTCAGGAAGAAGTGTTGAGGGTGTTTCACACATCCTCTCTAGCGGTACATCAAGGAGTGGTGAAGATGTACCAGGACCTCCAGCGACAGCACTAGTGGCTGAGAACGAAGAAAGCGGTTACAGAGGTTGTTTCTCAGTGCATCACTTATAAGCAAGTGAAGGCAGAGCATCAGGTACCAGCAGGCTTGGTTCAGACTTCAGAGGTCCTAGAGTGGAATTGGGATGGGATATCCATGGACTTCGTGACAGGTCTTCCACATACATCCAGAGGACATGAATCGATTTGGATGATCGTCGGCCAACTCACCAAGACGACCCACTTCCTACCGATCAAAGAGTAGGGTTCAGTAGAGAGCTTGGGACACCTCTACATGCAAGAGATTGCACAGAAATACAGAGTACCTTTGACGATTGCCTCTGATCGTGATGCATGCTTTAATTCCCAGCAAAAAAAGTAGTTGTAGGAAGCTTTCGTGACGCAGCTTCATTTGAGCACCGCCTTCCATCCTCAGAAAAATGAACAAATTTAGTGGACAATTCAGACCCACGAGGACATGCTCCATTCATTTTTCCTAGACTTCGGTCATAGTTGGGAGGATCTCTTACCTTTGATGAAGTTTTCATACAACAAAATATATCATTACCCCATTGAGATGACTCCTTTTGAGGAATTATATGGGCGACCTTGTAAATCACCTTTGTGCTGGACTGTTCCAAGGGAGTCCGCACTAGTGGGACCAGTGATGGTACATGATACCATAGAGAAGGTACAGATCATCTCGGAGTGGATGAAGACTGCATGGAGCCGGCAGAAGTCGTATGACGATAGGAGAAAAAGACCTCTAGAGTTAGAGGATGGAGACCACGTCTTTCTACAGGTCACACCTCAAAAAGGTTTATGAATATTTGGTTGAGGAAACAAGTTATCTTTGAGATTCATCAAACCATTCTAGGTCTTAAGAAGAGTTGGTAATGTGGCATACCTCTTAGCTCTTCCACCTCAATTGCACCGGGTGCATGAAGTCTCCCATGTATCCCAATTGAGGAAATACATATACGAACTCTCTCACATCATCAACCATGGATAGCTAGACGTCGATGATGGGGTAACTTTTATAGAGTTTCCAGTGGAGATTTAGGATCCATAGAGTGGGTCCTATGTGGATGGTCGATACCTCTGGTGCACGTTCCCTGATGGCACGAGAACCTCCAGGATAGCAAATGGGAGCGGCATGCTCAGATGTGTGCTCAGTACCCCCACTTGTTCTCTTTGTTTGAGTTGTAGCTTATGGGGACATAAATCCATAAGGTAGGGAGAATGTAAAGACCCAGAATTTTAGTGGGAGTTTTTTTCATCAATACATGGGAATTTTACGTGTCTGTGAAAATTTATGGTGATTGATTCCGAGGTCTGGTGTGCCCCGAATCAATTTCTAAAGTTTTGTGCAGGTTTGTTCAAAAAACGTACGAGTGAGTTCTTTATCACTTTTGAACCAGTGTTTAGAATTGAAATCGGAGGGCACCGTTGAACTCGCAGTGCTGTTATTCTCTTATGAAGACTCTCACCTCGATGACAGTTGGTCGAGATTAAAAGATAGTGTTTGGGTTTTTAGTGAAAGAATTTAATAAAAATAATGTTTTGTAGATTTTTTTATATTTTTTTTTGTTAAACACTACATGTGAAAGTTGGAGGTGGGGACCACCACACCTTAACCTACCATGAGAGGTTATGGTGGTGGGTCCCACCTAAACCTAGCCTCCCATGAGAGGTTACGGTGTGGGGACCACCATGGACTAAACCCCCCAATTAAATAAGGGAAACCACTCGACTCCCACATAAATGAGGGAGAGTCACCCCTACCCAATTAATGGTTCCATCACCTCCCTTATTAAGTGTGCTAACTCCCCTAAATTAATTATTCCAAATCCTCCTCATCAAATAATTAAGCCTATTATTTAAATTAATGGTTTAACCCATTTGAATTTTTGTTCCAAAAAATAAATATAGATAAAAATAATCCATTATTTTAGGTGGCATTTGTCTTTTGTGGGAACATGGGAGAAGAGAGAGAGCTTAGGGAGAAAAATCTCACCAACAAATAATGAAAAACGCATTCTACCAATGAAGAACACCAGTGAGGAGCCTCTTTGACTTTCTTCCTCGGAACATCCTTCGATGTAGGGTGTTTTCGACTATGACGAGCCGGCCTAGCAATCGATGGTCGTGGAAAACGCCGATGTCTGTCTTTTCCAATAATCCGGCTTCTTTCCTGTGACTCCATCAATGAACAACGATAAAAGGTAGGTGTTGTATTTGAATATCATATTATTCGTATATTTCCTTCAATCTTAAACAACGTATCATTGTGGTTGTTTAGCTTGTGGGATTGAAACTTTATTTGCAGGAAGATTTGGGGTGTTATTCACATATCTTCTTTTCATGACAATTCATTGAAAAATCAAGAAGGTTTTGAACTGATTGCTGTCACCCTAAAAGTGGAGGGTGTAGGGAAAACTAACATGGCCCCACTCCCTCTAAAAATCTATTTTGTGATGTTCTTTTACATGGCGACGAAACGATGAGGTGATGAAGGCGAAAGGCAATGATCGTGATACCTGTGGACTCTGCAACCCACACCGCCCTCACAACACTTCGACCGAACTGGCTCCCGGCCGCCCGTTGTCCTCTCGGCTGCCCAACCTCCTAGCCTCCACCGGCCTCCCATGCGCACCATCTATACCACGCCGGCCCGCACCTCCTGCATCTTGTCTACCTGCTGGCCACCCCACCTCCTAGGCCAAGCCACCCGAACCACGCCCCTTGCGGTGCTCCAGGCCAAACTAGTCCCAACCACCAGGGCCGAGCCGCCTGATCCATGCCCCCGTGGCATTTTAGACCGAACCGGCTCCACGGCTCTCAACTGAGCCTCCAACGCAGCACCCTCCAGGCTAAACCTCCCTCGCGCTGACCTGCGGCTGGTCCGCGCCCTCGCGACCGGTCCGCACTCTCATGGCCCTCCGCAACTCCTCACATACTACTGGGATGGTCCCAGCGGGCCAGACCAAATCTAACGGGATGACCTGCCCAACGGGATGGGCCAGACCCAATGGGTTAGGCTGGGTCAACCGAGACCGGGTCGTCCCAGAATGGGTCAGTTCAATCAGGTCGGACCAAACCTGGGCCTGCTACCGACCCTTTACATTCTTTTGGCCATATCATTAACACTGAATGTCGGTTTGAAAAACCGTTAGCGGTGCTGGTAATCATGGAGCGTGGAGGTCCCTTAGAGTATACCCCACTAGAGTTTCGATTATAGTTGAGATAAGATCTGATGGGATTGTGAAAGAATCCAACCGGTCCCCTGGGACTAAAAAGGTAATAATTCACATATCAGGCATCTGATTGATGTTTCGTCTATTGCATTGAGACCTCTATGATGTGGGGGACCTCGGAGATACTCCTACGTGGGTTCGATAGTTCTGACTACTATTTCAGGATCCCATGTTGGATTGACATCTCTGACTAATGTTCTAGGATCTTACGTGGGTTCAACAGCTCTAACTACTATTCCAGGATCCTACGGGGTTCAACAGCTCTGACTACTGTTCTAGGATCCTATGTGGGTTCGACAGCTCACACTACTTTTCCAGGATCCTACGTGGGTTTGACAACACTGTTTTATATTCCAGGATCCTACATGGGTTCAACAGAGTAGATGATTCAATGGATACATCTAATCATCTCAATCTCTCTACATAAGTTGTATACCTATGTGAGATGAGTTAGTAACTTTTGTGTTTACATCATGTTTGAGATGGATTACTGGATAACTTAGGAATTTGTATGGGCACATACCTAAGTGGGGTTATCTATTGATTTCATACTTTTTGGTTTATCCTTGTTAGATTATGTGATACCTCTAAGGTCTCGGGTTTCCTACTGAGTATCATTATACTTACCCATGCATGAGCTATGCCCACACCTAATTGTGTTGGATGTATATGACAGACAACATTGACCGAGGATAAGGGTACTAGGAACGGACGGTACCTAGAGGTGGACCATACATCGTGTCGGTACACAGAAGGGAATGACGAACGTGGAGTGCTGAAAAGGAAATCTATACCTACCCTTCAGGTAGGAATCTCAGAGGATGACCCAATGTCTATTTTACATATGTTTCCTTAGTCATACTAGTAATTTCAGTTTCTTTTACTCTCCAATTGGGCTAGTATTATGGCCCCTTTTTACATATTGTACTCAGTTGATGGTAATTCAGTTTACTCATGATCATATACGTTGTGTGTGTTTAAAGGTTATAAAGGCAATGCCTTCCCAGTTTTAGGGAAATACTCCATTGCTGCTAGTCACCAACCCATTGCCTTTGGAAGGAGGGCTTGGGGTAGTCACGGCACGGGCCCCAGGCAATGGGTCGTGATAGAAAATATTGGGTCACTATAGTTGGTATTAGAGGAAAGGTTTAGTTAACCTTTAAAAACTAGGATGAGAGAACTTTAGAAAAATCCGTAAGGATTTTTCTAAAGATGTGTCTTGGGATGTATCTAGGGATAAGTAAAGGGATGAGTCAATGTATAGAAAGATGACCTGGAATTCCAGTAAAGGATAGAGAATGTGGTTTCCAAGTAATTATATCTCTTTCTAGATACTACATGTGGATGTGGCTCTAGAACAGAGTTACCTAGGGGTTATAACTCTAAAAAGGGGACATTGGGCTAGACTCAATCGTCACTTGGTGCATAAAAACGGGCCTTGTTGTACACCTTGATCGACAATCCCAAGGGATATGCTTTGTAAATCCTCATCTCTTTATGATCCATCATGAACTATTTAAAAACAGGACGACTATGATTGGACTATGATAATACTAAGCTGTCATATATTAAATTAGGAATCATAATTTAGACACCCTATAAGATATTTTTCATGATTATATAGTTCCACGTCATGATTATTTGTTTCTTGCTCTATTATTTTGGGTTTTAGTCAATGGAGGTAACCAAAAAAAAGATGGCCAATATTGAATGTGATGGAAAATTTTCAATTCAGAAGCCAAATAGTATGATGAATGGAGTAAAGGATGTTGTGATTATACCTAATTAGTTACCATGGAACATGATTAACAACATTACCCTTATCCAAGTCTTGGACTCACCAAATAAGATAAGGATATAGCTGTCTCAGAGTTTGGGTAATATAGACCATGAAAGAAAGAATATTCAATTTCATATATGTCGAGAACGTGGTAAAAAGCACTCAAGGGAATTTCTCAGAGGAATGAGAGATTATTTTGAGCTTAGAACATACGAACATAGAGAAAGTAATTTCTGAGGAAAAAGAAAAAAATCATTTAACCCAACGGATTGGAATAATGTTCTCCCTAGGATATCATCTATGGTTGAATGTTTCAAATGTGGAATGTATGGGCATTATAGAAATGGATTTTGAATGGGAAA
Organism: Viscum album; assembly: GCA_963277665.1. Lineage (NCBI taxonomy): Eukaryota > Viridiplantae > Streptophyta > Magnoliopsida > Santalales > Viscaceae > Viscum > Viscum album. The sequence goes on from OY728157.1 coordinate 1,106,029,610, forward strand.
ATCTCATTAATTGAATTAGAAAGGTGGTATGAGTAATGGTTATATTGTTGATGATATAAAGACGATGAATGATATATGTAAGGAAAGAGGTATTAAGGAATAAGATAGTGAATCCTAGTAAATGACTTAAGGATAAGGTGGAATAATTTATGTTTTTATATATTGGAATTCTAGAATTACCTTATATAAATCATGAAATATATATAGATTACTCAGTATAAATTTATCATTAAGGATATGAAATAATATGTTGAATAGTACTCATGACATAGAAAAGTGATTTAATGGAAGGGTGATTTTTTTTGAAAACACTATATTAAGTGGATATATCCATTAATATGTTCCTGATATTGAGAAAATGGTGTTTAGTTTGGATAAATAGATTATTGATATTGATAATGTAAATTGGATAGTATTAATGGCCTCAAAACTGATAAAATATTTGTTGATAAAGTATTTAATGTTATCATTGATAGAGTTTACATCATTTTAATATTTTAGGAATATATCCAATAATCTAGGTTTTATGTAATTAATGATGAATCATGTGTGTTTTTAATATTGTTTTATGATAATTCAGGTTATTACTGTGATGCAAGGCAATATATGATGAATGCATTCACAAGTTTGGTTTGTGAATATCAAGAGAAAAATTATGATATATAGTGGATTGATGTTACGTTGATTTTGAAAAATTTAGTAAACATATTTGTAAATTTTGATTTTTGGAAGGGTTGTATGGTTAACAATTTATGGAATATCTTAAGTAGAACATCATATGATATTTTAGAGATTACCATATTACATCACCATATATAGATTTATCTATATTGGATAACCAATTATACACTTTTTAACTAGAGATAAAATGAATGACATATCATTATATTATCGATCATATTTAGTGCTTCATACATGAAAAATCCATCTATTAGTGTAATAGATGAATTCAAACATGATCCAAGCACCACTAAAGGATGAAATTGTTCCCCTAAAATAAAATTATATCATGTAAGTAAATTTTCATATGTTCTCAGTATGGATGGACAATAAATTCCTCAACATTAGGAAAAGGATATTGAAATAAAAAAAATCATGTTATCATCATATTTATGATATCAATTACATTTTTTCACACCTCTTGGGTTTATTTCTTTGTTGTCATTAACTTTCTTCTAACCATGTTCTTTATCACTCCCTATCAGTATTTGGGTGTTATTTATCTCTTCTATTTCCTTTTTTTTACTTCCCACCTATGTTCTCCAATTTGTAAATCGATTATGTGTTATTACAAATGAATTTCACACATCCCTTTCACATTCTCATGAGGATGTTTTATTAACCCTTTTTACGATGAGTGTTTCTGTGATGGAATCTTCAAATGTTAAACCATTGATGACCGAGATGAATTTTGAAGGTGAAATTAATTTTATGGGGGTAGTATGTAACACCCTGAGATTTTTTAAAATATTATTTTTTCAAATTAATTTTATATTTTCATTAATTATAATTACACAAAATACTGATTTTACCTTGCATTATATGAAACATTGAGTTTGGTTTCTGTTACATGCAACAATGAGATTAGCTTATGTTACACACAACACTGAGTTTGGATTGTGTTACATGAAAAACTGATTTTCACATAAATTACATACAATAATGATCTTGGATTTAATTACACCTAACACAAAGATTATCTTACACAACATGCAACAATATTTTTATCTTATGTTACTCACAATACTGGTTTTGGCATTCGTTACATGCAACATTGAGTGTAAATGAAATATGAAATACTATTAAAATATTATAGTTTAATATGATAGTTATCAACTAGAAGTTGGAATACTGGGTATTAATAGGATCAACATAAATATGAAAATATCTAGCTTACACATGTAAATATAATGAATTCATTGACAACCAAATAATTTTAAATAAAAATAAAAACCATTTGAATATAAAGAAAATGATTCTCTCAAAACTATTTTTATGTACATGAAGGTTGTTTACCTCAATAAATTAAACGAAATTTTTTTGGTGAATTATATTATGGAAACATAAATTTTAAATTTCCAATTAAAATCTAAATTTTTTTCCTTGATAATAGACAATATTAAATTGAATTTTATGTTTAAAATTGAATTTTCTAAAAAGCATTGTTGTCATCATTAACACACTTACATTAAAATTAATTTATACCACCATTAAAAAATTTATTTTATAAAATAAACTTCATTTTTTAAATAGTTATATAAAAAATATTCTATGGTAATTTTTTTTATTTTCTAAAAAAATTCTTTTTTTTGATGAATAATGAAAAATGCTAAATATTAATTAAGTACTTCCTTTTTGTATAAATTATTTATAAAGTGATATTATATTTTAAAGCATGTTTATAGTATAATTATATCAATTATATATCTATTATTACAATTTAGTTAATTGGAATCATTTTCATATATAATTTTAATATAAAAACATTCAAATATTTTGAATATTTTCTCTTTGAAACCCACTTTTATGTTTCTTCTGAGGGATAATTTTTAAATTTAATTATGCCAAATGTGTGAATTGAATTTTAAAAAATTTATTCAATATTTTAAATCAAAACAATTTCTATTATATAATAAGTTGAAATTAATTTTTGACCAAAATGAAGTATAAAAGTAGTAAAAATTATTTACCACAGTTAAAAACCCATTTTTACATTATTTATACCTTATATAGTCTATTATAAATAATGGTGCATTATTTTATACTTTTGGTAGGTGAAAATGTGGGTACACCTAAATATTTTCATAACAAATTACAGGCATGACACTCATCTCACATATAAAAGGCCATCCACTATCATATCGTCTTCACACCTTCAAACCCATTTGGTTCAGACAATAACTACCCAAATAAATTATCCAATTCACACATCTCATCCTATAAGGCTTGTTTTTTTATTTAAATACAACCTAGTAAGGATATTGGTGAAATTCCTTGGAGGATCCCCGAAGAAGAGGTAACATTCCTCAACGGGTGATTTTCATTATTTCTCCCTCAATATCATGGAATTTTTATTATACCATGATGATTTAATAACAAAATTATATTAAATATAAATATATATTTTTATTTTATGTTATTTTCCATCTAAGATGAAATCCATTGATGTTACCTATGCCTTAATTGGGATATTAACCCTAGATACCATTCTTATTACTTTTTTATGTGTATTATTTTTACCATGGAATTATGTTTATGAAACTTATTCCTATTCTATGAGATATACCATGAAAAATTTATTTAGAAACCCACTACTTTTTTGATGGGTTATTCGATGATGAAATGAAAAAATTCTTATAAAACATATTTATTTTTCATATATTATAATATGATTAAATGTTTATGAAACCAATTTAATTTCATGGGTTATGATGTGATGAATTTTTTATGATCATTAGGGAGACATAAATATGGTTTTCATTTTGATATGAGTGGTTCCAATATCTTCCTCAAATGATTTTTGTCAGGATTTATATCTCATGAGATAGATTAGACTGGAACGGGGAGTGGACATGGTTCAATAAGGGACGTTTTCAACAATAATGGACTTCGGAGTGAACATTTACTATTATGATGGTGTGGGGAGTGAAGTAATTACACTATGAGGAAAGTGATTCCATTGGGGGTGGTGGTGTGTCTCACCCAGGAGTTGTAGATTCCCATGGAGTTCTCTGATAGGCCTTAGAATTGAGCATTGGATACTAACAAAAGGATTTTTTAAACTAATATATATGCCAAAATATATGTCTTATGCCAATTTTAGTCTCTCATGGTTCATGTTCTTTGATTCCCATATGATTCATGTCTTATGAACTTCCATTATTTATTCAATGACTCAAGATTATGATATTTGATATGTAGGGCATGATTTTAAAATGTTAAATTCATATTCATATACCCTTATGAACATTTTATGCATGAATATCTCCCTTTATTACCATTATTTAGATTTTAGCTCAATATTTCTTGTTTTTCCATTCCCCATATTCTAAATAATGGGTTTATATGTGCTATGTTTTTAAAGAGTAATAAAGAAGGATGTATTTATGGAAGATGTTGATTATATTTTACGAATTACAAATATTTTATACGTTGTCTCTAAATACACTAAACTATTATGTTCCTTAGGCATTTTCTGTGTAATATCTTGGATATTCATATAATAAGATTTTATGAAAAGCATTGGCATCTGTTTTTGGTATCATAAGAAAAATTTAGTTATCCTTTGTAAACTATGATTAGAAAACATTAGAGAAATTCCTAGGGATATTTATACAGATATATCTAGGTATATCTCTCATGATATTTCCAAGGACGATTCAAATAATAGGAAAATGAACTAGAATTTTGGTAAAGGGGAAGGTGGTTTCCAAGAAATTACATATTTTTTTGGATACTATAACTAGATGTGGCACTTGTGTAGAGGTACAAAGGGGTAATAACTCTAACAATGGTGCATCTAACTAGGATCAATCATCACCTGGTTCATTAAATGGTCCTTGGTGCACACCTAGTTTGACACTACCAGGGGATATGGTTTGAAAATCGGCAAAAATCATTACGATCCAACATGGCAGATTTAACTATATGACGACTAATAATGACCTAGGATAAAGATAAGGTGTCATAGATTAAATAATGTTTCATGATTTATACATATTATAAGTGATTTTTCATTATTATGTGGTTCCCCGTCATGATTTTCATTTCTTACACTATGTTTTTTTGTTTTAGTCAATGGTGAGAACTAGAAGAAACTGGTTTAACATTGAAGTTGATGGACAATTTTCTGATGAGTAGCCAAATAATATGATGACTAGAGTGAAATATTTTTTGATTATGACTAAACATTTATCACAAAACATGATTAACAACATGCACCTTAACCAAATCTCAGACTCACCTAGGAAGATAATGATAGAGTTTTTAAGAGTTTGGGTAATGGAAACCATAGAGGAAAGAATATTCAGTTTCATATATGTCAAGAATGTGGGAAGAAACACTCAATTAAATGTCTCATTTGAATATGAATATGTTTTGAGTCTGGAAAATAAGGTTAGAAATAAAATAATTTCTGAGGAAAAAGGGAAAGATTAGTTAACATAATGGATAGGAATATTGGTTTTCATATGATTTCACTGGTGGATGAATGTTTCAAATGTAGAAAGTATGATTATTATAGAAATCAATTTATTATGGTGAAAATAAATGAAGATAATTTGCAAGGTGGTACAATTACTGGTTATATGAAATCATGATATTGCACTGGGACATCAGGCCATGTTCATGGGACACTTAGTCTTGGTCTTATGGGATATATAATGGGTCTCTCTCTTCCTAGATATAAATATGTCTTTGATTTCATAATAAAAGGAGGCATGAACGAAATATGAAAATAAAGTGGTATTAGAGAACAAGTTGATGAATCCTAGCTAATTACATAAGGATGATGAGGAATAATTAATATTTTTAGGTATTGGAATTTTAGAATTATTATATATGAATCAAGTAATATATATTTATTATTCAGTATATGTTTTTTATTGATATTCAATAATATGTTGAATATTACCAATAGCCTAGAAAAGTGATTTAATGGAATGGTAATATTTTATAGAAAACACATGATTAAAAAAATATAACCCTCAATATATTCATATGGTTTTGAAAAATATTTTTAGTTTGTATAATGTGATAATTGATATAGAGAATGTAAATTTGACAGTATTTTTGACCTGAAAACTTATAAAGGATTTGTGAAAAAACTGGTTTTTATTTTCAGTGATCAAGTTTACAGAATGTTTTGATTTAAGTAATATATCTAATAATATATGTTTTATGTAAGGAATTAGGAATTGTTAATTTTATAAATAAGGTTTTAATATAATTCATGTTATTACCACGATTCAAGAGAATACATGATGAAGGTATTCACATGTTTGGTATGTGGCAATCAAGACCTACTTTTTGATATATGGGGGATTAATGTCAAGTTGATTTTGAGAAATTTTATATCCTTATTTAAAAATTTTAATTTTTATAAGGGTTATATGTTTAGAAATATATGGAATGGTTTATGTTGAACTTCGGATGAGGTTTTAGAGATTAACGTAATACTTCACCATATGAATATTTAACCATATTGGATAACTAGTGATAACATTATTAACTATGTATGGAAGGAATGACTTATGGTTCTATTATGGATAATATTTAGTGATTTAGGCATGAAAAATCAATCTATTATTGTAAGATATGAAGTTGAAATTGATGCAGGCACAAAAAAGGATAATGTTGTACCTATCAAATAAAAAGATATTAAGTAAGTATATTTTCATATGTTATCATAATAGGTGGAAAATAAATTCCACAAAATTAGGAAAGGGATATTTAAATAAATGTTTGCCTTATTATTATCATCTTTTATCATATAAATGACATTTTTAACACCTGTTTATTTTATGGCTTTGTGTTCATTAACTTTCTCTTGACCATTTGTATTATCACTCTTTTTCGGTATTTGGGTGTTAGTTTTCTCTTTTATGTCCATGTTTTCACTTCCTAATTATGTTCTCTTATTTAGAAACCTAGTTCATATTATTCGTAATGAATTTCACACATACCATTATATTTTTCAATATTATGTTTTATATACCCTCTTTATGATGTGGGTTTCTATGATGTAATTTTAATATGTTAATCTCTTGATGGCCGATATAAATTTTTATGGTGAAATTCATTTTAAAGGGGCTTGAATGTAACACCTTGAGATTTTGTGAACATTTCTTTCCAAATGAATTTAATATTTTCAGGATTTTTCATTAAATGAGTCATTGATATTACCTTGAGTTACATGTGACATTGATTTTGGCTTGCATTACTCACAACACTGAGTTTTTCTTGTGTTACAAACAATGTTGAGTTTGGCTTGTGGTAAATGAAACACTGAGTTTTGCGTACATTACACACAATAATGATTTTTTATTAAAATACATTTAACTTTATGTTTAGTTTTAATTACAAAAAACATTATATATTTATTTTGTTACACAGACTACTGAGTTTTATCTTTCATGACACATGACACTGATTTTAAACGAAACACGACATAATATTAAAATATCATTATTTTATATGATAGTTATCACTAGTCTGTTAGAATTGTGGGTATGAATACTTTTAAATAGATTATAAAAATATATTTTTTAAAGATGAATATATAATGAATTCATTGGTGATCAATAAAATTTAAATGAAACTAAAAACATTTTCAAAATAAGGGAAATCATTTTCGAAAAGATTATTTTTATGCACATTAACACATTTTACATCAATAAATTAAACAAATCAATTTTAGTGAATTATTTTAATAAAATTTATATATTTTATATTCAATAAAAATTTATCAATGATCGTAATTTTTTTCTAGATACGTGACAAGAATAAATCAATTTTTTTTTCTTAAAACTGTATTTTCTAAAAAGTAGTGTTTTCACCTTTGGGAAACTTATAATAAAAAATATTTTTACCAATATTATAAAATTAATTTTAAAATAATAAATTTCATTTTTTAAATTATAATATCAAAAATATCTTAGGTCAATTTTTTAGTTTTTTATAAAAAGTTTTATTTTTTGATGCGAAATGAAAAATACGGAATATTAATTGAAAACTGATATTTCTTTTAAATAATTTATAAGGTTAAATTATATCTCATGTTTGTTTTAAAGTATCATTATATAAAATATATATATATATTAATTTAATTTAATTAATTTTAAGTATTTTTATATAGAATTTTTATATAAAAACATTGTTAACATTTAAAAAAAATTTCTTTCAAAACCCATTTTCTCATCGTGTTTACAGGATTAGTTATAAATAAAAAAATTTCAATTATTTGAATATAATTTGAAAAAATGAATTAAAAATTATTAATCAGAATAATTTTTTCCCTCACAAAATTTCAACGTTAATTTTTATCAAAATGAAGAGTAAAAATATAAAAAATTATTTATCACTGTTAAGGTAAAAACTGATTTACTAGGGGGTTAAACTAAGAATATTGGGGTTATAGATGACCAACCAAATTATAAAATACCCATTTTATGACCATATTTTGACCTTATCCCCTATAAGATAAATAATCTATATATCTTCTAAAGTTGTCATTTTTCTGCCAACGTGTCACCACCATAATCTTCCATAACACTCCAACTGATTTCACTCCCATTCTTTCCCCCATTCAGAACCCCTCACGCCCCGCAATTTTCATTCCTGCGGGCTAGGGTTTCTAACTACCTCCATTAATCGTCTCTGCTACCACCTATAGAGCTCAGTCTTTGAACACTGGCCCTTGGCTCCCCGTCTATGGAACTCCAAGATCATCATCTTCGTCTCCACCTGCACCTACGCATACGTCTCCACCTACATCTCCGCCTGCGTCTCCGCCTGCGTCTCCACCTGCGTCTCCGCCTGCGTCTCTGCCTGCATCTCCACCTGCGTCTCAACCTCCGTTTCGGCCTCCACCTACATCTCCGGCACTCAGCATATCTTCGTCTCTGTCTCCCTCTCAGCATGCATCTTCGGAACTCATCATCTTGTCGCCTATATCTCTGTTCATAAAAATCCATAACCTTGACTCTGGAAATCCTTCACACCACCTCGGATCCATATCTTCATTCATCTTCACCTCCTCTGCCTATCAACACCTTCAATTTACCGCTAAATACCTACTCTGTTCCAATATCTTCTCGTTCAACCACCGAATATGACCTGCGACAACCACTTCGCGAACCCCTTTAACATCACCTACAACATATTCAGAAATCCTACAGATCTACATTTCTTGAACAGGTATGTTCTCCCAATCCCATCAAAATTTTAACCCTTAGACTTCATTTTGTTCGCAGATCTGTATGTGAAAACTTCATTGGAGATATACCTTAGTCTGTTACGCATTAAAAAACCATTATTCATTGTTTTCCTTCTCTTAACCCATCAATCCATCTGCATTTTATATTATCTACTGAAAACTAACAACTTTACTTCATTTTCTATTCATTTATTCTAAAATAATTTATATTTACCGATGATTTGTTTTCAATCTATGTAATAATCTTCCTTTTTCATGCTTGGAGCTAAAAATTTTTAGATTGTTGGTTGTTTGACTGTTATGTGAGTCTTATTGTTATCAAATTTTTATTCAACATCCACTCATGGTTTATTATGCTATTATCTACCATATTATACTATACTACAGATTTGATATTTTTAGCTTTATACATTCTCTATTAATTTATTCGATTATAATTTATGTGAACTTCATATTTACAATATTCATATTTGTACAAGTGTATTTGTTTAGCTGGACAAATTCTACTTAGTGTTGGCTCCCCATCCACATTTTCTTTGAATATAAGGCTTTCATAACCCTTGGATTCCAGTTCCAGTAGGTGTTCATATTTTCCTCTGAAGGTATGTCTTCTGATGTCTGTAGATTAAAACTCTAATGTTTTTCATATTTTAGTTGCAGTAAAACAGTTATTAGTCATAAATTTATAATATTTTAACACCATGGTTTATTATGCTGTTATCTACCATATTATAGTGTACTGCATATTCGGTATTTGTAGATATATACATTCTGTATTCATTTATTCCACTTTAATTTATGTCAACATCATATTTACAAGATTCATATCTGTACAACTGAATTTGTTTAACTGGACATATTCTACTTGATGTGGGCTCCACATTCACATTTTCTTCAACGTTATATAACAAAAAAAAATCCATTACATGTACATGATTTTATTATTTTCAACTCCTTGAGAAAGACATAATCAGAAATAGATTACAAGGATTCCATCCCCATCGACATGTAGGGAGTCACGATTACAATGAAGATTTCTCATGCAACAACGAGAAGCATGTTGTCTTCTCTGTATTCTCTTCACCTGCAACTGTACTCTTACATATCATTCCACCTATGTAATCTATTTCTGATTATGTCATTCTCAAAAAGTTGACAATGGTTTATTATATTGTTATCTACCATATTATAGTGTACTAAATAGAGAGTTGTGTAGATTTATACATTCTGTATTCATTTATTCCACATTAATTTATGTGAACTTCATATTTACAAGATTCATATCTGTACAACTGAATTTATTTAACTGGACATATTCTACATGATGTGGGCTCCCCATTCACATTTTCTTCAACGTTATATAACTGAAAAAATTTCCATTACATCTACATGCTTTTATTATATTCAACACCTTGAGAACTACATAATCAGAAATAGATTACAAGGATGCAATCCCCGTCGACATGTAGAGTGTCACGATTACAAAGAATATTTCTCATGAAACAACGACAAGCATGTTGTCTTCTTTGTATTCTCTTCACCTGTAACTGTACTCTTATATATCATTCCACCAATGTACATATCTGTGTCCTCTTTACCTTCTTAGGAACAACATCTATGGAAAACATCAATAAAAAAAATCACCTTACTAAACCAGTAATGACACAGAGAGGAACATGCATGCCATCATCATCTGTACCCATTGATGGTAACTTTATTTATACATATTCGCTGCATAATGGTTTCCGTTCATTAAGAAACTAAAAAAATACATATCTATGTCTACCATGTACCCTACTGACATGATAAATGTTTCATTTTCTCAACTATTTACTGGATCCTTTACATTTGATAATTAATCGATAGCTGAACCTGCAACACCGTTTATCAACAAAGTCGAAGACGAATCCCCCTGTCACCGTTATCCATAAACAGTAAATATCTTTTCATATTATCTTACAAAGTACTTTAACATAGTAATGGCATATGAACTTATCTACCTCAAATATAACTTCTTTTAATTTTTCAGTCTATGAAGATTTTTCTAATCTTTCAACGTTGACGACTGGATCAAACAAGATAAGATGCCGAATGGATAGCCTCACACAGGACACAATTCTATTCTGTGAGCATCCTCTCCTTAAAAAAATAATAAGAAACATTACATTTATTATCTCATAGTTTCTTGAAACAAATATCCTCATAATCTATACTGTTTGAAGGTCTTCCAAATAATGTTTGTACTACTACAGCTTCAAGCATTGCCTCCTCATCACAGTTAGCCATAACAGTACTCATTTTTCATTTAGTATCTCCCTTTTCTATATTACTTCATATGTATTTCAGTTCTACAATCAACAGTTCAACTTGTACAACCACTACAAACAACCTTTCGTCTTCTGTGACAGGTACATCATATATTCACATTAGATTATTGTCATTAAGGTGTCAATATAACTATGAATATATGAATATTCTTCTGTTGCATTAAATTTTACACGGTCTCTTGACCCTGATCAGCCTGTATCACACTTTTATTGATTGAACATACAATATAAACATATTATAAATTTTAAACCATTACTATAACGCATTGTAATATCTCAACATATATTATTACCTGATTAGGCATTTTAAACTAATGGTCGGAACCGTGATCTAAAAGCTCACATGTTATACTGTCTGATGTTATTTTTACAATTATATCTGGACGATGTTCTTAAGATACACATTACATTCACTTCATGATGTTTGTTCATTTTTTTAAGATGTGTGTTCAACATACACATATTTTTTAGTTAATTAAATTCTCATAAATATTATTCATATTAAATAATATAGAATCAAAACATATAAAAACACCTTTCCAGTGTTCAGATTCGAATTCACTCCTTTTGATGATATTATTCGGAAAAAGTTTCTAGAACAACACTTAATAGGAACAGTTTCTTTTCACCTATTATCTTCTTCTGATTTATTAAATAACATAATTTGCACTACGTATGTACGTTTTTATGTTTATAAATAATAGATTCTGCATGACCTTGGTAATATTTCCTGTTTATAATTATCAAAATCTTCACAAATAAATAATACATTTTGTACACCTAATAACATATTCTGTATTAATAAATAAAATATTCTGTATTACGTAGTTACATTTTCCTGTTCATAATTAACAAATTCTTCACTTATCAAGAACATATTATGTCCACTGAATAACATTTTCTGCATTAATAAATAGCATATTCTGCAATATTGTCATCTTTGTTTCACACTGGTGCTTTAGGAAGAGGACACCCCTAACACTTCATCTATCCTATGCAATGTTGAGACATCAGTTCTTACATCTTATACTAATTCATCTACTCAGGTACATATTTATTTCTCCCTTCTATATCTATTATAGTCATTTCATTATTGGACTATACGATACTCGGATGGAAGCGGTTCTTTGCAGTGACTATATTATGTTTTTTTTCTTAAGCTTTATAAATGCATTATTTGACTTATATTTCCGCTGTAGTTGTGAATTTCACTAGCTCCATTCATCATTGCATGGTTCTGTTGAACAAATTTTCTGGTTTCTGTTGTACTCAAATATCTTTTGGTTTATTTCTATAGCTAAATATAGTTCACTAAATGTTCTATTGTTTTTGTGAATTTCTTCACGTTTCAATATGCAGTTGTTGTGAATTTATTAAGCCACATACATTTCTATAGCTAAATACATTCTCTGAGTAATTGTTTAGAATAAAAGTTTGATATCATTTATACAAGTTCATCACTTTAATTTGAAACTTATTAATTAAAGTCTTTCTTTCATGTTGAGAAATCTTTTTCTAGATTTTGAAGCCGATAATGCAGTGCAACAGAAGGTTGTAATGTACCCAGAGTCTGCAACATCACCGAGCTCTGACATTGAGCTGCATCCCTATTTCAAGGATAACTGCAAAAAAAAAATGAAGTGAATTATTGACAAGCATTGCTTTCATTGGAAGGTATTCAATTATCCTTATAATTTTTTTCCTATAATTACTTTCCCATTTAAAGGTAGAGGGTTTTCACTATTTGAATACATCTATAGGTGAATGAAAATTGTTAACTCTGAGTATACACTATTTAAAACTCTAACATGGTGTTTCTTTTTACATTTTCATCTGTTTTATTTGGATAATATCTAGAGATAATGATCATAATTTGATAGCATAATCTTATGATTTCCGTTCTATTTTCTGTACTTTTTATTTAATATCTTAGCCATGTGTTTTGTTTGGCATTAGAAAACACAAAAATTCTATTTATTGTTACAAAAAGATGTATATCTCAAATTATTCATATTTTGAGCTGTTTCTATTATGATGTGAATTATTTTTTGAGTTGTTTCTTCTATGTTCTGTACCTTTTTTCCGCATCTATTCGGTTATCATATACCATTAAATTCACATTTGGGCACTTCAATAAGGATCTATGGGTGGCCATATTAGGTACAATGTCATGTATGGATTTCCACCCAATGAAGAAAGAAAGGGAAAGCCCCATTGTGATCGTGTTTGTAATGGACTGTAGGAAGAAGCTGGATTAAGAGGAATGCATGCTGCTAAATATGATGAAATGTAATCACAAGAAAACAATGTGGGCACTAGATGGTTCAAATTTTGTTGTTTCATTGTGAAATTTTTTTGGCAAGGAGGTCCACTCATTGGGGGGTCTCTTTGTTCACAGAGGCTACTGCTTTGTATAAAATGGGGTTTCCAATATCTCAGTTCCATTACTACTTATGTAATTTCATTCCTGTTCATTTTTTAATGTACTTTTCTAATTATTGTCGATTAGTTATTTTTATTCATGTATTTGAAAATTGATACTTATGATTTTTTCCTACAACGTGACCTATTTAATTTTCCTTATTATTTTATATTTTCATACACGTTTCATTTCATTTTTTTCAAAAATGTTGTTTTTCTTTTCAACTGACTGTTATACACTATATTCTCCTTTATGATTTATATGTTTTCAAATAATTTTACTTTCCATCTATATTCTCTTATATGTTTCCCTTATATTCTCCCTCAAACATTTCTATGGATTATTTTGTACAGTGATGGTATACTTATGTTTTCCTTATGTATTATAATATATTCTCCAATATGATTTCAATATTATCCTACATATTCTTCTATGTTATTTTCTTATTCTTATTTTCTTATTTTTTCAATTCTATATATTTTATTTGATTACAGTTCAATATTATGTATCACTATTTTTTTCAATATATACAATATTGATGTTCTTTATTAATATTGCAATATAGTTTTGTCTTCTTGAAAGTAATCATTTTACATATTGTCGTCTGAATGCACGGGTAAGTACTAGTTTTTCATTATTAGAGCCTTCTTGTAGGTCAAAATGGGGGTACACCTAAATCAATTCAAAAACAATTACAAATGTGTCACTCACCTCACTTATAAAATACTTCTTCGGTCCTATCTTATTCACACCATTAAACCCATTTGGATCTGACAATCCATAACAAATTAAATTCCAAAATACTATACTATCATCCAAAACGTCTAATTTTGGTTGTAAATCAAACCTTGTAATTATTTTTGTGTATCCTATGAAGGATCCATAAAGGAGAGGTAGAGTTCATTAATGAGTGATTTTGTTTATTTCTACCAACACCTCATTAAATTATTATTACACCATGATGACATAATAACATAATTATATTCTATATAATATGATATTATTATATTAATTAAATGACCTAAAACCATCTCCAGTTCCATCGAATGGGTTACGAAATCATCATTCATGTGTTTCGCGAACTACCACCTCGTGAACCGATGTAATTCATTTTTCGATTACCAAATCTCACGGTTTGTTATGATGATGGATATAAATTATTTATATGATATATATATATATTATAACTATATATCAATTATATCTTATATAACTTTTTTTACTTTCCATTCCCTAGGGGATACGATAACGTCGCTCATGTAAATTGCGGACTACAACCTCCTGAAGTAATTTGATTTGTTTTCACTAACACTATACATGGAATATAATATAGAATAAGGTCGATGAGTATATGTGATATCTATAAAATAATTATTATATTATGATAATTATGGAATGATAAGATACTACTTACCTCATTTTCATATTGTTCACTTAAAAATAGAAATGTTACTCAAGCATATGTATGACCTACCATCTCTATGATCATAACATACTTCATTTCAAAAAAATGACCTTCATGATTAGTATTAAAAAGTATAATTTATATAAAAATAGGATAATTATTTCATTATTATTATTATTATATATAATTTAACCATTATCAATGTAAGTGGACTGAATGTAACAATACAAAACGTATATAAAAAAACGAAGCAGTTATTACCCAGAACAAGATTTTAACCAGGAGTTGTTAATAAATGGGTAATAAAATTCCATAAGTAAATCATATATGGTATTATTTATGTATGATTTTATTTTTAATATATGTATAATAATCATATATTTATTATATAGGATTTTCGAACGAGTATGAAGGAAGTATATACTTATGATAAGGGAATTTTATTCTCTCGTTTATTTATGGGAGACTTTTGTGTGGTTCATATAATACCAATTTCATATGTCATGACTTGAATCAAATTCATTTAATTATACTTAAAGTTCTATTTTATGTTATTTTAGAACCTCATTGATGTTTTTTCTCAACACAGTTTTTGTATTTATTGACAACTAATCTTATATCAAAAGAATGATTTTGAAAACCATGTGAAATTTGCTAATGCGATTCAACATTGAATACATTATATTGTAATGGAAATTACATAGAATTAAAGTTCAATCAGACTAACAATGGGATGGATGATGAGACTAGCTCTGAGAAGGATAGTTGGACTGACTTTCAGAAGTATGATTAGACTAACTCTCAGAAGGAATATCAAACTGACTTTGAGAATGGGGATCAGAATGACTCTAAGAAAAAAGATCGGACTAAATCTAAAGATTAAATCCAATCAGACCAAATCTGGTTAAAAATTTATATCATAATTATAATACGAATAAAGTCTGATCATAATGACTAGAGGAGTATGTTCCTCATAATGAGTTTATGATGTTCATTGTAATGGGATAAGGTGGTTGATCATACTATAGTGGAGCATGATAATTGGATTGAAGCAATGAAAGATAATCAAATAGAAGATGAGAAAAATAATCAGATTATAGATGAGCAGGATCATCGTATTAAAGCTGAGCAAGATAATCATACTGGAGATGAGCAAGATAATTGTACTAAAACTGATAAAGATAATACAAAATAAGCTAATTAATATAATCCTACTGAATCAAAATAATATGATCATACTAAATCTAATAATTTTAATTATATTGAAGAAAATTTAGTATGCTTGACAATGCTACTTTCTGAGAAATCTTTAGAAGGTTTGAAGGATTAAATATTGAAGTTCAATGTGAGTGTTTTTTAGAGTTTTGAAATTTGAGTAAGGGGGAAATTTTTTTGAGTTTCCCACATTTTCTATTATGAGTCACATATAAATAAAATTAGAGTACATTAACACTTTTAATCTTTTATGAGAGCATAAAAGGTGGATTTCTGATGAATTTTTGAAATAATTATTTCTGAATAGATATCTCATTAGAATATTTACCTATATAGTTTTGTTTACCAGACAGAGAAGAATCATATTGAATATATCATATTAATTCAATCAGACTGAGGAAGATCATACTGAGTATTTGAATAGAGATTTAGAGGTGTAGATTTTAAATGGTTTCATCTTACTAAGACCATCAGACTAAATTTAGCATACTAAGTCTATCAGGACCATCATCATTAGACTGAGAGAATCAGACCTATCCAAATCAGACTAAGGATTCATACTAAGCATTTGTGGAGTAGTATGAAAAAAGCCTATATTTTTTTAGATCAATTGTTTTGTAATAAAACATTTTATATTGATGGGATTCAATATAATATTTTCTACCATGATATATAAGGTGTCTAAAGGAAGTTGTAACAATTTGTATTCACTTCTCCTTTATATTTAATTTATATAGACCCATAAGAGTCTCTATAGAGAGTATGTAGGTTCTCACACGGAAGTTGAACCTTGTAAATATCATGTGATTTAATTTTCATACTTTTTCATGCATGAGTATTTACTAAAAATGATAAGGATATAAACATTAATAGGTTTTAGGGGTTATGTTTTAGAATTATTTAAACATTAAAAAAGTGAACAAATGATTCACCACACCCCCATCACAGTTTTTATTTAGTCCTTTGGATCATCAGTTGGTATCAAATCCAAGGTTCCCTTGTTGAATCCTTTTCATGGATAATCTATATTATTTCATTAGTAGAGGAATTATGACATTGATAGAAAAAATATTAGGGATGGAAAAATAAGACGATTCATTATCCCCTATTTCTAGTTTGAGAAGTTGTTAATGATTCCACAATTGGGATTCCAGCTATTGAGAAGGATTCAATGATGATTTTTTTAGAAATAGATATATATATTTTTATTGAAAAACAATAAATTTTATCCTTATTTCCTTATCATAAAATGTTTATATGATGTTTATGGGTCTAAAATTATAAAAAAAATTTGTGGGATACATTGGAAACTATTTTCAACGGGAATACTAATGTAAATGAAAAAAAAGATAAAAGTCAAGCATAGTATGTATAAAGACATCAGAATGAGACATGAAGAAACTATTAATGAATACTTCACCAGAGTAAATGAAATTGTTTGAAACATTAGAGGATTAGGTGATTCCTTGAAAGATTCTAAAATTGTGAAGAAAATTAGAAGAAACTTTCTAAATATATTGGATTCTAAAATCTCTTCTTTAGAAGATACAGATTATTTATCTCTTAATGAATTACATAACATTCATGTTTCCTAAGTAATGAAAAAATATACAATGTTTAAAAATAATATGAATGTTGAAATCGATTTTGAAACTATGATAATAATCAAAACTGAAGATGTTAAAGATGGTGATCCTTGTGACTCTGAAGATAAAGAGGATGACGAGTGGAATGAAAAAATTATGTCTTTTATATCTAAGAACTATCAAAGAGGAAGAGGAAAGTATGGAGTTAAACTTCCTCTTTAATATTTTGAGTGTGATGGGATTGGAAAATTTTCAATGAAATTACCAATGAATAATGTTAGATAATATTTAGATGATTCTGATGAAAACCCTTTATGGAAGAAATGGAAAAAATTTCTAAGGAAAAAATCTCATCCAAACAATATAAGAAGAAGTTCACTGAAGAAAAAAGGATTATTTTGAGTATGAAATATAACTCAGTCTCAACTGAAAAAAATTATTCCATGGATGAGAATTTATAAAAGTTAAGAACATTTATTGAAAATGTTGATAAAGTTGAAGACTCCATAAATATTAATGAATGAGGAGGTGAAGAATCTTACAGAGTGTATCAGCTTAGAACGGAACATGTAGCATGTATTGAGAAAAAAACTCTCAATAAATAAATCCAAGTAAGGAATTATTATTTTTAAGAAGTTTTTGAAGGATGAAAAGATGTCATCAATAAAGAGGAAGAATAAAGTTTGTAGGACATAAGTTATACACTCAGAATTGTTGAATAGGGATAGACGGTTGAAGATATCAATAAGAAGATATAAACTAAGAAAGAATAAGTTAACATGTTTTAATCAAGTCATATTGACTCCAAAAATACCTATAGGATTATTAAAGAAAAATTAAACAAAACCTTGGATGTAAAAATTAGGACTTATAAGGTTGCTGATAAGGATCAAATCAATAATCAGGTGAAATCCTCACCCACCAAAAATAATGATTCATCTAATTTTCCTATCATTTTTTGTTCTAGAAAAGGTTTTGGGAATCCTTGGTTGGAATAATGATATGAGTAACCTATCATGTCTATAAAAGTTGTAAACAACCTTAGTGGGAAATTTGGTCCATGACCAGAGTATGTTGACAAAATAATTATCAACCTCAACAAAGTTTATACTGAGAAAAATCCTACTTCAACAGAAAATAGAGATTTGATTTCTATTGATGGTGTAGTAGAATATATGGTCACAAGGATTATAATTTTTGGAATAACTTTTCACTACCCCCAAGAAGGTTTGACCAAAGGTAAATAAGTGGTTGTATAAGGATGAGTACATTCCTAACCTTGAGGATGTTTGAAACAAAAAATATCACTATGTTTGAAACATTCCAATAAAAAATCAATTTAATCATATGGAAGAATATTGTGGAATATATGATCATGCTCGTCATCATACCAATAGATATATAAAACTTCTTCTATAACATGTTTCTTATGAGATAAAATAAAATAAATCTGGAAATAAGAATGGTGAGGAAAATGATTTTTTTGTTAAAACATCATTGAATGCTAGTAAAATAGGAAAACATGGATAATTAATAGTTGTTATTCTTCACACAAGGAGGGTGATTTTAAAATGTTGAAACATGTTTAAAATCATGATATAGGTGTTTTCTCATATTGGAATGATAGTTACTAAAAAATTAGTGGAATTAGAATGAAAAATATTGAGGTGGAAATTTTGATATCAAAGGAAGTTTTTTTGTTGATGGGGTAAAATGTTACATACATAATGTAAATAAATTTTGTGGTGATGGAAAATAAGTGATCTTCATAAAATATTATTATGTAATAAAAAATTTGAAATATTGAAATGTTAGTTTAAAAGGGGGAAAGAACCAGTGGGAATCTCTTCTAAATAAAAGAGTTTATCAACTTCTATTACTTAAGTGATAAAGATGAGAATAAGTTGTTGCAGTAAATACTTTGTTACATTGGGTATAAAAATATGAAAATAATTTCTAATTTTGATGTTTTCCATTAATATATATAATTTAAAATAAGAGATGGAGTTGTTTTTGTTACTTTTCAAAAATGGAATATGAATAACAAAAGTCATTTGAGAGTTGATATTTGGTCTACCTGACCTCTTTATCATATTCAGTCTGATTTATATGGGCCAATGAAACATCAATCGATAAAATGAGATTTATACTTTATCACATTTATTTATGATTTCATATGAATGAAAAACATCATTTTTATGAAACATAAGTCATAGCATGTTGAAATGTTCATGTTTTTAAAAATAAAGTTGAATAGGAAATGAGGGTTTACATAAAGAAGTTGAGAATAGATAATGGTAGTGAATTCATAATAAATACATTGGAAACATATCTTAGAAATCATGTTATTAAATATTAGTATAGTTCTCCCTGTACTCCAAAAAAAATGGAGTTGCATAAATAAAGAATATGTGGTTGGTGGAAATGGATGGAATTATGTTAGAAGAATACAAAAGTGCAATGGTCTATTATAGAGAATATATTAATACTATATTACATGCTCAAAATAGATGCTTGTTGAGATTGGAAACCAACATGAATTCTTATAAAATTTTGTATAACAAAAAATCATCATTAATGTACTATAATGTTTTTGGAAGTCCATGTCTACTTAAAATCAAATATCTAGATCCAGATAATTTTGATGAGGAAGTTGAGGTAGGATCTTTTATGGGTTATTCACCAAATAGAAGAGGTTACAAATGATTCAAAAAACATGTACAAAAAATGGTGGGCTCATATGATGTGAAGGTAATTGAAAATCAAAATTCAATAACAAAAGTTGTTGAGAATCTAAATGAGGAGAAACTGGATATTTACAATATCGTGAATGTGTTTCAAAAAATCCTCACCACGATTAATATGAATTGTGTGATGATGATAGTGACGTTGGGAATGAAACATTGAAATGTACAACCTTACAAAAACATGTTGAGTCTGAAAACATTATTTGAAATCAGAATTATCCAGTTTAGTCCAAAATAATGTTGACATTAGATAATCAGACATCACCTATCTCAAAAGTTGAACCAGAATCAGTTTCATAATATATTAAAGAAAATTAATGGGTGGGTTCTATAAATGAAGAGTTAGATAAGATTGAGAATATTATACATGGGAAATTGTTACATGGCCATAAAATAAAAATTTTATAGGAAGAAAGTGGGTTTACAAAATCCTATTGAATGATTATGGAGATGTTTCAAGAAAAAAATTGATACTTGTTTGAAAAGGCTACAAATAGGTTTATGGTGTGGATTTTCATGAATCCGTTTCCCTCATTTCAGGGTTATAAACTATTAAAATGTTTATATAAGTGGATTCTCATTGGAATTAAAAAATATATCATATGGATGTAAAGTAATCATTTATCAATTTAGAAATTGAAGAAGAAATTTACATTGAACATCCTTATGGGTTTCAAATTTATGAGTATTAAAAAAAGTATGCAAACTAAAGAAATATATGTATGGAATGAAATAGTCCCCACATTTTTTGTATTCTAATCGTGACAATTGTTTGAGAATGTTGAATTTTTTATACAGGAAAATTTAAAGAAAGTTTTATTTTAAATATGATGACTCTGATAATTTAATTATACATTTTTATGTAGATGATATTGTTTTTGATGGGGATAAAAAAGATTTAGGGAAAAAATTCTGAATAAATGAAGGTCTATTTTGAAATTTTAATGCTAGGAGAATAATCTGTATTTCATAGCCTATAGGTTAAACAAAATACAAAAACATTTTCTTATTTGAAGAAAATTATGCTATAGAAATGTTATAATAGTTTGACATGGTAGAATCCAAAAAAAGTTTAAAATCCAATCACTGAATGTACATAGTTGAGTAAAGATGAGTTGATAAAAAGTGTGAATTAAAAAGAATTTTGGAAGCTGATAGAAATTCTACATTACCTTATAAACTCAAGACCTATTATTATTTATGATGTGAATTTTCATAATTGTTATCATTTTAATATGAAAGAATCACATATTTTAGAGGAAAAATGAATTATGATATTTTTCATAGGATAAACATCACAAGGTTTGTTATATAAAATAAATTTTAAGTTAAATTTTCATGGTGATACTGATGTAGATTGGGCATGATATTGTAATGATAGAAAATCAACCTAAGGAGGAACATTTTTCTTGGGTGAATGTTCTGGAATTTTTCATAGTAAGAAATATATTCATAAACATTGAGACCAAGTGAATTAGAATATATATTGGATACTCATGCTTGTACTCAAATTTTGTAGATGAATGTTTATCTAGAATATTTTCATGTAAATGTTTCTAATCTATTGCAGATACATTATGATAATAAGAGTGAAATTGATCTTTCAAAAAATCATGTCCGACATTAAAGATCAAAACACATTGATATAATGTTTTACGTTATCAATGAGAAAGTTTTTATTGGATATGTTCTTTCTATATTATATCTCAATGAAGTATCGAATCTTTGATATCTTCACTAAAGTGATTCCAAAATAAATATTTGTGGAACTAGTGATCCAACATCAGGTTCAGCCTACTCCAATGACTTACTAAAACTCATAATGAAAGTCCCCCACCAAGATTTGGATTATATTGTCAAAGGGGGAGAGAAAATAACAACTTTATACTTTATAATATGTTTATAATTATCATTTTTTACGAATATGATGTTGTGGTTATGATAAAATGGGGGAGGTAAAATAGAAAAGTGAGGAATTTTTATCTTTACATGGCCATAAAATTTTCATTTCAATGAGGGATTTAATTCCTTCAAATACATTTCCTTATCCTGTTTTGTGGTGTTAGGACACTCCCTTTTAAGAAAGGATGTGTTTTTGTAAAAAAATTCAATAGTTGAGTTATGAAAAAAAAATTGAGTTGAAAAAGTTGTTATTGAGTGTAGTAAAAAAAATATAATGGGGGAGAATGAATAACTTTGTGATGTTTGGTCTTAACAAGGATTTTATATTTTTTCATAATTAATCATTAGTTAAAAGAATGTTTTTGTATAACATATTAAAGTTTGTAAGGGGAGTCACCAATGAATACTTTCCATTATAATGGGAATTCTATCACAATAAATTTCAATAAGACTAACCGTGAGAAGGAAGATCAACATGAATCTAAGAAGTAAGATCAGACTGACTCTGAGAAGGACTATCAGACTGAATCTGAGAAGGATGATCGAAATAAATATAAAGAGGAATTTTAATCAGACAGACTCTGATAAAGAAGTTATATCATAATGAGATGAGGAAGAAATTTTGATCATAATGAGAAAAGTAATAAGACCATAATAATACGATAAGGAAGTTCATTGTAAAGAGCTGTAGAAGAGGATCACACAGAATTTAAGAATGGAAATCAGACTAAATTTGAGAAAGATAATCATACTAAATATGAAAAATGTAGTCATTGTGAATATGTGAAATATAATCTTATTGATTATGTATAAGATAATAATACAAGAGCTGAGGAAGATCATTATATTAAAGTTTAGTAAGATAATCAGACTGAAACAGAGTAACATGATCATACTGAATATAAAAAATATAATCATACTGAAGCTGAGAAATATAATCAGATTGAAGCTAATAAGGATAATCATACTAAAGATATGAAATATGATCAGACTATATCTAATAATGTAAATCGGACAAAATAAAATTTACTATGTTTTAGAAGACTAATTTCAGATAAATCATAAGAACATTTTGAAGGAGTCGATGTTGAAGTTTAATGCAAGGGTTTTTTAGAGTTTTGAAATTTGAGTTTGCAGGGAATGTTTTTTTAGTTTCCCACATTTTCAATTTGGAGTCACCCATAAATACATGAAGTGTACATTCTCACATTGTATCATTTACAATATCAGAAAAGGAAAAGTTATGAGGAATTTGGGTAAGAGTTATTTCTGGATAGAGATCTCATTTGAAGATCATACTTCTGTTGTTTTGTTTATAGGACTGTGAAAAATCATATTGAGAATATACAATTGAGTTGATCAGACTGAGGAAGATTACACTGAGTATTTGAGTAGGGTTTTAGAAGTGAGGATTGTGAATGGGTTGATCTCACTAAGACTAGTGGACTAAATTCATCATACCTGATCTATTGGACCCAGCCTCATCATACCGAGATATTCAAAACAAGATAAATAAAACTAACGATCTTGATTGATCATTTTTTTAGAAGATTGAGCAAAGTCTTTATTCTTTTTTTGTGGCTCAATTTTTTCTGTAAGAAATTTTTTTAAACTGATAAAAGTCACTATAATAATTCCAATCGGGAGATAGAAGGTTTTTAATGTGAGTCAACATTGGAATTATTCACTTCTTCATAATAGTGAATTTTCATAAACCCATGGCAGTGGCTATGGAAAAAATACAGGTTCTAACATTGAGGTAGAACCTTGTAAATCTCATTTGCTTTACTTGCTTTCAAAATTTTTCATGAATGATTTTTTACTAAAATATGATTAGGATATAAATTTAACTTGTTTCAGGGGTAATTTTTTAAAATTATAGAAACATACAAAAAGAGAAGAAATGATTCAACTCCCCTCCATTCTCATTTTTTATTTGATCCTTTGTAATTACAATTTTTATTATTTACTGGGGATTGTGATTTAAAAAATTACTATAGCAGTAAGCATTTTTTGTATCATTTTTCCTTTTTTCTGACTATTGTTTTTATATACAGATATATTCTTTTATGATGTTTATATATGGTCCCTTTGACATATAATACGTTGAATTTATTTATCCTTGTGATATTTGATGTTTATTTTTTATGTTATTCTTTCATAGATATTGAAATTTATGATTAGTTAAGTGGTTAAGATTTTATGTTAGAATCTCAACACTTATAGAGATTGTTTATGATTATGTTCCCAATGATAAAATATTACTCTCTATCTCTCAATAAACACATGAAATTTATAATCATTTGGTTAATTAGGAAATTTTTATGTAATATTACCAAATTTCCAATCTCTTTTAACTAAAATAATTGATAAATTATTTATTAAAAAAATATGAATTTAATTTTTTATTTGATGTGAATTTTTTTTCTTCCAATACCATGATTTCTAAAAATAATTAAAAAATGTTTTAAAATTATACTATTATTTGGTAAATATATTTTAACCCATTTTTAGTATTTTTTTTAAAATGTTTTGAAAGGATTCTCCATGTTATATTCTAAATAATGCTCGTTTGTGTAATTAAAAAAATGTGGAAGGAATATTTTTTTAACAAGTATGGAATGAATGAATCATATTTTCATAAGTTCCATTATTTGAGTTGAATCATCCTTTATATTATTTCGATTTTATTTTCAAATAAACATATTTGAAAAAAAAATATGTTTAAAAAGTGTTTTTCAAAGTGGAAATGAAATTTTCTTCAAGAAATGATTTAAATGATCATTAAAAATAATTTTCTATCAAAAATGAAATTTATTGATAATAGATATGTCTTATCGAGGATATTATCCAAGTATACCATTATTATTATTTATCTAAATTGTTTATTTTTATGATGGCATGATGTTTATGAAACCAATTTCTCTTATATGATTTATACCGTGATAAAATTTTTATGAAACCAACTACTTATTCCATGGGTTATTATATGATGAAATAATGAAATGGTTATCAAAACTATATCTCTTCCACAAGTTATGATATGATGAAATGATTAAGAAAAATATTTTATTTCATGGGTTTGGATATGATTAATGTTTTATGATCTTCTAAAACACATAAATATTGTTTTCATTATGATGTGGGTGGGACATATATCTACCTCAAATGCATTTTGTAAATATTTATATCACATGAGATAGATAGGACATGAACATGGAGTGAACCCAATTCAGTAAGGGACATTGTCTACTATGATGGTCTTGGGAGCGAAACTTGACTATTATCATTGTTCGAGGAGTGAACTAAATCCACTATAAGGAAATGGATTCCACTGGGGATGGTGGTGTGTCCCCCCTACGGAGGTGCAGACACCCATGGATCTCTCCCTATAAGCCTTGTCACAGAGCCTTACGTCTAAAGGAAAGGATTTTATATACATATCTATATTCCATAAATCTCTGTTTTATGCCGATTTTAGGCAATCATGGATCATTTTATTTGATTCATATATTATTCATGTCTTATGAATTTCTAATATTTATTCCATGACACATGTTTATTATTTTTGTTATACAGGGTGTGGTTAGAAAATGTAATACTCGTATTCTCATACTCTTATGTTCGTGTTATGTTTATATACCTCCTTTTTTTACCCTTACTGAGCTTCTGAGATCACCCTTTATTATGTTTCTTTCCCCAAGTTATGAAGAATGTTTTTACATAAGCTATGGTTGTGTAGAGTAAAAAAAGAGAAGTTATTTATGGGATATATTAAATATATTTTATGAATTAAGAATATTTTGTATCTAGTCTCAAAATACACTAAACTATTATGGTCCTTAGGCATTTATTTATGTTATGTTTTGAATATGATTCTAAAAATACATAATATCAATGTATTAAAATGGAGGGATAATATAAGAACTGGGTTGTGTACATTACAAAGTGGTATTAGAAGTAGTTTCTTTTAAATTTTTTTACAATTTAGGAAATTTAGATATGAGGATAGGATGTGTAGAGGATTTATAATGATCTCTTTCAGGGGATTAGATAAACCATATTAAAGTAAATACAAGTTATGAAGGATGGTATTTATGTTCTTGGGATTCACTAGTTATAGTTTTCACGTTAATTCACCTTGGGTGATTCAATTATTATGTGATGTTACTATTTTGTGATATTTTACTCATGGTTCATTATGGAAGGAAGTGTATATGCATGCATCATACTAGGCATGTAGTGAATTATGTTATCATGCATGGATAATTCTAGGGATTAATATTTTGCACAAGAAATTGCATGAAATTTTCTATAAAAGGAAATGAAATAAAATTAATATGTTAGGAATTGGTTAATTTCACTTATTAAGAAACAGAATAAAGTAACAATGTATCATTGGTTCTCCATTTCCTCTTGTCCTTATGAGATTGATCTTTTTATGTGTCATGTTATTAGAGGAGTATGCAAACACATTGAGATAAATGCCTATATGTCACCTTCCTATTGAGCATTTGGATAGTCTTAATGAAAACACACTTTACATAGTAGATTCAGAGCCTCCTATGGCCCAAGGAAACGAATGGATGATCAACTCCATGATATTTTCCTGTAATCCATGGGAAGCATGGATGTCGTTATAAAAACCAACATGTTGTTAAGAGTGTGTTTAGAGGGTATTAGAAATTTTATTGAGTGTTCTCTAGAAATAGGTCGCTATAGTTTACTTTGGGATATATTTTTACCTGAAATATAAGGATTTGATTTATTCTAAGAATAGGTTGGCTACTTTTTTAATAGTCTCACATCTATTTTTATCATAGGAGGGTGACTTTCCTATCATTAAAATGGTTATTTAAATGCGTCATAGTAAATGGGATCTCTAGGTAAGTCATACTAGACCATTTTTGTGTAGATTGGATTGTATCATGGGCTAAGTAGCACGACTTATGCTGGAGGATGGTGAGTTGTAGTCAAGTACTCTTCCTCTACTGGTGGAACACTTTTATGATGTATTTTGTAAATAATTCTCTATCATACCACCAGAGTGGGAGTTCAATTTCATTATTGAGTTTGTGTCAGGATATGACCTAGTTTTTATACCACCATACAGGATGGACCTCGTAGTGTTTTGATAATTGAAAGTGTGGATAGATGATCTAGAGGTTAAGGGATTAATATAGACTAGTAATTCACTGTTGGGTTCTCCAATTATATTTTCCAATAAGGAATATAGATCCTTTAACTTATTTTTGGATTATTATATACTAAACCAGATGATGGTCAATAACCAATTTCCCCTTTCGTGCATTGATGGTCTCTTCGATCAACTAAGAGGTTCCCAGATATTCTCCATGATTTACTTGAGGTCGGGGTACCATCAATTGAGGGTGAAACCAGCAGACATACATTAGAATACTTCTTGATGTATATATAACTTTTATGAGAATGTGGTAATGTCATTTGGTCTAACAAACACACCGGCAGTATTCATAGTCTTCATGAATTGTATATTTCATCTATAGCTGGATTAGTTTGTGGTGGTTTTCTTCAATGATATCTCGGTGTACTCTCAGTCTATATATTATCAGTCCAAATAAATTTACATCATCTTTAGTATGTTGAGATAGAATCATCTTTATG
This sequence comes from Viscum album, assembly GCA_963277665.1. NCBI lineage: Eukaryota > Viridiplantae > Streptophyta > Magnoliopsida > Santalales > Viscaceae > Viscum > Viscum album. Next base: position 1,106,057,792 of record OY728157.1, read on the forward strand.
ATAAAATATTTAAATTTCATTTCAATTTTAAAAATGTTCACTTATTAGGAAATGTTGTCTCACGTGATAGAATGTTAGTAAATTTAAAGAAGTTGTTAGGTATGGTATCTTGGTAATTACCCAATAATTTACATGAGATTTAGAGCTTCTAGTTTAGTTGGTTAATACCGGGGTTTCATCCTAAATTTCTCCCATATAGAAACGTTGATATTTCGTTTGACCAAGAAAGGGCGAAGTTAGTTCGGTCATATTATTGTGATGAGTATTTATATTAACTGAATAGTAGGATGTCCTCAACCCCAATACTCACCTAACATGAGTTGGGTATGGTAAACTATGTATTTCAATGCATCAAGGGTTGATCTTAAAGTAGATTAAATGCAAGAGGATTGAGTTATTTGTTATGGATCCTGATAGTTCAGATCGCATAAGCATAATTATCTCACTCATGATCTAGAGTTAGTTACATTTGTACACTCCCAACGATCCAAGTAGCATTATATGTTGGGTGATGTATTTGTGGTTTACATGGACTACAATCTCTCGAAATATATTTTCTTACATTATTAACTAAACCTTCGACTGATGAGGTGGATCGAGTATATATTGTCCTTCAATAATGAGTTGGAATGTAATCATGAAAAAGGAAATGTTATTATTGATGATTTCAGTAGGAAGATTCAATTAGTGGTAGTCTGAGAATCTTTTGATGAATGGTGGTTTATATAACTCTTTTATAGAAATACTTTTGAATGTTAAGAGTCTTAGGGGTCAACCCAATTTATATTGATGTATATTGTTCTTGTGCTTCTAGATCAATTCAATGGGATAAAATTATCTAAACTTGATGGTTTAACCCTATGGGAAATCATATATGGTAAATAGACACCATTGAGATGGTCCCATAACAACAATGAGGTTCTTAGTGTTCATGGTTACATTAGTATTCTTATGGGTATGTATAAGGAGAAAATGATGGAATTACAATCTTCTAAATGGGTGCTATATCCTGGACCTAAAAAGATGTATCGTGATATCTATAGGAAATGATACTAGTTGGGGATAAAGAAGATAGAGGTCTTTGTGGTGAGATGCTTCACCAGTCAACAGGTGAAGGTCAATCATTAGCGGCCTACTAGGTTTTTTCATCCTTTACCCATTCCAGAATGGAAGTGTGATGATATCACTTTGAAATTTGTGACAAGATTCCCCATTAAAGATTAAAAAAATAATGAATTATGGGGGGTCATATATCGGTTATTGAAGATATCCAACTTCTTTCCTGTTAGTAAAACATTCACCATCAATTATCTATATAATATGTATGTATGAGAGATAGTTTGGTTCCACGATGATCCATGGATCATCACTTCATATCATGATCCATGTTTTAAATTATGGTTTTAGAAGAGTATCCAGAAGGCACTGGGATCACATGTTCTTCTAAGTACAGTCTATCATCCTCATTGTGATATAATATTTGAGCATACAATTTAGATTTCAGAAGATATATTCCGAGCCTATGTTCTATACTTTGGTGGTTCTTGGGAGAAACATTTATCCCTCATAGTGTTCACCTATAATAATTTATTCCACAAATCAATCCAATGTATCTTTTTGAGGAATTATATGAAAGGTCATGTCATTCACCTTTATATTATCTAGAGGTGGGTGATTCAGTTCTCGTTGGACTGAGTCTCTTGAAGAAAACATTTGAGCATGTTCAATTGTTCAGAAATCAGTTAGAAACTACAGAAATCAGGAATAAATATTGTATTAGCCATCGAAGTCAACCTCTAAAGTTTTAGGTTAGTCATCATGTCTTTTATGGGAGTCAACTAGGCTGAGGAAATTTTTTATTCGAATGAAGGGACAGTTAGCACCCAAATTTATTGGGTAGTTTGAGATAGTTGTGTGAATCTCTCTAGTAGAATACTAATTAGATTTTACACTATAATACTCTGTCACACATGAAATGTCTCATGTGTCATAGATATTGAGACATCATTATAATCCTTCTCGTATGATATATATGTATGATTCTAATATTTAGGTCCATTTTTCCTTTATGGATCATCAGATTCATATCATGGATCATAGTGAGACTAATTTATGAGGAATGATTGTTCCCATAGTGTGAGTGTAGTGGAATCATGGGATTGTTCAAGTAGATAGCTGAGATAGAAATCTAATATTTAAGAGAAATTTCTTGATTTGTTCATTGTTACCCCCCAAATATTTATGGGAGCATAGCTTGGGTACAAGTTGTTATATGGTGTGGAGGTTGAAAGATCACTCCAATATCTATATTCATTATATCTCTATGTTTTTATGAACAATTTTTTATTATGTAAATTAACCTTGTTCATTGTTAAAAATAATGTTTCATAGGTATTTTGAGGATTATAGAATCCAAAATAGTTAAGGATACTAATGACATGTAACTAGGGAGAAGTTGTGGTGCCACCAACAAGTCAATGTTGACCACTAGCTAGCCAGTGGGAGAGGCAGTAGCTTGGAGAGTCTATAGTAACACCACAAGTTAGTCAGTGGCTTCTAGGAATAATGGATCTACTATAGGAGGACCACTAACCAACTATTGGAGACCCATCCTCCAATTAGTGGGATTTCCAGCCGTACAACCATTATGGACGACAACACCAGCTAGACGACGGTAGTTAGTGGCACCGGGCTCGGTCCGGTTTGGAAGGGGTAAATGATATTTTCTACCCCAAAAACTATGTTTCAATATCTTAATCCCCTCCTCCAATCCTAACATAGGATTTCTGATTTGAAGGATTCTCTATGGATTCCTTAGACTCTCGTGTGGTGATCCTTGAATCCTTGATCTATTCTTCAGTATGGATTATATCAATTTATGAGTTTTTCTCAGTCTTAGTGAAAATATCTTACTTTCCCCATGAATATTATTGATTTGGTCCTATTTTTGTGGATGTACCACTAGCAATTGGGGATAATGGTGGGATTCATTGATCCAAACATTATATCTCATGGTTTATTCTTCTCCACTGAATATTGGTGGTCTAAAATAACTCTCTAAGGTCTGATTTTTTTCTCTAGTATATGAAACCTATATGATCATGTTGTGGATTTTTACATGCAACCAATTTTAATTTTAATTCTCTTATAAGGCTTGAAATATCAGGCTTGGTCATCACATGGATCTCATTGGGTCTGATGGTGATTGAGACCTAGACATATGGCCACCCGAGAGCTGTTTTTACCCATGAACTTGGATTGAAACCTAGAAATTATAACCTTGTAATTTTTAAAAAAAATATAATTGGTTATATATTTGGATTATCTCACTAATTGATAATTTTTTTGTGGAACACACAGACTGTAAAAGGATCATTGTTATGGAATTGGAAAATGGAATAATAGCTTGATGACATAATGACATAATGACTTGAGAAATGGTAATTGGTTTAATGTATAATGATAATCATATTATTCATAATTTTTGTATGAATTGGTAACTTGGATTGAGTGTTAAATGTAATGAATTCTAAATTTTTAGGATAATTGGTAATTAACATGATTTAACTAATATGATATATATTAACATATATTACATGTATGGTGATTTAATGTTCTTTGGATATTTATTTGTTCTTTAGACAGATACACATGTTATTATGATTCCTTAGGGTGATATTCATATATATATGGTGTCTAAGGGTGATACATTTGGTTGCATAATTCCCGAGGGAGAGATGTTATGTTGTCTAATTAATAAGAGAAAGGTGCATGGTGGATCTAAGGCCTATGAGAGAAATTCATTATTCTATTGTGTCTAAGGGTGTGATGCATAGTCGCATGTGAAGCATGAGGGTGATAGTGTTGTATGTAAATGGCATAACTTCTAGTTTATTTCCAATGGGGTTCAAGGATGCACCCATTTGTCATCGTGCCGAGGATGGTTTGGGAAAACACCAGGCGTCATCCTGGATCTCATGGATCAATGAGTTTTCTATAATGACCCGCATTAAATTATGAATTGATTCTCTCATTTATCATGTTTTTGCATGAACTCTTTCTTGGACTAGATTTTTTAGAAATCATCGGTGGTGGCTTATCATGTTTTACTCACTATTTGTTTGGTCCACCATTTGGTACCTTGGGAAAACATTATAGATGTGGGTTTGAACAAGGGAAAAGGGCTTTATACTTTATTAAATTATTGCTTTATAGGAATAGATCTTCGATATGGGACTAATAATGGGGTTCAAGACTAGTTTTTGGAGTCTATTTTTATTTTTTCTAGCTTTTATGACTTTATCACAACATTTTGTTGGCATATAGTATGGTATGACATGGTTATTTTGAATGGATTGATTTTTTATTGTCATGATTCTCTATTATAGTTTATTTATATTAAATTTTTACAGTGTTTAATATACTTTTTTTATTTTATACCATAGGGAATAGTCTCCCCACTCTATATATTAGACACTCAACACTAGTGGGAATCCTTTGACATATGTGGTGGTGCACCTGAGGTCTTGAAGAGACCCATCTCAGTTACATGTGGGAGGATTGGGTCAGTGACATTATATATCGGGAACCCAAAATGGTGTATTTAGTGGTGTTGCATGAAACAAAATATTAAGATGATTCAAGATTCTTCTAAATAGTTATAATGGATGGATATGATTCGTTATGCATATTCTATAAGATCTATCATGTATTTTATGTTATGTACTCAAACTGATGTATATTATGATTAATCATATCTATTAGATACCATTAAAATCCTCTTGATAATCTCAAAATTATTATAGATATCATTTTTATGTAATAAAGAATGGCTAAGGATGTGTTCTTATTATTTGGAGTATAGAATGAACATTGTGTAAATGGTTACATATATGATAGTCTCAAATCCGATAAAGATGACTTGATATCTCAATATGGATTTGTGTTTTTCCAAAATAATTGAGATATTGTTTTAAGAGTTCCATGAAATACACCATACTTGACTCAACAATACAGGTGGGATATATTGCAACATCGGATGTTGTGGAGGAATCTCTTAGGATCAAGAAGTTCATTATAGAACATGGAGTAGTTCCAAGAATCGAGGGAGAAATTGAGAAATAATGTGACAACAATGGTGTTTTGGTTCATGATATGGAACTCCAATCTCACCAATGGAAAAAACACATCCTTCTCAAATACCATCTCATACAGAATATTTTCAAGTGCAGTGATGAAAAGATTAGTGGGGTGGATAAATTGGAGAATATGTTTAATTTTATGAAGAAATCATTATCGAAACAATAATATGTGTTCATGTAAAATTTATGAGTGTAAGACACATGTGAGATTGGTTTTAATGGTTGTAAATATATCATATTATTATAATGAATGAAATCTCCAATTATCATTCATTCATGTGTGATAGAATTTATTTTACATGAATGGTTGAGTGATAATATCCCCTCAATCTATGACATTTTTTATCCCTAGCCGATGATAATTATAGAGTATTATGTGTTGTAATGATATGAATAGGTTAGCATGAATAGAATATTGTATTCATTATATATATTTTTATATTATATACAAAGAATATATTCATGAGGTAATAAGTAGAATCTTATTACTTGGATTGACCCACCAAAGTTTATCTCATGGAATATCATATAGTCATCAATATACATAGTAGTGTTTTATTCTTCTCAATCATTATTACTCAAGGATAGAGTGATACATAAAATGGGAACCTTTTTACACTACAATAAAATGGGTCTATATCCACACACCTATTTGCACAGTTTATTAAAATTGTCGAAATAATAAATCTAATGCCACGTAAAAAGTTCATGGTCATATACCTTGATCGACACCCCCACCCCACTTCCCTTGCACAATTGTGAACCTCCATCCCATTCCCATTAACGATTAAGAACCCCTTTCCATTTTCATGGTCAAGACCCCCATGATACATCGTCAATATCTCTAAACTATTAATTGGGTTCAAGATCCCCATCATCTACAGATATCGATCAGCCAGTGCTCATAATCAACCACCCTTCCTATGCAGATCTAGTCATGGTTGGTTCTTCCCTTCTTCATGATTTAGCTCACCATCCACTGGTTGATCAGACTTTCCTTCCTCGCCTCCTTCTCTTGTGATGAACCTGATCGGTTCCCTGCATTCACAAAATCTGATCACGCAACCGAACCCTAACTGATCACTCACTCCCTGGTCTCATGACCTCAAAACCCTACACAATTTGGTTCTATTAAGGGAACCCTACCTGGTCCCTTCTCTCATAGATGAACTCTTCTATCCAAGAGAAGTATCTCTCTAATATCGTGATTCACCCATTCCAGAAAGTATGCACAATTATTCTTTCCCTTTGAATGAAATGAAAAATAATGTATTTCACTTATCTCATTGGTGGATTTATATTTATTTATCCATTATATTGGAACATTGTGGTAGCTATCATTATCTTACATTTCCTTATTGAACAGATACCATCTTTTCCAACTGTGAATCATTAATCCGAATTTGGTTTTATTCCACAAATTTTAGAAAAAAAGTAGTCAACTTACTATAGGTTAGTTCCCATTTTTTCTTCCCTTAAACCTCTATTTGATTTTAAATTTACTAAAAAAATTATATTCATATTCCTAATTCTCAAATTATATTTGGGATTTTCATATTTGGTATACTTAGTACATGAAAACTACAACTGTTTTATATGAATTTTTCATACGTTTTATATGAAGGCATACATTACTAAAATTAATTGAAATTTCCTATCCTATATTATTTCTTTCCTCTATACTTGAGTGCATTAAATTTTATATCAATATAACTATATACATTTTGAAACCTTGATACATGCATGATATAGAAGTATGGGAATTACGTTGTCCTCAATTATGCGCTAGTATTAACACAATAGACTACACATCACTATTTCATCCATAAAATATTTATCATTACATTGAGTTATATGAAATTATTATATCTATAAGAAGAATGAATTTTCTTCATTTCATTTAGCCTAATAAAAATCATATCAAATCATGTTAAAAATGAATCATAAATATGGACTCCAAATATACCCAAAAAAATTACCATTAATAAGGATGTGATTGTATCTCTCAAAATATAGGTCAAGTGAAGATCAATATGTGTTTGAGGATATAAGAGAGGATTTAGACCAATTTAGTTAACTACAAGGATTAAAAATTACTTTTTATTATGTTCTATATATTCATTATAATATGGAATACTAGAATTTGATGATTCTATTTGACTATCAAAGTCCACATTGCAATTTACACCATATCTTAATCCACAAATGAACAATATAATTGAAATTTTGTGGTATAACCATTAATAGTTGGAAACATATTTTTTGTATATCATGTTTATATATTCAGGTGTCATGATATTCAAATTGGAAACAAATTTCAAAATCCTAATTTGAAGGTAAACTCGACACCCCTCATTACAATAAATTTTCACCTCCACTTCCATTCATGGGTGAAAAAACTTCACCATATATAAAGTAGTAATTATATTAAATAATCCTCTATTTATGGTGGTTAAGATGTGAAAAAATCTATTTGCAAATAGAGATAGCTCTCATCCACTTTTCATTAATCATGATTTACTTCATTAGATTATTGTAATCCCTTAAGTGGTTTTTTTAATTTGAATTTTAATGATAATGAATTTTTATTCATATTCTATAAACTATAATAACCATATAAATATTCATATTTATGATCCTAATGTAGCTTAAAATAATTTGACACACATTCCCTAAATCCCATTACAATTTTATAATAAATGTAAGTAGTTTCCATTTTTTTCATGTGTGTGAGTTTACATAGTTTAGATATTTTATTACTCATTTCCATTTTATTTTAATATTTTAATCATTAAAATTAGTATCCAAACTACCTTCATTTTTTGGTCAATGAAACAATCCTTTAGGGTAAGACCTTAGAAGGTGATGATAGATCGATTGAGAGAAGACACGGTTCATGATAGTAATTTTTTTAATCTGTGACTTAGTCGAATGTGTCATTGAATATTGACATGTTTGAGGGATTTTTGAAATCCAAGGATTATTGGTTCTCATGGAAGATATTGGTTCATGGATTATTGAACCATTCATAAAATGTGTGCATGGATTATATATCGAGTATATACATGTACTATATCATAAACATCATAGAAGCATGCTCCTTCACATAATATATTGTGAATGGTAAATTTTAATGGCTTTTTTCAATAAATTATTATGTTAATATATTAACCACCTATCCTTGGATCATCATTTGATGTTCATAGAGTTTAATTAAAATTTAATATTCATTATTATTCTCAATTCTCTACAGAATCAAACCTGGATTTAATTGACAAACTACAATTATTGATTCCAAAATAATAATAATAATAATATCATTGATGATTAGACAATGGTTACACTATAAACCTTATAATAAATAAATATATCATTTAAATTCCATAGTTTATGATCATTTCTGCTTCAATATACTTCACTCAAATGATTCCATTTTTCTTAGAGAACACTGATTCTATAGATAAATTTGTCACACGCCATATCATCAAGCCCTTCCTGGAAAAAATTATAGAATATTATGTTGGTTATTTGGAGGTTTTGTCCCCATGAAACTGTGATTATCTTGATGACCTTGAAATAGTTTTTAATAAAACATGATAACATAGCTTATAGATTAATCCATTGAAATGTGTTATTAGAGTTATATTTGGGAATTTTATCATCCTTTTTGTTTTTCAACATGACATCAAATTCAACCATGAAAATACCATGTAAAACTTGGATAGGAAAACTTCATAAAAACTTAATGGGATGAGAGGGAATGCATGACATCATTCCTACAATATATGTTGTTTATCTAACCTTTTGGGGAATTACATACCCTTTACAAATATGATAAATATGGGGTCATCCATTCCATGGGATATATTTTTTCGAAAGGCCACTAATTATCATAAACAAAAAATAAAGAGCTTATAGGTATGGATGGAACCCACATAAATATTGAGCTCATAGGTACTAATATCATCGGAACTGATCATTTATACTGATCATATCAAATACACCATTAGTCAACCAATTTCATTTTTGATATATGAAAAAATGAAGATCCGTTCATATATCAATGCATGTAATTTTTCATAGAATATTACATTTTTTTAAAATATCACATTTTCTAAAAGTGTAAAACAATTAAAAGGATTTATAAAAACTTACATATCATTGTGTGAGTTAATTTATTGAATGTTTGAATCATGGCATAATAAAATACTAGTCATAACCTTTTTAACCTTTCTCAATGCATCTCTAGGTACTTAAAAACTCAAAAAAGTACTTTAAATCACATTATAAATAAAATGGTTATTTCCAAAACTCTGTCAACCTTACATACATAGTCTTATTTTTATATTTAATTATCCAATTAATTGGGCTTAAATGACCATCACTATAATTTTAAATCTACACATAAATCTAACTCATCTTTATCTTCCTTTAACATTTATCTAGGTGATTGTCAACACTGTATACAACAAACTTCATGCTCAGTAACCCATATAATTTCTAGGTAATTTTAAATTGAGAAGAATAATATAACATTTTAGATGGAAGGTATCCATAAATTAATAAACGCTAACCATATGTGAGTAGTGTTGGGTGTAGAAATGAAGAGTTTCTAATAATTCATTATAAATCTATATAAAAATAATAAAAAATGTGTTACCAACATTTATATTTATAGAGGATCTATATATTTATTTTGTAAAAAATATACAGACTTCATTCACATTCAATAATAACATAAAAAAATCAATTAATAATGGATTTTACAACTTTCTAAACTTTTTTGATTATAATTCACTCTCTATTAGTAATCATATTTTACATAACTCTAAACCAATATTGGAAATCAATAAAAATACCTAAAATATTTGTTTTGTAAATTCTGTCCAAAATTATAGATTTTAACAGGAAATAACCAATATTTGGAAACTTTACTTTGTTAATTGATCCCTTTATATGTCCACCAGTTTTTTTATGTTTTTTCTAAACTAAATATGTTAAATATTTTTCCTATAAAATATTTCACTTTTTTACTTCTATGAGTGGGCCACATACGAGTGATGTAGCCTAGACCGTCAACTAGAGGGACCTGTGCAAACTGACCCCTACCCTTTCTGTGAACCATACTACTCTCGTTCACAATTATTCTTCTTACTTAATCCATATGCTTCTATTTTATAATCCTAATTTTTGTTTAATGATGATGTAATTAATCATAAGTTCTTTTTCATTATGATTTTTTAAGATTATATTCCTATTTTTGTTTTGTTATTGGTTCATTTTTAAGAATCAAACTCCTTAAATTGTTATTGGTGTCTTGGTTATCTCTGTACTGGTTATGATTTTATGTTTTCTGTTAAATATATGTTGTTTCCTTCAATCTATAATGATTTAAATAGTGATATTTTGTCTATTTATTAACTTTCATTGGTTTTTTAATCTGCCGCTACAAAATATTAATGTTCACCAAAAGATAAAAATTCACAAAACAAAACATTATCTTCAAATATTTGAGGTCAATGATCCCTCCCATCATGATACTTTCATAAAATGATGTATTTATGTTCATGGTGTTTATTATTTTTCCCATTTTATCTTCTAGGAATAATTGATGAAGGAAAAGTTTTATGTAAGTTATAAAACTAAAGAACTACATGAGGTTCATTAATGAAATATTTTTTTCAAGGATCGTTGATCAAATCATTATATGGTTTTTCTTGTTTTTTCTATTTTGGAGGTAGAAGAAGGTGGAGGTGGAGTAATATTAGTCATTTTAACATTCTATTTTAAGACTAAGGTTAGACGATATTTCATAGTACAAGATTTAATTCATATAAAATAGTCCTATTTTATTTTAAATACATTTTTTCATGATTTCAGAATCTGATTGAGGATAAATTTCTTCCATTCGCATGTGTAAGAATGGGGATCTACAAAAAATAGTGAAAATGGTTACTAACGGTATGTGATATAATTTATTTAATATATCATTTACTCCATGATTAAAAACTCATTCATTGATATGTCTTTCACTTAATATTTCTATATAGTTAGTGATGTTTTAGTGATTCTATTTTAAATTAGATATTAATGTTTTAGGTCATGGGACATCAGATAAGAGTTTATCCCCTACCTTAATCCATGAAATTCTCAGAGATTCCTCAAGAAACGTAGTCACCAATCCCTATAAGATACCTTCAACACACCTACTCACTCACCACCAGTGTTAACCCCTTCCCACAATGAACATTTAATTGTTTCTTTTATGATAATATTTGGATTTTGGATTCTGAGATTTTTGTTTACACTGATATTTACTATGATAAGTAGGTCAAAATGATTATAGAGATTCTATATATGATAACCAATATTTTTCATAATTGGTTACCCTGCATTCCTCTTTTTTGGTAAAGATATCTGGTGGTGCCACTGATCACACAGAGATTTACAATTTCATTTTCACTCTTACACAAATGTGATAAACTAGTTTTGTATTTAAAATTATAAAAATAATAACAAATTAAAATTTATTTTTGATTTAAATATTTTATTTTTATCACTATAAAAAATGTAAATGTTACTTGTTTTGATAATTTCAATGTTGGTGGAGGTGATTTGGAGGGCCCGTGACAAAGTTCATGAAAATTGGACCCAAGTGCACAGGATCCAAGCACAACAGTGGACGTAACCACACAATTATAATAATATGTTCATCCAAAGTGGATGATATTTTTTTATGGCCCAGAATTAAGTTGGATAGAACTATTATGAAGGAACTGAAGCCCAATTAAACCATCTGTTGTCCCATCTAAACTGATCTGTTAAAGAAATTGAGTCTGCAAAGTCAAAATTAGTGTTCTGCGTTCTGTTGATATCTTTAGATTTAGTTGTAAAAATGGAGCCACATTTTTGGTGGATATATTCAGAATGTGGTTCTAAAACTTATTTATATTCTTCAAAGTTATATAATACATTCAAGGGTCAAACACCATGGACTAAGTGGTTTCTTGAAATCTGGGGGCTCAAAACAACATTCCAATTTTCCTATGAAATTATACCTTAGGCTCCTCATTTTCAATATCAAACTTGAAAAAATAATATATACAATTTTGGAGTCCTAGAGGACTCTCCACATCATCCTAGAAGTTCAGGAGGACCCTAGCCTCATATGGGGATCAATATTGAAGAATGAGTTCCACTCGAGCTTCCTTCTCCTATTGATGGCGGGCTAAATGATAGGTGATCATTGAGAGGGAGCTAAGAACTTCAATTGGTAATTCCAACACATAATTATCTAATTGTTTAATTTTTATTTTGGTTTCTAATTTTTATTTTATATTTATTTTTTCTATTTTATATTCATTTACTTTAAAAACATTTTATTTAATAACTGATCATTGAAAAATTTTAAGTGTGAAACTTGTGTTGTTCCACTTAGACAACATAAGACTCATTTTCATTCCCAAAAATTTGAGATTTCGGTGTTCCCTAATCAGCCATAATTAATTATAAGTGTATGTTACTAGTAAATATTTTTTTTCTAGTTTTAGTCCTATTTTAATCATTTTAGTTATTATGGGTGCCCAAGATCTTGGTTAACCATCAATCAAAAGATTAAACCAAAACCTAATAGTAAATTAAGAATAAATAACATTTCATGTGTTGTAGTAACCTCCAAATGATCACATAATCATTATTTATTCATGAATATCAACTTGTTTTTATTCTTTTAAACTCATAAAATTAAGTCATTTTATTTTAAAACTATTTTCAAAACCACCCCCTCTTTTAGTAATTATTATTAAAAATTCACACTAAAAAACACCAACCCTCCTTGAGAGACAAACTAGGGTATTAACTATGATATAAATAATATTTAAAAAAATATTTAGTTTTTCATGGCATGACAACATGTTCTAATTTTGGAAACATTTTTGGGGATTACTTTTGTTTTTAGTGTGTATTTTTTAAAAATGTATTGCATATTTTGTAATTATTTTTTCACTTATTTTATTAAATCATTTTTTTGAAGTTGATTTCTAAAATAATTCTTTTATAGGCCTTTTGAACTATGTGACCTTCATCAAATAAACTACATATATTCAAACACAAACTGGAGAGGATCATACATTATAGAAACCAAGGAGCACCAAATAATTCATTGAAGGTGGACATAGCAAACATCGACAAACTTTGTGATCCATCATCTTATTCATCTAGAACCAACATAAAAAATTAAATAAACTTGCATAACGTGGATGAAAATAACTGGATATTAAAATATCTAACATCACCTGATGTTGATATCCAACCCACATACAATCAAATAGAAATATAGGAACCCAATATTGAACTAAAATCTGGTTTAATTAACTTATTACCATGATTCCATGGACTCACTAGAGAAGAATCACATAATCATTTAAAAGAATTTCATACTACGTGTTCAATATTAAAACCTTCTAATGTGCATGAAGAACAAGTACATCATAGGGAATTCCCTTTTTCATTAGATGATATAGTAAAATATTGTTTATATTATGTTAATTCCCCAATTAGAGGCTGGGAGGACATGATGTGCCTTTTTCATAAAAAATAATTCCTTGTCTCTAGAACCACAGAAATAAAGAAAGAAATTTTTTGAATAAAGAAATCAAAAGATGAAATTCTTAATGGGTACTAAGAATGATTTAAAAGGCATTGTTCACAATTCCCACACCACCAAATAAGTGATCAAATTTTCATTCAATATTTATACGAATGATTAATTATTATTTATAGAAATATTATTGATGTTGTTTTAGGTAGTGTACTAGTTGACAAGACCCCAATTCCTGTAGAATAATAATTGAGAACATTGTATAGAACACATAGAAATTCGATTAAAGATCCAATGTACCCATTCATGGTGTCCATGAGGTACAAAGCACTGAATTTGAGAAGAAGGTTGACACAATGTTTGAAGAGGTATGTACCATTATTTGAGAACGTATTATTTCCTAAGGTAAATACCAATCTCCTCCTCCCATCTACTGTGGTGTATGTTCTTCTCACACCCACTATTATGACCAATTCCTCCAATTAAGATAAAATTTTCAGATTTATGAGACTATTATTCTAGGTCACCCCTAAAACCAACCCTTTAGTAAAGAACCATATTATCCATCCAACTCTGTGTGGAAATAATAACAAGGTTACAAAGAAGGGGGTATTCAAAACAACCTCACCAATAATGGAACCAGTCAGGGAATACTAGTTATCCACCACCACCACCCAAAAATACCCAACCACCACCAAGGCCTTCCCAACCACCCCTAAAAAACTCATGCATAGCCTTGAAGATATGATGAAACAAATGGATACCAACAATATTAAATTAAAAAAAACAAGACAAGCAATCATACAAGACCTAAAACCCCAATTTTTCGAACTCGTTAACTATGTGGAGAAAATTAAAAATCAGGGGTCGGGTAAACTACCCTATTAACCAGTAGTTAACCCTTGGGATAAAATAAATGTTAGTCCCATAAGACATAGGAGTGGCACTCAACTTAAAATCAAAATTACCCCACCAATAGAGTTATTCCCCCCTAATGAAACCACCATCCCAACCACTATAAATAGTCCAAATGATGTAAAACATTGTCCTGAGAGAAAACCTTCCAAATGATAGAGTGTTTCTATTGATGAGGTTCCCAGAATAGACATTCTTCTCCTATTTACCCAATGTTTTACCCATCCTATGGAAAAATGAAAATTGAACTTGATATGAAAATATTGGAAACATTTAAAAAAGTACAAGTTGAAAATACTCTAATTGATGTCATGAGGTAAATTCCATTATATTCCATGTTTCAGA
Organism: Viscum album; assembly: GCA_963277665.1. NCBI lineage: Eukaryota > Viridiplantae > Streptophyta > Magnoliopsida > Santalales > Viscaceae > Viscum > Viscum album. Next base: position 1,106,072,792 of record OY728157.1, read on the forward strand.
AGGAGATGTGTACACATCGAAGGAGGCATTGAGGTAATTAGAAGGTGACCTAATGGAGGAATGTCTCAACAATGATATAGAATTCAATTCAAACAAAATGAATCAATCCTAGAATAATCTCAATTATGGGCACTATAGAGGAGTTTTCCTTTTCTAATGCTATTCTTGATTTTGGTGATTCTATAAATTTGATTCCTGGCTCCATTTAGTCTTAATTGTATGTTGGAGAACTGAAGACCACATGAATTGGTGTTCAACTCGAAAATCAGATTATTTCACACTTATATTGGGTGTTAAGAATGTTCTTATGAAGGCGAAAATTTTAATTTTTCCTAAAGACTTTTATGTGATAAAAATGGAAGATGATAGGATGAAGAGACATGTCCCAATTATATTGGGGAGTCCATTCTTGAAAACATCCAAAACCATAATTACTACCCACAATGGTACATGATCTATGGATTTTCGTGGTGAAATTTTCTACTTCAGCATCCTTAATGTCAGGAAGCGACCCTCAGAAGAACATTCCTCTCCCAATGTTAACTCTATAGATATACTACCTTCCGTTGAAAAATCATCTATTCATTACTGTAATCCCATTTCTGAGTTTTATTCATTTATTTGAAATCTAGGAAATCAATAATGCATATAATGTTTTACGGGTCTATAAAAATGACATGCATGTTTGTAAATTGATAATTTATTGAAAAATGAGGATCTAATGTCCATCGATGACACTATTAATCATGTAAAATCTCATTCCTCAACTTAGTATGTTACCATTAAGTAGTTAGATGAGATCATTAACCTCCCACATTAACACACACTCCCATAAATCAAAATCCACCTAAATTTGAACTAAAACAATTACGTCAATATATAAAATATTCCTATATTCAGAATGGAAACTTGTTTCCTGTGATCATTGCTATTTCACTCCCTCCTAAGAATTAATTTCCACTCCTTGAACATTTTACATAACACAAACAAGCTTTGCGATGAAAACATGTAAACATTCCTGGTTTAACCCATCAATGTTCACACATCTTATATTGTTAAATGATGAGGCTAAACTAACGAGGCATGCACAATGTCGATTGAACCCAAACCTCCTAGATATTTTCAAAATGAGGAATCAAAATTATTGGATGTTTGAATCATTTACTCCATCTATGATAGCCAATGGGCTAGTCCAAGTTAAGTAGTTCCTAAAAAAACCAGTCTAACGGTAATTAAAAATGAAAAAAGTGAATTGGTTCCAACTCCTATCACTACTACAAACATTCGAAAGGGATGTGCTTCAATTTTATCAGCGCTTTTTTTAGAGCTGATAAAGGCCACCCTATATCAGCGCTTCTTTTAGTAGCACTGATAAAGGGGTGATTTCTCAATGCATTTCCCAAGCGCTGATAAATGTTAAGTTTCAAAAAAATCTTTTTTCATGAAAAATATTATTTTGTTATATAAGTATATTTAAATTGATATAAATACAATATATATATTTTAAATATGTTATTGATACGTATAAATAGACTATTATATTTAATATAAAAAAATTTAGAGAAAATGGCTTCAAAATATTTTTTAAAAAATATTAATAATTAATAATTTACTATTTATTATAGATTATAAATAATTTAATAACAATTTTACGACACAAAAAATCAAAAAAATTAATAAATGATCTAAAATATGGTGAAAATGTAACTCAAACTTCAAACGGTCATAAATTTTGATCCAGGTGTCCATTTGAGCTCTACAACATATCAAATCGATGCTTGCGACGATACCTACACATTAACTTCTTAGGAGAAGCCTCTGTCACATTTTTTGACCCCAAAAATTGACCATAAGGCCTCCAAAACCATGTTTTTAGTCTGGATACCCCGATTTATTAAAATTCAAACAAGTATAACTTCTGATCCAGATGTTCGTTAGGCTTGTGCCACATATCATATCAAATATTGTTTCATTTTCATCGATTTGAATAGTTGTGTCATTGAAATCGGATTATAGATTATAATTTGTGGTTATTTTAACATTCTATGGATTTTTAAATACACACATATATGTATTTTTTCGTAAATAAATATGTGTCTTTGTGTGTGTCAGTGTCTATGGGTGTGTCTGTGTGTTGTATATATGTATATATGTATATATGTATATATTTATTTATTTACTTATAAAAAAACGTCAAAAACATATTTTTTTCATAAATGTAGTTCAAACTAACCTTATATGTACATTCTATGGCTTTTCAAATATACATATATATGTATTTATTCGTAAATATTTATGTTTGTGTGTGTGTGTGTCTCTGTGTGTGTCTGTGTGTTGTATATATCTATGTATGTATGTATTAATTTATTTATTTATAAACACACATAAAAAAAATATTTTTTCATAAATGTATTTAAAACTAATCTTATATTTATATATTAGTATACAAATAAATATACGTATAAAAAATTATCACTACAAATAAATATATTAATATATTATTATACGAATTAATTTATATATACTAATATATGAATAAATATATTTATATTAATATGAATCTATATCAATATATGAATAAATATAACTATATATATATATCATTAAATAGACAACAAAACGAAATGGCTTAGTGTTAAAGGTGCAGTCGCGAATGGGGGGAGGTCCTGGGTTTGAGTTCGGGTGGAAGCGAAGGGGGTGCACACGTATAAGGAAGATCGGGAAGGGTAGTGTGTGGGAGACCTCCTAGAACTGATAAAGGGGGTATGAAGAACTGATAAAAGCACTCGTCGCATTATTTTTAATTTTTTTAATTTTTTTAATTTTTTGACCTTTATCAGCACTAAAAAAAAGCACTAATAAAGGTGTATTTTATGAGCGCATTTTTTAAGCACTGATAAAAGGGGCCTTTATTAGTGCTTTTTGGAGGGCTGATAAAACGGCCCCCCTATATTAGAGCTTAGAAATTAAGTGCTTTTTTAGTGCTGTTAAAGCCCTTTTTAGCGCTGATATATTCCATTTTTGTAGTAGTGTATGCATAACAATTGGTGTGTCTTTATATACAATCACTAAATAAACCAACACACTAGGAAAGACCAATTCCCATTTTTGTTCAGTGACCAAATGCTAGATTTTCTAGAAGGAAAGTCCCATTACTATTATCCTGAGGGGTATTCTGGATACTTTTCGACCCATATTTCCCCCACGGATTAAGAAAGAAAACCCTTACTTGCCCCATAGGCACATTTGCATATAGAAAGATTCTCGTTGGACTATCCAGTACCCCGAGGGCTTTCCAATGATGCATGGTTAGAATTTATTCAGTTACATTGAGAATTTCATTGAATTATTCCTTGATGATTTCAATTTGTATGGATCCTCCTTTGATGAATGTTTTAGTAGTTAAGGTTCTATCCTACATTATTGTATTGAAAATTTTATTGAATTAAATTACATGAAATTCTATTTCATGATACATAGTTATATAATTGAGACATGTCATTTATGGTGATGGTATCCATTTTGATAAATAAAAATTGGATGTCATTTATTCCCTACCATTCCCAAAAAAATGTATGGAATGTATGGTCTTTCTTATGTCATGATTTATTTTATCATCGTTTCATTTATGACTTTATTAATATTGAACTCTCCCTCTCTCGATTTATCCAAAAAAATAAAAAAAATTTGTTTTTATAAATAATTTGAGGAAGATTTTAATAAATTAAAATAGAGTCTTAAATCACCCTCAGGTAATCCAACCACCTCAGTTGGATTTACCATTTGTGATTATGTGTGAAGCCTCTAACTATGCAGTTGGGTCTATCTTATAACAATGGGTTGATCAGTATCCATATGTACATTAATATGCCTCACATACTTTGGACCCTTCCCAAGAAAACTAAACCAAAAATAAAAAATAATTCCTTACAATTGTGTTCTCCTTGGATAAATCTAGGTCTTACATTTTAGGGTCCAAATACATTGTGGTCTCATACTAGGAATCCCTCTGGTATCTCCTCAAGAAAATATAATCCAAAACACATCTCATCCGTTGTATTCTCCTACTTTAGGAACGTAATAAAAATATTTATGGATAAAAAAATATCAGAGAATGTGGGGGATGACCATATTAGTAGGATCCTCCCATCCTTGAACATTGAATTGTCCTTCTACATTCCAATAAATTAAATGACTCATGACGAGAACTGTACCAAGTGAAAGATGTTATTCCTTGGTATGCTAAAATTATAAATTATTTTTTAGCATCTTGCATTCCTAATAATTTCCACAAAAAATAGGATGATTGTCTAAAACATGATTCATGTTGGTTCATTTAGGATGACCAATACCATTGGCACACGTGTAGTGATCAAGTCCTTAGGTTTTTTATTCCCAATAGAGAGTTTTATTCCATCCTTAGGTTCTACCACACTCTTACTTGTGGGGGCCACTTTGGTCCCCAATGGTCTATTTCAAGGTCCTCGGTTCTGGTTTCTAATGGACAACATTATTTGTATATGCCCATGTTTTTGTAAATATTATCCCCACTGTCAAAGAATGGAGAATGTATCTAAAATAAATGATATTCCACAAAAATCTTTTCTCTTCCATGAAATTATTTATGTTTTGTGCATTGAAATTATGGGCAAATTTCCCTATTCCTTTGAAAAATTCTAAATTCGTTCAAAAGTAGATTATGTGTCAAAATGGGTAGAGGCATGATCCATGAGGACTGATGATTCCAAGATAGTTTTGGAATTTTTTAGAACCCAAATTTTATGTAGGTTTTAATTATCTAGGGTCATCATCATTGACCAGGGTTCTCATTTTAACAAACTCACAATGCAATCACTATTTCACAGGTATGGGGTCAGGCATTGGACGTATACATCTTATCACCCACAAACCAATATTCAATCTATGCTATCAAATATATAGCTAAAACAATTTCTTGAAAAACATGTTCAACCCAATAGAAATTTATTTTATTGGATTTTACATGTAATTTTTTATTTATGCAAATTAATTTTAATCCTAGTGAAGAGATGAAACATGATTCTAACGCCCGATGTTCCCATAAAAAATGTTTAATCTTATTTTATTTTATTAAAAATTAGTTCATGTGTGAAGTTTTTGAAACATCCAAATGGGTTCCCGGATTAAAAATATGATGGCACCTTTGTGTTCCGAATGATGACTTTTACATAGAAAGGACCTAACATTTACTTGTGCGGTTCGATGGTAAATGTTATTTTTTGGGATATTTAATGAAAAATAAAATAAACATAGGGAAGTTTATTTTATTAAAAAATGTTTCATTGTAATGAAATGTTCAGCCACCTATTTCATTTTATAACTGAAACAACATAATGATGCGGTGACTCAGTGTAACAGAAATGCCGAAATGTGTTTCCACCGTTTAACTGATTAACAGAGATATGAGATCTGGAGAAGATCTTATTATTGGATATGAATCCTTGGAGGAAATTCTTTAGTGAACGAAGAGTGGTGAAAATGGTAAATTTTCAATGACAAAAGTTTCCCCCATCTCTAAGATTGATTTTTCTAATGGTGATGGTTTGTAGATCGCGGATCAACGAACGAAAGTGGTGCGGCTCTATACTTCACCAAAAACCAAGCCAATACAATCTAGGGGTTTATTTGTAAGTAATTTATTCTTTTCCCCTTTCATAGATTTGAGATATGAATTCGGATAAACTCATTTACAGGATGACCCACAGATTGATCATGTTTGAGGGATGGTTTAGATTACAAGAATTTGAATCGGTGTCATCCATGTTTTGATGTGATCCATTCATTGAATTGTAATCTCTTCCAACCCCCCTCATGAATTCAATTCTAACATGGGTGGATCATGGCTGACACAAACAAGGACCATATCCATCCATTTTGTGTGTTCTTATGTTCTTACCGTTCTATGTGGTGTAATGCTCTAGGTTGCTGGCTTGAGGGAGGTGGAGACAGTAATCCACGGTCCAAAAGTGACAACAACGTCACATCAACCCATAGCAGGATGTCGCAAGGGATTAAAGTGCCAGGCATGTAATGTCATGGCTAGGTGGGCCATGGTATTGGCAGAAGACCGCCTATAAAGGATGCGGCCAGGTAGACCGTGACGATGGTTGAGGTCGTCTTCTCGTTGGCCGGTGACGGAGGATCCTACCAAAATAGTTGTGGGCAGCGAGTGGAGTCTGGTCTAGGTGGGCCATGAGAGTGTGGAACAGTGGCACCGGTGTGGCGAGGAATCATGCCAAAAGACCTACAGCTCAGTCAAGGGCATGCATTGGCACATGATCCATGATACCATGTATGGGGGAGGTTTCCTGCCAGCTACCGAACATTTTGAGCAGGAGAGGACGCATCAACATTCACGTCTAGGTGAGACAAGTCATCCCGCTTTAGTGGGCCAGGTTATACATGCTATCCTGGGACTTGTGCATTCATCAGGCTAGGTTGGTGCCTCAGGATCGTGAATCAAGTCAGATCATTACATCCATCCAAGTTGATGCAGTGGTCCAGGTCAACCCGGTGGGTCGTGTCGGACCCAATTGTCAGTCTAGTGGGCCCCAGGCCAGGTCAGGTCATACTGGACCCATAACCCACCTGAAACCCTTTTCCCTTAATTGACTCTAACTTTGAAACCATACATATTATAGATGAGTTTTTTATGACATTGGTACCCTCACGATGATGTGCTCCTTTTGATATACTCTCTGTGGATTTTCATGGAAGTTGGCATACAAACTACGTCTTGTGGAGTATGTTCTCTTGGAATAAGTGTGCTACGAGCGGGAATCTTGTGGCTAGCTATGATGAGAAGACAACGAATATGGGACTAAGTGAATCAGTGGGTCTATGTGACTAAGTGGGAATAAGTTACTTAGAAGGTCTAAGTGACTTAGTGGGTCTACGCCACTTAGCGTGTCTAAGTGACTCAGCATGTCTAAGTGATTAAGTGGATCTAATTGAATTAGTGGGTCGAAGTGACCTAGTGGGTCTATGTGACTTAGTGGGTATAGGTGACACAACAATAATTGGTGTTCTGTGATTATGTCTGATAGTCTTACTTTTCATACTTTAGATTTATACTTCTGTAATCTTAAAATACTTTGTGTGTACTTTCCGTTGTGGTTATTCCTTTTTTTCTTTCCTTTGTGGTTTCAAGGTGTCCAAATGAGTATTGTTTTACTCACCCCAACACATAATTTTCCGACATGTTCCAGGACCTGTGTAAGTGAATGACACTTTGACAGATACCTAGGTGGTCTAGAACCATGTGATTGAAAATAAGATCAGACAGGTGAGGCATACTCTTATAGCTTCATGTAGGTACCATTGACATACCCTTTAGTTAGGGTTTTCTACAAACAGGATCCCAATGACTGGTGTACTCTCTTGTTTATAGATTTTAGTTTTTTGGTTCTATATACTATCCCCTTTAATTTTAGTTTTGTATTGTTAATCTTAATGGTTTTCTTAGTGGAATGCATGGTTTACTCGGTGTTTACTTTTCACCATTTGTGGGAATGCAGTTGTGTGTGTGCGTACAGGTCTAAAGGAAATGCATCCTATTTTTTAGATATTCATACTCGGTTACAGTTTCCATCCCCTAGTCTATTGGAGGCAGGCTTGGGGTTTTCTTGGAATGGGTCCTATTTGGATGGGTCATTACAATAAAATATTTCAGTCTTAAATATGATGATTCAATATGGTCTTTCCATACTGATTTGAAAACACCCATTGTAATGTCACCATATCGGCTTGTTTTTGGAATCTTTTGTCACCTCACTGTTGAGATAGAGCACTAGGCCTACTGGTATGATCAATGAAATTAAAATCATTCTGGTTCTAGTTCTCAAAAGATTTTATATATTTAATAGTTGTATGAAATGAGAATAGATTCATATGAGAACTCCTAGATTTATAAGGAGAGAACCAAGGCTGCCCACAGTCGCCTTATCCTTCATCATCAAATCCACATTGGGAAGAAGGTCCACTTTTACAATAAAAGGATGTATTTTTATCCATTGATTCTTTTTTCCTACTACTTTGGACCATACACTTTTACTAATGTTTATCTATTTGGATTCATTTGGGTACAAAAAGAAGAAAGGAAGAAAATATTCACTGTCAATGGGCAGTGGATTAAGCACTTTCATGAAGCCCTCCTGGAGTCCTTGATGGAGGATGTCCAAGTTCAAGAATAATCATACCAATGAAAACAATTAGGTTTTATCCTTATTCCCACATTCTCTTTTATAATAGTGAGGACTATGTATGCTCTAGGTGTTGGGGGATGGGTAAATTCCTAGGATAGTAATGAATTTCCATCGTATTTCTTTCTTTTAATCTTTTTTTTCTTGCTGTATATTATTGTCACTTTCCCCCATCATCCCCCACCCACATTTTTGTGCTGGAATGTTAATTTTTAATTCCTACTTTATCATGGAAGATTATTCCTGCTTAATCATGAAATTTATTGAAAATGCATGATGAATTTATTTATTTAATGTTGTTTTAACATTCAAAAATAATTCTGATGAAATTTGAATTTCAGCATGAATTCAACATTGTGGTGTGAATTTATGTTGATAATTTTTTTTCAATGATATAAATGGTTGTATCATTTTTAATCCTATAAGAATATTGGTATCCATTGTGGGAGTAGTTTAATGGAAAACTGTGTCACTTAATTTATCTACACATCTCTTAAGACAACCTTGAAGTGTGAAAATTTTGTACATAATAGAAGGTAAAAAAAGTTAGGTTAATTATTCTATACTTTCCAAAATGTTTTTTCATACATTAATTCTTTATATAATCTATTTAATTATTGTATCACATTGACCTATGTGTGTGTACTTGTTATCTGACTTTTGTACACCCTAAAAACCCAAAAAAATGAAAAATCAAATAAACATTAAGGGGTGTGATGAAATTTAAATTATATGGTGATATATAGGTTGGGAGATTATGGTCGACTTCTGGGAATGATTAAGTGAGTGGTTCTTGAAATTTTATTTCAAAATATGTAGGTAACGTTTTGTGGAAATGATTATATACTTTTTTTTAAAAATATCCAATATTTAATCGATAACAAGTGCAATGAATATCATTAAAAAAATTTCACACACACACACACAGAAAATAAGGTTATATTATTAAATTTAGATTTATTTACTTTGATTTATATCATTCATCTCTTAGAATTTCATTCTGATAAAAAATTTTATGCATCTTTTTCCATAATCACAGGGAATAACTCCTCAGTGTGGTTTTTTCTTTTATCACATATATATTAGGAATTAAATTTTCTTTGGAAGTTAAATATTAATGATGGTCACAATATATACATGCATAATGTTTTGAACTGTGACTTTTCCAATGATTGAAAATTTTAGGTGTGGGGGGTGATTGCACTGTAATTCACTGTTTTATTTTCTCGCATACACCAATGTGCTAAACTAGTTTTGTACTGAAAATTATAAAAATAAAAACAAATTAAACTTCATGTTTGATTAAATTAATTATTATTGTCACTTTTAAAAAGGGTAATGTTAATTTTTTGATATTTTCCTTGTAGGTGAACGTGATTTGGAGGGCCCATGACAAAGTTCAAGAAAAAATGACCCAAACTGCATAGGATCCAAGCACCCCCATGGACTCAACTGCACACTTAAACTAAAATATGAATCCAAATTGGATGATATTATTTTCTAGTCCAAAAATAATTGGGATAAAACTTTTATAAAGGTACCCAAGACAAATTCATCCATCATGTGGCCCATTCAAACTGATCTTTCCAATACAACGAATTTGTACAAACTCAAAAATGTTGTGATATTTTATCTCGATATCTCTAGATGTAGTTATCCAAATGGTTCCAATGTTTATGTTCAGATAGTATGGAGGTGAGGATACAACTTTTTAATTTTATTTAATGTTATATAATACTATATGGATGTCGAAAACCATGGTCCAAGTTGTTTTTTGAAATCTTGGGGCTCAAGACCACCTTCAAATTTTTCTATAAAATGATATTGTGGTATCCCCATTTTAAATTTTGAACTAGAATAAATTGTCTTCCATTATAGACCCCGATAAGAGTCTCCTCATTATTCTATATGTTTTGGAGTCCCCTATCCTCATAGCGGGATTAATAACGAGTAAGGTGTTCCACCCGATCTTCCTCTTCCTCTCAATGGTGTGAAAAATGGTGGGTGATCATTGTGAGGCACCTACAGACTGGAAGAGGGAGTACCAACACATAATTCTATTCTATTTTGGTGTATATGGTGGTTTTAAATAGTTATTTTATATGTATCTTAACTTGTTATTATGTATTTAATTGAAATAATTTTTATTTCATAACCGATCAGTGTGTAATTTTAAGTGTACGACTTGTGTTGTTCTGATTTGATAACATAAGACTCCTCTTATTTCCCGAAAATTATAGATTTCAATGTTCCTTAACAAACATTAAATCATTATAAGGGTCTAAAACTTCATTATACGATTTTATATCATGGTTTAGTCCTATTTACATAATATTATGGGTTGTGGGTACCCAAGATCCTGGTTAACCCTCAATAAAAGGATTACACCAAAACCTAATAATCAATTAAGGATAAGGAACTTTTCAAGTGGTGTAGTAACATAGAAATGATAAAATAATCTACATTTATTCATAATAATCCAATTTTTTTATACTTTTAAATTCATTAAATTATGTAATTTTATTTTAAAACTATTTTCATAACCACCCCCCTTTTAGTAATTTTTATTAATAATTCACACAAAAACCCACCAATGCTCCTTGAGAGATGACCTAGAGAATTACCTATACTATAAATCAGATTTAAAATCACAATTAATTTGACATGTAATGAAAATGTATTCACCCACCCAACTACCATCCCACATCTAAAAGCATATACATACATAATACATTGACACAATATGAATATCATGAACAACACCCAGAACTTCGTGAATTCGATTTTCTCTAAGTAACCTAGTTTATCACATATAAGCCTAAAAAATAATAACCATTTATAGGCTGGGATCATTAACACATCACTCCCAATGGGTTCATACATCACATGTTTATCCCTCCTCCTAAGCCACGCCCATCTAATCATTAGGAACACCTATTAAGGACCAAGCTCATTTAGGTGATACCATAGTAACAAAATCTATTTATATGTCTCCCATGTCAAATAGGACCACCTATAAACCTCATCAAGACCCAAGTCTAACAAAAATCTAGGTATCTCATCCATTCCATCGGTCTCCTCTAATATCCAAAATTTATCAAAACCACCAGGATGAGAATTCAACTGATCATTACATCCAAAAACTCGCACAACTTGAGGTATACAGGTTAATCATCTACATCATTTTATAATTCTGTTCATGTTATGAACCATGTTAAAATCACAATTCCCTTGAAATTACTTGTGTAACTCACTTATACAACGTTCCACATTCACCTCACACCTAATTAAATAGTGGTCCCACTATCCTTAGGTTAAGAATTTTTTACATAACTACTTACAACATTTGATAATACAAATCACACTATAATACTCCATGAAATGAGTGTTTCTTGTTATATAAATTTCACACTCAACAACTCCATTTAGCATCCAACCACACCCATCAAACATTCACTATATTGATACCATGTCATACCAACATATACAACACCCTTAAATCATAAACCATCAATCGTAGTATTTCCATCCTAATTACCCAGTTGATCATCCCTTCAGTTCTTGTCAAACCCATCAAAACACGATAACTACCCATACTATCACATAAACAACCCCAATGGAATCTACATTTTACCTGTAGACTAATATGGAGTTTATTACAACGAAACATTTTGTTATATAACAAAAATAAATTATATTTAATTTCTCTATGCTATGCGTATACCCTATAGGTGAAATGGGAATATAGTAAATTAGAATACTCAGTTGGTCATTGAAATACATGGTATGTCAGTTGGATAGTAACCCATTAAGACATCCTATTTGATATTTGTAATAACATAAAACTTTTAGTGTCACGGGGTTATGGGATATATGACATCTGATTCAGATGACTATAAGTTGTGTTGTCTATGAAATTTTATGAAATTTTATGTGAATATGGATTTAAAATATTCTATATTTGATTAAAATGAATAGTTTTTGATCTTATTGAAGTCTTAATTATGGAAATGCTCTTTTAATCATTAGTTATTTCAATAATATATGCATGTATGAGTAAAACACTTCAATATTTTCTAGGAATGTTTGTAGTGTACATGCTTGAGGTTACCTTCAATTAACACATATTTTTTTAATGTCAACTTATGAAATTCAGAATATGACTCTTAATTTAATTTTCTAAAATAGAAACTTCATTTTGATGATTATTTTGATAGTTAAAAATATTGAATTTCTCGAAACTAAACGTAGTTTATGAAGTGTAAAATTGGAAATTTTGGTTGTGTTTTTGATGTTCATCATTAAGAATTGCACAAGAGTGCAATAAAAAATTGTGGGGGCGAGTTGACATCACATTTTCAAACTTTAATGTATAATTCAATAATTATATACCACATTATTTCACATAATATGATTATTTGTCATGTATTTATAATTTAGGTGCATTCTGGTGAAATATTTGGATTTTATTAACATAATTAATATTTTGAATATGATGGTCATATTTTTTTTGACACTTGTGTGTTTTTAATTATAGATTTTATTTTACATGTGATGATAACATCCCATTTCTAAGGGATATATAAGTGTGGGTAATGGGGGACAATCATCCAATCTCCCACACAAATTTTCCATGTAGCACCAAAAAAGGGTACACATTGCCCTCCAATTTGAACCCATGGTAGCTTGAACTAGATCCATGTCCTTGAAACTACATCTCTAGGTTGAAAATAGAAGGTATATATCCACCATGTACAGATACATCTGAACTAGAATAACTTAAACATGCATCATCCAAGGACATGTATTCAACCAAACACATCTCAACGAACCGACTAAAAGTATTAAACATACTTTGTTATGTGATCGTAATTAATTGATTTATCATTGTCCACAAAACCAACCATGATACTCAACCTACTATGTATAGATCTACTACACACTAATCTTCTATAGAATCCACCATTATTTAAATCCCTCTCCACTCCTCTTTGGACATAATACTAGAAGTACCCCTTCCCAATTATTACCTCAAATGATGCCAACCCCACTGAAGGGCTTGTCAATCCTTGTTTTTATACTTTAAAAGTCGTATTGATGGCCCATGATGTGATCTTTCATCTAATATTTAGTCTGTGAAGATATTCATGTAAATATAATGTTTATTCTGTGAGCCTTCAATAAAAATGTCAATCAATGTTCATAAACTAAACCAACTATACATATCAATATGAATATTCTTTGTTCATTGTTTCATATTGAGTCATGTTTCATTTATCATGCACAGTTGACACACTGATCACATACATATAGGAATTCATTATAACTAACTTATTTTCCAATTATTTCCCCATAGGTAGTTTGTTAGGATGCAAGTTCATGGAAAATTCACTTCTACAATAAGTCCAATGATGTCTGTTTACTTAATGGTACATATTGAAATACCCACAATTTGGACCAATGTTTTTCTTTATAGTGATTGTCAATGTTTCAAATCATTTTTAAAGGTAAAAAGTGGTGAAAATATATTTTTGAATTTTTTATTTATCCCATGTTGCAGGTCATAGAATTCACAACCTGGTTTTACTGCTACCCAATGATAAGTTTCAATCCTACGGTGGATTTTTCTTCTCCCTTTTATTTTCTATTTGGGAGGTTTTACCATGGATCAGCTAATGTTGTTCGTTTCCCATCATCTCCATCCAAGATTCCCAACCTACTGTCCCTCGGATGTATTTTTGGTTCTTTCATATTTATCACATCCATAAATGTGTTCAATAGAGAATGAAACCATGGTTTCTCATTTTTGAGGTATTGGTTAATGTTGGATTGAACATAGAGCATTGAATCTATGACAGAGGATCTGATTGTATTATGGATTGTGAACCTAAACATCAATAGACATCATCTTTTGTTATTCACAATGTTGGAGGCTTTGATCTAAGTTATTGGTAATTATTACTTGGAACTATAATTATTATTTTATATAATAATATTTTGGGGTTGTTTTATGGTCTTTGATATGAACTTGTCTATACTTATAATTTCCCCTTGTTCACTTGTATAGTGGAACTCTGATGCCCCTATCCCATGTACATTTTTCAAGTTGACTAAACAATGTAAATTATGGCGTTCATTTATATCTTTCTTCACTATTTTCTATTTTTTATTTCATTTTTCTTGATACTTATTAATGTGAGTGATGGTTTCTCATGTAGGCAAACTTAAATTGGTTAATATTCATTTCTTGGTGGTATCTAGGTGTGGCCTTGTTTTTTTATGTTTTATATGCCTTTTTTGGGTCCACTTATCTAGGAACTTGTTCGTTTTTATGGCAATTGTTAGGGAGGAAATGAGGTTTTAGCATGGTCTTTTTTATTGAATCCACAAGCTATAGATAGGGTTTGCAACCATGGTAATATGTTTGTGTCCATAGTTTTCACCATGGGTATAGGTCTATATGGCAGAAGTTATTTTCATGGTTCCAAAAAAAGGCAATATCCCTATTTCCATGGGTGAATTCATGGATATAGGTTTTTTCCTATGGTCACCCAATACAAGTAATGGTTCATTAAAACATGGCTATTACCTATAGCTGCAGTTTTTGGGTCTATAGCAACAATTACAGACTGTAGATATAACATAATTTTTCTTGTAGTGATAATTTGATACCGTACTTACACATGTTTGAAAATAACATAACATATGCATGGCTGGTTTGGTATGTTTTTGATAAGGTCATTGGTTGGAGAACAACCAAGATATGATTTGTCTACTTGTATAAAAAGTAACGGAATTGAAAAAATGATTTAATTAGAATGAGGAAATTCATGTCTATGATTAGTTGTTTCACATATGATGTGATCAACTTCTTGGATGAGTGACATGTAGTGTATTCATTGACTTGGTTGGTCTTTTTTGGGGAATTGAGAAAATATGAGTTTTCCATATTATATTGACATTTTAAAAATCTAGTTGTCTCTTTATGTCCTGATAAAAGGGATTATATTGGTATATATATGATGTATATGATATATATTTTGGTGGGCATGTCTGTATAGAGACAAGATTATGTTTGATGGAGATCACACAAAATCCCTTAATATCTTGAGTAATATGGATACTTTAATAGAGTCCACTCTTTTATTATATCTATGTAATAGGGATTTCATATTTTTTGTCAATATTTCTATGTCCAATAAGGTTGCGTAGTCAAGCCCTTGGATAAGGATAATTTTTGGACAAAGTGTTTGTTCAAAATGAACATATTTTAATGAAACTATATTTAAAAGAGTTCTTATAGATTCATGAAGTGTTTTGATGTTTTATAATAAATTAGTAATGGGATTTTAGTGAATGTGGGATATTTTTAGGCAAGAATTAAAATGTATATGAATATGATGCATGAAGTGTGTGTGTGTGTGTGTGTAATATATATGATATTATATATATAGTGTACATTAAATTATCTTGTATGTGATTCATGGATAATATATATATATATTATATATATTTATATTATATTATATATACATGAAATGCATATAAATTTTCTTGTGATATAACAGTTTTCTCTCTCTCATGGATTGTATATCACGAATTATAAACCAATGAGTTGGTTCATTCAAGCTTCGCAATAATTCATTATAAAGTGTTCAATGAACTATACACCCAAAGGGCAGTAACACATGAGATGCATTATAACATCATGCTACAGTTATATAAAGATAATATGATTTATTCATTGGGTGGTGGGTGTTCTAGTTTTGTTTGTTCAGTGGATTTATGATCATAGATTTAATGAAAAGCTCATGAAGCTATGTTCTTCCTAAAAATATTTTCATCATTATTGATAAAGGTGCTATCATCTCTTCAGTATTCGGGTATCCTCTTGACATGATCATGAATACCTAGGTTAGTGTATTACCTTAGAGGTAGGAATCATATTTTTTCTACTTTAGTGATCTTCCTCAAACATGCTCCATTGAGATTAAGGAAGAAAGAAGCTACTATAATGGATGAATACTAAGTATTTTTAGTAATAAAAATTCAGATTATTAACATGTTTAATTCTTAAATATAGAGATATTTGTTGTTTGGATTGTTTTTCACATACTATAATCATCATATTATTAAAAAAACCCTGTAAGGAGTTAGGTTATACAAGGACTTGGTGATGAGTTCACGTTCCATAAAATGAATTCTCTTGGTCTGATGAACATTTTACAAGTTAAGATTCAAGAACATCATGTTTACAAATTACGAGGTTACTAATATTATTTAAATATTTAGTATTCATTGGTTAGAACCTTCAAATTGATTCTCCCGTCAATGATTTCAATTAGTAAATCACTGAATATTATTATATTTTATTGGGTTGATGCTGGGTTAATTGATGACATGAATATTTTCCTATGGTTTAAGGGTGATGACTATTATTATAGGTATTTTAAAATAGACTTGGGGAGTTTTAAATGGTATAATATGAGCATGAAAAAATGGAATCCATATTGTAAAACATCATGTGACTCACCGGTAAGGAAATATGCCTTGAATTACAGGGGTTTCCAATTCATTATTTCAAACAGAAGGTACTTGAAACTATATTTAAATCCATTGAAATAATAATAATGATTGATGAGACCACTAAATGTTTTTATCCTTTAAATTAATGATATTTTTGTGAATTTGATATATCCTACTTCATTTCCAATCATATGTGGATAAATAATGGAAAACACACTTCCATTAAGAAGTGTTTTACGAAAAAATTCAATATTACTACTACAAGTTCAATAATATGGCCCATTCATCGTCCATTAATAGTGGACCTGTGATCAAACGAGCATCAAAATATTTGAAGAAATGTTATAAAGTGAGTGAGTTTTACCCAATTACTAAATATACATCATGAAGGGAGGTTATTGTGTTAGAAATGACAATAATGGATTCATCCGTGAAGAAGACTTTAGATGGAGGGGATTCCAATTGGTCTAGTTAAGGAATTATCCAATCAGCCACGGTAGTCAATAAGTAATCTGGTTTAAGTCTTAAATTATAATATATTATCCATGTTGAGTCAAACCAAGGCTCAATACCACCAAAATCAGTTATTTCTTAGTTGGTGAAGAATATTGGAAAAATAAGGGTTTAAAGGTTCCCTATTCAATACAAGCGTCTATTGGAAAATAGCCAACTCATCTTTTGTCGAATTCAAAAAATCTCAAATGTTCATGATTTGTGATGACATGACCAAAAAAAATTTTCCAATAAAATTTACAAAGGGTCCCAGAACCAATATGATATTTTCATTTTAAATTAATAATTAATTTAGAACACCAAAATGAAGATTACAAAATTTTTGAGTTATATCTATGTTGATGGTGTTGATCATTTGAACCCTATTTGGTGTATCATCATTACATCACGTAGACCCAAAATATATCTAATCTACTGTTGATCAACACATGATTCATTGATATTTTAACAACATTGATGAAACATCGGGTGTTAGAATGACTAATTAGCCGACTTTTGTTATTCTCCTTGATTGCTTCTTGTTCCTTGGGGCTTGATGGAATCTCTCTTTTTATTCTTAGTATTAAGAGGAAAAGAGGTGGTAGCAGATGTTACTTCGATGTTAAGAGAAAACCATAGATAAATTCGTTATTTGGAGAGAATTCTTCAAGAATTGAATGTTCTGTACAATGATTAACCTCTTCAAAAATGATATATCAGTCTATTAATAGACTCAAGGTTAGGATTGAACATATAATAATTTCACATTATCCCTTAAAAATTAATTAAAACAATAAAGAACCTCATGTTGTGTAAAAGAATAATAATATTATTTTAACTCATGTAATGAAAAAACATGCACAAAGGTAAATAATATTTTACATTAATGTAAATAATTAATTATCATCAAACCCAAAACTCAGTTTGTTTTACCTCCTTGTCATTTATTTAATTCTAGAATAAATATTTAAATAAATACTATCTATTCCATAACTAAATATTATATTCACATTCTAGTGAATAAATATATATTTTAACATTCATGAAATAAAATATTTATTTAATAAATATTTATTACCTTGTAAATAAAATGAGATAAATAATGATTTATATATTCACATAATTGAAAATCACCCAAGTAAACAAATATTTTTAAGAGTATCATCATTTTATATCAAGGTTCTTATTATTGTTGGGAACTACTTATGACTTTCTCAATGTAATAGATATTTTATGGCATTATCATATTAAATTTACACAGAATAAGTATTTATTAATATTCCAATCTAGGAATATATAGGTAATCTAATGTACAAAGTAGTTAGATTTTTGGCACAAACTCCAAAGCAGTTGTAATTGTGCATCAAGAGTCATATTCCGAACTAATTCAAGATAAATTGAATGAATTTCATATTTTAAATATCTTCTTATTTCAATTATATTTATAAATAAACAAGTCATCAATATTATGATGATTAATAATCAGTTAAATATCGATTCCCAATCATATATATTTTTAAACATTGGGAACAATATATTGTTTAAGTGTGGGGAAATAGTTTAGAATGGTTTTTTATTAATTGTATATATTTTATTGTATTTTGTTTAGTTTGTTAAATTTTTACTCGTATTAGACTATTAATTGTAATTTTTAGGCGATCTAATATATATGACTCTTATATGAAGCATGTAAATATTCCTTTTCAAATTCATATAATAATTGGAAAATTTGAAATTTTAAATAATTTATATTTATCCAAAATTAATTTGGATAGAAAATCAGGATAATGTAAAAAAGTTAATGTTTATGTGTAAACAAAAATTCTAATGAAAATAAAAGGATTTTATAAAGCACATTTATTTTTAGTTGTATAAAATTATAAAATATTGATATTTATTCTAATTTTATAAATATTAATAATATTGTGTTTGTTTGTGCACATAAAAAATTTACATAAATTTGATATTAAAATAGAACATGTGATAAATAAATACTAACATCTTTTATTGACCTATTATCATTTCACATTTCTTCTTCATTTACTGATAGTAATAAATTGTAATGGAAGGTGATCTATGGTGATCAAATAAAAATAATTATTTTTTCATTTGTTATTTTTAGACACTGATATTTAAATGTTTTTTAATATATATATGCACGCTACAACAAGAAACGATTTCGGGACTCAACCCTATGACCAGTGCCCTACACCCCTTCCACCCTAGCCGCCTGTGGGGGACTATGTTATTTTTAGTCATTGACTAATTATAACTATAATCTTTAAATTTTTATTTTTACTATAAAAAATATTCTTCAGATGGGATTAAATGTGTGAATAGGAACTATTTTGGGTTTACATTTCATAAAATAAAAAATGAAAAAAAATATCGGAAAATAGAAATAATAAATTATATCATTATATAAAAAATATTATTTAAAAAATTAGATTAAAATATCTACCATATATTATGTGGTCGATAAAAACATGATACCTTATGAATGAAAAAGATTTAAACCCCAAAAGTTTCTATTGAATGTTAAATGAATGAAGTTTTTTTTCTTAGTTATTGGAATGTTAGAAATTATTAAATGTATACCTAGATATAATTTATATAAATTATTTTTTTTATATTTATTAATTAAATAATTGATTTTACATTGGTGAAATGTATATATTTTTACAGATATTGAAGATACTTTAATTTTCCACATTGATATGGTGGCATGGAAAATTTCAATAACAAAATAATTCAAAGAAAATTTAATAAAAAGGTTTTTTGAAAGTCAGTTATAAAAAGTTCTTTCTATCATCCTAATTTGGTGCATCAACATGCCACTTTTATTAAAACCCCTAAAATGGAAGGGGTTAAAGCATAATCAAGAAAGGACTGTCAATCCACCAAAAATTATGATTTTTATCATCCAATAAGAAAATGTTACATGGAAATACAAGACCACAAATATAGGAGAAAAAAAGGAAAAAAAGGAGAAGATCGATCCATGAAAGGCATCAATAACATAGCTTTGAATGTGATCTCTTCATTTTTATGAGCATTGTACAACATAACACTTGAATCCCACATTAATTTTAGATCATTAACTGATATATCAAAATAAATATCAATATCATTTCTAGGTTTATTCAGTCTTAAAATAAATAGAAGAAACAGAATATTCATTAACATCATGCATAACCATGTGGTAAAGTTATATTTTCACAATATAATAAGATATGTACTGTGAGAAATTATATATACACCATATAGATTCATGTCTCCTATAAATAATTAAAGATGGAGGTTTTGTAACTCATATCCTAATTTTGGAAACTCATTGTCAATTTTCTTCCATTGAGAAGCATCTGCAGGGTGGAGATGCTCCTTATCTTGAATTCATTTTTCTACATGACATTTCAATTAACATTTAGTCTACACACTTTCATAATTTTATCTAAGCCTTATAATTATTGATAATTATTATAAAAAATTTGAAAGACTTCATTGATTTTTATTGTATCGGGTCACACCACACTTAGGTAATTTTCTATGTGATTCCAGATCCTTATGAGGCAATATATAGTCATTTAGACTTGTTTTCAGTCTTTCATAGGCGATACCTATTAAACAAAGAATCTATTTATAGTCATGTTATTGACATGGGAGCTCATTGTCATTTGGGAACATATTATTCAAGATAAATTATTTCTGTAAAGCCTATTTCACTCCATCTATTTCCTTCTTTAAAATTATATAGTTCTAATATGACTAAGGTTATGTATATTTAGTAAAATCGACATATAGTGGAATATTTTCATAGCTTACTAAATTCTTAAACAACTTTGGAAAATTTTAAAAGTTATATTCAAATTTCATTATCATTTCCCAAACATGATCAATATCATTGTCTAGAGTTTTACTTATATCAGACAATACATAAATCATATTGTCATCCTAGTCACTAGAAACATTAAGTTCTTATCCATGTTTAAACTAGAATTTATAAATATGGCCTATTTTATGATAGATCAAGTGTTTTTCCAAGTTATATTGGAAAATTAATTTATAATAACAATAACATAAACATGAAAAAAATAATTTGAAAAGGGTCATTTGAATGCTCTCCTACAAAAATGAATAATTCTTCAACCCCATATTCATACTCTATTCTGATAAGAAAAACAACCACCCACTTTCAATTCATATTATTCTTATTTGGTTCAATAGTATTCTTATTCCACATAAAAATTAAAACACGAAGGGTATGTATGGAATGTATAATTTTTTTGTACCTAAATTGTATGTAATATAAATTTAAAAAATATACTTATAAATTATAATACATATATATATGAGGAAAATAAAATAATATATATAATGTAAAATATTTATAATAGGTTGATAAATATATACATATAGTAAAATTATTATATATATATATGATTTTATAATATGTATATGTATATGTCTATAAATAAATCTATTATTTCTGTGTAAATATAAGATTATGTATATACGTATATATATAAAAATGGACCCCCGCTTGGTGTATATACACATATATTTGTAGGCACATTCCTTCTTATATATATAAATTCATATATATACATGTGAACATGTATATCTATAAACATTTTAAATTTTAAATTATAAAGTTTAAATTTAATTCACAGGCTTATAAATTATAACATATACATATATAACGTATACCAAAGAATACATTTATATTTATAGAACATATCTATAATTATATATATATGTATATACATACTGACACATGAAAATATATACATCAAAACATTTTAAAGACATAACCATAAATACACACACACACACAAAGTCATGTTCATATATATATATATATATATATAAGAATAGATATACGTGTGTGCTTAACTATATATCTCAGCCACACACACACACATTTTTTATTACAAATTTTTATGTGTGTGTCTATATAAAGACATATACAGAAAATGTTTTTAAGAACTAGAAGAAAAAATATCATATGGATCGATATTTTAAATGTCAGTTATATAATAAATGACGTTACAAAGGTTTTCATGCCGGTTGGTTATATAAATGATCTTAAACCACTGATTCCACAAGATTTTATCATCTCTTATTAATATAACTGATGTTATGACACATTTTTTAGCTTTGGTTGATATATATTATATATTTATAGTAAAATTTAATGTCTTGTGATATCGATATTTAAATGTTTTCAGAGCACACATCAAATTTTAAATTTCCACCTAATATTTATTAATAAATGGACAATAATTTTCAAGTACCATATATGAATGTTCATTCTCCCAACTTCTACATTTAATGATCATCTCCCTAAATGAGATTTACCATCTCCAATTCCCTAAAATAATGGATCATCCAGTCAATGTCCAGGATGTTGACTCATGGATTTTTTTCCCACATTCCAATTGGGTAAGGAAATGAAGTGAGGGGTATATTGGTCTAGCTCTAAGAAACACCATAGCATATTTTCTCACTCTCCCTGATCGATGAAAAATAATCACTTCAATTTATAATATTATATTATATATTAAATAAATAATAGGAATTCTGAAATGTTTCAAATTCGAATAGATATTTAAATGAAATTATATTGTTCTTATATAAAAAATATATTACAATTTTCTAAAAAATGACCAAATTATATGTTTCAAATTTTTTGATTATTTATTAATATTTTTGAAGTCCATAAATTTTTTTAAAACATATTAAATATTCATGAGATGATTTTATTTTAAAAACAATTATTTTTTTAATTAAAGTTAATTTTTTTAAAAAAAATTTGTTTCATATTTTGAAAATAATTAAAAAAAATAAGTGATAAAAATAGACTTTTTAATCATTTAGGGGAAAATTAATATTTTTTTTATATCTTTAATTTCAAAAATTTTCATTAATGAAGAAAATAATATATGGTTTATTGTATTTTATATACAATTATTATTATAAATGAAATGAAATCGTTGTGTACAAAAGGTTTATTCCATTTAAAAATAATAATCTAATTTACCTCTCAAAAATAGTTTTTTACATTATTTAACTAAATATAATAAATTTTCATTAATATTTTTGAAGAGATTAATTTTTTATAAGTGTATAATAAATAATTGTTTCTAGAAAAATTAAATTATTAAAATTTAACTATTAATCTTAAAAAAATATTATTTATTTAGAAGTATAAAAATTAATGTTTTATGAATAGATATTGAATATAGTTTTTGTTAGCATAAAATCTTAGTATTTCATTAATTTTTTTTAAAAAACATTAAATATTTTTAATTTTATTATTCATCATAAAAAATAAAATGTGTATAAATTTAAAAAATGAATTATTTTTTTAGGAAGGGTTTAAAAAATAGATTTTATGTACTAACAATTCATACAATATTTAAAAAAAATTGTAAGACAAAATTCTATGTGTTTTATGAAAAATTACTCTATAAAAATTCTATTAATAACTTCAATTAAAATTAAATTAAAACATTTCAATGATAAATTTTATTACAAAATATCACTATAAAGTTTCTGTTTAATCATTAAAATTTTTATGGATACTTTTTCTTAGAGTTATCTACATGAATTGTTAGTGAAATTTTCCATTGAAGATCAGTGTTAGTTTCTAGTTCACACTAGAATGTTCTAAAGGAAGTTTCACAGGAATTTCATATTTATAATTCACTATAATTTCTAATAGAAGATGAATTTAAATTTCCCATGGAATTTTCATTGGGATTTTCTAGTGGCACCATCTCTTCTATACTGGATATTTTAGTAAAATTATACTTTTTTTGTAGTGTGAAACTTACAATGGGAAAAATTATAATTTTATATAAGGTCATTTATTATAAATTTCCCACTTAATGGATTAATAAATTTTATTAATTCCTATTTTTCCAAAAATATATTAAATATATCTTAGAAGTGCATATATTATAAATTTAGTTTTAGGTATAATTTGATATTTTATTTACATTTTTATTTATATTGAATATAAATTTTCAAATTCTATATCATATTTTATCCATTAAAATTATGTAAATTATGCAAAAAATATAATAAATATTTTATATCATTGAATTTATTATGAATATAATTATTAAAATTTAATAATTATTAATTTTTTATTTAGTTATATATATATATATATATATATGTTTGTTTAATTGTGGAACATCCACTAAAATTTCATTTGGAGCTTCCATTGAGACTTCCACTGGAACTTCAACTTGATTGATTTAGAACTGTTATTAATAATGATTTTTAAAAAAATATTAAATATATCTTATATGTTTATTTAATATAAATTTATTTTAAGTTATAATTTCATATTTTATTTACTTTGTATTCATATAGAATATAAATTATTAGATGGAAAATTATATTACATTTGAAAAAGTTATGAAACAAATATAATTCATATTGAATATAATTGAAATTATTATAAATATATTTACTTAAATTAATTTTTATTAATATATTATTTAGTTTTATTGATATATATTTTTATTTTCTTGTGAGACTTTCAGTGGAACTTTAACTGTATTATAGTACATCCATTGGGATACATATTTTATTCGTATATTATATACATTTTTAAATAGAAAATTATTTTGTTTTTATAAAAATTATTAAAAAAAAGTAGTAAATATATTATATAATTAGATTTAATATAAATATATTAATTAAAATTAGATTTTTATTTATATATTCTATAGTTCTATAAATATTTACTTTTGTTCTATTGTGGAACATCCATTTGACCATCAATTGGAAATTCCACTGGAACATCTAGTCAAAATCTTAATGAATCTATAATTTTTATTTATAAATATGTTATAAAAAAATATATTTAATATATCTTTTAAGTAAATTTATTATAAATTTTCTTAAATAAATACATTTTTCTACATTTTTATTCATTTAATTTGTATATTTTTAAATGGTAAATTGTATTGTTTTTATAAAATTTATGTAAAAAATGTAATACATATTTTATATAATTACATTTATGTCACAAACCTCCTTCACCATGATGAGGGAAGGGACAAAAGATTTCCAAACCTATCCTTCCTCAAGTTCAAGGAGATCTAATGTCCCCCAAGACCCGTCTTCAATAGGCCCTCGAGTGGCGACTAAACAAACGGTATAGAATCACACATAATATGGAAGGCACTACCCTTTTTATTTAGTATGATCAGGAGATAATATAGTAAACCCCAATCAAATCCAAAAATGGAAGTAAATGTAAATCCAAAACAATCCATTCCCATATGCATGTTCCAGTAATAAGTGCAACAAAAAAATAAAGGAAAACCAAAGGGAAGTTCCAAATGAAAAGAAAGGTAATGTAAACGGTCCCAGCATTCGAGCTAATAGGTTCTGGCATGGTCCTTGAATTCCTCTGGGAAAACTGAAGGCAGTTTCATATACATTTGGTGGGAATACAGGTATAATCAGTAGGGAAAACCAAAAGATCTCGAGCACAAGTAGGGAGGTATTCAAATGCCCCGTGAGAAAAGGAGCTACCCAAAGCACCTAGAAAGGTAAATATACACCCAACCTCACCAAGGCACACTCCCCAAATAATGCAAGTTAGGTAAAATAATAGTAATAACACATCGATGTTTGGGTACCCCACACCATTTTCCCACTGGTAATTGAAGACATCCCACTCGTCAGACCTCCCTTGCCATTCTCGTTGTAGTCCCACTGCCATCCCCCCACCCGCACACACCTGGGCTACCACAACCACACATCCTCTTCCAAATAGCTGGTCCACAACAACCAAACCTAACCTCGCTCGTATATACCTAGGCCAGAACAACTACTATAACGCCTGAAGACACATGAGCCTCGTCCCGAAGACACATGGGAAACAACCTGCCTGCACACAACTGGGAAACCCACCACAACTACCCTACCCAACGAATAATGGTCTATAATGGACCTAAGGCCATCACATCCTTCTTAAAGAGTCGTGGGCTACTCCAAAAATGGAGTAGAAAATGAGATAATAACCAGCCACTCATAGGAGTGTCAGGAAAAACACCCACCCCCATGAAATGGGGGTGTTCCATACGAAGTTCTAAAAATGGGTGGTGAATGAATAAGAAACATAATTACTAAATTATACATATAGGTAAACAAGAACTCATCCAAACCTATGGTTTCCAAAATCATCCCATACCAAAAAACCTTCGTTACTATTCCTTCATAATAAGCACAATAGCCACCACCAAGTCACAACTCATTCCCGAAAAAAAATCCCCTTTGAACCCATTCTTGTTATCACATTGAAGTGGTTTCTTTTAAATAATTCTACACTATTGGGCAACTAACAGACATAGCCACAAGCTATGGAGGAAAAAACAACCAAGCCACAAATTAAGCATTCACAACCGATTCTCTTCTAATGTTTGAACATCAAAGGGAATCTGTGAGATCCCTCGAAGTACTAGAACCAAACGAAGCCCCAATATACAGCCCCACATGGCCTCAGACCCACAATTCAGAAACTTCACCACAACAGGGGATCAAATCCCCATCCACGTCACCCCACAAGAATCAAGCAGAACAACCACACATATCACCAAGACAGATCAAGGTATTTTCTAAATTTAAAACACCATTCATTTAGTTTCTCCATTATGTTTGGTTATCCGGGGTGACCATACAAGGATTCTTATTCACTGGGCATCCATTTAACCAATTGAGTTTAAATTATTAACTAGTTTCCATGTTACAGCCATTCAATCACATAATTATACAAAAAAAAGAGCTTCAGTGGTATGTAAGAAAGTACCACCAACGACAACAATTTTCAATGGAAATAGTGACATATAATTCACAATAAACATGAAAAGGTAAAATAGTACGGAAACATCATCAAACACACCCCTTAATTCTTTAAAACCCATTTATTATATTTTTAATGGTTTGGTTTCATCCATCCTCGAAGTAACATCATCTTACCCACCCTACATGGTACACAGTAAACAAAGAAGAAGGAATACCCAACTTGAATGATCAACGATCAAATTTTTTCTCCTCGTTCCAATAATTAGGGATGTGTGACATCCAGGGGAGGAACTTTGGGGACTCCAAGAGAGAGAAATAAATGCTCTAACACAAGAACACTACTAGACATGGGAAGGGGGACTCCAAACGCACTAATGAAATAAAAATAAACCATCCTAGAAGAATAATTAATTCTCGTCCCATAAAAGGCGTGATCCTGGATTTATGGGATATGAATTTTGAATGGCCTTAAAGGCGGATCATGGTTGGATAGTGTTAGTTAGTGGGCCTCCGAGTGGTGTCGTTCCCATCCCCCTCTCACCCAAGGGTTTTCTGCGCCGACGATTTAGAGGGGAAGGATCTCATTTTCAAGTACCTTCCCCCTACTCCTTGCCCTTAATTATTTTTTCTCCTTTTCTATATCCTCGGGTTTCATTTTCTTGTTGATGCTTCGTCAGGATTTATCATACTATTAATGGTGTGGTCGGCACGTGTTTTTAGTTTCGATGATGAAGGGTCATATGTTTTGGAGGGATGTTGGTCTGGTAGTGGTCATGGAATTTGTGGGTGTTTGCACTTCCGGATTTCATCGTTGTTGATTATGTCTTCTTTCAGGGTGGTTTGTGGTCCTGACAATGAAGGATGTTCTCGGTTGAATCCCTTGGCCAATAGATCCCTGCTCTGAAATACCATTCCTCTACACCTCTCGAAGATGGATCTGGAGCAGATGTTACTAAGTGGTTTTGGGTTATGAGGTTCGGTGGTCGACAGTCTTCAATTAGCTTCTTTGAGTGGCTCGATGATAGATATTTTTTTGCATCTACAATGTCATGGATATGTTCTTGTTTTTAATATCTGGTCGAGTTTCATCCTCATATCCACTCGTGATGTTTTGCTGGTTTTTTTCTAAGTGCAATTGACCTGTTTTGATTTTATTTAGTGATATTTAGTGTGTATGGTTTCGGGTATCTCCACCTTAGCATTGGCTTCCTAGTATATGGCTTGTATTTTTGATTGAAATGTGTTCGTTCTCGGTGATGGTGATGATGGTGGTCGGTGATGCTATTTTTTCACCTTGGTTTTGGTCGTCAGTGATTAGGCTGCGATGAAGTGTTTCTTGGGCAGCTCACCGGTTATTGGATGGTGTCTTCCCTATTTGCAGTGGAGGGATGTTTCCGTGGTTTGGAGGGTTCCGTTGGTCATCTCATATGTCACCAGTGAAAGTTGGTTTGGGCTGATGTGTTTGGAGTGTCAGGGTGAGCAGCTCGAGTGGATCCTATTTGTGATGTCTCTTGGGTGTCAACAAAGGTGGTGTGGTGGCCTCTTCTACACAGTTTATTTTTTTGAGGAGGTTCTTGACATTGTTCCTTCAAAATCCTGTATTTTTCTCTGCTATGGATCAATGTTCTCACCTTTCACTCCGAGGTGGAGTGGATCGGTGGTCCCCATGGTTCTTTGGGATGTGAGACTGAGTAAGTTGCTTTGGGAGGTTTTCGGTGGTGACGAACTGATTTTGGATGACAAGTTAATGGTGGTTGGAAATAACGTGATAGATGGTGTTAGTATGAAGTGGGCTGGATGGTTCGTTGCTCAAGTCATTGATGATGTGCTGTTTGAAATTTGAATTAGGGTTCGCAGAGATGGTGTTTGTATGGCGTGGGATGGATGTTTTGGCTCAAGGAATTGGTGATGTGCTGTTTGAAATTTGAATTAGGGTTCTTAGAGATAGTTTGAGGTGCGATGATGATGGTGTTGTTTTAATTTTTTGAATTTTGAAACATTGTTTTTGGATGGTCATGTATGATGGTGCACTGTACTGAATGTCTCTAAATGGTTCCCACTTTTCCTTAAGGTGGATTTTTATTAAAATATAATAAAAATTTGGATGGATGGTTTCACAACATGGTTGGACGGTTACAAACGATATATATAATTGTTATTTAATAATTCTCATTGGATAGGTGGCCATAACAGTTGTGCATTAGAGGATTTCATTTAATTAGATGAAAAAGGGTCTGTTGAGGGTCGCCCCACTCTTAGGGGATTTGAAACACTATTTATGGGGCTAAAAATGACCATGAACAAATTTAAAATGCATAAAAGACTTACAAAGTGGCGTTATGAGAAACTGGGGAAGGAAACCCCCCAAAACCTCCACGTGGAACCGATCGGGTGACTCACTGATTGGGTGATTCACCGATTGGCTCACCGATCGGTGTCATAGATGGGTGACACCATAGTGACAACCTGCCACCGACACTGCTGCCCTCTAGACTTACTGATGGGGTCCATGGCACACAAAAAACTATAAATTGGCAATGTAATGGAAAGAGAGGGTCCGGGCCATTTGGATTTAATATAAAAATATTTATTAATATTTTATATTTTTTAATATATTATATTTTTTTATAAATATATACTTTTTTTAATTGTGGAACATCCATTGGAACTTCCGCTATAAATTACACATCAACTTCCATTCAAAATATTAATGGATTTATAATTATTATTTATAAATATTTTTTAAGAAATGTATTTAATATATCTTCTAAGTGTAGTTATTATACATTTTCCTAAATATATAAATTTTATTTACATTTTTATTCATTTATTATATACATTTTTTAATTTCAAATAATAATTTTTTTATAAAATTTATTTATAAAATGAAATAAAAAATTTATATTATTTCATTTAATATTAATATATTTACAAAAAATTTATTTTTATTAATATATTTTATAGTTTTATAAATATATGCTTTTGTTGTATTGTGTAATATCCATTGGAACATTCAATCGAACATCCATTAGAACTTTCAATGGAACATCCACTCGAACATTCAGTCAAACTCTTAGGGTATTTATAATTTTTATTTATAAATCTTTTAGGAAAAATCTATTCAATATATCTTCTATGTGCATTTATAATAAATTTTCCAATATATATATACATATATATATACATATATATATATACATTTTTATTCATATATTTTATACATTTTTTAATGGGAAATTATATTGTTTTTATAAATTTTATTTATAATATTGGATACATATTTTTCATATTTTAATTTAATATAAAAATAAATAAAAATATATTTTTTTGTATAATATATTATATATTTTTATAAACATAAAATTTTTTGTTTTGTCGAACATCCATTGAAACTTCAATCAGAAATTCCAGTAGTACTTCCACTGGAATTTCTAGTCAAAATCTTAATGGATTTATAATTTTTATTTATACGTATTTTGTAAAAAATTTATTTAACATATCATATAAGTAAATTTATTATAAATTATCATAAATATATAAATTTTATTTACATTTTTATTCATTTATTATATATATTTTTAAATGTTATATTATATTGTTTTTATAAAATTAATGTAAACAATGTCATACTTATTTTATACAATTGCATTTAATGTAAATATATTTATTAAAAATTAATTTTGTTCAAAATATTCTACATTTTTATAAATATATAATTTTTTGGTATGTCTGAACATCCATTGGAACTTCAATGTGAAAATCTAGTAAAACTTCCAAGGGAACATCCACTGGAACTTCTACTAAAACATATACTAGATCCTCTATTTGAAATTACACTTGAAATATAAAGGGAATTATAATTACTATTTCTACATAATTTGTAATAACATATTAAATATAACTTATATGTGTATTTGTTATGAAATTTTCTAAATATAAGCATTTCTTTACAATTTTAATCATGTGTTGTATATATTTATAAATGGTAATTTACATTGTTTTTATAATATTTATGTACAAAAATGTAATATATATTTTATAGAATTGAATTTAATATAACTATATTTATTAAGAATTAATTCTCATTAATATATTTTCTAGTTTTGTAAATATATGCATTTTTTGTATTGTGAAACTTTCACAGGAATTTTGACTAGAACATCCATTGGAGCATCTAGTGGAACTTCCACTAGAACTCTTAATGAATTTTTAATTATTATTTATATAGATTTTATATAAAATATATCTTCAATATAACTTATAAGAACATTTATTATAAATCTTCCTAAATATGTAATTTTTTTTACATTTTTATTCATGTATTATAATAATTTATAAATGGTAAATTATATTATTTTTATGGAATATATTTTAAAAAATGAAATACGTATTTTAAATAATTCAACATCATATAAATATATTTATTATTATTTAATTAGCATTAATATATTCTATATTTTTATAAATCTATTCTTTTTTTGTATTGTACAACTTTCACTAGAATTTCCACTCGATCTTAGATTGGAACTCTTAATGGATTTATAATTGCTATTTAGCCAGATTTTGAAAAACAAATATTTAATATAACTTATAAGTTCCTTTATTATAAATTTATCTAAATATATACATTTTATATAAATATTTAATCATTTATTACATATATTTGTAAATGCTAAATTATATTTTTCTATAAAATATAAGTAAAAAATGTAATATATATTTTTTAAAACTGCATTTAATATAAATATACTTATTAAAATATATTTTTTATTAATAAATTTTGTAGTTTTATAAATATATACTTTTGTTGTATTGTGTAACATCCTCTAGAACATCCATTGGAACTTCCACTGTAACTTTTAGTGGAACTATCAATGGATATGTAATTGTTATTTACATATATTTTGTAAAAATGTATATATAATATAACTTATAAGGGTATTTATTATTAATTTTCCTAAATATATACAATTTATTTACTTTTTTTTCATGTATAATATATATTTTTAAACGATATATTATATTATTCTTATAAAATTTATGTAAAAAATGTAATATATATTAAATATAATTTCATTTAATATAAATACATTTATTAAAAATTTAATTTACATTTTCTCGTTTTTATTAGTTTTTTTTATAATTAAAATTCATTATTAAAATTTTCACCCTCAAATAAAAATGTTATTTTTTCTTCAAATTGGTATTTTTTTAGTTTTAATTCCATTTTGAAATATATTATTTTTATTCATTTCAAAAATTCCTGTATAAAATTTATTATTCAATTATAAAATAATGAGTTTCTCTTTATTTGAGAAAATTTTATTATTTCCAAAAAATATTTTTATAAAACATTTAAATTTAATAATTTATTTATATTTTTCTATGTACATATTTTTAATTTCATTCATAAAAAATATTTTTTAAACATTCAAAGATTAATAGTTTTTACAAAATAATTTATGAAATAAAAATTTATATGTTTTAAAATATAGTAATTTATAGGAAATTTTGATTTTTCAATGTTATTATTTTTTTTATAAATTGATATGTTTTAATTAGTAATATATATCAATTTTATATATATATATATTTATATATTTATATGTTTATCTTTTGTATCAATGTTTTTATGTTTTAAATATCAACGTTTTTTATATTTTTGTAAATGTAATTTTTTTTAATTTGAAGTATTATTTATAGATTTTTAAATATAATTTAATTATTCATCATTTTTGTTTTTGGATAAGTTTTTAAAAAATTTTAAAATGTTTTTTAATTTTATAGTTTTTTATGATGTATTACAGTTGTATGGTTGTAATAAATGGAGAGGGTAAAAATGGGTTTTTTGTTAAAATTCTGACAACTCGATTTTTTTAAAATTTTATAATCAGACCATTTTTTTGGAACACAGATCACCATCTCAACTATATTTGATTTTATAGTAAACCCGTGTAACTAAAAAAACTACAAGCATTGATATGTTCCCATTTCAAGATAAGATATGTTTTTAGGAAGATATGCATAGGCCTCTTCTATAATTTTTGTGGTTCGAGGTGGAATGAGAAAGATATTTTGAGAATACATTATTTATATATTTTCCATCTACATAACTTGAAAATTTCAAGGTTACTACTAATTAAAATGTTTGAGATATCATCGGTATGGCAGCTTCCCAGATAAACTCTTACCTGCCACTATATAACTAAAGTCTCTTGTTATTCATACTGTTAAATTGGTCACTGTGTCAGCCCCATAAAAAATGTGATGTTATTGTATCCTCAATTTTTTGGATATAAATTAGAATATGAGGCTTATACCATCACCCAAGATGGAAGGAAATGTATTGGTGTCTATTCCTCCTACATCTATCTCAGTTCTATCTATCATGCATGATGTGTTACGAGCCTCAAAATGGGTTTTCTTTCATCTAGTGCACATGGTATTGTTTCTCAGCCAGAATATGATGTTCCTTTTTTAGTGGTCGTTCCCCTTATTTTTACCTATATGCACACATATTTGTATAAATTTTATTGGTCCATCATTCTCTCCCATGCACCATTGAATAACCATTATATGGCGTTGGATCCAATTATTACATTATATGAAAATGGAAACACGCAATCTTTCTAGAAAACCCAAATGGGAAACATGACCTAGTGAGTGTGCCCTCGGTTTATTTGGTTGCAGCTATTCAGTGTAATAATTCTTTTTGGGACAATTTACAAAGATTCAGTAATTATAATTTTTTATTAATTTTACTGTTTCAGTGATAATTAAAATTTTAAATTAATTCAAAATGTTTAGTAACTGGATTGTATCACAAATAATTTCTTTGTTTGGGTTGTTGAAATTCATCCATAATTCAATTGTTTCTCTAATAATAACATTGTTTTGGTAATAATTTTATTTTAATTTCATTTTTTATGTAATGATAGAGATGACTGAGTGATTATTTCAATTCTTCTACAATTCCATAGTTCATGTTTCAATGACATTATATTATAGGGTAATATCATATTTTATGGAATAATAGCATTGTATTTGCATAATTATTTTTTTAGTAATAATTTTATTGTTTGAGTAGTTACATTATTTTAAGTAATTGAATATTTTTAGTGATTTATTATTTTATTATAGTATATTATATGCTGCATTGCTTAAGTAATTGCATTGTATGATTCATTAATTTCAATTATTGAGTATTTGTGTTATTTATTTTACATTATTACAACTACTCATTTCTAACATAGTATTACGCATTATTAAAGGAACAAACATTTGTGGTGGGGAGATCTAGATGACGACTATGATGGGTATGTCACCCACCTCCAAAACACAACATTATGCGCCTGTTGTTCTTCAGTTTTTTTTTAATTCACTGATTATCATTTAGAGGAACTCAATTACACCTATTATAGAAAATTTCATCTTTTTGAGGTTAAATAATATTTAATATGGATGTAAAATGTTAAAGAAGTTGAGTTAGATAACATCTGTATTGAAGAGTGGAAATATTCAAGAGAGTTTAGTATTAATAAGATCACTATATTATCTAATGAGATTATGAAATCTATGAAAATGCCTCATGAATGAAAAAAGAGTTATATAGTACCTATGTTTTAAAAATAAAGGATATAATTTATGTTGCAGAAATTATAGAGGAATTAATATTATAAGTCATTCCATGAAACATTTGGATAGAGTGGTTGAACAAAGGATTCAAATAGAAATGAAAATTTATGATAATCGATTTTATTTTATACATGGATGTTCAACCATAGAATCATTTTATTTGGTTAAAGGTTTGATGGAGTATTATTGTCAAAAATCCTAAAATTTTCATATGGGTTTCATAGATTTATAAAAGAGACATGAAAAAAAAATTAGATAGGTTTTATCAAAATACATTGAAAGAAAAAGGTTGCAGGTTATGTACATTAAACACATACAAAACATTTATTAATGGAGTTTGACCCGAGTTATAACTCCAATAGGTGACACTAAATAATTCACTATCTCAATAGGATTGAATCACGGTTCATATCCCATATAATAATGTGTTCGGTCATAGATGAACCTACAAAATGTGTTTAATATGATATATCTATTTGCATCTTTTTTTGGATGATATAGTTCTCATAACAAATTCCTAAAATTCTATTAATTTAAGGTTGGAGATTTGGTGAGAGACTTTATAATGGAAAAGTTTCCATTTATAATAGGGATAAGAAAAAATATATGGAGTTTCATTTTAATTGATAATTATATTATAATTATATGAATTTGAGATTGAAAGGACATGTTATTTCCAAAGATAACTATTTTCTATATTTAGGTTCATTCCCACAATGTGATTGAGATATCAATGTAGATGTCTCTCATATGATTCAATATGAATGGATGTAATGGAGAAAAAATTACGGGGTGATTTTTTATTATATAATTCCTTTTAAATAGAATGGTATATTTTATAGGACTCTTGTTTGATGAACTATTCTATATGGAAGTGTGTGTTGGAATTTGATGGGACATCTTGAACAAAATATAAGTGTAGCAGAAATGAAAATGTTAAGATGTACATTTGGGGATTCTAAGATGTATAAGATTATAAAAGAATGTATTTGAGTGAAAATTGGAGTGACTATAATTGATGAGAAGATGGATAAGACTAGATAAAGATGGTTTGAACATGTTAGAATAATACCTAAGAATGCACATATTAATGGGTTTAACATAATGATTGATTCACTTATGAAAAGAGTTAGAGGTAAACCTAAAAGTACCCCTAAACAAATCATTCAAGATGATCTTTTTCTAAATAGTTTTAATGAAAATATATTCTTTAATAGAGAGAGTTGATTACCTTTGATCCATGTATCCAACACCAATTAATTGGGTTTAAGGTTTATTTTTTGTTGTTGTTGTTGTTTTATCATTTAGATGCACTTCCTTTTTATTTCGTCCTACATTTGACTTTGTTTAGAATTTTCTTTCTCAACTACATTTTTAATACTGTACTCTTCTCTGCTTTGTTTGAATAGCAATTTTTCATGCAATACCTCTTCTGTATTATTTATCATGTCTGAAACGTTATTTCCATTTTATCCATTCTATTACTGTTTTTTAATTAACTATTTTATTTATGTGTTTGTATATTTGTATATATTATTCTATTTTCCCATATCTTAGTTAATTTTAATTTTAATATTGATCCCTCATTTTTATGAAACATTAATATATTAATAAGTCACTACATTTGGGATTTCTATCAACATAATGTAACTTTGTTATTTGTTTTATGTGATTAATTTTAATAAAATTTAATTCTTTTGATTCTAAAAACAGGCTATTACTTAATTTCTCACATAGATTCATACAATTACGATTAAAAATTTTCATGATTTTCAAAAAAAATAATACTCGTGTTTGAAAACCCATAAAAGAATGTTTGTTTAACAAAATAAAAATAATTTTTTTTCATAGAATAAGTTATCTTTTACGGATTTTTTCATCCCACATAATAATATGTATATTTTCAATTTTAAAATCATACATGGAATGAGTAATATAAGACTTTATTTTTTTAACACTAAGTCCTTTATCTCTTATCCAATGTCAATGGAGAATTATATCATGGTGATATATCATGGTATTTCCACTAATAATATTGCTTTTGTTACTGATTCCATGAATTTTGGATTCTTCTTCTACATGTTAGTTTATCTTAATTTGTATCATCCTGTTAAAATAATGTCTCTATTTTTTTAGATGTCATATATATAATTTTAATTCTGGAGTGACATATAATTTTTTCAATAACATTAAATTGTAATTATGAATATTATTTATCATTATTTAGTTTACTAGTTATTGGGTGTGGTCATGTAAGGGCCAACAATGATGGGTACGTTATATTAGATAAGGGTAGTTTTTACTTTCTGGAACTTGTTTGTAGGTGGGTTTTTCGAGAGTCTCAAGGAATAATCAGGATGGACAAGTGATAGTAGGTGGGTGGGATTGTCTTTCATAGTTTTTTGTAGTCAATAGTAGCTTCAGTAGAGGCCTCAACCATAGATTCAAGGTGTGGCCTCAAGGAGTCGTCTTCTTCTTCCACCTCCATTTCTTATTTTTTTACTATCTCGTTCTACTACTGTAATTGATGTACACTGATAATAGACTACTCTCTCTTTCATCAATTTATAACCACTGATTCTTGTCAACTATGAACAAATCATAGTTATGTTCAGTCTCATACTAATATTTATTAGTATCTTTGTTTTAGGAAATATTTTGGATGAAAAAAATTGTTCCTTTAGACTAGTCACCTTATATTCATTTTGGAATGGTTTTGTTCTAAAATTTTTTATGAGAATCAGTTTGTGGTTTCTCTTACCTACATGATTCCATGTCCTCTCTCTACCATAATTGATTTTTTAAATTAATTTCTTATTAGGAAAAAATCGATAATGGTTTGTAATTTTATTACATTGTGATTATAATGAAATCTACTAAAATATTAAGAATGATTTAAAGATTCTTAAAAAGAAGTGTTTTTCAATGGTTATGCACATTGTGATTTTTTTGTGATATAATTTTTTTTATTATATTGTTTTTTGAAAGTGTATTGAAGCTTTTCGCTCTATGTTTTATGTTTAGTATTCTGCATTATTATTATATTTAGGTGTATTTTTTATTTATTTTTTAAAAAAATATTCTTTTTATTATGTTGATATTTACTGTATTTGTTTTAATAAATGATTTATTATGTCTATATTTTTATAAAAATTAAAAATAAAAATAAAAACTAAAAGATATCAAGTAAATTGATTTTATGTTTCAGAGTATATCACGTTATCTTGAGCAATGGAAAACCCCATCAAAGGATGTTTTAATGAATTTGTTTCTAATTTATAATTTGGATTTCTTATTTATTCATTAAATTTTATTTAAACATATATGTATTATCATATTTTCCTTTTCCTAGAATATTGTGAGATGAAAATACAATGTATAGACATAATAAATTTTCATGCCATGAAAATTTATTGATGTGGGTTTTAATTTATGTTTTTGTTATACTCAATTTATGGTTAAATAGATATTTTAAAAACTTCATGTTCATATAATTGTTCATTAATCTTATTCATGATTATTAAAAATGAAAATAATGGCAGCCAAAACATTAAAAGTGATGCTTCTTAATTATCTTTCCTTCAGAATATCCATTCTTACTGCTTGTTTGATTTTTTTAATAAGTGTTGTCAACTAGAGATTTATTATATATTAGGTTTCAACATGAGATTCACTATAATGAAAAGTATGGATGATATTATTTTTTCATATTTAATGTTTCGTATGTATTTGATTATTAATCCTTTGATGCTCTCATTCTATTGTAGTTGGATGGAATCAATAATGTGATATCTCAAGGAAGAAGCTGTGGGCACCAGGGCTACAAATTGTTGAATATAAACCACTTAACATTCACATAACTTTTACTTAATACATGATGAAATGTCTCCCCGCATTATAATATTATTGTTTCTCCTTCTCCGTTTATCCACTTATTCACCTATGTCATCGGTCAGTCGGTGTTTTTGAATCGTTGTCGTCGTTTAATTTCTTACCGTGAATTAGTTTTAAATCTCAGGTATTTAAATATCACTTCATTGCTAATATTTTTTATAATTATTTTTCATGTTTTATTTTGTGTTTAATCTGATATTAATATGTTTTTCAAACTACCATATCATAAATTCACACACATGTGTGTGTACTCAGATATATAAACACACACATATATATGTGCGCGTCTATATTCATATATATATATATATAGTTATATCTATATACATAAATTTTTACACACACATTTCTATATATCTATATGTTATAAGTTAATATATATTCCGGATTATACATGTGTATATATATATATATATATATTATATTTATATTATAATCTATGTTTGGTTTTAAAATTTTGATATATTTATATTTATGCTTATAATTTTTATTAAAAAAATTATCTAATCAATGTTATATATATAAACATATTTATATATGTATGTTTTTTACTGTGTGTATGTTTTATAAAACACACATATTTAAATGTTATATGTGTGTGTTAATAGTGTTTATCTAAATATATTATGTAGATCAAATGGTTTTTATCTGTTATAAAGAAGTATGTATATAATTATGCACTATTGTTTGTATGTATAATTATTCATTTCATATTTATGTTTATATATGTGTCTATAAATATATATATGTGTGTGTGTGTGTGTGTGTTTTATATAGTGTGTATATATATATACATATTTGTGTATTTATTTTGATATATTTATATATGTGTGTGTTTTATATAGTGTGTTTACATATATACACACAAACATTTGTGTGTATTTATTGTTTTTTATAGAAATTTAGTTATATTAAATAGTTTTGTGCTTTGTTTATAGATATTGGATGGATCTAAAATGGATGAAATCTAATCGTTTAACCATAGAGTTCGAGGAATGTGTTAAATATTTCATCAAATTTTCAATATAAAATTCTAGTGACCCTTCTCAAATATTATGTATTCAACTGCATTGTTATTCCATGAAAATTGGTCCAACTGAATTGGAAGAACATTTGGTCTATTACAGAATTGATCAGAGTAAGAAATGTTTGAATTTTCATGTATAAATTAGTCCATGAGGGATCTTTCTCAAATATATGGTTTATGAAATGAGTACCACCCATCTCAGATGTAATGTAAACACAAATAAAATATTCCTTATTTTGATTATAATTAACAGAGTTATTAAAGTTTATTTTAACTATCTAAAAAAATAATCGCATGTGCCTAATTCTCTAATACCAACATCTAATGTCCTAATATACTGGTAAATTAATTGTCAAGATCTTCTTCTAATAGGTTATGGGAAAGTGTTCGGCGAAGAGATATTTACTCAATGAAATGGGAGCATTACCCATAAATACAACTGGTCATATTCTATCATGAAATATCATCCATCATAATATAAATCAATGATTAATGATAAAATATAATACATACATATATAACAAATATTTACACTATAAAATATAATTTAATGATATGTGACACTATATAAAAAACTTGTACCATACATATATAATACTAAAAACATAGTATATAAAGTTAATCGTCATAATAGAAAATCCATACCATCTTTCACCTCATCCATTATCCTACTCTAACCTCTAATGTCATCTGCCATTTCCATCTATAGATATTTATGGACACCGAAGAGAACCCCAATGCGTTTGTGTAGAGGTCATCAATAATACCATGCATGGTTTTCTAAGGTAGTGAGACAACTCTAAGAACATCAAGTTAACATGTGAATAATATATAATGTTTAGAAAACCCAACATCATAACACAACATAAGTAATCATAACAATATTGTGACCAGTTATTATCAAGTTAATCAGAGTTTACATCACACACTAAATAAAAATTTGTGTGTGTGTTTATGTGTGTTATACCCACCCTTTTATATATAATAAAGTGGAAGGTCCCTAGAGGAGCTTTTCTTGTAGAGATACACTAGGTGCCCATGACGAAGTTAGAACACTAAAATATATATTAGATCTACTTTAAATAATATACATATATGAATGATCATTAAATTTTGAAACACATTCACCCCACAAGTGAATGGTATCCAGGAAAGGGAAAACATACGAAAAATAATATCATCTTATATCCAGTTATAAAAATTATCACCAAATAATTTTCCCAAAATACACTTTTTAGGCCCGAGGAATACCTCTATACACATAATATATGAGAGATGCACCAAAATATCTAGTCTACCTTAACCTAGAGTTATAGTTGAAAAACTACACCATTTCCATGTGACTGGCCATGCCACTACTACAACCACACATTATCCCATCCTCTATCATCACCCCCACAACCACTCCTCAATAATCATCCAATACTTCTCTAACCAAACACGAAATAGCCCACCCACACAATAGTAAAAAAATGTAATAATAGAACAAAATCGTATCGAATAACCTCTTATTAATCATTTTTCTATACTAAATCAAAATCCTATGTACAAATAATATCTTAATTCATGATTTAGATACTATATGTTCACTATAATCTTTAGGTGATAAGTCATTTATAGAGTTGTTAATAACACTCTGAAATATATTAAATGAGTGTAAAATGCATTTAAAAATTATATATTTAATTTGAAAACATATAAATAAATTTTGAAAACCTATGTTATATTTAATTCCACTAAAAAAATTATTTTTTATTCTTTATATAAAATAGAATTTTTCATATATTCCTTTTGGTTTTTTGTGAGTTGAAATTTCAAAAAAACATATATATTTTAATAAAAACAAAGAGGTTATAAGAATTAACAATATTCATAGTCTTGAGTATAAATATTAAAAATAATCAATATTTTAAAAATAATCATATCTCTTCTTCATTCATTTCATATTACTTCAAAAACTCATTACATTATTAAATCTCTTCCAAATCCCTTTATATCCATGTCCTTGAGGCATCGATCTAGCCAAAACTACCTCAATTGTAAAATTTAGACTTGATATGAAGGATACAAATTCAAATAGAACCAATTATTCATTTCAATTATTTTATAAATCCTTCTATAATATATGTGATTATTTAAAATAATTTTAAAATATTCATTTAATGATACCAATACATTTATTGTAAAACTCAACCATTTATTATTTTTCCCCTTCTTTTAAACTCTTTTTTAAAACATTGTTCATTCATGGTGGTTTTATTCCTTCTAAGTGAGTGATATGTTTTATTTTTCACTAATTATTTTCATGACTATTCCTAAATATAATTTATATGACTTTATTTAAAATTATTATTATATTAATATTAGGACTATGATTATTTATGATAAAATAGTTATAATTTTAATGATATTAAAAGTACACAATCATGGTCATTTTTAAGCATCCGAAACATACTTGTTGAGGATGATTTTGTGAATTTTAACTATCTTCTAAATGATTTAACCATCATTATATTTTCCCTTCTTTTCATGGCTATCTACAAGATTCAAATTTTCACCATGCCTTTTGAAGTCGTTATATAACCCATTATTTCCTATTAGTTTATTCCGTTTTTACAATTTATGAATGTTATATTTATTTTTGGAACTCGTATGCATGATATATTATAATGGGATGTGGCTTGGGATTTATATATAAACATAAATGAATGAGAAATGATTTATATCTCATGATATCATTATATATGGGCTTGTTATGGTGATCTTTTCCCATTATGTTATGTTGTTTTGGAAGTAAACCCTGGCCTATGTTTATGGCATCTCAGTGGTGAGTCTTGATCTATGTTTTTTTCTGTTTTAGTACACATTGTTTATGATGAAATTCCATATGTTTATTCTATATTCTTATGTAAATCCTTATTATCATAGTCGTATAACATCTTGCAACTAATGTTGTGTTTATATGTGATGGGTAATGATCATTTACATTATTTCTTCCATGTTATGATAATTGATTCTCATAATATTCCATCCCATGTTTTATCTTATTTTGTAATATTACTTGTATTTATGCCCCACTGATTATTTTATGCACGTTCTCTGGATATACCAAGCAATTATATAAGTACAATGAGATTTTGGACTCATTTATTAAGTTGAAAGTAAAAGATTTTGTAGTTTATATAAGGTATTGTGTTATGATAGAAAATTATTATTTTTATTAATAATAAAACAAGGAAAACACCCATCCCTGAAGAAACGAGATCAAGGCGGTCAAAAGAGGTGAATTCCAAGGGAATCCCCTAGGAAAAAAGACATACATTTTGGAAGTAACAACCCCACGTTAGAGAACACCAATTGGGGTTACCTAGGACTACTACCCCAAGAAATATAATCCACAATAAAATTAGCTTCTACTGGAATATGAAGAATCGAACATCCAATCAGGATCTCTAAGGCTCAAAAATGAACAGTGTATATCAAATTCCATGAAGCCTCAAATTTCCCATGTAATTCACGAATCAACACCTCAGAGTCTAATTCCATATTAGAAAATTCCAATGAGAACTTGTTTGAGAGTATGATACCCATTTGCAACGCACGTACCTCTATACCCAATGAACTTCCAGACACATGAAAGCTGCTAAATGTGAATATTACCAAACCCTTTCAATCTCACACTAGACCTCCCGCACACATATAACTATCCATTAATGAACAATCAACATTAATCATGAATCCATTCCTTGGAGGCTTCCACCTAAATCAGTGTCCCTGTGAACTTGGACTAGCCACTTGCTAGTTTAGGAAACTGCACATAATGTGAGAATGTTTTCCACGCTTTAGCAGTGTCCCCAATTCATACACCTGGATTCTTGTCCTAGGTAGCATCAAAAAAACCAGATGTATTCACCTCTATACGTGCCTTATTCGAAGCCTCACAATGTGTCCAGAACATGAGAGAGTGAATTTTGTAAGTGGTACACAGATGGAGAGCCCCGGTACGAGGAAAATAAGGCAATCTGTGAACAGAGAATAGTTTGCAGATAAAGTTTATTTTTCATAGGAGTTATGAGGATTCAGTACATGGTAGCGGTACGTGATGGAAAATTCAGAGATAGTCCATGGAAGGAGGGTGGTTCACAGTGGAGGAAGTAGTACGTGAATGAGGTTTTTGTCATACCAAACC
This sequence comes from Viscum album, assembly GCA_963277665.1. Lineage (NCBI taxonomy): Eukaryota > Viridiplantae > Streptophyta > Magnoliopsida > Santalales > Viscaceae > Viscum > Viscum album. Next base: position 1,106,116,623 of record OY728157.1, read on the forward strand.
TGCTACACAGTACGCGGTGGAAAAGGTGGTTTTTGATTTTCCCAAAGAAGCTGGAAAAATCATCAAATAAGTTTGAGAAGTAATTTTATGGTACCTAGAAGTATTCGGGAAGGATGACTTCATCTATGGGTTAAAATAGAACATCAACATAACATCTACATATAGTTGATGGTGCAAGGATTCATTCAAATGAAGAGACCAACATTTATATAAATTGGGTTTGGCCTACAAGTCGATAAACTGTGTATGGATTCCCTTCCACGAGCAGTGAGAAAAAGAAGAGGAAAACGCTGACCCTTTCCACCGGCAGTGATCCAGAGAAAGAAGCATAGGGGGTGACCCTTGGGAATTCAATGAGTAGACCCTAAACCTTGTAAAGGTAGTGATCCTGGACATAGAAGATCTAGCTCAAACATTGTACTCATTTTTTGTTGGGAGCACAGTGAATTTGGTACATCAACACAATGTTGTTCTATTCTCCTTGGACATTGCCCAGTGAGGGAGATAAAAGATAAAATCATTGTGTCATGTGGATGATTTTATATCAATCTATATATTTCAACGGGAGGAAGAGAGAATTGAGTTTCATTTAACAATGAAACAAGATCCAAAAGGGAGAAATATTTAATCTACCATAACATATTTCACCCCCCCTCTCAGGGTATTCGACTTAGTGGACCTAAAAGTAGATATCAAAGGGAAAGGATGAAATTCAATGGATCTCTCTCGGAAGAAGAAATGGTAGTGGTCAATCATAAATGAATTCTGATCTTCGATGGAAATAATTTTCAACTATGGAAGAATAGAATGTAGCACCACATCTGATCAGTTGGGATGGATGTATTCACAACATCTATGCATGGAATATCAGTTGACATTAATAGTGGTGCTTTACAAGAAGATGAAATAAGGGAATTGTATTTTTATGGTAAAGGGATCAATGATTTAGGGGGATCCCTGTCAAATGAAATTTACAAGAAGGTAATGTTCTTTAAAACATCACATGCAATGTGGGAATAATTGTTAAGAATTTATTAGGGAAAAAAGTCCGAGAAGAAAAGCTGAAGGTTCTATGGAACAAGTATGAGGATCTCAGAATTAATCCCAATGAGATTGTTGATGGATTCTTATATAGGATAAATGTTATCGGGGAATACATGTACGGTCTTTGAGAAGTCATTGAAGATATAAATATTGTGAAACAAATATTGAGGAAACTCCCATCGTGGTTCAATTCGAAAGTTTCATTGTTCGAATAAAAATACCCAAAAGAGCTGACACTAGATAACCTGCACAATACCCTTATAGAATATGAAATGAGAAATGATGACAATGATGCAGTGGAAAATGGTATGTCAAAGGAATTGGCGTTTATGGCCATAAATATTCTCTCTATTGAATATAGTCTAGAATAAGACAATATGGATGATGTCATGCCATTTCTATCCTCTAATCATCAAAGAGGAAAATGAAAGATCAAAAGAAAAATTACATTTTCATGCTTTCAATGCGGAAAGATTGGGAATTTTTCATCAAAGTGTCCTAAGAAGATTGAAGGAGAAAATGATGAAAATAACGAAATTCACCAAAAGAAGTATTCATCAAATGAGAAAGGGAGGAGAAGTACTAGGAGAATTTTATTCAAAAATAATAATCTTCTTTCAAGAGAGGAAGAATGTTTAGAAGAATCTATGGAAGGAGAGTTGGAGGACTGCACAAATCATAAAGTAGATGCTTTGGTGGATGTTGCTAGAAATTATTTAACAAGAGTAGAAAGTTACAATATAGAAGATGAAATTGAATGAAGATTTGATGTTGATGCTGAATTTGAAGCATCACTTGATGAGGTAGATATTATGTGATCCCAAATGAAGAAATATAACAAAGTTTTATGTGATTCTAAACTCTTTATGAAACTGTAGAAAGAAGAGAATTCTATGCAGAATGAAGAAATTGAAAAGATGATGTCTTCAATGCCAGAAAGATCCGAAAAGATGGTTGAGTACAAACAAAAAATTGAAGAATAGAAAATTGAAATTGATAGTTTGTCTGAAATTAGAAAAGGTCAAATCAAACATATCGAGCGTCTAGAAGAAATGTCATCAGTCTCTAATAAACAATTGAAGATTAGGGGAAAATGCTAACTCTCGGTTCGACATCACGAACGAAGATCATATTGGGAATAGATAAGATGATATTTGAGAGGAATGTCCCATCAGAACAAAAGTGTCTTGATCTATAATAGGAAGTAGTTGTAGTTCAAGTCCGACCACAAGCACCCACTCCAAGATTGAAGAATGACTTGGGTACAAAGAAGATTCGAGAGATTTAGAGAACCCAAGGTACAACTAATGGTGCATCATTACCACACAATAATGTACCTCACATATGTTGTTATTATTCTAGAAAGATGTGACACTATAAAAATGTATGTTCCATAGAAAAGAGGTACCACAGGAAACAAGAACAACATGGGTTTTCATACAGAGTTCAAAATTATAGTTCAACATTTGAAGGTCATTGTATCAGGTGTAAATGTATCAGACATATGGAAAGATATTACACATAAATAATGTAGAAGAATGTGTTGAAGAAAACAAAATTTATTCCTAAATAGAATCCTAAAGTATCTTCATGTCAGATGAAAAATCAAAATCTAATTGCAGCTCTACAGGTTTAAGTTGACCCATCATATACTGAGGAAGATCAATATTATCATTCCATTTCTGTTATGAATTCAAAGACTAGGGTCAAAAATAAAAGGGACAAGTAGGTCGTGGTTGCAGAAATTGTGTTCATGGAATTAGATCACAAATGGATATGGATAATTTACAGTGGATGCACATCTCATATGACAGGAAATAATAATCTCATAACTGGAATCAGGTATTATAATGAAGGTTTTGTAGATTCGGTAATGATGAGGGCTTGAAAATTATTGGTTCAGAAAAATCCATGTTTAGAAGAAAATTCATGAGATAAGTAGATGTCTTGGTTGTTGAGGGTCTTAGTTACAACTTTCTTAGTGTCAGTCAATTGTGTGACTCAGTACATGCCATAAGTTTTTCCATGAAATTATGTATCATAAAAAAAAGTATGTCTTTGCTGTGTTGCAAGGAAAGCTTAAAAAGGGAATCTATACCTCGTGACTGGAGAAGAAGATATGTGCTTTCTGTCCAACGATGAAGAAAAAAAGTTATGGAATAAGTGTCTTGGGAATATAATCCAAGGTTCCTTGGAAGATCAGGTAAAATATGATGAAGCTCAAAATCTCCCAAGATTATCATGTGATCATACTCATATGTATTATGCATGCCAATAGGGGAAGATCATTCAAAAGACATATAAACAGAAAGAGAAAAAGACAAGAAGACTGCTTGAGTTGGTGCATATTGACGTGTGTGGCACAATTTCCTCAAGGTCTATTGATGGGATGAGATATTATGTTCTATTCATTGATGACTATAGCAGAATGGAATGGGTTTCAATAATCACCCACAAATATGAATTGTGCAGTTTCATTACAAGATATCGATGGGAATCTGAAAATATTCTTGTTCAGAAATTGAAAATGATTCGAACAGATAGTGGAATGGAGTTTACAAACAGACAAGTGGTGGATTATCTCAAAAAACATGGGATAAGGCATCATCTTTCAAGAGTAATAACTCCACAACATAATGGAGTAGTTGAGATAATAAATCTGATTGTCAACAACATGGCCAGAACAATGCTCATTGAGAAAAAACTTCCAGAGAAATTTTGGAAAGTAGTGTTAACAATAGTCTACACATCAAATAGATCTTTACATTGTCCAAAGGATTAGAAGACTCTATATGATTTATGGGATATTTCTATGCTACTAAATGAAAAAAATAATACAAATACTTCATTTAGTAGCTAGGAATGATAGTTGAAAGTCATGATGTGACTATAGTAGAAAATGAATAGAATATTCAGTAAATACATGATCAGACTAGGGAGGATAGAGATGAAGAGATGAGCAGATCAAGAGTTGCTCCAAAACCAGAGATTGATTTCGAAGAAGACTCAGATGAAAATAATAAATTAGTGTCTTCCTAGAGACCACCAAGAAGAGATTAAATTGATATGTAGAACATAATTGGTGATCATACAACACCAGTTCAAAACAATAAGGATGAAGTGTCTACATAAAACATCATACTTATCACAAGTAGAGCCAAAATTCATTATTGAAGCAGCTATAGATGAGAATTGGGTTCAGGAAATGAATGAAGAGATTGACCAAGTTGAGAAGAATCAAACATGGGAAATTGCTTCTAAAACAGAAGACAATAATTTCATAGCGACAAACTGGGTCTTTCGTAATAAAATTAATTAAGATGGTGTTGTGATTCAAAACAAATCATGACTTGTGTGCAAAGGGTACTCGTAGATAGAGTGTATAAATGTCGATTAAACACTTTCACTTGTTGCAAGGCTAGAGAAAATTAGATTATTCTTGGTTATAACCATACAAAGAAAGTTTAAAATATTCCAGATAGATGTCATGTTAGAATTTATGAATGGAGTTCTAGAAGAAGAAGTCTACATTGAGAAACCAGATGGTTTTATCATTCATGAAGATGTGAATAGTGTTTTTCTACTGAAGAAGGCATTATACGGTTTTAAGCAGGCACCGAGAGCATGGTATTCAAGTCTTGATCAATTTCTAAAGAATCATGGTTTTCAATATGGTGGTGTTGATTAAAATTTGTATTATAACAATGGAAACATTCAAAGGATGATGGTTGTGGGTTATGTAGATGACATAATCATTGGTGGATCATATGAAGCACAAAGCATACAATTTTAGGAATTCCTGAAAAGTGACTTCAAAATGTTGATAATTGATGATCTGAAATTTTTCTTGGTATTACAAGTGACACAAGGAAGGATTGGCACTTTTATTTCTCAATATAAATATGCCAAGAAGGTTTTGAGAAGGTTTGAAATGGATAATTCCAAAGAGATGAAGATTATGATTGATACTCGGTTGAAATTGTCACAAGATGGTGATGGAAATCTAGTTCATATCATAGAATATAAGAAAATAAATGGAAGTCTTTTCTATCTAATAGTGACAAGGCCTGATATTGTATTTTCCACATGTCAAGCAGCGAGGTATCAAAGAAATCCCAAAGAGAGTCACATGATTTTAGTAAAAATAATTCTTCTATATATTAAGGGAATATTTTATTTTGGCCTAATGTATAATGAAAAACCTCAACTAGAGTTATTGGGATATACAAATGCAGATTGGGCTGGTTCAAAAGATGATAGCATATCAACATCAGGAGGTGCCTTTTATCTTGAAAGGTTTTGTATTTCATGGTTATCAAAGAAACAAGACTGAATTTCATTAAGCACCACCGAAGCTGAATAAATCTCAGCTACTCAATATTCCACACAGTTATGGTGGATGAAGCCTAAACATGAAGATATGAAAACTAAAGTGAAATATCAGATCAAAATTCATTGTGATAATTATGTTTCTATAAATTGGAGAAAAAATTACGTCCATCAATCAATGACAAAGCACATTGAAATAAAATATCATTTTATCAAGGAGAAGGTGAATCAAGTGCTCGGGAAGTTGGAGTATGTTCCTACAGAACAATGGGTTATAGACATTCTGACAAAGGCCTTACCCAAAGAATCATTTGAAAGGCATTGACTGGCTCTGGGAGTCCAATCAACTTCCTGCACTTGAAAAAGTATGGATGTGGGACCCCATATCCCCAAGGTATGATGTGTCTTTCCGTAATGTGTTGATATGTTTTCTTTACCCTATTGAAGACAACCATTAAGTGCCCTTCAGATTCGTTGAAAAAGGTGGAGAAAGTGTGACTATTTGTGGGGGAAGAAAATACATAGGGAGAAGCTGTTAAGTGGAGCTGTGATATAGGGGGAGTTGAAGCTGAACTGAATCTGTTTGGAAGAGATATAATATAAGGGGACCCTTAAATCTGATGATGCCTAAAATGAACGATCAAAGAATAGATATCACAATAGCTAAGGATTGTGATAAAAGCAGAAGAGGGGTGTTGTAATGGTGTCAGAAGGCTTCTGCACAAAAAAATAGGTATCAGTTTGGTATCAACAGTTGGTGTCAGAAATGATGTGATTTTTGGTGAACATTTCATTTACTCTTGTTTGTCACACTGAGCATTTCTCATTTGGTCTTAGATTATGTGTTGAGTCAATCCTTTATCGCTATCTTAATCGCGTAAAGTAAATGGTTGTGGAAGATTGAAGAAATTTTAATGTAGTTTCCAAATTTGAAGAATTGTTATGAGAAGAGTTGTCAACAAACCCAAAGGGGGAGATCGTTGGAAAAATCCCTCTTGGTGTCCCCACAAAATGTTTTGGGTGTGATTGTGTTTGTTGACTAAGCAAGGTGACCGCAAATGAGTATCATTGGTGTTTTTCAAAGATAGGTTTTTAAAATGGCATGGTTTAACAGTGTTTTCCAAATTTTGGTGCCTCAAAATCAGGATTTTGATGTTGGAAAAGGAATGATTTATTCATAGGAGTGATTTGTATGAAAAATGATAAATAAAACTGGAAAAGGGTGAGAACTGCGTACCATAATACATGGGCCACCTAACATGTTTTGAAAATGGTACGTGGTGAAGCGGAAATGGTACATGGGTCAGGTTCGTGAAACCAAACACGGTTTTTAGCGGATGTAAATGTGATACACAGATGGATTGTCGACGATGGAGGAAATCGACCGCATAAGAGAAAATGAAAAATGTGAACGACATGGAAAATTCTTTGTAGCTGGCTCATAGTTCGTAGTGGTAGAAGGATCAGTAAGATGTGGAGGCTGAATCAAAGATTTGGTAAATCTCGATTCAAAAGATTTAGAGGGTACCTTTTCATATATAAGAAACATCAATCCCACCCATTAATATTGAGATATAATATCATTAGAGAACATCTTTTGATATAGGATTTCATCAAATTCCAAAGGTATTTTGCAAGGGATAATCCCACTAAGGCTAGAGTGTTTCGCGTGGAATAATTTCCAATGAAGGATTTAAGCAGAAATCTGTTTCCTCTTAAGACTTGGTATGTAAAATATGAGTCTTTAGAAGGTGAGAGAGTGAATTTCATAAGTGGTACGTGGAAAAGAATGTAGTCTGTGAATAGAGAAAATTTCGTAGACAGAGGGTATTTTGTAGAGCAGGTTCGCGGAGTCGGTACGCAGTAGCGGTATACAATCACGAAGGCGGAAACTGTCTATGGATGGAGGGTGGTTCATAGTAGAGGAATTGGTACACGAAGTATTTGTTCCCATACCAAAACAACTATATAGTATGCGGTGGGCAAGGACGTTCGCAATTTGCACAAGGAAGCGTGAAAATGCATCAAATCACTTTGGGAATGAATTTTCTGGTACCTTGCAGTACCCGGGATGGTGTACATTATATACGGGTGAAAACAAAACTTCAAAAGATAATCTACCTATTTTTGATGATGTAGGAATTCATGGAAATGAATAGACCTACATGTCCATAAACTGTGTTTGACCTATATGCGGATAAACAGTGTGTGGGTTCCCTTTCAAGAGCAGTGAGTGAAAGAAGAAGAAGACAGTGACCCTTTCCACCAGTAGTGAGGCAGAGAAATAGGCATAGGGAGTGACCCTTGGGAATGCAATGAGTAGACCATAAACCTTGTAAAGGTAGTGAGTCTGGGCATATAATATCTATCTTGAACATTGTACTCATTATTAACCGTGAGACTTAATGAATTTGGTACATTGGCACATTGTCATTGTATGATCCTTTGATATATCCAAATGAGGGAGAACCAAGTAAAAATCAGTGTGTCTGATGCATGATTTCATATCATTCTATATATTTCCTTGGGAGGAAGAGTGAATTGAGTTTTTTCTAACAATGAAACAAGACCCAAAAGAGATAATATTATAATCCAGCATACCCTATTTCAACCCCCTCTCAGATTTTTCGACTTAGAGGGCCTAACATAGAATAAGTGAACCACCGACTCCGGCTACAGATTAGATCAGAAAAAACAACATGAAGCTAGGTGAAGAACCTTTTTTAACATTATCATCAGTCGGCAGGTCTTGAGTCCTCTTTCTCCAAACAAGAAATCTCATCTTTGTTGAGACCTATTTACACCACATGAGTGATCCCCACTCATCATTGTCCCCACCCTGACAAATCAAGCGACGATAGTCATGCCCATTGAAGTACCCAAAACATGACTATGTGAAACAGTATATGTCATCATCCTCTGAAAACACCACTTATTTTTAAACTTCCATATATTCCAAAGTCCAAATGGTTTCAATCAACCTAGGATGGTATTTAGCCTCATTTTTCTAACATATTTAGAGCTGGAAAACATGGGAATAAGAGTTTCTCCCCAACCCAATTGTCTCTCCATAATATTATATACCCTTGGCCCACAACCCAATGAGAGGACCCCTCAATGACATGTAGATGAAACCTCACTATTTTCCTCCGTCTAGATAGCTTCATATTCTCCCATTCCTCCTAGTTAATGTCGTACATCCCTCTAAGAGTTTTGGAACACATAGAATTCCCCTCCAAAAAAATCCCATGCATGCTGAGCCTGCATTAATTTCATTGAAACTGAAATATCCCTAAGGCCAACTCCACCTTCCTCCTCTAGTTTTTCCACACGATACCAAGAATCCCAATGGTTCCTTCTTGAGTAATTTTCATCGCAAATAAACATGTTCAACAGCTTATCTATAGTATAAATAATCCCCTTAGGTGGAGTGATAATATATATGACATGCATCGGAATAGAGGGTATCACATTATTAATCCAATCCACCATTCCCACAAGGAAGAGAAATCTATTTTTCCAATTAAGCATCCTCCCACGAATTTTGTTAAGGATATCCTCAATGAAACCCTTTTCACAAGACCATACGAAATTGGACCCTCGAGGTATATCATAGGAAACTGCTGCAATTGTATGCCCAAAATGTATTGAATGGTCTGGACCCTCCTTCTAGGACATATGTGGGAAATAAAAACATTTCTCTTCCTGGAATTAGCATATTGGCCACTTAGACTACAATAGATCCTCATGAGAAGCATAAATTTCATCAATGAAGACCTCTGGCTATTCAGAAAGAATATAATATTTTCATAAATAATTATATGAGAGTCGGAGTCATCCGAAGCTTGAGACTGATATGGACAAATCATTCGTTCCCTCAAGACTCTATGAAATTTACGAGATAGATCATCCTATGCAAGAAGAAATGAGGTGGGGGATAGAGTTTCCCCTTACTTCACTCCACGCACACTCTTGAAAAAATCGAAGCCCCTCCCCAACATAGTGATGGTGATCCACGAAGACGAGATGAAACCGAATCATAAGTTGAAAACCCATTCATGAAAACCCAGTTTTCTCATCCCCCGAGTTATAAAAATCCATTCCAACTTATCATACGCCTTTTCCATGTCCACCTATATTATTACATTGGATCCAACAACATTCTTGTTCACATCCTCCAAGAATACTTGGGCCAAAACCAATACCCCTTGAATACCTCTCCCAAGGACAAAGTTGTGTTGCTCTTGAGAGATGACCCTCAGAATCACCTTGTTCATTCTCCTATCTAGAAAGGCCTCTAGGATCTTGTATAAGATATTTCATAGACATATAGGTCAATATTGACTAATAGAAGACGGGTGTTTTACTTTCTGTAATAGAACCATTCTTGAGGCGCACGAACATCTATTTATGGTGCCCCCGGATGAAATATTACACACCCTCAACAACCAGTGGCCCCACAAATTCCCACACTACCACATAAAAGTTTCTCAGAAAACCATCACGGTTGGGTGCACTATCCAGTGAAATTTTTCGAACAACATCCCAAACCTTATCCCCCGATGGTATAATCATTAAATCCTCATTTCCATTCATGTCAATCCTCTGAGCTATACTCCTCATGAAGTTCTCTTGATTTAACAAAAAACTCTCCTCCCTGGGTAATTCCATTCATTTGTAGATATAGTTATTACTTTTGCAGTCATTACACCTCGTGTATTTTCTCCCATTGTAACCTTGGTCCAGTAGCCCCTTATTGGAAATGAAGCTACTAAAATCATTCATTCCATTGTTATAAAACACTGATCCTACTCTCTTCTCTGAGATTTCAACAATGGTGTTGAAGTCTCCACCAACATACCAAGGTAAACCAATCAAATCAACGGAACCAAGATACTCCCACAGATTTCTTCTAACCATAACATTGGTGCTGGCATAAATGAAAGAGAACATGACCACAAGACCTCTGAACCTGAGCTTCACCATGATACACTGTTCTGAAACTTGCTCCAGCTCCACCAGAAAAAAATTCTTTCAAATAACCCATATTTGCTTATTAACCAGATGCCCATGTAAGTGGTTGATAAACCCCATCTTTTAGCAATAAAAAAAACCAACATTTTCATGGCTCCTGTTTAGGCATGAGAATAACCGCCATGGAAGCCCCACATCTTCTGTACTACGTAGATAAGAATTCACTTTTTGTCGGGGCCCCAGTCCACGAGCATTAAAAATTATAAAATAATACCTCAATTAAATTTCTTAGCATTTCCACCAATGCTACATGATCATGGAATGAATAAGTCTATGCAACACTCCTCCCTAGACAGTGAACGAGTCACTGGCCTAGAAGATCCTTCAAAAGAGAATCCTTTCTTTCAAATGAGAACATTCTTCTTTAAGGGGTTGTCTGATTCCTCCAAGAGGGAAAGCTTTCTCCCTGTCGTGATGGGAGGGGATGTTGGAGATGCCTCTTCTTTTAGAAAGTACACTTGAACCAACTAATACTATGAGTTTCCGGCCGAATCTAATTCCCTTTCCACCCCCTCTTTCAAATATTTCACCCGAATATCCATGGAGCATCCTACCGAAGCCAACAGAGATAACTTCATCATTTCAGGAGACAGAAGAGAAGAAATCATGACCTTCTCTATAGGATGCGAAACTCCTCAGGGAATGTCTGAAAACATCGACGCAACAGCTTTTGATTTCCCTTGGGACAAGTAGGATTCTAACGGAGCGACCCTCGCCAATTATTCACCTTCCAAATCCAACGGTGTAGGCAGACCCAACCCCAATGGTAAATAAGTGGGAGACGTGACACCCTCAGCCCAAAAGTAATTCTTCAGTGCCTCTTCAGAAAAAGCCGACCACTTTAAGGATCTGGATCCGACAACATTGGAAAATTCAAACAATTATGTCCTACCATTAACGTTCACCAGCTCCGCTGAGGTAGATAATGATCAGACACCCGCCATCTCCGCCACACCGAAACTGCCCTGCTCTCCCACTTTACCACTCGAACCAGCCACTGGACCAGGCACCGTCACCCTATGATGATAACTCTAATGGGTTGAGGGCCCCAGACTCCTTGTTCCCTTTTTCCCCTTCCTACAAAACTCCACCACATGTACTTGAAACCTTCATGCAGTACAGAACCTAGGAGGAGACTGAAACACCAAGGGTTGCCACCACATAATCCCCTCCGAAGAACAGATCCGAATTCTTGACAATTGGGGCGATAACTAATCATGCTCGGTGTTGTGTTACGCAAGGAGTAGGGAGGTGAAAGATTGCATTGATGAATCTAGTTATTAAAGGACTGGAAGGAGGTGGGGGATGAAAAATGATTAAAAAGATAGTGTTTCATGAGGATGTTAATGGAAATGAGTCATTCTGTAATTTTATGGAGCGTGGGAGGTGACGTCAGTGCGTTTGGGTTATAGCGTGGGAAGCAGATACAATATGAAAAAGGGCGGGTGGTGCATCTCAATTATAGGCGAAGGTGAGGTCAATGTGTGGTTGGGACTTGTCTGGTGTGTCGAGTCAATGGGAAAAGGTGGGGTTGACATTGATGAATGAACTGAGATTTTTGTTTTGTCTGGTATGCAGAGGGTAGGGAGGTTGGTGAATGTGAATGATGTTTAATAAGGGGTGGGGTGAATGATACCTTGAAATCATAGGGGGATATGTTTTGGGTGGTGTGGAAGTCATCCACGCATGTGGTATGAATTGCAATACATGTGATGGTTTTTAAAAACATGGATTAGATGACTCCCATATGCAACAAACTTATTTGAGTTTTTTTAATTTAAATCAGTGACATGATGGCTATCCGATATCTATGTGGCTAAACAGGCACGGGTTATCAGCTCATGCAGTCAGTCCATATAAGATCGTTTTCAATACAATTTCTTTTTAAAAAACCCAACCACCCCAAATCTACTCTAATCTTATTAGACCCGCGATCCTGCAACCTGATTCACATTTCTAGTCTGGTACGGGATAATATAAATTATATAGGAATTTATGAATAGGTAAATAAATATAATGATTAAATAATGTGGAATGAGATTCAATGGGTTAATTTTTACCCAAAATGATAAATAAATTATAGTGAAGTGATAGATACAAATAAGTGGTCAATATATGAAAGTGTTTATGTTTTGAATATAATGATATATGATAAGTGAGGACTTGGATTAATAATATTGAAATTTTAATATATATCATGATCGTATCCCTCCAAAGTTATCCCTTCTAATATGTCAATGAAGGAAGAAAGATAACGATCCCCAAATCATGCCTCTAATAGGCCACAGGTTGATGACTAGTACTGAGGGTATATCAATAACATATGACAGACATTACATTCATGAAAATTTAAAAAGTGTGAGATAGGATGAGAAAACTCCAACCAACACAATGCATAATTAAAGAAGTAATATCATACATGTAATTTCATACATAAACTGATACAACTAAAATGAAAAACCACAGTTATCTAAAGTAAATCTTTGACAAAGACTACAAATGTAAGGCCCCATCCATAGAACAGTACATAACCTTGATTTAAATCAAGAATTAACATTGAGAATCTTTTCAGGTTTAGAGTTTTAGAGATTTTTTCCATAACTGTTACATTACAACTCAAATATTACAAAGTAGAAAATTCTACTCAGTATCAATTTTTTTCATAAAATTAATACTCTTAAAATAAAACAATAATTATTTTCTTTATATAAATCTTCTTTTATTCTTCCATTCTCTTACACTTCCTTATACCCTCTGAAAAACATTTCAAATACATGGGATTAGCATTTAATGATCAGTAAGGGTTATAAAATAAAGAATAAAAACATTTGTCTGTCAATACATAAAAAACATATGATCTTTAAGAAATCTAATGAAATCATAAGATTTATGAATATCACATATAAATCATAAATCATAAAGGAAACTTGTGGCATCCATAACATACTAATATTATAGCTTTCACAGCTACGTAGGGAGTAACACTTGGAATTCCTGTCATTGTATATTCCCTAAATATGTTAGGAGAAACATTAATTTTTACCTCCTTCTCATTACTCAATGCATTGAAGATATATCTCGGGCTCACCTGCACATGGTTTATCACAGAACCACCGGTATATGAAAACAATGCCCAAGAACCATAACATAAGCATAACACATAACATAAGTATAAATAAAATATATCATTTCCACATTGAAATCACAATATATTAGCTCAAAATATTGACACAATCAATCCATTATCAAAACCATTTTCAATACCAAAGTACGTAGAAAGAGTATATGGTATTTATATTCCTTTTAAAAACATTATGGCTTGTTAAGGAAGCCAAATATAAAATAATTCTTGTGGTGGGGGAAAGGTCATTGTCATCAAGTACATTAAAAGAAACATTCCCTTTGTAATTAAGTAAAACGCTTCATAGAAAAAAATTAATTTTGAATTAAATTAAAATTAAAAAGGTTTAATACACCGTATAAAGAAAATTTTTGTAATGTATCCCTCAATGAAAGGAGATTGAGACGAAGTCCCTTACCTTGTGTCTGACTTGTCTCGTATGTTTATTGTTCTTCCTGAATAATTAACATAAGTTAATTTATAATTTCATTAGAAACTTTTTAAATTTTATTATTCCATTTATATCACTTATAACCTTTCTATAACAATTAGTTAATTATTTGAGTTCATATCAGACATTTTGTCGTTGTTTGGAACTTGAGTCAAAAATGAACTTTTTATAATTACAAATTATCCATGTGGTCAAATGTCCATTATCTTGAGAATGATATTTATGATATAAATATCATATAAATAAATTATTTATATTTATTTATAATATTACCTTACATTCAGATATAATAAATGAAATGCACCGTTCATGGATATGGTAAGTCATACGTACGCATAAACGCTACTTTCATTTATTCGTCATATTTAATGAAATGAAAACATAATGGCACATAGGTATATTATAATTATATTATAATATCATATTTTATATATGTTACATATGTTCATTAAATCCATCCCATATACATTCCATGTATGGAATGAACAAGTCATATCACTATGAGGGGGCAGTAGTTCGCACTTTCTCAAATGAAATTATCGTATTTATACAACAGGAAATGCATAATGGTATGTTATAAATGATAATTACATAAGTATAGAGATGAAATAAATATCATAAAGATAATATATAATTATATTTCCATAATAATGGTCACCATGAGATGTGGTAGTGTAAAATCGAATAATAATCGTTTCATGAGACAGTAGGTTGGCGTCCATAGAAACTATATGTTCTATACCCATTAAATGGAGGTGTCTGTAAGTGTAGTTAGAATACTTATCAAAAAAACCTAGTATATTTAGGATATTGGTGTTGTTATGTACACAAATAATAAGAAGATCATAGGTAGTGAGTAAGGAAAATAAAAGAAAAGAACCTAAGAGATGATGTTTCCTTTAAACCAGGTAACTCCCTTTAGTTTGAACCAAAACGCTTTATTAAATTTCCTTCTTACTAGGAGAAGGCTTCTAGGAGGAATAAGGGGATGTTGGGAGCTTATTGAAGTAGAGTTTGGATGATCCAAGGGGCTTTAGAGGTGTGTGTAATCGGTTACAAGTTACAACTTTTTATAAGGGGGAGGAGGGGCTCTTTAGGAACGTTTTGAAAATATTATTTTATTATAAACTGAAATACGATTCGAAAATATCCCCAACTAATTTAAATTGAAGATAGTGAGATTATTGTATTAAAGACTCATAGAAAATGGGTTTTATACAAGTTTAGGGAATAAAATTAAGTTTATCTTTTAACATTAACCCTTAGTTAACTAACAATACTTTTACCATATCCTCTTGTATATTCATACTACATGGTTAATATATCTACTATAAAATGCCAAGCAACCAAATATGGAACATTAATGACATATGTAACATCATATATGTCAATTTTCTGAAAATTATATTTTTAGGATTATTTTATAATTTAATTAAATATTAATTGTTTTATGAACTCATTTATGTCAATTTATAAACTAGTCATATCAAGACTTTTAAAAAATCAATAAAAGCTTGGTTATTTTGAAAAAACTTCATTAATTCAAATATATAAAGTCATTAGTAACCGAAAAATATGTGTAAGGAATAAAAAGTTTCAAAATAAATTTATTTTAATATTTATAATTTCATTTATTTAAAAAATCCATTAAAAAAGTAATCACTACATCGTCGTTGTGTCATAAATAAATTTATTTATTTGATGTCTGAAAATTATAAATAAAATATCATTATGTATGAAATATTTTTAAATTTTTAATGACTATTTATAGTCTAAAATATCACTTATATAACCCCATATTAAAATTGTTTTATTAATAAATATATGTCTCTGTTACATTTTCCTAAACATTAAATTAATTTTCATAGTGTCATTTTCACTTACAAGTGGTTCCATGAGGTCCCAAAATTGACCAAAGGGACCTCATGGTCAGACATGTATCATCCAATAGGGTTAGGACAAATGATAGGGTAATTTAATATTATTATAATATTATTTCCTACCCTTATTTACCAGATTTACACTTTAAACGTGGTAAATAAAATATTTACTGAAATTACATTTCATAATGTCAAAAAATAAAAGTTATCAATTTACACAATTTTGACCCCCTAATTTCAAATATAGAATCCATTTTTCAAAATTAAAAACATAGTAGTTTTAGAAATTAATTTAAAATTAATTCCTGTTCTAAAAACCAAAAAGCGTGTTTATAAAAAATGAAAACTACCAAAAGGTTAACATGTGTTTTTGTATAATATCAAAGTGAAATTACATATAATGACCAGAATTGGATTAGAAGGAAAAAATATAATCCAATTACACTTTAAAACCAATTAAATTAATAATATTACTATATAAATAAATTAGATGAAAAGACAGTTTTGAATTAAAATGCGGTTTTTTTCATTATTCATTAAAAAATGAAATTTATCAGTAAAATACCAATGTTTAATCGAAAGTACATTTTGATGTTATGAATCTAAAAAAGAATTTTAATTTTTCTAATAGAATATATAAAAGTGAAAAAAACTATATTTAAAAATGGTTTTCCATTAAAAGGCGTTAAAATGATATTTTAAAGAATATTAGAGTATTTCATGCTTAAAATAAGATTCATAGTTTTTTTAAGCCTCTAAAATTTATTAGATGAATTTAAATACATTTAACAAACATGTTTAATCATTATGTAGTTAGTTTTGTTCATTCTCGTCAACAAAAAAGATGTGTGTCTACTACCATTTAAAATAATATTTATTTTATTTTATTTTTTGGTAAAACTCAATGTTGTGTGCAGCATAATATTTAAAGAAAAACAATAATTGTGTTTTGATTATGGTATCAAAAAAAGTGTCCCATTTAAATTAAAATTAATATCTTATTCATAAGTATTAATTAAAATAAAAAAGTACTATTTTATAAATACTTGGGTCGTCACATACTTCCCTCCTTTTGGAAATTGCATCCTCACAATTTTAAAATTGGGCTCAGAAACTTCATTGGAATTACCAAATCAAAAAATGTGTCAATAAAACTAATAATTTAAATGAAATAAGGAGAAGTAAAAAAGGTCACCTGAGATAACCCATAATAGGTTTCCATGTAGGAAAACATTGATATGGAAGAGAAACTAAGTGTCAAGTTCTGATGGAGAGTGATAGAAAATATGATTAGGATAAATTTATCTATCTGAAAACCACAAACTTATGATGGCTTAAATGGTCTTGGATTCCCCAGTAGGAAAATTAAACAGAAAAAGTTTTTTGTTCCAGGTTTCCATTCATAATGTTGGGGAATTTATTTATAATAGAAAATAATAACATAAGGAAATATACTTACTTTTCATGTAGAGTTTATCCTTTAATAAATTTCTACCAAAAACTCATATTTTCTCCAAATGAGGGGTATTCAAGATGACTTGATCACATAAAAGGTGCTAAAATCAAGTTCTAGAGAATCACATAATCAAAAAAATATGAACTATGTATTTACCCTATATTAAGACATTAACCAAAACCAAACTGGTTAGTATGGGATCAGATAATCCCGAAAAGGATAAAGAGATACTACTCTTAATCTCTAAAATTCAACAAACAGTGCCCAAAGTTAAAAAAAGACCATTAAAAAACAATTGTCTTTAAAATACTTCAATATAATCCAAACTAATATAGAAACCCAAAACTCAGAAGAATTTAATCACATAGTTTTCCATAGTAAATCATAACATTTATCTCCAAATAACATCAGATGCTCTTAAAATCCCATATTGAAAATTAATTAATATTGTAAAATATTCTCTATGATAGTTCAATCATTTCTATAAATAAACCAAATCACCATAAATCCACAATAAAAAATATATTCTTCCAAAATAAAATTTAAACCATTACTCCACAAATGAAATCCCAAAGTATAATATTTTCTGTAGGCATATAGTGTACCGAAAAGGGAGAACGTCTTCCAAAATTACCTTTTTCAGTTAATCACCAAATCATTTTCCTATACTAAGGATATCCATTTGATAATACATAATTTTCCAAAATGAAATTATTCATGATACATAAAATCATTTAACTCAAAAGAATTAGTCATACTAACCAGAGACTTCACGTAGTCCATTAGTAGGCAATGCACCATTATCGCCCTTCGGTTGTGTGTTCAATTCATGCGGCCTTGCCAGACACGACAGGTTTTCACCCCTCCTATGGGTTTTACCTTTTAAAAAATTATATAATTTTACAAAATTGCCAATAATGAGATAAATTCCTCAAAAATAACCATAACATATTTTATCAACAAATTTTATCTCATTCGTTACATTTTCATCCCGAAAAATAATAACCTGTAATTACCTCAAATTCAAGGATCATAACAAACTGGTTCTTTATAACTATATATATAAAATAAATGATAATTCTCCCTTGAATAACATTTTAAAATACCAAACATTTGGGTTACACATACTATAAAAATACTTCCAAAGTAATCACATCTTCAAAATATCATTAATAATTTTAAGAATTTCATAATCCTAAAATGTACTATAACTAATAAATCCCTTATATGTATACTTTTTACTCATTCAATGTTCATCATGGTTTGTTAACCATTATTTTACAACTTATTCCATAATACTTATTTCCTACAAACAAAATCATGAATCATATCCTACGATTCTATAATGTAAAAACATCAACCAAGAAATAATCCATATCACTCATAGGTTATTTCCAGTTTCCTCATCCTCAATTGGAATGGAATTAGGAATTGGTAAACATATATTTGTACGATCCTACTAATACCATTCCCGAACCTTTTTCTTAGGACATCTATTTTTATAATGACCATTCACACCACATTTAAAACATTCAATTGATCATTCGGAAAGAACTTCATTCCCATTCCAAGATTCAAACAGAAGCTTCCTTTTTCCATGGGAGGTTATTACTTTATATCTTTCATTACCACATATATATCATATCACTGTCTCTTTGAAGAAATTTACAAAGTGTTTCTTTCCATATCATTGATGCATAGGTTTTCTAATATACTTATCTTTATAATTGTTACATAAACATCCATAGGGATTTGTTTCTTGAATATGTGATGCCTTATAAAAGTCATCAAGGTTTAGGTGGTCAATCATGTCTCCAGATGGTTGGTTTAGAATAACCACAAGAGTTCTCATTGCATCACCCATTTCATTTGGTTTCTTAATCAAAAAACCGTCACAATTTTCTTCATATCTATAGTCACTTGGGTTCCTAGTAGATCTATCCATTTAATAAAACCAAAAATGTCAGTTTGAGTATATCTGTAAAATCATCATATAATATCTTATGAGGAGTGTAAATACTAAGATATACTTATTCATGTTATCTTAAACCCATTCATTTTATATAAAATAACTAGGCATCTTTATAATATTTTAACCATTATGGTTATGTCACTAATGCTTAAATAACATCCTAACCTCTAAAGCTAGATAAACCAACCTTTGATACCAACTATAAGGCCCCATCCTTAGAACATTACTTAACATTTAGTTAAATCCACAATTAACATTGTGGATCCTTTTAGGTTTAGTGTGTTAGATAATCAGGCCACAACTATTAAATTACATCTCAAATATTACAAAGTAGACACTTCTACTCAGTATCCATTTTTTTCCAAAAATAAAAACTCTTAAAATAAAACTAGAATTATTTTCTTGATATAAATATTCATGAATTATCCCTTTCTCTTACCATTCTTTATACCCTGTGAAAAACATTTTGAAAACTTGGGATGAGCATAAAAAGATCAGAAATGGATATAATATAAAGAAAGAAAACATTAGTCTGTCAATATATACAAAAAATTAGTTCTTTAACATACATAATGAAATCATGTGATTTTTGAATAAAAAATAGAAATAAAAAATCATAATGCAAACTTGTGGAATTCATAACAAATATACATTGTAGCTTTCACAGCTATAAAGGGAGTTACATTTGGAATACCCATCATAGTATATTCATTAAATATCATATGAGAAACATTTACGTTTACATCCATCATGTTACCAAATTCACTGGATAGCATTCATGGGATCACCCGCCCAAGGATTATCACAAAACCACACATATAAGAAACCAATTCACAAGAACCATAACATAATGAAAACACATAACACATGCATAAATGAATGATAACATCGACACATTGAAATCAAAATATATCAGATCAATATATTTACATAATAAATCCAATTTCAATACCAAAAAAATGTAAAAGGATTATATGGTAATTGTTTTCCTTTTTAAAATATTATGTCTTGTTAAGGAATCCAAATGTCAAATAATGCTCGTGGCGGTGGAAAGGTCATTGTCACCACATACATTAAAAGGAAACATTCCCTTTGTTATTTAGTAAAATTATTCATAGAAAAAAGATTCCTTTTGAATGAAATTAAAATTAAAATGGGTTTATAAACCATTTAATGGAATTTCATGTATAAATAAAAGTATGCCTCAATGAAAGGAGATTCAGATTAAATCCCTTACCATGAGTTTGACATGTCTCATAAGATCCTTGTTATTCCTAAATAATAAAAATAATTTAATTTATACTTTATTCATAACATTTTTCATGTTTATTATTCCTTTTATGTCACTTATTACCTTGCTAAAAAATTAGTTAATTATTTGAGTTCATATCGAATATTTTTTCATTGTTTGGAACTTCAGTCAAAAATGAACTTATTATAATTACAAATAGTCCATGTTGTCAAAAGTCCGTTATATATAGAATGATATCCATGATTTAAGTATAATATAAATCTTGTATTTATTTGAATTTATAATAGTACATAACATCTGTAGATAAAAAATGAAATGCACCATTCATGGAGACAGTAAGTTGTACGTACGCATGAACGCAACTATCAGTTCTTCTTCATATTAAAAGAAATCAAAAGTTAATGATAAATAGGTATATTATATTTATATTATAATATAATATTTTATATATGTTAAATAATTTAATTAAAACTATCCTTTATACGTTCTATGTATAGTATGAATGAGTCATATCCCATTAAGGTGTGGTAGTCTGCACTTCCTCAAATTAAATTATCGTATTTATACAAAAGGAAAGGAATAATGGTATGTTCTAAATGAGAATTACAGAAGAATAGAGATGAAATAATTATCAAGTTTATAATATATAATTATTGTTCCATCATAATAATATCATGAGAGGTGGTAGGGTAAAATCGAACAATCATCATTTCGTGAGGTAGTAGTTCGCCGTCCAAGGAAACAATATGTTATATACCAATTAGACAGGGGTTTATGTAAGTGTAGTTAAAATAATTATCATAAAAAAACCTAATATATTTAGGATATTGATGTTTCTATGTAAAAAATAACAATAAGATCATAGGGAGTGGAGAATTAAAATAAATGAAAAGAACTTGTTAGAAGACGTTACCATTAAATCTGGTAACTGTCTTTGGTTTGAACCAAAAGGATTTATTAAATTACCTTATAACTAGGGAAAGGATTATTAGAGGAAGAGGGGGATTTTGGGAGCTTCTTGGAGAATATTTTGGAAGAGCCACGGGTCTTGATTGGTGTGTGTAATGAGTTAGAGGCGATGGCCATTTATAAGGGGGGAGGGGCTCTTTAAAAAAGTTTGAAAATATTATTGTATTATAAACTGAATTATGATTTCAAAAGATTACCAACTCATTTAATTCTAAGATAATATGAGTATTTATAAAATTAATCTCATCCAATGGGTTTTATACAATTTTAGGGCATAAAATTAACCTTATATTTTTGCTTTAACCCTTAGTTGACAAATTTAACTTTTACCACGTCCTCTTGTATATTCATACTATATGGTTAATATATTTACAATAAAATTCCAGGAGACCCAAAATGGATCATTAATTAAAATTTTAATATCATATATGTATGTTGGACTAATAATATATTTTAATTATTATTTTATCATTTAATAAAACATTAATTATTTTAAAAAATCATTTATGTCAATTTATAAACTATTCATATGAAGACATTTAAAAAATCTATTACAACATTATTACCTCCAAAAAACCTAATTAATTCAAATATAAACAGTCAATATTACCCCTAAAATTATTTTATGGCATTCATGATTTCAAAATAAATTTATTTTAATATTTATAATATAATTTATGAAAAACATTCATTAAAAAGGTAATCACAACATTATCATTGTGTCATTAATAAATTTATTTATTTGAGGTCTAAAAATTATAAATAAAATACCACGATGAAGGAAATATTTTTATCTTTTTAATGACCATTTATTGTTCAATGTATCACTTGTATAACCCTATAAAAAGATGTTTTACTAATAGATTTATGTTTATATTACATTTTCCTTATCTTTAAATTATATTTTATAGTGTAATTTTTACTTACAAGTGGCTCCATGGGTTCACAAAATCGACCCAAGGATGAACATGGTCAGACATGTATCAGCCAATATGTTTAAGAAATGTGTTATGTCAATTTAATATTATTATAATATTATTTTTTACCCTTATTTACCAGATTTACTCTTTAACGATGGTAGATAAAATATTTACTAATGTTACTATTCAGAATGTGTAAAATAAAAGTTACCTATTTAAACAATTTGGACTTCATGATTTCAAATATGGAATCCATTTTTCTAAATTCAAAATATAAAGCTTTTAGAAATTAATTTAATATTAATTATCGTTGTCAAAACCAAAAAACGTGTTTTTAAAGAGTAAAAACTACAAAAAGATTGACATGTGTTTATGTCTAATTTTAATGTGAAATTACTTATAATGACCAAAATTTTATTGAAAGGTAAAAATATAATCTAATTACACTTTAAAACCAATTAAACTAATAATCTATCTATATAAATAAATAAGATGAAAAGGCAATTTTGAATTAACATGTGTTATTTTTTTACTATTCATTAAAAAATGATCTTTATTAGAAAAATACCAAAATTTCATCCAAAGTAAATTTTGATGTTCTGCTTATAAAGAAGAATTTTATTTTGTCAAATAAAACATATAAAAGTGACAAAAAAATATTTAAACAAGTTGTGTCATCAAAAGGCAGTAAACCGGCATTTTCAATAATATTAGAGTATTTCATGATTAAAATAGGATTCATTATTATTTTAAGCCTATAAAATGAATTGGATAAATGTAATGACATTTAAAAAACATGTGAAATCATAATGTAGTTAGATATGTCATTCCTGTTAATACAACGACTATGTGTTAACTACCATTTAAAATAATATTTATTTTTTGGTATAACTCAATGTTGTGTGCAATGTAAGATTTCAAGGAAACCCATTATTTCCTGTTGAGTATGCTATCAGAAAAAGTGTCCCCTTTAACATAAAATTAATATCTTATTAATAAGTATTAAATGAAATCCAAAATTATTATTTTATAAACACCTCGGTCATTACAACAAAACTCATACTACTCTTGAAAAAATGCTCAATATTGTAACACCCATCTCGATCACCCACTAACTCACAAGGACATGATAAATAATTTATAAATATGTAGGTTTAGAATAACATGTAAAATTAGTATGATCTTCCCTGAATACTCTCACTCTAAAATGTGAAACATGAAAACTGTAGCCCAGTGAGTAATATAATGAAACTAACTCATTACCTAGATAAGTTATACTAGTTCTCCATCATAATCATGACTCACCAAGTAATGCATAAAAGTAACTTTTTATATATAAAATATATATGTAAATGAAGGTACCCCTCTTCAAGTTCTCCATGGTTTTGTCGCTCTCAATCCTCAATGCCACATATTTTATGTTCATCTATTTCATAAGTCATCTTTGATCCCATGAAATTATATCATAGCCATTGATGTATCCTATACAACCCAACACTTCGTCCTCAATAGATCTAATTAGAAAACAAGTGTATTCTCTAAGGCCACTACAACCTGTGTAAATTCTGTATACCCCAAGCCATTACAACACATGCACATACACTCAAGGAAAATGGTATCCACAATCTCTAGATATAAGTATATGTGTGTTATGCATAAAGTCGTTACAACCCAATGTATAATAAAACGAGGAGCCATCAAAACCTAGGTAGGAACACACCATATAACGTAAGACATTACAACATGGGATACACATACTCATTCTATGTCCATATGGAGAGTGGGATAGAGAGAGAAGTCACCCATATGTTCCCTCATTATCTTGGATGTTGGAGAAAACACTCCCCAAGATATTTTGGTATCAGTTTCCTTATCAGCGTGAGTGAAGTAGCTATTGAAATCTAAAAATATATATAATATAACACAACAATTCTAAGGGAGAATATCTACACCTAGATTAATCTTCCTTTATCATCTCACATGACTCTTGTCTACCACTACTATGGTCTGGATTCTAAATAATCATACAATCAGATTTATTTCCAATGTTAATTATTTATCCTTTAAATATGTCAAGATCATGTGTATCATCATGAACCTACCCCGTTGACTTATTAAGGCATTTAAAACTTTATAATTATTTTGGTTAATACTCAAACTAAGTTTCCCCAACAAAAAATGGACTTTTCATGTTGAGATTTAAACTGCGTTAATTAATTAGTAACCATAACAAACAATATCCAGTCAATATTTTTTTTAACAGCATCCATCAAGATCAAAAGTCGACAAGAAATCCCTACTCTGAACTCATCATGAATTCCCCTGTGTCATTACCACACCATTGTTCATTGAATAATCTATCCTACTATTACCAACATCAAGCATCACTGAAACATAGGGATCTTGTCCCATTACTCATTAATGTCCCACAACAATAACAAGTTCACAACAAAAAACATCAAATATTAACTTCCTTAAAGAATACATACATGACAATAAATGTATTCTCATCATGAACCACTCTTGGGGAAACTAAGGTAATAAAACCAAGACACATGAGGCTTTCACAATAAGAACAAGCTCACACATCTCCAAAACATTTATCTTCAGAAAAAAATCATTTTAATTCACATATTGAATTAAATGGTTTGTTATGAAATTTTTTTACACATTAAGAAACCAATATGAAATATCTAATAATACATATATATTGACATAATCATTATTCACACATTATTTTATGTTAAATAGTTTCAACAAAAGATAGTAATTAATTTATCATGTCTCTTCCACTATTAACATAATATTACAAACTTTATGTTGATTAACAAGTTCCAATAATTTAACCATTATTATCAATGAAACAAATATAACAAAATATAAAACTCTATCAAATAAATCACGTAACAATATAAAGAAATCAATTCATAAAACACATGCGATAACAATGTCCCAACCTTTTATATAATCTTCATATCATGAATTAATAATTATATTCCACTTGTGATAATTCCCATTTCGATAATCAAATACCTGTAATTATAAAACAATTCTTATTATAAAAATATGAATGAATAATACCACGAAATAATGATATAATTTTTCCTATTTCAAGGATAAGTTTTCAGATTATTAAAGCTTAATACTTTAAACTACAACATGAAAATTCCTAAAATTTTAATTGTTGAAAATATTAAAAATATTAATAATATTAATAATTCAATTTTCCATGTGATTTTATAGACTAATTTTATCACCATATAAAATATGGTTAATTCCAAGAATTAGATTAAATTGTATCATTTGATAAATATAACTATTCATCCTTTATATATCGTCAGATTATTATGTAATCATGCTTCATGTGATTCTTTTCCAAATTAATATCTGATTATGGTTAATTGAATCCTTTTAAACAAAATAAACTAAAGAATAATATGATTACACCTTCACTGAAATAAAATCGAAGAAATATATTCCTTACCTCATGTAACAATATTTAATGTTCATTAAGAATGAACGAATGATCGACTGTCAATCGGCACAGAAGGAAACACCGCTAAAACAAAAGGAAAACCAACCAGAATCTAAGCGCAAGAAGAAATAGTAACAATGCATCCCAATTTTCCATCCACTTGGAAACATAACCATCATTTAACTCATCCTGAAGGGTATTCTCGATCCCCATGGGATAGTGATAAGCACCTACGTATCACAAGAACTGTCATTAGGAATGATTTTTTCCTCAAATCAATACTAAATTACATTGGAAAATTTGTAAAAAGACCCAACATGGACCATCCTTACATTGGATGTCCATGTCGCATCAATCATATATATAAAGAATCATATAGGCATTCCAAACGGGTGATAACCAACAACTCTAATTGAACCCAATTACATAAATAAAACTCATCATCCATTAAGATTAAATACATCATGGCATAACCGAAAAAAAAATAACTAAAAGCAGCTACATGGTAGGAAATATTGGATAATTAAATGATAACCAGAACAAAAAAACAATAACTATGCTGGAACCTACTCATTGAAACCTCCAGGTTCTCACCACCTCCCAACTCACCCATCATCGACCCCAAGATCAAAACACAAATCTGGATGGAACCTAGAACCTGCAATGTGTAGGTGTGAGCTGAACATCCCATTATGTCTCCACCCATTGAATATATGAAATTCATTTTATAATGAAATTAAAGATCGTAATTTCATTGAAAAATTTTCCCTTTTCATTTCATAAATGAAAATAATGGCTTTAAAAAAGTTCCTTATAATAATTTCAGTTTATACCAAAATGGCCATTTTGAAATCCACTTTAAAAAAACAACATGTGAGTATTTAATTTAGAACAATTTTTCCAACCATATTTGAACATTATTTAAAAAGAAAAATTTTAAAATATAATGAGTCAATTATACAAAAATTCGTCACCACAATTCTGATGATAAACAATGAAGACACACAAGATAAGGGTGACACAATTTTTCAGGCAAGGGGAAGATACAACCAAACACAAGATGGATATCCCCTATATAAATGACCAATAAATTAATGAATATTTTGTGGGATCTACCCTAGATCCTAATGTGAGAAAAAAATAACTTTATCAGTTTCCTATGGACAAACAATTGACATATGCTGAGTCTAAACCATAAGAAGCCATTCGACTAGCCCACACTGGCCTCATCAAAAATGGAACCTGCTCTTACGCCTAAGACCTGGTATTACTTTAGGGACACTAACAGTGTGTGAACCAAATAGTGTAACATAAATATAGATCTACCACTCAATACTCAAGTTACCATGACTAAAAGTAAAGTAAAGGTGATTGAATATGGAATCCAAGATCAGTACACAAGGAAAAAGCAATAATTGTCCCTTACCTTGACACCCTCGCATAGAATACCCCCATTACCCATTAGAAATCCATGTCATATTTGTAACACCCTTAGATTTTATGAAAAATATTATTTTTAATTTCATTTATGTCATGTGTTGCACCCTTCACCAAAAGGAGCTTGCAATAAATGAATCCCTGACTTGTCTTGCATTACGCGCACTCACAACCTTCGACGAGAGCATGTGTTGTACGCAATTCCGAGTTTCACTAAACAACGATATGTTATTAAAATATTATATAAACTAGACGTTATGAATAGAAATACCAAATTTATGAAATTTTATAAATTTTATCATTCAAAATAGACTTCATTTTTGGATTCGGAATATAGAAATTATCCTAGGGTGTATTTTTGGTATTTTTCTGAAAACATTAAATTTTTGATGAATAGTGAAAACACTGGGTTACTATTTAAATACTGATTTTTTATATAAATAATTATATATTTTATTTAAATTTATTTTAGGAAAAAATTTATATGTAATACCTATATAAGTTCAATGTAATTCTTTGGAGTCATTTTGTAATAATTTTAGACATATAAAAATTTTAATGAACTTTTCACCGTCTTTTTTCCACCCCCAAGTAGAATTTGTAAAATTACATAAAACATAATTTTATCAAATCTGTGAATGGAATTTAAAAAATCCAAGGGACCCCGTTAATATCAAGGATTAAAATTTGGGTCAATAAGATAAAAACTATTTTTGGTGAATAGCAACTTTTTACTTTTTCTACCACGGTTATAAGTAAATAGTGTAATTAAGGGTATATATGATATTATTATTACCCTAACACATGTCATAATTCTATTGGAAAGTTTAATTCGACCAAAAATAACCTTATTAATAATATATGACCATTTAGGTCCACATGGATTATATTAGGACATTTATTATTATTTTATTTAAAGACGAATTAAAATAGTTAAAATCAATGTTTAATAAATAAAACATTTCTAATATAGTGTTATAAAAAGGATAAATTCGACTATAAATATTCATTAGAAATCTAAACATATTTCATACATAATGGTATTTTATTTATAATTTTTAAACATTAAATAATTTAATTTATTTATGACACAATGATGATGCATTAATTACCTTATTAATGGAATATTATCATAATTGATGTTATAATTACCAAAATAAATTTAATTTTAGACTTTTTATGAATTAGAATAATTTTATAAGCTAATAGTACATGTTATTATTGATTTAATTAACTTTTATAGAACTAGTCATGCTGTTATGACTTTTACAAAAATAATGTACCAAATAGTGTTAAAATTGACATAAAATAGTTTTTAAAACGAATATTATATTATTAATTGTTATTTTATTCCTAATAATATAAGGATTGAAAAAATGACTTAGATAAGGATATATATGTTAATAAAGAACCACTTGGGGTTCGTTTTGCTTGTTATTGTATGATTATTTACCATATAATGTAAGAAAATAAAAATACACGTTAAAAGTTAAATGATTTAACTTAGAGTTAAATCTAAATGATAAGGATAAAATAGTAAATGAAACATGTCTAAAACCTATTGGTTGAGAGGATTTTGTCCCATATCCACATTATCTTATAAATAAAACAATTTGGAGCTATTATAAACCGAATATGACTTTATTATAAAATAATATTTTATTTTTTTTCAAAGGTGCCCCTCTCCTCCCTTTTAAAAAGGGCACCCCTTCTCTATTCTCTTAACACCATTATGAGTCTTGAAGCTCAGAAAAACCATCAGAAATTCACTTTTCATCTTCCCTAGAAACATTATAGAGGTTCTGGTCTCCTCAAAAGACCACCCCTAGTGCCTTAAGAGGAGGT
This sequence comes from Viscum album, assembly GCA_963277665.1. Taxonomy (NCBI): domain Eukaryota; kingdom Viridiplantae; phylum Streptophyta; class Magnoliopsida; order Santalales; family Viscaceae; genus Viscum; species Viscum album. The sequence goes on from OY728157.1 coordinate 1,106,145,808, forward strand.
TAAGAAGAGGCGCGTCCAAGAAGAGGTAATATCCTTTACCGATTCTTTCGAATTTATTTCGTCTTCTACTTCTTCCTATTTATTTGTGTCATCATAAATTAATAACATTACTATAAATAATATACTGATATGTTATTATAAATATCAATAAACCAAATTTCACTTCTATCCATCCTACGTAAAATGAAATCACTATGTGTGTGTATGTACGGAATACCGTCTCCACACCGTTGTGTAATCTGTTTTCCACGACCACCATACTTGGATGGGTATAATGGTGTAAATAAATAACTATATATGAATACTGTAAATTTATATTGATTCTGGAATATTATTCATACACTTAAATAAAATTCCACGATCATCGGAATGATATCATCGCTCGTGGGTACGTACGGACTACCGTCTCCACAAACGCGATGAGATTTATTTCCCATGATTAAAAATTGAATTATGATTATAATATATATATATACATATAATAAATAATTATGAATTATATCACATAATAATTATACTGGATTTTTTACATATATGTTTCATTTAATTAATTCAATTTAATTCATTAAGGAAACAAAAACAGCATTCAAGCGTACCCATGACCTACCATCTCCATGAACGGTGTATATAATTCCATTTATCAATATATAATATATATTTATATACTGAATGTATATTATATATAAATCATGCTTTACATTATAGAATTAATTATATCAGGATATACGTAATAATATCAAGAACAACATTTCGAAACACGTACGATAAATGAGACAATTTTACACAAAACTCTGCTTTACCATGGAATTTACAAAAGAACGGGTAATATAAAATCATAAGTGAACCATATATGATACCATAACAATGAATATGATTCTGTAATAAGTCAATGACATTATTTAAATCATCATACAGGAGTTTCGAATACGTATGAAGCATATCAGACCTAATGTAAGGGATAATTATTCCAATCTCATTCTCATCTGAGATTGTATATTCATAAGTATTTACTGGGGATATAATTATTATCCATGTACATGTTTACTAAAAAAGTTTTCATATATTGTTTACTATTCTTCCTTGTATGTATAAAGTCATTTATACCCATTTATGACTTTTACCACATGGTTTGGCAGGAATCTTTCTTCTGTTTACCATAAGAGGTGCCTTTTGACTTTTCTGAAAAAAGTACAAGGAGAATGTTTTTTCAAATTATACGGAATGAATAGATTATTACGGTTTCATAAAGCCTTATTTTCATGATTTTTGCATGATTTAATGAGTATTTTCAACAAAATCCTTTTCTTTTAAATTTCCATAGAATTTTGTGAAAATAAAATGATTTCGAAAAACAAAGGATATTTTCCTCATGAATTCATTTCAAGTATTTATCAAATCCATTTTCCTTCTAAGATGAAATTATTTCATAAGTGTATTTTTCAAGTATAATTTCTCTATGATTTACATGGTTTCACTTTTCTTAGGATGAAATATCCATTTGTTTTATATGGATTATGTCATGACGGGATGATGTTTATGAAACCCATTTTATTCATTGGGTTATGATGAATGCTTTAAGTCTATTTTGTGGCACAAGTAAGAATGATTTCATTACGAGATGGAAGGAACCTATATCTCACTCCAATGAATTGGGTAATGATTTATATCTCATGATATAGACATGGATGGAATGGTAAGTTAATCTGGTTCAATGTTATAGGACTGGAATGAGGAGTGAACTCAATTCAGAAAGGGAATTTTTCCACTAAGATGGTCTTGGCAGCAATGCCTTGGCTACTATAGAAATCATATCACGTGCTTAATGGTTTCCACAATTACAGGTTTTATTCCCATTCTATTTTATCATAATTAATGTGTTATTGTGATCTATGCCTTATGTACTGCAATGTTTTATGTCATTGCTCAAGATTTTGATGTTTAAAAATTATGTTCATGTCTTTTTATTTCAAATGTATATGATTTGTTTTATATTCTCCATGCTTACCCTAACTGAGCATTTGGGCCCACCTTTTATATGTTTTCTTTTCCCCAAGATTTAAAGAAAGTTTTTAGGTAAGAAAACAAAAGAAGAAGATCATTATGGGTGATGTTGAAGATCTTTCACAACGATTAGAAGATTTTGTTCCGAGTTTCCAAAGACACTAAACTATAATGATACTTGAGTGTTGGTTCTAGTTTTGTATTAAGTATTCCGCCATAGTAATTTAATTTCCATGTACTTCATGTTATGGGTCTCTACAGTTGGTATCAGAGGAAAGGTTTAGTTAACCTTTGGAAACTAGGATGCGAAAACTTTAGTGAGATCCATAGAGATATTTCTAAGGTATGACTAGGGATTTACTTAAGGTTAATTATAAGTATAGTTTATGGTCCTAGAATTATGGTAATGATATTAGAATTAATCCTAAGATGTTAGATATCGAAGGTACTCCCCCTTTATTATGTTGTTTTCCCTAGCATGATTTTTGCCTCTCACACTATTCATTTTGGGTTTTAGATGATCGCTGGAACCCGAAGGAACCGTGTTGATCAATGTAATGGACGATGCAATGATTGTCCTCCTGAACAAACCAACATTATGGGAGATGGACCGCAAAATCTTATTGCTATACTTATACAAGCTATGAATAAATCTGGACTTCCAAACGAGTAAATAAGGGAAAAATATTCTATTGAGTCCTTCATGAGGCATCGTCTGCCTTCTTTCAGTGGGTCTTCTGATCCACTTGTTGTTAAACAATGGATTAGTACCATTGAAAAGATATTTTTAATACTTATCTATTCAGAACATGAAAAAGTCATTTTTGTTATTTACTATTTAGAAGTTGAATAAGATCAATGGTGGACTCTAATTAAGAATAAATGGTCCTGAGATAAAATTGAATCAGTAGAACGGGATGAGTTCAAGTACTTATTTTTCAGTAAGTACATCCCTCACATTCTTCAAACAAAGTTGGAAAAGGAGCTCCTTGAGATTATGCAAAAGGATGATGAATCTGTTGGTATATACGAAGTGAATTTTACAAGGCTTCCAAGGTATGCATCTGGAATTATCATCCAACCTGAAGGTAAAGTTGATTGATTCTTTAGTGGCTTAAAACCAAGACTTCCAAGGGAATTAGCAATAAGAGACTTCAGAATCTATGAAGAAATTGTGCGTTGTGCTATCAAGGTAGAAATGGTAGTTGGTGTTACATATCCATCTCTTGGTTTTGACAAGAAATGAAAGACGGGGTTCAAGGAGAAATCTTAGAATAATGGTGAAAAGAAGATAAATGTTTCTTTATGCTCAATGTGTGGAGATAAGCATGGTGGATATTGTCTTAAAGGGACTGGAAAATGTTTTAAGTGTGGAAAAGAAGATCATTGAGCAGCTGAGTGTCAAATTAATGGAAAAAGGGTTGCTAATGATGTGAATAAAGAAAATACTACAGAGAACGCACCACCAACACTTCAATGTTTCATGTTCAAGGAAATGGGGCATTATGTTAATCAATGCCCTAATCCAAGGGTTAATGATGATCAACGTGAGAAACCTCTTAAGGCAAAGGAAAAAAGGGAAGTCACATGTGATCACTATTACCAGTGTTGAGTATGAAAATGATGTGGTGGAATGATTATGTGTTTATGTAAAGGGATTCCAAAATAATGTTGTGGAATCTCATTTATAATATTGTGGATCATTGGAATATCAATGAAATGGTTTATTGTGGTTTTCGATTATTATATGGTACCGTTAACCATGAAAAGTGATTCAAATATTTTGGAAAGCAGATGATATGCGCATAATGAAGGGATAAGGAGAAAATTAAATGTTTTATAGTATTTATGAGATTATGACTGATATAAGGACAAGGTTATATCATGGTTTGAGTATATAGAATTTTTGTATTTTGGTATATGAAAAGAGTTAACTTTTGACAGTATTCATGTTTTCACTAAGGTTCAATGGGTATTAATTTTTAAAAAGAATTCAGGATTAAGGTATTCAAATGATTGTAATGTGACCAACAAGATATATGCGGGATAAATGATGATATTCATGTTCTTGTTATATAAACTTTTTTGTAATTGTTCTTTTTATACTATGATTTTCGAAAGAAGTATTTTGGATAAGACTAAAATTGGAATGGATTATGTTGTACATAAGTTAGTATTGTTTAAGGCTAGAAATTTTTTCAATATTTTTATAGAATGTTATAATAGTGTAGTTTAAGAAAAAGGACAACCTGTAGAATGGGTGACAACCCATCGCGTCACACAGGGTTGCAGGAATCGAACCATCAACCAAAGTGCGACATGCCTTTATCGCCAAACACTGGCCTACAGGATATCCTTGGTTAGTATAAACTAGTTTTATTTTATTAAGAGGTATGATAGAATAATTATAAGTCCATTTTATGAACCATATATTATTAATCTCAATATAGATAGACTTCTGTATTTTTGATAACTTTTTCAATCCTTTTGTTTGAGACAGATGGAATGACCCATCATTCTATAACATGACTTACTAACATTTCATGAATGACAAATTCAACTTCATTTCCTTAAGAGATGAAGTAGAAATTGTCCAAGGAACGAAAAACGGTGAGATTATTCCTAAATCAAGAATGTATTTCTTCCAATTCCAATTTCTTCAACTTTAGGGAAATGATCATGAAAACCAAAAATGTTTTCCTAGTTCTCTTATATCTGATGAATTTGATGGTACCTTTGATCATAAAAAATTTATGTCTTTGTGATTGTTTGATTTTTCATAGTCATTTCCTTTAACACTCTTCATCAGAACATTATGGTTAGTTTTTTCTTCCATATCCATATTTTCACCTATCTTCTCTTATGTGGAAACCCAGTGATTAGTTAATTTGGGAAACCATTACGTTTCATAATTTAGTTTTTAAAGTTCATTTTTGGTATTCCTTTTTATGATGTTGGTTTTTATTAATGAACAATTTGATTAGTAAACCATTTATAACCCCGAAAAATTTCGTGGGCGAAATTCATTTTAAGTGGGGTAGAATGTAACTCCCCAAGAGTTTATGAAAAATATTATTTTTTATTTCATTGATGTCGTGTGTTTTATGATACACCAAAAGGAGCTTGCACTACACGCATCCCTGACATGGCTTACATTACATGCAATCACGACCTTCGATGATAGCGTGTGTAGTACACAATATCGAGTTTCACTAAGCAACGATATGTTTTTAAAATATTATATAAACTAGACGTTATGAATAGTAATACCAACTTTTTTAAATTTTATAAATTTTATCATTCAAAATGGACTTCATTTTTGGATTCGGAATATCGAAATTAGCATAGGGTGAATTTTTGGTATTTTTCTGAAAACATTCAATTTTTGATGAATAGTGAAAACACTATGTTACTATTTAAAAACCGACTTTTTATATAAATAATTATTTATTTTATTTAAATATATTTTAGGAAAAAATTGATACAAAACACCTATATAAGTTCAATTTAATTCATTGGAGTCATTTTGTAATAATTTTAGACATATAAAAAGTTTATTGAACTTTTGAACGTCTTTTACTGACCTCCTAGAAAAATTTTAAAATTTACATAAAAACTAATTTTACCGCTTCTCTGAATGGAATTTAGAAAATCCGAGAGACACGGTTAATATGAAGAGGTAAAATGTGGTTCAATAAGATAAAAATAATTTTTGGTGAATAGTAACATTTTACTTTTTTTACCATGGTTAAAAGTAATAGTGTAATTAAGGGTAAATATTATATTATTATTACCCTAACACATGTCTTAATTCTATTATATATGTTTAATTCGACCAAAAAAACCTTAGGAATAATATATGCCCATTTAGGTCCACATGGATTAGATTAGGAAATTTATTATTATTTTATTTAAAGAAGAATTAAAATAGTTAAAATCAAAGCTTAATAACTATAACATATCTAATATAGGGTTATAAAAAATATAAATTCGACTATAAATATTAATTAGAAAAATAAAAATATTTCCTTCATATTGGTATTTTATTTATAATAATAATACTTTAAATAATTTAATTTATTTATGACACAATGATGATGCAGTAATTACCTTATTAATGAAATATAAACATAATTGATGTTAGAAATACCCAATTAAATGTAATTTTAGAGTTTTTATGAATTAAACTAATTTTATAGGTTAATATGACATGTTTTTATTGATTTAATTTACATTTTTCGAACTAATCATTCTGTTATGACTTTCACAAAAATCATTTACCAAATAGTGTCAAAATTGACATAAAATAGTTTTTAAAACAAATATTATATTATTAATTGTTATTTTATTCCTAAAAATATATGGTTCTGCCAAATGACTTATATAAGGATATATATATTAATAAATAACCACTTTGAGTTCTTTTTCCTTGTTATTGTATGTTTATTAACCATATAATGTAAGATAACAAAAAGACACCATAAAAGATAACTTATTTAAGTTAGAGTTAAATCTAAATGATAAGGATAAAATAGTAACCTAAACTTGTCCAAAACCTATTGGTTAAGATTATTTCTTCCCATATCAACCTTAGATTCAAAATAAATCAATTTTGAGCTATTATAAACCGAATATGACTTTATTATAAAATAATATTTTATGTTTTTTCCAAGGTTCCCCTCTCCTCCCTTATAAAAGGCCACCCTTACCTCTTCTCTTCACAGCATTTTGAGCTTTTAATATCAGCCAAACCATGCCCATTTACCTTATCATATTCCCTAGAAACATTATAGAGGTTATGGTATCCTCTAAAGACCAACCCTAGTTCCTCAAGAGGTGGTTAAGAAGAGGCGCGTCAAAGAAGAGGTAATATCCTTTACTGATTCTTTCCAATTTATATCTTATTCTACATATTCTTCATTATTTGATTCATCATAAATTAATAACATCAGTATCAATCATATATTTATATGTTATTAGAAATATTAAACAACCCAATTTCACTTACATCCATTCTACGGAAAAAGAAATCACCGCACGTGCGTACGTACGGAATACCGTCTCCACGCCGTGGTGTAATCTGTTTTCCATCACCACCGTACTTGGATGGGTATAATGGTGTAAATAAATAAATATATATGATTTTATTAATGTGATATTGAATCTGAAATATTATACATACACTTAAATACAATTCCACGATCATGGGAATGATATCATCGCTCGTGCGTACGTACGGACTACCGTCTCCACAAACGCGATGAGATTCATTTTCCATGAATAACCATTAAAGTATGATTATAATATATATATATAATAGGTAATAATGAAAGATATTACATAATAATGATACAGGATTTACATACATATATGTTTCATTTATTTAATTCAATTTAATTAAATAAGGAAACGAAAACAGCGTTCATGCGTACGCACGACCTACCGTCTCTATGAACGGTGTATTTCATTCCATTTATTGATCTATCATATATATTTATATAATGATTGTATATTATATATAAATAATGTTTTAAATTATTGAATTAAGTAAAGCATGATATATGTAATAATATCAAGAAAAACATGTCAAAACACGTATGATAAATGAAACGATTTTACACAAGACACTGCTTTAACATGAAATTTACAAAATAACGGATAATATAAAGACGTAAGTGAACCATATATGATATCATAACAAATAATACGATTCTGTAATAAGTAAATGAAATTATTTAAATCATCATACATGATGTTCAGAGATGTATGAAGCATATCGGACCTAAGTTAAGGGATAATTATTCCAATCTCATTCATATTTGAGATTGTATATTCATAAGTATTTACTAGGTTTATGTTTATTATCGATGTCCATGTTTTATAAAAACAATTTCATAAAATGTTTAGTATTCTTCCATGTATGTTTAAATTAATTTATAACCTTTTAGGACTTTTACCACATGGTTTGGATGGAATCTCTCTTTTGTTTACCATACAAGGTACTTTTTGACTTTTCTGATAAAATAATGAGGAGAATGTTTTTTAACTTATATCGCATGAACATATTTTTATGGTTTCATAAATACTTATTTCCATTATGTTTACTCTACAATATTTCATTACTATTTTCAACAAAATCCTTTTATTTTAAATTTTCATGGAATTTTGGAAAAATAAACTGATTTTAAAAAATAAAGGATATTTTCCTCTACAAACCATTTCAGGTGTTTTATCAAAACCATTTTCATCTAAGATGAAATTATTTCATAAGTGTATGCTTAAAGTATAATGTCTCCATGATTTAAATGGTTTAAATTTTCTTATGATGCAAATATCCATTTTTTATATGGATTATGTAATGATGGAATGATGTTTATGAAACTCATTTTATTCTTTGGGTTATGATGAAGGTTTTAAGTCTATTTTGTGCCACATGTAAGAATGATTTCATTATGATATGAGTTGGACCTGTATCTACCTCCAATGAATTTGGTAAATATTTATATCTCTTGAGATAGAAATTTATGGTATGTTAAGTTAATCTGGTTCAGTGTTACAGGACTAGAACGAGGAGTGAACTCGATTCAAAAAGGGACTTTTTCCACTAAGATGGTATTGGCAGCAATGCCTTGGCTACTATGGAAATCGTATAATGTGCTTAATGGTTTCCAAAATAACATGTTTTATTCCCATGATATTTTATCATGAATAATGTTTCATTATGATCTATTCCTTATGTACTTCCATGTTTTATTTCATTTCTCATGATTTTGATATTTAAACATTATGTTCATGTTTTTTTAGTTCAAATGTATAATATTTGTTTTATTTTCTCCATGCTTACCCTTAATGATAATTTAAACTCACCCTTTATATGTTTTCTTTTCCCCAGGATTTAAAGAAATGTTTTATGTAATAAAACAAAAGGGGAAGATATTTATGGGAGATGTTGAAGATCATTCACAGTGATTAGAAGATTTTGTTCCGAGTTTCCAAAGACACTAAACTATTATGATCCTTGAGTGTTGGTTTTTGTTATGTATTAAGTATTCCACCAAAGGAATGTAATTTCCATATACATCAATCTATGGGTCTCTAAAATATATATAACATCCGTCAAAATGAATTAAAAAGCATCACCTAGGGATAAAAAAATAGCACAATGGGAAAAACCCCCCAGGGGCAATGAAGAGGGTCTCACAAGCATTAAATAACATGCTTTATAAAGTTCCAACTAGGCCTTTACCATAAAATAGGACTCAAAAAGCTTAGTACATTCTCATTACACAAAACGAAACTTTAAAAATCTTATATTAATCCATTAAAATTTCACACAACATTTACCATTGAATGACACCCTTTAAAGCATGAGTTTTCCTCTTTGAAATATAAAATAAATCTAAAGGAATTACATATCCATCAAACAAACATTAAATATCCATTTATGAATTTTCAAAATGGAAGAGAAAATATTTCATTTCAAGAATCATTTTAATTTCATCAAGAACTATTTTTAAAATCATTCATGTTCAACGCCTCATTGTAAAAAAAATCTCTCTCTAAAACAAAGTTTTTACACTTTGAAAACCATACAAGATCAAAATCCAATGTTTCCATTAAAACCATTTAAAAAAAACCATATATAAATTTCATAAATGCTTGAAACATAAATAAACTCCATTCCTAAAATTAAAACATGGAATTTAAAGGAGAAACCCTTTATGTCCTACTCAAATTTTATATAAATTAATTAAAAACACCACAAATATATCACATATACTCATAATTTCAATAAAAATGGATTTATAAAGCTCAAACAAACTTTAAATTTCAATATAAATCAATTTCATAGAAACACTTCATAGGAAGAAGTAATACACCATCCAAAACATGTCACTTTTGATAAATACCACCCGAATATGTAAGGATACCTCCTCTACAATCCATAAGGGACCAAAATACTAGTTTAAAACTATCCAAAACACTATAAATAGATCACACAATGAATTAGGGTTCCTAGAGAATGTGTCATCCTAGGAAAGATGAAATGAATAAGAATATAAGTAAAAGGAGGATGGATATACCTTGGAATCACCGGAAAATCACTAAATATGAACTAAGAATCAAATGGGGGGAAGGATGGTGATCCCCCTTGGGCTCCGTAGGGTTGTTCTAATAAATGAGGAGGGAGGGGAGATTCCAAAATATAAAAACATGAGATAATAAAAAGGTAAAATCAATTTTAAAATGATTCTAGGTAGGCTGAATGGTTTTCAAAACCGTGCGCTAACTGTATGGGAGTAACCTTACTCACAAAACATGGAAAATAGTTCTCTGGTAATCTCTATATAGTTTGAAAACCCAGTTGAAGACCCTAAAAACCCACATTGTATCCATGATGAAAACCTAAACATAGTTGGTGCACAATTAATACAAATCTTGTGGGTAAACTATGAGACACCAAGAAAAACTCAAATACTCTAAATTTCCCACCCAAAAATTACCTAGTCCTAGAATGACATAATATAATATAAAACTATAAAAAACAGCCAACTATAGTGACATGTGGATGTCAAAACCATCATTAGGTATTGCTCTATTTTTATCCCAAAAATAGGAATCCTTTCAAAATGAACTTTCAAAAAAACAAAAGAATAGGGGGGATAAACAGAAGAGGAGAGGAGAGGGTACCCTTATAAATGAAGCATCTATTTGGATGAACTAAAAGGATAAACACTCAAGGAGAGGTAGATGGAGGGTAGATATATATCAAGGGGTTATTTAGGGGTCTAGAAAAAAACAAAAAAATTTGAACCATGGGGAATCCTTCCCTCTTGTTAGAGAATAATGTTTGAAAGCCTCCAACACATCTTAGGGAATCACACTCTGCCCACGATGAACATCGGTCAATGGTCGATCTTCTTATTCAACACATGAATTAGTTTATCCTCCCTTATTATTATACATTTTAAGAAATACATCTAAATCATTTTACCACCATCATACCCGAGGCCATGACATGGTACAATATCATTATCAATTTTAACCTACCACGTTGAAGACTATGATACAGTGATTATTGCACCACAATTCCCTGTTTTATTTCACCCTTACATCATTGTGTTAAACTAATTTTCTATTGAAAATTACATTTCCTATTACAAATATAACATCATGTTTGATTCAATTATTTTATGTTAACCAATATTTTAAAAATCGAATTTCACTATTTTTATTATTTCATTGTATTTGGAGGTGATTTGGTGGCCCCTAACGAAGTTGAAGAATAAAAGACCAAATTGTGCAAGATTCCATAAACACTAGTGGAGTCAAACATACACTTATACTAATTCATGCATCCAATTGGACTGAAATTTTGTGAAATGTTCCAAAATTCAATAGTACAAAACTATTCTAAATACAAAAAATCAAAATTCGTCCATTAAGTGGCCCAACCAAAATTATTTTTCCAGGGAACTGAATCCTCTGGAAGTCAAAATATTTGTTTATTATTTTTTCCATATATATAGATGTAGTTTTCCAGATAATGGAAAATTTTTGGTGGAGATATTAAATATGAGGGGTCCCAAATTTTTATTTTTCTCAAAAGTGATATAAGACTGTATTGATTCCTAAAACCATGGGCTAATTAGTTTTGAATAAATTTCTGTGTCCAAAACCACCTACCACTTTTCCTATAAAATGGAACCATATGCACCCCATTTGAAGTTCAACTAGGAAGAAAATATCTAGAATTTTAAAGAAGAAAATGAGTCCTCTATTTATCTTAGAATTTTTGGAGGCACTTATCCTCATAGGGGGATCATGTATAATGGATGAATTAAACCTTGGCATCCTTCTCCTCTCAATAGAGATCTAAACGGTGGATGATAATTTAGAAGGATCTAAACGTGCATTGAAGGGAGTTATAGAACATGTTTTTATTCTATTTTTTTTTGTCATTTTTTAGTTAAATATTTAACTTATGTTTTATCTTAACATCCTTCTCCTCTAAATGAGTTTTTATAACTAAGTGAAGAACTTTTCATTTCAACACTGATTGGGTTTAGATTTCATGTGAGAATCATGGTTGTTCCAATTGGACAATTCAAGTATTATTTTTCACATTAACAAGAATGACATTTAATTATTATTTAGTATACATTATTCATTGATTGAGTTCTAAAAATTGAAAACATTATTTTTTTATCAAGGGTTGATTCTTAGTGTGTCGTTTTAAGAAGGAAGAGGGGAATCATGATCTTGACAACCCTCAACCAAAGAATTCCATTAAAACATGTGAAATTTTCAGAACAATGAAATATTTAGGTTTTGTAGTGATTATTAAATGACCTCATTATCTCACAATTATTAAAACATAACATTAATTATCAACTATTAAACTCTTTAAATTATGTTATTTTCTTAAAATTGTGTCAAAACCATCCCCTCTTTTAGTACTTTTTTTTAAAAATACACACTCTACACCTAGAAATGATCCTTCCGAGATGACCAATGGTCTACCCTAGAATATAAAATATCTTTAAATAATAATCAATTTTATGTGTCACGACAACATGTTCAAATTTTGGTTTCATTTCTAGGGTGATCATTTATTTTTAGTGTGTATTTTTACAAAATATTTTGTATTTGTTAATTATTTGTTCACATATTTTTTCCTTCATTTTTTATTTTATTTTTAAAATCATCCTTTTTTAGGACATTTTCATGATGTGATCTTCACTAGAGGACCTACTTACTTTTATAAATGAATGGGATAGGATCCTGTGTCATCAACACCAGGAAGAACTGAATGATCCATTAATATAGGACACACAAGACATCATCACAATACATGATCCTTCTTATTCATCTTAAACCAACATAAATATTGAAACAAACATGCATAATATGGATAAAAATAACCAAAAATTAAATTAACTAACCTCACCTAATGTTGGTATCCAACTATCCTATATTCAAATTCAATGTGAGGCACCTAATTTTGAACTGAAATCGAGATTAATGCACTTATTACCTAGATACCATTGAATTGTGGGAGAAAATCCATATAAGAACTTAAAATAATTTCATAATATGTTCTCCACATTAAAACATGATTATATGGATAAAGAAAAAGTAGATCTTAGATAGTTACATTTTCATTAGAAGACACTAAAAAATATTGGTTATATTATGTTAATTCCCCTACTAGAGGCTAGGTGGACATGAAACACCATTTTCTTGAAAAATAATTCTCAGCCTCTCAAATTACGACTATAATGAATGTCCTATGTGAAATAATACAATCAAAATGGGAAAAACTTTATGAATATTGGAAAATATTTAAAAGGATTTGGTCATGTTTCCCACACCACTAAATAAGTGATCAAATATTAATATAGTATTTTTATGAATGTTTAATTACTATTGATCGAAATATCATTGTTGTTGCTTTACGTGGTGCGCTACTGGATAAGACCCCAATTTATAAAAGGAATATCATTGGAAAATGGCATAAAACAATCAACAATTTGTTTAAAAGACCATTGTACCCATTCGAGGTGTCCATGAGGTGAATATTTCATGAGTTTGAGAATAAGGTGGACACGGAGATTGAATAGGTAATTACCCTTCATCAAAAAATCACTCTATCCTTAGGGAAATCCAAATCTCTTCCTCTCATCCATTGTGTTATCTATTCTTCCGACACACACTATTTTGACCAATGTCCTCAAATGAGAGAAACATTTTAGAGTTGTGAGATAATATTTACAAGATACCCCTATAACCTACCCTTTAGGAAATAAAATTACTATCCATCCAACATTGGGTGGATATACAACCAAGCATATAGAAAATGGGGTATTCAAACTACCCTAAAAAAATATGGAACCAACCAGGGATGAGTATTCAACCACCACCATCCATAAATCATCAATCAACATAAAGGCCTTTCCAAAAACCCCCCACAAAATTCCAATACTAGCCTAGAAGTCATGATGAAACAACTAGTGACAAATAATCTCCAATTCAAACAAACGGCCCAAACATCCATAAAAGACTGAAAACTCCATTTATGAAAACTCATCAACTTAGTATGGCAAATTCACAGTCATGGGTGGGGTAAACTACCATCTCAACTACTAGTCAACCATAGGGATAATGGAAATTTATGTTACATAACCATTATGAATGGAAAAAATTCTAAAAATCCAAATAAACTCTCTATTAGAGTCATCCCCTCCTAAGTCCATCCGGACAACTAAGAATTTTTCAAATGTAGAATAACCTTGTCCTAATAGAAGCACTCCAAAGGAAATAATTTTTCATTTGATGAACCACCGACCCAAACCATTCCTCTTAAATTTCTACAAATGACTACCAAACTAAAGAAAACATTTCATCTTAACAGGGAATTCCCATGTGTGGCCTTTTATAACCCTCCACACATGGTAACCCCCTCCCCCACAAAAAAGTCACCGCCCTGAGGTAGATCCCCAACTAGAGAAGGAGCTAGTCGTTGCTAGCCATGATGGAAGAGTGTCCCGGAGGGTGATAGCCCGATTGACGATCATTCTTAAAAGAAAATTTTCAGGACATTAGGTCGCACCACATTTTGCCTGCCAAGTTGAGATAGACTGACCTGGCAAGATGGGTGGATCTTGGGGGAGAGGTTCACCCTGAATGTAGACTCTCATGATTCAAATCCTGAACCTCTCAAAGAACAATGTTATTGTACCGTTATTCTTCACCACCACACCACAGCTGAAGATGGCCCCAACAAAGGAAAAAAAAGAAACCAAACATGATAAATAAATCTTGGATACTTTTAAAAAAGTATAGGTTAAAATCAACATGATTAATTTCATGAATAAAATTCTAAGATATGAACTTTTTATCATGGAGATGTGTACACACACAAGGATACATTGAGGCGATGAAAAGTTGATCTTGGGGTGGAATATCTCCGCATTTTTTGATACATCACTTCTCACATAATGAAATGATCATGGAACATTCTCTACTTCATGCACTATAGGGGAGTATTCATTTTCCAATGTTATGCTTGATTTGGGTGCTTCTATAAATGTGACATGTCACTCCATTTACTCTTTATTGAAGGTTGGATAACTGAAGCCCACATGATTTTTTTGTTCAACTCGCATATCGGAGTACATCACACCCCACTAGTGTGTTAGAGAATGCTCTTATGAGGGTGAAATTTTTAATTTTTCGAGATGATTTTTATGGGATAAAAATTCAAAATGATTAGATGAATAGACATGCACCGATTATATTATAGAAGCCTCTCTTGAAAAATTTCAAAACCATAATTAATGTCCAATATGGAACATTATATATGGATTTTGGTAGTGAAATTGTCCACTTAAACATCCATCATTTCATGAAGCACCCCTCATAAGTCCAATATTCACTTTCAGTAATTCAACTGATGTAATCCGTTCCCCTGAAAAAACATATTCTCTTTACCTTGATCCATTTTTTGAGTTTTCATCCTCGATAGAAATTCTAGGAAATGAATCATTCATATATTGTTGAAGATGATCATAAAAATGTCATGCATGTTTATTAATTGACGATTTCCTGAACACTGAGGATCCCATGACCATCGATGATATTGATAAACTTGTAAAATATTATTCATCATATAATGATGTTAGAATTGAGTAGTTAGATGAGATCAAAGAAATATCACATTCACCTTCATTCCCATAAATACAAAATCCCCCTGAATTGGAGTATAAAAAACTAACTAAAGATTTAAAATATTCATATCTTGAGAATGGAAATAACATGCCTATCTGGATTTTTGTTTCACTCCCTCAAGATAATTAATTGTGACTTCTTGAAGTTTTGAGGGAGCATAAACAGGCTCTAGTATACACACTTATTGAAATTCCTAATATTATCCCATTAATTTTCACACATAAAGTATTATTAAATGAGTAGGCTAAACCAGTGGAGGTATGCACAACATCTAGTGAACCCAAACCTCATAGATGTTTTCAAAAAGAAGGTAATAATCTTACAAGCTGATAGAATCATTTTCCCCAACTCTGATAGCCAATGGGTTTGTCCTGTGCATTTTATTCCTAAAAAACTATTCTAATAGTAATTAAAAATGATAAAAATGAATTGGTTCCAACCTATTTATAGAATATTTGGCATGTCTGTATAGGCTACAACTGACTAAAACAAAACACTAGGAATGACCATTTCCAATTATCATTCATTAACCACATGCTAAAGAGGCTAGCGGGGAAGTCCCACTATTGTTTCCATGATGTGTATTTGAATATTTTCTTATCCATATTTCCTTCAAGGATAAAAAAAAATTGAACCTTCAGTTTCCCCTTTCACAATTTTTTATATAGAAGGATGCCATTTGGTCATTGCAATGATCCATGTACTTTCTATAGACACATTATTAGTATTTTTTTCTAATTACCTAAAGAATTTAAGGGAAGAATTTATTAACGATTTAACTCTTTATGGGAATTCTTTTGATGAATGTTTGAGTATTATTGGTTCATTCTAATGTTTCTATATTGAAAATAGTCTTGTATTAAACTATAACAAATCTCATTTCTCGGTAGGACAAGGTAATGTTTTGGTACATGTCATTTCTAGGGATGGTATCCAAGTAGATAAATCAATAGTGGGGGTCATTTCTTCGTAAACATTCCCCAAAATTGTGTGGTATGTGCTGTCATTCTTTGACCATGTTGGATAATACCATTGATTCATTAATTACTTTAGTAATATTACACTACCAGTCTCCCTCTTACTTTAAAGTGAAAATTTTTTTTTGATAAAAAATTTGAGGATGGTTTTAATAAATACAACTAATGTTTGACATCACCCCCAAAATCCAACCACCTAGGTGGGATTTACCATTTGATCTTCTATTTGATGCCTCTAACTATGTATTTGGGGCAGTCTTATCATAATGGGGAGATCATGCTCTATATGTAATAGCATATGCCTCACGCACATTGTACCCTAACCAAGAAAATTACACCAAAATTAAAAAATTATTATTTACCATTGTGTTTTTATTGGTTAAATTTAGATCCTACCTTTTAGGGTCTAAAGTTATTGTGTTCTCTGATCATGCAGCCCTACTATATCTCCATACGAAACTGGAAGCCAAACCATGTATCATTCACTGGATGCTCCTCCTTCAGGAAAGTAAAATAGAAATTAGAGATAAAAAAGGATCATAGAATGTGGTGGAATACCATATTATTATGATCCTCCCATCATCGGACATTGATCCATCCCCCTATATTACCATAAATGAAATATTCCCTAATGAGAAATTGTACCATGTTAAAGATGTTATTCCTTAGTATGCTGAAATTGTAAATTATTTGATAGAATATTGTATTGCTATGGATTTAGGAAAAAATCCTAAAATAAAGTTTAAAATATGAGTCTCACTTGTAAATTTGTGATGTCCCCAACCTTTAGCGCACAAGTTGTGATCAGGTCTACAGGATTTTCGTTTTCAACAGTGAGTTTCAGTCTGCCTATAGGTTCTGCCACACTCTTGTTTGTGGGGACACTTTTCTCCCCAATGGACTGCTCTCAAGGTCTTTATTTTTTTCTATTTTAACCAAAATTATTTTGGGATGTCCATTATTTCTATAAATACTTCCCTCACAATAAAATAATGTGGAATGTTTATAAAATAAATTCATTTTCATAACATTCGTAGATCTTCCTTGACATTTTCGATGATTGGGGAATTGAATTTATGTGTCCATTTCCCAATTTCTTTGAAAATCTATACATTCATCTAGAATTTTATAACATGTAAAAATGGATATAGGCATGATCCACAAGGAATGATGATTCCAATAAAATTTTTAAATTTTTGAGAATCCAAATTTTCTGTTGGTTTGGATTACGTAAGTTCATAAACAGTGAATAGGGTTCTCAATTCTGCAATTGAACAATGCATTCACTTTTCTGTTGGTGTGGGGTCAAGATCAAGTGTTTATTTCTTATCACCCAGAAACCAATTGTTAATATGATGTGTAAAATATAAGGTAAATAAAATTATTGAAAAAATGTTTCTTCCCAATAGAAAAGAATAGATTCTTAGACTTGATAGTTCATTATGATCTTACTATACTTCCTTTAAAACTCCCATTGGAATTTCACCTTCTGAGCATGTTTTCAAAAAATTTTATCACCTCTCTATTGAGATAGAGAATTGTAACTACTGGGCCATTAAACAATGAAATTCTAATCTTTTTGGTGTAGCTGCTCAATGGAAGATGCTGATTTAGGAGTTAGGGGAAATTCATAGAGATTCATATGAGATTTTATGGATTTATAAGTAGAAAACCTAGGGTTCCCATGACCATATCATCCTTCACCGTCAATTCCAAATTTGGTAGAAGGTCCTTATTTACAATGTATGGATGAAGTTTCATCTAGGTAAGCTTCATTTTTATTATTTTTCACCACACTATATCTAATGTTTATCCATTTGGTGTTTTTCAGGTTTGAAATGACGTAACAAAACAATCATTCACTGTCAATGGGTAGCGGCTAAATCCCATTCATGAAGCCATTCTAGAGTCCCAAATAGAGGAAGTCCAAGTTCAAGAAGAAACCTACAAAAAAACCCACCAGGTTTTATCCTTCCTTCCCACATTCTCTTTTATTATTGTGATGACACTGTATACTCTATGTGTGGGGGGATGGGTACATTCCTGGGTTAGTTAGGAATTTTCATCAACTTTCTTCATTTTTTCTCTTTTCTTTGATAAATATTATTGTTACCTTAGCACTCCACTTTTTTACCCTCAATTTTTTTCAATAGTATTCATTTCTAATGACCAATAAATCATGGAAAATGATGCCCTCTTAATAATGGATGTTATTGAAAATGCATGAGAAATTTTACTATTTTAAGTTGTTTCAATAAACAAAACAATCAATGATATAATGTGTGTTTTGGAATGCATTTAACATTGAGGTGTGAAATAATCCAGAAAATTGGCTTTCTTATGATATAAATGTTTGTATCAGTTTGAAACCATTGAGAATAATGTTTCCCTTTATATGATTAGTTTATGGGGAAAATTTTCTGCTTAATATCTCCACACATGTTTGCAACAAACCATGAAGTATGAATTTTTTTCTTTTTCAATAATAGGTAAATATAAGTTTGATAAATATTTATCATCTTTCCAAATTGATTTTCACATATGTTTGTTTCTTATCTGATCTTTTTCATTACTATACCAGATTGACCTATACATGTGTACCTATTATCTGACTGGTGTACACCCTAAAAAATTTAAAAAAAACTAAAAAATATGGTTTTTGTCTTATCCAAGTCAAAAAACCACTCTTCCTAGACCATTTATCTTGTTATAAATATTACAACTAGTGTCGTGAAGAAATTAAACAAGGGTTGAGATATGACTGTGATATTTTTTCCATGTATAAATTTTTTAAAAAAGAAATATTAATAAATTATGGGAGTGATGAGATGTAAAACATATGGGGATATCTAGGTTGGCAGATTAAGGTTTGATTTCTAGGAACTCTTATTTGTGCGGGTCATGAAATTTTATGGAAAAGGATGTATGGCATGTTTGGTGGAAAATCATTTAAGAATATTTTTTTGAAAGTAATTGTATTTACTTGATAGAATGTGGAACGAAAAGAATGAAATGGTTGTCATACACAGACATGGAGAGTTAGTGATATTTTTTAATTTTGAATTATTTTCTTAAATTTTATCATTCGTCTCCTTGAATATTTTTCTGAAACAATTTATGAGACATATTTTTTCATGATCACTGAGAAAAACTCATTGGTGTAATATTTTCATCGATCAAATTTCTATCAAGAATAAAATTTTCATTTAATGTAAAATCTATATGAAGTTTTTAATATATTGATGAATAATTTTTTAAAATTTGAATTTTCCCTAGACTGAAAATGATTAGGTGTGGGAGTGTTATTCCACCATGATTAGCTATTTTATTTCAACCTCACATCACTGTGTTAAATTGATTTTGTACTATAAATTATAATTATTAAAACAAATTGAACATTATGTTTCATCCAATTAATTATGTGTTAATAACTATTAAAAATTTAAATTTCACTTGTTTTTATGATTTAATTGTAGGTGGAGGTGATTTGGAATCCCATGATGAAGATGGAGAAAAATGGGCCAAACTGTGCCAGATTCCATGAACACCAGTGGACTCAAACAGAAACTAATATGAATATGTGCATTTAATTGGAATTAAATTTTATGGGATAGTCCAAAATTCAATGGGCCAAAACTCTTTCAATGATGCACAATCCCAATTCTTCTATTAAGGTTCCCAACCAAACTAGTCTTTCTATGTTACCGAATCAAAATATATGCTCTGTATTTCATCCATATATCTAGATTTAGTATTTTAAATCGATCCAAATTTTCAACTGATATGTAAAATATTTTGGTTAATATATTTTTACTTTTCTCAAAATTGATATAAGTCTATATGGATGCCTAAAACCATAGGCCAAGTGGTATAAAGAAATTTGTGTGACTAATACCACCTTTCACTTTGCCTATAAAATGGAACCCTAGAAACCACATTTGAAGTTCAACCAGGATATAGAGATCAGGCATTTTGGATACCCAAAATATTCCTATATTCATTATAGATGTTCTAGAGACCCAATCCACATAGGAGGATCAATGATGAAGGTAAAGTTACACCTGATCATCCTCCTCTCGGTGGAGAGCTAAACGGTGGATGGTCATTTAGAGGGAGATACACATACCTTGGAGGGAGTTATGAAACTATTTATTCTACTTGTATTGTGTAATTTTTATTTTAAATATTTCACTTATGTTTTATCTTAGCACCCTTCCCCTCTAAATGAATTCTTATGATATAACTAAGTGAAACACTTTTCATTTCAATAGTGGAGATTTCAAGTGGGAATCTTGGGTTGTCCCAATTGGAAAACTCAAGTATCATTTTTCAAATTCTCATGAATAAGATTTCATTGTACATTGTTATCCCTTATTCTATACTTGAGTTCCAAAACATGATAACATTATTATCATGTCAAGGATTAGTTCTTTGTGCCTATTTATAATAGGGAAGATGTGAATCTAGATATTGACAACCCTCAACCAAAGAATTCCATTAAACCATGAAAACTTTTTAGAAAAATGAACTATAGAACTTGGGTAGTCGATATGAAATGACCTCCTCTCACAATTCATAAAACAACACCATAACTATCAACTATTAACATCTTTAAATTAAGTGATTTTCTTAAAACTATATTCAAACCCACCCATTATATTTGTACTTTTTATTAAAAATACACACTATAAAACTATTAAAAATACTTGAGAGATGACCTAGGGTATTCCTTAGACTTTAAATCATCCTTAAATCATAGTCAATTTTATACATCATAACAACTCATTCAAGAGACTCCCCTAACTCATTGTTTTTTTTTCAGATCCTCGCTCTGCTCAACTCTGCCATGTCGCACACCACAACTAACCTTCTACAGTGTAAAGCAATGTCCTAGGCCATTTCTGTTACCACATGCACATCTTTAGTTCACCTCACTAATAATGCACATGCCACCATTCTTATCCCAATGATGTGGTGGTCTCCAAACTACTCGTTTCACTTAGTAGGACATTCCATGTGAAGCGACCTTTGAAATGACCACTATGGTTGTTTCGTTCACCATAGTGAACCAAGTACAATGGCCCAACACCAAAACATTCACCCTCATAAAATTTATATCAAAACTACATACACCATGCCCAAAACTCCAAACATGTTCGAAATGACCAACATCACACCCACTTATTCTGTGTGATGACCCTCTAAATGGCTAAAACAAATACTTAACCATTAAAAATAATTTGAATTTCTTCTCGGCACCACCAATCCCCTAAAAAACACAATGGGGGATCTATAAATCCATACCCTTACATAAGATACCTATATAATAATTATTGAATTCAAATTTTATTTAAAAAACCATAATGAAGGGAAAGTGGTTCGAATAACCACCCCGCATGATACATCTTAAGGATCTCGGTATAATAAGAGCACAACTACACTTTTCTAGAACAAGTGCATAACCACTAAATATCAAATACTAACCTCAAAACATACTCCCATGGTCGATACCTCTAAAATAAGGGAGAAACAATAAAAAAGCATCCCCTATGTGAAGTGAAACAATATAATGAAACACCATAATGTTAAACACATTTTAACAATAGAAAAGAAACAACAAACATTTTAATAATGTAGGTCAACCCTAAAAAAACTCAGGTTATTAAGAACATATCTACCACTCCTGATCATAAGTGTTATCCTCTATGACACTATGTTTCTATAGGACAATAACCAAAGGAATAAAATACCCATGAAGCACATTCTCCCGATGGTCCAAAATCTCAAAAGGCCATTCCTCAAAGGTTTCACTATATTCAACATTCCTCTCTCCCTAACTGATGATGTAAGATTCGTCGTGAAGATATAACTAATGTTGTGATACATGAAAGACATGATGAATCCATATCATATTCATGGATAGTTCTATCTAATATGAAACAAATCCAATGCACATAAATACCTCAAAAGGTCCAATGAACTAGGGGAAACCTTTCTCCCACAACCGAACCTCCGCTACCCATGATGATGAGACACCTTCAAGAACATGTCATCTACAACTTTAAACTCAATATGCCTCCTCCTTTTATCAACATATGACATATAATGATATCGTTATTCCTTCATTCACTCAATAATCACCTATAACTTCTCTGTCATGCACTGCACCAATTCTGGTCTTAGAATAGCCAACTCTCCAACCTCGGCCTAACACAACAGAGATCAGCAAGGTTGTCCATAAAGTGCCTCTAAGGGTTCCTTACCAATGCTATAATGATAAATATTTTTGTAGGAAAACTCCACCAATGGTAGGTGTCTCACCCACGAATCTCCAAAACCTAGAATGCACACACACAACATGTCCTCCAAATACTATATAGTCCACTTTATCTAATTTTCTGTCTTCGAATGAAAATCGGTGCAAAGGAAAAATCAAGAGACAAAATCACATTGAAGACATCTCCATAGTCCAGAGGGAAAACAAGAATCAAAATTAGATATGGCCTTCTTTAAAACCCCATGAAGCTATTTACCTCCTCTAGGAAACCTTAGACAAAACCTTCATTAATATTAAGTCATTAATCTTTATGAATAGAGTTGACGACATCAAGTAGTCCATGATCACCCATATACCATCATAAATACCTTGAGCATTATGTAAAACAGTAATGAATTCCAAAGATATGTCCCCCGCATATGCTGGGGAACCTCAAGCTATTGAATAACACTTTCAAGAACACGATGCCTAGATTTCTCCCTTTGTAAATCCAAACAATGAGAGATAATCTCTACAAATAAATTCTTCATTCTAGACCACAAAAACTTGTCTCTTTTATCATGATGCATCTTCATCAACTAGGATATTCTTCCAAGTGTGTATTATGGGACTCATAAATAACCTCATATTTCACCATCGAAAGAATGAAAAGCTTCCCCAAAAAAACATGATATTTTATGTCCTTTGACCACCCCTCAATAGCATCGCTGCAAAAAACTAGATAACACCAAACCTCTACCCTAAAATTCCCATGAGGGGACTCCTCTACTTGTTTCAATAAGGATTATTTCACTGGAATATGATAATGATTCCCTTTGACACTAGCTGATCCCATATTAAGGAGCATCACAACCAACTCTTCCATCACTCTCTAAGAGCCTCTAGACTCACACACCACTACCACCTGAATTTATGTATAAGCCATCATCCAAAACATTCCTTTTACTTTGTGGAAAATAAATCTCAAGGTCATAGCCCTATAAGTACTCCATCGACCATCAATGCCACAAATTCAAATTTCAATGGGGGAAGACATACTTTAGACTCTTGTGATTCATTAAGACCACAAAACATTCATCAATGAGATAATGTGACTAAAAATTCAAGGCAAACACTACCGCAACAATATCTAAATCATGTATGGAATAGTTATACTCATGAGGTCATAACCACCAAGATCCTTAAGAAATTTCCATCCTTTGCTGCATTAACAAAAAATCCAAGCTAAGATGTGAAACATCACAGTAAGCCTTGAACAGAACACCCTCATTCAACAAATAAAGAATCAAAATACTAACCAACTTCTCCTTCAAATACTCGAAAATAGCCTAACACTGGTCAATCTACATGAAAGAATGATCCTTTCTTTCCAAATTTTTCATTAGAGTCATCATCTGGGAGAAGATGGGCACATACCTCCTATAATAACTAGAAATACCTGGGAAACATTGTAATGGTGCAATATTTATGGGGAATAACCAGGAAACCATCTCCTCAATCTTTGAAGGATAAATGGATACTCCACACTATGATAAGACATTCCACAAAATAGGACCTCGTGGGCCCATAACTCAAACTTCAAAAGCATCCCAAATAACAGACAAAACAGATGAACTCCCAAAATTACGCAAATGTGTTATGCATTCTCCTCCCTTGACTTAGTGGACATAATGTTAGGGTTGATAAAGACCACCTTGAAGTAGTCCAGAAACTCACAGAACACTACATTTGTCAGTTCCATGAACATGGCTAGGGAATTCGTATATCTCAATGATATCACAACAAACTCATAATACCCATAATGAAATTGTAAAGCATTATTTAAGATATCCCCATACTTTAATCACATTCAATGAAATCTAGACCACAATACGATCTTTGAGAAACAGCTAGCTCCCGTCAAATGATTAAATATATCATTAATCCATGAGTGAGGATAGTCATTCTTCACAATCACCTGATTGAGATGATGATAATTAGCACAAAACCGCATACTGTCATCTACATTGTTTATAAACAAAACTAGAGATCCCAAAATAAAACACTAGGCTAAATGAATCCTATATACAAGAGATCATCAATCTGAATCCACATCTTTCATAACTCAGAATGGTATATTCGATATGAAGGCATCGATATCAAAGAATCAATTGGTTTTAGCTTTATACCAAACTCATTTTGTTATCAAGGAGGTAGCATTACAACCTCTTTAGAGAATACTTCAGGGTAATCTTCAACAACCCTGATAAACACCACCAGTTGATCTTCCATAGAACTCAACATCACCCTAATCATTAAAGAAGATAGCGACTCAACACACCTCTGATCCATGTGAGGGTCTCTCTCACCAACAAACATTGCATTGTCTCCATCAATATTGTAGAATATGACGTGCATCCTGAAGAAAACAATGATATCCATCACCAAATATAACAAATCTGTGTTGAGGATGATGCTACATGGTTGTATCCATAAAAATAGGAAGTCTCCCCACACTACTACAAAATAGGCATTTAATAGCACGGGTATTTATCAGTACTTTATTTTTAGCACTAATAATGGTCCAGAATAAAATGAAATAATTAAACAAATCAAAATTAATAAATTGTAAATTATAAAATTTAAATTTTTTATTAATTAAATAATTATTGATAAAAATGAATAAATTTATTATACTATATATAAATTGAAAATACTAATAAATTTTATATATTGAATATATAGATATATAAAATGAACAAAATGATATAATTAAACCAATAAAAATAATAAATTTGTAAATTAAGAAAATTCTTAAAAATTATTAATTAAATAATTATTTATAATAAATAATAAATTTAATATACATATATATATTATAAATATTAAAGAATAGTATATATTAAATATTGATATATATGAATTTATATAATATTTCTAAAAATATGATTAATATATTACAAAATACTTATGACTTACATTAAATAAGTCATATATTTAGTAAGGAATGGTTTATAAATAAAAATTAATATGAAGTAAAAATACTCACTAATTACATAGAGTAATGCAAATAATTGAATGTCGTTTTATTTTTCAATTTAACATATATCAAATGTGTTTTATATTGATATTAGATACATATTCATAATTAATGTATTTTTATGTACAATACACACACACACACACACAAATATTTACATAATTAATAAAATCTTATATAGAAACACTTACACATAATATTTATACTATTTATTAAAATAGTCATATTCATCATAAAATTTCATTATAACATTATAAATTTATTATATAATTTCTTTAATATTTAAATTTTATTTATTTTTTTTACATATATTACAATTACGTATTACATCATTTTTTATATTTTTTTTCAGAATTTAATCATTTTTAAATATTTATTCAATATATTTATTTTTTATGTTTTAATAATTTCAATACGTATTCATATTTATTTTTAAGTTACTGTAGCCGTACTATAGAAGTTTTTGTGTTGTACTATAGTAGCTAGAACTATTCATCCAGTTCAGGCCTTTGGGCCACCTATTTGGCATATGGGACTCAGGTCCTTCATGCCACCAAAGGGCTTCAGGACACAGGGCCTTCGAACCACCAATGGCCTTAGGGCCACATGGATTTATGGCCACCAATGGCCTTTGTGCCAAATGGATTTCAGGACACATAGTCCAAGAAGTAGCCTAGATAGACCATAGAGGAGCAGGCCTACAAGAGGATTCAGAGAAATGTAGAAACCACAAGAGCATAGCTAACCGGATTGGAATAATGAGAGGGTATGACAACAACTATCAGTACCAGGCACCATGTAGCTCTTCATGGGGAAATATTAGCCAATCATCCATGCGAGGTGGGGAGCTGGGCACCTTCAAGATGCAGATGCTAGGGAGGGGTTGTTTCAAGAGTGTCAAGTCATGGGCCTTCAAGGTCATGTAAAGGGCCTTATGCCTCTAGGCCTTCGAGTAATATACAGGCCTTATGACATGGGCCTATGAGTCATGGAAGGGATTCCCCTCAATCCTTAAAAAACGGGATTATCCAAAATTCAATAAAAAATAGATTTGTAAATATGTATAAATAAATAAATTTGTAAATGTATATCTACAATATTAATAAATTTATTTATCTATAGTTATTAATAAATATAAATTATTTTAGAAAAAAAATTAGTAATATAATTATAAATAAAAATATATATATATATATTATAAATAATTATAAAATTAAAATAATTTTATTAAAATAATTTTACTAAAATAATGATCATAGTTACTATATTTATATTTATATTTATTTACTAAATAAATATATATATAATTATATAAATATATAAAATGATATGTATATATATATATATATATTACTTTTAAAAAATATTTATATAATTAAATATTTAAATAAATATAAAATTAGGATAAAAATATATAAATAATGAATATATTTACTATATTTATATTTATATTTATATAAATTTGTTATATATAAAATTATAAAAATATATATAATGATATAAATATAAATATAATTACAAATTATGATAAATATATTTAAATAATGAATATTTACTATATATATATATAATTATATAAATATACATAATGATATAAATTTAAATTTATTTACAAATATATTTATAAATGTATATTTAATCTATTTATAAAATTATATATTTATAATTATAAATTAAAAAAAATTAAAAATTTATTAATATAGTTATAAATAAATATTTTTATATTTTAATAATTATATAATTATAATAAATACATAAATAAATATATAAATATAATAATTATTATTATTTATTTATAATTATAATTATAAATACATCATCAGCACTAATGATTTAGCGTTGATAAAGATGGAGCTTTATCACCACTAGAACAGTGCTGATAAAATGCATCTTTATCACTACTAAAATGGTGTGGATATATTTGTTTATTATCATCACTCACTAATTTAGTGCTGATAAAAGGGGATCTTTATGAACAATTTTTTAGAAGTGCTGATAAATTTTTCTCTGATCTATTTAATAAACCTATCTATGACACAATCATTCATAATTTCTCAATCGTTTCACGGAAGCCACCTCCCTTCAATGCTCCTCGACGAATCCATGCTCAAATCAAGTCTCGATGTAATCGAAGGATTGAATCTGAGTCTTGAACAAATCAAGGATTGAACGAATCTATGTTTTTTTGAAAGATATTTCAATTTCTCCCAGATGAATCGAATCTTTGATCCAAGGTATGTCGATTTTTATCCTCCTCACTCGTTTTTTTGTTTGATGATATTTTTTGCATTTTTTGTTCATTATCCATTATTATTCATCATCCATTATTGCTTTCTATTTTGAAATGAATTTCTAATTAGGGGTCTCTACGATTTTGGGTTTGTATTGAACCTTTAAGATATTTTCCTGCTTCTATGTAGTGTATTAATACTTCTACACACTGATTTCATCCATTCTACTAGGTGGCTCCATTTACATTCCTCTAAACATGGATCTGTGAATTATTGAATATTTTAAATACATTTTTCTATCTAAACTAAATTCTATTGTAATTATACATGATGGATTTGTTAATGTATATGTGTTTTTATTAAGTTTTCATTAACATGAAATGATCTTTTCTTAAGAGTAAATGTTTTGAACTTCGTTCCATGGAAATAATCCACATAAAGTGTTCGTTAAAATTCCACCAATTGTTTTTCTTAAATAAATCGAAATGGATTTCATGAAATGATTTCTTATGAATTATAATGTATTACCATTATGTTTTGATAAATGGTTTCTATGAATTAAATTGTGTTTTACTATTTTTTAAGATGATTTTTACGTTAGCAATGTGCATGGAATTATTGTTTCCTTATATTGTTTTAAATGTTTTGGATGGGTTTCAAATGGAAGGTTTGATTTCTTTTATAATATTTTTGTAGGTAGTAAGCTATGTTTGATATTTTTTCCCAATTAGATTAATATGTTGTGTTATATGCACCCTTGTAGTTAATCCCCTAATTGAATCATACGTGAAAAGGGTCTATTATTGTAATATGGATTGATTGTGGTTCATTGATATCATTATATTGTTTGTGTTATTACAAATGGGGTCGTTCATTAAAGGGTGTTTTGAATGTGAGAGTGAGTATATGTTTGTTGAACTATTTTAATAATTATTTTTATTATATTGAGATGTGTTTTATTATATTTTTTTCCCTCCACATACATGTCATGAGAATCTATGGGTAGGTTGGTGAAATATCTAGGGATGAGTATTTCACTAGTGTATGATCACGCTTCACACTAAATTGTTCATTTTCAGTTTTTAGCCCAATCTATCTATTAACTTGTTCAAAAATATCTTTTGATATATATTTTATAAACAGATCTATAAGGTTCATACATGATTTTACATAAACAATTATTATGGTACCATTATATAATAATTGTCTCACATATCATGTCTAAAAGTAATATGTTTCTACTTTACATTGTACATGAAACATTAATATTTTTACATTTCTATTTCATTTCTATAATTAATGGAAATAAGAGGTATGTGAATATTACATAAATTAAATTCCATTAAAAATTTTATGATTCATTTATTCTATTCTACAAGTTGTTAATGTATAAAATTATGAATCTAATTTCGAATTTGAAATGTATATTTAATTCCCACCCCAGAAATGACACAATCTCTAAGAGTAAATATCTATCCAAATTGGTATTTATAATCTCCCATGGTGGTATTTCAAATTTAATTAGTTCATACATAATGTACTTAGGTAATATTTATAAAATAATCATGATTTTTTAGTATTATTTAAGTATAAAAAATTTCTAATTTGATATATGCTGGTGTTATAAGAATATCAAGGCATTTTAAAAACCAAAAATGAGATATTGGGTTTATTATATTATATCACGGACAATAAAGAACAAATTACACTAGAATGTTCATGTTGTGATACATCTATGTCAGTATTAAAAAAAATTAACATGAGTCAAATCGAGTATTTTAATATTATAAAGAAATAAGACCAAATGTATTCATCTTATTAACAATATAATGAGACTAACATAAATAACAACACCACTATTTATTATTAATTTAATAATTTGTATTGAATCTATTATTCTAATTTTATTCATTTTAATCGTGGAGGATAAATATTTATTCATATCATTAATATCATTCATGATGTTTTTAAAAATTAATATATAATCAACATAGATTCAATTAATAACTTATAATTATTCATTAAACATTAATAAAGTACACTTATCAACATTATTATGTAAAAAATCATTAGATAAAATAATAGAACCATACTTCTCAAGTTTTTTAGGTGTTTCCTTAAGACCATAACTATAGTTAAATAGTTTACATGATTTATTTTAAATATTTTATAAATAAAAACATAATATTATCCCATATAAATTTATTTATTTAAATATTATTTAAAAAATATAGTTTAAACATTCGTTTAATGAATACACAAATGATTTATTGAATTTAAAGGAAAGTAATATCCTTATTGTCGTAATTTGAACTAAATTGGTATAAATATCAAAATAGCCAATCCCTTCATTATTTTTGAAACCTATGATTACTAATCAAGATTTATAACCTTGAATGTTATAATTTGAGTCATACATGATTCTAAATACCCATTTACAAAAAATATGATTTGAATATTTTAGAAAATTTGTAAATATGTAAGTATTATTTCTCATAGTAAAATATATTTCATCATTAAATGATTCATTGTAGAACGAGAATTATTTTCAATACAATACTTCTTTATATAACTTGAGATCATCATCTATGGTCAGTACGACATGTTATTTTTTTAGAATATTATTGTGGTGATCTTTATTAATAAAAAACGATGGATTTGAAATATATGAATTCATGATATGGATTTTTCTGCTTTCTATTCCTTACACTCCATTTAGATTCAACTCATGAAAAATAATTATTATCTTCCATTATATCATAATTAGAAGAAACAACATATCAATGGATATGAGGAACAATTTTTTTTAATTATCTTTATAAAATTTATTCTTAAAAAATTATTCAACTCTAGATTCAAAAATGACATTATGTTCTATGTGAATTATTCTACTTGATTTATTATTATTTTCCATAGAAAAAAATATTTAATTATTTTTGTTTCAGTTTTAGATTCAGTTTTGTTTCTTTTAGGAATGGAAAATATGAGAAATGTTAAGCAACCCCATTATTTAAGATTATAAAGGTTTGGTTTCATCCTCATCAACTTCATCTCCGGAATTGTTATTAATTCTTTTTTTTTTGCTTGAGAATTATCCACCATCTCATATGTGTTACTCGAACTACTCTAATTAGTAGTCATCCAAAATGATCACTCATACTCTTTATGGGATGATTACTGCTTAGAATAGTTTAGGAAGAATTTGTGGATGTCCATAAGAGAAATGGGCTGAGTCTCGAGTAATAAATAATATCTGTTAAGAAGATGAAGTTGATAAGGATGGATGTTTTCTATAACATTCAACTTTGGATGAATTCATAGGATAACCTCTACCACAGTGGAGTAGTTTTTTCATAAATTAAACTATCCATTTTCTTCAAATAATAATTAAATTATTTAAAACAATCAAATGTTTGATTCCCCTTATTATAATTTACTATAACTTTTATTTTTGATAATGAATATATGATGTTTCTTTATATATTTATTGTTAAAAGTGAATATTTCATGAACCTAATATGTTGGATTTGAATCAAAAATGCATGTAGGATTATCATTTGACAAAAGAGTATCAAGATGAAGTTACTGAGTTCATCAAGATTGAAATGGATCATACATACGATCCTTCTCAAATCATTTTTCTATGTTTTCATTATTGTTATTCAATAAAAATTTTCATGGAAGAGTTAGAATAAAAATTGGTTTTTTTATGGAATAGATTATTGTTATAAATATTGGAAAAACACAGGGAAAGGCTGAATGTGAACACCAATTGGGAAAATAATGTTGTTCATAGATCATTTGATATGAATACTATTGTAAATGATGATGGAGATCTCTTGAAAGGAATGAAAATGGAAATTAAAGCTTACATTCATGATTGTACAAAGTTGTTTGAGAAGTTTAATAGCTATGATAAGAGGACATTTTATACCAGTTTTACTAAATAAACAACATTTTCATCTATATTTACATTATATAATCTGAAATCTGGAAGTAGATGGAGTGACAAAAGATTTACAGAACTACTTGGTCTCCTGAATGATATGCTTCTAGAAGAAAATAAACACCCATGTTGAATATATAATGAAAAACGAATACTATGTTCAATGGGAATGATCTCTAAAAAATAAATACTTGTCCAAATGATTGCATGTTGTTTCTCAAGGACCATGAATCACTCATAAAATGTCCAATGTTTGGTTTACATTGATATAAGAAAAATGAATCATGTACTTCGAAAGATATATGGACCTTTCATATCATTCCATGGTTTAGAATACTATATGGATGTTTGTAAACCATGAGACAATTGATATGACATGAAAATACAAGAATTAAATATTAGAACCTATGTCATCTAACATATTCTCCTTAGTGAAATAAAATTGATTGTGAGTATCCAGAATACTGAAATTAGCTGAGAAACATTCATCTTGTGTTATCTATATATGGAATAATTTATTTTGGTGTATATATTAGTACTCTTAGTAAATTTTCCATCATGTCGATAAATAATAAATTTCCATTGTGGTTATGGATGAAGTGAAAATACAATATGGTGTATCTACTTATATCTGGACCAACGAAATTTGAAATTATATTGATGTCTATTTGGATCCATTGATCGATGATCAAAAATTTATATGGGATATAGGTGTTACAATATATGATGCTCATAAAAGTGAAGAATTCATATTGCGGGACATGTTTTATGAGATGATAAATGACTTTCCTAATTATGGAAATTTATCAGGCTATAATGTTAAATTAATGGCAGAGTGTCCCATTTGTGAAGAATGTAGACCATCGGTTTGGTTGAAAGATTATTTTAAGACTGTGTTTTTAGTAAATTAGATATTTTTACCTCACCGATATGAATAACTGTCCTAGATGACAACATTTGATGGGAATATCAAATAATTTTCAATGCCATCTCCACTAACGAGTCATTAACTATTCGATAATGTAAAATATATTAAAACTATTTTTAGTAAACCATTTTTGAAAAATAATAGAAAATCATGTTGGAAGAAAATATCAATTTTTTTGTATTAACTTATTTGAATATTTTTACATCAGAAATTTTTGTGATCTCATGCGTGTAGAAAAACACATATTTTTTAGTGTTATTGGAATCTTTCTAAATGTTCTTGAAAAATTGAATAATGGAATAAAGGATAGTTTGGACATTATTGATATGAGGAAAAGGGAAGATTTGGCACTAGTGAAGGGTAAAGGTCATAATTTTCTTCCTCCATCAACTTATACTCTATATAGATTGAAAAAAATCAATTTTCCTTTTATATAACAGTGTAAAAATTCATGAGGGTTATTCATCAAATATCAATAATTTCGTTTCAATGAGTAATTTTAAGTTACATATATTAAAATCACACAACTATCATGTTTTGAAGAAATATTTGATGCATGTTTCTTTCTGTTTCATTCTTACAAAAAATGTTTGACATATATTAACCAAAATGTGATTCTTTTTCAAATCCATAAATAGTAATGTTATAGAACCGATGAAGATTCCATTCATGAATAAGGTGACTGCAATCATATTATGTGAATTATAGATGTTCTCCCAACTATCATTCTTCGATATAATGGTCCAACTGATGGTTCACTTTGTTATAGATGGTTAACTATGTGGTACTATCCATTACAGATTGATATACCTCATTGAATGGAATATGAAGATTTTGAAAGGGTATGTAAACAATCGGAGTTGATCAGAAGTTTGTATTATAGAACATTATATTATTGAATAATCTATTGAATTCTATACTGACTACCTAGTAATGTCTTCTGCACATGATGATGTTACCAATCCCACTAATGAATATACTATTATAAAGGAAACCCTTTGTATATATATAAAGGTAATGTTACGATATACTTTATCTATTTTATTAAAAATATATTTAATGAAATATTAATTTAATTATCATTATTCCTTATAGATTTCGTTTATTTTTGAAGATTTCTATCTATCATTCATTCCTTTATGCACCAAAACTTCAACAATTTTTTCTCCCTCTAAATCTTTTCACCCCCAATTATTGGAATTTATTAATTTACATCAATTTCCTTCCACTGCCTTTTTATGAAGAGCAACATAACTACCTCTTCTCAATAATATTGGAAATATTGATTTTTTCACAATAAAATCCTTATCTATAGAATTAATGTATTGTTTTATATTTATTTTTAATTTTTTTCTGTTGATCATATAATAATTGTTTTATTATACATGTGGGATCATTTTTTTCAGTTGGGGCGGTTTGTTCGTTGCTACACATGATCATACGATATTGGACTTTGAGGCTTTAAATGAGATAATGAAAATAAGAAAAATGGGACAAGAATGTATACAAAAAGCATGAAAAGGTTAATTCCTACTACTTCTTTAATTTTTTTCATCATTTAATATACTATTTTATGTGAATTTACTAATAATTTTTATCAAATACTTATTTAGTTTTTTCAAAAAAATTGGGAAGTCTTATTTTTCTTTCAACTATCTACAACAAGCCATAGAAAACAAAACATGTTTCTTTCTACCAATGTTACCATACTTTATATTGCCTTTCTTTGTTGAACATCAAACATTGTATATTGAGTCGATGTTCATAGGTGAGAAAACATTTCTCATTATTGAAAACTATAATAGTAGTGGAAGGTCCTATGCCCGTTATATCACAAGACATCACCACAAACTCTAGGGATGGGGAAACACCTTCTGGGTACTCGTTATCTTCAAAATTCTATCAACAATACACAAAAATTTGAATATAATGAGTACCTATAAGAGTTTTCTCAATCCCATGGGTTTTTGGTGATGTATCATGTTCTAAAGGGCAAAGTATTTCTCTACTCTTCTAGTTTTCAACAACGATAAAGGTTTTGTGGCTAATAACATCAACTCAATATACAATGTTGGATGTTTGAAAAATAAATGAAATGGAAATTGTGGTGACATTGGAATTTCATATTATTTTGATAATTTTGAACAATTATTCCTAAATCATTTGGGACATTTAGAAATCAATTGCACCTCAATCTGATACATAGTGTGACTGATATGACTTCTAGTGCATCTTTTATTAAAAATTGACATTAATTTTAGGAAAAAATACATTTGACATACTCAAAACCGAGTAAACACATTCATATTATTTTTATACTTTAGGAAAATGATCCATAAGTCTTTTTTTAGATTTAGGAATCAGTCACACTTCAATCTGATACATGATGTGCCCTGTATGACTCAATGTGTCTATTATCAGTTTAAAATTGATATTTTAGTTCAAAAAGTGTTACTCACTGAAAATGGAGTAAACATTCTCAAATGTTCTTGATAATTTATACATACTATTAATAAATCATCTTTGATGTGTATAATTTATTCTCGCATCCAACTAAAACACGATATGATCAGTATAACTCCAAGTATGTGTTTCTAGTTTCAAATGAAATTTTA
Organism: Viscum album; assembly: GCA_963277665.1. Classification (NCBI taxonomy): domain Eukaryota; kingdom Viridiplantae; phylum Streptophyta; class Magnoliopsida; order Santalales; family Viscaceae; genus Viscum; species Viscum album. The sequence goes on from OY728157.1 coordinate 1,106,181,533, forward strand.
GTAAAAAGGGAAATTAACATAATCAAAACTGACAAAATACTTTCATGTTGGTTTAATACATCACGAAAATGATCCATAATCCATTTGGAACGTTTATTAATTATAAGTATAACAATATGATGCATGTTGTTACCGATAGGACTCCCAGTGCATCTTTTTATATAAAAATGACCATAATTTAAGTAAAAAAGACAACTAACATACTCAAAACTAATAATACACATTCAAATTGTTTGGATACATTAGGAAAATGATCCATAATAATTTTTTTTGATGTGTGGTAATTATCCTCAACATAATTTGATGCACGGTGTGCTCGATATGACTAAAAGTGTCTATTATGAGTTAAAAATTTACATTTTTGTTCAAAAAAGTGTCGCTCATTGAAAACTAAAAAAACACACTCAGATTGTATTGATAATTTAAGACAATGATTAACAATTAATTTTAATATGAATGAATTAGTCTTAAGTCAATCTGATTCACAATGTGACTAGTATGACTCAAAATGCATGTTTCTAGTTTAAAGTGACGTTTGAGTAAAAATGACAAGTGACATACTCAAAACTAAGAAAACACATTATGATTTTTTGATAGTTTTAAAAAATGATCCATATGTCATTTTATATGTGTAAAAATCATCCAAACCTCAATCTAATGCATGATGTGACCAGTATGACTTCAAGTGAATCTTTTTTTAAAAGTTTTTTTATTATTTTCTTAAACAATATTTAAAACATAATTTTTAAATATTTTTTAAAATTATTCTTTAACGTTTAAAAATAATAATAATTCAATTTTTTTTTAAAAAATTTTATGTTAAATCATTTTTTCAATGAAATTTTTGAAAACATTTTTCTATAACATTTTAAGATAAATTAATGATTTTGCTAAAACATTTTTCAATTTTGTAAACGTTTTTTTAATATTTTTTAAAAAGTTTATTACACATTCATTAAAAAAATTAAAACATTTTATAGAAAATTTTTAGAACATTCTTTTAACAATTGTTTAATTTTTTTCCCTTTTTTCTGTAAAAAAATTCAAAAAGTTACAATGTTTATTTTTTACTACCATTTTATAGTTGAAATTTTTATCATTTAATTACCAATAATTATACATGAGTTAAATTTTCCACATCATGCATTTCTCAAAACCCTCAACCTCAAAATCTCATACATATTATAATCATAATATTTTCATTAATTTAATAAAATTATAAAATATATACCAATTTAAAAAATAATTACAGATTCAACAATTTATTTAAAAATGTCCAACTAAAAAAATGAATATGTATTGATTTCCCTATCTAAATAAATACCAACTATCGTAATAAATAACATTTATTTTTTTATAAATCCTAAAATAAAAATAAAATTATTAATATAAGGTTATTTTAAATAAATAATTGAATGAGAAGTAGTAAAGAAATTAATATCACATTTTACTATATTTGATGGTTTGGGAATATTAGTGGATGATGGTGGTGGTTGTGGTCACATATCTGATTGACCCCTGCTCGATGGTGGGGGTGATTATGGTTGTCCATAAATAGGCGTGAGGTGATCTCTAGTAAGCATGACCAGATTGTAGCATCCAATTAGATGTTTTGGAAAAAACATCTATGGGGACCATTGTGACATGCTCTGTTTTTTCTTCTGTAACGATGACGAGTAAATGGTGATCTCGTTGATCATGTGGTGGTTTCTATTTGAGGGGGAAATGACATCACCGGTGCAGGTCGATTGGATCCACAAGCGTCATGGGATGTCTTCACCTAATACGGGGTCATGTTGACTGGTCGGCGATGGGTCCTACCAGAAGGAATTATAGGCCCAACAGGATGGTAGTGACGATGGTGTTCACACTGACATTTGGGATTGGTGAACCCCACTCGATGGAGGGGATGTGGTTCAGTAATTATCGGTGTCAAAGACACGACATCTAGTATTGTAATAGTGGGTTCCCTAGACCAAACTATGTAGTACTTTTGATTATCATATCGTGTATAAAAGTTAGTTATACATGATGATTACTTAATATTATAGTGTAGATATTTCTAGATTCACTATTTTACGGTAATGTTGATAGATTAATTGTCGTATTGAAAATTTATAGAAGATCTCAGGCTTTAATGAGAGTATTAAAGTACATTGACATTAATCTTAAAAGATGGTCATATGGTCTAGATATATCATATTGACTAGAAACAGTAGATGTTTGACTATCAGGTCTTGGGGGCTCATTAACATGGAGACTTATTTTTATTAATTTTGTACTTGGGATCTCTAGTGAGATAAAAAAGACACACTCACCAATAGGATCACCACATGTTTAGGGTGACATTAGATGTTCCTATCTATAGACATGTGTAATGGTCTCCTGACTTGAGATCATTGAAAATGTGTGTTATTTTATCGCGTACTTTGATACATGGGAAATACTATGATAATGAAAATGTGGTGAGGTAGCTTGTATGGGGTGTGTCATTATTGGTATGGCATTGGTTTAATTTTCAAGAAAGGATTTGTCACATCCATGTAATGGAAGTTTTATATCTCGGGTCATGTTGATTAGGATGGTATACCTTCATAAGACCTTGTACATGAAATTCGAGGGTAAGTCTATCTAGTTAGATCAACAAATAATAAAGCTAAAAAGTGACAATGAAATGTGTGTGAGTCATGCTTTATGAGATATTAAAAACAAATAGGTTATATTACACTGTCTATGTTCATAGGTTTGTTCTATGACAATTCTTATCCCTTTAGGGACCATGATGGGTTTCTAAATCTCTCTCTTGAACTATGAATAGGATTCAATTATATAGAGATAAAAGACAAGAGGGTCACACATAATAGTGTATTCAAGAATAATACATATTAAGTTGAATAGGTATACTAGAAATGGTGGGCCCCACCACTAGGGTCTGTGATTTATCTAAAGAGATATGATCACCAATGAATTAAATAAATTCATATTATTCATGTGAGGAATAATATGCAATGAATTTATTTTTTAAATGTATTAATAAGTTTTAATGTAAATACATAAAAATATTAATTTAATGAATATTAAAATATTCAATGTTCATTTTTTTGGAACGGTGGGCCGAGTTAATAGACCAATTATTATCAAATAGTTTTTTTATATATATGTAATTGATAATAAAAATAAATGATATTTATGACTTTGTTTAATAGTCAAAATATTATTTACCTGTAGTGTTAATTATTCTAGGGTCAGGAAGGCATTACCGAGTATTTTCTTAACAACCTATAATTAGAAGAAGAGAGGAATTCACATGTGGGATTTTTATCTCTATTCATCTCTCCCATTTTCTATAGAGAGAGTCTCTTGATACGGGAGATCGAATCAAGCTCTCTCTCAGACATCACAAGCAAAGAGATACGGTGATTGTCAGACATCTAAGGCATTGTCGGAACTCTATTCTAGTACCCCGAAATTCGATGGTTGGTGCTCTGGTAAATTTTTGAACTGCATGTGGGTGATCCATAGGAATTCGGATTTGGATTCTTAGAAAAATGATTCCCATGGATGAGTAGACATCATGTGTGACTTCTGATCTAAACCATGTATTTTACGGTTTTAGTTTTGTTCATAAAACTTTTCATGGGAGATCCTCAGTATAAACTGGGTAGGGATTCACTGATGTTGACGAGTTCATGTCATTCCTTGGTGAAAAATGTTAAAATCCAACATTTAAGGGATTTTTATACATGATCGGTACCTTAAGTTGGTTTTAGAGGGATGCGTGAAAATTTTTAGGCTATGAAAAAAAATTAAATTTTCATTAGACTTTTAATATGTTGTCGCCATGGTCCCAATGCCACGGACAGATTTCCAATCCAACCTCAGATTACCAAGTAATGGTCATCTAATGTTTTAAATACATATTGATATTCATTTTATGGGTTTTAAAACATTTAATCTAAGTATTCTGGTGGCCGGAATAAGATTCTCCATCAAGTTAAATTAATAAATTATTGTATTAGTTTATTTAATTATTTAATTTAATTAATTAATGAATTATTTTTATATTAAGTGTATTTGGATAGACTGAAGATGTCCTGAGTTATTTTGGGTTGATGTGTTTTTTTGACAAAATACAATTTAATTGTTTAATAAATTATTTTCATATTAATTATATTTTAAAAGACTAAATTTTCATGAGTTATTTTGGGCGGATGTTTTTTTTGTCAAAAGAAAAACCTAAAAAAAGGGGTAGGCTGGTTTTGACAAAAATAAAAAATGGGAAAGGGATTTTGATTTCGATCCTCATAAAAACACAAACACAAATGATTGTGGATTTTGTTAAAGTCAAAAGATGACTTTTAAAAAAACAATGGTCGTTTGTAAGGGGGATGAGAAGACCCGCCCCCTATCCTTTTTTGTGCGGTCCGCCAGTACAGGGATCCAGTCGATCTAACTCTTTTATTCTGCGATCACCCACACCACTTGGATGGAGGTACCAGGTCACAACGCAACACCCTGGTCTTCGAGCTCCTCTACCGCTCGGTGCTCCATTAGCCTCCAGACAGCGGTCTGCCTCCTTGTTGTAGCAGTCATGCCACACTCCTCCCTAGTGAGGGACTCCTCCTCTCTGGATAGACCAATTCGTAAAAGCACTACCCCAGTGTAGTCATCATACGCACCACCTATGTCCTCACTAGGTTGACATAGCTCAGAATGGGCATGTGTGTGTTTGGCCCGACCCTTATAGGCTTTGCTTGAGGTTTTCAGGGCTCAGGTAATATTAAAAAAAATCAAAACATAATCAAACTAATTAATATATTTTTGAATCTCAATTATATTAATTAAATATTATTTATTATTTAAATTATATTTATGAGGTTGAAATTAATTTAATTTAGGGATAATTAAATCAATTAAATAATTCAATTTTAGGTTTTAAAATTTAATTAGTTAAAGGGAACAAGTGATGAAATTATTGAATTAAAATTAGAGTAGAATTATATTTTAATAAAAATACGCCAAATTTTTATTTAATGGAAGATTAATTTAGTTCTGAATTTATTTTTATAAACACGATTTAATGCGTATTGACTGATAATGTGCTTTAAACCATCCAATGTACGTTTGGTGAGTTTTCATTTAAATATTTAATTACTTCATTATTTGTATTATGTATTTAAATAAAAGGAGATCTGGGTGTCATCTCAATCCCATTATATGTATAATAGCATGCATGTAATTTCAGAGTGGTATTTTACACTCCCAATTCCTCTCACCTGCGAGCAAGTAGTATTTTATAATGACAAGATGAAGAGTAACACATACCACATCATGTTATTATGACACAACAGACATGAGATTGATGTATTATATGGGCATTCAATGTATCTTGAGGTGCAAGTGATGTGACTCAAGTTATTACCCCTATGGTCTAGGTTGATCGTTATTCACTCAACAAATAAACCAATATTACCATCTTATGATCGTGTTTTCATTTAATTTTATCATGGTTTATTATTTTTTTGAATGTGTAGTTTATGAATGATCACATAGAAATAATAATCAGGAACGCAAGATAAAATGAACACGTGACACGACAGATTTTTCTACTTCTAGCATGGTCAATTGTGAGTTAGATCACTTATAATGTGATAATAAGATAGACATTGATTCCATTCATCACATTAATAGTACAAAACCCCATCAAAGAAATAGTAAGTCTAAATCGCCTTCTATAATTAAAATTTGGTCAAAATTGGGTGTTCCGGGTGCTTTTCATGCCAAAGTTGAGGGTTCCTCTTACAACCATGGAGTTCTTATGAGAGTGGTGGGTTGAATTACCTAAATTCGAAGTAAATAATTATCCAAGCTAATATGTTTTAATTTTAGAGGAAATCAACGAGTAAATAAAGTAATGATTTTAGAAGCTAGAACATCCCTCAACGTATCATGGAACCGCATGTTTCATATGGTTGGCCAGCCAAACACCTACCTTTAACCCTCCAAGCATTGGCAGAGCTAAATCTTTTATAATACGAGGGTAGTTTCAAGGATACATTCCATTAGAATACTCAAGTGATAGATTATTCCGATTTTAGCACCGAGGGTTCCTAGAATTTGACAAAATATTTGCGATACATTTAATGATTTAAATAATTAATCAAAATGTTTAAACTGGTAATCTATATTAAAAGTAATAATCTTTTAGAATTTTTTTGTAGAAAATAGAAGGTTATACCACAAGAAAATATATGAAAAAATGGACAAATTAAATGTCTCTACTGGCATAGGTATCCAAAAATAGTATGGGTACTTGTGCATAGTACTATGATATAGGAAAGTCAATGTGTCAGTGTCCCCAAAACATTTTAAGTTTCCTCTAAAAGAAAGTATGAGAAATATGATTATAGGATTCCCATGTTTTAATCATATTTTGGTTATGTAATTATTCCATCATCAACGATTGATGTAAGCTGCAGCCACTATATCCAGACATGTATGAGATAACTCGTAGTTTCGTCTTTGAGGAGTTCTCATAGTGAAAGTGAGGAAAGATATGAATAAAGAGATGGTTACATCGACATGTGTAAAATGAAATATGGATCATGGTCATTAAATGGATCACTTTATCTTATCATTTTAAACTATTTACTCAAGTCTTGTTATAGTTTTCAAAATGAACAACTATTGAGTAAACATTTCATTACCTATCATGGTAAAGGTTTTCTAAGTGAATTAGAATATAAAAGATAGATTCATCTTTATATCTTATGGTGAACAAATTTGAAGAAAAGATGAGAAGGCCAGTGGAAAGTTATGCTAAAATAACACTCATAACATCCTTCAATGAATGTGTTATTAACATGAGGTCATTTTCATTGCATATTAAGAAATAATACTATGAATGTTTAATAACGATAAACTAAATTAAAGAAGTCAGTACCAGTTTCTTATTCAGGTTTATTCATCATAGTAAAATTTAATGTTTTTGTATTACTTCTTGGTCATTTAATAATATATTACTATCACATATGTGTATGGAAATACAATAACCATGTATAGAAACATTACGAGATGTCAGTTATATTCTCCAAGTAGTTGAGAAATGATGATTCTTATGTATGTGGTGAGAAGTACATGAACTCAAATATCAATGTTACTGATTCTTGTAAAACTATTATTGAGTATAACCAAGACATTTATCCCACGTGACCTATGGACACAAGGATACATTATTTCATGTTATGGAATGAATGTTATTTGTGGTAAGGAATAATCGAGTAATAGTTCAGTGGTGCATGAATCATAGGCAATATCTTGATGAATATAAAATGTAAGACTTAATTTACTAAGTTGTGGAGTGATTAATCTTTTTCAAGAAAAAATTAAATTATACGTCAAGAATATGTATGTTTTTTAATTTAGGCTCAGTTCAGATAAAAACATTTGGTATTGTTGACATATATACTTATTTTTGGGAAAAATAACCCTTAAAAATAATGGAAATACAAAAGGCTATTGAAATTAATTCAACAAGTGAGCGTGAACTATTCTAAATGGTATGATAGTGGTAAATATAATTCATTATATTCCTTTAATTCATTTATTAATGGTAAAATGATTTATATACATGGTAATAATATATGAGTTTCTTTGGATTGGCATACTGAAAAATATCATGACCAAGCATTCATCGGTCATTATAATGTACCATAGGGTAATTACTAAACACACATTAACTTATCAACAACACGTCATTGACGTTAAGAAGGAGGATCAATGATGAAGTCTTACATGTTAACATTGATCAACAAAATTTACCATGGATCAATTCCAAAATGCACATTTTATACATTAATGTTATGAAGCAAGGATTATCAATGTCCCTTCTTGCATAAACATCCATTATATTTTATGATGTGCATTGAAAATAATGAAGATATCCCATAATCATGTGCCATCTAATATGATAAATGGATATCATATGAGATATAGTATGATGAAAATCCATTATTTTATAAAAACATTTGTTTATATTCAAAGATTTTGTTAGGATATAAACCCAGTTTCCATCAAGAAAAACAAATTGTGATTCTAAGTAATTATCCTAATAGTTTCTTAGGATATTACATAAATACATAAGATAGAAATGGTTGTAGTCATGTGATAGGATACATTTCTATATAAGGGTGTAAATTCGTATTTTAAATAGAGGGATCCAAATTGAATTGGATTATGTCAATTATAGAGATGAACATTTATTTGGCATAGGAACTTGTTATACAAGTGGATGTGGAACAAAGTGTGTTCCAGAGACACATAATCCGTAGAAATAATAAAACTCTGGTGATGGTTTGTGTATTCACCACAACCAGTGTTCTATTATTCATTATGAATAATATTTCCTACGAGTAAGTAGTGCATGAAAATTAGCTGGGATTGAAAATACCTCTTAAAATTCAATTATGGATTCCATGTATCAAAGTGAAAATGGGGCCTATAATTTTGAATATTGCGTTGTTTATTCAAGTGAGATAATACATGGATTGTACAAGTGTAGTACCAATAAGGCGCGATTGGTTAAACCAAGTCTGTGTTCCTAAATTTAATTGAATTTTACTTGTCATGAAATATTTATATGATCATTATATTGAGCATTAGATGTTATGACCACCAATCATGGAATTTGTTTGTTCAATGAAACCACAACCGGATGGTCACATCCTAGAATGCTAATAAAGGTTACATGTTATATGATATCCAATTTAAAATTTATCTAATCAACATGATCATAGAGTATTCATTTGGGATAAATGATTGTCACATGTTAACCAGAGGATAGTGGGAGCACCATATTTTTCCAACTGAAATATGTTTGACAACATATGGAAAAATAATATTGGTCTTACAGTTAGATAATACCAGGATGAAAATTATTCTCCAATGATTTACTTAAATTAGAAATCTATGTTCTTGGGGACTAAATCTACTGAGGTTGATCTATTGTTTTCTTAGACCTAGTCAATCATACATATAGTGACATGGTATTGAGAAATACAAGCTGAAACAATTCAAGAGTGAATTGTCACCAATGTCAAATGCCATGTGTCTCTCTGAATTGACATGTACTGGACATGGGATGTGATGAACATGATGAGTTAGAAATCCATATGTTTAAGTGATGGATTACATACGCATGCAATGATATATACAAGAAATGAAGTTTCAATGATATACTTTATAGTAGGATGATATCAGTTATATCCTGGAGTACTATAAGTGATGCAGTCAGTGTTATCTGATTGTACTTTGGAAAGTACAAAAGATATGTACCTGTTTTGTGAAAAAGGGACACTAGTTTTTAGGGGACACTATCTAGTATTATTTAGATCAATGTTATCTAGTATTGTAATTAGGCTAAGATGATGAGGGATCTAAGCTCATATAAGATAGTGGTATCGATACGTACAAATACCGACTACATTGCAGCTTCTAAGGTAGATAAGAAGAAATTAAATGCAATAACTTGTTCCATTTGTTGGAATCACACCTAGTAAGAAAATTATTATCATAATGTAAATTTTGATATTTTCACTAGCCATGATGTAAAGTTATGATTGTGGAAAAAAGAGATATACTTAGGGATATCATCTCTAAATAATTTTTACTCAAGGAGATGTGGTCCCTTATAGAAGAGTTTCCATGTGACGGAATCATGGAAATACCAGCAACTAGAGCCATGACTCATTAGAAACGTGATCTTAATCAGGTGAGAGCTAACAAATTTGGATAGAAATTTGGATCTAGTACAAGTGGGAGTGTTTTAATAGTTGGATCCCTTGACCAATAAATGTAGTACATTTGATTACATATCGTGTATACAAGTTAGATATACATGATGATTACTTTCTATTATAGTGTAGATATTTATGTATCCACTATTCAATTGTAATGTAAAGTGATTGATTTTCATATCAAAAGGTTATGGTAGATCCCATGCTATAATGAGAACCTTGAAGTACTATGACATTAATCTAAAACAAAGGTCATATGGTCTAGATACATCTTATTAACTAGAAACAGTATATGTTTGACTATCAAGTTGTGGTGTCTCATAAGTATTGAGACTTATTCTCATGATGTTTATATATGATGATCTCTAGAGAGATCATGGGGACAAACCCACCAATAGGAACACCACATGTCATGGCTATCATTGTATGTTCTCATCTTCAGAAATGTGTAATGGTCTTCTAAATAGAGTTCATTTCTAATGTGTGATATTTTATCATCTAATTTAATACAATAAAAACCCATGATAATGTAATCAAGGAGATGCATCTTGTGTTGGGTGTGTCATTGGCAGTATGACTTTGGTTGAATGGTCAAGAAATAATTTTTCACTTCCATGTTAAGGAATTTGTATATCTTGGGCAATGGTGATCAGGATGGTAGTACCTTGATAAGACTGTGGCCATGGAAGTCGAGAGTTAGTCCATCTAGTTATATCAGTAAATAATAAAGCTATAAAAGGACAATGAGACAATTTTTCATCCTAATTTATGAGATATTAATGTCAAAGAGAATATATTACACAGTGTGTTTGTAGGGTGGTTGTCACTGCAGATTTGGGTGTGACTACATGGCCTTAGCTAGTTTTTCTAGCATCCAAAAATTCTCAATGATATTTCCTCTTGCATAGGTACGCCTTTGAAAGTCAATCAACGAACGATGAATGTAGAGTTTGGGGTTTATGTGAGGGTGATGGATGAAGCGGACATTGCTTCCAAACTTGCAGAGATGATCGCTTTCAATGAAAATTATTTCAAAACAAAAATCTGTGTGGAATGTGAAGGAATGTCTCCATACTGTGATTTTATCTAGACTATGTGTCACTACCTCCTGAAATGCAGAGTTGTGAAGAATCGGGTGGAATATTCGAGCGAAGATGGGTGAACTGATTGCAAGCATAAGAAGAAAATAAATTCTATGGCCAATGTCACACATGAGCCTCAAAAAAAACCTCGGAAGTCTGGGTCAAAAGAAACATTTTCCCCAGAGATAGCTCGAGATTCACCTGGGTCGATCAGGTTGAAGAAGAAGACAATGTAATTGAAGCCGATATTCTGGAAGGCATCGAGCTGATGGTCATAAACGACCTCTTGCAAACTGAATCCCCCTTACTTTTAGATGTTTCAACACTGAATCCATCTTGGGATGAGGGAGACATCGATCATGTCCATACAGAAATTCTACATGAAAATACTTCTAAAATTTATAGCTCTGATATGATCTCCTTTAATTTCCCTTCTCCCATTGTTGAACAAAACATGGCGGTGAGATTTCATATTTCTCCTGCATGCACTACTACTAATTTATCAACTCATAATGTTAACTCGGATGCCCACAACAATGTTGTTTCATCCATTTGGACTGTTGGGACAATAGACAAACAGGACACCCATGTGCTGCCTATTGTTCCTCAGAAAATGAGTTTCAATGAAGCAACAAGTCATGGTCATATAGATGCCCCTATTTCTATTAAATCACCTTCCAGTATAAATGATAATCATGTCTCATATTCTACTAACTTATTTTATATTTATCCCATGAGAAAACATACTATGAAGACACCTTTGACCTCCTCCCCAAAGCCTAGAAGATCTAAGTGGAATAAGGGCTCAAATGGTTCTATGTAGAAAAAGAGGAGATCTGGCTCAAAAAAAGGTTTAAATGTCTGTAATTTTTTGGAACATTCAGGTTATAGCAAACTCTGACACCCTTTTGGTCCTCAAAAGGATTACCTAGAGTCATAAAACAAAAATATTAACTCCAGATGAAAGAAAAATTAACATTACTATGAAATTATTACATATATCTGCTGCTGGTTATAATTTTCTTGGTGCTTGAATTAATTGTAGTTGTGTGGAAACTCTTTGGATTTTTTATCAAACCTCTTTGAATGATGTTAATATTTTCAATTCCTCTGATCAATGGCTTACTTTTGATTTTAACTATAATAACATGAATTTATTTTGTACCGTATTTTATCCTAAGAAAAAAATACCATGATCATAGGCCTATTTAGAATGATATATCTTCTTTAGCTAACTCCATCCATGATCCATGGTTGGTGATTGGAGACTATAATGACATTCTTTCCCCATGTTATAAAATAGTCCCCAAACACTCTCCCATTACCTCTAGATAATTTAATGCCTCGATATAATACTGTAATCTGGTCGAAATCAATCTCACGAGTGCAAAATTCACCTGGTATTGTAGGCATTATAATCGGGACATTTCTAGTAAACTTGATAGGCCTCTTGTGAATTTCCTCGCTCTTGATGTGTGGGACACTATCTCTAGCAATACCTTACCCAGAATAAACTCTGATCACCAACCTATTCTTGTTAGCCTTCACTCTAAAAGAACTAAACCTAGTATTTCCTTCAAATTTAACAATTTTTTGTCTACCAATTTAGATTTCTCTAACCTCATCCAAAGTTGTTGGAAATCAATGATCCATTACTCTAATGCCTTTGCATGTATCCCCAAACTCAAGAATCATAAATATTTCCTCAGGTATTGGTTTAGTGATAAATCTAAACAAATTGACCGGGACATTCCCAACCATGATAATGATCTCAATCACATTGAAAATAACACTATTAACTCTAATTTTTCCCCTGATCCCCAAAATGAAATAAATATCTATATCAAGATCGACTCCCTTTTACTGCTCAAAGACAAAATTTTCGAACATGTTTTCAAAACTAATTAGCTCATAGATGGTGATATAAACACCAAGTTCTACAATTCCCATCAATGAATTAGGAAAGCTAGTCATCTGATATCATTTCTTAATGAAAATGACAATATATATACCACCGAGGAAACTATAACTAAACACATGGTCACTTATTTTGAAAATATTTTTAATGGTTCACATATTAATAATAATATTCTATCCAGGATCATACAGACTATGGTCAATGAGGATGACAACTAATTTCTCTTGAGTACTCCCCTTGACCATGAAATCAAAGCCACTATCTTTAATCATAATCCTGATAGTTCTCTAGGTCCTGATGGTTTCAACAATGGTTTTTTTCCACACCACTGGTAGGTTTTTTTGTGTAGATGTTTGGAAACTGGTTAAATATTTCTTTAACACTTTAATCCTTCATTATGGTCTCAATGCCCAACTCCTCACCTTAATTACCAAGTTGGCCAATTCCTCTGAAATACATTTATTTATATCTATTTCTCTCATCAACACTCTTTATAAAATCATTACCAAACTCCATGCCAATATACTTTCATTACTATGCAACAAAAACATATCTGGGGACCAATTTGAGTTCATCAAAGGTATATCTATACAAGACCGTATCAGTGTTGATTCTAAATGCACCAACTCTTTGAACAAAGCTTCTAGAGGGGGAAATATTTCCATTAAACTCGAAATTAGGAAATATTTTGATACCATCAATTGATAATTCATTTTCAAAGCCTTCCAGTGTTATTGTTTTAAATATATTTTGATAAGTATAATTCACTCTCTTTTCAAATCATCCTCAATCTCCATTCTTGTCAATGGCTCCCCGAAGGGGTATTTTAAATGCTCAAAAGGGGTTTTCAAAGGTTACCCTCTCTCCGCTATTCTATTTTCCATCATGGAAGACTATATTAGTAGAATTATCACCACTCATGTTTATAAAAACAAACTCCAACCCATTCAAGCGGCCAGAAATTTAAATGTTCCAACCCACCTCCTTTATGTCGATGACATAATCCTGTTCCTCAATGGGGGTAAAAGAAATATTCTTTATCATAAAAATGCCTTATCCCACTATGAAGAGGTCTCTGGTCAATTCATTAGTTGGAAAAAATCATTCATATTCTTTGAGAATAATTTCCCCTCTTCTAGGAAATGACACATCATTGAAAATATGGGCATCAAAGAAGGTTACATTCACTTCACCTATTTGGTAGTTCCCATTTTTTGGGGTAGGCCTAAATCTATATACATCAACGATGTTTTGGATCTGTCAATTAATCAACTTTCCTCTTGGAAAGGAGAATCCCTATCCATGGATGATAGGATATGTCTTGTTAAATTGGCCATTGTCTCAAAAATGGTTTACCTTATTATGATATATAAACGACCCCTTGGTCATCTCAAGAGAGTAAATACCTATATTAAAAACATTGTCTGGAACAGAAGTATTATTGATTGGAAAGTAGTTACCATTCCATGGTCACCTTCTACAATCCTCTTGAGAAGGGGGGCCAAGGTATCAATAATATTAAACACTTCAATGAGGCTCTCCAAGCCAGACTCACCTGGAGACTGATCAATAATAAATACGACCCCATAACCTTCCTTCAAAATACTTTCGTATAACTACTTAAAAATAGGAACTTGAATCATATCAATTATTCTATTTGGCCTTCCATTAGAAATTCGTTTTCCCACATCATGTAAAATTCTAGATGGATGGTTAGCTTGGACTCCCACATACACTTTTGGATTGACAACTGGACTGACGCTCCTCTCGTTTTCATGCTTCCTCTTAATACTTCTCCGATCAAAATCAATGATTCTATAAACGAGGTTTTACAGTGTAGAAATTTGGATCTCTATGACTCTATAAAGCATATTACTGATGGTTACTCTTTCTATAATGAGGAGGATTTTCTTATTTGGGGACCTTCTTACAATGTTATTCTAGATTCTAAAAAGTTTTACAATCATACTTTCTTAAAATCAGATTCTAATTTTTCTTGGTTGATGTCGTTCGAAAAAACCATGGATTAAACCATCAAGACTTAATCTCATTTGGAATATTTTTCATAACTACATTTCTACTGAGAGTATCCTCCAACCTTTTGGTATCCAACTCTTTTATAAATGTCACCTCTATCATCAACATAGAGAGGATCTCAATCACTTATTTATTTCATGTGAAATTGTATATTCTCTTTGGAATTTTATCACTGACCTATTAGATTTCTGATGGTTATTTTCTGACACTATTTTCCCGCATCTAAAATAGTGTGTAGAGATTGATTCATCATTCCAAATCAAGGACCTCTTCCTATAAGTTTTTTCGGAGATCCTACACGTTATCTATTATGATGGAAATTCCATAATTCATAATAATTACTCATCCAACCTTATTACAGGACAAAAGCGGATTCTGATTTCCATTATAGATGCCGCCATGATCTACAAATCTCATTGTGACAAATCGATTAGTGACTTTGTGATCCTGCAATGTCTCAAGATTGATGGAATCTTCCCTCAGATGAAATGCTTATTCGAGGTGCTCTGGAAAGCCCATCTTCCTGGATGGATCAAGATCAATTTGGATGGTGCCCCTAAAGGAAACCTCAGACCTGTGGGTTGTGGAGCCATTTTCAGAGACTTCCAAGGTCATTACCATGGTTGTTTCTATAGAAGTTGTGGTGTCACCTCTTCCCATGAATATGAGTTGTTGCCACTGATTAATGCCATTGAATTTGATAAGAAAAAGGCTGGAACAACATCTGGATTGAAAGTGAATCCACCACCACTGACCAAACAATTTTGAATGGTGTTGTCCACCTTGCTTGGTCTCTTACTGCGAGTTGGAAGAACTTCATTGACTCGCTTCTGGAGCTCATATACATTGCCACATATGCCTACTGGGAAGAAAATATGGTGGTCGATTGTCTTGCTGATTCACACACAAATTTACCCAAGAGAATAAGGTAGGACGGTCCTTGTAGTTTAGCTTGGGTTGTCCAAACCTCTGAGACCTAAGAAGTAACCTATAGACACGTACATTCTATGGACTTTTTTTGGCCATGAAGTGGAAAACATGGGTTGATTTTAGATGGGTTTAAAGGAACTCTATGAGACTAAAGTGAATTCAAATTAAAATAATGAGTTGATCCTAGGTTATTACTCGAGGTGGATTGGACATATTTCCTTGTCAATGATTTCAATTTCTTATATATGAGATGGGTTCATTTAAGGAGATAAAACAACATCATCACTTACTGGTTTAATGCCTAAACCCTTTAATACTAATCACTTATACACTTGAAGGATCAATGTTTTGAGCACTTCAAGGTAAAGGTTCGTATTAGCACATGAAGTGTGTGGCCTTAAATTCAACAAGGATGATGGTGTTTAAAAATCAGCAAATAAAAATCTGAATTAAAGAAGTGATTATACATTAATGAAGTGATAAATAACATCCAATCCATCCCCTTGATACTCCCTTGGATCAACCCATAAGAGGGATAGCCCTCCATTGATCCCATGGTTTCAATTGAAGCGGAAAGTAGACTCATGAACGAGGAAATGGATAAGTAAAGAAAATAAAAAAAATAAAATGATCACCCCACCGTTGTGTGAATAATTTCACAAGGATTGGTGTGAATAAATTTACACCTTTATCCAATAGTATCAAATTGATATGAAGAAAAACAAAATAAGAGTATAAGAAGAACTTTTATTAAAAAATCTAAAGTGAATTGAACAACTTACATGTGAAAGACAAATTTGAGGCAACAAAATTGCATCATAACATTACAATTGAACAAAGCACCAAATATCCTTCAATCCTCCAAAACCACTCCATTAAATAGGCATTTTTGAGCCCTTGGTCGAGCCTCCAACAATCCAAGTCTCCTAAATTAATTGTGGAAGGCCATAGGTGGGTGGAATGTAAGTGAGAGTTGATTTTTCCACCCTTTAACTGAGGTGGATGCCATCTTTCCTTCACCGAACAGACAAGCATAGAATACCTTCTAGATGGCCAAATCAGAGTGGTCCATAGGAGAAGAAATTGGAGCTCCAGATGTCGTATAATCTTCTGTAATATATGGGATCATTTGGAGTTGTGGATTCAGAGACATGATCATATTAGTGGGATGTTTTTCTGGGACGCAGAATCTGGCCCAGAATTTTATCTCTAATTTGGGCCGCCTAAATGGAAACCATGGAAGCCGAATTAGCATTGGATAATCTAGAGTGATTTATTCCTCTACATGTCTTCTTGCATTACCAGAAATATGGGATTCATTGGGACTGTATGTTGGGCCCCACAGTCTTATCAATGGGCTGGTGTCCAATATGCCTTCTCCAGAATTGTTTCTTTTCATCGCCAAATATTTCATTCATCCTTTATGAATTATCCATTGATACCTGAATGAAAAATCATTGAATTTAAGTGAATATCCATTTAACAAAATATCAAATTAAAATATGGATAATTAAATTCATTATTATTAGATCAATCGTTGGGTACTTTAAATGATTTTAAAAAATGTACCACATAATAGTGCATTTTAAGATGGTATTACAATCATAATGTGAAATGATGGTTAAAGTGTAAAATGCACTAAAATGGTATTTATGAATAATAAATAACATGAATATAATTTATATTAACAATGAATATTAGCCTCATTTAGTGGCTAATCACACCCCCAACATGAGTTTTGCTAGTCCCGAGTAAAATATATCTCAAAAATATGAAATTTCAAATCCCTTTTCCAAAAACATTTTAATACACAATGATCACCAGAAACCCTTATTCCAAAAAATCATGAAACCCATCAAAATATTTTAATACAAGATAGTTTCATAAGCTAATCCCAATCCCAAGCCCATTCCTTTGTTCAAATTCATTGTCAAATTTCATCCAATATCAATTAAGTATGAGGATGTGTTGTGCATCACAATAGACATGTGGGTTCATTTTTATTCAAGGGGGGAATAATTGAAGCGCTAGGTGGAATAACCTTTCAATATTAAGATGATTATTCATTTTTTTTTATTGTATTATTTCTTTTTGTTTTTTTTTGCAATTTTTCCATGGTAATTGAAGTTTCACCCAAAAGAGTCAACCCATGTAGGGAGACATTGTCGATGACTCCCAGGCTCAAAGAGATTAGGCCACCAAGTGAAGCACACATACTCGGACATCATCTCGAGTTAACGTAGTCAAAAAAAAATTTAATTTACCAAAAATAGAGATAAAATTACTAACTCTGGGCCAAACAACTATGGAGTCACGATCCCCTAGTGCCGAAGGCCACACATTAGGTCATTTCATTTCTCTACGTGCTATTTTTTTTAATTTTTTTTGAATACTGATGTTAAACTAAAATGATCACCAAACCTATGCTATTTATTTAGGAAAATACAAGTACTTAAACTAATACCCCACTATCCAAAGGATGTGCATTGTGATTTTTTTTATTTGGATGAAAATATAAATGATGAAATATCACATTGGACAGCCACACTTTTCAAAATCGATGCTTATTAAATTATACAAGGATTAAAATCAGAATGAGGGTATGCTAAATTATTTGATATTAAGTTTCAAAGTGTGCAATGTGTATTACCATGTTCAAAGTTAAAAGAATTTTTCCTTCCATTTTCATAATTTGTTTTTCAAATCATTTATCATTTTTGACACAAAAGCATTTTTTATTTTATCTCCACCCCAAATTAAAATAACATTATCCCCAGTGTTTAATGAAAAAACAATTTAGAAGGGGGTAGAGGTATAGAATTACATTTCAAAAATGAAATTGAAAATGAGGATCATGGAATGAACTGACCTGGTGGTTGAAGTTGATATTCTTGCTGCTCCCTTTTAATCCTTCGATATCCTCGTCACTTGCAGAGTTACCTAGTATAAAAAGGGAAAAAAACAAAACAAAAATATATATATATATATATATATAAAATAAAGTAAAATATAAGTATATATATAAAAATTATATAATAATGAAGCACAAAAAGCCATAGGTCAGTGGTAAGTGTGCACCCTTGTCTCTTTTTGGTCCCAGGTTCGAATCCCCACGGCTTCATTGGTTGTGAAGGGGTTTTCCCCATGACCTACGATGTGGCCTTTTTTTATTATTATATTTTTTTTGTATTTTCATTTTAACCTACAAACACATAAAGATAATATAAAATAAACTGATGATACAATGTCCTCTTTTTAAATTGATGGGTAAGGTATTATTCAAGGATCACACCACGTGACATGGATTAATATGGTGCTCCCCTTTCGTACCCATCCATACTCATTATAGAAGAACAGGTCAACAATTTATTTTTTTTATTTCTAAATATAAAAATCATTAATAAAAATAATGATTCCAAAAAGTTTAAAAACATGAAAACCATGGGATTCCTCCCATGCAGCGCTTTGTTTAATGTCATTAGCCCGACATGAAAACCCCTAACTTACCCAATACCGACTTTAAAAATTTTAATTAACTCATGTTTCACCACTTCTACTAGTTTTATATTTATTTTATGTTTATAATTTGTGTCATGTACAAACCTATGTTCTGCAATGAGTGGAAAAATCCATGGAATGTATGAAATGGTTGATCCAATTTCCACTGTAGTTTTTCCAATGACATCAATGGCCATTCCAATTTTTTTGTATTCGAGAGAAGAATGAATTCCAACTAAAAGTTTATGGTTATATCCTATGAAGGGATACTTGATCATGAATTGAAGGAAAATAATTTTGAGATCATGTTGGATTGTACATTCAAACACAGGTTGAGATTTTGAATCCAAATCAGTTTCATTTTCCAAATTTCTCAACAAAATAGGTTTCTTTTGAATAGAATATTAAACCTCCAAATTAGAAAGATCAGTTTCAAGAATGGGTATGGACTCAAAGTTTGTTATTTCTCACAATGGTTCAATGATTTGTGTTTTTAAATAATCATAAATGGAGTTATATTCACGAGACTCAATCCATGATGTCAAATTTCCCTCTTGTGAATACAAAAAATAAGTTTCCTCTTGATTTAAAAAACCATAAACAATTCCTTGATCCTCTTCATATTTTCCAAATCCAAAGGTTTTCTCATTATTAAATTCATGAGAGGTTTGTGGGAAACTAGACACTTCACATAAGGTTATGGAAGGGACAGTTTGTGTAGGGATGGGTTCCTCACAATTTTTAATTCTTTGTAGTTCTATCCTCAATGATGAAACCTAAAAATTCATTATATCCATTTTTTGACACAATTTTTCAAGTAATGGATATGGATTATGATGGATAAGGGGTTGAGACACATGGTCTATTCAAGGAGGATAACTATGTTGTTGGAATTCTGTAGGAGGATGTTCAAATTGGCTTTGTGGGGATTGAAAATCATTATATTTTAGAATGTTTTTTAGAGAATAGGAGTTAAAACATTTTGTGTCAATTGTTTGTTGGTTATCCCCCCAGTAGAAACTAGGATGGTCATTGTACGTCACACTTGGTGTGGGTTGATCAATGTTGGGAGAGGTTCCCCATGTTTTGGATTGTTCAAAATTTATTTCTATAGGAGTGTGTGGGTGAGAATAAAGAAGATGGATGAAAAAAATATGATAGTGTCTAAGATAACTTACTTAGGTCCCCAGAAACGGTGCCAAAATTTGATTCTCTCTCAAATTTACCCAAGAGTATAAGGTAGGAATGTCCTTGTAGTTTAGCTTGGGTTGTCGAATCCTTAGTGACCAAAGAATTAACCTATAGACACGTACATTCTATGGGATATTTTTGGCTATGAAGTGGCCAAATTGGGTTGATTTTAGATGGGTTTAAAGGAACTCTATGAGAATTAAGTTAATTCAATTTAAAATAATGAGTTGATCCTAGGTTATTACTCGGGGTGGATTGGACGTATTTCCTTTTCAATGTTTTCAATTTCTTATATTTCTGATGGGTTCATTTAAGGTGATAAAACAACATCTTCACATACTGGTTTAATGCCTACACCCTTTAATACTAATCACTTATACACTTGAAGGATCAATGTTTTGAGAACTTCAAGGTAACAGTTCGTACTAGCACTTGAAGTGTGTGGCCATAAATTTAACAAGGATGATGGAGTTTAAAACTAATCAAATAAAAATTTCAATTAAAGAAGTGATTATACATTAATGAGGTGATAAATAACATCCAATAATGCCCCTTGATACTCCCGTGGATCAACCCATAAGTGGGTTAGCCCTCCATTGATCCCACGGTTTCAATGGAAGCGTAAAGTAGACTCATGAGGGAGGAAATGGATAAGTAAAAAAAACATCAAAAAATAAAATTATCACTCCACCGTTGTGTGAATAATTTCACAAGGTTTGGTGTGAATAAATTAAAAACATGATCCAATGGTATCAAACTGGTATGAAGAACAACAGAATAAGAGTAGAAGAATATCATTTATTAAGAAACTAAAGTGAATTGAACAACATACATGTGAAAGACAAATTTGAGACAACAAAATTGCAGCATACCATTATAATTGAACAAATCATCATAGATCATTAAATAATGCAACACCACTTCCTTAAATAGGCATTTTGAGCCCTTGGGTCAAGCCTCCTATAGTCCATGTATCCTCAATTAATTGTGGTTGGCCATAGGTGGGTGGAAAGTAAGGGAGAGTTGATTTTTCCACCCTTGACCCGAGGTGGCAGCCAACTTTCCTTCAGCGAATAGAAGACCTTGGAAGACCTTCTAGACGGACGAATCAGAGTGGGACATAGAATATGAAAATGGATATCCAGATATCTGCTAACGTCCTGTAGTATTGGCGCTCATTTTTAGTATTGGATCCCGTGATATGATCATATTAGTGTGATTTTTTTCTGGGCCGCCGAATCTGGTCTAGAAGTTTATCTCTAACTTGGGCCACCTAAATAGACACCATGGATGCCGAATTAGCATTGGATCCCCAAGAGTGATTTGTTCCTATATATGTATTATAGCACTCCAAGAAATATGGGATTCATGTGGCCTTTATAATGGGCCCCACATCTTTATTAGTGGGCTGGTGTCCAATCTGCCTTCTCCAAAATTGTTTTTTTCATCGCCAAATATCTCATTCATCCTTTATAAATTATCCAATGATCCCTGAATGAAAAATGTTTAAATTTAAGTGAAGATCCATTTCTAAAAATATCAAATTAAAATAATGATAAATAAATTCTTTAGAATTAGATGACTCATTGGGTACTTTAAATGATTTTAAAAAATGTACCACATAATAGTGCATTTTAAGAAGGTATTACAATCATAATGTGAAATGATGTTAAAAGTATAAAATGCACTATAATAGTGTTTATTAATAAAAAAGAACATGAATATTATGTATATTAACAATGAATATTATACTCATTTAGTGGCTAATCACCTGCTAACAAGGGAATCAACCAAGACATGACGTGGATTGACAATTTGCCGATCGATCTTTTACCTCTCTATGAAAAAGTTTCTAATAAATCATCCTCTTTCAGACTCATGTAATTTCCTTTCTTGGTTTTAATAAATTATTTC
The DNA here is from genome assembly GCA_963277665.1 of Viscum album. Classification (NCBI taxonomy): domain Eukaryota; kingdom Viridiplantae; phylum Streptophyta; class Magnoliopsida; order Santalales; family Viscaceae; genus Viscum; species Viscum album. The sequence goes on from OY728157.1 coordinate 1,106,203,897, forward strand.
ATGGAATTTGACCATGAAATTGCCTTTTTTTAAAAAAAAACTAAAAATATTAATGGAATGAATATTAAAATATTCAAGGTTCATTTAATATTTTTGGGAATGGGGGGATAGGTTAATGGCTCAATTATTATCATGTAATATATTTATTATATTACAGGTAAGTGATAAAAATAATAAATGATATTTATAACTCAGTATATTATTAAAAATATTGTTTATATAGTGTGTTAATTATTTGGGGGGTGGGAAGCCATTACAGGGTATTTTCATAACACCCTATAAATAAAAGAAGAGTGGAATTCACATGGGACTATTCATGGTATTTCTCTCTCATCTCCTCTCTCCCATGTTCTAGAGAGAGAGAGGAACTGAATCAAAGAGCTCATATTGAGATCTCTCCTAGTCATTGCATGTATGCTGATGTGGTGATCATCAGAGCATCGAAGGAATCGTCATATCTCCATGCTAGAACCCAGATGTCAATGATCAATGCTTTTAATGATTTCTGATGCACATGTGGAATATCTAGATGAATTCATCTTCAAATTCTAGATAATTGATTGCCAAATATGAGAAGACATAGTGCGAAGATTCATATCTAGACCATGTAATTTATGATTTTAATTTTGTGATTAAAACTATTCACAGGAGATCCTCTTCTTAAACTAGGCAACAACTCATTGACATCGACGAGTTCATGTCATTTATTGGTGAAAATTTTTAAAATCCTACTTTTGGGGGATTCCACTATGTTCCTGGTACCTTCCTCTGGTGATGTGATAACAATGTGGTTGGGAAAAGTCGATATGAGAACCACACAATGCATGGCATGGTGGGACCTATCTGTTTCTATGTTTGTATGGGGAGACCCATTCAATGGTGATGACATTACTTAGTGATGATAGACATATAATGATTTCATGGAAACACCATCGGGGTGACCAAGTTGGATCTTCTTTGGTGTTGGGCCTAATGGTAATAAATAATATGGTCATATGGGTCATTAGGAATGGTCCATAAAATGGTAAACTATGTAAGGGGTCAATATATACCATTTAATAATGTTTAGATTAGGTGGGTTATACCCTGAGGGGGATATGACCAACTCATTTGTCCTATTGGGTGTGAGGTGTGCATGCGCGTGTTTGCAAGTAATTGTACCCCCAAATATCTAATATATATATATTAAGGATTTTTTATATTAAAATCAGGTGAACTACCTAAAAGAGTATATATTAAGGATATCTTAGTTTAAAATCAGTCTCACCGCCTAAACTATTTAGTCCATGAGCTACCCTTGAAGCTTTTGGTAGGGTGTTTCAGTCTCCCTACCAGCAGTTTCCCAATTATTTTTTTAGAGTTGGAGGGATTTTACGGGTTGGTCTTCATACGGGCCAGCCCATCCTAACCTACAGGACTACCCATGGAGGTCTAGGTGCAGAAAGAGGAATCATGAGTTCAGGCCCAACCAAATTTGAGTTTGGATGGGCATATTAGGCTTTTGGGTCAGGCCTGTTGGCTTGCCGAGCCACAATTGCATGCCTAATTTCTTTGAACACCTCTAACAAGACAAATGGTAAATTAACCACTGGGGAATTCATAATTAATTACATTAGATACCAGTAAAATGAATCTTTTCCCTGAGAATAAAACCGAAAACAGAAAAATGGGTCCGAACAACATCTCTGCGAGATACTTCTCAAGGATCTCATCACACCACAAATGCTACCAATAGAAAAACATGACAAACCAAATGTCCTCAAAAAATCTCTCACAACCTCATCACGAAAAAACCACATAAAACTCCACACAAACTATACCTACTAGTTCCAAAACTAACACACAATTCCACACCGAGCAAATAAATTAATGAAATTCCATCCCCCATGTTGATATATTTTCCACTCTAAGTGGAACAGACTCGAACGTATGTTTTTAATCACGTCATGGTATTATATATGTCAATTAGTATTCATGTCTTACCCTTTTGAAATTTCACGGATTTTATTACACATCACACATCAAGGGGAAACAACACATCTCATATAATAACAAGATCTGAACATCACATAATAAGAAAATTAGAGAAAAGTGAAACTGAAAACAGCTTTGGGATCTGGGAACACATCTACATCTCTCACTCCTAAGTAATATTTTCAAAACCACCATGCTTTCATAACACATGATCCAAGGGAATGGTCTATCCCCAAAAAATCTTCTCTTAATGATCCCAGATCTCTGCTGGACTCTTCATGAACATTGCATAATATTGGATATCAAAATCTCTAGAGTCAATAACGTGGGAGTAATAATGAATATATTGAGGAATGTGGGACACATGGAATAATTCCTTGATCATATCCAACTATAGTGGAAACTCTAACCAATACGACACCTCACCAACAAGTCCCAACACCTCAAAGGTTCCAACAAACAAGTGAGAATTCTTACTTCCCCTGATAAACCTTCACTACCTACACTGAGGGGGGACATTTAATAAAATTTGGTCTCCAACCTCAAACTATATGGGTCTCCTCCTACAATCTTCATAGGACATCTGACAGTCCTATTCCACCATAACTTTTTCAGAAACCAACAGAATCTTCTCGTTTGTGCTATCCACCACATAGGGACCAAAAACCACCTACTTTACAACCTTCATCTAGCATAATGGATAATAATAAGACTATCCATACAATGCCTCAAATGGATCTGTACCAATAGAGAAGTGATAACTATTTTTTTATGAAAACTTGGATAAAGGAAGGTGTCATACCCAAGATCCACCAAACGCCAAGATGAATGCACACAACATATCCTCCAACATCAAGATGTTCCTCTTCATTTTCCCATTTGTCTGAGTGTGGAAAGTGGTTCTAAGGTGAAATTGGGAGCCCAAAGTCGGTCGTATTCACCTTCAGTCTCGCAATATAAAATGAGGATCTCAATCAGAGATGATGGCCTGAGGTACCTCATGAATCCTAACCACATCATATACATACCGCCTCATCAAAACATCTATAAAACATGACTCACTTATCACCAGGAAGTGAGACAATTTCTTCTATCGATCCACGATCACCCAAACCACATCACATCATCCCTGATCCTGGGGAAACCTTGTAAAAAAGTCTATTGATATTTCTTCCTATTTCTACTCAGGTATATCTTAGGACTATAGAAATTCTCTCAAAACATGGTGCTCTGCATTCACATGATAAAAACTAGACATTTTTCCACAAACTCTGCCACTAATAATTTCATCCTGGAAAACCCTAGATGTATCCTCAAGAAACAATATTTCATTTTCACACCATGATTAACTGGTATAGTTGAGATATGAAACTCATTGATATCTCCATCATGCAATGCATGCATGGAAAACAACCTTTCATAGAACAAGTATCAGTACTGATTTCCCACTAAATATCCCTCATGAGTGTCACTATGGACCACCCAATAACACATAACCTATGCTTTAGAGTACCCACACTGAGACTTCTCCGCTATCCACATCAAAGATGAATCCACTTTCATCTGATGAAGGAAACCTCAACCACTACTCTCCCCAACATCAAGATGCATCACTAAAATCTCCTCCATTCCTTTAAAAACATCTACACACTCTTGATCCATATCCTCTCAGGACTTACAACCCAACACAATTGAAACTAAATCACCCTTAATTGGTATTTAAGATTTATGAAAATTTTTATCTTTAAGAAACTTCATCAACCTCTGTTTGCATAAATTCATATCCCATTGAGGTAAAATATATTTCATGCTATTGTGGTCTGTGAAGACCAAAAAATGATTGTCGATGAGGTAATGACACCACAAATTTCTCAAGGACACAAATGATGCCAACTCCATGACATGGGTTCTATAGTTATGCTTGTGGGTACATAAATACCTAGAAATATAAGAGATCACTATTCTATGATAAATTAGCTCGCATCCCAAGAAGACAAGGGATGAATCATAAAAAACTGCAAACAACAAACCCTCCAAATGAAAATGATGCAATGGATCACTAAACAACTTCTACTTCAGGTAACTGAATTTTTCCAATCACTAATCCATCTAAACAAAATTCATGTCCTTCTTTGTCAATTTTGTTAGGAGGGATTCATCTTGATAGAAGTTGGGTACAAAACTTCGATAATTGCTCATGAGACCACGAAAAATTCAATCCTCTATAACATTAGTGGGTGTTTCCCAAGAAACAACCACATCAAACTTCAATGGTTCAATTTTCACACCCTGCTAATACACCACATGTCTATGGAAACACACCTCACACATAAAGAACTCACACTTGAAAAACTTCCCATAATGCTGGTGGTGTCGAAGTACCTGTAAAAAAACTCTAGGATGAACGACATGCTCCTCCATTAACTTCGAGGTAAAAAATACATCATCAATTAATACGATGTCAAACCAATCCAAAAAGTCATAAAACATGGAGTTCATGACCCCCATGAACAAAAATGGTGAATTCATAACATTGAATTACGTGACCACAAACTCGAAGTTCCCATACCTACATCTGAAGGATGTATTTTAAACATTCGTATCTTTCTCCCTCAACAGGTGATATCCAGACCACATATCAATCTTAGAGAACCATACAGTTATTATTAAATATTAAAAAAGATCATCAATCCTTGTAAGAGCATAACAATTATGGACTGTTACCTGACTCAACCTCCAGTAGTATATACACAACCTCAGACTACCATCTGACTTCTTCACAAATGCCCCTAGGGCACCCACATAATGTCATATTGGGTCAGATGAAACTAATATACATCAGATCATCCACTTTCATCCTCAACTCATGCAAAACCATGGGAAATATCAAATAGGGAGCCATCGTGAACAATGATGCGCCCGACTGCAACTCTATCCCGAACTCGATATCCCGTCAAGTGGGTAGAGCCATAACATCCTAGGGAAAGAAATCCAAGAACTCCTCCACAAAAATAGGAACATCTCTGGTATAAGATTCTACTGACATATCTACTAATTGTGATAAAATAATATTCACATACCTAACACCCAATCAATAACCTCACTCTACATAAAATGCCAATCATTGGCCCTCCACATTAGAAAATGAAACTATACTCTGAAAGTTGTTGATTACTACATGCATGGAATATAACCAATTCATAAAAATGATAATATTATAAGTAAATTTTCACAATAATAATAATTCCCCCATTAACTAGTGCTTCCCAACCACCACTCTACATCCTCGACACACACCAATCAAAGAAGAATAACCTCCAACTGATGTACATTGTACCAGGGCCGCTGGAAGCCTCTAGATTTCTAGTCTTAATGAATGAAATAAAGACTGATTAAAAAATTATTGTGTGGATCCAAAATACAATAAATCACACACAAGTGTATATGATAAACTAATCATACCTCAAACAAATCTGACCACTTTTGGAATTGTTTCCACTAACATGTGAATTCGACCATGCCCAGCTCCTCTACCTGTTTACTTTCAGACTCCATGATCATGATTTGGCATAAGAACCTATTGATGTGGAGCATAAGGAGGATTCACTCTACCAAATCCACCTAATCATTGATATTGAACAATAACATGTAGTACCTAATGTTGAAACTGTATGGGAGGAAACTATTTCAACTTAGAAGTAGTCTGACCATCCATTTGAAAATGACCTCCTAGGGCAATCCGACACAGAGAATGGTGGTGCCCATATATCTCATAGATATGGAATACAAATAAGAAACCCTCAATAGGTGACCAAAAACCACCTCTTCTCGATGGTTATGGAAAAACTTCCACAACCGGTTCCCTGCTGGACTGAACCTTGATTTTCTGAACACCCATGGCCCACTGCCAAAAGCCCTTCTCCATTAAAATCCATACTGACGACCCTGCTAAGGATTAAAAACCATTTAGAGAATCTTCATGATAAACTTAGCCTATTTATGTTCCTCTATATTTTTCGGGTTCATAAATTGAGGGACAAAATACTTGATCACTAGGTGAAAAGCATCCTCCAAATGTCACGATCTGGACTCATCATTTGGGAAAACACCTAGAGAAAATTGCAACAGGTCATTGAACCTGATTCCATGTCCCAGACACTCATACCTCTATTCTTAAGTGAAATCAACAACTTACTCTTGGATTAGATCATTTTTGACAATAAAAAATCTTCCCAAAACCCTATTTAAAAGTCTTTCCACAACACATCTTTCTCTATGGAGTCACCATGAAACAAATTCCACCACTAATGTATAGATTCCCACATCTAACTAACTACAAACAACACCAAAAACTCAACTCATTCTTCGATCATACCAAAAGCGATATCATGCACCTCCATCCAGCAGTCTGTCTCCAGATATGACACTCCCCTTGTAGTTACCAAAACCATTCTATTGAGAGGAAATAAAATCCAACTGCCATGCCTTTTCCTCCTCTACATGTTTGACCCTCCAAAAATCCATTGGATTAGCCTTCTGAAACTCAACTACCTAAGAAACTCATGAACAAAGAGAAATATCCATTCTAGAAAATAAAGAGAACATACTAAGCCCAGTACCATGGGATTTTATCAAATATTATTTATTTATTCAATTTACCTTCCTAAACATCCAATTCAAAAATGAACACAAGTCATCATAATGCATGTACCTCTCCAATGCCACTACCCTACAAATATGTCCACATCACTTGGTCATTCAATTATCTCAGAGTTCATGCATTGGATCACACCACCCCCCTAAAATTCCATGTCATATCCAATCTCCCTGGCCTATGTCATACACCAAGGTCAACCAACACTGCTGCCATACCAACCCATGAAAAAATCACATTTCCTATCTCTAAAATTCATCCCATCTCTCAACTATAACCTGTGATACCACTCTTTCACAAGACTCTCCCAAAAAAGATTCCAAAATGATGAGAGATAGATGATAACCATTGAGTCTCGCATCCAATAGGCCTTGGGTTGCTGATTATAACTGAGGGTATAAAAATCCCACAATATGTGAGCCATTACAGACTACAAAAGAAATAGGATTATGAGATAAGATAAAAAATTCCCAAAATACTCCAAAAGACAATATAAAGGTAAACCAAAAACCATCCCATAATTAATGAATAAAGTGAAAATTGATACATATAAAATTATACATAGTATATACCAAAAAGAAAAGTCTATGTAATCAACTCAACAACAGCTCCAACCGAGTCAGTAATGTCCAGTTCAGTAACAAAACTGCACCTGAAAAAATGAAATCCATTTATATACATAGGGTGAACATAACAAGTATAATCAATAGGTACATAACCAAGGTCTGAAGTGCACATGTGAATATAGCATGACAACATGCCAGTAAATGAACAACATGAAAAACAATCACCTATACATGTCATCAAACCAAACCCAACCTAACCATGACTCGCTAACCAAATCACACATCCCACATAATAGTATAGAATTTAGATCATAACAAATCAAGGAATCCTTATAGAGATCCCAATTTTTCTTACATTTCTATAACATAATTTTAATGATAAATAACATAATAGTATTAAAAATAGAGGATCTAATGGTTTAGTTTCTTGGGAAAACTAGGACCATACATAACAATTACAACATCGAGCATAAATATCTATTCAATTTCTTCTTCTCTAGCTTCTTATTGGCTCTTGACCTCTCCTTAGTACATGTTGTCACCTGAGGATATATATCAAAATGGGTGAGCTACAAGATCAGTAAGGGGAAAAATAAGAACAATATAGCATCGGGTGAGCATAATCATAACAAAGTCAAAAAATCATAGACATAAGAGGAAGCATAAATATAAGACTTGAAATGTGGCGACACATAAAAATGAAACATCAGGTCTTAGTGGTTAACTACAACACATATTTGTGAACAATGATAGAATATTTTTCACATCATTTCACATTTACTCCTGATATTCATCAGTTTACCCAATGCATTGTAGCGCTGTATAATTCTTGGTGCACCCGTCACATCATAACATTCATATTGCGCTATATAATGTTGGGTGCACCCGTCACATCATAACATTATCATTATAATGCATTCCACATAGAACAAATATCAATAAGGAACATACATAACCCATGTAAAGGAATGGTTTTCATCTCATAAGAACACATTCATAAACATTGGGTTGCCAAAAGAAAGAGGGAACAACATACTTGATACAAGAACCATCAACCTTGAATGAGAGGTAAAAGGTGAGTTCGTAAAAGAAGAGTACTTTTGGAAAAAAATTTGTTTGACATAAACATCAGTAGAAAAACTTTATATCCCAGAAAAGGTAAGATAACGATGAAACAATTATTTTCATGAAGTGACCATACCAAATTTTGAATGAAAGGGGGAGAACCCGAAGAAAGAAAATTGGGTTTGAGTTTCTCCCCTTACCTTATATCTGAACGCTTCCTTCGCTTTAAGGTCTTTTATAATGAAATTATATTCATTAATTAGAAACGCCAGAACCTTTTATAAATGTAATGGGTTCATTTTGGTTGCATTATGTTATTTTATTGGCCTTTTGATGAGTTATAGGGTTTAAAAACATTGTTCGTGAATGTTTGTTTTTACGGTTTTCTTGAGCGGTTCACTTGTATTCATAAATCGAAGATCATGTAGAACATGGGTAAGCATCCAGAACCGATATTACATGTTTTTAGTTATATTCTAGATGTTAAAATGATATTATAATTTATTACATTTTATTCCATGTGGATGAGTCATTAAGAATTAAATGATGATTGTCTGATTTAATTTGGATGGTTTTTTGACCACAACGAACTTGTTTTGATTAATCATATGGTAATATGTAAATTAGTTAGTTCTAGAACATTAAATAGGAATTAATAAATATAAAATATTATTTTTCAACCATAAAAATGGTTTCATGACAAGATTTGAAGGTAGAAATGATTAAAAATAAAACATGTTGTTCACGAAGGTGATAGATTAACACCTCACGAACAACATTTTCTTTTATAAAATAAAAGGAAGAGGAGAAGGGGATTGGATGGTATAATATCCCATTAGTATAATAAAATTACAATATATGTATGATACTAGAGTTACCATACCATTTGGACAAATATATGTGGTGAGATAATAAGAAAAGAACGTGAGATTAAAAGGAATTTAAAATAAAAGAAGCAAAGAAATTACCTCTTGAATCCTCCTCTTGTGATCCTTCTTAAGGGGCCTAATCAAGGACTATTGATGAGACAAAAAGCCTTCAGATGTAGGGTAGGGGATAGGGAAGATTTTTTTACAGAGATTAGACAATTCTTGATGCTTGATAGGTGTGAGTAAATGAGGGTGTGAAGGGTTGTATTTATAGTGGAGGGGAGATGGGTATTCTTAATATAATATTCATTAGTTTATTATTTCCCCACAAGACAAGGAATAGTGAGTATTACATGACCAAGAATAGTAATATTATAATTCATTCTAGAACCAAGATGGCATACATCACCATAAAATCACACATGACTCTATAATTAGCTTATTTAGCTTATTTTTGTAAATTACAGTATTTCACTATTCATAAAAAATTCAAGTATTTCATAAAAATCCCAAAATTTCACCCCATACATTTTTTGACGTGTAGAATAAAAAAATAAATTCCATTTTTTAAAAATAATTTTCTAATTATTATTAATTTAATGTTTAATTAAAATAATAATTTACTTGAAAAATACAGTTTTTAAAATTAAAACTGATTTTATAATGATTTCAAAAATAACATAGGGTCATATAAAATTGTCTTAAAGCAAGAATACATAGATTTGTTAATTTATTAACACAATTTATGAAAAGGAATTTTTTTGAATTAATTAATTAATTATAATTAAATATTTATGTCTTACAAAAATACCAAAACGTTTACTATGGCCAAATTGTCACTTTCTAGGATGCCTAAATTTTATTTAATTATTCATGAGTAAGGCAACTCTAATTTTTGATGATTCAATATTCCTAAGGGTCATACTACTATTCATAAGGTTAGGTTACTATTCATTAGGGTAGGTTTCTATTCCCTAAAAAGCATTTTTTTTCTTATTGGACCCCAAAAATCATCATGAACACAACCGTGTATGTCGGATTCTCAAAATTCCAAACACAGAAGTGAAAAAATTATGTTTACAGGTCCATTATCACTTTATAGTTCATTATGCTGAATTTTCATGTGATTATATAATATATTTATAAGAGGGGAATTTCCATTGAAAAAAATTGTGTCATTACATTCTACCCCCTTATGAAATTTTGCCACCAAATTTTCACTTTACACAAACAGGTGAGGGTACTTCTCCTTCACCGCCTCCTTTTGTTCCCAAGTAGTTTTTTCAAACTTATGGTTCCTAAAAAACACTTTGATTAGGTCTTGTTCAATAGAACCTTATCTCTCCGGTCCAGAATCACTACTGGATGCTCCTCATAAGAGAGATCATCTTCCATCGGTACCACATCTGATTTTAGTACATGTGATGGATTAGGTATGTACTTCTTTAGGAGTGATACGTGAAATACATCATGAACCAGAGCCATATTCAGTGGAAGTGAAAGCTGATAGGCCGTGACTCCTATACGGTCAAAGATTTCAAAGGGGCCAATGTACCTTTGTCTTAGCTTCCCTTTCATCCCAAATCACATGACTCTCTTCCATGGTGATATTTGATGGAAGAATTTATCTACTATGTCGAACTTCAAGTCCCTTCAACGGTTGTCAGAATAGCTCTTTTTCAGAAACTGAGAAAAATTTATGTGTTTCTAGATGACTTGAACTTTCTCTGTCATCTCTTGCACAAGATCAGGTCTACGTAGCATTCTTTATCCTACTTCGTCCAAATAGGTTAGAGTTCTACATTGCTTTCTATACAGAGCTTTATATGGATCCATCTAAATAGTCGAGTTGAATCTATTACTGTATGAGAACTCAACCAATGGGAGATACTGATACCATTGAACATTAAATTCTAGAGAGATTGCTCTTAGAATATCTTCAAGCATCTAAATAGTCCTTTCAGATTGACCATCAGTTAGGGGGTTATAGGTTGTGCTGAAATTTAATTCATTACTCAGAGCATGTTGAAGGCTCTTCCAGAATTTAGATGTGAACATTGGATCATGGTCAGAGACAATTGTAAGTGGAACACCATGCAGTATCACCACTTTTTCACATATATCATTACATGTTGTTCAAGCGAGAGATCTTCTTGAATAGAGATAAAATGGGCAGTCTTGGTGAGTCGATCAACCACAACCCATATTGCATTATTTCCCTTCGACGTCTTTGGGATACCCATGAAAAAGTCCATAGTAACATTTTCCCATTTCCACATGGGTATAGGAAATGGTTGCATCATCCCTTTGGAATTTTTTCTCTCTACTTTAACTTTTTGACATACCAAGCACCTTGATATATATTCTACAATATCCTTCTTCAGGTTATCCCACCAGATGTGTTGTCAGAGATCATGATACATCTTGGTACTCCCAGGATGGATAGAGAATGTTGAGCTATGTGAATTGTACAATAGCTTCTTCTTTATCCCAGGGGCTGAAGGCACACAAAGTTGCATTCAAAACTGAATCACACCATCATCATTGATATGTAACTCCTACAACTTCCCTTTCATTACTGCATCCACCCTCTTTTGTATCTCCAAATCATCACTTTGTGCATTCTTACTATTATCTTGGATGGATGATTGCACAATCATTTGTGAAAGGTAGGATTTATCCCCTTCCCTTATGATTTCTAAATCCATTATTTTCATATCCAAGAAGATATGACCTTTCTCAATCCATAACATGGATAGAGTAGTAGGTTCTTTTCTTCATAGAGCATCAACTACCTTGTTCGCCTTTCCAGGATGGTAGTGAATAGAGCAATCGTAATCCCTGATTAGCTCTAACCATATCCATTGATGCATGTTGAGATCCTTTTGTGTGAATATATACTTTAGGCTCTTGTGGTCGGTGTATATGTCACACATCTCACCATAAAGGTAGTGCGCCATATTTTAAAGGCAAAAATAACGACTTCTAACTCTAGATCATGTGTCGGGTACTTTTTATCATGGATCTTCTACTGCCATGAGTTGTAGGCTATCAAATTATCATTTTGTATGAGTACACACCCCAATCCCTTTTTTGATACATCACTGTATGTCACACAACTTTCTCCACTTTTCGGTAGTGTGGGTATAGGTGAAATGATCAGCCTTATATTTAGCTCCTTGAAGCTTCCCTCACATTCCTCCGTTTGGCCATACATTACCCTTTTCCATGTTAACATAGTTAGCGGGCTTGACAAACATGGTAAGTTTCTCACAAAACGTCGGTTGTACCTAGCTAATCCAAGAAAACTATGGATTTCTATGAAACTAGAGGGTCTGGGAAATACCTCAATTTCCTTTGTTTTTAAAGGATCTACAGAAATTCCCATACATGTGATCAAATTTCCAATGAAAGTGACTTACTTCATCCAAAAGTCACACTTGCTGAACTTAGCGTACAACTTCTACTATCTCAATTTTGCCAACACAAGTATTATATGTTCTTCATATTCCTCATTTATTTTGGATTTTATGAGAATATCATCAATAAAAACTGCCTCAAAATTTTCACGGAAATTTATAAATACTCTCTTCATAATATCCATGAAGATTCCATGGGCATTAGTAAGTCTGAAGGGCTTAACCAGAAACTCATAGATCCCATACCGTGTACGGAAGGCATTCTTTTGAATATCTTACTTCATCCCCTTTAGTTGATGATATCTGGAATGAAGATCCGCCATTGAGAAGTATTGAGCTCCTCTAAATTGATCGAACCATTCATCAATCCTTGGAAGAGGATACTTGTTATTTATGGTGATCTTGTTGAATTCCTGATAATCGATACACAGCCGCATTGTTCCATCCTTCTTCTACACAAAGAGCACTGGAGCACCCCAAGATGATGCACTTGGGGGTATGGAACCTTTGTCCTGGTGATCTTGTATCTGTTTATTTAACTACTCCAGTTTGATAGGACCCATCCTATAAAGACACATTGATAGAGGAGTATCTATGGGTATGAGTTCTATTGAGAACACTACCTCACGATCCGGGGGAATTCAGGGTAACTCTTCATAAAATACATCACCACATTCCCTCACAATGGGCATTTCTATAAGGTAGGATCTTTCCGTTGACTCAACCATTTAGGAGAGGAGTGATTATTCATAGGGAATCAACACTCACACCATTGTAGGATTTTTCGAAGGAGATCCATGATATTCCTTACATTTGTAATGGAGTATGGGATGGCTTGGAATTTGAAAAGATATTTCATTTTTTAGATAGTTGATATGTTCTCTGTATAACGAGAGCCAATCCATTCCCATTATATGATCGAATTCTACATAGGGAAGTATTACAAGATTCTATAGTATAATATTCCCACATACGCCAATAGGAGAGGAGTCAAACACTTGGGTTACAATGATTGAACCACTTGGTGTTTTTACAGATATCTCTACTTCATGGTTTTGGGGCTTTGATTCTACGGTTCTAGAAAATATGCAAGATATAAAGGAATGATTAGAACCAGAATCCAATAATACTTTTTCCATTATTGAGTGAATATAAAGTGTACCTTGTACGACTTCATTTCTGTGATACACTTCTACAGTAGTGATGGCATAAGCCTTCCCTTGTTAATTTGTCATTGGTGGCTGCTGACACTAATTGCCCTCGAGAACTCGAGGTTTAGTACCCTGGATTTCATAGTTCCCTAGCTCTCTATAGTTTTAGCATTGAACCATGGGTGGTTCTCTCCTTTTTACGGCTACATTCTCCTTTATTTTTGTGTCTTTTCTACACTCTTGAGAATGGTGTCCTTATTTCCCAAACTTGATGAATTTCCCCATCCCCTTAAGGAAGTTCCCATGGTGAAACTTCACACATTTTTGGCATGTGGGTTGTTGAGTTTTACTGTATCCTTTGTCATTAGATCCACCAGCTTGAAACTCCATCATTCGTTTCTTATCACCATATCCATGAGACCATTATCCAAGCTCTATCTCCACTTTGAGAGAACAACGAAAAACTTCTTCATGACTCCCAAAGTCTCGAATTTCAAGATCCTTTCAATGGTGTGGTTTTAATCCACTAAAAAATCTATCAATTTTTCTATCATTTTTTTAACAACAACCGATGTGTACCATGAAACCCTTGTGAAATTCACATCGAAGGTTGTGAAAGATTCTCCTTATTTTTGCATGAGCTCTATGAATTCTCTCTCCATCATCGTGCGATGAGTTCTTGGGAAATACATGTTAATAACATTATCTTAATGTCTTCCAATTCCATCTCGTCAATTTTCACCGATGGCTTGTTGTTCTTAATCAAATCCCACCATTGATCAGCTTCTCCATCTATATGAAAAATGGATAGTGTCACCTTCTCCATCTCAGAACAGTGAAGAATAGAAAAGATCTTCTCCATGGAGTTGACCCACTATTCTGAAACTCGGGGATCAGAAGATCCACTAAACTTTGATGGTATTTTTCACATAAAACATTCGATAGCAAGTTTCTCTCTCATTGGCGAATTAGGACGTTCACCATTATTATGGTTATTGTTCATATCCTGATATAATTGGGTAAACATCGCTATGAATTTTTGAACTCCAACTCCAAAATCATCGAGGATGACATTCGGGCAATGGTTGCATTGTCCCTCACACGAGTTGTTGGCCTGGTTTCTCTTAGTTCCCACCATTTTTAAAAATAGAAAAGGATAGAACAAAACATAATTCAACAAGTCATGTATAAATAAATTATTAGTTTTCACAATTTATACTAAAATCATAACATATGGTATCCCTATGTAAGGATTCTTGTGTTCATATTTGTACTTAGTCTCATTATAGAGGTTTTCCCTAGGGTTCACTAATCTTAATTCCCAAATTAACTAATCCTTTACTTTGATACCAACTATAGAAACCTAGACATTTCTTACATTACTATAAAATAATTATAAAGATAAATAACATAATATTATTACACATAGAGGATCCAACAGTTTAGTGTCTTGGGAAAACTAGGAATATACATAATAATTAAAACATCGAGCATAATCATTTATTCAATTTCTTCTCCTCTGGCATATTACAGGCTCTTGAACTCTCCTTAGTACATGTAGTCACCTGAGGATATACATCAAAAGGGGTGAGATAAAACCCCAGTAAGGGGACAGATAAGAAAAATATAGCATGGGATGAGCATAATCATAACATAAGCAAAGGATCATGAACATAAGAGGAAGCATAAATATAATACTTGAAATGTGGGAATGCATAAAAATGAAACATCATGTCTTAGTGGTTAACTACCACACATACCTCTGAAAAAATATATCATATTGTTCACATAATTAAACATTTACTCTTGAGATTCATCACTTTACCCAATACATTGATGCTCTGTATAATTTCAGGCGCACCCGTCCCATCATAACATTCATATTGCGTTATATAATTCCGGGTGCACCCATCACATCATTCCATTATCATTATCAGGCATGACACATAGAAAATATATCAATAATGAACACAAATAAATCATGTAATGGAAAGGGTTTCATCTCATAAGAACACAATCATAAACATTGGGATCCAAAAATAAATAGGGAACAACATAGCTGATATAAGAACCATCAACCTTGAATGAGAGGAAAAATGCGAGTTCTTAAAAGAAGAGTTTTTTTTTGAAAAAATTTTGTTTTACAAAAAATTCATTAGAAAGAATTTATATCCCAGAAAAGGTAAGTTAATTATGAAAAAATTATTTATAAGAAGTCACCATAACAAATTTTTATTGAAAGAGGGAGAACCCGGTGAAAGGAAATTGGGTTCGAGATTTTCCCATTACCTTATATCCGAATGCTTCCTTCGATTTAATGTCCTGTATAATGAAATTATATTCATTAATTAGAAACTAAAGAACCTTTTATAAATTTAAATGCCTCATTTTGGTTTCATTATGCTATTTAATGGGCCTTTTGATGAGTTATAGGGTCTAAAAACATTGTTCGGGAATGTTTGTTTTTACGGTTTTCTTGAGCGGTTCACATGTATTCATAAATTGAAGTTCAGGTAGAAAATGGGTAAACATAATGAATTGATATTAAATTTTTTTCATGATATTACTGATGTTAAAATAAATTTATAATGAATTACATTGTTTACCATGTGTATGATTCCTTAAGAATCAAATGATGATTGTTTGAGTTAATTTGGACGGGTTTTCGACCAGAAAGAACTTGCTTTGATTAATCATTTAGTAATATGTACATAAGTTAGTTCCTGAACATTAATTAGGACTTAATACTTATAAAATATTCTGTTTAAACCATAGAAATGGCTTCATGATCATATCTGAATGTAGAAATGAAAAAAAAAGAAAACATGTCGTTCTCAAAGGTGATAGATTAACACCTCACGAACAACGTTTTCTTTTATAAAATAAAAGGAAGATGATGATGGGGTTGGATAGTATAATATACCATTAGTAAAATAAAATTATAGAATATGTATAATACTGTAGTTACGATACCATTTTTACAAATATATATGGGGATAGAATAAAAAAAGAACGTGAAATTGAAAGGAATTTAAAGGAAAAGGAGAGAAATTACCTCTTGAATCCTCCGCTTGAGATCCTCCTAAAGGTTCCTAAGCTTGATATTTTGATGATACCAAAAGCTTTTTGACATGGGGGAGGGATATGAAATATTCTTGGGCAGAGTTTATATAAGGCTTCAATCTTGAGAGGTGTGAGGAAATGAGGGCGTGAAGGGTGGTATTTATAGTGCAGGGGAGAGGGGTTTTCTTAATATAAAATATATTAGTTTATTATTTTCCCCCATGATAAGAAATAGTGAGTCTTACATGACCAATAATAGTAATTTTATAATTTAATACTGAACCAAGTGGGAATAAAGAAGAATAACATCACACATGACTCTATAATTAGCTCATTTGTCTTATTTTTGTAAATTACGATATTTCACTATTCATAAAAAATTCAATTATTTCTGAAAAATCCCAAAATTTCACCCCAAATATTCTCCGATGTGAATAATCAAAAAATGGAGTCCATTATTCAAAATTATATTCTAAATATTATTAGTTTTATATTTAATTAAAATCATAATTTACTTGAAAAATACAGTTTTTATAATAAAAACTGATTTTATAATGATTTCAAAAATTACGTAGGGTCCTATAAAATTATCTTAAATCAAGAATAAATAGATTTTTTAATTTATGAAGACATTTTAAGAAAATAATTTTTTTTAAAATTAATTAATTATTTATAATTAATTATTTATGACATACAAAATTACCAAAAAGTTTACTATGGTCAAATTGTAACTTTCTAAGATAGATAAATTTTATTTAATTATTCATATGTAAGGTTGCTATTATTTTGGATGATTTAATATTCATAAGGGTCATACTAATATACATAAGGGTAGGTTAATATTCACCAAAAATTATGTTTTTCTTATTGGACCCCAAAAATCATCTTGAACACAATCTTGTTTGTCGTATTTTTGAAATTCCAAACACAGAAGTGGAAAACTTATGTTTAATGGTCACTTTGATCTTAGTAGTTCATTATGTCGTGTTTTCGGGTGATTTTATGACATATTTATCAGAAAGGAATTTCCATTGAAAAACATTGGATCATTACAACCCTACTGCAACTTCACTACTATTTTACCACTCTCGCACCCCAATGTTGAATGTCCTATGCCCCCATCCCTTCGACACATATCACATCACATCACATCCCGCTCAAAGATGCATAGGAGACACATCAAATCTTATCATTCTTCTATACACATGGACCACACGTCACATCACATGAAATAACATCACATCTCGCCCATATACACCTTATCAAAACATCACAACTAGAATTAGAGCAGTTGGGTATCTTGAACATGAAGGAAAATAACTATGTTCCCTCCCACCACACATGAACCACACCACATCTAACACTACACCACATCACTTCACAGTTGTAGACACCTAGGAAAACATATCACATCACATCACTTCCTGCCTGCAGACACCTGGGACAAGACATCAAATCTTACTCGTAGACACCTAAGCCATCACATCACCATTAAAAGAGGAGAGGGGGAGGGGATAGCAATCCATTTATATCACTACCATCCTATACACGGGGAAAACACTTGGAACTCAACACCTTTGATTATTGATAAGGTTATTCATATTGAGTGGAGCATGTATAAAAATCACATAAACAAAAATGGTATATAGATAACACACAATACCCAACCTGTGATTTCACATCAAGAGAAGTAGTTCACACCACATCTACACCATGTACACAACATTTATCATAAAAAAACTACCACCACTATATGAAAACACCACACAACCACCACAAAATCCCTACAACATTCCACTTTCCACTTACATGTTTTTTTACTTTTATTTGTTTTCCATTTAATTTACTATCCCATTTCTCATTATTTCATTCGATTAATTTTATGAATATTATAAAACATCCATATCTAGTCCACCTCATTTATTTAACAGCTTATTTTGTTTCGTTTCCCATAACAGTTCATCCCATGGCTAATTAGGAAACTAATGCAATCATGCCACACAACAACTTGCCCAACTCACACAACCACAACCACAAAACCAAAAATCCAACATCACCATCACATTACATCACCAAAGTCATCTCATAACACAGTCTACATATAACAAAATCACCAAGTACCACAAAGCGCCAGTTCACCACAAATACTATGCTATAACCACTACACCACAAGCTCATTTCACCACAACCACCACACCAAAACCATGGTTCCACAACTACTATACCACAACCTCATCACACCACAATGCACAATTGCCCACTTCGCATCCATGTTAACCGACCTTCGCATTATATCCCCACACACTACATGACCCAGCCTATCACATCCATCATCGTACAATAGTCCAAACCATGTAATGAAATCCGAACAAGTAAAAACATACACAACATCGCAAAAACCGGCTTCCAAAATTATTTAAGGGAATTATCAAATATCATCGTTATTTAGCATGAGTATAATCCACCAAACCAGAATAGAGGGGAAACCATTTATCATCCAAATATACACTATTTTTAACTTTTATTCAGTGTGTGAGCACACAAAAACACATCAATGATTATAAAAACATAACAACTACAATTAAATCAAGGTTCCAAATTGTTTTTATATAATAACCCTGCACTTTGTTGCAAACTAAACATGATTTATTAGGTAAGCATCACATGATACAATATAGAAGATCGAGAGGTCTAGTGTCATTGGGGATTTGGATCCTTACATAACAACTTAAAACAATACAACATCTTTATTGAAAACTTCTATTACATGACCACCACATTCCCTTGTACTTAGCATTTCATGGGATATCTGAGGACATGCATAAGAAAAGGGTGAGCTATGATGCCCAGTAAGGGAATAAACATTGAATAACATGAGGAATACAATACATGTTAGACAATAGGAATATCAATGGATCACTAGAGAAACATGAACATAAAGGCATGATAAAGAATGATAATCATAACATGGAAATGTGGAAACATCATCTAACATGGAATTATCATGAGCCAAGGCTCATTGGACATGGAGCATGAGAAAACCCTAATTGCACATGAAGAATGAGTAAAACCATGTTGAACGTAAATTATCACGAGTCAACACCCAATGCACATGAAATATCATGATATTATTCTTTACCCAATGCATTAAAGTGCTATCAGGACACACCCTTCTTAAACATTTCATTTCATGTATAATTATGCCACATGGATCATACAACATGGAATCATTCATCATCATTTATTCCATGAAAAATGGATGTCAAATACAAACATGAATCTTTATAATCAATAAGTAAATGTTCATAAAGGTGAATAATCTTGATATAAAAAAGGGTATGGTATTCACTACACAATGACATTGGCTTGGAAAATCGTAGTGCAATTTTGGCAGCATAACGACATGAAATAAAAAGTCATAAAAATGGTTGATGAGACTGAATGGGGTATCTCATAATATTTACATTAAATGGACAGTAATAGGGTGATATAAATAAATTTACCAAAAAATGTAATGGAATTTAGATGCATAATTCAAAAGA
Organism: Viscum album; assembly: GCA_963277665.1. Taxonomy (NCBI): domain Eukaryota; kingdom Viridiplantae; phylum Streptophyta; class Magnoliopsida; order Santalales; family Viscaceae; genus Viscum; species Viscum album. The sequence goes on from OY728157.1 coordinate 1,106,224,200, forward strand.
ATTGCTTGGATGTAAAAGAGGAGAGAGAAATCCCTCACAGAATTTCGACATGGTAATGGGGGAACATGGGTGGTATTAATTAGAGTGAAAGGGGTCTCCCATCATCCAAACATAAATAGGGAAGTATGGGGGAGGTGAGAAATCATACCCCAACATTTTTAATTGAATATAAATGGGTATAACAACTTAATCAAAGTTGGACAAAAATGAGAATGGAAGAAATCCCTTACATTGAAGTGTGATCCCAAAGGCTTGGGAGAGGCTTGAGAGAGGCTTCGTGGAAGCTTGGGGCACCTTGGAGGGATTATAGAGAGATGAGGGAAGGGGTTGGTCGAACTCCAAAGGCTCTTAGTGAAGATGAAGTGGGAGCTTGTGTGGGTTTATATAGGAAAGGAGAGGGAATTATTTATTATTTTGATTTGGGACACCTCAGTTTAAACTAATCAAAACCACAAACAAACCCATGGTTTTTCCGATCGCTTATTCTAAAGGGGAGTGGAAAAAATATTTTACATGGACAATGGCCGAACTTATTAAAATAAAATGTCTTCTTATGTAGAGGTGAGTCATAGTCTAAAGGAAAAAATTTTAAAAATACAAAATGTTTTATAAGTCTTTGAGGGTCAACTAAAGCATTGTAAAATAAATCAAAAAAAATATTAAATCACATTATATTATTTCAAAAAGTTATATTGGTTGAACCCAATTTTTATATTATTTTATTACATCACTATTGGGTCATTAAGATGTCATAAAACACATTATATATTTAAACAGTATTTAATTTTTACCCAAAAATTCGACAATCTTAGATAATTATTATAAATTTACCATTGGATAATTTCAACATCCTGATTCCAAAAATAATATTCATTTTATCATAAAAATATTCTAAATATGTGAATTTTTAGATTTAAAATAATAACTGACTTTTATTGAAATTTCATGGTTTTTGAAAAAAAACAACATTCAAACCTTAATAAAAATTACAATTGCATTCAAAATGTTATTTGATCATTTATATTTAATAAAATGTATTTTAATTATAATAATATTTTATAATAATATTATTTAATTCAAAAATCCATTAATTCATCAAAATATATTTCTTAGTTAAATATTAACTAAAAATACTATATGTGTTTTCAAAACTATTTACAAAGTAACAATAATAAAATGAATGCACATTATTTATACAAAAATAATGTACATAGTCATAGTGATAGGGTCTTGTTACATAACCCCTTATAACACCCACCTAAGACTGAAGGGTAAGGTGTACGATGGTGACAGAATCTTGGGGTGGCTAGAATAATATTCCTCGAGTGATAATCTCTATAGACGTCCACTTATCCTATATTCAGTTATTCTCAAGCTTAACATGTTCAATCTTGGATTGGGTTTTGTCAAGTGAAAATCCAAATGGCGCTACGTCCGTTCTGAGATATGACAAATTGGCTTCGTATGAGGAAAGTCTACTGGATGGGTCCATCACTATCTTTTCATGATTAAATTGTATTTTTTTAAAGCCCTATATTTATACTAATTGTAACACCCCAGGCTTCCATGGTACGCTTCTCTTTGAATAATACAATAACATGTGTTGTACGCAACTTCGAGTTCTAAAACTCCACAACCAATGAAACTAGCCATTATGAATAGTAATACCCACTTTTTGAAATTGTATACATTTTATCATTGAAAGTGTACTTCATTTTTGGATTCGGAATATCAAAATTAGCTTAGGGTTAAATTTTGGTACTTTTCTGATAACTTTAATATTTTCATGAATAATGAAAAATACAAAATTTTAATTAAAAACAACTTCTTTAATCGAAAAAATTAATAGTGAAAAATTATGAATTTGAGTGATTTTAAAGTATAATTAGATTATATTTTTACCATCTAATACAATTTTGGTCATTGGACATAATTTCACATTTAAACTTGACATAAGCAAGTGTCATTCTTTTGATAGTTATTATTTCTTAAAAACAGGCTTTTTTGTTTTGACAATGCGAATTAATTTTAAATTAATTTCTTCCACGTATGTGCTTTTAATTTAGAAAAATGGATTCAATATTTAGAATTATAAGGTCCAAATTGTGTAAATTGGTAACTTTTATTTTTAGACATTTTGAATAATTACTTTGGTAAATATTTTATTTACCATGGTTAAAGGGTAAATCCGATAAATAAGGGTAAGAAAATAATATTATAATAATATTAAATTTCCCTAAAACGTGTCCAAACCCTATTGGTTGATACATTTCCGACCATGTGAATCTTTGGGTCGATTTTGGGACCCCATGGAGTCACATGTATGTGATAATGACACTTTAAATTTATTATGTTAAAGTAAAGTTGAAAATGACATAAGCATATATCTTTTAGGAAACAAAATTTTACATTGGGTTATATTTGTTATATTTTAGAATATAAATATTAATTATAAATCTAAAAAGATTTCATATATAATGGGATTTTTTTTATAATTTTTAGACATTGAATAATTAAATTTATTTATAACATAATAATGATGCAGTATTTTCCATGTTAATGAAAGAATCAAATAATTGGTATTATAAATGTTAAAATAAATATAATTTGAAAGTTTTGGTGACATAAAAAAATTTTATTGGTTAATATGACATTTTAAGATTAATAAAATTAATTGTTTTCGAATTAATAAATTTTTTATGACTTTAACAAAAATTAATTATTAAATAGTGTCAAAATTGACATAAAAAAGCTTTTAAAACAAATAGTATATTATTAATTGATATTCTATTCTTAAAATCTAAAGATAGAAAAAAAGACTTATATAATGACATTTTTATCATTAGTGAACAACATGGGGATCCCTTGGATGTATATTGTATGTTTATTAACTGTAAAATATAAAAATAAAAGAGACATGGTAAATGTCAAACAATTTAACTAAGAGTTAAATGAAAACGACAAAGTTAATATAGTGAACAAAACCTATCTAAAACCTATTGGTTGAGTGTATTTTGAAAATCACCACCTTATACTAGAAAAAAATTAGTTTGGATCCATTAGAAACAGAATATAAATATATTATAAATTAATCTTTTATGTTTTTTCTAAGGTTCCCCTCACCCCTTTTATGAAAGTTCACTCCCCCTTATCTCAAATTCATACCATCAAATCCTTTTGGTTATGCAAAACCCTGACCAAATATCCTCTCAACATTCCTCACTTCATCCTATAGGACCTCTTTATTCTGAAAGCCAACTTAAGGATCCATTTTGATCAAATAAAAAGGAATAACTTGAAGAAAAGGTAATAATTTCACCACCCTCTTTCAAGTTCCTTTCTTCTTCCACTTCATTTTTCTTTGTTGTTTTCATTATAAGATAATAAATCCAATATCTTCTATATTCTTTGATTTTATTATAAATATGTTACAACTAGATTCATTATTCTATCCACCTTTTTAATGACATGTCACCATACATGCGTATGTACGGCTTACCGTCTCCACGTCATGGTGTAATTGTTATTCAATACATTATTATTTGGATGGGTATAATAATGATATGTAATTGATGTATATAATATCTATAACATGATAAGTATTATGTATATATAATATAAAATCCAATTATATGTTATTTTAATATCAAATGAATGATATTGTCGGTCGTGTTTATGTACGGATTACCATCTCCACGAACAAGATGAGATTCATTCCCCATTGTATCCATTCAAGACTAATTTTCACTTTATGATTAGAAATAATGTATAAGGACATGATTTAATTCTGTATGTGAATAAGATACATCTCATCCATAATAAATATGACTCACATAACAAATAATATAACAGAAAAAAAATCCGTTAAACACCCGAAACGATGATAATACTAAGATATATTTAACAAAGAAATATTTAAAGATAATATATTATATCATATTAATGTATATGATTATTGTATAATTTAATAAAAATTATTTCACCATTATACAAGAGGTTAACCTACCCTCGATCAAGTTAAAGTACAATATAAGAGTTAATTCTACAATCTCTTCATTATTCGAGGTTGTTTATACGCAATTATCTACTGGGACCTCTTTATCATTTACATCAATGTTCATTAAAAATGTGTTTCAAAACATTCTTACTATTTTGTAGACTATGGGTTAAAGTCATTTATACCCTTTTTTGACTTTTTATATGATTTTTATAAAGGGATCATTCCGTCATTTTGCCAAACATGATCCTTTTTAACCTTTTCAAAAAAAAAATTAAGGTAAAAATGTCTTTTTTAACTTATACGTTAAGTGCGGCTATTTTCTGCCGTTATAAAATCGTTGAAGTTTACCTTACAATCTTATAAGAATATTTTCAAAGTAAATGTTTTATTTTATAATTATGTTACTTTAAATGATTTAAAAAGAGAGATATTTCTCTCAAATAGTTTTGATATCATATATGTAAACATCCTTTTATGGATTTTAAGCTTATTTGATGTTGATTTATTATGATTCAAAACATCCACATTGTATTGAATGTATTGTGATATGTTTGACAGTGTATGTATTATTTTTATACCATTCATGGTTTATGGATAGTGTACTGACATTTCATATGCTAGTTTTAATATGAATTTTTATGTTATGTTTAAACCTATTCATATGAGGAATGAATTGGATGTAGTAAGTGATGGGTGGAGCCCGCTATAACTCCTCGATGCATTGGTAGGTCTCTTGAGACAAACTAGTGTCTTGTCAAAAGGCCTTGAAAAAATATTATTTGTATTCTTGGCATAAGGCCTTGACTATGTTATTATGATAGTCTGGCATTATGCATTCCATCATTATGAAAGCTGTTATTGATATTGCATGTGATTATTCAATTATTAGAAGATCCATGTGAATAAGTAAATGGAATTATTTCATTATATTTCTACCATATTATGCTATATTTCATGTTTAAAAGGATTTGTTTTAGTTATACATTTCCTTAAATGTTTATGCTTATTTATGAAAGTTTCCCCTATATTGTTATCCTTAATAAGCATCTAATCTCACCCCTTAATATGTTTTATTTTTCACAGGATGTGAAGAAGTATTTTATGACTGACCTATAGGGATAGTCTGAGGGGATATATTTATGGACTATGGAGACTATGTTGTTGTTCTTTTTTCACATTATGATGTAATGTAAGACTTAGTAATGTATCTAGTGTTTCCAAGGCTACTAAACTAATCGGTATTTCAAGACATGATCTTTTATGATCATGCCAATGTTATGTAATAATGCACTGACTCAAGGTAACTAGGGTCGAGGCATTATAGTTGGTATTAGAAGAAGTTTAGTGCAAACATTGGAAGCTATATTTAGATAAACTATGATTAGAGCACATAGACCTTAGTTGGACATTAAGGATTAATATATAATAATTTCATAGAATTTTGTTATTGTAGAGATTTGGTGAGGTTTTTTGAGAAATTAATCCATGTCTAGATATGAGCATTTAGAGGAGGCTCAGGAATAGACGTACCTAGTGTTTAAACCGAAAAACACCACTTTGAGATAGACTCGAACAGGAAATGGTGCATGACAACTGTCCTTGTTGCACTCTTGGTTTTGGAACTGTCAGGTGATATGCTTAGGATAATTCTCATTTTCATTACAAACCATTATGAAGGGTTTATGAGTATATTATTCTTCAATGATTTTTTTTATTACGGATTATATTCATAAACTATTCAATTCATGTTAAGTGTTTTACAAGTTTTGTTTTATATATTTCGATTCATAAACTAATCTAATGTATGCCATTGTTTAGAAATGATGCCTAGTTGAAGAAATGGAATCTCTTTCAATGCACACACTCCATGTAGGGATTTCCCTCCTTCTCATGATAATTATAGTGGAGCTGGTGATGCAACTGGTGGTGATCAGATAATCACCATACTGGGACGACATACTCAGGTAATGAATAATAACCTTACCCGTATGGAGCACCCTAATCCACAGCGTGGAGGATCAATGATAGATCGCTTCATGAGGCAATAACCACCGATATTCAATTGGAGTTAAAATCCATTAGTAAACTATGCAATGGATAAATTCCTTAGAGAAAATACTACATGCCTTGGGAAGTAGTGAAAAGTAAAATGTTATCATAGTATTTTAACGCCTCACTGGAGATGATGACCAATGGTGGTCATTGATTCAAAACACAATGGAGGATGATGAAGTATCAATAATGGAATGAAGGGAGTTTAAAGAGATTTTATTTGAAATAAACATTCCTCGTGACCATCAAGTAGATATGGAAAGGAAATTTCTATGTTTAATACAAAAGGTGGATGAGAATCTCACAAATAATGAGGCTAACATTACAAGGTTAGTGGGGAATGCAACATATTATATACGTAACCGAAGGAGAAAGATTTCTTGTTTCATTGATGGGTTAAAACCATTTATCAGTCGAGAATTAGTCTCACAATCCTTCTCGTCGTATGAATTTATTTTCTCATGTGCTATCAAGACAGAAAAGGAATTCTCTAAGTCTTATGACTTTAGAGAAAAGCAAGAGAAGTAGAGAACTATTGATCATTTTGGAAATGGAAATTATTGGAAAAAGGGAAAAGTTGAATATCCATCCTGTAGTAAATGTGGGAAGAAACAGCCCGGTACTTTCTTGAAGGGAATGGGAGTCTGTTACAAGTGTGGTGAAAAAGGCCACCAAGCTCGTTATTGCAAGGGGATGAATGAAGCTATCGATGTTCAATGCAACAATTACAGTGAGATTGGACATTATGAAAATGAGTGTACTAAGCGACCGGGGAACTTACCTCAGAAAAGTCCAATGGATCAAGGACAATCTTATGTTATAACTACTGCTGAGGTAAAAGCTCCGAAAGACGTGGTGGTAGATAATTTAATGGTTTCCACAAGTTTAGAAAATGTTTATTTGATTTTGGATCTTTGCATTGTTTCATATCTTCCTGGGTAGCTATGAAAAATAGATATTTACAGTTTCATTTAACAAGACAGTTGTCAGTTAATACTCTTATGGGAATTTTCATTGCAACAATGTTTTGTGAATCCATTCCCATTAGATCATATAAATGTTCTTTATCTACTGATCTCATCGTCATACCCATGATTGAATTTGATACAATCCTTGGTGTGGACTAACATTCGGACCATGATGCAAAAATTTATAGTAAGAGGAAGGAGGTTACTATTTTTGATGATGATGATAAAGAACGCCTGATCATTATAGAAGAATCGTCACCACCTAATTCTTATCTAGATCCACCCCAAGTAGCTCAACTAAATTCAATTATTGGGGAGGAAGAGAATGAAATAACTATGTGTGAGTAAAGGAGTGATCAAATAGAGGATGTACCTATTGTTAAATAATATGTTGATGTGTTTCCTGTCACGTACCAGATCTGGTCGCCACCATTAATGGCACCAAACCCGGCCCATGACAAGGCCCGAAGGGCATTCCCTATCCCCACGGGCTGGCACAAGTGCCCGGGTATAAAACAATATGATTTGGGAACGATTTACCCGAGTATGAAAGCATAAAACAAATAAAACAATCAATAATAAGAATCTGAAATTTCCATGCTAAACCATTCTTAACAAAACCAGATCTGAATACATATGTTTAAAGACACTACAAGTGGTCCAAATACAAATAATGACAACATCAAGACATCCCCAATCACTTCACACAACAAGGGTGTCATCACCCGCAAGCCTTCTCCACAACCCTGCCCCAACGATGGAGACTAACACCCTGAAGCGCCATCACCCTTAGCCTTCCCTTTACCTATGTCAAGCATAAGAAGTTCTACTTACACCCAAGGGGCGTAAGTAGGGTGTGAGCCTAAGCCCAATAGGATACCACCAGATGATTCCAAAGAGGATGCAATACAATGGGAACAAAACTAGCAATTTTAACACACAAGGTGAAACAATGTTAAAAATTTCGAGAAAAGCAACTTTCAAATGAAAACAGTTTTCAATCCAAGAATTTCAGAATGATAACACATTAAATAAAAATGTGAGATACTGTAAAGTACTGCCCAAAGATCCCACAACAAGGTTAAATACTACAATTCTAATGAGCACAAAAATTGGGAACACCCCTAGGCAACTAGATAGTCTCGGGCCCTATGTACCTCGTACCTCGGTGTAAAGTATCCAAGTCACAATCCTTTCCCGTTCACGAGCCACTAGTAGGGAACAAACCCACAACCTAGTGGTCCCCAAATAACATCCACATAGTTCAGTTAGTGTTGTCGTTATCCATTTTCTCAGTGAAACAGGGACACAACCCATCCGGTCCACTAGCCGTACTAGTACATATCCGCCCACCTAAGTACCCAGGATTCCCCCTTTTGTGCTCCAACAATTTCAGCAAACAACACACATACTTTTTCATGTAAAGTATCACTACTGGTCACAAACAAATAGTACAGTAGCTACACACATTTTATATCATTTGAAACAGTCAATAAAATATTTTGATCTTCAATAAAACAACCTCTCAAAACATCACATTGTTTTGCACCCAAAACTCTTCAATATATCCACTTTTCACAGTATGTGAACACTTGTAAGTCATCAAAACAAAATTTCAGTTCAACACAATTTAATAAAACCAAAAATTCAGTTATGGGGCAGCCCAATGTGAACCAAGAAATTATATATTTTAAAAACCACCATTTTCACACCAACATGGCACTTAATGCCCATTTGCTTCTCAAACACAATTTAAACAAACATTTGCAGCCACAACCAAAAAGAATAAATATTTAAAACATTATTTAAATTCCTAATACAGTTCAATAAAATCAACTATGTAATTAGAGTTCATCCCAAAATGAACCAATAAAAGACTTGCATGAAAAATCCTCACTTTCACCAAAAATTGTAACATAAAATTCATTTGAATTGTAAATGAAACTAAAACAAATTTTTACAGAAACATTAAAATTCAATAAGCATTAATTCACCCTCAACACAGCAAGCAAATTCCCAAAAATTGCACACACAATGGAATCACCTACCAAAAGATTCAAGAACCGCAAATCCTAGTGCGGAACTTCAACCGCACGACCACCGCACCACAAGGAAGTGATATCAAACCTAAAACCAGAGGATTGAAACATGAAACCCAAAATGAAACCCTAGGTACGAAGCCATAGCTTCTGGACATTTGGGGATTCAAGAAAAAAAAGATAAATCTCAAGGAAAAGGAGAGAACTAGAAGGATAGTCACTTACTTGAGAAAACTGGACGTTTTTAGAAACCAGAGAGGTTAGGCCCTAATTCACGACATATGCGATCTCCAAATAGGGGGAAACGGAGCTGGGGGTGCGGCCAGGTACAGTGGGAGAAGGTGAGAGGTGGAATCACCGAAAAAGAATAAAAATTAAATATTTTATGAAATAATTACAAAACAATTTTAAAACTGGAAATGGGCTTTCGGGTTGGCCCAATAGCCAACTTGATAACCCAAATCCAAGATGCAAATGAATTTTTAAGGGGGCCAAAATTCATTGGTGGTTTTAATAGTTAAATTAAGGTCATTTTGGAAGTTTAATTGGTTAAAAATGTTGAAAAACGAGGGAGTTATTAAACAAACAAAATTTATTGTCAAAACTGGAAATGGGCTCTCGAGTTGACCCAAATTATGGACACCCACCATTTCCTTCAAAAATGCATTGAAACCCCCCCCCCCAAAAAAGCAATAATGTAAATTAAATAAAAAAATACCTTTAAAATATGTCATGTATGTGACAATTCTCCCCACCATGAAGGACTTTCCGCCCCGGAAAGTCAACATGATTCTTGGTTGGTAAACAAGAATGGGTACTCTTCCTCGACCCATGACTTTCGCTCTCAAGTCTCATGTGTATCATTCCCATGCCGCCATAGAACCCGAACTAATGGAATAGACTTCCCTTGAGGTATCTTCTCTTGGGAGTCCACAATTTTTACTGGGCTCTCAACAACAGACAAGTCAGGCTCTATCTCCAATTCTTCCCAATTCAACACATGGGACGGATCCGGGTTGTATTTCTTCAATTGAGAGACGTGGAAGACATCATGGATAGACGTCAGCTGAGAAGGTAAGGCCAACCTATATTCCACCTTTCCAATACGCTCGGTGATCTCAAATGGCCCGACATACCGTGGGATTAACTTACCTTGCTTCCCCAATCGACGATGGCCCAAACGAGGGGCCACTTTTAAGAATACCCTATCACCCACAGTAAACTCTAGGTCTCGACGCCTCCGATCAGCATAAGATTTATGACGACTCTGAGCTGTCAATAAGCGCTTACTGATCAATTTGACCTTCTCAGAAGTCTCATGCACAAGGCTCGGCCCCAATAGTGAAGTCTCTCCTACCTCAGCCCAACATAGGGGGGACCGACATGGCCGACCATAGATCGCCTCAAAAGGGGCCATTCGAATTGAGGATTGGTAACTATTATTATAAGCAAACTCAACCAATCCCAAATGGCTATCCCAAGAACCTCCAAAGTCCAAGACACATGCACGAAGCATGTCCTCCAAAATCTAATTCGCCCGCTCTGTCTGACCATCCGTCTGAGGGTGGTACGACGTGCTCATCTTAATCTGAGAGCCCAAGGACTTCTGAAGGCCTTCCCAAAATCGAGAAGTGAAGCGGGGGCCTCTATCCGAGACAACAGCTGATGGTACACCATGGAGTCTCACCACCTCCTGAAGATACAAATGGCCCAACTCATCCACTTTATATGTATCTCTGATCGGAATGAAGTAGGATGATTTAGTCAGACGATCAATCACCATCCAAATGGAATTCTTACCCCGAGGTGTATGAGGTAAGCCAACAATGAAGTCCAAGGCAACCTCGTCCCACTTCCAGGTAGGAATGGGTAATGGCTGGAACAAACCGGAGGGCCTTTGGTGCTCTGCTTTCACCTGCTGGCATGTGTAGCATCTCGAAACAAAGTCTGCTATGTCTCGTCTCATACCAGGCCACCAAAAATGCTGAAGGACATCATAATACATCTTAGTGTCACCTGGATGGACAGCCCACTGAGACTGGCGGCTATCATGCATCACTGCCTTCCGTAGAGATAACGGTACTACTGAACGACCCTTAAAGCACAAGATGCCCTCAGGAGACGACGACCAATCAGAGGATGTCTCCCCACCATGAAGAAACTGCCTAGATCGCTGAAAAAGCTCATCACTGGGTTGTTCCCGCTGAATCAACTCCAACAGAGAAGGAGTCAACTGGACACTCACCATGAATGCCCCTCCACTGTGTTCCCTAGCCTCCACATGCATTTGAGAAAAGAGCCCCATCAATGTCCACTCATCACTAGACTTCCTCAACGCCTGCACTAGAACTCTTCTGCTCAAAGCGTCAGCCACCACATTACCCTTGCATGGGGTATAGACAATGTCAAAGTCGAACCTCTGCAAGTACTCGATCCAGCGACGTTGCCTCAAGTTGAGGTCCTTCTGCGAGATGATATAAGCCAAGCTTTTGTGATCAGAGTAGACCACAAACTTCTAGCCAAAGAGGTAGTGACGCCATGTCTTCAAAGAATGCATCACAGCTGCCAACTCCAAGTCATGGGTAGGGTAGTTCTTTTCATGTGGTCGGAGTTGGCGAGAGCCATAAGCCACCACGTGATCATCCTGCATAAGAACGCACCCAAGACCCATACCTGAAGCATCACAATAAACCACATAACCCTTCCCGGCCTCAGGCAAAATCAGCATAGGGGTGGTAGTCAACCGTCTCTTCAGCTCCTCGAATGATGATTTACATTCTGGACCCCATACAAACTTCACCCCTTTCCGGGTGAGCGTAGTCATTGGTGATGCAAGCCGAGAGAAATCCCGAACGAATCGCCTGTAGTAACCAGCTAGGCCAAGGAAACTCCTGATCTCGAACACATTCTTCGGATGCTCCCATGACATAACCGCACTAATTTTCTCAGGGTCCACTGAAACTCCGTGCTCTGAGATCACATGCCCCAGAAATCTCACCTCTCTGATCCAGAAGGTGCACTTTGACAACTTTGCATAGAGGCGGTGATCCCGTAATGTACCTAAAATGATCCTCAAGTGATGTTCGTGTTCCTCCTCAGAGCTAGAGTATACCAGAATATCATCCATGAACACCACAATATAGGAATCGAGATACTGATGAAACACCCTATTCATGAGTGCCATAAAGACTGTTGGAGCATTGGTCAATCCGAAGGGCATGACCAAATACTCAAAGTGGTCGTACCTGCACCGAAAGGCTGTCTTTGGGATATCTGACTCCTTCACCCTGAGTTGATGATACCCTGAACACAGGTCTATCTTTGAGAACCACTTTGCTCCCTTCAACTGGTCAAACAAATCATCTATTCTGGGAAAAGGGTATTTGTTTTTAATTGTTACCTTATTCAGCTTCCGGTAGTCAATGCATAGACGGAGAAATCCATCAGCCTTTTTTGCGAACAACATAGGAGCAGCCCAAGGAGAGACGCTCGGGCGAATGAATCCTTTGGATTCTAAGTCATCCAGCTGCATCTTTAATTCCCTCAACTCGGTGGGGGCCATGCTATAAGAGGGAAGAGATATCGGCTGTGTTCCCGGCGCCAGATTAATCGAAAACTCCACATCCCGCTCTGGGGGCAAACCCGAAAAATCATCCGGGAATACCTCTGGAAACTCATTCACTACATGAGGTAGTGAACCATTAGAAGAAATACCATCTTCTAGCATGAGAAAAGATAACTGGAAGATAATACTTCCCAACTCTGGGAGTGGAGGCCCTGCGCGACCTGACCGAGGATCCCATTCACCATGAAAAACCTGACGACTCCCGTCAGGTGCCGTGAAACTCACACACCTTCTGTAGCAGTCGATGTGTGCCAGGAAGTGAACTAGCCAATCCATCCCGAGTATGACATCAAAAAGGTCCATATCTAAGACCATAAGGTCCCACTCCATCTCGACCCCTGATACAGAAAGTGCACATGAGGGGCACCTAAGGCCCTGCTCCTTCTTCTTTCCCAGCGGTGTCACCAACTCCATCGCGAAAGACATCAACTCAGTTGGAAAATTCAGAATGTCCACAAAATGGGCAGAAATGAATGAAATAGAGGCACCAGTATCAAAAAGAGCAGTAGCAATAGAAGATGCAATCAGAACGGTACCTCGAACTGTCGACGGTCCCGCCTCTGATCCTACTGGTGTCTGATCCACTGCATGGAGGTGTCCAGTATCTGTCTGAGGACGACCGCTAGCCTGAGGCTGTGCCCTGAACTGGCTCTGCCTAGAAGATGATCCAACCCTTCCACCACGACTTCCAAATCGAGATCCCCCAGTCCTCGATGGCTCAGACTGTGCTGACACTCCTTTTGAAGCCACTGAACCAACCCCACTCGGAAGTGGACGTGCCACACCACAAAAACGCTGCAAATGCCCCATACCTCCACACTGGAAACAAGGCTTCGGAGGAAGTGGACATGCTGGTCGGATATGCCCAGGCCTCCCACATTGGTGGCACACGACCGATCTTGCATCAGAAGCAACCGAAGTAAAATGCCTGGAAGAGTGGCCTGAACTGCCCCCTCCTTTCTTCACATGATCCTCCCGCTTCCTTTTCTTCTCTGAGGAGCTACCACTTCCCACTGCTGATACTGAACCATAGAAACCAGCCCTGCCTTTCCTATCAATCTACACCATGCACGCTCGATCAACAACCTCAGCATAGGTCCTCAGCTTAAACAAGAACACCTGGGAGTATATCTCTGGTCGCAAGCCTTTCTCAAACCTATGGGCCTTCGCCTGCTCATTAGAGACAATTTCTGGAGCATATCGAACCAACTCAGCGAAACGGTTGGCATACTCCATCACAGATAGATTCCCTTGAACAAGATCCATGAACTCTCTAGACCTTGCATAAGCCAATAACTCAGGGCAGTACTGTTCATTGAAGACAACCTTGAAATCACCCCAGCGCATCTGCTCATTCTTCCCTGCCTGAAGCACTGACTCCCACCACTTACGGCTTGGACCCTCTAATAGAAATGAGGCACACTTCACCCTGAGCTCCTTGGGGGTTTCTAGGAACTCAAACATATGCTCAATCTTCTCAAGCCATTCTTCTGCTTCCTGGGGTTCTGAGCTACCTCGGAAGGTAGGAGGCTTGTTTTTCAGAAACTCTTGTGCTTTATCTTTTCTAGGACCTGTATCTTCTGCCCTAATAGGAATAGTGGTAGGAGCCGGTCCCTGTCCCAAAGCTTGGACAGCCCGAACCACAGCCTCCACGAGCCTCTGATCAATCGGTGTGGGATAACTCTCTTCAACATCCTCTTGTGGGCGCGTGGGAGCTTTGCGGGGAGGCATGTTGCTACAAAATGCAACAGTCACAAAACAATAGTCAATACCAAAAATCTGAAAATTTTAATCAAATACATCGATTATAAATAAACTAAACACATTCCAGTAAAAAAAAGAAACAACTACTTCAAATCCCCCTGATGTCCACATGTGGTCTGCAGCCCACATGTATCACCTGGAAGTGAAGTCAATTCATAAATTACAACATCCTATGGTGACTCAAGGTCTTCTATGAGAGGTGTGGTCCAGACACCTTACTCACAACCAAAACCCTGAGCCCTGATAGTCCTAGCTCCGGTCTATCCCGACTCATCCCAAAATAGCAATATAACCCAAAAACTTTAACCTCCTTTGATACCATTTTGTCACGTACCAGATCTGGTCGCCACCATTAATGGCACCAAACCCGGCCCATGACAAGGCCCGAAGAGCATTCCCTATCCCCACGGGCTGGCACAAGTGCCCGGGTAATAAACAATATGATTTGGGAACGATTTACCCGTGTATGAAAGCATAAAACAAATAAAACAATCAATAATAAGAATCTGAAATTTCCATGCTAAACCATTCTTAACAAAACCAGGTCTGAATACATATGTTTAAAGACACTACAAGTGGTCCAAATACAAATAATGACAACATCAAGACATCCCCAATCACTTCACACAACAAGGGTGTCATCACCCGCAAGCCTTCTCCACAACCCTGCCCCAACGATGGGGACTAACACCCTGAAGCGCCATCACCCTTAGCCTTCCCTTTACCTGAGTCAAGCATAAGAAGTTCTACTTACACCCAAGGGGAGTAAGTAGGGTGTGAGCCTAAGCCCAATAGGATACCACCAGATGATTCCAAAGAGGATGCAATACAATGGGAACAAAACTAGAAATTTTAACACACAAGGTGAAACAATGTTAAAAATTTCGAGAAAAGCAACTTTCAAATGAAAACAGTTTTCAATCCAAGAATTTCAGAATGATAACACATTAAATAAACATGTGAGATACAGTAAAGTACTGCCCAAAGATCCCACAACAAGGGTAAATACTACAATTCTAATGAGCACAAAAATTGGGAACACCCCTAGGCAACTAGATTGTCTCGGGCCCTATGTACCTCGTACCTCGGTGTAAAGTATCCAAGTCACAATCCTTTCCTGTGCACGAGCCACTAGTAGGGAACAAACCCATAACCTAGTGGTCCCCAAATAACATCCACATAGTTCAGTTAGTGTTGTCGTTATCCATTTGCTCAGTGAAACAGGGACACAACCCATCCGGTCCACTAGCCGTACTAGTACATATCCGCCCACCTAAGTACCCAGGATTCCCCCTTTTGTGATCAAACAATTTCAGAAAACAACACACATACTTTTTCATGTAAAGTATCACTACTTGTCACAAACAAATAGTACAGTAGCTACACACATTTTATATCATTTGAAACAGTCAATAAAATATTTTGATCTTCAATAAAACAACCTCTCAAAACTTCACATTGTTTTGCACCCAAAACTCTTTAATATATCCACTTTTCACAGTATGTGAACACTTGTAAGTCATCAAAACAAAATTTCAGTTCAAAACAATTTAATAAAACCAATAATTCAGTTATGGGGAAGCCCAATGTGAACCAAGAAATTATATATTTTAAAAACCACCATTTTCACACCAACATGGCACTTAATGCCCATTTGCTTCTCAAACACAATTTAAACAATCTTTTACAGCCACAACCAAAATGAATAAATATTTAAAACATTATTTTAATTCCTAATACAGTTCAATAAAATCATCTATGTAATTAGAGTTCATCCCAAAATGAACCAATAAAAGACTTGCATGAAAACCCCTCAATTTCACCAAAAATTGTAACATAAAATTCATTTGCATTGTAAATGAAACTAAAACAAATTTTTACAGAAACATTAAAATTCAATAAGCATTAATTCACCCTCAACACAGCAAGCAAATTCCCAAAAATTGCACACACAATGGAATCACCTACCAAAAGATTCACGAACCGCAAATCCTAGTGCGGAACTTCAACCGCACGACCACCGCGCCACAAGGAAGTGATATCAAACCTAAAACCAGAGGATTGAACCATGAAACCCAAAATGAAACCCTAGTTACAAAGCCCTAGCTTCTGGACATTTGGGGATTCAAGAAAAAAAGATAAATCTCAAGGAAAAGGAGAGAACTAGAAGGATAGTCACTTACTTGAGAAAACTGGACGTTTTTAGAAACCAGAGAAGTTAGGCCCTACTTCACGACATATGAGATCTCCAAAGAGGGGGAAACGAAGCTGGGGGTGCGGCCAGGTACAGTGCGAGAATGTGAGAGATGGAATCACCGAAAAAGAATAAAAATTGAATATTTTATGAAATAATTACAAAACGATTTTAAAACTGGAAATGGGCTTTCGGGTTGGCCCAATACCCAACTTGATAACCCAAATCCAAGATGCAAATGAATTTTTAAGGGGGCCAACATTCATTGGTGGTTTTAATAGTTAAATTAAGGTCATTTTGGAAGTTGAATTGGTTAAAAATGTTGAAAAACGAGGAAGTTATTAAACAAACAAAATTTATTATCAAAACTGGAAATGGGCTCTCGAGTTGACCCAAATTATGGAAACCCACCATTTCCTTCAAAAAATGCATTGAAAACCCCCCCAAAAAGCAAAAATGTAAATTAAATAAAAAACTAACTTTAAAATATTTCATGTATGTGACATTTCCAGAAGATTTTCCCGAACATAATCCCGAACGAGAAATTGAGTTTCTATTAATTTAATTCATGGATCAAGGCATATATTGAAGACCCCTTATAGAATGAAAACAGTGGAATTATTAGAACTAAAGAACAACTAGAGGAATTGAGTAATAAGGGATTTATTCTCCCTAGTGTTTCTCCGTGGGGATCCCCTATCCTTTTTTATAAGAATAAAGATGGATCTATGAGGTTATGTATTGACTACAGGGAGATCAAGACAATAAAAATAATGAACAAGTATCCCCTAACTCGCATTGATGATTTATTTGACCAAATGCATAGAGCTCAATACATTTCAAATATTGAACATCAATTTGGATACCATCCGTTTTGTGTTAATAAGGAAGACATTCTAAATACAACATTTCGAACCAGGTACGTGCATTATGAATTTACAGTAATGCCTTTTGGGAACACTAATGCACCCTCTGTTTTCATGGATCTAATGAATAGAGTTTTCAAGGAATATCTTGATGACATTGTAGTGGTATTTATAGATGGTATCTTGGTACATTTCAAACTCTATTAGGATCATGAAAATCAATTTCTCATTATTCTATAGACTCTTAGAAGACATGAATTATATGGGATGTTTAGAAAGTGTGAATTTTGGCTTCAAGAGATTTTTTTTCTTGGCTATATTATCTCTAAGGATGGAATATCTGTTGATCCTTCTTAGGAAAGAGCAATCCATGAATGGCCAACAATGATGAGTATAACTGTTGTACACCATTTTATTGGTTTAGTAGGTCATTATCGTCGTTTCGTCCAGAATTGTTCCTGATTGGATAACCCATTAATGAAGCTCACACGTAAAGCGGTTAAATTTTATTGGAAAAAATATTGTGAAGAATTTTTTCAAGAACTGAAGAAGAGATTAGTCAATTCTCCTATCATGAATCTACCATCGAGGAATGATGGGTTTGTTATTTATAGTGATTCTTCAAAGAATGGAAATGGCTGTGTCCTTATGCAGAATGATAGGGTTATTTCCTATTCATCACAAAAGCTATAAATTCACGTGCAAAACTATCCTACTAACGATCTTGAGTTAGCTTCTGTAATCTTTGTTTTGAAGATATGGAGACATTATCTCTTTGGTGAAAAACTTGAGTTATATACCGATCACAAGAGTTTGAATTATATTTTCTCAGAGAAAGAACTCAACATGAGGAAATGGAGATGTCTTGAACTACTCAAGGACTATGATTACACGATACACTAAGACCCGAGGAATGAAAATAAGGTGGAAGATACTTTGAGAAGAATGTATCATGGAGTTTTGAACAAGATTAAATTTAAAAGGGATCCTATTTTCATGGATCTAGTGAAGATGGATATGGGAATTACCACGGAAGTTGAAACATCAATACTTTTTCAAATGGTTGCCAAACAATCTTTACTAGAAAGAATAAAGAGTTCTTAGACTGATGATGAATAATTTTAAAAGAATATTAAAGGTGTTAATGATGGGAGAGTGAGTAACATTGTGTATGAAGGTGGAATTTTGAAATATGGGAGAGACTTTGTGTTCCCAATAAACCCAATCTAAAAAGGGAATTGTTGGACAATGCTCATAGTTCCAATTTCTCTATAAACCCCAGAAGCACCAAAATGTATAAATATTTGAAGAAAAAATGTTGGTGGGACAACATGAAGAGGAAGATTGCTGATTTTGTGTCAAAATGTATGGTTTTTCAACAAGTGAAAGGTGGAAGGAAACTACCTGGAGGAGTCATGCAACCTCTTCCCATACCATAGTGGAAATGGGATAATATTACGATGGACTTTGTCAGGGGGATACCAAAGACTCCTAGAAGGAATGATGCAATATGGGTCATTGTTGACCATCTTACCAAGTCAACACATTTTCATTCTATAAGAGCAGATCTACCACTTGAACGTCTACCAAGAGTATATATTAATGAAGTTGTGAGACTTCATGGAGCACCCATATTGATTGTTTCTGATAGTGATCACCATTTTACATGAAGATTATAGAAAAGTATTCTGAAATCCCTTGATACTGACCATATTTTTAGCAATGCCTACCACCCCCAAACAGTTGGAAAATCGGAACGGACTATTCAAATCTTAGAATACATGTTGAGATCTTGCTCACATGAATTTCAGGGTATGTGGGATCAATATTTACCGATAGTTGAATTTTCCTATAACAATATCTTCCATTCAAGTATTTGGATGGAACTATATGAAGCATTATACGGAAAGAGATGTTGCACACCAACCTGTTTGGATGATGTTGTTGAAAGAAAACTCGTAGGCCCAGAACTAGTGGAATAAACAATGGAAAAGGTAAAGGTAATCCAAAACCACATAAATGCATCTCAATGTAGGCAGAAGAGCTATACCGATAACCGAACGAAGGTGGAATTTCAGGTAGGACATCATGTTTTCGTGAGGGTATCTCCATGGAAGGGTGTTATTAGTTTCTATAATAAGTGAAAGTTGAGTCGTAGGTACGTCAGACCTTTCTATATTCTAGAACGAATTGGGGTTGTAGCTTACCGGCTGTCATGCCGCCATGTCTCTCCAATGTTCACGACGTGTTCCACGTATCACTGTTGAGAAAATAAATGCATGACCCAATGCATGTACTCACTTATGAAGAAGAAGAACTGGATCCCGATCTATCGTATTGTGAAGACCCCTTCAGTATTCTTGATACGAGAGAAGAAGTGGTGAGAAACAGGACGACTCGTCTGGTAAAAGTTTTATTGGGATACAATAAGATGGAAGAGGCAACGTGGGAACCCGAAGAACTTATGATGAAGAACCACCAAGTCTCTTCATGCGGTAGTATTCTAGAAATTTTAAGGATGACATTTTTTTAAGGAGGTGAGAATGTAACACCTCAATCTTCCACGGTACGCTTCTATTGGAATAACACAGTACCGTGTATTGTCTGCAACTTCGAGTTCTAAAACACCACAACCAATAAAACTAGTCGTTATGAATAGTAATACCAAATTTTTGAAATTTAATACATTTTATCATTCAAAATGGACTTCATTTTTGGATTTGGAATATTGAAATTTTCTCAGGGAGAAATTTTGGTACATTTCTGATAACTTTCATATTTTGATGAATAGTGAAAATTACTAAATTCTAATTAAAAACAACATTTTTAATAGAAATAATTAATAGTGATAAATTATGAATCTGATTGATTTTAAAGTATAATTAGATTATATTTTTACCATTTAATCCATTGTTCATCATTGGACATAATTTCACATTTAAACTGGCCATAAACAAGTGTCAATATTTTGATAATTGTTATTTTTTAAAAACACGCTTTTTGTTTTGACAACATGAATTAATTTTAAATTAATTTCTTCCAATATTATGTTTTGAATTTAGAAAAATGGATTCCATATTTTTAATCAGGATTTCACGATTATTTAAAAAGGTAACTTTTATTTTTAGACATTTTGATTAATTACTTAAGTATATATTTTATTTACCATGGTTAAAGGGTAAATCCGTTAAATAAGGGTAAAAAATATTATTATAATAATACTAAATTAACCTAAAACGTGTTTTAACCCTATTGGTTGATACATTTCTGACTATTTCTTTCTTTCGGTCAATATTGGGACCCCATGGATTCACTTTTAAGTTATAATGACACTTTATATTAATTAAGTTAAAGTAAATACAAAAATGAAATAAGCATATATCTTTTAGAAAAAAAACTTTTACGTTGGGTTATATATGTTATATTTTCTACTATAAATATTAATTATAAAGAAATAAATATTTCCTACATAATGGTATTTTAATTTTAATTTTTAGACATTGAATAATAAAATTTATTTTTGACACAATAACGATATTATATTTTCCTTATTAATGAATGAATCAAATAATTGGTATTACAAATGTTAAAATAAATATAATTTTAATGTTTTAATGACATAAAAAACTTTTATTGGTTAATACGACATGTTAGGATTACTTTAATGAATTTTTTTCGAATTATTAATGTTTTTATGACTTTAACAAAAATCAATTTTTAAATAGTGTCCAAATTGATATAAATGAGTTTTTTAAAAAAATATTATATTATTCATTGGTATTCTATTCCTAAAAATATAAGGATTGGTAAATTTTTTTTATAATGATAGGTATCTCAGTAGTGGACCACTTGGGGGTCTCTTGGAAGTATATAGTATGTTTATTAACTATATAATATAAAATACAAAAAGACATGGTAAATGTAAAACTATTTAAATTAGAGTTAAATAAAAAAGATAAAGTTAATATAGTGAAAAAACACTGTCTAGAACCTATTGGTTGAGTTTATTTCGACCCATCACCACCTTATCCTTGAAATAAATCATTTTGGAGAAATTATAAACAGAATAAAAATTTATTATAAAATAATATTTTAAGTTTTTCCTAAGGTGCCCTCACCCCTCTTATAAAAGGGAACCCCCCTTCTATTATATTCATACCTTCAAATCCTTTTGGTTTCACCAAAACCTGACCAAATATCCTATAAACATCCTTCAATTCCTTCTATAGGCCCCCCTTTATTCAGAAATCCATCTTAAGGATCCATTTTGATCAAATCAAAAGGAAGAACCCGAAGAAGGGGTAATAATTTCACCACCCTCTTTCATGTTCCATTATTCTTCCACTTAATTTTTCTTTGTTGTTTCCTTTCTAAAATAGTAACTCCATTATATTCTATATACTGTGATGTTAATATAGTTATGGTACAACCAAATTCATTATTATATCCACCCTTTGAATAACATGTCACCATACGGGCGTGCGTAGGGCATACCGTCTCCATGTCATGGAGTAATTGTTATTCAATGCATTATTATTTGGATGGGTATAATAATGATATGTAATTAATCTAAATAAAATCTATAAAATGATAATGATTCTGTATATATAATATGAAATCCAATTATATGATATTATAATATCAAAAGAATGATATTGTCGCTCGTGTGTACGTACGGATTACCGTCTCCACGAACGTGATCTAATTCATTCCCCATCGTATCCATTCAAGAATAATTTTCATTTGATGATTGAAAATAATATTTAAAGTCATGATATAATTCTGAATATGAATAAGATACATCCAATACATAACAAATATGACTCACATAACAAATAATATAAAGGAAAATGAATCTGTTAAAAACCTGAAACGAAGATAATACTAAGATATTATTAACATAACAATGTTAAAAGATAATATATGATATCATATTAATGTATATGATTATTGTATAATTTAACAACAATTATTTCACCATTATAAATGAGGTTAACCAACCCTCAACCATGGAAAAGTACAAAGTAAGGGTTAATTCTATAATCTCTTCATTATCCGAGGTTGTTTATACGTAATTATCTTCTAGGACCTCTTTTTCATCCACATCCATGTTTCTTAAAAATGTATTTCAAAAAATTATTAATATATTATAGACTATGGGTTAAATTCATTTATACCCTTGTTTGAATTTTTATAAGATGTTTATAAATGAAACTTTTCGTTGTTTTCCAAACAAGGTACTTTTTAACCTTTCTGACAAAATTAAGGTAAAAATGACTTTTTTAACTTATATGGAGGGTGTGACTATTTTCTACCATTATAAAATCATCGAAGTTTACCATCGAAGATTATAAATATATTTCAAATTAAATTTTTTATTTTATAATTATGTGACTTTATAAAATTAAAAAAACAGATATTTCTCTCAAATAGTTTTGATTTAATCTATGTCAACATCCTTTGATGGATTTTAAGATTATTTGAAGTTGATTTATTATGATACAAAACATTCATATTGTATTGAAGGTTTTGTGATATGTTTGACTGTAGATGTGTTCTTTTTATACCATTCATGGTTTATGGATAATGTATTGACATTTCATATGCTAGTTTTAATACGAATGTTAAAGTTATGTCTAAACCTGTTCATATGAGGAATACATTGGACTTATTAAGTGAAGGGGGGATCCTAAAATAGCTCCTCGATGCATCGGTAGGTCTCATAAGACAAAATAGTGTTTTTGCACGAGGCCTTGATAAAATCTTATTTTTAGTCTTGGCACACAACCTTGACTATGTGGTTAGGATATTCTGGCATTATGCATTCCATCATTATGAAAGTGGTTATTGATATTGCATGTGATTATTCGATTAGTAAGAATATCCATGTGTATAAGTAAATGGAATTATTTCATTTTATTTCTACCATATTATATGGAATTTCACGTTTAAAACGATTTTGTTTTAGTTACACATTTCCTTAAATGTTTAAGCTTATTTATGAAAGTTTCTGCTATACTGTTATCCTTACTGAGCATCTGAGTTCACCCCTTTCTATGTTTTGTTTTTCCCAGGTTGTAAAGAAGTATTTTATGACTGACCTACTAGGATAGTCTGAGAGGGTATGAGTGTGGACTATAGAGACTATGTTGTTTTAGTTTTTCAGTTTATGATGTAATGTAAGACTTATGAATGTATCTAGTGTTTCCAAAGCTACTAAACTAATCGGTATTCCGAGACATGATCTTTTGTTATCATCCCAATGTTATATACTAATGCACTGACTCTGGGTAACTAGTGTCGGGGCGTTACATTAATCATGGGATCACTGTTCAACGTATATATTAGCAATGTTCAGAATTTATAACGGTATTTTAAAATCCAGAAACATAAAACCAATGAGGTTGACATTTTATATTACCATAATAAAGAATTTAATTAGACAAAGAGAAATTTCCATTAATGAAATTTTGGTTCGTTACAATCTTCCCTCCTTATGAAATTTCAACATTGAAAATTCCTTTTCCCACACTAAAATAGTTGTGGGTAACTCTGCTTCATCACATCCTCTGATTCCCACATCGCTTATTCAAACTTGTTGTTTCACCAGAACAACTTGACTAGGTCAATTGTCTTATTTTGTAGAACTTTTTCTCTATGATCTATGATCTTCACTATTTTCTAATCGTAATAAATATCATCCTCAAGCTATACTAACTCTGAAGAGAGTAAATTTTAAGGGTCTGGTATGTACTTCCTTAAGTGGGATACACGAAAGACATCATGTACTTTGGATATGGTAGGTGGAAGTGCAAGTCGATAGGACCCATCCCCAACACGATTATGATTCTCGATGTGACAAATGTACCTAGGACTTAACATCCCTTTCTTTCAAAACCTCATTATCTTATTCCATGGAGATATGTATAGAAATACCATGTATCCCACTTTAAACTCAAGGTCTCATCTACAATTATCTGAAAAACACTTCTATTGACTCTGGGCTTCCTTGATATGCTGCTGAATGGTTTTCACCTTCTCCACTATTTATTCAACCATTTCTGGTCCTAGAAACTTACATTCACTGACATCATCCCAACATGCAAGTGTTTTTCTCCTCTTCCCATACATGTCTTCCTATGGTGAAATTAGGATGCTTGATTGGAAATTGTTGTTGTAGAATAATTTAACCAGTGGATGATGTTGGTCCCACGCTCCTTTGAAGTCCATAGAACAAGTTCTTAACATATCCTCTAGTTTCTTAATTGTTCTTTCAAATTTTCCATCCGTTTGTGGTTGATAGGCCGTACTGACATTCAATTCAATATTCGGATCATGTTGAATAATCTTCCAAAACTTCAAGGTGAATCTTGGATCTCAATTGAATACAATAGACAGTGGTACTCTATGTAGCCTTACAGCCTCCCTGATGTATATTTGTGCCAGTTGATCCAATTATAAAACCTCCCAAATTGCAATGAAGTGTGAAGACATTGTAAGATGACCCACAGATACCCAGATTTCATTGTTGCCATTGGATGTGTTTGAATGTCTGGTGACAAAGTCCATGGTGATGTTCTCCCATTTGCATGCCGGTATGGGAAATGGTTCCATCATCCCCATAGACTTCTGTCTCTCAGCCTTCACTTCCTGACACATCAGGCACATAGATTTATACTCAGTGGTCTCCTTATTCATATTATACCACCAATAATTCTCTCGAGGATCTCGATACATCCTTATTTTTCCTAGTTTAATAGATAAATTTGAACTATGTGCATCATCCAAAAGATCCTTCTTCAACTATGGACTTGATGGAATACATAGTCTTTTCCAAAATCTCACAATTCCTTCGTCATTAACATTGAACTCCATGTATTTCCCTCATCTGTTATCTTCCAATTTCTTCTGAATTCCCTCATCATTATTTTGAGCATCCTTTCACCTTTCCAAAAGAGACGATTGGGAAATCATTTGTGAAAGGATTGATGATATTCCCTTATTTTTTATTCCCATGTCCATCTTCATCTATTATATGAAGATTGGATCCTTCTAAATTTTCATCAATGACAGAATTTTTGGGTCCTTTCTAATTAGAGCATCTTCCACCTTGTTCTCTTTCCCAGGATCGTAATGGATTGAGCATTCATAGTCTTTCATCAGCTCAAACCATCTTCGTTGGAGCATGTTCAACTCTTTCTATGTGAATATATACTTGTGGGGTTTTTAATCCATATATATTTAACACTTCTCCCCAAAGAGTTAATGCTGCCAAATTTTAAAAGTGAAGATCACTGCAACCAACTCCAAATCATGTGTTGGATAATTCTTCCCATGATCGTTCAATTGCCTTGAAGCATAGGCAATGATTTTGTCCTTTTGCATCAACACACATCCCATGCCCTTCTTCGAAGCATCACTGAATACCACAAAAAGTTCTCCACTTGTGGGTAATGTGAGCACATGCATAGTGATAATCCTACTTTTTAACTCCTTTAAGCTTTCTTCGCATTCATCACTCCATGAAAACTTTACTCCCTTCCGAGTAAGCTTGGTAATAGGGTTGGAAAACTGTGAAAAATTTATCACAAATCATTGATAATATCTACCTATCCCTAAGAATCTATGGATATATATTACGGATGATATCCTTATCCATCCCTCAATTTCATCTATTTTGTAGGGATCCACAGATATCCCATTTATTGTGATGATATGGCCAAAGAATGAGACCTCCATCAACTAGAACATACACTTGTTGTACTTTGCATATAGATTCTCCTTCTGTAAGGTCTCTAGTAGACCTCTTAGATACTCCTCATGATCCTCTTGGTTTTGCAGTATATCAGAATATCATCTATATATACTACCAAAAATTTGTCACGGTAATCCCTAAAGACTATATTCATCAAATCCACGATGATTGTTGAAGCATTAGTGAGTCCGAAAGGCATTACTATGCATTAATAGAGCCCATATCTTGTATGAAAAGCAGTTTGAGGGATACCATCCTTATTCACCATTACATGATAATATACCAACCATAAATACACGTTGGAGAGGTATGTGCTCCATGCAGCTAATCGAACAATTAATCCATTCGTGGGAGATGATACTTTTTATTTATCGTGATTTTGTTAAGATCATGATAATTGACACAAAGGCACATTGACCCATCTTTATTCTTAATGAAGAGGACTGGTGCACCCCATGGTGAAGCACTTGGGCATATAAACCCTTTATCCGGATTCTCCTGTAGATGTTTCTTCAAATCCTCAAGGACCACAAAAGACATTCGATATGGAGTCTTGGATATTGACAATGCCCCAGGTATAAAATCAAATGAGAATTCAACATCTCTTCTAGGAGGAAGAACAGGAAAATCCATGAGAAACACTTCAGAAAATTCCCTCACAATAGGCATGTATTCAAGGATGGTTGCCTCATTAGAATCAATCATCTGATCTAGATATGTGTGCTCATAAGGCATCAATATCCATGCATGAGATGATGGACCTAAAAAAGTCTCATCTTCGTCCATTCACTTGTATAGAATCGGGGGTCGATTCTACTCATAGAGAGTGATTTCCCTCCCATGAGAATTTTTGTTGTCTCTATATAAGGAAATCCATTCCATGCCAAGAATTGCATCAAATTCCACTATAGGGAGTATGAAGAGGTTTTCTAGGGCGTTCAATTCACTGATTAAGATAGTTAAGGAGTTATATTCATGGGATGAAATGATTACCCCATTTTCTATACTCACCGACATCTTTACATCAATTATTTTTGGTGGTGTTGGGATTGTTCCACTAAACATTCGAGATATAAAAGAATGCATACAACCATAGAAGATAACCCTACCTATTGAATTTTTATGATTCTGGTTCTACTCTATCACATATAGACATGGGGATGAGTATCTTAAATAGTTAAACACATAAAGGGAAATCCAATGACAAAATAGATGACATATAAATAGCATTTAATTCCTTAACTTATGAATCCATAGGCTTCAATCTATGATTTTCATGATGTACTTTATAACAAATATTCCTAGAGGAATTTTTTTCATTTACCTTAATAAGGGTTCATACTAATATTTTAAATTTACCAAAGCATATCCCTCAGGAGTGTCGCAACCAAGAGTGCATCAAGGCCCATTGTCTTGCACTAGTTCCCATTTGAGTCTAGCTCAAAGTAGTGTTTTCAGGTTTTACCCCTAGGATACATTTGTTCCAGAGCCTCCTCTACCTCCTCGTATCTTGACAGGGATGTATTTTCTTGATAAACCACTTACTCTATACTTACCATTACTTAGGGATGTTTTTAATATACTTGTTTTTGTCTCTATGTCTTCACTAGGGTTTTCTAATAATAATCCAAACAATAACTAAACCTACCCTCTGATACCAAAAATGACAACCATGCTCTTTATTACACACTAATACATGATTTATTACATATAATTTAATTGATACAATATAGAATATCGAGAGAAATAGTTTATATGGGGCTTTGGATCATTACATAACTACATAAAACATTAAATAGAACACCTTTATTGGAATCATCCCTTACATGACCACTACATTCCCCCGTACTTAGCATTGCATTGGATAACCTGAGGACATGCATAAGAAAAGGGTGATCTATGAAGCATAGTAAGGGAATAAACATGGGATAACATGATGAATACAATAAATTTATGACAATGGGAATATCAATGTATCACCAGAGAAACATGAACATAAAGTCATGATAAATCATGATCATCGTAACATGGAAATGTGGCCATAACACCTAACATTGAATTAGCATGATCCAAGACTCATTGCACATAGAGCATGAGTAAACCCTCATTTCACATGAATCATTAATGAAACCTTGTTGCACATGAATTATCCGGAGTAAACACCCATTTCTCATTATGTATCATGATACTATACATTACCCAATGCATTGGAGCGTTGTCAGGGTGCACCCTTCTTAAACATTTCATTTCACGCATAAGTG
Organism: Viscum album; assembly: GCA_963277665.1. NCBI lineage: Eukaryota > Viridiplantae > Streptophyta > Magnoliopsida > Santalales > Viscaceae > Viscum > Viscum album. The sequence continues at coordinate 1,106,252,724 of OY728157.1, forward strand.
TGCCACATGGATCACATGACATTGAATCAATAATCATCTTTTATTCCACGATAAAGGGATTTGGAATACATACATGAATATTTATAATCAATAATTAAATGTTCATAATGGTGAATACCCTTGATAGGGAAATGATCATGGTATTCACAACACAATGACATTGGCGTGGAAAATCGTAGTGCAATTTCGGCAGCATAACGACGTGAAATAAGAACTCATAAAAATGGTTGATGAGGGGGAAAGGGGTGTATCATCATATATACATGAAATATACAGTATGAGGGTCATATAGATACATGTCCCAACAACCATAATAAATTTTAGTGGAATAATTCAAAAGAATTACTTTGATGTATAAGCGAAGAGAGAAATCCATCACATAATTTCGGCATGGTAATGGGTGTACATGGGCAGCATTAATGAGGAATAAAGAGGTCTCCAATCATCCAAACATAAAGAGGGCAGTATAGGGGATGTGAAAAATCCTACCCCAACATTTGATATTGAAAAAAGGGCATTACAACTTAAATGAAATTGGACAAAAATGTGAAAGGAATAAATCCCTTACTTGGAAGTGTGATTCCAAATGCTTGGGAGAGGCTTGAGAGGGGCTTTTTGGGAGCTTGTGGAACCTTGGCCCAATGGGAGTGAAAAAAAATATTTTATATGGAAAATGGACGAAATTCTTAAAATAATAGGGTTTCTTATGTGTTGGTTAGTCACACTCTGAAGGAAAACCATTAAAAAGGCAAAATGTTTTATAAGTCTTAGAGGGTCCACTAAAGCTTTGTAAAATAAATCAAAAAAATATAAAATCATATTATTTTAATGCTAAAACATATATTGGCTGAACATAATGTTTATATTATTTTATTACATTACTATTGGGTTATTATGATGTCATAAGACAAATTATATATTTAAACAACATTTAATTTTTACCCAAAAATTCGACGGTCAGAAAATTATGAAAAATTTACCATTGGATAATTTCAACATCCGGATTAAAAAAATAATATTCATTTTATCTAAATAATTATCTTAATATATGAATTTTTTCTTTTAAAATAGAAACTGACATTTATCGAAAATTCATGGGTTTTGACAAAAACGCCTTTGAAACATTAATAAAAATTACAATTGCCTTCATAAAATTATATGATCATTTATATTTAATAAAAATTAATTTAATTATAATAATATTTTATTAAAATAATATTTAATTTAAAAATCCATTAATTCATCAAAATAGATTTCTTAGTTCAATAATAACTAAAAATACTATTTGTGCATTAAAAACAATTTACAAAGTTACAATAATAAAATGAATGCACATTCTTTATACAAAAATAATGTACATAGTCATAGTAATAGGGTCTTGTTACATAACCCCTTATAACACCTGCATAAGGACAAAGGGTAAGGTGTATGATGGTGACCGACTCTTGGGGTTGCTCGGATAACATTTCATAGGTGGTAATCTCTATTAACCTCCAATTCTCACGTAGTCGGTTCCATTTAGCTTAATGTGTTCAAGATTGGTTGGGCTTGGTCAAGAGAAAACCCCGATGATGCCACCTCGTTTCCGATCTCTGAAAAATGGGATTCGTATTGGGAAAGTCTACTGGATGAGGCCATCACTTCCTTTGTCTGAGTAAATTGGATTTGTTAAAGCCCTATATCTATTCTAATCATGTGATCACAATTCAACGTATATATTAGCAGTGGTCCCAATTCATAATGGTATTGTAAATTCCAGAAACATATAACCAATGAAGTTCACATTTTATATAACCATAATAAGAAATATAATTAGACCAAGAGGAATTTCCATTAATGAATGTTTGGGTCGTTACATTTTATTCTCAGAATTGGAAAGATAAATGCATAACAACATCAAAAAACTATATCAAAATAGTAAAGAAAGTGATAACCCCCCATACCCATAAAAATAGTAAAGCATGAAATAACTCCGCATACCCATACATGTTGTGAATTCACTTTTCAAAATGTGAATCCATTTCAATGACTCAATCATTGTGTACATAAAGGACATTAAATCCAGTAACTATACATTATGTGAATCACCAACTCATGAAGTGAATCTAGTTCACATCATGAAACACTACCTGTAGTACTCCTATAACTCTAGCTCCACTGATCCCTCTATACCTCCTCAAAACACCTCTATCTTTCCAAATGGAAGACTAACGGCTAGAAAGGCACACATCGTTACATTAAAAACATCTCAAACGATTATCATCCTTGAGAATCAAAACCAAAACCAGAAAAGGAAGGGGTATGATCAACCACCCCATGATATACCACTCAAGGATATTGTCTCACTAAAAATAGTACCACTATCCAAACACACCAAACCAAATAGACAAAAAACATCACACACAACATCATTTCTATAAAACCATGTCAAAATCCACAAAACCCAATCCAACAACTTCTAAAACTATACACAACACTGCATTGAGAACATAAATCAGGAAATTAAATCCTCCATAGAAAGATACAATCCTCTATGGGTGTCACTGACTTGTCTTAATGGGTTTAATCACATCATGGTATATATTGCCTCAATTAGGAATCAGGTCATCCCCGTTTCATATGTATGGAATTTTATTACACGTCATATATTAAGGGGAAACAACATATATGATTATATATTGAGATCTGAACATCACATCAAAAGAAAAAAAGAGAAAAACCGAACTCAAAACAACTCCAGGTACCGGACATGCATTTTTTTCTATCACTCTAAAGTACTCTTCTTTGAGAAACCATGCCTCAATAACATATGAACCATTGGAATGTTCTACCCACACATCAACATCCCTCGATAATCCTAGATCTCTAGTGGACTCTCCATGAACATTTTATCATCCTCGATATATAAATCTCTATAGTAAATAATATAGGAGTCATCATAAATATACTGATGAAGATAGGACAGATGAAGGACATAATGGATCCTCTCCAACTATAGTGGCAATGCCAACTTATATGCCACCACTCCAACACACCCGAACACCTCGAAGGGCCCAACAAACTTGGGATAATGCTTACTACCCCTTCCAATTATCCTCTTCCCACACTGAGGGGAGACTCTCAAGAACACATGGCATATAACCTCAAACTATAGGGGCATTCTCCTATGATCAACATAGGCCCTTTAATGGTCCTGTGCCACCCTCATCTACTCATGAACCAACGGGATATTCTCAGTTGTTCTCTGTACCACATCGGGACCAAAAACTATTAACTCTCTAACCTTCATCCATCATAATGGAGAATGAATCAACCACCGATAAAGCACCTCAAATGGATCCATACCAATGTATGAGTGATAAATATTATTGTACAAAAATATAAACAAAGGAACATATTCTAACAAAGACCCACAAATGACCAAGATTCCTGACCGCAACATATCCTACAGTTTCTTGATGGTATGTTCCATTTTCCCATTCGTTAGGTGCTAATGGGAGACATAAACATACTATAATCCCCTCCAAAATAATAAGTGAAAATAAGGTTCATGATTAGAGATTAGGGTCCTCAATACCCCATATAGACTAAACACATCATCCACATGCCACCTCATTAAAATATCCATGAAACATGACTCAAGGATCACCAAGGAGTGACCTAATTTTGTCAGTCAGTCCAATATCACCCACACCACATCCCATCCTTCCAGAGCTTGGGAAAACCTTATATCAAAGTCTATTGAGATGTCTTACTATTTCAACTCGGGACATCCATGGAATACAATGAACCTCTTGAAACATGATGCTTCATTTTCACATGCTAACAAACCAGAATTCTTCCATAGAATTTTCCACTGACCATTTCATCCCCAACCACAAAAGAAGCCTCCTCAATAAATGATATATCTTTTTCACACTAGGATGTACCACTAAAGGTGAGATGTGAAACTCCTGGAGAACTATCTAATGTATCGCATGTGGTATAAACATCCTCTCATAGAACAACACGTTATTATAATTATCCTCTAACTATACCTTAAGAGCTTTACCCTGCTCAAAATAATCATGAATCACCTCTACCACTAAATCTCCACACCGAGACTCCTCCACCGTCCACATCAAATAAGACTCCATTGTAATCTGATGATGTCAAACATGACCAATAATCACTCCAATGTCAAGATGTAACATTATAATCTCCTCCATTCATTTCCAAATATCTGTAGACTCCCAAGACACATCCTTTCTACAATTCCTACTCAAGACATCAGCAACTAAATTTAACTTATCTAGGGTTTTAGGGATCTAAAAATAATAATCCTGAATAAAATAAATCCACCACTTCTATAATATATTCATATCCCATTAAGAAAAAACATATCTTATTATTTTATGGTATGTGAAAACCAAATAATGATTTCCAATGTGGTAATTCCACCACAACATTAGCACAGACACAACTGATGCCAACATCGTATCACGAGTGGTGTAGTTAGTCTTGTGGGGTGTAACTACCGTGAACCATAATAATTCATTTATCTCTATTAAATAAACACAAATCCCTATCCTACATTGGATACATCATAGAAAACATCAAAAACACACCATCCTTATAAGACTGAAGTAATATAGAACTAATCTACTTCTCCTTTAGGTAACCAAACACTGACCAGTACTGATCTTTCCACAAAAATTCCGGGTCTTTCCTAGTCAATGCTATTAACAGGGTTACATCTTGAGAAAAATTAGTTAAAAACCTTCAATAATATCCCAAGAGACCAAGAAAACTGTTACACCCTACAACATTTTATGGTTTTTCCCAAAAAATAACTTCATAAACCTTTGAAGGGTCTCCTATCACCCCATGTTGATGCAAAAAAAGTCCAAGGAAACACAACTCTCATATCAAGAACTTACACTTGAAAAATTCCCATAAAGATGGTGGTGTCGAAGGGCCTGAAAAATAACTCCAAGATACTCAGAACTATCATCCTTTATCTTTGAGTAGATCGAGATATCATTGATAATTATGATGAAATATTGGTCCACGAACTCATATAACATTGAATTAATAATCCCCATAAACATGGATGGTTCATTGGTAACACCGAATAACATGACTATAAACACAAAATGCCCATACATGAGAATGAAGGAATTGTTCTAGACATCATCATATTTCACCCTAAACTAGTGATATGAATATTAATGATCAATCATTGAGAACCAGATAACTCCTCAAAACTGTTTGAATAGATCATTAATACTTGGAAGTGGGCAACAATAATTGATTGTTACCTTATTCAACCTCCGATGGTCTATACAGAACCTTAGACAACCATCCTCCTTCTAAGATAACAACACTGGAGAACCCCACGGTGACAAACCTGGTTGGATGAAACTGCTAAATATCAGATCATCTACAAACAACCCCAAATCATGCAACTCCAGGTGATTTATTTGATATGGAGTCATTGATATTGGACAGGTTCCCCAAATGCAAATCTCTCCTGAAATTGATATAATGTTAAGGGGGTAGGTCCAGAACCTCCTTTGGGAAAACATCCAGGAACTCCTCTAAAATAATGAGAACATCTCTAACCTGATATTCTACTTAAAATCATCCAATTGTGATAGAATGGGCTCCACATTCTTACCACCCAACCAAAAATCTCAATCACTAACGAAATACACTCAATATCCCTCCACATCAGAAAATAAAAATCATCTCTGAAAGTAGTCCATACTGTACGAATAGAATGTAGGCAATCCATAACAATCATAATATCATAGGGATACTTTTTGAACAAGAATATTTCCCCAACATACTGGTGTGGCCCCATCACCAGTATACATACCTGACACACATAAAAAAACACGCATGACCTCCAACCGATGTAAATAACACTAGGGGGACTAGAATCCTCTCCAAATCGAGTCCCAAATCATAGAATAAATAAGTAGTAACAATGAAGTGAGAGTATATTGAATAAAAAAAATAAACACAAGGGTAGATGATAAAATAATCATACCTCAAACTACTACTAGATCTACTGGTGCTACTACCTCTGACATGTACATCTAACCATGCCCAACTACATTGCATATTTTTTGTTGGACTCCAAATCCATGCTTTGGACTAGGCCCCTTGCAAATGGGGGCCATCATGAGGCTTCCCTCAACCAAATCCAGGTTCTCTTTTCTATTTTACAACAACCTGCAGTCCTTATAATTGAAACTACCTTGGAGGGAACGATTGCTACATAAAATGGGACTGACAACAAATCAAAAACTAGCATCCATGAGCGGTCATACAATGATAATGTTTGATCCCATATATCCGAAATATATGGTACACAAACAGGAAACCCCACAAAGGTTCTTGAAAATAACCTTCTGTTGACATTCAGGAAGTAAACTATCACAGTGGGTACCACGCTGGATGGATCCCTGACTTCCTGATCACCCATGGCCCACTATTTAATGCCCTACTCCTAGAAACACCATACTGGAAACCTTAATAATCCTCAACTCCCAATGAGAGAATCCTCTTGATAATTTCATCATTTTTCTAAAACTCTAGATATATTGGGAGAAAAAATAGAGTGATCGCATACTTGATCATTGGGAAAAATCCTCCTCCAAACACCGCGTTCTGGACTCCTCATCTAAGAATACATTTGAAGCAAAGTGTAGGAGGACCTTAAACTTGATCCCAAGATCCCACACACTTAGAATCCCCTGTCAAAGGGAGAGTATCTATCACCCATTGGATTACATCATCATAGGTGATATAAACATTTCTCAGAATTCCCTCTGAATGTATATCCAGAACACATCTGCCTCTTTACAGTCACCAAGAAATAGTGTCCACCATTGATGCACAACTACCTACATCTGACTAACAACCATTGTAACCCAAAACTCAAATCATTTTTAGATCATATGGAAATGGATCCTGTGATCCTCAATATAGTGCTCCATCTCCAGATCTGAGGTACTCCCCTCATACATACCCAAAATATACCACTAAAAGGAACACAAATAATTCTATCATGCCTCATACTCTTCTTTTAGTTTAACCCTTTGATGATCAACTAGATCAGCCTATTGAACCTCAACTACCACAGAAACACAAAAACGATGAACATTATCCATTCCTAAAAACTGGGGGAACATCCTAAGCCTGATTGTAAGAAATTTTATCAAATATTATTTATTTATTTAGTTTATTTTACCAAAAATCCTATTCAAACACAAACACAAGTCATCATGATGTATATACCTCTCCTAGGTATCGACCCTAAAATGGGTCCACCTCACTTGGTCGTTCGATAAGATAAGAGTTCATGCACTGGATCATGGGGGCCCTAAAATCCCATTTCTTATTCAATCTCCCTGGCCTATGTCACACACTAATGTCAACTGAAACTGCTTCCATACCAACCCATGAAAACCTCACTATGGATAACTCTAAACCCCATCCCATCACTGAAACACCACATCTGATAAAACTATGTTATGATCCTTTCCTCTAAATATACCATAATGATGAAAGAGATGATAACCCCTAAGTCCCACTTCAAATAGGCCTTGGGATGGAGACTAGCACTGAGGGTATAAAAATATCACAATATGTGAGACATTTTCAAATATAAATGAAACAAGATCAAGAGATAGGATAAAAACCACCAAAAACATCACCATACAATATAAATGTAAACTAAAAAACATCCCATAATTCATGAATAAAGTAAAACTGATACATATTATAGTCTCCAATGTAAATACCAAAAAGAAAAGTCTACGATAATGACTCAAAAATAGCTCCAACCTAGTTTGTAATGATCATATTAGTCCCCAAAGACCTCCTAGAATACTAAAAATAGTTTATATTCAGAGGGTGATCATAATAGGTATACCCTATGGGGAAATATCTAAGGCCTCAAGTGCACATGCAAAAAGACCATGCTAACACCAATGAAAAAACAAAATAAAAAACAATAACCTATATAGGTCATCTATCAAAACCTAGCCTCATTACAACTCAATAACAAAATAATACATCCAATAAAATAATTTAGCATTAAGATAATAACATGATAATGTTCCCCACTACCACATCCCCATTGATTTTCCACTTTCATGCATCAATGTCGAACACCCTATTCTCCCATCCCTTATACACACATCACATCACATCATATAACAACCCACCCAACGACACCTAATATAAAAATCACAAAGAATCACATCTCATATCACTCTTAGACACCTAGGCCACAAGTCACATCACATCACATCTCTATCATAGACACCTGGGTCGAACATGACAACCAGAATGAGGGTATTAAGTCATCATGAACATGAAGGAAATAAACCTCATTCCCAAAACATACCATGTATAAACCAAAAAACATATCACATCAAACTATGTTGTGTATTTCTCATAGATACCTAGGCCAAAATATCACATCACTTCGTATCCTACCCACAGACAGCTAGGGCAACACATCACATCTCACCCGAAGACACCTAGGAAATTACATCACTACTAAAGGAAGAATGGGGGAGAGGGGGTAGCTATTCATCCATATCACTACCATCTTGGATGTTGGGGAAAACACCCAGAACATAGAACCTCATACCATTGGTAATCATATCCATCTTTAGGGGGGAACACATAAAAATAACATAAACATACATGATATATATATCACACAATAACGAACCTATGAGTTCACATAGAAAACACTAGAACACGCCCCATCATAACCATATACCATAAATCAACCATCACAACCACTTCCACCACAACATGAAACACACAACACAACCACCAAACATTCTACACAACATTCCAATTTCCGATTAAAAGTTTCACTAATTTTATTCATTATCCATTTCATTTTGAACATCACTTCTCATTATCTCATTAAATTTAGTTTAATATAATTTTAACACAGCCATTTATAGTTCACCCCATTTATCTACCTACCTATTTTGGTTTTTGTACCATCACAATTTATCCCATGGCTAACTAGGCAACTAACATAAACATGGAAAACAACTACTAGCCCAAATTGCAAAACCATCACTAAAACACCACACATCCATAATCATTATCAGATAATGTGACATCTGATATTTTTCCAGGTATATCTCTCAATAATTTTTATTTCTATTTTTGACTTAGTGAATATGTCTTCTTCAGTCCTAGAGAGACTTTATTGGAGAAAATTACCTAATTTTTGGGGATGTATGCTTTTTTGATTTAATAGATTATGGGTCTAAATGTGTTAAGTGATAAAATGGATTCATGGTTAGTGTAGAGGCTTTAAAGGGAAAATGGGCCGAAAACTCATCTACAGAATATTTACACATCGTGTAAGTGGATTACATGTCGTGTAATTGTTCATGGGTTATAATAAAATAAATATGAGGTGACATATTTTTCATAGAAACTAGTAAAAAATTTAAATGATGTTTAAATGAATTAAATGAAATATAAATGCCTGACCTACAATTTATTGTGGATGTGTGGCTGATTTTTCATCAAAATATGCTACAACTCTTCACCTCTCAACGAAGGGTGACCCTCCATGTGGTTTTGGAGTTCTAAATCACTTTCCATAAGCCTTTTTACGTGATAAATCCTTGGAAAGTCCTCTTGGTTGGATTTATTCTTTTTCTACTTTCTTCTCTAACCTATTTCATTGAAATTCCTTGTACAGTTACGTTGTTGGTTTTGATCTTGATCAATATTGATCTAAGAACCCCTTACAATCATCCAGTCCTTTTTCTTTATAGGAATTGGCCATTGGAAATGTTGTTGGATCTTTAGTTAAAGGTAGGTTGTCTAATATTTGAATCCCATAGTTGTGAATTTGATATGTGTATGAAAATTGAAGAATTCATAAAATTATTTAAAAAAATTAATTCCTAAGTCGAGTTAATTAATGTGGATAATTGATTTAATGAAGAATTGTTAAAATGAATAATTAATTAGGGAATTGGTTATGAGATTTAGGGATTTTGATTTCGATAATTAATCAGGGGATTTATTATGAGATATTTAATTGGTTTAATTGATGTAATTAATTATGGATTTAATTATTTCATTTAGATATTATTTTATAATTAATTAATTATGAATATTTGATATTAGGAATGAAATAATTAATTCTAAAAATTTATAATAGGATTTGACTTGTGAAAATTGATTAATTAGTTGTTAAATTAATCAATCAATTTCATAACATAAAGAATTAGTGAATTAATTAAGGGTAATTATGTGATAAAATAATTGTTAAATTATTAATGGAAATTTTGTTGATAATTAATTGCATAATTAATTGTGTGTAAAAGAATGGGAATGGGTTAATTCAATTGAGAAGTATACATTGTAACATGGTCATTATACTGGTGAGTAATGGAATGGGAACATGGTCATTCAATTGAGAAGTATATAAGGTCACATGGTCATTATACTTATGAGTAATGGAATGGGAACATTGTCATTCAATTGTAAAGTATACACGGTAACATGGTCATTATAATTATGTGTAATGGAATGGAAGCATGGTCATTCAATTGACAAGTGTACAAGGTAACATGGTCATTATACTTGTGAATAAAATAATGGGAACATGATCGTTAATTTTTTTGATTCTTGAGAGGTAACATGGGAATTGATGAATGAATTTAATAATGGAAAAATAAGAAATAAAGTATGAGCTAAGGAATGGTAACAAATGTACATAGAGATATGGCCTCACTTGAGAATACTTTGGGCACCGAATTGAGCCGAAATTGGTACCAAGATATGATATCGCCTTTGTGTACTTCGGGCGTCAGCATGAGACAAAGCATTTATTAAGATATGGTATTACCGAGAAAAATTCAAGCTCAAACAAGAGTCGAGGTTGTCATTAGGTACATGTGTCCTTTGGAAACCTGACATAATGTGGTTAAATAGAGAATAAATGATAATGTAATAATTATTTACTTATTAATTGTACTAATTTATTTATAGAACTACATTTACTATTATCAAACTGAATATTCTTTTGACATCATTGATGGTGGCCTACTGAGTAGTACTCACATCCTACTCTGGATGCCTGATCGATACCTGAATAAACATTATTGATGTTGGATAGGCAAACAGAAATGGCCCTGGGTTAGACTGTTGATTGGGTATGGATATTGGATGATGGAACCATATGTGGTTCAAGACTTGTTTGGGAGTCATTGGGTTCCTTATTTGTTTTTTTCATTTTAGAAAATGGACACAGACATTAACATGGCATGTTTCTTCTTTAGTTGGATATTTTATTTCAAACTTTGGTTAACATGGTATGTTGGTGTTGTTTATTGATATATATATTTATTACATTATTGTTTATTATTTATAATAATGTATTTCCCTGATCAAATAGGGTATAGTCTCTCCATGAATGTCTTATCAGACCCTCAAAACTTGTTGATAACCTCAGGTGGATGCGGATGTGTGCTTGAGGCCATGTGACTGACCAAAATGGGGCACTAGTGTGCGGAACCTAGTCCCTGATGTTACAAAGTGGTATACAAGGAGTTTATTTTTTTTAATTTAGTTTTACTATTTTAGGAAAGGTATATAGGATACGAGGAAGAGTCAGTGCTCAGACATGGTCTCATACATTTGAGTTACAAACCCATGTATGGGGGGAAACCCACGTTCCCAATGTCGGATTGTTGTTATTTCTATTTTCTGTTACAGTCTAATATTATTTCACCTTGAGTGACGCACTTGTTGTCTGATGTGAAAATTGTTTTTGATATTTTCTATGAATGGAATCATGGACCAAAATGAAATGAGAGATGAGTCTTCATGTATCATTCTAGGCACTTAAGATTATTTTCTGACATACACATTCTAGTTACGCACATGAAAATGGGTTTTTGGTAAGTGTTTGAACATAAATTATTTTTCTTTCTTGTAAAAATTGAATTGAAAATGGTTCCTAATATGAAATTAGAAGCATTAAAATGATGGAATAATGTGATCAACTGGGTTTCTAAATGATAATCCTAATTAATGAGAATACCCTTGAGAACCAAGCCCTAGGTTTAAGATGGATAAGGGTAGTAATAGTGCCTCAGTTTTAACCATGTGGAAAGGATTGGGGAAACAGAAAGTTGTGAAAATTATTCTTGTGTTTTTTTTGAGATTATGTTTCTTTATGAGTACTAAGATGTGTTTTTGTAATTGTAGATATGTGCCTCCATGATGATTCTTATTGAGAGAATGATAATATGTTATGAATGGTAATTCACTACTAGTGGTCGAACATGAGGCACCAATAGTGCTTGCTGAGTAAGAAGGAGAGTAGTTCTGAGGGAATTTATCATACTTCATGCAATTCATGGGAAGAGACCCGTGATGAATTGCGAAAAGCATACCTGAACTGATGAACGAGTTTCAATTGTAGAACCCTTTTACATTCAATATAGTGGGTGGAACAAAATAAGATAAGTTATGGTTTGAGTCCATTGAGATGATACTTGACCATTTGAGGACTCCTATTGAGAGGAGGATCAAGTTGGATATAAGGACCCATCCTTAAACATTACATTGTCATTAGTTAAGTGAAGAATATTACATTATTTCACATTGAGGTTCATTTCAAGTTTATATATTTAAATAATTATGATATAAATGTTACATAACAAAACCATATAAATACAAAGTGAATTATTTCAATAGTATCCATTTCTTCCATAAAAAACATTTTGAAAAAGAAACATGGTTTCTTTTCATGTTTAATAATAATAACATTTCAATGATTCCATAATTGACTCTATTCTCACTTAAATCCTGTGAAAGAATTTTAAAACACGGGATGAGCACAAAGATATTAGTAAGGGGCATACGAGAAATATAACCATCATTCTAGTGAAAACATGGTAACCCATTTACTGTTCTTGTAGTGAATGAAACAAAACATTTTCACATGAATAACACTCCTACTTTTTTCTCAAATAAAAACAATAAAACCAATATCAAGCAATTAATACTCCTTTATGGTACATGGAGAATCATACACATAAAACCCTTTCACACCCCTTTCCATTGGAATAACCATATAGCTGACTTCCAATATTATTATTACCCAATTAATTGGATATCTATAATAGGGATCACCCTTCGTATAAGCCATATCGGTCTCACCCATGATCTATAATGGGGATCATCCCTTCACATAAGCTATAACAGGCTCACATGTGAGATATAATAGGGTTCAACCCTTCATATAAGTTGTGTCAGGCTCAACCATGAGCTATAATGGAGGCAAAACCTCTGTATAATCTGTATCAGGATCACCCGTTTCTTATCATTATCAATTACCATTTCATGAATGAAACATGTTCATCACAAAACCATTTTGAAAAAATATTCTAAAACCATATCCAAAATTTTTTGAATAAAAATAAAATTTAAATGTATGAACCCATTTTCAATTACAATATACCCAAAAAATGGTATAAAGAATTTATTTTACTTTTAAAAGACATTAAGTATTACAGAGAAAGCTAAATATTAAATAATCGTTATGGCGGTGGAGAAGTTATTGTCGCCAAATACAAGATAAACTTTCCTTTTTTCATTTTAAAAAGAAAGTAAATTGATTCATATAAAATTATTACTTTTGAGAATAATGATTGAAAATAATGATAGAAATAAAATTTCCTATATAAATATTTTATATCCATATAAATAAGTATTTAAATTAATATCATGAAAAAATATTTTATAATTAAATCTTTAAATGTTTAAGGTGTCCCGTGCCAATTTAAACCATTAAATCTTGATCTCAATGAATTAATAAACATAAAAAAACATTATATAACATTAATATTGATAAAATATGGATATTAAATTTTATATAGGCTTTATATACACCTTATAAAATAATAATGGTGCATATTATCACGAAATTCCTCAATCAAAGGAGATTGAGATGAAATCCCTTGCTTGGAGTCTAACTTCTATCTTATGTTCTTTATCTTCCTAGATAATAAACATAGGATGATTTATAATTTAATAATAAACTTTATGAATTTTATTATTCATTTTATATAACTTATTTCTATGTTATAACAATTACATGATTATTTAAATTTATATGGGATGTTTTGTCGATATTCGGTACTTGAGTCCAAAAAATGAACTAGGTATGATGTCAATAGTTCATGTGGTCATAAGTACATCATATCCAGAATAATATTAACAAAACAAGGATAAATTTATAAATCCATCATAATTTTAAATCAAATAAATAATTATGGTAATGAAAAATGAGCAGTGTTATAATTATTGATACGGTAGGCTATACGTACGCATGAGTAACAATTCCAATTTTCATTGATCATTATGAAAATAAGGTAATTATTATTTTATTCTTATAGAATGATCATAATAGTATTATCATAATAATAATAATTTAAATATACTTATATATACATCATACATGTGATGTATTTAATTAAAAAGATTCACATCCCTTTGTGGAGGTGATAATTCCCACATATGCACAAATGACATTATCATTTTATGTGAGTAGAAAGTAAGAAAATAATTGATATATTATTATATAATAATTATAAATATGTCATGAAAAAAATATAAACAATTAATTCCATAATTATGAACATTATTTAGATATGTTAACATAAAACAAACTACATCTGTTCATGAGGCGGTAGTCTACCGTACACATGAATGAAATGTTCATATCCAATTTGAGGAAATTAGAGAGAAATTTAAGTGATGATATTAACATAAAAAAATCTTAGTAGAATAATTATAATATTTTTATTATTTCATGACATAAGACGAATATTTAAAATATGTTGAAGAATAAATAAAATAGAAATACTCAAAGAAAACGACACCTCTTTTTCAATTGATCACCATTGAAGAATCCCTTAACACCACTGAGGATAGAGTTCTGCCCAAAATAAGGCCTCAAGAATGTGGGGAGATATTCCAGGAAGGGTTTTTTGTAGATATTGGTATAACCAAATGGTTTTTGAAATGTGATTATTAGATAAGAGTGGGTACCTTTTATAGGAGAGGGGAATGACACCCTTGAAAACTCTTAGAATATTAAATTAATATAAATTAATTTTAAATACAAATGCATCCAACATGAGTTATGTCTAATAGAAGATGAGTATGGTCATAAATACTCTTATCCAATTATTTTTATATGTGAATTTATTTTCTTTTGTACCATGTGTTTTCGATTTACCCTTAATTAATTTATTTTAATTTTAATTTTGGTAAGAAAATTTTAAATATTTATAGGCTGTATATTTTACTTATATTTGGTAAATTTAACATTAATGTAAACTTTATTATATTTTATACCTTATCATATCCACTTTAAAAAATTAAATATTTTTATGATTTTTAAATATTTTTATAAAATATTATTTTTATAAAATGTCAATAGTGTCAATTTTGACACTATTCATTTCATTAAAATTAAATAAAATCAAAATAGAGAGATAACATAAAAAAAATTAATATATTTATAATATTTCATATTCACATATAATTTTCTTAGTTCCATAATTAACCAAAATTATATTCTTTAAATATTTTTCATATCATTTATTTGATATTTTGTTTAGTATAATAATTATTGTATCACTATTGTGTGAGTAGTTATGGTAGTTATTTTATCTATTAAAATTATAAATAAATTCCCATCATTTAGATACAATCATTAAATAAATTCCCACATTAAGGGACTAATTTTATTAATCCAATTGGATTTTGGTAGGTTTTAGGGTAATATTATTATCCATATCTTATTATTTATTACCCTAATTTATCCGATTTACCTTTAACAATGAAAAATAAAAATTACCAAAGTCACTATTTAAAAAATAAAAAAAAATAAAAAGAACCAATTTACATAATTTTGATGCACTGATTTGAAATATGGAATCCATTTTTCAAAAATCAAAATAAAAAATATTCATTATTTAATTTAAAATTAATCCCTATTGTCAAAATGAGAAAAAGAGTTTTTAAATGTAAAAAAACAATCAAAATATTGACATGTGTTTATATCTAATTTCAATGTGTAATTACTTCCAAAGACAACCATTGTATTAAGTGATAAAAACATAATACGATTATATTTTAATCCAAATTAAATGGATTATCTAACAATATAAATAAATTATATGAAAATACATTTTTGGATTAAAATGCAGTAATTTTCACTATTTATTAAATTATAAGAGTTATCATAAAAATACCAAAAAATCAACCTAAGTAAATTTTGATGCCCCATTTCCAAACAATAAATTTATTTTATCAAATATGACTTATAAAAGTGTCAAAAACTAGATTTAAAATTGGTTCTCCATCAAAAGGTGGTAAAACTAACTTTCTTTTTTGAAAAATACTTATTTTATCTGTAAAATTGTATAATTCTTACATAATTTCAAATAATATTAATTTTAAACAATAAATTGAATTTATATTTTATTAAAATAATCAAAAATAATTAATTTATTATTTTAAAAACACAAATATTCATATTTATATAGTTTTTCATAAATAGATGTCGTTTTTATTCAATTGTTTTTTATTTTAATTTCTAATTAATTTTCTAACCAATGAATCATTATATAAACATGTGTAAACAATTATTTCATAATTTAGTTAACACTATTAATTTTTTCCTTTTTAACAGCTAGTAGATAACAACTATATTTACCTTATATTATTTCTCATTGAAACATAGTCTTATATGCGGCGTATGATTTTGGAGAAACCCATTATTGCATGTTGAGTATGCTATTCGAAATAGGGTCCATATTAAGGTAACATTACTATTAAATTAATATTAATAAATATGAAATAATATTATTATATACATTCTTGGGATGTTACATCCTTTCCCCCTTTTGGAAATTGTATCCCCAAAATTTTAAATTTTGGATCGATAACTAAGGTTTCAATTTTCAAAATTACATCATTGAATCCCCACATAAAAAAGAGAGTCAATAAAAACTACACATTAAAAGAAAGAAAGTGAAGTACAAATGTCACCACATACTTGGATTTCATATAGGAAAACATGGATATGGAAGAGAAAACAATCCATCATGTTCTGATGGAGAGTGATAGAAAACATTGTTAAAAAAAAGTTAATAATCACAATGCTATACATCTGTGATGATATAAGGTACCATTTGATTCATCAGAAGAGGAGGTACTAGGATATCATTTCTAGTTTCAAGATCATTAATTCAAAATACATTTCATAGAGTTCAAAAATTTCTTTACTCACTAAAAATATAAGTAAAAATACTTATGTGATATATTTATATTTTATAAGAACAATTTTGTCCACATAATATTCCTAGAATTATGGTGTAAATCCCTAAGAATAACCATAATCATCAAAGATCACCCTAACCATAAAGGATATCAATATACTACAACATAGGTAAAAAATTAAAGGCATAATCCACATTAGAAAAGTCGTATATAAACATAACCCCACAAAACATATCTGAGAAAGGTCTTTAATAACTTATTATAACATCACATAAAACCTCATAATGTGTGTCTAAAACCATGAACTTATGGTTATCCTTCAAAAATTATCGGGCTCTCAAGAGCTTCCAACACTTCACCAGATATCTTAACATCAACTATAGTAGTAGAAAAATATTTTCTCAAACAATTTTTTCAATCATAAAGATTTTCTCCCAGTGTAATTAAATATGGAATATTATTTTCATAATGTACCAAATCATTAAAGATAAATCATATTACTATAGAATGGCTATCAGTTATATCATTGTTGGACTATTCATGACCCTTTTTGTTGCCATCATGAACATTATGACCAGAATTACCACACCAATATCACTTTCTAGATCTTAACATACATTCTAGAAAATGTATTTTACCACACTTGGAAAATGTTTTAGGCTTACCTCAAGAATTATTAGTGGTTTCGATTCTATTTCCTTGAACCATGATGATTTCTTAAACTTATCATCTTATGGAATGTAAGTGTCAGAAAACTCAATTTAAACTTTCTCTACATAACAATCCAATTTTTAATAAAATTTAAATTACATGGATGCTAAATATCTTCAAAGACCTGGTTTCAATCTTGAGTAAAATATATTAATTTCACTGTCAATGTATCAAATAAAATCCAGAACATACCTAGCCAATATTGTGAAGTTCTCTTCATATGAGGCAACTAAATCATCATCCTTTTGATTTAATTCCAAAAATTGTTTCTCCATGCTAAGTTTAAAACCATTAGGTAAATATTCCTCAAGGTAAATTTCCTAAAATTCTTCCCATTCCATGAAATCAAGATCATTTTTATCTCCAGTATACATAAATAATGACCACCATCAATCAGCTTCACCTCCTAAATGATAGATGAATATAGTTACCTTTTTACGTTTCGAATATCCCATGACTTAAAATATCTTCTCTAGGGTATTGATCCTTCCTTAATCTACCACAAGGTTAGATTATCCATTGAATGATGGGGTATTTTTCCTCATAAAATGTTCCACTACTGACATATACCTCTATGGTTATTCTGGATGATATCGAGACTGGATGCCAAACCCATTTATAGCTTGTGTCAAGTAATACATCACAACAACAAAAATGTTTAGTTCCTATATTGAAAAAATCGTGATATTGATTTTAAAGTTTTTTTCCTCTCGATCCCTTCCCATTATAGATTTACTATTTCCTCTGCAAAAAAAAATTCTGAACATACACAGTTTAGATAAAGAAATAATGTAATATTAAAATGATACATAATTTCAACATAACCATAACGTAAAATTCTTTAAGGGAAAGAAATTAACACCATACTAACACCTAATGTTGTCTAAAACATCATGTGATACCGCTTATAAGTATTGGGATTTAAGCATTACATAATCTTGGGGTATATCAAGAATTTTACTTTATTTTACATTGAGGATCTTTTCATGTATAGATATTTAAATAATTAGGCTTTAACTATTACAAAAAAACACATATAAATACAAAGTGGACACTTCCAACAGTATGCATTTATTTTTTAAAACATAATTTTTTAAAAAGAAACATGTTTTTTTCATGTTTAATCATCATAAATTTTCCATGATTCCAACCATGACTCTTTTCACCCTTAAATCCTGTGAAAAACATTAAAAAACATAGGATGAGAAAAAAAATCTCACTAAGGGGCATATAATAAAGAAATCCATTATTCTTGTGGAAACATGTAACCCATTTAATGTTTTTTGAGAGAATGAACCAAAATATTTTCACATGAATAAAACTCCTAATTTTTTCTCAAAGAAAATAATTAAAACCAAAATCAATCAATTGAAATTCATTTAGGTGATTTGGAGGATAATATACAGAAAACCCTTTCAAACCCCATTAAAATGGAATAACCATATAGATTACTTACAATATTATTATTACCTAATGAATTAGATATCTATAATGGGGATCACTATTCTTCTACGCTATATCAGGATAACCTGTGAGCTATAATGGGGCTCATCCATTCATATAAGCTATAACAGACTCACCGATGTACTCTAATGGGGATCAACCCTTCATATAAGGTGTGTCACGATAACCCATGAGCTATAATGAGGCTCAACCCTTCGTAAAAGTTATATTGGTCTCACTCGTTTAATATAATTCTCAAATACAATTTCAGGAATAAAACACATTCATAAAAAAACATTTCGAAAAACACTTCTAATCCCATATGAATTTTTTTTTGTAAAAAAATAAAAATTTAATTTAAGAACCAATTTTTAATACCAATATAACCAAAAAATGGAATAAGGTATTTATTTTACTTTAAAAATACATTAAGGCTTATAGAGGAATCCAAATATCAAATAATAGTTATGGCAGCAGAGAAGTCATTGTCACTGTATAGAAGATAAAAATTCATTTTTTTGTTCTGTTAAGAAAGTAAAATGATTCATATAAAAATATTCCTTTGGAAAACATTAAATGAAATTCAATATAGGAATGAAATTTCCTGTATAATCCTTATATATCCATATAAATAATTATGTAAATTTTTATCATGAAGAAATGATTTGATTATTAAATATTCAAACATTCATGGTGTCCCATACCAGTTTAAACATATAAATATTAATTTACATGAATTAATACATTTAAAAAACATTAAATTACAATTATATAGATAAAATACGAATATTAAATTTCATAGAGGTTGTATATACACCTTATAAAATAATTAAGGTGAATATTATCATGAAAAGTCTCAATGAAAGAAGATTGAGACAAAATCCCATACCTTGAGTCTAACTTGTCTCGTAAATTTTTTATACTCCTAACTAATAAACATATATTAATTTCTACTTTCTTCAGAATATTATTCAACTTTATTATTAAATTTATATCACTTATTAACATGTAATAACAATTACATAATTATTTATTTTCATATCGGGGATTTTTTAGCTATTCGATACATGGGTCTAAAAAAGAACATGGTATTATGTTAATAGTCCATATGGACATAACTAAATCATATACAGAATAATATTCATGACATAAGGATCCCATTTATAAATCAGTCATAATTTTAAATCAAACTATTTATTATGGTAATGAAAACCGATCCACATTATAATCTTGGAGAAGGTAGGCCTTACGTACACATGAGTTACATTTCCATATTTCATTGATCATTATGGAAATAATGTAATTATTATTTTATCTCTTCAGAATAAGCATGAGATTATTAAAATAACAATAATAATTTAAATATACTTATATATATCATTAAATTTATGTGGACAATAAAAAATATTCACATCACTTCATGGAGATGATAGTTCACACATATACATGAACGACATTATCATTTTTATATGCATGGAATGTTAGAGAATAATTAATAGATTATTCTCCTAAAATGATAAATATATCATTAAAATCATATAAAAAATATAATTCTATCATTATGACTAGTCATGAGGGACGGTAATGAAAAACGATCTATATTGGTTCGAGAGGCGTAGTCTGCCATGCAGGCAAACAAAATATTCAATTCCCATTGGAAGAAATTGGAGATGGATTTAAGTGATGATAATAACATATAAAATCTCAATATATTTAAGATACTTATTTTCTTAGTTCATCATGGGTTAATTAGATTTAACGTAAGTGGAATAATAAATAAAATAAGAATACCTAAAAAAATGATACATCTTCTTCGATTGACCACCTTTAAAGAACACATTAACACTTCTAAGAAGGGTGTTATGCCAGAAATAAGGCCTCAAAAATGTGGTTATGTATTCTAGTAAGGGTTTTTGGAATATATTGGTAGAATAAAACGGTGTTTTAAATTTGATTATTAGAGAAGATTGGGTACATTTTTATAAGAGAGGGGAAGAGCACCCTTGGAAACTATTAAATATTAAATTAATATAATTTATTTTTTAAATACAAATGAATAAAACATGATTGATATATATTTTAATATGATTATGGTTCTAAATTATATCATACAATAATTTTTAGACATTTATTGATTTTATTTTAGAACTTATCTTTTCAGTTTACCCTTAATTAATCAAATTTCATTTCAATTGTGGTAACAACATTTTAAATATTAAGATGAAATATATTTTACATATATGTCTTCAATTTCCAAAAAAGGATATTTCATGGAATTTTAGACCTTATAATATCCACTTGTAATTTTTAAACATTTTTATGATTTTTAAATAATTTTATAAAATATTATTTTTATAAAATAACAATAGTGTCAAATTAGTCAAAATTCATTTCATTAAATTTAAATAAAATATAAAATGAGATATAAATAAAAAAACTATTTAATAGACTTACAATATGATATATTCACCTAAAAAATTATTTGGGTTCCTTAATTAACTCAAATTATATTTATTTTAAATATTTTCATATCTTTTATTTGATATTTCTAATAATAAAATAATTACAATATCACTCGTGTGTCAGTATTTCAGGTGAATATTTAATCTCTAATAATTATAAATAAATTCCCAGGATGTATTTAAGTTCATTATATTTATATACACTATTTTTTATTGAATTTTTATTAGGTTTTGCATATATTTAAATTATTATACTTATAAGAAAAAAGAGGGCTACATGTTGTCAAATTCTCTTATTTTAATAATATTTATATCGCTTTCATGGAACAAATCACATTAAATTGGTCAATTAATATCATTATGTTTTAAGGGTTGACTTTTATTCATAATATATGATTTTATAAGGTGTTGGTATATTTTTTTATCCTTATCATATTATTTATTACCTTAATTTAGCCAATTTATCAATGACTGTGGTAAATAAAAATTAACAAAGTTTCTATTCACTATATCCAAAAAAATAAAAGGAACCTATTTATATAATTTGCATCCAAATAATCCAAATATGCGAACAATTTAACAAAATTTAAAAAATAGATGTTGTAGTAATTAATTAAAACTTACCCCCGTTTGTCAAAATGAGAAAATGGTTTTTTAAAAGTAAAAACCATCAAAAGATTTACATGCGTTTATATCTAATTTCTATGTGAAATAACATCCAATGAAAAAAACTGGATTAAATGATAAAAATATAATATATTTATACTTTTAAACCAATTAAATGGATTATCAAATAATATAATTATATTAGATGAAAAAGTAGTATTTAATTAAAATGCAGTATTTTTCACTATTTGTTAAAATATGAAAGTTACAAAAAAATTCCAAAAAAAACAACCAAAGTAAATTTTTGTTCCCCTATTTCAAAGAAGAAATTTAATTTTTCAAATATAACTTATAAAAGTGACAAAAAAATAGATTTAAAATGGGTTATTCCTTAAAAGACGGTAAAACTACCTTTTTGAAAAATAATCATCTTATCCATAAAATTGAATTGTTCTTATATAATGTCAAAAAATATGATTTTTAAAATTATATAGAATTTATATTTCATAAATATATTTCAATAGAGTGATTCAATTATTTTATAAACACAATTATTCATATTTATTTTTTTCATAAAAAGATATCCTTTTTTTGAAATGGTTTTTATTTTAATTTATAAAAAATTTTCATGCCAATGAATCATTATATAAAATTTTTTAAAACATATATTCATAATTTAATTAACAATTTTTATTCCATCCATTCTAACGACTTGGGGATAACTACCAAATTTACGTAATATTATTTTTCGTTATAACTCAGTCTTTCATGAGACGTATTATTTCAGAGAAACCCATTATTGCGTTCCGAGTGCGCTATTAGACATAGAATCCCCATTAAGGTAACATTAATATCTAATTAATATTAATAAATATTAAAAATCCTTACTCTATAATTACCTGGGATGTTACATTGGCTGCTTACAAGCTAGAAGGATCAATAAAGTGTCGGTGGGACATTTCGACACCAACTAGACAGACTGAAAGTTTGTTATGGAAGGAATTCATGGAGGTTCTTGGATCACTTTTATTTAGAGACACTTAGGTAGGATAATGTCATACAGATCATGTGGATATCTCAAGGGATCATGTTCTTGATGGATTATGTTGGAAGCTTCAAAGACCAACAATGCTTTTCTCCAGCATTGACATGAGATGACATGACTTCAGCAAGATGCATTCAAGATGAACTTAAGTGAGAGATTAATTACCAAGTTAACCTATTTTGGTTTAAAAAGTTATCTATGGTGGTGGATCATGCTCTCATAGTTGAGGGGAACCTGAAGGAGGATTCCAGGGATAGAAATATAGTTGCTACTAAGAAATCAGGAGGTGAGAATTCTAAGAGTAGAAAGCACTGTTATGAGAACTGTATCTAGGGAAATGGGAAGTAGGGTGGAAAAATATAATGATTTATTACACAATACTTTATTGGAGTGATATACCATTATTTTTGTAGTCCATATCAGTATCATTATCACTAACCTTAATCACTAGTACAGTGTCGATCTTGCGGCATGATAGGACATCTACAGAAGTTATGCTGGAAACAATGACTGATAGTTAGTGATGGAGAAGCTAGATAGAACCAGAGTATGGGAAGAGTATATTTTGTAAAAAATCAGTCTAGTAGCTGGAGTTCTACTGGTTGAGGTAGTAGAGGTAGTGTATATGGTGCCTCTGGGAAAGACCTCCCATATCATCAGAGTGGTGAATCTCAGAGGAGTCAAACAACATCACCAGGAAGAGGAGTAGGACAGATGTATGTTGTTCCACCTACACTCATGGATATTAAGGTTGGATCTTTGATAGTGAGTGGTACTATACATATAGATTCAACATTAGAGAGTTCCTTATTTTATACTGGTTCCTCTCATTCCTTTATATCATAAAAAATGGTTAATGGTTTGAGCCTAGTTTTGGAGTTTTTGAATGGGATAATGATTATCGATACACAATTGGGAGTATGATCTAGAGACGTCTGTATGTGCAAGGGATATTCTCTTGAAGTTTGACAGAATTATTTTAATTGGGATCTCTAAATCCTTGACATGTCATTATTAGACCTATTTATTGTAATTAACTAGCTAATCACATTATGAGTCTACATTGATTGTTACCAAAGGAGAGTAACTTTTACATCACCTAAGGGTTCCCCTTTTATTCATAGTGGGGAGTGGGATATCTAAGAGGGACGAGTAAGGAAGTTACTCAGCAATTAGGTGAGCTCAAAGCCCAAGTTTCTAGTTTGTTACTAGATGATGGATGTGTGAAGAAATATATATTACTACCAATAGTAGAATAGTTTCTGGATTTTTTTCTTGAAGACTTCATAGGGATTCCACCTAAGAGAAACATGGAATCTACTATTGTGCTTATTCTTGGGGATAAGATGGTTTCTATTCCACCGTGAAAAATGGAACTGACCGAGATTCAGGAGATCATGTCTCAATTAGAAGAGTTGGAAGAAAAGGTATTTAACCATCCATGATTGTCGCCTTGGGGATCACCTATGTTTTTTGAAAAGAAGGATGATGGGAGATAGCCCTTGTTCATTGATTACCAAAAGATGAACTAGATGACTATGAAGAACCAATGGCCTCTTCTATTTATTGATGACCCATTTAACTAGTTGAGAGGAGCTTGTGTGTTCTTGATGATTGACTTGAGATTAGGGTATCATCATCTGAGAATTTAGACTTCTAATATACAGAGGACTGATTTTAGAAGCAGTTGTGGCCTATATGAGTTCTTTGTAATTCCATTTGGGTTGATAAATGCACTAGTAGTGTTTATGGCCTCGATTGAACAGAATCCTTCATCCATACCAGGATTGGTTCTTTTTGTATTCGTAGATGAAACATTGACGTACTCCAAGACTCAAAATGATCATTCCGAACATCTTGAAATAATTTTGAGTACACTGAGAGAGCATCAATAATACACCAAGCTATCTAAGTGCTAGTTTTTCTGATTGATCATGTACACTTCATGGGACACATCGTCTTAGTGGAAGGTGTGTTATTGGACCAAGAGAATGATCAGATAGAGGTTTCTTGGGAGCATCCCAAGAACACATTCAATATATTTGTCTTTCTAGGGTTACCAAGATATTATCAGAGGTTTATCCAAGAATTTTCATGATTAGTAGAACCACTTTATGGATTTAATAAAAAGGGGATAACGTTTGATCGGTTAAAATAAAGCAAGAAATAATTCTAGGAGTTAAATAAGCGCTTGATATTGAAACCAATATGGATCCTACAAGAGACAAGTGAGTAGTATATGGTATATTTTGATTCTTCTTTGATTTGAATTGGAGTTGTGTTGATGTAGGGAGATTGAGTCGTGGTGTATGGTTTTCATAAGATGAGGCCACATTAATGTAACAACCCTATGTAAAACCTCGATCTAGCAGGTGTGATTTATTTGATATGGAGTCATTGATATTGGACAGGTTCCCCAAATGCAAATCTCTCCTGAAAATGATATAATGTTAAGGGGGTAGGTCCAGAACCTCCTTTGGGAAAACATCCAGGAACTCATCTAAAATAATGAGAACATCTCTAACCTGATATTCTACTTAAAATCATCCTATTGTGATAGAATAGGCTCCACATTCTTACCACCCAACCAAAAATATCAATCAGTAACGAAATACACTCAATATCCCTCCACATCAGAAAATAAAAATCATCTCTGAAAGTAGTCCATACTATACGAATAGAATGTAGGCAATCCATAACAATCATAATATCGTAGGGATACTTTTTGAACAAGAATATTTCCCCAACATACTGGTGTGGCCCCATCACCAGTATACATCCCTGACACACATAAAAAAACAAGCATGACCTCCATCCGATGTAAATAACACCAGGGGGACTGGAATCCTCTCCAAATCAAGTCCCAAATCATAGAATAAATAAGTAGTAACAATGAAGTGAGAGTATATTGAATAAAAAAAATAAACACAAGGGTAGATGATAAAATAATCATACCTCAAACTACTACCGGATCTACTGGTGCTACTACCTCTGACATGTACATCTAACCACGCCCAACTACATTGCATATTTGTTGTTGGACTCCAAATCCATGCTTTGGACTAGGCCCCTTGAAAATGGGGGCCATCATGAGGCTTCCCTCAACCAAATCCAGGTTCTCTTTTCTATTTAACAACAACCTGCAGTCCTTATAATTGAAACTACCTTCGAGGGAACTATTGCTACATAAAAGGGGACTGACAACAAATCAAAAACTAGCATCCATGAGCGGTCAGACAATGATAATGTTTGATCCCATATATCCAAAATATATGGTACACAAACAGGAAACCCCACAAAGGTTCTTGAAAATAACCTTCTGTTGACATTCAAGAAGTAAACTATCACAGTGGGTACCACGCTGGATGGATCCCTGACTTCCTGATCACCCATGGCCCACAATTTAATGCCCTACTCCTAGAAACACCATACTGGAAACCTTAATAATCCTCAACTCCCAATGAGAGAATCCTCTTGATAATTTCATCATTTTTCTAAAACTCTATATATATTGGGAGAAAAAATAGAGTGATCGCATACTTGATCATTGGGAAAAAATCCTCCTCCAAACACCGCGCTCTGGACTCCTAATCTAAGAATACATTTGAAGCAAAGTGTAGGAGGACCTTAAACTTGATCCCAAGATCCCACACACTTAGAATCCCCTGTCAAAGGGAGAGTATCTCTCACCCATTGGATTACATCATCATAGGTGATATAAAAATTTCTCATAATTCCCTCTGAATGTATATCCAGAACACATCTGCCTCTTTACAGTCACCAAGAAATAGTGTCCACCATTAATGCACAACTACCTACATCTGACTAACTACCATTGTTACCCAAAACTCAAATCATTTTTAGATCATATGGAAATGGATCCTGTGATCCTCAATATAGTGCTCCATCTCCAGATCTGAGGTACTCCCCTCATACATACCCAAAATATACCACTAAAAGGAACACAAATAATTCTATCATGCCTCATACTCTTCTTTTAGTTCAACCCTTTGATGATCAACTAGATCAGCCTATGAACCTCAACTACCACAGAAACACAAAAACGATGAACATTATCTATTCCTAAAAACAGGGGGAACATCCTAAGCCTGATTGTAAGAAATTTTATCAAATATTATTTATTTATTTATTTTATTTTACCAAAAATCCTATTCAAACACAAACACAAGTCATCATGATGTATATACCTCTCCTAGGTATCGACCCTAAAATGGGTCCACCTCACATGGCCGTTCAATAAGATAAGAGTTCATGCACTGGATCATGGGGGACCTAAAATCCCATTACTTATTCAATCTCCCTGGCCTATGTCACACACTAATGTCAACTGAAACTGCTTCCATACCAACCCATGAAAACCTCACTATGGATAACTCTAAACCCCATCCCATCACTGAACCACCACATCTGATAAAACTATGTTATGATCCTTGCCTCTGAATATACCATAATGATGAAAGAGATGATAACCCCTAAGTCCCACTTCAAATAGGCCTTGGGATGGAGACTAGCATTGAGGGTATAAAAATATCACAATATGTGAGACAGTTACAAATATAAATGAAACAAGATCGAGAGATAGGATAAAAACCACCAAAAACATCACCATACAATATAAATGTAAACTAAAAACCATCCCATAATTCATGAATAAAGTAAAACTGATACATATTATAGTCTCCAATGTAAATACCAAAAATAAAAGTCTACAATAATGACTCAAAAATAGATCCAACCTAGTTTGTAATGATCATATTAGTCCCCAAAGACCTCCTAGAATCCTAAAAATAGTTTATATTCATAGGGTGATCATAATAGGTATACCCTATGGGGAAATATCTAAGGCCTCAAGTGCATATGCAAAAAGACCATGCTAACACCAATGAAAAAACAAAATAAAAAACAATAACCTATATAGGTCATCTATCGAAACCTATCCTCATTACAACTCAATAACAAAATAATACATCCAATAAAATAATTTACCATTAAGATAATAACATGATAATGTTCCCCACTACCACATCCCCATTGATTTTCCACTTTCATGCATCAATTTCGAACACCATATTCTCCCATCCTTTATACACACATCACATCACATCATATAACAACCCACCCAACGACACCTAATATAAAAATCACAAAACATCACATCTCATATCACTCTTAGACACCTAGGCCACAAGTCACATCACATCACATCTCTATCATAGACACCTGGGTCGAACATGACAACCAGAATGAGGGTATTAAGTCATCATGAACATGAAAGAAATAAACCTCATTCCCAAAACATACCATGTATAAACCAAAAAACATATCACATCAAACTATGTTGTGTATTTCTCATAGATACCTAGGCCAAAATATCACATCACTTCGTATCCTACCCACAGACAGCTAGGGCAACACATCCCATCTCACCCGAAGACACCTAGGAAAATACATCACTACTAAAGGAAGAATGGGGGAGAAGGGGTAGCTATCCATCCATATCACTACCATCTTGGATGTTGGGGAAAACACCCAGAACATAGAACCTCATACCATTGGTAATCATATCCATCTTTAGGGGGGAACACATAAAAATAACATAAACATACATGATATATATATCACACAATAACCAACCTATGAGTTCACATAGAAAACACTAGAACATGCCCCATCATAACCATATACCATAAATCAACCATCACAACCACTTCCACCACAACATGAAACACACAACACAACCACCAAACAATCTACACAACATTCCAATTTCCGCTTAAAAGTTTCACTAATTTTATTCATTATCCATTTCATTTTGAACATCACTTCTCATTATCTCATTAAATTTAGTTTAATATAATTTTAACACAGCCATTTATAGTTCACCCCATTTATCTAACTACCTATTTTGGTTTTTGTACCATCACAATTTATCCCATGGATAACTAGGCAACTAACATAAACATGGAAAACAACTACTAGCCCAAATTGCACAACCATCACTAAAACACCACACATCCATAATCATTATCACATAATGTGACATCTGATATTTTTCCAGGTATATCTCTCAATAAATTTTTATTTCTATTTTTGACTTAGTGAATATGTCTTCTTCAGTCCTAGAGAGACTTTATTGGAGAAAATTATCTAATTTTTGGGGATGTATGCTTTTTTGATTTAATAGATTATGGGTCTGAATGTGTTAAGTGATAAAATGGATTCATGGTGAGTTGAGAGGATTTAAAGGGAAAATGGGCCGAAAACTCATCTACAGAATATTTACACATCGTGTAAGTGGATTACATGTCGTGTAATTGTTCATGGGTTTTAATAAAATAAATATGAGGTGACATATTTTTCTTAGAAACTAGTAAAAAATTTAAATGGTGTTTAAATGAATTAAATGAAATATAAATGCCTGACCTACAATTTATTGTGGATGTGTGGCTGATTTTTCATCAAAATATGCTACAACTCTTCACCTCTCAACGAAGGGTGACCCTCCATGTGGTTTTGGAGTTCTAAATCACTTTCCATAAGCCCTTTTACGTGATAAATCCTTGGAAAATCCTCTTGGTTGGATTTATTCTTTTTCTACTTTCTTCTCTAACCTATTTCATTGAAATTCCTTGTACAGTTACGTTGTTGGTTTTGATCTTGATCAATATTGATCTAGGAACCCCTTACAATCATCCAGTCCTTTTTCTTTATAGGAATTGGCCATTGGAAATGTTGTTGGATCTTTAGTTAAAGGTTGGTTGTCTAATATTTGAATCCCATAGTTGTGAATTTGATATGTGTATGAAAATTGAAGAATTCATAACATTATTTAAAAAAATTAATTCCTAAGTTGAGTTAATTAACGTGGATAATTGATTTAATGAAGTATTGTTAAAATCAATAATTTATTAGGGAATTGGTTATGAGATTTAGGGATTTTGATTTCGATAATTAATCAGGGGATTTATTATGAGATATTTAATTTGTTTAATTGATGTAATTAATTATGGATTTAATTATTTGATTTAGATATTATTTTATAATTAATTAATTATGAATATTTGATATTAGGAATGAAATAATTAATTCTATAAATTGATAATAGGATTTGACTTGTGAAAATTGATTAATTAGTTATTAAATTAATCAATCAATTTCATAACTTAAAGAATTAGTGAATTAATTAAGGGTAATTATGTGATAAAATAATTGTTAAATTATTAATGGAAATTTTGTTGATAATTAATTGCATAATTAATTGTGTGTAAAAGAATAGGAATGTGTTAATTCAATTGAGAAGTATACATTATAACATGGTCATTATACTGGTGAGTAATGGAATGAGAACATGGTCATTCAATTGAGAAGTATATATGGTCACATGGTCATTATACTTATGAGTAATGGAATGGGAACATTTTCATTCAATTGTGATGTATACACGGTAACATGGTCATTATAATTATGTGTAATGGAATGGAAGCATGGTCATTCAATTGACAAGTATACAAGGTAACATGGTCATTATACTTGTGAATAAAATAATGGGAACATGGTCATTAATTTTTTTGATTCTTGAGAGGTAACATGGGAATTGATGAATGAATTTAATAATGGAAAAATAAGAAATAAAGTATGAGCTAAGGAATGGTAACAAATGTACATAGAGATATGGCCTCACTTGAGAATACTTTGGGCACCGAATTGAGCCGAAATTGGTACCAAGATATGATATCAACTTTGTGTACTTTGGGCGTCAGCATGAGACAAAGAATTTATTAAGATATGGTATTACCGAGAAAAATTAAAGCTCAAACAAGAGTCGAGGTTGTCATTAGGTACATGTGTCCTTTGGAAACCTGACATAATGTGGTTAAATAGAGAATAAATGATAATGTAATAATTATTTACTTATTAATTGTACTAATTTATTTATATAACTACATTTACTATTATCAAACTGGATATTATTTTGACATCATTGATGGTGGCCTACAGAGTTGTACTCACATCCTACTCTGGATGCCTGATCGATACCTGAATAAACTTTATTGATGTTGGATAGGCAAAGAGAAATGGCCCTGGGTTAGACTGTTGATTGGGTATGGAGATT
Source organism: Viscum album (assembly GCA_963277665.1). Lineage (NCBI taxonomy): Eukaryota > Viridiplantae > Streptophyta > Magnoliopsida > Santalales > Viscaceae > Viscum > Viscum album. The sequence goes on from OY728157.1 coordinate 1,106,284,474, forward strand.
GGATGATGGAACCATATGTGGTTCAAGACTTGTTTGGGGGTCATTGGGTTCTTTATTTGTTTTTTTCATTTTAGAAAATTGACACAGACATTAACATGGAATGTTTCTTCTTTAGTTGGATATTTTATTTCAAAATTTGGTTAACATGGTATGTTGGTGTTGTTTATTGATATATATATTTATTACGTTATTGTTTATTATTTATAATAAAGTATTTCCCTGATCAAATAGGGTATAGTCTCTCCAAGAATGTCTTATCAGACCCTCACAACTTTTTGATAACCTCAGGTGGATGCGGATGTGTGCTTGAGGCCATGTGACTGACCAGAATGGGGCACTAGTGTGGGGAACCTAGTCCATGATGTTACAAAGTGGTATACAAGGAGTTTATTTTTTTTAATTTAGTTTTACTATTTTAGGAAAGGTATATAGGATACGAGGAAGAGTCAGTGCTCAGACATGGTCTCATACATTTGAGTTACAAACCCATGTATGGGGGGAAACCCACGTTCCCAATGTCGGATTGTTGTTATTTCTATTTTCTGTTACAGTCTAATAATATTTCACCTTGAGTGACGCACTTGTTGTCTGATGTGAAAATTGTTTTTGATATTTTATATGAATGGAATCATGGACCAAAATGAAATGAGAGATGAGTCTTCATGTATCATTCAAGGCACTTAAGATTATTTTCTGACATACACATTCTAGTTACGCACATGAAAATGGGTTTTTGGTAAGTGTTTGAACATAAATTTTATATTTCTTGTAAAAATTGAATTGAAAATGGTTCCTAATATGAAATTAGAAGCATTAAAATGATGGAATAATGTGATCAACTGGGTTTCTAAATGATAATCCTAATTAATGAGAATACCCTTGAGAACCAAGCCCTAGGTTTAAGATGGATAAGGGTAGTAATAGTGCCTCAGTTTTAACCATGTGGAAAGGATTGGGGAAACAGAAAGTTGTGAAAATTATTCTTGTGTTTTTTTTGAGATTATGTTTCTTTATGAGTACTAAGATGTGTTTTTGGAATTGTAGATATGTTCCTCTATGATGATTCTTATTGAGAGAATGATAATATGTTATGAATGGTAATTCACTACTAGTGGTCGAACATGAGGCACCAATAGTGCTTGTTGAGTAAGAAGGAGAGTAGTTCCGAGGGAATTTATCATACTTCATGCAATTCATGGGAAGAGACCCATGACGAATTGCGAAAAGCATACCTGAACTGATGAACGAGTTTCAATTGTAGAACCCTTTTACATTCAATATTGTGGGTGGAACAAAAGAAGATAAGTTATGGTTTGAGTCCATTGAGATGATACTTGACCATTTGAGGACTCCTATTGAGAGGAGGATCAAGTTGGATATAAGGACCCATCCTTAAACATTACATTGTAATTAGTTAAGTGAAGAATATTACTTTATTTCACATTGAGGTTCATTTCAAGTTTATATGTTTAAATAATTATGATATAAATGTTACATAACAAAACCATATAAATACAAAGTGAATTATTTCCATAGTATCCATTTCTTCCATAAAAAACATTTTGAAAAAGAAACATGGTTTCTTTTCATGTTTAATAATCATAACATTTCAATGATTCCATAATTGACTCTATTCTCCCTTAAATCCTATGAAATAATTTTAAAACACGGGATGAGCACAAAGATATTAGTAAGCGGCATACGAGAAATATAACCATCATTCTATTGAAAACATGGTAACCCATTTACTGTTCTTGTAGTGAATGAAACAAAACATTTTCACATGAATAACACTCCTACTTTTTTCTCAAATAAAAACAATACAACCAATATCAAGAAATTAATACTCCTTTATGGTACATGGAGAATCATACACATAAAACCCTTTCACACCCCTTTCCATTGGAATAACCATATAGCTGACTTCCAATATTATTATTACCCAATTAATTGGATATCTATAATAGGGATCACCCTTCGTATAAGCCATATCGGTCTCACCCATGATCTATAATGGGGATCATCCCTTCACATAAGCTATAACAGGTTCACATGTGAGATATAATAGGGTTCAACCCTTCATATAAGTTGTGTCAGGATCAACCATGAGATATAATGGAGGCAAAACCTCTGTATAATCTGTATCAGGATCACCCATTTCTTATCATTATCAATTACCATTTCATGAATGAAACATGTTCATCACAAAACCATTTTGAAAAAATATTCTAAAACCATATCCAAAATATTTTGAATAAAAATAAAATTTAAATTTATGAACCCATTTTCAATTACAATATACCCAAACAATGGTATAAAGAATTTATTTTACTTTTAAAAGACATTAAGTATTACAGAGAAAGCTAAAAATTAAATAATCGTTATGGCGGTGGAGAAGTTATTGTCGCCAAATACAAGATAAACTTTCCTTTTTTCATTTTACAAAGAAAGTAAATTGATTAATATAAAATTATTACTTTTGAGAATAATGATTGAAAATAATGATAGAAATAAAATTTCCTATATAAATATTTTATATCCATATAAATAAGTATTTAAATTAATATCATGAAAAAGGATTTTATAATTAAATCTTTAAATGTTTAAGGTGTACCGTGCCAATTTAAACCTTTAAATCTTGATCTCAATGAATTAATAAACATAAAAAAACATTATATAACATTAATATTGATAAAATATGGATATTAAATTTTATATAGGCTTTATATACACCTTATAAAATAATAATGGTGCATATTATCAAGAAATTCCTCAATCAAAGGAGATTGAGATGAAATCCCTTGCTTGGAGTCTAACTTCTATCTTATGTTCTTTATCTTCCTAGATAATAAACATAGGTTGATTTATAATTTAATAATAAACTTTATGAATTTTATTATTCATTTTATATAACTTATTTCCATGTTATAACAATTACATGATTATTTAAATTTATATTGGATGTTTTGTCGATATTCGGTACTTGAGTCCAAAAAATGAACTAGGTATGATGTCAATAGTTCATGTGGTCATAAGTACATCATATCCAGAATAATATTAACAAAACAAGGACAAATTTATAAATCCATCATAATTTTAAATCAAATAAATAATTATGGTAATGAAAAATGAGCAGTGTTATAATTATTGATACGGTAGGCTATACGTACGCATGAGTAACATTTCCAATTTTCTTTGATCATTATGAAAATAAGGTAATTATTATTTTATTCTTATAGAATGATCATAATAGTATTATCATAATAATAATAATTTAAATATACTTATATATACATCATACATGTGATGTATTTAATTAAAAAGATTCACATCCCTTTGTGGAGGTGATAATTCCCACATATGCACAAATGACATTATCATTTTATGTGAGTAGAAAGTAAGAAAATAATTGATATATTATTATATAATAATTATAAATATGTCATGAAAAAAATATAAAGAATTAATTCCATAATTATGAACATTATTTAGATATGTTAACATAAAACAAACTACATCTGTTCACGAGGCGGTAGTGTACCGTACACACGAATGAAATGTTCATATCCGATTTGAGGAAATTAGAGAGAAATTTAAGTGATGATATTAACTTAAAAAAATCTTAGTAGAATAATTATAATATTTTAATTATTTCATGACATAAGACGGATATTTAAAATATGTTGAAGAATAAATAAAATAGAAATACTCAAAGAAAACGACACCTCTTTTTCAATTGATCACCATTGAATAATCCCTTAACACCACTGAGGATAGAGTTCTGCCTAAAATAAGGCCTCAAGAATGTGGGGAGATATTCCAGGAAGGGTTTTTTGTAGATATTGGTATAACCAAATGGTTTTTGAAATGTGATTATTAGATAAAAGTGGGTACCTTTTATAGGATAGGGGAATGACACCCTTGAAAACTCTTAGAATATTAAATTAATATAAATTAATTTTAAATACAAATGCATCCAACATGAGTTATGTATAATAGAAGATGAGTATGGTTCTATATCCTCTTATCCAATAATTTTTAGATGTGAATTTGTTTTCTTTTGTACCATGTGTTTTCGATTTACCCTTAATTAATTTATTTTAATTTTAATTTTGGTAAGAAAATTTTAAATATTTATAGGCTGTATATTTTACTTATATTTGGTAAATTTAACATTAATGTACACTTTATTATATTTTATACCTTATCATATCCACTTTAAAAAATTAAATATTTTTATGATTTTTAAATATTTTTATAAAATATTATTTTTATAAAATGTCAATAGTGTCAATTTTGACACTATTCATTTCATTAAAATTAAATAAAATCAAAATAGAGAGATAACATCAAAAAAAATTTAATAGATTTATAATATTTCATATTCACATATAATTTTCTTAGTTCCATAATTAACCAAAATTATATTCTTTAAATATTTTTCATATCATTTATTTGATATTTTGTTTAGTATAATAATTATTGTATCATATTGTGTGAGTAATTATGGTAGTTATTTTATCTATTAAAATTATAAATAAATTCCCATCATTTAGATACTATCATTAAAAAAATTCCCACATTAAGGGACTAATTTTATTAATCCAATTGGATTTTGGTAGTTTTTAGGGTAATTTTATTATCCATATCTTATTATTTATTACCCTAATTTACCCGATTTACCTTTAACAATGAAAAATAAAAATTACCAAAGTCACTATTTAAAAAATACAAAAAAATAAAAGGAACCAATTTACATAATTTTGATGCACTGATTTGAAATATGGAATCCATTTTTCAAAAATCAAAATTAAAAATATTCATTATTTAATTTAAAATTAATCCCTATTGTCAAAATGAGAAAAAGAGTTTTTAAATGTAAAAAAACAATCAAAATATTGACATGTGTTTATATCTAATTTCAATGTATAATTACTTCCAAAGACAACCATTGTATTAAGTGATAAAAACATAATACGATTATATTTTAATCCAAATTAAATGGATTATCTAACAATATAAATAAATTATATGAAAATACATTTTTGGATTAAAATGCAGTAATTTTCACTATTTATTAGATTATAAGAGTTATCAGAAAAATACCAAAAAATCAACCTAAGTAAATTTTGATGCCCCATTTCCAAATAATAAATTTATTTTATCAAATATAACTTATAAAAGTGTCAAAAACTAGATTTAAAATTGGTTCTCCATCAAAAGGTGGTAAAACTAACTTTCTTTTTTGAAAAATACTTATTTTATCTGTAAAATTGTATAATTCTTACATAATTTCAAATAATATTAATTTTAAACAATAAATTGAATTTATATTTTATTAAAATAATCAAAAAGAATTAATTTATTATTTTAAAAACACAAATATTCATATTTAAATAGTTTTTCATAAATAGATGTCGTTTTTATTCAATTGTTTTTTATTTTAATTTCTAATTAATTTTCTAACCAATGAATAATTATATAAACATGTGTAAAAAATTATTTCATAATTTAGTTAACACTATTAATTTTTTCCATTTTAACAGCTAGTAGATAACAACTATATTTACCATATATTATTTCTCATTGAAACATAGTCTTGTATGCGGCGTATGATTTTGGAGAAACCCATTATTGCATGTTGAGTATCCTATTCGAAATAGAGTCTATATTAAGGTAACATTACTATTAAATTAATATTAATAAATATGAAATAATATTATTATATACATTCTTGGGATGTTACATCCTTTCCCCCTTTTGGAAATTGTATCCCCACAATTTTAAATTTTGGATCGATAACTAAGGTTTCAATTTTCAAAATTACATAATTGAATCCCCACATAAAAAAGAGATTCAATAAAAACTACACATTAAAAGAAATAAAGTGAAGTACAAATGTCACCACATACTTGGATTTCATATAGGAAAACATGGATATGGAAGAGAAAACTATCCATCATGTTCTGATGGAGAGTGATAGAAAACATTGTTAAAAAAAGTTAATAATCACAATGCTATACATCTGTGATGATCTAAGGTACCATTTGATTCATCAGAAGAGGAGGTACTAGGATATCATTTCTAGTTTCAAGATCATTAATTCAAAATACATTTCATAGAGTTCAAAAATTTCTTTACTCACTAAAAATATAAGTAAAAATACTTATGTGATATATTTTTATTTTATAAGAACAATTTTTTCCACATAATATTCCTAGAATTATGGTGTAAATCCCTAAGAATAACCATAATCATCAAAGATCACCCTAACCATAATGGATATCAATATACTACAATAGAGGTTAAAAATTAAAGGCATAATCCACATTAGAAAAGTCGTATATAAACATAACCCCACAAAACATATCTGAGAAAGGTCTTTAATAACTTATTATAACATCACTTAAAACCTCATAATGTGTGTCTAAAACCATGAACTTATGGTTATCCTTCAAAAATTATCGGGCTCTCAAGAGCTTCCAACACTTCACCAGATATCTTAACATCAACTATAGTAGTAGAAAAATATTTTCTAAAACTATTTTTTCAATCATAAAGATTTTCTCCCAGTGTAATTAAATATGGAATATTATTTTCATAATGTACCAAATCATTAAATCTAAATCATATTACTATAGAATGGCTATCAGTTATATCATTGTTGGACTATTCATGACCCTTTTTGTTGCCTTTATGACCAGAATTACCACACCGATATCACTTTCTAGATCTTAACATACATTCTAGAAAATGTATTTTACCACACTTGGAAAAAGTTTTAGGCTTACCTCGAGAATTATTAGTGGTTTCGATTCTATTTCCTTGAACCATGATGATTTCTTAAACTTATCATCTTATGGAATGTAAGTGTCAGAAAACTCAATTTAAACTTTCTCTACATAACAATCCACTTTTTAATAAAATTTAAATTACATGGATGCTAAATATCTTCAAAGACCTGGTTTCAATCTTGAGTAAAATATATTAATTTCACTGTCAATGTATCAAATAAAATCCAGAACATACCTAGCCAATATTGTGAAGTTCTCTTCATATGAGGCAACTAAATCATCATCCTTTTGATTTAATTCCAAATTTTTTTTCTCCATGTTATGTTTAAAACCATTAGGTAAATATTCCTCAAGGTAAATTTCCTAAAATTATTCTCATTCCATGAAATCAAGATCATTTTTATCTCCAGTATACATAAGTAATGACCACCATCAATCTGCTTCACCTCCTAAATGATAGATGAATATAGTTACCTTTTTACGTTTCGAATATCCCATGACTTAAAATATCTTCTCTAGGGTATTGATCCTTCCTTAATCTACCACAAGGTTAGATTATCCATTGAATGATGGGGTATTTTTTCTCATAAAATGTTCCACTACTGACATATACCTCTATGGTTGTTCTGGATGATATTGAGACTGGATGCCAAACCCATTTATAGCTTGTGTCAAGTAATACATCACAACAACAAAAATGTTTAGTTCCTATATTGAAAACATCGTGATATTGATTTTAAAGTTTTTTTCCTCTCGATCCCTTCCCATTATAGATTTACTATTTCCTCTGCAAAAAAAAATTCTGAACATACACAGTTTAGATAAAGAAACAATGTAATATTAAAATGATACATAATTTCAACATAACCATAACGTAAAATTCTTTAAGGGAAAGAAATTAACACCATACTAACACCTAATGTTGTTTAAAACATCATGTGATACCGCTTTTAAGTATTGGTACATAAGCATTACATAATCTTGGGGTATATCAAGAATTTTACTTTATTTTACATTGAGGATCTTTTCATGTATAGATATTTAGATAATTAGGCTATAAATATTACAAAAAAAACATATAAATACAAAGTGGACACTTCCAACAATATGCATTTATTTTTTAAAACATAATTTTTTAAAAAGAAACATGTTTTTTTCATGTTTAATCATCATATATTTTCCATGATTCCAACCATGACTCTTTTCACCCTTAAATCATGTGAAAAACATTAAAAAACATAGGATGAGAAAAAAAATCTCACTAAGGGGCATATAATAAAGAAAACCATTATTCTAGTGGAAACATGTAACCCATTTAATGTTTTTTGAAAGAATGAACCAAAATATTTTAACATGAATAAAACTCCTAATTTTTTCTCAAAGAAAATAATTAAAACCAAAATCAATCAATTGAAATTCATTTAGGTGATTTGGAGGATAATATACAGAAAACCCTTTCAAACCCCATTAAAATGGAATAACCATATAGATTACTTACAATATTATTATTACCTAATGAATTAGATATCTATAATGGGGATCACTATTCTTCTACGCTATATCAGGATAACCTGTGAGCTATAATGGGGCACTTCCATTCATATAAGCTATAACAGACTCACCTATGTACTCTAATGGGGATCAACCCTTCATATAAGGTGTGTCACGATAACCCATGAGCTATAATGAGGCTCAACCCTTCGTAAAAGTTATATTGGTCTCACTCGTTTAATATAATTCTCAAATACAATTTCAGGAATAAAACACATTCAAAAAAAAAACATTTCGAAAAACACTTCTAATCACATATGAAAATTTTTTTGTAAAAAAATAAAAATTTAATTTAAGAACCAATTTTTAATACCAATATAACCAAAAAATGGAATAAGGTATTTATTTTACTTTAAAAATACATTAAGGCTTATAGAGGAATCCAAATATCAAATAATAGTTATGGCAGCAGAGAAGTCATTGTCACTGTATAGAAGATAAAAATTCATTTTTTTGTTCTGTTAAGAAAGTAAAATGATTCATATAAAAATATTCATTTTGAAAACATTAAATGAAATTCAATATAGGAATGAAATTTCCTGTATAATCCTTATATATCCATATAAATAATTATGTAAATTTTTATCATGAAGAAATGATTTGATTATTAAATCTTCAAACATTCATGGAGTCCCATACCAGTTTAAACATATAAATATTAATTTACATGAATTAATACATTTAAAAACCATTAAATGACAATAATATAGATAAAATACGAATATTAAATTTCATAGAGGTTGTATATAAACCTTATAAAATAATTAAGGTGAATATTATCAAGAAAAGTCTAAATGAAAGAAGATTGAGACAAAATCCCATACCTTGAGTCTAACTTGTCTCGTAAATTTTTTATACTCCTAACTAATAAACTTATATTAATTTCTATTCTCTTTAGAATATTATTCAACTTTATTATTAAATTTATATCACTTATTAACGTGTAATAACAATTACATAATTATTTATTTTCATATCGGGCATTTTTTAGCTATTCGGTACATGGGTCTAAAAAAGAACATGGTATTATGTTAATAGTCCATATGGACATAACTAAATCATATACAGAATAATATTCATGACATAAGGATCCCATTTATAAATCAGTCATAATTTTAAATCAAACTATTTATTATGGTAATGAAAACCGATCCACATTATAATCTTGGAGAAGGTAGGCCTTACGTACACATGAGTTACATTTCCATATTTCATTGATCATTATGGAAATAATGTAATTATTATTTTATCTCTTCAAAATAATCTTGAGATTATTAAAATAACAATAATAATTTAAATATACTTATATATATCATTAAATTTATGTGGAAAATAAAAAATATTCACATCACTTCATGGAGATGATAGTTCACACATATACATGAACGACATTATCATTTTTATATGCATGGAATGTAAGAGAATAATTAATATATTATTCTCCTAAAATGATAAATATATCATTAAAATCATATAAAAAATATAATTCTATCATTATGACTAGTCATGAGAGACGGTAATGAAAAACGATCTATATTGGTTCGCGAGGCGTAGTCTGCCATGCAGACAAACAAAATATTCAATTCCCATTGGAAGAAATTGGAGATGCATTTAAGTGATGATAATAACATATAAAATCTCAATATATTTAATATACTTATTTTCTTAGTTCATCATGGGTTAATTAGATTTAACGTAAGTGGAATAATAAATAAAATAAGAATACTTAAAAAAATGATACCTCTTCTTCGATTGACCACCTTTCAAGAACACATTAACACTTCTAAGAAGGGTGTTATGCCAGAAATAAGGCCTCAAAAATGTGATTATGTATTCTAGTAAGGGTTTTTGGAATATATTGGTAGAATAAAACGGTGTTTTAAATTTGATTATTAGAGAAGATTGGGTACATTTTTATAAGAGAGGGGAAGAGCACCCTTGGAAACTATTAAATATTAAATTAATATAATTTATTTTTTAAATACAAATGAATAAAACATAATTGATATATATTTTAATATGATTATGGTTCTAAATTATATCATAAAATAATTTTTAGACATTTATTGATTTTATTTTAGAACTTATCTTTTCAGTTTACCCTTAATTAATCTATTTTCATTTCAATTGTGGTAACAACATTTTAAATATTAAGATGCAATATATTTTACATATATGTCTTCAACTTCCAAAAAAGGATATTTTATGGAAATTTAGACCTTATAATATCCACTTGTAATTTTTAAACATTTTTATGATTTTCAAATAATTTTATAAAATATTATTTTTATAAAATAACAATAGTGTCAAATTAGTCAAAATTCATTTCATTAAATTTAAATAAAATATAAAATGAGATATAAATAAAAAAAACTATTTAATAGACTTATAATATGATATATTCACCAAAAATATTATTTAGGTTCCTTAATTAACTCAAATTATATTTATTTTAAATATTTTCATATCTTTTATTTGATATTACTATTAATAAAATAATTACAATATCACTATTGTGTCAGTATTTCAGGTGAATATTTAATCTCTAATAATTCTAAATAAATTCCCAGGATGTATTTAAGTTCATTATATTTATATACACTATTTTTGATTGAATTTTTATTAGTTTTTGCTTATATTTAAATTATTATACTTATAAGAAAAAAGAGGGCCACATGTTGTCAAATTCTCTTATTTTAATAATATTTATATCGCTTTCATGGAACAAATCACATTAAATTGGTCAATTACTATCATTATGTTTTAAGGGTTGACTTTTATTCATAAAATATGATTTTATAAGGTGTTGGTATATTTTTTTATCCTTATCATATTATTTATTACCTTAATTTAGCCAATTTATCAATGACTGTGGTAAATAAAAATTAACAAAGTTTCTATTCACTATATCCAAAAAAATAAAAGGAACCTATTTATATAATTTGCAACCAAATAATCCAAATATGCGAACAATTTAACAAAATTTTAAAAATAGATGTTGTAGTAATTAATTAAAACTTACCCCCGTTTGTCAAAATGAGAAAATGAGTTTTTAAAAGTAAAAACCATCAAAAGATTTACATGCGTTTATATCTAATTTCTATGTGAAATAACATCCAATGAAAAAAACTGGATTAAATGATAAAAATATAATATATGTATACTTTTAAACCAATTAAATGGATTATCAAATAATATAAATATATTAGATGAAAAAGTAGTATTTAATTAAAATGCAGTATTTTTCACTATTTGTTAAAATATGAAAGTTACAAAAAAATTACAAAAAAAACAACCAAAGTAAATTTTTGTTCCCCTATTTCAAAGAAGAAATTTAATTTTTCAAAAATAACTTATAAAAGTGTCAAAAAATAGATTTAAAATGGGTTCTTCCTTAAAAGACGGTAAAACTACCTTTTTGAAAAATAATCATCTTATCCATAAAATTGAATTGTTCTTATATAATGTCAAAAAATATGATTTTTAAAATTATATAGAATTTTTATTTCATAAATATATTACAATAGAGTGATTCAATTATTTAATAAACACAATTATTCATATTTATTTTTTTCATAAAAAGATATCCTTTTTTTGAAATGGTTTTTATTTTAATTTATAAAAAATTTTCATGCCAATGAATCATTATATAAAAATTTTTAAAACATATATTCATAATTTAGTTAACAATTTTTATTCCATCCATTCTAACGACTTGGGGATAACTACCAAATTTACTTTATATTATTTTTCGTTATAACTCAGTCTTGCATGAGACGTATTATTTCAGAGAAACCCATTATTGCGTTCCGAGTGTGCTATTAGACATAGATTCCCCATTAAGGTAACATTAATATCTAATTAATATTAATAAATATTAAAAATCCTTACTCTATAATTACCTGGGATGTTACATTGGCTGCTTACATGCTAGAAGGATCAATAAAGTGTCGATGGGACATTTCGACACCAACTAGACAGACTGAAAGTTTGTTATGGAAGGAATTCATGGTGGTTCTTGGATCACTTTTATTTAGAGACACTGAGGTAGGAGAATGTCATACAGATCATGTGGATAACTCAAGGGATCATGTTCTTGATGGATTATGTTGTAAGCTTCAAAGACCAACAATGCTTTTCTCCAGCATTGACATGAGATGACATGACTTCAGCAAGATGCATTCAAGATGAACTTAAGTGAGAGATTAATTACCAAGTTAACCTATTTTGGTTTAAAAAGTTTTCTATGGTGGTGGATCATGCTCTCATAGTTGAGGGGAACCTGAAGGAGGATTCCAGGGATAGAAATATAGTTGCTACTAAGAAATCAGGAGGTGAGAATTATGAGAGTAGAAAGCACTGTTATGAGAACTGTATCTAGGGAAATGTGAAGTAGGGTGGACAAATATAATGATTTATTACACAAGACTTTATTGGAGTGATATACCATTATTTTTGTAGTCCATATCAGTATCATTATCACTAACCATGATCACTAGTAGAGTGTCGATCTTGCGGCATGATAGGACATCTACAGAAGTTATGCTGGAAACAATGACTGATAGTTAGTGATGGAGAAGCTAGATAGAACCAGAGTATGGGAAGAGTATATTTTGTAAAAAATCAGTCTAGTAGCTGTAGTTCTACTGGTTGAGGTAGTAGAGGTAGTGTATATGGTGCCTCTGGGAAAGACCTCCCATATCATCAGAGTGGTGAATCTCAGAGGAGTCAAACAACATCACCGGGAAGAGGAGTAGGACAGATGTATGTAGTTCCACCTACACTCATGGATATTAAGGATGGATCTTTGATAGTGAGTGGTACTATACATATAGATTCAACATTAGAGAGTTCCTTATTTTATACTGGTTCCTCTCATTCCTTTATATCATAAAAAATGGTTAATGGTTTGAGCCTAGTTTTGGAGTTTTTGAATGGGATAATGATTATCGACACACAATTGGGAGTATGATCTAGAGACGTCTGTATGTGCAAGGGATATTCTCTTGAAGTTTGACAGAATTATATTAATTGGGATCTCTAAATCCTTGACATGTCATTATTAGACCTATTTATTATAATTAACTAGCTAATCACATTATGAGTCTACATTGATTGTTACCAAAGGAGAGTAACTTTTACATCACCTAAGTGTTCCCCTTTTATTCATAGTGGGGAGTGGGATATATAATAGGGACGAGTAAGGAAGTTACTCAGCAATTAGGTGAGCTCAAAGCCCAAGTTTCTAGTTTGTTACTAGATGATGGATGTGTGAAGAAATATATATTACTACCAATAGTAGAATAGTTTCTGGATTTTTTTCTTGAAGACTTCACAGGGATTCCACCTAAGAGAAACATGGAATCTACTATTGTGATTATTCTTGGGGATAAGATGGTTTCTATTCCACCGTGAAAAATGGAACTGACAGAGCTTCAGGAGCTCATGTCTCAATTAGAAGAGTTGGAAGAAAAGGGATTTAACCATCCATGATTTTCGCCTTGGGGATCACCTATGTTTTTTGAAAAGAAGGATGATGGGAGATAGCCCTTGTTCATTGATTACCAAAAGATGAACTAGATGACTATGAAGAACCAATGGCCTCTTCTATTTATTGATGACCCATTTAACTAGTTGAGAGGAGATTGTGTGTTCTTGATGATTGACTTGAGATTAGGGTATCATCATCTGAGAGTTTAGACTTCTAATATACAGAGGACTGATTTTAGAAGCAGTTGTGGCCTATATGAGTTCTTTGTAATTCCATTTGGGTTGAAAAATGCACTAGTAGTGTTTATGTCCTCGATGGAACAGAATCATTCATCCATACCAGGATTGGTTCTTTTTGTATTCGTAGATGAAATATTGACGTACTCCAAGACTCATAATGATCATTCCGAACATCTTGAAATAATTTTGAGTACACTGAGAGAGCATCAACAATACACCAAGCTATCTAAGTGCAAGTTTTTCTGATTGATCATGTACACTTCGTGGGACACATCGTCTTAGTGGAAGGTGTGTTAGTGGACCAAGAGAATGATCAGATAGAGGTTTCTTGGGAGCAGCCCAAGAACACATTCAATATATTTGTCTTTCTAGGGTTACCAAGATATTATCAGAGGTTTATTCAAGAATTTTCATGATTAGTAGAACCACTTTATGGATTGAATAAAAAGGGGATAACATTTGATCGGTTAAAATAAAGCAAGAAATAATTCTAGGAGTTAAATAAGCGCTTGATATTGAAACCAATATGGATCCTACAAGAGACAAGTGAGTAGTATATGGTATATTTTGATGCTTCTGGGATTTGAATTGGAGTTGTGTTGATGTAGGGAGATTGAGTCGTGGTGTATGGGTTTCATAAGATGAGGCCACATTAATGTAACAACCCTATGTAAAACCTCGATCTAGCAGGTGTGTTTTATTCTTTAAAGTGTTGGAAACATTATATGTTGGGTGAGTAGTATACAATGTTCAATGATCACAAGAACTTCAGGTACATATTCTTGTAAAGATATTTGAATCTTTAGGATCAAAGATGTGTTGAGTATAGGAAATATTTTGATTTTAAGCTAGCATATATGCTTGGGAAATGAAATAACATTGGTGATGATTTGAGTAGGAAAACTCAGACTCAGGTAATTCAAGAGTCCATTGTTGAGTGAATGATTATGACCTTGGCGACTGAGATGCATGTGGTGGTTTAGGGGAATCAAGAATAGATGAATCTAGTAATAGTTTTAGTAGATTCTAGACTTCTGAGACGGATCCAAGATAGGAAATATGAGGATCTAGAGTGCTTTACCTTGAGGGAAATCCTTTATGGTTGAGAGACACCATCATAATGATGAATAAATAAGGAAGAGACCATATACATCAGAAATCAAGTTGTTGAACCTATGATAATGTATGAGGACATCACACCGGAATTTCATGCCTATAAGTGGACAATATATCCATGTGTGAAAAAAATGTACTATTACATACAATGACAATTTTGGGTGTTTGAGCATGAAAAAGGAGGTAACATGGTTCATGAAATGATACTAAACCTATCATTAGGTGAATGTAGAGTATCAATGGCCTGGAGGTTTGCAACAGTCATTACCCATTCTAGAGTGGAAATTAGATAATGTGAAAATGAACTTTTTGGTGGGTCTCCCCAAGAAGCCAAGTAATAATGATGATATTTGGGTTATTGTGCATCGACTGATGAAATTAGTACATTTATTGCCTATATGGGAGACTTTTTCAGTAGATAAACAGAGATATTTTTATGTTTAGAAGATCATCCATATGAATGGGGTGACAAATATTATAGTTTCAGATCAAGAATATCATTTCACTTCACACTTCTTGAAAGTATTGCAGAAATATCTTGGTAGAAAAGTATTATTAAGTATGGATTATCTCCCATATATAGATCGGAAGTCGAAGCATACTGTGAATGTCCTTGAGGATATGTTGCGAGTATGTGTGCTTGAATTCAATGGATCTTGTGAAAAACATTTGGTTTCAGTGGATTTTTCCTATAAAAATAGTTATCAGGAAACTATAATGATGGATCCATATGTGGCTCTTTGTGGTAGGCCATGAAGATCACTGCCATTCTGGATGGAGGCTAGTGAGTCATAGTTTTTGCGACCGAGTCTTGTGCATGAGACATCAGAGCAGGTGAAAAAAATTTGTAAATATATAGATATTGATCAGAGAAGGAATAAGTTGTATGTAGATATAAATAGAGAATCCATAGAGTTTACAAAGAGAGATAATGTATTCTTTTGGGTGTAACCTAGGTTGGGTCACTACAGGATACAGGTAAGAACCCAAGTTTTTTGAATGGGTCAAAATTCCAATACTATTTGAATTTTGACATGTTTCTGAGAAAACTAGAGAAAATGGACAATTCTGGGATGAAATTTTAATGTTATGGAGATCGTACAGGGGTGCATGGTTGGCACAAGGTCTGAACAAACCCTACGACCAGCCCAGGAAGCTATGCACCCTTGAAAGTGGGATGCGCATGGGTGGCACATGGTTTGTCAAACCGTGTGGGTATGTCGTGCGAAGTCCCTGTACCTGATTGTTGAAACTGCATGGTTCGCCCATAATTTTCCAAACCATGCGGGGTAACCGTGTGACCACTTAATGTTAGGTTTTTTAAGTTTCGGGCCACTCGAGATTTCCCATTCTCCATATTTCTTCCTCCCTCTCGTGGCTCACATGGGGAGAGTAGGCCGCACCTTCAAATCAATCTTGGATCTTCGTCCAACCCTCGTTTTGAACATGTTTTGATGTGTTATAATCCCCTGGGTAAGTCCTTGATTCCCCTTGATCCATTTTTATTGATTTCTGTTCTAGAATGAGATTTTGGGGATCGAGAGGTTTTGATTATTTTATTGATATACAACATTTTATACTTAATTGGAGGTTGTTATCAGAGAAGTAACATCATACTAGTACATGGTAGGTGGGGCATACCTCTTTTTTTGTTTTTGTGGTCATTTGGGTAGGGCGACCTTCCCCTCGTTTTCGGGTATTTTGAGAGAGACAACAATTTATCTGCTACTGCTTATTTAAATTTCTTATTAGACCTATGGGATACCTTTAGGTATTCCCTTTTTCCAGTCTTGATTGAGCAAGGCCGAGTGAGAGGTTGTTTCTCACATGGGCATTTTGGCCGAGGTTGCAAAAATAATAATAATTGAATTGTATTGGTTTAAATTGTTAAGTTTAGTTATTTAAACATTTATATGAATTTTTAGAGACCATAGAAACATCAGTGATGGTATGGGACTACACTTTTTTAGAGAAATTAATCTTTTTATATTGTTTTTCCAATTATTTGTTCTATTTAAATGTGTTTTATATGTAAATGTTGAATTGCATATAATGGAACCTTCGGGTTGTGATGGGCGTGGCCTGGATATTATTGAGTGATGCTCATCATAGGATGGGCATGGACAAGGTTACTTTGGGTGGTATTTACCACGATATTGGGCGTCATGGATGTCGGCTTGAGGCAGTACGATTGTCCAGTTGGGCTTGGCCCGGGGTTACATTGGGTGGTTTTGACCACGGGATTGGGTGTCATGGACGTTGGCTTGAGGTAGGATGGCTGTCAGGTTGGGAATGTCTTGGGTTACTGGGATGGTGAGCCCATCAGTCTTGAGTGGCATGGTTGCAGGGACATGAGGTTTCAGATGTGTGGTGGATTAGGTACTATTTTGGTGATTTCTGCTCACCCAAAACATTGAATTGTGTGCACACAAAGATTATCTGTGATGAGGTGGTTTTGACCACTCGTGTGGGTAGAGGCCCGCATAGATGTGGTTTAGGTACTTTGGTTGGGGGTGATTACTATAAGAATTCACATGGGAGGTGAGGAGCCTCCAGGGGATAGCTTTGAGGTTATTGGGTTGGGGGATGAGGCTCACCGTCTTTTAAGGGAAGGTATCTCTATCCCTCCAGTTATTTATTTGGGGGAAGGTATCACAGTCCCACAGGTTACTTATTTGACGGACGATTTCGTCGTCCCTACAGTTAATTTATTTGAGGGCCCACATTGTTTTCCCTATGGTTATTTATTTGAGAACATGCATCGATGTTCCTCAGGGATACTTCTTGGCATGCCTTCTGAACATCGGTACTTGAGGCACGAGGTGTCTGGAGGCACAAGATGATGGGTTACTATTTTTGGGCATGCCTTTCGGATGATGGTTCTTGAGACACGCGGTGTGAGGGGAACATGGTTTTGGGATACACGATAGATATTCAGGTGTTGGTCGAAGCCAGTGACACTCCATGGTGGCCGCTGAGCACCAGTGGTGTTGGTGTTTATTTGTGCATCATAATGTTGAATATTTTCCATATAAATGCATTATTACTTAAACACTTATATTATGTATTCACCATTGGGTGGTATCCTACTGAGATTTGTCTCACACCCTGCACGGGCCCTTCGGGATGCATGCAGGCCTTATGGATTTTAGTTCAAGAAAGATGAGAGCTTCATGATTTGGGTTGCATTAGCTGTTGAATGGAGATGGTATGGACCTTGAGGTCTCGTCTATCTTGATTTTATCTTGTTTAGTTTCCTTTCCTATATTATCATGCTTATTAGTTATGTAGCTACAATTGGTTAGCCATTGGCGGATTTTAATATATAAATACATGTATGACCTGTTTTAATGCAATTTGTTGTTCAGCGGTAGTTACAAGTGATCATCATGATGTTTTTTTTAATTTCATCTATTGTTGTTTATATTTATTGATTCTGATATTTATTGATATTGAATGTACATCCTCTTGGTGGGTCTGGTTCGAGTCAGGTGAGTCATTTGATATGCTGCATCATCGTTATTATACTCAGACCAATACCATTATTATCCTCTGAGAGTGTATAACCTCCCCACTATACCTATAAGACTCTCACTTCTAGTCGAAAACCTTTAGTATTCGAGGAGGTGACCCTAAGGCAGTATCACCGGACCCATTTAGCACTGTTCGGGTGGCTACTTGGGTCCAGGTTTTTACAAAATAGTATCAGAGGAGTTCTTGATAGGGATTTAGTAGTAGTGTTTTGCTGGCTACAAATGAGTTTGAGAGTTCTCATTTTATTTCTGCTAGATTTACTATTTTGGATTTGGTAGACTGGAGATAGGTTGTTACTAGAACAAGGTTACTAGCTTCTTCTTGGGTGCCTGCAGCCCCAGGTACGAGTGAAGTACTGTGTTTCCTTGGGTGGAAATTGCTGTTTCTTTTTTCTCAGATTACCTTTTATATGATTTCCACCTTGGTGGATCACTTGGTGCGTGATGTTATGGATTTCTATATGTAACCATTGACTCAGTATGGTAAGGGATAATTATACCTTGACATGGTACGGAAAGGTTTGTTTCTTGGCTTTTGATTGGCACATTTAATGGTATTTAAATATCATTACTGCATGTATGCTTTGAAATGTGAATACGTGAAATTCCTGATAGAATTTCTTGTTGATTAGAATGTGTATTACAGGATATATATATTGTAGAATTGCATGTGGCAGGGTATGTCAGTCTAGCTCTTGTATGATCTAGCAGGTACTATGGTTGAGGTGATTTTTATCATCAGGATTGGGCGACTATGTCATCGGTTTGTGGGAACGTTAGTCATAATGACGGGAATGGACTGAGGTACTTTTTTTACTTGGCTCTATTTAGGGCGAGTAAAGTGGCCATGAGGCTGGGATGCTGTGGTCATGGGTTGTGGTGGAGGAGAGTAAGGGTAGTAGTTATGCGCTGGCTTTTATTGCTTTCTTTATCCTCATTGAATATATTTTGTTATATATATATATATATATGGTATGTCTGACCATTTTTGGTATTCAGTGGGTTCCTCTTGTATATCTTGATGGGGCGTTAGGTGGTTGATGATATAGTACCACATGTGCAGGATCAGGTTCAGGATCCAGTGCAGGAAAAGAGGGAGCTGTAGGTATAGGCTCAGGGACAGGTTCAGGTTCAGGATCCAGTGCAGACAGGACAACAGCCGGGTTTGGCAACGTTCGGACCATGGCTCGATGAGAAGATCTGAGCTAGCCTGGTACGTGTCTTGTAGGGAATTGATAGAGGCGTGCAAGGTACAAATCCATCTATGGAATATCTAACATGGAGTTCCAGTCGTAGCACCCACAGTTTTTTAGGGTGAGGGTGGTCCGCAGGTACCTGAGAACTAGATAGAGAGCATGCAGATGATATTTGAGCAGGTCAACATGCCTCCAGGTCAGAGGGTCAAGATGGCTACGTACATGCTGAGAGGACCAACAAAGCATTGGTTGGATGTGCAGGTTTAGGCTCGTAGGCACGAGGGGCTAACATTGAAGGACATCGAGGATAGGTTCTTTGAGAAATTTTACCCAAAGACACTGAGGGCTGAGAGAGATCCGGAGTTCTTGATCCTTCAATAGGGAAACATGTACATATTAGACTATGTAGAGACTTTCAATGAGTTGTATCGCTTTGCACCTGGTATGGTTAGTGATGGAGGGTGAGGCGCTTCGTGAATGGATTGCGACATGCCATTCAGATCCATGTAAATATCTTCCAGCTAGGTTATTTCTCAGAGGCGTTGAATCAGGAGCTCATATCAGAGGACAATCATAAGGATATGCACCAGGTTAGATGAGGAATGACTTCTGGTGATGGTTCAGATAGCAAGAAGTGATGACGGGATGAGATCCAGCATGGCATTCAGTCCAAGAACTCATCTAGCCCACCTTGTAGCAGTTCTTCTGTGGTATTCTTTTTGTTTGGACATCCAGGACATGTTCAAACTCAGTACGATAGGCCTCCAAAAGAGTGCCAACCATTTGGACAGGTCGGTCATTTGGAGAGGTTCTGCATGAATCCATCTGATCTAGCTATCATAGAAGGACCATGACAAACTGTGGCATATTGATTTGCATTAGGATCGATACTAGGAGAGGGTAGCTGAGGTTCAGCTGCATTCAGAGGATGTCATAGAGATAGCGGGAACCAACTGTGGGGTCAGTGGCCGGTGATTGGAGTAGCACCGTAGGGAGGTCAGGCATTAGGCAGTCTTACATTAGGCCAAGTGTACGCCATGCAGCTGCTAGAGGCTGGGCAGGCTGGTGATCCAATGATGGTTAGAGGGACACCATGGGTGTG
Source organism: Viscum album (assembly GCA_963277665.1). Lineage (NCBI taxonomy): Eukaryota > Viridiplantae > Streptophyta > Magnoliopsida > Santalales > Viscaceae > Viscum > Viscum album. The sequence goes on from OY728157.1 coordinate 1,106,305,496, forward strand.
GCTGTGATTTCCTTTTTCTCTTTTAGAATGACGTAGAGAGGCATGTCTATTTTGAGTGCACATGATGCACAAGATCTATGTGGACTGACTAGATGTTGGTCTGTGGGTTTGGCATCATATCAGGTGAATGATATATCTATATATATATATATATATCTTATTGTGATGCATAGCATCAGGGGCATCGGGGATGCGAGTTACATGAGGTTTCGTGGGCATCAGGGGCATCGAGGATGCAGGTTATGTTAGGTTCCATGGGCATCGGGGTATCGAGGATGCAATTTACTTTAGGTGTTGTGGGAATCGGGGAATCAAGGATAGAGGTTACTTGAGGTTCTAGGAACCAAGTTCTTTGAGAGAATCCCGGGGTTGCATGACCTCGTGGAGGTGGAAACTATTGCGGTGTGGGATACATTGGATGTCGTATGTGGCACGAGGAAACCAATAAGGTGAAGGGGTGATGATGCATCATGAGAGGACCTTGAGTCTGGAAACAGGTTAGCGAACAATTGCTTGTTCTGAGTTTTTTTGGTTTGAGACCAAGTTAGGAGATTCCTAAGGTGTGGAGCCACTTGAGGAATTTATCCAGATCCATGAGATCGGGGAAGTCAGGGTTACCTTGATCGGGGTGGCATGATTGGTGGAATCTTTAGGTTTCGTTTGATAGCTCAGGGACAAGCTATGTTAAGGTGGGGAGTTTTTAAGAACACGGGTTTTTAGAATGGGTCAAAATCCCAAACTTGTTGTAATTTTGATTCATTTCTGATAAAACTAAAGAAAATGGAAAATTCTTGGATAAAATTCCAAAGTTGTGGAGGTTATACAGGGGTGCACGGTTGGCGCACGGTCTGAAAAAACCATGCGACCAGCCCAAGAAGCTGTGCACCCTTAACAGTGGGCTCTGCACGAGTAGAAAATGGTTTGTCAAACCGTGTGGGCATGTCATGCGATGTCCCTGGGAGAGACAGTGGAAACCACACGGTTGGTGCACGGTTTTACAATTCGTTCAAGGTAACCGATAGACAAATTAATGTTAGGGTTTTTATGTTCTGGGCCACTCGGGATTTCACATTCTCATCTTTCTTCCTCCCTCTTGTGGCTCACACTGGGAGAGCCATCCAGACCTCCAAATCCTTCCTGGATCTTCATCTGAACCCTATTTCGAACATCGTTTGATGAGTTAGAACCCCTAGGTAATGCCTTGATTCCTCTTGATCTATTTTTCTTGATTTCTGTTGTAGAACGAGTTTTTGGGGTTTGAACAGTTTTGATTCTTTTATAGATATTCGACATTTTAGACATAATTGGAGGCTGTTATCAGAGGAGTAACATCATATTAGTATGAGGTAGGGGGTGCATACCACTTTTTGTGTTTTCGTGGTCATTTGGGTTGTGTGTCCTTCGGTGCGTTTTCAGGTATTTTTAGAGAGACACTAATTTATCTAATAAATCTAATATAAATTGCTTATTAGACCTATGGGATACCTTTGGGCAAGCCATTTGTCTATTCTTGATTGAGCAGGGTTGGGCGAGTGGTTGTTGCTCACATGGGGCATTTTGCCCGAGGTTTCCAAAAAATATAATACTTGAATTTTAGTGGTTTAAACTGCTAGGTTTAGTTATTTTATCCTTGATGTGAATTTCTGGTGACCTTATAAACTTCAATGCTGGCATGGGACAACAAATTCTTTGTGAAATTCATCTGTTTTGAATGGTTTTTCCTATTATGTGTTCTGTTTAAGTGAGTTTTATATGTAAATGTTGAGTTGCATATGCTGGAACCTTCGGGTTGTGATGGGCATGGTTCAGATATTGTTGAGTGATGCTGATCATAGGATGGGAATGGAACTAGTTACTTTGTGTGGATTTGACTAAGGGATTGGGCATTATGGACATCGGCTTGTGGTAGTATGAATGTTAGTTTGGGCTTCGCTCTGGGTTAATTTGGGTGGTTTTGACCACAGGATTGGGCGTCATGGATGTTGGATTGAGGCAGGATGACTATCATCTTAGCATGTCTTGGGATACTGGGATGGCGATGCCATCAGACATGAGCGACATGGTCCAAGGGACATTAGGTGTAAGATGTGTTGTCTCTTAAGTACTATTTTGGTGATTACCGCTCACCCGAAACTTTTAGTAGTGTGCACATAGAGATACTCTATGATGTGGTGTTTTTGACCACTCATGTGGGTAGGGGACCCCGTAGATGCGGTTTAGGTACTTTGGTTGGGGGTTCCTTCCATAGAATGCCACGTGGGAGGTGAGGAGCCTCCAGGGGATAGCTTTGAGGCTATCCGGTTGGGGGCTGAGGCTCCCCATGATTTGAGGGCAGATATTCCTATCCCTCGAGTTATTTATTTGAGGGAATGTATCATTGCCCCTCTGGTTACTTATTTGAGGGTGGATATCTTCATCCCTCTAGTTAGTTTATTTGAGGGAAAACATCATTGTACCTCCGGTTATTTATTTGAGGACAGGCATCGCTGTTCCACCGGGTTACTTCTTGGGCGTGCCTTTGGGACATCGGTACTTGAGGCACGAGGTGTCAGGAGGCACAATGTGCATGGTTACTATTATAGGGCATGCCTTCGGGACATCAGTACTTGAGACATGTAGTGTCAGGGGGCACATGGTGATGGGTTCCACGATAGAGATTCCGGCATTGGCCGAAGCAGGGGACACTCCATGGTGGCCGCTGAGCACCAGTGGAGTTGGTGTTTATTTGTGTATCATACTGTTTACTATTTTACTTATAAATAAATGCCTACATAAAAACTTATATTAGGTATGCACCATTCGGTGGTATCCTACTATGATTTGTCTCACACCCTGCATGGGAACTTCCAGATGCACACAGATCTTATGGATTTATGTGCGGGAAAGAGGCTAGCTTTAAGAGAATGGCTTCATTAGCTTTTGGATGGAGATGGTATGGACCTTGAGGTATTGCCTAGATGGAGTTTATCTTGTTTTGTTTCCCTTCCTATATTTTCATGCTTATTTGTGACGTAGCTACAGTTGGTTAGCCATTGGGTCCTTTTTATATATAAATTCATGTATGACCTATTTGGATGCATGTTTTTGTTCATTGGTAGTTACAAGTGATCAACATGTTGTTGTGTTTTATTTTAGTTATTGTTGTTTATATTTATTAATTCATTGTTTTTCAATATTGAATGTGCTTCCGCTCTATGGGTTTGGTTCAAGTCTACTGAGTCATTTGTTATGGTACATCATTATTATTATACTTGGACCAGTAACATTATTATCCTCCGAGAGGGTATAGCCTCACCACTATACCTACAAGACCCTCTCTGCTAGTTGGAAAACATTCGCATATGGGGAGGTGCACCTAAGGTAGTAACACCCAACCTGTTTAGCACTGTTCGGGTGGATTCTCGGGTTTGGTTCGTTACAATACAAAATCAGGGCAAGTTGGAACCCATGTTTGTTGGGCTGTTTGAGATAGTGGAGATAATCAGGTCATTGGTGTAACGATTGGATATTTAATATAATTATACTTCTATGAATGATGTTTTACATGTATCAAAACTTAGGTAGTATTGTCCCAACCATTATCATGTGACCATGGTGGAGGATGTTGATCTTGAGATATATTCATCTTCTGAGGAGTATCTAATGCGTGTGTTGGATCACGGCGAGATAGAGTTGTGGGGAATGACCATGCTGATAGTTTGTGTTTTGTGGAAACATGGATGTTCGCAGGAGGAAACGTGGGATAGGGAAGTAGACATCCAGGCTGAATGGCCTGATATTTTTGTCATAGAATCTTGTAGATTCATGGGAGTACATATCGAGGATGAGCTATTATAAGGTGGGGTGATTGTAAGATCCCATATTTTTATAGGTACATTTCTCTCTATGTTTTTTTATTCTTTTTTTGAGCCTTAATGACCAAGTATTTTTTTACGAAAGAGATCCGTTATTGGAAAAAATTACCAAATGTTCAGGGATGCATGTTTTTTTGAATTAATGGAGTCCATGTATGAATGGGTTAATTTATAAAAAAAGTTTTTGGTGAGTTGAGGGACTTTAAAGGCAAAATGGGATGAAAAGTAAACTGAAAAACATTTACAGATCATGTAAGGGGGTTCCACGTCATGTAATTATTTGTGGGATTTAATAAAATAAATCGATGGAGACAATTTTTTTAGTGAAAAATATTAAAAACTAGTACCTCAACCGTTCATACACACAACAGTACAAATCAAATGTTATTTCAAAACTAAATTCAATGTTTGAAAAAATAATATTGTGAATTAATTATTAAAATGTTAAATTTGAAAAATTGGGATAGATAATATTAGAATACTTGTAGAAGTTTGTAAGACTTCATTGAAATATTTGTAAATGAGAAATTTATATGAAAAGGGATACAAATCAATCATTACCATTGAGATATCATATATATAAAGGGAAATTCTATTCATATATGAATCAATAGTAGTGAACCCTAAAATAGGAACAAATTAATTATGAATGTCAGCATAACTGAGATAATTTATAAACCATAAAAATATAACCAAATGTTTACAAAGAAGAATAATGTTGTTAATAGTAGGGGCAATGAAGTAACAACACCAAAATATTTTAAATGTATCCACTGTTCCCATTGATAGAAGTAGTTTAATTTATAACCGTGTAGGTAAAAAATTCCATTCCCAATTAGTAGACATTGCCGTAGTGGAGCAGTAGTACTGAATGTGGGGTTGACAGAAACTTCTATCCCTGCAGAAGAGTGGAGTATTAGTTCCGAATGTCGGGTTGACACAAAATACTATCCCTACAGTAGATATTTTAAGTGAGAATTGAATATTGAATTTTTAGAATTGAAATGTCAATTAAAAAAACTAAGAGTATGAACCATAAAAAATGAGATTTGTTTTGTTTACCAAAGGTGGTGGTGCATAAATGTATTTGTTTTATTAAATTATGGATTTTATTGTATGAAAAGGCTATGTTTTTTAACATAACATGGGAATATACTGGGTAGTCTAGATGTACCAAAAAGTAGTTTCCTTGAGTTCTTTTTAGTTAAATGCCGATAGTAGTGGAGTCAGACATTGCTACAATGAAGTCCTTGTCCTAAATCTTGTTTTCTTACTCTTGTTGATACTTCAAGAAAGGAATATTACTGAAAAAATAAATCAAATGGGTAATCTATATTGTGTATAGTGGATATTCAATTAAAATGGGAAACAAAAATACTCTACAGATAACATTTTAAATCAACTTTTACGTAATATGGGTTATAAAATATAATTGATATAGTAAATTAAAATGAACATTATAAATTTGAAGATAAAAACAATTAGTTTTCATTATTACCTTACTAATCCATACATTTATCTAAAAATTAAAATAATGCATTCTCACAATTGAAATTAGAGGAATTGTATATTTATTGGAATAAGTTAAACATACAAACAATGCAGCAGATTCTGATGTGTTGAAGAAATCAATAAAAACCCTTCTAAGAATGATTTATTCAGTTAATCATGTCAAGTACAAACTAATCACGATGTCAAGAAGTGTAGAATTTTATACGAAAATAAGATAACGTACCTGGTTAAGAGATGTGGATCTGTAGGAGAAAATATTTGTTGTAGTGGAGACGTTGTCTAGGATTTTGGTTTCACAGTTTATCCAATCCTTACTGTGGAGAATATTATTGAAAAAATAAAAAATATGGGTTGAAAAAATAAAAAATCTTGGGTATTCAAGATTGTGTTGATGGTATATTCCATCCATATAGGGAACTAAAATACTCTGAAAAAAATGTTCAAAAAACGTATAGGTAATCTGGAATATCCTATATATTTGATACTGTAACATATAATGAAAATAATTAATCTAAAAAATAAATAAATCAGTTTTCACAATTACGTTATTACTCTACAAATGTAATTAAAAATTAAAATAATATGTCTTCATGAATTACAGTGGAAAAATGTAATGTTGAATGGAATAATTTACACATACTGACTATAAAGAACAATTTGATGCGTAGAGAAAATGAATACCATCCTTGCTGAGAATGATTGTCTTAGTATGTCATGTTTAAGTGAAAATAGATAATGATTGACAGAAGGGTTAGAATATCTATGAATATGAGAAAATAGACCTGTTGTAGGTATTTGGATGTGCATGTTCATTGAATTTGTTGTTAGTGAAGGTAAAGGGATTCACGATGAGGTTGTCAGAGGATGGTCTTACACTGTTGATGGTGTAGCAAATTTTGGCGGATGAGATGAAGGTGAATGAAGACTGGGTGCACGGAGAGACAGGGAGTAGGCGGAACTGCGAGTAGATGGAGACATGGAGCAGGCAGGGATGGGGAGCATACAGAACCCAAGAGGAGGGGGAGATTGGGAGAAGGTGAAGATGGTGAGAAGGCGGAGATAGTGAGCAGGTGGATATAGGGACTAGAAACACATATTTCCTCTAAAATCACCGGACAATGTCCCAATATTAGCCTTCCCTATAAATATATCTTTTAGCATGTCAGTCTAGTTGTATGTGTTCGCACACAAGGTCTAAATCAGTCACATTGTAATTTAGGAAACCTTTCATGAGTTGTTTTGTACTCATCTCAAGCTTTTCCCTCATCCTTGCATGCTTCTCATTGTGAAGAACTCTCTAGCAGTATCGATGATCAACCATTATCTGAAATAGAATAAGGAAAAATTTAGAAAAATTAATCTGATAAACTAAGTGTTCCACAAAAATAATTGTTAAGAGGCATTATGTCATTATCAACATGAAGGGGGTGATGATAGATGCAACTATATCACATGGAAATAGGTGTTCATGAACTGAGGTTTTCTATACGAAGAGACAGTTAAACAAAATATTTCCCAAAAGAGAAAAAAATATTATGAGATTTATGTCAATCAACTGAATTATAAAAATCATTGGCCAAGAAAATAAATGGTAAGATCAAGTTCATGTAAAGTGTTAATTACAAATATCTAGAAAATAAATCGAAAGATGAAAATATTCAATATAATAGATATAGATAATGGAGTTGCTGGATATGATATATTCATATGTAGCAAATGTGGTGTGTATCTACATAGTATAGAGAATAGACATAACCAAAATATTCTATATAGATTAGGAATATTCATATAAAAATGGGTTTTTAAATTGAAAAATGAAATTCTGGTTTCATAGTACATTGAGTTTCCAACTGTGTATCGTGCATAACATGAATATGAAAAATGGATATTTAAAATAATACCTTTCCCAAAAATCAATTAACCATCCAATCAAGAGAATATAACCTATTGGAATAAATAACTACACAACCCATAAGATTATTGTTAACAGATATTAAAAAAATTAATTGTTCACATGGAACTAAAGATTTTTTATTAATGAATAGGTGTATGAAAATACCATAGTCATGAGTGAAGGGAATTTATACTATAATACCTACTTACAAATGATGAAACTATAGAATCTACATATTAAATCAGTAAGATTGGCAGACTTGGTGTGCTTATTGAGCCTGTTAGAAACCCCGACTCGGATATGAAAATAAATATTGCATGGGTTCATGGGAAATTTTGTAAAAATAAACCAGTAGTATCGAAACAGTTTCTGGAACTTGGGTCCTTGACATGTTTAATAAAAATGGTGAATTACAGTTCTGTTGGAGATGAAATGAAAGTATTAAATGCTATTTTGGCCATAATTTGGAACATTTTATATGGTCATGAGTTATTATATACAGAAGCTGGGCACATAATCCTTCAGTGCTTTATATTGAACTCATGCTTTGAAGAACAATAAAAAATGAATTTCTTCCCCAATGAATTATTGGAAATCAGTAAATGAAATACAATATAGAATTAAACTTATAAAATTTAAGAACTTATTTTATTATGAAATTAAAACATGACTACAATTTCCTAAAATTTATAAAGATACATACCTTATCCTTACACCAACTCAAATAACCTTTGGAAAATCCTTTTATGGTAAAATATCATCTGCAGTGCAAATCATTGATGTATGACATCATCTCTCGGATTCATGGACATTGCGGATAATCTCTTACAAGAATTTAATAACTTTTGAAAGAAACACATGGATATAGAGGAATTGAAAATTTAAAGGGAACCAATTCTTTTATGGTTTAGTTGTTCAAAGAATAAACCAACATTTTCAAATTAAAGGATAAACATGAAAACATTGTGCAAAATATTATAGTAATGTCCACATCGGAATCATGATAATCATATGGAGAAAACATTGAAAAAAATTCTATAATATAACTACCCATAAGATCAAATGAATGCAGGAATGGAAAAGACAACACCTTCTAGTTATTGAACATATTAAATCTAAAATATGAAAAAATCCATCTAGATCAACTCATTGAAATCAGCATTTGGAAACATCCTAGGGATATCATAATTTGGAACAAAATTCTAGATTCAGTGCATCAAAACATCTAACCTTCTAAATCAAATTAGAAAAAACATCACCATCTATATCACCAATCATAACACTACATCATATCATCAATAAATTTATTATCAACAAACCCATAATTAGTAGCCCCTCTCAGTGGAGATAGAGGGCATCAAAACATTATTTGATTAGAGATAATTTGCAAAAATATAAGGTGAGGTGTATCTTGGATGTGCATTATCACAGGAAGCTACTTCATTGGTGCATCAGTGCCCCTTACAATCCCAAGACCAGCAGAGTGATGCAATTATGAATCATTAGAGCATTTACAATACAAAAATAATTGAATTCATGTTGGAGAAAATTTCAGGCCCAGGGACCTAGAAGTGGAGATGTATAATAGTAATACAAGACATGGAGATCTTATAAGGAGGGTGTGATTCCATTTTATGTGAACATTCCATGATAGTGGGGATGTTCACACTGTTTGGGAAAAAGTACTTGAAATAAGATGTAATTTTCATTTCCCACAAGAACTATGCATCCTTTCATGCTAACATAGATCTGTTTACGATTCTCAGCCAACAGAATCATCTCAATCAATGTCTTTGCCCTGTCACTATTACTATTGATCTAGATTGGACCAGGAAGAAGAATCTTTCATAAAACTGGTGTTTTGACCTTCCCAGTATGGGTTGGGACAATCATCTCAATCAATCGTAGCAGTGTTTTATAACTATTTCCTTTTATCCAGACATAAGTATTAACAATAATGGGTTTCTCGTCTTTACCATGATTTTCTCTCTTGTTAAACATGAAATACTATAGTCTATAGAAATGGTATAGAGAAAAAATATGATTTGTATATGTAGTTGAATCTATATATTAAAACAATTCTCCAAATAAAAAATATCTTTTTGGGGTTTTCAGGCTTGGGATTTTCAAATGTCGATTTATTTTATCAACTCTTGTCAGAGTGACAAATATAGTAGTATACTCTATTTCTCAAACATTAGTATCTAAGTGACCTACATTCTTGAACCTATGGAGGATAATGTTGAGGATGCGATGGGAGAGGGTTGGTTTCCCAACATTCATGGAGCCACAGATTAGAATTTTTGAGGGAGGTGAGATGGTAAATTAAATTATTTTCCTACTCTCCACAAAAGATCACTCACCTGGGGTTATAATATTCTGAATTTTTTCAGCTATTCCCATATCTCCAAATAGAATAATGCCTTTTCCAAGAATGCCTAAAAGGCTATTTAACCGCCCTCGAAAAATCATCATTGGATTCCTTGTCCAGTTCCTCATGATCCTTCCAACTAACCCAAGAATAAACCGAACCTTGTGATCTATTATCAAAAGATAATGTTCAGTATTATCTAGGATTTCACTACACAACAGTAATAAAATGTTTTAGTATATGTTCAATTGATTTTATACAAAAAAATTACATCATAAGATATGATTATTTTTTATTATCAATGAATTCGTGCCTTAGGTTAAATAAATCACCAAGAAATATAAGGAATATTAGTAGAGTCAATACCTAAAAAGTTGTGAATATTTTATGCATGTGTTTCCTTTGAAGACATTTATCAAAGTTAAGTATAATGTATCAATACTGGTAAGTTACTAAATGTTCATTGATTATCAGTCCTGAATAGTTTGGAAAATAGTAACTAATTAAATTCAATAGAATATTGAACAAAAAATATTTCAGTGCATATATAATGTGTTTGATTAATAGAACACTTGAAAAAATATGAATATAAATCTCACTATTAAATATATCAATAATAATGGGAACTTATTTTGAGAGAGTTATTGGTTGAATAGGTAATATTGAATAATAATTAAGCATTAAAGTGAGAGTGATATAAAATAACACTGGTAAAATACTGGAAGTTCATTGATTATCAGTCATTAATAGTTCAAAAATCACTAAATAATAAATTTCAACCAAATATTGAATAGAAAATATTTTAGTGCATATATAATGTGTTTGATTAATAGTAGACTTGAAAAAAATAATAATATATAGCTCCCATAAGAACCATGCATCCATTCATGCAAATATAGATTTATTAATGATTCTCAGCCAAGAGAATCAATCTCAATCAATGCCTTTTCCCTGTCACTATTACTATTGATCTATAATTTCCCAAGAGGAAGATTATTTCATATAACTTTTGTTTTTACCATCGTAGTATGGGTTGGGAAAATCATCTCTATCAACCGTAGTAGTGCGCTATAACTATTTCCTTTCACCCAGCAATAAGTATTAACAGTAACAAGCGTCTCACCTTTAGCATGATTTTCTCTCTTGTTAAACTTGCAATACTCCACTCTATATAGATGGTATAGTGAAAAAATATGATTTTTAAATGTTTCTAAATCTATTTATTATGAAATTTATCCAAATAAAAAAGATTTTTCTGGGTTTTTAGGCATGATATTTTCAAATGATGAATTATTTTATCAACTCTTGTCAGAGAGACAAAAACAATAGTGTACTCTGTTTCCCCAACATTAGTATCTAAGTAATCAACTTTCTTGAACCTAGGGAGGAGAGTGTTGAGGATGCGATGGGAGAAGGTAGGTTTCCCAACATTCATGGTGCCACGAATAAGAACTGTTGAGGGAGGCGAGATGGTAAATTAAATTATTTTCCTTATCTATGCCATAGATCACTCCACTAGGGTTATAATATTAAGAGTTTTTTCAGCTGTTACCATATCTCCAAACAAAATAATGCTTTGTACAATAATGCCAAAAAGTTTACTTAACCTCCCTCAAAAAATCATCATTGGATTCCTTGTCCAGTTCCTCAAGATACTTCCAACAAACCAAGGAATAAACTAAACCATGCGTTCTAATATCAATAGATAATGTTCAATATTATCAAGGAAATCACTACCTACCAGTAATAAAATGTATAATTATATGTTCTATTTCTATTATACACAAAATATTACATCATAAGATCTGAATATGTTTTATTATCAATGAATTATGTCTTAGGTGAACGAAATCACCAAGAAATAAAAGGAATACTAGTAGAGTCAATACCTAAAAATTTGAGAAGATTTTATGCCCTTGTTTCGTATAACGTCCATTATGAAAGAAATGTATAGAATATTTATACTGGTAAATTACTAGAAGTTCATTGATTAGTAGTGTTGAATAGTTTTCGAAACAGATAAATAATAAAATTCAAAAAAATACTAATTAAAAAATATTTCAATGAATATATAATGTGTTTGATTAATATATGACATGAAAAATTTAGAATAAAAATTTAAATATTAAATAAATCAACAATAATGGAAACTTATTTTTAGATAATTATTGGTTGAATAGCTAATATGGAATAATAATTAAGCATTAAAGTGAGAGTGATATTAAACAACACTAGTAAAATACAGGAACTTCATTTATTATCAGTCTTTAATTGTTCGAAAAAAACTAAATAATAAAATTCAATAGAATAATGAACAGAAAACATTTCCGTGCATATATAATGTGTTCGATTAATAGAAGACTTAAAAAATAAGAATATATAGCTTCCACGAGAACTGTTCATCCTTTCATGCTAACATAGATATGTTAATGATTCTCAGCCAACAGAATAAATCTCAATCAATGCCTTTGACCTGTCACTATCACGGTTGATCTATAATGGCCCAGGAGGAAGATTCTTTCAAAAAATGGTGTTTTGGCCTTCACAATATGGGTTGGGACAATCATCTCTATTAACCATAGCTATGTACTATAACTATTTCCTTTCACCCAACAAAAAGTATTAACAATAATGGTAATATCATCTTTACCATGATTTTCTCTCTTGCTAAACTTGCAATACTCCACTCTATAGAAATGGTATAGAGAAAAAAATATGATTTCTATATGTTGTTGAATATATTTATTAAGAAAGTTATCCAAATAAAAAAGATATTTTTTGTGTTTTGAAGCATGAGGTTGTCAAATGTCATGTTGTTCTATAAACTCTTGTCAGAGCGACAAAAATAGTAGTATAATATTTTTCCTTAACATCAGTATCTAAGTAACCTACTTTCCTGAATATAGGGTGGAGACTGTTGAAGATTCAATGGGAGATGGTACTGCCAAAAATATATTTGTCTCGATGTGTGAGGACGTTCACTCTCAGTAAGCCTAATTACAAGAACCTACGAACAGATTGAATTTTAAATTCGCCCATAGGGATGAGAACACATATAAATTATTCAATCCTAGAAACCAAAAATTGATAATAGTCTATAGTACACAAGGGATTGAAATGAAACATACCTAAAATGGATGTATAGAGTTATAAGTAACCAGGAGAACCAATGGTTGATGAAGATGATTGCAATGTAACATACCTGGACCAAAAAATAACTTAACGCATATTATAAACATAGATTCATACAACCCAAATTGGTTTAATAAATATAGAAATATGAATATAACTATGTGAATAGGAATCAAAAAATTACACCGTTATATATACAATATGTTTCTCGCAAAATCAAGCATCTATATCGTGAAGCAGGGACATGGGATTGGGTTTGTATGAATTGATGTCTTGAGCATGGATGTTGGCTCAGGCTCAGGCAGCAGTTCAATTAATCCTTGGAGGTGGGGGCAGAGTAGGTGAGGGTGAAGAAATAGGAGGTAGAGGTGGAGGCAGAGGCGATGAAAGTGAGGAGTGACTGAGGGTATGGTTTCAGGGAACCAAATGAATGGAATTGGAGGGGTTCGACGGGAGTGGAGAGATAGTCAGTGACTGAGAGATGGTGAACAGGAAGACATTGATGGGTGATAGGGATTCCTTCGACTAGGTTTCAGGATGCATAGTTAATAGGAAATAATAATTTAATGAGGGAATGAAAATCATGAGAGAAAACCCTAAATGATGGTAGGTAAATTGTGATCGGGGGAAGAAGGTGAAGGCGTTGAAGCTGGATAACAGAAAACAGAGAAAGAGCAAAAACCTGGATTGTGGAGAATGAATAAGTTGTAGGAGGTGAATGATGAGGAAGTTATATGGGAGGAGAAGTGTAAAATGGAAATGGGGAGAGGAAAACCGCGATGGGGAGGCCGAGTGGGAGCAGGAGTGGGAGGTGGAGGGAGAGAAGTGGGAGGTGAAGGGAGATAATGGTGGGGAAATGGAGGTAAGGCGGGATGTGGAGGCTTGGAGGACTGACACGTATAGAAAATATGTTGTGGATATTTAAAAAAATGACACGTGGTAGTGAAGAAAACCTAAGACTAGAATATTTATTAGATATTTACAAAAGTTTAACTGAATTACACACCGTGTAAATTCCCTACTTGTAGTTTAATGTAGCGATGAAGATGATTTTTTATTGGAAACCACAACAGATATTATCCTCTATTACTAGGGAAACCCTATATGTGATTTTGGAGTTCCAAACCCTCTTTCGGATGTCCCGTTTATGAAATCAATCCCTGGTAAGTCCTCTTGGTTGGATTTTTTCAGTCTCTTCATTCTTCTCCAACCAGTTGTAGTGAAAAATCCATGGCCAATTGCATTGAAAGTGTTTATGCTGATAAATATTGATATAGGAACCACCTTGTAATCATCTTCACCGTTTTTCTTAAGGAAGTTGGTCATTCGAAACATTTATGGAACTTTGGTTAAAGGTATGTGGTCTAATCTTCAATTCCCACTATTTTGAATTTGATATGTGTATGAAAATGGAGATTTCTTAGCATTATTTACCAATTTGATTTCCAAAATTGGGATTATTAATGTGGCCAAATAATTTATTGAATCCTGGTAAAATCATTAATTAATTGTCAAATTGGTTATGATATTTATGGATTGTGGTTTATATAATTAATCGGGGATTAATTATGAGATATTGAACAAGTTGAATTGAGATAATTAATTGTGGATTTAATTACATACATAGATATTTTGTTATAGATACTTAATTATGGAATTAATTATGAATATTTGTGATTGAGAATGATATAAGTAACACTGAAAATTAATTATAGTATTTGATTTGTGATTTTATTTTTAATTATTTGTTAAATTAATCAATGAATTTTATAACTTTATTATATGGTGAATTAATTAAGGTTAATTATTTCATAAACTAATTGTTGAATTAGTAGTGGAAATTGTGTTGATAATTAATTGTTAAATTAATTATGTGTATAGGAATGAGAAAATGATCATTCAATTTATAAGTATACATGGTAACACTGTCATTATATTTGTCAGTAAATGAATGAGAACATGGTCTTTAAATTGAGAAGTATAGATATTAACATTATCATTATACTTGTGAGTAATGTAATGGGAACATGGTTATTCAATTGAGATGTTTACATAGTAATATGGTCCTTATACTTCTTTGTAAAGGAATTGTTACATGGTCATTCAATTTATAATTATACATGGTAGCATGGTCATTATACTTGTGAATAAAATATTTAGATCATGGTAATTCATTCTCTTGATTTTTTTGTGGTAACATGGGAATCCAATATTGAATTTAATAATTTTAAAATGATAAATCAAGTATTATATAAGGAATGGTAACAAAGGCACTATGATATATGGCCTCACTTGAGAATGCTTCGAGAAACAACATGATATGAAACAAGTACTAAGATTTGATATCAATATAGAATAATTTGGGCTCAAACATGATACACAGTAGGTATTACGATATGGTCTTACCTATAACACTTCATGCTCTGTCATGAGTTGAAGCTAGAATGATATTCAACTATGAACCCTGGAGTTAATTTGGTTAAATAAAGAATAAATGATAATTTTATAACTTTTTACTTATTTATTTTACTAGTCTCTTTATAGAATATCATACACTATTATCTAATTGGATATTTTCTTAGACACATTTGGTTATGTCCAACTGTGTTATACTCATTCCATACTAGGGCTGCTTGATAGGTACCCGAATATATTTTATTGTTGTAGGATAGGCTAAGGGAAAAGGCCATGGGTTAGACTATTGATTTGGGATGGAACATGGATGAGGGAACCCGACATGGTTAAGGATCTTCTTGGTAGTCATCCGTGATGTTATTTTCATTTTTCATTTTAGACACTTAACATATACATTAATGTGACATGTTTTTGCTTTAGTTGGATATTGTATTTATTTCTTTGGTTACCATGTGATATTTGTGTTGTTTATTGATATATGTATTTCTTCCACTATTGTTCATTATTTCCTATAGTGTATTACACTAATAAAAGAGGGTATAGTCTCCTGATGAATAAATTAATGGACCCTCAATGCTAGTTTTCACCGTATTGCATACACGGAGGCACATTTTAGGTCATGTGATGGACCAACATGGGGAAACCGGGCTGGGAAGTTACATATCAAATCACCCTAGAAACCTAAAAAAATAACCACCATATAACTCTATCACCACATACCTTAATAAAACTATTGTACCATAATAACTTTTCCACAACCACTATGCCACAAATACTATGACACGACCATTGTGCCACAACCTTATCACACCACAACCACTCCACAACAACCACTGTGCCACAACCACTACTCCATAGCCACTGCGCCACAACCTCATTACACCAGAATGCAAAACTGCACAAATCAAATCCAGGCTAATGAACCTCCTCATCAAAACCCCACACACTACATGACCCGACCAGTCACCTTAATCGCCGTACAACATCCCAAATCATGCAAATAAATTACAACAAGAAAATTAATAAAAAAAACACACAAACCGACTTCCACAATGATTTATTAGCATTTTGACATATCTTATTTATTTAGCATGGGTATTATCACACAAACCATAATCCAGGGGAAACTAGTTATTAACCAAATATACATTCTTCAAAATTTTATTCAGGGTGAGATCACACAGCAACACAATAAGGGTCATAATAAAATAAAAACTATTGTGCAATCAAGTATCCCAACCACCGTTATTTTTTGTATTAGCAATAGGAATACATCACAACATTAACAACATATATAAAAATAATAAAACATGTGATAACTCCCCATATCCATCAATTGTAGACATGATAATTATTTATATCATTATGAAGACCCATACTATCCACAAAAAGGAAATAAAAACCTTGAAGATATTACACATAACACATAAAAAGGTGATAAAGAGGATTCCCTTCCTTATGGAAGAATTCCTATCTCACTACACACCGCAGGGTGAAGAAGAAAGTTCCCAAAAATGACCTCCACATAGGGAAAATGAAAATTAACTTGCACCGGACTAATGTTTTGTAAAAAATGAAACCCACACAAACCAGAAACCAAAACCACACAACCTTAGTAGATCCATGAAGAATAATTAAAGAAAACCCATGGATAAGAGAGGAGAACTCACTACGAATCACCAATAGGCATACAATTGAACCAAATGATTTAAGTAAGGGAAAACGATGATAGAATATCTCCTTGGGCATTGTGAGGTTCATCTTGAATAAGAGACTAAGGTAGGAATGGAATAATGAAAATAAATTTTCAAAAAGGGTTATAAAATAACCAAGAACCCAACACTTTCACATCATGTAACACCTTAATTATATGAATTATCATTTTTCAATCATCTGTAGAAATTTAAATCACAGCATACCTTAATTAATTACACATCATGAATTCAAATATCATTAAATGAATCTATTTCATATGCTTCCCCTTTCTTTAACACAATTTGTGAAACCATCCATCTATACAATTCTTAAATCACCCACTCACTACATGAATCTAATTCAAATCATGAACCACCTCCTTTAGTACTCCTATAGTTCCAGATCCATTGAGTCCTCTATACAACTTCCAAAGTCCTCCAAATATCAATACAGAAAAGTAATGGGTCATGAAGGCACATAATGTAACAAGGAAGTTGAAGTTGTTTCAACTAAACAACATAACAAAGTTCTTGCAAAAGGCAATATAGTTGAAGTTGTATAGGGTGAATATTATGACTAATCCTGAGTAATAATCACATTTATCTCATATTAGACTGAGGAAACAAATGGAAGTTCAAAAAATAATTGGAGATCAAGGTAAAATTGATAAAACTATAAGAAAATAAAGGCTTGTTTCACATATTTCCTTGTATTGACATGTTGATCCAAAAGATGTTGAAGAAGCTATGAAGCATCAGGATTGGGTAGATTCTATGAATGAATATTTGGATTATATTGAAAATAATGAGATATGATATCTTTAACAAAAGAAAACAATAATAATGTTTTTTTTATAAATTGGATGTTCCAAAATAAGATGAATGAAAAATGTGATGTGATAAGAAACAAATCATGAATGCTTTGTAAAGTTTACTCACAAATTGAAGGCATTGACTTTGATGAGGAATTTTCTTTAATTTAAATATTAGAAAATATATGAATCATTATTTCGATAACTGATCAATGAAGATATAAAATATTCCAGATGGATAACATGTTGTCCTATCTTAATGTAGTGTTCAATGAAGACATTTATATTCAAAAAATATGTGGAATTGTGCCTGGAAAAATGAAATCTATGTGTGAAAGTTGAATAATGATTTTTTTGGGTTTAAGTGAGAGCTTACATAATGATATTATAAATTAGATACTTGATCAAGGAAGGTTGTCCACAAGAAAGGAAGAGTTGACAGTAACCTCTATATAAAAGAAAATCAAAAGGTTTCCCTCATTTTTATTTATATTGATGATATCATATTTTTAGGGAATGATGAATCGTCATGTGAATATTTTTCATGGATATGAAGAAGTTATTTGAAATTTACATTCTAAGATAAATGAAATACTTTCTTATCTTAAAAATCTATCAAAATAACAAATAAATTTTTCTATCTCAAGAGAACTATGCTGAGAAACATTTAAAAAAGATTGATATGGAAGAATCAAAGCAAGTTTCCACAAATATTTTCTTGTGAATTAAGTTTTTAGAATATGAATAAGGAAAATAGGATGATCCTAAAGTGTTTAGAAAGTTAGTTGGAAGCCTTTTGTATATAATGTCTTCAAGAAAAGATATAGTGTATGTTGTTACACTTTGTGCTAGGTATGAAAGTGCACAGAAATAATATAATCTCATCGACATAAATTTAATTATAATATATATTAAAGTAAAAAATGGTTTTGGTTTAAAATATGATATAACAATAAAGACTGCTATGTTTGGTTACATAGATTAAAATTAGATAAGAAATGTTGATGATGGAAAATCCACATCTGGTAGAGTGTACCTATTGGGAGAAATATGTGTTAGATGATCTACAAAGAAAAAAGTTCATTGAATATCAGTATAGTATAATAATCATATGTATCTTCTACTCAAGATTAAACACAATTCATATGGATGGGGACACAATTGGAATGTTTATTGATTTATGTGATGTTACGCCTTCTCTTAGGTTCTGATAATCAATGTGATATAAACATAACTAAGATTCCATTGAAAATTTATCATTATAATAACATTGATATTAAAAATCAATTCATCAAAGAGTATGTGTAAAATAAAAAACTAAAGAATGATTTTGTTCCTCCAACAGAGTATGTTGCTAATATATTTACTAAACCATGGATAAATGATACATTTCATAAGTTGTGGTTCATAATGGGTGATCAAACTCCATATATTCAAGGATAAGGTATGTGATTACTATCCCTTCTCCATATTTTCTTTGAATAGTGTTGTCCACTGGGGAGAAAAATCATGTAAAATAAATCTATCAATCGGTACATGTGTTACTTGTGGAGGGAAATCATATATTTAGGGGGTGTTTTTATAAGGGGTGAGATATTATTTCAATGTATGAATATTTTTAATAGTTTTTTTAAGTGGTTGAAGGAAAATTCATTCTAATAATATGGATTTGTATTTGTTGATGACAGTTCCAAGTGGATGAATATGTTTGAAATGATTATATGATTTCTTAAGATGTGTACAAAGAGTTTCTAAAATCAATACTTATGGATAAAATGAAATTATTGTTCAATGATTCTTGTTTCCTACAGTGAGTTTACTCACATAGGCTTAAAATTGTTGGATAAGTAATCCATTACATGGGTTACAAAGTTTTTGTGATTTATGATCCTTGGATGAAAAGAAAATCCAAATGGGATATTTTTGGGAAAATATTTTTTAGGATATGTTATGATAAGCAGACGTTGGTTAGGTTTCTTATGAAATCAGAAGGTTATCTCAATTTCATTTTTGTTTGTTGTATAAAATAAATCAATTTACACAATTTATCTTTCTAATAATCTTTATCTAATGTATTTTCTCAGCTCAGGTCTATCAAACATACATTATCGAACTTAGGTGATCAGCTTGAGTTCTGTGTGAAATGATTATCCTATACTTCTTACAAGGTCCATTAGACAAAATGATCAGTGAAGTGTAAAAATGGAAATGTTCTTCTATTCTTAAAGTTCCTAACATCATAAGTACTAAATGTTTTCATGATCTGTGATTATGTATAAAGGATGAGTTTTTGTGCAACGTTTATGAAGATATGATTCTACGGTCATACGATGTTTGTTTCCATAGCCAATGAAAATATAGAATCGTGATGGTGTAAAGTATTATTATATATATATTCATAGTGTCTATTGATAAGAAGAAGATTTATAATGAATAAAATTCATGTCATTGGGGAATGTAATAAGATGAAAACCATCAAATTATCTCTTAAAATTTCATTATTCTTATCTAACCATGCGAACCATTTTTATTTTTTACTTATTTAAAATGTCTATCATATGGATATATATGAATTAGAAAAGTGAATTTGTTACAGGATGATCAGTCTAAATCCACCGACTCATCGAATATATGGTTTTAGTTGAATTCATTAGATGGATGTTTCTATACGAAGTTCATCGTCGTTTGTTGGAATGCGAAGGAAATAAATAATGATTTTGGATGCATGTTATTGGATGGAGGAAGTGTCAGGTGGAATACTTCTAAGATATTCTTATGAGGTTTTGTAGGAACACTGGATATAGTTTCACTATTCTGAAGTGATGTTATGAATTTTTACTAGATATATGAGTGGTATAAATATGTATTGATTCAAAGGACTTTCCGAATTTTTCGTAAAGGTATCCAATGTGATAATAATGAGAGGGTTTTTCAATGTTCCTAAAATAATAGAGAAAAATTAGGATTCTATCTTATTATTAAGGAAGTTTGAATATGTATTTTACCATCGAGTCATAAGGAGAGTTTCTATCTTTTAGGATAATTGAATGTGGTCAATGGTAAGTGGTTTTTGAGTGGGATGATAAATTTTTTTAGTGAGAAGTTTGAAATAAGGTTAATGAATTTCCCTATATTATTGGAGGTGATAAACCTTAATAAAGTCGATTACTACACTGAGGTGAAGTGTGAAGTTTATAGAAGTGGGGTGAAGCAATGCAGAATTGAAAATTCGATCAAATGAATAAGTTGAAGTGGAATTGATCAGAAAAATACTACATAGAGTCTTCTATTATGTGGTATCATATGGATAGTGTGATGAGGCGATCAGACAAAAAACACATCAAAATTTGTTTCAGTCTATATGAAGGAACCAAATGAAGTATACTATATTGATATCAGATGATGAATATTTGAAAAACACATTAGATTAACTATTATCAGATTAAAGAAGGTTATCTCCCGATTTTGTGTAAGAATGTGAAGAAGAATAAGTACTTGAATGAAAAGAAAGTGTGAATAAAGTTCAACCAGTATAGTGAAAACACATTGAAGCCTATTTTTGAAGTTTCTTACAGTTTCTACAAAAACATTGTTATGTCATTTATATGTGCAGGAGCACAATAATTTTTTATTGACTATTATGCTTTGAAAGTGAATTGATACTCCATGATAGTAGTAACCACATTCAAATGATTTTTTTATTTTGGTTTGTGTGGTCCTAAACCATGCTAATTATAAGCTACTCTTACTATGTAGTGAAACATGTAAATACACATGTTCATATGGTTTCCTTGTTTTATTGTTTTCTAATAGATTCCTTTATCACTAACAAGAGAAATTTTTTTATAAGCTGAAAAATATAAAAAAGAGAAGATCATTAATTCACTCCCTCATCCTCTCAGTGATCACAGAGATCATGATTGGTATTCTCATAGTAATCATGAAGGTCCTTGAATCAGATCTCATGGGCTCCTAAAATCTATTTTCCTAGAAGGTCTCCATTATTTACAATATGTACTAATCCCAACTGATACTATTTCGCTACCAACCCATGCACCCTAACCAGTGGCTATCTTCAACCCCTACCCCATCTCTCAACCATAATCTTTGATACCAATTTCTCATGAACCCCTCACTCTAAAGGTATCCTTATAGGGATGAAAATTAATAAAGGAAGACAATAACCCAAATCCTACCTATAATAGTCCCTGGTTTAATAAAAATCACTAAAGGTATACAAATCAGACACATTAGAGTCATTACCCTCGTGAAAATTTTAGGAGTAAGAGATAAGATGGGAAATCACCCAAAAACAGCATGCATAATTATAGAAGAAATCCCAATTCATGTAATTTCATTCATAAATAGATATTATTGAAAAATAAAACTAAAAGTATCAAAAGTAAATCATCAACATAAAAAAATAACCTACTACTTTTGAAAAACTCCTCAGGCTAGAAAAACATTCCTCAATCACCTAGCAGCTCATATAGTCCTAAAAAACTATTTATAAATACATATGGTGAACATAAAATGTATACTCAGTATGATACTCCCTGAAAAATCTCTCAGAAAATGTGAAATAAGCATACTAAATCCTAGTGAGTAAAAAAATGAAACTAACTTGTCACCATGATAGGTAATACCAGTTCCCCATCATGACCAAGACTCACTAGCCAGGTAATATATAGATATAAATCATTCTACATCAATGGGATATATGTAAATGAAGGTACCATGATTCTACTTCCCCACTGGTTTGTTACCATCAGGATCTAATGCCACACATCTTATGCTCGTCCCATCCAAAAGTCATCCTGCAACCAATTCAATCATATCAAATCAATTGCTACATCATGTGTATCCTAACACCTCATCATCATCATATCATGGTGGAAACTAAGTATATTCATGGAATCCACTACAACCTATGTAATGTCATTATACCTCTAGCCATAATTTTCAATTCAAAAACACCCATGGAAAACCATATCAACCATATATTGATATGAGTATGTACTATACTTAATTCCCTTATAGACTACACATAAATATATAGTAAAATCGAGTTCCATTATATCCCAGGTACAAATGTACTCTCAACCACAAACCATTATAGACTAGGATACACATACTCATACTATATCCAAACTGATGGTGATGGAAAGGGATAAGTTATTAATCCATTCCCTCAATATCATGGATGTTAGAATGAACACCCCTCAATCCATTTGTTTTTTGGTTTCCATACTAACATTGGTAGGGCAACACATGAAATCATAAAATTTAATTAATATCATTCATAACCACACTAAATGAAATTACATAGACTTAAGATAATATGATGTTATTATAACATCGAAATTTTAAGGTATTTCTTGTATTATTCATGTAATTTTATGTTACAATATATTTTTGGATTTGTTTTAAGAAGTTACATACATTTTAGAGGTTTTCAAGGTGGAGGAAGTTAAACGAGAGAAGGATTATGTCTTCTAGAGGAAGTTCATGATGTGAAATATTATTTACATTATGAAATATTATTCATGAATTGAATGATTTATGGATAGTTTTGATGTATATATAAAATATTTTCATTCATGCTGTGAATTCAATTAACTATTTGAATGTGTTCTGGTATTTTAATGCTAATGTGCCTCAAACATTTATGGATGGGATACTCCTAGAATTTATGACATGAACTATTATTTCACATATATAATAAATCATATAAATTCCAGCCATAATTTTTAATTCTAATATCACTTCGTCTCTCATTAATATCTATTATTTCTTTTTAAGCTCCATGATTCCCTATGCGATTTTAGGGATCCTATTCCTTCTAGAGGTTGATTTCGATGGATCTCCAAGAATTAGATTAGGGGAATCACTGGTAAGAATTTATTTTTTCCCTTATCCTTTGCAATACACTTGTTTTCATTTAGTATTACTATATACTAGTGATTCCATTCAGGGATCTATAGTTGTGGTTTTTTATAGAAATTATTTTAGAATCATTGAAGCAATGAAAATGTGAGATCAGATCATTGAATCATGGAATGATTCTTCATGTATAATGCTTAAGTGGTAGGTTGTGTAACAGTCCATGCATTCCCAGTAAGTTAATTTTCTATTTTGGGTTTTGGAGTTGTTTGGGGGAGGTTCCAAGAGTTTTTGGATGTTGATGGAGCTGCATCAGAGCTACTGTAGGAAGTTCACATCATGTATTGTTGACATGTCATGTAATGGTGATTCACGTCCTATAACACTGGTGATTTCACATCTTATAAATCAGAAGAGTGGAAAAACATGAGATAGATTCATGTTGTGTAAGTTAAAATAATGATATGTAATAAATAAATTCTTAGTCAACTAAATTTTCATCAAATGATGTAAATTTTCAGAAACATGAGGATTAAACACCATGTAACTGTTACACAATGTGAAACTGATGGGTTTCCAACTTTTATGATCTTTTCATATCCTATTTTTCTCATTTTATTTTTATCCATTCCCTTTCATTCAAAAAAATCCTAGGCACCCTGAGTAAATCTTTTTGCCCCTTTCCCCCACTTTGATCCATTGGTTATAGTTGATCTTCACTAGTAATCCATGATAAGCTCTTCTCCCTTTGTTTGTGGTTTTCTTCTATAATAATTTTCGGTATTCACTATAGTGATTTTTTTTGGGTTTGGGGTGTGAGTTAGGCTATGTTTTGAAGATAATTTTATATGGTATAGGTTGATCCATAATTTCCAGTGTTCGTTTGTAGTTTATGGTCATTTCTTCTTCGCCCTATGGTGCACAACGAGTCAACAAATGTTCATTGAGGTAGGGAATCCTTTATTTATATTTATTGTGTACCATGAGGAATGAGTTTAGTCATGATCATCTATAGTTTATGGTTCTTCTATATTAATTAAATATAAAAAACTAGATAACTAAAATTGAAGGTGGAAAGGGGAATTATTTTCTTGATTTTATATATTTGATATTATTGTGACATTTTAATTGTTTGGGATGAATTACCAACTAAAAATTGTGGCCCTTAGGGGATTTACTTTCACTCTGTAATATGTGTTGTGACCGCTGTGTTAGTTGTGAATGATTGATATCATACTAAAAAGGAAATTTTCTAACCAATTATATTTGGATAATGAAATTGTTGTCCTAGAATTATATATTGTGTGATAATAGTCCAAAAATAAATAAGCGGAATGTGATAAAATCCACATTATAAATATATAAAATTATATTTGATGTGTTACAATGTGTGGTTGTGTTATGGGGAAATGATGTGTGGATTCGATGTGGTGTGGGGTTATATTTGGTCATTAAGATATGTTTTGGGGGGCAGTGAGGTGACGGTTGTTTGACCGTGCTTTGATGGTGAAAGGTAATGGTTATTTTGATGTTCTTTTGGGGTGGTTAGGTGATGATTGTTTGGTCATACTTTTGGGGTGGCAAGGTGATGTTTGTTTGGCCATTCTTTTGTGGGTAGTGAGATAATTTTTGTTTCTACAAGCTTTGGGGGTGGTGAGGTGATGTGTGTTTGACTGTGCTCTTTGGGGTGATGAGGTGATTGTTTTTTGGATATGATTTGGGGTGGTAAGCTAATGGTTTGTTTGGTCGTGGTTTGGAGACATAGATATGATGATATAATGGTGATAATGTGATGCTTGTTGTGTGTGGTTTCATTATGCTAAATTTATTTATACTAATGGATTTTTTTAATAATGTGAAATTGAAATGGATGTAGTTGGTTTGTTTAAGGATATGGAAATGGTTAATGAACAAATAAAGGACAGGTTGTATGGTTTAATATGGGGTTTTCTTAATAATGAATCGAATGGTTTGGATAATGGAATTTGTTGGAAATGTGAATTGTTTCTTGTGTCTTATGGATTGTGTGGTGATATCTATTTAGAGGTGGAAGAAAAAGTGGAAATGTTGTGACCTGGTTAGTATTTTGTTTTTAACCCACAGGTTGAGATTGTGTGGGGCTATATGTATATACTTTTATATTCCTTGTGATTTCTATACACACCCCACCCACGTCGAGCACTATGTTCCAACACCCACATAATCACGTGAGGGTGTTTTTTCCAACATAACAGTGACGAGGATGGATATTTGACTACTCGAACTCTCTTATATTTGACAAGATATAAACAGGATCTGATTAATAGAGGACTATTAGTGAACTTGGTGATGGACCTGCTATCTGTTGGTGAAATTTGATGGCCCAACTGTCTTTGGGTGAGATGTGATATGACCACGTTATGGGGTGACATAGGGTGGGGGTAATGCACGGTAGGAGGAGGGAATAAATAAGTTGTACTTCATGTTCATGTAACCTTAATACTCTTGTTATGGAAGTGGTTGTGTTGTGATAGACTAGGTTTCTTTATGTGAGATATGATGTGATGACATAGGTTTTTTCAGGTGAGATGAGATGTGACAGTTATTTTGGGGTAGTGGCCCAAGTGTCTGCGGGTGTGATGTGATGTGCCCGTGATGGGGGGGATGTGATATATATTATTCAGAAGATATGGGAGCACCAGGATGTACGACCTTGGGGTGTCAGAGTGGTAAATCAATGTGAAAGCACTACGTGGTACTCATGATCGATATGATTCTTATTATGTTATTATACATGGCTTGTGTTTTTTGGTGAGTATACCTTAGTGAGGTTGATAAGGATAGTTGACCTATTTATGTTCTATTTGTTTTGTTTTTTCTCATGGGTGCATCATTACGGTAGTTGTGAATCAAGTTCAAGGACCTTTTTCATTTTACCTAATATCTTTTTATAGATGAGGAATCTCATGAAAGATGACTTGGGAAGGCACTTCATCCTTTTATCAAGTATTCAATTACTCCTTTTACATTTCCAATGTATTTGGGGGTTCAAAAAAAAGATAGAGGTGGTTGATCAGATGCAATCACAAGGAGGTTTACCAAGAGAGGGGAGTCATCAGTGTTCCTTGAGGATCATAGTTTTCAGTGGTAGGTCTCCTAAAATATGACCTTTTCGGCTTCAACTAGTAGAGAATCGACCTTAATAGATTCCTTTCCAACCTTTTGGGGCCAGTTATTTCCATTATTTTTATGGGGAATTTAGATTGGTGTGTTATTTCTCTGGGTTTTGTGTCCATTTCCAAAAATAGATCCCAATTGTTCTCTAATATCAGTTTAGTGGAGGGAGTTTGGTTTAGTGCCATCCTTTGTAGCAGTTGAAAGTGATAATGTTTTTGCAGTAGGGGAACTGGGATTATGCTCCACTAAGGGGAAATAGAGTAGTTAGGGGATGACCTCAGGAAGTTACTTGTGCTTAGAGACATCAACTTTAGCATGTTTGTGGAGGTAGCCATCGGCAGAGAGGTAGATTAGTTAAGAAAGGTTGGTTGCACATAATGGTGGTAGTAGAACTACAGGGTTCATATATTTTTTGAGGTATGCTCAGTTTATCTTCTATCATTATTTTCCCTCTATTTGATTTATGAGATTCAAAATCCTTTTTTTCACGTACCCTAGTCCATGCTTTGGTACTACAAGTAGAGAGACTTCTTGTTACCCTAGTGTTGACTATACTAATGAGATGCCATACCATCCTATTTGATGTGTGTCATCAGTATAGACTGATGATGGGGATACATTAGTTCTGTGGGGGACATTTTAGTACTATATATTCAATCATATAATGTTATCCTCAACAAAAACTAGTTGTATTTTGTATGTGTTGTTATCGAATGAATTTGGAGGAGAGTCGTGTTATTAGATGTGGAAAGCTAGCGTGTGGTTTTCATTGGAGAGTGGGGTTGTTTGGTTGTCAATCAGCATGTGGAGCCCCTTATTTATTTGATGGATGAGTTTTCTATAGATTTAGAAGAGGCTAGGGTAGTGTAGGTCCCCAGGGTCATTGGGGGGTATATATGTTTCTCCCAGTGAGGTTATGATGATACCTCCTAAACATGATGTTGCATTCAGGATATACTTTCATTCTTGTGATTATCCAATTATGATGTATCTTTATCATATGGAACATTCTGAGTTGCGGGAGTTGAGGATTCAGATAGATGATCTGATTATAAAATGGTTTTATCCAGCCCAGTGAGTCTCTATGGTGTGATCTACTTTTGTTCTCCTAGAAGGTGGATTGTAGTCTGAGGTTGTGTATAGACTACTAGAGGTTTAATTAGGTAAAAATAAAGAATAATTTCCATATTCCTAGGATATATGATCATTTTGACTAGCTGAGAGGGGAAGTTTGGTTTTATAAGATTGACCTGTGGTCGGGATATCACCAGTTGAGGGTGAATAAGGTTCATATACAAAATATATCCTTCACATGTAGGTATGGGCACTTTGAATTTTTAGTCACGTTGTTCAATGTTCCAAACACACCATCCATATTCATGGGGATATTGAACTCCCTATTCCATGAGTTCTTGGATCCGTTTGAAGTCATATTCATCAGTGATATATTTATCTAATTGGATCTAGAGGGGGAGAATGTTGAGTATCTCAGAGCTGTCTTATAGGTTCTTCAACATCACCAGCTCTATGTAATGTTTTCTAAGTCCATGTTATTGAAGAAAGAGGTGAATATACTTGAGAATGTGGTGTCTCAACAGGGTGTGGTAGTAGAACTATAAATATTTGTGCCATTTATTTCTTGGTAATAACCCTAGAACGTGGAACAAGATTATAACATTCATGGTCTTTAAGTCTATTAGCAGTGGTTTGTGATTGATTTCTCTTGAGATGAAGCTCCCATGACAATGTTGACCATTAAGGAACCAGCCTTTTTATGGAGTGACCAGTGAAAATCAGTGTTCGGTTACTAGAAGGGGAAGTTGGATAGTGATCCAGTGATTCAGTTTCCTGAAGAGGGTGTGATATTTGAGGTGTTTTGTAACTCCTCCCATCTGGGATTAGAGTGTATATTGGTGCAGTAGAGTGAGGTAATATCTTATGGCTTTATTAATTTACATCTCCCTGACATTAACTATACCACCCATGGTTAAGAGTTGGAATCAGTTGTGTCTGCACTAAATTTTTGGTAGTATTAACTGATTAGGAAGAACTTTCTGGTCTTCAGAAATCACAAGAGCTTGATATGAATCTTTTCTCCGCACAAATTGAATTTTCGGTCACATAGATGGATATAGTTTCTTTAGTGTTATGATTTTTAGATGTCATACACCTTTGGAAAAGGGAAAGTCGTTTTCGATGCTTTGAGAAGGAATTTAGGGAAGGGTTTAGTTCTGAAGTTTGAGGATGCTTGTAGAGGAATAGAAGAGTTATCATCCTTGAACATAGATTCAAGGGAGGATGATGGTATAGGTTGTTTGTTTTAGATAATAGTGTATTATTCTCTAATACAACATGTGTAGGGGTCCCAGTGGGGAGACTCAGAGGAAGAAGTTTTACGTGATTGTGTTGGTCATGTTGATGCTCCATAGCGATGGTCGGAGGATGGTCAGAACCATAAATTGATTCCTGGTAGATTTTTTGTTACAGTTTCTATTCAGGAGGGATTCATTCATTAGTTTCATTCCTCTCCTTTAGTGTTACACTCAAGAGTATAAAAAATGATCCATGGGTTGAGAATGTATCTTTGGTGGCCTGGGATGAAATGGGTCATGGTAGATCTCATAGAGAGGTGATTGGTTTTCTAGTAGGTAAAAGTTGAACACCGTGTTCCTCAATGTTTGTTGCATCATTTGGATGTTCCTAAGTGGAAATGGGATGAAATATCAAACGATTTAATCACTATGTTACCTGAGCATAGGGAGGTTGTGATTCTATGTAGATAATAATGGACTAATTGATTAAATTGGACTACTTCCTAGTGATTTAGGAGTCAGACATAGGGGATGATTTGGCTAAGAGGTGTGTGGATGAGGTGGTACAATTTTTTCATACATTGGTTGTTATTTTGGGATGTATAGAGGTATTATGGTTGTGGTGGTGTGGTTATGTAGTGATGATACATTGAAAGGTGTTTTGTGGCTATTTTTTTGGCATGTTTGTTTTGTTGTAGCGTTTGACGTAGGATGAGATCCTGAATAGGTATCTCACGAGGTGGTTTTTTGGAACCCTTTTATTCTAGGATTTGTATTGTATTTTTGAGGGAAATTATCATTTTATAGGTATCTAATGTAACAATATGTTCCTACCCAATCTATTGATTTGATAGTTTGGGGTGTTGGGGTAGTTCCAGGGAGGATTTTGGAGTATTCATTGGAGGCTAGAGCTACATTAGAGTTGTTGCAGGAAGTTCACATTGTGTATTTTTTCACGATGTGTAGTGGTGGTTCATTACTTATATAACCGGTGAGTTCATGGCTTGTAAATCGATAGATAGGGGAAACCATGAGATATATTTAATTCGTGTAAGAGTAACTCATGATGTATAATAAATAAATTCTAATGAACATTAATTTTTGAAGAATTCTATAAATTCACAAAAACCCAATTATTAGACAATATGTAATGGTTATATGATGTGAAACTGATAGGTTTTTAGCTGTTATGTTATTTTATTGGACAATTTTTCTCATTAAAACATTTATTATTCCCCCCTAATTTCATATGAATCCTTGGTGCACCAATTACATATTCTCTCCCCCATCCTCCAACTTCGATCTGTTGGTTCCGGTTGATCACCGTTACTAATATGTGTTATGTTATTCTCCTTTTCATGGTGGGTTTCTTCGATTATTCTCTCCATATTTTCTGTACCATTTTCATTTGGGGTTTGATTTGGGATTAATTTTGATGATCCATTGATGTGGTGTTGAATTATCCACAATTTCCCATGTACAAATTTGGTTTTTGGGAATTTCATCTTCATCCTGCAATGCGCAGAGAGTCGACAAATCTTATTTGAGGTAGGGAATCCAACATTTCGCTTTATTGTGTGTCATATCAGAGGGGTTTACTCTTGTTCAGAAATGGGTTATAGCTGGTCTATCTTAATTAAAGACAAATAATCAACTAATTGAAATTGAAGGGGGAATGATTCATATGCTTTTACAGCTTAGATAATATTTTGATACTGTGATTATATGGCTAAATGAACCCTTATAAATTGTGTTTTTGGGGGATTTTTCAGTTTTAGATGCTATTTGTTGTCCCTTCAGCATTTTTGGTGATAATTTTATATAACCCTTAAATTGAAATTGGATAACCACTTATATTTGGATAATGAAATGGATTCTTTGGGATAATAACTTGTGTGATAATACCCATATAATAAAGAAGTAGAATGTGATAAAATCCCATTTTTAAATCTGTAAAATGATTTTTGATATGTAGTTCTGTGTGGCCATTTTTTTGGGAGGTGGTGTGTGGTTGGGATGTCATGTGGGGTGATATGTGGGTGTTTTTCCATTCTTAGTGGGTGGTGAGGTGATGGTTTTTTGGTCGTGCTTTGGGGGTGGTGAGTTGACGGTTGTTCGGATGTAATTTTGTGGGCAACAAGGTGATGGTTGGTTGGAAATGCTTCGGGGTGGCAAGGTGATTTTTGATTGTCTATGATTTTGGGCCTGGTGAGGTGATGTTATTATGAATGTGATTTGGGGGTGGTGAGGTGATGTTTTTGTAGATGTGATTTTGGGGGATGTGAGGTGATGGTTATTTGTTAATGATTTGGGGGTAGTGGGGTGATGGTTTTTTTGGTCATTATTTGGGGGTGGTGAGGCAATGGTATGATGGGGATGATGTTTTATTTGTTATGTGTGGTATTTTGGTGATATAGTCCTGGTTAGAAATAGAATTGATTAATAATGTTAAATAGAAATGGATGGGGTTTTTTTGACTAGTGATATGGAAATGGTTAATGAAAAAATTAAATGATAAGTTTTGTGGTTAAATTTTTTTAATGCTTAGTAATAGAATGAATGGGCTGGATAATGGAGTTGGATGGAAATATGAATTGTGTCTTATGGATTGTGTAGTGTTATGCATTTTGAGGATGTAGTGAAAGTGGAAATGTTGTGAGTTGGTTAGTGTTTAGTTTTGATCCCATAGGTTGGTCTTGATTATGGCTATATGTATATACTTGTATATTCCTTGTGATTTCTATACTCACTCCACCCATGTTGAGAACAATATCATGGATCCCACATAGTCATATGAGGGGGTTTTACCAATATCCCGGTGATGAGTATGGATGGTTGGCTACCATCTATCTCTTCTAGGCGAGTAGATATGTCTGTTATTTGATGGATAGAGGATTTTTAGTTCCCTAGGTGATGAACCATGTGCCTTCAGGTGAGATGTGATGGCCCAGGGGTCTTCAAGCGAGATTTGATGGCCCAGGTGTCTTCTGGTGACATGTGATGTGACCATGTTGTTGGGATGCTTATGGGAGGAGTCATGTATGGTAAGAGGAGGGAACAATGTTAATTTCCTTCATGTTCATGATATCCTACTACTCCAGTTCTGGCAGTTGGTGTGATGTGATATGCTAGGTGTCTTCGAACAAGATGTGATGCGTTGAAGCATGTATTCTCAGGTGAGAAGTGATGTAAGCATGCTTTGGGGGCTATGTCCCAAGTGTCTGTGGGCATGATGTGATGTGACCATTATTTAGGGTTACTATTATATGTTATTCAGAAGATATAGTAGTGTTATGATGTATGAATTCGGGGTGTGAGAGTTGAAAATTAGTGGGAAAGTGGTGCGGGGTACCCTTGATTTATATTCTTAAAATTATGTTATTAAACTAGATTGGGTTATTTGGCGAGCATGACATAGTGAGGTTGGGATAGATTATTGATATTTTTAGGTGATTTTGGTTCTATTGTGTACTTACAAGTGAATTAGTATGATTATTTCATATAAGTACAATAGAATTTGGTTTTCCTACTAACTATACTTGTATTCTCACCCTACATATATAAACAAATTTTTATGTTTTTGGGAGGACTACATGGATCGTGATAGACATTTTAAGATCATAGATATGGAGAGTTTTTACATTGCTGCTTTAGCTTTTCTTCTGGCTATTTAATTTTGGATACTTTTATTTGTAACTATTTTATTTATATATTTATTGTGGGATGGTTTTGGTTCCTTTTTTTATTCTACGATGGATTTGTTTTGTGGATGACTCATCTTATCTTTTGATCTTATTTTATAATATTTGGTAATTCCTTATATTTAATGATATTTATATACCATAGGTTCTGGTTTCCAACCCATGTCCTATTGGTGGTGGGACACAGAGGTCATTATCTATCTCCCCTCATCGTGGTATCTTTGGTGTGAGGGGGTCATGATAGGTGGCCTCTTCCTCTTTCCATTTTTTTATAGAATGTGAGATCTACTATTTTCTAAATAAATTAATACTTCTTTTTTGTTGTCATTAATTTTTTAAAACCCTTTCGAAAACTATTTTATGATCATTAAATATTGGGTTTTTTGTGAATACCACAACGTGTTCAATAAATTGATTTTATACATTATCAAATGAAGAGTGTTTTGGGTGTGAGAACATGGTGTTGACGTGATTGACATGCGATCATCTTAATGTGGGAAGGCATTTTTGGGGTTTACATGCTTGAAATCCCAATTATAGGGCACACTAGATTATACCTCCAAGGGATAACTTGATACTATAGGGATGATTTTCCACTCATGAGTTGGACTATTCAAAGGGCATATTGAGACAAGAGATTCATTGGGTTTGTGCAATGACTGAATGTGTGGGTTCATGCTAGATGTATGATTCAATGTGATTTATTACACATCTTTTTTTATACCTATCTTGGTCATTGATTTCCATACTCTTTTCATGTTTTATATTATAAATGTGAGCTAGCCTATTTTTATTTCAGTGACATGTTTGGGTAATCTCGTGGTTTGCCTACTGAGTCGATATACTAACCCCTTCATATGAACCTTGGTGTGTATGAAAATTATATTTTTTCATGACATAGTTAAATGGAATATATCATACTTCTCCAATGGAGTATCTTGATGATTTAGTCTTTAATTATGGGATTTATATGACAATTATGGTTGTGTAATGGTGTCTGGGGAGGTACCACCTTGGTGGATTGAGTCCTGCATTTCATGGAGTTGTAGACTTCTGTTATGTGTTATCTTCCACAACTACTTTTATTTTCATCTTGTTATGTTATTGGATTTTGATTAGGTTTTGTACCATATTATGTATATTAATTTTTGTATATTGAAGTTCATGTTTTTATGAGGGAAAATTTCACCCATGATATTTCCATGCCCTTATAATTTGTTTCCATCCTTTGTTGTCTATGGGACATCATCTAAGGTTAGTGTCATTTTGTTTTCTCCAGATATAATAGATGAAGGTGGGGACGTTATTACGATCACTAAAAAACACCCCTAAATTACACTACTACATTCTATGTTATAAACAAGAATACATGAATCAAGTTCACAAATTAATTTATTAATTATACTTTAATTAATATTACTCTATATTTTTTAATATTAACTCTTTAAATTTTAATCCAAGCTCCAATGAAACCATAATTCATTAATTTTATTCTAAATTATTTCATTATTATCTGTATCATCATGAACCAACCTTGTTGACTTATTAATCCACTTAACTTTTCATAATAATTTGGATATTCTCGGACCCAGCCTAAGACACATTAAAAAAAATTCACTTACCATGACTAGATTGAAAATAATAAATTATCTGGGAACCATAAAAAATGTTATCTATTTAATAAAGCATTTAAAAGTATCCAGGAAGAATATAATTGAATGAGTAAGCCTCACCTTGAACCCGCCCTGACCATCGTAGTTTCATTCTCACACCATTGGGTATTGTATAATCCATTTCACCATCACTAACATTATAACAACCCCAACACCAACAACATGGATCTAGTGTCTTACTTTACTACATTGATATAAAATACAAGGAATATCATCTCGAATGAATGAATAGTTTAGTAGTCTTGGTAAACTACATACATCAATGATTTCAATATTATATCTGAAAACAAAAATTAAAACATATTTTTTTTTGAGAATATCATTATTCAATCTATAATATCCTTACATAACATTCTAATTACACTTCTTGGATTCCAGGGAAAGGAAACAAAATAAATTTGAGCTTAAATGATCAGTAAGAGTGAATTACAGCAGAAATAATCATGAATCAATAAGAATAATCATGGAAAGGTAAATAAAACAATACAAATTACATTTAAATAATTTCACATGAATAATCAATACAAAAAGATAAATAATTTAAAACACATTCTATTTAATCAATAAAATTAATATCATAACTGGATAAGGCATAATCAGTACGGTAAGGTTAATAGCTGAAAACATAGGCCATTTCGTCAATAAATTTATAATAAAATGCATTCAGATATAATATCATTGTAAAAATACCACGGATAATAATAACTAGATTCTTGATGATGGAAATTCAAAATTATAGGATGTCATGATCTCAGTTATCATGATACCTATATTATCTAGACCATTCACAATATGGTTTAAAACTAAATATAGAAACTTGTTTAATAATAGATTATTGATTCACCTCACGAGAATACTGATGCATCGAGGGGCTATATATAATTGGACCTCACCTGTATCTGCATGTCCAAATAATTACTCATCTATATAATAATCAATTTAAATCATGAATAATGTGCTTTATCTTCAAATATCCATAATGAGAAATGAATACAAATTTATCAATATTTCCTCAAAATAAATAATAACATTAAATATAGAACAAATTATTCTGAAATGATATATTATTTTTACAATATTCATATTCGTGATAAATAATATAGACATTTAGGGAAAATTTAATGTCCCGTGATCATATGAAAGTTAATATTTTCAAGATAAAGTGAATGACTATAAAAATGTAAAAAGAAAGTGAATGTCAATAGATTCCTATGTCAAAATGATCATAAACCATCCCAGATAGAATAGTTATGGAATCAATACAACATATCCCTAGTTGATTATATGTAAAATAGATGGTTGTTTTCATTGATGAATAGAAATACCATAAAATATTTTTAAAAACATTCTTCAGGAAAGTATCCTTTTAAATTTGGAAAATCAATATTTAAAAATATATTTTTTTAAATTATTCAAGAAAAAAAAATTATTTAAAAAATAATCATTTAAACATGTAAT
This sequence comes from Viscum album, assembly GCA_963277665.1. Classification (NCBI taxonomy): domain Eukaryota; kingdom Viridiplantae; phylum Streptophyta; class Magnoliopsida; order Santalales; family Viscaceae; genus Viscum; species Viscum album. Next base: position 1,106,341,363 of record OY728157.1, read on the forward strand.
TTAATATGAAAATAAATTATATTATATGATTTCATGAAATTCTATACATGTCGTATAAGTTAAAAAACATTCCTTTCACACTATTGTAAAAATGTAAAAAGATCATTGTTCCGAAAGCGATAAGAATATTCCCTTAAAATGGTTTTGTAAGAAGTAAAAATGGATAATAATATATTTGATAAATCATTTGGATAATGTTAATTTTTTTTAATCCTGTTTTTGGATGAAAAGAGATTTTCGACTGAAGATGGAAATGATGTCAGATTTTGTTAAACAAATTATCAAACATTTTAAGTACAAAAGACTATAAAAATGGTACTCTTACTTAATAAACTCATGAATAAATAGATTATAAGAAACTGAAATGGTTTTATTATCCAATTATCAAATATTTTATTTCAATGGAAATTCTAGCATAAAAAGCACCGATTAAAATGAGATTATGAAATAAACAATTACAAAGATCATATTGTTGAAGTATGTATTAACCAAGAATAAATTTTATGTATTAAATGTAAATACAAATAAAAAAAGAAAAATAAAATATAAATGAATCAAAAATCATTACACACATAATCATATAATATAATGGACAATGAAGAAGTGATATAGCCCAATTAAAGGAAATCAAGTTATGAAACTCTTTACCTCTTGATAACATTTAAGTCAAATCAAATTGGATTAAAAATTAATATTAAAACCTAAAATTCAATGAATTATTAATTAATCATGATATTACATGTTAAATGATAAGTATATACACCGTATAAAATAAATTAGGTGGATAACATTACAATAATCCTCAATGAAGGGAAATTGAGAGTAAGTTCCTCACCTCATGCTTCCTTTTGGTTGAACATGATTTAAAATAATGTATCATGGTTTTAATAACGATATTAATAAAAAAAAGAATATTTCTGTTTATAATATCATATATTATCCTGTTATAACATTTTACCACACATTTTCTAATAATATTTCATTACATTCATTTTTTCGGTGGCTAATTGCCTTTTTTTCTCATGCATGTTTTGTCATGAAAGTTATAGTTCATGGGTATATGATACATATAAATTATTTAAATAGTGATATTAATTTAATAAATATAATTTTTTTCATGAGATAAATTTTTGTAACCATTATTGAAATTTCAACATGGATAATGGATCATATCGCTTCATGAGGACGGTAGGTCGTGCGTACGCACCGATGACATTATCATTTTATTAATAGGTTAAAGGGTAAGAAAATTCATTATATATTAATTTTAAATAATCATTATAATTTAATATATATTTCATATATTCATTAAATTTATCCTTGTTACATTCTGACACACGCTTGTCATGAGGTGTGCAAAAAAAATTAAATCCCCCTAAGGGTGTAGTATGAATGGTAATCAGAATGTCGTTCTCCAAGGAGCAGTGTTTTAATCTTGGTGTCACTTAAAAATAAAAAGTTTGAAAAATTAATGAAAGTAAGAGGTTTTCTTAAAAAGGTTTGTGAATTTAATTTGAGAGAGAAGTGATTGGATTTAGGTCGGGTTTTCCCATTTGTGATGTCATCATATTTTTTATAAAAATATGAATCCTTTGGTTTTAGAAAAGATAATTATGTGAAATGAATAACAATTGTTTCTTCGTTTCACCTTTGATTTAATTATTTATCAAAGGTATAAATGTTAATGGACTAATATTAATTACATAGGAAATACCAAATCTGGTATTTACTTCCCTAAATAATTAAATTAATCTATCTTAATTTCTCTACGTGATTTAGCAATCACCAAATCACTCCCTTAGTTGATTTTCTTCATAGATTAACCAATCGGTGTAAAAATGAATAGATCAACCAAGGGTAGAATAATATTTAAATCAAAGAAATTTAATATTTAAGAATAAATCAAAATACAATAGTATTTAATTTAAATTCAAAAATAAATTAAATTTACAATCATTCAATTAAAAGAAAAGAATCCCTTTGAATTAAACTTCAGAAACTCAAACATCAAAAAATGGGGTCCCCTTCCCTTCACCCAATCACAAAAGATTCTACCCCTTCATGCAAGGTGGGGTCATCGAATTCAAATGAAAAATAAACATGGAGGAAGTAATTAAAAATGAAGAACAAGGAATAGGAGGTTCTCCTCTTCTTGGATGCTTTCCGCTGGCTCGAATGGGAGGTGAATGAATGAATTGAAAGGCAGGAGCTCCTCTCCTTTTATAGGCAGAATTCTGTCCTATGGATGATTTCGCGTGAAATTCAATGCATGAAAGATGGTTGGGAAATTTTATTTACATGAATTAATTAGTTCCTTCGAATCATGAGTCATCATTTCAATATCTATGCTTCATATTTAAAAATACAATTCTTCATTTCAATCATTTAATCATATCAACCTTGAAATCTAAAACATGGCATCATTGGGTTCCTAAGAAACTCATGTATCCTAGACAAGTCAAGATAAACATGAATTCAAGTGTGGGTATTCAATTTCAACTTTTAAAGATCAAAACATGATTTTGATGAGGGAAAAAATGAAGGGAGTTTAAATGATCATCATGATAAGTGAACTCCCTTTTGACATAAATTTTTGTTCCTCTTCCTCTTGCTCTTGGGTCTGCCTTGTGGCTTCCTTCCATGATGGTTCTTGAAAAAAAATTAAAACCACTCATACCAGTGTAAGATCCATTCCATTATAGCTCAATTGGGTGATGTAAGAGGTAGCTGACTAGTAAATCCCATGAAAACAATGAAACTCAGGTTGCCTCCCGAAAGCGCCTTTGTTTAATGTCATTGGCTCGACCATACCTCATGAAAAGAAATCAGTATATGGGTTGGAGAATATTGACCTCTACAACTGGTTCTTGAGGTAAACTTCCATAGAACTTCATCGGCCTTTGACCATTGACAGTGAATGGGTTTCCTCCTTGTTTCTCAACCTGAATGAAACCAAAAGGATATACATTAGTAACAATAAAAGGACCTTCCCACCTATAACGAAGCTTACCAGGCATTAACTTCAATCTTGAATTGTAGTGTAGAACTTGGTCTCCAGGTTGAAAGGTCTTCGGTTGAATCAATTTGTCATGTTCCACCCTGGTTCATTCTTTATAAATTCTTGAATTTTCAAAAGATTCTCTCCTGATTTCTGAATCATCAATGGAGTCGCTGCCTTCTTCATGGGAAACCACAAAGAGGGAATGGTTTTTTGGTGGGTTTTTTTTTGAGTCAAGGAAATTGAATTTGACCTTGCTATCTCCAAGCTCCATGGTCAGAGTTCCTTCACGTACATTGATGACTATATTTTCTGTTTTCAGGAATGGCCTTCCCAAAATTATGGGTGAATGCCTCGACATATTGTCCTCCTCCATGGTGAGTACGTAAAAATCTGCTGGAAAAATGAGTTCTCTAACTCTTACCAGCACGTCTTTCACAACTCCAGCTGGATAAACAGTGGATCCATTTGCGAGTTCGATCACCACTCTAGTGGGCTTCAACTCACCTATTTAGAAAGAAGACAAAACAAAATTAGACATTACATTTATGGATTCACCAAGGTCACACAAAGCATTAGAAAAATCTAAAGAACCCATTGTACAGGGAATAGAGAATGTCCCTGGATCTTGACATTTTTTGGGTAATGGTGGGGTGGAAACGGCTGAGACACTCTTTCCAAAACTGATTTTTCCATCCTCATAATGCTTCTTTTTCTTGGTGTATATTTCCTTTAGAAACTTTTCATATTTGGGTATTTGGCAGATTGACTCCAATTAGGGAATGTTGATTTCCACTTTTCGGAAGGTTTCATGGATTTCCCTTTGAAGTTGTTCTTCTTCAGCCTTCAATGATCGAGCTAGTTCAGAAGGGAATGGTACCTTGGTTCCTCCTTTCTCTTTTTGTTGCCTTTGACTTTTTGTTTCTGCCTTCTTCTTGGGGTCGATGAGTTTTTCTTCAGGTTTTTGTTTGGAATCATCAATCTTACTTGGCTTAGGTGGTGGAAGCTCCTTTCCGCTTCGAGTTGTAATTGCACTAATATTCTCCTTTGGATTTGGGATAGTTTGGGATGGGAGTTTGCCTTGATTCCTGGTTAAAAGATCCATAAGGTTATCAAACTTGTTGTCCAAATTTTTCACAGTCTTCTTCAACTCTTCAATCTCTTTTTCTTGGTGGAACTTTTCAGAACTTGATGGTGGCTGTTCAAAATTCTTTCGTTGGAAAGGTGGTGGTTGAAATGATTGTTGTCCCTGGAAGGACTGCTTGTATGGTGTATGGTTCTGAAATTGCTGTTGAAATGGTGGCATGTCCTGTTTTTGTTGTCCTCCGTATCCTTATTGGGTTTGACCTTCTCTCCATTGTTGATTTTGTGGGAATTTCCTTTGTTGGAATGCAGCTGGACAACTTTCTGTATCTTGTATCTCAGCACATTGATCAGTATAATGATTTGGTGATGAACATAACCCACATACCTAAGGTGGAGATGGATTCTCATTCACCTGCTTGATGGAAATTTGCCTCACAAGGCTTGTTAGTTCTTGAATTTGTGTTGTAAGAAGAGGATATGAGTCAGAAGTTCTTACCTCATGCATCCCCCATGTACTGGTGCTTCTTGTCCCGAATTGTTGTGAATTCTGGGCGATCTTCTCAATCAGGCTTTGGGATTCTCCAGGTAATTTTTCAATCAATGCTCCTCCAGAGGATGCATCCAAAAGGTTCCTATCGATGTCTAAGAGTCCTTGGTAGAAAAAGACAAGGAAGTGGTGCTCCTCTATAGCTTGGTGGGGGCAACTTGCGCTAAGCTTCTTGAATCGTTCCCAATACTTGTAAAGAGTCTCACCGGTAGCTTGTCGAATGGAGTATATCTCCTTCCTTATTGCTGTACTCCGGGAGGCTGGGAAGAACCTTTGCATGAAACATTGTTGAAGATCATCCCAGTCTTGGATTTCTCCAGGTTGTAAGGTATACAACCACTCCTTCGGTGCTCCCTCAAGTGAAAAAGGGAATGCATTCCACTTCATTTTCTCCTCCGCTACTCCTCTTGGTTTGAAGCTTGAACACACATGGCTAAATTCTTGAATGTGTCGATTGGGATCCTCACCTGAAAGGCCATGAAATTTAGGTAGCACGAGAATCATGTTTAATCTTAATTCAAAATCATTTGGTTGTTCAGGCATATTTAACAGATTCTGCTGGTTAGAAAATTGTGGGGCACAGAGATCCCTCAAAGTTTGTCGTGGGTTTTGTGCCATTATTGGTGGTTCTAATTGGACACTAGAGTCTTCTAAACTTATTTCTTCAAAATAGATTTCGATATGGAGATTCCTACACCTATTAAACAGTGTTCTTTCTATCTCAGGGTCGAAATCAAGTAGTTCCTCGTTAGAGGTCCTGGTCATGCAGATTTACACTTACTCCCCGGAAACGACGCCAGTTTTGACACACACTTGTTATGAGGTGTGCAAAAACAATTAAATCTCCCTAAGGGTGTAGTATGAATTGTAACCAGAATGTCGTTCTCCAAGAGGCAGTGTTTTAATCTTGGTGTCACTTAAAAATAACAAGTTTGAAAAATTAAAGAATGTAAGAGGTTTTCGTAAAAAGGTTTGTGAATTTAATATGAGAGAGAAGTGATTGGATTTAGGTCGGGTTTTCCCATTTGTGATGTCATCATAGTTTTTATAAAAATATGAATCCTTTGGTTTTAGAAAAGATAATTAAGTGAAATGAATTACAATTGTTTCTTCGTTTCACCTTTGATTTAATTATTTATCAAAGCGTATAAATATTAATGGACTAATATTAATTACATAGGAAATACAAAATATGGTATTTAAATCCCTATATAATTAAATTAATCTATCTTAATTTCTCCACGTGATTTAGCAATCACCAAATCACTCCGTTAGTTGATTTTCTTCATAGATTAACCAATCGGTGTAAAAATGAATATATCAAGCAAGGGTAGAATAATATTTAAATCAAAGCAATTTAATATTTAAGAATAAATCAAAATACAATAGTATTTAATTTAAATTCAAAAATAAATTAAATTGATAATCATTCAATTAAAAGAAAAGATTCCTATTGAATTAAACTTCAGAAACTCAAACATCACAAAATGGGGTCCCCTTCCCTTCACCCAATCACAAAAGATTCTACCCCTTCATGCAAGGTGGGGTCATCGAATTCAAATGAAAAATAAACATGGAGGAAGTAATTGAAAATGAAGAACAAGGAAGAGGAGGTTATCCTCTTCTTGGATGCTTTCCGCTGGCTGGAATGGGAGGTGAAGGAATGAATTGAGAGGTAGGAGCTCCTCTCGTTTTATAGGCAGAATTTTGTCTTCCGGATGGTTGCGCATGTAAGTCCCATTAAATTACATTTTTTTTCGTTTCCTCCTTCATAAGATATGTTCGTAAAGGTGTTTTATGTCTCCCCTAAAAATTTCAGCACATTTGGAATCCGGATGTAGAAGTTATGAATTTTTCATTGATGGTTCTGTTTCTGGACGAAGCTTCCAGGAAGGTTCCCCCAAAATTATGTCATTCAATGGACTCTTAAATGACCTTCAACATCCACCAAATTTATGTTATAGTAGTCTCTAGATGTCCTAGTAACATAACAGGTGGAAACTCCTCAGTTGGATGTGTGTAGGCCACGTTTTGGTTCCGTTACTTTGCTGGTGTTCACGCTGTCCGCCCGAAACAATTGTCCAACATCAATGAATTTTCAAGCCCTCTATATGACTGAATCAGCTCCTGGTCCAGAAGACAAAAATGAATGAAATAAAATAAGGATTATAAAAAAAAATCACAAAATTTGGACATATATTTTATGATAAATGACAAAAATACCCTTGTGGTCAAAATCTGTCCAAAATCCAGAATTATGCACTTTTCTTCAATTATGATCATTTTCAATATAAAATTCAAATTACCCATTATTTTAATAATACAATGAAATATATGGGTTTTATCATTGAAAAACAGTAAAAAATACTCATTATTTGGTCAAAAGAATGCACGTAAATTTGCTCTGTCACATTCCATGTAAATATTAGTGAAAAACGAATTGCATCACATCGCAAGGTGGTAGTCTGTCGTACACACGAGAGATACTATCATATTTTAAATGAATTGGAATGTAAGAAGTTATAAGTTATAATAAAATAAAATAATTATAATAATATCATAAATATAATATAAATATTCTAAATCCATCATTATATCCATCCTTTAAAGGTGGTGATGAAAAACATATAAGATTGGTGCGTGAGGTGGTAGTCTTACGTACACATGATCGATAGTTTTGTTTCTCATTTGATTGAAGATGATATAGATATAGGTTATTACCAAAACATAATAATATATAAGTATATTTTAGATACATATGTTATTATATCATCACGATTAAATAATATTTTAGGGAGATTTAAAATTAAATAGAAATGAAAACGCTTGTTTAGGAATGTTACCTCTTCTTTGAGAAACATCTTTTGGTTTTCACTAAAATCATTACATGGATGTAATTATGATCAAAAAATGATTATATTATGTTGGTAGGAGATCAAGGAAGTGATTTTGTCATGTAATGGTTGAAAAATGAATTTTTAAGTGTGAATATGGGAGGAGAGGGGTGACCATTTATAAGTGGGGGAGAGGACACACATGCAATTCTTTGAAAATATTCAATTACACCCAAATTTTTATCATGAAAAATTCATCCAAAATAGTTCATTATTGGAAACTATAGGTGATAAGTTAGAAATATTACCATTTAATTTATGTTTTACAAGTTGGTATGTCATTTTAACCCACATCTTTTTATTTTAACCCCATTGTAAATCAGTTTTCACCTTAAATGTTGTAGTTAATTTTTTACTTATTTTTCTATTCATAGTGGTCATAATATAAGTTTAACTTATTAGATAATATAAATTAATATAATTAAAAATATTTAATCTACTTTTCCAAATTCAATTCATTAAATTTGAATAATCCATTTTAAAATTATACTCTCATATGCGACAAAAAGCGGATTTTCAACGAGAAAATTCTGATAAGTATATATGGATTTATTATAAAAATTAAATTATAAATTGATTACAAAAACATAAAATATTTAAATTTTAGATAATTTTACTAATTTTACTATTAAATAAATTAAAATTTATTTTTACATTTTGAAATATTTAAATGAAAATATCATTTTCAATAAAAGTGAGTATTTTTCACCATTCATTAAAGAATAAAAAAATTTAGAAAAATCCAAACATTTTCCACTAAGATAAATTTGATATGATGATTTCAAAATTTAATTTAATTTTATCAAATATTTTTTCCAAAGTGGAATAAATAATTTTAAATTATGTGCTCAAAGCACGACTAAACCGTCTTTTAATAAAATATTTTTTTCCAAAGACATTTCATTTTCTTTTAAGTGATTCTTATTTTATTTATAATCAGTAGATAACCATAGTTTTCATAATTTACATATTAATATTCATACCTTTAAATTTAATACTTATTTTATAATCATATACTATATTACTGTTTATTTAGACACGAGGTTGACTATTCTATAAGCTATGAAAGAGATTAAATTTAAAGAAATATATTTAGTGGGTAGTTCAATCTCAGTATTGCGAGTCAAATATGATATCAAATACAATGTCATTTTTTATAATTTATACGACGTTACATTCTCTCCACCTTAAATTAATAACACTGTTGCAATTTGATCTTGCACTCAGAAATCAAGGGTTTCATATTTGAAAATTATTTTATTGAAAACCTAAATAATAAAAAGAGTTAATAAAATATACTCTTAAGAAGAGAGAAAAATAAGTATAAAGGTCATATAAAATAAAACATAAAAAGGTTTCTATATAGGAAAATATTGATGACAATTGGAGATATGGACATGGAATAAAAGCATAAATAATTATAGAGAATGATAGTGGTCACTGATCATAAAAAAGTGAATTATCAATAGAAAATTATGAACCTCAAAACCATAAATTTGTGATGATTTAAAAGACGTTTAGATTATTAATATATGAAGGTAATAGGATAAATTTTTTGTTTCTATATCATTTTCTTAATGTTGAAGAATTATTTTTCTGTCTAAGAATATAATGAAAGATACATACTTGATATGTTACTATTTCATAATTACAATTCCATCCTTTGGTTATGTTTTTATCAATTCTAGATTCATTGATCACTCCAACAAATGAATATCCAAATATCAATTTTTATGCATGATGGACTAAAATTCACTTTTAAAATATCATAAGATCAATAAAAGATTGAAAACACTGCTACAAAAAAATGAACAAGGGAAGCACCACCTTATAACAGCACTAAGTAAAAACCGCTGATAAAGAAACCCTCCATCAGTGCTAAAATTGTAGCGCTGATACAGGGATTCATTATCAGCGCTTTTCTAGCACTGATAAAGAAACCCTTTATAAGTGCTAGAAAAGTGCTGATAAATAATCCCTTTATCAGTGTTAAAATTTTAGCGCTGATACCGGGTAACCTTTATCAGTGCTAAGAAGAACTGATAAACAAACCCTTTATCAGTGCGAGAAAAGTGCTGATAAAGATGGCCTATATCAGCGCTAAAATGTTAGTGCTCATACAGGATGGATTTATCAGCGCTTTTTTAGTGCTGATAAATAGGACCTTTATCAACCCTAGAAGAGTTGATAAAGGCTACCTTTATGAGCGCTAAAAATTTAGTGCTGATAAATGTAGTCTTTAGCAGCACTTTTTTAGCGTTGATAAAACCATAGTCCCATATTTTATTAAATCAGTCACACATTGTCCTCGTTTTATCACGAACTAAAGCTCTTGCGGTACTAAAACCCTACGACTCCCCTTCACTGCCCCCCAAGCTTCGCGTTGACATACCTCTTCCACCCCCAATATTCATGTTGCTGGACCTCCTCCCGCCTCGATCTTAATGTTGTTGGTCCTCTTCCACCCTTGATCTTTATGTTGCCGAACCTCCAACGCCCTCGATCTTCATGTTGCCGGACCAGGTGTGAATAGTTTTTTTGGTCCCCTATAACACATATTCTTCTAGAAACTATAGTAACTTATTCCTAAGGATTTGATAGATCTCATCAATGTGTATGGGACATGAAAGTGAAAAAACCAATGGTGTTGTTGTTACACTTGTGTGGGTAATGAACGTAGATAATTAAATCATGTCCTTGATGGCCTGGATTGAAGAGTAGAGGTAGATGGATTGAGGATGACCATTGAACATGTTCTAAACACTGGTTCCAAAACCATTCTGCCAAATATGTCCCTTCTAATATTTGTGCCTATGTAGTAGGAGATCCTACTTTTTCCATGTTCCATCCCTATGTTTGAATTAGGGGAACCACCATCTATCATCGGGGGTCCATGAGGGATTTCAATTAGGTGGGATGTGTGCCTATTTAGGCTATACACCATTACCATATAGATCCCATTCAGATGCAATAGTATGATGAGGATCCAAATTAAAGGAAATTGAAATATTTAAGGAGGTTATGAGTATATTTTTAGGGTTGATTTGAACAATATATAGTTATCCCATCATGTGTATGAAAGCACTTAATAGGGGCACAATTTAGAAAGTTTTAGTCATGATCCCAAAGGGGAACAACCCTAAAAATGATCAATGGACTGGTTGGGCTTGTGATATTACTTTAAATAATACATTCATATCTCCTATGATTGGGAATAAATTCATATGTAGTTATAAAAATAAGTGTGGTTGGAGACCAAAACCAAGAGAGGGTTCTCTCTTGAATGGGGGGTAAAGGCATTACATAGTTTTTCATTTTGCAATAGGGACATGAACCATGTATGTTAACAAAATATGGAATGTAATTTGGACATGCATTTTAATGTGTTATGATTATTATGATGTTTTGGTAGTCTAAGGTCGAATAGATTTGACAATTATTTCACACAGTTTCACATCAAGAAACTAGGATGTGCAGCGTCATAGAATAAATTCATATATCTTGGACTAAATTTCATATCATATTTATCATGTGAGGCATATTATGTACATGACACTAGATAATTATACATTTCAACATCATGTTTTGAGGATTTCAAACATGAAACCAGTCTACTGATCATCCCATTCTATCTTCCTCATATCCGGACCTTTGGGAATCACAACATATGAATAGTCTATAGGAATTGTTTTAGAATTAAAACCCCCTAAAAGTGTGATTGGAATTGGTAGATATATATATTTTAAATTTTTAACCAAATAGTGGGTACAATATAATTGGGGCTTTCAACAATTGAGGATACCAACAGTGTTTTTTTGGACTCATCACATAATTTTTTCATGATGAATAATATTATTAATGCATTAGGTGTTTCTTATTTCTCACAGGACGCATAATATGATTCTAACATAGGGGGTGGATTTGTTACTCGGGCTAATGAAAAAGGGTCAACACATCATTAAATATCCTATTGTGGTTTGGAATAAATACACACATAGTTCTAACATAAATCATCCTATATTTATCATATGACGCATCTCGTGTTTATCACACAGGGTCAGCCTATAGTTTCACATCATTCACTGCGGACATTACCATATTATTTAACAACATATAACTAGGATGTTGGATTTTTAGATCAAATCAATATATCTCAGACTAAAGGGATGGTTTATTCATGTGAAATATCACTTGAGATACCTAGTATTGGTGGAAATATTTATATGCTCTTCATCAATGGCGATCAATGAGTTTACACTTTCATAGTGAAGTTTATGAAAATATTAAGGTCCTTCCCACTTAGATTCCAGTTTCACTAGATTCCTCATAGGTATCATCGATTCCCTTAGATCCAACACCATGACACCATAATTTATGGAATGAAAGATAACATTTTTCTTTAAGGACAACACCACCCGGTTCTGATGCATTTCTAGGACATCCAATGGTTGAACTGTATTTTCTTCAAGGGGTTCCCCCCTTATTTCCTTCATTCTATCTAATTGAATATGGCTGGTAGTGAAACTGTATGGCATGATGCCCAGACCACAAATATTTTTAGCCATTCCACCCCTACCTCCATCTCGGTCCTTCTCCCTTGCTGAGGTTACTGACTGATTCTCTGAAGTGGCCAGACCCCTTCTTAGTAGTGTTTTTTTTTTTGGATCCCTTGGCTCTGAGCCTGGCATCCAGCTCCAAATATTTATGGATCTAGAGAGAACACCCTCACCAACCCCCATGTTTCATTACCCATCCTTACCCTACCCCTTTCGATCCACATCTCCCACTCATATGAATATTACCTACTAGAAGGGATTATGAACATGTTCAAAATCATGTGACCTCAATGAGAGATCATCCTCGCACATCAATAAGGCTACTAGCTCTAGATCCAATGCCACATCCCTAACGTACCCATCATTATTATATTTATATGTAATGCTCATGGTTTTAGTTCCCATGTTAAATCTTACTTCCCCTCTATAGAGATAAAAAAACATAATGTCATTGTTGTTGTTGTCAAGGAACACAAAAAACCCTAGAATAATCATAGAATTCTCCTGGAAGATTAAGTTTCATGGATTTGTACACTTTGACCCCTCCAACAGACACAAATGGGTATTTTGGAACAATAAATGTTTTGTTGAGACTGTTCAAGATTACAATCAATTCATCACTACCAAGGTGTCCAACTGTGACACCTCATTCCTGATGACTTCTGTTTTTGGATGCTATGACCATATTCAAAGGGAATATATATGGAGTGAACAAAATACCTTCGATCCTGGCCACCATCCATTGTTTGATGGGGGTGAATTTAATGTTATTTCCATCCCATATGAAAGGAAAGGTAGAATCCCATTCTAGAGGAAGAACATCATGGTGTTTGTTCAGTTCATCGCTGGGAAGGGCCTCATTGATCTCATCTTCTCAGGTGATAGTTTCACCTGGTGCAACAACTGCAGGGGCCATCACCTCTTCTAGAGTCTATTAGATAGGTGTCTAGCCAACATGAAGCCACTAACCTATTCTCAAATACCATGTTTTTCATATTTCTTGAGGTATTTTGAACCACTCCCCCTCTTGGTTTCCATTTCTTCTTGAGATGATCATTGGGAACAGTTTCACTTCCACCTGCTATTAGTTACCATCCTAGGGTACCGGGACATGGTTTGTGAAATATGGAATGAACCCTTGTAAGAGTATCGAGCCACCATCAACCTCAGTGACCTGACCTCGAACCCCGATAGGTGCGTGGTCACCCATTCCTCCTCAGGAGCCTTCACCACCTGGGACTACTATCGCATATGGGATCTTTCAGAGTATTCTGATAGATTGAATGATAAGTTCTGTTTATTAGATTATTAACACCCATATGAGATTTATGTGTGACTATCTACTTATTGTATTTTCTTATTATTTCTTACACACCAACACTCGAGTCGAGTAACCAGATTGAAATCCATATCGGTACTTTGGTTCTGATGTGGATATGGTTTTTTATGTGTTTGTGACATGTGTATGTGTGGATATATGGGTATTTTTTCATGATGATATTGAATATATGGAAGAGACCTAGGAGTGGAAAATGTATCATTCATGAATATTCTTGTGTTTGGGTTGGGGTAATTTGAGGAAACTATAATGATTCTAATGTTATTATATTAAATGAATTCCGTATTGTAGAGATTATGATAATACATTCTTTACTTATAGTGTTGGATACTAGTTTTCATCCATATGTACTTTAGGTTGGTGAGGTATAAAAGGATAGACTACTTGACCATATAAGGGTTGACCCAATAGAGGAGGATGAGCTGTAGAGGAAGATGTCGTCTGTGTTTTATCTTCTATGACACAAGTTATTATCCCCGCGAACCCCCTTGTGTTTGGAAACTGTGTTGATTTTTATGGGGGGCCTATCATGGTTCTGTTGATTTCTAAATTATTATTGGATATGGTTAGGCTCCATTAATTTCTATTTATATATGGAATTGGTTATCTTCTATTATAATTGGAAGACTTATTTTGTGTACTTGAACCATAAATACTAATATTTGTGATTCAAATAGGATGAAGATGAATAAATATTTGATGGATGATAATAGTTTAACAATAGAGTACGAGAACGTAGTGAAAGAGTTTATCATGTTTTCAAAGGATCACGCAAAAGATCCTTCTCAAATCCATTGTTCGTGTTTACATTGTTGTTATTATATACTACTTACTCCATTGGAGTTTGATGAACATTTGATATGTCGTGGAATAGATCAGAGTTATAAATGTTGGAATAAACACGTAGAAAAAGCGAATATAGGTACATGCTAGGATAAAACTATGTTTTATGTATCCTCTAATATGAATACAAACATGGATAAGGAAGAAGACCGTATGGAGGATGTGATTACATATGTCAATTATGATAAAGATCATATTGAGGAAATGACATAGACAATTGAAGATAAACTCTGTGATTTCCCAAAATTGTTTGAGAAGTTAAAGAATTGTGCAAAGATGCCATTGTATACTGGTTTTACTATTTATAAAACATTTTTAGCTATAATAAAGTTGTAAAAATTAATGTAGGCAATGGATGAAGTGATATCAGTTTTATGGAACTACTTGCTCTTTTGAATGACATGCTTCCAAAAGATAATGAGCTCCCAAGCCAGACATATGAAGCTAAACGAATTCTACGCATGATGGGTATGATTTCTGAAAGAATACATGCCTTCTCGAAAACTGTATATTGTTTTCCATGGAGAACAAATCACATACAAAATGCCCAATGTATGGTGATTCTCAATACAATAAAGATTAATCCAATGCTATGAAATTCTTTTGGTACATTCAAATCATTCCAAGGATTACACATCTTTATGGAAGTGATTAAACATCAAGACAATTGTCGTGGCATGCTGATAAAAGAAATAAATATGGGAAATTACCTCATCTGGCCGACTCTCCTCAATTAAAGAAAATTGATCATGAGTATCCTGAATATGGAAAGGATCCAAGAAACCTTCTTCTTGCGTTATCTACAGATGGAGTGAATCATTTTGGTATTCAAACCAGAAATCATAGTACATGGAATGTTATTTTGGTAAATTTTAACTTGCCACCTTGGTCATGCCTGAAGCAGAAATTCATCATTTTATCTATGCTTATATCAGGACAAAAACAACCAGGTAATGATATTGATGTTTATCTAGCTCCTTTGATCGAGGATTTGAAGTTATTGTGGGATTCATGTGTTATGTTGTATGATGATTATAAAATTGAATACTTCACGTTGAGAGCGATTTTTTATGGGAAAATAAATGATTTCCCATACTTATGGAAACTTTTTAGGCTATATCATTAAAGTAACTCAACGATTTCCCATGTGTGAAGAAGATACCGAATCAATTAGGTTGAAACATTCATCAAAATCTGTGTTTCTAGGACATCATAGACTTATACCTCATTTGCATAATTACCGATCTTGGATGACATCATTCAATAGAAGTTCAGAAAAACATGCAACATCATCTCCACTAATAGGTGATCAGCTATTTGAGAAAGTAAAATATGTGGACAATATTTTTGGTAAACCATTTTCAAAAAACCGTACGAAAATCTGTTGGAAAAAGAGATCAGTTTTTTTGGATTACCATTCTTGAATTTTTTGAACGTCAGAAATTTTCTTGAGGTGATGCATGTGGGAAAAAATGTATGCGACTGTGTTATTGGAACATTTCTAAATGCCCCTGGAAAAACAAAGGATTGAATTAAAGTATGGTTGGACATGGTTGAAATGGGAATACGAGAATATTTGGATCCCTTGAAGGGTGAAAATAGAATTTTTCTTCTTCCAGAATCTTATACACTTCCTAGGGAGGAGAGATATCAGTTTTCCAAATTCTACTATGATGTAATGGTTCCAGAGGGTTATTCATCAAATATCAAGAACATTGTTTTAATGAATGATTTAAATTTAAAAGGTTTGAAATCACATAACTGCAATGTTCTGATGCAAGATCAAATTCTTAGATCTTTACGTTGCATTTTTCCCAACAATGTTATTCATATATTAACCAAACTTTGTTTCTTTTTCAAAGCTATATGTAGAAAAGTTTTAGACCCTAAAAAATAGACCGCTATGGAAAAAAGAAATTTTCATCATATTATGTGAATTAGAAATGTTCTTCCCACCAACATTATTTGATATGATGGTTCATTTGATGATTCACTTTGTGAGAGAGATTCAACTTTGTGGTACTGTGCACTATAGATGGATGTATCCTGTTTAATGATATATGAAGATTTAAAAGGGTATGTCAAAAATCCATGTTGGCCAGAGGTTTGTATAATGGAGTGATATATTGTTGAGGAAGCCGTTTAATTTTGCACTGAATACCTATCTGATGCGGAAAGCATTGGTCTCCAAAAATATCGTCACATTGGATGCATTGAGGGTGAGGGAATTTACGGAAGAGATGTTTTGACAATTAGTATTACAGATTGAGAGCAGGCCGACCTTTATCTTTTTCATAACAGTTGGGAGGTTTCTCCTTATATTGAAACTCACAAAGAAATTATTAGGTAGTTGAATCCATGAAGTTCTGAAAAATGGTTATCAAATACACATAATCACCAGTTCATAGGATGGTTTCAAGACCAAATTTTTATGAAGTTGGATGAAAATAAGAATTCAATTTCAGAACTACTTTGATGTCTATCCATTGCACGAAGTGTGTATGTATTATATTATAGTGGTTATGTAATTAATGGTTATACATTCTATATAGATGAAAATGATAAAGATAGTACCAAGAAAAATAGTGGAGTTACACTAGTGGATGAAGAGATTCATGTTTCTAGTAGTATGAACAGAAATCCAATTTATGCAAATATGTTATACTTTGGCATTATCAAACTAATATGGGAGTTGGATTATACGACATTCCAATTTCATATGTTTCAATGCAAATGGGTTGATAACAATAGTGGTGTTAAAATAGATGAATAAGGATTTGTGAAAGTTTATTTTAATAAAGAAGGGTACAAAGACGAACAATTTATTATTGCATCACAAGTAGTGCAAGTTTTTTATGTTTCAGATTCCACAAACCGAAAGTGGTCGATTGTTCTTTTATCTTCCAAAACTACAAAAGGTTCTGATGAAAATTCAGTTGAGGATGATCCCATTAGTGGTACGTCGCAATCATTTCAGAGTGGTCCCAATGTAAATGGTGTTTTTTACGTTAGAGGAGACCACAATGTAGGGATTTGGATAATTTATAGAGGTGTGAAATCCCTTCTGCCTTTGAAAAAAAGAAATAGAGTTCAAAAAACAGGTTATATTTTGTTTGTAATATAGATCTTGTTATCTAATGTTATTATCTTTTCATTACTAAATTTATGTAATCTAAATTATCTGTTCAACCACTTTTGCTGATAATGAATTCTGCACATTCTAGTGCTCCTAACCCTGAGGCTGAACAAGTCTCTCAAGATGCTACTACGGCGGCTGCTACTGCTCCTACTGCGGCTGATGTTGCTCCTACTACTACTCCTGCTACGGCTCCTACTGCTCATGCTACTCCTACTGCGGCTACGGCTGCTCCTACTACTGCGGCTCCTACAGCTCCAGGTGATGAGGTCCTACAACCATCAGCCCATGTTATTGCTACCATTTCAGATGAAAATATAGAAGATGTTGATATTGATGAAATTGTCAGAAATTAAGGACCAACGTTTAAGAAAACACAGGTTCATCATAGTTTGATGGTGTTAGACAATGTTCTTAAGGTGAAAAGGAAGGGAATCAAATTTGATGTCAGATGGAATGCATGAGACCAACATGTGAATCCCAAAAAGGCAATGTTTCATAGTTACATTGGAGTTGTCACTTGGAAATGTGTGCCGATTGACATAGATTCATAACACCATGTTGTGTCTAGGATGAAGGTTGTGATCTAAGAAGAAATTACGGTAACATGATGAATTTATTTATTTAATTTACTAGTAAATACATTAATTAAACAATGTCTTACTTTTCTCAATCCCAGGAAGAGTAAATTTATAGTAGACGATTCACACAATGATTATGTACTAAGGCTTTCCAGAAGATTCATCGAGGTTTTCACACTATTTTAACAAGATGTCACCTGAAATATTCCAAAGGAAAAATAAATACACACCAACCCATTTTCTACGCTCACCTTATATCCCAAGAAGCATGGGATGAATTTATTCGCCGCCGTGGGGATGAGATGTTTCAGGTACATTGTGGGTGATAATACATTGTGTGTAGGATATGTGTATTCATAACATTGATTGTCAATATTTCATTTATGAAATAGAAACACTGTAATAAAAATAAGGAACATTCATCAAAACCAACATACCCCTATCACTACTGGAAAGATGATCTTTCCCAATTATTCTATACCAACAGTTTGTAAAAACCGTTGGTATAGCTACCATTTCCCAACGTTTCACCAAAACCGTTGGGAAATCCATAGATTTAACCATTGGGAAAGGGTGTGTTTTGAGCATCTTTCCCAACGGTTCACCAAAACCGTTGGGAAAAAACACCCAAAAAATCAACCATCGGCTTAAAAAAACTCAACCCACCCCTAACATATCCCAACGGTTTTCAAAACCGTTGGGATAGGTTCTTTAATTTTTTTCCAGATCTACTTACCGAGAACATTATATAGATCAAAATTTAAAATAATTATGATAATACATATATATATTTATGAAATTATGTTTACAAAAGTGATTTTAGCTTAGTGGTTAAGTCATGCGATTATAAACGAGGGGTCCTGGGATCAAATCCTAGAGGATGTTTTATTTTTGGAATTTATATACCAACGGTTCCATTACCGTTGGTATAGATTTCATATTACCTATCCCAACGGCTTACTTCGCTACGGTTCTCCAAACCGTTGGTATAGGCTATACCAATGGTTTGGAGGCCTATACCAACGGTTCCAAACCGTTGGTAAAGGTTAGTTTTCCAGTAGTGTATCATAAAGCATGGATGGGGTATGCTTCAATAGAAAAAAATGGTACAAATTTAAAATTTATAGTAATATTTTTAGGTTCGAATAAACAACATCATAATTATCTTTATATGTGTATATGTATATTGATGAGTCTGAACCCAATGAAACTTCCATCCCACATCATGTGCTTTGAAAAGAGGCACGTGTGAATAAGTAAGGGAACCTAATAGATGAGGAGACACAAAAAGTGTGGGAAATTTGTGTTAGTATGACATGATGATAAAAAAATTTGTATTAAATTGCTGTCATATAAATATAATTATTTATTTTCCTATATTTGAAATTCACATGAATCAGCTACTCCTATACAGGATGCATACCTATTATATATGGCTTTGAGGTGGCCAGATAAATATGGTCGTGTCAGAGGTGTTGGGTTTTGGGTGACAAACAGAGTATATTTTGAGAAGAGGAAAAAAATTGGATGATAGAGATGAAACATTGAAAAAAACGGGCGAGAAACTAACAGCCTATGAAGAATGATTGAAATGGAATGGAGAGTTGATAGAAACATGTATGGGTGGGAATCAAGGAGAAGACACAAATCAGTAACAACTAGCAAGTGAAGATCCCACCCCAACCCCCACCAGCTTTGAGGTGAGACATTCCCCTCAAAGATCTGTCTTAGCTGTGGTAATCAATATTCTAATAATTATTCCTATGAAATGTGAATCAAACAAACACTAATACTTTTCCTGTATTGATATTCAACAGGGTGATAATGATTGTGATTTATATCTAGCAACACACACCTATGACCTTGTAGCGAGGGCCATAGTGTCCAACATCCTAGATGATACACTGCATAATAGAACACTTCCAAAAGATCATCTGAAAGTGACTATTACTGTAGCTCATGAGCCAAATGTAGATCTACCTATTCCAATTGATGACTATGATATTCATATGGTCGAAAAGGATATTGAGAAATTCATTGCATGGCTGTCTCAACTTGTAGAAGTACATGAGGCCAAAGAGGTATTTATTTCCTTTTTTATGCTAAACCATTAATAATTAATGAAAAAGGGTCGGAAGCAATGAATTTTATTATAGACGGAGAAAGGGGAGGGGTGAAAAATTTCAGCTGCAAACCATCTAAAGGATCGACCAACCGATCCCAATGAGATATTGAAAGTATAATAACACAACTTGTTCTCCATCCACATTAACTATAATTGAAGACTCATGTGGATACAAAGCTAAGAGGTGGTAGTAGTCATATAGTGGTTTTCAAAAAGAATATATATGGAGAGGAAAGTCAAGACTTCGTTGCTGCTGAAAATGTAAATGAGATCCTTCAAAGTAGTTGGCTAGGCATCACAGTTGTAAATATATATATATATGAGGTATGTTTTCATGAATTGATTTTCTCAAAGCTGATCTAATGTGTAAATTATGACTAAATTAATTTTATATTATTGACAGATGTATATATAAAAAATATTTAATGGATTTTCCCATGATCCAAAATTTGGACTCTTTAGTCCTCATACCACATCATCACATCTAATGAAATTAGAGCAATCAAAAAAGAATGAAATAGTGAACGGCTTTCTAAGAACATTTGAATGTAAGATTACCGATGAAAGACTCTTCTTAATACCAACCATGAAGGGGTAAAACTCTACGATTTATGAATATAAATTATATTTTCACTTCTTTTATTAATTATTTTTTTAGGAAACATTAGATGATAATTGTTGTGAACATGGATACTCCAAAGTTTTATTTTATGGATTCAAAGCAAGGATATCCATAAAACTTACCACACATGTTGGAGTTTGTGAATCTGTAAGACACTAAATTCTACGTTTTAGGTCTAAACATCATGTAATATATTTTATATTATCTTTTAATGAGGATTCTGTTATAATGGGTTGGTGTATCATTATCTTCAAAAAAACGAATGAGGACAGGGGCTAAGCATAAGGAGGCAAGCAAGTACTCTGTTTGGAACAAATCAGGGTATATATAATAAAATTTCACAATCCAAACACATATCAACAAAAGTTATTTATTCTCATAATGATACATTTATTTGCAGTCTCCAAAAAAACAAACGATAATGATTGTGGTTATTATGTTTGTAAATTTATGATAGAGATCATTTTTCATCAACAAACTAGAATCCCTAAAGTTGTATTAAAAAAACTACTAATTCGTTTAATTTATTTATTTATTATTTATTTTTATATTTTGAAGTACTACACTGACTGCCGAAAAGAATCATACTCACAAGATGATATATATGTGTTCAGAAATGAGTGGGCCACATACCTAATGGATGATTTTAAACAAATTGCATGAAGATCTGACTGGGGGACGTGTACAATTGGAGGTCATTTTTGAGAGGGGTTATGGGGGTCAAAAGATGACACATTGTTGTATGTAAATGTTCGTAGGAAAATTTTAATTTATATTAAATAAAAAATTATTTCTCCAATGAGTCAGTTTCCAATTTTAATAGATGAAATGCACCAAGAACATGCAGGAATGATGAACCACTCAAAGGGTCTCTCTTTTGATTAAAATGGAAATATTTTTATGTGAAAACAACAACTAATGTACGAAAATCAGACCAACCACATTATGATTGTGTTTATCCTCTATGATAATGATCCATGGGTTTATTGGGGATGTTTACAAGTCAACCCTACCACAATCTGTGGCACGGTGTGGCTGGTACCACTCAAAGGGTCTCTCTTTTGTTTAAAATGGACACAATTTTAGGTGAAAACAACAACTGACCTACATGAATCAGACCAAACACATTCGGATTGTGTTTATCCAATATGATAACGATCCACATGTGCATTGGGGATGTGTACGAGTCGTCCCCATTTCAATCCGAGGCAATGTATGGCCGACACCACTCAAAGGGTCTCTATTTTGTATAAATGGACATGTTTTAAGTGAAAACAACAACCGGCCTATGGAAATCTGATAAAACGCATTGAAAATTTATTCATCCTTTAGGAAAATGATCCACGAGTCCTTTGTGATGTTTACAAGTAATCCCTGCCTCAATCTGGGGCACGGTGTGACTGACACCACTGAAAGGGTCTCTTTTTTTAAATGGACAAATATTTACGTGAAAACAGCAACTAACCTACAGAAATCTGACCAACCGCATTCAGATTGTATTCATCATTTAGGAGAAAGATACATATCACCTTTTTGACGTTTATGAGTCATCCTAGCCTCTATCCAAGGCATGGTGTCACCGGCACCACTCAAAGGGTCTCTCTTTTGTTTAAAATGGACAGATTTTTAAGTGAAACCAGCAACTAACATATGGAAATCCAACCAAACACATATGGATTGTCTTGATATGTTAGGATAACGATACATGGGTCCTTTATGATATTTAAGTGTCATCCATACCTCAATATGAGGCACGGTGTGGCCAGTATTAGTCAAAGTGTCTCTCTTTTGTTTAAAACGGACATAATTTTAAGTGAAAACAACAACTGACCTATGAAAATCCAACAAAACGCCTTCAAATTTTATTGATCTATTAGGAGAACAATAAAATAGTTCTTTTTGACGTGTAATAGTCATATCTGACTCAATCCATGGCACGGTGTGGCCGATATCACTCAAAGGGACTCTCTTTTTGTTTAAAATGGACACAGATTTTAGTGAAAACAACAACTGACCTATGGAAATCTGACCAAATGCATTTAGATTGTATTGATACTTTAGGGGAATGATCCATGGGTCATTTGAGACGTGTAAGAGGAATCCCCACCTCAATCCTAGGAATAGTGTGGCCGGTACCACTGAAAGGGTCCCTCTTTTGTTTAAAATTCACATATTTTTAAGTGAAAACGACAACTGACCTACGGATTTCCAAGAAAAAACATACAGATTGTATTGATACTTTAGGATAATGATCCAAGGGTCCTTTGTGATATTTTAGAGTCATCCTGGCCTCAATCAAAGGCACGGTGTGGCCGGAACCACTCAAAGGATCTCTCTTTTATTTAAAATGGACTAATTTTTAAGTGAAAACTACAATTGACCTACAGAAATCTGAACAAACATATTTGGATTGTGTTAATTATTTTAAACAATGATCCATGGGTCCTTTTTGAATTTTAAGATTCATCCCCGCCTCAAACTGAGACACGGCGTATCCGTTACCACTCAAAGGGTCTCTCTTTTGTTTATAATGGACACAATTTTAAGTGAAAACTACAACTGACCTACGGAAATATGACCAAACACATTTGGATTTAGTTAATATTTTATGATAACAATACACGGGTGTGTTGGGGACATGTACAAGTCATCCCTACCACAATACAGGGCATGGTGTGGCCGACACCACTCAAAGTGTCTCTTTTATGTTTAAAATGGACAGATATTTATATGAAAACAAAAACTAATGTACAGAAATCCATCCTAACACATTTGGATTTTAATGATCCTTTAGGATAATGATCCATGGGTCCATTGTGATTTTTAAAAGTCATACCTATGTCAATCCAAGGAATGGTGTGGCTAGGACCACTCAAAGTGTCTCTCTTTTGTTTAAAATGGACAGATTTTTATGTGAAAAAGCAACTGACCTACGGAAATATGACCAAACACATTCGGATTGTATAGATCCTTTAGGGGAACAATACATGGGTCCTTTTTGATTTCTACGATTCAACCCTACCTTAATCTGAGGCATGGTGTTGCCAATATCACTCAAAGGGTCTCTCTTTTGTTTTAAATGAACACAATTTTAGGTCAAAACAACAACTGATTTATGGAAATCCAACAAAACATGTTTGGATTGTCTTGATCCTTTATTAAAAAAATCCATCGGTCCTTTTTATGTGTATGAGTCATCCCATGTACATCTAATGCACAGGTTGGCCGGACCCACTCAAATGGTCTCTCTTTTGATTAAAATGGACAAATTTTTAAGTGAAAACAACAACTGACGTATGAAAATCTGACCAAAATGAATCGGATATTCTTGATCCATAAGTAGATTGATCCAAGGGTCCTTTGTGATGTGAAATAGTCATCACTACCTTATCTTGAGGCACAGTGTGGCCGGTATCATTCAAAGGGTCTCTCTTTTGTTTAAAATGGACACAATTTTAAGTGAAAGCAACAACTGACCTATGAAAATCTGACCAAAAGCATTTTAAATGTATTTATCCTTTAAAAAAATGATCCAATGGTCCTTTTTGTTGTGTAAAAGTCATACTAGCCTCAATATGAGGCATGGTGTGGCCGGTATCACTCAATGAGTCTCTCTTTTGTTTAAAATGGAAACAATTTTAAGTCAAAACAAAAACTGACCAACGAAAATCCAACCAACTGAATTTGGAATGTATATATCCTTTAGAAAAATGATCCAAGGGTCCTTTGTGACATGTACGAGTCATCACCTCCTCAATTCAAGGTATGGTGTGGTCGGTATCACTCAAAGGGTATCTTTTTTGTTTAAAATGGACACAATTTTAAGTGAAAACAACAACTGACCTAAGTAAATCTGACCAACCACATTTTTATTGTGTTGATACATTTTTAGAATTATCCACAGGTGCATTGGGGACATTTAATATTCAAACCCGCCTCAATCCAAGGCATTGTGTGTCCAATATCACTCAAAGGATCTCTCTTTTGTTTAAAATGTACACAATTTTAAGTGAAAACAACATCTAACCTACATAAATATGACAAAAAATAGTCAGATTGTGTTGATCCTTTAAAATAAAAATTAAAATGGTCTATTGGGGATGATTATGAGTCATCCCTGCCTCAATCCGAGGCATGGTGTGGCCGACACCACTCAAAGGGTCTCTCTTTTGTTTAAAATGGACAGATTTTTAAGTGAAAACAACAACTGAGGTATGGAAATCCCACCAAAAAATTTTGGATTGTATTTAGCCTTTAGTAGAATGATCCAAGTGTCCTTTTTGACGTTTAAGATTCATTCCATCCTCATTATGAGGCTCGGTATGGATGTCACCACTCAAAGGGTTTCTCTTTTGTTTAAAATGGACATATTTTTAAGTGAAAACAACAATTGACGTGTCGAAATCTGACCAAACGTATTCAGATTGTATTGAACCATTTGGATAACAATCTAGGGGTACTTTGTGTTGTTTAAGAGTCATCCCCACCTCAATCCGAGGCACGGTGTGGCTGATACCACTCAAAGGGTCTCTCTTCTGTTTAAAATGGACAGATTTTTAAGTGAAAATAGCAACTGACCCACAGAAATCCGACCAAACGCATTATGATTGTATTTATCCTTTAATAGAATGATCCATGGGTGCATTAGGGAAGTGTAAAAGTCATCCTCACCTCAATCTAAGGCACGGTGTGGCCAGTACCACTCAATGTGTCTCTCTTTTGATATAAATGGACATAATTTTAAGTGAAAACAATAAATGACCTACAGAAATCCAACCAAACGCATTTGGATTACCTTGATCCTTTAGGAGATTGATCCACGGGTGCTTTTTGATGTGTATGAGTCATCCCCACCTCGGAAAGCCTCCCCAGACCCCTGCCCCCTAGACACCCCCACCCCCTGGACAACCACCACCCCCAAGGACGACACCCCCACCCCTCCTTGACACCAACCCACCACCTGGATACCCTATCCCCACTAGACACCCCCACCCATGGATGGAAACCCCCACCCTTCCAGACACCATCCCACCCCCCTTGGATAGCCTCACCAACCCCTTGGACCGCCCCCGGACACCCCCACTCCCTAGAAATCCCCCCCGACACCCTGGACACCCCCCACATGGACACCCCATAGACAGCCCCCCCACCTGGACACCCCCTCCTCGGACACCACCCCACCCCCACTGAACAGCCCCAACAACCCCCTGGACCGCCCCCACCCCCTGGACTCCACCACCCCCTGGACACCCCAACCCCTGGACACCCCTATCCCCCCAGACACCCCCATCCCACCCTCCTAAACACCCCCCACCCTTGGACAGCCCCACCAACCGCCTAGACCGCCCCACCCCCCAGACACCCCCACCCACTGGAAAGCCCCCCTAACACCCTGGACACCAGCCCACCACCTGAACACCCCCATGAAATCCCCCCCCCCACCTAGAAACCCCCCTCCTAGACAACACCCCACCACATAGACACCCCCACACCCCTGAACCCCACCACCCTCCTTGGACGACCCCTATCCTCCTGGACAGCCCCCACCCCCCTGGACCCCCCTTTCCCCTCGGACACCCCCATCCCCCAAGACACCCCCTTCCCCCTTAGACAGCCACCCCAAACACTTGAACAGACCCCAACCCCTTGAATTCTGAATATAATTCTTTATGTATTTAATTAACTTATGAATTATGTGTTAATGGTGTATGAGTATACTTGGTTTAATTAGCTTATGATTTATGTGTCAATTTTGTATGGGCATGCTTATTGAGATGCTAATTTTTTTGCAGGTGCTGTTTCGGTGTGCCGCTATAGAGATTTTTTTATAGTAGACATGGCATTTATAAGTGCATTCTAAGCGCTGATAAAAGAAGTCTTTACCTGTGATAAAAAGTGATTATAAAATCTACATTTACCAGCACTAAAAAATCACAGATAAAGGAAGCCTTTATCATCCCTAAAAGAGAACTGATAAATTGATCATTTATCAGTGCTTTTTTAGGACTGATAAATTGCATTTTATAATTACTTTTTTAGAGATGATAAAGTATCCCTTTATCAGATCTAAAAATGAACTGATAAAGGGGGCCCCCCTTTTATTAGCAATAGGCTTTACATCGCTTTTTTAACACTAATAAAGCTCGTTTTGAGCACTGATAAAGCCCATTTTTGTAGTAGTTCAAGTCTTTTCATTTGTCCCTAACTGTATGCCAAAACCAATATAGTTAGAATAAGTTATCCACTATAATAAATTATTCTATAAACCTCAACAGTAACACCACTAGTTTATCATTAAAATTTATTAGACAAATTTTTTAACTAAAAAATGAAATATTAAACAGGGAATCACATTGGCCAACGGTATGTGTTAAAACATTATTGTCCTTCAGTTGTGGGTTCAAGCCAAGTGGCCTCGCCAGATGTGATGGGTTGTCACTCGGTATTTTGGTTGTCCTTTTCCAAAAACCATATTTATATAATTCCTATAACATTCCCAAATTATAATAACATATTATTAATTAAATATAAAAAATAAGATAATCCCCTAAGGTTTCCAATAACTTTAAACTTTTTTCCCATGAATGTAAGGTGGTTATTCCTTAAATAACTTTTTAAAAAAACATATAATAAACCAATGGGTTTTATTACCATAATTTTTTTCCAAAAATATCCTTAATCAAGTTATATTCCTACCATGTAATTTTTCAAAAGGGGTTATTAGGAATTTGAACATCTGATCTACCATAAACTCATAAAACGATGATGGTATCCACAATACTTAATTTAATTAATATATATTCTTCTAAAATTTAACACAATACTTATATGTTTCATAATTATTATCACCAAAATACGATTGGTAAAAAGGCTTCTACAATTTAATTATTGAATCATAATACAAAGGTACTTCATCTGTTTTATTTCAACATAATTACATCATTTCTCTTGGGGTTAATATTTAGTAGAGCCCATTGACTTAGTTAATTCTTTGGTTACCCACACTTATGACAATGAACTATAAATTGATCCCTATGAATAAATTTATTTCCTTCCATATTACTATTCATTTTTTCTAGGAAATTCATTTCATTATACCCTTATTTTCCACACATAGAACATTTTACCATTCAATTCAGAAACTTCCCTGGGTGTCTATTTTCACATTTATTACATAATGGAAATCAAGGCTTCTTTCCTCAATGGTATCCATCACTCAATATCTTAAAGGAATACATCCTTTTCTTATTTGGTGGGTTTGGAAGTTATTTAATGTATTAGTTGTTAATCGTATTTCAGGATAACCAATTAGAAATAATCATGATATATTTCACTCATATCATCATCCCATTTCATTTCACACAGTCACCACATTTTTCTTCATATTCATTGTTAGCATGATTTCTTCAGGTTCCCATAATTAACTAAAACAAAGATCACTGAGTTAATAATAATAATCATAGTGAAAAACCACATAATTATAAACAATCCTTTATACTATGTCTAAATCATGACACCATATTTTCAATCTAAGAAAATTTATTTTAATATAATTTGTTCCTTTTCATCATCTATTAAAATCTCTCATAATGATTGGTATAGGAAATGTGAATTATCCGAATCATATCCACCAATAGTCCCAAACCAGGTGCATAGTAAGGACTGTTTTTTTACACCAAGTGATGATATATTCATCCTCAATGCACCTTTTTCAACGTTATTACCCTGAGGTAATGTTGTTCTAGAACCATGTCTAATTTTAGTATCCATAAAGGGATGCATTTCAAGGAAAACCCACATATCATTTTCCTTTCTGAAACATTAGGATGTTCTTCTATACCTTCACTAAGTTTGTATTATAGAGTTATTCCCTAAAAATGGGTTTATGATAATGAAAAAAAATTTATTTTCTATCATACTATTATAGAGTTGTTATCCCTATTACATGTTTTTATAAATCTAGTTCCCAATGTTTCTACTAAACTTACTTTTATACCAAATATAATGACCCTGACTCTAGTAACCTATAGTTGGTGTCTTACTCTATTACATTGGTATAGTATACAAGGAATCACATCATGAATAACTAAATAGTTTTGTATTCTTGGTAAACAAGTTAGATTCATAATTCCAACATTATATTTGAAAACACATACTACAAATTTTTTGATAATAAAATTATAACCTCAATAATATCCATTCAAATCATTCTTATTACACTTCTTGGATTACTGGGAATGGAGAAAAAATAAGGGTGAGCTCAAATGATCAAAAAGGGTTAAGTATAATGGAAGTTATCATAAACCAATAAGCATAATTAGGTAAAGTTAAATAACTGTACACATATTCCATTTAATTATTTTGACAAGAATAATAAACATGGAATGACAAATAATTGAAAACATATTCCATTTAACCAATAACATGACTATCTTTACTGGATAAGTTATAATCAATATAGAAAGGTAGAAAACTAAAAACATTGTCCATTTAATCAATAAACTGGGAATGAAATGCACCCAGAGATAATATCATTATGAAAATATCATGGATAAAAATAATAGAATTCTTGATGAAAGAAATTCTTAATTATTGGTCCCCATGATCTCAAACATCATGATACCTCTATCATAAATACCATTCACAAGATGCTTTAAAACTATCATTAGAAACATATTTAATGTTAAATTAATGATTCAGCTTATGAGACTACTGATGCATCAGGGGGCTATCTATAACTGGGATCCACCCATATCTACATGTCCAATGCATTTTCATATATCAAATAATTTATTTAATTCGTGAAAAATGCAAATTATCATAAAATATTTATATTGAGTAATGAATATGTATTTTTTAATATTTCCCCAGATAAAATATAACTTTTAATGAAAAACAATATATGTAGTAATTATATGTGTTTTTTAAAATAAACATATCCAACATAAATAATATGGATATTTTGGGGAAATTTAATGTCCAATGGTCATAGGAAAGTGACTATTTCAAGAGAAAGTGAATGACTACAAAAATGACATAATAAGGTGAATGAAAATACTTTACATTGTCAAAATGATCATAAAACAAACCTAGAAATCATAATGAATATATCATTACAATATATCTGAAGCATAGTATAAGTAAATAAAGGGTTTTTATCATTGGTAAATAGAAATTTCATAAGAAGATATTTAAAAAAATTATTTTCGAAAATACATTTTTAACTTTGAAAAACACTTTTTAGAACTAAAAATTTATAGAATATTAGGGAAAATTTTTTATTTAAAAAAATTAAATTAAAAGTTTAAATGTAACATTAAGTACATGAGAGTTAATCATTGAAATAAATTCCATACATTTTGTATTAGTTAAAAAACATTCCTTTTACACTATTGAAAAAGTATAAAATTGTATTCTTTTAGAAAGTGATAAGAAGATTCCTTTCCAACCATTTATTAAAAAGTAAATGTGAGTAAAAATTTCATTAAGAAGTCATTTGGATAATGTTAAAACAGTTCTTGAATTTTTTTGAGAATACATAGTTTTGGAAGAAAAGATAATTTTGACTGAAGAGATAGATGAAGTTAGATTTTGTTAAAAAACAAATTTCTATAATTTTAAGTAACAAAGTGAAATTAAATGATATTATTACATGATAACTTCATTATTAAATAGAGTATAAGAAAATTGAAGCAGTTTACTATCCAATGATAAAATAATTTCAATCAATTGAAATTGAAGAAGAAATAACCCTGATTGAAATGAGATTATAAAATAAACCCTTAAAAAGATCATAATGTTTAAGTGAGAAATAAAAAATTAATTGATTATGTTTATAAAATTTGAATGCTCCTAAAACAAGTGGAATCAAAAAATAAGTGAATAAAAAGTCATTACACACATAATCATTGAATATAAAAGGCAATAGAGAAGTAATTTAACCCAATGAATGAAAATTGAGTTTTAAAATTCTTTACACCATGGTAACATTTAATTAGAATACCCTTTGATAAAATAAGTCGGATTTAAACTTAATATACCATTAATTATTAATTAATCATGATATTATATGTCAAAGGGTTATTATATACACTATATAAGAGAAATTAGGTGCATAACATTACAATATGACTCTATGAAGGGAAATTGAGATGAAGTCCCTTACCTCATGCTTCCTTTGGGTTGAACATTCTTTAACTTCTACCATGAGCCAAAGGAAAGCCTGTGAATCTGAATTATAGGGAATGAAACATGTAAACAATGTGAATCCATATTACACATTGTGAATGTCTCGAATTTCAAACCTAATGAGATATAAAGTGTGAACTAATTTCACAACATGAAATGATAAAAACATAATTATCACCAAATATACAAGTTGTGAAATTTGGATATCCATGATCGTTGAAGAAATTTGTAGATATGATGTATAAAGTGTGAAATATACTTACACATTATGAAAGTCTCAATGAAAAAATCACTTAAAGTAGTTACATGATGTAAAACCCATTTCATTGTTGTGTTATATGTGGATATATATATATGTGGGAAGCCCCTCTGAGGACAGAGAGTCGCAGATGCGCAAACTACATTTATCCATTATTTTAAGTTTATTTCATATTTACTTTCTATTTTTTCTCTGTTGTATGATCTTTTATTCATTCTATTATTGTCGCTTTTTATTTTTAGTCTTTTTAATTATGTGTTGTAGTTCTAATGATTGAATCCAATTCCATTTTCAATTAAAATTTGAATGTCATTACATTCATTATTATTTATTCACTCATGTTAGTATTTAATTGATTTTTTTATTTCAATCATAGATTTCATTGAATTGAACTATTTATATGTTATGTTATGCATTTTTCTTTTTGTATGCCCACTTTCATTTAATAATGTTATGCGTGGATAATCCACTTATGGTTAGAGGTCAAAAGTAAGGGTCGATTTAATATTAATTAATATTAAATAAAAAATCAGTAACTCTAAGGAAAATAATTATGTTAAAAACAATTATTAATATCATTATTTTTCGTACATCTTGATTATCGGAGATGTAATCAGACAACCCTAACCAGATTAAAGTTGAGTTATCTATGACAAATAGCTCGTAATACTTTATGCCTGGAAGATAAGATCATTGAACCTAGTTTGATGAATATATCTTGAATAAATAATATTTTCAACTTAGGTAGATCCAATTGGATGGACCAAGATTAATTGGAAGCCGTTTCATCCCTTCGTAGCCTAATACATAGGTCTATTCAAAGTTGGATTCAGGATTATCATTTTCATAATACCTAAAATTGACCCTAACCCATTATTTAACATCAATTTAAAACAAAAAATATGAAGTTAAAATAATCTCAATTGAAATTGTGATTACCTGACCTTTGATCTTGAGTTTTCATCGCCATGTTCACCACTCTCTTTGGGATCGACCCTGTACTATCGTTATGTTATGCCTTTGTAGCTAGTGTTGTTTAAATTAATATTAATATATAGTTTTTTCATGATCAGAGGATTTAATGACATCCTCTACGTGTATCACATATTTATAATATCATATAATATCATATTATAACATTTTACCACCAATTTATTAATTACATTTAATTATTTTCATTATTTCTAGTGTTAATTGCTATGTTTTCTCATGTGTGTTTGTCATAAAATTGTTGGGACCACCTATGTGTATGAAGTTATATTTTTTGTCAATAGTTGTCAGTACTGGTCAAAATGAAGGAGTACCAAATTTAATTACAGAGTTAATGGATATTGGTTTAAGTGATTATTCCTAGAGAGTTGTTATGGATTCATAGCATTAGATGCCACACTTGGGAAATTCTCCATGTTTTTTAAAATCAGAAGATTGTAGCACAGATCATATGTTCAAAGAACATGTGTGAAAGGTAACATAGTGTTTAATACAATGATGTTTCATTCATTTTTGGATGACTATTTATATGGAAGTAATATTCCAAAAAGACTATAATAATAAGAGGAGGTCATGAAATATTTCATTATTTCAATAAAACTATGGAAGACATTTAAGAATATTTGACTCTGAGTTGTGTGAATAAATTTAGACGATTCATTTCTGGTTTTTATTTCACAAATAAATTATGTTTTTAGAACTTGTGATGCAATACTTATGAAAGAAAGGGGGGAAAGGTGATGTTAATCATATGTTATTTTTATTGAAAAGATTGATGTTACTAGAAGGTAAGGAAGGTGTAATACTTTCCATTGAAAATATGATGATGCTGAAGGTGATCGATTATATACTAAATATCAAAATAGATACAGTTTGTGATGAAAGAAGTTAATTTTTAAAGATTAAATATGACCGTGAAGAAGCATGGGCGTTTTTGATGAAGCATATATTTCTTGTTTCACCATTTCCTTCTGTTTGACAAATTTTTTGGCCTCAAAATTCAGAATTTGTTTTTGT
This sequence comes from Viscum album, assembly GCA_963277665.1. NCBI lineage: Eukaryota > Viridiplantae > Streptophyta > Magnoliopsida > Santalales > Viscaceae > Viscum > Viscum album. Next base: position 1,106,374,544 of record OY728157.1, read on the forward strand.
AAATGAAAGGATTTCCTCAATGGAGTGAATGATTTATGGAATAGTGATGTAAATTGACAGTGGAAGGAAACCAAATACCTCTAAACATGAATTGTGTACCATGTTTGGGATTGGTTAGTGGTTACATACCATGATGCGGGAAAGGTACATAGGACAGTTTGTGAAATGAGTCGCAGTACGGAAAATAGTTCATGGTTGAAGTATTTTCACTATGCGGGATGGATCATCATTGTATGAAGAGATGAATTATGTGGAAAAATATTCTTATGGTATGGGAATGGTCAATGGAATGCGGTAGACACACAATATGTGGTGGAGGCTCACAGTACGTGGAAGGAGCATTGTCTGCGGTGAAGATTTTTACACATTGAAAATTTTGGTAAAACCGATTAAAATTTTATGCAGAGTTATTAGCCTATATAAGGTGTGATAATAAAATTATTATGTTGAGTAAAATTCAATACTAACAATCATCCATGGTGGAAGAATTTTGCTAAGCCCAAAAGAGTTCACAAGGGAGAATTCCATGAATAGAAGCAATCCATGGAAGAGATTCTGTATAGGATAAAGTAGTATGGAGAAGATGAAACAGTTCATATAATTGGTAGATAAGGTCCACAGAAGAAGGAATTCTTCTGAAAACTATATAATCAGTAACCAAAATTAAAAATAGTATGAAAAAGAAGTCCGTGGAGGCAGTGCCCAAAGGAAGAAACAATTTTCCGAATAGAAAGTAACAATCTAAAAAAGAAGAAATTAAGCAGAAGAAGAACCTATAATAAGAAACAATACATCTATGTGATACGTGGAAGTGGTACGCAGAGATGGTATGTGGTGGTATTACAAAGAGAAGTCATGGAATTCAAATTAGGTGCAGTATGTGTAGTAGGTGTAGTTTGTGGAGAAGATATAATACACAGACACGGTACGCGAACGTGGTGCATGGAGGTAGTACATGGGTGTAGAACACAGAGGTGGTATGAAAAAGTGAAGTAGGGATGGTACAAAAAGGAGAGACGATTCATGGAGAGGTGATCCATGAACAATAACCAGTATATAGTTCATGGAGGATCAAGTTGGTTCTCAGAGGGAATAAGAACGAAGAATAAGAAGTCTAGCAAACTTATATTCAATTATTCAGGAAATGTTGAATCTGATGATAACTAGTGATATGATAATAATTGTTTGAATAATCCCAAAGGTGATTTTTATTCAAGCCAAAGGAATAAGGAATTTTAGTTCATTTATCTTTTTCACTAATGAAGAATAAAGTTGAAGAAGAAGTGTGCATTTGGATTTTCACTAAAGAAGAGAGAATAAGAGGATGGTTACTTTCATGCTGCTAAGAAAGTAACAAGGAGAAGAAGATGGTTGTGTAATAACAAAGTAATAGTGTGACATTCAATAGGTCTCAACAGGTTGAAGAATCTATTGGTGTTGAAGACCCTTTTTAATAGAGATAATATTTCCTTCAAAGGTAGTATAAAGAACTAGCATGGTACTGCAAGTTGAACTAGGTCATCACCAGCTCAAGAAGAAAGGGTTTTATCCCTTCCCCCTCCAAATTGTAGGGACTCACACTAACTAGTGGATTGATTTCCTAGTCATTCCATTGTAATAGTTACAAAATTATAGTAGATAATCCAAGTATTGGTCATCAACATACATGATAAGGATTCCGAATCTTTTATTGAGTGGTGATCCTTTTAAAAATATCATGTGAATATTTTTATTTCTTTCTATTATATCATGAGACATGAAAAATAGAATAATAGAATCAAGATCCTAATAGGTCATGAGGTATAAGGATAAAAATATGGAATTGGTTTAAAAACACCCTAACACTGATTCACCCCCCCTCTTGGTGTTAGGTATAACCCAATCAGGTCCTCTCAATTAGTATCAGAGGGCAAGGTTTACCTTTATTGGAATCTCTATAGTAAAGCTATTATTTTTTGAATACTTTAATTTATTTTCTATGATAACAATGAAGTGCAGTTTTGGGGAAAATTCAGTTATCAATGAGCATAATTCTATATCTACAAAGACTATTATGAATAAAAAAATAAGGATAAGAGAAATATAAAAGAAGAATTCCCTCTTATTGAAAGAAGAAGTCTTTTTTTCACCATAATTTTCTAATAATGAGGATACACTTGGCATGTAATGTAATGAGAAGGTGTATTATGTTTCCAACATGAAGATGGAAAACCTTCCTACCTTAAGTGATCAAGAGGTATGTGTTAGTACATTTGGAAATTATTTTTAGGATGAAAATGCTAGCACAAGTGGTGATGACCAATATACGAATTCTCAATAATTATCAGTTGATAGATAAAGAATTACTCTATATGGTATTCCTGAAGAAAGTGCATCCCTTTTTTGTGGAGTATTTCAATGCATTCAAGAATATATAAAAAATCTAGAATATGAAATTGATTTTCTGGAGAAAGTCTTACAAACAAAAATTATTGAATTTATAAACCACTCTCGATAGATTAGAGACATTGAAGCAAAAAAGAGGGAATTTGAAATGATTTCCTCAAAATGTCTCAATTAATTTGAAGAGAAATTTATAATCAATAAGAATCTATAAGAAAAGGTCCATGCACTTGGAGTGAAATTGAATAAGATCATTGAAGTCAACGATTTACATATGGATGAAAATTCCAAGAAGATCAAGGAACATGACTCTTCGCTACCAAATAAAGTTATCAAGCATAAAGAGGAAGTTGAAAGATTGAAGAAGGAATATTAAGTGAAGATGATCATTATTTAGGATTAAAAATCACTCTCAATATGAAATGTATATACATGGAAGCATAGTTGTCCAACACTGAGAAGACACATATTGAGACTTCATAGAAGAGGGAAATAGTAGTTGTTGGATCTCAATGATCACATGAGGATTGTGTGGTTGAAAGAACTCGAACACATGATAAGAAGATCATGACTTCACTCAGTGATCCCTCAGAAGCAGCTGAGAAACTAAAGGTACCATCCCAACCATCTTGTACTCATGATTCTAAATATGTTTCCACAAGAAATGCAGGTTGAAAGAGAAATTCAAAAAATGTATGGATGAGAAAAAGTTATGAGATACCTAAAACCATGGCAAGGGTGCATAAGACAAAGAATAAGGAAGATGGTTCCCCAGATAAAGCCCAAAAAAATTAAGAATAAACCCCATCAACCTTATATAGAAGATATCAAGAAGCCATGATTTTTGATTCAATGTTTGCAGTGCAATAGGTTTGGGCAATGGGCATCACATTTTTGGTAAAATCCTCAAAAAAAATCATAATGGAAGACCATCTCAAGAGGGAGAAATCCAGAGAGAAAGAAGCAACATTATTAGATCCAAAAGCATCTTTATATTACAAAAATATTTGGAATGCATGATAACATCTGGGATGTTTGACAACCCTGCTTTTTATTACAACTTAAACATGATTTATTACATAAAACTTCACTTGATACAACAAAGAAGATCAAGAGGTTTAGTGTCTTTGGGGCTTAAGATCATCACATAAATACATAAGACATGAAATACAACACTTTTATTGAAAACTTCCTTCTCATGACCACTACATTACTTCATACTTAGCATTGAATGGGATAACCTGAGGACATGCATAAAAAAGGGTGAGCTATGAAGCCCAGTAAGGGAGTACACATGGAATAACATGAGGAGTACAATACATGCTAGACAATAGGCATAATAAATAGACCATAAAATAAACATGAACATAAAGGCATGATAAATCATGATAATCATAACATGGAGATGTGGCAACAACAATTATCATGGAATTAGCATGAGCCAAGGCTCATTGCACATGGAGCATGAGTAAACCCTCATTGAACATAAAGCACGATTAAACCCTCATTGAACTTGAATTATCATGAGTCAACACTCATTGTACATGATGTATCTTGATACTATACTTTACCTAATGCATTGGAGCGCTATAAGGGCGCACCCTTCTTGAACAATTCATTTCATGCATAAGTGTGCCACATGGATCATAAAACATGGATTCATAAAACCTAATCATTTATTCCAACATAACGTAATGTGGAATTAATACATGAAACTTTACAATCAATATGTAAATGTGCATAAAGGTGAATACCCTTGATGGAGAAATGTGCATGGTATTCACTACAGAATGACATTGGCTTAGAAAATCGGTGCGATTTCGGCAGCGTAACAGCATGACATAAGAATTAATAAAAAAATTTATGAGAGAGAAATGGGTTCCTCATAATATTTACATGTAATGGAAAGTAAGGAGGTAATATAGATACATGTCCCAACAATTGTAATGGAATTTAGATTCATGATAAAAAATTATTTTCGTGAATGTAAAAGAAGAGAGAGAAGTTCGTTTCGGAATTTCGGCACAGTAACGGGTGTACATGGGAGGAATTTAATGAGAGATAAAGGATTATACCATCATTAAAACAATAATAGGGAAGTATGGAGGAGGTCCAAAACGATACCCCAACATTCATAATTGAAATTAAAAGGGAAATACAACTTAAAGAAAATTGACAAAAATGAGGAAGGATGAAAAAAACCTTACTTGGAAGTGTGCTTCCAAAGGCTAGAGAGAGTCTTGTGAAAGGATTATTGGGAGCTTGGGGCACCTTGGGAAGATTCTAGAAGGAGTTGGGAAGAGGTTGGACGAACTCCAATGGCTTTGATTGAGGAGGAAGTGGGAGCTTGGGTGGGTTTATATAGGAAAGGTGAGGGAATTCTTTATTATTTGGGTTTGGGTCCCCTTACATTAAATTAATCCAAACCACAAACCATCCCATGGTTATTTCCCATGGTTTGTGGAAAATGGAAGATGAAAACATTATTTTATAAAGCCAAAGTCCGAACTTCTTAAAATATTAGGGTTGCTTATGTGGAGGTGAGTCACACTCCCATGAAAATTAATTTAAAAAGGCAAAGTGTTGAATATTCCTTGAGGGGTCCATTAATGCTTTTAAAAGTAAGTCAAAAAAACCCAAAATCACATTGCATTAATGATAAAACATATATTTTCAGAACATAAGGATTATGGTATTTTATTAAATCACCATTGGGTAATTATGATGTCATAAAACACATTATATATTTAAACTGTATTTAATTTTTACCCAAAAATTTCACTTTCTCAGAAAATTATGAAAAATTCACCATTGGATAATTTTGATGTCCTGATTCCAGAAATGACATTTATTTTATCTATATAAATTTCTAAATATTTTAATTTTGAATTTTAAAATAAAAACCAACATTTATCGAAAATTCACGGGTTTTGACAGAAATGGCTTTCAAACCTTAATATAAAATTTTAATTGCCTTCATAAAATTATAAGACCATTTATTTAATAAAAATTAATTTAATATTATTAATATTATTTTATTAAAATATTATTTAATTCAGAAATCCCTTAATTTAATAAAATAGACTTCTTAATTAAATATTAACTAAAAACAACATTTGTACTTTAAAAACTATTCACAATGTATAATAAATGACTACAAATTATATTCATTATTATATAAAAAAATAATGTACATTTACATAGTACTACTTATTTGTTACATAAACCCTTAAAACAGTCGCATAAGATCTAAGGGTAAGGTGTGCGATGGTGACAGACACTTGGGGTGGCTCGGATATCATCGCTCGAGTGGTAATTTCAATCAACTTCCACTTTTCCCGTAGACGGTCACGTTTGAGCTTGACATGATGAAGCTCAGCTTGGGCTTGGTCAAGAGCTAAGCCCAAGGATGCCACCTCTTTTCCGAGCTCTGACAAATGAGATTTGTATGGAGAAATTCTACTGGACGAGGCCATCACATCTTTTTTCTGAGTAAATTGGATTTGTTAAAGTCCAATATTTATACTAATCATGTGATTACTGTTCAACGGTTATATTAGCAATGTTAAAAATTCATAACATAAATCCAAAGAAGTTGACATCTTATAAAATTTTTTTTATAGAGATACATTTAATTAGATCAATAGGGATTTCCATTAATGAAACCTTGGTTCGTTACAACATTCCCCCATTAAGAAATTTCGACCTAGAAATTTTTCCATTTCCCACACTAAAACAGATGTGGGTAACTCAGCTTCATCTTTTCCTCTGATTCCCAAGATTCATCTTCAAACTTGTGGTTTCTCCACAACACCTTTTCGAGGGGCATTGACTTATTTCGTAGAACTTTTTCTCTACAATCTATGATCTTCACTAGTTTCTCCTCATAAGAAATATCGCCTTTCAATTGTACCACCTCAGAAGAGAGTAAATGTGAAGGTTCTGGTATATACTTCCTTAAGAGGGATACATGAAAGAAATCATGTACTTTGGCCATAGTAGGTGGAAGTGCTAGTCGATAGGCCACAGCCCCGACACGGTCAAGAATTTTTAAGGGGCCGATGTACCTTGGACTTAACTTCCCTTTATTTCCAAACCTCATGACCGTCTTCCACGAAGATATGCGTAGAAAAACCATGTCTCCAACTTTAAACTCAAGGTCTCATCGAAGATTATCTGCATAACTCTTCTATCGACTCTAGGCTGCCTTGATATGCTGCGGAATGGTTTTCACCTTCTCCACCATTTCTTCGACCATTTCTGGTCCAAGAAGCTTATGTTCACCGACCTCATCCCAACATGCTAGTGTTCTGCACCTTTTCCGATATAGGGCATCATATGGTGCCATTTGGATGCTCGATTGGAAACTGTTATTATACGATAACTCAACCAGAGGAAGATGTTGATCACATCCTCCTTTAAAGTCCATTGAGAATGCTCTCAACATATCCTCAAGTGTTTGGGTAGTCCGCTCAGATTGGCCATCAGTTTGAGGATGATAGGCCGTACTGAAGTTCAATTCAGTATTCAGAGCATGTTGAAGACTTTTCCAAAACATAGAGGTGAATCTTGGATCTCGTTCAGACACAATAGATAGTGGTACACCATGCAACCTTACCACATCCCGGATATATATCTGTGCCAGTTGATCCAAAGAGAAATCCTCTCGGATAGAAATGAAGTGTGCAGTCTTTGTAAGATGAACCACAACAACCCATATTGCATTGTTGCCTTTGGATGTCCTCAGATGTCCAGTGACAAAGTCCATGGTGATGTTTTCCCATTTCCATTCGGGTATGGGCAATGGTTGCATCATCCCCTTAGACTTCTGCCTCTCTTCCTCACTTGCTGACACACCAGGCTATTTGATGTATATTCAGTGATCTCCTTCTTCATATTATCCCACCAAACGTTTTCTCGGAGATCTCGATACATCTTTGTTCTCCCTGGGTGAATAGAGAAATTTAAACTATGTGCATCATCTAAAAGTTCCTTCTTCAGCTCCGGACTTGATAGAACATGTATTCTTTTCCCAAACCGAACAATTCCATATTCATTAACATTAAACTCCAAGAATTTTCCCTTTTTGATAGATTCAACTTTTTCTTGAATTCCCACATCATCCTTTTGATCATCCTTTAACCATTCCAAAAGAGATGGTTGAGAAATCATTTGTGAAAGGATTGATGATGTTCCCTTCATTATGATTCCCACGTCCACCTTCATCACGTCTAAAAATATTGGATCCTTCTCAATTTTCATCATTGATAGAATTGCAGGGTCCTTTCTACTTAGGGCATCTGCCACCTTGTTCACTTTCCTAGGGTGGTAATGTATTTAACAGTCATAATCCATGATGAGCTCTATCCATATTCTCTAGAGCATATTAAGCTCCTTATGTGTGAATATATATTTAAACTCTTGTGGTGAGTATATATCTAACATTTCTCTCCATAAGGATAATGCCGCCAGATTTTCAAGGCAAAGATCACAGCCGCCAACTCCAGATCATGAGTTGGATAGTTTCGCTCATGGATTTTCAACTTCCTTGAGGCATAGGATATCACATTATCATTCTACATCATCACACATCCTAAGCCCCTCTTCGAAGAATCACTGAATACCACAAAGGCTCCCCACTTGTGGGTAAAGTGAGCACGGGTGCAGTGATAAGCCTCTTTTTCAACTCCTTGAAGCTTTCTTCGCACTCATCACTCCAATAAAACTTTACTCCCTTTCGAGTTAGCTTGGTAAGAGGGTTGGACAATCGTGAAAAATTTCTCACAAATCGTCGATAACAACCAGCTAACCCCAAGAAGCTACGGATATCTGTTACTGATGATGGCCTCGACCATCCCTCAATTGCATCTGTTTTGGAAAGGTCCACAGATATCGCATTTCTTGTAATGATATGGCCCAAGAATGAGACCTCCTTCAACCAGAACTCACACTTGATGTACTTTTAATAGAGCTTATCCTTGCGCAAAGTATCTAGTACATTTTTTAAATGCTCCTCATGATCCTCCTTGGTTTTGGATTATATTAGAATATCATCAATAAAAACTACAACAAATTTGTCAAGGTACTCTCTAAAGACTCTATTCATCACGTCCATGAATATTGCTGGAGTATTGGTGAGTTTGAAAGGCATTACTATGAATTCATAGTGCCCGTACTTTGTACGAAAAGTAGTCTTGGGGACATCTTCCTTCTTCGCCCTTACTTGATAATATCATGACCGCAAATCCACCTTGGAGAAGTATTGTGCTCCACGCAGCTGATCAAACAAGTCATTGATTCTTGGGAGAGGATACATGTTCTTTATCGTGATTTTTTTATGTTCATGATAATCGATGCAATGCCACATTGACCCATCCTTCTTCTTGACGAAGAGGACTGGTGCACCACATGGTGAAGCACTTCGGCGTATAAACCCTTTATCCAGATTCTCCTGTAGTTGTTTCTTTAGCTCTTCAAGCCCAACAACAGCCATTCTATATGGAGTCTTGGATATTGGTAGCTCCCCATGTATAAGTTCAATTGAGAACTCAACATCTCTTCTTGGAATAAGACCAGGAAGTTCCTCAGGAACACTTCGGCGAATTCCCTCACAATAGGAATTTCTCCAAGGTTGGTTTCTTCTTTGGACTCAATCATCTAAGCCAGATACGCATGCTCATAGGGTAGTAATATCCATGCTTGAGATGATGGAGCTAAAGGAGATTCATCTTCCTCCTGACACATGTAAAGAATTTGGGGTCGATTCTCCATATGGAGTGTGATTATCTCTCCCGACAATTTATGATGGCTCTATATAAGGAATTCCAATCCATGCCATGAATTGAATCAAATTCCACCAGAGGGATTATGATGTGGTTTCTGGGAAATTCAATCCACAGATTATAACAGGGGAGGACTTATGTTCCTAAGATGCAATGATTTCCCCATTTTCCGTACTCACTGACTTATTTACATCCATGATTTGTGGTGGTTCTAGGATTGTTCTACTAAACTTTTGAGATATAAAAGAATGTGTAGAACCTGAATTAAAAAGTACGTTCTCTATTTTTGAATGAATAACTATCGTAACTGTCACCACTTCATTGTCGGGGTTCACTTCGGCAGAAGTGATGGAAAACTCTCTTCCTTGTTGTCTTGGAGGTTGTTGGTTGCCTCCGATAACCCTTGGATTAGGGCACTGATTTGCAAAATTACCCTGTTCCTTGCATTTGTAGCATTGAACAATGTGTTGAGGTTCGAACGGAGTGTTCCTCTCCTCTGTCGCAGCCGCGGGTCCTTCTATCCAATAGTTAACAGCATGGTGCCTTTCTCTTCCACACTTGAAGCATTTTCTCGTCCCCTTAAGGCAATTTCCAGGGTTATTCTTTCCGCACTTTTTCCAAGTGGGGTGCTGGATCTTTTTAGCACCGCTGGATTTATCCATCGGACCACCAGCATTGAATTCCACCTTACGCTTCTTGTCCCTATGATACCCCTGTGATTTCCCGATATCCATTTGACCTTGAGGGAACATCGTACATTTTCCTCATAACTGTCAAAGTCACGGATCGCTAATTCTTTCCACAAGCTAGGCTTCAACCCACTAAAGATGCGTTCAACCTTGCATTTGGGGGTAACGACAATGCCGGAAGTGTATCGTGCAAGCCTTGTGAATTTTTCCTCATACGCTCCAACAGATTCCTCATCTTTTTTCTTGAGGGAAAGGATTTCCCTTTCCATCTTAAGCCAGAGGGTGCGCGAAAAATATTTATTGAAAAACATATTCTGGAAATCCTTCCATTCCAACGCCTCAATCTCCTCCTCAGGCATCATATTTTTTTTCAATGTCCACCATTGATCAGCTTCACCCTCCATACGATAAGACACCAGGAGAACCTTCTCTTGTTCAGAACATTGGAGGATGGAGAATATCTTTTCAATGGAGTTGATCCATTGTTAAGCGATCTTGGGAATGGATGATCCATTAAATGTAGGAGGCCTTTGCCTCATGAAGCTCTCGATAGCGACTTGTTCCTTCATAGGGGGGTTTGGACGTTCCTCTTGATATATGTTTCTATTCAAAACGTGACTTAGCTTAGAGAGAAGCGTGTGAAATTTCAAGATTCCCACTCCCATTGGATTGGGCATCTTATTAGTTGAGTCATCACACTGATCTTCACAATGGTTGTTAGCCCGAGTCATCCTATTACCAGCCATTGGCTAGAATAAAAGGAAAGTTAGGGGTAACACATAAAGGGTAATTCAACGAAAAAAGTTGATGACTTATATATAAACATTCATTCCTTTACTCATGAGTCTATAGGCTTCAATCTTGGATTTTCATGATCTACTTTCTAACATATATTCGTAGGGGCATTTTTGTAATTCCCTTAATAAGGGTTCATACTAAGCTTGTGAATTTATCAAAAAAATATCCCCCGGGAGTGTCGTAACCAAGAGTGCAGCAAGGCCTGTTGTCGTGCACCAGTTCCCGTCGACTCTAACTCAAAGCGGGGTTTTCAGGTTTTACCACTAGGATACATATGTGCCAAAGCCGCCTCTACCTGCTCGTATCCTGACATGGATGTATCTGTTTGATAACCCACTTAATAAATACTCACCAAAATGTAGGGACATTTTTATTGTACTTAGTCTTGAATCTAAGGCTTTACAAGGGATTAATAATCCCAAAAATAACTAAACCTATCCTCTGATACCAACTTTGACAATCATTCTTTTTATTACAACTTAAACATGATTTATTACATAAAACATCACTTGATACAACAAAGAATATCGATAGGTTCATTGTCTTTGGGTCTTAGGATAATTAAATAATAACATAAGACATGAAATACAAAATCATTCTTGAAAACTTCCTTTTCATGACCACTACATTCCTTCGTACTTAGCATTGCATGGGATAACCTGAGGACATGCATAAGAAAAGGGTGATCTATAAAGCCCAGTAAGGAAGTACACATGAAATAACATGAGGAGTACAATACATGTTAGAAAATAGGGATAATCAATATAGCATAAAAGAAACATGAACATAAAGGCATGATAAAGCATGATAATCATAACATGAAGATGTGGCAAAAACACTTATCATGAAATTAGCATGAGCCAAGGCTCATTGCACATAGAGCATGAGTAAACCCTCATTGCACATAAAGCACGAGTAAACCCTCATTGCACATGAATTAGAATGAGTCAACACTCATTGCACATGACGTATCATGATACTATACTTTACCCAATGCATTGGAGTGCTAAAAGGGGGCACCCTTCTTAAACATTTAATTTCATGCATAAGTGTGCCACATGGATCATAAAACATGGATTCATAAAACATAATCATTTATTCCATGATACAGGAATGTATAATTTATACATGAAACTTTAAAATAAATATGTAAATGTGCATAAAGTTGAATACCCTTGATGGAAAAATTGGCATGGTATTCACAACACAATGACATTGGCTTAGAAAATTGTTGACATTTCGGCAACGTAACAGCGTGACATAAGAATTCATAAAAAAGGATAATGAGAGAGAAAGGGGTTCCTAATCACATTTACATGTAATGGACAGTAAGGAGGTCATATAGATATATGTCCCAACAATTGTAATGCAATTTAGATTCATGATACAAAATTATTTCCTTGAATGTAAAAGAAGAGAGAGAAGTTCCTTTCAGAATTTCGAAATAGTAACGGGTGTACATAAGAGGCATTTAATGAAAGAGAAAGGGGTCTCCCATCATTCAACCAATAATAGGACAGTATGGTGGAGGTTCGAAACCATACCCCAACATTCATAAATGAAATTAAAAGGGAAATACAACTTAACAAAAATTGACAAAAATGAGAAAGGAAGAATAAAAATCTTACTTGGAAGTGTGCTTCCAAAGGCTAGAGAGTGGCTTGTGAGAGGCTTCGTGGGAGCTTGGGGAACCTTGGGAGGATTCTAGAGAGAGTTGGGAAGAGGTTGTACGAACTCCAAGGGCCTTGTGTGACGAGGAAGTGGGAGCTTTGGTGGGTTTATATAGGAAAGGTGAGGGAATTCTTTATTATTTAGGTTTGGGTCCCCTTACATTAAATTAATCTAAACCACAAACCATCCAATGGTTTTTTCCCATGGTTTTTGGAAAAGAGAAGAGCAAAACATTATTTTATAAGGCCAAAGTCCTAAATTCTTAATATATTAGGGTTTCTTATGTGGAGGTGAGTCACACTCCCATGGAAATTAATTTAAAAATGCAAAGTGTTGAATATGCATTGAGGGGTCCATTAATGCTTTGAATAGTATGTCAAACAAACCCAAAATCACATTATTTTAATGATAAAACATATATTGTCTGAACATAAGGATTATAGTATTTTATTACGTCACCATTGGGTCATTATGATGTCATAAAACACATTATATATTTAAATGGTCTTTAATTTTTACACAAAAATTTGACTATCTCAGAAAATTATGAAAAATTCACCGTTGGATAATTTCGATGTCCTGATTCCAAAAATGAAATTTATTTTATCTAAAAAATTTCTAAATATGTTAATTTTCAATTTTAAAATAAAAACCAACATTTATCGAAAATTCACGGGTTTTGACAGAAATGTCTTTCAAACCTTAATATGAAATTTTAATTGCATTCATAAAATTATAAGATAATTTATTTAATAAAAATTAATTTAATAATATTATTATTAATTTATTAAAAATATTTTTTAATTCAAAAATCCCTTAATTTAATAAAATAGATTTCTTAATTAAATAATTACTAAAAACACCATTTTTACTTTAAAATCTATTTACCATGTATCAAAAATGACTAGAAATTATATTCATTATTATATAAAAAAATAATTTACATGAACATAGTAATACTTATTTGTTACATAACCCATTAAAACAGCCGCATAAGACCTAAAGGTAAGGTGTGCGATGGTGACAGACTCTTGGGGTGGCTTAGATAACATCGCTCAAGTGGTAATTTTAATCACCTTCCACTTTTCCCATAGACGGTCACGTTCGAGATTGACATGATGAATCTCAGCTTGGGCATGGTCAAGAGCGAAGCCCAAGGATGCCACCTCTTTTCCGAGATCTGACAAATGGGCTTCGTATGGAGCAATTCTACTGGACGAGGCCATCGCTTCTTTTGTCTGAGTAAATTGGATTTGTTAAAGTCCTATATTTATACTAATCATGTGATCACTGTTCAATGGCTATATTTGCAACGTTCAAAATTCCTAACATAAAACCAAAGAAATTTACATCTTATAAAAACATTTTCCATAAAGAGACATTCAATTAGACCAAGAGGGATTTCTATTAATGAAACCTTGGGTCGTTACATGATATATGCAATGTAAGTGGTCACAAGGTTGGTACATTCCCATATCAACAAGTATCCAAAGAAGATAAGAAAAGGAGATCACAAAATCTGGCCAAGAATGAAGAAGTTTCCTTGGGAAGAAATTAGAAGAATGTTTCAAAAACAAATTCTGCCAAGAATATTCCAAGAAGGAAAGGTGATAAGTCCTTTGATTATAAATCCAAGAAGGTGAATGGTGTTGTATCGAAAAGAACTCTGGATAAGTATGTCACTTATAAGAATCCATGTGGAAAGTCCAAACTTGATTCCTCATTTTCAAATGACGTATTAGTTATTTATACATATGATTTTTAATTAAAGTGTAAAATATAAGATGAACAAGATAAGTCTAGTGAAAAGGGAAATGAAACGATTTCACATAAAGAAAAATATGCTTTGTGTGTGGGGTGCAACATGGTTGATCACACTATTAGAAATTTCATTGCATTTATTCCATCTCAAGAAGAATTTATTAAGAAGATGAAAGTTTCACCCAGAGATTTTAGTACTTTAAAAGATCTTGAAGAAATACAGCTCACACACAAATAAATGAAATAAGTAATAATATCCACATGACCACAATTGGTATGGAATATTAGTGGTGAAAGTGTGAATATTGGATCAAATTAATCATATTGGTTGAGAAAACCATATCAACCTTGTTTTTCATATTGATGAATCAAGGAGGATACACCATATTCATTCAAATATTTTGTGTATTTTATTTGTGTTTCTAGTATAGGGAATTGAAGGTGAAGCAGACTCTCAGGTGGAAAAAATGATAACTAATGAATGTTGTCAACTATTGATAGAAAAGTTTAAGATGTTTTCATCCTTGGAAGATTCTTCAATAGATTATCAAATATTATTATAACGAAGGATCACATTTTATGAAGATGATGATGAGTTTTTCCCTTGAGGGGGAGACAAATGAATAAGTTTACAGAGTTATTATTTCAATTGGTATCAAATTCAATTTCTCTGGAAATTGGTTGAAAATTATGCCATTGGAAAAGATATGTCATTTATGAATCTCTCATACTTCATTAATCAAAATAAAGGTCATCTTATAAAGGATGAGTAATTTAATTAATCAGTGACATATGAATAATGGTTGCATACCAAGGTCACTTATTCTGCCTATTTCACTTGAATTTTTTTGATCCATTTGTAGAAGTGATTGTAGGAGGTTTAGGTTGATTGTTCTTAAAATGATTTCATATCACATCATGGAATGAAAGAGAAAAGACCCTTATAGACAAGTATATGAGTTTTCATATCATGTGGTATCATGATTAGTGGGTAATGAAAAGTTTTTTGTCTAAATAAAATCCTCTTGTTTTCTACACCGAGTATTGCACATGTATAATTGGTGTGAAATTATGGATGATGCATTTCTTAAGTATTGATTGATACCCTTTTCCCATTAACTTTGTATTTATTGTCAATAAGTGAGAGATAAAGTGATATGAATGTTCAGAAGTGAAGGTGGAGATAAATAAAAGTAAATGGAAGATAGTGGAATCACATTTTTAAATTGACACATTAATTTGAGTGAACTTCGATGTATTTCCAACAAATACAAATGGGAGATTGTAGGGACCACCTTTTTTTATGATGTTGTATTTTTGGTCAAAATGTGTCTATACTAGTCAAAATGAAGAAGGTTTCCCAATTATAATTCCAATTTTAATGGATATTAGTTTATGTGATGATGATTGGATAACTGTTATGGATTCATATCATTGGATTCCACACTTGGGAAATTATCCATGTTGTTTAAAATTAGATGATCGTTGTACTCATCCTTTTTTTAAAGAACATGTGTTAAATGTGACACATTTTTTACTATAGCGATATTTCATTCATTCTTGTATGATGATTACCTTGAAATTAATATTCCAATAATATTAGAGGAAGAATACTAGGTCATTAAATATTTCATTATTTCAAGAAAGCAATTGAAGATCTTGAAGAACATTTGATTTTGAGTTTCATGAATAAATTCATATGCTGATTTTTTATTTTTATTTCACAAATATCATAACATTGTGGAACTTGTGAATCCTTATGAATGAATGGTGGAGAAAATGTGATTCCAATCATATTTAGTTTCGAATAGAAAGATTGGTGTTGTTGGAAGATAGGGAAGTTGAAATACTTTCCCTTGCAAATCAGATGATGTTGGAGGTGATCGATTAAAGACTACATATCAAAACATGTCAGGTTCTTGATGAATACATCTGATTATTGAAGAATCAAGATGAATATGAAGAAGCCTGGATGGTATTTCCTAAGAGTATATTTATGGTTCCATTGTCTCCCAATGTTTGAAAAATTTCTGGGCCCCAAAATTTGGAATTGGTATTTGACAATGGAAGGATTTCTTTGTAGGAGTGAATGGTTTGTAGAATGTCGAAGGAAATCGAAAAATGAAGAAAACCATGTACCTCGGAACCTAGACCATGTACCATGTCTGGGAATGGTTCTTGACCACATCCCATGTAGTGGGAAAGGTACATGGGATGGTTCACAGAACGGGCTGTGCTACCGAAAATGGTTCGTGATGGAAGGATTTGCAGTACACAGGATGACTTGTTGTTGGAGGAAGAGATGCAGTATGTTGACTGACAAACATACGGTACATAGAAGGTCAATAGTATGCACCTAGAACATGGTACATGGTGGAGGCTCACAATATGCAGAAGGAGCATAGTCTATAATGGATATTGTCCCGCATTGAAAATTTGAGTAAATCTTATTAGCAAAATTTATGGAGTTATTAGACTATATATGGAGTTCTAATCCCATAATTAAGTAGAGTGAATTTAAATAGTAAAGGTCATAACTGGTGGAATAATTATTCTAACTCTAAAAGTGTTCAGAAGGGGCAATTATGTGAAGAGGAGTAGTCTGTAGAAGAGGTTACACATAGGAAGAAGTATTACCTAGGAGATGAAATGGTTCGTATAATTGGGAGAAAGGGTCTGTTGAATAAAACATTCTATAGAACATGGAAATATAGTACACATAATTGAAAATAGTACACAAAGGAAAACCATGGAGGGAGTCTGAAAAGGAAGAAACAATTTTCATAATAGGAACAGTCTGCAAAATAAGGAATTATGGAGAAGTATAAACTATAATCAGAAATGTTACATAGAGGCGACACGTGTACTTAGTACACAGAGGTAGTACAAATAGGTGATAGGTGGAGCAGGAATGGTACACATAACAGGTGTGGTACGCGAAGTCGAGATAATACATGGACACTGTACATGAACATGGTGCACGAAGGCAGTATGCAGAGTTATATTGTGGATGTTAAACATGACAGTGTTAAGCAAAAGTGAAGCGGGGGAGGTACGTAGAGGAGTGGCGATTCACAGAGATGTGATCCATGAACTATACCTGGTACATAGTTCGTGAAAGAGCAATGTTGCTTTCAAATGGAACAAGAGAAGAATACGGAGTGTGACCAACTTATATTCAATTATTCATTCAATATTGATTCTGATGTTTCCCAGTGTGATGATCTTCATTTATTGAATAATCACAAAATTTTCTTATGAATATAGCCAATTGAATAATGAGTTTTAGTGGTTTCAGTTTTTTCACTAAAGAAGAATAAATAAGAAGAATAATTGTGCATTTAGTTTTGTAATAAAGAAGATAAAAGAAGTGGTTGGTTACATGCATGCTGCTTAGAAAGTAACATGGATAAGAAGAAGGTTGTGGAAGAACAAAGTAGTTGGGTGACACTCAATGGGTCTCAACAGATGGAAGACTCTATTACTATTGCAATCCCTTTTCAATTGGGATAATATTGTCTTTATAGGAATAATAAAGAACTAGAAAAGAGATGATAGTTCAACTAGGTCATTACTAGTTCAATAATAAAGGTTTATTTTCCTTCCCCTCTAATGTTTAGGGACTCACGCTAACTAAGTGATTGTTTTCCTAGTTAAACCATTGTAAGAGTTACTATATTTTATTGAAGAATACATATATTGGTTACACTATACACGGCAATGATGTAGATTTTATTATTGACTGGTGAAGCTTGTAAAAATATCATGTGCATATTTTTACTGAAATCTATTATTGCATGTGATAGGGAAAAGAGAATAAGAGAATCAATATCCTAATAGGTTAATAGGTACATGGATAAAAAGATGGAATTGGATTAAAAAGTTCCCAACACTAATTCACCCCTCTCATTGTTTGTTATATCCCAAATTGGCCCTCTCCAAAAGTTAGAGTTCTTGTTTATATTATATAGATCCATCATGTAAATTATTATATTAATGTTATAAATATAATTTTTTATTAATTATATACATTTTTATAATCATTATAGAAATTTAAACATTGATAATAGAAAACATTACATCGTGGAGATGGTAGTCCTCACGTACGCACAAGCAGCGTTATTGTTCTCTTAATTGGAGAAAGGTTAAGGAAGTTGAAAAGCACTATTGTGGGCTCCCTCAAATGATTACTTTTATATTTGGGTACTTAGGTGCAGCAGAGTGGATGAACAAGATCATCTCTTAAAAGAGGAAGTAAATTTGACAACTTATTAAAGGTATTTTAAAAATTAAATAAAAGGGAATAAGAACACTACATGAAAGGATAGGGGGATTACCATTCATAAAGCTATAAGATATTTGCTGGAATAAGATTGTATATTTTTTCTAATTTTTATTTTTTTTGAAATGAAGTTTGATTAAAAGACACAACAAGAAGATGTTTTTTTATAAAATATTTTAAAAGGAGAAATAAATCTAACTCTACCAATTCACAAAAATATTTATCATTATCATATAAATTAACAACCACTTAATTATTATCCCCAAACTTTTTATTTCCAGAACCCTACATGAATTAGCTTTACCAAAAATATGATGTGAATTAAACCCTATGCTATCTTCAAAACATGCAACCCCAACACCCTTCTTGGATTGATATTCTAAGGATTTCTTATGGTCAGTGGTAAATTAGGGCACATATCCATTCAAGAAAATGTGGATAAATTGTGTATAGTTATTATATTTGAACTCTACAAATTTATCCCGTGTGTCCTTGTATAACCGATTAAGATCACGCTCTCCCAATTCACACAATACTCCACCACACATGTTTTTGTGTTAATTGTTCAATATCTTTCTTTGTTTCTTCTAATTTAAAAACTCAATTCATGGATCATATTAAGTGAATTACACTATCTAGATGATTCAAAATATTTAAATGAAGAGGGTAGAACTATCACTAAGAAAACTACTCTTCCATGGGCTTTGTGGTCACTGTGGAGACGTTTTTCATGAGAAAATGATTGAAATTGTATAACCCAATCTCAACTTTGCTCTTGATTCTAGACCAATTAGAAATATTAAGAGATGAATAAAATTGAACAAAATAGTATAAAATAGAATAAATAAAATAATCATAAATATGTTTATTCCACAAAAAAAAGTATTACAACATGAAGAAGAAGAAGGAGGAGAAGGACGAGAAGAAGGCTTCGTCGAAGAGATTCTTGTTTCAAGATCTACCCTTATTGAAATGGTTGGGGAATTTGAGTGGTTCTACTTCTCCTCTACCCTAAACTATCCATTTCACGTCCCAACCCTTCAAAATGATAAAAACACATATTTATAGAGTGGAGTGGAGGCTAGGTTAAAAGTGGTTTCAAGTGTGAATGAAGAGAATCTTCCAAATATTTAAATCCCACTTTCAGACCATTCTATTCCACCAAAACGAGTGAATTAGTTTTCCTTCTAGAAGGATAATATGTGAAAAATTGGGTTTTAGATGCCCTTAAAAAATTAAGGCTCAATCCATTATTGTATGTAGACGATATGGCCTAAACACTAAAGTAATTTCCAATCTATTGTGTCCGGACCACCATTGAATTAATGGCCCATTTAATCTATACCAATGCACTCTTAAGATATAGTTTCCAGACTAAAAGTTATGGAAAATTAAGTGAGGATCAATGTTACAAAATTGTATGTTAAAATAAGTCATATTAATATATTTCAATTCCAAATACTACTTTAAATTTTAAAAGGGTAAAACTAGAATTTTCACCATATTTTCAAATGAAGGATCTAATCCCAAATGTTTTATATATAAACATATTTAACCTAATGTGAGGCAATTTTATCATTTATTATCAATAAAATATTCAATAAAAATGTGTTTTATCAACTCCCCCACAATTACCCTTTTGCACTCCTCAGAAGAACCTCATATCATGTAATCGAAAAAATTGTGACAAGATATTGATATTCAAATTTCTAAATCCATTGTGAAAAAACACGCAAAGTAAGAATTCCATAATGAGTAAATATCAATAAATGTTTAATTCATTGTCTCATATAGTGTGTCAAAACAAAATCCAGTGAGATTAATAACAATAATCATAGAGAAACAATTCATGGGTCTTCCATGCCACTAATTCTTTACGTGTGTGTGTGCCAACCATTCCAAGCTCATAAATCCTACCTTTATTCAGTACATCCAGTTCATGTAAAAAACTTTCTTCTTACCTAATTATATTTCACCAAATCTATTCAACATACTTTGTAATCATATTCTAAAACCCACTCATTTAAGCATTACCTGAGTTTAATACATGAGATCACAACCTAAATATTCCAACATGTTGTAAATTTCTTCACTCCACTATTTATTGATTAAGATTTTTGGATTTTTGGATTTTTTTTGGATTTCTTAGAGGGTGTACAATAGTCAGATATTAGGTGCATACGCATAGGTCAATCAGGTACAGTGATGGAAATGATCAGAAGAAAACTGTATGTATGGAAAGACCATGTTATAAGCTGAAAGGAATTACTTACCCTAAATATACATTCAATTGGATAAGAGAAACTCACATGTCACGATTGTGTGAAAAAATGTGTGGAGAAATCAATGAAAAATTTTACCATAAACAAATATCACAAATAATGATGTAAAAATCTAAAAGATTTTATAATAACACAATCATTCATATCATCGATGACTTCAATTTTTATAAAAGAAAAACCTTGATTATGAAATCTTACTCATGATTATATTTATACCAATGAATCTTGAAATCATGCATTTTCAATATGTTCCACATGAGAATGTTACGTGATATATATTTTTCTTTTATTATTGATATTTTTTTATAAAAATTTTAACCAAAAACTTAACAGAAAATACCCATAAAACACACAAATAAAAATCCTAAATATCTACCCCAAAATGTTGTCCCCTTCCCCACACTTAAAATATTTCATTGTCCTCAATGTGAACCTATGATATGATATATTCAAATTAAATGTATAATTTTAATTAGGAAAAATAATATAAAATTGAAAGAGTTAGGAACAACCTGATATGCTAAAGTGATGATGGAGTCATGAAGTGTGATGAAATACACTACATCAGTTGGAAGTCCCTCAATGTATTTCTTCAAACATTGCCCGTTGACTATAAAGCTCCTTCTAGTGTCCTCTTGTGGGATCTCCACTACACCATAAGGAAAAACATTAGATACAATATAAGGTCCCAAACATCTAGAACAAAACTTACCAGGCATCATCTTTAGTCATGAACTGTAGAGGAGGAATTTCTCTCCAACATGAAATTCCCTTTTCTGGATCATTTCCTTGAGTTCTCATAGGAAGATAATAGAATCTCCCCAATATCTTGAATTTGCAACCTACTTTGGATTCCAGCTTGGTCCAAATCCATGTAACATTTCGTTATAGCCCAATAAGCCTGGTGCTCAACTTCCATAGGGAGATGACATGCATTCCCAAAAACAATCTGAAATGGGGACATACCAATGAGTGTCTTGTATGCTGTCCTATAAGCCCACAAAGAATCATCTAAGCACTATCTCCAATCCTTGCTATTTGGATGCACAGTTTTCTCCAAAAAAATTTCCACTCCCTATTTGAAACTTCATCCTGATCATTTGTTTGGGGGTGGTATGATGTTGATGTTTTGTGTGTCACCCCATACTAACAAAACATGGAACCCAAATTCTGATTGCAAAAGTGTGTCCCTTGGTCACTGATGATGGATTTTGGTACTCCAAACATGCAAAAAATCTATGCTTTGACAAAGTCCACAAAAACATGATAACCATCAATCCTGGTGGCCTTAGCCTCCACCCATTTTCTCACATAATCAACAACAACAAAAATATATATTAAACCAAATGTACTAGGAAAAGGACCCATAAAATCAATGCCCCACACATCAAAAATCTTACATAATAATATGGGTTATAGGGGTATCTCGTGTCTCCTAGAAATATTACCAGTGTGTTGGAAAAGTGAGTATGACTTAAAAACACCTGAGCATCATGGAATAAACTAGGCCAATACAAACTAGATTCCGAATGATTCTTAGCTGTCCGTTGGGGTCCAAATTTTCCATAATAAGCTAGTGTATGATAGAATTGTAGAACCAACTCAAACATCTGATCAGGAACACACCTCAGAATAACATAGTAACAACACATGCACCATATGTAGGTATCATCTTACACATAAAATATAGCCTCACTCTATAACATTTGGACTTGAGGAATCTTTATATTTGGAGGAATTTCATATTCAAAAAGGCAGTTCACTAAATCAGCATACCAAAGATGTGTACCTATCATGGAATAAATATGCTCATCCGGGAAAGTGTCTCTAATTGGTACCTGATCCAATGTTTCTTCCTCTAGTGAGTGAGTAATCCTACTCATGTGGCCTTCCACTTTGTTTTATAACACCTTCTTTTCATTTATCTCAATGTCCAATTCCTAAAGAATGAACATCCATCAGATAAGTCTAGTATTTGCATATGGCTTCTTCAAAATGTACCTCAAAGATGCATGTTTAGAAAAAAAAACTACATTAGAGCCCAATAAATATGAACAGAATTTATCTAAAGAAAATATGACAGCAAGAAACTACTTTTATGTGATTGTGTAGTTTTATTGTCCTGCATCCAGAGTCCTCTAGGAATATGAAATTACATGTGAACGTCCCTCCACCCTCCGAGATAAGACAACTCCAACTGCAAAGTTGGAGGTGTCACACATAAGCTCAAAAGGAATCTCCCACCATTGAGGCTGTATGATAGGTGGAGTGGTCAGACGCTGTTTTAGCTCATCAACAGAATTCCGGCAAGAAACATCAAACACAAAATCAGAATCCTTTTGAAGTAATCACAACATAGGAAGAGCAATCAATCTAAAATCATTGATGAAGTGACAATAAAATCCTTTATTCCCTAGAAAATATCTCACTTCACGCAAAGATGATGGATAGGTTAGGGATGATATAATATCTACCTTAGATCTATCAACCTCTATCCAATGTTTTGACACTACATTCCCTAGGAAAATTCCATGCTCTATAATAAAATGAAACTTTTCAATGTTTTAGACCAAATTATTCTCAATTCAATGATTCAAAACCTTTCCCAAAATAGAGACAGAATCATCAAATGAAGACCCATGTACTGTAAAATTATACATGAATACCTCCATGTCTGTCTTAATAAAGTCATAAAATAATAATCACCACACATCTATGGAAGGTACCTAGGGCATTGCAATGTCCAAATGGAATCCTTTTGTAAGAAAACATACATAATGGACTAGTGAATGTTGTATTCTCTTGATCCTCTAGAGCAATAGGAACATGAAAATATCCAGAAAATCCATCCATGAAACAATAGTGTGTTTTCTAAGCTAGTCTCTCAAGCATCTGATCAATAAATGGCAGGGGGAAATGGTCCTTGCGAGTAGACTGATTTAGTTTCATATAATCAATACTCATACACCAACTGTTTTTCACCCTCATTATAATTAACTTATCTATATGATTTTTAACAATAGTAACACTACTTTTCTTTGGTACAACATGAATAAGACTTACCCATTTATAATCTAAATTTGGATAAATTATACCTTCCTCAAGAAAATTTTCAACATCTTTTTTAACAACCTCCAAATATGTTGGATTGAGTATCCTTTGTGGCTACCTAACCAATTTAGCCCAATCCTCCAAAATAATCATATACATGAAAATGGTTGGGATAATACCTGATATGTCAGCCAAGGTCCTCCCAATTGTCTTATTGTTCTCCCTCAAAATATTCAAATGTTTTTCTTCATGTTCAAAATAGAGATTATTAGCAATGATAACAAGTAATTTCTCACAACATAACAAGTATGAGTATTTGAGATTAGGATAAAATTGTTTGAGTTCTAATATAGGTTGGTGCTATATAGATGAAGATAGTGAAGGAACTGAAATATGTTCACAAAGAGCATCAGTACCAGAATGTACATCTTCAAAATCAAATAATAGTTCATCAAATCCATCAACATACTCAATAACCTTGTCATAATTATAGTTTACATGATCAAAATCCGAATGTGAATCAATTTCAAAATAAATTCTAAGAGAGTATTGTTCATTATAAAGGGGTATGGAATATCTCTTAGTCATCAAACTAAAACCAATAATCACAATATCCCTAAGTATAGGAAAATCGAATTCCATGGGGTTTTTATTTGTTGGTTCAAATGAGAGATAAAAAATGTAGAATGATCCTTTGAGGGGTACTTTATAGAGTCTATAACATTAAATATCAAAACTTCATCCCCAAACTCCAAGGACGCTACTACAAAAAATGGCCTATATCAGTGTTTAAAAATGGCTTTAACAGCACTGTAAAGATCATCGCTAATATATGGGGGTCTCTTTTAACAGCACTTTTAAAAATCACTCATAAATGTCAAAAAAATTAAAAAAATAAAAACAATTAAATTATGCAGGGAGTGCTTTTATCATCAATTGAGACCCCCTTTATCTATGCTTGGAGGTCTTCCGGACGTTGTCGTTACCGCACATCCTCATATGCGCGTGCAACTCCTTCGCTTTCACCAAAACTCGAACTCGCGACCTCCCCCCTTTTGTGGCTACACATTTACCACTAAGCCATTTCATTTTGTTCTCTATTTAATGATATATCTATATCTATATAGTTATATTTATTCATATATTGATATATATTCATATTAATATAAATATATTTGTTCATATATATGTATAAATATATTCATTCGTATATGAATATATATATATATATATTTAGATATATTTTTTATAGTGTATTTAATAGTATATTAATATATACTTATAAGATTAGTTTTAAATAAATTTATTAAAAAAAAAATTTTTTTATGTGTGTTTATAAAAAAATAAAAAAAATATATACATACATATATATACAACACAAAAACACACAAACACACAAACCCAGACACATATATATTTACGAATAAATACATATATATGTGTTTTTGAAATGGCATAGATTGTTAAAATGAGCATAACTTATAAGATTAGTTTTAAATACATTTATGAAAAAATATGTTTTTGATGTGTGTTTATAAATAAATAAATAAATAAATACATATATACATATATAAAACACACAAACACACACACAGACACACACACACACACACACATATATATATATACACACAAATAAATAAATATATATGTGTCTTTGAAAAGCCATAGAATTTTAAAACAACCATAACTTATAATTAGAATCCCATTTCAATACCACAACCAGTAAAATTGAATAAAATGAAACAATCTTTGATATTATATGTGGTGTATGCCTAACAGACATCAAGATCAGAAGTTATACTTGTTTGAATGATAATAAATCGGGGTATCCTGACTAAAAACTCAGTTTTGGATACATTCTGTGCCTTTTTCTACCTCTAAAAATGTGACAGAGGCTTCGTCAGAGTCACAAGTGCGTAGAGTGCATTTTAGGCTTCGATTTGATATGTTGTAGAGCTCAAACGGACACCCGGATCAAAAGTTATGGCCATTTGAAGTTTGAGTTGGATTTTCAACTTATTTTAGATCTTTTATTAATTTTTTTGACTTATTGTGTCTTCAAATTGTTATTAAATGTTTTTTAATCGATTATAATTAGCAAATTATTAATTAACAGTACTTCTTAAAATTATTTTAAAGCGATTATCAAAATATATCTTATATATTAAATGTAATAGTCTTTTTATACATATATAAAACATATTTAATATATATATATAAATATTATATTATATTTATATACGAATAAATATACCAATATACCAATATATTATTTTTCATGGAAATTTATTTTTTTGAAACTAATAATTTATCAGTGCTAGGGAAAAGGGCTGATAAATCCCGCCTTTATCAACACTACTAAAAGAAGTACTGATAAAGGGGTCCCCTTTAGCAGTGCTAAAAAAGTGCTGATATAGGGGGGGCCTTTATCAGTTCTTTTTTTAGCACTGATAAAAGCATAGCACATCGCTTGCATGTTTTTGTAGTTCTGTTTAATGTGTCCCCGCATTGATATTTATGATAGTTTTTTCATTTTTGAGGAAGGGTCTACTTAAGAGAATGAGAGCATGTAAACTAACATGATCATCCTCCATTATAAGCTTGTAAAAATCTATTGAAAAGAAAATGTCTCTTGCTCGGACATGTAAATCCTCAAGGACTCCCACTAGATATGCCATAGCTCTATTTACTAACTGCACCACTACTCTCATCGGATTCAACTCACTATCCTGTAAAGAAGAGAAAATAGAGTGAGCCATAACATTTATGGAAGATCCTAAATCACATAAATCATCAAAAACGTGTAACTCCCCTATGGTGCATGGTATGGTGAATGTCCCCAGATCCTTGCACATTGTTGGCATTTCTAGAGTTGGTGTAATGAGTGCTGACGCATTCCTTCCAAGATTGATCCTCTCATTTCCCATGATCCCTCTTATTTTGGTAAAAAGTTCTATTAATAATTTGGCATACCTTGTGATTTTCTTGAGGGCTTAAAGTAAATGGATTTTGAACTCCACATGCTTGAATCTATCCAAAACTTATTTTTGCATCACATCTTAAGACATATTTTTTGTTTAAAGAACTCTATTTAGAAAAGGATGGGGTTTAAGAGGAATATCATAAATATTTTTATTACCTTTATATTTCTCCTTAAGTTTCTCATCAGCTGGTTTTGAATGCGGCTTATCTGGATTTGAGGTGAATTCCAGTGGAACGATAGGTGTAGATGTATCATTTGTTCTTTTTCCACTTATAAATGTGATGTCAATGATATTCCACTTGGGATTTGGAGTAGGTTGGTATGGATGATTTCCATAGTTCTTACTTACTATTTCATAAAGGGTGGTGGCAATCTGGCTCATTTGAGTCTTCAATTCTTTCAGCTCCGAACCTTGACTCTTATGATCATTCTATTGATTAAGAATAATTTGCATCAAAATATCATTAATTTTAGAATCTACCTTGGGTAGGGTATTCCCTTTTAGCAGGCTTGTAGAGGCTTGGGCTTCAAATCTTATATGGGTTGTTGGAAACCCTACTGGTAAGGCTGAGGATACTGGAAGTTTTGTTGAAAATGGGGACTTTGTTGTTGTCCATATCCATATATCATGTCTGATTGATCCTTACATCATTGGTATTATGTTTGAGTAATGGAATAAAACTTCTTTTGGGGATATGGTTGTTGTTGCTGCTGATATGGTCTCCCAGGAAACACTTCTGCACAATCTTTTGTTTCTTGTAGTTGGGGGAAACAATATGTTGGGTGGTCTATTTCAGAGCAAATGCCAATGGCCTCATAGGAGTGGGTTGGGATCTTTTTTAACAAAAAGAAATATTCCTCACCATAGTGGCCAATTCATCCAACTTGGTATTAATTAAATTACTCTCAATAGAAGAATGACTTACCTAATATACTCCCCTGACATGTGGTATACCTTGATCGCCAAATTGATGTGGGTTTTGTACTATTTTTCAATTAATTGGCGTGTATCCACTGGTGTCTTGTCCACCAATTCTCCTCTAGCCATGACATCCACCATGCTCCTCTCCATAGGTGTGAGTCCTTTATATTAGTATTGGATGAGGAGTTTCTCACTGATTTGGTGATGTTGGAAGCTTGAACACAACTTCTTAAATCACTCCCAGTACTCATACATTGACTCCCCTTGGGTTTGCCTAATACTTTATATCTCTTCTTGAATGGATGTGGTCCTTCGTGATGGAAACAACTTCTACAAGAAAATACGTTTCAAATCGGTCCGACAAGTTACATCATCAGGTTGTAAATAATACATCGAATTTTTTGCAGCTCCATCAAGTGAGAATATGAATAATCTTAGTTTGATTTGAAATTTAGAAACATTTGTTGGTTTTAAGGTTGATAAACTCACAGTAAATCCTTTAAAATGTTTATATGTATCCTCACCAGATAATCCATGAATCATTGGAAGAAGATTAATTAACCCAGATTTCAATTCAAATTCCGATTCTAGATTTGGGTAAGAACTAAAATTTGGTTGATAGTTAATATCTGGTGCAACCAATTCTAGAATGCTTATATTATTTTCATTTATATTTTTTTTATCCATTGGTTCTTGTTTGATGTTTGAAATTGAAATGCCTCAAATTTCAATGTTCTGTGAGTTGAGGAATTCTCCAACTGGTTGACTGTTGAAACTTCCCATAGACTGAGAATGTATGATTTGATCCCGAAGGCTACGTTCAATCTCAGGATCGAGATATAAGAGATCATAGGGATTATTTCATGTCAAGAATCATATAAAAATAAAAATATGGAATGTGTACCATAATAAAAATGAGAAGTTTTAGTTTATGGTCCAAAAATATGAAGAAGAACATAAAATAAGAAGAAAAAAATCCAGACTGGCTAGAGAGGAACAAAGAAGATAAGAAGATAATAAAATGTAAAATAAAATAAATACATCTAAATGGTTGAAATTACTACATACCTCCCAATAAATAGGTCCACTTTTCATGTCACCTTCGTGGTAACCCTCAAATTATTATTGTAATTTTTGGGTACTTAGGTGCAGTATAGTGGCTGACCAAGGTCATCTCTCAAAAGAGGATGTAAATTTGACAATTTATTATAGTTATTTTACAAATTACATAAAAGGTAATAATAACTCTACTTGAAAGGATGGGAGGGTTTACCATTCATAAATCTATAAAATGTTTTCTAGAAGAAGATTTTATAATTTTCTTTTTTTTGAAAGGATATTCGATTAAAAAGGCACAATAAGAAGATGTTTTTTTTTAAAATATTTTAAAAGGTAGATTCGATTTAACTCTAACTCTTCACTCAATTATTTATCATTATCATCTAAATTAACATACAATTTTTTATGATCACCTAACTTGTTATCCTTAAAACCCTATGAGAATTATCTTTGCCACAAAGATGAAGTGAATTAACCCCTAGGAAATCATCGAAACATGCAATCACAACACCCTGTTTTGATTGATGTTCTAAGGATAGATTATGGTCAATGTTAAATTAGGGTAAATATCAATTTTTTTGAAAATGAGGATGAATTTTGTTTAGGTATTATATTAGAACTCTAAAATTTTATCATGTGTGGTCTTATATTATTGATTAAGATCGCGCTCTCACAATTCACACAATACTCGACCTCGAGTGTTTTTGTGTTAATTGTTCAATTTCATTCCTAGTTTCTTATACTTTAAAAACTATATTAATGGATAATATTAAGTTAATTAAAATATCTCAACGAATCAAAATAATTTAATGAAGAGGGTTGAAGATAGATTGATCAGTAGGAAAACAACTCTTCCATGTACGGTGTGGTCATCGTGGAAACGTTTTTCATGAGCAAAGGATTGAAAGGGTAGAACCCAATATTTTCTCCACTCATAATTGCAACGAAATTCAGAAGATTAAGAGAAGAATAAATTTAAACAAAACAGAATAAAATAGAGTAAATAAAAGAAGAAAAAAGAAGCTTATTACACAAAAAAGTATTACAACATGAAGAAGAAGATGAAGGAGAAGGAGGAGGAGAAGAAGTCTTCGTTGAAGGGATCCTTGCTTCAAGAGATACCATTATTGAAATGGTTGGATAATTGGAGTGGATCCACTTATCATATGCCCTCAAATTCTCAATTCAAGTTTGAACCCTTCCAAATGAGAAAAATATATATTTATAGAGTGGAGAGGAGGCTAGTTTAAAAGTGGTTTCAAGTGCGATTGTGGAGATTATACCAAATATTTTAATACCACTTTCACTGCCTTATTTTATAGTAATACGTGTGAATTAGTTATTCTTCCAAATGTATAATATGTGAAAAATTGGATTTTTGATCCCCTATCAAAATTTGGGCTCAATCCATGGACATATGTAGAGGATATGACCCAAAAACTAAAGTTATTTCCAATCTCATGTGTCCAGCCCACCATTGTATTAATGACCCATTTACTCCATCCCAATGCACTCTTTAGATCTAGTGTCCTGAATAAAACCTATAGAAAATTAAGTGAGGATCAATGTTACAAAATTGTAAGTTCAAATAATTCATATTATAATATTTATGTTTGATTTACTAAAATGAATTTTAGAAGGGTAAAACTAGAATTTTCAACATATTTTCAAATGAATGATTTAATCCCAAATATTTTATAAATAATCATATTCAACACAATGTGTGGGAATTATATCTATTATTATCTAAAAAATATTCAATAAAAATTTGATTTATCATAAGCGTATGATATTATATTTTTTGTGAATAAGTATCATAATATATATATATATATATTCTATTTTCATTAAATTTATCCTTATTATATTACATGTAAAGCGTAAGTGGAAAAGTAATTACATTACTTCATGAGGTGACAGTCCGCCGTACTCTTGTGCGATGTTATCATATTTTAAATGGAATGGAATGCAAAAAGGTTTATGTGATATTAAAATTACCTTAGTATAATAATATCTTATATATTATATAAATTTTTTAGTACATAATTATATCCATCCATGAAAGGTTGTCCTGGAAAAGGAAATACATCGGTTCGAAAGGTGGTAGTCCTTCATACACACGATCGATGGTTTTGTTTCCCATATGATGAACGAGGATATGGATATAGGTTATTTAATTAAAAAAATAACATTTTATTATATGGTAGATATTGGTGTTATTATATTATCATGATTAAACAATAATTTAGGGAGGTGGAATAATAAAAAAAATGAAAGCACTCATTTAAGAATGTCACATTTTCATTGGGGAACTTTTTTTGGTTGGCACCCAAATCCATCCTAGGATAGATTTTTGATAAAAAAAGGTCTCTTAGATTTTTGGATGGTATTAAGGAGGTTATTTTGGTATGTAATTTCCAACCTAATTTTATTTGAATGTGTGGAGAGGGTATAAGAGAGGTGGTATTGGATAAGTTGGGGAGACCACAAACATGATTCTTTTGAAAAGATTTAATTACACACACATTTTTTTCATACCACAAGCCTCCAAAATGGGTAATTATTGATGATTATAGGTGATAATGTCTAAATATGGTAATTAAATGGATTATATATGACATTGTAGGTCATTTTAACCCGTATATTTTATTTTATCCAAATTGAAATTCATTTTCACCTTAACATTAATAATTAATATTTTACTACTTTTACTATTCATAATGGTAAAAAATTAAGTTGAGGTTATTTGATAAAATAAATTATTCTAATTTAAAATATGAAATCCATTTTTTTAAATTCAATTCACATAAATGGTATAATCCACTTAAAAATTATATCTGCTGACGTGATGAAAAAACGGGTATTCAAAGAGAAAATTCTCAAAAGTATGCAAGGTTTTAATATCAATATTCAAAAGGAAATTGATTCCAAAGACCTAAAATATTAAAAGTTTAATTTAATTTAACTAATTTTACTGTGAAAACAATTTAAAATATAATTTATCCTTGTGAATTCATTAAATGAAATGGTAGTTTTCAATAAAAATTAGTATTTTTCACTATTCTTCAAAAATTGAGACATTTTAGAAAAATACCAAAATTTAACACTAAGATAATTTCGATTGGATTATTTTGATATTAAATTTCATTTTATCAAATATATTTTACAAATGGGTTAAAATTTAATTTTAAATTATGTGCACAAATCTTGATTAAACCATCTTTTAGAAAAAATACAGTTTTTTCTGAAAACATTTCTTTTTATTTTAAATTATAATTATGTTTTTCATAATAAATAGATAACCATAATTTTAATAATTTAATTATTAATATTCATACACAAAAATTAAATTATTCTTTTATAAAAATATACTATATTATAGTTCATTTAGACATGGGGTTCTGTGTTCTACAAGCTATCAAAGAGATGAAATTTATAAAAAAATATTTTGTGGGATGATTAAGCTCAGTGTTTCATATCACATATTATATCAAACAAAATATTTTTTTATAATTTAGGGTCATTATATACATCAACCATTGTTGGAGCCCTGAGCTCCCTACCCATTGTTTACCAACTTTCCAACAACATAATAGGTTCCCCACAAAACACATCAAGGCTTTACATCCCTATATCAGACACACATGGAAAAAATTATTTTCCCCTTGAAAAAATAATGGGTAATATAAGTCTATGTAAATAATTCATAAAAATCATTCAAAAAAAGAAAAAAATTTCTCAACCCTCAAATAATTGCACATGAACCTCAACAAAGTTAGTGAGGTATCATTATGTTAATCCAGAAGACCCATGTTTAAAACTAGGTAGAGGCATATTTCGGGGTACTGTAGCAGTACCATAGTAGGGGAATATAGAAATACTATAGCAGACTATACACTGTGCAGGACTGTAGTGGACTTTACACTGTACAGGTACTGTAGTAGAACTGTACACTCGGAAAGTACTGTAGCATGTGATGTTTGGTACTGTAGTAGTTGTAACTATTCACCTTGTGCACCGGTTTGGCCTTGGAATCCTTAAGGCTTTCGAACCACCTATGAATTCTTGTCAGTAGGGCTTTTGGTACACCCTTAAGGCCTTCAGGACACATAATGTATTTCGGGCCACATTTAGTTTCCCCAGACACAATACAAAAAAGGAGCAGCCCTAGAAGAGGATTCAGAGTAGGTGCACTCACCAGAGCAGAGCCAAATGGATTTGTCTGAATTAGAGGGTATGGATATGCCTTCAAGACAAGACTATGCTTGAATGGTGAGCCTAGCTAGATGGTCATGTGAAGGTGGAGAGCAAGTATCATGATGCATATGCTTGGGAGGGGCAGTTTGTTGTAGATAGTCTGGTTGAATTCTTAAAGACCTTCGGGTCATGTAATCTCATAAGCCTACGAGCCATCTAATCTCATTTCCTAATGGCCTTGTAAGGGTTACCCATAATCCCTTGAAATGGGGGTTATCAAAAATCAATAAAAATTAAGGCCCTCGTTCCATTCAGGCCCTCAAATAATTATCTTTAAACAACCATTTTATTTCCCGCATTGAATCAAGTGCTTTTTTATACATGTGTTTTTTGCATTAAGAAACCTAAAATTTGTAGCTAATATGGGATATAAATTAACCTAAACATGCTTCCCATATTAATTAGATTTGTAATAGACTCTATAATGGTCAATAATTAATTTATCAGGCTTATTATACTGTTAAATTAATATTATCGGCTTCACACTGTTAAACAAGTTCCAACAATTTAACAATTGTTAAACCAGATCTTCAATTATAGTAAGTGTAAATTTAATTTTAATAAAACTATAATAGAATTTATATATTAATATTTCATGATAAAAAAAATTCAAATTTGATTGCATGAACATCTGTTTTGAAGTTACTTTTTCAGAATAAGCATAGAATGAATTTTTGAAAATTTCTCTTCAAAATATGATTACACGAATGATTAAAAATTGAGTATTTAAATATTACTCCTTTTTTAATAAAAATGTTTCATAATATTTTAAATTAACAATATGTTAAATATAAATTTTTTAGATTTATAGATAAGATCATGTTGAGGTAAAAATGGATATTTTTTTGAAAGTCGTTTCAAAGAAAAAGGCATAATGACTTTCCATTTTAATTATTTAAAATATAATTTAATGATGAATTATTTAAATTAAATGAATATATTATATATCAAAATATATTAATTTAAATTAACATAATTATTATTACTAGTTATATAGTTAATTTAACATCATCTTATGCTTGAAAAATACATTTCTTGAAAAGTCATTTTCGGACACGTTTTTTGATATTATTTTTAAATTAAACTCTACCACTTATTTGAATTTAATTTGATAAAACTGATTCCATATTTTTAATAATAATAAATAATATTAGTTAATAATATCAACATCATTTTTTATCATAATTAATTTTAAAAACATATAAATTAATTATCATGGTTAATGTTAAAATGGGTTTATCTAGGGGGAGGTGGTTAAACCAAACGAAAATGTAAATTTTTCATATTAAAATTGTAAATATACATTTTAATGGACATATTTAGACCTTATGTTTTCCAAACATTGAATATTCAGTAATATAAAATAATTTTTCTTGATAACAACTTTATCATTTTGTATTCTTTTAGGAAATTTCCAAGTGTGTTCCCTCAGCCACTTATAGAACGAATCCTCCTCTAATATCATCCACATACATAAAGATAATTTTTACCAGTGAATAACCTCTAAAAAACCATACTTATATTCCTATCCATGACATATATTTCTTGTTTGATCAGAGAACCATAATAGGATAGCTATAAGTATAATCATAAAGAGGTTGTACGAAGAAAAGGTATTGTTCTTAACCATGATTTTTTTATTCTTCTACCTCCTTAAAATATTATTCAACCATTCTGATATAGTAACATAATTATATTACACATACTACAATGATATTATATTAATTTCATAACCTATATCCATATCTTCTTCCACCAAATGGGAAATGAAACCATTGATTGTGTGTATATCAGATTACCACCTCGCGAACCAATGTGATTCATTTTCCTTCATCTTCCCTTACAAATGGATTTAATGATGGATTCAAAGTATATGTATGATATTTATGACATAATTATACTTCTTTAATTATAATATCACGTATTCATTATAATCTAATAATTTATTGGAAAATGATAACGTTTCACGTGTATACTTATAGACTACCGCCTCTATGAAGAGATGTTATAATTTCTTCATTTTATTTTGACATGGATGATAATTAGGATATATTTATTGAATATAAATTATATATATGATATATAAATTATATTTTATAGGTGAATTATTATTTACATTTCTTTTTTTTTCTATCCTTTGAAAAAATGGAAGCAACGTTCATGTGTACGTATGACCTACCATCTCTATGAACATTGTAATTTATTTTCCTATCTCTAATTTTAAAGATGACTCTATATATATATATAATGAATATGTATTATATTTATATCATTATTAAAATTCTAGATATTATGAAACCAAGATCAATGTACAAGGAACAAATTATCGAACCAAAACATACATGAAATAAAGAAGTTATTACCCAAAATATTGATTTTAATAAATAATTGTTAATAAAAGGGAGATAAAATGTTATAAGTAAATATTATATGGTATTATTAATATTAATAAAGTTCTTTTATAAATTATTGACTTGTTTAAAACCATTATTCATGAGTTTAAATCATTTTCAACGAAAGGGAAGCTTGAGATAAATTATTTTGTCTCAATTTCTACTCCATTGAGACTCATTAGGTATTATAAACATATTTTCTTTTATGTGGTGTATATAATTCAAATTTCAAGTATTTAACATGAATACATACTTATTAATGATTATTAATGTTTTAATTCATGTTTATTATTTCAAGGGGTTATAATTTAAAAGTTTTCAAGGAGGTAAAGATTTATTTTATAATCTAATTTTTTAGATTGCCTTAATTTTTGGGGAATGTATCCTATAATAAATCATTCATAAAATAAATATATTTTATTTTCCTCTAAATATTTGAGGATTTTACATATTTTCTTCCAAATTTTACTCTCCTTAACACTCAAATCATGAAATGAAATTTTTAAAAGAAACAATGATTTTATTTATTTTTAATTAGAAATATTTTTCTTCCAGGTATAAATTTATATAATTTGTATAATAAAAGTACCTTTTATTACACAAAATATTTATTATGTTCATTTTATTTTTTCCTTGAATTTTAAATGGTTTGAAAATAATCTTTCTAGCATTTTATGATAGGTTTATTTTTGAATATCTTTATAAAAAAGTCAAAAGGAATGATTTTAATGTATACTGCATTAATTGACTTCCCTCCTCGAATAACCGTTTTAAAATATTTATCTTATTTTATACGTTTTAAATATTTTTAAAAAGACAAATCATAAATTAAATATTATTTTAATATTTCACTTCCCTTTTCATTATATTTCTAAATAATAAGTTCTTATTACAAAACCTATATTTCTACTTAAATAATGACCATCTCTTATCAATTATTAACATTATAGTCATTAAATTTCTAATGAAAAATTCACCCACTTATTATCATTAAGGATTAAATTTATCTCAATTATCCATATTGTTTTCATTATAAATATGATTATTTCCTATACCATATAGCATTTTTACATACAGTGTTTTACTATAAATGCTTTTTGATTAATTGGGGAAAATATTGATAAATATATATTCTTTACTCAATAAGAGTATTTAATGATAAGTAATATTATATATAAATTTAATTGATCAAAAAATATATGATTAATTCAATGTACATGCAGTGATGGGTGGGGCTCACTTATTGATATACCCTTAATGCATCGATAGTCTTATTAGATGAATCAATTGGAAAAATTAGATGGGTTTTTGGTGTATACTTACCCATAGATCAATATATATTGGTACAAGGTATTTATGGTATATATATCATGATAATTGAGATCATGACGTCTAATATTTTTCATTTACTTCATTTTGAATTTATATATTACAATGAATAATATTGATGTATTTGATATCATTTATGGTTGCATTTCATGCTCAATTTATTGATTAAATAAAATGTTTTTTCTATTATTTACAATTCCATATTGATTAGTTCTTATTTACTCATGATATTTTTCACTGTATGTAACCCTTATTGTGAATTTGATCTCACCATTATATTTTTTCCAATCCCCATGTTATGGAGATGAATTTTTTGATTGAGTCTAATGGATGATGATTATTTGATTTCGTTATGTTTTAAATTATATTCCCAATATAAACTGGGGATCATGTATGTAACTTTTTATTCAAAGTTACTAAACTAATAATTCATTATATATTAGATCCCTTATATCTATTCCAATGTAATAAAATAGGAACACACTCTTGATTATTGGATTTAGGGTTGTTATTGTGATTATGAGAGAAAGTTTAGTAGAAACCATGAGAACTATATTTAGGAAAACATAGAATAGAAAACATAACCCTATGATATACTTTTAGGTTAATTTTAATTATATGATAAAATCAAATATTTTATGGTATATATTATACATTTTCTATATAAATACTTCTCTATCAAGATACTACATGTGGATGTGGGTTTATCATAGATGCATCTAGAGGTAATAACCCCAAAAAGAGTTGGTCGAGTATATCTGGACCATCATTATAGTGCACATAGAATGGTTCCTTTTTACACATTTGGTTTGATAGTCCTAGGGGAAATTATTTAGATAATTAATATTTTATTTTCAAACCATTATAAAGTATTTGAAAATATTTTTATGACATAATGATATTCCAAAAGAGGCCATATTTATGATTTTGAGATTAAAAAATAATAAATTTTAATTTATGTTATCTGTTACACAATATTTAGAATTATACGGTGTTATGAAATAATTTAATATATTCTATTTTTTAGAAATGGATCCTATTAGATAGAATGGTATTAATACTCATGACTACTGTAGAAATTTCTCTATAATGTAATCCAATACAACTAGTGTTGGATCTGAGAATATCATGGAAATATTTGAGAAGCTTACTCAGGTTACGAGAAATAAACTTACTCGAATGGAGGAAAATATTGTTCCACAACATGATTCTACTTTGTTTTATCACTTTTTATTATATAATCCCCCGTCATTTTTGGAACTACTAATCTAGTGGTACATGAGAAATTGATTATGTCCCTTGAAAATATATTTCTTTTCTTGGAATACAATGCAAGGGTAAAAGTTATACTTGCAATATATTTTCTCAAAGGAATTGTTGATCAATATTGGATGTTGACCCAAAAGTTTATGGAGGAAAACGAAATTGAACACATGGAATGGTAAACCTTTAAAGAAACGTTATTCAATAAATATTTCCCCCATGAGAAATAAACTAAAATGAAGATAATGTTCCTCATCTTAAATAAAAATTAAGAATACATTTTTGCAGAGTATGGTCCTACCGTTAAATTAATATCTAGGTATAGTACATATTATATACATAATATGAAATTTTAGGATTGACTATCTATTCAAAGAGATTAATCCAAGGCTCTAAAGGGAACTGGTTTCTCAAAAAATTTCATCATATGATGAAATAAAATTTTGTTCCATCAAAATAGAGAAATAATCTTTTAGATCATATATATTATAGGAAAATCAAGATAATAAGAGGTTGGATGAACACCATAAAAATAGAATACATCAAAGAAGAATAATGTAAGAACTCGGGTTTTTAGAATGGGTTAAAAACCCGACCCTGATTGAATTTTGACTAGTTCCTGAGAAAACTGTGAAAATATGGGATGTTTTGGAAATTTCTAGACTATACACCATGTGCTCAGAGTACACACCATGTATGGTTTTAGCAAGTACCAGCCGTGTGCTCGCCGAGTACATGTCGTGTGAAGATCGTGTATGAATTTCTTACTACATGGTGTGTAGTTATAGACACGTTGTGTACCCTTGACCGTGTGGAGGATATACATGGCTTGTAGGCCTGTTGTCCAGGTAGAATGTTTTTAGCTATTACACATTGTGTACTATTTGTACACTCCATGAAGATTGGCCGTGTATAAGGATATACATGGAGTGTTGGGGATGTCGTCCAGGTGAAGAATTACACACCTTGTACCCCTAGCTATTTTCGGTGTAGTCAGTCGGAAAGTATATGAAGGAATTTTAGCCGTCATATGAACAATTAAATGATCCATGATGTGTACTTAAAGTACACGTCATGTATATTCTTTTTTTTCCAAAAATGGGAAGTATCCTCGTATTGAGGCAGAACCTCAAACCCTCGATGGGTTTGAGTAGGGAGAGCAGACCGAGACTTCAAATCCCTCATGTCCCTTCGTACGAGGTTAGATTCAAACATTGTTTAATCTGTTGGAACCCCCTAGGTAAGGCCTTGATTCCACATGAGTCATTTTTCTTGATTTATGTTCTAGAACATGTTATTGGGGTTTGAGTAGTTTTGATTGTTTTGTATATCTACCCCGATTTAGACCAAATTGGAGGCAGCTATCGGAGGAGTATCATCCGTCGAGTCTCAAGTATGTGGCGCATACCTCATTTTGTGTTTTCATAGACATTTGGGCAGCGCGGCCTATGGCGCGTTTTCGTGTATTTTGAGTGTGACCCTGTATTTACCAATTTTAGCTTGATTAATGGCTATCCAACCTATGGGATCCTTTGGGTATTCCGTGTTACCTATTTTTCTTGAGGGGAATTGGGAGAGTGGTCGTTGCTCACCGGGATATTTTGACCGAGGACTTCCAAAATGGTTAAAATTGTTTTTTATTGTTTAAACTATTGAGTATGGTTTATTAAACCTGATATGAATTATTGGAGACCCTAGAAACCTCAGTGCTGGTATGGGAAAACACTTTATTAGTGATTTTAAACTGTTTATGTTGTTTTTCAAGTTATTATGTTTTTTTTAATGTGTATATATGTAATTTCTGAATTTCTTATGCTGTAACCCTTTTGGTTGTGTTGGGTATGGCTTGGATATTATGGGGTGATGTTGATAACTGGTTGGGATTGACTCGGGTTATGTTGGGTAGTTTTGACCATGGGATTGGGCGTTATGGGCCTCAGTTTGAGTCAGGATGACCATCACGTTGGGCATCGCCCAAGTTACTGGGATGGCAAGACCATCATACTTGAGTGACATGTTAGTAGGGACATGAGGTGTCAAAGGTGTTGTGGATTGGTTACTATTTTGGTGATTACCGCTCACCCGGAACAATGAGTAGTGTGCACATAGAGAGACTCTGTGATGAGGTGGTTTTGACCACTCATGTTGGTAGAGGCCCCCGTTAGTTGCGGTTAAGTACTATTGGTTTGGGGTGATTGACGTAGGAAGCCACATGGAAGGTGAGTAGCCTTCATGGGATAGAATTGAGGCTATTGGGTTGGGGTAAGAGGCTCGCCGTGATTTAAGGGAAAATATTTCTATCCCTCTAGTTACTTTGTTTTGAGGTCAGACATCACTATCCCTCCCGTTACATTGTTTTGAGTGCAGACATCATTCTCCCTCTGGTTACATTATTTGAGGGTAGACAATGTTGTCCCTCTGGTTACATATTTGAGGATAGACATTGTGGTTCCTACGGGTTACTATTTATTGGGCATGCCTTCGGGACTTCAGTACTTCAGACACTTGGTGTCAGGGGGCACACGGTGTTGGGTTACATGACAGTGATTCTGGCATTGGTTGAAGCAGGTGACACTCCATGGTAGCTATTGAGCACCAGTGGAGTTTGTGTTTATTTGTGCATCTTATTGTTTACTTCATTGCTTATAAAATCATTCCTACTTAAACACTTATATTAGGTATGCACAGTTGGGTGGTACCCTACTGAGATTCGTTTGACACCCTGCAGAAGCCCTTCGAAATGCGTGTAGAATTTATGGATTTACATTCCGGAAAGAGGCCAGATTTAGGAGTTGGGATGCATTAGCTATTTCATGGAGATTGTATGGACCTTGTGGTCTTTCCTAGATAGAGTTACATTTTTTTTCTTTATTTCTAGTATCATCATGCTTACTTATTTTGTAGCTACAGTTGGTTCACCATTGGCACCTTTACATATGGATATGTATGACATGGTTTGGATGCATGTTATGTGGTTAAGTATTAGTTGCAAGTGATCAGCATGTTGTCATGTTTATTTCTGTTTCTTTTGTTTATATTTATTAGTTCCACTATTTATCGATATTGATTGAGATTCCACTCTATGGGTCTAGTTTGAGTCTGCTGAGGTGTTCGTTCCACTACATCATTATTATTATACTCGGACCAGTTCCATTATTATCCTCCGAGTGGGTATAGCCTCAGTAGTATACCTAAAAAGACCCTCATTGATAGTCAGCAACCTTTGGAGTTTGGGGAGGTGAACCTAAGGTAGTAACACCAGACTCGTTTAGCACTATTCGGGTGGTTTATTGGGTCCTGGTCGTTACAATGTGGTATCAGAGATATTCATGATTGGGATTTAGTAGTAGTGCCTTGATGGATACTAATGAGATTGAGTCTTTTCTTTTTTATTTACTTCTAGATAACTATTTGGGTTATGGTAGACCGAAGATAGGTTGATACTGTAACAGGGTTTCTAGCTTGTGCTTGGGTTCCTGCAGCCCCAGGTACGAGTGATGGACCAAGTTGTCATGGGTGGGAAATGATATTTGTTTTTCTCAGACGAAAGATTATATGATTTCCACCACGGTGGATAAATTGGTGTTTGATGTTATTGATTGTGATGTGTAAACCTTAACCTAGTACGGTAAGGGAGAATTGGTCCTTGTCCAAGTATGGAAAGGCTTGGTTTCATGGTATTTGATAGGCACATTTTAGGGTATTTCAATTTCATAATTACACGCATACATTGTGATGTGATAATGACATGTGAAATATTTCAATTTCTAGGCATTGTATATTTGGAGAATTGTAGGGTATTTGGGTCTGGCTCTTATGAGAGCCGACAGGTACTATAGTTGAGGTGATTTTTATTTCCTAGATTGGGAGACTTGGTCATTGGTTTGACGCAACATTAGCTGTTAGGCCGGGCATGACCCAAGGTGCTTTTGATACTTGGCATTGTTAAGGGAGGGTAAGGAGGCCACGAGGCCTGGATGCTATGGGGAATGGGTTGCGGTGGGGGAGAGTAAGGGTAGTAGTTATGCACTACCTTTTTTTGCATTCCTTATCTGTATTGAATATATATATATATATATATGGGTTGTCTGGACATTTCTGGTATTCAGCGGGTTCCTCGTGTACGTCTCGATGGAGGGTCAGGTGTGAGATGATACAGTGCCATAGGATCAAGTTCATGATCCGGTACATGCAGAGCAAGAGTCACAAGTACATGATCAGGTATAGTATCTGGTTCAGGATCCAGCGTACACAAGGCAGTATCTGAATTTGGTAGCATTCAGACGATGGCTCGTAGAGCATCTTTGAGCTAGCCTAGTATGTGTCTTGCAGGGAATCGACAAAGGTGCGCATGGTACAAATCCATCTATGGAATATATAACGCAGGAGTTCCAATAGCAGCACCCAACACATTTTCAAGGAGAGGGTTGTCTAAATGTAGCTATGAACTGGATAGATAGTATGCAGATAATATTCGAGCAGCTAGAGACGCCTCCAGAGAGGAGGGTCCAGCTGGCAACGAACATGCTGAGAGGTCCAGCAAAGTGTTGGTGGGATGTGCAGGTTCATGCTCATAGGAACAAGGGACTAGCATGGAATGACTTTGAGAATATGTTCTTTGAGCACTTTTACACAGATACACTAAGGGATGAGAGTGCTTGGGAGTTCTGGAGACTTGACCAGGGATACATGTCAGTCATGGACTATGCAGCCACATTCACTAAGATGTCGCGATTTGCACCTAGTATGGTAAGAGATGATATGACAAGGGTGAGGCACTTCGAGGATGGCTTGCGACACACCCTTAGGATCTAGGTGAATATAATAAGGTTGGGTTCATTATTAAAGGAAAAGAATCAGGTGCTCATAGGAGAGGGAAAATAGAGGGATAAGCCCTAGGTTGGTCGGGGAACAGTTTTTGGTGACTGTTCAGACAACATGAAGTGAGGACTCGATGAGTTCCAACATGGAAGTTAGGCCAATGACTTAGCTAGACCACCTCATATTAGTTCTTTAGTGGTTTTCTTTTAGTGTGGACATCCAGGACATGTTCGGACTCAATGCGATATGCCTCCAAAGGAGTGCCAGGCATGTGGGCTGGTCGAGAATCTTGAGAGGTTATGCAGGAAGCCTTCTTAGATAGCTGACAGGCAGGGACCAGGGCAGACGGTGGCATCTAGAGTGGGATCAGGTCCGATAATAGGAGAGGTTAGCAGAGGTTCAGCTGCACGTGGAGGATGTGACAGAGACAACGGGATCTAGATGAGGGGTTTGTGGCCAGTGACTGGTGCAGCACCACCGAGTGGTCAAACATCATGCAGTCATACATCAGGCCAGGTGTACGCCGTGGTGCTGCTAGGGGATGATCAGGATGGTGGGATTATGATGGTTATAGGTACACCACGAGTGTGTCTATGACTTTTATCATTTTATTTCGGCATGACCTGTTGAGGCATGTCTGTTTTGAGTGCACAAGGTGCACAAGATTCTTTTGGACTGACTAGATGATGGTCAGTGGGATATGATCCATATCAGGTGTTATATATGTATATATATATATATATGTGTGTGTGTGTGTATGAGATGCGTATCATCAGGGGAATTGAGGATGTGGGTCACTTGAGGTGTCATGGGCATCGAGGCATCAGGGATGTCGGTTACTTGAGGTGCATGGCATCAATTTTTATTTTGAACATCCATGGGATGTAGGACCTCATGGAGGCAGACACTTATGTAGTGTGGGATATGTTGGGTGTTAGGAACAACACAGGAGCACCAATGAGGTGCAGGCATGATGATAGATCACGAGAGGACCGTGCATCTGAGAAACAGGTTAGTAAACCTTTGCCTATTTGAGTTTTGTTGTGTTGAGACCGAGCTAGGAAACTCCTAAGGTTGGGAGCCCCCTTGAAGATTTTAGTCATATCCATTGAAACCGGGGAAGTTCAGGTTGTTTAAATTGGGTTGGTATGTTTGGTGCCATCTTTGTCTTTCAATTGATAGATTGGGGATGAGATATATTAAGGCGGGGAGATTATAAGAACCTGGGTTTTTAGAAAGGGTCAAAATTTTGACCCTCGTTGTATTTTGACTTGTTCCTGAGAAAACTAGGAAAATATGGGATGTTCTGGAAATTTCCAGACTACACGCCGTGTATGGGATGGGCAAGTACTGGCCGTGTGCTCACCGAGTACATGTCATGTGAAGACCGTGTAATAATTTCTTACTACACGGTGTGTAGTTATAGACACGCCGTGTACCCTTGATTATGTGGAGGACATGCAAGGAATGTAGGTATGTTGGTCGGGTAGAATGTTTTTATCAAGTACACGCCATGTAGATGGGTCGCGTATAAGGATATACATGGCGTGTTGTGGATGTCACCTGGGTGAATTAATTACATGTCGTGTACCCCTAGGTACATTCCATGTAGTCAGTCGGCATGTAT
Organism: Viscum album; assembly: GCA_963277665.1. Taxonomy (NCBI): domain Eukaryota; kingdom Viridiplantae; phylum Streptophyta; class Magnoliopsida; order Santalales; family Viscaceae; genus Viscum; species Viscum album. The sequence goes on from OY728157.1 coordinate 1,106,418,899, forward strand.
ACAGTGAAATTTCTGTAGTTATATTAATAGTAAAATGATACACGCTTTGTACTTAATGTACACACTGTGTATTTTTTTCCACTAAAACGGGCAGTAGCCTCGTATTGAGGCAGAACCTCTAACCCTCGACAGGTTTGAGTAGGGAGATCTGGCCGGGACTTCAAATCCCTATCGTTCTTTCATCTGAGGTCAGATTCAAACACCATTTAATCTGTTGGAATCCCCTGTGTATGGAATTGATTTCTCTTGAGGCATTATTCTTGATTTTTTTTCTAGAATGAGTTATTGGGGGTTTGAGTGGTTTCGAATCTTTTGTAGATCTAGATTGTTTTACACCTAATTTGAGGCTATTATCGGAGGAGTATCATCATACAGGTCATAGGTAGGTGGTGCATACCTTTTTTTTTGTGTTTTTGCAGAATTTTGGGTGGTGTGGCCTATTTTGTATTTTGGTGTATTTTGAGCACGACCCTCTATTTACCTGTTATTGATTTTTTAATGGTTATCTGACCTATGTGTTGTCTATGGGTATGCTCTGTTACCTATTTTTCTTGAGCAGGGTCAGGTGTGTGGACATTTCTCACCAGGGAATTTTTTTTGGGGACTGCCAAAATGGTTAAAATTGTTTTGTATTGTTTAAGCTTTTGAGTATGGTATATTGGACCTGATATTAATTGTTGGAGACCATAGAAACCTCAATGCTAGTATGGGACAACAGTTTCATAGTACATTTCGACTGTTTAGATTGTTTTTCAAAATATTATATTTTGTTTAAATGTGTTTATATAAAATTGCTGAGTTACATATTTTGTAACCCTTGTAGTTTTGTTGGGCATGGCCCGAATATTCTTGAGTGATGCTGATCATAGGTTCTGCTTGGACCTGGTTACGTTGGGTGGTTATGACCACAGGATTGGGCATCATGGGTGTCAGTTTAAGGCAAGATGACTTTCAGGTTAGGCATGGACTGGGTTACTGGGTTGGCCAGAACATCAGACTTGAGTGGCATAGTTGTAGGGACATGAGGTGTCAGAGGTGTTGTGGTTTGGGTACTATTATAGTTATTACTGATCACCCAGAACTATGAGTAGTGTGTACATAGAGAGAATCTGTGATGAGGTGTTTTTGACCACTTGTATTGGTAGAGGCCCCCGTTAGTTGTGGTTTAGGTATTATTGGTTTGGGGGTGATTGCCGTAGGAATCAATGTTGAAGGTGAGGAGATTTCAGGGAATAAAATTGAGGCTATCGGTTGGGGGTAGAGGCATGTCGTGATTTGAGGGTAGACATAGTTATCCCTTTAGTTACTTTATTTTGAGGGAAGACTTCTCTTTCCCTCCAGTTACTTTATTTGAGGGCAGACATCGCTATCCCTTTGGTTACTTATTTGAGGGTAGACATCTCTATTCCGCTGGGATACTATTTCTTTGGCATGCCTTAGGGATGTTGGAACTTGAGACACGTAGTGTTAGGGGGAACATGGTTCCGAGTTACATGACTGAGATTTCAGCATTGGATGAAGCATGTGACACTCCATGGTAGCTGTTGAGCACCAGTGGAGTTTGTGTTTATTTGTGCATCGTATTGTTTACTATTTGACTTATGAATGAAAGTCTGCTTAAACACTTATATTTGGAATGCATCATTGGGTGGTATCGTACTAAGATTCATCTTATACCCTGCACTATCCCTTCAGGACGTGTGCAGACTTTATGGATTTATTTGCAGGGAAGAGGCTAGCTTTAGGAGCTGAGCTGCATTAGCTATTGCATGGAGATGGTATGGACCTTATGGTCTTACCTAGCTGGAGTTACATTGTTTTGACTAATTTCATGTATTAGCGTCCTTACTTGTTTTGTAGCTATAGTTGGTTTGCCATTGGCGCCGTTAAATATGTATATTTCTGACTTTATTTGGATGAAAGTGTTGTCATTCAGTAGTAGTTGCAAGTGATCAGCATGCTGTAGTTTTTATTTCCACTGTTGTTGTTTAAATTTATTGCTTCTGCTAATTATCGATATTGAATGTGCTTATGCTCTGTCAGTCTGGTTTGAGTCTAATGAGTCATTTATTTGGCTGCATCATTATTATTATACTCTGACTAGTACCATTATTATCCTCTGAGAGGGTATAGCCTCGCCACTCTACCTAAAAAGACCATCACTTCTAGTCTACAACCATTGATGTTCAGGGAGCTATGCCTAAGGTAGTATCACCCAACCTGGTTAGCACTGTTTGGGTGGCTATTCGGGTCTGGGTTGCTAAAAATACGAATATAAAACAACTTTCATCATGTGAAAATTGTATAAAGAAATATCCTAGAAAATTCTTGAGGAAATGAATTTTTTTTACAAGTGTGGATATAAGGTTCATCTATATAATAAATGTAAAGGAAATAAATATATTAATACTATATAATTCTTCAAATATAATGAAATGGTGCATTAATCAAACAAATGCCTCTCACATCAAGGGAATATACCACAAAAGAGGCCAAGGGGAGAATGACAAGCTTATGCGATCAGTACAGTAGAGGTTGATGTTCCCAATGATGTGGTGGTAGTTACTTAAATAATAGCCTCAAATTTATATTATTATTTATGTGATTCTATATCCTCACACTCATTTATATAATCCATGTTTTCAAATAAAATTGATATTTCAATAGAACATTAAGCATGGAGTTAGTTAAAACACATAGTAGATGTCTCACTACAATAAGGATGTTTCAGGAAGTCCATATTATGACACATAAACATTAACAATTTTATTAATTTATTATTATACCAATTGATTACTTTTATATAATCCTTGGTATATATGGGATGTTAGAACATAATGAATTTTTTTCAAATAGAATTATATTATTATTCATGATGAAGATGTGGATTTTATTATATTAATAGGGTATAATTCATCATCTAAGTCATGCATAGATCCACCCCAATAGATATTCTAAATGAGATTCTTATAGAAGAATGCCATAAAAAATATATGGATGAAATAGGAAATCTTAATGTAGAGTATATACCTATTGTATAGTAATACATGGATATATTTTATGACAAATTACCTAGAAATCCACCAATGGATGAAGTTGAGTTTTCCATTGATTTAGTCCATTATGCAATACCTATATCAAATAATCCCTATAGAATGTCCACTGTGGAATTTTTGGAGTTGAATAAACTACTAGAATAATTGCGTAATAAATGATTTGTACACCCTAGTGCTTAACCTTGAAGATCCCATATTCTTTTCATTAAGAAGAAGGATGGGTCTATGGGTCTCTGTAATGATTATTGAGAAATTTATGCTATAACGATAAAGAATTAATATCCTCTTCCTAACATTAATGATTTATTTGATCAAATTTATAGAGATAAATATTTTTCAAATATTGAACTTCATTATGGGAGTCATCAATTTTTCTAAAAGAAGTAATATATTTTTACGAGATCATTTCATATGTGGTATGGACTTTATGTGTTTATAGTACTGACATTTGGATTAAATAATTCACCCACTGTTTTTATGGATCTAATGAACAATGTATTCAAGGAATATCTTGACAATTTCTGTGTCATTCATTGATGATATCTTATTTTATATAAAAATATATATGGAATATGACAATCACTTAGAGATCATTCTTGAGACACTTAAAAGAAAAGATTTATATGGTAAATTTAGAAAATGTTAATTCTAGCTTCAGAAAGTTTTTTTACTTGGAAATGTTATCTCTAAAGATGAAATTTAAGTTGATCCTATAATGATAAATTCATTCAAAGAATGATCAACACCAACAAACATAACTAAGGCACAATGTATTATTGGGTTTTAAGGTTAATATCATTGATTTTCCAAAAAACCATGATTGGATAACCCATTAACCAAGAGAACACGTAAAGGTGTTATGTTGATTGAACAAAAAGGAATGATTAAATAAATATGTTAACAAAATAGAGAAAAATAAAAAAACAAAGGAAACTGTGTATGTGGTGATGTGTGATGGATAATGAGAAACAAGTTTGATGAGAGTGGTAGAGAGAGATACTGAATGGTGATGGAATTAGTGGAATCAAACTGATTTGAATCAAATTTTTTCTCTATTTAACCTTTATTAAACAACACTATTCTAATGTGTGATATATGTGTGTCAGATTCCTAACTGTCATTTGGTGAACTCCATAGTACATCGATCTTTCCTTAAAATGATTAGTCAACCAAATTTCAGAAAAGAATAGTTCCTTGAAGGAGGAGAGAGACATCATAATTTTTCAAATTTTCGTACTTTAGATGATGTTAAAGAGTGAAAAGGTTCTATATAATCACTCATCGATACACTGAATAACACAAAAATGATGCTCATCAAGAATTAAAAGAAGATCAATATTATAATAAGATCACCGACAAAATTATGAAAATAAAATCAAATTTATTTAATGATAATCAATTGATTTCAATCAAAAAAAATAACCAAATTTAAGAAATCATTTTTATGAAAACTACAAAAATACTATATTTTATGTAGTGTATCTCGAAAGTTGAAAAAAAAGAGGAGAAAGAGATAGGTATCTTCACTTTCAGAATCTCTTTCTTTTATTAGCTCCATTTCCAATGATTACTGCTATGAAATTCTTCCCCTATCCATCATCATCCTCTTCTTTGAAATATGATATCTAATACCATCTCCATGAGATATATTATGTACTTACATTATTCTATTGTTGATCTCCTTTAAAAAATAATTTTCCATCGACATAGATTTTTCTAACCTCATAGGTTAGTGGCTCTGCATGTGATTGAGGTAAAAATATATTAACTAAAACCCTCATGTCAGGAAACAAAAATTGTCCCTACTGTTATAATAAAATTTCTAAATTCAAGAATCTGCTTGTCATCCAACTATTCTCTTCACCTTTAATTGCCTTCTAGTAAGAAGTGATATTCTTCATCCAAAATTATTCAGTCAACAATTCCAAGATAACATCACACTGGTAAAACTTATAAAACATGACTACGATGAATCACTAAATTCAATATCATCTATACTAAAATATCAAGTTAATGTCGCATCATCAGATCTCTAGTCTTATCAAATTTTTTACTACCTAGAGTGAAACTCTTTATGCATGTGACATAATCAAAATAGAACTTTATTGATGCATTTGTTGAACATAAATCACAAATTTATCTTCAAAAATGTAATTGATGTGATAGGGTTGAATTAATTCCCCATCAATATTTAAATCATTATTAGGACAGAACAATAAACAACTAGACAAATTGGATTGGTCCAAAAAAAATTGAAATCCCAATTGCATATCAAAATCCTCCCTCTTTTGAAACTCTGATGTTGAAGCCTTCATCTTCATATCTAGGCTTGGACCACATCATGGATGAAAGATTTTATTTAATAAACATCATCAATAGAGATCAATCATAGATAAAAAATATCTGAACTGAAAATTTGAATCATGATAGAATCTCTTAGTTTGTCGTCTCTATGTTGGTGATCCTGGGTGGCATCACTCAGGTGGCTTGAATGACATTAGAAATCAACTTCCCATTGATCAGTTCCTTCACTTGATTTTTGGTTTTACCAAATCAATAAAAGCTCCTCAGATAGAAAATGTCTCTTACGGTTCAGTATTGGTTTATTTCCTTTAACCTTTGGTGATCTAGGGTACAACAAGATCTCATCATGGTTCATCTTTCTCACATATTTGGTCAGGAAAATCAAGATCTCAATTCACCATTTTGTATTTAAGATGATCACTAATTATGGTCATCAATATCTTTTCATGGAAGCTTTTTTATTTGTTCTCGGTTTGAAGTGGAATCATGATGGGTAGGGGGGATTATATCCATGGCCATTCATGATCTAAATCATTTCTTTACTTTATTATATGTTTTTTAGTTTCCATATATGGAAACATGAGGGTTCTATATACCCAATATATGGATATTTAACTAAGGTACCTAATTTCCTTCTTCAAATCCCTTATGTGGATAATATTAAAAATTTTATAGGTGAATTCCATATATAAATGGATATGCGAGGTGCACATTGAATTTTTCTACATGGGAAGAACTTGAAATTCAGTTACAAGGGGCATTAAGAAATTATACATCAAAATGATACTACGTCTAAAAACAATATACAATCACTATATAAATGATTCATAAAAAATATAGTAAAATAAAAAATTCATTTTCCAAATAATTAAAAACATAATTAACCATTAAGTATAATAAATTCATAATAATTATTTATTTAAAATAATTAAAAGTAAAAACGTAAAAAAAATTATCCAAAAATAATTAACTGATCCATCAATCAACAAAATAATGAAATGTTACAAATTATGAAATAATTGAATTATAATTTATTACAACAAATTATTAAATTATTTAAATAATTATATAAAATGAAAAATATTACTTAATTAATTATTAAATTAATACCAATGAGTACAACATGATAAATATTAAATACACAAAATATAAATAAATAAAAATAAAATAAAAATCAACTAATAAATAATTAATAAAATTATGATTTAATAAGAAATAATTCAATGAATTAATGTTTTATATTTTAACCAATAAAATATACATTATTATTAATGTGTTCATTAATTAACTTAATATATTGCAAAATATCCCTAAAGACATATTTTTCCAATTTAATGTCAAAACAAGCATTAAAACACAATTTAACCAAAAAATGATTTTACCAAAAGCATAAATTAAAGGCCACATAAAATTCCACCTCAATTGAGACATTTCATGTCCTTAAACAATCTTTAGTCACATTAAATGGTATCAAAATAAATTTCAAAATGAAAAAATTATAATTCCACGAAGAATTAATTTGTATATCTATTTTACCTCGTGGATTATATCAAGTAGTAAAATATGAACACTCTGAAATTATATTTCATAAGTGAAAAATATGTTATTATTTTAGAAAAAGTATTTATATTTAAAATTTTAATGGGAATTTAACAAACCACAATTTGAATCTAACTAAAAGTTTAAACTTCTCCTTACCAATGGTTGAACATACTAAAATAATTTAAGAAGACAGAATAAATAGAATAACTATTGTATGGGGTGGAGTGAAGATTTATTGGTTGAATAAATAACCAATACAAAAGATTGATTAATAAAGAATGATATGAATGAATGAATGAGTTCAACATGGATTAAGATTTTAATTTTATAATTCAATTGGATAAATATCTTATAAGTTAAATTATAAATAAAAATGTCAAATTTTGTGATTATTATTTAACTTTATCCTAATATTTTACCTAAATAATTTTTCAAAGGAGGGAATGAAAAATTATTTTCACAATAAAATCTTAATGGTTATTAGGATTAACCTCGTCAATGTGGTATCATAGCCCTCAAATTTGAGAAAAAAGTTCACCTAGAAATTTTTTTAGTGATGCTTAGAAAAACACAATTTCAAAAGGAATTAGGGTTATTGATTTTTTTCAAATTGAAAATCATTTAAGCTCTTTTTAATACCATTAAAAAAACATAAAGCCCAACATTATCTGAAATTTTGTACATCAAGGTGGAAGAAAATTTATGAAAATTTTAATTCAAAATTATTTTCAATTAAGTAGTGAAGGATTCATGTATAGGGTCACAATAAAGGTTCAAAAATTATTTTTCCAAACAATATGAACAACAAAAACATATACAGAGAATCCATTAGACAAAAAAATAAATTTAACGCAAAATAGGATATCTTGATATTATTCATGATTTTACACATTCAATTTAAGAAATATTTTCAAATGAGCTTATAAAATTAAATTCACATTCACTTCTTCATCATACATAAGAGTTAAAAAAATAATGTATGACCAACAAACATAAAAATAATTATCACATGTAGTATATAATTCTAGAAATAAATTTTAGAAATGAATGCATAATAAAAAAACAATATTTAAAATAGATGGGGAAGAATTAAAGAGTAAGAACATAAAATAATCACTCCATTGGTATGAATAATATTTTAACATTATAACATATTCAAAAGACTCTATTGTTTCATTTATAAACAAATAGTCTAGAATCAAATAATCATCTCCTACAAAATTGGAAATACAGAACATTGGTATCCAGAAATTATTGATCAATATATATTGTAGCTATAGAAAAAAAGGGATCTTGAAGTAGTTTGTTCAATACTATATTTTCAATGGATGTGAATATCAGTTCACAAATATAGTTATGAATAACTCATCTTTTGAACATTGGAAATAGAGACTAGGTTGGTGCAAAGATGGAGTGTAACAGCATTAGAGACATTTATTATGAAAGAAAATCTAATAAAAAAATTAAAAGTCATAGGTTGTCTCCTATGAAGTGAAACATTTTAAGTCTATAAATGAAATACCTCCCCTGAATGTATAACCATGATCCTTAATAGGTAAGTTTTCATTAATGAATGCAACATAATTATTATTTAAACAATATTTATAAAAATCATCCAACACAATAAGAACACCATATTCAAAAAAAAAATTAAAATTTTCTATAAAAACTGAGAACTAAGGTTGTTGTATATCGTTGGTACTATTTCCAATTTAAAAAAAATACAATAATTTGAAGACATCAAATTTGGAAAATATCCATGAAATACAACATGATTATCAAGGATTCCCCCAACACTTTGGGTTTCCAAACACTTAAAAATAGGGGTAAAACCTAATTACAATTTACCACTAACAAAAATAACTCTACAAAAATCATCTTTTAAAAATGAAAACTCAACATTATCTAACCTAAACAATTTAATTTCTGCACAGACAATAGATTTTTTAGAGTCTGCAGAAGTCTCAAATGAAGTGAATTTCTCAAAAATAGGTTAGAAAACTACAAGAACTAGTTCAAAAATAGAAGGAGTGAAAGTTTTCAGAAAATATATTTGTTCTATTTGAAAAAATTTATGTTTTTTAGGTGGGAATCAATATTTAATTTTCTTCATTTTTATATACAAACACTAAAATTTATCATAAAAACCCTCATACATAGAGTCACAAATCCTAGGAAGAAGAACTTGCAACTTTGCGTAAAAATTTTATTACTGTGTATAGATTTATTTATAAACTAATTGTATATTTGGTGGACTAAATGATTGGGTTATACTCTCTAAGATAATGTTTTTTTCATGGTTAACCACCTCTTGACTCTTAGAAATTACTTTTTTATGTTTTATCTCAAGCCTCCATATTATTTTTACCTCTCTTGTGGATTTAGATTCACAAAAATTCACATGAAAATTGTAATCAACTAATTATTTGAATAAATCATCACAAGGGTGATGATATTCATTTATAATTTCAGATATAGTAGTTAATACAACAATATCTATCACCTTGAAACTCATAATGAGATGAGACTCTTGAAAACCATTAAACACATCTTGATTCTCACCGACTTTAAGGATTAATGTTTCCTTTGGAATATCTATATAATCCTAAAAAGTGGCTAAAATGATCTTCAAAGAAATATTGGGACTCTTATATCACTCTATATTTCAATAATGAGAAATTAAGTAGGGAGTTGTAGCTTTCCTGTATCAACTAACAAGTCATCTACCCTTACATAAGGATAAGAAAGTGACCTATCAACTAATTATAGTGAAACTGATGTTGGTTTCAACTCTTGAAGACCTAAATTTTTGAACAAGGAGTAGGGAATATGGTTTATGATATCACCTAAGTAACACTATCACCTAATCTAATTACATTAATTTTACAAGATATGTCAATGCAACCGAAGTCTATCAATTTTGGAGGAATGATTTTATTATTTATGGCACTGTAATTCTCATTCAACTTAATATTTGAACACTTATCCAAGTCCCACTTATTTTCTAATAATGTTTTGAAAAATTTAATACAATATAGGCCTTTATTAGAATTCTCAAAAAATTTAATATTGATGTTAAATATTGTAATCAATTGAATGAATTTCATGTAATCCAGTTTATTTTTATTTTTAAGACTTTGTGTAAAAGGTTAGGGAGGAACAAAATTATTTAAAATAGGTAGTTTACTCTATTAATCCTTAAAACATACATTCTTCTTATCCTCGTTAATTATTTACAACTTTATTTTACATTATTACATATATTTTTTAGTTGAAAATTTACTATTTCCTTCATTTTGGACCTTGTTATCTAGATTTCCAGATTTGGAGTTTTTAGTAATTTCACCCTCAAAATTAGTGTTTTAATATATTTTAACATCCCTTTATTTTTTAGTTATATGCCATGGGGGTTTCAAAACTGATCTCATAGTTACAAACATGAAATTTTCATTAGGATCCTATACAGCAGTTCTATGTAACATTCTATTATCTCTTCCTCCTAATTACCTAGCAAGTTGTACCAACTCAACATTCCAATTTTTCATGATAAATTGTTGTGAATCCACCTTGGTGATCAATTGTGTAACAAGACCATCTAAATTATAATTTCAATTAAAAGGTCTAAAAATTATTTTAAATTGATTTCCGGTATGATTTGAATAACTAGGGGAAAAAATAGGTTTCAAAACAACATTTCACTCCACGAAATATTGGGGATATTTTTATATCAATAGTTATTATGATTTGAGAATGGATCACTAACACTTTGATTCCTATCCCTATAATTATTCAACTGATAAATCTCCTCAGTCTGTATATGGAGGTCAATGTTGAGGCTACGTCTATGAGAATGATTAAACATCCCACAATGATATCACTTCCCACTATGAAATCTATCAGCAATTAAATTTTCATACATATTTGTTTTGACTCGATGGATAACTCTATCCTTATGCTTTTGTATTGGTATTTTTTAAGAGTTTTTTAAAGACTTATTTTGAGCTTTTCCACATCCATGTTTGATAATTCACCACCACAACATTGATCTACAAGATTTCTATTGTAGGTAGTGAGGATATTATATAATGTAACTATCAAGATATAAGGGTCAGGTCAGTGACTGGGAAATTTTCAATGATGTTATCTAAAAAAATCCAAAGTAAAATGGAAAAGATTATCCTGAACTTGAATGAAACCAATGATTTTATGCCTCACATCAGTTATAGTGTTTCTAGGATAAAATGTCCAAATAAACAGATTAAAGAGCCGGTCCCAAGTATCATTTACCTCCTCACCTGTGATTTGGTACCAAAATATATCCCTACTCTTCAAAAAAAAATAACATAAACCTAAGATCCTTCAAATTAATCCCATATAATGGTAACTACTGTATTGAACCATAAAAATATCTAATGAAATCAAGATAATGTTTACTCGGTATACCACTAAATGAGAGTATAATAGAGAGCTATGATTGATTCATCTCATAATTTCTAGACCTAGGGTATAACTATTTACAAGATGGATGGATACGTAGTTTAAATATGGAAATCACTAAGCCTAGTTCTATTATAAATTTAATTCATTGGTTGTGGTGAAACCATATTTTTTCACCATAGATATTTTAAGTAACCAAGTATTTTTCAGCATTATTTTTACGAAATAAATTTTATTTTTTTTGTTTTTTCGACACATGATAATTCCCTAAAAATGGTGAAAACGATTTGATACTCGAGTGGTCATTGATTTCAAAGTCAAATTTAATTGTTTTTAACATATAAACTACAAATAAATCGATGACTAGGAGTATAGAACCACAAGGATTAAAGAAATATGTGACTGAAAAAATAAAAACAAACAAAAAAACTACAAATGTACAATTTTTTCTATGTGAGATAGAATGAGAAAAAAGATTGATGAGAGAGATGAAGAGAGAGAGAGAGAGAGAGACTAGTGATGGAATTAAGGGAATGATATTGGTATGAATCCATTTCAAATGATATCCTAAATTTAACCATTATTAAACCAAACTATGCCAATGTGTGAAGAAGGTGTGTTGGATGCCTAAATATCATCAGGTGAATTCCCCAATACAATGATCTTTCATAAAAAATTGGTGGAGGCGAATTTCCGGGTATTGTAGTAGTCGCTGTAGCAGTCACTATAGCAGTTACTGTTCGGTACTATAGCAACTGGAACTATTCACCTGATTTGGCCCTTTGGGCCACCAGTTTGGGCTTATGGGTCTCCACGACATTCGGGTCGTTAAAGGCCTTCGGTCCATAGGAACTTCGGGTTACATAGACCATGGAGTAGCCTAGTTCACACAGAACATGCCCCATTAGATGATCAGGGCAACATGAGTAGAAGCAACCGGATGTAGAACTAACAGGATTGGAAGAATGAGAGGGTATGACAGCCACCATCAGGACCAGGCAGTGTGCAGCTTTGTACGGGGCAATGCTATCTGATCAGCAATGCAAGGTGGGAGCTAGGTGATCAATGAAAAAGAATGTTAGGGAGGGGCAGTTCATGTGGGTTGGGCCTACGGGTCATGTATTGGGCATGGTATGCCTCTGGGCCTTCGGGTCATGTATTGCGGGTTTGTCGGGACTTGTGCCTTGGGCCTACGGGTCTTTTCGGGTTCCCCTTCAACCCTTAAAAGGGGTATTGTCCATAATAAAATAAAAAACAAGGCCTTCAGGCCATTCAGGTATTTCAAAATTTTGGATAAAATATTTCTTTGATAGAGAAGAGATACATCAACCTTTTCTTATTTTTGGTTCATTGTAAAATTATTTAGAGTGAAAAATTATACTACCATCACCCATCTGTACTTAGAATAGCATAGAAATGATGCTCACTAAGAATTAAAAGATGAACAATATACAATTAAGAGCATTGACACAATTATGAAAATGAAATATAATAGAATGAATGTTAATATTTTCATTACAATCTTAATCCCCTAAAAAAATTTAAGCATTCATGTTTATGAAAATCAAAACAAGATCATATTTAATGAAGTGCATCTCAAAATAAGAAAACCAGAAGAGGGGAAAGAGGAATGATGTTTCTCTATTGAAGATTATTTATTCTTATAGATCCATCTCTATGAGTTTCTAATATAAACGTTTTCCAATATCTAGATTCATCCATTGCTCAAAAATCATCTCTCAACCAATTTATCCATGAATTATTTTATGTCCAACCAATATTCAATTTTTGATCTCATTTAAAAATAATAATTTTCCACCGTCATTGATTTTTTGATCTTCATAGGACGGTGTCTCTACATTGTGGTTGTAGTAAAAATTCTTCAACTAAAATCCTCATGTTTGAAAACAATAATTTCCCCTACTATTACAATAAAATTCACAGTTTCCAGAATCCATGGGTCAATCAACTGTTCCTAACACCTTTAATTACCTTACATCCATAAATTACATTCTTCGTCCAAAAGTATTCGATCGACAATTCCAAGATATCTTTACACTGTTAGAACATCTAAGAATGAATTTGATCAATCAATAATCTCAAAATCAGCTTCGGTCAAACACCCAGGTAGTGTTTCATCAACAGATCCCTGGTCTTATACAAGTTTGAGATCCTTTTAGTGAAACTCTAAATGTGAGGTGTGCAATAAAATTAGGGATTTATTGAATCATTTTAGTGAATAAAACATATGGATTTGTATTCCAAACAAAGATAGTTCACCATGGTTGAATGACATCCCCATAAATGTTCAAATACTCATTAGCAGTAATCAATGAATAACAAAAAATTTTGAAGGTCCTCAAAATCATCAAAATCCCAATTATAGATTAGAATCTTCAATCTTTTTTAGTTTCGATGTTGAAGCCTTTATCTTACCATATTGGATTCGACTATATCATTGATGACATATTTGATTTCAAAAACTTCTTAAATTGAGATGAAGCTTATATTGAAAAATCTATACACCAAAAGATTGGCTCATGATAGAATCCCATGGTTTTTTCCCTCCTTGTTGGTGAGCTATGGCTACATGAACAACATTAGAAGTCAACTTCCATTTGATCATTGGATTCCCTTCGACTTTGGATTCACTAGATTGGCTAGATAATTGGATTGTAAACACCTCTTGCAGGCTGGTACTGGATCATCTTCTTCAACCTTTAGAGAGATTAAATACAACATGATCTCAACATAGATCATCTTATACACATATTATCTCAAGAATATACAAATCCCAATTCACCTTCCCAAAGTCAATCTCCATTAGGTTTTTGATTTTCAATAGATTATTATGAAATCTTGGTCGTTTGTACATGGTTTGACACAGTATCATGACAGGGAGGGGGCTATGATCCCTTCTTGGTCTCAATACAAATTAGGTCTCTACTGGTTTAAATGAATTTCATATTGCATATTCAGTTACATTATGTTTCCACGTACACAAAATTTGGATACAAAATTTATCTATGTAATTTTCTTCTTCATGTCCCATACATAGATGGTATTCAAAATCGGCTATGTTAATCCCTCATACATGACATGCCCTTTGAAATTGGATATGTAGTCAACACCTCAAATTCAACTGCATAGTGAATTATTAAATTCTAGAACAAAATCATGTTGTATCCAAAAACAATATACAACCATTGAATAAATGATTTATAAAAAATAAATAAAATAAAATAATTATTTGATAAATTACAAGTTAAAATCCTAGGGATTTGCAGCTTACCCTAGTATTTTACTATATCTAGGTTTAAATATATGAGGGTCCATTCAATGAAGAATAAATAAATAAATTTATCATTCATCCCAAAACCAAATTTTACCCAAACACCTTGAACTGATGAAGGTTAAATCATTCCAATGGAAAAAATGCATTCCAGATTCAATAACGGACTCAGATTCTTAATCTGAAACTATTTTTGGAGTAATTACATTATCTATGAAAAACAATGCACACATGATATAATATATTTAAAATTATTATTATACCAACACTGTGGGTCATTGATCCTCATAATATCATGTCGTCTCAACTCCTTACTGAAGAAATAATTCTTATAATATTCCTTGGTCTTATAAAGAAAAAATCTAGTTGTTAAATATTTAACTTTGGAAGAGATTTACTATAACAAAAACATCTATTCAATATTCAAATGGTGTCGTATGAAGCATTATATTGGAAGATATGTCGACTATAACTTGTTGGGATGATGTTCGTGAAAGGAATCTTTTAGGCCCAAAAAATTTTGACGATACAATGATAAATGTAATGACTCTCCAGACTCATATTAAAGAAGATCAAACAAGAAAATTATTTATGGAAATAAATATAAGAAATATTTTTAATTTCAAGTTGGAGATAACATTTCTTTGAAAGTATATCCATGGAAGGGTGTTATAAGGTTTGACAAGAAAGGGATTCTGATCCCAAGGTACATATAACCTTTTGAAATTTTAAAATTAATTAGAGTTGTGACTTACTAATTGGAAATGAAACCAAGTCTTTCTATATTAAATGATATTTTACACATATGATTGTTAATTAACTACATTATAGACCCAAAAAATGTTCTAATATTTGAATAAATATAACAAGAACCTCATCTATCTTACTATGAAGCACCTATTTAGATTCTTGACACTAGAGAACAACTGTTGAAGAATCAGATGACTCAACTGGTAAAGTTAATTTAGGGAAATTATAATATAGAGGAATCAATGTGGGAACTATAGTATGTTATAAATAATAATCACCCTTATTTTTTAGAATTCAATATCAATGAAAAGTTTGAGGATGATTTTTTTTATAGGAGGGAAGAATGTAACAGCACAAGAGACTCAGCCCAGTTGGCGAGGACTTAGAAAGTGCACCCAAGAGACCTGAGATCAAAACAAAGCTGAGGGATAATTTCCAGGGTACTATTGTAGTAATGTAGATGTACTGTAGAAATTATTGTAGCAGTTATTGTTCAATACTTTAACATATAGAAATATTCGCTTGTTTGGGCCATTGAGCCACTAGTTTGGTCTTCGGGCCCTTCAGGGCATTCGAGTCACCCAAGACCTTTAGGCAAGTAAGGATTTTGAGCCACTACAAGGTCTTCAGGACACCTCAAGGACTTCGGGTCCCATGATCAATACAGTTACCCCATATAGACTCTACAAAAAAGAAGCAGCCTTAGGGGAGTATTCAGAGAAGGCGCACCAACCAGAGTAGAACCAATTGATTTTGTGGAATTAGAGGGTATGTCATGCCATCATGACCATCCTGTGCTTGCATGGGAAGCTTAGCCAGATGACGATGTGAAGGTGGAGAGCTACCATCACAATGTAGATGTTGGGGAGGGGAAGTTCTTTGAAGTTATAGTCTAGTTGAATTCCCTGAGACCTTTGGGTCATGTAATGTCCTCTATGCTTATAGAACATGTAATATATAAGCATACAAGACTTGTAAGGATTCTAACACACATCTTGAAATGGGGGTTATCACAAATCAATAAAAAAGACCTTTGGGCCATTCAGGCAGGTAGGAAGAATGTTACACCCTAGATTGAAATATATTAAGTGAAAATTAAATTTCAATAAAACTATAATAAAATGAACTTTTTAATATTTCGTGGAACAAAAATTATAATTTGATATAATTAATATATATTATGAATTTATTTTCTCAAAATAAGTTTAGAATGAATATTTGAACTTTTCCCTTAGAAATAAGATTTTATCAATAATCGAGAATGTATTATTTAATTATTACTTATTTTATTTATAATATGATTTTATAATATAATGAATTAACAATTTATTTGTTATCGACTTTATAGAAATAATGATAATATCATTTGAAGGTAAAATGGATATTTTTCAGAAAACCTATTTAAAAAATGGATAATGTCTTTCCATTTTAATTAATTTAAATAATATTTAATTATATATGATTTAAATGAAATTTAAAGATGATATATATAACTATATGAATTTAAATCCAAATAATAATTATTACTACTCATATAGTTAACATAACATAATTTTATGCTTGAAAAATACATTTCTTGAAAAGCTGTTTTTCGACACGTTTTGTGTATTTATTTTTAAATTAAATTCTTCCAATTATAGGAATTTAATTTGACAAATATTGATTCTATATTCTGATTAAAAATAATTAATATTTTTTAATAAGTTCAAATTGATTTTTTACATGAATAGTATAAATATTAAAAATTAGTAATCGTGAATAAGGTTAAAACGAGATTACCGGAAGGATTAAACCAAAATAAAAGTGTGATATTTACAATTAAACGTGTAAAATTATATGTAATTGATATATTTAGACTAGATAATATACAAGTTTTTAATCTTTTTACATTTGGAAGATTTTTTCTTGAGAATGAATTTTTCATTTTGTATTATTTTAGAAAATTTCAAAGGGGGTCCCCTCCTCTACTAATAAAAGGTCACTTCTTCTCTTATACTCTACACACATCAAGATCATTTAAAATCAGTAAAGACCTACCCAAAACCATTATATGCATCCCTATACATGACCTAGAGTCTTTTTTTGTTATAAAACCATCATATGAATTCTGTAGGTATAATCCTAAAGAAGAATTCCAAAGAAGTGATATTCTTCTTAACCATGCTTGATTATTTTATTACTTGTTATAAATCCTTAAAATATTATTATAAAATTATGATATAGTAACATAATTATTTAAAATATAATGATATATTATTATGTTAAATTAATAACCTATATCCATATCCTATTCCATCAAATAGTAAACGAAATTGTCGATTGTGTGTATGGTGGTCTACCACCTCACAAACCGATGTATTTCATTTTCCACCACTACACCACATGAATGGATATAAACATGGATTTATTGTATATATATGATATTTAAAACAATATCTATATATTTATAATATCATATATACCTTCTTTCATTCCAATCTACTGGAAAATGATAACATTGTTCGTGTGTGTGTGTGGACTACTGTCGTTATGAAGCGATGTGATATGTTTTTTATTTCATATTTACATGGATAATAATATAGATAAATGTATTGAATATATATTATATCTATGATATATAAATTATTCTATAAATTTTAATTATTATGTACATTTCTTTTATTATATCCATCAAAAAAATTGAATCAACATTCATACGTATGTACAACCTACCATCTCCATGAATGATGTAATTCATTTTTCCATATCAAATTTTATAGATGACTCTAAATATTTATATATATATATTATTAATAAAATTCTCGATATTATGTAACCATGATCAAAGTACACAGAACAAAACAACTGAATCAAAATATACATGAAAAACAAAGTAGTTTAAACCAAAATAACGATTTTAACAAATAATTTTTATTAAAAGAGAGATAAAAGGTTATAATTAAATCATATATGAAATTATAAATATGAATATGGTTATGGTAAAATTTATTAAAATAATTAAAAATATTATACCTAAGGTTAAATCACATTTAACTAAAGAGAATCATGTGGTATGATATTTTTTCTCAATTTCCACTCCATTAAGACTCATTTGTCATTATAAACAAATTTAATTCTATGTGGTGTATATACTACCCATTTGAAGTATTTAACATGTGTAAATATTTATTAATTATTATTAATGTTTCAATTCATTTTTATTCTTTTAAGGGGCTACAATTTTAATGTTACCAACAAGGTAAAGATTTATTTTTCAATCTCATTTTTAGGTGTTTCCTTAATTTTAATTTAAGTAATATTATAATAATTCCATCATAAAATCCATATATTTTATTATCCTATAGATATTTGAGGAGTTTCCATTTTTTCTTCCAAATTTTACTCTCCTTTTTACTTGAATCATGCAATAAAATGATTAAAATAAAAAATGTTTTTATTTCTCTTTAATAAAACATTTTTTATTTCATGTCCATATTTTTCTATTTGGTTTTATAAAATTATATTTTATAAAAAAAATATTTTTTAATGTTATTCTATGAGAGCCTTCAATTATAAATGTTTTAAAGTAATATTTATAATGGTTTTTGATGGGGTCATTTTTGGATTTCCTTACAAAAAATCAAATTGAATGTTTTTAATGTTTAAATCATTATTAGACATCCCCACCACCATAATAGTTTTATGATATTTTGATCTCCTATATGTTTTCCAATTTTTTTAAAATAAAAAACTTTAATTAAATATTATTAAAATATTTCACTTATGTTTTATTTATTTGTCAAAAGGATATTTTTTTTTACAAAATCTATATTTCGAATGAATGGAGGTTTATCTATTATCCCTTATTAACATTATGGTCATTAAATTTTTATTGAAACATTAAATTTCAGGTGATTTATGAACATTATATTTATCTTCAATATGCATATTCTTTGTATCATGGATATGATTATTTCCTAAACCATATACCATTTTTACATATAGTGTTTTTCTATGAAATTTATTTGATAAATTGGGGAAAATATTGATAAATTCATTTTCTTTACACAATATAGATATTTATTTATAAGTCATATTGTTTGTAAATTTAATTGACCAGTCAATATATGAGGAATGTAATGGAAATCTAGTCACAGGTGGGGAACTTTTATAGATATCCCCTCAAAGAATTGGTAGTCCCATGAGATGAATCATTTGGAAAAATTAAATGGGTTTTTTGTGCATACCTACACATCAATTAAAATTTCTTGGAAAAACGTATTAACCATATAGATATCATGATATATAAGGTCATGAAGTCCAATATTATTCATTTCCATCATTGAGAATTCAGTTATTATTATTTATGATATTATTGCATTGATATTATCCATGGATGTATTTGGTTTTAATGTTATTGAATAAATGAGATTTATTTTTAGTTATTTACCTTTCCTTATTGATTATGCCTTATTTACTCATAATATATTTAATTAAAAACACCCCTTAATGATAATTTGTGATGACCCTTATTTGGTTTCCATTCCCTAGTATATGAAGATGAATTCTTTGAATGAGGCTCATGGTTGAAAAGCATTTTATTTTATTTTTTTATATTATATTCCCAATCTAAAATTGAAATCCTGTATTTATTTGGTTCTCCAAGACTAATAAACTGAATGGTCCTTTGGGATTATATCCCATATATGTATTCCAATTTAATAAAGCTGGAACCAAATCTAGGTTACTAGATTCTTAATTATTAATACAAGGATTACCAGAACATCAACCATAAAAAATATATATAATACTATCTAGTAAATTAATAGAAAACATCAAGAAATCAATTCATAAAACACATTCGGTTAGAATGAAACAACATTTTAAATAATCTGTATACCATGAAATATTAACCATCGTTAACTTGTGATAATTCCCATTTCAATTATAAAAACCCCAAAATTATAAAATATTTATTGTTATAAAAACATGAATGAATAATGCTAAATAATGTGATTATCCTTTTTTCCTCTTTCTTTATTAGCATTCTAGATTATTAAATCTTAATACTTTAACCTCAAAGATGTGAATTTCTTAAATTTATATTATTGGAAATATTAAAAAAAATATTTATAATATACTTTATTATTAGATTTTATAGACTGATCTTTTTCATCCTAGAACATGAGATTAATACAAATATTTTAATTAAACAATATCATGTGATAAAGTAAATTTTTCTTCTTCCTTAACTTATTTCAGGATTATTAAATATTCATTATTTATGAAATTATTTTCTAAATTATTATCTGATTATCCTTAATCACACCTATTAAAAAAAGGAAATTAAATAATGTTACAATCAAACTTTCACTCAAAAAAACGAGAGTAAACATATCATATGCCTGATTCAATGAATATTTAATGTTCATAGAGAATGATCTAATGATCGAGGATCAACTACCACTGAAGGAAACATGACCAAAATAGAAGTAATAACCACCAAACCCTAGGAAAAACAAGTCATCATCCGTTACTTCTCGATTTACATCCCAAAATAGAGGTTTCCTTCCAAAAAAACATCTAGAAATGAAAAGAATAGGGATATTGAATAGGAGAAGAGAGGATAAGGTACCTTGATTTATTATAATTTGATATGGATGAACCATATGGTTAGAATATCAAGGAGAGGAGTATAGATGACGGAAATAGGAAATGGGGTGTGCCATGGATTGGGAGAAAAATCATAACTATAATCCATTGGGAAGTTAAACCTCTACTTATAAAATCATCTTTGAAAGTCTCCACTACAACATTGTGAATCACACTATGCAAGTAGTGGATGTCAGTCGAAGGCTGATCCACCTATTCAAAAATAGAATCATTTTATTTTATCACCTGAAAATTTTAGTTAATTTTTCATTAATTAGAGTAATATGATTTATTGTGTGTGTCATACACAAAACCTAGCTTATGTGAACCATGATATACTATTAAAATATGTTTATTCAAATTTCAAATTTTTAACCTAGTTGTTAGTTTGGTTGGTAGGAATAAGCGTAACGTCATTTCAAAATACACGTTGAAAATTTTTCCATATTAAATTTTATTTATTAATTACTAGAAAATATGTATTTAGTTATGAAAAAGAATAATTAAATTGAATAAGGATAAAACTTATTAAGGGATTAAAAGGGTCATGTTCTATAAAAGGGTCATTTTGAAGTTTGAGTCCTAGTCTAGTGGTTGTGGTTGTAACTCCCCGACCCCAGTTACCTGGAGTCGGTGCATTATTACATAACATTGTCATGATCACAAGAAAGATCAAATCTTGAAAGACCGATTCGTTTAGTAGCCTTGGAAACACTAGATATATTAATAAATTTTACAATACTTCAAAAAATGAAAACTACAACAATATAGTCTCCATATTCCACACTCTTATCCCCTCATATTATCCTTGCAGGTCATTCATAAATTACTTCTTCACATCCTGGGAAAAATAAAACATAGAAAAGGGGTGAGCTCAAATGCCCAGTAAGGATAACAATATAGCAAGAAACTTTCATAAATAAGAATAAACTTTTAAGGAAATGTATAGCTAAAACAAAAGCCTTTTAAACTTGAACGTCAACATAGTATGGAAAAAATAAAATGAAATAATTCCATTTACTTATTTCAATGTATATTCTTCTAATCAAACAATCACATGCAATATCAATAACCTCTTTCATAATGATGGAATGCATAATGGAAGACTATCATAACCACATAGCCATGGCCTAATTCCAAGACTAAAACTAAGATTTTTCCAAGGCCTTGTGCCAAGACACTAGTTTTTCCCATGAGTCCTACTAATACATTGAGGTGCTATAGCGGGCTCCACCCGTCACATATTAAGTCCAATGCATTCCCATATGAACATGATTAAACATAACATAACCATTCGTATTAAAACTAGCATATGAAATGTAAATACTTCATCCATAAACCATGAATAGTATAAAAATAACACATCCATAGTCAAACATATCACAAAACCTTCAATACAATATAGAAATTTTGTATCATAATAAATCAACTTCAAATAAGCATAAAATCCATCAAAGGATGTTGACATAGATGAAATCAAAACACTTTTTAGAGAAATATCTCTTTATATTTTGAAATCATTTAAGAGTCATATATTTATAAAATAAAACATTTTCTTTGAAAATATTCTTATAATATTTTAAGGGAAGCTTCGACGATTTTATAACGGTGGAAAATAAACGCACCCTCCGTATAAGTTAAAAAAACATTCTTACCTTAATTCTGTCAAAAAGGTTAAAAAGAACCTTGTTTGGAAAACGACGGTAAGATTCCTCTATAAACCACTTATAAAAATTCAAAAAAGGGTATAAATAACATTAACCCATAATATAGTAAATATTAACAATGTTTTGAAATACATTTTTAAGAAACATGGATGTGGATGATAAAGAAGTCCCAGTAGATTATTACGAATAAAGAACCTCAAATAACAAAGAGATTGCAAAGTAAACCTTACCTTGTACTTTTACATGGTTGGGGGTTGGTTAAAATCTTGTATAATGGAGAAATAATTGTTATTAAATTATACAATAATCATATATATTAATATGATATCATATATGATCTTTTAACATTGCTTTGTTAATAATATTTTAGAATTATCATTGTTCTGGGTGTTAACGTACTCGTTTTCTTTTATATGTTTTATTACATAACCCATGTTTTTCATAGATAAGTTGTATATTAATCATATCCAGAATGATATAAAGTCCTTAGATACTATTATTAATCATCAAATGAAAATTATACTTGATTGGATACGATGGAAAATGAATCTAAACGTGTTCGTGGAGACGATAGTCCATACGTACGCAGGAGCGACAATATCATTCTTTTGATAATAAAATTATATATAATTGGATGGTATATCATATATACAGAATCATTATCATGTTATATTTATTATATACATGAATTACACATCATTATTATACCCATCCAAATAATAATTTACTGAATAACAATTACACCACGACGTGGAGATGGTAAGCCGTACCTACGCACGTATGGTGACATGTTATTCACAGGATGGATAGAATAGTGAATATGGTTGTACCATATTTATAATAATATCACAGTATATATAAGATATTGTAGTTATTATTTTATAATGGTAATATCAAAGAAAGAAGAAGTGGAATAAGAAAGAAACTTGAAAAGGGGTGGTAAAATCATTACCTCTTCTTCGGGTTCATCCTTTTGATTTGATCAAAAGGGATCCTTAGGATCGCTTTTGGATCAAACTAAGGCCTCTAGTATGTAGTGAGGGAAGTTGAGAGTGTATTTGAGTAGGGTTTGTCCGAGCCAAAAGGCTTTTACTGTGTGAATTAGTGAGAAGGGGGAGTTCTCTTTTATAAGAGGGGTGAGGGGCACCTTCGGAAGAGCTGGAAATATTATTTTATAATATATTCATATTCGGTTCCTAATGGATCCAAAGTAGATTATTTAAATTTTAAGGTGGGTATAGGTCGAAAAAAACTCAACCAATAGGATTTAGATAGGTTTGGGTTACTATATTAACCTTATCATTAAGTATTAACTCTTTGTTAATTAGTTTCACTTTGACAATGTCTCTTTGTATTTTTATATTATATGGTTAATAAAGATACTATATACATCCATGCAAGCCCCATGTGGTCCATTAATGATACACCTATCATAATATAAGTCTCTTGGCCGAACCTTACATTTTTAGGAATTTAATATCAATTAATAATATAATATTTTTTAAAAAACTTTATTATGTCAATTTTGACACTATTCAATAATTGATTTTTGTAAAAATCATAACAGAATGATTACTTCGAAAAAATTTAATTAAATTATTTCTAACATGTCATATTAACCTAGAAAATTATTGTAATTCATAAAAAGTCTCAAATTATATTTATTTGGGTATTTATAATATCAATTATTTTAATTTTTCACTATTATGGTAATTATTGCATCATCATTGTGTCATAAATAAATTAAATTATTTAATGTCTAAAAATTATAAATAAAATATCATTATGTATGAAAATATTTTTATCTTTATAAAAAATATTTATAGTCGAAAATCCAACATATATACCCTATGGTCGCACATGTATCCACAAATAAGGTTTGGACACGTTTTATTGTAATTTAGTATTATTATTATATTATTTTTAACCCTTTTTTACCCGATTTACCCTTAACCATGGTAAATAAAATATTTACCGAAATAATTATTCAAAATATCTAAAAATAAAAGTTACCTATTTACACAATATGAACATCCTGATTCCAAATATGGAATCCATTTTTCCATATTCAAAACACAAAAGTGGAAGGAATTATTTTAAAATTAATTGCAGTTGTTAAAACAAAAAACGAGTTTTGAAGAGATAATAACTATCAAAAGATTGACACTTCTTTATGTCCAGTTTAATTGTAAAATTATGTACAATGACTAACATTTTATTAAATGGTAAAAATATATTATAAATATTCTTTATAACCACTCAAATTCATAATTTATCAATATAAATTATTTTGGTAAAAAAAGTTGTTTTTAATTAAAATTTATTAATTTTCACTATTCATCAAAATATAAATTTTATCCGAAAAGTTCCAAAATTTCACCCTAGGCTAAATTCAATATTACGAATCCAAAAATGAAGTCAATTTTGAGAAATAAAATTTATAAAATTTCCAAAAGTAGGTATTACTATTCATAATGGCTAGTTTGATTAGTTGTGGTGCGTTAGAACTCGATGTTACGTACAACACACGCTATCACATTATTCAAAGAAAAGCATACCGTAGAAGCATGGGGTGTTACATTCTCCCCTACATCAAATAATTTGGTCCTCGAAATTTCTAGAATACTACCTCATGAAAAGAATCGGGTTGTTATTCATCATAAGTTCCTTGGGTTCCCACATTGCCTCTTCCATTTTATGGTTTCTCCACAAAACATTTACCAGATGTGTCGTCCTGTTTCTCAGTACTTGTTCTCTCGTCTCAAGAATCCTGACGGGCTCTTCTCAATAAGACAGATCATGTTCCAGTTCTAATTCCTCATAGGTGAGTACATGCATTGGGTCAGGCATGTATTTCCTCAACATAGATACGTGGAACACATCGTGAACTTTGGAGAGACTTGGCGGCATTGCCAATTGGTAAGCTATAACCCCAATTTGTTCTAGAATTTCGAAAGGTTCGATGTACCTAGGACTCAATTTACCTTTCATACCAAAACGTATGACTCCCTTCCATGGAGATACCTTCAGGAAAACATGATCACTGACTTGAAATTCCAAATCCTTCCTTCGATTATCGGCATAGCTTTTCCGCCTACTTTGAGCTGCTTTGATGTGATTTTGGATTAACCTCACCTTCTCCATCGTTTCCTCCACTAGTTCTGGACCTACAAGTTTTCATTCACCATCTTCATCCCAACAGGTTGGTGTGCGACATCTCTTTCCGTATAATGCTTCATATGGTGCCACCTGAATACTCGAATGGAAGCAACTGTTATAGGAAAATTCTACCAGAGGTATATATTGATCCCACATACCCTGAAAGTCAAGTGAGAAAGATCTCAACATGTATTCTATGGTTTGAATAGTCTGTTCTGATTGTCCGTCTATCTAAGGGTGGTAGGCAGTGCTCAAATGAAGTCCACTATCCAGGGATTTCTGAAGACTCTTCAGGAATCCGGAAGTAAAACGGGGATCACGATCTAAAACAATCGATAGGGGTAATCCATGAAGTCTCACAAATTCATTAATATATAGTCTAGCTAGATGTTCTAGTGGTAGATATTCTCTTATAGAAAAAAATGTGATGACTTGGTAAGACGATCAACAATAACCCATATTGCATCGTTCCTCCTAGGAGTCTTTGGTAGCCCCATGACAAAGTCCATCGTAATATTGTCTCATTTCCACTCCTGTATGGGAAGAGGTTGCATGACTCCTCCAGGCTGTTGCCTTCCAGCTTTCACTTGTTGACAAACCATATATCTTGACACAAAATCGGCAATCTCCCTCTTCATGTTGTCCCACCAAAAATGTTCCTTCAAATCTATATAAATTTTGGTGATCCCAGGGTGTAAAGAAAAATTGGAACTATGAGCATCATCTAGAAATTCCCTTTTTAAATCGGGTATATCGGGAATACAAAGTCTCTTTCTGAATTTCAAAATTCCTTCTTCATACACAAAGTCTCTCAATCTCCCATCATTCACAGTTATATTCTTCTTTTGAAATTCTTCATCATCGGTCTGAGAACTCTTAATACTCTCTAGTAAAGATGGTTTGGAAACCATTTGACAAAGAACTTATGTTTCACCTTCCATGGTTATTCCCATGTCCACCTTCACTAAATCCATGAAAATTGGATCCCTTTCAATTCTCATATTGTCCATAACTCTATGATCTATTATGCTCAAAGAATCTACCACCTTTTTTGCCTTCCCCGGGTGGTAGTTTATCATGCAATCATAATCCTTGAGTAATTAAAGCCATCTTCTTTGCCTCATGTTGAGTTCTTTTTGTGAGAAAATATACTTCAAACTCTTGTGACCAGTATAAATCTCACATTTTTCACCATAGAGGTAGTGCCCCCATATCTTCAATGAAAATATCATAGATGCTAACTCGAGATCATGAGTAGGATAGTTTTGTTCATGAATTTTCAACTATCGTGATGCATTGGCAATAACCCTATCATTCTGCATAAGAACACAACCAAGTCATTTCTTCGATGCATCACTATAAATAACGAACCCATAACTCCCCAATGGCAGAGTCAATATAGGAGCATTGAATAATATTCTCTTCAGTTCATTGAAACATTCTTCACACTCTTTTGTCCAAAAAAATCTATCCCCTTTATGTGTGATCTTCATTAATGGGTTTTCCAATCGGAAAATTTTTTGGACGAAACGTCGATAATAACCTCCCAATCCAATAAAACGGCGTACCTCATTTATACTCGTAGGTGCTGGCCATTCATAGATTGCCATGGTCTTAGAAGGATCAATGGAGATTCAATCTTTAGAGACAATATGGCGATGAAAAGAAATAACCTGAAGCCAGAATTCACACTTGATAAACATCCCATATATTTCATGTCTTATCAGAGTCTTCAGGATAATGCGCAAGTGATTTTCATGATCTTCGTATATTTTTTAGTATACCAAGATATCATAAATAAATACCACCAAAAATTCATCGAGATATTCCTTGAAAACTCTATTCATCAGATCCATGAATACAGAGGGTGCATTAGTCAATCCAAAAGGCATTACTGTAAACTCTTAATGCTCGTACCTAGTTCGAAATGATATCATTGGAATGTCTTCCTTCTTCACACAAAACTGATGGTATCTAGATTGAAGTTCAGTCTTTGAAAAGTATTGAACTCCATGCAGTTGGTCAAATAAATCATCAATGCGAGGTAGGGGTTACTTGTTCTTTATTTTTATAGTATTGACCTCCCTGTAGTCGATACATAACCTCATTGATCCATCTTTCTTTTTAACAAAAAGAACAAGGGCTCCCCATGGAGAAACCCTAGGGAATATAAATCCATTAATACTCAATTCCTCTAGTTGTTTCTTTAGTTCAACTAATTCTATAGTGGCCATTCTATAAGGGGTCTTCGATATAGGCCTTGATCCCGGAATTAAATCAATGGAAAACTCAACTTCTCGTTCTGGAGGATGTCCAGGTAAATCTTCTTGAAACACATCTACATATTCTTTCACAATAGGTACATCCTCTATTTGAACATTACTTTCCACGCCCACAGTCGTTTCATTCTCTTCCTCCCTAATAATTGAATTCAGTTGAGCTACTGGGGGTGGATCTAGATAAGAATTATGTGGTGACGATTCTGCTCTAAAGATAAGGTGTTCGTTATCATCATCATCAAAAATCGTAACCTCCTTCTTCTTACAATAAATCTTCGCATCATGGTCTGAAGTCCAATCCATGACGAGGATTATATCAAACTAAATAATAGGTATGATGATGAGATCAGTGGATAAAGAACATTTATGTGCTCTAATGGGGACTGATTCACAAAAATTTGTTGCAATGATACTTCCCAAAGTAGTTTTAACTGGCAACTCCCTTGTAAAGTCAAATTGGAAATATTTAATTTTCATATCAAACTGGGAAAATATGAAACAATGCGATGATCCAGAATCAAATAATGCATTTTCTAAACTTGAGGAAACCATTAAATTACATGTCTCCACATCTTTCGGAGCTTCTACCTCAGCAGTAGTGATAGCATAAGACTGGCCTTGATCCCATGGTCTTTTCTGAGGTAAGTTCCCATGACGCTTAGGACATTAATTTGAATAATGTCCTATATCCCTACAATTGTATCATTAGACATCAGTGGCTTTCTTCTTACATTTTCAATCACGAGCTTGGAGGCATTTTTCACCACACTTGTAACAGACTCTCGTTCCCTTCATGAAGTACCAGGGTGTTTCTTCCCACATTTATCACAGGATGGATATTCAACCTTTCCCTTCTTCCCCTTATTTCCATTCCTAGATTGATCAGCAGATCTCTTCTTCTCTTGCTTTTCTTTAATGTCATATGACTTAGAGAATTCCTTTTCTATCTTGATAGCACATGAGACAATGAATTCATATGATGAGAGGGATTGTGAGACTAATGCTCGACGGATAAATTGTTTTAACTGATCAAAGAAACGATCAATATTACTTCTTGGGTTATGTATATAATCTCCAGCATACCTTGCTAACCTTGTAAAGTTATCCTCATACTTTGAGACATTCTCATCCTCCTTTTTTCTCAGACTAAAAAATTGTCCTTCCATGTCTGCTCGATGGTCACAAAGAAAGTATTTTTCTAAAAATAGATCTTTGAACTCCCTCCATTCCATATTTGATACTTCATCATCTTCCTTTGTGTTTTGAATCAATTACCACCATGGATCAGCATCTCTAGTGAGGCGGTAAACTACCATGATAACTTTTTCCCTTTCACTACTCCCCAAAGCCTAAAATATTTTCTCTAGGGAATTTATCCATTGCTCAGCTACTAAGGGATTTGTATTCCCATTGAACGTTGGTGGTTGTTTTCTCATGAATCAATCTATCATTGATCCTCCATGCAGATGATCAGGATGATCCATACAGGTAAGGTTATATTTCATAACCTGAGTGAGTTGTCCTAGTATGGTGATTAGATGATCGGCACCAGTTGCATCACCAGCTCCACTATTATTATCTTGAGCAGGAGGGAAATCCCTACATGGAGTGCGTGCATTGATACAGTTTAAATTTCTCCCACTAGGTGCTATTTCTAAACAATGGCATAAACTAGATCAGTTTATGAATCAAAATACATAATTTCATACTTACAAAACACTTAACATAATTTGAACTATTTATAGATATAATCCATAATCATAAAAATGTTTTCTTTGAGTAAGTATATACTCATAATCCCTTCATAATAATTTTTAATGAAAATGAGAGTTATCCTAAGCATATCCACCGGGAGATTCGTAACCAAGAGTGCATCAAGGCCCATTGTCGTGCACCAGTTCCCATTTGATTCTATCTCAAAGCGGTGTTTTCGGGTTTTACCCAAAGGTACATCTATGCCAGAGCCACCTCTACCTTCTTGTATCCAGACAGGGATGTATTGCTCAGAAAACTCACAAAATCTCTACAATACCAAAATTCTAGGAAGTTCTTCTATACTAATCCTCAAAGTTCATATTAGGTCTATGTGCTCTAATCAGAGTTTATCTAAATATAGCTTCCAAGGTTTGTACTAAACATCCTCTGATACCAACTGTAATGCCCCGACCCCAGTTACCCAGAGTCGGTGCATTATTACATAACATTGGCATGATCACATTGAAGATCAAATCTCGAAAAACTGATTCGTTTAGTAGCCTTGGCAACACTAGATATATTAATCAATTTTACATTACATCATAAAATGAAAACTACAACAATATATTCTCCATATTCCACACTCTTATCCCCTCATATTATCCCTTCAGGCCATTCATAAATTACTTCTTCACATCCTGGGAAAAATAAAACCTAGAAAATTGGTGATCTCAAATTCCCAGTAAGGATAACAATATAGCAGGAAACATTCATAAATAAGAAAAAAAATTTATGGAAATGTATAGCTGAAAAAAAATCTATTTAAACTTGATCTTAAACATATTATGTAAAAAATAAAATGAAATAATGCCATTTACTATTTCCCATGGATATTCTACAAATCGAAAAATCACATGCAATATCAACAACCACGTTCATAATGATGGAATGCATAATGCCAGACTATCAAAACCACATAGCCAAGGCCTAGGGACAAGACTAAAAATAAGATTATGGCAAGTCCTTGTGCCAAGACACTAGTTTGTCTCCTGAGACCTACCGATGCATCGAGGAGCTATAACGCGCTCCACCCGTCACATATTAAGTCCAATGCATTCCCATATAAAAAGGTTTAAACATAAAATTAGAATTAATACTAAAAATAGCATATGAAATGTAAATAATTCATCCATAAACCATGAATGGTATAAAAATAACACATCCACAATCAATGAAAGAAGAAGAGGAATAAGAAAGGAACTTGAAAAAGGGTGGTGAAATCATTACCTCTTCTTCAGATTCTTCCTTTTGATTTGATCAAAAGGGCACCTTAGGATGGCTTTCTGATCAAAATAAGGCCTCTAGGTTGTATTGAGTGAAGTTGAGAGAGTATTTTAGTGGGGTTTGGCCGATCAAAAAGGCTTTGAATGTGTGAATTAGTGAGAAGGGAGAGTGCCCTTTTATAAGAGGGGTGAGGGGCACCTTTGGAAATGCTAGAAATATTATTTTATAATAAATTCATATTCGGTTCCTAATGGCTCCAAAGTGGATTATTTAAATTTTAAGGTTGGGATAGGTCAAAACCCACTCAACCAATAGAATTTATACAGGTTTGGGTTACTATATTAACCTTATCTTTAAGTATTACCTCTTAGATAATTAGTTTCACTTTTACAATGTCTCTTGGTATTTTTATATTATATGGTTAATATACTTACTATATACTTCCAAGAGACACCCAAGTGGTCCATTAATGATACAAATATCATGATATAAGTCTCCTAGACGAACCTTATATTTTTAGGAATTTAATATCAATTAATAATAAAATATTTGTTTTAAAAACTCTTTTATGTCAATTATGACACTATTCAATAGATGATTTTTGTAAAACTAATAACAGAATTATTACTTCAAAAAAAGTTAATTAAATCATTCCTAAAATGTCATATTAACCTATAATATGAGTTTAATTCATATAAAGGCTCAAATTATATTGATTTGGGTATTTATAATATCAGTTATTTTAATTATTCACTATTATGGTAATTACTGCATCATCATTGTGTCATAAATAAATTATATTATTTAAGGTCTAAAAATTATAAATAAAATATAATTATCTATGAAATATTTTTTTCTTTATAATAAATATTTCTAGTCGAAAATACAACATATATAACCTATTTAAAAATTGTTTTTCTAAAAGATATATGCTTATGTCATTTTTTGTATTTATTTTAACTTAATTAAAATAATGTGTCCCTATCACCTAAAAGTGGCTCCATGGGGTCCCAAAATCGATCCGAAGATGCCCATGGTCAAAAATGTATCCACCAATAAGTTTAGGACACGTTTTAGGGTAATTTAGTATTATTATAATATTAATTTTTAACCTTTATTTACCGGATTTACCCTTAACCATTGTATATAAAATATTTACCGAAATAATTATTCAAAATATATAAAAATAAATGTTACCTATTTACACAATATGAAAATCCTGATTCCAAATATGGAATCCATTTTTCCAAATTTAAAACACAGAATTGGCTGAAATTAATTTAAAATTAATTTCCGTTGTTAAAACAAAAAGCGTGTTTTTAAGAGATAATAACTATCGAAAGATTGACACTTGTTTATGTTCAGTTTAATTGTAAAATTATGTACAATGACCAACATTGTATTAAATGGTAAAAATTTATTCTAGATATATTTTAAAACCACTCAAATTCATAATTTATCAATATAAATTATTTTGATTAAAAAAAAATTTTAATTAAAATTTAGTAATTTTCACTATTCATCAAAATATAAATGTTATCCGAAATGTTCCAAAATTTCACCCTAGGCTAAATTCGATATTATGAATAAAAAAATGAAGTCCATTTTGAGAGATAAAATTTATAAAATTTAAAAAAGTAGGTATTACTATTCATAATGGATAGTTTGATTGGTTGGGGTGTGTTAGAACTCGATGTTGCGTACAACACACACTATCGCATTATTCAAAGAGAAGTGTACCGTAGAAGCTTGGGGTGTTACAGTGGATACTACGTGATCCTGCACCACCTAGGGATAAGAAACGGAAACCCCTAATTTGGGGATTTATCAGCGGTTTCTTTCATGTTTAATGTGGAAAGGCGAGAGGTTCAATGGGAGGACATCTCGATGGATGCATGAGGTATCTCAATAGAGGAATGGTCATCGATGGACTGAAGGATGAGGTGATGGAATTGAGGAAGTGTGCTTAATCAGTGTAGGGGTTTCAGCAGGGCATCATGAGGAATGAAGGGGATTCGGGGTGGAATGGGACAACCTTGTCAGGGAAGAGATGATCAATGACATGGCGGGATGCAGGGCGGATGTCGGTAGTTGTCAAGGGTGAACAGACGCCGAGTGGGAATCCGAGAGGGGAGTGAAATGATGACGAAGAGAAACAAAAAAAAGATGATTTAATCAATGGTTTGGTCAAATTAGGTTCAAGGGATCCTTCTTCCAGCATTCAAGGCTACTATATTTGGACGATTGAGAGGGTATGGATTCTTCCATCAAGACTAGACATCATGTATTGCACAAGTAAGTACTTTTTGTGCATCCTTGATAGAGTGGGATCTTAGAAAAATATATATATTATGGGTGGGTCTATCTTATGGTGTCATTGTCTTGAGCCTTCAAGGGCCATGTAC
Organism: Viscum album; assembly: GCA_963277665.1. Taxonomy (NCBI): domain Eukaryota; kingdom Viridiplantae; phylum Streptophyta; class Magnoliopsida; order Santalales; family Viscaceae; genus Viscum; species Viscum album. The sequence continues at coordinate 1,106,452,400 of OY728157.1, forward strand.
AATAGAATTATACTTGGGCCTACGTGCCATGTAAGGTTCCCCCTCATCCATTGAAATGAGATTATCCAAAAATAATAAAAAATGTATGGCCTTCAGGCTTTCGAGTTTTAGGTATTTTCATTTAAAAGAAAAATAAATGAATTTTTAAAAATTTATATGGTAAAATGGATATCATTTTTGATATCATCACTTCAAATAAAACATAAGGGGAAATTTTGGTATTTTTCCAAAAAGTTGGATATTTAGGAAAATAGTGAAAAATTACATTTTTATAAATATTTCAATTATATTAACGTGTTTAAAAAGGACCATTATATTTTGGGTTAGTTTTAAATTAAAATTGGACTCCTTTTTTAGAATTAAATTTAATTAATTCAATTATTATCAAGATTTTACATTATTTTTGTTTAAAAACATTTTTATGCTTAAAACATGTATTTTTCAAAAAAAGAGATTTTTTATTTCATTTCCACAAATATATTAAAAATATTTTTTAACAAATGTGAAAAATAAATCATAAAAATATATTAAATATTTCGAATCAGAATATTCAAATTATAAAAAATCAATATCATTTTTAGTCATAATGAATAACAACCGTGGTAAAAGTTTATTAGCACAGTAAATGGTAAAGTGGGTTTAAAATGGTTAAAATCATGATATAGGATTAAAAATATATCAATAACACGAATTTACCTAATTGGATTCATTTATTTATTCCATTATCATCATGAATTTTGAAATATGGATTTGTTTAACTTTCTTGTTATTATTACCTATTTATTTTTTTAAGTAATGAATAATTACAAAAATGTCACTCTATTTCTTTTAATATCTGAAATATGTTTTCATGAGACTAAAAAATATTAAAAGTTGTTATAAATATTTATTTACAATATTAATGAATTATTTTTATTATTTTACTTTATTTTTATTTTTGGTAATGATATAACTACTTAATACTCTTATGCATCTTTCATGAAATGTTTGTGTAAGTGGATGAATAATCAAAGTAAATAGCTCTAAAAATATTAAAGGTGATGTGTTTTGGATAATTTAAAGTCTTGAAAAAATTAAGTAGATGAAAATTTAAGTTAATTAATGTTTTAAATAGTAAAATTAAAATTCCATAGTAATATTGATGTTTTTATATCCAATTTATGGGAATAATCATGAAAAAGACTTTACGGATATTTTTAGGTTATACAATATTTATTTAGTTGTTTTAAAAATTATGAAATTATTATATTTATTCAAATTAATGTTAAATAGTAAATATTATAAATAATTATACAATTATTATCCACTTTACCATTTATAATGACATTAGTGACCCTTAAATACTATGTATTTTGTTACCATAGTTAAGGTTAAAAAGGTTAATGGGGTGGTGGTTAACCAACCAATAAGGTAAAAAATCCCACTTAAACTTGTTTAAATATTATTTTTTGAATTTATTCTAACATTATAATACTTTTTTTTAAATATATGACACTTTGGATCCATTTTACATGATTTTGTTACATATTATATATTAATATTTTATGTATTTCCAAGATTTCTTCCCACCTCACTTATGAAAATGCACCTCCTCTCTGCTCTTATACACACCTCATTGAGCCTCATATATTGACCAAAACATTCCCAAAACTATGTCAAACATTCCTATAAACATTTTATAGGTTCTAGTATTCTTAAAATATCAACCCAATGGTCTTTATGATGATTACCAAATTAGGTTTCTCAAAGAATAGGTAATCTTCTTCATGAATCCTTTTAAGTTTCTTTATTATTATAACCCCTCCAAATATTTTTTAACCATATTAATATAGTGAAATTATTAACATTATCTTACTGATATTTTATTATACCAATATAATAATCATTTTCTATTTATCATCCATCCCAATGGAAAATGAAAATGTCATCATGCATACGTACGAAATACCATCTCGGTGACCAATATATTATATTTTTCATCACAGCCTCCCATGTTTGCTTATATAGACGAATTTAATGAACATATATTATTTTTATAAAATTATTATGATTCTTAAAAGATAAAATATTATCATTCTTCTAACCCTCCAATCATTGAAAAATTATAACATCGCTTGTTCATATATGTGGATAACCACCTCCATGAACCAATGTGGTTCCTATTCCATTTCTAATTTATTTATATGATTATAATGATATATTTAACTAATATATATGATATATATGATAAAATTATGTTTCTAAAACAATTAATTAATATTTACCTTTCATTAATTCTATCCATTAAAAATAGAAAACATAACTCATGTGTTTATACAGACTATTGTCTCCACGAAGTGATATAATTCATTTCCCATCACTACCATATATGAATAGTTATAAAAGTATATATGAGGAATAAATATGATACTTATTAAATGATTAATATTTTTGAAATCATGAAACCATGAACAAGGGGCATTCACTTAATCTTCCAAACTGAAACATTTATGAAAAATGAAACAGTGAACACCTGAAATATTGATTTTATGAAAGAATTATTAATAAAGGTGTAACTAAATATTATATGTGAATAATATCTAACAATATAATTATATATATGTTTATGTAATATATTTATAATATATAAATTTTTTATATAATCTTTTTTTAACCCATATGAAATAAGATAGGACTTGGTGTAAGGGTTTCTCATCTCACTTTTATTTCTATGAGACATATGTCATATTCACCACTAGTTTGTTCTACGTAGTTTATATAAATACCATGAATTTATTTTATGGTTATATTTATAAACATTATGGGGATTTTTGAATCAATATATGAATATCTTTTTTATGAGTGTTGGATTCAAAGATTACCAAATCTATAAGGGTTCGTCATGTTCATACTATTTAATTGAGACATATTTAATGTTATGCACCTAATTATGGATATATGGTGAACATAATACCACATTGATATGTTATATAATTAATCTATTTATATTACTAGTATTAAAAGTTTAATTTGATGTTATTTCTTTCAAAAGGGTTATGAGTCAAATTTACTCTAAGTGGTAAGGTTTTATGTTGCAATCTCATTTTTAATCGGGATTGTTCATTATTGAATCTCCTTTCAAGTAATTATATGATATTTATCTCTTTAACTCCATCTATTTTCTTCACCTTTTTTTATTCCTAGAATATTATGTATTAGAACCATTTTACATTCTTTGGTACTTAAAAATATGCAGAAAAATGTTTTAATAAAAAATGTTATTATTTCCTCTTTAGTCGATGAAAAGTTTCTTACATTTCTTTAATCATTAAAATGTTTTCAAGAATTTTATTATCTATGATAAAATAATTATTTAATTTAATTTTATACCATATTTTTCATTCCATTAAAACATTTAAAATGTAATTTTGATGTGTTTTCCAAATATGTTATTTATGACTTTTTATAGGTATAAATGGAATATGTTTTTAATGTTTACCATATGAATGGATTTTCCCTTTGTCCTGAAAATTATTTTCATTGAAGATTAGTTTTCAAATTTTCTTGGTTATTTTAAATGAAAATAGTTTTCTCAATATTTTAGGATTTTCCTTTACATTTTATCAAATGTAAAATATATTTTCGTCATGTTTTCAAAGAAAAAATTGAATGTTCCTTCAAATCTATTTTTCACCCATATCAATATCATTTATATAATGTTATGATTCACCATGGATATGATCTTATAATACCATATAGTTTATATCTATAGATGGATTATAATTATAATGTTTTAATAATTATATTATGAGACCGTTTACTTTACCATGGGTTACATTAGTTATTATGAAAACATAATGAAACATGTTTTTTATCATTGGGTCAATAAAATTATAAAGGGAATGTTGATTTTTTATTTGGGTTTTATTATTAAATTAATGTTCTATTTACTTTATTTATGTTTTGGTTCTTGGAAATTGTTGATGATGATGGGTGAACATGATATAGCTCCTGATAACAGGTGAGGCTGAGATACCTCTCTAATGAATTGGGTAATGTGATGGTGTTAACTGAATATATGTTACTCCAAAGAGATTATATAGTTTACTGAATATTAGTATCTTTTTAAAGACAATAGATTTTATTGGATGTATGTTACTACTAGAATTAACTTGGAATTTTCAATTTTAGGTGATTCCATGATGAAATTATGATGTTCCAAGATACCAACATGATTTTCTTATGCCAACTTTGAGATTTAATGGTTCCTTTGAACAAGATTGATTTCACATAGTTCATGATTATTGATTCATGTGTGTAACATCCTAGGTTATGATAGAATAATTATTCGTGATATATATTAATACTTATTAATTAGATAGTAATTTTTACAAAATGGGATGTTAATTACAATAATTTACCCTATACACAAAAATGTGTTTCATAGAAATCTTGTGTTGCAAGCAGCAATGAGTTATACAAAACAATAATATATTGTTAATATTATTATTTAATATTGAAGTTATTTCCTATACAGTGTATAGGTGTGAATAAATATGACTAAATATATAGTTTTTTACATATTTTTATAATTTATATACTTTCATCTTATAAATTTTATAGACAAAAGGATATGAATAAATCTAGTTTTATGCTTAAAAGTGGTATTTTTCTAAAATAAAGTTTTAAAGCCTTTTAATGGTGTACCTAATCTGATAATAAATTTTTGAAATTTTAAAATTTTTATATTAAAAAATTAAACTAATTTTTAAAATTTAAAAATCAAAATTTAATTTGGGATAATTTTTACTATTTTTCAAAAAATAATTCATATTTTGAGGAATCGTGAATAATACTGAATTTTATTTCAAAACTGATTTTTATTCCAATTTAATTATATAGATAAATTTTTTATTAAAAGTTTTTAATTTATAATTATATCATTTATATATCATTTAAACCATTTTATTTCTTTGGAAAAAATTACACATTGAATTTATATATAGAAACATAGGAAACATTTGAGCATTTTTACCTTAAAACCCACATTGTGGTCCCATCTGCAAGATTAATTTTAAATTAATTTCTACTAATTATGTGTTGGTAATTTGGAAAAACGTATTACATATTTTTAATAATAATTATTTAACATTTATAATAATTTATAATAATATTTTTACAAAATAGATTATTGAAAATAAATAAAATAAATTATAGTGATTAAGGTAAATATATGGTAACTTAGAGGTTAGTATTTAAAATTAAGAGTCTAAATGTTATATAATATTTTAAAAACCAATTTTATGTAGATTATTCGAACATATAACCACTTTTATCAAATTTGGATCATTATTGTAGTCACATGGTGTAAGGGAGACCTCTCAATAGTGTTTACCCTTTTATATTTACAAGAATGTCACTCAACCTCCACTATATAAAGACAATCACACTTCTCATTTATTCACACCTATAAATCCCATTTGGATCCTAAAAACCCTACAAAAATAATCTCAAAAAACCCATTAAATCACCCTAGTGTCCTTACATAGGGAAAAAATCCCACAAATAAGTCCATTGGTTCAAACCACAATGAGTTTCTCAATAAAAAGGTAACATTATTCAACATCCATTTATGTTTTATTTCCTTCTCCACATATTAATTTCTTATAATTATATGATTATATAATAAAATAAAAATCCTAAATATACTGATATGTTTTTATTTTAATTTTTAAACCTACACCTATACACACTTCTATCAAATGGGTAACGAAATTATCGTTCATGTATGGTGAACTACCACCTCGTGTAATAATGCCATTTATTTTTCCCATTAAAACATTTCATGGTAGGGTATTATTATTGAAAAAATATTTTTTTGATAGTTATTTTTTTAATAGTTATTTAATTGTTATATAACACATACCTTCATGGTTTACATTTTGTGTAAATATGATAACATCGTATATGGACGTATGAACTACCGCCTCCTCAAGGTTATCTCATACAAGCACACATTTCATGGAATCTATTAAAGATGGGTATAATTAAACATATCTGACATACATAGAGTATTTTTGATATTAATCACATAATTAAATTTATGAAAATATACTATATCATTTTCTATATTACCCTTTCGCATACTGAAAAAGTTATAAAATCATTCATGAATGGGTGGACTACTCCCTCCTAAATGTGATGCGATTCCTTTTACATTAAAATAATTATTTATATAAGTAAATTTTATTAAATAAAATGGTATTTATGATATAATTATAATTATATAAATATAAATTCTACTTATCTTCTCTCCACAATGATCGTTGAAAAATGGGAACAGTAGTCATGCGTATGTACGACCTACCGTCTCTATGATTGTAACATCTATTAATTTTTCATGATTATATTTAAAAACATAATTGATTTATAAACATGGTAATTATTTCAATATTATTATTTTTTATATGTAAATATAAGGACAACATTGACAATATTTGAACTACCAAAGTTGTTTTTGGCATGTAAATCGAATATAGTAAAACACAAAATGTAAACATAATTTATTAAGTAGTTGTTTAAAACAATGTAATAAGTGAAATAAAAGTAACGATAAACATTAAAATGGTTCTGAAGAAAGTAAATAATTAACATATTTTTATTATCCAGAAAGATAATGACACACGTGTCGAGTGAGACTCAAGGTAAGGGATTTCATCTCAATCTCCTTTCATTAAGACATTTCTTGATCACATGGAAATTTATTATTTTATAAGGTGTATATACAACCCATTTTATATTAAATATCTATATTTTATCTATTATCATGTCATTTAATATACTGTTAAATGTTATTAATTCATAGGGCTTATGATTTAAATGTCCAAAGTTGTATGGGATGCATTGAATGATTAAGGAATCAATCCTTTCCTCCATTTAAATATTCATTACATTATTTTTTATATTTATTTATATGGATATAAAAATTATTAAAAGGATATTTTATTTCTATTTTGATATTTGGATTGCTATATAATCCTTCATGTTTTTGAAATAAAAAGAAACCCCTCTTTCCCTTTTTCTGGACTTATGGTTATTGAAAATGGGTTCTGAAAATGGTGTTATTATTCCAATATATTGAAATGTTTTCTTGTGATTGAAAATGAAATTGTATGAGTGAAATGTTGAAAAATTAAATATTTTACATGTTATGATTTTATAATGTTATTTGGACATTTGACAAGTGGTTTCATGATAACCCAATGACGGATGGTTCTACGATAAACCAACTACAGGTGGGTCCATGAAAGACCTCCAATGCATTGGATATGGAAGTCAGTCGTATGGATATTCCATTTATAAGAGTGAAATGTATGGAAGTAGATCACATGGTTATTCCACTTATAAGAGTGAAAATAATAGTGATGTCCCAATATGCCAATATCTTTTATCTATTCTTTCTATGGGTTTTATGGTAATATTATGATTACAAAAATGGTAGGAAATTAGATTATCTTCAATGGGAAGTATTTATTACTTATTAAGAGTGAAAAATATTAGTTTATGATAATGTTTTATTGAGTTTCAATATTTATCAATGGACTAATAACTTCATTATTTTTATATCCCTTACTGATATTGTTATGCTCATCCTTCATTTTTTAATGTTTTTAATAGGACTTAAGGATGAGTAAGTGATTGGAAGTATTCATGTTGAATGTCGTAAATAGTTTCATAAAATAGATCATGATTTATTTTAAAAAATTTAGATTATGGAAAAAATGGATACTATTCATAAGTGTCAACTTTTTATTTTATGGTTTTGTTATGTATGATTTATGACCTAATTATATAAAACTATAAACCTGAAAAGATCTTCAATGTGAAAGAAATTTATTTATTGAATAAAACTCAACATTTTATAATGTTCAAGTTTAGTGCCTTATAGTTTCTATCAGTGGTCATTATAGATAAATTTAGAGGATTATGTAGTGTTAATATAATTCCCTTATAAAATTGTAATTTATGGTTAAGTTATAATGTTATATCATTTACATATTTCCATGTTTCATCATATAAATTATTTAGTTCTAGAATGATTTTTTATATAGGAAATTATAGAGATTTAATTGGAAGGAAAAAAATGAAAATATCCTTTCAAATCAACATCTCAAGATGGTTGGAATTGGAATAGAACAATTCATTTCTAGGATGGATTAATTGACACAATATATAAGTAGTTGTGGTGTCTATGAAAGAGATAAACCAGATCGAACATAGAGGAAAATGAAGATAGCAGAGAATTTTATGAGACAATATCTATTCTTATTCAGAGGATCATTTGACCTAGTGCTAGTTGACGGTTGGATTATATTACTATAAAATATATTTAATATCATGGGATGTTTGGATCCCCAAAAGGTAACTATTGAAATTTATTATATTATAGGTGAATCCAATTACTATTGGACAATGGTTTGGAATATCAATGAAAGTGAAAAAAATTAATACATTGGAATGAGATGAAGATAAGATAAATTTCCCTGATAAATATTTTCCTATTTTTTTTGACATAGGATAAAAAATTTGGATAAGTTTGTGGATCTATTTATATATGATATTTTGATATATTATAAAATCCAGGAGTAACATGAAAGAAACATTAGGATCGTTTTGAAAATCTTAAATCAAAGTAAACAATATGGAATGTTTAGTACTAGTGGATTTTGGTTGCAGCAAATTTCATTCCATGAATATATTATTTATAAATAAAGATTAACTATTGACCATGCTAAAACAAAATTTGATGAAGAGTGGCCAAGACCTTCTAATGTTACTAAGATTCATAGTTTTCTTGCATTAGAAATTTATTAAAAATGGTTTTATGAAAACTTTCCTCAGTTATCTAGACCACTAACTTATATAAAACGAAAGCGAGTAAAGTTCATATAAACAATATAATGTGATTATTATATTTAGGAAGTGAAAATAAGATTAGTGAATGATTTTTTTTGCCATGCCATCCAAAAATTGTAAATTTTTAATCAATAATGATTCTTAATTGAAATAAATTGGTTGTGTCCTAATGTATAATGACCAGGTAATTTTTCATGCCTTGTGTTATTTGAAACATCATGAGTTGAATTACACTAAACATTATTTAGAATTATCTAATTTTTTTTTGCATTAAAATTTGGAGGAATAATTTTTATAAAGTAAAATAAGGAATATATACTAATCAGAAAAGATTGAAGTATATATTCACTCATAAGGAATTTAACAAGAGACAAAGAAGATGGATGGAACTAATCAAGGGTTATGATTTCATGGTTCATTATCATCATGGAAAAACAAATAAAGTGTTTTATTATTTGAGTCAAAAATGTAATGCTACATTAACCATGTAACATTTACAAAGTTACCCTTTGGTTAATTATTTTATAATTATTGTACTAGAACTTGTGGCTGAAGGTAAATCCACTATTTTGTTTCAGGATTTAGGGCAATCAACTATGTTAAAAATAATTAATATGACAAGTAAAGCAGGTCAATCGATGAAAGAAAAAGTATAATATATTAATAATTGCATGTTTTATGATTTTAATATGGATGAATAAGGTGTTTTAAATTTTATAAAACACTATGTGTGCCTTGTGATTCACTATTTAGGAATGAGTGTTTGATTGGAGCTTGTAGGTCTATATTTTATTTTATCTCGGGTAGCACTAAGATGTACAAAAACCATCAGAAGTATTATCGATTGGATGAAATAAAAAGAGATATTTCTAAATCGGCTATGATATTTTTAACTTATTAATAGGATAAAGAAAAATGACAGTTACCAAAGGGTATGCTTCAACCATTTCTAGTGTTGAAGTTTTAATGGTAGAATATATCCACGGATTTCATGGTGGTATTTCCAATGACTTCTCTACGTAATAATTAAATTTTAGTTATTGTTGATTGATTAACTAAGTCTTCAAATTTCCTTCTCATTCATGATACAATGTCTGTAGATAATCTTTTTTAGGATGTATCTAAAAGGGGGGTTTTAGGTTATAAGGTGTACCTCTATCCATTATATCAGATCATGATCCTAGGTTCATATCAAATTTTTGGAAAGAACATCAAAAGTCATTGGGTACTGAATTAAATTTTATTATCACTTTTTGTCCTAAATATGATGGATAGTCCGAGCAGATAATTCAATCCTCGGTGGAGATGATTTTTTTCTTTCTCAATATATTACCATAGAAGTTGGGAATGAAATATTTATTTGGTTGAGTTTTCTTAGTATTATAATTTTAATTCTATTATACAGATGGCACCTTATGAGGCATTATATGGAAATCGGTGGTAGAGATAGACTTTTTGGGATTTTGTAGGTGGGAGGAAATTAATGGGACCTGAGATGGTATAGGAAATGATAGATAAATTAAAATTGTTTTAGATACACATGATGATATCTCAGAGTATGATGAAAGGTTATCTGGATAAATAGATAAAAAACATTCTTTTAAGGTTGGTTATCATTCCTTTTTAAATGTTTATCCATGGAAAAGTGTCTTTTGTTTTACTAAGAAGTGAAAGTTATGTCCACAGTTCATTAGACCATATGAAATCTTGGAGAATGTTGGGTCAGTTACCTACCATGTGCATTTACCTATGTTTTTATTCTAGTTACAAAATTTATTGCATGTTTAAATGTTAGATAAGTATGTACCAGGTTCATATCATGTTTTGATCCATGGAGTAGTTTATCTAGAAGAGTCTTTCTTATGATGAATAACCAGTTCAAGATCTTGATCATGGGGAGAAAGTGTTACAGATTAAGGTTATTCATTTGGTTAAAGATTTATGAAAAAACAATATGGTTTAATAGGAAACAAGGTAATCTAAAAATTCTATGTGGGACAAATATCCTCACTTATTTGATAAGTTAATAAAATTGCAAGGACGCAATTTCCAAAAGGGGAAGGATGAAACATCCAAAGTAATGAAAAAATAAGTCCTATTAATATTTATTAATATTTATGAATTAGATAGTAATTTTACGTTAAAATAGATGGTATTCCCAATAGCATACCCATCATTCCATAATGAGTATCTCTGAATTCTTGTGTTGCATGTAAAATTGTGTTATATCGAACCATACTATATTTTTAATATTATTATAAATTATGTCATTTACCTCATAGTTATTGTATCAAAATAAATTAATTGGACTAACTATTTTATGTTTACACATGTCTAAAAAAATATATTACTTTTATCTAATAAATTATATTTGGAAATATAGGAATAAATATTGTTTTATGCTTAAAAATGGTATTTTTCAAAAAAATAGTTTTACCACCTTTTAATGGTGCACATACATTAAAAAGAAAAATTTACACTTTTATAATATTTATACGAAAAAATAAACATTATATTTGAAATATAATTATCAGAATTTACTTTGGGTGAATCTTTGGTATTTTTCGGAGAACATTCATATTTTGATGAATGTTGAATAATACTGAATTTTAGTTCAAAATCGATTTTTCATAATATTTATTAATATAGTTAAATAATGTTTTTAATTAGTTTTAAGGTACAATTAGGTAAATTTTATAACATTTATACCAATTCATGTCATTGGAAACTATTTTATATTGAATTTAGATATAAAATCATAGAAAACTATTGAACATTATTACCTTAAAAACCCGCTTTGTCATCTCGTATGCGTGATTAATTTTAAATTAATTTATACCACTTATACTATTGGAACTTGAAAAAATGGAATAAATAATTTTAATCATAATAATTTATAATTTCTAATAATATAAATATATTTTCTGACCAAAAATATTATTAAAAGTAATTAAAATTAATTACAATGATTTAGATAAAAATGTGATTACTTGGTTCTTAAATATTAATATTAAGAGTCTAATGACCTATAAAATTTTATAAAACCTATTTAATTGAAGTAATTACACTATTTAATCTTTTATCAATAATTGGGATCATTATTTGAGTCACATGATGTAAGGGAGACCTCTCAATTGTGTTTACCTTTTTATATTTACAAGAATACCACTCCCCCTCCACTATAAAAAGAAACTCACCCTTCCTGTTTATTAACACCTTTCAAGACACATTGACTCATCTAAAACCTGACCAAATAAACCCCAAAAATTACTCCCTAACCCTAGAGGTATCCCAATGGGAAAATATCCAACCAAGAAGTCCTTTGGGGAAAACCAAAATGAGTTACCCTATAACGAGGTCACATTCTTCAATGGCCATTTGTGATTTATTTCATTATCAAAACATTAATTTATTGTTATTACAAACATATATAATAAGATTAGTATTTTTAATATACTTATATGTTTTTATGTAAAGTTTTATACCTACCAAAACACACACTTCTATCAAATGGGTAATGAAATTAGTGTTTATGTACGACAAACTACTGCCTCACGTAATGATGTTGTTCATTTTTTCATTTACCACCTATCATGGTTGGGAATTATGATAGAAACAATATTTTAATATGTAATGTATTATATTTATGTTATTTTCTTAATTTTGAAATTATTATATGACATATACCTTCATTATTTCCATTTTTTGTAAATATGATAACATTGTTTGTGGATGTGTGGTCTACCACCTTTTCAAAGAGATGTGATACGTTCACACATTACGTGGAATGTATTAAAAATGGGTTTAATTAAGAATATTTGACAGAAATAATATATTTATGATATTCATGAAATAATTAACTTTCAATAAATATAATATATCATTTTATTTATTACCCTTTCACACATTGAAAAAGTGATAACGTCACTCATAGATGTATGGACTACCACCTCCTCAATGTGATATGATTAATTTTACATCACAATAATTATATATATAAGTATATATGATTAAATAAATATTTATTTATGATATAATGATTATTACATAAATATAATTGTTACTTACCATCTTTCGATAATAATCATTCAAAAATAGAAATGTTACTCATGTGTACGTATGGCCTGTCATTTCAATGATTGTAACATTGGTTCATTTTTCATAACCATTTTTCATTATAGGTTTTAAAAATGAAATTGATTTAGAAATATGATAATTATATAATTATTATTATTCTATATAAGTTTATATAATGACACCTTTTTCCGTATTTTAACTACCAAAGTCATTTTTTAGACATAAATTGATTATTGTCAAAACACCCTACATAAACATAATTATTTAAGAAGTTGTTTACCACAGTGTAATAATTAAAATTAAATAATTATAATCCTGAAAAATATTTTTAAGTAATAAAAAATTTAACATAAGTTTATTATTTAGAAATATAAAGACACACATCAGAAGTCAGCCTCAATGTAAAAAAATTCGTCTCGATCTCCTTTCATTGAGGCATTTCCTGGTAATATTCACCTTTTTTCTTTTATTAGGTGTATATACAAACACTTTGAAATTCCATATCATTATGTTATCTATTATAATGTTATTTAATGTATTTTATTTGTTATTATTTGTTGGGGATTATTATTTAAATGTCCAAAGTGGTATGGGATGCTTTCAATGTTTAAATACTTAATCCTTTCCTCCATTTAAATATTCTTGATATTATTTTACATTTTTATTTATATGGATATAAAAGGGATTATAAAGTTCATTTTATGTTTTTTTTGTATTTTTATTCCTTTAATAACCCATAAGTTTTTAAAATAAAAAGAAAACCCATCTTTCCATTTTTCTTGTCTTTTTGATTTTGAAAATGGGTTTTGAAAATGTATTGTTTATTTTAATATTTTTAGATGTTTTATTGTGATTTAAAATGACCCTTTATTAGTGAAATTTTGAAAATTGAAATATTTTATGTGTTATTATTATATAATGGTATATGGGAATTTGACAGATGGTTCTGTGGTAATCCCATGATGGGTTATTATGTGATAAATCAATGACATGTGGGTCTATAATATCCCTCCAATTATTTCTGTATGGAATCATTAGTATGGATATTCTATTTATTATAGTGTCATTTAAGGAATTTTTCCACATGGTTATTCCATTTATCAGAGTGATATGTATAATTATTTACGAATATACTAATATTTTTTTATCTATGCTTTATATGGGTTATATGGTAAAAATGTGTATAAAATAATCTTATTTTAAAAGGAATGTATTTACAACTTATTAAGGGAGAAAATTATTACATTATGATAATGTTATCATGGGTTTTAATGTTTAGAAATAGACAAATGATTTCCTTTTTTATATCGCATACCGAGATTTTTATGCTCATCACACATTTTTTAATGTTTTCACTGTAATTAAGGAAGAGTATGGGATTGTAATAATTCATGTTGGGCATCGTGAAGAGTATCATAATAGAGTTCATGTTCTATTTTAAAAGTTTTAGACTATGGAAAAAATTGATACTGTTTGGATGTGTAAACATTTTATTTTATGGGTTTTTATGTTTGTGTTATGGCCTAATTTTCTAAAACTATAAACCTAAAAAGATCCTCACTGTGAAATAATGTTTTTTCTTGACTAAAAATCAAGATTATGTGATGTTTAAGGTTGGGGACTTATAATATGAATCTTTTCATATGTTAAATATTTATGATATGATTGATGTTTTATGGTCTAGGTTTTGATGGGTATGAAGTCTCTTATGGTATGCTCATGAAATTTTATTATGATCTCATGCCATTATTGTTATTATTTGCTTACATATAATCATCTATTTATATCTCCTACATTTGCACATATTGACCATCTAATATCACCTTTTCTTATACTTCCATTTAATATGATATGAATAATGATATTTTGTAAGATATCTCTAGAAGGGTGTTATGTGTGGATAATTTTTTGGGATATTTATAAGTCTTCTTATACAATAAGAAAATCAGGGTATAATGAGAAAAATAACTATTTGATGATAAATACATGAGTTTTTTTTACAAAAAGGGGTTTTTCCAAATTCTCAAAAAAATCTAAACCAAAAATGCCTTTGGTTTTTAATTATCTCAATATTGGCTGCTAATAATATATTTATGGATGGTAAAAATTGGGTCATTTCAATTAGTATTAAATCTTTTATATAAATAATATATTTAATTAACTAAATTTAGGTGTACAGGTCTCATGTTATCTCAGTTAATATAGATGTAGGATTTACACAACTTTTGGTGTTAAGAAGTTATTAGATGATGACCATTTATGGGTTTAGGATATCATTGCGTGTTGATATGTTTAAGGATATTCATATGTTTAAATGAGTAAATACCATTTTGTAGGTTTATGTTATGATATTATTGTTTAAGACCCATCCACTATAGTTTCGACGGAATGCCTATGTGCCACTCCTCTTATTTCATTCTTCTATTCACCTTCCTACTCCTCCAATGGCCCAAAGGCCTTCATATTTATTGATTTTGATAATCCACCTTTCAAGGGATGAGTTGGAACCCTACAATGCCCCTAGGCGAAAGATTACATGCCCGTAGGCCATAGAGGAACCATTGCCCGTAGGCACAAACATTTACATGAAACCTAGACTAACAACTTGGAACTGCTCCTCCCCAGTATCTTCGTCATGAAATCAGATCTTCACCTCCACATGGCTATTCAGCTAGGTATTCTCGTGCATGCACAGGATTGTCACGATGGTAGGTGCCATACCCTCTATTTCTTGCAATCTGTGTAGCTACTTTTGTGGTGAAAGCTCCTTTGCTCATCCTCCTTGTAGAGCTTGTTCCCTGTAGTTTGGTCTGATTTGTATCTGCAGGTGGCCCGAAGGCCATTAGGATAGACCGAAGGCCCAACTGACCTGAATTCCTGGGTGCCCGAAGGCTAATGAAGGACTCGGAGACCAAATCTGAGTTCCGAAGGCCCAAATGGGGGCATATCTTCGGCTGCTATAGTGCCAAACAATGCCCGCTACAGTCCTGCTATAGTTCCCGCTACAGTATTGCTACAGTACCCC
Source organism: Viscum album (assembly GCA_963277665.1). Classification (NCBI taxonomy): domain Eukaryota; kingdom Viridiplantae; phylum Streptophyta; class Magnoliopsida; order Santalales; family Viscaceae; genus Viscum; species Viscum album. Next base: position 1,106,468,397 of record OY728157.1, read on the forward strand.
GGAAATTCTGCCTCCACCAGGATTTGATCCATGGTCACTTGGGTGAACCATCAGAGACCTTGCTAACCGAGCTAAGGCACATGTGCCTCTACTCACCTTATTTCACATCCTCCAACCTTGTTCTTGCTCCATATGCATGGATTATCTGTGTTATGTCTTCAAATCAAAAACAATGACTTATTTGAAGGAGTTCATAGGGTTTTGATAAAGCTGGTTGGCTATTGAAGTCCTCGCCACTTCTCCTTCTTTGAACTCATGATCCTCTACTCCTCTCATATTCAGATATCGAGCTGAGGTAACGAAGGAGTTTTTTGGATTTGTTGTTTTATAGTCGATAGTTTTCAAGGTTATACCTGAGTCATCTTGCTTCTATTTTCTTGGATATTGGTTTTCTACATCATCGATGACATCGTTACTCGGAGGCATTGAACACACAATGATTTTATCTGACCTTTTATTCCACTTCTCCTCTCTAAGTTGGATTTGGAGCTGTGGTAACAATGTGGTTTTGGGATTATTTCGACATAATTTAGTGTTCCAGTTGTATTCCCTTCAACAATGATGTCATTGAAAGTTTGTAACAACTATTTCTTAAGAGAATTTTATTTTTTGGTGTTTATCCTTCAAATACATCATGAAGTTTTATGGTTTATTCTATGATCTCTTGATTTTTATTTTGTGTTTATGCCATTTTTTTTGGTTTTGGTTTCTGTGTGGTGGATATAGAGATCCTTTGGTGGCGTGTTATGTGTTTTTTTGATATAAATTTTGGCCTCTAGAAGAAGGTAATATCTATTGTCTGGTGTGGTGTTGGACTATGACATTGGTGTGGTGATAAGACGACGACGTTGAATAGTGTGGCTCATGAGGAAAATGGTATGTCTCATACATGATGATGTTGACTCCAATCTATTCGAGGTCTCACCATATATTTTTTTGGACTTTGATGCATTTTTTGTTTTATTTTTGAATTTAGAATCTGAATGTTATGATCTATATCCCATGTGATTCCCTAGTTAACACTCGACAGTAATGTGGAATTTTGAAGATATAAAAAAGAAATTTTTAGCATGTGAGTTGTTAATTTGGAAGAATTATACTGGGGAAATAAGTTAAAAAAACAAATAACATTTATAGTTAATAAGTTCTTTGATAAAGTGGAAATTATGGTTAACGAGAATAAATTAGTTATCATATATTGGGGAATATATGAGATTAAAATGTGATTTGGTTTCTCAATGATTAAAGTTATTTTTGGAGAAGTTCAGTTTTTTTGAACATTATATGATTAAAGTAATCAAAATATTATTGGTTAAGTTGAGATTTTATTGGAGTTATGAAGGATGTGTTAACTTTTGTAAAAACATGTGATTTTGTTGAAGATTTATGGTTATTAGGATTATTTATGGAGATTATTATCATATTTTAGAGATTACATGGATTATATATTTTTGGTATGTGACCTTATTAGTGAATGATGTTGTTTGGAGACAAATGTAATATTTATCTGAGAATAATATGTGATTAAATATTTCTAATTTTTTGGATTTCAAATTTGGTCACTTATATTTTGAAGAGTTTTATGGTCAGTTATATATGGAATGTTTAATGTTGAAATTTGGTTGTTGATTTTTTATCATTGGGGATTTATATATCATTTCTTTATATAAAGTTTTATTTCTATTGGATATTATCTATTCTTTTGTTAACCATTTGTGGTTTTCATCAAAATATAAAAATAAAAGAAATAAATTTTCATCCCTTTATGTATATTTTGATCCATTAAAGGTTAATTTTAGTTCTTTATATATGTAAAATTCATCATTTTGAATATGAGATGAAATAGAGGTTGAAAACTACATGAAACACAACCGATGGATGAAATTATGTTTATAGTATGGAATCTATCAAGTCAGTATATTTTTTCTTATTCTCTATCATAATGGTAAGATAATTCCCTATCTTAAGCAAGAGGAAGATAAAAATATTGAGTATTACATGGAAAATATCACTAATCTATGAAGGTTTTATTAATGAAACTCTTTTACTAAAACAATTATCATAACCGTAAATGTGTGGTTTAATAAATACTTAGGAAATTATAAGTTTCCTAGTATATAACAAGACATTAAAGTTATTTTCAAAAGAAATTGTTATCAATAGGGATTAAATGACATTTCATTCTAGAAATGTATATTTATCTTCTATATATTGGAATTTATTGTGAAAATGTATTAATACATTTTTATCGAACATGAATTAAAATTACAAGGAGTAAATTTCTGTAAGGGTGTAGAATATAACAACCCAAAATTTTAGATTATTTTCCTTTAAAAAGCACATTATTTTTTATAGTGTTTTCCACACAAAACACCAATTTTATGAGATCCTCAATATATTATAGAAATATAATTATTTAAATATTAATTTTATAGACTTTATGTTAGTTTGTCGAGTATGAATAAGAGTAATTGCATTATGATATATATGATGAAATGTTTTCCCTATTAATTTTTTTTAATTAGTGGTTAGGAAATATGTACTGAATTTTGGATAATAAGAATTAAATCAAATAAGTATTAAAATCTATAAAATTAACAAAATAGTTTTTCTATAAAAGTAGGTTGTCCTTATATTTTAATTTTTTATTTAAAAATAAATTTTTGAATTTTAGAAATTTTATTTCATAAAATAGAAATATTTTTTGTATCATCCTTTCAAATATATCTTATAGTTCATTTTTTGATTTTTTTGAAAAAGCTTAATTTTTAGCTGAATAGTGAAAATTCCAATTTTTATATAAAATGTCATTTATTTTTAAGTGTAAAAAATCCTCATTCTATTTAGATTTTATTTAATGTAACATTAATAATATTCTGTAGATATAATCCAATTAATTCAATTATAATCAATATTATTCAATATTTTGGTATAAAATTATTTTTTTGCTTAAAACACGAAATTTTAAAAAATATTTTACTTTGTATTTCACGCAATTATATTAAAATTAATTTTCACAATATGGAAATTATATTATAGAAAATTTATTTCATTTTTTGAATCATAATATAAAAAATATTTATTAAATTAATTTTAATTTTTAGTTATGATGAATAGTAACCATGATATATATTTATCACTACAGTAAAAGGTACAATGGGTTAAACATGGTTGAAGTTATGGGATAAGGCGTAAGAATCTTCCAAATCCTTTCCAAAATCTCATTATATGTGAGTATTCATCCATAGAAATCATAAATTTATAAATATGGAAATAAATTCTACTTTCTTGTGATTATGACATTATATTATTTTAAGTAATGAATAATTATAAAATGTCACACTCTTTATTTTAATATATCCGATATGTCTTCATAAGACTAAATAGATATTTTTATTATTTATAAATTGTTATTTTTAAGATTAATAATTTATTTTTATGATACTAATTTATTTCTAATTTTTGGTAATAACATAATTACATAAAACACTTACACATAAAATATATAGCGTTTGTGTAAGTCGGTGAAAAATCAATGTAAATAGTTTGAAAAATATTAAAAGTGAAATTATTTGGATTATTTGTAGTCTTTATTGATTTTATGAATAAAAATTAAAGGTCATTAAAATTATAAATTTTAAAATTAGAACATTATAATTTTATTTATTTTTTTAAAATCAAATTATTTGAATAGTCCTGAAAAAGACTTTAAGGGCGTTTAATGTTAAAAAATATTGTATTAATTGTTTTTAAATCAGAAAAATATGATATTTTTTCAAGTAAATGGGTAATGGATTATAATATCAACTATTGTTCATATAATATCCACTTTTCCATTTATAATGATATTATTGAGCTTTAAAGACCAAGTAGGTTGTTACCGTTGTTAAGGTTAAAACGGTTAACGAGAGGGGTTTAAAATTAGATATAAGGATAAAAATGACACATAAACATGTATGAATATAATTAGTTAAATTTATTTCTTCCCAAAGATCTTTATATTCAAATATATGAAACTATTGATCCATTTTACATGAGTTAGGAATATATTAGATATTAAAATTTAATGTGTTTACAAAACTATCATCCACCACACTTATAAAAGGCAACTTATATCCTCTCTTATACACACCTTATGAAGACTCTAAAATCAAAACAAACACCACCAAAAACTCTAAAAAACATACCTATTCACATTTTAGAGGATGTTTTATTATTAAAATACCAACCCAATGGTCCTTAAAAAGATACCCAAAGGGCGTTTCTCAAAGAAGTGGCAAGCATCATTACTTAATCCTTTAAGTTTATTTCTTCTCACACATCCTAAAAATTTTATTTTACAATATTAATAGAGTTAAATCATTAAAATAATATTACTTAATTGTTTTTATTTTAATAGAAACACCATGATCTATTTATCATAGATCCCAATGGAAAATGAAATTGTCACTGTGTCTATACATGGACTACCGTCTCTACAAGCGATGTATTTTATTATTTCTAATCGTATCCCATGGTTGGTTATATAGATAGATTTAATGAGAATATATGATGTTTAGAATAATATTATGATAATTTAATGATAAAATATTATCTACTTTCCAACCCTCCCATCTTTTTAAATATGATAATGTTGCTCATGTGTATGTCAGAACTATCACCTATACATAGTGATGCAATTACTTTTCCATTTATTCTTTATATAGTTGGTCATAAGAATAAATATAATCATTATATATGATATAATTATAATTATTTTTTTCCATCCATAAAAAATTATAAACATCACTTGTGTGTATGTACAGACTGCCATCTATAAGAAGTGACGTAATTCATTTATCATCACCACCATAAATGAATAGTTATAAAAGAATATTTAATGAATAAATATATTAATTATAATATTATTAATATTAAATCTATTTTTAAATCTTGACCATTGTGTATGTAATGAAACTATGAAACGAAAATATGTATGAAAAACAAAACAGTGAACGCCCAAAATGATGATTTTACTTAGGAATTATTAATGAATGAGTAGTTAGAAATTATATGTACATAATATATAGTAAGATAATTATGAATATACTTTTCAAATAAATGTATAATAATTCTATATTTTTCATGGCCCTCCCCCCAAAGAGTACCCTACTTATTCTAACAATGAGAAAAATGGAGATGGTGACTCCTTGAGTTGTGCTTCTAGTAGGCCCCGCGTTAGTGACTAGCATTAAGGGTAAATAAAACAGTGACCAAAAAACCCCAAAACTCATACACAACCACAAGTTATTAATAAACATCCCAATATATAACTTTGATCTACTGACCTGAAAAAAAATTTATATATACGTAGGGTGATCAGAACACTATAATTAGAAGTGTCCTCCCTAGAACCTCCCATGAAAAAGATAAGAAAGAATACTAAAGATTAAAAATAATAGTGAAAATGGCTCATAGAAAAAACAGGTATACTAAGTTACCAGCCTCAATATGGAAATCTCTCAAAAAATTTCTCATACAAGAGAGAATATAAGTAGTAATGAAACATTAACAGTACCTAACTATCGATTCCCCACTAGTTTTATGATCTGCCCCAACATCACACATCCTCAAATATCTCTCTCTAAAATAAGACAACCTATATACACCTGGAATAAGTATGAAAACATGAACTGGATGCATCAAATCATGACCTGATCCAATATCACATTGTTATATAGCAACCAAGTAGTTTCCATGATCCACCACTATCACATCCCCAACATCAAGTCCACTAAACTAGTGCCCCGATTTTGGTTGTCACATAACCTCATGTGTGGCTCCCCATAAGATAGTGGTTTCCAACTAGAAGTTAGGGTCTAATATATCTTGTGGAGAGACTATACCCTTTTAATAAGAGTAATACACAATAGATAACACATGAAATAAAGGAATCAACAAACAATAAAAACTAAACATGAATTACCAAACACTTCCCAAAATTGGGTATTAGAGCACATTAAAATAGAAAATATCCAATGGAATTTTTTACAATTCCAAGTGTGAGGAAACCCCAAAATATATAAAAAAAATAAGAATCCCCAAAATATGTCTTGACTCCTTGTACGAATCTGAAATCCATGAAAATTTCATTCCCAAATCAACTATATAGCATAGTGCATTTTCCCTTGTCAAGACCAGCAACCATGAAATCTTCTCTGGTACCCAATAGAGGTCTGAGTAGGGTGTGAGTACAACTATGTGGTCTACCACCAAACAGTATCTACAAAATATAAAGTCTAAAAATATATTTTATTCATGTACTTAATTAATGACAAGATAAACAAAATACAAACTGTGTGCCATTAGTTAACAATATTTGAACCATTTACATCATCTAATCCATGGGATAGGACATTCATTTTCAACACAACGACCTATTCTAGAAAACTATTGTGCATAAGGGGATAAGTCAAGTTTTTTATATCACTAGGGAAACCATTTCACAATCAATTACATCACCCATACATTGGAGCCTCAATCCATGCAGTGTCATCCAATGAAACCATTAGGGAAATAGAGCCTCAGTTTAACCCCTTAACCTGTGCATTCTAGGGGTGGGGTTTACAACCTCATTCCAACCAAACCCATGGGTGTAGAACCTAAAGTAAAAACCCCATATACCATCAATCCATGTGCACATGAATCTTTAACCATTTACCACATATACCATTTCATCAACCATAATCAATCAATATACATAACATTCACAATTTATAGCTCATTCATTAAATAATTCATTTTCATACCTTATCCCATTTATGTATTCTCATTAACACCCATAATTCATTTAACACATTCAATTATATTCATTTTTCCCATTCAAGATATTCCAAACAACCTATTATATCTCGTCAAAGTCTAAACACAACTACCATTAATGTATTTTTAAAATTCATGCTAACATGTCATAATATTTGTTATGGGATCTATTTCATTACAAATCAATTCGATGATTATCATTAAAATTTTCCATCTTCAGGTGATGGAACACCCCATGGGTGGCCCTATAAAGAGTCTAATAATCCACAATACATCCCATGAGAATCTCTAGGTGTTCAATTCATCATTTAGGCAACCGATTTACCAAATATAACTAAAGGCACTAAATGAACAAAATGAAGGAACCATAAAAAATCACATACACATAATCCAAATATCAAGACTGTGGGATATAAATCATTTACCACCTACCTTTATTCTAAAGTAGAATACTCATTTGACCGTAGTCCTTTACTTGGATTCAAAAAGCCTTCAAAACCCTGACCAAAGATCATCTGGAAAAAGTGGTTTTTAGGAATTCAGAATAAGAAGAAAAAATCCCTAATCCAAAAAAGGGAAGGAAGAGGAGTGTTAGACTCACCCAGAGCTTTGATCCATACCCCAAAACACCCCAAACAACATATAATCATGACATATTTACCCTTGGGAATCTAGGGTGTTTTTTTGTCACTAGGGATGCTAGGTGGGGAATGGAGGAAAATACTATGTTAGAACACTTATGTACTGAGAGGAAAAAATGGTAAATAACACTTTTAAAGGGGAACATGGTTTGGACACATGGATGGCTAAATTGTGCACTACCCTCTATACAAGAGGGGGTTAGGCCACACGGTTACTTTAGAAGACATCACAGTTTGAAACCCTGTGTGATAACTATGTAGAATGGCTTTGTTGAAGACCAACATGTTTTTCCTTCCCCCTTTCATTGTTTCTATAAAATATTCATCCATCCTATAGGAATTCACAATTTGGATGAATCGTTACTACTAACCATGAACCAACCATGAAACGTGTACATGATGTCCCTATTCTCCATTATTCCATGTACTAAACCCTCAGTACACTCTCAATCCTTCTCATATAGGTGATAAAAAATAATTAACTAAATTTAGTGGATTTAAACCTAAAAATCAAATTGGAACATAGCTCCATGATGTATAGGATCATTAACCTCCCCACCTTATAATGTACCATACTATAGTGGATTTTTCAAAGCATCATTGAGATTCCAATGTAAAGAGGATAGACCACTGATATTTATTATCTTTCTCCATTTCTCAAGTCTCTTTGAAGACGTTACCATGATTCCAAAAAATTAAAACCAAGGGAACAATATTACCATGGAAGACACTCTCAAAATGACCCATGATATAAAACAGATTATCTCTAAAGGTAGAATCATTTTCAAGCTCAACATCATCAATGCCAATCAAATGATAGGGGTTGGGGTGATACTGTCGAAGTTTTCAAACAAGAAAAACATCACGCATACCACTATAACATTATGCATGATCTAATCGATATGCCACTAGTATGATCCTCTTCACAATCTCAAATGTTCCCACATACTTAGGTGAAAACATACCCTACATTCTAATCCAATAGTGTCCCAACCATGGTGATAACTAAAGAAACACATGATTGACCACTATAAACTATATAGGTCTACAATGTCGATCCTAATATGACTTATTCCTACTATGAGGCATAGCCATACGTTTACAAATAAATTAACCTATTATTATATCCCCTATATATGAATTATCCCTAACTACCTTATTTACCCAGCCTCTACCCAACACAATAGTGACCTGCATGGCCTACCATATATTGTCCCATATGGTGTTGTATGAATTTAATGTGGTAACTATTGTTGTAGGAAAACTCAACAAGTTCCAAGTGATTATACCATTATCCACAAAAGTCTTATATATATTCCCTAAAAATTTACTCATATTCTTGAACAGTACGCTCTAACTAGATGTCTATCTGTAGGTGGAAATCCAAACTCAAAAACACCTGGGTACCGAGCACATTCTGTAACCCCTTCTATAAGCACGAAGTAAACCACATATCATTCTATGAAACTATAGTTCATGGAACCCCATCTAATTTTACTATCTCTAAAAAATATAAATCACTCAATTAGTATATTGTGAATGTATCTCATATTGGAAATAAATGTAAAATAATGGTCAATGGATCCACAAAAACATAAATCGCATCTCTTGTCAGAGGTATCATTAGATTACTTTAAGTCATACCAATTCCATTACAGAATAGGAAATGGATGTAAAATAACCACACATCATTGTTTCATAGCCTTCACTTACTGACAGGTTTATCATCTTGTCAAGAAACTTGGATCTTCCTTATTCATCCCTGGCCACAAATACTGCCAATGGTGATCATGATAAATTTTTGTCAAACTAGGATGCACCACCCACTTTAATTCATAAAATTGTCATATAAAATCCTCTCAAATACATGTATTCATGAAAAAATGACCATGAATATAAACAATATCATTTTCATGAATATTCCAATAGGAATTTCACTCCCCACCTTCAAGACATTTCTTCAAATCTAAACACTCCATATCCTCATACTGCCTCTCCTTGATCCGGCTCAGAAGCAGGGACTCGACTATGATGGATGTAAGGTTAATATGCCCGTGTCCATACCATACCTCTAGATGAATCTTAAAAAACAACTCGATAATTATACACTCATAACATGATTCCTAAACCACCTAATTATGAGTCTTCTAACTCAAAGAATCAGTTACACTATTTCCCTTTCCCAATGTGTATAACAACTCAAAAACAAAGGACTACATGTACTCAACCCATCTTAATTATCATAAATTCAAATATTATTGGGATATGGTGTACTTTTGGATTTTTTGAATGGTATACAAAGTAAACATCTCTCCCAAAAAATAATTCCACCAACATTTTATGGGATAATCCACTGTGTCCAATTAAAGATCATGGGTTGGGTAATTTATTTCATGAGGCCATAATTATCATGAACTATACACCACAATATGAACATTATATAGAACAACTTCCCTAGAAAAAACATTGTATAAATCAAGAAACATGTTATACTCTTTACTAAGTTTGGGTTGGATCTGAATCGATGCAGAAGTCATCTGTTTCTTTAACTCCTCGAAGGAATTCCCACATGCCCCAGACCATTAAAAATGATTCCCTTGTTCGTAAATCCTATGATATTTTCTTTCAAATAGTAAAATTCATTTATGAACATTTGATAATTTCCAAAAAAAATAGAATAATTCATACATTAAATACATTCTTAGGGTTCTACCAAGATACAATAACTTACAACTTCTCTGGATCCACTGACACACTTTCCTCAGAGATGATATGACCCAATAAATTTACAATTTCACTCCAAAAATTAAATTTAGAAATCTTGGTGTATAAAATATTTTCTCTTAGTGTACATTGGATGATTTCATTGTGTTTGTAATGATCATCATGAATCTTGGAGTGCACCAAGATGCCATCCATAACGACAACTACAAAAATGATCCAAGTACAGGTGAAATATTCGTTCCATTAGGGACATAAATACTACTAGTACATTGGTCAACCCAAAAGACATCACAAAATACTCATATAAACTATACATAATCTTTAAGGCAGTCATAGGTATATTAGAATTTATCACCTTCAGCTGATGATACCCCAATCTTTGGTCAATCTTGGAAAACATAGAATACCCTATCAACTGGCCAAAATTTTCAACTATTATCTTAATAGGGTATCAATTATTAATCATAATTTGGTTAATCATTATATAATTGAAGAAAATTCACAATGATCTATCAGACTTATTACAAAAAATTACCAAAGAAACCCAATGTGACATACTCAGATGAATAAACCCCTAGTTCTCTAATTCCTCCAACATAGTCTTATGTTCATGGAGTTATGCTGGTGCAATTCTATAGGGTGGAATAAAAACTTGTTATTCCATCTGCATTAATTCCATTGCGAGGTCAACATATCTATTGGGTGGTAGCCCTTATAATTCATTGGAAAAAATATCCTGGAACTGATCCACCATGGGAGGAAGGAAAAGCTACTCCACTCTCCCATCATCAAGCATAATACAAGCCACTTGGGATGTGAGTTCACCCATCCCCTGAAAAATTGGCCCCGTACAACCTTATTGGTTATCCCATTCCCCATGATAAATGTAGTTATTCCCCTCCATCAAATTTAAAATTACCCTATCACAGTAATAATCAATATGGTATTGATATAACACTAACCTATACATTCCAAAGATCAAATCAATACTTGACATATCTAACACAATAAAGTTACAGAATAAATGATATCTGCCACCTTCAAGGGTGAAATCCTTAAATTTTTATATATTTCTTACTCTCACCCATAACATTGTACCAATCAAAATAAATCTACACATATATTCAACCTCTAGGACCAACACACACAATACATTAGAAAAAACATAAGAATGTGAGGAACATGTATCAAATAAAGCACTAGAAATTGTGGAATCTAAAATAATTGTACCTCAAACTATCAATGGTCTGGCCTCACCTCCTCCTGGGTAGGTTGAACCACATGAATCTAACATGTCCATCTACCCTGGGATATTGTCAATGTTTTTGGTATTGTTTGACACTATAGATAATGATTCCCCATTCCAAGATCACTACATCCAACACCCCAACCAACACAGACAGTAGTGCTCCAAATGATCACCTGGTATTAGTTAATAGATACCATTAAAACACTCTACACAGGCCTTGGACTTCCATCATCACACATCCATCAAGGTTTAACATAGAACCTCTACACATTATTTATCCTTATGCATGATCAGTACTCAACTGGTTGTCGTGATCACTGACCACACTTGTGTCTTAACCTACCACATGGATAACAGAAAACTCAGTCACTAAACTAAGAGGATGGTTATTTTTTCTCACTACTATATCCACCATATACTTGGTGGAAACTCTAAATGTGGTGTTTCAATCCATTGGAATTCATACCACTGGATCACTTAACTAGAACTGCTTATCCTCCACTAGAAACCTCCTTGATATTTTTTTATGAAATAAGTGCCTAATAAAATACCTTAACAATCCTCTTTAAATGGATGATATTCACATGAGACATAATCTCATGTCTAGGTTCATCCTGGAAATGTATTTTCGTAGCTACATTATCCCCTACCAATGTTGGGACGAAGTGTTGTAGGTCAAAGAAGAAGACAACATAATCCATCACTGTCATAGTACACTGATTCAAACTTGTAAACTCTGTATCCATTCAATAACTGAAGGTATCCAAATAAAAAAGATCCAAATTTCTTCCTAAAAAGCCTTCCACAACATACCCTCTTTTTTATCAGTCAGAACAAGATATCCCACTAGCACATTGCTTATACTCACAACATGTAAGAAAAAAACTTAATTATCTTACTAGGAAGAGTCCCAATGTGGTCAAGAATATTCAAGATGGAATCTATCCCAAACTCATTTTCCTTAGGTCCACCCATTCCAACAATATTCAGAGGGTAATGATGTCAAATCATTCTAGTTAGCTCAATCATTCTCAACACAATCCACCCTTGGTCCTATTACATCATTTTCATAATATGAGAATAATTTTCATGGAAGTGATCCTCTCCTTTATTACAATGTGTCACTAGGTTTTCTTTCTCCCCTTTTTTGGATCATTATTAGTTATAAACTCTTGTCTTCCCACTAGAACACATCATCACGGTTTAATTTCTCTACAATACCAAACACAAATCTCAGTACACACAACTTAAAACATCAAGTATACTCACTGAGAACACTATAAAAAATAACTGGTTAGTAGTGGTTCTATTAACCACCTATAAATAAATTCATTTGAAAAAAATATAGTGATTGTTTCTTAAAACTAAAATTATATTTCTTATCTTTATAATTGGTGGATGTTTCCATTAATCCTTCATAAAATGTTATAAAAACCCTATTTTATCCCACTACCCTTCTCTTTCCACCCAACCCAACATTGAATCCTATCCTCTCCCACTCCCATCATGACCCCTACCTCAGGACTCACCAAACCTCCAACCTCTGTCTCCCCAGTGGTGACACAAAACCCACGCTCGGACCTCCCTCCTCTGTTCTTATGGGTGACCCAAACCACTGCGACCTCCCTCTGACCTCCCTCTTTCCTATAACAATGTTGAACCCCTCCCTTTAACCTCCCTCTCCCAAACAGTTCCCCTCCCTGGTAGCGATGTGGACCCCCCTTTGACCTCCATATCCCAAGCTCATTTCTCCTCCTCCTAGCCTCTTAAGGATTCTTTGGCCGTGTTTTGTTGATTTAGTGTCCCACATTGTAGAAGTGGTAGATTAAAGGTCAGTTTTATGAATTTCATAGTTTATTAAATTAATAAACACTGATTTCGTACCTATTTAAGCAAGGTTTTAGATTCCTAATTAAATTATAATATGTTTATATGAATCTATTTTAAAGGGAACCCATGATTCTCTTGTTTTCCAATGAATTTGTATGTTCTTTATATAAAACAATGTAATATAAATAAATTTTTCAACTACCATGCACACCTAATAATTGATAAAATAGTATAATGTATTTTATTATGCGATTAAATGGCTTTTAAAATTGTTTTGGTTCTTAAAATATTTTTAATGGAAAATCATGAATTCCAAGGATGTGTATGGGTTTTTAAGTAACAATGATGGGTTACCTTGTATATAGTGACTTTATGATGATTAATTATTTGACTTTTAAATGGAAATTTTATAAATAGGTTTCTCAAAGTGTATTCTCTTATGGCCTCCATCCCTAAAAACATTTTATTAGTTAAAATATACATAATTGGAATATATTAATTTATCTTGAATTTTTTCACAATAATTCGTGGCACAATGAAACATGGTTACACCCTTACAATTGAAATTAAATTTTGATCCTTGGGTATTTGTTTCCCCATTTTTCCTATTTTCACTACTTACCATACTCATTGATATTTTTTAACTCCATTAATTTAGTATTCCTTCATTTTTATTCCATAGTCAATTTATAATCTTGGGATTGTAGTTAACATTTTATTACCTAATTTTTTACCTTTCTCTTGAGTAGAATATTCATGGACCAGCATTTTATAATAAGAAATACACATTATTAAAATGCCAATCCTAAAGAGTAAAAATGACAAAAATAAATGTGGTAGGGGAATAAATGTATTAATCCATCAAAAACAATATTACACTACATTCATTAGATACCTGGTAACAGATATAAAAATATAAAAAATCTCCAAAAATCATTATTTATCACATTAAATAAATTTTATAATTTGAAATATTTTTCTTTGAAATCACTAACTAAAATAGTGTCATACATTTTTTGTAAAAGGTTTCCATCCATAGCTTGTTTTTTAGGAAATTTAGGCACACATATAAAATCACCTTAAATGGTATAATGAAGTATAAGAACATATATAAACCTAAAAATTATATCATTATTAGTTTAATCTATCCAATAGTGTGTGATATTCAAATAAAGTATACTTTTAATTTATATTTCTAAAGGGTTTCTCTTGTTCTTTATTATACCATGGGAAATGGTTCATACATTGATCAATGTAGCTAGATTTTCAATGGAATGAACCCTCCTTAGTTACAAAACTAAGGTAGAATATACCATTATCTTTTTGTCCCATAAAAATAATATCATATACTTATAAAATATAAAAAATTGATACACCTTTATCATATTTAATGTTGGGTTTGTTTTCCACACATACATCATTATATATTAATCATTTCACACATGTATCTGACATCAAATATCATGTTATTCAGTCTTATTATAAAACAAATATATTCTTCATTAATTTTGATTGTAACTATTTTATTAAACATTTATATCATTATATTTGAATGTATATGTAGAATACAATCCAATAACTATGGATAAAAAAGTTTGATTAATTTTCCTCGAAACACACCTCGATATTTCAAGGGATTGGAAAGTTTCTAGATTATGAAATTGAAAACTTTTCAGTGGATGGTAGAATTATATTTCATTGTACTAATTGTAAATTCAAGAGATGTTTAAATAAGAATAAAGAATATGATCATTTGATATTGAAACAGTTTCCTAATCGATATATATGTTTCTTTTTTAATGGTGAATAAAATGTTATGAAAATTCAAGAAAAGGAAAATACTGTCAATGAAATACAAATTGAACCATCATAAGATAATTCAGTTAAATATTTTTTAAATTAAGTGTTTGGTTTTGTATAATACAATTTCCAAGATTTCAATAGAGTAATAGAATCAATTGTTATTCCTACGTATGTTAATATTACTAAATACTTTAGTGACCAAAAAAATGATTTCTATTAATTAGATTAAGATGAACAATACGTACTGTACGATGTGTGTGCCAAGTATTCTAAGTTGTATTTTATACTTATGTTGTACAATATCAAGTGTATAAATGGAATTGATGAAGATTTAATGCCTCTGATTTTAGAGTTTCTTTATGATTCATTTAGTTATGATAAGATCCCTAAATAATTCTATGAGATGAATAAAGTCATCAAAAATCCTGCATATTATTGTACTAATATAAATGAATGATATAATTATTTCATGATATACTAGGGAGAATAGTATGATAAAGAAGAATATTCAAGATGTGAAACATGAATATGGAACTTAATGAACAACAATAAGAGTATAAATCAATGAAACGACATGAATAAATTGAAGACGAAAACTCCTGCAAAGGTATTTCCTTACATTACTCAGAAACCACGCTTCAAAATATTATTCATGTTATCTAAGACTAAAGATGACATGATGTGGAATGCATAGGGTGGTAATGATGTATTGACGAGACATCCAGAAGATTCAACATCATTGAAGATGTTTGATTCCCTATATCTGGATTTTTCTTCGGATCCTAGGAATGTAATTTTGGGATTGGATTCTGAGGGTTTTAAATTTTTTTTTGAAATTTATGTACTAAATATAAAATTTGGATAGTTATTTTTATCCTCTATAATCTACCTCTATAGATGTGTATTAAGAATACTTGGTTTATTATTTTGATGATTCTTCTGGGATATAAAATGCCATTAAATGATATTGTTGTATACCTTCATCCTCTAATCAATGAATTGTGAGAATTATGGGATGATGATGTGGAAATATATGATGACTAATGGAGACTACAATTCAATATGAACACTTCTCTAATGTGAAAATCTAGTGACTTTCTTAGAATATAATATTTATCTATTTGGAAAATTCATACTAGTTTCGCTTGTCTAGTTTAAAATATAATTTCAAACGCCAATGATTACCTCATTGAAGAAAATTATGTTCTATGTGTCCTAATATATTTATTAATGCTTCTGATATATTTAGGTTTAACAAGACCCGATTAAATGGATATATTGAAATGAGAAAGTCACTGAATGTGTTATATAGTTCATAAATCTTTGGATAATTAATGAATGTTATTAAAGAATTTGGAAAATGTAATCAGTTTAAAGAATAGTGAAAATGGTATGATGTATAGTATCCGAAGAAGCTAGAACACAACAAATGGAAGAAAATGATTTTATTTTTTGAACTTCCTTATTGGGAGTTTAATTTGGTACGTCATAATCTTGGCGTAGTTCATTTTTATATGAACATCTATGACAATATAATTTTTACAGTGCTTAATGAGAAGAGTAAATCGAAGGATCACCTTAATGCTCATATGTATTTGGATTCAATGAATACAAATCCTAGTTTGTGGGAAAATGAGAATGACAAGTATCCTTCAGCTGTTATTATAATGAAAAATCATGAGAAAGAAGTATTCCTTCAAACATTAATGAATTAAAAGTTCCAGATGGATATTAAAATGATAAATAAGGGTGTGTTTACTAGAAACAAAAAATGTTACATGGATTGAAAATTCATGACTCGCATATTTTTTGTGAGAATTTTTCCCCACTGGAATTGCTTAATAATTTACATGGAAGTGTAACTACGGTTATAGTTGTGTTTTTTACCTTTTTCAAATTTCTTTGTTGAAAATCATTAAATACTACAATGATTAATAAACATAGGAAATAATTTTTTTAACACTATGTCATTTAGAGATGTTATTTCACCTTCATTCTTCATAGTTATGATTCATTTTACTATTCATTTAATTGAAGAAGCTAAACTTGTTGGACTGGTACCCTATCGATGGATATATCAATCAAGAGGTACATTGATAATTTTTTATTTTCAATGGTTAATTCAATATTATCAAATCATTCATTAATTTTTTTTAATATGATTTATATTTTCTTCATCAGGTAGATAGGTCATTTGAAATCATATGTAAGGATTAATGATCAACCAAAAGGATCTATTTCTAAAGGATACATAGATAAAGAGTTCATGACCTTATGTACAAGGTATTTGGATGGGATTGAGACTAGATTCAATTATTTTAGACATGATAAGGATATCTACACCAATTCTAGTTCTGAAAACCATTCAACGATATTTCCCACTATTAGAAGACCAATTGAAAAGTGGTAAAATTTTACACTAACTAAATTAGAGTTTTTAAAGGCACATAAATATGTGATACTAAATAGTGTTATTTTAGAACCATTTATTGAATAATTTTGAATGAATACAAAAAGACGACTGAGGGTTCGAGCTTGAAAAGAGTTGTAATTAACAAAATATGTAAATAAGTATCTTTTTAAATGTTTCTCCAGTCATTTATGTATATAATCATTTTCATATTGTTGATGTGTAGTTATTTTTTATATATTAAAAGTAACAACTGATATCATTTTTTCTAGATAACAGATGTTGAAAATTGAGCTTAAACATCAAATTATGAGATGTTTTTGACTCAAGTTCTTCTAAAAAAGGATATGAGATTCGATGCCTATAATAGTTAGGGATTCGAGTTTCGTAAAATTTATTGTGAAGAAGACTTGAAAACTCATAATAGTGGCGTATTTACATTTTTAGAGGTGGGATACTGTGGGAATCTAATTGATATAATTGATGTAAACAATCATTCCCAATTTTCAGTTGTCTTACTCATATTTTACTGGGTCAATATTGATAGTGTTATAATGAAAGATTCATTACTTTTTAATTCGGTCAACTTCTATTATTTTATGGATACCGGTGAGTGTGAAGAGCAAGATATATTTATCTAGTATTCACAAGAGAAGATGGTTTATTATGTGGATGATGAAATACATGAAGTATTAAGTGTTTTTGATCACGTAAAACTGAACGACTTATATGATATGGGTGATGAAGATCAATGGGTGCATTGTGATAGTGAACTTGATTAACCACAAAATATTGAACAATTATTTCCTCACAATATCAAAATGGTAGAACCCACAAGAGAGGGTGAAAATGAATTAATCCTTTCAATATATGTTGATAATAATGAATACAATGAAGATGATGATAATTCAATGTATAAATTGGTAATGAAATTATATTACAAGTTATCATTGATAATTGTTTCATACAGATATAAATTGATCTAGTTATTAATTTTTTTTTGTAAAAAGTTTTTAGTTTTGAGTTATTTACATATTTAATATATCCAAACCATTTGAAATTTAGGAATGTTGAGAATAAAAAAATTAGGATTATAGTCAATCAAAATCTCAGAGTTTTCCACCACTATCGTCATCTTCTATGGATCCTAGTGATTCCATTCTATCAAATACTACTATCAAGCCAGCCATTTCCCCAAATGTCATTAGCAATCCACTGCCTGATTTACCTCTGATGATGGATTATTTTGTAAACCCTCTATCTGGAGCATACTAGTGGGTTATCGTTACTAGTATTTAAGTCATTTTTAAAAAAAACATTATATTTTAATAAACCTTTAATGAATTTTCAAAATATGTAATGAAAATAAAAGATGGGATACCAATATGAACACATTAGATGAATGAGATCTAAAAGAACTCGGTATTATATTTCCTTTTGATGAGTTTGGGGTGCCTACTGGTGACGCTGACAGAATATATGGGCAGATTCTTGGGCAACATGCTTATAAGACAGTGAACTCTTCGATTAATTATAAAGATTAATGTCTTATTCCTAAAGCTTAAAAAAATGATGTCTTTGATACTAAAGTGAAGGTAATATTAATTTGATATTCCTTGATAACTAATTTAAAAGGTGTGATTAATTTTTTTTAATGTACTTATAAAGTGTTATATATTTTTAGTTCTATATTTTTTTTTTCATTTTGATGTCCCCCACTTATTTCATTCCAATGGACTTCCTAAAGAACACATAAAATATTTATAAAAAGAAAATAAAATGGCACTTTTATATAGAAAACATGCATTACAAGTTATACTTACCACATATATTTATAGATGGATGTGTGGTTGATACCTACATATCAAAAATAAAGTATAGATCCTAATCCATACATTTGAAAATATGTCAAGCTTGTTTGCTTGGTTTTGACTCGACAAACACTTATGAATTGTACTAAAGCCGTTAAATGCTAGTGTTTGGGGTTAAATACCAAGAAAAAAATGTTATGTTGTCCTAATATCTAGGGACAATGATCGTAGATTTTATTTTGAAATGTTGGAACTGACAGAACGTCATTTCGAATGATGGTTTTCCCATTATGGTTGTAAACTCTTTTTTAGTGTTTTAAAACACTAAAACGTGTGTGGAATGGTCAAAAGAAGTCAAATGATATTATATTGTCCAGAAATCAAGGTACATTGACTAAAGAATTAATTATAAAATGTAACAAATGAAAAAATATCATTCCAAATTATGATTTGCCTTTTATGATCATTAATGACTGTTTAGTGTTTTAAAAAAGAAAACATGCATGAAACAATAAAAACTAAGAGAAAGATGTCAGATTTCCCTAAAATTAGGGGATAACCACCACTTAGTTGTTTTTTATATTTATTCATAGACAATACATCAATTCAACCTGCATTGTGATCAGAATTACTCAATAAACACTTATGAAAGGTACAAAATCTATTAAAAACAAGTTTTTTAGGGGGGTAAAAAATAGGAAAAAAACATTTAATTTTCCTAAAATTTTCGGGAAATTACTATAGATATTATGGTTAAATGCAGGAACTGACAAAATGTCATTTTGAAAGGTGGTTTTCCCGTTATGGCTATAAAATCTTTTTTCGTGTTTTAAAATGCTAAAACGTGTGTGAAACAATAAAAACCATTAAAATGACATAATATTGTTATGAAATCAAGTAAAACCCCATTGATTTAATATTGAGATGTAGGAACTGATGAAATTTAATTCCAAGTGATGGTTAGCTCGTTATGGTTGTAAACAAGATTTAGTGTTTTAAAACACTAAACGTGCGTAGAACTATAAAAGCAATGGAAAATTTTTAAAATTGTCCAAAAAGTAGTGGAAAACCACTGTATATTTAATGTTGAAATGTAGGACTTGACGCCACATAATTCTCAGGTATGATTTTCCCATTATGTCCATAAACTCATTTTTAGTGTTTTAAAACATTAAAACATGCATGGAATGGCCAAACTAAGAAAACAGCGTTGGAATTTCCTAAAATAAATTGAAAAAAATGTTTTGTTTATTTTACATGTAAGAGTATAAAACACATCAATCTGACATACAGTGTGATCAGAATTACTCATTAAATACTTATTAATGGTACAAATTCTTTTAAAAACAAATCTCAGGGGGTAAAAACCCTAGAAATGACATCATATTGTCCTAAAATCAATGGAAAATGACATTTGATTAAAATTTGAAATGTAATAACCAATGAAAAATTATTCGGAATAATGGATTGTCCGTTATGGCCGTAAATGCATTTTCAGTGTTTTAAAACAATAAAACGTGTGTAGAATAGTCATACCTAATAATATGATGTCTGATTGTCCAAAAATTGGGTGAAAACAACTGTAGAGTTAACCGTGAAATGTAGGAACTGAAATCACGTCATTCTTAGTGACAATTTTCTCATTATGGATTTGAATGTGTTTTTTTTTGTTTTCAAATTCTATAACATGTGTGGAATGGTAAAAACTAATAAAAAGACCTCATATTGTCCTAAAATCAGAGGAAAAAAATCATAGATTTAAATTTGTAATTTAGGAATCGACGACACATCATTATGTGCGACAGTTTTCCCATTATGGTGATAAATGCTTTTTTAGTGTTTTAAAAGACTAAAAAGTTCATGGAATCATCAAAATGATACAAACAATAACATACTGTCTTGAAATTAGGGGTAAAGGTAATATATTTAATTCTAAAATTTATGAATAACGACACCACATTCTAAGTGACAGTTTTTCCGTTATAGATGTAAACACATTTTTAGTGTTTTAAAACCCTAAAAAGTGCATGGAACAGTCAAAACTAATAAAATTACATTTAATTGTACTTAAATTAATGGAAAATGTATATTGTGATAATTTTTAAATTTAGGAAATGACGACACATCATTCTATGTGATGGTTTTCCTATTATGGCTGTAAATGCATTTTTAGTGTATTAAAACACTAAAACATATGTAGACCCATCAAAACAACGGAAACAAACTCAGATTTCCCTAAAATCAGAGGAAACCAATTATATATTTCATTTTGAAATGTAGGAACTCATGAAAAATCATTTTTAGTTACGGATTTCACATTATGTCCATAAAAGCATTTTTACTGTTTTAAAACACTAAAACATGCATGGAACTATCAAAACATGAAAAAAGATATCATATTGTCTTTAAATCATGAGAAAATGATTTTATATTTAATTATAAAATTTAGGAACCAAATAAAAAACATTCTGGATGATAGTTTTTCTGTTATAGCTGGAAACATGTTTTTTGTTTTATAAAACACTAAAACATGTGTGGAAGAGTTATAACCATAGAAAATTACCGCATATTGGTGTGAAATTATTGGAAAACTACTTCTTAGTTCTTTTTGAATTATATTACATGATCTGATATAAAAATCCTTAAAAATTTATTAAATAAATTTCAAGCACATCGCACGTTACTTTAAAAATGAATTCAAATATTTGATTATACCTTATCAGTTTCAAGTGTTTAATCATATCTTAAATAGGTATGTTTATACTTTCAATGTTTCATGAATTATAGATTATTTGTTTAATGAAAAAATTTATTCGATTTTATTGATTAAATAACAAAATTTATACTCAGTATTCTGAATATATTTTGTGGCTTTTCTGTTTTTCATTTATTTTCCTAAATGTTTTAGTTTACATTGTAGGTGGAAAATTCTTATAGTAGGTAGAAAGATGACCATTCCAATCCATGAAATTATTTAGAAGGAATTAGTGATGGTTCTTAGTATCCATTATAAGTTAATATTTTATCAATTATTCTACTGTAATTATGATTTATTATTTTTAGTTTCAATTTTTGTTTCATTTTTTTACAGCTGATGAGATGATGTGGTAGGTTTCTGTTGATGAGATGATATAGAGGCAGAAAAATGTAATGGAGGTCATTATATGGATGTATTTTTGGCATGGGTTGTTTTGTACATATTTTATATGTATATATAGATGATCGTTGAATTGGTTGATGTATGGGGTGACAAAGACTTAGGCTATGATAATTGTTGTGGTTTTTATTATTGTGGTTGTATGATGTATAATTTATGGGGTTTTTTATATATTTATGTTTGATTTTATGAAATGTTACTTTTTACATATTTATAGTATTTTATTTAATATTTTTAAAAAATATAAATAGATATAGTGGATGATTTTTTAACCATCGCTAAATGTATATAATTTTTTTTATTTAGCAGCTGTTCAAATTAATCGCCGCTAAAAAACCACCGCTAAATGCTTTAAGCAGTTAATGTATTTTTATTTTTATTCCCAACGGATTTTTTATTAATAAACCATCAATAATTACATATCAAACAACCACTAAATTTTTAAAAAATGACACTAAAAAACCACTGTGAAAAAAAATAAATCACCGCTAATTAATAAGCTACCATGAAAAACATGGTGGTTTTAGGAACGACCATGAAATATTAGATGATGGTTTAAACCACTGCTATATTAGTAAATAACAGACGATAACCACTACTTTTTTCATAGTGATAAACATCTCCACTAGCCATAAACAACCCATTCTGCATACACCATCGTCACAAACATAGTCACATCTCTATCTCTACCCTTATCCATCTCTACCATGGGTCATGGCAGCAAGGGGTGAACCAACACCCACAACCATAAGTCATTTCATTAAATGTCCATATTTTAAATTTTTTTACCTCTATAATGAAAATATTTCTCTTTGAGGAACCTATCCATCTTTAAGACTTGTTACAACCAAAATTCTAATCCATTTATGGCTTTTAATTAAGAACTATTATTTAACCATTCCTTCAAATTCTTTCTAGTTACAAATTTGCATCTTCTTTATTTGGAACCACTTCCTTCAAAATTTTCAATACAAAATCAATGCATTCTACCCTTCATGTTCCAACCATCCTCCCTGTGTATTCCTACCATGATACATGCCCACTATATCCCTAGGTTCTTATAATGATGGATGTATGCACAACCTCATTCCATTTTTCCATGATAAAAATATCATAAAATAGTCACATCACACAATAAGTGCATCACCCAATGGTGAAATATCATTCAACTATAACAGAACACATAATGAAAAATAATCACACACTAGGTAATTTGGTTTTACCTTATACATGGTTTAGCTACTCCCATGGACAATCTCGTTTACAAGGCCTAACATGTTGTAGTCTCCTCTCTACTTTTACCAATAAGTAAAGAAACAAAAAACCCAGTCTAATACCACATTGTAGTTTCACCAACCCGAAGGCCACTGAACCAGTTCCCTGAGTCGAGTCACCACATGACCTCAAGCGCACCACACGTCATGAAAAAGGCTTTTAACTAGGAGTGCGGGTCTAACAGATCACGTTGGGAGACTACACCCTCTTAATCAGAGTAATCCAAAATAGATAATATGTGAAATAAAGGCCGGAACAAAAAATAAATAATAAACATGCACTACCAAACACTTCCCAAAACTAGGTACAATCCCAAAATCAAATAGTATATATGATATTCCATGTCATTCATTTCCATGTTTGTAGAAAACCCTAAATAAAGACAAAAAAAAGAATCCGCAAAAACATTTCTAACCTCTATGTCTGCATCCCTTATCCATGTACATACCATGTCCAAATCAACCATCTATCTTGGGGACTTGTACCTTATCCTAACCTACAAACAATAAATTTTATTGGGTACCTAATGGAGGCCCGAACAGGGTGTGAGTGAAACTCAGTAGGATACCACCAATAGTTTCTACAAAATATTCAATCTAAATAGATATTGTATGCATGTAATAAATGAATAACAAGGTAAACAAATGATAAATCAGGTTCCATTAGTTAAAAATATTCATTTAAACCATTTACATCATTTAATCCATGGTTTAGGCCATTCATTTGTAACACAAAATCCTATGTAAGAAAAATATTATGTATAAGGGGATACGTCAAGTTCCCTATCTCACTAGGAAAACCACTTCACAATCAATTACATCACCCGCACCATGGAGCCTAGGTCTAGGTAGTCTCATCCAATAAAACCATTAGGGGAATAAAGACTCTATATGACTCTCTAACTATTGAATTCTAGGGGTTTATATAGATCCTCATTCCCAACCAACCCATGGGTATAGAACCTCAAGTCAATACCCCACATACCGTCAAGCCATGTGTAAATGCTTCTTTAACCATTTACCATGTATACCATTTCTCAAACCATACTCAATCTACAAACATAACATTGAAAATTAATAGTTCATTTACTACATAATTCATTTTCATGCCTTATCCCATTTATAGACTCTCATTACAAGCCATAAGACATTTTAAACATTTACTTTTATTCATTGAACTCATTTATAATATTCAAAACCATAACTTACTCTATGTCAAATACTAGACACAACTAGCATTAATTTCATTTTATAATTCATGATAACATTTCATAATATTTATCATGGGATATACTTCATCACAAATAAATTTGATTCTTGTTATTAATATTTTCAATGTTCAGGTGATGGAAAGCCCCATGGGTGGCCCTATAACCAGTTTAATAAAACTCAATGCATCCCATGAGGATCATAAGGGGTTAAATTCATCATTTATCCAACAAATTTACCAAATATAACTAAATGCATCATAATTACAATAAGTCACAATATCAAAATCTCATACAAATAAAGAAAATATCATGAATATATGATATAACTTGTAGACCACCAACCTCAATTATGTAGATGAACTCTCGTTTGACCTTAGTTCTTGAATCAAATTTGAATAAACTTAAAAGTCCCATCCTAAGATCCTCTTTGAAATAGAATTTATGGATTTACAATAATAATAACAACTACACAATCCCTAATAAAAAATATAAAGTAGTGGAGTTTTGGACTCACGCGTAGCTTCAATATGCACCCAATGATGCTCCAAATAGCTTAGAATTGAGGGAGATCAACCCTTTCGAAGTCAACCGAGATTTGGTTCATCACTATGGATTTTTAATGAGGAATGGGGGGAAATAAAAAATTATAAAACTGAAGGAGTGTTAGGGAAAATTTCTGAAATTCACTTTTATATGGGTGCATGGTTTGGTCGCATGGTTGGAAAAATTGTGCACTAACTATGAACCACCCTCTGTCCTAGAGGGATCTAGGATGCACTGTTACCTGGGAAGCCCACACAGATTGAAAACCTATGTGTTGACAATTTGGAATGGATCTATCCAAGGATGCATGGTTTTCCTTCCCCTTGCATTAAGTTTTCAAACCATACACGCCCCCTAGGAATGGACAGTTTCTATGCATGGTTACTACTAACTGTGCGCCATCCTTGCAACATGTTCTGGATGGCCACATTCTCCCTTATTCCATGTTCAAACCCCAGGGACATCCCTGAGCCTCCTCATATACTCAATAAAAATATTATTAACTTAATTTAATGTATTTTGACCCAAAACATAAACATGATCTTATTTTCATGATGTCTGGGATCTTATAGCCACCACTCATATGATGTGTATTATACATAGGTTATTATACCTAAAGTCATTATAACCCATATAATGAGTAAGGTACCACAATCAATCACATCATATGCACTTCATACCTATAATAACCATTTTGAAACTATATTTGGAGATATATGTGTGTGAAATAACAAAAATCCATCACATTCCTCTACACACATATATGGAGAAATTAACCAGCGCACATACTGGCACATAATACTAAAAAGTTAATAGATCTAGGCTAGAGGGGGTAGTCATCCATCCATCCCCCCACATGGATGTTAGGGAAAACGACCCTCCTTGATTAAAATGGATTTCATTATCCCTAACCTACATGGGTGGGGTAGTGCCTGAAATCACAAAATGTATAGGATATAATATATGTCACAACCACACTATTGGCATAACCTAGTCCAAAACTCAATAGAAACATTCATATTTTGGACACCCAAATTTCACTGATAGGGACTAGATGTCTTATAATCACAAAAGAATTTTACAGATATTAATTAATTACTTATTACTTTTTTATAATTTCCTTTTGTTAATTAATTCATTTTTAATTAATTAACCATCATCATTATTACATATTAAATATTATTATCTACCAATTTCATGTCCATGACCTCCAAGCATAATCTCAACTGAGTACACTATCTCTTTAGAGAAACATTTTGTTTGCATTCTGTCATTAATTAACCCATAGGTTGAAAATTTATTAGTCTTTAAAAACATCATTCCTTAAGTTTTAGATATTCTAGGAAAACCATCATATGCTACCACCACTAGGAAACATGAAACCAAGCACATCCTGCTACATCAAGCCGTTGGTAAAGGAATGCAAATAAAATAATAAACATATCCATCATCCATTAAAATTACTCATAAAAAGAAAGAATCAAACATTATTACATCAATGGATAATACCTGCTTAAACCCATTCTATAAAATCTGGTTGCATCAGGATACCGTCATGCATATCTGAATACATATCGTCATCATAAGCGTCATCTGTTTCCACATCATCTGGGCCTCCCTTCCCCATATCAAATCAACCATCTCATGATCAGCCATACCAGGCTCATAACACATCACATGGAAAATATAACATCCACATCATATCACAAGGTGGCATGAAAACAAGCTTAAACGATGATAGGTCAACTAGGACATAAAACAAGATATTCATACTTGTCATAGAAACAGGCTCTCATGGTCTCGAACAAAAAGCATCAATCCTTTAATAAAACTAGCACTTCCGACACCAAACAATTATCCTTACCAAAAAATTGATTCTTATTCCATATTGAATTAACAAATTCATTATTAAAAAAATCCAATTATGGGAAACCTAAGGCATGAACTATAATAAACCATCAAAATCTTAACATTCTATTGATATCAATAATAGTTTCAACAAACTTAGAGATATTTAATTTTCATTTAACATGTCTTTTATTATTATCATCAACAAGAATTAACATGATTCACATTATTTATCAATTCCATGACACATATAATATAATAATTAATCAAACATTCACATTGCGTCAATTTTAATTATATTAATATTACAAGAAAAATCATATTCATTTGAATATGCATCATCCTTAATTATTAATCCAATAAATCAATTAATTTTATATTTATTACCATTTTCTTGGAAGGAAAAAATGATAATAAATATAATAACCAACCATTATAATAATCATAACAGTGATATAACACTGTCTTACAAAACAAGCTATAAACCACTATCAAATTATCAAACATCGACAACATGAGATCACTATACAATTATTTATTAAACTAGTTAAATATTTGTAGCATAAATACATTACCATAAAAGGGAGAAAACATGCTAAAATTACAATTTATTGTAAATAAATAAGATAATAAATGAGTCTCATACCTTAAAATCATTGATGTTCTTCACATTATAACAAACCAATGTTACAGATCCCGATCACCTTTATCAAATGAAGCTATACACCCCCAAAAAAATTGTCCCAACCCCATGCCAAAAAATATAAAAATCCATTAGAATATGGACATAAAACCTACATCCTATGGACGGAATGAAACATGAGGAACAATATCATACAACAAGAATAATATAATAGAGAACATACCTTGGATCACTATAGATCAAAGATGGAATCCATGAATCAATCCCTTCTGAAGGGCTCCTGATTATCTGGAGAATAATCTGTTGGACACCTGGAGGTTTGGAAGAAAATTCCATAAGGTTTTAGAGAGGATAGGCCACTATAAATTATAATTATTACTATCTAGGGGAAATTTATTGAATAAATCACCCATTTACATCATAAATTATTTTAATTTAAGTTTCATTGAAAAAAACATCACCTCAACCGTTTCAAATAATAATTTATTTATGGAAAAAGTCTCCAGTTTACAATGAAATGTCTATGGGACACAAAATACAATCCAAACACCACTTATTTTGTAAACTCCTATTACACCATAAATCCTTAAATATGGCGTAAGTTATCCTTGATTCTTGATTTTAGAAAAAAAACTCCATTAGAGACCCAATAAGTCTATTCCAAGAACCATCGGATTTAGAAACACACAAAAGGTTAGGCTAGATGGATTAGGGCCCCTTACACTAGATACCTAGCAAACTATTCTCATCCTATAGAATCCAAAACTAAACCTATTGAGATAATGAAAAGGGTCGTTCAAACAACCACCCCACGAGGCACCTATCATGAGTCTGACCCTCATAGGTGCTCAACCACCTCATTAGAGAAACAAAGTGAAAAGCCATCCAACCCCAAAAAATAGCTCCTACACTCTATCCTAGGGGAGGTACCTCTCAAATGAGAGTAGTTCCACATAAATATCAAGAGGAAACTATCTCATAAACCAAGAAGGTTTCAACATCCACACCTAGTGTTACAACAAGATAAGAGATAAACATTAAATAGATCAGGGTACTAAACACATATCTATGACTCATGCTCCAAGTTATCTCTTATATTCCATCATGTTTCCAAAAGACATTATCCTAGGGAACAACATTCTCATGAAACTCCGTCTCCTGATGGTCCTAGATCTACACAAGCTACTCCTAGAAGGTCACATCAATACTAACATCGATCTATACTCAATTGTTGATGTGAGGGTCATCATGAAGATATTGATGGATGTAAAAAATGTTAAAAAAACCATGTATTTGACTCATCTATTGGGAATGTTCTATATGATATGCCACATCTCCAACATGATCCAACACCACATAAGTCCTAACAAACTGGGGAGAAAGCTTACTCCCATGAACAAACCTTCACTGCCCATGATGAGAAGTCACTTTGAAGAACACATGACCTAAAATTCTAAACTTCATTGGTCTCCTCATATGACCAACAAAGGATTTCTGATGACCCTTGGTGATTTCATCCTTTACAGAATTACCTGATCCATCTTTGTCATATTACATTATAGTTTCAGCCCATGAATTAATGACTTTCCATCCCTAGTCTAGCACTATAGATAATGGAAGGGTAGACTGAAAAAATCATAAAATGGTTCTATGAAAATGGTGGAGTTTGAAATATTGTTGTATGAGAACCCAACAAAAGGAAGATTCATCATCCACCAACCTCTAATATATAGGACACAAGAGCCCAAAATGCCTTTAGGAGTTTGGATGGTTATGTCTATCTAACTACCCATCTATAGATGAAAATAAGTGAAAAAAAATAACTAAGATCCAAAATAATTCTGGAGAACTTTCCATACCATGGTGGTAAAATGATGATATCAATCATATATGAAAATTATTGAAACTTCGTAGAGTCCCACCACCACCTATAGATACATACTGAAAAGAAACCTCCACTACGAATGAATCCTTGTTCATTTTAAAGTGGGATGATTACGTCAAATGATCTAATATCACCCATATAACATCATATCTTCCATGATATTGAGATTAACCAATAAATAAGTCTATGAAGATGTTATCCAACGTCCACTAAGAAACATCTAATGGCTGGAGAAAACAAGCAAGAACAATGTGCTCCACATTCAGATTTTGGTAGACCCAATATCAAGACATAGACACCAAAAACACATTCTTCAATTGAGGACACAAAAACTGACCTATCAAAGATGAATACATATTTATCATGTTTTTATGTACCAAAAAGGGTGATTTATGGAACTCATAGAGAACCATATCATGAATTTCTAATTGGATGAAAATTATCCCCTGAAAAAACACCTAATATTGTTCAACCTTAGACCAACCATTAAGGGAATCTCCAGAAATAACTCGGTCCCTCTAGAACCCCATCATAGAATTCCCCAAATGGGGTTCCTCCACTAGCTACACTAAATATGACTACACATTAATTTATAAAATAAACCCCCTACCTCTAATCTCTCCCATATTTTGATGCATCACTAAGAGATCCTCTACCACTCTCCAAGAAACAATAGATTCTTGAACAACATCACTACATGAATTTTAACTCAGAACATCAGCTATAACATTTCCATTTCCCAGTATATATGAAATATCAAATTTTCAATCCCACATGAATTCCATCAACTGATGATGTTTCAAGTTCATGTCACACTGAAAGAAGACATAACTTAGGATCTTACGATTAGTGAAAACCCCAAAACTCTCACTGATGAGGTATTGATTCAACAAATTCAAGGTGATCACATATATGACCAACTCAAGATCGTGGGTGGAATATTTAACCTCATGTGGATGTAACTATTGAGAACTATAAGAAACAATTGATCTATATTGCACTATAACATATCCAAATCCAAGATGTGATGTGTTATAGAAAACCCCAAACTGAACTCCCTCTACTGGGAGAAAAATAATTGGAGTACTAACGATATTCTACTATAGGTACTTTAATGATTATTGACATTGGTTTGTCCACTAGAACACCTTATCCTCTCTGGGCAAGGCTGTCAGAGGAGTCAAAAACTGGAAAAAATGGCTACAACCCTCCTATGATAACCTTCAAGACCATCTAATATATTCAACTATTATATTGTATTAGGGGATTCTCAATAAACCACTATCAATATCTCTAAAGGATCCATATATACTCCCTATTGGGGCATGAAATTACCTAATAAATTAACTTTATGAGCCCATAACATACACATAGAAAACATCCCAAACAACTTTTGTTGACAAAGAAATCCCAAAATAAAATGTAGATGCTCTGCATGATCCTCCACATATGCGAATTATATGAGTATTTTTTCATTGAAAACGATCATGAACATATTCTGGAACTTCTTTAATTTTTTTCATTAACCCCATGAACATGGATGAAGTGTTTTTCACAACAAATGACATTATTGAAAATTGATATTTCCCATGAAAATAAAAAAACTATTTTGAATAATTTATTCATTTATCACCTGTATATGATTATATCTTGACCATATAATAATCTTTAATATACACATTTCTATTTTCATTTCATCAAATAAATTATTAATATATGAAATAGGATAGTGGTTCTTCACTTCCACTTGGTTCAATGAATGATAATCGATACAAAGACCCAAGCTAACATCTTTTTTCTTAAAAAAGATGGTACACCATAAGGTAATACACTAAACTGAAAAAACCTCACTGAAATAGATCAAAAAGCTATACTCATATCTCCTAGAAATAAAAAGGCACCATTCTATAGGGATTCATTAAGATAGGTTACATGTATGACTGCTACACTATCTTAAAATTGATCTCCCCACGAGGGGGAGGGGTGCTACAACCTCTTCTAGAAATGCATCAAGGTACTCTTCCAAAACCCAGGGAAACACTGATATCTGAACCATTTGTGAGATAATTATAAAATCAAATATTAAGGATGAAAAGAATGAAACATGCCTCTAACCCATCCAAGGGTCATTTTCTCCAATGAACACTACTTTATCTCCATTAGCATCAATGAATAAATCCAATATCCTGAACAAATCCACTATGGTCTGCACAAAATAAAACCAATCAATATTGAGGATGATGTCATAAGGTTGTATCCACAAGTATAATATCTATTCCATGGAGTGGTTCTCCCTCAGAACTATCTCACAATCACTAAAAACATCATACAAATCAGATCAACTACCATGTAGAATAATCAAAACTAAGGGTACTAGAAGACCCTCTACCTCATGTCCCAAATCATGGGAAAGGTCAGGTGAAATAAAATATTTCATAGATCCTGAATCACACAAATCATACACCCATGTAGAAAATAAGCAAAGGGTTATCAAAATAAATCTATCTCACTATATGGTGGAATCTATAGAGCATGAATCTAACCATGACATGATCCGTGGATTATATGACTCTGTTGATGATCACACCCATGGTTCTGATATGATCTTTAATGATGATGATATTCTTATGGATATCATTTTTCTTCTCCATATCAGCTCTACTGATCCTAAATTGTAACACCTTGCAGTTACAATCTCGAATAAAACGACCTAAATGGGGGAACCTAAAGCAGAACACCTGGTGCATACCGACTAATAAATTTTTTTCGCAACTCTCACCATTAATGACCTCATCCTATATTCTAAAAACAAACATATTAGCCCTTGGAACATGTTTGAAAGCTACCACCCTAGATAAATGAGATGATGAGGGCTGGGACATACCATTGACTAAATAAAAACTATTTTATTTTGGAAATTGGGAATCCTAACCCACAACTCTAATTCTTGATAATTTCTAATGAATCACCTCTCATGATTATCTTGTTATATCTAGTTTCCTCTTAATAACATCTTCTCTCTCTAGTACCTTGAGATATTTCAACAAAGTGAATTGTGTGTTAGGGTATTGGACCTATGGATGAAAATACTCCCTAAAATTCCTCGCCCTGGCTTCCTCATCTGGAAATAGTTCAGATGAATATTGTAGAAGGGTCCTAAAATGGGTTATGAACTCTTACACACTGTAAATTGCCTATTCAGGGGTAAAAAAGATCCAATTGACTAGACACCTTCGTGGTAGAAGAATGAAACTACAGTCAAAACTAGTATATGATATTCTCCCATGAGATCGTCGACTCATCATGATCCCTGAGGATCAAAATCCACTATTGCCTCACTACCTCATACAACATAGTAATAGCCAATGATACCCAGTGATCATTCTTGGAATGGATCAATCTAAAAGCTATCACAACCTCGTCTAACTAGTCTTCTGTGACTGAATCTGAAATAGATACCTCTTAATTCTATAAACACTGGCAATAAAACTCTTAGAGTGTCCTCCTCCATGTTTCATTTTTGACCACAAATTTTTGATGATATTTTGAAATATTCTATTGAACATCATTGGTGTAAACCTAAAAAGGACATCAACTGGGATCCATCTATGAAAAATTAATAAATATTTATTGATCCTAAACCTATAATGTAGAATAATTAAAATTAATTAATTAATTAATTATTATTTATATCATTATGGTTTAACCTATCCCCTGTTCTACCCATTTCAAACATAGGAACAAAGAATAATAATGCTGAATATTTTCATATGTCTCTACCCTATAACATGATTTGATTCATTTAATATGTTCAATAATCTTAAAGGTTCGTGCATCAGATAATAGGGGTCCCTAAATACCCATTTATTTGCCTATCATTCATGTTCACATAATTTACTAAGCCTATATGATGTTGTCTCCCTACTAAACCATAAAATCTCACTTTTTACTAACTCCCAAATCTCTCCTACCCCTCAACCTGAACCCTTTATGTGACTATTTCATAATCCCTCCCCCCAAAGAGTACCCCTCCCAGGTCAGCAATGATAGATGGGTGATGGTGAGTTCTTGAGTCCCACCTCCTATAGGCCCCTGGATAGAGACTAACATCGATGGTATAATAAACATACATATGGGAGGAATTACCCTCCAATAAAATATGTAGAATATAGAGATATGGAAAATACAACAATAAACTCATACATATATATAAAATAAAGAAACCCAAATTCATACATGCAGTTTCATGCAGTACCATCAAATGAATGGAAAACTATATGCACCAAAAAGGAAAAGATGACACCAACCATAAAGTCTAAACTACTCTTGAAAAACCATGAGCTAGTAATATCAATCCTAATTTCCAACCTTATCCTACTCACCTAAATTATTATTTTTTATATATATGTATGGTGACAATAACAATTTACTAGGTATGATCCTCACTAGATCTTTTCATGCTAAAGATAAAGAAAGAATACTAAATATCAGTAAATAATAGTGAAACTAACTCATACCCTAAACATATATACTATGTTCCAAACCTCACCATGTTTAACTCTCACCAAGTATCACATATATGGGAGAATATAATATAACAATGAATCATCAAGGGTACCCTGTTACCCCTTCCCCACTGGTTTGATACTTTACACAAATGTCAATCATCCTGAGATATCTCTGTCTAAAATAAGCCATCCCATAGACACCTGGGATAAGTATAAAAAAATGAACATCATACAACACATCATCACTTAATCCCATATCAAATCATCATATAGTAACTTGGTAGTTTCCATGATCCACCATATCCCGTATGATGTGTATCATACATCAGGTATTATACCTCAAGCCATTACCACCCATACACAGAGTAAGGTACCTCAATCCATCAAAACCAATATATGTCTCAACTGTAATAATCATTTGGATACTATATATGAACATATTTGTGTGTGAAATAACCACAAGCCATCATAACTCCCTATAGAAATACATGAGAAAACTAACTATTGTGAATTCCAATAAGTAATACTACCAAGAAAGGAGAGCAAGGCCAAAGGGGTAGTCTTCCATCTATCCTCCCACTAGGATGTTGGGGAAACACACCCACACAGAGTCTACTTAGTGTATGTAACCCTAAACTACATGGGTAGAGTAGTGAATGAAGTAAAAAAAGTTAACATATAATGTAACTCACAACCACACCATGGGAATAACCTAGTCCTAAACTCAATTATAGCTATCGTCTCTCGAACACCAAGACTCCACTGTTAGAGACTAGATATTATTTAACAAAAATATATTTTTAAAGTACTAAATTAATTAATTGATTCATTTTTATCATTTCATTTCATTAATTAATTCATTATACATTATTTAACCATCAACCTTATTCCACATTAAACATTATTATCCACCAAATGAATGTCCATGTACTCTTGGAATACTAAAAACATAGTCCACAGTCTCTGAAGAATAATATTTTGATTGAATTATAGCAACCCCATACCCATGGTTTGAACATTTATTAGTCATTAATATCATAACATCATAATTTATATGTATTCTATGAATACTATCGAAAGATACTGACAAGAGGAAACATGCAACCAAGAGAATCTAGCTTCGTTGAGTAATGAGGATAGGAATGAAGATAAAATAGGCAACTCAGACATCAACCAATAAACATATTCATATAGAGAAAGAATCTAGATTTATCACATCAATTGGTAAGCCTTTTTTAACCTCGTCCATCATCTTTGGTTCCATCCCCAACACCCTCATGCATATCTCAATGAAAATTTCCATCACAGACGTTAACTACTATCACATCATTCAGGCCTACCCACACCATATCAGATCATCCATCCCAAGATCATAAAACATCACATAGAAAATCTCACATCCAAATAAAATCACATGGTTGATATAAAAAACATAAATAATAGAAAAAATGGTCCCTAAAACAAGTAACTCGTCCTTCGCACACAAACCAGATCTCATGGCCACTAACAAAAGGCATCCAACATTTAATAAAATGATAAATTATAGAGTCAAAGATTTTTCTTTTTAAACAACCATTTCTTTTACATCTTGTATTAACTAATTCATTATTCAAAGGTTCCAACTATGTGAAACCCAATGCATCATCTATAACAAACAATCAAAAGTTTAACATACCTTAGAATCAATTCGAGTTTCAAAAAACATAAAAAAGTATCATTCTCATTTAACATGAATTTTATTATTATATTAATAAATAATTAACATGCTTCAAATATTTATCAATTCAACGACACATAGAAGATCATAATCAATTAAAGATTCACATTTTATCAATTTTAATTACCATCAAATTATATGAAACAACATATTCATTTATCATTAATCCAATTAATCAAATAATTAATTATTTATATTATTTACCATTTTCCATTAATAACAATATGATAATCTATATCATTTCCAAAAATTCTAATAATAATAACATAGATAACACACTATCTAGCAAAACAAGTGGAAAACCGTTATCCTGATACCAAAAATAAACAAAATGTGATTTCTATATAATGATTTATTATCCCAATTAAATATTATTAGGTTTATTTAATTTATATTTAAAGGGATAAAACATGATGGGTTTAATATTTCATGTTAATAAATAGAGGAATCAATGAATCCCCTACCTTAAAAGCATTATCGTTCTTCGCACATTAGTGGACCAACGTTGAAGATCCCAATCACCTCTCATACAAGAAGCATCATCCCTCCACAGATTCCATGCTGCAACCATGCCAATAATAATAAAAATACATTATAGCATGGAGAGGAAACATATATTGTGTGGAAATAAATAAGTAGAAGTAACAAGATCAAAGAATCATAAGAAAACAAGGTAAAAGTAACCTTGAATCGCTATAGATTGAAGATAGAAGTCGGGAATTGATCCCCTTCAAGAAAATACTAGTATCCTATAGAAGAAGTTTCTGGTTTCAGGGGGCTTGTGAGAAAAGGACATAGGGTTTGATAAGGTTAGGGCGCTACATATTATAAACCACACTTTCTTGGGGGAAATTACCGTGTAAATCATCCATTTACATCATAAATAAGTAAAATTTACGATTCACCAAAAAATGAACCACCTAAACCATTTTGGATCATAATTTATTTACATTGCAAATATATTATTGATGATGTAAATCCCATGGGATTAATAGCACAACTTGTAACCCACTTATTCCCCTCTTATATAGTAAACACATAATTATGTCATACATTATCCATTATTCCAACATTAGGAAGAAAAACACCACCATATCCCACTAAGACTCTTCCATGTTCCATGGGAATTGGAAAAATAAAATATTTTAGACTAAACAGATCAATTTCCATTAAAATATTTATTATACAATATGTTTTAATGAATACGAACCAAGATAGGTCTTGAGGTAAGGGTTCCTCATTTCACTTTTAGTTCTTTAAGACATATGTAATATTCACCACTTATATATTTTTTGTATCAAATATACTACCTTTGAATTATTTTTATGATTATTTTCATAATATTTTTTTTATTTCCAAATCCATCAAAGGATCTTTCTTTTACATGGTTTTGATTCAGATATTACCAAAAATATATGGGTTTTTATCTTAATATTGTTTCGTTTAGACATGTTTCATGTTATGAACCTAAGTATGTTTACATGGTGTATATACCAACCCATTGATATGTTATATTATGAATTTAATTTTATTTATAGTATTTAAAGTTTCATTTTATTTCTTTTCATTCATTGGAATTATGATTCAAAATTTATGAATGTGGAATGGGATTAATATAAAATATCATTTTTAATCGAGATTGTTTATTATTGTAAATTTTTTAGGGGAATTATATTATATTTATCTCTCAAACCACATATATTTTATTTCCCCTTTGTTATTATAGGCATTTTTAAGCATTAGTACCATTTTCCTCTATTTGGTCCTTAAAAAAATTGATAAAATGTTTTTATGAAAAATCAACCTTATTTCCTCTCTGGTTGATTTTTTCATTCATGTAAATGTTCATTAAAATGTATCCATAATGTTATTTTATATGATTAAATTATTATTTAAATCCATTTTCAATAATATTTACTTGACATTCAATGTTTTATATAGGAATTTATACACTATTTTTTGAACAGGTTATTTATGAATTTGTACAAAAATTATGAAAGGAATAATTTTTAAGTTTACCACAAGAAATTTTTTTACATAACCAATGAAAATATTTTATTTGGTCCCTCATTTACATGTTTTTAGGGTTACTTTAAATGATAAATATTTTCTCAGTATTTTGTGAATTTTTATTTAAAATATTATCAAAAGAAAAATGTATTTTCCTCATGTTTTCAAGGAAAAGGAAGAATGATCTTTTAAAGGTACACTTT
Source organism: Viscum album (assembly GCA_963277665.1). Lineage (NCBI taxonomy): Eukaryota > Viridiplantae > Streptophyta > Magnoliopsida > Santalales > Viscaceae > Viscum > Viscum album. The sequence continues at coordinate 1,106,506,665 of OY728157.1, forward strand.
AAGGATTTTTATGATTCAATAGGGATATTATCTTATGACACCATACATGTTATTTAATTTTATGGATTATTACGATTATGTTTTAAGTAATACTTATGATACTCATTACTTTCTAATGGGTTAGTAATGTTATGCTAATATTATTGTGAATCCTATTTCTTTTCCATGGGTCAGTCAAATTATGTAGGGAATGACAGTTGATTCTATCAGTTTTATAATGTAATGAATGATATATTTATTTTTATTCATGTTATTATTATTATAAATTATTTATGATGATTATGATCCTTATATAGCTCATTATGATGTGTGAGTCTGATATATCTCTCCAATGCATTGGGTAGTGTGGCTGAGTTATTGAGATAATTGTTACTTCTAAGAGATGATGAAATTTACTAAATATAAGTAGATTATATGAGGTAATAGAATTATATATGTAAAGTTACTCCTATTATAATGTTGTAATTATCCTTTTTTAGGTGATTCCATGATAAAATTGTGATATCCCAAGATACCAACATGATTTCTTTATGATTTTTATGATTTTTAATAGTTCCTTTGAACAAGATTTATTTCACATGGGTCATGATTTTTGACTCATATGACTCTTATATTAGGTTAAAATATTAATCCATGACCCATTTTTTATTATCCATATTTTTATAGGTTATATTATACACATATAATTTGATTATTCTCTCATACCCATATGCTTATCTTATGATTACATATGATCATAAACTGATATCTCATATGTTTACAATTATTGAGCATTTGAGCTAACCATTTATTTTGTATATATTTCTCATGTTATGGAGAATGATATTATGTAAGATATGTTTATAAGGACGCCACGCACGGAGATGTTTTTGGGAGATGTTGAATCCTTCTTACAATATAAGAAATTAGGGGTGTAATGGTGAAAATATCGATTTGATGAGAAAGTCATGAGTTTTATTATGTAATGGGTTTTATCTTAATTCGCTTAAACTATATACCTAAAATTTATTGGGTATGTATATTAGTAAATGATTGATATTAATGTATCAATGGATGGTTAAAATTGGGTTACTTTAGTTGTTATCAAAGCCATTATGTAAAGAAAATGTTTTTAGCATTGGATCTCGGTGTACATGTCTTGATATTTCCCATTTATCCCCAATATTTTCATTCTTTTTAAAAACTAAATTTAAATCTACGGAATACTATAATTCCTTAGGATACGATGTTGTAGTATCCTCTTATCCAATTTGACCTGCCACAGTCAAGACCATAGTGTAGAGACACCATGCATTCAGCGTTTTCCTTAACTCATCATTCTGCTGACTCCACTATGCTTCATGACACACTCAATCATACATGGTGTAGGGAGAAGTCCCTACCATATCATATCCCTCATTCATGGATTGAGTGTGACACTCTAATATAGCATATTACACCACACCCATCCCCCTTAAATGTGGTGGTCTCTACACTGCCTATTTCACATATGTGGAACTTCTAAATAGAATAGCCTCTAAAATAACCACCTTGTCAATCTCAGTCACTATGGTTCACCCAGCACCACACCAATAATTATGAAATGCTCAACCATATGTGAGATAGATCAAAACAATATCCACCACACTTGCAACCCCAATAATGCTCAAAACAGCTAACACCACTCCCACTACTATAGAGTGATGACCCTACATATCTAAAGAAACCCATATCTACTCTTTGAAACTCATCTAAGATTCCTATCAACAATTATAATACTCAAGAAAACCAAAAGTGGATAGATACTGGAATGTAGGACATTAATATATATATAATTTTAATAGATAAATATAGTTAAAAAATATTTAATGTAATGTGGATAATAATGTTAATGTGGGAAATGAATATGAATTGGAAATAATGTTGGATAAAGATGAACTGTGATGAAAATAATTTTATTATAATTTATGAGATATTTATGGTTGTTTGTAGAAATTATTATATTGGTTTATATTGTTCCTAGAGGTGGAAACATTATTTTTTTGAAATAGTTATAGTTTTTGAGTCATGTCTTAGGTAGTAGAATACATTTAGATAGAATTTTTTTATTAAAATATAAATTTCATTCTATTTATTGTTATTTTATATGCACTATCACTAGAGTCTGGTAACATAAACAATGGCCATATAAGGTCTTTGCTTCTAGGTGTTTTCCTTAACATCAATGTTACAGAGGATATAGATGGATGACTGGTCCCCCTTCCACATTCTTTATTATAATTATATTTCTTTTAGAATTCCTATGGGATAGCTCAAGGTTATGATTCAAGGGATATAATCACTTATGGTTATTATGCTTATGATGTGGGTGAATGGTGGTGGCATACATTCATGGATGGTGGAGGGAGTTTTATGTCCTTCATAATTATATACCTTAAAATGATTGGACATGTGGTTATGGTTGTGCATATGTGGTTGTGTGATTTTGACTTTGGATGTGAGGATTATGTGATTATGTAGACATGGAAGGGATAAAACCCAATAAACATAAGTCGTTAAAGCATAAGGGTGACTAGTTCAGCATGAAAGTTGATGTGGGTACGTTTTATTATATTTTTTCATGAATATTATATTAGTCTACTTTCCTGCGATATTGGGTGGGTATGACTAAGTTATTTTTAGATATTATTTTTTTAATTTAGGTAATGATTTTTTAGCTCTTTATTTATCGAGGAATTGGAATTCTTTTTTTCACATTTGCACAATAGGTATTCCAAGGGATTCTATTGAGTATAATTGTATACCCACCAAAATATATGTATATATATATATCTATATGTATATGTGTATTAATATATATATATATATATATCTATGTGCGTGTGTGTGTGTATGCTTCTCACATAGGGGTGGGATCAAATTTGTTTGGTTCTTTTTTGACTAAAAACCAAACTAAACCAAAATTTTCAGTTTGGTTTTTATATACAAAATTCAAAACCATTTAATAGTTGTATGGTTCATATTAAAAAATTTGCAAACAATTTATCTTTGGATTGGTTAGGTTTATATTTTTTCATAGACCCTCCCACTAATATTACTGAAATGAAGGTAAAGATATAATGACCCTGCAAATCCCACATCTAGTAGGCCCTAAGATAGCGACTAGCAATGTTGGTGTAAAAATATCATGATATGGGAGGGATTAAACTATATATATAAATAATATCAATATATAAGATGAATCAACCACAAGAAACTCCATGAAAAAATATAAATTAAAGAAAAAACCCACCCACAATACATGTATAAATAACTTAAGTACATAGAAAAGTATCTAAAGTATTACCCAAAATAAAAACTAAAGTGGAGACATAGAAAAAAACCCAAGGGTCTGTGCTAGTAATTGTAAATGTGGTCCATATAATCCTCTTGGAAACCTAAAAATCATTATATATATATGGTGAGCATACAAGTATACTCAGAAGGAAAACCTGAGTCTCATGCAGCTGTGAAAAAATCATACTAATACACCCTTGAACAAATAGAAGAACCAACCGTACCTAAAAAGGTCATCTATCCAACCCAATCTATACTAAGGCACACTCACCAAATAATTCAGGCCAAGTATAATAACATTATTAGAATCATATTGATGAAAGGTACCCCGCACAACTTTCCCGCTAGTTTTGTACTCTCACACCCAATCATCATACATCATGGTTCTCTCATCTCTTCCACATAACAAGTACCACATACCTAGAACATTGTCACATCACATCTCATTCGAACACAAATGGGCCACCACCCTAAAACACGATCACATATCATCTCACCTGACGAAACATGGACCATCACATCACAACAATAAATAGAGTAGTATGGTATCATGCACATGAAGAAAATAAACCTCATTACCACCTTTTACCATGGACAACCACCACCATAAGCCAGCCCTGAACACAATCACATCAAATCTTGATCAAAGACACTAGGTCCATCACTTTCTTCACTATCATACCAATGGTAATAAAAACCAATGCATATATACTTTAATAGAAGAGAGTATATAAAATAGTGGGTAGCCGACCATCCATCATTTTCATATAGATGTTTGAAAAGACACCCCCTTATATAAAAGTATGGGTGTCACACATAATTCTTGATGTTGGTGGGATGTGTATGGAAGTCGTAATGATCAATAAATGTATATAAATATAAATACACAAAATACATAAATATCGGTTCACAAAAAAAATTCACTAAAAATTAAAAAAATCTCCATTTCATCTACCTCATCAAATTACCAAAATCCACGTAACAAATGCAAGCCACAAACCACTTCACACTTTTTATTACGAACCAAAATCATTTAAATGACCCATTCATTTCATCATTTATCAATAACAACATTTAACAACAGTTCCCATTTTAATTTATTGATTAAATATTTTCATTCAATTAACTAAATGAGACCAGGACATTTAAAAAACCATTAACCAGTTATTCTATCACTACTAGGTCACCTAGTAAAACATAACCATTTTTTTCACATTAATAAATCATTATCGCCCCACATCACAACCTCAAAGTATCATCACATCATTGACACATTTTAAAAATTCAAAAACCCATCATACCCATATTCCACAACTAAACACCACTTCCCCATGGCATATAAACACATCACAAAGCATTACAGAAAATTTTACCTATTAGAATGAGCATCTTTATCAATTCTACTTCTATATTTTAGGGTTATTAATAAACAAACCATAAATCTTGGGGAACCCATTTTATTAAAAAATACAAGTGGTTAATTAATTTCCATTTTAGGGAGATTATATGAAATCAAAACTATGTTCCATAATCAAAACATACACTTTCCAAACAAATCCCTCAATGATAATGATTTTTAGTGGGATGTTATCTTATACACACAAAATATCAAGACAATAACATAAAAGTTGTAACAATCATGAATATCAAAAATCTATTCTCTTTAATTCCAATTAATTGATTAATTTATCTTGATTAATATTGAATAAACCATTCCCCATTGATAAAAAAGATTAATCCCCTCCCACATGATACAAAAATGTGATAAATAAGGGAAACCCTGCAACAAAGAAGCTTTGCAATCTCTTCATGCACCATAGGGAAAAGAAGTAATGCCAGAAAACCACAACTACATGAAAATACCATGGATCAACCTACATGGATTCAAGAGATATAATAAATGGCCCAAAAATATCCCCAATCCAAATCCACACCACTGTTACATATCTCGAATAGAATAATGGAAGAAAATAATCAAGAAGAGGAGAAGGTCTTACCATCGACCATCAACAAGCATCCACTGAATCCCAAGGATCGAAGTAGGATAAAGAGGGATGAAAGATACTTTAAAATTGTCTAGGTTTTTTCAAAAAATTAGAGGAATTGTTGATGGCCAAATGAGAAATATTTTTCCAAAAAAATGTATTTACAACTTGTAAAGTATATTTTTTACAATTTAAATTATTTTGTTAAGCCGTATGTTCCATGTGACATGGATTTTATGTTGTGAAACCCAAATTTACACTATAAAACCTACAAAATAAAAAAAATTGTTAATATACATGACACATAGGGCTCTAATTAACTTACGTAATAAAACAACACCTTACGGGGGTAAACACAATTCATTCCTATCACCCTGCCAATCACAAGCTGTAAATGAACTAACCAAAAAATTCATAAACCACCATATTACACTATAAATTTCTTTTTTATGGAATAAAAATTATGATGTAGTTCCAAATCCATCAACCCTCATCTGTGATCCTCTAAACACATTCAAATGACTAAAATTGGTAAATTAATAGATAGGGAAGGAATGGTCCATTACAACAGATAACTAAGAAACATTTCTCATCCTCACGAATCAAAACCAAACATGAAGAAAAGTAGTGATCCATGAAACCACCCCTTGAGATACCTATCAATGTTCTCATAATACGTAAATTATACCACAATCCAAACACAACAACCAAAACAGCCATAAACACCTCACATAACCACACCACCATGTATCCATATCACCACCTCTCACCAGACCCAACACCACATCGTCTAGTTTCAACTATGAACTGCCACATCTCCACACAACTACTACACAACCACCTCTCACCACAAAACATCACCACCTTAATTTACCATTTGAAAAACCATCTAAAAACTATTCAACCTTCACATATCCCAAGAAAACAACCACTGTAACTAATAAACAACACTACCTCAAGCACAAAAACCAGATAATCACATCTTTCATGTCGAAATTTTATCCTCTTTGTGTAGCACAAACTCACTCACACATATATAATCATGTAAAAGTATAATATGTATTTATTTGGAATCAGATCCTCCCCTTTTCAAATGCTAAAGGATTTATCACACATGACACATCAAATAACAAGTAAAAATCATATCTCACAAATCATCAAGATATATTATCACATCACAAGACAAAACAAAGAAAACAGAAACTCAAAACAACTCTGGGTACTGGGCACACATATCCGTATTATGCTCTCAAATACTCTGTTCCTGGCCACCGAACCTCTACAACATGAAAACTGAGGTAATGGTCCACCAAGAAAACACGTTCACTCAATGATCCAATATCTCCAATATAATCTTCGCAAGCCTCACCAAAACCTAGATATCTAACTCTCCTCAGTCAATGTCAAGGGAGTCATCATCGATATACCCACTAGGATGAGGGACATGAAATACATTGTGTATCCTATCTAGCCAATATGGAAACACCAACTGATATTCCAAATATCCAACATTCCCCAACACCTCAAAGGGCACAAGAAGACTAGGGATAAATCATACTCCCCCCAACAAACCCCTATATCCAACATTGATGGGATACCTTCAAGAACACATAGTCTTCAAACTCATACTCCTCGATCCTCATTTCACGATTAGTATAAGACTAATTCTGGTCCCAATTTTCATTCATCCTCTTACGAACATGATGAATCTTTTCTGTCGTGCTCTAAACCACGTTAGGATTATGAAGTGATTCCTCCCAAACCAACATAAAACATAAATGGAGAATGACATGACCATGCATATAATGCCTCAAATGGATCCATGAAAATGGAAAACTGATAGTGGTTATTAATAGAAAAATCAACCAAAGGCCAGTGCCTTAACCAAGATCCACCAAATCCTAGGATTCACACCTACAACATATCATACAACATTTGAATAGTACAATCAATATACCCATCATTATATGGTTAGAATGTTTTTATGAGGAATAAATTAGTGCCAAAAGTATGTTGTAATCCTCTCTAGACTCATGAGTTATAAAATTTATCCTAATTTGAGATAATGGAACCCGATAATCCATAAAAATGAACCACATAATCCACATACCACCTTTCCAAAATATCCATGAAACCCTTACTTTTTATCGATAAGCAATATAGTGATTTTGTAAAATGATCCATGATTACCAAGATAGAATCAAAACCTCCCTATTTTTTGGGTATTCCTATGATGAAATCATCACTATATCATTCCATATAAACTCAGGAACATTGAGAGGTTGTAAAAAACATCCAAAGGCACAATTTACAAACTTTACCTATTGTAAAGACAAGCAATGATACATAACCTCTACCCCTATTCATTTCATCCTGGGCAACAAAAAATGCATCCTCTAGACACACGTAAATGAACAACATTATCATGTTTTATTTAGAGATAAGGTACGAATGAAAATTATAAAATTATAAAAATATTATATTTTTAAATTTATAAATATTCCATTAATATTATAATTATTTCATGTATATCACATATAATCATTTTCTTTATCCCTATTACATTTTTTGGGTAAAAATCCCACATTGTAACATTGAATATTTTTTAGGTCGATTGTGTTTGTTGACAAAGCAGGATTCCAAGGTATTTTTTGGAACTCTGGAGAGATTATTGACATGGTATGTTGACAAAGATCTAATATAAAGGAATTGATGCCCTGGAAGTGGTACAAAAAATTGTGGACACAAGGTGGAACCGTTTCCCAGTGTATACTAAATTTTTGGGATAAAAACTTTTGAGGATGGATTGCAGAATGAAAGATGGATTTCCATGAAGGCATTTTAAAAATATGGAAAAGTCATGAATTTAAGGAATATTGGGTATTGGGAAGGAAATTTTTCAAAGGCATAAAAATTTTGACGGTGATTTCCATGAATACGGCAAGCTTCGCAAACAGATAATTTTACCAGAGCTTCGTGATATAGGGAGCACTATGAACAAAATTGAATAGCATCATGAAATGGTGATAGCATGGATGGATGATTTTGGAATTAGTGTTAACACCTATAAATAGGCCTTCTCCACCTTCATAAAAGTAGTGAAGCTTAAAGAAGATTCAAAGGCTCCAGATTTGTGAAGGTGCTTTTTAAAGGTAGTTTTTGAAAAAATGATCACAATGAAAGGTGATTCGTGAATGCTATAAAATCCAACCAAAAATTTTGATCACTGTGAAAGTAATGAAGTTCATGAAGGTTATAAATATCTGACTAAATGTTTCATTCTTTACAAAGGAAATGTTAGCTTTATGAAAGTGATTGACCATCACCAAAAGAGGTTTCTTTGTGAAGTATGGTTGAGCGTTACAAAAGAGTTGATCTTTTCAAAGGGAGTGAGAAAGAAAAATGTGTTGTAAAGATAATTCCCAATAAATATATGGTAAATTGGTAGTCATCATGTGGATGAAAGTGGGACTTCAATAGAGCATTTAACTATAATTGAGGATAAATTCATTAGTGACAATGAAGAGAACTATGATTCCATAAAATGAGGGGAATCCCTTCCAAGAGTTGTGAGAAAATAAAGAGGAAGAAGGTGATCCATTCCACCGGTTGTAATCTAGATAAAGAGAATCATGGAGTGACCCTTGGGAATATAGTGGTTTGACCCTAACCTTGTAATGGAAGTGAGCCTTGGAATAGAAGTGATTTATCATAAAAAATTGAATTTTCTAAGTGAGAATTAATGGATTTGGTGCATGATAACATCGACATTGTATACTCCATGGAAATATCCCAGAGTGGGTGAACCATGTTAAAATTATTTTGTCTCATGCATAATTTTAATTATGTTCATACATTACTAGGGGAACAGGAGAGAAGAGTGTTATGTTTAACAGCGAAACAAGATCTGAAGGAGCAGTTGTTTTAATATGTCTCACCCTAATTTACTCCCCTCTCATTGTGTTTTACCTAGTTGGGAATAAAATATTAAATTTTAAGGGTTAGTCAAAAATGATTCATATCTCTTCATGAGGTGGTAGACCATCATACATGAGAATGATGATTTCAAAAAAAAATTATGTAATTGAAGGTTGTTTTAGGACATGAAATTAACCTAAAAAATAAAATTATATGAAAGATAATGAGGTTAGTAAATTATCCTGTTTTAATAATAATTTATAGATGTGGATAAAAACTAATATTAAACTTCTTATTGAAGAACTTTACCTCTTTTTTGGGTATCCTCATTAATTTTTCCACAAAGCCTTCATGTGTAGGCTTTATGCCCAAAATATGGATTCTAGAATTAAGGGAGGGAATTTGGAAAGTTAATTAGATAGGTCTTGGCTAATAAAAAGTGATTTTAAAGTGTTAAAATGAGAGGATATGGGTGACCTTTTATAAGTGAGGTGAGTGTCACACATGAAATTTTATTTTGAAAGATTTAATCATAAAAACATTTTTATCATGTAAAAAGCCTCCAAAAATGGAATTTATAGAACCTAGAAGTTATAAGGTATAAATATTTCCATCTAATTGGTTTTGGAACATTTTTTAGATCATTTTCAACCCTTATCTTCTTATATTAACCCATTGTGAATAATTTTTTACATTAACCACAATAATTATTTTTTACTATTTTCACTGTTCATTTAGGTAAAACAGTAGGTTTACCAAATTAGACATTATAAATTATGATGATTCTAAACACGAAATTCATTTCATCAAATAAAATACATATAATTAGAAAAAAAAATTATTTCAATTTAATCCCACAGACGTGACAAGAAATCAAGTTTTTAAAGAGATAATGTTCAAAAGTTTACAAATTTTTTATATCAAAATTTAATATGAAAATAATTAAAATTAAATGAAATGTATTAAATTATATATAATTGAAATAATATAGATATAATTGAAATAATTTTACTTTAAAATTTATTGAAAATATAATTTATAAGTTTAAATTTTTTTTAAAAAAAGACATTCTTCAATTAAAATTAATTATTTTTCGTAATCATTAAACGATGAATCTTTTTAGAAAAATATCAAATAATATCCATAAGATAATTTTGAAATTTTTTATTTTGAAATTAATTTTATTATTTCAAATAAAATTTTTAAAATTATTAAAAATTAATTTTAAAATATGTGATCAAAGTGAGAATAACTTGTGTTTAAAAATTGTAGTTTTTCAATAAATATTTCTTTTTATTTTAAATGTTTAGTATTTTATTACTAACCATTAAATAGGTAATAAAAATGTGTAAATTATATATTTTAAAATGTTTGTTAACCATACTCACACCATCCATTCCAATGGCTATGGGATAATTTTCATAATATATAATAATAATAATATATTATTGTTCGGTAAAATGCAGTCTTACGTGTAACACAAGATACAGAAGAAAATCATTATTGCAAGTAATTCAAGATAAATTTAGTGTTATGTGTATTATATTATATCAAATAAAATTTGATTATTTTATAATTTTGGGTTCATAAATTCTCCCCACATTAATGAAATTTCATCATGGAAATTTAAACATGTTCATTGAAATCAATGGTATGGATTTTGGAAATTCCTTTTTGAGAAGCCCACATCATAAGAAGTGTTAATGAACCATCCTATTAATAAGAGTGAATGTTAAATAAAGTGTCTATATGGAATAATCACATAAGTAGGTTTCTATGTTGGATAACATTAGTGGATGGTAAAGATATGGACATAAAAGAAAAGAATAAATAATTATTGAGAGTAATAGAGGTCATTGATCAAAAGATAATAAAAAATAAATGGTATATTAAATGCCCAAAAACATTAAATCTATGATGATTTAAAAGACCTAATGAATCATTGAATATGAATGTAATAGGATAATGTTTTATCATGATTAATTTTCCTAATATTGATAAATTATTTTTCAATATAATAATATAAGGAAATGTACCTTATTGATATGTTTCTATTTCATAAGAACAATTTCATCTGTTGGTTACACATTAATCAATTTTCAATTCAATACATACTATAAGAAATGAATATAAAAAATTATATTCTTATTCCCAAAGATTAAAATTCACTTTTAATAGATCAAAATATCAGTAGTAGAATGATAATTCCTTCCTTTATTCTCTAGTTATTATTATAAAAAAATGCATAGAACTATTTATTCAATATGCATAAATCTACATATATTTATGTAATACATTAATCTCTAATACCTCATCTAATGGTCAACATAAATCATTTCATAAATGGTTAATATTATAACCCTTCAAAAATATTAATATCTAAAAATTTATAAAGAAAGCCACTGAATTTGTAAAATGGACTTATCATTAATCTCCCAACAAACATAAAGTATATCTTAATTGTTACATTCTAAACATGTGAATAACTTAATCAAGTATTTTCTTGAAACATTGAAATAAGTTTAATTACTTTAAAAATTAATTGAAAAAATGCATGCTTCTTTATTCCTTAAGAAAAAACTATTATTATATACCTTCCATAAATCCTAAAATGTTGTAAAATCCATTAATAGTATCATAAGACACTTTTTCAAAAAATGGTTAATTATTTCCAAGGTGGTCAATATTATCCAATTTACATTATCCATGCAAATCCTTTATTTACCACGACATCATTATATCAACTTTAGTGGCGCAATAAGGGTTATATTTCCCTCAGTCATGTGTTTTCCAACAAATTCAACTTTCCACTAAATCATTTCTCTTGGTCATCAGTACCGTTCAACATATGATTTCAAATTATATATGAAATAGTATTTTAGTACAATACCTATATATTTTTTGATCACTATAACCATAATTTCATTGATAAAATATTACTATAATATAATTCTCGAATCCAAAAACAAACACAGTAGTAATTCCACTTCATCTGTAATAATAGTATATGATTTACCATGATCCATCAGCTACTTTTAAAGTATATTCACATGGAAAATTTTTTACGTAGTGCCTCATCATTTTACAGTCGAAGAATGGAATATTTACAGACATTTTCCCATTTTCATGACATGAATATTGTACTTTATATTGAATATTGTTGCAAATTTCCTTTCCTTTTAATCAAGTACCTGAGTGTTTCTTTCCACAACTATCACATGTGGGAAAATTCTCGTTTCACTTATTCCCTTAATCCATCATTTTCTCTATCATCCTATTATTCTCTTTCCTCCCTTATAATCCATAATACTCATATAATTACTTCTATGTCTTGTAAGCACATTATTATATGTCCACATATTGTGATAATGTTTGGGAGATCAGTTCCCTTCAAAATATTGTCTTAATATCATCAAGGAAATGGTCATTTATACTCTTTGGTTTGCATTAATTGATGTGGTATACATTCCTTCTACAATATGTCATTTATAAATGATGGAATACACTGGATTAGATCATATCATTAAGAAACATAATGTATAATCCCACGAATACATAAAAATTTATGAATGACTAATATCATAATCATAAATATGTTTTCTTTGGGGATATATATATTTTCAAATACTTCAGAATATATTGTAAATAAAAGTTAATTATCCTATGAATATCCCAAGATAGTGTAAAAAGAGTTTTACAGTAAGGCCCACTGAGTCATGTCCAATGTTCCCTTATCAGCGTTATTACCGCTAGCTACATATATGCTAGAACCATGCCCACTTGTATTATCAAGAAAGGGATGTATATTTTAGGGAAACCAAATAAATGCATCCTTACCAAAACTTTAGGATTATCTTATATACTTATCCTAAAATTCCATCATATGGTTATGATCCATGATATTTGTTTTTATAAATCTAGTTCCCAAGGTTTCTACTGAACTTCCTCTGATACAAAATGTAGAATCCCCAACTATAGTAAACCATATACAATGTCTACTTTATGATATTAACATTAGATAAATGGAATTGCATGGAAAAGAATTGAATAGTTTATTAGTCTTTGTAAACTAGATACATAATTGAAATTTACATTACAATTTAAAACATAAAATAAATGAAGAAACTTATTTGATGATTTCATTATTCCCTTTATCTTAACCTTTTATATCAATCACAAAATACTTCCGGATATTCTCAGGAAAATAAAACATAATAAAGGGTCAAGATCAAATACTCTGTAACGGTAAGTGTATAATTATATCTATTAATAGATAATGAAAAATAAATATTAAAAGGTAAATAAGAAAAAAAACAACACAATTAGTAAATTACCTGAGCATAATACGGTTGGAATAGAAGATGAACAAATAATTCCATATAAATAATCATGAGAACATGAAACATGACCGTGGATATTTTAACTAATCAAATAATTACATGGAATATCAATAACTGAATTTATAATGATGGAATTCATAATTATTGACTTCTAAAACATACCACCGAGTCTTTGTGCCAATACATCTAATACTGTGAAGGCCGTGTATCAAGAAATATAATAAATGGGTAAGGCATTGACCAAATATATATCTAGTTTGTCTCACGATACCTACTGATACATCAAGGGGAAATAGTGGTACACAACTATAATATACAAAGTACAATACATTCCTAATATGAAAGGGGTGAAACATAATCAATGTAAACATTCGTATTGAAATAGTTTCATCTGAAATAATAACACTTACCCCAATCAATAAACACAACCATAAAGCATTCAGAGTAAAATGGTGAATGGTAATAAAATTGTACATCCTAAATTAAACTGATCATAAATCATCCAGGGAAATAAAAAGGATGATTTCAATAGAATATATCCCCCATTGGATCATAATTACATTAATGGGTTGTTGTCATTTATTAATAGAAATAACATAAAAATATCATTAAAATAATTGTTGAGAAAAATATATTTTTCATTTTGAAAACAACTTTTTAAAGCATAATACATTTTGAATATCCATTTCATTGAAAATTATTTTTAAAATCTATGAATTTATAGAATATTAGAAAAAAAATTTCTTTGAAATTACCTTGTAAACATTCAAAGGACTCTTCAATGAAATGTCAATCATGATGGCAGGTAATTCTGTACATGTCGTATAAGTAAAGAACAACATTCCTAGTGCAGTATAAAATGGATAAAAAAATACCCATTATGAAAATGAAAAGAATATTAATTTATACCAATTTTTTAAAAATTAAAACACGGGTAATTGTTTTTTAATAAATCCTTTTTAAAAGGATAAAAAAATTTGAAAACATTTTTAGAAAACATGGGTTTTGATGAAAATGTTATTCTGATGGAAGCGACAAATAAAGTCAAATTTTGTTAAAAAAATATCAATATTTTTATGTATCAAAGTTTTAAAATTTGGTACTATAAATTTTAAATATAATGAATAAAAATATTAGGATAAAATTAATTGGTTATATTAGGCAATGATAAAATAATCTCCTGCAATAGAAATATAAGTATAAACAATCTTGATGAGAATGAGATTATGAAATAAACCATTAAAATGGTCATAATGTTAATGTGCGAATTAATAAAGGAATTTATTATGTGAATCCACTATAAATAAACATAAAATAATTTTAAATATAATATATGGTAATCAAAATTAATTATACACATAATCAACAACAATGAAGAAGTAAAATAACCCAGTTAAAGGAAATTAAGTTATGAATTTTTTTACCACTTTGTAACTTTTAAGTTAAATACACTTATATGAAATAATTATAGTTGAAGATGAAAATATAATGAATTATGTATTCATAAAATTACATGATAAATGGGTAGCATATACACCATATAAAATTGAATTGGTTTATGAGAATAAGGAAGTCACAATGGAATGTAAAATGAGACAAAACCCATTGCATTGTGTATCCTTTGGGTTGAATTTTATTTAAAATACTATATAGTGATTTAAACATGTTAATTACATATAAAAGAACCATATTACTATATTTAATATCATATATAATATTTTTATGACAGCTTATCACCAATTTGTTAATAATATTTCATTATTTCCACTGTTTTCGGTGTTAATTTTCTTGGTTTCTAATGCGTGTTTATTCATGGAAGATTTGGTTCATGCACATGTCATATAGTTTTTAAAAATGTATGGTGTTACAATCATGGAGATGGTAGACCGTACATATACATGAGTAACATTTTTATTTTTCATGGATCACTACAGAAATAAGGTAAGTAGTATTTTTTCATTATAGAATTATAATAATATAATATATACCATATTATTTCATTTAATATACTTATATATATCATCCATGTGTTGTGGTGATGAAAGGAGAGTCACGTCGTTTTGTGAAGGCAGTAGTACACATGTTCACGAACGACGTTATCATTTTTCATTTAGTGAAAATATAAGAAAAATATATTTATATATATATATTATATTTTAAAAATGATACATATATCATTAATAAAATAATTATTTAATTTATATGACATATAATAATTAAATTTATCATTATTAAATTCCATGTGAAGTGTTATAAAAAAATGAGTCGCATCGCTTCGCGAGGTAGTGGTCCGCTGTACAGAGGAACAATGATTTCATGAACCATTTGATGGAAGTGGGGGTGGTTCAAGGCGATTAAAATAACATTAAAAAAATCTCATTATATGGAATATAATGATGATATTATATCATCATATTATAATATGAATTTAACTATCTAGAGGATTAAATAAAATAATAGCGCTCTTTGAAGAATATTACCTCTTCTTCGAGTATCCTCAATAGGTTTGCACCAAATCTTTTTTAGGTGAGATTTATTCACAAAATAAGGATTATAGGATAAGGGGAGGTAATTTATGAACTTATATTGGTAGGTATTATCTGATAAAATTGGATTTATGGTGTGAAGAATAGATAAGAGGGGGTTTTCTATTATAAGTAAGGTGAGTGGTAAACTAGTGATTTTTTGAAAATATTCAACCATACCCCTATTTTTATCTTATTAGAAGCCTAAAAATGTATAATTATAGAATATAGAGGATATAATGTCAAAATATGGACAGAAAATGATTATTGTATATGTTTATAGGTTATTTTAACCATTATCTTCTAACTTTAACCCTCAGTAAACCAATTTTTTCTGTAACTATGGTAATCAAATTATTCTATTTTCACTATTAATTTCGGTGAAAATTTATAATTAACTTATTATAAAATTTAAATTATTATGAGTCTAAATATTTAATACATTTTACCAAATTAAATTCATAGAAGTGTCAAAGATTAATTTAAAATTAATCTCACAGATGCGATGAGAAATCAGGTTTTTATAGAAAAAATGTTCAAAAGTACCCAATGTTTATATATAAATATTAAATATTAGAATGATTTAAATGAACTAAATTAGATTAATTAAAATATAATTTTACTAATTTTATTTTTAAACTAATTCTAAATATAATTTAATATTAAAAATTATTTGAATGAAATTACAGTTTTTAATTAAAATTTAATATTTGTACTATTCATTAGAAAATGATTTTTTTAGAAAAATACTAAAAAAGTCACTCTAAGATAATTTTAACAATATGATTTTAAAAATTAATTTTATTTTTTAAAATTAAATTTATAAATATTTTAAAAATTAATTTTAAATTATGTGTGCAAAGCACGAATAAACCATCTATTAAAAAATGCAGTTTTTTCAGAAAATATATATTTTTTCTTTTAAATGATTCTTATTTTATTAATAATAAATAGATACTAATAAAAATGTGTAAAATATATATTTTCATTTGTTATTTAATCCTATATATACCATCTATTCCAACTTTTAGGCAATAACATCCAGAATAAATAATAATATTAACAGTATATTGTTGTTCGGTAAACTTAGTATTGTGTGTAATGTAAGATATAAAATAAACTCATTGTTGAGTGTAATGAATGATAAAATCACTGTTTTTCGTAATATAGTCTTACAAATAAAATGTTCTATTTTATAATTTTGTCTTGTTATTGATATTATTCTCCATCTTCCAATCTATCTAAGGGTGGAAAGCTGTGTTGAGGCATAATTGAGTGCCAAAATAATACTGCAATCCCCACCAAACTCATGATGTAAAATGTGGATCTAGATTCAAGAAAATTATCTCATAACTCCATGAAACCTCACCACCAAATCTAAACACATCCTTTCCAAAACATCTATAGTGCTCAACTCCTTGATCATTATGAAGTGGGAGAATTTCATGAACCGGTCCACAATTACACTAATAACATCAAAACCTCTCTGATATCATGGTAACCCTATAAAAAACTATTGATATTTTTTACCACATTGACCAGGTAACATCGATATTATAAAAAAAACTATTGGGAACATGATTCTCAACATTTACACCGTTTTATAATCAAGCACCAAGGAAAAACCTCTACCACTGTTTGTTTCATCATAGGCCACTTAAACTATATCTTCAAGACATATTACATTTTGGATACCCTAGGGTGTACTTCCAAAGGTGAGATATGAAACTCATGAATGAATCCCTCCCAAATTTCTACTAGATCAAATAAACTCTCCCAAAATAACTTTATGTTCTGACCACTATCTAACAATCTCTTTGGAGGATCACCATTGACAACATGATTGTACATCACCTCCTCCTCTGAGTCTCCCCACTTAGAATCCTCCATCTGCTGCATCAGAGAATAATTTTCAATAATATATTAATGGAAACCATAAAAACTACTCTCTCCCATGTCTAAATTCATTTCTATTGGATCTTATATCCTATTACAAGCATCCCAAAACTCCTGAAAAATATCCCTTTGTGAATATAGGATCAAATAACAAAACACAACATTCCCCATTCCTAAGGTGAATGAGATATCAAAATCATAATTTTTAAGAAACTCCTTCCACCCGCATTTCTAAAGATTCATATCTCACTGAGGAAGTATATATCTCAAACTCTTATGATCCATGATGATACAATGAACTCCTTAATGAGCTAATTCCCCCACAACATTAGAATTAAATGACCACTGCTAGCTCTTGCTAATGGGTGGTGTAGTTATTATTATGGGGACATAACTTCTTATACCCATAAGAGAACATCGCTCTCTACTACATCAACATACATCTCAATTATATATGGGATGTGTAACAAAACACCCCAAACATCACCCCATCCTCTCGAAACTAGAGCACTAGAGTAATGAACAATTCACCCTTTTGGTTACTGAATGATTCCTAGAACTAATTAGCCAACACAAATCCCCATTCATCCAAGTCAACGCTATTAATGGTGATTCAAATCAAGAGAAATCATGAAAAAACATATGATAATATCCTAAAATACTAAGGAAACTATAAATATCTATAATGTTTTAGGTGCTTCCCAAGAATCAATTTCCACAACCATCGATGTGAATACTACATTACCCTATAGAGACACCACATTTCCATGGAAATTATCTTATCATGACCAAAACATACACTTGGGAAGCATTACATAGAGCTTATGGAATCATAGAATCTATAAGAGAGATATGAGATGATGGGAATCCTCGATCTCTTCTTCAATTTGGCTAATATGTCATTGATGAACATGACTATGAACTGATCTATAAATTCATGAAATATAAAGTTCATGAGACCCATAAACATACATATGTGTTGTTGATACTGAACGACGTTAAAATAAACATGATGTCCTTAATCCTATATCTTAAGTCATTATTTGGGATATTTGCATCCTTCTCCCTCAACTAGTGAAATCCATACCATAGATCGGTCTTAGAAAACCAACTAGGCTCTCTCAAATTGTAAAAAATATCATCTATACCTAGAAGAGGGTAATTTTTCTTGACTGTTACCTAATTAAACATCCCTTAGTCTATGGAAAACATCAAACTACCTTCTTTCTTCTTGGAGAATAACACTATAGCACCCTAGGACAACACATCGGATCAGATGAAATCTTTTTTTTGCATTCAGTCATCCACAAGAAACCTCTACTCTCAATGAATCATAGGAAACATATAATAGGGATCCATTGAAGAATCACTATGATATAATTGTATCCCAAAATCAATATCAATTTGAGGGGGTAGTGTCACAACCTCCTTGTGGAAAGCATCCAAAAACCCACCGAAGACCCTAGAAACCTCCACCATCCCAACATCAACTGATTCCATATAAAACTCATACATAAAAGAAATAAGGGGATCCACATTTCTACTAAGCACCTAAAAAATTCTGTCACTAAAAAAACCACACATTTGCCATCAAAATCTAAGAACACATTCTTACTACAGAAGTACTCAATTATAGCATACCCAAAATACAACTATCTGATGCCGATAATGACTTCATTCAACTTCATCTAATGTAATGTTAGGTCCCCATAGGATTTGTGTGGCCCCATCATCATTCTACACCCTTGAAACTCGTCAAAAATGATTTTACATCCTATGAATATCATAGTCAATTGCAGGGGATTGGGAACCCCCTCTATATCAAGTCACAAGACATAGACTATAGTGGGTGGGAAAAAAAGAGTGTGAATGTCCTGAATAAAATTAGGCATACAAAAGTGTAGATGAAAAACTGAGTGAACCTTGAATGATATTTGAACCCTCTAGTTCCGCTACCTCCACTACCTGTAACTGACCACATCTAGCTCCCCTAAATCTATACCAATGCCCAAATCCATAACCATTTTTTGGTTGAGGTTCCTGAACATGAGGAAGAACCTATGGTTGGATTCTACCTTCTCCATATCCCCGGAGTGGATCATAAGCCTATTTCTCCTACTACTGAAATAGCCTCACTGGAAACTATAGATGAGGCTAGTGCTGAATCAAATTGCCTCCACCAAACTGATCATAGTGGGCCACTGGGAACTAGATCTAGAAACGTCCATGAACCCTAAAAAACACAGTAGCCTAGAGTACCTAGTAAATGTATGAAAACAATTAGCCCTTGAAGAATGAAAAGGAGACTACCAATGTCAAATCCCCACTAGTCGAATCCTTGAAGGCCCTAGTGCCAAAGACCTACTACTGATAACACTACTCTTCAACGAACCCTTCTAGATCCCATCCCATGATAAACATCCTCAGGTGTGAATTAACTTAATATCCTATTATTTATTTTGAAAATCCATATATGTTGGTAACGTAAATGGCGTAACTACATACTGGAATTAAGTAAAATGTTCATCCTCAAGATGTATAGTATAAGACTCATCATCTGGAAAAATATATGGGAAGAAACATTGAAGTTCCTTGACCTTGATTCTAAAATCCTACATTGAAAAACTCCCCTTCTAGAGGGAAATAAGATCCTAACACTTCACTAACTTCATGGTTAATGAAATAAAATTTTCTTGGAACTTCTTCAGGAATTCAAGCCAAGAAACATCCGCATCCTTTTCTCACCAAGGTACAACATCCACCACTAATGCATAGTTCCCCACATTTGACTAATTTATAGTGGGACCCAGTGCCCCACTAGGCCTGGAGTAAACTAAAATAATTCTCTATCTCCTATAGATATCTCACTTTATATACATCAGAAAGTTTTCCATCATACTTCCCCAACGATCACCTCTAGAAAGCATGAAATGTCCTCTACCACTAGTCATCCTCCCCCATTGGATCAACCATTTGGCAATCAACTGAGTCATCCTGCTAAAACTACACTTCCTGAACCACACATGAATGATGACCAAGAGCTATATCTAAAATGAAGAAAAATATTTCCTAATACCAGGAAGTATAAAACTTTATAATGATTCATTTATTTCATTTTAATTATATTTTTTAACTTCCCAAAATAGCCCAATTAAAATTGGAACACAAGTTATAAATATGAATTTACCTCTCATAGGTCTCTACCTTATAAATAGGTATACATAACTTGGTCATTAAATAAGATCAAATTTTGTGCAATAGATCATGAGTTGTCCTAAAATCCCATGTCCATATATGTATCTCTAGCCTATGTCATTTACCAAGGTAAAATGGCTGGTTTCCATACCAACCCCTGAAATCCTCACTCTTCCAAAATCCAAACTCCATCATATCTATCAAAAATCACAATGTATAACACTCTATCAAAATCCCATCCAATCAATGATACCAAAATAAAAGAAGATATATAATGACCCCCCCATGTCATACCTCTAGTAGGCCCCAGAATGGCATCTAGCACTGAGGGTATAATAATATCATGATATGGGAGGCATTAACCTCTATAAAGAAACAAGATAGATAGATAGGATGAATCTACCATAAGAAAATCCATTCAATAATATAAAATAAATTCAAATCTGTCCCTAAAATAATGTATAAATAAATCAGGTACCAATAAAAGTCTCCAAAGTAATTCCTATTAGAGAAACTAAAAAAGTGACATAATAATAGCCCACGGGTCTGAGCTATTAATGTTCATCATTGTCTGTGTAATCATCCTAGAAGCTTGAATACGAGTCTGTATAGATAGGGAGAGAATACAAGTATAATTAGTATAAAAACCAATGTATTGCTTGAATATGTGAAAGAAGATTATTAATGAACCCATGACAAAACAGAAGAACCAAAAACACCTAGTCAAGTAAACTATCCATCCCAAAAATTTCCAAGGCACACTCACCAAATAACTATAAGCATGTATAATAACACAATAAGAAGTATATCAATGAAAGGTGCCCTAAACCACTTTCCAACTATTTTTCTACTCTCACACCCCAACATCATATGTCATTGTGCTCTTATATCTTCCACATAATGTATATCAATACCCTATAACATAGTCAAATCACATATCTCTCAAAGATACATAGGCCACATCCCCATTGCACAGTCACATATCTTCTCACTCGAAGACACTTGGGGCATTACATCACAACCATAACTAGAGTTAAAGGGTATCATGAACATGAAGGACATCAACCTTGGGCCCACATCCTACCATGCACGACCCCCACTATAATCCTCCCACAATATGATAACTTGACATATAACTCGAAGACACCGGGACCATCACCTAGTGCACTATTAGACCTATAACCATCATAGTTTTTGCATATATACTCACCTAGAAGAGTGAACAGGAAAGGGAGGGTAGCCAGCCATCCATCCTCAT
This sequence comes from Viscum album, assembly GCA_963277665.1. Lineage (NCBI taxonomy): Eukaryota > Viridiplantae > Streptophyta > Magnoliopsida > Santalales > Viscaceae > Viscum > Viscum album. The sequence goes on from OY728157.1 coordinate 1,106,529,097, forward strand.
CACTAGAATATTGGTAAAATAACACCTCATAAAAAAGTTCATGTTTCAATACATAGTTATCGATTAAAGTGGAGTATGTATACAAATCAAAATCAATATATGAGGTATATACACAACCACACACACAAGCCCAACCCATGGGTTAAGAAGACAACTAACCAACTCACAACATATCCACTTTCACTACCACATCTAAATTCCAAAAACCACAACAAACGCAATCCACAAACCACCTCCCACATTTCATTACAAAATAAAATCATTTAAATGGAAAATTAATTTAAATATTTTTCAAAAAAACATTTAACCACACTTCCTATTATAATCAATACAATAACCATTTTCATCCCATTAACTGAATCGGCCCAATCTATTTAAAACATTATTAAGAAGTCATTCCATCATTACCCATGAACTTAGCACAATGAAACCATCTAATACATTTAAAACACACAATTTCCCCATAAAATTACCTCACAAAAAAATAACATCATCAAACCACAACATGTCCTCACAAACCCATCACCCCACATGCCTCAATCTCACATCACAACCCCACAACACAACCACACATCATATCACATCACGAAACATATTTCATATTAAGAAGGGGATTTTTATCAATTAAACTTCTCTATTTTAGAGGAAATAACACAAAATCCATAAATCCTAGGGATAACATTTTATTTTACAAATATAAGCAGTCATCCAATTTCCATTTTAGGGTGATTCTAAACAATCAAAACAAGGTTCCATTTTCACAAAAAAACACAGTGAAAAAATACCCGAATGACCAAGATTTTTAGGAGGTTATTTTTCCATAAAATCATAATATAAAGATAACAATATCGATGTTTTAATAAACATGCATATCAAACCCATTTCCCCTTCAATGACAATTAACTATTTAATTTAACTGATTAAGCTATAAAAATTTACCCATATAGATCAACATGATTAACCCACTCCCACATGATTCAAAATGTAAGATATAAGGGAAACCCTACCTCAATGAAGATTTTTGATCTCGCTACACACCGAATGGAAAATTGGAAGCACCTATAAACCACACTTACATGGAAAACCCATAGATAATCCTACACAGTATCAAAGGTTATAAAAAACATAGGCCATACCACTCCCCAAACAAAAGACACACCCCCCACAAATATCTGAGAGAATAATGAATGAAAAAAATTAAAAATAAGTGAAGGTATTACAACCGATAATAAACCAACATCCATAAAAACCCTTGGTTCAATGTACCAGAAGGATTAATGGAAGATACTTCAAAATATCCTAGGGTTTATCCAAAAAATGAGAGGAAGTGGAAAAAAATAAATTGGAAATAATAATATAAACAAAATGATTTAAAATCTATAAATTTCTATCTTATAGTGTAAATTACATTGTTACACATTATGTTCCATAGACTCTATATTATACACCATAAAATCCACCTTTACACCATAAAACCATCGAAAGTCCAAAACAGGCTAAAATACATGGAACCTAGTGATTATCCACTTAATGAGGCTAATATTAATTGTTAATATATATAATATTAATGAGATTTATTATTCAAAAACACCATTTTTAGTGCATTTTACAGTTTGAACATCATTTCACATTTTGATTGTAATTCCTTTTTAAAACACACTATTATGTGGTACATTTTTTTAACATCATTTAAAGTACCCAATGATCTTGATATTATTTTCATATTTAATTTTCATGTTTATATTTATATTAGGAGAAATTCATACTGTTGTATTGTTGGAAGATTCACATTGGAAGACCACCAAAATGAGATTTCATGCAAACAATTATGGAGAATGCACATTGGACAACATCCCACTGATGAGAATGTGGGGCCAACATACAGACCCAATGAATCCCAAATTTCATGGGATGCTAGAATATATATATAGGAACAAATAATTATTCAAAATATAGAGCTAATTAGGTCTCCATTGTGGTTATTCAGGTGTCCCAAGTTGATGATAAAATTCTGGACAAGATTCTGCGGCCCAGAAAAACATCCAAACATTGTACACATATCTCGTTAACCATACACTATTTTCGCGCTGAAACATTACAGATGGTTAGGGGACATCTGGATCTTCATTTTTTCTGCTATGTCTCAGTCTAATTCGACATTATAAAATTTCTTCCAGGCACATCGGTTCAGTAGAAGCAAGCTTGCTGGCACCTCAGGTCAATGGTGGAAAAGTCTCCTCTCCCTTACATTCCACCACCCTACGCCTACCATAATCAAGTGGGATATTTTGTATTGTTGAGAGCTCTAACCATGAATCTATAAATTTCTATTTAAGGCAGTTGTGGTGGAAGATTTTATCATATTTTGAGCATTCTTTCATTGTAATGCTATGATGTGATTTTTTTGTCTTTAGTTTGTCTTCCACGTGTAAGTTGTTTTAATTCATCCTTGTTTCTTAATAAAATTTCTTCTTATCTTATTATTCAGTTCTTCTTAATCTCACATTGATAAGATTTTCTAATGGTGTGAATTTATTTACATAAAAACTTGTGAAAATTATTCACAAAACGGTAGAGTGATCAATTTCTTTTTATTGTTTTCTTTACTTCTTCAATTCCTCCCTCACATGTTCACTTATCACTTCCATTGAAACCATAACATCAATGGAGTGCTAACCCACTTATGGGTTGATCTAAGGAAGTATCAAGGGGATGTATTGGAGGTTTTTATATCACCCCAATAATGGATAATGACTTCTTTAATTGAGATTTTTATTTGATGATTTTTAAACTCCATCGTCCTTGTTGAATTAAAGGCCACACACTTCAAGTGCTAATACGAACCTTTAACATGAAGTGATCAAAAAATTTATCCTTAATGTGTGTAGTTGATTAGTATTAAAGGGAGTAGTTATTAATCTAGTAAGTGATGATGTTGTTTGATCTTCATAAATGAACCCATCTCAAATATATGAAATTGAAATCATTAAAAAAAGAATTCATCCAATCCATCACAAGAGATAATCTAGGATCTTCTCATTATCGTAATTTGATTTAAATTAAATATTTTAGTGATACCTTAAACCCATATAAAATCAACCAATATTGGATAAAACATATACAAAAACAATCCATTGAATGTAAATGTCTTTAGGTTACTTCTTTGGTCTCTGAGGATTCGATAACCCAAGCTAAACTACAAGGACCATTCTACATTCATCTCTTGGATAAATTTTAGCGTGAATAAAATTTTGACAACATTAACGGGGACCAAAGTAAGTCATCTCAACACCCATTCTATTTTCCCACATTTCATCTATTCTCACCGAAGATCCCTTCTCTTGTCCCTTTATCATTTTTTTCTTTTGGCGCATGTCCGCCTACACTCGCGATCAATCAAACCATCTAGTTAGGATGAAAATTCATAGGGTTGGGGAGTCAAGTGAACTTAGGGGATTGTTTCTATTAGATCATAATATTATAGACATCCCATAGTCCAAAATTGATCGCATTTCAATGGAAGTTATTTAATGAAACCAACTCATTGACCAGGAGGAAACCAAAATGGGAATCCGAATGAGGCAACCCCCAACTTCGGGAATGCAATCGATCAATCCATGCATGAATACATCACACCTTCTAGGACCAATTCACCCCTCATGCATTAGAAACAATTACCTAGGAGATTCCAACTACATAATTAGACCCCATGTCCTAAAACACCTTCCCACATTCCATGGAATGGAGTCTGAGATGCCTAACCTTCACATTAAAGAGTTCAATGACATTGTAGAAACAATGTGTCCCCCACATCAAATAGAATCAGCTAAGATGAGGATATTTCAATTGTATTTCATGGATAGAGCTAAAAATTGACTAAAAAGTTTGATACCATCATCCATAAACTATTGGGACAAACTTCAAAGAGAATTCTACAAAAAATACTTTCCCCACAACAATAAAATTTCACATAAAAATAGTATCCAATACTTTTTTGAAAAGTTGGGGGATTCATTCTATGAAATATGGGAGAGGATCAAAGAAACTCTAAATATGGTTCCATATCATGGTTTTTCTATTCCTAAACAAATGAGAATTTTCTTTGAAGGGTTGGGTATAGGGAACAAACAATTCATTGGCATGATGTGTAATGGAACCTTTAAAAAACAAATCCCCAAATGATGTTTATGACTATTTGGAAAGCCTTGCTGAACAAAACCAAACATGGGGAACTTCACCTTATATTGAAAAGACACAAAGAACTATTGGAACTAATACACTTAGATAATAGTAATGCCTTAGGGCTAAAATCTCATCACTTTTCAGGATGGTTGAAGAAATATACCATTGTAAAGTCCCTGAAATCCTAACTGTAAACCCTATTTGCACAATTTATGACTAACATGACCAAGATAGAAAACTGCCCAACCATTCGATCAATCAAGGTTGTTCTTTTATGAGGACCCACAATAGATGTAAATTCTTTCAACTTTCAAAAGACTCAATAACAAAAAATCCTTCAACCCAAGGTATAATGACCACCCATGATTCTATAGGAAAGATAACCAACAACCTATCCAACCATAGGGACAAAATCCTTACCCCCATCAGAACAATCAAACCCATAACCAGTTCCAAACCAAACATATCCAATACCAAAATGCACTGGTCCATTTTCAACAAACCATCCCACCTCCAAAATAACCCCCTGGGATAAACCAATCTTCTCAATAACCAACCCAAACTCTTCCAAAAATCCTACTAGAACAACTGTGCCAACAAATGGAAAGGATGAACTTGGAAGTCTCTTCTCTTAAACAAGATATTCATCCCATAAAAACTAGAAAGGAATTCATGCCTACACTGGAGGTACCTTCCTCAACTTCAAGGGGAGAGTCATGTTGTACTCAATCAACTCATGAAGATCTAAAGGTTGTGACTGTTTTATGAAATGAGAAATAAATTAAGAAACCTTAACAACTAATTCAGAACCCATCTAAAGATTCAAACATGAATGAAAATTCAAATGAACAAAATGATCAAACTGAAAAACACTATAACATTGTCAATGAAACAACTCTTCAAAAAACAAACCCACAACCTGCACCATTTCCTCAACACATGAGGGGGAAACCAAGCCTGAATTGAGTGAAAAATTAAGGGAAGTCTTCTCACGAGTCAATTTGAACTTTCCTCTTCTCGATGCCATCAAAACCATAACTACCTACTCAAAGTACCTTAATGACTTGTGCACTTTTAAAAGAAAATTATCACATAAAACCCAATTACTTTTGGCTGCTAATATGAGTACCACCATTCGAGGGGCCATTCCTCCTAAGTTGAAAGACCTGGGATGGCCTTACATCAATGTTGAAATATAAGAGATAAAAGTTTTCATGGAATTGTGTGACCTAGGTGATAGTGTCAATATCATCCCATATGTTGTGTACTTACAGTTTGGCCTAAAAGAACTGCAACCCACATCTGTCTCACTTCAACTTATTGATCGTAGCATTAAGGTTCCAAAGGTAATTTTAAAGGACGTTCTGGTAAAGGTTTAAAACATTATCTACCCTGCTGACTTCATTGTCCTTGAAAAACATCCAAACTTATGAAATAATGAAGAAACCCCTATCATCCTTGGTCATCCTTTCCTTGCAACAATCAACTCTATTATCTGAGTCTGAAATGGGAACATGACCATCCCTTTTGGTAACATGAGTGTAGACTTGAACATCCATAATGAAAGCTCACAAATAGGGGATGACGAGGACATTCATGAACTAAACATGATCACAAGCATTGATAATGAATCCATATAACATCAAGGAATATTTAAAGGATGTTTAAGTTAGGATGAGATAGATTTACTTTGTTCACATACTGTATGTCTATCTCCTTGGATTGAATCATTTTCAAATTACTCTTCTGATAAAGTCTAAGGTTCGAAAAGTAGTGAAACCTTTCAGGAAACCACATTCATGGAGTCCAATCAAACTTACTTCCCTAAATCTGATGAAACCTATCTTGTAGCTGAAACTTCTTTATGTGGGGAATCAATCCTGCCTGAAACTCTAAAAAAAGAAATTTATATTGATCCAATATACCAATATTCTGCTGAAATTCTGAACCAACCTGATCTTGATTTGAACGAACTTCCTGTTGCACTCATGTATGCCTTCCTAGGGTACAATCAAACCCATCCTATTGTCATTTATTCTTTTCTTGAAGCCAATCATGAGATGATGATTCTAGATGACCTTATTAAACATAAGAACGCCATTGGTTGGACCCTGTATGATATTCTTGGGATTAGGCCACTTATTGGGACTCATAGGATTGTTCTAGAATCTAATTATAATCCATGTTATCAACCTCAATAGAAAATCAATCCTAATATCATGGAAGTATTGAGAAAGAACATTTGAAATTGTTAAAAGATGGTATCATATATTCCATAGCTGAGAGTGACTGGGTCATCCCAATCCAAGTCGTTCCCAAGAAGGTAGAAATAAAAGTGATAACTAATAAGGATGAAGAGATTCTTATAACCAGGTTGAGTAGTGGATGAAGGGTTTTTATTGACTATAGAAAGCTAAACTCATTCACCAAGAAGGAACATTTCCCCTTACCATTCATTGACCATGTCCATGAGACAATGGCAGGTCATGCATTCTACTATTTCTTAGATGGGTACTCAGGGTATAATCAAATTGAGGTCTCCCTATACGATCAAGGGAAGAGTACATTTACATGTCCATTCTGCACCTTCTCTTTCAAACGCATGCCCTCCGGGTTATGCAATGCCTCTGGAACCTTCCAGCGGTTCATGATGGGAATATTCTCAGGCATTGTAGGGGATTTTCTTGATGTCTTCATGGATGACTTCTCTGTGTTTGGGGATACATTTGAGGGATGGATTTGGAATGTGGAGAGAGTCTTGTCTAGTTGTTAATAAAATTAACTAGTCCAAAACTGGAAAGAAATGTCATTTCATGGTTAAAGAGGGACTAGTTCTAGGCCATCTAGTCTTGGGTAAGGGGATTGAAGTTGATAAAGCCATGGTTGACATCGTTTGTAACCTTCCATCACCAAAAACTGTCAAGGAAGTGAGTTATTTCTTAATACATACTGGTTTCTATAGAAAATTCATCAAGGACATTAGTTAAATCTCTCATCCCCTTTGTTCTCTCCTATTATAGGATGCTCCATTTGATAGGACAGAAAACTGTTAGGTTTTATTCTAAACCCTCAAATTCTCTCTCACCTCTCCTCCCATTATGAAATATCCAAATTGTAACCTTACATTCGAACTTATGTGTGATGACAATGACTTTGCAGTAGAAGCTGTGTTATGATAACGTTGTGATAAAACTCCTTATGTCATAACTTATGCATGCAAATACTTAAATGATTCCCAAATCAACTACACCAGTAATTAAAAGGAGATACTTGATATTGTGTTTTCCTTAGTGATTTTTAGGTACTACCTCTTAGGATCCCCCATCATTGTGTTCACTGACCATTCTTCACAAAAATACCTCTTCTAAAAACAAAATGATAAGGCTATACTGATTAGGTGGGTCCTTCTCATAACTGATTTTGACCTCACAATCATGGATAAAAATGGCATTGAAAATTTTTTAGATGATCACCTCTCTAGTATGGAATTCAACGACAACTCAAATCACCTTTCTATGACTGATTCATTTCCCGATGAACACATATACTCTATGAGTGACAGCCCTTGGTATGCTGATATGGCCAATTTCTTAGTTACAGGAGTCATTCCAAAATTCTGATGGACTCAACCTCGAATAAAATTTCTTTATGATGTTAGACACTATGTGTTTGATGATCCATACCTATATAAGTTCTTCCCAGACCAAGTCATTAGGAGGTGTGTCCCAGAATCTGAACAAGATTCCATCCTGAAATTATTTTATAGTAAGGCATGTGGGGGTCACATTCCTCTATGAAAACATCTACTAAGATTCTTCAGTGTGGTATCTTTTTGAACACCCTCTCAAGGGACTCCTACACAGTCTGTCAAATCAGTCCTAATTGTTAGCAAGTATGGTCAATCACAAAAAATGAATCAAATGCCTCTCACTACCATCTTTGTGATTGAAATCTTTGACTGTTGGGGAATAAATTCCATGGGTCCCATCCCAAACACTATGGTATACATCTACAACCTGTTAGCTGATGATTAAGTCTCAAAATTGGATGAAGACATTACCACAAAGTCTAATGATAGTAATGTAGTGATCTGATTTCTGAAAGAGCACATATTTTCTCGATTTGGAATTTCTAGTGCTATAATCAATGACTGAGGAACCCATTTATGAAAGCGTCCATTCTCTTCACTCATGTATACGTATGTGATTTTTCACAAGGTTTCCACTATGTACCATCCTCAAACCAATGGTCATGATGAGCTTGAAAATAGAGTGATTAATAATATTCTTGAAAAAACTGTCAATCCATCTAGGAAATACTGGTCTGAGAAACTCTCGGATGCTCATTGGGAATATCATACAACATAAAAACCCATCCTAGTAATGTCACCATATAGGTTGGTTTATGTAAAATCATGCCATTTTCTTGTTGAAATTGAGGATAAGGCTTTTTGGGAAATTATGAAAATAAATTATGACCTCTCATTGGCCAGAAGAAAAAGGGAACTAGATCTCAATGAAGTTGAGGAACTAAGGATGGAGGCTTATGAAAATTTAAGGATCAATAAAGCTATAGTTGAAGCCTTCAAATCTAGGAATATCAAAGTCAAACATTTTGATCCAGGAATATTTTTTCTCGTATATAGATCAAAACATCATTTACACCCGTGAAAGTTAATGTCTAGATGGTCTGGTGCTTTCATAGTGCATCATGTGTACCCCCATGGGGTAGTAGAGATTCAAGATCCCACTAGTGGTCACTTTTTCAAGGTCAATGGTCAATGGTTAAAACCATTCATTGAATCATTAAATAAACAAGAAATACAGGTTTAGTTAACTGATCCAACCTTTGAACTAGGAAAAAATTGATAGTTTTAGGATCCATATCAGGCTAACGACATTAAACAAATAACTGCATGGGTGGCAACCCATGGTTTTAAAGTTTCCTATCATTTTTTATTCAACTTTATATTTTAAATAGGATTAATTTATCATTATGATATTTAAAAAAAATATACTGTTGAATTGTTTTTCTATAATGAATATGGATGGGTATGAAAGGGGAGATCCATATTCATCTGTGTCACATTGTGTGATCCTTGAGTAATAACATACCCAGAAATTTAAAAAGAAGACAATGTATCATCAGTTCGTTTTATTTTAATGTTTTTGTAGGTAATATATATATATATATATATATATATATATATATATATTAATAAATAAATAAAAAGGGCATGTCATAGGTCTTCGGTCAAACCCCGTCACAACTGGCGAAGCCTCAGGGAATCGAACTTGGGACCGAAGGGAGACAGGGGAGCGTGCTTACCACTGAACTACATATTTTTGTGCTTCAATATTCTCTAAATTTTATATATATAATTATATGTAAAATTATTTATTATATATATATATATTTGTTTTTTTTTGTTTTTTTCCACTAGGGAATTCTCATAATGACATCTAGATCAAAGAATTAAAAGGGAACAACAAGAATTTTAACTTCAACCACCAGGTGACTTCATTCCATGATCCTCATTTTCAATTTCCATTTTGAACCCTCATCCTCTACCACTACTCCTTCTAAATTTTCATTTCATCAAACACTGGGGAAAATGTTATTTTAATTGGGAGGGGATAAATTAATAAACATTTATTTTTTGAAAAAAAATGATGATTTGAACAAAAAAATGTGTGTAAATGGAAGGAAAAAAATCCATTAACATTGATCATGGTAATACATATTGATCAATTTGAAACTGAATATCAAATAATTTAGAATTCCCCAATTTTGATTTTATTCATTTTATAATTTCATGAGCATTGATTTTGGAACGTGTGGATGTCCAATGTGATATTTCATCATTTATATTTTCATCCAAATAAAAAAAGATCACAATGCATGTCCTTTGGATAGTGGGGTATTAGTTTGAGTTCATGGGGTCCCCTAAATAAATATCATGGGTTTGGTGATCATTTTAGTTACAATATGTGTATTCAATAAAAAAAATTAAAAAAACAATAAATTATCATGTAGAGAAATGAAATGGACTAATACGTGGCATTCATCACTTGGGGATCGTGACTCCATAGTTGTCTAGCCCAGAGCTAGTAATTTTATCTCTATTTTTGGTTGGTTGAATTTGTTTTTGACTAAGTTAACTCGAGATTATGCTCAAGTATGTGGGGTTCACTTAGCGCACTAAGGTCATTGAGTCTGGGAGTCATTGGAAAAGTCTCGCTATAGGGTTTGACTCTTTTGAGTTCCATTTTAATTACCATGGAAAAAAATTGAAAAAAAAACAAAAAAAAAACAATAATTTTTTTGAATACAAGTCTTAATATTGAAATGGTATTCCACCTAGCGCTTCCGTCATTTCCCCTTGAATAAAGATGAACCCCCATGTCTATTATGATACAAAACACATCCTCATACTTAATTTAAATTGGATGAAATATGGAAATGAATTTGAATATAGGAATGTGATTGGGAATAGGATCTACTTATGAAACTCTCTTGTATTAAAATATTTTGATGGGTTTCAGGATTTTTTGGTATAAGGGCTTTTGGTGAGCATTGTGAATTAAAAAATTTTTGGAAAAGGGAATTAGAATTACATATTGTTGAGATATATTTTTCTCAAGACAATCAAAACTCATGTTGGGGGTGTGATTACCCACTAAAGAGGCTAAAATTAATTTTTAATATACATAATATTCATGTGATTTATTATTCATAAACACCAATTTTAGTTAATTTTACACTTATAACATCATTTCACATTATGATTTTAATTCCATCTTAAAACACACTACTTTTTTGTACATTTTTAACAACATTTAAAGTACCTAATGGACTTGATTTTATTTTCATATTTAATTTTGAAGTTTATAATTATATTGGTAACGATTTATAATAGTGGAGTGTTGTAAGACTCACATTTAAAGACCACCAAAATGGGAGTTCATGCAAACAATTCCGGAGAAGGAATATTGGACACCAGCCCACTGATACGAATGTGGGGCCAAACATACAGGCCCAATGAAACCTAAATTTCGTGGGATGATGGAAGACATATAGATGAACAAATAATTCTCTTGTAGATAGTGCTAATTCTTCTTCCATTGTGGATATTCAGGAATCCCATGTTGACGATAAAATTCTGGGCCAGATTCTACGTCACAGAAAAACATTCCACCATTTTACACATATCTAGTTAACCATAAACTATTTTGGTTTGAAACATTAAGGAAGGTTAGTGAACATCTGGGGATTCATTTTTTTCTATGTTTCACTATAATTATACCATATAGAATTTCTTATAGGAGCATCTGTTTGGTGGAAGCAAGTTGAATGCCACCTCTGGTCAAGGGTGGAAAAGTCTCCTCTCCCTTAATTTCCACCACATTAAGCCTACCATAATCAAGTGGGATCTTTTGTACTATTGTGATCTCGAACCAATACTATATAAATTATTATTTAAGTTAGTTGGGGTGTAGTATTTTATCATCTATTTATCTTTATTTTATTGTAATGTTATGCTGCAATTTGATTTGTCTCAAGTTTGTTTTCTACATGTAAATTGTTTTAATTCGTCCTTGTTTCTTAATAAACGTTCTTCTTATATTATTATTTTGTTATTCTACACCTCACTTTGATACCATTGCCTCAAGGTGTGAATTAATTCACACCAATCTTTTTGAAATTATTCACACAATGGTGGAGTGATCATTTTCTTTTTATTGTTTTCTTTACTTCTTCAATTCCTCCCTCATGAGTCTATTTCTCGCTTCCATTGAAACTATAGCATCAATGGAGGGCTAAAACACATATGGGTTGATCCATGGTAGTACAAAGGGGCTGGATTGGATGTTATTTATCACCCCATTAATTTATAATCACTTTTTTAATTGATATTTTTATTTGATAATTTTTAAAATCCATCATCCTTGTTGAATTTAAGGTCACACACTTTGTGTGCTAATAAGATCATTTACCTTGAAGTGCTCAAAACATTGATCCTTCAAGTGTATAGTTGATTAGTATTAAAGGTTTTAGGTATTAAACCAGAAAGTGATTATGTTGTTTGATCTTCTTAAATGAACACATCTCAAACATAAGAAATTGAAATCATTAAAAAAGGAATTCATCCAATCCACCCCAAGTGACAACCTAGGATCAACTCATTATCTTAATTTTAATTAATTTAAATCTTTTAGTGATACCTTAAACCCATATAAAATCAACCCATGTGGGCCACTTCACATCCAAAAACAATCCATAGAATGTACGTGTCTATAGGTTTTTTCTTAGGTCTCCGAGGATTCGATAACCCAAGCTAAACAACAAGGACAGTTCTACCTTCATCTCTTGTGTAAATTTGTGCATGAATCACCTAGGCATTGAATTAACTTATAAAATAATGCAAATTATTATAGTGTAAATCCTTTCACGACAAACCCCCACCAAACAGAAGCCTAAAATTAGTTGGACAAAGAATTTGTAAACAAACAACTTATACTATAAATCCTTCTTTTATAGCATAAAAAGCCTAATGCAGTTTAGCTACAACACCAACCCCATAAAAGGACATCTATCCTCCTTAAAACACCTTTGAATGCATCATATTTGAAAATTAACAGTCCAAGAAGGCATGATATGTTATATATTTTATGTTAACCTATCATTTATGGCACCACCACGTATATAATTCTGTGTAATTTTATAATGATTATCTGATAATTAGAACAAATTTTATATATAATCATCGATATAGTGACAAAATATTATCCTTAACCTATTATAAATATAAAACATTTATTCATTAATATTATTTGAAAATAAAATTTGAAATCGATTTTGTATTAGCAATTGATTTATTGGATAATATAATTGAAAAAAAAAGAAAATTATGCTTTTTAAAATAGGTGTGGTTCAGGTTAACAATTTCATTTTAGTTTGGAACTTGAACCAAACCGCACAACATAAAGGTCTATTGTATTATCACAAAAAACTATAAGAAAAACTATTATTTTTAATTTTTTTTGTTCATTTTGTGGATTGGTTCTATTTTGTTGTTTTTTTCTAAACCGATATTCATGTTTGCAGGGAAATATTAGTAAATGGGATATACCTTACTAGCTCAGGGAAATTGTTGTTGTTTTCTAGGGTTGATTAGTTGATAGCATATGAATATTCTCATGGTATTTCATTGAATATTATTTAATTATTTATGACCTTACATGCATTTCGGGAATAGTTATGTTATTTGTTATGAATTTAATTGATGAATTTTTTAATTCTTGTGATTTATAAGGGTAGTGCCTCTCATATATATGTTTTCATTCCCTTGATAGAGACACTATCATATGACATATTGGAGGTGAGCTTTGGGCTCTACACTTGTCTTCAGTATCATACTAAGAGGGGTACTAGTAGGGGTGGGTCATGGTAATTATTGTTTATTTATGTGGTGACTGTTATTTATTTATGGTATCCCTTTGTGATTTTTTTAAAAAATATTTTATCTAACATTTAAAACTAGTTAAGGGATAAATATGTATATAAATTATAGGTTTAGTGGTGAATGATAAAGTTGAGTGGTACTCTAATATGACACTAACGTTTGTAGGTATATTGTTCAAATCCTAGAATGCACATATTTGATCCATCTAGCATGTGTGTATTGGTGGGATGGAATCATCAATGCTAATGTGATGATGGGTTATAGGTTTCTCATGGTTTTATTGATTTTTGTTATTAAGGTTGGTGGTTTCTAACACTGGTGAGTATGACCTGGGAGCGGTGCTCTTTGACAGGGGTAGGTGATCTAGGTGAAGGTCTTTAATATGGGTGAGAAAAAATAAGGGAAGGGATAACAACCCACCAATGATGAGAGGGTCTTAATATTGTGCATCAATTGTGAAGGATTATGCTTCCCAGGTGGATGGGGAGGGAAATGGTGAACGAGATGACTTCTAGTGATGAAGAGTGTTAATGATGAGGTGGGGTTACCCCCGAAAGGGTTCGACGATGATGTTGTATAGGGAGAAAATCATCATTGAAGTAAGGTCCTGGTGTACTGTTGGTAGCTGACACAAGGTAGAGACCCAGCGATGGTCCTTGAGAATCCCTCAAAAGGATTAGTTGTGCAGCTATCAGCCATGTTGTGGATCTTTGGTGGTAGGACTCTTGTGATGGTTGGGTACTTCAAGTGAGCATGGAGAATAGTTCAGATACGGTGGTAGGGCCAGGGATGGCAGACCTGCATTAGAGGAGGGGCATTTGGGATGTCATTCAAGAGGTATGTGGGTGTGGGGAGCATAATAGTAGGGCCATTGGGTCATGTTGAAGAGGAAATTTGGGCCAAAATATTTGACGGTGTCTATGGTCCATTTACTGATAGGGTCTTCAGGACTCTATATAATAAGTTATGAAGACCTATATATAATAAATAAATAAAAATGTTTTAATGGGTGAGTTACCCCTTGTGGGGTCTATGACCTGCCTTTTTGACCTTTGTGTTGGACGTGAGTGTGTGTGTTTTATTGTTATTTTACCCACTAATATCTAATATATATCTATTTATTTCATTAAAATAATTAAATAAATGTATTTAATACATTGATATATATTTTAAGGAAAAATATTTTAAAAACATTTATTGAAAATTTTGGATATTGCACAACAGATCCACCCTAGACGATTATATTATAATATCTCTTCCCATGTATGGATATATAGGGCATCAATTGCATAATGGGTTGGAAAAATATTTTTGTATGTTAATTAAGCCAATGGTATATATTTATCGCAACTACCTTGAATATCAAGTGAGTAAGATCTCAACTCATCCTCTAATTTTTGATAGTTTTTTAGACTTTCCATCAGTTCTTGGATGATAGGAGGCACTGGGGTTTACCTTGATGTTCAAATACATATTAATTCTTCTCTAAAAATTTTTGTGAAACAAGGATCATTATTAGATACTATTTATAACGGTTCACCATCAACTTTCATTTCATCACTAAATTAATGTTCTAAAAAATTCTAACGGTAAATATCTTCCCAAATTACATGGAAATGAATATAACTAGTAAGGTGTTCTATGAGAATTGATGTTTCATCATTCATCTTTGAATTAATTGTAAAAAAATGAAAAATTCCATTATGATATTAACCCACTTACACACAGGTAAAGGGAGAGAATACAAAACCATTTTTCAATGTTATATTTCAACCTTAACTTGATAAAATACTAAACATCTTGCTATGGTGTAAAAAATATAGAACTTTATATTGTCCTAAAAGAAGTGTTCTCAAATATTGATATATATCTTAGTACCACTAGAGGATATATAGAATTCTAAGCATTCACTACTACAAAACTGGGTCATCTAGTGCTTGGAATTTAACAGCATTTTTCTAAAAGTACTGTTAATGATCTCCTTATAAGTGCTAAAAATTGATATTAAAGGGGCCTTTAATAGTGCGAAAAATCAATATTAAAATGGTCCTTTATCAGCACTTGTAAAAAGACGCTGATGGGGGGGGGGGTCTGTCAACATTTCTTTAGTAGTGCTGACAACGAACCCCCTTTATCATCAATTTTTTAGTTGTGTTGTTATTGGTATACTATAAAAAATTATATTTCATTAAAAAAATTATCAATGTATTAATATATATATATATATATTGATATAAATATAATATATATTTTTTAAAATATGTTTCAAATACGGTAAATAAGCATTTAAAATTACTATACAGAAGATATTTAGTGAAAATGACTTATAAAATAAATAAACAATTTTAATTAAGAATTTATTATTATTAATGAGTAAAAGTCATTTAATATCAATTTGAAGATAAAAAATAAAAAAATAAATTAAATATCTAAAATAAGTTGAAAACATAACTTGATCTTTAAAAATCCATAACTTTTGATTCAGGTGACAGTTTTGGCTCTACCACATATCAAATCGAATCATATGATTAGATCTATGCCCTTAAAGACATAATTTATCCTCTGTCACATTTTTTGTGTCCAAAAAGTCCTCTAAGGTCACCAAAATATTGTTTTTTTGTGTACCCAATTTTTTTGAAATTCGATGGAATTTAATCCGAATTTAAGGGGGTTTTACTACTTTTTTGGTGGAGACTGAATTTTTTCCCATGACTTAATGTCATATTGATATTATGGTTTTTATATTTTATCATGTTTTCACAATGTAATATTACTTATAATTAAATAAATGCATGTTTTATTATATTTTTTTTATAATAAATCACTCATATAAATACATATAAGAATATATATATGTAAAACTGTATATTCTAATATATGTAAATCAATATATATAGTAAAAATTTATTTTAAAAAATATATAACCATTTTTAAAATATAAAAATCTATTTAAAATGTTTACATATGCGTATATGTGTGTATCAATAAATAGATATGTATATATATATATTTATATCATTCTAGTATATGTAAATGTGTGTAATACATAACATATTCAAATAAATATAAGTATATATAACACATACACACATATTGTATAAATGTATTTAAAAATAATAATATAAATATATGAAAAAATTATATAAGTATATAAATAAATAAATAAATAAATATTAATATAAAGAAAAATACCATTAAATAGACAAAAAAGATATATGGTATAGGGTTAAAGGCCCTCCATATTTGATGGAGAGGTGCAGGGTTTGAATCTAAGCAGGTGCACATGAGTCTAGGAATTTGAAAAATGCTAATAAAATGGCTGATGAGGTGAAAAGTGATGATAAAGATAGTAGGAACAATGTTAAAGGTCTCATGGAAGCGCTAATAAAAGGGGTTTTTCTCGTGGATGTTAAAAAAAATACCCCCTTTAACAGTTCTAGAAAATAATTATTAAAGTTCCCATTTAACAATGTTAGTAAATCACTGTTAAACAGTCCCTTTAATAGTTATTTTTTAGCACTAATAAATGTTTTGAGTTTTTATCAACACTTAAATTTTTAGTACATTCTTATCACTCATAAAGTCATATTCTAGCATTGTTAAAAGCCTCTTTTGTAGTAGTGTGTGAGATTCATAAAACATATACATTCTTTATCTCTAGTACTATTGGTACACATACTCTATTATCAAACCTCAAGAAGCCTTTTTAAAGAGTAATATCTCTTAACTTACCATCTTTTATATATTTAATCTTATTTTTAATACCCTTAAGTACTTGTTATTACTTTTTTGATATTTTCTATTAAATAAAATTGATAAATTACTTGTGAATGGAATGATATTTTCCCTTCCATCTTTATTTCCATGTCCATCCCCACCAAATCATAGAGTATTAGATAATTAACCATTATCATCATTGATAAGACACTATGCATCTTATTACTCAATGCATCGTTTATCTTGTTTGGTTTTCAAGGATGATAGTGTATAAAAAAGTTATAGTCATTGAGTAATTCATTCCATCTCCATTACCTCTTGTCATTTTCTTCTTATGTGAATATATAATTCGAACTCGTATAGTTCATATATATGTTAAAATATTCATGAAAAAGGTAGTGGTGTTATATCTAAAATTTAAATATTACTATTTCTAACTCGAAGAGTTTTATTGAGTAATTTTGTTTATGGGGATTTAGATTTTAAAATTTATAGTCTACAACCTTTTAATTCCAAAAAGGGATTCACCATCATCCATTTCTTAATGAATTAAAATAGATAAAAAATAATTTTTTCTAAATTGGTAATGACAATACTAGTGTACTGATTAATAATTTATTTAATTGTTCAAAACATTATTTATAATCCCTTAACCAGGTGAATATAATGTCCGTTTGTGTTAACTTGTGTAAAAGAACATCTAATCGGGTATAATTCTCAACAAATAATTGATAATAAACTTTTAAACAAAAGAAAATATATATTCCAATTAAATTTTTAGGATTTTGAAATTTATTGAACAACATGGTCTTTAAAGGGTCAACATATATAGTAGTATTGGTGACAATGTTTCTAAGGAAATAATCCATTTGATTCAAAAATAAATATTTATTGAAGTTATAATATAACTCTATTTCTCTCAATTTTTTCTATATAGTTCTTAAATTATACTCATACTCCTAACTCTTTGAGTATATGAGGATATAATTAATAAATATCAATACCAATTTATCCATATATTCTGTAAGAACTATATTCATTAAGTCTATAATTATAGAGCTTACCTAAAAGGCCTAACCATGATTTCATAGGGGATAATACCATATACAATATTTATCTTTAGTATTTATTCACCTATATATGCTAGTAACCTAAACAAAGAACAATTTTAAAGAAATTCTAAGACTCCTGATATTAATAAAATAAATAATCAAGATAAGAAAATTATGACATATTTTTTATACTTATAATGTTGATCTCTCTATAGCTATTTCACAACCTCATTATCCCATCCATATTCTTTACCATTAAGATATGTGCTCCCCATAGTGATATAACATGTTAGATAAATAAATTAACCAAAAATTATTTTATTGTTTTATTAAATTCAACAAATTATATTGGATCCATATGATACTATTTCTTAGCTTTGGGTTTTGTATCTATAATGTGATCAATGAATAATTTTAATTCTCTATCAGGAGTAAATCCACGTAATTCATTGAGAAATATATTGATAAAATCTTGTAAAATTGGTATGTATTCTTTCCTCATATACTTATCCTCTATGATTGTTTTTACATCATCAAGTTACACATTATGGATTTTACTAAGAAGGAATACAGGGGGTGGTCCTTAGCATGACTTATGAGAAGAAATATCTAATATAAAAATAATTTATTGAATACCATTTTTAAAAATAGTTACCTCTTTATCTCGATAGTAAAGTAGATCTAGATAATTAGAGACCAAATATTTCCCCAATGTTATTTCAACGTTAGTCATGTGTATTAAAATTGGATTTTCAATAAGGGACTTACCATTTATTGAAATCAACATAATCCCATTTTGTTTTCAATCATGGAATCAATTATAATTCTAACTAATGATTCATAACATAATATATATTGTGTCACATCAATAATATTTATTAACATAGAGGATATTAAATCATTAATCGAACCATAATCAAATAATGTATAATATAACTTTAAATATATAACTATTACACCAGTAATGATATCATTTAGAGCTCCACATAATATTTTTTCATTGAATATTCCCACCATAGCCCTAGCCACTTCTAGGGTGGGATCTACTGATGCTTATGGAACATATTTTAATAGCATCACGTCTCCTGAAACTTGAAAATTTTCTTAATGTATGTGTATTTCATTCACTTAAACTCATGATCATGGTGGTGGTGTTCTTCACAATTGGAACATATGAACAAGCCTCTTAACCATGACTCATGATGCTTTCACCCATATTTTTTTCAAATAAAAGACTCCTCTATTATTTTATTATCTCTTATATTTGGTATTGATACATATTTTCCCACTATTATCTTATTCTACCTATTTTTTTTGGAATTTATGGCAAGGAAAATTCTTTCTCAGTATTGTTGGTAGTTGTTATAGTATCTTTATATATGGAATATTTTTTGAAATTGATGACTTCAAAATACATAATTTCACGAAAATATATTTATTTTAGTTATTCTTAAATTTATTTTATTTATTGAAGTGTGGTTAAAATTTTTCTGAAACCTTGAATTTTTTTAGAATTCAAAAAAAGGGAGGCCATGCATTCAGATTATACAAAGATAAAAAATGTTCTGGTAGAGAATGTATGATCTTATTCATGTTTTTAATTGTTTTTTAGTTCAATAATGATTTTATTAAAACTTAGATATTAAATTTTTTAAATTTTTTAGAAGAATCTCCCATTTATCTTATAAGGTGTTCAGATCTTATACAGGGGCACTATCCATAAACAATCCTCCTCCAAATTTTGGCATTATCTTTTATGATTACTTAGTGATAAATCCCAACTTCATTTTCAATATTCCCTCCCTCTCCCGTATTTCTTTTGTTCTTCTTATTTCTCTAATTACCTTTAGTGGTTTGATTATCATGGTTAATTTTTGTCTTTCTTTGGGGGTTTTTCTTTATTTGTGGTTTGTATTCCCTCTTGAACAATGATTTACTTATAACATAAATATTTTTCATTTTTTATTGGTTTTAGTTGGTGATTCTATACATTCCTACATATTTTAAAAAAATCTATGTGTTTAAGTGTCTAATATTGTTTTCCAATGAAATTAATCATCTTCTAATTTTTTTACTTTGTATTTACATGAATTTTTATCCATGATTTGAGAAATGGGAGTTCAATTAAATGATTTATTTATGATTAATGTTAAAATTTTTCTATATTGGTGTTTGTATATAAATATGATTAAAAAATGTGAAATTCACAAATATACAAACTATGATATGGTTTCTTAAATGTGGTTTCCCCCCAATTATAGATTTATTAAGTTAATTTAAATGTGTTAGTTTTTTCATTTATTATGGCCTGTTTGAGTATGACAGGAAATATGATTGGATTATATATTATTGTGTTGTGATTCCTTTAATTATCATTATACTTCACTATTTATTTTTATGGAATAAAATGGTCAAGTAGTGATAAAAAGTGGTGGGTTCATTATAAAGAAATATAGGGGTTTACATTAGTGATTTTTTAATGAAAATTGAATCTTGATTAAAACTCAAAAGGAAATATAATTTTATATTTAGGATTATCTAATTAAATCATATCATTAGTCTTAATTTTATATGACTAAATGTGTAACAATAGATTCAAAAAACCCATCCATTTTATTTTTCTAGGCCTTCAAGGTATCAAGTGGGATTTCAGTGGTGCTATGGGGTATATAAAGGTGTTCTGGAATCAGAGGTTTTTGGGGGGTTAGAAACAGTTTCTTTCTATATAGAGGGCCACCATGCCACAACCTTGTGATTGAGATGAACTATTTTAAATACTATTTCAAGGATTGAGAATTAGGTATACTTTTTTTGGTGCTGGGATGCACCATTATGAGTAAAATGGCCTGAAAAACCATTTCAACTGGAGCCTTCATGGTATACCACCTGTAAAAAAGATCAAGGTAAAAATGGCCTAAGGATCTTATTTTGATAGTGGCATTGGGTGTGTTACTTGCTGAGTTTCCATATATGAACTCTTGATTTATGGGTTCACCCCATCATAGTTCTTGGGAATGGAGATGTGAAATGACCAAGTATTTATCCCTACACTAGGGAAGGCCAAGCGTGGTGTGGTATGTGGTGGATTCAATCAAAGAGATGAGCTAGGGAAAACTTTATTATGGGGTGTTCCGACCCTGTGGGATTTAGCATGGTGGGCTGAAATTCTATGGAAATTCCACCACATCATTTCCTTGGTATTGGTGGTAGTCAGAATAGTTTGACATAGATTTTAAAATGTTCATGAATTTGGGTGATGAACTGATTCAAACATTGAATTAGATGTTCAATATTTGAATGGTGATCAATAAGGGTTTAGTGAAAATCACTACACCTTTTTGGAGGCATTCTAATATTACTCTATATATAGAGTTACAAATACTACTTATTTAAAATTTATGATTTTTCTCCTAAAACTTACATGACCCTTTAACCTGTCACCCCTCTCTAGACATTCCCTTGAGTGTCTAAATTCCTTATATAATTATATTAATGTCTCAAAAATCAAGTCACTCTATTCTCTCCTCTATTATTTATCCCACCTATTAGTTATTTTTTTGGAGGTTTTCTTTAAGGATTACTCTATTTTGGGTGAAAATGGGTTCAGGTTAGTTGGTGACCCACACTGGTCAGCAGCATCCATTGGTTGTGGAATTGAGGGATCGACTCCCACCAAACATGTATTTTTCCACTAATTTTGGGTTGGTAGAATTTATCCATTATATATTGATATGTTTGAATGATAAATTGGTGCAGCTGGTTGACAATAATCGAAAACATGATTCTTTACAAATGATGGTTGTGTGATCGTGGAGGTCGTGGGAGATGGCGATTTCACTCTGTTGATTGGTGACGACATAGGGAATCATGCAGCATGTGTGGGTGCTAGACGAGGCAGATGGAAGTGCAGAAATTCAATGGTTTATGGTAGTTGAGGTAGAGGAAAGGAGGAGAAAGGCTCATGATGTAAATGCACATGATGATTATAGTGGAGGGCTTCAAGTAGCATTTGACCGAGGTAAATTGTGATGTGGCTCTATGATGGGTGATGGGGTTTCATGAAAAGTAAATATAGAGGATCGATCATGATGTAAGATGTTGTTTGGTTGATTTTGATGGGCCTTTGGAAAGTAAAAAATTGGGTCCATTCCCATTGGGAATTCAGACAATCAATATTTAAATAAATATGTCTATATGGGTGGGCTATCCTCTTGGGGGGATACGACCTACCTTTACGACCTATGTGTGATGTGTGTGTTTCTTGTAATTGTACCCCCTGGAATCTAATATATATATATATATATATATATATCTTTATTCTTGGCTATAAATAATTAAATACGTAATAGTACCCTGTCATGGATATGTTCTGGTGAGTCTTCCTTCATTTTTTGAGGTGTTTCTTTTGATGGTGGTTGATCTTCAATTATCCATTCTTACTAGAAGAATGTTTAAATTATAAAAGAGGCTGGGGATTAATTATATTTCTTTAATTAATGTGATATTTTTAGATTATCATTCTTTAATGTTTTGGGTAAGAATGTGATAAAGCTACTGAAGATATTCACATGGAATTAAAATAAGGATGAATTTTGGAACTGGGTCTTCATGATCACATATAGTTTTATATTTCTTGTTTTCTTTAATTAAATTTCTAGATAGTGTTATATCTAATTATTTAATTATTGGTAGTTTTTTTAACCTGATTAAATTATATCAAACTAAAAAATGTAAATTTAGGATTAGGATGTTATGATTAATAAAAGAGTCATGAAAGTTGATAAATTTTCTTCCTTGAAACTTGATAAAATATAAATGTATTAATAAATGAATGTATGTGTTTATTCATAACTATTTATAAATAATAAATTATATTTTTATTGTTATTGTTATTGAAATATCAGGATTAATAAACCCATTAATTCAAGATCTGAATTAAAACATTTGTTCTCTAAATATAATTTTTTGAGGCTGAGCGATCCCATTCTTAGTGTGAAAGGTGTGAATTCATTGGTTTTATGACTTTAGCTTCCATGTCAATGTCAGAATTTAAAAATAAATTGTTTCCATGACTTAATGATATTGGGAGTCGGATACTTATTATGTTTTACTTGATAACCTAATATGTTTGGAAATTTTTGGTGAGCAACGGGCAGAAGGACATAAGCTATACTGATGGCTATGAATGATTGAAAACTAATGGGATAAAGGTCGTAGGTATAGTAATGGTTGATTATAGTGATATAATGACTATTTATAATATGAATAATGGTGTTTTAATGACCATAGTGTGGTCGGGATGATTTTAGATTGGGGCTTGTTCGTTGCCACATATTTTTTCTTGATGCTTGTTTGATGTCCAATGGTCCAGATATTGTTTGATTTGGTTTCCAACTACATGGTATTTTTTGACATCATAGAAATAATTAAAAATTAATTGTTGTATTTCTTGACCCCCTCTAGAAGTACCCCTCATAAGATGGTAGTCGAGAGAAGGGGTGACCCCTCTGAGTCCTACCTCTATAGGCCCCAAGTTGGCACCTAGTGACAATGGTATAAAACGTAAAATGGGAGGAATTTCCATCAATATCCCTAGATCATAAAAAAAACATTCAACCAATCCACCATAATATAAAATAATTATTCCAAAATCCCATACAATAAATATCCCATGTCCATGAATATAACATGTATACAGAAATTTCCAAAGAAAAAATAATACCAAAAGTAAATCCTATGGCAGCCACCGTAAAAACCCATACTCTGAGCTAGTACTAAATTTCATGAATACAAAAATCATCCTAGAAACCTAAATACAATTTATATATATAACGAGTTGGCATAACTTGTATACTTAGAAAGATCATACCCATGATATCTCATGAAAATGTGAATATAGAATACTAATTCCCAGGTAAAATAATTGACCCAAACAACACCTACCCAAGTCAACTAATCCCCCAGCCTCACTAAGGATCACTCACTAAAGAAACATCCAAATAAAGAAAATTCATAAGTTCCCACAACTTTTTTACCGCTGATTTTTTTCTCTTTCCTTGTAGCATCCTGGATAAAATGTACCTCTTTTACTGTATATGTTTTTTTCTTTATTATCAGAGGGCATGTGATTTTATTTTGGTATTTTATATAGAACATATCCATGTTTCATCATACAGGGGACATTTACAACCTAAATGTGTAGCTCACTGTGTAAATATTCTACTAGGAACAAACAATGAAAACTGTTTGTGGTGTAAACCCAATTACAATATAAATCAAAATTTTAGGTCATAAATATGTCACCATGGATAAAATAACTCAAGGTGAAATATTTTTTGGAATATGTGAATTACATGGAATTTATACCATAAATCCATGATTTAAGATGTTAAACCCTGATGAACATTAGGTTTTATACACTACAAGCTTGAATCCTAACTCATTCGGTTTCCTTATCCCTTCCTCGAACCATATACTCTTCCAAGTGATTTGGGGTTTCTTATCCACTTCTAGATTGGTTCATTCAGCACTCGATCTATGTCTTAGTTTTTTTTCTATCTAGGTAAGTGGAATTTATATTTCATCATTTCTCATGTTTTTTTGTGGTGTTAGGCTCTATTTATAGATCAATTAATCATGTGATGATGTTTCATCCTTCTAGGTTAATTTCATGATATTCTTCCAGAGAAAAATCTTCATGTTGGATGTGGTTTGACATGCAAATTTATAAAGGTATGTGTGACCTAACCTCCCCACTGACCCCTGTTGTTCTGGAATTAAATTATAAGATGCATAATCATTGATAGTGCCTTTGTTTTTCATTATGTTTTCCTTTTAGTAGTTTTGGATCCCGTCTCCTTTTGTGTATAGTCAAGTTTTTAGTAGGTGGTTCCATATCTAGCCTATTTTGGGTGAAACATGAATGATTTAGTTATTTTAAATTGTTTTATATATTAATTTCATTTCTTATTGTTTTGTGTGTTTGTAAATGGGAACAAAAGAGAGATGGGTTTCACCTTGATTTTGTGAAATAAAAGGAATTTTCAGAGAAAATGAAATGGATTTATGAAATTGTTTTCCAATCATGGTTTTGATAAGATGATTTGGGAAATGTAACACATGGGGAACCTTCTGTACTTAGGTGGATGTTGTAGTAATAATCCTCATCTATTAATATTTTTGAAGGGTTCAATTAAGTCATGTTCCTCTACTCCCTAGGTTGAGTGTACTAGGAACATGTTAGACACTATTAGAGGGTTCACCATTGAAGGTTTTATAATTCACCCTATATTCCTAGCTTACTTTTGGGGCCTTGATGCACGCACTTATCCATGTTTGTTTTCAATTGAGCTAGCTAGCATGTCCTATAGTGATCCTTTTCCTGACTTACCTTTGTTTTAGTTTTTTTATTTATCTTTGATTTCCTACTTTGATAAATTTTATATGATTTGAAAGTATTTTACCTGACTAATTTTTGATCTATTGGAAAAGGGGATTTATTTATGATTCTCTTGATATAAAAAATATTTAACTACTTATCATTCCATGTTTTCAGTAATTTGATCAAATTGGGATTATTTTTCAAAGACTTGATTTGGAACACATGGGTGTGATCCTACTATACCTATTTATCTCACACCCTGCCCACCCCTTAAGTAGAGTATAAAATATTTTATGTCTTTTAATATACGAAATGTAAATACACCACAGTGAGGTGTTGAGGTTTAGGTAAACTGGGTATGGGTAGTTGGTTGAGAGATAGCGGGATGTTTCCCACTTATCACATAGAGTAGCTATTGTTGGTTTTAGATATTGTTTCCGGTTTTTTTGTACATGTAAATTTGGGTATTTTCTACTATTTTTGAGTTTTATCACTACCATTGATTTCATTTTTCATTGAATATATATTATAAAGTACAATTTTATTGTTATTTATTATATGTATATGTTCCGTGCATCTTGTTTTAGTTTGGGTGACATCGTTACCTCTTATATATGATTGATTCCTTGGTGCTAGTCACCATCCCATGGGGATCGATAATTACCTTCGTGTCTATAATGGATCGTATCGAGTACCATTGTTTGAGGGTAATCCATCTCGGTTCAATACAAATTGGTATCAGAGCACAGTTATGTTTAGTATTGGGATGTTATTATATGGGAGAGAAGATTTTCAAGACATGAGAGGTAGGTTATAGTGAGTGCATGGATAGATATTTCCATGAGGACCCTTAAGTTACCATGAGAAATTGGTATGTGTGTTTCCTAGGTTGTGTTTTGATCATAATATTAGTTTATTCCTATGGGTTTTGTAGTTTAAACTAGGATTATTTTGTTGTATGATCTGTTTTTCAGTTTTAGCATGTAATAATATGCCTTTGAGACATCTTACATGGGATCCGTAACAGGGTTCAATGAGAGATTCTCTTCATTGGAATGCTCTTTTAGATTAAAATCATATAGAGAGTATCTTCTAGGAAGTTCATGAAATTGACTAGAATGTACCAATAATTTAAGAACTAACTATTTCGGTACATACATGAGTTAGAGAAGATAAAGATCAACAAGGAGAGCTATTATGTGAGAATCCCCTATATTTTATGTGAATGAATGAACCCCAAGTGGCTAAGGACTGACATTGGTTTCATTATCATTGCATTGATTATCATTTCATTGATTATCATTTCATTTATTATCATTAGTATAATATCTTTATCATACAATATCTCATTATGTTTAATAGACATTGGTTTCATTATAATTGCATTGATTTTTTATTTTTTGATCTAATTGGATGGATTTACCTTCGAACGTCATGGATAAAAAATTATTCGACATACTGCCATCCTGATTATCTTGGGTAGTGATATTACTTCCTCAAATCAAAAGATAAATTACTATCTTGATAACTCAACCAATGGCATACCACCAATGGAGCATGCAACCAAATCTACATCACCATGTATTAATTATCATTTATTTGGCTTTCATCAAAGTACACAATCAAATGAAACACATTGATAATGTTCTCAAATTCGGAGAACAATACACATGATCATAGATAGAAACAACCAATGACACATGAAACATGTAGTGTTATTACTATAAAGTGTTTCCTCGTGATATAATCTACCATATATCACTATGTACGAAGATTATGAGAATAAGTATCAATACATATGATCCCCGAACACCTGGTATTCAAACATAAAATCTATCCAATAAATATGATTTATCTAGACCATAGAATAAAATGCTATTTTTACTATCATATTATCTATAGGTCCTCATTATATCCTTTGAACTACTATAACCATTTGATATGTGATGTAATCAAAGGGAATTACTATAATTATAGTGTATGTAGAAGTATCATCAATATTTTGGTAAGATAAAAACATGTATATTTAAAATTCTTTAAATGTAACCGTAATCAAAGTACATACACAAGATCGGTCTAGGGAACCTCTTTCAACAATCCCAATTTCTCTAGATCCAACTATTATCAAGTCTCAATCTCTTATCTCTCATATGAATATAATTATTCTGCAGAGAAATGGATTTAGTTAGGGGGTCTTATACATTTTCTTATATTGATACTCTTCTAACAGTGAATTCACATCTATGAGTAAAATACCATTAGAGATGTTACTTTTGAAACATATGATTTATCATGTAGTGTGATATTGGATCCTCGGAAAACACCACTACTATAGTATTATCATAATAAACAAGAATAGGGTCTTCAATTCTCAGTACAAAAAAATGTCAAAGACAATGTTTTTATACATACTATCTCCGTAGCTACATTGAAAGCCGCTATATACTCAGATTCTACTATAGAGTCAGTGACCACTGACTGTTTTGATCTTCTCCGTCCCACTGCCCAACCATTATGGGAAAAAGTCATGTGGTGATTCTGATTTCAAATCATCATTACCTACCTAGAAACTAGCATCATTGTATCCTCTTACTACTAGTTCCTCATATTCTCCATACACCAATAATATATCCTTTGTATGCCTGAAGTACTTCAGGATAGTTTTGATAGATTCTCAATGAATGTATCCTGGATTAGCCTAATATATTCCCATAATACCTAAATTAAAAGAAACATAAAACCTAGCACATAACATTACATGCATGATAGATCCCACTGTGGAGGAATAAGTAATTCTACTCATTCTTTAAATATCCTCATATGTTTGTAGGAAAATTTTCTTGGAGATATTGACACTATGTAACATGATCTTCAACCTTCTATTGGATTTTACATAATATATATTTAAGTAACTTATAAATATATATAATTTTTTTAGCCGAAGAATCCACATAAAGCTATCTCAATATATCATGATTCCATGCATGTAGGTTATTTCTCCTATGTATTTCATGGAGATGGATTTATTTAACAAATTATTAACTGACTGTTAGAGTTTCAATTAATTTAAAATATTTAATATACCATCAATATATAATACTACAAAAAAGATTTAATACCCATTAACTTTCTTATAGACATAAGGCTCACATTATTTTTTTGAAAAAACCAAATTCTCTTATAGCTTATTCAAAATAAACATTCCATGATCACAATTCCTGCTTGAACCCATAAATGGAAATCTATATATTTCACACTTTAGTGAAATTATTTGACTTAAAAAATCCTTTGAGTTTAGCCATATAGATTTCTTCAACCAACTTCCCATTTACAAAATCATTTCTGACATCTGTTTTCCATATTTCATATTCGTGGAAGGCTATTATTGCAAGAAATGTTCTGATGGAATTTTGAATTTCAACAGGTGTGAAGGTTTAATTGTTTTCTATGTTTAGATGTTTACTTATGCCCTTTTAAATCTATCTTCTATTATAGGTGTTTACCTTACCATCCTGGTACAACATTTTTTTGAATACCCATTTTCAATTAATGGGTTTTACATCATCTATAGGGTCTAATGAAATCCAAACTGTTATTCCGATACATGAAATAGATCTCATACTGAATGAAATATTTACCATTAGTAGAATACTTTCTTTATAATTCTTTCATGTGGGCTAGAGGTTTATCATCCTCAATGAGTAATGTGTCACCAAACCTAGTGATAAAAAAATCATAACAAATTAGTTCTATAACCTCTTATTTAGGCCTATGAAATACTTGTGTCTTGAGACCATTTTTATCTCCCACTATCCGTTGTGTATATTATTATAATACCTAATCCTATTTATCTAGAAACTTAACTTCATAAAAGTTAATCTTTCTCCCACTATTTAGTTTGGAATTGTGTTCCCTTTCTATAAAAATGGATTGTCATTAAAAAATAACTTTTATATCTAAGTGTTATTTAGGTAATATCCTTTATTTTCATTAGGATAACATAAAAAATTGCACTTTGTTCTTTGGGATGCTAATTTTTTACTTGGTATAGTATGGAAAAAGCCTCGAATCCACATACACTTATGTGTGATAGAATGAGTTTATTTCCACACCACAACTCATATAAAATCTCATTTCTCACTTTAGTTGGTACTAAATTAAGAGTATATTCCATTGTTTATAAGGTGTATCCCCAAAATGATAATGGAAGAGTTACGTGATTCATCATTGATTTGACCATGTGAAGAAAATTTAGATTCCTACTTTCACTACCACCATTCCATCTTGTTGTATAAGGAGGAGTGTGTTTGGATACTATTCCATAGTTCTTTAAGCGATAATTGGAATATTGGTAAAGATATTCTCTGCCTTAGTTTGAGAAAAGTTACTTAATATTCATAACAACTGGGTTTTCTACTTCAAGAGTATATTCATTAAACATCGAAACAAAATCTGACTTTTACCATATTAAGTAGAAATATCCATACCTACTACAGTCATTAGTAAAATTAATTAAGTATGAAAACCCATCCCTTTACATTACTAAAAAAAGTAATAAATATGTCAGTATGAATCAATTCTAGTAATTCTATGGATAATTCTCCCTTTCCATAAATGGGTGATTTATTCATTTCCCTTATAATGAAACATGACATGAATCTAATGGTTTTAACTTGGTTTAGTCCAAATACACCACTTAATTTAATTTATGTAAACAATTCTCATTTCTATGAACAAGCCTAAAGTTCCCTAGGTGGGTTTTATCTAAGTCATTTTTTCTAGGTTTTTTTTCTATGACAGGGTTTTTAAGTTCAAGTTCATATAATCCATTGTTAATATGTTCCATATCATAATGTATTGTATCTTTATAAAAGATACAAAATTTATTTACAAACTTGAAATAAAATCTAAAAGTATCCAAACTAGAAACTGAGATTATGTTTTTGGTTACTGAAAGAACATAATAAAAATTTTTCAATAAAGGAACCAAACCACTAGGAAATGTACTATCCCACTACCAAGGCTGCTAGATTAACACCATTTGTATCCAAGATACCCACCTTTCCTTTTTAAATCTTCTCTCATTTACCCGGTTCCTGTATTTGAATAAAAATATATGAGCCACACACTGTATCCAATACCCAACATATAGATGATGATAGATTTCATTCTATAAAAGAATACCAGAAGAAGTAGCATGTCAATGCATCTACTTAAAAGATCCATAATTCTTCTTCCAGTGTCATTTCTTTCTACTTGAGAAACATATAGCCTCCATCTCATTGTATTCCCTATTTATCTTTGGCCTTTTAGAACTATGGTTCTTAGATTTAGTAGACATAGATTTATCCTTAGATTCATTAGTCTTTAACTTCCTCCTCTTGTTCACCATAAGGACAAAAGAATTAGTATTATTCATATCCTTATTAGCATTGAGAAAAAAATCTAAAAGATCTTCAAAGTAAAATTTTCATATTATTCAAATTATAATTAACAATAAAATTCTATAATCTTGGTGGTAATTAGGAAATAATGAGATCAGTAGCTAGTTCTTGATTCATATTGAACCTAAGGCATTCAAGTATATCAATATACCTAATCATCTTGAGTACATGAGGCACTGACTTGATTCATTTTACTATTTTGGTACTATAAAATTCATTGGATATCTCATACCTTTTTTTTCTAACCTTCTCTTGATATAATTCTTAGATATGAGTTAGAATCTTGTAGGAATATTTTTCCTCATACATTTGATGTAATTAACTGGATATATATGATAAAATGATTCACTATACATCTACTGCATCATATATAAGAATTTCATATTTATTTTTATCATACATTCTTGATCCTCATGGGGGATCAAAAGTAATTGAGGATTCCCAGACATAAATCATTCTCTGTTGGAATATTACTTTGAGAAAATGCTTGTACCACTCCTCGAAGTCATGACTGACTAATAAATTTTCATTATCTATTATTGATTATAGTGATAATTTATTGGTAGTTTCAGTGTCTTCCATTTTTATCTATATAAAAATTTAGTACTTAGTATATTATCTAAATGAAATTTTATAAATTTATGATTAACTAATTATTTAAATGTTAAATTTATCCTTCAATTTTATCAAATTCAAATAGTCATCACTACTAGAATTGGAATATTATTTCTCTTATGTACTCTGATGATATGATCCTTGAAACCTCCCCTCATATTCTAAATGATATTTATAAACCACTACTTGGTGAGTCTCAAGGTAAATTCTAAGTTGGACAATCGCATTAAATCACAATTCCTTATTATATTGGGTAATGTCCCAGCTTATTGGAATAAAAACCTTGATTCCCTCATTGATTTGCTTATAAAGTAATAGAAATATAGCTATGGAAACTCATTTTTTACAAAATTCGGTTATGTCAACTCATCACTCTCATAAGAACTCGTTGAAAGTTGGTGGCACCCTCAACTATGAATGACGGGCACCCCGTACACCCTGTTTTGTTAAAATTTGAGTGATGTAAGACATTCACAACATACAATTTTTTTGAGGGGTTTTAATAGTTTCAATGAATGTAATAATTTTATATTAAATATATTCATGATATTTTGTCATTCTCACATCTAAGAATGCATTTAATAGAATAAATTCATAATATATTTATAAATTTCACCCAGTTATGATATATTGTGTCCTCACAAACATGGAAATACTTAAAATAATAAACAATTTATTAAGGAAATAAATTACTTCACTATTCATGAGCATCTATTAATTATTTCTCTATTTAAATTAAATAGATCGATCAAGACCTAGGGAAATCATACATGATTCAGGTTTTAACTCATTATGCAGATCATCCCAAGTCCAGTGTGATCATGTCTCTTCTAAGGTATCACCTCATCTTAATGGGGTATTTTCCTTATGTCATTAGCATCCAAGTACAATTATACTTGTACACAGGAAATGGGGTCATGGGAGCATATTGTACAATTGATAAATAGGACGTATAGACCCATATACATGTTGAATAATAAGAATATGATGTGCTTGCCATCAAAAAATTAACTACTTTTTATAACATCAAATGTAATAAATAGTTAACTAAATTATCCATATATACAAAGGTTCAGTAAATTGTTCAAGACCAGTTGATAGGAAAAGTAAATATGTGATAAAATTAAATTGAAATAAATTTAAATTTGAGGGATTAAATATAAATTCTATGAAAAAAATTAAATAATTTGTATTATCTAGTAAAGTGATTAATTTAATTTCTATTCCAAAAATTAAATTAATTATTTTAAAAAATAAAATAATTTTTATTTCTTAGACAAATTAATTAATTAATATTTTTGGGTGAATTAAAAAATTCACGGGCCCAAAGTTCCTACCTAGGTCCATTGTGGGTTGGTTTCAACCAATGTAGGGTCGTTCCGGGAAAGGCCGATATTTTCAAGGGCCTTCACAGGTTTGGAAGACACTTTAAATGGTAGTTTGACTCATTTTTGGTCAGTTTAGACATGTTTTAACCCATTTCGGGTCTGTCTGAACCTATTTGGATGCAATATAGGTGTTATTTCATCTAGGGGAAGTCACACGGTGGAAAAAACCAGAAAAAAGTTATCTCTAAGGGGATTCCTCCATAAAATTGTTGTACTAGGATAAGAGAGGTGTTTCCACTTGTGGTAGGGGATCTAATTGATGGTCGGATCATGAGGGGTGATACATAAGCTGATGGAGTCGGGTGATGGAAGTGTGGATTTCTGTAGTTGATAGTGATGATGGTAGTCTCTGGTGTGCAGTTCAATGATGTTGGTGGTTAGGATGAATGTCGTAAGGATAGATGCGTCATTTTTATGGTTTAGCGAATAGTGGAGGAGCTCTATGTGGATGAGGTCCATCGGATTGTCAGGACATTGGTGGGGCTAAACTATGGCTGGCCCGTGGGTGTGGCTCACTAGATGAGGAGTCCCAAAGGGGGTCAGCCTCAACTATGGTAGTGATATGGAACCACGGTAGAGACGATGAAGTATTATTGGGAGGAGGGAGGACTAGGGACATGATGGGGCTGACTGGACACAAGAGATGTTGATCAGTGGCTCATGTGACGGTCGAGTGTTGGTGGGAAATTGGTATGCAGGTTGGGGAGGGTGGGGGAGGCATGTATGAAGGGTTAAGGTAGTTGATGAAGAAGGGTAGAAACTTTGGATGCTTCTTCAAGAATCCTCTACCTTTATTTTAAAAAATTTCCTTAAAGTATCCTTTTTGAAAAATGGGGCTACCTAATTTGTTTTTGATGATGGAAAACTAACCCTCAAATTTTTTCAAAATCCAATTAGATAGAATTTTTATTTTTTATTAAAATATTCTTTGGGAAGAATCTCACCCGAAAAAAATAAAGTTATAGTTGGTGGAATTCAAGTTAAAAATTGATCACCGAATAAAAGACGAAAAAATATATATGTATACTATTCTTCAATTTTTAACTATTAATGAATATGTTTTTGATACATAATAAAATTTCGGATGGAGATTAAAACAACCCAAGATCTAAGATAGTACACACAATCTCTACCACCAAATCCCTCATAGAAACCTATATGTATATAGGGTGAGTATAACTTGTATAATGTATAGAATCATACACAATATCTCTTATGAAAATTTGAAAAGAGAATATTAATTTCCATGTGAACAAACAATAGAACTAACTAGCACCTACATAGGAAAACTAATCCATTAACCACAATAAGGCTCACTCACTAAATAATAGATTCAAAATATAATAAAAAATAACCATAAGAATATAATCATAGATTCCAAATAGTTTCTTCACCAATGATTTTACCTTATCTCCCAATGATAAAGAAACATTTTATCCCATCCCTTATATATCCACATAAAATGACACTGAACATATATCATATCTCATGTAACCAATGATATATCATGTCTTATGAAACCAACCACATATGTTATATCAGATAGCTAGGTCAGTAGGGTATCATGAATGCATATTAAATCAACTTTGTTTCCTCATCTTACCCAATATAACCCCCACAACATATCACATCATCCAAAACTATTTTTACCAGAATATATTTATAATGGGAGAGTTGGGGAGAGGGGGTAGTTTTACATTCACATCCTCCCCATCTTATATGTTAGGTAAAACACCTTGGGGTCTCTATGTATTAGTCAGGATACACAAAAAGACCACATTTATGGGTTCACATAAGAAAGACCACCACAACTACTATTAGGTTAGTACTAAAATTGCATCACCAAGAAATGCCTCTAATAGAGAACATCCAACTATAAGAATCCCCAAAATATCCAAAAACCATGCTTCATTTAATATTATTTTGTTTACAAAATAAGCCACCAAGATTCATCCAATGGCCCGAAGGCCTTCATTTTCTATTGATGTTTGATAATCCACCGTTCAAGGGGTGAGGTTGAACCCTTAAAAGGACTGTAGGTGTAAGTATTACATGGATCGTAGGCCTTAGAGGAATTCATTGCCCATAGGCTTCACACATTACATGCAACCCAGACTCAATAATTGGAACTTCTCCTCCCCAGGATCTTCATCGTGAAATCATCTCTCCACCATTGCATGGATATTCGGCTAGGCTTTCTCATGTGTGCACAGGCTTGTCCCGATGGTTGGTTCCATACCCTATCATTCTTGCAATCCGACTATCATCTTCTATGAAGGAAGCTCCTTGCTCCTCCTCCTTCTGAAGCTTGTTCTTTGTAGGTTTTCTGGTTTGCATCTGTACTTAAGGTGGCCCGAAGGCCTTGAGGGGGCCCGAAGGCCATACTGACCCGATGGTCTAGGTGGCTCGAAGGCCTTAAAGGACTCAAGGACCAAATCGGTGGCCCGAAGGCCCAAATAGGGGAATATTCCCGGCTTCTACAGTGCCAAATAGTGACCTTTATAGTTCCTTCTACTGTACCTACTACATTTCTGCACACTACCTGCTACAATACCTGTGACAGTACCTACTACAGTTCCTTCTACAGTACCTGCTATAGTACCTACTACAGTCCCCTGCTACAGTACTGTTACAGTTCTCAGATATTAGCCTTCTCCTAGATTTGATCCCAGGTCTCTTGGATTCACTTAAGGAGTCCTCACCAACTGGGCTGAGGCTCATGTGTAGCCACCAAGATTCATTCATTTAGTTATTAGTTTAAATTTTTACCAACAAATTATTCATTTATTTCCAATTTTATATATGTCAATATTGTTCCATTTCTATTGAACCACTATCATGAAATCATCATGTTGAACTACTGCATAAGAAATAAGGACAAAAATCCACAAATAACTAAGTCATGAAAAGAACAATCATATTCAAATTATTATTTTTTCTATCGTTAATTTTTTTACTATTAAAAGTGTTTTCTCAAATCAAGTGACCACAACAAAGAATGGTCTGATAACAAGAATATAACATAAAACAATATCGAAAAAATCCTGAAAAATTGAAACCACAAGTGTATCACACCATTACGTTTATGTTTCATTAGTATGGTTTATTATATTTATATTTAAAATTCATACCATCCACCCAATAGAATAAAAAATCTTGATAATTACATATTATTACACAAAAAATAGAATAAGGACCCTTACCTCGATGGGAACTTCAATGATAACTACGCTCACAATGGAATAACCAAATTATCAATCTTCACCAAGCATGAAGAGTAACCTATCAGAACATAACCATATTATCCCATAACTAAACATTATTTAGAAATCATCCCAAGTAAAGGGATTTTCCCCTATTAACATTAAGTTAAAAATGGTATAAGGAAATGGATAAAAATGGTAAAAAAGTTACCTTAAATCAAGGAAACATGATCCTCCATAATCCAAGAGTTTTGAACCCACAAAATAGATGATAAAAGGGAACAAATAGGGTCTAGAGTAAAAAAAATGGAGGAGAATGAAGGGAATCAAAATAAGGAAGGTTAACCCCTCGATATATAGAAGAACTCCCATATGGCCTTTCTATGATGTGGAGACCGCTCACTATGCCATGTAATCACTTCGTTTAAAGAGATCCAAATCTCCCACAACTATTCCCCCTTTTTTTTGTTTAGAAAAATAATTTAACTTTCACTATGGCATGATCCATGGTGTGTTCCAAGGCGTGTTGGCTCCTTTGATTCTCACCTGACCAACCATTATGGAATAACACAAAATATTGGTCATTTTCACCTTACCATACCCAATACCATGTTGTGGTGAGCTTCAATACCCATTTTAGACAGGTGGTCTACTAAAACACCACACCTAATACTAGGGCCTTTATAAGTAATTTCCTACTACATCTATTACATAGGGAAACTGGCCATGTACCATGCATAATAACATGGATAACTATACCGATTATATAATCATGGAATATCCCAACACCACATGAAGAGCCCCATGACCAACCTATAAACACCCAAGTCCAAAACATCCTAAACCATAACCACCATCTCATCATGGTGACCATATGAATGGTATGAACTCTCCCCTATCATATAGATCACCCCAAAAATCCCTCTTGACACCAACATGAACTATAAAAACGTAAATGGATGTATTTTAGAAATTAGGGATCCCACATGGTTTCTTAGGATGAGTCTTAAACTACAAGATTATTTCATGGAATGCAAATGAATTAATAAATATACCCATGAGATGAGATATTATTAGTTACAACATTGATAAATGATATCCTTTTAATAGAAAACTTGTGATGGTTGAATGAGATATTCCATAGATAACAATTTTTAAATTTATAAATTAATAATATAATTCAGGAATGAGTATTGGATTGAAATTATAAAATGGGTTGATTGAACCATAATAATTGTAATAGTGTTTAATAAAATAATTGTTAATCCATATTTAAAGATGGGATAGTGAATCTTGAGTGAGATGATATACAATTATATGAATGAATAGTAATTTTCTATTTACTATGTTGAAATGGTTAATGATGAATAGTTCTAAACAGTTATGTTATTATAGGAGCATGAGTTACTAGGACTTAGTGGTGGTAGTTAGGTGTCTTATGAAATGTCAGTAGTAGATGTTTTAAAGGATCAATAATTTTCATTAGGTGGTTTTTTGGGATATATATTTGATATATTTTTATTTTATATGCTTCACTTTCATGTCGGCAGGGTATCCAATAACCAAATATTTTATGGTTGTTTCCTCCAACATCCAAGATAATGAGGGAATGAATGATTGAATTCTCCCTATCCCCCACTCTTCCTTTGTATGTAGTTACATGTATAAATATCCTAGACTATAATGGCTTATGATATAGGGTGAATTATTACCCAAGATGTGATAACACTTAGTGTTACTATAAATTTATATGCATGTTTTAAATATTTGAGTTATAACAGATGATTTTATTTGTTCATGGTGTCTATGACTTCCCATGAGACAATATACATGAATTTTGGTTATTTGAAGTACAATTTATTTACACAATATCTAGTGGATTTCAAGCATAAAATTTGTTAAAAAATTGATGTTGGTAATGATATTTACATACAAACTAATGTAATCATGAAATGATCGGCCCTTCACAAGTCTAATTCAGGATGCGTTGAGGTCTAACTCACATCAGGTATGACTTCCCTTTTGGAAGTTTTGATCACACGATGTGTGATAACAGGGCATGAGAGAAAAAAACATAGTAGAGAAGTGGAATCGGGGTACATTATTTTACATTTTTTTATAAATAATTTTTAGTTCAATTAATTATTTAGTGAGTGATCCATGGAAAGGATGAGAAAAATAGTTTTACCGTTTTTTGAGATATGTTAGTTTCATCTTTGTACTCATTAGGATTTTTTATGTCTCTTTTAAAATTTGAATGAGACTATTTAGGGATGTTATTAATGAGTATATTTGTTATTATTACCCTATATATTTAAAAAAAATCAAGTATAAAGAAGATGGTTGGAGACTGTGTTGGGTGATACTTGCTTGATGAGCTTTTTAGGAGCTTCTAGAGCTTCATGTCCCTTTTCAAGGATGAACTTTTGATACGTTTTTAGTATTTTTAGTTTTTGTACGAAATTATATGTATTGAGATTTCATATTTAGTTATACATTGTCTTGGTTGGTTCTTTATTATCTCACCTATTTCTCCTTAAATAATTATAGAGGGTATTTCCTCCCATGTGTGTGATTTATATACTCTCAGTGATAATTTACAACCTATAACCTATGACCTATTGGATATGTGTTTCATGGGTCATTATCTCTCTTTGTTCATTGTCGACCTAGGAGGGGTACCTTTGGAGAGAGGGGATTTTCAAAGAGTGGTATCAGAGCTGATGGTTGAGTGATATATTGGATTTTGCAATATGCAATAGTGAGGATGCATGGGTTGGTGGGAAAACAATATCATCTATTATTAGTACATGTTTCAAACAATATATACTCTCTAGGACAATAGTTTTATGGTTCCTCTATGATCTGACATAAGGACTTTCATGATTACTAAATGTGCTATGAAATGTGAATTTTTGTGTGGGGTTGGGACATAGGTAAGGGTCACACGTCATGATTGTCTATGGATGTGTTTGAATTATGAGTTCATAATGTTTTTATTTTGTAGATATAACTCAAGGTTAATGTCTCTATTATTTTTTTCTGAATAAATTCAATAGGATATTCTAATAGATATTTTCATTTTGGTGGTCAATGGTGATGATTCTTAGATTTGGAAACTTTGAGAGTTTCTGCACCAAGTTATGAAGAAGTATGAGGAATCCACTACATATTAGTAGATAGAAGATTGGATTGAGGATGTAGGGATACCATTTAGTTCGATTTATAATCCTAAGGATCACTGGGCTTATTTATATGTGAATATACCACGTATTTTACCTCGTTAGAGATTACTATTGTTCCTCAAGGATCATGAGGAGTCATTGTATTCATGGGATAAGTTTACGAATCATATCTAGAATGGGTTTTAATCTTCTACCTCTACAGCAGATTATCGGCAGAAGATGCTTATCTTTGGAAAGTGGGATTATAGTATAAAAGAGTTTAGTATGTGATATAAGATCTTACTACATTATGTTTTATAACTAATATAAAATTATGGGGATCTAGATATATATTTTAAGGAGGTTTTTCATCTAGAGATCCAGAGCTTGGTCACCCCATTTATGTCAAATTAATTTTTAATGCATTGGTAATGGTGAAATACATCAAGAGTATATTGTATTGGACTGTCTCATCATGAGATGTAAGTTTCCAAGATATTCCTTTGAGAAATTATATGACTTGATCTTATATTTCTAGCTAGAATAAGAAGTTTCTATCAACATGGAGAATGTTTTATAACTCTTTCACTCATTTCACTAGATATAGTGGTTCCTATACCCCAAATGATGGAAAAGGTGTAGTTGTTTTTATTTAATAGGATATAGACTTAATTATATAGATTTAATAACTTTATTTAGTATTTATTGGACGGTTGGATTCAAATTTCAAGCACAACTATTGTAGAAGTCTTAGATGAGGTTGCAGTAGTAGTAGGGCATCTTAAAAAATGTTGAGAAGAAAAGGTATGGGATTGGTAGAGTGACACCTCATGATATCCCTCATCCTCTAGAATAAAAGTAAACTATTCCCAAATTGGTGGAAACTATCAGCAATAGATAGGTTGTGGGTTGGATGTGATCAGATGCTTACTTTAACATTACTAGACCGAAAAATCTAGATATTTTATGGGGTACTTATTCTTGTTTTCTACATAGGGTTATGATTTTTTTTATTAAGGATCTACACACTCCTTTTTTTCTCCTACACTAGTACATGCTTGGGGACATAGGTGGTGATAATTATAGTTTCCTTGCCATTTACTGTGCTAGTTTGAGGTTGAGCAACCCTATATGACTTGTATAGGGACTTTTCATTGGTGATAGGGTTGCACAACTCTTGAGGAGACTTTTTATATTTAAAAATACTACAATATAACATCACCCACAACATTAAATAATTATATTAAATATAGGATATCATTTATTTCATCATAAGTAATGTTATAATCTATGACCATATTAGAGGCCAGATAGTGTTTATTTGTGAGAGAGACACTCAGATGGGTCATATTCATTTTGAATATCTATCTTATTTGATGGCTGGGTTGATGCTATCTTCTTTAAAGAATCATCTGATGGTGTTTCCTAGGGTTGATTAAGAATATCCTAATGTATTCCTTGTATAGGTTTTGACACCACCTCCTTGATAAAAGATTTAGTTAATGTTATAACCAAGTGTTTCTACAATATCAATGGCTATGTATTAGATGACTCATTCAAAGCCTTGGTTGCAGGAGATTCAAATTGATTATCTATTGTAGTGAGGATTCATTCATCCAGCTGTGTTTCTTTATGTATTTCTATATCTATTTTCAATGAAGTTAATTGTAATTCTATGATTTTTTTAAATTATCATAAATAGAAGTTGATGATGTTGGAAAACTACTATCATCTACCATAGATCAAATATTTGTTAAATCTGTTGAAGGGATCTAGTTGGTTCTTTATGATTTACTAGTGTTCTAAATATAATCAGATGTGAGTGAAAGATAAGGATATCCCAACGATTAATTTTAGATGTTTTTAGGTGAGTTAAAATTTCATTGTGATGTCATTTAGAGTTATGAATGCTCCCATAATGTTCATTGGAGTGATGAATACATTGTTCCTTGAGTTTTTAAACCAATTTATGGTGGCTTTCATCATCAAAATACATATGTTCTCTATGTTTAAGGAAGCCGACATAAAACATCTATAAGATATATTGATAGTTTTTCGGTTTCATCAGCTTTTTGGGATGATATAAAAGTATTAGTTTTGGGACTATGAGGTCTTTTTCATGGGGAATTCTATATCTTAATGTGAATTATCCTTTGAAATTTCAAAAATTGATTCTATATCTTCTTAGTTACCCATCAATAATTTTACAGAGGTATGAATTTTACATGGTATTTTTGAATATTATAGAATGCTCATGCTTGAATTCTACAAAATAATTCATTAAAATGTTGTTAAGGGAGTTACAAGTTCATTGTGACAACATTCACAGTTATGAACACTACCATAATGTTAATAGAAGTGATGAATATAGTGCTTCCTTGATCTTTATAAATATTTTAGGAGGTTCATGCCCAGATTCTCTTGAAAAGAGAATCCAAAAATATCTTTTACTTTAATGCAACTAGAGTTTTTTTGGGCTGACTAGTGATAATCTATTTTTGAGTATTTAAAGGAGATTCTAGTAAGCTATCTAATTCTTCATCTCCCAAAAGTGGGCATTTTGTTCAAGTTTTATTGAGATGATTCAAATATTGAATTGTGTTTCATGTTTATACAGTAGATTTTGGTTATATCTTATGAGTCTTTTTGTAAATATGTAAATATCAAATAATTATCCATTGAAAGTTTTAAACTAAAAAAAACTCAAATAATGTTGAGATTGTGAAATAAACCCTTACCACATTGGTATATTTTGAATGATAAGCCCCATGAAATAAATAAATTGAAATAAAAAATTAAATACCATTACGATAAATATATCCTTGTTATAACATATCAGAGGATAATTATATATACCAAAATAAATGGAATAAGTGATGAATATGGCATATGTCTCTTGAAAGTAAAAGTGAGATGTTAAACCATTACCTCGGGTCTGATTTCCTTCATACACATCTATACATACTATATAATAAATATGGATTTATTTTAAATATAGTGAAAACCCATAATCATATATTTAATATCATATATGATTTACTTATTTCATTTTATGATCCATTTATTATCAGTTCTTTGTTAAAATCATTATTTTTAGTGATAATTGCTTCTTTCTTTATGTACGTTATGGTTTGGTAGTTTCATTCCTTTTAAATTTATTAGAGTTATATAATATATATATTTATACAATAGATAGAAATTTAATTTATAATCATTATATAAGTATTTATAATATTCCATAAATGTTATATATCGTAAAATGTGTTACACCATTCATGATGATTGTAGGTTGTACGTAGGTATAAACATTGTTCCTATTTTAATGATAGATTTAATGTAAAAAAGGTAAATAATTTCTCAAATTTATAAAAAAAATTATTATTTAAAATATACAATTTATATTCATTAACAATATAATTATTACCATCTATGTCAAATAAAATTATAAACAATTCACATCATTATATAGAGGCAGTTGTCCATACGTATGCAAAAGAGAATTTATTATTTTCCAAAGGATTGGAAGGAAATAAGAGATATGTGATATTATAATTAAATAAGTATATTAGATTCTTAAATATTTTATAAATATGTTAAATCTATTATTAAATCCAGTTGAGAGATGTGATGGTGGAAAATGAGTTACTTAGGTTCATGAGGTAGTAGTCTGTTGTACACATGATCGATGATTTTGTTTCCAATTTGATGGAATATAAAAATATATAGGTTAAAAATTAACCTAATAACATCTAGGTATATAAGATATAATGGTGTTATTATTTTAGAATATTTTATATTATCTGATGTAGTTATACGAATAAGTAAAATGAAAACTCATGTTTAAATACATTACTTGTTATTTGGAAAACCTTTTTAGAATTATAACTGAATCCTTCTTGGATGAGATTTCAAATCAAAAAATAAATATATTAAGTGTTGAGGGATATATGTATTATAAATGGGTAGTATTTTTCTTACCAAAATAATTTTGGAGTGTGATACGGAGAGGAGAGGTTGTATCCTTTTATAAGTGGGGAAGAAGAAACACATGGAATTTTTGAAAATAAAAAGTCGTACCCATGTTTTTCACATAAAAAGGGATCCCCGATGAATCATTATAAAACCATAGATGATATAAATTATAAAAATGGCCATTAAATATGAATAAAAAAGTTTCCACTGCATTTTAACCCTTATATTTTTAGTTTAACCACAGGGAAAACCTTTTTTAGCCTTAATCGGGTAATTAATTTTTACTGCTTTTAATATTTATTGTGACCAAAAATTAAGTTTAGCATATTATATAACATTAATTATTATTTTTAAAAGTATATAATCCATTTTTCCAAATTTCATTCATAAAAGTGGAAATTTGGAATTTCAAATTAAACCCGGTGACATGAAGAAAAAATAGTTTTATAAAGAGAATGTTATCATAAGTATAAAAAATTTTAATATAAAA
Source organism: Viscum album (assembly GCA_963277665.1). Taxonomy (NCBI): domain Eukaryota; kingdom Viridiplantae; phylum Streptophyta; class Magnoliopsida; order Santalales; family Viscaceae; genus Viscum; species Viscum album. The sequence goes on from OY728157.1 coordinate 1,106,573,171, forward strand.
ATTAAATAAGAAATGGATTAGAAAGAATTAAATTTTATTTATTATAATATAGTATAACTTATTTAACTTTTATATGTTTAAAATAAGATATAAATTTGTAAATTCTTTAAATGAAAAGGGAGTTTTCAATAAAAACTTGTAGTTTTTTACTATTTTTTGAAAAATAAATCTTTTCAGAAAATTAACAAGTATTACCTATATGGTAACTTTTAGAACACAATTCAAAATATTAATTTCATTTTTTTAATTAAAATTTATAAAAATAAGAAAAATTAATTAGAAAATGTGTGTATAAAGTGAATAAAAAAATTCCTTTCAAAAATTCCTTTTTTAATTTATAATAAATAGATATATATTGAATTTATTTTATAAATGTTTAACACATATAATTTTCATTATTTATTTATTCTTATTCATATCCACCAATTTAATAGCTAGGTTATAATGGTATATAATTCATTTAGACCTGGGGTTGCGTGTATCACATGCTATTGAAGAGATTAAATTTAATGAAATATATTTTCAGATAATTTAATATTTTTGGTTTTATATTATTAATGATATAAAAAACAATGTTCATATTTTATAATCTCCAGGCGTTACATTCTACCCACCTTAAAATTGTATCCTTGCAATTTTAATTTAATCTCAGTAATCAAAGGTTCATCATTTGAAAATACCTTTATTGAGTTATGACATCATAAAAAGGGTTCATAAAACTTACTATTGATAAGATAGAATGGAAAATATGAAATTCATATATATTAATATTTAACTAGGATTCCATGTAGGAAAACATTAATGGGAAGTGAAAATATGGACATGGAAGAAAAACATAAATAGTTATGGAGAGTGATAGAGATCATTAATGACAGGAATGTGAATAATCAAGGGAAATTTAATGACTAAAAAACCACAAATATGTGATGAGTTAAATACCATAAACTAGTGATATATGATGTTAATTTTATTTTATTTTTGTTTTAACCTCTTTTTCTTATTATTGAGGAATTCTTTTACTATTATGATTAAGAGCATTAGAAAATACACCTACAATTTTATCATTAGGTTGTGCTTCGATCAATTTCCACGTCATTTCTTACTCCATAAAATGAATATACCTAATGCCTTTTTAATTCCCAAATCACTAAAATTAACTTTTAACAAACTATAAGATCCAAAAAAAGGTGAAAAGTCCTTTTGAATTTCATTAAAAATTTACCAAAAACGAATATGGTTAGCATGAGTTATCCAATATAATATATTAATATATAAAACAAAAGAGTAAAAAATGTCAATATAATCCATTACATTAGTATTTACCTATAATATTTTTAAAGTCAAAACAATTTCATAACAAATGGTACATTACATAGGTCAGTAGTAGGTATTGCAACTTTGTCAGCCTTTGATTTTATGTTCAATCCCCAAAGACTTTCCTTATGTCATGGGATGTTACCCAGTATATAGGGTTTAATGTTTCTAAAATTTTATCATTATAAATTCTATAATGTTCCTAAAAATATTTTTAGTATTCTAAAAAATAACATTGGTCCTCAAATAACATTTTAACAACAAGGGTTTTCTATACAACTTATTCATTTTCCAAGAAATAAAATAATCTTAATTGAATATTATTACTTTATGATCAATTATTATATTGACCCTAAAGCTTATAAATACCTTTAAAATTATTTCTATAGAGTTTAAATTAATTATTCATTAAATTGTAACATATACTAAACAAATGGGTTTTATTTCCATATATTCCCCCCAAAATATCCTTATTATTGATAAAATCCCATCACATAAAACCTCAAAATGGTTGTTTAAGACATTAATGTTAGGGTAATATTTAAACTCAAAAATCAACAATGGTTTCTATAATTATAGAATTAATAATAGACTACAAAACATATGCTTCCAAAATTTAGGACAATCCTCATATGTTCAGGATTCTTAAAACAAATATACCAATGGTAAAAATATTTCTACAACATAGTCCTTGAATCCAAATACATAGGTAGATTAATCATTCCACACATACTGTTTTAATAGAATAAGCATTTCCATTCCACTTAGCTTATTGTGAGGTATATTCCCATTATTCTTAGGGTATTTGTTTTCATAGTGACCCTTCTCCTTACAGTTGAAACACCGAACATTAGTTGCTTCATTATTTTCATTGCAATAATGAGCCTGATGGAATTTCTTTCCACACTTGAAGAAAACATACATTCCATTTAAGAAAGTACGGTTGTTTTTCATTACAAAATTATCAAATTTTGACAAAATCCTTCATTCCCTTCTTCCTCTTGTCTTATTTTTTACTCTACCACCCTCTTCTTCCATTACCTCTTTTAAAACCCTTAAGACATAGATAAATCTTTCTCAATCAAGGTAACATATGATATAATTCCCCCATATGATGACAAGGTTTTAGAGAGTATTTCTTTTTGAAGGATTGAATTAACCATATTTAAAAAGTGATCAATATTACACTTTGGATTATGTAAACAGTTCACAAAATTACTTACTATACATGTAAATTTATATTCACACTTAGAAAAAATGTCATCTTCCCTTTCTCTTAGACACATGAATTCTCTCTCGATATCGTCTCATTGCTCACGAGGGAAATATTTTTCGAAAAAATGTTCCTTAAAATCCTTCCAGTCTGACACGTGCCTATAATGGGGTGTAGAAATAATATTATTTTCTGTGTTAAAATGATTTATATTGATTATTCATAGTTGTATCCATATAAGATCACCAAAAAATCAATCTTTCACCTTAAAATTAGAGAAAGAAGTGAGGATGTTTTTTGAAATTGATTGATTTTGATAAGATAAGGAAGAAACAAAAAAATATAAAAACAATTAAGAAAAATATTAAGATAGAGTTGATAAAAAAAAGTTATTGAAAAATATTATAAGAGATGGTTATTAGGTAAATTTTGGTTCTCTAACTGTAATTCTGTTACAGTTCAACTCATCCAATTCTCTTCTTCTAAGTCCAAAAAATTGAGAATCCACAATCACTTCTTCTCACTCCCTTGGTCAAATAATAATGATGAGAATAAACCTTAATAAAATATCATATTGGTATAATCTCTATATATATATATATTGTGATATATTTTTAGAAAATACACTCAATTAACTTAGTCAATTCCAAATCAGGTATTTTTTATCCCAAACATTCAAGAAAGCTCACTACTTCTCACACACATACTGGTGATCACGGATAACTTCCCCACAAAGCCCTAATCTATTCCACCATATAGAGACCATAACATATTGGAGGGAGATATTGATCGTTTTCCAAAGAAATAAAAAATATGATCTAAAATCAAATAAAATTTTACAGGATAATAAAAACTATTATAATAAATTGAAACCAATTTCAGAGAAGAGAGGAGAGGATCTTAAAACATTATGTGAAATAACTGAAGAATTACAAAAGGTAAAATTTATCCTTTATCAATCACACATATTTTTACCCCAACACGGCAAGGGTAATTGTGAATCATGAGATATAACAATTCATTACAAATATAAGAATAATAAAAGAGAGAAAATAAATAATATGAAATTTTCCCTTCCAGAATCATTCTGCTAGAATATTGCTTCTGTTATTCCCACAAGATGGTGAAAGATCACACGGGTATCTTATTAAATGATTTTATTAATTACGTTTTATATCATATCTAAAATTTTCAATGAATTTTTAGATGTTTAAAGTAAGATATATCCGCATTGGTGAATATGAGTTTTTTTGGATGCCAAATACTATTTCACCTACTCTAGTTTGACATGTTAAAATGATGCCTTAATGAGATCTGTTCTCCATGAAACATAATGGGAACATGGAAGAAAAATTATATTACCTAAACCTACTAGAATAAGATCATTTAGAAGTTAGTATCTTGATATATGACTCATTTAATGAGGTATTGTTCATTCTATCATCCAAAATAAATTTTCACATTGATCGATTTTTATGGGTCATTTTATTTCAAATATTATCTGGGTCTAGAGGATGAATTTGTATCCCTGTCACACTGAAATCCTAAAAAAGGAATCAGTCAAATTAGATCTAAATATTAAAGGTTAATCTCTAAATACTGTGGTAAATGAAGGCTACTAAATTTATAGAATTAACCAATTTTCACATTTAAGCTTAAAACTCACAAAAATCATAAAATAATGAAAATATACTACAATTTATTAATTTATAGGGATTATATAATTTAAAAACATATGATTAATTATAAAAATATTATCTCTATCACACTCCATGTTTTATATTTATTCTTCATCCTTAGTGTTGTCTATCAATGATCACTATTGATCTTCATCTATTGAGAGATGATAAACTGTCATGAGAACCTTCTCCCTTTCATTAGTTCACAGAATGAGAAATATATTAACTAAAATACTTATGAATTTATCAACTAAAAATGGATTATTGGTCCAATTTAATGGTGGATATTTCTGATGCACAAATTAGTCTAATATTGTTTCACCACAAGGTGGATCTGTAGGATTCTCTATATGGGAACAGTTATTTCACATAACCAGAGTCAGCGACCCAACATGGTTATAATTGGATTTGTTCTAACTGAACTACTAACTCTATATTTATTATGTTAAATTAGTTGTAAATCCATACATGGAGTATATAAATTCATACAGTTTCTATTTCTTCTATTAGGTACCATTTATAAATAATTTCACCCACTATATTAGATCATGACATTATGAAACATAATTTATATTCTAAAAAATAGTAAAATACTAAACATAAATTGAAATATTTATTCTTAGAAAATCTGATAATCATAAACAAGTTTTCTTTTTGAAATTTTCAAGCTATAAAAATATTTTCAAATCCTTTATAATTGTTTTTAAATAAAAAGTGAATTATCCCAAGTATATCCCATAGGAGTGTCAAACTAGGAGTGTAATAAGGTCTATTGTCATGCACTATTTGATGATCGATTCAAATCCCAATGTTTCATTTTCTAAGATATTACCCCAAGGTACATCTATTTATGAACCATGTCTACTTGTATTATATAGATAGGGATGTATTTCTAGGAAAAAACCATATAATATTTTCCTCAACGAAACATTAAGATTCACTTATATACCTATCCTTAAATTATATCATAGGGTTATGTTACCTAATCTATGATTTCCTAAATGTATTTACCAGGCGTTCTTCTAGAATATATCTAATACCAATGTTAAAGACACCTACCCTAGTATCCAAGAGTTATTTGTTACTTTATTAGACTAGTGTTAGATATAAGTGATTACATCCCAAATAATGTAATAGTTTATTAGTATTGGAAAACTATATACATATATGAATTTAAAAATACATTTAAAAACATAAAATATAACATAGCATTCTCTTTAATAATGATATTATTACCTTTGTTATATCCATATATATCATTCATAATAAACTTCTTAGCATCCCATGAAAAGAAACATAAGAAAAGGGGTGAGATTTAATGCTTAATATGTATAAGCATATAGTGGAGGATATCATAAATAAATAAGGAATAATTTATATGTAATGGTAAATATTTGAAACACAATCCATTTAATCAATAACTTGAACATAAAGAATAATATGGACGGATTAAACGATGATAAAAATAATTCCATATAAATAATTAAATTACTATAAAACTTGTCCATGGATATTATAACTAATTTAATAATAAAATGAACATCAATAAATAATCTCATAATGATAAAATGCATAATTATAGACATCATAACCATACTATCAGGGCCTTGTTCCAATACATCTTATATAAATGGGTAAGACCTCATCCAAAACCGAAGCTAGTTTGTCTCAAGGGACTTACCGATGCATCGAGGGGTTATAGCATGCCCCACCCATCACATAGTAAGTCCAATTAATTCATCACGTGAAAGGGTATAAAAATAATAAATACAAACATTCATATTGAAAAAATATTATATGAAATGATAATTATTACCCTAACCATTAAACATAATCATTAACCATCGAGTGTATTATAAAAAATGTTATGAAAATTATACCAAATGTTCAAACTGATCATAAAGCATATTGAGAAATAATAAGGATGGTATCAATACAAAATATTCATATTGTATAATAAGGTAAAATTAGGGTTACTTTTTTTAATGAATATAAATTCAATAAACATTTAGATAAAAATATTATTGAGGAAAATATATATATTAATTTAAAACTAATTTTTAAAAACTAAAAATAAGTTGAATTTTAGGAAATAAAATCTTTGAAATGAATCACAGATACATTTGAAGGATGATTAAAAGAAATGCATGTTAATTATGGATGTTAATTCCATACATTCCATTTGGGTTAATAAAACATCATTTTCACATTATTGAGAAAACATTAAAAATTATATTGTTCGAAAAATTATAGGAAGATTAATTTAAAAAAATTAAATTTTCTAAATTGGTAAAAATGACTATAATAAATCATTTCTATAATGGTAAAAAAAATAAGAATATTTTTAGAAAATAAGGATATGAAATAAAAATAATTTTCGATTGAAGATAGAAAGAAAGTCAGCATTCCTTAAAAACATTTTCTCAAGAATTTTAAGTACCAAAGAGAGGAAGATTATAATATTACTTGAAATTATAATTAATAACCAAATTATAAGGACATTTATTGTTTTTAATATGAAATATAAAAAAAATCCCCCAAGGGAGGCTTAAACATAAACAATCTTGAATAATGATGAGATATTGAAATACATCCTTACAACTTTGGTAGCTTTTGAATCATAATCCCCATGAAAGAAATAAATTAAAATTAAACTTTACATAAAAAGTGTTTAAGTATATTCATGATAAAAATATCAAATGGGTACTATATACAACACAAAAGGTAATAAGTTGTGAATATGGCATATGTCTCATGAATGTAAAAGTGAGATGAGAAACCCTAATCTTAGGTCCTATTTCATTCATATATGTCCTTACATCCTATATAAAACATATATACTTATTATATATATATATAACCATATTAATATATTTAATATCATATAATTTTTACTTATATTATTTTATGACCCATTTATTACGAATTCATTGTTAAAATCACTCTTTTTGGTGATAATTGATCCATTTATATGTTTGTTTTGCTTTGGTAGATTCGGTATTTTTAATTTGATCATGGTTAAATAATTTAAATTAGTTTATAAGTGGTATAAATTTTCTATAAAATCATTATATAAGTATTTATAATAGTCCATAAAATTTAGAGATAGGAAAATGGGTTACAGAATTCATGGAGATGTTTGGTCATACATGCGCATGAATGTTATTTATATTTTTCCAAAATATGGAATGTAAAAAATGTAAACAGTGTTTCACCATTAATAAAAAATTATAATTTCCAATTTTTAATTTTTATTAAATAAATACATTATTATTACCCTCCATGTAAAAATAAAATGAAAAAAATTCACATCACTACGTGGAGGCTATAGTCCACACGCACGCACAAGATATTTTATTATTTTACAACATATTTAATGGTTATAAGGTCTATGTGATATTATAATTAAATAAGTTTAATAATTTCATAAATATCATATATATATTGTAAATCCATCATTATATCCAATCTAGATCGGCAGTGATGGAAAATGAATTACAAAAGTTCGTGAGATGGTAGTCCACTATACACAAGATCGACTGTTTGCTTTCCCATTTAATGGAAGAGGAGATGGATATAAGTTATTAAATAAACATAATAATATCTGAATAGATATTTTATATATTTTTTATTATTTCACCGACATTTTTTACTATTTTAAGGAGTTATAATAAGAAGTAAACAAATCATGGTTAAGAACTTTACCTCTTCTTCAGACAACATTTTTTGGTTTATACTTAAAACCAAATTTGATTGGATTTATAATAAAACAAATGCCTCTAGGATATGGGGAGTGATTTAATTAATTTATTTTTTTCATTTATTTTCTGAACCAAAATTAATTTTTTGTTTTAATAGAGGATAAGGGGTAGCATTTTATAGGTGGGGGAGAGGACACACATAGAATTTTTGAAAAGAAAAAGTGATATCGATAATTTTCCTATGAAAATGCTAAAAATGTCTAATTATAGAACCATAGATGATATAAGGTAAACCAATTCTATAAAATAGGAGTTTAAAAAGTTTCTATGTTATTTAAAACTTTATCTTTGTAGTTTAATTCCTGGTAATCCCATTTTAGCCTTAACCGTAATAATTAATTTTTTCTATTTTTATTATTGATTTTTTCCAAAACATAATTAAAACATATTATATAATATAAATTATTATTATTAAAAATATTTAATCAATTATTACAAATTTTATTCACATAAGTGGAAAATTTTAATTTAAAATTAAACACACAAATGAGATGAAAAAACTGTTTCCCAAAGAAAAAATACTCATAAGTATAGAATGTTTTAATATAAAAATTACATATAAAATTTAATCCAAGGAATTAATTGGATTTATTATAATATAATTTGACTAATTTTAAATTTAAAACAATTTTACAAAAAATGGAACTTTGTAAGTGATTTAGATGAATAAATGGTTTTTAATAAAAAGTAGTATTTTTTCATTATTCATGGAAAAATTAATCATTTCATAAAATTATAAAAATTCACTCTAAAGTTATGATGATATTATAATTCAAAAAAAAAAGCATTTTTTAAAAATAAATTTTTTAAAAGTTGAAAAATTAATTTAAAAATATGTGTGTAAAACATTATGAAACCACCTTTTAGAAAAAATATAGTTTTTTCGGGGAAAAACATTTTTATTTAAAGTGATTCTTATTTATTTATAATAAATAGATGGACATTGAATTTATTTTATTCACATGAAAATCATATAATTTTCTTAATTTAGTTATTACAATTTATAAACTCTTATTTAACATCAATGTTATTATAGTATATAGTTAATTTAGACATGGGGATGTGTGTATCACAACATATCAAAGAGAATAAATCTAAAGAAATATATTTTGTGGATCATTTATGTTTGTTTTTCCATTCCGCATATGCTATCGAATTAAATTTTCATTTTTTAAATTATTTGGGTGTTACATCGGTAGTTACAACATCATGAATATACTTATGCTACCTTTGATCTTGAGCTTGCTATGGTGGTGTTTTATTTGAAGTTATTGTGTCCCTATCTCATCTATGTGTGCTTCTTGGTATGCATAGATCACAAGATTCTGAATTATGTCTTCTATCAATATGACATGAATTTGTATCTATGATGGTAAATAGAGTTCTTATAAGACTATGAGTCATATTCTATCTATTACACTATAAAGATGGAATGTTGTAGCTTATGGATCAAGAAGGAAGTCCCTTGGTGGGTTGGAATGTGAGTCTAGAGTCTCTTGGATAATTATAAATGTGTTGGTTATGATTCCAATTTATATATGACTACTTTATCAGATAATGGTGTAATAATATTTTTTGTAGTACGTGTAGACATTATATTTATGGGAATCTGAGGAAGAGGTTTTAAATGATCAATTTTTTATAGTGAAACTTCCAAGGGATCGACTATGGATGAATAGAATCAAGTGATATTCCAAGGAAAACTTTTCATTCCTTCGGTGATGCATGAGGTGATTCTCTATGAGTTCCATAGTATACCCTTAACAAGACACCTGGGTGTGGTGAATATGTATCATGCTATGATGAATTATTATTTTTGTTCTGACTTGAATAATTAAGTTACATAGTTTGTCTCTCCTAGTATGGTTTTCCATAGGGTGAAGGATGATCATTGTGTTCTTGGTGATTTGATTTACCCACCATATATTCCCAAATGGAAGATAGTGGAAATATTTATAGACCTTTTCACAGATTTTACTTGATCTCAATGTGGTTATGATTCGTCATGTGTGATAATGGACCATTTTATATGGTTAAATCACTTCCTAGAGATAATGTAGTGGATCTGAATTGAGTTCTATTTTGAAGAAATATCTGGTGGAGATAGAGGGACTTCCTAGGGTTTCAAAGTTGAACATATTTTTTTCTAATTATCATTATACCTCTAGGATATAGATATGTATTCAACAAGATTTAGGTTCTCAATTATGACTTATCATTTATTTTCATCCATATAAGGATGACCATATAGTGTGAATTAACCAGAATTTAGAGGACATTTTATGTGCACGTAATTTGGATTTTGGAGGTTTATTGGTGAGAAACGTACCCTTGGTGGAGTTTTCTTACAATAACATTTATCAATATACCATTGGTATGGGCTTTTTCTAAGTACAGTATGTCTAAATTTTCTAATTTTCATTATATGGATAGAGGTTAGAGAGTTAAATGTATTTTGACTAGAATTGGTGGATGGTATGGACAAAAAGAACATGTGATCCATGATCAAAATAAGGGGTTTTAGGATCATACATAGTCATATGATAATCAGGGGATGATGCCTCTAGAGTTTGACATTAGAGATCACATGTTCTTGAAGTTGTATCCTCATCATGGGAAGTACAGGTTTTGATGTGGGATTAATCTTACACACCTTTTCATTGTACCTTTTGAGGTTCTGGAAAATTTTTATGCTTTTATATATTGGTTAGAATTATCCCAATATATGATCCATGTTTATGGTGTATTCTATGTATCAAAAATTTAATAATATCTTCATGATGATTCTCACATACTCAAATAGGGTGAGATGGATGTTTAAAATAGTGCTACCTTTGAGGAACAACCTTTTGAGATTAAAGAGCATTATGATTATGTTTTTTATGAGAATTCTATTAACTTTGTTCATATCTCATTTAGACATAACACCTTATAGGAGAGTACTTGAGATCTAGAATTATAGATTCACGCTCAAGATCTTGATTTTATTTGATGTTTAGATTTATCTTCATTGAGATGATGTGTTTGACCCTATATTTTGTTGAGAATGTTTCACTTCCTTGATTTAATTCATGTTTATGGACATAGCCTTATTTTATAGGTATCTAACATGGTGGTGTGAATTGAGTTTTCTTGTTAATGTTTCTTGGTTTTACATTTTTTCTTTTATTGTGATGGTTATGTTATTGTTATAACAATATCCTTGAGAGGTATCTCATAGGATAGTTATTCATAACCCATTCTATACTTTTGTATTTTGTTTTATAACTCTCTATGATGAGAATTATTTGATATTTATTTATTGTAAGGTCCCAGATTCCACAAGTGAGCCTCAACCAAGTTAGTAAGGAATCCTTAAGTGCATCTAGGAAACCGAGGATCAAATCCAAGGGGAGACAAATTTTTGGGTACTGTAGTGGGAACTACAGCAGGTACTATTCGGCACTATAGTAGCTCAGACTATTCCCCCATTTTTACCTTCAGGACACCAATTTGATCCTTCGGTCCATTATGGACTTCGGACTATCCCAGGCCTTCGGTTTAGTCAGGCCTTGATGCCACCTCAAGGCCTTTGGTCCACCTTAAGTCCTTCGGGACACCTTAAGTTCAGATTCTATCTAGACAGCCTACAGGGAACAACCTCTAGAAGGAGGATTAGAAATGAGCTTTCACCATTGTAGAAGCTAAAAAGATCGCAACATTGAGAGGTAATGACACCTAACATTGGTAAAATCATGTGCATGCCCGAGAAATCCTAGCCAAACAACCATGTGAAAGTGGAGATCTGATTTCACGATGAAGATGCAAGGGAGGAGCGGTTCCAAGTAGTTAGTCGGGGTTAAATGTAATTTTTTAAGACTACGGGAAATGAATTTTTCTATAGCCTATGGTCCATCTAATACATAAACCTATGGGTCTTATAAGGGTTCCAAATCACCCCTTGAAAGCTGGATTATCAAAAATCAATAAAAATGAAAGCCTTAGGCCATTGGAGGACCTGGATTCCTAAAATCCTTTATATTTTTCTATGCGTCAAGGGTATTGGGGGGAGTGTTCTAAGGTGTTTTAGAGGATAGAATGAAAATATGTCCATCTATATGGTCACCATACCATAACAATGGGTGTAGTTTTTATTGTTTTAAATAAAAATTAGATGATTGAGTGTGGGGTACTCTTTTTTGGGTGCTGTGATTCACCGTGATGAGTGAAATGGTTTGGTCGGCAATTCAAATTAATGTTTTTATGGGGCACCTACCTGTATGAAATAAAAAATGGAATAATGGAATGGGGTTCCCGTTTTGAATGGAGCATTGGGAATAGTATAGTTGAGTCAAACTATATGAAACAATTAGTGATGTATTAAACAAGATATAATGATTCAAATTGGTGAGGCGAAACAACCATGTATTTATCCCTATGTCATGACAGGGTGGGCATGACAAGCGATGTGGTCGAGTCAAGAAGAGTGACGAACTACAGTAAGAAATGAGTAAATGATGTTCCTTTTCCTTAGGTTTCAGTGTGGAGGGTCAAAATAACTATATAAATTCTACCATGTCATATCCTTATTCATGGTGGTGGAAACTTGGTTTGATGAGGTTTTTAAAATGTGTACAAATCAGGGGACAAACCAATTTAAAAACTGAATAAGTGTAGAGGAATTTGATCGATGATCACCAAAGGTGTAATGAAATTAACTATGATTTTGTTTAGTACATAAAATTTTAAAACACAATATTTTATGATATATATATTTTTAAATAAATTCAATCTATTTGATAATTTGTGATCCCTGCAACAACGTGTTTAAAAAACATGATAATCTTTTAAAATATTATTATTTAAATATGGCCATTATAACCTATGCATTAAGTTATAGAGTATGAATCAAAAAAACTAAATTATGAAAATTATATTTCAATCATGTGTAAAATAAATTTAATGGATATATATTTAATAGAAAATAAATAATAACCATTTGAAAGTGAACGAAATGTTTTCTGAAAATCTAATTTTTCTGAAAGACGAATTAGTCACGTTTCTCACATATAATTTATATTTAATTTTTAATAATTTCAGAACATATAATTTAATAAAATAATTAAAATTATAAAATCATCACAAATAAATTATATTATGTTAAAATTTCAGGATTTTTCTCAACAGTTTCATTTTTTGATGAATATGGAAAAATACTAATTTTTATTAAAAAATATCATTTTATTTAATGAATTTAAAAGACCCGTTATATTTTAATATGGATTTAAAAGTAAAACTTGATAAATTATATTTTAATTAATCCTAATTTTTTTATTTTATAAAACATTATATTTGGTCTTTATATAATATGTTTTTAATCTTTTGAATGTTTTTCATTTGGAAAATCGTTTTTTCAAAACATCCTTCAGTTTAATTTCAAATTAAATTATACCAATTCTATGAGTTTTATTTTCAAAAATGGATTATATATTTGAAATAATAATAATTTATATTATTTAATAATGTCAAATTAGTTTTTTCCCTTATGAATTGTCAAAATAATGAAAATTATTTATCAAGGTTAATATAAAAATGAGTTAACCTGGGGTTAAACTAAAACAATAAGGGTTAAAAATGATCCATATATTTTTTAATTACTATTTTACTATCACATTTAAACATTACCTCTTCTATGGTTCTTAAATTGATCTATTTTTGTGGATTTTTCAATGGAAAAAATGTGGTGAGAATTATTTATTTTAAAAAATTCCAAGTGCGTCTACCACTTATACAAGTTCACCAACTCTTATGTCCATTAAAAACAAAAAAACAAATTGTGTAGATAAATACCTACCTAAATAAATTCCTTAAATCCCTCGTATAATCCTAAATTTTTTTTTTCATTAATCCAACCTATTACGGATTTTGGTGCAAATCAAATGAAGTTGTCCTTGGAAGAGGTTACATCTTAACCGAATATTTTATTTTATTTCCCGCTCCACCTCCATAAAATAATATTAAAACATGATAATATAATAACTTAATTATCATAAATATACTTATATATTTCAATGTTAGGTTCGTGACATAAAACCATATCCTACTCCCTCAAATAGGAAACGAAATTTTTGATCGTGCGTGCGGCGGACTACCGCCTCGAGAAACGAAACAATTTGTTTTCCATCCCCACTTCTAATGGATAAATATAATGATTTGTCTAATGGTTATAAATTATATTTATGATATATTTATATTTTTATAATTATAATATCATATAAAACTTCCTACTTTCCATTTCATATACAATACAATAATGTCGCTCGTGTGTTGGGAGGGATATTGCCTCTTGAAGTGATACAATTCATTTTTCACTTATTATTTATATGGAAGGTAATAAGTAATTATTTTGTATATATATTATATTTTTGAAATATTAACCATTCTATAAAATTAATATATCATATAATTTCTTACCATGTCATCCATTGAATAAATTGTAACATCGTTCTTGTGTTAGTTAGACCATGGCCTCACGAAGCGATGTGATTCATTTTTTATTACCGCATCACATGGATAGTATATGTAACAATATTTAAATAAATAATAAAATATTTATTATATAATTATAATATTTTAAATATAAATACAATTAATTTCCATATATCACAATCTTCAAAAAATGAAAATGTAACTCTTGCATACATACGAACTATCATTTCTATAATGGTAACGTAGTTTATTTTTTATAACTGCATTTCATGGTTGGTTTAAAAATATAATTTATTTATAAAAATTATAATTATCACATGGTTACCATTATAGATATTAATAATTAATAATATCATAAGCCTCATTAAACTTACCAAATTGATTTTGGACATATGATCTATTTATTATTAAAACTTCTGATGTGGAATTAATTGGTTATGTAATGGAATATGACATGGTAAAATTTTAAATAAAATTAATATTAAATTTGAAAATTGTTCATAAGTAATTATATAATTATATTATGTTTATTTTTCATAGAAATAAAATAATGCACATGATAAACCGGGCTCGAGGTAAGGGATCTCTTTAAATAACCCTTTTCGTATGAACATTCTCTCTCTAACTCACTTTATATCTCTCTTAATTTTTTTAATGCTTCTAAATTATTTTTATATGTATCTCATATATACCTAGATTATTCTCCCTTTCTTTTATGGGGTGATACATGGCTTATTCTCCTTTTCAAAATCCAATCATTATGAAATTTCCTTTGTTTATGATATGAATAAAGATTATGAAGCCCTTTTTCTATCCATGTGTAATTATTATGTTATCAATTATGATTGATTGAATTATGGAAAACACATATATCATAAACATGTTATGATGGGTGTTACTAGATAGCGCTATAATGAATTAGGTAAAGAGTTAGTATCATGGGGAGTCTTCTATGGGATTAGGTCGTAAAACTAATCTATTATGGGATTCCTTATACCATGTGATATTGTCTAGGTACTTAGACTTTACTCATGTTTATGTCATGTTATATGTTTTTTTCCAAATTTTATATATTTCTATGATCTTATGACACTATTATATTTGTGTTTTATTCCAATTTATTACTCATGAACCTTCTCATTTTTGATATCATGTTACACCTTTGACATATATATTATGTTTTAATATCATATTTTTTACCTTATTGGGATTTTTAGCTCACCCTTTTATTTATATATTCCCTAGGTTATACCATGATCTTATAAGAGATCAAATAGATTTTATGATATCACTATAGAGAATAAAATAAGTATTATATGATTTATGTTCATTTTTATGTACTATAAACCATTTTTTCCAAAGACACAAGGCCTTTACGGTCAATTTGTAGTATTAATGGATATTTATGTTTAAGAATCATGTAAATAATATTAATAAAAGTCTTTGGTCTCTATAGTTGGCATCTGAGTAGTCGTTTAGTTATCCTTTGGAACTAGGATGTTAAAAAATAAAGATCAAACCATAGGGAAAAGTATGAGGATAAAACTAAGGATAACTCTATGAATAAGAAAATATCATGGAATATTGGTGAAGTATATATTGAGTGGTTTTCATGAAAATACGTACATGTCTCAATACTATAATTGGATATAGATCTATCATAGAGGTATCGAGTGATAATAACCCTGAAAAGGGTGTATTGACCAAGACTCAATCATTACATGGTAAAAAAACATTCCATGCTACACACGTGGTTTGACACTCTTAAGGGATACTTTTTTCAAATTCAAAAAATCATTATAAATCATAATGAATAATTCGAACAATTTATTAGGTTATAAAACTTAATCGTGACATTACATTGGATAACCGTGGTTTAAACCTATAGATTCATAAGTTAGTATGTACTTATCATTTATATTTTATTCCTCCCATGTTTATAATGTTCACTTGTGAAAATATTTTAATTAATATATTCTTAGTTTTTTTCTTGTATTTAATAACGGGAAATAGGGAAAACTATGACTAAAAATCCAATAAGAAATATCATGATTTCTACATTGATATTCCTAATGTCATGGGTGTTGAAGATGATAACTTTATGGTAGTACTAACTCCACTAGCTCAAGTTATGAATAATAACATTAATCTTGAGGAATTTCATACTCCTCCTAAGAATGATCAATTTTCATTGAAACATTTTCAGTGAAAAGGACCCTAAATTTAGTTGATCTTATTATCCTATCGTTTTGGAAAAATGGATTAACGTCATTGAGAAGATATTACATATCCACTAATGCATAGAACAATATAAAGTTGTGTTGTATGTTTATCGCAATAATGGAGAAGCTGATTAGTGGTGGATACTAATCATGGAAAAAAATTACAAAGAGTATATTGCTTCCATTGAATGACATGACTTCAAGAAAATATTTTTAAATAAATATTTTCCTTAAAATCTCCATATTTAAATGGATAATGAGTTCCTTAGTTTTATTAAAAAGGAAGAAGAGTCTATAGAGTTTTATAAGGAAAACATGACATGGAATGTACAATATGCCTCTTCTTTTTTTTATAAAAACCAAAATTATGGTAGACAATTTATTTAGTGGGTTAATGTTGATTATACCAAAATATTTGGAAATTTGAGACATTTATTGTTATAATGATATTGTATGTTGTCACATCTAAGTTAACATAAAAATAATTGACTCTCAATGGACTTACAGAATTATAGAAAAAATGGATTTTTAATTGGGTGTATCAATAGATAAATACCATGGAGTAAAGAAAACCCAACACAACACCTATTAGAAGTGTGGGAAGAAGAATCAAAAAAAGATACTAAGGGGAACCATAATATTTTTAATGTCTGGAAAATAGGGGCATCTATCTAATCATCTCCATAGGGAAATGAAGAATCCTACTAACGAAGAATAAGAAAAGAAGGTTCAGATTAACACTATTATTTCTCTACAGAGTTTTATCTATAAAGAACATTGGCATTATGCAATATAATTCCCTAAACCAAGGGTTGTTAGAGAAAATCATCGACACGAACCACCAAGGTAGTAAGGAAGGGTGTAAACTATCACTAATTCTAAGATAGACACTGAAACAAATGTGGTAGAAGATATTTTTTTATTCATTTAAGAATAGAAAATATACTTCTTGATTCAGGTTCTACACATTCTTTCATATCTTTCAAGCTTATTAGGACAATTAAAAAATCACCTAAAAACATGGGGGTTTAGATGCTTTTGAGAATAGAAATGGAAGTGATAGTTTCATCCAAAGTATATAAATCCTCACTATTTAATGTTTGTGGACATAATATTATATAAAATCTCTTATTACATTATTTAGTAGAGTCTAATGCTATTTTGGGCAGGGATTGGATATCCTTATATAAATCCAACATCATCTATTGATAGATGGAGATCACTCTTCATGTCCCAATTCATCAAATAATTTTGTAAGTGTAAGGAGGAGGGTGAGTCTCCCAAGGAATCTTCTATTAAGGTATTAATGTTATAACCTTTTGAGTAATCATATCTTGCCCAAAATATTGAAACAAATGAGAGAATCATGCATGAATACATTCCCATTGTGAGGGATTATACTAATACATTCCCTGAAGAGTTTCTTGGTCTTCCTCCTAATCGATAGGTTGATTTTTCAATTGAACTTATACCTTGATTTCTACCCATATTAATATATCTTTATAGAATGGAAAATATTGAGTTGGAATAACTAAAGAAGCAGTTATAAGAGAATCTGGAAGAGGGTTATATAAACCTGAGTGCTTCACTATGGGAAGCACCAATCCTTTTCATCAAGAATAAGGTTAGGTAAATAATCCTCTATATTTATTATCGTGAACTCCATAAAATAATGATAAAGAACAATTTTTCCCTTCTGTGGATAAAAAAATTGGTCAATCAACTATGTAGAGCTCATTATTTCTCTAAGGTGAACCTTCATTTAGGATATCAGCGATTAAGGTTGAAGAAAGAATATATTCCCAAAACATCCTTTTGTACAAGGTATAAAAACTCTCAGTTCTTAGTGATTCCATTTAGAATCAGTAATTATATTGTAATTTTTATGGACATAATGAATATACTCTTTAGGGATTACCTCAAAAAATTTGTGGTAATCTTTATTGATGATATTTATATATACTCAAAAAGAAACGAGGATCATTGGGAGCATTTAAATATTGTGCATAGGACTTTGATAAAGGATATTATATATGAAAGTATAGTAATTTTGAGTTTTGGATGAAGGAAGTATCATTATTGGGGCATATTATCACCTAAAAAGTGATATTTTTGGGCCCTTATAAGACAAAAGGAATTGAGGACTAACCTAGACCAATATATAATAGAGATCCATAGTTTCCATGGAATAACTCATTATTATCGATGATTTTTGAAAATCTTTTTGAGATTATTAAACATACTAACCAAGTTAATATGACAGAGAGTAATTTTTATGGACCAGTGAATGTAAATAGATCTTTATGGAATTGAAAAAGAGGTCACCACTGCACTAGTACTTATGATTCTCTCATGTCGGGAACTTTTTTTGGTTAAAAATATTGATTCAAATAATGTATTAGGTTGTGTATTAATGTCGAATGATAATGTTATAGCCTATACCTCAAGCCTATTGAGTATAAGTATCCCATGCATGAACTAAAGTTGGATGAAGTGGTCCATTCATTAAATATCTGTAAACATTATCTCAATGGGGAGAAGTGTGAAATATATATGGATCATAAGAGCCTCAAATATATATTCATATTGATGTATCATAAAATGCACAAAAAATATGGTTAGATATGATAAATGACTATTATTTCTCAATCCATTACCATCTTGGAAATGTAAACAAAGTGGAAGATTCTCTCTTTAGTAAGGATCAAACAATTTTATCAATGATAGGAGTTAAGAAGGATTCTATATTACTTGATTTGAAAATGATAGATATTGGAATAGTAAAAGGATATGTATCCTACCTATCTCAGATAAGGGATCATCCATCCATTATTGAGAGGATTAAGGAGGCCCAGAAATATGATGAGGTGAATGAAAAAATGTAGTGATTATTCTAGAGTTCAAATTGTTGAAGGTGGATTTTTAAGGTTTCATACCCAGATATATGTCCCATAAAAACTAATGATATGGAGTGATATTATAGATAATTATCATAGATATTCCTTCTTCATTAATTCATGAATAACTAAGATATATAGAGATATAAAGAAAATCGTTTGGTGGGAAAAAATTAAGAGGGAGATTGTAGACTTTATATCTGATTCATGGTATTCCAACATGTCAAGGCTAAATTACGTAAGACTAAGTGTATGATGAAAAAATTTCCCATACCATTTTCTAAATGGGAAAATATTATCATATATTTCATTACAGGACTCCATAGGATACCTAAATTCAGTAATGTCATCTAGGTTGTAGTCGGTCGCCTTAAAAAGTTGGAAACTTTCATTGCAATTAAGGAATATTTATCTCTTGAACAAATCTCTAAAATATTCATAAGAGAAGTGGTAAGATTGACTAGATTTACACACTCTATTGTATCTAATTGAGATCCAAGGTTTGACTCAAAGTTTTAGAGAAGCCTTTATCAAGCGTTGGATACCGAACTCAGTTTCATCATTGCCAATTACCCTCATACAGATTCTCATTCTAAGAGAACGATGCTAAATATAGATGATATAATAATTTTTTTCAATGTATTTACAAGGATGTTTCTATCATAACCTCACCTAGTAGTGTTATCATATAAAAATAGTTTCCATTATAGAAATCAAATATAACCTTATGAGGATCTCTATGGGAAGTGATGTCGGACTCTGAAATGCTGGGATAATGTTAGAGAGTGTAAGATGATGGGACCAGATCATTCTCAATAGATGATAGAGAAAGTACAATCTATTAAACAACACATGAAATCTATGGAATATTGATAGAAAATCTACGCAAACAAACATTTACGAGGCCGGGATTTTGAGGTTGTAGATATGGTATTCCTCTTTACTTGATCATGGAATAAATTGAGGAGGTTCAAAAACAAGGGAAAGCATAGTACTAGAAACAACATCCACATTGAGATCCACGATCACACTGGATTAGTGGACTACCAACTAGCACTCCCACCTAATCTATATCAAGTACATGATGAGTACTGGGTATCCCTATTAAATAAGTAAATACTAGACTCATAATATGCAATTAATTCAAAGGTGGTACCATTGGAGAATATAATTTCAAAATAGGAAAAGTTGAGGAAGATCTTGGATTGTAGAGATAATGTTATAAAAAACAAGACAACTCACCCATTCAAAGTGATACGAAATAAGACACAAGTTTGAGGAAGCAACTTGGGAACTGGAAGAGGTGATGAAGCAGAAGTACCCTCACTTGTTTTCACCTTTATATAAAATATAAAATTTTGTTGGTGAAATTTTTTAAGGGGGGAATAA
Source organism: Viscum album (assembly GCA_963277665.1). NCBI lineage: Eukaryota > Viridiplantae > Streptophyta > Magnoliopsida > Santalales > Viscaceae > Viscum > Viscum album. The sequence continues at coordinate 1,106,594,114 of OY728157.1, forward strand.
TTTAACACCCCAAGACTTTAAGATATATTTATTTTAAAATAAATGTAATCTCTTTAATAGCATGCAATTCACATAACCCTAGGTTTAAATGATACATGATACTCTATTAAAATATTATTATTTAAAAATGGACATTGTAACCCAGCAGTTATGTTGGAGGGTATGAATAGGACTAAAAATTAGGAAGATTATGTTTTAAATATTTATAAAATAAATTCAATGAACAAATATTTATTATAAGTAAAATAAGAACCATTTGAAAGAGAATTAAGTGTTTCCTAAACAACAAATTAGTTCTCTGAAAACAGAATTAATAACACTTTGTGAACATAATTTAATTTTTTTAAAATAATTTAATTTTTTTATTTTAAAAATAAATAACATAAAATTTTAAATTTTCATTAAAAAACTATCTTAGGATGAATTTTTGGATTAACCATAAAAGATTTATTTTTTGAAAAATTGTGAAAATATAGTTTTTTATTAAAAAATCACATTTTCATTTAATGAATTTACAATCCCAATTTTATTTAAATTTGATTTCAAAGTTAAATTACGTTAATTATATATTAATTAATATAAACTATTTTGTTGTAATGAATTTCCTATTTTATTTTGACATAGAACCTTTTCATTATTTTAATGTTTTTATATTAGAAAACTATTTTTTCAACACGTTTGTAGATTTAATTTTAAATTACCTTTTTCCACTAATATAATTTGAATTTTAAAAAATTGATTATATATTTTTATTTTTAATAATTTATATTATCTAATAATGTCATAATAATTTTTTGTCATATTGAATATTGAAGACAATATAAATTTGGTTCTGTGGTTAAGGTAAAACGAATTTATTAGTGTATTAAACTAAAAAGACACATGTTTAAAAACCCAAAACATGTATAAATCCTATTTCATGGCCATATTTAGACCTTATATATTATGAGGTTCTAAAATGGTTTTTATTTATAGCTTTTTCTATCAAAAAAATGTGGATGGAAATCAATATTTTCTAAATATACAAGGGTATCCACTCTCCTGCTTTTAAAATTCCATCCATTACATTATCCTTTAAACAATTCAAAAATCACTTATTTTAGACAATTATTTCATAAATAACTTATATTCCCCCATTCAATCATCGAAGAATCGTTTTATTGGTCCTAAATCTGACTTAGGAAGGTTGTTGGTGCAAACCAAAAGAAGTTTTCCAAAGAAGAGGTAATGTCCTTAATAGAGAATTATATTTTATTTCTTCCCAAACCCTATTAAAATTTTATTAAAACATGATTATATAATAAAAACTAGTACATTACAGATATTTATATGTTTTAATGTTGATTTTATGACCTAAAAACATCTCCTCCTTCCTCAAATGGGAAACAAAACCATTGATTGTGTGTATGGTATGCTACCACCTCTTGAACCGATATAACTCAATTTCCATCACCACTTCTCACATATTTATATAATGATGTATATAATGTTTATAAATTATTTTTATGATATTATTATACTTATTTAATTATAATAAAATATATAACATCTTATTTTCCACTCCATAGAGAATACTATAGCGTCGCTCGTGAGTACTGTGGACTACCGCCTCAAAAAGCGATGTGATTTTCTTTCACCTATGCTTTACATGGAAGATAATAAGGTATAATTTTATGTTCATATATTTTAGTCATGAAATATTAACCATTATAAAAAATTAATAGATCCTATCCCTTTTTACCTTTTCATCCATTGAGTAATTGATAACATTGTTCGTGTGTATGGGGGATATCGCCTCTTGAAGTGATCTGATTAATTTTTATTAATTCATTACATGGATAATATGTATAAGGGTATATATTTAAATAATATTATATTTATGATATAATTATAATCTTTTAATGATAACTTAACACTTAAATTTATTCCATCATGATCTTTAAAAAATGGAAACTTTAGTCATGCATACGTATGACCTACCATCTCTATGATTGTTAAATAGTTCATTTTATATAGAAATATTTCATGCTTAGTTCTAATGTATAATTTTTATATAAAAAGATAATTATTTTATTTTTACCTTTTCTATATGATTAATTAATAATATATTTCACCTTATTCAACTTACCCATGTGATTTTGTACTTATGATCAGTTTATCATTAAAACGTCCGATGTGGATTTAATTAGTTAAGTAATTGAATTTGACATGGTAAAAATTAAAATAAAATTAATAATAAATTTGAAAAATGTTTTTCATAAATTTAATAATTAAATTAATTTTATTATTCAGGGAGACAAAATAATACACATGACAAGTCAGGCTCGAGGTAAGGGATCTGTATAAACCACAATTTCCTTCGGGACATGAACATTCTCTATCTAACTCACTTTATCTATCTATTAATGCTATGGAACGAATATGAATTTTGTATATATGTCTCTAATATATACCTATCTTATTCTCCCTTGCTTTGATTGGGTAATACACTCCATATGATCATTTCCCAAATGTGTTCATTTTGAATTTTTTTGTTAATGTTATGAAGCAAGATTATGCTACCCATTTTCCTTCTATGTATAATTCTTATTTTATTCTGTATAATTGATTCCATTTTGTGGCATTCATTGTTGGAGTTGGTGGCCTAGAACCAACTACTTTGTAATTTATTCATTAAATAAACCCCTTATCACATATTGATTGTTTTGCTACATGACAATGCGGGTGATAATGTACCAAGGATAGCTCTTTCATTAAAATGTAATAGTGGATCCTGGCTATGATGAGAATCTATAAGTGCCATAACGCTATTCTTGAATATATGTTCTATGGATGGATGATGTTATTTGAGGGACCCAAATAATATAGTCCATTAGGGGTGGGGAGTCATTAAACTTTGAGGAACCTAATCTTGGTGTGTGTCCTTCGTAATATCCAATATGATATTATGAGAATGAGACCCTCCAGTAAGAAATCCACATTTCGTTGTGTCATTGGATGTTCTTATCTATGGACGTGTGTATTGGTCCTTAGAATTTAAGACTATTATTAATGGGTATTACAAATCACACACTTAGATGTATTGACGAAAACTGTGATGAAACACTATTCACAGCAAGGTAGGATACGTTGGGTGCGTCACGAGTAATACTGCATTAATAGATAATGAGAGAAAGGATTTGTCCCTTATATTACATAATGGATGTAGATATCTTAGGCCCTTTGATGGAATTCATATAGCCTAAGTAAATCCATGTCCATGTTAAGGAATGAGCAAGTTCAATTCCAAAAAAATCAAAGAAAGAATAATCGAGCACATGGGTTGATGGCACTAGCATGCAATCCGCTTAATTGGAGATATCGAGGCAAAGGGATTATATTACACGGTAAATGTTCATAGGAGGTGACACGTCATCTCGGTGTTAACATTGTTCTCTATGGGTGCCTTGGCATGTTACTAGAAGCTAACCTTGGACTTTAGGCATTCTCCACCTAATGCCACTAAGAAAGGGGCCTAGATGGTCACACACTAATTGTGTCCATGTATCTCAGTTAAATATTAATTTAACAATTTGAATAAATATTAATCCAGACCTTGGTTTAATAATTATTCAATGATTCCTGATTCAATTTATTTTTACACTAGTTATTAGAGTGAATATATTATGGGCGAAATAATATATTTATTAGCGAGTAACACAATTACATTTATTTCATAAATAAATATCCATTTTTCAAGGTCTAATAAATGTGGTAGAGGAAAAAAATGATATAAAAAAATAAGTACAAACCATGTATTAATGATTACACATTCTGTATAATTTTAGTCAGGATTTTGAGGAAATAATATTGTTTTATTAAATGATATTTATTATGATTAGTGTGGGCACATGTCAATGAATAAATGATTCGACATGAGTTTTTTTAGTAAGAGTTAATGAAATAAATAAATCATGTAACGTGTTTATTTGTTGTCATAACTCTATAACATCAACCCCGATTATAAATATCCTCACAAACCCAACACTTTTCCCCAAACGTTGTCCACAAAAATTCTAGAGAGTTCTCTCACGGCCGAAAGAACACCTTCCTCCAAGAACGCTTTCATGACCAAGAGAGATCCTTGACCACTAGATGAATACAATTGAAGGAAGACATCACAAGAAAAGTTTATTTCGCACTAGCACCTGTAGATCCCTTCAGCGACGTTCAGAGTTATGTGGAGCATACAGGGATCACCGCTGATGAATCATACACTTGGATTCTACGGCACAATGACAGATCCCACCGGATCGTGACCAGAGACATCAACAAAGGAAGAATTTCATTATGCAAATTCTTGTCAACTAATTAAATTAATTATAACCAACATATGATGATCTTATCTCTATGGTTCTGGGAATCCCTCTTTTATTTTTTGTTCTTTGTTCTTTTCTGAAGATCCGGCGTTTTACATCATGAAGGTTCTCGGATTGATTATTGTTAACACTAAAATTAATGTTCGACATTCCTACCAAAGCGCTTCCGCTGTTCTTGAAACCTACAAGTGGTATCAGAGGGGTCATATTGTTGATTATATTTATATAGTTTTCCATTGGTGATTTATGCATTTAATAATTTAGTTGTTTTAATTCATGTTAATCATTCTTTAATATCTGAATCTCAAGATCTGTTCCTCCCCTCTCGTTTCCTTTTCACCTTACATAAACGAATTTTTCTTTTAAATTTATATAAAATGAAATAGAGGAACTCATCTGGAGGTGCCAAACGTTTCTGGTTGTACAACACAAAAATACATGGCGTGTAATCGAATGTACACGCCATGTATTCTAGGTTCAATGCATTGGACTGGTCCACAAAATCAGGCCATGTATTGGATCCTATATAAGTCATTTATGACACTGTGTGTTGACTAGGAACAGGTGGCACACGGTTTCTGGATTACACACCGTGTGGTCTACTGAACATGGTGTGTAGTCCCTTTGGGATGGGATTGGACCGTGTACCCTGTACACGGCTTACTGGGCTGGAAACCATGTATCACGAATACTACACAGCGTGTTTCCAACTTAACATGTCGTGAACTCTGAAAATTTCCAATGTAAATCAACATGCAATGTCCCCAGGTGTGTACTTTAGATGGACGGTGAAGAAAAGTACATGACATGTCATCGGAACTACACATCGTGTACTCACCCAAATTACACAAATTTATTAAAAAAATTATTATAATATACAAACCCTTGAGACGTATACCATAGTTCATGTTTATGGTGAGGCACAACACGTGATAGGTGTTTTATATATATGATTTTAATTTAACATATGCTTATTGAACAAGAATTCACCAACTTGCCTCCAAGGTAAAAGTTACGTACAAAGATAATTTAAAATGATATTATTTGATTAAAATTATGATGGATGATATTCTCAAGGATATTAGGAAAAAAATGTTTAAGATAAAAGGATTGATTAATTAAAGATGATTAATTGATTCGAGCGTGATTTATCTTAAACACGAACTATTAAATAATTGAATGCTAGTGTTTTTATGCCTAAATATTGTTTCATGTAGGGATGATCATGAGCTAGACCAAGACCATTGTATGTGAATGGTTTCTATTAATTTATTTATTTAGATTAAATTTGTAGGCATGTGAGCCTTATCCTCATTAATATGTAGGGTATGTGTTCCCATGGATTACTTTATGTGAAACTCCATTTTACCCCTCACCTACGTGTGAGATAAATGCATATGTAATTGATGGAGCTCCTAATCTAGTGGAGGTGACTCAAGTCAGGAGCCAAGGTGAAACCAATCCAAGGAGATACAAATGTGGACATGTGGAAAGCTATAAACATGAACTCGAAAGGTTCAAGATGTTTCTCTTCTAGGTATTGGGTTAGTTTATCAACCACTAGATAAACTAACCAATAGAACAAGATCGTGATCATTCTATTTATTTTATTTATCTCAATTTCATGGTCTATTTATTGTGGGTGTGTTTTCATGATCACGAAATTAATGAATTAAACAAGCATGCAATATGGAACTAAAATAAAGATCGAATTATGCGTTATTATTATCTTAGACATTGTTAATCACTTAAGTATATCCCACTTATCATTAAAAAGCATGTAATCAAAGATAATAAAATGGAAATTTATGTATAAGGATAAAATCCTTCAAAGATATATTAAGTTAGTTTATCCTTCCATAATCTTGGTTATAATCGAACAATAGTTCAAAGTGCTTGGCCAACCATAGATCAGGTGCTTTCAATTATCAGGGAATTCGATTTAATGGTTTGGGATTTACATGACTTGGTTCTTACCAAGGGTTGACTGCCAATACAAGACTTGGTGTGACCAAGAGGAAAAGGTTGAGGAAATCCAAAATAAAAGGATTTCATGATTAGGGAGTCCACTCAGTAGATCGAGGAGCTGTGAGATAGTGCAGTTGGCATTTAGATTGCCTACCTAAAACCCTTCATGTTTCTTGACCATCCCTAATTTGGGTAATTCCAATGACAATAAGGATCCTCTCCATTATAATATTCATGAAACAGAATATTTCTAAGTCAATGGTGAGGGATATTGGATTTCGATAAAATAATGGGAGACTAATAAGTATTAATTTATTTATATGTCTTAGTTTTTATAATAATGTACTAATCCTTTTCTCATTTTTATTTGTAGAAATTTCAAGAGAAATGACTTCAAACAAATCATTGTAAACCATACTCAAGAAGGAAAACATTCTCACAAGAACCAATTTCCAAGAGTGGCAGATGTGTTTACGCCTCATCCTTCACCACGAGAGGAAATTGTTTGTGCTGAAAGATCCTATTCTAGTTGTTCCAGGAAACAAGGCCAGTGATGAGGAACTATCTCATTATATTAATCATATGGATGATTCCACAAATTTTCAATGGTTCATGCTATCGTCCATGTCTAGTGAGCTCTTGAGGAAACATAAAAACATGGATGCATATAGCATGATGTCTCCCCTTAAGGATATTTACCACGAGAAGGCGCGAAAAGAGATATATGATATCTTCAATGATTTTTTTACAACTATGATTTGAGATTCTATGCCTACTAGGCCTCATGTAGACAATCTTATTAGCTACATTGAATGCCTGGACATCTTAGGGATTAAATTCCCAGATGAGTTGCATACAGATCTCATCTTATCATCACTTCTCAAGACCTTATCAAGATTTATTGTCAACTAAAACCTGATAAATAATGAGAAGAGTCTATTAGAACTTATGACCATGATTCTCTAGGTAGATAAGTACATGGTACATGACAAACCTGCAGTCCTTATGGTGAATTTGAGAAGGAAGGAAAAGGCCTAGGGGAAAAAGACCTATAAATGGTCTGAAGCCCCTGAGTGTCATCCCTCAAAGAAGGGGAAGATCCATATGCAGGGAAAGGAACGAGAGGTGGTGTGTTTTTCATGTGGAAGGGAAGCCCATTGGAAGAGGAACTACACCAAGAAGAATGGGGATGGTAAAGATGTGTTCGTTATTGAGTGTAATCTTTCTATTTCTACACATTGGTTATTAGATACAACTTGTGGGGATCACATATATATTAAAACGTTGGAACCAAGTAGATTTAGAAAGACTTCCATAGGAGTGGTGGATCATAAAGATACCAATGGCACAAGGCATGCTGCATTGGCTATTGGTCATTACCACCTCTCATTGCTGACTGGGATGATTTGGGTTTTTCATAACTATTATTATGTTCATAGTGTTACCAAGAACATAATTTATGTATCTTGATTTGATATGGATGGATTTATTTTCATGTTTGGAAATAAGGGTTGTATCTTTTATGAGAACAATTTATGTGATGGTCTGGAACATTTAAATAATAGTTTTAATGTATTCAATTATGAAAACCAAGTGTTGGAAATTGATAACTAAACAAACTCGCATGACTCCTACATCACCCAGTGGTTGCATCACCGTCTCGGTCATGTAAATGAGAAGCGCTTGATAAATCTTTGCAAAGATGGTTATTTGGACTCTACTGAGCTAAAACCACTTGATAGATGTCACACTTGTTTAAAAGGTTAAATGACCGAGCCGCCTTTTGGTAGAATTGGTGAAATGGACACTGATATTCTAGGACTAGTGCATACAGATGTATGTGGACAATTTCTAGTAGAAGCTAGAGGTGGATATTATTAATTCATTAGTTTTACTGATAATTTCAGTAGATATTGATATGTAAACTTAATGATGTATAAGTCAGAATCCTTAAGGAAATTTAAGGAATTCATGAATGAATTAGAAAATCTGCTTGGTAAGAAGATAAAGAAACATCAATCGGGTCAAGGTAGAAAATTTCATAACCAAGAGTTCATCGATCTTATATGGGAGTCTGTGATTCTATCTCATCTCCCTCCTCATTATACTCCATAGTGGAATGGTGTTAGTTAAAGGAGGAACCACACCTTGTTGGACATGGTGAGGTCCATGATGAGTCATACAGATCTTTCATTATCCTTTTGGGGATATTCATTACAATCTGTATCATATACATTAAACCAAGTACCAACTAATGAAGAAAATGGAATTCCATCCGAGTTATGGAATGTATGGAAACCCATTTTGCCGCACTCACATGTATGGGGATGCGAGGCATTTGTTAAGGCCTTCTCAGGAAACAAACTAGCACCTCAGGGCACGAAGTTTAACTTTATAGGATATCCCTACGAAACAAAAGGATATTACCTATATAACCCTTCAGAAAACAAAGTGGTTTTCTCCAGACAATCCGTCTTTATCAAGAGGGAGAAAATACTCAAAAAGGATATTGAGGGAAATATAGACTTCGACGAAGTTGATCCTCGCAATACACCAGAGTTGGTACAAGAAAAAGTTCCACAGGTCCTTGTGGAAGAGGTTCCAAAAACACAAGTATTGTGTAAGATCTCAATAGAGGTAAGGGATCCAGTGAGATTTGGTTTCCTAGTCACTGAGGATGGTGAGTCATTAATGTTGGAAAATGATGATCCTCCCTCCTACAAAGAAGCAGTAGAATGATCAGAAGTTGCGAGATGGCTAGAAGCTATAAATTCTAGGATAGATTCCATGTATCAAAATCAAGTCTGGGTTCTGGTCAATGATCCAATTGATGTAAATTCTATTGAATACAAAAGTGTATTCATGAGAAAACTGGTCATGGAAGGCCAAGTTAGCACCTATAAAGCAAGGATAGCGGCTAAAGGATTTAGACAGCATCAATGATTGACTATGATGAAACCTTCTTACCAGTTTCCAGGTTTAAATCTATAAGAATCATACTTTACTTAGTATCATACCATGACTACGAGATTTGGTAAATGGATGTCAAAACAACATTTCTTAATTGGAACAGTTAGGAAGATGTCTATATGACACAACCAGATGGTTTTGTGACACCAGGTGAAGCCAATGAGTTCTAATGTTGCATAAATCCATTTATGGATTAAAGAAAGCATCCAGGTCATTGAACATTCAATTTTATAAATCCAAAAAATAATTTGGGTTCATTAAGAATGAATGTGAGCCATGTGTTTATAAGCAGTTTAATGAGAATGTGATCTTTATCCTAGTAGTATATGTTGATGACATATTTCTTATTGGAAACGATTTACTAGTCATAATGTCTGTTAAGGATTGGTTGAACAAGTCATTCATTATGAAGGACTTGTGTGAAGTAGCCTACATTATGGGGATCATGATCATTCGTGATAGATCCAAGAGGCTTATTGGATGACGTCAGGGTACATACATTGACCAGATTCTAAATAGATTTAGTATGGAAAAATCCAAGAGGGCATTAGTTCCATTTTCACATGGTCTACATCTTTCTAAGAAAATGTGTCCACAGAAACAACAGGAGCAAGATAGAATGAGTAAGGTCCCACATCCTTTGGATATAGGATCCATCATGTATGCCATGTTATGTACTAGGATTAATGTTGCCTATGAACTAAGCATGGTAGGATGATATCAAGAAGATCTAGGAGAACATAATTAGACTGATGTTAAGAACATCCTTATGTATCTTAGAATAACTAAGGATGTGTTTCTATTGTATGGAGGAAACTAGGAGCTTGTCATCAGAGGGTATGATGAAGCTGATTTTCAGAGATATTATAACAATATGAAGTCTCAATATGGATATGTTTTCTATCACAATGGATTAGCTATGAGCTTGAAGAGTTCAATGCATCCAGTTCTTGTCGATTCTACAGTAGAGTCTAAATATATAGCGGATTCTAATGCATCCATGGAAGCCATCTAGATTCGGAAATATTTCCAGGTGCTTGATGTGGTGCCTAGTAGTGATGAGATTGACACATTTTATTGTGATAATAATGCAATGGTGGATATTGAAAAATAACCAAGGCCACATTGATGGAAAAAGAACATACACTAGAAGTATCACCTCTTGAGGGATTTCTAAAAGAGGGGGGAAGATACAGTGATCAAAGTGTCCCCAAAAGAGAACGTGGAAGACCCCATGAAAAAAGGCCTATCTCACCAGATGCATAAATATCATGTGAGAGCTAGTAGGTTAGTGGTTGTTAATATTTGGCTCTAGATCAAGTGGGAGTCTGTTGGAGTTGGTGGCCTAGAACCAACAACTTTGTACTTTATTCATTAAATAAACCCCTTATCACATCTTGGATGTTCTTCTGTTCTTGAACCGGGAGATCCCTTCGACATCATCCAATGATACATGGAGAATGTGGGGATCACCACTAGAGAAATCCTACACTTGGATTCTACGATGCAATAATGGATCACACCGGATAGTGACCAGAGACATCAGCAAAGATAGAATTTCATCAAGGTAATTCTTTTCAATTAATTAAATTAATTATAAACAACATATGATGATCCTATCTCTATGGTTCTAGAAATATCTCTTTTATTTTTCTTTCATTGTTCTATTCTGAAGATCTGGCGTTTTACATCATGATGGATCTTGGATTGATCGTTGTTAACGCTAAAATTAAAGTTGGGCACTCCCACCAATGCACTTACGTGGCACCCGGAACCTACACTCATGGATCAGGAACACGTTAGTATGTGTTCACCCAGATATTTATCTAATGAATTAGGTAATGCTTATTCTCATGTAGAATCATGTATGATATTATAAAGTAAACCTAATCCTTTATATAAATTTTTTCACCATGTGATATTATCTAGGAAGTTTTCCTTGTCTCAAGTTTATGAAATTTTATATGTTATAGGAACATTTACTATAGAGAACCCAAACATGGCATACATGGACATTACATTACTTTTTCATAATACTTAATACCCAACAAAATCACACACATAAGAACTGTAATAGTTTAGTGTCTTTGGAAACTCGGAATATAATCTTCTAATCATGGTGAAATATCTTCAACATCACCCATAAAGATCTTCCCCTCTTGTTTTCTTACCTAAAACCTTTATTTAAATCATGGGGAAAAGAAAATATATAAAGGGTGAGCTCAAATGCTCAGTAATGGTATGCATGGAGAAAATAAAACAAATCATAGACATTTGGAAAAAAACATGAACATAATGTTTAAACATCAAAATCATGAGCAATGACATAAAACATGGAAGTACATAAGGCATAGATCATAATGAAACATTAATCATGATAAAATATCATGGGAATAAAACATGTAATTGTGGAAACCATTAAGAACATGATATGATTTCCATAGTATCCAAGGAATTTCTTCCAAGGCCATCTTAGTGGACAAAGTCCCTTTCTGAATCGAGTTCACTCCTCGTTTCAGTCCTGTAACACTGAACCAGATTAAAATATCATTCCATCCATGTCTATATCATGAGATATTAATCATTACCCAATGCATTGGGGGGATATATAAGTCCCACCCATCTCATAATTAAATCATTCTTACTTGGGACACAACATGAACATAAATCATTCATCATTACCCAAATTATAAGATGGATTTCATAAACATCATCCCACCATAACATAATACATACAAACAAAATGGATATCATTTCATCATAATAAAAGTGAAACCATGTAAATCATATAGAAATTATACTTTAAACATACACGTATAAAATAATTCCATCTTATATAGAAAATGGTTTTGATAAAACACTTGAAATGAATTCTTGAGGAAAATATCCTTTCTTCTTCAAAATCATTTTCCTTTCACAAAATGCATTGAAATTTTAATAGAAAATGATTTTGTTGAAAATAGTCATTAAATATTGTAGATTAAGATTCATAATAATAAGTCATTATGAAATCATAAAAATCTGTTCATGCCGTGTAGGTTAAAAAACATTTTTCTCGTACTTATGCCGTAAAAGTCAAAAAGTACCTTGTATGGTAAACAAAAGAAATATTCATTCCATACGATTTGGTAAAATTAAAAAATGGTAAAAATGAATTTAAACAGATATGGAAGAAAATTAACCATTTTATGAAAACATTTTGAGAATATATGGACATGGATAATAAACATAACCCCAGTAAATACTTACAAATAAACAGTCTCGGATAAGAATGAGATTGGAATAATTATCCCTTACCTTATGTCCAATTTCTTCGGTATGTGTCCAATACTCATGTATAGTGGGTTTAAACATATTATTAACTTGAAACAAAACCATAATAATATTTATTATATCATATATGATTCACTTATGCCTTCATATTATCCGTTCATTTGTCAATACCATGTTAAAGCAGCGTTTTGGGTAAAATCTTTTCATTTAGCATCTGTGTTTTGACTTGTAATTATTAATATGATTTCTTAGATAATGATAAATTAATTCCAGAATATTAAACATTATTTATATATAATATATATTCCAAATATACATATATATAATAGATCTATATATGGAATGAAATACACCGTTCACGGAGATGGTAGGCCATACGTATGCATGAACGCTGTTTTTCGTTACCTTATTGAATTGAATGGAATTAAGTAGATGACATACATATATATATATATATATATATAAATCCAGTAGTATTATTATGTAATATATTTCATGATTACTTATTATATATACTTTATAATCATTCTTGAATTGTTAACATGGAAAATGAATCTCATCGCGTTGTGGAGACGGTAATCTGTAAGTACTCGTGAGCGATGATATCATTCCCATATTTATTGAATGGAATTAAAGTGGATGATATAATATATTAAAATCCATATGAATTTATAATAATCATATATAGGTATTATTTACACCATTATACCCATCCATGTAAGGTGGTGGTGGAAAAACTGATTACACCACGGCGTGGAGACGATATTTCATACATACGCACGCGCGGTGATTTAATTTTCCGTAGGAAGGATAGAAGGTGAAAAAAGGTTGTTTAATATTTATAATAACATATAAGTATATAAGTAATACTTATGTTATTACTTTATAATGAAACATCTAAATAAGAGGAAGTAGAATAAGAATGAAACTAGAAAGAGCCGGTATAATAGATTACCTCTTCCTCGACGCACCTCCTTTAAATATCTTCTTAGGGAACTAGAGTTGGTCTTTTGAAAATATCATAACCTCTATGGAATAACTAGAAAGGGTGGAAAAAGGAATTGGAAGGTGTTTTTCGAGATTTAAGGCACAAAAGGGTGTGAAGAGAAGAGGGAAGGGGTGCCCTTTTTATAAGGGAGGAGAGGGGCACCTTTGGAAAAACATAAAATATTATTTTATAATAATGTCATATTTGGTTTATAATAGCTACAAATTGATTTATTTCGATGATAATGTGGGAAGGGGTCTAAATTCCCTCAACCAATATGTTTTAGAAATGTTTAGGTTACTATTTTAACTTTATCATTTAGATTTAACTCAAAGTTAAATAATTTAACTTTTACTCTGTCTTCTTGTTTTCTTACAGTATATGGTTAATAAACATACTATAACAATCCAAAAGAACCCCAAGTGGTTCATTATTAATATATATAACCATATATAAGTAATTTGTAAGATCCATAGGTTTTTAGTAATATAATAACAATTAATAATATAATATTTGTTTTAAAAACAATTTTATGTCAATTTTTACACTATTTGGTAATTTATTTTTGTGAAAATCATAACAACATGATTAGTTCGAAAAAATTATTTGAATCATTACTAACATATCATATTAACCTATAAAATTATTTTAATTCATTAAAATTCTAAAATTACATTTATTTGGGTATTTATAACATCAGTTATATTAATATTTCATTAATGAGGTAGGTACTTCATCATCATTGTGTCATAAATAAATAAAATTATTTAATGTATAAAAATAATAAATAAAATATATTATGTAGGAAATATTTTTATCTTTCTAATTAATATTTATAGTATAATTTATATTATGTATAACCCTATATTTAAATTTTTTTACTTATTAAAATTTGATTTTAACTATTTTAACTCGTCTTTAAATAGAATATTAATAAGTGTCCTAAACTAATCCAAGTGGACCTAAAGGGTAATATTTTTTTCCAAATGTTATTGTTGGTCTAATTACACTTATCCAATGGAATTAGGAAATGTGTTAAGGTAATAATAATGTCATTTTTACCCTTAATTACCCTATTTACTTTTAACCATAGTAAATAAAAGTAAAAAGTTACTATTCACTAAAAAATATTTTTATCTTTTTGAACCACATTTTACTCTTTGATATTAACTGTGTCTCTTGGATTTTTGAAATTCCACACACAGAAGGGGTAAAATTAAGTTTTATGTAAATTTTCAAAATCTCCTAGGAGGTGGGTGAGTGATGGTGAAAAGATCTATAAAATTTTTATATATCTAAAATTATTATAAAATGCCTCAAATGAATTACATTGAACTTATATAGGTATTATGTACAATTTTTACCTTAAATAAATTTAAATAAAAATAATAATTATTTAAACAAAATGTTGGTTTTTAAATAGTAACCCAGTGTTTTCACTATTCATCAAAAATTGAATGTTTTCAGAAAAATACCAAAAATTCACCCTAGAATAATATCGATATTCCAAATCCAAAAATGAAGTCTATTTTGAATGATAAAATTTATAAAATTTTAAAAAGAGGGTCTTACTATTATTAACCTGTAGTTCATAATAATATTATAATAATATCTTGTTTAGTGAAACTTGGGATTGCGTACTACACACGCTATCGAAGAAGTTCCTAATTGCGTGTAATGCAAGCCAATTTAGGGATGCATGTAGTGAAAGCTCTGTTTTGTGTTGTGTATAACATAATAAAAACATATTTCATTTATACATTAAACAAAATATATACTTAATGTTGTGTATAATAACTTCCACAAAATGAATTGCAATTGTGTGTAACACGATCCAAGAATAATGTTGCGTATACTGCCAGATAATACGGTGTTGCGTATAGTACAATATAATCCTGGTTTAGTGTATAATAGAAGACATCAAATAAATTAAAATAACTCATCGCATAAAATCTCAGGGTGTTACATTTACTATGTTTCCATGATCTTATATTACCATTCTATTCACATTATTCTTCCACATGATTACTTATATACCTTCTAATTTATGATATTATGTCATACCTTTGACTCACAAGTTATTTTTCCTTATCATGTTTATTCTCTTACATGGGTTTTTATCAACCCTTTATTTATGCATTCCCCAAGCTATCCCATGCCATTAAAGTAACTCAATTTGATTTTATAAGCTCACTATAGATAATAAAATAAGGATTACATGTTTGAAAATCGTTTTTATGTAATATGTACATACTTTTATAAAGACACTAAGTCTTTAAGATCATTCTGTTGTATTGATAAATATTTATTAGAATCATGTAATAATATATGAAAACACCTGTGTGACCATATTAATTTTCATATATATATATATATATAGTTTTAGATACCCCTTGGTTCTAGTTTTTATTTTTCCTTCCAAACCATAGACAACCCCTTGACCTCTAACCCTTATTTTGTTGTTCCCTTGAGAGTCTAAACACCTTAGATCCTTAGATCAAAGTACCATGATTCAAGGTAGTATATCCTTTCCTCTACTATTCATACCCCTTACTATCCACTTTTATATAATTTCATTTTGTAATTATTCCTCTATTTTTTTGGTTGGAAGTCAAGTAAGACGTAATGGTACCTTATTGTGGATAGCATCCTATGAATCTTCATTCATTTTTGGGGGTGTTCCCTCAAGTGTTTGTTGATAATGGATTGTGTGTTCCTTCTTGAAGATTGAAGAACTTTTATTAGATGTCGGGGATTCATTAATTTACTTTAATGAAATTGAAATTTTTGTTATTATTATTCTTTAATATTTTCAAATTTTTGCAATTAACCTAATGAAGATATAAACAGAAGAATTAATGGAAGAATGAATTTTTAAAATAGGTTTATGTGATCACATATGGTTTTATGATTATTGCCTTAAAATTACTATTTATAGATTTTGTGTCATATTATTATTATTATTTGCATGATTAAAATTCTGAAAATTTATAAACAATATATATATGGTATTATAATGATATTATTAGTGAAATAGGCTTGAAATTTGATAGTTTTACTTCCTTAAAACATGATAAAATTAGAAATTATTTCTAAAGGATTATTTATATCAATTCATAGTTATTGATATTTGATAAATTGTAGGTTTCTTATTAGTAAAAACATTTTCATAATTAACTATATTAATTATGATTGAAATTAAAATGGTTGTTTTCTAAAGATAATTGTTTGAGTTTGAGTAGGTTCATTCTTGTTGTGAAAGGCTTAAATGATTTGGTTATATGCCATTACCTTCATCATGAGTATTTCATACTAAAAATAATTTTTTCCCATGAATTCATGATTTAGGGTGTTATAAAATTTATGTGTTTTGATTGATAATTTAATATGGTTTTAAATATTTTGTGAGTAATGGATGGGAGGCCACGGCCTATATCGATGGATGGGAATATTTGATGTGTAATGGGATGGAGGCTTCTAGGTACTATGATGATCAATGTTGTTGATAGTGGGGCAAGTTATAATATGTGTAGTGGTGTGTTAATGACACCAAGGTAGCTGATATGAATTTAGAGTGGGGCTTACTCAGCAAAAAATAATCTTTATTGAGGTTTGATTGACAACCAGTAAGCCAGATGTTTTTGATGTGGTTCCCAACAGCCTGATGAAATTTTAATCCAAATATGGATTTCATATTAAATGTTATAGATTAAGATGAGTCATTGAGTAAATAAATAATTCATGTAATGAAATTGAATTAATAAACAAACCCCTGGGATGGGGTATTATTAATTGTGAGAATGATAAATGATTAACTTTTATTAGAAACCATGTGATGCTTTAAAAACATGAGTATTTAATATGGATACTTATAAGATAATTCTTGAAATAATGTTGTCTTGAAATTATAAAATAGTTTTATTGATCCAAAATAATTTTAATGGTGTATATTGAACAAAATAATTATTCTAGATTTAATGATAGACAAATTAAGCATGAGTGAAACACTATAATATAAAAAATGAATAGTAACATGATAATTTATAGATGGAAATGGTTAATGATTATTGTATCTAATCACAAGTGTTATTCGAGAATTTTAAAGGTTCAAGGATGGATGGTCCTCTGTTGATTGGGAAGCTACAACTGCTCTATTAGATGGCCAGTGGGATCCATCATCTAATTGGTGGAGTTTGTAGAAAACTATAGATCTCACCAAACATTCACTGGGGTTATTGAGAAGAGATAATAAAAATCAATGGCCACTAGATTGAAAATGGTGTTTGATGGTGCCCAGTAGGGATTTCAGTTTTATAGTTTTTTTTAAAAATAGACCCTTCTCACTTTAATCTATCCTCTTTGGCCTCAATCAACTCCAAACACACTAGTTATTATTTCTCCTTTGAACATCTTTCTTCCTTGATCAAACGTTATATTAATCATGTGTACTTCATCTAGTATGTCCATCTCCAATATAGAATATTTATTTTTATCTCCCCTTAACCAAAACCGATCAGATCCTTACTGTATCAATTAGATCATAGGTTTTTGGATTTGTTTAATAAGGGATTCATTGATCATTGATGAAATAATCACTTAGGTTGAATTAATTTTCTTGCCCATAACCATTGGTCCTAGATTCTTGTCGGTATTGGATTACCTATGGTATTTTGACCTTGAATTTCCTTTAGGGTGTGTTTTCTTCCCATCCTTGATCCAAATATATAAAATTATATTCAATCAGATTTGGAACTAGGATTCGATTGTTCTTTTGGACTTGGATGGTGACCCTTGACTCTGAAACATCATCCCACCTAAGCTAATAAGCCCTTAACTTTATCACATTTTTTATATGGGTTATTTAAATGATGGTTGGGGTGTTTGAATGTCCTTAACACCTATATTTGATTATTGATTAGATGATGTGTGTGTGTGTGTCCCAAAAATCATATGTTTTATGTTTTCCCATATATGTTTTTGTAGCGGTTAACCTTTCTTATATTATGTGATGTTGATATGTCTTACAATACACATTTTTTCTTGTGTAATTTTTTCTATGTAGTTGATGAAGGTGGATCCATATGGAATATCCCACTCTAAGACAGATGAATGATATATTTATTAGTATCTACATGGATTATCCCCCAGGAAGGGATGTGTCATACATGTTTTTTCAACAATCTCATCAAGGTACGGAATGGGTTAGACACTGAGGGTGACATTCTTTTTGGCATTTTGTTGAGGTAGGTAGATCTAGTATCTAGGGACCTAACATGTGTATTGTGGTTGTGTGATATATTGGTTGAATTTTTTTACCCTATTTACTTTCATGGAATTTACTTGTATATCTTGTAAACTAATGTTAATGGTTTTTGGCAGTGTCCTACTAATTATTTTACTCACACGTTACATAGGAATTTTTATGTGATTTTATATTTAATTCTCCAGGATCTGGTGAAGGGAAGGGTCCCAATTCTGTATGGTTGACCATGTCTAGTGGGGAGGATATGGACATTATATGATTTTCCATGGGATAATGTTTTCCTATGACTACTGATAAGTTTTTTACTTGTCACATTAGAATATTTTATTTAGTTTTGGATATGTATCTAACATACCATATTGATACAGCAGGGCTTATCCAATTTTTAAATTTTGTTGATACTTTGATGATTCTTTATTTATTCATTATTTGATTATTTATTATTATGATTTCTTATTATACACTAATGTCATTCTGGCACTGAGATCATATTCTGCCCATGACCTTATATTGGCCCTCTCTACTAGCCAGAAACCTCTTACATAGAGGGAGGTAAACATACAGTCATGTGGCACCCCCAGCTCAGATATGACGTTTTGGGTTATATTTTTGAAAAATAATATAACAACACTTAGTTTTTTAACTTGTTTCTTCTGTTTTCTTTGATTTGGTACATTTTATATACTATATGATATGTTTGGGACTCAGGTAGGGGAACTCTATCTATGTCGAGACAACACTTTATAAGGGACCCATGAGTTTCTATGAAGTGGGAACTATGTTTTTGTGGTTTAATTTTATCGTTGATTAAATTCACATTGAGTGATGCAATTGATGATTACATGTAGATTTTTTCAGATTGGTGTTCATTCCTGAATCATTCTTGGAATTTTCGATCTCATGCCATATATACCTATTGTTTTCATTACCTAAATCCCAAATAATTAAATTCCTGATGAAACTATGATATGTTCATTGGTGTATTATTACTTAAATTTATTATTTGATCATTTTGTATTTTATTCATGAGTGTATATATATGTGTCTATGACTAATGTACAGAACCATAGGCTTGGATTGGGTTATGGGTAGTTCTTGGGGGGTTATACGTAGTTTTTTTATGGAATCATAAGTAGAACTTTGTCGTCAACCCTTTATTTTGTAATAAATGGTTAAGGGACCACATATTTATAGTTATTGGTCTTATTTACATTTTGATCAGGCATTTTAATAAAAATCACCTCTTAGAAATATTCACAGCTATTTACCCCACCTATTGTGCATGAGGATATAACAAGGTTGGTTCCACTGTTTACTCTAGTGGGTTAAGCTATACAACCAGTCCAACCAGGACACTTTCTTCTGGTTCCCATTCAAGGTAGAGGATCTCATATGGGCATTCCCATGATGGTTCATTACACTCGCAACTTCTAACTCCATCACCCATGTCCTTGTAGGGCATCGATGGTCCTCAGGACATGGAGGACTAGATATAGTTCATTTTGTTCATTTTCAACCTTGTAGAGACCCTAGATGATTAGAAAGTGAAGTTAGAATCCATTATCATATAAGGTGAAGTTGGATGATGGTGGGGGTGATATTATTTTAATGTATATGGGAAGGGGTTAATTAGGTGACTTTCAAATTACTCTTTTTCAAGTTGTTCTTCCTTGAAAAAATGTAGATAGACCAGGTTCAAGAATTTATGGATCTCTAATATAGGATGATTTTGGTATCTACTTACATAATTTGATTCAATAAGATGATATTCATTGATCCTATTCTGGAAAGTAATGGAACACATAAGTTCAAAAAGTTTGAAATTAGTCTTCACATAGATCAATAATGATAGGTTTGGAACTCTAATTTGATGACCTATGTGGTCGTGATTTGTATGGAACTGATCATGTTGAAGTGCATTGGAGAAGACAAAGTTACAAGCCTTCTTCTATTTGTCAGTGGTTATAAATTCACCTTTTCTAGTGTAGTCCTAGTTTCACCTTTTTTAATAATAAGAGGATGTTAGAGGATGGATGTCGGGTAGTAGATGTCAGTCATATAAGAGAAGAAGTTCCTTAACCCCTTCGATGTGATGTAATTATTTCAGGTTCTATAATTGTGGGATAAAGGGACACAATATCAATTAATATATTTTCTCTCTCATGAATTATAACTAGTGTTGTATGAATGGACATATTATCTAGTAATGTGATATGGAATTGAGTATGTGTATAAAAAAATCAGTCACAAGACCTCAATAGTAGGTGTAAACCCTACAATGGTTAGTGAACCTCGGGAATCAAGAGACTTTGGGGGAATCATGGAGTACTGTATAGTAGTTATTATGTAGTAGGTTAGGCTTCAGCAGATGGTGGAGGGGGCCCTTCCACAGTGTGAGGTATGATCCTAGTCTCTTCGACTCTATCTGTTGTGTTGTTCGATATAGAAGAACCACATTTTTCATATCATCTCAAATTTTTTTTGGGGTGTATTTAATAATAAAATACTCATATGAGGTTCTTTTTATCGATACACCTCTAGGATTGAAAGTATATCATCTTCAAATTTGTCTAGAGTATCCAATAGTGGTTTTTATCTATGAGAATACATGAGATGATGATTTTCAATGTAATTCTAGGCATGTACTGGTTGGCTAGTTATCATGAATGCATTGATTAAAATCAAATACAGATTTCTTTTACATCAGATAAGGGGGGAAATTTCATGTAAGTTGGTTAATTGGACATTGAGACAAGAAGAGTGTGACTAGATCATCATCCGAGGGAAGTCATCCCATCAATTGTGGAAGACATGATCCTTCTAATGGGATAGATAATATCATTTTTTTACTCATTTGGTAGACCTGTATTAATAATTATCTCTAGAGAGTTTCTCAGGATTAACACTACAATAGGGGTTGAGTTTGGGATTGATCTTGTTCTTGGTTCATGACCAATATCAATTCTACCATATCACCTAGAACCATCAGAGCTGAAAGAGATTAAGTTGTAGCTATATTATTTTGAGGCAAAAGGATTCATTAGATAGAGTACTTCCCCATGGGGTACTCTGGTGTTGTCCTCTAAGAAGGAAGATGGTAGTCTTTGACTTTGTGTAGACTAACAAAAGTTGAACCAAATAACCGTGAATAACAAGTACTTATTAAAGATAGTTGATGAAAAGTTTGATCAATTGAGCAGAGCATAGTGGTTTCCTAAGATTCATCCATGTTTTAGATACTATAACCCTTAGGTCATAGGGAAATACATCCCAATGATAGCGTTTAGTAGATGTTGAGTTTTGTATGAGTATCTCGTTATTCCCTTTAGACTAAAAAATTCTCCAATTGTGTTTATTGATCTCATGAATAATATATTTCACCCATACATGGATTTCTTCATCGTTGTGTTCATTGATGATAGATTTATATATTCAATGGTGTTAGAATCATATTATATTCCCCTGGATAAAATTTTGAGTATTCTATGAGCACATCATATTTTAACAAAATACTTGAAGTGTCACTTTTGGATACATGGGGTGCACTTTCGTGGATACATTATTTCACAAGAAGGTATGTCAATTAATCCAAATAATTTTAATGTAATTATGTATTTGTAAAGATCATGGAAGGTGTTCAAGGTTGATATTTTTCTTGATTTGGTTATGTACGATAAGAGATTCATAAAAAAATTATATCACTTGAAAACACCCATGAAAATGATTACCCAGAAGGTATTCATGTATACAAAGATAGATCAATGTGAATAGTCCTTATTAGATCTGAAGAAGAGATTGATGTCATCAATGATCCTAATTCTTCCTGAGTTAGGAGTTGGTTATACAGTGTAATGTGATTCATTTTTCTTTGGATCAAGGCAGTTTTTATAAAATGTGATAAGGTAATTACTTAATGATATCATCATTGTGGCCCCATGATAAGAACTAACATACTCAAGACATATAGATAGCAGAAATGGTCCACGTGCTGACATGTTGGTGGTAGTTCCTCACCAATGTGATATTTTTCATGTATATGGACCATAAGAGTTTATGATATATCATTTTCCAATGTGACCTAAATCTTCATCAAAGTAATTTGTCAGAGTACTTGAATACATTTGAATTTTATATTCAGTTTACTCTTGGAAAATATAATGTGGTGGTTGATTCACTGAGAATTATAATACATGAATTTGGTGATCAGACGTCAAAAGAAAGGTGGAAGATCATTGATTTATTGGAATAATGGAATGTGGATATAGTTGGGGATCAAGGGGAAGTACTTTATTCACCCCTTGTGTCCATGTTATTGTTGGTAAAGAAAGTTAAGGCACATCATGAGTTTGTTTCATTGTGTGGGGTGATGATCAAGAGGATAATATAAGGTTGTTCCATTTTAAGTTAGGATTGATACAAACATGGAGTGAACCTTGATTATGTTAGGGTCATTGTTTTGTCTGATATGAGAGAGGATTTTATGATAGTCTCTCATGCTTCAAAGTATGAACTATATCTAGGGATGACCATGATGTATCATAATTTCATGTGATTGTTCTTATGGAATGAAATGAAAAGATACGACATTGGATTTATTTCCCATTTCTTGACATTTCAGAGAGTCATGGATGAGCATCAGTGACCAGTAGGGTTACTCCAACCACTCCCAGTTCCTATATGTAAGTGTTACACGGTAACTACATATTTATGATAGGGTTGTCTATGAACAGAGAGGTATATATATTGTTATAGTGGTTGTGGATTGGCTGACTAAGGTGGATCTCTTCATGTTGATACGGGAGATGAAATTAGTGGTTTAGCTAGGAAAGATATATGTCTAGAAGATCATGTAGCTTTACAATGTTACATTGAGCATTGTATATAATAGATATTATTGGTTTACATCATGTTTTTGTTATTTTTTATAGATGTTTATGGGTACCCAGTTGAATCGTAGTACATCCATTCATCCCTAAAATGATGGATGTTAGAAAGAATGATCCAGACCATAGAGGATATGCTTTGGGTGTGCATTAAATATATTATAGGAGTATGGTATAATCACATAGATATTGTGAAGTTTTAGTATAATAATAGATTTTTGTATTTGATTTAGATGGATTTGTTTGAGGCTCCATATAGGCGTCTATGTTGATCACTACTATTCTAGCATGTGACAATTGAGTCTTTTGTTTGTGGGCCGAGTATAGTTTAGAAAACCTCAGGGTGAATGAAGATTATTGGAAAATGAATTGTTATGGAATAGAGAAATCAACTATATAATGCTGACCAAATGAGATAACCCTTCGAGTTTCCTATTTGAAATAATGGTTTCTTATTGGTGTCCCCTCGATCTGGGCATATGCATCTAAGAAGAAAGTGGAAATTGAAACCGTGTACTGTTATCTCCTTCAAGATCATAGAATGCATCAATATTGTAACCTATTTATTTTCATTTCATCTATATTATGATGGTATGAAAAATGAATTCCCTGTTTCACAAATTCGTAAATATGAACCTGATCATACGCATATGCTCTACTATAGAGATGTTGTAATGGATCTATATGTGACATTTAGGGAATGACCTGTTTGGATAGTTGATTTAAAAGAGAAGTCTCTATGAGTAAATACAATTTCTCTAGTTTTGGTACAATGGTATCATGGTTCTGATCAAAGATAGTAGTTGGAGTGATGGGGTCATATTCTTCCATAATGTCCTAACTTATTTGAGAAACCCTCCAGGGGTACTTCTAGAGGATGAGAAGTGATAATAGGCAAAGAGTTGTGACACCTCTATTTCAAGTACACCATTCTTTTTAACATTTAAATTTATTTTCAGTAGTTTTTGAAGAGTTTTGAAATAGGAGGTGGTATATTGGAATATAAAATTAGAAAGATGTAAGGTTGGTGGGTGTGTTGTGGACTGTGATTCTAAATCTAATCCACCATCTCACTGATGGGATCCATCGAAAAATTGGTTGAATATAAAGGGTTTTGTAGAAAACTACATATTTGACCATTTATCCAGTGGGATTCCTTGGTATAAATTATTTTTCCCAACGGCCACCATCCATCCAGTAGAGGCCATTAGAATGCCGAAGTAGTTTTATGGTTACCAATGGAGACTGTAATTTTATTGGGGATTTTATAAAAATAGAATAACCTTTCACTTTTATCTATATTATCCGATCAATTTCATTTACCATTAACATATTTATATGCTCTGGTGATTTTGTAGTGCTCTTATCCCCTTCCAACACCTCTATTCATTGCTCGAGTGATGGATTGATCTTCTGTTCGTCATTTGATAAGTCCACCACTCATTAATGATTCTATTCTCTATTAATTTATAAATTTTAATTCAATCTATGGTGTATTAGTTGGATATATGGGTTTTGGATTGTTTTAATACTGGATTTAGTAATCATTTATAGAATCAACACCCTGATTTAAGGAAATTTCTTCTGCACAATTATTTTCCCAAGATGATTTTTAAAAGTGGATATCCTTAGGTATGTTTGACCACGATAAAAAGTTAGGGTGTGGTTATTTATTAGACACAATCCTAGGATTCTAATTTTTTTAACCAGGTTTAGATCTAGGATTCAATGGTGTAGTCGGACATGGACAATGAACCTTGAGTCCAAACCTTCATCACACCGAAGGTAAGAATCATTGACTTTATTGTATGAGTTATATGGTTTATTAGAATGTTTCATGGTTGGTGTGTGTGTGTGAGTGTCCCATAGACCCATGTTTGATGATTTATCACATTAGGTGTGTATTTGTAGATTAGAAAGTGTATGTTTGAAGTTTTCTAACAAATTTTGTTATAGTTGTGACACATTCGTTTTTGATGTGATGGTCATTTATCATACTATATACATTTTTTCATGTTATTTGTTCCCTATGTAGTTGATGTATGTGGATCCATATAAATTATCACCTTATTAGAGGGATATATGAGATATTTATCAGCAGAACATGGAATATCCCCTGGTGAGGGATGCGTTGTACATGTTTTTTGAACTATCTCATGGAGGTTAGGGATGTATCAAAAATGGGCGGTTCCTTCCAATATGATGTCCAAGAAATTACCTCGATCTTGAGGGACCTAACATGTTTTTTGTTCTTGAGAAATGTATTTGTTATTTATATATGCACGTAGTTTTCTTTCGTAGAAATCACTTTTATATCTTATGCATGGATGTTAATGGTTTTTATCGGTGTCCTACTAAGTCTTTTAATCACACCCTTTTTGGCACATTTTAGTGTTTTCTCGATTTCATGCTCATGTATCTTGTGAATCTCCAGGTATTTATGGTTTATGGTTGATCATGTCTATCTTGGAATATGTAGAGTTTTCACTATTTAACTTGAGTTATTGGTTTTATGTGGGTATTGATTAGTATTTACCATGAATATTATATTATTTTATTTAGTGTAGGACATGTATTTATCATTCCACATTAATACTCCATGAGTTTTACTTTTTGTATATTATGTTGTTACTCTGATGATTATTTATTAACTGTTTATTTTCTGATTTTTTATTATCATTTCATATTATGCTCTAATATATACCTAGTACTGACAGAATATTCTCCCTATGAAATTTCTTAAGACCTCTCCTCAACAACCACTTGCATATGGGGCGGTGTGTTTGAGGTCATGTCATACCCCTATCATGGACTTGGTGGTTCATGTCATGGTGTTATAGTTTTGTTTTTATAAAAAATATTTCAAGGCCTATTCACCCATATCCAGGACAAATTTACATTATCCGAGACCAAAAAATAGTATCATAGGATGTTTTCTGGAGAGATGAGGTTTATTTTTTTATTCAATTACTGAATTTGATATCATATCATAACCGTTTAACGATTATTATTTTTTATATTATTTATTGAATTTATTGTTTATATTTTTTTGGATCTAATCATTTCTTTAGAATATAAAACATTTTTGAATATATTTGTTTATAATGGAGAGAAAGGGAAAATTTTGATGATGTTAATACTTAAAAATCACCATTATTTTATAGTGATATTTATCGTCTATGAAAAATTAAAAGAGAAATATTCTTTAGAGAAAATTTATAAATAACATTTGAATATCCTGGTAAATACTAATAAAATTATTGGATATGAATATTGTTCAGTTATTGGTATTGATTCCATAAATTATGTTCTGAATTAAAAATGATGATTATACATTACTATACAATTAGTATAAATATTTTTCAGGGAGTATATGAATTTTCGTGTTTATTTTAAATATGGAAAATCAATTTCTATTTTGAGGAATATAAAAATATATTGAAGAAATAAAATTTCATAAAAATAAGGATCTCACTATAGATTCATCTATTATTTTTTATTATCTTAATAAGATATGTATAAAATGTCATAAAAAAGTCTTAAAAAGAAAGTAAAAGAAAATAATATATAAGTTAAATAATAAGTGGAAGCTTGTATAAATTCCTCAAATGCAGTTACTGAGGGGGTAAATTTTTTTATCTAAATACCAACTCTAAAAAATTATCTTATATAAAATCATACTCTATAAAATCCTCTAATAATTATATTAATATTCATGATAAATTACTATTTGAAATAACCAATATATTTCATGAATATTTTGATTTATGATATGATACTTTTTGATATTATTATTGATTTAGATGAAATGCAAGTTGATTATATTATTACTTCCCATGATAATGGGTTTTTACTGAAATATGGATTTAACCACTTAATATACATGATAACTATCATGAAGACATAAATTAATTATTGGAATTTATCTTGATGATAAATGTACTTATGATTCATTTGAATCATTTATTGAATTACATATTCCAATTGCACATGAAATAATACTCAGCAATTCAAGAAATTTTTTAAATAAAAAATATCCTGAAATATATACTGAAGAACTAAATGAATTATATAATATTATTGATAGTTTTAATTATATGTAATTAGAACAATAGGAGAAGATGAATTGTTCTTTCATTGAGAATTGCTTATTAATGGAAGAAATTTCTAGTTCAATAAATATTATTTAATTTATTAATAACACTAATAAAACTTATCTAGAAAGAAAAACAGAATGATTTTGGAAATATTATTAGCAGAAATTTAAGGGGAAACCAAACCCCTTGTCATAATGAAAGGAGTACCTCATTCAAAGTGATGACAACCAATAATAAAAGTACACTTAGAAAGAAATGTATCATGATTTGTATTATACTTGATACATTATTATATGAAATGAAATATCACTATACTACTACTTCTAACATCAGATTCCAAAGAAATGTTATTGTTTTTTATGATTTAAAATCTATTCATGAATAAAATAAAAAAATGAAAATTAAATTGACTAAACCTACAAAAGAAATACACTATTTGAAAAATGAAAAATCTGGTAAGACCATTTCAATTATAAAATTTAGTCATACTGTTTATTTTTTCAATTATGATGATAATGTTAAAAGATTGGGTTTTTATTCTATTTTTACTTTTTTAAATGTTTCATACATGAAAATTATGCTCTTGAGTGTTCTAATATCTTTTGAAAACCTCTTAGGTTAAAAAATACATTCACTACTACAACTTAGATGAATTTTATTATTCTAAAAGTTCTCTTAGTTTGAGGAATATAAAGGTACAGTGAATAATCTATTGGATCCTAAAAAACACTATATGGCCAGGAATATTTATATTAATGTAAAACATATATATATCTTCAGTTTTATTGTTTGGAATGTTTACATGTGGTTTTAATTTCTATTTCAATAATTTTTACAAATAATTTTGATGCTTTAACTTTTAAATATTCTATAAGTTAAATGTGACCATTTTTTCAATGTTTATTTTAATAAAATAAATTTTGTTTTTGATCTATAATAATTTTTAATATATCATAAATTTATGGTTTTATCATACGAATTTGATTTTTTATTTTTATGGTTAGTATGAATATATTTAAAATTCTAGTTTATTGAACGATTTACATGTTCTTAAATATATTTTATATATGGATGGTAGTAATCACATTGTTAATTTAAATTTTTATTTATTGCAATGTGTTTAATAGTTTGATATTTTAATTTATTATAAATATTTTGATAAATTTATTGAATATCGTATAATTAAAGGACCGATAATAAGAGCCAAATTCATAGAATGAAAAATAATACATATTTTTAGGGATAATTTATTTCATTAAAACTTATGTTTTTAATTGAAACTAATTTATTTAAATTTTTTAATACTATCAGAATCATACTGATTTTACTATTACTCTATTATTTCTTCATTTAAGATATGTTTTATCTATGTTATTGTTCAGAAGTTGGCATGTTTTTCAAGGTAAAATTTTAGAAAGTGTTTTCGTTTTCATTAGGTTATCTTGAACATGAAATCTGCATAAATAGATTTTTTATGAAACATACTAGTTTTTGAAATTTTTCTATAGTTTATATTTTATCACTTTTTTCCACCACTTATTCAATGTGTTTAAATTTTCATAAATGATTAAAGCGTGTATTGTTTCAACATTTTTTTAAAATGACTTGATATTTTTCATTATTGAATAAACATGATTATTTTTCTTATGATTATCATTATAAGAAAAATCCCTTTAAATTGAAAACCATATTTTTATTACTAATTTTTTTACAGATGTGTTAATAAATCTTTTTTTATATAGAAAATTTAATGGTGTTTTTTAATTTTCAAATATTTTCCCTATTTATGTGTACTAAAATGTTTTAATTAAAAAACCTATTTGACATTATTAAAAATATACATTATCTAAGGATAACCATGTATATGGTTTCCCAATTTTCTTCATGATAATTAATTTACTGATTTTGGGAAGAATGGTTGACCAATTTCTTATTTACATTAAAAGGAAAATTTAAAAATAATGACGTGGCTTAAAATATCATACTTGAGTAATATGTTTTAAGAGAAATTGTTTTCATCAATTATATAATATTATCTACAGAAAATATTGGATAATTTTATATTGTTTATTTTAATAGGGGAGAATCCTCTGAAAATTTTTAGTTCATTTATGAGTTTTAATATGTTGTATTTTTTTCACTAATATTTTATAAACCTCTTGATGTTATAAAATTTTAAAAAATAAATTTATAACTTGGTTTGATAGATATTTAATTTGAATATATGATATTGTTTTAATATTAAAATATTCATAGTTATATATGATTCATTTAATTATGCTAAATTAATATCTATTAATTCTATAAGATGGTATGATTTTTATTCTCCTGATTATGTGAATTATTTACATATGAGATAAATTGGTTTTTATTTCTAAAATTTTATGTATAACTCATTTTTATATTCATACTATTATTTTTTCTATGAAATTGTATATATCATAATTTTTTAATCTATTAAAAAACATAATAGAGGTGTTTTTAAGAAACCTGTGTACAAGAATGAGACTTAGCATTATGGAACTACTTGTATTTTATTTACTAATTCATAAATAAAATTACATTTAGTTTGATTATTTAATATTTTCATTAACTAAAGGGGAAATTTAATGGTTTTATGATTATGTTAATAAAAAATATTACTTTAATTTTTGATGAATTTTAAAAAAATTGGATATAAATTTAAAAATTGAATTTATAAAAGGGGTATATTGTTAGGGTTAAAACATTGGGAGTCTTTTTTTCTAATTATTTAACTTGATTGAATTATTTTTTTATTAATTGTTTGTTTATATTTTTCTAATTACTTTACCACTCATTTATCTTATATTTAATAAATTTTTATCAGCTTTTTTATTATTATAATTTTTGTGTTTTAAATACTATGAATCATATGTTCTTATATTTTTTGTAAATTTGTTTTACCCTTATGTATATATATATATATATATTTATCAATTTACACTTACATAAGTATTGGGAAAACTATTTTATCCTTTTGAATAACTTATATTTTCAGTTACAAATTTACGTAACCTGTAAACTTGTGTAGTAATTTTACATATAACTAAAAACATTACATTTATGAGATTTTTATATTACCTTTATATAGAATTGTTTTCATCTTAATAATAATTTATTTATAAGTATATATGTAATGATGATTACATTGATGAAAATATATTGGGAATAATTTTATCTTTATGTAGATATATTTTTTTATTTACATGACATGAGAACCCCATGTTTAAAATTTTGTAGCATGAATCAGATACATATTACCTTTAATTAGCTACGTTTTTATGTTTATGCAGATATATATGATCCTTATAAAAATATAAACTCCCTCAATCATATATCTTTATATTAGTGATATTAATCCACAATATATAGTCACTTCATGAAATGATTTAAAAACATAAAGCTAGAGTCTTTTTAACTTGATTTACACACCAAGATGTGTATGGAATGTATCAGGACA
This sequence comes from Viscum album, assembly GCA_963277665.1. Taxonomy (NCBI): domain Eukaryota; kingdom Viridiplantae; phylum Streptophyta; class Magnoliopsida; order Santalales; family Viscaceae; genus Viscum; species Viscum album. Next base: position 1,106,625,395 of record OY728157.1, read on the forward strand.
TGACTTATGTCAAAAGTGAACCTCATTCATGTATTTTACCAAAAATATGATATATAGGAATCATGATATATAGAATGATATAAAAGCACATTCATATAAATTAGGATACTCAGGAAACCCAATTTCATTTTTGCATTGGTCTCATTTTCCTTTATAGATTGTCAATATTCAATATACAAGCTATTATATTTGAGTTTCATGATTAGAGAACTATCACAAGATTTAATTGATATTTTATAAAAAGGGTATACATAATACCAATACACTCTGTGAATATGAAGCATGCTTAATTGATTTGGTCATATATAGATAGAGAGTTTCATCTTATCTACGTATTTTACATGAAGGCTTATATCACATTAAATAATGGTGTTTATCTACAAATTGTGTACACTAATAATTTTAGATTAAATATATTTTTATTTTCTATTCAGTATTCTCTATATTTTGGTCCAAATAAATACCAAGAGAGATATTATTCCACGTCATGGAGGTGAATATAATACAATATAATTTTCTGGTTTTTATGATGCTTTGATTTTAATATATATTAATATTTTGATAAGGTAAAAATTTGTCTCAATTTGTTTTAATTTTTTTATGATATTATAATTTTTTATAATCAATAATGAATATATGTGAAGTTTTTTCAAAGTATTTGACGTTAGAATGAAGCAAGGATTAATTTTTAATGATGCACTATTTAAATGAATGTAATATTATTATATTAATTTTTATATTATTTTTAACCATATAATTTTATGATTCGTTATTTATATGCTCCATTATACTTTAAAAGACCTTGGAGATAATTTAAATGAGATTATCCATCAAAATATGTTTGTGTAAAATTGATATGAGTTTGACAGTTTTCATTCGAATGACAATCAGAAACATGTTTTGATACAAGAGTTCTTATAAAAATTATAATATTAATTCCATTTCTATACTACAATAAAAAGAGCTTCAACTTTTGACCCATTGCTACTAAAGTTTTCAATAGAGCTACAACATTATTCTAATCTTCATTTATCTTCTATTCTTAAAATTTTCATTCTTGTTTTCATTGTAGTATTATTTTTTTATTTCTTATTTATGTGGTAATATTTGGATTATGATTTTATCTATAAAAAGAAAGTCTAGTATTTATTAAATCTCCTAAAAAAAAGGTAGGTCTTGGGTTGTGACTCCCCAAAAAAATTCAGGTATCCTTGGTTATTCCCTAGGCTGAAGAAAGGATGGTTGTTTAGGTTGTGACAAAGGGTGATAAAACATTATGAATTTTAATAGGTTGTATCTCATTTCAAAAGTGATGTATTATTCATAGAGAGTTCTATTATTCTATCTTAATTGAGAAGAATAAAGATTTGATATTGAATCTTGGTGATCTGAAATAATATAAAAATATATCCACCACATATCTTCTATTTCTTCTATATTTTAAATTTTGAACACAGTTGTATTTTAGTAAAATTTTATAAAATAATCTTTATCCTTGTTTAATTTTTTTTTAAAATAATTAAGGTCTATTAACTCCCCCTTTATACCATATTTCAATCATCTTGGAGCACAATAACCTACCCTGACATAGAGATGTGAAACCAATGCCCCAACATGCACACCGGTTTACCTAAAGGATGTAATAACATCACCCTAATCCACCATCTAGTGATGGAGGCATTCTCAAGGTTAATTATGAAAAGATTACCAAAATTTCTTCAAATCCCTAAATAGGTTTAGAATTCAGAAACCCTATAAGTTATTCATTCCCCTATATTACCTATCCGATTTGAATTTTTCACTTTCTCCCAAGTAGTTTAAAATGCCCTACCAACATCCTTTCACCTGAGAAAAAAATCTAGAAAAGACCAGTTCTTACATGTCTATTCAATAGCCTCCTAAATGACATTATAATTTTAATATGTGCACACATGTTCCCCCATTTGATCATATATTTCTTTTATAATGAATGTTATTAATCATATAAGATATCTCTTCCAGGTTTTCTCTCTATCAAATTAGATCCTTTGAGTACAGACTAACAAGTATTCCAATGATAATTAGGATCACTCTCCTTAGAAAATCATCAATGTTTTTCTTGGAGCAACTCACTCATCCTATACACACCAAATCAGACCCTGTAACTCTCCAATAATGGGTGAGTATCCCAAGTCTATTCAAGGATCCATTTATGTATATGTGCCACTAAATTTATATAATCCCTAATCAGTTCATGCTACTAATATGGTGTAATCCCCATGCCTCTCTATCTCATGAGGTGATGAGAAATAATATGCCTTACTTTTTCTAACTCCCAATGTTATTATCCATAGAAATTACATAACCACATCCTCATTTGGGACTCTGATCTTGTGTAAACCCTAATCTAAAAGGACCACCCATATGTAAGTCATACACTAACCATTACAAGGAACCTTTATCATAGTTTCCAATCCAACATAACGTTAAACTACTCAAAAATAATATTACTCATCTGATCTGAAATTTTGTGATACAATTATCAAAGATTCATGAATATATATGAAATCACAACAGTTCATATAGCATGACCTTAAAATGTATGATGTGCCTAATTAAATTTCAACAAACTACACTAGTTTTTAACCCGTTTAAAAGGATACGTAGGAAACACTTTTCATGGACCCAATACTATCTTCAATGCAAACCTAAATTACAAATAGTAATAGTATAATGAAATAAATTAATATTCCAGTGATAGGTTAGTGATGCCTACCTAATCCATTTATGATAGAATGATGATGTATATGAATCTAATAATGATAAGATAAGAATTACCATCCATCCACCGGTGATAGCCTGATGAATTCAATCCTTACACCTATACATGACATGAAGTATCCATCCAATCCATTGGTTACTGGTTGGTGATATATATTCAATATATTAGGTGCAGTCTGAAAATATCCATCCATTACTAATAGATATAAAATATACATTCATTTGGATGGTTATATTTAAGAGTTTTTCATCAAATACTATAGTGATATAGTGATGATATTGATCTATTATCTGGTTATTGGTTGATGAAATTCACCCATGTGTTAGTGATAGGTTGGTGAGGATCAGTAATCCATTGATAATCTGCCGATGATGTATAAATAATCATCTATTAAGTGTCTAATGGAATCCACTGTAAATCTATTTACAAACCACATGATCTAAAAGATTTTATCCCATGATAAGGGCACACAACAATGACCTTACTAGATTAAATTAACCTTCATATTTCCCCTATCAAGTGACTTTAAACTATTTAGTCATCATACACATGGTCATGGACAATTTTTATTTTTTAATAGTATTTATTCAACATATTAATCAATCGACACCTTTAAAATGAAAATTTACCCCACTAAAGCGGTATGTAATGAAAAATGGGTATTATTTATACTAAGGGTTTGATAAATTTGATTGAAATATATAATAGAGTACTATAAAGGAAAATAAACTCACACATGAGATATGTAGACCTCCCATCCATGTGGTTTTGATAAAAAAAATTAAAAGAATACTTAAAACATTTTTAATGAATGTTCACCTATATAAAGATGGGACATGATGAAAGTGAATGAGAAAATACTAGAAAAAAATAGGGAACCCACCATGAAACTCTTATCCCATGAAAGTGATAGATCTAACACATTTGAATTTTAGTACTATTGTAATTATTTTTATTTCATTATTTTTATTGTTTTTCTATCAATATTCAAATATTTTCTTTATTTGAAACTATGTTATGACCAAAAACCCTTATACATATGCCAGTTATTTCACCATATCATACTTTACCACAGTAACTTTATACTATATCTAATTCCCCCTACTCAACACCTTCATTAAAAAATGGTAAATTCTTTAGTTTGGGAATAATCATTGGAAGGTTTTATTTTTAGATACACTGTTACTAAGGATAATTTGGAGGTGGATGGATTATATAGGATCACATAGTGTCTAAGGGTTAGTAGGGGTAAGTGTCCCCATCACTACTTTAATCAGAATTAAGAGCCTCTCCCCTTATAATGACAAATACTTCTTTCCATGCGTATATGATTCTGTAGAGGAAGTCACATAGCATCAAGATAGCTACCCATGATTTACTATGTAGGGATTCCTTCCATTATTGTGATTGACATGGTTAAAAACCCTCATCACCAAATAGGTTTTCAAAGAAACCATGATCTTTTTTGTCTAGATCTGGGAATAGAGGAGATGATCCCATCATGAGAACATTAACCCCACATCTCAAAGGGTCACTTACTCCACTAATAAAAATCTTAGAGACCCATAAGTAAGATTCATATAACCATCCATGGCTTATTAACTAGACTAGGGATCCTTACTGAGTGTTAAAGAGTTATGCGGTCCAATTCAGTGTGTCCATGACGAGTTCCTTAGGACAAGAGAAAATATATTGGTTTCCTATGGATATTAATACTCATTAATAATAGAATATAATATTTCATATGCCTCAAGGATCCTATTAGTTAGGGAGAACAATAAGAAGGATATATTCCAGAGGATTTTCAACTCCAGTTATCAAAGTAATACATGATCAAAGGGGGGAAAATGAGTACACATATTAAACATATGATGTAAATAAGGAGTCCATGGAATAATATTGGGTGAATTGGGATTTTCAAAATTTTCCCTAGGGTAAAAGTATGTTGGAAAATTCCTTTGAACTGCATGGGAAAAGGGTTGCATTTGACCCGTTTGTGTAATATTTGGGAATGAGATTCCTTTAATTTTTTTCAATTGTGGAACTTTTTCTAGGTTTGAAGATAGGTTAGAATCCAACATTGAATTTATGTATAGAAATAATCAGGCCATGGATAGTAAAAAAGGGTAAAGTTGTTACATCTATTTGGTAATGAGGCGTTCGTGTGGCTATGAAAGTTTCAAATATCCATGTGAGGTTAGGCGAGGGTTTATATTAAAAATCATCCATCAATATTTATCTTAATAAAACATGTAATTTATGTGTGATGGGCACTTTGAGAAAATTAGGGATATATTAGAATTCATATTCATGGCATCATTCCCTGGAATCATGGTTGGAATAACCATTCTTGTGGGCTCACCTATGTTCATGGGGAAAGGGATCTTCTATATTCATCTAGTTGAGATAGCTCAATTGGAGAAAAAATATTCCAAATGTCATAGGATCATGATGAGGATTCATTTGTTGTGATGTGTTCTACGTGATTGTCCATATGAATTAAGCACTAGATTATTATTCTTTGATCAACCATGAACCTAAGTGAGTGATGTAGTTATGCTATATTTAGGATCTGAAATAGAGAGTTATGCCATCAAGAACACTTAAAAGTTTATATTAAATCTAATGGGGAACGTATTTTATTTTCTAAATGGATATATGTGATGTGATTTGAAATTATCATAGTCTATTATTCTCTATGTGTATTTATCGGAAAAAGAGGTGGGGTTCATTGAGGAAGTGATGTGGGAACTACTTTTTTTGTTATTAAAGATTTTGGGGCACTAGTATGTATTTAAATTGTTGAGAATGGAGGTTATTAGTGCCTTATTTATGATATAGTTTATGACAACTATAGATATAGGAACTAGATATTTTTATCCCTATTTTTTATAAGGGTGACTTAGCCTAGGTGAAATACCCATAGAAACCATTTTTACAAGAAAAAAATATCAGGTGATCCTTTAAGCCTTTCTCAAAACTATCATTTGAAAAAGGTATGAATTTCAATTATATTACTTAGGTGTATAAAACCATTAAAAGAAGAAAAAAACTTTCATAAATCCCTTAAAACACATAGGTTTCTTATTCTAAACACAACCATTTTTCTAAGGATGTGAAATGGGCTATTTTCTGGAAACTCGGGGCAAAACATGTTGTAAACAAAAAATCATTTGTTTGTAAAGACAAATCCACATTGGAAAGCCATATAAGGGCCCAATAATAAAAATTTTAATGCTTCCAATTCATTTATAAATACATGAAAATAATTTTTAAATCACACATAACACATAATATCCAACAGACAAATTTACCGAACACATGACATGCACTTCTAAACAAAATGATTTATTTTAAGAACTTGACAATAAATAAAACACCAATTGAATCCCATACTGTAATAAAGAAAATTAAACATGTTAAAAATACCCTAAAACATGTTCTAATCCTCAAAACCAGTTGTGAAAGATAACAGAACATTTAAACAATTACTTGGTGTGCACTTTTATTATAAAAAACACTACCTTTCAGTACACAAGGCATAAAAACCATTTTGCACACCAATAAAACTTTCTAATTGCATAAAAACAATACTAAAAATATATATTAGGTTTGAAAAATAATAATATGATGAAACATAAATGATAATGGCATGTGCAAGGGATATCCTACCTCAAATCCTTGGCGTAATGGAAACACACACCCGATATCACTATCCAAGGGTTTATAAACCATAAACCTATAAATACCAGCCCCAAATGAACAAAAAACCATTAAAAATCATGGGATAACATAAAAATAGGTCTATAATGATTATAGGAAAATAGAAAACAAAGAAATAATGAAAGGAGGGGTAGAGGGAGGAGAAATGATAAAGAATCTCACTATGGACACTAGAAAACTCTTCATCATTCTTTAGATATGCACCCTTAGAGGAAAAGGAATGGATTTAAAATCCTTATACAGTCTCCTAAGATATGGAAGAACCAATAAAAAATATTTTTGGCAAAAATAGTACGAATTTAATGATTTATTAATGAGAAAACTTACCTTTGGTATATCATTACGACTTGAGAAGCTTTGGGATGTTTTTCCCTAATCTGCAACTAAGATGAACTCCAAAGAGGGAAAATGGAACATGGGGTTTATTATAGGGATCTTGGCCTAATGTGGGATTTAAAAACCCTGAAAATTATAAAAACATGAATAAGATATTAGAGAAACAATTCATTTTTTTAAAACTGGAAATGGGCCCATAGGCTGACCCAATACATGAATAAATAACTCAAATTCAACATGCTTATGAATTTATATGGGGTGTAAAAGGATATGGTGGTTTGAATATGTAATTGGAGGCCATGTTGGAAGTGTAATGAGTGATTATTTAAAAAAATTAGGTTGTTATAAAAGAATCAAATTTTGTTTTTAAATATGGAAATGGGCTCACTGTTGGCCCAAAACATGGAGTAACCACCCTTTCCTCCAAAACTCTCTAACATACTATGGGGAACCCATGGTAGGATAATTTGACATATATATAAGTTAAAAACTAATAATTAATCTCACTCAAAACCCAAGAAAATGATAAATATTTCCAATGAACTAGGTTAAGACCGGGACTAGAAAAAAAACCCAGGTGTGACAATTATCCCCGCCATTAAAGCATTCCACCATCAGAAACCCATAAGACTTTACAGATGATTGAATTACAACTAAGGATTCCTTATCAACATTATCCAACCTCTAAATCCATGTAAATATCTTTTAATATCAACAAAACATAATCCTCTTCCCCAAAAAAACACAAATCACAACCACTTCATGAGAATCAATGAAAAGATCAAGCCACCTCCTCCAAAACCAGGCCAAGAACCAAGTTGTTGGGCCTTCTCTCAATGAACCCAACAACCACCCAAACCAAAGTTCACTCAATAAATCCAATGAATTAATGGGGGGGGGAGTTTGGATTGGTATCCCACACATTAAATCAAAATTACCATCTGATAAATCCTTAATGGAAATAACTTTGAGACCCGAAGTGGGTATACCCACTATTAATGACCAACTATAAATGAATAAAAATGAATTAAAAATGAACTTGAATTGGGGATCACCTACACATTCCCACCAAACCCCTCCCAGAACAACCTATATACCCATGTTAAGAGGGTTATAACATGAACATATAAGCCACCCACTCCCAATCAAAGGGGAGAATAATTGGGCCAACACATTCTACATGGATCCAGACTTCCACAACTCAGGGAGGGGAGGGAATGGGACCCAATCATTAGGCCACTAAAACAAAAAAAGAAAAAAAAGAAAATACCCAAAACTCTACACCTATTAATAGGTAAAACCAAGACCTCACTCGATTTACACAGGCGTTCCATATATGAACATTGATCAGAAACCCACATCCAAGAAGTCATAACCATAGACATTGTGAGACGGGTAAGTCCACCATGCCCATTGTGACAATAGGAAATTCATAGAGAAGGGGAAACACAATATTGACATAGAAACTACCTTACCACAACGGTGGAGGGAGGAGCCTAGTCGGGCTCCCCACACCTATGGTGATTTCCAAACTATGTGAAAAGCTTCACTCTACGTCCTATGGCTAGAGGCCTGATGCATGTATCATTTTCCGCACCACAATCAGGTGCTAAGGATAACAACACCCCACAAAACTCACTTTCTCAAAAACACAACTTTATCAAATTAGGAACTCATAGATACATAACACGGTTATATTTCACTCTGAATAAAGAGCATAATAGACACAGAATGCACAGAAACACATAAACATCCCTGAACAAAACTGTTATGTCCAAAATAATTATCATGACCTGTAATATCTTAAAATCAATCCCAAAAATCTCTCTATTCCAAAAAACAGGACAAAGCATCATCTTATGAGGTTTATTTAACATTTGAAATGAATCCTTAGGTTTAAAATGGGAAATATTTCCAAAATAGAACTATCCTTGGCCACATCAAAACATCCAACACATCTTTAGAAACCCACTAAACATTACTCCAAAACTGAGCCACCAACAAGATCTCATCTAAAGACACAACAAGAGTATGACTTCTAGATCACAAGGAATCATACTGATTAAACAAATATTCTAAGTCATAGAAAAACTAGCCCTATAACCATTCGTTTATAAACAAATGCCACAATTTTTCATCTCAAAACACTTTTGAAAAACAAACTAACATGGTGGGTTTCCACATTCACCAATGGTGTTACATAAATTCTCACTAACATTCACACTTCCAGGCCACCCTAGGCACCCAACCACCATTCCATATAGGCCATCCTTATAAATATCAATAAACCCATGCATGAGAGCACCCATGATTACACCAAAGGATAAAACAAAACTACATTATTCCAAAAATCATGTAACTTCCAAAGGAACACTAACCACCAAGTACAAAACCATTTTCAGATTTCACAAAACAAACCACACTTCATCCATGGCCATTTTCTTAAAAACTAACCCTTTTCATTTTTAAAAACTTTCAAAACAACCGAACTATTATAGATAACCCAATCAAATTTTCTATAATTTAGCAAGGTGAATTTTCTAAATCCAATGTCTATTGAGACCTATACCCTTACTAGGAAAACACCCACAACTCAAAGGTCATTCAAAAATATTCAAAGGTTGACTTATTCATTAACTACATGTTTAACCCAATGAAATCGAAATTGGGTTAAGAAGTTCCCTTGACCGCCTAACGGCATCACATAAAATTTTAGAAAAAGAGTTTATGAGAGAGATAAAGGGTATCTCATCACTTGGACATAAAATTTACGGAAATAAGGATATATAAGAACATATCCCCATATAATAAGATGCAAATTAAAATACATTAAAAAAGAAGTCTTTTAAAAAGAGGAGGGTGAATGGTTCCCTTACCGATTTGGGTAACTTTCGAAACGTACACCCCATGAAAGAATGACTATACAAAATTGATGTAAATACTCACAGAATAATTTATGTTACACAAATAGTAGAATAATGGATTGTACCTACACCACTCAAAATGAAATATTGGAAAATGTAGCATGAATCTCAAGAAAACACAAAGTGAGATAAAAATCCCCGTACGAAATTTCGGCATCCTAACGACGCCAATTTAAACATCCAAAATAAATTGATGAGAGAAAATAATGTCTCTCATCATATGAACATCAAAATTACCATAAGAGTAATATAAAATAACATCCCAATCATAAGAAATATGAGCTTAAAAGGAATGACATAAAAGAGTGTACTTAAAAACAAAGAGTGGGGTAGGATCCCTTACCTCGGGTCTGACTTGACTTGATCGTTTTTTAACCTCATGAATAATAAAAATGAGTTAATTTCTACTTGATTAAGAAGATTTCTCCAGTTAATTATTCCTTTTATATCACTTACTACCATTCTATGAACACTATGTAATTATTTAAGTTAATAATGGTCATTTTGTAGATCATTGATACTTGAGTCAAAAATAAACTCTTTATAATTACAAGTTGTTCATGTGGTAAAATATATATTATATCAAGAATTATATTCATTATGTAGATATCATATATATCATATATATCCATTATATACATGAATTTATAATATTACATAACATTTTGAGGTGAGAAATGAAATGCACCGTTCATGGAGACGGTAAGTCGTACGTGCGCATTAACGCTACTTCCATTTCTATTTCTTATTTAATGAAATTAAAACATAATGATACATAATAGTATTATAATTACAGTATGGTATCATATATAATATCATTAAATCTATCCTTTACATGTACCACATATGGTATTAACGAATCAAATCACTTTGAGGGGGCGGTAGTCCGCACTTCCAAAAATGAAGATATCACGTTTAACCATAATGGAAACCATAAAGGTATGACATAAATGAAAAATACAGAAGATCAAGTAAAACATAATCATATTATATATCATATATAAATATAGTGACATCTTAATGGCCACCTTTGAGGGTGTTAATAGAATATTGAACAATCATCGTTTCCTGAGGCAGAAATTCACCATCCACAGAAACAGTATGTTCTTTAACCATTAGATGTAGTTGTGTGTAAGTGTAGCTAGAATCATTAAAAACAATTCAAAAGATAATCTAATCTTATAAATAAATTATATTAAAAATAAGTTTTTAATTAAAATACAACATTTTTCACTATTCTATAAAAAGTGAACTTTATCGCAAAAATACCAAAAATTTACACAAAGTAAATTTTGAGGTCCCGATTCTAAAGAAGAATTTTATTTTTTCAAATATAACACATAAAATTTTAAAAAGTGGATTTAAAAGATGTTCGCCATCAAAATGCGGTTAATCGACCTTTTAATGAATATTAGAATGTTTACGCTTAAAATTGAATTCATTCGCTTTTTGAATCCTCTAAAATTTATTGTAAAAATTAAAAATATTTCACAAAAATATATAATCATTTTGTAGTTAGTTCTATTCATTCCCGACATTAAAACAGATAGGCGTTAACTACCATTTAAAATAATAATATTTAGTTATTAGAGTGCAACATAAGATTCCCAAGAAACTTGTTGTTGCGTATTGGGTATGCCATCGAGCAAAGCGTCCCCTTTAAAGTAATATTAATATTTTATTCACAAGTATGGATAAATATGAAAATGTCAAATTATTTATTTACCTGGGGTGTTATATCCTTCCCCCCTTTTGGGAATGGCGTCCTCGCAATTTTAAAATTGGGCTTGGAAGGCTCATTGAAAATCCCACATCGGAATAAGAGTCAGTAAAACTATCACTTTAAAAGAATGGGAGAGAACTACAAATGTCACCGAGTTAACCAATACTAGGATTCCAAGTATGAAAATATGGATATGGTGGAAAAAAAGGGTCATGTTCTGATGGAGAGTGATAGTAAACATGTCTAAGATAAAGTTAACAATAAGAAAATCACAAACTTGTGATGGGTTAAACGGTATTTGATTCCCCAGTAGGAAAAATTAACAAACAACATTTTGGTTTTAAGTTACTTTTCATTGAATAAATTATTTATGATCTTAACTAAAACATTAGGAAGCATACCTAATTGTCATCTTGACATTCATCTTTTACTAGATTTCTTACACAAACTCATATTTTTTTCCAAAAGACGAGTATTTAGGATGACTTATTCACATTAAAAGAGCTATAATCAACTTCTAGAGAATCACCTAATCCACAAAAGAGATCTATATACTTCCCATGTCTTTAGACCTTAACCAAAACTAAAACAAAAAAGGTTAGTATGAGATCAGATAATACCCAAATATGATAATCCATTATAAAAAATCTATTCTTAATCTCCAAAATTTGTCAGACAAAACCCGAAGTTCAACAAATTCCATTCAATAAACATCTATCCATAAAATTCTAAAAAGTAAACCAAACTAAGATTGAAACCCAATTCTATGAAGGATTTAATCACAAAGTCTCCTAAGATAAATTTTATCATTTTTCTCCAAAATAACATCAGTTACTCTTACAGTCTCATACTGAAAAGTAATTAACCTAATCACATATCCTCCATGATAGGATAATCATTTCAATTGATAACCAAAAATCAGCTTACTCTTAATTCATAAAATCATCTAACTAAAAAGAATCATTCAAACTAACCAGGGACTTCACGTAGTCCATTGGTAGGTGATAAATACCAATTGCACTTTGGTTGTGGGTTCGATTCCCGCAGCTACGTCTGACGTGACGGGTAGTCACACAGTCTGCGTGTTGTCCCTTTTCAAAAACTATATAATTTTATAACATTCTCTAAAAAGAGATAAATTCATCAAAAATAACCATAACATATTTTAACCAGAAAGGTTATCTGATAACATTAATTTTGAAACCCAAAATGTATTAACAAGTAATTGCCTCAAATCCAAGAATCATATAAACCCAAATGGTTCTTTATAACTATATCCACAAAAGAAAGGATAATTATTACTTGAATAATATTTTTGTATATCAAACATCAAGGTTACTATAAAAAATCTTGTAATGTAACCCCATTAGTGAAAGAGACTTAATTCATCTAAGAATTTCACCATCCTAAATTATACCATAACTCGTGAATCCCATATATGATGACTTCTTACTCATTCAACATTCTTCATGATCCATTAGCCATTCCTTTTCAACTTATTCTGAAATACTTCGTTCCTATAAAAAACATGAATCATATTCTAAGATTCCAATAATAGGAAAACATATGTTATGATATAATTCATACATTTTATTCTTCATTGTCAGTTTCTCCATCCTCAATCGGAATGGAATTAGGTATTGGTAAATGAATATTTGTACGATCTTGGTGACCCCATTCTCAAAACTTCTTTGTAGGACATGTGTTTTCATAATGACCATGCACACCAAATTTAAAACATTCAATTGATCCTTCAGAAAGAACTTCTTTCCCTCTCCTAGAGTCAACTAGATGCTTCCTTTTTCCATGGTAGGTTCTTGCTTTATGAGATTCATTTCCAAATCTATAGCATCTTTCTGTCCCTTTGAAACATTTTCCTATGTGTTTATTTCCACATATTTTACACATAGGTTTTTTAACATAATTACCTTTATGATTATTACCTCAACTTCCGTAGGGATTTCTTTCTCACATATATGATGCCTTATAAAAATCACTAAGGTTCGGGTGGTCAATCATGACTCCAGATAGTTGGTTGAGGATAACCACATGAGTTCTCATTGCATCTCCCATATCATTCAGCTATTCTTTCATAAACCCATCACAGTTTTCTTCAAATCCATTGTTACTTTGGTTCCTGTTAGATCCATCCATTTACTAAAACTAAAAAAGTCAGTGTGAGTATATCAGTAAAATCATCAAATAAAAAAGTGGAAGATAAAAACCAAGATATAATTTTCAAAGTTATCTCAAACTCATTCTAACTTTCAAAAGAAATGAATAAAAAGAGTTTAGTGGGTTGGAGAAGCAAAATAAAACATAAGAACACATGAGAAGACACTACCATTAAATCGGGTAACTCTTTTTGATTTGAGCTCAAAGGCTTATTTGGGAAGAATTATGCACAATGTGAGGCTTCTAGGAGTATGAGAGGGATGTGGAGAGACAAAATGAGCAGGGTTTGGCCGAGCCAAAGGCTTGAGAGGTGTGGGTAAGGTGGTAGAGGATAGGGCCTTTTATAAGAGGAGAGGAGGGGCACTCTTGGAATGGTATAAAATGTTACATTATTTTCAAATGAGTTTAGGATTTTAAAGGTCCCACATTGATTTATTTTGAGGATAAGGTGATAAGGGTTTGAAATATACTCATCCAATTGGTTTTTTAATAGTGTATGTCTTAGATTTTACATTATTATTTCATTTTATTTAAATCTTTAAATAATGATGTAATCGCTGCATCATCATGATGTCATAAATAATTTAATTTATTTAATGTATAAAAATTTTAAAAAAAATACTATGATGTATTAAATCTTTTTAGGTATCCAATGACTATTTATAGTCAAAAATATGACTTGTATAACCCCATTGATTTTTTTTGTAAAACAATACATGTTTGTGTCATTTTTTACTTTTACTTTAAATAAAAGACATTAATTTCATTATCTTACCCAAGTGGATCCATGGGGTCCCATGGGTTGTCTTGGTCGGCCATGAATCATACAATAGGGGCAGGACATGTGCCAAGGTCATTTCATATTATTAAAACATTTTTTTACCTTAAATTACACTCATTACCTATAATCGCGATTAAAAACATAAAAGTTAATATTCACCAAAAAATTATTTCAATCTCATTGAACGACATTTTACTTCTTAATGACAACCATGTATGTCAAATTTTTGAAATTCAAACCCCAGAGGTGGTAAAATTTCATTTAAACGAAAAATCAGTTTTTTAAGTACCACTTAATGGTTTCACTATTCATCAAAATTGATGTTTTTCAGAAAAATACCAAAACATCGCCCTAAGCTATATTTGATATTTCGAAATCAAAAATGATGTATATTTTAAAAAATTAAAAACATATAAGTTAAATTAATTAATTTAATAATTAATTCTCGCTGTCATAGCAAATAGAGTGTTCTTTTGAAACAATAAGTATCAAAATATTGACACTTGTTTAAGTCCAATTTCAAAGTGAAATTAATTCCAATGAACAATATTGTATTAAATGGTAAAAATATATTATATTTACATTTTAAAACCAATTAAAAATATAATCTAACCATATAATTAAATTAGATAAAAAAGCAGTTCTGATGTAAAATGCCGTATTTTTCACTATTCATTAAAAAAAGAACTTTATCGGAAAAATACCGAAAATTTACCCAAAGTAAATTTCAATGTACCAATCATAAATAATAAGTTTATATCGACATATAGAGCTTATAAATTTGTCAAAAGGTTTATTTAAAAATGGTTTTCCATCAAAAGTCAGTAAAACAATCTTTTAAAAATATTAGTGTATTTCATGCTAAAGATTGGATTTATTCTAATTTTAAGCCTCTAAAACACTATATAATTCACTAATAGACATAGTTAAAAATTATCTATTATTCATTACTTACTTGGGATGTTACATCCTTCCCCCCTTTATAAAATTGTGTCTTGTAATTAATTTACTAATCGAATAAGTGGGGGTATTTATCCCTCATTTCATTTTCATATTCCCATGTTGCCTCTTCAATCATGTGGTTTTTCCACAAAATCATTACCTGATGAATCAAATTATTCCGTAACACATTCTCTCTATAGTCAAGAATCTGGACCATTTATTTTTCATAAGAGAGATTCTCTTCCAACAGAACTACCTCTGGGCTCAAAACATGAGATGGATCTGGCATATACTTTCTTAACATCGAAACATGAAAAACATTGTGTACCAGAGATAAAATCAGAGGTAAATCCATTCGATAAGCAACTGATCCAACTCCCTACATATTTTCATATGGTCCAATGAACCTTGGACTCATCTTTCCTTTCTTACCAAATTACATCACACTTTTCCATGGTGAGACTTTGAGAAAAACATGACCACCTACCTCAAACGGGAGATCCTTCCTCCTATTGTCTGCCTAACTCTTCTGCCTGCTCTGAGCTGTTCTAATGTGTGTCTGTATCAGCTGAACTTTTTTTGCCAACTCTTCTACCAATTCTGGTCCCATCAGCTTCCTTTCACCCACATCATCCCAAAAAGCTGCAGTTCGACACCACTTCCCATATAATGCCTCAAACAGTGCCATCTGTATACTGGAATGAAAACTGCTATTATATGAAAATTAAACCAAATGAAGTTGTTGGTACCAACATCCCTGATAATCCATCGAACAAGCACGTAGCATATCTTCCCAAGTCTGAATTTTTCGTTCTGACTGCCCATCTGATTGAGGATGAAAAGCTGTACTAAAATTTAATTCAGTATCCAACGACTTCTGAAGGCCTTTCCAAAAGATAGAAGTGAACCTGGGATCACGGTTAGATACAATGGAGAGAGGAAATCAATGTAACTTGACTATCTCCTTATGATATAAATGGTAAAGTTGATCTAGGGAAAAAGTATCTCATATAGAAAGGAAATGAAATGCACCGTTCATGGAGACGGTAACTCGTACGTACGCATGAACGCTACTTCCATTTCTATTTCATATTTAATGGAGTTAAAACATAATGATACATAATAGTATTATAAATCTAGTATGGTATCATATATAATATCATTAAATATATCCTTTATATGTACCACATATGGTATTAACGAATCAAATCACTTTGAGGGGGCTGTAGTCCACACTTCCTAAAATGAAGATATCGCATTTACCCATAATGGAAACCATAAAGGTATGACATAAATGAAAAATAATGAAGATAAAGTAAAACATAAATGTATTATATATCATATATAACTATAGTGACATATTAATGGCCACATTTAAAGGTGTTATATGAGTGTTGAACAATCATCGTTTTGTGAGGCAGCAATTCACCATCCATAGAAACCGTATATTCCTTAACCATTAGATGTATGTGTGTGTTAGTGTAGCTTGAATCATTCTTATAACAACATCCTAGTATATGTAATATACTGGTTTTGTTAGAAAATAAATGAATAAAAAGAGTTTAGGGGGTTGGAGAAGCAAAATAAAACATAAGAACACATGAGAAGACACTACCTTTAAATCAGGTAACTCTTTCTGATTTGAGCTCAAAGGCTTCCTTGGGAAGACTTCTGCCCAATGTGAGGATTCTAAGAGTTATATAGTTATGTGGAGAGACAAAATGGTCAGGGTTTGTCTGATCCAATGGCTTTTTAAGTATGGGTAAGGTGGTAGAGGTGGGGGCCTTTTATAAGGGGAGAGGAGAGGCACTCTTGGAAAGTTAAGAAAAGATACTTTGTTATAAAATGATTTTTAGATAGAAAAGGTCCCACAATTTTTAATTTCTAGGATTAGGTGATAAGGGATCGAAATACACCCATCCAATAGGATTTTGACAAGTGTAAGTCTTAGATTTTACATTATATTTTTATTTTATTTAAATCATTAAATAATGAGGTAATCGCTGCATCATCATGGTGTCATAAATAATTTAATATAATTATTGTCTAAAAATTATAAAAAAATATCATGATGTAGTAAATCATTTTATCTTTCTAATGATTTTTATAGAAAAAAATATGAATTGTATAACCCCATTTAAATTTTTTTTTAGTAAAACAACTCATGTTTGTGTCTTTTTTACTTTTACTTTAAATAAAAGGCATTAATGACTTTATCTTACCCAAGTGGATCCATGTGGTCCTAAAAATCGACCCATGGGTTGTCTTGGTCGGCCATGACACAACCAATAAGTGTAGAACATGTTTCTATGTCATTTCATATTATTAAATCATTAATTTTACATTAAATTACACTAATTACCTCTAATCGCGATTAAAAACATAAAAGTTACTATACACAAAAATTATTTTAATCCCATTGAACCACCTTTTACTTATTAATGAAAACCATGTATGTCAGATTTTTGAAATTCAAAACACAGAGGTGGTAAATTTACATTTAAACGAAAAATCAGTTTTTAAGTACCACTTAGTGGTTTCACTATTCATCAAAAATTGATGTTTTTCAGAAAAACCCCAAAACTTCACCCTAAGATATATTTGATATTCCAAATTCCAAAATGATGTCTATTTTAAAAAATTAAAAACATATAAGTTACATTAATTAATTTAATAATTAATTCCCATTTTCATAGCAAATAGCGTGTTTTAATGAAACAATAAGTATCAAAAGATTTACACTAGTTTAAGTCCAATTTCAAAGTGAAATTAATTCCAACGACCACTATTGGATTAAATGGTAAAAATATATTCTAATTTAACGTTAAAAATAATTCATAACATAATATAATCATATATATAAATTAGAATAAAAATATGTTTTGAATTAAAATACAACATTTTTCACTATTCATTAAAAAAAGAACTTTATCGGAAAAATACCAAAAATTTACCCAAAGTAAATTTTAATGTTTCAATCATAAAGAATAAGTTTATTTTGACTAATGGATCTTATAAAATTTTCAAAATTTTTATTTAAAAATGTTTTTCCATCAAAAGCCAGTAAAACAATCTTTTAAAAATATTAATGAATTCCATGCTTAAGATTGGAATTATTCTCATTTTAAGCCTCTAAACACTATCTAATTCATTAATAGACATAGATAAAAATATCTATTATTCATTACTTACTTGGGATATTACATCCATCCCCCCTTTAGAAAATTGTGTCCCCACAATTTATTTACTTATCGAATAAGTGGAGGTATTTAGCCCTCATAGCATTTTCAGATTCCCATGTTGCCTCTTCAATCATGTGGGTTTTCCAAAAAACCTTTACCTGATGAATCAACTTATTCCATAACACATGCTCCGTGTGGTCAAGAATCTAGACTGGTTTTTCCTCATACGATAGGTTCTCTTCCAGCTGAACTACCTCTGGACTCAAAACATGAAGAAATTAAAGAGGCAACATAGGAATCTGAAAATGCAATGAGGGCTAAATAACCCAAATTATTCGATAAGTAAATATATTGCGGGGAAGCAATTTTCAAAAGGGGGAAGGATGTAACATCCCAAGTATTTAATTAATAATAGATATTTTTTTCTATGTCTATTAATGAATTACATAGTGTTTTAGAGGCTTAAAATGAGAGTAAATCCAATCTTAAGCATGGAATACACTAATATTTTTAAACGATTGTTTTAGTGCCTTTTAATGGAAATCCATTTTTGAATCAAACTTTTGACAATTTTATAAGATATATTTTTCAAAATAAACTTATTATTTATGATTGGGACATTGAAATTTACTTTGGATAAATTTTGGGTATTTTTCTGATAATGTCAATTTTTTAATGAATAGTGAAAAGTGTTGTATTTTAATTCAAACCCTCTTTTTAATCTAATTTATTTATATGATTAGATTATATTTTTAATTGGTATTAAAGTTCACTTAGAATATATTTTTACCATTTAATCTAATAGTGGTTGATGGAATTAATTTTACATTGAAATTGGACTTAAACTAGTGTCAATCTTTTGATACTTATAGTTTCATAAAAACACGCTATTTGCTTTGACAGTGGGAATTAGTTATTAAATTTATTAATGTAAATTATATATTTTTTATTTTTTAAAATAGATATCCTTTTTGAATTCGGAATATCAAATATATCTTAGGGTGAATTTTTTGTATTTTTCTGAAAAACAACAAGTTTTGATGAATAGTGAAACCACTAAGTGGTACATAAAAAACTGATTTTTCATTTAAATGAAAATTTACCAGCTCTATGTTTTGAATTTAAAAAATCTGACATAAATGGTTTTAATTAGGATGTAAAATGTGGTTCAATGGGATTAAAATAATTTTTTTGGTGAATAGTTACTTTTAAGTTCTAATCGCGATTAGAGGTAATTAGTGCAATTTATGGCAAAAATGATATTATAATAAAATGAAAATAGCTAGAAACATGTCCTACCCTTATTGGATGTGTCATGGCCGACCAAGACAATCACTGGGTCGACATGGGGACCCCATGGAGCTACATTTGTAGGAAAATGACATTAATAAATTTTTATTTAAAGTTAAAATGAAATTGACTCAAACATGAGTTGTCTTACTAAAACAATTTTTTAAATGGGGTTATACACGTGAGATTTTTGACTATAAATAGTAATTGAAAATCTAAAAATATTTCCTAAATCATAGTAGTTTTTTGATAATTTTTAGACATTCAATAAATTAAATTATTTATGACACCATGATGATGCAGCGATGACCTCATTATTTAACGATTTAAATAAAATGAATAGATAATGTAAAATATAGGACCTAGACTTGTAAAAAACCTATTGGATGGGTGGATTTCAATCCCTTATCACCTTATCCTCTAAATTTATAATTTTGGGACCTTTTTTATCCGAAAATCATTTTATAACAAAGTATCTTTTCTTTACTTTCCAAGAGTGCCCCTCCTCTTCTCTTATAAAAGCCCCCCACCTCTACCACCATACCCACACATACAAAGCCTTTTCCTCGACCAACCCCTGCCTGTTTTGTCTCTACACATCCCTATATTACTTATAGACGGCTCACCTTGGTCAGAAGTCTTCCCAAGGAAGCCTTTGAGCTCAAATCAAAAAGGGATACCCAATTTAATGGTAGTGTCTTCTCTTGTGTTCTTATGTTTTCTTTTGCTTCTCCAACTACCTAAACACTTTTTATTCATTTATATTGTAAAAAAACATGTATCATACTAGGATGTTGTTATAATAAGGATTAAATATACCCTTACACACACCTACATCTAATGGTTAAAGAACATAATGTTTCCGTGGATGGAGAATTTCTGCCTCACGAAACGATGATTGATCTATATTCTTTTAAAACCTTCAAAGGTGGTCGTTAAGATGACACTACATTTATATATGATATATTATATGTTTATGTTTTACTTAAGATTCTGTATTTTTCATTTATGGTATACCTTTATGGTTTCCATTATGGTTAAACGTGATATCTTCATTTTAGGAAGTGCAGACTACAACCCCCTCATAGTGATTTGATTTGTTAATGCCATATGTGGGATGTCTAATGGATGTAATTAATGATATTATATATGATATTATAATGTAATTATAATATACCTTTATATCATTATTTATCCATTCCATAAAAGACAAAATATAAATGAAAGTAGTGTTCATGCGTACGTACGACTTACCATCTCCATGAACGGTGCATTTCATTTCTTACCTCAAAACGTTATTTAATATTATAAAAGAATGTATATACTGGATATATATGATATATATGATATCTACATCATGAGTATAACTTTTTATATAATGGATACATGAACAACTTGTAATTATAACCAGTTTATTTTTGACTCAAATACCAATGATTGTTAAAACGACCTTTATTAACTTAAATAATTACATAGTGTTCATGACATGGTAATAAGTTATATAAAAGGAATAATGAACTTGGAAAAGGTTCTTAATCAAGTATAAATTAACTCAAGTTTATTATTCAAGAGGTTAAAGAACGATCGAGTCAAGTCGGACCCGAGGTATGGGACTTCGTCTCAATCTCCTTTCATTGAGGCATATTTTGTTTTATACACATCCTTCTTTTATATGGTGTATATACCACTTTGACATTTAATTTTATCCAAAAGGAATCTTTTTTATACGAAGCGTTTTACTAAACGACAAAGGGAATGTTTTTGTCATACGTATGCGACAACAATGACTTGAATACAATAATTGATGGATAAAATTTAATCAAAATTTTATAATATCATGAGAATAAAGGGATTCATGATATAATATTTCAATGGACAGTATATAAACCATATAAGAGTGAACAGGTGCATAACAACAATGAAGTCTCAATAGAAATGTTATATGAGATGAAATCCATTATAAAAAAGGTATCCTTAAATTAATGATAAATAAATCTCATAATTATGTGTGACAAATATTAATACACCAAATATACGTGGATATTAAGTGTAAAATAATCAAAGGTCATTCACACATATTTAAAGGATGATGCAGCGATTACCTCATTAATAAAGGATTTAAATAAAATAAAAAGATAATGTTAAAACTATAACATAAACCTGTCAAAAACCTATTGGATGAGTATATTTCGAACCCTTACCACCTTATCCTCGAAATATATCAATGTGGGACCTTTAAAATCCGAAACTCATTTGAAAATAATGTAACATTTTGTCACTTTCCAAGAGTGCCCCTCCTATCCTCTTATAAAAGTCCCCCAACTCTACCACCTAACCCAAACCTCTCAAGCCTTTGGCTCGGCCAACCCCTGCTCATGTTGTCTCTCCACATCCCTGTCTTACATTTATAAGCCTCACTTTGGGCAGAAGTCTTCCCAAGGAAGCCTTTGAGCTCAAATCAAAGAGAGATACCTGATTTTAAGGTAATGTCTTACCTTGTGTTCTTTTGTGTTATTTTTCTTCTCCAACCCCCTAAAATATTTTTATTCATTTCTTTTGTAACAACTATAGTATCTTTAATATACTATGATTTTGTTATAAGAATTATTCGAGCTACACTTACACACACCTACATATAATGGTTAAAGAATATTCTGTTTCCATGGATGGTGAATTTCTGCCTCACGAAACGATGATTGTTCAATATTCATTATCACCTTCAAGGGTGTCCATTAATATGACACTACATTTATATATGATATATAATATGTATATGTTTTACTTAAGCTTTTGTATTTTTATTTTATGTCATACCTTTATGGTTTCCACTATGGGTAAACGCGATATCTTCATTTTTGGAAGTGCGGACTACGGCCCCCTCAAAGTGATTTGATTCATTAATATCATATGTGGTACGTACAAAGGATATATTTAATGATATTATATTTGAATACATACTTTAATTATAATACTATTATGTATCATTATGTTTTAATTCCATTAAAGTATGAGATATAAATGAAAGTAGTGTTCATGCGTACGTACAGCTTACAGTCTCTATGAACGGTGCATTTCATTTCTTTTCCCCAAATGTAATGTACAATTATAAGTACATATATATAATGGATATATATGATTTATGTTACATCTAAATGATGAATATAATTCTGGAAATAAAATATACATATCTCTCATTTAGTTTTAATTCCATTAATATGACATAGAAATGAAAGTAGCGTCCATTGAACCACATTTTACCTCTTTTTGACAACCATGTATGTCCGATTTTTGAAATTCAAAACACAGAGATGGTAAAATTTCATTTAAACGAAAAATCAGTTTTTTAAGACCACTTAGTGGTTCAATGAATGATACTTTCATTTCTATGTCTTATTAATGGGATTAAAACTAAATGAGAGATATGTATATTTTAATTCAAGAATTATATTCATAAATTAGATGTAACATAATTCATATATATCCATTATATATATGTACTTATAATAGTACATAACATTTCGGGATAAGAAATAAAATGCACCGTTCATGGAGACGGTTAGCATTATGTACACATGAACGCTACTTTCATTTCTATCTCATAAGTTAATTGAATTAAAACATAATGATAAATAATAGTATTATAATTAAAGTATGCAATCATATATAATATCATTAAATCTATCCTTTATACATACCAGATATGGTATAAACGAATCAAATCACATTGAGGTGGCGGTAGTCCGCACTTCCTAAAATGAAGATATCGCGTTTACCCATAATAGAAACCACAAAGGTATTCCAAAAAATAAAAATACAAAAGCTTAATTAAAACATATACATATTATAAATCATATATAAATATAGTTTCATCTTAATGGCCACCTTTGAAGGTGTTAAAAGAATATTGAACAATCATCGTTTCGTGAGGCAGAAATTCACCATCCACGAAAAATGTATGTTTTTTAGCCATTAGATGTAGGTGTGTGTAAGTGTAGCTCGAATCCTTCTTATAAAAACATCCAAGTATATGGAAGATACTGGTGTTGTTACAAAAGTAGTGAATAAAAAGATTTTATGGGGTTGGAGAAGCAAAATAAAACATAATAACACATGAGAAGACACTACTGTTAAATCGGGTAACTCTTTTTGATTTGAGTTCAAAGGCTTCCTTGGGAAGACATCTACCCAATGTGAGGCTTCTAAGAGTTATATAGGGATGTGGAGAGATATAATGGGCTGGGTTTGGCTTATCAAAAGGCTTTGGAAGTGTGGGTAAGGTGGTAGAGGTGGGGGCCTCTTATAAGAGGAGAGGAGGGGAACTCTTGGAAAGTTATAAAAGGATACTTTATTATAAAATTTTTTTCTGATTTAAAAGGTCCAAAAATTATATATTTCTAGGATAAGGTGATAATATTTCGAAATACACCCATAAAATAAGTTTTTGACATGTGTGGGTCTTAGAATTTACATTATCTTTTCATTTTTTTAAATCGTTAAATAATGAAGTAATCGATGCATCATCATTATGTCATAAATAATTTAATTTATATAATGTATAAAAATTATAGAAAATATATCATGATTTAGGAAATATATTTATATTTCTAATTAATATTTATAGTAAAAAATCTGACTTGTATAACCCCATGTAAAAAATGTTTTTGTAAAACCACTCATGTTTGTGTCATTTTTACTTTTACATTAAATAAAAAGAATTAATGACTTTTTCCTACCCAAGTGGCTCCATGGGGTCCCAAAAATCCACCCATGGGTTTTCTTGGTCGGCCATGAGACATCCAATAAGGGTAGGACATGTGTCTAGGTATTTTCATGTTATTATAATATAATTTTTGCCTTCAATTGCACTATTTACCTCTAATCGCGATTAAAAACATAAAAGATACTATTCACCAAAACTTTATTTTAATCCCATTGAACCACATTTTACTTCTTAATAACCACCATGTATGTCAGATTTTTGAAATTCAAAGCACAGAGATGGTAAAATTTCTTTTAAATAAAAAATCAGTTTTTTAAGCACCACCTAGTGGTTTCACTATTCATCAAAAATTGAAGTTTTTCAGAAAAATACCAAAACTTCACCCTAATATATAATTGATAAGACATAAAGGTAACTTGAGGCATTCATAACATTCTTACATTGGGAGTAACCCTCTTGGTTACGTTTGGAATACCTATCACAGTATATTCCCTAAATCTCTTCGGAGAAACCTTAACGTTTAACTTCTTCACGTTACCCAATGCATTGGAGATCTATATTGGGCTCAACCACCCTTATTTTATTACAAAACCACCCATTTTCATAACAATGCCCAAGAACCATAACATAATCGTACCACATAGTACATGTATAAAGGAAACATAACATTTCCACATTTCAATCACAAGATATCAATACAACACATTGATATAAAAAACATTATGAAAACCATTTTCAATACCAAAATAAAAGAAAAGTAAAACATGGTATTTATTTTTCATTTTTAAAAAAAGTATGGCTTGTAGAGGAAGCCGAAACTCAAATAATGGTCACGGCGGCGGAGAAGTCATTTTCGCTGCATTCGTACGACAAAAAAACAAAAAAAAACATTCCTTTAGTCGTTTAGTAAAACGCTTCATATAAAAAATGATTCCTTTTGAATAAGAGTAAAATTCAAAAGGTTTTATACACCGTATAAAATAAAGTTGTGTATAAAAAAAATATGCCTCAATGAATGAAGATTGAGACTGAGTCCCTAAGAAAGATATTTTATAAAATAAAATAGATATATTATGTGTATTAAATATAAGTAAACATAATGAAATTACAAATACAAGATAGGACATAATAATATAATGACATAATTTGAATGTAGAAGGTTAACACAAAGAACGGAAATCGGGTTAAGAAGTTCCCTTACCTCGTATTTGACTTGGCTTGATCGTTGTTTAATCTCCTATATAATAAAATTGAGTTAATTTATACTTTCTTAAGAACCTTTTTCAAGTACATGATTCCTTTTATATCATTTATTACCATTTCATGAACACTATGTTATTATTTAAGTTTATAACGGTCGTTTTAACGATCATTGGTACTTGAGTCAAAAATGAACTTCTTATATTTACAAGTTGTTCACGTAGTCAAATATCCATTATCTCAAAAATGATATTCATGATGTAGATGCCATATATATTACATAGATCCAGTATATATATGCATTTATATATTTCATAATCATTTATAGGTAATAAATGAAATTCACCGTTCATGGAGACAGTAAGGCAAACGTACGCATGAACACTAATTTCATTTCTATGTCATATTAATGGGATTAAAACTAAATGAGAGATATATATATTTTAATTCCAGAATTATATTAATCATTTAGATGTAACATAAATCATATATATTCATTATATATATGTACTTATAATAGTACATTACAATTGGGGATAATAAATGTAATGCACCGTTCATGGAGACGGTAAGTTGTACGTACGCATGAACGCTACTTTAATTTCAATCTCATACTTTAATGGAATTAAAACATAATGATACATAATAGTATTATAATTAAATTATGGAATCATATATAATCTCATTAAATCTATCCTTTATATGTACCACATATGGTATTAACGAATCAAATCACTTTGAGGGGGCGGTAGTCCGCACATCCTTAAATGAAGATACCACATTTACCCATAATGGTAACCATAAAGGTATGCCATAAAATAAAAATACAAAATATTAAGTAAAACATATAAATATTATATATCATATATAAATATATTTTCATCTTAATTTCCACCTTTCAAGGTTTTAAAAGAATATTGTACAATCATCGTTTCGTGAGGCAGAAATTCGCCATCTACGGAAACAGTATGTTCTTTAGCCATTAGATGTATGTGTGTGTAAGTGTATCTCGAATACATCTTATAACAACATCCTAGTATATTTAAGATACTGGTATTGTTACAAAAGAAATGAATAAAAAGAGTTTATGTGGTTGGAGAAGCAAAATAAAACATAAGAACACATGAGAAGACGCTACCTTTAAATTGGGTAACTCTTTTTGATTTGAGTTCAAAGGCTTCCTTGGGAAGTATTATGCCCAAATTGAGGCTTCTAAGAGTTATAGAAGGATGTGGAGAGATATAATGGGAAGGGTTTGGCCGAGAAAAAGGCTTTGGAAGTGTGGGTAAGGTGGTAGAGGCGGGGGCCTTTGATAAGAGGAGAGGAGGGGCACTCTTGGAATGTTATAAAAGGATACATTATTATAAAATTATTTTAGGATTTAAAAGGTCCAAAAATTATATATTTCTAGGATAAGGTAATAATAGTTTTAAATACACCCATAAAATATGGTTTTGACATGTGTAGGTCTTACAATATACATTATCGTTTCATTTTTTTAAATCGTTAAATAATGAGGTAATCGTTGCATCATCATTATGTCATAAATAATTTAATTTATATAATGTCTAAAAATTATAAAAAATACATCATGATGTATAAATTTTTTTTATCTTTCTAATGAATATTTATAGTCAAAATTCTTACTTGTATAACCCCATGTAAAATTTGTTTTCGTAAAAAAACTCATGTTTGTGTCAGTTTTACTTTTACATTAAATGAAAACAATTAACGTCTTTATCCTACCCAAATGGCTCCATGGGGTCCCATAAATCTACCCATGGGTTTTCTTGGTTGTACATGACACATCAAATAAGGGTAGGACATGTTTCTAGGTATTTTCATTTTATTATAATATCATTTTGCCTTAAATTGCACTAATTACCTCTAATCGCGATTAATAACATAAAAGTTACTATTAACCAAAAAAAATTTAATCCCATTGAACCACATATTACTTATTAATTATAACCATGTAAGTAGGATTTTTTAAATTCAAAACACAGAGATGGTAAAATTTCATTTAAACGAAAAATGAGTTTTTTAAGTACCACTTAGTGGTTTCACTATTCATCAAAAATTGAAGTTTTTCAGAAAAATACCAAAACTTCACCATGAGCTATATTTGATAAGACATAAAGGTATCTTGAGGCATTAATAACATTCTTACGTAGGTAGTAACCCTCTTGGTTACATTTGGAATACCCATCATAGTATATTCCCTAAATCTCTTCAAAGGATCCTTAACGTTTAACTCATTAGCGTTACCCAATGCATTTGAGAGCTATATCGGGCTCAACCGCCCTTAGTTTATCACGGAACCACCAATTTTCATAACAATTCCCAAGAACCATAACATAATTATACCACATAATATATGCCTAAAGGAAACATAACGTTTTTACATTTCAGTCACAAGATATTAATACAACACATTGATATAAAAAACATTATGAAAACCATTTTCAATACCAAAATAAAAGAAAAGTAAAAAATGGTATTTATTTTTCATTTTAAAAAAAATAATGGCTTGTAGAGGAAGCCGAAACTCAAATAATGGTCATGGCGGCGGAGAAGTCATTGTCGCCGCATACGTACGACAAAAAAACAAAAAAAACATTCCTTTTGTCATTTAGTAAAACTCTTTGTATAAAAAAATATTCCTTTTGAATAATCATAAAAGTCAAAGGGGTTTATACACGGTATAAAAGAAACTTGTGTATAAAAAAAATATGCCTCAATGAATGGAGAATGAGACGAAGTCCCTTACAAAGATATTTTTTTAAATAAAATAAATATATTATATGTATTCACTATAAGTACACATAATGAAAGTACAAATACAAGATAGGACATAATAATATAATGACATAATTTGAATGTATGAGATTAACCCAAAGAACGGAAATCGGGTTAAGAAGTTCCTTTACCTCGTATCTGACATGACTTGATCATTGTTTAGTCTCCTGAATAATAAACTTGAGATAATTTATACTTTCTTAAGTAAAATTTTCAAGTTCATTATTCCTTTTATATAATTTATTACCTTGTCATTAACACTATGTTATTATTTATGTTTATAACGGTCATTTTAATGATCATTGGTACATGAGTCAAAAATGAACTTCTTATATTTACAAGTTGTTCATGTAGTCAGATATCCATTATCTCAAGAATGATATTCATGTTTTAGATGACATATATATAATATATCTCCAGTATATACATGAATTTATAATATTAAATAATCATTTAGAGGTAATAAATGAAATTCACCGTTCATTGAGATGGTAAGTCGTACGTACACATGAACGCTACTTTCATTTCTATGTCATATTAATGGAATTAAAACTAAATGAGAGATATGTATATTTTAATTAAATAATTATATTCATCATTTAGATGTATCATAAATCATATATATCCATTATATATATTCACTTGTAATAGTACATTACATTTGGGGATAAGAAATGAAATGCACCGTTCAAGGAGACGGTAAGCCGTATGTATGCATGAACACTACTTTCATTTCTATCTCATACTTTAATGGAATTAAAACATAATGATACATAATAGTATTATAATTACAGTATTTAATCATATATAATATCATTAAATATATCCTTTATATGTACCACATATGGTATTAATGAATCAAATCACTTTGAGGGGGCGGTAGTCCGCACTTCCTAAAATGAAGATATCGCGTTTACCCATAATGGAAACCATAGAGGTATTCCATAAATTAAAAATAAAAAATCTTAAGTAAAACATAAACATATTATATATCATATATAAATATATTTTCATCATAATGTCCAGCTTTGAAGGTGTTAAAAGAATATTGAACAATCATCGTTTCATGATGCAGAAATTCGCCATCCACGGAAACAGTATGTTCTTTAACCATTAAATGTTGGTGTTTGTAAGTGTTGCTCGAATAATTCTTATAAAAACATCCTAGTATATTTATGATACTGGTTTTGTTACAAAATAAATGAATAAAAATATTTTAGGGGGTTGGAGAATAAAAATAAAACAAAAGAACACATGAGAAGAAACTACCTTTAAATCGGGTAACTGTTTTTTATTTGAGCTCAAAGGATTCCTTGGGAAGACTTCTGCCCAAAGTGAGACTTATAAGAGTTAGGGAAGTATGTGGAGAGAAAAAATGGGCAGGTTTTGGCCGATAAAAAGGCTTTGGAAGTGTGGGTAAGGTGGTAGAGGTGGGGGCCTTTGATAAGAGGAGATGAAGGGCACTCTTGGAATGTTATAAAAGTATACTTTATTAAAAAATGATTTTTGGATTTAAAAGGTCCAAAAATTATATATTTATAGGATAAGGTGATAATAGTTCTAAATCCACCCAAAAAATAATTTTTTTACATGTGTAGGTCTTAGATTTTACATTATCTTTTCATTATTTTTAAATCGTTAAATAATGATGTAATCGCTGCATCATAATTATGTCATAAATAATTTAATTTATTTAGTGTCTAAAAATTATAAAAAATATATCATGATGTAGGAAATATTTTCATCCTTCTAATTAATATGTATATTAAATTATATGACTTGTATAACCCCATGTAAATTTTTTTTAGTAAAACAACTCATGTTTGTGTCATTTTTACTTTTACATTAAATAAAAAGCATTAATGTATTTATCTTACCCAAGTGGCTCCGTGGGGTCCCAAAAATAGACCCATGGGTTTTCTTGGTCGTCCATGACACATTCAACAAGTGTAGGACATGTGTCTAGGTATTTTCATTTTATTATAATATCATTTTTTCCTTAAATTGCACTAATTACATCTAATCGCGATTAAAAACATAAATGTTACTATTCACCAAAAAATTATTTTTTCCCCATTGAACCACATTTAACTTCTTAATGACAACCATATATGACGTATTTTTGAAATTAAAAACACAGATGTGGTAAAATTTCATTTAAACGAAAAATTAGTTTTTTAAGTACCACTTAGTGGTTTCACTATTCATCAAAAATTGAAGTTTTTCAGGAAAATACCAAAACTTCACCCTAATCTATATATGATATTACAAATTCAAAAATTATGTCTATTTTACAAAATTCAAAACATATAAGTTACATTAATTAATATAATAATTAATTCCCATTGTCGGAGCAAATAACATGTTTTTATGAAACAATAAGTATCAAAAGATTGACAGTAGTTTAAGTCCAATTTCAAAGTGAAATTAATTATAATGAACACTATTGGATTAAATTGTAAAAATATATTATATTTAAACTTTAAAACCAATTAAAAATATAATCTAGCCATATAATTAAATTAGATGAAAAAGCAGTTTTGATGTAAAATACATTATTTTTCACTATTCATTAAAAAAGGAACTTTATCGGAAAAATACCTAAACATTACCCAAAGAAAATTTCAATGTACCAATAATAAATAATAATTTTATTTAGACAAATATAGCTTATAAAATTGTCAAAATTTTGATTTAAAAATGGTTTTCCATCAAAAGGCAGTAAAACAATCTTTTAAAAATATTAGTGTATTCCATGCTTAAGAATGGATTTATTCTCATTTTAAGCCACTAAAACACTATCTAATTCATTAATTGACATAGAAAAAAAATATTAAGAATTACTTACTTGGGATGTTACATCCTTCCCCCTTTAGAAAATTGCGTCCCTCCAATTTATTTACTTATCGAATAAGTGAGGGTATTTATCCCTCATTGAATTTTCAGATTCTCATGTTGCCTCTTAAATCATGTGGGTTTTACACAAAACCTTTACCTGATGAATCACTTTATTCCATAACACTTTCTCCCTATGGTCAAGAATCTGGACCAGTTGTTCCTCATAAGATAGGTTCTCTTCCAGCTGAACTACCTCTGGACACAAAACATGAGATGGATCTGGAATGTACATCCTTAACATTGAAACATGAAAAATATTGTATACCTAAGTTAAACTCGGAGGTAAAGACACTCGGTGTGCAACTGATCCAACTCTCCCCAGAATTTCATATGGTCCAATGAACCTTGGACTCAACTTTCCTTTCTTACCAAATCGCATCACAGTTTTCCATGGTGAAATTATTAGATGTATTAAGTCCCTTTCAATGATAGGGTTACATTAGAAGACTTTTTATAGTAACCCTGATGTTTGATATATGAAAATTTTATCCAAGGACTAATTATCCTTTCTTTTTTTGATATAGTTATCAAGAACCATTTGGGTTTATATGATCCTTGAATTTGAGGCAATTACTGGTTAATACATTTTGGCTTTCAAAATTAAAGTTATCTGATAACCTTTGTGGTTCAAATATGTTATGGTTATTTTTGATGAATTTATCTCTTTTTGAGGAATGTTATAAAATTATATAGTTTTTGAAAAGGGACAACACGCAGACCGTGTGACAACCCGTCACGTCGGATGAAGCTACAGGTATCGAACCCACAACCAAAGTGAAACTGGTATTTATCACCTACCACTGGACTACGTGAAGTCCCTGGTTAGTTTGAATGATTCATTTTAGTTAGATGATTTTATGAATTAATATTAAGTTGATTTTTGGTTGTCAATGGAAATGATTAGCCTATCAAGGTGGATATGTGATTAGGTTAATTACATTTCAGTATTAGACTGTAACAGTAACTGATGTTATTTTGGAGAAAAATGATAAAATTTATCTTAAGAGACTATGTGATTTAATCCTTCAGAGAATTGGGTTTCAATCTTAGTTTGGTTTACTTTGTATAATTTTATGGATAGATGTTTATTGAATGGACTTTATTTGACATTGGGTTTTGTTTGATAAATTTTGGTGATTAGGAATAGATTTTTTTTAATAAAGGATTATCTTTTTTGGGTATTATCTGATCTTATACTAACCTTTTTGGTTTTAGTATTGGTTAAGTTCTAAATACATGGGAAGTATATAATTCTCTTTTCTGGATTAGGTGATTCTCTAGTAGTTGATTATAGCTCTCTTAATGTGAACAAGTCATTCTAAATACTCGTCTATTGGAGAAAATATGAGTTCATGTAAGAAATCTAGTAGAAGTTGAAAGTCAACATGACAATTAAGTATGCTTCCTAATGTTTTAGTTAAGCTCAAAAATAAATTCCTCAATGAAAAGTAACATAAAACAAAAATGTTGTCTATTAATTTTTCCTACTGGGGAATCAAATACCGTTTAACCCATCACAAGTTTGTGATTTTCTTATTGTTAACTTTCTCCTAGACATGTTTACTATCACTCTCCATCAGAACATGACCCTTTGTTTTTTCCTCCATATCCATATTTTCATACATGGGATCCTAGTATGGGTTAACTAGGGTGATATTTGTACTTCTCTCCCATTCTTTTAAAGTGATAGTTTTACTGACTCTTGTTCGGAAGTGGGATTTTCAATGAAGCTTTCATGCCCAATTTGAAAATTGCGAGGATGCAATTCCCAAAGAGGGGGAATGATGTAACACCCCAGGTAAATAAATAATATGAAATTTTCATATTTATCCATATTTTTGAATAAAATATTAATATTACTTTAAACGAGAATCTATGCTCGATGGCGTACCCAATACGCAACAACGAGTTTTTTGGGAATCTTACGTTGCACTCTAATAAAAAATAATATTATTTTAAATGGTAGTTAACGCCTAGTCGTTGTAATGGAGGGAATGAACAGAACTAACTACAAAATTATTATATATGTTTTTCAAATATTTTTACTTTTTACAGTAAATGTTAGAAGATTAAAAATGTGAATGAATCCAATTTTAGGCGTTAACATTCTAATATTCCTTAAAAGTTTGATTAACGCCTTTTGATGGTGAACCTCTTTTAAATTCACTTTTTTAAAATTTTATGTTTTATATTTGACAAAATAAAATTCTTATTTAGAATCGGGACCTCAAAATTTACATTGTGTAAATTTTTGGTATTTTTCTGATAAAGTTCATTTCTTAATGAATAGTGATAAATGATGTATTTCAATTCAAAACTTCTTTTTAATCTAATTTATTTATATTATTAGATTATATTTTGAATTTTTTTAATGTGAAATTAGAATATATTTTTACCATTTAATCCAATAGTGGTCACTGTAATTAATTTCACTTTGAAATTGGACTTAAACTAGTGTCAATCTTTTAATAGATATTGGTTCTTAAAAATACGCTATTTGTTTAGACAGCGGGAATTAATTATTAAACTAATTAATTAAACTTATTTGTTTTGAATTTTTTAAAATAGACATCATTTTTGAAATCAGAATATTAAATATATATTAGGGTGAATTTTTGGTATTTTTCTGAAAAACATCAATTTTTGATGAATAGTGAAACCACTAAGTGGTAGTTTAAAAACTGATTTTTCGTTTAAATGAAACTTCACCACTTCTGTGATTTTAATTTCAAAATCCGACATACATGGTTGTCATTAGGATGTAAAATGTGGTTCAATGGGATTAAAATAATTTTTTTGGTGAATAGTAACTTTTATGTTTTTAATCGCGATTAGAGGTAATTAGTGTAATTTAAGATAAAATTAATGTTTTAATAATTTGAAATGACCTAGACACATGTCCTAACATCATTGGATGTGTCATGGCAGACCAAGAAAATCCATGGGTCAACTTGGGGACCCCATGGAGCCACTTTGGTTGGAAAATGTCATAAATAACTTTTTATTTAATGTTAAAATAAAAATGTCACAAGCATGAGTTGTTTTACGAAAACAATTTTTAAATGGGGTTATACAAGTCATATTTTTGACTATAAATATTCATTAGAAATATAAAAATAATTCCTACATCATGATAGTTTTTTTAATATTTTTAGACATTAAATCAATCAATATATTTATGACATCATGATGATGCAGTGATTACCTCATTAATAAAGGATTCAAATAAAATGAAAAGATAATGTTAAAACTATAACTTACACTTGTCAAAAACCTATTGGATGAGTATATTTCGAACCCTTACCACCTTATCCTAGAAACACATCAATGTGGGACCTTTAAAATCCGAAAATCATTTGAAAATAAAGTAACATTTTTTAACATTCCAAGAGTGCCCATCCTCTCCTCTTATAAAAGGCCTCCCCCTCTACCACCTTACCCACACCTCTCAGGCCTATGGATTGTCCAAACCCAGCTCATTTTTTCTCTCCACATCCCTTTCTTACTCATATAAGCCTAAATTTGGGCATATGTCTTCCCAAGGAAGCCTTTGAACTCAAATCAAAGAGAGATACCCGATTTTAAGGTAATGTCTTCACTTCTGTTCTTTTGTATTATTTTGCTTCTCCAACCCCCTAAACTCTTTTAATTATTTTCTTTTGTAAAAACTCCAGTGTCTTTAATATACTATGATTTTTTTATAAGAATTATTCGACCTACACTTACACACACCTATATCTAATGGTTAAAGAATATATTGTTTCAGTGGATGGTGAATTTCTGCTTCAAGAATCAATGATTTTTCAATATTCTCTTAACACCCTCATAGGTGGCCATTAAGATGAAACTATATTCATATATGATATATAATATGTTTATGTTTTAATTAATATTCTGTATTTCTCATTTATGGCATACCTTTCTGGTTTCCATTATGGTTAAACGTGATATCTTCATTTTAGCAAGTGCGGACTACCGCCCCCTCAAAGTGAATTGATTCGTTAATACCATATGGGGTATGTATAAATGATAGATTTAATGATATTATATATGATACCATACTGTAATTATAATACTATCATGTATAATTATATTTTAATTCCATTAAATAAGAAATAGAAATGAAAGTAGCGTTCATGCATACGTACGGCTTACCCTCTCCATGAACGGTGCATTTCATTTCATACATCTAAATATTATGTAATATTATAAATGCATGTATATAATGGATATATATGATATATATGATATCTAAATTATAAATATAATTCTGGATATAATATATATTTTACCACATGAACAACTTGTAATTATAAAGAGTCTATTTTTGACTCAAGCATTAATGATCTACAAAACGACCATTATTAAATTAAATAATTACATAGTGTTCATAGAATGGTAGTAAGTGATATAAAAGGAATAATGAACTTGAAAAATCTTCTTATGCAAGTTGAAAATAACTCATGTTTATTATTCATGAGGTTAAAGAACAATCGAGTCAAGTCGGACCCGAGATAAGGGATCCTACCCCTCTCTTTGTTTTTAAGTACACTCTTTTATGTCATTCCTTTCAAGCTCATCATTCTTATGATTTGGATGTTATTTTATATTAATCTTACTGTAATATTTATGTTCATATTATGAGAGACCCTATTTTCTCTGATCAATCTATTTTGGAAGTTTAAATTGGCGTTGTTAGGCTGCCAAAATTTCGTAAGGGGCTTTTTATCTCACTATGTGTTTTCATGAGATTCATGCTATATTTTCCAATATTTACTTCTGAGTGGTGTATGTACTGTCCATTATTCTACTCTATGTGTAACATAATTTCTTTTATGAGTATTTTTATCAATTTTGTATAGTCCTTCTTTCAGGGGGTGTACGTTTCGAAAGTTACCCAAATTGGTATGGGAACCTTTCACTCTCCTCTTTTTAAAAGACCTATTTTGTTATATCTTTTAATTTTCATATTATTATAAGGGGTTATATTCTTATATATCCTTATTTCTGTAAATTTTATGTCCATGTGATGAGATACCCTTTATCTCTCTCATCAACTCTTCTTCTAAAATTTTATGTGACGCCGTTAGGCTGTCAAGGAAACCTCTAAACCCAATTTCGATTTCTTTGGGTTGAACATGTAGTTATTGAATATGTCATCCTTTAAATATGTGTGAATGACCATTGATTATTTTACAATTAATATCCACGTATATTGGGTGTATTTATATTTTTCACACATAATTATGAGATTGATTTATCATTAATTTAAGGATACCTTCTTTATAATGGATTTCATCTCATTTTACATTTCTATTGAGACTTCATTGTTTTTATGCACCAGTTCACTCTTATATGGTGTATATATTGTCCTTTGGAATATTATATCATGAATCCCTTTATTCACATGATATTATAATGTTTTTATTAAATGTTATCCCTCAATTATTGTATTCAAGTGTCTCTCATTTTGTTAAAAACCCTTTAACTAAAATATCGTTTTAAATGTTTTAATGATTTATTCTTATAAATATTTCTCATTAATATCCATGATTTCAAAATGGTTTTACGGTTTTATTTATATTGATATTAATGGTTTAAAATGTTAAAATCTTCAATGAGGTATGGGACACTTTGATTTAAAAATCTCTTTATTAAATGTTTTAAATGGTTTTGAAAATGGTTTTTAGAATGGATTCATTATTTAAATATCTTAAAATGTTATATTGTTATTGTAATGTGGGAATGTTATATTTCCTTTGTTCTTAAGTTATGTGCTATTATTACATTATGGTTCTTGGGCATTGTTTATGAAGACAGTTGGTTCTGTGATAAACTAAGGGCGGGTTGGCCCGATATGGCTCTCCAATGCATTGGGTAACGCGATGGAGTTAAACGTTATGGTTTCTCTGAAGTGATTTAGGGAATATACTGTGATGGGTATTCCAAACATAACCAAGAGGGTTACTCCCTACGTAAGAATGTTATGAATGCCTCAAGTTACCTTTATGTCTTATGATTTCTATGGTTTATTCATGATTTTATTAGGTATGTTAAAGTGCTTATGTTTTATGGGTAAAGTATGATTTTATTCTTATGTATATATGTACTAATGTTTCATTTCCATACTTTTTATAACCCTTACTGAGATTTTTATGCTCATCCCAAGTTTTTGAAATGTTTTTCACAGGTCAAGGGAATGGTACATGATATGATGATAGTGTCAAGGAAGTGTCAAGAAAGAATCCATGTTTTATTTTAAATATGTTCCTGTTGATGGGATAAATGAATACTATCTTTTATGTAACCACTTTGTTTAAATGTGGAATTTAATGCATGTTTTATGATATAATTCTATAAAACTATAAACCTAAAAAGATCCTCAATGTGTAATCTTGTAATAACCCATGATTAAGTAAGATTTAATGCTGGGACCTTATAGTTGGTATCAGAGGCCGGTTTAGATAACATTAGAGGTTAGAGTGTTGTTTACGAAAAAGTGACAAGTTTTGTATAACCACAATGGTTTGTAAATTAGATGGAGTGATCGTTTTTTTAAAGTTATAATGAGTTTGAGATAACATGGATAAGTATATCATGGTGTTTATCTTCCACTTTTTTATTTGATTATTTTACTGATATACTCACAGTGTCCTTTTTAGTTTTAGTAAATGGCTGGATCTAACAGGAACCAACGTAACAGTGGATTTGAAGAATGTTGTGACGGTTTTATGAAAGAAAAACTGAATGATATGGGAGCTGCAATTAGAACTCTTGTGGTTATCCTCAACCAACTATCCGGAGTCATGATTGACCACCTGAACCTTAGTGATTTTTATATGGAATCGTATATGCGAGAAACAAATCCTGATGGAAGTTAATGTAATAATCATAAAGTTAAGTATGTTCAAAAACCTATGTGTAAAATATGTGGAAAGAAACACATAGGAAAATGTTTCAAAGGGACAGAAAGATGCTATAGATGTG
The DNA here is from genome assembly GCA_963277665.1 of Viscum album. Taxonomy (NCBI): domain Eukaryota; kingdom Viridiplantae; phylum Streptophyta; class Magnoliopsida; order Santalales; family Viscaceae; genus Viscum; species Viscum album. Next base: position 1,106,663,836 of record OY728157.1, read on the forward strand.
GAAATGTAGGTCATAATGCAAGAACCTTCCATGGAAAAAGGAAGAATCTAGTTGACCCTTGGAAAGGGAAATAAGTTCTTTCTGAAGGATCAATTGAATGTTTTAAATGTGGTGTTCATGGTCATTATGATAACACATGTCCTACGAAGAAGTTTCGGGAATAGGGTCACCAAGATCGTACAAATATTCATTTACCAATACTTAATGCCATTCCGATTGAGGATGAAGAAACTGACAATGAAGAATGAAAGGTATGAATTATTTCATAACATATGTTTTCCTATTATTGGAATCGTAGGATAAGATTCATGATTTTCTTTGTAGGAAAGCAGTATTTCAGAATAAGTTGAAAAGTAATGGCTAATGGATCATGAAGAATATTGAATGAGTAAGAAGTCATCATATAAGGGATTCAATAGTTATTGTAGATTTTAGGATGGTGAAATACTTAGATGTATTAAGTCTCTTTCGATGATGGCGTTACATTAGAAGACTTTTTATATTAACCCTGATGATTGATTTACAAAAATTTTATTCAAGGAATAATTATCCTTTCTTTTGTGGATATAGTTATAAAGAACCATTTGGGTTTATATGATCCTTGAATTTGAGGCAATTACTGGTTAATACATTTTGGGTTGCAAAATGAAATTTATCAGATAACCTTTGTGGTTAAAATATGTTATTGTTATTTTTGATTAATTTATCTCTTTTTGAGGAATGTTGTAAAATTATATAGTTTTCTAAAAGGGACAACACGCAGACTGTGTTACAACCCGTCACGTCAGACGAAGCTGCGGGAATCGAACCCAAAACAAAAGTGCAACTGGTATTTATCGCCTACCACTGGACTACGTGAAGTCACTGGTTAGTTTGAATGATTCTTTTTAGTTAGATTATTTTATGAATTAAGGGTAAGCTGATTTTTTGGTTATCAATGGAAATGATTAGACTATCATGGAGGATATTTGATTAGGTTAATTACGTTTCAGTATGAGACTGTAAGAGCAACTGATGTTATTTTCGAGAAAATGTTAAAATTTATTGTAGGAGACTATGTGATTAAATACTTCAGAGAATTGGGTTTCAATCTTAGTTTTGTTTACTTTGTATAATTTTTTGGATAGATTTTTATTGAATATACTTTGTTGCACATTGGGTTTTTTTGAAAAATTTTGGAGATTAAGAATAGATTTTTTTTATAAAGGATTGTCCTTTTTGGGTCTTATTTGATCTCATACTAACCTTTTTGGTTTTAGTTTTGGTTAAGGTCTAATGACATGGGAAGTATATAGTTCTCTTTTTTGGATTAGGTGATTCTCTAGAATTTTATTATAGCTCTCTTAATGTGAAAAAGTCATCCTAAATACTCATCTTTTGGATAAAATATGAGTTCGTGTAAGAAATATAGTAAAAGTCGAAAGTCAACATGACAATTAATTATGCTTCCTAATGTTTTAGTTAAGCTCGTAAATAAATTCCTCAATGAAAAGTAACTTAAAACAAAAATGTTGTCTGTTAATGTTTCCTACTGGGGAATCAAATATCGTTTAACCCATCACAAGTTTGTGATTTTTCTTATTGCTAACTTTCTCCTAGACATGTTTACTATCACTCTCCATAAAAACATAACCCTTTGTTTTTTCCTCCATATCCACATTTTCATACTTGGAATCCTAGTATGGGTTAACTCAGGTGACATTTGTACTTCTATCCCATTCTTTTAAAGTGATAGTTTTACTAACTCTTGTTCCGTTTAGAGATTTTCAATGAAGCTTCCAAGCCCAATTTTAAAATTGCGAGGAAGCAATTCCCAAAAGGGGTAAAGGATGTAACACCCCAGGTAAATAAAGAATATGAAATTTTCATATTTATCCATATTTGTGAATAAAATATTAATATTACATTAAAGGGGATGCTATGCTCGATGGCGTACCCCATACGCAACTACGAGTTTCTTGGGAATCTTACGTTGCACTCTAATAACAAAATCATATTATTTTAAATGATAGTTAAAGCCTAGCCGTTGTAATGGCGGGAATGAACAGAATTAACTAAAAAATTATTATATATGTTTCTCCAATATTTTTACTTTTTACAACAAATGTCAGAGGATTAAAAATGCGAATGAATCCAATTTTAAGCGTAAACATTCTATTTTTCTTTAAAAGGACGATTAACCTCGTTTTGAAGGAAAACCCCCTTTAAATCCTCTTTTTGACAATTTAATGTGATAAATTTGACAAAATAAAATTCTTCTTTATAATCGGGACCTCAAAATTTAATTGTGAAATTTTTTTGTATTTTTCCGATAAAGTTCATTTTTAATGAATAGTGAAAAATGTTGTATCTTACTTCAAAACCACTTTTTAATATAATTTATTTATATGATTATATTATATTTTGAATTGTTTTTAAAGTGAAATTAGAATATATTTTTACCATTTAATCCAATAGTGGTCATTGGAATTAATTTCACTTTGAAATTGGACTTAAACTAGTGTCAATATTTTAATAGATATTGTTTCTTAAAAACACGCTATTTGTTTTGACAGCGGGAATTAATTATTAAATTAATTAATGAAAATTATATGTTTTGAATTTTGTAAAATAGAAATCATTTTTAAATTCAGAATATCAAATATAGCAGAGGGTGATTTTTTGGTATTTTTCTGAAAAACATCAATTTTGATGAATAGTGAAAAAACTAAGTGGTAGTTTAAAACCCGATTTTTCGTTTAAATGAAACGTCACCACTTCTGTGATTTGAATTTCAAAAATCTGACATACATGGTTGTCATTAGGATGTAAAATTTTGTTCAATGGGATTAAAATAATTTTTTGGTGAATAGTAACTTTTATGTTTTTAATCGTGATTATAGGTAATTTGTGTAATTTAAGGTAAAAATAATGTATTAATATTTTTAAATGACCTAGACACATGCCATACCCTCATTTTATGTGTCATGGACGACCAAGACAATCCATGGGTCAACTTGGGGACCCCATGAAGCCACTTTGTTTGGGAAATGACATAAATAACTTTTTATTTAAAGTTAAAATAAAAATGTCACAAGCATTAGTTGTTTTACTAAAACAAATTTTAAATAGGGTTATACAAGTAATATTTATGACTATAAATATTAATTATAATGATAAGAAGATTGACTAAATCATGATATTTTTTTTTATTTTTAGACATTGAATAAATTAATATATTTATGACATCATGATGATGCAGCAATTACCTCATTAATAAAGGATTTAAATAAAATAAAAAGATAATGTTAAAAATATGACATACACTTGTAAAAAACCTATTGGATGAGTATATTTCGAACCCTTTCCACCTTATCCTCGAAATACATCAATGTGGGACCTTTAAAATCCGAATCTCATTTGAAAATAAAGTAACATTTTGTAACTTTCCAAAAGTGCCCCTCCTCTCCTCTTATAAAAGGCCCCCAACTCTACCACCTTACCCACACCTCTCAAGCCATTGGCTCAGAAAAAACCTTCTCATTTTGTCTCTCCCCATCCCTGACATACTCCTAGAAGCCTCACTTTGGGCATAAGTCTTCCCAAGGAACCCTTTGAGCTCAAATCAAAGAGAGATACCCGATTTTAAGGTAATGTCTTCACTTGTGTTCTTTTGTTTTATTTTTTTTTTCTCCAACCCCCTAAACTCGTTTTATTCATTTCTTTTGTAACAACTACAGTATATTTAATATACTAGGATGTTGTTATAAGAATTATTTGAGCTACACTTACACACACCTATATCTAACGGTAAAAGAACATACTATTTCTGTGGATGGTGAATTTATGCCTCACGAAACGATGATTTTTCAATATTCTTTTAACACCCTCAATGTTGGCCATTAAGATGTCACTATATTTATATATGATATATAATATGTTTATGTTTTACTTAATCTTCTGTATTATTCATTTATGGCATACCTTTATGGTTTACATTATGGTTAAACACGATATCTTCATTTTAGGATGTGCGGGCTACCGCCCCCTCAAAGTGATTTGATTCGTTAATACCATATGTGGTATGTATAAAGGTAAGATTTAATGATATTATATATGATACCATAATCTAATTATAATACATTTATTTATCATTATGTTTTAATTCCATTAAATAAGAAATAGAAATGGATGTAGCGTTCATGCGTACGTACGGCTTACCGTCTCCATGAACAGTGCATTTCATTTCATACCTCTAAATGTTATGTAATATTATAAATGCATGTATATAATGGATATATATGATATATATGATATCTAAATAATGAATATAATTTTGTTTATAGTATATATTTTACCACATGAACAACTTGTGATTATAAAGAGTTTATTTTTGACTCAAGTATCTATGATCTACAAAATGACCATTTTTAACTTAAATAATTACATAGTGTTCAAAGAATGGTATTAAGTGATATAAATGGAATAATGAACATGAAGATGTTTCTTAAGAAACTAGAACTTAACTCAAGTTTATTATTAAGGAGGTTAAAGAACGATCGAGTCAAGTCAGACCCGAGGTAAGGGATCATACCCCTCTGTTTCTTTTTAAGTAAACTCTTTTATGTCATTCCTTTTAAGCTCATATTTCTTATAATTTGGATGTTCTTTTATATTACACATACTGTAATTTTTATGTTCATGTGATGAGAGACCCCATTTTCTCTCATCAATCTATTTTGGAAGTTTAAATTGGCGCTGATAGGCTACCGAAATTTTGTAAGGGGATTTTTATCTCACATTGTGTTTTCATGAGATTCATGCTACATTTGCCAATATTTCCTTTTGAGTGGTGTATGTAATGTCCGTTATTCTACTCTTTGTGTAACATAATTTATTTTATGAGTATTTACATCAATGTTTTATAGTCCTTCTTTCATGGGGTGTATGTTTCGAAAGTTACCCAAATCGGTAAGGGAACCTTTCAACATCCTCTTTTTAATAGACTTCTTTTGTTATGACTTTTAATTTTCATATTATTATATGGGGATATGTTCTTATATATCCTTATTTCCATAAATTTTATGTCCATGTGATGTGATACCCTTTATCTCTCTCATCAACTCTTTTTCTAAAATTTTATTTAACGCTGTTAGGCTGTCAAGGGAACTTCTTAACCCAATTTTGATTTCTTTGGGTTCAACATGTAGTTATTCAATATGTCATCCTTTGAATATGTGTGAATGACCTTTGATGATTTTACACTTAATATCCATGTATATTGGGTGTATTTATAGTTATTACACATAATTATGAGATTGATTTATCATTAATTTAAGGATTCCTTCTTTATAATGGATTTCATCTCATTTTACAATTCTATTGAGACTTCATTGTTGTTATGCACGAGTTCACTCTTATATGGTGTATATATTTTCATTTGGAATATTATATCATTAATCCCTTTATTCTCATGATATTATAATGTTTTGATTAAATTTTATCCCTCAATTATTGTATTCAAGTGTCTCTCATTTTGTTAAAAACCCTTTAACTAAAATATCGTTTTAAATGTTTTAATGATTTATTATTGTAAATATTCTCATTAATATCCATGTTGTCAAAATGTTATTAAGGATTTATTTATATGGATATTAATGGTTTAATGTTTTAAAAACTTCAATGAGGTATGGGACACTTTGATTTAAAAATCTCTTAATTAAATGTTTTAAATGGTTTTGAAAATGGTTTTTAGAATGGATTCATTATTTCACTATCTTAAAATGTTATATTGTTATTGTAATGTTGGAATGTTATATTTCCTTTGTGCTTATGTTATGTGCTATTATTACGTTATGGTTCTCGGGCACTGCTTATGAAGACGAGTGGTTCCGTGATAAACTAAGGGCGGGTGGGCCTGATATATCTCCCCAATGCATTTGGTAACGCGAAGGAGTTAAATGTTAAGGTTTCTCCGAAGTGATTTAGGGAATATACTGTGATGGGTATTCCAAACATAACCAAGAGGGTTACTCCCTACGTAAGAATGTTATGAATGCCTCAAGTTACCTTTATGTCTTATGATTTATATGGTTTATTCATGATTTTGTGAGGTATGTTAAAGTGCTTATGTTTTATGGGTAATGTATGATTTCATTATTATGTATATATGTACTCATGTTTCCTTTCTATATTTTTTATAACCCTTGCTGAGATTTTTATTCTCATCCCATGTTTTTAAAGTTTAACTCCTTCGCGTTACCCAATGCATAGGAGAGCTATATCGGGCTCACCCACCATTAGTCTATCACGGAACCACCCATATTCATAACAATGCCAAAGAACCATAACATAATCGTACCACATAATACATTCATTAAGAAAACATTAAATTTCCACATTTCAATCAAAAGATATCAATATAAAAAATTGATATAAAAAAATTATGGAAACTATTTTCAATAAAAAAATAAAAGAAAAGTAAAAAATTGTATTTATTTTTCATTTTAAAAAAATCATGGCTTGTATAGGAAGCCGAAAATCAAATAATGGTCACAGAGGAAGAGAAGTCGCTGTCACCACATACGTATGAAAGAAGATTTCCTACATCATGATAATTTTTTTATAATTTTTAGACATTAACTAAATTAAATTATTTATGACACCATGATGATGCAGCGATGAACTCATTATTTAACGATTTAAATAAAATGAAAACATAACGTAAAATCTAAGACCTAAATTTGTCAAAGACCTATTGGATGGGTGGATTTCGAACCCTTATCACCTTATCTTCGAAAGTTATAATTTTGGGTCCTTTTTTATCCGAAAATCATTTTATAACAAATTTTCTTTTCTTAACTTTCCAAGAGTGACCCTCCTCTCCTTTTATAAAAGGCCCCCACCTCTACCACCTTACCCACAATTCCAAAGCCTTTGGCTTGGCCAACCCCTGCACATTTTGTCTCTCCACATCCCTATATAAATCTTATAAGCCTCACCTTGGGCAGAAGTCTTCCCAAGGAAGCCTTTGAGCTCAAATCACAAAGAGTTACCCGATTTATAGGTAGTGTGTTTTCTTTTGTTCGTTTGTTTTATTTTTATTCTCCAACCCCCTAAACTCTTTTTATTCATTTCTTTTCTAACAAAACCAGTATCATCCATATACTAGGATGTTTTTATAGGAATTATTCAAGAAAAACTTACACACACCTATATCTAATGGTTAAAGAACATTTTGTTTCCGTGGATGGCGAATTTCTGCGTCACGAAACGATGATTGTTCAATATTATTTTAACACCTTCAAAGGTGGCCGTTAAGATGACACTATATATATATATGATATGTAATATGTATATGTTTTACTTAAGCTTTGGTATTTTTCATTTATGGCATACCTTTATGGTTTCCATTATGGGTAAACGCGATATCTTCATTTTTGGAAGTGTGGACTACCGCCCCCTCAAAGTGATTTGATTCGTTAATGCCATATGTGGGACATATAAAGGACGTAATTAATGATTTTATATATCATATTATACTGGAATTATAATATAACTTTATATCATTATGATTCGATTCCATAAAATACGAAATAGAAATGAATGTAGCGTTCATGCGTACGTACGGCTTACTTTCTCCATGAACGGTGCATTTCATTTCTTACATCTAAAAGTAATGTAATATTATAAATGCATGTATATACTGGATATATATGATATATATGATATCTACATCATGAGTATAAATTTGGATATAATGTATACATGAAAAACTTGTAATTATAAAGTGTATATTTTTGACTCAAGTACCAATGACCATTAAATCGACCATTATTAACTTAAATAATTACGTAGTGTTCATGACATGGAAATAAGTGATATAAAAGGAATAATGAACGTGAAAAAGATTCTTAAGCAAGTAGAAATTAACTCATGTTTATTATTCAGGATGTTAAAGAACGATCGAGTCAAGTCGGACCCGAGGTATGGAACTTCATCTCAATCTCCATTCATTGAGGCGTATTTTGTTTTATACACAACCTTCTTTTATACGGTGTATAAACCCCTTTGACTTTTACATTTATCCAAAAGGAATATTTTTTATATGAAGCATTTTACTAAATGACAGAAGGTAATGTTTTTTTCATACGTATGCGGCGACAACGACTTCTCCGCCACCGTGACCATTATTTGAGTTTCTGCTTCCTCTACAAGCCATACTTTTTTTAAATGAAAAATAAATACCATGTTTTACTTTTCTTTTATTTTGGTGTTGAAAATGGTTTTCATAATGTTTTTATTATATCAATGTGTTGTATTGATATCTTGTGATTGAAATGTGGAAATGTTATGTTTCCTTTATGCATGTTTTATGTGATACGAGTATGTTATGGTTCTTGGGCGTTGTTATGTGAGGCTCATAGTTCCCCGTTTTCAGTTCATCATGGCTGCACTAAGATGTACAGTTATATGTGAGAGTATTACTGGTGGGATGGAATGAATAGAGATATTGCTGATTTTACAATGAAGTGTTTGACTTGTCAGCAGGTTAATGTAGAGCGGCAGTTACCGAAATGGATGCTTCATCGTTTACCAGTGACATAGTGGAAATGGGAAAATATAACCATGGGCTTTGTTGTGGGATTACCGAGGACATCTCGAGGTAATAATGAAATATGGGATATTGTTGAACTCTTGACTAAATATGGTCATTTCCATCCTATTTGAGATACTTTCTCTCTAGATAATCTTTCTCTATTGTATCTTAATGAGATAGTCAGGTTGCATGGAGTTCCCCAATCCATTGTATCTGATTGTGATCCCAAGTTTACTTCTAACTATTAGGAGGGCCTTCAGATGTCATTGGGTACTGAATTAAATTTTAGTACATCTTTTCATCCTCAGTCAGATGGGCAGTCATAACGAACAATTCATACATTAGAGGATACGCTACCTGCTTGTTTGATGGATTATCAGGGAAGTTGGGACCAACATCTTTCTTTGGTTGAATTTTCATATAATAACAGTTTTCATTCCAGTATACAGATGGAACCGTTTGAGGAATTATATGGGAAGCGGTGTTGAACTCCAGCTTTTTGGGATGAAGTAGGTGAAAGGAAGCTGATGGGACCAGAATTGGTAGAAGAGATGGCGGGAAAAGTTCAGTTGATTCAGAAAAACATGAGAACATCTCAGAGCAGACAGAAAAGTTATGTGGATAACCGGAGGAAGGATCTATCTTTCGAGGTAGGTGATCATGTTTTTCTCAAAGTTTAACCTTGGAAATGTGTGATGTGATTTGGTAAGAAAGGAAATTTGAGTCCAAGGTTCATTGGACCATATGAAATTTTGGAGAGAGTTGGATCAGTTGCATATCGAGTGGCTTTACCTCCGAGTTTATCTCATGTACACAATTTTTTCATGTTTCGATGTTAAGAAAGTATATTCCAGATCCATCTCCTGTTTTGAGCCCAGATGTAGTTTAGTTGGAATAGAATCTCTCTTATGAAGAATAACCAGTCAATATTCTTGACCGAAGAGAGAAAGTGTTGCGAAATAAGGTAATTCACCAGGTAAAGGTTTTGTGAAAAATCCATATGGTTGAAGAGGCAACATGGGAATCTAACATGGTAATAAATGATATAAAAGGAACGTTATACACTTAAATAATAAAATAGTTTTCATGACATGGTAATAAATGATATAAAAGGAATAATGAACTTGAAAATGGTTCTTAAGCAAGTAGTAATTAACTCAAGTTTATTATTCAGGAGATTAAAGAACGATCAAGTCAAGTTGGATACGAGGTATGGGACTTCGTCTCAATCTCCTTTCATTGAGGCGTATTTTGTTTTATACACAACCTTATTTTATACGGTGTTTAAACCCATTTTACTTTTACATTTATCCAAAAGGAATCTTTTTTATACGAAGCATTTTACTAAACGATAAAAGGGAATGTCTTTGTCGTACGTATGCGGCGACAACGACTTCTCCACCGCCGTGACCATTATTTGAGTTTCGGCTTCCTCTACAAGACATAACTTTTTTTGAATGAAAAATAAATACCATGTTTTAATTTTCTTCTATTTTGGTATTGAAAATGATTTTTATAATGTTTTCATATCAATGTGTTGTATTGATATCTTGTTATTGAAAAGTTGAAATGTGATGTTTGCTTTATGCATGATTTATGTGATATGATTACGTTATGGTTCTTGGGAGTTGTTTATGAAGACGGTTGGTTACATGATAAACTAAGGGAGGGTGGGCCCGATATAGCTCTCCAATGCATTGGGTAACACAAAGGAGTTAAACGTTAAGTTTTCTCCGAAGAGATTTAGGGAATATATTGTGATGGGTATTCCAAACGTAACCAAGAGGGTTACTCCCTACGTAAGAATGATATGAATGCCTCAAGTTACCTTTTTGTATTATGATTTCTATGATTTATTCATGATTTGATGAGGTATGTTAATGTTCATATGTATTATGGGTAAAGTATGATTTCATTGATTCTTATGTATACATGTACTCTTGTTTCCTTTCCATATTTTTATATCCCTTACTGAGCTTTTTTATGCTCATCCCAAGTTTTTGAAATGTTTTTCACAGGTCAAGGGAAGGGTACATGATATGATGATAGTGTCAAGGAAGTGTCAAGAAAGAATCCATGTTTTATTTTAAATATGTTACCGGTCATGGGAAAAAATGAATACTATCTTTTATTGTAACCACTTTGTTTAAATGTGGGATGTGATGCATGTTTTATGATCTAATTCTCTAAAACTCTAAACCTAAAAAGATCCTCAAGGTTTATTCTTCTTTTAGCCCTCATTGCATTTTCAGATTCCCATGTTGCCTCTTCAATCATGTGGTTTTTCCACAAAACCTATGAGCATAAAAATATCAGTAAGGGATATAAAAATATTGAAAGGAAACATGAGTACATGTATACACAAGAATCAATGAAATCATACTCTACACATAAAACATAAGAACTTTAACATACCTCATAAAATCATTAATGAATCATTGAAATCATAAGACATAAATGTAACTTGAGGCATTCATAACATTCTTACGTAGGGAGTAACCCTCTTGGTTACGTTTGGAATACCCATCATAGTATATTCCCTAAATCTCTTCGGAGAAACCTTAAAGTATAACTCCTTCGTGTTACCCAATGCATTGGAGAGCTATATCGGGCTCACCCGCCCTTAGTTTATCACGGAACCACCCATCTTCATTACAATTACCAACAATCATAACATAATCATATCACATAATACATGCATAAAAGGAAACATAACATTTCCACATTTCAATCACAAGATATCAATAACACATTAATATAACAAAAACGTTATCAAAACCATTTTCAATACCAAAATAAATGAAAAGTAAAACATGGTATTTTTTTTCTTTTTTAAAAAATGGTTTGGCTTTCATAGGAAGACAAAACTCAAATAATGGTCACGGCGGCGGAGAAGTCGTTGTCACCACATTCGTATGACATAAACATTTCCTTTTTTCGTTTAGTAAAACACTTTGTATAAAAAGTATCCTTTTGAATAATCGTAAAATTCAAAGGGGTTTATACACCGTATAAAAGAATGTTTTTTATAAAACAAAATATGCCTTAATGAAAGGAGATTGAGATGAAGTCCCATACCTTGAGTCCGACTTGATTATATCGTTATTTAACCTCATGAATAATAAACTTGAGTTAATTTCTTCTTGATTAAGAACCTTTTTCAAGTTCATTATTTCTTTTATATCAGTTATTAACATGTCATGAACACTATGTAATTATTTAAGTTAACAACGGTCATTTTAGCGATCATTGGTACTTGAGTCAAAAATAAATTCTTTATAATTAAAAGTTGTTCATGTATCCATTTAATGTCTAAAAATTATAAAAAAAATACTATGATATAAGATATCTTTTTAGATTTCCAATGACTATTTGTAGTCAAATATCTGACTTGTATAACCTCATTTAAAAATTGTTTTAATAAAATAATACTTGTTTGTGTCATTTTTTCTTTTACTTTATATAAAAGGAATTAATGTCATTATCTTACCCAAGTGGCTCCATGGGGTCCCAAAAATTGACCCATGGGTTGTCATGGTTGGCCATGACACATCCAATAAGGGTAGGACATGTGTCAAGTTCATTTCATATTATTAAAACATTATTCCTACCTTAAATTACACAGTATGTTCTTTAACCATTAGATGTAGGTGTGTGTAAGTGTAGCTCGAATAATTATTTTAACAACATCCTAGTATATTAAAGATACTGGAGTTGTTACAAAAGAAATGAATAAAAATATTTTATGGGGTTGTACAATCATAATCCTTGATTAATTTTTTCCATATCCTCTGTCTCATGATCAATTGTTTCTGAGTAAATATATACTTTAAACTTTTGTGATCGGTATATATTTCACACATTACTCCATAAAAATGATGCCTCCAAATTTTTAAAGTGAAAACAACAACAGCTAATTCCAAATCATGTGTATGGTAATTTACCTCATGAGTTTTCAACTAACGTGAAGCATATGCAATTACCTAATCATTATTCATTAGGACGCAACCAATTCCTTTCAATGAAGCATCACTATAGATAACAAACTCACCATTCCTAGAAGGTAGTGCCAAAACTGGAGCATTCACCAATCTTCTTTTCAATTCCTGAAAACAATCATTACATCCTTTTGTCCAGATTAACTTAACACCCTTCCGAGTTAGCTTAGTCATTAGACTAGATAACGGTAAAAAATTTCTAAAAAACCTTCAGTTATAGCTTTCCAAACCAAGTAAACTACGAATCTAAGATACATTTGAGGGTCTTGTCCATTCATCAACAACCTTTTTTTTGTAGGATCAACGGTTATCCCATCTTTAGAAACAATGTGATCAAGGAAAGAAATTTGTTGCAACCAAAACTCACACTTGATGAATTTACCATACAATTTCATTTATTTTGAGGTTTTCAAAATAACCCTTAAATACCTTTCATGCTCCTCTTTACTTTTAGAAAACACCAAAATATCATCAATGAAAACCACCAAAAACTTATCCATGAACTCATGGAAAATTCTATTCATTAATTCCATGAATACAACAGGTGCATTGGTTAGCCCAAAAGGTATTACTAAAAATTCATAATGTTCATATCTTGTACGAAACGTAGTGTTTAGAACATCTGCTTCCTTTACCTTCAGCTGATGGTACCCCAATCTCAGGTCAATATTTGAAAAATACTGATATTCCTGGAGCTGATCGAACAAATCATCAATATGAGGAAAATGATATTTTTTCTTAACAGTGATGTTATTAAAGGATCTATAATCAACGAAAAGTCTCATTGAACCATATTTTTTTCAACAAATAAAATGGAGCACCCCATGGTGATGTTCTAGGTCGAATGAAACCATTCTCTAATAAATCTTGCAATTGCTCCTTCAACTCTAAAAGTTCAGTTTGAGCCATTCGATAAGGGGGTTTTGAAATTGGTTTAGCATCAGGAACTAAGTCAACAGTAAATTCAACTTCCCAATCTGGTATTATTCCAGGCAACTCATTAGGAAAAACATCAGGATACTCATTTACCACTGGCATATCATTAATCTGAATAGTTCCTTTATTTTCAATTATATGTGCAAGGTAACATTCATTTCCAACTTTTACAAGTTTCTCAGCCTCTTGATATGTTATCAACAGTAAGGTTTTATTCCTGTAAACAAACTGAAAGTATTTCTGAAAATAAACTTCGTCAGGTCTACAGTCAATCTTAGCATGGTAAATAGAGAGCCAATCCATACTCAGGATAACATCAAACTCTACTAGAGGTCAAACAATATGGTTCGCAAGTAGGTTCTTTCCACGGATAAGGATAAGAAGATTCTTATAAATTCTTTTTGCCTCAACATTTCCCCCATGTGTTTTTACCACAAGTTCATGAGTCATTTTTTGAGATGGTATTCCCATTTTAGTAGAAAAGTTTTAAGAGATGAAAGAATGTGTAGACCCCAAATCAAACAACACACTGGAATAATCTGAAAAAACAAAAAAAGTACCTGATACAACTTCATTTGATGGCCCGACATCTGCTGAAGTAGTTGCAATGGATTTCACCACCCCTTTCTGCTTGTAGTCTAACTACTTCCCATCACTCGAGCTCTTTGTTGGACACTCATTTGCATAGTGACCCATCTCATTGCACATAAAACATTTCACTAACTGTAAATCAAATTTGGTCTTACCATCACCTTGACCTTTTTCAGTGCAATCACGAGCCTTATGACCCATCTTACCACATCGGTAGCAATTTCTAGAATTCAGAAGACATTGCCCAGCATGCCTTTTACAACATTTATCACAAACTAGAAACTTAGTTTTCTTACCATTAGACATTTTTTAAGAATTATTCCCTTTCTCCTGCCACCTAGGTCTCTTCTTCTGTTGGTTGTTATAGAACACATGATCATCGACAAACTCCATTTCCACCATCTCATCACATCGAAAAAGCTTTTTATAACTTTTGATCTCACAAGAAGTTAAAGCCCTTCGATATTTTGGCATTAATCCTGAGTAAAAATGATTGATTTTACTATCAAGGTGTCGGATAAAATTTGGAGCATACCTTTCCAATCAAGTTAACCTTTCTTCATAGGCAGCCACTGAGTCTTCCTCTTTCCTCAATTCCAAGAATTTCTTTTCCATCCTAAGTCGAACATCCTTAGGAATATACTTCTCAAGAAACTTACCTTTGAATTCATCCTAGTCGAGGGCATAAATCTCATTACATCCCTTATATTTTTAACCATCGACCACCACTGATCTGCTTCACTCTCTAAACAGTAAATAACAAAACTAACCTTTTGATTGTCTGAACACCCCATGACATCAAAAATCTACTCTAGTGCTTTAATCCACCCTTCAGCTATAAAAGGGTCAGATGATCATCTGAATGACGGTGGATGTTTCCTCATGAAATGTTCCACCACTGACATGTTCCTTTGCGGTTGATCTAGATGATCTCATGCATGGATACCACCACCATTTATTTCTTAAGTCAACTGTGCCATTACTGCAACAAACTGTTCAGTTCCAATTCCGACAATCTCAGGAAGCTGATTCGGAAGGTTATTTCATTCTGTATGCCTTCCTAGCACTGCTGGGGAATGTCTCTTGAATTCTAGAAAGTTCTACCGATGTGGTAAGATGGGGCATAAGGCTCATGATTGCACTGAAAAAGATCAAGGTGATGGTAAGTCCAAATTTTATTTAAAGTTAGTGAAATGTTTTAATTGCAATGAGATGGGTCACTATGCAAATGAGTGTCCGACAAAGAGCTCGAGTGATGGGAAGCAGTTAGACTACAAGCAGAAAGTGGTGGTGAAATTCATTGAAACTACTTCAGCAGATGTCGGGCCATCAAATGAAGTTGTATCAAGTACTTTGATTGTTTTTTCAGATTATTCCAGTGCGTTTTTTGATTTGGGGTCTACACATTCTTTCATCTCTGAAACCTTTTCTAGTATAATGGGAATACCATCTCAAGAAATGACTCCTGAACTTGTGGTAAAAACACCTGGGGGAAATGATAAGGAAAAATTAATTTATAAAAATCTTCATATCATTATCCGTGGAAAGAACCTACTTGAAAACCTTATTGTTTGACCTCTAGTAGAGTTTTATGTTGTCCTGGGAATGGATTGGCTCTCTATTTACTATGCTATGATTGACTGTAGAGATAAAGAAGTTTCTTTTTAGAAAGTCATTCAGTTTGAGTACAAGAATGAAACCTTATGGTTGATAACATATCAAGAGGCCTAGAAACTTGTAAAATATGCAAATGAATGTTACCATTCACACATAATTGAAAACAAAGGAACTATTCAACTTAATGATGTGCCAGTGGTAAATGAGTATCCTAATGTTTTTCTTGATGAGTTGCTGGAAATAATACCAGATCGGGAAGTTGAATTTAATGTTAACTAAGTTCTTGATGCTAATCCAATTTCAAAACCCCCTTATCGAATGTTTAAAACTAAACTTATAGAGTTGAAGGATAAATTGCATGATTTATTAGAGAAAGGTTTCATTTGACCTAACACATCACCATGGGGTGCTCTTGTTTTATTTGTTAAAAAGAAAGATGGTTCAATGAGAATTTTCATTGATTATAGAGCCTTGAATAACATCACTGTTAAGAAAAAAAATATCCTTTGCCTCATATCGATGATTTGTTTGATTAGCTCCAGGGAGCCCAGTATGTTTCAAAGATTGACCTGAGATCGGGGTACCATCAGTTAAAGGTAAAATAAGTAGATATTTTGAAGACTACGTTTCGTACAAGATATGGCCATTATGAATTTTTAGTAATGCCTTTTTGGCTAACCAATGCACCTGCTGTATTCATGGACTTAATGAATATAATTTTCCCTGAGTACTTGGATAAGTTTGTGGTTGTTTTCGTTGATGATATTTTGGTGTTTTCTAAAAGTAAAGAGGATCATGAATGATATTTAAGGGTTATTTTGAAAACCATAAAAGAAAAGAAATTTTATGGGAAATTCATCAAGTGTGAGTTTTGGTTGCAACACATTTCTTTTCGTGGTCACATTGTTTCTAAAGACGGGATAGCTGTTGATCCTGCAAAAACAAAGGTTGTTGAAGAATGGCAAAGACCCTCAAATGTAACTGAGATTCGTAGTTTCCTTGGATTGGCAGGCTATTACCGAAGGTTTGTTAGAAATTTATCACAGTTATCTAGTCCAATGATGAAGATAACTCGGAAGGGTGTTATGTTTATCTGGACAAAAGAATGTGATGATTGTTTTCAGGAGTTGAAAAGAAGATTGGTGAATGCTCCAGTTAGTCACTACCTTCCAGGAATGGTGAGTTTGTTATCTACACTGATGTTTCATTGAATGGACTTGGTTGTGTCCTAAGGCAGAATGATCAGGTAATTTCTTATGCTTCACGACAGTTGAAAACACATGAGGTAAATTACCCTACACATGATTTGGAATTAGCTGCTGTAGTTTTTTCTCTAAAAATTTCGAGGCATCATTTGTACGGAGTAAACTGTGAAATATATACCGATAAAAAAAGTTTAAAGTATCTATTCACTCAGAAAGAATTGAACATGAGACAGAGGATATGGATGGAATTAATCAAGGATTATGATTGTACAATTCATTACCATCCGGGAAAAGTAAATAAAGTGGATGATGCTTTGAGTCGAAAAAGTAATGCTTCATTATCAATGTTGCATTTGGAATGTGATCCTTTGATTAAGGATTTGATGAACATTGACATTGAAGTTGTTGGTATAGGATGTCCTTCTATTTTGTTTTAGGTATCAGTGAAATATTCTCTATCAGACAGAATCAAGAAAGCACAGAAGCAAGACAGTGAGTTGCAGAAAAAGGTAGAGCTTGTTCATAATGGTAAGTTTTTTGAATTCAACATTGATAATTATTGTGTTTTGAGATTTCGGAAGATATTGTGTGTGCCTTGTGATTCACAGTTGAAGAGGGAGATGTTATGTGAAACTCATAGTTCTCCGTTTTCAGTTCATCCTGATAGTAATATGATGTACAGAGATCTGTTGGAGTATTACTGGTGGGATGGAATGAAAAAATATATTTCTAATTTTACTGTGATGTGTTTGACATGTCAACAGTTTAATGTAGAGTGACAGTTACCGAAACGGATGCTTCAGCCTTTACCAGTGCCAGAGTGGAAATGGGAGAATATATTCATGGACTTTGTTATGGGATTACTGAAGACATCTCGAGGTAATAATGCAATCTGGGTTATTATTGATCTCTTGACTAAATCTGCTCATTTACTTGCTATACGAGATACTTTTTTCCCTAGACCAACTTTTCCATTTGTATCTTAAAGAGACAGTCAGGTTACATAGAGTTCCCCTCTCTATTGTATCTGATCGTGATCCTAGGTTCACTTCTAACTTTTGGGAAGGCCTTCAGAAGTCGTTGGGTACTGAATTAAATTTTAGTACAACTTTTCATTTTAAATCAGATGGGTAGTCAGAACAAAAAATTCAGACTTTGGAAGATATGCTACGTACTTGTTCGATGGATTATCAGGAAAGCTGGGACCAACAACTTTCTTTTGTTGAAGTTTCATATAATAAAAATTTTCATTATAGTATACAGATAGCACTATTTGAGGTATTATATGGGAAGTAGTGTAGAACTATAGCTTTCTGGGATGAAGTGGGTGAAATGAAGCTGATGGGACCAGAATTGGTATAAGAGTTGGCAGAAAAAGTTCAGCTGATACAGAAACACATGAGAATGGCTTAGAGCAGGCAGAAGAGTTATGCGGATAACCAGAGGAAGGATCTATCTTTTTAGGTAGGTGATCATGTTTTTCTCAATGTTTCACCATGTAAATGTGTGATGCGATTTGGTAATAAAAGAAAGGTGAGTCCACGGTTTATTGGACCTTATGAAATTCTAGAGAGAGTTGGATCAGTTGCTTACCGAGTGGCTTTACCTACGAGTTTATCTCAGGTACACAATGTTTTTCATGTTTCAATGTAAAGGAAGTAAATGACAGATCTATCTCATGTTTTTAGTCTAGAGGTAGTTCAGCTAGAAGAGAACCATTCTTATGAGGAACAACCAGTCCAGATTCTTGACCACATGGAGCAAGTGTTATGGAATAAGGTGATTCATCAGGTAAAGGTTTTGTGGAAAAACCACATGATTGAAGAGGCAACATGGGAATCTGAAAATTCAATGAGGGATAAATACCCCCACTTATTTGATATGTAAATAAATTGCGGGGAGGCAATTTTCAAAAGGGGGTAAGGATGTTACATCCCATGTAAGTAATGAATAATAGATATTTTTATCTATGTCTATTAATGAATTAGGTATAGTTTTAGAGGCTTAAAATGATAATAAATAGGTTCTCTCATCATATGAACATAAAAAGTACCGTAAGAGTAATATAAAAGAACATACCAATCATAAGAAAGATGAGCTTAAAAGGAATGACATAAAAGAGTGTACTTAAAAACAAAGAGTGGGGTAGGATCCCTTACCTCGGGTCCGACTTGACTCGATCGTTCTTTAACCTCCTGAATAATAAACATGAGTTAATTTCTACTTTCCTAATAAGCTTCTTCAAGTTCATTATTCCTTTTATATCACTTACTACCATTCTATGAACACTATGCAATTATTTAAGTTAATAATGGTCGTTTTGTAGATCATTGATTCTTGAGACAAAAATAAACTATTTATAATTACAAGTTCTTCATTTGGTAAAATATATATTATATATAGAATTATATTCATTATGTAGATATCATATATATCATATATATCAATTATATACATGCATTTATAATATTACATAACATTTAGAGATAATAATTGAAATGCACCGTTCAAGGAGACGGTAAGCCGTACGTACGCATGAACGCTACTTCCATTTATATTTCTTATTTAATGTAATTAAAACATAATTATACATAATGTTATTATAATTATAGTATGGTATCTTATATAATATCATTAAATCTATCCTTTATATGTACCACATATGGTATTAACGAATACAATCACTTTGAGGGGGAGGTAGTCCGCCCATTCTAAAATGATGATATCACATTTAACCATAATGGAAACCATAAAGGTATGCCATAAATGAAACATAAAAAAGATTAAGTAAAACATAAAAATATTATATATCATATATAAATATAGATACATCTTAATGGCCACCTTTGAGGGTTTTAAAATAATATTGAACAATCATCGTTTCGTGAGGCAGAAATTCACCATCCATAGAAACAGTATGTTCTTTAACCATTAGATGTAGGTGTGTGTAAGTGTAGCTCGAATAATTATTTTAACAACATCCTAGTATATTAATTATACTTTATTTGTTAAAAAATAAATGAATAAAAAGAGTTTAGGGGGTTGGAGAAGCAAAATAAAACAAAAGAACACAAGTGAAGACATTACCTTAAAATCGTGTATCACTCTTTGATTTGAGCTCAAAGGAATCCTTGGGAAGACTTCTGCCCAAAGTGAGGCTTCTAGGAGTAAGATAGGGATGTGGAGAGAAAAAATGAGCAGGGTTTGGCCGAGCCAAATTCTTGAGAGGTGTGGGTAAGGTGGTAGAGGTGGGGGCCTGTTATAAGAGGAGAGGAGGGGCACTCTTCGAAAGTTACAAACTGTTACTTTATTTTCAAATGAGTTTCGAATTTTAAAGGTCCCACATTGATGTATTTAGAGGATAAGGTGGTAAGGGTTCGAAATATACTCATCCAATTGGTTTTTGTCAAGTTAATGTCATAGTTTTAACATTATCATTTCATTTTATTTAAATCCTTTATTAATGAGGTAATCGCTCCATCATCATGATGTCAAAAATAATTTAATTTATTTAATGTCTAAAAATTGTAAAAAGTTATAATGATGTAGGAAATATTTTTATCTTTCTAATAAATATTTATAGTATAAAATATGACTTGAATAACCCCATTTAAAAATTGTTTTAGTAAGACTACTCATGCTTGTGACATTTTTATTTTAACGATCATTGGTACTTGATTCAAAAATATGCTCTTTATAATTACAAGTTTTTCATGTATCCATTATATAAAGAGTTATAATCATGATGTATATATCATATATATCATATATATCCAGTATATACATGCATTTATAATATTACATAACGTTTAGAGGTAAGAAATGAAATGCACCGTTCATGGAGACGGGAAGTAGTACATACTCATGAATGCTACTTTCATTTCTATTTCTTGTTTTATGGAAATGAATAATAATTATATAAAGGTATATTATAATTACAGTATATTATCATACATAATATCATTAATTAAATCCTTTATACATCCCACATATGGCATTAACAAATCAAATCACTTTGAGGGGGCGGTAGTCCGCACTTCCTAAAATGAAGATATCACGTTTACCCATAATGGTAACCATAAAGGTATGCCATAAATGAAAAATACAGAAGCTTAATAAAAACATAAACATATTATATATAATATATAAATATAGTTACATCTTAATGTCCACCATTTAAGGTGTTATATGAGTGTTGAACAATCATCGTTTCGTGAGGCAGAAATTCGCCATCCACAGAAACATTATGTTCTTTAACTATTAGATGTAGGTGTGTGTAACTGTAGATAAAATCCTCCTTATAACATCATACTAGTATATTGAAGATACTTGTGTTGTTACAAATTAAAGGAATAAAAAGATTTTAGAGGGTTGGAGAAGAAAAATATAACATAAGAACAGAAGAGAAAACACTACCTTTAACTCGGGTAACTCTTTTTGATTTGAGCTCAAAGGATTCCTTGGGAAGACTTCTGCCCAAGGTGAGGCTTCTAGAAGATAGAGAGGGATTTGGAGAGACAAAATGGGCATGGTTTGGACAATCCAAAGGATTTGGATGTGTGGGTAAGGTGGAAGAGGTGGGGGCCTTTTATAAGAGGAGAGGAGGGGCACTCTTGGAAAGTTACAAAAGATACTTTATTATAAAATTATTTTCGGACATAAAAAATCCCACAATTATAGATTTCTAGGATATGGTGAGAAGGGTTCTAAATCCACCCTTAAAATAGGTTTTTGACAAGTGTAGGTCTTATATTTTACATTATATTTTCATTTTATTTAAATCGTTAAATAATGTGGTAATTGCTGCATCATCATGGTGTCATAAATAATTTAATTTATTTAATGTCTCAAAATTATAAAAAAAATACTATGATGTAGGAAAGATTTTTATCTTTAAAATAAATATTTATAGTAAAAATCTGACTTGTATAACCACATTTAAAAATTGTTTTAGTAAACCAACTCATGTTTGTGTCATTTTTACTTTTAAATTAAATAAAAAGACATTAATGTATTTATCATTCCCAAGTGGCTCCATCGGGTCCCCAAAATCGACCCATGGGTTTTCGTGGTCAGACATAACACATCCAATAAGGGTAGGACATGTGCCTATGTCATTTCATATTATTAAAACATTATTTTTACCTTAAATTACACTAATTACCTCTAATCGTGATTAAAAACTTAAAAGTTACCATTCAACAAAAAATTATATTAATCCCATGGAACCAAATTTTACTTCTTAATGACAACCATGTATCATGGATTTTTGAAATTCAAAACACAGAGGTGGTAAAATTTCATTTAAACAAAAAATCAGTTTTTTTAGTACCACTTAGTGGTTTCACTATTCATCAAAAATTGAAGCTTTTCAGAAAAATACCATAACTTCACCCTAAGCAATATTTGATATTCCGAAATCAAAAATGATGTCTGTTTTGAAAAATTCAAATCATATAAGTTACATTAATTAATTTAATAATTAATTCCCACTGTGAGAGAAAATAGCGTGTTTTTATGAAACAATAAGTATCAAAAGATTGACAGTAGTTTAAGTCCATTTTGAAGGTGAAATTAATTTCAACGACAACTATTGGATTAAACGGTAAAATTATATTGTAATTTCACTTTAAAGCCAATTCAAAAGATAATATAATCATATAAATAAATTAGATTAAAAAGTGGTTTTGAATTAAAATACAACATTTTTCACTATTCATTAAAAATGACCTTTATCGGAAAAATACCAAAAATTTACCCAAAGTAAAATTCAATGTCTCAATCATAAAGAATAAGTTTATTTCAACAAATAGAGCTTATAAAATTGTCAATTTTTTGATTTAAAAAATGGTTTTCCATCAAAAGGCAGTAAAACAATCTTTTAAAATTATTAGTGTATTCCATGCTTAAGATTGGATTTATTATCATTTTAAGCCTCTAAAACACTATCTAATTCATTAATAGACATAGATAAAAATATCTATTATTCATTAATTACTTGGGATGTTACATCCTACCACCCTTTTTAATACTGCATCCCCACAATTTATTAACATATCGAATAAGTGGGGGTATTTAGCCCTCATTGCATTTTCAGATTCCCATGTTGCCTCTTCAATCATGTGGTTTTTCCACAAATCCTTTACCTGATGAATCACCTTATTTCCAAACACTTTCTCCCTATCGTCAAAAATCTGGACCAGGTTTTCCTCATAAGATAGGTTCTCTTCCAGCTGAACTAACTCTGGACTCAAAACCTGAGATGGATCTGGCATGTACATCCTTAACATTGAAACATGAAAAACATTGTGTACCTGAGATAAACTCGGAGGTAAAGACACTCGGTAAGGAACTGATCCAACTCTCTCCATAATTTCATAAGGTCCAATGAACCTTGGTCTCAACTTTCCTTTTTTACCAAATCACATCACACTTTTCCATAGTGATACTTTGAGAAAAACATGATCACCTACCTCAGAAGAGAGATCCTTCCTCCTGTTGTCCGCATAACTCTTCTGCCTGCTCTGAGCTGTTCTCATGTGTTTCTGAATCAACTAGACTTTTTCTACCATCTCTTCTACCAATTATAGTCCCATCAGCTTTCTTTCACCCACTTCATCCCAAAAAGCTGGAGTTCGAAACCGCTTCCCATATAACGCCTCAAATGGTGCCATCTGTATACTGGAATGAAAACTGTTATTATATGAAAATTCAACCAAAGAAAGATGTTGGTCCCAACATCCCTGATAATTCATCGAACAAGCACGTAGAATATGGAAAGGAAACCAGATTACATGTATACATAAGAATCAATGAAATCATTCTTTACTCATAAAACATAAAACACTTTAACATACCTAATCAAATCATTAATAAATCATAGAAATCATAAGACATAAAGGTAACTTGAGGCATTCATAACAATCTTACGTAGGGAGTAACCGTCTTGGTTACGTTTGGAATACCCATCACAGTATATTCCCTAAATCTCTTTAGAGAAACATTAATGTTTAACTCCTTCGCGTTACCCAATGCATTGGAGATCTATATCGGGCTCACCTGCCCTTAGTTTATCACAGAACCACCCATCTTCATAACAATTCCCAAAAACCATAACATAATCGTATCACATAAAAAATGCATAAAGGAAACATAACAGTTCCACATTTCAATAACAAGATATCAATAACACATTGATATAAAAACATTTTATCAAAACAATTTTCAATACCAAAATAATGGAAAAGTAAAACATGGTATTTATTTTTTCTTTTTTTTTAAAAGGTATGTCTTGTAGAGGAAGCCGAAACTCAAATAATGGTCACAACGGCGGAGAAGTCGTTGTCACCACATACGTATGAAAAAAAACATTCCCTTTTGTTGTTTAGTAAAACACTTCGTATAAAAATATTCCTTTTGAATAATCCTAAAATTCAAAGGGGTTTATACACCGTATAAAAGAAAGATGTGTATAAATCGAAACATGCCTCAATGAAAGGAGATTGAGACGGATTCCCTTACCTCGTATCTGACTTGACTTGATCGTTCTTTAGTCTCCTGAATAATAAACTTGATTTAATTTCTACTTTATTAAGAAAATTTTTCATGTTCATTATTACTTTTATATCATTTATTGCCATGTCATGAACACTATGTTGTTATTTAAGTTTTTAACGGTCGTTTTAACGATCATTGGTACTTGAGTCAAAAATAAACTCTTTATAATTACATGTTGTTCATGTGGTAAAATATCCATTATATCCAGAATTATATTCATGATTTAGATATCATACATATCATATATATCCAATATATGAATGCATTTATAATATTACATAACATTTAGAGGTGAGAAATGAAATGCACTGTTCATGGAGACAGTAAGTCGTACGTACGCATGAACGCTACCTCCATTTCTATTTCCTATTTAATGGAATTAAAACATAATGATATATAATAGTATTTTAATTCCAGTATGTTATCATATATAATATCATTAAATCTATCCTTTTTATGTACCACATATGGTATTAATGAATCAAATCACTTTGAGGGGGTGGTAGTCCGCACTTCCTAAAATGAAGATATCGCTTTTACCCATAATGGAAAACATAAAGGTATTCCATAAATGAAAAATACAGAAGCTTAATTAAAACATAAAAATAATATATATCATATATAAATATAGTGTCATCTTAATGGCCAGCTTTGAAGGTGTTAAAAGAATATTGAACAATCATCGTTTTGGGAGGCAGAAATTCTCCATCCACGGAAACAATATGTTCATTAACCATTAGATGTAGGTGTGTGTAAGTGTAGCTCGAATAATTCGTATAACAGCATCCTATTATATGTAAGATACTGGTGTTGTTACAAAAGAAATGAATAAAAATATTTTAAGGGGTTGGAGAAGCAAAATAAAATAAAAGAACACAAGTGAAGACATTACCTTAAAAACGGGAAACTCTTTTTTATTTGAGCTCAAAGGCTTCATTGGGAAGACGTCTTCCCAAAGTGAGGCTTCAAGGTGGAATAGAGGAATTTGGAGAGACAAAATGGACAGGGGTTGGCCGATCCAAAGTCTTGAGAGGTGTGGGTAAGGTGGTAGAGTTGGGGGTCTTTTATAAGAGGAGAGGAGGGGCACTCTTGGAAAGTTATAAAAGGTTAATTTATTATAAAATGATTTTCAGATAAAAAGGACCCACAATTGTAAATTTATAGTATAAGGTGATTAGGGTTCGAAATACACTCATCCAATAGGTTCTTGACATGTTTAGGTCTTTGATTTTACATTATCGTTTAATTTTATTTAAATCGTTAAATAATGAGGTCATCGCTGCATCATCATGGTGTCATAAATAATTTAATTTATATAATATATAAAAATTATAAAAAAAATACTATGACGTAGGAATTATTTCTATATTTCCAATGACTATTTATAGTCAAATATCTGACTCGTATAATCCCATATAATTTTTTTTTAGTAAAACAATAATTTTTTGTGTCATTTTTACTATAACTTTAAATAAAAGGCATTAATGTCATTATCTTACCCAAGTGGCTCCATGGGGTCCCAAAAATAGACCCCTGGGTTTTCATGGTCATCCATGACACATCCAATAAGGGTAGGACATGTGTCAAGTTCATTTCATATTATTAAAACATTAATCATACCTTAAATTACACTAATTACCTCTAATCGCGATTAAAAACATAAAAGTTAGTATTTACCAAAAAATTATTTTTATCCTATTCAACCAAATTTTACATCTTAATGACAACCAAGTATATCTGATTTCTGAAATTCAAAACACAGAGGTGGTAAATTTTCATTTAAACGAAAAATCAGTTTTTTAAGTACCACTCAGTGGTTTCACTATTCATCAAAAATTGAAGTTTTTCATAAAAATACCAAAATGTCACCGTAATCTATATTTGATATTACAAATTAAAAAATGTTTTCTATTTTACAAAATTCAAAACATATATGTTACATTTATTAATTTAATAATTAATTCTCGCTGTCTGAGCATATAGCGTGTTTTTATGAAATAATAAGTATCAAAAGATTGACACTGGTTTAAGTCCAATTTCAATGTGAAATTAATTCCAGCGACCACAATAGGATTAAATGGTAAAAATAAATTCTAATTGAACATTAAAACCTATTCAAAAGATAATGTAATCATATAAATAAATTATATTAAAAATCAGTTTTGATGTAAAATGCAGTATTTTTCACTATTCATTAGAAAATGAACTTTATCGGAAAAATACCAAAAAATTTCCCAAAGTAAATTTCAATGTCCCAATCATAAAGAATAAGTGTATTTCGACAAATAGAGATTATAAAAATTTCAAACGTTTGATTTAAAAATGGTTTTCCATCAAAAGGCAGTAAAACAATCTTTTCAAAATATAAGTGTATTCCATGCTTAAGATTTGATTTATTTTCATTTCAAGCCTCTAAAAACTATATAATTCATTAATAGACATAGATAAAAATATCTATTATTCGTTACTTACTTGGGATGTTACATCCTTCCGCAATTTAGAAAATTTAATCCCCACAATTTATTTACATATCGAATAAGTGGGGGTATTTAGCCCTCATTTCATTTTCAGATTCCCATGTTGCCTCTTCAATCATGTGGTTTTTCCACAAAACATTTACCTAATTAATCACCTTGTTCCATAACACATGATCCCTATGGTCAAGAATCAGGACATGTTGTTCCTCACAAGATAGATTCTCTTCAAGCTGAACTACCTCTGGACTCAAAACATGAGATGGACCTGGCATGTACTTCCTTAACATTGAAACATGAATAACATTGTGTATATGAGATAAAATTAAAGGTAAACCACATGGTAAGAAACTGATCCAACTCTCTCCAGAATTTCATATGGTCCAATGAACCTTGGGATCAACTTTCATTTCATAACAAATCACATCACAGTTTTCCATGGTGAGACTTTGAAGAAAACATGATCACCTACCTCAAAAGAGAGATCTTTCCTCCTGTTGTCTTCATAACTCTTCTGCCTACTCTGAGCCATTCCCATGTGTTTCTATATCAAAAGAACTTTTTCTGCCAACTCTTCTACAAATTATGGTCCCATCAGCTTCCTTTCACCCACTTCATCCCAAAAAGCTAGAGTTCTACACCACTTCCCATATAACGCCTCAAATGGTTCCATCTATATACTGGAATGAAAACTGTTATTATATGAAAATTCAACAAAAGAAATATGTTGGTCCCAACTTTCCTGCTAATCCATCGAACAAGAATGTAGCATATCCTCCAAAGTTTGAATTGTTCGTTCTGACTACACATCTGATTGAGGATGAAAGGTAGTACTAAAATTTAATTCAGTACCCATCGAATTCTGAAGGCCATCCCAAAAGTTAAAAGTGAACATGGGATCACAGTCAGATACAATGGATAGAGTAACTCCATGTAACCTGACTGTCTCTTTAAGATACAAAAGGAAAAGTTGATCTACATAAAAACTATCTCGTATAGCAAGTGAATGAGCAGATTTAGTCAAGAGATCAACAATAACCCAGATTACATTATTACCACGAGATGTCTTCAGCAATCCCACAACAAAGTCCATGGATATATTTTCCCATTTCCACTCTGGCACTGGTAAAGGCTGAAGCATCCCGTTCGGTAACTTCCGCTCTTCTTTGACCTATTGACATGTCAAACACTTCACAGTAAATTCAGCAATATCTCTTTTCATTCCATCCCACCAGTAATAATCTTGCAGATCTCTGTACGTCTTAGTACTGCCAGAATGAACTGAAAACAGAGAACTATGAGATTCACATAACAACTCTCTCTTCAACTGTGAATCACAAGGTACACACAATCTCTTCCAAAATCTCAAAACACAATCAGTATGAATGTTTAATTCAGGAAACTTACCCTTCTGAACCATCTCTACCTTTTTCTGCAACTCACTGTCTTGCTTCTGTGCTTGCTTGATTCTGTCTGATAGGGATGATCTCATCGATACCTGAAAAAAAACCAGAAGGACATCCGTCACCAAAAAATTCTATGCCAAAGTTCATCAAATCCTTAACCAAAGGATCATGTTCCAAACGCAACATTGCTAATGAAGAATTACTTTTTCGACTCAAAACATCAACCACATTATTTTCTTTTCCCGGATGATAATGAATTGTACAATCATAATACTTGATTAATTCTAGCCATCTCCACTGTATCGTGTTCAATTCCTTCTAAGGGAATATATACTTTAATCTTTTGTGATCAGTATATATTTCACACTTTACTGCATACAAAGGATGCCTCCAAAATTTTAAAGGGAAAACAACAGCAGATAATTCCAAATCATGTGTAGGGTAATTTACCTCATGAGTTTTCAACTGACGTGAAGCATATGCAATTACTTGATCATTCTGCATTAGGACACAACCAAGTCCTTTCAATTAAGCATCACTATAGATAACAAACTCACCATTCCTAGAAGGTAGTGCCAAAACTAGAGCATTCACCAATCTTCTTTTCAATTCCTGAAAACAATCATCACATTCTTTTTTCTAGCTAATCTTAACACCCTTCGGAGTTATCTTAGTCATTGGACTAGATAACTGTGAAAAATTTCTAACAAACCTTCGGTAATATCCTGCCAAACTAAGGAAACTACGAATCTTAGTTACATTTGAGGGACTTTGTCATTTTTCAATAACATTTGTTTTTGCAGGATCAACGATTATCCCATCTTTAGAAACAATGTGACCAAGGAAAGAAATTTTTTGCAAACAAAACTCACACTTGCTGACATTCCCTTACAATTTATTTTCTTTTATGGTTTGGAAAATAACCCATAAATGTCTTTCATGCTCCTCTTTACTTTTATAAAACACTAAAATATCATCAATGGAAACAACCACAAACTTATCAAAGAACTCATGGTAAATTCTATTCATTAAGTCAATGAATACAGCAGGTGCATTGGTTATCCCAAAAGGAATTACTACAAATTCATAATGGACATATCTTGTATGAAACATAGTCTTCAAAACATCTGCTTCCTTTACCTTCAGCTGATGGTACCCCGATCTCAGGTCAATCTTTGAAAAATAATGAGCTCCCTAGAGCTAATCAAATAAATCATCGATATGAGGCAAATGATATTTGTTCTTAATAGTGATGTCATTCAAGGCTCTATAATCAATTCAAAGTCTCATAGAACCATCTTTCTTTTTAACAAATAAAAAAGGATCACCCCATGGTGATGTGCTAGGTCGAATGAATGGTATGAATTATTTCTTAACATATGTTTTCCTATTATTGGAATCATAGGATATGATTCATGATTTTGTTTGTAGGAATGAATTATTTCAGAATAAGTTGAAAAGGAATGGCTAATGGATCATGAAGAATGTTGAATGTGTAAGAAGTCATCATATAAGGGATTCAAGAGTTATGGTATATTTTAGGATGGTGAAATTCTTAGCTGTATTAAGTCTCTTTCGATGATGGGGTTACATTAGAAGTCTTTTTATAGTAACCCTGATGTTTGATATACGAAAATTTTATTCATGGAATAATTATCCTTTCTTTTGTGGATATAGTTATAAAGAACCATTTGGGTTTATATGATAATTGAATTTGAGGTAATTACTGGTTAATACATTTTGGGATGCAAAATTAAAGTTATTAGATAACCTTTGTGGTTACAATATGTTACAGTTATTTTTGTTGAATTTATCTCTTTTTGAGGAATGTTATAAAATTATATAGTTTCTGAAAAGGGAAAACACGCAGACCGTGTGACAACCCGTCACGTCGGACAAAGCTGCGGGAATCGAACCCACAACCCAAGTGCAACGGGTATTTATCGACTATCATTGGACTACGTAAAGTCCCTGGTTAGTTTGAATGATACTTTTTAGTTAGATGATTTTAAGAATTAAGAGTAAGTTGAATTTTGGTTGTCAATAGAAATGATTAGCCTATCATGGAGGATATGTGATAAGGTTAATTACTTTTCAGTACGATATTGTAAGAGTAACTGATGTTATTTTAGAGAAAAATGTTAAAATTTATCTTAGGAGACTATGTGATTAAATCCTTCAGGGAATTGGGTTTTAATAATAGTTTTCTTTACTTTGTATAATTTTATGGATATATGTTTATTGAATGGACTTTGTTGAACTTTGGGTTTTGTTTGACAAACTTTGGAGATGAAGAATAGATTTTTTTATAAAGGATTATACTTGTTGGGTATTACCTGTTCTCGTACTAACCATTTTGGTTTTAGTTTTGGTTAAGGTCTAAAGACATGGGAAGTATATAGTTCTCTTTTGTAGATTAGGTCATTCTATAGAAGTTGATTATAGCTCTCTTAATGTGAACAAGTCATCCTAAATACTTGTCTTTGAGAGAAAATATGAGTTCGTGTAAGAAATCTAGTAAAATTTGAATGTAACATGACAATTAAGTATTCATCCTAATGTTTTAGTTAAGCTCATAAATAAATTCCTCAATGAAAAGTAACATTAAACAAAAATGTTGTCTGTTAATTTTTCCTACTGGGGAGTCAAATACCGTTTAACCCATCACAAGTTTTTGATTTTCTTATTGTTATCTTTCTCTTAGATATGTTTACTATCACTCTCCATCAGAACATGACCCTTTGATTTTTCCTCCATATACATATTTTTATACATGGAATCATTGTATGGGTTAACTCGGGTGACATTTGTACTTCACTCCCATTCTTTTAAAGTGATAGTTTTACTGACTCTTGCTCCGATGTGGGATTTTCAATGAAGCTTCCAAGCGCAATTTTAAAATTGCGAGGACACAATTTCAAAAAGGGGGGAAGGATGTAACACCCCATGTAAATAAAAAATATGAAATTTTCATATTTATCCATATTTGTGAATAAAATATTAATAATACTTTAAAGGGGATGCTATGCTCGATGGCGTACCCAATATGCTACAACCGGTTTCTTGGGAATCTTACGTTGCACTCTAATAACAAAATAATATTATTTTAAATGGTAGTTAACACCTAGCCATTGTAATGGCAGTAATGAACATAACTAACAACAAAATGATTATATATATTTGTAAAATATTTTTACTTTTTACAATAAATGATAGAGGATTAAAAATGCAAATGAATCCAATTTTAAGCGTAAACATTCTAATATTCTTTAAAAGGTCGATTAACCACCTTTTGATGGAGAACATATTTTAAATCATCTTTTTGACAATTTTATGTGTTATATTTGACAAAATAAAATTATTCTTTAGAATCAGGACCTCAAAATTTACTTTCTATAAATTTTTGATATTTTTCCGATAAAGTTCATTTTTTGATGAATAGTGAAAAGTGTTGTATTTTAATTCAAAACATCTTTTTAATCTAATTTAATTATATGATTAGATTATCTGTTGATTTTTTTTATAGTTAAATTAGAATGTATTTTTACCATTTAATCCAATAGTGGTCATTGGAATTAATTTCACTTTGAAATTGGACTTAAACTAGTGTCAATCTTTTAATAGATATGGTTTCTTAATAACACGTTATTTGTTTTGACAGCGGGAATTAATTATTAAATTAATTAATGCAACATATATTTTCTGAATTTTGTAAAATAGAAATAATTTTTGAATTCGGAATATCAAATATAGCTTAGGGTGAATTTTTGGTATTTTTCTGAAAAACATCAATTTTTGATGAATAGTAAAACCACTATGTGATAGTTTAAAAACTGATTTATTGTTTAAATGAAACTTCACCACTTCTGTGATTTGAATTTCAAAAATCCAAATTACATGGTGTTCATTAGGATGTAAAATGTGGTTCAATGGGATTAAAATAATTTTTTGGTGAATAGTAACTTTTATGTTTTTAATTGCGATGAGAGGTAATTAGTGTAAGTTATGGTAAAAATAATTCTTTAATAATATGAAATGACCTAGACACATGTTCTACCATCATTGGATGTGTCATGGACGACCAAGACAATCCATGGGTCAACTTGGGGACCCCATGGAGCCACTTTTGTTGGAAAATGACATTAATAACTTTTTATTGAATGTTAAAATAAAAATGTCACAAGCATGAGTTGTTTTACTAAAACAATTTTTAAATGGGGTTATAAAAGTCATATTTTTTACTATAAATATTCATTAGAAAGCTAAAAAAATATTCCTACATCATGGTTGTTTTTTTTATAATTTTTAGGAATTAAATAAATTAAATTATTTATGACATCAAGATGATGCAGCGAATACCTCATTAATAAAGGATTTAAATAAAATGAATAGATAACGTTAAAACTATAACTTAAACTTTTCAAAAACCTATTGGATGATTATGTTTCGAACACTTACCACCTTATCCTCGAAATACATCAATGTGAGACCTTTAAAATCCGAAACGCATTTGAAAATAAAGTTACATTTTGTAACCTTCCAAGAGTGCCCATCCTCTCCTCTTATAAAAATCCCCCACCTCTTCCACCTTACCCACACCTCTCAAGCCTTTGTCTCGGCCAGCCCCTTCTCATTTTTTCTCTCCACATACCTGTATTACTCCTAGAAGCCTCACATTGGGAAGAAGTCTTCCCAAGGAAGCCTTTGAGCTCAAATCAAAGAGAGATACCCAATTTTAAGGTAATGTCATCACTTGTGTTCTTTTGTTTTATTTTGCTTCTCCAACCCCCTAAACTCTTTTTATTCATTTATTTTATAACAACTCCAGTATCTTTAATATACTAGGATTTTTTTTATAATAATGATTCGAGATACACTTACACACACCTACATCTAACGGTTAATGAACATATTGTTTCTGTAGATGGTGAATTTCTGCCTCACAAAATGATAATTGTTCAATATTCTTTTAACACCCTCAAAGTTGGACATTAAGATGTCACTATAGTTATATATGATATATAATATTTTTATGTTTTACTTAAGCTTCTGTATTTTTCATTTATGGCATACCATTATGGTTTCTATTATGGTGAAACGTGATATCATCATTTTAGGATGTGCGGACTACCGCCCCCTCAAAGTGATTTGATTCGTTAATACCATATGTGGTACGTATAAAGGATAGATTTAATGATATTATATATTATAACATACTATAATTATAATAATATTATGTATCATTATGGTTTAATTTCATTAAATAAGAAATAGAAATGGAAGTAGCGTTCATGCGTACATACGTCTTATCGTCTCCATGAATGGTGCATTTCATTTCTTACCTCTAAATGTTATGTAATATTATAAATTCATGTATATAATGGATATATATTATATATATTATATCTAAATAATGAATATAATTCTGGATATAATATATATTTTACCATATGATCAACTTGTAATTATAAAGAGTTTATTTTTGACACATGTATCAATGAACTACAAAATGACCATTATTAACTTAAATAATTACATAGTGTTCATAGAATGGTAGTAAGTAATATAAAAGGAATAATTAACTTGAAGAATCTTCTTAAGCAAGTAGAAATTAACTCAAGTTTATTATTCAGGAGGTTATAGAACGATCGAGTCAAGTCGGACCTGAGGTAAGGGATCCTACCCTTCTCTTTGTTTTTAAGTACACTCTATTTTGTCATTCCTTTTAAGATAATCTTCCTTATGATTGGGATGTTATTTTATATTAATTTTACTGTAATTTTTATTTACTTATGATGAGAGACCCTATTTTCTCCCATAAATCTATTTTGGATGTTTAAATTGGCACCGTTAGGCAGCCGAAATTTCGTAAGGGGCTTTTTAACTCACGTTGTGTTTTCGCGAGATTCATGCTACATTTGCCAATATTTCCTTTTGAGTGGTGTATGTACTGTCCATTATTCTACTCTTTGTGTAACATACTTTTTTTATGAATATTTACATCAATGATTTATAGACCTTCTTTCATGGGTTGTACGTTTCGAAAGATACCCAAATCGGTAATGGAACCTTTCACCCTCCTCTTTTTAAAAGACATCTTTTGTTATGTCTTTTAATTTTCATCTTATTATATGGGGATATGTTCTTATATATCCTTATTTTCATAAATTTTATGTCTAAGTGATGAGGTAACCTTTATCTCTCTCATCAACTCTTTTTCTAAAACTTTATGTGACTTCGTTAGGCTATCAAGGGAACTTCTTAACCCAATTTCGATTTCTTTGGGTTCAACAATGCCCAATAACCATAACATAATCGTACCACATAATAAATGCATAAAGGAAGCATAAAATTTCCACATTTCAATCACACTATATCAATACAACACATTTATATAATAAACATTATGAATACCATTTTCAATACAAAAATAAAAGAAAAGTAAAACATGGTATTTATTTTTCATTTTAAAAAAAGTATGGCTTGTAGAGGAAGCTGAAAATCAAATAGTGGTCAGGGCGGCGGAGAAGTCATTGTCTCCGCATACGTATGACAAAAAAAAAACAAAACAAAACAAAACATTCCTTTTGTCTTTTAGTAAAATTCTCCGTATAAAAAAATATTCCTCTTGAAGAAGCATAAAAGTCAAAGGGGTTTATACACCGTAAAAAAGAAAGTTGTGTATAAAACGAAATATGACTCAATGAATGGAGATTGAGATGAAGTCCCTTACAAAGATATTTTTTATATAAAATAGATATTTTATGTGTATTCACTATAATTACACATAAAGAATGTAAAAATACATGATAGGACATAATAATATCATGACACAATTTGAAAGTAGGAGATTAACCCAAAGAATGGAAATCGGGTTAAGAAGTTCACTTACCTCGTATCTGACTTGACTTGATCGTTCTTTAATCTCCTGAATAATAAATTTAAGTTAATTTATACTTCTTAAGAACCATTTTCAAGTTCATTATTCCTTTTATATCATTTATTACCATTTCATGAACACTATGTTATTACTTAAGTTTATAACGGTCGTTTTAATGATCATTGGTACTTGAGTTAAAAATGAACTTCTTATATTTCAAGTTGTTCACGTAGTCAAATATCCATTTTCTCAAGATTGGTATTCATGATTTAGATGCCATATATATAAAATATATCCAGTATATACATGAATTTATAATATTAAATAATCATTTAGAAGTATGAAATGAAATGCACCATTCATGGAGACGATAAGCCGTACGTACGCATGAACGCTACTTTAATTTCTATGTCATATTAATTGAATTAAAACTAAATGATAGATATGTATATTTTAATTAAAGAATTATATTAATAATTTAGATGTATCATAAATCATATATATCCATTATATATATGTACTTATAATAGTACATTACATTTGAGGATAAGAAATGAAATGCACCATTCTTGGAGACGGTAAGCCGTACGTACGCATGAACACTACTTTCATTTTTATCTCATAATTTAATGGAATTAGAAAATAATGATACATAATAGTATTATAATTACAGTATGGAATAATATATAATATTATTAAAAATATCCTTCATACGTACCACATATGGTATTAACGAATCAAATCACTTTGAGGGGGCGATAGTTCACACTTCTTAAAATGAAGATATCGCGTTTACCCATAATGGAAACCATAAAGGTATGAAATAAATGAAAAGTACATAATATTAAGTAAAACATAATCATATTATATATCATATATAAATATATTGTCATCTTAATTGTCACCTGTGAAGGTGTCTAAAGAATATTGAACAATCATCGTTTCGTGAGACAAAAATTCGCCATCCACGGAAACAGTATGCTTTTTAACAATTAGATAAGGGTGTGTGTAATTGTAGCTCGAATCCTTCTTATAAAAACATCCTAGTATATTGATGATATAGGTGTTGTTACAAAAGAACAGAATAAAAAGAGTTTAGGGGGTTTGAGAAGCAAAATAAAACATATGAACACAAGAGAAAACACTACCTTTAAAACGCGTAAATCTTTTTGATTTGAACTCAAAAGCTTTCTTGAGAAGACTTCTGCCCAATTCTGATGCTTCTAAGAGTTATAGAGGGATGTGGAGAGACAAAATGGGTAGTTTTTGGCCGAGACAAAGTCTTTGGAAGTGTGGGTAAGGTGGTAGAGGTGGGGGCCTTTTAGAAGAGGATAGGAGGGGCACTCTTGGAAGGTTAAGAAAAGATAATTTGTTATAAAATGATTTTCTGATAAAAAATGTCCCATAGTTATATATTTATATGATAAGGTGATAAGGGTTCTAAATCCACCCATCCAATAGGTTTTTGAAAAGTGTAGGTCGTAGAATTTACATTATATTTTGATTTTATTTAAATCATTAAATAATGAGGTAATCGATGCATCATCATGGTGTCATGAATAATTTAATTTATTTAATTTCTGAAAATTTCATAAAAATTATCATGATGTATGAAAATTTTTTAGATTTCTAATGAAAATTTATAGTAAAAAATATGACTTGTATAACCCCAATTAAAAATTGGTTTAGTAAAACAAATCATGTTTGTGACATTTTAATTTTAACATTAAATAAAATGTTATTAATGTTATTTTCCCACCATAGTGGTTCCATGGGGTCCCAAAGTTGACCCATTGATTTTCTTGGTCGTACATGACACATCCAGTAAGGGTAGGACATGTGTCAAGATCATTTCATATTATTAAAACATTATTTTTACCTTAAATTACACCAATTACCTCTAATCGTGATTAAAAACATAAAAGTTTCTATTCACCAAAAAATTATTTTAATCCCATTAAACCACATTTTACTTCTTAATGACAACCATGCATGTCGAATTTTTAAATTTCAAAACATAGTGGTGGTAAAATTTCATTTAAACGGAAAATCAGTTTTTATAATTACCACTTAGTGGTTTCAGTATTCATCAAAAAATCGATTTTTTCAGAAAAATACCAATACATCACCCTAAGCTATATTTGATATTCCGGATTAAAAAATGATGTCTATTTTACAAAATTCAAAACATATATGTTACATTAATTTATTTAATAATTAATTCCCGTTGTCAGAGCAAATATCGTGTTTTTACGAAATAATATGTATCAAAAGATTGACACTGGTTTAAGTTCAATTTCAAAGTGAAATTAATTCCAATGACCACTATTGGATTAAATGGTAAAAATATATTCTAATTTCACTTAAAAACCACTTCAAAAGATAACATAATAATATGAATAAATTATATTAAAAAGAGGTTTTGAATTAAAATATATCATTTTTCACTATTCGTTAAAAATGATATTTATCGGAAAAATACCAAAAATTTACACAAAGTAAATTTTGATGTCCCAATTCTATAGAAGAATTTTATTTTGTCAAATATAACACATAAAATTGTCAAAAAGTGGAATTAAAAGAGGTTCTCCATCAAAAGGCAGTTAATCGACCTTTTAAAGAATATTAGAATGTTTACGCTTAAAATTGGATTCATTCGAATTTTTAATCCTCTAACATTTATTGTAAAAGTAAAAATATTTGACAAATATATATAATAATTTTTTAGTTCGTTCTATTCATTCCCCTCATTTCAATGGCTCGGTGTTAACTACCATTTAAAATAAAATTATTTTATTATTAGAGTACAGCGTAAGATTTCAAAGGAAATCGTTGTTGCATATTGGGTAAGCCATTGAGCATAGAGTTCCCTTTATATTAATATTAAAATTTTATTCACAAATAGGGATAAATATAAAAATGTCGTATTCTTACTAAAGATGGGATAACTGTTGATCCTGCAAAAACAAAGGTTGTTGAAGAATACCCAAGACCCTCAAATGTAACTGAGATTCTTAGTTTCCTTAGTTTGGAAGGCTATTACTGATGGTTTTTTAGAAAACATTCACGGTTATCTAGTCCAATGACTAAGCTAACTCGGAAGGATGTTAAGTTTATCTGGACAAAAGAATGTGATGATTGTATTCTGGAATTGAAAAGAAGATTGGCGAATGCTCCAGTTTTGGCATTTCCTTCTAGGAATGGTGAGTTTTTTATCTATAGTGAGGCTTAATTGAAAGGACTTAGTTGTGTCCTAATGAAGAATGATCAGGTAAATGCATATGCTTCACGTCAATTGAAAACTCATGAGGAAAATTTCCCTACACATGATTTGGAATTAGTTACTGTTATTTTCTTTTTAAAAATTTGGAGGCATCATTTGTATGGAGTAAAGTGTTAAATATATACCGATCACAGAAGTTTACAGTATATATTCACTCAGAAATAATAGAAAATGAGACAGAGGAGATGGATAGAATTAATCCATGATTCTGATTGTACAATTCATTACCATCCGGGAAAAGCAAATATAGTGGACGATGCTTTGAGTCGAATGTGTAATGCTTCAATAACAATGTTGCGTTTGGAACATGATCCTTTGGTTAATTATTTGATGAACTTTGGTATAGAATTTGTTGGTGCAGGATGTCCTTCTATTTTGTTTCAGGTATCAGTGAAATCTTTTTTATCAGACAGAATCAAGGAAGCACAAGAGCAAGACAGTCAGTTGCAGAAAAAGGTAGAGCTAGTTCAGAAAGGCAAGTTACCTGAATTCAACATTGATAATGATTGTGTCTTGAGATTTGGGATGTGATTGTGTGTGCCTTGTGATTCACAGTTGAATAGAGAGTTGTTATGTGAAGCTCATAGTTCTTTGTTGTCAGTTCATACTGGCAGTACTAAGATGTATAGAGATCATCGGGAGTACTACTAGTGGGATGTAATGAAAAGGGATATTGTTGATTTTACTGTGAAGTGTTTGACTTGTAAGTGGGTTAAAGTAGAGTGGATGATACCAAAAGGGATGCTTCAGCCTTTACCAGTACCAGAATGGAAAAGGGAAAATATATCCATGGACTTTGTTGTGGGATTTCTGAAGACACCTCGAGGTAATAATGAAACTGGGTTATTGTTTATCTCTTGACTAAATCTTCTCATTTCCTTGTTATACGAGATAATTTTTTCCTAGATCAACTTTTCCGTTTTTATCTTAAAGAGACAGTCAGGTTACATGGAGTTACTCTATCCATTGTTTCTGACTGTGATCCTAGGTTCACTTATAACTTTTGAAAGGCCTTCAGAAGTCGTTGGGTACTGAATTAAATTTTAGTATAGCTTTTCATCCTCAATCAGATGGGCAGTCAGAATGAAAATTTCAGACATTGGAGGATATGCTATATGCTTGTTCGATGGATTATCAGGGAAGTTGGGACCAACATATTTCTTTGGTTGAATTTTCATATAATTACAGTTTTAATTCAAGTATACAGATGGCACCATTTGAGGCGTTATATGGGAAGCAGTGTCGAACTCCAGCATTCTAGGATGAAGTGGGTGAAAGAAAGCTGATGGGACCATAATTGGTAGAAGATTTGGCAGAAAAAGTTCAGTTGATACAGAAACACATGGGAACGGCTCAGAGTAGGCCGAAGAGTTATGCAGACAATAGGAGGAAGGATCTCTCTTTTGAGGTAGGTGATCATGTTTTTCTCAAAGTATCACCATGGAAAAGTGTGATGCGATTTGGTAAGAAAGGGAAGTTGAGTCCAATGTTCATTGGAACATATGAAATACTTGAGAGAGTTTGATCAGTTCCATACTGAGTGGATTTACCGCCGAGTTTATCTCAGGTACATAATGTTTTCCATGTTTTGATGTTAAGGAAGTACATGCCAGATCTATCTCTTGTTTTGAGTCCAGAGGTAGTTCAGCTGGAAGAGAACCTATATTATGAGGAACAACCGGTCCAGATTCTTGACCACAGGAGTAAGTGTTTCAGAATAAGGTGATTCATCAGGTAAAGGTTTTATGAAAAACCACATGATTGAAGAGGCAACATGGGAATCTGAAAATGAAATGAGGGCTAAATACCCCCACTTATTCGATAAGTAAATAAATTTCGGGGACGCAATTTTCTAAATGGGGGAAGGATGTAACCTCCCAAGTAAGTAATGAATAATATATATTTTTATCTATGTATATTAATGAATTAGATTGTGTTTTAGAGGCTTAAAATGAGAATAAATCCAATCTTAATCATGGAATACACTAATATTTTTAAAAGACAGTTTTACTGCCTTTTGATGGAAAACAATTTTAAAATCAAACTTTTGACAATTTTTTATGATTTATTTTTCGAAAAAAACTTATTCTTTATGATTGGGACATTGAAATTTACTTTGGGTAAATTTTTTGTATTTTTCCGATAAAGTTCATTTTTTAATGAATAGTGAAAAATACTGCATTTTACATCAAAACTGATTTTCAATCTAATTTAATTATATGGTTGGATTATCATTTTAATTGGGTTTAAAGAGTAAATAGAAAATATTTTTAGCATTTAATCCAATAGTGGTCGTTGGAATTAATTTCACTTAGAAATTGCACATAAACTAGTGTCAATCTTTTGATACTTATTGTTTAAAAAAACACGCTATTTCTTCTGACATCGGGAATTAATTATTAAATCAATTAATGTAACATATATGTTTAGAATTATGTAAAATAGACATCACTTTTGAATTCGGAATATCAAATATAGCTTAAGGTGATGTTTTGATATTTTTCTGAAAAACTTCAATTTTTGATGAATAGTGAAACCACTAAGTGGTACTTAAAAAACCGATTTTTCGTTTAAATGAAATTTTACCACCTCTGTGTTTTGAATTTCAAAAATCTGACATACATGGTTTTCATTAAGAATTAAAATGCGGTTCATTGTTATTAAATTAATTTTTTGGTGAATAGTAACTTTTATGTTTTTAATCGCGATTAGAGGTAATTAGTACAATTTAAGCCAAAATGATATTATAATAAAATGAAAATACCTAGACACATGCCCTACCCTTTTTTGATGTGTCATGGCCGACAAAGAGAACCCATGGGTCGATTTTTGGGACCCCATGGATCCACTTGGGTAAGATAAATGCATTAATGCTTTTTATTTAATGTAAAAGTAAAAATGACACAAACATGAGTTGTTTTACTAAAAAAAATTACATGGGGTTATACAAGTCAAATTTTTGACTATAAATATTCATTATAAAGATAAAAAGATTTCCTATATCATGATATATAATTTAGAAGTTTTTAACATTACATAAAATAAATTATTTATGACATAATGATGATGCAGTGATTACCTCATTATTTAACGATTTAAAAAAATGAAAAGATAATGTAAACTCTAAGACCTACACAAGTAAAAAACTTATTGTATGGGTGGATTTAAAACTAATATAACCTTATCCTCGAAATATATAATTTTTGGACCTTTTAAATCCAAAAATCATTTTATAATAAAGTATCCTTTTATAACATTCCAAGAGTGCCCCTTCTCTCATCTTATAAAAGGCCCCCACCTCTACCACCTTACCCACACTTACAAAGCCTTTTTCTCGGAAATCCCTATACATTTTGTCTCTCCACATCCTTACCTAACTCTTAGCAGCCTCACTTTGGGAAAAAGTCATTTCAATGAATCCTTTGAGCTCAAATCAAAAAGAGTTACCCGATTTAAAGTTAGTGTCTTCTCATCTGTTCTTGTCTTTTATTTTTCTTCTCCAACCCCCTAAACTCTTTTTATTCATTTATTTTGTAATAAAACCAGTATCTTCAATATACTAGGATGTTTTTATAAGAAGGATTAGAGCTACACTTGCACACACCTACATCTAATGGTTAAAGAACATACTGTTTCCTTGGATGGCGAATTTCTGCCTCACGAAACGATGATTGTTCAATATTCTTTTAACACCTTCAAAGGTGGCCATTAAGATGAAACTATATTTATATATGATATATAATATGTTTATGTTTTAATTAGTATTCTGTATTTTTCATTTATGGAATAACTTTATGGTTTCCATTATGGGTAAATG
Organism: Viscum album; assembly: GCA_963277665.1. NCBI lineage: Eukaryota > Viridiplantae > Streptophyta > Magnoliopsida > Santalales > Viscaceae > Viscum > Viscum album. Next base: position 1,106,706,178 of record OY728157.1, read on the forward strand.
CGATATATTCATTTTAGGAAGTGCAGACTACCGCCCCCTCAAAGTGATTTGATTCGTTAATACCATATGTGGTACATATAAAGGATAGATTTAATGATACTATATATGATTCCATACTGTAATTATAAAATTATTATGTATAATTATGTTTTAGTTCCATTAATGTATGAGATATAAATAAAAGTAGCATTCATGGGTACGTACGGCTTATCGTCTGCACGAACAGTGCATTTCATTTCTTATCCCCAAATGTAATATACTATAATAAGTGCATATATTTAATAGATATATATGATTTATGTTACATCTAAATGATAAATATAATTCTGGAATTAAAATATACATATCTATCATTTAGTTTTAATTCCATTAATATGGCATAGAAATTAGAGCAACATTCATGCGTACGTACGGCTATAAATACCAGTTGCACTTTGGTTGTGGGTTCGATTCCCGCAGCTTCGTCCGACGTGACTGGATGTCACACGGTCTGCGTTTTGTCCCTTTTCAAAAACTATATAATTTTATAACATTCTTCAAAAAGAGATAAATTCATCAAAAATAACCATAACATATTTTAACCACAATGGATATCTGATAACTTTCATTTTGCAACCCAAAATGTATTAACCAGTAATTGCCTCAAATTCATGGATCATATAAACCCAAATGGTTCTTTATAACTATATCTACAAAAGAAAGGATAATTATTCCTTGAATAAAATTTTCATATATCAAACATCAGGGTTACTATAAAAATCCTTATAATGTAACCCCATCATCGAAAGAGACTTAATACATCTATGAATTTCACCATCATAAAATATACCATAACTCTTGAATCCCTTATATGATAACTTCTTATCCATTCAACATTCTTCATGATCCATTAACCATTCCTTTTCAACTTATTCTGTAATACTTCTTTCTTAAAAACAAAATCATGAATCATATCCTAAGATTCCAATAATAGGAAAAGATATGTTAAGAAATAATTCATACCTTTCATTCTTAATTTTCAGTTTCTTCATCCTCAATCGGAATGGAATTAGGTATTGGTAAATGAATATTTGTACGATCATGGTGACCCAATTCCCAAAACATCTTCGTAGGACATGTGTTTTCATAATGACCACGCACACCACATTTAAAACATTCAATTGATCCTTCAAAAATAACTTCTTTCCCTTTCCTAGAGTCAACTAGATGCTTCCTTTTTTCCGTGGCAGGTTATTGCTTTATGACCTTCATTTCCACATCTATAGCATCTTTCTGTCCCTTTGAAATATTTTCATATGTGTTTCTTTCCAAATATTTGACACATAGGTTTTTGAACATACTTACCTTTATGATTGTTACCTGATCTTCCGTAGAGATTTGTTTCTCTTATATACGATGCCTTATAAAACTCACTGGGGTTCAGGTGGTCAATCATGACTCCATATAGTTGGTTGAGGATAACCACAAGAGTTCTCATTGCAGCTCTCATATCATTCAGTTGTTCTTTCATAAAACCATCACAATTTTCATCAAATCCACTTTTACTTTGGTGCCTGCTAGATCTATCCATTTATAATATTACAAAACATTTAGAGGTAAGAAATGAAATGCACCGTTCATGGAGACGGTAAGCCGTACGTACGCATGAACACTACTTCAATTTCTATTTCTTATTTAATGGAATTAAAACATAATGATACATAATAGTATTATAATTAAAATATGGTATCATATATAATATCATTAAATCTATCATTTATACGTACCACATATGGTATTAACGAATCAAATCACTTTGAGAGGGCGGTAGTCTGCACTTCCTAAAATGAAGATATCGCGTTTAACAATAATGGAAACCATAAAGGAATTCCATAAATGAAAAATACATAATATTAAGTAAAACATAATCATATTATATATCATAAATAAATATAGTGGCATCCTATTGGACACCTTTGAGGGTGTTAAATGAATATTGAACAATCATCGTTTCGTGAGACAGAAATTCACCATCCACAGAAACAGTATGTTCTTTAACCATTAGATGTAGGTGTGTGTAAGTGTATCTCGAATCATTATTATAACAAAATCCTAGTATATTAATGATACTATTGTTTTTACAAAAGAAATTAATAAAAAGAGTTTAGGGGGTTGGAGAAGAAAAATATAACAGAAGAACACAAGTGAAGACATTACCTTAAAATAGGGTATCTCTCATTGATTTGAGCACAAAGGCTTCCTTGGGAAGTCTTCTGCCCCAGGTGAGGCTTCTAGGAGTAATACAGGGATGTGGATAGAAAAAATGAGCAGGGGTTTGCTGATCCAAAGGCATGAGAGGTGTGGGTAAGGTGGTATAGGTGGGGGCCTTTTATAAGAGAAGAGGTGGGGCACTCTTGGAAAGTTACAAAATGTTACTTTATTTTCAAATTAGTTTCGGATTTTAAAGGTCCCAAATTAATTTATTTTGAGTATAAGGTGGTAAGGGTTCTCAATATACTCATCCAATAGGTTTATGAAAAGTTTATGTTATTGTTTTAATATTATATTTTCATTTTATTTAAATCCTTTATTAATGAGGAAATCGCTGCATCTCCATGATGTCATAAATATTTTAATTTATTTAATGTCTAAAAATTATAAAACAAATAACATGATGTATTAAATCTTTTTATATTTCTAATTAATATTTATAGTAAAAAATATGTTTTTTATAACCCAATTTAAAAATTGTTTTAGTAAAACAACTTATGCTTGTGACATTTTTATTTTAACTTTAAATAAAAAGTTATTTATGTCATTTTCCAACAAAAGTGGCTCCATGGGGTCCCCAAGATGACCCATGGATTTTCTTGGTCAGACAAGACACATCCAATGAGGGTAGAACATGTTTATAGGTCATTTCAAATTATTAAATCAATATTTTCACCTTAAATTAAACTAATTACCTCTAATCGCGATTAAAAACTTAAAAGTAACTATTCACAAAAAATTATTTTAATCCCATTGAACCACATTTTACATCATAATGACAACCATGTATGTCGGATTTTTGAAATTCAAATCACAGAATTGAAGAAGTTTTATTTAAACAAAAAATCATTTTTTAAACTACTACTTAGTGGTTTCACTATTCATCAAAAAATTGATGTTTTTCAGAAAAATACCAAAAATTCACCCTAAGATATATTTTATATTACAAATTCAAAAATGATGTCTATTTTACAAAATTAAAAACATATAAGTTTCATTAATTAATTTAATAATTAATTCCAGCTGTCAAAACAAATAGCGTGTTTTTAAGAAAACAATATCTATTAAAAGATTGACACTAGTTTAAGTCCAATCTCAAAGTGAAATTAATTAAATGACCACTATTGGATTAAATGGTAAAAATTTATTATAATTTCGTTTTAAAAACAATTCAAAAGATAATTTAATCATATAAATAAATTAGATTAAAAAGTGGGTTTGAATTAAAATACACCATTCTTCACTATTCATTACAAAATGAACTTTATCAGAAAAATATCATACATTTACAAAAAGTAAATTTTGAGGTCCCGATTCTAAAGAAGAATTTTATTTTGTCAAATATAACACATAAAATTGTCAAAAAGTGGATTTAAAAGAGGTTCGCCATCAAAAGGAGGTTAATCGACCTTTTAAAGAATATTAGAATGTTTATAATGAAAATTGGATTCATTCTCATTTTTAATCCTCTATCATTTATTGTAAAAAGAAAAAATATTTGACAAACATATATAATCATTTTTTAGATAGTTCTGTTCATTCCCGCCATTACAACGGCTAGGCATTAACTACCATTTAAAATAATATTATTTTGTTATTAGAGTGCAACGTAAGATTCCCAAGAAACTCGTTGTTGCGTATTGGGTACGCCATCGAGCATAGCGTCCCCTTTAATTTAATATTGATATTTTATTCACAAATATGGATAAATATGAAAATGTCATATTATTTATTTACCTGGGATGTTACATCCTTCCCCCCTTTTAGGAATTGCATCCTCGCAATTTTAAAATTGGTCTTGGAAGCTTCTTTGAAAATCCCACATCGGAACAAGAGTCAGTAAATCTATCACATTAAAATAATGGGAGAGAAGTACAAATGTCTCCCGAGTTAACCCATACTAGGATTCCAAGTATGAAAATATGGATATAGAGGAAAAAATAAAAGGTCATGTTCTGATGGAGAGTGATAGTAAAAATGTCTACGATAAAGTTAACAATAAGAATATCACAAACTTGTGATGGGTTAAACGGTATTTGATTCCCCAATAGAAAAAATTAACATAGAACCTTTTTGTTTTAAGTTACTTTTCATTGATGAATTTATTTATGAGTTTATCTAAAACATTAGGAAGCATACTTAATTATCATGTTGACTTTCAACTTTTACTAGATTTCTTACACGAACTCATATTTTCTCGAAAAGATGAGTATTTAGGATGACTTGTTCACATTAAGAGAGCTATAATCAACTTATAGAGAATCCACTAATCCAAAAAATAGAACTATATACATCCCATGTCTTTAGACCTTAACCAAAAATAAAACCAAAAAGGTTAGTATGAGATCATATAATACCCAAAAAGGATAATCCTTTATAAAAAAATCTATTCTTAATCTCCAAAATTTGTCAAAAAAACCCAATGTTAAACAAAGTCCATTCAATAAACATCTATCCATAAAATTAGACAAAGTAAACCAAACTAAGATTGAAACCCAATTCTCTGAAGGATTTAATCACATAGTCTCATAATATAAATTTTAACATTTTTCTCCAAAATAACATCAGATACTCTTACAGTCTCATACTGAAAAGTAATTAACCTAGTCACATATCCTCCATGATAGGATAATCATTTCCATTGATAACCAAAAATCAACTTACTCTTAATTCATAAAATCATATAACTGAAAAGAATCATTCAAACTAACCAGGGACTTCACGTAGTCCAATGGTAGGCGATAAATACCAGTTGTACTTTGGTTGTGGGTTCGATTCTCGCAGCTTCGTCCGACGTGACGGGTTGTCACACGGTCTGTGTGTTGTCCCTTTTCAAAAACTATATAATTTTATAACATTCCTCAAAAAGAGATAAATTCATCAAAAATAACCATAACATATTTTAACCACAAAGGTTATATGATAACTTTCATTTTGCAACCCAAAATGTATTAACCAGTAATTGCCTCAAATTCAAGGATCATATAAAGCCAAATGGTTCTTTATAACTATATCCACAAAAGAATGGATAATTATTCCTTGAATAAAATTTTTGTATATCAAACATCAGGGTTACTATTAAAAGTCTTCTATTGTAACCCCATCATCGAAAGAGACTTAATACATCTAAGAATTTCACCATCCTAAAATCTACCATAACTCTGGAATACCTTATATGGTGACTTCTTACTCATTCAACATCCTTCATGATACATTACCCATTCCTTTTCAACTTATTCTGAAATACTTCTTTCGTACAAACAAAATAATGAATCATATCCTAAGATTCCAAAAATAGGAAAACATATGTTAAGAAATAATACATACCTTTTATTCTTCATTGTCAGTTTATTCGTCATCAATCATAATGGAATTAGGTATTGGTAAATGGATATTTGTATGATCTTGGTGACCCCATTCCCAAAACTTCTTCGCAGGACATGTGTTTTCATAATGACCATGCACACAACATTTAAAACATTCAATTGATCCTTCAGATAGAACTTCTTTCCCTTTCCTAGAGTCAACTAGATGCTTCCTTTTCCCATGGCAGGTTCTTGCTTTATGACCTTCATTTCCACATCTATAATATCTTTCCATCCATTGGAATCATTTTTCTATGTGTTTCTTTCCACATATTTGACACATAGGTTTTTGAACGTACTTACCTTTATGATTATTACCTGAAATTCCGTAGGGATTTGTTTCTCGCATATACGATGCCATATAAAAATCACTAAGGATCAGGTGTTCAATCATGACTCCAGATAGATGGTTGAGGATAACCAAAAGAGTTCTCATTGCAGCTCCCATATAATTCAGTTGTTCTTTCATAAAACCATCACAGTTTTCTTCAAATCCACTGTTACTTTGGTGCCTGCTAGATCCTGCAATTTACTAAAACTAAAAAGGTCAGTGTGAGTATATCAGTAAAATCATCAAATAAAAAAGTAGAAGATAAACACCAAGATATACTTATCCAAGTTATCTCAAACTCATTCTAACTTAAAAAAACGATGACTCCATCTAATATGCTAACCATTTTAGTTATACACAACTTGTCAATTTTTCATAAACAACACTCTATCCTCTAATGTTATCTAAACCGTCCTCTAATACCAACTATAAGGTCCCAGCCTTAAACCTTACCTAATCATGAGTTATTACAAGATTACACATTGAGGATATTTTCAAGTTTAGAGTTTTAGATAATTAGATCATAAAACATACATTGAATTCCACATTTAATCAAAGTGGTTACATAAAAGATAGTATTTATTTATCCCATCAACGGGAACATATTTAAAACTTAACATGGATTCTTTTTTGACACTTCCTTGACACTATCATCATATCATGTACTATTCACATAACCTGTGGAAAAATTTCAAAAACATGGGATGAGCAAAAAAGGCTCAGTAAGGGGTATAAAAAGTATGGAACAGATACATGCGTACATAAATACATAAGAATGAAATCATACTTTACCCATAAAACATAAGCACTTTAACATACCTCATAAAATCATGAATAAACTATAGAAATCATAAGACATAAAGGTAACTTGAGGCATTCATAACATTCTTACATAGGGAGTAACCCTCTTGGTTGCGTTTGGAATACCCATCACAGTATATTCCCTAAATCTCTTCGGAGAAACCTTAACGTTTAACTCCTTCGCATTACCCAATGCATTGGACAGCTATATCGGGCTCACCCGCCCTTAGTTTATCAAGTAACCACCTGTCTTCATAAACAATGCCCAAGAACCATAACGTAATCATAGCACATAACATAATCACAAAGGAAATATAACATTCCCACATTACAATAACAATATAACATTTTTAGATATTGAAATAATGAATCCATTCTATAAACCATTTTCAAAACCATTTAAAACATTTAATAAAGATATTTTTAAATCAAAGTGTCCCATACCACATTGAAGCATTTAACATTTTAAACCATTAATATACATATAAATAATACCTTAAAACCATTTTGAAAACATGGATATTAATGAGAAATATTTATAAGAATAAATCATTAAAACATTTAAAATGATATTTTAGTTAAAGGGTTTTTATCAAAATGAGAGACACTTGAATACAATAATTGAGGGATAACATTTAATCAAAACATTATAATATCATGAGAATAAAGGGATTCATGATATAATATTCCAAAGGACACTATATACACCATATAAGATTGAACTGGTGCATAACAAGAATGAAGTCTCAGTAGAAATGTAAAATGAGATGAAATCCACTATAAAGAATGTATCCTTAAATTAATGATAAACCAATCTCATAATTATGTGTGAAAAATATAAATATACCCAATATATGTGGATATTAAGTGTAAAATAATCAATGGTCATTCAAACATATTCAAAGGATGACATGTTCAATAACTACATGTTGCACCCAAAGAAATCGAAATTGGGTTAAGAAGTTCCCTTGACAGCCTAACAGTGTCACATAAAATTCTAGAAAAAGAGTTTATGAGAGAGATAAATGGTATATCATCACTTGGAAATAAAATTATAAAGTAAAAGTAATATAACAGAACATCCCAATCATTTGAAATATGAGCATCAAAGGAATGACATAAAAGAGTGTACTTAAAAACAAAGAGAGGGGTAGGATCCCTTACCTCGGGTCCGACTTGACTCGATCATTCTTTAACATCATGAATAATAAAAATGAGTTAATTTATACTTGCTTAAGAAGCTTTTTCAAGTTCAATATTCCTTTTATGTCACTTACTACCATTCTATGAACACTATGTAATTATTTAAGGTAATAATGGTCGTTTTGTAGATCCTTCATACTTGAGTCAAAAATAAACTCTTTATAAATACAAGTTGTTCATGTGGTAAAATATATATTATATCCATAATTATATTCATTATGTAGATATCATATATACAATATATATCCATTATATACATGAATTCATAATATTACATAACATTTAGAGGTAAGAAATGAAATGCACCGTTAATGGAGACGGTAAGCTGTGCGTACGCATGAACGCTACTTCCATTTATATTTTTTATTTAATGGAATTAAAACATAATGATACATAATAGTATTATAATTACAGTATGGTATCGTATATAATATCATTAAATCTATCCTGTATACATACCACATATGGTATTAACGAATCAAATCACTTTGAGGGGCGCTAGTCTGCACATCCTAAAATGAAGATATCGTGTTTACCATAATGGAAACCACAAAGGTATGCCATTAACGAAAAATACAGAAACATAAGTAAAACATAAACATATTATATATAATATATAAATATAGTGACATATTAATGGCCACCTTTGATGGTGTTAAACGAATATTGAACATTCCTCGTTTTGTGAGGCAGAAATTCACCATCCACAGAAACAGTATGTTCTTTAACCATTAGATGTAGGTGTGTGTAATTGTATCTTGAATCATTCATATAAGAAAATACTAGTATATTAAAGATACTGGATTTGTTACAAAAGAAATTAATAAAAAGATTTTAGGGGGTTGGAGAAGCAAAATAAAACAAAAGAACACAAGTGAAGACATTACATTAAAATCGGGTATCTCTCATTGATTTGAGCTCAAAGGCTTCCTTGGGAAGAATTATGCCCAAAGTGAGGATTATAGGAGTAAGACAGGGATGTGGAGAGACAAAATGAGCAGGGTTTTTCCAAGCCAAAGGCTTGAGAGGTGTGGGTAAGGTGGTAGAGGTGGGGGCCTTTTATAAGAGGAAAGGAGGGGCACTCTTGGAAAGTTACAAAATGTTACTTTATTTTCAAATGAGTTTCAGATTTTAAAGATCCCAAATTGATGTATTTTGATGATAATGTGGTAATGGTTCGAAATTTACTCATCCAATACGTTTTTGACAAGTTTATGTTATAGTTTTAACATTATATTTTCAATTAATTTAAACCCATTATTAATGAGGTAATCGATGCATCATAATGATGTCATAAATAATTTAACTTATTTAATGTCTAAAAATTATAAAAAAACTATCATGATGTAGGAAATATTTTAGCTTTATAAATAATATTTATAGTCAAAAATATGACTTGTATAACCCCATTTAAAATTTTTTTTAGTAAAACAACTCATGCTTGTGACATTTTTATTTTAACATTAAATAAAAAGTTATGTATGTCATTTTCCAACCAAAGTGGATCCATGGGGTCCCCAAGTTGACCCATGGATTTTATTGGTCGCCCATGAAAAATTAAATGAGGGAAGGATATGTGTCTATGTCATTTCATATTATTAAAACATTATTTTTACCTTAAATTACACTAATTACCTCTAATCGCGATTAAAAACTTAAAAGTTACTATTCTCCAAAAAATTATTTTAATCCCATTGAACCAAATTTTACATCCTAATGACAACCATGTATGTCAGATTTTTGAAATTCAAATCACAGAAGTGGTGAAGTTTCATTTAAACAAAAAATCAGTTTTTAAACTACCACTTAGTGGTTTCACTATTCATCAAAAATTGATGTTTTTCAGAAAAATACCAAAAATTCACCCTAAGATATATTTGATATTCCAAATCCAAAAATGATATCTATTTTAAAAAATTCAAAACATATAAGTTTCATTAATTAATTTAATAATTAATTCCCGCTGTCAAAAGAAATAGCGTGTTTTTAAGAAAACAATATCTATTAAAAGATTGACACTAGTTGAAGTCCAATCTCAAAAGTGAAATTAATTCCAATGACCTATATTTGATTGAATGGTAAACATATATTCTAATTTCACTTTAAAAACAATTCAAATGATAATCTAATCATATAAATAAATTAGATTAAAAAGAGGTTTTGAATTAAAATACAACATTTTTCACTATTCATTACAAAATGAACTTTATCGGAAAAATACCAAAAATTAAAACAAAGTAAATTTTGAGGTCCCGATTCTAAAGAAAAATTTTATTTTGTCAAATATAACACATAAAATTGTCAAAAAGTGGATTTAAAAGAGGTTTACCATCAAAAGGCGGTTAATCGACCTTTTAAAAAAATATTAGAATGTTTATGCTGAAAATTGGATTCATTCGCATTTTTACTCCTCTATCATTTATTGTAAAAGTTAAAAATATTTGACAAAAATAAATAATCATTTTGTAGTTAGTTCTGTTCATTCCCGCCATTACAACAGCTAGGCGTTAACTACCATTTAAAATAATATTATTTTGTTATTAGAGTGCAACTTAAGTGTAACACCCGAGATTTTTATGAGTAATATTTTGTTTTTATGTTATATATATATATCATCAAAGGAATCTTTCACTACACACTTTCTTGGCTTGCTTTACATGAAATCACTACCTTCCTCGATAGCTTGCGTCGTATGTAATACCGAGTTTCACTAAACAACGATATTCTATTAAAATATTATTAAAACTAGCCGTTATGAATAGTAATAACCACTTTTTGAAATTTTATATATTTTATTTTTAAAAATGGACTACATTTTTGGATTCGGAATATCGAAATTAGCCTAGGGTGAAATTTTGGTATTTTTCTGAAAACTTTCAATTTTTGATGAATAGTGAAACCACTAAGTGGTAGGTTAAAAACTGAATTTTGCATAAAACATAATTGTACCGCTTCTGTGAATGGAATTTAGAAAATCCGACAGACACGGTTAATATCAAGGACTAAAATTTGGTTCAATGAGATGAAAATAATTTTTGGTGAATAATAACTTTTTTCTTTTTTTACCGCGGTTAATTGTAAATAGGGTAACTAAGGGTAAATATGATATTACTATTACCATAACACATGTACTAATTCTATTGAATAAGCGTAATTCGACCAAAAACAACTTTATGAATATAATATGACCATTTAGGTTCACTTGGATTAGATTATGACATTTAATATTATTTTATTTACTGAATAGCTAAAATAGTTAAAATCAATGTTTAATAAGTAAATAATTTTTAATATGGGGTTATACATAAGATAAATTCGACTATAAATATTCATTAGAAAGATAAAAAGCATTCCTACATAATGGTATTTTATTTGTAATTTTTAGACATTGCATAATTTAATTTATTTATGACACAATGATGATGCATTAATTATCTTATTAATGAAATATTGACATAATTGATGTTATAAAAACCAAAATAAATGTAATTTGAGACTTTTTATGAATTCAAATAATTTTATAGGTTACTATTATATGTTAGGGTTGATTTAATCAACTTGGTTCGAACATAAAATTATGTTATTACTTTCACAAAAATCATATATCAAATAGTGTCAAAATTGACAGAAAATAGTTTTTAAATCAAATATTATATTATTAATTGTTATTTTATTCCTAAGCATCTATGGTCCAGAAACATGACTTAGATAAGTATATATATATTAATAATAAATAATTTGGGGTTCGTTTGGCATGTTATAGTAAGTTTATTAACAATATAGTGTAAGAAAACAAAAAGACACAGTAAAAGTTAAATTATTTAACTTAGAGTTAAATCTAATTGATAAGGTTAAAATAATATCCTAAACTTGTCTAAATCCTATTGTTTGATAGGCTTTCGACCCATCCCCACTTTGCCTTCGAAATAAGACCCTTTGGAACCATTATAAAACGATTTTGACTTTAATATAAAATAATATTTTGAGATATTCCTAAGGTGCCCCTCTCCTCCCTTATAAAAGGGCACCTCCTCCACCTCCTCCTCACACCAATTTGAGCACTCAAGCTCGGCCAAACCCTACCAAAATCCCTTCTCCACTTCCCTATAATAATCTTAGAGGTCCTGGTCTTCTTCAAAGACCAATCTTAGTTCCCTAAGTGGAGGATTCAGAGAGGCGTTTCAAAGAAGAGGTAATATCCATTACCGATGTTTTCAATTTCATTCTTCTTCAACATCTTCTTATTTAGTTGTTTCATGATAAAGTAATAACATAAGTATTACATAAATACTGATATGTTATTATAAATATGAAACAACCCTAATTCCCCTTCTATCCATCCTACGGAAAAATGAAATCACCGTGCATGCGTACGTACGGAATACCGTCCCCACGTCGTGGTGTAATCTATTTTACACCATCACCTTACAAGGATGGGTATAATGGTGTAATGAGTAACTATATATGATTATTATAAAGTGATATTGATAGTGAAATAGTATATATACACTTAAATACAATTCCACGATCATGGGAACAATATCATCGCTCGTGTGTACGTACGGAATACCGTCTCCACGATGTGATGCGACTCGATCTACATGATCATCATTACATAGTAATTATATAATTGAATTGAATGAATAAATATGATATATTTTACACTAATACCATTCTGGATATAAGGTATCTATAACCATAAAATAAGAATAAGAATTTATTCGGCAAAACACGTATAAGAACAAAAGGCAATAAAGACCCGAGTAACAAGTAACAATGAAATATTACTAATAAGAAGCTAAGAATATGACCATATATGATATCATATCAATATGTATGATTCTGTAATATGTAAATAACATTATTTAAACCATTATAAAGGAGATTCAGACACGTACAAAGCAAATCGGACCTAAGGTAAGGGAAATATCACAATCTCATTTTTATCCGAGATTGTTTATACTTTGGAATTTACTAGGGTGTATTTTATCATCCACATCCATGTTTCCTCAAAATGTAATATTATTTCCATCCACTTACAATTGTTTGAATCCAATTTTACCCTTCTCTGAGTTTTTAGTAAAAGATATGAAAGGAACCTTTTGTCATTTTTCGTACGAGGTACTTTTTGACTTTTCCGACAAAAGTACGAGAAGAATGTTTTTTTAACATATACATCAAGGATGGATTTTTAAAACATTATTTCCAAGAATCTTCCTTTATAAGTTTTCATGTTTATTTTTAATCAACTTCTTTTAGTTTATAATTGTATGACATGTTAAGAAAAGAAAAGTGTTTTTGAAGTAGAATTGATATTTTCCTCAAAAATGTAGTTCAAATGTTTTATCAAAATTATTTTCCATCTAAGATAATATAGGGTTATGTTTTTATCCCTATTATTACATTGATTTGATTATGTTGTGAGGGAATTATTTTTATGAAGTCATTTACCTTATATGATTTTTTTATGATGTCATGATGTTTCAAGAATCCCATTTTTGTTATATGTGTTATGCGATGATGTATGATTTATGATTATGTGGCACACATAAGATAGGATTCATTATAAGATGGGTGGTACCTATATCTCCCTCCAATAAATTGGGTAAAGATTTATATCTCATGAGATAGACATGGCTAGAACGGAAGGTTATTTTGGTTCATTGATTCAGGACTGAAACGAGGAGTGAACTCGATTCAGAAATGGACTTTGTCTGCTAAGATAGTCTTGGCAATGAGTCATGACTAAAAAGAAATGATTTTACATGATTATGTGTGCATGCCACAAAGTTTCAAGTTTTATGTTATGATTATGGGGATCTCATTTTCACTTCTATGATTTATTCCATGTTAAGATATTATGATCTCTTTTGCAGGTTATGATTTTCAAAAATATATGATATGATTTTTATTTCCTTTACTTGCCCTTGCTGAGCATTTGAGCTCACCCCTTTTTGTATGTTTTCTTTTCCCCAGGTCAGGAAGATGGATATTAAGTAGAATATTCAAAAAGGGACTCTAGATATGATGAAATAAATGGGAGGCAAAGTAGATGCTTTATGAACTAGTTGTTTATGTTTCCCAGTTTCTAAAGACACTATACCTATACAGTCCTTTGTGGTTTTGTCATATGTTGTAATAAGTGTGCTTCAATTTTGAAGTATTAAAAATGTATGTAAAGTATGGGTCGTTATAGTTGGTATCAGAGGAAAGGTATAGTCAACCTTTGGAAACTAGGATGTGAAAGCCTTAGTAAGAACCCTAAGGATAAGTCTAATCATAGAACACCATCTTAGTGTTTTAGAAATGGCCATGATTAACCTAGGATAAGACCTTAAGTGTGAAATTTTATTCTTGATTATGTGGTTTTCCTATTATAATTTGTGTTGCTCACAATATTCTTCTTGGTTTTAGTCAATGGCTGGAACCCGAAGGAGCTGTGTTAATGAGGAATGCGATGGGAAATGCAATGATTGTCCCTCTGAGCAACCAAACGATATGTGAGCTGGATTGCAAAATCTTGTAGCCATGCTCACACAACTTTCTCAAGCTATGAATCATGCAGGACTTCCAAACGAGCAAAGTAAGGAGAAACATTCTGCTGAATCCTTCATGAGGCAGTGTCCACCTTCTTTCAGCGGGTCTACTGATCCATTAGTTGCTGAACAATGGATTAGTACTACTGAAAAGATATTTTCAGTTCTTCAATGTTCTGAACATGATAAAGTCATCCTAGCTGTGTATCGTTTGGAAGGAGATGCTGATCAATGGTGGAATCTTATTAAGAATACGAGGCAAAGGGATGAAATTGAGTCCATGGAATGGGACGAGTTGAAGAACTTATTTTTCAATAAGTACTTCCCACGTATTCTCCGACCAAAGATGGAGAAAGAGTTTCTTGAACTGAAGCAAAGGGATGATGAATCTGTTGGTACCTATGAAGCAAATTTTACAAGACTTGAAAGGTACGCTTCTGGAATTATTATCCAACCTGAGAGTAAGATCGATCGATTCTTTAGTGGCTTAAAACCAAATCTTCGAAGGGCGTTAGCCATAAGGGACTTCAATAGCTACGAGGAAATCGTTCGATGTGCTCTCAAAGTCGAGATGTAGATTGGAGTAACCCATCAGTCATATGGGTTTGATAAGAAGAGGAAAATGGAATTCAAAGGAAAATCTAAAGAGCACACTAAAAAGAAGATGATATTTCCCTTATGCTCAAAGTGTGGAAAGAAACATGGAGGGATTTGTCTTAAAGGGACAAGTAAATGTTTCAAATGTGGAAAGGAAGGTCATCGGGCTTTTTAATGCCACGATGATGGGAAGAAGATGTCTAATGATGCTAACAAAGGAAGGGATACACAGAATGAAACTACTACACTTCAATGTTTCAAGTGCAAGGAGATGGGGAATTATGCCAATAAATGACCAAATCCAAGGGTTGATGATGATGGTCGACGTCAGCAAACTCTTAAGGCTAAAGACAAAGGAAAGTCACATGCAATTTATATCAGCGATGTGGAGTACGATAACGAAGTGGTGAAAGGTACACTTACCATCCACTCTAAAGTAGAAAATGTTTTATTTGATTCTGGATCCACCCACTCTTTTATTTCTAAAGAATTTTCAAAGGGTATCACCGTATTACCTCAACAATTAGATGTTGAGTTAGCTGTGACAACACCTAATGTCCCATCAAACGCATAAAAAGTTTATAATTCTTCTCTGATCGAAGTTTCTGGGATAGTGCTTCCTGCAAATCTGGTGATCCTTCCTATAGTGGAATTTGATGTGATTCTTGGCATGTATTGGATTTCTTTATATGGAGCTCATATCAATTTCCAAAGAAGGGAAGTCACATTTCATATTCCAGATCAATCTATGATCGTCTATCAATGCAAGGATGAACATCACCTTCCAGTGGAAATTTATTCCATTTTATGGGTTTTGATTCCACTAAATGAAGGTTATTTATCTCAAATGGTTGGTGAGAAACTCACGATTAAGAATACGCCCATCGTAAGGGAGTTTGATGATGACTTTCCAGAGGAATTACCGGGTCTTCCACCAAATCGTGAAGTTGAGTTTTCAATAGAACTCATACCGGGTGCTTTGCCTATTTCAAAGACACCTTATAGAATGGCCCCAATTGAGTTGTAGGAATTGAAGAAGCAACTCCAAGAGAATCTTGATAAGGGATTCATATGCCCTAGTGTGTCTTCTTGGGGAGCACCTGTTCTATTTGTTAAGAAGAAATATGGATCAATGAGACTCTGCATTGATTATCGAGAACTTAACAAGATCACTATCAAGAACAAATATCCTCTCCCACACATTGATGACTTATTTGAATAACTACGCGGAGCTCAATACTTTTCCAAGATTGATCTTCGTTCAGGGTATCATCAATTAAGGGTCAAAAGGGAGGATATACCAAAGATGGCTTTCCGTACAAGGTATGGACACTATGAATTTATAGTGATACCATTTGGTCTTACTAATGCCCCTGCTATCTTCATGGATCTAATGAATAGTGTCTTTAGAGACTATCTTGATCAATTTGTGGTAGTCTTTATAGACGATATTCTTGTCTATTCAAAGAGAAAGGAAGATCATTAAGATCACTTGAGAATTATATTGAAGACCCTAATAAAGGAGAAGCTTTATGCCAAATTTACCAAGTGTGAATTTTGGCTTCAAAAAGTTGCATTTTTGGGTCACATAATCTCAACAGAGGGGATATCTGTGGATCCAGCAAAAACAGAGGTTATCGAAAGATGGTCGAGACCAACAACAGTAACTAAGATCTGAAGTTTTCTTGGTTTGGCTGGATATTATCAACGTTTTGTGAATGATTTTTCACGATTATCTAATCCACTCACCACGTTGACTCGGAAATGAGTTACGTTTGTTTGGACAGAGGAATGTGAAGAGAATTTCAAGGAGTTGAAAAGAAGGTTATCCAGTGCACCTGTGCTCACACTGCCTTGTAGTGGAGAAATGTTTGTGATCTACAGTGATGCATCCAAGAAGGGATTGGGGTGTGTTCTTATGCAAAATGATATGGTGATAGATTATGCCTCACAACAGTTGAAAATACATAGGCAAAATTACCCAACTCATGATTTGGAGTTAGCTGCGGTAATCATTGCATTAAAGATTAGGAGGCATTACCCTTATAGTGAAAGGTGTGATATTTATACTGATCATAAAAGTTTAAAGTATATTTTCACACAGAAGGAGCTGAATATGCGTCAAAGAAGATGGATGGAGGTGATTAAAGATTATGACTGCTCAATCCATTACCACCCTGGGAAAGCAAACAAGGTGGCAGATGCATTAAGTCGACAAGACCACGCTAGTTTATCCATGCTGAGGATCACAAAAGATCCAATATTTATGGATTTACAAAGGATGGATCTTGGAATTATAATGGAAGGGGAAAAATCTTATCTTTCTCAAATGAATGTTCAACCATCTATACATGTGAAGATTAAAGAGGCACAGAAAAAAGATGTCGAGTTACAAAAGAAGGTGAGAAATGTTCTTGAATTCAACCTTGATTGTAATGGGATAATAAAGTTTAGGAATCGGGTTTGTGTTCCTCCCATCCCCGAATTAAAGAAGGAGCTACTGGATGAGGCTCATAGTTCTTCATTCTCTATTCATCCTAGAAGCACGAAGATGTATAGGGACCTGAAAGAGTACTTCTGGTGGGATGGCATGGAAAGAGATGTTGCTGAATATGTCTCTCGATGTTTGGTTTGTCAAAAAGTTAAAGCTGAGAGACATAAGTCTAAGGGGATGTAACAACCATTACCCATACCCGAATGGAAATGGGAAAACATCACTATGGACTTTGTCACAGGACTTCCTAAAACATCCAAATGCAATAATGCTATCTGGGTCATAGTTGATCGTCTTACAAAGTCTGCACACTTTATTGCTATTAGAGAGGATTTATCTCTAGATCAGCTTGCCAGGATATATGTAAAGGAAGTGGTAAGATTGCATGGAGTACCACTTTCTATTATATCTGATCGGGATCCGAGATTTACCTCAATGTTCTGGCGATGTCTTCAGCATACTCTGGATACAGAGTTGAGTTTCAGCGCTGCTTATCATCCTCAGACAAGACGGTTAGTCTGAGAGAACAATTCATACCGTAAGAAATATGTTGAGAGCTTGCTCTATGGATTTAAAAGGAGGTTGGGATCAACACCTACCTTTGGTGGAATTTTCTTATAATAATAGCTTTCACTCCAGTATTCAGATGGCTCCTTATGAAGCTCTCTATGGAAAGAAATGCAGGACTCCAACTTGCAGGGATGAAGTTGGGGAAAGAAAGCTATTAGGACCTGATCTCGTTGATGAAATGGCAGAAAAGGTCAGATCTATTCAACAACACATAAGAGCAGCTCAGAGTCGACAGAAAAGTTATGCCGACAACCGAAGAAAATACCTAGAGTTTGAAGTGTGTGATAATGTGTTCTTATGAATATCTCCCTGGAAGAGGGTTATGAGATTTGGAAAGAAGGGGAAGTTGAGCCATAGATATATCGGTCCTTTTGAAATACAGGATTTTGTTGGAAAGGTAGCTTACCGATTGGCGCTTCCACCGAATCTCTCTCAAGTTCACGATGTGTTCCATGTATCTCTCCTGAGAAAGTACATACCTGATCCTTCACATGTACTCAGCTCAGAAATTGTACTGCTAGAGCAAGATATTTCTTATGAAGAACAACCGATAGAGATTCTGGATCGTAGCGAAAAAAGTCCTACGAAACAAGACCACTCGATTGGTGAAAGTTTTATGGAGGAACCACCAATTAGAATAAGCTACATGGGAGCTTGAGTATATGATGAGGGAGAGGTATCCTCATCTGTTTGTTACAAAGTGACGAATTTCAAGGGAGAAATTCATTTTAAGGGGGGTAGAATGTAACACCCGAGATTTTTATGGGTAATATTTTGTTTTTATGTTATATATATATATATATATCATCATCAAAGGAATCTTTCGCTACACACTTGCTTGGCTTTCTTTACACGAAATCACAACCTTCCTTGATAGCTTGCATCGTACGCAATACCGAGTTTCACTAAACAACGATATGCTATTAAAATATTATTAAAACTAGCCGTTATGAATAGTAATAACCAATTTTTGAAATTTTATAAATTTTATTTTCCAAAATGGACTACATTTTTGGATTCGGAATATCGAAATTATCCTAGGGTGAAATTTTGGTATTTTTCTGAAAACTTTCAATTTTTGATTAATAGTGAAACCACTAAGTGGTAGGTTAAAAACTGATTTTTGCATAAAACTTAATTTTACCGCTTCTGTGAATGAAATTTCGAAAATCTGACAGACACGGTTAATATCAAGGACTAAAATGTGGTTCAATAAGATGAAAATAAGTTTTGGTGAATAGTAACTTTTTACTTTTTTTTACCGCGGTTAATAGTAAATAGGGTAACTAAGGGTAAATATGATATTACTATTACCCTAACACATGTCCTCATTCTATTGGATAAGTGTAATTCGACCAAAAACAACCTTATGAATATAATATGACCATTTAGGTCCACTTGGTCTAGATTATGACATTTAATATTTTTTTATTTAATGAATAGTTAAATTAGTTAAAATCAAAGTTTAATAAATAAATCATTTTTAATAAGGTGTTATACATAAGATAAATTAGACTATAAATATTAATTAGAAATCTAAAAAAATTTCCTACATAATGGTATTTTATTTGTAATTTTTAGACATTAAATAATTTAATTTAATTATGACACAATGATGATGCAGTAGTTATATTATTAATGAAATATTGACATAATTGACGTTATAAACACCAAAATAAATGTAATTTGAGACTTTTTATGAATTCCACTAATTTTATAGGTTACTATGATATATTAGTGTTGATTTAATCAACTTGGTTCGAACGTATAATTCTGTTATGACTTTCACAAAAATCATATATCAAATAGTGTCAAAATTGACACAAAATAGTTTTTAAATAAAATATTATATTATTAATTGTTATTTTATTCCTAAAAAACTATGGTTCGGCAAAATGTCTTAGATAAGGATATATATATTAATAATAAACAATTTTGGGTTCGTTTGGCATGTTATAGTAAGTGTATTAACCATTTAGTGTAAGAAAACAAAAAGACACTGTAAAAGTTAAATTATTTAACTTAGAGTTAAATCTAATTGGTAAGGTTAAAATAATAACCTAAACTTGTCTAAATCCTATTGGTTTATAGGATTTCGACCCATCCCCACTTTACCTTCGAAATAAGACCCTTTGGAACCATTATAAACCGATTTTGACTTTAATATAAAATAATATTTTGAGATATTCCTAAGGTGCCCCTCTCCTCCCTTATAAAAGGGCACCTCCTCCCCCTCCTCCTCACACCAATTTGAGCACTCCAGCTCGGAAAACCCCTGCCAAAATACCTTCTCCACTTCCCTGGAATAATCCTATAGGTCCTGGTCTTCTTCAAAGACCAATATTAGTTCACTAAGTGGAGGATTCAAAGAGCCGTTTCAAAGAAGAGGTAATATCCATTACCGATCTTTTCAATTTCTTTTTTCTTCAACTTCTTCTTCTTTAGTTGTTTCATGATAAAGTAATAACATCATTATTACTTA
Organism: Viscum album; assembly: GCA_963277665.1. Lineage (NCBI taxonomy): Eukaryota > Viridiplantae > Streptophyta > Magnoliopsida > Santalales > Viscaceae > Viscum > Viscum album. Next base: position 1,106,726,807 of record OY728157.1, read on the forward strand.
CATACTGATATGTTATTATAAATATGAAACAACCCTAATTCACCTACTATCCATCCTACGTAAAAATGAAATCATCGCGCGTGCGTACGTACGGAATACCGGCTCCACGCCGTGGTGTAATCTATTTTCCACCATCTCCTTACAAGGATGGGTATAATGGTGTAATTAGTAACTAAATATGTTTATTATAATGTTATATTGATACTGAAATATAATAAATACACTTAAATACAATTCCACGATCATGGGAACAATATCATTGCTCGTGCGTACGTACGGAATACCGTCTCCACGATGTGATGCGACTCGTTCTACATGATCATAATTACATAGTAATTATATAAATTAATGGAATGAATATAAATGATATATGTTACACTAATACCATTCTGGATATAAGGTATCTAATACCTTAAAAGAAGAATAAGAATTTATTCGGCAAAACACGCATAAGAACAAAAGGCAATAAAGACCCGAGTAACAAGTAATAATGAAATATTACTAATAAGAAGCTTAGAATATGACCATATATGATATCATATCAATATGTATGATTCTTTAATATGTCAATAACATTATTTAAACCATTATACAGGAGATTTAGACACGTACAAAGCAAATCATACCTAAGGTAAGGGAAATATCACAATATCATTTTTATCCGAGATTGTTTATACTTTTGAATTTACTAGGGTGTATTTTATCATCCACATCCATGTTCCCTCAATATGTAATATTATTTCCATCCACTTACAATTTTTTAAATCCCATTTTACCCTTCGGTGAGTTTTTAGTAAAAGATATTAAAGGAATCTTTTGTCGTTTTTCGTACGAGGTACTTTTTGACTTTTCCGACAAAAGTACGAGAAGAATGTTTTTTTAACTTATACGGCAAGAATGGATTTTTAAAACATTATTTCCAAGTATCTTCCTTTATATGTTTTCAAGTTTATTTTTAATCAAATTCTTTTAGTTTATAATTGTATGACATGTTAATAAAATAAAAGTGTTTTTGAAGTAGAAAGGATATTTTCCTCAAGAATGGAGTTCAAATGTTTTATCAAAATTATTTTCCATCTAAGATAATATAGGGTTCTGTTTTTATCCCTATTATTAAATTGATTTGATTATTTTGTGAGGGAATTATTTTTTTGAAGTCATTTACCTTATATGATTTGTTTTATGATGTCATGATGTTTCAAGAATCCCATTTTTTTTTTATGAGTTATGTGATGATGTATGATTTATGATTATGTGGCACAAATAAGAAAAGATTCATTATAATATGGGTGGGACCTATATCTCCCTCCAATGAATTGGGTAAAGATTTATATCTCATGATATAGACATGGCTGGAACGGAAGGTTATTTCGGTTCAGTGATTCAGGACTGAAATGAGGAGTGAACTCAGTTCAGAAATGAACTTTGTCCGCTAAGATAGTCTTGGAAATGAGTCATGACTAACAGGAAATGATTTTCCATGATTATGTGTGCATGCCACAAAGTTTCAAGTTTTATGTTATGATTAAGGGGATCTCATTTTCACTTCTATGATTTATTCTATGTTAAGATATTATGATCTCTTTTGGAGGTTATGATTTTCAAAAAGATATGATATGATTTTAATTTCCTTTACTTGCCCTTGCTGAGCATTTGAGATCACCCCTTTTTGTATGTTTTCTTTTCCCCAGGTCAGGAAGATGGATATTAAGTAGAATATTCAAAAAGGGACTCTAGATATGATGAAATAAATGAGAGGCAAAGTAGATGCTTTATGAAACAGTTTTTTATGTTTCCCAGTTTCTAAAGACACTATACCTATACGGTCCTTTGTGGTTTTGTCATATGTTGTAATAAGTGTGCTTCAATTTTGAAGTATTGAAAATGTATGTAAAGTATGGGTCATTATATTATGATTCCCAAGACACTCGCTGTTGCGTATTGGGTACGCCATCGAGCATAGCGTCCCCTTTAAAGTAATATTAATATTTTATTCATAAATTTGGATAAATATGAAAATGTCATATTCTTTATTTACCTGGGGTGTTACACATAGATACCCAGGTTTTCGATTTTTATGCTAAAACAAGTTATAAATCAATAAAATACCTTTTTATCATGAATATTCCATTTAAAATCACACACACAAAAAACAATCCAAACACATGTCTCATGTTTATTTCACAGATTAATAAACCACCTAAATTTTCATAAAACAATTTAGAGAAGTAAAATAGGGCCTTGCACATAAAATTCATTTAAAAATTATATTTTAATTAAAAAAACCCATAAATACCATATAAAACCATATTTGGAAGCCCTAAAACCAATTAATAAATCAATTTCATGGACCATAAAATGGCCCCAAAAGATCGAACATGAAATACACATGGAAATCAGTTTTATAATAAAACAATGCCAAATGAGCCTTTAAGCCTTTCCCAAAACTAACTTTTGACAACGATATGAATTTAAATTTTATTAAAGAGGTGTATAAAAACAATTTAAATCATAAAATTACTTTCATACATTCCTTAAAACACTCATGATACATATTCAAAACACAAAAATTTTCATAAGGATGTGAAATGGGCCATATTCTGGAAACTCATCCCAAAACAAGTTGTAAACCAGTACTCATTTTTTTTTAAAACAAAATAAACATTGTAAAACCATATAAGGACCCAAAAATACCATTTTTCATGCTTAAAATTAATTTATAAATCCAAAAAAATAATTTTTAAATCACAGATAACACATAAAATCCAACTGGGAAATTTACCAAACACATGACAAGCACTATTAAACAAAAAAATTATTTTATGCACTTGAAAAGGAATAAAGCACCAATTGAATTCCATATTTTATAAAGATACTGAAACATGATCAAAATACCATAAACCAGATTTTAAATCTCACAAACCACGTGAAAAAGATAACCTCACATTTAAACAAACACTGGGTGTGCACTTTTATGGAAAAACAACACTACCTTTAACAATACAAGGACTAAAAAATTGTTATTCATAGAAAAAAATTATCCAATGGATGAAATAATAATAATAATATATATCAAGTTATAATAATAATAAAATTATTAAACATAAATGATAAAATCATGTGAAAGTGTTATCCTGCCACAAATCCTTGGCGTAATGGAAACGCACACCCGATATCAGCATCTGGGTGTTTATTAAACCGAAACCTAAGAAGACCATCCCCAAAGGAAAAAAACCCCATAAAAACTATGGGATAATATAACCCTGTGTCTATAATTATTATAAGAAAATATAAAACCAATAAATAATGAATGGACGGGGAAGAGGGAGGATAAATTAGGAGGAATCTCATATTAAAACTAGAGAACACTTCGTCTTCCCTTGGATATTCACCCTTAAAGGAATGTGAATGGATTGAACCTCTTTATAGAGGATAATAAGGGCTTGAATAACCAGGGAAAAAATTATATTGCAAAAAATATTATGAATTGAATTATTGATGAATTAGACAATTTACCATTGGAAAATATGGACGATTTGAGAATCCTTGAGATGTTTTCCCTAATATGAGAATAATATGAGCTCCAAAGGGGGGAAATGGAACATGGGGTGCTTATAGGTTTCTTGGACTTGATTGGGAGGTCTAATAAATGAATAGTATAAAAAATGAATATGATATAAAAGAAAAAATTTATTCATTTAAAACAAGAAATGAGCCCATGGACTGGCCAAATATATAAATAAATAACCCAAATTAACCATGATTATGAATTTATAAGGGGTAAAAAATAAAATGGTGGTTTGAATATGTATGTGGAGGACAAGTGTGATGTAAAATGAGTGATTGTATTTGAAAAATGAAGGAGTTTTAAAATAAAAAAAATTATTTTTTATCTAGAAATGGGCTCACAGTTGGGCCAAATCATGGAGTAACCACCATTTCTTTCAAAACCCCCAAACATACAATGGGGTACCCATGTTAGGATGATTTGAAATATATTTAAGCAAAAAAATAATAAATAATCTGACCTAAAACCCAAGAAAATGATCGTGATTTCCAGAAAACTAAATCAAAATTAAGACATGAAAAGAAAAAGAACCCGAGTGTGAAATTATGTAACCTTAGAGTCACCTGAGGAGGAATATAAAATATTGATCAACTTGTTGAAATGTTTTCTATACATATACATAAGAACATATTTTTACAACTATTAATATTTTTCTTATTTATAATAAGATAAATTCATCGGTATAAATATTTATATCACTAAAAAATTGATTAGGCACTTCATAAAAAGAGTTTAAACCTGGTTTATGATCTCTTGTATTGTTTGTGTAATTATTTTCACTCAGTCACTCATTATAATTGCATGCTAGTTATCATAAATCCTAGATTTCTCAACACAATATTAACTACATTGGAAATTATGTATTCCACTACTAATTAACCTATCTCCTAGTGGCCTTTCATCATTCTATCGGGCTTATCAATTGGTATCATAGCATAATGATACATTCAATTTGATATCATAAAAAAGATATTATTATGGATCACCTAGAACTAGTTTTAGGTATTCTGAAGTATCTGAGTTATTTTATATTTTTTAAAATTTTTATTTATTTTTTCTTTATAGGGTATAAATTTCATCAAAAACATGGTTGTTCTCATATTCTATGGACGATTAATTCATTTATTGAATGATAGGATGATTTTATATATTTTTTATATTTCCTTGAGAATTATTTACATAATTGAGAAATGTATTAATATTACTAATGATAGAAAAACCTATAAATTTATAAAAAAATTAAAATATTGAATTTCATGGGAGATCACATAAATAATTTATATTATCCCTCTTTGAGAAGTAGTTGACATTAATAAGGGTCTCTAAAATAGTCCATGTAATTTGGATAACAACTAATGTTATTCATATGGATGGTAATAAATTCAAAGAGTTAATATTATAAAGAATCCATGATCAATTTTAGGATATTCAAATGGATAATAATTTTTTTTATAATTAATTCAATTGAGTAATTTAAATTTTTAGATTTATCTAATGTTATGCAGTTTTTCTAGAATAATCCACTATGGTAAATAAATTTATTATATGTATACAAAAACTGATAGATGTAAAAAAATAATGTATCAAAGATTATTAAATGGAAAATATTTCCACTGATATTCTCCATAGTATTTTGATATCAGATGATACAATAAGGGTGATAAACTAGAAGAATAAAGGTAAATCTAAAAAATAGATAAATTTAGATGTTTATAAAATATTTCCAAAGAATTAACTAAATAAGAAATATAACAATGAACTAGATGCAGAAAATGATTCCGTGAATTTTAATGAGTTTTTATCATTTTTCTATAAATGCATAAAATGAGAATAATGTACGTCCAAATAAAAATTACCATTTAATATTTCAATTATAGTAATATTTGATAGTTTTTAGCTAATTTTACCTAGGAGGGTCAAGATGATTAATGTAAGGATCATCCGAAATGTTCATTAAGAAAAAATTCGATAAATATAGATAAGATTGGAAATTTTTCAAATGGCAATGGAAATGATAACGCATCAATGAAAAGTAATTTTCACCCAAAACATTAAATGATATCTTAAGATGAATAAAGTGAAATTTATGAAGTTGAAATATAGGATGACAGTTTTTATACCTTTGTACACAAATTTAGATAGTCCATTGAATCCTCTAAAAATGATGATTTAAGTATAAAATATTAAAGAAAATTTGAATATAAGCTGAAGAAATTCTAATTGAGAATAGTGATCCTTATTTTCGTAAAAATAAAATAAGAATATTGGAAAAGAGAAAACATACATTAATAAAGATACTGAATCTTTTAAAAAAATAATGAGACATCAGATATCAATAAATTTATAGGGATGGAATCAATTATTTTATAAAATATGGGCGATCTTAATTCAATTAAAAACTTGAGAGATTATATGCTAGGAATCACATTAGAAAATTATCTTTCCAATAATTAAGGTGTAAAATATATTGAGGTAAAATTTTTTCGAGATAAAAAATCTTGGAATAAATTTAAGTTTGAGATTAAATATTTGATAAAGGAGAATGAAGTGTAAATTAAACTATTATATATGGGTTTTTATGTCAAAATTAGGATTACAGTTATCCTATAGTCATATGAACTATTTTATTAGATAATTATATTTGGAATAATGAAAGTAAAAGTTGTGATAATAGGGGAAAAATTGTTAAATCACTAATGAAAGGATATTAAATCCTTTCTATATCATATTATTGTTAAAAAACACAAAAAAATATGGTACTGAGAAAACACAATTTTTTAAATATAGGAAAAAGGATGAAATTATTATGTATGAGTAATTTGGAGAATAGAAGTGATTTCTAAATATGAAAATGTATCAATGGGATGATACTGGGGGAAAATATTTTAACTTAAGTGTTTTTAGGCTCACGTATGTTATTAGTTCTTCATAGTGTATAAATATTAATTATATGTGTGTTGTTATAATATTTCTCTTTCTTAATTAAAAATTATCCATGAATTTGGGGTATAAAAGTTAAATATAATATATTACAATCAAGGAAACATCCAAAAAATGATAGTAGACTATTCATTCATTTCACTTGATAAAATTGTAACTAAGATAAATATATAGTGATCGAGGTGGGTTCCAAATATTTTATATGTGGAAAGAAACTGTACTTTTGATAATAGTTTCTCTTTGAATATAGTAGAAAATAAGAATATCTTTCCAATGTTATGATGAAGGAGATGTTATTTCCAGAAATGATGGATCACTTATTTTGAATGGTGGTGAAAGTAACAAAAGTGATTAAAATAAATTTGAGTAAAACTATACTCTTTTTAATGCATTTATGAAAAATATCATGATTGTTTCTTAATATTATGGAAATGGCAGTGAAGTGATTTTCTAGATGAATTTATGTGTCATTCTACGGATAAATTATTGTGTTATAATCATTAGAGGATAATAGAGTATTTTAAACTTATTCTAGATTTATAATGACTGAATCACTTATTTAATGAGTGTGAAATAAAATAATTATCTTTTGCATAAAATACTTTCCCATTTTTGGTAAGAACAAAAGTCAACAATAAGTTAAATGTAACGTCCTGAAAATCATCCAAATAATAATATTAAGAAATGAAATGCATGTGAGTTGTTTAATAAGGGTAATATGGCGAAAAGAATTCAAAATATTGTAGATATCAAAATAAATAATCATATTTCAAGGATACACTTCGGTGTGTGTAGGTCAATGATCTTGGCATCGAACAATTAATATAAATACATTATTGTTACAACAAAAATACAGTAACCCAGATCTAGTGGTTAATTTATTACAATGGTATAAATTACAAGGAATTGCATCATAAAGAATAATAAAATTTAACAGTCTCGGGAGACTAAATATATACATGTCTAACATATTACATTAGAATATATAAAACACAATGTTATAAAATTATAAAAAAGATTCTTATTAATTTTAGTATATCATTGAATTCATTAACAGATCCCTTATTGGGGCCATGGGGAATGAAAAAAAATAAAAGGGTGGGATTATAATATTAGTAAGATAAATCCAATAGTCGAAGCTATCATGGATAAAAATGTATAAAAAATATGGCAGAGTAAAAAATAAAAAATGTTGCTTAAATTAAATAACATGAGCATAAAATATAGAAGTGTATAACATGTTAATGTAACTAATCACTGGGAAAACAATAACCGATTTCAAAGTGATGGCATACATAATGTCTAATATTTTAATCTTAATTTCACTTTCTTATACCAAAACACTGTGATCTTAACATCATGGCCATGTGAGAGGACAACATCATATTAATGTTAATGAAACATACAAGGACATAATGATATTAACTTCATGGCCTCATACTAATAAATCATGATTTTACCATCAATATCACTAGTTAGTAAATCATTATCTTTTCATCAATACCACATACCAAGGAATCATGAAATTAATTTCAAGGCCCTCTATGAGGGAAATATTAATAAATAGGTTGGTATACACAAAATTCGCAAAGATTTTATCTCATGAGACATACTAATGAATCGAGGGGATATATAATTCTGAGACCCATCCATAACTTAATTACGTTAAATGAATTCACCATATGAAATAAATTAAAAACAGTATAATTCATATAAACTTTCCTTAGTAATTGATAAACATTCATTTTGGAATAAAATAAATTTTGGATGTTAACAATTTTCCCAGTCAAAAAATAGAACAACATGATCATAATCTATCTAGATATAAAATTTAGATAGTATAATTATATAACATCCCTAGTGAAGCATAATAAATGATAAAGTAAATTTAAAAAAAAAAAGAAAAACACATTTAGAAGAGAATTAAAATATTAATTGGATAGTGAAAAATAAATTTCCTTAATATTTGTATAACTATTTTATAGAATATTTTTTAAATAAATGGAAATATGAATTTATTTAAAACTATAATAAAACTTTTAGAGGATGATTCAGAAATAAATCCTATGAAAGAAATTAGGAAATTATGTTAGTTAAGAAAACATTTAAAAGAAAATTCCACTAAAATTTTGTAAAAAAGTAAATGTGAATTGGAAATAAGTCCCAATTTACTTGTAAATATAAAAATAAAGAATATGAATAGAAGGCTTTTTTAGAAATCATTTTATAATATAAATATTTAAAAGTTGAATCATAAAAAGAAAAAAGTGCCAATGCTACAAATTTGGAGTGAATGTTAAAATATAAAAAAATAATTTTTCAAAATATATTTATTGAAACACACATAAATAAAAGAGGAATGTGTATTTATTATGGGAAGATTAAATGTTAAATATAATGATCATAACAAAAACTGATTTTTTTGGATTTCAAATTAATAAATGATAACATTGTTGGGAAGAATAATATGAATATATTGGAAACATAATTCCATCAAAAAAGAATAAATATTTGAAGAAGAACCATTATCGTTTCAATGAATTTTAAATTAAAAATTTTATGAAAGAAAAAAAATATATATATATTTTAAAACACATTAATAGAGTAAATTTTATGGAAAATGCAGTCATAACAAATTATATAAACCATATAAACAAATATAGTGATGAACAAAGAACATATCTCAATAAATGAACATTTATATGAGAAAACCCTTACCATTTAATCCTAACATTCACAACAGATATTTATCCTTATTTGTAATAAAAATAACCATATTTATCACTTATTTGAGGAAATTAATAATATCTATGAAAATTTATATTATTTAATAAAACACATTCAGAAAAACATATATTAGTCAGTTATTGTTTATTTTAAAAATCAGACCTTAGTAAATCTGATTGTTTTATACACATTTCCTAATAATGATGTAGGAACCCATTATCTGATACATATTTCACCATTCCATGTTTATTAAATTATTATAATATTTGGTTTTAGTTATTTGTGAATTTCTATATTCATTCATGGGTATAGTTTGTGAAAATAGAATCCATAGTGATCTTGTTTCAAGTGATTTTTAGAGATTAAAATGTTACTTTATAATATTATTCCTGAAATATATTAATTATTAATTTCATATATATTCATAAAATTAATTTTTATAATATTCCATGCAATTCGTTGATGAAAAATTAATTGCAATTTTCATAGAGGTTGTCGTCGTACATACAAACATGAAATATTTTCATTTTTCAATAGAAAAAATTAAAGGAAGGTAAAGAAAGATTTATGTTTTAAAATTAATATTTATGTCATAAATGTTCTATTTATTCCTTAAATACATTCTTATAACCATCCATTTATGTTGGTGATGAAAAATGAAACAAGATATCTATGGAGATGGTAGGCTGCACATACTGATGAACAACATTTTTATTTTTTGAATGGTTGATAAGAAGGTATAAAATAATTATTCCTTAAATATAATAAAATTCATGTACAATAATTTTATTTTTCCAATTATTCTATTATGTTTAGAACAGATATAGTGAAGGTATAAGAATACTAAAAAGAATAAGAAAAATAAGTGAATATGATTTTTTACCTTACTTCCCAAGACCACTCCTTGAGCCTTATTTGAATAAACATTTAGTGATAAAATAACCTATAGAACATGGGAATGATATACAAGTATTTTATATGTAAATTTTTTTTATACAAACATCTTTTGGTATGAATAATAGTGTGGTGTTGAATGGATCCTTTTATAAGTGAGAGGGGTGACATTTTGAAAATACCAACAGATTTATTTTAATTTCATGTCACTTTCAAAGGAATGTGGATTACAATGTGTAAAAAATGATATGGGTTAACATATGTTTGACTAATCTCTCAAACATTCAATTTTAGACATTTTTTAATATTTTTTAGATCATTTATCCTTATATGAAAATTTTATCATTATCTACATTCATCGTGGTTGCTCATTTTTTAACCTCGGTAAAATTCTTTTTATGCCAAAAAATAAAATTAAAGTTGATAGATAATTTATATATTATCATTACAATTATTAAATCAATTTTACTATATTAAATTTCTAGAGGTGGTAAAAATTAATTTTATTAAAGGTGTTCCTAATGCAACAAAAATTGTTTAATGAAATATATTACAAAGGTCACAAAATATTAGTTATATATTTATAAAATTAACTTGAAATTTAAATGTCTCATTTTACCTAATAAATACATATTTAGTTATTAAAAAAATTTCATAAAATTTTAATCCATTCTTAAATCCAAATGGTTTCTTAAAAGTAACAGTATTTGTAAAAATGTTGTTTTGTATTATTCACCTAAAAAAATCATTCCAAATAAATCCTAAAAATTTCACCATAATATAATAATAACCTGATGTTTCCAATAACTAATTTCATTTGTTCAAATAAAAATAATTAAATTCATAAATTTTTATTTTAAAGTAAAAATAAAAATATAAATAAAAACATTTTTTATAGAAAAATGGTCATTTAAACATTAATCTTCCTGAATCATATCTCATATAAATTACAAATTTATATATGTTTAAATATATTGATAAATTACATATTATCATAATAATATTAAAAAATTTATCAATATATTTTTGTAGGAACAGATACACAACACTTTTAAAAAAAGTCTCATTGAAAAATATTTATATTAATTATTTATCCTCTAAATATAAGAATTTTTTAATTGGTTACTAGATTTGTATTTTCTATAGGTTTCATTATTCTTTTAATTTTCCTAATAATTTTCATATAATATGTCATCACACATTTTAGTTTGGTGTTTTGTGTGAAACGTGCAATTCATTATAGTATATATTTAAAGAAAATTTGATACTAAAATATCGGGCTATTACATACACCCTAAATAAATTTAGTCCTCATAATTTTAATTATTGTTCACTAATGAAATAGGTAAGGGTGTCTATAATATCGAAAATGCTCATGATATAATTTATAATGATATATGAATCTCACTATATTAGGAAATATTATAAAACTCATATATTCTATTATAATAGGCATATTTTGATATTTTAATCATTTGTTCCATATATGTTTCCTTAGTTGGCGTGAATTATTAAGAGTTTCTAGAGACATATGATTCACATAATCATATTGAAAATTATATTTCCATCGAATAACTAAAACAAAAAGTATTTTCACAATAATATCCTTTCAAAATAAACCGTCATATGAATAAGATAAATCAATCCAAATATTTCTTCTATTATGATACCTTTTTCTATGATTATGATTCTTTTCATTTAACCTATTTTTCTTTATGTTAAGATATATTTTCCTTCAATACATAATACCAAATAAAACTTTCCAGAAATTATCATGAACTTTTATGAAAATTTATAATCGCAAAATTCATTGAAATCCATGCTCTAAAATTTTTTCATACCTTGAATACAAAAAAAATATCAATTAATATAAACTATAAATTATGAATCTATATGTTTTAATCAAGTTTATCTATGTTAATTTTCAATAAGTTTATCTGAGAAAAATATATCCAAATCCCTCATAACTGTTAATAAATATCATGTCAATTAACTAAATCATATCCCTCAGGAGTATAAAACATGGTGTGTAGTTTGGACCACTAGTGTTTAACCAAGTGAAGATCAGTTTTACACAAAACCAATAATTTCTAGGTCTTTAACTCTTAGGTGTAACTATTCCAGAAACTTTATTCACTTATTTTTATCTTGATAGTGATTTTCTTTCTAGGAAACCTCACACTCTATACTTTAGTAAAATTTTATGATGGTTTCTCATACTTTGACCTATAAGTAGAGTCTATCTTTGGGTTATGTTCTCAAATTTATTTTATCAGAAATCATGTTATCAAATCTTATACAAAAATTACTTTAATAAAAAATGTAACAACATAACACCTATAACTAGAAGTTAGTGGTCACATTATTAAATTGGAACAAGATACAATGGGTTTCACAACAAATTATCATAATGTTTAGCAATTTTAGGAGACTAGATATATATATTTTCAATATTACATTGGAAACATTAACACACATTATTATAAACTTATTTTTCATTTTATTACTTCACTGAATTCATTCAAAGATCCCCTCTTAGTACCCAAGATAAAGGAAAAAATAAGAAAGTGAGCTTAGATTCTTTTTAAGGGGGAGCATAATGTTTAAGCTATCGTGGATATAAAAGGCATGAACAATGAGTGAGAATAAATAATCAATACATCTATCAAATAATAAATAAATTGGGATTAATTTATATCAATGGATAAGATAGAAATTTAAATAAACCCATGGTTTATAATAACTAATATCATAGTCATGAAACACCTAATGCTAGATATCATAATCTTATATTTATGTACTTAAACTAAGACATAATGATCTTCCCGTCAAGTCCATGTGCTAAGATATAATGATCTTATAAGGCCTTGTTCCATGAAATCATTATCATATCATCAAGGAAACATGATAGGACATCATGTCCTTTTCTCGAAGGCCTCATGCCCAGATATCATGATAATACATTCAAGGCCTCATGTCAAGGAAATGTTAACAAATATCTAGAATTCACCAAAAATTAAAACCCTTTGTCTCATGATACCTATCGATTCATTGAGGGGACATAAAATCATGTGCCCCTCTAGTCAATTAATTACAATGAATATATCATATTAAATAATTGAATAAAAATAAAATACATAATAAACATGTCTTGGTATTCAAAATACATATGTATTAGAATAATAAACATACAGGATATCAATACATCCCTAGTTAATAAATAGAATAACATTATCATAATACATAGAAGGAAATAATTTAGATGGTATCTATATAGAATGTACATATTGAAACATAATAAACATTATAATATATTAAAGTAGATGAAAAATAACATTCACAATAGTTTTAATCATTTTCTTGGATAGAGAATAATAAATATGCATTACATTTTTATAATTTATTTTAAATTATTTTATAACGAAAAAAGAATAAAAATTTATTTATAAAAAAATAAAAAAATGGAGAATAAGTTTCTCAATGAAATTTGATAAAGTTAGTTGGAAAATTAGTTAGTATAAAATACATTTAAAGAATACTCCTTTCATGTTTTATAAATAAATTAAAAGTTATGAAAAAATGAAGTAGCAGGTTACTTTGAAATATCATTTCTACAAATATTATCATACTATTTTTTATAACATTATTTAAAAATAAAAATCTTGATTAATGGAATTTTTTAAAATAAATAATGACTAAGACGACATATTTGGAGTTTAAAACAGAACATATGAACATGAATATTTTTTCAAAATATCATTATCGAAACCCAGATCATTAAAACAGAAATATGAATTTATTTTTAAAAGAAGTAAATAGAAATATGAATATCATAGTAAATAATAAATATATATATTTCCAAATCATAAAGAATAATAAAATAAAATAGAATAATATGGGTATGGGGGAGGAATATTATCGACCAAAAAGAAGTAAGTTTGAAAAAAATGGATTTTGAAAATTTTAAATTAGAAGAAATTGCAGGAAAGTAAAATATATAAACTTGTAAATCAAATTAATTATATGAATAATATGGGAAAATTTATTTAGGGTGAAGTGTATTCTCCATATAAATAAATAATTTTTTGTATATAGATCATATATCAATGAATGAAAATTGAGATGAGAATATCCTTTCGTTTTACTCCGAAATCTCATGAAAGATATTTAATTTCCTTTATGATAAAAATAAACACATTCATCACTTATTTTAGAAAAATATTAACATTTATTACCTTTTATATATTTAAATTATACTCATTCACTAAACATAAATATGTTAGTTAATTTTTATTTTCATTATTTGATGTTATTGTTTAAGATTATTTATTACATGATTTGTAAAAATGATGTCAGACCTCATTATTTGATAAAAAATTCATAATTAATATATTATTAAATATATTAGAATCTTTTAGTTTCAATTATTTTTTATGTCCAGTTTTAATTCCCTATAATTCATATGTATGGTTTGAAAAATTAGAATCCATGTCGAGCGTGTTTGAGGTAATTTCCCAATATAAATAGGTTACTTAATATTGATCAATAATTTTTGTGTTATACTTAAAAAATATTATTAAATAAATGTATTTATTCATAAAATAACATATATTTATTAGGTAAATTTTTAGAATCATACATGTATGGCTATTATGAAAATTGAATGCATCATCCTTGGAGGCAGTATTCCTCACGTACACATGAGCGAAATTTTCATTTTTTCAATAGATGAATAAAAGGAAGGTAGATAATGGTTAATCTATAAATTATACAAATTATTTCATAAATTTTATATTTATTAATTAAATATTCTTTTAAGACCATATATTTAAATTCATTATGAAAAACTCATGTCATCCATGGAGCCTGTAGTCCCCACGTACAAAAGGGAAACATTTTCAATTTTTGAATCATTGGTAGGAAGGTAAAAATTAATTATTCGATAAAGTTAAAATTTTTAATTATTATGAAGATAATAATTTAACTATGTTATCATGGGTATAATATATTTTGTGGAGGTATAATAAGAATTAAAAGAATATAAATGAAAAAGGAGTGATGTGAATTTTTACCTTACTCTTTAAGACAACTCCTTGAACATTCAAAGAATGGTCTTTTTGTGAGACCAAAGCTTTTATAACATAGGAAATAATGTTCATAAGGAGTTTTGAAATAATTGTTTCAATTAATAATGATTTGGTGTGTGTATAATATGTGTGGTGGATGGATTATTTTATAAGTTAGAGGGGTAGTACTTTTTTAAATAAAAATAAGTTTATTTTAATGTCATGTCACTTAAAAAGGAAACTATCTCAAAAAGTGGAAAATAATGGGTAGGGGTAATTATTTGTAAAACAATCCCTCAACCATTCATTTAGATTCATGTATTTGACATGATTTTGTCTTTTACTATTATTTCATTTTTTACAATAATTTACTTTTTCTTTAGTAACTCATTTTTTAACCTCGGTAACTTATTATTATTAATAAAATAAAATTAACCTTATTATTTAATCTGTATATTTTGATTCAAAATATAAAAAAAAATTCATTTGATTCAATTTATAGTGGTGTTAAAAATTAATTTTAATAAATGTGTGATTAATGAAAAATAAAATGTCATTAGAAAAATATTACTTATGTTGCAAAATGAATATCATAGGTTTATAAATTAAACATATTTTATTAAATGGATAATTTTAATTACAAAATAAAAATTTGATTAATTAAATGGTTTTCAAAAATTTTAATTCTTTATCATATCTTAAAGATGTTGTCATGATATGTGTAAACACTATATTTTGTACTATTCACCTAAAAATCAATTTTTTAATAATAATTAAAAAAATTAATTGTAAGTTAATATTTACATGATGAATCCATAATTTATGTTAATTTTATAAAATTAAAATTCTAAACTTCCTAAATTTATCTTTTAAATTAAAATAAAATATACAAAGAATAACTGCAATTATATAAAAAGTGACTTTAAACATTAAGTGATCTTAATAATTATTTTAAGTCATGTAATTCCCAAGAACATAAGATATTTAATAATTTTTTTAAGATGCACCGAAAATCAAATAGGATGATAAATATAAAGATTTCATTTCAATAATAGATATGAGTACATAATTAAATATTTCGAATAATATCATGAGAATAATTGGATATATAACGAATATAATTATCCATAAACAGTATAATTAATTTATTTTATAAAAGAAAGAAACACAGTTTTTAAAAATTATAGAGAACCATGATATCATAGCATTGAACATACAAATAATTTTTGAGACAATATTTAAGAAATACTATATATATTATCATCCAGTTATTAATTAAATCAATTTTGGTGAATATACATTTTAATATGTAGTTTTGGAAGAAGATCAACTGGAATAGTTTGATATTATTTTTAATTTTTTGTTACATTATAATTAAATGGTCACATTTAGGTAAATTTGATGAGTGAGATGATTTTGGGATATTTCTCTATTATACACCTAGTAAATAAAATTATCAATGTATAATAATAATTTTAAAAAACTTATTAATATATTTTATGTTATTTTCAAAAAAAATCATTGTATATAATGGAAATTATTTTCCATTCATAAAGAGTATGAAGAAACTCATGGAAATAATGATCGGAAACATCATATTATTTTTATTAAAAATAATGACTTCATAATTCTAATATTGATTCTAAAATTTATAGAAATAAGAAATGCCTACAGAAATGAAGATTTAGGTTCTAAACACATAGAAAGTTTTTTATCCTGAAAAACCCACTATATATGGTAGAAAAAATAGTTAATATTAAAAAATTTGAGAAATTCCAATCAAACTGGTTCTATTTTTCATGTTTAACTAAAGAGTGTTGATGAAAATTTATAATATGAGGATTGGATTGTATCAATAGAGGAAAAGTTAAATCATATTGATAAGAATAAATCATGGGAGTTTTTTTCACCTCTAATATGA
Source organism: Viscum album (assembly GCA_963277665.1). Classification (NCBI taxonomy): domain Eukaryota; kingdom Viridiplantae; phylum Streptophyta; class Magnoliopsida; order Santalales; family Viscaceae; genus Viscum; species Viscum album. The sequence continues at coordinate 1,106,743,923 of OY728157.1, forward strand.
TAATATAATAATGATTAAACTGTACTTTTGTAATAAGTTAAATAGTTAAGAAGAAGTATAATAGAATAAATCTCATCATTTTTTCAAAGGTTACTCAAAAATTTATAGTATACAAATTAAGATAAATTTATCTAATTGAAATTATTGAGACGATTTAAAATTTTATTTTAAATATATTCTAAAAATAAATAGAATTTTTTTTCACTAGATGTGATATCAATGCTCTTTAATTGTAAACCTGATGAAAATTTTTACATTCAATTACATGAATGTTTTATACATAATGGTTATGTTTCTCATGTCTAATAGAAAAATTAAGTATTACACGGGGTTAAAAAAGTTCAATATTCGTGACATTCTAATCTTTAAAAAAATTATATCATTAATTTAAATAAAGGAAATGTATATGAAGATAATTATGTTAAGGGAAATGACACATATTAACTCATTGTGGTTTTATATATTAAAGACATTATTTTTACTCTAAAAATAAAAATTTTAAGTATTTTTCATCCAAATAATAAATTCCCAAGATGTAAATGAATGGTGAGATGAAACTCAATTTGGGTTTTCAATTCATGAAATATGTAGGATTTATCTTCCTATCATAAGTACAATATTCTCAAATGTTATTACATAGATTCATAATTGAAGATTCAAGAGAGGCCATAAATCCTATATCTATTGGTACTATGTTTTCTTTAAATGATGAAAGAAAAAAATGTAAACTAAAAATAGTTTTTAAAACAATATAACAACAGTGATAAATTGAAAAAATTTAAACCATATATTTTATTTATTGTTTCAAATTATGCATTATTTCAATGAAATAATAAGCAGTCATATCATATAGTATAGAAAAATATCTTCCACTAAATAAAAGGTATATTAATAATTTTATTGACAATAAATAAAGGATCATATTTATATATTAATAATTTTTCTAATATTGATTAGGAATGTGATATTGGAGATCATATGTTTGTGTATATAGGTTCATTCAATATTTGAGTATGATAGGGTTATTGGATCTTTATAATGAAAATTTTAGTCAAATTATGTTTAATGGAATCTAGGTATGTTACAACATTGCAATCTAAAAACCAAAAGACGTGGATTAAATAGTAACTAGAATACATGATGTTTGAGGTTTTATATTCCTTTATTATGGGTGTGATAATCAATGTGCAATCAAATTATTAAACAATCAAGTGAAAATTTTACGGACAAATTACATTGAAATCATTTCTCACTTCCTTAAGGGGATAATGAATCATGGAGATATTAACAACTAATATGTATTAATAAAGGAGTAATTAGTGGATAACTTCATCATCATTATTAAATTTTTATTCAAATTAAAAGAAAAAGGGAATCTATGGGAAACAAGGACAAGGGGGCCAAAAGTAGTGGTGACTAAGGGAACCCCCTAGAATCATATTAACCCCCTCCATTTTGAGGGAAAAAACATTATACATTCATGTGACATTAGGTCCATGATCTTCTAGAGAGGCTATGTGATCTATTACATTGTTTCCCTCACACTAAGTATGAGTGACCTCTACATTTCTATTTAGAGGAAGCTTGCATTTCCTAATGATGTATGAAATTGAGCAAGGAAATAAACCTCTATCTTGTAAGGAGTTCATTCTCTCCCATAATCAGAGTGAGTTTATTATTTTATTTTTCCACTCTCATTACATTATATTTTTTGTTTAAATAAGAAGAATCAATTAGGATGTGTTTTTGGAAAGGGGAGTGATCCAAATTAATGGATTTATATCAAAGGATGGGGAGATGAGACTTGTGGTTTTAGTAAATTATGTTTATTGAAAAAATATCACTTTATTTTCAGTATGTTACCCACAAATATAAATTAGGATATTGAATAGGCCTTGAACATGGGTATATTTAAAAACATTCATAAATACATTTGATTAAGGGGAATATGAGAATATATCAATTGAGACTTGGTTTACATTGTATTAGTATTTTCACTATGAGTTAGATAACTCTTATAAAAATAATTAAATCTTATAGCACAATGTTTAGATAACTATAACACTTTGGATATTTACAAGACTATTTTTCAGGAGTGGATTTATTAATAAATTCATATGATGGTTTCATGATATATTTATTACCAACATGCACCTGTATGATTTAGTGGTTGATAAGAGTTATGATGAAGAAAAGAAATAAAGATTTATTGAGTTTGTAAATATCATTCAATAATATGGTCGTTGATATATTTCAATGAGAATAATGTAGAAAGATTATTTCAAATATATACTAATCACAATATATCAAATATAAAATTCATTGTGATGAATTTCTAAGGTATTATTATTTTAACCAAACAAAGATATCAGGACATAATATATGGTCATGATTTTTCTAGGAATATAAGGTTGAGGAATTTTTTAGCACTATTTATTACATATAGTTTTTCATGATTTAATTTGTAGGTATATTGTATAATAGTTCAAATTATACAAAAATATTGCAATCCATGAAATATTTTTAACTACTATAATTAATTGTAGATGTTTCATGTTAAATTTTTTTTGACCATGATGAAATATCTTGGTTAAAAGTTTGCTGAGGAAATAAGGATTTTATACATTACTCCATGAATATTAATATGAAATTTTAATAAAGTGAAATGTGATTCAAATGGTATGGATAATTATAAATATTTTAGAATTCTGACAATTTTATTCAAATAATTATGTTTAAATATTAGTTTGAGTAAAATATTGTTCCATAATTCAGATAATCACTGATTGGATCACTTGATTGAATGATCAACAGTGGGTGGGAAAGAATATTTGTTGATAAAATTTCAAATATAAACTCAATTTATCTCGTTTTGGTTATGTTAAGATATCTAAAAAAGAAATTATTTCGAATATAAATGACATTAACAATAGATTTAATATTGTTTTCCCAAACAAGGGTGAATACTTCTTCACTAAATAGTGGTCCCCCCCACACAAACACGACTGATATCATATTATCATGAAAAGAAATGGGAAATTGTATATCCATAGACCTAATACAATATGATCACAAAATAGATCTTGAAAGTTCCAACTTATTATAATGAATGATAAATGAAAATTTTCCAAAATAAAAATCACAAAGAATATATTTCTTCTATATAATACATCATGGATCTGATCTTCTTCTTCCTTTCACAATAATATCAATGTTTTTATCACACTTATTCAAAAATTCTCACACAAAAATTACTTTAGGTTATCATTCATAATTACTCCACTATATCACAGTCAAAATTCTTTAGAAATTCAATAGATACATTCAAATATCAATATTAATGAATTTTCTATGTTTCACAAACTAATTGGTCCCAAAACATTTCCATTAAATTTATGAAAAAGAACATTTTCCATCATACCAAATAATCCCATTTAAAAATTCTTCAGAATTAAGAAAATTATTTGAAAACTACCTCATCACAATGTGAATAAAAACATATCGATGTGACAAACCTTTACTAAATAATTATTCAAAGGAATACCACTTGAGTTATGGTTTGATTCACATGGTTTCAAAATGAAATATTTCAGTCACATATTTCCCCTAAAAAACTCCTCACATGTATTGCGGCATGGAATTACCATTCGTGAAACAATGAATCTTCCATCACAAATAGATCCACGTGAAATATTAACAAGTTCCACACTATGGAATGATGCCTTTATCTACATAATTATACAATGTTGTGTGACCTATCTTATTACAGTGTGAAATCATTTTTCAATACAATATTTAGCCACACATAATTCTCATGAAGTTTTCATTACGACATGGTCTCTACCTATAATAAATATTTTATCCTATTAATGATCACCTTGTGGTGTAATATTTTAATTCATGATACAACACCTAATAACCTAATCTTTAGTTTTCTCTTTCTATGAGTGTTTATAGTGGATTTATAGGTTGTAGTGTGAATTTCATAGAATATTATTCTTATATAAATTTTCTTAATATTTTCTATGGTTCGATCTTTTCCTCTATGGTGGTTTCATCTCTATATTGAAAAACATCCACCTTGCATGATATGTCACTTCTAAACACCATTTTTAACTAGATAATGTCTTCAACCTACATAGAATACATCTTATTCAAAAATATTGTTGGACCTTATAAAATTTATTGATAATAAATACAATAGAATTATCATATAAGGAAAAAAACCTCCCTATATGGATTATTTTTCAATTCCCCTAAACATTTTATTTAAAATCCCTTATTTCAAATGAAATAGTCTCCCTTTGAATTAATACATCCACTGGAATTAAAATTTAATGTATTTTATCACCTTTAATCAACTCACATCTCAATACACAAATAATAAATTATCTTTCTATTAAAAATTTAAGAAATAAAATTACATTTTATCCCCTTATTTTAAATAAAGAAAAATATTCTGCAAAATTATTTTGGAGCCATTCATCTCAAAGTATTTAGTAATGAATAATTTTTCTCTAGGATTAATTGAGATAGATCAATTTATAAAGTAAGATATATTTTTCCAGAACTAAAAAATATCCACAAATAATTATATATATGATACCAATTCTGAAATAATACTTTTAAAAAACATAAAACTAAGTACTCAAGTGGTTTTATACACCCAAATCAGCTAATAGATTAAATGAATTCATTTATATGTAGGTTTCTCTACATAAATCTTATATATATACTTTTATAATAAGGGATAATAGTTAAAATTCTCAATTTCACCCCTCAATGATTTTATGGAAAGAGTTACATACCCACATGATATCTTATCTTCTTATTAGTTTAAATTGAGAGAAGTTCTGTGAGTATGTCAATCACTTGATTCATAGAAGGAATAAAATTCGACTTAAATGTGTATTTAATTATATTATCCTATAATAAATTATACATAGTTTTAGGTTATTTTTTCTTGAATGATTGACTATACTATTGAATAAATTTTCTCATGATTTTATTATCATAACTAATATCCAATGGGTACTCAGTAAAAACATGAAAATATTTTAGAAGAGTATGCATCCATACTATTTGTTTATCTTCTTAAGATGAAGATAAATAATCTTACAAAGTGGAAATCAAAGTAATGAAGGATTTATTATTTCTATGACATGGAATAAACTTTCAAGTAAGTATGAATTTTATTGATGTAGACTTACAATCATCAACATGAATATCCCAAATGAAATATATTAATCCATGTAATGCCAACTCATTTTTATTCTCATATGAATGTGTATAATTATATTTATTATTATCATAACAAGGAGCCATTTTTACTCTCATAAATTGAGACTCCTTAAGAGTTTATTAATACCTTGGAAAATATTGTATGGTAAATATTATATCCAGTATTGAGATAGGTATATACAATATTCCACCAATCAATTTTCTAAAATATTTTTCATTCACACCATATCCTTAATCATATTTTCTTAATTTCATACCAACTAAAATTACTTCATCCACACATCTTAATTATTATATTCAAATTATTTTTAAAATATCCTTAGTATACATTTATTTAGGGATAAAAATATGATCAATAGCTTGGAATTCTATAAGAAACTATTGCTTTTTTCCCATAGATATCATTTTAAATTTACACACATTGTTATAATATTCATAAATAAACACTCATTTTTCACGATGTACACCCTTTCATTAAAATTATCATTCATGAAAGAAAATTTTACATCCATTGGATATAATTTATAGTTAAATTATGGTATAAGTTTTAAAAAATCATAACGATTTTGAGTTTGTTTACAGGATGAATTTTTTTTATCAAGAATTATTATTTTAACTTAGGAACATCGATTTCAAAATAATCTATATATATTTCTTAACACCAAAACATTTTCATTCATCTTGATTTCAAAAACCTATTTTTCTGCCAATGATATAATTTGATACTTTTATAGGAAAATGCACGCATATGTAATTTATTTAAATTTAATTTAGTTGATTATTCACGGATTCAATCCATTCCTTTTAATCTAAATCTCCATCAGTATTTTAAGGTTCATCCTTTAATGGATAACTACTGTGACTAGATTATATGATTTTTTTGGTGTATAACCCTTTATTTTGATCTCCAATAATGATTATATCATCAACATGCTTTCTCATTCCAAAATTTGATCTACTTCTCTTCAAACTATCATCATAATCACAAAAATAATTAGAATATTCCAAATTAAAATATATTTTTTATTCACTTCATTTTAAATATTATATTTAGTAAATTTTTCAACAATATTATCATCATATATGATTGATTGTCTAATATCATATTCATTATTACTAATTGTTGTCAAAACCTATCCTCTGGGCCCGTGCCGTGACTACCCCAAGCCCGCCTTCCATAGGCCTAGGGCTTGTGACTACCACCAAAGGCATAATCCTAATAAAAGGAAAGGTATTTCCTTTTTAACCTATAACACACACATACTCTAAACACAAGCAGTAGAGGGAACAAATGGAAATTAACACTAAGTAAAACTGAATATAAAAGAAAGTGCTGAAAGGAATGGGGCTGGAAATAAAGCCAACCAATAAAGTACAGGTACAACGGAAAGAAAGTACAACTGAAAAAGGGACAATAGATAAAAAGGGAAGCTCATGGAATGTCCACCGAGTATCCTAAATGAAGTATAGGTACATAGGTACAATTCAGCAGTCCACGTCTATCGGTCTGCTCCATGTACGGTCTCGCCATGTGGTCCACCTTTGGGTGTCGTCCGGTCCTAGCTCACTCTCGACCTCCGTCAACATTGTTCCTCGTCTTCATCTAACGCAATGAAATGCGGCCATAGCCCATGAAGGGGTGAGTATAACGATACTATTTAGGGACCCCAAGACCCTCAATGTCTCAAAAAATCCAAAAAGGATAAACCACAATAGAAAGGTGAAATAATAATGTATCAACCAACCCCACATAGGTATATACCCATACATATAACTATGTTACCAGTCACAGATCAGATTTGGCTCTTGAGCCCAAGCACAAATCGGTCCACATAGGATAATATTGTCAATAACATCGATGATAATTATTGAAATTCAAGACTCATCTCAAATAGGTATAAAACTCTTGTACAACGATAGAGATGATTAGATGTAGTCATTGATTCATCAAAACTATCGAACCCACAGGGGATCCCAGTACATTAATCATCGTTGCTGATCCCACGGAGGATCCTAGTATAGTATTAGTCACTACCGAACCCACGAAGGGTCCTAGTACAGTATTCATTGCATCCGAACCCATAGAGGATCCTAGTACAGTAGTATTCACTGCCGAACCCACGGAGGATCCTAGTATAGTAGTCCTCGCTGCCGAACCCACGGAGGATCCTAGTACAGTAGTAGTCGCTACTGAACCCACAGAGTATCCTAGTACATTATTCGTCACAGCCGATCCCATGGAGTATCCCAATATAGTAGTCATTACTGCCGAACCCGTGGAGGATCCCAGTAAAGTAGTCGTCGTAGACGCAGCCAGCTCTATGGTCCATGCACACAACACGCTAGATTCCGGGATGGTCCACTCCTCATGCCAAAGGTCGATACCTCAACTATAACGAAGTAATGAGTTTATGTATCTCGTAGTTCTATCTCATCATAAGGAACCCAATGTGATAGATGACACGACAATCGAACGACCGGTCTGAGATTTATTAGCATTTCCGTTCCAGGGGCCCGGTTGAAATTACGCTCATTCCAAACACGGAAGTTTTCTAAATTTGTCCAAAAATCACTTAGAGTATCGCAAAAGGACCACCTCATTGCAAGGGTCCCATTTTCGTAGAATGTGCTTAAATCAGACGCGCAGTCTATGAGATATTCATGTCTAAGAGAAAGGGGTCTGGCCCATCAAGCCCAGTGGGATAGCGAGTCGGCCCATCCCGGTTTAGCAGGTCTGAGAGACTGGGGTTCTGCCCAGCCTAATGGAGCACGACCCACCCAGGTACCCGACCCAGTAGGTCCGACCCGGTTAGGGGGTCGTCTCGGCCCTGTGGGGCGTGGCCCACCCACGGTCCTGGCGCGCGGTTGCGGTCTGGTTCGGCTCACCCGACGGCGCCGAGCGGTGCCACCCCACTTTTCTACGCGACCGTACAATGTCGGCCGGTTGTGTCCGACGTGAGCAGCCCACATAGAGGGTCGTAGTTCTTTTTCTGCGTGGCACCATGAGGCGCCAACGTCTTCCCAGCCCGACCGACATGTGGCAGAATAGTTCGCCTGACAACACAGCCCGCACATTGGGCTGTTGTCTTCACGTAAAACGACACCAAGGAGGAACCTCCATCCTCCAGCACATCTGTCTATGGTTGTCCTGTTCGCTTTGTCCGAGCGGCCCACACTGCGGGCCGATGTTTCCTCCACACGGCCGGCACGACGGTGACGGTCCTCCACCGCCACGGCCTGTCCTGGCCGTGTCCTTCGGTTGTATCCTCCTTCATTCGTCACCGACTTATGGTCGTGGCCTCTTCCTCCGTCATGGTGCAATGGTACTGCACCCTTCCGACTCCGCCTCTGTCACCAAATAAACCAACAAGCAACGGAAGAATGTCGGGCCGTATTGGTTTTTCTCGTGCCCTCCGTATTGGATGATAACATTTCGCCATTGAAGAACCAAGGTATTCAACGAAGAACGAGGTATAAATTTATTCAAAAAAAATTAATCATATCCCCCAACCTTGTAATTAACATTTCTCATCGACGAGTTGTGGAAGAAGGCGTCGGAGAAGATGGTTTTGCGGTAGACGGTGTTGTTCCTTCAACGTCGGAGGAAGATTCGTTGTCATTGGCGATGTTTTTCGCAGGCGGTGACTTCTCTATTGATGCAGAGGGATAAGAATGAAGAAGGCGCTTGAGGGACTTGTTTTGATCATCGAGAGAGTATTATTCCTTCAAGAATTCTTCTCCTCTACTTTTTTCTCCCAACAAAAATTTTGCCAACCCAAATAAGATAATGTAATCTCTTCTTTTAATGTTGGAAAAATAAATTCAAATCAATTTAAAATTTAGAGGAGCCAATTAATTAATTGATTATTAATTGTGAGTGTGTTGGCACATTCATGAGAGGAGGGTTGAATGTGTGGAGTTTAAATTAAAATAGTGGAGGTGGAGATTTTAGGAGTTAAAGGGGGGTTTCAATAATTTAAAGGGGAGTTGAAGGGTTAGATACATGTGTGGGACCCACCACATATTATCCTCCCAAGGGAGGTTTTGTGGGAGTGGACCCCACATCCAACTCCTATTTGGAGTAATTCACGACCAAATAAAAATAAAATTATGTAACACATAATTTTATTCAATTTATTAAGGATCCAAATTATTAACATCCATTTCCAATCAAACGCAACTGCGGTAAAGGTCCCCTTAGGTGAATACCGGTGTTGCGAGTTCATCGGTGTCCTTGGATTTCAATGATGAGAACCGGTTCAAAATATAGAAAACCCCACACGTACGTTTAATGAACGTACCCAAATAAAACATCAGAAAAATATTTCAGGCACACCGGGCCTCAGAATCAGGTGCCGTCAAGAAACTGTAGACTCGCAAAATTCCAATGAATTTATGAAAACATTTTCCTTTAAATTTAGAGTATTTAAATTACCCCCACCTTCGGGCTTTAAGTACCATTAATGCTACAACACACACTAGGGAAACAAATGAGGGTATTGAGCATGCATCTGAGCCTCCCACTCCCATGTGCTCTCCTGGAGGTTCCAATGCTACCAGTGAATTCGCAGAAGAGGAATCAACCATGAACGCAAGAACCGCTCTTATCGATCCTCAATATCCATTGGGACCTCCGTGAAAATCTCCCCATCATCAATGACTAGATCCCTGTGGTCGATGATGTGGGAGGGGTCGTGCACGTATCTCCTCAGCTGAGATACGTGGAAGACATCCTGCACCCGTTGCAACTAAGGTGGAAGGGCTATGTAGTATACAACCTCACATACCCTTCTAAGGACTTGGAATGGTCTAATGAATCATGGAGACAACATTCTGCTTCAACCAAATCTCTGTACACCTCGTTGGGGTGAGACCTATAAGAAGATGTGGTCTCTATCATCGAACTCTTGTGGTCTCCATCTCTTATCAGCGTAGGATTTCTGTATGCTCTGTGCAGTCTTCATCCTCTCTTGGATGATATGCACCTTCTCTGTTGTAGCCTAAACCATCTCTGGTCCTACAAGTACTGACTCCCCTAGGTCAGTCTAGCAAATAGTTGATCTGCAAGGTCGGCCATACAGTGCCTCGTAAGGTGCCATCCTGATGGTGGAGTGGTATCTGTTGTTGTACGAAAACTCCACCAAGGGTAAGTGATCCTCCCAGTTGTGAACAAAGTCTAGGACACGTGAACAAAGAATGTCCTCGAGTGTCTGAATGGTCCTCTCAGTCTGTCCATCTATCTGAAGATGGAAGGCGGTGCTCAGACGTAGCTACATTCCGAATGCCTCATACAACCCCTTCCAAAGCCAGTATGTAAAGCATGTGCCACGGTCAGAGAAAATCGTCGATTGAAAACCATGAATCCCTATAATTTCTTCTATGTAGAGGTGTCATAGGCTCTCTACTGATCCCTTCTCTCTGATTAGTAGGAAGTGGGCTGACTTGTTGAGTTCATCGATGATCACCTAGATAGAGTCGTGTCATCTGGATGTATGTGGAAGCCCCGTCACGAAATCCATTGATATTCTGTCCCACGTACACTCTGGGACCACTAAGGGATGTACCATGCCTACTGGAACCTGGTGTTCCACCTTCACTTGCTGAAAAGTGAGGCACTATGATACAAACTATGCTACCGACTTATTAATACATGTCCACCAATGCTGTCGTATGAGGTCCCGATACATCTTCACTACTCCTAGATGTGCCACTAGAGGGGAAGTGTGAAATTCCCTTATCACTTACTCCTGTAGTGAAACAGGTACCATGGTATGTCCTCTAAAGTGAATGATGTGTTCCCCACCTACAGAAAATCCATCAGGTGTCTGCCTTGAGGATATCTGAGCACGTCGCATATCACAGTCAACACCCTCTCACTGCGCCTCTATGTCTCACTATAGAAGTGGAGGAGTGACTGTGAGAGACTGTAGAAAGGCTACACCATCTCTATCCACAAAGGATATCTACAATGTGGCTAGATTCTCTATCGCCTCTCCTAGAATCTGAATTTCCGATATTCTTCTGATAGCATCTGCTACAATGACCCCCATCCTAAGAGTATAGAATATCTCGAAGTCATAGTCTTGGAGGAACTTGAGACATCGCAACTATCTCACGTTAAGGTCTTTCAGTGAAAATATGTACCTAAGACACTGGTGGTCAGAGTAGACTGTAAAATGCTCGCACATAAGATAGTGCCACCACATCTTCAAGGGGAAGACCACTGCTGCTAATTCCAGGTCATGGGTAGCGTAGTTCTGCTTGTTCTATCTCAAATGCCATGAACCATAGGCGATCACTACCCACTCCTACATCAAGAATCACCCGAGTTCAGTCTCTAATGCGTTGTAGTAAACTACGTACCCTACAACCTCCTCCAGTATCATCAAGATGTGTGCACCGGTCAATCTCTACCTCATCTCCTGAAAACTCTGCTGGAATCTCTCTGACCACACGATGGGTTTCCCCTTCTTCATCAATGCTGAAAACAGTGCTGCAACTCTAGAGAAGTCTGGTAAAAATCTCCGATAGTACCCAGCCAGACCCAAAAAACATCGTACCTCCATCACAATCTTTGTTGGCTCCCAAGAGATTACTACCTCGATCTTCACTAGATCAACTGCAACTCTAGCCTCTGAGATTACGTGTCCCATGAAGTGTACCTCTCGAATCCAAAACTAGCACGTCGAGAGATTACAAAAAATTTGGTTCTCTCAAAGTGTGTCTTGTACTACCCGTAGATGGTAGGCATGCTCCTCCACAGTAGTCGAGTAAACCAGTATGTCTTCGATGAAGAATATGAAAGAAAGAGTAAGGCAAGGCTGAAATACCATGTTCATGAGACTCTTGAACACTTCTGGAGCATTGCTTACGCCGAAGGGCATAACCACGAACTTGTAGTGGCCATATCGACACTTGAAGGCCATCTTCTACACATCCCCATATCAAACTCTGAGCTGGTGATAGCCTGACAAAAGGTTTATCTTCGATAACCATCATGCTCCATTGAGCTGATCAAATAGGTTGTTAGTCCTTGGGAGTGGGTACTTGTTCTTCACGGTCACCGGATTTAGGCAAAGATAGTCGAAACACAGTTTCATGCTCTCATCTGCCTTATTGGGGAAGAAAATTTATGATGCCCAGGGTGAAACCCTGGGTCGGATAAATCCATTACCCTGCAAGTCCTCTAGCTGTACCCATAGCTCACGAAGCTCTGCAAGAGCCATTCAATATGCTGGAGTAGATATGAGTGTTGTCTTGAGGTACATATCAATGTAGATGTCTAACTATATGTGAGGAGGTAGTCCTGGAACATCGTTAGAGAAAACATCAACATACTGATCAACCACAACAAGAAAACTCGGACTACGCACATCAACTGCTCCGAGGATGAGTCTATCGAACTGATGTGTGATCTGGTGCCCCCTCATCTACGTAAGTCCATCCAGTACTGCAAAAAAATCTCCCTTCTCACCGGTGAAGGTGAACTTGGTCCCATCCGTGCGGATACACCGTACCTTGTTCCTAATATAGTTAATCTAATCATGAACTGTAGATAACCATTCCATACCCAAGATGATGTCGTATGGAATAGACGTCGTAGCTCTTTCCTCCTAGAGTAATCTCACACTTACGAAACCAGTGCGTAATAATGAAGTCTGCTTCCATAGAAGTCTCTAGTCGTAAGGATCGATCCAACGACTCCATATGAATCTCCGAGCTCCGAATGAGGGAAGCAGTAATAAAAAAATGACTCACACCTGTGTCTATAAGTACTGTAGTAAGGTTAGAGTAGACACAGATAGTAACTCAAATCATCTCAGGCGTGTCGTGGTCGTAGGCCTTGACTGCCTAGAGTTGAGCCTACCTCTATCCGCCAGCTCCCTGTGGTCGGGGTTGACCACCTAGTGGAGGTGGTGGGAGAGCCTCGAAATGTTGTCCACCACCCGCTGCTCCACCAGATCCTCTGCCATGTCCTCCTGCTCCTGGCGGACCACCACAGTCAAACCTCTGCCTCTACCTAGAAGGTCCCTCTACTGTCTAATGATCGTCTACATGGTGGGTCAGGCAGTCTCGAGCCATGTGACCCTACCCGCCGCATGCATAGCACTACGTTCCCCTTCTATGGATGGATCTGTTTCGTGTTCCCCGCACAGCCGAACCTGTATCCTGAGGTCGCCCACATGATGGCCAGGTCTTCTTGGACCTCTACAACAACTTTCTACTTCCGGCTGTAGAAGACTCCTCCACGTTTCTTCTTGTGGTGCGTCTTGCCGCTGATGAATACTCAGCGAGAAAACTCTCCACTAGAAGGGCTCTCTCCAGCACCCCCACCAATATTGGGATGCTGAGGGGAATCATCAAAGCCCTGATCTCAGGCATGAGTCCCTACTCGAAGGTTCAGGCCCTGAAGAACAGGTACCATACTATATCATTGGACTAGAATGATAGGTTAGTGAACCTCATTTAATATTGAGCTATTGTCATCCTACCCTGATGCAGATGAAGTAACTCTTGAATACGCACCACACGAAGGGTGGCTGGAAAAAACTCTGAGTGGAAGAGACTCACGAAGACTGTCCAAATTAAAAATGCCTTGTCATGCACCAGGTGCATCAAGCACCACCATCAACCTGCTTTTGCATGTAGGAGACTCGTGACAAGGATCACGATAAGGTCAGCGGGTGTCCCTACCATTATGAAATCTCTGACGACAGCCTCCAGCCAATCCTCAACTGCATGTGGGTCCTTCTCTCCCCAGAACCTGGGCGGTCTCTAGCACTAGAACTCATGCAATGCACTCAAGCGGAGTGCACTCTGTACTGCTGGGGCTGGTGGTATCAGTGTCCTAGCTGGTAGTGGTACCACTAGCTCCTCCGCTGTGATGGGGCCCTACACTGAGGGCTCTTTTCCCGGTGGGATACCATCTCGTATGAAACTCGGAACCGTAGCAGGATACCTTCGTGGGGCCATCCTTAAATGAAACATGTGTTCCATGGTTAAAATAGTATACCTGGTGAGCTGACATAATGTAATCATGAAGAAAACTTTCTCAAATGAAACACACACACAATCAATGTTTTCATGCACTGAGTCAGAAATAAAAAGTCAGAGTCATAGTGTATGGATACGTCAGCCGTCACACCTACACCGGTTTCCATAATCTGATAACCACACCAAAACACATAACATTATTGCTGTTAAAGAATCAGAGTCTAAGATCTACTATAGAACTGACTCCTCTGATACCAATTTGTCACGACCCGTCTACGGGGCTCGTGTCGTGGCTACCCCATGCCCACCTTCGATAGGCCAGGGGTTGGCGACTAGCTCCAATTGAATAACACTGATAAAAGGGAAGGAATTTCCTTTTTAACCTGTAACACACACAAATTATGAACACAAGCATTACAGGAAACAACAAAAAATAAACACTAAGTAAAAATGAATACAAGAGAAAGTACTGAATGGAATGGGGTTGGAAATACAAGACCAACAGTAAAGTACAGGTAAAACGGAAAGCAAGTATAACAGAAAAAGGGACAACAACGGAAAAGGGAAGCTCATGGAATGTTCGCCGAGTATCTTACCTGAAAGGTAGGTACAAATGTCCACCTAAGCACTCCATGTCTATCAGTCCACTTCGTGTACCGTCTAGCCATGTGGTCCACCTCCAGGTACCATTTGGTCCTGGCTCGCTCTTAGCCTCCATTAACGTTGTCCGTCGTCTATATACAACAAAATGAGGTGCGGGCATAGCCCATGCAGGGGTGAGTCTCACGATACTCAGTAGGGACCCTAAGACCCTCAAAGTCTCACAAAATCCACAAAGGAAAAAACTACAGTAAAAAGGTACAATCATGAGGTATCAACAAACCCTACTTAGGTATATGCCCATATATATACCTAAGTTACAGTCACAGTTTAGCTTTGACTCTCGAGCTCAAGCACAACCGGGTCCACACCGAACAGTAATGTCAATAACATCAATGATAATGATTGATATTCAAGACTCAACTCACACTGGTATAAAACTCTTGTATAACAATAGAGATGATCATATGTAGTCACTGATTTATCTAAACTGTGAAACCCATGGAGGATCCCAGTACAAGAGTCGTCGCTGCCGAACCCACGGAGGATCCTAGTTCAGTAGTGGTCGCTGCTGAACCCACAGAGGATCCTAGTACAGTAGTTGGCATTGCAGAACCCATGGAGGATCCTATTAGAGTTGTAGTTGAGGCCTAACCCACGTAGGATCCTAGTATAGTAGTCATCGCTGCTGAACCCACGGAGGATCCTAGTAAAGTAGTCGTCGTTGTCGAACCCACGAAAGATCCTAGTACATTAGTAGTCACTGCAAAACCCATAGAGTATCTGAGTACAATATTTGTCACTGCTGAACCCACATAAGATTCTAGTGCAGTAGTCGTCGCTGCCGAACCCATGGAGGATCCCAGTACAGTAGTCGTCGTAGACGCAACCCCCACTACGGTTCACGCACATAGCACGCTCGATTCTGAGAGGGTCCACTCCTCAAGCAAAGTGTCGTTACATCAGCTATCATGAAGTCATGAGTTTATGTATCCCGTAGTTCAGTCTCATCATATGGAAGACAACGTGATAGACGACATGTCAATCAGAAGCTCGGTCTGACTTTTATTATCATTTCCGTTCCAAGGGCCAGGTAGGAATTACACTCGTTCCAAACTCGGATGTTTTACAAAGTTATCAAAACTCAATTATATTATCTTAAAAGGACTACCTAGTAGCAAGGGTCCCAGTTCCACAGATTATGTGTCAATTGGACACACAGTCTAAGAGATATTCATGTTTAAGCGAAACGGGCCTGGCCTGTCAAGCCCAGTGGGCGGGCGGGTTGGCCCAACCAGGTTTGGCGGGTCCAACCCGGCTGGGGGTCGGCCCAACCTAGTGGTGCACGGCCCACCCCGGGACCCATCCTGGTGGGTCTGACCCGGTTAGAAGGTTGGCCCGGCCCGGTGGGGCATGGCCCACCCATGGACCCGGCCCACGGTTGTGGGCCGGTTCAGCTTGCCCGGCGGCACCGAGCGGCGTAGCCCTTCCTTGCTACGTGGCCAGCAAGAAGGAGGCCAGTTTTGTCCAGCGCGAGAGGCGCACCCAGTGGGAAATGATTCCTTCACAGCGCAGCGCCATGAGGCGTCATGGTCTTCTCAGCTCGGCCGGAAGGTGGTCGGTCGGTTCACCCTGCAATGCGGCCCACACAATGGGTCGCGATCTTCCCACTGTGTGGCACCAACGAGGTGCCATGTTCCTCTTGCCTGATCAGCTACAACCGGACGATTTGCTTCGTCCCAGAAGCTAGCACCACGGGCTGCGGTTTCCTCTATGCGGCCGGCCCTACGAAGCCAGTCCTCCACCGCCACCGCCCGGCTTGACCGTGACCTTCGGTTGTTGCCTGCTTCGTTCACCGTCTTCTCATGGCCATGGCCTCTTCCTCCGGTGTGGTGAGATGACACTGTACCCTTCCGGCTCTTCCGCCATTTCCAAATAAACCAATAAGAAACTGTGGAACGTCGGGCCATGTTGTTTCGTCCCGTGCCCTCCGTATTAAATGGTAAAATTTGTCCATTGAAGAACCAAGGTATTAAACGAAGAATGAGGTCAATTTTATTCAAATAAAAATTAATCATATCCCCCTACATTGTAATTAATGTTTCACGTCAACAAGTCGCGGAAGACGGCGTCGCGGTAGATGGTGTCGCAGAAGATGGTGTAATTCAATCAACATCGGAGGAAGAGTCATTGTCGTTGGCGATGTTCTTCATGAGCGGTGTCTTCTCCCTTGATGCGGAGGAAGAATAGTGAAGACGGTGCTCGAGGTCCTTGTGTTCCTTGCCGAGAGAGTATTATTCCTTCCAGAATTCTTCCCCTCTCCTTTGTTCTCCCAACCAAAATTATGCCAACCCAAATAAGAGAATGTAATATCTTCTTTAAATGTTGGAAAAAAAAGTTAAAATTAATTCAAAATTTAGAAGACCCAATTAATTAATTGATCATTAATTGAGAGTGTGTCGGCAGATTCATGAGAGGAGGGTGGAATGTGGAGAGTTTAAATTAAAAAGGGATAGGTTGAGAGTTTTGGAGTTAAAGGTGGGTTTTAATAAGTTAAAGGGGAGTGGAAGGGTTAGATGCACGTGTGGGACCCACCAAATATTATCCTCCCATTGGAGGTTATGTGGGAGTGGGACCCACCTCCAACTCTTCTTTTGAGGAAATAACAACCACATAAAAATAAAATTATGTAACACATAATTTTATTCAATTCATTAAGAATCCCAAATATTAACATACATTCCCGATCAAACACAACTACGGTAAATGTCCTCTTAGGGTAATATAGGTGCTGCGAGTTCATCAGTGTCCTCATATTTCAATTCCAAACACCGGTTCAAGAGATAGAAATACCAACACGTACGTTTACTGAACGAACCCAAACAAAACTTCAGAAAAATATTCTGGGAAAACCGGGCCTTGGAATCAGGTGCCGTCAAATACTGCGGACTCGTAAAATTCCAAAGAATTTAAGAAAAAAATTCCTTGAAATTTTCAGGTCTTTACAATTATAATTCCATTATAGTCATCTAAATTTTTATATTTCTTTTGGTATAAATGATAGTTTCATCAATTTGGTTTTTTGGAAAGAATTATTCCATCTTCAGTTATCTCCAACATTTTCCACTATTTTTGAATTTACACTTTATTTAGAATGGTATAAAAATATATATAAAGTGTTTATGACTTGGATTATTTATAAACCACATTTTTTATGGATTTCTATATTAAAACTTCCCCAATAAACATATATTTTAACTGATTCCCGTAGTGGTAATATATTTTTCATGACATATCATATGGTGTCATGCTTGGTAAACATGGTTCTTTCCATATCAACAAGACTCTTACATTTTTACTTTAAAATACTCTATAATTTTATGGATTATGTGGTAAAATGAACTTATGACTCATTCCATGTTTTTAAATATATTATCTGAATTTTCTATTTTCATATTTCCATTTAATTTTGTATCTCTAACTTTACAAAGACTAATTTGTTTGTTTCTTACCTATCCTTATAAAACTTTTAATCTTCCTAAAATCCTGAAATATAAGAGACAAAAACATGTGATGAAATAATTATCTATTATTGTTGGGTTTTTTGATAATGGGACCATAAACACCTGAGTAAAACAATTGTAGTGTCCTTCTGGTTTGAATTTCAATCCCTTAGTTGATTTTAATAACAATCGTCCCCTTTTTACACATTTCAACAATGGTGGTTGTGTAATTTTTTATGGAATGGATATTTCTTATGGACTCTTATTTAATCAAACTACTCATACTATTTTAGACTAGATGAAAAATTCATTTATGTAATAATTTTTATTTTATTTTTAAATGTATTTGTTGTAATTATTATTTTTATTTTTTATTGTCTAAACTAAAATAATTTTCCTTTTGTTCTCATCACTCATGAATGGAAAAATCTATATTTCATAATTTCATAATACAAACATTATTACTAAATATTACCTCATTTCCATTATCAATTTTTTTGGTACACTCACCATGTTTCAGTTCAACCCATCAATAAATTGGGCATTGTTGAAATTAAATTACTTTTTTAGGATTTTTATGACTCTACCTCCCTTGATCGTCAGTGAGATTTCATTAAAAAATGTAACAGCCCCAACATATCACTTTTCAGAAAATGGATTTTTTAGATTACTTACCATATGTGTTGATGAACCACTGTCCATAATCAATGAATTATAAACTTTTTATGATTTACAAGAATCTCAAACAATATATGATTATTATTTGGATTCATGATTCCTTAAAAATTTCTCCAAAATAAAATTTAGATTTAATTTAGTTGGTATAATTGTTAAACAATCATCCAAAGTTTAACCATCTTTATCACACCTTCCATAAACATATTTCTATTTTTAAATATGTTTTTTTCTCAACTTATAGAGATTTTTCTTAATTTTGGTTGTACTGGTATCACCCTACATTTTTTTTCTCCCATTTTTCTAAGAAGAAATATATCGTATTATAAATTACAATACTTGTGAAAAAATAATAAAAAACCCCATTAATAATCATCAAATATCCATATTTGATAAAAATCATTCTCCTATATGGTTCATTATTACTCTTTATTTTTTTGAATAATTTAGTGTCTTAAAAATGTATATATTTACCAAAACATTATATTTCCATTCAATTGTTTCATTAAAATATGTTAATTATTAACCTTTTTATTGATGGTGATTCCAAAAAATTAATCACAATGGAAATATTCATTTCACCATAGTAAGAAACTTTTCTCAGAAATAACATCAAACAATATATTAATATTAAATAATATCATAAAATAATATAAAAACATGAAAAACACCCCATTAATATCAATTTACTTTATCCCATTTACTAACTTCATTAGGTTAATCCTTACCATCCAGCCAAATGAAACAAAATCATGGTAATTTCATAATTTCATGTAAATAAAAGGGAGATATATTTAATATCTTACCTCAAAAAAATACTTAACAAACAATTTCATTAGAATAGGGAATGAAGGATTACCACAAGGAAAAAATCACAAGTAAATCCTCAATAAACTAGATTATATAATCCTACATCAAATGATAACCAAATCTAACAAAACACAAACTAAACCAATGCCACAGCCTCTCCTATCATGAATTATGGGAAGATAATATCTGAAGAAGATAATATAAATCATATTAGATCAGAAATTGTTTATATCTCAAATCCAAGGGCCAAATCTAGTTGAATTTCACTCAAATTCCTTGAAATAATCATCTATTTCTACCTAAGGCTTGGGGAAAATAAAGGAATAAGGATTAAATATATATCATCCTGAAATTTTATGAAATATATTATTTAATGTTAATTTAAATTCATTGATAGATTGTTTTACTCAAAATTAAAACTTTATCTTATGTTATATGCAACACAAAAATTATCTTTCATTTCATGCAACATCAAGTTTCTGTGAGGACTTGTGTTACAGGCGACATCGAGTCTTACTAGGAAATAATATACTATTAATATAATTATTTAACATCATAGTTTTAAACTAACCTTTGAAATGGTTGGAATGAATGAGATATAATAAATTTTGAGTATGTATATTACGCATTTTAATAAAATTATTTCTTTCTATTTAATTATTAATGAAATTAAGAAGCAATTGAATATAAAAGATGAGATTTTATGAAAAACTATTTTTTATGACCATTATGAAGTTTTATCTTAACAAATTAAATTAATCACTATTGGTGAAATATATTAATGAAATTTATATTTTATATATTAAATAATTTATATTTAAATTCATCCAATATATTTTATAGGTATAAAATAATAACAAATCCAATTTAAAGTATAAAAGTGGTATTTTTTCCAAATGAATTTTTATATCTTTTAATGGAAGACTTGTTTTAAAACTAACTTTTCACTAACTTATAAATTTCATTTGAAAAAAATAAAATAATTTTTTGAAATTAGAATATAAAAATTGACTTTGGGGTTTTTTTGTATTTTTTTGAGAACTTTTATATTTTTATGAATAATGAATAACACCGAATTTTAATTGAAAACAACATTTAAATATAATTTTTTTATATAGTAAAATTATATTTTAAATTGAAATTTTTGTATAATTAATAAAATTATATATAAATAAATCCAATTTATTTCACTTTAATCAATTTCATTTTGAAACTAGATATAGAAACATTTCAAACATTTCAAACGATTTACAGTAAAACCAAGTTGTTCTATCGTATTTTTATGATTAATTTTAAATAATATTTTGTGAGCTATGTTTTTAGAATTTGAAAAAATGGATTCCATATTTGGAATTTGAATAATTTTTAATTTACTGTAATTTCAACTTAGTTTTTAACAAAAAATATTAGTAAATAATCTTAAAATTAATTACAATAATTATAGTAAAAACGAGCTTACTTAATATTTAAACATAGAGTAAAAGATGTAAAAAGGTGCCTAAAATTGTCTAAAAATTATTATATAGACATATTTCTACCATTAACCATCTATGTTTCTATAATATTCCACTTTGGACCCTTGTAAAACAAGTAAAATGGTGGGAGAACACAATTATTTTTAGGAATATCAAATGTGTCCCCTTCCCCACTTATAAGAAACCACCTCATCTCCCCATATCTTTACACATATAAATCCTATTTGTATCATAGAAATCATAAAAAAATAGAATTCCAAAATACCTCCTATAATCCTAGAAGCTAAACTCTTGGAAAAAATCAATCCAAGGAATTCCATTGGTGCAAACTAATAATAGTTTCCCGAAGAAGAGGTAACATTCTTCAATGATCACTTTTGTTTGATTTCTTTCTCCAAACATTAAATTATTCTTATTCCATTATTATATTTTAAATGAACTCTCCTAAATATATTTATATTTTTTTATGTTATGTTTTTGACCTAAACCTACACACACTTCCATCAAATGGGTAATGAAATCATCGTTCATGTATACGGTGAACTATCGTTCATCGTTCATGTGTTACAACCTCTTATGAATTGAAATTAGGATTGAATTACTATTTTTATAAGATATTTCTGATATATATGATATTTATGATATATATACTATATTAATTATTTTGGAATTATTATATAACACATAGCATTTTGGTATCAATTTTGTGGAAATATGATAACATCATTTTTGGATGTGTGGACAACAGCCTCCTGAAAGCGATGTGATACGTTCACACTTACATGGAATGTATTAAGGATGGCTATTAAAAAACATAGATGATATAAATTAAACACTTTATTATTTTCATTAAATAATTATATATATATGTATACCATAAAATTTGCTTGTTTTCATTTCAGACACTAAAAAAGTTATAACATCATTCATGGACGTGTGGAATACCATATCCTCAAAGCGATGTGATTCTTCACATTTCATCATCACATAAGAAAGAATCATTTATATATAGGAATATATAATTAAATAATATTTTATTTATGATATATTAGTTATTTTGTAAAGATAAACATTACTTACCTTATTTCCAAAATGGTCATTGAAAATTGGGAACATTACCCACACGTACCTACGACCAACTATCTCTATGATCGTAACGTTGGTTAATTTTTCATATGCATAATTAATATATTATTTTAAATGTATAATTAATGTAAAAATGTGATAATTAATTCAAGATTAATTTTCTATAGATTTTTATATAATAACCTGATTCACCACAGTCATCCTATCAAAGTAAGTATTGACATATAAGCATAATATGGTCAAACATACAACTTACAAATTATTTGTCAAATAATTGTACATAAACTTTTTATAAGTGAAATAAAATTAATAATAAACATAGAAATGGTTATTAATAATATAAATAATTAAAATAAGTTTATTATTCAAGAATAGATAGGAAAAGAATGAAAAAATAGACTCAAAGTAAGGGATTTGCAGCTAAAAGTTTACATAAAATATCAATCCAAATTCTCACAAGTAAAAAAAACAGTCAATTATACTATTTTACTTTTTCTAATTGAAAGTGATACAACTTGTAAATTCAATATCCTTAATTATTTATCATTAAACATGAGAAATCAGGATTTACCTCACCTATGAATCTCTTCTCTCATCACTCATGATACAAGTTCATGTAGAGTTATACTCATATCATGAGAACATTATCCTCATCCATCGGTTTGAAAACGAGATAATTTCTCAAAATTATAAAGAAAAAATTCACATAAAACCATGAGGAATTTTAAATCAATGTTCAAATGATTATGAGGCTTAGGGTTGGTAAGAATTAATTTTCATAATTTTGTTTTAAAGGATAATTTTTATCTCTAAAGTATAAATTATTATATGTAAAAGTAAATGATAAACAAAATTTTGTCATTAAAATTGTGATAACTCCCACTTAACATGCTCAATGAAAATATTATGATCAATACTATCATAATAAATGATTTTTCACTTCTTTAATGTTTTTACATTACTTTTTATCCTTTTTTTCAAACTACTTTTTCATATTTTTTTCATGTTTTCAAATTTTATGCTTAGAATGAATCTGAAATCTAACACCAAACCAAATATTATCAAATTTATCAATCTGGTAATGGTGATTTTTTATTCTCCCAAGTCATAACCCATTCTGAATTTTTTTCATTTTATTTATTTTTCTTTTTTTCCATCAGGAAGGGAAAACAGTAAAAGTATAACATATGAATCGATAGCATTTCTCAATACCAAAACATAAGAACCCCCACACATTTTCTTCATAATTTATTTCATTCCATATAACATGGAATCCCTCACCCTCACAATTCAAAATTAAAATATTGTGAAAATACTAAGTGCATGGTAGGAGTGGATAAAAATGGCTTGAAATATGGCTCATCCCTAACAAATTCATTCATGGTCTCTGTGGTTTTAAAATGATTTTTGTAAAAGGTGGTATCAAGGGTAAAGTATTTTCAATAACAATATATTAATCATGTTAAATGTGTTTTTTCACAGTCATATATTTGAAAAATTTTAATGTAAGTTCTATCAGGCGGCATGTACCAAGATCACTCAAAAAATATTCCCAGGATAATATAGGATGTACTTTGAGTAGAAATAATATTGGGAATGAAAGATATGACATTATAAAATCACTCATGGAATTAATAATAAAAAAAATCAATTCAAATGAATTTCATAAGTTTAATGTTTGAAATTGGTAGGGAAATTTCATTTTCATGAATAAACCAATTCCTTCAAATCAAGAGTTTTTAGTTTAATATTCATGATTCACTATAATAATTCAACTATACATCTAAATCATTCAATAAAATTATCATTGAAATCTAAATCATGGTATCAAAGGTCTCTTAAAAAACTCCTGCCTCCTAGATAAGTCATATAAAGAAAAAATTCAAAGCATGGGAATGCAAATTCTAGTTTAAAGCTCAAAATAGGATTTTTTAAAATAATATAGGGATTTTAAAATATAATAATTAAATGTGAACTCCCTTCTCAAATGAAGCTTTAATCTTGTTATTGTACTTTTTAGGGGCTACCTTGTGCCATTATGGACCTAGAAATGTTAATTAATCATTAATACTCAAGGACCATGTCACTAAATCTCCAAATTATAGAGGGATGGAGATATATTTGTAATTCATAGGAATTAAATTTAATGGCATAAAAGGAAAATGAAGGATAAGTCTTATTTTAATATCCCATGTGGTTCATGTATTTTTACTACATCGATAAGGGTAGTACCAGTTGCTATCTATAGTATGATGGGGGTGAATCTTCATTGATTTGGACCACCACATATGGATTTTTCTAGCTTCCACTTCTTCTTTATTGGTATGGAATAATCCATGGATCGAGTACACTAATTCCATTCCCTTCACAAGTAGGTTATCTTTCCTAGTGGGTGTAGTTTGATGTATGGATCATCATCCTTATTGGTTTCTACTTGTGAAACCTTATCTTCATTACCCTGTGCTTACACAAGCTGGGTTGCATGAATTTAATATTTAAATGTAATGTGAGAAAGTAATTTCACCTAATATTTTTATAATTTTTATAATAAAAATTAAAATTATACATTCAATCTGATAATTCTAAATCATAGTTTGCATAGGCTCATATACTGTCTCTTCCTCATCGGATTCTTCCAATGTATGTTTATCAAAATCAAGGAGCTCCATGTATTCCTCATTGGGAGCATGTTCAGGTTTTTTCCCTTCTCCATGTCAAAATAAGAGTTATCTAAATCTAAAAATTTAAAATTTTGGCAGTTAATACTCAATTCAAATTGAATAAAATAAAATCAGGGATATTTTAAGATAGTAGCAACTCGCTATCCAGGTTTAGATTCAATCTCTTTTTTAATGGTATGTGACTCATATGGTTGGGTCATAGTGAGTAGATAGATGTAGTTGGGCTGGTCTATCTCTTATTATTATTCCACCACTTGGGTGGCTTCCTCTACCTCTATATCTAGAGACAAATACAATTTTATTAACTCTTTCACCTTGTAGACATGGATATCAATTTTAATTTCATTATCTTCCCAATCAACCCAATTTAATTTATGGTATTATTTATCTCTCATATTCACATCAACACATGTGTCTTCGTCATCAGTATTTATCTCTTCATGGAAAGTATGAATCTGATCCTTGAGATTGTTGAGTTGTGGATAATCCTTGAATATGGAATCATCCTCTTAGATCTATTCCATAGAACTATGAACCTCCATTATTACATCTTCCTTGACCTTTAGTCTTCGAATATGTGCTTATCTTGATTTATCAGGTCTATCATTTCTTAAAGTTAGAAACATGTGTCATTCCCATTCAATATACATTTTTCCTAAACAATTAGTTCCTCAGGTCTTATACATACGAGGTATTTTTTTCATTTTTAACCACTAGTTATTACACATGAGAGTAATTATTTTACGCATAAAAATATGTTAAATTATGATACATAATATAAAAAATATTTTTTTTAGGTTTTTAATATATAAAAAAATTGAAAACTATCTATAATTTTAAAATAGAAAAAGAAAAGTAAACAATAATTTGATCCCTAGAAACTACCCTAGTTTTGGGGAATCCTATAGTTGGGCGTGAATTTTTTTTAACTTTTCCTAGTGTACCATAATAGCTAAACGAGGTCTTCCCACTTGAGGATCTTCCTAATTATTTTTTCATAATTATTCTAATTAACATAAAATGACTTTTTTTATATTCGAGTTGTTATTATTTTTAAAAATAATGAAATTTTGATAATGGAGAAAAGAATAATAATCATGATTAACATGAAACAAAAACTAGAATGGAGAATTTTCTGGTCCTTTTAGGGGTTGGATTTTGGTTCATTACATTATTCATGATGATTGGATATAGTAAGTTTTATAACCTAATTATGAAATATCACTCTTGGATTAATATTATTTTATTTAGTGACTGTGAAACCTTAAATTCAAAAGAAATATATATTCCACCTTCTCCCATAATCAATGTTGATGTAACACCTCAATAAAGTGTGTGACACCTTCTAGGACCTGAAACCATCATATTATATTTCACTTTCCATTATGAGAAGATATTTTGTTTAAATTAATGGAGAGAAAGAATTTAAATAAACAAATATATGTGAGGTTGAGTTCTATTTCATGGTTTGTAATTACCACACGCATACAATTCACTCTTGAATGTCATAAACATAAATAAAACATATTAATTGAAGAATATAATTTAGGCACACCTAATTATCTACCAAGGACAATCCTTGGGTCAGTTACTCATTTTCAAGTGGAATGGGTCATGGTGGAAGAGATAAGAGAATGTGAATGATAAAATTATAAATAAATAGTGATAGTGGAAGAAAGTAGAGAATGAAGAACATTAAATTAAAATAGAGAGAATGAGTTGCATAAAAGTAAAAGAAAAAAAGTTAGAGTATAAAATTAATAAAAAATAAAACATAGAAAAAAAAGGTATCTTGATGAAATCCTATGATAATTTTCATGTGTGTAGCATCTATGTATTTATAGAGTGAGGAACCCTCTTTATCTCCCTTATTTTTAATTTCTTATATCTTGGTCAATCATTGAATATATATTTTTTATGATATTCCATGTTGAATTTTCTAAATTATGAGTTGTATATAAATTCCATCATTGATATGAAATCCATAGTGGGGTAGTCTATATCATTATAAATCTACCATTTGGAATCTCCATGGCAGAAGAATCTATTGTTGCATATCGTTCAATTGTGATCGATGGTAACACAACATGTGCTTCTATTCTATCTAATTCACAAGCTTCCTCATGTACAACTTTGATTTATCCCCCAATCATCATTCACAAATACATTATTTCTCAAATTCAATCATCATAAATCATTTCTCTATGATTCATTGTTTCAAATACCATTGTCAGATACCATTATCCATCATTCATGCTTCCTCTATGTCAATCATTATACCATTCTTCCTCAATGGTTTCATAATGAATGTACTATCTCAGCTTTCATGGTGGTACATTTGATGGTATATCACGTGTGGTATTCCATACTCATTATCTGTCATCCCCGTCGTGGTATATCACATCTACCATCATCTCAATGGTAGACCACATCTATCATTTAAAAAATGGTAGATCACATCTACCATCAGTGGACCATCCTATTTTGGGAGCATCTCATTAATGTATCTAAATGGCATATCTCTCCACGTATCCATTCCTATACTCATCTCAGTATTCATTTATTACTTATCCATCACATAGATGATTCAGTTCATCCCACATGTAGCAGTTTTTCATGATTTAGTTTTATGTATCAAGTTCAATGGTGTGTGACCAATAATCTCTTTGTGAAACTATGTTTCCTTAATCTATCAGTACAAATAAACTATCATTGTGATTTCTCATCATAACTATGGTGCTTTGATCCTCCACCTTCAATCCATTTAGACTACATAGTGGATAGATTGATTTTCTCCTTATCGTTCATGGCATGACTCCATTCTATTTGAGATTATTGGTGGTCTTCTATGGTCTCCAAGGTCATCCATGGTGGTTCATGAGTTATCAGTGGTATTTCAATGGAAAAGGGGTCATCAGTAATCCCTCAATCCTTCATAGTGGCCATAGGGAGCACTCCCAGGCATGAAGAAATTATTTCATCATCTAAATGGAACCACATATATTTTTTCATGGTCTATATTTGATCCATGGAAATCCAATACTTTGTATGTTCATTCTGGATCAATATTTATCTTCATTGGTGGCTACAATGGAATTTTTTAGTGGTTATAGTGGTGTCCATAGCGTCGAGTGGTGGTGTCGAGTAGTGGTGATGGAGGCATGGTGTGTTTGAGACATGGAAGCATGTGGAAGAAAAATAATATTTTCATACTTATAAATATAATCAAAACTCAAGTGGAGTTCATCCCACATCAAAAATATAAATGGGGGTTGTGAACATTTATAATGAATTGTGTGGCATCCCTAGTTTAGAATCATGCTCCATAGATGGGATCCCAATAAACAATTTCACAAAGATGTTATTGTTCATGTCGACCCAAAATGGACCATGTGGTATTAGGCCCAATCAATGAATCCATGGGGTCTCATGTGGTCCTAATATCCTCTTCCACTATGAGCGAGCTCTCACATGTCTTGATTGGCTGGCTTTCCCTTAAATGGGTATCGATAAGAAGTTTTTGGGTTGTGGTTGTGGGATACCTCAATGATGGACATATTTTTACGTATATATAATTCAAAATAAATACAAAAATTTCAACAAAATGTTTAAATAAATAAAAAACATAAAATTTTTATTTATTTTATTCATTTTACATTAATTTAATTCAGCATTTATAATTTTCCACTATTTTATTAAACATTCCCCTATATTGTATTATTCATTAAAAACATTGGAAATTGTTAGAATATATTAACAAATTTAATTAAAATTTGAACATTTCAAGGTGATACTTCACTATCGACTGATGGATGGACTCAACTATGGTTTTATTGTCTACATGGGTCACTATGGTCTACATTCCAGTGTTTTGGTTTTATTTTTATTCTTTGTTTTTTTATTTTCATTCGATTGTTTTGATTTTTTTTCACGAATTAGTTTGTCATGTTGTTTTTAAATGGGATAACAACAAGTATTGTGATATGGTTTCATGTTTATTTGGATTTTTTTTCTTCATTCTCTTTGAAAGGATAACGGGCTAAGTTGTTCGACAATGAAGGTTTCTCAGTGGAAAGTGCATCAAAAAAGGAATTAATTTCTCAATCATCATCTCTTAAGGTGAATGGTTCAATGGTGGGAAATAATAGAGCCTCAAATTTCATGATCATGATTTCATAAGGAAACCCATGTTTAGGACCCATACGAAATTAGGTGTGTGAGGTTCACTGTGGGATATTAAATTCGGGTTGGATAATGGGGTGTTGGATTTGGGTTTTTCCTGAGTATTGACTCTACGTTTAATAGAATATATAGATATATAGGAATTAATTTTTAAGTGTATGTATTTGGGTTGATCCACCCAATTAAACATGTCTTTATGGGTTGTCACTAAACCATAAAATTGGTCTTTTTCAAAAATCCAAAAAAAATTAGAGACAATCCCTTTACACCACCACTGAATTTCACCACATTGTGACAAATATTCTGACCCCAAAACATCATGGGATGTAACTATAATTACCTATACCCCCCAAACATGACACATCCTAAGGTCATGATAGATAACCTCACTATGTGACTCAACCCTTTAGGGTACAATACACCATACCACACATCTTCCCTTTCATTCGGACAACTCATTGTGACACAACACCCAAAACCACACAATAACACACTCCTATAAGCTGAAATATCATCTCTGACTCCAAAAATATTCGTCCAACCTTATCTTGATGCATATAACACATAAAATATGAAAATTAACGATTTTACAAGGTTGATATATTTCATTTAATTCCTCTCAAATGATTCGCATCCCCAAGAATCAAAACTAATCATGAAAGGAAAATAACAACTATCAAACCAATAAATCCTTAGGAGACACCTCTAAAACCAAAAAATGAAATCAACAAACCACAAATAATCATATGAAATTAACAATCTCAAAGAAATCATCACCAAAACAACTATTTTTTAAATTCAAAATTGAAGAAATCATCTCAACAGTTTTGATGAACAAAAATCCAAAACCAAATGAGATACTGAGAAATCATCACCTACTTACATTCTTGTGTAGATTATTTTAATCCGCCATACATCAATTGAACATAAACCAAAGGAATGATACATCTTTGTAACACATTCTCTAAATGATCATGAATCTGGACTGACTACTCCATGAACATCACATAATCTGTAACAACCCAAACATTTTGAATAAAATTCCATTTATTTTAATTAAATGCCTTATGGATATAGAAAAAAACATGCAATTATTTTGTTTTATTATATCAAATTTGATTTAAATGACCATAAATTATCCTTACTGTTGATAATGTAGTCTTTTAGCAGTGATCACATGACTATTATAAATATGGGGTTTTAACAAATCCTTTTGTCACAGACAAAGGATGTGATAGCCTCAACCAATATGATCATACCCTATAAATCCCATTTATAGGAGATTATGAGGGAGATATAATTTCTATGATTTTCCCAAAACCAATTGCAAGGTGATATCCAACAAATTAAGCTTGAGCAAAACCATTTACAAGAGAAGTTAATGCTCATTGAGATCACAACCCAAACCATGTTCACTGAACAGCCCCAAGAAAGCCCCACAATCGCACACCTTACTCGTAGGGAGTATGATTGTGTAATAAAGGGATAAGAAACAAGTACTAATCATTATTATTATGTAAATTATTATTTTTATATAGAACAATGAATATACATTCATTCTATTATTGTTACTTTGTAAATGATTTTAAAAGCACAATTAGAATTTTTGATTAATATTGAAATTCAATTAAGAAATATATTTTTAATGAATTAATTTATTTTTGAAATAAATAATATTATAATAAAATATTATTATTAAATTAATTTTATTAAATAAAAATGATTATATAATTTTTATGACGTCAAATGTAATTTTTATTAAGGCTTAATAACTATTTTTGTCAAAACCTCTCAATTATCAATAAATGTCATTTTTTATTTTAAAAGTGAAAATTCACAAATTTATTAAAATATTTACATAAAATTAATATTATTTTTATAATTAGGATGTCTAAATTACCCTATGGTGAATTGTTCATAATTTTCTGAGATAATCAAATTATTAGGTAAAAATTAAATATCGTATAAATATATAATGTGTTTTATGACATAATAATGAACCAATAGTGGTGAAATAAAATACTATAAAAGTTATCTCGGACCAAATACATGTTTTTAATTTAATGTAATGTAATTTTAGGTTATTTTGTTTATTTTATAAATCCTTATTGAATCATCCAAGATATATAAATATTTTATGATTTTAAAATCATTTCCATGAATGTATGACTCACCTCCACAAATGAAATGACACTATTTTAATATATTCATCCCTTATCCATATGAAATAATTTATACCACACCTTATTTATAGACAACATGTGAAAACTTCATGGGATGGTTTGTGGTTTTGAATATTTTAGTATGTAGTGTCCAAAACAAAAAATAAATAATGAATTCCCCCAGCTTTCCAATATAAACAAACCCAATATCCCATTTCTCTTCAATAAATCTCCATAAAGCTCTAAAACCATCTGCCTTCTACTTAATTGAGTCCTCCCAAGGTTCCCCCAAGCTCCCAAGAAGCCTCCCTCATGCCTTTCGGTTCAAACATCCAAGTAAGTGATTCCTCTCCACCTCTTTGAATTATAGAACCTTATTTGAGAGTAGTTTTTCTAATTTAAATTTATGACACTGAATTTAGTTTGTGATCATTAAAATAATATCTAATAAATGTTATTTAAATGATTTATCATTTATCCTCTCCCATTTTGTCTCTTACCTGAGCTGTTACTATGACGAAATTCTGTATGGAATTTCTCTCTTTTAATTTACATTTAAGAAATTCTTTTATATTATGAATATAAAATCTATTTAATATGTTTGGATGTTACGGTACATGATCCACTTACTATACATTCCATGTATATATTATTAGAGTCCCATTTTCCTCTCATCAATCTATTTTATTAATTTCTATTTGACGTCATTTTTCTGCGAAAATTGCACCACAATTTTCCATTTAAAAATCATTGTGTAGTGAATTCCATACTCGTTTCTCAATCAAGGGTATTAAACTTTATGGTCTTGTAAATATTGATTAGGTAATTAAATTTAGGTATTCTACATTCATTGTTCATGGAATAAATTATGAGGTTTAATGAATACATTTTGTATGATCTATGTGGCACACTTATACATGAAAACAAAATGATTAAGAAGTGTGTATCCTAATAGCACTATAATGCATTGGGTAATGATTAGTATCATGTTAATTCTTGTGAATTGAGGTTTAAATCATGATAAAATATGTTCAATGAGCCTTGAATCATGATAATATCGTATTGTATATTATTTCAACATTTCCATGTTATGAATATCATGTTATATCACGCCTTTATGTTCATTTTTATTTTTAACGCCATTGATATACCTATTGAATAACATGTATTGTCATCCTCATGTTATTCCATGTGTATTCCCTTACTGGGATTTATATATCACCATTTTTTATGTATATCCTCAGTTTATCCCAAGCACTACCAAGTATGAAAGAATGTTGTGGTCATGATAAATACATTTTCAATATAGATGTATACTTCAAGTTTTAAGTTGTTATGTAATGTTAATATGCCCCAAAGACACTAGACTAGTCAATATTTTGAGTTTTATTAACTTAAATTTTATGTAATAAACCACATTTAAATATGAAATAAAGATAAGGGTTGTTATAGTTGGTATTATAGGATATGTTTAGTTATTCTGGGATTAGGGTTAGAAAACTAGTGAAAGCCTTACGGATAAGACTAAGTATAAGAAAAGAATCCTTAAATTTTAGTGATTATAGAGTAGGTGGATTATAAAGAAAATATATACTTTTCTGGATACTAACAGGTAGAGGTGGCTCCAAAAAAGTTGTATCTTGGGGTAAAACCCCAAAACAACCCTTTAAGCTAGACTCGAATGAGAAATGGTACATGAAAACGGGCCTTTCTCCACTCTCGGTTCTACACTCCTAGGGGATATTCTTTGGTAAATTCAAAATCTTATTATGAAACATTATTAAGGGAAAAATGTCCATAAGAATATATGTTAGGAAGCAGATCATAGATAAATTTTATCAAAGCATAAAAATTATTACTTTAAGGAGATAAATGTAATTTATAAGCAATACCTTTATGTCACTGGATTACCCTTCATGTGTTTAACAGTTTAAAATATTTACCCCTAATTTTTCCTTTTATTCTAGCCAATTACCGGTAATAGGAGGAATAGGGCTGAAAACCGATGTGAAGATCAATGTGATGACTCCTCTGTTGAGATTCCCTATCTTATGGGAGGGGGAATCAAAAATATTTTCATGATACTCTCTCGGTTAAATAATGGTTTGAATAGAAACATGGATCAAGAGGAACGTCCAACCCACCTTGAGAAATAACAAGTCACAGAAGACAGATTCATGATACAAAGGCCTCCTTTATTCAATGGATCATTTGATCCCCCAATCGCTGAAAAATGGATCAAATCTATTGTGAAGATCATATCCATCCTACAATGTTCTGAATATGAGAAGGTTCATCTAGCTGATTATTGTATGGATGGAGAAGCTGATCAACAGTGGACATTGATAAAAATATGAAGCCTGTGAAAGAGATTGAGACGATGGTATGGAAGTATTTCCAAAAAAAGTTTTCCGATAAATATTTTCCATGAACCCTCTATATTAAGATGGAAAGAGATTTCCTTTCACTCAAGAAAAAGGGAAATGAATATATTGGGGATTACAAGGAAAAATTCACTAGACATGCACGATACAAATCTGTTTTTTTCATCATTACCAAATTCAATGTTAACCACTTATTAAGTGGCATAAATCCTAGCCTACAAAAATCCTTTGAAATTCGTGACTTTGATAGCTATGAGGATATTTTCCAATGTCACAAAAAATGTGATATGGAGACCGGTGAATCTTTGGGGTATCATGGGGTTAAGAATCAGAAAGTGGAATATAATTCTGGTGGATTGATGGATAAATCCAATGGTGATAATAAAATAAAGCACCCCACTTGTTAAATGTGTAGAAATAATCACCTCATAAATTTCTTAAGGGGATCAATGAAATGATATCAGTGTGGAACATAATGGAACCTGGATAATAATTTATAAAAGGAGAAACCTCTCAATGTGACAGAGGAAATGAATTCTTCAGTCGACCCTCAACTTGATGTTAATTGCTTCAACTTCATGGAACTAGGTCACTTTGTGAACCATTTCCCTATGCCAAGGGTAATAAGAGGTAACCAACAACCACCAATATTTCATGGGTGATATTTTTCCATCAAAACCAATGAAGTGAATCATGAAAATGATGTGGTGAATGGTATGCCACTTATTCATTCAAGAATAGTGAGAGTACTTTTTGATTCTAGATTTATGCATTCTTTTATATAACAAAAGTTTAGTAGAATAATTCAAACACCACCACAATGCATGGAAGTAGAGATGTAGATGAAATCAAAAAATAGGGAAATTATTGCATCATTTATATATAACCCCTCCCCTATCAAAATTTGTGGATTTAACAGCCTGGAGAACCTCATCATACTCCCTCTTGTGTAATTTTATTGAATTCTTGTCATGGATTGGATTTCCCTATATAGATCCAACATAAATTTCCACGGGAGGGAAATCACACTCCATATGGTGAATCAACCCCATATCATATACAAGTGCAAGGAAGAGGATGAATCTTCTTTATCACCATAATCTCAAGAATATATATTACTTCCCTATGAGCATACATATCTTTCTTTTATGATTGAGTCTAAGGAAAGAAGAATCCTCTAAGACATTCCTATTGTGATGGAATTTCCTAACGTGTTTATCAAGGAATTTTCTAGTCTTTCTCCTTGAAGAGATGTTAAATTCTTGATTGATCTTATACCTGGGTGTTTCCAATATCCATGACTATATATATAACGTCCATTGTGGATCTTGAGGAGCTAAAGAAATAACAACAGGAGAATCTAGATAAAGGGTTTATACACCCAAGTGCTTCACTATGGGGTGCACCAGTCCTCTTCGTCAAGAAGAATGATTGGTCATTGCATCTTTACATTGATTATCGTGAGCTCAAAAAAATCACGATAAACAAAAAGTATCATTTACCATGAATTGATGACTTGTTGAATAAAATACATGCAGAAAAATACTTCTCCAAGTTGGATATGTGGTCAGGATGTTACCATGTAATGGTTATGAAGCAGAATATCCCTCAGAATGCTTTTCGTACAAGGTATGATCTCTATGAATTCATAGTAATGTCACTCGTACTCACTAATGCTCTAGAAATATTTATGGACTTGGTGAAAAGATTATTTATATATTATATTGAAATTCTTTTGGTAGTCATTATAGAAGATATTCTAATATACTTTAAAACCAAGAAGGATCATGACGATCTTCTAAGAATTATACAAGAGACCTTGATAAATGAAAAGTAATGCATGTGTGAGTTCTAGTTGAAGGAAGTATCATTCATTGGGAATATCATCAGAAGAAATAGGATTTCTTTTGATCATTAAAAAAAGTAATTTATGGATGGTTGAGGCCGACATTTGTGATGGATATTCATAGCTTCTTAGGGTTAGGTGGATATTATCATCAATTTTTAAGAAATATCTGATTATTGTGAAACCCTCTTACTAAGATAACCTGAAAGGCAGTCATGTTTTCCTAAAATGTTGAATGTGAAGAATGATTTATTGAGTTGAAGAGGAGGCTTTTCACTTCCCCTGTGCTCACGCTACCCACAAGTGGGAAGCTTTTCATAATCTTCAGTGATTCCTAAACGATGGACATGGGTTGTGTGTTGATACAGAAAGACAAATTCACTGCCTATGCCTCAAGGTAGTTAAAAATTTATGGCAAAAACTATCCAACGTGTGATCCGGAGTTGGCATCTATGATCTCTATGTTAACATTTTGGTAGTAGTATAACTTTGGGGAGAAGTTTGAAACATATATGGATCATAACATTCTCAAATATATATTCACACAGAAATAGATGAATATGAACCAATGAAGTTGGTTATAACTCATCATGTATTACGACTGCTCTATCCCTTACTACCCAGGGAAAGCTAGCAAGGTGGCATATGCTCTAAGTAAAAAGAAACCAGAAAATATATCATCAATGAGAATTGAAAAGGATCCAATATTCTTAGATTTATGATGATAGATATAGGTATCATAATGAACTAAACATTATCAATTATTTCCCAAATGATTTCTCAATCGTGTATTTTGGAAATGTTAAAGGATTATCAAAAACATAATGTGAGAATTTAGAAGAAAGTGGTAACTATCAAAAAAAGGAAATTATAAGAGTTCAATATTAATGAAGATGTAAATGTGAGATTTGGGTCAAGACTATGTGTTCCATCAAATCCAATTTAAAGTGATTAGTATTGGTTGATTGACATTGTTCAAATTTCTCCATTCACCCAGAAAACACGAATATGTATTGAGATCTCTAGGAGAACTATTGGTTGGATAACATGAATAAGGTGATCACTAAATACACATAAAAGTACCATGTATGAGTGAAGGATGAGAGGAAGAAGTATAAGGGTATGATGAAAATATTACCCATACCAACAAGGAAATGGGAAAACACCATCATCGACTTCGTCACCAAATATCAAAAGAAATTCAAAGGAAGAAATGTCATCTGGGATGTTGTGGAGAGTCTTATAATGGATACACACTTCATTGCAATTTGGGAGGATTCATCATTAGATCCACTAGCACAAATATTCATGAAATAAGTTGTATGGCTGTATGGAGTACCACAATGAATTGTGTTTGATCGAGATTCAAGATTCACCTCAATGTTTAGGAAGAGTCTCCAATATGTTCTAAACACTAATTTGAACTTCATAATGTCCTATCACCATCAAAATAATGGCCAATCTGAGTGGAATATCAAAACACAAAAGTACATGTTGATAGCTTTCTCAATGGACTTCAAAAGAGGATTGCACCAACATCTTCCATTGGTAGAGTTCTCTTACAAAAACAGTTTTCACTCATGCATCCAAATGGATTATTAGGTTTCCTTTTATTGGAATATTTTTAGAAAACCAATTTGTTTGGTTGAAGTTGGGAATGAAAAATTCTAGGTTCAGAAATGGTATAAGAAATGGTGGAGAAGGTTAGGACCCTATAGTAGTACATCAAAGCCACCTAGAGTAGAAAAAATAGCTATATTGACAATCAACGATGAGCCCTAGAGTTCAATACAGGAGACATAGTATTCCTTTGTATATCTACATGAAAAACAGTTATGAGATTTTGGAAGGAGGTAAAGCTCTATCCAAGGTACATTAGCCTTTTTGAGATCCTTGATCATATCAGAGTAGTGGAATATCGACTAGCACTCCCACTGAACTTGTCTCAAGTACATGATGTATTACATGTATAAATCTTGAGGAAGTACAGACCATAACCATCACATGTACTCAATCTAAATTTGGTACCATTTGATAATGACCTATATTATGAAGGGAAGATAGTGAAAATCATACAATCTAGAGAAAAAGTTCTATGAAATAAGATGATGCCTCGTGTCAAGTTGTTATGGTGATACCTAAATTTTGAAGAAGAAATGTGGGAACTGGAGGAATAGATGAAGAAGTGTTACCCTCATATATTTTAATGCATGAAAAGGAATTTTCAAGGGAATAATTTCTTAAGGGGGAAGGTTGTAACGACCCAAGAATTTGTGAATAATATTCCATTTCTTTTAATTAAATGTCTTGTGGATATATAAAACACAAGCACTCATTTTGTATTATTATATATAGTTGGATTTAAATTAAAATTATGTATCCTTACCATTAATAATTTAGCCATTGAATAGTGATCACATGTCTAGTTTAAATATAGGGTTTTAACAAATCCTTTTGGCCTAGACAAAGCATGTGATGACCACAACCAGTAGGATCCTACCCTATGAAGCCCATTTATCATAGATTTTGAGGGAGATAGTATTCATAGGCTTTGACCTAGACCAATCCCAATATGAGATCCAACAACACAAGAATGAGGGAAACCATTTACAAGAGAAGTTCTAGCTCATCGAGATCACGACCGAAACCATGTTCACCAAACGACCCCAAGAAAGCCCCACGATAGCACACCTTACTCTTACGATGTATTTTTGTGTAATAAAGGGATATGTAACAAGACCCAAGATTTATGATTATGTACAATATTTTTTTATATAGGCTAATTATTATACTTTCATTCTATTATTGTTACTTTGTAAATGATTTTTAAAGCACAAATAATATTTTTGATTAATACTCAATATAAATTAAGAAATATATTTTTAATGAATTAATGGATTTTTGAAATAAATTATATTCTATTAAATATTATCATTAAATTGATTTTATTAAATATAAATGATAATATAATTTTTATGAAGACAACTGTAATTTTTATTAAGGCTTAAAAACTGTTTTTTGTAAAAACCATGAATTTTCAATAAATTCCAGTTTTTATTTTAAAAGTAAAAATTAATATTATGTTTAGAATCAGGATGTCGAAATTACCCTACAATGAGTTTTTCAATATTTTCAAAGACACTCAAATTTTTGGCAAAAAATTAAATACCATATTTATATATAATGCGTTTTATGACATCATAATGACCTAATATTGATGTAATAAAATACTATAAAAGGTATCTTCTGCCAAATATATGTTTTCCTATTAAAATAATGTAATTTTAAGTATATTTTAATTATTTTATAAATCCTTATTGAATTCTCCGTTACATATAAAATATTTTAATATTTTAAAAACATTTCCAAGAAAGTGTGACTCACCTCCACATATGAATGAGAAATAGTATAATATTTTCTACCCTTTTCACTATAAAAAAATGTATACCACTCCCCTTTTCAAGAAACCATTGGATGGTTTGTGGTTTTGAATAATTATTGTGTTGTTTCCAAACCAAAGATAATAAATAATTTCCTCCACCTTTCCTATATAAATCTTCTGAAGATCACATTTCTCTTCACATAATCTCTTGGAAGCTCGACCACCCTATGCCCCCTAATCCCTAGAGTACTCCCATGGCACCACCAATCTCCCAAGAAGCCTCCCCCAAGCCTTTGGGATCACACATCCATGTAAGGGATTTCACTCGTCCTCTTTAAATTCGAGAAACTTTTTTGAGAGTAGTTATGTTAATTTCATTTGATTGTATTTAAAGCCATTTTGACCCTTACCGTACACTCTAATTTATTTGATTTCAATTATTTATCATTTATCCTCCCCTATTTAGACCCTTACATAAGCCATTAATATAGGGAAATTCCGTAAGGTTTTTCCCCTTTCTCATTTACATTCGTGAATTTATTTTATATTGTGAATCTAAATTCAATTTCATATGTTGTAATGTTATGGTCCAAGATCCCCTTATTTTCCATTTCATGTATAAATTATTAGAGACCCCATTCGCTCTCATCGAACCATTTTACAAATTTCTACTTTACGTCGACATGCTACCAAAATTGCACCACAATTTTCTATTCCAAAATCATTGCATAGTGAATACCATAAAATTTTCTCTATCAAGGGTATTCAAGTTTATTCTCATACACTTATTGATTGGGGGCTTACATATACATACTCCAAATTAATTTTTCTTAGAATAAATTATTACGTTTAATGAATCTATGTTGTATGATCTATGTGGCACACTTATAAATGAAAATGAAA
This sequence comes from Viscum album, assembly GCA_963277665.1. NCBI lineage: Eukaryota > Viridiplantae > Streptophyta > Magnoliopsida > Santalales > Viscaceae > Viscum > Viscum album. Next base: position 1,106,783,847 of record OY728157.1, read on the forward strand.
TGATTATGAAGATTGTGCCTTGATAGTGCTCAAATGAATTAGGTAATGTTTAGTATCATGATACACCTTATGAAATTAGGTTTTAGTCATGGTAATACATGTGAAATGAGGGGTTACACATGCTAATTCAAGTTCAATGAGGGTTTACTAATGTTAATACATGTGCAATGATCCTTTTCTCATGCTAATATCATGTTGTATATTGATGCCTCATTTCCTTATTATGAATATCATGCTATATAATGCCTTTATGTTCATTTTTCTTTTGTGCTCAATTGATATTCCTATTGACTAACATGTATTGTTTTCCTCATCTTATTCCATGTTTATTCCCTTTTCGAGCTTTATAGCTCACCATTTTCATATGTATCTCCTTATGTTAACCCATGCATTTCTAAGTACGACGGAATGTTGTGGTCATGCAAATTAAGTTTTAAATAATGAAATTTACTTCAAGTTTTATGTTTTTATGTGATGATCCTAATCCATGATAACACTTTAAATATTAATCTTATGATTTTATTAAGTTCAATTTTTTATAATAAATTATGGTTAAATATGAAATAATGAGTAGGGTTATTATATAATCCTCTACATCAAACTCCCACTAATAGGTGAAATGAGAGTCATAATTAATATTTCAATGAATCTAGAATACATGGAAACAATCATTGATCTAATATAACTATGGGGGAAGCACCAACTGTTATGAAACATCAGCAATACACCATAACACCTCTTAAGGATCGATAAACTAGAATGAGAGCTTACTCTCCCAGCCAAACCTCCACTACCCATGATGATGGAAACCCCTTAGGAACACATAATATCTAACCTTTAACCGTAGAGGACTACTCATATAATCAAAATATTATCTATAATGATCTTTTTTTCACCTTTATTCATGCATAAATCATCTAAACATTCTTGGTTTTGATCTACACACACCACTTATAAGGTCCACTAACTATCCAACACTAATCCAGAAAAATAGATATCTTTAAGGTTTATAATAAAGGTAACATGATGTTCAATGGAATTATATGGTCCCAAGATTTAAAATTATCCATTGGTGATCAAAATGACTACATAGTCATTGGAAAAGTGAGACCCAATAAAACATTCGAGGGTCTTTCATGAATATTTTTTAGCACAAAAATAAAATCAAATAAAACCTTGGTCATTTTGAAGCTACATTGTTAAGTCATTCATCCATTGTGACCATTACTTGAAGGAATCAAAATTTAATCCATTTATATCATCCAAAAATTATTTAAAAGTTCATAGGAGAATCGATCATCAAATGAGAGGTGCTATCATGGAGATCTGATTAATCCTTCAATGTATTTATGATCACCATAGTGAGATCCTTTGATCCATAAAAAAGAAAGTAGATTAGAACCTCATATAACATTATTATCTCCCTATGAAGTACGATATGATAGATATTCTCTCAACCAATGGGTAGTGAATAATATTATCCATAGAGCCTCCTCCTCCATCTATAGTGAATTTTTAAATACCCGAAATAGGTTATCTGATGCCAAATATTTACTAATCACTATAAAAAACATCTTATTACTATTATACAAAGTCATAAATATCATTTATATTTTTATCAATGACTTTTGATATGATAAATATATTACATGATAAGATCATTCCATTTAACTCGACTCGATATTCCTACTAAAATTAAATGAACCTTGAATATTAAAATAATATACATTCATATAATATTTTTCCATGTATTTACTCCAAAACTTATAAATAAATTTAAAAATAAATTCAATACAAATTTTTCTCAACTTTAATATTATGAATTTATTTATTCCATTAAGATTGTATATTCTCAAACGATTATCAAACTCTGTGTTGGATCCCAAAATGTCTTATACACATATTCATCTAATTATGGAAGGTTTTTGAGTAGGCTTAGTCTGTGACCCTATGGGACCTTATCTTCATAGTAGTGAATATTATTCATAGACTATGAGATTATTCCCGAAACACATCAGGGACCCTTAATAGAGATGTAAGATGCATAGTAAGGACGACCTTTCTAATAAAAACACATCATGTAATATACACTCTTTGTCTCGTGATATATCATAATTAAAAACACACACTTTTTTCATCATCCTTTCTTGATTTATCATTCATTAATGTAACTGTATGGGCTTACCTTCTTCTACTGTGGCTATTGATTTAGTAAAGGTACTACCATCCTGATCATCTATGCCCGAGATATCACATCCTATAGGAAGAAAAAAATCTATCTTGATTATTAAATCAATGTCATACCCCCAATGAGACACTCAATGAATGATACCTAAATATGAATTCAATGTCATATTTCTTGTATTGATAAATGTATGTAATCAAATGGTACACACTAGATATAATTGCTGGATTTGGTTCCTTAAAACTAACTTCTTTGTACTTCAAAATAACATGTATTCATAGTTTTGAATATTAATAAAAATCTTTTCACATCATCATTTTTCTTTTTCATAACATAGTATGTGATAATGTCTCAATCGTAGTTTCCACACTAGGAAGTCATAGGTGTTCCCCAATATGATGAGAACCCAAAATCTCTAAGACACAATTCTTAAATATATGTTCTATAGACAGATGATATCATTTGAAAGACACAAGTGATATAGGCTATTAGGGGTGGAGAATCTGAGGACATTGTGGAACCTTCTCATGGTGCACGCCCTTGGTAATATCCAAAAGTATATTATGAGAATGATAACCACAAATAGGATATCCACATTTATATCTTTCATTGGATGTTACTATTTGTGGATGTGTGTATTGATCCATAGACATTAATAAAATAATTAATTTGAATTAAGAGTTGTGTAATTTTAGGTATTGATGAAAACTATGATGAAAAATGTTTGTGGTGAGGTGGGAGATGTTGGGTGTGTCACAAGTAATAATGCATTAATAGATAATGTGAGAAAATATTTTTTTCTCTTTGGTTCATTAATGGACGTTCATATCTTGGCCCTTTTATGTAAATGATATAGCCTAAATAAATTCATGACCATTGCGTTCTATAAGAATGATTAATTTATAAGAAGTTAAAGAAAGATACATTGAGCACAAAGGTTGATGGAATGAGTATGAAACCTAATTGATTATAGATATCGTTATAATGGGATTATATTACACAATATGTGTTCATATGAGGTATTATATCATTATGACGTTAACTTCTTTCATTATGGGTAATTTGGCTTTCTTCTAGACGCAAAACTTGTACTTTTGGTTGCTTCAACTAATACCACTGAGAAAGTATCTGGGGTCATACACTAAGTGCTTGTAGAATCTCAGTTAAATAGTAATATAATTATTTATTATATAATATGTTGAATAAATATCATTCTCACACATGGTTTAATAATTATTCATATTTTATTGATCACACATATTGTATCACCAGTTATTTGAGAGAATATAATGTGACCAGAATATTTAATAAATATTTATTTTCTAATTAGGGAATATAATATTTATTTATTTATTGTAAAATAACGTAGTGATATTTATTTGAAAAATAAATAGTTATTATTCAAATCCAATTAAATATTGTGGAGGAATGGAAGACCAAAATAAAATGGTTCGGTGAGATATATTAAACCTTAACTATTACTTGAATAAATAATATTTAATTTCATTCGCATGTTAAGTGAATGTCGAGAAATAATAATAATATTATTATTATTATTATTATTACTTGACATGGGGTTCTGTAGGGATTAAATAAATAGCAAATGGAACTTGTGCAATTATTTTATTTTAACCATAGCAGTATATATACCCAATTATATTATTTTCTCAAAGATCCAATTCATTTATTTTGGTTGGTAAAATGGATTTATAGAATCCTATCAAACCCTAGAGATCTCTATTCCTCAATAACATTCCCAATAATGGAGAGTAGTCTTCCTCCACCAGATCAAGGAGAACACTTTGGAATCCGTTCTCATGGCGATCAATGGAATAAGAAGCAATAAAAATGATTTGTAGTGCTAGCACTCATAGGTTCCCTTAGCGATGTCCAGAGATTCATGAAATACGTGTGGATCCCCAATAGAGGGAATCATTACATGATTCCTTCAATGAAACAATGTGGCAACACAGATCTCACTACCACAAAACAGGGCGAGGGATGTACTGCCCCTTATTAGTGCTAAGCAGAAAGCGCTGATAAAGGGGCAGGCCTTTATCAGTGCTAGCTAAAAGCGCTGATAAATGCACCCTATATCAGGGCTAAAACATGCACTGGTAAATGTTTCTTTTAATAATTTATATAAAAATATTATATTTTTATTTAAAAATAATGTTTATTTGAATACATTAAATAAAAATAAAATGCATAAAATTAATATTTATTTTTTAATAATTCAAAAATTATATATAGTTTTTAAGATGAAAAAAGAATTTCTAAGATTATAATTATATATAAAAATAATAATATTTTATAACATCATAATAAATTACATTAAATAATAAATATATTTATTATATTTATTGGAGATTTATTAGGGTTATTAGATTAATTCGTTGTATTTATTATATTTTTTATATTTAATATATTTATTTTATTTATTTTATTTATATATATATAACAATTTTTAATATATATAATGATAATTAAAATTGTTGAATATATATGTGTTTTCCAATGAATTCGGTCAATGAATATATGCGTATATATTTTGTATCATATGCATTACTGTTCATTTGTACATTACATGATGTGGTATAATGATTAATTCATAATGTTACCCATATGAACTATATATGTTCTAAAAAATATACTTATAAAATTACATTAAATATATTTAAATAAAAAATATATTTTAGTATATTTTTATTGATATATATAAATACGTTTCAAAAAAAGTTGTAATTAATATAAATATATTAACATTTATATACCAATATTTATAAATAAATACTATTTATAGTTATAATTATTAATAAATATATATATATTTTTCCTATATATAATTTTAAAAAAATATATAAGAATATAAATAAATTATTAAAATTATACCTTTGTGAGATCTTTTTTAGCACTGATAAAGTCATATATTTATCATACCCAAAATGGACTGATAAAATATGTATTTATCAGCATTATAATTTTATCACTGATAAAAAGGTGTTTAATTAGTTGTTTTTTAATTTTGATGATGATATGACTTTATCAGCGCTAAAATTTTTTTGATAGAATACCTATTTATCAGTACTATTAACTAGCGCTAATAACAGTTCCAGTGGTTTTTATAAAATAAATCAAACATGCCACTCCTCCCTTGCACACTTTAAAGCCTATGTGAAAGATGAAACCTGTGTTGTCAACCTCTCCATCACCACGACCCCTCCTCCTCCTCCACCTCTGCCACTGCCACTAACATTACCTCCTCCTCTACCATGACCCTCCTCCTCCTCCTCTAATTCTGCTTCCTTCTCCTCATTCTCTGCCACGATCCTTCCTCCACTGCGACCATGCATCTTCCCCTCTTCTACCAACGCTTCCTCCTCCACTCCTTCTCATCCTATAGCCAATGAATACTCCTCCTCCTCCACAAACACTTCCTCATCCTCCCCCGCCTCCTTCTCTTCCTCTTCCTTGCGTGGTCCCCTTGTCCATGTGACTTGCTTCGTCCATCCATCCTCATCTGACGACCATCCCGACAACCTCCTCTACAACGCACAGATTCCCCCCGGTGAGTCATTTATATATTAATTTTTTACCCTTCTACATTATAAAGACAGTTGGTGTGATGATTTAGGTCTAACGAACAATATAGTGGTATTGCTTCATTTTATTAATGGAATTGTGATCAATCATGTTTAAAGGGTCATGGGTGAAGGTTTTTTGTGAGGGGAGATTTATGGTAATCACATGGAAAGGGTATTTATATGGATTCTTAAATAGGGTAGAGAGATAGTGATGTGAACATTATTTGTAAATACCATGACTTTACTATATATTTGATTATCCTGAATTGTGGGCCTTTTGGTAGTACTACATAGTGTGATTGGGGGAATCCTTGGTGGGTACTAGTGATGGAATAACCAGTGGGTATGTTGTTATGTGAGATATATCAATGATTATTTTAATTCTTATATTATGTTGAGTACAATGTTTGTATTGATTATCCGACAAAAAAATTTTACCACAACTATATTAAATTGTGAAATCTCCCTTAGAACACTTATAGGTACAGTACATGGAAAGGGGTTTATTATGATGTTATTAGAAATTATAATGTGTATTTCTTATGACCTTAAGGGTAGGGAAATCCACACCTGGGGGTGGTGTAGGTTGGTAAAAAAATAGGAATAAAGATATTTATGGTTGATATATTGTTAACTATTGGTCTTGGGATTATCATGATATATTTTTTAACTACAAGATATACGACTGATGGATACATTTAGTGAGGATTTTTTGGATGGGTCATGTATGATCTTCTTATGTAATAGCCTCTTTCCCAATGCTAGGTATCAATCATTGGATAACTAAGATCTAGGATGAGGCTTATCTTCCATGCTTGTTAATTATATATCAATAATTATTATATATCTATGAAGGAAACATGATCTCTTAATGATTCTATCATAGAGATGTCATTGGATGAGAGAATCATAGGGACACCAGATCAGATGTTTAGATCAGATGTTATGATAAGCGGTAGTTAACCAACAGTAGTAAAGTGCACAGAGTCATTAATTTTGATATTAACTTATATTTGGACGAAATAAACCCTTTAGAATGATGTAATGATAATGTTATGATAAAATATGTATATTTTAGCAACAAATTATACAATGAAATGTTGATCTGATATTCATTATTCCATGGAGGGTTCCCTTATTTTAGTAGATTTTTGTCCATGTGACATGCCTTTGCTGGAAGAGCAACGATGCTGTGGCTGCTCAACCCCAGAGGTAATATTGATTTTATCATAGTAAAATCATTTTCCATAGAACATGCATATCAAAAATTTCTCAAATAAACCCACATCATATATATATATATATGAATGCCCATAAAAATCTGGGTTCCTAGGAACCTCGTATAGAACATGCATCACGTCAATGCCCAGATTCATACACACCACACATACAAATTTGAAAAGAAGAAGAAAGGACATTGTTATAAGGAATTTAATACATGACTGATTCCATGGCGATGCAATTTTTCATTTATTATTCTAAGATACTCTTGGTATTCCCTGAAATTGTTTATAAATAGGAGTGTAATGTGAAATCTATTTCACTAATGACTCAATATTTCATATACCAATGAGAACTCTTATGTTTTTACTCTACATCACAGAAGCATCTTAATATGATCGTGTCACATAAACTCCTTTGTATGAATGCTTCCTGTGACATGATCGTGTGATCTGATCACATGACCAAATAACATAAACAAATCACATAATCAATTAAGGTAACTATCTTGAACCATGATTTCTGTAATCTAGTCTTATTTACATGATCACATAATGATTCAATGGTTATGTAATCATATAAATATCATCGGGTCTTTTATTCATGTGATCCTATTATGGTCATGTGATCACATGAATTTGAACAATTCATGCACTTAATATAGTATTTCTAATTAATCATGTGCCCCTTTCTTACACAATTCCATTTCTTAAACTAAAATCCTCCATCTTCATAATTTATATTAATTCTATATTTATTATCATACAAATTAATTCAAGAATTAAAACTGAGGAGGCTATAGTTCATTGGACTAATATAGTCGATAGTGTGGAAGTCGATGAGTTCATAGTCATTCAGTCCACTCACGAGCATCTTAAAATCATGATAGGAACTAATATCTTTGATTTTAAATTTTCTAATTTGATTCCCTTATATTGGTTTGTTATATGAAATGATTTAATGATCTCTTTACTAATAAAGGGATCATTCCTCTCTCTTTCATCCTTAATACTAATAATATATTTCTGGAGAACATCTCATATATGGGTAATTTCATCTCTAAATAAGAAATCTATAATGGTTAAGTTTTATGCCAATGTGGATTGATTTTAAAGGGTTCTAATTTGATTTGGAGATTAGAACCCATATTTAAAAATCAAAAATATAGAATTATATATCAAATTAGATGTATGGTTTGTTATTTGGTTGGGTTATTGGATGAGATGGAAGCTTTGAGATGAACCCTGGTTGTCCCTTCTAGATTTAGTGTACTGCCACAGAGATTGGGGTTGTGCTGAAAATATAGGATTTTATGAATCTATTTACGCTTACTAAATAATTACTTAGTTCCACAAATTTCATATGGTAGACTTTTTCAGATTATAGAGTCAATATATAAACACATTTAATTTTATTTATTTTGAGTTTGACATTAGTATATGGGACATTAAGAGGAACTATGGTGCGATGATTTTAGGAGACAAGTATGATGAGTAAATTCACCCCCCATATACATGGGATGAAATTAAATATAATCCTCCCATTAGGAAGGATCTCATCAATATGGCGAAAACATCCCTTTGGAAAGACCAATATCAAGGGGTTGACATCCCCTTCAAGAAGTGGGATGGCTTGTTCGTTAAGAAGACTTAGCATGAGTGTCTGAATAAGAATCCCCAAGATTGGCCATCAAGAGAATCTTATGTTGAATAGGGTTATCACTTTAAAATAGTTTCAGAGTGTTAATTCAATGACTAGGGATAGTCATTCACCTCCCAAGACCATCATCTTCTTCTTATTGTAAGCTTCTCAGCAATACACCTAAGTGGGTAATTATTCACAATGTTTAAAAATGGTGGAGTTATGGTTTATACCTTAATTATGGTATCGGTGATTTTAGGTGGTAAGGTTATAATATTATTGGTTCCCATGTTGGATAAGTTATATTGCCAACTTCACTACATCTATAGGGGTATGAACCATTCAGAATATTCAGCCCCTTCCAACCGCGGTGGGGTTGGATGGGGTCCCACATTAGTGGATATGAGTTACTTAATACTCACAACATTCCAAGTTAACAGATCTGGAAATATCAAAAATGTATCAGTGGGGTCTAGCTAATCAAATTAATGAACTACGAGATCAAGATAAAAGTTAACCGATATGGTTAGTTTTTTTACCATACAGACAACCAACCTGTGAAATTACAAATAATGTAAAGGGTGATCCTTTATCCTAAGACTGTCTTTTATCCATATGTGAGGGTGTTTTATACAATTGGATTAACATAAAGATATTCTTTGATTGGTATGCATCATACCACTTTGGGAGATAGTTTAGTGCATTCAGATGAAATTCCCCACACCTCTCCACATCCGTTCAGAAATGCATCACATGGTGGCTCAAAAATTGAGGATAATGTTCACTTGATAGGAAAATTAGGTTCATGTGACCTTTACTCTAGATAGTGTTGGTTTTGGCCTCTCCAATAATTATGTTGATACCTTAGTCTGATCATACCTGAATGGTCAGTAGGGTCCATTAGTGATAATGCACATTGATCTTCTAATAGTGGATGAGGAGGAGGACACTGGGGCTCTAGAATCATAAAAAAGTTATATTCTATCCAAAAAAACATCTTACAGAAGACCCAAAACTCCATAGATGTCTTAGAATCAAATGAGGCACTTATATCCAAAACCATCAACAAGGAGGGTTCCAACAGATTTGGTAACGATGTATAGGGTTTCTGTGAAAGATGATCGATTTGATGGGGGATCTGCCCAAATTATGGTGGTTTTTCCCATCACATTCCAATACTAGGAAAAATAGAGGAGGAATTAATTTACCATAGAGTTCTAAAGAGTGTTGTTTCAAGTGGAAATAGAGGAAGAGGGAATTGAGAGTGTGATCGCTCCCAATGGAATATTCTATGAACAACATCCCGTTGATGTCAAATCACTTATCTAAGAACATAGTGTGGTAATTCATTCAGACAAATCCTAGGTCTATTACACACCCCTAGAATATAGAATGATAATTCCTATCACAATGGTAAATAGTGAAGATATGGGAGACTAGGATGGCTGTAGTAGGTAAGAAAATTGTTAGCATCACTTTCATATATTCTTCGATATTGTTAGGAATATGGTGAACTTTATTTTCTCTTGGATATATCAAGAAAATGGTAATATTTGGTCTCCTCCCACCTCTCTAGTTTACATTCCCAGGGACATAGTGGATAGAGTTTGTTCAAAAAGTGACTGAGAGGCTGATGATCAGGGCTCTCCAAGTCAAATGGAGCTCATAAATGTGGTTGTTTCTAATCCAAGGTACACACTATTGGTTTCTCCATTAGAACCACCTTTGGCACCTCATGTTATATTTTTTATGATCCTTCCTATAATATTACTATAAATATAAATTGAGAAAGTCCATACATTAAGAAACCCTTCAAAATCAAAAATTGTTATACTTTGTGGAATTTTTTCCTTTTCATTACGCAAGTAGATTATCATGGCCTCTCTAATTGTCTAGGTTCTCATCAGTCCCTCTATAAAACAGAGAAATTCATTCCTTCCATACCTTTAATGCTACCTTATATATTGTATGAGGTCCATGGAGAGGAATAAGTGGTCAGGGTCCAAGCAGGGTTGGACCCGATGTCTAATGTAGACATGCTAGCTATCATTCCCTTTGACCTGGCATGGGATAATAGACCCTTAGAGGCTCCTCATATATGTAAATATAATATTTATAACCTATAAAGGATGGTGGTATCACTAAATAAGTGTTATAATATATTATAAAATTGAATACGCCTATGAAATTCAATACACCGTCATGTATGTGTCATATTTTATAACCACTATTTACACTAGTAACTCTTTAAGGTGAAGAACAACTCGTATTGATAGAAGGGACTATATTTGTGACTCGAGGACTTTTTTATTGGAATATTTCAATATCAAAAATAAATTCAATGTTGAGGTGATGGAAGTGGCTAATAATGTGTCCAATAGAGGTATGTTATCAATTATTATCATGACTGTAGATTTTATGATGGAATTTTTTTTCTATTAACTAATAATATTCATATTCATATCTGAGTAACTCCACCTTGGTGATTAGAAGACCCAGACCATTCCACTTTTTATCTCTCCACACTATAATAACTAGGGAACAATTCATTCCTTTTTCATGCACATAAAGGAATGTGACGATGAGTCCATCATAGAGAAACTTGGATGTGGAATATATTCCTATTTTTGGACTAGTCCTTTGTTGAGTTTAGGAACACACAACATTTCATCAATAGTTTTGGTGAAAACTGTGGGGGATATTTGAATATAATCATAGAGGGAACCTTTAATGATCTAAAATACAAGTTTGGACACCTCTGGTAGAAGTTCACAAACCTTGGTTATAGTGAGTTACAATATCAATAACTACATGCTAGTGTGAATGATGTGGTCACCATGAGGGAGAAAAAGAGGTTCATCGAGCTGAGAGTATTTATGGTGGAGGCATAAAATTCAGACATTCAACATCACAATGAGGACTTGAATGAAGAATCCTTGTGTAAAATAGAAGTATGATCTCATAAATGATTAGTCATTAATGGGATGTATGAGACAGACTTCCTCTAACATGAATTATATCACCTACAATAAGAGCTAAATGTTTTGGAGAAAATTATGATAGAGCATCATAATCATATCAATGTGATAGAGAACCGAGATTTGATGCTGCCAATAGGGAAGAGGCAGTCAAATAGGGTGTATATGTGGAAACTAAATTAGTTTATCATTTGTGCTAATCCAAAGCTACTCTATAGAATTGGCTAGTAGAGATCGAGGAGGAATTCTGAGCACATTCTATTTTGGGTATTCTATCATTATCCAACCCCCTATATTTGGGAGGTATGGGAGAGACTCTGGACTGGGTAGATTCCTCCATTTTTTATTATCAATAAATGATTCCTTTTGGATTCCATGTTATTGATGACATTTCTTCCCCTTAATTTCACATCCATGTAATCTTAAAAAAAATATTTATAAGTCAATGAATCATGTTTAGACTCTTCTAAAATATTAATTTAATCCAAGGTAATATGAATATGTAAAGTTTGTAATAGGAAACACATATCATGATGGTCAAACAACCATATCATTATATATATAAAAATATCACCAATAGAAGAGGTTGTAATAGGTAACACATCTCACCAGCCTTACACACCCTTACCACAACATGTCACACAACATCTGGTCTCAAGGCTTCTTACGTACTCATATCAAAGTCAGGTATCAAGTATCATCTAGACTTATATCCCCCTACCTACCCGAATGTGTCTTTTTTATTAAAAATTGACATTTTGTTAATGTATTCTTTCTTATTAATGTTGAATTTATTTCATTATTGTATTACTAAAATAATATTTGTTTTATTATATAGGCGTAATTTTTTTCATAAGTTCCGATGATTTTTTTGCCAATTAATACCATGGATGAAAAAATTTGGGAGGGGATCAATATGAAAAAAGGATGAAACATTAATGTTTGTAATTATTTGTTGGATAATTGTAATTGTAACCATGTAAAACATTGTTTGAAATTTATATAGCAGTGTGTTTTTTTGTATACATTATTTCAAGTAAATTTATATTGCATTGTTTGGGAAACTCTTGTGTGTGTTGTTTTGTTCCTCTATGCTTTGTTTTCATGTAGGTGTTGTTTTGTGCAGTTATTTTGTGTGCAGGTGTTGTTTTGTGCTGTGTATGTGTGTGATGTTTGTGTGCAGGTGTACAGGTGTGTATGTGTTGTTCATGTGATGGGTTTGCTCAGGCAACATGGCCTTTATCAGCGCTAATTAAGTGATGATAAATTTGGACTTTATTAGTGCTAAAAATATCCCCGATATAGGTGTCCATTATCAGTGCTCAAAATAGCACTGATAAAGGTGTCCATTATCAACGCTCAAAATAGATCTGATAAATTGGCCCTTTATCTGCACTCAAAATAGTGCTGATAAAGGTGGCCTTTTATCCGTGCTAAAAAAACAATGATATAGGGGGACCTTTATTAGAAATTTTTTAGCATGGATAAAAGGAACCCTTTATCATTTCTTTTTTTGGCACTACTAAATGCACCAATCTTCGCCATGATTAACAGCGCTTTTCTAACGATATTAAAGGCGGTTTCTAGTGCATTTAAAAGACCAATTTGTAGTATTGTCTATTCCCAGATCCATTAACTGACAAATAATTTTATCAAGGTTATTCATTATGTAATTAAATTTATTATAAATAATATGAAGTGATTTTTGGGACCACTTTGTGTATAAAGATTTTATTTGTTGTCAATGTTTGTCAATGATGGTTAAAATGAAGAAGGTGATGAAGAAGGACTCAAAATTTAATGGTGATCGGATGGAGTTAGCATGCCTTGAGAATTGTTATGAAATTATAGCATTTAATTCTTCCTTGAGTACTTTTCCATGAAGTAAATTCAGATTATTTTTTAATTGATCCTATGTTCCAAGAACTTATGTCAAAGGAGACATATTGTTTACAATAATGAATAATGGTGAAGAATCATCCATTTGAGGATGATTGGAGAGGAATGTTGATGTATCATCTATTTGAGGATAATTGAAGGAGAATAGGGATTTGAAGAAGTCCATTAAATGCTTCATTATTGCATTTGAACCATGCAAGAGCACATTTGAAGAAAAGAATCATATGATTTCCATGAAGTAGAGAATGCTGGTTGAAGAAGAACATAGATTGTGTAAGGGCTTGGAATTCTAAGATGGTCATTCATTACACAATGCCATAAAATTTGACTATGCCTTGCAAATATTTATTTCAAAAATATCATAAGTTTGGGGAAATTTTTATTCAAGGCTTAAGAAGGAAAGGTGGAGAAACTATGATGTCATTCATATATAGGTTTTAATGGAATGAATGATGCAGCTGAAAGACAGGGAAGTTTCATTACTTCCCTTTGAAAATTTTATGATAGTAAATATGTTCGATCAATGGATGCATATCACGATAGAGGATATTATGATGATAGATAATGAATGGTTATGGGATACAGTGAAGAGATCAATGAAAAAGGAACATAAAATCTAGAGGAAGCACAAAAGAATGTTTTAAGGTGGTGTTTTTTCCCAGTGTTTTGCATATTTTAGGGGTTGATAATCGGGAGATGATGAAATATGTTATTGGGAAAGGATGTTTCACTAATATGTGAAGACGTATGGGTATTTTGTGTACAAGTGGAGTTCCATGATCCAAAGATAAAAATTTGTAAAAAGATAGGATTATGTGAAAGATCGGTTTTTGTGCGCAAGATTAGTTTTTGCACAAAAGATTAAAGTGAGTTTGAAATCATGCGTGCATGGAATGATTCGAGGTCCAAAATTTAAAAAATGGAAAAGTCATGTAGTACACAAAATATTCAAGAAGTGCACAAAAGATGAGGTTGGCGCGAAAGAGACATACACGCCCAATGCAACATCAAATGGGGGTTTTCATGATGTGTCATGATCTTGCATCACACATTGGGGTTTTTACCTACTGGGGTCGATGATAACTATATATTAGAGGTGAACCCTAACATTTGTGATGCTCAACACTTTGATGAAATCAGAGCTCTGAAGTGCATAAGAAATATACGCAAAGGAAATTACACCAAATAAGTAAGAGTTTTGTGCAAGAAAGGATAGTTGTGTGCAATAAGATAGTTGTGTGCATGTTCGAAGTTACTCTTAAGAGGTCTTCCGTGACAGAAGATGAATGTTTCATGAAAGTCATTAATGTTGCGTGCAACTTTCCCAAAAGGGTTGAAAAAAATATTAGGGTCCTATAGGCCTTCGATTGGTGCATATCACTCTCGAAGCGGCTTTGTGAAGAATATTGTGTTGTGTAACATTTGTTTTCACGAAGATAAGTTGAACTGAACTCACACGATTGGTGTTTATCACCCTCATTGTGCTCTGTGAAGTGAAGAAGAACTAGATGTACAATTGAACTCATATATGCATAAAGGAAGAAGTTAGTATATTGATACACGAAGGTGTTGGTATTGAGAAGAGAAGAAATAATAGGAGTAGAAGAACCACGTGTGCCCAACTGAATACTGACAATCATACAGGGCAGTTCAACTGTGATGATTCTAAGATAAAATGGTCTTTATTTATCGGATAATCACAAAGAGAGTTTGGGATTAAGGAAAATATGAAGAGAAGTGATCTCAGTGTAGTTGGTTTTTCACTGAAGGTGAAATTGTGAAGAATAAGGTGTCAGTGAAGCTGGTTTTTCATTGAAGAAGAAAAACAAGAAGAGTGTGTAACGTACAGGTTTTCTGCAAAGAAATAAGAGGTAGGTTACTTGCATGTTCCTATGTTAGTAACAAGGAGAAGAATAATGTTGTGGAAGAACAAAGTAGCACTGAAAAATCCAACATGTCTCAATAGGTGGAAGATTCTTTTGGTGTTTCAAACTCATTTAACAGAGAGAAAACTATCTTCAGAGGAAGTATAAATAACTAGATAAAGGCTGCAAGAGACTGTCTACACTGGAAGTATAAATAACCAACAAGTGTAAGGGCATATCCTACTTGTTGTAAGTAGGAAAGGGATTCTCTATCTTCCCCCTCCAATTGTAGGGAGCCTCACAGACTAGAGTATTGGTTTCCTAGTATATACACAATAACAACATATCACATTATAGTGGAGAATCCATGCACTGATCATTCCAATTCCTGGAAAGGATGTATCTTCGCTTGTTGAGTGGAAAACCTTGTAAAAATATCCTGTGCATCTATTTACTCCTTTCAATTATTGTATGAAATAGGGAGAAGATAATAAGAGAATCAAGATCCAATAGGTGAAGAGGTACAAGGATAGAAATTTGGAATTGGTTTCAAAGGTCCCCAATATTGATTCAACCCCCCTCACAGTGTTAGATATATCCCAAAATGGTCCTCTCAATGATCCTCTCTCTAGTAATGTCATTCTATCCCCATCCTATTTTCTTTGATTCAATTCCACAGATCATTATGTTTATAATTTTTTAAACATCATATTGATTATCGATCATGAAAATAGAAAAATTGGGCATAACGCATAACACTATTTCACTATTCCTAGATCCTACAAGTGGTATCAAAGAATTAACTTTATTATTTTTAATTATTTAAGTATTTTTGATTGATGTAAAAAATTTTGATTTAGTTTTCAATTCATGTTTAATTATTATTTTAATCTGAATTTTGATATCTAGTTCTTCCTCCTTCATTTCTCATATATTCAATCTATATGATTAATCATATAACCAAAATAAAATCAAATATCTCATTCAGAGGTGGATGAAATTCTGGATGAGTAACATAGGAATATATGCTGTGTAACCGGAGTTACACATCAGATACTCATGTTCAATTCATAAGGAATTAATTCAAAACTATGAGCATTGATGACACACAGTGAATTTAATTATTTCATCGTGGGTTGACTGGGAATGGGTGGCCCACTGTTAGACATATTACATACCATGTAGCCCACATACATGACACGTAGTCCCTTTGAGTCATAGATGGTCCATGTATTAACATACATGGCCTACCTGACTAGTGACTGTGTAACTCAGAAACCACATGTTGTGTAGTTGTTTAAACATGTCATGTTCTCCAATTTTCAAAGGCATAATTTACATGAGGAATCTCAAGATACACGGTGAGATATGCACACACAGTATAGGTCAAATGTACATGTCATGTACTTATACCAAATTAAGATGATTTAAAATTTATTTACTATACTGTTTAAACCTTGAGACATGTACTTTCATGTGGTCATAAAGATAGGACATTCCATGGGATAGGTTTTAATATATATATATATATATAAATGTTTAATTAATAACTATATAATATTCAGATTTGTATATCATGTATGAGTCATATTAAAAGTTGTTACTCTCTGTGCATTGAAGCATAACATGTGACCAAAAAATCATATAATTCATGTTATCATCTGTGAAGTACATGTCATAAAAGTATGTTATAAGTGGTGTATGCCAAATATCAAAAGAGTGAATAACATATAAGTATAATACATGTTGGGTAGATTCAAATGGGTATTGAACATGTTTCCTCTATGGTAAATTCACATACACACATAATTTTAAATAAATTTACTTTTGATTAAAATTATAAAGGATGATAATCTCAAAGAAATTTTAATGGGAATTAGGATAAAAGAATTTATTAATTAAAGATGATAATTATTTTATTCGAACATGATTTATCTTAAATAATAATGATTAATAATTGAATGGTAGTTTTATAAAAATGTGTAAATCATTTCATGCATTTGGATGACCATCATCATAGACCAGACCTTTTTATGTGATTGGTTTCATTTAATATATTATTAAATTAAATTTTTGGAATGTGTGCCATATCTCCTCTTATTATGTATGGGCTATTGGGCCCATCATTTATCTCATGTAAACCATTTTCCCATCACCTGTGTGTGAGTAAAATAATATATAATTGATGGAGTTTCCAAGCTAGTGAAGGTGGTTCAAGTTTGGAGGCATGTAAAAACCAATCCAATATAGATACATAGGTGGCTAATTGAGAAGTTATCACACAAAACATATTTAGTTCACAGTGTTTTTTCCCTAGGTCAGTGGGTAGATTATCAACTTCTAGATAAACTAACTATTAGTAAAATCTCAGGATCATATCATTTTATTATTTTATTATTTTGATGTTTCATTATTATTTCATTATGGATGATTTTCCATGATCACATGAATAAATAAATTAAATAGCATGCCACATATAACTAAAATAAATTGGTTTATGAAAACATATTATATATGTCATAGATAATCACTTAATTAAATCCAACTAATGTAATAAATATGATAATTCTAAATTTATTCATAAATTGATAAAATCCCTCAATAATATTTATTAAATTATTATATCCTTCCACTACATCAGTTAAAATCCAACAATAGTTCAATGTGATTGGCCAGTCAAAGATGGAGTGCATTCAATTATCAGGGAATTATAATATGTAATTTTGGGTTGTCTTAACTTCGTTGACATCAAGGGTTGACTGAAAAATCTAGACATTATGTAACTGGGAGGCAAGGGTTGAGGAAATCCAATTTAAGGATTTCAGGATTGGGAGTCCACTCAACAACTCAAGGAAATAGGAGTTAATGAAATTGGAATTTGGAATTCCTACCTAAATAATTCATGTTTCTTGACCATTAAAAGTTGAGGTAATGAGAATGGTAATATGGATCATTTCCTCTAGAATGTCCAAGAAACTGGATATTCTGAAGCCAATGGTGAGGGCTATTGGGTTTTGTGAAAATAGTGGGAGATCAATAAATATAATATTTATTTATTTGTATACATTTTATCAGATAAAGTACTAATATTATG
Organism: Viscum album; assembly: GCA_963277665.1. NCBI lineage: Eukaryota > Viridiplantae > Streptophyta > Magnoliopsida > Santalales > Viscaceae > Viscum > Viscum album. The sequence goes on from OY728157.1 coordinate 1,106,802,314, forward strand.
ATTATTTTATTTTGTAGACTCAATATTAGAATGAATTCAAAAATATCACTACGATCCATTATCAAGACGGATAACCTTCTCACTATAATAAATTTACAATATTGGAAATAATCTTACATGTTATCCTTCATTATGAAAGGAAATTGTGTGTATTGGAAGAACCAATTCCTTATGCACGTAGTAATGGGGAAAGTGATAAATAGTTAAAACTCTGTGTGAATCATTTGAATGATTCCACATATGTTCAATGTTTCATGCTATCATCTTTGTCCAATATGATTTTGACGAAAAATGATGACAGGGATGCATATAGAATGATCTCTCACCTTTGGGAACTCTATCAAGAGAAGGCGATACAATAGAGGTATGGGATCTGTAGTTATTTGTTTACAACTATTCGTATGGGGTTTTCACCAACAGAGCTTTGTGTAATCAACATAATTTGATACATTTTTATAATTAGACATCTTAGAGATTATATTACTATATGATTTTCTTATAGATCTCATACTTTCATCCTTTACCAAGAAATTTTCTAGTTTTATTATTAATTAAAATATGTGAAATATTGAGAAGAGTCTTTCCGAACATCTTACATTGATTCACCAAGTGGATGAGGACATAGGTCATGATATACCTGTAGTGTTTATGGTGAATAAGAAAATTACGAACAAGGAAAAGGGGCCCAAGACTCCAATTAATTCTAAATCTCCTGAGCACCATCCTTCAAAAAAGAAGAAGATCTAGAGATTGGGAAAGGAAAATGAGGTAGTATATTTTTCATGTGTGAACACAGACCACTGTATGAGGAACTTATGAAGAAGCAAGGGGAAGCTAATGTTATGTTCATTATCGAGTGAAATATTTAAAAATCTACACATTGGGTATTAGATATTGATTTTGGTGCTCACATCTATATCCAAATACAAGAACCATGTAGATTTTAAAATATTTATAGAGGAGAGGTGGATCTGATAATTTCAAATGGTGCAAGGTTGGATGCTCTAGCTATTTGGGACTACCACATTTAATTTCCTATGATTATGATTTTGGTTTTAAAATATTTTAATTATGTACCAATGGTTTCCAAGAAATAAATATTTGTATCATGCCTAGATACAGATGGGTTTAGTTTCATGTTTGAAAGTAAAAGTTGCTTATTTTATAAGTAAAACATATGTTATGGTATGGAACAATCAAAAAACGGAATTAATGTATTAAATTATAAAACCCAATTATTGAAAATTGATAATAAATCATGTTCACTTGACACATATAACACCCATCGTTGGTTTCACTGTCATCGTCATGTAAACGAGAATATTTTGACATAGCTTTATCAAGATGATTATTTAGACTCATCTAATATAAAACCACTTGAAATATGTCATGAATTTTTTAAAGGAAAAACGACCAAACCTCCATTTTTTGGATAGGGTGAAAGGGTCATAGAGATTCTAGTGTTGGTACATATGGATGTTTGTGGACCATTACCTGTTAAAGCTATAGGTGTATATTCTTACATAATAAATTTTACGGAGGTTTTGAGTAGATATGGCTATATATACTTGATGATGTATAATTTTTAGTCCTTTTAAAAATTCAAGGTAGTCAATAATGAAGTAGAGAATCAACTTGGTAAGAAGACAAAGATGCATCAATTGGATCGAGGTGATGAATATCGTAACCAAGAATTTATCAACATTTTATGGAAGTTTTGGATTTTATCTCATCTCACTCCATCATACACCCCATTGTAGAATGGTGTTAGTGAAAGGAGGAACCATACCTTTATAGACATGGTAAGGTCGTTAATGATTCATTCAGATCTTCTATTATCATTTTGGGAATATGCATTAAAAATTTCATCATACAAATTAAATTGAGTACCAATTATAGTGTATAGTGTAATTACCTTTGAGTTAAGGAGTAGAAAGAATATTTTTGTTCAATACACATATATGGGGTTGAGAGGTGTTTTTAAGGCCTTCTCAGGCAATATACTAGCACCTCAGGGTACAAAGTGTATTTTTATAGGGCACCCTGAAGAAAAAATGGATATTGCCTATACAAAACCTCAAATAAGAAAGTGAATGTCACTAGAAAAGTCAGATTTCTTGATAGGGAGAACATCTTAAAAAAGGTTAGTGCGAGTAAGATTCAATTCGATGATGTTTATTCTCAAGAGGCACAAGAGTTGGTACAGGAATAGATTCCACTTCTCCCAATAGAAGAAGTAGTTCCTGAAATACTAGTATTATGTATTATCACAAGAGAGGTAAGATAACTGAAAATATATGGTTTTCTAGTCACTGAAGATGGGAATCATTGTTGGTCAATAATGATGAACCTCTCTCCTACAAGGAGGTAGTAGAGAGCTCAGAATCCATGAGATGGAAAGAAGACAAGAATTATAAAATAGATTCCTTGTATCAGAACTATGATTGGGTTCTAGTTTATGAACTTGTTGATGTAAATCATGTTGGATGAAAATTGATATTCAAGAAGAAACTCGAAATGTAAGGTATAGTAAATACCTATAAAGAAAGGGTAGTGGATAAAGGGTTTAAAAAGTGTCCATTAATTTATTTTGATGAAACCTTTCAACCAATTTTCATGTTTAAATCCATTAGACTATACTTGCTATAGTAGGTTACCATGTATATGAAATTTAAAATATGGATGTCAAAACTTCATTCCTTAATGGGAACCTTCATGAATATGTCCATTTGAAACTACTAAAAGGGGTTTTGACTCTAGGTGATGCCAAAAGTATTTGAAATTCACATAGATCCATTTATATATTGAAGAAATAATCCAGGTCTTGGAATATTTTATTTGATGATTCCATCAAAGAATATGGTTTCATTAAGAATGAATGTGATCCATGTTTTTACAATAGGCTTAGTGGTAATGCGGTCATTATAATAGTAGTATATGTTGATGAAAAATTAAATATTGGAAACAACGTACCAATATTATGGTCTATTAAGGGCTAGTTAAACATGTGTTTATACATGAATGAATTAGGTGAAGTAGCCTATATTCTATAGATCAAGATAATTCATGATTGATCCAATAGTTCTCTTGGACTATTTTAAAGTATATATGTTGACTAGATTCTAAATAAATTTAGTACGGAACAATCCAATAGGGTATTGGTTTCAGTGTCACATGGTTTACATCTTTCTAAGAAAACGTGTCCTCATATATAACATGAGAATGACAGAATGAGTAAAATCCCATATGTTTCGGTGATAATATAAATCATGTATTCCATGCTATCTACTATAATTGATTTTTATTATGAATTGATCATGGTAAGAATATATCAAGATGATCTAGGGGAACATAATTGGTCAACTGTTAAGGCTATCATTAAGTATCTAAGAAGAACTATGTATATGTTGATGGTGTATGTAAGAGAATAGAATATGGTCATCTAGGGTTATTCTGATGATTGTTTTTAAATTGAACAAAATGACCCTAAATCAAAATCAAGAAATTTTTTCTATCTCAATGGAGGAGATGTGAGGTGGAAGATTCCAATGAATTTATTTGTTGCTGATTCTACAACATATTTTGAGTATATAGTGGCTTATGATATTTCCATGGAAGTCAGTTGGATGTGGAACTTTGTCCATGATCTTTATGTGGTACCTATCAGAAAAGAACCTATCACATTGTATTGTGATAATACTGTAGAGGTAGATCTTTAAAAATATCCAAGTCCACACCAATAGACATATATGATAATCCAAAAATATCACTTCATGATTAATTTTTATCAAAGGGATGAAGTTTCAGTTAGTGGAGTGCCCATGGATGGAAACGTGGTGGACCCATTGACTAAAGGCATATCTTAGGAGAAGCATGAGTATCATGTGACAGCTAGCGGATTAAAGGTTATTAGAAGTTATCTCTAGTGCAAGTCGATGTCTGTTGGAGTTGGTGCCCTAGAACCAAATTTATTGTACTTTATAATAACCTACATTACATGTTTTATTATCAATAAATTTCTTATCACATCACAATTATTTTTCTACATAACATAGTACATGATAATGTCACAAGAGTATCTACCAAAATAAAATGTCAAAGCAGTTACCTGCTATGATGAGAAACTGGAAGTTCTATGACACTATTCTTAAATATATGTCCTAAAGATAGATGATATCATTTGAGGGACAAAACATTATAAAAGATATTAGGGGGAAACACTAATAGGAATTTGATGCACCTTCTCATGGTGTACACTGTTTGAAATATTCAGTGGGATATTATGATAACAAGACCCTCCAATAGGACATCCACATTTATACGTGTCATTGTATATTGATATATGCAGACCTGTGCATTTATCCTTATACTTTCACATTATTATTAATGATTATTATGAGTTCTGTATTTTGGTGTATTGATGAAAACCATGAAAACATATATTCATGGAGTGGTAGGGTATGTTGGCTGCATCACGAGTAATATTTCATTAATAGATAATGAGAGAAAGGATTTTTTCCATTCAGTTCATTAATGATTGATGATTTCTCAGGACATTTGATAGAAATGATATATCCTAAATAAATATATGGCCATGGGGTTCTATAGGAAAGGTAAATTTTCATGTAGTCAATGAATGATACATCAAACACATAGGTTGATGGCATCACCATTCAACATTCTGGATTAGAGATATCATGATAAAGAGATTATATTAAACAGTAAGTGTCCGTTTGAGATATTATGTTTTCTTAACATTAAATTATTTCTTTATGGGTTCCCTAGTGTATTTCTTGATGCTAACCTTGGAATTTAGACTTCTTCGCCTAATTCCACTAAGAATGAGGCCTAGAGGGTCACACACTAAGTGTATCTAAAATCATAGTTAAATAGTAATATTATTATTTATTATATAAGACGTCGAGTAAACATCATTATCACTTGTAGTTTAATAATTATTCATGTTTTATTGATCACATATATTCTATCACTAGTTACTCTAGATAATGTAATGTGATCATAATATTGAATAAATCTTTAGTTTCATTTTAGTGAATATAATATTTATTTAATCATTAGTAAATAATGTAGTTATATTTATTTAACAAATAAATAATCATTATTCAAGGCCCGATAAATATTGTGGAGGAATGGTGAACCACTTTTAAATGGACCTATGAGAAATAATAAAGATTGAATATTATTTGATTAAATAATATTTAATTTAATTCACAAGTTATGCACATCTCAGGAAATAATAATCATATAACTATTATTTGACATGGGTTTCTATGAGAATTAAATAAATAATAATGGTCTCTTGTGAAACTAATTTATTTAAACCCTTACAGTATACAAACCCCAATATATTATTCTCTCAAAGAGCCAATTCATTTGTTTTGGCTGTGCACATTGAATTTAGAGAATATTCTCAAGACCTAGAGATCTCCCTTCTCTATGAACTCCCCCGTGAAGGTAGAGTAATATTTCTCCAACAGATCAAGGAGAATTCTTTGTAATCCATTCTCATTATGATCAATAATGGATGATGCAAGTGAAAGGATCTATCATGCTAGCACCCATAGAGTCCTTTAGTGATGTCCATAGATTCATCGAACACTTGTGGATCACTGATAGAGAAAATATTCACTTTATTCATTAAATGATACGTTATAGTAATGCATATATATTGTTAGATCTATCAGGGAATAAATAATTAAATCAAGTTAATTATTTATCTAATTAAATTAATTATAAATAATATGTGATGATTCTCTATACAGTTCTAATATTCTATCCCTTTTCCATTTTCCTTGATTCACTTCTATAGATCATGACGTTTTTAATTTTTTAAATATCAGATTGATCATCGATCATGACAAAAACAAAGTTGGGCACAACCCATCGCATGATTTCGCTGTGACGAGGACTTATAATAATCTCATGTCAAGAAACCTTTGTAGTTTTTCCCAGATATGAACTACTAATGACAACGAAACTTGTGGTATATATTTTGGATGTTTAATCCTCATGATCTCATATAATCTATATCACTTAGTGAGAACACCATGAGAAGAAGTCTCAATGCTTCTAAGACACCATCACCTAATAGTTAAACATCATTTGTGTCTAATCCATACAATTTATCAAAAATATAGTACATTTGTTTCAGATTAATTTTATAGTATCTTTAGGTTCTCATTATATCCTGGGAACTTCTATAGCCTTTTGAAATGACAAATAAGTTATGGAAAATACCACGTAAATAGTTGACGTAGAAATATCAACACTATTATTATAAATTTACATCATGTATAACACACTTAATACATGATATGGTGATCAAGAAGTACAATTTATGTGTGGTATAGGGAACCCACTATTAAAACACTCCCACTTTAACTAGATCCAACTTTCTAACTATCCTTATTAGCACTCACATGATAAAATCATGCTTCTATTGAGATATTGATTTAGTTATTGGGCCAACCAAATCTCCAACACATGGATATTCTCATATCTGTAACCTCAGCTATAAGGCCCCGACCTTATAACATTACTTAATATTGAATTACAATGAATAATTCACATTGAGGATCTTTTCAGGTTTAGTGTTTTAGAGATTTAGGTCATAACTATTTCATCTCAAAGATTTTTAAGTAGACACATATACACAACTTAAATCTTTTCCACAAAATAAAAACTCTTGAACAAAGGTGTCATTTCTAGTTCCTTGTTTTAGACATCCTGGCATTTCCTTGATCCCATCCTTGACCCTTTTCAACTTTATGTCCTGTGAAAACATTTCAAAAACTTGGGATGAGCATAAAAAGCTCAGTAAGGGTTTTAACAGTATGGATAGAAAACATCAGTCCATGTATACATAAGAATCAATGAAATCATACTTTTCTCATAAAACAAAAGCAATTTAACATACCTCATGAAATCATAAGATTTATGCATAACTCAATAGAATCATAAGTCATAAAGGTAACTTTAGGAATTAATAGAAATATTAAGTTGAGAGTAACCCTCATGGTTTCGTTTTGAATACCCATCACAATATATTCCCTAAATCTATTTGGAGAAACCATAATGTTTAACTCCTTCGCGTTACCCAATGCATTGGAGAGCTATATCGGGCTCACCTGCCCTTAGTTTATCACAGAACCACCCGTCTTCATAAACAATGCCCAAGAACCATAACATAATCATAGCACATAACATAAGCATAAAGGAAAGATAACATTCCTACATTTCAATAACAATATAACATTTTAAGATATTGAAATAATGAATCAATTCTGAAAACAATTTTTAAAACCATTTAAAACATTTAATAAATAGATTATTGAATCAAAGTGTCCCATACTAGTTTGAATCTTTTAACATTTTAAACCATTAATTTCCATATAAATAAATCCATAAAACCATTTTGAAACATGGATATTAATGAGAAATATCTATAAGAATAAATAATTAAAACATTTAAAACAATATTTTAGTAAAAGTGTTTTTAACAAAATGAGTGACACTTGAATATAATAATTGAGGAATAGCATTTAATCAGAACATGATAATATCATGAGAATAAATGGATTCATGATATAATATTCTAAAGGACAATATATACACCATAAAAGAGTGAAAATGTTCATAACAACAATGAAGTCTCAATAGAAATGGAAAATGAGATGAAATCCATTATAAAGAAGGTATCCTTAAATTAAGGATAAATCAATCTCAAAATTAGGTGTCAGAAATATAAATACACCAAATATAAGTTGATACTAAGTTTAAAAAAATCAAACGTCATTCACACATATTCAAAGGATGACATATGCAATAAGTACATGTTGAACCCAAAGAAATCGAAATTGGGTTAAGAAGTTCCCTTGGTAAAATTTGACAGCCTAACGACGTCACTTTAAAATTCAGAAAATGGGTTGATGAGAGATAAAAACGGTATCTCATAACTTGGACATAAAATTTACATCAATAAGGATATATATTAACATAACCCAACATTATAATATGTAAATTAAAAGACCCAACAGAATAAGTCTTTTAAAAAGAGGAGGGTGAAAAGTCCCCTTACCGACTTGGGTATCTTTTGAAACACACACCCCATTAAAGAAGGAAAATACAACATTGATGTAAATACTCATAATTGAAAGTATATTAAAAAAATAATAGAATAATGGGAGGTACATATACCACTCAAAGGAAATGGTGGAAAGTGTAGCATAAATCTCATAGGAATAAAAGTGAGATGAAAAATCCATTACGATAACTCGGCAACCTAATGACGCTACTTAAAACTTCCAAAAATGGATTGATGAGATAAAATAGGTCTCTCATCATATGAAAATAAAATTTAGAATAACTATAATTTAAATGAACATCCCAATAATAAGAAATATGAGCTTAACAGGAATGACATAAAAGAGTTTACTTAAAAAGAAAGAGAGGGGTAGGTTCCCTTACGAAAATTCGGCAGCCTAACGGCGTCACTTAAAAATTCTAAAAAAATAATTGATCAGAGTAAGAGGGGGTATCTCATTATATAAAAATAAAAATTACAGTATGGTTAATATAAAATAACATCCTCCAACATAATAACATTGAGCATAAATGAAATGACATAAAGAGGGTACTTGAAAAGAAAGTGAGAGGTCGGATCCCTTACCTTAAGTCTGACTTGTCTTGTTTGTTTCTTTATAATCCTGAAAAATAAACTTTGGTCAATTTATAATTGATTAAGGACCTTTTTTAATGAATATTATTCAGTTAATATCACATATTATAATTTCATAATAATTGTTTAATAATGTTAGTTCATATCATATGTTTTTGCCGATGTTTGGTACATGAGTAAAAAAAATGAACTTGTTTGAAAATGATTTCCCATGTAGATATAAGTAAATTATTTAAATAATAGTACAAATAATTAAAATATCATATATATCCAGTAAATATTCATTTGATACTATTCCATAACATTTGGAGATAAAAAATGAAAAGCACCGTTCATGGAGATTGTAGGCCGTACGTATGCATGAACGCTACTTTCATTGTTTCTGTCATATTAATGGACTAAAAAATAAATGAGAGATATATATTTATATTATAATTACATTATAATATATATTTTATATAGGTCACATATGTTCATTAATTTCATTCTTTATACATTCCATGTATTTCATTAACGAGTCACATAACTTGAGGGGGCGGTAGCCCACACTTCATCATATGAAATTATCACATTTGCACAACATGAAAAGAATAAACGTATGTTTTAAATATAAAATACAGAAGCATATAGTAAACATAAATACCATATATATCATATATAAAATACAGTGACATCATAATGGCCACCTTTAAAGGTGTTAAAAGAATATTGAACAATCATCGTTTCGTGAGGTAGGAAATTGCCAACCACAGGAACAATATGTTCTTTAACCATTAGACGAAGGTTTGTGTAAGTGTAGCTCGAATACATTACATAAAAACATCCTAGTATATTTAAGATACTGGTTTTGTTACAAAATAAATTAATAAAAAGAGTTTAGGGTGTTGGAGAAGCAAAATAAAACATAAGAACTCAAGAGAAAACACTACCTTTAAAACGGGTAACTCTCTTTGTTTTAAGATCAAAGGCTTCCTTGGAAAGGATTATTCCCAAAGTGAGGCTTCAATGATGAATAGAGGGATGTGTAGAGATGAAATGGGAAGGGGTTGGCCAGGCCAAAGGCTTGATAGGTGTCTGTAATGTGGTAGAGGTGGGGGCCTTTTATAAGAGGAGAAGAGGGGCACTATTGGAAAGTTATAAAATATTACTTTATTATAAAATGATTTTCGGATTTTAAAGGTCCCACGATTAAATATTTCGAGGATACGGTGATAATAGTTTTAAATACACACATCCAACAGGTTTTTTACAAGTGTAGGTCTTATATTTTACATTATATTTTCATTTTGTATAAATCGTTCATTTATGAGGTAATCACCGCATCATCACGGTGTCATAAATAAATTCATTTATTTAATGTCTAAAAATTTTAAAAAAAATATCATGATGTTGTAAATATTTTTATATTTATAATTAATATTTATTGTAAAAAATATGACTTATATAACCCCATGTAAAAATTGTCCTAGTAAAACAACACATGTTTGTGACAATTTAATTTTAACTTTAAATAAAAGGAATTAATGTCATTTTCCAACCAAAGTGGATACATGGGGTCCCCAAGTTGACCCATGGATTGTCATGGTCGGCCATGACACATCCAATATTGATTGGACATGTTTCATGTTCATTTCATATTATTAAAACATTATTTTTACCTAAAATTACACTAATTACCTCTAATCGCGATTAAAATCATAAAAGTTACTATTCACCAAAAAAATATTTTAATCCCATTGAAGCAAATTTTACTTCCTAATGACAATCATGTATGTCGGATTTTTTAAATTCAAAACACAGAAGTGGTACAGTTTCATTTAAACGAAAAATCAGTTTTTTAAGTACCACTTAGTGGTTTCACTATTCATCAAAAATTGAAGTTTTTCAGAAAAATACCAAAACTTCCCCCTAAGATATATTTTATATTATGAATTAAAAAATGATTTCTATTTTACAAAATTCAAATCATATAAGTTACATTAATTAATTTAATAATTAATTCCCGCTATCATGACAAATACCGTGTTTTTATGAAACAATATATATCAAAAGATAGACAGTAGTTTAAGAACAATTTCAAAGTGAAATTTATTCCAATGACCACTATTTGATTAAATGGTAAAAATATATTCTAATTTCACTTTAAAACCAATTCAAAAGATAATCTAATATTATAAATAAATTATATTAAAAAGTGGTTTTGAATTAAAATACAACATTTTTCACTATTCATTAAAAAATGAACTTTATCAGAAAAATACCAAAAATTTACACAAAGTAAATTTTGATGTCCCGATTCTAAAAAAGTATTTTATTTTGTCAAATATAACACATAAAATTGTCATAAAGTGGATTTAAAAGTGGCTCTCCATCAAAATTTGGTTAATCGACCTTTTAAAGAATATTAGAATGTTTACGCTTAAAATTGGATTAATTTTCATTTTTAATCCTCTAACATTTATTGTAAAGAGTAAGAATATTTGGAAAACATATATAATAATTTTGTAGTTAGTTCTTTTCATTCACTCTATTACAACGACTAGGCGTTAACTACCATTTAAAATAATATTATTTTATTATTAGAGTGCAACGTAAGATTCCCAAGAAACTCGATGTTACGTATTGGGTATGCCATTGAGCATAGCGTCCCCTTTAAAGTAATATTAATATTTTATTCTCAAATATGGATAAATGTGAAAATGTCATATTATTTATTTACCTGGGGTGTTACATCACCTATTTTAGTAAAACTCTTCAAGAGATGATAAACCTAATTATATTCTATTCTTCACAATAAAAAATCTATATCTTGGCTAGTAGAATTATATTTTTCTCTATATATACCAGGTATATGTCATGTGTACTCCTCCCATTAATTATATATTGGAAATATCATATATAGTACATAAAATTTAAAATGTGATATATCTATTTTTGTTGCTTATTGAATTTTACCCACCTTCTCATCTCCTCCAATGTCCCATGCATGTATTCTTGGAATGATTTATTCCATGTAACATAGGGATCAATTATCTATGAAATTTCTCAGACGTTTATTTTCCAATACCTTGAAAGCATATATACTTTGACTTGGTATAAGTATCGCATTATATCTTCATCCTTATATCTTTTTCCCTAAAACATAGGTAACTACTTTAAGTCATTATTTGGTGAGTTACTTTCATTATGGTATTGACTAACTATAAGGCCAATATCTAGTTTCCAAATGCTATAAAACTTATTTTACATGGAAACTTTTGATGCTCCCACCAACATATTATATTAACATATAAAAAATACATTCCAATTGGGTATTTATTGATCTAATTTCTTACATCAATCCAAAACATTATTTTAGTAACCATACATTCTTATTATAATTCTATAGTATCACCAACCCTTTCGAGTTACGTCCTATAGGAACCTTTAATGATTGGTAGTCTTGAAATCCAATTCAAATTATAATTTGTTTAGTAATGAAAACTTTATATAACCAATCGATCCTTATTCGTATCGTACTTATACCACCCATGTGTAGACTCACATGAAAACCCACAGTAGTATTCAAAATAATGACACCTTTTACTTTGATACATGATATCCACTAATGAATTTTAACTAAACTTTTCAATCTTATCTTGTTTCCATTTATTGATTACATGTAGTATATATCACTCAAAATTAAAAAATTATCGCCAAAAATGGTGAATATAAAACCATTACCATGGTTTTTCCTTCATATATGGTATTTTTCTCTATAACATTCATTTTCTATAGGCTCATGTAGAATTTATTCATATACCAACCACTTGTGCATCTCTATCATTTCCTAAATCCAATTTAATCTTTCACCCACATTCTAAAATAGATATGTGTACCCATTTATAGAAATATAGTATATCCCTTAACTATAACTTATATATATTCTGTATTTCTTAATATCCTCATAATTCTTAATATCCTCATAAAACATTAGGATACTACTAGAGATTCACTATATGTTTTTATTGATTAATTTTTGTTTATATACATAACAAACACTTTCCATGTAAAAAAATTTTGTTATAGAATGATGTGTTTATATCATACTATAATTCATATGATATCAATTTGAAATTATATTTGGCATATGTTTATGGGATAAAATTTCTATTTGTGAAGCATGTTTAGAAATATAATGTATGTTTTTACATTTTATATGAGTCTTAACATTGATTCGCCTTTTACTTACATCTTGAATATCAAGTGTATAAGGAAATGTGAATTTCAGAATTACTCTAGAATATAATTTATTGATCAATATTAGCATATAAGAATCATCAAAGATCATTCTTATAAATATCATAAATTTGATGTGAATAAATATATATACATTTAGGAATTACTCCACACTACATTTTTATTGATCGATGGATACTTGGTCAAGATATTCATCATCACATAGGCCTGATGAAACTCATATCTTTTGACCATTCATATTTATTACTTTAATTATACATTCCTTGAAACACATAAAGGAATCTCATGAAGTCTATAGGTTTATCTATTTCATAACCTTGGAATAGTTCACGCTCTCAAGATGATCAAATTCTGAAATCTTTGTAGCTTACCATTAATTATAAAGGATTATTTTTTCAAAAGTAAATAAATAAATACATCTATAGTACCTTATTTATTTATTTCTAAATAGTGTAAATACTATATTGGGCATATACACTATAACTGCATTTAGTTTTCAAGACCAAGAATTATCTTTCCACAACTAGGTATTATAGTCATAAATTTTTATATTAATCAGTAATTTCCAATGATTAGAGAATTTATAAACTATTAGTTTAGTTTTAGACACCATAAAAAAATTTATTACAAAATGGAATATGGTTTTCATTTTTCTAAATGGTACCTGAGATACATATTCTGGTAAATCTCATAAATGTTTACCTAAATTCAATAATCTTGAAAATTAAAAGTTTTTTACTTCTCACAACTGATGTAGGAATAACCCTTTCTCAGATGCTTGGAGAAATTACCTTATTTCTTGTAATTATTCATTTATTAATTGGATACAATATTTCAATACGCATATGTGAGAGTTATATTGTATTTAATAAAAAATAAGTGCAATATAAACATCACATACAATGATGAATAAACCTAAAGAATAAGAAACCACTTTCTTCTTCAATTCAGTTCACTGCATTTAAACTTCAATAGACTTATCTCATGACATGTGAAGAAAATAACCATTAGTGTGATGATAAAACTAGGTTATTTGAATTATGTAGTGAAGGTTCCTTTGGTGTCTTGAATTCCATTGTATTTTTCAAATTTTATTTTAACATGTTCACCATAAATGTTAAAGATTAAACATTAATTATGTATTTAATTTCATGGAGAAAAATATAAAAAAGGTAATGAATCATTTTATCAATTATTTAATTTTGTAATGTTAAAATAAATTAGAGTAATTGGGTGATAAAAATTTTAGAACGGAATGTATTGAAATTTCATTATCCATCATTAAATTTACACATATACTATATAATGATCTTCCCATTCATATCTCACTTCACTTTCACCTCATAAACTTCTCGAAGATAAGACAAAAGGTGAAATAATCCATGTCCTGATGTTGTATCAAAACCTCACATTAGATTATGATGAAATCATTATAATTTGTTATAGAATTGTCTCTTATAGGAATAATTTTCACCCTTTCTTCATGATGTGGATCTATAGGTAATGGGGACTCTGTCAAAACGAATTTTCTATATTGTAGTACTTTGTGCAAGAGTTTGTACTACTCTTGCAAATTCACATTAGTGAGGACATGTTCCTTCTCAAATAATAATTTCAGTGTATATGTGGTATTAATTTTTATTTTTCTAAAAAATTAAACACTATCATATGTGTAATTTTAACTTGATTATGGATTACAAATCACTCATTAACTAAATATTTAAATGTCTCACATTATTATACCTAATTCTAGTATCCCTTGCAACTAGATTTAGAATAGCCAGTCACAGGAGTATTATATTGTCAAGGATCCCTGAAACCTCCCTTAATAGTCAACTATATATCTATTCCACTAATTAAAGAGTATGAAGGTAGGTGCTTGACTGGACAACCACATTAACTTGATGCTCCTTGAACTGTTGAGTGAATTCCCAACTTCTAAAAATCAGAACCTCTATTTACTCAATGATTTTACTCTAAAGATGCAAGAATCTAGATAGGTATACTTCTTTTCTTCCATATTAAGTTAAGTAAAATCATTTATCTAATAATAGCTCATTAGTGGAAGTAGGAACCATCAACTAGGGTAGAAGATCACCCAGTACACCTAGTTTTTTCCAAACTCAAATGATGAAAGGTGTTACGATTTTATTTTTCTTTGAGAATTTTTTTTATTTTTTGATGAATGAGATATTTTTATATCAAGAATTCACATACTATATGATCTCTCTCATAACGTACAATGAAGTAAATAGAAAAACATTCTTCACATTTTAATGTTTTTAGTATATGTATTTAGTTAATTATTTTATGTAACCATGTAAACTTTAAAACTCACTAAACAATAACAAACAAAGAATAAATTAAATAAACTACACAAATAATATTGAAAATTTGATATTTTTTAATCCATTTAAACCCAATGTATCAACTGTGACCCTAGGGGTAAAATACAAGAGTTGTTTGTGACTCATATAACAGATCATACACTTGTAAAATGTATCCTCATCTCATCTAGAATTTTGTCTTGGCTCGGCATGGTCTGCATCCTCATTCATCATCATCATAATAAAATAAATACTCGCAAGTGGATGAGGGGGTATCAAGAGTATTTCATATAGATAAAAAACTTTTTTCCCAACATGAAGTACCTTATACATATAATGATGAAGACAAACAGTATTCAAACCATATAAAAATATTTATTTATTACTTGTATTGAACACATTTGAATTAATAATTAAATAAATATAAAACCAGATATACATTGTTTAATCGATGTTAATGATGAGACAATATGAAACATAAGTCTAAAATAAAAATATAAACAATGATATATTTCTACCACATAAATAAATTGAATAAAAAAAATTCATTTAATATTATATAAAATAAAGTTGTCCCTTGGTCCCAAATTAATCTAAATTTAAATTCAAAAAATATTACATATTTTATATAAAAAAATATGTGTGTGTGTATTAAAACATTACTTGGGAACTATAAATCATTAAAATGGGTTTCATACTTTTTAGGTTTGGGTCTGTGTAGTTCGGACCATCCCAGACCCATTCTGGTTTGGGCCATCTAGGCTTGACCATGAGTTGGCCCGACATGTTCGATCATGCACAACTACATGTGGGGAAAGTGGTAGCTATAGTAATGGGAATCCGTCCAACAACAAGGAAGAAATGTAAGGGTGGGTATGCCCTAGTTGTGACCAGTAGAATGAGGACCTATTTAGGGGATGTCCAAACTTGGTGAAACTAGTTAGGAATGAGAGAGGAAAGTGACATGGGCCTTGTATGGGAGGCTAACAGCACATTTATGTGGTTGATGATCTAACTGGAGTTGGGGTGCCATGTTGTAGAGGCATGCGGTAGAGCTAAGCAGTGTGGATAGTGCTCAAAGTTCATCCTGATGCGAGTGGTTGACCTGGAACTAGGAGGTTGAATGGTGAGCCATGAAAGGTGCAGTGACAATGTTTTGAGGTGGTACAGATGGAGCAGTGGTAGGTGAAGACCATGGGGGAATCAATCTAAAGGGGGAAACGTTGTGGGATGAGGGAGACCAGAGATTGGTGGGTCTCTTTCCATAACATTTTTTTTGTTTTATTTATCCCTCTGTCTAAGACCACCCTAAACCTTTTGATTTTTTTATTTTTTATTTTATCTCTTTATTGAATGACCTGTAAAACTCATCCCCAACAACCCACAAAGAAGTTTTAATTATTATTATTATTATTATTGTTAGTTCCTATGCAAAATGCCTCCAACATTAAATTGTTTTTTATTTTAAAATTTATTATATTTATTTACCTAGGATTTTTTTAAAAAATAATAATATTAATATAAATATTTCGTGGTTAGAAAACCCTATTTTAGACACTAGAAAATGGATTGAAATTAAGATTTACAAGAATCAATCATTGGACAACACATATGGGTAAAACATTAACACATATATTTTCTTAAAATTAAACCCAAAAATAAAAATTTAAATTTGATTCAAAAAATATGATGTCCATAAATTGGTTATCAAAAGTTAGATAGAATCGTCATCTATGGTGATGGGACTGTAATGATGCCCTTGGAATGAATTTATTGAAAACTTAATTTTTCATCCGCTTAAATAATCGTGCTAACACTCTGATAACAATTAAATGTATTAGGACGTGCAGTGAGAGCATATGGGTTGGGTATTTTAAACTTTTCAACATTGATTGATGTAACAATGTTGTTTCAAGCAATGTGCATCCCGATACAACTATTGAGGATCTGATGTGGAGATTTTTAAGCCAAAAATTAAAATCTAATAATACATCAATCATTTTTAGGTTGTGTTCATCAATCATTCATCACCAGGTACTATTTCATGAAGGAACTAATGTTTGATCCCTCAATATCATCCACACACACTTCAAAAGTCCACAAGAACATCGATCATAAATTTTTTAGAGCTAATTTAGAGATTTTACAAAGCCAAATGATTCCAGATGATCATAGTTGTGACTATCCTTTGTTCCATGAAAAATAACTCAGATTGGAATCTTGGATCATCTACTTCTCTCTCTACAGTGTTTAAGAGGAGAGATAAGTTATCAACAATTGTGTGTTGAATAGTATTGTTCATGAGTGTCTGCTTCTCCTTTTATATAGATGGTCTAAATAAGTGAAAAGGTTTCCCAACACCTAATATTTATTGCTCACTATAAACAACATCTTATGACTATTATACTAATTCATAAAAATAATAAGTATTATCATCACTTACTTGTAATATAATAAATTTACAATGTGATTAAATTGTTCCATTTAGCTTGACTTGATATTATTATAAATATTATATGAATCCTTAATATTTAAATAATATTCATTCATGTAATATTTTTCAACGTATTTACTTTTTCTTTTGTAAATAAATTCAATAAATAAATTCAATACCAATTGTTTAGAACGTAAATAATATTAATTTATTTATTCCATTTATATTGTATATTATTAGATAATTATTGATCCCCATAGTGGAGTCACCATGTCTAACATGCATATTATTCTTAATAGGGTAGGCTTTTGAATATGCTATGTTTGTGACCCTTAAGGACCTTATGTAGATACCAGTTTAAGTTATTCATAGACTAGGAGTAGAGTCTAGCAGCCCATAAAGGTCCCTAAAGAGATAAGGGAAATTCATAGAAATGATAATCTTTCCTACAAACACACATCATGTACTATAAAATCATTTTCATGAAATATCTCCTTAAGTAGGATGCACAATTCATATCAATATACGTTCTTTCTTTATTATTCATAGATCTAACTGGACGAACATACTGTCTTCTACCATGGTCATGGATTTAGTTAATGTACTACCATAACGATCAACTGAGCCCGAGATACCCCTTCCCATTGGAAGTGAAAAATTCTTTCATGATTATAAAATCAATTTCACACCACTAATGACTCACCCAACACAAGCTACCACATTATGACTTTATTGTAATAGTTTTTTCCTTACATCAAAGTATGTATAAAATGCTATACACTGATAATAATCTCATGTCAGGACACCATTACATGTGTTTGTGGTTAGGAACTACCAATGACACCTGAAACATTTCAGGTTTATATTGGAGGGTTTGTCCTCATGATATCATCTACTCAAGATCTGCAAGTGTGACCATCATGAGAAGAAGTCTCAATGATTATAACTCCCCAAAACCTAATAGTTATACATTATATGTGTCTAGTCAGTTTGATGTATCTAGACCATATGACATATGTTTAATATTAACATCAAAGTATCAAAAGGTTATCATTATAGCATGGGAATTAGTATAACATTTTGATACTATAAATAATCTATGGAAATTATCATATAAATAGTGGATGAAAAAAATATAAACACTATTATGGTAACTGTACATCAGGAATAACTCAAGATATATATGATATAGTAATTGAAATTTATTTTTTAAGTCATGATTAGGATTCCCACTATTGCAATATATAATATAATACATTTAATAGGGACAATCTAATGGAATATTGAATGTTATTATAATAGTCAAACTCATGAAAAGTAAGGTTCATCACCATCGATTCACCAAAATACCAAACAATGGTGTGGAATATATCTTATTGTTTATTAATGGTATGCTCCATCTAAGTGTCTATATGAGTATTTAAAGTAGTGATAAGGCATGTTTGGGATTAATAATATTTTTGAATACCACCCCATACATTCAAGTTTAATCATAGATCCTGATTAGAGATAATGGTCTTCAGTATCCTATGATGCTTCCCTATCACATCCACATACTGCCTCTCTAAAAAATCCACTAAACTCATCTCCTTGATCTCCAAAAATTGATTTGAATTCATTAACTGATCCAAAATCCTTCAAATATCATCATATCCTCCATAGGTTGAAGGAAAATTAGTGATGAAATCCATTGACCCCCCCCCCCAATGATTCCACTTAGGGACATCCAATTTCCTTAACAAACCACTAAGGAAATGATATTATTCCTTTGCATGCTGACCGACCATACATCATGATATGGACATGAATAAATATCGTTTGATCCGTGGCCATCAGAACTGTCTCCTCAGGGAATGATATATCTTAGATATAATAGGATTCACTTACAAGGGTGAGCTATAAAACTCACTTAGAATATCTAAATTCATCACTAGTGGGAAAACCACCATCCCCAAAAATAATACTTGGTTTCCATCATCCATTAACCATTCCTACAGAAAATTACTACTGTATCATGTCTATCTTTGATCTCGCTGACTCAGACTCCTCTACATATAAAAAAAAGTGCGATTACATTACCATTTCATATGAAATATATCTACCACCAACCTACCTTATATCAAGATGCATCATTACAATATCCTCTATCACTCCCCATGCATCTTTTAAATCTTAAAAATCATCTCTTTGTGACATCATACTTAGTGAGTCCATCACTACACTCCCTTTCCTTGGTTAAAGGAGATATAAAAGTCCTATTCCAATTAATTATACTCTCATTCCTGAAATAACAAAATTAAATAAATTTATTAAATATCTTAAAACCATATTATTTTTTTCTTCATTAATTTTGAACCATTTTTATTTATTTATTAATCGTTAATTTCATTCATGTTTTTTATGTTAAACAATCAGAAATGTTAATTTCACATTTCCAACTCCGCATTTGTATAACTGCATCTATTATATTAATTTATCTATTATGTCTATATGCTATGTAAGTATTAATGTATAATGTTTATTTTATCACACGAGTTTATGAGTTTCATATTTGATTTATAATATACACAATTAATGTTCATAATATAAGATGTTTTGGTGTATATTTATTCGATATCTATTACCATCCTTGATTATTTTGTTTAATATAATCATTGTGATATAAAGTTTAACATTATAGAACTGTCATTTTGAAATAAATAAAATATTATTATTATTTATTCATTAATAGAATAATTTTAATATATGGTTAATATGGTGATAGTTATTTAATAGAATCATTCACATTAGTTGTCCATATCATTGTAAACAGGTGATTGTCAATACAGCTATAAAATAAATTTGGTTTTTATCTACTTTATATATTTTTATTACGAAATAATAACACTTATTTTAGGTTATATTTTTTGATTAATATATTTTGGAAGATGTAGTATAGGAAATGATACATAAAGAAATAAAAATGTATAAATAAGAATCATTAGATCCTCATTAAGACTGCTACTTTAGTATGTGACTTAAGGATTCAAAGGATTATGATCGTGGGACCCAAACGTCTCTATGGGATGGATTAGAGACCTAAGTGATGTATTTTGTAAAATTATGGAATCTAAATAATATTAGGAAGTTATAAGAATTTAATGATGAATGACAATATTTTTGGGTGATGGAGATGAGTTTTTTTAATAAAATATAAAATAATTTATTATTTTTTCTCAAGACTATGAATAATTTATCTTATTTAAACTAATAATATAATTTAATTAAAATGATATATATTTTTTGATAGGTAAACCCTTCAAAAAAATTGTTTTTTTGAAATAAATTATCAAAATAAAGGATTCCAATATATGATTTTATTGATATAAAAAATATTTTAAGAGGTATAATTTTTTAATAATTTTGGAAATTATAATTATTAATTTATATATTTTATCTATCTCAATAAATATATTTTAATTCATCCTAAATATTTTATATACTATTAAGTAATTTTTACATCAAAATAATCTTATAAAACATATAATATAAACAAAATGGTATTTTTACAATTAATTTAAAAAATCATATTTCCTAGAGAAATACCAAAATATAACTGTTAAATGATTTTGATTTGATTATTTGAAAACCTATATCTCTTTTATAAAAAAAATAAATTTTTTAATTTAAAAATATATAATTAACATAAAAATATGGATTTTTACAAAGGAAGGTAACACATCAGTTATTTAAAATTCACGTTAATATTTCCATTGAGTTATATGATTTTAAAATTCACTTTAGAATATTATAATACATGTATTTACTTATTTATTTGTATATAAATTTATATTACATTCATTTTACTATTTTGATGATTAGGTTATTATTCAAATGGTCATGTGATAACTCTAATGGTAAATTTTCTATTCAAACATTTCTATCTTCAAAAGATGATTTACGCATTTAAAGAGGTTATATTCCCATTTAAAATAATATAAATAACACATAGTTACTTTAATTTTAATTTTATTGGTTTTCTGTTGTGGATGTATATATTTCATTAACATATTTCTATGTTATTTATAATATTTTTATTTTTCAGTAGAATGAGGTTTATGGTGTTTTATTTTTAAGAATACTATGAGTTTTTAGATTTTCAACATCTATTCATTTTATTTACTTATGTTTATTTTCACATTTCAATTTTAATAATATTATAGAATTAATTTTTCCTCAATTAGTAATTTTCTATAGTAAAGAAATAATTATTTTTTATTATTTCGTATTAGTAATCTTGAATTATACACTTCATTTCATTGATAACTTTTCATTATTTTTAATATTGTGTATTTTCTATATACATCTCAATACAAGGTTGTTTTTAATTTTTACATATTCTATCACGAACTTCCACCACAATGAACCCCTTTTGGGATTACATTAAAGATGACAGTGACCCCTAAAACCTTCCTCTAATAGACCATGGGGTAGTGACTAGCACCAATGGTATAAATCACACGAATGGGAGTATTTACACTCATAAACACCAATAATATAAAAAACCATCAATAAAACCCATCACATAAATAAAATTATTATCCCACAATAATCATAATTTATGAAATTTCATATTAATACAAATCCCTCAAAACCAAAAATTCTAAAAAAATTCCTTAGGTAGTGACTCCAATAGAAATCATAGCTTATTTCTATAAATTTCCAACTCAATCTCTAAATCATTCCTAGAAACCTATAATATTGTTTTATATGTTGGGGTGATCATACATGTATACTCAATTGGTAACTCCTTCTGACCTCTCATGCCTAAATTGGAAGAATTATTATAATACCACTATGAATAAATAACAGAACATGAAATAACCAACCAAGTCATTTACCTCCCAACCACACCAGGTCTCACTCACAAAATATTTCATCCATGAGTATTAAAATTATATCAATTAATATAAAAATAGGGTATCCAGAACCACTTACCCACTGTATTGTCACTCTCATTCCCTAAAAGAAAATTTATTGTCACCCTCATACCATCTATACCATCAAACCATATCCACATAGTACATGTATCAAGTTACATCTAATGATAGTAGAATAATATCCCAACATAACCCAACTCGTGAAGGGTTCAATTCAGTCATTAGAATCAGTCCAAACGCTCATATCACCATTGATGTGGGTCAGATTACAACACCACCTACCCTAACGCACAATGGTTTCAACATAAAATTTTTTAACCAGTCCAAATCCCTAACCACATAACCATATACATCATATTAAGGTATCGTGGACATGAAAGATGTCTACCTCATGCTATATAGCTACCATGGATGACCCCCACCATGTAAAAATCATCATCTCACAAAACCACATAAAGTACACATAAACCTCAACTATGATAGAAATTCCACATTAAAAAGAGAGAGTGGTGGAGAGGGAGTAGTCATTTATTTGTTTCCTCACCAACCTAGATGTTTGGGGAAAATAATCATAACCCAAAACAATCATGTGTCAAATATAATTTTGAAATCAGGTGGGGTACATATGAAAATAATATGTAAATACATAATATATTATAATCACACACAATCCTAGTCTAAATGTTTCTCATAAAAAGCACACTACCATACCCATCACAAAAATCACACTACCACTGCCACACACCAACCATAACTACTAAATACTAACCACCAATCAAACCCAACATTCCATGAAAACAAACACAATAGCCTTTCACACTTTACCATTTATTCATATGATTCCACCCCTACTATATTTACCATTTTACCAAACAATTTACATTTATTATTCCATATAATTCTATATTGAATGAAAAACTTTTTCAAAATATTACCCACATTTATTTCCATTTTTTACTCATTTATTTCAAGAATCCACATTTATATTACTATTTTCGTTTATTTAATTCCATCCCTCATCCATTACCATATTTACCATTACCATGAACATCACATAACCATCTTAAAACTGTAACACTGTTCACACATCACAAAAACAACCATTGCATCATACTCACAAATATCATGCCAATTCCACCATAATAATATCACCACCAAACATCAGCAATCGCTACTTCAATTTCCAACCAACATCATCATCAATGACCACAGATTCTAATTCCCAATACTAAACATGAAAAATAGAAAATTAAAACCCCTAAATGTTTCATACAATAACCGTAACACCCCTAGTTTGAGGTATGTGACTATTTGTTTCTGTTATTTTAAGGTTTCTTTTCACTGAATTCATGTTTG
Source organism: Viscum album (assembly GCA_963277665.1). Lineage (NCBI taxonomy): Eukaryota > Viridiplantae > Streptophyta > Magnoliopsida > Santalales > Viscaceae > Viscum > Viscum album. Next base: position 1,106,826,287 of record OY728157.1, read on the forward strand.
GTATTTTTGGATGGGTTATTGGTTGGAAAAAGGTGAGTATGGTATTTTATATATCCTCCATGTCATAGTTACTGGTATAGTGGAGGGTTTCATCTAATATAAGGGTTTACTATGTCATGTAAATTTAATTCTAATCTAGTGTAAGGGTACCTGACTTTAGGTGATTATATATTTTAGTTTAATGAAGGTCATCCACCATGTTTGAGGGTATTTTAATCAGGTTCCTTTCATAAGAGTCTATGTGTGAAGGTATTTGTGTCGGATTACATTTTTATAGGTATTTGTGGGAAGTTATTTACATCGGGGTTATTTCTAGAGCTCATGCCACGATGGTTATTTTTAGCTCATTATGTAGTATTGAATGAACCATGACGCGGGAAATAGTTAAGGCAGATGTTTTGGTAGTAATTTTAACTGGGAGAGTCACATGATAGAAATACATAGACCACCATTTAATGTAATTATATGTAGTGGTTGGGGTTGAGAATGGTTTATCTTCATGTAGGTAGTTCAAAAATAGAAAATGGAAAACCACCACATCATGTTCAATGGAGTGGCGGGTAAAAACAATGAATAATTTCCTACTTAACCAGTGTATTTTCTATAAGGAATTTCATGGTGGGTAGGTGGGGTCATCTTTATACAATCTGTTTAGAATATCTTGAGGGAAAGCACTACACCATGGTATAACGTGTGATGTTAGTAGCCTTGGGTATTTTTAAATGGTTGAAATATATCCTAGTTGTGGGATATGAATTAGAAACTATTTGAAATTTTGTTAGGGGATCCGTTCTCAATTTTTTACTTGATTAATCATTGAAAAAATTCTCATTTTTTTCTCATTTGGATAGGGTTCATTAATGAAAGGATTCCATATGATATTTGGGAGAATCATGTCTTTCCAAAAGTTCATCATGGTTGGGTTGGATGAATGGTTGATCGTAGGTGTCATCTTCACCACTTTACTTCTTTGAATAACTTCAAGGATTATTATACCTAATTTAAATAATTTATCTTTATAAATGGATATGTCTATAAATTCCTCTTGAATATATTGATTCTATTAATTTTTTTCAATGAAAATGGTTTGATTGTTCAAAATAGACATGTGAAATGGATTTGTGTTCATTTATACTATAATGAAAGGTCCTTGATGATTTTTACCTAGTCACCATTCCATCTTGGGCATATTAGTTTACTCTGATAAGTTATATCATAGTTTAGAGGAACTGGGGTTCCAATTGGGATTTGGGTCTATTATGGGGGTCATGGTTGAAGGAAAAATACATTGGATGCATGTCATGGTTCTTCTTGGGATGTATTGGGTGCATAGAGTGGTTATTTAACTTCTTAATTTCTATAATTATGTTCATGTACTTTGGTTAGTTTATTCATCCTATATATATATATATATATATTGTGAGATAACTTTTTATTCACCTTGTGGTCGGTGTACAAATTCTCTGTTGTATTTCTTAATGGGTTTTATACTACTACCATAATTATACACTTTTGTGTGTATAGATACATTGTTTCTCATGTTATAGGTAAAGAACAGGTCTCTTACCTCACTATCAAAGAACCTGAATGTAGTAGTCCCAATTTCTAGAGGATAGAGACTTTTGTTAGCCCTGGTGCAGTATAGAGTGTAGTTCCAGATTTGGAAGTAGGATCATCTTTGAATATTTTGGATTTATAGATACAATGAATTGTACAATTTATATTAAGTATCTAATTACTAACTTTTTTTAAATTTTATATTGGTTGGATGGTTTTTGTTCATGCATCATTTTTATTTATTTGGTAATATTATGGTTTTATGTTATAGGTTTTTTCAGGTATTAGAGTAAATCATCCCCCAATGATTTCATATAACATTATCATTTATATCCATCCTTCGATGTCTAGGGGATATGCTTAAGGTTAGTAGTTCTATGAAATTTATCAAGCCAATGGTTTAGGGCTGGCATGTTACAAATGGTATCTATTTGAGATGGATCAGCAGTTGGGATGGTAGGTTTTAATATAAGATGTATTGAGACATTAAATATAGATTATAAAATCTATAACTAGCCTCTTAATATTAAATTTGATGTTACAAGGGTGTTCCAAGTATAGAATTGTTTTTAAACACTTACAGTTTCATTGTTACCTCATCATCATGGGTTTAGTTGATGAGCTAGGCTATCATGCATTAGTGAGAAAATTCCCACTAGGAAATCATCATTCTATTGATATTTTATGGCTTCTGATTTGAAATTCAGATAATATAATTACTTTTTATTCACTGCACATGGAAAACCGTGAGACAAGATTGTGTATGGTGACTAAGTGTTGACTTTTTTGGTGGATAATTGAAAATTCCACCAATAAAAAGTCATAGAAATTTAAAAGAGGTAACTACCAAGAATGTGGTTCTACCTAAACAAAAATTAATATAATGGATCATTCTCAAAATTGTGTAAGATTTTTAATCTATAGAAAAGGTGAATTGTACTTATCAACAAGTTATGTGGATAATTCATTATAATTACAAAATAAAAACTCATCGATCTTTCAGGGATAATCAGGGATTGAGAAAGATAATGCATGATTGGGTATGATTAATCAAAACTTCAATTACCATGGTACCCTTGAGGAAATAAAATTAAAGATATCTTTTTATATTCGTGAATACCTAACAATAAAATAGTGGCACCATGATTTTCAAGTGAATCTTGACCAAAGCCTCACATGGGAATAATTGAAAAAATTATTTAATAAAGAATTGTATCTACATAATTTTCATGTACTGATAATGATGGATTCATTCAATCTAATGGAGATTTTTTGGTTATGAAATATGGAGATCTCTTTACATACCTAGATTTCTTTTCACTGAAATTGGAAACTACAGAATATATTTTAGTGTTGATGTTTGAGTTATGATTATAACTAGACATTCGATCTAGAATGGTGATGTTATACATTGAAAATTATAAATACATTCTAAATAAAGTGATGGTAGTAAAAAAATGTTATTATTGGGAACTTTCGTGGAAAGAAAACTTTTTCTATCCAGGAATATTTGGAAAATCTAGTTGTGGAAAAAAGTACAAGAGGGAGAAAAACATCAGGAGAAATAATGTACATTACAACCAATATTTAGGGTTGGTTTATCTTCCTCCATAAATAACCAACCAACAAGGTTTCTTCTAATGTGGTTCATTGATCCACTTCAATAGGAAATGTACCAAAACACTTCAGTAGTTCCATGACTATAGTCAGATGGGGAAGATAAATCATTTCTTTAGGTACCCACTAAATTTAAATAGTGGAGGTGGTTCATGTTTAACTCAAACCATTAATTATACACCTTGATGATCTCATCAATGTGTCTCTTAAATTCATCATCAACCTAGTTAGATTGATTTTAGAAAGACCTCAGTATCTAAACAAGATCACTCTTTGTATAAGGGAAGGAGAAATCCAGGAGTATTGGACGAGTAGCGTGGTCAATCTTAGAAAACCTAAGTTAATTAAAAAATTTATCCCATTATGTTGTGAGGTAATATTATTGTTATATTTAATTTATTGAAAGTATTTTTTAAAATCATATGATCCCAAACTTTAATTTATTCTTGATTGGGGAATCAAATTGGGTTACATGTAGAGATGAGACATCATGTCAAGATCATCAAGACTCCTCTTAGTAAATAGGAGTGCAAGTGACATAACTGTGCAGTATGTTCTATCACCATTGATGAAATATAGTATCTTTGGGAGATTAATGACTTATAAATAGAAACTTTTTATAAAATTTTGGGGTTATAATGGTTAGAATAATTCAAATATTATATTTATTTATATGCTTGATGGGTTTCTTTCATATCTCTTAATGGAGATATTAATTTATTAAATGGAGAATGGGACATAAATTCATGGAGAGTGGGGACATTAATGAAAGTAGTCGTAAAAATCACATATTTGTTAGAAATCATGAACTTGGGAGATATTGATGAAATCAAAAGTTAAGATCTTTCTCGGATAATGGATTGAAAATCTTCTGTCTTTTCAGAATATTTTTCAAGGCTACCATATGAAATAGTAGTGTAATTTTTCATCATACTACTACTATTAATGAGTCTTATTTCACTTCATTCATATATATTGGCATCATTGAAATTGTGTGTAATAATATTCTCAATGTAAAAAATAGAAATTAAGGGATTTGTTATACTAAGTGAATCTCCTTGGTTCAAGCTTGTATTTTTTATAAAGATGGATAATAATCTTTGACTATACATTTTTTTATCATAAAATTTATTATTCATTTGAGAAATTAAATATTGAAAAATGGTTCTACAAGACTGATTTGTGATCAGTGTTCCAAAAAATCTATGTTAGGTAGTTAAATGTTCAAAATATATCTTTTTAAATTCATTATTTCCACTATAAGCACTTAGTAATGACTTTTTGTCTTAGGAATATAGTATAAGTCTTAATGGAATTGATGATTCATATATTTTATTAATATCTGGACTCATTTTTTGTGGTGATTCTGGATGAATGTTTAGTGTATTCAAAAACCAAAAGTGACCATGAAACGTACTTAGGTATTGTGATGTGTATTTTGTGAGACAAATTTATCTATTCAAAGTACTATAAACACGAATTCTTTATATAATATGTTTGATTTATTCAAAAAATCATATCTAAAAAAGGTAAATCAGTCTAACTAGAGATAATTGAGGTTTTCATATCACAGAAACCACATAATAATGTCTTCAAGATATGAAAATTATTGGGGTTAGCTGTCCATTATTGATTATTTTTCCATGATCCTTTAAATTATCTTCACCTATGATGGCCTCGATTTGGAAGGGTGTTCTGTTATAGTAGTGCACTGGATGTCAAATATATTTTCAAGGGATTGATGATCATCTTAACTCATTACTAATTCTAATTTTTTCAGAATTTTGGGAAGCCTATGTGGTATATTTTGATGCTTATAGACAAAGATTGGTTTGTGTTCTCATATATGGAGACCACGTCATAGAATAACACACATGAAAACATTTATCACCTTAAAATAATTATCCAATGCTTGATCTAGAATGGGTTTCCATGATCTATGAATTAAAAATGTTTTCAGATACCTCTTTAGGGAGAAGTGTTGGGGCTCGGAGCCCGGTGCCACAATAGAAGTAGTTGTTGCAGAAAACAAATGAGAAGATTCACCCAAAGGCATTTTATCACCCATAGGCATTTCACATCACCTGTAGGATTTTTAACAACACTCGATGTCCTTTTACAATGCACCTAAAAAATTTCCGTCTCAACACACTAACACCCATGAACATAAAATTTTTGTTGTACCTCAGATCATCGCATCGGAGACACACCACTTGATCTCCACAACCAAGATGACTTTTGATACATTAAGATGTCATCGTCTACGTGCACACACTTTCATTCGCTTTTGTTGACACTCCATCATCGTTGTCTTCATCGCCTCTACTTCATTATTCTTCATCAAATCAACGAATGAGTTACCAAAAACATGGAAACCCATTCCCGATTCTCTCTTTGTGGATACAGCTTTGCCATCCCTCATTTCGCACAGGTCAACGCAAATATAGAAACCCCTTCTTCATTCTCTCATGCACCAGCTACATCTTTCGGACACTTCTTTCAAAACATGCTTATGCATCCTCTTATATAGACACCCAGTCCATATTTCTAATTATTTCAGTCAATATTCATTATTCCATAAATTTATATTGCGAATAACTCTTCATTAATGTTGGGATAAAATCCTCTTTTAATGTTGAGAAAATCCCCCCATTAATTATTTTATCTCCCCTAATTATTTAAATTTTAAATAAAAAATCCCAACAATATCCACCATGATTTATTTTTCAAATACTCCACATTCATCTCCACTATCTAGGTCAATTTCATCGCTGACTCCACCATGGTCTGAATGTCACCCAATGAACTGAACACGCCGCATGACACATGTAGCCAAGAAGACATTAAATATTCCAGAAACACAGATAATACTACTGTTATTTTACGATGACATATAAGTCCTTGATATACTTCTCCACTAGATGCTTTCCACCATGTTCTGCAACTGATCACTTCAACCAATCCCTCTAATACCACTATTGGGGAGAATCTCAATTCATGGCTGAAAATTGCATGCTAAAAAATTGTGAGAAACCCGATGAAATATGTAAGAGATATAAGTAGAAAAAATAAATCAACACATAAGTTTTTGTAATGTGGAAATACCATCCAATGAAAAGCATTAAAAACCCATTGGGGATTCCCAAATATCCACTATGAATCAGAGAATCAGAGAATCCAAGTAATTTCTGAACTTGAATCACAAATGAGAAAGCGTAGAAAACCTATGTGAAAACTACACCCTGATATGCCTATAACTTCATTCTGATTAACACCCCATTGATTCCATGTATCAGAAGATCAATCTATGACAAAATGTCACCCTTCTATCGACAATATGTCACTACCTTGGAGGTCTTTACTCGAACGTGCGTCATACGTGCACCATCTTGTGTCACCTGAATGATCTCTCCATCATGACATATCGAAAACACAAGAACCCCTTCCCAATTCTATCTTGGTGGATACATCTTTTCCAGCCCTCATTTCACACTATCCAAATAAAATGTGGCAACCCCTTATTTATTCTCCCACGCAATAGCTACATCTTACCGACTCTTCTTTCAAAACATATTACTGCATCCACTTATATAGACACCCAACCCATATATCTAATTAGTGTGGAAAACATTCATTATACCATCAATTGATATTTGGAATAACTCTTCATTAATGTGGGGAGAAAATCCGTTATTAATGTTGGGAAAATCCCTCAATTAATAATTTTCTCTCTCATAATTATTTCAATTTTAAATTAAAAAATCCCAACAAGAAGTTCAATGTATTAACCATTCATAAAATATTGAAATATGTATTTTCATAAATATATTTGAACCTAAGACAATTACATTGGATGGAATATCTCAAGATGTCTAACCTAAACATAGTGGACACACTTGAGAATGGAAATTCAATAGCTGATGCATCGAATCATATATCATATATCCAAATGGTCAATGAAGCTTGTAATCAATGGAAACGAATGGGGGTAATTACTAACATGCAATTGGAGTCTCTGGAATAGAATAATTACCTTATCTTATTTCCATCCACAAATATCCCTACCTTGGTAGATCAAGTTAAGGAAGCTCAATAGTCAGACCCTAACATCCTTAACACTAGGTTAAACACTAATGGGATGGAGCCCATTAATGGATTAAAAATGGATGGTAACTCAATGCTACACATAAATTAAAGGATTATAGTTCATCCTAATTTTTAAGAATATATTCTTTGATATTACCATAGTTTTAAATGGGTTGTCCATCCCGATTATTCAAAAAGCATATCACACAAAAAAGAATCATTTTTTGTGGTTAGTTATGATGTGAATGGCAGATGAGTATGTAAAGAGATAAAAAAATCATTTTTTAAAGGATGAGCGTTAATCATCCACTAGAATTTTTCAACTACTACTGATACCTATATAATAATTTGAGTGGATTCTATATATTTTTTCACCAGATTATCAAAGTTGATTTGGAATCATGACTCCATTTTGGGTGTTGTTAACCAACTTATAGAGTTAGTGTACTTTTTTTCATTCTGAGATATATATATGATTTATGATTTGGTAATGATTTATTTTTGAGAGGTGGTGATGTTACATAGGGTATCGATTTTAATTGTATCTGACCAAGACCCTTGATTTAGATCACTTGTTTTTTGGTCTCTGTAACGACCCCTTGGAACCTACTTAACCATCATCACAACTTACAACCCTTAAATTTATGGGTACTATGTGCATAAGATTAAAACATTATAGGACATTATAATATCATGTGTGATGAACTTTAGTGGTTCATGGGTCGATTATTTACTATTAGTGGAATTTTCTTTTATTAACATTAATCATGCATTTATACATTTGGATCTATTTGAATTATTATATCGCCAACCATAGGGATCATACTTTTTTGTGTAGAGACCAATTAAACCTCCCTAATTGGACCCAATATTTTCCTTGAAATGATAGATAATATCCATATTACTATTAAATATATGGAAATGGCCCAAAGTTATCATAATTCATACACTGGTCACTATCCTCACCATTTTTCTTTTTAAGTAGGTGACAGAATTTTCTTATGAGTATCTATGTGGTTAGGGTACTTTTGAATTGGTTAGAAGGGATAGTTATCTCATTAATATGTGGTAAAATATGAAATTATGACGTGTGTTAGTAAATTTATCTATCATTTTTCTTTACCAACAAGATTTAGTTTAGTCTATAATGTCTTCTATATATCTGATCTGAATATGTAACAAATGTATCTAACTCTTGTGATTAGGTTTTATTGTGTGATACATGAGTTAGATGCATCAATAATTCAAAAATTATTACAAAATCTTGATAGTTAATATAAGACCTCTCATGTTAGATGTATCTATTTGGTGTGAGTATTATGGAAACATTGCCTCCTTTAAGATGAATCTTGGAAACATGAGCAATTTATACAAGACTATCTTCCAAAACATTTCCAATTCACCACTAACCTATAACTTTATGAGGATGTATATATCAAAGATGTATAGAATATAGAACCCCCAGTTTGATTTATATTACTATTTTTTATGTTATATTATGTTTTATCCTATATCAATTTGATTTTGATATGTTTTGAGGGGTTCTTGGTTGAAAATATGGGTATGTGATTTTAATGGTTAACAATGCCATTGTTCTAGGTATGGTGGAAGGGTTCAGATCACATGAGTGTGTTTGAGTCACATAAAAGTAATTCTCATCTTGAATAAGGGTTTCAAACTTAACATGAGGATGTATTTCATCTATATGAAGTTATTCTGTCATGTTTAATGATCTTCATTTTAGGGTCGTTTTGTAAGGGTACATGAATGGGGGTCTTAAAATTAATGTCCTTCTTTAATGTTCCATGTGTTATGGTCTTAAAGTCATGATTCATTTCCAAGATTTTGTAAGGGTGAGTAATTTGAGCTAGTTGTGTAGAAAATATGGAACCATAGTCGGTGAAATGGCTAGGTTTGTCCTATTAATGGGTGTTTTAGAAAAAAAGGTATCATGTTAAAAATTAGGATACCTCCATCCCATTTAATTGGTAATTGTGGTAGGGATCGAAATATTGTGGGTCTATACAATTGGTTTGGAAACAATTAATGAAAAATGACCATTCCATTTTCCAAGGTGTGGTGGTTCGAAAACGCTAAATTATTTCCTCCTACAATATGGTACTTATAATTGGGAATGCTTTTGTGATTGGGTTAGGTTGTCCTCAGGTGAGTTTTTTCAAAATGGATTAGGGGAAAAAAAGGTCATAGTTTATAGTACGGTGATAGGAAACTCTGTTTTTGAAATGAAAAATATGGTTACTATGTTTTGGGGGTAGGTTTTTCAATTTGAAACCATGTGAGATTTTGTAGTGGGAACTTAAATTAATTTCTGAATTGATTAATCCATATAAAAACTTCTATTTTTTCTCACGTTTCTAGGGTTCATGAAATAGAGGCTTCTATATGCATGATGGGAAACTCTCCTCTTTCCAAATGTTCTTTTTTTAAGTTGTGGATGGGGTAATGGTTGAAGGTAAGAGGATTATCTCCCACTTTAATTCTTTAAATAACAGGATGTATCATAATATATAAGTTAATAATTTAACTTTTTAAATATGGGAAAACCTATTGAATATATTGATTTTGGTAATTTAGTTTTACATAAAACCATTAGTTTTTGTGAACTAGAAATGAGTATGGGATTGGAATGGATTCATACATCATTGAAAGGGGCCTTATTGATTCATACATAGACCATCTGGGGTATTTTGGGGGTCTCTACCAAGTGATGGATTAGGTTGGAGGAACTAGTGTTCTTCTCATTAGTTGGGTTTGTTCAATAGATTCTCGTTTATAGGGGATGCGTTGGACACATGGTTAGGTTCTGCATGAGAGGCCACATGTGTATAACACAGTTATTTCACTTCTTAATTTTTATAATTGTGTATGTAAAACTAGTTTAGTCTATTTATATTATATATATATATATATATATATATATATTGTGAGTGAACATGTTCTTATTTTAGTGATATTTGTGGTAATTATTTGATGGAATACTTACTAGGTAGTATAATCACTCCCTATATATAAACTTGTGTGTGTATAAAAACATTATTTCTCATATTATGGGTAATGAAAATATATTGTACTTTTATAGAAGATATCTATGATATAGTAGTCATTATTGTTGGCGGATGGAGCATGGAGTTGGTTGTTCAATGTATGGTGCAATTCCATAATCGGCACATGGGTTATCAATAGATGTTTTGGATTTACAAATACCTTGATTTATACTATTTATATTTCATATTTATTTACTAAATTATTATTTTATTGAATTTTGGTCGGATAATTTTATTTCATGCATTATACTTTTCTATTTTTTACTATTGCGGTTGTTTGTTGAAGGTTATATCATGTATGAGGGTAAATCATCCCCCGAAAATTTCATATACCCTTAGCATTCAATGTCATCCTTTGGTGTCTAGGGGATGAACTGGAGTTTGGTAACACCATGATCCTACGCAAGCCAATGGGTCGAGGTTGAGATGTTGCAATCCCAACAACCTCAATTATAACACCAAAAAATATAACAATAAATTTCTTTTTAGAATATGATTTCATAAAAATTCATCATCTCTTTCCTTGGTATTAACACAAGGAATCAAAATTTCATGAAATCAGTTATTTATCATCTGTAAGTAATTAGCCTTTTCTAACAGGTTATTTTGGTAGAAAAATCATCATAATGTCACAAAAATCATATAATCAAAAATAATACTCAGGTGCATCAACAAAAAACCAACAATTATATAAATCATGTCATGTAAAACAATCATCCACATCGGAATCCCTCCTTCACATAAATTTTCATTATGACTAGTTCTTTGTTTTTTTTATGTTAATCCATACCATCAAACCAAAGTAATAAAAATTATGATACATCCACCTTATACATAAAATAAAGACAGTTCTCAAATATTTTTCCTTAATTGAATCTTTAAAGACATTGTTAAAGGGAAAAGTGAGGAAGAGATGGTCACCATCCAGAATCATGCATGGAAAGCATCTACAATATATCACACAAAATTATTAATCAAACAAGGGCACTAATCCATAAAAATAAACACCTAAAACATACTTTTATAACTCCCTAAATGAATATCGTGGAGAAAAAATAAGTGTAGAAGAAGCATAAAATCACATCGGATCATATCTGGTAATTCTTCTAAATCCAAGGGATAGAGCAATATAAGGGATGCTCAAAGATATCCAAGGATTCACCTATGGTTACTATATTTTTTTTATAGAAATTGAAGGGGTATGAGAGAATTCAAATGAATTTTTGAATTTATTATAGGGAAAAGAAAACAACATTATGAAAATGTGATAAACCATGGTCACATTGAAATGATAAAATTTTACTAAACTCATGGAAATTTCACCATTAATATCCTTATCTCTCCACAATTTAACAATAAGTAAATATCTTTAATTTTATATTAACAAAGAGGGTTCATTCCAAGACCAAATCTCCATGATGTGATGTTACCCTAAAAAATCATCCAAATTCAACCACCCATGCTCCAAGATGCGATATCCGTGACCAAACCCTAAAAATTTTCTTTGGAGAATACAATGGTCTTCCCAAGACTCTATAACATTGAAAAATGGATTGACATGCTCTGAACCTAAAAACAATAAAGGTAAAATTGTAAGGTTATTCCCCATAGGTTGTAAGGTTCCTCACGTTACTAAAATAATCCATCATTGAATCTCCATCAACAAATATTTATATTTTATTATCCATAAATCACCTTATGGTTGAGCGGGATCCACAAAATTTATAAATACCCATTTCAAAACACAAAAAAACTTCAAAATTAAAACAAAATAACATGCCACCTATCAGGTACACCACAAAATTAAAATTTCAAACCAAAGATGCCATGAAACTTCCTCAGGCTACAAACTGAGAGTTGACTTTCCTCAAGCCGTAAACCATGACACACCTAGTCTTCCATTGTCATCCATAACACTAGTGAGAACTGAACTTAATAAACCCACCCTTCCTCTTTTCCAGAACCGATATTTCCATGATTGAAAAAAACATCACCAAAGAACAAAAAAATATCCCAACACTAATGGAATCCATCGATGTCACCAAATAGAACCACCAAACGATAAGGGAACATCTAGAGGTCGAAGAACCAGAAACAATCATAAAATAATTTACGTGCTATAAGTCCATTGATGTTTCCACCAATTTTACATTGATCAAAAACAACTCCATTCATAAAAAAAGAACTAGAAAAACAAAAAAAACTCATTGAATTCAAGCATAAAAACCATCATCGAACATTTATAATATCGTGAGAATGAAAACCATAGACCAACAAACCAGACCATCATGAAACATTTATGATAAGATAAAGTCATCAGAATCTCTATGATTATCCAATCCAAATCTCCACAAGGGAAAACATCATTCAAGACCGAACTACACAACCATGATCGATGGTCCACCAGTAAATATAGAAATACAAAATCACAACCATCAAAGAAAAATAGAACAAAAAAGAAAAAGAGAACCATCATGAGTCACAACTACTGAGAATAGGAATTGGAGCCACACTATGGAGATGCGCCCTTGACACTGAACACATCAACCAGATCAATCCCAAAACCACCACAAATACCTTCGTACCATACTGAGATGGATTCCAGTACAGTGAGAAAGAAATGAAGAGAATATGTGGGCAATCATTCCAATATGAGATCCACTAATCATCGATACCAACTAATACCAAACCATTAGGTTTGTGATATATCTTCGGTATCACAACACACCAACTGTAGATCTACCACTCTATTATAGCTTACACTTTATATTTCAAATCCAAATTCAACACAATAACCAAAATCTCCATGTTAAAATTCCATATTCAACAACACCTCTCCCACTAATCTTCTCTTGTAATCTTCAACACTCAAAATACACTATGTAATTGGATGTAAAGGTTTATTCCCTTACATTATATACCTTTCAAACAGTTATTATATTCTAGAATAAAAAGCAAACCCAAATAATAAAATCATACACCACCAACTAGATACCCTCGGTAGATACCTCATAAAAAATTACATCATGATCAAGGAATAAAATAGAACCAGAAGAATCAACTCTACAAAATAGCCATAGATATTCATTTCATTCAATAAAAAACTCAAAAAACTCATCGTTGAAATGGATGAAAAGACTCATAATAGCTCAAGATGATTATCACAAATCAATAGCTCACATTCCCATGTAAATTCCTCCAAAACACTATGCCTCTATATAACACAAACAAGAGGAATAACCCATTAACATTATACATTAAATGGAATGATAAACATGGGATATAGCTTACTCCCTTAGTTAAACTTCCAATATTTGGGATTTGGGTACCTAGAACAATCTAATTTGTACATAGGATTACCTATATATTCATTATCTTGAATATTAGTAAATATATTATCACATGTTGTGTATTATTCTATTCTACATTAATTTTATAATGTCTATAGATTATATGATCCATTGAAAGGGCATAACAGTTCTCTATTATGATGAAAACCTTAAAGTGCTATGAAGTTATTCTTAAATATATTCTTTATAATTAGATGTCATCATAGGAATAGAAAAATATAATATAAGATATAAGGTATAGGTGGCATATAATACATTGATACTTATTATGATGATGTTTTCCCTTATTAATTTCCATGATACGAATTTATGAGAATAGAACTAGTAAGAATTCCACATGTTTTCTGTTTCATTGAACATTCATAATTTTAAATGCGTTTATTAGGCCTTACAATTGATAATATTATTAATTCAAATACAGAATTTCATGATGATATATTCCCATTACATAGAAGGATATGTTGGGTGCATCCCGAATGATATGATATTGATGAATAATTCAAGAATGGATGTGTCCCATACAAGTTAAGGGAATTTAATATCTGAAAACAATTGATCAGAATGGAAATTCCGGATTAAGTCCCTGTTTATTGAAATTTTATTGGCGAGTTCATTTTTGGAAGTTCTAAGAATTATATATTAAACATATAGGTTGATGACATGAGTGTGTGACTTTCATAATGATATGTTGAGACAAAAATATTATAATACACAGTGAGTTTCTGTAAGAGGTTGTTGTTATTGTGGTGTAAATTTCTTTGTCAATGGGTTCATTGACATGTTACTAAACACTAATCTTGGATTTAGGAAATACTCTCCTAATGTAATTGAGAAATAGGACTAGAGGGAAAAATAATTATTATATCATGAACCTTAATTAAATTCCATTTCAATTTAATGTTAGAATAAATATTACTCTCAAGTTCTGACAAATAATTATTATTTAATTTATCAAAAAATTATATAGAATGTGTAAGGTAGTGATTTTAGTTATATAAATTAGTATTCATTATTCAAGGTTCGATAAATACTTAATCGGATTAATAGAATGATTTAAGAGACTAGTGGGAATGATATATTTAATATCATTTAAATAAATGTAATTTTAATTATTAATGAAATGATATTAAAAGTATCCTAGAGTTTTGTTCATATAAATGAAATGATAATTTTATTATTATTATTCAATATGAAATTTTCTAAGGACTATGTGTATAATTAATTGACGTTGTATAATTCTTTATTCTCTAACCGTGAAATACAAACCAGATTATATCATTTCTAGGTTTGGGAGTGGTTGTGCACTACAAATCCTATTTAGACAATTCTATGAACCCTAGAGAGAACCATTTCATGAATGTACTCAATATCTATGAGATTAATTTACCTCCTACCTCTCATGTCTTAAATAGAACTAAAAGATCTCTTTTACCCAAGACGGAAATATTTTTATGATCAAAGATGAATGATGAATGTGATGAAAATCATTCACTCTTGCACCTAGAGATTATACAATAATTTTCAAAGGTTTGTGGAACACGTTAAGATACCTCTAGAGGTATTCTAAAATTAAATCCTTTTAAATAATGATGGTATGAAAAAATGAGTTCAAAAAATTCAATAATAAATAAATAATTGTACATCGAGTTAATTCCTTTTTAAATAAATTAACAGTAAATTATTTATGAAAGATCATGGATCATTGATTATAGTGATTCCACTCTTTACATTACAAGGATAAATAAAAAGATACCGATAAAAACCATTGTTGGGGACAGGCCCAACTGCCTCCACTATACCTCAAAACCTTTAAGTGGTATCAAAGATATCACATATTAATTTATAATTATTTATAAATCATTACTCTATTTAAACATTTTTTATTTTTTTCATTTAAAGTTTATTTTTTTTTAAATTCAATATATCATGTTTATTCACATTCATATGAAAAATGGATGAGAAATGACTAGAAATATTATTGGTAGGAGTTGCAAATTTTGGCCGAACAACATGAGATTACATGGTGTGTAATGGAATGTTTACTTAGTGTATTTCATTTCATTGCCTCAAGACTAGTTATGAAAATAATATCCCTTCATTTAGAGAACAATATATTGAATGTATTTAATACACATCATGTTCTATAAAAAAGGAACATAACATGGACAACTATTATTAGACAACGTGTATTTGGCATACATGTTGTGTAACAAAAAAATGTTCATTAAAATTGCATGTTGATTCCCTGAGCATGCATCACATATTGCCAGAGAGATTAGTATATAGAATGTTGTAGGTTTTACATGTTGAGTAATTTACAACCATTGACATGGATTATACACTAATCTATGTTATAACTATGTGAATTTATAAAAAAAAATTAATCATTTAATAAATAAAACAGCATATTGTGTAGCTAGTATACTTTCCTTGATATAGGGTTATATAGAGTATTGAATGCTTAATTAATTTTAGTGTAGTTTTTAAATGAAATGGTGTATATATTAAAGGTATTAAAAGCGGTACATGTCATGTATATTAATGGGTGTTTTGTGTCATAAATATCAAGATACATGGATTGCAAAAAACTACATGTTGTATAACAATGATACATTTCATGTATGATATATGTTGTGTAATTACATAGTACATGATAAGGACTATACAAGATTTCAGGTAGTAAAAAAAGGTAATGTTCGGTTTCCACAAAGTACACCCCATGTACTTAATTAATTTTAAATTTACTTAAAATTATATATGATTAAAATCATCAAAACAGTTGGGATAGATAAATAAAATAAATGAATTAATTAACTGTGATTAAATAAAATTATTAAATCGTGTAATTTATCTTAATAAATAATTAATTTAAAGGAAAATGGACAGTTTTTTAATGGGTATTCATTACATTTGTAGATGATGATGATCTTGACTGACCTATTTATATATTGGATTTATTTAAATTTAATTAATATTGCGTGTTTTTTTGTGATAATAATTATAAATTAAAATTATGGTATGTGTTTTACCCATTCACCTTTATTATGTATGGTTCTATGTGTCCCCATTTTTGTTTATTCAACCTCTTACTCATGGTTCCTCTCACCTGCATGTGAGTACGAATATGTTAAGGGTGGAGATCCTAGGTCAGCGGGGGTAGTTCACAGAGGATCAGAGGTAAAACCAACCAAGAATATACATATTTTAATTGGATTATAAGTGGAATGATATAAATAGAACTAAGCCAGTTTTAAGGTGATATTCCACTCAAGACAAGGTTTTGTTAATTGTCTACTCGATAAAATGACTAGTAGAAAATATCAGGATCATTCAACACATATTTATTTTATTTCTGTAAAGTGCACTATTTTTTATTTATTTTTATTGGATAATTTTTCATGATCATTTAAAATTAATGAATTAACAAGAATTTAAGATAAAATTAAATAAATTGTGAATGTTTAAATTATTTTATCAAGATATGATTACATAATTTTGAAAATTACATATATTATTAACAAGTATGAAAATTGATAAAATAAAAAATATTTATGTATAAATATAAAAAAACATTAAAGAGAATACCAAGTCTCTATAGACTTCGATAACATGATTTGAGATTTAACCATAGCTTAATGTACTTTTCTAGCCTCTATTAGGGTTCTTTCAATTATCAGTTGGTTTTAAATAATTTTTTGGGTCGACTTAACCAAATTTCATATTAAGGGTTCATCACACAAGTGATATTTGATGCAACTAGTGGGAAAGTGTTGAGGAAATATAAGTCTAGAATTTCAAGACCAGAGATTCAGATGAAAAAATCAATGATCTATTATTTAATGAAGATTAAAAGACCTTCATACCTAAATACCTTTTAATATCTTGTCTTTCCTTTGTTAGGGTTATACAATTGGAAATAAGGATCCATTCCACTAGAATATCAATGCGATAAGATATTAGGATTCTAATGGTAAGGTCTATTGAGACATTATAAAATAGGTGGAGACTAATAAGATAATAAAATTATTAAGCCTTGTATATTTTGGAAATTAATATAATGTATTATAATCTGATTATATTTTGTTTTAGAATATGAAAATTAATGTGGCCTAAAAATTATCACCGTGATCCATAATTGAGAAAGAGAATCTCATGACTAGTAGTAACTTCTAGGTGTATAATAGGCACTTCTACATTGTAATACCCCATGAATAGAATATTTCCATGAAGGAACCTTGGCGCTAAGGAAGTGTGAAAGACCAGTATTTTCAAAATAAATCCACCAGATTAGTTTCATAGAATCTAATATAGTATACCTGTGTTTTTATTCTCCCATGGATCGTTTCAAATTTAATTTAATCATGACTAAAAACTTAATGAAACCTTAAATGGTACCTTGTTCGTTCATAAATTCCAATTTAATCTTCTCATCGTCAGTGCGTCAATGTTTTATGGAACTAAAATAGAAATATAATATAACATTAACACATACACCACATGTACTAGATCATATTTATTAAATTTGTAAGTTCTAGTGTGGGAATTAGAATCACTTTATCTTGTCCCTTCGATCATGTAATGATTGTGATCCTGATCTGATGAAGCAGGATCAATCCATTCTCATTATTCATTTAGTTTCTCTCACATTAACTTGAGATATATGAGGAAATGGGAGATATTCTACCTAAATTTAGGGAAAATATTAGTGATAGTGTTCATGACACAAAAAAGATCTTAGGTTGAACTTCCCAAAATTGCACTTAATCGACTAGAAAAGTTTAACCTCTTCAATTGGACACAAATGGAATGAATAAATTATTAGACTTTTTTAAATGTCATTAATATTTTATCCCTATTTTTTGACTTTAATAACATGTAACATGATAAAATAAGAACTATTAACTTAAATAATTCATCTGTACTTCCTTAAAAATCCTTGAATGTGTAACGTTCATTTGAAAAATAATATTTTTTAATATTCACATTTTTAATTAAATAATATGTCAATAACGTGAGAAATATATTTAATTATTTTTATTTTAAACTCAAATAGTGTAATTTAATTATTTCACTTTTGATAATTCAAACTCATACATTCACCAACACCCTCACTTGGGGCCCACTTCATCCTAAACTTCTATTCATCCAAATATGTGGAAATTATGCATATAAATTTTGTGTGAGCCTCTAGGAAATTATCTTGATACCATTGAGTCTTAACTATAGACCAATATTATTTTATAGTAACATGTCATGGTCCCTAAGGAGATACGGATAAGCCATAGCTATGACTACCTCCTATGAACATGCTTTGTAAAATATAATATCTTTGTCTTGTGCTATTTTATAAAGAAGGATGAACACATTATGTAACTATCCTAAAATGATTTATTTATTAGATTAATGGAAATTTTTAGATATAATTATCTACTTCTACCATTTAAATTGATATAATAAATGTACTACCATCATGTTCAACTGATCGTAAGATATATCTTCCTTTAATAATAACAAAATCATGTTTGGATCATTCAATCAATGCCATACAACCAATGAATCGCCCAACACAAGATACCTCACCATAATCAAAATTTAATGGTTTTTTATTGCATTAAAATATGAAATAAAATTCTACACGCTAATATTGATCTAAGTTATAGATACCAAAACACATATTTGTAAATATGAAAAACCAAGGATACCTAAAACATGTGGAGTTCCTAATCATATGTTAGTCTCTAAGATCTCCTCTGCTCGAGATCACCAAGTGAGAGATTCATGAGAATAATTGTCAATGCTTATGATCCCCCGACACTTTATAGTCAGATATAATATGTGTCTCATCAGTATTATGTATCTAGACTATAATAAATGTTTTTAATATTTCTATAATAGTATTTCATGGTTCTCATTATATCTAGGAACTGATATAGCGTATTGATACAACAAATATTCTAAGTAAATTACCATGAAAATAGTGTATGTTGATGTATTGATAGTATTATGGTAACAATGCATCATTCTAAAATATATTTATAAATAATATAGTAATCAAAAATTACTACTCTATATAATTCTTGGGCTTTCACTTTCAACACAATACTACTTTAATTAGATCCAATTTAATAATAATTAACTTGTCACCTTTCACATGAAAATATCAAGCTTTTTCTGGGTGATGGATTTATCCACTAGGTCTACCATGTTTTCTTATATGGATACTCTGTTATTTTTTAATTCAATTCCTTGAGTAAAATTCCTTTAGATATGATATCCCAAAGTTTATCCCTTTATCCTCAATCGTAATCTTGAAACCTTATCTAGTACCATCAACAAAAACTTATAATTATTTATATGAGGATAATATTTTAATCACTTGGTGAGATTACAAGACCTAGATCAAATAGTGGTGTATTTTATACTACTTTTTTAGCTGCATAAAAAATTGAAACATACTCGGTGTTTGTATGTATGGATTCCATTATCTTCAATGATATTATATTTATCATTTATTTAGAAAAATAATTATACTATATCAAATTATTAAGACGAATATCAGTTATGTCCCATTAATAACTATTTTTTATTTCTATATAGGTACCGAGTACATATCCCTAGTACTTTCTTATGTACTAGTGGTTATCCATGACTACTTCTCATGTACTTCTCCTAGGTTTATCTAATATTTTACAATCATAACAGACGTATTAGAAATATAATAACCAGTACATATAATGGAAAATGTGATAGTTCCACTGTTGAAGTGTATGGATTTATACTCATCATTTTAATCTTCTTATAAGTATTATATAGGTCAAATTGGGGAGATGTATTCCATGTGATATTTGAACAAATTAATTTTCAAGTTGTTTTAACTAATATTTTTAAACACTATACCAATATATATACATTTACTAGGTCCTGATAACCCATAATATCTACCTCAATAGATCATGTCCCTTAAAACATGGGATAATACATTAATTTATTCTTTGGAGAGTTGTTTTGAAAATAGTCTTAACTAGATGTAGGTCTAATATTTGTTTTTCAAATGTAATCAATATAACTTACTTGGAAAATTATGGTGCTCCTACTAACCTCTTATAAAACCATGGAAAATTTTCATTTCAAATGAGTATTCTATAATCATGATGCCTATGATAATCCTTAAATGGATCTATTTGACATGCATTCTTTATTGTTATTATATTGTGTCACCAACCCTTTTGGGTTCTGTCGTATATACACCTTTGAAAAAATATTTTTTTGATATCCAATACCCAATATAACGATCCTATAATGTTACTATTATAGGTAGAATTATAAGGGCATCAAAATATGTTTCTCTAAAAAATCTCTTTCCATGATATCTTTTAGAACCTATTGCTATGAAAAATATTTATACATATAAATTCTTTAATTAATCTAAGAAAAGAGTTCTCCCAATATCATTAATATATATTCACAACCTTCTCATAAAAATACAATATTTCAGTTGAATATAACTGTTCATTCTTAGTAAATTTTATAATATCCATAGAAAATTTAAGGATAATTACATAAATGTACATATTGTTTTTATATATGAATTTGTTTTAATTACTTAGTAATAAAAAACTATTTTCATCTAACCACATATATTCTTAAATAATGGAATTATTTCCTAAAATCACTTATAAGATATTCACTTGTCAATATAGTTGGAATTGGTTATGGGTTATTGCCTCTATTTTCAAATCATGTCTCTAAAAGATAATGGAAGAGTTTACAAGACTTAGAAGTCTCTTCATTGATCCTCATTTTACATAAATTATAAGATTAACATGTATAAGAAAATTTTTATTTGGGATTAAATAAAATAAAATTTTTCTTGATCAGTGAATTCAAGTAAGAATTTTCATCAATCCTCCCTTTAATAACATTATATGTCTGATGTGTATAAGAAAATGTGAGTTCTAGAATAAATATTCCATAAATTTTCTTAATTGATGAATTCCTTGTAAATATATTCTTCATATAATTGGACTAAAGATAATGATATCTTATAAACATTAATTTTCATTAATTTAATCATATCCTACAAAAACTTCCTAAAGGAATGATGTGAGTTATATGAATTTACCTCAATTTTCTACTTCAAATAGTTCACACATATCATGCTGAATCGATCCTCAAAGCTTTCAATATTATAAATATTTCTAAATGTTTTCTTATATAAAACATGATAAGTAATTATTCCAACAATACCAAAGTTTTTTCTCCCTAAACATTCATAAACATTTTACATGGTATATCCTTAATAAATACTTATTGTTTTCACTTGACGAAGATTTATATTTCCACAACTAGGCACTACTGAGATTTTTATTTTATTTTAAACAAATTATTTCGAATGATTCAGGTATTGTTTAACTAACAATTAAGTATAAAATAGCATAATAAATATTAATTCAATAAGTAATAATGACTCCATTTTTCATAGAGAACAATAATATTAATGTTTTGGTAACCTTTAATACAAAATAATTGTTTCACCAGAATCAATGCACATGGGAAAAGTCATGTTCATATTACCATTGATGAAGGAATCAATATTTATAAATTGATTTAAGAATAAAAATTAACTTTTAAAAATGTGAAAATCTATAAGATTTTATGATATATTTCTCTTTAAATAATTTTTATTTCATTGACATCTTTATTTACAGGCAACACCGTGTTTTAATAAACCATGATATACTATTAGAGTATTATTATTTAATAAGATAGTCATCACATAACTATTGGATTGGTGGGTATGAATACAACTAAATAAATTATGAAAAAATTATTATTTACATCTATATTAAATGAATTAATTGGTTTCATATTTTATTAAATGAAATTAAAATAATCTGAAGGTAAAAAATTGATGTTTTTTTGAAAAATATTTTCTATACACACAATGTGTTTTTTTCTCAATAAATTAAAATAATTTCTATTTATGAAATATTTTAAGGTAATTTATAGATCATATATTAAATAAAATTCTTCAATATTAATCTAAATTTTTTTACATTGAATGAATTGAAGGTAAACTCATTGTTATGCTTAAAATACATTTTGGTAGAATCAATTTTGTTACATTTTATGCATATATTTGAAAAATAATTTCATCCTATTATATAAATTTAAATTGATAAAATGGAATCCATATTTATAATAAAAATTTAATTTTTTTTAATGATTTTATTTTTATTTTTATCAATTATAAAGAGAAACGTTGATTTAAAAAATTGGTTACCATGGTAAGAGTTAAAACACATTAAACACGTTTAAACTAAAATGATATAGGTTAAAATGACCTACAAATGTATAAATAGTAATAAATGGTCGTATTTTAACCCTATATATTCTATTATTATAATATTATTTATTTTTAATTCATGTTCCTTGATTAATACCCTAATATATTTTAATCTTTCGAAATATTTTAAGTGTGTCCCCTCCCTCCCTTATAAAAGGACGGAAAATCTCCCCTCTTCCTCACACTTCATGAGCATTATATATTAGTAAATACCTTCCCAAAAAACCATAATAAGATTCTTAAACATGATTTATAGTTCCTATTTTTATTAAAACATCACACTTATAAGGATTAAGGATTAAGAAACAGGAGGTTGTCCAAAGAAGAGGTATAGTCATTAACCATGTATTTTCATATTATTTCATCTAATACTTCATTATATTATATTCTAAACATTATGATATAATAAAATAATTATCTTAAATATATATAAATTTTATTATTTCAATGTATTAGTCTTTATTCATCTCATTCTCCATTAAATGGAAAACTAAATCATTGTTTGTACATACATGTGAACTACAACCTCACAAAGCGATGTACTTCATTTCTCCATCCATATAATTTATGGTTGATTATTAGGATGGATTTATCTTTAATATATGATATTTATGAAATTATAAATATTATTTAATTATAATATCTTATTACCTTCTTAACTTTCCAACCATTGGGAATCGATAATGTCACTCATGCGTACGTGTGTACTACTCCCCCTGCAAAGTGATGTGATTCGATTTTCAGTTACGATTTTCATGGATAGTAAAAAGGATATATTTATTGAATACATATGGTATTTTTAAGAAAAAATTTTCAATAAAAGAGAATTATTATTTACAATAATTTTGTTCCATCCATTGAAAAATGGAAACATCACTCGTGCATACGTAGAGATTACCATCTCCATGTAGAGATGTAATTAGTTTTTGATAACCGATTTATGTGAATGAATATAAAAGTGAATATAATGAATAAATATGATATTATTTAATGATTAATATGTTTTAAGTAATTAAACCATGACCGTGGATAAAGTAACGGAACCATCATTCCAAAACCTGCATGGAAAACAGTCCAGTTATCACCCAAATGTTTATTTTATTGATGAAATTGTTAATAAAAAGGATAATTGGATATTATATAGGAATGCTAAATCATAATTTATTAATGGATATGGCTGTGTAATATATTTATAATACATATATATTAATAATACATGATATTTGAATGCGTTTGATAAAAGAGGGGACTCGATGTAAGAGACCAATGTTACAATCTCACATCTTTACAAGATTATTTATTATAATTTTTAATTGAAAAAAATTATAAGGATACTATAATTTGAAAAAATATATATATTATTTTCCTATAGTTATTCCAGAAATTTTTATTTACTGTTACCATTTTCATCAGATTGGTACTTAAAATTTTCGATAAATATTTTTATAAAAAATCTGACCATATTTTGTCTTTGGTAGATGAACTTTTTCATCCATGCCCATACTCTTAAAATTGTTTTATAAATGTTTTTACATATACCTGAATTTGTTTTAAAAATATTCATTTTTATTACCTTAAAATGTATTTAAAAATTTTAAAATGAATCTTTTTAATGAAATTTTTATTGAACATTTAAATTTTTACTTTTTTCATACGTGGGAAAATAATGATCTCTTTTAATGTGTAGGGTATGAATATATTTTCCCACATTCATGAGAACTATTTTCTTAAAATATACCTTTATACATTCAAATTTTTATTTTTAACGAAAGTAATATTCTCAATATTTTCATAACATTCAGTTAAAATGTTATCAAAATAAATGGATATTTTTCTCAAGTTTTTTAAGAATGGTTCAAATGTTATTTTAAAGGTATTTATAATTTATGTAAACCTAATTTAAGGATTTTTATATTTATCTGGGTATATAATATTTTTATTTTATCCACTTTTTTAGATGACTTATGATAATGACGATTTACAAATTAGTTTTTTAAACTCATTTCTTTCTCATGGATTAATTATGTTATGATTAAAATATTTATCAAACTCATTTCTTTTCCATGGGTTATGCTATAATGTAATGATAAATTTTTTATAAAACCCATTTTAATTATATGGGTCATGATATAATGATGTGATTAATGTTTTATGATCTTTTGGAACACATATTTACGGTTTTAATTATGCGACTGGTGGGTCGAGAATTATGTATCCCTCCAATCATTGGGTAACGATAGATATATCATCGGATAATAAAGATAAGAATGGGTAGTAAACCCATTTATACAAGGAAATACATTCTATAGATAATATTGGGAGTCAACTATGACTAAGGAAATGGAGGAATGGGGAGTGAACCCAATCCACCGTGATAGTCTTCGCAGGGATCCTTGAACAATGAATTGATTTTTCATGGAAATGTGTATTGCAAAAAATTACGTCTTATACCAATGATATGTTCTCATGAATCTTGATTTATTATTAATGATTTAACATGATTATGAATTATGTATTTTTCTATGATAAATCATTAATCAATGATTAATGATTAATGATCTTTGACTGATTTGGTATTATTATCATAAGTTGTGATCTTGTTCTAATACCCTTATACATATCTTGTGCTCACTTATGATTATTGATTGATATCTCAAACATTTAAACTTACTAAGAAACAAATCCCACCCTTTATTTTCTTATATTTACCTAGGTTGTGAAGAATTGGTTTATGTAGTTTATGTCAAAGAAGTGTAGTACGTGTGATGGAAATTGTGGGGTATGTTGAATATATTTCATGAAATAAAAAGATTTTCTATTTAGACTCTAAAGAAACTTATCCATTATAGTAATTGGGATGGTATTATAGTAAAATTATTGATTATTAATAAAAAATGGTGTAATAATTATATATGTCATGATCATATTTAATTAGTTGGTATCAGAGAAGATTTTATTTATCTTTTTATATTAATATTATTGAATTTTGATGAAAACCCTGGAGATAGGTCTTACTATATGATAACATCATGAACATTTAGTAAATTATGGATTATGTAGTTTTTCTATAAAATAAATTCTTGTCTAGATACTTGTAATTGGATGAATTTGTGGCACGATAACATCCCATGACAAACATACATAGACATATCATCATTTTTTTCAGAATACTTAATACATTACAAAATAGATTCCTAAATACTATATTAGTTTAGTGCGTTTTGAAACATGTAAACAAAATCTATGGTACATGAGTGACCTAAATTATCTCCCACTAGGTTATCCAAGACTATAACCCCTCTCACATATATCATACATGAAATATTTATTCATATCCTATGGAAGGAAATAATAAAAGGGATGAGATAAGATGCTCAGTAAGGGTAAAAAAGGGAGATATAAAAGTATAAACATGATCATAAGGGTGTGATAATCTGATCACAACATTATAAGATCAAACCCTACATATGAAAGATCATAAACATGAATCTTGGCATAAATATTAGTAGTTTATAAGACATGAATCATAAGGGAGTCAAGATCATATGTTATGAAATCATAACATAAGAGTAAGATATGGAATTGTGACATACACATAACCACGTAACATCATTCCTTATAAGTCAAGACACATTGATATAACATATCATGGAACTTCATGGGCGATACACCAACTAGTTGGGACACACCACAATCCCCAGTCACATTCCATTCCTTATAAGGAATCGGGTTTCCCCATCTTCTCAGTGTGGATCGGGTTTCCCCATATTCAATAGAGGATTGATCCCATTGAAGTGAATCCCATTACTATATAATGAGATATAAATATTTACCAAATTCATTGTATTTATATATAGGTTCCACCCTTCAAATAATAAAATCATACATACATGTGCTATAAGACAATAAATCTTGCATCATTTCATGACCCAAAAAAATGTGTTTCATAAACGTCATTTCAGAACCCATGAAATGAAATGTTTATCATAAAAATTTCATCATATAATTACCTAAGTAAAATATATAGGTATCATAATCATTTCATCAAATAATTACCCGTGAAAATAAGTAGGTTTCAAGAGAATATAACATGCAGAAGAGAAACGAGTGTCATAAATATCATTCCATCAAAACATAAACCATTCAAGAAATAATATGAATAGTATTATTGTAGAATATCCCCAATAATCATAAACTATAATAGAGTATTACATATTATATGATAAATTATATTTAATGATCACATGAAACATTTCGTATGAAATATTGCCTTTCATTGAAAATACTTTTTATAAAAAAACATAAAATACTTTACTTATAAAAAAGATTTAAAATTTTATCTAAAAACGTTCTTGACATAAATATATTTTACACTATAAGAGAATATTTTTAAAAATTACTTTATTTTGAAAACATTTTAATTTTTTAACAGATTTTAAAACTTATAAAGGAATCTTTAAAATAATATGAAATTTTTTAATTGTAAAACAAGTTGAAAACTAATAAATAAAAAATTGAAAAAAATTATAACATGTTCCTTTGTAAATAACATTAATTCAAAAAAATTACATAATATTTTGGAAAACATTTTTTTTGAAAATAACCATGTCAACTTACAAAGGAATATTGATGTAAATTTCATTCATGAAGGCGTGTATGTTTGTACATGCTAGACATTCTTTTTATACCTTATATGTTTAGAAAAGTAACTTGATTAGAAAATTAAAATAAGATTACTTTAAAAAACATTTTATAAAATGATAAAACATGGGTAAAAATGTATTATAAACATCATAGGATAATAGTAAACTATTTATAAAAATCATTTTTAGAAATCAGTGTTTTGAAAAAACACAGATTTCCGAAAGAAAGGAGAAATAAAGTCATTTTTTTATAAAAACATTATCATAATTATATTGAGTACCAAAGATTGGTAAAATGGAAATAATACATGAAGAAATAATGAATATATAGAGGGGAATAAAATTTATGAGTGATCATTAGATATAGATCATAATATTCCCTCAATAGAAGTATAATCAGAAATAATCTCACTAAACGATGTGATTAGTTTAATAAACTCTTATAACTTGAAAACATTGAATTTTACTCCACATGTAAGAAAATTAAAGTACATGGTGCTTGAAATATCATAAAAATAATATTTTTCATGAAATAATATGTCAAATGGGATTATATACATCCTATAAAATAATATATGTGCATAACATAGCATGTGTCTCAAAGAAGAATAATTGAAAAAAAAATTACTTTACGGATTTTGTAACTTCTGAAACATAAACCCCATGAAATAAATATCATAAGAAGTATTTGTAAAAACCCCAAAATTTAATTATAATAATTAACACATTCTTTTCATAGGTCATAAAAAAGAACATTTATATTCTCAATGTAGCACATTGGCTAACCGGGTCGTCTCACATGAGAAGCATTGAAATTTGTTTAATAACTTATTATAGTTCACCAATTCTATTTCATTTTGGTTTTTTTAATATTTATTGAAAATGGAATTTTTATTGGTTTTAGAAAACAAGAAGTTAAAATAAATAATTCAAATCTAAATGTAGATGAAAAAAATGATGATTATAATGAAAGGATATGGTCCAATTATTGATAACATGGTCTCATTAATTAATTATTTAATTATTAAATTCAATTTTATAATACATTTACTAAAGCCTCGTGAATGAATTACATTAATTTTATTCATAAATTGAGTGATTTTAGTATGCATCTAGCAAAACAAACCACACCTCCTCCAGTAGTCTAGTAGGGTAACACCTCAACTAAGAATGTTATTCCTAAAATACTAGGCTCCACCATATGTCGTTTCATCCTTTACGGAAACCCCAACTCCATCGTATGAAGGTTTTTCATAATAAAAGGTATTGAAAATAAATAAATCAACGGAAGTGAATGGATTTTGAAATAGTGATGTGGTTGATGACCACCGGACCCGTGAAATATTCCCGCCTCCACCAAAAATAGAATAGTGTTTTTTCAATTGATGTGTGATAATAAAGAAAAACATGATACCTCCCCTAGGGAAAATCCCCCGATTAGTAAATTTCCATTGCAAAGTGGGAATAGATCAAGATGGAAATGGGTATGATAGATAAAGATAAGTAGAGTTTCAAGACAAAGAATGGTGAAATAGAAATAAGATACACTTTAACAAAAAATTAATATATTACATATAAATGAAAACTAAAATAAAAAAATAATTAATGAAATAAGATTTTTAAATTGTCTTTTTCCCCCACTCCTTGGTGCCCTGGATGGTTTGGGGATGGAATGGAATGATTTGAGTGGTCAGAGCTCCTCTCCTTTTATTGATAGATTTATGTACTCCAAAAGTGTATGTGTTTTGGACCCATTAAATGATAAATTCAGGCATGATCTTCTTCATGAATGTTTTCCCCCATTGTCTTACGCATATCCTACCAAAAATTATGCTCATATGGAAATTTTATTCATGATTTATAAAATTTTATTGAATGTTACTTTTATATATTAAGGTTCTTGGAATATTCTCCCAAAATTATAACAACCAATGGCGACCATAACGACTTCAAAACTCCTAAAAAATTAATTTTAGAAATGAGAAAATGTGTACTAGTTCTTTTATAGGTTAAATGACCTCCATTAGAGGTTTGTTGACTGATATGGGCTTCCCATACAATGGTGGGGTCCATTCTGTCCACCCTAAAAATGTTTCAACTTCATTGGTTTTTATGGCCCCTAAATGATCGAATAACCCCATGGTTTAGAAGACAATGTTGAAGGGAATAAAATAAGTATTTCATAAAAAAACATTCAATTTAAAATTATATTTTATAAGATATGACCAAAATAATCTTAATGTAAAAATCTGTCAAAAATTCAGAATGATGAAATTATCATAATTTTTCTCAAAACACATCATAAATCCAAAATTGATACATACAAGATCAAATTGATAATTTGGAAAGGGTGAAACAATTAAAATGTAAACCAAAAATGTGGAAAAATATTAGATATATCAATTCCCCCACACATAAAGTGTGCGTTTCCTCAAGCATAAAATCTCAACATGGAATTCAGAGTAAACCAAGGTTACCAATATTAAAATTCCAAAGTAATAAAATTTTACAATTTTCAATGTAAAATAAAACACAAAAAAATACACAAAAAATATCAATTTATTTTTTCATTTTCAAAGAAAAAAATCAAGTCATGCATTTTACTTTTCCACTTTGAATAATAATGGAACTTCTCATCTCATTCATCCAAGCTCCTCAGTTAATTATTATTAAACAAGCCTAATCATGATCAAACTCACTTTTAAATCTTTTATATCATCACTCATGATAAAAAACAATTATATTTATGATCATATAATGAGAACATTATCTTTATCCATAATATTTTAAAATAACTACTTTCATCACTTTGTAAAGAAAAAAGGAATATAAAATCATGAGGACTTTCAATAAAGGTTCAAATGACTCTGAGTCTTAAGGTTGGTAAGATTTGATGATTTAAAAATTAAGGCTCAATTAGGATTTTTATCTCTTAATTAAAATATATAATATCAATATTTAAAGGGTAATAATAATCTCCCCTTAAAATTGGCAACACAAACTTCCCCCAAAACTCAACATAAGGTCATGTTCTAGTAAGCATAATGAATGATTTTTGCACCCTCTTTATATTTTTCTTTTGTTTTATATTGATTTTTTTTGAAAGTTATTACTAGATAAAAATGCACATCCATTAGAATACCACATATGATAAGAGGATCATCATTTTGGAAAATGGTGACTTTAGGTTTTCCCATATAATAACCCATTTTTCTCATTTTTGGTTCTTTTTGTCATTTTATAATTTTTTTTAACTCAAGAGGGGAAAACAATGAAGTGGAATGAATGATTACACAACCATTTTTTCTTCCAAAAATAGAACCCCCGAACCTTTTCCTTACAATGTATAAGACCCCTTCCACCATGATTCCCATCATCCGCACAGTTCATTTTTAATATATCATGGAAATGAAAATACCAAGAGTAGGGTATGAATGGATAAAAATGGCTTAAAACATGGCTCATCCATACAAAGGTCATTCATGGTCTGCATGGTCTAAAACATGGATTGATATAAAGGTGGTATTTAATGATAAGAGATTTTCAAAATATGTCTCAATCATTTCAAATATGTTTTTGCATAGTCATAGCTTCGAAATGTTCAAATGGAAGTTTTGGTCAGTGACATGTCCCAATATCACTCAACACATATGATCAAGAATAAATTGGAATTACTTGGCCTATAAATCCTCTAAGGGTTGAGACATATGATATTGGACAATCACTGAAGTCATGATTAATAATAACAAATCAATTCACATGAATTTCAAAAATTCAATGCATGAAAAATGGTAGGGAATTTTTATTTAAATAAATCAACTAATTACCTTAAATCACGAGTCCTCATTTCAATATATATGATTTATTTTAAACATTGAATTTTCTATTTTACTCATACATTATCATTAACATTGAAATCTAAAACAAGGAATCACATGATTTTTATGAAACTCAGATCCCCTAAATAAGTCGAGTAAAGAAGTAATTCAGATGTGGGCATGCAATTCTTATCATTAAAGACCAAAAAATGTTTTGGAAAAAATTTAAGGAGTTTAAAAGTTAAAAATTACAAGTGAACTACCTCTAGAAATAAAGGTTCATCCCTTTTCCAAAAATGTTTGGGGATTCCTTCCTCCATAATGATCCTACAAAATAAAATTACTCAATTAATCAAAATGATCATTTCATTTCATCTCAAAATAAAAAGAGGGAGTGGGATGCTTGATGGGATAATTTGAATAAAGAAAATATAAATTTAAATACATAGAAAGAATTTAAAGATAAATCATGGTATGATCCCCCAAGTGGGCCCTAAATTTTTACTGCCTCTATTGTGTAGTACCTACTGTTATCCAAAGTCTGATGGTATATGAAGCTTCATCTATTTGAACCGCCATAAGTGGATTTTCCAATATTTTTCTTTACTCTTATTCTTGAGGGAATATCCATTGATATAGTACACCATGTCATCCCCCATTGAAATGTGGTACATATTGAATGGAAGGGTAGGAATTTGAATGGAATATCTTCCACCTTTGTTGATATATGAGAAACATCTTCTTCTCATTCTAGTAATTTCTCCAGATGTGATGCAACATGTGTCTCTGGTTCATTAGGATTATCCACTAGTATAACTTCATGGGATTCCTCCAGTAGTTGTTTAAAGTCATCAAGGTGCTCTAGGTGTTCCTCAATAAGTGCATGTCTAGTTTCTTCTTCCTCCTCCAAGGTATAGCATAAAATGTCTGATTCTATATAATCAAAACAAGGGGGAGTAATGTACAATTCAGAATCAATAAAATTAGAAGAGATATGGTCAAATAGAAGTTCAAATCCTCGAGTTTGTTTAACTTAAGTATCTACCTCAGTGGTAAGTGCCTCTTGTAGTAGACTCTCTGAGGATGGTGGCTGGTAGGAAGGCTCCTCCATTTTGCCTTAAAATTCTACCAATTAGGTGGTGTCTTATTTTAGTTGTGCTAGTTATTCTTCTTTGCTTGGATTGGGGAGATCAAGAAGCTCCTCATATTCATTCCAAAATTCATCTAAATATTGTTGATCTCTCAAATTAATCTCATTAGGAAATTCATCCTCCATTTCATCTATCTTATGTAGAATTGGTTGAGTGAGGATGAATGAGTTTTTAAGTACGTACACATTTACGTTTGGTTCTTCAATGATGAGTGGTGAAATTTCTTCCACGGCTACCTCATGTTATTTTTCTAGTTTAGGGTTGGTTTTCTCTATTAATTCACAAACATTGTGAAAAGATCCTTCAATTTTCCTGCCCAAATCATCTAGAGTATTTATCATCCTATCCAATCAGTCATATAGACCTCTATAACTCACATATAGTTCTTGATATTACACATGCGAGTAATCTTGCAATTCATAATAATTCGAATTTGAATACATCATGGAAAAGCGTTTTTTTATATTATTTTTTAAAAAATAATACAAATAAAAATGTTTACAAAAATGTGAATTTTGAAAAAATGATTGAAAAAACTTTTTAGCTTCCCAACAACGGTGCCAGTTTTGACACACGTTTCTCATAGGGCATGGAAAAAAATTTATTATTTATAATGCAGCATAGTTGCTACTCAGGGTCCTCTAACATGAGGAGAATTTTAGTTGATTCAATCATTTATTCTATTTCATATATTCTAATTTTTTTCGTCTTATTAATATTTATGGGAAATTATGTTTTTACTAGTTTTGGAAAACATTAAATTGAAATTAAGAATAGAAATTTAAATGCAGATGTAGACAAAATTCCAATTAGAAAGGACGTTCAGGGTCCAAGGATTGAAAACATGGGTTTATTCATTATGATTTTATTCTTTAAATTCAATTTCATAATCCATTTACTGATGCTTCAATAAAAAATTAATTTCATTTTATTTATCGATTGTGTGATTTTATTTTTCATCTAGCACACCAAAAAACACCTCCTCTAGAAGTCATATATGGTAACACCTTAATCGAGAATGTTATTCCTAAAATAATCGGGTCCACCATATGTCGTTTCACACCTTACAGAAACCCCAACTCCACCATATGAATGTTTTTTCCAAGATATGGTAGGGAAAATAAATTAATCAATGGAAATGAATAGATTTGGAAATAGTGATTTGGTGGATGACCA
Source organism: Viscum album (assembly GCA_963277665.1). Taxonomy (NCBI): domain Eukaryota; kingdom Viridiplantae; phylum Streptophyta; class Magnoliopsida; order Santalales; family Viscaceae; genus Viscum; species Viscum album. Next base: position 1,106,860,096 of record OY728157.1, read on the forward strand.
CCGCACCCATGAAATATTCCTGCCTCTACCCCAAATAAAATAAAAAAAAATTGAATTGAAGAGAAATAATAAAGAACACTATGAAACCTCAACCATGTCCAATCCTTGGGTTAGTCACTTTCCATTGAAAATTGAGAAGATATCATGATAGAAATAGGGAAGAGAGAGAAATATAATTAGAGTTTCAAGAAAAATAATTTTAGAAGAAGTAATGGTAAAAACTTTAAAGAAATGAATATTTTATAAGTAAAATAAAAGTGAAATAAAAAGAAAATAAATAAATAAAATTCTTAAATTTTAGTTGGCCTACTCTCCTTGCTTCCCTGGATGGTGTGGGGATGGAATGAAATGATTTTAGAGATAGGATCTCCTCTCCTTTCATAGAATGATTTCTATACTCTGAATGTTGATAGATTGTGGTCACATTAAATGGAAAATTCACGCATAGTCCCTTTCATAAAATTTGTTTCAAATTGTCTTGAGTAGATCTTATAAAAATATTAACTCATTTTGAAACCATATTGACGAGTTATGAATTTTTTATACAGTGTTACATATTCTAGACGAAGGTTCTAGGAAGCTTCCTGCACATGTATAACATCCAATTGAAACCTTAATGAATTAAAAACTATATTTAAGTAATTTTATAAATGATACAATGTTTCCTTGTTCTTTTATAGTAGTAATCACCTCCATTGGAGGTTTTTTGTATGATATAGGATTCCATTATGGTGGTGGGTTCCACGCTATCTTCCTGGAAAATGATTCAACTTCATTTATTTTAAGGCCTTTAAATGCTCGAATAAACCCCTAGATCAGAAGTTAATGTTTATGGAAATAAAATAAATATTTGAAAAAAAAAATCTCTCAATTTTGAATTATATTTTTCAATAAATGACTAAAATATCTTTGACGTAAAAATTTGTTAAAAATATAGGATTAAGAATTTTTCACCATTTTGCTCAAAACACATCCTAAATCCAAAATTGATCAATATAAGGTCAAATTGATAATTTTGGAAGGTTACAAAAATTAAAATTCATAACAAAAAATGTATAAAATATTATCTATATCAACAGTCATATAATATATCCATGGTAAATAATCACACCACATATAATTAATAGGTTGTGAACATGGCTTGTGTCTCATGGAAAATAAAAATGATGCTAGAAAACTCTTATTACTTGAGTAAATTCCATTTCCATAATTATTCACTCTTTTCATACTCATTAAAAATATTTTATAATAAATATAAGTTTATTATACACCCACCATAATACCATATAATTATATCTAATTCCATATATTAATTTTTTATGAATTTATATTACCTTTTTATTAACAACTCAATATTAATGTCATGTTTCAGGAAATAATCGCTCGGTCTTTCTCTTGTGTTTTGATTTGTTAAATATTTTGTCCTCACAGTTATATCATGATTTAAATAATGTAAAAACTGATATAAATATCGTATAAATTTAGTATATAATTTTTTTACTGTAACCTATAAATGATACAAATATTTAATTCAATACACAGTTCATGGAGATTGTAGGTCGTACGTTGTTTCCATTTTTCTGTCGTATTGAAAGAAATAAAGTAAATGAGATATATGTATATATATATAATATAATATAATTACATTATCATTATAATTTAATATATATCACATAATTTTTCTAAAAAAACATTGATACAATCCATGAAGAGTGTGAACGAATCACATCGCATTGAGGAGGTTGTAGTCCCCACTTCCACAAACGAAGTTATCATATTTATACCAAATAGAAAACATGAAGTTATGCATTATATAATAATTACATAAGTATAAAGACATCATAAATAACAAATAAATCATATAAAACATATTTAACATCATAATACCCAACAATGATAGGTGTAAAATGTAACACCCCGAGCTTCCACGATACACCTCTCTTTCAATAATGCAATAGCTTGCATTGTACGCAAGTTCGAGTTCTAAAACACCGCGACTAATCAAAGTAGCCATTATGAATAGTAATAACCACTATTTAAAATTATAGAAATTTTATATTTCAAAATGGACTTCATTTTTGTATTCTTAACATCGAAATTATCCAAAGTTGAATTTTTTGTAATTTTCTGAGAACTTCCAATTTTTTATGAATAGTGAAAATTACTTAAAAACAAATTTTTTAAGAAAAATAATTTATAGTTATAAATTATACTATTTAGTGGTTTAAAAGTATAATTAGAATATATTTTTACCATTTTATCCAATGGTGGTCATTAGAATTAATTAAACGTTGAAATTGGACATAAACAATTGCCAATCTTTTGATATACATTATTTCTAAAAAACACGCTATTTGTTGTGACAACGGGAATTAATTATAAAATTAATTAATGCAACTTATATGTTTGAATTTTGTAAAATAGACATCATTTTTGAAATCAGAATATCAATTATAGCTTAGGGTGAAATTTTGGCATTGTTCTGAAAAACTTCAATTTTTGATTAATAGTGAAACCACTAAGTGGTAGTCAAATAACTGATTTTTCGTTTAAACGAAATATTACCACTTCTGTGATTTGATTTTCAAAAATCCGACATACATGGTTGTCATTAAGAAGTAAAATGTGGTTCAATGAGATTAAAATAATTTTTTGGTGAATAGTAACTTTTATGTTCTTAATCGCGATTAGAGGTAATTAGTGTAGTTTAAGGTAAAAATAAAGTTTTAATAATATAAGATTAGCTTGACACATGTCCTACTCTCATTGGATGTGCCATGTCCGACCAATACAATCCATGGGTCAACTTGGGGACCCCATGGAGCCACTTTAGTTGGAAAATGACATAAATACCTTTTATTTAATGTTAAAGTAAACAAATGACACAAACATGAAATGTTTTACTAAAACAATTTTTACATGGGGTTATACAGGTCATATTTTTGACTATAAATAGTCATTGGAAAGCTAAAAATATTTCCTACATCATAGTATTTTTTTATAATTTTTAGACATTAAATAAGTTAAATTATTTATGACATCATGATGATGCAGCGATGACCTCATTATTTAACGGTTTAAATAAAATGGAAAGATAATGTAATATCCAAAGCTTAAACTTGTCAAAACCCTATTGTATGAGTATATTTAGAACCCTTATCACCTTAGCCTCGAATTATATAAGTGTGGGACCTTTAGAATCCGAAAATCATTGTATAATAAAGTAACATTTTATTACTTTCCAAAAGTGCCCCTCCTCTCCACTTATAAAAGGCCCCCACCTCTACCACCTTATTCACACATTCAAGCCTTTTGGTTCGGCAAAACTCTGCCCAAATACTCTCCCAACTTCCCCCTATTACTCCTAGAAGCCTCACTTTTGGCATAACTCTTCCCAAGGAAGCCTTTGGCTCAAATCAAAAAGAATTACCCGATTTTGAGGTAATGTCTTCTCTAATGTTGTTTTGTTTTATTTTTCTTCTCCAACCCCCTAAACCCTTTGTATTCATTTCTTTTGTAACAACACCAGTATCCAAAATATACTAGGATGTTGTTATAAGAAATATTCGAGATACACTTACACACACCTACATCTAATGGTTAAAGAACATACGGTTTCTGTGGATGGCGAATTTCTGCCTCACGAAACGATGATTGTTCAACACTCATATAACACCTTCAATGGTGGCCATTAAGATTTCACTATATCTATATATGATATATAATATTTTTATTTTTTACTCATGCTTCTTTATTTTTCATTTATGGCATTCTTTATGATTTCCATTATGGGTAAACGCGATAATTTCATTTTAGGAAGTGCGGACTACCGCCCCCTCAAAGTGATTTGAATCGTTAATGCCATATGTGGGATGTATAAAGGATGGAGTAAATGGTAATATACACTATATTATACTGGAATTATATTATAAATTTATATCATTATGATTTCATTCCATTAAGTACGAAATAGAAATGAAAGTAGCGTTCATGCGTACGTACGGCTTACCGTCTCCATGAACGGTGCATTTCATTTCGTACCTCTAAATGTTACGTAATATTATAAATGAATGTATATACTTGATATATATGATATATATTACATATAAATAATGAATATAATTATGGAGATAATTAATATTCTACCACATAAACAAATAGTAATTATAAGAAGTTTATTGTTGACTCAAGTACCAAAGATCGACAAAACGACCGTTATTAACTTAAATAATTACAGAATGTTCATATCATTGTAATAAGTGATATAAAAAGGATAATGAAATTGAAAATGGTTCTTAATAAGCTATATATTAACTCTAGTTTATTATTCAGGAGGTTAAAGAACGGTTGAGTCAAGTCAGACACGAGGTAAGGGAATTTATTAACCCAACTTCCATTCTATGGGTTAATCTCCTACATTCAAATTATGTCATGATATTATTATGTCCTATTTTGTATTTTTACGTTATTTATGTTTACCTATAGTTAATACACATAATAGATCTATTTTATTTTAAAAATGATCTTTTCAAGGACGTTTTCTCAATCTCCTTTCATTAAGGCATATTTGGTTTTATACACAACTTTCTTTTATACGGTTTATAAACCCCTTTGACTCTTACGTTTATTCAAAAGGAATCTTTTTTATACGAAGCGTTTTGCTGAACGACAAAAGGTAATGTTTTTCTTTCCAAACTTATGCAGCGACAACGACTTCTCCGCCGCCGTGACCATTATTTGAGTTTCAGCTTCCTCTACAAGCCATCATTTATTTTAATGAAAAATAAATACAAAGTTTTAACTTTCTTTTATTTTGGTATTAAAAATGGTTTTGAAAGCATTTTTATTATATCAATGTGTTGTATTGATATATTGTCATTGAAATGTGGAAATTTTATGTTTCCTTTATGCATGTTTTATGTGATACGATTATGTTATGGTTTATGATATGTTTAAGCCTATTCATATGAGGAATGTATTGGACTTAATAAGTGACGGGTGGAGCCCGCTATAGCTCCTCGATGCATCGGTAGGTCTCATGAGACAACTAGACGTGGAATTTTCCAAGGCCCTTTCCCATTTTGATTTATGGTTTTGGCCGAGGCCTTAATCATTTTAGATGTATTGGACGAGGCCTTGACAAAATGTTTCAGAATGTCTGGCATTATACATTCCCTCATTATGAAAGTGGTTATTGATATTGCATGTGATTATTCGACCAGTAGAATATCCATGTGAAGAAGTGAATGACATTATCTCATTTTACTTTTTCCGTATTATGTTGATGTTCAAGTTTAAAAAGGATTTTGTTTTAGTTATACATTGCCTTAAATTTAAATGTTTATTTATGAAAGCTTCCGCAATATTGTTATCCTTACTGAGCATCTGAGCTGACCCCTTTCAATGTTTTAATATTTTCCAGGATGTGAAGAAGTATTTTATGAATGACCTGCAAGGATTGTCAGAAGAGGATATGAGTGTGGAATATGGAGACTTTGTTATTGTAGTTTTTCACTTTATGATATAATGTAACGTTTGCGAATGTATCTAGTGTTTCCAAGGCTAGTAAACTAATCGGTCTTTCGAGACTTGATCTTTTGTGATCATGCCAATGTTAAGAAGTAATGCACCGACTCTGGGTAGCTGGGGTCGGGGCGTTACATAAAATGAACAATGAATTACATCTTTTTGGGAGGTGGTAGTTTTTTATACATGAGAACGGTAAGATCGTTACCCATTAGATGGAAGTGTGTTTAAATGTAATTAAAACCCATAGAAATAAAACATATTCATATATTTAGGAGACTGATTTAATTAATATAATAATATAATTAGAAGAGTTTAGAGGGTGGATAATGAAAATAAAACAAAGGAGCATGTGGAAGGAAATTACATCTTCTTTGGGTAACTCTGCATCGTTCACACAAAAAGGCTTCCATGGATGGTTTTATTACCAAATAGAGGATTAGAGGATGAATTTATGTATTTTTTCAGATTATTGTAGTATATTTTCGGATATAATATGGTCTTAATAGATTTGAATAAGTGGGTGGGTGAGTACTTTTTTATATTGAAGGGGGAGTTGAATTCTTGTAAATTTTTAAAAATGGAATTACACCGATGTTTTATCAATGTAACATTGCTCTAATAATGTAAAATTACAATAAAAGGGATTAAAAGTTATAAATATTAACATAAAATGTCTTTTTTACATGTTTCTTTGCCAATTGAGACAATAAGTTTAAGGATTAGTGCCATGTTAATCTAATTTTTCCCTTAATTGCTGTAATTAAATTTCATCGCATTCCCTAATTTTTTTTCTAGAAATCTACGTTGAGATTATTATAAAACATAGCTTATTCTAATTTAAAAAAATTAATCTATTTTTCCAAATTCCAATTACATAAGTTGATGAAATTAATTCAAATTTATTCTCATAGATGTGTCAAAATAATGTTTTTTTGTAAAAATATTTAAATGTTTTGGATGTTTTTATATTCAATTTCATTATCAAATTGGTTCCAATCAACTTAATTGGAATAAATTTATACCTAATTTATCAAATTATACATTAAAACCAAACAAAAATATAATTTAACCACATTAATAAAAATATGTTTTTTGAAAAATATGTTTTCAAAAATATTTTAGTGTTCTTCATTATTCATCAAAAAATCAAACTTCTCAAAAAAATATAAAAAATTCACCCAAAGTACATTTTGATATTCTGATTTATTTTTTTCTCAAAGAAAAATTATCTAATTATCAAAAAACAGTTTTAAAATGTGTTTTCCATTAAAATGTATTAAAATTAACTTTTTCGAAAATGTATCTTTTTATTCGTAAAATTGGATTTATTTTTATCTTATTTCTAAAAAATATATTGTATAGTTATAAAAATACTTTATTGAATATATAATATATTACAAACATTAATAAATAGTTTATTTTTTAATTTATTGAGATAAAATGGTGTTTTTACAAAGAAATATAGTTTCCTTAAAAATAACATTTCTCTATTTTCAAATAGTTATTACATTCATTTCTGGTTAAAAGCGTTCATTTTATTTACATGTTTAAACAATATTTTATTCATAACATCGAAAATAAATACAAAGTTAAAATTATAATAATATTTTAATAATAATATTAATGTTATGTTTTAATTTGGTAAAGTTAGGTCTACCATGTAATGCAGTCTTTCAAAGGTAATTGGCATTGCATGTAACACACGCCAAACATTATGTTTCATGTACCACAAGCTAATATATGTTTTATTTGTAGTGAAATATTAACTTATTGTTGAAAAAAAATCAATCTAAAAATATTAATTTTATATATCACAATATATATTTAGATTTTTGTGAAATGAAAGATATCAAAAATATTAAATTTATTTGAAAAAAATATTTCACAAAATCTCAAGGTGTTATATTCTCCCACACCCCTTAAAACCAATTTCTCCCAAAAAAATCATCTTTTTTTAATGTTATAATACATAAAATTTCCTTTCATAAAAAACAACATTTTAAAAATTAACCCAAAACATCCTTTTAAAATGAAAATTTCGAAACATAAAATCTACCATGAGTAACACATAACTAGTTTTCCACATTGGAAATCATTGGTGGGAAGAGAAAATATAGACATGGAGGGAAAGAATAAATATTTATAGGTATTTTTTGAGGTAATAAATAAAAAATAATTGAATTATCAATAGAAATATTAGGGCCAGAAATTCATAAATCATTGATGATTTAAAAGGCCATTAGTTCAAAAAAAAAATAAAGCATTAAGATGACATTTTATTTGTAGATTGTTTTCTTAATGATGAATTTTTTCATAAAAAGATATAATTTTTTGATTTTCGGAAAATTTCTCCCTTTTGTTTTTCCTTCATAAATTTCCACTTTATCTCTTATTTAATGAAATAAAGGTTAATTTTTTATTCCTTAAGCATTCAAAAATCAAGAAATATATTAATAGAATGACGTGTCATTCCATATATCACAAAAAAAGGTTATCAAAATTTATCCAATATTCATAAATCCACATTGTAAATATAATACTCTAATCTCAAAAAATAAACTAATGTTTAACTTAAAATTTCTATAAATGTTTATCCTTATAACCCATATGAATGTTGAAAATCAAAAAATTTATAATGATTATCATGAAATTAGCTTAACATTGATCACCCATTTAACACAAAGTAGCTCATGGTTTTCATATTCCAATCATGTATAAACTTTTTTCATGTGTTACCTTGAAATATGGTAATATCCTAAATTACCATACATCCTTATTTAAAACATTCATTTTTCCTTATTCCAAATTTTATTGGATATATTCATTATTTCCAAGAATTCTGTATACTCCAACCATGATAGTAAAAACCGCTTTCTCAATAAATCCTTTAATAATTCCAATGTAATTTGTACTATCCAATTAAATTATTTAAATATATAATTTCTTTCTTCCAATCATTATTATCTTAACATTTGAAACATATTAGGGGTTATTTTTCCCTTAATCATGTGTTTCCCATGAATATCACATAGCCATTAAATCACATTTCTAGTTGAATATAACCATTCAATATATTCTTGTAAATCCTTAGTGAAAAACCCAAAGTGAACAATCCTTATATATTTCATATCTCATAATTCATGAATCAAAATACCTAAACACATAATTTACTCCACTTAATCTACAATCCATTAACAAGGATACCTCATCCTATTATATAATACCTCTTACCTTTTACATTTCACTTGTAGTATCATCACCAGCAGTAGTATTACAATTAATCATACCACCTTGTCAATTCTCTTCATGATATTTTCACATGGGAAATAAAATTTCATAATGAATATTAGTTCCACACATAAAACATTTAACCTTAAATGGTTTATTAGGGATCCCAATATTCCTACCATTTCGTTAACCAAACTATTTCTCTTCTCTTTTAAGTTACTTGCTTTGTGTCCTTATTTTCCACCGTCATAAAATCTTATTGTTCATCTAGGAAATTAACATGGGTGATTGATTCCACATTTTTGACATTTAGGAAACATAATCATCTTTCATATGTGGTCTCCACTACTCGACATCTCAGCAAACTCCTTTCTTCTCTTATTTGGTGAGTACAATAGTTTGTTAAGGTAGACATTGTTAATAATGTTCCATGAAAACTGATTAAGAATAATCACAATATACTTTACTCCAGTGATCATCCCATTTCCCTAATCATTAGAAAAATTCCATCATATTCAACGTTAATCCAGTTTCTTCTTGTACCCACCATTTATTAAATCTATACATCATAGTGTGAGAAATATTTATCATAATTTAATATCACATAATCATGAAAGAAATAAATTATAGGTTGTCAAAATTATGAAACCATACATAATCTATTACACCCTAATTTTATCCTAGGTTACTCATAGGCAACTTATTTTTAAATACTTTAATTTGGTTCAAGAAAATATTGTGAATTCCCAAAGCATATCCCCCTGGGGACTATCAAACCAGGTGCGTAGTAAGGACACTTGTCGTGTACCATGTTACGCTCAAGTCTATTCCAACAAATCTTTTTGGAGTTGTTACTCCTAGGTACATTTATACAAAAACCAAATCTACCTACAGTATGTATATAGGAATATATTTCTCAAAAACAATTTCTTTAACCTTTACCAAAATTATAGTACATTTTCGTATACTTTTCCTAATCCTTAGACTTATCCTTGGATATGTCCTTAGTTTTCTCACTGAGGTTTTATTATCATAGTTTCTAAAAGGTTGACAAAGCCATATCTTTTATAACAACTATAATGAACCAGTCTTAATATACATAAACATTTCATTCTTTTTAGTGAAAACAAAATACATTACAAAATAGATGCCCGAAGAGTGTATTAGTTTTTTTCCTTTAGAAACATTGAAATGTAATTGCTGGCACATGAGTGACATTTATTATCTCCCACTAGGTTCTCAATGACTAAAACCCCTCTCGTAAATGTCAGACATGAAATATATCATCATAACCCAGGGACGGAAATAGTAAATGTGGTGAGCTCTGGTTATTGGTAATGGTAATGAAGGGAAATATGTATGAATAAACATAAGCATAAAGGTATGAGAACTTTATCATAACATTATAAGATCACACCCAACATATCAATATTATAAACAAGATTCATGGAATAAATATTAGTTTTTTTATATGACATGAACATGAAGGGAATCAAGGTAATATGCCTTGAAATCAAAACATATGAGTAAGAAAAGGGTTTTAGTATACACATAAAAATGTTGTATTTTTCCCTATAAGTCAAGAAACATGGCTAGAACTTATCATGCCACTTAATAAAGACTACAGCTACTGGGCATGACACACCACCATCCCTAGTCATAGTCCTTTCCTTGTAAGGGATCAGGTTTCCCCATCTTCCCATAGTGGATCATGTTTCCCCATCTTCCCATAGTGGATCAGGTTTACCCATCTTCCCAAAGTTGATCGGGTTTTCCCCTCTTCCCTTAGTGGATGAAATTTCCCCATATCACACAACGTATTAAGCCCATCAACATAAAGCTAATAATTTTCCCATGAGATATAAATAATTACCTTATTAATTGGAGGGAGATATAGGTCCCACCTATCACATAATAATATAATACATACATTAGGTGTATGATAATAAAAATTGAATCATATAATTACCTAAAAAATGGGTTTCATAAACATAATATCTTAACCCATGAAATTAAATGGGTATTATAAACATTTCATCATATAATTACCTTAGTAAATAGGTATTTCTCAGAATCATATCATCAAATCATTACCTATTAAAAGAAGTGTATTTCAATATCATATAACATGTGGAAGAGAAACATGTGTCATATTCATCATTCCATTAAAACATAAAAAACTCAAGAAATAATATGAATGGTATTATTGGGTCATATACATAATAAATCATAAACTATAACAAAGAATGTCATATTTGATGGAGAAATATTTTGAAATATCACATGAAACATTTCATAAGAACGATATCATTTATTTGAAAATCCTTTTTATAAAACCATTTAAAAATTATTTTCTTATAAAGAAATATTTTCAATTTTATTTATGAATGTTCTGGAGAAAAATATCCATTCTCCTATGAAATTTTTTTTTAAAACCTAAATCATTAGAAAACAATTTACTATTAAAATATCATTTACAACTTATAATGGCATATTTGAAATAATTTGAATACCTTTTTCTTGGAAAACACCTTTCAAACTCATAAATAAAATTGATTTTTTTTGAAAAACATTTTATTTGAAAATAAATTTATTTCAAAAAAATTGAAGAATATTAGGAAAATATTCGCTTTAAAAATAACCTTATAAAATTACAAATTATGTTTCATTTAAATGATGGTCATGATGGTGGGTGATTTCGTACATGATGAACATTCATTTTTTAACTTAAATGTTTAGAGAACTTACCTGATCGAAAAATGATAAGAAAATTTTTTTAAAAAACATATTTAAAAAATCTAAAACATGATTAAGAATTTAATTTTAACATAATAAGATAATAGTAAAAAAAATTGAAAAACTTTTCAGAAAACTTTGTTTTTAGAGAACACATATTTCCGACTGAAAGGAGAAATAAAGTCAGATTTTGATAAAAACATTTATATATTATATTTACTACCAAATATTTGGATAATGGTACTAATACCAGAATAAATAATTAATATACGTATTGGAATAAAATTAATGATTTCTCTTGAGATATGGATCATAATATTGCATCTATTGAAGCATAACTATAAATAATCTAGACAAACGATGAGATTGTTTTAATAAACTATTACCACATGGAAACATGGAGTTATAATCCACATGGTAGAAGATGTGATTAAATAAAGAATAGTATTTCATTAAAATACATAGTTTCATGATACTAAATTTCAAATTTCATTATATAAACCTTGTAAAATAATACAGGTGCACAACATAGCATGTGTCTCAGTGAAGATAATTTGAGGCAAAATTACTTTACTGATTTGATTACTTTTGAAAAATAAACCCCATGAAATAAATAATATTAAAATAATATTTAAATAACCATAAATTTAAGTATAATAATCATATAATACACCTATATTTAAAAAAACATGAAATCTAATAAATATATGGTGAACATGGCTTGTGTCATGTGAAAAATAAAATTCATATGAGAAAGCCCAAATTATGTGAGTAAATTTATAATTGTGATACCCATGAAATAATAAAATAAGTTAAATATTTTAATATCATAAAATAGATTAGATTAATTATATAAAATTTCATAGGTTAGAATATACACCACAGAAAATAATCGAGTGATGAATATGACATGTATCTCACAGATATAAAAAGTGAGATGAAATTATCTTACCTTAATGCTTGATTTTATTTATACTCATTAAAAAATATTGTATTATAAAAATATGTTTATTATAAATACACCAGAAAACCATATAATAATGTCTTATAACATATATTATTTGATTATGATGTTATATTACACGTTTCTTAACAACTCAATGTTAATGTTACGTTTTGTGTAATAATCGCTTTGTTATTCTCTCCTGTTTTGATATGTTATATTTTTTGTCTGAATAGTTATATCATGAAATCCAAAAAATTTACCATGATGTAAATATAAAATATATTAATTATATAATTATTTATAGTAATCTATAAAAGAAACATATCTTAAATGAAATACACTATTCTTAGAGATGGTAGGTCGTACGTATGCATGAACGATGTTTGTATTTTAATCTGTTATCGAAAGAAAGAAAACAAATGACACCTATATATATATAATATATACCTCTAGATGAATTTTTATTTTATATATATCATAAACATTTACAAAACCCATCATTAATACATTCAATTTAGAGTGTGAACGAATCACATCACTTCGAGGAGGTAATAGTCCACTCTTCCAAAAGAAAAGTTATCTTATTTACAAAAAATAGAGATATTAAATGTATGTGTTATATAATAATTCATTAACTATAAATAAATCACAAATATCAAATAAAATGTATAAAAATATTGTTTTCATCATAACATTGAACCATGAGATGTGGTAAAGTAAAAACGAACGACGTCGTTTCGTGAGACAATAGTTCACTATAAAAAAGAATAGTAAGTTCATTACCCATTAGATGGAAGTGATTTTAAGTGTTGGTATAACAATTTTAATAAAAAATACTTGTATATTTAATATAATTATGATATTATATAATAATGTATTTAGAATATTTGAGTATTGGATAATTAAATTAAAACAAAGGATCTTGAGGGAGGATGTTATCTCTTCTTTGTGTTAGTCCTCTAGGTTTGTACCACAGGGATTACATGGATGGTTTTATGCCCAAATTTAATAATATATTATTAATTAAGGGATTTGTTTCATATTTGACAATAATATTTGTGGGACAACGGTCATTAGAGGTGTGAATAAGTGAGAGGGGTGGTTTCTTTTTTATAGATGAGGATGAGTGGTATTCTTGTGAATTTTTTAAAAGGGAATTCTACCCACTTTATTCCAAGTCTAGTAGATCCAATAATTCTTAAAAATTGATAAATTGAGTATAGGTTCTAAATATTAGCATAAACCCGATTTTGGAAAACTATATAGGTGATTTTGGCCCAAAAGTTTACGGTTTAGTGCCTACATAAGCTAATTTTACTCATGAATGCTGTAATTAATTTTAATCACTTTCACTGATATTTTTGTAAAAAATTATTTTGACCTTATTATTAATTATAAATTATTATGATTCAAAAATTGAATCAATTTGTTAATAATTCAAATCATATAATTGGCATAAATTAATTTGAATTTAATCCCAGAGACGTGTCACGACATCGGGATATTTATAGCAAAACTTTTTAAATGTTTTTGTTTTTTTAATACTTTTTTCAATGTGAAATTGCATAAAATGAAATAAATTGTATAAATTTATGTAAAATTAATATAATTAGACATGAAAACCAATGAAAAATATAATTTGATCTTCTAAATAAATTATATGAAGAAGAAATTTTGAATTAAAATTCAGTGTTCTTCACAATTCATCAAAAAATGAAACTTCTCAATAAAATACAAAAATATTAACCCAATGAGAATTTTCATATTATGATTTAAAAAAAATATTATATTTTCGAAAATAAAAAATGTATGTTTCAAAAATAAGATATAAAATTTGTTCTTCATTAAAAGGAGGTAAAATTACCTTTATGAAAAATGCACCTTTTTATTCATAAAATTTGTTTTATTCTTATCTTATGACTATAAAATATATTGGATGAGAATAATAATATTTTATTAAATTTATAATATATTACAAAAATAATCAATACTGATTTTTAAAATTTATTGATATATATTGGCGTTCATACATTGAAAGTTAGTTTTCTTAGAAAAAGAATTTTTTAGTTTCAAATATTTCGTTATCATTAACCAAGATGGGGCTTCATCCAAAATGATTCAAAAATGGGTATATATAATGTCCTAAAGGGTGTTCCTAATCCCCATGGGCTTCCAAAAAGTTCTTGGGTATCAATAATGCAACATACGGATGATTTACGAAAATTTATAGACATAAAACGACCAACATTTCAATTAATTGAAACTGAAAATCCATAACCAAACAATCAATTTCTATATTTGAGTTACAAGGTTGATACAATAACCCAAAATGATATGACTAAAAAGGAAACAAAACTGTCTTGATAACCACCACATGGTGAGAGGAGAAACACCCTCAAGCCACCTCTAGAACACCTCACCAAAGAGAAGCTTTAGCAACCTTAACCACCATCACCTAAACCCTTGACCGTAGTTGTGTTAAACATAACCATGTATACTTATACCCAAATGTATAAGTTGGGTGTGAGCCTAAGCCTAGTAGGATTCCCCCTAATATAATATTCCATGAAATGACATTATAATATATATAAACATGAATGTTTTATAAAATAAATTAAAGACTCAATTTTATGGAATTTTTTTAAAGAAAACCAAGCTATATTTTTAATTAACCCTAAAGTAAACTGTATTCCAATAGTATGTAAAATATCACCTTAGAGAACTAGTCACTTGAAAACTCTCTAGGCACTAACTAGTAATGGAAACTAGTTACCTCATATCTTGGTGAAACGAGGCTTATAAACCATGAATAACAATGTTCTCGTGCATGATCCACTAGGAGGGGGAACCCCGAAGGACTAGTGGTATTCATTCATCATCAATATTTAGTCAGTTTTGTCATATTAAATCCCACAAAGTGAAATCAGGATGAAGCCACTTCTTTATCACTAGTATATTAATCCCTCTCTTCCAACCTAGTCACCCAGTCTTCCTTTTGTGCTCAATTGACATCCACATTTCACATAACACATCAATTCCATATTTCATAAAACAAAAAATGAATTACACCTCACAATCCACCAAATTCACAACCAAAAAATCCTCTATCAAAACCCAATTCACACCAAAACCAATTCAAAACATGTTTCTCACAACATGAAATATTCAACAAAACACTTGCACAATTTACAAATATTTATCAAGTAGCACGCAGAGGGTTTACCCTAGGAATATACCCCATTTATTATATAAAAACCAATTTTATGACATATGTAAACCAAATAGTTCCAAAAAACAATTTCTCACCACACACATAAAAATTAGAACATATAAAAATACCCAAGAAATCAATAGAAATTAATCAAATAATGAAGCACATAATCACCAACCATGGGCATAGAAACTCTAGGAATCTAGTGTGAAACCCCAACTCCACCACAACCACACCTTATATATGAAATGTAAAACACTAAACATGATGATTAATGACAAAATTTCAATATCGAATCCAAAGATCGTAACCCTATCCCATGGAGAAAAGAAACCCCAATAAAAATGAAAGAAAACCCTATATTGGAGGGAGAAAACAACAGAGGAACTCACTTACTTAAAGAATATTAAAGGTATATCACTATATACACCTAAAAATAGAGGTTAAAGGAAGCAAGATAATGTAATGGGGGCTTCTAGGAATAAAAATTGCATGTGGGTAAGAAGACGGGTGGATTTGGGATTAAATATTAGAAGTTAAAGAATGTAAAATCCACAACTTATTGACTTATACAGGTCGCACGGTTAGTTCAAATAGGTTTTCAAACCATGTGGTTTCCACTGTCTACACAAGACATATTGCATGGTTATCTCACATGTTTTGCAAACCATGCTCTAACAGTGTAATAAGCCTCTCTCCAAAAACCCCACTTGGTCGCACAATTACCTGGGTAGGGGCATGGTTTCTACTAACTATGGGCCAATTGTGTGTTAGGATATTCCCGCCCAAAGTATTTCATTTTACTCAAAAAACCCAAAATAAATATAATGGAAGAAATATGGAAAATTTGAAAGAAAACGCATCAAATGAAATTCATGGATGTGATAATTCTCCCCACCATCAAAATTTTCCATCCCTAGATATTCAAGTTAAAAATAGGTTGGAAAACAAAAATAGATTCTCTTGATCAACTGATGTCTTCCCCTCCCATGTCTCATGTATATCTTGACCATGCTGCCAATGAACACAGACTAACATAATAGACTTCCCATGAAGCACTTTATCTTGGGAATCAATTATCTTCACTAAACATCCAAACACTGATAAATCGGGATCTATCTCCAAATATTTTCAATTCAGCACAAGATACAGATCCAGATTATACATCTTCAATTGGGAGACATGGAACACATTGGGAATTGGTGTCAATTGAGAGGGAAATATTATTTTTATTCCACCTTTCTAATCCAGTAGTTGATTTTAAAATTTCTGATATACATCAAGATTGGATTTCCCTAATTTCCCAAATGAAGATGACCTAAATGAGGTGTCCCTTTTAAGAACACTCTCTTACCCACAGAAAACTCAAGATCTCAACATCTCTGATCGGCATAAGATTTTTGGTCACACTGAGATATTAAATAACTGATTCATGTTTAACATAACTTTGTCATACATCTCTTGCACAAGGATTGGTCCCGACAGTGAGGTCTCACCCACTTCATCCCAACACAAGGGAGACTATCATGGACAACCATAGAGCACCTCAAAAGGAACCATTCAAATAGAGTATTGTTAACTCTTATTATAAACAAACATGACCAATCCCAAATGGTTATCTTATGATTCTAAAAAATCCGAAACACATGCACAAATCATGGTTTCCAAAATATGATTTTCCCACTACTTCTAGAAACATTTTTATGTTGGTATGTCATTCTCGTCTTGATCTATGACCCCAATTCCTTTTGAAGGCATTCCCTGAACAAATAGGTAAAATATGGGTCCCTGTAACAAATCATTTCTGATGGTACACCATAAATCCTTACCACTTCCCGAACAAATAATCGGCCCGGCTAATCTACATTTACAAAATCATTGATCTGAGGGAAATAGGATTCTTTTTTTCAAATGTTCAATTACGTACCAAATAGTGTTCCTTCACCAAGGTGTAACAGATAAGTAAATAATAAAATCCATGGAAACATAATACCACTTCTAGGTAGGAATGGGTAACGACTAATGAAAACCAGAGGGCCTTTGATTCTCTATTTTTATATGTGAAAATGTATAGATTCTTAATAAAAAATCATCTATATACCACCTCATACCATTCCACCAAAACTGCCAGCGAACATCATAATACATCTTAGTAGCACCGGGATGAATGGACCTCTGAGATTTGTGGCTATCATGAATCACCACCTTCCTAAAATACAATGGTGCCACAAAATAGACCTTGAAACCAATAAATCCCTTTGGAGAAAATGACCAATCACAAGGTGTCTCCCCACTATGAAGAAAATTTGTAGACCGCTAGCACAAATCATCACCAGGATTCTGTTACTGATCAACCCTAAAAGAGAAGGAGCCAACTAAACGTTATCCAAGAATGCACTTCCAGTGTACTCCTTGGTCTCTAAGTGAATCTAGGAAAAGATCCCCACTAAGTTCCACTCATCATATGACATCCTCAATGCCTACAACGTCACTTTCTTACTCAAGTAATAAACCACCAAATTACCTCTTCCAGTGGTGTAGACTGTATCAAAGTCAAACCCCTACAGATATCAGGTCTAACTACACATCCCCAAGTCCAAATCCTTCTGATAGAAGATGTTGGCTATGATTTTATGATGAGAGAAGACCAAAAATTTCTCCCCAAAAAGATAATGACACCATTCCTTCATGGAATTAATCACCACTACTAACTCTAGGTCATTGGTTGGGAAGCTCTATTCAAGTGGATACAGTTGGTGAGATCCATATGAAACCATATGATCATCTTGTATAAGCATAGCTTTGAGACCCATACCTTAAGAATTGCAATAAACCACGTATGCCTTTTTCGACTATAGAATGATTGACACAGGTGAGGTATTCAACTGTCACTTTATCTCTTCAATGTATTCACAACAATATAGGCTCCAGTCAAACTTCACCCCTTTTCTGGTACCTGTTTTTATATGTGAGTCCAAAGAAGAAAAATACCGAAAAATCACCTATAATAACCTACCAGGCCTAGGGAACTCCTTATATTGAACACATTATTTGGCTTCTCGAATGAAATAACTACACTCATGTCAGGACCCGTCCCCCGGGGCCCGTGTCGTAACTACCCCAAGCCCGCCTTCCAAAGGCCAGGGGTTGGCGACTAGCGCCAAAGGCGTATATCCCGATAACTGTGAAGGGATTGCCTTTATAAAAGTAAAAAAACACCAATCAGAGTATAAGCGGTTGCAAACACTATGTAAAACTGAAAACAAAAGTAGTTCTGAAAGTAAAGTGGCCGGAAATACAAGCCCAGCTGTAAAGTACAAGGTAGAAGACAAAACAGCTGGAAGGTGACAAGAAGCTCCTGGATCATCCACCAAGGATCCTAACTGAAGCGTAGGTACAGATAGCGCAGCTCCTGGATCGTCCACCATGGATCCTACCTGAAGGGTATGTTCAGATAGCATCCACAATGATCTCGCCCATCAACCTCCTCTGAGTGTCGTCTCGTCATGAAGTCCACCACCAGATACTGTCTCGTAGTGAGGTCCACCTCCGGGTACCGTCTAATCCTCGAACACTCGGCCTCTAACTACGCTGCCCGTCATCTGAAACCAACACAATGAGGTGAGGGCATAGCCCGTGTAGGGGTGAGTATAATGATACTCAGTAGGGACCCCGAGACCCTCATGGTCTCACTAAATCCAACTAGGATAACCAGAAGAAGATTTCAACATATAACATCTACCTATGTTTATTCCCATACATATACCCAAGTTATCAATTAACCCATCTCAATCATGAGGAAACACAAAGAATATGAAATCAACGGATAACCACTATCCATGTATATGCCCATATATATACCTAAGTTATCAAGTGACCCATATAAATCACGAGGTAAACACAAAGATCATAGACTCAACTCAAACCAGGATTTTCATTATTGAAAATTGTAACTGCTGAAGAGCCCCGTCTCTGGAGTGTACAGTGGTCCTGTCACGACTCCGAGGTACTGATCACTAACATAAGACTGCTGAGGTACTCCTCCTGTCGAGTACTATGGGCCTGCTACTAAAACCATGCGCTTCCCACCATGGGTATGCCGCTACAACCAAGCGCTCCCCCTCATAGCCTCTAGAGGTACTCCTTCTGTTGAGTACCGCGGGTCTACCGCTACAACCAAGCGCTCCTCAACCGTGGGTCTGCCGCTACAACCATGTGGTCCCCCTAATAGCGTCTAGAGGTACTCCATATGTTGAGTACCGCGGGTCTTCCATTACAACCAAGTGCTCATCCGCCGTGGGTCTTCCGCTACAACCAAACGCTCCCCACTGGGTTATCCGACACACACCGAGTCGATCGGTCAAGCAGTCGTCAGGTCACAGCCGGCTACACAGTCTCTATACTCCGCACACTCGTCTCCAGGAGGGTCCGCTCCATGAGCTACTGGCCGATACTCCAATTATCACAATGTCTCACGAATAAGTATCTCAAAGAACCACCTCGTCATAGGGGTCTCAACGCAGCAGATGGCGCATCAGTCGGACTCCTAGTCTGTGAGTTATTAGCCTTTTCGTCACAGGGGCCCGGTTGGTTTTGTGTACGAACCAACCAGATCATATCTCAATTGTACCCCGAACTCACATAGGGAATACACATAGGGACCGTTTCTCAATGTGATCACCAACACCGCTGACGGTTCGTCAAACGGACGTCTGGTCTGAGAGTTATCAACTTTTCTGTTCCAAGGGCCCGGTTGGATTTCGGGTACAATCAAACCCGACCACTATCCAACTATGTCCAAACCACGGGAGAATTATTCCAAAAGTTCTGTCTCCTCAAGAAGAATTCAACAAGATAGACGGCGCGTAAATCAGATACCCGGTCTGTGAGTTATTGGCTTTTTCGTTTCAGGGGCACGGTTGGTTTCATGAGCGAACCAACCCGACCGAACTCCGACGATATCCAAACCTCGAGCGGAGTTAGCCAAAAGTCCTGTCTCATCAAGAGGAATCCAACAAAGTTTACGGTACATCAATCGGACGTCTAAAGCTCAAGATATAGGCGTTTCCGCTCGGAGGGCCTGGTTGGTTTTGTATCCGAACCAACCCGGACAAACCCAAAGTTCTCCTAAACCTTGAGTGTAATATACTGAAACGAACAAATCAATCCAAGGATCGCTACGCAACTGATGGTGCGTCGATCAGGGGTCTGTAGCCCACGATATGGGAAAAAGACAGAAAGTGATCCGAAAACGGGGGGTCAGGGCCCGGACCGAGCCTGCCCAACCCCCCCCCCCCCCCCTGGGTCGGCCCGAACAGGGTCGACCTGACCTGAGTCCGGGTCCGGCCCGACTAGACGCGGCCCGGCCCTATCCGCCCAAGCTGGCCTGGCTCAGCCGGGTGGCTCACTAGATCGGCCCGCAAGCCGGTGCTCCACGGATGCGGCGCACGCCGCATCACCCCCTGGATCTCGCGCGGCCGCAGGACCACCGGCTCGCCATCGCGGCTTCAGACGCGGCGGTTTCTCCAGGCGACGCGTCGGGGCGCTGCCGCCTCCGGCCGCCGGTGGTGTCCGCACTCCACCAGAGCTGCTCCGATGGTCTGTTTTCAATTCCGACTGCACCAATGCTCATCCCGGGTCTCGTTCTTCACTGCGGAAACATCAAAACGTCTCTATGGCCCGTTCTGTCAATGCCCGTCGATCCGTACATCAAAAGAACAAACTGTGGAATCATCATATCGCCTTCGTGGTCCCAATTACGACCACACTTTCATTCGGCCTTGACGGCGCGGCCCGACGGCGCCACACATCCTTGCCGCATCCCACTAGGTTCTCACGCGGTGTCGTTGCACCATGTCTCCATCTTCCGAACCGCAACAACACATGAACATAGGGGGAGGAGGGTTGACCATGTTCATGCGGTCCGACCTCCTTCCATTAAGATTATATCAAGCGGCCCAAAAAAAATATAAGACGAGGAACGAAAAAGGATGTTTCACGAACAAGAAGCAATAATCCCCTACAACTTCCCGCAAAAAATTATTCCCAACCCACAATGAAAATGTTCGTGGATCAACTAGATAATAAGTTGATCATTGTTCTTTGTTTTCTTTAGAAAGAAATAATCAAGGGAATAAAATCATTCTCAAATTAATTCCCCTACCTTGAGAAAGATCCACGGTAGCCGAGCATCGTGGATGACGGTGTCGCGAAAGGGCGGACGTCGGCTCGTTGACGCCGTCGTAAGGAATGAGATGAAGGTGGCGACGGCCGTTGGTGTTCGTCGCTCCGGTAAAGTGCCTTTGATCCTAGCTCGAGTGTTTTTCGTTGGATCCAACGCAGGGAAGACATCGAAGTCAACATAGATTGATGTGTCCGCACCACGCCACTGATCCCTCCTCATTCATCGGTGTCTCATCGGAGAAGATGGAACCTCGGTGGTGGTGCAACAATGGAGGAAGGTGAGGGAGGTATGGAAGGAGAGAAAGTTCTCCAATGGGCCCCCCTATCATTAAAAGGTTCCTCCCTTAATAAAATATTAGACTTGACAAATATTTTCATTAACTCATCCATTTCAAATTCATAAACCACCATCATTAAATTGGAGGATTCAATTATTAATTAAGGTGGTGTCATGAATTAATGGAAAGAAGAATGTGAAGAGGTCCCATAAATGAGGTGAGTTATCAAAATTTAACAAGCAGTTTTGAAAAAGGGGTTTAAGAGAGTTAAGGGAATATGAAAAGGTGGGGGCTCGTGTGGGCCCCAACTCATCTTAAATCCTCTCAAGGGAAGTTATAACTTCATTGGGTCCCACCCCAACTCCCTCACATGTTCTAAACCACTTATAAGAATGAAATTAAGTTGAGACACAACTTAATTTTCACTTAAACTGATTAGTAAAGTAAGAAAAATATAAAGCAATTATATTTTTATTCCCCATCAACACCCGAGAAAATGCAACTCTGGAAAAGGTCTTCATAAGCAATTACAGGCGCTACGAGTTCATCGGTGCCCCCAGATTTCAATTCTGAGCACCAGGTTAAAAGTTAGAAAAACTCGCTCGTTTGTTCACTGAACTTACCCGAGCTAAACATTGGAAATTTATTCCGAGTACACTGGGCCTCAGAATTAGGCGCCGTCAGAAACTGTGTAATCGTAAAATTCCAGAGAAATTAAGAAAAAAAAATTCCTTGAAATTCCTAGGTCTTTACATTACTCTTACCTCAGGGATTTACGTCCTCGTAAAGCTTTAACAAAAACTAGGGATACAAAAGTAGTAATGAGCACGCATCTGAGCCTTCTGCCCCCAAGTGCTCCCCTGGAGGTTCCCACACTGCCAACGAAAACACACAAGAGGAATCGACAGTCCTCGTAGGACCCGCTCCTGTTGATCCACAAACTCTACTAGAACCCCGCAAAAGTCACCCCATCGCCAATTTCCAGCTCCCAATGGTCGATGACATGCATCGGGTCAAGCATGTATCTCCTCAGTTGAGATACGTGGAAGTCATCGTGCACCTGGTGCAACTGAGGTGGATGGGTCAATCGGTAAACCACCTCGCCTACCCAGCTGAGGACCTCGAAAGGTCCGATGAACTTCAGAGATTACTCGCCGCCTCAGCTACATCTCTGAAAACCTTGTAGAGGTGGGACCCATATAAGAATTTGGTCACCATTCTCTAACTTTAGAGGTCTCCCTTTCCTGATTAGAACTTAAACTCAAAACTCATTCTACAATGAGGGTAAGGTTGGCCGACCGAAGAATGATCAGGTAAACCATCCATGCACGATTTTAACCTGTGCTTCATGGGGTTTCCTTTTCGCTGACAAAGGAAAACTCATCCTGACGTTTTCCTAATACTGTCAATTTGAGTATGAATAGTGATTGCTCAATCCATACTCAAACTAACGTCGTAAGGCCTCTACGCTGCCACCAAGAGGTCCCAACCGAGACTCTCGCCTCAAGGGTCAGATCACACCGTCGGTGTACGTGTGACAATCGAGTCTTCTCCCAAAGGTATCTTCAGATGTGAGGGTCAAGTCAACGACTTAACTGGAAACTCTTGGTCTGGGACTAGATTCATGAAATGAAGGGATGATTCGTATCGATTTCTGTGGCTATGGAAGCTAGTAGAACACAAAGTCCACACTTCAAATCATACTTAGAACCCTTTCGGTCGCACTCCTTGACCGCATGCAGCTACTATTTTCCCCTGCAATCCAACTCCCTGAGCCTGTAGGGTACAACAAAGGCGGGTGGTTGTAACATGTTGAAAAGTACACCACCACATGTTGCTCTCCTAGCTCTGATTCCACGACTACTGCTCTACAGATTCATCTTTCCTTGAAACTTATTATTCATGAAACATTTTACACGTCCAAATCTCTGAGACTGAAGCTAGTTCGCATCTTCCCACTGTTAACATTCACTGGCTAAAACCTATCAGCCAAGGGACATTCAACCACAAAGGTTCATTCTAGCACCCTAACATAAGTAGGAATGCGTAGAGAAAATAGTGCTTACTAGGATATCGCTTTAACACAAATCGCTCTGAGGTACGAGATTTAAGCACTGATCATATCGTAGTCATCAAGTACAAAAAATGATCGGTACGCCTTGATGATTACTCAGCTACTGAAACATCGTCCTGCCAAAGTTGTATAAGCTCTAGAAAACCTCTCAGCCACCTCCTCAAGCCAGTTCTCAGCTGCCGGTGCATCTGGCTCGCCTCAGAATTTGAGGGTATCTGATGTTGGAACATGTATAAGGTAGTATGCCTACATGTGTCACCTATCGGTACCTCCAGTTGTAACTGATAACCAATAGGTAGAGATATATTGCTGACACACTACCCGAAGGCACTATCTCAGGCATCGGTCCATGTACCGAAGCCTCTTCACTATGCGGACCATCCTCATGGTCATTCACTGGAAAACACTAGTGGCCATGTCCACCATCCACCCTACTGATGTCTAATCTTGGTGGAAAACTCTAGCAATCACCTGCAGCCAATGCTCTACTGTCTGGGAATCTGCCTCGCCTCGTAACCTCGGAGGCCACTACTGCTGAAACTCGTGCAACGCGCTCTCCCATCATGCACAGTTCGCTAGTAAGGCTGGTGGAATCTTCTTCCCAACAGGTGGTGGTGTTGCTGGTACACCACCCGAGGGTGCCAACATAGTAAAAAGGGCCCCACACCGGATCCTCGCCGCTCGGTGGGCCATCATCGAGTACTCTCTCGGAACTCCAACTGACTGTTTGTGAGGAGACATCCTGAACAGATGCGACACAGTCAACGATTTATACCTGGTGAGTTGATTTGGTTTGAGCTGACGTAAAACTTCGGAAACGCACACACAATCAATGTTTTCATGTACAAAGTCGGAAATCAGTAGTCGGGGTCCTGGTGTACGGATACATCGGTCGTCGCACCAACACTAGACTCCCTGAACTGAAGACCACACTCGGTACCCTAAACACTATTTCTTCACTGAATGAAAAAGATCAGAGTCCTGAGTTCTGTGGTAGAACCGAACTCCTTTGATACCAATTTGTCACGACCCGTCCCCCGGGGCCCGTGTCGTCACTACCCCAAACCCACCTTCCAAAGGCCAGGGGCTGGAGACTATCACCAAAGGCGTATCTCCCGATAACATGGAAGGCATTGCCTTTATAAAAGTAAACAAACACTAATCAGAGTACAAGCGGAATCAAACACTATGTAAAAATGAACACAAAAGTAGTGCTGAAAGTAAAGGGGCCGGAAATACAATCCCAACTATAAAGTACAAGGTAGAATAAAAGACAGCCGGAAGGTGACATGCACCTCCTGGATTGTCCACCAAGGATCCTACCTGAAGGGTAGGTACAGATAGCGCAGCTCCTGGATCATCCACCACGGATCCTACCTGAAGGGTAGGTATAGATAGCCTCCACAACGCTCTCGCCCGTCAACCTCCTCTGAGTGTAGTCTCGTTGTGAAGTCCACCACCAGATACTGTCTTGTCGTGAGATCCGCCTCTGGGTACCGTCTAGCCCTCGAACACTCAGCCTCTATCTGCGCTGCCCGTCGTCTACAACCAACACAACGAGCTGCGGGCATAGCCCGTGCAGGGGTGAGTATAACGATACTCAGTAGGGACCCCGAGACCCTCATGGTCTCACTAAATCCAACAAGGATAACCACAAGAATATTTCAACAGATAACCTCTACCTATGTTTATGCCCATACATATACCCCAGTTATCAAGTAACCCATCTCAATAATGAGGAAACACAAAGATTATAAAATCAATGGATAACCACTATCCAGGTATATGACCATACATATACATAAGTTATCAAGTGACCCATCTCAATCAGGAGGTAAACACAAAGATCATAGACTCAGCTCAAACCAGGATTTTCATTATCGAAACCGTAACTGCCGAAGAGACACGTCTCTGGAGTGTACAATGGTCTTGTCACGACTCTGAGGTACTGCTCACTAACCTAAGTCTGCTGAGGTACTCCTTCTGTCGAGTACTTTGGGCCTGTTGCTACAACCATGCGCTTCCCACCATGGGTCTGCCTCTACAACCAAGAACTCTCCCTCATAGCCTCCAGAGGTACTCCTTCTGTTGAGTACCGCGGGTCTGCCGCTACAACCAAGCGCTCCTCCATCATGGGTCTGCCGCTACAACCAAGCGCTCCCCCTCATAGCCTCAAGAGGTACTCCTTCTGTTGAGTACCATGGGTCTGATGCTACAACCAAGCACTCATCTGTCATGGGTCTGCCGCTACAACCAAGCGCTCCCCACTAGGCTATCTGAAACACACTGAGTCGATCGGTCAAGCAGTCGTCATGTCTCAGCCTGCTACACGATATCCGTACTCCGCACGCTCATCTCTTGGAGGGTCCGCTCCACGAGCTACTAGTCGATACTCCAAGTATCACAAGGTCCCACAAAGAATTATCTCAAAGGACTGCCTCGTCATAGGGGTCTCAACGTAGCAGACGGCGAGTCAATCGAACACCCAGTCTGTGAGTTATTAGCCTCTTCGTCACATGGGCCCGGTTGGTTTATTGTACGAACCAACCTTATCGTATCTAAATTGTACCCCGAAATCACATAGAGTATACTCATAGGGACAGTTTCTCAACGTGATCACCAACGCTGCGGACGG
Source organism: Viscum album (assembly GCA_963277665.1). Lineage (NCBI taxonomy): Eukaryota > Viridiplantae > Streptophyta > Magnoliopsida > Santalales > Viscaceae > Viscum > Viscum album. The sequence goes on from OY728157.1 coordinate 1,106,886,916, forward strand.
TTCGTCAAACAGACGTCCAGTCTGAAAGTTATCAACTTCTTCATTCTAGGGGCCCGATTAGATTTCGAGTAGAATCCAACCCGTCCACTATCCAACTGCGTCCAAACCATGGGATAAGTATGCCAAAAGTTCCGTCTTCTCAAGAGGAATTCAATGAGATGGACGGCGCGTAAATCGGACACCTGGTCTATGAGTTATTGGCGTTTTCGTTTCAGGGGCCCAATTGGTTTCATGAGTGAACCAATCCGACCACACTCCGACGGCATCCAAACCTCAAGAGGAGTAAGCCAAAATTTTTATCTCATCAAGAGGAATCCAGCAAACTCGACGACGCGTCAATCGGACGTCCGAAGCTCAAGATATAGGCATTTCTGCTCTGAGGGCCCGATTGGTTTCGTATCCGAACCAACCCGGCCGAACCCGAAGTTCTCCGAAACAATGAGTGTAATATATAGAAACGCCCCTCTCGATCCAAGGATCACTACGCAACTGATGGTGCATCGATCGGAGGTCTGTAGCCCATGATATGGGAAAAAGACCGAAAGTGATCCAAAAACGGGGGGTCTGGGCCCAGACCGACCCGGCCCAACGCCCCCTGGGTCAGCCCGAACCGAGTCGACCTAGGTCCGTTCCCAGCTCGGCCGGGGGGCTTACTGGCTCAGCCAGTGAGTCGGTGCTCCACAGACGCGGCGCGTGCCGCCTCCCCCCTTGGATCCCTCGCGGCCTCGGGATCCACTAGCTCACCGCTGCGGCTTCAGACGCGACAGTTTCTCCAGGCGGCGCGCCGGGGCGCCGCCTCCTCTGGCCGCCGATGCTGCCGCGCTGGCGGCCCGCGCCGCCGGTGCTGTTTGCAGGCCACCAGAGTTGCTCCGGTTGTCTGTTTTCAATTCCGACTGCGCCGATGCTCATCTCGGGTCTCGTTCTTCACTGTGGAAACATCAAAACGTCTCTGCGGCCCGTTCCGTCAATGCCTGTCGATCCACACGTCAAAAGAACAAACTGCAGAGTCATCCATTCGCCTTCGTGGTCCCAATTATGACCACACTTTCATTCAGCCTTGACAGTGCGGCCCAACGGCGCCACGCATCCTTGCCGCATCCGTCTAGGTTCTCACGCGGTTCTATTTCCCCATGCCGCCATAATCTGAACCGCAACAACGCAACAACATAGGGGGAGGAGGGTCGGTCATGTTCGTGCGGTCCGACCTCCTTAAATTAAGATGATAACAAGCGGCCCAAAAAAAATATAATACGAGGATAGACAAATGATGTTTCATGAACAAGAAGCAATAAACCCCTAAAACATCCCTCAACAAATTATTCCCATCCCACAAGGAAAACGTTCGCGGGTCAACTAGATAATAAGTTGATATGTGTTCTTTTTTTCATTAGAAATAAAGAATCAAGGGAATAAAATCATTCTCAAATTAATTCCCCTACCTCTAGAAAGATCCGCGGTAGCCGAGCATCGTGGATGATGGTGTCTCGAAAGGGCGGACCTCGGCTCGTTGACGTCATCGTAAGGAAAGAGAGGAATGTGGCGACGGCCGTTGGCGTTCGTCGCTTCCGTAAAGTGTACTTGATCCCGGCTCGAGCGTCATTCGTTGGATATGACACAGGGAAGACATTGATATCATCATAAATTGTTGTTTTCGCACCACGCCACCGATCCCTCCTCATTCATCAGTGTCTCGTCGGAGAAGATGGAACCTCGGTGGTGGTGCAACAATGGAGAAAGGAGAGGGAGGTATGGAAGGAGAGGAAGTTCTCCAATGGACCCCCTCTCATTAAAAGGCTCCTCCCTTAATAAAATATTTGACTTGACTAATATTTTCATTAACTCATTCAATTCAAATTCATACACCACCCTCATTAATTTGGAGGATTCAATTATTAATTAAGGTGGTTCCATGAATTAATGGAAGAGATGAATGTGAAGAGGTCCCACAAATGAGGTGAGTTATCAAAATTTAACAAGGGGTTTTGAAAAAGGGGTTTAAGAGAGTTAAGGGAAGATGAAAAGGTGGGGGCTCGTGTGGGCACCAACTCATCTTAAATCCTCTCAAGGGAAGTTAGGACATTACTGGGTCCCACCCCAACTCCCTCACATGGGCTAAACCACTTAGAAGAGAGAAATTAAGTTGAGACACAACTTAATTTTCACTAAAACCGCTTAGTGATGAAATAAAAATATAAAAAAATTATATTTTTATTCCCCATCAAAACCCGAGAAAACGTAACTCCGGAAAAAGTCTTCTTAAGCAATTATCGGTGTTGTGAGTCCATCGTTTCCCTTAGATTTCAATTCCGAGCACCGGTTTAAAAGTTATAAAAACTCGCTCATTTTTTCACTGAACGTACCCGAGATCAACTTCGGGAATTGATTCCGGGCACACCAGGCCTCAAAATTAGGCGTCATCAGAAACTACGTACTCGTAAAATTCCAATGAAATTATGAAAAATAAATTTCCTTGAAATTTTTGGGCCTTTACAACTAATATTATCGAGGTACATTGAAACCCCTTGTTCTGAGATCACATGGCCAAGAAACATCACTTCCCTAATCTGTAAGGTAATATCAGAAACCTTTTTATAGAGAAAATGATCCCAAAAAGTGCTCAGCATGATATAAAAATGATGCTCCTGTTATTCCATGAATCCAAAATAAAACATGATGTCATCCGAGAATACCAAAATTAAGGAGTTTAGATTCTGGTGGAACACCCTATTTATATACTCCATGAAAACTTCTAGAGTATTCATCAATTTGATAGTCATGAACAAGTATTCGAAGTGTCCATACCTACTTCAGAAGGTTTTTTTGGGATATTCATCTCTCTCACCCTATCATAGAGGTAATCCAAAAACAAGTATATCATAGAGAATCACTTTTACAATTTCATCTAGTCGAAGAGGTTAACAATTCAGGGAAAGGGGTTACTTTTTCTTAATGGTTTCCTTATTCAACTTTTAGTAGTCAATACACAATAGGAGAGATATGTCGTCCTTATTCACGAAAAAGATTGGGGTTTCCCAAGGATATATTCTTGGGAAAATGAACCCTTTTGATTCCAAATAATACAACTATATATTTAACTCCCTCGGCTGAGTGGCGGTGATATGTTATAAGAGAAGAGATATAGGTTGTGTCCCTGGTACCAAATCATTCAAAAACTCCATATATCACAAGAAAATCCTAAACACTCCCATCAGGTTCCATGAAATTTACCCCAGCCTATAACAATAAATGTATGCTTGGAATCATTCCATAAAATCCATTCCCAGTATTACATAAAAAATGTCCACATCCAAGACAAGTAAATCCCATTACATATCACCCTTTGACTCATAGAGCGCAAAAGATGGGAAATTGAGACCCTACTCCTTCTTCGTACCCAATGAATTTTTCAACTGCATACAAAAATGCATAACCACAATTAGAAAATTCAATAGATTCACAAGGTAGTCAGATGAAAAAATAAATGAACCAATATAAAAAATAACTACTATAGAAGATGAAATCAGAATGGTACCACAAACTGTCAAGGTCCCTTTATCTAGTCATGGAGGTTCCTTATTCACAACATTTATATTCCTAGTATCCACAAGAGTCTGAACATGACCACCACCTTATGGATCTACCTAGTACCGACTCTATAGAGAAGAAGACCATGTCCTACTACCATGACCACCAAAATGAGATCTCATTTTTCTTGTATAGCTCGAACTAAGATTTAAAGTCACTGAAAGTGTCTCATAATTCCACCTATATGATAAGGATTAGTAGGAGACATACATGTAGGTTGGATGAAAATGACTTTCTGTATGTATGGAACACAATAGATCATGTATCAGAGGCCACAAATGATGACAACCGGGAAGGGTGACCCAAACTGCCACTTCCCCTTTTCCCCAACTCAACTCGTCCTCTCTTCTTCTCGGATAAAATATCCCTTTCCATCATGGACATAGCCCCAGAGGAACTAGTCATTCCATTGTGATCAATCTACAATATAAAATCATGATTAACTACTAGATCATAAATCATTAACTTGAACAGAATGACATAAGAATATATCTCTGGCTGCAAACCCCTTTCGAACCACAAATCCTTAATTTAATCGTTGGAAACTATTTCTAGCGCGTACTAAACTAGCTCTGAAAAGTGGTTCGAATACTTCATGACCGACTAGTCCCCTAGAACACGATCTACAAACATATAGGATAATTCATATGCCAAGAATGTAGGGAAAAACTGGTCATTGAAGACATCCTTGAAGACATTCTGGCTCATCTTCTCATGCTTTCTAGCTTGAATCACTATTCCCCACCACCATTGACTAGAGCCTTCTAGTAAGAACAAGGGTCATTTAACCCTGATTCACATAGGAGTTTCAAGGAATTAAAGCATGTGCTATATTTTCTTAACCCACTCTTTTGCTTCTTAAGGCTCCACAGTACCTCAGGATAAAGTAGGCTTATTCTTAATGTAGTCCCATTATTTTTCCTTCTGCGGACCAGATTCAGCTACACTGGCTAGAGCAGGACCAAGACTTGCTACCTGTCCCAAAGCCTGAACATCCCAAACTCCATCTTTTTCTACCCTAAGATCATGTGATGATGGATAACTCTCTTTGGCATCCTCCCATGGTTTCTAGGGAAGTCTTCGAGGAGGCATTTTTCTATAAGAAGAAACAATCATAAGAAAAACATGAATATAGTAAATATAAAAGTTTTTAAAAAAAATATATATATATATAAATAAATAAAACTTGTGGAGATAACGTATTGAAAAAACAACTTCATGCCCACCCTATGTCCATGTATATTATATAGACTATACATCCCTCCTGGTGGAGAAGTTAGACAATAATCCAAATATCCCATGGGGGATCAAGGTCTTCCAGGAGGTGTGTTGACCAAGTTACCAACTCATAACTAATACTCTAATCTCTAACATTCTGAGATCCAGTCTATCCAAATGCATCCCAAATAACATGACCCAAAATATAACCTCCTATGATAACATTTCATCATGAACCAATCAATCTAGTCATCCAAACTAGTTCCCAATCAAGTCAGTGGAATGGCCCAAAGGGTGTTCCTGATCCCCATGGGTGGGAAATAAGTGAACGAGTATCAATAGTGAAACATGATAATGATTTACTTGAATTAATAGACCTAAAATGTCCTAAATTTTAATAAAATGAAATGGAAAATCCATAAAAAACAATCCATAATCAATTTCTAGATTTGAGTTACATGTTTTATACAGAAACCAAAATGGATATAACCAGAAAGGAATAAAAAACAATCTCAAAAACCACCACATGGTGTGAGGACAAACACCCTCAAGACACCTCCATAATGAGAAACCTAGGAGAACCTCATGAAACCCAAACTACAATTACCAAATGTCGTTCCCTGACCATTTTCAAACATAACCAAGTCTACTTACACCCAAAGGTGTTAGTACGGTGTGAGTTTAAGCCTATTAAGATGCCACCCAATACAATATTACTTTCTATAAAAATTCATAAGTTAGATACACTTTCATGTTTTAAAAAAGAAATGCTAGACTCAATATTATGGAATGAATTTTTAAATAAAATCGTGATTGATTTTGAATTAACCACATAGTACATTGTTTGTCTATGGTATGTGTGATATAACTATAGAGAACTAGTCGTGGGAAACCACTATGTGAACTAGCTAGAAATAGGACACTAGGTACCTCAAATATCAGTGAAATGTGGCTTAGAAACCATGAATAATAGCATTCCCATGCAAGATCCACTGGGATGGGACACCCCAAATGGACTCGTGGTGTCCAATAATCATCAATATTTAGTCAGTGTTTTCATCATCAATCTCGCTAAGTAAAACTGGGATAAAGCAACTTTTGTAACACTAGAATACTAGTCCTAGTCTATCCACCTAGTTCCCTAGGATTCCTTTTCTGCTCAATTAAGTTCTACATTTCACATAATACACCACTTCTCCATTTGATTAACCCAAAAATGAATTACACCTCACTACCACCACCTTCACATCCAAAAAAAATCTTATTTCAAATACAAATGAACACCAAAAAATATTCAAAACATGGTTCACACCACTGGAACTATTCAATAAACCACTACCATAATTAAAAAATCATTATCATGTTTCACAATGAGGGTTTATACCATGAATATACCCCATTTTTTATGTAAAAACCATATTTATGCCATATGTAAACCTAATATTTCAAAAAAAACTTTCTCACCAAACACATAATTCATAGAGCATCTAAAAATACTCAATCAAACAATAAACATTCATAAAATAATTTTTAAACTGTAAATCTCCTACCTTTGTTGTAGAAAATCCCATAATCTTGTGTGAAACTTCAACTGAACCCCAATTATGCTTTATAGAAGAAAGATCAAATCATAAAAATTTATATTAAACCCATAAATTCAAGATCAAACCCCATAATAATAACCCTAGCCACTAGATAAGAGGAACCCCAAGAAAAATGAAAAAAACCTAGATTGGAGGGAGAAAACAAGGGAGAAAATCACTTACTTGAAGAATCATGAAGATCTCCCACCAAATGCTCCTAAAGATGGAGGTCCAAGGATGTAAGAGGTAGGAATAAGGGCTTCTAGGAATAAAAATCGTGAGTGGGGAAGAGGAGCGGAAAATTTAGGGTTAAATATGAGAATGAAATAAAGGTAAAATCCACATTTTATTAACCTGGACAGGCTGTATGGTTTGTCAAACTGTGAAGCGATCCTACGGTTTCCACTATCTACCCAGGACATGATGCATTGTTATCCCACATTTTTTACAAAAAAATCTCTAACCATGGGATAAGACTATGTCCAAAAACTCCACATGCCCTCACAGTTTCCTGGGCATGGTGTGCGATTACTATAAACTATGCGCCAACCGAGCTCTAGGGTCTGTCCACCAATTTTTTTTTATTTTACACAAATAAAACCTAAATAAATGTAAGAGGGATAAGAGAGTCTAAAAATTAAAGAAAAAATAACTCAAAATAAAATCACATATGTGACATTATTACTTTCAATTCAAGATAAAGTGATTCATTTTATTCACATGTATAAATCATATTTTATTCATGACTTCAATCCTAATGGATAAGTGACAACTATTATAAAATTTTAACAATAATATTAATTGTATTATATAGTTTGGTAAAACTATGTCATTCATGTAATGAAAGATTTCAAAGGAAATTAGCATTGCATGTACCTCATTCCAGACATTATTTTTTGAGTATTACATGCTAATCGTAGTGTTTCATGTTGGGGAAGATTAACATGGTGTTTCATTAAAACCAATATAGACATAGTGCATATATATAACAGAATATATATTTGGAGTTTCTTGAAATTTAAGATATCAAAAAGATTAAATTAATTCCAGAAACTATATTTCAAAAAATCTCGGGGTGTTATAGGAATAGATTCATCAATGGGTGAAAACTATGAAATTGTTATATTGGTTATTAACTCGTCCATCATTGTTGCATGATGAGTTACTCTAAGACTATGCACTTGGCTGGACATTCCTTGGTGATATGATTGGGATAATACATATTTTATTTTTTAATTGTTATAAATAATGTGAATATATTATGACTGTGAATAACCTAGTATAAACAAAATGTGTCATATATTGAAAAGAATGTGTCATGATTTGGACATACTATGAATGAATTTTCATGATTACATGATTACTCATTATGACCATTGTTGCTCAAACATTTCTTTTTTGTATTCGAAAATCTATGGACCCAAGAGAAATTTTGTTAATGATGAATGTGATAAGAAATTAGGTCAGTTTCCTAATGAAATACTAAATAAAATGGGTGGTGGGATGATAAATATTTTAGTTACACTCACCCAACTCTCGCAATATATGAATGGTAACATTAACTGTGTTGAACTTACAAATAGAAAAAAGTAATTAATAACTCAGTACTAAGTGGTATGTGGAAACATTCACCTTCCTAAAATTGTTCCTCTAATGCACTTATTTTTTGAGTGATGGATCATGGCTATATAAAATATATACTTCGTTCTCAAAGGTTAAAATTAAGAAATGATTTTTTTTGTATTGTTTGAAATTTGAAGATGATGAATGGTGGACTCTTATCAAGAATATGAGTAAAGAAGAGGGAATTGACTTCATAACATGGGAACCGTTTAGGAAGTTATTTTCTAATAAATATTTTCTCTGAACTCTTTCCATGAAAATAAAAAGAGAATTCATCCATCAGTATCTCTGAGTAAAATTTCACAGGACCTTCAAGGTATGCTTTGGGTTTTATCATCATCCCTACAAGAAAAATTGATTGATTGTTTAGTGGTTTGAGACCAAGTACCTAAAATGAATTATATATAAGTGACTTTGATATCTATGAATAAATAATTTGATGTCCTCTCAATGTGGAAATGGAAATTGGATAAACACTATGTTCTCATGGTTCTAGGGATAAAAGTGAAAGATACAATTTTGGGTAAATTCTTATAATAGAACCCATAGAAGAATGAAAAATTATCTGTCTTCATTGTCAAATGTGTCTAAGGAATAACAAATAAAAATATATTATTGGGTTTGGAATATTTTTTAAGTGTTGAAAAAATGTCATTGAGAAAAATAATATTGAATTGATAAGAAGATTCCAATTAATAAAAGAAATAGAAAAAAACTCATCCAAATGTTCCACCCAAACTCCACTATAATAATTACTAGGGGTATAGAAATTATAAAAATAAGTGTATGAATTCAAGTTTTAATGATGATAATCAACTAAATAACCTCTTAAACTCAAAAACAAAGGTAAATATCATCTGATTATACAACATAAGTGGTTCGTGAGAACAAAGTAGTGCAAGGTACACATACTATACACTCTATAATTTCAAATGTTTTATTTGATTCTGGATCTCACCAATATTTTATATCTCAAGAATTTACATGGGTTATCCAATAACCACCTCAATAATTAGATATTGAGTTAGCTGTAAAAAAATTATAACGGTTTGATATTCTCATCTCGCATTTTTATCTCCTCTCTAATAGAAGTGTGTGGGAATTTTCTTCCTGAAAATCTTATGATTCCTACTCTAGTTGAATTTTATGTGATTTGGAGAATGTATTGGATCTATTTTTATAGAACCCATATGAATTTATGAGGAATGGGTGTAAAATTTTATATTCAGAATCAACCTATGATCATCTTTTTTTTGTGAGGTTGAATATGAACTTCCAATGGAAGTTACTTCCATTATATGGGTCTTACTGCCAATTTATGAGCGTAATTTATCTAAAACAATTTGGGATAAACTCAGCATTGATAATATAATAAGTATTTTGGATTATAATGGATTATTTATTGATGAGTTTCTTAGTCTTCCCCATAATCATGCAGTCATTTTTTCAATAGAACTCATACTTAGTGCTACACCAATTTCAAATACTCTATATAGAATTCCCTGGATTGAGTTGAAGGAATTAAAAAGTGTCTCTAATTGAATATTGATAAGAGATTAATATACCCTAGTTTTCCACCATGGGAAACATCTATTCCTTTTTATAATAATAAATATGGTTCATTGAATATTTCTATTGATTATTAACAACATAAAAAGAACACTATCAAGAAAAAGTATCATCTTCCCCATATTGATGAATTTTTTAATAAACTATGTAAAGATAAATAATTTTTAAATATTTAAAATTGTTTTAAATATCATAAATTTTGGGTCAAGAAGGGGGATGTCATGAACCAACATGGGTCAACCTTGAACCGGTCACCCTAGCCAATCCGCGGCATGGCCCGAAGGGTGTTCCCGATCCCCACGAGCTAGAAATTAGTGTCGAGCATATGATATAAATCAATTGGGAATGATTTCATCCCAATAAATAGGATCAAATATATAAACTAATCAAAATGAGAATGCAGTAGTAACCCACAACTGAACATAAATAAATAAAGAGCTGATCCAGATACAATATGCGACTAAATAGACTAAACACTAAAACATTTAAAATGAAATAGAGAACAAACTAAAAATGTACCAAGATACCAATGTCTCCATGTGACATCGTGGTCACCTCCAAACACATGACCAAACTTGCTCCAAACACGAGCACCTGATCCAGGATACCTGCACAAATTCTTAACCTGCAAGACTGATCGGGTCTACCGACACCGAGTGGTATAAGTAGGGTGTGAGGTAACAACTAAGTAGGCAATCACCAACGATTACAAATGTATCCTTTCCCAAAATATTCCACTAACACTAGTTTGAAATAGAATTATAAAATTAAATTCTTCAAATTTTATTTAAACAACCACAATTTTACCATTTTAAATGCCAACAGATGCCACCGTCCATTTTTCAAGAAAACTACCATTTTATAAAAAAACCAAACTAAAAAATTCTAGTGACAATTTTAAATGGAACAACATTAAATTGGAAATAGTTTCAAAGATTGAAAATTTAATGACCAATAACTTAATTTTAGAACTACCAATCGAAACTACCATATGTTGACATGAGGTGAAATATTATAACTGGGCACTAGTCATGGGAACACCCCTAGGCACTAGTCAAATATATGACCCCGATACATCATATCTTAGTGTAAAGTAACCATAATATATATCTATTCTCATTCACATGACCTACAAGTAGGATAATAATCCATAACCTAGTGTTCCCAAACATCATCATCATCATTGTTTAGTCAGTTGTGTCATCGTCAAATGTGATATGGGAAATAGGGACAAAATCAATCCAGATCGCTAGCATACTAGTACATGTCTGCCCACCATGATACCCGGGTTTCCTTTTTGTGCTAAAAAAAGTTCCACATCATAAGATACACCTTACATAATTCGTCAACCAAACAAAGAATAAAATTTCATAAACCGCCACTTTCACATCACAAACCAATTCATGAAAACTTATGGACATTAAAACATTTAAAAATAACATCTAAAACCATGAGGAACACCACTTCCATAAGAATTTTCTAAACAATCCTTTCCATGTTTTAGTAAAAAGATGAAACTCCAAAATCAGTCCAGACGAGCCTTTATGATTACACACCCAAATACATTTAGCAAAACATCTAAGAATAATTTCTAAAACCATCTTCATGTGTGAAATTCCAAACAACCCCTCAATCCAAACATTTTCCCAAACACACACACCAAAATATAAACGGACATAACCCCATAAGATTTCATTTTAAACCACATTTAGAAACCACGTGAAGGATACAACATTATTTATAAAACAAGTACCATTTAGGAAAACAATATTATATGGAACATATGTTTAAAGCACCATCTTCAGTTAAGGGAACAACCATCTCTGCACCATGTGCTTCATGGATGTGAAAACATTCGATGGTACACCAAACATCTAAGAGGATACCCAAAACCCTTTTTCCAAAAAAACCCACCATTTTCTTTAAAACCACATCCGACCACCCTCATTGTTTAGGGAATGTAAAAAAGTCCCCTTATAACAATAGAAACCTTTTCAAAATAATTTAACACATTTAACTAGATAAAACGTTATGAAACCATACACACCTAATCATGATCAAAAATAATAAATAACCATTACACCATCATCAAGGTTGAACATTTAATAAAAACACCCAATTTAAAATTAAAAGAACAATTACATTTTAAACAATAACCTTAGGTTCTATAAAGCTTATAATTTCACACAAATCCCATTGAAAAACTATTTTTAGTAAATTCTACCAACAAAAAATCTCCATTTGCATCAATCCATAGATATATTAATGGTGATAAAGACATTTAAAAATTAAATTAAAACACAAAAGTTCTCATGGAGTGTTATGGAAAGAAAAAATTGGAAATGCCTACCTTACCGGTGTGATAATGGAATGAAACCTTCAGATCGGAAAGATCTAACCCTCATAGATCAACCACACACCCTGGAATCAAAATAAGAACACCCTACACATCAAACCTCTTGACTACGGTTTTTCAAAACAATAACTGAGGAAAAAGATAGAACATAAGTGAGAGAGTGGGAAGAGAAGAAGAGGAATGGAGAAGATTTAGTGAAGAACCATTGACCTGTTGTGAGAAATCACTAAAATATCGGTTCAAAATGATGGGTAATGAAGGTGGAGGTTCCTATGGTCGATGCCCAACTGGAAGGGATTCATTTTGGATGTGTAATCACCCAAATCAAAGCTCCAAATCAAATGTTGATAATTTCATAATGGGGCATACAGTTTTACTTCACGGTTTTCCAAATTGTGTGGAAACTATGAAGACATGGATGGATAAACTCCTACAACCTTGCAGAGTTAGGATGCACTGTTCGGTAAAACCATGCTGAAATCATGTGACCTAAAAAATTTGATAAAAACATTAAAATGACACCCAAAACACTTGGGAATACAACCCAATGATACTTGAATGTTTTAAACACAATATGGAGACACTTAGGGCATCAAAAACTCTCTAACATGCAAATATCTTCCCACATCCTTCAAAATAACCATGAATTAGGTTATAAGAAACAAATACCTCCAAAAAACAAGGACTTTTGTTATACACCCAACTCGAACTTGAACCAAAAGATCCAACATCAAGAAATAAATAAAATAAAGGAATATCTGAGGTTAAGGTGTGACATAAGATATACCAAAGACCGCCTTTCATACGAGGTATGGTCTTATGAATTTATAGTAATTCCATTTGGACATTCTTAAAAGGTATAAGTTATTGAATCATAAACAAGAATAACCATGATAAACGAGTTACATAGTTTTATTATGTTATAAGGAAACTAATATTTATTTTTTTAGTATTTATCGTGGAATTATAATCCTGTAACCATGTTGGTTTATAAAGGATCCCAGTTATATTGGGCAGGTGAATGTGAGGAAAATTTCAAAGAGATAAATAGAAGGTTGGTTAGTGAACCTATGCTTACACTACCCTATAGTGTAGAAGTGTTTTTAATCTATAATGATTCAATAAATAAGGGACTAGGATTTATCTCCATATATAATGATATGGTTATAGATTATTACTTACTCCAATTGAAAATAACTGAGAAAAATTACCTAATTCATAATTAAAAGTTGGTAACACTAATGTTTTCATTGAAAATATAGAAGCATTAGATTTCTGGTGAAATATGGTATATATATTCTTGTTATAAAACCTTGAAGTATATATCCGCACATAAAGAGATAAATGTGAACCAATTTTTTTTGGAATTAATTAATGATTATGAATTCTCAATACACTAAAACCTAGGGAAGGTGAAAAAAGTGGATGATTTGATGAGTTTGAAGGACCAGATATTTTCTGCATGATAATGATTCAATGAGATTAAATTTTTATGTATTCATATAATATTATCAATGAAATCATAAGGATAGGGTTCAAGTGATATCTTTGTCATATAATTGTTCAACCATCCATTCCTGTGACGATAAAAGAGGTATGGAAAGAAGATGTGAAACTATTGATGAAAGTTAAAATGTTCTTCAATCCAACCACGATTATGTAGGAATGAATGGGTTCATTAACTGAGTATGTATATCATCAATAAAAACATAAAGAATGTACTTTGGTATAAATCTTATATTTCATCATTATATATTCATCCTTGAAGTTTTATAATGTATAGAGATCTGAAGGAGTATTTCAAGTGGGATAATATGGAAAGGGATGTTGTAGAATATGTATCACAATGCTTGGTGTGTTGTAATGTCAATTCAGAGAGACATATGCTTAAGTGGTATCCACACCATAATGGAAACAATAAAACATTATCATGGATTTTGTATTAAAAATACCCAAAAAACCTAAGGAGAACTATTCTATTTGGGTTGTTTTTGATTATCTTAAGAATTCAACACATTTTATAGAAATAATAGAATATTTTACTCTTTATTAGTTTTCAAAGATATATATAACAAGAAATTTATATGATTTACTAGAGTACCATATTATATTTTATATTTCTGGTATATGAGGTTTACCTTGACATTCTGGATAATACTCTAACTATAATTGAATATAGAGTTGAACTTTAGCATTGTATATCATACTTAGTAAAATTTTCATTATGATTGGACCATTCAAAACATAGTGGATATATTGATATCCTATTACTTGGATTTTAAAGGTATTTTGGCTAAATATATTTTATTCCAGCATTCAGATCGCTCCATATGAATCCCTCTATGGAAAAAAGTGCAGATCTCAAGCATGTTGGGATGAAGTTAGAAAAAGAAAGATGTTAGGACCTCATCTATATAAAAAATGGTAGATAATTCTGATCTATTTATCATCACATCAATATAGCTCAATGTTGACAGAAGAGTTATAGTGACACTCATTAGTGACATATGAAATATTATGTTGGGGAGAAGGTATTGCTGTGAATTTCTCTATGGAAAAAGTTTATGGGATTTGAAAATAAGGTATTGTTTATTCCTAGATATATCATCCCCTTTTATATTTTTGATCATATAAGGATGGTTTCTTATCACATGGTACATTTACATTACCTATCTCAAGTTCATGAGGTATTTCATTTAACTCTCTTGAGGAAGTACACACCTAATCCTTCATAGGCACTAAATTTAGAGGTTTTACCACTGGATACTGATCTTTAGTAAGAATTAAAGTGGGTATAAATAATGTATCATAGAGATAATGCTATATGTAATAACTCTACTCACGTTGTTAATGTTCTAAAAAGGAATCATAAATTCACGGAAGCTATATGGGACCTCGAGGATGTGATGAAATAGATATTTCCTCATTTATTTGTATCATTATGATCACATTTTAAGGGTGAAATTTATTTTAAGGGAGATATAATATAACACAACGAGATTTTATGATAGAATTTTCTTTAAATTAGTTTTATTTGTTTGATATCTTTTTTTCCAAGAAAAACTATGTTTAAATGAATTGTGATATACTATTTGAAGATTATTATTTATTATGGAAGTTATTGCCTAACTGTTAGATTTGAGAGAGTGAATAAAAACAAATAAATTTTTTAAAATTATTTTTTAAACATTTATGAAATGAATTCACTAGTTTTCAATTGTTTATAAGTGAAAATAAAAGCATTTTAATGTATAAAAGTGATGTTTTTTCTTAAAAAATATTTTTTTCACATATTGTGTTTTTATATTATAAAATTAGATACATTTATACAGATTCTTGATTTTATGGGACTTTATATATTATATATTCATTAAAAACATATAACATTCATCTAATAATTTTTACATCACAAATATTGAATTTAAACATAATTTTATTCTTAAAAATGCATTTTTCTAAAAACCATTTCTTTATATTTTTCACATTTATTTTAAAAGTAATTTTTTACACTTATTGAAATTTTATTTTATAAAATGGGATAAATATTTTTAATGATATTTTCCATACTTGGTAATGATTCCAATTTCATTTTTAGTCATTATTATTAGTAACATTGATAAAATATTAGTTTCCATGGCAACAGTTTAAACGAGTTAAAAGGGTTAAAATTATATGACAAGAGTTAAAGTGACCAAAAAACCTACCTAAATCCAATTTCACATTTATATTTCAACCATATATCATATACTATTATAATATTGATCATTTTGGAGAAATGTTTCTTGATTAATACAATTATAGATTTTAATCTTTTGAAAAATTCAAATTGTGTTACTCACACAATTATAAAAGGACACCACCTATCCTCTATTACTCACACTTAATTACCCTTACACCTCATCCAATATCTACCCAAAACCCTTATTAAAATACCTCACCATTTTTTATATTTCCTTATCTATCAAAATATCGTCTTTAGAACACTAAAGGTGTAATATAAAGGAGGTTGTCCAAATAAGAGGTATATCTCTTTGTAAGTGTTTTCATTTCATTTATATTAATAAATCATTCAATTATAATATTTATATAAGATATAATGATGTTATTATTCAATCATGGTTATCATATAATTGACTTTCCATTGCTTCTTTACATGAATGAATATAAAATTTTATATGATGAATAAATATTATAATTATTTCATGATTAATGTTATTAATATGATGAAACCATGATGAAGGTGGAATTACCAGAACCATCAAACCGAAACATGCATGGAAAATTGACTAGTTTTCACATGCAACTTTATTTTAATGTAAAAGTATTAATAAAAGTATAATTAGAAATTATAATTGAATTATACATAGAATGATATATAATAATATTTTATTTTAATACATTTATAATAAATATATATTTCTTATATAGTATATTGAGACATGTATAAATCATGTCATTACTTTAGGTTTGAGATTTATGTTAAAATCTCATTTCTTTTTAGGATTTTTTATGTTAAATTTCCATTGAAATAAATTACATAGATATTATCGTTTAAACATATATTATTTTATTCTTCTCTAGTTATTTAATTAATTTTTATTTATTAGTACCATTTTTTTCTCTTTGTTAATTAAAACGATTAAGAAAATATATTTAAATAAAATATGGACTTATTTCCCCTTTGGTCGACGAATTTTCCTTCCATGTTCAATATCATTAAAATTATTTCATAGAAGTATTTACCTATACATTAAATTTTTTAAAATTTTCATTTTCATTACCTTTAATTTATTTACAAATTTAGAAAAATATTTTTTTTAAATATATTTTTTGAATGAATCATTTTTAAGTTTTTACAAAAATGTGAAAAAAAATATCTCTATTAAAATATAATGTATTAATGGATTCCTTCACCATTAAGAATGACATTTATTTGAATCTTCCTTTTAAATTTTCAATATTTATTTTTAAAGAAATTAATTTTCTCAATATTTTTGGAATTTTTAGATAAAATGTTATCAAGATTAAAAGATATTTTTCTCAGGATTTCCAATAAGGGCTTGAATATTATTTTAAATGTTATATATATATATATATATTTCAATATCTTTTAAATATTGGTATGTTTCATTGGGGATATTATCTTATGATTCCATCATCATTTCTGGATTATTTATGGTGATAATGATTTAAGGATGATTTTATGAAGCACTTCTCTTTCTCATGAGTTATTAATTTTTGATGAAAACCTTAATAAAACATGTTTCTTTTCAACAGGATATGTTATGATAAAGTGATGAAATGTTTATATAACCTATTTCCTTTCCAAGGGTTATGATACAATGATATGATGAATTTTTTATGAACTTATGACACAATTATGTATGGTTTTCATTTTTTGATGGGTGGTCCATGAATTTTATAGGCCTTCAATAAATTGGGTAAAGATAGATATACCATGAGATAATAAGGATTGGAATGAATACTGAAAAAAAAATTTAAGGGACCTTATCGAATAAGATAATCATCAGAGTAATCTTTGACCACAGAAATGATGGGATTATGAGTGAAAACAATCCACTATGATAGTCTTGGTAAGACAGTTGACTAAGGAAATTATTTTATATTCATATGTGCACTCAAAAAACTAATGTCTTATAAATGTGCTATATTATCATATAGGATGATTTATTATTGATTGTTCTACGCACATATGACTGAAGTCTTTTTTTATAATAATGAATTATGCCACGATTTATGATTAATGATCATTGAATGATTGAGTATGATTATAGTAAGTTATAATCATGTTATCATAACATTATTCCTATATTATGTTCACTTATGATCATTAATTGATATATCATATGATTACCCTTACTAAGAATATGATATAACCCTTTCATATTTTTACTTTCTCCATGTTATTAGTAAATATTTTAAGTAGGCTATGTCTAAGAAGTTTGTTGTATAGGATGAAATTTTTCAAAGATATTGAATATCAATCATGAAATAAGATTATTATATATTTAATATCCAAATAAACTAAACCTTTACAATCCTTGAATATGTATTATTGAAAAATTTATTGAAAATTATTTTAAATTAATTAAATATTTGAATATTTTATACTCAGCTCACCTCATAATATTTATGTACTCACATGGTTCCAATATTTAAATACACATATTTGACAATCATATTGTATTTAATACCCTGAAATTATAAAAAAAGAATTAATTTTAATTGATGAATATTCTTCAAGTAGAAGTAACTAATTTCTTCTTCAATTTATTATTGTTTCTCTTTAAGTGATCTTTATTGCCTTATGTGAAAAAAATATCATCCTTTTTTATGATCTCCCTATTTATCTTTGGTTTATTTAAAGGATGTTTTGAAGATGCCTTTAGAATCTTACATTCCATTATCCTGTTTTCCGTTTTTTTTAACCATAATAACAAATAATTTATCTTTATTTTAGTCTTTATCATATAATATAACATTATCTAAAAGATATTACATTAGTTTCTTCACACTAGTCATTTTATAATAATCAATGAAACTATAGTAATTTGATGATACATATGATAAAATAAGATTTATTAAAATATCATTTTTATTATGAATTTATCTTTCAATTTACACATGACCAGTGTGACCATAACCTCGTTCAAATTATTACTTTACATTCTCCTCAAAAACTCCTTGAAGATGAGACCACAGGGTTTAACCATTATTGTCTTAAGGATTCTTACACAAATAATTATACATTGATGATTACTTAATTTTGTAAATATAAAATATTCAACCAATGAGTCACATGTATGATTCCTTTTATCCCTTCATTACTTCATATAGTGGCCCAATAGGTTTTGGGAATTTTTACACACATATTTTCCTTTAATTTCATTATACTAATCCCAATTTTATGTGCCACTCCCATAATTTTGTTTTGTGTTAGGATATGTTATATATATGGTATTCATTATAATAAATATGTGGTAACTTTAAATTTATTAAAAAAATAAAATATTAGTAAATTAGTGCATTAATCGTGTTTATCAATTATTGAATATTATAGATTTATTGGTCTTATATATCTCCCTTTATTTTATCAGATCCCAGTAAACCATAGCTGCACATGAGACTCAGCCCGGTTGGTGATGACTTTGAATGTTCATCCAAGAGACCCGATATCAAATCCAGGTGGAGACATATTTCAAGGTATTGTATAAGTACTGTAGCAGGCACTATTGAAGGTACTGTAGTAGGAACTGTTTGGTTCTGTAGTAGCCTGAAATATTCATCCATATAGGCGGTTGGGCCACTAGTTAGGTCCTTAGGTCCTGCATGGATTTCGGGCCACCCAAGGCCTTTGGATCAATTGTTTCTCAAGGCCTTCGGGCTACCATAAGGCATTCAGGCCACCCTATGGCCTTCGGGCCACATGAATATAAATATTTACCAGTCAGACTACAAGGGACAAAGCATCAGATGAGGATTCAGAGCCGGTGTATTTAACAGAGTAGATCTAACCATATTTTGAATAATGAGAGGATATGTAATTCCCATTGGTATCGAACCTGTGCAAATCTTCATGGGATAACTAGTTGACTATCCTCGTGAAGTTGGAGTACTGATATCATGACATGTGCTTTGGAGGGTCAATTCAACGTTGTCTTATCTGGGATATTTCTCTATGACCTACAGGTCATTTAATTGTCTTTAATCCTTTTTTCTTTGTAAGGGTTCCACCTCACCCCTTGAAAGGCGAATTATAAAAAAAAGGCATTCAGGCCATTCAGGCTAGTAAACCTTAACAACAATATTCAAATAATCATTTTTGTGAGTATTATAGTGGAAATGATCATTAAAAATATCTTTATATCCCAATATATAGAGTCATAAAAACTCCAAGATTATAAGGTAGGATTTTGGATAGCCAATAACATTAACTTTTAGCTCCATGGATCATTGAGTAAATCCCCATATCCTTTAAATCATTACTTTTTTACTTAATGATTTACTATTAATGTTTCAACAAGCTATCTATGACTACTTATTTTCTAAAAAAATTAATTTAGGTCAACTGATTTCATTCATAAAGATTCCAAATTTATAAGAGACATCCTCAACTGGGGATGTTGAGAACTATAAATTTATGGTTTTATTCAATCTCAAATGATTTAAGGAATTAATAATGTGGTATTTACATTAATATATTTTTTATTTCTATTTTTATTGAACTGAAATATGATTCTATTTATCTTTCTTGTTATTATGTGATCAAACATAAAACATTAATAAAGCATAAATAGAATATATTCATCACACATTTTCCTTTTTTAATCTATGCATTCTTGTTAACTTTTCTATGTGATCATATATCATCCAAAATGAATTAACCGAGCATAATAAAGTAAATAAACAATAACTTGGTCATGATTTGTTTCTACTAGTTTATCTAT
Organism: Viscum album; assembly: GCA_963277665.1. NCBI lineage: Eukaryota > Viridiplantae > Streptophyta > Magnoliopsida > Santalales > Viscaceae > Viscum > Viscum album. The sequence continues at coordinate 1,106,907,318 of OY728157.1, forward strand.
CAAGTGTACGAAGGATCAACTAAGACCCTATGATAACTACTTGACCCATGAACCATCTCAAGTTGATGTACTCATCCAACTATCATGCAATCCTCTTATTTGGTTTCACACTATCTCTCTACATGAATCTCGAACTAGAAAACTCCACTATTTTTTTAGTGCATACTCATGCACTGACAAGGGGGTACTTGAGATGTGAAATTAAATTTTTATCACCTAAAATATAGATATTCATACCATTATGCATTTAAATTTAGATTAATAGTGCACAAATCATCTAATAATAATATTTAATAACTATTTATTAAAAATAATTCCATTGAATTAATTTAAATGATGTAAATAAAAAACCAAATATGCATGGGTAGGTCTTATCTCATGATCTGTAAAAGTTTAATAATATGGTACAAAAAATTAAAGGAGAAAAAATTAAACATGATGGTATTTTTAATGCATTGAATCACATTAAAATAATATTATCCAATTATTATTGTGTCCCATGGAACTTGAACTTTTTAAATAAAATTCTAGACATTTTTATTAATTATTTTTAATTTTTTAGAAATTTACAAATCTTTTTTTCCTAAAATGCCCACCTTGATATCTAATATAGGACTGGGGTGGGTCTATTTCGTTGTTAGGGGTAACTCACATTAGTGAAGTATAGTACAGAGGGTTACCCTATGTGGGAACCTATATCTAGAAGAAAAATAATAAATTTATTTTTAATAACATGTAGTCTATGTTGCACAAGTGGTAGGTGGCCCCACACAAGTCAAATTGAGTAGTGGGAAATGGGGAGTGAGTACAATATCCTCACACCAAAATAAAAAATAATATTATATATATATATATATATTTAAACAACCTCAAAAAATCGTTGAATAAGAATTTTTTTCTTTTGAAGTCAAATTATCATGATATCAGTGGCATTGGGACCATATCAAAACCCATATTTGAATTATATAAAATCTAATTTAAATTATATCTAAAATTATTACATGACAACATTGATACTAATTGAAGGAGCTCGAGCATTGATGAAGCATAAAATAGTGGAATATAGTTAAAAAATTAGTTTCATGACATCTAATCTAGTATATCAGTGCTAATATTCTTCGTGGTTCATATTCACATTAATTTCATCATGAATAAAAAACATAATGAAACCATAAACGTATCTTTGTTCATTCAGCAATGCCAAATTCTCCGACTCAATTTTGGTGTTTCATAGCCCAAAGGTGTAAAGAGAGGAATCTTATATATCATAGAAACATGAACCATATCTATAATACCACTGTAATTGATTATTGGGGGATAGTATGTAAAATATATGTTCCTTTCAACATCCTTTCTTCCACGTGTAGAATGATTTCATCATTTGAGGAAGTGAGATCAATCTGTTACCATTCTACCTTTATTTTCTCTCACTAAAACATGAGAGCTAGGATTTAAGGAGTTAATTTTTCTCTAAATTCATTCAAATATTTATGGCTACTATTCATGGATCCAAAAATGAGATTAAATAATAAGTTAAATTTTTTAAAATTACACTGAAACCCCTGCATATGTTTTAAATCTTAAGCCTTCCCATAATGATATTAATAAATTAGTAGAAATGTCCTGAATATTTTATCATTACATAATGAAATTAATAACATGTCACGTAATAAAATAAAAAACATTAAATCATTATATTCCTCTTATTATTACATAACGTACCCTAAATGCGTAACATTAGTTCGAGAAATATTATTTTCCCGTATTCAATTTTATTCTTAAATCACAGGTGAATACCTTGAGAAATATATTATATTATTATTATTATAAACTCAAGTAATATGATTTAATTGTTTTTATTGTGATTTTTAGCTCTCAGACGTTCACCATCCCCTATATTTGAGTCCCACTGCATCCTATAATCATATTCATATGGATAAGTGGAACTTGTGGATATAGACAATGTGTGACCATCTAGGACCTTATCTCGATATTAGTGAGTTGTAACTATAGACTAAGAGAAATATCTAAAATACATCATATCCATTAATGATATAAGGGTAATTCCTAGATATTACTACATATAATGAACCCAATTTTGGTAATATAATATCTTTGTCTTGTGATATCTCATAAAGCAGGATGCACACTTTGTGTCATCATCATTACATGATTTATTTATTATTTTAATAACTATTATTGATCTAATCTATTTGTTCTATCATGGCCATGGATATAATAAAGGTATTACCATCTTGTTTATTTGGTCTTGTGATATCTCTTCCTTTTTGATATGAAAAATCATTCCTTTATCATTCATTCAATTCTATACCACCACCGATGCACCCACCAAAAGCAACCTCCCCACAATATAAATTTCTTGTTTTTCTTATTTAATCCTAGTACACAATCAAATGGTTCCCATTTATAATTATCACATGCATAAAGACAAAAACACATGTTCATAGATGAGAACAATCATTAACACCTCAAACATGTTGTGTTATTATTTGTAGTTCAGTCCCAATGATCTCTTCTACTTGAGATCACCAAGAGAGAACCGCATGAGAATAAATATCAATGCTTTAGAATCCCCAGCACCATATAATCATACTATATCTATTCCCCATCAATATGATGTATCTAAGCTATAGGATAAATGTTTAAGATTACATTAATGGTATTTTGAGGTTTTCATTATATTTAGGAACTGTTATTACCTATTGATAAGAAAAATAATATAAGGAAATTTCCATGTAAATAGAAGCTATAAATGTATCAACATTATTATGATAAAAATACATCATGTATAGCTATTTGTATACATGGTTTGGTAATAAGAAACTAGTACTTAAGATTGGTCAAGGGAACCCAATTTCACAACATTATGTGCTAGAGTACCCAGTTCTTGATGTGCCTTTTAAAGAAAGAAGTGAGTAGGGATTATATCTATACCTAACACACTTTGATGATGCAATGGATTTCTATTATTTTATGTTATAATCCATTACCAATGATATCTATAAGTTGCAGAAAGAAATAGATGCTAACTCATTTTTATCTCATCTTTATTATCTTTATCTGGAGAAGTCTATACATGGAAGGTATGATATCACCATGGAACATTTCAAATGAAATATTTGAGAGGTTTCACTAGTTGTATCTCATTAAGAAATTATAATGGGTTATACTAAGTGTTTCTACATCTTGGGTTTTAAGCTACCTGATGTGCTTCGCACTGATCTCATAATTTCTCCACTACCATAGAGATCCACTATAATTATTATTAATTATAATATGAAAAATATTGATAAGTTTCTCCAAAAATTAGTCACTTTTATTTTTAAATAATATTAAGAAACTGGTGAGAAAAACGTAGAGTCATTACTGTGAAAAAGAGGAAAAGAAAGGAAAAGGGCCACAAGAATCACAATATGTCTAAGGCTTCTAAGCACCGTCCTTATTAGAAAAGTAATATATAGAGTCATAAAAGAGAATATGATTTAAAATGTTTTTTTATATAAAGAAGGGCCACTAGAAAAAAATAAACTGCATTAAAAAATCATGGTGAATAATTATGTTTATTTTTTATCAAGTGTTATATTTACATATCAACTATTTTATTGTTATGAATAACTTAAATTACTAAATATTTTATTTGAATACTATAACCAAATACATTAAAGATAGTTTCGAGAGGTGACATGGATCATAGTGCTTGTGATAGAGAAAAATTAGATGCCATGGATATATAATACTACAACCACACATTGTTAATCGGAATGATTATAGTCTTGAATAATTGTTATTATGTGCCTAGTATTAGATGGAATAATACAACTATGTCAATTTTATCCATTTCATGGAATTGTTTATAAATTTGGAAATAAAATTCACTACTTTTATACAGATTTCATTTTTTATGGTACATAACTTCTTAATAACAGACATTATGTACTATAATATGATAACCAAGTGTTGGAAATCAATAATTAATCATGTTGTCATGTCTCATATCACACCCAATTATAGAATAATCAAATTTTTGGTGTAATATAAATGTTTCTGAATAAAATATCAAGACGGGTATTTTTAATTATTAGAAATAAAACCACCTGATAGGTGTATTACTTGTTTAAAATGAAAAATGACTAATACCTTATTTGGTTGAAAAGGTGAAAGGTCTACAAGGCCTTTATAATTGGTACACAATGATGTGTGTAGATCTTTTCCAGTTGAATTTAGAAGTGGATACTCGAAACACATTAGTTTTACCAATGAATTATATATATATATGGATGTATATTCTTAATGGGGTATAATTCATAATCTATTAATAAATTTAATGAGTTCAATAATATTGTAATGAATTATCTAGGTTAGAATATAAAGAAACATAAATCAAATTGTGGTAGATAATGTCTTAATAAAGAGTTCATCCACCATATTAGGGACTTTGGGGTTCTATCTCAACTTACTCCTCATTATTCACTATGGGGGAATAGTGTTGGTTAATGGAGGAACCACGCCTTATTGGAAATGGTGAGTCTGATGATGAGTTATGTAGATCTTCTATTTTATTTTTTAGGATATTCATTATAGGATTTGGTCCACGTACTAAATTGAGTTCCAACTAAACCGTTAAACTAAATTCTATTCAATTTAATGTTTGGAAGGAAATATGCTTTGTTAAATTTTCATGCATTGGGTTACAAGGCATTTTTTAAGGCCATATCTAGAAAAAACTAATAGTTTGAGGTAAAATGTGTATCTTTATGGGATTACCCAAGGAAAAAAGGGAATATTATATATATGACCCCTTGGATAAGAAGATAATAGTGGAAAGACAAGACATATTACTTGAAATCAAGAACACATCCATAAGTGATATTAGAAGAAAAATTGATTTCAATGAAGTTGATGTTCATGATATAAAAAATATAGAATAAGAACATGTTCAAAAATTCCCTAAGTGAGAGACTTTTCTAGAGACACAAGTACTATGTATGGGAACCGAAAAGGTTAGATGATAAGAGAGATAGTTTTTTAGTCAATGAGGATTGTAACTCATTATTGGTTGGCAATGATGGACTTATATCTTATATAGAGGTAGTAAGAATCATAGATGTTGAATGATTGAAAGAATCCATGAATTCTGAGATGGATTACTTGCATAAGAATCTAGTTTGAGATCTAGTTTGTTCGATAATAAATGGATAGATCATTGGTTAAAAACTGGTATTCAAGAGGAAAATGGAATATAAAGGTAATGTTATTACCTATAAGGCATTACTAGTGGATAATGGGATTAAACAACATCATGTTAGAGACTATTACTAAACCTTTTCACCAGTTTTAATGTTAAAATCCTTTCTAATTCCTCTTGTCATAAAATATTACCATAACTGTGAGATTTTGAAGATGGATGTAAAGATAGATTTACATTATTGGAACCTTATAGAATATTTCTATATGAAATAACTATATGGATTGGTGACACCAAGTGATACCTATGTATATAAATGGTTGTATGGGAGTTCAGTTGTTTTCTTATTGGTACATTATGATTAAATATTACTTATTGGAAATATGATTCTAGTTTTATGGTTAGTTAAGGCCTTGTTCATTAATCACTTCTCTTGGAAGGGCTTAAGTGAATTAGTCTACATTCTATGGATAAAGATCATTTTTGAGAAATCTAAGTAGTTATTTGTACTATTTCATGTTATATATATTAAAAATAATTAGAGTATAGTAAGTTTGGAATAATGTATTGGAATCAATGTTATCTTATCTCGACATTTCTTGTGTGTTGTGTTAATTTTCAATTGATTTTAAAGATAATAAAAGAGTTAGTATGCTATGAAAGGTAGTTTACATAATGTTGAAGAATATAAGGGGTTATTAAAAATATTAAAAAAATTACATAAAGGGTAAAATTAAAAGGAAGTTTCTCTAAGTATGAAGTATTCAGCTTTCATAGCAATTTCATGGACTATATAGGGAGTATACAGATCACATAGAAAAGGAAGTTCATGAAGAAGGAAACTCGCATAGCAAGTTCACGGAAGTTGTTTACAATAAATGGTTTTCATATAGTCAAAAATACTATATAGTTCTTATGTTAACCACATAGTATAATCCATATGTGAATTTAATACAGTGATTTTGTTAGTACCATGAATTATTCTCATGATTTTTGGACGTTATTTTGTGACATAGTTGTTGTGATTTCAAGACGTCCGAGAAGGATTGATTTTCATACAATTTACATGGGGTTTGTTCATGAATGATTATTATAAGACCCCGAGATTTCATGTGATATATGATTTTTAATTTATTTGATGTATTCTATTGTACACTACACCAAGATTAGCTTGTACTATACGCAACACCATATTAGCTTGCAGTATAGGAAAGACTATTCATGGGTCGTGTTACACCCAGTTTCATGTTCGTTTTGTAGAAATTATTCTAAACAAGGTTATGTATAGATTTTGTTTAATGTATAAATGAAATAAGTTTTTATTATGTTATATGCAACACTAAAGTGAGCTTACACTACACGCTTCCTTGACTTGGTTTGCATTACACACAATCGTGACCTTCCTCAATAGCAGGTGTAGTATGCAATACCGGGTTTCAATAAACAATGATATATTGTAATAATATTATTATGAACTATCCGTTATGAATAATGTTAACTAAATTTTTAATTTTATAACATTATTATTCATCTTACACATTTTATAGAACATGGTATGAGAACAAAATAAAATTTTTAGGTAAAATAAGTATTTTTTAGAAAATGCAGTTTTGCCGCCTTCTGATGGAAAACCCACTTTAAATATTGTTTTTGACATGTTTTGTAATGTCTCAGATTTTTTCATGTGTTTTATTAATATTATGTGGGAATAATTTTGAGACCAGGCTTTGAGACGATGTGCAGTTTCGACCCCTAGTTTGCCTGAAACAAATGATTGAGTTTAATTAAATAATTTAATTACGCGCGCATGTGGTTTTCCGGAAAAAGTTGAATAAATACTGAATGGGTTCTCGGATCAGAAATCTAAGGGCACCTTTGTGTTCAGAACATCGATTTTACCTTAAGAAATTCCTAACATCGGTCGGCGCAGGTCGGTGGTGAAATATAATTTATGGACGTATCAATAATAATATATTTAATAAAAATATTTTATTAATTTTATTGCTGCAGCGAATCCTTTTAACTTTTTTAAATAGAGATTTTGTAGGGGATCAGGGTTATAAATCTCATAACCCTGAATTTCCCCTGGAGGCTCTGGAAAAGATCTGAAGAGAACCTCCCAACACGACGATGACATTCTTGATGGGTTTCACCAGCAAAGATGACGCAACAACCGAATCTTCAACAACGAATGTCGTGGATCTAGGTGGGATGTTTGATTTTTTTTTCTTTTCCACTTCCTTGATTCCTATGATGAACACAGTCTAATCCATGAACAGATTAGCCGGTGGATCGATCATATTTGTGGGATGGGATTTTGCGAGGATTTTGGGGATTTGATTCGTGAAGTTATTTTTGGTTTCATTTAATCTTCTAATGATGAAGAACCAAGATTTAACCGAACATAGATTTAGGTTTGTCCCTCTCAATTTTTTGTGCTTTTTCCCCCAAACTCTATCGTTCTTCGTGTGCATTCTATTCGATCTTCGCGGAGGTATAAATGACGGATCATTGTGCATCCTTTGCACGACGCAACGATACCAAAATGAAGATCTAGAATCAGAACAACCCCATGAAGGTGTGACAGTTGTGGCAACGGACGTATCGAAGTAGATCAGAAGATATCATTCTTCGAACGATTTCCACACGGATGACTAGATCGAAATTGGGAGCCGATTGAAGGTTCGAATTTACCGACCCGAGAAACCATGTTTTGAGTAATGCTAAGTTTGTTTTACAGTGCCACCCGTTATGTGAAAAAACAATCATCTTATAAGATAATAATAATAATAAAATAGAAAAACACATCAAATGAATGAAAGGCCCTTTTATTCAAATGAGTAACATCTCAGTGGCTACAACTCACACTAATCGAACAAAAGGATAATATTACCAAAAATCCCAATTAAAAACCCAATTACAATAATAGGGATACCGCTTAAAACCACCAGGAACACAAGAAGGTGGTAAGGGTTTCTGGCATCCATCAGAATAAACATGAGGATGGCCGAAGCCAATACAAACTTTCTGAGCAAAGAGGGAATCATAGGAACCATCTCTTCCTTCCTCCTTCAGTCACCCTGAGTGAGGGATACCCCAAGACCAGACTCCTTATAAGAACACTAATTCGACTGTTGAACCCTAACGGCTATAAATATAGCTGTTGGCTCCCCCATGATTCTCCTATCCACTAATGATTTATTTTGGACCATTTGATATAATAATGGTTTACCACGAAAGGTTATAAAATCTATTTGTGTTATTTTCTTTAATATTTAAAGAATGACATCAATAATAGTATAATTTATTTATTTCTTATTTTCTCAAAATGTGAATTATATTTTATTTTTCAAAACATTGAGAGTTAATATTATTATTTTTCCACTATTTACAACATTTTTTTAACATGAGCAATTATACTTTTATCTTGTAATTATATTAAATCTGATGGTTTTTTATTTTTTTTAAGAAAATATGCACTCAAACTCTTGAGTTATATATGTTGCGTCAAACTTTAAATTAAATGTATTACCCTTATCTCTAAATTAAATATATGTAATAATAATAATGAAAATATTTATAATTTGACCTTTTTATTAATTGTTTTGAAACTATGTCAAATTATGGTTTTATTTACATTACAAATTTTGAGTCTTTATGTTAATGCTTACACGAATACTCTTATTACTTTAAAAACAATGATGATAATAGAATGATTGTAAAAAAAATTTAAAATAATTGGTAATGATATGTGAATTTTTTTTTTGAAATTATGTTAAATATTGGATTAAGAAACCAAATTTTAATATAAAATGTATTCAAATCATTCCATATAATTATAAAATTAAGATAATTGTTTTTTAAGGAAAACAATAAAATATTTTATGACTTAAATATGGGTTTAATAGTTTAATATATTGGTGTATTTATAACCCTTGACATAGGATAACAATAGTTTATTAATAAGGTTATATTAATGATTTTATAATAGGTTTAATAAAATAATAAAACCACAGTATTTATATGATAAAAACGTTGAAAAAATATATATATATTATGTTAAAATGTTAAAAATGAAAGCTGATTTTTTTTAAACGTCGCACTGCACTTAGCCGTCCAATATTCCCCCTCCAATCGTGGCCTTCCATTCTTTTTAATGCCGCACCGTATATGAGTCGTTCGATCGATCTACATTTGATCCTAGACATCCAATCAATTACGCGTCTCTCTCTCCCTCCCTGTGGCTTATTCTTCCTCACCCGCGTTGTACCAGTAGGGTGAGGCTCTGTTTTTCTCCACCTAAGCTGATAGTGGACACCCCCCTCATTCCACAAAGTCGGCACCGCCTATTTATTTCTCGGCCTTGGATCCCTCACCACCTCTTCAATGGGTTGGCCATCCAACCTTCCTTAGGCTTCGGTTTACACCGAAGAGAAGAATCATGCACCGAAGGCAAGGAAGGTTTCTTCGAGTCTCTGGGATCTCCTACCACCAGTCTGGCGCTTCGTCTTCCTTCTTCTCCTCTCTGAAATGGTATGGGAAAAGCCTTGTTTTATTTATTTTAGCTTAGGTATATACATTTATACATATGTTTAAATATAAACTTATATGTTTATACACCTTGTTTATACATATATGCATGAATTTGATAAATGTTCTGATCCACTTCTGTTTGGAGTCCCAAAAACTAGGATAAGGGAAATCTTCTTATTTGTTTTGTTTTCTCCATCTTTGATACACCTTTTTCTTTATATACGCTACATGTATATATATATTCCTTGAGTACACACATATATATGAGGTCACAAGCACCTCTGCGTTGCTGTTTATCTATTCTTGCATGAAGAATCGAACACCCTACCTTGTTTAGTTTTTTTAGTTTCTTTTAGCCCCAGTGGATACATATATGCATACACTTCTCTTTTATATATATGCATATAACCTTTATATGAACTCTTTTCTATATATGTATATGGTATTTTCTGAACTCTGCCTCATAGAAATGGGGGGGGGGGTTGGAAAAGTTTTATGAACTTATAAGATTATACTGGTATATGTGTATTTTATATATATACAATTATGGGTTCTAATTTTTTTTAAAAAAAATAATGTATGCTAAAGTTTTCCAAAAATGTTTTGGGTACACAGAATATGCAAGGGGCCTCATGCCTTCAAAGTTGAATGTGAATCCTTCCCAAATAATTCCCTTACCTCTCGAATATGAATAAGAACCCCATTCGGTTTTACAAACATTAATTTTGTTTAATGTATAACATGAGAAATATTATTGAGTATGGTATAATTTGGTAAACCCATGCACATGTGTATACGCACCAAAATTTATATATATAGGTATATACAGCCTTGTATCAATATTATGTTCTCAAACATAAGTTCTTATTATGATGGTTACATGATTTTCAAAGGAAATGTCATGTTATTTAAAGTGAAAATGAGTTTTTACATAACTTTATATATGTTCTTGCAGTTTGTATACATATATACATGACATCCCAAGATGGACCTAATTGGACACTTTATATCCATAACTGTATAAATATATGTATATCACACAGTTTTAAATAAACATCCACCATACCCATTTATCAGCATGTTTATTAGATATGAACAGCCTTGTTTTTAACTTGGTATTATGATGCTTTGGAATGTTAAAGTGTTCATTTCCTTAAAACCCATGTTTTCAATTCTTAAGTGAATTTCTTATGTGTACGGATTTTTTTAGCACATACGTCATAGTTTTATTAATGATTGAACTCTCTTCATGTTATGAATATTTATGTAAAAAAGGGGGTTTAATTAAGAATGTATGAATGAAACCCTATGAAAGAAAGACCATGTTAAGATATGTGAGGGATGTTTTGGACTTAAGTGTTTATGGACGGGTTCGGCCGGAATTATATAGCACTCCAATGCATTGGGTAAAGTAAGAGTCTCATGAGACGTTATGTGCGACAGTCTTGGCGGTTAGCCTTGGATTGTTCTTTTATGTGCGATGGTCTTGGCGGTTAGCCTTGGCTTGTGCTTTTATGTGCGACGGTCTTGGCAGTTGGCCTTGGCTTGTGCTACTATGGGAAACAGGATTGTTATTGTGCCTTGACCCATACTAAGTTATGTTTTGAGATCATGACACAAGGTCTTGACAAAAGGCCGACATTTTACATTTCCTCTGCATGTGATGATAAATGGTCAACCAGGGGTTAGTTCAACTAACAAGACATCCCCAAGTTGAAAACTCCCTTGACTATGAGAATGAGATTACGAGGTATGAACTATAACATGTGTTGTTATCAGAATTTTATGTGCCAATGAATCATGATATGGATGTTTTCCCTGCTTACACTAAATCTTGTAGAACTGAAGTAAATTTGGTTGTAAGTGATGCATCATTTATTTTTCACATTCTTGTACACTCTGATTATGTTTACTTTAAAGTTTATTGCATGTTCATACTTCTTTTCTGTACTAGGGGTTTTAAAAAATGTACGATTTACATGTTCTAAGAAAAAATAAGGCTTTTTTTGGTTTTAGTGAAGTGTTATATTCAAAATGACTACTTTGAGAAAGGGTTTTCTTAAAATGTTTTTAAAACCCCTTACTAGGAATAACCCTACGTTTTTTTTAAATTTTTTATGCATGGTTTGTACTAATGAAGTTTATCAAAAGCAGCTGGTTTCCCAGAACCATGAGCCTTGCGATCTTCTGCAGTAATGGGACATGATATATTATTTGTAAATGTTGTAATGAAATGTTAGTATATCATGTCTCATAAGGCACCCGTGGATCGGGGTCTCTACAGTTGGTATCAGAGGATGGGTTCAGGAAACTCTGGAAAACCAGGTGGTATGAACATATTACTATGATTGACTAGGTAAAAATGTTATAACTTTCAGATGGTTGGTCAAATGCACATCTCACCACTACCCGATAAGTTAGTAGAGGTTATCATGATCAGGGAATGCATGGTAGATTATCCATCTTTTCTCCACCTGCAAGGGTCCTACCAGCGTCTTCTCGATCTAGCAAACGGTCATGCGATTCTTCGTTTGTGTCAAGAGGATGATCGTTTTTTTCACCTCATCTACACTACTCAACTTCCTTGCTATAGGAGAAGGGGAAGATACATTGAGGGTCTATTTCAGTGTTTTTTTCTGGTGAAAAACTTTTCTGCCAGAGCGTTCTTCCTCATAGCTACACAGGATGGCCAGCTTAGTGCAGCCTATATGTTCCAGGTCTTGAATTTTAGTCTCCTCAATCGCATAATTCCCCTCGACTACCTCGAGCGTGATCTAGCCTGTAGAGTTATCATGGAATTCATCTACTCAGACGTTTCCGAGCTTTTCACCGCACAAGCCTCCCTTTGGAAGCTTGTGTGCAGTATGAACGAGCAGGAGTTCAAGACCTACTGCTCAGAGTGCATCTGGGCTAGGAAAATGGAAGAACTATGTGCCAACTTTGGTATTCCGTTAACCGAGCCAGATCCCCTGTTTTGGTAATGTTGTATGTGTGGGGTCTCTATTTTTCTTTTTATGAATAGAATTGTGAGGACACAACTCTTTGAAGGGGGAAATAATGTAACGACCCGAGAAACCGTGTTTCGAGTAATTACAAGTTTGTTTTACAATTCCACCCATTAGTGAACAAACAATCATATTATAAGATAATAATAATAATAAAAAAAATAGAAAAACACATCAAATGAATGAAAAGGGCCTTTTATTCAAATGAGTAACATCTCAGTGGCCACAACTCACACTGATCGAACAAGAGGATAAGCTAACCAAAAATCCCAATTAAAAACCTGATTACAATAATATGGAGACCGCTTAAAACCACCAGGACCCCAAGAATGTGGTAAGGGTTTCTGGTATCCATCGGAATAAACATGAGGATGGCCGAAGCCACTAAAACCGTGCTGAGCACCAAAGGAATCACATGAACCATCTCTTCCTTCCTCCTTCAGTCACCTTGAGTGAGGGATACCCCGAGACTAGACTCCTTATAAGAACACTAATTCGACCGTTGAACCCTAACAACTATAAATATAACTATTGGATCCCCCACGATTCTCCTATCCACTGATGTTTTATTTTGGAAAGTTGGAGATAAGAATGGTTTACCCCAAAATGTTCTAAAATCTATTTGTGTTATTTTCTTTAATATTTAAAGAATGACATCAATAATAGTATAATTAATTTATTGCTTGTTTTCCTAAATGGTGAATTATATTTTATTTTTCAAAATAGTGAGCATTAATATTATTATTTGTCCACTATTTACTACATGTTTTTAACTTGAGAAATTAAACTTGTATCTTGTAATTATATTGAATCTGATGGGTTTTTATTTTGTTTAAGAAAATATGCACTCAAACTCTTGAGTTATATATGTTGCGTCAAACTTTAAATTAAATGTATTACACTTATCTCTAAATTAAATATAAGTAATAATAATAATGCAAATATTTATAATTTCACCTTTTTTAATAGTTTTGAAACTATGTCAAATTATGGTTTTATTTACATTACAAATTTTTCATCTTTATGTTAATGCTTACACGAATACTCTTATTACATTAAAAACAATAAAGATAATAGAATGATTGTAAAAAATTAAAATAATTGGTAATGTTATATGAATTTGTGTTTTTGAGATTATGTTAAATATAGGATTAAGCAACCAAATTTTAATAGAAAATGTATTCAAATCATTCCCTATAATTATAAAATTAAGATAATTGTTTTTTAAGGAAAAAAATAATATATTTTATGACTTAAATAGGGGTTTAATAGTTTATTATATTGGTCTATTTATAAACCTTTACCTAGGAAAATAATAGTTTATTAATATGGTTATATTAATGATTTTATAATAGGATTAATAAAATAAAAAAACAACAGTTTTTATATGATAAAAGCGTTGAAAATATATATATATATATATATATATATTATGTTAAAACGTTAAAAACGAATGCCGCTTTTTTTAAACAACGCACTACGATCAGTCGTCCGGTCTTCCCCCTCCGATCACGGCCTTCCATTCTTTTTAATGTCGCAATGTATATGAGCTGTTTGATCGATCTGCATTTGATCCTAGCCATCCAATACTTTTCGCGTCTCTCTCTCCCTGCGGCTTCTTCTTCCTCAGACGAGCGCTGTACCAGTAGGGTGAGCCTCCATTTTTCTCTGCCTAAGCCGACAGTGGGCACCCCCCTAATTCCACAAATCAGTGCCGCATATTTATTGTTCGGCCTTCGATACCTCGCCACCTCTTCAATGGGTCGGCCAACCTACCTTCCTGAACCTTCAGTTTACACCGATGAGAAGGATCCTGCACCGAAGGCAAGGAAGGTTGCTTTAAGTCTCTGGGATCTCCTACCATCAGTCTGGCACTTTGACTTCCTTCTTCTCCTCTCCGAACCGGTAAGCGAAGATCCTTGTTTTATTTATTTTAGCTTCAGTATATACATTTATACATATGTTTATATATAAACATATATGTATATACACCTTGTTTATACATATATGCATGACTTTGATAAATGTTCTGATCCGCTTCTGTTTGGAGTCCCAAAAACCGGGATATGGGAAATATTTTTATTTGTTTTGTTTTCTCCATCTTTGATACACCATTTTTTTATATACGCTCGACGTATATATATACTCCTTGAGTACACACATATATATGAGGTCACAATCACCATTGCGTACATTTTTATCTATTCTTGCATGAAGAATCGAACACCCTACCTTGTTTTGTTTTTTTGTTTCTTTTAGCCCCGATGGATACATATATGAATACACTTATCTTTTATATATATACATATAACCATTGAATGCAATCTTATCTTTATATGTATATGGTATTTTCTTGTACTCTGCCACATATAATTGGGGGGGGGGGGGTTCGGAAAATTATTATGAACTTATAAGATTATACTGGTATATGTGTATTTTATATATATGGAAATACAGGTTCTCATTTTTTTAAACAAAATAATTTATGTTAAAGTTTTCCAAAAATGTTTTCGGTACGCATAATATGGAAGGGGCATCACGCCTTCAAATTAGAACACGAATCCTTCCCCACTAATTCCCTTACGTCTGTAATATGTAAAAGAACCCATGTCGGTGTTACAAACATTAAATTTGTTTAATGTATAACATGAGAAATATTATTGAGTATGATCTAATTTGGTAAACCCATTCACATGTGTATACTCACCTAAATTTTTATTTATATATATATATATTTATAGAAATCCTTGTATCAATATGATGTTCTCAAACATAAGTTCTTCTTATGATGATTACAATCATTTCAAAGGAAACCTTATGTTATTTAAAGTGAAAATGAGTGTTTACATAACTTTATATATGTTCTTGCATGTTTTATACATATATTCATGACTTCCCAAGATGGACCTAATTGCACACATTATATCCCTAACTGTATAAATATATGTATATCACACAGTTTTAAATAAACATCCGCCATAACCTTTTATCAACATGTTTATTAGATATGAACGGCCTTGTTTTTAACATGGTATTATGATGCTTTGGAATGTTAAAGTGTTCATTTCCTTAAAACACATGTTTTCAATTGTTAAGTGAATTTCTTATGTGTACAGATTTTTTTAGCACATACATCATTGTTTTATTAATGATTGGATTGTCTTAAAGTTATGAATATGTATGTAAAAAAGGGGGTTTAATTAAGAATGTATGAATGAAATTTTATGAAATAAAGACCATTCAAGATATGTGAGGGATTTTTTGGACTTATGTGTTTATGGACGGGTGCGCCCGTAATTATATAGCGCTCAAATGCATTGGGTAAAGTAAGAGTCTCATGAGACGTTATGTGCGACGGTCTTGGTGGTTAGCCTTGGCTGGTGCTTTTATGTGCTACGGTCTTGGCAGTTAGCTTTGGATTTTTCTTTTTTGTGCGACGGTCTTGGCAGTTGGCCTTGTCTTGTTCTACTATGGGAAACGACATGTGCAGTGTGCCTTGACCCATAGTAAGTTATGTTTTAAGATCATGACACAAGGTCTTGACAAAAGCCTGACATTTTACATTTCCTCTGCATGTGATGATAAATGGTCAAGCAGGGGTTAGTTCAACTAACATGACATCCCTTAGTTGAAAACTCCCTTGACTATGAGAATGAAATTATGAGGTATGAACTATAACATGTGTTGTTATCAGAATTTTATGTGCTAATGAACCATGATATGGATGTTTTCCCTGATTACACTCAATCATGTAGAACTGAAGTAAAATAGGTTGTAAGTTATGCACCATTTATTCTTCACATGATTGTGCTCTCTGATTAAGTTTACCTTAAAGTTTATTGCATGTTTGTAATTCTTTTCTGTACAATTGTTTTTCAAAAATTTATGATTTTCATGTTCTATGAACAGACAATGTTTTTTTTTGTTTTAGTGAAGTTTTATATTCAAAATGACTACTTTGAGAAAGGGTTTTCTTAAAATGATTTTAAAACCCCTTACTGGGCATATTTTCTCACCCTACGTTTTTGTTTTAAATATTTCAGGCATGGTTTGTACTAATGAAGTTTATCAGAAGCAGCTTGTTTCCAATAACCCTGATCCTTGGGATCTTCTGTAGTAATGGGACATGATATATTATTTGTAAATTTTGTAATGAAATGTTCGTATATCATTTCTCATAAGGCCCCCAGGGATTAGGGTCTCTACACCGAAGCCCACAGATTCAATATCACGATGATGGGGCGACCCATAATCTTGATTTTGGTGGAAAACGGACAAGAGAAACATGATCTGGAGATTCGGACGAGGTGCGAGGAGGAATACGACGCTTCTGGAAATTTCCCGACTACACGACGTGTAGTATGGCTACATGGCATGTGTTCATTGGCATGCCACCTGGCTTGTACTCCAGAAGTACACAGACATGGGTTGGGTACATGGCCACGGACATGTCATTTATACACTTCCCCAACCAGACCCGACCAGATACGTGGGATACCCCCGTGTAGTGGTACACTGGAAGGTGACATGGACGGACACCGTGTATAGGCATACAACAAGAGTACATGGGTGTTTCCCTTTTGACAGGACACGGCATGTGCTTTGACTTACACGCCATGTATATGATTTTTGACACGACATCGATTTTTGACATGGGCTGTTTAGATGGGCAGCACCTGGAATCAAGGAACCGGGCATGTGATCCTTATACACGTCGTGTAGTTGAGTTTTAAAAAACGTGGACAGATCACATGGGTTGTTACACGGGCAGTACCCGGGGTCAAGGAACATGGTGTGTCACCAAATTACAGGCCGTGTAACCTGTTTTACATGGATTTAGCCAGTGCCTTCTATGACTTGGAATATTTTCCTTAGGGTATGTTCCCTTGGTCTTTCTCCTGATGGTTTTCGGTATCATTTCCTACGTACAGCAGAATGATCCCTTCAATATGAATTCATGAATAGAGTTTTTGGAATCCCCTCTGCGAGACTTAGATCCGGATCCTCAATTCATTCCAAGAACCCTAGGTAGAGTTCTTGGTATCGACATGACCAACTTTACCTGGGCATCGATCTTCTACTTAGCAGATTAGTTCAGACTGAGTTGTTGGAATCAACCAATGTCTATTTGTTGTGATCTACATCTGAAAATAATATTTCTCAAGTACTTGTGGAGTGTGTTCTCCCGAAACGAGTACTTCGTATCTTTATCTTCAGACCTAGGAGTGTGTTCTCCTTGTTACGTGCTTAGTGGAATCTTTGAGCTGGATCTTAGTGGTGGTTTAGCGATGGTTGATCGTGTAAGAGTATATCTGGATATTCTTGTTATATGTTCTGTAAACATATACTATGTAGAGATGATTATATATTTCCTTTGTGGTATTTTTCCCTTGTTGTATTCCTTTGTGGTTTCAGGGTGTCCTATTGGGTATTGTTATACTCACCCTGCATGAGATTTTCCCACAGGTGTCATGTCTTGTAGAGATGAGCGAGCCCTTGACAAGATTTTAGGCGGAACTAGATTGGACATATCTCAGTGAGATCAGACAGGCCGAGGTGTCTTCCTACGGCTACAGATTGCAGTCCCAGTACCATTCATTTCAGGTATGACTTTGTTACAGACTCTCTTTTGGTGGGATTGTACTTTTGGCCCAGGATTTTACATTACTGTACTTTACCTTCCTGTCGTACTCTGTTGGTAGGGATTTTAATGTATGCATTCATTTCCATTTTTTTAGATTTTACTTTTCAGATTTGTGGACAAGGAGATGTGTGTGTGTGTGTGTACTGGTTTATATGCAATGCCAACCATGTTAGTGACAACCCAACTCGGTTTTATTCACTAGCCCCTGGCCTATTACTGGAAGGCTTGGGGAGTTACGGCACAACCCCCACTGGGATGGGTCTTGACAGTGTGGTATCAGAGGTGGTCAGTTCTACATTAGGACATAAATTCTGTGAGTTGGTTTGGGGCAATATTGTTAAGTGTTTTGACTTAATCATTTAGGGCAGAGAACCCCAGTGTTGGTTCGGGTGGCCGACATATCCATACACTAGGACTCTGATAAATTTATTTTCGACTCGGAACATGAGAACACGAATTTCAGGGGAATTTAACGGTACAAGCATCATATAGGAATGGGTTGTGGATTCCATGTCCTTCATGAGTCAGCTCTCCAGATATTATCACTGACTGAGATACATCTTGCTTAATTACAGGATGGCTTCACGATGCGCACCTGCTTGGATCCAGCAGCTTAATCACGAGGTTGACCCCCTCAGTGATGAAGCTTCAATATAGAGACCAGATCCCCCATCTTTACCTTCAATTGGAGCGCCAGTTGTTCCGCCACCTGTGGAGCTGTGTTTAGTGCCTGTCGTACAGTGTAGGAGGAGCGTAGGATGAGCACTCTCCACAAGTTTTAGATAAAAAGAACCCTCAGGTTTCAAGGTGAGCCTGACCCTCAGGCAGGAGAGGACTAGCTTGAGGCAATGACCAGAGTCTTTCATTTGGTCAGGACACCACCAGACTAGATGGTGATCCTGGCAGCGAGCCTTCTACAGGGCTCGATAGGAAGATGATGGATTTTGGTTATCCAGACCCATGATGAGCCGACTCTTGCATGGTCAGAGTTTGAGCAACTCTTTATATATGATTTTTCACAAGTTACCCTGAGTTTAGTATGTTTACATGAGATTATTCATCTTCATTAGGGAACCATGATGGTGGATGGCTTTTCATCGAGGTTTACCGACCTCTCATTGTACTCGATGGAAATGGTCAGGGATCAGTACTTTAGAGCTCTGACTTTTGACAGGGGCTTGTGAAGAGACATCTGAGATGGCATCATCCCTATGAGCATTCCTACTTATGCTGGGGTGCTCGTGCGGGCTTTGGTGATCGAGAGCTTCTTGGAAGAGCAGAGATTGCCAGCAGTTGTCCATAGTGAGCGAGATGGAGTAGAGTCCTCGGCAGTAGGGAGCCGACATCAGGGACCCAGTTGTGGGAGACGTTTTCAGAGGAGATCCCAGGATAGTGGATCTTCAGTACAGGGTTTGCAGGGCGCATCCATCTAGCCTCGAGAGAGGTGATTATACTCTTTTGATGGTATGGGACATCTCGCTCAATATTTTATTACCCGTCGTACTAATGACATAGGATTAGTGGATGGACCACCAAGGTAGAGGGAAAGTGTAGAGAAGATAGATCCGCTGGGCAGTAAACGTGGTAGAGGAGCGGGGAGAGCAGCTGGAGGTGGTCGGTGGTTTGACCTTTTACCACCACCACCCTCAAAAGGTCAACACCAAGCTCAAGGAGCTAGTGGATAGAGGCAAGGATAGCTGCAAGCAGTGGAGGCTTATGTCCCAGGTACTCTAGGAATTATTAGAGGTACAATATGTGTCTTTTCTACCTTGGTTGTCATACAGATAGTCACATGTACTAGTCATTATTTTCTGGATACATATATTGTTTGAGACCTTGAGATTCCAGTTGAGCCATTGAGTCAACCCTTATGCTTAAAAACACTGATTAGAGAAGGTTCAGAGATCAGACACCTTCGCAGACAATGTGACCTGACCCTTGGAGGCGAGAGTTTCGGTTGGAACCTCTTGGTGGTAGCATCGAGGCCTTACGATGTCATTCTTTGTATGGATTGGCTATCCACTATTCATGCACATATTGATTGTTTTAGGCGAAGGGTTTGGTGTGTCCACAGTGATGGAATGAGGTTCTCCTTTGTCGGTGAAAAGGAGATCCAGGCAGTGCAGGATGGACTCATGCATAGGAAGGCACAACCGATTTCACATCAATTTGCTAGCCTAGCCCTTGGCATAGCAGGTGTTACGAGTTTCCAGTTTCCAGTAGTATTGGCTGAGTATGAGGATGTCTTTCCATAAGATTTCCCTGGACATCCTCCCCATCGGGAGATAGATTTCTGCATTGAGTTGCAACCCGGGATGACCCCAATATCAGCATCATCATATCAGATGGCTCATGCAGAGCTTCACGAGCTAAGAGTTTAGCTGGAAGACTTGCAGAGTAAGGGCTTCGTGAGACCCAGTGTTTCACCCTAGGCGGCCCTAGTTTTGTTTAACAAGAAGGCCGACAGGAGCTTGAGGCTATGTGTGGATTACCGGCGCTTGAATCAGGCGACCGTGAAGAACCGGTATCCACTACCGAGGATCGATGACCACTTCGACCAGTTAAGAGGGGCATGATGTTTCTCAAAGTTTGGTCTATGATCAAGCCATCACTAGTTGCTAGTATGGTATGGGGATATACGGAAGATGGCTTTAAGAGTCGCTATGGGCATTATAGGTACTAGGTGATGCCCTTCGGCGTGAAGAACGCCCCGGCAGTGTTTATGGAACATATGGACAAGATCTTTCAACCCAATCTAGACTGGTTCATAGTCGTCTTCATCGATGATATCCTAGTGTACTCTACATCTGAGGAGGAGCACACAAGGCACCTAAGGATGGATATGGACACACTCCGATAACACTAGTTGTACGGGGAACTCTCGAAGTGTCAATTCTGGATACAGGAGGTCTACTTTCTGGGACACATTATCTCAGCAGATGGTGTATCAGTGGACCCAACCAAGGTAGAGGTAGTGTTATCATGGGAGCCACCCCAGAGCGTGACAGAGTTGTAGAGTTTCCTTGGGTTGGAAGGCTATTTGTCACGACCCGTCCTCGGGGCCCATTCCGTGTCTACCCCAAGCCCGCCTTCCATAGGCCAGGGGATGGCGACTAGCACCAAGGCGTAAATCCCAGTAAAAAGGGAAGGCATTGCCTTTGTAAAGTAAACAATCACACTGAGTACAAGCGTAAGAAGTAAACACTAAGTAAAAACTGAGTACAACAGTAAGTGCGGAAAGTAAAAAGGGGCCGGAAATACAAGCCCAACTGTAAAGTAAAACTCGAAAGGGAAAACAGCAACTGAAAAGTAAAGTTGCTATGCCGAGCTGTCCACTGGAAATCCCACCTAAAGGGTGGGTAAAGATAGCTCCTCTGCTCCCCGGGTCCCGTCGTCCGCTCTGAGTATGTCCCGCCCAGTGGTCCACATCCGGGTACCACCTCGTCGTCACGTCCACCTCTGGGTACCGTCTCGTCGTGAGGTCCTCCTCCGGGTACCATATCGTCATATAGTCCACCTCCAGGTATCGTCCAGTCCTCGAACACTCGGCCTCTCTCAGCACTGCCCGTCGTCTGCAACCAACACAACGAGGTGCGGGCATAGCCCGTGCAGGGGTGAGTATAATGATACTCATTAGGGACCCAAAGACCCTCAAGGTCTCACTAAACCAACAAGGATAACCACAAAGAAGAACTCAACAGATAACCTCTACTTATGTATATGCCCATTCAAATACCTAAGTTATCAAGTAACCCATCTCAATCATGAGGAAACACAAGGATTGTGAAATCAACGGATAAACAATACCCGGGTATATGCCCATACATATACCTAAGTTAGCAAGTGACCCATCTCAATCATGAGGTAAACACAAGGTCAAAAGTCTCAGCTCAAACCAGGATTTTCATTATCGAAACCATAACTGCTGAAGAGCTCCGTCTCTAGAGTGTACAGTGGTCCTGTCACATCTCCGAGGTACTGCTCACTAACCTAAGACTGCTGATGTACTCCTCCTGTTGAGTACTGCGGGTCAGCCACCTAGACACAGTAGTGCTTCCCACCGAGGTATGTCACCCAAACACTGTAGTGCACACCCCCTAGTAGCCTGCTGAGGTACTCTCCGGTTGAGTACCACGGGTCTGCACTATCACACAGGTAGTGCTCCGTCCTCCATGGGTCTGCACCTCAGAAAGTAGTGCTCCGTCCATTGGGCTAGTCGACTCACTCCAAGTCGAGTCAGTCAAGCAGTCGTCAGGTCTCATCCAGTTACACGGTCTCCGTACTCCGCACGCTCGTCACTGGGAGGGTCCGCTCCACGAGCTACAGGTCGATACTCCAAGTATCTCAAAGTCCCATGAAGAAGTATCCAAAAAGACCGCCTCGTCATAGGGGTCTCAACGCAACAGACGGTGCGTCAATCGGACGCCCGGTCTATGAGTTATTAGCCCTTTCGACCCAGGGGCCCGGTTGGTTTTGAGAGCGAACCAAACCCGGCTGTATCTCAACTGTACACCGAACTGTCATAGGGTATACTCATAGGGACCATTTCTCAACGAGATCACCAACGCCGCTGACGGTTCATCAAACAGACGTTCTGTCAGAAACATATCATCTTTTCCGTTCCAGGGGCCCGGTTGGATTTCGGTGCGATCCAACCCGGCCACTATACATCTGCATCCAAAACTCGGGCGGAGGATGCCAAAAGTTCCGTATCGTCATCAGGAACTCAACGCAACAGACGGCGTGTCAATCGGGTGCCCGGTCTGAGAGTTATTGACTTTTTCGTTCCAGGGGCCCGGTTGGTTTTTAAGGCAAAACCAACCTGACCGTACTCCACCTGCGTCCAAACCTCGGGCGGAGTATGCCAAAAGATCCGTCTCACTTAGAGGAATTCAATGAAACAGACGGCGCGTCAATCGGACGCCCGGTCTGTTAGTTATTGGCCTTTCCGTCTCACACCCACCCTGGGAAACTTCACAGGAGGTCACCCATCCTGATCACTACTCTAGGCCAAGCACGCTTAACTACGGAGTATTAACCACGTAGGCTCCCGAAAAGGAAGGTGCACATTTAGTATAGTATACCGAAACGACCGTCTCGATCCAAGGATAACGTTGCCGCTGACGGCGAGTCGTTTGGAGGCCCGTAGCCCATGATACGGGCATTTGACCGAAAGTGGTCCGAAACTGGGGGTCTTGACCCGGGCCGACCCGGCCCTACACCCCCCCTGGGTCAGCCGAACCGGGTCGACCCACCCCGGGCGGCGACCCGGCCCGGCTCGGAAAACCCGGCCCGGCGCGGCGGCGCTGTCCGGCGCGGCGGCGCGGGCCGGCACGGCGGCACGACCTGGGCGCCGTTCTTGTGCCGCACGCGGGGGGCAAAGCCCCCGCCTTTCCTCAGCTGGCGGCGCTGCAACCTATCGCGCCTAAAGAAAAACGGCCCCCCTCACGTGGGGGCCTGCCTTCGAGAAAACGGGGGGCCGCCTGCCCCCCCCCCCCTTTGTGAAACCGACCCCCCTCATAATGGGGGGGGGGACCATTAAGGCTTGCTGGGGGAAATTATTTCCCCCGGTTTTCTCCCTTCCGGACGGCCCGACCTGGCCGGCCGATTCATCCTCAACGGGACCGGCAAGGTCGGTCCCCCTTCCGGCTTCCGACACCGGCGGCCCGGTTGGCCGCCGGTCTTCTCGTTCCGCCGCGGCCCGGAACTGGCCGCGGCCTTCATTGTCCGGCGCGGTGCGACGACACCGCGCCCCTCCACCGCGGCCCCGCTCCGGCCGCGGCGCCTTTATCTTTCTTCGACACGGCGCGACGGCGTCGCGTCCTTGCATTATTTAACGATGCGGCGCGACGGCGCCGCGCGTTTCTTGCCGCATGATCCTGCGCAGTGCGACGACACCGCGCCACACCCGTTTCAATCCTCAACAAAAACAACATGAATAGGAGGAGGGTCGGCCGTCTTCGTGTGGTCCGTCCCCCTCGCGTTATTTGCTAACAATCGGCCTTTAATGAATGATAAACTTTCACAATCTTTTAAATTAAATAAAAAGATTTGGAATCAAGGCCCGACAAATATAAACAATCAAGTTCGAAGAAAGATCCACATAACATTAAAAAAAATTTACCACGAAGAATTTTCAAGTCGAAATTCTCGAACAAATATAATCAATTGAAACAAACCCCTACCTCGGTTCAAGTGCGTAGCACGTCAACAAACCGCGGAAGACAAGCGTCGCAGAGGTCGGGAATTGCGGTAATCGTTCATCGATTCCGTTGACGTAGATGTACGTCCGAAGAGGTACGTCGTTGGTGAATCTTCGTAAGCCGACGAAGAAAGTCGGAGGTGGAAGCGACGTTCCCTTTCGTTGCCACGGAAGGGGTCGTCAATCTTCGGAAACAATCCGGCTAGGAAGAAGAGAGAAGCGGTGTTCTTGAGTGTTCTTCGTGTTCTTCGTCAAAGTTGAGGATGGTAGAGAGAGCTTCTCAAATCCTCTCAAGTGGCAAAAGAAACCAACCCCAAAATGATAAAATAAGCTTAAGCTTATTTTATTACACAACCTCCCTCTTAGAATTTCAAAGGTTTGAAATTTAAAACATCTCACCTCAATTAATTATTCCAAGTGTCAAACATTAATTAAAGTGAGTTAAAGGGGATTTTTAAAAAGAGGAGGTGAACAGTTAGGGTTTGTGTGGGCCCCACCACACTTAATCCTCTCAATGGAGGTTAAGTGGAAGTGGGTCCCACCCCTAACTCCCTTTGGGAGGAGTTAACCAACAAGTTAAAAATAAAATGTTTTTCCACATTTTATTTAACTTTATTTTAAAAACCCAAAAACTAACTCTCAAGCCGCAATAAACGCAACCTCAGAAAAGGTCTCCTTAAGCGAATATCGGCGCTGTGAGTTCATCGGCGCCTTCGGAATTCGATTCCGGGCGACGGTTCAAAAGATAGAAATTCGCGCTCGCTCGTTCACTGAACGTACCCGAGCCAAACATCGGAAATTAATTCCGGGCACACCGGGCCTCGGAATCTGGCGCCGTCAGAAACTGCGTTCTTGTAAAATTCCAAAGAAAATTAAGAAAAAAAATTTCGTGGAAATTTCCGGGTCTTTACATTACTCCCACCTCAGGGCTTTACGTCCCCGTAAAGCTTCAACCCAAACTAGGGTCAGAAAAGCGGTACAGAGAACGCATCTGAGCCTTCCGCTCCCATGTGCTTACCTGGAGGTTCCGTACTGCCAAAGAAAGTGCACCCGAGGAATCGATCGTCCTCGTAGGATCTGCTCCTGTCGATCCTCGATCCCCACTGGAACCTCCGTGAAAGACACCCCATCGCCATCATCCAGCTCCTCATGGTCGATGGTATGCGAAGGGTCGAGCACATATCTCCTTAGTTGAGATACGTGGAAGTCGTCGTGCACCTGGTGCAACTGCGGTGAATGGGTCAAGCGGTAAACCACCCCGCCTACCTAGCTAAGGACCTAAGAAGGTCCGCTGAACCTCGGAGATAACTTGCCGCCTTGGCCACATCTCCGTAAACCTCGTCGAGGTGAGACACGTATAAGGACGTGATCATCAACCTCAAACTCCAGAGGTCTCCATTTTCTATTAGAACTGGAACTCGAAAGGCTGCTACCACGAGGGTAAGATTGACCGACTCAAGAGTGATCGGTCGCACCCTCCGGTACAAGAGTTGCCCTGCGCTTCCTGGGGTTTCCTTTTCTGCCGACCAAGGGAAACCCATCCCGACATTTTCCTAAAACCGTCAATTTGAGTATGAACAGTTATTGCCCATTCCATACTCAAACCAACGTCGTAAGGCCTCGACACTGTCACCAAGAGATTCCAACCGGAACTCTCGCCTCGAGGGTCTGACCACACCATCGGCGTAAGTGTGATTATCGAGTCTCCTCCCAAGGTATCTCCAGACATGAGGGTCAAGTCCACAGCTTACGGGAAACTCTATGTCTGGAACAAGATTTGTGAAAGAGAGAAATGATTCACATCGACGTCCGTTACTACAACAGCTAGTAGTGGACACAGACTGTCCCTTGAATCATTTCTAGAGCCATTGGGTCTCACTCCTTGATCGCATGCAGCCGCACTCTTCCTCCGCCCTCCAGCTCCATGAGCCTGTCAGGAATAACTAAGGCGGGTGGTTGTACAATGTTAGGATGTACACCACCTCATGCTGCTCTCCTAGCTCTGCCTCCACGTCTGCTGCTTCGTAGACTCATCTCTATTTAAAGCTTCCTCTTCTTGAAACATTTCACATGCCCGAGTCTATAAGACTGGCACCGGTTCCCTGTTTCTTATTGCACGGTACAGTCTTTATCCGCTCCTGGATGAACTACACCTCCTTTAGTCTCACAAGAGCTGCTATGATTTCTTCTTTCCCGATAAGAGAAACCCGGTCTCATCCCCTAGATGAACCACATCCGTTGCCTAATACAGTCAATACTGACATGAATGATGCATTCATGACATGGATGACGTCGTAAGACCTCGACGTATCTACTAAGAGATCCAACTGTCACTCTCGCCTCCAAGGGTCGAGTCACACTATCGGCATCGGTGTGAGGTCACTGGGTCCCCTTCAGTAGAAATCTTGAAAGTGAGGGTCAAGTAAATAGTTTAACCGGGACCACTCAGTATCAACCAATCAAAAGGACAGGAAAGAAAACAAAGATAAGTGTCTTTTTATTATTGCAGCTCATAGTACAATGACACGAATACAAAAGCAACATGGAACTAGAAGTACAAAGGACGTATCCACTAGTTCCTCTCCTGCCCACCTGCTCTCGGAGCTCTACTGCCTTGTCCACTACTCGACTGTTGCTCAAGCACTAGTCGCTGCTTCTGTCTCTGTGGCTCCTCCAACACCCGCTGATCAACCGTACGAGGATTCGGACAGTCACGTGACAGGTGACCCTTTCCGCCGCATGAGTAACATTGTCTGTTTCTGTCATGCCTAGCTCTAACCCCCCCTCGGGTGCCCCGCACCACCGGTCCTAAAACCCGAGATCGTCTAACTGCTAGTCTGGTCCTCCTGGGCCTTTGCATCATCTTTCTACTGCCCACAGATGACTCGGCTACTGATCGAAAAGCACGCGGCAAAGGCAGAAGCTCCTGTACACACTAGGGGTGTAGAGATACTGGCACAAACTCCACCCTGAAGAAGGTCTTGATGTCTTCCCATGCGAAGTTCATCTCATCGCAAAACTGGAACAAGTGGCTCCACCCCCTGCCTGCTGCTGCCTGAAGGAGGCTGGTAGCAAAGATCACCATGAAGTCTGCCGGCGTCCCCACTAGCCTGAAGACTCTCACCACATCCTCCAGCCAAACCTCAGCCCCCTGCGAGTCCGTCTCTCCCCAGAACCTGGGTGGTCTCTGGCGCTAGAACTTGTGCAGCGCGCTCAAGTGTCGTGCATCGCCTACTGCTGGGGCTGGTGGCATCGGTGGCCCAACGGGTAGCAGTACCGTTGGTGCCTCCGCTAGTGCCTCAACTGGGATAGTGCCCTGTACTGAGGCCTTGTCGCTCGGTGGGCTATCAGTACGTACCACTCTCGGGGATCTAGCTGGTCATTCGTGAAAAGGAATTCTGAAAGAAACATCGTGACACGGTCAATCGTTTATACCTGGTGAGCTGACCTGGTTTGAGCTATTTTAAGGGAAAACCTTTGAAAACACACACGCAATCAGTGTTTTCGTGCACAAAGTCAGAAATCAGTTGTCATGGTCCTGGTGTATGGATACATCGGCCGCCCGCACCAACACTGGACTCCCTGAATTGAATTCCACACTCGGTTCTCTTAACACTATTGCTTCACAGAAAGAAAAAGTCAGAGTCATAAGTTCTGCAGTAGAACCGAACTCCTCTGATACCAATTTGTCACGACCCGTCCTCGGGGCCCATGCCGTGACTACCCCAAGACCGCCTTCCATAGGCCAGCGGATGACGACTAGCACCAAGGCGTAAATCCCGGTAAAAATGGAAGGAATTGCCTTTTTAAAGTAAACAATCAAACAAAGTACAAGCGGAAGAAGTAAACACTAAGTAAAAACTGAGTACAACAGTAAGTGCGGAAAGTAAAAAGGGGCCGGAAATACAAGCCCAACTGTAAAGTACAACTCGAAAGGGAAAACAGCAACTGAAAAGTAAAGCTGCTATGCCGAGCTGTCCACTGGAAATCCCACCTAAAGGGTGGGTAAAGATAGCTCCTCTGCTCCTCGGGTCCCGTCGTCCGCTCCGAGTTTGTCCCGCCCAGTGGTCCACCTCCGGGTACCACCTCGACGTCACGTCCACCTCTGGGTACTGTCTCGTCGTGAGGTCCTCCTCCGGGTACCATATCGTTGTATAGTCCACCTCCAGGTACCGACCAGTCCTCGAACACTCGGCCTCTGTCATCACTGCCCGTCGTCTGCAACCAACACAACGAGGTGCGGGCATAGCCCATGCAGGGGTCAGTATAACGATACTCAGTAGGGACCCCAAGACCCTCAAGGTCTCACTAAACCAACAAGGATAACCACAAAGAAGATCTCAACAGATAACCTCTACTTAGGTATATGCCCATACATATACTTAAGTTATCAAGTAACCCATCTCAATCATGAGGAAACACAAGGATTGTGAAATCAACGGATAACCACTACCCGGGTATATGCCCATACATATACCTAAGATAGCAAGTGACCCATCTCAATCATGAGGTAAACACAAGGTCAAAAGTCTCAGCTCAAACCAGGATTTTCATTATCGAAACCATAACTGCTGAAGAGCTCCGTCTCTAGAGTGTACAGTGGTCCTGTCACGTCTCCGAGGTACTGCTCACTAACCTAAGACTGCTGAAGTACTCCTCCTGTCGAGTACCGAGGGTCAGCCACCCAGACACAGTAGTGCTTCCCACCGAGGTATGTCACCCAAACACAGTAGTGCACACCCCCTAGTAGCCTGCTGAGGTACTCTCCGGATGAGTACCACGGGTCTGCACTATCACACAGGTAGTGCTCCGTCCGCCATGGTTCTGCACCTCAGAAAGTAGTGTTCCGTCCACTGGGCTAGTCGACTCACTCCAAGTCGAGTCGGTCAAGCAGTCGTCAGGTCTCATCCAGTTACACGGTCTCCGTACTCCGCACGCTCGTCACTGGGAGGGTCCGCTCCACGAGCTACAGGTCGATACTCCAAGTATCTCAAAGTCCCACGAAGAAGTATCTCAAAGGACCTCCTCGTCATAGGGGTCTCAACGCAACAGACTGCGCGTCAATCGGACGCCCGGTCTATGAGTTATTAGCCCTTTCGTCGCAGGGGCCCGGTTGGTTTTGAGAGCGAACCAAACCCGGCCGTATCTCAACTGTACACCGAACTCTCATAGGGTATACTCATAGGGACAGTTTCTCAACGAGATCACCAACGCCGCTGAAGGTTCATCAAACGGACGTTCTGTCAGAAACATATTAGCTTTTCTGTTCTAGGGGCCCGGTTGGATTTCAGTGCGATCCAACCCGGCCACTATCCATCTGCATCCAAAACTCGGGCGGAGGATGCCAAAAGTTCCATATCGTCATCAGGAACTCAACGCAACAGACGGCGCGTCAATCGGGTGCCCGGTCTGAGAGTTATTGGCTTTTTCTTTCCAGGGGCCCGGTTGGTTTTTAAGGCAAAACCAACTCGACCGTACTCCACCTGCGTCCAAACCTCGGGCGGTGTATGCCAAAAGATCCGTCTCACATAGAGAAATTCAACGAAATAGACGACGCGTCAATCGGACGCCCGGTCTGTTAGTTATTGGCCTTTCCGTCTCACACCCACCCTGGGAAACATCCCAGGAAGTCACCTATCCCGATCACTACTCTAGGCCAAGCACGCTTAACTACGGTGTTTTAACCACGTAGGCTCCCGAAAATGAAGGTGCACATTGAGTATAGTATACTGAAACGACCGTCTCGATCCAAGGATCGCGTTGCCGCTGACTGCGAGTCGTTTGGAGGCTCGTAGCCCAAGATACGGGCATTTGACCGAAAGTGGTCCGAAACTGGGGGTCTGGGCCCGGGCCGACCCGGCCCGACACCCCCCCTGGGTCAGCCGAACCGGGTCGACCCGCCCTGGGCGGCGACCCGGCCCGGCTCGGAAAACCCGGCCCGGCGCGGCGGCGCTGTCCGGTGCGGCGGCACGAGCCGGCACGGCGGCACGGCCTGGGCGCCGTTCTTGTGCCGCGCGTGGGGGCAAAGCCCCCGCCTTTTCTCAGCTGGCAGCGCTGCAACCTGCCGTGCCTAAAGAAAAACGGCCCCCCTCACGTGGGGTCCTGCCTTCGAGAAAACGGGGGGCCGCCTGCCCCCCCCCCCCCTTTGTGAAACCGGCCCCCCTCATAATGGGGGGGGCATTAAGGCTGGCTGGGGGAAATTATTTCCCCCGGTTTTCTCCCTTCCGGCCGGCCCGACCTGGCCGGCCGATTCTTCCTCAACGGGACCGGCAAGGCCGGTCCCCCTTCCGGCTTCCGACACCGGCAGCCCGGCTGGCCGCCGGTCTTCTCGTTCCGCTGCGGCCCAGAACCGGCCGTAGTCTTCGTTGTCCGGCGCGGTGCGACGACACCGCGCCCCTCCACCGCGGCCCCGCTCCGGCCGCGGCGCCTTCAACTTTCTTCGACACGGCGCGACGGCGTCGCGTCCTTGCATTATTTAACGACGCGGCACGACGGCGCCGCGCGTTTCTTGCCGCATGATCCTGCGCAGTGCGACGGCACCGCGCCACACCCGTTTCAATCCTCAACAAAAACAACATAAATAGGAGGAGGGTCGGCCATCTTCGTGCGGTCCGGCCCCCTCGCGTTATTTGCTAACAATCGGCCTTTAATGAATGATAAAATTTCACAATCATTTAAATTAAATAAAAAGATTTGGAATCAAGGCCCGACAAATATAAACAATCAAGTTCGAAGAAAGTTCCACATAACTTTAAAAAAAATTACCATGAAGAATTTTCAAGTCGAAATTCTCGAACAAATATAAACAATTGAAACAAACCCCTACCTCGATTCAAGTGTGGAGCACGTCAACAAACCGCGGAAGACAAGCGTCGCGGAGGTCGGGCATTGCGGTAATCGTTCGTCGATTCCGTTGACGTAGAGGTATGTCCGAAGAGGTACGTCGTTGGTGAATCTTCATAAGCCGACGAAAAAAGTCTGAGGAGGAAGCGGTGTTCCCTTTCGTTGACACGTAGGGGGTCGTCGATGTTCGGAAACAATCCGGCTAGGAAGAAGAGAGAAGCAGCGTTCTTGAGTGTTCTTCGTGTTCTTCGTCAAAGTTGAGGATGGTAGAGAGAGCTTCTCAAATCCTCTCAAGTGGCAAAAGAAACCAACCCCAAAATGGTAAAATAAGCTTAAGCTTATTTTATTACACAACCTCCCTCTTAGAATTTCAAAGGTTTGAAATTTAAAACATCTCACCTCAATTAATTATTCCAAGTGTCAAACATTAATTAAAGTGAGTTAAAGGGGAGTTTTAAAAAGAGGAGGTGAAGAGTAAGGGTTCGTGTGGGCCCCACCACACTTAATCCTCTCATGGGAGGTTAAGTGGATGTGGGTCCCACCCCTAACTCCCTTTGGGAGGAGTTAACCAACAAGTTAAAAATAAAATGTGTTTCCACATTTTATTTAACTTTATTTTAAAAACCCAAAAACTAACTCTCAAGCCGTAATAAACGCAACCTCAGAAAAGGTCTCCTTAAGCGAATATCGGCGCTGCGAGTTCATCGGTGCCTTCGGAATTCGATTCCGGGAAACGGTTCAAAAGATAGAAATTCGCACTCGCTCGTTCACTGAACGTACCCGAGCCAAACTTCGGAAATTAATTCCGGGCACACCGGGCCTCGGAATCTGGCGCCGTCAGAAACTGCGTTCTTGTAAAATTCCAAAAAAAATTAAGAAAAAAAAATTCCTTGAAATTCCCGGTTCTTTACAATTATCAGAGATTAATTCCTGATTTCTCCAAGATTTCATCACCCATGAATGCTTTGACCTTGAAAGGGGCATCCTTTAGGGTTGACCGAGAGATGCCAGTAGGCTTTTCAGTAGTTGAGACAGAGTCTGACGAGCGCCCTGATCTTGAGATTACCAGAGGAGGGTGTCGAGTACATAGTGTTCTGTGACGCATCAGGAATTGGGCTTGGTTGTGTCTTGATGCAGAGGAAAGCGGTGATTGCCTATGGCTCAAATCAGTTGAGGCCACACAAGCAGAACTATGTTACCTATGATATTGAGTTGGCAGTAGTAATATTCACATTGAAGATGTGGCGACACTACATGATGGGTGAGTAGTTTATCATCTACTCTGATCACAAGAATATCAAATATATCTTTTCTCAGAGGGATCTGAATTTCAAACAGAGACGATGGCTTTAGTTCTTCCAGGATTATGACTTTGAGATCATTTATACTTCTGTGAATGGAACTTTGTGGAAGTTTCTCTTAGCAGGAGATCCAGTTTGCATTTGCTGGATGAGGCGATGAGGCAGTTGGCCTATTTATAGTTATCCTTTGTGGATAGAGATGATGGAGCTTACCTTCAGTTTATGGTTGCTACCCCTCCGATCATACAACAAGTCGGGGAAGCGCAACATGGGGATGCTAGCTGCGAGACTTTATGTGCTCAGATATCTGCAGGTGATGCTGCTGATGGATATTCAAAAGCTGCGGAGCACGTTGTTCTTTTCAGAGGGTGAACAGTAGTACCAGTGACGTTGTGGGAGGAGGTTCAGAGAGAGTTCTATACATCACCTTTGGCAGTGCATCAAGGAATCGAAAAGTTGTACCAGGACCTCCGACGTCAGTTCTGGTAGCCAGGAATGAAGAATATTGTGGAAGAGTCTGTTTCTCGGTGCCTTACTTTTCAGCAAGTAAAGGATGAGCACTAGGTTCCAGTAGGTTTGACTCATCCCCTTTAGGTTATAGTGTGGATGTCTGATAGTATATCCATGGACTTTGTTATGAGTTTACCAAGTACATCTAGGGGACACAATGCCATCTGGGTGATCATTGAACAACTCACCAACTCGGCCCACTTCCTAGCCGTACAGTTGCATAGTTCAGTAGAGATCTTGGGACGCCTATATGTGCAAGAGATAGTTCGGATTCATGGAGTTACATCCAATATCATCTCAGATCATGATTCTTGTTTCACATCCCAGTTGTGGATGGTATTGCAGGAAGCTTTTTGGACTCAGTTATGCTTGATCACAACATTCTATCCATAGACTAATGGTCAGACGGAGTTGACCATCCAGGTTCTGGAGGATATGCTATGATCTTTCATACATGACTTAGGTCATATCTAATAAGATCACCTAGCACTGGTGTAATTCTCTTATAGTAATAGTTACCATTCCACTATTGGTATGGAACCATTCGAGGCTTTGTACGGACGGCCTTGTAGGTCCCCACTTTGCTGGACTGACAAAGGAGAGTCAGCACTCATGGGCCCAAGGATGGTGCGAGCTACTATAGAGATGGTGCAGTTCATACATGAGAGGATGAACACTGCAAAAATTTGACATAAGTCTTAATCCGACTGGAGACGGAGGCCCTTGAAGTTCGAAGAGGGAGACCATGTGTTCCTTCGGGTCTCACCTCGAAGGGCATTGTGGATATTTGGCCGAGGTGGTAAGCTAACTTTGAGGTTCATCGGCGCTTTTCAGATTCTAAGTGGAGTTCGCGAGGTGGCGTACCGCTTGGCTGTACATCCTCAGATGGACTAAGTACAAAACTTCATCCATGTGTCGTAGCTGGGGAGGTACATGCACGATCCATCGCACGTTATCGACGGGGGAAAGCAGGACATCAATGATGGAGCGACCATTGCTGAGTAGCCAGTGGAGATCGAGGATTGTCAAGAGAATGTCCTTTGTGGGAGATCAAATCCCTTCGTGCGTGTCTAGTGGTAGAACGAGAATCTCCAGGAGAGCACGTGGGAGCGGGAGGCTCAGATTCATGTGTAGTACCCACATCTTTTTGAGTATCCCTTATTTTGGCTTTTCCAGGTTGTGAAAGCCCTGAGTTGGGTGTGATGTAAGGTCTCAGATTTTTCCATGTCTTATATTAATATTATGTGGGAATTCATTCTTGTCCAGGCTTTGAGACGACATGTTGTTTCGAGGCCCGGGGATCCTAGAACAAATTTTTGAGTTTAATTAAATAATTAAGTTACGTACGCGTGTGGTTTTCTTTGAAATGTGGTATAACTCTTGAATGGGTGCTCAGATCAGAAATATGAGGGCACAGTTGAATTTAGAACAACGATTTTACCTTTGGCGAGGCCTATCATTGGCCGGCGCAGGGAAGTGGTGAAATCTAGTTGTTTGACATAAACGTAATAAAATATTTAATAAAAATATTTTATTAAATTTTTTGCTGTAGAAAAACCTTTTAACTTTTTAAATAGAGATTTCACAGGGGATCACGGTTACAAATATCATAACCCGGAATTTACCCATGAGGCTCTAGAAAAGATCTGGAGAGAACCTCCCAATGCAGTGACGATGTTCTTGATGGGTTTCCTCAGTGAAAACAACACGGAGACCGAATCTTCACCAACAAACACCACATATCATGGTAGGATGTTTGATTTTGGATTCTTTTCACCATTCATGATTCCTACGACGAACGTGAACTAATCCACGAAAAGATTAGCCCACAGATCAATTTTATTTGTGGGATGGAATTTTTTGGGGATTTTTTGGATTTGATTAGTGAAGTTATATATGGTTTAGTTTAATCTTCTAATGGTAACGAACCATGATTGAAATGAATAGAGATCGGGGTTCGTCCCTCTCGATTTGTTGTTCTTTTCATCCCCAAACTCTCGCGTTCTTCATGTCTATTTTACACGTTCTTTGCGTAGGTATGAACGATAGATCGTTTCACATCTGTTGTGCGACATAACGCTCCCAAAATGAATATCTAGCATCGGAACAATCCCACGGAGGTGAGAAGGCGGTGGTGACGGACGGATTGAAGCGGATCAAAAGATCTCATTCTTCGAACGATTTCCACACGGATGACCGAAATCGGATATCGCAGCCGATCGAAGGACTGAAAACCACATATTCGGCATCATGGAGATGGGGGGAGCCATAATATTGAGTTTCTCAGCAAAGGGACAAGAGAAATTTGATCTAGAGATCCGACTGAGGATCAAGGAGGAAGACGGCGCTTCTGGAAATTTCTCGACTACACGACATGTAGTATGACTACACGACATGTGTTCGTCAGGAGGACACCTAGCGTGTACTCCGAAAGTAAACAGACATGGGTTGGGTACACAGCCATAGACATGGCGTGTATACCCTTCCCCTGCCAGACCTAGACAGATACATGGGATACCCCCATTTACTGGTACATGGGCAGGCGACACGGACAAACACCGTGTACGGGCATACAGCCAGGGAACACGGGTGTTTCCTAGTTGACAGGACACAGCGTGTGCTTCGATATACACACCGTGTATATTCTTTCCTATACAACATTGA
This sequence comes from Viscum album, assembly GCA_963277665.1. Lineage (NCBI taxonomy): Eukaryota > Viridiplantae > Streptophyta > Magnoliopsida > Santalales > Viscaceae > Viscum > Viscum album. The sequence goes on from OY728157.1 coordinate 1,106,943,226, forward strand.
TTCTAGACATGGGTGATTTAGACGAGCAGTACCCAGAGTCAAGGAACACGACGTGTGATCCTTATACACATCGTGTAATTGAGTTTTACACAACTTGGACGGATGACACGGGCCGTTACACAGGCAGTACCTGGGCTCTATAAACATGGCGTGTAACCACACTACATGCCATGTAACCTATTTTACATGGCTTGATCTAGTTGACTTCTGTGACTTGGACTAGTTTCTTTAGGGTCTGTCCCCAAGGTCTTTCTCCTGAAGGTTTCTGGAATCATTTCCTACATATAAGAGTATGATCCTTTCAGCAGGACTTCCTGAATTGAGTTGTTCGAATACCTTCTATGAGACATATATCTAGATCCTCTATACATTCCTGGAACCCTAGGAAGATTTCTTCATATTGACATGACCAACTTAACTCGGGCGTCGATCCTCTGCTTACCGGATTAGTTCAGACAGAGTTGTTGGAATCACCCAACGACTATTGGTTTTGATCCTCATCTGAGCATCATGTTTCTCATGTACTTATGAAGTTTGTTCTCCTGGAATAAGTACTTCATATATCTTTCTTCATACCTAGGAGTGTGTTCTCGTTGTTACGTGCTTAGTGGAATCTTCGAGCTTGATCTTAGTGGTGGTTTCACAATTGTTGATCATGTATGAGTATATCTGGATATTCTGGTTATATGTTCTGGAAACATATACTATGTAGAGATGATTTTATCTTTACATTGTGGAATTTTTCCCTTGATGTATTACTTTGTGGTTTTAGGGTGTTCTACTGGGTATTTTTATACTCAACCCTACACGTGCTTTTCCCGCACATGTCGTATCTTGTGCAGACGAGCGAACCCTTGACAGGATTCTAGGTGGACTAGGACCGGACGATGCTCAATGAGTTCAGACAGGCCGAGGTGTGTTCCTAAAGCTACATATTTCTATCCTAGTAACTTTATTTACAGGTTGGATTTTGTTACATACTCTCTTCTGGTGGGCTTTTACTTTTGGCCCAGGGTTTAACATTACTATACTTTACCTTCCCTTCATACTCTGTTGGTTGGGATTTTAGTGTATGCATGAATTTCTATTTTAGTAATTTTTTACTTTTCAGCATTTTGGGCTTGGATATGTGTGTTTGTGTACATGTTTATAGGCATTGCCTCCCATGTTAGTGACATTCTTACTTGGTGCTAGTCACCAGCTCCTGGCCTATTGGAGGCGGGCTTAGGGAGTTACAGAACAACCACACTGGAATGATTTGTGACATGTTTATAAGTTCAATTTGAAAAAATAAGTTTCTTATTTGTAATCAAGATATAAGAATTTACTTTGGATAAAATTTTAATATTATTCTGATAACTTTCATATTTTAATGAATAGGTAAAATACGCTATATTTTAATTAAAAACATTTATTTTCATCGTAATAATTTATATGGTTAAAATATTATATTTAATGGTTTTAAATTATAAATAGAATATATTTTTTCCGTTTAATATAATGTATGTCATTAGCATTGATTTTACATTGAATTCATAGGTAAAATCATTTCAATATTTTGTAATTTTTTATCTTTGAAAACTCATTTTCATTAAAACAGTATTAACTTTAAATTAATTTCTGCAAGATCTGTTATTTGAATTTGGAAAAATGGATTCCATATTTTGAATTAGTAGGTATAAATTATGTTAATAGTCTATGTTTTATTTTTGGGCACTATAAATAGTAACTACTGTAAATTTTATTTACCATAGTTAAAGGTAAATCTGGTAATTAAGGGTAAATATAATATTATAAAATTACCCTAACACTTGTATTAATATAATTTTATGATTATATTTCATCCTATGGAATATTTGGGTCGAATTATAATCAATTATAACCCACTTGGATGTGGTTAAGACTTTTAATTTATTTTATTTTAAAGAAATTTAAATATGTCTCAATCAAAATTTTATAATTAAAGTGCTTTTAATATAAGGTAATACAGAATATAAATTAGACTATAAATACAAATTTGAAAAATAAAATGTTTTTATTTGTTATGGTAATTTATTTGTAATTTTTAAGAGGTATTTAGTTAGCTTAATATCTTATACATTAATGATGCAGAAATTATTTATTTAGTGAAAAATTAGTAATATAGTTTTTATTAAAATACTAATACCCATTAAAAGGCCCAAAAACGTGACCAAAACATACTGGTCATTTATATATATACCATAACCATTAAATGGCATACTTTTTGACCATTTTGAGCTTTATAAAAGAAATTATGACACTTATATTATTTTATATTAAATGATGTCATAGTTGTCATCTTAATAATTTACTAAATATAACTATTTACATGTTGTGATTTTAAGAAGATAAATTCATGTAAAAGTATTATTTTGAAATATATTATATTTATCATCATCATTGTATTTTATTTTTAATTTTTAAACAATTAATAAGTATATTAAATGATTATACAAAATGATGTAGTAATTGTTTTATTAAGAGAAATACCAAATAAATGGTTTTATAAATATTAAAATAAATATTATATGAGTTAATAAATGTTATCCACAAATTTTCTAGATTAATATGACATGTTAGGAATATATTAAACATTTTTTTAGAATATATCTTCTATGTGGATTTTATTTAAATTAAAATAAATTAATAGTGCAAAAATTAAAACTATTGTTATTTTATAAAAATAACATATAATTATGTTGATAAAAATCAAAAAAAATATTTAAAAATTATAAATATTAATTTATCTGGTCTAAAATTTTATAAAGTATCCATTTATGGATAATTAACAACACATAAGTACATATTTATATCAATTTTAAATTTATAATCTTATTAACACACATAAAATTAATAGATTAAATTAGGATAAATCATATTGATAAGGTTTTAAATAAATTTAAAACAGGTCTAAATTTTATTGTTTGATTCTATTACAACTCTATCTCAAATAAGATTCGTATTTGAGACTTTATGGAAGTTTTTCAGTGGGGTTTAAATTTATATTAAATTAATATTTTTTAGGTTTCCAAAGGTGCCACTCTCCTCACTTATAAAAGGGCACCTCCTCCCTCTCCTCTTATCACAAATTTGAGCCTTTAAGATCCTCCAAAAACTACGCATTTCACATCTACACTTCCATATATACCTACTTGAGTTCATGGACTTATTCAAAGACTAAATTTAGTTCCCTATGAGAAGGTTAAGAGGAGGCGCGTCGAAGAAGCAGTAATCTCTTTTTACCGATTCTTTCAAGTTTCATTATTCCTCTACATATTCATATTTAGTTGTTTAATTATAAAGTATTAAAATCCATATAAATAATATAATGATATGTTATTATAAATATGAAACCACCCCATTTCATCATCTATCCATCCTACAGAGAATGAAATCATCGTGCGTGCGTACGTACAGAATACCGTCTCCACGCCGTGGTGTAATCTGTTTTTCCACCACAACCTAACTTGGATGGGTATAATGGTGTAATGAATAACTATATATGGTTATTATAAAAACATAATAATTATTAGATATTATATCATCCACTCTAATTCCATTCAATAACTATGGGAATGATATCATCGCTCTTTCGTATGTACAGATTACCGTCTTCACGACGCGATGAGATTCATTATACATGTTAACCAATCAAGAATGATTATATATTATATATAATGAATAATAATGATATATATGAAATAATAATTCTAATGTATTTATTTATATATATATATGTATATGTAATCTACTTACTTCCATTCATGTCAATAAGGAAAGGAAAATAGCGTTCATGCGTACGTACGACGTACCGTATCCACGAACGGTGTGTTTCGTTTCATTTATCTATCTATTATATATATATATACAGAATATATATGACATATAAATCATGTTTTACATTTTTGAAGTAGTTAAAACATGATATAAGTAATAATATTATCAAGAACAACAAGACGATAAATGAAACTGTTTTACCCAAAACATTGCTTTAACATGGAATTGAAAAATGAACGGGTACTACAAAGTCTTAAGTGAATCATATATGATATCATAAATATTATTATGGTTCTGTTAAAAGTTAATAATATGTTTAAACCCACTATACAAGAGTCTCAAACACATATGGAAGAAATTGGAAATATGAAAATGGATAATTATTCAAATCTCATTCTTATTCGAGATTGTTTATTCAAAAGTATTTACTGGGTTTATGTTTATCATCCATTCCATATTTTATAAAAATGTTTTTATAAATTGTTTACTATTAATCCTCGTATTTTTAATGTAATTTATACCCATTGATGAATTTTACCACATTGTATTGAAGGAATCTTTCCTTTGTTTACCATATAAGGATTTTTTTTTACCTTTCTAGCAAAAGTATGAGAGGAATGTTGTTTTTAACTTATATGGAATGAATGGATTTTTACTATTTCATAATAATTTTTTTGTATTAAGCTTCCTCTACAAGATTTCCTGATTTTTTTCAACAAAATTATTTTCTTATTAAATCACACGACAATTTGGGAAATGAAAATGATTTTGAAGAAGAAAGGATATTTTACTCAAGAATTCATTTCATGTGTTTATTCAAAACTATTTCCCATTTAAGATGAAATTATTTACTATGATTATGTTTCAAGTGTAATGTCTCTATTATTTGCATGGTTTGATTTTTCTTATGAAGAAATGATATCCATTTGTTTTATATAGATTATGTTAAGATGAGATGATGTTTATGAAACCAAATTTATTTTTTGGGTTATGATGCATGATTTATGATTGTGTTGTGGCTCATGTAAGAATGATTTCAATATGAGATGGGTGGGACCTATATCTCCCTCAAATGCATTGGTTAATGATTTATATCTCATGAGATAGACATGGCTGGAACTATAAGTAAATATGGTTTAGTAATACAGGGCTGGAAAGACAAGTAAACCTAGTTCAGTAATGGACTTTGTCCACTATAATGGTCTTGGCAGAAATAACTTGGCTTCTATGGAAATCATAAAATGTTCTTAATAGTTTTACATAATTACATGTTTTATCCCCATGATATTGTATCATGATTGATGTTCTTTTATGATCTATTCCTTATGCACATCCATGATTTATGTCATTACTTATGATTTTGATGTTCTGTGTTCATGTTCTTACATTCAAATGTTTAGGTTTTGTTTTAGGTTCACCATGTTTACCCGTAATGATCATTTGAGCTCAACCTTTTGATGTTTTCTATTGCCCAGGATATAAATAAAGATTTTAGGTAAGAAAAACAAAGGGGAATATCTTTATGGGAGATGTTTAAGATCATTCACCATGATTAAAAAATTATGTTCCGAGTTTCCAAATATAGTGAACTGTTACGATCCTTGAGTGTTGGTTTTTGTTATGTATTAAGTATTCCACAAAAGGTATGTATTGTCCATGTAAGTCAAGATTGGGGTATCTAAAGTTGGTATCAGAGAAAAGGATTATTTAACCTTTGGAAACTAGGATGTGAAAACTTTAGTGATATCCCTAGAGATATTTCTATGGTATGTCTAGGGATGTCCCTAAGGATAGTTATAAGTTTAGTTTATAGTTGTAGAATTATGGAAACGGTATTAGAATTAATCCTATGATGTTATATATTGAAGGTAATCCTCCATTATTATGTTGTTTTCCTAGCATGATTTTTGATCCTCATGGTGTTATTTTTGGGTTTTGGAAAAATGGTTAGATACTTGAAGATTCATGATAATGGAGAAGTTAATTGACAATGTAATGATATTATTCATGAAAAACCAAATGAAATTGGATATTAAAGTCCACATATCATTATAATGCCTAATCATAAATCTCATAATATGGTCAATAATTTCAACTTTGTTAAGTTTCCTGACTCAGCTAACAAGAGAAATATGGAGTTTCATGATGATCATAGAGGAAAGAAAGTTCTATTTCCATTATGTAAATCATGTGGGAAGAGGCATTTGGAAGAATGTTTCAAAGGAACTGGAAGATTTTTTGGGTGTGGAAAAGAAGGACACAAAGTCAGTAAGTGTAATGGAAATGGTTCAGTTAACACATTGTACAAGGATAATGGTATTGCTAAGACATCAACAACGATTAAATTTTTAAATGTGGAACATACGAGCATTATGAAAACCAATTCCCTATTGAAAAATCTAAAGAACAGAATCAGCTTGATCATATGGGTAGTATTTATGTTGTTTATGATGAAGAGACTACAAAATATATATGAGATAAAAGAAGTGTTGATGAATAAAATGATGAAGCCCCATCAATGGTTTAAGAAGGTAGTGGAATTATTGCATGTTTATCAAGAGTAATGTTGTATAAGTAATTTCATGGTACAATGGAATAAATAAACATATATGGACTGTTACACTATTTTTCTTACGTATTTTTTTTGAAAGTATATGTTTAATGATACTTGTAACCAGGAAAGGATATTCAAATATTTTTGGAATGTATATTATATGACCATAATGAAGGGGTAAGGAGAAAATGAAATGTTTGATAGTATTAATGAGCTCATGATTGATATAAGGACAAAGTGATATAATTGTTTGAGTATATAAAAATTTTGGGATTTGGGAAGTGGAACAAGTTTACTTTTGAAAGCATTCATGTTTTCACAAAGATTCCATGGTAATTCATGTTTCAAGAGAATACATGATTAAGGTATTCACATGTTTGAAATGTGACCAACAAAATATATCATATAACATACGAGGGATAAATGATGGTATTCATATGCTTGGTAGATGACCTCTCCTGTAATCATTTTCTTTATACTATGAGATTGGAAAAAAGTATTTTGGAAAAGTCTAAAGATTTGAAATGGATTATGTTGGACATTATATAATATTGTTTAAGGATATAACATTTTTTAGATATTATATCTAGAATGTTATAATAGTGTAGTTTTATAAAAAGGAAAACCTGCAGGATGGGCAAAAAACCGTCATGTCGGATGAGGTTGCGGGAATCGAACCCACAACTGATGTGCGAAAGGACTTTATCGCCTACCAAAGGCCTACAATAAGTCCCTAGTTATTAGAAACTAGTTTTATTTTATTAAGCGGTATGATAGATGATGTATAAGACCATTTATGGAACCATATATGATTAACATCACCATAAAATGGACTTATGTATATAAATTTATCTATCCTTATGTTTGAGACAGATGGAATGACCTATCATTCTATCGCATGATCTTCTAATACTTCAAGAATGACCAATTCAAGTTCATTACATTAAATAAGATATGAAGTTGAAATTGTTCATGGAATGAACAATGATGATATTACACTGAAATCAAGTAAGTTTTTATCCTTATGTAAAATTTCATCAACATTAGGGAAATGATCTTGAAACCAAAAATGTTGTCCTAGTACTCTCTTATCTGATGAATCACATGGTACCATAGATCATCACAAATTTATGGCATTGTGATTGTTGGGTTTTTCATAGACATGTTCTCTATCACTCTCCATCTGAAATTCATGGTTAGATTTTACTTCCGTGTCCATATTTTCACCTATGTTATCCTATATGGAATCCAGTGATGAGTTAATTTGGGTAACTATTACGTTTCATAAATTAGTTATTAAAATTATGTTTCAGTATTAAATTTTTTACGATTTGGGTTTCTAAGAAAGAAACATTCAAGTAGTAAATGATTTATAACCCCGACGAATTTCGAGGGAGAAATTTATTTTAAGGGGGGTAGAATGTAACACCCTTATATTTTCTGAGATATATTCTTTTTAATTCCTTTGATTTCTTATATTTTACACTACACCAAGATTAGCTTGTACTATACACAACACCGTATTAGCTTGCAGTATACGCAACACTATTCTTAGATCGTGTTAGACACAATTTCATGCTCATTTTGTAGTTTTTATTCTACGCAACATTAAGTATAGATTTTGTTTAATTTATAAATGAAATAAGTTTTTATTATGTTATAAAAAACACCAAAGGTATCTTTCACTACATTCAGCCCTAACTTGTGTTGCATTACATGCAATCGCGACCATCCTCGATAGGGTGTGTAGTACGCAATTCCTGGTTTCAATAAACAACGATATATTGCTATAATATTATTATGAACTAGACGTTATGAATAGTATTAACTAAATTTTTAATTTTATAACATTATTATTCATATTACACGTTTTCTAGAACATGGTATTAGATGAAAATAAATTTTTCGGGTAAAATAATTTTTTTAAAAAAAATGCAAATTTGCCACCTTTTGATGGTGCACCCAATTTAAATCTAGTTTTTGACATGTCTATAAGTTCAATTTGAAAAAATAATATTAATATTTTTAATCAGGATATAAAAATTTACTTTGGATAAATTTTTTATATTATTCTGATAACTTGCATATTTTAATGAATAGTAAAAACACGGTATATTTTAAACAAATTTTTTTTTCATCGTAATAATTTATATGGTTAAATTATAATATTTAATTATTTTAAAGAATAAATAGAATATATTTTTACTATATAATTTAATATCTGTCATTATCATTGATTTTACATTTAATTTATAGGTAATATCATTTTAATCTTTTGCAATATTTGATCTTTTAAACATCATTTTCTTAACAATGGGATTAATTTTAAATTAATTTCTAGAACTTCTAAGATTTTAAATTGGAAAAATGGATTCAATATTTGGAATCAATAGGTCCAAATTATGTTAATACGCTACTTTTTATTTTTGGGCTATATGAATAGTAACTACGGTAAATTTTATTTAATATAGTTAATGGTAAATCCGGTAATTAAGGGTCAATATAATATTATAAAATTACCCTAACACTGGTATTAATAAAATTTTATGATTATATTTCGTCAAGAGTAATATTTGGGTATAAATGGAATCCATTGGAACCCACATGGAAGAGATTAAGACCTTTAAATTATTTTATTTTAAATAAAGTTAAATATGTCTCACTCAAACATTAATAATTACAGTATTTTTAATATAAGGTTATATAGAATATAAATTCTATAATAAATATTCATTTGAAAGAATTTTTTTTGTTATGGTAATTTATTTGTGATTTTTAGGATATATTTAATTACCTTAATATCATATACATTAATGATGGAGAAATTATTTATTTAGTAAAAAATCAGTAATATAGTTTTTATTAAAAAATTAATACTCATTAAAAGGCCCAAAAACGTGACAAAAAATTATTTTTAGTATATATCTAAACCATAAACATCCAATGGTATAATTTTTGACCATTTGGTGCTTTATAAATGCAATTATGACACTTATATTGTTTTATTTTAATTGATGTCAATGTTATGACCTTCGTAATTTAAAAAATATAACAATTTACATGTTGTAATTTTTATATGATAAATTATAATAAAAGTATTATTTTGAAATATATTATATTTATAATAATCATAGTAAATTATTTTAAATTTTTATGCAATTAATAAGTATATTATATGATTATAAAAAATGATGTAGTAATTGTTCTATTAAGAGAAATATCAAATAAATGGTTTTATAAATATTAAAATAAATATTATATGAACTAATTAGTGTTATCTACAAATTTTCTAGATTAATATGACATGTCATTAATCTTTTAAACATTTTTTCTTTGAATATATCATCTGTGTGGATTTTATTTAATTTCAAAAAAATAAATAGTGTCAAAATTAACACTATTGTTATTTTATAAACATAACATATTATTAAATTGTTTAAAAATCACAAAAATATTTAAAAAGTATAAATTGAAATATATATCATCTAAATTGTAATAAATTACCCAATTGTGTATAATTCATAACACATAAGTAATTATTTATAACAATTTAAAATTTAGAATATTATTACCACAAATGCAATTAAATAGATTAAATAAAGATAAATCATGTTGATAAGGTTTAATATAAATATCCAACATGTCCAAATTTTATTGGTTGATGATATTACAACCCTATCTCATATGATCTTCATATTTTAGTAATTTTTGACGTTTTGAGGTGGGGTTTGAATTTATATTAAATTAATATTTTTGAGGTTTCCGAAGGTTCCCCTCTCCTCCCTTAAAAAAGGGACCCTCCACCCTCTCCTATTGACACAAATTTCCTCCTTTAATCTCAGCCAACCCCATCCCATTTCACATATCCACTTCCATAGAAACCTACCAGTGGTCCTGGTCTTCATCAAAGACCATATTTAGTGCCCTAAGAGGAGGTTAAGAGGAGGCACATCGAAGAAGAGGTAATCTCTTCTATCGATTCTTTAAAGTTCCTTTATTCCTCCACTTCCTCTTATTTAGTTGATTCATTATAAATTAATAACATCAGTATAAATAATATACTGATATGTTATTATAAATATTAAAACCCCCCTTTTCACCATCTATATATCCAATGGAAAACGAAATCACGGCGCGTGCATACGTACGAAATACCATCTCCATGCCATGTTGTAATATGTTTATCCACCACCACCTAACTTGGATTGGTATAATGGTGTAAAGAGTAACTATATATGGATATAATATCATAATACTAATAATGAGATATTACATCATTCACTCGAATCCCATTAAATAATTATGGGAACGATATCATCGCTCGTGCATACATACGGAAGACCGTCTCCACGACGCGATGAGATTTATTTTCCATGTTAACCATTCAAGAATGATTATAAACTATATATAATGAATAATAATGATATATAAGACATAATAATGCTACTTTATTTATTAATAAATATCTATATATATGTCATCTACTTACATCCATTTAATTGAAAAAGGAAAGGAAAACAACATTCATGCGTACATACGACCTACCGTATATATGAATGGAGTGTTTCATTTTATTTATATATCTATTATATATATATATATATACTGAATATATATGATATATAAATAATGTTTTACATTATTTAAGTATGTAAATCATGATATAAGTAATAATAATATCAATGACAACAAGTCCAAACACGTACGATAAATGAAACGATTTTACCAAAAACGCTGGTTTAACATAGAATAGACAAATAAACGGGTAATATAAAGTTTTATGTGAATCATATATGATATCATAAATATTATTATGGTTCTGTTACAAGTTAATAATATGTTTAAACCCACTATACAGGAGTCTCAGACACATATGGATGAAATTGGACTTCAGGTAATGGATAATTATTCAATCTCGTTCTTATCCGAGATTGTTTATTTGAATGTATTTACTGGGTTTATGTTTATCATACATGTACATGTTCTCTAAAAATGTTTTCATAAATTTTTTAATATTCTTACATGTATTTTTAATGTCATTTTCACCCTTTTTTGACTTTTACCAAATTTTATTGATGGAATCTTTCCTTTGTTTACCATATAAGGTACTTATTGACATTTTCGGAAAGAGTACCAGAAGAATGTTTTTTAACTTATACGGAGTGAATGGATTTTTAGGGTTTCATAATGCCTTATTTCCATGAAGCTTCCCCTACATGATTTCATGGTTATTTTCAAAAAAATAATATTTTCTTTTCAAATTGCATGAAATTTTGAGAAAAGAAAATGATTTGGAAGAAGAAAAGATATTTTCCTCAAGAATTCATTTCAAGTGTTTATTCAAAACTATATCCCATCCAAGAGGAAATTATTTAGTATGATTATGATTCAAATATAATGTGTATATTATTTGCATGGTTTTATTTTTATTATGACGAAATGATATCCCTTTGTTTTATATAGATTATGTTAAGATGTGATGATATTTATGAAACCCATTTTATTCTTTTGGTTATGATGCGTGATTTAGGATTGTGTTGTGGCACATGTAAGAATTATTTCAATAATATATGGTTGGGACCTATATCTCCCTCCAATTCATTGGGTAATGATTTATATATCATGAGATAGACATGGCTATAACCGCAACTGAATCTGGTTGAGTAATACAGGGCTGGAATGACATGTAAACCTGGTTTAGTAATGGACTTTGTCCACTATAATGGTCTCGGTAGAAATGCCTTTCCTACTAAACTAATCATAACATGTTCATAATGGTTTACCACAATTACATGTTTTATCCCAATTCTATTTTATCATTATTTTTGTTCCTTTATGATCTATGCCATATGAACTTCCAAGATTTAGGTCATTACTCATGATTTTGACGATTTATGTTCATGTTCTTACATTCAATTGTCTAGGGTTTGTTTTATGTTTTCCATGATTACCCTCACTGAGAATTTGAGCTCACCCTTTTTATTTTTAATTTTCCCCAGGATATAAAGAACGGTTTTAGGAAAAAAACCAAAGGGGAAGATCATTATGGGAGATGTTGAAGATCCTTCACCACGATTAAAATATTTTGTTCCGAGTTTCCAAAGACACTAAACTATTACAGTCTTCAGTGTTGGTTTTTGTTATGTAATAAGTATTCTAAAAAAGTAATGTAATGTCCATGTACATAAATCTTGGGTCTCTACCGTTATTTTAATGGATAATGTGTGATGTTTGATGTCATTTTCAGTCAACAGTTGGTAATTTTTGTGTACTAAAAACGGTGTATAAAACTGGGATTTTTTGAAGATTTGTAGAGTAACTTCATTGAATATAATGTTATTCAATGGTGTTTGTATATAAATGACGTGATGTTAACATCATTGGGAAAATATAATAAAATTAAATAACATCTAGATATTTTTTAGAAAAAAATCAAGAAGTTCACATAAATGTTCAATTTACATAGTAAGATCAGATAATAATGAAAGCTCTACAAAGTAGTTTGTGAAGTAAAACTATGTAAAAAAATTTCACAAAAATAGGTACAATTCTTGAGTTGGATATGTAAATAATGATCCTATGAAGTAAATAAATAAGTGTAGTGTTATGTAGCATGACGAATTTTTCAAAGTACATTATACTGAGTGTAAAATATAGTACTTGGTGAAAAGAATTTCATATAGCACTTACGTGCAAAGTAGTTTTTTAATAGTAGGTTTTTTCAAAAAATATTGAAGTATATTTTTTGGAGACTAAGGATAATGTTGAATAAAATAAATAAGGTATCATGATATAAATTAAAAATTAGTTTTTTGAAAATGTAGAAGCAATATTCATGTTATTAAAATATAGAAGACATAATATGAAGTAGTTAGAAAGGTGGATTCAACAGAGGTTATTCAATGAATGTAGTGTGTTTTCCCTGAATTCTCTATAAAAACAATGACATCGGAATGGAGTGACAATGAATTGAAATTATAATCCACTATAACTAGTAAATAATCATTGGATATTGGTACGACTAAAAAATTATCGACATATACTCCTTGGATTAGCCCTTAGTGGTGAATGATGTAATATTTTTTATCTAATACTTTAATTATGAAATATTTTGTTGTTGTGGTTGTGTGATTTAGTATAAAAATTTAACTAGTTCCAAATAATGTGGGGAAAAGATCATTTAAATACAAAATAAAAATTGTACACCTTGATTCACCCCTCCCCTCTCAAGGTGTCTTAAGCTGAATTAAAATCCAAGATAGGATTTTTCTAGTGTCACATGGTGTAAATATCTCCAAAAAATGTGTCCTTGGACACAAGAAGAGAGATATAGGATGAACAAGATTCCTTATACATTGAAGATAAGATTAGTCATGTATGACATGATACGTATCAGGATTGATGATTCCTAAACCTTGAGTATGTTAGGATGATATCAAGTAGATCAAAGAGACTACCAATGGATGGTATTCAAGAATATACTAAAGTATATAAGGAATGATAAAGATTTTTCACTGATTTATTGAGAATATGAGTAGATAATAGTCATGGTATATACAAATTATAGTTTCCAGATAGATCATGAAGATGTGAAATCACATGTAGGATATGTTTTTACCCTCAATAGAGAATCTATGAGATGGAAGATCTCAAATCAGATAGTGGACACTAATTATATGGAAGAGTTCGAGTATATTTCTTATTCTAATGTTTCTGAAGGAGAAGTGTGGATATATAAAAAATTATAAGAGCATGATGTGGTTGGAAAAAGTAATTATTCTATCACATTATATTGTGATAATACTACAATGGTGATCTTTTTTAAAGATCCAATGTCTCGTCAAGGGAAAAAGAACATAATAAAATATTATCAACTCTTGAGGGTTTTTTATCAAAGGTTTGAGGTCATAGCAAGTAGATTTCCCATAAAATATAATTGTAGATCTATTGAATGAATCCTTATCATAGTAGGATCCTGAAAATCATGTGAGTGATAGTGGACTAAAAGTATTTAGCAATTGGCTCTATTCTTAGTGAGATTCTATTGGAATTGGTTCCTTAGAACCAAATACTTTTTACTTATAATTACTTTCATATTCATGATCTTATATATTAATAAACAGATTATAATATGATCTGTATTAATCTTCACTAATTTAATGTGATAATTTCCTTTGAGTATCTTTTGAATCAATAGTCCATGGTTGTTCCTCTCGATTCTAAGAACCTTGAATGTTTTGATGGTATTCTTAAATATATGTTCAATGTCCAGATGACAACATCGTACTGGACATGAATGATATAAGCTATTAGGGGTAGCAGTATATTGAGAGATTAGGTCTTCATCACATGAAGTTATCCCTTGGTAATCTATATGATAAGAGTTTATGATTATATACCCACCCATAGTAATTACACATGTTCTTTATGTCATTGGATATTACTATATGTGTATCTGTTTATTGATCCTTAGACTTGATATTATTATTAATGTATATCATGAGCCGAATATTTTTTTATACTAACAAAAACTATGATGATATATTCTCACAATGTGGAATGATATATTAGATGTGTCATTAATGATATAACATTAATAAATAAGTCAATACAAGATTTTTCTCTTCTAATTTGATTAAAGTAAATATCTTACATTGTTTTATTAGAATGGAATAACATGATTAAGTCCATGTCCATTGCAATTTTATCATTGAATTCATTTTATAAAATTCAAGGAATGATAAAAAAAGAAGATAGGTTGATGATTTTATTGTGTGACCTTATTGATTCTATATTGAGCAAATTAATTATATTTTACAATGTTAATTTGTAGGATATTGTTTTCATTGCAACATTAATTTATTTCTCTGTGAGTGTCTTAACATATTTATGAAATGTAATCATAGAAATTAGAAAGGACACATCTAATTGCACTAATAATAAGGCATACAGGGCCACACACTAAGTTTATATTTAACCTTAGTTAAATTGTATTTGAATTTAAAATTATAATCAATATTATTATCATGTTTTTTGAAATAATAATTATTCATTTATTCCCAAATTTATTTATTTAACTAATAATAAAGTGATTTTATTTATTTAAATAAATAGTGATTATTCATTATTTGATAAAATATGATGGGGATTAGTAGATAGAGTTAACGTTTCAGTGGGAATTATGTATTTAATATCATTTAAATAAATATTGAATTATTTATTTAATAAATGAATTTAAAATTTTCTATTAGTTCAACACACATAAACAAATTATTATTATTATTATTTTGTGTGGGGTTCACTAAGGATTAAGAGAATAAAAACAGGACCTTGTGCATTTATTTATTCTCTAACCTAGAAATATAAACCTAGTTATATTATTTCTAGGTTTGGCCATCACTATATAAAAAAGTGACGGTTAGAAGTGGCTTATTCATGGCTGTTCTAGTCACCACCATGAGATAAATCCTATTAATATATATATATATAATATAGAAGAAGTTTCATAAAACTACGATGCTATTTTAAATGTTTTAAATTAGTGGATGTTTCAACTAAATTACTGCTAGATGTTTTTAAAAAATTAATCCCTCCCTCTCCCCGAATCCCTCTGTGTGACCCTAACCCCCTACCTCCACCAACATCCTCATCTCCTCTCCTCAGCAGTGACCCCAAGCCTGCGACCCCTTTCCCCCCACACCTCATTCTCTCCTCTCCTCGGTGGAATCCTCGATCCCGCGACCCCATCCCCGTAACCCCCAACCCCTATGACCCCCATCTCCGACACTAACCCATGTGACCCCCCCAGACCTCTTCTCTAGATGGATCACTGGAAAAATAACCCCCATCCAACCTCCCTCACCCTGGCTCGGTTCCATTCTTTAGCAGTGATGCGGACACCACCCCCCCTATGAGATCCCTATGCTAGGATTGAATCCCCTCCTCAACAACAATAAAGACCGCCTCCCCCCTTAAAGGTCTTATCATCCTCACCCTAATTTTATTATTGATTAGCATTAGATGGATAATCCTGGGCAATATAAAAAATAGAGTATTTGTTTTTTATTCATTAGATAATAATTATATATGTAATTTGGGTTTATAATGTGTTATATGGATTTTACAATTAGCTTTTTGGAGTTATAATAATCATTAATTTTGGTTATGTTTTATTAAATTAAAAAAATCAATAATCATATATGTCGGTTATAGAATCTTGATTGTTCATAATTTCAATTTTTTTATTTTTTATTAATGAATTACACTTTTATCCATATATTTTAATGACCTAATTTTTTTACAGATACATAATTGAGGCTATTCTCCTTCTCATGGCTGATTGGAGGTATGTTTTAGGGTCACACATGGTTTCATCACCAACCTTATCAAGTTCTCTAAGGATAATGTCCTTGAAATGAGATATTTGACCATATTAAAATTTATCAGAATGCTTCAGGCTTTATGTATATGTGAGTAATAATATATTTTAATTTAATATATAAAAAATGATAGAGTAGTTAGGGTTTAGTTTTAAATGCATGATAATCAATTATTTATTATAGTACCGTGAACATTCAGCATAGTTTCATTGACTTTATTTTAATTAACATGATTTTTAATAAAACTAATTATAGTGTCAAATTTTTTTTGTTGAGTCAAATGTCTATTTTTTTATCATTTTATTTGAAATTAACAATACATGTTCTTCCAATTTATTTTAACATCATGGTTTTTATATTTATCTCAAATTTAAGGAACATCCAATGTGATGTTATGTGAACAGAGTTGATTTCTATAATTCATGGAACAACTAGAAGTCACAGTAAACCAATAAAATAGAATATAGACATATATAGTTGAATATTTTGGGTATGTATGAAATATCATGATATCCAAATAAATTATAATTTGCATTCATATTTTTAAATGGGTGCTCTTTTTCTTAGTTAGATCATGAGAAATAGTTCGTACATTAATCAATATAGCTAATTTTTTATGGAATAAACCCCCCCATAGTTACAGCACTTGGGTAGAATACACCGTTATCTATTATTTAATTCATCTCATTCATCTATGTCTATGAGAAATAATAATTTATTTGATTAGTATTTTTATATTATAATTTTAGTAAGAAAAAGTTCATTATTTGATTCATCCCATTTTCATTTATAGTTGTTATGAACGAGCAAATGGTGAAGTTGGGTGATATTTAATATTAATTTTACCTATTTGATAAAAAAAATTATATTTATATCTGAATGTATAGGGAAAAGAAAATAAAATACCTATGGAGAAAATTTGGATCAATTTATCTCAAAACACACCTCGATATGCAAAGGGTTTGGAAGAGTTTTTAGATTACGCAATAGTAGACCGATAAATATATTGTATAATAAAGTGTCAATGCCCTAATTGTAAATTCAAGTGTTGGTTGAACAAAAATGAATTATATGATAGTTTGATATTGAAACAGTTTATTGATTACTATGTATGTTGGAATTGGCATGGTGAATAATGTTTTCTGTAAATTCATAACAATGACAATACTGTCAAAAAAATACAATGTGACCCGAAAAATGATAATTTAGGTTTAAATTTGTCAAATGTTGCATTTTTTTTAGAATAAAATTTCCACGATTTTAATGGATCAAAAAATCATTTAGTTTATTCTGGGTGGGTTAATCTTTCTCAGAACATTTTTGACCATAAAAATTATTTTTTTGAGTTAATTGAAGACAGACAACAAGAACTATATGAAGGATGAGCCAAGTATTTGAATTTGTCTCCTCTAATTTGGTTGTATCATATGAAGTGTATTTGAATAATTTATTGAAACAAAATGTCCATGATTTTAGATTATATTCATGATGCATTTGGTAATGCTAAGATCTATAAATCATTCTATGAGATAAAGAAATTCATCATAAAAATTGGACTTGATTATAAAAAGACACATGCATGTCCTAATTATTGACTAATTTAATGGGGATAATATTATGATAAATAATAATGTAGTAGATTTCATATAATAACATGGAATTCAGTGAACAATGGTGAAAGTATAAATCAACGAAACCTGAGGAAGAACGAAAGGAATAAAACTCATGTAAAGGTATTGTGTTGCATTCCTTTGAAACCATGCTTGCAAAGATTATTCATGTCATCTAAGACTACAAATGGAATGAAGTGGAGTGCTAAAAAAAATTATGAATTTATGAGTCATCCAAAAGATTTAACATCATGGAATATGATTGATTCTCTATATCTAGATTCTTCTTTCAAATCCTTGGAATGCACATTTGAGATTGGTTTTTGATTGTTTTAATCCCTTTGGTACATTAAGTACACATTATATCATTTGACTTATTGTTTTGATCCACTATAATTTACCTCCATGGATGTGTATGAAGAAGAATTACTTTATTATTCATATTGTTTTTCCAGGAAAGGAAATTGTTGGAAATGACATCGATGCATAGCTTCAAGCTATAATCATAGAATTTTGAGATTTATTGGACGATGGAATGGAAACATATGGTTTCTCAATGATACAACTGTTCAAAATGGATGATACTATAATGTGAAAAATTAGTGACTTTCCCAGAATAGGAAATTTATCTAGTTGGAATATTGAAAGGGTTTTTTCTTGTAAATTATTAAATTTTGATTTCAATCCTCATTGATTATATCATAGTAGAAAATGGAGTTTTATGCTTCATCATCGATTAATTTATAAATATAAGAAATTTAGTTTTAACTGTACCTGATTAAATAGTGATATTGAAATTTGAATGTCAACAAAGGTTTTCTCTAGTTCATAAATCATAGGAGAATTAATAGATTTCACTGAAAAATTTGGAAAATGTAATCTGTTTTAAGAAGAGGGAAAATGGTATGAGGTACAATATCCAAAGAATATAGAACACAACAATGTAAGAAAAAATTATATTTTTTAAACATCGTTATTGGTAGTTTAATTTGATATGTCTTAATCTTGACATAATTCTTATTGAGAAGAATTCTTGTAGAAAAGAAATTTTTATGGTACTTAATGAGAAGGTTAAATCGAAGGATCAACTTAATGCTCTTAATTATTTAGAGTCAATGAATATAAAACATGTATTATAGGAAAATTATAATGGAAAGTACCCCATGGATATTTTTATAATGAAAAATCATGAGAGAGATGTATTTCTTCAAAATTTAAGGAATTTAAAAGTTCTAGATGGATATTCAATTAACATATCAAGTTTTGTTGACTTAAAACATCAAAAGTTACAGGGATTAAAAATTCATAACTCACTTATTTTTATGGAGATGTTGTTTTTTTTGGATTTAAGTAATACTTTACTTGAAAAATTAAATGTGGTTTTATTTGTGTTTTGTACCTTTTTCCGAGATCTTTATGAAAAAAACTATAAATCCAACCGATCTTGATAAACATCAATAAAGAATTCTATTGAAACTATGTCATTTGGATATGTTATTTACCCCTTAATTAATCATAGTCATGATTCATTTTATAGATCATTTGGATTAAGAAGATAATCTTGGGAGATCGATACATTATCAATGGAAGTCTCCAAATGAGATTTATTTTGATAATTTTTTATTTTAATTAGTGAATTTTATTTTATCAATTCATTGCATAAAAAAATTAAAATGTTTCTTATTTATTCATCAGGTAATTAAGTCATTTGAAATCATATGTGAGGAATAGAGCTCCACCAGAAGGCTCTATTACTAATGTTTACAATTATAAATAGTGATTGAACGTTTATTTTAGGTAATTGGATGGGGTTGATACTAGATTTAATCATTATATATATGCTGATGACATCTCAAATAATTTCAGTTCTGAAAACTAGTCATCAATTTTTCCAACTATAGGAAGTCCAATTGGAAAATAGTCGATTTTTACATTGATTGAATTAGAGTTACTACAATCACATAGTTATATTCTACACAACAATGTTATTACATATTAATTTTTTGAATAATTATGACTAAAAAATAGGTGACTAAGGGTTCATGCTAGAAATTATTTGAAATAAACAAAATAAATTAATAAAGATATTGTCGAATGGTTCTCCCATCATGTAATTATATACTCATATTCATATTATTGACGTGTAGTTATTTTTTCTATGTTAAAAGTAACATCTTATATCTTTTTTTCTAGAAAATTATTATTGTCAATTGAGCTGAAATATCGAATTATTTGATGTTTTTGTCTCAAAATCATATATGGAAAGCAAAGATATTTGATGCCTACAATATTCAGAGCTTCAGTTTTCATACAATATAACATGAATATGACTTCAAAACTCAAAATAGTGGTGTATTTACATTTTTTAAGTGGGATAATATCGGAAGATGATTTATATAATTGAATTGAACTATCATGGAAAATTTTTAGTTGTATTATTCCAATGTAAGTGGTTCAACATTGATAGCAGTATAATGAAAAATTTCTTATATTTTTCTTATCTCAGCTTCTCTCACTTGATGGATACCGGTGAGCATTAATATCATGATCTATTTATCTTGGATTCACCATAGAATATGGTTTATTACATAGACGATGAAATACATGAAGTTTGGAGTGTTGTTGTAAAATTAATGTAGAGAGACTTGTATGATATAGGAGATGAAGATCAGTTGGTTCTTTATGATAGTGAACCTCATAAACCACAAAATATTGAATAGTTATGTCCTTAAAATATCAAAACTATTGATCATTAAAGAGAGGGTGAAAATAAAAGGCTCGTTATAATGTAGGTGGATAATAATTAAGATAATGAAGATGAATATAATTGAATGTATAAATTGGTAATGAAATTATATTAAAATTTTTCATTGATAAGTGTTTCATAAACATATACATTATTCTAGTTTTTTTTAATATTTTCGTTTTTCGTTTTTTATATATGTAATATACTTTAGCCATTTGAAATCTATAAATTTTGGTAACACAAAAATTTCATGATTCTAGCTAATCAGTATCTCGGAGCACGCCACCACTACTGCCATCTTCCATGGATATTCACTTCTAGAAATCCTTCCTATACCAATTATTTTTAAAAACCATTGGTATAGGTCCCCTTTTCTAATAGTTTTCCAAAACTGTTGGGAAAGGTTCCACCTTTACCAGCTGTTGCGAAAGGGTCAAGAAAGGGTCTACCTTTCCCAATGGTTTTGAAAAACCTTTGGGAAAGAGTACCATAAAACCAATTTCCCCAACAGTTTTCCCAAACCATTTGGAAAGGGTTTAATTTTCCCAATGGTTTTGTGAAACCATTGGGAAAGGGTAACTCATGACCACTTTTACCAATGGTTTGGGAAAACCAATGGGAAATGGTGGGTACGTATCCCAACGGTTCTCAAAACCGTTGGGATAGATTCCCTTATTTTTTTTAAATTATTTTTTTGAATATCATCAAATAAATAAACATATAAATTACATATATATATATATCTATATATATTCACAAAGCTATGTTTGGGATAATGGTAAAGTATTTGATATATAACGTGTAGGTTATGGGTTCAAACCTCTGCGATAACTCTTTTTTTAGATTTCATTATCCCAACAGTTTGGGAAACCTGTTGGGATAGGTCCTTCCCAATGCCAAATCACCCAACGACTTCCCAAACCATTGGTATAGGCTATAGAAATGGTTTGGGGACCCATACCAGTAGTTCTAAACCATTGGTATAAGCTCTTTTTCCATTAGTTCTTGATGATTTTGTTATACCCGGTACTCCTAGAGAGTTAGTCATTTCCCCAAATGTCATTGGTAGCCCACCATATGATTCACCTCCGGTGATGGAGCTGTTGGTCACCCCCAGTCTAGGGGATATTTGCGGGTTACTATTACAACTATGTATGTAATTTTACAAAAAAACATTATATTTTATTATTATTTTATTTATTTTGTCAAATATATAAATACAATCATAGAAGGGATACAAATATGAACATAGAAAATATATGAGTCCTAAATGACGTTAGGATTGTCATTCCATTTGATGGGTCTAGGGTACTTACTAGTGATGCTGTTAGAATATATTGGTAGATAATTATGTAACTTTCTTGAGATAGACTAATATTTCTTCATAGTTATAAAGGATGAAGGCATATTCCAACTTCTTAGAAAAATGAGGTTTTGATACTCAATTAAAGGTAATATAATTTAATATTCCATTATAACTAATTTAAAAGATATAAGAAATATTTTTAATTTACTTATAAATTGTTATGTTTTTTATTTCTTAATGTATTTTGATTTTGATTCCCGTTACTTTATTTCATGCTCATATACTTTTCAAAGAACACATATAACATATATAAAAAAACTAAAATGAAACTATTGTATATAAAACATTCATTTTGAGTTATACCAACCGCATCATACTCCGGATTTTTGTGTGGTTGATTTGAACACATCAAAAATATATTATATATAGATATCTATAATTTTTAAAACAATCCATGATTTTTTTCTCTCTTTCAACTCGGTAAACACTTATGAAAGGTAAAAAAGCCTTTAAAAACAAGTTTCAGAGGTTAAAACTAAAAAATGATGCCATATTTCCCTAAAATTAGAGGAAAATGACTTTATATTTAATTGTGAAATATAGAAACAAATGGCATGTCATTCTAAATAATTTTTTTCTTATTAAGGCTATAATTGTGTTTTTAGTGTTTCAAAACAATTAAATGTTCATGGAATGATCTAAAACAAGTAAACCATTTCATATTATCCTAAAATTTGGGTCAATGACCGTAGATTTCATTGTGAAATGTAGAAATTGATGGAACCTCATTTTGAATTACAATTTTCTCGTTATGGCAGTAAACACGTTTTTAGTCATTTAAAACACTAAAATCTCCATAGAACGGTCAAAAAAAGAATAATGAAGTTGTAGTTTCTTGAAACTAAAGGAAAGCCATGTGAGATTTTATTGAATAATGTAGGACCTGACATCACATCATTCTGAATGAAGATTTTCCCGTTATTGATATAATTTTTTTTAGTGTTTAAAAATAGTAAAATGTATGTGGAACATTCAAAAATAGAAAAACTACATCAGATTGTCCTGAAATAATGTTAAAACAACCAGATATTTAATTGTGGAATGTAGGAACTGACGACGCATCATTTTGATTAACTTATTTCCCATTATGGCTATAAAATCATTTTTAGTGTTCTAAAACTCTAAAATGTGCATGGGAAAAAACTAAGAAAAAATATTTTTAATTTTTTAGAACACTATAACATATGTGGGATGTTCAAAAATAGGGAAACATTATCATATTTTCTTTAAATCAAAGGTAAATGACCATATCATTAATTATGAAATATATGAATTGATGACATGTCATTCCAATTGAAGGTTTTCCCATTATGGCCATAAACATGTTTTTAATGTTTTAAAAGATTAAAAATTTATGAATAAATTAAATAAAAGAGAAAATCTAAATTAGACTTTCCTAAAATTAGAGGAAAATTGTCATAAATTTAATTGTGAAATGTAGGAAAAGACGACAAGTCATTTCAAATGAAGATTTTACTATTAAGGTCATAAATGTGTTTTTAATGTTTTAAACAAATAAAATGTGCATGTAATTGTTAAAACCAAGAACATTTCATTGTATTTTCTTGAAATTATAGGGAAACCTCACTAGATTTAATTTTTAAATGTATGAATTGACAGCACATCATTCCAAATGATGGTTTTCCTATGATGACCGTAAACGTGTTTTTTTATTTTTTAAACCACTAAAATGTGAGTGGAATAGTCAAAACAATGAAAATGAAGTTATATTGTCCTAAAATAAAATAACCAACATAGATTTAATTTCTAAATATAGTAATTTATGACACATCATTTTGAGTATCAGTTTTCTCGTTATGGTTTTAAACACATTTTTAGTGTTTTAAAACACTAAAATGTTCATGGAATGGTCAAAACTTTGAAAATGACATAAGAATATCCTAAAATAATGATACAATGACTATGGATTTAATTTTGAGATGTTGGAATTGACATCATGTCATTTTGAATGATGTATTTCGTATTGTGGCCATAAAATCATTTTTTGTGTTTTAAAACAATATAATTTGTGTGGAAGTGTTAAAATTATGAAAACAGTGTTTGAATATCCTAAAATAATGCAATAAACATATTAAATTAAATTCTGAAATGTAGGGATGGATTACACATCATTCTTATTGACGTTTTCCTATTATATCTATAAACACATTTATAGTGTTTTATAACACTAAAACATTCATAGAACGATCAAAATAAGGAAAACAATTTCATATTGTCTAGAAATTAGGGAAAAAACTATAGATTTAATTATAATATTTTTGAAGTGATTAATCATCATTTTGAATGATGTTTTTTCTATTATGGTTGTAATCTTGTTTTTAGTGTTTTAAGACCCTAAAACATGTGTGGAACAATCAAAAACCTAAAAAAAGAATTCATATTTATTTGAAACAATGGTAAAACCACCTATTAGTTGTTTTTTGAAATATAAGACATGTTGTGATATCACAATATATAAAAATAATTATTAAATAAATTTTAAGGACATTGCATGTCACTTAAAAATAAATTGAAATATTTTCTTGTCCCTTTTCATTTTTAAGTGTTAAATATTATCTTAAATAGGCAGGTTTCTATTTTCAAAGTGTTTCTTATTATATATTATTTGTTTTATGTTAAAATTCCTTATATTTTATTAAAAAAATAATAAATTTTATGTGTATCATTCTAAATACATTCTGGGTATTTTTCTCATTCTCATTTCTTTTGCTAAATGTTCTAGTTTTAATTGTAGGTGGTATATCCAAGCAATTGGCAGGAGGTTCAACATTATGATATATGAAATTTTTCACAAGGCATGTTATAACTATTTTTCGTTTATATGGTATGTTAACATTTTATCAATTATTTTACTATAATTAAAATTTATTATGTTTAGTTTTAATTTTTGTTTCATTTCCTATTATAACTGATGAGATGATGTGGTTGGTTTTAGTTGATGGTTGATGTGGTGGAAAAGAGATATAGTGGAGGTCATGACATGGATTTATATTATGAATGGGATGTTTTTGAACATATATTATATGTATATATTGATGATAGAAGTATTGGTTGATGTATGGGGTGACTAAAACTTCGTTTATCATTATTGTGGATATTTTTATGACTATGGATGTGTGGTATATGAATTATGGGTTTAAAATATATTTATATTTTAGTTTATATCATGTTATTTTTTTATATTTAAATTTTAATATAAAATATTTTCAAAAAAAATAAAACAGATTTAGCTGCGGTTTGAAGTAACCAATACTAAACATATTATATTAAATGTATTTAGTGGTGGTTAAACATAAGTTCCTGTAAATTATTTATGCCGTTTTTTTTTATTTTATTTATTTTCCCAGTGGACATTTCTTTATTAAACATCTGTCATTAATTAAACAACAAAATGATGCTAAATTATCCAAAAAAATAGTTAAATATCACCATGAAAAAAAAAATTACGGCTAGTTGACTAGCGGTCGTGAAATACATGGCTGTTTTATGAAACACCGTGAAAAAATTAGGTTGTGGTTTAAATCGCCAATAGACCACTAAATAACCACATCAAACCATCTCTTTTTTGTTGTGAATGTTTGTGCATAAAAACTCTTCAATAAGTAATTTTCTCAACCATAGAGAGAACCTTTTCTAGAATGATCTTAGGATCAAAGAGCTCATTTATAACTCTATGAAGTTATAATATATTATTTTATTTAAAAAATTCAATCTTTTTGATAGCTTGTTCAACATGTAACATTGAACAAAAAAATCATGATATATTTAGATAAAATATAAATATTTATGTTTGACCATGAAAACATAACAACCAATTGAGATGGAATTAATATGATTATCCAATTTCTAAAATCTATGTATAATGAAAATAAATACAACTATTAATATGAAAGAATATCATTTAACATACATAAAATGAATAATAAGTTCAATTTTTGTTTAGGAAATTTTATTTATAAACAATTTTGTTTTATGAGATATACATTTATATTTCATGAAAAATATTATTAATGATAAATTGTTTTGATATTAATAATTGGTTAACACCATTATAGTTTGTAGATGATATGAAATTAGAATAATAATAATTAATATTTTAAAATATCATTTTTTGATAAAAATGATTCTTCCTAATATTTTATGATTTTATTCAGAAACTAAATTTATAAATTTTATAAATATTAATTAATATAAATAAAATTAATTTCTAAATTCCTCATATCTAAATTTACATTGTATGAATTTTTATATTTTTTCTGAAAAGGTCAGTTTTTCGTTGAAAAACACAGTTTTCATGAAACTTTTAATTTGTATAACTTTACTATTATATGAGAATGATCTAGAAATTTAAAAAACCATTTAATTGATCAATTAAAAAATTTATTAATAAGATTATTATTTTTAAAATGTTTTTTGGACATAATAAAACCTATGGAAAATTTTTTTTATAACTTATGAAAATGTTACATTAATATCACAAGTATTTTTGGTATTTTAATATAAAATCATGTATTTTAAAGATATATTATGATTTGGATTTCCATAGAATCCACATACAATTTATTTTTTATAATAAATCAATTTAATTTATTTAAATTAATAACCATGACAATTTTACCTTATATATAAATTTAAAGATTAACAACTTCATTTTTTTAAAATCTATTTTTACCTGATTCGGTGTGATTCTTTTTAATTTAAATTTTCACAAATTAAAAAATTATATTTGGTAAAATGGTTTTTATATTTTATGTAATATTTATCAAATTAGTTATATGTTTTAGTCTTAATCTTATTAATTAAAATTAATTACTAAGTCTAGAAATTAATAACCAAGGTAAAAGTAAAAGGGGAAAATTGTGCTTAACCAAATGTAAAATACCTAACATATTTAAAAAAATACCTATAAATCAATTTTTTATATTTTTATAGATAAATACATGATTCCCCTACTCATTTTTCACTTTTGATCCATAGAACCTTCAATAGTTCCATGGAATTATTGAAAAAATAATAATGTTGTTCCCAAAACTACCTTTTCAATCACATATAAATGGGTGACATCTTTACCATCTCAAGAAACATATTAACTCTGAATTCATCCTCTAAAATATAAAATTTCACTCTCCCTATAGTCCTATCCTAGTAACATGAGCCCTTGGTTACTCATAGTTATTCTAATCCCTTTAAATTCAAGGAGACTTTCAATGGAAATTCATGTCCCCAATATAAGTATTATCAACTACATTGTTTTAATTATTAAAATTATTATTTAAAATTTATTATAATAACAATAATATAATTATATTATTATTATTTATATAATATAATTTTATAATATTAAATTTATTTTCATTTTTTAATCATATACCCCATCCATTAAGAAAAAACAAACTTGTTGGTCGGGTACACCTCCACAGTGTAACATGTTTCGTTTTCCTCCACCACAATAAAAGGTAGGATATGGTGATGATTATAAAGGATAAACATTTTTTATGATATCATTAAGATTTATTTATTTCAAATTAGATAACATATTAATTATATGATCATCAGAAGATCATCGTTAACTTAATCATTTAAAACAAACAGACTAAGAGAAACATGATCATTTTTTATAAGTAATGTCTTTATATAAATTTTATGCTATTTATAATTATCTAAAATTATTATATATCACAATAATAAAAACTAATTAATATCATTATTCCTTTATTGTAAAGATATTACAACTAAACCATCTCATGATCATTCATTAAATCTAGGTTTGCTAATGTTTGGGTCGGTTTTACCACAAAATTGAACAATACTATTAATTTATGTCATGGATGAATATAAGAATTAATTTACTAGTGTAATATGATATAAATATGTAAATAATGTTTTTTGGGTTTCTTTAAGGTTATATAAAAATTTAACTTATTAATTAAGAAAACACATTTCCTTTGTTAAGGATCACCAAAACATGATCATCATCGATTTCATCATCATGATTTGTAACCAAAATTGACTTGAAATAACATAAAAAATTTATAAACTATATTGGAACATATATTAAATTAGATTATATTATCTATTAATGATGAAATTTTAAATAAAATTAAACATAGAAACTGTAATTATGAAACTGTTACAGACAATCAAAATTAAAAACACCTGATGTGGAAAATCAGAAGCATTTATGTAGATAATGAAAATTTATGAAGATTTTGAAGAAAAATGAATATTATTAAGGTTATAAATTAATTTATTAATGTATATATTTTTTTCATACAATATTTTAAATTATATTCATGGAATTTGGGACAATAGGTATCAATTTTCATCTCAAATTCCTCTACTTGAGACATATTTTGTATTATGCACATAACTTCATTTTTATTGTGTGTATCTATATGAGATTTCATATCATGAATTATATTTTAATCATTTTTTGATGTTAAATTACAAGAAATATCATTCAATGGGTTTTTATTCGAAGGTTTCTAGGCTGTAAGGATTTTCTTGGTCTCAATGATCATTCATTGAGAAAAAAACATCTTATATACAATGTTAGCTTTATATAAGGTTCTATTGATTTACTATCCCATGAATGTTAATTTACATGTATTTAAGGGGATTTAATAAAAAAATCATGTTCCCTTATTCTAGTGTGTAGTGATTCATTTATTTCCCTATTAGTGAGGATTATTGGTTACTCAATTTTCATTCAATGAGTTATGATTGCTATTTGAACTTATTTCATATATTTTTGATACATTATACCATTTTATTGTATTATATAGTATTATCTCGTTATTTTATGTGGATATAAATTCCTACCACATGACCCCTTTGATAAATATTTCTCACTTCTTCATATATGTCTTATTCAAACCATCCACTTTTTTTATCTAGATAGATTGTGATCATTTTATTATAGTATTGTATTAGTTCTGTTCCCACTTCTCTATAAGGTGTGAATATCACATTATACATAACATGGATTGGAATATATTCTACTAAAAATTATGATTTCAATTTATATGGGGAAAATATTTTCCTTTCAGTATGGATTATTATCGGAAATTTGACAATGTATTGTTTAACAATCCACATTCATCCTCTGAGTGGGTTATGATCAGATTATCACTTTTGTTGAAATGGGGAGATTATTATCATGACATATGTTATTATTTCAATATTTATGATTGCATTCATGTTTAATTATGTATTTTTTATTTATTTTCTATTATGGTTAATTTATTAGACTTAAACAAGCAACCGGTAGGGACCAACAATATATAGCCCCATGATGAATAGATATGTATCATGAGATAAAACATGATGGGTTTTGGTGTATGATTCTTTACATAATAGGATATTGTATTTAGATAAATCCTAAATAGAAAGATATCTTGAATACAGTCCCAATGACAAGAAAAGTGTCATGGAATATGTCATTGATATTAGGTTTTTGATGTCAAACATTATGTCTTCCATCAGTATGAGATTAGTATTATTGATATACATGTTTTCAATTATTTTCAGGTATATAGCATGCTCGTAGTTTCAATTTAATTCTGGTTTTATGTTGTTTACCTATTTGTTCTATAATATTTTTTTTGTGTTTATTATATGATGTTTTAGTTATATATTTCCCTTACTTAGAATTTAACCTCATCATGTTTTATGTTTTCCATTTCCCTAGGTTATAGTGTAAATTAATATAGGTGATAGGTTTTAAAGGATGTCACAAATGAAAGAATTTTTGGGAGAAGTTGAAGACTTATATTCAATTAAGTAGTTCCACATATAATGGGAGAATTTTACATTTGATACAAATAACATAGGATTTATCAGTTTATGTTGTGTTTTAATTCTCAAAAGCTCGAAACCTAAGAATATCATTTGGATGTAAGAGATGAAATAATAATTTTGATTTTGTAATTAATGTTTGTAATGCCCATGATTTCATATCTAGTATCAAGAATAAAAGTTAATGTTTATTTTTTTGAGCACCTGATTTGGGAGTATAGTTATGGGGTATCACATTAATCCTCCTCCTTCATCTTAGGTATTTGAGAGAACTAGAATAATCCTTTAAGCCTCAAAGGAGGTATTATTATGATCAATAGTGAATGATGAAATAACTGGGAATCATTTTCATTGGCACCTGACAATTCTATGACAATATTTCAATGCTTGTGGAATGCTTGTGGATACCACTAGGGGGTTATATGCTTGAATATTTTTATGAAAAAATAATAAGATTAAAATTGAAAAACTGATTCAACAATACATAATGAATTACATGTTAATATTATTAATATTAATATAAATAAATTATAAATTATATTAAAAATATCTTTTATCATGGATTTTGGTGTTTCTATTTTTCTAGTTCAATGGATAAATCCAAATAAACCAATAAAAACACTATTTTTCATGGGACTGATTACTTTCACTATTTCTTAAAACATTTATACTACCCAAGATGTTTGGAAATTTTAGAAAACACAGGTTCTAGGTACTCTAACTCAAGTGGCCTCCTCATCCAATTATCAAACAACTTATTATTGTCTTATGTAGATTTAATCTTCTCTCGAATCTTATGAACCTTCTATAGTATGCTCTACAAGTTGTACAAGGGCCATTGACTCTCCAACATTAGTCCAATATAATGGATATCTATAATACCACTCATGAAATGCCTCAAACAGAGCCATACCAATGGAAAGTGGTAATTATTTTTATAAAAAAAAAATCAAGGGTATGTTCCCCACCCAAGATCCAACAAAATCATTAAAACAATTTTAAAAAATATCCTCTAATTCTTATGTGTTCCACACCATTTTCCCATTTGTATGAAGATAGAATGCAGTACTGAGAAAAAGTTAAGAACCAAAATCACACTCGAGACCTCCCCATACTAGTGTGGTAATATGAGGATCATAATTAGTGATGATGGTACTTGTTACCCCATTAAGACTCATGATCTCATCCTTATAATATCTCTCTAGGACATCCATAGAACCCAACTCCTTGATTATTAATATACGGGATGACTTCTTCAATTGATCCATGATCACCCAAATAATATCACCCCATCACCGAGATAAGGGTATACTAGTGATTAATCCATCAATATGTCCACTCATTTCAAATTAGGTATTAAAAAAAGATAAAATACAGCACATGAAACATGATTCTATACCATCACCTAGTAAAATATCAAAACCATGACAAAAAATATTTTATTAACCAATTCATCCTAGGCCACTAAAGATAGCCCCTCATGGAATGATACATCTTGGATACACCAGGGTGTGTTGCCAAAGTTAAACTATAAAACTCATATAGAAACTTCTCATGAATCATTGATGTAATAAATAATCTCCCATAGTACATCATCAGATGTAGATCATCCTCCAACCATCCCTCTAGAGCAACACTATGAAAGACACAGTCATGCATCACCACCACCTCTGAGTCTCCTCACTATGAAACCTCCACCTATTGCATCAAGAAGGATTTTACTATCATCTAGAACATACAAAATCTACCATTGATATCCTCTATACCATGATTCATAAATTTTATTTCCTATATCAATCCCCAGTAATATCCATACATCTGAACAACATCTATTCATTACATCTTACACAATGCATCAATTATCACATTCCCATTCTTTGGCGTGTATAAGATCTCAAAGTCGTGGTCTTGTAAAAAATCAATCCACCATGGCTTATTTAAATCCCAATCCCAATGAGGGAAAATATACCTAATGATCGTGTGATCTGTGAACACCAAAAAGTGATCATTGATGAGGTAATGCCACCACAAT
The DNA here is from genome assembly GCA_963277665.1 of Viscum album. Lineage (NCBI taxonomy): Eukaryota > Viridiplantae > Streptophyta > Magnoliopsida > Santalales > Viscaceae > Viscum > Viscum album. The sequence goes on from OY728157.1 coordinate 1,106,975,529, forward strand.
TATAGAGAAAACATTGCAACTGCCAAATCAAGGTCATAGATATCATTGTCATGATCATGGAGACATAACTAACTAGACTTATATGATATTACTGATCTATTCTATATCAATATTCTCCCAAAACAATATAATAAGCATCATATAAAACCTCAAACATCACCCCCTTAGTAGCCAAAAAATGGTGGCACTAATCAACCACTCCTTCATGTAATTTAAAATGTCCTAACATATATCATTCCTTATGAATGTATAGTCCTTTTAAAATTGGTCAATGAGGATGAAATATGTGGGAAATTAAAAAATTACCTCCAATAATACCCCATGATACCAAGAATTTTTAGACCTCTAGAACATTCTTGGATGATTATCAAGATACAAATGACCTTGATCTTTGATGGATCAACTGAAAATCCCTATTGATACACCATATTCTCAAGGAAATATAACTCATAAGTTAAAAACATACACATAAACAACTTTTTATAGAGCTAAGTGTGAATATGGAATTTCAAAATTTTATGAAGGTACTCAACATGATCCTCTTACAACCATGAATATATAAAGATTTCATCAGTGAACATTACCTTAAACTGACTATAAACTTATGAAACATATAGTTCATGAGTTCAATGAAAATAGATGGGGAATTAATGGAATTTAATGATATGAAAAAAAATTGAAGTTCCCATAGAAGAATCTAAACGTAGACTTTTGGATATCCTCACCCTTCACTCTCATCTAGTGATATCCAAACCGCTAATCTTCAAAAACATTTCAGATCCCTTTAATTGGTTGAATAAATCATCTATAATCAGGAGAGGGTAACCATTATTGATCATCACCTAATTTATCCAATGGTAGTCAATACATAACCAATAGACATCATCCACCTTCTTGGATAATAACACTAGTTATCCCAACAATGATTTGTTAGTATAGAAAACCCCTTTTGTGTCAAATCATCAATCTAGATCCTCAACTTCAATAGATTATAAGGTGATATATGATAAAGAATCATCAAAATTGGTTAGGATATATATTGTAACTATATATCTCACTTGATATCACATTTAGGGGGTAGGGTCACAACATCCTTGGAAAAAACATTCAGAAAATCCTTCCTAAATCTATGAAACTCTACCACTCGCACATCTACTAAACCAAAAAACCAATCTAGTAACTGTGAAAAAAGTGGAAATAAAAATCAATGTGGAATCCTATATTTCTACTTTCTAAAGAATATCACACGATAACCCTCATAATTTTTGGGATCTATGAAAAAATGCACTAAATAAAATTACTCAATGCCAATAATGATATTATAGGGTGATATATAAAATAAAAAGAAAGACCCAGAAGAATGATAATTCCTCAACATCATCTCACAACCTCGACATACATCAAAAAAATAAGACTAACCTACAACCAGTGTTAAAAAACACTTAGGGAACTAGAATACTATCCACCCTGATACCCAAAGAACACACCAAGGTGGGAAAATAAATGAATGAGATTATATTTCATCAAATACAGCATAAACCAATGTAAATTATAAACATATGGTACTTGAGAAAAGCTCTGGACAATCTGATATCAACACCTCCATACTATGAAACTGTCCATGTATGGATCATCTTTTTTATAACTGATTACCACCTCTATAGTCATACTCATCCATATATCCCCAAGTGAAATAGATTTTATAGGGATAACCACTACTAGCTCCATCCCAACACAATGTTGAATAATCCTTCTTTTTATACTACTGTTATAGATTTAGAGGTAATGGTTTCTAGTGATGACATGGAATATGACCGACTTTTTTATATTGGTCCCTAAGAACGGTTGAACACTAATATTTTCAACTATTGTGACCCCCAAAAAACAAATCACACTAGATAATAGATCTTGAAATATGAAAATGAACTAATTACACCATATAAATTATAAGAAGTGGGCTAAGGATGACTCCCAATTTCATGGAAGATCAACTACCCCAATGTACAGGATCCTCCCTATGAAACTCTACTCCTTGTGAAATACTGATGATCTCCCTCCAAATAAGATCCTAGAAACACATGAATTCTCTTTATCACCTCTAATTTCTTATGAAACTCTAAATAAATAGGTGACCTAAATATGGTGACTGCACATCATATAATAGGGAATATTCCCTCCTCTAGACATCTATCTCTAGGATACTCAGTAGGGAATGGATCATAGAGAAAGTAAAGAAGGTCCTTGATGAAAATATTAATCTCCAACACACTCATTATCCCCTACTTAATAGAGATAAACTCATGCATCATTATAATCATCATCATCAATGGTATGAACTCTGTAGAAAAGTTTATCTAGAAATTATCCTATTAAACATTTTCCTCTTTCCATTCCTCAAGATATAAGATCCACCAATGGCCCACTGCCACCCATAAATGACTAATATCCTATAGAACATGATACTCTATATTAGAATGAATCAAATTGATAGTAATCATGATATTATCCAACTAGAACTACGTCTCCAAATTAGATCTTCTCCCATCGTACATAGCCAGACCCTAAAATTTGACCTCACACAATTTTTTTCTAAATATTATCCTCCATGGCTTGATCAATCCTTCAACAGTCAACAAGATCATCCTAATGAACCTCAGTAGCCTGATCTATATGTGATAAGAATCTATTAGGCATCAATATAAGAAATAGGGAAAGTTCCAAATCTCTGTGTCATTGAAATTCATTTAATTAAATTCAATCTACCTTTCCCAAATCACTCGAATTCAACCAAAATAAAAAAAACATGATGCATTAACCTCTCCTAAGTCTCTATATTTATATCATTATTATCTCACCTATGGTGTCCATGAAGCATAATGTCCTTACATATTATCATAGGGGGCCTAATAACCAATATACTAGTCATTCTCCCTTTCTATATCACATAATAAGTTTAAATAATATAGTTTCCAAACCATACCCATGAAATCCTTACCAGTTCTTAGCTATAGTCTTTATACTAGCTCCCAACCAAATCTCTTATTCCATTTTTAATGACTTTCCCCCATTAAGAACCCCTCATGGTTCTCCAGTGAAGATGATAGTGACCCTAAAACATAAAACCAATTATTTATGGGTTGTTTACTAGAAATGAGGGTATAATCGCATGCATGGGAATCATCTCCCTCATAAATTTGGGGGATATAAAAAACAACCAATAAATATAATTATATAAATAATACCAAATTACCATAATAATAATAATTCCTGAAATTTAATACTAATAAAACTCCCCTAAAAACAAAAACTACCAGAATAAATCACAAGGTGGTGAATCCAATAGCAATCCCATCACTAAGCTAATAATATCCAACATGATCACTAACTACCTCCTAGAAACCTATACAATATGTATGTATATATATGGTTGATTATACATGTATACTCAATAGGATCCACCTCAAGACCAATCATGCACAATGTGTAAGAATAATAATACTTACCAAGTTAATACATATAAAAACCATCAAGGACCTAGCAATTAAACTACTACCCAAACCTCATAAAGGATAAGTAACCAAATATTCCATCCATGAGTAGTAAAATAATATCAGAAAATATAACAAGATGGTATCCTACACCACTCCCTTATATTTTTTCACTATCATGCCTCAATGAAAAATGACCTCCTGTTCTCATCCTTTCCATATCATCAAACCATATCCACATAGTACATATATCATGTCACATCTGATGTTGTTCAGGTAATATCCAAACCTACCCTAACCTATACAGGGTCCAACATACTCATTGTAACTATTCTAAATACTCAGATCACCTATTATATTGGTTAAATCAGAGCCCTACCTACCTGAACTCAAGAAAGGTCCAACATACTCATTGGAATTAGTCTGAATCCCTAACAACAAAATCATATCCTTCATAATCGGATATTATAGACAAGTATGATGTCAACCTTACTCCCACCTACTATCATTCACACCCCCACTATCTATCACATCATCATTTCATCAACATCACATCGAGTCCACATAAACCTTAGTCCATTATAGTATTTCTATTCCTAGAATATAGAAAAGGTTTAGGGATTATTCATTCATCTGTTCCCTTTCCATTTTAGATATTTATGGAAAACACCTAGAACCCATAACATTTGAGTTTTGATAAGAACATCTTACATGGGTGGGGTGCATATATAAATCACAAGAAAATACATAATATAGTATAAGAACATATAATCCCAACCTAAATTGAATCCAATAAAATAAATCTATTACACCCATAATAAGATTAACACTATATCTTTTACACTCCAACAATTTCTACCAAATACTAATCACCATACTAGATACACTTCACCTGAAAAATAACCACAAAACAATATACAATTTCCCATTTAGTTATATCACTCCATCATTCTGAGAATTAAAATTTACTAACCAATCTAAATTTACTATTCTATTTAAATATATCATTAATTATAAAAATGTTTACATAAATTACCCAAAATTATTTTCATCCATTACTCATTCATTTAAAGTGAGTAAATTTTATTTTTAAACTATAGTATATTAATTGCATCTCACACCCATTACCAGATTTTTTATTAATTAGAACATTTCATAACCAATGATATACTAAAATACCATTATAATATCATAGAAAAAATTACCCTTATGAAACCCAAAAATATCATATCAATTCCACCATAATATCCCCACTTTCACACATCCACATTCATTTCCACCCATGACAACCAATCCTTTCCCTACATCCCACACATTCTAATACACAAAATCAATATTGAAAAACACTATACACCAACCCCCACAACTTCCAATCAATCACAGAAATTTTACTAGTAATATATAATAGTCAATTTCACATTAACCACTACTATAATATCCATTTTAGAGTTTGGTTTCAGAGTAATTAAATATCTCTTATATGGGTATTAACACAACCATTCTTGATTTTACAAAATAGGTTCTTTACCATATATAAGTAATTAGAATTTTTTTAAAGGTGATTCCATTATTAATAGAATTGTTATATGTCATTGATCATTGAAAAAACAATTAACCATAACAGAATAATAAAATAACCAACAATCATATAAGTAATATTATGGTAAATAGTTCTCCACATAAAAATCTCACCTTCCCATAATTTCCCATTTTCCCTGGTTCTTTATCTTCACTATGTCAGTCCATACAATGCACCCATAGTATGAAAAATGAATTTTACTTCCATATTATACAAAATATAAATAATTTTATAAATTCGACTTCCTTAATCAAATCTCTATGGCCACTGCACAAGGAAAAAGAGGGGAAGAAATAATCACTAAATTAAATCGTGTATGGGAACCCTAAAAAATATAGAAAAAAAGTATCTAACAAACCATGAATCATATATAAAAAAACTTGTTTGCCTATGGTTTGATTTATAGTATGTATAGTAGGGGGATTAATTTCACAGATCGACATGTGGAATCAAGTACATAGCCTCTATACTATTTTTATTTAGTATTTTAGGGATTTTTGAGGTGATTGGAAGTGTAAAAAGTATTTTTATGTTATTTTGGTTCAAAATAGTTAGTACCACTATTGTGGTGTTGTTCATGGTGTATTCATGTGTTTGTTGTGGAAAAAATATTGGTTCATATTGGTCGGGAGGGCTGTGGCCTTGGGTGGAGCAGGCTAGTTGATTTCTTGTGTACCATGGACTACAAGCCTCACCACAAGTGTGGTGGGGTTTTCGGATAGGCCAAAACATCCTCGAATAAAGAGTCAGGGTGTGTCCATTCTTATGGTTAGTCTCCTATGAGAGGCCATGACATCATAGTGGGCAGCACTATGGTGTGGATGTGACATTTTCATAATTTAAAACAACCATTTGTCAAATGATATTATGTATGTAGCTACTACATCTATGTGTGACCATAATGGGGAAATATAACGGGTATCTAAAATAGTTTTTCCTCTATTAAATCAATATCCCTACCACTTATAGATCTCATATTCAAGATATGTCATTCTAGGAAGGATTTTTGGAGGTTCTTCTTCGATCAAAAAACAACATTATGTTCTTATCTTATCTTTTGGAAAGCTCCTTATTGAAATATTCTAGTGATAACTATGTTTAAATATTTTCCACCACTGGTTTTGAATAAAACATTATCTTCACCATTATTTTGGTAGGTGTCTCTATCATATGGTTTATCCCTTATCATGACTTGTGTTTTTTTCATTTTCTATTGATTTAAGTTATGAGATTTGATGACTTAAAATCCATGAATGGTGAAATAGATCTTTGTTGGATATGAAATGGTTTTCTAAATGTATTTTCATTGAAAACTGGTTTAAATGTTAAATCTATTTTTGATGGAATTCCTCATATATAAATTTAAATACAAAATATTTTTAAATTATGAAATTGGTGTGGATCATTATATAAAATTCTTTATTAAAATATGGGATTTTAAATAAAATGTATTTTTCCTAGGAAATTGTTTAATAAAATATGAATATAGTTTTTTTAAATGAAATGATATTTTAATAGAATATTTGAATGTCCTTAGGGTATAGGGTAAAACTAGAAATATGTGATTGCTAGTGGTGTAATTTATCACTATGGGAGATTCTCATGATTAAAGGGTATCAAGTGGGTATCCCTTCTATGGAATCTAGGTTTCTAGGCTTATAGTTCACTTATGTCATCTAGTGATTATTTTGTTTCTTAGTTGTATACACTCTTGTGTTGTGATTATCCCTTTGGTGCCTTGTGGATACATTACATTCATATATGTTGGTATGATTATTTTACCACATGATATTAATTTTTATTCTTGAAACCTATTTTACTAATAATCTTATACCTCATGGATAAATATTATATCATATTTATTTGTTTTTCAAATGTTGAATGTTTTTTTGAAGAAAACAAAAATGTGATAATATATTTAATATAAATTATTCATGAAATGATTTATAATTTTTTTTATAAAAATAAATAGTATTTTCACATGGATATAAATTTTCCAGATTCTTAGTGGTGTCATATTGATCTTTAGTGCTCAAATACTACTTTTTACTTTGGGAGTTTGTTTCCATGGTATTAATGGGTATGGATAATGGGGAGAGCATTATATAGTGGATGGATATCCTAGTTCACATTACCTTTTGGTCATTTAGGATGGTTCTGACATGTGGTCACATGGATATAGACCCATAAGTTTCTTTAGGTTCCTTATTTATGGTCTAGAAGTTTTATTTGTAGACCTTATTATCAAGTTATTGGATATAACTTTATGGTTTGGTTGTTTTGATACATGATGTATCTTTGATATCTATTGTTATACCTTTTTTATTTCTATCTTATCATAAGTATATTGATGGTAAAATCAATTCCATGTTTCTTTGTATGATACCCTAGTTCTTTTCACCAACCTTTGGCCATTGGGAACATGTTTCAAGTCTTATGGTGGACCAATTTTGGTGACATTATTGGATTACTTGGGTTTTTCTATTATAAATTGGTAGCATAGGGTTTGGTTATTTTAATTTTTTGTTGTCATTTTTATTTATCACCCTCTTATGTCTTGGGGTTGTTGATATACTAGAAATAAGTTTGTCAGAACATAAGAGGTAGTGTGGTATTATGCTTATCTATATCAATTTTCGGACAGGCTGTGAGTTACCATGGGAAGAATGGGGTTGTCTAGTACACTTTTTTGTAGCTTTATCATTTTTGGGATTCAGTTTTCTGAATTTGATTAACGATAAAAGAATAAAATTTTTCTATTAATATTTTTCATTATATTATTTTATAAAAGATTTATCCTTTATGAATAATGTATTTTATTTCTAGTGATGAAGCTATATTTCATGTCAGGTAGGTTAATCCCCTAGTCGACTCAATATTAGTGAATACAACAGTCCAAAAGATCTAGTCACTAGGATAAGTGGCCATTGTTGAATTAGAATGAAGGGTGGATCCTACTACATAATTCACTAAGAATCATCCACTTGTCTATAATAGTGACAAGGGACCTTTAGAATCAGGTGAATGGAACATGAGTATTGAGAGTATTTTTTTCCTTAAAAACCTTAGAATACACCAAGGTTAGCTTTTTCACTTATACGATTGAAGGGTCAGGAAAGAGGTGGTGAAAATCTATAGTGTAAGCCACATTTCTGGGAGATATCACTTGGATTACCTTTAATAAATTATTTAATAGATAGTTTTATCCTAAGTCATTGACAGTAGAGAAATTACTAACGTTAATTTCTTTGGAGCAGGGACATCATTCTATAATGGAGTATGCTACTCAGTTTACCCGGATGGTGTTTCTATCTCCATTGTTTGTTTCCAATGACAATATGAACATTTATAGATTCTAGATGGGTTTGAGTAATGATATTTGATCTATGATAATTATTAAATTCCTACCGAACATCATGGGGATTGTGGAAAAGATAGTCATGGCTAATGTTGATATAGTTGGGAACACAAGTCTCTTTCAAGCATCATTGAAAACAAGATGTATCCAGAGATCATTTTATATATAGAATAGGATGTTGGGTGACAAATTTGAAGGTTGTGAAAGGAGTGTGAAACAAACATTAGGATGGAGTCAAGTGGGTTGTTTGTAGTGTGGAAGAAAGGAACACCTCAGACCTAATTGTAAGGTAGCACCCATGGTGTGTCACACATGTGGTCAATTTGTTTATCTCCATCATTTATATGAGAGTGAATATAAGGGTTATAGAGATAGATCCACTTTCACACATGTATTTAATTATAAATAAGATTCATTAAAAGGAGTGGTATCTCAAAATTGTGCCAAGGGTGATGCTCACGTTGGGAAGAAATGGACAGATCAAGCTGAACATTTGTTTGGAATGGAGTAGGCACTAGAGGATTCATAGGTTTGATCAATTACCATAAGAGATGTTATGTTTATTGAATAATATTTGTTTATGCATTTATAACACACCATTTATACTAATTCCTTTATTTCATTTAATCATATTGATGTGATATTCTTGTGATCAAATATTATACTTTTTATAATGACTCTTTCAACTCCATTACGAAATATTTTGGACAACAGTTTTAAATTTTCCAGGTGTCATGTGGTGACTAATGATCACAAAAACATATATAAATTGTTATTTATTTATCTAGAAATATTTGATATCATTATTGGAATAGATTTAAAGATTAGATATAAATAAAATATCATTTCTGATAATCATTGATTATAGTTCTTTCCTACTGATGGAGTCACTTATGTCGTTCAGGGTGAGTAGAATCCTATATCACAAAGATTAGGTCTTCTTATTCCTAGAGTTAAGGCAATTTCATGCTATTATTATAAATTTTTTCTTGATGATGTTGATCCAAATATTATTTTCCCTCTTTTATTTGTGGTAAGTGAGTATCCCAATATTTTTCTAGATGATTTCTCAAGGTTGATATCCCAATGGGAATATAAATTCTCTATATAATTACTTTTAGGGATAAAACCCATTTCCTTACCTCCATACCATATGGAACCTAGTAAATCGAAATAATTAAATATTTATCTAGAGTATCATTAGCTTATGGGACTTCTTCTTCCTAGGATTTAATTGTGGGAATTTCCATAACTCTTTATATAGAATGTGAAGGGGAGTATCTGAATTTCTGTTGATTATTGGAAACCCATCTAGTTGAATCATAAGAACAAATATCCATTTTGTGGATCGATGGTCTTTTTTATTAGCTTAAGGGAGACTTTTTGTTTTCAAAAATTGATCTAATATTAGGGTACCATCAGTAGAGAGTTTGAGAGGAATATATTCATAATATAGCATTCAAGATGAAGTATATAAATTACGAGTATCTAGTTATATTTTTTTTAACTAATTAATTCTCATGTGGTGTTCATGGATTTAAATAATCAAATATTCCATGTGGTTTTTGACTCTTTTTTTGTCATTTTAATGGATGATATCCTTGTTTATTCCATATCAGAGTAGGATCCTACTGAGTATCTAAATATCGTACTTGGAATATTGAGATAGTATTCTCTGAATGGGAAGCTATCAAAATATTATTTATGGATTCAAGAGGTTCTATTTATGTTCCATTTAATTTAGGATAATGTTATCTTAGTGTATCCAAAGAGGATTCAGGTAGCGATGTCTTGGGAGAATCCGAGACATGTGTCTGAGATCTAGAGTTCCTCGGGATTTTCTTGTTACTATAAGTTCTATGTTAGATATTTATCCAATCTTAAATACCCTATGAAAAATTTAACCTATAAGGGTGTGATTTTTTAGATTGATCGTTTCTAAAGACCATTTAAGTAGTTGAATGTTAGATTTACACAAACTCCATTAATGATTCTCTTATAGTATGGTTTGGGATATGATGTTTTTTTGATGACTCAGGTGTGGGTTTGGGTTTTTTTCTGATGAATAGTAGGTAGATAGTATCTTATAGATCTCATAATTTATTTCCTCATGATGAAAACTACAACACTGATGATATTGAGTTGGAGGTAGTGATGCACATATTAAAAACATTATGCCACTACCTCTTTGGGGAGTAGTTTATAGTGTATTCAAACCATAAAAGTCCATGGAATATATACACTCAGATGGATCAGAACACAGGGTAGAGATATTTGGTGGAGTACCTTAAGACCATTTTATTTTGATATTATATACACCCCTAGAAAGGAAAATGTTTTCATAGTCACTTTGATTATAAGTTTTTTGAATCCGGTATCAAATGAATCAGTGGAAGAATGGTTCTTGATGAGAATGTTTGTTAAGATTAAATTGGATGTTAAGATAGATGAAAAATATGTATTCTTTGTATATAATTAGTTTTTATCACATATGGATTCTCATATTCTTATTATATAGGTTTATTATTCAGGGTGTCAACACTGAAGAAAAAATATTTATAGTATGGAGGGCTCAGGTGAATAGTCTCAGTATCTTAATGGGATGTTATGCATTCGAGGTTGGAAGGTTGTTATGATAGACCTTAGATAGTATTCGTTGGATGAAATACAATGATCCAATTGGTTTTATACCTTGGAACTACTAATATATACAGTGACATGAGGAGTTATTACGGGTGGATAAGAATGTGATGATCAATTGTTGTTTTTAAGGTCTCAGTGCTTTAATTTTTAGAGAATCAATATATAATACTAGGGGTATGATGATTTATTGTATCCTTTACCCATTCCAATGTATAAATGGGATGATATATCCCTGGAATTTTTTATTGTTCTAACTCAAAAACCTTGTGGTAATAATGTTATATGGGTGATTATTGATCGACTCATGAAATCATCACATTTCCTACTTATCAAGGTGTTGATGAAGGTAAAATATATTTAAAATGTTTATCTATGAGAGAGTTTTCTAATATATATTTTTTCATCATTTATCATTTTAGATAGAAATAATCACTTTACGTCATATTTTTGGAGTGAATTATAGACAAAAATGGGTTCTTAGTTATAATTGAGAATTACTTATCATACTCTAATTGGCGGCTAGTCTGAGTGATCGATAATGATTCATGAGAATATGCTTCTAGCATTCATTATTTACATCATTTTATCTTGGGATAAACATAATATCTAATTATAATTTTTATATAACAATAGTTATCTTGATTGATTTAGGATGGAACCATTTGAGTCATTTTATGGGAGGCATTACATATTGCCTCTTTATGGGAAGAGGCTGGAGAATGATACTTGGTTGGACTGAGTATCATCTAAGAGATAATGAATATTGTATATTTGATCAGGAAAATGTTATATATAGCTAATATTTTCAATAAGTCATATTTTTATCAGTTTCATCATTCATTGGAGTTAGAGGTAGGTGGATTAGTTTTTCTCAAAGCTTCACCTTGGTTAGGACATATACATTTGGGGAGGTAGGGTAAGTCTCAACCTTGTTACATCAGCTCATTTGAGATTGTGGAGCAACACAAGAAGGTGGATTATCAATAATAATTACATTCTCATTTTACTTCTATTAATAATGTGTTTCATGGTTCATAACTGAAGAGGTATCAGTATGATCCATCTCATGTGATTGAGTGGGAGGACATTGTGGTTGAAATCGACACCTTAGTGGTTGAAGGGATAGTTTAGATAGTGGATCGACGGGATAACATGATATGTGGTATGATAGTCCCTTTAGTTTGATTGTGATGGAAATGTGTAGGGATAGTCATGATACTTCGTGATGTGAGGCCTTGATGATGAAATAATGGAGTTTTTTTGGGTTCACGATCCTTATCATTTTTAGGGATATAAATTTTTTATTATGGGGAGAATTATCCTACCCTAGTATGTGAAATTGTGTAGAGATCCTATATTCACTTTTTTTTCATTTTAAGGAAATTTTTAGGTACATGGTAGCCTAAAATAATTTTTTTGATACATTCTAGTGAAAATAATCCAGTACTACATCCATGGAGGTGGTTGGGGAGTGATTTTTTGTTTCCTATGGGAAATTCCCAAGGATAAAATAGTTTGGGCTTACTATAGCCATGGGTAGAGTGTGCTAGTGGTCACCATGTTCACCATGGCCTATAAGCTTCCCAATGAGAATGGTGAATAAATGGCCATGCCAAAACATCCTAGGTTATGGGGATAGGGTTTCCCCACAACCCATGGATAGTCTTCGGGGTGATTCAACCATGTCATGGTGAGAAACACTAGGTCATGGTGGTAGAGGTTTTTCAATTTTAAATACCCAATTTTCCCATGGTCTTATGGGGGCGGTTACTCCAGCCATGTATGACAATAATAGGTAATTTTAATGTGTCTCAAAACAATTTTTTTTCTATTAAAATGATCTTCCCCCTCCCTTGGGCTCAGATCCAGATTTGGTATTCTATGATTGAGTTTTTTTCATTCTTCCACTTTCTAATAATATTATTAATTGTTTCCTTTTCCTTTTGGCGTGACCCTTATAGATCTCGTCTCATGAGGACCATATCTATTTGTTTCCCATCACTAGTTTTGAATGAATTTTTTTCATCATTCAATGGTATGATTCCTTATTATATGGTTAATCTATTAGAATTCCTTTTATTCTTTTGATTTCATTTAGTTTTAATTTATAAAATATATGATTTGAAAACCCCAGTGGAGTTGGTGCCTTGAAGATACATTACGTGAATATATATATATTGATATGATAATTTTACCACTTGATATTTATATTGATAATTGAAAAATGTTTTATGCCTCTATTTTTTCCTCATGGATAATTGTAATGTATTATTTCGTTGATTATTGAATATGGATTTTTTAAAAGAAAACCAAAGGATGATTTTATATAGAAAATTATATCATCACGAAATGTTTTAAAAATATATTTTATACAAATATCTAAGGGATTCATGTGGGTAGAAATCATATATATTCATCTTGTTATTCTACTGAGCTATAATTCTCAACACCAACCTTTTCCTTTTAGGAATTTGTAGCCATGTTTTTGAAGGATATAGGTAAAGGGAAGAGTCCCATGTGGAGGATATATCACGTATTTCTTGTTTACATTTTGTGGGTTGGCTGGTGGTAACATATTTTGACATGGATATAGGCCCATGGGCTTCATTGGGTTCCTTTTTTATGGTCTATTAGTGTTTTTATAGACCATTTTATCCTTAAATTAGATGTACACTAATGGTTTAGTTTTTTGACATAAAATGTGGCATTTATATCTACTATGATACACAAGTAGTTTCAAAATTATCAAATGTCTGTTATGGTTGAAATTGTTATTATGTTTCTTTATATAATACCCTCGTTCTTTTCCCCAGTCTGTGGTGATAGAGAACAATCTTTGGACCTTGTGGTGGTCCAATTTGGGTGAGATTATTAGTTAACCTAGGTTTTCTATTAGAATTAATATATCAGATATAAATTTTAATAAAAATTAGTATCATAGTTAAACATAATTTAAGATTAATTTTCATGAAAATAATAGTTTATATTAAAGTGTATCTTTATATGCATGTACAACATAAATAAAAATAAATAACACTGAATTTTTATAGTAGTTTAGATCAATGCAACCTTATATCTACTCTTCACTTTTCTATTCTCCATGAGAGAAATGAAACTCACTAAAAGAAGACCTAAAATTTTCAAGGATGCAATAACCATTTATAACTCTTTCATTTCAATGGAAAAATGCATAATTAGACCTAATATTCCTTTCTACTGACCAAAGAACAACCCAAAACAATATTGTTTTTAATGGTATTCACGACCCAACAAGATGTACCTTTTATATAGGTATAACCAAAAGTGATGTTCATTTGAAATTGAAAGTAATGGCCCAATTATGAATAAATAAAACACCAAAATAATTAATAAATAAAACACAAAAACTAGAAAAATGAAGAATATTTTCTATTTAGGTTGATAACATCAACACGAATTTGAATGGCATTGATACTGGGCAATGATTACAATGATTATACAAATAACAATAGAAATTTTTTTCCCACTTTCATATTTTATATCCATTTCTCTGTATTATTTTTATCATGTTTATTTGTTCAGTAATTATTAAAAACATTATCCAATGATCAATTCATAATCTCCATGATCTTCTTCATGTGGGTGTTTACATATTTTGATATACATGTTGATACGTTAAATGTTATTTAAAAAATCCAAATTACTTACATAGGAAAGAAAATAAATTTTAAAAGAAGAACAATAGAAAAACTTGTATGAAAATTTAAAATGTAAAAATCCATATAAGACAAAAAACATTGTTTGCATGACTAAGTCTATGTATGTTTCATTTATATATACATATATAATCCCCCGAACCTAGTTACGTAGAGTCCATGAATTATTACATAACATTGGAATGATCACAAAAGATCAAGTATCGAAAGACTGATTAGTTTAGTAGCCTTAGAAGCACTAGATATATTCATAAGTCAAACATTACATCATAAAGTGAAAAAATAAAACAACATGGTATCCATAGACCACACTCATATCCCCTCAGACTATCCCTGCAGGTCAGTAATAAAATACTTTTCACATCCTGGGAAAAATAAAACATAGAAAGGGGTGAGCTTAGATTCTCAGTATGGATAACAATATAGTGGAATCTTTCATAAATAAGCATAAACATTTAAGGCAATGTATAATTAAATCAAAATCCTTTTAAACATGAAATTCAGCATAATATGGAAGAAATAAAATGAAATAATTCCATTTACTTACTCACATGGATATTTTACTTATCAAATAATCACATGAAATATCAATAACAACTTTCATAATTACGGAATGCATAATGCCAAACTATCAAAACGACATAGTCAAGGCCTTGTCCCAAGACTACAAATAATATTTATTCAAGGCCTTAGGCCAAGACACTAGTTTGTCTCATGAGACCTACCGATGCATGAAGGAGCTATTGTGGGCTCCACCTGTCACTTATTAATTCCAATTCATTGCTCATATGAATAGGTTTAAACATCACATAAACATTCGTATTATAACTAGCTTACGAAATGTCAATAATTTTTCCATAAACAATTAATGGTATAAAAATAACATATCCATAGTCAAACATGTCACAAAACCTTCAATACAATATGGATTTTTTGTATCAAAATAATTCAACTTCAAATAAGCTTAAAATCCATCAAAGTATGTTGACATAGATGAAATGAAAACAATTTTAGAGAAATATCTCTTTTTTGATATCCTTTAAAAGTAACATAATTATAAAATAAAACATTTACTTTGAACATATTAATATAAGCTTGTAAGGGAAGATTCGATGTTTTTATATTGGCACAAAATAGCCGCACCTGCCGTATAAGTTAAAAAAGACAATCTTACGTTAATTCTGTCGAAAATGTTAAAAGGAATTTGTTTAGAAAACGATGGAAAGATTCCTTTATAAACATCTTATAAAAAGTCAAAGAAGGTTATATTTGACTTTAACCCATAGTATATAAAATAGTAAGAATTATTTGAAATACATTTTTAAGACACATTGATGTGGATGATAAAGAGGTCCTAGTAGATAATTACGTATAAATAACCTCGGATAATGAATAGATTTTGAAATAAACCCTTAACTTGTTCTTTTACTTGGTCAAGGGTAGGTTAAACTACTGTATAATAGTTAAATAATTGTTATTAAATTTTATAGGAATCATATACATTAATATGATATCATATATGATCTTTTAACATTGCTTTGTTAATAATAGCATCATATTATCGTCGTTTCAGATGTTTAACGAATTCATTTTTCAATATATTCATTGTTATGTGAGTCATATTTGTTTAGGATGGGATGTATCTTATTTATATCCAGAAGGATATTATATCTTTTAGCATTATTTTTAATCATCAAATGAATATTAGTCTTGAATGAATACAATGGAGAATGAATCTCATCATGTTCGTGGAGACGGTAATCCGTACGTACACACAAGTGAAAATATCAATGTTTGGTATCAAAATGACATATAATTGGATTTTATATTATATATAATGAATAATTATCTTGTTATAGATATTATTTACATCAATTACATATCATCATTATACACATATAAATAATAATGTATTGAATAACAATTATACCATGACGTGGAGACGGTAAGCCATACGTACGTACGTATGGTGAAATGTCATTCAAAGTGTGGATAGAATAATGAATTTGGTTGTACCCTAATTACAAAAACATCAAATTATATAGAATATACTGGATTTATTATTTTAGAATTGAAACAACAAAGAAAAATGATGTGGAAGAAAGTAACTCGAAAGAGGGTGGTGAAATTATTACCTCTTTTTCGGCTTCTTCTTTTTGATTTGATTAAAAGGGCTCTTTAAGTTGGATTTTTGAATAAAGGAGGGCCTCTAGGATTAAGTGAGGTATGTTTAGAGCATATTTTTGTTAGTTTTTGGATGAACCAAAAGTCTTTGAAGGTATGAATTTGAGAGATGGGGGAGTGCCCTTTTAAAAGAGGGGTGAGGGGCACCTTATGAAAAACATAAAATATTATTTTATAATAAATTCATATTCGGTTTCTAATGCCTCCAAACTAATTTATTTCAAGTATAATGTGGTGATGGGTCAAAATCCACTCAACCAATAGGTTTTAAATAGGTTATGTTCATTATATTAACTTTAACTTTTTTATTTAACTCTTAGTTAAATTGTTTGACATTTACCATGTCTTTTTGTATTTTTATATTATATAATTAATAAACATAATATATAACTAAAGATACCCTCAATTGGTCCAATAATGATACACCTATCATTATATAATTTCTTTGGCTGAACCTTATATTTTTAGGAATATAATATCAATTAATAATATAATATTTGTTTTAAAAAATCTGTTATGTCAATTTTCACACCATTTAATAATTGATTTTCAATAAAGTATTAAGAACATTATTAATTATAAAAAAATAATTTTAGTAATCATAACATGTCATATTAACCAATAAAATGTGTTTATGCCATCAAAACTTTCAAATTATATTTATTTTAATATTTATAATACCAATTTTTGGATTTTTTCATTAATAAGAAAAATACTGAATCATTATTGTGTCAATACTAAATTTAATTATTAAATTTCTAAAAATTATAAATAAATTCCAATTATATATGAAATATTTTTATATTTCTAATTAATATTTATATTATAAAATATAAAATAAATAACCTTGTGTAAAAATTGTTTTTCTAAAAGATATATGATTATGTCATTATTGTATTTACTTTAACATAATTAATATAAAGTGTCATTATCACATACATGTGGCTCCATGGGGTCCCCAAATAAACCGAAATATGACCATGGTAGGACATGTATCATCAAATAGGGTTAGGACACGTTTTAGGGTAATTTAATATTATTATAATATTATTGTTTTACCCTTATTTATAAGATTTACCCTTTAACCATGGTAAATAAAATATTTACCGAAGTAATTATTCAAAATGTCTAAAAATAAAAGTTACCAAATTACACAATTTGAAAATCCTGATTCTAAATATGTAATCAATTTTTAAAAATTCAAAACACTAAATTGGATGAAATTAATTTAAAATTAATACTTGTTGTTAAGACAAAAAGCGCAATGTTATGAAATAATAACTATCAAAACATTGACACTTGCTTATGTCCAGTTTAAATGTGAAATTACATCCAATAAACAAAATTGGATTAAATGGTAAAAATATAATCTTATTATACTTTAAAATAACTCAAATGAATAATTTATCACTATTAATAATTGTGATTAAAAAATATGTTTTTTATTAAAATTTAGTAATTTTCACTATTTATCAAAATACGAAATTATCATAAAATTACCAAAATGTCACCCTAAGATTATTTAGATATTATGAATCCAAAAATGAAGTCCATTTTGAAATATAAAATGTATAAAATTTTAAAAAGTTGGTATTTCTATTCATAACGGCTTGTTTGATTGGTTGTGGTGTTTTAGAACATGAAGTTGTGTAAAACACACGCTACTGTATTATTCAAAGAGAAGCGTACCATGGAAAATTACAGTGATACATTCTCCCCTACATCAAATAATTTCATCCTCGAAATTTCTAGAAAACTACTTCATGAAAAGACTAGGGGGGTTCTTCATCATAAGTTTCTCGGGTTCCCACGTTGCCTCTTCCATCTTATGGTTTATCCATAGAACATTTACCAGACAAGTTTTCTGGTTTCTCAGAACTTGTTCTCTGGTATCAATAATCCTGATGGGCTCTTCACAATAAGATAGATCAGGTTCCAGTTCTACTTCCTCATAGGTGTGTACATGCATTGGGTCAGGCGTGTATTTTCTCAATTTTGATACATGGGACACATCGTGATCTTTGGAGAGACTTGGAAGCATGCCAAACGGTAAGCTACATCCCCAATTCATTCTAGAATTTCGAAAGGTCCTATTTACATTGGACTCAATTTAACCTTCTTACCGAAACGTATAAAACCCTTCCAGGAGATACCTTCAAGAAAACATGATCTCTTTCCTGAAATTGTAAATCCTTCCTTCAGATATCAGCATAGATCTTATGCCTACATTGACCTTCTTTGATGTGTGTTTGGATTAACATTACCTTTTCCATTATTTCCTCAAAATGTTTTGGGCCTACAAGTTTTCTTTCACCATCATCATCCCAATATGTTGGTGTGCAACACCTCATTCTGTATAATGTTGTATTTGGTGCCATCTGAATACTTGAATGGAATATATTTTTATATGAAAATTCCACTAGAGGTAAATATTGATCCCACATACCCTGAAAGTCAAGAGAACAAGATCTCAACATGTCTTCTATGGTTTTAATAGTCCATTATGATTGACCATCAGTTTGGGGGTGGTAGTTAGTGCTTAAACGAAGTTCAGTATCTAGGGCTTTTTGAAATTTTTCTAGAATCATTAAGTAAAATGGGGATCATGATCAAAAACAATCAATAAGGTTACTCTATGATGTCTCACAACTTCATTAATATATATTCATTCTAGACCTTCAAGTTGTAGATCATCTCTTATAGTAAGAAAATGTGATGACTTGGTCTGATGATCAACAATGACCAATATTGCATCATTCCTTCTAGGAGTCTTTGGAATACCCATGACAAAGTCCATCGTAATATTATCCCATTTCCACACAGGTATGTGAAGTGGTTGCATGACTCTTCCAGGTTGTTTCCATCCAGCTTTCACTTGGGGAAAAACTATAGATCGTGAAAAAAAGTCATCAATATCCCTCTTCATGTTGTCAACCCAAAAATGTTCCTTCAAATATATATACATTTTGGTGCTCCCATGGTGTATAGAGAAATTTGAACTATGAAAATCATCCAAAAATTCCATTTTTTAGGTCTGGTTTATCGGGAACACAAACTCTCTTTCCAAATTTCAAAATTCCACCTTCATACACAATGTCACTCAATCTGCCACCATTCACAAAATTAATCTTCTTTTGAAATTCTTCATCATCTGTATGAGAACTCTTTATCCTTTCTAGTAATGATGGTTTGGCATTCATTTAAAAAAGTATAAATGTTTCAACTTCCATGGTAATTCCCATATCCATCTTCACTATATCCATGAAAATAGGATCCCTTTCAATTCCCATCATGTTCAGAACTCCATGAGCCTTTCTACTAAAAGCATATGTCACCATATTTTCCTTCCTCGAGTGGTAGTGTATCGTGAAATCATAATCCATGAGTAGTTCAAGACATCACCTTTTCCTCATGTTGAGTTCTTTCTATGAGAAAATATACTTCAAACTCTTCTAATAGGTATAAATCTCACATTTTTCACCGTAGAGATAATGTCTCCATATCATCAAAGAAAATATTATAGCAGCTTACTCAACATCATGAGTAGAAGAGTTTTGATCATGAACTTTCAGATGTCATGATGCATAGGCAATAACACTATCATTCTACATAAGGAAACAACCATGTCCTTTCTTTGAAGCATCACTATAAATAACAAAACCATCATTCCCCAATGGTAGAGTAAATATAGGGGCATTTTCTAATCTTCTCTTCAGTTATTTAAATCATTATTCACACTCTTTTATCCAAATAAATTTAACCCCATTACGTGTGAGATTTGTTAATGGGTTATCCAATTGAAAAAATTTCTAGATGAAAAGCCAACAATAACCTTCTTAAACCAATAAAACTGCATACCTCAGTTATACTTTTCGGTGCTGGCCATTCCTGGATTGCCTTGGTCTTAGAAGGATCAACAGAAATTCCATCCTTAGAGACAATATGGCCAAGAAAAGAAATCTCCTAAATCTAGAATTCACACTTTCTAAACATACCATAGAATCCATGCCTTCTAAGAGTCTTCAGGATAATGTGCAAGTGATTTTCATGATCTTCAGAGCATTTGATGTAAACCAAGATATCATCAATAAATACCACTACAAAATCATCGATATATTCCTTAAAAACCCTTTTAATTAGATCCATGATAACAGAGGGTGCATTAGTCAATCCAAAAGGCATTACTGTAAACTCATAATGTTCGTACCTTGTTCTCAATGCGGTCTTCGGAATGTCTTCCTTCTTCACACACAACTGATGGTATCTAGATCGAAGGTCAATCTTTGAAAAGTATTGAGCTCGATGTAGTTGTTAAAATAAAAGATCAATGAGAGGTAGGGGATACTTGTTCTTTATTTTTATATCATTGATTTCCCTATAGATGATACATAACCTAATAGATCCATCATTCTTCTTAACAAAAAGGAATGGGGCTCCCCATGGAGAAACTATAGGGAGAATAAATCCCTTATTACTCAATTCCTGTAGTTGTTTCATTAGTTCAACTAATTCAATTGTGTCTATCCAATAAGGTGTCTTCGATATATGCCTTGAACCAGGAATTAAATTAATAGAAATCCCAATTTCTCGTTCTGGAGGATTTCCACGTAAATCATCTGGAAAATAAACTAAATATTCTTTCACAATATGTAAATCCTCTATTTGAACTTTCCTTTCCTCACCCACAGTTATTTCAATCTCTTCCTCCCTGATAATTGAATTTAGTTGAGCTACTGGGGGTGGATCTAGATAAGAATTAGGTTGTGACGATTCTCCTCTAATGATAATGTGTTCATTATCATCATCATCAAAAATAAAAACCTCTTTATTCTAACAATAAATCTTCGCATTAAGGTCTTAAATCCAATCCATACCAAGGATTATATCAAATTTAATCATGGGTATGACGATGAGATCAGAAGATAAAGAACATTTATGTTCTCTAATGGGGACTGATTCACAAAACATTTTTACAATAATACTTCCCTTAAGAGTTTTAACTGACAACTCCCTTGATAAATAAAATTGAAAATATAAAATTTTCTTAGAAAACCGGGATGATATGAAACAATGCGATGATCCATAATCAAATAAAGCATTTTCTAAACTTGAAGAGACCATTAAATATCCTTCCCCACGTCTTTTGGAGCTTCAACCTCAGTAGTAGTGATATCATAAGCTTTTCATTGATCCCTTGGCCTTTTCTGAGGTAATTTCCCCTATCACTTAGGGCATTCATTTTTATAATGTATCAACTCCCTTAAATTGTAGCATTGAACATCAGTAGATTCTTTCTTCACCTTGCAATCACGAGCTTAGTGGCCTTTTTCACCACACATGTAACAAACATCCATTCCCTTCATGCAAGTATAAAGGTGTTTCTTCCCACATTTACTGCAGGATGGATATTCAAATTTTTCCTTCTTCCCCTTATTTCCATTTCCAGAGTGATCAGTAGATCTCTTCTTCGATTTCTTTTCTTTTGAGTCATAATACTTAGAGAATTCCTTTTCTGTCTTGATATCACATGAGACAATATCTTTGTACGAAGAGAAGGATTGTGAGACTAATGTTTGATGGATAAATGGTTTTAACCCATCAATGAAATGATCAATCATACTCCTTGGGCTACATATATAATCTACTACATGCCTCTCTAATCATGAAATGTTATCCTCATACATTGTGACATTCTCATCCTCCTTTTATCTCAGACTCACAAATTGCCTTTCCATATATGCTCGATGGTCATGAGGAAAGAATTTTTCTATGAAAATATCTTTTAACTCTCTCCATTGCATATTTTATACTTTGTTATCCTCCTTTTTGTTTTGAATCAATGACCACCATTGGTCAGCATCTCTAGTGAGGCGGTAAACTGCCATGATAATTTTTCCCCTTTCACTACTCCCCAAGGCATGTAAGATTTTCCCTAAGGAATTTATCAATTGCTCAGCTACTAATGGATTTTCACTCCCATTGAATTTTTTTGGTTGTTTCCTCATGAACCGATCAGACATTGATCCTGCACACTATGGATCTGGGTGCTTCATATGGGTAAGGATATTGTTAATAACCTGAGTGAGTTGTCCCAGTACGAGGATTAGCTGATTAGCACTAGTTGCATCACCAGATCCACTATAATTATCATTATCAGGAGAGAAATCCCTACATGGAGTGTGTGCATTGATATGGTTTCCATTTCTTTTACTAGTCCCTATTTCTAAATAATGGCATACACTAGATTAGTTTGTGAATCGCAACATATAAATCCAAACTAGTAAAGCACTTAACATGAATTGATCAATTTTTGGATATAATCCATAATGATAAAAATTGTTTTCTTTGAGGATGTATATACTCATAAACCCTTTATAATGTTTTATGAAGAAAATTAGAATTATTCTAAGAATATCCCCTAGGAGTGTCATAACCCATATTGCAGTACGTCTCATTATCATGCACCAGTTCCTGTTAGAGTCTAGCTCAAAGAGGTTTTTTCAGGTTTTACCCCCAGGTACATCTGCGCCAGAGATGCCTCTACCTACTCGTATCTAGATAGGTATGTATTGTTGAAAAAAGTCACAAAATATCTACAATACAAAGGTTCTATGAACTTCTTCTATACTAATCCTCATTGTCCATCTTTGGTCTATGTGATCTAATCCGAGTTTATCTATATCAAGCATCCAAGTTTTGTACTAAAATTTTTCTGATACCAACTGTAATACCCTGACCCCAGTTTCCCAGATTCGGTGCATTGTTACATAACATTGGCATGATCACAAAAGATCATGTCTCGAAAGTCCGATTAGTTTAATAGCCTTGGAAACACTAGATACATTAATAAGTCTTACATTAAATCATAAAGTGAAAAACAACAACAACATAGTCTCCATAGTCCACACTCATATCCCCTCATAAAATCCCTAAAGGTTAGTCATATAATACTTCACATATTGGAAAAAATAAAACATAGAAATGGGTGAGCTCAAATTCTTAGTAAGAATAAAAATACAGTGGAAGCTTTCATAAATAAGTATAAACAATTAAGGGAATGTATAACTAAAAAAAATCTTTTTCAAAATGAAGTTCAGCATAATATGGCAGATATAATATAAAATATTTCCATTTACTTATTCACATGGATATTCTACTAATTGAATTATCACAATATCAATAACCACTTTCATAATTATGGAATTCATAATTCCAGACTATCATAACCACATAGTCAAGGCCTTCTGCCAAGAATACAAATAAGATTTTTTCAAGGCCTTGTCACAAGACATTTGTTTGTCTCATGAGACCTACCAATGCATCAATGTACTATTATGGGATACACCCATCACTTATTAAGTTCAATGCATTCCTCATATTTACAGGTTTAAACACAACATAAACATTCGTATTAAAAATTGCATTCGAAATGTCAGTACATTCTCTATAAACCATGAATGGTATAAAAATAACACATCCATAGTCAACCATATCACAAAATCGTCTATACAATGTGGATGTTTTGTATCATAATAAATCAACTTATCATAATATTAAAATCCATCAAAGGATGTTCACATAGATGAAATCAAAACTATTTTAGAGAAATATCACTTTTTTTTAAATCATTTAGGATTCACATAGTTATAAAAGAAAAAATTTACTTTGGAAATATTCATATAATATTTTAAGGGATGTTTCTATGATTTTATAATGGCAGAAAATTTCCACACCTGCCGTATAAGTTAAAAAATACATTCTTACCTTAATTTTGTCGAAAATGATAAATAGTACCTTGTTTGGAAAATGACGGAAAGGTTAATTTATAAACAACTTATAAAAAGTCAAAAAAGGGAATAAATGACTTTAACCCAAAGTCTATAAAATAGTAAGAATTATTTCAGATACATTTTTAAGGAATAGGGATGTGGATGATAATGAGTTCCAAGTAGATAATTACCTATAAACAACCTTAGATAATGAAGAGATTGTGAAATAAACCATTTCCTTGTACTTTTCCTTGGTAGTGGGTAGGTTAAACTCCTTTATAATGGTTAATTAATTGCAATTAAATTTTACAAGAATCATATACATTAATATTATATCATATATAATGTTTTAACATTTCTTTGTTAATAATATCTTAGTATTATCATCATTTCAGGTGTTTAACAGATTTTTTCTCCTTTATATTATTTGTAATGTGCGTAATATTCTTTATGGATGGGATCTATATTATTCATATCCAGAATTATATCATGACTTTAACATTATTTTAATCAAAAAATGAAAATTAGTCTTGGATGGATATGATGGGGAATGAATCTCATCGCGTTTGTGGAAACGATAATCCGTACGTACACACAAGCAACAATATCATTAGTTTGATATTAAAACAACATATAATTGGATGTTATATTATATATACAAAATAATTAACATGTTATAGATATTATTTACATCAATTAAATATCATTATTATACCCATCCAATGAATAATGTATTGAATAACAATTACACCATGACGTGGAGACGGTAAGCCGTACGTACGCACGTATAGTGACATGTCATTCAAAGGATAGATAGAGTAATAAATTTGGTTGTACCATAATTATAATAAAATCACAGTATATAGAAGATATTGGAGTTATTGTTTTTGAATTGAAACAACAAAGAAAAAGGAATTGGAAGAAGAATGTAACTTGAAAAAGGGTGGTGAAATTATTACCTCTTCTTCAGGTTCTTCCTTTTGATTTGATCAAAAGGGCTCCTTAAGTTGGATATTAGAATAAATGGGGGCATCTAGGATGATGTGGGAGAAGTTTAGAGGATAATTGGGAAGGTTTTGGTGGAACCAAAAGGCTTTTAAGGTATGAATTTGAGAGAAGGGGGAGTTCCCTTTTATAAGAGGGGTGAGGGGCACCTTAGGAAAAACATAAAATATTATTTTATAATAAATTTATATTATGTTTATAATTGCTCAAAACTAATTTATTTCTAGGATAAGGTGGGTATGGGTCAAAATCCACTCACCCAATAGGTTTTATACAGGTTTTGTTTACTATATTAATGTTATCTTTTTGATTTAACTCTTTGTTAAATAGTTTGACATTTACCGTGTCTCTTTGTATTTTTATATTATATAGGTAATAAACATACTATATACTTAAAAGAGACCCCCAATTGGTCCATTAATGATACATATATCATTATATAATTCTTTTGGACGATCCCTAGATTTTAGAAATAGAATACAAATTAAAAATATAATATTTGTTTTAAAATATCCTTTATGTCAATTTTGACACTATTTAATAATTGATTTTTCTTAAAGTCTTAACAACTTTATTAATTCGACACAAATTAATTTATGTAATCTTAACATTTCATATTAACCAATAAAATTTTTTGTCATCAAAACATTCAAATTATTTTTATTTTAACATTTATAATACAAATTATTTTATTCTTTCATGAATAAGGAAAATACTGCAACATATTGTGTCATAAATAAATAAAATTATTCAATGTCTAAAAATTATGAATAAAATCCCATTATGTTGGAAATAATTTTATCATTCTAATGAATATTTATAGTAAAAATATAACATATATAACCCTATATAAAATTTTCTTTCTAAAATATATATCCTAATGTCATTTTTGTATTTACTTTAACTTAATTAATATAAAGTGTCATTATCACTTACAAGTGGCTCCATGGGGTCCCAAAATCGACCCAAAGATGCCCATGGTCGGAAATGTATCACAAAATAGGGTTAAGACATGTTTTAGGGTAATTTAATATTAGTATAATGTTATTTTTTACCCTTATTTACCTGATTTACCCTTTAACAATGGTAAATAAAATATTTACAGAAATAATTATTCAAAATGTCTAAAAATAAAACATACATATTTACTCAATTTGGAAATTATGATTCTAAATATGGAATACATTTTCTATATTCAAAACACAAAAGTGATAGAAATTAATTTAGAATTAATTCCGTTTGTCAAAACAAAAAGCGTTTTTTGAAGAAATAATAACCCTCAAAAGATTGACACATGCTTATGTCCAGTTTAAATGTGAAATTATTTCCAATGACCAAAATTGGATTAAATGGTAAAAATAAAATATAATTATACTATAAAATCACTCAATGCATAATTTATCACTATTAATTATTTCGAATAAAAAAATTGTTTTTAATTAAAATTTAGTAATTTTCGTTGTTCATCCAAATAGGAATGTTATCGGAAAAGTACCAAAATTTCACCCTAAGCTAATTTCAATATTATGAATCCAAAAATGAAGTCCATTTTGAATGATAAAATGTATAAAATTTTAAAATGTGTGTATTACTATTCATAACGGCTAGTTTGATTGGTTGTGGTGTTTTAGAACTCAAAGTTGCGTACAATAAACACTACTGTATTATTCCAAGAGTATCGTACTATCAATGCTTGGGGTGTTACAACATATGAGTAAAATTATTATACGATTCAATTAATGTATGAGTCGTATAAAAAAAATATGATTCATTTTAGAACTGCATATAAGTCTCTGTATGAGTCATTTTTCATTATGTAATATCAAGTGTTCTATGTATGGGTCTTTTAGAAAACTGTCTAATTTATTTCCTTTTATACTTTTAGAATTCATAAGAGTAAACAAATAGTATAAGTGAAAATACATAATGAATCATTAATATTTGAACTATAATTAATAATATTGTGAGAAATTATAATTATACAATTATAATATCATAGTAATGTGAGGAATTTTTATTATCAAAATATTAAATAACAAATATTCCATATAAATTATACTACCTAACACTAAAAATCAATCCATTTTAAAAATTAATAAAAAAAAGGAATTATGAGAAATATTCCCTTATTGTAACTAATAAAAAAATTAAAATCACTAAGCACTTGATATTGCTACATCAAACAATAATTATCATATAGACAAAATAGGAAAACTATACAGTTAATCTACCCTATAAATAATGTATAAAAAATAAAACCTTATAATTTAAATAGTTATAAACAATAAAACAAGGATAAAAATATACATATAATGTAAAAAATTACCTAAAATCTCCAACATCTTAATCTCTCTTCCTATAATGAAAAACTAAAAATAGATAAAAGTGTTTACACATAATAAACTATTTAAATCTATAATAAATTAAATAATTACATGTTAAATTGACATATTTAAAATTTCACTACATCTAAACAGTTAGTAAAAATATCATCCAATTGACCATCAATTGATTTAAATTCCAAAAAATATCTTATTTACCAATATAATCTCTAATAATATAAATCTAAATTGTATATATTTAGTTATAGAATATTGTATAGGGTATTTAGAAATATAAATAATATAATTTTTTTTATAATTAATAACAATCAAATAAAAATTAATATAAAAAATAAAAAATTATTATATAATCCACAAAGATTGAGACACATAACTTGTAGTATATTTATACTCAACATTAGCTGCGGATAAAGAAAATGATAATTATTTCTTTGAACTCAATGATATCAATGTTTTAAAAAGTAAATGAGACATTCCTAAACTACTCTTTATATTAATACATTATCCTGTAAAATTAGAATCAAAATAAGAAAATAAATCAAATCATAAATGGATATAATAGAACAATCTAGACATTATAGTTCCTTTTAGATATCAATTGATTTTTTAATAACTTTTATATGACTTTCATTAAAGTCAGACTGAAACCTACTATACATACACAAATTAAATACAATATTAGGTCTTCTAGTTGTTAAATAATGCAATATTCCAATTATTCCTCTAAATAGTTTAATATCTTTTTGTTTTCTAGAAACATCTAAATGTAGTTTACAATTATCACTCATAGTGGTTCTTAAAGTTGTACTATAATCAAGTATAAATATTTTAATTAATTCCTTAATGTAAATAAATAGATTTAGGAAAAATATTTGAATAAGTTGAAGGATTTTAATCCTTAAAAATAATTTTAATTATCCTATAAAACTCATATCAAATTCACTATTTATTAACTTAGAAAATCCATTACAAAGAAAAACACTAAAGAAGCCAAAAACAATATCATAAAAATGAATTTTATTAACTAAAGTGTTATTAAAAATATTTTTAATAAATAATGTGGGAACTAATTTACCTTTTTTAAATCCATTGCATAAAATCACAAAGATAACCTTTTATACAGAGATCATGGATCATACTTAAGTCTATATAATGCTTTTAAAAATTTGAAAACATGGTTACAAAAATTTTCATGTTCAAAAACATGTGATTGATTAATATATACTTATTAATAAATTAAATAATTTAACAAATTACTTTTAACATTAAATTTAAATTAACATATACATAAGATAATAGAGTCCTAAGAGAATCAATCCTAGAAATAGATTGACCTTGGGAAAAAAGTGTACATTTATTCTTTACCATATGTCTTGATCCATCCATTTTATTTATGAAAATCTATTTAGTTATAATAATAATTTTATATTTAGGGGGTTTAACTAAATAAAAAATAATAATTTCTAATAAACTGGTTATGTAATTCGTCCATAGAAATAATCTAATTAAAATCTTTAAAACCACCAAACACATAATTTGGTAAAAATTAAAAAATAGAATTAGATTTAGCATACAAATTCATCATTGATTTCCTAGTATGAATTACATAACCAACATTATAAATTAAATTCTCTAGAGAATAAACATTATAAGACTTCCAAGTTATAAGATCACATTAATAATGGATATTCTCTCCTCCACAAATACATTATTATCTTGAGGATCATATTCTTTAAAATTTATCATTCTAAATTATTATGCAACAACATAAAAATAAAATTTCTTTTCCAAATTATTCTCATCAAACATAACATTAATGGATTCTTTTAAAATAAATTTTATTTTATTATATGCTCTATAATATTTACTAACGTTTGATTAATATTGAAAAATTCCTTCAACTAGTTTTGCATCAAATAAATTTAAAATATATATATTATTCAATATAAAAACATTAAAACCTAAATCTATGAAATAACAAACTTAAGGTGTTTTTTCTTTATATAATTCATAATGATTTTTCTTTAATAAAATTATAATAAAGATTATATTCCAAATTTAACAATTTTTATTTAAAACTTCATCACATAAATATTTATATTGAAATAAATTAACATATTACTATCCATTTCTAGAATAATTATATTTTTTAACTCTACTAATCTATTTTTTATAGGGGGTTTAGGGGAAGAAAATTTATAAAAATAACCATTTTCTTCAAAAAAAAATTCACATTTTAGATTAAACAATCATTTACCTTTATAATTTCTAATAGGTATAATTAAGTACTATTTTTCATTTTGAACTATTTAAAAAAATAGTAAAAATTGATGAAGATTGAATTTTATGCGTCAATAAATATGTCTAAGTAAATATACAAAATTCATATAAAATTACCGAAACATATTTCTTACAAATAAAACTAGTAGTTTTAAAATGTCCAAATAAATAAATATGAATAATTTTAATATGTTTTATAGTTTTAACATTAATAATTGATCTGAATCTTTCTTTATATATTTTTCTTATAAATAAGATTCAAACAAATACTTACTTACTTTAAGATCAATAAGTTTAAGAACTTTTCAATGCTTTGATAGTTTATGTAACATCCAAAAATATGAATTTCCATGCCTTCTATGTTATAATATATCATATATTAGTATAAAATGAAGCCACATAACACTATAAACTGTTAGCTCCAATGAATCAATAAAATATATATTATATTATCTATTAACATAAAACAATACAGAATAATTTACTAAAACTAAACATTTATCATTTGAGAATAAATAAACATTCAATCATCACACAATTTTGAAATAATAATTTTATTACCTTTTAAACCTTTAAAATATAATAATTTATAATTATTTATAATTTCAGAAATACCTAATTCACAAAATACTTTAACCTTGTCTTTTGAGTTATCATTAAAATTAAAGAAACCTTCATCACATTGATTTTAAGATAGAAATCTTGGTGGATCTCTAATCATATTCATGGGGGAGGTGTTTTCTATAAACCAAAAGTATTTTATACACTTAGGGAATATTTCTTAAAAACAATGAAACAAAAAAGTGTTTTTATACCCTTGCTGCATTAGGTCCAACAGAATTTGGTAACGAATTATTAGCTATAAAAATTGATTTTAAACATTCATTATTTGGTAATATAGAAAATAAAATATAAGAAATAGATACATCAGTATGACCTAAATACTATGAAACCCTTAATGAATATTCATTTAGATAGTGTACTTCTGTTCTATATCTAAATCGCCTAACAATAGAAAAAATTCCTCTTGAAATTTTAAAAAATACAATATTATTCAATTTAGGTAGCTTTTTGTCATAACTAAAACATGTATTATCATTATTTGCTTCCATAATTTTTTCATAAATTTATTTACCTTTAGAAAATGTGCCTGGATTCTATTTGAGAGTAACAATTTCATTATTTAAGATCTCATTCTATTTTTATGTAATTTATAAATCATAAAAAACATTATAAGAATTATTATAAGATATACTTTTATGATTCTTAGTATTTTTAATAAAACGTTTATTTAGTTTAATAATATTCTTATTTTCTTTTTTTATCACTTTGTATAATTCATTACTTCTTAGAATGAGTTTGTAATTTTTCATTTTTTTGGTCAATTATTTTATACTGGAATTTTAAAAATATAAATCATAAAATGAACTAAAAAAATCACTATTAACCTCATTCACTGTATCCATTAATCAAAATTTAGTGAATTCATTATTAGTTCAAGATTTACTAATTGAGTTTGTGCCTTCTATAAAACTTTTTCCTATTTCCAAAGCTCGTTTTTTATTTTTCTTATATATTTTTTATTTCCTTTTTACATTAGTTTCGTAAAATTGTCTTAATAGGACATTTTCCTAAATTCTTTTTAGATAAATTATGAAGCATCATTATGATTACTTATATTAATATTTTTCCTTTATTCATCTCTCTAATAATACATTCTAAATTACTTCTTGAATCCTATATTTTTTCATATTTTTGTAGGAATCATTGAAAACATGGTTTACTTTATATTTCTCACTTATCTATATATATTAATTAAGAGATTCATAAGAATCAATTATATGTGATTCAATTGAAATTTCATTTTTGTTTATAGTTTTTCCATTAATAATATTCTTCATCTCAAGTCCATATTGTAGCATCAAACCAATGAGTTCATTTAGTGTGTACTCTTTGAAATTATCACTTTTTTTAATGGAAACATTTTTCACATGACACTTATTTAGTAGGGGTCTTAAAAAATATTAAACAAGAATAATATTATATAAAACTTTTATATACACACTCATTCCATTAATAATTCTCCTAAATCCGTGATACATCAAATTCACGTATTCTACTTTACCCATCTTAAAATCTTGATATTTTTCACATATCATCCCAATTTTTGTTCTATTTAACTTGAAAATTTTATAGTTTGTGACATTATTTTTCCTACATATATCTTGATCAATATTACATGATGACACATGGATGAATATTCTTTTACTAATAATACAATATAATATATTCATAACATTATAATTTAAAACATAATTTTTCGTTTCATTACTAGTGAGAGTATATAAATCTATATTAGGTAGTTTATATAGTTTTACCAATATCATCCAGTGAATAATGCTTCTGTGTTTGAGATATGATTTAACTCTCTCTTCCCAGTAGTCATAATCATACCCATCAAAATATGTTGGTCTCTATGAAATATATCCATTATTAGTGTTCATTATTAACTTCCCAACAAATATATTTTCATTATAAAATTATGTCTGGGATAAGGTTAGCATAAGAATAATATAAACTAGTTAATTGGAACACAATAATACATATAATGAACCTTTTATAATAATAATTGTTATCCTATGGTGATATATATAGTTGGTCAAGATGTGGGTGAAGAAACCATATCATAATTTTAACAAAATTTGATATCAAATTTAAACACCATATAATATCAATATTCATGCAAATACAAGTGTGGTTTGACATGAATGTTTATGTGAATGTGTGGTAAAAATAAAATTTAAAGAACATCATATTTTATATTATTTAGGACCAATTTAAGCCTGTGTATACTCTTCACTTCACTCTTCCCCACGAGAAAAATATAACCCAGCAAAACAAAAATTCACTTTTGAAAGGATCTGATGACCTTTTGTAACTCATTTGTTTCTATGGACCAAGACTCAACTAGACATAACCTACCTTTATATGGACCAAGTAACAACCATAAAAAACCTAACTTTTAATGGGATTCAAAACCCAATAATATGTACCTTTTATGGATGTATAACCAAAGAATATGTTATTTTTAAAAACAAATTGATAAAAAAACAGCAGTTATAGATTAAATAAAATAATTAAGGAATAAAACTCGAAATCTAGAACAACAGAGAATAATTTTGATTCAATAAGATTTTCTAAATAGAAATTTAAATATTTTTTCTCCTTAAAAATGATCACAACAATGATAGAATGAAAAATAGTATTCTTTTATTAGTTTCAAATTTTATATCTAGTTCTCAATATAAATTTTTTATAGTCCATTCAATCAGTATTTATAAACAAATTCTCTAATAGTTTGTTCATAATTTCCATTATTTTCTTCTTGTGGGTCTTTCCATATATTTATATGCTTATTGGTTCATCAAATGAGTTTTAAAAAAACAACCTATGTGGGAAAGTAAAGAATGTATGAAATAAAAACAATAGAAAATCATATCTGAACATTCATAAAGTACAAATACATATGATAATAAAAACAGCATACAAGAAATTAAGTTTATGAATATGTCATTTATATCTATGTAGGAGTAAAATAAAAATATGAGTGAATTCAAGAATCAGTCATATATATTAAATTATGAGTAATTTTAGATCTTCATACAAGTCAATTTATAATTCATTTTATGTTGTGTGTGTATCGGGTGTTCTATGTATGAGTCCTTTAATAAAACTAAATGAGCCATTTCCATTACAAATTTTACACTTTGGAAGAGTAAACATATATTTTAAGCTAAAATACTTAAATAATAATTAATATAAAAATACGAACTAATAAGGTTGTGGAAAATTATAATTTTCCAATTATGAAATCCTAATAATGTGCGGTATTTTAATTATCAACACATTAAATTAAGAAAACTCCATATAAATCAAACTCCCCAAAACTAAAAAATAAAATCCCTAAAACCCACTACCATAACCTCCCAAAATGAAAAATAGGGAGAAAACCTAAGAGGAAATGAATTAGAAAACTCACATAGAAACCTAACCAATTACTATTATAAATATAAGGGCTAAAGCCAACCAAGGGATTCTTAAATACCTATAAGGAAATACCTATGATATATTATGGTTTGAGAGAAATCAAAGGGATCTTAGAGAACTCATAAAGACCATTTAATTTATATGAGGTCTAGAAAACTACCTCATCATGCTTTGATAGACCATGTTTATATTGCGATAGTCTAATTCCACTAATCCCTAATATTCACACCACAAATTTCTCAATCTTATTCCCATTTAATACTCACTAAAACACTTAATCTTTATATGAAAATGTAATGGATTTTTTGTGATCAAATATTCATAATGTGACATAAACTAAGATAGAAAATCCATAATATAACATCAAAGTTCCATGATATAGGAGCCACATCTATGCCATGAGGCTGATCATTGGAAAATCTCACAAACTTTCTAAGACATTATCACGTCACAAACCAAATCTTCACATTACAACCAAAAATGGAAATGATAAATTTAATAAGGTGTATCCCCACATATAGTAAGGGTCTTCATTTTGAAAAAACAACCTATCATTGAATCTCTATAATTCTACTATAGGATTTATCATATCATGACCAAGAACGTAAGATTTTAAAAGTCATTCATAATATATTATAAACTCCCCAAACAATACATAAGATTATATCCTTTATAAAATTTCCTTTCAAACTTCTCGCACTATAAAAAACTACGTAGAACCACAACCGAACTCCTAATGCCAACACCAAATACCATAGCCTACATACTAGAGGTACAAAATTGTTGTACTCCTCATGTGTAAATCATGTTTTAATGGTAACAAATACTATACATTCTTTAAAGATTGTTAATATTGTTTAATTTGTCTCAAATCATGTGTACATATGGTTGGTTTCATTATGATTTAAATAATCCTATCCAAGATAT